>CM057452.1:1407722500-1412722500 GCA_016271365.2 Neoceratodus forsteri
GGAACATATAAGTAAATCAAGATGCAGTAAGTTGCTTGCCTTCTCCTGTGCTGTACTGCAGGCAGACACAGAGGGGATGCAAGTAATGAGAAAGAATTGAAACACAGAGCCTTGTACTCTGTGTTTTATTCTGTGTAAACTGCTATGGGTTTGCAAAAAGCCAAAAACAAAAAATCTTTTCTAGGTGAAGCAGAGGTGTGTAAACATGCTATACCATATTTTCTAAAGAAATATCACAATATCATGTCAGGTGAGTCAGACTGTCTGTGTTTACTTAGGATGAGTCAGCCTGCCTGTGTTTGCTTAGAGAACTGTGAGTCAGACAGCTCATATGGTGCTGACATCATCAGAAGGCAGGTATAAAAGCCTACCTCCTGAGATGCAAACAAATTAGTCAGATGAGTCAGTCAGTGGAGGCCTGACTGTTGAGGAGGAAGCATCTTTTAGTACATGTAAGTTTTCATGTGCTAGGAATCCATTTGGCTGGAACTAAGCCTGGAAGTTGTGCTCTGAGGGAATTGTGCACTGTTTTGCAGAACTGAAGGACTAATCACCTATTTCAATTCTTTATGTTTATTATTTTATTTTTTATTTTGGAAAATAAATATCGCAAAGTGCATTCTACACCTTTTACCTGAATTTGTGTTTCTGCCCACCCACCAACCCTCACATCTGGTGTTAGCAGTGGGATATCAGTGCGTCTAGGCTAGAAGATAGATGTTACCAGGGGATAGCACCATGATATTTTGGCAGATGTCACAGGAAGTACAACAGCAGCAAAGCAGAGGTGCTGATATGAGACAAAGGTCACCATCTGCTGACAGCAGAGTCTTAACAAGAACCATGACAGAAAAACTATGTGCGCCATTATTTCCTGGGCTACAGCCTGTAGTTCAGTCCAAGTTAAAGCCTGAAGGGGCCTCTGTGGAGCAGTTGCAGGCTATGTTGACAAGCCTGCTGCAATCTGCCAGTACCAGTGATAAGCATCCAGTGAAACAGACAGATGGTCAGACTGTGGTTTTCCAGGTAATAGAGGTCTTGATGACATGGCAGATCCAAGTGGCTAGAGGCATAGTGGCTTTGCCTGCAGGCAAAGGACAAAGTGTTGGAGGTCAAGAAGAGTTCGAGTACAGGTGCCCTGCACTTTGATTTGGAGGAGCATGAGATAGTGGAGTTGCTATTGCCTGGGCTAGCAGAGCTGGAGAGAGTAGAAGTAATATTACCAGAGCTAAAAGAGTGTGAGAAAATAGAGGCAATACTGCCTAAGCTAAAAGAAATGGAACAGAGCTTGCCATGTGTACTTTTTCAGGATTTGGATCCAGGCATCCAGAAGAGGCATGGAAGCTCTACAGGATGCAGCATTGAAGAGGTCTACTTAAGACCAGAAGGGACTAAATCATTGTTTTATGGGGTGATTCTTCATGATGAGGTGGACTTGGATAAGATGCAAACTAATGATATGAAAATCAGGAAACTGTATGCTATGTCCAAACAATTGATAATGTTCCTGTCTGTAAGGTGAAAAACCAGACCTAAAGAAGAGGCCTTGGTTGAGGTCAAACAGAATTGACCTTCCACCTAAGGTAGAGAATATGGCTTTGAAATAGAAAAATGTTGGCAATTTCTGTGATGACAATGAAATGGAGAAATGTTGCTAATGTTAAGTCTGTATGCTTAATGAAATATGTGAATACTCCTGAAAGATTTGGGGATATGAGTTAAAAGTAAATCTAAAAATGAATGGCAGCTGGAATTTAAACATAGCTGGAGTCAGGTAGGGTTTTCATAGAAATAAGTAAAAAGGTTAGAAACCAGTCACATTAAGCAAAAAAAAAAAAAAAAAAAATAGTGAAGACTGGTTCCCTTTTAAAGAGGTGGGTATGTGATAGGATCAGAGCCCCTGTCTGTATTTGTGCTGCATTTTCTTTTACACTGTCCTGTTCTTGTAAATTTACTGTTCTAGCTGCAAACTGAAATCTGGCCACTTTCAGTTGTGTGTCTCTCCCCTCCCCAGTACTGTATAAGGAACATATAAGTAAATCAAGAGGCAGTAAGTTACTTGCCTTCTCCTGTGTATACTGCAGGCAGACACAGAGAGAATGTAAGTAATGAGAAAGAATTGAAATACAGAGCCTTGTACTCTGTGTTTTTATTCTGTGTAAACTGCTATGGGTTTGCAAGAAGCCAAAAACAAAAAATATTTTCCTTGGTAAAGCAGAGGTATGCAAACATGCTATAACCTACAGTATTTTCCAAACAAATATCATGACATCATGTCAGATAAGTCAGCCTGTCTGTGGTTACTTAGGATGAGTCAGCCTACCTGTGTTTACTTAGAGAGCTGTGAGTCAGACAGCTCACATGGTGCTGTCATCATCATTAGGCAGGTATAAAAGCCTACCTCCTGAGATGCAAAACAGATGATTCAGATGAGTCAGTCAGTGGAGACCTGACTGTTGTGGAGGAAGCATCTCATAGTACATGCAGGTTTTTATGTGCTAGGAATTTATATGGCTAGAACTAAGCCTAGAAGTTGTGCACTAAGGGAATTGTGTACTGTTTTTTGCAGAACTGAAGGACTAATCACCCATTTCCTTTCTGTATGTTGATTATTTTATTTTTTTATTTTAGAAAGTAAATATTGCAAAGTGCATTCTACATCTTTTGCCTGAGTTTGTGCATCTGTTTCACCCACTGACCCTCACATGCACCAGTAGTTTCTGTGCAAAAGTATGTGGGGATGGTGGATTTTCCCCGTCATTAGCACTGTTGGCTACTGGCTGCAAAAAACATAATTATAACCAGTGAATGTAGCTATGATTTCACCAATTATGGACTGTAAGTTTGCACAGTGTATTTAATTTAATGTATTTCACTGTGTTTTAAACTTGGTGCCAAGAATGTACATACATTTCACTGGTTAAGACAAAGACTGTGGTGGAATTTTTTTCCCATTCATAGCTGCTCACTTAAGTATGGCTGCTACCCAATCAGATTCCAAGACTGTCCATAATCATTTTGTGGTTTCAATAGAACCACTGACACTAAGGATGTGCAATGCAATAAGGATATGGATATGGTTAATTATACAATGGCAAAGGCATTTCCTTTATTGTGATTGGTCAGTGCATGCCTGGAACAGTGATGTTATTAGACAATAACATCACTGTATTAAGTCCAGGCACACACGTGACCGAATGACACACTGTGAAATCATGTGTCCTGTTCACTCGTTGCTGCTGACCCATGACACTGCTGTAAACAATTTCACCCGCAGCCCCCCAACATTCTGTTCCTTTCTTTTCTACAGAAATCTCCGATTTTCTGCAAAACAGCACTTCACCTTCTACAGTCACTTTTTTGGTTTCAATAAGCTGCGGAAAGAAAGCTAACTGCCCACTGCATAACCGTTACCGGACATCACGAACAAAAACAATGAAACCCCACAAATCACACATTTTGCTGTTTGTTTAAATCTCACCTGTAAAAGTCTGGCCTGCATCACAACATAAAGGGAAGATATTCAGTGAAACCTTTCTCAATCCCTCTAATCTGAACCCACGTATTACAAGCCACATCGGAGATTACAATGCAGCGCCTTTTACAGAGAGCTAAGCTCACCATGAGTACGCTTACTAACCGTCACAGCAACAGAAAAAAAAAAACAGTAAAACACAAAATGCAGTCCACTTTAGCAATCTGGGCCAACAGCTCGGGAAATGTCGGGGGGGGGGTTACTGTAAACCCTCACTGCAGAAACATCTCTGAAACAACACGGAGGAGATGTACAGCCCTAGGAAAGCATCATTATGCAGAAAGCAGCTCCACCTACTGGTGGAAAGCTAAAGTGGACTTTTTTCTTTAAATATATGCCTCCACACAGAAAAAATGAAGGAAACAAAGCCCAAAAAATGTTTTTCTCATTTTTCCTTTTTTTTTTTAAATACGAGCCATTGTATAATAGCAATAAGGCACTCCAGTGTGTGTGTTATTGTTCTAATAATACTGCTGGGGTGGTGGAAGCACTCGGCTTCACCTTGTGCTTCAACCCACCCCAGGAGTGACATTACTAAACAATAACACACACCTTGTCATGCCTTATTGCTTAAATGGATCATGGATCAGTGACGGTTTTCATGGTAGGGTGCTGTCTTACCTCAGGTTTCTGTGTGCTGCTCCTCTCCGTGCCAGGTCTCTCTTACTTCGTAGATAGATTGCTCATGTCTGCTCAGTGATGGTGCCTCTACTGGCCTCTCAATGGAGTGTTGGCCTATGGCCATGCAGCATTGCAGCTGGTGACTTATAAGTCACTTCTGACCACTGTAAGAACCCACGTGCCAGCAATCTGTGATTTCAGTTCACATAGATGATATCCACTGCCTGTGTGTGTTACAACAGTGACCACACTTAATCTCTTTGTCATATGTCCAGAAATGACACCTGCAGTACAATAACAGTTGGTGGTGCACCCAACAGTGGACTTAAGTGCCACTGTAGAAAGTCACAATGGAATCAAATTTGCAGTTGTTAGCCAGCCACAACGCAAGTTCAGTAGTGTATACATCACCTGTAAAGCAAAGCAACATGATTATTTCTGATGAGTGCCAATATGACTTAAATAATGTTTTTTTTATTTGTCACAGATTTGGATTTTGTCACAGATTTGGATTTTGATGTGCTGCAGCTGTACACCAACTTCTGTAAAATCTCACCACGAGACCCACCAATCAGTGTAGGACTATATGATCACATGTTTCTACAGGAGTATACCAGCCGCTGACACCATACCCAAAGATCACCCCACTGTTGCCATATAAGGGCAGTGGCAGTGTTTAGTTGTGTTTACTCATAAATGTGCACCATTACTGGGAAAGAAAACCCACAGTTTTTGAATTGCTTTTGAAGATGGCCACCTGCATTTTGCTACTGCATTACGTTGTTTTATTTTTGTTGTTGTTTTAGTTTGTTTTCATTTTTTATTTCTTTTATGTGATTTTATCTGCGAATCTCGTATTGCTTGTGGTGCAAACTGGGTCATCCTGCTGTCGCTCAGAGAGTTTGAACTGAACTGAATGATCCTGCGATTGCTTATAGACTTTCTCTCCTGAACGTCGATGTTCTGAGCTAGAGAGGAAATGTGGGGAGTGAGGAGTGAGAAGCGAGGGGTTGAAGGAAATTTAGCTCGACAAGGTGTGAGGAGCTGAATGAAATATAGTGGGACAAGGTGAACTAAAGAGGAGTGAACAGTTAAAGAGTGAGGAGCGAGGAGCTGAATGATTCTTAGTGGAATGCGGGTTGCTAAAGAGGAGTGTATAGTTAAAAAGTCAAAGAACGAACAGTTAAAGAGGAATTTTGTGGAACGTGACTGTGCTGTTGTAACCTGAAATCTCAGCTTGGTGTACTAGTGGCCAGTGACAGGAGTGGGCCCAACTCCATTGGTGATCGCCGGTGGGATCTGTAGCTTCACAGGGGGCAGGGTATTTGCTCAACCAGGAAGCTGGCTAATATGCCGTGGTTCCCCAGACTCGTGGGTTTGGCTGCAGTGTAGTCAGTGCCTGGGTGTCGTGGTGAGGCTGCAATATTTCTGGTTTCATATAGAGTTGGAGGGGCCCTGGTCTATTGCTGGCTGCTGATCTGGATTTTTCGTCTGGCTCCAATCGACCTGGACTTTTCTGTGACCCTTTTACCCTATGGTTAAATAATACCCTGGATTATCCCCTACTGTTGGATTCTTTTGGTGGCTCCTACACTTCATGGATGACTGATTCTTGGGATTATTTTCATCCTGCTCAGGACCTAAGGATTGTATTCTTTGTGTGGTCTCCCTGGTGGTGTGAGGACCTGGGCATCCACATATTTTTGACTTTATTTATTTTTCATTATTGAATGTTTTGGTGGTCTTATTTTATTGTGGACATTTTCTGAGTAGACTGTGACTCTCTGTTTGGGCAGTGAGAGTCCCTGAACTTCCCTGCTTCACCGGCAGTGAGAGGGCTTGGGGGGGGGTAAATCCATAATTCACAATTTTGTGTTTTGCATGGCCTGTGAGAGGGGACTGCAGTAGCTCCTGAGCTAAGTGTGGGAGCACCGTATCCAGTTAATGTGGGATAGGGTGGTGTTTTCATTTCTGTTTTATTATGTGTTAGGGTGGGTTAGTAGAGTAGTTTTGTGGTTTATTTTAGTCTCATTTCATTGTATGTTATTATTTATTAATCTTTGTTTGTTTGGTCTGTTATTTGATTTAATAGTTTGGGTTTTTGTTTTTAGGATAATAGTGTTTTGGTTGGGGGTTGGGTCAGAGGGTATTTATCTGTTTAGGAATTCTTCATTCATTTATTGAGTTGTGTGGAATGTGTTGGATGCCTGCCCCCACAGTTGTGCGCTATTCACCCTCTGCTCTCTGTGCCTGCCACCCCTTCTTCACTCCTCCCCTTGAGTCTACAACTTATCAGTGCTGAAGAGCACTGGGTATTGTGCATAGGAGATAGAGGGGGTGAGGGGCTATGAACAGTGGAGGGTAAATGAGGGGGGTCATCGTATTGGGGTGGTAAGATCCAGGAGACACCCTGGTGTGAAATGGAACTTAAAATGTGGTTCTCTATGTCTGGCTTCCATATCCAAGGGCACTACCAATTGTAGTAGGCAGGTGGTTCGGGAGGCCCGGGAGGTTCGTCCAGCTTGGGCGGTGTTGTGCAATGCCAGGTCCATCAAGAACAAAACTGCAATTATTGCAGATCTTTTTGAAACAGTGGACCTGGCATGCATCACCGAGACTTGGCTGGATGAGAACTCTGGCACCATTTTAGAGGCTGTAACTCCAGTTGGGTACTCGGTGATACACCGCCCAAGATTGGACCATGGGGGGGGGGGTTGTAGTCTGTTTCAAGACCAAACTTAACCTCACAAGTGTACTAGTTGAGGAGGCTGAGTCATTCAAGTGTGCCATTGTAGCAGGTGTAGGTTGTCGGAGTGCCCTCATTTATCGTCCACCCGGTGATGAGAAGCGATTCCTTCAGAAAAGTGGCAGACTTCATCGTCTACATGGTGTTTGAGTCACCCAGACTGATGGTTCTGGGTGACTTTAATGCCTGGGTTGACAACGAACTCTAACAATTTGGTCAGCACTTCCTCCAGTTGATGACATCTCTGGACCTCACACAGGTGGTTACCACTGCTACTCATAAACACAGACACTCCCTTGACTTAGTCTTCCTCCTAGGTATTGAAACATCTGACTTGGGGTGGAACCAGTTGGGTGGTCAGATCACTACACCATGGGGTTTAGTTTTAGCACCCCCCTTCGTAGGTCTACCCTTGTGGAGATGGTTCAGTACCACCCTTTACGAGATACAAGCTCTCATAGCCTAGCAGCAGTGCTTGACCTCTCATCCCTCTCACTGGCAAGCAATGACCCAGAGACCCTCATGATGGCCTATAATTTGGCCATCTCGGTGGCTCTGGATTCCATTACTCCAGTCCATGTTTGCCCTCTCTCCCTTCACCCTCAATCCCCTTGGTTTGATGGGACTCTGAGGGAGATGTGGAGACTAGGACAAAGGTTAGAGCATTGCTGGCAGAAGTCTGCCCTCGATACCGACCACCTTAGATTGATGGACCATTATCAAGCCTATCAATCTGCAATCACCCGTAAGAAGGCAGAATTCCTGTCTGGGGAGATTTCAGCTGCTCAGAATCGACCAGCTCAGCTTTTCCGAACTGTGGACAGTCTGTGCAACCCAGTCTGTCTACATGTCTGGAAAGCCTTTTCGCAATTAGAGTGCGCCAAACTCGCTCAATTCTTTGCTAATAAGGTGGCTGACATCAGAGCGGTACTCCAGTGGCACACTTTATGGGCGTTGCTTTTGATCAGTTCAAGGTCACTGCATCTCGGCCTTCTTGGAGTACCTTCAGCTGACTGGAGTTCAAGGATGTCATGCGGATTATACAGGGCGTGCACCCTACGTGCTGTAGTTTGGACCCTGGACCAATTTCCCTAATTTTGGGTTGTATTGATGTCATCGGTACAGTCCTTGTGTGGATAGTCTGGTGCTCCTTGGAATCTGGAGAGTTTCCTAGCTCCCTGAATGAGGCGGTGGTGACACCTCTCTTGAAGAAAGCTACCTTGGACCCAGACAGCCATGCAAACTACAGACCTATCTCTAACCTTCCCTTTATAGGGAAGGTGATTGAGAAAGTAGTGGCAGCACAACTGGAGGACCATTTGACCATCTATGACATCTATGAACTGCTCTAGTCCGGTTTTCGAAAGAGACATAGTACTGAGATAGCACTGGTTCAGGAGCTCAATGATCCCATGATCACTAGAGATTGGAAGAGCTGCTCCATCTTGGTTCTTCTGGATCTCTCATCAGCATTTGACACCATGGACCACAAGGTGCTGCTTGGTCACCTGAGGTACATCTGTGGGCTGTTGGGAACAGTCATCAGGTGGTTTACATAGTTCCTCATGGGGAGAACTCAGAGAGTGGTATCTGGGGTCTTTTCTTCAGGCCCTAATTCTCTGTTGTGTGGGGTGCCTCAGGGCTCCATGCTGTCATCCATGTTGTTTGCAGTGTACATTATACCCCTCAGAGACATTGTAAGAAGGTATGGGCTGAGGTTTAATTGCTATGCTGATGATACCCAGCTCTACCTTTCTTTTGCACCCGACCAGGATGGAGCTCTCTCAGTCTTTAATAACTGTCTGAAAGAAATCCAGGAGTGGATGGATTCCAGCTAGCTGAAGTTGAACTCAGAAAAAACTGAGGTGCTGGTTGTGGACCCGGGTCACCGGATAGAGGGGTTGGGGGTTGGTTTGCCCTTGGGAATTTTTCTTGGTGGCATTTCACTCCCGACCTCTGAATGGGTGCGTAACCTGGGGTTAATTTTTGATGAAGGGCTGACTGACCCTGCACTCCCAGGTGTCGGCTGTCATCAAATCTTCCTTCATCATATCATGAATATCGCCAGGATTAGGCATCTGGTTCTGTCTGGTGACCTTTCTGCTTTGGTCCATGCCTTTGTGTCCTCGCACTTAGATTATTGCAACTCCCTCTACCTAGGGCTTCCTGGGGTAGAAATCCGCCTCCGGCAGCTGGTGCAGAACGTGGCGGCCTGGCTTTTGACAGGATCTGCCCATTCCTGTCATATTTCGCTGGTGCTACACTAACTGCACTGGCTGCCAGTACAGGGATGAATCACCTTTAAAGTTGGTTTGCTGACTTTCAAAGCCCTACATGGACTGGGCCTGGATTACCTGAAACAGCTCCTGGTTCCTTATTGCCCTGGACGATCACTCCGCTCAGCTGACGAGGGGTTGCTAAAGATTCCAAGGGTGTGTTTAAAATCATCTGGGGCAAGAGCTTTTATGTATGCAGCCCCCACTCTTTTGAATTCTCTATCCTGTTGGCTATGGAAGTGCACAACTGTGGAGGGATTTAAGCAATCTTAAAACACTATTTTTTAAGGCACCAGGCATTCAGTGATTGATTTTTCTTTCTTCTTTTTGATGTACTGCTATTTAAAGTTAATTTTATTGATGCTTGTTCTGCTTTTAAATTGTTAGGCATCTTGGTTATGGATAAGGTGCCCTATAAATAAAAAGTATTATTATTATTATTAAGTATTTATATGCAGTTTTACTACTGGCCACTTGGCACAGAGCACTCCAGGCATAACAGTGGCCAACATGGATGACCTCAATTTTATTTCTTACTGTACTCAATGCATAACAGAAGACATACAAATAGGTTCCAGTTGTTAGGCACTGCAACTACTACTGCTTTTCAGTCTCCTTTTGACACCCAGTAGGTCCTGTATTTTTATCTGTGCATATAAGAAAGTTCAGAGGCATTTGTGCCATGTTCCACAATGACTTCAGTGAACAAGTCAACTTAATTGAGTCATGTTATCCATTGCAGCACATTGCAGAAGATATGAACATCACTTGCAAGGTCTTGGGCACATGGGCTCCAAAGACATTCTCTGCTGTAAGCATTTCAGAAGAAAGGTGATTACAGAGTGTTACGCTGTTGCCACGTGTTATGTAGCCACTTGACCTGATGAACACAACCTTGAAGCATTATAATACAGTTTAATGAGTTGGTCCAGCAGTGTGTGTTGCCATTACACTTCACACAGATAGGCATATGTGATAGAAGTACAGTCTTCAGGCTAACCACTGTGCAAAAATACATTCGGTGGCATATCAGTTAACAATGTGTGAGCTACTTCCTGTGATGTAGATACTTCGACATAACACTGTAAATTGCATTTTCATTATGGGGAAAAGCACCTGAGAAGACAAAAGATGACAGATCTTACGTAACACTGGAAGATCCCAGTAAATCTTAACTGAGAGCATCAGCTTGGAGGAGAAAAAAGAAAAGTGAAATCAGACTTTCCATGTTGGACCCAGTGAATCAGACAATAGTGAAGAGGGAGTACATGAGGAAGAAAGCCATCTAACTGCCAATATAATACAGGAAAGCATACTTACGCCACATATTGATTGGTACCAGGAAGGTCATAGCCAACATATTTCTGGAACTGTGGAACCAGATGAGGTTATGCAGGAGAACATAGAAGAAGATACACAGAACACAGGTAAATGGGCAGTATATTCTTGCAGTGTGAGTACTTTCAACTATCTGTCCTGTTATGCATGTTCTTTTTTTAACTTCTGTGTGTCATGACACAATTTGTATGCATGTGAGGAAAATATGATCCACCAAAGGTCAGTGTGTGACAAGTCAGTCAGTGATCATCTACTACCTGTGCTACCTGCTGCACACCTACAAGTTCTCCATCAGTGGTCCTTACACGAACTTTAGAAAAAAGTGAATTCATGTCAGTTCACTTCTCATGCTGTTTGTGTCTAGCAATATGTGGTTTAATTGCTTTTTTCTACAGATATGTTGTTTCAAAGCACTTTAAACTGATTTTTTAGCATATACTTATCTTGCAGAAGAAATACAGGGATCAAATTTGGCACCAGCTCAGTAGCCAAATGGTGGTAGACTTCTTGTCGTTACAGTAAAATGTTCTTTCTGCTAGCCATGTTGGTTTGCACTGGAGCACTTATCATTTCAATAAGTGCAACAGCTGGGCATGTGAAAACCAATATGGGGCTACAGGATTTACAAACTCAGTAGCCGTAATGGCTAGTGGCCTCAAAACATAAGTTTGACCCCCGAAATGTTCACAAGCCTTTGGATAACCTCAGGATAAGAACCTTTTTTTGCCTTTCTGAACCATGTAGACCCTGGGATTAAGCATTTCAGGTTCTACATTCAGAATTGCATATCAACTTTGAAAGATTTACATCATAAATGTACAAATGAGGCATTAGGGACTACCTTTCCTTCTTTTGATCCTCAGATATATTACTGCAGAAGACCTACTGTACAGTGTATGATAAAACATTGGTTACAACTTGAATGTGTTTATCCTAAACCATGGCTTTGTTAAAATAAGGCGAAAGGACTAGGGAAGGGGGTAGCCTACATGGGCAAACTAGATAAATAACATGGTCCCCTTCTGCCAACATCTTATGTTCTTATGTTCTTTCAAGAACAGAGCACTCTCAGGTCTATTTGGTAAAAAGTTATCTGCTTTTGGTAAAACATCAATGCCTTATTGGCATAAGCAGTAATTGTACCTTTTATTACAGATCACCAGGATGGAAGTGATACTGAATAATATAACTATAACTCTTATGACAGCTCAACAGAATTCCATTCAGATTCTGAGGAGTTTCCATATCAAAGTCCTTCAGTGGCAGATGACTCAAGTACAGAATTAGAGCAGCTGTATGAAGGGTGTCCTATCACAGCTGTGGAAAGCACTTTGCTACTAATGAAATTTGAGGTGACGCACTAACTGACAGCAAGTGCAATGTCTGATCTGTTCATGTTGCTGTGCACTCACTTTCCAGTATAAGCTAAGAAACGGACTTCCTTCAACCAACTGAAACAACTCCTCGCCAATCGAGGATCGCAATTACAGAATCACAGTTACTGTGGCATGTGCCTCAATTACATTGGTAAGGAGGTAGACGTTTGTCCCTGTGGAAGCAAAGCATCTAGCAAGTACAGTACTTTATCACTTTGTTCTTTGAGCAACAGATAAAAGAAATGTATAAAGGCAAGAAAACGGCATACACTGAAATGTAACACGGAAAAGGCACAATACTGGACTGCCACATATGCAACAGGATAGCCTGGTGCAAACAGGGTTTGCACAGTGCTAACCATGATTAATGTGCAGTATCAATAAGGGCGTGCACCATATTCAGAAGGCACCTTTGTGCAGTGCAAGGAGGACAATGCCTCTATGCACAATTTTACGCTACACCCCAGAAAATATCAGTCATACATATGCAGCACAGCACACAATTTGAACATTTCACAAGTGCTACACTATTGAAAGGCTCTGGCTGCAGTTCAATGGGTGAGCAACCAGTCACGCCTACTTCCAGAACTATATAAGCAGTTCCTCCCAGCCTCCATCTGAAGCACTTTCCCTTTTTGTCAGACAGAGGCTCTGTTGGTCTGTCTGCTCACTTGGGCCTGCTGCGGCCTTGTCTGTGGCCTTGCCCGCCACCCCCATTTGTTTGTGCTCTGGACTCTGCTCAGTTTCTGCTGGATGTTTTCCTCCTTCTTTGATTAGTATTTGTTTTGCTTCTAGCTGCTGTGTGCTTCTCTGTGTGCTGTTTTTCTGGTCTGCTGTGTTTGTGCTCTGGTTTTGTGTTTTCTTTTGGGGCTTTCTAGTTGCCCTTTATTTGTGCTATGTTACTCCTTTGCTATGCTCTGGCTCCCTGTACTCCCAAGCTACCATGCAACTCAGTTTTCCTGCATTTGTTGTCTTTCAGCAATCCTTCCAGCCCTCTGCTGTTGCTTTCACTTACATTACCTGCACCTGGTCTAAGCTGTTGCTGTCAGGTAGTAGCAATAGGGAGTGGCAGCAGTTACTGCTGCATTTCTGTTGCAACTCATGAAAATCTGTGCCGCTTTGCTCCTTCCTTCCTTTCTTTGGGGATTTCTCACTACAGTCTTCATTCTGTTTACAAGTTTATTCTGCCTGTGCAAACTTACCAGTTCTCTTTCTTTTATTAATATATTCGCTCAGCTGCTGCTGTATGTTATCAACTTGCAATCGCACTTTATTATTATTTGTGCATACAAACCTTTTTCAGTTTGTTTGGCCATTCAGTGCTACTAGTTATGCAATATGTTTATTTTGCACTCAGTGGGAATCAAGCCTGAGTCTACCCCAGTTCTGTATTACTTCTCCATTGGATTCAGCACCTGCTTCAATGCAATTTCTCAGTGGCTCCTTGGTCTCAGCTCCAGTTGCAGGACTTTTAGCAGAATGTTTCTAAGTTTACCTTTTGTCCTTTGAGTCCTTATGTTGCTTCACTGTCACCTTTAATTTGTCTCACATGCTCTGCTTGCATACAGCCCTTTTAGGGGTTTTAATCTGCTCAAGCATGTTTATTTGTACCAGGTGGGACTCACACCAGAATCTAATGCAATTCTATATTACTTTCAACATATGATTCCAAGCTGCTTAAAGCAGCAGTGAAAGAATCTTGTGAAAATTTTGTAGTATACTCTTTTATGCTATTTTAGATTGCCACTTCCCTCCTGACTTGTATGATACCCCTTCTTTCCACAATTTGAGTCTGCTTAGTACTTTTTTTCACATCTGAAATAATAAAAGGAGTGCTCCTTTTAATACAGCTCAGACCAGGTCTTCGTCAGTATTCTTAGCTGCTTTTGCCCATCAGTTGTTTAAATATCACTTCTGTTGTGACTAAAATGAATTATTATGCAGCAGGCAGTCCTCTCTGACCATGTAGAACAATAGAGTTCAAAAACAGCTGTAAATACTGATGAAAACTTGGTCCGAGCCATATTAAAAGGAATGCTTCTTTTACTGCATTATGTCAAAAGTGAAAAAAAAGTACTAAAGCAGAATGAAATTGTGGAAAGAAGGGTATCATACAAGTCAGGAAGTAAGTGGCAGTCCAAAATAGTATAAAAAGTATAGGCAAAAATGTTCACCAGATTCTTGCACTGCTGCTTTAAATGCATTGTAACAAGCAATTCTTCACGAACAGCCATTTTTTTTAAATCTGCTTCATTATACTCTGGAGGTCAGCTCGGCTACAGCTGTTGCTGTAAACTACTTTTAAAATCTGCATGTCAGTTGTGGCGCTTAACCGTGGCTTCTTTGTTTTGCCTATGGCAGAGGTCTGAGGGGTTATAGTGGAGAGTTGTGGCCCCCGTGTGGTTCATTTACCTCATGTTCATATACTGCCTTCGCTGATAAAATCCTCTGGATATTTGTCACCTTTAATTGGCACTTATTGATGAATTGGTTGGCTAGCTTCACACTGACTAAAGGCCCAGACGACCTAAGCTGGGTGTGCAGTTCCTATGCTAGTAGATTGGTAGGTCAAGCTACTATGCTTCTGTGTACTATTTGTTTACCAGGCCCATTGCAATAGGTGTTTACCATGCTACTTATTGCCTGTTACTCCCTGCTTTACCATGTATGGCCTGTACCGTTACCAAAGGTGTTTACTTTGATGCATAGAACCTGATATTCTCTGCATTACCTTGTATTGGCTACTCCATTGCTAGAAGAGATTAGCCGACCATGCCCATCAATTTATTGGCTCTGAGTTTGTTGTCAGCCAATGGTCTCACTCTGTGCCCTAGTCCGCATCCTGAGCGTATGATGCCTGGTGTGGGGTCCTTCCTTTCTGGCCCATAGTGGGAATGTCCTTACACCAGGTGGAACTTTAGCTGTTTGTCTGCAGTGGCACCTCTTGATGTAGAATTTATGACTAGCTGCAAAGGGAGAATATAGAGCTATCTTTTAGCTGTAGTATCGACTGTCAAGGCACCTTCAATGCATTCTCCCTACAACCGTTCTTGGTTTGCTTGATCTAAATAGTAGATTGGTAGGTCAAGCGAGTGCCTCAGTAGTCATTCTCTCCTTTTCCTGCCTTTGAGGTAATTTGTTGCAGAGGTCAGTACTCACAACCCTCCATGGCATTCCCATTAGATCAAAAGAGTGAGAGTTTCCTTTAAATTGGAATATTTTCCACTCCACCTTGTTTGGGTTTATAAATGGCAGTAGCAGAGCTGTCATTAAATACAACATCTCAAGCCTGAAGGGAAGGCAATCTTGGTTTTGGATCCCCAGAGATTTCCTCCTCAAAGGGTTTTTTTTTCCTCTCCTCTGTGCCGTAGGTCATAATACTAGTTAGTTTAGCGATATTCCCTAGCTCACTTAGGTAGGTTCAGCTATTGGATGGAGATGGATGGTGGCCATACTAGCCGTTCCATCTCTCCTTAGGAAGCCCATTGCTGTCATCAGAGCAAGCCATATTATTGGAGCTATCCTGCTAACTTGTGTGGCTCATTTATGTTTCATTAAGCTGCCTGTTGCTGTCATTCTGCTTCTCTACATCCTAGTCATCGATCGTTGCAACAATTCTTTTGGGGTACCTTCCTAAGGTACCTTTAGCCAAAGAACACTTCCAGCAGCACCTTTAGGGGAAAAACCCTCTTACAGCATTCCTTGCCTTCAGTACCCCTACAGGGTGGTAATTCCTACTGGAATAGAGAGTGTGAGCAGCTACAAATGTTACAGAGTTGCACAAGCACAAACATTATACTGGTTGAGAAGGCCGTTGAATTGAAAGGCTCCACCTTCAGCTCAATGGGTGAGCAACCAGCCACATCTACTTCCTGAACTATAAAAGCAGTTCCTCCCAGCCTCCATCTGAAGCACTTTCTCTTTGCTCCACCATACTCCCCTCCTCCTTCAGTGGCTCGCCTCTCTACTCCCAGGGGGTTCCTTCCTAAGGAACCTTTAGCCAAGGGACCCTTCCTGTAGCACCTCTAGAGGTGGAACCCTCTTACAGGGTTCCTTGCCTTCAGTACCCCTACAGGGTGATAATTTCTACTGGAATAGAGACTGAGTATGGCCTCAAATGTTGTTATACAGTTGCACAAACATAATTGTTATTTTGGTTGAGAAAGCCATTGAACTGAGCACTAGTGAACATCTGTGAAACACATCCCTTAACGTGTGTAGATGGGGTTTGTGCCACCCACCTCCTCAAAACATCCTCAATGTGGGGCAGACACATTCCCTGTTGTGCAAAGGTACACCTCCCAATACAGATCCAGTTTTGTCTTAGAGTCATAGAAATTTGTCAGCAGAAAAGGACCAAGCGGTCCAGCGAATCTGCCCTTTCCTGTCCCCTACTCATCACCAATTTCATGGACCCTCCATTTCCCCCACTTACCAACCCCATATGTCAGTCCCATACACTCTTGAATCCCTCCACCATTTCAGTCCCCACCACCTCCTCTGGTAGTTTGTTCCAGGCCTCCACCACCCTTTCCATGAAGAATCTCCCCCTCACATTGCCTCTGAATCTTCTTCACTCCACTCTTAGGCCATGCCCTCTAGTTTTAGCCATCTCCTTCCTTTTAAACAAGCTCCCCTCCTTCACCTTATTGATCCACTTTGCATACATAAAAGTTTCAATCATGTTCCCTCTCTCCCTCCTGGTCTCCAATGGGTACAGATCCAATTCCCTATATCTGTGCTAGTATGGCTTCCCCTGCATACCCTGCACCATCTTGGTTGCCCTTCTCTGAACTCCTTTTATCCCATCAATGTCCCTTTGTAGATGCGGTCTAAAGAACTAGACCCCATACTCTAGGTGCAGCCTCACCATGACTTTGTAAAGAGGCATCAGAACTTCCCTTCTTCTGCTAGCTATGCCCTTCTCAATGCATGCCAACATTCAACTTGCCTTCCCCATGGCTTTGCAACATTGGTTACCTACCTTAAGGTCGCTTGATATGATAATCCCCAAATCCCTCTCCTGTTTTTTTCTTAATCCCCCCCCCCCAAGTGTAAGTTGCTCACAGGTTTTTATGCCCCAAGTGCATCACCGCACATATCTTTACATTGAATTTAATTTGTCAAGTTTCCGATCACCTCTTCAGAAGCTTCAGGTCCCTTCTCATGGCTTCCACCCCCCCTCCCCAGTGTTTCCACCCTATTGCAGATCTTCATATCATCTGCAAATAGGCACACCCTTCCCTCCAGCCCTTCCCCTATATCACTGATGTAGATATTAAAAAGAAGGGGTCCAGTACTGACCCCTGGAGCACCTCACTCATCACTTTTCTGCCCCTGAGTGCACCCCATTTACCACCACTCTATGACTTTTGCCCATCAACCAGTTTTCCAACCACCTAGTAATTTTATGTCCTACCCCTAAGATTTCCAGCTTATTTACTAGCCTTCTGTGAAGGATAGTGTCAAAAGCCTTACTGAAGTCCAGATAAGCTACATCCACTGCCCCTTCCTGTCTTACAAGACACGACTGATCCCAGATGTCCTCTTGTGGAAAAAGGCCTAATCTCATGGAGTGTAGCAGGCCACCCTCCCTCTCCCTCTCCCTGATCGCTGTATTGTAAATGTAAAGTGCCACACTTTATTGCATTTGTACTCTAACCACCACCAAGGCAGGTGTGCCCTACCACCATGGCACACCCATACCATCACCAAGATGGCACCCAACACAGCACTCTGGTGGCAGAAATTGGTGGACTTTACATTTATTATAGGCCAATCAGATAAAGGGACAGGGGAACAGCTGCACAGAGAAATTGGTCCATTGCACAGCAAGAAGAGGATCATAATGGACATGTATGATACAGTACATGCCAAATGGGGTAATTTGCATGCCTGCTTGGGCTGAATATTGCTCATAGAGACCACAGTGCTAAACACTGTGCACCTGTTGCTGTGAAGGGTGTAGTATATAGCATGAACATGCATTTGAGTGTTCTTCACTGATTTCCTTTTCAGATGAGGAATTTTACCATGGACTTCAGTACAGATTCAACAAGGAAAAGTCCAAAGCAGGACATATTGAAGATATTTATGATGGGCTCATATATCAGATGCATTTTGCAAATGATGGAGTACTTTGTAACAGGGACAACAGATCCTTTCAAATCAATACCGATGGAGTCAACATATTCAAGTCTTCAATATATAATTTTTGGCCCATCTATCTAAAAGTGAATGAATTACCACCAGAATTGGGAAGAAATCAAAATTTATGGTTCCTCCTGGGTCGTGGTTTGTAGGAGAAAAAGCATGCATTTCCACATTCATGAAGCCCATTATTACCAAACTGCAAAAAACAGCAGATCCAGGTTTTCAAGTGGATGCTCTCAATGGTAGGACTACAGTGAGCAAAGCAATAGTTCTCTTGGGACACTTTGATACACCTACTAAATCAATAATGTTGGAGCATACACAGTTTTTTTTTATCATTTAACACTTTTTCCACCTT
Organism: Neoceratodus forsteri; assembly: GCA_016271365.2. Lineage (NCBI taxonomy): Eukaryota > Metazoa > Chordata > Ceratodontiformes > Ceratodontidae > Neoceratodus > Neoceratodus forsteri. The sequence goes on from CM057452.1 coordinate 1,407,740,904, forward strand.
TGCAGCCACAGTCCTGCTCCACATCCTGCCACCACTCCACTCCGCCACCGACCCCGAAGCTCTCATGCCCAGCTGGCAGACACAGCTACACCTGCAAAAGGGCCCCCCCCGTAGCCCCCATGCCCGGCAAGGAAACCAGTACCAGCACATGCCTCCAGGCATCATCGGCTGGCGGAGCTGCGGCCATCAAGCTGCCACAGACCCGTGCTGCCATTTTCCCCCATTTCTCCCCATTTGGGATCGCGGACATGCAATGATGTCCATGCACATTCATACAGACGTCCACCGCGGTCCCCCCTTAGATACACCATTGCTTGCAGTACCTCCAGGCATCCTCAGGGGTCACAGCAGCATGGTGTAGAGTCCCCAGCCCACCCCAGGACTGGGAGAGCTGTCTCCCAATGCTCAATCACAGTCCTCCCCTGCTGACCCCCAGTGACCTGAGCTTGTTCCTGAACCCGGGCCGCTGGCGTAGCATGAGGTGTGGCGTCCAAAGTCTCAACCCTTAGTGCCACTGGGCTGGCAGGAGCATACACAGTTTAATGGACTATATGGTTATACATTTTGCACAGAACCCGGTCTGAGAGGATATTGTCATGTACTGTATATCCTTATAATTTGAACTTCCCTGATGATTTTTCAGAAGAAAGAACAAAGACATCAGTGCTGCAGGCTACAACAGGAGCTGTGAGTACCATTCCACTGATTCCAGTTTTGGGAGTGAAGTGTGTCTTTTCGCTAGCTGCTCTGTAGTCATTTAATGTTGCTGATGGTGTTTCCTTCAGCTATATGCATACGGTTGCACTTGGAATAGTGAAAATGCTTCTGGGATTGCGGTTTGATAGTCAGCATCATTCACAGCCATGGTTCATTGGTAGTAAACTCAATATCATTGACAAGGGGCTTCTTAGCCTAAAACCACCAAACAGTATAACACACAATCCACGACCATTGGCTACAACACTTAAGCATTACAAAGCAGTTGAACTTGCAACATGAGTGTTTCATTACTGTTTACTTTGTTTATTTGACATTCTTCCACAATGTTATTTCCAACATTTTGCTCTACTAGTAGAAGGAGATTATCTGCTGAACTCCAATTCCACATCACCTCGTGACTAAGTGGTCAGCAGAGTCCTGCTGAAACAATTTTGTAACATGATGCTGGATCTCTATAGTGAAAGAAGGCAAACCATGAACCTACATTTACTACTTCATGCAGCTGATTGTACACAAAATCTTGGTCCACTTTGGCACAGTCTTGCTTTTTGTTTGAAGACCGGAATGGTGATCTAACAAACGTGTTTCATGGAACACAGAATGGACATTTGCAGATATCATCAGCAGTTATTTTCCTTAATAAATAACATCTTTAAGTAAAACACAGGGTTTGAACTCTGCAGCACAAATGCTTTATCAGAAACTGGACAGAAAAAGGACTTCTGACATTAAAGAATGAGTATTGCCAGAATTTTACATTGTTGGGAAATTATATTTCATCACTGAGTCTAATGAGAATGATATCAGATTATAATTGATGAATGTAGAATGTCTTCTGTAGTGGAGTTGGAAATTTTCAAATGAATACTTTGGAAAAAAAACTCTTTACACTTGCTCTGACTACACCAGAGTCAGAAAGAGAAATAGCTTTACAGTATGCTACTCAGATTCAAATACAGGCAGACTATAGTATGGTCAGATCTTGCATTACATAAAGGTATGCTACTTTGAACAACACAAGTGAAGTACTATGCTGTCATCAGAAGACTGGAAGAGAGGACTCAATGCTCCCTAGAGATCTGACAACAACATTTTATTACCGTCTCCAAAACTGACTGTGACATGGGAGAAAAGGAACTCATACCCATTACTGCAATTCAGAAAAAATGTGTCTATATTGTCTTTAAAGGTCAAGATTTAGCCTTCATAAGTCATCTGCTAAATGCAAAAGAACTAGATTAATGCCAGTGTCTTCAGCCAGTACCTTTCTCCTTCTCATGGACTGTCACACTCCTTCTCCTTAAAATCAGCAGCACAACACTCTTCAGTGGCAGCAAACCAGTCAGTCTCCTTCTCCTTCTCATGTACTGTCACTCTCCTTCTCCAGAAGCAGCAGCAGAATCCAGTCTGCTGTGTCATATAGCAGTCGATCTCATTATCCATCTCACAGGCTGACACTCTCATTATCCAGAAGCAGTAGCACAACCTAATCTGCAGTCCCAGCATAACAGCTAGTGCCTTCAGTCAGTCTGCCTCATTCTCACAGAATATCACTCTTGTTCTACTTATCCAGGAGCAGTAGCACACCCCAATCTGCAGTGCCAACAAACCAGCCAGTGGCTTCAGTCAGTCTCCTTCTCGTTCTCATAGACGATCACTCACGTTCTACTTATCAAGAAGCAGCAGCACAACCCAGTCTTCATTGCCAGCATACCAGCCAGTGGCTTCAGTCAGTCTCCTTCTTCTCGTGGACTATCACCTCCTTATCCAGGAGCGGCAACACAGCCCTGTCTACTATGCCATACAGTCTCCTTCTCCTTCTCACAGACTATCATGCTCCTTCTTCTTAACCAGAAGAAGCACAGCAACCCAGTCTGCAGTGCCACAGTACTAGCCAGTGGCTTCACTCTGTCTACTTCAGCTTCTTAAGAACTCTCACTGAGCTGGGAGGGCAAGCGTTCTATGTGGAGAGGAATGCAAGGCATATAAGGAGGGAGAAGGAACCAAGAATAGGGAGGACAAGTAGGTAGGTAGAGAGCCAAGCCAGTACTTATCTACTAGATTAGTGGTGTGTGACAGGTATCTGGCAGAGAGGAAAGGGAAGGAGAGCAAGTTATAAAGATTGAAGTGGTGGGTGAGAGGAGGGCAGCCAAGTATATAGTGGCACAAGGAATTAAACAATGTGTTCAGTCTGGATAGGGTGGTCTTTCTGGTCAAATTGTATACAATGTCTCCAAAGTTTGAGACAGAGAGAATCATCTTTTGGACAATTTGGCGCCTAGCTTGCATAGGCAGGCAGCTGTGGTGTCTGTACATGGCACTAAGCTTAGGGAGGATTTTTTTGTGAATGGCATCAATGTGTACATTGAAGTCTAGATTTTTGTCTAGCCACAGCCCAAGGTACTTAAATGAAGTGCATTGTCCAGTTTAGAACCAGATAGGGTATGAAAGGAAGGAGGGGGTGAAATCTAATTTGGACAGCTTTTGTCTGGTATTAAAGGTCATGGAGACAGTTTTTTTGACATTCAGAGAGGGTTGGTTAGCACTAAACCAGCACTGAACATTGTTAAAGTTCAACTGAAGACTAGTGGTCACTTCAGTAGGGGAACTCCTGGAGGTAAATAACATGATGTCATCTGCATGCATGTGGATTCTTGCAGATGTGCAGATGTCAGGTACATGATTCAGGAAAATGGAGAACAGAACTGGTCCAAGTACTGAGCCTTGGGGGACATCTGAGTTGATTGGGAGAGGGGGAGGTGGAGTTACCAACTCTGACTTATTGGGTCTGGCCCATGAAGTAAGACCAGAACCAGTCAGAGGCCGTATTGGAAAGGCCAGCTGCAGTCAACTTGTAGAGAAGAAGGCAGTGGGTGACATTGTTGAAGGCTTTGGCCAGGTTGACAAAGATGCATAGATACATAGACACTGTCGGCAGATAAGGGCCTATGGCCCACCCAGTCTGCCCAGTTGAGCTTGTAAGTTCACTTTATGTTTTCCTACAAGTCTGTTGCCTCTTATTCCTGACTTCCAGAATTCCCTTGTGTCTATCCCATGCATTCTTAAATTCGTGATTGTTTCAGCCCCCACTACTTCCTCTGGCAGGGTGTTCCGCTTGTCCACCACCCGTTCTGTGAAGAAATTCTTCCTCACATTTCCTCTGAATCGTCCTCGCTCTAACTTCATCCCATGCTCTCTAGTCCTGGAACATCTTTTTCACTAAAAAATAGTGTATTCCAGCACTCTATTCCTCCCTGTAAGATATTTGTATGTTTTTATCATATCCCCTCTCTCCCTCCTCTCCTCTCCTCCATGGAGTACATATTCAAGTCCTTCAACCTGTCCTCATAGGACTTGTGATGCAATCTATGTTCTATCTTTGTTGCCCCCTCTGAACCTTCTCTACCCTGTCTATGTCCTTACGTAGGCAAGGTCTCCAGAACTGTACACTGTACTCCAGCTGGGGCCTCACTAGTGTCTTGTATAGTGGAATTATGACCTCCATTTTCCTGCTGGTGATGCCCCTGCCTATGCATCCCAGCATCTTATTTGTTTTACCTGCTGCCTTGTCACACTGTTTCCCTACCTTGAAGTCATCAGAGATGATAACCTCAAGATTCCTTTCCTGCTTGGTACATGCTATATCCTCACCCCTAACTGATATGTTGTTCCAGGGGTTTTGTGCCCCAGATGGCAGAGGTGATGCATTCCTGATCCATCCCTGTGAGAATGGAGTCAGTGAGCTGCAGGAGGGAGGTGGTAGTGGAGTGGGCTTTTCAGAATCTAGACTGGAAAGGGGTGAAGAAGAAGGAGGAGGAGGAGGAGTCAAGGAAGAGGGAGCACTGCTCCAGAGTCAGATGCTCTTGTACTTTAACCAGGATAGGGAGCAAGGATATTGGACAGAAATTGCTAGGAAGTGGGATCACAGTGGCAGACTTCCAAGCCTTGCACATGAGAAGGAGAGTTTCAGAAGGGGAGGTCAGAGAAAGAGCAATAGCGTGAGCAGAAAGGTGAAGAAGTTTAGGGTCAAGACTATTGGGGCTTTTCCTTTGTTGGGATTAAGGGCAAGTAAAACTCGTAGGGTGTCATCAGGAAGGATGGGCTTAAAAGTGAAGCACAAGTCAGCATGGGAATGAGTTAGAGAGGGGGCATTAGAGGGGGGGTGGATAGGGGTAAGTGAGGTAAGGAGGGAGGAGGCACAAGTAATAAAGAAGTTACTGAACTCTTCAGCCGTGGTGGGTTGGTCATCTATTATATGGGAGACAATTTTTAGGACTGAGGAGGGGGAATTGGGAGGGTGGGGAAAACAAGGCATGAACAACCTTCCAAAATTTGGAGGGGTTGTTAATGTTTTCTTGGAAGGAGGCATTGAAATAGTCTGCCTTGGCAAGACAGATGGCACGAGTACAGGCATTCTGGAGTGTGCGATAACGCTGAAGATCTTTGGGGGGGTGCCTGAAGTCTTAAAAGCAATCCATGCTTGATCATGTGCATGTTGACATGCAATGAGTTCGGTGGAGACCCAGGGGAGGTGGTTACCTCTCACCCTTGCATTTCTTAGTGGGGCATGGTGGTCCCAGACAGATAACAGTCATGCGCAAAAAAAGGACAGGGCTGCATCCACAAAGGGAGCAGACGTGATGGGCAACCAGTCAATATTGGTCAGCTCATTGTGGACAGAGGACAGGTTGAGGTAGCCAAAAGAGTGGATGTTAAGGATGATAGGAGGGGACTTTGTATAATGGATTTTGTGCACGCAGTAGACCATGTGATGGTCACTAAGCATGTCAGGGTGTATGCCAGACTTTACGACACGGTGGGGGTGAGAGGATAAAAACCTAGTCAATAAGGATATGTTTCTCAGTTTTGTGATTTAGGCATGTTGGGTCTGTAATTAGTTGCATTAAGTTCAGCGAGGATGCATGATTACAGACTTTGGACTGCTTGCTGGATGTCCAGTTTATGTTAAAATCCCCAAGGCAATACAGTTCCCAAGGGGTGGCGAGGGATGAGTTTGCGGAGAGAAGATTGGAGATAGCAGATAGAGCAGAGACAGAAAGGCTGGAACAGCAGTAGATTCGACCAATGAAGATGGAGAGGGAGCAGGGGAAGTAGATTTTTATTAGTAGCAGTTCATAGGTGGAAGGGGAGGTGGAGGATAAGCAGATAGAGTATTTGATAGAGGAGGATATATACATTGTGACACCCCCACATCTGGACTTATGGTCTTGGCGGATGACAGAGTACCCAGGAATGGAGATAGGCAAGTCCAGGATTTTAGAGCTAAGCCATGACTCTGAGATAATGAGGATAGAGGATTTTAGTTGTGATATGAGTGGCTGCAAGAGATCAATTTTGGGGAGGAGACTACGAATATTTAGGTGGGCTGTGCTTAGCCCCTTGGGAAAATTAGGTGAGGAGAAGTGGGGTAGACCCGGGTTGGGTTTGATGTCACCAGATGTGAGGAGAAGAAGCATTATTAGTAGTTTTGATGCTATAACTGGCCATTTCTTTAATAGGGAGTGAGGATGGCTGCTGACTGGAGTGGGGTCATTTAACCAATTGTAACATATTGAAAAGATCAAATGGTAGGCAAGTGAAGCCCCCATCCATGAAGGAAGCCAGCAGCAGGGCACCAGGGGAAGTGCGGTAAGGAGGGCTGGCAGGAGGAGGTGAGAGTAGGGGAGAATAAGGAAGGGTAAGTGGGTAAAGGGAGTGGAGCAGTGGGATGTGAGGAAGGAGGAAGGGATGTAGGTGTGAACAGCAATGGAAGGCAGGTGAGGAGGAGCAACATGATTGTGCACTGCACTACACTAGTGAAAATGTTAGGGGACCAAAAAGATATCTGGCTAGATAAGGAGGGACAGTGAGGTTAATTGGATTGATAAGGATAAGGATAGAGAGTGCGTGGGAATATGTCAGAGAACAGCAAAAGAGCAGGGGCTGAGGAACTGTATGAGAGGGCTTAGAAGAGGAAGGCTGGAGTTGTTGCTTTAAGAGAGAGTTTTGCCTTGTTACTGCAGCAGCCCTATCTGGTGAGAGGAAGGTGGAGTTCCCAGGGCAAAAAAGTGGATTTAAATAGTACTGGGGGCAGGGGAGGGTGGGTGTGAGAAAAAAAACAGCCCCAGAAGCACACAAGTACAAAGCAGCACTTAGGATGAGAACAGAGCAGCAGAAAGGGCAACAACTGTTAAGAGAGCTCAGGTTCAAAGTGGAGAAGCAGATCTTCAGCAGCCATTAGCGAGACAGTTACAGTCTCACGGAGCCAATCAATTGTGAAGCTTACAAGCCGAAAAAAAATCCCGGAGGCTGTAACATACCTTTCAGCTAGGCGGGTGGGAGGGCAGGCAGGCAGAGGAATGTGGCCAGCCAAGATCAGCGCTGGCGACACTTTTTTCACCTCAGGGTTTCTGATCAGGGCAGCTCTTAAAAGAGAAAGAGAAAGAAACAGTGCAGGGGATTAGAAATGAAGGGCGCAGTGAAAAGCCAGAGTTAGTTTGGAGGGAGGGCCAAAAGGTAGACAAAGGCAGGAGAGATTAGATGTGAATGGAAGGCATTGCAGGGGAAGGCAGAGGGGCTATTCCTTGTGGGGAATGTCTGAGCTTTGGCGCCTAGGGCTCTGAAATTTAAACAAAGAAAAAAACAAGTACAGTGGATGGGGGCTATAGAAAGTCAGCAGAGAAAAAATGAAAAAAGGTGTAAGGTTTTTGGCTGAGTAATACAGAGAGGGAACGAGATACTAGTGAGGGAGTAACAGAGATAGAGGAGCCAGATTAGGATGTAGAACGAAAATAAGAACAGGCTAGGGTACAGAACAGAGACTGGGAGGCAGGCTATGAAAGCAGAGAAATTAACAGAAGGGTAGAGAGAGAGAAAGAGAATTTCACAGGTCCAAAAGGAAAAATAATAACTAGTCTAAGTAAGCAGAGCACTTCTAATTAAACCATAATCAATTCCGTAACAATTCAGTAGCATGCACATTTTACAAAATTTTAAGAAAAGTGATCACAGATCAGATGCAGATCTAGTTCAAACCCATCCCCAGAAGCACACAAGTACAGAGCAGCACTTAGGATCAGAACAGGATGGCAGAGAGGGTGCCAACTGTTAAGAGAGCTGAGGTTCAAAGTGGAGAAGCAGATCTGCAGCAGCCAATAGCGGGCCAGTTACAGTCTCACAGAGCCAGTTAATTGTGCGGCTTACAAGCCAAAAAAAATCCTGGAGACTGTAGCATACCTTTCAGCTGGGCGGGCTGGCAGGCAGGCAGAGGAATGCGGCCAGCCAAGATCAGTGCTGGGGTCGTTTGTTTCACTGCAGGGTGCCTAATCAGGGCAGTTCCTTTCAGCTAGGCAGGTGGGTGGGAAGGCAAAGGAATGCAGCCAGCCAAGATCAGTGCTGGGCCACTTGTTTTACCACAGGGTGCCTGATCAGGGCAGTTCCTTTCAGCTGGGTGGGCGGGCAGAGGAATGCAGCCAGCCAAGATCAGCCCTGGGGCCGCTTGTTTCGCTGCAGTGTGCCTGATCAGGGCAGCACCTAAAAGAGGATTTGTATTGTATTGTATTCGTGATTTGTATGTACAGCTCATAATGCTTTTCATTATTGGGGTATGTTTAATTTTGTATTTTACACTCAAAATTACATAACACCCACCACTGTGGTGCCATTACCTGTTTACTAGTCCTGGCAACTTGCCAAAATTGCCATAGGGCTATGACTGTGCCATGGCACTACCACTGAAGCCAGAAAAATTGATTGTATTGACACCATTGTACTTCCAGACTACCACTGGATAGTACCATTGCACAATTTCAAACATACCCAGGTATTGCCATTGCTAGAACATTGTATTGTCATTGCAACACATTTGGTAAGGGCAGCTACATTAGTACTTCAGCTCTCTCTCAGCATGTCTGTCTTCTTCTGATGCCTAAACCAGACTGCTGCCTGAAGCACCTCCTAGCTTGTGGAAAGGATACAGTACAGGTTCCAGACAATCAGACTCTGCATTGGCTATTTTGGCTGTCTGTCACTCACAGCAGCAATACTTGACTGAAGATTTGTGCAAAAAGAATACCAGGCACACTGTCCCTCTGGCTCCCAGGGTGATTCAGGCATTTGCTCTGTGTCCCTCAGGATCCTGTTGACTAGTCCTGGGGTCAAAAGTCATCAGATGGTGCTGCCCATGCTGTTGCAGGCACTGAACTGCAGAGTTCTTTACTGTATTTAAAACAGTTTCTGGCCCAAAACTCTGACAATATCTTTATTTGAGTTTGTGTTGTTGAAACTGATGGCTGGTGTGTTGGTAATGATCACAGTGGTCCGATTGGACATCCAGGATGATTTCCATTTTGAAACCAGGTGCACTCCTGGTATCGATGGCATGGAGCACTGGGAAAACGTCTGCTCTGCCCCCTCTTCATTACCAGGTCTGCAATATCAGTTAAGAGTCAAAGAATGCAGGCAGCAATGGTGGACTCACTCTGAGTCTCCATTGTCCCAAAGATAAGCACCACCACACGGGATGGTTACAGTTAGTTTTTAAGGATGGGGATCCATTAGCGGGTCCTCATTGACACTCTCCTTTTAACTGGGTCTCGTCCCAGGACTGTTACAATGTTGCTACAGTAGGTCATTTGCAGATATTTCTTTCCTTCACATGGGGTCCTCCATCTCTGGACATCTTTATTTATTTAGTTTTGTTTACCAGGTAAGTGCTCTAGACAATAGCATTACCTATTTTCAGGCACCACCCAGGAGAGTTACAGACAGAGGAACAGCAATTACAGGTGTTACAGCAATACAAACGTTGAGCAATGGATTAGACAAAACCAGAGTATCATAAAACAAGGCAGAGTACAAAGCATTTCAGAAGACATCAAGAAGAAGTGCATAAATGTCTTGCAAAGAAAAGCCATGTTAAGCAAATGTAGTCTAGATTAGTTACATGTGCACTTATCTAAGCCAATGAGGAAGCAACGAAGTTCCTTAGCATTTAGAATGCACATTGCACATCTTTGCATATCTCTAGTCCCTAGGCTAGGGATCCTAAACTCCTGATGCACCCCTCCATTTTTCTTAGGCTCTCTCACATCCCTCTGAAGCTCAGTCACAGTTTCTTTACTTTCTCTGATGCCCTTTTTAGTATTTGTAGCTCTAATTCCTTTTCCTTCCTGAAGGCATCAAACACACTCTGTGGGCTATTCACTCTCATTGCAGGTGCTCGGTTCCTGCAGTCTCTGTCTGTATCTGCTGTCCTTACCTGCTCTAGGCCTCCTGGGTACAAAAAATCTGCAGACTGCGAGTGCCACATCCAAAGGTGGAGCCCTGCCAGTGCACCCAGATCCAGCAGGTGAGCCTCAAGCCAGTACACTCAGTGCAGTGAATTGGGGCTCCAATGATTGTAAGCTCACCATACTCACACGGCAAATGCAGAGCTCCTTTATATTGGGTAAACCAGCTCCTATACTAAGGGGAAGCATTTATCTCAGATGCTGTGGAGTCCCACAAACTAACTGGAACCTCTGACCCCTGTCTTTTCCATTGTCTGTCTCAATCCAACTAACCCAGCTGGAAGTCCATAGAGTGACTGCACCCCTCCTCTGCTGCAGACTCAGTCTACTCCTGACTCTCTAGTTCTCTCTGATTCAAGCCTCTAGCAGCTTCTAGCTGTTTCTTCTTATATCCTTTCAAACTCCTTCCCCACTTCCCATTTATAGCATTCATGCACTACTAGGGATTCTGACCAAGAATAGCCGGCTGTTAACCCTTTGCTTTCTGCAACAGTGCACTAACTCAGGGGGGCACTTTAAGTAGCCCAAATTGGTTAAGTAACTACATAAAGGTACAGTAGGTGCCCTGGTCCATCTCAATATTACCTAAAGAAACCAGCAATAGGATTGTACAGCAACTATTCCTCCCTGTATTAGAATATGGCAGTATAACATATCAACATGGAACAAAGACCTTGCTAAATATGTTAGATAAAATGTTTACAGGATGGCTAGATTTATCCTAAAATGTCAATATACTGTACAGTAATGCATGCCATTTCAGTCTTCTGCAACAGCTTAAATGGGACTCCCTTGAAACCAGCAGGAAAAAGTGGATGGGGTTAAAAGCATATGCAGAGTTTGGTGGTGGAAATCTAAATAAAGCCAAAAATGTACCGATAAATAATAAGCATAATTTGAGGGAATTAAGACATAGGTATCTAATGATCCCTTTTGAGAATAATGTACATAGTCAGATGCGAAGAAGGTTTTACCTTTCAAAAATATGGAACAAATTAAATCCTGAGGTCTGTAACGCAAAAAATGTAGGACAGTTTAAAGCAGGCATTGACATAGTGTGGAAAGATAAATGTCTCTGCTTAGGATAGTAAGTAGGGACTTTTCTGTTGGAGGGGTTGGGAGGATGGAATGGTTGTATATTTCTTTTTGTTCTTTATGCAATCTTTGTTGTTCTGAATTTAATGTCATACTTAATATTTGTATGTCTAACTAACATTTGTATGCTTCTGTCAACACCTAAGCTCATTATGTGTTAAATAATATTTTCTCTGATGTTTATTTGTTTATGTGGAACCAACATTGATCTCGGTGCGCAAATTACCCATGTAACCACTTGCTTAAAAAGGACAACTTTGTAAAACAAGGCCTTATAGTCCTAAAAGGTGTCTCCTGTCAAAAAATAAAGGTTTTTATCTGTCTGTCTGTCTATCTACAGTATTTATCTAATTTGACAGCAGTATTTGTGGCAGCCATCTTAACTCATTATATATCCTATACGCACACACTTGTTAAACAATTTGCAAAAATTCAGAAATCTAATTTGCTGCAAACTGTCACAATGGCCTTTATTCAAGAACACCACCTCCAGCATTAACACCACATTACTTTGCCTAAAAAACTAACCTGAGGCAGCAGTGTGCCACATAAAAACATATTGTGCAGTCTTCACTTGCTACTAGTCATAGTTTAGATCAGAAGAGAGTCATCTGATATCAGTAAAGCTGCCCCTGCCACCCACCGTGACAACAACCAGGCTCATCCTTGGTTCTCATCTCATGTGTATTTCCCTCAATTAGCTGCTTACCTCAGTGGAATTAGATGGGGATTTAATATAGATGCCTACTGGTGGTAACGTCTCAATGTTGGAAAGTCCATCTGTATTTGTCATCCCAACAACCATGTTTCTCCTTATTCTGATATTTCTTTCCAGCCCCTGTCCTACAAAAGATGAACAGGAAAAACACAGTGTAATTAGATCTACTCTAGATTACCAGTGATTAAATTGGATCAGGCACAAAGCCAGCACCTCCCAGTAGGGCACCTCCCAAACAGTTTTGTTGTCATATTAGGCCCACCTGTACAGCAGATGGACGTAGGTCCAATGTAAAGTTGATGGATGCTGTCACCCACAGATATACTGTATAAAACAAAAAAAAAATCATTGGTCAGGGAGGCTGGCCCATTGGCGCAACAGTAGCTCTATCACTTCTGACACTGGTGACCCAGGTTCAAGAAAAATCCTAGCTCATTGAAGCCAGCTGGGGGGAGGAGGATTGAGCATCCCAAAGGGCACTTTCATCCTCTGAGAGGGAGAGAAACAGGCCTGCCATAGTGCCCTAGTAAGCACTGCTGCTGGTGGAAGCATGGGTGGATATCTCAGACTCACTGAGTCAGGAGGGGAGGACACCATTAAGTGTTTGGCTGCAGCATGCATTACTACTTTGCCAGCCTGAACTTATGTCCATCATGTTGGCATCCTCTGGGGTCAGGATCATAAAAAGGGGAAAAACTTGTATAAATCCTTAGCATCAAGCTGTGTGATGCCGGGATCCAGTACACCAGGACCAAGCTATGAGTGCTAGGGATCCTGGTATTTAGGGGCCTAGCTGAGAAATTGGGGGAGTACATCCCCAAGCCACCATTAAAGATGTCATGAAGTTTAATTCTACGGGCAAAATCCTAGCAAAGTCCTCAATTTCACCCATGAAATTGGCTGCTAATAACAAAACTTTGCCAGCTAACTTCAGTGTTAACTTTGACTTGTATTACTAATGTCTAAATCACTGAATAAATGGCTTTGTCACATGATTCACTTTCTGCAGGTCATATGGGAAATGCCAGTCAGGCATGAAGTGTATGATTCTGTTTCATTTTAGCAGATGTAGCTGACTGATCAGACTGCAGGAGAGCTCAGTGCTTTAGTACTTTTCATTGTTGTTTGTCAAAAAATAGTATTTTGTTTCCCATTTCACAATAATTCCTTTCTTTAAATTCAGTAGTGAGATCTGTTGTTTGTTTATAATCTCTATTTTTTGCAAGTTTACATAGTTTGTGTGTGTGCGTGTGTGCGTGTGTGTGTGTGTGTGTGTGTGTGTGTGCGTGTATCTGTCTATCTTTTTCTCTATCTTAGTCTTTTATTTTGTTTCCTATAAAGAAAACATATTTTTTCTTTTATAAAGAACATGAAGGGACAAAGGGAGGAATTTCACTAAAAGAGGGTGAGGCAGTTATTCACCTTAACTGGTGCACATTTCAAAGAGGGACTGAGGCACCACCCCAACCAGTCCCAGCTAAGGATGGAAGTGGCACTGCTCCCTTGCAGTAGCAGCAGCAGCAGGAGCCTGTGGTCTCTGCCCCCCCAACTGATGTTACCAGCACCAGCAGCTCCACAACTGGCAGTGGCAATGGTGAGCATCCCGCCACAACATCTTCTGGACATACCTCTCAACCTCCCTCATCACAAATCAGGGACAAGGCTTAAAATGATCAGGGACAAATGACCAAAATCAGGGACATATCTGAAAAATGAGTAATATTAGTTCCAGAAGCTGTGTACAACATGCTTCTTAGTATGAACAGCATTTTCTTAATGAGAACTAGATTATAACACCAATGGCTAGCATTATTTTGTGATTCAGATCCCCATTCTTCAGTGACAGAAATGCCAAATTTAGGAGGGGCAGAAGAAATTTCAGAGGCAAAATCAGGGACATCCCTGAAAATCAGGGACACTTGAGAGGTATGCTTCTGGAGCCCCCTTCCCCTGCCACAAAGATCTCTTGTATGGGAGTTTTTCTCCATAAATCCTGCAAATGACAGTGTTGTCATCTTCAAGGTCTGTGGCCGCAGTCTCTGGCAAATGAAAAAGAGGTAGTTGCCTGGGGACTGATGGTGAAAGGACCCACCTGAAGATCCAACACAGGGCAGAGTGGCAGGTCAAGGAGAATGAGTTGGCAGTAGCAATAGCACACAGTAGTGGGGGGGACAATATGGAAGGGAAAGGGGGACAGCGGGAGGCAGCCCATCATACTGCTGTAAGTCGACATGGCAGGACAGCAGTACTCAGCCATCACCACCAGGGCAGCAGGTGTCAGCACCTGCACCCTCCCTGCCACTATGTGATCCCCATGGCACCTGTCACTCAGCCAGACCTGGCTGTCCTGTGGGACAAGATGCAACAACTGTGCCAGGATTTTGAAGAATTCCACAAGAAATTTAGGGGGGATATTCAGAAAATGATGGCTGACCAGGAGAAGGTGTTGAGCCTCCTGTTGGAGCTGCATGGTGGTGGTGGTAAGCCTGGCAGTGCTACTGCTAGTGGTGGTGGGAAAAAGTAATGTTTCATGTTATTTTATTGTTTATTTCCATGCTGTGTTATTAATAGTTACTCCCCCAAAAAACACAAAAATATATAAAAAGTTAAAGAAAGTAAAAAAAAAAAAAACAATTTTTTCTATCCTCTTCCTCTTGTTTAGTTCTGTAAAAAGTTTCATCTCAATGTTTTGTGTTGTATGTTAGGGTCCCTATATCACTCCATCCTTTCTGTTGATCACTCCCAGAATTGTTCCCACACATTGATTATAGTATTTCTCCTTGCCCTGATGACCCTGCCCTATTCTGTGTTATAGTCTATGCACGTGAACAATTTTCCTGACTATTTTTTCTGTTACTGCTTCATGTGTCCTCCTGCTATCCACAAATATCAAGTATTGTCCCCAGTAAAACAACTGTTTTCCTGATGCTATGTGATGTTGCAGCAGTGGTGGTGTGCAACTGTCCAAAGAAGTCCACGAGAATCGCACAAACATGAGCAGTTTTTCTGAGAAGTTAAACATAAATCTGGTTTTAGTGCTTAATATGTCTCCGGTGCTCACTACAAATGATAAGTTGTGCCCTCAGTTCAAAACGCCTTTCTGCTGCTAGTTGCCTCTTCTTGTTATGCTGTGCAACACAGGCCAGAGAAGTCAGGGAAAGCCCATATGAGAAAATTTCCAGAGAAGTGAAACATATTTGTTGTGGAAGGTATGAATTTTTTTATCCTGCCACCCCACCACTTTGCAAAAAATGTTAAGTTGAGTCCCCAGTTTAAAACTGCTTTCCTGCCACTAAATGCTATTGTTGCACAGGCCAGAGAAGTCGAGAAACCCACATGAGAAAATTTAAAGAGAAGTTAAACAAAATTGTGGAACTTACTAATTTTTTTTCTGCCACACTACCACCAGCCAAAAATGTTAACTTGGGTCCCCAGTAAAAAACTGCTTTCCAGCTGTTAAATACTGTTGTTGCACAGGCCAGAGAAGTTGGAGAAAACAACATGAGAACATTTCAAGATAAATTAAACATAATTGTGGAACTTATGAATTTTTTTCCTGCCACCCCACCAATTGCCAAAAATGTTAAGTTGGGTCCCCAGTAAAAAACTGCTGTCCTGCTGCTAAATACCACTTTTGCACAGTCCACAGAAATTGGGGAAAAACACATGAGAAAAGCTTCAAGAGAAGCTAAACATAACTGTGGAACTATGATTTTTTTTCTGCCTCCCCACCACTAGCCAAAAATGTCAGCTGGTGGCAACAGTGAAAAACTGCTTTCCTGCTGCTAAATACTGTTGTTGCACAGGCCAGACAAATCAGGAAAAAACACTTGAGAAAATGTCAAGAGAAGCTAAACATAACTGTGGAACTTACAAATTTGTTTCTGCCACCGCACCACTAGCCAAAAATGTCAACTGGTTGCCACAGTGAAAAACTGCTTTCATGCTGTTAAATACTATTGTTGCACAGGCCATAGAAATCATGAAAAACCACATGAGAAAATTTCAAGTGAAGTTGAACAAAATTCTTGTGGAAGTCATGAACTTTGATCCTCCCACTACTGGACACAATTCTCAAGTGACTGTGTTTACAGTGAAAACTGCTTCCAGACCAAAAAATGAACTCAAATGAGGAGAAGTAAAGGTGAATTATTTTGTGTGAAGAAATGGTGGTGATGATGTCCACATACATGAGAAAACGTGCCGGGCAGGTGTCCTCCTGCCCTGCTGCTGCAGTTGAGAGGGGTGCTGGTTGCTGCAGTGCTGCTAGATCAGCTCTTGATGATGTTGGTTGAAAACATTGTGGGGACAAGTGCTCGAGGAATCAAGAGACAAAGAAGTTAGCCATCCTGTGATGATGTCCTGCCTCGTTGTACAGTGTGAAGGGACTAGCTGAAGGAGACGTTACTGTGCTGCTGCTGATGTGTGCTGCTGTGACTGCTGAGAGAAGTGCTCTTGCCTGGTGTCTGTGGATGTATCACATATACTGCACAAATAAGTAATTTTGTTTTTTTCTTTCTTTTCATTGTAAGGGGGGGTTGTTATTGTTACCACTTGATGTCTGATATATTCGTACTGCTGCTCCATTAATTTTCAGGTATAGGTGATGATGATGACATCATAATGCTGGAAAGTTACAAAATGAATGTTGGCATGCAACACATTTTCCAACCACGAAGGTACGTATTTGTTTTTTTCTATGGTGGGGTTAAGTCAGTAAAGATGTGCGGCTGTCACAGTGATTGTTTTCTGTTTGTGTTGGTCCACTTTCAGGTACTTTTCTCCACATATTTCTGCCTGTTGCTGCTGCCGTGAACACAGACATGTGTGACCTTTATTTTGGGGTAGAATTGTTCACTTTTCATAGTGAATCCATTAGGTAAGTATAGTTTCCTTTTAATTGGGGGGGCATTTGTAACAATTCTCATCATTCCTTCATTTTCTCTGATTTTCAGGTTATCAACTCTTTCTGACAATTATGTTGCCTACTGCTTGCTTAATGGGTCCAGCCTGTACATTTTTTGGGCCCCCTTAGATGTTTAAAGTAACCATGAAAGATAAGTATTAATTATTTTTTCCTTTTTTTTTCCCTTGTAATTCACTGCTACAAGTTTTGCAGATGGCTGAGTATTGTACATGTTCTCTGTCATTGTTCCTGAAATATAGGTCATTTTCCTTGTGTGGCTTCGGCTCTGCTGTCTGTGCCATGGCTACCTTCAGGTCAGGAAGCAGTAAGTGTGCGGACAATGGATCATCCTGATGATGGATGGTTGACTGAGCTGGGCTGAGGGCCATTGATTTCAGGAATGATACAACAACACAGGAGACCTGTGAAGAAAAAGAATAAAAAGAAACAATCTTTTTCTACGCTGAATCACCTCTGATGAAAAAGAATATAGACAAATAACCCTTTTCTCAGCTGCATCACCTGTGACGAAAAAGAATACATAGAAACTGTCTTTTTCTCAGTTCCTTGCATCATCCGGCATGATCTGAAAAACAATAATTAATTTACCCTCATTTTGCCACTGTCATCTGTGTAGTGAGGAAATCTGTGTACCATCATGTATGCAGCCATTGTACATCTCTACACATAGAATTAACAATTATTCAACTATGCTGTCTCCAAATTTGTCCACTGGAGTTGTTGGACATGTGTGCCAGTGAAAACAGAGAAGAAAAAAATTATAACAACTTAGAAAAGTCAATTGTGATAACACTTACCTGAACAGTATTGATGATTGCCACATTAGCGCCAATGGTGCCATGTATCTGGAGGATTCCTGGCTTCACATGGTATGCTGATGGCAAAACCTGCAGGGAGACAAACAGAAACACGTGAACTCATTTTGAAGTCATTTCTGCATAAGGTGGCGGCCTTTCATCCTCTGCCTGCTCAGGCCAAGGACTGGAATGGAGGGATAAGTACTGTGAACCCAACTGAAAGTGTCTTACCATGCATCACTAAAGATGAAGACAGGCCATGGAGGTGGAGCAGAGATCTTTATGCCTTGATAAGCTGCCTGGCTGTATGGCTGTCTTGAGGGCCAACAAAATAAGTGAGCTGGCTGGTAGCAAATGGCTGCATCACTCTTCTGGAGGTACTGGCCCGAGATATGCTGTCGTCATGGCTGAATGTTTATTAGTACACTGGAGGTGAAGGAGGAGGAGGAGATGCAGGCAGCATTGATGTAATGTAACTGTTGTTTATTGAAGAGCAAGCATCATATCTTCCTGTGCCTAATTAGTTTTTAAGCATAATTTTTCGGTGGTATGACAGTGAAGGCCCATGCTGTTACACTCTCTGGCATAGACAGAATGGAGAACAAAGAGGAGGAGAAGAAGGAGGAGAAGGTGGTGGTGAAATATATTCCTGGAGCAGGGAATTGTATCTTGACATCTGAGGTAGCAGAACAGTAAAAAGGAAAATTTAAATGACCAATGGCTGGCAATAAACCCCCCCACCCAGTAGGGACAGCAGTGTTTCTGTACAACTACTGTAGTAGCAGTTAATAAAATGTCCCTTTTTTGTCTGGAATGGGGATTAAACAACAGGGTAAGATGTTAGGGTTAAGCAAAACTACACTGAACAACAACAGCAGTGAACACTTCCCCTGGTAGGGATCTGCAGTGTCTGTACAACTACTGTAAAGGTAATTACTGAACTGTCCCTTTTCTATGGAATGGGGATTAAACAACTGGATAAAACAGGGTAGGCTTAAGCAAAATTAAACTGAACAACAACAGCAGAGAACACCTCCCCCTAGGGATCAGCAGTATGTTTTTAGACAACTACTGTAGTAATGGTTAATAAACATACTTTATTAATATTGAATGGGGACAAAACAACGGGGTAATGGCCAGGGCAAGGGTAACCATATGTAACTGAATAACAGCAGATAACACTGCCTCCCCCCAGACACCCAATAAAACAAAATCGGTGATCAACAAACTTTGTATAACAATAACTTAAAAGACGATATCAAGTGGAAAGGGGGGGCGGTGTCTTACTTCAGCCTGGTTCTATGTGATAATGGCAACTGCCAAAGGGCGATCACCCTTACGGCAAAGTCAGAGCACCAAAAATCAGTTTCTGTGCTCTGACTCCACGGCGCACAACAAAATGGTGCTGGAGACTTGCATTTTTTATATATATGTGGGGACTGTGTCCTCCGCATTCTTACTAAGGATTCTCAACTGGGGTATGTCGGTGGGGGCAAAAACGAAAAACAATCTAGGCTGGCGAATAAAATTGAAGGGCAAGCTCATATTATGTGGGGAAAAGCTCTCCCCACATCCTATTTAACCTAAGCAGCAGACTTCGCCTGCTTAGGGTGAGTTACACTGCTGCTCGCTTCCATGCTGGAGCTGGCTCCTGCCTGTGTCCCTCTGCCTCACCCTTGCCTGCTTTGCCTGTTGTTGTTCTGGTTTCATCTTCTTTCTTCTTCCTAGCCTCCCTTCCTGTTGTTTTTCTCCTTTTCTTTCGGGGGTTCTTGCTTCCAGCCACACCATAGTTCAATCATTCGTTCTGTTCTCTGCGTAGGCCTTCCTCAGTCCTGACGTCCTGCTTTTGTGCCTCGTACTCCTTCCTGAGATATCTCTCTCACTCCATGACCACACCATTGCCTGCTACCGCACACCACCTACAGTCACTCCTGGGGCTCCTTTGTTGGCTGTTTCTGTTCTTGGGTTTGGACCTGAAGCACCGGCTTCATTCACCGCTTCCAGGGCGGTGCGCCTGACTACTCCGGATTAGCCTGCCATTCCGTTTTTTCCTACATGCCTCTCTCCTCCTCTTTTACCGCTTTGCCCTCTGTCTGATCTGTCTTGTGGCCTTGGGGGCACTCACATTAGAAGCTCCATGGAAAATCTGGTGGCCCTTGGGGATTCCTGCATTTCTATTCAGGCCCCTGCTGGTATGCGACGGCTTCAGTCTACCTGAGATTGCTCGGCCAGTTTGGAGACAGCTGTAGCCCTAATTTGTGTCCCCTGCATTCCTGCTATCTAGCCTGTCTGCTCATTTGGATATATGACTTCCTACTGTGCGGTGCCTTTGCCTTCCGGCACTCGGATTGGACTGTGCTATTTTGGGCATATCGGACAGACAAGCATTTGCTTTTGCCCCCTATACTTACCTTAACAGCTGACAGTTAATACCTGACCAGCTCCTGCGCCACTCCTAGTATCTTTGTCTATATTCCAGCTATGAATTGTATGTTCCTTATGCATTAAGCCACTAGATGGCATCATAGCTCACTGACAATTCTATTTACCCAAGGCCGCTTTCTACTGCTCCTAAATTCTGGCTACCTATAACTTTATTATGATGGGCTTCAATCCAATTCTTGGTGTCCCTTGATCCTTTAGTTTCACTTCCAGATATCAATCTATCCCTCATCGTACCTCTCTCCTACCTTGCCAGCTGACCTTTGTGGGTCCAGCTGTGCATGCTTCCATACGTGGGGCTAACAGCTACCCTATTTACCTTACCGACTTACCTATAAAAGGTCCTTCTGTGCATTCTAGCTTTTGTGGGTATAGCTTCCTCCTTGCTCCCGTTACCTATTGACTTGTGGGGTCCAGCTGCATTTGTCTACTTTTATGACCTGTTTCGCCATTCAAGCCAAGGGTGCACTAATTCTACTCCCTCACTCCGCCAGCCCAGGGTCTAATGTTTTGCTTATTCCTCAGCCTCCCTGCTGCTGTCGCAGCTGGCCAAGGACTCTTTATTTGGATTCACAGTTTGATGTTTCGACATTCCTCATCTATTCTTGGAAGCTTTTGCCCTGCTTCCCTGCTACTACATCTGCATCATGCAGCTTGCTTACTACTATGACTTACATAGGTTAACTTCTTTACCTTACTCGCTTATGTTACCTGCTTCGCCCTCCCAGAGCTTAAGAAGTCATCGACTAACCTGCCATTACAATCTACTGTGCCGTCATGAAGTGGCATCCATCTAACCTAAGTTTACATATTTATTGCGCTCTCTACGTACCTGGATGTGACCCTTTGCTTTGCATGCAGTTCGACGTTTCAACTCGCATTTTCTACCTCTGCTCTGCAACCTGCCTCGCCCAGCTGGACCAAGAATTAGCGCGCAGCTAGTCGGATTCAGGTCCTACGGCCCGGAGGCCTTTTTACCTACAGTATGTACTGCTGCTTTCTACTCGCCTACTGCTTCGACCTGCCTTCGCCCATCGGGCTGGGAGGTTTACCTACTGATCGCCTGCTTCTCAACCTGCCTTCGCCCATCAGGCTGAGAGGTTTACCTGCTGTTTGCCTGCTTCTATGATTTGCCTTCACCCATCGGGCTGGGAGAATTTCCTTCTCATCATCTGCTTCTATGACCTGCCTTCACCCATCGGGCTGGGAGGTTTACCTGCTTCTGCTCTACTTCTGCCTAGCCCAGCTCGGGGCCTGGAGATTCTCATTCTACTATATGCCTACCTGCTACCGTGTCAGCCAGCTGGATGCTCTTTTCTATGGTTTTGCATCTGGAGGTTTCTTCATTCATTTGTTCTTGGCTGCTTACCCAGCTGCCTCAGCCCTGGGATTACTGCTGTCTCACCTTTTCAGGACACTTAGTTAATGTCTCCTGCAGACCTTCAATATTTTGATTGTGCACTACCGCTTCTCAGACCCTGTGCAATGCTACTTCATTTGATTCAGCCTCTTCAGTTATGCCATCTAGGACTCTTCAGGTCTCGTCTGGTTCCTGCCTCGAACTTTGCATACCTACAGTTTCAGATGTTATTCCTTTCATCCCTTTGCCATGTCTCTGCCACAGTCTCTTCAGTGTGATTCCTGTCGTTCTTGATCTACTGGATACATCAATCCTCAGCACCATTCCGTTCTCTGGGACTGCCTTCCGAATGCAGTGCTACTCTGCTCTGAACTGCTTCAAGATACGTCTCCTGGAGGATCTATGCCACACTTATTCCGTTAGCTGACCTCCGTAAGTTTAGCTGCATTTTCTGTTCCCTGGAGCTGGTTGCCTCTCTATTTACCTTATCAGCTGATGGATTTGCTGCACATCGTCGAGGGACTACCTGCCACACTCTATTTCTACCAACAGACCTTCATGGGTCTGACTGAACTTCCCATACCTGGAATCAGCCGCCTTTCTCCTCTTCACCAGCTGTCGGTTAAGCTGCGCTTCCACCAGGGGCTGGTTGCCACGTCCCATTCCTTCTCACCTGGCTATGTTGGTGTATTCCTTGCTACCTACCTCTCTCTCTTTGGATTCACAGTCTACCTGCCTTGCTTACTGTTTGGGCTCGCCATATTCTACTACTTGGATGCTTCCTAACCTCGCACCAGTGCCTCCAGTTAATCCTCTACAGCCTGCCATTATTCCAGCTCAGCTCTACAGCCGTTGCCTTTATATCACTTCCAAAGACTATACTCTACTCCTGTCATATTTACCAGAACTGAATTCATCAATCGGTAGCCTGGCTCCAAGCCTTCCCCATTCCACGTTCTATACAAGCCCTCTATTAGTAGAAACATGGAAGTCATACTACTTCTATTCATCCTGCCTTGTTTGTGTCAAAACTTGGATACAACAGTTTCATCTGGTGACCTGTATTGAGTTCGTCAGTCATCAACTTCATCTCCACCATCATACAATTCCCTGGATTCTCATGCCTTCTATCACTGAAGTCTGGAAGACAGTCTTTTCAATACATCCACTCTCCATCGTTCCGAAGTGTATATGGATACTCGAACTCAGAGTTTACAAGAAGAAGATTGCTTCACTGGACATGTTACAATTCAGTTCTTCCCTGGATCAAGTTCTTCATTTAGAATTCAGATTAGCTGATTAATTCAATTTGTTAATTAGGATCTCTCTCCTTTAGTATGCCCAGAAGGACGGGCAGGTCAGTAGCCATGGGTCCTCAGAGGTTCCCCACCCCAGGGGGGGTTTCCTCCCCTGCGTGCTACTGGTCACACTTTCCGGAGTTGGAGGAGGTGATCATCTATTCATATTATTATTAGATATTATATTCTTTTTAGGGGTCCCATAATACTAAACCAAGATTCCTCCCTACAGGTGGGATACAGAGAAAAGCCAAAACCATCAAATAATATAAAGACTCTTAATTCAAGCATCCAAGCACATTTCTCAATCTATCCAATTCAGGAGGTGGTGTGGGGAAAGAAGGCAGCCTATAGACAATTCAAGTGCTCAAAGAGTGAAAGGGATTGAGGGGAACACGAACTGATGGCTAGAAGGGCCACTAGGGTGGTGAGGGCGGCTAAGGCAAGGAAGAAGCAGAACCTGGCCAGGGAAATTAGGAGAGGGAACAAGGGGTTCTTTAAATACATTGGGGAAAAATGAAGGGTGAAGGGGCAGATTAGCAGGATTGAAACAGGGGACAGATGGGCACAAGACCCGGGGGAGCAGGCTGAGGTACTAAATGAGTACTTCACCTCAGTTTTCACCAAGGAAAATGGTGGTGCTGCATCTTACATGGGAGGAGACAGTGATACTGAGGAGGGAGGGACTCTTACCAATCGGCATGTCTGGGGAGAGGGGGAGGCATCACTGGCAGGATGGGGGAAGGCTAAGCAGGGAGAAGGGGTAGCAGAGGTGGAAATCACAGCAAAGAGACTGAGGGAAGCCCTCAGGTCCCTTAAGATGGAGAAAGCACCGGGGCCATATCAATTACATCCCAGAGTCCTGAAGGAACTTGCAGATGTCCTGGTGAAACCCCTGGCGGAGTTTTTCACCATCTCTCTGAGGACAGGGTGGGTGCCCCAGGACTGGAAGGTGGCACATATAGTGCCTATCCACAAGGGGGGATCAGGAGAAGTGGCAGGGAACTACAGGCCTGTCAGCCTGACATCGGTGGTGGGCAAGGTGATGGAGGGCATTGTCAAGGAGAGGCTGGGGGGGACCTGAAAAGTCAGGGTGCCTGGACGATAGACAGCATGGATTCGTCCCAGGGAAATCATGTCAGACAAACCTTGTGGAGTTCTATGACTGGGTGACAAGTGCCTTGGACCTGGGTAGACCAGTGGATGTCCTCTTTCTAGACTTCAGCAAGGCATTTGACTCTGTTCCTCACGAGGGCCTGTTGGATAAGCTGGGAGAAATGGGGGTGGGGAACCAGATGATCAGATGGATAGACAATTGGCTCCAGGACCAGACCCAGAGGGTCATAGTTGGCAGGATAGTCTCATCCCCAAGGAAGGTCATTAGTGGGGTCCCACAGGGATCAGTCCTTGGGCCCCTCCTATTCAACGCCTACATCTCGGACATAAGGACAGATATCAGGAGTGAGATGAGTCTCTTTGCGGATGACTCAAAATTGGGGGGATGGTGGATGGGGAGGAGGGGAGGGTGGCACTACAGGGGGACCTGGAGGCTCTGGAAAGATGGTCTAGAAAGTGGAAGCTGAAGTTCAATGCAGGGAAATGCAAGGTACTGCACCTGGGGGCCAGAAACTCGGGCCAAGTGTACACCGGGGGAATGCTGCAAGTCTCGATGGCTGAGAGGGACCTGGGGGTGGTGGTGGATGTCAAGATGAACAACTCTGAAAATTGTAGGAGGGCAGCAGCCAAGGCCAACAGGATGCTGGGATGCATCGCTAGGGGATCACCTCCAGAAGGAGGGAAGTGTCACTCCCTCTGTATAACTGCTTGGTGAGGCCACACCTTGAGTACTGCGTGCAGTTATGGAGGCCACACTTAAAGAGGGACATTAAACTCCTGGAGAGGGTCCAGAGGAGGGCAACCAAAATGATTTGGGGCTTGGGGGACAGGACCTATGGGGAGAGGCTCGAAGAGCTAAATATGTTCACATTGGAAGAGAGAAGGGACCTGGGGGACATGATAGAGGTCTTCAGGTACATGAAGGGAGTAAATAGGGGAGGAGCAGTCAGGGTGCTTCGAAGGAAGGAGGAGGGGGCAACTAGAGGCATGAGTGGAAGCTGGAGGGAAGATTCAGGGGAGAAAGGAGGAGGTGCTACTTCACTGAGAGGGTGGTGGAGCCATGGAATGCGCTGCCCAGGGGGCTGGTGGAGGCAGAGACGGTGGAGGGGTTCAAGAGGGGGCAGGACAGGTACAGGGGAAGGGTTCTGGAAGCAAAATCCAGTGCAGCGAGAATATCCGGAACTGGGAAGGGAGAAGCCAGAGAAGGTGAGGGGGGGCAGCAAGGTCAGCTCCCAGGGTGTGGGCTGACCAAACGAGCAGACACGAAAGACCATTAGGCCTATTCTGTTGGCATTTTAGTATGTTAGTATATGTACTATATTCATCGACTCTATCATGCTAATGCTAAAGTACATAAGCACAAATCATTCTACACTACTAGTACCTAGTAAACATTGTCCTCTTACCTGCTGGCCTCTGTATCCAACAACCATCTACATCATCCAGCTACAATATGATACATAAGCACTGAGCTAGGAACCACACATAATTGAAGGGCAAGCCCGTTATTATGTGGGGGAAAAGCTCCTCCCCCACATCCTGTTTAACCTAAGCAGCAGACTTTCGGCTCTGCTTAGAGCGAGTCGCACTCATCCACCATCCTCCCCTGACACTTCCTCCTTCTGCGGCACACTTATTCCATCAGGGGGGTCCCATAATACTAAACCAAGATTCCTCCCTACAGGTGGGATACAGAGAAAAGTCAAAACCATCAAATAATATTAAGACTCTTAATTCAAGCATCCAAGCACATTGCTCAATCTATCTGATTCATCTGTACTATATTCATCGACTCTATCATGCTCATGCTAAAGTACATAAGCACAAATCATTCTATACTACTAGTACCTTGTAAACATTGTCCTCTTACCTGCTGGCCTCTGTATCCAACAACCATCTACATCTTCCAGCTACAATATGTTACATAAGCACTGAGCTATGAACCACACATAATGAACCTGCGCCTTGACCCCAACTCAGCACCCTAGCCACCAAAGCCATGAGCTGACCCACTACACCACAGGGCCAGCTCGGCAGCCTACCGCAGCGCCACACCTCAAATCCCCTCCCACCCCTCACCAAGCGTGCTCACTCCCCCCCACTTGCGTACCTGTAGTGTGCTGACTCCCACCCACCCCCGCACGTGTGCCTGTAGTGACTTACTGTCTCTACAGTCACCAACCCACCCCATCCTGTCACTGTAGCTGCCCGGTAGCCACTGTACCATGTGTCATGACTGAGTCGCCCTTTTGGGTATTGCTCAGTCATGGTCGGGCACATCATGGTATACCCTTCAGCCTTCTTCCACTGCTTTATCATCCAGGAAGCATCCCTCATAGTCTTCCAGACTTGAGTTGTCACCAGGTGAGAATTCTCTCTGCATTGCTGCTTCATCCACCTCAATGCTGGTAGAAGCCTTTGGAGTATTGAGTCTGCTGAAATCTCTATTGTCATCATCATCACCAAGACAAAGTACATGTAGCAACACTATTGACATCACTGTGTTATGTGGAATATGTTCCTCATTAATTTTTATGAATGTTAGCATGGACACATTCTTGGGTGGCAAATTGGTCCTCCTGTCATGCACAATATCCCCAGATGAACTAAACCCTTGTTTCACACTGACACTGGATAGTGGGCAGCTTAGGTATTTAACAGCAACTGATGCCAGTGCTGGCCAATCAGTCACTTTACTGTTTCAGTACAGCAATGGCTCTACAGTAATGCCAAGATGTCTTGTGTCACTCATATAGGCCTCTACAATTTGTTGTGTTGCCCTGAGTCCGGATGCCTCGTCAGTCTCCTCCTCATCCTTTTCTTCCATGGCTTCCACTCCCACCTGATACAGTGCATCCCAAATGGGATTACTTGCCATTTTCTGCTATAACTTGGAGGATTTCTCAGATGGTTTTCCCTTTGAGCTACTGGTGGTAGTAACACCTGGTCTCTGTGCAGTTTGTGCCATCTGTGCCTTTTGTCTCTGTGCACCATCTACCTGTCTAATTAGGTACTAGGTCAACTTTTCCAGCTGCTTATGACCTGCTTTAAATATTGATGGCAGACCACATTTGTAGCATGGGTCCAGCATGGTAGCAACTGCAAATTCATCACCCTCTAGAATGCCAGAAATATGGGTATTGCTGTCCAGCACATGGAGCATGTGTTCCATTAGTTCACAACTTCTACCATCCCCACTTGCCTCCATCTCTTGCTGGATATTAACCAGTGTCTGCCTCAGCACACGTACAAGGTGTATTGACTGATTCATAAAAGCAGTGTCCCCACTCACTGCCTGTGTTGCATGCTCAAATGGATGGAGAATGCGTATTAGGCCATCCATTTGGTGCCACTTCTGTGCTGTTAGAGCCATGAATACTCCAGCAGTGTCCCGGGTGGTGTGCAGCAGCAGGTAGTCTGAGACTGCCTTATACTGTTCATATAGCCTGTCTATCATGTACAGCATGGAGTTCCACCTTGTCACAACATCCAACTTCATGTGGTGCTGAGGCAGATGGTTTTTGAACTGGAGCTCCTGTAGGTGGTCATGGGCCTTTGCAGAATGGGCAAATTGCATACAGATGTGAAGGCCAACAGTTAACATTTCCTTAATTTCTGCATGGTTGAGAAAGTGCTGCACAACCAGATTAAGGCAGTGTCCCAGGCAGGGCACCCTGAAAAAAAACACCATCGCTAATGCACTTAACAACATTGGAGTCATTATCGCTCACAATAAACCCTGCTGAAAGTGTGTGTCTTTGTAGCCACTCATCAGTCTCGTTGAGCAGCACATGAAGCATTTTCTCACTTGTGTGAGACTTGGTTACACTTTTCATACAGAGGGTGGCATGCTGCCAAATTCCCATTGTGTTGCTACCACCACAGTTTTGCTTTGTGCAGGTTTTGCCAGGCTCCACATCAACTACCACCCCAGGTATCTGTGCCCCATGCGCTGTGATGCATAAATATGAGCTTGAAGCTGTTTGTCCACTGGTCCACATATCCATGCTATGATGGATATATTCTGCTGCAGAATGTTTCAGGGCATAGTTATAGACTGTGACAGTTTCCCATAAAGTTCTGGCATGGTACGTTCAGAAAAATAGGTTCATGCTGGAACCTGCCAGCATTCTCCACTAAAGAGAACAGCAATAAACTGATAGCCAGCATTTCAGCAGTGGCTGCATTTAACTCACATGCAACAGTATGATTTGGGGGGGGGGGATACTTTGAGTGATGCTCAGAGATGATCTTTAGAGTGGGCTGCATCTTTGGGGGTGGTCAGTCAAAATGTGGCAGAATTGTTGTTCTTGTTGGGGTACTAGTTGACCCTTGGGGGACGTGCAGCTCATGTGAAACCAGTTATTTTGGGTTATTTTCACTGTGGTGGTGTACTTTTCTGACTTAAGGGAGTGGTGCCAGCACTGCTACTATGCCCACTGCTAGAGACAGCAAGGAATTGCTCCTCCTCCTCCTCCACCCACCCACTCAGCCCTCCCTCCTCCTGCTCTATTGCACTGCTCTCAGTAACATTTAAGTTGACAAGGGAACTGGCACCCCCGACTCTGCCAGCACAACCGGTGCCTGCTTTTCAAGTGTGAGTGTTGGCCGTGGGTGCCTAGATGGGTACCTTTTTTACCCCGACTAACATGTGCTTCACACAGCTGACATATTGCAATGGTCTCATCAGCTTGATTAAGCACGTAAAAGTCCCAAACTAGGGACTTTTGCACCTCTGGACTTCACACGGTGATGGGACTGGGAGAGTTGAGCAAAAAGCATGGAAGTTTGCACTTTTTGTGCTCCTTTCATCATTTCCATAATATTACTTTTAGGAGGAGGGATCACTTGAGTAGTGCTTGGAGACTTGCTGATACAGTGACCCTCAGCATCTGAATGGGCTGCATCACTCTTGCGCTTTTTCACCTCTGGCTCCCATAGGGGAGCCAACACGTCATCATCATCAGCACTGATGATGAAGATGTCTTCCTCTTCCTCCCTAGCACTCTCTTCTTCAACAGCAATTTTTTCTTCCTCTGTAAGTACAACTCTCTCCTCAGGGGGCTGACTTTACATATCTCCCTGATGCACCAACACCAGTGAAGCACTATCACCACCACCACCGCCAGAAAATGGGGACAGTCACATCAGTATCCTTCTCCTCCTCCTTGACCACTGTTCCTGTACTGGTGTCTCCCTTATTCTCACTTTCATAATCCCCCACCAGCATGGATGCAACAGATTTGGCTGAAATAAATTTCACCACACTTATGCTACTGCTGCTTACTACTTGTTTGCTGCTAGCACCTGCCACGGGACCAGAGCCCACAGAAGACACTGATGCAGACAAACTTTGGCTTTGGGGAAGTGGAACTGCACTACTTTCTTCCACAGACTTCTTTGTTGCCTCCTCATCCCCCCTGGAAGTGGCATCTGTTACACTACTGTATTTTTTTTTTTTGCAGACATTTTTATATGCTTACTCCAACATTTGCCTTGCTCTCGGATCATCTATCACTAACTGTAAATAAAGCCTGCAGTACTACCAACTACAAATTAGGACAGGTATCAGCACTCTGTAAAACTACTACAGTAGTCTATTCTATTAAAACAACACAATATTATTCTTTCCCCTACCAAGAATTAAATAATATGGAGTACCAGGGCAGGGGTAAGCAAATTTAAAGAAAGCAATGAGATACAAAACCTCCTCCAATATGGATCAGCAATGTCTGGACAAGTCAACTACAGTACTGTAGTAGTAGTTAGTTAATACAATTACATATATATATATATATATATATATATATATATATATATATATATGAGGGCAGGGGTAACAAAATTTAAAGCAAACAAACCCAGATGCCTCCCACAATCAAGACAGGTATTATCAGCACTCTGCAAAACTACTACAGCAGCCTATTCTATTAAAACAATACCATTTTTTTCTTTCCCCAAACAGGAATTAAATAACATAGGGTAACAGGCAGTGGTAAGCAAATTTAAGGAACACAATGATAGACAAAACCTCCCCCAGTTGGGATTAGCAGTGTCCGGGCAAGTTAAGTACTGTAATGTGGTACTAGTTAGTTAATACAATTTTTTTTATATATAATATAACAGCGCAGGGGTAACAGAATTTAAAGCGAACAAACCCAGATGCCTCCCACAATCGGGATGGGTCAAGCACACTCTCTTGGCAACTACTGTATTAAAATGTACCTTTTCGTATAAGATGGGTAGTCAACAATAGTGTAACAGAGAAAGTGTAAGCAAGTTAAACTAAATAACAGGCACAACACAATTCAAAGAAAAGATCCCCCAATAAAAAAAAAATTCAGGGATCAGCATGGCAGTGTCTCTGGACAACTACTCAACTAGAAGTTACAAAACAAAAAATATATATAATTTCTTGTCACAGAAAAAAAAAACAACTGGGGTAACACAGTACGGGTAAGAAGTTTTAACTAACACAACTCACAACAAAACCACTGAAATAAAAATGAAAAATCACTGACAAAGACTTAAAAGAAGTAACAGCTACTCACTGAGAATTTGTGAGAAATCTGTTTAAAAAGATTAAGAACTCGTCTGCCCTGCTTTTACACACCTACCTTCCCCCATTCAACTACTTCACAGACACAGACAAAACTGAAAACACTACTTAAACTAAATATTATGCAAAGATCTAAACAAAAACAAATGTTTCCTAGTAGCATTAGGACAAACTGACTATTTTGGGAGCAATTAGCTCTCAAAAAGATAGTCTAAAGAGGTTTTAAAGGATTTTTTTGGCTGTGATGCACAACACAAGACTGCTCTCTGACTCTGTAGATGGTAGACTGTGCTAGTAACTGCCCCCTTGTGATATCTGACCTATTTACCCATAATGCATTGCAAAAGTCACCCTCTGAAACAAACTTCGCCATGGAAGTTCAGTAATATGTATTCAGTGAAGTTTTCACATACCCACACAATTTGTATGAATGGTGAAGTTGTGCCTTAGAACCGCATTCCGAGAAGTTTTCACAAAATCTGCAAAATTGCCATCAGTGGGAAAGTTAAACTTCACATAGGCAGAACATTTTGTGGAATGCGGAAGATCCACAAAATATTTCACAGAACAAAGTTTTCAAACTTCGCACACCACTAGCCATTATCTGGGGGAAGTAAAAAAGTAAATAAATACATTTAAAAAACCATTGATCAGGGACTACAGTAACTATTATTTTAGAATGGTAGCAGTTTTTCATCTTTACTTGTCTTAACGGTTTAGAAATTTGATTTTAATACTGGTTGGGCTGTATAACTGCAAGTTATCCCAATATGTCTTTCCTTCATGGTTATTATCAAGGTGTCGGGTCAAATTCACATTCATATCCGACAACACAATGGCCACAACATAAACTTTCACTGGCATTGGATACATGCCCTACTCTCTCACTGCTTTAACTTTTTTATAGACACAGAATAAAACCATTTAGCAATGCTTGTATACAATGGTGTTCCACTAACAGCAAATGATAAATACTGTGGCAAACACTGTAGAACTGTTTATTCTCACACAAGTTAAATTTAGCACATGGCAACAGTTGGCTGCAATTGCACAAATTTAATTTCATGCTCTTCAGCTAGCTCCTAATTTATGCCCATTGAAAATATGCAATTTGGGCTAATTGGTGGCATTTTGTTTTAGCGCAATTGTCACCTAAGCGAATATAGCTATAATTATTTTACAACAGATATAACCTGTTCTATAGTATTAAAAACAACTGCGACCTTGACTCTGTTGACCTAGAATAACCCAACTGAGTCTACCATCTTCCTACAGTATTAACGGGAGTTCTATTGCTGTCTGGCTTTACAGATGGATGAATGGAAATACCTGGTGATCCTCTGACTTGACCAAGTCATTGAGTGAGCTACTGAATGTCGTAGTGCAGCCCAGATCACAGCCATTTGGTCTAACCATTCAGCCACACTGCATTCTCTAAATGTTGCTTCTACTTGACACCATGAATAATATTTGCGGTGGTAGATGGCACATTTTAGATAAACATCTTATCATTTCATTTTCTGGCTTTTCCTCGTGTAACTAAAATGAAACTGAGCATAGTTAGAAAACATTTTCTTATTTCACACATTGCACGTGGTCTATGAATGCTTTTTCTTGAAGCTTTTGTGATTTTTAGCTAGTGCAGACTGCAGCGTTGAGGATTCTATCTACAGTAGTAGCCCTGGTGAACAGGTTCCACCTATTTTGCTCAGTTTGCATAAATGACTGTTAAGCAGCGTTAGATGGCTTTTAATTAATTTACTTATCAAAATGTGATGACCAGGAAAGACACACTGAGCTAAGGCCCATTTCTAGGAGTGACTGGAGGGTTGGGGATTGGAGAAAGATTACCAAGTAAAACATTGCAGACAAAGCATGAATTCATTAAACATAAGAACAGAACAATCATGGTCATGGAACCAAACAAAATAAGTACAAAACAAGATATACAGTAAAATAATATATAACATTCCATGCCTCCAGCTGCTTCTGTCACTATAGCCATGCCTGGAGTGGGATCTCCCTACGTCTCTACCTGAGGAGTCACCTTGATCTGCTTCCACCATTGCATACAGTACCCTCAGGTTCTCAGGGAACTGTCTGTTGAGAGTACCAGTGAACAGCTTCACACAGCTGTTGATCTTTCATTCTCTACAGCAGACCATCATATGCTGAACTCCTTCATGAACATCATTTGACATGCAGCCTTTGCTGTCACTCCTCAGTGGTTTTATCAACATGTGTACTTCTCCCTGCCTCAAGGAGGCAATTTGGCCAAGTGGTAAGAGTGCAAAACTGTAAACCTGGAGACCCAGGTATGAATCCCACAACAGTCACTTGCTGTTCTCACTGCGAGCATAAGCAAGTTATTTAACTTCTGTCTTTAACATCTAATTTCTCTATTATCTACAGTATATCTGTGCTGTTTGAATCTCACTTTGCACCAGATATGGCTGCAGCATTAGTTCTCCTCCCTTCCCTCTGTACTATGTCTATGTGCCACATACTGAATGTGTGTAGGCAAGCCTAAGCCAAGTAACTACACATTGAAGGTCCCATGGATGCCTGTGGCATGCACTAAAGGGGCATTCACCCATTCCATGCCCGATATCCTAGCTGTTAGCACTGCTATGCACACAAACAGTCTGAGGAGTGTCAGGGTGTGTGCTTGCACTCCACGCCATTCACTACAGCGTGGAGTGCTGAGTGAGGGGGGTGAAGGTTATGCAGGCAGGTACACTGCCATAGCTGCTGCACACCTCCCCACATAACACACCTGCCAGCTGCAGTGGGACTGAAGCCCCCAGCCATTACTGCCCCAGCCCTTCTGTCAGTGAGGGAGGGCTGTGGATGGCCATTCTAGCACTTGCCTCTTCATTTTTACTCTACAGGACCAGCAGCATCCCACAATCTCCTGCTCTGTGCAGTGCAGAGGATCCACTCATGGACCAGGTCAGGCATCCAGTTGGATGCTAGCCTGTGTCCTCCAATCCAACCTACCTGCGCCAGCACAGTGGGGAGGCCATGGATAGGTGCTCTGCAGTGGCTGGGGATCGTGAACACTGGTCACCATGCCCCTGTCTGTGGTACGGACTTGTGTGGGCTTAGCACGCACCTATTGCACATACCCACACCTGAATGTTGCATAGGCACAGTGGGTTGTAAAGCACTTTGGGAAACAATTTGTTTGAAAGGTATTGAATAAAGCCACAATTCTTTCCTTCCAATCGTATGAACTACTGAGTTGCTATATACTGTAAATTTACCATGTGGACTCTGTCTGTATTTGTTAATTGAAAATTCTGTTAATCTGCTGTTTATTTATATGTGCTTACTAGAAATGTTACAAAGTTTTACTTCAGTGGTGAATTTCTGGTGAAGATGCAAAATTTGCCTTTACAAAACACTTTGCAAGGTTCCCTGTTTGCCACTGCAATGAGTTTTCCAGGAGAAGGGACACTTTTTCAGACAAAGTCAAGCAAAGTCCTGACAAATTTGTAAACTTGCTGGCAAATTTGCATGACTTCACTTAAAAAGTGCCCTTCACAGCTGGATAAGTGGCATGGTGGGCTGAAGCATCTGTGCCTTACCTCCTACCATGCTGGCAACTCGTGTTTGTGATGTGAGCAGGGCACTAGGAGGTTAGCCAGGGAGGGAGAGGATTGAGCATCCAGATGACAGCTTTCTTCTCCCTAGAAGGGGCACTTGGATGCCTCACCAAATGACTGCCCCCAGCTGGAGGCCTGAGGGTAGAATGGGATGTGGGCACCAATGGAAAGGTAGGTGCTCTGGGACTTTGCAGTGTGCATATGCCTCCACGTATGCACACTGACGTGTTGCACCCCAGAAATGGGGAGAGATTGGGAGAAAAAAAATGGAGGAAAACACCTCACAGCAGCAGGATCAAGATCAACTCCCCTCAGGCTCTGCACCAGTGTCTGGGCAGCAAATCCTGTGGTCAGGACAGTTCAGGGTAAGATCCTGGGAAGAGCCTGACGACAGGGCTGGGTGGTGGGGTTGAGCAGATAGGGGCTGACGAAGGGAGGAAGGTGCAGAAAGTACAGATAAAAGAAAAGTGCCCTTGATTCACCAAAAACTTTGTGAAGTTGGCAAGCTTCAGAAATTAATTTGCAAAACAAAGTTTGCCAACTTTGTACATCTCCAGTTATTACAATGTGACCAGTGGTCTGTCTTGTGTAAAATACCAGATCATGTAGCATTCTACATCTGCATGCATTCAGCATTACCATGGTGTTGCCACAAGCTAACCATATGTCACAGTACTGTGGGACCTGTGGGACACCCAGCATCAAGAAAATTAACAAAAATGATGAGGATGCTGGTGATGAAGGTGGGATTGTGCCGCAAAACAATACTGATGACTATCCCTCCTGTTTAGGACTACAACTTAAATATCTACAACTCAACTTTATTTTTCCATTCTGCACCATGTTCTGTTGTTTTTAAAACTGTAGCTTTCCCAGCTAGGACACATAATTTATTTCAGTAGGTTTAAGAAGGATGTGAGGAAGGTCTGTTTTATGGAAAGGGTGGCGAAACCGTGGAACAGTCTGCCAGAGGAGGTTGTGGATGCCAAGACCGTAAATGATTTCAGGCATAACTGAGACACATTTGCTATGTTTACATGTGTGCCGTAACCCAGTTGGAGCACTGAAAAAATGGGGATTGAAGCAAAAATCGTGGTTTATAGATGCATGTAAACCTGACTGGTGCTCTAACCAGGTTGCTTCTTGAACTGGGTTGAACGTATGCGGTTCACAGTAATCGATGCCTGTAGAACCTGAATGTACTCCACATGTAAACAGTATCAGTTGCCAGATCATTCCTAGAGGCATGCACTTTTAATAGGTCTTCTCTTGCCAACTCAAAACTGCAAGTAGTAAGCAGGCTCACCTTAATTTTGCATCCTTTGCTGGTATTACAGAGACATACATGTAAATTCAATCGCGTCTCTGGAACCAGAATGAACTGTTCATGTATACTGAACAGAATTGAAACCAGAACTACCAGCACTGGTCCCTGTTCCTCAGTCTCATGGTACATGTGAACCAGGTAAATGAAGGGTTTGATGGTTCCTCAGGTCAGTAGCAGTAGAGAGGAGAGCAGGAGGATGGACTGGGAAGGATAAAACCTTGCAGGAACAATAGATCCCAGGGCATATAGGGAACTCTGGACAGACTAGATGGACTTGTGGTATTTTTCTGCTGTCATTGTCTACAGTATTTTTCCATGTTTCTATGTTTCTATGTGCATCTTCTTAAAAACAGCCATGCAAACCTGCAATGCAGTAGCTTTTGAAGTAAAATGTATTTTTTTGAGCACAAACATTTGGTCATGCATTCCAGCAATCTTTATACATGTATATGTGTTTTTAAATGTTTTATGCATTTTTTGTTTTGTTTGTATTTTGCAATCTGTGATTGGATGCAGTTGTAAAAGAGAGTTTCTCTCAACTTGCTGACCAATAAAACTTCATGATAATGATGATGATGGTACATGCCCGAAATATGCTGCCAAGCAGGCTTTTGGGCTCCAGTGGACAAGGGGTCCTGTCCCTCTTGTTTTAAGCTATTATGAATTTACCTATAAGTATTCCATGGCCCGAGACATTGAAAAGTACATTGCCTTCAACAGTAAAGTCAGTTGTCTCCAACAGACTGATTCCTCTGCCAAAGGAGTCCATTACTAAGCAGCTGCTGATGTAAGAATTTGTGAGGCATCAAAAGGGTCTGTAGAATAAAATAATGATCATCTGGCTATAAAATGTTTTAGATAGCTTGACAATAAATCAGATCATACTGAGACAAAAGATTATTTGACATAATTACACAGTATGACCTGGCAGACATGGAGCCTATCTAATTATTCCCTTTAATAACAATGAATTCAGGGGCTCCATATACAGTTGCGGCTGGGTTGGCAGACATTAGGGGCACAACAAGGCTCCATCACCTCCAGCACTCCAGAAAACTGCTATACACAAAGAACTGTCTTAGCTGCCAGTGGAGAAATCTCCAGCAGCTAAGCTGAAATGCAAACAACAGTCCTCAGACATTTGTGGTCATGAACAGTGTTTTCAACCACAAAAATCAGCATTGTGAATGCCATGGATTTCCGGATGTGGCAATGCACCAGTTACATGGTGCAATACCATGGCAGAGGCATCTCACTTTTTCACTTACCCCCAAATCTGTACCTTATGGCCTGCTTGTAGGTTCTTGTTGTTTTTAAAATTTCAGTCCATCACTGGTCAGACCTAGTAATCTAGTGACCCCCATGATCCTTGTTGCTAATCCAATCCCTGTTGCCCAGTGGCCTCCATCATCCCTGCTGCTTATCCCATCCCTCATGTCCAATGGCCACCCATGATCCTTGTTTCCAGTACTATTCCTGGTGTCAGGTGGCCTCCCATGATCCTTTTTGCTAATCCCGTCCCTAGTGCCAAATTGCCCTCATGATCCTTGTTGCTAATCCCGTCCCTGGTGCCAAATTGCCCCCAAGACCCTTGTTGCTAATCCTATCCCTTGTGTCAAGGGCCCACAAGATCCTTGTTGCTAATCCCATCCCTGGAGTCCAGTGGCCCTCAATGATCACTTTTGCTAATCCAGTCCCTAGTGTTCAATGGCCCTACTGATCCTTTTTGCTAATCCCATCACTGGCATCCTGTGGGACCCCCTCACTATCCCCATGTTCATGTATGCTGCTATGTGCGGTTTGCTCCTTATCCAGTCTCAGTCCCAAACTGAGTTCTTCTGGAGCTGCTGGATGCCTGCATCTCCCTGTGATGGAGTCTAGAGCATCTCCAGGTAGGCAGTCTTTGGAGACTGAGTGAACTATTTAGGTCTTTTTTTCTCTCCATCACTCTTCTGTGTTTCTTTCTAGGCAAATGTTTTTCCCCTGTCCCTTCCTACCAAATCCCTCATTTTTGAGTCTTGCCCTGGCCACTGGAACTGTCACTTAACCTCTAGCTTAGATGGCAGGCAAGTGGCTGCATTTGCAATATGTACAAGTGTCACACTGTGGTCAACTGTTATGGAGAGCAGGAAAGCCTGATACTCTATGGTCTAGCTGTGGTCTAGCTACCCGTGAGCCACATGCCTCACCCCCATGACAATTCCAACTTTAATGGTTCTGGGGGGGGGGGGCAAGTCTCTGCATGATGGAGGGGGGGCAGTTAAAGATGCATGTTTGCCTTGCATACATGGAAATCATCCAAGGCGATACATTTGCATGTTATGCTTGGATGCAATGCTTATTAAATGGTTGGAACTTCCGTGCTTCCTAATAGGCTAAAACAGTTATAAGATTCATATCATAATTCTCTACAACTGCACAGGTTGAAAAAAATTGGGCAGTGTGATTTGAAATTTGGCCAACTCCCATATATAATTCATGAAGCACTTCATTCATTCCAGATTGCAATCACAAGTGTGGCTGGCTCATCTAACATAAACAAATTTAAAAAATCAAGTACTGTTCAGAGTTTCCTTTTCCGGTGTTTCTTTGATAACCATGAAAATTCCCCCTGCTATCCTTACCAGTTGGCCAGAGACCTCCCCGCTGCTTACCTTGCAAAAGATAAAACTGAGGTTCTGGTTTTGCATGAGATGTGTGTGTGTGTGTGTGTGTGTGTATGCATGTTTTTCAGTGTGTGTGTTTATGGCTGTGGAATTCTGCAGAAGTTCCAGAACTGTGCAATCACATATTCCATTTTGCCATTCCCTATGTACTGTATGTCGGGGGGGGGGGGGCACTCTACTAGTATAATATTGCTAAATGCTGAACTCTTAAATTCCATGATAAGCAAACACACCATGCATTGAACGTATAGGAAAACAGATGACTGATAGGTGGAAGTCTTTTGTGATGGGATTATTTTAAATTTTTTTGCAATATTTTTTTTCTTATTTAAACTCAGTGTTTCTTTTTTCAAAAGTTGCCTGTGGACCCATTTTTATAAGTAAAATAAAACACTTTGGGGTGCTGGTTGTGCTGATTTTACCACACTTCTAGGGCTGAAGACATTTGGCCTGCAGCCTCATGCCTTACTATGCCCCAGGCTTGTGGTAATACCAGCACAACCAATGCCGGTCATGTCTTATTGCTTACACAGTTTACAGGGAGGGGTACAGAATGAAGTCTCCTCATCTATTGATAGAGGCAGGAACTAAGCTGACTAGCCCATCTAGCCTGATCGAGTCTAATGGCAGATGGGTTCGCTGTTAGACACTTGCTGCTGGAAACAGTGCTCCCTTGCTGCAAATTAGACAGTTTCAAAAAGTACACCATCTGTGTACAAACAAATGCCAGATGCAGTGAGTGCTACCTGATCCAGTTATATCTATTTGATGAACCTTCCATCAGCCCTTGGAAAATCCAGCTCTGAGACTCTCAAATGGAAATACTGCTGCCATGCCCTGGTACTGGACGCTTCGTTAGGCAGTTTAAATAAGCAGACATGATGGGCCTAGCAGTCCTTATCTGTCAACAGCATCTATGTATCTGTGTACAGCTAATATATAGAATGGGTGACTGCCTCTTCCTGCAAGCTGCAGGAGCCACTCTGACCCCAGCTGCTGTTCTGCGCTGACCTGCCCACCTTACAGCCTACAACCAGGCATCCTGCCCAGAATGGGTGACTGCCTCCTTCTGCAAGCGATGGGGGGTCGCTCTGACCCCGTTGGCTATTATGCACTGACCCATCCACCTCACAGCATACAACCAGGCATCCTGCCCAGAATGGGTGATTGCCTCCTCCTGCAAGCTGCGGGAGCTGGTCTGACCCCGGCAGCTGTTCTGCGCTGATCCACCTGCCTCACAGCCTACAACTAGACATCCCACCCAGAATGGGTGACTGCCTCCTCCTGCAAGCCACGGGAGCCACTCTGACCTTGGTGGCTGTTCTGCTCTGATTCGCCTGCCTCATAGCCTACAACCAGACATCCTGACCAGAATGGGCGACTGCCTCCTCCTGCAAGCCGTGGGAGCTGTTCTGACTCTGTCAGCTGTTCTGTGCAGACCTGCCCACCTCATAGCCTACAACCAGCTATGGATTTTGAAGAGCAGCCCAGAGCTGCTGATGAGATTGAACTTAGCGCTTTTTACCTTTCTAGCCAATTGGCTGCACTACTACTGCTCCTGAGCTCTGATTAGGCACAACACTATTCTCTCTTCTCTTATTGGCTCTTGCCGCTACCCTTTCTAAGCTGTCTTTTTTTAATACAAAAACTGCTAATGCTGAGTTTTCCAGTACTGACTGTTAAGTAGAATAGGATGTTAAAGTTATAGTTTGTTCTTTTTTTTTTCTACTTTCCCTTTTGCAAATTATACTGCAAAGCCACTAGAGGGCAACAAATCAAGGAGGTTGCAGTCCTCTTCCCACTGCTCTCCCCTAACATTTCTAGTCCTGTGTCCTTCATACCTCTCCAGATGTACTAGTGATTACAGAAACATGGCTGAAAGCATCTACCACTGACCATGCCATTAACCTATACCGTTTTATCTCCATTACTGCTCTCGTGGCTATCCTTGACTGGCTAGTAACCCTGGCCTGCCTTATTCTTCTCTGCAATGTGGACCAATTTATTGCACACTCCTTAAGATTCCATCATCGGGTTACTACCCTTCCCCCGTGTCACATCTGGTCTGACTTCCCCTGCATACTCTTATGCACCCCTTGCCTTCCTAAACCTGTCACTTCCCTACTTGAGCTCTGGCTTGGAAAGCGTTTGCGTGTGCCTACTGTACAATTTGCCCCTGTAATGAAGCCTTCTTGTGCCTCGCTATGAGTCCGTATTTTTGTTCTTCTCCTCCTGGCCCAAGCATGGGATATTGAGCTCAGTCCTGGACCCCCTTGCCCTGCCTCTACACAAATCCCTGAAACTAATACTCAATCCCCTCCCAAAGGCCTGAAAATAGCACATATGAATATTCGCAGTCTTTGCCCTAAGATGGCCAAATTAGAAGCCTGGGTTTCCCAGAAGAACCCTGACATCTTATGTATCTCAGAATCGTGGCTAAAGCCAGCTATCAAACATCATGAGGTATCATTACCTGGCTATAATTGCTTTAGGAAGGATAGGATGGATGTCATCGAACTCCCTGAGCCTGATTTTGGATTCCCAGTCATGGAATCCATATTCCTCTCCTTGATGCTTGGAAAGGTCAAGAAATTATTTGTTGGGTGCGCCTACTTGCCTCCCAGCAAGGTTTCTATTGGCCTCCCTCCCTTCCTTAACTCCCTTGCCAGTCTTCCATGCCATTATCTTGTACTTTGTGATGATCTCAGTATTGATTGGTTTAACCCTACGGCTGACAAAGTGTATTCCACACTTCCAGATTCTAATCTAATACAGCTTATTCAGGACCCTACAGTACGTGCCTCAATACCAAGTCTGGCAAACATACTTTGCTTGACTGGGTGATTACTAATTACCCCCAGAAGGTCAAAGCTGCTGGAGTTTTTTCAGACTGCATAAGTGACCATTCTCCAACTTTCTGTGTATAGAGAAATAACTGCCCTAACCTCCCCCTCCCAAGATTATCCTTGTTAGGGACATGACCAAGTTCATCATTAGTAGCTTCTGTACCTCGATCATTAACACTGACTGGAGCACAATTAAGACTCTCCCTGATATCAGTCAAGCCCTGGATTTCTTTATCTCCACCCTCACTCAAATCATGGATAACCATGCCCCCTTGATAAAATGCAGGTCCAAGGGTTGCATTGACACAACGCTATTTGCATCGACACAACACAATTTGCATCATAGCCAGTTGCCGTAGTCCCTGAAAGGCAAAGATGCAGAGGTGCATCCAACATTAGATGCACCTGTTAGACCAGGGAGGAGCTGGTCTACAGCACATATAAATAGGGCCCAGAACTGAAGCTTGTACAAAGTAACTAGTTAGGAGCTTCAGAAGCAGCACAAGCACCAGTGAAGTGACAGCAAGAATGCCAGGGCTAGCAGCCCTATTGACAATATGTCTGTCACTATGTATGTGCCAGCAGTGTGTGCCCATCAGCAGCGCCAGCATGCCGAACAGCAGCAGCAGCAGCAGCATCAGCAGCAGGACCAATGAGCTGGCCATTTGCAAAAGGTGCACAGGCCGTGGCGATGGTACACAGTCAGAGTTTACAGGTGGAGAACATCATACAGGGAACTCAATGAGGAGCAGTGCCTGGCACGATACTGCCTGCTCATGATGCTATCAAGGAGCTCTGTAATGAGCTCAGGGAGGAACTCCAGACCAGTACACAGAGAGGCAATCCAATCCCAGTAGAAGCCAAGGTATCAGCAGTATTGTGCTTCCTGGCAACTGGCACATTCCACTCCCCGACTGGTGACACAGTGGGCTTTTCCCAGTCTGTTGTGTCGACATGCCTAAAACAGGTGCTTGAGACCCAGCTGCATAAGACAACGCAGTATATAAGCTTCCCTTTGGATCCAGAGCAGCAAGTGCCCGTGAGGCAGGGCTTCTATGGAATTGCCCACTTTCCTCATGTGTTGGGTGCTGTGGACTGTACACATGTGGCAATCCGTGCACCCACCCACGATCCAATATGTATGTGAATAGGAAGGGGTACCATTCCCTGAATGCACAGGTGGAGTGTGACAGCCATTGTCGTATCCTAGATGTCATGGCCATGTACCCAGGATCCAGCCACGATGCCTTCATTTTCCAACAGAGAGGGCTGCATGAGGCTTTCAACATGGGGATCTACAAGAAGGATGGCTAGTAGGTGAGCAGAATGGTGGGCTGAGTGGACATCACCAGGGGAAGGGCAGTGACAAGAGGGGTGCAAGGGCTGCAGTTGCAGTAAGGCACACACTGTAAGGGGGTCCACTGCCTAAGAAGACCATTCCTAACAGTAACACTTGCATGTTTCCCTGTGGAAATGGCCTAGCTATGTCAAGCTGGGTGTGTCAGCATTGCAATCAGAAGATACTGACTACAGTCCCAAATGACTTGGGGTGGAATAAAGAAACAATAAGGCCCACCACTGAAAACATATGAGCATGGTGCTGGCACCCCCAGGTAGAGCAGAGACAGTTAACACTGTTCATGTATTTGAACATGGTGCCAGTGTGGTGGGGGGAGGGAGACTGCATGGTATGTACAGCAAGAAAGATTAAAAAAAAGTATGCTAAAAAATGTTCATCTGCTCCAGCGGTTATTTTACAGTCATTTGTGGGAAGGTGGGTGCCACAAAATAGTGTGCAAGGAGCCCCTACAGTTGTTGCCACAGCCCTGATCTGGTGTCACTTCAGTGGTGTACATAGCCCTTGAAGCCATGTAGTGTTCCACTGACAGCCTGGCATAGAGTAACATGAGGGGCAGATGACCTGAAGGCATGATGCACAGACCCAGATGGCTGACATGGATGCAGAGTCCTACTGCAAATGTGATGTGTGTGTCGTCCTGCCAATGTGTGTGCCACATACAAGGCACACATGGGTCGATGTGTGCTTGGTGGTGTATGGTATGGAATTCACAGACAACTGTAGCATATTTGTGAAGGGTAGAGGATGCTGAGTGCCACAGTGCCATGTGACTGTGTCTAACTGTACTATATCCCCAAACAGGTGACAGTGGTTATCCACAGCAGCCCTGTATAATGACACCAGTGATGCATCCCCAATCCGAGGCTGAGAAACACTTCAACCAGCCCATGCCAGCTCCAGGGTCATCACTGAGAGAACATTCGACCTGCTGAAGAACAGATTTAGATGCCTGGACCGCTACAGGTGGGTCACTGCAGTACTCACCAGAAATGGTCTGCAAAATCTTTGTCGCCTGCTGCATACCCCATAACATAGCACTGACATATCATGTGGACATGAGTGATGTCACAGGGGAGCAGGACCCTGGAGAGAAGTCCAGTGAGAAGGACCATGCCAGTAACAACAACCCTGGCCAAGGT
Source organism: Neoceratodus forsteri (assembly GCA_016271365.2). Taxonomy (NCBI): domain Eukaryota; kingdom Metazoa; phylum Chordata; order Ceratodontiformes; family Ceratodontidae; genus Neoceratodus; species Neoceratodus forsteri. Next base: position 1,407,784,172 of record CM057452.1, read on the forward strand.
TGTGGCGGCATAGTGGCAGCAGGACACCGTGTATGATCCGAACTGATCCACAGCCACTTCTCATGACAGAGATGCCACCCAGCAGACAACACAGCACTTCAGTTTAAACAACATCATGGCCCCAGATGGCCCATGACAAACACAACCCGCCACCTGGGAGTGTTGGTGCATGGCATGCAGTGTACCCACTCATGGGTGGTTCCCCCTGGTGTGAGGTTCAGCACTGTCAGGGAGCACACAGTGGAGGATGCAGAATGTATGGTTGTGATGTACAGGACCAGCACCTGCATACTGCGTGGTTCAGACCACCCTGTCGCCCCTTCCACAGTCACCAATGTGTAATGGACAGTACCCTGTCCAAAGGCTATGGGAACACAACTGTACAGTGTAATACCAATGTAGCTCTCAAACTGCTCAAAAACGCAATATGCATTGCTCATATGGCCATTTGCAATGCAAATTGTGGACCGCACGGTTCACATACGCAGTTTGCATATGCAAAGTCACAATGCGGAAGTAAACATTGTGGCCACATGTGGAATTGGACGAAAAGTTGGAGGGTCATCTACAGTCATTCGACAACCACAGCAGTTAGTTTGCAAGGCCACAAATACGAAAAACAGCTGTACAATGCCAAGACAAAGGGGAAGAGCACCCAACTTCATAGAGGAGGAGACAGTGCTCCTAGTGAGTCTTGTTGGATAGTGGTCCCGGGTGCTACAGCTATGTGGGGGGAGGAGGTGAAGCAAAATGCAGAGGGACAGCACTGTGCATCATAAATGCGAAAGTGCAGGTGTTGTCTGACGTACAGAGGACAGTTAGGCAGCTGAGGCACAAACTTAATGACATGGCCCTGTGAACTCCCACACACTGGAGAGCCTGAGGAGGATAGCCTAGGAGGCAGAAATAGCCATGCAGGGTGGTCACCGCAGGAACACAGGTGAATGCACATTGCAATACTCCAATGTGTCGTACCCCCCCAACAAGCTGTCACAGTGGTGAATGTGTACTAACATTGTCCCTCCAATTTTATTCCCCTACAGGCAGGAATGTGAATCACAGGGACCAGGACTCAACAATTCCATGTACCAGGTCTGCATCCAGTTGTCAGCTTGGGGTAACAACAGCATCAGGTAAGCTGCACATGTAACACCCTTGTATGGTAACAGTTCCCGATCTCAAGGTGGTCCCAGGCAGCCATGTGGCCTGTGAAGCAACAAATGTGATAGTAAGTGGACACACCTAGGTGGCAATGTGTGCTGCAACAACTGTGCATGAGCCATACGATGCAGCATGCATGCATAACTGTGGACAAATTGCCCATGGCACAAGGTACACAGTGTGGAGCACAGAGGGGGTGCAGTGTATGGTGCGGTGATGTGTGTGCCACCACATGTTTTGTGTAATGTGTCCCACAGTGACATACATGTAGGCAACCAGCACATCATGCCACTGTGTGCAGGTGAAACACTGCATGGTTGCACAGTGCATACAAGCAGGCCATTATGGAACCTACAGGGTACCAATAGCTGGTATCACACATGGCACAATGACTGGCACTTGTTGCTACTGCAAGGAAGTGTACAGTGTGGTGACAATGCTGGGCAGTGGACATGTGGTCCTGTGGTGGGACACAGGACACGTAATGGTTCCTGCCACCATCCCAGTCCATGTAAACAATGATGGAGGGGTGTCCCTGTGTGGCTGTGGCACTGTGCCTGCAATATGACACTGTCAATGGCCATTGTAGAGGGTGTAAGTGCTGCTGGATGTCACTGTCATGTCATGGCAAGCAGGCACAGGATTGGGAGACATATACCGGTGGGCACACACAGGACTCCATACAGGGGGCAGGCATCTGACAGCTACTGACTGAGACCAACAAAGGCCAGCCAATAATGGACTTAGTAATGAGCAATGGTGACAGGGTGACAGACATCCAGGTGGAAGGGTGATTGTGACCCAGAAAAATAAGCATGCAAGTGATTGATGTGAAGAGGGAAAGAATAGCACATACAGTGGCAAACAGTGACACAACATGCTATAGGTAAATCACCAAGCAAAAGCACACAATGGCCCGGATAGTAAGGCTGAGATGGGATGTAGGGTAAGTTATGCATAGGGACCTGGAGAAAGTGGACATACTGAACACATATAACTGTACGGTATACACCTATGAGGGAGGGGGTCAGGGCCCACAGCTTTGCAACATACAGTGCAGTACATGGAGGGCGGAGTCAGACACAGGTCTGTACACCACAGTGAAAGGAGTCCAGAGGAGTTCACAGGAGTAATGGTGGACAAAGCCAGGGGCATGACTGGTGTGCACAAGAGGACAGTAGCAGAGCTACTGATATATCTGGCATCACCTCCAACAGCCTTGTTCACCATGTCACTCAACACAGGTGTGGAGCAATCCACCACAGTATCAGCAAGGTCGCCAATAATGTCAAACAGAACAGGCTGTCTAACAAGATGTTTGGTCTGACCATGGGGCACATGGCTGTAAGCTGGGTTAGGTACTGGACAAAGGACATGCTGCAGAGGGTGGTGTCACATGTGAACCATGCCTAGGAGGAGGAGATGACCAGTGGGGTACCTCAGGGATCCATCCTTGTGCCAGTACTGTATCATGTCCACATAGACTTCAATGCCTGGGTCGATGATGAACTCTCGCATTTTGGTCAAAACTTCCTCCAATTGATGATTTTGTTGGGCTTTACAAAGGTTGTTACCGCTGCTACCCATATTCAGGGTCACTCTCTGGATCTGGTGTTCACCCTGGGGATGGAGATCACGGAACTGGTGGTGGAACCAGTTGGGTGGTCTGACCATCACTCTATAAAGTTCAATTCTGCAGCCCCCCAATGAGACCAACCCCTTTGGAGATGGTTCAGTACCGCCCTTTGAGGGGAGTTACCCCTGAGGGTCTGATGGCAGTGCTGGACCTATCAAGTTGGCCTATGGAGTGAATGGAACCAGATGTCTTAGTAGTGCACTATAATAATATGGTGCTGAAGGCTCTGGATTCAATAGCTCCTGTCCATGTTCACCCCTCTCCCTCCGTCCTTGGTTCCTTTGGTTTGATGGGACATTGAGGGAGCTGAGGAGAGTGGGGCAAAGATTGGAACGCTGCTGGCGGAAATCCGGTCTGGAAAGTGGCAGACTTAGATTGATGGCCCATTATACGGACTATCAATCAGAAATCTCCCATAAGAAGGCAGAGTTCCTGTCCAGGGAGATAGCTGCATCAAGAAATCGACCAGCTCAGCTCTTCCGGACCATGGACAGACTGTGCATTCCAGCCTGTCTGTGGGGTTGGAGCACTTTTTCACAAATAAAGTGTGACGGGTTTGCTCGGTTCTTTCATGATAAGGTGTCATCGATCAGGTTGGAGATCCGCAATACACATTCTAAAAAGCATGGCAGTGATCGATGTGAGGTTACTGGCCATTGGTCTGCCTGGACAGATTTTGACCAGCCAGCGATCATGGATATCATAAAGATTGTCCAGGGCTTGCGACCAACGTGCTGTAGTTTGGATCCTGGTCTTATGTGCCTCCTTGTGGAGTGCATGGATGCGATCGGACCAGTCCTTGCTGAGATAGTCTGGTGCTCTTTGGACCAAGGGGTGTTTCTGGAGTCTCTAAAAGGGGCTATCATGACACCCCTTTTGAAGAAATCTTCCCTTGACCCAGACTGTCTCGCTAACTACAGACCGATCTCTAACCTGCCCTTTTAAGGCAAGGTTATTGAGAAAGTAGTTGTGTTGCAGCTCGATGACTTTCTTACCACCCATGATGTCTATGATCCTCTCCAGTCTGGTTTCAGGAAGAGGTATAGCACCGAGATGGCATTGGTTCGGGTACTGAATGATCTCCTAATAGCGAGAAATCGGAGGAGCTGTTAGATCTTGTTTCTCCTTGATCTCTCTGCAGCATTTGACACCGTGGACCATGGGATGTTTCTAGAGCGCCTGCGGCTGCTCTGTGGACTGTCGAGGACAGTCCTCAGATGGTTCCATTCTTTCCTCACAGGCAGAACTCAGAGGGTAGTATCAGGAATTTTTTCCACTGCTCCCTTTGCTCTGCCTTGTGGGGTGCCACAGGGTTCTGTGCTTTCCTCCATGTTGTTCACGGTGTACATGCTGCCATTGAGAGACATTATAAGGCATTATGGGCTGAGTTTTCACTGCTATGCCGATGATACTCAGCTCTATATGTCCTTTTTACCCGAACAGAATGATGCATTATTGGTCTTTAACAACTGCCTCGCTGAGATTCGGGACTGGATGAGTGCTAACTGGTTAAGGCTGAATCCGGACAAGACTGAGGTGTTGGTGGTGGACCTGGGTCACCGTGCAGAGAAGTTGACTCCTGGGTTTCCCTCTGGCCTTGTGTTAGGGGGCAACCAGTTGAGACCTTCTGAACAGGTGCGGAATCTGGTCATAATTCTTGACAGCGAGCTGACACTGAAAACACAGGTGTCAGCTGTTGTCAAGTTTTCCTTTTACCATCTGAGGAATATAGCCCAGATAAAACACCTTGTTCCACATGATGACCTTCCTGTGTTGGTTCACGCCTTTGTTTCTTCGCGTCTTAATTACTGTAATGCTCTATATCTAGGGTTGCCGGGGATGGATCTCTGTTGCCTGCAGTTGGTGCAGAATACAGCAGCCAGGTTGTTGACTGGGTTACCAAGAACTTGCCATATCACACCTGTGCTGCGCGAACTGCACTGGCTGCTGGTGCGATGGAGAATCACCTTCAAGGTCACGTTGCTGACCTATAAGACCCTACACAGTCAGGGACTGGACTACTTGCAAAATCTCCTTTAACCCTACTGCCCTCTCTGCCCGCTCTGCTCCGCCGATGAGGGATTGCTAGAGATTCCCAGGGTTCGTCTTCAGTCATCTGGGGCCAGAGCTTTTTCTTTTATGGCTCCAACCCTGTGGAATTCTCTACCTCATCGGATTAGAGCGTGCCTGTCCACAGAGTCATTCAAGGCATCTTTGAAGAGTTATTTATTTGAATTAGCCTTCGAATAAATTAGCCTGTTGCCTTATAATTGCTTTTATATGTGTATTTATTGTGATGGTTGTTATTTTGCTATGTATGTGTGCTTTGATATTTTGAAAAGTGCATCACAAATACATTTTGATTTGATTTGATTTTGATTTGACATATGTGGGTGGCTGTTTGTTGAGGCCTGCCTGCTAGCAGCATGCACCAGGATCTGCCACAGGGTGGATACTCCAGATGGTGTGGAGACCTTGATGAGGATCACATAGACACCTGAACAATTTTCCAAGGTGTGGCAGCTGAGGCCATGTCACATCAGTGTGGTAGAATGCACCTAGGATGAGGGAACCCTGGGGAGGGCCATGTGTTGGGGGTGGAGAATTGATGCCAGTTAACAAGGATAACAGGATCCTGTTGGTTAACATATCCCATGACACAAAGGTGTCATATCTGGCAACAAAGAATGCAGGGAGGGTCAGTGGCATGCAGGGGTGCATGTGCTTAGGTATCATTACCAGAAGGTGGGAGGAAGTGCCACTGTACGGGGTCACAAATGTATGCATGTCCTGCAGGAAGACATGATGGACGTAGCAGTCCTTTTCTGCTGACATGTCCCATGTGTCTATGTTACCATGTTATAATGTTGACGTACACAAATTGTGGGGCCACAGGTCAGTGTGTCATACAGGCCAACACATAACAGTACATGTGTGATGCACAGCAGTTAGACACTTCTGGGAGGCACTGGTCATCCAAACACAACTCTGCCACCTGTTGTAATCATGTGTTTGAGTCCATGTCCCTTACTGTGCAGTAATACCTTCCCTCTTGTACCTCCGCAGGTGGAATCACATGTTCAAAGGTCCAGGAGAGAATACCTTCACCCCGACGTCATGCACTGGAAATGACCATGCGGCATCTCAAACAATGTGAGACGATGGAGTATGCTGTCAGGACTAGAAGGCACTTGGGTAGCCCACAACAGCGAGTTGCACTAAGGGCTCATGGGAGACCTGCAGCTAGTGGCACATGTGGTGGGCAGCACAGATGCCTAGCAAAGCAATATGGACAGCAGGGGTTGGCAGATAGTGTGTAGCCGGCACATACAGGCATCACTTATCATGCACCACCCTGATGCAGTTCATATGGACCTTGAGCAGGATGAGGCCATGGCAGTGGACTAACCCATGAGCCAAGGTGTGCAGAAGAAGGATTGGCATAAGGACAGTTCAGTTGAGAGAGATCAGGAAATATCCATAGAGCAGGACTGCACCTTGGCCACCATACTGCAGGCTGACCTACAGGGACTTGCCAATGACCTGAACTGCATATTGAGCAGGGTCGGGGCCCTGGACGAGGCCATCCAGCGGTACCTGCAGTAAGCAGTTCACTGTGGACATGGTACACATACATATAAGGCAGTACAGTTGTGTCTGTGACAGCCGTTGCACATGTACATAGCCCACCTGTCCCTGTTTTTGAAATACTCTCCTGTTCCTGTGCCCATTACCGTGTTATTCTGGTCATCCTGTTTTAATATGTTGTGTTCCTGGATGTTGTTCCTGTTCCCATTACCGTGTGTTAAAGTGTACCCTGTTACATATTTATAGAGTTTCTACTAGGTGTTTTTGTTCCCATTGCCTTGTTTTAATGCTTCTCTTGTTATCTTTATAGTGTTTGTAGTAGTTGTTCCAGTTCCCATCACCTAGTTTTTATAGTTCCCTATATGTCATTTATAGTGTTCCTAGTTGTTGTTACTGATGTGCTTGTTGTTGTTGCCGTTCCACATCTGTTTATTGTTGTTGTATGTTACATTTTTGAATACACCTGTTAAGTAACACACACCTGTGTCAGCTGTCTTCTATGGGTATGGTGTGTGTGCTAGTGATGAGATGGGACAGGCATGTGCATGGATTTGTGCAGGTGTGAAAGGGAGAATACCGAAGACACATAAAGCAGTCTGCCAGGCACAGGTGCTTCATAACCATTATCGATGGAACCTTAGTGTCACATTAGTGTATGTGCTATTGCTGTGGACAAGTGCAGGCATGGCGGTGAAGTACATATATGGGCCCTGTTGTGCATGCACAGCTACGCATGCCACATAGTTGTCATGTCTCACATTATGGGTTGCCACCCAGTCATATGGATCCACAGACAATGTGTGATATGTGTGGAGCTTACAAATGCCTGTTGTGCACGGTGGCTCATGGTGGGCCATCACCACATCACACCCTTGGGTGGACACCTATCTCCCCAGTAGGGTGGTGTGGACACAGGGCTTACGTGACACAGTAGTATCACACGGTATGGGGGCTTTCTCCATGGTCCTGCCTCCCTGCGGGGGTTGTGTGCTAAGTAACAGTTGAGGATATCAGGTATGCCTGGGACAGACATTTAGAATCCAGCATTGGGGCACGGGGTGTAGGCTGTAGCACATCCAGGATCTGTAGCATACGAAACAGGTAAGTTGAATGGTCAGGCTAGGTTGGCATATGTGTACACATGCAATACACTGCCTCATGGCCAGTTGATGTGTCAGACAGTGTGGTTCATCAGAGAAACCTGGGACAGGTGGAAGGGTTGTGCACAGGTGGGATGGGGTGGTGGAATGCCATTGATCAGGTAGGGTCCGAGGACACAGGCATGTTTACTGCTTCTGGACAGAGTGGCTGGGCCATCACTTCCCACCTGATGCCAATTGCTCTGCTCCATGTTCCCATTTCAGCCATTTGGGGAACATCCTCCTTTATGTTCGTGAGTCCATGTGTGCATCAGGTGTGTCCACGCAATGCACCCATGGTGCACCTGACAGCATCTGCTTGCCCAGGGTGTGGCTTCCCATACTTCTGCTTACTGTCCAAGCCACGCACACATGCTATCAGGGATGTGTTCTAGGACTTGCTGCATGCCACAGCCGTCTGCATGGTTGTCACTGGCCACTCCTCTGGGGGGGCAGCGGCTACACAGGTTACCATTCCGTTGTGCCCTGTTGGCATGCTGTGGCACACCTGATGTGTTATGCAGAGGTGTGTGGTACATGGAGGGTACGAAACACACAGTTCAGTTTTGAAAGACATATTTATTGGCACATTTATATAATCATACATGTGTACCCTGTCACACCCTGTGCCCCATCCCCATTACCCATACAGTCTGGTCCCATGTTGACCCACAGCTCATGGCAGCCCACATGCCCTCCCGACCCATGTGCACATATGAGTGCAGTGTTGATGACCAAATGACATCCACCCGACCCACAGTGCAGCCCGCCTTGCCATTATATGGATACTGCAGTGTACACACTATCACCTCCCACGTCCTCTGTCATCATCCCTCTCCCTGCATTGTCCACCCCTGCCTGCAGGTGGGCTACTGGCATCAGTGTTACCCTCAGGGGTTGCATTGTACTGGCACTGTCTGTAGTGCCCCTCACTTGCTGGACAGAGTGTCTGACTGACTGATGTAGCTCTGGCGGTGCCCCCAGATGGGGTCTTACATCAGGGATGAGTGCAATCCAAGTGCCCCATGACCACTGTCCCCTTGGAAGTCATTGCACCATCACTGGTGGCAATATACCTGATGCTGCATGTCAGTGCACCACAGCCTCAGGTGTTGCTGTGTTGTCAGGCACTGCTACTGTGGCTTTAGCATGAGTAGTGTCCACACTGCTCTCTCGTTGGCTCTGTATGTCAGTGCTGGACAAGGTGGCATGTGTTTCAGATCCACTGCCACTTCCCAATGCCTGTGCATTGTGTCCTACACTGATACCTGGGCCCACGTCACATGTGGGTGTGGGCATGCAGGCACCCTGTGTGTGCATGTCAGGTGGGCAACACACCAGGGTCTGTCTGTTTGCACCAGTGGCCTGTGCTGTCCCCCAGGTGGGATCCCCATGTCCCCTGTGGACACCTCAGATGGTGTATAGTCCTGGGATACATCCATGGCAACAGGTGGTCTGTCTACCTGTGCCCACACTGTTGGTGATGGAACACCATGATGACATTTTCATGTCATCATCTGTGTGTGTGTGTATGTGTGCATGTCATGCAGCATATCAGCACACTCCTACAGTTGCATAGCTCTGTGTTGTGTGCCAGTCACAGATGTGGTGTGGACACTGTCCAGCACAGGGGTAGCCAATCTGTGAGGCTGACATGTCCATGTCCCACTTCCCTACACTGTCTGCTGTGGTGGGATGCCAGGTGGATACCTGTCCAGTGCACCCTCCATTACGTGTGCTGCATATGTCACTGTGGTGGTGCAAGAGACACTGGGGCCTGCACCTACACCATCCTGCCAGGCAGTAGTCATTGCAGCCTGTGAATTGCACAGCTGCATGGTTTAATGTTGTGCCACTGGCCCCAGTATGTGTTCTTGATGGATGGTCAGGCTACGTGCTGTGCCTCCACATTGCAATGCATCATTGGACGTGTGGGAGGGGACACACATGGATATGGGGTGGGGTTGCCAGACCGCAGTGTCGGTGCATCCTGATTGAGCATTGTTGGGGCCCTCGTGCCTGACTCCTGTGACCACACTAGGCACTCTAGGGTACCTGACACCCATTCAAGGATGGCAGTCTGGCATTCAGACACAATCTGCAGCCCATGCTGGATGTCTGCCTGCAATTACCACTGGTTCAACACACTCCATAGTCCCTGGGTGATGGCTTCCCTCACCCCTGCCATGTCCTCATGCAGTTGCTGGTAATGGGCCTGGGCAGCATTGGTCTGTGAGCTCCCATATGACTGACAGTTCATGTGACACAGTCTCCTCAGAAGTCAGCATGTTTTGACACAATCAGTCCACGTCATCCATGTTCATCACCATTCCTGCATTGTTTGCCTTGTAACCCTCCTACTCCCCTCCTCCCTCCAGCAAGGATGGTGTTGGGGACAGGTTCTGGGCAATGTTTTTCTGGATATCTTACAGGCTACCCTCTCTGTTACTGGTTCCATCCTCCTCCTCCTCCTCCTCCTCCTACCCATCCCTCCCTCCACATCTTCCACCTCCTCCTCCCTCCTCCTCCTTCTCCTCCCCCTCGGCAGCTTCAGAAACATCCCCTGTGGTGACATCTATTGACTGGTCCACAGTGTCATCAGGGCTTCTGTCCATGTCACTGTCTCCACCACCTGATGTTTTGTCCTCAGCGGGTGCCTCCATGTCAGTTGTCTGTGTGTGTCCACTGTGTTGTGCTCCTGTGGTGGATCCAGATGTGTGTGCCCCCACAGATATTTACATACCACTGGAACGTACAACACAGGGGAGACAGTGGCTAGTTATGACAGTGGCTGTGGGAACAGGGTATTTCTGCCTCCACCTGTGCAGCAATCACTTCCCTACGTGGGGCTGTGGACCCACTGGACTACTGCTGTTTGCATGCACCCTCTTAACACACTGCACTGGCATCCATGGCCCATTTGAGCATCTCTCCTGTGTGAGTCATCCAGCAGCAGGGCACAGTGGGTCCTGTGGTGTGAGCCATCCATGTGTGCAACACGCAGGTGTGCATGCCCTGTGCAGCATGTATTGTTTCCTATCATGGCATGCCTCAGATCTGATGGCCACACTGGCACCAGGCCTCAGTCCTGCCTCTCCACTGTACCCATATCTCCCGTGTCACAGGGTTCACACCCTGGCATTTTTTTCACACGTGCACACCAGCAGTGACCCTAGTGCTGTATCCACACTGTTGTTGTACCCTACCACTTACATCTCCATGCCAGCCACCATTGGATGCTGTGGGGGTGGTGCTCTAATCCATCACCCATGCCACTTCCCTACCCCCACACTCAGGTGTGGTGGGGTATAGCACATTGCAAGCCCTGCATGCGGTGTGTGTTGCACATGCATGAGTGACAATGGCATTCTGGCATCAACTGTGCTGTACACCACGAACATCATTATGCTACTGCCATTCCTCACTGACCTGCCCCACTCCACAGCATGAACAGGTCAAGGTTGCTGTCCCCCTCAATGCTCCTCCTGTTTACCTGGGTTGCCACCCTCCCCTCCTGGCTGGTGAACTGCACTGGTTCATGTGATCCTCCTTCAGTGGCCACGTTGTTTCTGTGGATTTGTGCCATTTTCTCTTTGGAATGTCATGTCAGGTCATTGTGCCTCTATTGGAGATCACGCACTGACCACTTCACTCTACCGACAGAGTTCACCTTGATGGCCACCTCTTCCAAGGCCTCCTTTCACTTCAGTCTGTGTGCCTTGTTGCCAATGCGGCTGAGGAGGAGGCCAGCCTTGGCTTCCACCGCCTCTAGTAGCACATCTGTTTCCTCTTGCAAGAAATTATTTTTTCATGGCTGCTTTGAAGATTGTTGTGCTGCCATTCCCAACCCTCATGAATGACAAGGCTGTGCTCTCAGTAGACTGTGGTGCTGTAAAACACATAATGGCAGACATTACCCTACAGTGGCAGCAGTGCAGGCATGTGTGTGGTGGTATTGTGGTCAGTACTGTAGCTACTTATACATCCATGTGTACTTTCAGGGCACTGTACCTGGTGGTGTGGGTGGGGCTCTTCCACTCTACCACTGAGTTGGCCTGCTCTCAGCAGACTGTGGTGCTGTAAGACACATAATACAGACATCAGTACAGTAGTAGCAGCAGCAGTGCAGGCATGTGTGCAGTAGTATTGTGGTGAGTCCTGTGCATGTCATTACTTACAGTGTTGTTTTTTGGTGTTTTGTTATGCCAAAATTTGCTTCTGTCCTGCTATTTGCACTGCGTCCTTGTTTCTGTCAAGGGCTGCATCTTAGGGGTGCTTTGCACAACTTTTTATGGTGCACTTTTCCTCCAATGTCATTTTCCCGTGCCTGGACACAAACAGCATATTTTCTAAAATACAATGCATTCAAATGGATACAGCTGCACTTGGCGCAGTCCATTGCTTGGACACAAATTGCACCCTTCTAAGCTAGCTTTGAAAATTCAGTTCATTATGCGAAATGTGCACATAGCAGTTCTTTGGCTTTCAGAATGAAACTGACTTGTGCAGTTTCTAGAGGTTCCAGAATACTGTTGTATCACAGAAGGTTACAATCACATTCCATGATCTTTGAACTGTGGTACACCAGCATTTTGAAAGGGATGGAATTCTATACAGAACAATGCTCTACTATGCACTGTAAAAGTACTATGTGGAAAAATAAATGACCTTCACAAACAGGCCAAAATAAGGACACATGATAAGAGGAAGAAGAAGAAGAATGCCAGACCTCCTCGGTCAATAAAGGCTTAATTCAAATGCAGCAAGAATGAAAAATATATCTTACTAATCATGTGGGCATACCGTCAAAGTTAACAGCACTGATGTGCCTCTGGAATGCCTGTCCAACTTGTTGGAACTTTATACCCTCCAGCTGGATTTGTGTTTGTTCTGATTGGAAAGCCTGGATGACAGTAATAGCTCTCAAGTCTCGTGCTCCCAGCTTATGTTCACCTTTTTCAGTTAAGGCAATCAGTAACATCAAAAGGCAAGTAGTTAAAGAAACAGATTCTATAGCAGTGATATTTTATTTGAGGATTTTAATTTATTATTTATTGATTGGAAAAAAGAAAGCAAAACAAAAAAGTTTTAATACCTTTTATTTGACTAATAGAAATTTATATCATACAGGCTACCAAGGCCTTTATTTGTAATAAGGAGTTTCACTTGTGATGTTCAGGATATCAGTTTTATATTTCATCTGTCCCTTGTTTGAAAAGAACATTTATGATTGCTCACCTCATGTTTAATTAGTTGTAATATTCGATTGATTTTCTTCTGTTCCTCCTTGTTTCTTAATAAAAGTGAAAAACTGACCTTCCACCATATTGGTATTACCACACAAAAAATCTGTTTATTTACAGTCCTTGATAAACTCCTACTGAGCATCTTTCCAGAAACTTGGGAACACTGTCCACGCAGTCTAGGAAGGCATACTATGGCTGGAGGAGAATGCTTCATCCTGAGTGGTTGGGCTGTCTGTGAGCGCTCTTAAAGTTCAAGAAGTATAATGTACAGTAGGAGGAGTTCAAGCGATTTGAAACACAAGTTTTAGTAGGACTACAGCAACAGTATATATTTCTGTTTTCATAAGAAAAAAGAAGGAAAACATAAAGAACAAGCAACATCTACACATTCTAAAGTTATCAATCATTAAATGTGTTTTTTCAACTAGAAAAAGAAACAATGCCAAAAAGGGTTGAGAATGTTCCTCTAGCAACATGAATTCAAAAGCAGCTGCCCATAGTGCTAATCCCAGACTTCAGTTTCTCTGGAAATCCAGCCCCTCCTATACTACGAATCCTTAGTATGTTATTATATAGTCCCCCCCCAACACACACACACACACTCATTCTGCATTCATGGACACAGTTCTTCTACTTGTGCCTAATTATTGAAATCTCATGTCTGGTATTATGTATCTTGTCTCTGATTTATGTGTTTGTCTTTCTTATGCTTAATGTTGTGTATCATGTTTTGTGATGTTTCCCTGACTTGAACACCTTTGAAAAAGTGCTCTTGAGCTCAGAGGTCTTCGGAACACAAATACATAAATTAACATTCCAGAGAACATTGGCTAGCACAAAATCATCATTGGTATCACTGAAATCACTGTAGAGTGCTGCTTCCAACACAGAGAATGATATAATGCAACATAAATAATCTTGTACAAAAAGGAGCCGCACAAGATGATAGTGCTCTAAAAAAATCAGAAATTGTATTAAGACTACAGCTCAGGCACTCTCAACCTAAATAAAGACAACCCTTCAGGGGTATTTCATTTGACATACTGCTCACACTTCATTTATTAAAATAAAATCCAATAAAATCCAATTACAAAAGTCAGCATGCATATTTACATTTCATTAGGGACCCGTTCCCCCACCTGATGCATTTCGTATCCTTAATCCTTTCTCAATGGCAATTGTTCCTGCCCCATTACATTCTTTTATAGTCACACTAGTGACATCATCAATTACATCATACTTACATTTTTAAAATGAGTATGTAACAGAACACTTTTGGAACTTAACCCTTTGACTCACAGATCATTATACAATCTAATTATGTTTAATTTTAAAATCCTTCATAAAACTCTATATACAATTCAATTTGCCCCATAATCCTTATGTTACATTATTTCTAATACAATACATGCTATTAAAATCCAATAACAGTTAAGAGACCCTAAACCAAATGTACACAGACATAAGAGCTAATATTTATTTACACACAAGACAACATAAGAATGTGAGAAAAAAGGGAAAAAGAATGGCACTCAAGATTTTTTGGGGGGAAATGAAAAGATGGGAGGAATTCAGTGTGTCTCTTTAAAAATAAATACACATTAAACATACAAAGATGCAGAATAAAGATCCCAAAAGTAAGTTGTTTACATTATTCCTTCACAATTGTCATCATTTCTATCACATTTATACTAATTTCTCCAAATATTCTAATTATTTCAGATATGGTGCTTAATCAAAACTCACATTCAAACCTGGGTAGTTTGTCACTTACAGTGTGACAATCCAGAATCCTTCCCTTTTTAAAATTAAATTATTAAAATCCCCGCCCCCCACCCTCGGGGTTTAGACAAATTTTATCTATGGGTATAAACCAACATGTCCTTTAATTGTTTTCCACCTCATTAATATGTGCTGCCATTGCTGTTGCATAAGTTATTTATTTTTTATTTTTGATGGGCCCTGCAGTTTCCTCCTAGTGTTATTGTACTGACATTTCATGATTTAGTTGAGAAAGACTTCAGTGAATTGTTTAACAACTTGCCTCATTTAAATTATAAAACGTTAACTAAGCTGAGAAGGAAGCTTTAGGAACATTGAAGAAAGATCATGATTTAATCCTCAAGGCTGCAGACAATGGTGGAAGTGTTGTACAATGAACAAGGCTTATTATGAAATGGAAGTTAAATGACAGTTGGGAAATGGTGAATTTTATGTTAAGTTGCATTCAGATCCTACAAGAGATTTGAAATGATCTGCTGATGAAACAGTAATGAAAGCTATTGAAAAGGGATATTTTGACAAAAAAAATGAGAGATTTTCTCATGATTGAAACACCTACAGTACTCATGCAACATAAATCATTAGAAAATCCTCCTGGTAGACCAATAGTCAGTGGAATTGTTTCACTGACACATCCCTTGTCTGAGTATGTGGACAGTTTTTTTTAAGACTTTATGTAACAACATTGAGCTCACATATTTAGGATACAAAGGAAGTCCTACAAATCATTGGGCATATTGTGGAGGACAGGGACTATAAATATCTAGTTGCTATGGATATTGAGTCCCTGTACATCAATATCCCTTACGAAGGAGCCTTCAATGCCATTGCTGTTTTTTCTTAATCAATGACATCCCCAAGTATATCAACCCATGGAATTTTTGTTAAAACTGATTGAACATGTTTTGAAAAATAATGTATTTATCTTTTTGAATGATTTTTACTTACAACTAAAAGGTACTGCCACAGACACAACACTAACACCATCACTGGTTAACCTGTAAGTTTGAATATTAGAAATTTGGTAATTTACAATGAGGAATTTTTTTGGGGGCAATTAATCTTTTTATTGAAATTATATTTTTGGTCACACAATTACATATCTTGAGAGCAACATCATTAACACATTTCTTTATACATTGGTATATGTAAATGATTGAACCTTCAATAAACAGTGTTTTTGATAAAACTGCATGACTGGTAATCTGTACAGATAATTAGCTAATAAACTAAGCCCACCAGTCATGACCATTTGCTCTTGTTACTCTCCTAGACCAGGTGGGTATATTGTTGCAGCATCATTTCTTCTGGGGGAAACTCTGAGGGAGGGCGGAACGTGAATCTCAAAGACCCCTTAGTGGTGGTCATCTAGGAGTCAAGAGTGGAACCAGTATAGCCGAACACAGGGCAAAAGTTAATAAGCCAGTGGGTGCTATGTGGCCACTCAGGGTGGCTTGAGCAGGTCCTTGACTAGGAGGACCACGGTGGAGTCGTCCTTCTTTGCCACATACCTTAGAAAGTGTCTGAGAACTTCTGCATAGTTTATGCAGCAAAGTGGGACATTCTGGTATAGTTAACTAGCTTCTCCATGGCCCTTAGCCATTCAGTGAATGTTGGAATTTTGGTTGATCACCATTTGCTAAGGATCTGCCTCTTTGCCTCTATGGAGGCCTGTACCAGCCAAAGCCTATGGTTCTGTGCCAGTGGGTAAGATACTTGCCTAATGCACAATATCAGCAATGTGGGTGTGGTTGGAATCTTAGTTTGTAGGATTTCTGTGCAGCAATCAAGTACCTTACTCCAGAAAGGATGAATGAGGTTACACTCCCAAAAGATGTGTAACAGGTTAACTCCAGGGGTTCCGCATCTCCAGCACTGATCAAGCTATAGTGGGCTCATGGATTTCAATAGGGCCGGGGTGCAGTACCATAGGTGAAATATTTTGTTTTGTACTAGTAAGCAGCGTGGGTCTCCACATACTTTTCTCATAACCCTCCAAAACTGTCCCGACTCAGATTCAGTTGTATTTATCTTGAGCATCTTCCCCATCTTACTCTAGCTGGCTGCAAGGGGTCTGGGGCTGCATCTCTCAGCAACGTGTGTAAACACCCAGCCAGACCTGTTGGTGTCTTGACCCACTGTTGTAGTGGCAATTTTCCTATGCACCAATCCATAGTACAGTCACACATTACACAATGGCATTTCTTTTTGGACCAAGCCTGGAAAACATTCCTGAATTGCAAATACTTCCAAAATTCCACCTTTCCCAGGTTGTACTTGGTTTGTAAAGTTTGGGAGGATTCTAAATGTTTGCCATCTGGGGTTAGCACATCCCTTACACAGTTTATATGTTTTCTCTCCAGGTTTTCCAACTACAGTAAATGGCTTCTTATCTATACACCATTGGGGATTGCTCCAGAATGTTGTATGTGTCCCTAAACTCACACATTATTTGGCTGTTCTCCCTATCTTGCACCAAGCTGCACTGGCTGCCTTGATAGTAAGTCAAGTATGGAACTTCCTGGGGAGGGGTGTACCTAGGTAAGTTGAGGGATGATCTACGTGCAATACACTTGTTTCCAGGTCAGTTCAGGCTATGCTTTGGGGACCTGCCAGTGAAACATTGTGTATGTTCTAGCTGCTATAAACATGTGGGCTTACAGTTGGAAGTGTGGTAAGTTCCAGCCACCCCTCTCTCTTTCTCTCTTGCTGCCCATAGCTTGGTCCTACTGTATCTTGGTGCAGTTCCTCCCCATAAAATCTTCCCTACAATGGCATCTAATTTTTGGAACCATTTGGGAGGGATTTCTATAGGTACAGTATGTGTGATAACAGATAGAACACTCTTGGGGTCAATAATGTCTTGTTGGTAGCTATTTTCACCTCCATTATCAAATTAAGGTGTCCCCACCTTTCCGTTTCTATTTGTAGACAGCTGATTAGTGGGTTGAAGTTCCTATCTACCAATACAATGAGGAATTTAATGTATTTTATGAAGAAATTGCACTCTGTTGATGTTTTATAGATGATACTATTACGTATGATGTGGTGCCTTAAAGAATTCCAAACTGTTTTGGCCTTTCTTCATTCAACTAATTCAAATTTGAAGTTCACATATATGGCAAGTAAGAAAGTCATTTATTTTCTGGATTTGAAATTGATTAAAAAAAAGCAGATAGTTCTATTACAACTGAAATCAGAAAATAACAGACTAAAATACAGTATTGCAGGCATCAAGTTGTCACCCACACCACACCATTTATAATACCCCCAAAGTAAAATTTTTAAGATTAAAGTGTAATTTTAGCACTGATGCCAATTGTATTAAAGGCGCTAGAGATATGGAGATGCAATTTAAGGAACAGGTATATCATAGTTTGTCTATAATTCGAGGGAGAAATTCTGCTGGTGAAAAAGCAAGAAGTAATTTGGTTTGGAATGAAACAAAAAGGGAAATGCATGAATTGTGGTTTAATTTATGTTACCATCTATTCTGCACATGCCGGACAAGTTGAAGCTATAATAAAAAAAAAAAACTGCCATGTTTTGAGCAGTGTTGAAGGACTCAAAGAAATAGTTGACAGAACCCCTAGAATGGCTAATAGAAAGCCATGGTCACTTAAAGATACATTTGTACAAAGCCATTATGCCCTGAAAAACCAAGAAACTTTGTTAAATAAAATATAAGGGCTGTTTTCAGTATAAACTGTGCACTTAATGTAGTTCTATTATTTCAAGTAGTATATTTAAATTGCAACATATGGAGAAAACATTTGAAATAAGGGAAATGATTACTTGAAATTCTTCCAGGGATATTTACGTAGTGGAATGTACACATAGGTTTTATAATGTAGGAAAGACAAAGAGAAGTTTTAAAACTCGAGTAGGGGAACACTGCAGGACCATCAAAAATAAAAATTAAACTTATGCAATGGCAGCACATATTAATGAGGTAGAAAACAAGATAGGACATACAGTTTGTTTAGGTTTATAGCCATAGATAAAATGCATCCAAACCCGGGGATTTTAATAATTTAATTTTAAAAGGGAGGATTCTGAATTTTCATGCTGAAAGTGACAAAATACCCAGGTTTGAATTCAGATTTTGATGTTGCACCATATCTGAAATAATAAGAATATTGGGAGAAATGTGAATAAATATTTTATTTATTTATTCATTTATTTATTGAAAAAGTTGGTAACTGGGAGAGGCACACTGAGCCAAGGCTCATTTCCACTTTTCTATTTTATAAGATGTCAAGAGGTCCTTTATCAAGTGACCTCATAAACCCCTGCCCTGGTCAAAGTGCAAGGGCTGAGATATACCATAGTGGAAAAATACTGCTCCTGAAGCACAGTTGCCACTGTGGTAGCTTTCTGGTCTTTTGTTGGGTATGTCAGGACATATCTGGTGTGATTGTCAATTATTACCAGGATGTTTGACACATTTGTGATGTTGAGAACCAAATGTAGAAAATCCATACATATCAATTTAAGAGGCCCACTGGTGGTGGTGGTGTGTGTGAGAAGGCAGCCCTCTTGGGCAGATTCAAGCTATGTTCAGCACATACAGTTCTTACAGTGCTGTTCCATTTCAACTGACATCCTGGGCTGGTATAAGTGTGAGCAGGCACTAATTCTAAGGTTGAGTCATATTCCAAGTGAACCATGTCCTTCTGAAAAGACATCATCATGATCTTTCAGAACTTTCAGGTAAGATTCAGCTTTTTCCAGGGGAAGGGTGGGATTTTTTTTCATGTCTGATTCTGTACAGTAGTTCATCATTCAATGTAAACTTAGTCCATTTTCTGAACAAAAGGGGGGCATCAAGGTGAGTGTCTCATACTTGACTCTTGTTTAGGTCCTTCTCTTGGGCAATTACTACTTCCTCCAAGTTGTAATCAGTTATTTGAGCTTTTCATTGGCCAGAATGGCTTGGTTGTTGCATTGTTGTAAAGTTCATTCCATAAAGTTAAAGTAGTCCTTTGGTACTGCATCCAGTGAAGCTTCCATCAGAACCAGGGGATGGGTGTAACTGCCTCATCATGACCAAACTGCTGATGTACTGCTTGGATGCAGGGTTCAAGTGCAAATGTCCATGCTTCCTCTGATTTTTGACCATGGTGAGGGTGGTGGGACAAGGAATCCACATCAATGTTGTTCATGCTGTGTCTAAAGTAAGCTGAAATTATAGCTGGACAGGACAGACAACTGCTTATGGACTCTAGCATCTAGTTTTATTTTCACCTGTATGAAAATAAGTGGATTGTTGTAAGTCATTACAGTTATGTGAGCAGCATTCAGGTAGTTGAGAAACTGTTCCACTACAACCCACTGCAGTGCTTCAGTGCAAGGTTATCCACTGGGTACTTCTTTTCTGAGTCCATCAGGCTATGACTGGCAAAGGTTAGAGCTCACTCCTTTTGCATGCTCCTGGTACAGTACTGTACCCAATCCAGTCAATCTGGCATTCTTGTGAAGATTGTAAGGCTTGGCAGGATCCACAAATGGCAGTACATGTGCATTATTCATACTCAAAATGTAAGAACCAAAAAACAAGGTGCTAAATTAAGGTTGAATTTTTTGACTAGGTGACTAGGGAGGTGGATCGGGGAGGGTAGTGGACATGGCCTATCTGGACTTCAGCAAGGCCTTTGACACTGTGCCACATAGAAGACTATTACACAAACTGGGGAATATGGGTGTGGGCAGGACAGTAGTGTGGTGGGTAGGTAACTGGCTGGGTGGCAGGACACAGAGGGTGGTGGTAAATGGCTATCACTCCACAGAGGGAAGAGTGACCAGTGGGGTACCACATGGATCAGTGCTGGGACCGGTCCTTTTCAACATCTTCATCAGTGACATTGCGCAGGACCTAGAAGGCAGACTTTCACTGTTCGCAGATGACACAAAGCTCTGTAACAGAATAGACACACCAGAGGGTGCAGACAGAATGAGAAGGGACCTGCAGAAACTTGAAGAATGGTCAGGGGTTTGGCAGTTGAAATTCAATGCAAGGAAGTGCAAGATAATGCATATGGGGCACAAAAACCCTGGCACAATATATCAGTTGGGGGGTGAGGATATAGCATGCACCAAGAAAGAAAGGGATCTTGGGGTTATCATCTCTGATTACCTCAAGGTAGGGAAACAGTGTGACAAGGCAGCAGGTAAAGCAAATAGGATGCTGGGATGTATAGGCAGGAGCATCACCAGCAGGAAAAGAGAGGTCATAATTCCGCTATACAAGACACTAGTGAGGCCCCACCTGGAGTACAGTGTACAGTTCTCGAGACCATACCTACGTAAGGACATAGACAGGGTAGAGAAGGTTCAGAGGAGGGCAACAAAGATGGTGCATGGATTGCATCACAAGTCCTATGTAGACAGGTTGAAGGAACTGAACATGCACTCCCTGGAGGAGAGGAGGGAGAGAGGGGATATGATAGAGACATACAAGTATCTTACAGGGAGGAACAGGGTGCAGGAATACACTATTTTTAAGTGAAAAAGATGTTCCAGGAATAGAGGGCATGGGGTGAAGTTGGAGGGAGGACGATTCAGAGGAAACATGAGGAAGAATTTCTTCACAGAACGGGTGGTGGACAAGTGGAACACCCTACCAGAGGAAGTGGTGGGGGCTGAAACAATCACAGGATTTAAGAATGCATGGGATAGATATAAAGGATTTCTAGAGGTCAGGGGTAAGGGGCAACAGACTTCTAGGAAAACATAAACTGAACTTACAAGCTCAAATGGGCAGACTGGGTGGGCCATAGGCCCTTATCTGCTGACACTGTCTATGTATCTATGTATCTATGTACTGAAAATAAAACAAAAAGGTAATATTAAATGCACAGTGAAAAACAGTAAATAAAGTTACAATCAACATTTCAATCATCGGTCTTCTTCAGAAAGTATCTATAAAGACAAAATAGCAACCTTGCTCTTTTCTCTTTATAGATAATATCTGAAGAAAACCTATGGTCAAAACATTTTTCAATGTTATTTACTATACTCAGCATACATTTAATATTGTTTTGATATTCAGGCACTGAATAATATCCCAGAAGGCAGTTTCACAATTCTGAGTCCATCACAGGCACCAAAAAACTTACTCACACTGAAGTATTCTTTTTGGGTCTTGGCTTTCCCAAGAGGTTACATTTTCTTGTAGATAGGTGTGTTCCCCTGCATTAAGATGAAGAGGGGCCAGACCACAGTGAAAAAGCCCTTCCAAAAATGTATGTGGTACCTGCGGAAAAAACCTTCAAGGGTTGAAATGTCTGCAAATTATTGGGTCAAGGACTGGTGACATGGGCCTTTTCCTTGGTGGGATCAGTGTGGACTCTGTCCTTAGTGGAAATTTGCCCATACACTTCACTGCTTCAGGCAAAATCATCACTTGTCAATGGAAGTTTTTAGACCACTCTTTTCTAGCAAATACAAGACCTTCACGTGCCAGAAAGCCTTCTAGGTAAAACAACAATTCTAGCAGATTGATATTGCTGACTGTTTTCTCCATCAGCCACTGGAATGTGACTAAGGCATCATTTATGTCTTGGGGAATCTGTTCAAATTAATATAATCCTTGGGGAAAAATGAAGGTGTTCTTTTCCTTGTCCTTCTGTGATTTGGGATCTGGTAATACCCACCTCTAAGGTCAAGGACTGAAAACCACTTGCTCTACATCAGACAATGAAGGGAATCCTCCACTCTCAGCATGGTAAACTGATCCAAGATAGTTCTCTTGTTAAGGGTGCTTGATACACACTTCTGGACTGGATCCTTACTAATCACCCTGAACGAATCTCAAAAGTCTCAGTGCTCCCTGATGGGATCAGTGACCACTCACTGGTCACATGTACCTGGACAAACAAATTCATTAAGCCCCCTCCTAAAATAATCCACACCAGAGTGTTAAAGCAGGGGTACCTTGAGCTACTAAAGACACACCTAAGCCACCTGGACTGGACACCAATCGACTCTGCCATTGATGTAAACCAAGCCTTAGACCTTTTTCATCAGCCACTTCACTGCAGCCTGCAATATCTTTGCACCTCTCAAAAAGCTGAAGGTCAGAGGCAGAGCTAACCCTTGGATAACCCCCAATCTAATCACTTTACTCAAACATAGGGATCATCTCTGGCACTGTGCCCATGCAACATCCAAACCTGGGGATATTCAAAAGTATAAAGCTGCCAGAAATGAGTGCACGCGGGCAGTTAGGAGCACCAAAAGCAAATACTTCAAGGAAGCTCTCTCCAACTCCTGGGGTGATGGAAAAAAAAAATTTTGGAGTAATTTGAAAGACCTTACAGGCAATTACCCTAAGTCACCACCCACCATGCTCAACATAAATGGAACACCAACATCTGACCTGTACACAAACACCACCACCTTTAACAATGCATTCTCCAACTTGGATAGTGTTTGCCCTTCTAATTTCTTTGATGCCCCCTCTAGTAGTAACCCTCCTGCAACTACTCCTCTCCTACACCCTGCCCCACAATTCTACTTCAAGGAGATCCCAGTGCATGAAGCCAGAACCTATATTTGGAGGCCATTCACAATGCAGGCTACAGTGGTGACTCCCTTGACCTGAAGTTGTTAGCACTTGTCCTTGAAGAAGTCCTTGAACCCCTGACAAACGTCCTCAATTTATCACTAAGGATGTCCCAGTTCCCATCTCACTGGAAACAGGCAACCATCACACCAGTACACAAAAGTGGAGACAAATCACTGCACTCCAACTACAGGCCTGTCTCTATCCTCCCTCCATTGTCTAAGGCCCTGGAGCACATCGCCTCAGACCAGCTAGTCAAGTATCTGGAAAAATATGACATCCAGTGTCCTGAGTAACATGGTTTCCGAAAAGGGCACAGTACCACCACTGCACTATTAGAATTCATGGGCTTCATCCATACCACGCTTGATCAAGGAAATTGTGTAGGGGCAGTATTCATCAACCTTATGAAAGCCTTTGATACTGTGAACCACCCACTCCTACTCAAACAATTATCAAACATTGGGCTCTCCAATGAAGCGCTGCTCTGGTTTTCAAGCTACCTTGGGGAGAGGGTCCAGCAGGTTAGGATTGCTGGTGTCACCTCAGAAGAAAAGCCAGTCCTTTCAGGGGTCCCACAGGGGTCCATCCTGGGGCCACTACTCTTCAGCCTCTTCCTCAACGACCTTCCCAGTGTCTGCCACCAGATATTACTGCTCTATGCTGATGATGCAGTCATGTTCACCAACCACCAAAATGCAGAGCTCCTTGAGAAACAATTACAGCTTGAATTCATGTGCATCGAAGAATGGTTCAAGTCACACAAACTGGTCATGAACTACAGCAAAACAAAGGTTATGACCTTCTACAATGCCAGGAGCAAGTACAAATCCCGTGACCTCACCATCCTAAACCAAACAGGGACCTTACTTAAACACGTTCCTGATTTTAAATACCTAGGTGTCACATTGGACAGCTCACTCTCCTACCATCGGCACATAGATTCTGTCGCCAAAGCCACCAACATCCGTATAGGCCTGCTCTACAGCCACAAACACTGCATGACTCCTGACACTCTCCGGTTGGCTATCAACAGTTCTGTCGCCTCCATCATTGATTATGGACTAGCAATTTATGGCTCTGCCTCCGCCCTCTGCCCTCCACAGAATTACAGTTGCACTCAACAAAGCATGCAGGCTGCTAACTGGGGCTGACCGACTTACACACACCTGTGACCTGTACACCCGGGCAGGATGGCTTCCTCTCATCAGCCGGATACAGTATCAAACCTGCCTCTTAGCCAAAAAAGTCCTCCTCGGGGTCATGCCCCCTGGGCATTGAAAAGCTCCTTATTGACCACCACAGCACCCAGTGAACTAGAAGTTCATAACAACTAATCTTTCTTGTTCCCAGATGCAGGACTACCATGGGCCAGAGGGCCTTTGCCCACAGAGCACCACAGTGGTACAATACTCTCAACAAAGAAACTCTTACTGCTGCTGCTCTTGGCCCTTTTAAGAGACAACTCCGACTTCATCTCATTTCAACTAGTCGTTGTGACTGCCTCGCCTAATCAGGGGCCCACCACTCACTGCCCTCCACTTCAGTCTTGACAGCTACCTCTCCCCGCCTTGCCTCTTCCTACATAGAAACATAGAAACATAGAAGTTGGCGGCAGATAAGGACCGCAAGGCCCATCCAGTCTGCCCATTTCTTTTTCTACCTTATAAATGTGCCATCGGCCTTTGCTCTGTCAGTGGCCTATCTATTCATACTCATTTGTATTGCTCCCTTATGCCTATCCCATGCCTGTTTGAAGCCCTGCACTGTATTCATAGCCACCACTTCTTGAGGTAAGCCATTTCATGCATCCACCACCCTTTCTGTGAAAAAGAATTTCCTCACCTTCCCCCTTAATCGGCCCCCCTCTAATCTCATGCTGTGTCCTCTTGTCCTGCTATTTTTCTTATATTTAAACATGTTAGACTCTTTCACCTTGTTAATGCCCTTAAGGTGTTTGAATGCCTTGATCATATCACCTCTCTCCTCCTTTGCTCAAAGGGTATACATATTGAGCTCTGTTAATCTGTCCTCATATGTCTTCTGATGCAGTCCCTGCACCATTTTGGTTGCCCTTCTCTGGACTGCCTCAATTTGGTTAATGTCCTTGTGAAGGTCTGGCCTCCAATACTGCACGCAGTACTCCAGATGGGGCCTAACCAGTGTCTTGTAAAGAGGGATTATTACCTCTCTCTTACAACTTGTGATACCCCTACTAATACACCCTAACACCCCCCTAGCCTTACCTACTGCTTTAGAGGTCTGCTTGGATGATTTCAGGTCATCAGTGATGATGATGCCCAAGTTTCTTTCTTCCTTTGTGACTGCTAGCAACTCCCCTCCCAGCCTATAGGTGGCTTCAGGGTTTCTCTTCCCTATGTGCATGATCTTGCACTTCTTTGCATGCCTAACCCCTTGCCCCTCTCCCTTTCCTCCCCCTCAGGCATTTCCTGACTTTTATCCCTCCTCTCACTCCCCTTTAGAGCTCTTACCCTCACCCTCTACCCTCCAACAATGGATTTCCTGCCTGCATACCCCCCCTCTCACTTGCAGCACTTATTTCTAAGATTGCCCTTGGCTGGTATGTCATGCTACCTAACATTTGGCACATTTTGAATTACTGGAATTTCCTAAGCCTCAGTCTCTTACTACTTTTTATTGTGTAACTATGTATTACTATGTTGACCTTTGTATGTATGTGTACCCCCATTCCTTCAACGTGGAACCTTTGTAAACGAGCAGTTCCTGCTCAAAGGTATTTGTAATCCTAGATTTCAATAAAATAAAAAATAAAATAAAAAATACACATCCACATGGATGTGCTCATCTTCCAGACCACCATAACTGGAAAGGTATATGGACTCTTAAACTGTTATTAATACCTGCAGCCATCAGCTCATGCAAGTGCAATCTATGTTGTCCACATTTGTGGGGGTTAGGCATTCTGCCTTCTCTCTCAAGGGTCAATCATCACTGAGGTAGATGTGGTGGTCCTGCCCCAGACATGTTTCGAGCCCATTCACTTGTGGAGAAAACGTACCTCCTCTGGGTCAGGTTTGCATTTTTATTTGAATTTTTTTATTTATTCACTGGTCAATCTATGGGCTGAGTTGCCCATTTACATGGTGAACCAGAAGTACACACTCATAAACAGAACAAAGCGAATAATACATTTATAGCATAAAAGACCAATTAGTAATAATCATATAAAGCAATAGAAAAAAGATGCTTTTTAAAAACTCCCTTGAAATTAAAGATTTTAGACAAATCAGAGACTGAAGCACTGCATTAAAGTCTTGGTAACCTAAACATAAGGGAACATTGCCCTTTGGTTGTTCACAAAAAAAGGAACAGAGGACAGTATACAGCTGGTAGCCTTGGTTAGAGTCTGTTGATAATAAAAAGGAACACAAAATCTAAAAAAAGAATGGGGTTGGGGGCTAAACTAAGTAGAACTGTGTTGGTCATTATACTTAACTTAAAATTAAATCACTGATCAAGAGAAAGTCAACTGAGCGATCTAAAAAGCTTAAAATGATGAATGCAAAATGTGAATTATGAAGCAAAATGTGCAATGCTATTGTAAAGTGTCATTACCCTGGATAGTGCTTCCTGTCCTGCAAACTATAATTAAAACCATGTAGCAAAAAACTCTGAGCCAACAATCTTCTGGTAGTAGGAGCAAAAAAGAATTAAGTCTAAACAATACCTCCAGTCTGATATGCACAGTCTAAATCATCTTATCAGTGTGTGAATCAAATGTCAGACACCATCTAGGGTCATTCTTAAATAAGGCTGGACAAAATTTATCTTGCAGCAGAAAAATTCTGATAAAATTCAGATTTTGCAAAATGTGAAATTTCTGCAAAACAATTTCCAAAATGTTTCTAAAATTGTGATTTCACTTATTTTCATATGCTTTTAGATGTTTTTGTGCAAATTGACCAAATATAGCATGATGACTTCTCCAAGGACCATCGGAAGTTTGCAAAGTTGTGCATCTCTGTCTTTAAAGGTGACTGAGTTATAAGTCTCAATACTTTCAGAAATTTGAAAATGATATTTCACAATTATGTCAACTACAACATTGTAAGCCCCTATAACTTCAAAACTAGAGAACTGTCTATACATATTAGGTGTTAAGGGCCACCCCCATGGCTGAGCAGCAGAGCATTGTGCGGCCATGCTGATACCAGGATTGGAAGTGAGCCTTTGAAGTCACATCAGGAGGCAGGCCATGGCCAAGACAGCTGCGACTTGGCAATGCCTCTCAGTTGAGGAAGGCTGGTGGCAGGTTCCACCAACACAGTGATCCCCGAGGCTGGGCCAGGTTGCTTGCTCCTGCTGCAGTGAAAACTGTGGCTGTGTGAAGCTGACAGACGCAGCACCCACACAATGGGAGACAGGAGAGACAAACATTTAGGAAATAAAGTGGATAGCCAACTGAATGATGGCTGTGCTCAGCCTGAGCAGGGTATATCCCTGTGACTAGGGTATATTCCTGATTGACAAGCTACCAACCACGAGAAAAAACAATATGGAAAAAAATGAGGCTTTGTGTGGTAGCTCTCCAATCTCTTGCTCAAAAAGTGGTCAAGTTATAAGCAACCAAAGATTCCAAAATAGCATCAGTAATTAAAGTTGAATTTCATGACCTTTTGTGAAACTGTGCTATGTTGTAATACTTTTGTCAAAGCTATGTCTATACATTTTGCCCAGTCATACACTTGAGTTGCCACTGTAGAGGAAGGTAAAGGCTGGCTGAAGTGGCAATATGGTAGCTTTCATAGGAAGCTTCATAGTAAAAGTATAGTTGTGCTAAGTGTCAGTTCAGTATCTTCAGTGAAGAACCATGAAGCATAGTCATGAACATCACTGTCCACAAGCCTGTCTTCTTGCAGTGTCCAGCTAACCAATAAAGCTTAGTGACTAAATGACTTATGGAAGCATATGCACGTACTGCATTGTTTCTGTACAATGTCACCTGCTGACTTTAACAACCCCATAGATAACAATGCACATTTTTGCTATTTGAAAACACTGGCACCAAGTGTTGCCAAGCCATAGGACTACATGTCACTTAGGCCATTGTGCCAGAAGTATCTGGATATCTTTATTCATAACGGAGCATGATGCTGGGCATCACTGTTGCAGGAATGCTGGAGGGGCATTGCAGGACCATGATGCTAGTTCAGATAAGGTGATTAAGTGGTGATAAGTGTTTTATGAAAGTTAAATTCCACCAGTGGAATTCTACAGGCATTGCCTATTATGCATCCATGATTTTTATTGAACAAATTTTTCCAATTTGAGATTTATAAAGTATCCATAATAAACTTTAACCTACTAAACCACATTTAACCAGCAAAATTATATTCCAGGACACATTTACCTTGGTATGAATGCCAGATCCTGAGTGTATACTTGCAATAGCTGTGGAGCTATAAATAACCAAATAGTTTGAACATTTTCATTCAGTTTAACAATTAATTAAATTGTGGCTTTTTTTTTGCTGTATTATTTCTTCCAAGCTCCCAGCTTCTACCGTCAGTTGTCCCCCAGCGTGACCTCCCCCGAAGGTTAGACCCCCTCCTTTGTGCACCCCACGACTTACCCTTCGTGCCAGGGTGGTGGGGAGTGACTCAACCCACCCCAAATGGATCCATGCCAGGGAGGTGCCTTCTCAGAGGTGGCACGCTGTGGGGACCACATCATCCAGCTGGAGCTTTTTTCCACTTTTCTCCCTGTGTGAGGAGGCAGGGCGTGCAATGACGCCTGCAGTGAGAGCTTGCATGCTACTGCATGCGCTCTCACCAAGCATTTGCCTGTCTCCTCCCCTTCAGCTGTAGCATCAGCACACTTCCCCCAGCAGCCACTAGGGGCCAGTGGAGCCCCAACAACTAGCCTCCCCCACCCGGAGAGGAGAGAGCAGTCCAGCAGGACGCTCGATCCTTCCTCCTATAACCCGGGCCGTGCTGCGTTCCGACCTGAGTCGCCAGCATGGCTTGAGGTAAGGCGTTCAGCACCTCAGCCCTCAACGCCACTGGGCTGGCCCAAATTGTGGCATTTTGAACTCCTGTAACTGACAATATATGTAACCAACTACCCCTGCATTTAGCAGACTTTTCCAAGAAGGCATGCATATAAAGTTTCCATTGTCTAGCTCCAAAGATAGCTATGTTGTAAATGTAGAAATATTTTCTAATATTTTGAAATGAGTTATAAGGGTTACCCACATTAGAATGAAAACAAACTTTCCAAACAACTACGTATCAGAATTAATTCATCACAGATATACATATCATACAGTAATGTTGCCACAAATTCCACATACCTGAAACAGATCGAAGAACCACTATGAGCACCTGAGTATCTGGTCAGGCCCGGATCAAAGCACATCACAAATATTTAGCATTGTGGGGCTCTATCCCACCCCCACACACACCCTCCTAAATATAGCCAACTACAGTTCACTGAATGAGTTGGGGATGGCAGCCACGAGAAGAAACCCATGAGAACACCAACCCATCTGTCCACTGACTGAGCAGTCACTACATACCGCAACAACACCAGAAAGCATGCAGACACAAGGAAAGCACCACTGAAAACATCATTGCCAGACAAGAAAACATCATTCACCTGGGCAGCAATCACGAGCAAAACCACATCCCCATATGGGTCATCTCAACCAAAAACACATCAGCTCCAAAGATGGTTCCAGTAAAACTTCCTTCACCCTCGTTCCTCTACCATAATTTACCCAGTCTATATACTGTGCTCCTTTGTCAGGATACCAATTTATAAATTGCTACAGTTTGTGCTTCTATAGCTTCCCAACCCCCTCCAAATATAATGAATCTCAGTGTTGTTTTTGAGTGTCTTCTAAACAGTATTTATGCAAAACTTCAGATCTCTAGCTATATGACTGAACAAGTTACGAGCAATTAAAGAATTTAAAAACATTTCACATTTCATGAAAATTTGAGAAATTTGTGGAATTGAATGAAAATTCTATGAATAATAATTTGCTAATTTTGCTGAGCCCAAGTCCTAAATATTTCAAGACAGAGACTTGATCAATGAGTGCACCATCATGTGTTTTCAGTGTAAAATGATGTGAAAAAGCATGTTTCTTTTGACAGGTATAAAATGGAACTGCCCCCCCCTGAAAATCACAGAAGCCTCTTTCCTCCGAGGGTCATGAGGGCCATGCTTGAACTGCCCCCCTCCCGAAAATCACAGAAGCTCCTTTCCTCTCAGGGTCTCCGAGGGTCGCAAGGGCCGCACTGGAACTGCCCCCTCCCAAAAAAAATCACAGAAGCTCCTTTCCTCTGAGGGTCTCCAAGGGTCATGAGGGCCGAGCTGGAACTGCCTCCCCCCCAAAAAATCAGAGAAGCTCCTTTCCTCCGAGAGTCTCCAAGGGTCACAGGAGTACATTTTGTCGACTTTCTACATTCTAATTAATTTAGGTCACCACAGCAATACAGATAGTTTTTTACCTTGACTTTTCTGAAGGACTTATTATAATTTTTGTGACTTCTGGCAGGAGCCTTTTTTTTTTTTATACTTCATCTTTATTGATACCAGCAGATTCCAGTATAAAGCTAATGATATATAAGTATCATTATTTTATACAAACTTATGTAAAGACCTTTATTAGGTCTAGTTAAGTAGTTACGACTACTTACAATTTCAATTAGTACTACATCATGTTAGATCACAGTCATAGTACAATTACATGTTCCAACAACATTTGAATACAAGCAGAAAGAGAAATATAGACTACGCCCTATTGCCAAGGTAGTTTAAACGGTATAGAATTAAAGAGAAAAGAAGAGGAAAAGGGACAGGGATTTATAATTAGGGGAGTGGGAAAAACTAGTTCTAGCCTAAGTAAAGATGAAGATAAAGTCAGCACTTAAAAGGGGAAAGGAGAGAGTGAGAGCTAACCCCCTCAAAGCTCCCTAAGAAAGTAATTCCCATCTAGCCCATCTATTTACAAACTGTGTAAACCTCAAAGTTAGAGAGAAGGATATCCTTTCATAGATTTTGACATTATTTACTAGGTCCCTCCACTCCATCTCAGTAGGTAGAAGGGGGGAAAGCCACTTCCTTGATATCACCTTACAGGCTGCCGCCACCAAAATGCTTCAAAGATACCTGGCCTCCCTACCTGTAACCTCCAAAGGATACAGGCCCAGAATTATATGTTCTGGTCCCATTGGTACTTCAATATTAAAGATTTTCTGTAATTGGCTTTGTATATTGCTCCAGTACTGATTGAGCATGGGACAGTACCAAAAAATATGGGCTTGAGATGCCCCAGAATTGCCACACTTCCGCCAACATGAAGGAGAAATCTCCGGATTCCACTTAGATACCTGCTCCGGTACTCGGAAGTACCTACTTCTAAGTTTCCATAGAAACTCACGCCATCCTGGGGAGGAGGAGGTAGACCAAGTATTCTTTATGGACAGCAACCACCTTTCTTTATGTAAGCTTAACCCAAAATCCCTTTCCCACTTCTCTTTAATATATGTAGTAGAGCACTGAAAGTCCCTAATGTAGGTTTTATAAAGTATAGAGATTGCTCTCTCCCCCCTCTCCACCCCCCATATCTTTTCAAACACCATCGGCTGGGGAGTTTCCCTAGAATCTAAAGAAGATTTACGTAAGTGTTTTGTTATATAATCTCTGATCTGGTAGTAGAATATCAGGTCCCCCTGTACCCATTGAAATTTTCCCGAGCCTTCTTCAAATGTCAGGATCTGATCCCCTTTTATTATCTGCCAAGGGGCCCCACATCCCCGTCTCTGAAGTCGTTTGTACCAGGGATTCCCATGAGCAGGTGTATGAAGCAAGCTCAGGGACCAAGCCTGATACTTCCCAAGGTAAACCTTTGTAGTTCCACCGTAGGCACCCTCGTCTGCAACCCTCCAGAGCTGCAGTGGTACCTGAAAACAGTGGAGAAGAGCTACTTACTATTGCAGCTGGTGCAAATATTTGGGACTGGAGGGGGGGAGAACAGGGGACGGCCAGATCCATGGTCTTCCAAATGGCCTGATAGGTGGGATGAAGTAATAATAGTGAGACTCTCATCTGGGTTGCCACCCAGTACCCCTCCAAACAAGGTACTCCAAACCCTACTTCCTCCTTCGAGAGGAAGAAAGTTTGTTTTCTAATCCTGAGGCGTTTTCCTGCCCATTTAAATTTCGAAAGCATCCTCTACCAGGTCATCAATCTCTCTTTTGAAATTAAGCAGGGCACACATTGAAACAAGAATAAAAACCTAGGCAACAGGTTCATCTTAACAGATTGAATTCGACTATGCAAAGAGAGAGGGAGCACGGACCGCCTTTCAATATCTGTTTGTATTTGTTTTATTAAGGGGGGAAAATTTAGGTCATATAACTGAGAATTGTTAGGTGATAACATTATCCCCAAATATTTCATAAAAGGGAGGTCCCATTTTAGGGGGTATTTGTCTCTTAAGAGTTGAGAAGGGGAGTAGTTAAAAGTAATAGCCTCGGTTTTATGGTTATTCAAGGCGTAGCCTGAAAGTTCCGAAAATTCGTTTATATGTTGAAATAAATATGGAATAGACGACTCAGGATCTGTGATGTATAGCAAAATGTCATCTGCATACAATGCAAGCTTATGCTCTTCCCCATTTATGTTTACCCCCTTTATATTTAAGTTCTCTCTGATACTTTGGGCAAGAGGTTCAAGATGTAAAGCAAAAAGTATAGGTGACAATGGACATCCTTGATGTGTACCTCTGCATAATGGAAAGGACGGAGAGACATGACCATTTGCCCTAATGTATCCTTTTGGTGTATGATATATTTTGAAAATGACATCAATAAATTGAGTGGGGAGACCAAATTTGCCTAGTACTGCATGAAGAAAAGGCCAAAGGACTTTATCAAATGCTTTTTCGGCATCAAGACTAAGAAAAATGGAGGGTATCTGAGTGGAATTCAGGTGGTCAATTAGGTGGGCAGTCCTACGGAGATTATCATGTGCCTGGCGATTAGGGATGAAACCTGTCTGGCCTAGGTTAATCAGTTTAGGTATTACTTTCTGCATACGTTGGGCCAGAACTGACATAAAGATTTTATAATCTGTATTTAATATAGAGATGGGTTGGTACGAAGGACAAAGTGTTGGATTTTTCCCCTGTTTAGGTATAACTGATATGATGGCCTGTTCCCATGAGGTTGGTGGAGTTTCTTTGGTCTGCAAGACCCCATTATAGACCTTAAGTAGGAGTGGTATAATCTGACCTTTAAAATGTTTATAAAACTCCCCCGCGGGAGTCCGTCTGTGCCCGGGCATTTAGAGGCCTTCAGACTCGAGAATTCTCTTTGCATCTCTGTTTCAGTAAAAGGGGTTATCAGGACCAAGTTAGCTTGGGGAGTCAAAGAGGGCAGAGAGAGCAGCTCCAAGTATTCAGATATGTTGTTCTCTTGATGGGGTGTAAGGTGGGAGGCGGCATATAACGAAGTATAGAATTCTCTATAGGCTTTGACTATTACCGGGGTCTGATGCAATTTCTGCTTGGAGCTGGGGTGTATCAAAGTTGGAATCCATGCTTTCAGTCTCTGGGATCCCAAACAGGCCGCCAATGGGCGAGTGGCTCTTGGGCCTCCCTCATAGTACTTTTGTTTAAGATACAGGACCTTCTGTTCCACCTGGTATTCCAATAACTTGTTTAATTCAGCCTTGAGTTTGCTAAGCTTCTTGAGGTCTCTACTTTAGAAATAATCTTAAGCTGAGATTCACAACTATCTATCTCCCCCTTCAATCTTGTTTTTTGGGCTTCTCATTGCTTTTTCTTAAAAGCCGAAAAGGCAATAAATTTACCCCACACTATAGCCTTACAAGTGTCCCACAGTAGAGATACCGGTGTCTCTGGGGAGCCATTGTCGGCCACGGCCTGCTTTATTGTTTCATTAATTGCCCTTTTCACCTCAGGGTCTTGAAGCAGAGACGTATTTAATCTCCAAAATGTACGCTTGACAAAGTCCCCTAGGTGAAGTTGGCAAAAAGCAGGTGCATGGTCCGACAATGCTCTATCCCCTATCCAGCTATCTTTTATCTGTCCAACTAGCTCCACTGGGAGCAAATGTAGTCCAGACGTGAGTGGGACTGATGTGAGCCGAGAAGAAGGTATAGTTTCTTTGCTTACCATGGGTGAGGCGCCATCCATCTACTAATCCCAGCTCCTACAACCCCACTTTTTTCATGCATACCTGATTGCGGTGGGGAACCTGAGAGGAAGAGTCCAGCCTCGGATTCAAATTAAATTTAAGTCACTTCACACCTCCTCTGCCCACTCCTGCAATCTCAAAAAATTTGGCGGTATGTCTGAAAGTCGGAACCGGTGGGGCATAAATTGATGCCAGAGTTAAGATCCGCCCAAGAGACGCCTTTCAAGAAAGCAAAGCGTCCTTCTCCATCTGTCAGTTGTGCTATTTGCTCAAAGGTGTCTTCTTTGGGATAAGCCACCCCTGCCCCTTCCTTCCATATATTGCATGGCAGCAGGCATAAACCAAATTTCCCCAACTTCTGATGCTCCGTCAATGAAAGATGCGTTTCCTGCAGGAACAGAAAGTCCACCTCAGTCTTCCTGAGGAAGGAGAGTATTTTGCTACGTTTTATTGGATTAGTCAGACCGTTTACCTTGAAGGAGCAAAAGGTGGAAGGTTTAGCTGCCATTCCTAAATCAATGGGGACTCTTCCTCTAGCTCAACCCAGTTATTGTTTCCCCCTTCCACTAATATCACTTACTTTCACCCTCGTTCCGGGTGGCTCCAAGTCCTCCACAGACCTAATAAAAAGAAAAGTAGGGTCGGACTACTGGGGGCCAATAAAGAGAGGGATCAGGGAAGGGAAGAGGGAAATAAAGGTAGCTAGAAAAGACAAAGAGTAGTGACGTAGTTTAAAACAGTAAATCTGTACGTACTTGTTAACTAAAGCTCTATGTTACCTTAACTACTGCAAACACTTATTTATATTATAAAACACGTGGCTTCCAAGGTAGGGGATCCAAAACCTAGGATCTCTAGCCCTAACCTCAAAAGAGCCACCGGAACAGGCTACGAGGTAGGGGTTGAAGAGGAGGTATGCCCTGAATTAACAGAGCCTCTTCAACAAATAACTCCAACGGAGTGATTTTTCAGAGAGAATGCCACAAGTTCACCTCAATCCTATAACCATTTGGAGGAGCGTGTAACTAGGTCGTGTACACTCAGCAATATGCCTCGTTGCTCCCCCAGGAACAGTTTAAATCTAGACATTTGATTATTAATACATTTGGAATACCCTTCCTTTTTCCAACTTGCATATAAGAAGGTCAAATTGGGTATTTATAGCCTTCACCAGTGATGGTCCGCGACCAGGCAACTCATATATGCTGCAAGATACAGACCTTGGAGACATAATTAACAGCTGAAAGAAAAAAAAAACTGAAAGAAAAAAAAAAAAATTCTGAGTTCCCAGTCATTAGATCTGATGGGCCTCTCTGCCTCGAGTGATACTTTTCCTGGACTGATAGACATCACCGAGGATATGAACTCCTCATCTCGATGCAAACATGTGCAAATTCCTTCCTCAGTCCTCTTCAAGTACAGTCCAGGGAGGAGTCGCTAGTCGATTTGGATTGCTCCGCTCGATGCATCAGTCCCAGGACCTCTCTTACTTTTCAAAGTAGCCAGTCTCCCATGTCCATATGTAGTTTGCAGCAGTAACCCCCCCGGAAATCTTTGTTTGTGCGCATGATCTGCATCCAAAGGGGGAATGGGAATTCCTTTTTTCTGAAGATCATCCATCGCCTTCCCAGGAGAAAGGTACAGTTGAGGGCCATCTTCCCAGAATACTCAGAGCTTCACAGGGAATGGAGTTTGGAATCTTATGCCTTTAGCTCTCAGAGCTTTTAGTACTGGCACATATAGTTGTCTTGCTTGCTGCACTTCTGGGGCATAGTCGTGATCAAGGGTTATTTTGGATGAGAGGTATGTTAACTCTTTCTTACCCCAGGCCCTCCGGAGAATGTCCTCTTTGGTTTTATAGCTGCTCAGCTTAAAGATTATTGATCGAGGGCGGGCTGCCTCCCCTGATGGTTTCTGGCCTAAGGAGCGATGAGCTCTTTCAATAGACAGAGCATAATTAGGTGGTAACTCTAAAACATCTTTCAATAGGTTTTCTAGAAATGCTGTCATAGGAGGTTCCTCA
Organism: Neoceratodus forsteri; assembly: GCA_016271365.2. Classification (NCBI taxonomy): domain Eukaryota; kingdom Metazoa; phylum Chordata; order Ceratodontiformes; family Ceratodontidae; genus Neoceratodus; species Neoceratodus forsteri. The sequence continues at coordinate 1,407,820,526 of CM057452.1, forward strand.
GCCCCTTCAGAGAGACCATATAGCCTGAGATTGCTGCGCCTTGAACGTCCCTCCAGATCAATGCATTTGCTTTGCAGGGCCTGAGCATGTTGGAAAAGAGTGTCCACAGCATTAGTAAGATGCGTATTATTCTTTTCTAGTACTTTTATTTTATCTTCTGCTGCTTTAACTTTGGTATCAATGCTGGAGATTTGTACAGCCAGAGATTGAAACTCTCTCCTTGATTCAGTACGAGAGTCACAGATCTCCTGCAGTATATTTTCATACCTAGTGCGAGATAAAAGGTCTGTCTCAGCCTCCGTGTCATAGCTGGAGCCTCTCGTACTGCTACACGAGCGGCTTCTACTGCATGCAGAACTGAGCGATTACATCTCCTCTTCGGCAAAGTCTTTCCTCTGTGATTTACTTGACAGAGATGGTCCCCGATCTCTTCTACGACCTTCTTTAGCCATTCTTTACTTTTAAAAGTTTAGGGAATAAGGTAACTTTGTCCCTGGGGAGCGGAGGTGTGCTCATAAGCTCTTGTCTGCTCCGTGGTGGAACCGGAAGTCCCTGGCAGGAGCCTTAAGAGAAAGCTGTGCTTTAAATTGCTGTATTCAATATTTTATGCAGGTGTCTTAAGCAAAGCTATGCTTTTAGTGTACTACCCCAGACAATAGCTGCATCAAATTCAAAAGAGCAAACTACTTTAAGATTCACCACCATCCAAGCTCTGCCTTAAATGACTTAAATGGAAAAGAAGTAAATGTTTTAAGTAGTACCGATGCAAGTTTCACAAGTTTAAACAGCTGCTGTTTAAGTTGCTGCTCCAAATTCAGTCCTTAAAGACCTTATGCTAATGTGCCCCTCCATTTTGCCTTGGGCTGTATAAATTGCAGTTTACCTTTCCCTTCTGTCTCCACAGCTCCTTTCCTCCCAGGGTCTCCGAGGGTCTCCAGGGCCGTCCTGGAACTGCCCTCCCCCCTCCGAAAATCACAGAAGGTATGGCTATCTGCTGCGCTTACTCCACGAGGCTCCTTGTAATGCATGAGTACATTTTCCCAGCAGTCGCTTCACGACTGCTCCCCACCTGCCCCAAATACCCTCCCACCCTTTGCTGGTGTTACATTTATAGCAGCTGCTCTTGCAAGAAAGATAATAAAAAAAAAACTATCTCTCTAGATCCCCATCTGCTCCTTATACAATCTAACCACTAGAGGGCCTCTAGCCCTGGCATCCAACTCAGTGCTGGCTGTTTTTCTCTCCTACTCCTCTACTAAGTCATTTCATCTCTCTCCCTCTCTATTATACCTCTCACCAGCCCCCCCCTCAACTACTGGTATCTGGATCCTACTAGACTTACTGCTCGCAGCATACGTCTAATCATGTCTCTGTTGCTACATTACATGCCACTACTTGCAATGGTAATCTTCTGTTACCCCCCACTCCTCTCTAACATGCCACAAATTTGCCCTTTACCTCAATCCTCTGGTTACCTGCCCATATCTGGCCCCCTTTTAACCCGAACTTTGCCACCTCCATGCCCTGTGGTGACTCGTGGGCACACTCAAACGTGCACCTCCTCTTCCTCTTCCCTCCCTCAAAAAACTGGTGGATCCTGAATCTAATTAGCTCTCATTATACCTCCAACTGCCACCCACGTCCACTTACAAAATTGTGCTCCACCACTTGCAGGTGGCTAAAGCTTCTTGGTCACTACCTCTTCATTGCCCTTCTGCTCCTCGCAGAGGGTAACATTCATCCGAACCCAGGCCCCCCCCCTCACCCACACCCTGCAAAATGCACCTGATCCCTTTCAAAACTTGCCCACATACTCCAGTAACTACACACCCCTTCCACGTGGACTGCGTCTCTTACACCTAAACATACGTAGCCGAGCCCTCAAACTCGACTCCTTACAGGTTCTTGCATCCCACTATGCCCCTGACATCCTCATCCTGTCCAAAATGTGGCTAAACAAAAACATTGAAGTGCCTACAGTATCAGTATCTGGTTACACTATGATCTGCCAGGACAGGACTAGCAGAGGCCGTGGTGTGGTTATCTACCTAAAGGAAGAATTCACTTCTCCATTGTTCTAACTAAGTCTGAACCACAGGCCCATGAACTCTTACTGTTGCAAGTGGATCTACCTTTCACTCTCCCTATCCACATAGCTGGTGTATACTGCTGACCAAGCATGCCATCTTCTTCAGTCACCGACCTACTCTCGCAACTCTCCTCCCTAACCCCAAAAGGGTAATTATATGTAATGGGGGACTTTAATCACAATTGACTATCTCCGTCTCTCAACAAAACCTGCACCGCTATCTCAGCCCTTAACCTGACCCAAACTATCACTGAGCCCACCCACCTAAACTTTAAGTCTGGGAACCACTCTCTAATAGACTGGGCTCTCACCTCTCACCCACACTGGGTTATCCAATCTGGCCTGGTCCTCGACTCACTGAGTGACCACCATGTAACTTACCTGATCAGGAAAATGCAGCACCCCGCTTCGTCGCCTAGGTTTATAATCCAATGGTCCTTTAAATCCTCCAACCTTGCTGTCGTGCTCGAAGATCTAGCCCTCACTAGCTGAACAACACGTGCTTCTGCCAGCTCCATTGATGATGCCCTCGAACACTTCCAAGACATGTTCCTAACTGTCTGGAATTTGCATGCTCCATTGTGCCGCTCTAGGGTACGTGGCAACTACCTACCACAGATCACCCAAGAATTGATTGCGTTCCACAATGCATGCGATAAAGCATGGCGAGCACATGAGGCCTCACATCTCCTTCAAGACTTCAGTAAGTACCGTACCCTGTGAAATTAGTGTACCAGAGTGACCAGACTCGGAAAATAGGAATATCTCAACTCCACCCTCCAGTCCAATTTAAACAGCCCATCCAAGTTCTGGAAGGTCATTCACTCCCTCTTCTCCCCCCCCAGCTGCAAATCCAACTCCTCTCCTAAACAACTCACTGCTATCAGACCCAGGAGCCGTGGCAGCTGAGTTCAACACATGCTTTACTTCCTGTGCCTCAGCTGCCCTCTCCTCCCTGCAGCCTGCTAACCCACCCAGTCCTACCGCAGGAGTCTCCAACGCGTCTGGCTCCGGCACCTTCTCCTTTTGACCTATCACATAATCTGCAGCTTTCAAGTCCTTAATGTCACTAAATCTGGCTAAAGGATATTCCCCAGATGGGCTGGACCCCAGACTCCTCCACCTCTCGGCACCGGTTATAGCCACTCCCCTGGCTAATCTCCTAAACCTCTCCTTTTCCAATGCTGCTGTCCCTCAGGCCTGGAAACACACCATTGTCATTCCTCTACCAAAAGGGGGTCCCTCCCTCTTCTGCCTCAAACTACCACCCTATCTCCCACTTCCCTGCACTTGCAAAGCTTCAAGAGCACCTGGTGCTCATCCAACTTACCTCCTTTCTCTCCGACACAAATTTCTTCACACCATTCCAGTCTGGCTCCAGGAAGGGCCACTCCACAGCATCCTCCCTGCTAAGATTCACTGACTCCATCCTCTACAGTATGGATAGAGGGATGTTCTCCTCGGCTATATTTGTCGACCTCGCCAAAGCTTTTGACACAGTCTCCCACCCACTGTTGTTAACAAGCCTCTCGGAAGCAGGTCTCTCTATCTCAGCCTCAAATTGGTTCAGTACCTACCTCGCTAGAATAACACAATCTGTGAAAACTGCTGATGTCACATTCCTCCCCCCCCCATGACTACTGGTGTCCCCCAAGGTTTGGTGCGCGGTCCCATTTTGTTCTCTATTTTTCTCAACAACCCACCAAAAGTTTGCACAAATTCTTCTATATACACACATGTAAGTGGATGACACCATCCTATTCTCCACCGGCGCCACCCCCGCAGAAGTAACATCCAACCTCCAGTCGGACTTTGATAAGGTCCAAGGCTGGTTCATCTTGCATCAGGTCTCTCACAATGCTGAAAAAACAGTCACCATGTCTTTTGACACTAGACAGTGGTTATCCTGACTCCCACCTTCCCCTCCTTCTGCACTCTGGATGGGACAACTTTGGAGGACGTCGCCTCCTTCCAGTATCTAGGGATATGGCTAGACCGTCATCTTAACTTCTCTGACCATATTGACTCAATTATCAAAAAACTATGCACCAAGCTTGGAGCCCTCTACCGGAACTGCTCTAGCCTCCCCTTCTCGACTAGATGGGAACTAGAACAGAAAATGATCCTCCCTTCCCTCAACTACTGCAACATCATCTGTAGTGAGGCACCTTTATCTATCCTGACTAAACTGGACCCTATTTTCAATGCATTCTGCCGTTTCACTCTAGATGCCTCCCCCCGTTCCCACCACTGCAACCTTTACTGCTCCCTCGCTGTCCCTTCCCTAGAGAATCATTGCAAACTGTACTGCACCAAGTTTGCCTCTAAATTCTGGCTTGGCACTCTCCCCTCCTACCTTTCCTCACTACTGATGATGGCTCCCACTCCCCCACATCCAGTGGGGGAATTCAGACATGCATGGGACAGACATAAAGCAATTGTAGTGGGGGGTTGCATGAAGTAGGCTGTTGGTTAACTAGAATCTGCAGCTTATCCAATAGGAAGGGAAATGGGAAGACTGGGTGGGCCAAGTGGTCCTTATCTGCTGTCAAAGTCTATGTTTCTATGTTTCTATGACCCTGGCAGGTCTCAAATGCAGGATGCAGGTCTTACTTATGTGCAGCAGCTACTGTTTGGAATCTGATGCTGTCCCTCTAGAGCACAGAAATAAATGCATAATAAGGGTTTTACAAGTGCAAGCAGCCCCAGCCTTGCTGGTCATCTCCCCATGATAGAATTTTGTTCTTTACTTTTATGTGGAGCCTTTTTCCTCCTCCTCTGCCCCATGAGGGACAGCCTTAATGAAAGGGCTAACACCTGGGTGCAGTTGCTTTCTAATTCTCCTTTGGATGTGTTCCAGCAGGAACATGCTGTTTACAGTCATTAGCAGGCCACTTGCAGGAAGTGACCACCACATGGCGTGGTTCTACTTGGACATGGGGAGGGGTATGGTCAGGACCAAGACCAGGGTAGACTTTAGAAAGGCTGACATTGGAAGCATGGTAGAAATTCTAGTAGAAAAACCTTATTGGAATCAGAAAAGAATATGGGCATGGAATGGAAATTGGCCATCATTTCTTGCAGTTAAACTTTTTATTTAAGAACCATAATAACATATACAGTACATGCATGTACAGTTACAGTATGAACAATCCTGTATCTTTCTGTGCAGACAGTTGGTGAGACCCCATCTGGAGTACTGTGTGCAGTTCTGGAGACCCCATCTCCACAAGGACAAAGACAGGATGGAGGCAGTCCAGAGGAGGGCAACTAAAATGGTGCAGGGTCTGCAACAGAAGCCATATGAAGAGAGACTAAGAGAGCTTAACATGTATACCCTTGAGGAAAGAAGGGAGAGGGGGGACATGATAGAAACTTTCAAGTACCTCAAGGGAATCAACAAAGTCCAAGAGGGGAGCATCTTTCAGAAAAAGAGATGTGCAAGAACAAGGGGGTACACTTTAAAGACGGGGGTAGGATAGCTCAGGGGCAACGTGAGGAAATATTTTTTCATGGACAGAGTAGTGGACTCATGGGACTGCCTTCCTGAGGAGGTTGTTGGGTCAAAAACAGTGGGGGAATTCTAGAATGCATGGGACAGCCATAAGGCAATTATAGTGGGGGGGGGGTAGGAGGAAGCAGGCTGTTGGTTAACTAGAATCTGCTTATCCAATAGGTAGGGAAAAGGGCAGACTGGGTGGGCCAAGCGGTCCTTATCTGCAGTCAAAGTCTATGTTTCTAATCAGCACTGTCAGTCACAAAATGTGTCCCAGTTCGCAACTTTATAAAAATCTTAAAAGGATGGGCTGAAGAAGATCTGAGAAATAACAGTAGAACACCTAACAAACAGTGCAAACATTATATTAGTGCAGAGCTCCAACTAGGATGATCTACAGAGTAGACTGTTCAACTCCTTGCTCCACCTTAACTATACCCAAACAAGTAACCACAGCTACCATGCTTGCTTTACTTTATCATTTATCAGAGGTAGACCTATCAGAGACAGATGCAGACAGAGGTTGTTATCCAGTAGGGGTATTCACCAGAATGAGTTGTTGTAATATTTGGATTGCAAGAATGGGTTCCAGCATTGGTAATACCTATCCATAGTCCCAGTAGCACAGTTGGAGAGTCTCTCATAGGTAGCCAATTTGCCTACTGCCTGAAGCCATTCATTCAGTGATGGGATCTTTAAAAACCTCCAGTTACACAGGCCCATTGAGCTTGCAGAAGGTATTCTGAAGAATAGTAGAGGTAACATCCTAAAAGCAGTAGAAGCATTCCAATGTGAACGTCTTGACACACCCAGTATGTCTTCACAGATCCGTGTGACCTGCTGCCAAAAGGGATCAGAGGACACTCCCATAATATATGATATAGGTGGGCCCCTGGCTGTGCAAATTTCCAGCATTGGTTGAGGCTCAATAAGCCTAGCTTTGAAGATTCGGGGGGTACGGTACCATCTCAACAGGGTTTTTATAAGTATCAGTTGACTTCTGACATCCTGCATGCTCTGTGGAGCCTGTTCCAACAGAGGGTCCACTGAGACTCAGAAATGGGAGTTCCCAGTTCAGATTGCCACTGCAGTCTGGATTTTGGAATGGATCAGGTAGAGCATCTCTTAATGACCTGTAGGTGCAGCTGGCTCATCACTTAGATAGGTTGCCCCAGCTGACAAAGAAGGGCGTGTCTGGCTGTGCATTGTAATTGAGGTGCTTGCTGTGTAGGTCCAGATCTGTAAGTATTTCCAGAAATCCTTCTGGGGAAGCTGGAAGCAGTTTGTTAGGGAGGCAAAGTATCCACTATCTTGGGTCCTGGCATAAATGGTCTTTTACCATTCTGATGCCTTGGCTTCCCAGTTTTTCCAGTGTAATGATGTACCACCAATATTTAGGTTGGGATTACCCCATGGGGGGGGGGGGGCAAGGGACACAATTTCTGACAGGTGCTTATGCAGTGTGTCTCAGTATTTTATGGATATTTCAAAAGCAAGGGTAAATGGATTCCTGCCTTGGTATTTGGAATGTAGGAATATAGCCTGAAAAATGCCCAATCATAGAAGACTCCAAGTTGAACCATATTGGAGTAAGGAAGTTAGGCAGAGAGAACCATCAGACTGTTTGTGCAGATTGAAAGGCCATACAGTAGCCTTAGAACCATGGCATTCCCCATCCAATCTTACTCCAATGACTCCAAAGCTTAACATGGTTGTACCATGGAGGTTTGCTTTCCACAGGAAGTGGCCCATTAGTGTGTCCTTTTTGTGGAACCATTTAGGTGGTATTTTAAGTGGGAGGTGGGAGAAGAAGTATAGAAACTTGGGGGCCATAATCAGTTTCACTGCATCAGTTTTGTCCGATAGAGAAAGATGTAGCACTTTCCACCATTCTATTTTGGTGGTCACTAATAGTGGATCAAGATTTATGGGTACCATTTCACAGGTTAACCCCGAGGTATGTGATACCCTCTGCCACCCATTTTAGCCCCAGAGATCAAAACTCCTCTGAGGAGCACTTGGAATTTAATGTCAGGACTTTGATCTTGGCCTGATTGACCCTGAGCCCAGGTTTGCTGGAAAACTGTTGTAAGAGGGGTAGGACACAGAGTACAGCTTGATGGGTATCTGACAGCATGCTCAGTAGGTCATCCACATAGAGGAAGGTTCTACATACCTCATCCTCCACCTTAATTCCAGTAATAGCTGTCTTTTTTGAATGGCAATGGTCAGTGGCTCAATTGTTAGCATTAAAAGCAATGGGAAAAGTGGGCAGCCTTGACGTGTACCTTTTTAGAGTAGGAATGGAGTCAATTTGAGACTGTTCATGAAAACGGAGGCCATAGGTGAGTAGATAGAAGGCATACCCAGTCCCACAGGTCTTGTCTTATGCCAGTCTTTATTAATGTGTTCATCAGGTATGGGCATTCAACTGAGTTGAATGCCTTTTTGAAACGTACAGCCAGGGAAGCTGTTGGGGTAGGGATCCCATGGTCTATGTGTATATACAGTAGAATATTAGGATTCTAAGATGGTCAGACCTAGTAGACCTTTAATAAATCCCACCTGCGAGTGATGTATCAGCCCTGGCAGGACTTTCTCCAGCCTGGTGGCCATCATCTTTGCTAGCATTTTAGCACCTGCATTAATTAGGGATCTAGGTTGATAACTGCCAGGGAGATTTGGGTCCTTCCCTTTTTTTTTTGGTGGGGGAAGGACAGTAATTACCACTTCTCTCATGGTTGGAGGCATGGCACCCTTGTTAAGCAGTCCTGGAACACCCTTTCTACATAGGGAGAGAGATCCTGGCACGCTGCCTTATATAGCTCTAATGGGAAGCTACCCCTACCCCCCAGATTGCTATGGGAATTCATGACCTTTATTGCCATCTGAATCTCTTTTATTGTTACTAGTGCATCCCAAGCTGCTGCCTGTGCTGGAGAAACAGAGTGGATGGGGAGGGCCACCAGAAACGTGCCTGTTGAGGCCATGGAGAGTGGAGTTAGAGAGGCAGACAACTCTTCAAAAAATCATTTAATTGTTGAATTTATGCCCTCTGGTTTTCTATGCAGTGTTCAGGAGATGTTTCTCAGCCCAGCAAAAGTCTTTGCAGCCTGCCTGCATTTCAGCCTATGTAATAGCAGTTTGCTGGATTTTTCACCTTCTTCCCAGAAGGAATGGTGTAATTGCCTAATGGCGAGTTCTAATTTCCTGGTGAGCAAGTCATTTCATTTAGTATGAGTACTGATGAGTTGGGCCACCAGTGCAAAGGAAGGGGAGAGGGTCTTGTCTCCTTGTATTGTTTTCTAGGACCAGCAATTCTTTCTCCAGGTTAGCCTGCCTGCTTCTCTAGCTCTGTGTCTGTGTGTGGCATATGTCATAATTTTCACACACATGGTCACCTTAAAGGCTTCCCAAAGTGTTTAGTCTTACACATCTCCTGTATTATTCTGCTCCCAGTAAGCTCTTGCCTCCTTCATAAAAACCAGGATATGAATTCCTTATCATCTAGCAGCAGCGGGTGTAACCGCCATGCTGGGGACTTTTTCTACAGAGGGGCCCATAACATCCATGTCTTCAGTGGGTTATGGTCAGCTGTAATAATAGGGTGGAGTGTGGCCTCTGTGAGCTGAGGAATAAAAGACTGCAATACCAGCCAGAGGTCAATCTTGCTTGAGGTACTGAGAGGGGCAGAGAAACGTGTATAATCTTGGATTCTTAGGCATTTCCCCTGCCCAGCATCCGTCAGCTGTTGCTCAGATATTAGGAATTCTAATGACTTGACAGCATGCACATGGGACTCTGCTCCCTCCCTCCCCCATCCCGTCTTGTGTAGCATCTAGAACCAGGATAAAATCCCCCTCCCCCCAGCAGTGTGGGCAATTGGGCATCATTGAAGTCCAGAGTTTCTGGCTCAGCAAGTAGAAAAAGGCAGGGGTGTCTGAATTGGGGCCATAAATGTTGGTCAATAACAGGGGTCTTCCGGGGTCGAGGCCAAGGCCAGTATCCAACAGTCTTCTGCTTTGAACTTGCATATTTTCCATCTCAGACTTTTGTGCAGCAGTATGGATACCCCTCTTTTCCTTTTCTTTCTTGTATGGGGACAGGCTGTGTACTTCCTCTCTCACCCAATCCCATTTGAGTTTGGTAGCCTTCATTGATGTAAGTCTAATTTCCTGTAAGAAGGCCACTTGAAGTCTTCATATTTTTAGATGGGACATTTCCTTTTTCTGCTTGATGGGAAAATTTAGCCCTCACACATACCAGCTTGTTACATTAACCTCCATTACACTGACTTCTGCTTTCCTCTGCATCTTTCAAGGAGTAGTTGATTCCCTTATCAGATATCCTCACCATATGGTGGATACCTTTCCTCCTGGGTGTCCTGATCCCACCCCTTATCCTGCCTGTTTTCTTCATTGTGGTAAAACAAGCATAAACGTGATAACTTAGAAACAATAACAAAACAGTGTGCTATATCCTTCCCCCCCTCCACCCTCTCTCCTCAAGTACCTAAAGAGTGCACATCACAGTAAGCACACATAAGCCACCATGCAGCCAAGGTACCTGTGATTGGTTTCATGTCATCTCAGTGCAAATAATTTTGTTGCAGTCATTGTGAGCGCGGGCAAACAATTGCATGTAAAATCAGCATTAGTAAATTTACTCGCATGGCAGCACATCGCAAGCTAAACTAACATCTGCGTGTTTCTCTCTCCCATATGTTCCCCCACTATGTTGAACACCTGTTAGCTAAAACCCTTCCCTGAACTCTATATTTGACATGATTTACCTAATGTAACTACTCAACTCACTTGCTTTGCTGTGACATCTCATATCCTGGCTGTAAGGTGTCTCACTGTCAAATTCCCACACTGTGAGCCAGAGGTAGGGATGGGATCTGAATTGGCAGTATCTGACCTACATGAATATTTATTTAGTAATCATACGGTAATAAAGTCGGTTGGCACCTCAGTCCATTATCGGCTGATGCAGCTGTTGCTAACATACATGCGATTCTGTGGGCTTTCACTGATTTTCGTATATATTCATTCAATAAATTAAAACTTTTTTAACAGTGATACTCTTGAAACAGTTGCCATTCATGTGACATTTGCCACCCATTAAACGTTATTCTGACCTGGTGTCTGTTCATTTTAATTTAAACAGGAGGCTCCTTTACATCAAGATTACATGGATTACAGAAATCATGTGACTGAGGAGCTTATACAGCATCAAGCAAATGACAAGGTTATTAAAAGAATTATCACACACATTTAGAAAAGTATGTCAGTAGTCATATTTCATTTTATTGAGTTTGTGCATGCGCGTTGAACACCTTGGGAGAGTAGGCTTTGAGGGGTGTGACACTGTCTGTCCAATACAGAGTGCTCTGCATGGGGCTCGACAGCATCACACCAGTCCTCAGTCCAGCTGGTCCTGATGCTGTTTTGCCTTCAGTGGTCTGCACATGAAAAGAAAAAGCCACGCCAATCAGGTTACTGCAGAGCAAACAGCTGACTGCGTCCTGACATCTCCGCGCTGGCTGGGAGGAGGCACTTTGCTGCCTGCCTCCTCCATGATGCTGTTTTTATGACACTGAGATGCCCACTATCAGTGTCGGATGCACCCCCCCCCACATAACCTCTGACCAGAGGGTCAGATTGACCTGGCAGGATACCTGGAAATCTCCAGCTGGGCCCTCCTCACCTGAATGCACTGTATACAACTGCTGAATACGGGGGGGGGGGGACAATCAAGTTCAGCAAGTTGATATATAATTAACAAAACTAACAGACAGTCACAATTACAATACACTGTCCATGGGGGCTGGGTCCCTTTGACTTGCGTATCTGTGTCCAGGGCGGGGTAGTAGTGTTTCACACTTCATTGTTTTTCTGATGCTTTAGTAATCGTTTTACTTACTGAGGACAGTGTTGCCATGGAAATACTCTTAAACCGGCTGGGTAGGTAGTAGTGTCATGAAGCAGGATGGGGGCTGGGCACAGGAATAGAGGCAGGGTTAGGACTATGGGTGGGGTACTATTGGTTAGAGTTAGACTGTGGACTTGGAAAACCTTGACAGACATGTTGTCATCACCAACACCGTCACTAAGACTGTGACATGTAGGGTGCGCCAGTGCGGGCACTTCAAAAGGACCCAAGAGCAGGGATTGATCTTTCTCACACTGCTGAGTGAGCCTGGATGAGATTGGAGTCTGAGCTGACTGCTGAGGCAAGCAAGTAGAGTGGTACCATCCAAACTAGTCTCTGAAGGAAGGAAGAAACAAATATAAGTGTTGACTCCTCTACTGTGTGTGCGGTGAGTGAGTGAGTGACCTGTTGCTGGTTGCTCGGATCTCAACTCTCTGTCTCCCAGCAGAACTCTGAGTTTCGACTTGACCAGCCAGAAAAAGCCAGTGTGTGAGTGTATTTGAATCTCTAGTAGCCCAGGGTCATGCCTGTGATCGTCAGTTGGTTCATTCTAGCAGTGGAGTCTCTGGTCTGGACCGTGAGTATGTGACCCGTAACCATGAGGCCCCGGTGGTAAGAACTCTGATTTCTTTTTCCCCCCACACATTCAGGTGTGCAGCATCACTGTGCCCTGGACTTTAAGAAATATTTGTTGAGGGTGTGTGTGTGTGTGTGTGTGGGTGGGGGTGGTGCAGGTCGATCCCAACTCCCGGCGCTGGCGGCATGGCCTGTGCATTGGCATCCCTGGGACAAAAGCTGTAACCATTTGGAGACTTAGGCCCCTGGCCCCAGCACCAGAAGCCTCTTTGCCTAAGTAGTTGCCTTTGCATTTTTGGATGAGCAGCAGCACCACCAGAGCCATATGAAACATATGATTTTCATCCCAGGCAGGCTGCAGCAGCAGCACAAAGCACATGGAGATAATTCAGGGGCCTTTCCTTGGTGATTTTTTTCTGGCTGGGCTAGGGGTGGTGGAAATGGAAGGGGCCCCTGGGCCTGGGAAGGATTATTACAGTAAAAAGATAATCCAACCTTCCCCTGGTGTACCATAATGCCATTGTTAAACTAAAATGGCTTCCCTTCTTTAACATGTTTTTTTTTTTATTAAAATCTTCTGTTTAGCCAGTTTTCAGTTTCATTTAATTTGGAAAATGATTACTGCATCTGATGTCCAGTCCCTTTAACCCCAGTATGAATTTGTTTAAATAAAAAGTGCCTTATTTAGGCAGAGCCTAGGGCCCCCTTGCTCAGGAGAAGACCTGATGGTACTATACACTCGGTGCCATTTCAGGGGCAGACTCAAGTTTTCAGTTAGGTCTGCTTTGGGTTCTAGGGAATTTGGCAGGTGGTGGCACACAGAAATGAGATCTTGGGTGTGTATAGTAGTAGCCACAGACATTGCCAGCTATTTCCTGAAATGTATGTGATATTTCCAGAGAAATTTGATGCTTTCTGCATTTCCACATTAGGGGCAGGAGAGAGAAACTCTTTAGAAATTTCATGAAATATCTGAAAATAGCTGGCAATGTCTGTGGCTACTACTGTAGGTAAAGAGAAAATATTTTGTGAACCTGTGCATACAACTGGTCATCTTGATATCGTGCACCAAGAGAGGTGAATAAATTGTGCATAGGGCTCAGCCTGCATTGTAAAAAGGTACAGGCACAGGGGAAACCCCTGTTGAGTGCCACATGTGAGAGGGAATCTAGATGAGAGGTGACCATTAGAGGTGCCAGAAGAGGTAGTAGGGGATGGGGTAAAGATGGGCCGGGGGCTTAACACATGGCGTGGGATATGCACATGGGTATAATAAGTAGAAGTGATGGGGGGGGAGACTTGAGTGACCAAAAGGGGTCTAGGGTGAAATAATAGGGGGGAAAAATAGGGCAGACTAGTCTAGATGGGTCTAATAGTCCTTTTCTGCCAGCACAGTCCATGTTTCTCTGTTTCATTAAGTCTCCCTGCTGCATATGTGCCATTTGCAGAAACTAAAATTTCTCCAACAACAGTTGCAACTGTACCTCCCTTCTTTGTTTTTTTTTTTTGTTTGTTTTTTGAGAGGCATATAGTATAATTTCACCTTGAAGCAGCATCTTGGCAGTGTCCCACAATACTGCTGGGGGATCCATGGGCCTCCTTTCCTGAATAACTTTGCCTTCCAGAAGTGAGTGGATGGATCCCTCTGCAAGGAGGGATAAAAATGCTGATGAGTGTTTCTTAGCCAGAGTTATCAAAGTGAGGAGAATCAGAGTGTGGTCCTGTAATGGAATGCAGAGTCACCTCAAAATTAAATCTCCTGGCTTGGCACTGTGCTGTCACAACAGACTATGCTATAGCCATGACAAATAACAATAATCAGTTTAGTGGTGTTACTATTTTGTGGGGGTATGGCAGATTGGATTGGGAGGTTGGGTGATTAACTGACAAGTGGAGGTGGCAGAAGAGGGGGTAAGAGTGAGACTGGTAAAAAGGATAAAAAAAGGCACATTGTCACCACCTGATAAGTCTGAGGAACATTATGTTTAGCTAAACAGTTTCTATTGTCAATACATGCTCCCAACAGTTACATAACCTGTATTTTAAATTTCTTGTGATCTTTTAAAGAGCTCTGTACAGTCAAGACAAGTGTGAGCAAAGTGATTTTCCTACTTATCTGAGAGCAGCTACCACTCATGTATTGTGGTAGCTGCCCTCATCAACAGTCATTCCAGCCAGGTTCAAAAAAGCAATATCTTCTCTTACCTTAGTTGTGTTCCGCATAATTTTTGTTTTATAGCAGCCAGCCTGATCCATTCTTATAGCTCCACTGATAATAACACACCCACAAACTCAAGCACATAATGATGTAGGGAGAGTGTGGAGGGGCACCTCATTCATTTCAATGGGGCGTGCCCCCACACTCTCCCTGGCCACACATCATTACCTGCTTGAGAGCCGGTCCTTGTTACAGTGCTGTTGTCCGGGTATACATCACCGTTGAAGGACGGCACCAACCAATAAGAGCACCAGCATTCTTTCTTGCCATTGTATAATGAGACACAATGTAGGTTATAATTGTTTTCTGCTGTTCTTGCTTGTATTTTATTATTAGGGTATTTGCATGAACATATGTGCCCCTTCAGCTCTAGCATGCTTGTCTATATCAGACATCAGTTCTTGTTTATAACACCAGTCTGCTGCTGTAGAGCTTATTATGATTTAAATGAGATTATGATGTCCGTTATAAACAAGCAACAAAAGCAGATAGTCTAGGGGGCAATAATGTTGTTTTCATGCAACTTTTCTCAGTAATTGAGAAAATGGGGAGTGAAGTACAGAACATATATGAAACGTGAATGGAACTGCTTTCCAGGTGCTGTCAAGGGCTCTTTAGGTGACTTGCTCTGTGTTACACAGGAAGTTGCTATGGTGGGATCTGAACCTGGGTCTCTGGTTTCCAAGGTCTACAAAGTTTGTTCCTCTAAGACCTTGACTGAGACAAATTTCTCTTTTCCCAGCTAAACTGGTCTGGAATCAGTGCTGTGCATGTCCCAGATCTTTCTTATTTCAAGTTTGTTCAGCCAGTTGGTAGGTAACAAGGCTGTGATCCAGGAGATCTGGGTTTGAATCCCAATTTGCCTAATAATTATTTAGCCTCAAAATTCACAGGAGTTGTGATGTGTGTAAAAGAGCAAGAAAATACTAAGAACAGTGGAAGCTGGTCTCATACCAGGTCTTAGGGGAACAATCTACCAGAAGCAGTTCCAAGATTGTGTCTCGGCCATAATAGAAGCACACTGCCTTTCAAAGCTACTCTTTCCAATGTAAAACACAGTTTATGTTTCTCTTTTGTCACAAATAACAAATTACTTTTTTTTTAATGCATAGATTAGCCAGTTTTCTTTGGGGGCTGGTGCTTAAATAAAAATGCTATTGCCAAAATAAGACACTGCTGATGAGTTGGACAGTGTGAGCAGTAGTGTGGTGGCACTGAGTTTTTGTTTTTACTCACCCCTGTTCGACTTGTTTTAATCTGTGAACTAAGCGCAATGGGAGTGTTGGGTGATCGGTGGTGAGAATAGCAGCTGAGCACCTGTCTAAATAAGGTTCTTTTTTTCTTTTTCCTGCTACACTTGGGCATTAAGAGTGGTATGGTCGCTGGTTGGACCTTCATAATACAGTATTGTGTTTATTTGTTTTCAAACAATGGTTCATATATAGTATCACATTGTAAAAAAACAAAGACAAGGCGCTGCGTCAGCATGTGGTCTAAAAGCAAAACAAAATGGTTATATTAAATACACGCTGAAAATAGAAAATAGAGTTAAAAATCTACGTTTCGACCTTAGGTCTTCTTCAGGAAATATCTAAAAGAGAAAAAAAAACAAGTTAGTGTAGAGGAGAGGTAAAATGAGAGAGATATATATGTGGAGAAAGAAGAAGGGGAGGCAAAGGGAGAAGAAGTGATAAATGGTAAGATTAAGAGAATCTGTGAAACAAAAAGGTGATGATGGGAAAGATAAAACATAATGGGAGAGAAAGAGCTGGGAAGTTCCCAGGTAGAGACTGATTAACAGGGCCTTGTAAGAAGGCTGAAAGGTGACAAATGTGTGAGAAGGAGACAGAAATGGAGACATATGGTGAAAATGAAAAATAAATCAGTACAAAAACAAATTGACTTTAGGGAAAAATAGGGAGGCTGAAAGATGTTAGTGGAAAATAAGTCTATCATTTAAACCAGAGGGCTGCTGGGAGCTATATGGATGATCAGCTTGGCTTCCATGTTTTTCTATGGTTAGGATCCCGAAGCCCTGCTGAAGGACACAAACAGAAAGGTCATTGACATTGTGGTCCCTGGAGATAAAGTGGGATACAATGGGTTTAGTAGTTTCACCATTCCTGACCGCTTCTGTAATGTTCCCTGAAACGGTCAGCAAGACGCCTACCAGTTTCTCCGATGTAAATAGCTGAACACCTCCTGCAAAGAATACAGTACACTACATTAGTGGAGGTACATGAGAACTCCTTGGTGATGTGAAAAACACCTGTAGGCCCCTGAATCTCAGTTACACTGGAAATAAATTTGCAGGTGTAGCAGCGAGCCCTGTTGCAAGGTTTGGTACCTGGGGGGGAGGAACTGTTAGGAGTGGGTAGGCTGCTTTTTACCAGGAGATTGCACAGGTTAGGTGGCCGGTGGTAGGAGGCAATAGGTGGTTCTGTAAAGGAAGCACCAATGTTAGGTCAGTTTGCAAAATGGGAAAGTTACTAGTGATGATCCTGTGAAGAGAAGGTGTGCTCTGATGGAAAGGAAGAACTAGTGGAATTCGCCGTTGTTTTTGTGTGACAGCATCCCTCCCATGGGGGTCAAGGTTACGGGCATGTTACTGACCCGGGAGAGTGCTCTGTCCACTGTGCTTTTAGGGTATCCCTGTTTATAAAAAACTATGCATTATTTGGGTCTGCTCAGCAAAATCATCCTCTTCACTGCATAACCCTGAAGTCTAAGAAACTGTGAATAAGGCAGGCCATTCTGACATGTTTAGGATGGAAGGAGCTATGGAGGAGGAAACTGTGAGAGTCAGTGGGTTTGTAATAGACTGATGTCTTCAGACCAGTGTTCTGGACTGAGAGCTGGATATCCAGGAAAGGCAGTGTAGAGGAGGATACTTCAACAGTGTACTGAAGGGAAGGATGAGCCGTGGTGAACTTGTCAAGGAAGACTTGGAGGGTCTCCCTGGAGCAGGAGGTGGCCCCCACACAGTCATCAATGTAGCGTTTGTAGAGTTCAGGCACAGTCCCTGTGAATGAGAGAAAAAAACATTCCTCCACCCAACCCACAAACAGATTAGCAAAGCTGGGACCCATCTTGGTACCCATGGCAACTCCACTGACCTGCTGAAAAAAACTGTTATTAAAAGAAAAAGCATTGAGTGTTAGAACCAGTTCTGCCAGATGAGTTAGTGTGTGTGTGGGTGGCTGCTGGACTTCCCGCTTGTTCAAGAAATGCTGCAAAGCTGTCAGACCATCATCATGGGGATCACTGTGTAAAGAGATTTGATGTCCATGGTGAACATGAGCTGATAGAGTCACTGAATCTGAACCTGTCAAATAACTGGAGAGCATGGTTAGTGTCTTTAACATAGGAGGGCAGGGACTCAACAAGGGTCTCATGAGGCCATCCAAAATGCGGAGATGTGGGATGTGGGGCAGGAGCAGGCAGACACTATGGGACGACCCGGGTTACCTGTTTTGTGGATTTTGGGAAGAAGATAAAACCTAGATGTCTGGGGATGCTGGACTATAAGTCTCTTAGCAGAAGCAGGGAGCTCATTGTTTTCAATAGCAGAGGTGATGGTGGTGGTGACCTCCGTCTGATAGTCAGCAGTGGGGTCCTGTGGAAGAGAAGAATAAAACCTGGTGTCAGAGAGTTGCTGTGTGGCTTCCGTGATGTATAGCTCCTCTTGCCAGACCACAACAGCACCTCCCTTATCAGCTGGTTTAATAACAATGTCATTCCTACATTGTAGAGATCTGAGGGCTGCAAGCTCACCAGGTGTCAGGTTGGAATGGTAGTGCCTGCAATGAAGATTAAAGTTAGTGGTGTTTTCCATGCATTGGTTAACAAAATAATCAACAGCAGCAAAACGTCCTGGAGGGGGTGTCCATGCACTTCCCTGGGGATTGATGTCATTGATAGTTCTGGTGATACCGTCATCATCTGTGGGAAGAGGAGTCATATTAGAAAAATGAGCTGCAAGGCGTATCACATGTACAGTATGACTAAAACAGTTTTTTTACACCTCTAGATGGCATTCAAATGTCCTTCAGTCTTGAATACTGATGTGTTGAACTTTCTTTGTTAAAGGTGATCTGCAAACTAAGTACATGAGCCCACTCCCATCCCACATACATTAGTAAGCTGCAACGGGAGTCCAGGGCTGCTATCAGTAAAATTTCTGTAACAGTCTGAACATTTTAACGAACCGATGAAACTTTTAACTGAATACAGAAGTGCCAACAAGGTCCCGATCGAGGGAGCGCAAGTTTACATGGGTATTCTATCGATTTAGTGACGTTGCAGACACCACTGCTTTCAATGGAGCAGCAGTGGAAGGGGCTTAATATTCTAATTTTATTGCTTTCATGGGGGGTGGGGTCTTGATGCATCAATTAATACTTACAACAACACCAGAATGGGTAGTTTTCAGCTAAATGTTTCGGTGGTTTGTTAAAATGTTCAGACTGTTACAGATATTTTACTGATAGCAGCCCCAGACTCCTGTTGCAGCTTACTAATGTATGTGGGATGGGAGTGGGCTCCTGTACTTAGTTTGTAGGTCAACTTTAAAGTAATTTTATTGCCTTTGTAGCAACCTTGAATCCATATCTACTCAGCAGTTGCTGCTCTTTCCACAGTTCCTGAACATTCTCTGATCACAATAACACCATTCCAGACCATTCAGATGCATAGCATGGAGTGGTGTTATTGATGCCATAGAATGTCTTAGACATATGAACAGAAAGCAGTTGCTCTTGGGAAGAGGGGAACTAATATGTAAATCTGAAGGCACCCAAAGCATAATCATGGTTTTAGCAAAACTTGGTCAAAACTTTGGAATACATAATTGACATGGAAAGGAAAATGAAAGGACAGTAAGCTATGTAAAAGTTCCACCAATGCAACCACTCGTGGATTTGCCTTTATTGGTTTTTACTCCAAACCCCTTGGTGAAAACATTTTTCACTGTGTATACAATATGTCAACATTCCAATCTCTCAAGAGATTGACCTTGTCCCTATCTTAATGCAGAACATTGAGTTGCATCCTCATTTTGTTTAATTGGGGCCTACAATGGTACTACAAAAACATTGTGTTGTGAGCACATAGACTTCCGTTTCTTGAAAAAGCTTAGCACAGCACACGCTGCACTGCACTATCCTTTTCTGTTTACATCCTGTTATCTCAAACTGTTCAGACGGGGAAAGTGTAGGGAAAGGTAGGGCCTCAACCTCCAGAGGTGCCTTGCTGGGACGTTGAGCTTAACCATTGAGTTTTATTTGAAAGGGGAACTCTCTGCTCACCTACAGCCATGCAGTGGGATAGTGAGGTTCTGATTTATCAAAACACAATGTAATATTGGCTGGCACAGGTCACTGGATCACTTTCTGGTAAATTAATAGTGTGTCTCTTTGCAGACGACACAAAGATCTGCAACAGGGTTGATACACAAGGGGGGGGGGTGAAAAGGCTGAGAAAGGGCTTGGCAAGGCTGGAGGAATGGTCAAGCATCTGGCAGCTTAGATTCAATTCAAAGAAGTGCAAAGTAATGCACCTGGGAAACAAAAACCCAAGGGAAGAGTACACAATGGGGGGGGGAGGTACCAACAAAATAGAAAGGAACCTGGGGATAGTCATATCAGATGACCTAAAGGTAGGCAAACAATATGAGAAGGTAGTAAGGAGGGCTAGGGGGATACTGGGATGTATAGGGAGAGGCATCACAGTAGAAAACAGGAAGTTGTTATCCCTCTGTACACAGTTGGTGAGACCCCATCCGGAGTACTGCGTACAGTTCTGGAGACTCCATCTCTGCAAAACATAGAAACATAGAATTTGACGGCAGATAAGGACCGCTTGGCCACCCAGTCTACCCATTTCCCTACCTAATGGATAAGCTGCAGATCCTAGTTAACCAGCAGCCTATTTCTTCCTACCCCAACCCCCTAGAATTGCCTTATGACTGTCCCATGCATGCTTGAATTCCACCACTGTTTTTGACTCCACAACCTCCTCCGGAAGGCCGTTCCATGCATCCACAACCCTCTCTGTGAAAAAATACTTCCTTAAATTACCTCTGAGCCACCCCTCCATCTTCAAATTGTGCCCTTGTTCTTGCACACCTCTTTTTTTGAAAGATGCTACCCTCTTGGACTTTGTTGATTCCCTTGAGGTACTTGAAAGTTTTTATCATGTCCCCCCTCTCCCTCCTTTCCTCGAGGCTATACATATTAAGATCCTTAAGTCTCTCTTCATATGTCTTCCGGTGCAGACCCTGCACCATTTTAGTTGCCCTCCTCTGGACAGCTTCCATCCTGTCTATGTCTTTGCAGAGATTGGGTCTCCAGAACTGCATCCAGTACTCCAGATGGGGTGTCACCAGCTGTCTGTACAGAGGGATTATAATCTCAGTATCCCCCCCGCCCTCCTTGCTGCCCTCTCACATTGCTTGCCCACCTTTAAGTCATCTGATATGACTACCCCCGGGTCCCTTTCCATTTTTGTTGTTGTTAGTATCTCACCACCCCATTGTGTACTCTTCCCCTGGGTTTTTGTTTCCCAGGGGCATTACCTTGCATTTCTTAGCATTGAATCTAAGCTGCCATACATTTGACCATTCCTCTAACCTTGCCAAGTCCCTTCTTATCCTTTCCACCCCACCTTGTGCATCAACACTGTTGTAGATCTTTGTGTCATCTGCAAAAAGACATACTTTTCCTTCCAGTCCCTCCACAATGTCACTTATAACGACATTGAAGAGGACCATTCCTAATACTGAACCCTGCGGTACCCCACTAGTAAGCCCCCTTTCTTCCGAGTGGACTCCATCTACTATTACTCTCTGTGTCCTATTCTCCAGCCAATTCTTTACCCAGGCTGTCATCTTGGGACCCACTCCCAGGCTGGCTAACTGGAATATTAATCTTTTGTGTGGGACTGTGTCAAATGCCTTGCAAAAGTCTAGGTAGGCCATGTCACAGCCCCTCCCTGATCTACTACTTTGGTCACCCAGTCAAAGAAATCTATCAGATTCGTCTGACATGACCTTCCCGCTGTGAATCCATGCTGCCTTGGGTCCTGTGCCCCTCTGGCCTCTAGATACTTGACAATTCTTTCCTTCAGAAGTGATTCCATCATTTTCTCTATCGCTGAGGTTAAACTAACAGGTCTGTAGTTTTCTGCTTCTGCCTTGCTCCCACTTTTGTGAAGGAGAATCACATCTGCCCTCCTCCAGTCCTCGGGTACCACCCCATCCTCCCATGATTTGTTAAAGAGGGTAGTCAGTGGTGTCACTAGTTCTACCCTTAGTTCTTTTAGAATTCTAGGATGAATCCCATCAGGCCCCATTGCTTTGTCCAACTTCAGTTTTAAGAGTTCTTTCAGACCCCTTTCTTCTGTAAATGGGCTGGTATCAACTTCTGTATCCAGAGTGTTTCTACTGTTTGTTTTAGGTACCTCCCCCTCTTCATTTGTAAATACTGAGCAAAAATATTTGTTTAGTATCTCTGCCTTTTCACAGTCACCCTCTGCCCACCCTCCCTCCCTTTATTAAGCCTCACTATCCCTTCCTTTGTCTTCCTTCGCTCCCTGATATACCTATAAAAGGTTTTATCCCCCTTCTTAACTGAGTTGGCTATCTTTTCCTCGGTTTGGGCCTTTGCTGTTCTGACTGCCTTCCTAGCTTCCTTTTGCTTTAACTGATACAGTTCTCTGCCCTGCTCCTTCTGTGATTCCTTGTACTTCCTGAATACTTTCTTTTTCTCTTGAACCTTCACTGCCACTTCCTTTGAGAACCATAGTGGTTTCTTACATCGTTTTGTTTTGTTTATTGCTTCACACAAAGGCTTGTTACTTCTGTGATGGCAGTTTTTATTATTCCCCATTGTTCTTCCTGCCCATTTGCTAGTGCATTCCTTAGGCACTCACCCATTTTGGCAAAGTCAGCCCTCCTAAAGTCCAGTACCTTTGCCTTTGTATGGCTTGACTCTATTGCTGTGTTTATTGTGAACCATACTGTTCGATGGTCGCTACTTCCCAGATGGCTACCCATTTCTACATCTGTGATCCTCTCTCCATCTCCATTTGAGAGAACCAGGTCTAAGATTGCTCCCTCTCAGTAGGCTCCAATACTAGTTGTCTAAGACATGCCCCTGTAGGGCATCTAGAATAACCCACTCCTCAAGTGGCTGCTGCAACTGCACTCCAGTTAACATCTGGCATATTCAGATCACCCATCAGTAATATCTCCCTTTTCTGCCATTCTAAGTGTACTTTCTATCATTTCCTTGTCCATTTCCTCCCCTGAGAGGAGGTCTGTATACAACCCTGTGCGATTGTGGTGCCATTGCCTGTCTCCAAATTTACCCACAGTGCTTCTTCCTCCCTGTTTACCCTTTTTGTTTTGTTGCTTTTATTCCTTCCCTTATGTAAAAGTACTCCTCCTCCTCTTTTACCCTCCCTGTCCCTCCTGTAGATAGTGTATCCTGGTATGTTTACGTCCAGTCATGGTTTTATGTGTACCATGTTTCTGTGACTGCTATAATATCCAGATGTTCCTCCTCCATCAAGGCCACTAATTCAGGAAGCTTGTTACCCAGACTACTGGCATTGGTACTCATTGCTCTCCATTTTTTGATGGCTTTACCTTCTGTTGCAGCATCCCCCACTGAACTTTCTGCCTTGGTCTTTTTCTCATTTAGTACCCTGTTTTGTAGGGAGAGGCTGGGATTTTCCTGCTACTTATCAGTGCCTCCCCCTTTGACTAGTTTAAAAGCTTGCCAATGAAGCATTTAAACCGATTGCTCAAAAGACTTGTTCCCTTCCTGGACAGATGCAGACCATCCTGCCAGTATAGGCTGGTGTCCCTCCAGGTGGAATCCCAGTCCCCAATGAAGCCAAACCCTGTGCTCCACATCATTTTTCAACCATTCATTAAACTGCATAGTGCAAAGTACCTCGCCTCACCCATGCCATTGACAGGCAGCACCTCTGAGAAGGATACTGTGTGTGCTACTTGTCTTAGGCCCCTCCCCAACTCTACAAAGTCCTCCTGCACTGCTCTAATCTCATGATGAGCCTAGTCATTTGTCCCTAG
Source organism: Neoceratodus forsteri (assembly GCA_016271365.2). Classification (NCBI taxonomy): domain Eukaryota; kingdom Metazoa; phylum Chordata; order Ceratodontiformes; family Ceratodontidae; genus Neoceratodus; species Neoceratodus forsteri. Next base: position 1,407,843,936 of record CM057452.1, read on the forward strand.
GTGGATAATGACGTCCAGCTCAGACTCCCGTGCAGCTGTTCTCGTGATCCTGAGGATGCGCTTCCTATCCCTCCAAGCCATGGCACCAGGCAGGCACCTAACTTCAGTTTTCCCTGCTCCCCCCAATTCTATCCCCCTAATAATTGAGACCCCCACCAGGAGCTGCTTCCTTTCCCTGTGGTGTCCTCTGCTTCCTTCCTGTGGGCTTCCCATGTGACAGTTGTCCTCAGCCTCCTTAGTCTCCTTTCTTCCCTACCTCCTTCTATTCTATAAAGACATAGGGAGGAGGCAGTCTAGAGGAAGACAACTAAAATGGTGCAGGTTTTGCACCAGAAGCCATACGAAGAGACTGAAGGAGCTTAATATGTATACCCTTGAGGAAAGGAGGGAGAGGGGGGACATGATATTTATTTTATTTTTGTATTTATTTATTAAGATCTAGGATTCAACACCTTTGAGCTGAGAACTCTTTTACAAAGGTTCCACGTCAGTGGGAGGGAAGACAGTATAATAAAGGATTAAACAACATAGAATATCAGACATGTGCAATAATTACAGGGGTTTATACAAGCAGGTTATACATACAAGACAAATCAATAGAGGGTACCAACCCTCGGTCTACATATAGAATAAGGTAGCGGAGCGAATAGTTGAGGGTAGGGAGAAAGCTAGCGGAGAGAATAGTTAGTGGAGAGAATAGAAGGAGGTAGGGAAGAGAGGGCAAGAAAGGATGGTGGAGGGGTTGGAAGGTGAGAGAGAGAGTTGCAGCAGTCATTGACCTTGTCTAGAGACTGGGGGGAGGGGGTAGATGGAGGCAGCGAGTAGCCAAACCAGGGTTGCGAGCCACCTTGTGGAGGGAGGGAGTGTAGAGTAGGGCAGAGGTGGCAAGGAACCATGCCATTACTGGGAGCCACAAAGAGGCAGGTCAGAGTCAAATGGCAGGGGACTAGTGGAAACAGTCACAGGTGCTGGATGCTGATAGCTGCTGGCATAGTAGTCTCTGGAACGGACCAGAGTAGGTTGAGTGGAGATGGCCTGGCTGAGGGCGTTAAACTAGAGGGGTTTTCTGTAGCCAAAGGAACATTATACAATGGCAAGAAAAAATCCTGGACTCTGATTGGTCAGTCTTGGGCTGGACCCGTGATGTTATCCCAGTACAACATCACGGGTCTAGTCTCAGCCTCACTGTGAACCTGGAGATGATTGTTTGCTTAATTTTTTTCTGCTTGATTGTTTCATCTTCTCTTAAAAAACAAAAATATTTTTCCACACAAAAACATCTTTAAAATTATTTTTTTATTCTGTATAACAACGAGCCATTGTATAATAGCAATAATGCCCTCCAGGGTGTTTTTCATTTGGGATAACATCACGCCTCAGTCATTGGACGCACTTGGCCTCTGGTCTCGTGCCCAACCACCTGAGGTGTGACGTTATCCCAGCACGACACGCACCGTGTCGGGCATTATTGCTTAATTGACCCTGCATCGTTTGAAGCAGAGGAACATGAAAGAGGTGAGTGCTGGCACTTCTTATCCATTGTGAGTTGATGCTGTGTGGCTGAAGTAAGTTTGCTGTGCCATGGGGAAGAATACCAAGTAGTGCCTTTTTGGCAGCAAGCAGGTTTGGTAGTGTAACCTCTGACTGAGTTGGAGCCAGCCCATTTGAGCATGGAAGTCACAGGTATGGGTGAGGCGCTCAGCTCCTGTGAGCAGTCTGCAGGCTTTGTTCAGTGCAACCAATATTCTGCGGAGGGCGGTGTGGCTAGCAGCACCATAGATGACCAAGCCATAGTCTATGACAGAAAGGATGGAGCTGTTGATGGCTAGTCTAAGAGCGTCCGAAGTGAGACAGTGCTTGTGACTGTGGAGGAGATGGATTTTGTAGTTGACAGTCCTAGCCACATTGCTGATGTGCTGGTCATAGGCCAGACTGTTGTCAAGTGTAATCCCAAGATATTTAAAGTGCTGGGTTTGTTCAAACAGGGCTCCAGATCAGGTACTGATGTTGAGAGTGTGTGACTTGTACTTGCTTCGAGTACTACAGAACATCATAGTTTTGTTTTTTTTGCTGTTTAGGATAAGTTTGTGGTTTTGGAACCAATCCTCAACAATCCCGAAGCTATGTTGCAGCTCACACTCGAGTTTGTCTGGGTCAGAGCAGCTTGAGAAGAGTACTGCATCGTCTGCATAGAGTAGCATCTGCTGTGGGCAGCTGTGTGGTAGATTGTTTAGAAAGATGCTGAAAAGGAGCAGATAAACTTTACAATGAATAGAAACGTTCAAGAACCTCAAAGGCACCAACAAAGTCCAAGAGGGTAGAATCTTTCAGAAAAAGAGATGTGCAAGAACAATAGGGGCACAATTTGAAGACAGAGGGGGAACGGCTCAGGGGCAATGTGAGGAAATATTTTTTAATGGAGAGGGTGGTGAATGCATGAAACAGCCTTCTAGAGGGGATTGTGGGATCAAAAATAGCGGGGGAATTCAAGAATGCAAGGGACAGACATAAGGCAATTCTAGAGGGGAGTAGGAGGAAATAAGCTGTTGGTTAACTTGGTTAACTAAGATCTGTAACTTATCCAATAGGTAGGGAAATGGACAGACTAGGTGGGCCAAGTGGTCCTTATCTGCCATCAAAGTCTATCTTTCTTTGTTAATAAAACAATTATTACTAAATCGGTACCATACTTTCCCACAGTATTGCTGCAGGGGTGTGGAGCAAAGTTCATGGCTAGCAGCATTTCTGCAGGATAGCTGAGAGTTCACCTGAAATCAATGGGACTAAAACCTCTGAAATAATCATTTGTTGTAAGTCTACCAGTAATGGAATAGCTTTCTTGAAATGGAATACATGCTGATATCTTATAGTTGAAAGTTTGGGCTGCAGTATGCAACGGTGAGTCAGTGTCTGTAAAAGTTGGGCTACAGTTTGTACACTGGGGCATTCAGAGGGCAGTACCAAGGCCCCCCGGCCCCTTTTCCAGGTGGGCCCTTAGCTACCCAGTCTGACTCTGTGACTCAGGGTGCCCAATCCCCAGGTCAGCATTAAATAATTTTTTTATGACACCAAGACGCCCACTGTCTGTGTCAGATGCATCTCCCCCTCCCCCCATGCACACACATAACCACCGACCTCAGGGTGCCCAATCTCCAGGTTGGCATTGAAGCCCCCAGTACTGTGGCACACTGGGAGCCCACCCCAGTGTGCCAAAATCCATTGTTTCCCTGTGAGACCCACAACGTCATTTATTTTTAAACCTGAAAAGACAGAAAACTGTCACTCATTGTTGTCGCCGGTCCCCACTCCTCCCTCAACCCTCCCTCTGTGCACCCAACTTCCCCGCAACCCCCCCTACCCATACTTACCTCCAGAGGTCGGGAGCAGTGATCTTCAGTGGACCAGAAACACATCTGCATTCTTCAAAAGATGACCGCAAACTGAGGAAATGCCGGTAAGTTCTATAATGGCAGTGAATGGGTGGGGGGGGGGCAATTTATGTTATCTCAGCCATTTTTTGGGAGCTTTGGTCCCACATTTTCAACATGGGGTTCTTGGGACCCAACCTCATGAACATAGTCACTGTCATTTTGTTTCTCAGTCCTAAAAGGTGATTTCGCAGTCATTGTGTGGATCGCCTTTCGGGACCAATTAACAAAATGACAGTACCACTGTTTATGAGCTGGGGTCCCAAAAAGCCCTTGTTGCAAATTTGGTGAAAAAACTCAGAAACAAGATTGCATTATGAGCATCCATTGTGCAGTTTCTATGCACGCCTGTAACATCATCAATTTTTAAGATTTTCACTCCATATTTCCAACATTGCCATTTTTTCATACCCCCTTATGAGCAGTACAGCTGTCATTTTTTGTGTCCTTCTCAAAATGTGTTTTTGCACCTGTGGCTCAGAATGGCGTGGTTGCTGTGCGAAATCAACTTTTGGAACAGATTAACAAAATTCCAGTGCCACTGTTCATGAGGGGAGGTCTCAAAAAGGCCATGTTGAAAATTTGGTGAAAACATTACAAACAAGCATTTGTCAATGCCGAATGTTGATTACGTTGGTCTGTTGAGCTCACTCACTGCCCCTCTGTCACTCGCTCAGTCTGTTTCTCCCGGTGCTGCAGGCAGCTCTTTTGTACTGGGCTCCTGCCTGTGTTAGCAGCTGTTTCTGCCCACTAAGAAATCTGCAGCTGTCCCGACAGAGCTCCGTTGAGGAGGTTCACTCCCCCTCTCTCACTCGCTCATTCTGTTTCTTCTGGCACTGCAAGCTGCCCTTTTATACTGGGCTCCTGCCTCTGTTGGTGGCTTTTTCTGCCCACAAAGAAATCTGCAGCAGTCCTGACACAGGTCTGTTGAGCCTGCTCACTCCCCCTGTCTCATTCACTTGTTCTGTTTCTGCTGGCGCTGCAAGTTGGCCTTTTGTAATTGGCTCCTGCCTGCATTGCCGCCTTTTTCTGCCAACAAAGAAATCCGCAGCAGTCATGATAGAGCTCTGTTGAGCTTGCTCACTCACTCTGTTTCACTAACTCATTGTGTTTGTCCCAGTGCTGCAGGCTGCCCTTTTTGTACTGGGCTTCTGCCTGCATTGGCACCTTTTTCTGCCCACAAAGAAATCCGCAGCTGTCCCAATAGAGCTCCACTGCAGTCGCTCCCCCGTCTCATTCACTCATTCTGTTTCTTCTGGTGCTGCAGGCTGCCCTTTTGTACTGGGCTCCTGCCTCAGTTGGTGCCTTTTTCTGGCCACAAAGAAATCTGCAGCAGTCCCAACAAAGTTCCGTTGAGCTCGCTCACTCCTCTTCTCTCACTCGCTCATTCTGTTTCTGCTGGCACTGCAGGCTGCCCTTTTCTACTGGGCTCCTGCCTGTGTTGCAGCCTTCTTCTGCCCACAAAGAAATTTGCAGCAGTTACAATAGAGCTCCGTTGAGCTCGCTCACTCCCCCTCTCTCTCAATCACTTATTCTGATTTTCCCGCCACTGCAGGCTGCCCTTTTTGTACTGGGGCCTTGCATGCATTGCTGCCCTTTTCTGCCCACAAACAAATCTGCAGCAGTCCCAACAGAGCTCCATTGAACTCATTCACTCTCCCTCCCTGACTCGCTCATTCTGTGTCTCCCACCGCTGCAGGCTGCCTTTTTGTACTGGACTCCTGCCTGCATTGGTGGCTTTTTCTGGCCACAAAGAAATCTGAAGCAGTCCCTACACAGCTCCTTTGAGCTCACTCACTCTCCCTTTCTCAGTCACTCATTCCATTTCTGCTGGTGCTGCAAGCTGGCCTTTTGTACTGGGCTCCTGCCTCGGTTGGCACCTTTTTCTGGCCACAAAGAAATCCGCAGCAGTCACAATAGAGCTCCATTGAGCTCGCTCACTACCGCTCTGTCACTCGCTCATTCTGTTTCTCTTGGCGCTGCAGGCTATGCTTTTGTACAGGGCTCCTGGCTGTGTTGGCACCTTTTTCTGTCCACATAGAAATCTGCAGCTGTCCCAACAGAGCTCTGTTGAGGTCGCTCAGTCTCTTTCTGTCTCTCTCTCTCACACACACACTCATTCTGTTTTTCCTGGTGGTGCAAGCTGCCCTTTTGTACGGGGCTCCTGCCTGCATTGGCACATTTGTCTGCCCACAAAGAGATCTGCAGCAGTTCTGACAGCGCTCCAGTGAGTTCGCTCACTCCCCCTCCCTCACTCACTTTCTCGTTCTGTTTCTTCCAGTGTTGCAGGCTGCCCTTTTGTACTGGGCTCTTGCATTGGGGTCTTTTTCTGCCCACAAACAAATCCGCGGATGTCCAGACAGAGCTCAGTTGAGCTCGGTCACTCCCCCCTCTCACTCACTCGATCTTAATCTGTCCCAAACACTGATTTCCCACAGTGACCGTGCTATTCTCCGGCAGGAGTGCAAAAACATATTTTAGCCAGGATGTGAAAAATGACAGCTGTACTGTTCATAAGGAGGTGTGAAAAAATGCCACTGTTGAAAATGTGGCATGAAAATATTACAAATTTTAAGGGTTACAAGGATGCGGAAACAGTTCAATGCACATTTGTAACACAGTCATGTTATGGAGTTTCGTCACCAAATTTTCAACATAGGGATTTTAGGACCTCTGCTCATGAAGAGTGCCACTGTCATTTTCTTAATATGTCCCAACACTGATTTCCCACAGCAATCGTGGTTATAAAAGAGCGGAGGTCGGGTCACGAGGGCAGGAGTCCTAAGCCCTCCCACAGAGAGGACCCGGACCACGCCGAAGAATTACAAAAGAGCGGAGGTCGGGCCATGAGGGCAGGAGTCCCTAAGCCTCCCACAGAGAGACAGACCCCCCGTGGACCATGCTGAAGGAATCACAAGAGTGGAGGTCGGGTCGCGAGGGCAGGAGTCCCTAAGCCTCCCACAGAAAGACAGACCCCTCGACCACGCCGAAGGAATCACAAAAGAGCGGAGGTTGGGTTGCGAGGGAAGGAGTCCCTAAGCCCTCCCCACAGAGAGACGGACCCCCCCGGACCACACCGAAGGACTCACAAAAGAGTGGAGGTCGGGTCGTGAGGGCAGGAGTCCCTAAGCCCTCCCCACAGAGAGACGGACCCCCCGGACCACGCCGAAGGAATCACAAAAGGTAGCCAGAATTTCTTCCTGCAGCCACTTCCCTGAGCCAAGAGGAGCTGTACCACGCCACTTTTTGTTTGAAATTACGCCTTTTTTAGTTTTCACTGTACTGTTAAAACTGTGTAAACTGCTGGTGTGCACCGATTTCCATAGCACTCTGCCTCCAGTGTTAGTTACTGCTAAATTTGTGTGCCAATTTTTAAAAGAAGAGAGCTGTTAGTCTGGGCAGATTTTAAATGATTTTAAAGCAGGGTTTTTTTCTGTCTGAAACTGCAACTGATAGCACAGCCTAGCCCAGGGGTAAATACTGCTGGAGAAAAAAGGGGAGCTGCAGGAATCTCTGTGGCTATAGTCTGCTGCTCAGGACTCTCCCACATTTGCTCTTGATTGTGAAAGTTCTGTTAAATCCCCCGGGTTGCAATTTCTACTGCGCCACTTTTGATTTTTTGCCTTCCAATTATGAGCCTTCCCCCACAAAAGCTATCATTACCATTTGTAAAGCACGCTCCGCCTGCATAGCCACTCACCTGTATTTAAACCCTCTCTTTCTTCTGCAGAGCTGGAGGTCCGGTCGAGGGGCAGGAGTCCCTAAGCCTCCCCACAGAGAGACGGACCTCCTCGACCACACCAAAGGAATCACAAAAGATAGCCAGAGTTTCTTCCCTGCAGCTGCTTCCTGAGCCAAGAGGAGCTCCTAGCCTGCCTGCACTGCGCAGGCTCCCACCGCCCACCACCACCCTTAGTCGGCTTGTGTTTATATAGTGGAGCTGCTGTCATACCTCGTGAGCTCGTAAACCAATCAGCCCACTTTCCCATTAGTCCCTTATACTGCTCCGCCACTAGCAGCCACTGCTGAGCAGACTGTGTCTTTCCCTCCTTGCACACAAGGAAGTACGTGGATAAAGAAACAAAAAATGCATTTTCTCACTGCAATTATTTCCATGCTTTGCATAGCCTTATCCTCCCTCCCTCCCTCACTCAATACTTCTCTATCTGACCCTGTGTCTCTTCCCACCTTAACTCTTAATGCATACACCCCACTCCTCCTCTGCTCCGCTCAAACACCACTTTCACCTGGGGCACAACTGGACCCTGGGGGCCTCCATCCTCCCCCCTCTTTCCACGCTACAACACCTGCCCTATATCCCCTACTCTTCTCAGCCCCAAAGGCAAACCCAACTCCAGCAATGCAACCCACCTGGAGGGGCGCGCCAATAAAGATCATGTGCCAATTAAGGAACGCTCTGGTATTCCTGCTGCACTTAGCAGGTGATGTTGAACAGAACCCAGGGCCACAGACACCCATGGCTGCCCCACCACCAGCACAACCCACACACCTCCCTAAAGGTCTCAAAATCGTGCATATAAACATATGTAGCATCCTAAACAAAATCGCTGCCCTACAAACAACTGTCCTTGACCTTCGCCCAGACATCGTAATTATCACAGAGTCATGGCTGAAGCCCCATCACCGGGATGAGGAATTCTCTATACCTGACTTCTCCCTAATCCGCCAAGACAGGCAGGGAAGAAAGAAGGGTGGTGGCACTGCCATATATGTCGCCACAAATCTCCAGTTTTCTGTAATCACCTCACCAACACCCTCAATAAACATCGATTCCCTCCTGATCAAAATCCCCCTGCCCCACTCTATCCCAGTATATATATCTGGGTCTTACTGCCCACCGGACACACGATTAACCAGCATCCTTGAACATCTAGGCAACCTGAGGGCCCTCACAGAAGGTGGAGAACTCCACATCCTCGGGGATTTCAATCTAAACTGGCTTGGTTGTGCAGCATCAAAGGCTCGCTGCCAAATAAGTGCACTAAACTTGCACCAGCAAATAGGGGAACCCACCAGCCTAAACCACAAATTGAAGAAACACACACTACTGGACTGGGCACTTACTACCCACCCTCATAGGATACTCAAAGCCGGCCTCCTTCCGGACTCCCTTAGCGACCACCATATGATCTACATAGTGCGCAAAATCTTCCATCCCCCGGCCCCCCACCCCCGTCTGCTGAACTGTGGAACCTACAAATCATTGGATCTGCCTGCACTCCTAAACACCCTCACCACCATCAACTGATCTCCCATCTCTAGCGCCACCTCCATGGACAAGGCCCAGAGCTACTTCTCTACAAATCTCCTCGCTATCTGGGACATATATGCCCCGCTAAGGAGATCCAGAGTCAGGGGCTCCCACTTACCCTGGGTAACCGCTAACCTCATGGAGCAACTCCGAGCCAGAGACCGGGCCTGGAAACTGTTCAAGGCCACTGGCTCTCACTTGGCCCAACAACAATACCGGTCCCTTCGAAATGCCTGCACTAGACTTATACGGCAGTCCAAATCAAACTACTTCAAACTGACGTTCAACAAAGACCACACCCACCCTTCTCAATTCTGGAAATCCATAAAATCTCTCTTCACTCCACCAACCCAACACCCCACCCCCACTCTCAACCTCGCAGGCAAAATCATAAATGACCCTCGCCAGGTTGCATCCCGAGCTAAATGCCCTCTCTCCTCCGCTGCTGCCTCTACCTCCTCCCACCCCCACCCCACCCACCAACACTGCTTCTCCCTAAAGCTCCCACTGATCTCCCTAACACACCACCCCAGGCCTCTTTTCGCTCCGCCCAGTCACTCCAGACCAGGTGTTAAAAATTCTACCTCACTAAACACGACTAAGGAAAATGCCCATCGGGTTTAGATTCTAAAATGCTCCAACTCTCGGCGCCATCATTAGCCTATCCCCTATCCATGCTCTATAATCGGTCCTTTTCACTAGGTGCTGTTCCCACGACATGGAAACAGGCCACAGTCATTCCTCTCCACAAGGGAGGTGACCTCTCCTCCGCTTCAAACTATTGGCCTATATCTCTGCTCCCTATCCTAGCCAAAATTCAAGAGCGCCTTGTTCTATCCCAGCTGCACAACTATCTTGATACAATCTCCTTCTTCACCCCCTTTCAAGCCGGCTTCAGAAAAAATCACTCCACCACCACATCCCTCCTTCGCCTCACCAACTCCATCCTAACAGGCATTGACGAAGGGGAAATTAACGCAGCTATTTTCATAGACCTGGCAAAAGCCTTTGACACGGTCTCACACCCCCTGTTATTATCCAAACTTGCCCAAACTGGTCTGTCGACGGCAGCACTCAATTGGTTCCAGTCATACCTGTCAGGCAGGTCACAAGCAGTCCGCATCGGTATAGCCCTATCCACCCCCCTCCCTGTCAACAGTGGCGTACCTCAAGAGTCTGTACTCAGCCCGCTGCTTTTCTCAATTTTCATAAACGATTTGCCTGCTGTCTGCACACAATCTGGTATCCATATGTATGCAGATGATACGGTGTTAGTTGCCTCTGGCCCATCTGGTACCACGCTAGCATCTCACCTTCAAAAGGACTTCGACTTCATCCAACGCTGGTTCATTCAGAACCAGCTATTCCTAAACTCAAAGAAAACTGTCTCCCTCACTTTCGGCTCCAGAGCCAAACTAACCCGGCTTATTGATGCGCCCACCTTCTATACCTTGGATAGGACTCCGCTTGTGGCCTGTTCCACATATCGTTATCTCGGCATCTGGCTTGATCAGTACCTTGATTTCTCAGCACATGTAGAGGCTGTGCAAAAAAAGTTACATCCCATGCTGGGAACTCTCTATCGGAACAAGTTCTGCATCCCTCTACCAACCAGGAAAGCAATGGTACAAAAAATGATCCTCCCAATTTTCGACTATGGAGTTGTTATCTATGGTGCCACCCTCCAAACATCCTTAGCCAGGCTCGACCCTATTTTCAACTCCTTCTGCCAGTTCACTTTGGATTGTCCTCCCAACACCCACCATTGTGACCTCTACCAGTCCCTTGACCTCCCGTCACTCCAAAATCTGTGACTGCTGCACTGTACGAGAATTGCTGCTAAATTCTGGTCACATACACTGCCCTCCTACCTATCAACATCTCTAACTGCCATCCCCCCACCCACCTACGAACTCAGGTACTCTGACTCCAGGCTTCTCCACATTCCCCATAGATCCACCCGATTAGGTCAGGGTGCTTTCAGCTTCAGACTGCCCAAATTATGAAACTCTCTAGCCACCGGCATCAGACTCACCACAAGTACTCCCAAACGAAATGCCCTCCTCAAAACGCATTCTGCTACCAACTGCTTATGCTTTCCCCATCGCTGAACTCCCTGCTCAACTCTCATCAGCTATCCGGGCTCCATTTCAAGCAGCCCCATAAGCCCATAATCCTTTCCTCTGTTGCTGTTGATACGAGCACCTACCCATTTAGTAGGCAAATCTAAGGACACTATGAAATCTGCTGCAATACCTACTATGCTACTATATCACTGCCTGTATATACTCTTCACTTTGTATAAACCAACATCCGTCTCAGCTACTGCACACATCCTACTGGGCCATTGCTGGGTATCTGCAAATTATGTATGTACTATGTGTGTTTTTTATGTATTTTTATGTATTTTTTATGTTACTGAACTCTTGTAAACCCCTACCCCAGGGCGCATCTGGAATCGAGCAGTACTCTGCTCAGTATGCCTTCCTGGTAAATCTCTTAAATAAATAAATAAATAAATTCTGCGCCGGAACTGTGAAAACACATTTCGGTCAGGATGTGAAAAATGACAGCTGTACTGCTGATAAGGAGGTGTGAAAAAATGTCACTGTTGAAAACCCAGCGTGACAATATTACAAATCTGCAAAGTTGCAAGGGTGCATGGAAAGTGCGCAACACACACTTGTAACACAGTCATTTGATGGGCTATCATCGCCAAATTTTCACCATAGGCATTTTAGGACCTCTGCTTATGAACAGTACCACTGTCATTTTATTAATCTGTCCCGACCAGTGATTTCCCACAGCAACCATCCTATGCTGCTCCGGAAGTGCGAAAACACATTTTGGCCAGGATGAGAAAAATGGCAGCTGTACTGTTCATAAGTAGGTGTGAAAAGGCGATGTTGAAAATCTGGAGGAAAATATTGTATCTACAGTTACAAGCGACGCGTAAACGCGCAGTGCACGCTGTAACACAGTCATTTTATGGAGTATCATCACCAAATTTTCAATATAGGCATTTTAGAACCTCTACTCATGAACACTGTCACTGTCATTTTCTTAATCTGTTCTGAACACTAATTCCCCACAACGACCGGGCTATTCTGTCCCAAAACTGCGAAAACACATTTTGGCCAGGATGTGAACAATGACAGCTATACTGTTCACAAGGAGGTAGGAAAAAAATGGCAGTGTCGAAAATCTGGCATGAAAATATTGCAAATTCACAAAGTTACAAGCGTGCGTAGCAACTGCGCAACACACGCTCGTAAAACAGTCATTTTTTGAATTTTTTCAACCAAATTTGCAACATAGGCTTTTTGAGAGCCCACCTCATGATCACTGGCACTGTCATTTCGTTAATTGGCCCTGAAAGGTGATTCCACGCAGTGACCACAAAACCTCCTTTCGGGGCTGATTAATGCCATGACAGTTCCAGAATTCATGAGGAGGGGTCCCAAAAACCCCATGTTGAAAATTTGGTGCCAAAATTCCCAAAAATGACTGAGGTATGCATTAAAGTGGAAAAACATTTATTCCATTATACAGCTTACTGGCATTTCCTCAGTTCCGGTCAGCTTTGAAGAGGGCAGATGTGTTCCTGGTCCACCAAGATTGTCCGCTGTGCTCGGAGATAAGTAGGGGTGAGGGGTGTGTGGGGAGGCAGGGTGTGCAGTGGTGGGTGAGGGTTGTGGAGGGGCAGGGAGACCGCCGAGGACAGTTTCTTTTACAGGTTAAAAAAAAGACGCTGGGACCATTTTTATTTTACAGGGCATGTGGCATGCTGGGTGGGCTTCAGCATGCCACTGGAGTCTTACTTTTTGGGGGCAGCTGTAGCCAATGGGGGTTGGGCACCCGTCGGCACACAACAAAAGGGTGTGGGAGATATTATGTATGCCGACGGGATTGGGCACCCGGCCAGCAGACAATAAAAGCGGGGGTTACATACTGCCGACGGGAGGGGTTCCAGTCTGCAAAATAAACAGGGCACTGAAGCCAATGGGGAGTGGGGCCCCTGTTGGCAAACAAACATGGTGGTAATATCGTTTGTGAACATGGCGACAAGCCTCAGCCATGTTCACAAACAATATCAGAACTTCTAGATCCCACCTTGCAATGACGGGTCGCTCTCTCATTGCAGCGAATGGCTGACGCTGCAATGATGAGGCAGCCCCTGATTGCAGCTGCTGAATTTTTACAAGTTGGTGGCACACTGGCTGAACTAGTGTCTGCAGCAGCATGCCACAGCATTGGGGGACGCTGCACAAGCCTTTAAAGGCTGTGGGGGCATTGGCCACAACAGTTCTACGCCTCCACAATCTGCTTGTTGAGAAAGCTGCCGCAGTGTGTTTCTTGTGCATGTTTGTAATCACCATAAACATGACTGCATTACATGCATGCGTTGTGCAGTTTCTATGCACACTTGTAACTTTGCCACTTTTTCATATTTTCATTCGATTTTCAGCATTGCCATTTCTTTACACCTCCTCATGAACAGTACAGATGTCATTTTTCACATTCTGCCCAAAATGTGTTTTCGCACCTGTGGTGCAATGACTGGCACACTCGTTGTGCGATATCACCTTTTGGGATTGAGTAACAAAATTATCCTGGCACTATTCATGAGGTGATGTCCCAAAAAGCCCATGTTGAAAATTTGAAACAAAAATACCTACAAACGTCCAGAGCATTAGGGTTTCCAACCATAACACCCACCCTTAAAATGCAACACAGAGAAATATACAGAGAAACATATGGAAGGCATGTACAAGAGCAATACCAACAGTGAACTCTCAGCATTGACAAATGCGTGTTTATTTATTTATTTGTTTGTTTTTGTTTACCAGGTAAGCACATTAGACAACCAGGTGCCTCTTTTCAGTGCGACCAGGTTGATTACAGAGTTACATACATGATTACAAGGATACAATCAGGTACAACAGGCAAAGAATAAGAGCAGGTACAAGTAAGGACATAGAAACATAGAAACATAGAAGTTGACGGCAGATAAGGACTGCAAGGCCCATCCAGTCTGCCCATTTCTTTTTCTACCTTATAAATGTGCCATCAGCCTTTGCTCTGTCAGTGACCTATCAGTCATGAACATGGTAAATGGTAAATACAGCAACACCAGGGGACCTTACCTACACTGTGGTAGGAAGATAATAACATCATACATAGGAGGCCAGCCATCAGCTGAGTATAGCAGACAACACAGTGTTTGGAGGCTAGGGGTTGAAGAGTACATCAAGGAGATTACAAAAAGGGGGATAGGATAGACCAAAGGAACACTCAGATGGCCTAGCACAACTTGATCCAGAAGAGCAAGGAAGGATCCTTACAAGCTGATTCTTTGATCCCCTGTATGTTTCACCAGAGGGGAAGGTCAGGATACCCTACACCATAGAGCAGTAAGAACAGTGGGGCAAGCAGCAGGAGTACCTTAAGTGCAGAGGCAGGGAAAGGCAGATTTGAGGAAGCCCCAGAGGGAAGCCTTAAAACAGGAATGGGAGGTGGAGGAGCGAGTGCTCGCTGGAAGGGAGTTCCATAGTCTTGGAGCAAGGGTAGTGAAGGCCTGGTCACCCATCTGAGAGCGCGTTTTAGGAACCAGAAGGACATGGGAGTGGCTGGACCTAAGGTGGTAGGATGAGGAGGAGGAAGGGGGAATGAGGGTAGCTGCAAGGGCAGGAGGGGTGGCAGTTCTGATAACCTTGTCTATGAAGTTGCCTAGTACGAAGGACGGGTATTTTTCCTGAGGAAGCCACTCCAACTGAGAATAGAGCTGGCAGCGGTGAGTGAGGCGGGGGAGGGCAGAGAGTGCAAAGCGACATGTATTATTGTACGCCGTATCCCATTTGGAGAGATTGTTTTTTGTGGTGAGGGCAAAGGAGACAAGCCGTGAGGGAGAGCGAGAGGTAAGAGGACCTTTGGCTAGGGCTAGACTTAGTTACCGGGTGAGGCAACTTTTGTTTATAAGCAAGGCCCAACTAGTTAGAGGCCTGCAGATTATGTAATGTGCAGAGTGCAGTCAAGTTGTGGATCTAAAGTCACCCCCAGGTACTTGACAGATTCAGCGTCATGTAGGAAGAATCCATCAGCACATGAGATCCTTAGAGGGGAAGGGACCGCTTTTAGTTTGGCTGTAGAACCAAAGAGCATGGTTTGAGTTTTCTGCAAGTTGATAGCAAGCTTGTGGTCATCGAGCCATGATTGGATCTGGTCGAGGTCAGCATTGAGCTTGTTGTTGATGTCAGAGCTATCCTGGGAGCTGAACAGGATGACTAAGTCATCAGCGTACAGAGTAGAGCACCCGTCGGCCAGGGCCGAGGGCAGCTGATTAATAAAGAGGGAAAAGAGGAGGGGCCCAAGGACAGAGCCCTGAGGGACCCTGCAGTTGACCAGGGCAGGCTTTGACAGGGCCTTGTTAAATGAGGTGTACTGCTGTCTGCCTGAGAGGTAGTTGCTGATCCAGGCTAGGGCAGGGTAGGAGAAGCCCGGAGACTGGAGAGAGGAGCTCAGGAGAGAGTGGTCAACACGGTCAAAGGCTTTTGAGAGGTCCACAAAGATGGCTCCAGTCAGTTTGCCTTGATCAGCAGCAGATCTGATCGCAGAGGAGACAACCGCAGGGCAGTGGAAGTACTATGCCCTTTCCGGAACTGTGTTGCAGGGAGAGTACTTCATAGGTCTGCAGGTAATGGGAGACCTGTGAGGCAACCACCTTTTTGAGAAGCTTACTGATCGCTGACAGTATTGCTATCAGTCGATAGTTCCTGGGGTCCTTGGGGTACCCTGTTTGTGAACAGGGATGACTTTGGCCACCTTCCAAATGTCAGGGATGATGCCCGTCAGAAGGGATCTGTTGAAAATGTGGGTGATAGGGCGGGCAAGTATGGAAGCCCCAAGTCTGAGTAGGTAAGGCTCAAGGCTGTCATGCCTGGCACCAGTGTGAGGGGGGAGACCATCAAGAAGCTTCTGGGTCTCCAGGACGGAGATGACCCTGAGGTAGAAGGGAGGTCGAGGGCTTGCATCGACTGGGGTAGTGTCCCATGTTTTGGAGACATGGTAGAGGAAGGAGAGAGCCAGCAGATTGGTGAACATGATGTTGAAAGCATTGGCAATTGTAAGGGGGTTATTGCAATTTACCCCACCAATGTGCATGTCAGAGACCTGAGCTCTGGCAGACCCACCAACTATGCAACAGCACTGGCCTCAGAACACCGATTTAGTTGATTAGTTCATTGCAGTTTTAAAATACATTGAGAGAAAAAAACGTGTAATGCTGCTAAATTAATAGAAATGGTGCGTTAGGTTGAGCTTTTATTTAGTAATGATGTGTTTACTTTAGTTCTTAATGGTGCAAGAAAACAAAATTGTGTTAGCTGCAAGAAATAGTGCACTGGGTTGTCCTTGCGCTGTAATATGGATTTAGCAGTGTTTGCATTTCATGGTTTTGTATGTGCTAAATTGTTTGTGCTGTTTTTCTTGTGCTGACTTGACATGATACCCCTTTGATTACCTCTTACGGTGAAAAAACTAGAGCGAGAACTCTCTGCTATCCTTACCAGGTGGCTCAACATCTTAGTGATTTTTTGTTTGTTTAAAGTGCACTAATCCATGTTTATACAGGTTTTCCACCTTTGTCCCATCAACTTAGGTTGATGTGACTGTGTGAATAGCTACAAGATCCCTGCTAGTGCTTCTTATGATGATACAGTCAACAAAATCTGCCTGGTCTGCTCTCCCCCATCACCATCCATGCCAGCATACCAGCAAGTCCTTTGAGCTGCAGAGAAAGTCTCAAGCCATGTAGGTCCAGATAGCCCATTTAGGACCCACCAGGTCATGAACCGGATCCTCCACACAAACTTGCCATAATAGCTTACTACCAGATATTGTTGGTGCACTGTAAGCCTGATGGAAGAAGTTGGTCCTCTATCCAAGTGGAAAGGGTGTCTAAACAGAAAGTGGGGGTAGAACCAGCCTCCTACATTTGATAACTCTAGACCGCTACAGAAGCAGGGGGTATGATCTGGGGAAAAGTACTATCTTACCTGAGCAGTCATGGGACATGTGCTCAAGTGGGAAGGGAGATGACAGTGCCACAGCCCCTACTCAAGGCCATCTAAAGGTGGAAGGCAATAGCAGAAGAGATGCAGGAATACCTCAAGATGCATAAAACTCCCCTGCTATCTGTCTCATCTGCTATATTTTGGTTGGTACTCTAAGAAAAGTGCCACGACAGAACAGGGGTTCCTGATCACCCCTCCCGCCCCCAACAAGGGTACGACTGCTTTAAGAATAAAGGACATTAATTGCAAGGCAGTCTTTCTAGGGCAGCTGATGGGTAGTAAAAGCCTTCCACTGAATTAATTAACCATTGAGTCCCTGTTGTATAAGAGCCCCAGGTAAAGTCTTGTGGCACAGCAGGGTGGAAGTTCATAATCAGCTCATCGGAGCTGCAGCAGCAGCAGTGGGTGTCAGTGTGGCATTGCTGTTTGGGAGCATGAATTGGGGTTCTTCCATGCTGGTCGAGCTGTTGGAGGAAAGCATGGTCTAGGCAGCCACCTTGGCCCAGGATTTGGAAGCAGTTGCAGTGGCCACAGTATTTTTATTTATTTGCTTTTGTTAACCGGGTAAGCACACTAGACAGCCACAGCCAAGTGCCTATTTTCAGGTGCGACCCAGGAGATGACAAGGTACATACATGAACAATTTTCAGGTGCAACCCAGGAGATTACAAGGTACATACATGAACATCAGGCAAAAATAAGTGAAGGATTACATTAAAAAGAATTAGCACACAGGGACAATACAAGCAACAGTACCAGCAGGGATTTACATTGCAGGCAGTAGGAAGAAGTACAGTGTGGTTTCATCATTCCAGGCAGCAGTGTTGTAAGGCTTGCAGGTAGGCAAAGAGGAGTCACATTGGGATAGAGTGGGCCCAGAGCAAGATAAAGGAGTCCACAGTAATAATGCTCACCCTGTTGGGCAGGTGGGCCTAAGTGGTCTATTTTTCTAGTAAACTGTGAATACAGGAGGTGTATACACGCAGATGTACTCTACCCAAGTCATATTGTTTAGGTAGCATCTCAGTTTGTTGGGGCATTACAGGCTGAGATGGCTTGTCTAGTGCAGAGACAGGTGGAGGCCGTTTTGAGAAAGCCCCAGAGGGAGGCTTTAAACCTCTGGTGGGAGGGAGAGGAGCGAGTGCTTGATAGAAGAGAGTTCCAGACCCTGGGCGCATATGCAGCGAAGGCTCAGTCACCCATTTGTGTGCGAGTTTTAGGTACTCAGTGGCAGTGGGCTTGCTCAGCCTGCAGCAGTGGCGAATCCTAGGGTAAGTTCTTCAGTGGTGCATTTCCGATATTCCTAAGTCTACTGGGGCAGAGCCGGAGGATGCTTTTGAGTCATTATTATGATTCTGGCTTTTTGGTCACACTCTGGGTGAACAATCTCTCCTCCTCCCATCACCTGCCTTCTTTTTCTTGTTCCTGTGGCATTGCTTGGGGGTAGGAAGCCACGGGTCCTAATTTTGAAGTGAGGATGGAAGCAGTGGGCCATATTGCTGACTGGTTGTGAAGGGTCTCTCCAGTGCAGGGATGGTGTCCATAGCTTGAGACATCTGAGTGTCTCTGAAACCAACAGTGGTTCTATTCTTCTCATCTGACATACTAAATCTGCACTGAGGATCAGGGATTACATAAGCACATCTATGTAGTGCTCTAATCATGTGATTTAAGGCTGATTTTAATCTCTGACCTTTTCACTGAAGCTAACAAAGCCCTTGAAGGCTCCTTTCCAGTTGCCACCTGTGGTCAGGGGGGTACAGAGAAATTTACAGGAGTACAAGCAACAAGCAATCATCACAGTACAGAAAACAAGACAACATGTACAAATAACACTTGTAAAAGAATTACAGAGTAACAGAATTTACCAGGTACAATAATAATTTTTAAGCACTGGATGTTTTTTTCACAGTTTCTAACTGGAATGTCCCTGTTTCATGGGAAAAAAACTGTGCTTTTCAAGAAAATTGGGGACAGTTTCCAATGTGACAATTGCCTCTAAAACCAGTAGATCCTACACTGTCAGGAGTCAAAAGGGCCTTCAAGAAGCAAATGAGTACATGACTGATGAATGACACTTACTTGCTGTAACAATAATCATAATGGAAGGTCTCAGAAACATGTTCTGTGAAAAAATGAACAAACTGCAGAATTTTGCAACAAATTATCAAATGACACATTTTCTGCCATATTTCAAGGTGAAAATGCCTAATCTGAACCTGTCCTGTGGTCCATTCCCTTCTACAATGTCCACTAGTTCTTCCTTTAGTATGGACACCTTACCGTCCCCATAGACATCCAGCTGACTGATCTACAATATAGTCTCCTGGATTATCTCTTCTTCCACTTTTGTGCAAAGGGACAGCATCTGCTGTCCTTCAGTCACTACAGGCCCCCTGTGGCCACACAGCAGTTGAACATATCTGCAAGTGGAGGCACTATTATTTCTGCATCCTTCTTGAGCAGCTTAAGGTGTGAGCTGCCAGATCCCATAGATGTATCTACTTTCAATCCTTTTAGCTTTTCCATCACTCTTTCTTCTATGATTCAAGGTTGTCCACATCTCAATGACAGCCACCAGGTCAATGTTTTCTTCTGCCTCCACTGCCTGCAGTTTTGGCATTTTGTTGCCTAGACTCCTTGCATTGGTGCACACTAGCCTCTAAGAAATGGTCGATCCACCTTTTTTTTCTTCTGAGTATGGTTGCCTTTATTCCATCATTTGGTTGAGGGTGGCTGGTAGGAACCCCCCTCGGTTGTCACATGAGTTCTCTTCCTTGCCACACTGACTCCTCCCCTGACTAGTTTTAACTATGTGTACTGCCTGCATTTTTTTATGCCCCCCCAAAATGTGTCACTTAACATCTCCATTCCAAAAATATCAACCAGTTCCTCAAAGTAGAACTTACTGCCTAAAGAACTTTGAGATTAGTGTCCAAGTGATTTATCAGCATTTCTAAACCTCAAGATATTAAAACAGCTTACAAGAGATTTTGCGGTGAAAGCAGGAAAGAAATGTGTGCATTCAGACATTTGGGCTGGTTATGAAGGAGGACAAGAGGTATAAGAAAGTACACTCTTAAGGCCCACATCTGCTAAAAAAGTGTTAAGTTATTGTATATGGTAAACTATAATACCTACACAGGTGTTTGCAGAATTATAATAGTTTAGTGCTTCTCAGCACAGAGCAATTACAAGAAGTGATGTAAGCACTGCACATTTATAACCTTTTAGCAGCACCTGGAGAGCCATCCTGACAGCACTGCCAGAGTAGACATAGTCTGCACAAATACTGTGAAGCCATAGCATCTGCAAGTTTATGTTTAAGATAATGAACAAGGTACTCAGCTACATTACGAAATTCACTTGTTAATAATTCCTCCACCTACGAATCATGATTGTTTTCAATATTTCAATTGGTCTTGCCCCATGTATGCACAATTGCAGGGAAAAGAACTATCACTTACTGTGCTGCTTCTGTATTGAACTCCTTGCCAATTACTGTTAAGCAATCTACTTCTACAAACACTTCCTCCACAGCAGGTCTTAATCATTTTAAAAGTCTGAATGTATGTAAATGAATGTGTTGGTGTAATTGCCATCTTTGTGCTTCTGCTGTTATTTATGTTTGTATTTATTTGACTTGACTTCAGGTCATACCTGGAAAAGGAGTGTACAGTAAATTTCCAGCATACTTATCTGCAATACTAAATAAATGAAATGAAAATAAAGACATTTGAGAATAATCCCCTTGAAAAAGCCTGACGAATATGGGTGAAATGTTGGTGTAGTGGAAACAATAAATAATTGAAAATTAATTTGCTGAGTGGTATCAGTTTTCTGAAAAGCTTAGAGGGAACTCACATCCTTGTGACCAAATTGTAGCATCAGTTGGGACATCCCAGCAGTCAGGAGTGCCAGAAGCTGGACACTGCTTAACACTTTGCCAGACTGCATGCTATGCAGCAGGTCAAGGCCCCCACTAGACAATCTGCCATTCTCGATGTAGTTCTCAACAACTTGGAAAGAGCAGGCATGGTGCAGGTTGGAGAATCACTGGGGTTCACCAACCCAATACTATATGGTTCAATTTGTCCCAAGGGAGCAATAAGCACTCATCTAAGGCTGAGGTGCTAGACTTCAGAAGGGTGGATTTCAATTAAATGTAGGAATTAGTCCTGGGCAGGTTAGCTGGGGTAGATGGCATCAGAGGAGTGGAAGAATGAGGCAATGAAAACAAGCCTGAGAGCAGTTATCAAGAGAATCAAGAGACCAGTTTGATTCTCTGAAAAGGTTGGGAAAGCACTGAGGGTCAAAAAGAAGGCACTTATAGAGTACAAAGAAAAACAGGGGGACAAAGAATGGGCCAAGTGTCTGTAAAAACAATAAAGAGGCCAAGAGGGCAGTGAAGATTGTAAAGGCAGACACAGAACTCCAAATTGTGGAGGAGGTCAAAGGTGGTGAAAGAGTTTTTTAGATACGTAAGTGAAAAATATTCTTTTCCTTTTAGCCATGAGTGCATCAGCTGTTACAGATTTCCTGACTCGCTACTGTAGCAATTATTCCAACTTCTGACTTGGTGCGATCCCCCCCATGTGACTCTCCCTGTCCCTTACCTGTGTGTTGCAGACTGCTACAACTATCAATTGTTCCCGACTTCTGAGTGGGTGGCTTAGCACGATCGCTGTGATGTGACTCTTCCCCATCCTTTAGCTGTGTTGCTGTTAGTACACACCAGCACCTGGGCAATCTCTGTTACTGGTCATTTCAATCAGGACTCATCCACATCACTCTAGCCTAGTCCAATGGGGGGATGGTGGACTGAACGCAGGAAAGGGATCCAGACCAGTAGCAAAGAAAAGGCATGTGGCTCAGTGACGGGGTCAGGGTGCACCTGTTTAGGCATGCAGCACTAACTCACTCCTTAGCATCAACTACTTTGCTTTACCATATATGAAATTGAGCAGAAGTTAACACTAGAGAAGTTCTGTAGTTATGAAAGCAGCTGATGCTCTCTCCCTCCCTCAGCATGTTTGTTTTAACTTGGAATGCAAATGTATTGTAGTA
This sequence comes from Neoceratodus forsteri, assembly GCA_016271365.2. Taxonomy (NCBI): domain Eukaryota; kingdom Metazoa; phylum Chordata; order Ceratodontiformes; family Ceratodontidae; genus Neoceratodus; species Neoceratodus forsteri. The sequence continues at coordinate 1,407,865,775 of CM057452.1, forward strand.
GAGGCAGGATAGGACCCTGAACTGTATGGACTTAAGATTGATAGTTTGATTTGCTGGAAATTGCTGTTGGAGGGCAAAAAGCTTAAACATTTTCAAGTTATAAGATTTCAGATTTCCTCCCATAATAAATCTGATAATTAAGTTGTGGGCAAGTGAGTGGAACTGATGACATTTGGCTACTACAGGAACATGAATATGAACTGACAGGAATAACTGAATTCTCCACCCTCTAACAAGATGAGGATCACATTTTTTTTCTTTAAATAAGAAATATTAGGATGTGGCTTACTCCAGTCAGGGATGTATAGTCAGAGAGAAGGGTTCCGACTCAGAAAGATGTGAGGATACAGTCAGCAGTCAGCAGTCAGCAAATCAAATTCACAAATCAATGAGTTAGAGACTGTCACAAATCTTGAATGCAGCATTTGACAGAGCAACTGAACGATTTGTGCATTTGATTCTCATGGCTTCATTATATTGGTATTAGCCAGGTGTCACTTTAAGCACACATGGCTGATAATGCTGGCTTCTGCCATTTATGCACCAAATGGCAGGAGTCAGCATTATGAGTCACTGAGACTGGGTGGGCACAATTTGCTGCTGATGGCTGTGTGATGATGACAGGTGGTCATCATGGCTCTGATTGGGTTGACAAATCTGACTGTGCGCATGTGGCACTGCCCTTATCAAATGGTGTGCTTCTGTTTCTGTCCAGCACCCAAGTGGTGCCGATACACAGATATGCTGCTGGTGCAAAGAGTGTGTCAGACTCGTCATAGTGCTGTGAGTGAGGAGCTGCTGCCAGTCCCAGTTGTTTGGTTAAGACAGAAAAATTCATCCAATACTGCCCTGTACCTAGCCAAAAACTCCTCATCTAAATAAGTGCAAAAATCAAGAAAGTAAACTAAACTAAGCTACCTATATTTTATTCTGTCTGTGACTGAGCTGAAGTGTTTTTTTTTTTTTTTAGTGACTGCTGCAGCTGTGTGAGTCCCTGTTCTAATGATTGCCTGGGGGAGCATACAGTGTTGGACTTACACATCATGCCTTTTTTTTGTTCAGAAAGGCTCAGATTGCATCTTGGAGCATGTCAAACCAAACCAAAAAATTTATGGGGGCCTAGACAGCCCCCAGACTGCCAGCCTCAAGAGTTGGGTATTTCACAGTCTCAAGCTCCCTTAATTATGTATCCAAATATTCACCAGTGGCAGAAGGCAGCCATGCTGAAAGACTACTTCTGCTCAGTATTCACTAGGGAGAAGAGTGGGCCCTTGCCAGAGAACTGGATAGAGGTGTCCCAGTAATGAGGCTGTAGAGATATAGTGGTGAAAGAGTCAAAAAAGGGTTAGCAGCTCTCAAAGTAAACAAGACCCTGGGCCTGGATGGGATGCATCTGAGGGTACTAAAGGTTCCAGCATTGAAGTCAGACAAACCCCTGGTAGGGCTATTCAATAGCTCTTTGTAGCAAGTGGTAGCTTCTAAGGACTGAAGAATGGCAGGTATAGTTCCACTGCACAAGGAAGGGGACAAAGGGCAGCAAGGAAACTGTAGACCTGTCAGCCATACCTCCTTGGTAGGGAACTTGATGGAGACACTATTCAAAGAGGACCTAATGGAATACCTAGAGAAAAATGGGCTTCATGATAGTAAGCAGCAGGAAGTCATGGCAGGTAGGTCTTGTTAGACCAATCTAATAACATTTTTTTAATTGGTAATGAGGGAATTTGACAAGGGCCATACAGTAGAATCATTCTACTTCAATTTCAGCAAAGCATTTGACATGGTACCACACAGAAGATTGCAGAAGAAGATGGGGTCCAGGGAGCAGCTAAGGAAATAGTGTGGTGGGTAGGGAGCTGGTTGGTGGCAGGGAGCAGAGAGTTGTGGTGAATGGTGTCAGATTAGTGGAAAGGGAGGTCACCAGCAGAGTACCACAGGGATCTGTCCTGGGACAAGTCCTCTTCAATATTTTCATCAGCGACATGAGAGATGGGTCTAGGGCAGGTTGTGACTAATTGCAGATGACACTAAACTCTGTGGTAGAGTTGACAATGCAAAGGGGACAAAGGAATTGCAGAGAGACCTGCAAAGGTTAGAAAATTGGTCCAAAGTATGGATACTGAAATGCAGTGCCAAGAAGTGCAAAGTAGTGCACATAGGGTACAAAAATCCCATAACAAAGTACTGGATGGGAGGGGTTCAGCTGGACACAACATCAGAGGACAGGGACATGGGGGTCATCATTAGTGACTTCCTTAAGCTAACCAGTAAATGTAACAAAGCCTTCAGCAAGGTAACAGAATGTTAGGGTACATTGGGAGGGGGGTTAACAGTATGAAACAGGAAGCAATGTTACATCTGTATAGGTCACTGGTGAGGCCACACCTGGAGGATTGTTCCCAGTTTTGGAGTCCCCACCTGAAAAGGACAGATACAGGCTAGAGATGGTACAATGTAGGGAGACTAAAATGATTCAGAGCCAGGAAGACAGATCCTAAGAGGAATGGCTAAAGGCACGGAATTTGCATTCACTTGAAAGCAGATGAGAAAGTGAAGGTATGATACAGATCTACAAGTTCTTGAAATGAATAAATGAGGTGAACTGTGAAATTTTATTTACCAGGAACAGTGAAGCTAGGACATGGTGTCATGGTGGAGGTTAATGAGGGAAAGGTTTAAAAAGGATACAACGAAGTATTATTTTACAGAAAGAGTGACTTAACCATGGAATTGTCTACCAGCAGAGGTAATGGATGCAAAAATCTTAAATGGCTTCTAACATGGCTGGGATACTGCCACGGCTGTAGTAGCTACTCAGAGGGATGAGGGAGGTGGAAACACAGAGAACAATAAGAAGAATGTGATAAGTGATGACCCCACAGGGACAACAAGTCCTGGGGTATGATAAGATAACATGGGCAGACAAGATCGGTCTTTTTCTGCCATCATCGTCTATGTTTCTATGTCACCATCCCTAAATGAACCTGCAGATGCATCAGATTCAGTTTAGTAGGGGGATAGCTTGCATGGCTGTATGTCTTTGTTCATACAGTCATGAGTATCTAACGGACAACTGGGATTCACGTGCCATGTACTGAGATATGTGCAGCCATTTTTTGATTGTGCATAGAGCCATGTTTGTGCATTGTCCACTTAACCATTATCTAGTTTGCTTTTCTGACCATATGACCTTTAAGATTTGAAGCTCATTTTTGAGATACTACCAGTAGCCTTGGCCACAGCAATGATCTAACCATAAGTTAAAGATAGATCAAGGCTCTGTATGAGATCTCATTAACTGTGCCCTGCTGACCATGCATTGGATGTTTCATTTCAATAAATACTATATAAATATAGAATATCTTTTTTCTAGTCCTTTATTTCAAGCATATAAGTAAAACCCTTATATCTGTAGAGCAAAGTTCCTTTGTATCGTTGAAGACCACACATGCACACAGCCACACAATGTTAAATGTCAAAGCGGTTGCTTGTTTCATTTTTTTATATGTTTTTCTTGTGCAAAAAAATTGAAAAGTTACAGGCTGTTGCTAAAAGGAAACACAAAAAACAGGCACTGTATTTCCCACAAGCACATCACTTCTTGTTAACCTGGCCTGCATCAGAGAGACCACTGATCTTTTGTCAGAAATCCATAATTTGGTTTCAGTTCAATTTTGTTGAAAAGGACAAACAGGCAGGTACTGACAGGGCAGTCAAGCTGGACTTTTCACGCACAGTATGTAGTCAACTCGCCATCATAAGGGAGCTTCTATATGCTGAGCCGTCGACATTGATGAATTTCCTCTGCTGAACAATCAATGAAATTTGCTCGATCTGTTCAGCCTCACACCACCGCAGAGGGGCCATAATTACACTGTCAAAAAGTCTTGTCACCCCAGTTGACTACAAACCCCTTTAAAGCTGATGTTTGATTGGCAGGCAGTTTATGAGAGGCCTGCTCTGACTGGCAGCAGTGTTAGCTAAAGCCAAAGGCAACAATAAAATTCCCCAGTCTGCTACGACCACCCTAGCACTGGCTGCCATTCACAGGGAATTCTGGGACCTCTTTGTCATATTAACATATCAAAGATATGGCTGGCAGGGCACACTAAACAACTGGAGCTGAACCATGGCTGAGCAAGGTTTTTCAGTCCTCCCTTTCCCAAATATGCTAATTTCTCTTTGCTGGCTGAGACGTTCAAAGTGTTTGCTTAATGATTTTCAGTTGTGATAGAAGAAAGAAAAAACTGTTTTAAGTTTCACTTCAGTTTGTCCAAGAGTATGAATCACACTGGTATTAAATTAGGACCAGTGCCTTGGCCCTAACTCTCATTTTTATTATTATTATTATCATGATTATTGTCATTATTATTATAATACCAAGGAGAAGAGAAAACCTTGGATTTGTACTTCCTGTACCACTAAGTGCTTCAGAACTGCATTGTCACATGAATTATCCTTTTTTATGGAAAACAGAAAGCCACAGTCTGTTAAAGTACATTATGTCCCCAAAAATGTGGTTACAGGTGATGTTTCTTTTTTTTTTCTTCACTTCTGCTCTTGGACCCAACACCCTTCAGCCATGAAGCTGTCTCCTAACCCCATCACAGCAGTTTACCCCTACCTAGCCCCCTCAAATACCTCCATGGCAGGGCATGGGGGACGGTCAACTCCCTCCTGACACAAATCCACAGCTATGTTTGGAATCCCTCCGGCTGTGTGAAGCCGAAGAATGTTGCTTCAGCTTCATCTGCTGGGTTCAAGGTTTTGTCATTTTCTCCCACCACCGGACACAAACAACTATGGGTTCCATGTGAGTGCATGCCAAGGTGTGCTGGTACATAGAGCCTCTTGGGGTCCATTCCTCCCACCACTTCTCATGCCTGCACGACCCCCTGCAGTCACCCAGGTGTCTGTAGTGCAGTGGAGTTAGATGTTCACCCTTCCAGGAAAGTATCTTCTAGGATGCTGGATCCTCCTCCCCATGGCTGGGCTTCTGACATACCCAGCTCATTCCTGAACTCAGGTTGTCAACATCATCAGCAGTAATGCTGCCATTTCGCTGACCAGCCAATTCCAAAGCCAAATGTTTCTATTGCCAGGGTTAAGTTCAATAAATGTACTCAACTTTAGAGCTTGGTGTTTTTTCCTGTGTGTATTTTAACCTCTATGGAATTATTCCTGCTGCACTTTGTTAACCTGCTGACTCCTGCTATCCTCCCTGGGACATCCATGAAAACAAGATGCATCTTGTGCAGTTATGCTGGTTGGAGTAATTTCAAATAAAAGAATAAATAAATAAATGAACAAATGAATAAATAAATAAACAAACAAACAGTGTGGCTTTTAGGAAATTCAGGATCAGAGAGGCCAGAGACAGAAGTCAGTAAAAAACACAAGTGCCTGTTTCAGCATTCCGATAACTTTCTTCAGCTCAAAACTAACCACCATCTGATTCCTGTACAGCTGTGTTTAGAAGACAGTTGTCTTGTGGGGGGCATGAGGGAATCCACTGAAATGTTCATACAGTGGCCTATGAGCAGTAGGAGGGTTAAATTGGGCAGGAACCCACAGGAACGCAGTTCCCTTACCTCTTGCAAAAATTGCATGAGAGTTCCTGCGCTTCTGTCAACTTTGTCAGCTGAATAATATACGAGAGTAATCCCATCTGGACATGACAGCTCCTCCCTCCACATACAAACATACATGTGAGATGTCCCCCAGTTAATAATTTCCAATTTAACCACTTAGTAGTAGAGCACTGTCACCCACAGCACAAAGATTCAAACAGTTCAATATATTTTTTAAGGTAGTTTTATCTTTAGGGCCCAGTTGAGGTTTTCTCACACTGTAAAGGTGGCAGCCATGTTTGTGATGGAAGATCAATTCTGGTTGTAGGGAAACTGATGGAAGATAGTTCTGGTTGTAAGAAGGCTGATTTACTCATTGTGTGATGTTGTGCAGGACAAGGATGACTATGCAATATGCTCGAATATTGAACAGTCACCGGAGTGGTTTTAACCAATTAAAGTTCTTTACTTTTTAGACCCATTTTACAAAGGAGAGTAATCCCACCTGGACATGACAGCCCCCTCCTCCACATACAAATTTAAATGTGAGAAGTCTCCCAGTTAAACATTTCCAATTTAACCACATAGCAGTAGAGCACTGTTACCCACAGAACAAAGTTCAAACAGTTCAAAATATTTTATTTAATCAGCTACTTAAGCTTTCACTTATTTATTTATTTTTTGCAATAACAGTTTATTGAAAATGTGCCATTTTACAGCAGTGCAATTCACAGTTCTTTCATTCACATTACAATCTGCAGCGACATGTCATATGTTGGAGTTTACGTCTACTATTGATACATACATTTCATCGCTCACTTACAGCATATGAAGAAGGGGAAACATAAATAATGAATATGGTCAAACGCAATGTATAAGACCAAAAAGATTTAGATATGGAAACAAAACAGTCAAACTGGGATGTCTATGGTGCAGAATACCGATTATTGTTCTGTTAACATATTTTTATTGTTCTGCCATTCTCTGATGGAAGACCTTTTTTTTCATGGATTGCATCTACAGGTACATCCATATACTTTAGCACTAGGGACATTTCTTTAGGAGTTTATGGTGGGAACTCACATCTCAGGGAATTCTGGCCAAGTGGGTCAAGCAGTAGGGCCAGCTGCTCAAGTACTGGAATCCCTTCATGTTCTTCTAAGAAGGGAGCCAGTAACTCTTCCATTTTTCAGTGGTGTACTTTATTTTTGCTGTGAGCCATTCCATTTCAAGCATGCCTTTGACATTCTTATGCCATGTTTCCAGGGTGGGAGGTGGACATTATAGCCACTCCTATGTAATGGGAGGGCTTTGCCCATGGTTCAATGTGGGGAATAGCTCCTCCCACAACCCCTACATAAGTCCTCCATTAAACACACCTCCCTTGCTTAGGGAATGTTTTTTCAGCCCTGAGCTCCTTGTGTGGCTCATGTGGCTGTGCTTCCTCATGCTTGCTGCTCTGCACATTTTCCCCTCCCAAGCCTTCCCCTCTGATTTTGGTGTGTGTTTGTGTCTCCCTGATCTCCCCGTTTCTCTCTGGTTTCCTCCTCCACAGCTCCTGCTACCTCCTTGACCCATCCTCACTCCCCCCTTTCCCATTATCCTGGGGTCCCCTTTTCTGTATTGATTCTTTTTGGGCTTCTTTTACCTTCCCTTCAACTCCCACTTATGAGTGTTCCACTCCTCTCCACATGTCCCGTCCTTTCCCTGATGCATTTACTCCCTCTTCCTGTCTGCCCCGCAACCATCCCCTTTGCCTCAATGACTACAGCTGCCATGGGCTCCACCTCCATTGCCAGGATCCTGGCCATGGACAGGCCTCACTTCTCCTGCTCCCCACTACCTATCCATTAGTGGATGGGATTCTGATTCGACCTTCCACATTCCATAAGTACTGCTCCCTGCTTACCGTGTGCATTTTACCATTGTTAATTTCTAGACCTGCCAACTGAGTCACTCTCGCAGTGCCAATTCGCTAACATGGGACTACTGGTGTCTAGTCCAATTCGCAGGACATGCTACATATTGTACCTCCTGTATGCAGTCACTCAAGTCTGGCTTTGTATTTCTGCAGCGGATGCAGTCCAGCAGTATTTTACATTCATTTCTGTTTTCACCACATGGCTTCTGTGATATGGGGTGGGGGGGTAAATGCCAGGCCTTCCTTCATCGTCCACACCACCCTATAATATGCGGTGCAGTGCTGTTTATCTTGCCCACTGCTGATCTTCCCCTAATACACCACCCCGTCAGCACAATATGTCACATCCGGCTCAAATTTCTATAACAAGCGGCTGAGCATGGAGCACTCTCATTTATGGGACTGCTGCAGAGTTAAATTAAAATAAAAGAATACCTTTCTTAGGTCACCACCCTTTGACTCCATGGCTGTCCTAATAATTCATGTCGACCTCGCAGTAGTCCCGACTCCATTTCCCACACTTAAATTTCATTCACAGAGGAACCAGTCGAGCATGCAGTACTCCCACTTCATGAACGGAAGACAGACAAAATAAAATAAAAATGAAACTTGTTTCTTTAACCTAAAATCTACTCACACAGCATATCTCTTCTACACATGGCCTCTTTCCTTACTACACCCTCGCTTAGCAGCACCAATATGTTGGATATAAATTTTGTAACTGCCCCTCCACTACTTGCACTCCACCCTCTCCTCTCCTGCAGCTGCCAACCTCAATAGCTTTACTTACCTGCCTTCCCTTTCTTGTTGCTTCATTCTGCATGTTTTTATTCCTCCATTTTATGCTCCAATACACTTCTCTTTACATTTCATCTCTGCCCTGTGCCTACCACACTTACCATTCTACGTATGTCACCCCATGTCAATTACTGATTCATCATCCTCTCCCTGTCTTATGTCTGCCATCCACTCTCTCTTCCAGCAGTGTTTGCTAGATTGCCAGCCCATACCAGCAGTATTCTGGACTCCATCCCTAACTCATGCCTTTTGAGGTGGCAGTGAAAGTGGGCTTCCCCTGTCAACCGTGGATGGGAGTCCGTTACATTCACTACCTCCTATTACCTACCAACTTGACATCCTCTGTCCCTAACTCTGCTTGGCAGCATCGAGTGAAGGTCAGCTTGCCCCGACTACTAGGGATGGGAGCCGTGTCTACAATCTGCAGACTATATCATACTTTCTCTACTGCATACCAGTTGCCGCTTCCCTTCTGGAATGGAACTCTCCCACCCCACGTCCCCTCATCATTCTAACTCTGCCTGGCTGTCCCAAGTCAGCATCATCCGTCTCTGCCATCCTGACGGGTACCTGGGTCTACACTCTACTGCTTCAACTTATGTGTTTTCAGCCTGCTGCCTGGATCCTACTTCCCTCCAGAAACATGACTTTGCCCGACTTGCCTTCTCCATCTTACCTGGTCTGCAGACTCAATTCATCATCTTATTCTCTGACTTCCATGGCTGGGAGCTTGACTCCAAAATCGAATGTTTCACCTGTTTGCATCCTGACCCCAATGAGGATTGCCACTTCCATTCTGGAACAGAACGTCAGCATCACATACTCTCTTGTCCTACCTTCAGGAGCCGTATCCAGTCAGGATCATCTAGCATCGAATGTCCTGCATGGACGTATGTCCTTCCATTCCACTGCTTCCCACGTGTTCATTCTCCACCTGCTATCTGATGCCATGACCCTTCTGGAACCAGACCTCTTACTGCTAGTGGTCTCCAAGTCTCCTTGCCTGCAGCCTTTCTTCCAGCCTCACCACACTACCTTGCCTGGTCTAGAGCCTGAGCTTGCATCGCTGTGTCCACTGTCTGCTTCCCCTACCTGATGCAGGTTGCTGCTTCCCTTCGGGAACAGGGCCTTTCCACTCCACCTACCTTCCACCACTTTGCTCTGCCTGACAACATCAACCGTGGGTCTTCTCCCCTTCTACCGGGCATGGCAGCCTGTTAATGGATCTGCTTCTTAATGCATCGCCTGACTCATGCTAGGTTGCCACTTCCCTTCTGAACCAGGACCTCGTTGACTCATTTGCCTTCATCCTGCCAATTCGCCACTTCTCTCCAATCACAGGATCCCTCTGCTTTGAATGAATCACATCCTTCTGCTCCACTCATCATCCCACTCTTCTATGGACCATCATACCTGACCTCTTGACCTCCAGTTCCTCACGATCTGGTTCTTGCCGGCTGGTCTAGCATCTCTTTTGATCCAAATCACCTATATCTGGGACTTCCTTGCAGTAGGTCACCCTTCCAGTTGATGGCAGAGATTAATTTCTCTTTCAGATGTGGGACCCTCTCCTTCTTTGCTCCAACTCCTTTTGTCCCTTCTCTAGTTAGTTGATTCCATTGTTGGACATGGGTCGACTGTACCTCAACTTGATGATCTGAGTTCTGCCTTTCACTTTTGACCTCCATGGATCGTTTTCTAGTGACCGCTATAGCCTCCCTGCATCCTACTGTTGTTCGCTGGGGGCTGACCTGTTTCTGATCCTTCCTGCACAGTTTGTCATCCAGCTTCGCCTAGCTCATCACCTTCCTTGGATAGTTCCTCCAGTTCTTTAGAACTTGATCTGGACTTCCTTCCTGATTGACTGGCTGCATCTCCACTCTGCCTTGCAGGCTTGGGGCATTGTGCTGTTTGTTGTGGCTCTTCTGGGTTAAGTATCTTATCTCTGAACATATTCCTACCAGTTCAACTGCTCTTCCTTATTATCCATTTCATACTCCTACACTGGCCATTATAACAGTACCCTTCCACTTCTCTTTGGAACACTTGTTCATTACTCTGGAAAATTACTACTGTCAGCAAACATCCCTTGGCTAACATGTCTCATAGACTATTTTGTCATCATGGAGTTTTATATGCTGTCCAATCAGCTCTTCAGGATCATTCACAAAATCCCATTTGCCTGGACATAGGACGATCTTCTCAGTATCTAATGGATATACCTTCTGACTCTTGTCCATTCCATTACTGTGATTTCCCTGTCTACTTTGTCTCATTGGCTATCCTCCTATACAGAAATGACATAAATCCTTCTGCTATGCCCTGACTTGTAATTAGTATCCCTTCTATGGATACCTGGAATTGCATGATAACCCATTCAACTATGATCATCATCTGTCTTACTTTCTGCAGCTCCTCCTACTACCACCAACTCTATTGACCATGTTACTTGACTCCTACTCCTCAACAGTCATTCCTCATTTTAAGAATTTCATAGATATCTTCCAGAATATTCATTGTGGGATGTCCACCGCCTAGCTGATTACTAACTTCACACCACCCAAACCATCATTTTCACTCCTGGATATCGTCATTCCCTATACAATCATCCACACCTTTTCACCGAGTACATTCAGCCAAGTTAACCTCTCTTCCAGCAGACCCTTCAGCCTCTTCTTCTCGAATTACCTTCATTAATCTCTGCAGTAAAGGCCATCACCAAGAACTGGCTCTCCTGAATTCTATCTGGCAATCCAACACAGTCAAGATTAATACATCAGCTCAGTCTTGCATCCCAAGCTGTCTTAATCAGCCATAGTGCAAAGATCCTATGGCATCTTACACTGTTCGATCTCACTACCAATTTAGCCTACAGACTCTTCCTTATATCCGCCTCCAAGCTTCTCTCAAGTACTTCAGCATCAGAATTACCTGTAAACTTAACCAACCATATGCCACCTCATGTGTCTCCTAGACTATCACACCACAGAAATACCCACACTTACTTCAGGCAGTGTACCAGCAGAGTATTTTCATACAGATTCATGAACATCATGACCAAAGAAGCCATCCATCCTTAATACCAAATTTCCAATCATTCCTCATATACACTAGGCTACCACCTGGCCTACTTCTGCAAATCATCTTCTATTTATTTACTAATCACTTATGGCATTACTCTCATCAGTCACTCAAACTTTCCTCTACTCAGTTTACTCTGTGATGCTTACTTAGTGACTTATTGTTCACTAATCCGATTCTTTACCTACAGACTACCTAGAATATCAGACCTTGCACGAATTGGATCAGTCACCCATAACTTTAAAAATCATCGCAAATCCCTCAGTGCACTGTCTGGTTTAATAGCAATCAAATTATGCTCTCCCGACTCCTTATGCCCCTATTCTCCCTTTGGACTTGCATCTTTGATCACCCTGGAAATATGGACTGCATTAGCCCTTCTTCAAATGGATCTGCTCCACACATAGGATTCTACCATCCCTACAAAAAAATAAGTACCCTTTATCCTCAGGATCATCATTCAGTCTGCATTGTCTTTGGATCAAGAATGAACCATCATCTCCAGAGCACTCAGATATTCTTTTTTATTCATTTCTACTTCTTGGATGCTTCCTTAGTGACTCCTCATTCATTATTGAATTCCTGGCCTCCAGACCATACTTTGAAAGTCAAACATTTCACAAATTGGATCATTCACCAATGATTTCTTATACCACAGCATTTTCACCATTCCCCATCTAGTAACTTATAAATCAAGTCCTGCTCCCCTCTGCTCATTACACCCTTGCATTTCCTTGGGACAAACATTATTCATCATCTTGGAAACTTGGACTTCCTTCACCCTCCTTCACCTGGATCTACTTCACACTTCGGGTTCCATCGCTCCTTCAGAAAAGACCTACTCTTCAACCTCAGGATCATTGTTCAATCTGCATTGTCCATGGATCGAGGATGGATCATCATCTCTCCAAGAAGCTCACCACCCTCAAATTAGCTATGGTTACTAGAACCTATGTCCTTCTCCTTTTCATCTGCCCAGAGGACGGGCAGACCTCTGACCATGGGCCCTCAGAGGTTTCCTCCACATGGGGATTTTCCTCTCCTGAGTGCCAGGGGGTCATACTCTCCATGAGTTGGAGGAGGTATCTTTTTGAGCCTTCTATTCCCTTCAAATTACTACCTACATACCTACTACTCAAGGGCGGGAATAGAGTTAATCCACAAAAAGTACTCTATATTACACAAGCACTACAGTACAAATCACTTTAAACTGTTCCCTCATCTCACTGGTATAGCATTGTTCAATTAGTTTCCTAATCTGTACAGGGTTTAATTCAATGAATTAGTAAAAGTTTAGTATTGGTTTGCATCAAGCTGCTATGTGCTATGAGCTTTATTTTCAGCTGAGTGTTTATGAGTTTCATTTCAGAAGGCAGACTAAACAACTCTTAAGGAATGCTGTGATATTTATAAACAATGCTCTAAAGGAATGCTGTGATATTTATAAACAATGACATGAAAATGCAGCTACTGCCATTTCACTGAACAGTTACATGTGAGCTGAATAGGCAGTGAAGAATGGTTGGAAAATAGTTGAAAGCTTCAACAGTTTGAGTTGCCACTCCAGTAGCATCACAAAAAAAAAAATTCTACACCAGTGAGTTGATGGAACAGTTTAATGTGACTTGTACTGTATATACCCCATTGCTATTCCCCAAACATTAAATGGGATGGCTTTGTCTGTGGTTCAATGTGGGGAATAGCTCCTCCCACAACCCCTACATAAGTCCTCCAATAAACGCACCTCTCTTGCTTAGGGAGTGCTTTTTGTCCACCTCCATCCCCTCCTACTCCTTTTCTGGTGCTCTTCTCATCATTGTTCCTGGGCTTTCTATTCCGTACAAATTATTACCTACATACCTACTACTCAAGGGTGGGAACAGAGTTCAGCCACAAAAAGTACTACAAGTTAAACAAGCACTATATACCCCATTGCTATTCCCCAAACATTGAATCACTTTAGTAACGGCTGTGATTAGTATATTAGAAAGGTGAAATTTTCCTTTGGATTTTGCTCCTTTAGGAGGCAGCCCCACACCAAACATTCAATGTTCTTTATACTCTCTATGCCTAATGTCTTGGAAATTGCTCTGGAGCTTTCATCCCAATATGATGCCAGCACTGAGCAGCTCCAGAACACATGTTCCCAGTGTGCCCTAATGTTACATAGCCTCCAGCTCTTATCATTATGTGTTTCCCCATAGCGATTTGTTACTGCGGGGGTTCTGAAGACTCTGTGAAATGCCCTTCCCAGTTAGGGAAAAAGAAAAGGAAAATTGTTTAACCAGAAAAGGCACACTAAGCTGAAGCCTGATTCCAGGTGTGACATGGTAGCACAGAAAACGTAAGTGACTTGCTCAGAGTCACTCAGTATCCAAGAGGGAGTTATGGGATTTAATCTTGGGTCAACAGCTTTGAAGCCCAGTACACTTAACCACTACACTATACTGCTTCCAAGTAGGAGAAGCAGATGTTTTAGCTACACAGTTCCAACAGGGTAACCACTCTTTATCTGACAGCATTACCCTTTTTTCTGCTTCCCATTTTTATGTATTCCTCCTCCCTCCCTCACTCCCTCCCTCCCTCCCTCTGTTTCTTATTATCTGTGTGGCAAATTTGATATAATTGTGATACTAGCTGCTTGGGCCTTGCCACTCTTAGTAGCCCTCAAAGAACGACTACAGAGCTCCTGGTTCTGTAGCCAGTTGTGTTTTGCATGATTTTGTGATGCTACTGTAAAGTTCCTAATTTGTAGGCAGCAATAAAAGTCCCGGTGGAGGAGGTAAAATTCTACCTGTAGTTGCTGTAATGATTTGGGTGAGCCATTAGCTACCAATTTCCCAAGCCATCAATGACCAGTGGTTATTTATTGTTTGTATGACTTTGTCCTCCCAAGCATTAAATATTCTTTGCCCTAGTTTGCCATCCTCTTCCATCAGCACCCATTCTGGAGCCACATATCCCAGTAGGTGTGGGCTTATGTGGTGTAACTGACAAGCTCTGGAATACGCTTGTAAGTTTAGAAGCCCGAGGCCCCCTCCCTTGCCCTTCTTTTGCATCAAGTGTGACCTTTTTACCTGTGGGGGTTCGTGCTCCATATACATTTTGACCACCCTTTCTGTATTCTATGCCATATTCCCTTCAGAATGCTTACCAGTAGGAATGAGAATAGAAACAGGAACCATGGCAGGATGTTCATAAGGATTGATTCTGTTCACCCTGTTAGGTAAAGCTGGTGATCTTCCCAACTTTTTAAGTCCAGTTCCATAGCTGATATTCAAATCAAATCAAATCACAATTTATTTATATTGCGCTTTTCAAGTGCCAAAGCGCAAATGCATAACAGAAACATACATCAGTAATAAATAAAAATATAAAAATATGGACACAATTAAAAAAGACAGCAAAATTGGAATTATTCATAGGCCGATACGAACAAAAAGCTCTTCAAGGAAACCTTAAATTACTCTGTGGGCAGGCTTTCTCTAATCCGATGAGGTAGAGAATTCCACAGAGTTGGAGGCACAAAAGAAAAAGCTCTGGCCCCAGAAGATTGAAGATGAACCCTGGGAATCTCTAGCAATCCCTCATCGGCAGAACTGAGTGAGCAGAGAGGGTTGTAGGGCTGAAGGAGATCTTGCAAGTAGCCTGGTCCCAGTCCATGTAGGGTCTTATAGGTCAGCAATGCAACCTTGAAGATAATCCTCCAATGCACCGGCAGCCAGTGCAGTTCGCACAGAACAGGTGTGATGTGGCAAGTTCTTGGTAGCCCAGTCAACAACCTGGCTGCAGCATTCTGCACCAGCTGCAGGTGATGGAGGTCTATTCCTGGCAACCCTAGATATAGAGCATTGCAGTAATCTAGACACGAGGAAACAAAGGTGTGAACCAATCAATCAATCAATCAAATCTTTATTTATTCAGGCGAACATCACCAATGTTCAATCACCAATCACCAAGGTGAACCTACACAGGAAGGTCATTGTGTGGAACATGGCCCTTTACCCGGGCTATATTCCTCAGATGGCAAAAAGAGGACTTGACAATGGCTGACACCTGAGACTTAAGCGTCAGCTCACAATCAAGTATTATGCCTGGATTCCGCACCTGTTCTGGAGGTCTCAACTGGTTACCCTCTAACACAAGGCCAGAGGGGAACCCAAGAGTTCACTTCTCTGCACGGTGACCAGAATCCACCACCAGTACCTCAGTCTTGTCCGGATTCAGTCTCAACCAGTTAGCACTCATCCAGTCCTGAATCTCAGCGAGGCAGTTGTTAAAAACCGTGAGTGCATCATTCTGTTCCGGTATAAAGGACATATAGAGCTGAGCATCATCTGCATAGCAGTGAAAACTCAGCCCAAAATGCCTTTAATGTCTTCCAATGGCAGCATGTACACCATGAACAACATAGGAGAAAGCACAGAGCCCTGCGGCACCCCACAGGGCAGCACAAAGGGAGCAGAGGAAAAAATTCCTGATACTACCCTCTGAGTTCTGCCCATGAGGAATGAGTGAAACCATCTGAGAACTGTCCCAGACAGTCTGCTGATCAGCCGCAGGCATTCCAGCAGTATCCCATGGTCAATGTTGTTAAACGCAACAGAGAGATTGAGGAGAACCAAGATTGAATGGCTCCTCTAAACCGATGCCGTCTCGATACTATGCCTCTTCCTGAAACTGGACTGGAGAGGATCATAGATTTCGTGGGTGGTAAGAAAGTCATCAAGCTGCAGCGCGACTACTTTCTCAATAACCTTACCCAAAAAGGGCAGGTTAGAGATCGGTCTGTAGTTTGCGAGACAGTCTTGGTCAAGGGAAGATTTTTTCAAAAGGGGTGTCACAACAGCCTCTTCCAAAGACCCCGGAAACACCCCTTGGTCCAATGAGCACCAGACTATCTCAACAAGGACTGGTCCGATCACATCCACGCAGCTCACAAGGAGATGCGTGGGGTCAGGATACAAACTACAGCAACTCAGCTGCAAGCACTGGATGATCATCATTATATCCATGATCGCTGGCCTATCAAAGTCTGTCCAGACTGACTGATGGCCTGTGACCACGCATCGATCTCTGCCGTGCTTGTTTGAATGAATTCTGCAGATGTCATTAACTCCTTATTATCAAAGAACCGAGCAAACTCGTCACATTTCAATTATGAAAAAACTCTCTGGCCCTGCAGCAGGCTGGATTGCACAGCCTATCCACAGTCCGGAAGAGCAGAGCTGGTTGATTCCTTGATGCAGCAATCTCCCCGGACAGGAACTCTGCCTTCTTATGGGTGATTTCTGATTGATAGTCTGAATAATGGGTGGTCAATCTAAGCCTATCACTTTCTAGGCCAGATTTCCGTCAGCAGCGTTCCAATCTTCGCCCCACTCTCCTCAACTCCCTCAGTGTTCCATTGAACCAAGGGGACCGGGAGCAGAGGGAGAGGGGAGAATGTGGACAGGTGCTATGGAATCCAGAGCCCTCAGCACCATGTTATTATAGTGCACTACTAAGGCATCTGGTTCCAAGCACTCCATAGGCCAACTCAATAGGTCCAGCACCGCCATCAGACCCTCAGTGGTAACACCCCTCAAAAGGCGGTACTGGGCCATCTCCTAAGGGGTTGGTCTCATTAGAAGGGCCATAAAATTGAACCTTATAGAGTGATGATCAAACCACCCCACTGGTTCCACCACCAGTCCGGTGATTTCCATCCCCAGGGTGAACACCAGATCCAGTGAGTGACCCTGAATATGGGTAGCAGTGGTAAAAAACCTGTGTGAAGCCCAACAAATTCATAAGTTGGTATTAGTGGTAGATAGTTTACCTCAAAAAAGTTTCAGTATTGATGGGAATGTGTATACCAAGGTATCTAAACTGTTTACTCACCCATTTAAACCAGCATGCTTTCTTCCAGGTCTCTTATACCCCTCTGCTTTATAGCATTATTTCCGATTTATCTCTGTTGGCCTTAAGCATAGAGGCATCCCTGTATTGCTTTAAAATATCTAGCCAGGCCTTCTGTCTAGCCAGGCCTGCTTTGATCCCTCCTGTTGACTGATGATCAACATGGTATCATCTATGTAAAGCATTAATCTTGTCTGTACTCCCTGTTTCCTGATGGCCCAAATCTCATCTGACTGTCTAATCACTGCTGCCAGTGGCTCAATAATCAGAGCATTGTGAGAGGGAGAGGACAGCATTGCCTGGTTCCTCTCATGATGTTGATTGACTGGGAGCACACTCCATTTGTCCTCACTTTTGTCACTTGTCTTTTGTACAGGATAGCCACTTATTTGGGGAATATTCCTCTAAGTGGAATGCCTTCATGGTATGTTGGAGATACTGCCAATCAAAGTGGTCAAATGCTGTTTTTGTGCCAATTGCCATTACTGTGTTTGTTGCCTTTTTGCCCTAAACTGCTACCATGATGTTCAAGAGTTGTTAGATGTTATCATATATGTGTTAGTTCCAGATTATTTAAGCTTTTATGGTAAAACCAGTACAAAAATACAATTCCATATGTAATTCCAAATTCATGTAGTAATACATATTCCTTGAAAAAGAACAAAGTAGAACATGAACCTTAAAAGGGTGCTAAATGGAACAATGATAAACAAACAAAACATTCATAATTGTAGGACAGTTCAAAGATTTAAAGTTCATATCAGCAAAAATATTGATCTTGCAAATACATTATACAATAACACAGTTGATATGTGACATATTGAGATCCTTAAGTGATTTAGTCACTCATAAATCTGTGGCATCTTGCTATTTGATAACACTAACAAATACCTTTGTATAGTATGAAACCTTTTAAGCATGGTTCTTGCCTGGTTACTTACACCACCATGGTAATCCGAAATAATACAAGGAGCAACATTTGTTGTTATAAAATAGTAAAAAGTAATATGTTTCTGGTTTCTGGTTTACCACACTTTAATTTACATTAAATATGTTACTAAATTTTAAAGAACAGCAACAGAATCTGAACTGAACAAGTACATACTGAGTACAGGAAGTGGAAAGTACAAATCTCTCAGAATAGAAGCTAGCCAAAAGTCCATTTCTTTTCTATAAAAGGGATACCACAAAATTATATGTTTTAGATCATCCAGTTCTTCTAAAGAACATGAACAATTTGGGGAGTCAAGATTTTTCTTTTTTTTTTGTCATTTTATCAAGGAATCGCTATGCTATAATTTTAACTTAAGTCTTGTTGTTATTTTCCTCTCACTGAGATTCAATAAGATTAATAAGTACAGATCCCTCACAAATTTATTTTTTATGTGATTATACCATATGTGTTTTTTTGAACTTGCTAATTTGTCCATGTCTCTTTGCATCGCTATATCCCTATACCTACTTTTCATATACATAATTATTTCAGTTCTCGATCTGATGTAAATATCAATCTTAAGAGGTATAAGTCCATAAACATAACTCTTGCCCCTTAAATTTAATCTTCTATGGTTGCTTATTCCCCAACTGAAGTTGTTTTCTTTTGCTTGTGTCATCACAGCTGCTTTCTTGGCAGCAAACTGTGGTGTGACAAAGAGAAGAGAGCGAATTGTGGTGGTGCATAGTTCTTACTAAAATATTTACAAGAGTATAGGTTCGTGGTTGTGACCTCTGAAACAGTACTTCTGGGTCTCACCACTTAAAAGCCGACCTAGCGGTGAGCAGGGTGAGCCAAGCAGGGCCTGCATGGCACCGCGCGTGGAGATGTGCGCAGAGACATGCATGTCTGTGTGTGTTCTGCATGTTCAGCGTGAGCAACTTGAGTGAGTATAGAAAAGTAAACCCTCTCTGTAAACAATATTTGCCCTTCATAATCTGTACCTGTGCTTTAAGTGTCACTACAACTTGTTGGACAGGATGTCTGTACTGGATAGCTCTATCATGCAAGATACCAGCAGGCATTTGCCATTTACTGGTAGCATCCAATGTATAAATTGCCAAATGTACAGTATTAGTGAGGCAAGAGAGACCATAAATAAGTTCACATGTGCTAAATGTTTAGAAAACGAGTCCCTAAAACTGGTTGTTGCCATGTTCAACACCAGGCTATCTGAACTAGAAGCAAGTCAGTATCAAATGCAGGCCAGATTTCAGGTTCACAGTCAAACCCCATCCAGTATCACAATTAACCATCCTGGCATAAATGGTGTGTCTATTCCTGATTTAGATTCTCAAAATATTAGTGATTCCAGTGGTGGTACAATCCTTGACACACATGTTGGTAGTTCGAGGAAGCACCCTAGGGATCAGGATAATACTGAAACTTCGGATACACAGTGGTATGAGGTACAGAGTAAAAGAGCTTTTAAGAAGGGTTGTAAGGCCACAAAATCTTCCCGGACAACTAGTAATAGATTTAACCTCCTGACTATGTTGGGGCCACTAACCTTTCAGCTGAAAACCCCTCCAACCAACCAGACTCTGGTGTTATCCCTGTGGCCTCTTGTAGTCTGCCTGGTCTCTCAAATCCTTGTCCTCCTCTGTGCCAGAATGAGGTTTTAAAACAGGCAATCCCCTTAGGTGTTCTATTTCACTAACATCTTAAATATTAAATCTAGCTTAGATAATGTTGATTGGCAGGCAATTCTAAATACCCAAGGTATTAATGAATACTTTAATACATTGCAAAATAAAATTATTTATATAAGGAATATGTATATTCCAACTAAGTTACAAAATACCACAAACCGGTACCAGCCTAAATGGATGAATAAGTCAATAAAAATTCTCACTAAGAAAAAAAACAAGCTGTATGCAGCATATTTAAAATCTCAAACATCATCAAATTGGAGTCTATATCTGAATATTCAAAAAAATGCAAAAATTGTACCAGAAAGGCAAAAAAGTACAGGGAGTTCAAATTAGCTGCAAATGCAAGTAAGGATAATAGCAAATCCTTCTTGGCATACATAAATTATCTTAGGAAGCCCACTTGCCAAGTTGGTCCCATTCAAGTAAATGACTCCCTTATTCATGATCCTCTTGATATGGCAAACTTATTTAATATAAATTATTGTAAGTTATTTTCAAACACTCACACAGTTGATAAAATCAAAGACTCCACAGGCTGTAATATTTCCTTTATGGAATCTGAAGTCTATGCAAAGTTGATAACCCAAAAAGGGAAATTTAGCATATCTCTAGATGACATATCAGGACACCTTCTGTACTTGGTGGATAGTTTGTCTTTACCTCTAAAAATACTTTGTGAACAGTGTATTAATAAAAATTTTGTCCCAGAACCCTTGAAAACTGCATATGCGATTCCAATCCACAAAAAAAGGACCAAAAAACTATTGGGATAATTATAGACCCATAAGCTTAACCTCTCCAATGTGCAAAATCATGGAAAGTTTAATAAAATATAGGATTACCCTTTCTCTGTTCAACTTTGAACAACATGTTTTTAAAAAGGGCCATAGCTGCTTATCAAACTTACTATGCTTTTACGAGGATGTCAGTTTACAGCTTGACAGCAGACTCCCATATGATGTAATCTATATTGATTTTAGTAAGGCGTTTGACCTACTCTCCCATTGGGCACTACTACAAAAACTCTTCTCTGTTGATATTGATTATATTATAGTAAGATGGATATCAAAATGGTTAACTGATAGAACACAGTGAGTTTTAATTAATGGACAACTCTCTAGTTTAGGGCCCATTACCAGTGGGGTGTCGCAGGACTCTGTTCTGGACCCCTGCCTTTTCCAGTTTGTCATAGCCGATATAACCAATAACTTTTATTCAAACACCATTAAATATGCAGATGATATCAAAATCGGTGGACTGTGTTCCAACCCTGAGCAGATTGTATCCATCCAAAATGACCTGGATAACATCATGAAATGGATCAATACTTGGAGCATGAAACTGAATCATGAATAATGCAGGATTATGCACCTTGGTCCCAACACTACCTCCCATGATTATATATTAAACAACAGAGTGCTGACCAGTACTAATATGGAGAAAGATTTGTGGGTTTTGGTATCAGATGATTTTCTGCCAGTTTCACAAATTAATTCTGCTATTCTCAAGGCCAACTGGATTATTTGGTCTACCAAGAGAAACATAAAATCTAGAGAAAGAAATGTATTAATGCCCTTATACAGGGCCTATGTTCACCTACACCTAGATTTTTCTTCCCCAGTATGGTGCTCCTTCAAGAAACATGATATTTTGCAATTGGAGAAGGTACAAAGATGTTTACTAAACTTGTGAGTGGATTACACAATGTGTCATATGAAACTAGGCTTGATTCACTGAAATTAATGCCCCTCACAATGCAAAGGTTAAGAGGGGATCTCCTTCTCATGTTTGATGTTATGCAAGACCCATATTTATTGACTAAATTAGGGCTGGTGTTTAAATATACTAATCACAATCTTAGAGGCCACCCCCTCCATCTTCTATATAGAAAATTTAATTTAAAGCAAAGGACATTTTTTTTACACCTTACATATCACTAAGCCCTGGAATGCCTTACCAATCGAGGTGATAACTAGCAGCTCTAAGTCTATGTTTAAATCCCGACTGGACACAGTGATCCTTTCTAGTACTGCTCTTAGTTATTATTAGTTTCAAGGAGCAATTTTGGGCCTTTAGGCTCTCTGGCTTCTATTTAGTCTTAGTATGAATCTTAGTATGAATGAACAGCAAGAGTTGATTGGGTCTAAAAAGACACATTTTTCATGCAAATGTCATTAATGATAATAAACAAGTGGAGACATACGGAACATAATCTAAATTATAAGTTAAGAGTTGTCAACTACAGTATGTTTCTTGAAGTTCTACTGCATGTATCAGTTACTCTTTAAGCTCAATCAGTAGAACTTTAGCTTGCCTGCCAAGTCCTTATATTTCTTCTGCTGGCTAATTTCTGAATTCTCTTTTGCCACTGAGAGGCCCCTACAGTGGATTTCAGGTATTTCTCACAGTAACTTGTGATGTGTATTTAAAGACCTACTGGTCCATATGAGATTAAGTGGGTAGTTCTCAAGAGAGTTTTGCATGGCTGCAAACCAGTTCTTAAATGTTTGAGCTCATACACAGCAGTTAACTAAGACAGGAGTGTTGACTTTTATTTTTGCTAAGGGGCTTAACTAGGGGTCTAGGTTGCTCATTATCAGTGTACAGAGGAAACTACGTGGGCATCAGGGAAGGCTTGAGTCCCACAGACTATAGGGGTTATGGTCAGCACTCATGAACTAATATTCATGACAAAACAAATATGAACTTTCCATAAATCACCAAAATAAGAAATTGTTTGTAAGAGGCAACTTACTGTAGGTGGAGGTCAGAACTGTAAAATGAGAGGTCCAGGTTTAAATTCTACCAGAGTCTTTGACTCCCTGAATGTGCAATATTAAACTTGTCCTTTGACTGTCCTGTACAATCCATTCAGCTAAAAATGATATCATATAGTAAATATCATTAAAAAAAACAAACTAAATGAATCAATAAAGTCTGCTGTAACTAGATCTGCAAATGTTGCACATTCTCTAATTACAACACAGAAAGACAATGTTTTCAAAAGCTGCCAGCTCTGGTCTGTGAATATGAATATAAATTTACCAGAAACTAGGGGAGAGAAAAGGTGGCCAGTAGCAGCTTCAGTTCTGCTCTGGTCTATTTTCTTTAGTCTGATTTCTAGAATGCAGTCCAAACCTTCAGTTTAAAATGTAGTAATTGGCACAAGGGTAAAGCTGATTTAAACAAATTCTGGCCAGAGATGATAGGGCTGCAGGTGAGGAATTTGGTGTGAAAATATTGAAAATTCCCAAAGTTACAAACCTTCATTAGGAAACTAAAATAGGCTCCTAAATTTGTTGTTTTGTAATATTTGTACACCAGATTTTCAGCATAGCCTTGTTATGACCCTGCCTCATAAAGAAGAGGAGGGGAGTTGATACCTACCTTCTGCCAGGGGTAATGGTCAGATATCTCCCAGGTTCATCAGCATAGAGGGATACCAACTGCACTGCTAAAAATCATGCAGGAAGCAGGAGAAAACGTCGATGTCCTGGTACACACATAGGAACTAACGATCTAGCCAGCTGGTGAGTTGTGGAGACCAAGGAACACTTGATCAGGTTGGGAGATAAACTGTCATCCATTTCATCTGGCATCTCCTTCTCTGAGGTCATGCTAGTCTGGGAGAGAGGGGCATGTCGAAGGGTGTGGGATTTCAAAACTTCAGACAGGTAGACAACTTTTAGGTGCATAAAAAACACTTGACAGCATTTGTCATTTTATTTTCTGAATAACAGATGGTGAAATGAACAGAAAGTCAAAAGTAAAATGGTTAGCCAAAACAAATCAAGTAACTGTTTTCATCACAGTTTCTGCAGCTCTGCCATTTTTTAGAATGAACCATGCGCAAGCACACACCATCAGGAGGTCTTACTCCCACCTCAGTCAGCCTCCAACTGACCACCCTATCTGACTCAGTGCCTCTAGTGGCAGGCGTTTATACCATTGGCAGAGTTACCTGACCTGGCCCTTAACTCATAATACAGAAAAGAAACTATCTGGGTTAGTCTAGCTTCATTTTCTGACCCACCACACATGTATCTTTTGACACCGCACATCCTTCTAAACCTTGTATTTCCTATAAGTTAAATATAAGACTACTAAAGCCTAAAACAGAGTTAACAGAACTCTCTTTGGTTACTCTTGATTGACAGGTGGAGTGGTATAAGAAGGGGGCAGCAGAGGGAACTGCTCCTTAGAAAATCCCACATGCATTCCTGCAGTCAGGTAAGACACTAGGTCTTTGGTTTCCTTCCTGTGTTAGTTACAGTTTTTCCAGCAAAACCTACAGAGAAGGACCCGTGAAACAAAAGGTACTAACCTCTTACTTGTTTTAATAGGAAGGGCTAGGCTGCTGATGTCTATTCCTGAAGCTTTCACCCCTTTATTTCTAAAAAAAATAGCTCTTTATGTTTCTTTGTTTGTTTGTTTGCAAGAAACAGCCTTCCAAACACCTCTTATAGGGATTACTACAAAGGGAAAGGCATCTTAGAGTCTTTTAGTATCTCTACTTATATTTTATAACCTCAAAACATGTTTTATTCATTTAAAAGCCACACAGCCCAAAGGCCTTATCTCAAATAGCAAGCCCTATTATTTTCTTCTGTGCTGCTATATAGAAAAGCTGCAGGCCACAACTACTGTATTCTCAAGTGCAGCTTTGTTTTGGCCAAAGTCTGAAATGTCAGCCCATTGGCTTCACTTTTCATTTTGACCTATTTTTCTTTGGGGCTTTTATTAGCCCTATTCTTTTTCCTCAAATCCCCAAAACACTTTATTATGAAAGGGTAACCCTGCTTTAGGGCTTTCTTGTTCTAGAGCTCTTTCTTTCATTTTTTTAAAGGACTACAGGGGGCCCTTTATTTTACCAATGTATTCAGTTCCACTATCCTCTCCCTCTTCAGGAACCAGCACCCAATGTGCATACATACCTCCTGGTTCGAGACACATTGCAGCTCTGAACCACCAGTGCTCATTTAAAGTACTTCTTTATCCTGCATTAGAGCACCTTTTGCTCTGATGTTGCATGGACATGATGTTGCATGCTAGACTTGCTCCAGAAAACAGCTCGCCTGCTTATTTAAGCAGCCACAGCAGTGACAAAAGGAAAACAGGGCCAGCTGGAGAGAGAAGGAGCTTCCTGAATATCTGCAACCAGCAGCAAGAACTACCTGGGCAAGCTGTACAAAGCAGTAACACATTCTAGGACAGCTCCTCTTTATTATTAATGCAGACACAGTCACCATTCTGGAGCTGCAATCCTAACACCAGACACACTTTCATCTTTTATGGCCACTACCGGTCTTATTTATTCTCACTTCAAATTGGGATTCAAACCTGATTCCCACTCAGCCTAAGTCAGCTGAACACTTCATTGGCACCTACACAGCTCAGCTGGTAAAACTATTTCACACTGTACCCCACTGCCAGCAGTCGGGAGCCTTACTCTTTACAGAAGAGCTGTAAGGGAAGGGGGGAGTTGGAAATGTTCAAAGCCTACCTTTGTCTTCCTTTTAGGGCCACTCTCATGACAGGGGGCATTCTGTCATAGGCAGATGGGTGAAAGGTCAGAGAAGGGGAGATAGGGGAGCTAAACATGTGGCTCAAGTGCTGAAGCCAGGAAAAAGGACACAGATATATAGGTAACTGACAACAGTTTTGGGAACAAAAGTTTTTTAAATTCAGTGGACTTCATCTGACTAAGGAGGGAGTCAGTGCTTTGGGGCAGAAGATTGATGTCTTTGCAGAGTATCTAAACTAGCAAATGGGGAGAGGCTTGCAGCACCTGATACATCAAACAGGAAGAACACCCCTTCCCCCCCTCAGCTAGTGATCAAACAGTAGTTCAGCTTGTTTGTAGTTCATTTGCATCACCAGGTGAGGAAAAAGGTCTGGCTCCCCATATGACACACAGGGGAAACACTGGACCTCACCCAACAACTAACGCACCAAAATCTGGCCAATGGAAAATCATGTACACAAATGCCCGCAGTCTGGGAAACAAGATACAAAACCTGGAAGCAACAACAACAGAGGCTAAACAGGACATGGTAGCCATTAGCGAGACATGGTTCACCAGTAACCACACTTAGGAGACTATCATACCCGGCTACGTGCTGTTCAGAAGAGACCAAGGTGAAAAAAAGGGGGGATGGAGTGGGCCTTTATGTCAATGAAAATATCAAAGCTACAGAAATTCAGAATACACATAAGGAGCCAGAAGAACTGTGGGTCACCCTGGAAACAGGAAATGGGACAGACATATGAACCGGGGTTGTCTACAGGCTTCCAGACCAGGGGGAGGACATAGACACCTTATTGTTAGAAGATATACAAAACATGACAGCTAAAGGAGAGGTTATGCTAATTGGAGGCTTCAACATGCCAGATACAGATTTGTCAATAACAGTCGGAACATCTGCCAGAACTAGGCACATTGTGTATACCCTGCAGGGTGAGGGCCTCAAACAATTGATACAACAACCCACAAGAGACAGGGCTATCTTGGATCTAGTACTGAGTAAAGGGAAAGGATCACAGATCTTCAGGTAAAAGGTCACCTGGGGGCCAGTGACCATCACATGGGAAGGTTTAATTTGGCCACTAGAACTAAATCATTCCATTCCAAGCCAGAAATATGGGACTTCACAGGAGCTGAATTTAATAAGATAGCCAACATAGTTAAGCTAGTCCTGGCAAAGAGAAATACAGGTGAGGGGGGTACAGGCAATGTGGTAAAGCATTAAGGATGCAATACTTGAAGCAACATCCCATTGTGTTAGGGAGAAAGGCAAGAGCAAAAAGAAGGTGGAAGCCACTTTGGTTCTCAAAAACAGTAGCAGAAAAGGTCAGAGCCAAAAGGTTGACTTTCAGGAAATATAAGAGAATGCAGCGGGATTAAGATGGGAAGGCATACCAAACTTCCCTAAGGGAAGCAGGGAAGGCAGTAAGGCAGGCAAAGGCCCAAACAGAGGAAACACTAGCACTGACAGTAAAAGAAGGGAACAAGGCTTTCTATAGATACATTAGTGAAAGAAGGAAGTCCAGAGGTGGTATTGCTAAGATCAAAGGGGATAAGGGTGTGTGTGTGGAGGAGGACCAAGGAAAAGTATCTATCCTAAACAGATACTTCTGCTCAGTATTTACTGAGGAGAAGGTAGGGCAGGGCCCACTGCTCAGCACAGTGGATGCAGGGGGGAAGGAGGTGTGCACAAGTCCCTTCACAAAAGAAAGGGTCCTACAAGAGCTTGCTAAGCTCAGAGTGGACAAGGCAATGGGATCTGATGGCATATATCCCAGGGTACTAAAGGAGCCAAGGATGGAACTAGCAGAACCATTAGCAGAACTGTTTAGTGAGTCTCTGAGAACAGAAGAGATCCCAGAAGACTGGAGAAGGGCTCTTGTGATCTCACTCCACAAGAGTGGCAGCAGGGATCAGGCAGGGAACTACAGACCAGTCAGTCTTACTTCAGTAGTGGACAAGATTATGGTGGTGCTTCTTAAGGAAAGGATAGTGGAGTGCAACACCTTGAACCCATAGGAGCACAGGACCCAAGACAGCATGGATTTACAACAGGAAGGTGCTGTCAAACTAATCTCATAGATTTCTTTAACTGGGTATCCAGAGTGGTGGACCAAGGGGTGCAGTTGATGTCACCTGCCTTGACTTCAGCAAAGCTTTCAACACTGTTCCACATAGAAGATTGATTAATAAGCTAGAAAGGCTTAGGGTGGGTCAGAAGTTGATCAACTGGGTGGCAATCTGGTTGGTGGGCAGAAAACAGAGAGTGGTGATAAATGGTATACAGTCAGAAGAGATGCAAGTCACAAGTGGGGTACCTCAGGGATCAGTCCTGAGGCCAGTCCTCTTCAATATCTTCATTAGTGACATTACAGATAGATTGGAGGGTAAGGTTTGCATGTTTACAGATGACACCAAAATCTGCAACAGAGTAGATGATCCAGATGGGGTGAGCAGAATGAGAAGAGATCTGGAAAAACTGGCAAAATGATCTGAAGAGTGGCAACTGGGGTTTAATGCAAAGAAGTACAAGATCATGCACATAGGGAAGAAAAACCCGGAAGCTACCTATAGGTTGGGAGGGGAGTTGCTGGCAAACACATGAGAAAAAAGAGACTTGGGCATCATCATCACAGATGACCCGAAATCATCCAAGCAGACCATTAAAGCAGTAAGTAAGGCTAGAAGGATGTTGATGCGTATTAATAGGGGTATCACAAGATGTAAAAGGGAGGTAATAATCCTTCTTTACAAGACACTGGTTTGGCCCCATCTGGAGTACTGCATGCAGTGTACTGGAGGCTGCACCTGCACAAGGACATTAACAAAATGGATGTAGTTTAGAGAATGGCAACCAAAATGGTGCAGGGACTGCATCAGAAAACATATGAGGACAGATTAACAGAGCTCAATATGTATTCCCTAGAGCAAAGGACGGAGAGAATTGATATCAATCAATCAAAATCTTTATTTATTCAGGCGAGCATCATTGAGCATAGCTCATTTACAAGATGGACCTGATTGGTCATAACAATATAAAGGTACAATTTTTTACACAAATACAAGATATAGATTGAATACAAAAACAAGGACATTATAAATGAACAAAAAGCAAGAATATTCATATACATACAATGCAATGAGCCAAAGAAACTGGGTTATAATAAAAGGAGCAAATAAGACAGTAATGAAAGATTAAAAGCGAGGAGGTGGGATTGTGGGATTGTGGGAATAAGGTCAGGTATGGGTTGAGTGGGTGAAGGATACAAAAACAAATTAAGGGTGGAAATGTGGGGAAAAAAGGGTGTGGAGAGAAAAAGTGGGTTGTGTAGGACTAGGCCTTGTGAAAACAGTTGCATGGCTCTGGAAAGAGACTAGTGTATAGCTTTTTGAAGGATGTTAATGGAATGAGGGTATTCAACTTCAGGATCTTTTGAAGAGAGTTCCAAATAAGTGCTAGAGAGTAGCTGATTGCAGCCCTCCCATGCCGGGTACAGGTAATAGGTATCTTCAGCATGACGAGTTTGTTGTTCCTTAGGTCATATGGTCTGGATATGACCTGGGTAAAACAATCTGAAATGTAGGATGGTAATTTGTTTGTTAGAGCTTTGTAGATCCATAGAGCAGCATTTTTGTTTCTTCTATGATGTAGGGATGTCCAGCCGACTGCAGTATAGAGAGAGAGCATGGTGGGTGCTGAAAAGGAAGGTCTGTAATGAATCTAAGAGCTCTATGATACAAGGTATCCAGCTTGTTTAAGTGGGAAAGGGAGCAGTGACTATACAGGAAATCAGCATAATCAATGAGGGATAGGAATGATGCCAGGATTAATCTTTGTTTAGAATCTTTGGTTAGGTAATGTTTTATTCTGTAGAATAGGCCAAGTCTCTGCCTGAGCTTCTTCAGGAGTTCTTCAATGTGGCTAGTGTAGTCAAGTCTATTGTCAATCCAAACCCCAAGATATTTAAATTTATCCACATAGTCCAGACTTTCACCAAGGATGGTAGATAGTTGGGGAAGGGTGTTTGGTGTGAGTGGAAGAGAAGCTCTTGGAGGAGAAGAACATGGCTTTCATTTTCTTGGCATTCAGTAGGAGTTTCTTTTCTAGTAGTTTGTGCTGCAGCAGAGAGAACTCAGATTGTAAAAGTTCACAGGCTTTTGATGGTGTAGGACTACTGACATATAGGACAGTATCATCTGCAAAAAGGTGAATATTAGATTTGGTGAGGTTGGAGTCAATATTATTGATATAAATGGCAAAGAGGATAGGGCCCAGGATGGAACCTTGTAGTACACCTCTTAGGAGTGGTTTTGAGGTAGATAGGTCACCTTCATTTTTTACATGCTGTAGTCTACCAGAAAGGTAGCATCTGAACCATTGAAGAGAGACTGAGTCGAGGCCTATGGAGTGTAGAGAGGAGATTAGTAGTTCATGGTCCACAGTATCAAAGGCTTTGCTTAAATCCAGAAATACAGCACAGATATTATTCTTTTGTCTAATTCAGTCTGCCAATCATTAGAGACTTTTGCTAAGGCAGACATGGTGCTGTGCATGGATCTAAAACCAGATTGAGCTGGATTAAGCAGATTATTGGTCTCTAGATAGGCATTAATTGGCTGTTCACTAGTTTTCAAGCATTTGGACAATACTGGTAAGATGGATATGGGCCTATAGTTATTGAGGTCTATGGGGTCACCTGCCTTGAGTAGAGGAAACACTTGAGCTGTTTTCCAAGTTGCAGGAATAGATCCAGTGGCTAGTGACAAGTTGAAAAGGTGAGTTGGGGGGCTGCTAAGGCGTGCAGAGCAATTTTTAGAAAATAGGGGTCCAGAGAGTCTGCACCTGCGCTTTTAGTTGTATCCAAATGGAGTAGTAGGTCTTCTACTTGTTTTAGAAGTATAGGCTTAAAGGAAAATGTGGAAGTAGCCTTATGTGCCTCAGTAGTCTGGAAGTTTAATTGTGACCGCAATAGATTTGCTCGAGAGGAGTCGATTGCTAGGCTGGCTGTAGTGAAATGGTTGTTGAAGGCATTCAAGATTTCTTGCTTGTTAGTGATATCCACATTGTTTAGGTGCACTTTGGGTGGTAAGACAGGGGTAGAATCTTGTCCTAAGATCCCCTTTATGGTCCCCCAGAATCTGGCAGGGTTATGGTAGGAGGCATCCAGTTCTGCTGTATAGAAGGCAGCCTTGGCATTTCTCACTTTTTTTGTGCAGGAGTTTCTGGCTTTTCTGAATTGAAGCCAATCATTTGGGTCTTTGGTCTTTCTTGCCCTTTTCCAGAGCTTGTCCCTAGCAAGCAATGCGGATTTATGGTCAGCAGAGAACCATCGACAGGTTTTGAGCTTGGTTCTGACACTGGAGAGAGGTGCATGTATGTTGAGGGCACTAGTGATAATGTCATTTAAAACTTGTAGAGCTATCTCTACTGAACCTGTGAGATAGAAATCTTGCCAGCACATGGTATGACACCTCATACTCATCTGTATTGCTCCCTTATGCCTATCCCATGGCTGCTAGAAGCCCTGCTCTATATTCATATCCATGATTGAAACATTCAAATATTTTAAGGACATTAACAAGGTGAAAGAGTCTAACATGATTCAACATAAGAAAAGTAGCAGGACAAGAGGACACAGCATGAGATTAGAGGGAGGCCAATTAAGGGGTAATGTAAGGAAATTCTTTTTCACAGAATGGGTGGTGGATGCATGGAATGGCCTATCTCAGGAAGTGGTGGATATGAATACAGAGCAGGGCTTCTAGCAGCCATGGGATAGGCATAAGGGAGCAATACAGATGAGTATGAATAAATAGGCCATTGACAGAGTAAAGGCCTATGGCACATTCATAAGGTAGAAAAATGGACAGACTGGATGTGCCTTGTGGCCCTTATCTGCAGTCAACTTCTATGTTTCTATGTTAGAAGGGGAGAGCAAATGTTGAAATCTTGCCTGAAAGATGATTTCATGCAGGGACTGCAAAATCGACTTTTGGGACACAAAAACACATTTTGGACAGGAGGTGAACAATGACAGCTTTCACATTCATGAGGTGCTGTAAAGAAATGGATATGTTGAAACTCTAGGAAAAAATATTGAATATTACCAAATTTATGAGCCTGCTTTTGCAAAATTTCAACATAGTCTGATAACATATTTGCTGTTAAATATTTTTACACCAAATTTAGAACATAGCCTTATTAAGACCCCACCTCATGAACAATGGCAGAGAAAATGTTCATCTCCTGGTCGAAATGTGATTTTGTGCAGGGACCGCAAAATCACCTTCTGGGATGTAACAAAACACATTTTGCCCAGGATTTGAAAAATGACAGCTGTCACATTCATGAGGTGCTGTAAAGATATGTCTATGTTGTAAATTTGGGGTAAAAATATTGAAAATTACCAAAGTTGCGAACCTGCATTAGCAAATTCAACATAGGCTTGTAACATTGTTGTTTTTAATATTTTACACCAAATTTTCAAAATAGCCTTCTTATGACCCCAGCTCATGAACAATGGCAGAGAAAATGTTCAGCTCCTGCCCGAAAGGTGATTTCATGCAGGGACTCCAAAATCACCTTTTGGGACAGATCGGCCTAATGACAGTTCAACTGCTAATGAGGTAAGGTCCCAAAGAAGGCTTGTTGAAAATGTGGACCAGAAACATGCAAAAATTTCCATGTTATGCCATTAATTTCAAAACCCCATTGAAATACAATTTTAGAGCATACCTGTTTCTTCAATTCGTGGTCTGGCTTTGAGGAGTGAAGATGGGTGTGCAGTCCAGAGAGGATTATGGCATTGGACCTCTGATCAGTAAGTAAGGGGTTGGGGGTGGTGGATTTGTGGGTGCTGAGTAGGAGGGCTGGGTGGGGGGAGTCTTGGCCACAAAAGACATCAATGGACGGTTTTCTTTTTACAGGTACAGAAAAAGAAAAACATTTCTTTAAATGAGGATTTCTGCTCTGGGCACCCCCCCCTAGTGTCAAGGGAGGGTTGGATGGGGATTGAAATCTTGATAGCTACCATGGAGTTGGGCACCTCCAGTGTCACTCTTAAGTTTCTGGGATCTGGTGTGGGGTGGTGGGTGCTGAGAGGGTTGGTTGGGTGAGGGAATATGAAAAAATAACAACCTGGGAGCATCCTGATCATGATACTGGGGACTGGACACCATCAGTGTTACTCTTATTTTTTGGGGGTGCTGAGTGGGAGGGAGGGTGGGGAGTTATGTATAATTTAATTATTAAAAAAAGGCACCCTCCTGATTGCAACACTGGGAGATTGGGCACCCCTGTGTCACTCTTAAGTTTCAGGGGGGTGCGGTGGTGGGCACTGAGAGGAAGGGTTGGGTGGGGGGATATCTGTAATTTTAAAGAACACAACAAATGACGGTTATGTGCATGAACAGTAGAGAGTGGCAGCCATCTTGGACATGGCAGAGTGTGCCATGTTCTACTGTGACTGCCCTTTGTTTTCGTTTCTTTAAAATTACAGAAATCCCCCTTCCCAACCCTCCCTCTCAGCACCCACCACCCCACCCCCAGAAACATAAGAGTGACACTGAGGGTGCTAAGTCCCCAAGTGCCATGATCAGTTGCTCCACAGATGCGGAAGTGGCTGTGGTGGAACTCTAACAGGTTGGTCTCAAAGAATGCAAGGAATGCGGAGTCATTTTTTCATCACAAGAGGTCTGCAGGGCTCCGCACACTGCAGCCCTAGAAAGGGGTTACAGTATAATAGGCACTGAGCACACACCAGTTATTTCCAGCCCTACACCTTCCTTCCACATTCTCACATGTGCACACCTTTAAACAAGCATTTGTCAATGCCGAATGTTTGCTTGCTGGCATTGGCAGTGGTAGTGTAGAAGTTACAGAGCTGCGTAATAGGAATGGCAGTGAAGTATTGAACTGAAGCCAACCCCACCACCACCCAGCAGAGAGTGACAGGCATTGGGGTGTGCCTTTGGGTTGTCAGGCATAATGGCCACACCATTTCACCACACCCCACCCTGCAGACACTGACAAGTGTCACGGTGTTCCTTGGGGTCTTTGGCCCTTATGCACACCCCATTCCATTAGGCAATACGGTGAGATGGGTGTGATATAGGAGAATGGGGTGAACTTTGGGGCCAAAGAGTCCAAGGCATACCTCAATGCCTCTCACTGGCTGCAGGGTGTGGAATGGTATAAGCATTACAGGCAAGAATCCCAAGTCACACCCCTGATGCCTGTCATTCTCTACAGGGTTGGGCGTTATGGTTGGAAACCCTAATACCTCAGTCATTTGTTGGTATTTTCACTCCAAATGTTCAACATGGTTTTTTTGTGACCCCACCTCATGAACAGAGGGAATATCAGTTTGTTAGCTGAAAGCTGCTTATGCACAGCGACTATGGCATTTAGCACCACAGGTGCAAAAACATTCCGAACAGGATGTAAAAAATGACAGCTGTACTGTTCATGGGGAGGTGTAAAAAATGGCAATGTTGCAAATCTGCAGTAAAAATATTTTAAAAAATGGTGACGTGATGAGCATACATAGAAACTGTGCAACGCACACCCGTATTATAATTAGGTTGGGGATTTTTTACAGCAGATTGTCAACTCAGGCATTTTGGTGCCTCTGATCATGAACAGTGTCACTGTGATTTTCTTTATCTGTCCAGAACAATGATTTCCCACAGCGACCACGCATCTCTGAGCTGAAAGTGTGAAAACACACTTTGGCCATGTTGTGAAAAATGACAGCTGTACTGTTCATAAGGAAGTGTGGAAAAATGCCACTGGTGAAAATCTGGACTGAAAATATTACAAAGTCATGAACTTACGAGGGTGCGTGGAAACTGTGCAATGCTCACTCATAACACAGTCATTTTATGGACTTTTGTCACCAAATTTTCAACATAGCCATTTAAAGACCTCTGCTCATGAACAGTGTAACTGTGATTTTCTTAATGTGTCCCATACATTGATTTCGCACATTGACTGCGCCATTGTGCGCTACATGGGCGGAAACACATTTTGGCCAAGAGGTAAAAAATGACAGCTGTACTGCTCATAAGGAGGTGTGGTAAAATGGCAATGTTGAAAATCTGGAGTGAAAAAATTGAAAATTCGCAAACTTACGAGCGTGCATAGGAATTGCGGAATGCACGCTCGTAAAACAGTCATTGTTAGGAATTTTTTCACCAAATTTTCAACATAGCCATTTTAAGACCTCTGCTCATGAACAGTGTCACTGTGATTTTCTTAATTTGTCCCATACATTGATTTTGCACACTGACTGCGCCATTGTGTGCTACATGGGCGGAAACACGTTTTGGGTGAGATGTGAAAAATGACAGCTATACTGCTCATAAGAAGGTGTGGTAAAATGGCAATGTTGAAAATCTGGAGTGAAAATATTGAAAATTCGCAAACTTACGAGCATGCATAGGAACTGTACAACACACGCTCGTAAAACAGTAATTTTTGGGAATTTTTTCACCAAATTTTCAACATAGTCATTTTAAGACCTCTGCTCATGAACAGCGTCAGTGTGATTTTCTTAATGTGTCCCGTACATTGATTTCACACACCAACTGCGCCATTGTGCGCTACATAGGCGGAAACACGTTTTGGGTGAGATGTGAAAAATGACAGCTGTACGGCTCATAAGAAGGTGTGGTAAAATGGCAATGTTGAAAATCTGGAGTGAAAATATTGTGAACTTACCAGCGTGCGTAGGAACTGTACAACACATGCTCGTAAAACAGTAATTTTTTGGAATTTTTTCACCAAATTTTCAACATAGCCATTTTAAGACCTCTGCTCATGAACAGTGTCAGTGTGATTTTCTTAACGTGTCCCGTACATTGATTTCACACACCGACTGCACCATTGTGTGCTACATGGGCGGAAACACATTTTGGGTGAGATGTGAAAAATGACAGCTGCACTGTTCATAAGAAGGTGTGGTAAAATGGCAATGTTGAAAATCTGGAGTGAAAATATTGAAAATTCTGGAACTTACGAGCATGCGTAGGAACTGCGCAATGCACGCTCGTAAAACAGTCATTGTTAGGAATTTTTCCACCAAATTTTCAAAATAGTCTTTTTGGGAGCCCACCTTATGAACACTGGCAGTGTCGTTTCGTTAATTGTTCCAGAAAGGTGATTTCACGCAGTGGCTGCGAAATCACCCTTCGGGCCTGAGTAACGCCATGACAGTGCAAGACTTCATGAGGAGGGGTCCCAAAAACCCCATGTTGAAAATTTTTTGCAAAAATTCCAAAAAATGCCTGAGATACACAATAAAGTTGAAAAACCCTTATCTATCCCATTATACTGCTTACCGGCATTTCCTCAGTTCGCAGTTGGCTTTGAAGAGTGCAGATGTGTTCCCAGTCCACTGAAGATCATCATGCCAAGCTCCGGAGTAGTAAGTATGGGGTGGGGGGTGGGGAGGCAGGGTGCGCAGTGGGTGGGTGCGGGTTGGGGGCAGGGAGACTGCGTGGGACCGTTTTTGCTTTTTCAGGGTTTTTAAAAAAGATGACAGGACCTTTGCCACGCTGGGTGAGCTCCCAGCATGGCACAAGGATGGCTGAGGGGGCATGAAGCCAATGGGGGATTGGGCACCCCCATCGGCTATAGCATCAGTTGCCATGCTGGGGTGGGCTTCCAGCGTGGCACCCAGTACTTCGGGGGGGGAACAGTGGAGCCGACGGGGGATTGGGCACCTCCGTTCGATATATGATAACTTGCCACACTGGGGTGGGCACCCAGCATGGCATTTGGAAGGCTTTGGGGGGGAGCGCAGCACAGCCGACGGGGGATTGGGCACCCCGTTGGCTATACAGTGTGTGTGTGGGGGGCAGCATGCAGTATGCATGCGTGTGTATGTGTGTGTGTGTGTGTAGGGGGAGCTGCGCATGAGCAGGCGATATCTTATTGCTGCTCACTGCAGCATAGCTCCCTCTTTCAACTGTACGCCACTGCATTTTGGAGCTTGTCATAGACAGCTCCAGCATGCATTGGCGGACAGGGGCCGCGCCTGCCAGCACACTGACTGAATTGGAAGAGGGGGTGACACACCTCTGAAAACTTGGATAATGACACTATGTTTCTTGCACATGCATACAAACAAACATAAAAATGATATACTGGCTCCTGGTACTTTGCCAAGAGCTGATGATGTGTTTTCAAATGGATATACAGTACTACATAAGACTGAAATGCAAAATCCTGAGAGTCCATGGCCCAAAACCGATTGCTCGACACTTGGTATCCTGACACTCTGGCTTTGTCCACTGCAGAGGTTTTTTTTTATGTTTCTGGGTGTTTACCCTTTGTCCCCCCCCTTATTTTGGATTACAAACCCCGACACAAGCAAATCCCAAGTGTCGGGATACTGAGTGTCAGGCAGTCAGTTTGAGGCTCCAGACACTCAGGGTTTGCATTTTAGTCTTCCATAAGACTCCCATTTTAAACACCCTCTCTCCCTAGCTCCCAAAATGTCATCAGTGAAAAGGAACCCCATCCTGACACCTAATACATGAAAGGTGGCAATAGTACGGTAGTATAAATGTTGAGTAACTCAGTCACCCTCTGTTCAGCTGCATTCTGATCCTTTTCTATAATGCAGTCATACGGCTGTAAGCAGGGTGCGCACCTTAAAGGGCAATGGAGCAATCTGTACAATTAATGAGGCTTGGAATACTGGCCAATCAGCCTATTCCCCTCCTCCCCTCTTTCCAAATCATAAATCAGGTGCCAGAAGGAATGTCACCATTTAAAGATGACATTTGTGGATTGGGGTTGGGACAGGGAAGGATGGTGTTTTAAAAGATGTTGCTGACTTCTGGCAGAGTGCTTAAAGCCATATACTATAGTTATTGATAGTTTTAAATGTATGAGAATGAGGAAGGGGTGAAGGGTGGGAAATAACTGGGATAGGAAGGCCAAGAGGCTAACCCTGGCCACCTTGGGAGGGATACTGCATAATTCTTAACAAGTGTTGAAGTGCCCCCTCAATCCTTCTCCCCCCGCTGACCCCTGGTGGCCCATGTCCTTTCCGGAACATGGTTCACCAGCTTGGCATGAGGTGTGGTGTCCAGCATCTCAACCCTCAGCGCCACTGGCCTGGTCTGCTTTGTCAAAATTCAGAGCATAAAAAATGTTGCATACTGCATATCGCATAACGCATAGCGCATTTACTGGATTTTGATACATCACGCAAATAGTACAGTCGGTCTTCCAAATGTCGATAATACAGAGTCAGGAAATTAGTGGTTGGGCATTTCCATGTCATGCAATCATACCAGACCCCTGCTTTTCCTATGTACCTAAGTACGTAAGTATAAGTTACATTAAATGGTGTAATTGTAAACTAATTAAACTGCTCAAACCATATTGATAAAAGAAGAAGTTCCAGTTCAATATGTCTTTCTGACATTCGATCTATAAGTACATGAACTTAAGATAGTGGAATATCTGATATCCCGAGTAAGCTCCTATGTGATTTTTAAATGTAATTGCTAATTTTCACAGGTTTAATCAGAAACTTAATAATGGAATGTGCTATCAAATAAGGATATGTTATTTATAAGTATTAAAGAGAAAAACAACTAGATTGCCTCATATAGTTTTTAAAGAAGTAACCACACCAAAAGTCAATGCTTAAGATGTAGTAATAGTAGTAGTGGTAAAAACTTTTATTCACTCCATTATGAACTGGATAGCTCATATGAGTAAAACTCATTTCCACTGAGGTCCATTGTACAAAATTTCCAGATATAGTTACACTAATCATCCTTACAGTACACCAAAAACATCACATTATATAACAATAACAAGATAGGACATACAGAATATAAACATACAAGGAATAGACATAATAATTAAATAAGTAATGTCTCCTATAACATAACCCTTTATTTCCATTGTGTTTTGTCCCTTACTTCTTTTGTTAGGTTGATCATATTAAATCTGTTATTGTTCTTAATTTGGCTTCCTCAATAAACCAGTTCTTAATGGTACTCATACAAACTTTTTTGTTTTCAGGCCTGAATACTTGGAATAAGGTGTTCCAAATATTAGGACCAGTATAAAAATATGTTTTTGTCCCACGGTTGTTCTGTAGTTTGGAGGTTTATATTCTAGTCCATGTGTGGACTGTAACCCTTGTTTAATGTGCCTAGGTAAAAAGGTTATCTATTATATAATCTGGAACTAATCCCTTGATAATCTTAATCATGAACTGTATTGAGTGCAATGTTCATCCTTCTGCCAGACAGATCCATTGGAACATTTTATAAAGGTCTCTCCTATTGTTTCTCCTTTGTAAGTCTAATATGAACCTAGCTAGTTTATGATAAATTATATCAAGTCTACCGAGACTCCTCTGGGAAGCATCGTGGTACACGAGATCTCCAAAATCAATTGTAGGCATAATCAGGGTCTGTACTACATTGTTCCTAGTTTTTTCTGTCAGGCAATGCTTATTTCTGTATAAAAATCCTAGGCATTTACCCACTTTCTCTTTTCAACTTATTCAATATGTAAGTCCAAATTTAAGGCTGGATCCAACAACATTTCTAGATACTTATAACTTTGTACCTGCTCAAGATTAATGTTACTCGATGTCTTAATCTGAAGAGGAATTTGGGACTTCTGGTTTCTTTTTCTAGTAAAAAGAACAACCTGGGATTTTTTTACATTTAACACTAATTTTGATTTAAAAAAGAATGTTGGATTTCATCAAAAGCCATCTGGAGTGAATTTTGAATTTTATCTTTGGAGGAATCCTCTGTGTATATGATGGTATCATCCACATATAGATGGTACTTTACCCTAGAATCTGAAATGTGAGTTTTGTTGACATAAATATTGTACAAAACTGGCCCTAATATCGAACCCTGTAGGACACCCAATATTATGGTCTCCATATCTGATGTCCAGTCACCATTTGTTTCCTTCCCACAAGGTATTGCTCAAACCACATAATTACTGGATCTGACATCCCAATACCCTTGAGGCTGGACAGGAGGATGTTGTGGGCTAGGGTGTCAAAAGCTTTGGTTACATCAACAAAGATAGTTCTCATGGACATCCCCCTGTCCAAGGTCTCATTGATATCTCCCATTACGTTTAACGATGCATTTGATGTACTATATAGTGGCCTAATGCCTGATTGGTATTTGTTTATGATCTTTTTTTCTTTCAGGTAGCACTGTAACTGGGTAGCAAGACATGTCTCAAATAATTTAGCAATAATAGATAATAACGATATAGGTTTATAATTCTCAATAGTGGTTTTTTAACCCTGAGTTATAAACTGGGATGACTCTGGTTGTTTTCTATTGTATAGGAAATTCTAATTGTGTAATTGACCTATTAAATAATTTAGTTAATGGATAGGCAATTATCAAGGTAGTATATTTGAGTAACACTGTTGAAGTTCCGTTAGGACCACAAGCTTTTTTTTTACCATTAATTTCAGTAATGCTTCCTGGACTTCATTAACCTTTATTTCTTTAAAAAAAAATTCTCATTTTGATTTGGCAATATTGAGTTAACTGTCATTATATCCAATACTGTTGGTACTCTCAACACCTGTTTACTTATACACTGACTATAATCTAATTGGGTAGCAACTGAAGTATAAACTGAATTTGATGCTATATTTACATTTTGAGTAGAAGAAGTAACCATGGAAACAAGATATCTGTTTATTTCATTTACAACTATATGACCTAATGGTACTGTCTGACTTTTTATGGAAAACTTATCTGGAATAGTTGTCTTTTTTGTATTTTGAAGTTTCCTCATATGTTTCCAAAAGTCTCTTTGATTGTCAATGACAGAAGAAGATAGTTCCCTGTTATAATATGCTTGTCCTGCTTCCCTGACATCTCTGGTGTACTGATTTTTATATATTTTATATCTTTCCCAGTGGCATACTAATTTTGTTGTTTTTGCATCTTCCATGCCTTATCCCATTGTTTCTTAACTTTATGGAGCGCAGAGTTAAACCAGGGGTATTATGTGGTTTAGTTCTTCAGGATTTCATGGGATCATGCTTATTGCACACTTCCATGAAACACCTTCATGAAACAACCCCCAGGCATCCTCCACTGTAGGTATTAACTCTAGCCTCTCCCAGTCTTGAATTTCTAAATCTAACATACAGTAAACTTGATGGTTCCTTTCCATTTTTGTTGTTGTTACTACCCCTTCCCCCCATTGTGTACTCTTCCCCTGGCTTTTTGTTTCCCAGGTGCGTTATTTTGCACTTCTTTGCATTGCATCCAAGCTGTCATACCTCTGACCATTCCTCCAACCTTGCCAAATCCCATCTCATCCTTTCAACACCTCCTTGTGTATCAACCCTGTTGCAGATCTTTGTGACATCTGCAAAGATGCATACTTTTCCTTCCAGTCCCTCTGCAATGTCACTTATAAAGACATTAAAAAGGACTGGGCCCAGTACTGAACCCTGCGGTACCCCACTAGTAACCCCCCTTTCTTCAGAGTGGACTCCATTTACTATTGCCTTCTGCATCCTGTTGTCCAGCCAGTGTTTTACCGAGGTTACCACCCTGGGACCCACTCCCAGGCTGGCTAATTTGTTTATTAATCTTTTGTGTGGGACTGTGTCAAATGCCTTGCTAAAGTCATTGATTTCCAATAAAATCTTAAAAAGAACTAATTAGCTTTTCATTAATTTAAACATTTATGTTAAAATGTTACTAGTATAAACATATCAAATTACTAAGAGGATGAGGAAGGACCATGATCAGCAACCGGATAGGTCAAACAAGAAACAAAATCACTGCTTACCTTCTCTGTTCTGATTGCTGTCATGGCCCTCTCCCAACCATACCATTAAAATGTATGCTATAATCTAGTACACTTTCATTCCCAAGTGGTGCAGCCACTCAGTCTCATGCCCGAGGGCTCCTGCCCTTCAGGCCGAAAAGGGAATTTAAGCTGCCTGGCCCTGCCTCCTCTTTACATTGATTGGCTATCGTGGCTCGCCTCCTAGCCCTGTCTTCCCACTGCAAAATGAAAAACACAAGCAAATGTCCCACAAGATTGTGACTGGAACTGCTGTCCCAAACAAGAAGCCATGTAAAAATGATAATAATGTCCTATTTTCTTTTGAAGATGGAAACTGAATTTGTGGCTTTATAAGAGTTGATGCTAGAGTTGAAACTTCAGTCTCTGTCACAGCAGAGTTTACAAGAGAGGATAAATCCACTTCCAAGGAGTCATGCTGATCCCTTATAAACACAGAAGCACCTTGGTTTGACCATATAAAATAGATGACTGGTTGACATGGAAAAATACCCTTCTCATTTCACCAATCGTCACATAAGCTTTTCATGGATAGAAAAGGAAACACTTCCTCCTTGGTTCTTGTATGTCCATAGCCCTGTCAAAACTAGAGGAAACAGAACCTCCACTCTTAAGTTAATGCAGACACATTAGAGTAAATGTAAATCTTTACTGATTTTTGCAAGTATGCCCTTTTTATGTTGGCTTGCACGCTTGCATAAGCAACATCTTGTGGTAGTGCGGATTTGGGGGGCGCGGCCACTGATGGTCGAATGCAGGGCATGCATCAGTAGGTGAGTCCCTCATTCCCCAATCAGCCTGCATGCTGGAACCACATCATGCATGTATAATGGGGTGAGCACATCTAAGCAAAGGTCCACTGCAATCTGAGCAAAGCTCGTCATATGCAGTGGTCCTTTGCTTGCTGTACTCGCTGCCATTATGAGCATGGTCGGCAAGCGGCTCAGGCCTGCTGACATTGGGGGTGCCAAGTCCCCCTGTCAGTAACCTCCCCCCGCTGTGTTACTGTGTCGACAGGGGAGCCCACTCCCTGTCAGCATACCCCTCCCCCAAATGTTGAATTGCCAAGAGGGGTGCCCAATCCCCCTCGGCTAGCAAACCCCCATCTTTGTACGCCAATGGGGGAGCCCATTCCCCATCAGCATCACCTCCCCAATTGTTGAATGCCGAGAGGGGTGCCCAATCCCTCTTGGCTGGTGCCCCCCCACTTTCTTTGTTTGCCGTCGGGGGTGCCCAATCCCCATCGGTATGACTCCCTCCCCTGTGTTGTGTGCCGACAAAGGTGCCCAATCCCCTGTCGGCTACTGACTCCCCCCAAAGAAAAACAGGTAGGTGGCATGCTGGGAGCCCACCCCAGTGTGCCAAATGCCCTGCAACAGGAAAACTGTCCCGCAATGGTCTTTCTTTTTTTTTTCCTGTAAAACGAAAAACGTCCCTCACAGTCT
Source organism: Neoceratodus forsteri (assembly GCA_016271365.2). Taxonomy (NCBI): domain Eukaryota; kingdom Metazoa; phylum Chordata; order Ceratodontiformes; family Ceratodontidae; genus Neoceratodus; species Neoceratodus forsteri. Next base: position 1,407,908,508 of record CM057452.1, read on the forward strand.
TGATGCCCCCCTCCCTCCACCTGCACCAACCCACTGCGCACCCTGCCTCATCTCACCCCCATACCCCATACTTACCTCTGGAGTCTGGCGCGACGATCTTCCATGGACTGGGAACATGTCTGCACTCTTCAAAGCTGACCACGAACTGAGGAAATGCCGGTAAGCTGTATAATGGAGTGAATAGACTTTTTTCAGCTTTGCTGCATATCTCACATACTGTATCTCAGGCATTTCTTGGAATTTTGGCACCAAATTTTCAACATGGGGTTTTTGGAGCCCCTCCTCATGAATTCTGTCACTGTCATGGCGTTAATCGGCCTCAAAAGGTGATTTCGCAGTCACTGCGTGAAATCACCTTTTGGGACCCATTAATGAAATGACAGTGCCAGTGTTCATGAGGTGGCCTCTCAAAAAGTCTATGTTCCAAATTTGGTGGGAAAAATCCAACAAATGCCTGTTTTACGAGCGTGTATTGCGCAGTTGCTACGCAGGCTCATAACTTCGCGTATTCCCAATATTTTAATGCCGGATTTTCAGCATTGGCATTTTTGTACACCTGCTTTCGAACAGTGCAGCTGTCATTTCCCACATCCTGCCTGAAATGTGTTTCCGCACTTCTGGCACACAATGGCACAGTTGTTGTGGGAAATCAGTGTTTGGGCCAGATTATGAAAATGACAGTGACACAGTTCATGAGCAGTGATCCTAAAATGCCTATGTTGAAAATTTGGTGCTGATACTCCATAAAATGACTGTGTTATGAGCATACATTGGCAGATAGCACGCACGCTCATACCGTTGTGCATTCGTGATATTTTCATTCTGAATTTTCACCATTGCCATTTCTCCACACCTCTTGATGAACAATACAGCTGTCATTTCACATACCCTGCCCAAAATGTGTTTTCGCACTTCCTGTGCAGAATAGTGTGGATGCTGTGCGAAATCACTTCTTGGGACACTTTGAGGAAATGACAGTGACACTGTACATGAGCAGAGGTGATAAAATGCCTATGTTGAAAATTTGGTACCGAACGCCCCATAAAATGGCAGTGTTGCAAGCGTGCATTGCATATTCCCCATGCATCCTTGTAACTCTTCATATTTCATATATTTGTATGCCACATTTTCAACACTGGCATTTTTTTACACCTCCTTATGAACTGTGCAGCTGTCATTTTTCACATCCTGCCCGGCATGTTTTCCCGCACTGCACCACCAAACACCCAAAGGGACACCCTAATGCCTGTCACGCTCTGCGGGGTGGGGGTGGGTTGGCATCAGTTCACTACTTGACTGCCATTCCTATGCTGCATCTGTCTAACTCCTGCACTCCCAATGGCAGCACCTAACATTCGGCATTGACAAATGCTTCTTAATTCTAGAGGCCTTGATGAAGTAATCTTGGTCTGATTCCACTGAGGAAGTTTCAACACTGTTGGACATTATGTACTTCTGAAGGTAACGGTAAATATGTTATTGATTTTCACTGGGGTATTTATTAATTTACTTTCTGATAACCAGATAAAACACTTCATGTGATCCAGACAGGCAATGTAGAAACATTTAAGAACACACAACAGTCACAAACATGAAGTTTACAATAATAAATCAAAGTGAACAGTTATGTAGTTGTGTACAATTGCTTACACAAGAATGTGTCAATAAAAATTAAAAAATTTAAAATCTTAATCAGAGCAAAGACTAGTATAGAAAGACTGTGTGACTAGATAAGTTCCTGGGTGTCTGGGTTTGAATCCCACAGCCCCCACTTGCATACTGTGTGACCCTGAGCAAGTCACTTAACTTCCTTGTGCTCCCAGGTTGCACCTGTAAACAAGCTTTCAGCTTAGTGTGTCTCTCCAGGTAAAAAAAAAAAAAAAGGTTGAACTTTAATAAGAACCTTGTTTTAAACTGGGCTTTGGTTCAAGAGTTGTGTACATCAATGGGAAAGGTGTTTTGCTTTTTAGGTCCTAAGTGGGCAAATGCTCTTTGCCCTTACTGGGTCTTGGAAAATGGCAATGACGTATACTCAGATTCAGGAGAGCTAGGAGTCACAGTCCTAACAGTGTCAGGGGCAATGAATAGTTTCTTAAGATTCCTAGGTTTGCCAAACAGTATAATATTAAACATAAAACCCTAACTCAAATGTGCTTTTATTTTTGTTTGGAATTAGCCAATCAAGTTTATTATTTAGATCACACCAGGAAGTCATTGAAGTTGACTGTGATGCAAACCTACAGGTATTTTTATAGGCAATATGGCATTTATGAAGGTCTGCATCACAGGTATTCAAATAAACAACAGAGCAGTAATTCAAACTAGACATCAGTAAACTTCTGGCAATGGATAACTTTGTTTCCTTAGTAAACCGTTGTTGAGCTTGATACAATATGCGCAGCATACAGTTTATAGTACGGCACACATTGTCTGTCTGGGAAGAGAATGTTAATAAAGAATCTAACTGGACTCCAAAGTACCTAAAAAAAAGTACATTCTCAGTAGGTACTCCACTCACACTTGAAATTCTAAGTTCTCCACCTGAATGAGTTGTTTCTGTTTTGTTACAAGTACAGTAATATAGACTTAGTTTTACCTATATTCACATCGTTTGCTTTCCAGCAGCCAGTTAGGTATTGTAATAAAGTCTGTATTTATGGCACAATTCAACTAAATAAAGTTTGTAGAATGTTTGTAAATAATAATGTCATCTGCATAAAGCGGAAGCTTACTGCTTAAGTATAGTTGGGGAAGGGCATTAACAACAGCAGCAAACAAAATTAGTCCAAGGGCACAACCCTGAAGTACACCTGAGGACAATGGAAGTAGGCCAGATTTGTGTTATGCAATTCTACAACTTGCAAGCGATTGTCTAGGTAATAAGTAAACCATTTCTTTGCATCCTGGTACCCTGAAATGTTTGACCAGAGAGGAGAATGATTCAGACACTTTAAAAGGAAATCTTTAACTATTTCCCAGGTAGTGATTTCCACTTATTTCTCTGTTTGCAGACCTACAAAACATACATTCATGACTGATTATTTTTGCAGTTTTTCATTTTCCAATTTAAAGATACTTACTATAAAAGAGGTTGTTAATGCTAGGCTGGCAGTGTAGCTTAAGAGATTAAAGTAACAAGCTTGATACATTCTTCAGACCAGGGTTTGATTCCTGCAACCTCTACTTGCATACTGCATGACTCTCAACAATCTGTTATTCTCCCCAGTACACCCAGGCTGCCCATGTCAATGGCCTTGTGCCAAATGGGCCTTACCTGATTACCACAGAATAAAAATGAAAAAAAATTACACTTTTGTAGTTTTTGTTTTAACTCCATATTCTGTAATAACACGGACTTTATATATTTTTTCACATTAGGCAGTCTCTTTTTGTAAATTCTCAGTACAGTTCTCTATGGAATCTAACACTTTACTAAGTTTTGTATCAGATTTTAATATCGCTGACATCAGAATTTGATATGAATGCAAGACATCTTTAAAACTTTTAGTAGCAATCAGTTTAGCTTTTTTGTTCACCTTTCTTTTCCCTTCAACATGGTTCTCAAATATGTCCTCTGCTATTTCTAGCTGTTTCCATCCCCTGCACTCTGCTCTGACCGAGACAGAGCACTGTCAGTGCTGGGGCCAGTGTCATATGCCTCAGCTACAGCTGCCCTCCCTGAACTATCCAACTGGGTACCAGATAAGAGCTTGTCAAGTCAGCCTGTCTGTTCCCATTTATCCAGGCTAAGCACACTTATTTATCTATGTATGTACGCATGTATGTACACATATATTTATTCATTTATGTGAAAATTGGTAACCCAGAGAGGCACACTGAGCCAAGGCTCATTTCCAGGTGCAACTGGGGGAAGAGGGAACAGGAAATACAAAAATAAAAGCATACATGATATAAATGACTGGTACAAAAATAAAATAACAATAGAGTACAGTTTAATAGTAAAACAATTAAATAGGATCAGACAAACAAATATTATAGTAGAACAGGGAAGGATCAGGGAGGAGAATGACAATGGCAAGAAGGAGGAGTGAGAAGATGTTTTAGTTGGTGCTGAAAGGGAAGGAGGAGAGATGGAGCGAAGAGGGGAGCAGGGTCCATAGAGTGGGAAGATGACAGGAAAAGGCTGATTGCCTAGTACAGGAGTGAGGGTGGGGAAGTAAGAAGGTAAAAGGGTCTATGTAGTGGAGGGAGTATGAGGCAGTAGGAATGGGGGAAAGCAGTGAGGACAGGAGAGACGGTAGGGTTTCAGACTAGAATTTTGAGATGACTAATGCATAGTGTTACGGCATGAGGGTAGAGGGAAAAAAGATAAGGAGGAGTAGCCGGAACAGTGGTGAGTATGGGAGAGAAGATTGGTAGAAAAGTGATAAAAGATGTTGCACAGGGTGTCCGACCTGGCAAGAAAAGAGGTGGGGGCAGTGCTGTAGACTACATCTGCATAGTTGAAAACTGGAAACACCATTTTGTTAATAGGCTCCTGGCAGACATGAGGAAACACACAGTCTTTGCCACAGTACAAGGCACCAAGTTTGGGTGAAGCTTGGAGTGGATGGCATCAGTGTGTGCAGAGAAAACAAGCCTACTATCTAGCCACACACTGAGATACTTGAAAGAAGAAACAACTTCAGAGGGGCGAGGGGCAGCCAGGGTGGAGAAGGCATGGAGGTGAGAGAGCCTAGTTAATTTCTGGCTGTTTTAGTGTTGACTCAGAGTTGGTTGGAGTGGAACTGGTGCAGGATGTTGTGGACACCTTGCTGTGGCAAGCCTTCCACCACTATAGTCAAAGGACTAGAGATGTAGACAACTGTCTTCTGTATATATATGTGAATATGTGACTTGACACAGGCAGAGTGGAGGTCATTCAGGAAAATAGAAAAGAGGATGTGATCCAGAAAGCAGCCCTGTGGGACTGTAGCCTGGATAGGTAGGAAAGGTGACAAGATACTTTCTACCTGTACCAACGACTGACGGGCCCATAAGGTAGAAATGGAACCATTCAACTGTGGGAGCTGAGAGGCTGGCAGAGTTCAACTTGTCCTGGAGGAGTCAATCAGCCACTGAGTCAAAGGCTCTGGCCAGATCGATAGAAGTGGCCACAGTGATGTCCAATGATCTATCTCAGTAAGGATGAAGTCAATGACATGAACCAGGGAGAAGACAGTGGAGTGGTGCTTCAAGAAACCGGACTGGAAAGTGGAGAGAAAGTTGAATAAATAGAGAAAATTAGCAAGCATAGAGCAGACACGTTTCTCTTGCAGCTTTGCAAGGGAGGGGAGGAGGGGAGATAGGACAGAAGTTGCAAGGCGAGGAAGGGCCACCATCTTTATGCAGCAGGAGAACTTTAGCAGTCTTCCAACAGTAAGGAATAGTACAGAATGAGAAGGAGAGGTTGAAGAGGAAAATAAGGGGAGAGGCAATGGCAGGAGCTCAGAAGTGGATAACATTAGGATCCAGCCCATCAGGGCCGCATTTAAACAGGTGGAGAGAGAAAAGTGCTAGTAAGGTTTCATGAATTGCAATGGGGGAAATGAAAAGCCAGGGGAAATGAGTGGTGCAGGGAAGAGGATGGAGCATGGGAGAGAGGAGAAGAGGTAGGAGGCAGTTGAGAAGAGAGAACACAAGTTGTAAAAAACTCATTGAAATGAGCAGCTACAGAGTGAATATCAGAGACAGTTGAACCACTAACCATGAGGACTGGGAGAACGGACTGGGCAAGAGGACAAAAAGGGAGTGAATCATCTTCCAGAAATTGGCAGTTTTAGGGGAGAAAACCTAAAATCTTTCCTTTCCTTTTCTATTCTTCAGTTTCAGTTCTACAGGTGGATCCAGTGGTTGTTACATATTTTAGTTGTTAGTAAGCTTCTGAAAAAAAACAGAAAAAGCAGATAAAGGAGTCAGCATTGTGAGGGCACATTACAAATGCAGGTTACTACCAAGCAGCCTTTTTGGAGTCGGCTGTCAGGAGAAGTGTTCTGATCAGTCAACACATGGCTAAGGGAGTGGTGCAGGAAGGAGGTATGGGAGTACCTGGGGGAGTGTGGACCCTCTCAGATGACCTAAAGGTTGTTCATATTAGATAGCCATCACCCCTCTGAGCAGACCACCAGCAGACTACAGTACAGGATTAAATAGCACAGTGAGGGCCTTTTCAGCTTGTAAAATAGGTACAGATCAGAAGTTGGAAGGAGTATTTACTCAAGTGGAAGAGATATAGATGATCTCCCCACAGAGCTAGAGAACAAGGATGGAGAAACAAAAATCAAAGGCAGGGGAAACATGGGATAGCTGGGAAACTTTATAGAAGAAAACTGCTGTGGGAAAGACTAAGGCTGAAAACTTCTGTTATGTTTGGAAAGTCATATTTATTTTTATTTTTAGTATTCAAATTTGCCACCATTAGTCCACTATCTATATTTCATGTCCGAGGGGGCCACTTCCTCAGGGCCATAGGTGCTCTAGAAGTACGGTATATGAATTTTGGGGTTCTAACATACTTGATAGGTGAGGTTGTAAACTTGTTATCCTCAATATATATGATTGGCTTGCAAGCCACATCAGATTCAGTGCTCATATTTTATTGGAGTTACTGTCTCTTCCTCTTAAGTAATGTATTACTTCTGATGACCCACTCACCTCTCTGTCCTTTGAAGGAGTGCTCCCTTGGCCATGAAAAGCTGGCCATAGACTACTGGTGGCAAATTTGAATACAAAAAAAATATATATATATATACACATATATATTACTTTCCAAATATTACAGGAGTTTTGAGTCTTAGTCGACCCCACAGCAATTATCTTTGAATTCTCAGCACATTACAGGCAAGACTCTTCCAAACAGCTTTGAACATATGGCCATATTAAATAGGCCATAGGACAACCCCCAGCCCCAAAAGCAAAATTATGGAAGAGAAGTCACGTGGAATCCCGAGAGGAGGTGGTAGAAGGGAGACACTGGAAAAGGTGGATAGTAAGTCAGGGTGAAAGGTGAATGGTTTGGGCCAGGGGAAGCAAAGATGATTTGTAGGGCTATGTGCATGAATGGCAGGACTTTGAAGATGCATGTTCTGGAGGTAGTGGTGGCTGAGGCAAGCCTAGCCTTGCTGACAACAATGGAAACACGGACTACCCAGTACCATGATGGGAACATGACCATGTAGGAGTATACTGTGCAAAGGAAAGATAGAAATGTAAAGAGGTGGTGGGGTGGCATTATACGGGTATATGTGACACAGTTTGAGATTTTTGGACATTAAGGATATGGGGCAGAGTGAGCAAACAAAAACATGTGTGCAGGTGATTGCAGAAGGGAAGAGAAATATCAGAATAAGAGTCATTTGTAGATCACCATCTTAAAAGAGGGAGGCAGTATAGCGCAGTGGTCTAAGTCTCTGAGTTGTAAATCTGGAGACCTGGGTTTGAATCCCACAGCCCCCACGTGCATACTGTGTGACGCTGAGCAAGTCACTTAACTTCCCTGTGCTCCCAGGCCATACCTGTAAGCAAGCTATCAGCTTAGTGTGCCATTCCTGGTAAAACAATTGCTAAAAAAAAATCAGGAAGCAGATGAGAATTGCAGGAGGAGATCAAAATGGCTACAGGATTTTTGGATGTGCTGCTACTGGGGGACTTCATTGTTACAGACCTGGACTGAAGGATTCCAGGAACAGCACATGCAAGAAGCCAACAGCTGATAGAAGACTCTTAGGATGCATTCCCAGCAGAGAGAGTAGAGGAGTCTACTAGAGAGGCACCCATCCTAGACTGAATATTTACCAATAGGGACAGTGTGGGGGAGGTGACAGTGCTAGACACACTTGGAACCAGTGAACATCGGACAGTTTGGTTCAGTATAAAACTTGAGGCAAAGAGAAATCAATTTTAAACTAAGTTCTGGACTTTAGGAGAGCTGATTATGGAAGATATTGCTGCTCAGAGCTCACGGTGGCAGACATGGGCCAATGTATGATTGTGCCATCAGGATGGGGAGAGGGAAGGGCTCAGTGTGAATCCCACTGTAGTTAAAAGAGAACTGGAGTTCTTAAGCACTATTAAAGTTGATACATTCCATTGGCCAAGACGAGTTACATCCTTGTGTGCTTAAGGATATGGGGCAAGTCCTTGCCGAACCATTGATTCACCCCAGAATCCTAAAAGAACTAAGGGAGGACCTAGTGACACCACTGACCACACTTTTTAAAAATCTTGGGAGGATGGGGTGGTACCTGAGGAATGGAGGAGGACAGATGTGATTCCCCTTCACAAAAGTGGGAGCAAGGCAGAAGTGGGAAACTACAGACCTGTAAGTTTGACCTCAGTGGTAGGGAAAATGATGGAATCACTTCTGAAAGAAAGGATTGTTGAGTACCTAGAGGCCAGCAGGGCACAGGACCCAAAGCATGGATTTAAAGCAGGAATGTCATGTCAGACAAATCTAATAGATTTCTTTGACTGGGTGACCAAAGTAATAGACCAGGGAGGGGCTGTGGATATGACCTACCTAGACTTTAGCAAGGTACTTGACACAGTCCCACACAAAAGATTAATAATCAAGTTAGCCAGCCTGGGAGTGGGTCCCAGGGTGGTAGACTGGGTTGCAAACTGGCTGTACAACAGGACACAGAATGTAATAGTGAGTGGAACACATTCCAAAGAAAGGGGGGTCACTAGTGGAGTACCTCAGGGCTCAGTACTGGGTACAGTCCTCTTTAACATCTTTATAGGTGACATTGCAGAGGGTCAGGAGGGAAAGGTATGCCTCTTTGCAAATGATACAAAGATCTGCAACAGAGTTGATACACAAGGGGGGTAGAAAGGATGAGAAGGGACTTGTCAAGTTTGGAGGAATGGTCAGACATATGGCAACATAGATTCAATGCAAAGAAGTGCAAAGTAATGCACCTGGGAAACAAAAACCCAGGAGAAGAGTACACAATAGCAGGGGAGGTACTAACAACAACAAAAATGGAACGGGACTTGGGGGTAGTCATATCAGATGATCTAAAGGTTGGTAAGCAATGTGAGAAGTCAGTAAGGAGAGCCAGGGGGGATACTGGGATGCATAGGAAGGGGCATCACAAGTAGAAAAGGGGAAGTGGTTATCCCTCTGTACAGACAATTGGTGAGACCCCATCTGGAGTACTGTGTGCAGTTTTAGAGACCTCATCTACGCAAGGACAGAGACAGGATGGAAGCAGTCCAGAGGAGGCAACTAAAATGGTGGAGGGTCTGCATCAGAAATCATATGAAGAGAGACTGAGAGAGCTTAATATGTATACCCTTGATGAAAGGAGGGATGGGGGGACATGATAGAAATGTTCAAGTACCTCAAGGGAATCAAAAAAGTCCAGGAGGGTAGCATCTTTCAGAAAAAGAGATGTGTAAGAACAAGGGGACACAATTTAAAGATAGAGGGGGGGGACAGCTCAGGGGTAATGTGAGGAAATTTTGTTTCACAAAGAGAGTGGTGGATGCGTGGAACTGCCTTCCTGGGGAGGTTGTTGGGGCCAAAACAGAGGAGGAATTCAAACATGTGTGGGACAGACCCAAGGCAATTGTAGTGGTGGGTGGCAGGAAGTAGGCTGTTGGTTAACTAGAATCTGCAGCTTATCCAGTAGGTAGGGAAATGGGCAGACTGGGTTGGCCAAGTGGACCTTATCTGGCATCAAAGGCTATGTTTCTATTCAATAGCTTACTGGCAACAAGGATAATATCAAGGGACTGAAGGATGGCAAATGTAGATACCCTGAACAAGTGCAAGAATGATCCAGGGATTGACAGACCTGGCAGGTTAATATCTTGTGGGTAAACACACTGTAGAAACATACATAGACATATAATTTGATGGCAGATAAGGACCGCTTGGCCCATCCAGTCTACCCCCAGCCCCTAGAATTGCCTTATGACTGTCCCATGCATGCTTGAATTCCACTACTGTTTTTGACTCCACAACCTCCTCCGGAAGGGCGTTACATGCATCCATAACCCTCTCTGTGAAAAAATACTTCCTTAAATTACCTCTGAACTGCCCCCCCCATCTTCAAATTGTGGCCCCTTGTTATTGCACACCTCTTTTTTTGAAAGACGCTACCCTCTTGGACTTTGTTCTTGGACTTTGTTGATTCCCTTGAGGTACTTGAAAGTTTCTATCATGTCCCCCCTGTCCCTCCTTTCCTCAAGGCTATACATATTAAGCTCCTTAAGTCTCTCTTCATATGTTTTCCAGTGCAGACCCTGCACCATTTTAGTTGCCCTCCTCTGGACAGCTTCCATCCTGTCTGTGTCTTTGCGGAGATTGGGTCTCCAGAACTGCACACAGTACCGGATGGGGTCTCACCAGCTGTCTGTACAGAGGGATAATAACTTTCTGTTTTCTACTGGTGATGCCTCTCCCATGCATTCCAGTATCCCCAGTCCTCCTTGCTGCCCTCTCACATTGCTTGCCAACCTTTAGGTCATCTGATATGACTACCCCAGGTCCCTTTCCATTTTGTTGTTGTTAGTATCTCACCCCCCATTGTGTACTCTTCCCTTGGGTTTTTGTTTCCCAGGTGCATTACCTTGCACTTCTTAGCACTGAATCTAAGCTGCCATACATTTCACCATTCCTCTAACCTTGCCAAGTCCCTTCTCATCCTTTCCACCCCACCTTGTGCATCAACTCTGTTGCAGATCTTTGTGTCATCTGCAAAGAGACATACTTTTCCTTCCAGTCCCTTTGCAATGTCTCTTATAAAGACATTGAAGAGGATCGGTCCTAATACTGAACCCTGCAGTACCCCACTAGTAACCCCCCTTTCTTCAGAGTGAAATCCATTTACTATTACTCTCTGTGTCCTATTCTCCAGCCAATTCTTTACCCAGGCTGTCATCTTGGGACCCACTCCCGGGCTGGCTGACTTGTATATTAATCTTTTGTGTGGGACTGTGTCAAATGCCTTGCTAAAGTCTAGGCCATGTCCACAGCCCCTCCCTGATCTACTACTTTGGTCACCCAGTCAAAGAAATCTATCAGATTCGTCTGGCATGACCTTCCTGCTGTGAATTCATGCTGCCTTGGGTTCTGTGCCCCTCTGGCCTCTAGATACTCGACAATTCTTTCCTTCAGAAGTGTTTCTACAGGTCTGTAGTTTCCTATCATTTCCTTGTCCATTTCCTCCCCCTGAGAAGGGGGTCTGTATACAACCCCTGTGCGGACTGTGGTGCCATTGTCGGTCTCCAAATTTACCCAGAGTGCTTCTTCTCCTCCCTGTTTACCCTTTTGTTCTGTTGCTTTGATTCCTTCCGTTATGTAAAGAGCTACTCGTCCTCCTCTTTTACCCTCTCTGTCCTTCCTGTAGATAGCGTTTCCTGGTATGTTTACATCCCAGTCATGGTTTTGTGTGTACCATGTTTCTGTGACTGCCACAATATCCAGATGTTCCTCCTCCATCAAGGCCACTAATTCAGGAAGCTTGTTACTCAGACTACGGGCATTGGTACTCATTGCTCTCCATTTTTGATGGCTTTACTTTCTGTTGCAGCATCCCCACTGATCTTTCTACCTCTGTCTTTTTCTCATTTAGTACGTGTTTTGTAGGGAGGCTGGGATTTTCCTGCTGCTTATCAGTGCCTCCCTTGACTAGTTTAAAAGCTTGCCAAAGAAGCATTTAAACCGATTGCTCAAAAGACTTGTTCCCTTCCTGGACAGATGCAGACCATCCTGCCAGTATAGGCTGGTGTCCCTCCAGGTGGAATCCCAGTCCCCAATGAAGCCAAACCCCTGTGCTCCACACCATTTTTTCAACCATTCATTAAACTGCATGGTGCAAAGTACCCTTGCCTCACCGATGCCATTGACAGGCAGCACCTCTGAGAAGGATACTGTGTGTGCTACTTGTCTTAGGCCCCTCCCCAACTCTACAAAGTCCTCCTGCACTGCTCTAATCTCATGATGAGCCAAGTCATTTGTCCCTAGGTGGACAATGATGTCCAGCTCAGACTCCCGTGCAGCTGTTCTCGTGATCCTGAGGATGCGCTTCCTGTCCCTCCAAGCCATGGCACCAGGCAGGCACCTTACTTCAGTTTTCCCTGCTCCCCCCAGTTCTGTCCCCCTGATAATTGAGTCCCCCACCAAGAGCTGCTTCCTTTCCTTGTGGTGTCCTCTGCCTCCTTCCTGTGGGACTCCCTTGTGACAGTTGTCCTCAGCCTCCTTAGTCTCCTCTGCGGGTGCATCCATAGGGGAGCTATGCTCCCCCAGAATGGTATATGGAGTGTGGAGCAGAACAACTGACTGGGTGTGCCTCTGGTCCACCATCCTCACCCTCCCTGAGCCCACTGTGGTTCAACTGCTGTGCTTTCTTGGCAACCTCTGAGGTAGTGGTGGTGGCTCTGGTGCTCCCTGGATGGGGGAGATTCCCTTTCTACTGTCCAGTGTGGCCTGGGGGAAGGTTCCCTTACTACTGTCCAGTGTGGCCTGAAGACAGGCAACTTCCTCCCTCAGGACAGAGAGTTGTCTGCAAATAGGGCAGCATCTCAGCCTCCAGAAATACTCCTGGAAGACTGCTGCCCCACAGCCATTACATTGCACTACTCCCCACATGTTTATCTACTTTTTTTTGTGTGTGTGTGTGTGTGTGAGTGTGTGTGATTGGTTTGTTATATAGAAATATATTATACAATGTGTATGCATATATTGTCAGTGCAGTTTGCTAGGGAGGATATGACAGTGATATGCACCTTGCACTCTTGAGGAATGATGTCAGAACCCAGGTATAAAGGAACTATTTCCAGGGTGGGTGGGGTGAGGTGGGCAGGGGTTGGGCCTAAACTGTGCCCTCATGAAACAATCAGCTAAAAGCTCTGACCCACCGCTGTGATGAGTGCCTTCCTGTCAGCAAGATGCCCTACACAACAATTTGACAGAGAAAATACCCTGCTAATCAAACAGAGAAAATTCCAGACATCCAAGTCAGACACAGGTAAACCTCCCCAGCCCCAAAACAGCCTGGTGGTTTGTGCTCTGAAAGCAGTCAGCCCCAAAATAAGTCAGCTGTGCTTTAAACTCTTCCTGCACTGAAAATCTTAAGAACTGTAACAAAAGTAAAGCTAGATCCACCTCCCTCCCTCTTTTGCTTGAAAGACTGTCTTTTCCTGATAATTCTAAGTTTATTATTTCACCTTTCAGTTAGAAGTAGCCTCTACCTGCAAAATATCTGCTACAAACCAAAGACAATTGTAAGGTTCACTTCCCTCTGTTGTGAGCACAACTCGCTTTCTTGCAAATCCTATGTTCAGTATTGTAGCTTCCAGCCAGAGGTAGCTTCACCTAAGAATATTAGCTGTTCTGATGAGTTTGCTATAAAACACTTGCTTATAATACTATTGTTCTCAGGTCTGTAAGACTCTTCCAAAGCTATTGGCTGATAAGTAGCTATGATGTAAGCACTTCCTGACACAGTCTGGTCTGGCCTTTTAAGGCACACACAGATAAACACAAAAAACAGTTTCAACCCCCTAGGGCACTGTCTGGGTCAAATACACAGCCTGTACCTGCACTTACTTCAGGACTTATGACAAATTCTTAGCCCAGGGTTTAAACTCTTCCTGCACTGAAAATCTTAAGAACTGGAACAAAAGTAAAGCTAGATCCACCTCCCTCTGTTGCTTGACAGACTGTCTTTTCCTGATAATTCTAAGTTCCTTAGTTCACCTTTCCATTATAAGTAGCCTCTACCTGCAGAATATCTGCTACAAACCAAAGACAATTGTAAGGTTCACCTCCCTCTGTTGTGAGCACAGCTCACTTTCTTGCAAATCCTATGTTCAGTATTGCAGCTTCCAGCCAGAGGTAGCTTCACCTGAAGAATATTAGCTGTTCTGGATACATAGCTACGTAGAATGTGATGGCAGAAAAAAAAAGCCCCAAAAAACACCTGTGATCACTCCCAAAATTCTACCCAACCCTAACATAGATGGTTTGGCATAGGAATATTTGTTCATGTGCCAGAAGGCACACATTATGTCTGAAAGCCATGTCAAGGATGAGTGTGTTTATAAAACAATGATAAAAAAATGGAGGACAGAGGCTGCACCATGTTTGTTTACAATGTGGCCCCAGATTATTGTAGGTAGGGGTAGGAGATCATCGAGTTAACCATGCTGTAGGAGATTAGTCAGGAGGCCCTCAAAGCCTAAGAACGCACTTCCACATGGCAACAGACAATCTGAAGAGAGTGCTCTGCTAGACATGCACTGTTGGACTGCAGAATGCAGGTAAAGAAAAGGCATGAAAACTGGACCAATGATTGAGCTCCTCTTCCTCCCAATGACTGCTTTAATCAATAGGTTCTGGCACACACTAATCTTCAAAGGGTTGCAGACAGTCCGAAACATGTCAGGCCAGACGATGTGTCGTGGTGTAATAAAAATGGATTTACAATAATTTCTTTGTGTCCCTCTTATGAGTTAGCGTGTGCCAGAACCTTTTTTCTTTTCATTCTATTGTTGGTTGTTGAGCACCGCATCCCAGTGCACACTCATTTTGGAAATTTAATCAATAGGTACTGGAGCTTCAGAAGTTGGATGTCTACAGTAGGTTCTGGTGGTCAGCCTTCTATTTCAGATCTTAACAATCCAGAAAACAGCACAAATATTCTTTCTGATGTGCAGCCATTTGGTTAGGTTCCTACCAGAAATTCCTGCTTCAAATTTTTGCAAAAAGATTCAGCATCTGAAATGGAAGTGTCTTCCAAGTGTCTCAGTACTTGGAGCAGGAATTTTTCAGTGACTTCTATCAACAGATTCTGCTGGTTGAATTCATTCTCAGCATATCCCCATTAACAAGGTCCTGTGTGACTTCTTGCCGTTGGGTAGGTGAAGAAAAAAAACTGTGGAGTGAAGAAGAACAGAGGAATTTTCATCACAAGAGAGTCTGCAAGGCTCACACCATTTACCATGAGAGCTGCATTGAGTCTATTGGTACAGTTTCAGATGCATAGCATGCATCAGCAAGAAGGACTTTGTAGTATCTGCCCCAGCTACCTGAGGCAAGTCATAAGTACAAATCAGGGCCTCTGGCCCTGCAACAGGGTTAGACAGTAAGGGTTATAGAACTAGTCTAGGTCATAGACTGATAGTTTACCTGGACATGGACTGCACATACAGCATTTTGTATACAGTGGTGCCTAGCATTATGTTAGTACAAGAAAGAAGGCAATACTGCCTTGTGAGGCTGTGCCTTAAATACTGTGCACAGGTCTGGAGTCCACACCATAAGTAAAAGAGGGGCAGCATAGAGTGCATACAAGGGAGAGCCACTAGGATGGTCTGGGGAAGTAGGGGAGGCCATATTGTACGTGGAAAGTTTGGCAGATCATAACACTTATATACTAACAGCCAGAAAGAAAAGATGGGTTATGATTGAGATATTAAAGTTGTTTCAAGGAATCAATGAGGTATACTGTACATACTTGCTCATGAGTAATGAGGGCACAGTGAGTAGTGGGCACAGAGGGACATGGGGGCTAGAAATCAGGAAAGAGGTGAGAAAATTCTGCTTCATATTCTTCTTCATGGTACAGGCAGTGAAGGATGGAACAGGTTACCTAATGAGGTGGATGAGCCAAGACTAACAGAATTTAAACTTGGATGCCCACAGGCAGACAACAGGAAGGGATACATGCAGATGATCAGACACTAGGGCTGCTAACTCTTTAAATCCAGTGCATCATTATGCCTACTATGGTGGTAGTCAAGGAAATGGTCAGGCTGGATGGACTTCTTGGTCTTTTTCTGTTGATACGTTCTATTTTCTATATATCTATGACTAAACATATCTGGATACTGGCTTCGCCTTGGCATTTAATCATCCACAGAAGCAGGTTATTGCTTCATATACTCAAAGCAACTCAATGTTATCACATAAATAAACTCCACAAAGCAGTATTCACCCAAAGGCCCAAAGACTCAGTCATCATCTTTCAAAGACCTGGGTGCATCTCTCATAACTTTCAACTGCTATGAATTTTACATAGCACTATGATCAAGGCCACTGATCTACGGTGATTAAAATAATTAAATTCCGTTTTCAAGACTTAAGATTCCGGAATTTCACTGGTGATTGTTACTCTAATTTCCGGATTTTACCGGGATTCTGTTATCATTCTTTTAGTATGTGCATAAATAATAAGAATTAAAGAAGGCTTAACATACAGAGCAATAAATAAAGCAAACTGAAAATAGTACAGGAAGGAATTAAAACAAAATAGACTTTTTTTATAAATTTACTGATCTGATAGAAAATGCCAGATTCCATGAAATCTTCGTTTTTACCGGTTTTCAGGCAGCCCTAATTCCGGAATTTTATGGAAAAAAAAAATTAGGGATTAAAAAATAATAATTCCCTGATTCCTGAGTACCCAACCAAACCATTTACCTTGCAAGTCGTTAATCAGTACTTCAGCTAAACTGCTTCACAAGGCATATTTACATATCCCAAAGTGAGAAAGCCAGGGTAGCCATGCCACTTGGAAATTCACAAGCTTCCATCTTCTCCAGAAAAGCACTTGTTGATAAGAGGCAATTTTGGATACAGCCTGTTGCCAACTCACATGAGAAGGAAGAGAGGATGACCTCCAGTAATGTAGGAGTAACCGCTTAGCCTCCAGTGCTGCTGCATAAAGAAATAACTTATATTGTAAAACCTGAGAGTTTAATGAGAGCAGGTCACCTAAAATCCAGAATCGTGGGGTGTGAGGAATAGGTATATGTATCATGCTCTCTAGAGTATGGATAATGCCCGCCCATCATTCCCCCAATAATGTACACCCCCGAAGTATGTGGTACAGGGTACCTGGCCCCTTTGCACACCTCCAGCACATATTAAAGGTAGCAAAGCCCATTGTAACTAATCACTCTGGAGTCCTATAGCATCTACGTAAGACTTTCTTCTGTATGAGTTACAACATTGGGTCAAATACTGCTCGGTGCACTTCAGTCCAACAGCAAGACCAACTGTCCTCCTCTAGGGTATAGTGCAACTCAGCTGACCACTACAGCTGATGGGACTCTCTATTTGGCAAATGTGTATCCTACAATAATTGATATATGATACTTGTGTGAACTTTGGAGAGTTTTGACCATGTCTGTAAATGCTTAGTTAGATTCAATTGCACTAACTTAAATTCTTTTGTAATCCAAGGATGCATCACATGGCACCATTGAAAATATCTCCTAAGGTTCTGAGCTGGAAAATGATATTCTTGTTGTAGCTGAGTAAAAGTCTTAAGCACCCCTGATTCAACATCAAACAGATCCCCTACTACACAAAGTCCTTTTGAGACCCAAGTGGCCCAAAAGATCATGGAACCTCCTACCTGTATCCTGCGGTTATTCCAAAGAGGCCTGTAAAGTTCCAAATAATTAGAATTCCAATGTTACAACCTTAATAAACTTTTTCCAGTACAACGCCATAAATTTAATAGGTAATGTAAGTTGACCAGGTTTAGAAGAGGATCCCTAAGAAGCACAGCCAAAGGCTGGTCACCTGCAATGGCTTTTTCTATGTCTACCCAAAAAGGATTTTTTCATAGGGGATGGAAAAAGACACTGCAGCACCTACTTAAGGTCCAACTCTGCATGATATGCCTAAGGACACGGCATATTCCAGCCATCCTTTGTCCCTGGGCCAGCAGAATTTTCCTTTCAAAATGAGGAATCTTGCCCTCCCATAGAAAGTTAGAAAATAATCTATCAATTTTGTCCCAAATACCCAGGGAGACAGGCAAAGGTAAGTTAATAAAACAGTAATATAATTTGGGAATGCCATCATTTTTACTGCAGCAACCCTGCCAGGGAGAGACTAATGTAGTTTTGTCCACCGATTAAAATTTGTGGACAAAATGTACAATAATTCTTGTATATTTTTATGCCCCATATCCTGCAAATTACTGGAAATATACATACCTAAGTACCTAATACCATCGGGGGACCATTTCAGATGTGGGGACAGAATACAAGCCCAGTTGGGATTCCCCCGATAAAGAGGTAGAATTTCGGTTTTAGCCCAATTCACCTTCAACCTCGATATTGCACTAAAGGAATCTATAACTTCCCACATGTTGAGAAGAGAAGTGTCTACCTTTGAAAACAACAGCAGTAAATCATTAGCACACAATAATGTAGAAAATGATCGAGTCCCAGCTGTAATTCCATGAATAGCTGAAAGTTGTCTTATAGCTGCGTTAAGCGGCTCCATAGCTAATAAAAACAATAAGGGTCTCAATGGGTTCCCTGGAATAGATTAAAGGGTTCTGATAAGAGTCCATTGGCCATGACTCTAGTCTTTGGAGAGGAGTATAGGCTATGGATCCACGTTTGAAAAACTGGATCAATTCCCACCACTGAGAGAGCATAGAATAAATAATTCCATTCAATGGAATCAGAAAAGCCTTTTCGGCATCTATCACCACCAAGGCCACTGAATCTGGGCCTCTGGTGGAAAGTTGAATTAGATCAAGCACTGCACAGAGGTTATCACTGCCCTGTCTACCATTCATAAAACCAGCCTGTGACTTGTGAATTAATACATGTAAAACTTTATCTAACCGCATTGCCAAAATCTTGGCCAGTATTTTACAATCCACATTAAGCAGGGAAATGGCCCTGTAGTTCAAACATAAGGTGAGATCTTTATGAGGTTTAGGCAGGACATTGATAGTGGCTGCCTGCGTTGATGGGGACAAGGTGTCGAACTCCCTAACTTACCAGTAAAGCTCAAGAAGTTGGGTGATAAAAACTCCTCAAAGGTCTGATAAAAATCAGTGCTGAAATCATCATGGCCAAAAGCCTTTTCTGGAGTTAGCTGGTAGATGGCCAACTTGACCTAAGAGAGGGTGATGCCTTCATCCAAGGCCTGGATAGCCTCCAGAGTTAAGTGAGGCAAGGAGATACCTGAAAAAAAGGAATCATAGTTTTCCTGCAAGGGAGAGATGGAAGAATTATAAAGGACTTGGTAGTATTCCTTAAATAGTCCCGTGATTTGTTAGGGATCTGCAATTACCCAGTCCCTGTCCTGCTTCAAGTAGGGGATTTGAATCTCCATGGTTTTCCATTTCAAATAGTAAGCCAGTTTCCCCGCCTTATCACCTGACTCCCAATAGGTTTGCTGCAAGAAAAATAGGGCTCTTGAGGCCTTCTGATGGTGGATAGTATTCAACCTATGCTTCAAAGTCAGGAGCTCTTCTACCTGGGAATCACTCTGCACAGATTGTTTATATATGGTCTCCTCTAGCCACTTGATATGGGCAGAGAGGTCAGTGATTTCTTGCCTCCTTATTTTGTTCTCTTTAGAAGAATAAGAATTAACCCAGCCTCTAACAAAGGCCTTAAACCCATCACAGAGTGTGAATTTTGTGACTTCAGGTGTATTATTAGTCTGAAAATAAAAGTCAATTTCCCCAACTGCAACCATCCCCTGAAATCCTCAGAGCATAGTAGAGCCTGGTTAAAGCACCAATGAGGGGACATAGTAAAAACTACCCTCCAGGACCCAGACTATACTTACAGGAGTGTGGTCCAAAATTACAATGGGGAGTATGGCCACATCTACCAAGTCTGAGAAAATTAAAGAACTGCCTAAAATGTAGTCCAATCTACTGCAGGTTTGGAACCTATGAGATCGAAAGATATAATCTAGCACAATAGGATGAAGTAACCTCCAAAAGTTCATGAGATTAAATTCCCTGCATAACTGCTTAAGCACCGCTCTAGATCTGAGATGTGAAGAACCACACTTAACTGGTGGGGTCCTATCCAGAAAATGATCCAGAACAAAATTAAAAATCTCCCCCCACTATAATATACATAGGAGGTTCATAACATTCCATCATACTTTGAGTCAGTTGTGAGAAACAATTGGGGTATCCACATTGGGGCATAAATATTGGCTAATAGTGCTCAGGTCCCATAAATTGTCCCTACAATTAAAATATTGCAACCTTCTTTGTCCGAGAAAGTATATTCCACCTGTAATGAACAGCCCCATCTCTAAAGGGCTGAAACACCTCTCTTTTTGAGAGAGAAAGTGCTAGAAAAAGCCATACCCACCCACCCACTTGCTAGTTTGTTTTGCTCTGCCTTCAAAAGACGAGTTTCTTGTAAAAAAGTAATATCACAATGACACAACCCTAAATAGGAAAAAACCTTCTTTCTCTTAATGGGGTGATTCATGCCCTGCACATTCCAAGTAATAATTCAGAGGTTAGTCATTATTACTGATATCCCAATATCTGCACAACAAATCCAAATCGACCTGCCCTAGCATGTGGATACCAGCAGGACAGGGAGACAAAGAGGGTGCCATGTTTCCACTAAAGAAAAGCATTTGACACTTATTCTTTCCTAGTACAACCACTAAACAGTAACAATAGGAACTAATAGTACCCCAGACCCACCCACCAGCTTTACCCTTGAATAAAACACTTTGAGATAACCACAGAAAAAACAGCACTTAGTCAAACCCTGAAAAAAATGTTATGCCCCCCATAATCACTGCGTAAGCAACCCTGTACCAAGTCTGCCAGACCATGGCAGCTACTAATATAATGAACCAGTAGCATTTTGAAACCGGTCCCTTCACCCAGGTAAAGTTAAATAGAGAAACAAGCTCAAAAGATATCATGAGGGGGACACACCATCCAACAAAAAGAGTATATTAAGCTTGAGAAGTGGGATACATTGGGCCAGCGTAATCCCCTGCCTATGCCTTCCCACCCACAGCAGGCGTAAGTTTGGGCATGCATACATGGTGTGAGGGCCTGCTAAGTGGGATAACTGCTGCACAGACTAAGCTCATGCCGCCAATTCCAGAGCTCTGTTACAGTAAGTGGCCGTACCTATCTAAACTACATTAAAAAACTTATATGGCCAAAACACATCAGAAACATCACAGCATATGAATTGTTAATGTCAAGAGATAGGTTTGTCATCCCTCTGGTTAACTAAGGACAGTATGGGTAAGGTGGGCATAGTGATAAGCAACAATAAAGACAGGAAAAAGAAACCATCCCCATTAAACAGGCACTCCAGGGTTGGCCTGTCGAAATATTATAAACAAAAACAATAAGCAAATACCATTACTTCTGAGGAGCTCACTTGCTCACCAGCCTATCCCCACCCCTTTCAATTCAGTTAGCTAAAATATACTGAGTACTGTCCATAGCAGTCGAGAGACCCTGGTATTATCAAACATGCTGTTTCAGATGTGCACCTACAGACCTCCCCTTCACTAGTCCCAATCTGCTGGTTATGGGTACAGAATAGGTGAATTAGTAAGGTCTGGACCCAGAGGCAGTGACACTTATTGTGCTTCAACAGTCCTGATTGAAGGAGATGCAGTCAAAGTGTCAGAAGGCAAAGTGGCAATCAACTCGTCCTCAATGTAGTCCGAAGACAAGATTAGGGATAGCCTCAGATGCTTGCAGTCTGGATCCACTGACCAACCTGGGGGGCTAAAGGATGGTGGAGATACAACAGTGATATACAGCAGTGACTGATCCCAAAGCAGAGTGAGTGTTGGCTGTAACTGTTCCAGATTAAACAAGGGAAATGGCCACAGTCCAATGAGGATCTATTTGCCATTTAGGCTTCTAAAATGGCTCTCCCTCACCTACTGCAGAAGAAGTCAGAGCCTTCTTGGGTTCTTGTTCAGTTGATTGACCATGTCCAGCAGTGGAAAAGGTGGGGGTGACATCTTTACTACCTAGCAATGTTGTAGCCCCCATCCATCTCACAGAATTAGAAGGTTGTGCAGTTCTCTGCATTGAATGTTGAGAGTTTTTTTTATTATCAGCCAAAAAATGATGAGCATCATGAGGATTATCAAATCGGATCCACAGGCCCTCCATTAGCACCGTGAGGATCACTGGGTACTTAAGAGAATACTGCAGTCTCCTTTGTGTCAACTGCTTCCTGACCGGGGCAAAGCATTTGTGACAGGCAGTGATTTCCTTGGAAATGTCCTGGAAACTATGTAGTGTGACCATTCCATTTGAGGGGGCCCGTCTCACGTGCCAGCCACAAGATCTGTTCTTTCATGGAAAAATGCAAAAAATATGTGATGATAGGCTGTGGGGGTATACCTTTTGCTGGCCATTGCACCAAGGATCTATGGGCCATCTTAATGTCCAGGGGTGAGTCATAATAAAAGTCCACAGTTTGTGGAATGAGATGCTGAAGAAATTCACACATTAGGGCCTCCGGCTCCCTCTAGCACCCTGATGATCCTAAAATTATTTTGTCACCCCCGGTGTTCAAGGTCTTCAATTTTAGCCCCCATAGATTTCATTTGTTGCTCCAACCGAGCAATGCGGTCACCGTGATGAGTGGTGTCTGACTTAACTGTCATAGTGAAGAGTTCTGCATCAGCAGTTCTCTGCTCTCCACCTCTAAATGTTCATTGAGTTGCAAGACCAATATTTTAATGGAAGGAATCTCTTGTAGTAAGGTATGCAGCATACTTCAAATGTTGGAGAGGTCCATCAGATCCACCACAATGTGAGACAGTGAAGTTGCCATGGTTCAACAGAAAGCAGCAGCCCACTGGTTGATGATGCAACCTTTTAAAAATAGGCAAAGGTAATAAATTCAGGTCCAAAACCTACTCCAACAGGGAAACTGGTGACTCTATAGATGTTTCCGTCGGTTAATGCCAAAAGGTCCACTTGAATTCATGCCACAATGAACTAATTTCAAAGCGGCTGACCGGAGCTAGTGTTTCAAGCAGCCATTCAGGAAACCCACGCTCATGCACCCACATGTCTATTAGGTTTTGATTATAATAGATTTGATTATAATAGAACAGTTACCTTAGAAACATTGAATCTGTTTGCAGAAAAGGACCGTTTGGCCCACCCAGTGTACCCAAGTGTTCTATGCCTACTGTATCTCCACAGACCTTATCTGGTCTCTGGTAACCATTCACCAACCTTGCCCCTGTTCATATATACACAAATGTTTATCCCATGTATGCTTGTGTAGCCCTCCACCAGTCTAGCCTCCACCAATTTGGCAGATGGTCTGTTCCAGGCATCCAACAACCTTTCAATGAAAATATATTTCCTTACATCCCTCCTTATCCCCTCACCCCCAGCTTCATCGCATGTCCTCTAGCTCTGGATCTCATACTCATTTGGAAAAGGATCCCCTCTTGCACCTTATTCACCCCTGTGAAGTACTTGTAGGACTCAGACATGTCAGCTCTCACTCTCCTTTCCTGCAGGGTGTATATGCTGAAACCCGTCAGTATCTCCTCATGACTTTATTTGCAACTCCTGCACCATTTTGTTGCCCTCCTCTGGACTGCCTCCATCCTGTCTATTTTGTTTCTGAGGTGTGGTCTCCAGAACTGGACACAGTACTCCAGTTGGGAGAGTACCACAGAGTGATACAGTGGTAGCACCACCTCCTTCCCCCTCCTCCTGCTGGTGATGCCCCTCCTTATGCACCCCAGTATCTCACTAGTTCTGCCCATGGCCTTGTCACACTGCTCTACCACTTTGAGTTCCTCTGATACAATAACCTCCAAGGTCCCTTTTCTGTCTAGTGACCTAATGCCCCCCACCCATAATATACTCAGAACTGGTGTTCTGATGTCCCAGTTGCATGAGTCTGCACTTTTTGACACTGAAATGCAAATGCCTCGTCTGTGATAAATCCTCAAGTTCACTAGATCCCCTTACATTATCTCCACCACCTCCTGAGTGTCCACCCTATTGCAGAGTTTGGTGTAATCTGCAAAAGTCATACATATCTCTCCAGTTCTCCACAAAGTCTCCCATGACGATATTAAGGAGGACTGGTCCCAGTACTGAGCCCTGTGATACCACCATAGTCACTCTCCTGAGTGTGTGCTATTAACCACCACTCTTTTTCTCCTATCTGTTAACCACTTTTGAACCCACTTTTCCAGTTTGGACCCCAATGCTATGTAGGTAAGCTTTCTAACCAACCTTCTGTGAGGCACAGTATCAAAAACCTTGCTGAAGTCCAGATGAGCTATGTCCACTGCACTTCCCTAGTCTATTTCCCTGGCACTCTGTCAATATAATTTATCAAATTATTTTGGCATACTCCCCCTCCCCCGCCACATGAATCCATATTGCTTGCGGTCCTTCAGTCCACTGGATTCTTGATGCTCGCCCAGCCTCTTTCAGTAGGTTATCCATTAGTTTCCTCACTACTGAAGTTAGACTGACTGGCCTATAATTGCTTGCCTTCTCCTTACTACTACTCTTATGTAAAGGGGCCATGTCAGCCCTTCTCCAATCCTCTTGAACCCCTCCTGCTTCCAGTAAACTGTTGAACAAGGCTATCAACAGGGCAGCTAGCACTTCCTTGAGCATTTTCATGACCCTGGGTATATCCCATCTGGTCCCACATCCTTATCCACCTTCAGAGCTGTGAGTCCTTTCAGGACTCTTTCCTCTGAAAATGGACCTGTGCCCATCCCCCTACCCCTATGCTTTCTCTTCCCTGGTGGCTCCATCTCGTCATCCTGCTGTGAATACTGAGCAGAAGTACCTGTATAAAATGTCTGCTTTTTCTTGGTCCCCTTCTACACAGTCTCTCTATTTCTGCCTTTCTAAACCTCACTATCTCTCCCATTGTTTTCCTCTTCTTGCTTTTGTATTTAAACTTTCTCAACTCATTGGGACATTCTGCTTTAAATCCCTCTTAAATCGCACACTGAAGGAAACATGCAGCTGCTATTCTTAAATGAACACTGAGCTGAGGAAGCCGAAGAAACCTACTCCAGCAATTTCTCCCACTGTGTTGTAACAACCCAGTATACGATCCCTTCCTAAATTATCCTTACCCTGTCCCCCACTCCACAGCCCCCCATCCTACCCTCCTTCTACTCTACCTCCCTCCCTGTATTCCTCTCACCTATCCTTCCCACCTTACTCTAGCACTTACCCCTATTGTGTTGTGATATCACTGTATATGGTCCCTCTCTGACATATCCTCACCTTGTCTACTGTTCCGCAGCCCCCTCTTCTGTATCCCCCTATTCTATCTCCCCATGCCCCTTTCACCCTTTTTCTCTTACTCCACCCTCAGAACTGGCTACATCTTCTAATACATGTCCAAGCGGCACCCCTATATCATTCTACCATTGCCTCGCCCCTCCCAAACCTACCTATTTACTGCATCTACAACATAGTATCCCTCGATCATCTGTTTTATTGCTTATCTCTGGTATTCCTGCAGTGACCCTGTATGTGTTTGACAATTAATACTTTTAGTTCCTGTATGTACTCTGATCCTTGACTTGTATTGCTGTGTATGTAATTTTGTATTGTTTTCATGCATATTTGTACATTGACACTGCTGTTCCAGTGACATACAATTTACTGTACTTTTACACTTTTTTTTCTTTTATACTTGTATTTTATACTGTATCTTCAGTTTAACTTGTCCTCCCAGGACCACCTTGTAAATGGGCTTGCTCAATGGTGTTTTTCTCCTGGTAAAATAAAAACTGATTGATTGATTGATTTAAAAAAGTCTTATCCACTTTAAAAAAAACACTAGCAATCCTTTCCTCTGTCTGTGCCTTTGGTACTCTAGTCACCTTATCTGCTTCTTTCTGTCGGTCTTGGTTCACCTCCCTGCCACCCTCCCTTTGCATTTCTTTATACCTCTTAAAACCCCTTCACACCTGAGTTAAATAGAACTCGATGAAAAGTGACTCACAAAAGTGGAGTGTGGGTGTGTTGCCACCCTTATTTCTTTCACCAACCTTGCCACTTCTTTGGAGAACCATAATGGTCTCCTTTTCTTTCTGCTTTTGCTTACCTCTTTCACAAAAATAATTTTGTTGACCTAATTATACTTCACCTACCTATTTCTCATAGTGCCTCTAGTCTCTGCTAATCCTCCCCCTTGGCATTTTCTGAGCAGGCTCCAATCCTTTTAAATCCACCTTCCTGAAGCCCAGGGTCCTTGTCCTCTTGTGGCTCACCTCTGCTCCTTTTGTTGTGTTGAACCACACTGTATGGTAGTCACTGGTAGCTAAGGGCTCTATGGTGTCTCCAGCACTGTCCCTGTATGGTAGCATATCTTTTACTAGCTGTCTGAGCAAAGCTTCCTGTAGGGAGTCAAGGATAGCCCTGCTCCAAGGATAGTCCTGTTCCTTACTGAAGCTACAGCAGAAGGTTCTTATCTCCATCTGACAGACTGACTGTAATCTCAAACTAGTGGTTTGATTACTTATTTATTTATTTGAAAATTGGTGACCAGGAAAGGCACACTGAGTTGAGGCTCATTTCCAGGGGCAGAGGAAATGAGAAACAACAAACAAATTACTGTACAATTCAAGCTACAGAGATAAAGTGCAGTCACAAGTGTAGGGAAGTAGTAGTAGCTCACCATGTCCTGCAATCCTGATGATGGCCTCCCCTAGTGCCTTGTCCATCTCATCCCCTTGTGACCCCAGTATGGATAGAAGTCCTACTGCCTGTCTTCAGAATGAGCCACAGCACTTACTGACCCTCCTCACCTTGGTGCACCTGCACCTCAGTGGCCTTTATTTCATCCTTCACATATAATGCCACCCCTCCTCCCCACCCTGCCTTTCCTAAGAGTAGCCCAGTATGGTCATGTCCAAGCTGTGGTGGCCAGTGCAAAATGATTCCATTATGGCTACTAGAGCTGATTAGATTCTACCATGATAGTCTGTAAGCCTGGGATTTTGTTTCTCAAGCTCCTAGCACTACCAGCCATGGCTTTTTTTACACCCCCATCTTGCCTGGTTCCCTGCATCTTCCTCCCCTTCCTGTCTGTGCTGTTAACTGAAGCTCTCGCTGACCCTGCCATCTCCCATTTTGCTTTCTCCATTCTGGTCCCTTTTGATCTACTCTCCTTCCCTACCTGAGCTGTATTCCCCTTTCCTTTCTTGCTGTCACTGTCCTTGACTTCCTGAATCTCTGTCCTTAGGATGTTTTCACCTTATTGGGCTTCTCTCCCTGTCATTTTATCATCTGGAGTGGCAACTGTTGCCTCCCTCAGTTTGTCCACCTCCAACTTGGCTAGTTTAAGTATTCATCCAAGTAACATCTAAACCCCCCACCAAGGACTGTGGTCCCCTTCCCAAAAGGATGCAGGCCATCTCTCTTATAAATGCTCCCAACTCCCTATGTTGGTCCTCAGTTTCTGATGTATCCAAAGCCCTTCATCATGTCATCATCCAGTCGTTAAAGGTCTTGGTGTGGAGTACCCCTGCTTGTCTTCTATCTTTTACAGATAGCATCTTGGAAAATGCCACCATGCATCCTATCTGCTTAAGGCAGCTCCCCAGTTCCCTGCAGTTTCCCTGTAGTACCCCTATCCTCTTAGGGCTAGATTATTTGTGCAAAGATGGACAGTGACCCCCAGCTCTGTCTCAGCTCCCGCTGCCCTAGAGATCCACAGGATCTGCTCTCTGCCTCACCCCAGATGAGGCACTTCACCTGCCAATCCTTCCTCACCTCAGCTTCCAACTATATGCCTCTCATTTTAGAGTCCCCCACCAACAGTTGTTTCCTCTTGGGCTGAAGGCCTCTCCCTCCCTCCTTGATGCATCCATTTGTGAGGATCCCCCTCCTCCCACCCACTGTAACAGAAATCACCTCTCAGTTGCCCCATTCTGCCAGTTTGGTGAAGTTGTTTCATAGTGGCATCAGTGAAGAAACATGCACCTTCCTCCAACCCCACCGTCCCAGAGCCCATTGTGGTCCATCCACTCTGTCTCTGTCTAGGCATCCTCTGTCAGTGTGGCGGTGGGCTCAGTGTCCCCTGGGCAGAACAAAAGTCTGCTATACCCTTTCTAGTGCAGCCTGGAGTCCAGCAACAAGTGCCCACTACCAAGAGAGGTGAGTACAGATGGGAAGCACCTCAGACTCCAGAAGGTCTCCCGAAACACGGCAGCACAACATCCATTTCATTGCACCACTGCCATGATCACCACCCCTTCTGCTGTTGTCACTTAGCACCTACCGCTGTTTGGATTACCCCTCTACCCTCTTCCTCCTTCGCTGGTGCTCCTATCCTTCTGTTCTGCCTTCACCTGAACTCACTTACTGACCTACCCTGTATAATGTTTACCCTGCTTTACTTGTCCTTACCCCCCATCCTGCACTTACTTCTCCCCTGACTTTTACTACCTACTTCCCTGTTACACTACTGCTACATAGTCTAGAAAACTGTCTGTTAGCTTGATGTTACAGTGGAACAGAGGACAAGTAAGTAGTCACTTCCTAACTTATCAAACATCTCAACTCCATAGTCCCTGTGAACCTGCAGTCTCCCTGTGGATTGCCCGCAATTGCTCCTGGGTCAGAGGTCCTTCTCCTCCTGTGTGCTACTCATACAGTAGAATGACACACAATGGGATGCTTAAAGGTGTGTGGCTTAGGTTTCAGATATTTATGCAAATGTTATACCTGGGAAGACAGTTAAACATCACAATGGAAAATAGACTTTGTGTTTGTGACAACACAACTTGGGATGATGTTATACATTACACTCTATAATACATTGACCATTGCTAAACATAGAAACATAGACTTTGATGGCAGATAAGGACCGCTTGAACCCCCCAAAATGCCCATTTCCCTACCTATCGGATGAGCAGCAGATCCTAGTTTTACCAAGAGCCTACTTCGGCCAACTTCCCACTAGAATTGCCTTATGTCTGTCCCATGCATTCTTAAATTCCCCACTGTTTTTGACCCCACAACCTTCTCAGGAAGGAAGTTCTATGCATCCACAACCCTCTCCATAAAACATACTGTCTCATGTTGCCCCTAAGTCATTCCCCTTATCTTCAAATTGTGCTCCCTTGTTCTTGCACATCTCTTTTTCTGAAAGATGCTACCCTCTTGGACTTTGTTGATTCCCTTGAGGTACTTGAAAGTTTCTATCATGTCCCCCCTCTCCCTCCTTTCCTTGAGGGTATACATATTAAGCTCTTTTAGTCTCTCTTCATATGGCTTCTGGTGCAGACCCTGCACCATTTTAGTTGCCCTCCTCTGGACTGTCTCCATCCTGTCTATGTCCTTGCAGAGATGGGGTCTCCAGAACTGCACACAGTAGTCCAGATGGAGTCTCACCAACTGTCTGTACAGAGTGATAACAACTTCTTGTTTTCTACTGGTGATGCCTCTCCCTCTACATCCCAGTATCCCCCCAGCCCTCCTTACTGGCTTCTCACATTGCTTGCCTACCTTTAGGTCATCTGATATGACTACCCTCAGGTTCCTTTCCATTTTTGATGTCGTTATTACCTCCATCTCCATTGTGTACTCTTCCCCTGGGTTTTTTGTATCCCTGGTGCATTACTTTGCACTTCTTTGCATTAAATCTAAGTTGCCACACTTTTGACCATTCCTCCAATCTTGCCAAGTCCCTTCTCATCCTTTCTACCCCCCGTGTATCGACCTTGTTGCAGATCTTTGCGTCATCTGCAAAGAGGCATACTTTTCCTTCCAGTCTCTCTGTAATGTCACCTATAAAGACATTAAAGAGGACCGGTCCCAGTACTGAACACTGAGGTACACCACTAGTAACCCCCCTTTCTTTGGAGTAGACTCCGTTTACTATTACCGTCTGCATCCTGTTGTCTAGCTGAGGTGAGAATTAAGTGACTGTTTCCAATCTGTAGTTCCTGGTCTACAACAGAGAATATTACAGTTAAAAGATTTTTATCTTATATGGTACTTCAAAGAGAAAATGTGCTTTATTTGCACACTTTGCTAAGTTTACATCTTTAATTAATTAGTGAAACCCTATTGTGCAGCTTAAAATATTTTTGTAACATTTTTTCACTGCCTCTTATGTTATGACTATATGTTGATACATCAGTAAAACTTGCTTACTAGTGTGCAGAATTCTGTAGAATTCTGCAATTCATGGAAAATTCAGGCTACTGTTTTGTTCTGCAGAATTTCTGAATTCTGCTGATTGTTCCGCATTCTGGAAATGGATTCTGTAACACACATAAAGAAACACAGAATTTGACAGCAGATAAGGACTGCTTGGCCCACCTAGTCTGCCCATTTTCTCTACCTACTGTAACTCTGTAGACCCTACTTGATCTCCTGCTTAGCCCTCCCTTCCCTAATGACTAAAATTCCCTTACATCTATCCCATGCATTCTTGTCTATCTCATCTGTAGAAGTGAAATACAGCTTTGCACAACTGTGTTTCTTGAAAACACAGCCAGAAGAGTATTATTTGATTGTTTGAATGGGATAAGATACTGTCTTCTCTGTGTAAATGAATAAAGATATAACAATGATGGACTGTTAAGAAAGTGAATTCAGCTGCATGTACTGTATGCAAGCGCCATCAAGCCATTATTTAAATATCAGGCCCTTATTGTGATTACAATATCATATTTAATCAATGTTTAATAACTTAACTGGATCAGTGGAAAATGATACCTTCATATCACATATATCGAATAGAATACAATAAATTAGAATAGAATAGAATAGAATATGATGTGGTTTTCTATAACGGTTTTCTTACAAACTGCACCTTTGTGCTATTTGCAAAGTAAGAAATGTGATTCTAGTGATGCAATCACTGAATTCAGGAAGATGAAACAGAGAATAATGGATGGGTAGCTGGTTATAACGAGGATTTTACACCCCCCAAGGGGTGGGATGCCACATAAACCCCAACAGTGAAGCTCGAGGGGTTTATGAAGGCATCCCACCCTGAGGGTGTGTGTAAAATCCAAGTTTTTTAACAAGCTACCCAGCCATCATTTTGTATAATTTCTGATTTGAATTTTTTTGCCTGCTCGAGGACATACGAACCAGGAAGTTAGATTGGAATTGGTAACTTGCTCAGCAACAGATAAAAATAATGTTATTTAAACAGATAACTAAAAGCAATTGGTATGCCTATGTTTAGAATAAGCAGGGATTTTAAATACAGTTGAAAGTTTCAGCGAATTGTTGAATTTTTTTATTTTTCTTCGTGGCATTGCTATGGTGATCGGTATCTTGTTTTAAGGTCTTGCGTTACCTCGAAGAGCACAAGAGTTTACTATGTGTTAGGGATCTTGTAAAATTTTAATAAATAGGTGAAAATAAACCTACTTTAGTCATCATCTTCATTATTATCCAGCACCAGGGGTCTTTATATTTTTTGGAGGTGGGCAGTTGTGACTCCGAATGTGAGCAGGAAGTGGTGTAGTGTAAGGTATGTGTGGCTCATGCTACTGAAGGGAGAAAGCTGGCATGTAAAATGTTGTTATAACCTGCTGGTCATAATGACAGAATTATTACTGTCTTTTTCTATGAAAAAAATAGAAACCAGTTATTATAGCCATATATTGCTCAGCAATATCCCTAAACAGTCGCGAACAAGTGTGTTGCCTGTTTTACTAAGAGATAGAATGCTGACAAGAGCACTGTGGATATGCCCCACTGCTTCTCTAAACTGTCATGGTGTCTTAATCTTCCACCACAATGACAACCAGATATGGGAATAAGATGCCTTCTTTGATTTAAACTTTCCTTTAAAGGAAAATCCTTCCATCACCATACCCCTCCCTAGGTATTACATCATATGAGTGTCAATATTGGGTTTGAGCTCAGGTTTCATTGGGTTTGACATGAAGCCATGAGTATTTGGCCCAAAGGTGAATGCACCCACCCTGGGGACTCTCTTGAAGATCAGATGACTTTTTTGCATCATGGGATCTACCCCAAAGCAAAAATGGATAAAACAATAAATGATCATTCTTACTGAATAGTTAACACTGTTGAGATACTATGAGTGTGTCAAGCAGCTTAGTACACTTGGAAACAAATCATAGAACTATAGCAAGAAAAAAATATGCTTATATATTCCTGAGCTACATCCTTTCCTGATAAAGTGATGTAAAGGGAGTCATTTCTACATGTTCACCATACTGTACCTCAGCTTATTTATTGTTCCTATGGAGCACCTATTAGAAATCGGTCAACATCTGATTGAAATGTAGCCCTGGAGCCATCTATACCAAGGGCTACTACCCCTGCCTTGCTGGCCAGACCAAGGTTAAAGGGAAACACTGAAAAAGGCATAGCTTTACCCAAGTGCTACAGAAATGCCTCATTAGTGCTTTCAGACAGTATTTTTTTTCAGTCCTAATTGTTTTTTTAGTGATTTAAACAATGGCCTTCAATTTTCACTTTCTATTGCTGTCAGCCACCATTTCATGAGTAGCAGTGAGCTTCCTGAGCTCACTTTATGCTAATATGTCCTGCCAACCAATAGCAGATGTCAAACAGGTGTATTAGCATAATGTAAGCTCAGAAGCTTACTGCTGCTCATGAGATGTGTACTACTGAAGGTGGAAGTTGTGGGTAGCTGTCTTAAATCATTAAAAAAAAAAGTTGTTTTCTGTCTGATAGCACTAACTGAGGGTTTCTGTAGTGTCTGAGGAAAGCTGTGTCTTTTCCAGTGTTTTCCTTTAAGGGGCCTGGGTTCCTATTTTGCTGTTATCTGGGGTCCCTTCCCAGAAATGAAAATAAAATGGCAGTGCCTCCACCAAGAGTACAATTTAAGTGGTATGATTTTTACCAGTACAACCTCCTGGATGCTGCACCAACCCACCTCCCCATACAGTCGCCCAAGACATGGACACAGCATTAACCAGTCTCCCCACATTCAATACCTGGCATTTCTGTCTTCAGGTAATAACATGCTTATTATCAGGCTACTGAGTCAGATCTTTTCCAAAGCAGTAACATCTCATTTATTTACATGGGGAGGGTTAGGAAAGGGGTAAGTGGACTATAGATTAAGCAGAACATTTTAATTTGCATTTTAAGATGCGCATTTTTTCAAACTATCATTTCCCCCTTTGATATTTAGCCTACATTTTTGTTAGTACAGCCACCAACAATCTATCTAGCTAACCACTGCACGTATCAATTCTCACAGACCTCCAACTGGTACCAGTTCAGAACAACCCCCCAAATTCTGTCCCTGCATACCTAGCTTTTCAGTTGCAGGTCTGAGGTGCAGTTGGTCATCCAGCGTTGGCACGCTTGATGAAAATAACATTAATGTTTAACTTTCCCTTGATTGTTTTAACTTTTGATTTTACCTTCTACATCAGTGGGCATAAAACTGGAGCAAATGTTTACATCCTCAGCTTTTGCAGGGAAATTACTGCCTCTACTCACAGTTCTGAAAAATCAGTCCTCTGATGGCACTGTGACTGAAGTCCTGGGATTGGTGGATCAGCAGAAGCAGAACCTTGGACTCGATGTTGGAATAAACTTGAGGAAGGGGCAAGGATGCTGCAGCTTGGATCTTCAGCTTGATTGAAGGTCTTGCAGCTTGTTCCTTTTGGCCTATTGAAGCCCATTGCAGAGCATTACACAAGGCCCACCAGCTACAGAGGACCTAGACCTAGGAGTGTCCCCACAGCCTTGCTCCCTCACAGGTTAGAGTGCCCTAGCACTAGGGAGTAAACCCGTAATCCCCTGCAGCCAGCACATCCCATTTGGGGATTAGCAAATTCTCCACCTGGCTCTGGATTAACTGTAAATCTCTGGATCTCTCCTGTTTCTTCTCTCTTCTCTCATTAGTACACCGGCTTCATTGTGCAACCAAAGCAGACTCTTTATCTTTCCTGCTTTTCAGACCCCCAAGCAGCAGAGTCTGAAACTCCAACTTCACAACATCAGTTTCTTTACTCGGCTGAAACTCAATAGCTGTGGAAGGTCCCTGAAGCCTAGGTCCCTACTGACCTCTTTGCCTTCACAGTTTCTGTATTTCAAATAAGCAGCCTCTCTTGCTCTGGCTCGCATAGAGTTTCAGAAAATCTCTCTCTCCCTCTCCCTCTCCCATACAGGGTTTCTCTCAGTCCTTCTGATACAAAACAAATATTTCTGTCACCGTACAGGTGCAGATAAACACTGAAGTGGATCTCTTCAGCTTCTCAGAACCAAATTCCAGCCCATTTTCCGTTATCCATTTTCCACTGTCAATAACTAGCCGTTAAACCTTGTGTCCTTCCTTTCTCTCTAGATACTTTGTCTTTCCCAGGGTTGGACAGAATTTTTGTTCTTTTCACACAAATCTCTCATCACTGGTGTCTCACCACTGTGGTGCAGATGAAAACTGAAGAGGTTCTCTCCTCATCCTCTTCACACAAAACCAGCCCATTTCCATAACCCTTTTTCCAAATCCAGTCAATCTTTTCTCTGAAGTATTTCACCGCTGTGGTGCAGCTTCTTACCACAGCAACCTGTAGCAAGATCCTGCAGTTCTCTTTCTTTCTTTCTCTGCAGAGCTGCTTGAACAACCTTCCTCCTCACTCTCCAGATGGGGAAAAGCATGACCAGTTCTGAGGAACAGATTGCTAGCAGCCCCCAGGCAGGTCCTTTCCCAGCCTTGCAGCACCATTCTCTGCTTAGGGTCTGGAGCCCCCCTCCCTGTGGAGGGCTTCTGCTGGACTGACTCAGGATCCAAAAGTTCATTTCTTTTGAGAGCTTTCTTGCAACTCCCCATTGGCTGGAGCCACTGTTCTTTACCAAAATTAATATGTATGAGGCTCCCTCGCTGCCTTATTGGCTACAGGAAAAGGTGCTAAACTTTCCCTAGCTTTTCCCCCAACAGTCCTTTCAGTAGTCCTACCATCCTCCTGGTAAATCCCAGCCCTTTGGTTGGATGTATTGGTTTCTCATGGCCGCTATCATGGCTACTGAGAAAACAGTCCCACTATAGCCCATACCATACTTCTCAACTGTCATACATTACGAGCTACATCACTCATTTTATCTCTCAGAAACCTTCTGTCCCACATTGAGAAGGTGACATCCCAGACTGTCCACTGAGACTTTAAGCAGAAATGTATAGTAATGTAAGATGCTACATTATCAGCAACCATAAATATTAGTACACATATTTCTGCAGTGTTCTGAGCTTGCAATGTCATGTTTGATGATGTGTCACATCTTTTTTCCAACTGTCCCACATCTTGTCACACATTTAAGTAATGAGAGGCTGAAAAGTATGGCCCATACAGGTTTCCAACTTTACAAAGTCCCTGCAGCCAACATAAACATTTTAATCAATTCCCACACAATTCTACAGCAGGTTCTGTGCCCTTTAAAGTGACTGCACTCTTTAGAATTTTCTTTCAACCCTTTTGCTGTCACTGCTGCCATCTTAACCTGTCCCCAGGCACCCCATTCATAGACCTATGGCAGTTCATATATGCCCCATATTGGCAGCCCTCCTGCAACGAAAATATACATTTCCATTTCACAGTAGCTCCATCATTTTATAGAATCCTCCTTCCTCTGGTAGCTCTCTTCACTATTTAAACATTTTATTTATTTTCCAGCTGGTCGCTGACACTGATTACTTTAGCCCCCAGGTGCTGGACAGGACTTAACTCATTAATATTCATGAGCTGCCTCATCAATATGCATGAGGCAGCTCCCAATTCTCCAGTGCAATTGGCACTCCGAAAAAGTGTTTTGTCTGCTTCTCGGTTACCTTTCAGGTCCTCTGAAGTCTCTGGTCCCTATTTTGTTCAAGACAAGGACCGGGACCACCAGATAAGCAACCCAAATTGAAGCAGAATGGCCAAAACCAAAATGTGCTTCTACGCATGCACAGAGTGCCAGAATGCACTCGAGGTGCAAATCCAACCAGCAGCTCCATGCTTCAGCTCCTTCAACCCCATTCTAAAACAAAATGCTGTGGGTGTTGGAGGGAGAACTCCAAGGGCATCACAGGGACTAGGGAAGGGCTGGGAACACTGCAGGGAAAACCGGGGCACCCGAACGGGGAAACAGCAGCCCCAAGAGGGCAACCAGGTACGCTACCAAACAACGGGCTTAAACCTGCAATTAAAACCATCTAAGAAGTTACAAGGAAAACAACCCATTACAATTTTCTGGAAACAGGTAAAGGGTTTTTGCATACACAGCATGATTTTTTTTTAATCTTGTGTTTCTCCACCTTATCTGCCCAGCCACCCCATCAGACTGACCCTGCAAGCCCCATCACCTGGCACGTCCAGGACTTACCTAGGTCCTGTTTTGCCCTCAGCCAGCGTGCTCTTCAAAGGTACCCATTCACTGGTGTGGGGCCTTTGGGGAAGGGGTCAAGCAACATCCTGCAGCTGCAGGGGT
Organism: Neoceratodus forsteri; assembly: GCA_016271365.2. Taxonomy (NCBI): domain Eukaryota; kingdom Metazoa; phylum Chordata; order Ceratodontiformes; family Ceratodontidae; genus Neoceratodus; species Neoceratodus forsteri. Next base: position 1,407,944,699 of record CM057452.1, read on the forward strand.
TTCCTCTGTTTTCTTCTGAAGGACTGCCATGCTTGCTATGGACACGATGTGTGAGCTCCACCTCCACAGTAATGATCCCAATGTCCTAAATGTGGTTCCTAACACCTGGCATGACCTTGCTGCACTTCTGCCCAGATTTTTCTATGCAGCAGACAAACAGAGAGGCCCTGTAACCCCCCCCCCAGGGAGGAGAGCTGTCCTGGGTATGCCCAGTCCTCCCTCCCAGGCCAGCCCCCAAGTGACCTGCATCCATTTCCAAACCTGGGTGGCCGGCATGGCAGGAGTTGAGACACCCAGCGACTCAGCCCTCCATGCCACTGAGCCAGCAAACATAATGGCTTTTCACCTGAGGCCCAGCTGTTAAATGCTTGGCTATTATGTTAAAGTAGAAAAACTTCTTCAGGAGGTTCATCTGTTATACAAACCTTGGGTACCTTGTTTTTTCAGAAGAGAGTGTTCTGTGGAATCATTAGCAGGCTGGGGAAATTGCAAACAGACCCCATAATAAAAGGTGAATTTAGGGTAAAACAGACAAAAAAAACCAAAAAAAGAGTCAGTGTGTTTGTCTGAGTTGGGTGAAGGAATTGTTATCTGTGCAATTAGCTAGGCGAAGAAAGAAACTGTGAATTAGGGGGAGTGGCTTAAGCAGAAGGAAGTCAGGTGTTTGCATTTAAAAACTGACCTAGACAGCTTTTGACAGAGAACAGCAAGAGGAAGGAGCTGCTGTTAGAACTTTACTGGGACAATATTGCCATCCTTCCCTCCCCTCCCCTCCACCCCCTACCCTTAGCCAGTTCTACTTTTATAGGCACAGGCTTTGACTGACTACAGGAACTTCCTATTTGGGAACAGGAAGGGAGTGATCACAGAGGCATGAAAGACTCACCATCCTAGCAGGGCAAGAGTAGCTCTCCATCCCCCCCAGCTGCTGGAGATCTGACTCTGAGCAAGTAAGAAGGAGACTACTGAGGAATACAGGAACTTTCTGTCCCAGAACAGGAAGATCAGGAGCTTCAAGGGCATGGAGGCATAAGGAAAGTAGGGAGAAAAAAAATTATATAAAAAAAAAATAAACAGAGAGAAGAAAGAGTAATTGTACAAAACAACAGTTAAGGGGCCACAAATAAGACATGATGGGAGTGGTGCAGTGCAGTGCAGTGGCTGTGGAACAGTAGTCTTCCAGGAGATGTTATAGGAGGATGTGGTGTTGTCCCATCTGCAGACACCTCTCTGGGCTGAGGGAGGAGGTTGCTCATCTCCAGGCTGAGTTGGTCAGGATTTGGAGACCTCCTTTCCTACCCAGGGACCACCAGGGCCACTACCGCTGCCTCAGAGGTTGCAAAGAAAGAGGAGCGGTTGGACCACAGTGGACTCAGGGAGGATGAGGGTGGTGGAACAAAGGCGCATGCCTCCAGTTGTACCTCTCCAGAATTCATATGCTGTTCTGGCAGAGTGTGGTTCCTTTATGGAGGCACCCCGCAGTGGAGACCAAGGAGGATGCTGGGAACCTACACAAAGGATACCCACAGGAGGGTGGCATAGGACCCCACAGGGGAAGAAAACAACTCCTGGTGGGGGACTCCATAGTTAGGAGGGTAGAACTGGGGGAGGGAGGGGAGAGTGAGGTAAGGTGCCTGCCTGGCACCATAGCTTGGAAGGACAGGGAAAGAATCCTCAGGATTGTGGGAGCAGCTGCACAGGGGAGGGAGCTGGATGTCATTGTCCACCTAGGGACAAATGACCTGGTTGAAAAAGGGATCAGAGCAGTGCAGGAGGAGTTTGTGGAGTTGGGGAGGGGCCTTAGACAAGTAGCACACACAGTAACCTTCTCAGAGCTGCTGCCTGTCTATGGCATAGGTGAGACTAGGGTGCTCCTCAACATGGGATTCAATCAGTGGTTGAAAACTGGTGCAGAGCTCAGGGTTTTGACTTCATTGGGAACTGGAGGTCCACCTGGAGGGATGCAGGCCTATACTGGCGCGATGGTCAGCATTTGTCCAGGAGGGAAACCAGGATCCTAGGTAATAGGTTTAAATGCTTCTCTGGCAAGCATTTAAACTAGCCAATAGAGATGTGCGAAATTGGAAAATTTCACCCAGCTAAATATTTCACGTAGTTAGTGCATTTCGTAAAATATTTTGCTGGGTGAAATGTGAAATTTCGCCCCCAAGCTGGTGAGATTTCACTTGAGGGTGAAATTTCACGCCCACAGTGAAATTTCTCTGCCTGTGGGAGTAATTTCTCCTCAAGCTGTGAATTTCTATTTGGCCCCTTGGCCAGTGACCACCGCCCAAAGTTCTCCCTGGTGCACAGCAGTCCTCCCCCAGGCTGAAATTGCATAAAATAAGCCCCCCTCAACTTACCCTGCCCCCTCCATTTGTTTAATTAAAAAAAAAGCAAACTTCACCCTCATCTCACTGGTGTCTAGTGGTCCCCCAGCCCCAGTCGATCACTGGCTGTAAACATAAAATAGCACACACCCCCAAAGCTATCATTGCTGCCGCCTCCATTTGTTTTAAAAAAGCAAAATTCGCCCTCATTCCCTGGTGTCTAGTGGAACCCCCATTTCATCTCATCAGTAGATAGTAGCACCCAGCTCCCCTAGACTGATCGATTGGCACACAGCCCTCCACTGATCGCCATGGCCAGCAGCCCAACTGAGCACCACTGAACGCTTGAATGAATGAGCGCTTACCACACTCATTCATTCATTCAAGCACTCAGTGGCACTCAATCGGGTTGCCAGCCATGGAGATGAGTGGAGGGTTGTGCCAGTGGCCTGATCGAGGTACAGAGGGGAGCTGGGTGGGTGCTGCTATCTACTGATGGGGTGGGGGGTCCACTAGACTGCAGGGAGATGAGGGTGAATTTTTTTTTTAAACAAACGGAGGAGGCAGCCAGTGTAACTTTGGGGGGGAGTGCTTATTTTATATTTACGGCCAGTGACAGTCGGGGGGGGCCACTAGACACAAGGGAGATGAAGGTGAATTTTTTTTTTTAAACAAATGGGTAGGGTGCAGAACACCTAGTGTGTGGGGAGGCTCAGTTTATGGACTTGTGGCAGGTGGCGACAGGTGAAATTGTGGGCAAAATCGTGAAATTTTGCAGCAATTTCACAAAACATTTCATCTTGTGAAATTGCCGATTTCGCTGCAATTTTGCCAGCTAAATTTTATTTTGCTGCATCTCTACTAGCCAAGGGGAGAGGCACAGAAAATGAGAACGGAAGTCCTAGCTCCCCCAAATAAAATCAGGGTAGTTAGTGATGAAAAGAACCAAGATAGAAAAGTTGATAGGGAAAAGGGCAGGGGTAAATGGAGTAAAAGACAAAGGCAGTAAGAAAAGGGATGGGGTAAAAAGGAGTAAGGCCATCAAAAATGGAGGGTAATGAGTACCAATACCCGTAGTCTGGGTAACAAGCTCCCTGAACTGGTGGCCTTGGTAGAAGAGGGATGCCTGGATATCGTGGCAATCACATAAACATGGTACACAGAGAACCATGACTGGGATGTCAACATACCAGGGTACACAATCTACAGGAGGGACAGGGAGGGTAGAAGAGGAGGAGAAGTAGCTCTCTATTTAAGGGAAAGGGATCAAAGCAATGGAACTAAAGGGTAAACAGGGGGTAGAGGAGGCACTGTGGGTCACCCTGGAGACTGGAAATAGCACCACAGTCTGTACAGGGGCTATATACAGACCCCCTTTGGAGGGGGAGAAAATGGACAAGGAAATGACAGAAGGCATCCTTAGGATGGCAGAGAAAGGGGAGATATTGCTGATGGGGGGACCTGATATGCCAGATGTTGACTGGAGCACCTTTGCTGTAGCCACATCAAAGAGCATTCTCGATGTCCTACATAAGGCATGCCTCAGACAGTTAGTGCTGGAACCCACTCATGAGGGAGCCATCTTAGACCTGGTACTCTCAAATGGGGATGGAGAGACGATCTCAGATCTAGTAGTGGGTAGCCATCTGGGAACAAGTGACCACCAAACAGTGTGGTTCACGATAAACTCAGCTGTAGAGTCAAGCCATACAAAAGTGAAGGTACTGGACTTCAGAAGGGCTGATTTTGTCAAAATGGGAGAGTGCTTCAGAAAAGCACTAGCTAACAGGCAAGAAGGAGCTGTGGAGCAACAATGGGGAAACATCAAAATTGCCATCACAGAGGCAACAGGCCTTTGTGTGAAGCAAATAAACAAATCAAAATGAAAGAAAAAAACACTATGGTTCTCAAAAGAGGTGGTGGTGAAGGTTAGGGAGAGAAAGATAGCATTCAGGAAGAATAAGGAAACACAGAAGGAGCAGGACAGAGACCTGTACCAGTTAAAGAAGAAGGAAGTGGGGAAGACAGTCAGAATAGCAAAGGCCCAAACCAAGGAAAAGATAGCCAACTAGGTTAAGAAGAGGGATAAAACCTTTTATAGTTACATTAGTGAGCAAAGAAAGGCAAAGAGAGGGATACTGAAGCTGAATAAAGAGGACGGTAGGTGGGCAGAGATGGACAGTGAAACAGCAGGGATACTGAATGAATACTTGTGCTCAGTATTCACGAAAGAAAAGGGGGGGAGGTACCTAATCCATTCAATAGAAGCACTCTGGATGGGGGGGGGCAATATCAGTCCTTTCACAGAAGAAAAGGTTCTGAAAGAACTCCTAAAACTTAAGGTGGACAAAGCAATGGGGCCTGATGGGATTAACGCCAGAATTCTAAAAGAACTAAGAGGAGAACTAGTAACACCATTGACTACCCTTTTAAACAAATCATGGGAGGATGGTGTGGTACCTGAGGACTGGAGGAGGGCGGATGTGATTTCCCTTCACAAAAGTGGGAACAAGACAGAGGCAGGAAACTACAATGATGGAATCACTTCTGATGGAAAGAATTGTTGTGTGCCTAGAGGTCAGTGGGGCACAGGACCCAAGGCAGTATGAATTCACAGCGGGAAGGTCATGTCAGACGAATCTAATTGATTTCTTTGCCTGGGTTACCAAAGTAGTAGACCACGGAGGGGCTGTGGACATGGTCTATCTAGACTTTAGCAAGGCATTTGACACAGTTCCACACAAAAGATTAATAAACAAATTAGCCAGCTTGGAAGTGGGTCCCAGGGTGGTAGCCTGGGTAAAACATTGGCTGGACAATAGGATGCATAAGGTAATAGTAAATGGAGTCCACAGTGAAGAAAGGGGGGATTACTAGTGGGATACTACAGGGTTCACTACTGGGTCTGGTCCTTTTTAATGTCTTTATAAGTGACATTGCAGAGGGACTGGAAGGAAAAGTATGTCTCTTTGCAGATGACACAAAGATCTCCAACAGGGTTGATACACAAGGTGGAGTGGAAAGGATGAGAAGGGACTTGGCAAGGTTGGATGAATGGCCAAATGTATGGCAGCTTAGAGTTAATGCAAAGAAGTGCAAAGTAATGCACCTGGGAAACAAAAACACAGGGGAAGAGTATGCAATGGGAGGGTAGTAACAGCAAAAAAAATGGAAAGGGACCTGTGGGTAATTATATCAGATGACCTAAAGCAATGTGAGAAGGCAGTAAGGAGGGCAGGGGGGATACTGGGATGCACAGGGAGAGGCATCACCCAGGTCTTCCCAGGCTCTCTCCAGCGTAGCAGCTGGAACTTCCAGCCAGAGGGCAGCCAGCGCCACCTCAGCTGCCACTCACATCCACAGCCCCGGACTCCTCGGCCAGAAAAGCTGTGGAACAGCCTCCCATGCTCCTTCCAGCATAGCCGCAGAAACTCCTGGCCAGTGGGCGGCCGGCGCCACCTCAGTCACCACTCAGATCCACAGCCCCCGACTCCTTGGCCAGAAAAGCTGTGGAACAGCCTCCCAGGCACCCTCCAGCATAGCCGCGGGAACTCCTGGCCAGCCGGTGGCTGGTGCCATCTCAGCCGCCGCTCAGATCCACAGCCCCGACCTCCTCGGCCAGAAAAGCCGTGGAACACCCTCCCAGACTCCCTCCAGTGTAGCTGCGGGAACTCCCAGACAGCAGGTGGCCAGCACCACCTCAGCCACCACTCAGATCCACAGCCCCTGACTCCTCGGTCAGAAAAGCCATGGATCGCCCTCCCAAACTCTCTCCAGCGTAGCCATGGCAACTCCCAGCCAGTGGGTGGCCGGTGCCACCTCAGCTGCAGCTCAGATTCACAGCCCTGGACTCCTTGGCCAGAAAAGGTACGGCAGCTGCTGCAACCAATCGGAACGCGAGCGCCTTTGCAGGCGGCGTCCATATTGGTCCCTGGAAAAGCTGTTTATTTGCTCTGAAATTGCCTCAAAATTAGACTGTAATTACTCAGGATTTTATTGTTAAGACTGTCTGCTGCATATTCTACCTTTTTGTTAAAGTCAAGGCTACAGGACTAAGTGTTTACAGCCCTTTTGTTGACCCCTTGTACTGGCTCCAGACTTTGGGCACCAAAAAGAATGCACATTGCCTTTGTGTAGCTTAATCTATCCCTCTGCTGCCTTTCTGACCCTCTGTCCACAGCCCTACTTAATTCTGTTCTCCTCTCTCCTTCTAGCTGTGGAACACCCTCCCAGGCTCCCTCCAGCATAGCCGTGGGAACTCCCGGCCAGCGGGAGGCTGGCACCACCTCAGCCGCCGATCAGATCCACAGCCCAGGACTCTTCGGCCAGAAAAGGTACGGCAACTGCTGCAACTTTTACGCCCACCCACTCTCCCATCACCACCCCCACCATTTATTAAATACGCTCACTTCCCTCCCATTTTCCTAGAAATGCCCCTTCTTATCTGTGCTTCCCAATCACACCACTCTGTGCCCAATCTCGGCATACTACGTCTCAGTTTCAATATTATAGGGCACTGTATCCATAGTCCAGGACAATCTCCATCAGGCTCACCCGCCCGTCCCCTTAGACCTGTCTTTCTGACACCTCCATTGCACTAGCAGCCCACCTCTGTGTACCTTTAGGCCACCAGACCATAATATACTACCTTCAAGCCCCAAAATGTGGGGTCTCCTACAGCTTTGTATATGGCCTCTCTTATTAAGAATTCCAGCCAGTCTCTATATGCCCAACGGCCCGGCACCTTGCTTGGGCTATACTCCTACTCTGTGCCCTACAATTAATGGCACCTTCTCACCCGTTTGTCCCTGCGAGTCCAAGGATACTAGACTGCACCCTTATATTTGGGTATCCCGCCCATGTGGCACATTTTTGATACAGCGATCACAGAGTACAATCCCTATCTCGCAGTATACCTGTACTCCCAGGTATCACTCACTCCGAGTTCTACTAGCTGCAACTTTAGGAGGTGTTTTCCTCTATGGGAATAACGCATTGCCCAACACCAACAAGCATGAATTGCAGGATAAGACCAGGTTTACCAAAATGTCCTCGGCTGCACTCAGAAAAATTCTTTTTCTCCTCCTTCTATGTTCAGGTAATGTAGAGCTAAATCCTGCCCCCCCCCAGCAACAATCTCTTCACCCTCAGACCTGCCCTTGTTAAAAGGCTTGAGCTTTGTGCACATTAATGCATGTAGCCTACTAAAAAAATTCACCCTTGTCCAAGCTTGGGTAGCTCACATTTCTCCTGATATATTAGTGATCTCTGAATCATGGCTCAAACCGTCAACTACTGATGCAGAAGTAAACATCCCCAATTACGCCTTGTTCAGGGCAGATAGGCACACTACAGGAGGTGGTGTGGCCATATATGTAAAAGATAAACTCCCAGCCTCTTGCACTAGTGCATCTTCTGTTGCTAACGAATATGAATGTCTTACCCTCAAAGTGGAAATTAACCAGACGTGCATCTTCCAGCTAAAAGGATGCTATAGGCCCCCCTCTGCTGGCCTAAAACTTCTATTTCATCTTAGCGATACTTTGGAATAAGGATTGCTCAAAACCATTATCCTTGGTGACATCAACCTTGACTTGCTATCCAAAGCAGCTGCTCCACTTGTCACCTTCTGTGATGCCCATGGTTTGACCCAGCTTATCAACGATCCAACCCACCCCAACAATAAAAACCAGGAAAAAAGCACCATTCTGGATGTACTACTAGTAAGCAAACCACACCTCTTCTCTCATTGGCACCTTTTTTTCTGACATCAGTGACCATTGTTTTATCAGAGGAATTAGGTCATCTAACAAACCTCATACTGCATCTAAATTTTCTTTGAAGAGATGAAGACGTATCTTCAACATAGCTGCCTATCGTAATGATCTCAAATTCTCCTTGCACTAGCAGGAGTTTTACTTAGCTAAGACAATCACTGCCACCTACGACATCTTTTATGACATTCTATCAGAGGCCTTAAACAAATATGCCCCCCTGACCAAAGTCCGCACAAAGAACAAAAACAACAAATGGTTCTCCCCCGAAGTCAAATCACTGCTTTTCAAGAGAGACAAGCTTTGGAAAAGGGTTCGTAAACTAAGCACACATAACGACTGGAACCTTTTCAGAAAGGCACGCAACCTATGTACTAAAGCGATTAAAGAAGCAAAGGCTTCCTTCTACCGTTCAGAGCTCGATGATGCCTCAATGAATCCCTGTTAGTTCTGGAGCACTATAAAGGACCTGATGAGACACTCTACAGGTAATTCCCTCCCAAACAAGATTACCCATGGTAATATCACGCTTAACGAAAGGAGTGAGATGCTAGATTCCTTCAACAACCATTTCGCTACCTCAGGTCTAGCATTTGATAACTCCCCAGCCTGCAAGATACGCTCCACGACAGATTATTCATCCCAAATACCTGCTGATACATCCGCTCTATTTAAGCTTCAACCCGCTTCCCTAAAAGAAGTTGAAGACCTCCTATTACACCTGGATACCAGAAAAAGTGCAGGCACAGACTCATTGGACCCCTACTTCCTCAAAATTGCATACCACATGCTTGCCATCCCCATCACTCACCTTTTCAATTTATCCCTCTCACAGGGCATCCTGCCACCCATCTGGAAGACTGCTCATGTCATCCTGCTCCTCAAATCAGGTGACCCAAGCGATCTCAACAATTACAGGCCCATATCTTTCCTACCTGTGCTTTCCAAACTATTGGAGAAAATTGTGAATGCACAGCTAAGGTCCTTCCTTGAGTCAACAAATCTACTGAACCCTATGCAATCTTGAATCAAAGTGCAACATAGCACTATTTCAGCTCTGGCTAAAGTCACGGATGACTGAATGAAAGCCCTTGATGCAAAGAACTTCACATGTGCAGTCTTTTTAGACCTAAGCAAAGCTTTCAACACCGTCGACCATACCCTACTTCTCTCCTCGCTACATACCATTGGAGTGGACTCCACCTCCCTGCCATGGTTCTCTGACTACCTCACAGGATGATTCCAACAAGTTAAAGCTGAAGGCGAGCGGTCCCCTATCAAACCTCTCTTACATGGAGTACCCCAGGGATCTATCTTTGGCCCGCTTCTATTCTCAATCTACATAAATAACATTGACCGTCGTATAAAAAAATTCCAATATCCACTTATTCACAGATGACACGGTCCTTTACATCAGTTGGTCCATGCCAGAGGCAGACTGCAATGACCTCCAAACTGAATTTGACCTCCTGCAGAGTCAGTTAATCCACAAAAAATTACTTCCAAACACCAAAAAAACAAAAGCTATGCTCTTCTCTCTGCTTGCCCATGCACCCAATCCAACAGCCTGTGGTTCTAGCCCTAAAATTAGTACATTATTAGGTGAAGAGCTGTAATTTATAACCAAATTAAAATACCTGGGAGTATGGATCAATAACAGACTCACCTTCACTGAACACATCAAGGACTTACTGAAAAAACTACAGCAAAGGCTTGGTCTTTTCTTTAGGCTAAAACAATTCCTGACTACAGACGCCAAAGAAAGACTTCCTATCCCTGGTGGATTATGTGGACTTTTTGTATAGCCATGGTCCCACCTCCCAATTGGCCAAACTGGACATGCTGTATCACCGTACAATTAGGTTCATAATGGGTCTCCCTAATTCTACCCACCACTGTGACCTGTACGCGGCTGTGGGGTGGACCTCCCTTAAACTCAGACGTCACAAAAATGCTGCTTTCTGGACCTACCGTGCCCTTACAAGCAAATTACCCCCATATATTTCTGGCTGCCTACCTCTTAGCGTTACAGGAAAGTACGTGCTTCGAAGCTACTCCTATATCTCCCTCACAATACCCAGAATTAACTCCCAATTCGGTAAGGCGGCAATTAGCTTCAAGTTGCCCACCCCGTGGAACAATCTGCAAAGGACACTTAAACTGAGCGTCCTTATTTCTTCACCTAATTTTAAGGTGTTATATGCGTGAGTGGTGACTGAAGTATGCAATTGTTTTGCCCGTCCCTTACCAGCTCTGCACTCATTCCTAGCCTGCCCCCAAGCTTGAATCCTGTTTGCAGCCACCTCTAAGGTATGAGCGAAATTTCACCTAATATCTAGAGTGAAGCAGACTGACCATCTAATGTATTAGCGTTGCACTTATTACTCCACACCTCTCATACTGCTCTTTACTCCTATAGGCTGCCATATCCCTCTCCTGTCATACAGTTATGACCCTACTTACCCATGGGGTCTGTAACCCATACTTTTATGTCAACCCTTGTCTGGGATCAACTGTGCTTGTTTATTCAATTTATTATCATTGTATATCCCTCTCTGAGGGCAGTGCCCCATCTATACAATGTATTATCCTTCCTCTGAGTATGAAATCTATCTATGTATGTATATGAAAAACAGGTCCTCCTTGTAAATGAGTTCTGCTCAACGGTGACCACCTGTATAAATAAAGACTTTGATTGATTGATTGATTGATTGATTGAAAACAGGAAGTTGTTATCTTTCTGTACAAACAGTTGATGAGACCCCATCTGGAGTACTTTGTGCAGTTCTGGAGACCCCATCTCCGCAAAGACATAGACATGGTGGAGGCTGCCCAGAGGAGGGCAACCAAAATGGTGCTGGGTCTGCACTACCAGAAGACATATGAAGATAGACTAAAGGAGCTTAGTATGTATACCCTAGAGGAAAGGAGGGAGAGAGGGGACATGATAGAAATTTTCAAGTACCTCAAGAGAATCAATACAGTCCAAGAGGGTAGCATCTTTCAGAAAAAGAGATGTGCAAGAACAAGAGGGCACAATTTGAAGATAGAGGAGGGATGGCTCAGATGTAATGTGAGGAAGTATTTTTTCATGGAGAGGGTTGTGGATGCATGTAACAGCCTTTCTGAGGAGGTTGTGGAGTCAAAAACAGTGGGGGAATTCAAGAATGCATGGGACAGACATAAGGCAATTCTAGTGGGGGGTTGGAGGAAGAAGGCTGTTGGTTAACTAGGATCTGCAGCTTATCCATTAGGTAGGGAAATGGGCAGACTAGGTGGGCCAAGCGTTCCTTATCTGCCATCAAATTCTATGTTTCTATGTTTCTATGTAAGAGTGGGTTGGCCAGGTGGCACAATTTGGGAGATGACTACTGCCCCCTGGTTAATGACCATTGGAAGCAGAGCTGTGAAATGCTCGTTCTCCAGGGGTATGGTGCTCTTTGCCTGGCATGCACCCCGCTGTCTATCCAGGGAGAGGCATAATTTCCTGAATGCATTTTGGACTACATTGTAATTGCTGCTGTAACCTATGTTTATCAACCTAGGACCACCCTGAAAATAAACACAGCTCAATGGAGTATTTTCCTGGTAATATAAATAAATAAATACAGAATTTGTTGGTATTAACAGAGGAAGTAGGACCTTATTTTTTTCTCATAGCCAGACAGTAAAGAGATGGTGTGGCATGCACATTATGAAGTCACAGTGTTACTTTAGTCAGACAGGGCTGTATAAGGCACGTAATAGAAAGCCAGAGAGACTGCCCCATTCAACTGACTTCTCTGTCTGCCAAAACACCAAGCTTTGATGCAAATAAAATGACACCCAAACCAACTAAAATCATAGGCCTATAGCCATTAAAAGGATCCAAGAATAGGGCCCAGCAATTTATCAGTTAGATTCTGAAATCTGCGACTGTTTTAGCCTTTGTTTGTTTGTAAGTGTAAGTCCACCTCTCATTTTGAGAGGGGCTTATGGCTCACCTTAGGATCCCCCTCCCTCTCCCCTGGGGTTTAAGGTGTTGTTTCAGTGTTCTGGGGAGAAACTTCTGCTAGCCACCACTTGGGAGCAGCAGAGATTGGGACCATATATATAGACGGAGCAGAGATACTTCTGGGTCTTGGAGGGAAAGAGACTGTCTGTAACAGCAGCAGGGCAGTCAGAAGGGTGGGTCCCCCCCAGGCAGAGTCCCCCCCAGGCAGGGTCAGTAGCTTCAACAGCAATGCGATGGGTCCCTGGGTGAGCATCCATGGGAGGACATCTGTGTAGGTAGCTGCTGTCATTCTGGGTCCAGGCCTTGGGGGACTGGTGGGTGACAGCAGCCAGGGATGCAGAAGAGTGAGTTTGAGTAGAACCCATGGGGGTATAGTCGGCCACGGTTTGTGGATCAGGTTTCCTGGGTTGTCGGGGCTGCAGCAGGCTATGACAGGGCCACTGCAGGAACTGGGGCTGGTGAGAGCGGTCCCGGTCCATACCTCACATGGCAAGGTGGCCCAGGATTGTGAGAGATGGCGGGGGGGGGGTGCAGCCTTCATCCAGCTTTGGGGTCATGTTTTGGAGGGACAGGTCCTTCGGGGCGCAGGATATGGATGTGGGTAAAATACCCACCTGATGAGGATTTTAGGCAGTGGTTCTACTGGTTGTGCAGCTCGGTCAATGCAGAGTGGAGAATTGAGGCGAAAGTTCAATGGTAGCTGCTATATTCGGAGAACTAGCTCCTTGAAAGGTACCGGATGCTGGGAGTAGGGGTAGAGTAAACCAGGGACCAGGTGGTTCCAGGAATGAGGATTTGGGGCTAAATTGCATGGCAGGAGGTCTGGTAGCTGAGGAATTAGCAGGCTGCAGGTAAAGCACCCTGGAATGGATGGAATGTTTGGGGGGTGACTAAGAGGAGTTCATTGCTCTTCTTCAGGACAGTGCTCAAGAAAGGAAAATAACAGGAGCACTGAGGAATAGCTTGAAGAGAGCCCTGGTAAATAAGGGGGGTGAAGCTAATTTTGGTACTTAGCAGTGCCGGTGGGTTGTTTGGAGTGTCACATTCCAGGAATATCTAAAAGGATCCTTGATTCTGGTGAAAAGAACTGCTGCTAATTTTTTGTGCTTGTGGAAATTCTTTCTCTGCCTAAAGTTACTGCACTAGTGAAGCCTCCCTCAGCAACGCTTGTACAAAGGTTTAGCCCCATGAAGCTGTAATTTATTTAGTTCCTTAAGCTATTGGGACCCCCAAGCTCTTCTAATCATTTGGGGGCTCAGAAGGATAAACCTGATTTGTTTTGGAGAGAAATTCTGGAGGGGGTGTTTGATTTAAATGTAAGGATGTTAATGAAATTCCATTCCTTAGTTTTTAGAGGTCTCCGTAAGTTTCTTCCTCAGGGGTTTGAAGCAGTGCACTAGATCTCTGTGCCCTCATGCTCCCGGGACTGGCAGGAAAGTAATGAAAAGTGGTTGGCACCAGAAGATGAATTCTCTGAATTTCCCATTGGTGACTTCTGGGGAAGGCTGGGTCTTCGAGAGAAACTTTGGGTTCCAAGTGATCAGAAGACATCTTAAGGTAAGCCGTATTTATCCTATGAATTTGCTTCAGAAAGACTGGTGAGAGTCTGTGTTGGTGGGCCACCCTTTCCCAGAAACAGATGGCACCTAGACTTATGGGAAAGGGGGGCTTACATAAGATCTGATTGTCCCACTACCCCCTAGACATTTACAAAGTCTATATTCTAGGAGAGAACTAAGATTCAACTATTTTACTAGACTCCGGTATCAAAGGATTTGCAGTAATTTTTCTCCAGTATGCAGTGCTGCAACTTGCACTCAGCCATACTTTATGGTTGCTATGAGGCAAGGTAGAGTAAACTCTTGACAAAAAAACAATGAATGTTATGTCACACAACCTTCATCAATAATCTCGCTAAACTAATACACTGCATGCACTGTGGACATATTGTACCACACACCAATTAAAGCTACACCCATGTGAAATGGCTGGTGTCAGTCCTGGATGGATCCTTGCTTTAGGCTACAATGACATCAGAAGATAAATGTAGGGCAATGGTTATGCTGCATAGTTTAAGCTGCTGAAGTATTTTGAATTTCGTTCTCTCTGTTTATAGAGCTGTTGCCTTCAAGTTGACTCTTTATAGTTCAGCATATGAAACACACACACACACACACACACACACACACACACACACACGTACCCACACAAAATGATAGATCTGTTGCATAGACAGGAAAATGAACAATGGAACCCTGAAAACAAACAAATAATATGTTACGGTTCCAGGAAATTCAACATAAGATGAATTCATCAATTCTCCAAATGTATTGTAACTTAAAAGTGCTAATGAAGAGCTGAATTTTTGGTGTCTAGTATGAGTGTGTTGCACTTTTGTTTGTATGGAAGGAACACTTCAGAACTTTTAAGTTACAATACATTTGCTGGACTGATGACTTGATCTTAACTGAAATTCTTTGAACCAGGTGCAACAAGTTGAGATGAATGATGCTGACTTCCCTACTTGTTATTATTTGGAGCTTGGCACCATCGGGACCTGGCATGAACCCTTTCATTCTTTTTTACTAAATTATATTTTTCTTTGATCCCGCCCACTTTCAAGCTAAGGGTGGCTGGGAGGCAGGCACATTATTGAGGTGAGGAACTCGGCTCCTGAGAAGGAAAGGCACAGACCACCCACTGCTCATGCATCCTGCTACTCAAGTACTGTACAAAATATGTGAAAAGACAAAAACAAGCCTGAGGCAGAAACATACTGTGGTGCTGTAACCACACATCACATGTAGCGAGGCAAAATGTGTAACACCCAACAACTAAGCACAACACCAGGAAATGTAAGAATATAGTTTTTTTTTCAGTCTATACTAAATGTAAGAATATAGTCTTTTTTTTTTCAATCAGTATTTTGACCTCCACCTGAGTCTGCCCAATGGTACCCCCCCCCCGGCCCCTCACCAACATTTTTGTGGACTTGCTAGCTATCCATCAATTTCACAGTATCCATTGGGTGGGTTGACAGCCCTGCCAGTCATATGAGAGTCTGTGGGGGTGCCAGTTTGGAGCAGGCAAGTATACTTTTCCTGTCTTCTCTGGACTGAAGCACTGGGATGTGTGCGCTTAAGCTTGTGTACATACCCACTGCACTGCTGCCCAGCCCTGCCAGGTGGCAATTCCTGCAGTGGGAAGTGGTCTCCCTCCCCTTCCCCGAGGAAGAAGAGCTGCTGTCAGGTGGTTGATCTTCCCTCACTCTGCTGGTCCACTGAGTGATCTTTTTCCATTCCCGAACCTTGGTCGCCGATGTGAGGGGCAGAAGCACAACCACTCCTCCTCTAGACCAGCTGGAATATATAGTCTTGGCAGATTTAATGTGCATTTCATGGGACTGACTTCAAAATGACACAACTAAGCACACTGAAGCATGCCAGCAGCGGACTTAATGCATCATTAGAAAGATACCTAACATTTCACATTGCGCTTTGGGATACTGTGTATGAAAAGCACTATATAAATGCTGATTCTTCTTCTTCTTCTTCACCCAGAGTTTTCTGGACTTAATCTGAGATAGTATGCAATGAAATAAGGTATTGTTATAGTGCCAGTATGGCTCAGTTGGTAGCACATCCACCTCTGGACAAGAAGGTCGTGGGTTCTCATCCCACACTGGGATGAACTTGCACCTAAAAATCGCTGGCATCCGAGTGCAGTATTGGGGTGTGCCATCCTTTGGATGAGACATTAAACCAAGGTCCCTTCTGCCCATCCTGGTATTGTCCTGGTGGATGTCCAGGTGAAAGAAAAAGAACCTGTAGAGGACATTCCCGGTGTTCTGGCCAACATTTCCCTTCCCATAAAAACCAGTTCATGCAATTATCCAGGCTGTGTGTGGGTGATAATGTGCGATATGGCTGCCACCACACATTCATTCACTTCATTACCAGTCTAGCACTGCTTGTAAAGCACTTTGGGATAGTGTGTATGAAAAGCACTATATAAATGCTGATTCTTCTTCTCACCCAGAGTTTTCTGGACTTAATCTGAGATAGCATGCAATGAAATAAGGTATCATTATATAAGGCTACCTTAAAGAAATAGACTGCAAAAACATATAAAGTGAGTTCTTGCAACACATACTATTTGAAAAGCAACTGCATGGATACTAAATCCAGGTACATACTTAGAAATATCATATTTTGAGGAAGAGATTACCCAAATGCATCATAGAATACTTAATAGACCACTTCCAATATTATAGGGCATAGCAGAGCACTGTTACTGTACCTCTCAACCATATTTCAATATGACTGGTAGCAAAGTGGTGTATGACAAAAGGACCACAACAAATTGCAATTGCAGCTGTACTGTATAAGGGTACCTTATTTTACAGCATGCTGTCTCTGATGGAGCCCACAAGGTCCTGGATGAAACGTCAGGTGTGTTTCTAATGACGTATTCAGTCTGCTGCTGGCGTGATTTCATGTGCTCAGCTGTGTAATTTTGAACCCACGGCATCCACACCAAATGCACATTAAATCTTATAAGACTACATATTCTAACATTCACTGGTGTTTTGTTTAGCTGCTGGGTGCTACACTTTTTGCCTTGTTCAAGTACAGAATAGCATTGGCCTCCACTGTGAAGGAAACATCTTGACTGCTCTCCCATGCTGCAGACATCTGCAGCCGAAGTGGCCCCCGTCATTAGGGTGACTAACAGGCTGAACTACAGAAAAGCCTGGGAGAAAATAATAAAATTATATTTACAAGCCTATACAGCTCAAAAATCTTTTGTGCACATTTGGATTTGAAAAGGTAGTTAAATAAATGCTGGGTGAATTTTTTGTTTGTTTTTGAGCAAAAAAAAAAAGAGTCCTATCTTTGCATTATACTGTATGTATTTTCCAGAATATTGGAAGGATTTTGCATTTTGGTGAACTGGTAAAACTGTGCAGAATTTCAGTGAGTCACTCATTCAGAAAAGCATTTTTTGTGTGAAAATTCACTGGTTTTCTAAAAGCAATTGTGCATAACATCTGAAATGTTCACTTGAAAATTGTGATCTTTCACACAAAATTCTTTCTACAAAACACTGTAATTTGCACTGTGAGAGAAGCATGGCTGGCTATTAACCTTACATAGACACACAGATGTTGATGGACACTGGTTTACCATGATTGATAAAGGGCAAATTCGGTTTTGCAGATGAGGAAAGCCAATGTTCTCACAGGTGTCTGCAATGCCAAAATCACTTTTTACCAGTGTTCTGTCCTTGTACCTTTTTGGTATTTGTATAAATATTCAAAATAAAAGAAGGCTAAGTGTATATCAAATTAAATAAATCAAAATGAAGTAGTATATGAAAGAATTTACAGAAAAATAAAATTTCTGAAGATTTACTGATCTGGTAAAAAAAAGGGCAAATTCTGTGAAATGCTTTGTTTTTAACAGTGTATAAAAAGACCAGATTCTGGAGTTTTACTGGAGTTTCAGGTAAAAACCAAAAATCAGCATCCTTGTAGATGATGACAGCAGAAAAGGACCACTTGGCCCACCTAGTCTGCCCATTTTCCCTACCTACTAAAACACTGCAGACCCTACTTGATCTCTGGCTTTAACCCACTCCCTCTCCCTACCTCTAAAGTTCCCTTATGCCTATCCCATGCATTCTTGAAGCCTTTTAGCATTTTTGCCCCCACCTCCTCCACTGCTAGGCTGTTCCAAGCATCCACTGCTCTTTATGTGAAGAATTACTTCCTTACATCTCCCCTGAGTCTCCCCCCTCCAGCTTCCTAGCATGTTCCCTGGTTCTTGAGCATTGCTTTTCTGAAAATTGTTTCCCTCTTGAACCTTATTTATACCAGTGAGGTCTTTGAATGGTTATATCATATCCTCCTGTCCCTTCTTTCCTCCAGGGTGTACATATTGAGTTCCTTCAGTCTCTTCTCATAGCGCTTGTGATGCAGACTCTGCACCATTTTGGTTGCTCTCCTCTGGATCGCCTCTACCCTATGTCCTTCTGGAGATGTGGTCCCCAGAACTGGACACAGTACTCTAGGTGAGGACTCAAAAGTGAGCTGTACAGTGATAACACCACCACTCTTTTTCTGCTGGTGATACCCCTCCATATAAAGCCCAGCTTCCCACTAGCTCTCTCCTTTGCCATGTCACACTTTCTGGCCACCTTTAGGTCATCAGATATAATTATTCCCAGGTCCCTTTCCTGTTTTGTATGGTTAATACTACCCCCCCATGTTGTACTCTGCCCCTGGGTTTCTGTGCCTCAAGTGCATGATTTTGCACTTCTTAGCATTGAAAGCTAGCTGCCACACCCCTGACCACTCTTCCAACATTCCTAGATCACTATTTATTTTTGTCCACACCCCTGGAGTGTCTACCCTATTACAGATTTTAGAGACATCTGCAGTGACTCCAGTGAGGCATACCTTCCCTTCTAGTCCCTCTGCAATATTGCAAATAAAGACATTAAAGAGGATTGGTCCCAGTACTGATCACTGTGGCAACCCGATTGTCACCTTCCCTTCCTTGTAGTGAACTTTGTTTACCGACACCCTCTGTCTCCTGTCCGACAACCAATTTCTAACTCTTTTACCACCTTAGGACACAGTCCTAGGCTTCATAGATTGTTTATGAGTCTCTTATGAGGAATGGTGTTGAATGCCTTACTAAAATCTAGTTAGGCCACATCCACTGCTCCACCGTGATCCAATTCCCTGGTCACCCAGTCAAAGAAACATAGACTTTGATGGCAGATAAGGACCACTTGGCCCACCCAGTCTGCCCATTTCCCTACCTATTGGATAAGCTGCAGATTCTAGTTAACCAACAGCCTATTTCCTGCAACCCCCCACTATAATTGCCTTATGTCTGTCCCATGCATGTTTGAATTCCCCCACTGTTTTAGACACCACAACCTCTCCAGGAAGGCAATTCCATGCATCCACCACTCTCTCCATGAAGAAAAATTTCCTCACATTGCCCCTGAGCCATCCCCCTTCTATCTTTAAATTGTGCCCCCTTGTTCTTACACATCTCTTTTTCTGAAAGATGCTACCCTCCTGGACTTTGTTGATTCCCTTGAGGTACTTAAAAGTTTCTATCATGTCCCCCATGTCCCTCCCTTCATCAAGGGTATACATAATAAGCTCTCTCAGTATCTCTTCATATGGTTTCTGATGTAGACCCTGCACCATTTTAGTTGCCCTCCTCTGGACTGCTTCCATCTTGTCTATGTCCTTGCATAGATGAGGTCTCCAAAACTGCATGCAGTACTCCAGATAGGGTCTCACCAACTGTCTGAACAGATGGATAGCCATTTCCCTCTTTCTACTTGTGATGCCCCTCCCTATGCATCCCAGTATCCCCCTGGCTCTCCTTACTGACGTCTCACATTGCTTGCCCACCTTTAGGTCACCTGATATGACTATCCCCAGGTACCTTTCCATTATTGTTGTTGTTAGTACCTCCCCTGCTATTGTGTACTCTTTTCCTGGATTTTTATTTCCCAGGTGCATTACTTTGCACTTCTTTGCATTGAATCTAAGTTGCCATATGTCTGACCATTCCTCCAACCTTGCCAAGTCCCTTCTCATTCTTTCTACCCCCCCTTGTGTATCAACTCTGTTACAGATCTTTGTGTCATCTGCAAATAAGCATACCTTTCCTTCCATACCCTCTGCAATGTCACCTATAAAGACATTAAAGAGGACTGGACCCAGTACTGAGCCCTGAGGTACTCCACTAGTAACTCCCCTTTCTTCAGAATGTGGTCCATTCACTATTACCTTCTGTGTCCTGTTGTGCAGCCAGTTTGCTACCCAGGCTATCACCCTGGGACCCACTCCCAGGCTGGCTAACTTGATTATTAATCTTTTGTGCGGGACTGTGTCAAATGCCTTGCTAAAGTCTAGGTAGGCCATATCCACAGCCCCTCCCTGGTCTATTACTTTGGTCACCTAGTCAAAGAAATTGATTAGAAATCTGTCAGATTTGTTTGACATGATCTCCCCCCAGTGAATCCATGCTGCCTCAGTCCTGAAGGTCAATGGATTCCAGATATTCCACATTCCTCTCCTTATTACTTTCCCCACCACCAAAGTCAAGCTGACCGGTCTGTTGTTGCCAGTCTCCTCTTTGCTTCCACTTTTGTGAAGTAGGACTACAACTGCCCTCCTCCAGTCCTCTGGAACCACTCTCCTTTCCAGTGAGTGGTTGAACAGGGCTGTTTGAGGTGCAGCCAGAACCTCCCTGAGCTCCCTCAATATCCTAGGATGCACCCTTTCTGGCCCCATTGCATTGTTCACTTTCAGATTTGCAAGTTCCCTTAGAACCCTCTCCTCTATAAAAGGACTAGTGTCTACCTCCCTTCCTTTGATGCTCCTGGTCCTAATCTGTGGTCCCTCCCCTTCCACTTCCTCTGGGAACACTGAGCAAAAGTATGAGTTCAAGATGTCCAGTTTTTCCTGATCCCCTCCACACACTGCCCTCCTTCCTTAGCCTTATTATCCCTCCCTTGGTCTTTCTCTTTTTGCTTACATATCTGAAAAATACTGTGTCCATGTTCTGCAGTGCCTGGGCTCCCTCTGTCTGTGCCTTTACACTCCAAAAATGCTTTCCCTGCCTCCCTCTGTTTCTCCTGATACACCTCTCTATCTTCCTCTCCTTGTGTCTCCTTATACCTCTTGAAAGTAAACTTTTTTGTCCTTATCTTCCCAACCTCTTCTTTTGACAACCATAGCGGCCACTTTTTCCACCTGCTCTTGCTTACTTCTCTGACACAGAGGTTTGTTGCCTTCTCTACCCCTTCTTTTAGATCTGCTCACTGTTCCTCCACTCCCCCAATGTCTTCTCCCCATCCAGGGCATCCCTAAGGCATTCCCACATTTTTTTAAAATCAGATCTTCTGAAGTCCAGGACCCTTACCTTTGTGTGGTTCAGTCCTGTCACAGTACTTACATTGAACCACATTGACCAGCGATCACTGGTCCCCAAGTGGCCACCCACTGTATCATTTGCAACACTATCCCTATTGGTGAGTACAAGGTCCAGTACTGCCTCCCCCCAATGGTCTTTTTTATTAGTTGCCTGAGGAATGCCCCCATAGGGAGTCCAGGATGTCCCTCCTCCTAGCTGAAGCTGCAGCTGGAATACTTCAACCTACATCCAGTAGATCGAAATCCCCATCAGCAGCACTACTCCCTTGTTTGCCATCTTTTGGATGACTTCCACCAGAATCTTATCCAACTCTCCCCACCCCCTTTGCTGGAGGTCTGTAGATCACTCCAGTGTGAATAGCAGCTCCCTTCCCTGTTTGTAGCATGACCCACCGTACCTCCACCCTTCATGATTTCCCTGTATAGTCTAGTCAGAAGCCCATGTCCCCAAATCTGAGAAACATGAACAATTGAACCTCAAATGTATACAAATTATATTTGTCTTTGGGCTGGCTCAGTCCTGCACTAAGGGTGACTGGGGCAGCAGGTTCAGGATGGTGGGACAGCACTCAACGTACTAGAAGGGGGACTGGGGGATTGCACTGAGATACTATCCATTGGCCTAATCGTTCAGTAATTGTATTCCACAATTTATTTTTATGTTTAATGTTCATACTATTCTAATGAATCTATATATATATATCTGCTGGTTGTCCTGGGTCTCATCTGTAACAGGAATATAATTTTCTGAGTGCCAAGCTCCTGGGTTAGTAAAATAAAAGTAAGCTATATTCATCCTTACAACATAGGAGAAATAGGACCCAACTGTTTCCTTCACAGTCCATGTATTGCCATTCTTTTCAAATATGTATGTGTTTATACTATGTATATATAGGGGATACATGAAGGGCAGGAGTGTGATATGTGAAATATCTTCATGAGTGAAAATATTTCACATATCACAAGATCTGCACATCATGTGTGCAACTTATACAATTGGCTTTTCTAAAGTGGTTCTGCATTGCTTCCAAACTGTGTGCAAGATACAAAACCTTCTTCCACATTCATTGGTTTTGTTTTCTTCTGTAAGGAGAATTTATTTATTCTTCCAGTATAGTTCAGCTGTATCCAAGTATGTTTGTTGCTTTGAGTCTGCATGGTTTGATGTATTTAGCAGTCAGTACTCTTTCTTTTTTCTTCTAGTAGGAACTTTAGAGATCTTCTCAGCATGTGAGTGTCCATGAGACTGAATGCAGTAAACCTGTTGTTGGGGCTCCAGGTACTTGAAAGACAGGTTCATTTCATTTGTTTTAAGGAGCTGAAACAAGTTGCAGCACTGAGGGAGAATTAATGAGCTTGTCTGTGACATCACCACAGTGAGAATAAATTGTGGTGAGGTAAGTACAGTATGTATAAACAGCATTTATCATCACTGTGTTAGTCTGGGCTTGCATTTATCTCACTGTGGTAGTAATACATGCTTTTATCAGTGAAAAATATAGCTCACTCCTATTGTATTAATTTATATTATATCTATATCTGTATATATATATATATATATATATATATATATATATATATATATATACACTAAAAAAGCACAGCAAGGTGGCACCTCATTTTTTATGTCCATTGAATAAGGAAAAATCTTTCCAGGGCAGGGTTGGGCTCAACAGTTCCACCTTTAGGTATCTGTTCTGTACACTTCACAAACTGAAAATAAACACCAAGTCTACTGCTTTGCAAGGAAACAGAGACCTGGACTAGTCTAATGGGACTTGGCTAAGTATCCCTAATCTGCAAACTGAAAAATTACTGAAGCCTTTAAACTATGACCTTCAAATTGTTTGTTATGACTGTGTAAGGGAGCAAAGAATGACCTACAGGTGACCTTGAAAAATTTCATAAAAAAAAAAAATCAATCAGCTCATGCTATTACAGTCTTACCAACAAAAACAAATAAATAAAAAAAGAGACCTTTAATCATTATTATACATGCATTAAAGAAGGCAAGATATGTTAAAATAAGAAACACTGGAGGGCTATTTTTCAGTTTGTGAGAATATCAAAACTAATGCTTATCTTAATTAGCTTGGCAATTAGCCTCCACCCTAAGGCCCGGAAACTTTTTTTTCTCCAAGTAAAAACACACTGTGGTATAATAAATCCCCCGTCCTGAAAAAAGCAGTTAAGCATAAACCAAGCTGGAAACATCCGGAACTTCAGTGAAAACAAACTAGGGAATATGAAAAGCCAAGCCAGCACTGGACCACCTACTGTGGGCTGGAAGAGGCTGTCCTACATCTGATCAGTTCTGTGCTCCACAAGGATTTGAGGGGGTAAGGGGTGGTCTCTGCTCACTGGTTTGTGGATTGCTCAGGAGGAGAGTTTATTTATACTCTGGGTGGGCAAGAGGGCTCAAATGAGCACAGAATGTTTAGAGTCTCTCTCCACTCCAGCCCCCCTTGCAATGGTGATGACAGCTGACATATACAAGGAGTAAGTCAACATCACTTCTCAGCATCTTCTAGAGCAAAGGATTCAAGTTGAACTCTACAGAGGAGGGAACTTCTGACCTCAGTTGTAATGGGAGCAGCTTAATATGTAAACACAGTTCAAATGTTAACAGGAGCAATGATGTAGTTATACACACACACACACACACACACACACACACACACACACACACACTTGGGAAAGTTTTCACTGTGTCCAGTAAATGTTTTACATGCAGATATCCATATGTTTAGAAATGTTTCACTCTTGGTACATACCATACAAAATAAGCATTTCTCAATGACAAGTGCTCACCACTTGCATTGCTGTTGTAGCTACCGGGTCTTGCTTGTACACAGTCGTACTATATATTTACCCAAGGCAGACCAGATGAGATGTAACATGTCATTTACAATTGAGTCCTGGTTGTACACGGTTTTATACTGCAGTTACACAGGATAGTTGAGGTGAGATGAGATATCTTGTTTTTAGTGTGGTCCTGCTTTTATTTTCTAGGACAGATCATTTTTGTTGCAACATTTCTTCTCAGTGGGATTCTGCTATAGGGTCCTGTTTTTACACAGTTTTGCAGCATATTTACCCAGGATAACCCAGCTGAGATGCAATGGCTCATTTTCACTGGGGTCCAGCTTTGACACATGTTTGTACTGTATTTTGTCAGGTTAGCACAACTCAGATGCTATATTATTTTCAGTTGGGAGCCTGCTTTTTGCAATGTTTACTCTGTATTTACCCAGGATAGCACAGCCAGGATGCAATATTTCATTTTTAGCTGGCCCTGCGTTTACCCATTTTTATAGTGTATTTACCCAGGACAGTCCAGCTGAAAGGCAAATTACATTTTCAGTGGGTTCCAGCTTTTACAATGTACAGTATTTTGCCACTACTGAGTAGCATAGATGCACAGTTCATTGGGTGCTCTGCTGTACTGGGGTCCTGCATTTATACATTTTTACTAAATATTTACTCAGAAAAAACAGATGACATGAAGTATCTCATTTTCAGTGGTTTCCTGCTTTTATACATTTTTACATTGTATTTACACAGGATAGGCCAGCTGAGGGACAATAATTAATTTTCAGTGGGCTCCCACAGTTTGTCCCAAAATGTTCAAGTCTTTTTATGATCTGACATTATGATCAAGACAGCAGGAATTTTTTTAAATCCCACCCAAAAGGTGATTTCACAGTGTGACTGCAAAAATATGTTTTGGTGGGGATTTGAAAAATGACACTTGTCATGTTCAGGAGGTAGGGTGGCACAAGGGCATGCTGAACATTAGGGGCCAACATATGAAAAAATAAAGTTATGAGTAAACATTGGAACAGTTCTATGTTTCTTCATAACTAAGTTGTCTTTTCACACTTTGACCCCAAATTTTCAACATACTGCAGTCTTTTTACATACTCTCCTTCTGAACATGATAGGTGTCATCTATAAAATAGTGACTGATATGCCATTTTGTGCCACAAGTGCAAAAACACATTTTGGCTAGGATTTGAAAAATGACAGCTGTCACGTTCATGAAGTTGTGTGAAGAAAAAGGGTTTGTTGAAAATTTGGGGTCAAAATACTGAAAATTACCAAACTTACAAGCATATGTTGAACAAGCATTTGTCAATGCCGAACGTTCGCTTGCAGGTATTTGCATTGGCATTTGGCATTTATGCAGGCCTCCCCAGTTGTATCCATGTCCCTTTAGCATCCATATCCCAACAGAGTACCTCTCTGCAACTCTTCTTGCATCTGATCAACATTTCACCCTCCTACTTCTTAAGTATCTGTCTTAGGAACCCTAATGCCCAGGGCGTTCTCAAGGGAACAAGCCTGTGTGTAAACTGCACAACCCATGCTTGTAACACAGCCATTCAGTGGAATTATTTCACCAAATTTTCAACATAGGCATCTTGTGCCCTCTGGTCATGAACACTGGCACTATGGTTTTTCTTACTGTGCACTGAATATACTGATTTCCCACAGTGACCGCTCTATTCTGTGTTGGAAGTGTGAAAACACATTTCAGGCAGGATGTGAAAAATTACAGCTTAACTGTTCATAAGGAGGTGTGGAAAAATGCAAATGTTGGAAATCTGGAGTGAAAATATGACAAATTTACGAAGTTAAGAGTCCGCGTGGTAACTGCGCAATGCATGCTCATAAAACAGTCATTGTTTGGAAGTTTTGCACCAAATTTTCAACATAGGCATTTTATGACATCTGCTCATGAACACTGTCACTGTGATTTTCTTACTCTGTACCGAAAATGATTTACAACAGTGACTGTGATATTTTGTGACAGAAGTGTGAAAACACATTTTGGCCAGGATATGAAAAATAACAGCTGTACTGTTCATAAGGAGTTGTGGAAATATGCCTATGTTGAAAATCTGGAGTGAAAATATTACAGATTCATGAATTTATGCGTGTGCGTGGAAACTGCACAACGCACACTCGTAAAACAGTCATTTTTGGGAATTATTTCACCAAATTTGCAACATAGGCTTTTTAAGAGCCCACCTCATGAACACTGACACTGTAGTTTCATTAATCGTCCTGAAAGGTGATTCCACGCAGTGACCACAAAGTCACCATTTGGGACTGAATAACACCATGACAGTGACTGAATTCATGAGAAGGGGTGTCAAGAACCCCATGTTGAAAATTTGGTGCCAAAAGTCAAAGAAATGGCTGAGATAGCCACCTAAATTGTAAAAACCCTACTTATGCCATTATACAGCTTACCAGCATTTCCTTAGTTCACGGTCGACTTTGAAGAGTGCAGACATGTTCTCGGTCCACCAAAGATCATCATGCCAGCCTCCAGAAGTAAGTATGGGGTGAGGGAGGTGTGGGAAGGTGGGTGCACAAAGGGTGAGCGCAGGTTGGCAGGGGGGTGCCAAGGACTCACTGAGGGACCATTTTCTTGTTTTACAGGAACAAGAGGGGAGGCCATTCTGGACCTGGTACTCACAAACAGTGAGAGGGTCAAGGATATCGCCCTCAAAGCTAGATAGTGTTGCACAATATAGCTTAAGTTTTAGCTGTAGTTGAATGTGTATGTTTACTGCCCATATTGCTGTATCATAGTTTTGGTCTTTGTCCATCTATGGATGTTGTACCCAACGGTATTTATTTGTATGTTTTGTATTAATATAATTTGGAACAGTACTTTCTTTTTATACACACCATGGACCTCATTGTAAATGAGTTGGTAACTCAGCTGAGTAAATCCTGATTCATAAGAGTTTATGAATAAAATATTTTAATACTACTACTACTACTACATATATTGATGTAAGCTGCAGTATGGGAAACAGTGATCACCATATGATCAATTTTATGTCCACACATCAGAGGACACCTGCCAATCAAAAATTAAGGTTCTGAAATTTAAAAAGGTGGATTTCAATAGGATGAGAGTCACCCTAAAGGAGAACTTAATCACAGAGGGGGGGTAGAAGTCATGTGGGCAGAGACTCAAGAGAGCAGTCCAGAAGGCCACAGAACAATGCTCCAAAAGGGTCTACAAGGCAAAAAGGAAAATAAATCCTCTCTGGTTCTCCAAAGAGGTAGTGATCATGGTGAAGGAAAAAAAGAAAGCATACAGGACTTACCAAGAGACCAAAAATAAAAATGACTGGGATACATGCAAAGGCAAAATGAAGGAGGCAAGCAAAGGGATAAGATAAGCCAAAGCCCAGACAAAGGCCAAGATATCAGAGGGGGGCCAGGAGAAGAGACAAGGCCTTCCTTAGATACATTAGGGAAAGAAGGAAGGCAAAGGGAGGAATAGTGAGGATTACCACTGAAGAAGGAAAGGTAGTGGAGGAACATCACTGAAAAGCAAATATGCTTAACAGGTACTTCTGCTCTATATTTACAGATGAAGATCTGGGAGACGGCTTAGCACTCACTAAGGGAGGGGGGGGCATCCCTGGTCCAGGGGTTGATACTAATCCCTTCACAGAAACCCAAGTACTGGAAGCACTGAACTACAAGTAGACAAGGTCATGGACTGGATGAGATACATCCAAGGATCCTTAAGGAGCTGGGGGAAGGAACTGGCAGCCCTAATGGCAAAATTATTCACCAGCTCCTTGGAAAGCAGAGTGATGCTGGAAGACTGTAAAAGGGCAACAGTGGTACCACTTCACAAATCAGGCAGCGTTGATGAGGCAGGAAACTATATACCAGCAAGTCAAACATCTATAGTGGGAAAACTGATGGAAACATTGCTCAAACAGAGGATACACATGTAGAAGATAAAAATTAGTGGCACGCAGTCCGAGCTATAAAGTAACCAAATGAAATCACAGGACGCAGAAATATCAGGTAATCCTTTTTCAGTCTGCACTATGGTAATTCCAACATGCACAAACGATCACCTGGCACTTCGACTCCTCAGGAGTCTTCCTGAGGGATATGGTCAAAGAATAGGGGAGCAATTTAAATACATATAGAATTATGACATCATCATCCTCTTTATTTCATTAAAGTGAAACATCCCCAAATAAATGTTCTCTTTCTTTTTCAAAAAGCATTCAAAAGGCATAGCTACAATCACAGCCATATCTAACCTAAAAGAAGACTTATATGAATATACAAAATGTATCTAATGATATCTTTGGTAAACTATATATGTCTAAATAGATTAAAAAAGGATTACCTGACATTTCTGTGTCCTGTGATTTCATTTGGTTAGTTTATAGCTCGGACTGTGTGCCACTAATTTTTGACTTCTACATGTGTGTTCAGGACTGGCTAGCTGTGAGTGTGCTCCTTCCTGAGAGGCTTGGTTTGCAGCATTACCTGTTTGGACTTCTCAAACAGAGGACAGTAGCATTTCTCGAAGCCAGTGGGTGGCAGGACCCCAAGCAGCACAGTTTCACAATGGACAGGTCATGCCAAACCAATTTGATCTAATTCTTTGACCGGGTTACCAGGGTGGTAGATGGGGGGTGGATATGGTCTACCTGGACTTTAGCAAGTCCTTTGATTTGGTTCCACACAGAAGGCTGGTAAAGAAGTTAGATTACATAGGGTAGGACAGGTAGTGGTTAACTGGGTAAATAATTGGCTACAGGGTAGAACTCAGAGGGTTCAGGTAAATGTAGCAGTGTCACCAGAGGGAAGGGTGACCAGTGGAGTGCCCCAGGACTCAGTGCTGGGGCTATTTCTCTAAATTATTTTCATAGCTGACATTGCAGAGGGGCTAGAAGGGAAGGTGTGTCATTTGCTGATGACATTAAGATATGTAGCAGGATGGACATCATAGATGGAGTGGGAAAGATGGAATTGAACCTAAGGAAACTCAAGGAGTGGTCTGGAGCATGGTAGTTGAGATTCAATGCCAAAACGTGCAAAGTAATGCACATGGGTAGAGTTACTCCAAGGATAACTTATTTCCTAGGAGGGGAAAAGCTATCTGCCTCAAACCAGGAGCGTGATCTGGTTATCATGATCTCGGATGACTTAAAGGTAGGAAAACAGTGTGAGAAGGCAACACTCAGGGCCAATGGAATGCTAGGATGCATTGGGAGGGGAATCATGAGTAGGAAAAGGGAGGTGGTCCTGCCGCTCTACAGAGTGCTGGTCAGGCCACACCTGGAGTATGGAGTCCAATTTTGGAGGCCCCACCTCAAAAAGGACATCAACAGATTGGAGACAGGGCAGAGAAGGGCAACTAAAATGGTGCAGGGATTGCATGGCATGTCTTATGAGGAAAGACTGAGGGAATTAAAAATATATTCATTGGAGCAGAGAAGGGAGAGGGGAGACATGATAGAAACCTTCAAATACATTAGAAGAGTAAATAATGTGCAAGCACATAAACCTTTTTACCTCAAAGAAGACAGTAGGACTAGGGGGCAATGATCTAAGGCTAAAAGGGGGCAAGTTCGCCACCAACATCAGGAAGTTCTTCTTCACAGAGAGGGTAGTGGAAGTGTGGAATAGTCTATTCCTAGAGGTCGTGGGCCAAGACAGTGGGTGCATTCAAAAATGCATAGGATAGGCACAGGGGAGTTCTCACACATAATAGGTAGTAGGGGGCTAGGGTACATTAGGCAGGACTACTGAAAGGCAGACTAGAAGGACAAAAAGGTCTCCTTCTGCCGTCACTTTCTATGTTTCTATGTTAAAGATTTTTCTATCTCCCATTTTACCTCTTCCACCTTATTATCCTTCCTCAAATTTTGTTCTACTAAGTTCTGAATTGTGTCTCTATCCAATTTAATATTTCCTCCAGCGTCTTGTAGCATGGTGAAAGTAGAGGCACTTAGCCATTCATTGCTTGCAAGAGATGGGTCACTATATGGTATTTTTTGAGTACCATAGCTCAACTCTGCTTGCAAAGTGTGTGCCCTGTCATACTGATATTTCTGCATGTCTTGTTTTAATTGTTATGTCTGATCCAAAAAGTATTGTCTGGTTTTATCTGCCAATGAACATACTTTTTGTAACTGATTTCTTAAGTATAGCTATGTAAGAAAGTTATGTTTTGGCTTGTTCTTGCTAAAATTCTGTATCCAAATTTTTATCTGTATTTTTGTATATTCCCACCAATCTACCTGATTGCCGTAGAGACATAAAACAGATTGCCTAGCCATTAATACCTGTCTCACCCCTTTTTATACCATTACAAAAGGCCAGTGTTCAGTCTCCATCTGTCATTCTTAGGGAAATTATTTATCCTAATATCAAACTTTACTACTATCATTAAATGATCACAGAATTCTGCAGGTACAGTATGGGACTTTATCACATTCATATTTCTGTAGAGGAATACATAATCAATTCTGATAGCTAAGTTCCCTCTTATATACAGTATGTTTTAGCAGATCCTGTACCTTTTGTTTTATAGCAATCCATTAATCTGGCAGTATCTACACATTTTTTCAGTGCTACCAAATCACAGTATATATTTTCCCCCTGACAAATTTTGAGTCAAAATCTAATGTATAATTGAAGTCCCTGTCCACCAGAAAAACTTGTTTGAAAGTTGCTAGAAAAGGTTGTAGTGTTTGAGTTTGTCGTGGCGTTCAGGCGCAATGAACTCATTGCTATAAGGTGCTCTCTACAGGGGTGTGCCTAATGGAGAGCTTCATTTCTAAGTGCAAGTCAGTTGCAGGCGAATCAGTCAGCAGGCTGACGATGACTCGCTTGTAACTGTTTGAGCTGAGTTGGACAACTTTTCAAAGGACGGAGCTGCACCAGTAGTGGTGTGGCTCAGTCCTTTGAAGTTGCATTCCTGCATTGCATTCCTGGTTGTGCATTTACACTGCTGTAGCTTACAGCAGTGTGAATGTACTGAGCCCAGGCCTTCCCTCCTCACAGTTAAAAACAAACAAAAAAAATGAGGGGGGTGCCTAATCCCCCTCGGCTCTTATCCCCCCCCCCAACACTTGGTATGTGCCGACGGGGGTGCCCAATCCCCCATCAGCTACAGCCCTCCTCCAAACACTCAGGTGGCATGCTGGGAGCCCACCCAGTGTGCCAAATGTCCCTGTAAAAGTGAAAATCTTCCATCGAGGTTTAAAATTTTTTTTTTAAAACCTATAAACTAGAAAATGGTCCCTCGATGAGTCCTGTGGCCCCTCCCCAAACCGCACCCACCCATTACGCACCCCATCTCCCCACAACCCCCTCACCCCATACTTACCTCCAGAGTCCAGCGCGATGATCTTCAGTGGACTGGGAACACATCTGCACTCTTCAAAGCCAACCACAAACTGAAGAAATGCCAGTAAGCTGTATAATGGCATAAATGTTTTTTTTTCAACTTTGATGCATATCTTGGCCATTTTTGTGACTTTTGGCACCAAATTTTCAACATGAGGTTCTTGGATGCCACCTCATGAATTCAGTCACTGTCATGTGGTTATTCAGTCCTGAAAGGTGATTTCATGGCCATTGAGCGGAATCACCTTTCGGGACTGATTAATGAAATGACAGTGTCACTGATCATGAGGTGGGCTCTCAAAAAGTCTATGTTGAAAATATGGTGATAAACTTCCAAAAAATGACTGTGTTACGAGCATGCATTGTGCAGTTTTATTGCACACTTCTAACGTCGCGAATATGTCATATTTTCACTCCAGATTTTCAACATTGGTATTTTTTTACACCTCCTCATGAACAGTACAGCTGTCATTTTCAACATCCTGGCCAAAATGTGTTTTTGCACTTCTGGCACAGAATAGCACGGTCACTGTGGGAAGTCAGTGTTTGGGACAGATTATGAAAATCACAGTGACACTGTTCATGAGTGGAGGTCTCACAATACCTATGTTGGAAATTTGATGTCAAAAGTCCATATAATCACTGTGTTACAAGCGTGCATTGCGCAGTTTCCACGCACACATGTAACTTTGTGAATTTGTAATATTTTCACTCCAGATTTTCAACATTGCTATTTTTATACACCTCCTTATGAACAATACAGCTGTCATTTTTCACATCCTGGCCGAAATGTGTTTTCGCACTTCCAGCGCAGAATAGCATGGTCGCTTTGGGAAATCAGTGTTCAGGACAGATTAAGAAAATTACAGTGACACTGTTCATGAGCGGAGGTCCCAAAATGCCTGTGTTGAAAATTTGGTGACAAAAGTCCATAAAATGACTATTTCATGAGCGTGCATTATGCAGTTTCCACTTACACTCATAGCATTGAGGATTTGTAATATTTTCACTCAAGAGTTTCAACATTGTCAGTTTTGCACACCTCCTTATGAACAGTACAACTGTCATTGTTCACATCCTGTCTCAAATGTGTTTTTGCACATCTGGCATACAATGGCACAGTTGCTATTGGAAATCAACATTCAGGACAGAGTAAAAAAATCATAGTGACAGTGTTCATGAGTAGAGATCACAAAATGCCTATGTTAAAATTTGGGGAAAATTATTCCACTAAATGACCGTTATGAGCATGCGTTGTGCATTTTCCACGTGCACTCGTATGTTCGAGCATTTTTAGTATTTTTACTCCAGATGTTCAACACTGCGTTCTCTTCACACCTCCCTATGAATGGTACAGCTGTAATTTTTCACCTCCTGCCCGAACTGTGTTTTCGCATATCTGACGCAGAATGGCACGGTCACTGTAAGAAATCAACATTCGGGACTGATTAACAAAATCACAGTGCCACTGTTCATGAGCAGAGGTCCCAAATGCTTTCATGAGGTGGGGGTCACAAAAAGCCATGTTCAGAATTTGTAGTGCAAATACAGTACCAACAAATGCCCTGGGCGTTAAGGTTTCTAACCATAATGCCCCCCACTCCAACCCATGATGGGGCTCCAGTGCCCTTATCTTCTCTGAATCGCAGACACATCATCACTCTTCAAAGCCTGATCACGAATTGAGGAAACAGGTATGTACGTCACTGTATTTCAACAGGAATGTGAACTTGTGGCATAACTTGTTCTTTCTGCTGGTAACTGTAGTCCTGCCAATTGGTGTGTACCAACAGCAATCCCAGTGATGAACTCTGATATTGACAAATGCTTGATCTAACAAAGCTACCCATTCAGATTTAACTTGAGGTGCATAAACATTGATAAGTATGCTTGCCAGCCCTTTCCAGATCCAATCTAAAATCAGAACACTTCCAGGTATCTAATCAATCAATTTATGTAAGGTGAAATCTGAACCTCTAAATAAGTTGCCTATACCATCTGCTTTATCCTCCCCAAAGGACCAAAAAGACAGACTTCAAAACGAATCTGTTTCTGTTTGTATTAAAAGCTATATCAAGACTACCCAAGTTTCCTGTAAAACATTACATCATGGTTATAATCCTTCAAGAATAAGAAAGTAACTCCTTTTTTTCACATCTCGGATGCTACAAACATTTAAAGTTGTGAGTTAGAACTACACTATCTGACTAACAAACTAGAAATTCAAAACAAATTCATCAGGTTCCTGCTTGTGAGTCCTCATGTCATTCTTTTCTTTTTATTCCATTTTCCTGTAGTCTACATAAGTTCTGAAACAGACTGTGAAGACCTGACAGAAGAGGCATCATAGTCAGAGTCTCCCAAGTTTGTCTTTTTGACAAAATAGCAAATTGATTGTCCAAATGAAGGTCTGTTTTCTTCCGTACCCATAGAGTTTTCCTTGAACTTCTGCATCTTTGTGACAAGCACTGACCATTCTTGTGGTGGAGGCATATTTGAAGTGCCTTCCAAACAATCTTTCATTTGATCATCAGGCAGTTCACCAGTAATAGGTCTAACAGTTTTGTCCTTCACCAATGACTTCTCAGGGGCCTGTCCTGTCTGAAGCTGTTGTTTTCTTGTGTTCCCCATTTGTTGAGCCTAGTCCTCTCTGACTAAACTAACTTAGGAGGCAGTATAGTGCAGTGGTTAAGGACACTGAGCTGCAAACCTGGAGACCTGGGTTTGAATCCCACAGCCCCCGTTAGCATACTGTGTGACCCTGAGCAAGTCCCTTAACTTCCTTGTGCCCCCAGGTTGCACCTGGAAACAAGATTTGGCTAAGTGTGCCTTTCTTGGTTAAACAATTTCCCTTTTCTCTAAATGCACTGGAGACATCAGGTCAATTTCTTCTTGAGACTCGTTTTGGGCGCCAGATGCAGGGGGAATAATATATTCCTGGTTAGTAGAAGCTATTACTGTCAGTCCCACATTGACTCCTTTCCACTACACAGTTTTAATAAAATCTACCTGGTTGACTCTATCTGTCCAGTTATGTGCAGCCCGCAGGCAATTTTAAAAAACATTCATTCGCATATCTGGACTGACTTGTACGGTATGGGCTGCACGCCCATTGGCTCATGCTCTGAACCAATGGGTGTAGCCCTCTAACTGTCAGTCTCTTGGTGTAGGCGGGCGGCAGGCGGGTGGGCCTGCCGCCCCTGGCTGACGGGAGTGGGGTGGTGGGGCTCCCAGTGGGTGGAGTGGGGTGAGGGGCCACTAGATCACCAAGGATTTCTGACATGGGGGTGTGGATGCCGCCACGGTGGGCTTCTAGCGGTGCTGGACCACCAGGGATATTCGACTTTGGAGGGCGGTGTGATGCCCTGTTCGGGCTTCTTGAGGGGAGGACAGTTTCAGTTATGCCAGCGATCGGGCTAATGGGAGAAGTCTACTATGCCCACAATCAGGCTAATGGGGGGGTTACACTTCAGCCCGCGATTGGGGCATGAGGGAGCGCCGCCAGGTGCAGCGGGAACAAGTCCAGGGCCACCCATAGGTGGCAGCTGCTGTGTTGCGCCCTGCAATGCGGCAGCTCACCTGTGGGTGGCCCTCGACTTGTTCCTTTTTTTTTCAGCGTAACTTTGTGCAGGCGCAAGTAGGGGTTGCGCCTGCATAACTCTGCACTGCCCGGGCTGAATATCGGGCTGTGCAGTTGATGTATGGGAACGCCCCCCCCACCTGTGCCTGCATACATTACTGATGTGCCCCGGCGCATCGGGATTTGTGCAGGCGCACTATTCCCTTTTAAATATCGCACTGGGGTGCATCAGTGGGTTGTGCTGTTGTGCCATGTGCAACCCTTTTGAATATCTGGGCCTAGATATACACCAATTATGTTTTAACCTTATTGTTTTCTTGTTCCTTGTTACTGGTTTTACCTTCCTCTGCTGTTGATCCATTAAATTTTATAGACAATGCAGTACTTATTTTATTGAATCTTTACCAATGTATCTTGCTGTCCCCTGCTAACCACACAATTGCTGATTGTGACATCACAGTCTGTTGTCATGGTGAGCAATATGATGTCATAAACAAAGGCACTGTGAGGTTAACAGGGGAGAAGCATGATTTCAGCAATGTTCAACATTGTTTTAATGCAAACCAAATCTCTATGAACGTTAAAAAGACTGTATCTATGATCTTTGGCTCCAGAAAAAACTGGCCAGGCAGGACTCCTCTCCCACTCTCACTGGCACAAAGCTGGACAATGTAGCCACATTTAAGTACCTTGGTTTATGGCTAGACAAGAATCTTGACTTTGGGGTACACATTGATGCCACCCACAATAAACTTCTCCCTAGGCTCAGTGCTCTGTATAGAAACTGCAGCTGCCTCCCACAGCAAACCAGGAGAGAAATTGTCCAACAGATGATTCTCCCTGTCCTTGATTTTGGGGACACAGTATACAGGTCCACCCCTAAAATTACCCTATCCAGACTGGAAACTCTTTTCAACTCCTTCTGCCATCACATCCTCGGCTGCCCCCATGCACGTATCACTGTAACCTATACTCCTAGGACTCCTTTCCCTCACTCCATGCCAGGCATCTATCTCACATCACCAATTTAGTTGTGAAGTTCTGGTTTGGTTCTCTGCCACCCTATATGTCTTCCCTCTTAGCAACCCCACTCCTGTCCAGCTACACTTCAGCGTCTTCACCAACAGAACTTCGCCCTCCCACCTGGCACTACTTCAGGCCACTCCACCTTCTTATATAAGTTTCCTGATACCTGGAACTCCTTCCAGCTGGAAATTCAATTGACACACTCTCACCATTCACTCTCATTCCTTCTTCGCAAGCACACTGTTCATTTCTGTAACTGCACCTAACCACCCCTCTTCTCTCTTCTCCCATTCCACTTGACAACGTAATCCTGTCCCCTTGCAGAGCTCTCCATATCCTGTGGGGATACAGTCCTTAGCTTCACCATATTCCCCCTCTTCCTACCACCAACAATCCTCCCCACTTCACCTCCTTCCCCTCCTCTCCCCTTTCTCTCATTCTCCTTCTGTTAGATCCAGTCCCCTTGCAGGGTTCCCAGCATCCTGAGGGGAACAGTTCTGTCTTGCAACTCCCACCTCCCACTGCTTCACCTCCCCTTTTACTTCCACCCCTCTCACCTCCCCCTTTTTTCCTTTTCAGCTGGGACCTGTCCCCTTGCAGGATTCTCTGCATCCTGAAGGAGAATAGTTTTTAGCCTACCTACTCCCTTCCCCCTCCCTCTCCTTCTTCTCCCTTCTGCCAGGTCCTGTCCCATTGTTGGGTCAACAGCAACCTGACGGAGTATAGTTTCTCAGGTTTTCCACCTTCTCTCCCCTTCCTCCCTCTCCTACCCTTCCTCCTCCTCTTTTCTTTCCATATCTGCCAGGCCCTGCCCCCTTGCTGGGTTCACAGCATCCTGAAGGGGATCTAGTTCTTGACATCTCTCTTCACTACACCTACTCACTCCTCTCCTTTTGTCCCTTATCCTGCCTCCTTGCAGGATTCCCAGCATTCTGAAGGGAATTAGCTCTTGATTTGCTTCTCCTCTCTTCCTCCTTCCCTTCTTCACCCTTTCCACACCACCTCCACTGCATGTGTTTCAACTCCACTCTTTTATCTCCCTCCTAGCACTTAGTTACCTCCCAAGATCTAACTGCACTTAGTAACTCATGTGCTCAGCCTGATACTTTTGCTCTCCTCCTGGCCTATACCATGTAGGTTACCTTCGCCAGGATTGCTACCTTATATATTACACCTGTATATCTGTCATGTTTGCCCCTGTTATGTCCCACCTGTCTCTGGCTTTTTACTCTACTATATAACACTCTTCAACATGATAGTGTCTGTTGCCTAAAATTTATGATGTTTTGTATTAGTACCTCACTTCTTATGTATTTGAATTTTGCTCTGTATGTGTCTTATTTTATTTGTTTTTACATATTCTACCCTTATATAACCCTCCCCACGGGACGCTTCTGGAAACTAGCTGTTTACAGCTCATGTTGTCTTTTCTGGTGAAACTTTTTCAAATAAGAAAAAAATGAATAAAATATTATTCACTATAGTGATGTGTTAATATACCTAATTAGGTAACAATGGGAGCCATTACAGGTGTTCACTATAACAGAAATTCCAAATAAAGGTGTTCACTATAGCAAGGGAGCACTGTATATTTATATATTTAGATCACTCAGTCTCTCTTCATATGGCCTATGATGCAACCCCTGCACCATCTTAGTTGCCCTCCTTTGGACAGCCTGTACCCTTCTATGTCCTTCCTGAAATGTGGTCTCCAGAACTGGACACATCACTACAGGTGGGGTTTCATCAGTGATCAATATAATGGTAGGTAGGTAGGTAAAAGTTTGATTTTTATACAGGTAATACATGTCATTTGGACTATTGTCCAGTTTACAACACTGCCTCTCTCCATCTGCTGGTGATTCCCTTCCCTGTGCACCCCAGCATCCCGCTGGCCCTGCCTACTGCCTTGTCTAATCAGATACGACTTTATTGATAAATTGCCATACCTAACAAATTGGGTTCTGGATCTCACTGTAAATAAGAATAAACTTTCACAGATTAAGTCTAATGTGAACTGCACTACTGTCAAACATGTGGCTTGTTGTGTCCCACAATGCAAACATTCTAGCCCCACATTAAAGCCAGGATCCAGACAAAAAAGATATATACTGTAAATGTTTCACTGTAAGGCATTCCTCCAATTGAGGGTAAACCCTAGACAGGCAGGATTCTGGTGCATCAACAAGGAGTGACAGGGGTGTCCTTCTTGTGCTGGTACTCTAATCAGTGTAGCCAGGGATCAGGTGGCCTCAGCATACACCTCAACTGTCCCTGATTTTCAGGGACGTCCCTGATTTTGCCTCAAAATTTTCCTCTGTCCCTCATAAAATTTGCATTTTTGTGACAGAACAGTGGGGACTAAAATCACAAAAAAATGTCAAACATTAAAGTTATAGATTTGTTCTTCTTCAGAAAATGCAGTTTAACACACATCCCTTTATCCTATCATCTTTCTGAGTGAGGAGTACCAATTTTTAAGATGTATCCCTGATTTTGGATCTTTGTCCCTCATTTTTTAAGCTTTGTCCCTGATTCGTGTGGCAAGAGGTTGACATGTATGGGCCTCAGGAAAGAAGTCACAGGGTGGTGCTTGTCTGTGATGTTGTTGGCAATGTGACAGACTATTGATCTGTCAAAATGGCCCAAGTGACTAAAGGTTTTTACTTCAGAGATGGCCACATGGCAGAGGTGAAACAGAGGCCTAGTAATTGCTGGCTGTTGTGCACATAGCTTGAAAATATATGAAGATGAATCAAGACAGTGCATACATAAGTAGGAGTCATCCTCATTAGTATACCACAAGCTGAGTTGTCAGGAGTTTCACTGGGGAGTAGCCCTCCCAAACAGCATATGTCAGGGATGTGTTTATGTACTGTACATGTAGTAGGACTGTACAGAATGTAAAATTCTGTCTGCGGATTCATACGGAAAGGCAATTCTGCATCCAAATAGCTTTTTGAATTTTCTTTTGAAATTCTGCAGAATTCTGAAAAGCATTTCTGCATAAATCATTGAATAATTTTCTCCAGATCATGTAACTGGTGAAATAATATTTCACAGATTGCAGGAAAAGAATTCACAGTTTATGTAAACTGCAGATTATTAATCTGCAGAAAACATTTTGCATGCATAATGTCAGAATTCCATGGAATCTTCCAAAATTCCATAGAATTCCATTCTGTAGGAATAATACTATTCCACACAGCACTGATATGCAGCGTCCATGTGTTGAACCTGGGTAAGGAGGAGCATGTGGTCATTGCTGAAGCGAGTGATACAGTTTTTGCTGGGTTAACCGTGTTGCCGCTGGTGCTGTTGGGTAGATGAGTTATTGTTTGCAAGTTAAATCTGGCACCACAGAGTTAGGTTTTGCTGTTTTATGAGTGAAGAGGCACTAGGAATCCCTGTGACAATGCCTGATTGGCATGCAGTGCTTACCCAGGGGTAGAGTCAATGCCCCCGATAAATCCTGTGAGCAAGCATCTAAGACTATATGGGTGAGGCAATGACACAAGGCATGTGTTTAGGCTCCTCACTGTGAAAAGTGCAGAGAGAGAAAGAGTAGATCTGCAGTCTAATGGATCATACTAGATGGACTGTGTCATGAGAACATACTGATTAGTCACCGTGACATGGTGCACACCAGCACCAGGCTCATGACTGAGGTGGAGCCCACAGAATGAGAATGAGAGGGATGCAGTGTAAGGCATTGGAATAAATTGATGCAGAGGGTTGGGTGACTGGCAGGCATGCAGATACCCCAACAGAGGACCCTGAGGTGCTGGATGACGTTGGTGGTGATGGTGATTACTCCGATGGAGAAGGGAGCACTGACACATTCCTGCTAGCCCCCATGCCACCTCCACATTGTCAGAACAGATTGACATCCATGCACTGTCATAGCAGGTGGAAGAGACTGACAGGGCTGAAGAATGGCTGAGGAATGCAGTGAGTGGTAGTGGTACACTGTGGAACAGATCACTCCTACTGACTTGATTGTGTTCAGAGGCACAGCCTCTCCCACTATGCTAGACTTAGCAGGTGGAAACAAGTCAGCATCCAGTCCAAATCCACAGGACAAATATGCCCAGAATTAAACAATACTGAGGAGGCAGATCTCATTCCTGTATCCAACACTGAACCTAATCTGCAATGGTGATGAAACTGATTGACCATCACCACATATATCTTGTGGGGAACTATCCATCACCCCTGCCACTTGAGTAAAGACCACTTGGACCATGATGGGCAAAGCCCCTTGGGTGTGACATCTGGGTTGGTTGGACCATGCCAGGCATTAGGGAGAAGTGATTTTGCCTCACTGTAAGGAGAATGCAGAGCACTGGTTGCCCACTGGGAATGGCAGGGACAATTTTCTGAAACTGTGCCAGGTGGACCACAGGCTCACCATTCAAATGAGAGAATGATGGGGGTATAACTTCTTACATCTCCCAGTCTGGCCACTATGGATAAGGGATGAAACTCATGGCTCAGAGTGGAGCCCAATGAAAAACTGAGGTACTTTTCCAGTATCCATGTGCCAAGACTGTAAGGATTACATTGAGCATAATATAGGGTGCTGGAATATGGGGAACAATATTCACAAGCATGGCCTTGTGTACTACAAGTCTTCAAGAGAGGTATCTAAGAAGTAGGTCAAGGTGTCGGCTAGCAGACAATTTGTGGGTAAACCCCACTCACACCACCACCTGTGACTAAAACCACAGACTTTCTCCCTAAAATGGCTAATGAGCTACTGTTGTGGGCTTGTCCCAAAAAACTGGACACTGAGATTGTATAGACATACTCACTACTGCACACAGTGTTGTCCAGCTGGACCTGTTTTTATATAAAAAGACTTTGCTGTACATTTGGGGCATGCCTTGAAAGCATTAACACAGCCACAGCAAAATGTTTTGGTACACAGTAGTTTTATAATTGAAATGTTTACACAGTATGTTGTATTTTTGTTTCTCCAGTGCAGGTTGGAGAATGACAAAATGCAGATGGCTGTCAAAGGCATGTCACTGCAGATCTACAACAATGACATTGGCTAGGTAAAGCTACCCCTAATGTGACGAAAAAGGGGATGTCCCTGAGCGACTAATGAAGAGTTTATTTGTGTAAAGTATAAATTATATATTGTATATGTGTATGGGAAAAAACAGATGTGTTAAACACTTGATTTTGTTTTTACCCAAAAGCAGGTAATGTGAAAAAATAATTGTAAGTATACATATGAATCGCTTTCTGTTTTCAAGGAAGGGGTATACTTTATTATGCATTGGGTAACAGAACACAATCAAAAGGGAGTGCATGCCTTCTGGGTAGATGGATGGAATGACTTGTAGGAACGTCACAGAGAATAGAGACCAGCAAGGAGGGTTTGGAGGAAGGGTTTTCAGAGTGCCACCACAAAAACTACACTTGACTGCTGGGAGGAAGGCAACCCATGGTACTGCAGGGAATCTTCCTGGACAGAATAACATTGCCACTACAGTACCAGTCCGCACTAGAATAGGCTGAAGTGTCTTCCAGTTAAGGGAAGGGGAGGTTGCACATGGTAAAACAAACGTTCAGTGGTGGGCTGCTCAGAGTCATGAAAGGCAACCACATGGCGATCTTGAGTACTAATTTGTTTATTTAAACAAACCCCTGACATTTCACCAAAATGGCTTCTTCTGGGGACACTAAAAATAAATTAAAAGATATATAAAAATCAATAAGTTTCATGTGATATAACTTTTAAGGCTTAATTTTAAACCTAAATTGTTCTTACATACCAAGATTCATCTTGCTTTCATTATTTCATCATTACTCAGTTTTCAAAAATAATTTTGTTTATCTGCTTGTATAAATACATTTTAATTAATGGTATTCCTAATTTTACATCTTGTGCTCCCTGCACTAAACCAGTGTACTATGCTAGAATGTGCATGTAAGGCAATATCACATTACCCACCAGTTAGCATTCTTGCTGCTCATGCCTGCCAGATGTAATCGTGCATGTTAGAGTCTGCCATTCTAAATATAATGACAGTACTTAAAGGGCATAACTGCATAAACTTGACAGGAATGCTAATGTTACAACATAATTAAACTGTGATTTCAAGAGAATCAAGTTATCTGTTTCTTTAACTCATAGGATTCACTGTGTTGTCTATGGGACAGAAAGGATTTCTTGCCTAAGTTTTGTTATTTTACACAGGTATAGCTTTTTCCTAACAGTCCTAAAAGGTTCCACATTATGTCTGGTGGGAGATGTCCTAGACAGCAGAGGAGTTTTTCCTTTAGTGGCAGGAACATTTGAGTTTTACTTGGTGGTTGCAGTGCCATGTATGAGGGTGACCACCAGAGGGTGGGAACATTTAGCCAAAATATAGAGTGGGTTGTTTTGTTCCAACTGTTTTGATAAGATTTTGTATGAGCATGGAGCAAGCACCTTCAGTACCCATTTGGTTGTTGGACAAAGGCAGAAAGGACTAATCCCCCTTGTGCTTGTGTACTAGGTGACTATCATCAATCAGCCTTGCACTGATGTTTCTACAAATGGAAATGCTTTTTGCAGGTTAGAGTGCAACAACCCTCTCCCTGCAGTAGAGGAGGTAGTTGGTTACTAGTTGGTGTCGTGCCATGTTGAAATTCAATGCCAAGAATTGCAAAAAGATGCACATGGGAAAAAGAATCCCAGGGTGAAATATTTAACGGAATGGGTTAATCTAGACACTACTGCTGAGCAAAGGGACCTGGGAGTCATCGTAAGCAACTCCAAAAAACAATCTAGCCAATGTAACATGGCCTACGGCATGGCAACAAGGATGCTTGGGTGTATTGGGGGATCATTCAACAGCAGGAGAAGGGAAGAGATACTACTTCTGTATAGATTACTGGTGAGGACTTCTGTGCCCAAACTGGAGTCCCCACCTAAAAAAAGACAAGGACAGACTGCAGACTAGAGACAGTATAGCATAGGGTAACCATAACCAACATGATTCTGGGCCAACAGGTCAGATCCTACAAGAATCAGTTTCAGAACCTGATCGTGTATTCTCTGGAGATGAGAAGGGAGAGAGGTGCTATGATAGAGACTTTCAAGTTACTGAAATGAATGAACAAGGTAGATTATAAGGAAATAGTCGGCATAGAAGCTGGTGGGTTGAGGTGGGATTCAAGAGGGACATGATAAGGTTTTTTTCAAAGAGAGGGTGGCTGATCTGTGAAACAGTCAACCAGCAGGTGGGTGAAAGAGCCTTAATAGTTTCAAACATTGCTGCGACCCAGAGAAAGGATTTATAGATACACGGGAAGGGGGGGGCGGTCAGTCCGGAAGGGGCAAGGGGGAGAAGAGCAACAACCCTGAGCAGATATTAGGTCCCTGAGTAGGAAACAGAAAAGCAGGGTGACTGGATGTACCAATAGCCTTTTTCTGAT
Source organism: Neoceratodus forsteri (assembly GCA_016271365.2). Taxonomy (NCBI): domain Eukaryota; kingdom Metazoa; phylum Chordata; order Ceratodontiformes; family Ceratodontidae; genus Neoceratodus; species Neoceratodus forsteri. The sequence goes on from CM057452.1 coordinate 1,407,988,002, forward strand.
GTTTTTGTTTTTAGTAACAAGGTAAGACCCACTAGACACAATGCCTGTTTTCAAAGGTGACCTGGGTGCAGTGAAGAGGTTAAGTGATTTGCTCAGAATCATACAATATGCAAGTGGAGATTACCGGAATCAAATCCAGGTTTGCTGGATGCAACAAGCTCAATTCACAGCTCATTTGTCTAACCTCTAGGAGGCAGTATAGAGTAGTGGTTAAGGGCACTAAGCTGCAAACCTGGAGACTTGGGTTTGAATCCCATCAGCTCCACTTGCTACTGTGTGATCCTGAACAAATCATTTAATTCCTTGTGCTCCCAAGTCACACCTGGAAACAATCTCAAGCTTAGTGTGCCTTTCCTAGTTAAACAATTCCCCCTCTAGGCTATACTGCTAGCCTGGTGAAAAAACTGTGAATTGCAGTCCCTAAAATGCATAAACTCCCTTTCCCCACCCAATGTGTTGTATAGTATTTCATGACCTCCCACCTCAAAATACTTTTATATTTAACAATCCCCCTTCCACCCCCTGGCTAGCACTCCCCCTGACCCTGGAGAGTTTCATTGGTGGCAGACAGCAATGGTAGTAGTGAAATAAAAAAGTAGTAGAAAAAGTCTTATGTTGTACTTGTAATAATCTGTCTTTATAGGAGGCAGTATAGCACAGTGGTTTAAGGCTTTGAGTTACAAACCTGAAAACCTGGGTTTGAATCCCACAGCCCCCACTAGCATGCTCTGTGACCCTGAGCAAGTCGCTTAACTTCGTTGTGCTCCCAGATTGCACCTGGAAACAAGCTTTGGATTAGTGTGCCTTTCCTGGTTAAACAATTTCCCTTTTCTCTAAATGCACTGGAGACATCAGGTCAATTTCTTCTTGAGACTCATCTTGGGCACCAGATGCAGGGGTAATTATATATTCCTGGTTAGTAGAAGCTATTATTAGCAGTCCCACACTGACTCCTTTCCACTATACAGTTTTAATTAAATCTTCCTGGTTGACTCTATCTGTCCAGTTATGTGCAGCCCACAGGCAATTTTAAAAAACATGTCCTTTTCCATCACATAGGTTCCTTTTTTGTAGTTTTCACACTGCTTGCTAATATGATTGAATTCACCAGAGACCACATCTCAACTTGCCGTAGGTGTTGGAAAGATGGGTTCAGGTTCCACATTTATATCAGGCCTTGGGTTGCCCAAAATATAAACTCACTCCTCTGTCCCTCCCTAGAAAAAAAAGCTGTTGGGTAATTGCAGTATTCCATCCTGATTTTGTCTTAGTTTTGCTCTAAAATGCAATTCACCATTCCAAAATCCCTCTGTCTATTAACACCGCTGGTGAATCTAGAACCTTACACCTCTATTGCAGCCAATGTAAAATTTGCCTAACATTCACCCCTTCATTTCAGAACATAATGGTGACTTGTTTTATCATGGGCTTAGTTTCCGCAATCATACTTCGCAATGAAAGTGGTGGGACCATGGGGTGCATTACCTGATGAAGTGTTTGAGGCTAAGGATCTGAATGAGTTTAAAAGACTTTTGGATACCCACATGCTTATGGCATTGTAACATTAAGAATATATCACTAAGTGGTGGGGAATAGGCTAGAAGAACCACAAGGTCCATTCATATTCCTAATAAACCTTAGTAAACCATTAGGAATGACAGAGAAGGGAACCCATAGAGGAGAAAATTTCAGCTGGTTGTTCTTTATCTAAAATTGCTCTAAACCATGGGAGTATTAAAACTTATATCAACATTATCCTCCCCAGACACATGGATTAAGGCATACGCTTTTGGTGGTGCAACATTTATTGTTTTTTTCAATAACTTCCTCTGAGATAAGATCTGTCTGGTCTTTATTCCAAACCTCCTTTATATCGCATTCCTACTGCATTCTTCCTTGGGGCAGGTTCTGTCCTGTTTTTAAATAAATCTGCAAACCTTTTATTATGCTGGGTAGGGGTGCACCAGAATTATTACCCATCTGCTGGTTCTTCTGCAGAGACTCCTCCCTGTGAGATTATCTGCATTTTGAATATTGGTGGGGGTATTTCATTTATTTTCAGTTCATTTATTAAGTGTAGTATCAGCCCTTAGGCAACCCTATCTTCATTATACTGTCATTGTAAGAATCTGACTCAGCGCAGCGTTTGCCAGATGTTTTTTTAGAAAATACCTTTACAACTGATTCACCAGAAGTGTTAAGAGAATTTGAAAGTACCTTGTTTTCTGCCTCATCATCACACTGCTTTTTGAGCCTTTCTATAGCATCTCTCTCTCTGCTCTGTCCCCATTCTCCCCCCAAAACCACTGTGTTCCAGATTCTTGCTGCTGAGTTTTAATAATAAAAAAGACACATCATTCCAGTCAGGATCTGGGACCCATTTACCATTATCCAGTTTTTTCCATCCTGCATTTCTTAGACCTCTTTCTGGTGACTAGTTTGTGTCAGGATAATGTTGTGCCTCTATGCCAAATGCTGCTGCCACTTGAGCTCCAGCTGACATCAGCTTCTTTTGATTCTCTGCTCTCAGCTGTCTGTCAATGCCAGCCCGGCTTGTCAAAGTCACAGTCTCTGTTTCCTCACACAGATTCTCCGGATTTTCTTTTCCAAATCACTGTTCTGGCTCAGAAGTGGAATCTTGTCGAAATTTTTTTATGATGTAGAGCTTCTTTCTTTTGGAAAAACCTTTCTTTGTCATGAGTTATTAGCGCGTCTAACATTTGATGCCTAGCAGACAGCTCTCATTCTAGCTGTGCCTCTGATGCAATGATATCTTCCACATCAGTGACATCTGTTAAATCCACAGTATAAGTAGTTCTAACAGATAAATCACCAGCAGGGCTCTCCTGCTGAATTTTCACTCCAGTATTTACCGGAGTATTTGTTAATGAACTTCGTCCTCCTGACTTATACCAGCTGGGATGGAGGATGTCTTCACAGCCTCTTCCTTCCACTGCAGCCTCTGGCTCCTCCTTCCTGAAAGTGAGCCAACAGTGCCCTCTTCCAAGAGTATGGAAATTTTTATTAAAAGTCAAAAACATTCTTATACACTCCAAACTTCATTATTTACTTATAAACATTATTTTACATATCTTTATAAATTCAATGCCATTTCCATATTTACTTTGTAGATTTTCCCTTTTTTCTTATTTTCCTGTATCTTACTAATCTAACCTATCCAGCTTATGTTTTTTCCACAAGTTTTTACTTCTATCTTCTCCATACAGTCTGCATTCATTTTGATATATTGCATCCTATATAGCATGTACTTTAAAGATTAAAACTTGTACAATTACATTCTGGTTTTGCAAAACCATTTGGCATCTTACTTGCTAGACAGACCGTTTCAGTACTGTACTACTAAAATAGCATAAATACTATGCCTATCCCATTTTTTCCATACTGGAGTCAATTGTCCATATATTAATATATTAAATGCCATTTCCTTAAGATATTTCATCCCCCAAAATCTTGCCAGCATTTCCCAAAATGTTTCTATAAACTTACATTCAAAGTATAGATGCGTCATTGTTTCGATCTGCCCTGCACATCTTTCAGCTAAACAAATATGTCCTTCTAATCTTTTATGTTTGTGATTTCCTCTGACATTTAATTTTCAGTGGCCACACATCCATGTTGTTTATTTTATTTTCTTAGGTATTATTTTTCTAGGGTTGTTTCTAATATGTTGTCTACACTTATTGTTTGATCCACCATAAATACTGGTTCTTCATAATAGTTTTTACTCATCATTTCTTTATACAGTAGTTTTCTGTTTTTTGTTTGCAATAATTCCTTTATAATCTTCCACTGATTTATGTATTTTCTACTAGCAAAAATATATTCTGGTAGTTTTAGTTTGCTTGTACTCCCCCCTCCCCAAGATCTGAGAAGGTTGTCTCCCCAGTCTTGTACTAGGGACATCCATATTTGTTCTTCCTTTTGTAATCTAGGCTTTATATTTGCATAAACAAAGATAAAAAAAAAATACTATTGGCTGTATCATATTTAGCCCCCCTCCTTCTTTGATTGGGTCTGTACATACAGTATGATTACATTTTATAGGATTAGCTGAAAATAGGGCCTATGATTTTTGTTTACATTTGCATTGGTTTGGGATATATATAAGAAATATACAAGAATATTGATACAATAAAAGCTTTTAATATATATATTCTGTTTTCTCTTGTCAAGCTCCATGATTTCCGTCTGTTTATTTCCTCTTGTGCATTTTTAAATTTCTTTTCCCAGTTTTCTTGTATCGCCTCTTGTTTCTCACATATTATCCCTAGTATTTCTATGTTGTCTTTTTCTATATCTATACTGCCTAATTTATCTGTTTTTTCTTTGCCTAATAGTAATATTTTCCTTTTCCTTTTATTTACTGTTATACCTGTATTGTCTTTGTATTTTTCAAAAGTAGCAATTGCATAGTCCCCTGATTGTTGATCTTGCACCATTATTATACAGTCATCAGCAGATGCGCTTGTTTTTATCAGATGTTTTTCTTGTAGCCATATGGGCATAATATTGTCCTGTTTCTCTATTAATCTTAAGACTGGATCTAGGCAAAGAGCATATAGTAACCGACTTAATGGACATCCTTGTCTTACTCCATTATATCTATGCATTGGTATACCTAAATGCCCATTTACCATTGGACAAATTTGTGTTTCCTTCTATAATGCTTTAACTAGTTTGATAAATATTTCTGGAAAGTTATTATATTTCAGGGTCCCCCATATGTTTTTATGGTGTACTAAATCAAATGTTGTTTCCTAATCTATTGCATATATATATATATATATATATACTATTTTAATTTTTCTTCCATTCCTTTGTTTACTATTTCTCTTATGTAAATTAGATTTTGTCTTATGTCTCTCCTTGGTATGGCACATGTTTGTGTCTGTAATATAAACTCATTAACATATGTAACTATTCATTTATTTATAATGTACGGTAGAACGTTGTTATAGGTAAAAATCTACCTTTTTATAACAATGTTTTACCATTGATGTGACATCATAATCTTGTTAACCCATTGATGGTATGTCACATCGATGAGTTAACAACCGGAAACAGTCTGGGCATGCACGCAACTGGATCGGACAGCCTTGAAACAGCTGCGGCGGTGACTGAAACAAAACTGCAGTAAGGAACTGCTTTCTTTTCTTAAAACCTGAATAGTACCATACACTATAAAATATAATGTATGGTACATTGATGACTAACCATTTTACTAACCAATCTCGAGGTTGCCATGGTGACTTAAACCTCTCGAGCTTTGCTCTCGAGGTTTACGTGGTCACCCTGGCAACCTCTCGATGGTTAACAAACCCGTTAACCATCGATGACCATACATTATCCTCTATATAACTTTTGCTAGTATTTTGTAATCTGTTGTTATGAGACTTATTGGTCTCCAGTTTTGTATGTCTGATTTTTCTCCTTTCTTATGGATGAATATCATTATGCCTTATTTCACATTGCCAGTTAGTGTCCCCATATGATGTATGTCATTAAAGACTAATGTTAACATGGGTGTTAAGGTTTCCTCAAATAATTTGTAAAATTCATTTGGGATTCCATCTATCCTAGGGGCGGTATTATTAGTCAGACAATAAATGACTGCTCCTATTTCTGTTTCTGTTATGGGTTCTTTTAATATTTCTTCTTCTATATCAGTTATTTTTGGGGTGGAGATCTGTTTAAAAATAAGTGTACCACTATTTTCTGTTTTGTTTTGAAATTTCTGCTGTAAATATTCTTGCAATGTGTTTCAATTTCCTAATGTTGGTTTCTTTTTGTTTATGATTGTCCTTTAATTCATACATTACTCTGTTTTCTAGTCTTTCTTTATTACTGTCAAATGGGTTTGATTGAAATGGTGTCCCTTGAGTTCCACTGTTTTGCTCCACCAGTAATGATTTTGCTTTATTATATTGATATTCATAAATTTGTTTTTTTTAAGGTCCTCTGTGAAAAGAGGTCTATTCCCATTTCTTTCTACTGTGAAATTAAAGAGCAACTCTCTAGTACAATAAAAAGCTTAAAACACTAGATATACACCAATTATGTTTAAACCTTATTGTTTTCTTGTTCCTTGTTACTAGTTTTACCTTCCTCTGCTGTTGATTTATTAAATATTATAGACAATGCAGTACTTGTTTTATTGAATCTTTGCAAATGTATCTTGCTGTCCCCTGCTAACCACACAATTGCTGATTGTGACATCACAATCTGTTGTCATGGTGAGCACTATGATGTCATAAACAAAGGCACTGTGAGGTTAACAGGGGAGAAGCATGATTTCAGTAATGTTAAACATTGTTTTAATGGAAACCAACTCTCTATGAACGTTAGAAAGTCTGTACCTATGATCTTTGGCTCCAGAAAAACTGGCCAGGCAGGACTCCTCTCCCACCCTCACTGGCACAATGCTGTATAACGTAGCCACATTTAAGTACCTTGGTTTATGGCTAGACAAGAATCTTGACTTTGGGGAACACATTGACGCCACCCACCATAAACTTCTCCCTAGGCTCGATGCTCTGTATAGACACTGCAGCTGCATCCCACAGCAAGCCAGGAGAGAAATTGTCCAACAGATGATTCTCCCTGTCCTTGATTTTGGGGACATAGTGTACAGCTCCACTCCTAAAATCACCCTATCCAGATTGGAAACTCTTTTCAACTCCTTCTATCATTACATCCTCAGCTGCTCCAATGCACGTATCACTGAGACCTATACTCCTAGGTCTCCTTTCCCTCGCTCCATGCCAGGCATCTATCTCACAACACCAATTTAGTTGTGAAGTTCTGGCTTGGTTCTCTGCCACCCTATATGTCTTCCTTTTTCTAGCAACCCCCACTCCTGTCCAGGGCCACACTTCCACCAACAGAACCTCGCCTTCCTCACCCTTGTGCACTAGCCCAGCCACCCACCTTCTTATATAGCCTCTGATACCTGAACTCTCTCTGCTGGAAATTTGATCGGCACACTCCTGCCATCTGCACTCTCATTCCTCTCTGCAAGCACTGTCCATTACTGTAACTGCACCCAAGCACCCTCCTCTCTCTCTTTCCACTTTACAATGCAATCCTTCCCTTGAGAGCTCTCCACATCCTGTGGGGATACAGTCCTTAGCTGCACCATTTTCCCCCTCTTCCTACCACCAACACTCCTCCCCACTTCACCTACTTCCCCTCCTCTCTCCTTTCTCTCATTTTCCTTCTGCTAGATCCAGTCCCCTTCCAGGATTCCCAGCATTCTGGAGGGGACCAGTTATGTCTTTCAACTCCCACCTCCCAGTGCTTCCCTTCCCCCTTTACTTTCTCCCCTCTCACCTCCCCCTTTCTCATACCTCTCAACTGTACCACATTACGAGGAACGTTCCTCATTTTACTTCACAAAAGCTCACTGTTCCACATTGTGAGGACTTGTCCCACATTCAGTGTTAACATTTTAAAACAAAAATCTATAGTAAATGATGCACAAAATATATTATTCAATTAATAACAGACTTTCTGAATATAAATGCAAACATTTTAACAGTGTTCTGAGCTTCCTATGTAAAGATTTGATTAAGTGTTCGACATTTTGTTCATTTGTTCCACATTTTGAGAGACAATGTTCCACATCTGGGGGACAAAAGGTTGAGAAGTATGCCCTTTTCCCTTTTCTGCTGGGACCTGTCCTCTTGCAGTATTCTCTGCATCCTGAAGGAGAATAGTTTTTAGCCTACCTACTCCCTTCCTCTCTCTCTCTCTCTCTTCTCTCTCTCTCTCTCTCTCTCTCTCTCTCTCTTTCCTTTCCCATTGTTGGGTCAACAGCAACCTGAGGAGTATAGTTTCTCAGGTTTCCACCTCTCTCCCCTTCCTCCCTCTCTACCCTTCCTCCTCCTCTTTTCTTTCCATATCTGCCAGGCCCTGCCCCTTGCTGGGTTCTCAGCATCCTGAAGGGATCTAGTTCTTGACATCTCTTCACTACACCTACTCACTCCTCTCCTTTTGTCCCATATCCTGCCTCCTTGCAGGATTCCCAGCATTCTGAAGGTAATTAGCTCTTGATTTGCTCTCCTCTCTTCCTCCTTCCCTTCTCCCCCTTCCCACACCACCTCACTTCTTGTGTTTCAACTCCACTCTTCTATCTAATCCCTAGCACTTAGTTACTGCCCAAGATCTAACTGCACTTAGTAACTCATGTGCTCAGTCTGATACTTTTGCTCTCCTCCTGGGCTATACCATGTAGGTTGCCTTTGCCAGGATTGCTACCTTATATGTTACACCTGTATCTTTGCCCTAGTTGCCCCTGTTATGTCCCACCCACTGTCTCTGGCTTTTTACTCTACTATATAACACTCTTCAACATGATAGTGTCTGTTGCCTAAAATTTATGATGTTTTGTATTAGTACCTCACTTCTTATGTATTTGAATTTTGCTCTGTATGTATCTTATTTTATTATGTTTTTAAATATTCTACCCTTATATAACCCTCCCCACAGGATGCTTCTGGAAGCTAGCTGTTTACAGCTCATGTTGTCTTTTCTGGTGAAACTTTTTCAAATAAAAAAATAAATCAATAAAATATTATTCACTATAGTGAGGCGTTAATATACCTAATTAGGTAACAATGGGAGCCATTACAGGGGTTCGCTATAACAGAAATTCCAAATAAAAGGATTCACTATAGCGAGGGAACACTGTAAATTTATATATTTAGATCCCTCAATCTCTCCTCATATGGCTTATGATGCAACCCCTGCACCATTGTAGTTGCCCTACTTTGGACAGCCTGTACACTTCTATGTCCTTCCTGAAATGTGATCTCCAGAACTGGACACATCACTACAGGTGGGGTTTCATCAGTGATCAATATAATGGTAGGTAGGTAGGTAAAAGTTTGATTTTTATACAGGTAATACATGTCATTTGGACTATTGTCCAGTTTACAACACTGCCTCTCTCCTTCTGCTGGTGATTCCCCTCCCTGTGCACCCCAGCATCCCACTGGCCCTGCCTACTGCCTTGTCTAATCAGATATGACTTTATTGATAAATTGCCATACCTAACAAATTGGGTTCTGGATCTCACTGTAAATAAGAATAAACTTTCACAGATTAAGTCTAATGTGGGCTGCACTACTGTCAAATGTGTGGTTTGTTGTGTCCCAGAATGCAAACCTTGTAGCCCCACATTAAAGCCAGGATCCAGACAAAAAAGATATATACTGTAAATGTTTCACTGTAAGGCATTGCTCCTATTGAGGGTGACCCCTAGACAGGCAGGATTCTGGTGCAGCAACAAGGAATAATGGGTGTCCTTTCTGTGCTGGTACTCTAATTAGGGTAGCCAGGGATCCGGTGGCCTCAGGAAAGGAGTCACAGGGTGGTGCTTGTCTGTGATGTTGTTGGCAATGTGACAGACTATTGATCTGTCAAAATGGCCCAAAAGTGACTAAAGGTTTTTACTTCAGAGATGGCCACATGGCAGAGGTGAAACAGAGGCCTAGTAAGTGCTGGCTGTTGTGCACATAGCTTGAAAATGTATGAAGATGAATCAAGACAGTGCCTACATAAGTTAGAGTCATCCTCATTAGTATACCACAAGTTGAGTTGTCAGGAGTTTCACACGGGAGTAGCCCTCCCAAACAGCATATGTCAGGGATATGTTTATGTACTGTACATGCAGTAGGACTATACAGAATGTAGAATTCTGTCTGTGGATTCATGCGGAATGGCAATTCCACTTCCAAATAGCTTTTTGAATTTTCTTTTGAAATTCTGCAGAATTCTGAAAAGCATTTCTGCATAAATTGCTGAATAATTTTCTCCAGATCATGTAACTGGTGAAATAATATTTCACAGATTGCAGGAAAAGAATTCACAGTTTATGTAAACTGCAGATTATTAATCTGCAGAAAACATTTTGCATGCATAATGTCAGAATTCCATGGAATCTTCCAAAATTCCATAGAATTCCATTCTGTAGGAATAATACTATTCCACACAGCACTGATATGCAGCGTCATGTGTTGAACCTGGGTAAGGAGGAGCATGTGGTCATTGCTGAAGCGAGTGATACAGTTTTGCTGGGTTAACTGTTGCGCTGGTGCTGTTGGGTAGATGAGTTATTGTTTGCAAGTTAAATCTGGCACCACAGAGTTAGGTTTTGCTGTTTTATGAGTGAAGAGGCACTAGGAATCCCTGTGACAATGCCTGATTGGCATGCAGTGCTTACCCAGGGGTAGAGTCAATGCCCCCGATAAATCCTGTGAGCAAGCATCTAAGACTATATGGGTGAGGCAATGACACAAGGCATGTGTTTAGGCTCCTCACTGTGAAAAGTGCAGAGAGAGAGTAGATCTGCAGTCTAATGGATCATACTAGATGGACTGTGTCATAAGAACATACTGATTAGTCACCGTGACATGGTGCACACCAGCACCAGGCTCATGACTGAGGTGGAGCCCACAGAATGAGAATGAGAGGGATGCAGTGTAAGGCATTGGAATAAATTGATGCAGAGGGTTGGGTGACTGGCAGGCATGCAGATACCCCAACAGAGGACCCTGAGGTGCTGGATGACGTTGGTGGTGATGGTGATTACTCCGATGGAGAAGGGAGCACTGACACATTCCTGCTAGCCCCCATGCCACCTCCACATTGTCAGAACAGATTGACATCCATGCACTGTCATAGCAGGAAGAGACTGACAGGGCTGAAGAATGGCTGAGGAATGCAGTGAGTGGTAGTGGTACACTGTGGAACAGATCACTCCTACTGACTTGATTGTGTTCAGAGGCACAGCCTCTCCCACTATGCTAGACTTAGCAGGTGGAAACAAGTCAGCATCCAGTCCAAATCCACAGGACAAATATGCCCAGAATTAAACAATACTGAGGAGGCAGATCTCATTCCTGTATCCAACATTGAACCTAATCTGCAATGGTGATGAAACTGATTGACCATCAACACATATATCTTGTGGGGAACTATCCATCACCCCTGCCACTTGAGTAAAGACCACTTGGACCATGATGGGCAAAGCCCCTTGGGTGTGACATCTGGGTTGGTTGGACCATGCCAGGCATTAGGGAGAAGTGATTTTGCCTCACTGTAAGGAGAATGCAGAGCACTGGTTGCCCACTGGGAATGGCAGGGACAATTTTCTGAAACTGTGCCAGGTGGACCACAGGCTCACCATTCAAATGAGAGAATGATGGGGGTATAACTTCTTACATCTCCCAGTCTGGCCACTATGGATAAGGGATGAAACTCATGGCTCAGAGTGGAGCCCAATGAAAAACTGAGGTACTTTCCAGTATCCATGTGCCAAGACTGTAAGGATTACATTGAGCATAATATGGGGTGCTGGAATGTGGGGCACAGTATTCACAAGCATGGCCTTGTGTACTACAGGTCTTCAGGAGATGTATCTAAGAAGTAGGTCAAGGTGTGGACTAGCAGATAATTTGTGTGTAAACTCCACTCAGACCACCACCTGTGACTGAAACCACAGACTTTCTCCCTAAAATGGCTAATGAGCTACAGTTGTGGGCTTGTCTCAAAAAAAACAGGATACTGAGATTGTACAGACTTACTACTGCACACAGTGTTGTCCAGCTGGACCTGTTTTTGTATAAAAAGACTTTGCTGTACATTTGGGGCATGCCTTGAAAGCATTAACACAGCCATAGCAAAATGTTTTGGTACATAGTAGTTTTATAATTGAAATGTTTTCTCAGTATGTTGTGTTTTTTTTTTCTCCAGCACAGGTTGGAGAATGACAAAATGCAGATGGCTGGCAAAGGCACGTCACTGCCGATCTACAACAATGATACTGGCAAAGTAAAGCTACCCCTAATATGACAAAAAAGAGGATATCCCTGTGCAACTAATGAAGAGTTTATTTGTATTAAGTATAAATTGTATATTGTATGTGTATAGGAAAAAAGAGATATGTTAAGCACATGAGCAAAGCAGGCATTGTGAAAAAATAACAGAGAATAGAGACCAGCAAGGAGGGTTTGGAGGAAGGGTTTTCAGAGTGCCACCACAAAAACTACACTTGACTGCTGGGAGGGAGGCAACCCATGGTACTGCAGGGAATCTTCCTGGACAGAATAACATTGTCACTAAAGTACCAGTCTGCACTAGAATAAGCTGAAGTGTCTTCCAGTTAAGGGGAAGGGAGGGTAGGTTGCACATGGTAAAACAAACGTTCAGTGGTGGGCTGCTCAAAGCCAGGAAAGGCAACCACATGGCGATCTTGAGTACTAATTTGTTTATTTAAACAAAAGCCCCGACATTTCACCAAAATGGCTTCTTCTGGGGACACTAAAAATAAATGAAAATATATATAAAAATCAATAAGTTTCATGTGATATAACTTTTAAGGCTCAATTTTAAACCTAAATTGTTCTTACATACCAAGATTCATCTTGCTCTCATTATTTCATCATTACTCAGTTTTCAAAAATAATTTTGTTTATCTGCATATATAGATACATTTTAATTAATGGTATTCCTAATTTTACATCATGTGCTCCCTGTACTAAACCAGTGTACTATGCTTGAATGTGCATGCAAAGCTCAATATGGCTGCCTATAACCTGCACCCAGCGCTGCCATTTTTAGTGATGACTGTGCTGCACTGCCCCAACCAACATATGACTACTACCTGTCATTCCCAAGGCCAGCTAATGCCTGCGCCTGCTCTGCATTACTCACTGGGAATGATTACTGGGAATCAGTTTTATAACTGAGTGCCTTTCAGCTCCACAACGTGGCACACTAGCTCCACTCTGAAACACCAATGTTATAGCACCCAGGGGAGTATTTATGGACTTGTAGCTCTCTGTAATAAGCCCGACTTGTACCATTACCACAACATCCAGGCACACAGATGGATAACAAACAAGCAAGCCCACAAATGTCTTCATGCCTCCCTCTTGAGATTTCTACTACCGCTTCTGCTCCTCTCTGGAAACATTCACCCAAACCCTGGCCCAACTGGATCGACTACCTATCATCAGAAATGGAAGTCAGGGTCACTGACCTTGGCGTCCATCAATATATGCAGCCTCCTCAGTTAACTTGACACCCTCCAATCCTTTATCCACCATTACAATCCTGACATCTTCTCAGTTGTTGAAACCTTTCTGAATCCAAATATCCCTGACAGTGCAGTTGCCATTCCTGGCTACACAATTTTTAGGCAGAACAGAGGATCTAAGTGGGGAGGTGGCTGCACCATCTACCCGAGAGATACTCTCATGGGACATGTCATCCCACTTCCTAGACCAGGATCACCAACTCAGGTCCTTGCTATCAAAGTTCCTCTTGGTGCCCACAACAAAAACCTCACTATAGTCTCTGTTTACGTCCCCCCAAAGGACCTGGCTAATGGTTTCAATAATGTCATGGAATGTCTCAAGGGTCTGCTCCATAACTCCGAGTCTGTCATCCTGGGTGATTTTAACATCAACTGGCTTGCACTGGAGACCTGCTTCTACAAAGATCCAATTACACACAACAATTCACACAGCTGGTCCCCTCTCCAACCAGGTGTAACTACAGAACAGGGACTTTCACTCTTATAGACTGGATACTGGCCAACCACCCTGAAAGAATATCAATGGTGTCTCTACCCCTTGACTCCTTAAGTGACCATTCACCCATTATCTGCACCTGAGCTAATAACTACATAAAGCCTCCACCTAAAATAATACACACCAGGGTACTCAAGAAGGGCTCCTACACCTACTAAAATCCCACCTAAGTAGAATAGATTGGTCAACTATAGACTCACTCAAGGATGTAAACAAAGCTCTTGATCTGTTTATCAGCCGTTTCACTCAGGTATGTGATATCCATGCACCGGTAAAAAAAAATGAAGGTTAAAGGTAAATCTAACCCATGGATTGACACTGAGCTTATCACATGTCTCAAACAGAGGGATCACCTCTGGAACTGTGCTCGAGCCACAGCTGCCCAAGCTGATATTCAAAAATTCAAGCAAGCAAGAAATCGCTGCACCCGTGCTATAAGGATGGCTAAAAGCAAATACTGTAGAGAAGCACTCTCAAACTCATGGGGGGATGGGAGAAAATTCTGGAACAACCTTAAAAACCTCTCTCGCAAAGAAATCAAGTCTCCACCCACCATGCTCAACACTGATGGTACTCCAATGCTTGACCTACTGTAGATACTATCACCAATATGTCCATCAATGCTTTCTCCAACCTAAGCAGTGTCCTCCCACCTGATTTCTTCAATGCTCCTACCACTACCCCCCCTGCTGCTGCATCACAAGCTCACCCAGCTCCACAGTTCTTCTTCAAAAGGATCCCAATGCACTCTGCCAGAACATATATTTGCAAGGCTATCAGCAAAACTGAATATAGTGGTGACTTTCTTGACTTGAAACTGCTTTTACTTGTCCTAGATGAGATCATTGAACCCCTGAGTAAGATCTTTAACCTCTCCCTAAGGTATGGGCAATTCCCATCACTCTGGAAAAAGGCTTCCATCACACCTCTGCATAATGGTGGTGACAAGTCACGTCATACCAATTACAGGCCCATCTCTATCCTCCCCCCACTATCCAAAGCACTTGAACATATAGTCTCTGACCATCTTGTAGAATTCCTTGAAAAACATAACATTCAGTGCCCTGAGCAGCACGGCATCCACGAAGGGCAGAGAATCACCGTGGCTCTGTTGGAATTCACCGGCTACATCCATGATGCCCTGGACCAAGGACTTTGTGGGGAAGCCATTTTCATTGACCTGACAAAGGCCTTTGGCACAGTTAATCACCCCCTTCTACTCAGACAACTGACAACTCTTGGGCTCTTCAAGGATGCAATGCCCTGGTTTGCCAGCTTCCTGGGGGAGAGAGTTCAGAGTGTTAAAATTTCTGGAGTCTCCTTAGTTGAAAAAACAGTCCTCTCAGGTGTCCTTCAGGGGTCTATACTGGGCTCTTTACTATTTTCTCCCTTCCTAAACCACCTCCCTGGCATCTGCCAGCACAAGATACTACTCTATGCAGATGATGTGGTCCTCTTTTCTAGCAACCGGGACTTTAAACTACTTGAGAGTCAACTGCAACATGATTTCAGGCTGGTGGAAAAATGGTTTGGCTCCCACAAACTTGTCTTGAATTATAGCAAGACAAAAGTCATGACTTTCTGCAATGCTCATAGTATGTAAAAACCTCTACCCCATACCATCAGTAATCAAGGGGGGACCACACTTGCTCTTTTCATCCTTTTCTGACAACAGCACCTATCGGCCATCTTCCTGCTGACTTTTCCTTCCAAGTATACTGTCTTCACCACGAATCCTGTTAGAAACTAGCTTGTGGGTGTTCTTCTGCAACAGATTGACTGAACTATTTCATGTACTTGTTATTCTGTATGTTATGACTGCTACTATGTTTACCATTGTTGTATGTTACACCCATCCTCTGACGTGGAACCTTTGTAAACGAGCAGTTTCTTCTCAAAGGTACAGTAATTGTAATCCTCGAGTTTAATAAATAAATAAAAATAAATAAATAAATAAATATCACATTACCCACCAGTTAGCATTCTTGCTGCTCATGCCTGCCAGATGTAATCGTGCATGTTAGAGTCTGCCATTCTAAATAAAATGACAGTACTTAAAGGGCGTAACTGCATAAACTTGACAGGAATGCTAATGTTACAACATAATTAAACCGTGTTTTCAAGTGAATCAAGTTGTTTTTTTCTCTAACTCATAGGATTCACTGTGTTGTCTATGGGATAGAAAGCATTTCTTGCCTAAGTTTTGTTATTTTACACAGGTATAGCTTTTTCCTAACAGTCCTAAAAGGTTCCACATTATGTCTGGTGGGAGACATCCTAGACAGAAGATAAGTTTTTCCACAAGCGGCAGGAATATTTGGGTTTTACTTGGAGGTTGCAGTGCCATGTATGAGGGTGACCACCAGAGGGTGGGAACATTTAGCCAAAATATAGAGTGGGTTGTTTTGTTCCAACTGTTTTGATAAGATTTTGTATGAGCATGGAGCAAGCACCTTCAGTACCCATTTGGTTGTTGGACAAAGGCAGAAAGGACTAATCCCCCTTGTGCTTGTGTACTAGGTGACTATCATCAATCAGCCTTGCACTGACCTTTCTACAAATGGAAATGCTTTTTGCAGGTTAGAGTGCAACAACCCTCTCCCTGAAGTAGAGGAGGTAGTTGGTTACTAGTTGGTGTCGTGCCTTGTTGAAATTCAATGCCAAGAATTGCAAAATGATGCACATGGGGAAAAAGAATCCCAGGGTGAAATATTTTAACGGAATGGGTTAATCTTGACACTACTGCTGAGCAAAGGGACCTGGGAGTCATCGTAAGCAACTACAAAAAACAATCTAGCCAATGTAACATGGCCTACAGCATGGCAACCAGGATGCTTGGGTGTATTGGGGGGTCATTCAACAGCAGGAGGAAGGAGAAGATACTACCTCTGTATAGATTACTGGTGAGGACTTCTATGCACAAATTGGAGTCCCCACCTAAGAACAGACAAGGACAGACTGCAGACTAGAGACAGTATAGCATAGGGTAACCATAAATAACATGATTCTAGGCCAACAGGTCAGATCCTACAAGGATTGGTTTCAGAACTTGATCATGTATTCTCTGGAGATAAGACGGGAGAGAGGCGTTATGATAGATACCTTCAAGTTACTGAAGGAATGAACAAGGTAGATTGTAAGGAAATAGTGAGTAGGCATACAAGCTGGTGGGTTGAGGAGGGATTCAAGAGGGACATGATAAAGTTTTTTTCAAAGAGAGGGTGGCTGATCTGTGAAACAGTCAACCAGCAGGTGGGTGAAAGAGCCTTAATAGTTTCAAACATTGCTGCGACCCAGAGAAAGGATTTATAGATACACGGGGGGGGGGCGGTCAGTCCGGAAGGGGCAAGGGGGAGAAGAGCAACAACCCTGAGCAGATATTAGGTCCCTGAGTAGGAAACAGAAAAGCAGGGTGACTGGATGTACCAATAGCCTTTTTCTGATGTTTTTGTTTTTAGTAACAAGGTAAGACCCACTAGACACAATGCCTGTTTTCAAAGGTGACCTGGGTGCAGTGAAGAGGTTAAGTGATTTGTTCAGAAACATGTAGTATGCAAGCGGAGATTACAGGAATCAAATCCAGGTCTGCTGGATGCACCAAGCTCAATTCACAGCTCATTTGTCTAACCTCTAGGAGGCAGTATAGAGTAGTGGTTAAGGGCACTAAGCTGCAAACCTGGGGACTTGGGTTTGAATCCCATCAGCTCCACTTGCATACTGTGTGATCCTGAACAAATCATTTAACTTCCTTGTGCTCCCAAGTCACACCTGGAAACAATCTCAAGCTTAGTGTGCCTTTCCTAGTTAAACAATTCCCCCTCTAGGCTATACTGCTAGCCTGGTGAAAAAACTGTGAATTGCAGTCCCTAAAATGCATAAACTCCCTTTCCCCACCCAATGTGTTGTATAGTATTTCATGACCTCCCACCTTCAAAATACTTTTATATTTAACAATCCCCCTCCCACCCCCTGGCTAGCACTCTCCCTTGCCCTGGAGAGTTTCATTGGTGGCAGACAGCAATGGTAGCAGTGAAATAAAAAGTAGTAGAAAACGACTTACGTTGTACTTGTAATAATCTCAGTCTTTATACGAGGCAGTACAGCACAGAGGTTTGAGACTCTGAGTTACAAACCTGAAAACCTGGGTTTGAATCCCACATCCCCCACTTGCATTCTGTGTGACCCTGAGCAAGTTACTTAACTTCCTTGTGCTCCCAGGTCAAGCCTGTAAACAAACTTCAGCTTAATGTGTCTCTCTCTTGGTTTAAAAAAAATAATATAGTTACATATCTGATAATCAGTATTATCATATCAGACAAACTGACCTGATTGGCTTGTTTGAATGGATTCTCAATTAACTCATGCAGTGCTATGAATTCTTTGCATTCTGGATATCAATAAAGGGAAGACCTACAAGATGGGGGTAGTCTAAGTAACCTTATTTTAAATTGTGCATGAATTGTTGTAGTGGGCGTACAAACTGGCTTAGGTGACTAAAAGGTGACAAACTGGTATAGTGACTAAAAGGTCAGTAAAGATCTGTGGAAATGGCAAAATGGAAACCAGTCTTTGAAACACAGTTTCTACCAGGAGACACAGGCTTGCCGGATAAAGTCAGTTATCCTTCCGTCAACTCCTTAGTCAGGTGCCTAACCTCAGCAGCCTGGAATGCTGGGTATTACATTTAGCTAACTAGCAACAAATTCTGGGCAGTACCAAAAGGGTTGTTAATACACTAAGTTGATGAGGAATCTAGGGTCCCATTTTTACGACTGTGGGCAGAGCCTACAGGAGTACTGCGTGTACAAAAAGAGTGATGTCATGTTTTCTGTCTGTGGAACTGACTGAAGGTGTAAATAGTCTTCTCCACCTTACCCTCCTCCAAGCAATGTTTTCTGCCCTCAAATAAATATGCTTTCATGTTAGTCAATGGTTGCGAGGTACTATTTTATTTCTTAAATGAGTGGTACAAGAACTGGAACCTGAGTAGTGAGAGGCAGCATTAGGTTTTTTGGGGGCATAAGATCCACCTCCACCTCCAGCCCATGCTTTTTTCTGATTCATGTGGGAGGGGCATGAGATAGCTCTAGCATGCTGTAACCAGATACACTAGTTTGGGACCTTATCAACCAACAGACATGCATGTGCAGTGGAGAACAGAACAGAAGATATTTAATGTCTTCAAATCGACTTAAAAATCATTTGGAACAAATGATTATCAGAGCCACCTGAGGCCTCAGAAGGAGACCTAGACATGCATCTTGCTCTGTAAGAACATTTTCATTTTTTGGGGGGGGGAGAATTCAAACCCAAGTCTAACTACCCAGATCATCAATGCTATAAAATGCTATAGTAAACAGACTCTAGCTGTTTTCTTACAGAAACTCCACTCAGCTAGATTTCAAGTATTTGCTAAATTGTAAATGTAGGTATCAGCACTCTATTAGTAGTTAGTGCTGATTGTGGTCTGTGACAAGATCATTTTTTTTCTTTACAAAGTAAGTGTATGGTAGGAAGCTAAAAAAAGACTTTGATTATAAAGTGCATTTTTTCTTTTAAATTTGAGATGTATTAGAAAACATTGAACAAGAAAACAACTGGTGATTTTAAAAGCTATTCTGATCAGAGCTGACATAAAAAAAATCTTAACTAGTTTTTATTTTATCATGGACACTAGCACTAGGATGTCAGCATTCACTCCATTAAACCTGTTTTTCAGGTTTTTATAGCACCTTGTCAAGGTACTCTTCCCAGAATGCAATCTGTCATGGGGGAGGGGTTGAAATCATTTTAAAACAGTAGTCCAACCAGAATGCACAAAAAACATGTTATGTAGAGTGTTTTGACATGTATGTTAAGTTCTACTGTGTCCTTCCCTCTGTCTGCTATTTGGAGTTTTTCCTAAATTGCCTGCTAGCTGTATAGTAGTGTTACGACCCATGGGGATCTCCATAACAAATAGTTTTATTGACTTTCTTTCTCCTATGATGCCCCCTGTCTCATGTGACAGTGATGTAGCCATGCCCTTAGATTTAGCACGTGTACTGCTTTAAAATTAGTTTAGCAACAGCAAAGCCTTGTAACTATTCTTATCCAGGGAGCACAAATGTCAACAGTTAGTTTAGCAGATACCTGAAAGCTATCTATTCATTATTTGTGTTTTTGATGTTAAAACACTCCTGCTAGCTAGACCTGATGCACAGAGAAAACAAAAATAGTGAATTAGAGCTATTTAGTAGCTGTTGTCTTACAGAAACCCCAGTTAGCTAGCTCTCAGGTATCTGCTAAACTAACTGTTGACATCTGTGCTCCCTGAATAAGAACAGTTACAAGGCTCTGCTGTTGCCAAACTAATTTTAAAGTAGTACACATGCTAAATCTAAGGGCATGGCTACATCACTCACATGAGACAGGGGGCATCGTAGGAGAAAGAAAGCCAATAAAACTATTTGTCATGGAGATCCCCAGGGGTCGTAAAACTACCATACAGCTAGCAAACTAATTTAGGAAAAACTCCTAATAGCAGACAGAGGGAAGGACACACTAGGATTTTTTTTATGATTATTATTTATTTAGGTCTAAGATTATAAATACCTTTGAGTCAAGGCTCTTTTACAAAGGTTCCACATCATGAGTTACAGCAAGACAGAACATAACAGGCAAAAGAATGTATGGAAGTACATACAAATAGCATTAGTGGTACATAGCTGGATGCACCTATATAAAGAGAAAAAAAGGGGTGGGGAGGAGGAAAAGGGGGGAGACAGCAAGTGAATAAGGTGGGGCAGAGGGAAATGGTGCAGGTAAGGTGGGTAAAGGGGTCTAGATGGATGGGTAGAGGGGACGGTGGGTGGGAGGAAGAAGGAGGGGGATGCAGTCAGGAGGCTTTGTCAGAGAACAAGAGAAGTGCAAGAGTTGGGCAGGGTGGTGGTGGAAATTGCTAAGAGGCTGTGGCCCTCATAGATGTAACAGACAAGGGGAGCCTCAGAGTAAAGGATCTGTTCATAATCCTGCAGTCCAGACTATGGTGTTCTGTTATTAGAAAATGCAGTCACAGGTGTTGGAGGCAATGAGTGAGTGGCAGAGCCTGGTTTTGAAAGCACCAAGCGTGAAACAGTGGAGATATCACTAGAGAGTCCATTTAGCCAGCTTGCAGCCTGAGAGACAAAAGCTCATTGACCTTGGGATGTGCCGCAGTGGGGGATTTGGAACTGCTGTGGTTTGGACCACCTGGTGCTTTGGCTGCTTTTTTTAGGTTGTAAGAGAGTAATGACACTGGGAGGGGTGAGACCCCTCAGAATTTATAACTGTCTGCTCTCCGAACCATTGTTTCTGGACTTGTTAACTGTGCTGTCTTTGTATTAGTTTTGAAGAGGTGCCTTTTAAGCAATAAGCCACAAGGGGGTGTGGGTTATTGGGGGATTTACCATGGCTGGAGTGGTTTGCACTTCGTGGGTAAATCCACGGCAGCCATGGTAAATCCCCCGATAACCCAGATCCCTCGAGTGGCTTATTGCGATCATACCAAGTACTGCTTTTTTATAATTATTTAAAAAAAAACTTGCTATAATGTATAAATAAGCGACTTAGCAGTAGAGCAGTCAGTGTTTTTGTCTACTTTCCCCTGATGTACGGAGCAGTTTTACAGTCTCTGCTTAGCAGGGAAACTAGATGGCAGACAGAGTTCTGCGATTTCGCCATCAGGTTCCTTTTTTCCAAGATGCGGCTGGCTGGCACCTTTTGCAGTGATTATCAGAGGATTTACAATGGTGGTAAGGTGCCAGTCAGTTGTTTTGATTGGTTGTTGTCTAAGGTGCATGGTATATTATAAATGAGTCTCTGACTCAAAGGTTTGTAAATCTGATATTTTTTAAATAAATAAATAAATGTTTATGTTTAAGCCCACGAATCATCCTTATCTAGTTAATGTATTCACAGTCATAATGGCTCTGTCAGAGCTTGTTAGAACAGGTGATCAGTGCCAAGCAGATCATAGCACAGTGTGCTAATTAGTGCCCTGCCAGAGATAATCCCTGTCTAGCACATGCTTCATGTATAAATGAAGGACTGGGATAGCACCATGCAAAGTGCAGAGGCACAGCACACCACATTTTCCTGCTGGAAAAAGACAGCCAGGATCAAGGGGAACCATCATGTACCAGATCTCCACCTTTTCTCCTAGATGCCATTTTTAACCACAAGTATTTTAATAACCACATAAGGCATGCAATTCACAAAGATGTCATTTTCATGCCATTATTTGGCTGTTAACGGCTCTGTAAAATGCCTCTGCACCTTTGCATGCACAGAGGCATTGCACAGTGCTCTGATCATTGTCCTCACCCAAATCGCTGTAAAATAAAATCCCTAGTGCTAGTGGCACACCTCTCCTACTCTTAGGTGAAAGGAACCCTAAGACAAAGTACTGGATAGGTGGGGTGAGACTTAGCACTACAAAATAGGAATGGGATCTAGGAGTTATCATTAGTAACTCACTTTAATAAACAAGCCAATGCAACAGCGCCTATTGCAAGGCTAACAAGATGCTGGGATATATCAGAAGGGGTACTGACAGTAGAAGAAAAGAGGTAATACTTCCCCAATTCATATCCATGGTGGAGCCTCACCTTGAGTATTGCATCCAGTTCTGGAGCCCTCACTTCAGAATGGACAGGGATAGGTTGGAAATAGTGCAGCACAGACTATCAACAATGATTCAAGGCCAGCAGGACACATCCTATGAAGGGTGCTTCAAGGCACTAAATATGCACTCACTGGAAATCAGAAGGGAGAGGGAAGATATGACAGAGACCTTCAAGTTCCTTAAGGCAATTAAAAAGGTAAACTGTAGGGAATTATTTACCCTGAATACCAACTCAATGTAACATGGTCATAAGTGGAAATTAACCTGAGGGAGGTTCAGGAGGGACATGAGGAAGTATTTCTTTACAGAAAGGGTGATGGAAATTTGGAACAGTCTGCCAGCTGAGGCAGTGGGTGCAAACACAGTCAGGGGATTCAAGCAGGTATGGGCTAGAATGAAAGGAATAGTGGTTGCCTAGGGCAACAAGATAAGGTAGAAGAATGGGGATAGGACAGGAAGGGTTAGTACCCTAAAGGAACAATAGGTTCCAGGGATTGTAGGGACTATGGGCAGACTGGATGGACCTCTGGTCTTTTTCTGCCATCATGGTCTATGTTTCTATGTAGTCTAGTGGCCCCACCTCACACAATTTCCTTTGCCAAAATGTAACATCTCCCTGGTGTCCCGTGGTCCCTCCCTCCACTAGTCCCCTGTTCCTTCCCCTTTAGTGCCACCACTCTGCTAGATGGTGGCTATCACTTACTTTCTGCTCACCTTCCTGGCATTGCTAAGCTATAAAGTGATACATAGCTTGAGGACAGAAAAGTAACTCAAAGTAAAAAGAAACAAACCTAAAAAAAGTAACGAAGTCTTCAAAATGTGGTACTGCACATTCATGTGGACTTATTGCAATTACAGTACTTTTCTGTCCAAGATATATCACTTTAGGACTTCTGCAGGACAGACAGCAGCCAGTCAGGGAGGTGAGAATAGGGTACCCAGGTGAATCAGTAAATCACCAGTCATAGTTTTTGAGGGGTCAGTCATGACTGATCATTGTTAATCATCAAATGTTACCCTAAGATCATCAAAGGGGATCATGATCTAAGATTATCTAAATCATGATTTAATCATTAAACATGAACTTTCAAATCACCAGCTGATGATTATTGATTATTTTTGTAAGCTTAAATTAGCATGATGGTTGATGATCTGTGGAAAATCAAGTGTGGATCACTGATAACTTATTCAGCTCCTCCCTTCAAACTGGAAAGGTCCCCTGCAACTGGAGGGAGACACGTGCCATGCCACTCCATAAGGGTGGTCCAAGGGAGGAGCTGGGAAACTACAGACTGGTTAGTCTGACATCTGTGGGGGGGGGGGGGGGGGGAGCTGCTGGAAACCATCTTAAAGGAATGGTTGATGGAGTTCCTAGAGGCCCACGGTCTCCAAGATGTTCAACAGCATGGGTTCATCCGGGGAAGATCGTGTCAGGTGAGCCTAGTTAAATTCTACAACTGGGTCACAAGGTTTATGGACCAGGGAAAGCTGATAGACATCCTGTACCTGGACTTCACTAATGCTTTTGACTCAGTACCACACTGTAAACTGCTAGAGAACTGAGGAGCTTGGGGTTGGGGGAGAAGATACTTGGGTGGATTCAGAATCAGTTAATGGATAGGTATCAGAGGGTGGTAGTTGGGGGTGAGGTCTCATCTCCCAGAAGGGTTGTTAGTGGGGTCCCCTAGGGATCCGTGTTGGGGCCCGTCCTTTTTAATGCATTCATCGCAGACATCGGGGTTGGGGTTAGGAGCAGGCTGAGTCTATTTGTGGATGATTCCAAACTGGGTACAGTGGTAGATGAGGAGGAGGGGAGAAGGTTGCTGCAAGATGACTTGGAAACACTTAAAAGGCGGTCGCACACTAGGCAGTTGAGGTTGAATGCCAAGACATGTAGTGTTCTCCACTTGGGCGTCAGAAATCCCGGGTACAATTACAATCTCGGAGGGGTAAAACTAGCAGTCTCCAGGGAAGAAAAGGATCTTGGGGTGACAACAGATGCCAAAATGAATAATTCTGTGCAGTGTAGAAGGGCAGCTGCGAAGGCGAATTGGATGCTATAGTGCATAGCTAGAGGAATAACATCAAGAAGGAGAGATGTCCTGCTGCCTCTGTACAACTGGCTGGTTAGGCCACACCTGGAGTACTGTGTGCAGTTTTGGCACCCATACTTGAGGATGGATGTTGCCCTTCCTGAGAAGGTGCAGAGGAGGGCATCAAGGATGATTCACGGTGTGAAGAACCTGTCCTATGAGGAGAGACTACGGGATTTGAACATGTACTCCCTGAAAGACAGTAGGGATGGGGAATATGATAGAGGTTTTAAATATTTGAAGGGAATTAATCAGGTCAACTCTGATGGACTGCTTCAGTTGAGGAAGAACAGAGCCACAAGAGGGCATAGCCTGAGACTGGTGGGTTGGAGGTTTAAGGGGGAAACGAGGCATCACTACTTCACTGAGAAGGTGGTGGCACCCTGAAACTCATTGCCATCAGTGTTGGTGGGGATGAAGATGGTGGCAGGCTTCAAGAGAGGGTGGGATAGACACAGGGGTGTTGTCCGGGGAAGGGAGTGGGGTAAATAAAGGGTCTGCAGTGAGTAACACAAAGGGAGTGGGGACAGCCACATTGAGTTAACTGTAGGCTGCTAATCGAGCAGACTCGATAGACTAGTGGGCCGAATCTGCTGGCAATTTAGTAAGCTAGTATGTTTGTTATTACATTAGTTTAGTATTATAAAATTGCAAGTCACGGAAGTAATATTTAAAGTTTTATTTGTTACAATTATGAAAATAAGAATGTCACATATCAGCAAAGACAAATTAATTATCAATTATAATGTATAGTAAATCATGTAACGTCAAGTTGTAATCCCATTATGAAGAGTACATGCAATGTCTAGTATAGTATACACATTTGCATGCCTAATTTGCATATTTCAAAAGCACAGTTTATGGACCCAAACAATGGCAATTTCTATTTTTAAATTAATTTTGCATTCATAGTATTAGTTTACAGACCATTTGGGAAAGGTTCTGAGCACAAACCAGGTACTTTTAGGAACTCACCACAACATAAAAGGAACCATTTACAGGGGCTGTATAAATCAATATGAGTCATGTTAAGTGAAGTAAGGTATGAGGTATCTGTAATCATAACCATGAACGATCATGAAAAAAAAAATCATAATGATATGAGATCATTGTTAGTCACTGTCACTATTTCCATAATTTCATGGTTTTTATTTGATGTCTATTTAACGTTGATGTTTAATTATTATTAATTATGATCACAATGATGTTTTTTGAAGCCTGAACATGATCTTTGAACATAACAAATAATGGTCATTCATGTTACATCATTATATATACAATAATGCATGGGGGTGAGTGCCTAATGAGAAATTATGTGCACTCGAGGTGTTGGATGCTACATAAACCCCGAGGGTGAAGCCCGAAGGGTTTATATGAGCATCCCACACTGAGGGTGCACATAATTTCTCATTTATGCACTCACCCCCATGCATTGTTATGTGTAATTGCTGGGGAACGCTTTTTTCTCCAACCAGGTTTCGGCAAATAAAAAGACAGTTTTTCAAAAAGTCTTGTGTTTGCTTTTTTCTTTATTACAGCTTGTGGTACAATAATTAAAGTGAAGCTTTAAGATGTTTGTAGCTGATGTTCAAAATCACTTCTATAAGGTCTGTGTCATCATTGTCATGGCAATATTTAAATTAAGTCAAAGGTCAGAGCTCACAGCTTCTGTTTATATGGAGACAGTAGCGAGCGAGAGCAAGAGTGAAAATGCCGTGTAACTGCTGGAAAATGCTAGGTGAGGGTGACTACTAGATGTTTTGCCGATTTTTTTTATTCTGTGTACGTTTTCTTTAGTCAGAGGAAATGCCGAATAACAGAATTTAAGGGAGCTGTGTGAGTTATTGAGTACGAGCAGGGCTGAAAATCTGGCGCGTGTTTAGCATTATAACCCATGGGTTATAATGGCGAATAATAACCAGGTTGTCTTATGAGAAAAAAAGTGCCCCAGTTAATACAAAATCATTATCTCTTCAGCTGTGTAAGTGTTAGCCACCATTTGTCATGGGCTGACATTTGGGTGGAGGGGAGAGTGTGCTATGGGGGGACCACTGAACATTACACCATGGAGATTTTGTATTGTGCCAGTGGGTATTGGGTGAGAGATGAAGCCACAAAACAACTAAGGAGTCTACCAGGGATCATGGTTGGAGCAGTGTACCATTAACACCAGGACTGCACATTACAAGGGCTCATATCATGAGGGGCAGCACCACTAGCATGAAAGACTGTACATTACAAGGGGTCAGAGAAGGAGGGTGGGTACCACTAGCACCAGAAATTGTAGCTTACAGATTAATCAGGTGTGAGGGGGTATCACAAGCAACAGGGAATGCAAATTAAAGGTGATCAGGGTGGCAGATGGTATCACTAGCTCTAGTAATTGTACATTACGGAGGATTTGAGGTGGGAGGGGGTAAGACCAGCACCAGAGATTGCACATTACAATGGACTGGGTAATGGTGGTAGAGTTTAATTTCCTTACATAGGCATCAGTGCTGTTGGAGGACAGGGTGGTAAAGACTCATGTACCATTGTGTACGTTATGAGTAGGGTTTTGGAAATGGTAAACAGTGCTGCTGGAGAGCAGCATGTTTGGCGCTTTCAAAACCTGTTAAATATACTGTACCACTATGTCTTTGAATGCAGGAGGTTCTGCTTTTTTGCATGGCCACAGTGGTTTATTTTGTGTGACTGGGCTGCTAACCACTTAGTGACATACTAATTGTACTTTTGAATACAGTAACAGCAACAGCGCTAACAGGCTGTTGGACATGCTATATTCCATCATCATAGTGCTAACCCTCTGGCGAGTGCACACTGATGGTTTAAGTATTTAGTTAGTTTTTATTTACCAGATAAATGTGGTAGACAATCAAGGACAGAGTTAAACTGTGGCTTATACACACATCCTTGGACATGCAGATATGCACAGCATTAGGAAGACATATAGACATACTGATATATGCAAACTCAATTGTGACACAGACACACACTGGCCAAGACTGACACGTATGCACACACACACACACACACACACACACCAAACACAAACACACACACACACACACACACCCCTTGAGACAGTCACAGACATCTTGGGATATGCAATCATGACAGCTGCTGTACATAAAGTCAGCAACCTGTTAACACTGAAAAAAGGCAGCTGCTAAACAGTACTACAGAATAATGTTAATGCACATACTACTCCATATAGTTAATTTGCAAGGTCAAGGGAGACTCCAAATACTATGCAGAGGTTTTCTGACAATCTCCTACTTCCCAATTGATCCCAATTTTGAGTGAGAGGTATGCAGAAAACTGAACAAGTTTACAAGTTATGTGGCTGTCATCAATATCTTAGCAGAGTTTTTGATTTACTGTAGGTATACAGGCACAGAAAGATGAGGTAACATCTTCCGGTGTCATAAACATACTGCAGTTTTCAGTCTCTACAAATATAAACACTGACCGGTCTGGGCAAGAGTGGTTCAAGTTGGTTTAATGAGTGTGTGTGTGGGGGGGGGGGGCATTTAAGAAATGGCCAGGGACCTGGGAGCCACCTAGATCTCCCCCTTAATTTTTTGCAATCCAAGTCTTGCAGTGTCATTACAAAATTTGGGAGTGCTAATAGTGTAACATCGTACTGGAGAAGTACTGTGGAAGACTACGGAAATGAAGGCTGGTCATAGGCACTTTGGATTGGGGTATCAATTCTGGTGAGTTGAGGTTTGAAAAGGCCCATTCCAGTGGGTAAGTGGGCATTTTGGGGGCCAGAAAGTCCATCCTGGCTCTTCTGGGGCATTCTTGAGGTTACTCAGATGTCCCGCATTCTCAAACGAATCAAAATGTATGCTTTCCAGTTTCAGAATTACTGTACTCTGGCATTGTGCTTTTTCACCTAACCCCCTAACCAGGCCAGTAGCTTCATCCTCTAGTTCCCTTAGCACCATGAAAAGCTCAATATATAGCAAAGGCAACACACCAGTTACAGGAAGTGCAAAAGGACTGGGAGTGAAGGATGTTATATGATCCACCTTTCTCGACCATGTAACACTGTAACAAACACATTAACCAAAATGCATCCTACTCCGAACCCCCCAAAACAACACCCCAGACACCATCACCTTTTATCTCTTCACCTGAGTTCATGTAACTAATTCACATCCAGCTGCATTTGATTTGAAGCCCCCCTCTCACCCAGACCACACTTGAACATGGTCAAATAAATACATTTCTATCTCACAAAAAGTAATCGGAAATCAAAAGTTGAATTATAAGTCAACAGATACACTAGCTCACAGAGTTCTGGGCATATGATAGTCCCAGGGACATACTGTAATACAGCCAACCTCAGCCTGAGTTAAAATAATCCGATAGACTGGCAGCAGACAAAGAGGGCCAATAGGTGGGCTGTTGATACTCTGCTCACTGCAGTTCTCTGTTCAAACTCAGCTCTGTACCCTGGAGCATGAGTGACAGGTGGCAGGCTCCAGCTGTGGACAGTACTGCAGGAGTGATCTCACTGGCTACAGGGTCTTGGGGGAGGGGTCAGTCAGCGGCTGCTGGGGTCCACACACAGGGAGAGTACTCACAGGTTTCACAAGATTCATACATAGGGGAAGGCACTCCCTAAAACAGTGGGCTGGGTCCAGCAGCAACTGGCGCTGGCATGCTTTATTGATCCATGAGCAACTATTACTTAGCAGCTGCACGTGGTCCAAGCATGACTTGGGCTCTCAAGAAAAATGGAGTTCACATACTATGTTGTGCCAGTCCTGAGTACCGATGGTCCCCATGCAGTGGCACTCAGCCTAGGGGCTGCAATGTGCCTTCCTGGCACAGTCCTGTCTTGTTGTTGGCCTGCAGCCTGTGGGCACACCATGCAACTCTCTGTCAATGTCTCAGGTGGGCACCGTTTCCCGTAGTCTGCCAACAATTTACAACCCCAGTGCAGAAAAGAAAAACAAGTAGTTTTACAAAACTCAGTTGCTATGCAGTCCTACAGATCTCCAAGTAATATATAGGACTCCATTTAGCCTATACTGTGGTAGGCACCCTGCTGACTTTTTCCAATGGTGTCATCAAATTAGAGTAGTTTGCCTTTTCTGATTTTGGTGACACCCACCACTCTGCTAACAAAAAGCCTGATCTTAAGCTTTGCTAAAGAGTAAGATGAACCAACAACTTATTTCTAAACCTCATTACTATTTCTAGATTAAAAGTCGGGGAGAGGAGCCACACATAATTAATGAAAGCACCTCAGGGCAGTGTTGCAGTTATATGTCATGAACTGTGGGAGTTAGTTGGGTCCACGGGGGCTATTTTTATACAGATCTCTACTTCCTATCATACGTAAATGGCATAGCTGCATGATCTAAAGGGGCCCCCTTTCTATGAAGGTCAAGCCTCTGCTGGCTGCTTCACAATTCTGACACAAATCCAACACTTCCTGGGTGTGGAAGACACTTGGCTCACCTTGTACTGTATCTCTCTTCCCACAGTATGCCATTATCCCACAATACCACACACCCTGTCATACCTTCCTGTTCAAGAAAGCATATAGTAACAGGTGAGGTGCACACTTGGCTTAGACTGGAGATGGGGTTTCCTTCACAGGACACTGTTACAGTGGCCCTGAACTAAGGATCCATAAATGAGGAGTTTGGTTCAAAGGAACTCTATGGTGAAATGAAGCTGTACTGGTATCTATTGCATTTCACAAAAACTGAAATTTCTCAGTTTTTGTTTTGTGATTTTCAGACCTTTGTGCCTCTGTCAGATAATCCCCCTTGTAACACAATCCGATAATCTCTTTTTGTTAATTCTTATTCCTTCCATGGTTCCTTTTCTGCCTCTGCATGCATGTACAGTGTCCTTATTGTTTGCATTCAGCACCCCTTAAGCACCACCCACTGCTCTTACATTCTGACAACTTAACAGCTGCCCCAGACTCAACACACGTAGCTGTGTACATGCATGTCTGCACAGCAGTTTCACAGTGAGTGCAAGTAATGATTCTTATACTGTACATCAGGCTACATAAAAGTAGAGAAAACTGCAGCATTTCTGGACAGTTGCATTTGTAATTCAGTTTTATTTAATTTATCTTCAGTTTATTTACCCAGCTGAGACGGAAAGGATCTCTATTTTTAGGGCTTTCATATTTCTACCTAATTTTATAGTTAGGGGCTACAAAGCACAGAGAGCTCAAAGGGATGTGCATAAGGTCACACAATGACTTGTCATTGGCTGTGGCAAGATTGCAGACTGAAATCCCATTTTAGAGTTCACTGCTTTATACAGTAGCCAATGCTGTCTTCTCTGTATAAGAAAAACACACAATGAGTGTAGAGGTACATGGCAAGAAAATGACAGGCATCCTTCAGTACATTTCATCAGCAGAAAGTGGGAGGTGGATTTGCCTCTGTATAGATTGCTTGTAAGCCTCACCCAGAGTACTGTGTTTAGTTCTGGAGACCACATCTCAGGAATGACATAGACACAGAGGAAGTGTTCCAGAGGAGGGCAACTAAAATGGTACAGGGTTTGCATCAGAAGCCCTACAAGGAGAGACTAAAGTACCTAAATATGTACATCCTGGAAGATAGGAGAGAAAGGGGACAAGAGAGAGAGACCTTTAAATGTTTCATGGAGGGTAAACAAGGTACAAGATGGAAGTATTTTTTCAGAAATAAAGGTGCCCAAGGAAAAGGGGTCACAATAAAAAGCTTGAGAGGAGTTGATTCAGGAGAGATGTGAGGAAGTACCTCTTCACAGAAGGAGTGGTAGAATCCTGGAATAGTCTTCCAGTGGAGGTGGTGGGGGTGAAAACAGTAGTAGGGTTCAAGAATGCATGGGATAAACATAAGGGAATCTTAGGGAATTGGCAGATAAAGATCAAGTAGGACCTGTGTTGATACTATAAGCAGGAAAAAAATGGGCAGACTAGGTGGACCAAGCAGTCCTTATCTGCTGGCAGATTTCATGATTTTATGCTTCAGGTGTCAGCAACTTAGACACATTAGGCAAACATGACAAGCAACTAATCAAAGAACTGCAAATTAAGTATGAGCATAGTGATAAGTGCTAACCTAAGAATAAGTGACTGTGGATAAATCAGTGGCTTAACCACTGCTACGTGGTGATCAGAATTTATGAAGTCTATCTAAAAACAAGCATTTGTTCAGCATTGCTGAATGTTCACTGTTGGTATTGCTGTTGTACATGCCTCCCATTTGTTTCTGTGTATATTCCTCTGCCTTGCATTTTAAGGTATCACTCTCAACACAAATGTCTTATGTTCTTCAAGCACTGGTTCACTTCATTAGAAAAACAAGCATTTCTCAATGCTGAATGATTGTTTGGTGGTACTGGCATTGGCACTGGTAGTGCAGGAGTTAGAGAGATGCATAATAGGAATGGCAGTTGAAGTACTGAAGTAATGCTAACCCCCACCCCCACCCTGCAGAGACTGGCAGGCATTGAGGGTGTGCCTTTGGGTCATCGGCCATAACACTCACGCCATTCCACCTCACCCCACCCTGCAGACAAAGACAGGTGTCACAGTGTGCCTTGAGGTGTTTGGCCCTTATGCTTACCCCATTCCTTAAGGAAATAAGCTGAGATGGGTGTGGTATAGGAGAATGGGGTGAACATTAGGGCCGAAGACCCCAAGGCACACCCCGATGTCTGTCAGTGGCTGCAGGGTGGGGGTGGGGGTGGAATGTGGTGAGCATTATGGCTGATGACCCCAAATCACCCCCTCAACACCTATTAGTCTGTTCAGGGTGGGCATTACAGTTGGAAACCCTAATGCCCTGGGTGTTTGTTGGTATTTTTGCTCCAAATTTTCAACATGGGCTTTTTGGGATCCCACCTCCTGAACGGTGGAGATAACATTTTGTTACTCAATCCCAAAAAGTGATTTTGCACAGCAAGTGTGTCATTCGGCACCACAAGTGCAAAAACACATTTCAGGCAGGATGTGAAAAAATGGCAGCTGTACCATTCATAAGGAGGTGTGAAGAAATGACAATGTTGAAAATCTGGAGTGAAAATATGAAAAAGTGGCAAAGTTACAAGTGTGCATGGAAACTGTGCAATGCACACTCATAACTCAGTCATTTTGTGGAATTTTGCCACCAAATTTTCAACATGGCCTTTTTGGGACCTCCCCTCATGAACAGTAGCATTGGGATTTCATTGCTCTGTCCTGATAGTTGATTTTGCACAGCGACCATGCCATTCTGTGCCACAGGTGCAAAAGCACATTTCGGGAAGGATGTGAAAAATGATAGCTGTATTGTTCATAAGGGGTGTGAAAAAATGGCAATGTTGGAAATTTGGGGTGAAAATATAAAAAACTGATGAAACTGTGAGTGTGTGCAGAAACTGCACAATGGACTCTCATAGTGTAGTCATTTTTTGGAGTTTTTTCACCAAATTTGTAACAAGGACTTTTTGAGACCCCACCTCATGAATAGTGGCACTGTCATTTTATCAATTGGTCACCTTTTGGGACTGAGAAACAAAATGACAGCGACAGTGTTCCTGAGGTGGAGTCCCAAGAACCCCATGCTGAAAATATGGGACCAAAACTCCAACAATTGGCTGAGATAGCACCCTCAGTTGAACCCCCAACTGACTGCCATTATAGGGCTTAGCATCATTTCTTCAGTTCCTGGTTGATCTTTGAAGAGTGCGGATGTGTTTCTGGTACACAGAAGATTGCTGCTCCTAACCTCCATAGGTAAGAATGGATGAGGGTAGTGCAGGGAGGTGGGGTGCACAGAGGGAGGGTGTGGGTTGGGGAGGGGGGCTGGCGG
Source organism: Neoceratodus forsteri (assembly GCA_016271365.2). NCBI lineage: Eukaryota > Metazoa > Chordata > Ceratodontiformes > Ceratodontidae > Neoceratodus > Neoceratodus forsteri. The sequence goes on from CM057452.1 coordinate 1,408,021,183, forward strand.
GAACAATGAGGGACCGTTTTCTTCTTTTTTCATGTTTAAAAACAAAAGACCTCATAGGACTGTTTTCTTTTTTTACAGGTGAAATATTAATAAAACAGATTTTGGCACACTGTTACAGGCTGCCAGTGTGTCAGAGTACTGGGGGGATCAATGCCGACACAGGGATTGGGCACCCTGAGGACAGTTGAGAACATGAGGTATGGGGGGACAGTGTATCTTACACTGGGAGTGGGCATCCCAGAGTTGGAAACATCAAAGAGGTAGTTTTTTGGCACACTAGGGTGGGCTCCCAGTGTGCCATATTAATGGGTGAGCGGGGATACATGCTGACATGGGGATTGAGCACCCTGATGTCGGTGGGAGGGATCTGCTAGCACAACTGCACTTAATTGAAAGTGCCTTCAGGCATTGTAGATTCCCAGCCTGTACAGAGCTTAGGCTGTGGCCTACTCTGCACAGGTGGGAGAAGAGGAACAAAAGGAGTCAGCAGGAAGTGGAGGAGGCAGGGGAGGAAAGCGCCTCCTCCCACTTTCCAGAATCACCGCTCTGGCAAAATTATTGCAAATGTATTTATGCCCTACAGAGCTTAAGGTGTCAGCCAGTGGTGCAAGGGACTGGAGAGGGAAGGGACTGGTGGGGTGATGGAGGGGGGGTGATGGAGACATCAGCCAGGCTGATCAGGATGCAAACAGCTGTTTGCTGGGTGATGACCTGCAGATGAAAGTAAAAAACCATCACATGATTGGTGCATCTTTTTCTTTTCAAGTGTAGACCACTTCAGGCAAAACAGTGTCACAATCAGCCTGGCTGATGATTGGTGTGATACTGTTGAGCTCCTTGCAGAGCACTCTGCATTGGACAGTGTCACACCCTTCAAAAGTCACTCATCGCAAGAAGCTTGACATGTATGCGCAAACTTAATCAAGTACTGGGTAGAGAATTCCAAAATTTGGCAGCCAAAAATGAAACAAACATTTGATAACATGCAAACAGTAGAATGGGGCATACAGTATGGATGGGGAAAACACATTCTAAAACAATGAACCCTTACAACATACCAAAACTGTTGAATCTGTGGCCTTTCATTTCCTTCAGAAAGCTATGAAAATGAGATGGTGTAGGGGGAGGGAGGACTGTCATGTCACATGCCTTTCGTTTGTTCCCCACCCACATTACCCAAGGCAGATTCATGCAACTAAAGGAAGGAGTACATGGAATGACTTGCTGAATAGACTGGGGGGAGGGCTAGCATTCTACTTCCTCAGCAATAATGCTATACATGTAAATAAGTGATGATACAGGTATCAGGTATGGAGAGGCATTCTCCCAGCATCTGTTACGTTTTTATAGTTGACTTCTTACTTAGTAAGGTACATCGCTATGTGGTTCAGTAGTACTTAAAAATGTTTTTTTATCTGAACAGACATTAAAATATGTTATAGTTTAAGCTTTAAAGACCTAATGAGCTAAGACATCATTGTTCTAAGTGTTCAACTGCTCTGGTACTACAACGAACATTATTAGTCTGTAATATGCAATACAATTTCTACCATGGTTATCATAATGTATATATCATGAACGTTCTGTTACTACTATAGTCTGTTAATTCAAGGGAGAAATCCTGGCTGTTGATATTGTCGTTTATACTTGAAGTAATGAGCGCGCATGGAAACTGCGCAATGCACTCATAACACAGTCATTTTGTGGAATTGTGTCACCAAATTTTAAACATAGGCATTTTGGGACCTCCACTCACGAACAGTGTCACTGTGATTTTCTTAATCTGTCTTGAACATTGATTTTCCACAGTGACTGTGCCATCATGCACCAGATTTGCTAAAACACATTTTGGGCAGGATGTGAAAAATGAGAGCTGTACTGTTCATAAGGAGGTGTCGAAAAATGGCAATGCTGAAAATCTAGAGCAAAAATATTAAAAATTCTCGAATTTACGAGCGTTTGTGGAATCTGCGCAATGCATGCTCATAACACAGTCATTTTTTGGAATTTTTTCACCAAATTTGCAACATAGGCTTTTTGGGAGCCTGCCTCATGAACACTGACACGGTCATTTCATTAATCTGTCCTGAAAGGTGATTCCATGCAGTGACCGTGAAATCACCTTTCTAGACCGAATAATGACATGACAATGACTGAGTTCATGAGGCGGAGTCTCAAGAACCCCATATTGAAAATTGGGAGCCAAAAGTAGCAAAAATGGCTGAGATATCCACCTAAGTTGAACCCCTCCCCATCTACAGCTTACTGGCATTTCTTCATTTCGCAGTTGGCTTTGAAGAGTGCAGACATGTTCCCAACTTCACTGAAGATCGTCACGCCATGCTCCAGAGGTAAGTATGGGGTGAGGGGGTTATGGGGAGGTGGGGTACACAGAGGGTGGTGTGGGTTGGGAGAGGGGGCACCGGAGACAACGAGGGACCATTCTCTCTTTTTACAGGTAAAAAAAAATAAAAGACATTGCAGTATTTTTTTTTCTACAGATGTGTTTTGGCACACTGGTGTGGGCTCCCAGTGTGCCACCTGTGTTTTTTTGGGAGGGAGACTGAAGCCGATGGGGATTAGGCCCCCCATCAGCACACAAAAACGTGTCTATGTTTGGGGGGGCGCATGATGCAGAGGGGGATTGAGCACCTCCTCAGCACACAGATTAAATAAATAGGGGGACATTATGCCAATGGGGATTGGGCTCCCCCATCAGCAAATGAACTGGGAAGGGGGCATGCCTTCAGGGGGGATTTTGCACCCCTGACGTCAACTTTCAGGTGGGACTGTGAGAGGTGGATGGCAATGGCTGCCGCCATGTTTATTGAAATGTTACACCAGGCAAGGCACACACTGCAATGACGGGTCACTCCCTCATTGCAGCAGCGAAATTGTTTCAAGTTGGTGACACGTTTTTGCACTGCTGTCTTAGACAGTGTGCTGTTTCACTGATGCCACAGAGCCTTGCCCGAAAAAGCAGTGGCACCACACCACATATCCAAAACTTGCTTTCCAAGCTACCACAATATGTTGTTTGCACTTGTGTGCAAGACAACGTAAAAACAGATGGTTTTAAAGTAAAAATGAGCTTTTGGGAAAAAAAATGCTGAGACAGACTTTAAACTATCAGCCGAGATAGACTTAATTAAAAACTATTTTTTTGAAATTGATAAAGCAGTCAAAGAAATTAAAACAAAGACTCTTACAACTGATGCTTTAGCAACATCGAATATTCATACCATATTGGCTTTAAATAGATGGATTAAAGCACTTGAGAATGCAGCTAAGTTTACAAATCTGTGTATAGCTAGACTGTCATTATCAGTTGATACAGAGTATCAGTCAATCAGAGACTTGATAAAATAAATTTTCATCAGTATCCTCTCCTTACCTGAAACAAACTTGCCATTTGTTACACAGGTATTCCGAGTACCCATAAATCCTATCAATGGAAATTTAAAAACATCTGATGCAGCTATGAATATTTGTGAACCAGCTACAGAAGGCAAAACTGAAATGAAAACTATGCTAATATTCTCGTTGACATTTGACACAGATCGGGAGATGATAATTTGTGCTGCCAGAGTTAAAGGGACAGTAACTTTTAAGAGACCTTCCATCCTTGTTTTTCCTAATGTTTCTCCAATAACACACAATAAGAGGAAAAAGCTGCTAATATACAAGAAGAACTTGGTTGAAATAGGGGCAACATGATTGTTCCCTTAACCAGCTAAATGAATAATATTTCACAAGGAAAGAATACATTCACACTGAGCCAGAGCAGATTGCCAACATTAAAAATTCAGAGAAAAGGAAGAGGTGGACACGGAGAAGCAAACTGAGGAGCAGGATGAAGAGGGCATTGCTATATTACAGTATTACATAGGAGGGGCTCAAGTAACTGCTTCTGAAGAGGAAAAGGATCTTGGGATAGTGACTACGAGTGACCTGAATCACACTTCTCAGTGTAAAAAGGCAGTGGCGAAGGCTAACAGGATGCTGAGGTGTATTGCATGGGGATTCAGTAGCAGGCAGAGAGAGGTTATTTTATCATTGTACAGGTCATTGGTGAGACCACATTTAGAATATGGGGAGAGGTACTGGCATCCTTACCCTATCCTCAGCTATCGTATATTTTGTATTTTATATCTAAGTTTTTTAAGAATTTCCCTTTAAAGATTTTATTACTTTACAAATGCTATTTCTGTGTTTAGTATCTTGTTCTTATTATGTACGGCACCCAGAGCCTCTGAGATTGGGCACCTTAGAAATAAAGTTGCCTTGTCTTGCCAAGAAGGACATTAGCATGCTGGAGGGGGTCCAGAGGAGAACATCCAAGTTGATCGAGGGGCTACAGGATAGGTCATATAAGGAGAGGCTGGGAGCCCTGGGGACGTACTCCCTGGAAGAGAGGAGGCAGATGGGTGATATGATTGAGACCTTCAAGTACATGAAGAGAATTAACAGAGTGAAAAGGGAGGGTCTGTTTAAAATGAGTGACAACAGTACCACTAGAGAGCACAGCCTAAAATTGATGGGGGGGGATTCAGAAGGGATGTAAGGAAGCATTTCTATACAGACAGGGTGGTGTCCACTTGGAATAAACTGCCAGAGGAGGTGGCATTAGTAAGGATGGTGGGAACATTCAAGAGAACCTGGGACAAGCACAAAGGGAACCCTTGGGACCAAGGAAGGGGAGACGGGGGGGGGACAGTTGGGGGGCAGGGTCATTGGCAAAAATTGTAAGGCAAGATTCTGTTTCACTTACTGAGCAGACATGATAGACTGGGTGGTCTTTTTCTGCTGGATCTTTTTGTATGTTCATATGGTTAATTCCATTTAATCATACTGCATTTCCTGAAATGGAGCTAACCTGAACAATTTTTGCAAATTGATATAACATGTGTGATGGTTGTTCTTTAATACTTATGTTGCATTAAAACTGGAGTAATAACCTATAGTTTCTACTAATTGTAATAAGTTCAGTATTCTACTTTCTGAGTGTTATGAATGTAACAGAGCATGACACAGTCTATTGTTCAATGTATCATAGCCAGCATAAATACTAATTCTCGTGGCACATCGGGCCTATATCTTTTCTTAGTTGCTGAAGTCTGACTTAACACAGCACTTCTATAACAAATATTTACTAATATAACTTCTCCCATGTTTGTGGGAACTACTGAAAGATAAAATAATGATTTACGCTTATTCTGAGTTCAATAAATTTCAATTTTGCTGTATAATTTTATCTTAGGTCTCTAAAGAGTTGTAAAAGATAATAAAATCAATAAACAGAAAGGAAAAAAAACACTATAAAACAGCTATGATATAGGCTCCCACTGTGTTCCGAGCTGGTATCTCCATGTTTGATGATGTGTCCCATATTATGAAGGCCAATGACCCACTTTGCCTCACATTTTGAGTGATGGTATCTCACATTTCAGTGATACAAGGTTGAGAGATATGCAAATGATCAATTAGCATGTATTTAGCATGTGATATTTGCAAATGTAGGCAAATTACTAGGTTTAAAAAGAGATTAGGAAAGAAGAAAGTAATGAACGTTCTTTCATCTACACTGTATCCCAAAGCTCTTTGCAAACCTTGAACAGATTTTTCAACCATTAGGCAAAAAGAGGGAAGTCAAGGGAGACCATCAAAGCATAGAGAGAGAGATAGAGGTTAAGCAGAGGAGGTTAAAGTAACTTGCCTAAGGTCACACAGGAAGTGGCAGTTCTAATCAGTTTGCAACAGTTTGTCCCAGACAACAAGAACCTTTTGGAATTTGTTGTGCTTTGATTTAGAATCTGACCTGTTGACCCACCCCTAACATGAAAATAATGTAGCACATGTATGGGATTTTGGATTGGGTGACGTCAAAACCAAATGGTTTCAGTTTGCTTTATAATTTTATAAGTGCATCATTCTGGATAGTTTTATATGTCACAGACTGAGTCTCTGCCTCACGAACTGGGTTAGGAGTGTCAAGTTAGGATCTTTCAAGAAAAGCAATACTGGAAGCAGCAGTTTGTGAGACACTAACTAATTTGCTTATTTGGTACACTGTAAGCCTAGAGAAAATTCTAATGAGAGGTGAAGCCATGAATGCCAGCCACCCAGGCACATTGCCGAACTCCAGTGAATTCAGTAATTGCCGTTTGCACCCACAAAGTTAAAGATGCAAAAAGCATACTTAAACAAAGAGCAAATGACTGTGAACCCTAACAAGCTTTAAATAAACGCACTCTAAAATATCTATGGAGTATATCAGTGAAGTTAAGAAGTTTGCGAGGGAAGTTACATATTTAAAAACACAACTATTTCTATATTTGATGTTTATGTGTTAACAACTGAGTAACTCAGGATAGCTGCAGTTGTTACACAACATTTCAGTTTCACTGGGGACCAGCTTCTACCCATTTTAGCAGCTTGTTAGCTCTCAGCCACCTGCTTCAAAATTCTCAGACAAGGGTTAATATAATTAGTGACAAATGACCAAAATCAGGGACATATCTGAAAAATAGTAATATCAGCTCAAGAAGTTGTGTACTATACGCTTCCTAGCTTAAATAGCATTTTTGTAATGAGAAGTAGCCAGCCAGCAACACTAAAGGCAAACATTTTCATTATTAAAACCTCATATCTTTAGTATCAGAAATGCCAAATTTAGGAGGGGCTGGGGAAATTTCTAAGGGAAAATCATGGACATTTTTGAAAATCAGGGACAGTTGAGAGGTATACAGCTTGGTCACCTGGGAACACTCAGAGATTGTGCGACATGCACAAGATCACACACAGTGAGTATGCTGGCTGTAGTGGAGGTTGAACCTGTTATCTCCCTGCACGTTGTCATTAGGTTTCTCAAGCAAGTGCCTTATCCACTTCACAACACTGCATCACAGATTTGGTGAACTGGTAGGAACATGTATTGATACACATGGGCTTTACTGTATTACTGTTTAAAATATTTGTCAAAATGAGAATGTCCATTATGAACATACTGTATCATTATATGTTTGATGTTTACAATCCACATGCCTGCAGTACTGGCATGTCAAGTCAAAGTATTTCTCTGTTAAGTGTTTAATGAGACCCCACCAGCAGTACTGTGTTCAGTTCTAGAGGCTAACCCTCTGCAAAGACATTGACAGAGTGGAAGTGGTCCAGAGGAGGGCCACAAAAATGTTGTGGGGGTTTGCATGAGAAACCATACAAGGAGAGGATGCATGAGATCAACATATACTCCCTGAAGGAAAGGAGAGTGAGAAAGGATTTGACTGAGACTTTGTATACCTCATGTAGGTGAACAAGGTATGAAAGAGGACTGAGAGTCTCTTTCACAGGAGGAGGAGAAGCACCAGAACACTGGAGCATGCTATGAAGCTTGTGGTGGGGAAGTTTAAGAGGAATGTGAGGAGAGGAGAGACAGGATGGACATGATTGAGGTCTTCAAGTACCTCAAGGGAATAAATAGGGTAGACATGGAGGGGATCTTTAGACTAAATTAGGGAGGTATCACCAGAGGCATAGTTTGAAGTTGGAAGGTGGAAGGATGAGGAGGGAAAAGAGGAGGAAATTTTTCACTGAGATGGTGGTGGATCCTTGGAACGTGCTGCCTGGTGAGCTGGTTCAGTTATTCATGGCAGAGGGCTTCAAGAGAGGGTGAGACAGATACAGAAAGTGGGTGTATCAGATGAGGGCCTGGTCCAGGGGGTGGGGATGGATGTTAGGGGTTTCTGGAACACAAGGGGGGGAGGGCCTTGGTACCAAACTAGGGATCTGAGGTTCGAGCAGACTCACTAGACCATAAGCCCTAATCTGCTGGCAATTAGTATGTTAGAACATTAAATACATCTTCATAGAAAGGGTGGCAAACACCTGGAACAGCCTGCCAAAAGAGGTGGTGTGGGTGAAGACAGTGGGGAGCTTCAGGCATGAATGGGATAGGCACATGGGTACAATGCACAGTTGCAAGGGAGGAGGAAGGGATGCCTGTGACCAAATAGGGCCCAGGGTGTACAAATAGGCAGGGAACATAGGGCAGACTGGATGGGTCTACCAGTCCTTTTCTGCTGACTCATTCTCTGTTTCTATGTATTCAAATCATCACTTTAGTGACTGTGAAAAGGAGGGTGTCTTTTTCAGTTGGATGCAACGAGTAATTGGCCAGCCTGCCAGTGCAACAATAGTACTACCGCTCATGAAACCAATGACCAGGTTTAGAAGTGAGCCTGGGCAATCAGGGAGCTGACTGGGGGGTGAGGAGTATTGATCATCCCATCAAATGCTCTCCTCCTCCTCCAGGGACACGGGAGATCACATTCTGCTGCTCCATCTCCAGCTGGGTGACCACTTGTGATGGTGTAGGAAAAAGGTGTTTAAGTCTTGTGACCATTGGTGCTTGACTGCTAATTGGCTGCATCAGGCCTGGCCAACAGACAAGCCTACTGTGTCTTCCTGTAGGGGGAATGGGACAGAAAAGGGAAAAAGTGCACATAGTGCAGGGAGAAGAAACTCCACTGGTGACCCACAGAAACACAGGGTTTGAGTTGTTGCAATCCAGAGAATGTCCCTATCTTCACCTTCACCTTGGGTGGCCAGACAGACAGTGGAAAAGAAATGCCACAGAAACTGAAGATGTACCCAGCCCCAGGAGATAGGCTAGGGAGCAACACAGAGGTAAGTTACGGGTGGGTGGGGACCTGGAGCAAACATAAGAAAAAGTGGTTAGAATAGGATGCATGCCTTGCTGGTAGTGGAACGAGAACCCAGCCTATAACAGTAAGAAGAATAAAGGACTCTATGTGATAATAGTGGGGGGAAAAAAACAGCGACAGCAAATACAGCGAGTGCAAAATAATGTATACACATACGGAGGCTGCACAAAGACGCGATCATCAAAGATCGCGACAACAGTGCTGCACTGACTTTTTTCATGGAGCTTCACCGCCTGCACCCCCTATTGTTTGGGGCTTCATCCCTACACACTCCTAAACTTAAATAATCATCTCTGGATGGGACACAAGTCAGGTAACAGAGGGAAACTTGGGAGGGTGAGGAATACACTGGGGGTAGCAACTCGGGAAGAGGGAGCAAGCCAGGAGAAGGGAGCAACTACAAATTCAAGATCCAGGGGGATGAGAAACTGAGGAGTGGGGGGGGGGGAGAAATGCAAACCACAGCAGAACACATCTAAAAAAAAAAGAAAAACCAAAACACCGAACCCAGAACCCAGGTCAAGGACTCCTACCATGCACACAGCCGATGGCTTTAACCACTACATTACTGTGGCAACTCAACAGTTTACCCTACAGCATCATATTTCACTATTCACTACAAAACAGACCCAGAGGACTACATCACTTTCTTCTGCTAGTACTTCACTTAGATCACCACTCACTTCAAAAAGCATGTTGCCCAAAATGCATTTGCTATTTTTTACTTTCTCTTATTAACTCACCCATATTGCTTTGCAGTTTTTATGGGATACTAAATAAAGTACAGCATGTTTAAAATTAAAGAAAAAAGTTTAGTTAATTAGATGATAAGATAGAATTAGTGCCTTGAATGACAAGTAGATTAATTTGCATTCTGTTTACCAATATTGCCTTTTTATGCTGAAACACAAAGAGGAATTCTATGATCAAGCACAAATACGCTAGTGCCTCCCAAACAGGAGTTGTGCCCACAAACAAGCAGTTAAGTGTTTCGTGTGCCCAGCTTGCTCATACTAGGGTTCTTGTCAGGTGTTTTGTGAGAGTGGTTACTGGTGTGTTTTGTGACAGAACAAGAGTTTGTGCTTTGCTTTGCTCTCACAGGGGGTATGTGTAAACTTTTCTTGAACTACTTAACAGTGTTGCATTGTGCTTCACTAATTTGGGAGCACTGAACAGTCTTTTCGAGTTGGTTTGCACACGGTTCCCATATGCTGCTCTAAGTCTGTTGGAACATGACTGGTATAATACAACAACTGGTGAGGGTGGATCGCTGTGGGCTGAAAAATATCGCAACACAACCATTTGTGTCTAAAATCTTCTTTATTTTTACTACCCCAATGTTTCGCCAAATAAGTAGTGGCTTATTCCAGGGGACTTCTTAAGCAATAATGCATTACAGGGGGTGTGCTGTTGTAAGATTTACACATGCCTCGGGTGTTATGAGGCATGAAGCCAAAGACCAAGTGCTGTGAATCACCCGAGGCATGTGTAAATCTCACAACAACGCTCCCCCCCCCGAATGCATTATCGCAATTATAAAACACGTCAAGAAAAAATGCAGTTTTTTTGCAAATAAGTTAAGATTTACTATTATTATAATGATTTTTAGTATTTTATTCTTCTCCCATGAAAAAATAGTCTCAATGGCATAGAAACAAGTCATTGACTACAACAGAATTTGTAAGTGGGTAACATCAAGTGACAATGAGAAATCTTGTGAATCTCTGTCTGCTGGGGTGTGTTAAATATATTCAAAGTGATTTCAGCCCTGCTTTGAATATTTACCTTAGTGTTATCTTTTGAGGGAGGAGTTGGGCTTATGTCAGGTGGGGTCTGCATATTAATTGGAGGTGGCACCCACTTTCATCATCTGCTAGTTGACCACTGAGTGAGGGAGGAGTCAGTGACACTGCTGCTGATGTTGTGTGTCTGATGAGGAAGTTCAAGGATGTTGTGAAATGCATCTGGGCTAATAACATCCTGCTCTGTTTGAGGCATTTCTGTGTTTGTAGTCTTTCCTGCTGTGATGCTGTTGCTATGCCGTTGGTTTCATTGTTTTCGCTTCAGTCGTTACTGCGCTTCCCACAAACCCTCTGCGCTCACTTCCCGATTGGGGCTGCCGATGCGAAAACTTTCACCATACTCCTGGAAGGAGCCACTGAGGAGGTTGAAGCAGGTACCGTTAAAACTGGACATGCTCTGTATTTTTTTTTTCTTGAACGTGTTTCACTTTTACAAGGCAGTGTCTGCTTTGTTGTGATGAGATCTGTTTGAATTGGTGGTACCAGTTGCTCAGTGAAATAAATGCCAGTTTTAATCAGCACGAGCATTCAGTCAAGCAATACTGCTTACAGCGAGTGTTGTGCAGACAGTGGTGGTCAGCTGGGACTTTATTCGTGTGTTTGCTGTGAGGTTTACACATGGGTAATGCTCCACTTTGGCCAATCACATTTAATCATTTTCCTTGCCATTTTATAATGAAATTTCACAAACTTATATAGAATAGTAGATGGGTGACCATTCACAACCAGGCTGTGTTTCCATCAAGGGAGTTGATGGCATCATAGAGACTCTGAGAGGAAAGCTAGAGAGGTTTCTGTGATGGTATCAACTCCAGAGATGGAAAAACGGCCTTAGCTGTGGTTGATCACCCATCCACTATTTTATATAGCATATGGTGACCTGAAATGTGTGACGTTTAATTTCACAAGATTCATACCTTGTGTTCACACTCCTGCACTGGTCCTAACTACATTCATGCTTCCTCAACTCCCATCCTTGAAGATTCCTGTCCTCATTGATGCAGTCCCACTCTTCTGTGACCCTGTAACTGTGCCAGTAAATAAAAAAAAAAAGTGCAAATGGATAGTTTGGACACACGGATCTGACCATGGAGTCCTTGTCCAAACTGTGCTAAGGAACTGCTTGCCTGACTACTCGCTAAGCGGCGATGCCATTTTATCCTGTATTTTTTGAATCAATACTGTTTCAGCCAATCAAATAGCAGCTCAAGGCAGAAATGTTGTGCTATCGATGTGATATCAGAACAATAGTACAACTTTTTTGACCTTTGAACTGTCCTACAACAACATTCGGAAAGCCACCGGTTTCTGTAGAGAAAAAATCCAAGCTATATACTAATCACAAATCTTATAACTCCAGTATTCAATGTTAACTTATGCTTGACATACAATACAATCAACCAAACTTACCTATACAAAATCTCAACCTCTTAAATTGTGGCTGAAACTTCACAGTTTTCTGAATTTCAAACTATAAAAACTCAGCAAAAGTACCTTAAATACCTATGGCCTCTGTGATTCATAAAAATCTGAAAACAATCTGTGTGAACCAATAGAACACCCTATATTCCTCCCACTACCAGTCAGTGTGTCACAAACATGCTACTTACTCCAGTTTACCAACCTCATTGGCTTGTCTGCCAGGAGTCAGTTGGGTATAGGTTCCAGTAACAGGTTTTTTTTGGCTATGCTGTAACAATTTTGAAATTTGTGAACAATACAAAACACTGTCTCTTTAAATTCTTCTTAGCAGTGCATACTGAGTACACAGGTCAAAACTTCCAAGTTATCTAGCAAATGTCATCCCTCAAAAAATGATTTTGTCAAATTAGTTTGGTGATCCATCCTTTTTAGTTTGTTGTGTAGTGGTTCCCTTATTAATTTTATATTGTATGCAGTTACTATCACCGGGTTTTCCCCATTGAGTTGACCTATGTATGCCCAAGCACTGTTAACAGTATTCTCAAACATATAAAATAAATACCAATGAATTTAAACAAGACCATATCTTTGATGTTCTAAATCTATAAGGCTGTCGTTCACTGCTATATCATAATAAAGGTATATGAGATTACTTTTAAGTGAGGCTTAGAAACAGCATATAAAAAGTTGGCAGAGGTCATAACAGCTTGTTACAATTTGAAACTACACCATTTAAAAGGTTTTTTGCAAAGTTAGTACCACGTCAACCTGTGATGAACTGTGGTTTCCTAATCTACATAACAGAAAGATCTGTATTTGTATTTCATGCTCAATGCAGCAATGAATGTGTCACTAAGAATATCGACACATAACTCCCCCCCCCCCAAATGCATTAAGTCTGTCACCGGGAGTCCATCATTGTTGTTTGGAAACACTTCCCCCTTCCCCCCAAAATGCATTCAGCAAAGGCAGACTACTCCCGGTGCCAAGAACCCAACTGCCACCCCTTCCAAAAAGGACACCAGCAGAAGGAGCCCATTCTTGGTATGGGGACCCCCCCCCCCAGCAAGATGACCAACAACAGTAGTCCATCCCTGGAGACAGGAAACCACCCCTTATCAAGATGGCCAGTACCAGGATCCCATCTCCTGGATCCCCTGAATCCCGGGTCGCCCCTGAAAAAAGGACCTTCGGGGCTCAGTGGGCCTACCCGGTCACCAAATTTTAAATATATAAGTAAATAAAATCTCCAGTGCTGGGAAAGTTCCCACCCTCATCAGTCAAAACATCCAGTACTGGGAGCCTAGCCCTGGTGCCGGAAAGGTCATCCAACCCATGTGTAAGAGAAAGTGGCCAGTAGCAATTTCAGTGTGAGTTTGGCTCCGCATCCTTTCCATCAGATCAGTTTTGGGACTTCAGGCCAAATGCATGGTTCACAGTGCAGTGCAGTGAGACTTTAGGCCAAATACGTGGCTCGCAGTGTAGCACAGTGGGACTTCAAGCCAAATGTGTGCTTCACAGTATAGTGCAATGGGACTTCAAGCCAAATGCACGGTTCACAATGTAATGCAGTGGGACTTCAGGCCGAATGCGTGGTTCACAGTGCAGTGCAGTGGAGCTGCTTTAAAGCACTTCTATATTTCAGCCCATTTTTGTGCACTGAAACTGATTTAATTAGATAACAGTTCTAGCAGCCCGAAAAAAGATGAACTGATGTGTCTGACATAGTTTGGGGGGTCAAGTGTTGAGCAGAAACATCAAGTGGCAGGATCAGAGATTAGGGGATCAAAGGGTTGAAGTCAGTCAGCAGGACTAAACATAGAAAATGTTTTTTAAATGTAGCCAGATCATAGCCAAAATGCTGACAAAAATGTTGGGCTAACGTCACTGAAATAGATACAGTATTGGCTTATTTTGGCATTTTATCGAAAGCCCACTTCAATTTTGGCTTACTCCTCTCCCCACTTCCCTGACCAAAATTCCTGGTTCCAGGAGCCCATCCCTAGGGCAAGATCTGCCCCCAAACAAGTACAGTATGTCAGCACCAGGAACCTCTTCTTAGTGCTGTGACTGTCCTTCACCTTGATCAACAGTGCGGGGTGGAAGGCCTTGTGTCAGAAACCTCCCTACCTATCACAAGGCCAGCACCTACAGCCAATCCCCAGTGCTGGTAAACTCCATCCACTCTGATGAAGAATACTAGCACAAGAAGCCATATCCAATGTCGGGAGTCTCCCCCACCCTCCAAACAAAAATACATGTTCCTCACTCTCTCCCTATCCCAATGCTGAAAGGTTTGGTATAACAGGAAATGTTAATTGTCTTTTTTTTTTATTTACATTTTTTTGTACCCTACTACTTCTATCCCTGTGTCCCCGGTCACAGACCCCGTGCTGTGGCTTCCCCATATTGGCCATCCTCCCGGGACCCCCTGGCTTGCCCCCCAGGGTGGGCCGTGGCACAGAAAACCCTTGAAGGGTGCCACAGTCAAAGGGATAGAGTGGGAGTCGGCCTGGGGAGGTGATCGCAGCCATGGGTCAGGCATCACCAAGGCAGTAGGCAAGCTGATTTTTATTGTTAGGCCCCATGGGCGGGGACATGCAATGGCGTCCAGTGTCTGCCCCGCCCCTCAACCTGTGAGTGCTGGTTGGTTCATGAGTCCTCCAGCCTCCACTAGGGGTCTCTCGATCACTGGGTACTACCTTGTCCCTCCTCCCGGAGAAGGAGAGCAGTCTGTAGGACACTCCATCCTTCTCCCCCCCGGCTTGCCCTCCAGTTCCCCGTGTCCGTTCTCGAACCTGGGTCTTTTGCGTCGCAAGCAGAAATCCAACTGCTGCACTGATGGGCCAGCTGTTAATTGTCTTTTTATTTTTGCTGATCTCATATTTACTCTAAAAGAAAAAGACAGTGAATATTGTGTGAATCACTATACAAAAGCAGCAGCAGCATTGTTCAACCAGTGAAAAAAAGCTGGCGTGAACATATTGGGTATGCTTGGAGTGCTAAATGCAACGGGTATGAATTCAGACTGTTATACAGTACATCTCTGGTGTTTACTGGTACTATCTCTCCTATGGCATCCAGTAGCTTCACCATTCCTGTTTCATCTCCCCCAACACAGCAACTGGCAGAACCCTTCCCTCACCTCCTTGGTTGTCACCATCTGACTGAAATGAAAGTTAAACTGACCTATACAGAAAGGCTTGGTATGGGAAATCATTAGATACCAGAGAGACTTGGCACAGGAGGGCATTGCCTTGCAATACCAAAGAGTGCTTGGCATGGAACAGTGGTAAGAAGGGGGTATCACTAGTCACCAGGGGAAGATTGGCATGGAATGGGGTGTGGTAAAAGCACCAGTGGATACCATGAAGTGCTAGGAATGGGACTTGGAAAATGAGTGGGTACATATGCTGGGGAGAGGTAGGTGCTACTTGGCACTATAGAGGGCTTGACATGAGATACAGACAGTGTGTTGGCACAGCTGTGCAACAAAGAATGTTTGTCATCAGACAGGGAGAGGAAAGAAATGGTGCAACTTGGAACCAGGGGTACTTAAAAAAATAAATCACTGAAGAATGCACAGCTGAAAGCCAAATGATGCTACCAACACACTGCTAACGGCACACAGAGTGAAAAAAGAAGCCTGCTAGTGGTACAGAGGACTAGTATTTCAATATTTTGTGTCACTCAGATGCTTCAATAGAAAAGGATAAAATCAAAGTAAAATACATATGTGCTTGGTCCTACTACAGCCTGCAGACTTTTCTTTTCTCTTTGTTACCTACCACTTTGATTTCAGCTTCTGAATTTCTTCACTTTGTGCGCCTTGAGTTTCTTGGCCCTTGGAATGCTTGGTGAGAGACTGGGAGAAGAAGAGGTGCTACTGAACACCTGGGCGTGCATAGTATGGCACAGAGAGAGGAAGAGAAAATTCATGGACACCAGGCACTGCATTGGATGGGACATGGAGAGGGATAGGGTGCTACTTGACACCAGGGCATGCTCAGCATATTTTGGGATAAACAGAAAGAGGAATGGGCTGATTGATACAAGTGAGTGCTTAATATAGGATAGGGAGAGGGAGGGAGGCACTTCTGGACACCATGGAGTCATTGGCAAAGGCTGGGGAGAGGTAAGAGGTGCTCATTTCAACAGGGAGTGCTTAGTATAGAGTGGACAGAGGGTGGCATGCCACTAGATAACTGAGGTGCTTAGTGTGGGATGGAAAAAGGGAGGAGGTGCCACTGGATACTCAGGATGAGGGAAGAGAGCAAGAGGAGGTGTCCTTTGGCACCAGGGAGTACTTGTATCAGTGCAGGGAAAGGGCTGCCACTGTAGCAAACCCAGAGCACGGGACGTCAGGAGAAGAGGCTGACAAGGAAGGCTCAGAGTGTCCTTAGGATGCTTTCCTCCTGGGGGAGGAAACTGTGCCACTCTGTAGTGACTCCTCATATCTTCTGGTAGAGGTGCCAGTGATGGCATGGGTGACCACACACTGTCTGGCAGACCCTCAGGCCAGCTGCTGCATGTGCACGAGTTGGGGAGGGCAGGACGAGACAGGGTCGAAACAAGCTGGTGTGCTGGATGGCAGCCTCTCTGTTCCTTTCCATGCCACTGACACTCCACATGCCTTGTGCAGGGCTCCTCCAGCCTCCATCTATACTGTGAATACTGTGCAACTCCTGCTCTAATTCATGGAGTGGACCCTAGTAGGGAAAAGCTGGCAACAAGGGGATGGCAGTTAAAGAGGCTCCCAGGTGACAATCTGCAACTATGGCCAGAGTGGGTCCCCCAGTAGGGATGAGCCAGCCTTGGGATGGAAGGCTGAAGATCTGGACTGTGTTTTGTATCAGAAAAGTGAGATGTGAGTCTGGTGGGTAGAGGGCAAATGCTAGAGGTCAAGGCCAACTTTATTTATAAAAGGTGCTTTTCAAAACCAAAGTGCCTGTACAAAAGGTTACTAAGAACTGATTCAAATTAAAATCTCAGATCATATCATACTTTCCATTATAACTAGTGATAAAATTCAAAACATATCAGGGTATGCCAACTCAAATAAATATGTCTTCAATGAAGACTTGAAAGACTCGGTGGACAGGCACTCTTTCACCCGACAAGGTAGAGAGTTCCATAGGATTGGGGCCATGAACGCAAATGCTCTGGCCCCAGAGGTCTTCAAACGGACCCTGGGAACCTCCAGCAATCCCTTGCAGGTAGAACAGTGGATGGTTGGGGCAGTAGGGACAGACGTGATCTTGCAAACAGAGAGGTCCTTGTTCCTGTAGGGCCTTATAGATCAGCAATGTGACCTTGAAGGTGATTCTATACTGCACTGGCAGCCACTGCAGTTCGTGGAGCACAGGTGTAAAATGACTGGCTTTCGACCAGCCAGTCAACAGCCTGGCAGACACATTCTGCACCAGTTGCAGGCAACAGATCTCCAGCCCCAGAAGCCCAAGGTAAAAAACATTGCAATAGTCAAGGCAGGATGACACAAAGGCGTGGACTAGTGTGGGAAGGTCCTCAGGCAGAACAAGGTGTTTCACCCAGGCAAGGTTCCTCAGGTGGTAAAACGAGGTCTTGACAATGGCCGACACCTGAGCTTTAAGTGTCAGTTCGGAGTCAAGCACAACGTCCAGATTACTCACCCATACAGAGGTCCTCAACTGGTTGCCCCCTAGTATAATACCAAATGGACAACCAGGAGGTAACCCTTCTACCCGACGACCTTGGTCCACAATCAACACCTCAGTCTTCTCTGGGTTTAATCTCAACTAGCTGGCACTCATAGAGTCCTAGTGAGGCAGTTATTAAAGGCCAAGATAGCATCACCTTGCTCAGGTACAAAGGACATGAACAGCTGAGTATCATCTATATAGCAGCGAAAACTCAGCCTGTACTTCCTTATAATGTCTCCCACTGACAGCATGTACACTGCAAACAGCATCAGAGACAAAATGGAGCCCTGCGGTACCCCACAAGATGGGGGAAGAGCGGCTGAGGAAAAAATCCCTGACAGCACTCTTTGAGACCTGCCTATGAGGAAAGAGTGGAACCATCTGAGGACTAGAGGCCAGAAGGAATGGCGTGCCAGTGGTCATAGGAGGAGAATAAATAGAATGGAGAAAAATTATGAACATTTATTGCTAAAACTGTATTAAGATAATGTCATGATTGTGGACAAAGCATAAAATGTTAGGAAATACAAAATTAGGGCTCCTGACTTAAAATACTTATTTGTGTCTATCTTTCCAAATCCTTTCTGCAAGGTTGTTTTACCACATTGTATGCTAGCAAACTAAGAAATCCAAACCTTGTTTACAGAGAATCAGGGTAGTCACTACAGGATTATTTATTGGGAGCCCTAACATTGATGAAAATAATTGCTGCAGTTTAGCACTTTCAGCTTTCACTGTTGTGGTGAACAGTTGTCGCATGTGGCAAATGGACCATATTTTAAGTACCACGGCACAACTGTGACATGGGCCACATGAACATGAGTAAGTCTGACTTTCAGCTGCCATAGTCCTCCTATAAGGGATGTAGAGGAAAAGAATGACCCCAGTGAAAAGGATATATTTCACTGGCCTCCTGATAGCTCAGAGTCTGCATATCATGCTTTTTTGTGCTTATGACCTGGGTTTTGGGGTGAACTCAGTGAGCCAGATTTGGAGTGGCTAGGGCTGGAATGTATTGCTGACTGCAGCACATGCCAGCCTAGGGCGGGTGGTGTTGCAGCAGCCCAAAGCAGTGTGCCTGCTCCTTTACAAGGGGTGGCCTCAGCCCTTACAGCGCAGCAGCATCCACGGCCACCAGTGGCATGGTTAAGTGTCAGGGGGGAGATGGTAGGGACTTGGAGGGAAAGGAAGAAAAATCCAGAACAATTTGTGTCTCGAGTCACCTCAGTTGTAGTCATTGGCTCCATCACACCCTGCACCAGCTCAAAGGTGGGAGCAAAGTTTAGTTGGGCTGGGGGTGACTAGCAGGGACCTGAAAGGAACTTGCAGATGGTAGTTGAGGGGAAAAAAAAAAAAAAAGAAAATTATACATTTCATCTCCATTCTGATAAACTCAATAAACAAGTTGTAAAACAAAATATAGTCGGGGGATGTTCTCTTCAAATGTATGCCTTAGTAATGGAAGTGACTTTGGAGGTACCTTATTCTCAACTAATACAGGCTTGTCCACCAAGACACCTGACTCTTACAGTACCTGCAGAGTCCTGTGATCCCATACGGAAATGTCCCAACAAACTGTGTTTAAGTACATTAAGACAGTTTCAGTAAAGTTCATTCATTCTGAATTTTAGTTGAACTGTATTTCTGTGCCCGACAGCCTACATTAGTTATCTCTGTACGTGTTAGAATGTAAGACAGGGCCAGCCAGTCAGCACAGTGTTAGGATTGCAACTTCTGATACAACTGACCTAGGTTAGGAAACAAACATGGGACATTAGGATCCAGCTTGGGGGAGGGGTATACCAGGTGATACTCTCCTCCACCAGGGAGGGAGACTAACATTCTCCATTGCAATACTAATAGTTGGGTGACTGCAGGTGGCAGTACAGATGGAGGCATTTGACAGAGAAAGTGTTCGGCTTGGCTCTGGAGTGCAGCTTGCACACCAGTGCCCTCACCAGCTGCTTCCTTAAGGGCAAAGAGTAACTAAGTGGAAACCATGAAATATAGCAGCATGGCATTGGCACATTCAAGCCTCACCACTCCTTTGTGTTGACCTGTTCCAATGTGCACTGTCTTTATTTTTTATTGCATGCAATTTTTGCTCTACTCCTCCCTCTGTAATCCTCCTTCCCCTCAAGTCGCACCTGGAAATAAGCCTTTGCTCGGGATGTGTGCCACTGGACTGGAGGATGGCACATGTAGTACCATTACACAACAGCGGGCCAAGGGATGAACCAGGTAATTATTGTCTGGTAAGTCTCACCTCCACAGTGTGCAAACTCATGGAAACAATACTAAAGGAAAGACTGGTGTCATACCTGGAGGACAATGGCCTCCAGGATGTGAGGCAGCATGGGTTCATTTCAGTGAAGTCTTGTCAAACCAGCTTGATACAATATTATGACTGGGTGACAGGTGAGCTGGATAAGGGTCATGCAGTGGATGTTCTTTACTTGTACTTCAGCTAGACCTTCGATTCAGTGCCTCATGGGCAGCTTGGGGGGAAGCTAACTGGTGTAGGGATTGGGGCAAAAATGATGAACTGGATTACAAGCTGGCTGAGTGGGAGGCTGCAATGGGTGGTGGTGAGAGAGGAGCTCTCAACTCCAAGGCCGGTGATGAGTGGGGTGCCACAGGGCTCAATGCTGGGGCCTGTATTATTTGGGCTCTTCATATCAGACATTGCACATGGGATGATGAGCAAGGTAAGTCTGTCCGCTGATGACACCAAAATCGGAGCAGTGGTGGATGGAGGGGAGGGATTTAAGCAGCTGCTGGGGGACCTAAGCAAGCTAGAGGAGTGGTCAGAGAGGTGGCAGCTGGGGTTCAATGCAAAGTAGTGTAAGGTTATGCACTTTGGGGCAAAGAACCCAAGAAGAGAATACTGGCTGGGGGTAAGCTGGGGATCACTCAAGAGGAGAAGGACCTAGGGGTAATAATAACAGGTACTATGAACAATACTGCTCAGTGCAGGAGAGTGGCTGCAAAAGTGAACAAAATGCTGGGGTGCATAGCGAGGGGTTTTTTTTCCAGGCGAAGAGAGGTGATCTTGCCCTTCTACAGGTCACTGGTAAGGAAGCACTTAGAGTATTGTGTACAGTTTTGGAGGCCATACCTAAAGTGTGATATCAGGCTACTGGAGGGAGTGCAGAGGAGGGCAACAAAGGCGATATGTGGAATGGAAGGGAGAGACTTTGAGAGCAGGAAGGGAGACCTGAATATGTACACCCTGGAGGACAGAAGGGACAGGGGGGACATGATAGAGACATTCAAGTATCTGAGGGGAATCAATAAGGATGAGGCAGACAGGGTCTTTAAGCTAAGGAGGGGGAGGGACACCTGGGGGTATGGGCTAAGAATAGAGGGGGGAAAATTTAGGAGGGAAATGAGGAGTCACTATTACACAAAGAGGATAGTAGCAAAATGAAATGCACTACCAGAATGGGTGGTATCATGTAAATCTGTGAACAGCTTCAAAAGGGCATGAGACAGGGAACCAAGGAGAGTGAGGGTGGGGAAGCTGGGAGGTGACAGTGGGATGGCAAAGGGGAGGGGTTGGGGCAGCTGCAAACAAGGGGTGTTAGCTGCACACTCAAGCAGACTTAGATAGACCGAATGGTCTGTTTCTGCTGAGACATTCGTATGTTCGTATGTACCTTTCCTGATAATCAGTTTGTAAATAAATAAATACATTTGATCATTGTAAAAGCTGTGGATTTTCGAGTTAACTTGGTGATCGACAAAAGTTTGTTAAATTAAACCAATCCAGATCTGACTTTTCCACCATTATTACTGGTGTTCCTCAAAGCTTCATACTGGGTCTGCTGCTATTTAACCTGTTTATCAATAACCTGCCCAGATCCACAGTCTCCTGCTCCACCCTGCTTTATTCGGATGATATGGTGCTGTATACTAGCACCAAGAACACTGCTGAAATTAACTTGTGGCTTAATGCTGACTTTGGGAGTATTCAGTCTTGGCCAACTTAGAACAGGCTTCTCCTGAATTCTAGCAAAACCCAATCCATGCACTTTGGTTCAGCAACTAAGCTGAGGACTCTTTCCCCTGCCTTACCTATTTACTGCATTGATGGCTCTCCCCATGCTGCTGTTGACTCCTTCAAATACTGGGCTTAACCCTTGCTCCTGCCCTTGATTTTAGCCTGCATATATCTACCTGCAAGTCAGTTAGTTTGAAACTAGGACTTGTTTATAGAGTCAGACATGCCCTGACTCCTACTGCTAGGCTAGGCATTGCTTGGGGTGTTTTGCTGCCTATCCTGACTTATGGACTTACACCTTATTCTGAGGTGAGCAAATGTAACTTAAATAAAGGGAACATCAGGGCGGTGGCCAAGCCAGTGAGGTGAATGGATGCCTAAGCGAGGAGCTCCCGGCTGAACCTCCTAAATGTCTTGTAAATCCTAA
Source organism: Neoceratodus forsteri (assembly GCA_016271365.2). NCBI lineage: Eukaryota > Metazoa > Chordata > Ceratodontiformes > Ceratodontidae > Neoceratodus > Neoceratodus forsteri. The sequence goes on from CM057452.1 coordinate 1,408,043,241, forward strand.
AACAAATTCTAAAACAAATAAACCAATCAGCATATTTTGAATCAACCTCTCAAAGAATTACCATCAACCTGAAATCCACTCAGAATCAGGCAAAACCTAACTTTAAAGCCTCCAGAGAAACTTCAGGTGGAAAAGGAAAGGCAGGAACGGGAGCAACAGCAAGCATGTTGCCAACTCGATCAGCAGGGAACAATCTGCATAATGATGAAGACCCCACTATGAAGCAACTGGTGACCGTAATATTTGAAATGAGCACTGAACTTAAAGCTCGACTTGAAAACCTAGTAGCCCAGTTCACACACGTCCAACAAACCATGAACTCTCTTGGAGCAACTGTAAGCACCCATGAGAAAAGGCCGGATGCGCTAGAATTGCATCTAGGTGCCCATGAAAAGCACTTGCAGTGGTCACAGATAAACTCTGAGATACACACAAGATCAGTGAGGAAATCCTAGATGACCATGAAAATCATGAAAGGTGAAACAACATCTGCCTAGTGGGACTGCTGGAAGGGGTAGAAGGCAAAGACCTGCTCCTGTTTCTTGTCATATGCATGCCAGAAGCTCTTGGACTACCCGTAAGATAGCAATGTTAATCCAGTGGGTGCACTGGGGAAATGCCTGGATCTTACTGAGTAACCCAGGCACTTCTTAATCAAATTTCTGCATTTTACAGATAGAGAGTGAGAGTGTTACAGGTGGCCAGGAAGAAGGGAACCATTAAATTACAAAATTCAGTTGTCCACTACTTCCTGGACTACAGCAGAAGACTGTAACACAAATTTAATGAGGTCTAAAGAAGCATACACACCAAGAACTGGCAGTTTGCATACATCTATCCTTCTAGGCTCCTGATCTTCTGTCCAGGGTGCCCAACGAAATGGTTTACTAAGCCAACCCTAGCCAAAATGTAGAAAGAGGTGATCATGGAGGAGGGGAGACAAAGCCAAAGGCTCATGGGGCTGGTAGTTTGAACTTGAAAATACAGGACATGTTGAACTGTGAGTAAGGGATGGGAGTGGGAGGGCAATGGGGGCACAAAGGGTGTGAGGGCCGTGAGGGACTCTTGCATGCTAAAAGACTTTATACTTGTGATTTTTGCTGCCAGAATTTTAAAACGTTAATGATTTGGTGGTTTGTGCTTAAGGCAATGGCAATTTCAACCACAAGGCTGGGCAGCTCTGCACCAATACATCCAGTTGCTGCAGGGCCTGAACTTGACATGGTGGGTAAAGAGAAATGGTGTCCAGCTATGCAGTTTAATGACTAGAACAGCAATGCAGGCTCTGGCATGCTCAACTCTTGCCTCACTTCAGCGACTCCCCCTTCCCTGACTGAACCCAAACTGGTAAGAATTCAGCCTGCTTTAGGCCTAACTCTCTCCCCTACTCCCACATCTAATTGTAAAGCACCCTGTTTAATCAAACTCGCCACAAGCTCTCCCAGAGGTACTCTGTGCATCAAGGGTGAAAGTTACTAATACTGCAATTTGAGAGGAGTTAAATTCAGTCACACAGACTAGTAATTGCAGCTCCATGACCAGCTTTAATGTGAGCAACACTGGAACTTTCTTTTTTCTTTTTTTATTTAGAAGGCTTTATTGAATATATCCACATGTACCATAACATGGAAGGAATGAAGTAACAACAATGTCCGGATATCCCCCCCCCCCAGAGGCATACAGACCTCCCACCCTCCGACCCACCAGATCAACACCCATACCTTGCAGAACATAAAATTGTGGGCTATAGAATATCATATAACTACAAACATGAAGATATACTACAATACAGGCCTCACATTACTTATCTTGATCTATACTAACCTCCTCAAGCAGTATACAAAGTGTGCCGTTTACCCCACTTCTTCTCATAACAATTAGGGTTGTGCCACAGGCGAGCAATGAAACGCTCTATTAATAAATTAGATAACAGCTCTTGTACCCATTCATTATAAGAGATCATAGACTGATCTAGACATTGTCTGAGGACCACATTTTTTTAAGGACAGGGAAATCATAGCCATAAAATATCCACCCTCTAGCACCGAAATCGAAGCCATATCCCCCAATATACAAATTTCTGGATGGAACAAACCCTGTAGCCCCAATAGAGGGTCAGCTCTACTCTCTATTGCACTCCAAAGTGGAGCTATCTTTGGACAAGACCAGAAAATGTGTAAGAGGGAGCCCTCTTCTTCACTACACCTAGTACAAGTGGATGACTGTAACAGCACCATTCATGACATCTTCTGCGGGGTATAGTACAGATTATCCAATACATTAAACTGCATAAGCCACAGTCTATCTTGCCCCACATAACGGTAAGTACTGTTCCAAATACCCAACCAGCACTGGGGGGGAAGGGAGAATAATTGGTCCCAGTAAGGGGAAGAACCATTGACTTCAGGAGCATACTGAGAACAGCACACTATACAGAGAGGACACAGCATGCTTCTGGGAGACTTGAGAGAAAAGAACAGAAACACATGCAGAGAAATCAGTGGTCCAAGATCCCTGGCCAAACCACCAAATTAAGGCATGCCTTAATTGAAACACCTTAAATATATATTGCTGACCTAGACCTAAGTAACTGATTATTGTATCTGAGGACTTTAACACACCATTATCCAGCAGATCTTTAACCACCAGGGGCTCTGAATGAGGGAGCCAATCCCCCTTAACAGGCCGCCCACCAATTTTAAGATCCAGGTTATAAAAAATGGGCTGGGAGATGTCCTTGGAAATGAGAGATTTTACCAGTGCTCAATATTGGAAATACACTTTAAGCGAGACCCCCATAACTGACTCCTTGACCTTAGCGGGGAGGCTAGACCAACGAATATATCACAGGGAGGACAGCTCCATCCCATATTGCTTCAAGAGGTGGATCTCCAAATCCAACCAGGGAGGCCTGTACCCTAGGGGGGACCCACAGAAGATGGGAGGAACCACTGTAGTAGTTTAAGGAAGTGGCTGGATATATAATAGCTCAGGAAGTGGGGATGTTTGAGTCCACTCATGTATTTTGAAGCAGCCATTTTTTTGTGTGTTCTTCTCGGAGCTTTATCTTGCCAAATAAATTTTGTAATAATACGGTGCAAATTCTGAAACCACTTCAGCAGTATCCAAAAATTAAGCATATATAGGGGATAAAACAGCCTTGGGAGTAGGTTCATTTTGATGACTGAGATACGACCCCACAAGGAAAGAAGTAGAGCTTGCCAATGACATAAGTCCTGCTGGACATGGTGCACCAAGTCCTCTAGATTAAGCTGGCACATAAGGGAAGAATCCCTGGCCAGAAACAATCCCAGATATTTAAGTGAATGGGGAGACCATGTTAGACCCAGAGATACCACATCCTACCTGCTAACCGATACTGTAAGGGGAAGGACAACGGTTTTATTAACATTAAGCTTATAATGAAAGTATCAAATTCTTCGATGACTGTTATTGCAGCTGGAAGAAAAGTGTCAACATGGGAAAGATGAAGCAAGATGTCATCTGCATACACAGAGATCAGAAAAACATTAGGGCCAGCTGGGATACCAATCACTCCAGGGAATCTGTGTAGTCTCCGAAGTAGAAGTTCCAAATACAGATTAAATAGGAGGGGTAAAAGTGGGCAGCCCTGCCGCGTGCCAGATCCCAGGGGTATAGAGGTAGAAAAAACCCCATTACAATATACTTTCACAGATGGAAAGGACTACAAAATCTTCACCCACTTTATAAAGCCCTGGGGAAAGCCAAAGGCCTCAAGAGTCATGAGCAAGAAAGACCAGTCCACCCTGTCGAAAGCCTTCTCCACGTCCAGGGAAACCAAGGCCATAGGAATATCCATCTTCCTGGATGCAGAGAAGATATGTGGCAATTTCCAGAAGTGATCCAAGGAGGATATATTATGGATGAACCCCACCTGCTCCCAACGCAGGAGGCCATCCCATACTCCGAGTACCCTGGAGGCTAAGATTTTAGCCAAGATTTTAATATCGCAATTAACTGATGAAATGGGTCTATAATTACCCACGAATTCTGGAGACTTGTCAGATTTCAAAAGTACCACAATGAGAGCTTCAAGGAGTCCTTTGTCTGAAAAAAACATTTTTATGGATATAAGCAAAAGAAAAGCGAAAGAAGGGGCAGCAATTGCTCTGCAAAAGCTTTATAAAAATTGGAGGTAAATCCATCAATACCTGGGGTTTTGTCCGGGGCCAAATTAGTTATATCCTAGTGGATCTCTGACATAGAAATGGGCTGGGCAAGAAAGGACTGCTGTTCTTCCATTAAACGTAGGAGGTCACACTGCTGAAGATATAGGAGTTTATCTAAGTGAGATTTAAGGGGGTGCCAGGGCCTTTATAATTCTCCATAGAAAGTGGCAAATTCCTGGGCAATTTTTTTCAGGGACAGGACAAAGTGGATCCATCTGGTGCTCTAAGAGCTGTTACCAATCGGGAAGATTCCACTTGTTTCAGACGGAGAGCCAGAAGGTGGCCCGCCTTGTCCCCCTGATCAACATATTTTGTCTTGATCTTAAAGAGGGCCTTCTTAGCCATTTCTTTTAATTGCGTTGCATATCTATCCCTCAAAATGGTCAGTTCCTGCAGAATATCATCTGGGGTCTGAGGGGAAAGACAGTTTTCAATAGCAGTGATCTGTTGCAGGAGGTCTGCCACCAACGCAGCATTGACTTTCTTGTGTTTGGATGCCAAACTGATAAGTTCTCCCCTAATATAGCATTTGCAGGCAGCCCATTCTAGATCCACTTTCCCAACTGAGCCTGAGTTTTGCGGTCGAACAAGGTAATATGGTCCTATATCTGTTCAACCAGAAATTTATCAGACAATAGCTGGTTATTAAATTTCCAGATCATGTCCTTATCTTGATTAGACCCAAGGAAACGTGTAAGCCATACCAAAGAGTGATCTGAAAGGGTCCAAGGGCCAATTTCAGCCTCTAGTATCCCCGGGAAAAGAGAAGAGCTAATAAGAACAAAGCCCAACCTAGAGTAAGATCCATGGGCTGGAGAGTAATAAGTGAATACCTTTTTTCTGTGGATGCAGGAGCTGCCAAGGATCACATGATCCTAAGGTCTGGACCATATCACGCACTGAGCTCTGCTCAGGGGTTAGGTCCACTCTCCGAGCTCCTGATCTATCGAGGTCAGACGTAAGAGTGACATTCCAATCTCCCCCTATAATTAAGGGAAGGGAAGGGAACCTCGGAATTCGACCCACAAGATCTATAAAAAAAGAGGGTCCTGATTGATTCAGTCCATAAGCACAACCCAGAATAAGTTCAGTATGGTCCAATAGACCTGTAATGAAAACGTATCTCCCATTAATGTCAGTGAATGTTTGGCGGTGTTAGAAGAGGACCTGATGAGATAGCAAGATAGCCACTCCCTGGCTTGCCGAGGTGCACCCAGCCCCATATACCTGCCCTATAAACTGTCTTCAGAGAAGACTGGTCTCCAATGCTAATAAATGCATCTCTTAGAGGAAGTTGACCTGACACTGGAGCTGCTGCAAATGCTTGAAGATTTGAAGCCTCTTGAAGGGAGACCTTGCCGCTTTAACATTTCAAGAGGCCACCTTTAAAGGGTTAGCCATACTCCTGTTTCACAATAACCTCTATTACTTGCATACCACCCACCTGTATTCCAGTTGCTCCGAAACTTCTCCCCTGCCCCCGGCCCCCTGCTCCCGTCCCCAATCCCCTCACCAACCCTTCCAAAGCAAAAATCCCCACAAAACTAACAAACCCCAACACAAATCTCTACCTTGTAAAATCCCAGGTAACATCAATCGCAAATCTCCGATCCATCCGGAGAGGAGCACCCCCCACTTACTAGCTTGTGTCAGCCTCACTAGCATACCAGCAAAATTCCTCCGTATCCCCCCCAGCCCACAGTTCCTAAAATGAAAAGAGTAGAACAGTTAACAAGAAATAACAAAACATTTAGGGTAACCAGAAAGAATAGCACCCAAAATCTTGTGGATGAACCTTCAGGTTTAAAGAGTGATATTTTGGCCCCCCATTTAAAATGAGAGTTTTAGATCAGCTTATATAAATTCACATACTAGGCCAAGGGCTCAACTGTAATTATAACTATCTCCCCCTACAGTCATGAGACAAGCGTCATAAATTCAAGATGTCCCTCTGTTACAAGGGACTGCCCTAATCAGTGGGCTAGTACTTCTAGCTAACAAATATAGAGACTATTAAACCAGACAGTAACATAAGTACATGAAGGAGGAGAGAACAAAAACATAACAGTCCAAGACTCAGACCATACAAAACTAATTAAGTCCCTTTATGATGCACCAGCAGGTAGAACCAGCAATTATAGCAGATATCAGGGCAGCAAGCTTGCCCACAATTCAAGTCCTGCAGAATACAAGTCATGGGGCACTAAAAAGTTCTGGAAGCAGATGTTGCAATTCCCCCATTGCCTGTTCCAAACTCTCAAAGGAATGCCAGGTATCTTTACAGAATGCTTGCAGTTTAACAGGGTATAGCATCCTAAATTTGATAGAAGCCGCCAGTAGCTTGGTGGCCAGAGGACGAAATGTGTCTCTCTTCTGCCGGACTGTGGCTGGCAAATCTTGTGAAATACAAAGGTGCTGCCCCTCCCAGGATATTTCCTTCAGATCCCTGCATTTTTGGAGAATGCGCTGCTTGTCCAAAAAGATCAGCAACTTTATTATGAGTGGCCGTGGAGGTGCCCCTTGTTGTGGCCCAGCACGTAGGGAGCGATGGGCCTGCTCCACGATGTAGCAGATATGGTTAGGGGAAGGCCCTGCAATTTTTTCTAGTAGCTTCTGAATGAACAGCACTGGAGAGGAGATCTCCGTACCCTCTGGTAGTCCAAAAATAAGCAAATTATTTCTCTGGGTTCTTCCTTCTAGGTCCTCCAGCTTCCCCTCCATCTTCGCCATCTTTTGCTTAAATGATATAATCTGCATATCAATTCTGTCCCTCCAACCTTCCACCAAGGTAATGCGGGCTTCTGCGTCACCCACTCTCCTAGTTGTCAAATTCAGGTCTCCCATAAGTGTTTTCAGCTCCTCAGTAAATGTATGCACTAAATCCTTGAAAGGTTGCAGTTCAGCCAAGAAACACTCCTCCGTGAGCGGCAAGGGCTGCAAGGATAAAGTAGCAGAGCGTGCAGAGGAGCCCCCTTGTGACTTGGCTTTTTTACTGCCTGTTTCCGGGGTTGCAGGTGGTGTGTGCATAGATAAGGTCTGCCTCATCTCGGCGTCCATCGCAGTGTGACCACAGCGACGACTAGGAAGAATCAATGACTGGATGACACATGGAGGTTTGTACTGTTAGTTTGTAATGCAAAACCAGTGATAAAAGAACAGAAAGCTGCCTGCACCATGGTGGCAGCTAAATTTATTTCTAAAGAAAGAGGGGTAGCAATATGGATTTACCTGGGGGTGGGGGCTACAGTCACATGAGCTACTAGAGACCCACTAGAAAGTATGTGGTAGCAGAGGTTCAAACTGGTGCCGACAAATACTCCCTAGCATAAGTGTACAGGCTAAAATACAACTGCCCAGAATTCTTCCAAAGGCTAGCTTTGGTACTGGCCAAATATCCAGCCCCAGTGGTACTGGGGGAGACTTCTATTGCAGGACCTGATCCTGGGCAAGTCAGCCCCTCAAACAAGATCCCTGACCAAAAGTTGGGGGACTTTGAGAAACACTGTGGCAGAGGGAGTCCAAGGAGAAATCTGGTGAAACCTACACCCCCTCAAACAACGAGTACCCATCTTACTCACATACGCACAGGGTCTTAACCATGATAGATTATGTCCTCGTATCAGCCACACTGGTTCACAATCTGGTTGCAGCCAACTATGCTGGTAGGCTATTCTCTGACCGCACCCTGCTGTTTGTGCTGTTGAAAGGAGGAAGAGCAACCCCCAAAAATAGGCAATGGAAGCTGGAGTCAAAATTTCTCATCAACCCAGTTTTTGTTCAGCACATGGGCAAAGCAATAGAAGACTTTTTAACACATAATGCATCAGTGACACTTTGGAGAGAACCTGGTTGGATGCCCTAAAAGTATACATCAGAGGAGTATCCACAGCATATGCGATTGGAAAAAACAAACAGGAAGCCCAATGATAAAAAGTTAACAAATTAAGTAGCCAGTCTAAAAAAAAACTAGCCCATATCAATGCCAATGGCACTCTCCAAATCCTTTAATGAAAATAGAGAGAACAAAACCAAATAGACACCAGCAAACTAGAGATGGTCCTTCTTCGTACCCATACAAAGTCAAATCTTGAGGGAGACAGGGCAGGTAGATGGCTAGCATGGCAGCCGAAAAAGAAAGAGTCCAAAAAACAATCAGTGGTATCACACGACCAGATGGCTCTATTTCTGGGAACCAAAAAAAAAAATAGTGCAGTCTTTTAAGAAGTTCTACCAAAAGCTCTACACCACTGAAATTAACCCAGATAGCTGCCCCCTGGATTCTTTCCTAGGTTCCTTGCTCATCCTTGAAGTGTCCTGTGAAGAAAAGGTTACCATAGACTAAGAGTGTCAGAGTTCTGAACTCAGATTGATGGTTTATTCACTGGTGCAGGGGAAGGCTCCAAGACAGGATGGATTCCCAGGTGAGTTCTATAGAACTTTTTGTAAAGTTTTGTGTAACTAGGAAAAACATGGTGAGAGAATTCCTTGCAGATGGCAAGCTGCCTGATTCTCTCAATATGGCCACTATCACAGGCCTTCCCAAACAGGGAAACCCTCTACCTTGTGTGGCCCCCATTGGCCCATCTCCCTGCTTAATGCAGATTATAAGATCATTGCAAAAATTATAGCTACCAGGATGGAGGTGATTCTCCTTAAAATAATACACAGTGATCAGGCAGGTGTTGTGAAAGGGAGGCAGGTCAAATCCAATATTAGCTGTAACCTCAACATAATGTGGAAGTGGGCATGTAGGAGCACTCAGACTGGTCTTCTGGCTCTGTACAAGAGAAATGGCATTTGATTGCGTTGAGTGGCCCTTCAAGTCTGCCACCCTGGACAAATTATGCTTTGGACCAAAAATAATAGCCTGGATCTGAACACTCCACAGCAGCCCATGGGCCGAGTAATGACCAATGGAACCCTCTCAGACAGTTTCCCCCTTACTAGATGCAGTAAGTGTGGTTACTCCATCCCCCCCCCCTTCTATGTGTCCTGACAGTGGAACCCCTAGCTATTGCAGATAGAACAAACCCACTGAAAACAGGCATGTGATAGGGTGAAATCCACCATGTAATATCATTATTTGCTGATGACATCCTTTTCTTCCTGGCACACCCTGAGAAAGCCTTACATACCCTCACACATTTATTGTATTTATTTGATTTGTTAACCTGGTAAGAACCCAAGATCATCAAATGTCAATTTTCAAGGGGGACCCAGGGAGTACAAACAATGTAATACAGATAAACACAGTACACACAAAATTACAAATACAGAATAAGTTATAAATACAAGTTAAGAGACCACATTAACCAAAACAACAATTTGATCATCCTAAGAGGTATCTTTTCAAGTGAATCTTAAACCTAGAATAGGATATAGGTTGATGAAGTTCAATAGGAAGAGAGTTCCATTAAACAATGGACTTAAACAGGAAACACTGTTGCTCTGTAGCAGTATGATATAAAGGAGTTTTGATTTTACCATTAATAGTTGACCTGGCAACATACCTTGGCAATGGAGTACCCAAGATGGACATAAAGTGAAAAGAAATAAAACCTTTATAGAATTTCCAAAAGGCAAAAACGCCTTATATATGAGCATCTACTGTAGATGCAAAAGGAAACCAGTTTAGTTTCTGATAGAATACACAATGATACATACAGTGTGGATCTCAAGTTACCTATCTACAACTCTAGGTCTAAGTCATTTCTATCGATTTTAATGTAGTTTTGTTGGCTGCAGTATAAATAGGAATACCATAGTCAATAAGAGAGAAAAGCATTGTTTGTGCTATTTTTTTGGGGGGGGAGGGTGGAATAAAGGTCAAACACTTTTTCACTTTGTAAAGTAAACCTAATTTTGAATTCTTTTTTTAATTAAGGAATCAATATGGTTGGTGTAAGACAGGGTACTATCTAACAAAAAAAATTAAATATTTAAAGCAGTCCACCCTTTCAATCATGGCTCCATTTAATCCTTAATTACCAAATGTGGATCATTTACAGCTTGAGTTTGTAAAGTACCAAATATCATAAGTTCAGTTTTGCTAAGATTCAAGATTAACCTATTAACAATCAACCACTCCTCTATAGAGAAGAATCATGTTCCATCTGATTTATCAAAGAAGTCACACATGGATTTTTCACACCCAGAACAATATCCTACAGGCATCTAAGCTGTGGAATGCCATACCTCAATATTGTATAGAAGCAAACACTCATGCAAATTTTAAAACAGAGTTAAAATTTTATTTGCAGCAGCAAACTATTTGCAAAAATTAATTGTGAGCTACTGTGTATTGTATGTACTATTTGTTGCCTATTGTATGCATTTTGTTGTATTATTGTATCATCAAATATTAAGTGGCTCCAGGTCATTCCTGAAAATTGGTCTTGACCCAGTGTGTTTGCCCAGTTAACAAAGTGACAAATAAAGTTAAAAAAAGTATCTGCTTAAATGAGTGATTGAGTGTTTAAAACCACTGTGGGTAAATCATTAACAAATAAACTAAAAAGAACTGTGCCCAAAATTGAGCCCTGAGGAACTCATTGGTTCACACTTTGGAAAGAAGAAGTAGTTGAGCCCAAGTTTACCCTCTATTTTCAGTCAAACAGATAATCTGTAAACCAGGTAACCACCAAATCAGAAAACTCTAACAACTGAAGTTTAGAAATTAATAATCTATGGTCTGTGGTGTCAAAAGCCTTTGGAAAGATCTAAAAATAATGCTACAGTCAGCTCCCCTTTATCCAGGCTGGAATGCACATAGTCAGCAAATTAGTCAAGGCTGAAAGCATACTGTACCTAAATCAAAACCCATATTGAAAGGATACGAGTATATTGTTTTGGTCTAAGTGCTCTTTCAGTTGATCCATTACAATTTTTTCCAAAACCTTGGATAAGGGGGCTAGTAAGGTTATAGATCAATAATTACTGACCAATGACCTTTCACCTGATTTAAAAATTGGAATTACTATAGCTTGTTTTCACATGATAGGGGTTGTACTGGAGGTTAAAGAAAAATTAAATAACAAATTTAAAGGATAAAGCATAAGATCCTTCACTAAGAATAAGAGCAAATGTTTTCAAATAATATGGGCCCATGTCAGGATACAGAATAATCTGGTCAAAATGTGAGTGGGTGCCAATGCTGGGGGTGCACTGCAAGTAGCAACAGCTCTGCTGGCTCCATCCACTCAATTGAAATACCTGCAGATAATCCTGCCTAGGAAACTGTTCATGATTTGGTCCCTCAGTTATAAACCTATCCTTGGGTAACTCAAATCAGACTGCAAGAGGTGGAAAGGTTTCCACAATGCCTTAATTGGGAGGGTCAATACAGTTAGAATGTGTCTGCTTTCTAAATTTTAATACATTTCAAGTTCTACTGGTCCAGGTTCCTCTGTATTTGTTTGCCAGTATCTGTGGTCACATTGCCAGCATCCTTTGGCAGGGTAAAAGAGCAAGGATCAAACAGGAGGTCCTATGTGGCTCCATCTCCAGTGGAGGGCTAGATTTGCCAACCATCCTTCACTATTACTTCACAGCACAGCTAGCATGTGTAAGAGACATCCTGGTACCCAAATCTTATGGGCCTGCATGGGTGGACATGGAAGCAGATGACCTGGGCCCATAGGCAGCTACAGAGGTTCTTTCTCCTGTCTTGTCAACTGGGGTAGTTAAGAAAATTTCCAACCCCTTCATCAGATCCTTGGTCAGAGCCTGGCAACTTACAGCACATAAATGTATACTCCACTTCCCTGGAATATCTCCCAATGCAGAACTTGAAAAAGATCTGTAGAGCTACACATCTCCTCTGATACCTACTGCCAAGGTATTAGCAAGTTGGAAATCCATAAGCCTCACTCTAATCTCACAGTTATATGATAAAAGTACCATGTTCTCCTTTTAAAACCTTCAAGAAACATTTAACCTGAAGGCCAGAGATTTCTTCTCCTATATGCATGTCAGATGCATAATTGAGACCCAGGTAGGAGACTTGCACTATCCATAAGGTTCCCCTTTAGAAAACTTATTTAACAGCATTCAAATAGGTGGGACAACCTCCTAAACTTTTTATAGCACTCTTTCAGCCCACACCCAAACACAGACACCCAAAGAATAGGGACAGAGGACTTTGGGCAGGAGAGCACACCTGAAAACTTTTGGAAACAGACAGTAAAATACACTGAGTCTTGCTTAAAAAACAACAGAACATGACCAGTACAGTATAACATCCTTCATAGGATGTATAGCACCCCAAGACTAGCTCATAGCTTTGATAGAACAAAGCTGAACAGATGTCCTAAGTGTCATATTGCAGAGGGCACCTTCCGACACTTGGGTTGGGAATGCCTTGTGACAGCTAGGTTCTGAAGGGGAATTGTGGATGTCCTTTCAAGATACTGTACCTAGAATCAGCTGGCCCGCTGGTGCTGAGGGTTGAGGCGTTGGATGTCACACCTCACTCCACACTGGCGACCCAGGTTTGGGAACGGACTCGGGCCACCAGGGGCTGGCAAGGGATAGGGGGGATTGAGCATCCGACGACTGCTATCCTCTCTCTGGGCTGGGTAGTGGGGTTTGCATCACCCTGTAGTGGCGACTGGCGGAGGCCAGCTGCACTACAGTGGCATGCCAAAAATCGGGGGGAGAGCGCAGCGGGCGTCAGCACTGCGTGCTTGGATGCCATTGCATGTCTGACTCTCCATGAGGGAGAAAATGTGGAAAATGTGGAGGGCGATCTTCACGGCTAATGGCCACGCCTTGCCCCCCCTGGAGAGACCTGAGAGGGGCGCGTATCCAGTGGGTGTGAGAGTGATAAAAGGTCGGCCCACTGGGGCAGTGGGTTCGTGTGGCCCACATGCAAGACCGGGTCCGGGGGTGCAGGGCCGGCAGCTGAGATCGGGGCCGCCTACCAAGGAGGAAAAATAAGAGTACGGTAAAAAAAAAAGATACCTAAAATCATACTTCTCAACTGTCACACATTATGAGGTACATCACTCATTTTATTTCTCAGAAACTCTCTGTCCCATATTGAGAAGGTGACATCCCAGACTGTCTATTGAGACATTTAAGCACAAATGTATACTAATGTAAGATGCTACATTATCAGCAACCATTATACATATTAGTACACTGATTTCTACAGTGTTCTGGGCTTGCAATGTCATGTTTGATGATGTGTCACACATTTTGTCCAGCTGTCACACATCTAGTCACACATTTTGGATAATGAGAGGTTGAGAGGTATGCCTAGAATTTGATTATGACATTTCCATTAGAACAGTAATTCTAGGCTGTCAGCCACAGGGTGTCTCCTAATTAGAGTACCAACACCCCTTATGGCAATTGGGCATGTCAGTAGGAAAGGTAGTGCTAGTGAGACACTGGATGACAGAAAGTCAGTGGGAAAGTTTTATGCTGGACTGCCTCAAAACTGAAAAAAAAATACCAGTTACTAAATGCTCTTAACCAAAACCACAAGGTCTGGTCCCCTCTAGAACAAGCACTCAAACGAGGCATGTTCCCTGGGTGAACAGCCAAATTGAACAGCTTTGCTAAGATAACATGGTATATAACCAGTACCCTTCCAAATGATGTGTAAAACCTGTGGTACATACTACACTGAATGAAATGAAATGTATGAAAAACAAATGCAGTTGATTGACTTTTACACTAAGTCGTATTTGTAGCATGCATTCATTGCTGAGTTATTATTTGCTGTGATGAATAGTTTGTGTCAGTTAACTACAGTGTAGTTGCATGCAACAAACATGTAACTACAGGGTAATTACCTTGTTGCATGTAATTAATGATTAGTTACATTGAAACCAACACTTAAAATAAAGTGTAACCTGAATTTTAAATGCACTGGCTGGAAGCTTTCAATGAATAATGTTTTCAAAAATAAATGGAGCACTAGCGATAACAACATCTGCTACTTTGCCGTATCTGTGTCCAGGCTGGCTCACCACTGCTTTCTTTTCTCAAGCCTAGGATGGCTATCTCCAGGCTCAAGTTGACTACATAACTTAGGTTGTACCATAGACAGGATTATCAAATCAACTAAACCTGTTGGCCTGGCTTATAAATTCATGAAACCTGATTGGCTTACCCACTGAGGTCTAGTGATCTATCACTTTCATCTCTGCTCAAGTTTCTTACTAATATGGGAGAGCAGGCTTTTTCCATCTTGGCTCCTGAGCTCTGGAACTCACTTCCACCTATCCTTGGGATCTCACAGTCACATCTAGTTTTCAAGGATGAGCTTCACAAGTTTGTATGGTCCTCTGATAAATGTTTATGTACCTGATGCACTCTCTTGCTACTAGAATTTGCCTTGTGGATGCTTTTTTCAGTTGATTAGGATGTACTCTGCTCAAGTTTGTGCACTACAGTATTGTTTGACTTCTATTGCTAATGTATGTAAGATTGTCTTTGTACGATTCTGCCACTGTGCTACTGTTATTTGATGCTGTACTTCTCCTGGGTCATGCCTGGAAACAGGCATTGTATTGTCTACTGCACCTACCTGGTAAACACAAATGAAATAAATAAATACAAACATAGTCTGCATCATTTAAAGGAAATAGCTATTGTTAGGATGTTTTTTAGCTGAGTTTTGCAAGTTTTACAATGTGCTTAGGTTCCTGAAAGGTCTCATGTAGGCATTGAGTGAACTACACACCACTGGGTATATAACACTACATGTCCCTATTTTGCTACACAGTGGTACAGGCAGATTGTTTTGTTCATGCCTTCACTTTCTCCTGACTGGCCTCCTTTCCATTTCTGTAGCATTTGCATACTCAGTTTTTGCATCCTGAGCTTGTAAATAAAGTAAGCTCAGAATTTCAGACCACCAGGATGCACAAACCCCTCTACTGTACTCAAGGTACTATTGGATCATGTGGTACACAGCATTGCACACTGCTTTAGGATGTGGGCTCTCAAAGAAATAAACAAAGGTACAGTGCACTCACAATGGAGTTTTTTCCCTCTCTGTTTTGACCACTGTCTTTCTTTAACATGCTGATCAAATGCAGTAAAGAGACAAGATGCTCTAGTTCTACAAATAGCGGGTCACAATTCCTGATATGAGGAACACAAAAATAAATAAATGTTAATGGGAGGAGTTAATCACTTTAGGCTGGATGGGATTTGTTTATACTGTACTTTAAAAGCAAGTAATACAATTAAATGAAGAGTATAGGTTGCTTATCACCCTATTGCAGCCTGTCCCTCTATTTCATGTTGTGTGCCTCAAAGTACAAGTAAAACTACAGGAAAAAACGTCTCCCCAGTGATCAGCAGTATTTAATTTTGTAGAGTTATCTTAAGGTGAATATATATGTTCTTTTGTATGATTTTGGACATGTACTGTAACTTATCCAATGTTCCACTACTGTTTATTGCACAATACCTTGTGTTCCAACTGTTGCACAATCTTACAATGTTGTATTGTTTGTACTACCCACATACTATTGTAACTGATCATCCTCCACAACCCTATGTAACCCCTCTCCCCAGGTTGCATTGTGAGTTGAGCAACTTGTTGTTCAGTGTGCCCTCCTGGTGAAACATTTCAATAAATAAATAAATTAAAAAATATATTTTCTCAGCAATGGAGTATGTGGTTGATTACACACAAAAAAAGGTATTTCTTTAATCCTACAGTATATTGTGTACAGTCTCTTGTTCAGTACAGCCCCCATCACCGATGACTTGCCACTTGTTAAAATGAATTTTTCTGAACATTACCAGATCTAGGCTACATTAAACACATTCCCAGCTTTGGACATGCAGGACATTGATAAGACTGGAGTTAGTATCCAGCAGCAGGATCTGGCCTCTTTGCACTGTGACATTGTTGCCATCTTGTGGTGGATGCCCATTAAGCCAACTGGAATTTCAAGACCACCAGTCACAAAACCTGAGGGGTCTGTTTCTCTGAAATGCAAACATTTAGCTCGCATTTTAGAATACTGCAGGTTTTTTTTTTCTAAATCAAATTCATCCCGTTTCTAAGTGCAGTACTCATTTAGTGATAGTCACTCCAAGATAATCACCTTTGATTTATACTTGCCAATCTCAGACTAGTTAAATGAACAGAATTTGAGAAAATATGACTGAGATGTTAAATATCCCACTGAAGTGAACTGTATATCATTTCCCAGTAAGAGTGAGACAGATTAAAATGGCTTAAAACTAAGGGCCATGAAAGAGCAAGTCTTTGCTCCAGATGAGTGAGAGTAGGCAGGTTTACTGTGACATTTTAAGACAGCATGGCTTCTGGACATTTTTCTTGCAGAAAGATCAAACAAGTTAGTGCTAATCAACTTGTCTTTCTCTTTCTGCAGGTATTTCCTGGGAAAGGTTGACTTTCAAGAAGGTTGATTTAACCTTTCTTTTTTTCACCTTTTCAGTGTCATTTTCTGTCCTGTTTATTTCTCATTTCTGATTGCACACACAGCACCTATTGTTCTTGATAAGTTTTCTGAACTTTTTCGTAAAACACTTTTAGTATTTACCCCACATGTAAACCATGGACAGATTGTGAAATAAACCAAGGCCCAAGCATGGCTAATCCATTTTTGATAATGATCTGAGTGTCCTGCTTGGCAGTTCAGTGATGTGCTTGGCTTAATAATACTTTGACATTGTATACACTTTGTCAAACTTTTGTCAGTAGAATACCAGTTTTTAACAATAATGTTCTTTATCAGCAAGTTTCATCATGTACAATATTCATGCACCTAGGTTTTAAATGGGTTTACATTTCTTACATGCCCAATAGCATTTTAATCAATACTAATTCTATGAAAATGCAAATTACCCCAGGATAGCAGGGGTGGAGGAGGCAGTGCATTATACCTGGTAGAGCAAAGACTGTGAGACACAACATGCAGTTTGGAACCCAGTGTACTACCAGCTTGGGGAATGGTTTTGAACAAGTCACTTGGCTTTCTAGTGCCTCATCTTCTCTAGCTTAAAAATTGGTTTAGAAGCTGAAAAACAGATTTTGCATCTCAGATGGATTGTCATGATAAATGCTAAAACAACTGGCCAGCCCTTTGGCTTGTAGGAATCATCTTGTAGCCATTTAGATGACCCAAGTTCTGGAGCAACTCAGCTCTCTTGCTCACTAGATCAGCAGTGGGAAGACTCTTACTGCACTTTTTATGTTTGTGTTTGCAAATGCGCTAAGCAAACGTATTGGTACTGCTCTGACAGAGTAGTGGCTGGAGATGTGTGTACTGTAAGTAACTAATGCAGCTGAGCCTGCAGGAGGTGTGCATATGCACACCCAGTCCTGGCAAAACTGCTGCTGATGCTACTGCACTGGCTGATGGGTGTAAACTTCTTTTGTTTGAAAAGATTCAGCTGCACCAATCACAATACAGCTGCATCCTTTCATGTTGCCTTAGCCAGCACAGCAGAGTCCCCCTCCCATCAGACACAGCTTTTCTAATGTGACCAGTGCAGCTCCACAACAATGCCACTGCTGGTATTCCCTCTCCTGCCTGATCGAACTTTTAAGCTGTAACAAGTATCGGTGCTCATTCAACCCCACCACTAGTATCCCCCCCTCCAGCTTGACCTATTCTTTAATAAGTCACCTGCAGCAGGTGCCCAACCCTGCTGCTGTTACCCCCTACTTCCTGACTTGGTGTTTGCCCCCCCCCACACTGTTCATAGAAATATAGAAACATAGAAACATAGACTTTGACAGCAGATAAGGGCCTGTCTTGATCATAACATGGTGTCATGTAAAGGTTATATAGTATATGGTCTGAACTTATTATGTATGGAAACTGGGTACCTCTAAAAAGTTGTAGTGCACATTATAAAAGTTGGTGTGCACATTCTAAAAGTTGTGCACATTATAAAAGTTGGTGTGCACATTCTAAAAGTTGTTGTCGCACTGTAAAAGTTGTGCACATTCTGAAAGTTGTGCACATTCTAAAGCTTGTGTACATTCTAAAAGTTGATGCGCACATTCTAAAAGTTGTGCACATTCTAAAAGTTGTGTACATTCTAAAGGTTCGTGTGCACATTCTAAAAGTTGTGCACATTCTAAAAGTTGGTATGCACATTATAAAAGTTGCTGTGCACATTCAATGATCTCACCTGCATTTCGCCTGTGTGCTGACTTCTGATGCTTTTACTTTCTCAGTGGCACAGCTCTCACATAGCGCTAAATGAAACCAGACATTACTGCAGTGAGAAGAGGTGTTCTTGCAATAGAGCCAACTGAAAAGTCAGATTAATTGTGCCCAACAGACCATCCACCAAAATATCCAACCCAGCAGCCTGAGAAAATAATGTGGTTGGGGCAGTGAGTCGCAGTACCACATGGTGCTGACTGCCTGAAAAAAGAAGAAAGTTATGAAAAACATTACTGTTTTCAATGTTTCCCAAAACTTTGTAAGTTTTGCAGATTTTGGCCCCAAATTTTCAGCATAGACCCCACCTCATGAACACCTGTCTTGATCATAATATGGGGTCATAAAAAGACTATGTTGAAAATCTGGGGTGAAAAACAACAAAGCTATGAAGAAATAATGATTTTATGAAGCTGTTCTTTATTCTGGTCACCATTTTTCAGCTCTAGGACATTCATATGTAATCAGTTAGCCAGGGCATATTTACCATTTTGCAAAGTGTACCTGTGGGTAAGGCTCCACGATTCCAGGGTGTCCAGAAATGTCAGGACCTGTTTTGTGCATGCATGAGGGCTACACACATGCACACTGCAGCAGCAGAAAGAAAACAGAATGGCTGGGTTCTGATGGTCTTGGCCACTAGTTACTGCACCTGCTCATTGTTTGTTTTGTCATCCTGTCCAGACAGGAGGGAAGGTCTTCAAGTGGGCATCATGTTTTCTTTTTCTGCTGCATAAACGTACTGGCTGCTGCAGCTGTCACATGCCTCCTGCAGGCCACATGCACTTTGCCATTGTTGTAGCCCAGCCCACCCTGCCTGGAGAGAGAGAGTAGAGACTTGATGCAGGGAGTGAGCACCATATTGCAGATTGGCACCATGCCCCATATTTAGAGTCATTGGGCCACGTAGAACTATGCACTTTGGCTACCTAGTGTAGCTAACAGAAAGTGAGGCCTTTTTATTTTGTTTTCACCTTGTCAGTCAGGTGCTTCAGTGGTGCGGGCAGCTGTGTGCAGGCTGCAGCTCAAAAGCTTAGCCAAGTAGCAGCCAGTAGTAGCTTGTTTGAGTGGAGCAATCAGTACCACCACCAAATCAGATGACGCCATGCTGAGCAGCCAAAAACCATTTAAGCATGCAAGCAGCAGTAGCCACAGACAGACAACAGCAGCTGTGAGTGCTACAACTGCAGGTGCAATTTATTTGAGCCCACATATACTACTCCACCTAGCTAGCAAGTGGCAGTAGGCAGATAGTGTAGTGAGCTGTTTAGCTGATGATGATGAGAAGTTTTGGGGAACAAGCTGAGCAATCAGAGCAAGTAAGCATATGAGTCTGACTGTAAGCAGATGGTGTGCCTCTCAAGCAGCCAACCAAGGAGAACCGTTGACTACCACTGCCTAGACAAGCCTTTAGTTTAGCCACAGGCTGAGCAAGTAGCCAGGGTGAAGTAAAAGTTCCAGTCCAGACAACCTCAACATACAAACTGTACAAGGTGAGTTTTTATTTGTATTGTGCTGCCAGGGACTGCAAGCAGTGGGGGAGGTATTACACTGGCTACTAATGTAATGTGGACAAGTTGAAACTGAGGTGTTGGCATGCATTCAGTTTGGGACAACTGAATGAAATTCATCTAAGAAAATGACAAATTAATCCATTTATATTTTTTATCTCACTAAGTAGATAGCTCAACATCTAGAAGTAAAAACACTTGTGTGAAGCAAATTTATTCTCTCACATTTTTTGTACTGCAAATCAATGGCTGTCACTTCTGTGTGTGTTTGTGGGGTAGTACGAGACATTGTTGGCTGTCATTTTATTTATGGTCCGATAGGGTTGCCCACCTGCATTTGACCATTTGGAGCATGTGTGTTAGGTGAGAGACTGGAGTTGAGTGGTGAGAATTAATACCATATTGTGTCAAAGTCGAATAAATTAGCTTGCATACAGTTTAATAACAATTATGGGAGAAGGACAACTTTAAACCACTGAGTAGATCTGTGATGTCAAGATAGGGCACTTTGTAGCTGATGTTCATAGGGCCCATGGACATGTGAATCCAGCACTGCAATTGAAACAACATTAACCATGAATAGCGCCAGTCGACAGTGGTTAAATGGTCCCTCACCTCCTGATTACCAGTTATGTAGTTGTCTTGAAAATTCCTGGTGATCTAGTGGTCTATCCACCCCCTGATTGCCCATCCTGTAGCTATCTGGAATATTTCTGGTGGTCTAGTTCCCCCCCCAAAGTAAAGTCATCAGACCCGCTACCTACCTGCCCATTAAAGACCTGTCTCACTGCACCACCCTTTCCCTGATAACCGAACCCAAAATGCAGCAACAGTGATGGCGACCAGCCCAGTCCTCTGCTCATCTCCTTGTCCGGCCACTGTTTGACTGTCAATGAGCAACTGTGAGGACTGTAGGGATATTCAAGACAGCTGCAGGACAGGTGATCAGTGGGTGAGTGTACCACTAGATCACCAAAAATACTCGACAGCTACAGGATTGGCAATTAGGGGTGGGGGAACCACTAAACCATCCAAAATATTCCAAACAGATGCAGGATGGATGCTCGAAAGGAGGTGTATCCATGCCAATGAGCCCACAATGGTCCCACAAGTGACTCATAACACCTTGAATTCTCCATGGGTTCATTAGTATAGGAGAGCTGAATATGACCCGGAGGAGCCCGTGTGCTCTTACATGTGGGCCACACTATCTCTATTGGGCTCCTGTAGTCATATTCAGTCTGGGGCTGTGTCAGCGCAGTGCATAGTCACTATGCACTGTGCTGCCATGAACCCATATTCAGACAGCATGGTCAGAGTGAGTTACCTGAATATTGCCCCTGAACTGACTATGTGCTAACTGCCATGCAGTGCTCCTGTCAGTGCAACCCACAACACCAACTCTAAATATGGGGCCCAAGCCCCCTAGCCCTTTGGAACCAAAAGTCCACAAGACAATGACTGCAAGGGTTAAGAAAGTTCTGCCTGCAGCCCCAAGATACTGTAATATAGCAGTACGTGGTTGCCTCTTATTGTGTATGGAAATCCATACCTACATTTTCTTGTTGTTTGACAGTTCAGAGGTCACAAAAAGTTGTAGTAGTATCATTCTGACATCACAGTAATACCATAACTTTTCCTACCTTGAACTGCACTCCTATCATTTTCCTCTCGCCCATCTGTTTAAACAGTGAATCACTGTAGCGATTCTCAAACTGCGTCTCACTTCTCATCTGCAGCCATTCCTCCAGTGACAAAAATAGCCTAAGAGTCAAGGTGACTGAGGAGTCAAACAACTTAGGTGAGGTAAAGTACTTTGCTTCATTAAAAACTGAGCTCATTCATTTTTGGCAGCAAGCTCAGTTCCAGTTTGGGGGGGGGGAGCTGCACTGCATCACTGTTGTCGTGAAGAACCACGTACATTGTGCTGTCTAAAAATTGCTCACTTCCTTCTTTGAAATTGTCAAAACCATATATTATATAAAAAAGGCTTGTATTTCCATCTTGAGGTTGAGATGACATCAGGGACCTGTGGAGCTTTGTCTCGATGTCCCTGTGATGTCATCTCAACCGCTCGATGAAAACATAACCTTCTTGTATATGTTTATCCATATACCATTCTGTATGTTTTGACATGTCACAGCATGCAAGCAAATACAATTAGCATTGACACATGCTTATTTTATCTTGCTGTTTCTGGGCCCTACACCAAGCAGTCAGGCTACCATGGAAAACCTCCCATTCCAATATTGGTTGATTAACCCCTGGTTTCTTATATACTTTCTGTGCACTCAGTGTGCACAAAGTCAAGCATATCTGGTTTTGGGGCTTCCAAGGAGCACCTTTGTGCACTCCCCAAAGCTTGATTGAACAAAAAGGTATTTAGACCGCTTTTGAAGGCCTCCACAATTAGGGCCTCTCTGAGGACCCTCAGAAGTGAATTCCATAAGACTGGATCTACCACCTTGAAGGCTCCATCACCCAAGGTTTCTAGCCTGCCCCTTGGTACATCTAAGAGGCCCTCTCGGTAGAGTGAATAGAGCATGAGGACATGTAAGGTTGCAGGAGATCTAACTTGAGGACCCAACCATGTAGGGCATTATAAGTTAGCAAAGTTAACATTAAAGAAGATATGCTTATGGACTGTCAGTTAGTGGAGTTCACGCAGCACCGGGGAGACATGAATTGACCTCAAAAGGCATGTCAGCAGCACAGCAGGTGTCTTTTGCACCAGCTGCATACCCTATAGTGTACCTCCACTGATCTGGGGTACAGAACATTACAGTAGTTGAGCTGAAATGTCACAAATGTGTGTATCAGTGATGCTAGGTCACTTGGTGGAATAAGACATCTAATCTAGCTGATGTTTCTCAGATGATAAAAGTCACTTCCCATAACAGCTGACACTTCAGCCACATATGGCAGCCTTTTTATCTAAAATGACCCAGGGATTTCTCAACTTGGTGGCAGCCAGAAGCCTTGATGAGCCAGGCCAAAGCCCAGTCTAGTTCTCAGCAGCTGCCACCTTCCCCCTATGATCAAGTTCGACTGTCAACACCTCAGTCTTGTCAAAGTTGACCCTCAACCAGTTGGATGATATCCAGTCCTGGATTTTAGCCAAGCACTTATTAAGCACATTGACTACACTAGGCATCCCAGGCACAAAAGACAGAATCAGCTTGGTATAATTTGCGTAAAAGAGAAAACCCAGACCGTATCATCTAACAATCCCTCCCAGGGGCAGTATGTACATGGCAAACAACATGAGTGAGAGGACTGAGCCCTGTGGAACACCACAGGGCAGAGACACTGCAGGCAAGGAGAAATTCCCCAGCGCTACTCTCTGTGTCCTGTGTCGGAAGAAGGACTCACCATTGAGACCTATGTATTCCCTTGGCCAGTCCAACAACAGCACATAGTCTACAGTGCCAAAAGCTGAGGCGAGAATGAGGATGATGAGGACTGACCATTCCCCTCTATCTCTTGCCCTGATAAGGTCAGTATGCACACTGACCAGTGCAGTCTCAGTGCTATACTTAGCCCTGGTCCCAGACTGGAGAGGCTCATAGATGTCAAAGGTTATGAGGTGCGCATCAAGCTGAGAGGCAACCACTTTCTTCAAAAAAAAAAATTACTAAAAATGGGCAGCTTAGAGACTGGTCAAT
This sequence comes from Neoceratodus forsteri, assembly GCA_016271365.2. Lineage (NCBI taxonomy): Eukaryota > Metazoa > Chordata > Ceratodontiformes > Ceratodontidae > Neoceratodus > Neoceratodus forsteri. The sequence continues at coordinate 1,408,066,799 of CM057452.1, forward strand.
AATTCACTAGGTCCAAAAATGGCTTTTTCAGGAGTGGCCTCACAAATGCATCCTTCAGTGCAGCTGGGGAAACCCCCTCTACCAGGAAGCACCAGAAAATCCCTGTGAATACTGGGCCTAGATGCCTGATACAACCTACTTGTAATTGCATTGGGCCTGGATGCAGTTCACAATAAGTTAGTTACAATTCTGAAATTACCTCATCTACCATCACTGGTCTAAACACCCCCAATGACAACTGAGTGCATCTGTGGTGTATTAGCTCAACCCCCCTAGGCTGCCACAGGCCACTCTGTGAGATCCTGGCTGAATGGAGAACACCATGTCTGAAAAGAATCAAACAAACTCCTCACATTTAGCAGCTGAAAAAACTCTCATGGACTCCAGACAGGTCAGATGAAGTAAGCTACCTACAGTGCAGAAAAGCTGAGATGGTCAGTTCTTCCCAGCAGCAATCTCCCTTGACAGAAAAGTTGCCTTCTTCTGGGTGATTGCCCTTTCATATTCACCATAGTGAATACTCTAAGACAGTCTCTTCTTCTTTGCCCTGGATCTCCTCCAACAATGCACCAGTATTCTCTCCCTTACCTTCATTTCCCTAAGCTCACTACTGTACCATGGTGAGCCACGACATGAAACAGGGGAGATATACACAGATAGGTACCACAAGATCAAAGGCTGCCATGATAACCCTATTATAGGTCACCACCACTACCCCTAACACCACAACACAACACATGCCACCCTCGCACCCGAGATGTCTAGTACCACCTAAAGTCCTTCTGGCCAGAGCCCTCTTAAATGGTAATACTGAACCTGCTCATCTCAGGGTGGACCACAGGGAGGAGCTCTCAATTATCTGACCAACTGATCGGATCAATCTCAAGATCCTTCACCTCAAACCCCAGGGAAAATACCAAGTGTCAGGCATAACCATAGGTTTTTATCCCTGGTCCCCACTGTCAGCATTCAGGGATAGCTCCTGGGGACAGGGATATACACAGCTCAAGCTGAGAACATCATATAGATGTAAGTTAGATTGTTTTCTCTCCTGATTTGTTCTCCAACAACCACCTTCATTCCCATGACATGAGTAATGCCACCACATGCCTTTTTATTTTTGTATATGGTATAGGAATGGCACACAAAGCTGAAGCTAATTTCCAGATATATCCTAGAAGCTCAGGGAAGGTTCAGTGTCTTTCTCAGCATCACACAGTGCACAAGTTTGTTTTTAATTTTTCACCAGAAAGTGGACTGGGACTAGCCCTTTTACAGCCATGTCTGACACTAAACATTACAACAGACAAATACATTCAGTATAAATAGGCATATACACAACACATGAAAATAACTCATGGCTAGGGATGGGCAGGTAGTAAAATACCCTACCCCAAACACTACCCTCAGGTACCTCCAAACTACACTATAATACCCTAATGTAAAATGGGAAGTTGGAGAAGGTAGGGTAGTTACTACCCTGATCTTTCTACTTCCTGTCACACTGCCCTGTTTTATTTTGCACTTCAAAAAACACTTTTTTTAAAGTGCAAAATAAAACTGTCCTGGGTGTCTAGTGCCACCCCCCCCCTACTGTTCACCGACCCAATGTTAAATAATAATTCCCTGGTGTCTAGTGGTCCCCCTCCACTGATCACCGGCCAGATGTCATCATTTTCTTTTCTTTCCTGGTATCTAGTGGTCCCTCCCCCCACCTGCACACATGCCCATGTTATTTGAAGAGTATTCCCTGGTGTCCAGTGGTCCCTCCCCCACCTGATTACCTACCTGACATAATGTAACAAATGTTCCTGTTGTCCAGTGGTCTCCCATCCTGATCCCCTAGAAGTTATATACATCATTCCCTAGTGTCTACCAGACCCACCCCAATCCCTGTTTCCCTGTAATAGAGTAAGGTACTAGTCCATTCCCTGGTGTCTAGCGGACCCTACCCCCCACCCCAGCAAGAAGTGCCCCACCACCCGAGTTCCCCCACTCTGACCCTGAGCTGGTGAACAGCCTTACCCTCCACTCTCCACCACAGCTGGCTGCAAACTGAGCTGTCAATGAACGACCACGGGCTTGTACAAGTACTTGCTCATTCATTGACATGACAGCTTAGTTGGCTGTCATACGTGGTGGAGAGTGGAAGGCTGTACCAGTCACTGACTGGGGGTTGGAATGGGGGGAAAGGTGTGGTGGACCACTATAGTTGCCGACTATGCTGTTTTCCCCCTATCCCGACACCCAGCTGGTGACCGGCACAGCCCTCTGCTCTTGTTTCCACCACAGCTGGCCACTGACTGAGCTGTTTATGAATGAGCATATACTTACAAGCATGCACTCATTCATTGACAACTCAGTTGGTGGCCAGCCATGGTGGAGAGCAGAGGGCTGTGCTGTTTGCCGGCTCCTGGTTAAGTAGGGGAGCAGAGTGGTGGGGCACTATCTGCCGGGGTGGGGGGTCTTCTAGACTCCAGGGAATGGAAAAGTACCTTATTCTATTACAGGGGAATGAGGCTGGGGGGGCACTAGACCCAGGGAATGGTATATAACTTCTAGGGGATCAGGATGGGGGGACCACTGGTCACCAGGGAAACTTGTTACATTATGTCAGGTAGGTGACTCTGGGGTAGCTGCCTATATATTTTCCCTTTGCAGACCCCCTTGCACCATAGGTGGCAAGACATACACATTAAGACTCCGATTTGATATGGAATGATGTTATCACATCATGTTGGTTCTTATGTCATCATGCAGATGTAACCACCCAAGTGTATGGTGGTATCTGAGGAAGCAACAGTGACATGGATGTCAGATTTACTTTGACTGGTGAGCAGGGAGCTCCCTGTGTTACCTGTGAGATATGTGGATAAATTCTCTATAGGAAAATAATTAATGAGCTGTAATATAATACTTTAAGTAAGTTGTACAAAGTGTACAAATGTATTACAGTACTGGGCAAAAAGGGAATAGCAAACAGCATCCTGCTACCCACCACCCTGTATGGTGCCTCTGTTCTCTCGTCTCTCAAAGAGGGTGAACTCAATAAATTAAAATCCCTTTGCGATTGTGAATCTTGCTTTGCAGTGGCTGAAGGAAAAAGGGAACATCACTGCAAGACTCTTCACACTAAACTGCCCCCCCCCCAGAAAAGAGGATATACTTTGCCACTCTTCGTATGACTCACAAAACTGTGTACTCCTTATCACAACAGGTCCACCTTACATCTCACCTTGTTCTCAGACAGCCCAGCTGAGTCCTTCAATCCTCCTCACACTCACTCCTCTTGATCCCAAAATCTACAATGTATGCTGGCATGAGGTCCTTTGCCTCTGTGGTCCCTAGGCTATGGAACAACCTACCAGCCAGTACAGCCTGCTCTAACTTCAGGTCCTTTATAACTTCCCTCAGGGACCCACTTCTGAGGTATTTTCTATGTACTTGTCCAGGCTGCGGATCTATAGAAGCCTCTCTGGGGTAGCTACACAAGTCTGTTACAAACACTCCTTCATTCTTGTTTGTTTGTTTGTTTATTTATTTATTTATTTATTTATTTAGTTAAACATCAGTTTAGAAACCTTTGAGCCAGAGGCTCATTTACAAAGGTACCTCGTCACAAAGAGGACATCAGAACAGTAGTACAAGGGACACAGTACTTACAAACAAAAAAGTTACAGTTCAATTACAATTTTGTTACAATAGAATACAATCTCAGCGAGCAAAAGATAACAAAAGGTGCAAAACTTATGGTCGGGGAGAGCTGGTGGGAGTAGAAGGGAGGGAGGTAGGGAGGAGGAATTAGAGGGAAAGGAAGAGGGGGAGCTCAGTGAGCATTGTCAAACAGAGTATATATATATTTTTTTTTTACACTAGGCTAGCGGCAGTTGCATTTGCGAGAGCTAAGCAGGAAGTTTCTGAGCCTGGGCTTAAAGGCAGCTAAGGTTAGTGAGTTTGAGACACTGGCAGGGAGGGAGTTATACCAGTGGGGCGCACGGTAGGGGAATGCCCTCTGACCTTGAGAGGTCCTGGCTCTCGGAATAACTAGGGTAGCTCTTGACGAGCTGCGCGTGATCAGGGTCAGTGCAGTACGGCGAATGGAGTTGGATAGGCCTATGGGGGATAGGCCACTCAGGGCTTTAAAGGTGAGCTGGCATGTCTGATACATGAGTCGCTCTTCCAGGTTGAGTAGGGTAGCCAGGGTGTACAGCTCACATGTGTGAGTGGGTCTGGGAGCACCAGTGATAAGTCTGCAGGCCTTATTAACTGTGAGGTGAACCTTGTTGAGGGCAGTCTGATCTGCTGAGCCATAGACCGGAAGGCCATAGTCAATGAGAGACATGACAGAGGAGGTGACAGCCAGGCGGAGGGCAACAGGAGGGAGGCATTTCTTGTGCCGGTAAAGAATGCCTAGCCGTGAGTTGGCGATGAATTTAGGGGCAGATATATGTCCATGGAATGAAAGTGCAGGGTCAAAGGTTATACCAAGATATTTATAGGACTGCACCTGGTCAATGACGAGATTGGTGTGGATGGACAGCTAAGGAAACTTGCTGTACTTATTTTGGGGTGGAGAAGAGCATCGTTTTGTTTTCTTAAGGTTGATAACAAGTCGGTGCTCAGTGAACCAGGTAGCTGCAGAGTCAAAGACTAGTTGGAGGGAGTTCTGTAGCAGCATGGGGTCATTGTGGGAGGCAACGAGAACAGCATCATCAGCATAGAGAATCATCTTACCCGTATACAACTGCTGGGTAGGGAGTTAAGAAAGAGTGAGAATAGTAGGGGTCCAAGAATTGAGCCCTGCAGCACCCCAGAGTGAATGGGGCATGTTTCAGAGAGAGTACCGTTGACTTTCACACATTGGGAGCGAGGAGAGAGATAGCTGGTGCACCAGGAACAGGTCCTGAGGCAAAGCCTATTAGGTCGAGGGTGGAGAGCAAAGAGGATGCTAAACGGTATCAATGCTTTAGACAGGTCAATGAATATAGCACCAGCCAGGGCACCAGAGTCCAAGGAGGCATGGAGGAAGTTGGAAAATTCCAGGAGTGCTGTATTGGTGCTATGACCTGCTCTGAACCCATGTTGTTCAGGGCAAGAACATTGTACTTACAGAGGTAGTCAGAGACTTGGGACGCCTACAATTTTCTAACGCCTTTAGAGAGAGGGGAGAGGATTGAGATGTCGGTAGTTACCCGGAAGAGTTCTGTCACCACCTTTATGGACAGGGGTAACTGTGGCAATCTTCCAGGCAGAGGGAATTGTCGAGACAGAGTGATTTGTTGAAAATGCAAGAGTAGGTGAGAGGACCTGATCCAGGACCTGACGTAAAGGCAGGGATCAAGTGAGTCATTACCGATGGTGTTACCTTTAGGGCTTTTAGCAAGTAAGGCCTAGTTCTTGCATGGTGACATGATGCAGGTGGAAGAGGGGCGGCAATGGGTGGTGGTACAGATGGAGGAGGTGGACTGAAAAGTTACAGGAAGTACTGAGCTAAGGTCGGTAAAGGAGTTATTGAGGTGGGTGGCAATGAGGGCAGGGTCAGAGGAGATGGTACCGTTGATGTTGAGAAGAGAAGGAGAGGGGACTGGAGTGACCATTCAGTTGCTTGATGTTGTCCCAGAAGCACCTGGGGTTCCCCAGGAGGAGGTAGAGAGGCTTGGTAGTATTCCGCCTTTGCTTCTGCGGATGGCCCAGGTGCACTGGTTGGGGCGTGCAGCATAGGACCGCCTGTCAGCTGAACGCCAGTAGCAACAGCAAGGCTAAAGATTGTCGCTGGCTTGCTGCCACAGTAGGGCAGGTGATCCAAGGGCATGTTTCACTTTGGACCTCCTAGCAGTTATGGGAGAAAAGATATCACAGGCAAAGTTGAAAGTGCTTACAAAGAAGGCCAGGGCCAAGTCAATGTTGGTTGCCCTCGTCCAGAGGGGACCAACCAGTGTGGGCAAGGAAGCGCTTAAGGCCTATGAGTCCCCAGGCCTAAGCCGCTCGAGAGGTGGTTTTGACTGGGGATGAGGGCCGAGGGTTTTCAGTTGAAAAGCACAGGGAGTGGTCACTGAGGCAGTCAGGAGGATTTGGATGTTGTGGATGCGGATTGGCCTGTTGGTGAGGACCACATCCAGAAGGGTGCTTGTCCCCCTCAGGGTTTTTCTAGTAGGCTGTGGACCAGTTGAGTTAGGTCAATTGAATTGAAAGCCTCACGGTGGAGGAGGACGAGGGCAGAGCCAGTTTATATTCAAGTCGCCCACCAAGATTTGGTCTGACGAGTTGGGTAGGGAGGTGAGGTAGTCAATTAGTGGCCCAGGGCCTGGGATTGGTTCTTGGGGGTATGTAGGCTACGGTTAGGAATAATGGGCCTCTAGCTGGGTCAGGGGACAGCTTTAGAGTAAGTGCCTGTGCCTTATGGTCGAGGTCAGGCGGGGGGAGTGGTAGCCCCATGAGAGAATCCTTCAAATAGAAGACACAGCCCCCACCTCTCCTGCCGACATGGTCCAACCGGTGGAGAGTGTAGCCGGGGAGAGAGACATGAGAGTTAGGAGTGGAGGGAGACAGCCAGGTTTCAACCAGGGCAACAACATCAGGTTTATGAAGCGTCACCCAGCAGTGTAGAGTCCAGTTTTTTCAGGAGGCTACAGATGTTCATAGAAGCAATGCGCAGCCCAGGAGATTTCAGGGGGAGGACCAGTGCTGCCAGGCCCGGGATTGGGGTGGACATTGCCTGACAGGAGCAGGAGGAGTATTTATTGAAATGTTTCACCAGAAAGGGCACACTGAACAACAAGTTGTTTGTCTTATGGTACGTCCTGGGGGAAGAGGATAACAGGGAAATCATGAGTACATATATCCAATCAAACATTAATAAAATTTGTACAGTGACTCATTGCAGTGTAAGCAGTGCAGAACATTGCAAAAGATAATGTACATTATAAGTGCAGTAATGAAAGTATATATTGTTAACAAACACGAGGGAACAGATAAGTGCTACCTTCTAGTGTGCCAGCTTTAGCCGAAGGGAGCTAAAATACATTGAACCAGCTAGCAGGTGAACAGAGCAGAGTAGGAGTGGGAAAAGGGGAAATTAGCCACAGGTACAATTTACCGAGAGGACATTTTGTAGGGCTGTAGAGATGGAGTGGGGGGGATGAGTGGTGATTCTGGTGAGGGAGGGCATTCCATAGTTTAGGGAAGTGATGCGAGAAGGTCTTGTCAAATGCTCCTGCTTATTTCATGGTTGTCGTGGTCATAACCATTGTTTATCCTGAATTACTGTCACCCATTTGCTTTTGCCATTTATTGCAAACTGTCTTATTTCTTCACTGTTAATGCCATGGAAAATCTTACCTTGAACTGTCCTACTGATGTTTGTCATTGGTTGTTGTATTGACTGCTGTGTGTAATTTAACCCAGGTCACTCCTGAAAAAATAGACTTCTAGTCTCAGTGGGCCTACAAAATAAATAAATAAAAGCTTGAATTTCTGAACTGAAGGACTGCATGTGCATATGATTTTCCTGCCATTTTGAATTGTTTCTTCATGTGGCAGACCACGTGGTCCCTGAAGGGAGGCTGGAGGGCTTGAATGTTTGCTAGTGTAGCTTTATAACCAGATGTTAACACCCATTGAATTGTGAACAGTAATTGCTTATGGTACGTATGTAGGTGTTGTAAAGAGATAGTGACACTTTTCTAGATTTAAGTACAAAATGTCTCATTATTGTGTTTAAAATGTAATTAGCTTTGTTGACAACACGTTGACATATTTCTCTCTTTTTATTTATCTAATGAGTAGTCTTAGACAGTGTAACTCCCTCAGCATACAGGTAGTGTATTTTCAAAGAGGACCTTGGATCATAAGAAATATAAATTTAGCACATTACAGTGGTGAATTATGAGTTTGAGAGTAGCGGGCATAAGGGAATCTTTTGTGACTGGATGCCTGTGTGCAAGTTGAAGTACCATATGGCACAGTTCCCTGTTTGAAAGGCATGCAGTTCAAGAACTATTAATCATTTTCCTGCTTTGCTATTCATTGAAAATGTAGCAAAGCAGGCAAACTTTGCACAGCACTATGTTCCTTTTATGTGATGGTGTCAATATCATCATCATCATCAGTGTTGGAATTACACTTCATGAGCTTTGGGAGCTGGGGAGGCCCATAGGGGCCCAATCTTTAAATTGAGCCCCATTCCCATTATAAGTCAATGGCAGCGATGTGTGAGCTAGCAAGGCTCACATCAGAGCTAGAGGGGGTGAGCCCTGGCAAGCCCCCCTGTAATTCCAACAGTAATCATCATTATCGTCATTACTACCATCACACTATTATCTATTTGGCACCTCTCTGACCATGTTGCATAGATAGCTTAAACAAGACCACCAGATCAAACACTGCCCTCACCGTACTTACTCCTGCTGGCCCCCCACTCGAGCAAGTCACCTTGTTCACATACCTTGGGGTCACCCTCGACCCCTCTCTCACGTACAATGATCATACAGCCCTGACTGTTAAAAAGATTAATCAGAAACTAGGTGCAGCCTATCACGCAATTCATCTAGTTTCCCCAGAAGCTCGCCTCACCATCGCACAAGGAAACCATCTCCATCTCCTAGACTACTGCTCGCCTATCTACTCCCCAACACCCACAAAGCAACACTCATGCCTATACATGGCATATAATGCTATCTGTCGCTTTGTCCTTAAAGCCCCCCCCGTTAACCCATCACTGCAATCTCTATCAGTCCTTAGGATGGCTGTCCCCTCAGGCATGCCAGAACTATGTGGCGGGCTGCCTGGCGGACAATGCTCTCAGAAGTAACCAGCTATCCCCTTATGCTCCCCTACTCATACCTAGAGCAGCCACTAGACCCCTAAGGACCTCTTCTTTTCCAACCCTTGAAGTTCCTTGTGCCTCTATGATGATGGGCAGCAAGGCTTTCTCAGTAATGGCCCCCCCCGGAACAGTCTTCCCACTGCCATTCGTGCATCCCCATCCCATGCGTCGTTCAAAGCCAACCCTAAGGCCTGGCTTCTGATGGAGTCCTCCTGCAAATGCTTGCCGGGCAGAGCAGAATCCCGTGAACCACCTTAAACTACCAAAACTGCTGCCCACTGCCTCCTACTCTCCAGAGCACTATGAACATACATTGCCTCGCTCAATGTCTCACACTGCCTACCTTGCATGCTGCCACTACTCAACTGGCCCCGGCAATCTGGCTGGGACAGATGTCTCCACCTAGTCCTCTTTGAAAGCAGTCTGACCTGCTCAAATTGCTACTTATGCTTAGCTTATGAAACTGTTTCAGCTGCTTTGTGCATATACTTAAACAAATTCTCCCCTGTATTCTAGGCCTGTATTTCCTTGTCTCATATTTTGTTATCTCTATGCCTGTAAACATTATAAAAATGATGACTGTTCTTACTGTCCTAATGTTGTTGTGACCACCTTACACTACAGTGTGAATTTGTATCTACTGCTGTAATTCGTATTTCCCTGTACTGCCACTTTGTGGCCCAGGTTGTGACTGAAAATGATCCACTGGATCAGTGCACTTACATGGTTACCAAAAATATAAATAAATAAGTATGCAGCCATTAAAGCATACATTACCATCATGTTAATACACAAACATACTTTTGGTGACTTTAAGCTCGCCCTTTACTGTAAGACCCAGCTGTTCAAAACTATAAACTTTGTTTAGAGTAGAGCCATCTAGTTTAAAGATGTAGAAATAATCAGTTATGGACTTCAACATGATTTAAGTTTCAAACAGCATCATATTTGCCTTGCTTAAATTCCTGATAGTGTGGCTGGAGATCATCCATTGTATAGCTTGGTGAAGTGAAATTGTAGGCTATTAGTTATATTAGTTGGTAATTTATAAAAGAACATATGATGCCTATTAGAGGTAGGTGGATACCCATCTAGTTCGTCCATCATTTTCTAATTGAATTAGACCCTAAAACTTAATTGCAAAAAGCTATGTTTATGCACCAGTTAAGTCTGACACAAAAAGCCACAAAAATAGGGAACTGTAATGTTAGGGTGAAAATTCCCCGGAAACTTAATTTAATGGGCACACACAATCACATACTGGAATAATGCTTGTGTAACAAGTTGATAGCCGAAGGCTCCTTGTGTGATTGGATTATTTAACTGGCATATGTAGATACTTTAGCCATTCATACTCTCTGTCTCCTGTGGGACTATTACCCTATCAGCATATGTTAACTGTACAGGAACCCTCTTAAGGAGGGTTCCACCCCTAAAGGCACCCCAGGAACATGATTTCTTTGGCTGAAGGTACTGTAGAAAGGAGCTCAATAAGAACAGTAAGCTGCTGGAGCAAGAAGAGTAAAATGGTGGAAGCAAAGAAATAGAGCTTCTGAAGGAAGCTGATTTATATAGTCCAGGAAGCAATTTTGGCTGATGTTAGGGTTAAATTCCCTTGAAATGTAATTTAATGGGCATACACAACCACAGTTGGAGTAATGCTTGTTCAACATGTTGACAGCTGAAGGCTATCTGTATGATTGGATTGTTTCACTGCCATATGTAGTTTATTTGGCAATTTCCACTCTTTGTCCCCCTGAGGAACAACCACCCTGTTGAGGTACTGTTCATACAAAGGAACTCACTTGAGGAGGCTTCTACCACAAGAGGTGTTGCAGGAACATGATTCCTTTGGATAAAGATACTCTAGGAAGACACCCAAAAGAACTGCAAAGAAAGAACTGCAAGCACAGAAGAGTGGAGTGAGGACATAGACAGCTGAAAGCTGGTGACAGTTGACAGCAGACAAAGGCTTGACTTCCAGATGGAACATAGAAGCACAGAAATGGACAGCGGAAAATGACCATTTTGCCCACCTAGTCTAACATATTTTTCTACCTATTCTGTCTCTGTAGACTCTATCTGGTCTCCCTTGACCCTACCACCTCCTTGCCTCTTATCTAATATACCACTATACTATCCCATGCATGCTTGGAGCTCCTCACTGTTTTTGCCTTTAGCACTTCCAATGGCAGTCTGTTCCAGGTGTCCACTACCTTTTCAGTGAAGAAATATTTCCTCACATCACTCTTGAATTTCCCCCCACTAGCTTCTTTGTATACCCCGATCCTGGTGCTTGTTCATATTTGATAGAGATTCTGTAACTGTACTCAGTTAACTCATTTGCTGTACCTCTAGGTCTCTATCATGTCACCAGTCTCTCTCCTGTCTTCCAGAATGCACATGATGAGATCCCTCAATCTCTCGTTATATGACTTCTTGTGCAAACCATGTACCATTTTAGTTGTCCTCTTCTGGACTGCCTCTACCCTGTCTATATCTTGTCAGAGGTGAGATCTCCAGAACTGAACACAGTATTCCAGGTGTGGCTGCACCAGCAAGCAATATAATGGCAACACCACCTCCCTTCTCCTGCTGCAGATACCCCTACCTATGCAACCGAACATCACTAGCCCCAAGCATTGCCTTGTCAACTGCACAAAAAAAAACCCAAAAACTGAACACTAGAGATGCAGCGAATTAGAAACCGCCTGCGAGGCGATTACAAAGTAACCACTTTCAAGGTCTGCTGAGCAACGGGAAGTGGACCTAGTAAAGTGCTCACTTCGTGTTATCATTACCACTTCACATTCTCATTATGCTTTAACGTGAAGTAAGGCAAAATGAGAAGAAAATAGGCACATCACATGGACTGCAGTACTGTAAGTCACATGCTTTAGCCAGGCAGGAAGGAAGTGAGTCAGAGAAGCAGTTTCACTTTCTCCTTTGCATTTGTACAGGGAGAAAGCAAAATCGTTTTGTGAGAGGAGTTTGCTTGGCTCTTGGAGTCGTTACTTCCAATCCAATTCAAACAACTTTTTTAAAAGCTATTTTATTTAGTGTTTGTATTGTGTTAGTGTTTTTAAGGTTAGTGAATTTTTTTGTATAAGTTTTGTTTTTGTTTTGTGTGTGTGACTGACTCTGTGTGTGTGTGTGTGTGTGTGTGTGTCCACTGTTTGTGTGTGTGTGTGTGTCGTCCCGTGGACCCAGGAGGATGGAGGGTCAGGTTGGAGTCAGGGAAGGTGAGTCCCTGGCACATGGGAGTGTTAGGAGGGGAGGAGTGCGGACCCGTGGGGGGTGGGGTGGTGGTGTTATTTTGAACCATTCCAGACTCCTGGCCACTGTTGCTTTTCCCGTGGAAGCAACAGGAGCAGCAGCAGCACCAGTGCCACTGGTGGCTGTTGCTCATCCGCTTTCTCCACCACCACCACTAGCAGAAGCTGTTGAGGCTCCAGCAGCACCCCCTCCACCACCTCCACAGCCACAGGAGGTGGCCCCGGCAATAGTGGGTGGTGGTGGTACTTGTGCCTGCCAAGTGCGTACTGTGTCTGGTCCCCCTCCACAGCTCCCCAGTGTGGGAGTTTTTAATTGTGTGGGGGTAGACAGCACAGTGGTGCAGTGCCATGTGTATGGTGTGCTGGTGTGCCGTGGTCCCCCGGGACACATTTGGGGACTGGTGGCCAGCGCACCCACATGATGAATCACCACAGGGCAGAGTGGCAGGCTTCCATGGAAGGGGCCATGCGTCCACCTACTGGCCCTTCCGTGGCATTGGCTGAGGGGGCTGCTGGGGTGGGAGATGTACCTCGCAGCAGTCACCGCCGCAGCAGGAGGAGGAGGGCTACATCAGGTGCTCCACCACCTCCACCACCACCACCGCCACCAGCACCACCCTGTCCACCACCAGCCCCACTACCTGGATTACCCACTGTAGTGGACCCCGGCACAATCCCTGTTAGCCAGTCTGACCTCCTCCTGGTGTGGGCAGCACTGGAGGAAAAGAACAAGTGTTTCATTAATTTGGAGCAGCAGGTTACCAGAGTGGAAGCACAGCAGCAGCAAATACTTTCAGTGCTGCACCTGCTGCTGGACCACCATGGCATCCCAGGGCCATAGTAAATCCAGGTATTGTTTTCACCCCCAACACCCACACCCGCCCCCACCCCTGACCCCACCCTACTTCGTGTTGTTCTTTTGTTGTGTGTTTCTTGTTTGTTACTATTGAATCATGCACATGTTCCCTTCCAGAGGAATCTTTCTTGCACCACATAGTGCAATACATTTTTTTGAAAACCATGCGTATAATGCATTACAGTGAGTCACGTGACAGAGGCATTCCCATTCTAAAAATCTGCCCACATTCTGCCTCCCTTCTCAGCAACATTAGGACATGATGGTAGGGAGAGCGCGTGTGCGTGCTCCTTACAGTGAATATCAGAATGTGCAGGTTTGCGAATGTTTCTTTATGTTAATGGTCAGTTTGTTGTGAAATGTGTGTCCATGTTTCCAGTAAGAAGAGCCTTGGAAGTGGAAACATCCGACATTTCACCACAAAGTGACCCTTATAACATTAGGAAACATTGCTTGGGATAGCTGCTGGGCATTCAGTATAGTGGAGCATGCACCTGCAGCTCCCCCTGCCATCACGGCTTAACGTTGCTGAGGAAGTGTGGCACAAATGTGGGTTGCTTTTCTGATTGTTAATTCCTCCGCCATGTGACTCACTGTAATGAAATTATGGGTGCTTCTCACAGACATATATTGCACTCTGTGGAGCAAGAAATATTCCAGTGGTAGTAATGCCCCCCCGTATTAGTTTTTATAAAATGGCATAGAACAATGGAGAAATCTGATTGGTTATTTATAGTGCAACATGGGACAATGTCGCACTATAAATAACTAGTCCCAGTAAAACAGCCACAGCACAGAATCCAATGGTTCACTGATTCATTTTTTATGCATTCTATTTAGAATGTAGTAGTATTTTGAAGTCGCCATTTTTTACTCGGTAAAAACGAGTGAAGTTCATACATACACATTCTCTATTAACAATGTAATAACCAATCTAGTTTAAAAAAACTAGTTAAAAAGACAGAAATAGCACTCGACCTAATACAAATGCTCCAACAGTAGAAAGGAACACCAACACCAAATTGCTGTCCTGTCATCTCAGTTCACTCCACGGACATGCCAAACCTGCTTCAGTAGCGCTTTCTCCCTCTCTGTTTCTCCCTCTCTCACTGCTAAATCACTGCTCACCGGCAGCCGCTACATCTTCCCTAAGTTAAACTGAATAACTGGTTAAACAAAACAAAAAACAGTGCTTCCAACAGGAGAAAGGACCATAGTGATAGCCTGTTATGGTGCTCTTGCTTTCACTTTTCTCGCGATGTCACCCTAAACCGTTATAAATCTCTTACTCTCTCACTCTCTTGCGATGCTCTTGACAAATTGCCCATGAATCATTTTTTCAAAAAAAAAAAGCAATTTTTTTTTTTGAAGTACTGTGACTTACCCCTAACATCAGTGAAAGAGCAAGCATGTGGGGAGAGTTGTAAGCGAACAGCTGATAAAGCGAGGGACGGAGAAGCGAGCTAGCCAGTGCGGCTACTAAACAACACAATAGTTAGCAACGTCTGGAAAGGAGCTGTGTTAAGTTCGATATGTTTTTCCCATGAAACTTTTGAAACAACTAAATAAATGTGCTCATCTATACAGCCTAACTTCAGTGAAGGAGCATGTGTGTGGCGGGGGTGGCAAGCAAGCAGCTGATAAATCGAGGAAAGAGAAGCGAGCAAATAGTTGGCAGTTGCTAAACAAAGACAATCCATAGAAATGTCTGGAGATGAGCTGTGTTAAGCTTGGTACTGTATGTTTTTCCCCATAAAACTTTTGATCTCCTATTCATTTTCCTGCCACCTGTAATAGGTCCTGCCCGGTTTCACTCTACACAGATGTCATCTACTGAGTTTAAAAAAAATTAGGAAACACTCGATCACAGTTTTTAAGAGGCACAGGGCTTACAAGTGTTCTGTTGGAAGGTGGGGTAGTGGGGGGGGTGCAGGGAAACTACAAAACTAAAATTATGGAATCTGAATTAGGTCGAAAGACCTAAACCAAAGCAGTAAAATAAATGTAGTCCAAGTTGGCGGAAGGACTATTTTATGTTAAAACCACATACTCCTTTACAGTTTTACTTACTTAAAAATGTGCTTCCAAAAAAAACAACTGCTTCTGAACACAAGGGCCATTTATAGCACAATAAGACACTCGGGTGTGCATTCGGTGTGATAACCGCACCCTAGGGCGAGCGGCCTTTCGGCCTTTGGCCTTGTGCCTAACTACGCCCCTAGGAGTGCGGTTATCACACCGTAATGCACACCCCGTCGTGTCTTATTGCTTACATGTGCATCACCATAACTATGTAATGTGGTGACTGTCTGCAAAGCAGCAGCGCAACAAACCGTTGATAACTCTGAGCTATATTTTTTAATGCTATGTTACAACTTCCTTTACTTACATCCTGACTGACTGGAATGATACGATAATTTACAGTAGTTGAGTGTGCTGTACTACCTTTTTTTATGTGTGAAATAATGAAAGGAGCATTCCTTTTAAATTGTTGCTGCTGAAAGTGAGTATGACCAGGTCTTTGTCATTGTTTTCTCTGCTTTTCTCCATCACATCAAGTAGTTGTCATATATAACTTCTGTTGTTAACTCAACAGTTATGCATCAGTCAGTGTTTTATATGACACCACGGAACAATAGTTATTGAAAAGCAGCTGCAAATAAATACAAAGCTGGTCGGAACAATATTGGAAGACATGCTCATTTTGTTTTCGTACATGAAAAAAAGTAGGAGTAAGAGAAGCAGACATAAATTGTGAGAAGAATCGTATCATTCAAGTCACTGATGATTCTGATGTAAGTAGTGGTTGCTGTGGCAATCTAAAGTAGCATAAAAAAGTACAGTTCAGAACTGTGAGGACATTCTTGCAATGCTGCTTTAATTGTAAAAATGTCACTATGACATCATGGCTATGAGCTCACAGCAACAATCACAGAACACACAAAAGTGGCACAGAGTCCCCAGATTTTTTCTGCAGGCCCACAATGCATCCTCCTTGTGTGCAGAAAATTGACAAGTGGTAACAAAGTGAAAAGAGACTGTTTCAGCACATACAAAGTCCCTCAGAATTAATGGTGCACTCAGTCATGCGCGCAGTGGTGGCACCGAGTCCCCAGATTTTTTCTGCAGGCTCACAATGCATCCTCCTTGTGTGCAGAAAATTGACAAGTGGTAACGAAGTGAAAAGAGACTGTTTCAGCACATACAAAGTCCCCCAGAATTAATGGTGCACTCAGTCATGCGCGCAGTGGTGGCACCGAGTCCCCACATTTTTTCTGCAGGCTCACAATGCATCCTCCTTGTGTGCAGAAAATTGACAAGTGGTAATAAAGTGAAAAGAGACTGTTTCAGCACATACAAAGTCCCTCAGAATTAATGGTGCACTCAGTCATGTGTGCAGTGGTGGCACAGAGTCCCCAGATTTTTTCTGCAGGCCCACAATGCATCCTCCTTGTGTGTAGAAAATTGACAAGTGGTAACGAAGTGAAAAGAGACTGTTTCAGCACATAAAAAGTCCCCCAGAATTAATGGCGCACTCAGTCATGCACGCAGTGGTGGCACAGAGTCCTCAGATTTTTTCTGCATGCCCACAATGCATCCTCCTTGTGTGCAGAAAATTGACAAGTGGTAACGAAGTGAAATGAGACTGTTTCAGCACATACCCCATCCCCAGTATAAAATGATGACTGTGAGGTTCGTGTTGCTGGTCCAATGTGTTGTGCAAGATGATTCCACCAAATGAAATGTGATCATCTCAACTGGATTGAAAGGTGCCCTTTGGATGTACACTAATAGTAGCCTTGGTGAGTAGATAGATATATATATATATAGATATATGGTTGTGTATTTTGTAGGTGATGATGAGGGAGGTTGAACCTGACATGGACATGTACTCATGCTATTGTTCTGCATCACACAGGTGGCTCCAAACTGTTGCTGTGCACATTTCGGTGCTCAATGAGAATTTTTTGCACTTAAATGGAAATGGATAACTCTCAAGCACATGAAGGCAAGTATTCCTTATTTTTTGGAGGGGTGGGGGGGAATCATATTTTCAGTTTTGTCTGTAATGGTTTCTTATCTTTTTACTTCTTCACAGATTTCATCAGCATCCTTCTGGAGTCCGGTTGTTGATGATGGTCATGGTCATCGAATGAAACGACTTCTGCATGTTACATGTGAGCCCAAGCTCGGGTCGGGGCAGGGGTGTGCCTGATGTTGAAGAACTTTTTTGGATAAGGCCACTTTGACAGAACAACAAAGTATTGCGAATTTTTCTAAAAAAAGAAATGAATGACTTCTTACAAGTTACAACTTCATTGTTATGTGTCCCTCCCTGGTTCTCAAATCTCAATCCCTTTTGTCAAGTTGCATTTCAGAGACACATCTTGTCAACTACTAAGACAACCTGTTGTGTGCAATTTTTGCAGCAGTCTTTACAAAGCAATGAAATGGATGAAATAAACTCTTCCTACTTACCAGAATGGATTTCACATGGACATTACATCGGTTCTTCTCTGTACGGTATAGCTACAGCATCTTTCCCAACGAGTAATAGCGATGGAGCCTGTTTTTGTTCTCCTGTAAAAGAAACAAAAGAAGTGTACCGTATGTGTTTTGCCACTGCAGCTCTGAAAAGCTACAGAAAACAAAACAGACAACTTAAGGAAGTGAGGCAGCATAGCAAACATGAGTGCACATACTCACTTTATGGTTTAAATATTAAGAAACTGGTGGTGGTGATGGACTGGTGTTCCGTGGGGGGCAGACAGACTCATGGTGGTAGACTTGCATAGCATCATCCCGGTGGTGGTGGTGGTGGTCCATGGGGGGGAGACAGATTCATGGTGGCAGCAGACTTGGATAACATCAGTCCCGGTGGTGGTGGTGGTCCATGGGGGGCAGACAGACTCATGGTGGCAGCAGACTTGGATAACATCAGTCCCAGTGGTGGTGGTGGTCCATGGGGGCAGACAGACTCATGGTGGCAGCAGACTTGGATAACATCAGTCCGGTGGTGGTGGTGGTCTGTGGGGGGCAGACAGACTCATAGTGGCAGCAGACTTGGATAACATCAGTCCTGGTGGTGGTGGTCCAGGGTGGGGGGGCACACCGTCTTTTAAATACTGCAGTTAAAACCTGCCAAAATTAACCACATCATCATCCTCATAAAGAAAACTGCCCTCACAGTCATCGATGTCTGAAGTCTGACCACTGGGAAATTCTTTCTCCATAGTGTCATCATCTACGTCAGTGGTGGGCCATTTCAGGCAGCCACTGCCAGTGCCACCAGGATGCTCCATTTCCACATCAGCAAGACCACCTTAACTAGGCAGGGGTATGAATACCAAGGTTGCAGTCTGTGCTGGTATGTGCCTCTCTTTCATTTTAATGAATGTTAGCAAACTAACATTTGCAGGGGACAGGTTTGTCCTACGATCCCTGACCATTGCAACTGCTGAACTGAATACCCTCTCAACACTTAAACTGGAGGGTGGCCATGTGAGGTACTTCGGTGCCACTGCAGTCAGCTCTGGCCATTCACTGACCTTTCCACTCCAGTACAAAAGAGGATCTTCACTTATTGTCAGATGCCTGAACACAGCTCTCAGGGATAGAGGGTTTAGCCATCTGTTAATTTCAGTCAGTACCATGTCCAACATGTTCTCACTAGTGTGTGAACAGGTCACACTGCACATAGCAATTGTTGCATGCTGGCGAATTCCAGGAAGATGACTACCACGACAATCCACCTTCCTGCACTGATTATTCACACTACCAGCATCACAAACAACCCCAGGCACCTGCGCCCAGTGTGCAGTTATACACAGATATGAACTCCTCGCTGTTTTGCCACTTGTCCACATATCCATACTTAAATGGATGAATGAAGAGGAGGAATGTTGAAGGGCATGTCTTACTGAGTCTGACACAGTGCGGAACAACTTGGGAACAGCATGGGTAGAAAAGTATGTCCTGGATGGGACTTTCCATTTTGGACAGGCACGGGCAGCAAACCGCTGGAACCCAGAATTCTCCACAAAGGAGAAAGGCAAAAGATTGATTGCCAGCATTTCCGCTACAGCAGCATTAAGTTCACATGACACTGTATGATTGGGGGGGTACTTCAGCTTATGTGCAAAAACACTCTGTAACGTGGGCTGACTTAAACGTTTTACATGGGGTATGTTGTTGGTCACAAATGGTTGTGCTCTGTGATGAATGGCATTGGCAGGGGGTGGAGTGTGGACATTTGATGGAGACGGTTGCACAGGTGATGATGACAAACCCAGAAATGATGTTATTTTTCCAGATTTGCCAGCTGGGGTTAATGTACCACTTGCACTAGACATACTGCATTCACCACCACCACAAAAACTGCTACTCTCACCAGTACTGGAGAACATTTCAAAGTCATTATGGTCCTCCACCTCATCATGCCTGTAGTAATCCTCTGCTCTTATTACCTCACTACTGCAAACGTTTAATTTACAACTGGACTTAACAGTCATGGAAGGGGATAACATGCTGGCTATGGTTGCCAGTGATACGAGTGAATGCCCCAGTCTAGTATTAGCTGCCAGCTTGTTCTGGGTCCACAGAGCCAAGTGCCTATTCTTAAGATTCGTATGCTGTCCTCCTGTCCCAAGATGGCTCCCCTTTTTACCTCGACTCACACGCACATGGTAAATCTGGCAGATTGCAACTGAATCATCATTTGCATCTTGAACAAAAAAATCCCAAACAAGGGACTGTGATGCTCTGCTTTTAACATGTCCATGATGATGTAGCTTATTTAAGTCTGTTATTTTAAGCACTGAAGTGAGAGGCACGTGATGTTTCTGGCACAGCACACCCTGGACTGCAACTGACCACCGACTACTATATCAATTGATTACTGGGTCGTCATCATCATCATCCACTAAAACTGGTAAACCACAAGTTTTTTGGGGGATTCCTGCAAACAGATTCAGACACAGCCACTTTTAATTTCTTTTTCTCCGGTTCCCAACTGGGGTCAATTACATCATCATCATATTCATCAACGTCACTGTCACACACATCCACATCTTCTGCTTGGATGCTAACATGTGGACTGCATGTTGCAACAACAGCAACATCATCATCATCAGCATCATCACATACATCATCAGCATCTACACCACCATCACCTGATATTGTTTCACCACTCTGTGAATCACTGCATGGAAAATGCGTGACGTTAACTGCCATGGTGGATGGAATATCACATTGTATGCTATCGTTGGCATGATCATCAGAATCAGGTTCAGTTAATGGGATGTTACTGGGAAGTATGACAACATCTGCGCTGTCACTCACTTGCACTGCTTCACACTCAATATGTTTGGATACGGTACACTGGTCGGAATTAGAACTTGACACAACAATGCTAATACTACCTCCACCACCACTAACACCAGTAACACTAACACCACTGGCTGGGAAAACATCATCTCCTCCAACTATCAGTGAAGCTACTGACTGGGCTATAAAAAGCATTGCAGGAGAAATACCTTTCCTCACATCAGCAATGCACTTCTCTGTCCGCGAACTACTACCACTCCCATAGACCCTCTTACTGCCAACATTGCCATGGCCAGAAACAGCTTTATTTGCGTCTCTTTGCAGGCATTTTGGGGGCTCAACCACAAATATTATTACCAAATTCAGATTTTGATATGTTCACTTTCTGACTGAATGGACGCTCACTGGATGTGAAGCAAAATAAACAACTGTGGCTTCAGCAACAGATAAGAGACTACTGTGTTGTGACACTGTCATGGAATTAAAACAACTTCAGTAATCAGTGGTGCTGATGGGGTCACAAAAACAATCCAGTCTGGTAAAAATTACCTTTTCAACGTGGGGGGGGGGGCACTGAATACAGACAGTGCTGATTTTTACGGCACTTCAAGAAGCAAAACTAAGAACAGAGAACACAATCGCAGTACAAAATCAGGCAGCTGCAGTGGATAGTAGGTTCACACTGCTGTGCTTAGTTGCACTTACACTAAGCTGTGCCACAAATTTTAAAAGGTGTATTATATTTGATGTACACAACACTTCACACACAACACAGAACACTTTGGCCTGGATATTCAAACTGCGCCATTCTGAGGCGCAAGCCCTTGCGCTGCTAAAAATAGTTGCGCAGGGGTGTGGCCGGGGTGATATTCAAGGAGTTGCGCTGTGCGCAGCTCTTTGAATATCACTCCCAGCTCTCACAACACTGCGCGTAAGCGCCAGTGGAACTTGCCACGTGCGTTGCCAGATGAGCATTAAACTTGCGATTGGCGCCAGTACCATTGCGCCATCGTAAATTTCCGATATTCAAAGGTGACATGCAAATGGGGCCATAATTTATGCAAGGCGCGGGGGGCCATTTGCATCTATTTATAGCTCCATTTGCATGCCATTTGCATGTAAGTGCGCGATCCCGAGGACTTAGCCTGGCCACCCTGCCAGGCAGCAGCCGTCGAGGACCGCCACGCCAATGCACCCGATTGCGGGCATTACAGGTACATGTAACACCCCACACCACGTGCCGAAGCCCGATCGCGGGGCATAATGTATATGACCCCCAGTGCCCGATCGCGGGCAGAATGTAACCCAACCCAAATATCTCCCTGGTGGTCCAGTGGACCGTAAAGCCCGATCGCGGGCAGAATCATCACAAACCCCCAAACATCTCCCGGGGGCACAGGGACAGAGTGTTGGGGCCAGCCAGGGGTGGCAGCTGCTGTGTTGCGCCCTGCAATGCAGCAGCTCACCTGTGGGTGGCCCTCAACTATGCCTTTTTGGGGGCTCTTGCTTGCAGGCGCAGGTTGGGGTTGCGCATGCACAACTCTGCACAACCCGACTGAATATCGGGTTGCGCAGGTTATGCATGGATCCTCCCCCTCCTGTTGAGCATGCATTCATTTGCATTGCTCTCTTGCGCAACCTGATGCCAGTGGCGTAACTGCCTCCTGCTGAATATCGCAGAATGGCGCATTTTGGACTTGCGCATGCGCAACCCTGTTGCGCATGGCGCAACCCTTTTGAATATCCAGGCCTTTGTGTACAATGCTGAACGAGGAATGTGATGCAAATGCAAAAGTTGAGTGTAACGCCATGTAATGTAAATTTGTAATTTAAACAACCTTACCTTATGAAATGCTGCACCACATTCACACAACAAACAGCAAGAAAATTTGTACTATTACTGACAATTTTACTATGTGTACAGTAACACAGTCAGTTACATAACAAAAATATAACCAAAACACAAAAAAATCACTAGTTCGCCAACTTTAATCTACCTACACACAGATACGCCCGTCCCCCACACAGCACACTTCACTGTCTTTTACCACACACACTCGATGTTGTAAATTTACATTCAAAATCCACACACAAACAAAAACGCTCGACGATGTGAGCATAGGAGGGTTTCCTACAATCGATGAACTACAGTTGGATCCCCAAAAAAAAGCAAAAAAGCTTTTTGAACAGCTTTTAAAAGATTCCTACAGACAGCTATCAGGGCACACTGTCTCCTACTCCTTCCTACTCATACTACCCCGAACTGAGGCTGTGCAGATCAATATAGAGCCCATGTGACCTGAACTCCCATGGATCACTGCAAAATCCACCTTCGGAGCTCAAAAACAAGGCGAAGTGAACTGCCACCAATGTACTTCACCTTAAAATTGAAAGAGTAGTGAGCAGTGAAGGCGGAGTAATGCGAAGTCACTGTTTTCAATGCACTTCACGTTCCTCATTATAACGTGAAGTACCCCGCTCGCGTTGCTATGGAGTCACAATCCACCTGTGCTCCGCAAAACATTTCGCGGAGCGGATTGAGCCCACTTTGCCCACCACTACTGAGCACTCAAGGAAATCAAGTTGATTACACATTTTACTGTAAAACAATAAAAAAATGTAGATACTATCAAAAAGTGCCTTTCATAATTTGATAAAGTGCTGAATCTGTGCAAAAAATATTTCCAAATGGATAGGTCCCAAGCCAAATACCCACAAACAAAACATTACTTGCAATACACTGTTTTTTAATCATGATCAAGACTCCACTGTAGCAAGCATCTTACAAGAACCAATTCCAAGTACTCCAGCTCTTCAAGGGAGACCCCTCTTCATCAGGGGGTGTGGCTGAAATGTGGATCATGAATGGCTTAAATATGCTTACTTGTATGACATCATAAGGCGGGGACCTGTTTTTAATACAACACAGTAAACCTATTCTAGTGTTTAAATATTGACATTATTTTAATAAGCTATAGATCCAAGAAGATTCACATTACCACTTGCTTTTATTTTTTAGCATACAATTATAGTAATGACTGTGGTTCATAATGTGCATGGTACCACCAACTGGCACTCCAGTGCTTATGTCACACTGCTTGTTGATCTCTTTCCTGGCTGCAGTATTGCTCGCTGGTTGCCCCCCCCCCCCCAAGTACTTGGAGACTTCAAGGACAAGGTAGGTTTGAAACTGAATTAATGTATGCTGACCTGGTTGGCTGGCTCAGTCATGCTAGGTGATGATGATAAGGCACTTACTTAGTCTTAATCGGACACTTATCCTGTCTTTTGTTTTTTTTCTATTAGTTTTCACCACATTTTGTGTCCGACTAAGTTAAGTGCCCCATCTGGCATCAGTCGCGGCACCTCCAACTTGTTTTTGTTTTAGTGAAGCCCACAACAAAATAGCTGAAAGGGACCGCTAACTGCTGCAAATTACAGTAATTACCCGGTCTGTTTAGACTGTCTGTTATCGGACATCAAATAATAGTTAAGTGTCCCTGGTGCCCCATGATCATCACCTCTCTACTGTAACTCACACTTCCAATTTAAATTGCATTATCGGAGGTGTGAGTGTGATGCCATTGTCCTCCTGTGATGATGTCTGTCCTTACACAGAAATCAAATGTAATCGATAAGTGATGCATCAAAAGATCATACACAATTCATTCTAGAACATTTGAAAGGGAGGGGAGCCAGCAGGGGACAGAAAAAGTAAGTAGAAATGAGAGAAGGATAGCTTGATTTAAGAAAAGGACACACCATTGCTAATTTCCAGACAGTAGGAATACTGCATTAATACAACAAAATATAAAAGGGGCACAGACAAAATGTCTTAGGTAACATGTATTAATCTTATATGAACTCAATCAGAGCCTAATACCAGTTTCTTTAAGAGATTATCAAGGGACTGTATATTTAAATCTCAAGGACTGTCAAATATATGGGTCTGGTGTGCTGCAGGCTGAGCTCGGGACCACAACAGAAGAGAAAAACAATATAATAAAATATAAAAAATTGTAAATAATGCTACGGTGGTCCACACCTTCTGAGCATGCACAGCTGCCGGGAGAGGGGGAGGTTTAAAAGAGTGGGTGCTCCTTTTGAAGGAGAGTAGTTCAGTGCAGATGGCACTATTTGGGTGCATTTTGTAAATAGTTCTTTGGGACTACAAGTCCCACAGGGCTTAGGAAGGTGTTTACAGCATGTCCTGTAGAAGTAAATTATGGTGTTTATGTGTCAGAAAATATTTTTTTTGTGGAGATATTGCATGGAGCAGTTTACGTTCTGCGGACAGCGTTTTGCATTGTGGGGGTGGCTTGAAATTGATAGGATACCTAGGCTTAGTGTCATGAATGAAGTTTTCAGTCATTGTGTCTATTAAATGTCAACAGGTGTGGAACTGTGCCAGTCTGATGAATGAAAATCTCAAACTTTAAAATGTTATATCTTGGACACGGGTTGGTCTTTTGCATTGAAATTTGGAGGGTGCTCTCAGCATGTCCTGCAGATGTGAATTATGGTGTTAGCTTGTCGGAGAAATTTTTTTTTGCAGAGATATTGCATAACAGAATTTACATGTTGTGGACAGTGTTTTGCATCGTGCTCGTGGCTTGAAATTCATCAGGTACATAGCCTTAGTGTCATGGATGTAGTTTTCAGTTGTTGTGCCTGTAAACTGTTAACAGGTGCAGAATTCTGCATCTCTGACAACTGGAAATCTCAAACGTTAACATGTTATATCTCGGACACGGTTTGGTGTTTTTCATAGAGATTTGGATGGTGTTGATGGTACACACACGTTCACAAGTTGGTGGGAGCACAGGGCCCGAAGGGCCCGTGTCCCACAAATATATTTTTTGTGGAGATATTGTGTGGCGCAGTTTACATTTTGTGGACAGTGTTTTCTATTGTTCTACTAGATTAAAATTTGTTTGGTGGCTGGCCTTGCTGTTGACAATGCACTTTTTAGTCATTGGGTGTGTAATGTGGCCCGACACTTACAAGTTGGTTGGAGCACAGGGCCCCACCAACTTGCGCAGCTTTCTGCTTTTCTATTCTTTCTTAAAAAGTAAGAAAATTCTATGCAAAAAACTTTGTTAATGCATCAGTTAGGGTTCTTCTACAGTGACAAAAGCGAGGACATTCGATTTTAGGGTTCCCACCCCTTGCACCCCACCCCCACCCTGCCCCCACCAACAGGCATCGGGGTTTGCGTTGGGGTCATCGGCCCTAACCCTCACCCCATTCTTCTAGACTGCACCACCTCAGCTTGTTTACACATGGGATGGGGTGAGAGTTAGGGCTGATGACCCCTACGCACACCCTGATGCCTGTTGGTGGGGAAGGGGTGGGAGTAGGGTGCAAAGGGTGGGAACCCTAAAATCGAATTTCCTCACTTTTGTAACTGTAGAATAACCCTAGCTGATGCATTAACAATGTTTTTTGCATGGAATATATATATATATTTATTGGATATGACATGGCCTGACCGAAGATATCATATTTATCTTCACGAGTGGCCAATGATATCATGATATCTCATGAGTGTCGAAGCCACGAGTGAGATATCTTGATGTCATTGGCCATGAGTGACAATAAACATGATATCTTCAGTCAGGCCATGTCATGTTCTGTTTATATAACATATGTCTTGGGCTCCCGTCACCCTTTCACACACTCGTCATGACTTCCTGCAACAACCATATCAACTGACCTGAAACAACAAACTTGTAACAGGATTTCCCACCTGAATCAAGAACGTTTTTACAGGGTTTTTCTATTCTGGCTAAATCCCCACCCCACCCAACACCCACCCCCCAACCACACACTACCCTCTGTATCACATAGTACACCCCATCCCCTCTGTAATGGAACCTTGCAAGCACAACACCCCTTCTCAGATAAACTTTAACAGAGTTTCGACAGGTGGGGTTGAAATCTTTTTTTTCCCCCTTTTAAAACCATGTTTTAAAACTAAGAGTGTATTGTGGAGCGTTTGTGTGGGGATGCCATTTTGTTTTGTGAGGAAGTCTTTTGGCAGTGGGGTCGCACTATTTCATTTGATGAGTAGCACAGCTGTGGGCTCATCTGTATTTGTCAGCATTGGAGATAACTGCTGTCTCACGTGGTGGTCGCAGGGTATAGCTGCAAGTCTTGTTTGCAGTGAAAATGACTATTGCACTTTGATGCAAGATTTATTCACACCTTATACTGTATGTATATATATATATGTACTAAGTATTGAATGTCAGTCAAAGTTGGGGCACTGAGAGATGGGTGTGTGGGTAGTTTCTGTATCAGTTCGGTGTAACAGAGGATGATGATGAGACACGGGTTACAAACTGCTGTGTAATCAAATGGGGAGAAATCAAGAGAGTTGAGCTGTGCCGAGGGCAGCGGGTTGGGATCAGATTGGAATGCCTTCTGTTTGCCTGGTCAGTGTCTGAAGCAGAGGTTGGGAATGCACAGCACATGATATTGCAACATTTTGGATTTTTTTTTAAACATGGGTGCTTATGTTAAGGCTGGGGGGGCAGTTCTGGCGCAATCAGCTGGTAGGGATTGGACGGAAAGGGACTGCCATTTTTCAGCATGATGTGTCTTGCTGGATAATTATTTTATTGTTGTTCAGTGCCACTAAATGATGTGGTAGGAGACATTTGAAGTAAGTCCATCTTCATTTCAAAACTTGATAATGTGTTATTTTTGTCCTAGGTTTACTTAGGTTTGCTTAAAATAAGCTGTTGTTTTTTCTGAAGCCATGCACTCACTCGCTCTCTTTCCAGTACAGTCTGCATTTTTTTTTAAACAAACCTAAATAAACTTATGATTAAAAACAAAGTTCTCTAACAATTTCAGTATGGAGTGCTTTATTTTGCTTCTCTGTGAGGAAGTTATTTAACAGTTTTGATTGAGCTCGGTCACGCTACTGTAGACCTCGAAAAGGGAAAATGCTAGCTCGTTACTGTGTGAAAATGGCAGGTCAACCAGATACCTTTACTATGATGTATAGGAATGTGGAGATATCACCATGATGTATAGGAACATGGAGATATCACTATGATGTATAGGAACATGGAGATAGCAGTAATATCTCCACTGCCTGACTCAGATACTACTTTTTATCCATGCATATATCCCAAAACATATGTTGTTTATATATATATATATATATATGTGCTGTATTGCTGCTGCTTTAACATCTCGATATTTTAGTGATTTAATCTTATGTTGGGTGTGGTAGGGGCTGAGCAGTCCTGTCAGTGCACTACTGTCTATTGTGAGTGGCCAGTAGAGCTCTGCTGGTTTTATTCTTTGATTTTCTATTTTAAGTTTTTTTACAAAAGGTTGAGTTCACCCTCGCACTGATCTTCTTACTTCTCCTCCTATCAGCTGCATTTTATAAGTAAAGGGAGCAGGTTCTGCATAAAAGCAGCCACTGCCAACATGTCCCACATATTCATGTCCCAGTGAGTGAGTGGCTCAGCGAAGAAGTGGAACAGGTGACTGGTGTCTGCAGGCATCAGCAGAGGGAAGCAGTGAAGTGGGGGACTCTTTCAGTCAACTAGGGCAAGGTGCCTGTTCACTTCTCTGTAACAATCACTGCTGGGAAGGGTGGAAGATCAAAGGTAGACTAAAACTAAGAATAGCAATGCCAGTTCGCCAGTGCAGCAGTGGCATTATGGCTTACGGAGCCAGTGACCTGAGGTAGGGACCGACCACGGGAGTAAAATAATAAAATAATAATAATATCTTTATTTATAGAGCACCTTTCAAATTATCAAGGCGTTTCACACAATCACAAACAATTCATTAAAAACATTAAAATTACAGCAGATCAGGAAATGCCTTAATCCATAAAAACGTTTTCAGTTTTCAAAATTAAAAATAACAAAGTCAAATACGAAAAATGAAAGGAAGAAAATAGAAAATAAATTATCCACTTCCAAAGGTAATACTAAAGCATTTTTTGCTTACATAAATTCAAAAAAAAAAATGATGCTACAGTTACATCCTTAATTAATAACAGAGAGGAAATAAATAACATCGATATTGGCAATACTTTTAATAACTACTTTGGTTCTGTCTTTACAAAAAAGACAATATTAATACATTGGACACACAAGGCGGTACTTATAGTAGGAGGGTGGGGGAGGAGGTTCAACATCTTAGGACTGTTGTCCTCCTCCTGGGAGGAGGCAGGGATAGTGGTCGTTGATAGCCTGGCCCCTAGCGGTGGCTGGGGGTTGGCATGTTGACACTTCAGTCTGGGGTCAGAGGCGGGGCAGATGCCTGGTGTGCAGAACATGGGAGAGTCTGTGGCACCACCATTGGCACCACTGTATGTCCCTTCCTCCTTGCCAGGGTTGAAAAAGAGAAAAAACAGGGAGCATAAAAATAAAACTATAAAAACTTAGTGCAAGTGTGGCACTGGAAGGTATGGTCACTTAATCGCTAGCTCTACTAGCCCAAAATCCTTATACATCCATAAACAGGTCCCATCTAACCTGCTTCTGAGTGTTGGTTCTGCTGCAGCATTACAATCCGCACAGGGATACACCAAAACTGTCTCTAACGGGACCCAGGATCGGTAATTATCAGAGAGACCCCAGCTAACATCTTAGACCACCAGTGGTGCCAAAATGGCCACTGTGGCAGACAAAGACAGCCCAATGACAGCGAGAGAAGGGTCTGAGATTAAACTCCTATTGCAGCAAGTACTGCAACAAATAACAGTGTTCAGGATATCTATCGGAGACCTGCAGGACAGAGTTCAAACATTAGAAAACCAACAGAGAGACACAGACCTTTACCTTATGGGCATGGACAAGAGGGACACACGTTGGGAAGCCCAACTCCAAGACGTGGGGAGGATGGTCAGCTTACTGTGACAATGAGAAGAGGACTCTGAAAATAGAAGCAGACATAGCAACCTAAGGATTGTAGGCTTCCCTGAAGGCCCTGAAAAGAAAAATGCTGCGGGCTTCCTGCAAAAGGTCCTCCCTAAGTTATTTGGACATTCCTGGAGCCCTGCACTGGAGATAGAGAGGGCCCACTGAACACAAGCCCAAGCACCCAAATCTGGGTAGTGACCTCGACCATTCATCATGTCATTCCTCAGTTACATGGACAAGGAGGAAATCCTATCTCTGGCAAGGAAAAGAGGGCATCTCATTTGGGAGGGTCACAAAGTCATGATCTTCAATGACTTCTCCACAGAATTAGTGGAAAAATGGAAGGAATGCCTCCAGATGAAGTAAATACTGCAAGAGGTGGGGGTGCCTTACCCGCTACAATACCTCGGCCAAACTAAAAATGAACAGAAATGGAACAACACATTTGTTCGAGTCCACAGAAGAAGCTATCAGCATTATTCAAAGGCAGTGACCATACAAAAGGGTTTCCATCACACACCCCAGAGGAGCAAGAAAGGGGCACACACCCTGCACTGATCATAGGCACACCACTGACAAAGAGCAGCACCTAGCTCAACACAGAAATGTGATAACCAAAGGGAAATTTAGTGGCAGTTCACCCAGTCAAAGCGGCACTGAGAAAAAGAAGGAAAGAGGAACCGACAATACCCATCTGACCTCAACAAGGAGGGCGATCCAGAGTCCAGTTCTGCATCACAAGACTCCACCGGAGAGCACGACTCAAAGTGACCAGGGCAAGACCATGAAGGGCCAGCACAATCCCGAGATGGTAGCATCTCCAAAATGAACAACAACATCTGCACTCAGACGTGGAACCAAACCAGATCCACACCACTAACTGGTCGGACATGCCAGAGAGTCAAGAGAAGGATATGATCCAGCCCCTGGAGCTGCAGAGAGAGATGGAAGGGCACAGCAACATGGCAACAAGCCAGATCTGAAAACTAGCAAATCAGGGCAGAAAGAACAATAACCCTAATGCCTTCAGAGGCATTAACTCCTAATAATACATCCCCTGGACTCAACATGTCTATTGCTGATATCTTGTACAAACCTTCTTCGTACAGGTCAGTGACAAATGGTAAATCTGGGCCCGCTAACCTCCTCCCCTGTAATAAGGAGTGGTATTTTTCCTTTTCCCAATGGGTAAACAAAACATTCAGCTGCCAAAGCAATCTGTCCTCCTATGGACTTCGCTACCCCGGCAGAACAGGACACCTGGGCCCCGGGATTAGCTGGGAGTTGAGCAGGAGAGGTGGGTAGACCCAGCTAAGAATTTCAAAGAAGTAGGACAGAGGAGATAATGAACTTGAGCCACAAAAACAACCCACTGAGGGTGAGCTGTAAGCATGGGTGGACCTCGGACCTGAGGTATGGTACGGTACCAGGATAGGATTTGATTATCTCAAGGGCTATGCCCAAGCCCATCCCTCTTACCGGTGGAATCCCCCTGTGTTGCACACTGGGATGGAGACACATGACCATTATTTGAATGCAAAACACCCACGCACTAAAGGGAATGGGGTCCATGATAAAACAACAAGGCATTTCAGGGCAGCTTCCCCTTTGATCTACCTATTGGCCCCTGGACCCCATGACTTGTAACCCCGTCCCTGGGCACATTCACTGCCAAGAGGCACAAGTACAAACCCCGGTAGAGGAACAGAAATCTTGCAACAATAAAAAAAAAACATGATATTAGCAGGGCTCACAAATCCTTCAGGGTGGTTCCCCAAGAGAATGGGAAACGGGAAACAATGGTAGACAGATCTGTAAAGTAAAATGTGGAAATGTTAATTGTCCTTCACTGTGAACTAAAGCATATTTCAGGCTAGGACAGAAGAGAATGGGCAGAAAAGTGCCTGGATTGAACAATGAATGTACAGGGCTTGTCTGAGGAGTGGACTGACTGTGCTCCCTGATACAAGTTGCAGAAGAGGTGTTGATTAATGCATAGGACAAACGAACTCCGAAGGAGTGGCTTTGCACTGCTCCAAGTTTCCAATAACTACCATTGCTCTGCAAGAAGGGGACAGAGGCGGGGGGTTGGGGGGATGACAGGGGAACAGCATTGGGTAGAAGGGGAAGGCAGCATAAATGGCTATCAGTCATTCAGACACTTTGTAAATGGGACAACAAACGCAAGTTACATTAAGAGGTAACAGATTATTCCAAGAGTGGGGGCAAACACGGTGGGAGGACTCAGGACTGCATGTGATAGACACAAGGGAGCCCTCAGACCAAAGGGCATATGGAGGGGTAGGAGTAGATAAAAACAATGGACAGACTGGATAGACCTGGCAGTCTCCCTCTGTGGTCAAGTTCTATGTTTCCATGTCTCTATGTTTCCACAACACAAGGAAAAGCACTGATAAGACATTCCCATATAAAGTACTGCATAGCAGGTATAGGGGCCAAGATTCCCCTTCCCCATGTAGGAAGCAGCTGAAGACACATGACACGCTCAGTAGACAAAGAGAACCTATGCCATGCTGCATAACCACTGGGGTAGAAAGGGACTCTAACCACGCATCCACATAAACAAGTATATGCCAGTAGAAGAGTGGGGCAGGGGGAAATAGGGCATTGGTGCCTCTTCTAGCACACAAATACAATGCCAAGTATATTAACACCAAGCACATAGATGTTAAGTCACTCAAGGTAGGGTTAGACTGGGACCAAAAGGAGGCTAGCGGTCCCAATATAGGCCAAGAATCAAATTTAGTGCAGGGCCATGGGTTAGGCAGGTCCGGGGTACTGAACTCCCGCTTGCACACAGACCCACAACCCAAAAAGGAGGACTGCGTAGTAGTAAAGGGAATGCAGAGATGCTCACATGGAAGGTAAGTCAGCACAAAGGGAAACAAAACTGGTGGAAGCATCAATCTACCATAAAGGAAGGATATGAATTTAAGGAAAGGCAGGCTGTGATATCCATAGTGGATACTACCAAACTGAGAAAGCAACCAAAATGGAGCACAACAATTAACAGGGGGAGAGTACCCAGTACTAAACTGCTTGTTACACACACACACACAATGGGCCCAATATAGGATTCATAGAACTCCAGGAGATTATGGCTAACACTGAGATGAAGTTTGTCTCCTGGAATGTGAAGGGGATCAACTTACCAATTAAAAGTAGGGAAATACTCGACCACCTTAAAAGATTGGGCATGAAGGTGGCCTTCCTGCAGGAGCCATATTTCTTAAAACCAGAGGCTGACAAGCTCAAGACGGGCTGGGTGAGGCAGGTGTTCAGTGGCTCATACAACAAGAAGAGCAGGGGGGAGGGTGGCAATAGTAATGCA
This sequence comes from Neoceratodus forsteri, assembly GCA_016271365.2. NCBI lineage: Eukaryota > Metazoa > Chordata > Ceratodontiformes > Ceratodontidae > Neoceratodus > Neoceratodus forsteri. The sequence goes on from CM057452.1 coordinate 1,408,099,329, forward strand.
CAAGGACATAACCTTCCTTCCACACAACAATATAGCAGATAAAGAAGGGGGTACTTGATAGTAACAGGGACTCTAAATGGGGAGAACATCACATTATGCTGCATATATGGCCCCAACCAACCAGTGCCATCCTTTTTCACTACACTTACCCAGCAACTGGCAGAAGTGAGAGAGGGACAGATACTGATAGGATGGGACATGAACCTAGTTCCTGATGTTTTCCTTGACAAGAGCAAACCACCTACCAACTTTAAGCAGGCAGGAGACTCTGCCACGAATACCATGGCAGAAGAAACAAGCACTGTAGATGTTTGGAGGCTACTTCATCCTACAGAGATACATTCTACACCACCCCGCATAACACCTACTCAAGAATAGACCTCTGGCTAACCCAGCCAGCAAACTGGATAGGGGACATAGCAGAGACCACCATAGAGGACACCCTCATATCAGACCATGGCCCAGTAATTTTCAGATGGATGTCCAAGAGCCACACCTTTGAGGGCAGACCAATGTGGAAACTCCACACATCCCTTCTGAAAGACCAGGAATTCTGTGTATAGCCCCCCACCATCAATTTGGGGGCTTACCTTAAGTGTTTTCTGGGCTCCATCTGTGCACACTGCTAGTCAGCCATCCTGCATAGATAGTAAATCTATGGCTATTTGTTGGATCCTGTTGTTTTACGTGAGAGCTAAGCTGTGGCCCCCCGCCTGTCACTTTAAGACTTTAGCCAGTATGTGTATAGTACATGGTGTGGGCTGGGTCTGAGTGCATCAAAGCTTGCTACCAGGCACTGCTTTATTTTGCTCCACTGTTCTGTTGATAGCAGAGCAGGGGCAGCTTTAACCAGTACTGTAAATATTTACTTCTAATTTGCTGTTATATTTATATTGGAGAGTTTGTTCTAACCTGCCTTCTTGCAACTTTATTTATCTGAATGGGAGCCACCTTGTTAGGTCTGGGACTTCCAGCATTTGGACCAATGGGACACAGGGGGCCTTTAAGGTCCTTAGCTCAAGTGCCTCGTGTGAAGGAAAATCTGTAGTTTTTGTAGTTTTTAGGTTGGTGCCTAAACTGAACTGAAAGGGACATCCAAACTGTGACTGACAGCTCCCTCAGTCAACCAGAACTCTGGAAACCAAGGGAAATCCCCAGAACTGTTAGAGACAGTAGTTCAGTAGGAGTTAGTGCTTGAAGAGTGAGCAGCTTGAGCTTTCAAGCAGCTGCTCCCTGGAAGGAATTGAAGGTAACTGGCAGGGGAGGCCTGACTTGCCTCCCTGCTACTGTTCTCCTGCATTGGACTGCCTGATTGCAGTAATTGGACTAATCCAAAAAGGAACCTCTACTTGCGGGCAGAAAGCTCCAAGATATTTGAAGGTAGAGCCCGAGATTTGGACCGAGAGGAAGCTCCTGGAAGCATTCGGCCCAGAGGTTGTTCAAGACTGATTTAATGATTGAGAAGTTTGCTTGAATCTACTGCAATAGCAACCGGCCTGATTACCGAATTGAGAGTTAGAGGAGTTAATGTTTTCCTGTTAAAAGACCTGAATGTTTATCATGGATTGTGACCTGTTTGCCAGTGACTGAATTGTGTTGCCAGCTGGAGGCATTCACCAGCAAACAAACTGAACTTTGCCTGAATTGGTTTATTCTGCATTAGGCCTATGCCAGTCTCAGCCCAAGCCAACCATTCCTGCATTAGAGACTGTTCTTCAGCGAGAGACCTTCTTTGGGGATCCCGCCCCTGTGCAAAGTCAACTCGCAGGTTGCGGCCACCTGGAGGGAAAGGCTGTGAAGTGGAGGTGTGTCGTGTCGGCCCTGCTTCCACAAGCTTTTCAGTGAACTATGTTTCCATATCACTAGACTCAACACAGTCAACTGGTAGCAGGAGAAACTCCAGGGTAGTTCCCTGCAGCAATTCATTTAATTATTGTGGTACCATCTAATTGCATCTGTAAATTTGTGGGTTACAAGATACTGGGCCAACCAGCCAGGATTACAAATAATCAAAGCTCTGTTGTGCATACTAACTGCCTTATTCTTTCCATCAAGGGTTCCAACAACAGCTGCAAAGTTGGCCACCACCGGGCAATGCCTCTGGCTAGCCAGTATAACATACTGGTTACCCAGTGTTGTAAGACTGATTATTTGGGATTGAAAGTGCATGCAAAGTAATCTGAATTTAATCAGAAAACTAATCATTCATCTAGATTCTGGCCCCTTCCTTGTTCACGACCCCCTTAATAAATCTGATTGTTGTTTCACGTTTAACCTGGCTCATGAGCATATTAATAGCTGGGTTACTGTGATACAAGTGTATTCCTGCTTTGCTAACCTTGCTTTTACAGGGGGTTCCAGGGAATTTGCTGAAGGCCAGACCCTGGTGGTAAGTGTAAAGGTCGTGTGCATATTATTAATGCTAATTTATGACTGTGTGCTAACTGTTGCCAGAAGTACAAGCTCACTAGGTGGGTTTGTGGGTGGTTATAGCTTCCTAGAGGGCTATACCAGGTTAGGTAGATACCCCCACTATTGTTACTGTGGGTGGACGCACATTAATATCGAATCTGGGCCCTTCAATCTATGGATAGAGATACAGGCAGGGGTTGTAACTCTAGGGAAAACACTGCTTAGGGGTTACATCTTGAAGGCACCACTGAGATTAGTGCCCCCTTGTGGCCAAAATACAAAATTGCAGTTAATTGTTACATTAGTGCCCCCTAGTGTCTGCGTCACAAAATTGTAGTAAGGCTCCACCTGGAGTGTACTGCTTTTTTATTGTTTTGTTTTTTATCATTGAATGTTCTTTTTCCTCTTTTGGCCGGAGCTGCCACCCAACAACCTTGGCCGCAGGCACCCGCACCCCTGGACCAGGTCTGTTGTGCGGATTCATACGCCCACTCACACCGGCCAGCCAATGACAATACCCCCTCCCCTGTAGGGACCTGTGGCACAGACACCCAGTGGCTATGTCTTCATGTATCTGGGGGTGCAGGGCACGGCCATCAGCCAAAGCGGTTGCCGCACCATTTTCCTTCAGGATTTAGAGCCCAAGGAGCTGGACGTGCAATGGCGTCAGCGCACATATTTGCGGACATCTGCCATGCTGCACCCCCTTGTCGTGCCCGCAGCTTGCAATGCACCCAGCTTCCATCAGGTGCTGCTGCAGTGCAGCGCAGCATCCTCACCCACCCCAGAGGAAGGAGAGCAGTCATGGGATGCTCAATCCTTCCTCTCCCCTGCCAGCCCCTGGTGGCCCAAGTCCATTTCCTAACCCAGATCACCAGCATGGTGTAATATGTGGTGTCCAGCACCTCAGCCCTCAGCACCACCGAGCCGATGATGGGGTTTACTGTTTCTATGGGTAATTACCTGTGGTTCGCTACCAGTGGGGACAATATTACTATCCCTGATTCTAACTCCTCCTCTAAAGAAGAAATGGTTGTGCATCAGTTATTGAGTTGGTGTACGGGGCATGAAATTGACCCCCAGAATGCTTTGTTATTACTAGATATATTCCTGGGCACTAGTAATGACACTATTGAGGGGGCACTTCCAAAAATTTACTGTTTGGGGAAGGTTGCAGTGGTAGGTCAACAAGCTGACCTGACTGCCCAAACTTTAATGGCTTTAGTGGAGTGTAGCAACCCAGTGGACAGTACTAAGGTGCCAAAAACTATTGCCATGGATGGGTCCCTGGCCACCTGGAAGGTGGTAAATAAGGATAGCGAGGATCCCTCAGGCTAAGAACCCCCACCCATATCTGAAAGTTTTGAGGAGAAGTTTGCTAAATTGTTAGTGGATGAGGGCTGAACCCTCGAAGACTTCAAAAAGTTATTTCAGCTTCCTGGAGGTACCCCTTCCCCAGCAACTACACCTATTCCTGCCACTGCACCAGCTCCTGTGCCTACACCAGTACTGGCACCCATGGCGGTGCTTTTAGTCAGTCATGATTATTACCGCAAGGTAAGGGTATTGTCTGGCACATTGCCCATGCCTAATGGGAAAGATGATTGGGAGACATGAGTAGACTATATTACTCTTCTAGTGCAAGTATGACAGTGTCCTGAGGTGAAGAACTGGGAAAGGCATATGGAAGTTTAAGGGGTCCTGCCCTTGAAGCCATTAAATGTTTGAGATCTACAAACCCTGATACTTCGGCCCAGGAATATTTGTTTGCACTAGAAGGTATCTTTGGTAGTACTGAGTCTGGGGAAATTTTAATGTGGAAATTCAAAGCCACCAAGCAGCATAAAGGCAAAAGATTGTCTGCTTATGTTATTCGTCTGGAGAGGGCCGTACAGAGATCTCACAGAAAATGTGGAGTTTTGGTCAGTGACTTGAATCGCATGAGACTAGATCATATACTACAATCTGCTGAATACTCTAGATTGCTAAATCTCCAGCTGAAGTTCCAGGATAGGAAGGATAATCCCCCTACTTATTGTGAACTAATAAAAGAACTCAGGGAGGTTGAAGCTGAGGAAGAAGAAGACTCCCAGGATCCCTGCACAGCTGTAGCTACTGTGGCCCCTGCCCTTGTCAGGGGGTCTGCCACTGATGGTCCTGAATTCCACGAGCTACTTAGAGCAATCAGGAAACTAAAAACTGGTGCCACCACTAATGTGATCAGTGAAAGAGAGACTGCTAAGGACACTCCACCATGGGCAGAGCTACCTAAGGAGATTAGAGAGCTAAAAACTGGTGCCAACACTAAGGCTGTCACTGATAAAGACCCAGATACCCCTCAGAATGCATCCACCATGGGAGTGGGAGTGCAAGGTCAAGCTCCCATGGGGGGGTGGAGATCTAGAGGCCTGGATGAACAAATTGCATGCCACAGTAAATGAAATGAGAGGGTGTTGGGTGAAAACCCACCCAGGGCTTACTGTTGTTGGTGCTCTGGCACCAACCTCTGATATGTATCCTCCACCACCCGCTACTCATGAAATGCAGGCAATTTCCATTTATTCATCACCACCCAGGCAGCCTAGAGATGGTGTGTTCTGTCACCACTGTGGGGAGGATGGTCATATTAAGAGAACCTGCCAATTCCCCAGAGATTTAAGAAAGGTGAACTCTAAGCTGTTGAATCAAGTTAAGCAAAGTCATCCCAAATCCTCTGGCAAGCCTTCATCCCAGTCCTTTGTGGGCAAATTGTCTGTCAGTGCCTATGCAGACACTTTCCCTAATTAGTCCAGATTGGTAGGTCCTTCCATAGAGACCAAGGTGCACACTGATGGTATTCCGGCCCAGGCCGTATTGGACAGTGGGTCTCAGGTCATTAAAATATTTAAAGACTGGTATGATCAGCATCTGTCAGACTGCCCTCTACAACCCCTAGATGGACTGCATGTATGAAGTTTAAGTGATAAATCTTACCCTTACCTTGGTTACTTATGAATATGGCTATCTTTTCCTTCTACTGTTGCTGGTGTGGATGAGCTCATGGAGACTCTGGCCTTGGTCTGCCCTTCCATTGGACTATATGATGGAATTCCCATACTGATTGGCACTAATGCCCTTATGTTTGGCCACCTAGCAGAAATGTGTCAAGAGAAGCGAGCTCAGAAGACCGGATGAGCCTTACCTATTCATGCAATAGTACAAAAAGCTTACGAGATGTGGCTGCAGAGCAAAGTGAATGACAAGGATGATCCAGTGGGGTATGTCTGGAAAAAGGACCCATCACCCCTTGTCTTGCCACCTAATTCACAGTGTCACATAAGTGGAAAGCAGCGTATCAAAAAAGATGTTACAAACCAGATTCTTATGCTGGATGCCCCAGAAGAGGGTAAGCTGAAACCTGGTGTCCTACCTGTTAGGGCCCATGCCTACATAGGACAGTAGTAGTGCAACTCTGCAATGTGACCGACAGAGACATTGAAGTCCCCCGGTGTTCTACCCTGGCCCAAGTATAATGCACATATACTGCTGTGTTACCAAGCAAGTGCCCCAAGAGGAAGGCATTGAAGTATCCCTGGATATGTTCAACTTTGGAAAGTCTCCTATCCCCAGTGAGTGGAAAGACAGAATCAGTTGAAAGTTGACCAAGTGGAGTAAAGTGTTTTCATTAAAAGAATGGGATGTCGGATGCATCACTCGTGCTGAACACCATATCAGGCTCCATGACGAGAGGCCATTTCATGAAAGGTCATGCAGATTGGCACCAGTGGGCACTGATGATGTTCAATGCCACCCTCAAGAGATGTTAGCAGCTGGAATCATCCAGGAGTCATGTAGCCCTTATGCATCCCCCATTGTGGCAGTCCAAAAGAAAAATGGTTCAGTGAGGATGTGTGTGGACTACAGTACCCTTAAATGAAGAACTATACCAGATCTGTATACAATGCCTTGCACCCAGGATGCCCTTGATTGTCTTAATGGGAGCCAGTGGTATTCTGTCTTAGACCTCAGGAGCAGGTATTACAAAATCTTGATGGCACCAGATGATAGAGAGAAAACTGCATTTATCTGTCCTCTGGGTTTCTATGAATTCTTGCATATGCCACAGGGTATATCTGGAGTGCCAGCCACCTTCCAGAAATTGATGGAGTGAGCTGTAGGAGACATGAACCTCCTTGAATCCTTAGTTTATCTGGACGATGTCATTGTGTTTGGCAAGACACTTACAGAGCACGAGACTCACTTGTTCAAGCTCCTGGACAAGTTAAAAGAATTCAGATTAAATTGTCCATTGACAAATGCCAATTTTTCCAGAAATCTGTAAGATTTGTAGGCTGCACTGTATCCTCTGAGAGCATTCAAACTGATCCAAGCAAAGTGGAGGCCTTAATTACTTAGCCACAACCTGACAATCTCAAAGAACTTTCTGGGTTTCTGTGGGTACTATCACCATTTTGTAAAAGATTACACTAAGGTCATTCGCCCCCTCCTAAATCTGACTCAAGGGTACCGACCTACAAACCAAAAATATAAAAAGAGTGCTGTAAAAGTAGAGGATAAAGTCTATTTTAAAATCAACGAACCATTTGGGGCCATGTGGACCAAGGAATGTGATACAGCTTTTTATGATATTATTCATCAGCTTACACACCTGTACTCGCTTATGCAGATCCAACTAAGTCATGTGTGTCACATACAGATGAAAGCTTGAAAGGACTTGGGGCTGTGCTTTATCAGGAGTATGAGGAAGGATTACACGCTGTGGAGTTTGCTAGTAGAAGTCTGACGCCATCTGAGAAATACTACCCTGTGCATAAACTTGAATTTCTTTCATTAAAGTGGGCAATAGTAGAGCAATTTCATGACTACCTCTATGGTGCCAAAATTCTGGTAAGACTGACAATAACCCACTCACATATGATGCAAATGGATTTTCACCATATAAACTGATGTTTGGTCGAGAAGCACCTTTACCTGTAGATATTTGCTTTGGAGTGTCACCAGATGGAATGCAAGCAGATAACTATTTACAGTGTGTCCAAAAACTCAAAGCACAACTTAATCACATCTATCAGCTTGCTCACACAATGGCTGCAAAGCAAAACTTAGCCAATAAGGAAAGACATAACAAATGTGTTAAGGCCCAGAAGTTAACAACCCGGAGTCCGTGTGTTAATGAGAAATTTGGGTTTGCAAGGAAAACACAAAATAGCTGACCAGTGGAGTCACACCCTGTACATTGTCATCAGCAAGCTAGATGACTTGCCAGTCTACAAGCCGCATCCAAAAAATGATTTGAAAGCTGCAAAAACAATAAACCAAATTCACTTTTTACCCATTTGACAAATTATTATAGACTCTGCACCTCAAGTTAATGCTCCAATTGGACCTGTTACCAGATGTGCTGCTCAAAAGAAACAATCAAATGTGCCTCCTGCTGTTCCACAACCAGAGCCTCCATCATGTCCTGTTGCAGTTAATAATGACAATCATTCTGAGTCCGATAACAGTGAATATGGAATTATGTATTACCCTTCTTTCGAACTAGCCCAACTGTTCCAAGACAACCCTTTGTGTAATATGGGAGACAGTGCAGACACTCATGAAGTATCAGATAATCTTGCACTCTTGACCACTCCAATGCCACCTGACAGTGAGGTACAAAGTGTAACTTCCAAAGTAGCTAACTCCTTATACCTGGTGAAGCTGTCAGAAATTGAAGCGGCAAGAGAATGAGGACCCAACCAATGAGTCCTTACCTGAAGCTGAGATATATGGGCCTTGTGAATCTGACCACAACTCAGAAAGTATTGTTAATTCTGAAAGTATCAGCAATGTGTTACATGATTTAAATTCTATGGGGTTCCCTCTCAATGATGAACCAGAGTCTACAGAGCAAGCAAATGTAAGCACCACTGTAGAAACAAGTGCTCCTTCAAATTCTGGACAAACAGACAGTGCAAAGGTGCCCCTTAATGTAGAAACTGATTTGTTTGCTGGACAATAAGCTGGAAGTAGCTAACCCAGAAGCAGATATCAAAAGGACTGTGCCTGTGCCCCTTCCACCTAGAAGATGTGGAAGAGATGTCAAGCCAGTAGTATGCCTCTCGTATGATACTCCAGGAACACCTGTTGACATTCCCATTAATGTGGTCCATAAAAGGGTATACATCACAGCTAACTCCCTCCCTAAAATAGGATACACTGCAGCTTCTCAGTAATAAAACCCTCCAATCAGTATTCCCGGGGTCACCCTACAAAGAGCCCAAAGTTAGCTGACAGGGTCAGACCCTCAGCCCTATGGGTTAGGGTGCAGAAAGTAGTACAGACAAGGGTCATGTGCTTAGCTACTTGAACTGGTATACCACTGGACAAATAGAATGATTAGAAATAAAAAAATGTAGAATGATCAAGTAATGTTATTGTCTATGAACAAATGTGGTTATAAACAAAGCATGTTTATTATGTTGATGTAGCAAATATGAAACTATGATTGTAACTTGTATATATTCACAAATAGTATTTTCCTAAGTAGAAATGTTTATGAAGCATAGACTTGACATGGACACCAAGTTTTCCTAGGCAGGGAAGAGTGTAGCCTCCCCCCAATTTGGGGGTTTACCTTAAGTGTCTTCCTGAGCTCCATCTGTGCACACTGCCAGTCAGCCAACCTGCATAGATAGTAAATCTATGGTTATTTGTTGGATCCTGTTGTTTTATGTGACAACCAAGCTGTGGCTCCATGCCTGTCACTTTAAGACTTTAGCCAGTATGTGTATAGTAAATGGTCTGGGCTGGGTCTGAGTGCATCAAAGCTTGTGCCAGGCCAGACACTGTTTTATTTTGCTCCACTCTTCTGTCAATAGTAGAGCAGAGGGAGCTTTAGCCAGTACTGTAAATATTTACTTCTAACTTGCTGTTATATTTATATTGGAGAGTTTGTTCTAACCTGCCTTCTTGCAGCTTTATTTATCTGAATGGGAGCCACCATGTTAGGACTGGGACTTCCAGCATTTGGACCAATGGGACACAGGGGGCCTTTAAGAGTCCTTAGCTCAAGTGCCTCGTGTGAAGGAAAATCTGTAGTTTTTGTAGTTTTTAGGCTGGCACCTAAACTGAACTGAAGGAGGCATCCAAACTGTGACTGACAGCTCCCCCAGCCAACCAGAACTCTGGAAACCAAGAGAAATTCCCAGAACTGTTAGAGACAGTAGTTCAGTTGGAGTTAGAGCTTGAAGAGCGAGCAGCTCGAGCTTTCAAGCAGTTGCTCCATGGAAGGAGCTGAAGGAAATTGGCAGGAGAGGTCTGACTTGCCTCTCTGCTACTGTTCTCCTGCATTGGACTGCCTGATTGCAGTAATTGGACTAATCTGAAAAGAAACCTTTATTTACGGCAGAAAGCACCAAGATATTTGAAGGTACAGCCTGAGATTTGGACCGAGAGGAAGTTCCTGGTAGCGTTCGGCCCAGAGGTTGTTCGAGACTGATTTAATGATTGAGAGGTTTGCTCAGTGAATCAACTGCAATAGCAACAGGCCTGATTACTAAATTGAGAGTTAGAGGAATTAATGTTTTCCTGTTAAAAGTGTTGAATGTTTATCGTTGATTGTGGCCTGTTTGCCAGTGACTGAACTGTGTTGCCAGCTGGAGGCATTCACCAGCAGACAAACTGAACTGTGCCTGAATTGTTTCATCTGCCTTGGGCCTATACTAATCTCAGCCCAAGCCAACCATTCCTGCATCAGAAACTGTTCTTCAGCAATAGACTGGCTTTGGGGATCCAGCCCCTGTGCAGAGAAAACTCGTAGGTTGCGGCCACCTGGAGGGAAAGCTGCAACACTGGCCACCCACGGGCAATGCTTCTGGCTAACCAGTATAACATCCTGGGTACCCAGTGTTGTAAGGCTGATTATTTGGGACTAATAGTGCATGCAGAGTAAACTGAATTTAATCAGAATAGTAATCATTCATCTAGATTCATACCCCTTCCTTGTTCACGACCCCCTTAATAAATCTGATTGTTGCTTCATGTTTAACCTGGCTCACGAGCATATTAATAGTTGGATTACTGTGATACAAGTGTATTCCTGCTTTGTTAGCCTTGCTTTTACAGGGGGTTCCAGGGAATTTGCTGAAGGCCAGACCCTGGTGGTAAATTCAATGGGTGTGTGCATATTATTAATGCTAATTGCTGATTGTGTGTTAACTGTTGCCAGATGTACAAGGTCACTAGGTGGGTTTGTGGGTGGTTATAACTTCCCAGATGGCTATATCAGTTAGGTAGATACCCGTACTATTGTTATTCTGGGTAGAGGCACCTTAGTATAGAATTGAGGCCCCTCAACCTGTGGGTAGAGATACAGGCAGGGGTTGTAACTATAGGGATAACACCTCCTAAGGGTTACATGTCGACAAATCCACAGAGAGATTATAAACTTCCTGGAAATCAAGAAACCTGGGCACACGTCCATGGCAATGTGCTGGCACACCCTCAAGGCATATGTTAGGGGCAGGTGCATATATTACGTCACAAAAATAAATTGGGCTAAGTCGAAAGATCTCCAGGAACAGACAGATAAGCTCATAGATCTGGAGAGAAAATATAGAGAGAAGGGTTGCAATAACAAAGAATTGCTGGTGCAAATCATAGGGGTGAAATAGAACATCAATTTGTACCTTCATCAAAAAGCCGAATTTGCCCTATTCAGGATGTGGCAGGCCTTTTGGGAGGCTGGGGAGAAACCAGGCAGACTCCTGGACCACCAACTAAAAAAGGAGAAAAAAAATGAAAATCTCTGTTCTCAAATTGCCCACAGAAGATAATCACAGGAGGCTGAGATGTTAACTTGACCTTTAGAGACTTCTACAAAGCATTATACTCCTCTAAGGTCATACCCACTGGGGAGGAGATAAGGCTCTTCATGGGTAAACTGTGACTACCAGCACTGACACCAGAGCAGGCTGAAGCTCTAGAACAATCCATCACAACACGGGAGCTTGCAGAGTCACTTGGGTCCATGCCGAAAGGTATGGCCCCTTAGATAGATAGCTACCATGTGTAATGTTACCAAACATTCAAGAAGATGCTGCTGCCTCATCTGCAGGACACGCTAGAGGAAGCTAGGGTGAAAGGCATCCTCCCGCCCTCAGTGAGAAAGGCTCAGATCTCCCTAATTCCAAAACCAGGCTAGGACCCACAACTATCTGGCAGCTATAGGCCAATCTCCCTCATACCAGTGGATTGCAAGATCCTGGCCAAGGTGCTGGTGACCAGAATGAAGAAAGTTATTACCCTCCTGGTAGACGCACACCAGGTGGGGTTCATACAGAGCAGGCAGGGCTCTAGCAATATTAGACACCTCACTAGCCCTATATGGAAGGCATCACAATTCAAATCAGGGGCGGTCCTATTATCACTGGACGTGGAGAAGGCCTTCACCCATGTTGAGTGGAAATTCCTAGCAGATACGCTAGAAATATTTGGTCTGGGACTCAATCTTAGACACCGGATCACAGTGCTCTATGGAGGAGCAGAAACCCGGGTATTCACTAACAGGATCACATTGGAGGATTTCCTCTTAGGTAGGGGGATGAGACAGGGATACCCCCTTTCCCCCTTCTATTCATCCCCACACTGGAACCTCTTATACAGGCAATATGGCAACACTCATAGATACATGGGATACACATGGGGAAGAACATAAAGGCATGGCATACGCAGACAACATTAAGCTCACTCTCTCTAAGCCAGAGGTCTCCATACCTCACCTAGTTAAACTGCTATTAGACTATGGCAAACTGTCAAGATATAAAGTCAATATAGCTACATCCATGCTACTACCCACAAACCCCTCAGTGTCCATGGTGCCAGGATTTCCTTAGGATATGACCATTGCCCAAGACCTAATCAAGTTACTTGGTATTACGTTCAGCTGGAAACTAAAGCAGATAGAAAGTCTGAACTTATCCCACTCCAAGAGGAGCTGGTAAAAGACCAGAGGAGATAGAGCCACCTGCATCTATCACTCTGAGGGAGGGCCCACACATACAAGATGAAGGCGGCCCCTAGAATTCAATACATCTTAGACAAGATCCATATTCCCATAATGCCCAACCTCATTACATGATTCTACAAAGACTTACTCTCCTTCTTCTAGCAAGGGGCAGCTAGACGCCTTAGCCACAAAAAGTATGCAATATGGCTGCTAGCGAAGGGTTCAACCTACCAGATGTCCGCCTCAAATGCCTAGCACAGACAGCTCACTCATTAGCTAAAGCAGCAATGGCAGACACCAGCACTCCCCAGTATAAATGGATTGGATGCAAGGAAAGTGTCCTAGAGGGACCACTGGTGACATCCATCTGCTTCACTGGTGCCTTGTGGAAAGGGAAGGGACACCCTATTATTAAAAATGTGGTGATGAACTGAAGACAAATAGTCAAACTATCAGGATGGAGCCCACAAAATGCTAGAGCCTTCCAGCTCTGGAAAAAAACCCTCATACAGATTGGAGGAACCACAGCTGACTGGCAAGACTGGGCCAGGAAAGGCATCATGAAACTTCACCGCATGAAAGATGGAAGCACCGGGATACTACAATCATTCCAGCAGCTTTGGGGCAGATATGACCTCCCAAAACAATACCACTGGAGGTACCTACAGCTGAAGCATGACCTATCCTCAATCATGGGCCCCTCACTTCGAAGCCCTCTGGCCCACCCACTGGATAAGGCGGTTCAACCACAGTCTCCAACACAGGCAATGGCGGCAAATCTCTACCACCTATTATTAAACCTGAGTCCAGACCCACTCGAAACCACAAAGAATAAATGGGAAAGGAAGCTACAAACAGACATCCTGCAATCCACATGGGACAGGTGCTGGAGTACCTTAAATGCAAGTGTCAAAGACACAAAAAACAAGCTCACACAACAGAAAATTCTACTGAGGTGGCATAAGACACCTAAGGACCTCCACACGTGGAGACTCCTCACATCAGTGGATTGCTGGAGGTGTCAAATACAAGAAGTGACATACCTGTTATACACCTGCCTGAGGCTGACCACCTATTGAGATAAGGTGGAAAGAACGTGCCAGGAAGTAGCCAAAGAAGACTTTACCCTGGACAAGGTCTGGGTAATGCTGGGCATCCCCCTAAGAGTAGAAGAGTGGAGCACCACAGGGGTTAGCAAACTCACCACATGGTGGATTGCAAATGCGCTAACCATAGCAAAAAGGGTCATACTCCGACACTGGAAGGACCAGAGCCCTACACTCATACAGGAGTGGCTGATGGAACTGGGCAAAGCGGCTAGCTTTGAAAGGATCCTAGCAGTTGCAAGAGGCAAAGAACAGCAGTACATGAGCTACTGGGGCAAATAACTTCATTTGCAGTATTGCAGGATACCTGCCGGCCACTACCTCCCTGAGTACATGCTTCACAGTGTCTTCAATGCCAACCTCATGGAGCCCAAGGACAAACTGTCAGCCTAACAATTGTTCCCTGCATCAAAGCACCCTAAAGAACACAAAGCATGCAAGTGTCTCATCCCTACAGATACATAGACATGTGAGCATATCTGCATTCCTAGCAGTTTCTATCACTTGAATGTATGCAAAAATCCAGACAGGTTAGGTACCTACTTGGTGCCATGGCCCGGAGGGATGGAAAGCGAATCCTGAGAATCACTGGGGCTGCAGGACAGGAGGGAGAGCTGGATGTCATTGTCCACCTGGGGACTAATGACCTGACTAGGGATGGGGCTGGAATAATGCAGGGGGAGTTTAGGGAACTGGAAGGGGGGTCTTAGACAGGTAGCTTGCTCAGTGGCTTATGCTGAGGTGCTGCCTGTCTATGGCAAGGGACAGGACAGATAACTCCACACCAGGAACTTCAGCTTATGACTGAAGGAATGGTGCAGAGAGGAAGAGTTTGGCTACATTGGGGACTGGGGACCCACCTGGAAGGAAAGGGCCCTATACAGGAGTGATGGCCAGTATCCATCTGGGAGGGGAACCACAGTCCTCAGTGGAAAGTTTAAATGTTACTTTGATGAACATTTAAACTAGCCAAAGGGATGCAGAAAGAAAGGGGAAAGCGAAAAAATGGTTTAACCAGGAAAAGCACACTAAGCTGGATCTTATTTCCAGGTGCGACCTAGGAGCACAAGGAAGTTGACTTGCTCAGGATCACACAGTATGCAAGTGGGGACTGATGGGATTTAAACCCAGGTCTCCAGGTTTGCAGCTCAGTGCCCTCAACCATTACACTATACTGCCTCCCAAGAAAGAATTGGGGAGTCAGAAACTACCTCCCCTCACAGGCTGAACTAAAGAGTAATGAGAACCCTAGGAGAGAGGAATACACCAGGGTGCAAATTAATAAAGGGAGCAGGGTGGTAGGGATGAAGTGAAAAAGGGATGGGAACATTAAAAAGAGTAGTGGGAAGGAGGGAAGGCAAAAAGGAAAAAAGTGGGCCACAAGCAGAGTGGAAAGAAAATCTGTGAAGCCATGTGTGCGAATGATAGAGGTCTAGGAAATGAGATTCTAGACCTAGAAGCCTTCATGGCAGAGGCTGACCTGAATGTTGTGGCCATTAGTGAGTCATGGTGCACTGAAAACCATAACTGGGACATGGCCATACCAGGCTATACTCTGTTCAGAAAGGACTGGGTGGGAAGGAAAGGAGGAGGTATGGTGCTTTTTTTTTTTTTGCTCTCACCCTGCACCTTGGCTGATTCCTCTTTCAGGCTTCATAGGGATCTTCTCATCCCAGCTACCCCTGACCCCACCGCCCCTCAACGCAGCCACCCAGGGACCCCAATGTATCTCTTCATTGGGTGGGTCTCCTGCCTTCCTAGTGAATAAGCCTTACCGGCCATGCCAATGATCCTGGGTGCTGCCGAGCCAGCTGATGGAGGTCTGGGAGCTTTGGCAGCAAGGATCTTGGAGGCCGTCACCCAATCGGCCAGTGTGCCATTTTCCTGTTTTCTGTCCTGCAGGAGCATGACATGTAGGATGCAAGGCAATGCCAGCATCTGTCATGCTCCTGAGACAGTGGGACCCAATGCACAGCTGTACCCCCAGCCTCCACCAGAGGTCAGTAGGCACTGGTTCTCTACCCCACCCTCCCCCCGAGAGAAGGCGAGCAGTCAGTGGACACCCACGCCTTCTCTCCCCAACTGTCTCTCCAACACCTGAGTCCGGTCCCAAACCTAGGTCACCAGCGTCACAGTGGTGAATCTTTCTGCTGTGCTGGCAGGCCAGCGCCTGGTGCTTTATGTAAGGTAGATCATAAAAGCCACAGAGATGCAGTGAATACAGGGGGGATGCAGAGGTGCTGTAGGCCATGCTGGAGACAAGTAATGGAGCTACTATTCACACTGGAGTGATCTACAGACCTCCAGCACAGACAGAGGAATAAGACAAGGTACTGATGGAAGCCATTGGCAAGATGGCAGAAAAGGGGGATGTGCTGTTGATAGGGAACTTCAGCCTGCTTGATGTGGATTGGAGCCTCTCAGCAGTAGCTTCAGCTAGAAGCAGGGACATTCTAGACTCTCTGCAGGGGCATTCCTCAGGCAACTAGTCAGTGAACCCACTTGTGATGGGGCAATACTGGAACTGGTGCTAACTAACAGGGACAGTGTTGCAGACGTCAAAGTGGGAGGCCACTTGGGTACCAGTGATCACCATATGGTGTGGTTCAGTATAAGAATGGCTGTGGAATCAACCCACACATGGATGAGAGTCCTGGACTTCAGGAGGGCAGATTTTAAAAGGATGGGTGTATGCCTCAGGGATGATCTAGCAGGGGTGGGTGACCTAGGTAGGGTGAAGGAAGAGTGGAGGAAGATAAAACTGGAACACAGTAAAGGCAGCAAACCTCTGCATCAAACAAGTGAGCAAAAGCAAGAGGAAAAAGAGACTGCTATGGTTCTCGAAACAGATGGTTGAAGACGTAAAAGCTAAAAGGGTGGTATTCAGTAGGTATAAGAAGAAGCAGAAGGAAGAGGATAGGGAGGTGGATCGGGGAAACAGAGGGAAATAGGGAAAACAGTAAGGAGAGCAAAGGCACAAACTGAAAAGAGAATAGCCCAGGAGATAAAAGAGAACAAGACATTTTTGAGATATGTAAGTGAAAAGAGAAGGACCAGGGATGGACTTGTAAGGTAAAAAGGGAAGGGGGAACTGTGCAGTGGGGGACAAGGAAAATGCAGACATCCTGAACAAATACATTTGTTCAGTGTTCACAGAGGAAGGAGACGGGTAGGGGTCACAAAAAAGTAACAAAAGCATAAGCGGGAGGGATGTGGACACTAGTCCTTTTTTGGAGACGACAGTCCTGAAAGGACTTGCTAATCTAAAGGTAGACAAAGCAATGGAGTCAGTTGGAGTGCATCCAAGGGTATTGAGGGAGCTCAGCAAAACACTGTCTAAACCTCTTACAGTTCTACTTAATAGCTCACTGGAAACAGGAGTGGTTCTGGAGGACTAGAGGAGGGTGGATATAGTTCCACTACACAAAAGTGGTAACAGGGAGGAAGATGGCAATTATAGGTCAATCAGTCTGACATTGGTGGTGGGAAAGTTAATGGAATCACTGCTGACAGAAGGGATTGTGGAATTTCTTGAATCCAGTTGGTTACAAGACACATGGCAGCATGGTTTCATGGTGGGGAGGTCATGTCAAATGAATCTGATAGATTTCTTTGACTAGGTGACCAAGGAACTAGATCAGAGTGGAACAGTGGATGTGGCCTACCTACTGTAGATTTCAGTAAGGCATTTTACACCATTCCACATAGGAAACTAGTTATCAAGCTGGGTTGCTTAGGAGTGGGTCCAAATGTGGTAAAGTGGATAAGAAATTGGTTAGGGGATAGTAACAAAGGGTGGTGGCAAACTGAGTTCACTCCAGAAAGGGAGGCTGATCAGCGGTCTGCCTCAGGGATCAGTGCTGGGACCGGTCCTCTTTATTGTCTTTATAAGCGACATACCAGAGGAGCTGGAAGGGAAGGTCTGTCACTTTGTGGATGGCGCCAAAATCTGCAATAGGGTGGACACTCCAAGAGGTGGAAAGTATGAGCAGAGACATGAGGAAACTAGAGAAGTGGTCAAGGGAATGGCAGCTGGGTTTCAATGTGAAAAAGTACAAGATAGAAACATAGAAACATAGAAGTTGAAGGCAGATAAGGACCGTAAGGCCCATCCAGTCTGCCTATTTCTTTTTCTACCTTATAAATGTGCCATCGTCCTTTGCTGTCAGTGGCCTATCTATTCATACTCATCTGTATTGCTCCCTTATGCCTATCCCATGCCTGTTTGAAGCCCTGCTCTGTATTTATAGCCCCCACTTCCTGAGGTAGGCCGTTCCATGCATCCACCACCCTTTCTGTGAAAAAGAACTTCCTCACATTACCCCTTAATTAGCCTCCCTCTAATCTCATGCTGTGTCCTCTTGTCCTGCTATTTTTCTTATATTGAAACATGTTAGACTCTTTCATCTTGTTAATGCCCTTAAGGTGTTTGAATGTTTCGATCATATCACCTCTCTCTCCCTCCTTTGCTCTAGGGTATACATTTTGAGTCCTGTTAATCTGTTCTCATATGTCTTCTGATGCAGCCCCTGCACCATTTTGGTTGCCCTTTTCTGGACTGCCTCAATTTGGTTAATATCCTTGTGAAGGTGTGGCCTCCAGTACTGCACGCCGTACTCCAGATGGGGCTTAACCAGTGTCTTGTAAAGAGGGATTATTATCTCCCTCTTACGACTTGTGATACCCCTACTAATACACCCTAACATCTCCCTAGCCTTACCTACTGCTTTAGAGGTCTACTTGGATGATTTCAGGTCATCGGTGATGATGATGCCCAAGTCTCTTTCTTCCTTTGTGACTGTCAGCAATTCCCCTCCCAGCCTATAGGTGGCTTCAGGGTTTCTCTTCCCTATGTGCATGATCTTGCATTTCTTTGCATTAAATCCCAGTTGCCACTCTTCTGACCATTTTGCTAGTTTATCCAGATCTCTTCTCATTCTGCCCACCCCATTTTGATCATCTACTGTGTTGCAGAGCTTGGTGTCATCTGCAAACAGACAAGCCTTACCCTCCAGTCCATCTGCAATGTCACTGATGAAGATATTGAAGAGGACTGGCCCCAGAACTGATCCCTGAGGTATTCCACTTGTGACTTGCATCTCTTCTGACTGCATACCATTTACCACCACTCTCTGTTTTCTGCCCGTCAACCAGTTTGCCACCCAGTTGACCAACTTCTGACCCACCCCGAGCCTACCCAGCTTGTTTATCAATCTTCTATGTGGAACAGTGTCGAAAGCTTTGCTGAAGTCAAAGTAGGCAACATCATCTGCTCCCCCTTGGTCCACCCTTCTGGTTACCCAGTCAAAGAAATCTATGAGATTAGTTTGACAGGACCTTCCTTTTGTAAACCCATGCTGTCTTGGATCCTGTGCCCCTATGGATTCCAGGTGTTGCACTGTTCTTTCCTTAAGGAGTGCCTCCATAATCTTGCCCACTACTGAGGTAAGACTGACTGGTCTGTAGTTCTCTGCCTCCTCCCTGCTACCACTCTTGTGGAGTGGGATCACATGAGCCCTTCTCCAGTCTTCAGGGACCTCTCCTGTTCTCAGAGACTCACTAAACAGTTCTGCTAATGCCTCTGCTAGTTCTACCCTTAGCTCCTTTAATACCCTGGGATGTATGCCATCAGGTCCCATTGCCTTGTCCACCCTGAGCTTAGCGAGCTCTTGCGGGACCCTTTCTCTTGTGAAGGGAGTAGTGCTTACCTCCCTCCCCCCTGTGTCCATGGTGCTAAGCTGTGGGCTCTGCCCTACCTTCTCTTCAGTAAATACTGAGCAAAAGTATCTATTTAGGATAGATGCTTTTACAGGTCCTCCTCCTCCCATCCCTTTTCTCATTTGAGCTTAGCAATACCCTCTCTGGACTTTCTCCTTTCACTAATGTATCTATAGAAAGTCTTGTCACCTTCTTTTACTGTTTGTACTAGTGTTTCCTCAGTTTGGGACTTTGCCTGCCTTACTGCCTTCCCTGCTTCCCTTAGGGCAGTTTGGTATGCCTCCCTATCTTCATCCCGCTGTGTTCCCTTATATTTCCTGAAGGCCATTTTCTGCTACTTACTGGGGGATACTGGGATGCATAGGGAGAGGCATCACCAGCAGAAAACAAGAAGTTATTATCCCTCTGTACAGACAGCTGGTGAGACCACATTTGGAGTACTGCTTGCAGTTCTGGTGACCCAATCTCCGCAAAGACATAGACAGGATGGAAGTTGTCCAGAGGAGGGCAACTAAAATGGTGCAGGGTCTGCACCGGAAGACATATGAAGAGAGACTTAAGGAGCTTAATATGTATAGCCTTGAGGAAAGGAGGGAGGGGGGGACATGATAGAAACTTTCAAGTACCTCAAGGGAATCAACAAAGTCCAAGAGGGTAGCATCTTTCAAAAAAAGAGGTGTGCAAGAACAAGGGGGCACAATTTGAAGAAAAGAGGGGCTGCTCAGAGGTAATTTAAGGAAGTATTTTTTCACAGAGAGGGTTGTGGATGTATGGAACAGCCTTCCAGAGGAGGTTGTGGAGTCAAAAACAGTGGTGGAATTCAAGCATGCATGGGACAGTCATAAGGCAATTCTAGGGGGGTGGGGGTGGGGGTAGGAAGAAGTAGGCTGCTGGTTAACTAGGATCTGCAGCTTATCCATCAGGTAGGGAAATGGGCAGACTGGGTGGGCCAAGCGGTCCTTATCTGCCATCAAATTCTATGTTTCTATGTTACTTTATTTGAGAACCAAAGTGGTTTCCTTCTTCTTTTGCACTTCGTTTTCTGTCTAACACAATGGGACGTTGCTTCAAATATTGCATCCTTAATGCTTGCCCACTTTGCCTGTAGCCCCTCACCTGTGTTTCTTTTTACCAGGGCTAGCTTAACTCTGTTGGCCATCTTATCAAAGTCAGCTCCTCTGAAGTCCCATATTTTGCCTTGGAATGGGATGATTTAGTTGTAGTGGCCAAATTGAACCATACCATGTGATGGTCACTGGCCCCCAGGTGACCTTCTACCTGGAGATCTGTGATCCCTTCCCTGTTAGTCAGTACTAGATCTAGGATAGCCCTGTCTCTTGTGGGTTGTTGTACCAGTTGTTTGATTCCCTCCCCCTACAGGGAATCCACCATGTGTCTAGTTCTGGTAGATGTTCCTGCTGGTATTGACCAATCTGTATCCGGCATGTTGAAGTCTCCCATTATCAGAACCTCCCCTTTAACTGCCATGTTTTGTACATCTTCTAACAGTAATGTGTCTATGTCCTCCCCTGGTAATGATAATGCACTTACGGCACAGAAACCCAGGGGCGAAGTACAAAATGGGTGTAGTGGTATTGACAATCACCAATCAGAAAAGAGAATGGGTGGTAATCATATCAGATGACCTAAAGGTGACCTGGCAGTGTGATATGGCTGTAGGGAGGATGAGTGGGATGCTGGGGTCCATAGAAAGGAGTATCACCAGCAGAAGGTGGTGTTGCCTCTGTATAGATCGCTGATAAGCATGGTTCAATTTTAACATTGTTTTACCAGCCCAAAACCTAGTGTAAGTTGGCCAGGGTTAGTGCAATAACCATCTACTTGTCTGTCTTGACTAGTGCAGATTTTCTATGGCTGTTGATGAAGTTAAAAATACTCCTGCTTTAGCAGCCTCTAGTACTTGTGCTAATCTCTCGCAGTGTTCCACATGGTCTGGTGTGATTAGCACCTCATTAAGAGCTGCAGTTATCTGGCAGTTCAAGAGGGGGATCCAACAAAAGGCTCCATGTGAGTCATTATCACTCCACTGTTAGAACTTTCAACTAGTGTCCAGGGTGTGATCAGGGGTAGAAGCTGTTAAGTCACTAGCTTCCAGTTTTCTGAATGTATCTCTATCTGACAATTTGTCCTATATTATTAAGACCAGTGCTTCTCATTTCCCTACATTTTGAGTGTCTGTGTCCAACATTTCAGTGACAAAATGCTAAGAGGCATACGGGGCCTACTGTGTCAGTGGTGAGTTTTATCCCAGCTTCAAAATAGCTACTCCCTCTCCCCTTCAAATCTCTCAGCTGTGTACTTTCCCTACATTTCACTACATTTTGAGTGTCTGTATCGTATCACAACATTTCAATGACAAAATGCTAAGAGGTATATAGGGTCTGCTCTGCAGGTGGTGGGTTTTATCCCAGCCTCGCCATAGCTGCTCCCTCTCCCCTCCAGTTCTCTCAGCTCTGTACTTTCTCTGGACACCGCTGCAGACCATACTCTGAAATGACTATCCATAAACCCATAGCTGCTGTTACTGACAAGTGTTGGGGTCCCCAGCTCTTCAAAATGGACCTTGCCAGACAACACCATCTATACAGTCCCACCCTTACCCTACCCAGTATGTCCTTTCATCCTAAAAGCAAAACTTTGGGGCAGGTATGGTACAATAAGCATTCCTGGGGTGCATTCATCATCCTATATAAAACAGGGGTAGTATAGTGTAACCCCTAGATGGCGCTATCCCAGGGGCTACTACCCCTGCCTGATTTGCCACTAACAGGTTGAGGGGCCTGGATCCAATGGCGGGTGCCTCCACCCAGAGGTCAGGGTTTGCAATAGTTAAACTAACTTGGTCACAGCCCTCTGGGACACTGCAACCCCCCTTTCTTCCCACTAGTGGCCCACACAATATATCAAATTACCTTCACAGTATACACTTACCCCAGGTCTGGTTCCGGCACTGGGACCTCCTGTGAAATGAGATACAGTGCAAACAATCACAGTACAGTACTTTAACATAGACAAATACCTCAGGCAGTATAACTTTGCTGAAACAAGCAGCTCCTGATTTATTTGGGGATATAACAAGGACAGGGAAATCAGGTTAATTAGCTTGTCACTCTAATAATCTTCTATGGCTCTGTGCATAGGCCTATCCTCATCAGTTACTGTCCCTGGGTACCCCAAGCCCTAGTGGCTAGTCCAAACCGTGGCAGCTGGTAGGGGCCCTTTCACCAGAGAGAAAGGAGAATTAAACAGTCAGCAGTACAGTAATTCCATTTGGATTTAATGTGGCAATTCAACAGGAGCAACCCTGAATTAGTACTCCACGACCTCCAAATAAGATAGGGTCCTTCAATGTCAGCAGGGCTCACTTGAGGTACACAAACCTCTTCACACATCCATATAAAAGAAAGTACTATACCAGGCAGGCTGCATCTGTATCCCGATCGCAATTACTGCACAATACCGGAGAACACACAGCAGATTCAGTTCCTGACAGACCGAGTGCAATTTTCAGCAATTCTTCCAGTCTTCTACAGGGTGAGCCCTGGTTTCTACTCTTCAGAGATCCTTTGATTCTTTTCACAGGACAGATTCAGTCCTAACAAGCTGTTACACAAGCTGCGACCGGAACTCTGGGCCTTACACCGTTTTTGACTAAAACTGCACACTGAAAAAGCACAGGGCTCCTTCCTTCTTCACTGCCAAAGCTCAACTGAACTCCAACTGACGAAACGGGCACTTCCTTTGAGTTCCTCCCAGTTCTTGACTGGATTGGCTGTCACTCACAATAGACTCTGCTGTTGGTCCAAAAAGGCACTGAAGTCTAAACTACATCTCCCAAGTCACTGCCCATACAATCCTCTTGTGGCTGGCTCAGATTATGAGTCCAAGGCATCATTTTAGAGCTAGCTTACCCCACACTGATTGGTCCAGTTCAGCAGTTCAAAACTAGAATGGGGAACTAGCAGACACAGTTCTGACTGCAAAGAAAGCAGGTTAGACAAACTGTAATTTCATTATTACTCTAAATAATTTCTGGCAAACAGTTACATCTTTCAGATAGGTTCCTTTGCACTCTAGTGACTGCAAAAATGAAGTGAATTGGCAGCAGCTCGAGTGGTACTCAGAGAAGCACACAGTCCCCCATACAAACTAATTATGTCTGCAAGCAGACAGCTCTTAAAGACAGTACCAGAGGCTCTAAAACACTCACTGATAAATGGCTTAAATGCCAAACACCATTCAGGCTTGGAGCATTCAAGCAAGCTCCTGGAAGTCTTTTGGGAACCCCCATTTGCAGGGGGGTTACACCCTTCCTGGCCTGGGAAAGCTTGACGTCCGCGTCAAGCAAGTACCCCCATAAGTTTCAACTGCAACCATATACATTTGCATTAGGCTCGCACATGTAATCATCAGTCAATATATCATTTTACCAAGAACACATTTCTGAAACATTGCAGTACGTCACTCTTTACACAGTATTACATACACATTGTACCATAACTCAAGTTATTACCTCTTGTACATGAAACCTGAAGAGAGGGGGCCTTTCCCTATCAGTTACCTTGGGGCTGGATGGGGCAAGGGCACCATACTTAGAGGGCAACACAAGTAACTTGGAGTTAGCACTGATGCTCAGTTTGGGCAATGAGCTTGGGGACACATACACTCCTTTATGGACAACATTGGGAGGCAAGTCCACGGGCCTCCCAAGTGAATCATAACTGAGGTGCACCACAGGCTTTACAGCTCGACCAGTCTTTCTAGGAGGAACTGTTATAGTCTCTGCACTCTGAGCCTCATTTTCAGCATTGTCCTCACTTGTCAGGAGTCTCCATGGGGGTAGAGAGCTAGAACCTGGGGCACTTTCAGCTCCAGGAGTTACAGTTCTGAGTCCACACATTTGGCTCGCATGGAGCCTTTCGGACACTGGCAGTGGACTGTCAGGGCCTCAAAATACTCTTCTTGTTCGGTGTATCACCAGTCTGCCCCAATCTATCATTTCCTCCCTGAAGCTCAAACAGTTCAACCATGCACAATGATTCCATTTCATCTGATCTGATGCTTTGCACTTCACTTTCTGGGAGCATTGGCTCCAGGGATGAAGCTGGGGCCTAGACAGTCCAGAAGGCCAGCTTTGTCTCCAGTATTGACTAGGGGATTGCCCCAAACAATTGACTCAGTTCGTAGAAGGATAGTATTCAAAGTACTCTCACTTTCTTCCTGATATGGACTGACAGTCATGCTCAACTGGGACTTGTGGAGGGAACACTTTAACTTTACTTCTGTAGGTGCAGACTTTCTTGATCTTTCTTAGCAGCAGCTCTAGTCCACTGGTCCAGAGGGGCATCTTCTAGGAGCTCAGACTCAATTAAGATTTGTTCAATGGGCAGTAAATAGATTTCTATGCATTGTTTTTACATCTTTTGAATTATTCTCAGGCCTTACTTGTTACACTGGCAGATCATCTAGTTTGCCCACTACAATGTGAGGGAGATGGTGCCATCTGTCAGCAATCTTGTGCTTGCCATGCAGTCCCAGATTTCTTAGCAATACCCGATCTCCCTCCTGGAGTTCCTGTGCTTTCACCTTTTATCGCCATACCTTTCTTTGTTGGCCCAGATTTCTTTTGGCAGCCATGGTTTGAGCCAGTTAGTGCGCGTAAGTTAGCTGGGCCTTTAACTTTGCACATACTGTAAATAGTTGTCAGCTTGAACCCCATCAGGAGAGACCCCAAAAACACACATCTACTGGTAGTCGAGCTTCTTCCAAACATCAGGAAGTGTAGGGGAGAATCCAGTGGCATCACTTTGGTGCAGTTATAAGCATGTACCAGGGTGCGATAATTTGTTGGCTCCATCTGAGCTTGTCCTTTGGGTGCAGGTGCCCTGCATATCTAGCAAAGTTCGGTTAGAAGCGTTCAGGCTGTGGGTCCCTAGGGGATGGTAAGGAGTGGTTCTGGACTTTCGCACTCCCACAGAAAGCATCTCTTTGATGAGGCGACTCTCAAAAGCTCTCCCTTGATCAGAATGGATTCTTTGTGGAGCCCCATAGTGAACAAAAGTTTTCTACAAGTACTTTGGCTACAGTGGATGCTTTCTGGTCTTTGGTGGGGAAAGCTTGGGCATATCTCGTGAAATGGTCAGTGACCACCAGCACATTACTGATATTTCTTTGATCTGACTCCAAACTTGAAAAGTCAATACAGACCAGCTCCATGGGTGCCTGGTGGTTATGTTAACAAGGGGCAGCCCTCTGGGCAAAGCTTTCCTCTGTAAGCAGCGATCATAAGTTCGAATGTGTTGCTCCCACATCAGCCCCCATCTTAGGCCAATAGAATCTGGATCTCACCAAGTCAAGTGTTCTGTCTATACCAAGGTGCCCTCATGTGGTTGTGCAAGGACCTCAATACTGAGTCTCGAAAGGCAGTGGGCAGCACTAGTTGTTGTTTGTCTACTTGTCCCCTCTGTCTACTGTTTCTCTGTATAACAGTTTATTGATCAGTTTCAACTTAGGAGCCTTCTTTGTATAACAGTGCAGTTCTCAAATCAGTGGAGCGTAATTTGGACACATCTTTTCCTGCATAGAGGGCTCTAAAGCTGCTTTGATCATGGGATGGCGGGATTGAGCCGCCGAATACTGTCATTGTCCAGCTGAGGCAGTGCACCAATGTCTATTGCAGAAAAGTGGCAATAAGCAATGGTATGCAATTCTCAGAGCCTCCCAAGCAATCCACCATGCAGTCCACTGCGTCCGTGGGACATTTGTTCCTCCCTGTCAAACTTCCGGCAGAGTGCCCGAATGTCAGGTTCTGCCAGGTCGGACCCAATCATTCTGGGGAACAGGCCTCCGGGAGAGCATCAGCATCTATGTAGTTTCAGACCTGCTCGGTATTCGAGGCATAGTCATATGTAGATAATGCAGAAGCCACCTATGGCCAGTGGCATCCAACAACTGAGGTCTGCACATAGGTCAAAGGATTATTGTCAGTTTTTACTAGTATTTTAGCCCCATACAAGTACTCATGGAATTGGTCAACAATAGCCCACTTCAAAGCTTAGGAACTCTAACTTATGTACAGGATAGTTCTTTTCGGATGAGGTCAGGCTTCTACGGCAAAGGCCACTGGTCTCAGAGCCATTCTCGTGCTCTTGGTACAACCCTCTAACCCTTGCAAGCTAGCATCAGTGTGCAGGACGTAAGGTTTTCTTGGATCGGTATAGGCCAGCACTGGAGCATGGGTAAGTTGATATATGATCTCATGAAAAGCAGTCTCACAATCAGGAGTCAAGCGGGCCCCAAATACTTCACTCGGATGAAAATACACTCTTTCAGTCTTGAGGGATGCTGACTTTTGGTATTTTGTGGGTTGGGGATACCCTTGAGTGGATTAAGTAAGGAGGATCACTCTTGAATAGTCCTTGATGAGCGCCGATAATAACCACAGAATCCAGGAATCTTGCAGTTCTTTTAGATTTTGGGCGGCTGTGGCCAGGTGGTCAAAGGCCTCAACTTTACTTAGGTCAGTCTCTATTCCCTCGGTGGATACTATGTGTCCCTTACTTTACTGATGTTTGAAAAAATTGACACTTATCAATGGACAGTTTAAGGCCAAAGTCCTCCAGTCGGTCCAATACCTTAAATAATCTGCTCTCTATGTTCCTCCAGTGAGCTGCCAAACACAATAACATCATCTAGGTATACCAGGCTCTAGTAAGTTCATGTCCCCACTGCTAGCTCCATCAATCAGTTAGAAAAGTGGCTGGGGCACCTGAAACCCTTGAGGCATCCTCATGAATTCATAGCCAAGCGGACAGATAAAGGCTGTCTTTCACGGTCCTCTGGGGCCATCGGGATCTGATAGTACCCACTGCGGAGATCCAGCACAGAGAACCACTTGCTCCCGTTGAGGCAGTCAAAGCATCCTGAATGCGGGCATTGTGTACTGATCAGGATAGTCCACGGTTTAAAGTGCGATAATCCACACACATCCTTACTGTTCCATTCTTTTCCTCACTACCACAATGGGGAAGCAAGGGCTTCTGGATTCTTGTATTACACCAGCAGCTAACATCTCTTGCAGATACGTCTCACATCATCTATGTCAGCAGGTAAGCGTGAGACCTCACGAAATGGTCTTTCGTCATGCAGCGGATATGCTCAGCTCCTTCCCTGCGCATCCTACATCCCATTCCTTTAAAGAAACACCTGGTCTCTCTGGGCAAGCTCTCACTGATCTTCACTTTCCATTCAGCTGGCAGCGGGAGTCGCGTAAATAAACAAGTCAGGCGTTACTCTGTCATTCTTCCTTGAACTCTTGCTGCTGGGTAGCACTGCAGTGTCTGCACAATGCACATTAGCCAGGATGCAACCTCTGTTTACTCGAATGTCTCTTTCAGACACGTATGAACTTGGACCATTACCCTTCTGGCATAAGCATGGGCTCTAGCGGGCAAAATACTAGGCTTGACCAGCAGTCCCTCTGGCAATTTCCATCGCCTGGTGCATCCAACATTAATATTTATTCTTAACATCCTTTCTGATCCCGGACCTCTCCCTGTAAGGTACACTGGGCATTTGGCGCCAGGATCAGAGACTCAGGATCCTTCTTCCATACAATTCCGACGGTTCCTTGGTTCTGTTTTTTCCAGCATCTCTGTGCCTCATAGGCCTTCTTAATTAAAGCCGAGACTCTTAAAAGCTCTACTAGTCTTTGACCCCTGTTTTCATAACACAACTGTACCAGCCTTACCGAACATATGAGCATTTGTTCCAATCAACAAAGGGACACCATCATACAGTCCAGTGGGGGACACACTAAGGCTAGGGTCTCTACTTGTTCGGCCACTTCCAGCCACGGAGGTGGGAGAAAGACAACCAAATTCCCGGATATACCGGAATAGGGGTAGACCTTCTCATAACCCCATACACAGTCCTTCTAATGGTTGAAAGGGTATGTCTCGACAAATGCTCTGATACCAATCTTGGAACATAATTGTCACTTAGGAGCCACTGTCTAATATAGCTCTTATAGACACATCCGTTCACCTTCCACAGTGGTCTCCATGGAGGACCCACCTTCTGGACAGTCTGGAGGCGGTAGTGGGGGCCTGAACGCTGACCTTACCACAAAAGGGCGTGAATTAGCATTTTGGTGCCCTCCACTGGGACCATATCGTGCACCTCCTAACCACTGATTTCTTCTCCGAAGCTCTCCTTATAGCCTATATGCAACTTTGTCAGTGTCTTTTGGGGACTGGCATTTCCCTTTTCATGTACCCATCTTTCCCACAATTATACAAAACATACTTTCTGGAGTTTGAGCTGGCAGAACAGCCACACTGGGAGCCAGGGCGAGAGTATTACTAACTGGAAACCTTGGTGCCATCTCTCTGTCTCTGGCGTGATAAGCATTTGGAGACATCTGAAATCAGTTTCTCCACTTCCATGGTCAAGGAATCCGAGTTCGGAGCTGTTATCAGCAGGAGGGCTGTGGAATTAGGTACCCCCACCCTGTAGATACAGTCGGATATAGGTCAGGGGCCCAGTACTTGCAGGCGTAGCCTTCATAAAGGGACTGTTTTGAATTCGGATCTCTCTCAACAGTTAGCCCCATTGTGACATATCTTTTCCTTGTCAGAGCACTCATTGACTGCCAACCTCTGCCCCTGAACTTCACTTGATGGGTCACCTCAGTCACTAGAATTAGTAGCCGCAGCTATTGGTGCAGGTCCCTCCCGAGGTCGTCTTTTCTCAACTCCTCAATTTCTCTCATTAACTCATCATGGGAGGTGGGAGATTCCAGTCGATCTGCCAGGTGTAACTGAAGCAACAGCAGTTCTGAGAAGGGCGGCAGACTTAGGGATCCTGTCCAGCCTGGTTGGTCCAGTTCAATCAGCTGGCAAACTACCTTTTCTGAGGCATTCTTGCAACATTTTTCCAGCCGAGATACATACACAGACAACAACTCCCTTGGTACTGTTGTGCATCTCTTACTCTCCACCATAGGTCCTCATCAGAATCACGGACCACATACACATTCTCCAAGGCCTCAAGATAGGCCTGTGCAGTCGCTTCAGGGTTATCACGGCCCATGCGGATGGTAGCCAGGGCAGGACCTCGGGAGGCTCTCACTGCCCTCTTTACATTTTCACCTTCCGAGCATTGCCATTCTAGCGCCAGGGGCAACATAGTTCATCTCAGGTCTCCCAGTCATCTCCCCTGGGGGGGTGGGAGGGTGCCAGAGAAGATCCTCAACCTTCGGTAAGAGTCACACTAATGGCAGGTGCAGAAATAGGGAGTCTGCATTGGTTCAGCCACCATTACGGTGGCACTGGAGCAGGAGAGGTGTTGGGGAGGAACACCCCCAGGTGGAAGAGAATAGTTTCTTCAAGTCCTCCACAGTTTTCCCCTCCCAGCAAACAATTCAGCAAATTTCTCCTAAAAGTTTCAGATAGTGGTGGGGCTGATTCCCCGGGTACTACTGTCGCCATGTTATCACTCTCCAAGCAGTGAGGGCTCCCTCTGGGAGGTAATGGTCTGTGGCACTTTGGGGCTATCTATGGGATCCTTAAAACTACTAGGGCCAGGAAAGTGTGGGTGAGCAGATTAGCATGCCGACCCACCACCACAGGGTTTTGTAAACCTTCCACCTTGGAAAGTACTCCCTGAACAGTGCCGTATGTGATGCCAGGGGATGTCCAGGATAAGCATAGCAGCATTTTGAGGTCGATCTCCTCCCAGTACACCACTCCACCAGCGGTGCACAGCCACTTCTGTCAAATTCCATTTTTTTTCTTAAACAGTGGTTCAGTAAATAGGGCCATCACCAGAAGACACACTGAATCAGCGGTGAGCCTCCAAGATGCAACCCTAAGATGGCGCTATCCCAGGGGCTACTACCCCTGCCTGATTTACCACTAACAGGTTGAGGGCCTGGATCCAATGGCGGGTGCCTCCACCCAGAGGTCAGGGGTTTGCAATAGATTAAACTAACTTGGTCACAGCCCTCTGGACACCAACCCCTTTCTTCCACTAGTGGCCCACAATATATCAGAATTACCTTCACAGTATACACTTACCCCCAGGTCTGGTTCCACGACACTGGGACCTCCTGTGAAATGAGATACAGTGCAACAATCACAGTACAGTACTTTAACATGAGACAAATACACTCAGGCAGTATAACTTTGCTGAAACAAGCAGCTCTGATTTATGTAGGGGGATATAACAAGGACAGGAAATCAGGTTAATTAGCTTGTCACTCTAATAATCTACCTATGGCTCTGTGCACAGGCCTATCCTATCAGTTACTGTCCCTGGGTACCCAAGCCCTAGTGGCTAGTCAAACCTGTGGCAGCTGGTAGGGGCCCTTTCACCAGAGAAAGGAGAATTAAACAGTCAGCAGTACAGTAATTCCATTTGGATTTAATGTGGCAATTCAACAGGGGCAACCCTGAATTAGTACTCCGACCTCCAAATAAGATAGGGGTCCTTCAATGTCAGCAGGGCTCACTTGAGGTACACAAACCTCTTCACACATCCATAAAAGTACTACTATACCAGGCAGGCTGCATCTGTATCCCGATCGCAATTACCGCAACAATACCCGGAGAACACACAGCAGATTCAGTTCCTGACAGACCGAGTGCAATTTTCAGCAATTCTTCCAGTCTTCTACAGGGTGAGCCTGGTTTCTACTCTTCAGAGATCCTTTGATTCTTTTCACAGGACAGATTCAGTCCTAACAAGCTGTTACACAAGCTGCAGACGGAACTCTGGGCCTTACACACGTTTTTGACTAAAACTGCACACTGAAAAGCACAGGGCTCCTTCCTTCTTCACTGCCAAAGCTCAACTGAACTCCAACTGACAAACCGGGCACTTCCTTTGAGTTCCTCCCAGTTCTTGACTGGATTGGCTGTCACTCACAATAGACTGCTGCTGTTGGTCCAAAAGGCACTGAAGTCTAAACTACATCTCCCAGAGTCACTGCCCATACAATCCTCTTGTGGCTGGCTCAGATTATGAGTCAAGGCATCATTTAGAGCTAACTTACCCCACACTGATTGGTCCAGTTCAGCAGTTCAAAACTAGAATGGGGAACTAGCAGACACAGTTCTGACTACCAAAAGAAAGCAGGTTAGACAAACTGTAATTTCATTATTACTCTAAATAATTTCTGGCAAACAGTTACATCTTTCAGATAGGTTCCCTTTGCAACTCTAGTGACTGCAAAATGAAGTGAATTGGCAGCAGCTCGAGTGGTACTCAGAGAAGCACACAGTCCCCCCATACAAACTAATTATGTCTGCAAGCAGACAGCTCTTAAAGAGACAGTACCAGAGGCTCTAAAAACACTCACTGATAAATGGCTTAAATGCCAAACACCATTCAGGCTTGGAGCATTCAAGCAAGCTCCTGGAAGTCTTTTGGGAACCCCCATTTGCAGGGGGGTTACAATAGTATCATGCCTGTGTACTGTATACCCTGGCCTGATGAAAGGAGAATGTTAAAAAAAATATGTTACTGTAGAGGCATAGCATGTTAAAATCAATACTTTTAAAAATAAAAATGTCATAAAGTATTCAGTTTCCCTCAGTCTTTTAGTTTTGTGTAGCCCCTTCCCCAAATAAATCTTAGATGTGCTTCTGGATCACTTGTCACTGTATGAAAACATCCTGAAGTGCCAGGTTTCAGTTGATCACAAAGTGGGGGCTGGGATGTACATGGTTGCCAGAACATGAGGAAAAGATGGGGTGGTAAGGTTTGAAAGGGCACAAGGAAAAGAAGATAGTTTGTGCAAGCAAAGGGGCACTCTGAATGCTCTTCAGCAAAAGTGGGGGTGCTACAGCCCCCGCGCTCCCATAGGTTCCAGCACCTATGGCTGGAAGTGTCTTTCTCTGCCTGACTCTGTTCATTGCCCTGTGGGTGGTAGTGAGAGTGTGATTAGGTGCATGATGATACCAGCTATTGTTTGTGCAGAGCTAGGTCCACTTGACTGAACATTTGCTGCTGTGTTATCCTCTGGTTTGGGGGGTGCTGAAAGAGGAAGAGAGGAGGCCATGGTACAAAACTATGGGGGAGGGGCACACTGTGTGTGATGGCATTGCTGTCTTTTTTCTGCTGGGACCTGAAAAAAATGTGGGAGCAGCATAAATGTGCAATAATCAGAGTATTTTCTTGTCTTGTATTTTTTCCTGTATAAGCAATCAAAATTTACTATTACAATTGTGGGCTAGTGCAACTATCTGTGGGCTAGTACAATTTTGAATCAACTTATCCTGCTGACTACTGCAAAGAAAAGTTAAGGTTGACCCCTGCTGATAAGACCCCACCTAGAGTATTGTGTCCAGTTCTGGAGACCACATCCCTGGAAGGATATAAACAATGTGGAGGCAGTCCAGAGGAGGACAACTAAAATGGTGCAGGATCTGCATTAAAAGCCCGATGAGGAGAAACTAAAGGACCTCAATATGTATACCCTGGAACAGGGAAGGGAGAGGAGAGATATGACAGAGACCTTTAAATACCTCATGGGGGGTAAATAAAGTACAGAAGATGAGTATCTTTCAGAAGAAAAGGTGCTCAAGAACATGGGGACATGCTATGAAGCTGGAGGAGGGTAGATTCAGGAGATGTTTGAGGAAGCACTTCTTCGCAGAAAGAGTGGTAGATTAGTAGAACAGTCTTCCAGTGGAGGAGATAGGGCAAAAACAGTGGTGGGGTTCATGAATGCATGGAATACATACAAAGGAATCATAGTGGAAAGGAAGGGAGGAGGGAGAAAAAGGTGTAGATTGTGCATGGTCCAATGTAATAGTGTAGGTATGGAGAAATGGGCAAACTGCATGGGCCAAGTTGTCTTTATCTGCCATCAAATTCTATATGTAAGTTTTTTTTCTCTGTACTGAGCCTGTCCTTTTGCTAAGATAAGCTTACTTTATTTATTTATTGAAATGTTTCACCAGGAAGGAACACTGAACAGCAAGTTGCTCATCTCCCGGTGTGACCTGGGGGGTAGGGAAACATGAGGATTGTACAGAAACAGTGAGGCTGTCTGACTGCATTTAAATTTTGTTCTCTTCTAGAGTCTTGTTATTTGACATTGTCTTCCCTCATACTTCAGTTAAAAGTAACAACAAAAATTATGTACTGGCACAGAATTGTTTTACAGCATATACAACTGCATATTGAGAGGTTGCATTATTATTTTGCATGTTAAAAGAAAAACTTGTGTGTGTACTGACACTTGTGTGACCAAATTGCATCCAGCCCAGGGTTATTGTTTATCCCCAGTTGAACTATTTTTTTTTTTGTTTAGTAATTATCATCATCATTTCTCTTTATTCATCGTTGTTATGATGTGGTTGTGACATGATAAATTATTTGTTATATACTGAGTCACATAAGGCAACTTCTCCTGCATCTCTAAAAAATTAAAAAATAATATTTTGTTCTTCTTTTTTGTACTTGCTGGCAAGTAATTTAACTTGATTTATACATTCTGCTGCAGAGTCAAACTGCAAGCATGTTTTCTTTGTGAAAAAATGTATATGTGATAATGAATATTAATAACAGTCACACTCCAGTTCAGGGTTAGTGGTTCATGTTATCTCCTATTGGACCACATTGTGAGGTTCTTCATGTGATGCACTTTGTAACAGATTATATGAGTTTTTCTCCCTCTTCCTTGTTAAAATCTGAAAAGGGTAATACATTATGTTTGGGTCCAAGCATGCTGCTGCAGGTGATCAGGGAATCTATTTATCTTATGGTGGTGAAGTTATAGAAGACAGAATGGAGAACAGGCTTGCTGCCCCAGTTCCTCCAAGTACATCATCACCTATGGGATTTAAAAAAATGAAATAAATGCAGTTGTTTGAGTAGAGAAAGAAGAAGTCCTCCACCCTTTCTGGATCTGACCATTCTTCAAAGCCCATTGCTTCAGTGCAGACAACAATTGTGGAGAAGGTAAAAAGCCAGCAATAGTAAAGTTCAGTGGCCAGCAAACCTTTGGTATTCATACACAAAGGGTTGTTATGCTTGTTGCAGCTGTCAATGACTCTTCTGTAATTGAGATACCAAAGACAGAGGAGGGTGAGGAGGATGAGAAAGATGACCACCATGGAGACACTGTTAATGTTAATGATACTGTAACTGATGCTGACTATACACCAACTGATCTTAATCTTGAAGAAGAGGAGGATGATAATGCTGAGGAATAAACTGAGGCAGAGGAAGAGGATTCAGATGCTAGACATCCCAAAAATGCACCAGTAGAAAACATCAAAATTTGGTTGACAGAAGAAGGATTACTACTAGCAGAATGTATTGTTCAACACCTATGAGTACATCTTCTGCTTCTGTTCCCAATGGAGTATGTGGTGGTGAGAAAGTCTCATATGTGCCATGAAAGAACCATGGTTCTAATTTTAGGCATTACATTGAGATCAGTTCAAAAGATGTATGGCAAGCTATCTTTTTACTTTGCCATGATAATATTAGCCATGGTACAAAGGCTACTTAGAACCTCTAGGATGAGAAATCATCAGAAGCATAAGCACTGCAGAGAATGGTTAGACATGGCTGGCCAGTTGGGTATAGATGTGGAAGGGGAGTAGGATGCTGAGTCTGGAGATACAGTAATGAGAAGGAACATTCATCTCACTGTGAAACAATCAGTTTAAAGATGGCACTGCAAAAAAAAGAAATAAATCACAAGTTTTGAAAAATAAATCTCTATTAGCACAATGCCAGTTGACAATGAAGGTAATTGTTGATTGTGTCAAACATAATAGCCCTCTCATTGTCAAGCCAAGGGCTTGACTGGCTGAGCTTCTTGCAGAAAATCTTGTCACTTTCTCATTTGTTTCAAGCGCTATAATGACTTTTTCTGTGTGTGTGAAAATGTGGATCCATGCTATAGTGTACCATCAAGATGTTTTTTTAACTCATGTTGCCATGCCCAAACCTTTATGGTACCATACACTATGTGCTAAGTAACCACTGCTCGAAATGTTCCTTCTGTTCAAAGGGCCACTTCACAATGGACATGTGGATGAGTGGGCTAGTGCTAGACTACATGTCAGTATCTGTACACTGGGTGAGTTATGAGAAACCATAAACTACTGATAGTAAGGCAAATGCAAGTTCCACCATTTGTAAAAGGAAGTCTGGTTTATGTGTCTGTGGGTTCCAGAAGGATTGCACCATACCTCTCAACTGTCACACATTATGAGGTGTGTCACTCATTTTACCTCTCAGAAACCCTTTGTCCATCATGGGGAAGATTATATTTCACATTGTCCACTGAGACTTTAAAGGAGAAATTCATAATAATCTATTATGCTCAGTTATACAAAAACATTATGAACATTAGTGCATTGATAGCTATAGTGTTCTGAGCTTCCAGTGCCATGTTAGACGATATGTCACACATTTTGCTCATTTGTCACACATCGTGTCACACATTTTGGTGAAGAAAGGTTGAGAGGTATGGATTGTACTTAGAATATTTTGTCAAAACTGAAGCAGGTGTTCACTAAATTGTTGGCAAGAAACAATCTTGAATGCAGGATGACCAGCTTCTTGTGATACATTTAACAGTATGGGAGGGAAATGTATTTAAAGACTACTGCCCTTGCAGCATGCCCTTTTCTATAATCGCTAAACATGAATACAGGTGCCTTAAAAGAGTTTATGGAACTACGGTTAAAAAAATAAGTACAGTGTGTGTGTGTCTGGCAGTTTTTCAAAACTGTTTTTGACTTTGTAGATTTAAATAATTTTTTAATTAAAACTTTAGGATGAAAATTCCACTGAATCTTCATTAATGTGTGATATGCTGTTCTCGTACTCTTTACACTACTGTCTTATTGTCCCCACAACTCCTTCTAATAAGGTTACAGTACCTAAACTAATTATTTCTACCAGAGTTTTTTACAATATGGTTCTATGTAGTGGTTATACTGGATTCAGATAGGTTTTATTTGTATGACTCATTTCAAGATAGCAGCCTCTGTAACCAGATGGTATTCAGTATCCAACTCAAGTCTTTATACAGTAAATGCACGGACACCAGTAATAAATGTAGTATTAGTATTGAGACAGTAAGCAATTATTTTACACATCAGCTACCAATAACTAGAATTGTTGCAATAAATTTAAATAATGGGTACTGTGCATGTGCAAAATAGGCATTCATCTGAGCATCAGCACTGATTCCCTAAAGTGCAAAGAATCGTTTCAATTATAACAAAGTCATACACATTTTGAAATGTGTAGGGATCATGGGAAACTCGAGGAGTGATCATGAGCGTGGTAGTTGAGGTTCAATGCCAAAAAGTGCAAAAGCATGCACTTAGGGCATAGGAACCAAGGAGCTGAGTATGGGATGAGGGGAAAGGATTGTTAATCACTAGCAAGAAATGGACCTTGGGGTTACCACAATTGATGATCTCGAAGTGGCAGGACAGTGTGGCAAAAGAGTGGGTAGGGCTAGTGGGATGTTGGGTGCAGAGTGAAGAGTGTTTCCAGCAGAAGAAGGAAGGTGGTTGTGTCAATGTATTGCTCGCTGGTGAGAAACAAAGCAAAAAAACTCAGCACCAGGCTACTGAACCAGTGCTGATAAAACAAAAACACTAGTTAAAGTGTAAACAAAATGCTTTATTGGAGTATATACTTGTAAGCATCATATGAAACCCATTCCTCTGTAGTCCACCAACATTTCAAGCAATCAACCTCTCTCATTGTCAAGGTGCCCAGGCACAGATTTTCATGGACAGCCATTCTTTTTGTTTTATTACTCATTGTTAAGACTACACCTGGAGTATTATGTCCAGTTCTGGAGGACACACCTCAGAAAAGACATAGACAGGGTGGAAGCAGTCCAGAGGAGGGCAGCAAAAATGGTGCAGGGGTTGCACCACCAGATCTCAACATGTACACCCTAGAAGAGAGGAGAGGAGAGTGAGAGGGGACATGATAGAGACCAACAAGTATCCCACAAGGATGGAGAGGTTGCAGGATAGGAGCCCCTTTCAAATGAGATGGAGCAACAGAACCAGGTGGCATGCCGTGAAGCTGGAGGGGGAAGTTTAAAAGGGATTTGAGGAAGTATTACTTTCTGAAAGGGTGCCAGATACCTGCAACAGATTGCCAGTGGAAGTGGTAGAAATGAAAACAGTGGGGGATTCAAGCATGTGTGGGACAGACATAGAGGAATATTAGAAAATATACAGGGAGGAAGGAGGGCTGCCAAAGTCCAATTAGGGACTGCAGAGCTGGACTAGGCAGGGAACATCTGGGCAGACTGAATGGGCCAAGCTGTCCTTTTCCAACGAATTCTATGTTTCTGTGTTCAATGTTTCTACTCCAAGTCCCTTCCCAGCTTCAGCAGACAAATGCTATTTGCACAGTACTGTATGTATGCTGGCACTAATTTACCAAGACAAGCACTCAACAGAGTGTTTCTTAAAGTATTTTCTAAGTTCATCTAAAGCTCGTTTAGGCATGTGCAATGTGAACTCAAATAGGCACTTACAATTGACAGGTTACAAAAAAATTATCACTTTCTGAGCTACACAGAGTACGTTTAAACTTAGGTATTGTTGCCTCTGAGTCAAGACTCAAACCAAAGTAAGTAAATGTTTCATTTTAACTTGGATTCTATAGGAGGATTTTCACAAGATTTGGTAAAGGATTTCCTGTCTAATTCAGTTGTGTCTGTAATTTAAGCTGCTCAGCTCGCCTTCTAAAAATGTAAAGACATTTGTAAAAAAAAGTGTAAAATCATTAAAAGTTCTAAAAGCTAGTGTAACTGCTTAGTACAGACCAAGAAAACAGTTATTTGATGTTTTTCCTAACAGACAGGAATTAATAAACAAACCCAAAAACAGAAAGACAAGGACTGGGTATTATAAAACACACTGAAAACCAAATAAGTAGATATATACGATTTTGTTTTGGTTTACATTGAAGAGTCTTTACTACTCCGAAGAAATATTTTCAAATGTGAAATAAGATAAAATGGCATACTGAATGAGATAACTTGGTAACTTGTTAGGTTAGGCAAGATTTGCCTCCCCACACTAGTGGGGTAATTAAAAAGACCCATTGTTAGATAGTAAGTAGTCATCCAGTCTCTTTTTAAAACATACAAAAGAAGTTGCATTTACCAACTCATCAGAAAAGTTTATTCCAAAGTACAGCTGAGCGAACTGAGAAACATTTTTCTCTCTTATTGATTTTTACCTTGGGTATTTTTAATTGTTTATTATGGGACCATAGATTTTTGCATCTGAGGTTATATTTTAACCCACATTGTGTCATATGATCCAGATGTTTTAGGATGTTATGTAACAATAGTAGGTCACCTCTTTTTCTTCTGGTTTCAAGGCTAAAGAGGTTTAATGATTCCAGTCTGCCATCATAATCTGTGTGCTCCAATCCCCTAATCATTGTTGTTGCTTGTTGTTGGATTTTTATGTTTGCTTGCATGCATGTGCAAGAAACATAGTGCCATCATCCGAGTTTTCGGAGGTGTGGCACCCGTCTTCCAATTCAGTCAGTGTATTTGCAGGTGCGGCCGCAGTTCTCCAATGAACGTTGCAGCTGTCTATGACAGCAGTTGAAAATGCAGTGGCCGTACAGTTGAAAGGGAGAGCTACGCTTCAGTGAGCAGTGATAAGATATTGCATGCTCATGCGCACTCCCACCGCACACACACACACACGCATACTGCGTGCTCATGCCCCATGCACACACTGTATAGCCGACAGGGGTTTCCCAATTCCCTGCCGGCTGTGCTGCACTCCCCCCCAACAGAGTTCCAGATGCCACACTAGGAGCCCACCCCAGTGTAGCAACAGATCGTATGGCCGACGGGGGTGCCCAATCCCCCATCGGCTCCACTGCCCCCCCAAAGAGACTACAGGGTGCCACGCTGGGAGTCCACCCCAGCGTGGCAACAGATCATATGGCTGATGGGGGTGCCCAATCCTCTGTCAGCTCCATGGCCCTCCCAAACAGCCTTCCAGCTGCCACGCTGTGAGCCCACCCCAGTGTGGCACAAGTCCCATGTCGTCTAAGTTAAAAAAAGAAACCTGAAAGAAAAAAACCTTCCCTTGCTGACTGTCCTGACCCAATCCCCCCCCTCTACCTGCGCCCACCCTCTGTGCACCCTGCATCCCCTCACCCCCTTCTCACCCCATACTTACCTCCGGAGCTTGGCGCAATGATCTTCGGTGGACCGGGAACATGTCTGCACTCTTCAAAGCCGACCGCGAACTGAGGAAATACCGGTAAGCTGTATAATGTAATAAATAGGGTTTTTTCAACTTTAGTGCATATCTCGGGCCTTTTGGGGAATTATTTCACCAAATTTTCAGCATGAGGTTTTTGGGACCCCACCTCATGAATTCTGTCACTGTCATGGCGTTAATCGGCCCCGAAAGGTGATTTTGCGGTCACTGGGCGGAACCACCTTTCAGGACTGATTTATGAAATGACAGTGTCACAGTTCATGAGGGATGCCCCCAAAAACCCTATGTTGAAAATTTGGTGAAAAAATTCCTAAAAATGACTGTTTTACGAGCATGCATTGCACTGTTTCTATGCACGCTCG
Source organism: Neoceratodus forsteri (assembly GCA_016271365.2). Classification (NCBI taxonomy): domain Eukaryota; kingdom Metazoa; phylum Chordata; order Ceratodontiformes; family Ceratodontidae; genus Neoceratodus; species Neoceratodus forsteri. Next base: position 1,408,139,200 of record CM057452.1, read on the forward strand.
TAAGTTTGCAAATTTTCAATATGTTCACTCCAGATTTTCAACATTTCCATTTTACTATACCTCCTTATGAGTAGTACAGCTGTCATTTCTCACATCTGACCCAAAATGTGTTTCAGCGCATGTAGCGCACAATGGCGTAGTTGGTGTGCAAAATCAATGTTTGGGACAGATTAAGAAAATCACAGTGACACTGTTCATGAGCAGAGGTGTTAAAATGGCTGTGTTAAAAATTTGGTGAAATACATCCATAAAATGACTGTGTTACGAGTGCCCATTGCGCAGTTTCCATGCATCCTCATAACTTCATTGATTTCTAATATTTTCAGTCCAGATTTTCACCACTGGCATTTTTCCATACTTCCTTATGAACAGTACAATTTTTCACACCATGGCCGAAATGTGTCTTTTCACTTCCAGTGCAGAAATGCGTGGTTGCTGTGGGAAATCACTGTTCGGGACAGATTAAGAAAATCACAGTGACACTGTTCATGAGCGGAGGTTACAAAATCTCTGTGTTGACAATCTGCTGTAAAAAATCCCCAAACTAATTGCATTAAGGGTGTGCATTGTACATTTTCTAAGCATGCTCGTGACTTCACCAGTTTTTTTAATATTTTCACTGCAGAATTTCAACATTGCCATTTTTTGCACCTCCCCATGAACAGTACAGCTGTAATTTTTCACATCCTGTTCGAAATGTGTTTTCGCACCTGTGGTGCCAAATGGCATAGTCGCTGTGCAAAATCAGCTTTCGGCTAACAAACTGATATTGCCACTGTTCATAAGGTGGGGGTCACAAAGAAACATGTTGAAAATTTGCAGTGAAAATGCTAAGAACGCCTGAGGCGTTAGGGTTTCTGACCATAACGCCCCAGCCTGTAGAGACTGAGAGGCATCAGGGGTGACTTGGGATTCTCGCCTGTAATGCTCATACCATTCCACACCCTGCAGCCAGTGAGAGGCATCGAGGTGTGCCTTGGACTCTTCGGCCCCAAAGTTCACCCCACTCTCCTATACAGGACCCATCTCACCGTATTTCCTGATGGAATGGGGTGAGCATAAGGGCCAAAGACCCCAAGGCACACTGTGACACTTGTCAGTGTCTGCAGGGTAGGGCATGGTGAAATGGCGTGGCCATTATGCCTGACAACCCAAAGGCACACACCAATGCCAATCAGTCTCTGAAGGGTGGTGGTGGGGTTGGCTTCAGTTCAATACTTCACTGCCATTCCTATTATGCAGCTCTCTAACTCCTACACTACCAATGCCAATGCCAGCAAGCAAACATTCGGCATTGACAAATGCTTGTTTCTAACAGATTTTTGTCTCTTTGCAAGTGGGGGTCCCAGAATGGTGATCCAAAGTCTAAATGTGGAATAACATATGTTTTGTATATTGTAGTAAACATTTGTTTACTACGAGAAATAAATGTCCGTCTTATTGACCTTAGTAGAGAGTTGTTTTTTATTGAGACATTTGTGCACTGATCTGTGGAAGTCAGCTGATTGTTTATTATGATACCAAGATCCCTCTCTTTGGTTACAGCATGCAATTTAACATTGCTCGTGATAATAGGAATGATTTTGATTGTTTTTACCAAGATGAAGGACACTGCATTTATTTGAGCTGAATTTCATTTTATTGGTAATGGCCCAATTTTCTAAGGATTTTAGATAATTTACCACTAGTAGGTGTTTAGAGATAGAATCTACCCCCAGCTTAGTATCATCAGCAAATGCTATTATTATGTTTGTTATTCCTTGGTTAAGATTGCTTATGAAAATACCAAATAGGGATGGTCCCAATACAGATCCCTGTGGAACTCTGCTCCCAACATAACCTATACTGTATACCTTCCCATTTATTTTCTTTGTGAACAATCACGTAACCACCTGTAAATCCATCTTATTATATCATGACTAAAACCCATGTTCAATAATTTTATGAGCAGAATGTCATGGGGGACTGTATCAAATGCCTTTCCTAGGTCCAGCAGGATACCATCCACTGGTATCCCAGTATCCAAGCTAGCACTAACCTAATTGTAAAAAACAATCAGATTTGTTGTGCATGAGAGGCCCTTCCTAAATCCATGCTGGAAGATATCAATGAGATGTAATGCTTCAACTTCAATGTCCTGGGTTTTCTTTATTAGTCTCTCCATGGGTTTACTGCATCACAAAGGCTAACAAACACTGTACTTTTAAGGCTTAAGATGAACAAACTGCATTTTAAGTTGGTATTTTTCTGTCATATAACACACTCACATACATGAGATGTTATTAGCGAGAGGTACAAGGGCATATACAACTAAGAGAAGCTAGATACTGTACATGTATTGCATAGTAACTAATGATGCAAAATGGATAAGTGACTGAAGTGATGATATCCTACATTATAATGGGGCACCTTAAAAATAATGGAAGGGGGTGATTGTTTTTTTTTTGCATAACTTTTTTTATTTTGCTCTGGATAGATTTTTTAAGGAAGTGTTTCAAGCTGACACATGACATAGACTATTTCTTAATGAAAATCATTATATATACAGTACTTTTTAGATTTGTTATTGCCCTGAAGAAGAGACCGTAGGTCAGAAAACATTGGCTGTAACTATGCTGCTGCCAATACTCTCTTCTTCATGAAAAAAGAATTAAGCAGAAAAACAACAAATTAATGAAAAATAATACACTAGTTTGGAGAGTGAGCTTATTTTTCTAGAAGTGATAGTTCTAAAAAAATGAAATATTCTGTTTTAAATTATAACATTTTTGTATTTTTGAAGCAATAAAATCACTTTAAGTTTGGCAAGGATTATTATTTTTTACTATTCCTTTTTTTTCCAAATTTCATCTAGCTCTTTCCTGATTCTATCCACCCGTTGCCAACATTACCTGCTGCTGTGGCATCCTCTCATGGCTTTCCAACAATCCATCCATTTGGGGGTTGTGTTCCCCAGGACTCATGAGTGGCAACAGATGAGGTAGAAAGACAGGGCATTCCTTCCTGTTCAAACATGTGGTAACCATCACTGTGGTTTCAGCATGCCTAGGGCATTGTAATGCCCTCTCTCAGCCACTGAGTGGAGCCCTGGTCTCAGTGCCTTCATGCTTTCCCACCAGTGGAGATTCCTTTAAGCTAACTTTGAGTAGACTGAGTGCAACTAAGGGGGGGCGTCCTCATGTGATGGCTCCCCCATTCCCCTGAGCAGTTGCTCCATGACAAAAGCAAGAGACTCCATTCTGGGGGCCAGCCCAGTAGACTGGAAGTAGTGCTACCACCTACCACACTGGTGACCTAGGTGTGGGAGTGGAGTCAGGTTGCTGGGGTCAGGCACAGGGTAAGAATTGAGCATCTAATGGACTGCTCTCCTTTCTTGGTGTGGAGACCTGTCAGCTCTCCTGTCGACTGCCACCAAGTGAAGGTCTGGTGATAAGGTAGGGGCTGCCAGTCTGGCATAGTGTGCATGTGCCACCATTACTGCCTGTCTACAGCAGGGATGTGTGGGACCAAGAAAATGGAAAAAGACATGAGAGCTCATGGAAACCTTGCATGGTCCTCTTAGACTCTTGCCATCACCAAGGAGCACCAGACCTGAATCTGAATATGTGTGTTCCAGGGGGAAGGATGCCTTTCTTCTCCTGGCCCCACCATGGGGGGGTAATCCATGGGGGATTGTTGGTCCGGAGAGTTTCCAGGGATTATGGCAACCAGTCAGGGAGTGAAGGGAGGGGGCTGATAAGTCTGCTCGCATGTCACTCTAGAAAAAAAGCTTTATTTAAAAGGAAAAAAAAAGACTCCTATCTGGGAGAGATAGCAACTGTTGAATTTCTGCTCGGTCTCCTTCCCACTTGGTAATTATGACTGCAGGCTCAAAACTGGAACCATTTGGCCCCCAAATTGAAGGTGACTGCCTTACTCATAAGGTCACTGGAGTTGATGAATTGTACTGTTTTGCAGCTCTCTATCTTTAAGACTACTGAACTGAACTCAAAGAGACCATACTAAAGGAAAGGTTGGTGGAATATCTAGAGGAGCATGGTCTCCATGATGAGAGGCAACATGGGTTTATGGGGGGGGGGGATTGTGTCAAACAAATCAGATTGACTGCTTTGACTGTGTCACTAACACAGTAGACAGGGGCCAAGTGGCAGACATCCTCTATCTTGATTTCAGCAAGGCCTTTGACTCTGTGCCCCACAAAAGGTTGATCAGGAAGTTGATGGATCTTGGGGTTGGGGAAAAGGTGGCCAGACGGGTGAAAAACTGGCTGAGAGACAGAACCCAGAGAGTAGTTGTAGGGGGAGAGTTATCTGGCACTAGAGAGGTAACCAGTGGGGTCCCACAGGGCTTGGTCCTGGAGCCGGTGTTGTTCAATGTCTTCATCAATGACACTGGAAATGGCATTAAGGGCAAAATGTGCCTATTCGCAGATGACAACAAGCTCTGTGGGAGAGTGGACATAGCTGAAGGGATACAGGACCTACAGGAAGATCTGGAAAAGCTGGGGAGGTGGTCCATGATCTGGCAGCTTGGCTTCAATGTCAAGAAATGCAAAGTTATGCATATTGGAGGCAAGAATGCCAGGACAGAGTACTACCTGGGTGGCACTATTTTTCTTGCACTTGGGCTCCACAATGAGTGACAGCAGATGGTCAGAAAGGGGTATACAAGAGCTAAGGTGGGTCTATGACCCACATAATGTTTGCCCCCCCTGCCAGCCCTCAGAGCTGCACCCACAGTGCTGTGGATGATGGGAGGGCAGAAGTATGCTCCATTCCATCCCCTACTGGATTGCATGCATTGTTAGCATGGAATGGGGTGCAGTGGGGGATGTGGATTTGCAGAGGACATCACATGTTTGGGGCTTCTGCACACCACCAGCTCCACTTTGCGCTCCTCCACAAATTCACATGGTCTTGTTGGACCACATTTATCTCTTTCAAGTACTTGAAGGTCCCAACCATATCCCCTCTCTCTCACTCTCTCTTCTGTCTTCCAGGGAGTGCATGTTCCAGCTGACCAATTATCATCTTTGTAGCCCTCCTCTGGACCTTCTCCAGCAGGTTAATGTCCGTTTTGAGGTGTAAACACCAGTACTGCACTCCATACTCTAGATGCAGCCTTACCAGTGACCTGTACAAGGGTAGTATAACCTCCTCTCTCCTACTACTGATCCCCCTAGATATTCATCCCAGTATCTTGTTTACCTTTGCTGCTGCTTTTTTGCACTGAGTGGAGTGCTTCAGGTCACTAGTGATCATCATTCTCAGGTTTTTCTCCTCCTCCTATGATGTAGATACTCAGACTCCACCCAGGTAGTACTCTGTCCTGGGATTCTTGATTGGGAGCCAATTTCTGCTATTGTCCTTGTTGATATTAAAACTGTCTTTGCATCATCTTCTTTAAGAACTATAATGTATGTATTTCTTCAGTTAGTTTTTAGTCAGTTATTTAGTTGCATAGCTTCGTTAAGTAGTTAAGGGAACTGGACATACAGCACAATGCTTGTCTGCAGACATGGCCCATGAGAGTAATGACTACACAACAAATACAGGATTATAAAATACAGCAGGTACAGCACAAATGTACAATAATGAGAACTACAAAAAAATGCAACTAAGATGCAACTGTTTTAGATAATACAATGTATAATCCTTACAAAAAGCATGAGATACAAAATTATAGTATGTAAAAACACAGGCATTTAATAAGTGTAGATATTTTCCTTGTCCATTTGCCACTAGCCTAAACTGTACATTTAGATGGATTGTTGTGATGTGGTAAGGTCACCCTTGTAGAGATTTTTGGCAGCTACTACGAAGTGTATTAGAATGGTTGTCTCACTGACTGGCAGGGTAGGAGGTTTACTCTCTGGTTGGAATTTCTCTTACAGGTTCCATTCCTCATGCAAGGGAATAGAGAATGTAGGTGTTAAATACTGGTACACAGGTGAGCCTGAACCATCCGTTGCATGTTTGCTGGCATGACAAAGTCACACAGCTACTGGCACTACTGTTTCTGTTTTATGCTCAATTCCCAGCTGCGATTTTCAAACTCTGTTATACAATGCCAGATACCAGAGACATAAGACAAGTGCCAAGTCATCAGTTATCTTAAGTGATATAAAGGAAGTGATCTTAATTAATGAGTAAAGTAAATTTCTCCAGAAATAGTATTTCCTTTTGAGGCTGTGATTCATACATCAACTATGCAGTTTTTGTTATTTCCCTTAGGGCGCTGATGAATTGCAACTGTTTAGGACTTTGTCATCTTCAGCTCCTAACTTGAATTGCAGTGTTCACCATGTCTTACATCTGCTGATATCTGTATGCATGTATGTATAAAGCGACATCTAGACTCAGCAGATTGTGTGAACATTAATTTCCGTAACTGTTATTGCAACTGACTGTGCCCAGTTCATTGAAGGTTTCCAGTCCCCAGACCCAGGGTTCCATCTACTATAAATACAAATGCATTAGTCATGTGGTGTTCCTCAGTGAGAGCTATGTGTCACCAGTCTAAAATCCCCTAAGCTAGGGACTGGATCTTGCAGACTGGAGTCTTGTGTGAGTGATGGTGGGTATTACATTAGACTACTTTACTGTTTTCCTGAACTTTATATCAGAGACTGCTTGCTCCTTTCAGTATAACATTCCCCTTCTCTGCAAAATTCTAGTGGTATGGAAATAGTGTCTAATCTGACATGTGAAAAGAAAACTTCTGCTGATTTGTTTTGACCCATACTCAAAGGTATACCTTCAAAAATGTTACCGAAGGCCAATTCAGTATTTTCCCTGGGAATTTCTCTTTTTATGATAGGGTTACTTTATAAAGACTTTCACTTATTTATCAATACCTTAGCCTAGGGTAGTGTACATGGGGTGCTACACCAGCCCCTTTCACCCCCTACTTTTACCCCCAAAGGTAATGGCATCAAATTCTAACTTTGAACAAGAAGAAAAGATTTACATGCTAGAGGGGTATTATCAACATGAAATGAAATATATCAACATAAAGATGCTTTAAATGAAAGCACTTCTTACTCGTTCTGAAAAAAAAAAACAAAAAAAAAAACAGCTTGCCTGAAAGAAGCTCTCAATTTCTTGAGAAGTGGGAAGTGTTTTATAGTATAAATATGTCCCACATTTCAAAGCATACAGAGAATACTGACTGAGGGACAATAGGTTAGTTTTGTTAATGAAATTCGAGAAAGATCCTTAATAAATTATATGAATGCTCAGAGATCCTCCTCTACAAAAGATAGCTAATAAATACTTACATTAGTGCCTCATCCTTTAAACAAGCATTTGTCAATGCTGAATGTTTGCTTGCTGAAATTAGCATTGGAAGTGCAGGAGTTAGACAGATGCAGAATAGGAATGGCAGTGAAGTATTGAACTCACGCCAACCCCAGCTCCACCCTGCAGAGATGGACAGACATTGGGGTGTGCCTTTGGGTTGTCGGCCATAATACACATGCCATGTCACCTCACCCTATCCTGCAGATGCTGACAAGTGTTGAAGTGTGCCTTGGGGTGTTCAGCTTTACGGTCACCCCATTCCATAAGGACATACACTGAAATGGGTGCAATATAGGAGAATGGGCTGAACTCTGGGGCCAAAGAGTCCAAGGCACACCTCGATGCCTGTTACTGGCTTCAGGGTGGGGGTAGGGGTGGAGTGGCATGAGCATTACAGCTGGCAATCCAAAGGCACACCCCTGATGCCTGTCAGTCTTTACAGGGTGGGACATTATGGTTAGAAACCCTAATGCCCCAGGCGTTTGTTGGTATTTACACTACAAATTTTCAACATGGCCTTTTTGTGACCTGACCTCATGAAAGCATTTGGGACCTCTGCTCATGAACAGTGGCACTGTGATTTTGTGAATCTGTCCCAAACGTTGATTTCCCACAGTGACTGCGCCATTCTGTGCCAGATGTGTGAAAACACAGTTCAGGTAGGATGTGAAAAATAACAGCTATATCATTCATAGGAAGGTGTGAAGAGATGGCAGTGTTGAAAATCTGGAGTGAAAATATTAAAAGTGCTTGAACTTACCAGCGTACATGGAAACTGTACAATGCACGCTCGTAACACAGTCACTTAGTGGAATTATTTCTCCAAATTTTTAACATAGGTATTTTGTGACCTCTGCTCATGAACAGTGTCACTATGATTTTCTTAATCTGTCCCAAACATTGATTTCCCACAGTGACCGCGCCATTGTGCACCAGATGTGCAAAAACACATTTTGGGCAGTATGTGAAAAATGGCAGCTGTACTGTTCATAAGGAAGTGTGCAAGAATGACAATGTTGAAAATCTTGAGTGAAAATATTACAAATTCTCGAAGTTACAGGTGTGTGTGGAAACTGCGCAATGCACACTCATAACATAGTCATTTTATGGACGTTTGTCACCAAATTTTCAACATAGCCATTTTGGGACCTCTGCTTATGAACAGCGTCATTGTGATTTTCTTAATCTGTCCCAAACACTGATTTCCCAAAGCGACCGTGCTATTGTGGGCCGGATGTGCGAAAACACATTTCAGCCAGGAAGTGAACGAGCATTTGTCAATGCCGAATGTTTGCTTGCTGGTATTAGCATTAGAAATGCAGGAGTTAGACAGATGCAGAATAGGAATGGAAGTAAAGCATTGAACTTCACATGAACCCCACCTCCATCCTGTAGAGACGGACAGGATTTGGGGTAAGGTTTTGGGTCGTCACCCATGACGGTCAAGCCATGTCACCTCACCCTATTCTGCAGACACTGACATGTGTTGAACTGTGCCTTAGGGTGTTTTGCTTTACAGTCACCCCATTACATAAGGACATACGTTGAAATGGGTGCAGCATAGGAGAATGGGGTGAAGTCTTGGGACAAAGAGTCCAAGGTACACCTTGATGCCTGTCAGTGGCTGGGGGTTGGGGGTGGGATGGCATGAGCAGTACAGCTGGCAATCCAAAGGCACACCCCGATGCCTGTCTGTCTGTACAGGGTAGGACATTATGGTTAGAAACCGTAATGCCTTGGGCATTTGTTGGTATTCACAGTCCAAATTTTGAACATGGCCTTTTTGTGACCCCACCTCATGAAAGCATTCGGGACCTTTGTCATGAACAGTGGCAGTGTGATTTTGTCAATGTGTCCTGAAAACTGACTTCCAACAGTGACAATGCCATACTGCACCATATGTACAAAAACACAGATCTGGCAGGATGTGAAGAATGACAGCTGTACCATCCATAGAGAGGTATGAAGAGATGTCAATGTTGAAAATGTGTAGTGGAAATATTAAAAATGCTTGCACATCCGAGCATACATGAAAACTGTGCAACGCATGCACGTAACACAGTCATTTTATGAAGTTTCATCACCAGATTTTCAGCATAGGCATTTAACGACCTGTGGTCACGAACAGTGTCACTGTGATTTTGTTACTGTGTCCTGAACACTGATTTCCCACAGCAACCACAGTATTCTACGTCGGAACTGCAAAAACACATTTCAACCAGGATGTGAAAAATGACAGCTGTACTGTTCATAAGGAGGTGTGGGAAAATGGGAAAATCTGGAGTGAAACTACTACAAATGTGCAAAGTTATAAGCGTGCATGGAAACTGCGCAGCGCAAACTCGTAACACAGGCATTTTATGGACTTTCATCACCAAATGTTCAACATAGGCATTTTAGGACCTCTGCTAATGAACAGTGTCACTATGATTTTTGTAATGTGCCCTAAACAGTGATGTCCCACAGCCACCACGCTATTCTGTGCCGGAAGTGCAAAAACACATTTCGGCCAGGATGTGCAAAATGACTGCTGTACTGTTCATAAAGAGGCGTGGAAAAATGGCAATGTTGAAAATATGGCATGAAAATATTGCAAATGTGCGAAGTTATGAACATGCATGGAAACTGTGCAATGCACGCTTGTAACACAGTTAGTTTATGGACTTTTGTCACCAAATTTTCAACATAGCCATTTTAGGACCTCTGCTAATGAACAGTGTCAGTGTGATTTTCATAATGTGTCCTGAACATGGATTTCCCACAACGACCATGCTTGTCTGCATCGGAACTGCAAAAACACATTTGGGCCGGGGTGTGAAAAATGACAGCTGTACTGTACATAAGGAGGTGCCGGCAAATGGCAGTGTTGGCAATCTGGAGTGAAAATACTGCAAATGTGCGAAGGTATGAGCGTGCATAGAAACTGCACAACGCATGCTCGTAACACAGTCATTTTATCAACTTTTCTCACCAAATTTTCAATATAGACATTTTAGGACCTCTGCTAATGAACAGTGTAACTGTGATTTTCTTAATCTGTCCCAAACATTGATTTCACACACCAACTGCACCACTGTGCGCTACATGCGCAGAAACACATTTTGGGTGAGATGTGCAAAATTAGAGCTGCAAATATTAAAAATTCATGCACTTATGAGCGTGCGTAGGAACTGCGCAATACACGCTCATAAAACAGTCATCTTTAGGAATTTTTTCACCAAATTTTCAACATAGCCATTTTAAGACCTCCACTCATGAACAGTGCCACTGTGATTTTCTTAATCTGTCCCAAACATTGATTTTTCACACTGACTGCACCATTATGCACTACATGCACGGAAACGCATTTTGGGTGAGATTTGAAAAATGACAGCTGTACTGCTCATAAGTAGGTATGATAAAATGACAATGTTGAAAATCTGGAGTGCAAATGTTACAAATTTGCAATCTTACGAGCATGCGTAGGAACTGCACAATGCACTCTCATAAAACAGTCATTTTTAGGAATTTTTTTTACCAAATTTTCAACATAGCCATTGTAAAACCTCTGCTCATGAATAGTGTTACTGTGATTTTCTTAATCTGTCCCAAACATTGATTTTGCACACCGACTGCTCCATTGTGCGCTGCATGCATGGAAACACATTTTGAGTGAGATGTGAAAAATGACAGCTGTACTGCTCATAAGTAGGTATGATAAAATGACAATGTTGAAAATTTGGAGTGCAAATGTTACAAATTTGCAAACTTATGAGCATGGATAGGAACTGTGCAACGCATGCTTATAAAACAGTCATTTTTAGGAATTTTTTTCATCAAATTTGCAACTTAGGCTTTTTGAGAGCCCACCTTATGAACACTGTCACTGTCATTCCATTAATTGGTCCCGAAAGGTGATTGCGCGCAGTGACCGTGAAATCACCCTTCGGGCCGATTAACGCCATGGCAGTGAAAGAATTCATGAGGAGGGGTCCCAAAAACCCCATGTTGAAAATTTGGTGCAAAAATTCCAAAAAATGCCTGAGATATGCAACAAAGTTGAAAAAACCTTATTTAATACATTATACAGCTTACCGGCATTTCCTCAGTTCGTGGTCGGCTTTGAAGAGTGCAGACGTGTTCACGGTCCACCAAAGATTGTTGCGCTGGGCTCTGGAGGTAAGTATGGGATGAGGGGGTGTGGGGAGGTCAGATGCTCAGAGGGTGGGTGCAGGTTGGGAGAGGGGCACCAGAGACAACAAGGGACCACTGATTTCTTTTACAGGTTTAAAAAAAACATTGCGGGAAGGTTTTTCCTTTACAGGTTTGTTTTTGGTACACTGGGGTGGGCTCCCAGTTTGCCACCTGTATTTTTTGGGAAGGGGAACTGAAGTCGATGGGGACTGAGCCCCCCATCAGCATAGAAAATGGGTCTGTGTTGGGGTGGGTTCCCAGTGTGCCACCGGTATGTTTGGGGAGGGGGACTGAATCCAATGGGGATTGGGCACCCCCTCGGCATACAAGAACTATTACATGGACATTATGCCTATGGGACTGGGCTCCCCCATCAGCAAATGAACTGGGGAGAGTTCATGCCGACAGGGGGATTGGGCACCCCCATCAGCTTCCATGGGGACTGTGAGAGGCGGACTGTGACAGCCGCTGCCATGTTTATTGAAATGGGACACCAGACAAGGCAAGCTCTGATTCACCACTGGAATCAGGGACCGCCCCAGCAGCAAAAACAGCTGATTGTTAAATGACAGGGCAATCCCTGTTTGCAGCGGGGAATTTCTTTCAAGTTGGTGGCACGCTGCATTACTGCTGTCATCGACAGCACGCTCCTCTATTGGCACCACAGAGACCAGCCCCAAAAAGCACTGCCGGCATTGACCACAACGCTGCCACACCTCCATAACCTGCTACTCCAGCAAGCTGCCGCAACATGTTTCTTGTGCTTGCGCACAAGCAAACATAAAAATTATGAATTCTAAGGCACACAGAATCTGCTGTTTTGGGCCTTGAGTTGCAATGGAAACCCAAATGAAAAACATAGAAGAAAAAGTTAAAAAATAGATTATCTTGCAAAGAATGTAATTGAAAGCCATATAAAAATGAAAAATATAACTGAGTTATTTTAATTAAAAGATGCGTTATACAATGCAGTTGTACAAACATCACTAACATTTCAGATCATAGTCCAAAAGAGCTTCTGAAATGTCAGGGAAAACAATTACTTTGTCCTTTTAGTTTGCTTTCTTATTTTTCTTTTGGGCCTGCATTGATCCAAGCCTGTAAGACCACATAAGGGCTGGTTCCTTTTTCCCCTGGCATGAAATACAAATGAGGCACAGTGATGGGTACTGAGTAGGATGAAACAGGTGTTTGTGTCTTCTGTTCTCAGCCTTTGCAGATTGTGTGAGTTATCCTTTGGCACCATGCATTCTTGTTTAAACCCAAGCCAGTCTAACTTTGCATGGTGATTTGCATATATATCCCATAATGCTTTGAATTAAGGGACTATGTGTGATTTCTGATTTCTTTAAAACCTGGTTTTGCTTTCAGTGGTCTAATTGGGTAACCCTTGCCTCAGTGTTTTTGTGCCTAGGTTCTTTGTCTTTTTAGCTTGCTTCCTTATTGTGTGCCTACCATGACCCAAACCCATAAAACAACATATGGACTGGTTCCTTTTTCCCATGGGGTGAGCTACAGGTGAGCCATACAGATGAATCTTAAGTAGGACAAAACATATTAATCTGTCTTCTGTTCGGTTCCATTTGATAGCGATGATCGCAAGTAGCCATCACCGTTTGGGTGGGTGTACATTGCCAAAAACTTATTTTGGTGATGTACACTCATATCGAACTGCAAGAGGACACCTGAGATCAGGTTTTTTTTATGTGTGGGGCTCTGCCCCCCACATCCCCCTACTGAACGATTCTCAACTCCAGGGGGTGTCGGGGGTGCAAAATTAAAAAAATGAAACCCCCGACTCGGCATAAAAATATGAACGCATCCAGAACAGAACCTGGCACCCTCCCAACCCCTGCCTGAAACCAACCCACCATGCCACATAGCCAGCTTGGCAGCCCACCACCACACTACACCCCTCAAACCCTCCATCCCATTACGCCCAATGCATGGCATGGTCCCTCTCCCCACACACATGTATACATAGTGACATCCCGCCACTATGTTCGCCTACCCCCCTATCTGGTCACCCCACTGCCAGGTAGTCCTGTGCACAGGCTCCATGATTGAGTCACACTTTTTGAAAGCGTTCAATTTCAGTCGCCTTGTACACGGGATAACTTTCTGTTGTTAGCCTTTGCAGAATTTGTGAGAAGTCCTTTGGCACCATTCATTCCAGCTTAAAGAAGAACCACCCTAAATTTTTATGGGGATTTGCATATGCATCCCATGATGTGTGGCATTGCGAGAGTATGTATGATTTTGTATGTCCTTAAAACCTGGTTTTGTTGTCAGTGCCCTTTCTGGGTAACACCTGACTCAGTGCCTTTGTGTTGAGATGCTTCATCTTTTTAGCTTGCTATCTTTTTTAAGCCCACCATGACCCAACCCTGTAAGACCATAAAAGGACTGCATTCTTCCTCCCCTGAGGTGAGATACAGATGAGGCCCACAGATGAATCTTGAGTAGGACAAAACATATCTCTGTGTCTTCTGTTCTCAGGCCTTGCAGATTGTGTGAGACATCTTTTGACACTATGCATTCTTGCTTAAATCAGAACCAGCCTAAGTGTTTATTTATTTATTTATTTGAAATATCGGATTTACAACCTTTGAGCCAGGTGGCTCATTTACAAAGGTACCTTGTCACATGGAGGACAGAATAAAAACAGACAGGGTACAATTTACCAAGGAAATAGCCGTCATGTATGGGTTATAGACATTGTTCACAGACATTATATACAGTTTAGGATACAGATATTTACATAAGCATAGCAGAAAAACATTGTTAACATAAGTGAGCATGCGTTACAGTATAGTCCATCATATTTATGGGCCAGACATTGTTGTAAGAGGTTGCAGTCCATAATGGACTTTGTCAGATGTATGGGTCATTGTGGGCATGAGAGCACAGACTAGTTGCAGTTACAGGAGTGGACATTGAGGAGGTGGTTTCAGAGGGGAATTTTGAAATGGGCAATCTTGGGTGCGATAGTGATGGTAGATGGGAGTGCAATAAATCAAACAGGGGCCCTGTAGTGGAAGGGTGTCTGGGCACAAGCTGGTGTTTACCCTGGGTACTGCCAGTATAGCTTTGTCTGAGTTACGGGTGGAGATAGAGGGGGTGGTAAGTTGGAGAGAGGTGGTGACCCAGGAGGGGAGTGACCGAGTAGGATTTTCTTGGTGAATAGGCAGGTCTGGTAGTGGAGTCTTTCACTGAGGTTGAAAAGATTGGCAGAGGAATAGACGGAGCAGGTGTGGGCGAGCCTAGGGGCACCAGTTAAGAGCCTGCACACCTTGTTGAAGGAGACCTGAATTTTCTGGAGTGCAGAATTATCTGCTGTCCCATACACAGGGAGCCCATAGTCCACTAGGGACAGTATTGAGGAGGTAATGGCAAGCCTAAGGGCATCAGGAGGGAGGCAGTCCCTGTGCTGGTAAAGGAGTCCAATCTGAGTGTTAGTGGCAGCCGCTGAGGTGTTTATGTGGTCATGGAAGGTAAGGGCAGAGTCGAGGGTAAGTCCAAGATATTTGTAGATGGATACCTGTTCAAGGGGGTTCTGGGTGCTGGGGAGGATGAGGAGAGGTACACTTTTCTCTTTGTTTTGGTGATAGGAGAAAATCATCGATTTGGTCTTTTTCAGGTTTATGACCAGTCTACGGTCATTGGACCATGTTTCAGGCTGGAAGAAGGCATGTTGGAAGGAATCCTAGAGGGGAGTGGGTTTATGATGAGAGGCGTAGAGCACTGCATGATCTGCATGCAGTAATATTTTTTCGGAGCAGGCCTTTGGCAAGGAGTTTAGTTAGAGGGTGAAAAGAAACTCCTTTACCAGAATAAGTAAGAAGAAGTGTACCCAGAGGATATGTTCATGGTGATGTTCATATACACCCCATGATGTTTTGCATTATGGAGTATCTGTGATTTTGGATTTACTCTATATGTTGGTTATATGTCGGTACATTTCAGTTTAGACTGTATGTTAGACTGTAGACTTGTGAATTCTGCTTTTTTTTTGTATTCTTGTTGTTACCACCTTAAATCTCACTGCTTGTCTCTTTCAACTGATGTTAAACTCTCTACATGTGTTAAAGTGATTAGTACCCTTCCTAGTCACTGTAGCTGCATGCC
This sequence comes from Neoceratodus forsteri, assembly GCA_016271365.2. Taxonomy (NCBI): domain Eukaryota; kingdom Metazoa; phylum Chordata; order Ceratodontiformes; family Ceratodontidae; genus Neoceratodus; species Neoceratodus forsteri. The sequence continues at coordinate 1,408,154,802 of CM057452.1, forward strand.
AGACTTAGGGGCACCTAGGAAATTGCTCCTTTTGTCTTGTTAATTTGTAGCCCCATACTGGCTTGTTGGTCCTTTTGTCCTGACTGGCTATAACTAGCCTCCTCTCTCTCTCTCTCTCTCTCTGTGTAGCTGTGAACCCCCCAGGGCTCCAGCTCATCCGCCGCAGGATTCGCTGCCAGTGGGCGGTCGGCGCTCTCATAGCCGACACTCAAGACCACTTCACCGGACTCCTCCAGCCCAAAGGTACGGCGAAGCCACCCGCCAATCAGAGCATGAGCGCCTTTCCCTAGGCATACTCAAGATTGGTCTGCTACCCTTTTTCTACCTTTTGATTAGGAAAAGTGTTCAAGAAGGAGCTGAATAACTTGTGAAATCTGCTTTTTCTTGTATTCTTGTTGTTACCACCTTAAATCTCACTGCTTGTTGCTTTCAATTGGTGTTAAAATATCTACATGTGTTAAAGTGATTGCAGCCCTTCCTAGTCCTTGTAGCTGCATGCCAGACTTAGGGGCGCCTAGGAAATCACTCCTTTTGTCTTGTTAATTTGCAGCCCTGTACTGATTTTGTTGGTCCTTTTGTCCTGACTGGCTATAACAAGCCACCTCTCTCTCTCCCTCTGCAGGCATGAACCCTCCAGGGTTCCAGCTCATCCGTCACAGGATTCGCGGCCAGTGGGTGGTTGGTGCTCTCATAGCCGATGCCCGAGACCACTTCCATGGACTCCTCCAGCCCAAAGGTACAGCAAAGCCATACTTTTCCACTCGTCCACCCATCCAACCTTCCGGTTCTTGCTTTATAGACCATCCTTCCCTGCCTTTTCCTGCCATTGGTCTATCCCCTGTCTACTCGACAACCACTCCTTGCTGTGTGGATCTAGGCCTCTAACGTTCTCTACCACCCCTCTTAGTGGGTGGATCAGTCATTGCTGCTGCCATAGGCAAATCTCTGCCTATCTCCACGTGATATTGGCCTGCTAGAACCTCCTGTTGCTGACCCCCCTCCCAATATCTTCTAGCTAGTGCTCTCACGAGGAACTGGGCCTATAGAACCCCTATTGTTGACCTTTTTCTAAACATCTCCCTCTGAGTACTGTGCGCTCTAACATTTCCTACTAAAATTACCTGACTAGTGAATCCCCAAACCACTACGCTATCTATTATTTTAAATTGAAACATGTCTGCTATGCTCTGGCTCAGTCTTCTTACCTTCTCTTTCATGGGACCTAGGATCCTTTTTCCTCCTGGCGATATTCACCTTCAAAAGGAGGCGTGCTCCTTACCCCAATTCTGCTTACAATTAATACCACTTTGTAGCTTGGCCTATTTCCCTGTGCTTCTGCATGTATGCTTCCTTGAGTTTCTTCTACAAAGAGGGACCAGCACCACATATCCTCCACAAGAAATACTGCCTCAGCATCCTGGATCTAATGTATGCTGGTCCCATACAGCAAGGGCACTCGGCTATGTACCATTAGGACTATACAAGGCAAGTATCAGTACCCTGCATCACTGCACTGGATACCCATCTAGCTGTTCAAAGGCCAGAGCTTTCAAACTACCTTTTGCTGCTCTGCAGAAAATTGTGCTTCTCCTTCTCCTATGCTCAGGTAACGTCGAACTCAATCCTGGCCCAGTAAAAGCCCTCTCTTCACCTTCAGAGCTCACAGGACTTAAAGGCATTAGCTTCATGCATGTAAATGTCTGCAGCCTCCTAAAGAAGCTCATTTCTATTGAGGCCTGGGTCTTTCACACTGTACCAGATGTACTTGTGATCTCAGAAACTTGGCTTCGGCCTTCCACTCCTGATAAGGAGGTTAATATTCCCAACTATCTGCTGTTCAGAACTGATAGGCAGTCGAGGAGTGGTGGGGTTGCCATCTATGTTAAGGATAAGTTCACTACCTCTATTATTGACTCCTCCTCTGTTGCAAATGAATTCAAATGCCTGACTATCAAAATTGAAATTTCACCTGCACTGGCCTTCTGTGTCATAGGATGTTATAGACCTCCTTCAGTGGGGTCCCAGCTCCTGTCTCGCCTCTTTACCATTGTGGGCTCCGGTTCCCTTGAAACTTTTATCTTGGGGGACCTTAACTATGACTGGCTGTCTAATGGTTCCCTACCTCTCAAGTCCTTCTGTGACTCGTATGGGTTTACTCAACTTATTAATGAACTGACGCATGTTAACAAGAAAAATCCTCAGAACAGTACCTTCATGGATGTCCTTCTCATAAGTAAACCATACTCTTTCTCTCATGTTGGAATTTTCTCCATGGATGTTAGCAACCACTGCTTTATAGCTGGGGTCAGGGCTGATTCCAAACCTCAGTCAGCAGCCAGGTTCTTAACTAAAAGATCCAGATGGAACTTTGATCCAATTGGTTACATTAATGATTTAAAAACCTCTCAACTCTGGCAGAGCTTCAACCTAATCAAAACAGTAAGCACTGCTTACGACATCTTCCACAAAATTGTAATGAATGCCCTTAATACCTACGCTCCAATGGTAAAAACCCATATAAAGGCCAGACCTCGACACTGGTTCACTAAATACATCAAGGCTGCTCTGTCAAATAGAGATAAGCTTTGGAAAAAAGCTCACCTGTCTCATTCCCTCGTAGACTGGTGCCGCTTCTCAGAAGCCAGAAATCACTGTACTAAACTAATTAGAGAGGCTAAGGCCAATTTCTTCTGCTCAGAAATGGACTCCACCTCAAACTGTCCTACTAAATTTGGGGCCATAATAAAAGATCTGTCTGGTCATATGGCAGGCAATGTGCTTCCCTCAAAAATTAACTCTGACAATGGTACTATCCAGGACAGAATGGAGATTTTACAGTCCTTTAACAATCATTTTGCTACTGCTAGCCTTGCGTTCGATAATTCTCCTGCTTGTACGCTACACGCACCAGCCTCAATACAGCTGCTAGCATCTAGTACCTCAAACACTATCTTTTTGTTTTCACCCACCCCCTTGAAAGATGTTGAAGACCTCATTCTTCAGCTGGATATAAAGAAAAGTGCTGGTGCTGACTCCTTTGATCCCTTCTTTCTACAGATTGCTTACCATGTCCTCGCAGTACCAATAACCCATTTGTTCAATCTGTCCTTATCTCAAGGGTCCATTCCCCACTTATGGAAAACTGCTTATGTCATTCCACTGTTTAAAGCAGGGGACCCTAGCAATCTAAACAACTACCGGCTGATTTCCCTATTACCCATATTGTCAAAACTCCTGGAAAAAGTTGTGAATGCCCAGTTGAGAACTTTCCTTGAAACAACGAATCTCCTAAGTCCAATGCAGTCCGGGCTCAGAGCTAATCATAGCACTATTTCAGCACTGGTGGAAGTTACGAATGATTGGCAATGTGAACTGGATAACAAAAAAATTTGTCTGCACTGTTTTATTGGTTCTCAGTAAGGCCTTCGACACCATAGACAATGGCCTTCTACTCTCTGCATTAAATTCGATTGGCCTGGACCCACTTTCTCTTCACTGGTTTAATGACTACCTTACTGACAGACAACAGCAGGTTATGGCCGGGGTCCAGTTTTCCCCTCTTAAGCCTCTGACAAGAGGGGTTACTCAGGGTTCCATTTTAGGGCACCTGCTCTTTACCATTTATATTAATGGCATTGATGCTGACATCAAGGAGGCAAACAGTCATCTGTTTGCAGATGATGCTGTGCTATATTTAAGCCGTACATCTCCTGTAGCTGCCTGCGAAAGACTTGCAAAGTGAACTTAATCTGCTACAACACCAGCTTATTGACAAAAAACGTCTCCTAAATGCAAAGAAAACTAAAGAAATGCTACTCACACCAGTTAATTGTACAATATTTCCTGCTTCCATTAGCATGCTTCCCCCTATTGCCACTCTATTAGGTGAGAACTTGGAATTCGTACCAAAGTTTAAGTATTTGGGGGTCTGGCTTGACTACAAATTCTCCTTTACTGACCACATAGAGGACCTGCTAAAAAAACTGAGACAGGGACTCGGTCTCTTCTTCAGGATAAATCATTTTCTGACCTCTGATGCTAAAAGGCAACTAGTCCAGATGTCGTTCCTATCCTTCATTGACTATGCTGACTTTATCTATAGCCAGTGTACTGCCTCTCATCTTGGCAAGCTGGATACACTATATCACAGAGCACTGAGATTCATTACTGCCCTTCTCTTCTCCACCCATCACTGCTCCCTGTATGTAGCTGTGGGATGGACCTCTCTCCAACACAGGCGGAACAAGAATGCCGTACTTTGGTCGTACAGAGCCATTACCAATAAACTCCTGCAATACATTGCTGACAGCTTGCCACTAAACTTGATAGGTAATTATAAATTGAGAAGTAACTCATTGATCTCCTTGAAAGTGCCAAGGGTCAGCACACAGTTTGGGAGGTCAGCCTTAAGCTTTGTACTGTCCTTGCTCTGGATTAAGCTCCAGAAATATTTAAAATTAAGAACCCCAGTCAGTCTTGCTGTGTTCAAGTCACTGTACACCAAAGCTGTCTCTGTAGTTTGCAGCTATTTCCGCCGCCCTTAGTTGATCGTCAATTGCCCACTGCCGCCTGCCTATATACATTAACCTCCCTTCTCCGATTAATGTCTTCGGCTCAAATCTTCTCCCCCTCCTTGGTTCACGACCCCACATCTACCTTCCCATCCATTGCACCAGGCAGGGCACTCCTGGGCTTCCGGTACTGTATCTGTCCTTGTCCAAACTCCCACCTTTAAGTGTAATTATAATTGCTCCTTTCCCCCTTCTCCTTCCCACCCCATTCTTTGACCGTCAGCTATGTTACTATGCATATGTGTATATATACGACTGCTTATGAACGTGTATCTTCTATGTAACCTTTTTTCTATACATACATGTAATTTCTATAATTGTAATCATTTGCTTTGCTTCAACCTTGTGTGATGCAGGTCCACCTTGTAAATGAGCTTGCTCAACGGTGATTCTCCTGGATAAATAAAGATTTGATTGATTGATTGATGTAATACAGTAACAGAGAAATTTAAGGTCGGAAGGGGCTCTGGGTCCATCATGATCGCCTCTCACTTCATACAGGGCTGAAATAAGTATGCTGTACAAACATATACCAGTTTATAGGGATTCCTTACCCTCTCTGCTATCAAGGGAACCCATTTATTCCCTTGGTAAACGGGAATTTGTCAAGGCTTAACTTGAAGGTGTGTAGTGTAATATATACATGTTAACTCTTTTACTGTTAGGCTGGTTCAGAGATTCATTACCATATGGAAGAAAAAGTGCCTCCTATCATAAATGTACCACCCCTGAAGACCAGGGCATGTCCCTGCATCCTGCTGCAGGACACCTCTTGCCAATACCTTTGAGTATATGAAAGACTGGGATCATGCCCACTTTCAGCTTCTTTTTCTTCAAGTTCTGCATGAAAAGGACCTCCAACATTTCCTCATTGCTTCAGCCCCCAATAACACTGGTCACTTTGATGGCTCAACATTGCACAATTATGACTGTCTCATGTTTTTTTTGTTACTGAGGAGACCAGAACTGCATGTGGTTCTCCAGGTGGGTCTGACCATGACCTTGTAAAGTGGCAGAATGACTTCCACTGCTCTGCTGATTGCCTGCTTTTGATGCACCCCAGTATTCTGCTACTGCTCTTGAGAGCAGCTGTATACTGTGTGTCCTGCTTCAGTCCCTTGATTATATTTACCCACAAGACCTTTTCTTCTTAGTCTGTAGCAAGAGAAGATCCACACGGTGTGTAGATCCTACCTGCATTTTTCCTACATGTGAGTGAAATTTGGAATGCCAGACTCAGAACATCTGTAACTATTAAAAACTAGAATGCTGGTTCTGTCCAGAACTTGGAGAACAGTCACATATTATATAAACACATAATAAATGTGCCTAAACTTGGAACGTTCAAGAAATCCATACTCAAACACTTGACAGTACTCAGCTCCTGTGATTAGATTCTAACCTCCCACCACCCCTTCTGTCTGTCCACTCCCTGACCACCCTACCACCCCTACACCTTTCCCCTTTTTCTTCAGTCATTCCCCCATATCCTCTTACCCCTTCACATTTCCCTTTCTTCCCAACCCTCACCCCCTCTGTCACTTCTAATTCCACCCCCTCTGTAATTGTCTCCTCTCTCACCAACCCCTTCCAACACTCCTTGCTCACCCTCCCCAATAATCGCTGACAAGTATGCCTCAGGCTGCACCATGTTTTTCTACCCCTACCCCCAGCCCTCTCCCCTTTTGCCCCTTGTCATAATCAGCCTTGACTGCTCCACTATCTACCCTCTCTCCACCTCTCCACACCGCACTAGTCCTGTGACCCCTGTGCTCATAGCTTATCAAAACTGTAATAAAAACTGTATGTACTTCATTGTATGAACTAATGCATTTGCTTCTTGTAAATAGTACAGTTTCATTTTTATAGCTTTTTCTTCTTTGTAACCATAAGATTTCATCAGCAATTGTAAATTATGTGTTGTACTTGACTCTATATATACCTTATGTTTTTTATTCTGTATGTACAAATTGTTAGAACCTTACCTGACTTGGAACCTTTGTAAAGTAACTTTTACTGTAGCTTCAAGGTGTACCTCCAGGATGAGAAATAAATAAATAAATATTATGAGATTTTACACATCCTGGCTAGACTTTACTTGTTTCAGTATTCTAGATTTTACCTACGTACACTTTCTCTTTGGCCCCCCATGTTGACAATCTAGTGGCCATAGTTAACTTGAGACTGGGTGCTGTGCACCATAACTGGAACTACCTCACTGGGGATTCTTGATGCCTTATTGTGGCCAGCTCCATTTTGTCACTTATAGATTATGGACTCTCTGTCTACACAGCTACCTGTGAAAGGGTGCTAAACAGAGGAAAGCTGATCTATATTAAGGCACGCCACATTGTACTTGGTGCAGATAACTACACTCATAGTTGTACCCTTTATGCACACTCTAACTGGTTACCTTTACCCAGTACAATAAACCTCCAGACATGTTTGCTTGTGAAAAAGCTGCTCCTGGGCCTAACACCCCTTGCTTTAACAAATTGCTTTCACATTGTCTCCAACCAATACAGTACTAGGAATAAGGACAAGAATGCCCATGAGCCTCCTTTTCGGAGTACTCAGATGGCCAAGAGGTCATTTGCTGTCAGGACCACTAACTGGTTAAATGGGGCTTGTCCTGTTCCGCTGTGTTCTGCACTTGCATTAAACCCTGAGTACTCAGCATTACATTTTGGTCTATGGTACCTTTTTTTGCACACCTTTTTGCTTCATTTTGATATGTTTGAGGTGCAGCATTCCCTCTCGTAGCACCGATTGAAACCTGCAGTTATTTGGTTAAATGAACTGTCTGATATACTGCTGAATCTCCCCAAGTTTAATCAGTTTAACAGAACTTTGATGTTTGCCTTTGCAGTCCATTGCAACTGCAACAGTTAAACTATTTTATTCAGTTTCTCTCTGTACGTAATCTGTGACTTTTTGTACAATGATCTGTATGGATTTTTTCAAAACTGTATGCATTTGTTCTGTCTTAAGTACTTTGAGCCGGACTCAAATACATATCTTCTGGAACTGCTTATTGTGCTGGTAATGTTTTTTGTGACTATGTATTTGATGTGAAACCTTTGTAAATGAGCACTCGTGCTCAAAGTTAATCTCTGAAGCTTTCAATAAATAAATAAAAAGAGTGTGTGTGTGTGTGCGTGTGTGTGTGTGTGTGTACACTAAGAACCCTCCTGGGAGTTGGTAACATTTGGAATTCCAGAATTAGAATAGTCAGAACAGGTAAAATCCTGGCCAAAATGAGGAAAATAGTGCAATTTGTGCTTGTTTTTCCTGGTTCCATCCATTACAGTTCTGGCATTCTGGATCTTACTACATCTTGTTTTTCCTCCTCAAGTATAGAACCTTGCAGCTGCCTACACTCAGCCTGATGCTCCGGCAGTCAGACAAATGCCCAGCATGTTCAGATCATGATAAACTATTGCCCCATCCTTGAGGGAGTCCACCACCCTAGACAGATGTGTGCTATCTGTGAAGTTAAGCAGCCTGTTGGTAACCCCATATTCCAGATAATTGACGAAGATGCTAAAGAACATGTCATACCATATCTTTTTATACACACACACACACACACACACACACACTGGCATCAGATAAGAAATAGAAAAGTGGCTAGATGTAAAAATAAGAGCAGGGTAACAAAATGATTCAGGGCCAGCAGGGCAACTCCTATGAGGAGTGCCTCAAGACATTGAACATGTACTCATTAGAGACCAGAAGGGAAAGGGGAGATATGATGGAGACATTCAAGTTCCTAAAAAGAATTAATAAGGTGAACAGAGGGAAAATATTTAGCTTGAATACTAGTTCATGGTCACATGGACAGAACTGGAAACTGAGAGGAGGGACATTCAGAAAGGACATGAGGAAGTATTATTTTACAGAAATGGTGGTGGAAACATGGAACAGTCTGCCTGCCAAAGTGGTGGGTGCCAAAATTGTTGGTGGATTCCAGCATGGTTGGGACAAAATGATAGAATGAAGGGTATAGTGGTTACCCAGTAAGGCAGAAGCTGGGAGGGGATTAGGTGGAAGGAAGCGGAGGGCTAACACCTCGGAGGGAGGGTAGGTCTCAGGGCTAAATAATGAACTCGGGTAGACTGTCAAGTCTGTTAGTATTTTTCTGCTGTCGTCCATGCTTCTATGTTTCTAAAAGCTGCGACTAATCTTTACTAGAGAATGGGCTTTCAAAATCCCGGGCTCTGATTGGCTGATAGCCCTGGCAAGGTGGATATCTATCAGACAATAGAGCCTGGGTATTAAAAGTGCCAGCCCCAACCGACCTGATAACCAGTATCACTGTGCCTATAGAACGCTCAATTTTTAATACCCACCATTTTTCTTCTTCTGCTTAGCAAAGGATTACACCCAGCCCCGGTCCTCCAATCATCTTCCCTCCCATTTAGCCAGCCTACCACCACAACCTGCCATTTTTTTTTCCTCATCCCGGTATCCATGTACCAGTTCGAGACTAACTGCCATTCTTTCCTGATCAGTAAGCAATACAAATCACCAACTCAGCCGCCCACACGCAAACACAACACAGCACAACCCTACCCACCACTGAAGTACCAGTTTCACCACCATCCCAAACACAGTTCATTGTTTTTTTTTCTCTTAATAATTCCTTCCTTCCTGTCACAGCAGTGCTTTTGTTACTGTCACAGCAGTGCTTTTGTTCCTGTCACAGCAGTGCTTTTGTTACTGTCACAGCAGTGCTTTTGTTCCTGTCACAGCAGTGCTTTTGTGACTGTCACAGCAGTGCTTTTGTGACTGTCCCACACTGATGCTGCTGATCAATTCCCTCTATGGCATCAGAGCACCAGCTGTAAACACCAAGCTGACCCAAATTACTCTGAATGTGTTTCATTTTCACATTTCTTATGCCAAACAAAGCAATCCTGCATGTCCGTAAACTATTACTTCCACCGGGCTGCCGCAAATCTCAGAAACCCTTTTTCCAAGTAGCCATCCACTGTCCAGCCTGTAGTGTAAAAAATAAAGAAAGCTAAAATGAAGCTCCTGAAAGTGTCTATTCTGCTGTTGGTAGTGGTAGTGGTAGTGGTAGTGGGGTGATCTGAAGCACTGTATCTCACCCTAGGACACTTACCACCACCACATCTGGTCGACCCAACTCTCCAGCTCTGCTTCCACAGGTACAAAATTAATGGTTGTCCTTCTGATCATACACCACAGTGCCATACAGTGGTCACCCACCCACCACCACCACTGCTTCTCAGGCATCAGCCCGATTCTCCATATGCATTTAGGCATAACATTATAGCTCTGCACAGTACCCCACTTCACAAACAACAACTCAGAAAGTACATCTACCTGCTTTATGCAGACTAAGTTTTAAATCTCAGTCTGGGCAACCTCTCCTTGATGTAAAAGCATGGACTTTCTGTGCCTGTGCTTCAGTTCCTTAGTATGGCTGCAAGCTACCTCATGTAACCAGCACTCTTCTTCCTGCCATTAATCACAGCTGCTGCACATGATATAACACACATATACCCAATGCCTCACTTTTAGTAAAATGAAAGCAGTTTATAAAACAACACTGTCTCTCCAAGCACCCACCAATAACACTGCCCGTCCCATTTGCTACCAGCATTCACCACACTAATGTTAATCATAAAGACAGCAACACAATGTACTTGTTCTGCCATTTAAGGCTTTCCTTCTTCCTTTAACTTTCCATGTCAGATGCCAAGACATGGCTGGGTGGGTGGGGGGGGAGACAGTACAAGAAATTCCATGCTGCAGGGGGGAGGATAAGTGGAAGAGAATGGCTGGGGGGAGCAACAAGAGATGGAACAACATAGAAATGGAGGGACTTCTTTAAAGGAAAAACACTTCAACTTAATTGCAACTCCATTTTTTATAATTGTTTTAAATGTTTTTTAAATCTCACCTAAAAATTCTACAGGTAACCCATTTTCTAAGTGCAATAATACCCTCCAGGGTGGGGGTATGGGCAATACCAGACCTTCCAGGAGATATAAGGCCCTCTGCCTGTGGCATCGGGCCTCATTACGCCCCTGGGCGGTCTGGTATTGCCCAATACCACCAACCTTGTTGGATATTATTGCTTTCATAATGCTGCACCTACTTATGAATGTTCTTTTAAACCCCCATATCAAATACACTAACTAAATAATTTCATGCATTTCTACTGGCATAGAAAGAATGTGGAACACTAACTAAATAATAAGAATGTGCAATATGGCACTATTTACCATTACAGACTGTCGCTACATAGAAAATATTTTAGTTTTTATGTATAGTATTGTGTATAATGTATAGCAAAATAAGTATAAAGGATCCAGTGGGTTTGAAATACATTAGACAAATTTTTGGCATCTGTCCTGTCTTTGCACTCTGTCAACAGAAGTACATTAGCACTGTTTCATGAATTCAAGAATCACGTCCTTCTTTTGTTATATGGAGGTGGCGAGTGCCAAGTCTTTTGTTGTACCTTGTAACACTGTTCACTGAGAGCACTGCACTCACAGTGTGAATGTTTTGTGTTTTTAACATTATTTATTTATATGACCAGCAATGACATCGATTACTTTTTCAACTTTCACCTCCTAGTCAACTTGCCCTGTACATCCACTGGCACTGGCGTCATAGTATGGCTCACCACTCACCACTCCCTGCAACTATAGCAGCTCAATGACTACTTTGCGCACACCATCAGCACAGGTCCTTCTTCTGATAAACCATATTAATAACTTTCACACTGTCATCACCAACAAGCTCAATGTTATAATATGTGGCACTCACACAGTGTTACTACCAATTAAAGTTGAAAGTCCATGTACAAAAAAAGATGTCTGATATTACGGCCAAGGGAAATCTGTTTCAAATAATCTATTTGGGAATTTTTTTAAATCTTTTAGATCCAGAAGTATAGCACATTTAGTTGCCCTTTCCTTTAGAGGTGACGGCATCCATTTTTTAATTCACTAGCAAAGGAAATGACATCACATTTATGGAACAAGGAGAAAAATACAGTGCTGCCAGTAATTACTAATGAAGATTTCTTGATCCCCACAGCTCTCAGTGTTGTTTTTTTGTAACTTATGCTGGTTGCATTTTCAGGCACCAGTGCTCCTGCAGTCTTGAGAATTTGTAAAGTCACTGCTTCAGGGAACTTCATTTTGCATCATTTTGAGAAATGTTTTATGCTGCCAGTGCTACCAGTTTCCCAAAAAACATTAGTGGTTCTGTTGCTTTGCTTTATGTTTTGGGACATCACCATTTAGTGAATGGATTTGTGGAGGTGCAGTTTGCTGATTTCGTTCTAGTGCCATTCTAAATCATGTTTGTGTCAATGCCAGTTTCATTAAATGCTGGAGTCATGCTATAAATGTATCAGAAGGGCGCTAGCCCCCATTTCTAATTCTAAAGAACACACCACACCAAAATGTTTTATTTATTCACAGTTGGTGTGGTCAGATAGCAGTTACTTTTAAAAACTTTAAAGCCCCATATCTCAGTTCAGGAATGAATTGAAGTACACAGTAAGCAAAAATAAATGTGCTGTATTGATGATTTTGCCAGAAATACATTATTACCGAAAACAATATAATGAAAAGTTTTTCCAATTAATAAATACTGCAGCTTTAAATATGTTCGTATTGGGAAGAAGAAAATGTTTGAAGTTGGACACTAAAATAGTTGTCTTTAGGAAATGGAGATGTGGTGTATACTCTCTCTGTCCCTGCTGCAGGGACTATCAATCTCTTTTTGAGCCAAGAAGACATCGGGACCCTCTTCAGAAAGGTTCCACCCATAACCATATCACTGGAACAAGATCTTCTTAGATCAAAAGTACCCAAGTGAAGAAAGCCATAAAGAGCAATTGAATAAAACTTACAGATGCACTACTTCAGTAAGGAGAAAGGTGATTCAGCCTGAAAGTTCAGCAGAGGAACAAGTGTAGAGAGTTTGCAGACCATGATCCAGACCCAACTCGTAGCAGATTTATTATTCAGGTGTGGATGACCTTCGACACAGATAAGAAGACCCCCCCACCCCCACTGTGGAGAAAACCTCTGGAGAGCAAAGGTCTTTGGTTGCCGTCACTACTGTTAACTTTTTAGAAAATAAATTACACTCTGAGAGCCAAGATTTGAGACATCTTAAATGCTGCTTCATAGTTTGGGGATATTTGTAGTCTCCTTCTGTCTCAGACAGACTATGCAGCCTCAGCAAGGTTTTACAGGACATGGCCCTGCAACCAAAGAAAGTCCCTGCAAATGATGACTCCACCTTTGACAAGTGGTGCAGGGCAAGCCTAAACTAAAGGAATCTGGAGATGGCCATATGTACCTCCAGGAGAAAAATAAATCAAAAACAGCTCTTTGAGGCTTGATTGTCTAGTCCTCTCCTCTGAATACAAGGCCCATAGATAGATCATTAGAGTTATGCTATTAGGGGCCCAGCCCAGAAGGGGTACAGCCTGGTTATCATTGGATCCTGGTCTTTGAGAGGCTGTGTATTTACCTTGCTGCTGGGGCAAGTGCCCAAAGTATTTAAAGGTACAGAAATAACAAGAGAAAGTGTAGCCCTGTATGAGTAGACTGCATGAGAGCTGACCACTGAGGAAATGACTGTATAGTAGCCTGGGTACATTAATAGGAGTAGAGCAGCACATCAAAGGCCTGCAGTCATGAGGCAGTAGTCATTTGTGACATGAACACCAGCAAGAATAGGGTATGTGCCTGAACTGTATTCAGGTAGCATAAGGGCAAATGCCTGACAGCTGAAGGTAGTGTGCCTGCTAATTGGGCATGTGCCTAAATGTTATATGCCAGATAAAAGTATGGTGTCAGGTTGCCACAAGTAGGAGGTTCAATGGTGGGCACTGCAGTAGACCTGGAAGACAGAGAGTAGACCAGGCACAGGATGGAGCAGCCAGTAAAGGGCACCAGAAAAAGTGGCAAAAGGAACAGCAGCCCCAGCAGCAACCCAAGACAGAAGACAGGGGGGACCAGAAGATGGTGTAACCAAGAAAGGAGGTAAATCCATGAAATAACACCTCAAGAAAAGGTATGAAAGAGTAATTTGAGCAGCAAAAGACTATCAAGCTACAAGTGTAATACAAGCCTACAGGAAATAGCAGAAATGGGCCTGTAGCAATACAGTGAAAAAAGCTATAGGCAAAACAGAAGAGAACCAGCCACTGGGGAATGGAGGAGAGACCCAGCACATCAGCATCAAAAATGGAGTGAAGTGGTGGAGAATGTCAGGGAACCCTGAGACAGAGGAAGGAGATTAGACAGAGGATGAGTTGCCTGCAAACTAGAAAAGGAATAAGAGCCAAGCAAAGTGGCCGCTGAGCAAACTGGCCAAGAACTGGCAGTAGTAGGTGCATTTTCTTATCCTCCATTACAACCTGCTGTGGCGGTGGTGTTACTTGCTTGCTTCTGTAGACTTCTGGCATCAGTGTACCTTGTCCTACCCCCCCCCCACCCCTACGCCTGTGAACACCTGTACTTTTTCCCCTGGTAACCAGATAACAGTAGTGTACCGCTTAGATTCTTCCTCACACAAAGGCTCAGCAGCAGCACTGGGCTGTCTAGTGTTGTTGCTGATGCATTATTTGGGTGCAGGTAAGGCATCATGTAGTGGTTCAAGATGGAATGGCAAATGTCAATAGTGCACAGGGGGAGTGGCATCTGTTGCTATATCGTTCATTGAGATGGACAGAAGGAGGGTTTGCCCTTACCTTTTTGGATGTATCACTTGTATCCCAGAAAGGGAACTGGAACTGGAACTGGAAGCACTTGAAGAAGGAATGGGACGGGGGGATGGTGTGCTATTTGATTGCTTTGGGTGGTTTCATCACCTAATGACCCAAACAACTGTTTGGGAAGGCTGCCTAATGGTTTAAATGCTACATTTTTGAGCATTTAAACTTGCCGAGGGGGCAGGCAGAATGAGGCAGGGAGATATAAACTGTCCCCCAACAGGCTCACGAGCTCAGCAATGGGAATCCTGAGGTAGCAAAATCCCAAAAGGAACCAAATAACAAAGGACTCCAAGAGGTAAAGGAAAGAGAGACAGTAAAGAAAATAGTGGAGGAAATAAGGAATGGGTAAATGGAAAATAAAAGGAGGGGTGGCAGGATACTCTGGAAAGCCATGTGTGCAAATGCTCAACATCTGAGTAATAAGATTGCAGTCCTAGAGGCCAACATGGTAGATGTGGACCTAGACATACTAGCAATTACCAAGTCCTTGTGCAATGAAAACCAGGACTAGCATGTAGTCATACCAGGGTATGCTCTATTCACAAAAGCCAGGGTAGGTAAAAAAGGGGGAGGAGTAGCTCTTTATGTCAAGGACAACATAAAAGCTATGGAAATACAGGAGAGCAGAAGGAGCTGAGGTACTGTGGATTGCCCTGGAGACACGGGGGGGGGGCGCTATTTACACAGCAGTGATCTACAGACCTCCAGCACAGGGGGGGAGAGAGGAGGATAAAGATATAATGGAAGCAATCAAAAGGATGGCATGCAAAGGAGAGGAGTTGCTGGCTGCAGACTTCAGTCTACCAAACATGGATTGGAGCCTACCAGCTGCGGCAACAGGGACATCCTAGACTCCCTACAAGGCACGTTCCTCAGGCAAATAGTTAAGAGAACCACTCAAGGGGGGTTCTTCAGGCAATTAATGCACCCACTCATGGGGGGGTACTGGGCCTGGTACTGACAAACGGGGACAGTTTGCTGATGTCACAGTGGGTGCCTGCCTGGGGATCAGTTATCACTGTAAGGTGTGGCTCAATATAAGAATTGGGCCAAAACTGCACTAAGATGAGGTTCCTGGACTTCAGGAGGGCCGATTTTAAGGAAATGGGAGAATGCCTCAGGGACACCCTAGCAGGTATAGGGAAACTGGGGGAATTCATGGAACAATGGGCAAAAATAAAGGGGGGCATTGAAAAGGTAACAAATCTCTGTGCCAAGCAGGTTAACAAGGGCAAAAGAAACAAGCATTCGTCAATGTCGAATATTGGCTTTCTGGCATTGGCATTGGTAGTGCAGGAGTTAAAGAGATGCATAATAGGAATGGCTGTGAAGTACTGAATGCCACCCCTTCCCCACAGAGACTGAAAGGTGTTGGGGGTGTGCCTTTGGGTAATCGACCATAACGCTTAAGTCATTCCATCTCTCCCCACCCTGCAGACAGCAACAGGTGGCGCGGTGTGCCTTGGGGTCTTTGGCCCTTATGCTCATCCCATTCCACAAGGAAATAAGCTGAGATGGGTGCAGTATAGGAGAAGTGGGTGAATGTTAGGGCTGAAGACCCTAAGGCACACCTTGATGCCTGACAGGGTGAGGGTGGAACCTTGATCATTAAGGCCAACAAACCCAAGTCACACCCCCATGCCTGTCAATCTCTACAGGGTGGGGTGTTACAGTTGGAAACCCTAACAGCCCTGGTGTTTGTTGATATTTTCACTCCAGATTTTTAACATGGGCTTTTGGGGACCTCATCTCATGAACAGTGGTACTATCATTTTGTTACTCAATCCAGAAAGGTGATTTCACACAGCGACTGCACGATTTGGGGACACAGGTGCAAAAACACATTTTGGGCAGGATGTGAAAAATGACAGCTCTACTGTTCATGAGGAAGTGTGGAAAAATAGCAATGTTGAAAATCTGAAGTGAAAATATGAAAAATTGGTGAAGTTACTAGCGTATGTAGAAACTGAGCAGCACACACCTGTAACGCAATCAATTATTGGAATTTTTTCACCAAATTTTCAACATGTGCATTTTGGGACCTCCCCTCATGAACTACACTGTGATTTTGTTAATCTGTCCCAAAAGTTGATTTCCCAAAGCGACTGCGCCATTCTGCTTAACAGGTGCAAAAACACATTTCAGGCAGGATGTGAACAATGATAGCTGTACTGTTCATAAGGAGATAAGAAAAAATGGCAATACTGAACATTTAGTGTGAAAATATAAAAAATTGGCGAAGTTACGAGTGTGCGTAGAAACTGCACGATGCACGCTTGTAGCACAGTCATTTTTATAGAATTTTTCATCAGATTTGCAACATGGGTTTTTTGGGACCCCACCACATGAACAGTGGCACTGTCATTTCGTTAATCAGTCCCAAAGGTGATTCTGTGCAGCAACTGCGAAATCACCTTTCTGGCCCGAATAATGAAATGACAGTAACACGTTCACGAGGTGGGGTCCCAAGCACCCCATGTTGAAAATCTTGAGCCAAAATTCCTAAAACTGGCTGAGATATCTACTTAAGTTGAAATTCCCGTTAATAGCCATTATACGAGCTTACCTTTGATTCTTCAGTTTGCCAGAGGTATGGGATAATGGGGGTGGGAGGTGGGTGCTCAGTAGGAGGGTGGGGATGGGGAGGGGCAGTGGGGAGACTATGAGGACTGTTTCTTTTTGCAGATTAAAAAAAAACACCAGAGGACGGTTTTCTTAATTTACAGGTTAAAAAGACAACAACTTTTGGGCACACTGAGGTGGGCTTCCAGTGTGCTATATGAGATTTTTGGGGGACATTATGCCCAACAGGATTGGGCACCCCGTTGGAAAAGATGGTGAACTTGGGGGAGTGGGGGGGCATCTGCTGCCGGGAGTGAGCATCCCAGTGTCAGAAAAATAAATATATAAAAAAATTATTTGGGCACACTGAGATGGGCTCCCAGTGTGCCACAATGTGGGGTGGGGTCGAATACATGCCGACTCAGGGATTGGGCACCCCAATGTCGGCTTTCCGGGGAGTGTGTGGCGGATGGCAGGAGTTGCCAGTGTGGAAAGCCGCACGGGGTATGATTTATTTAGTGAAATGTTTCACCAGGAATGGCACAGTGAACAAACAAGTTGCTCTCATACAGCAATGCCCAGGGACAGAGTGCTCGGAGCATGGCAGGAGCCAACGAGTTTGTGAGGGAGGGGAAGGTGCCACTGCAATGACAAAACTGTCCATGATTGCAGTGGCAGATTCATTTAATTCCTTGGCTCTCTTTAAGGCTGCTGTCATTGCCAGCATGCTCACTGATTGGAGGCTGAGGGACATACCAACTAAAGCGTCCCCTGCATTCGCCACAACACTGACACACCTCTGAAATGTGCTACTATCACAAGATGTTGCTTATGCGTGCACGCAAGCCAACATAAAAAGAGACCACTATGGTTCTCTAGAGCAGTAATGGAGAAAGTAAGGACAAAATAACAAGCATTTAGAAAGTACAAGAGGACACAGAAGGAGGATAGGGAGAATTATCAGGAGAAATAAAGAGAGGCAGGGAGAGCATTTAGGAGTTCAAAGTTGCAAATGGAGAGGCAATAACACATTCTTTAGATATATAGGCAAGAAAAGAAAGACCAATGGAGCAGTAATAGGGCTAAAAGGGAAAGGAGGGAGGGAATTTTGAGGAAGGAGATCAAAAACAAGCAGACATGTTGAATAATTACTTTTGTTCAGTATTTACAGAAGAAAGGGTAGGTGACGGGCCAAAGATAAGGAACAAAGACATTAAAGGATGGGAGGTGGACACTAGTCCTTTTGCAGAGGAGAGAGTCCTCAAGGAATTAGCACAATTAAAAGTAGACAAGGCAATGGGACCCGACGGGGTGCACCCTAGGATACTGAAGGAGCTCAAGGAGGTGCTAGCTGCATCTCTGACAGCTCTGTTCAACCTATCACTAGAAACAGGGTAGGTTCTGTGGGACTGGAGGAGGGCAGATGTGTTCCCACTACACAAAAGTGGAAATATGGAGGAGGAAGGAAATTATAGACCTTTCAGCCTGACTTTGGTAGTGGGTAAAGTAATGAAATCGCTACTGAAGGAAAGGATTGGGAAATACCTTGTAACCAGTGGATTACAGGATTCAAGGCAACATGGTTTCACAGGGGGATGGTCTTGCCAGACAAACCTGATTGAGTTCTTCAACTGGGTGACCAGGGTAGTGGATTAGGGAGGAGTGGTAGATGTGGCCTACCTGGATTTCAGTAAGGCCTTCGACACTGTTACACATAGAAGACTGGTGAGCAAGCTGGGAAACCTAGGAGTGGGTCCAAAAGTAGTAAAATGAGTAAGAAGTTGGCTAAGCACTGGGAGTCAGAGGGTAGTGGTAAATGGGTCCACTCTGCAGAAGACAAGGTGACCAGCAGGATACCACAGGGGTCAGTACAAGGACTGCTAATTTTCAATGTAGACACACCAGGGGGAATGCGGGATGATCTGAAAAAGCTGGAAGAATCATCAAGGGAATGGCAGCTGGATTTCAATACACAAAAGTGCAAAATCATGCACTTGGGGCACAGAAACACAGGGGCAATGTACCAATTGGGTGGGGAGGTATTAGCAACCACAAAACAGGAAAGGGACCTGTGGCAATCATTTCTGATTACCAGAAGGTAGCCACGCAGTGTGATAAGGCAGCGGGGAGGGCTAGCAGGATGCTCAGGTGCATAGGGAGGGGCATTACCAACAGGAAGAGGGAGGTAGTATTACACTGATATAGATCACTGGTAAGACCCAACCTTGAGTACTGTGTCCAGTTCTGGATGCCCCACCTCTAGAAGGACATAGATTGAGTGGAGGCG
Source organism: Neoceratodus forsteri (assembly GCA_016271365.2). NCBI lineage: Eukaryota > Metazoa > Chordata > Ceratodontiformes > Ceratodontidae > Neoceratodus > Neoceratodus forsteri. The sequence goes on from CM057452.1 coordinate 1,408,174,003, forward strand.
GTACAAAGGAGGGCCACCAAAATGGTGTAGGGCCTGCATCAAAAATCCTACTAGGAAAGACTCAAGGGACTAAATATGTACTCTCTAGAGGAAAGGAGGGAAAGTGGGTATACGATAGAAATATTCAAATACCTCACAGGTATTAATAGGGCACAGGAAGGTAGCATTTTCCATAGAAGAAGATTCTCCAGGACAAGGGATCATGCTATGAAGCTGGAGAAGCGGAGGCTTATGGGAGATGTGAGGAAATATTTCTTCACAGAGAGGTTGGGGGATGTCTGTAACAGCCTCCCAGCATAGGTGGCGGGTGCTAAAATGGTAACGGGATTCAAGCATGCATGGGATAGACATGAGGGGACCTTAGAAATAAGGCAAATGGGGAAGAAGACCAGAGATCGAGTAGGGTCTGCAGTGGCACAGTAGGCGGGGAATATACGGCAGACGCAGTTGGCCAAGACGTCCTTATCTGACGACAACTTCCATGTTTCTGTCTTTCTGTGTTACTGTGGGAGTCAAACCAGTGAATTTATGGGGTACTAATGAACCATGGTTTCTTTGCCACACTGTCACGGTCACAACCTTTGCCCTCATAGTCCAACAATTTTGACAACAAGTCTCTGTCCCACCATGACCAGCTCCTTCTCCACCACCACTATCACTTGCAAATTTTTTCTTGATAGAACTGACATGATGTAACCTTTTTCCAAAGCACAAAGGTGGAAACTGACACAAGATAGTATGTGTAAAAACTACCTTTATTTTCTTCAAAATACAGACAGTGAGCCAGCTCCGTGGTGCTGAGGGTTGAGGCACTGGACGCCACACCTCGCGCTACACTGGCTACCCGGGTTCAGGAATGAACTTGGGCTTCCAAGGGTCGGCTGAGGAGGGAGAAGATTGACAGTCCAGAGGACTGCTCTTCTTTCCTCTGGGGGGGTGGGTTCCGCTTGGCTCCTTAGCGGCCCCCAGTGGAGATTGAGGGTCCTACAGGAACCAGCCTGGTAAAGGGTGGAGCAGCGGCAGATGTCAGCAGTATGCCAGTGCAGATGTCATTGCACATCCATGCTCCAGGGAGAAACTCAAAAATGGAAAAAGCCCTGACCCTCGGTAGGTGATGATGGGTCCAGGGGCCGTCCTCCATGCCAATGCTGGGTCCTCAGCCTGCCATTGGTGCTCCCTTCATCCCAATAGCAACCTGTCTAGATTGCAGAAAGGTCACCAAGAGGAGTCGATGGTCCCGCCCCAGGGGGCTTAAATCTGAGGGGCCAGGGAGCCAGAGCAATGAAGTGGGGTCTCCTCCACTGACAGGTATGGCTGGGACTTCAGGTGGGCGGGACAATGGCTTGCCGAGTGACCTGACCAGAGAGAGTCCGAGGGTCAGTGAGTGAGGGGTATAAATAGAGTTAAAAAAAATGCAGACAGTCCACAGATCAGTCACAAAGTAAAACAACACAGCAGGGGCGCATACTAACAGCTGCAATGTTTTGCACGGCAATTTACTGCAATAGGAGGCACCAGTTGAACCTCATTTCTACACAAACCATTGAGGTTATTAGTCTGCCTACCTTTGCCATGTTGTTTCTGTTGTGTGTCTGATCTGTGGACTGTCTGCTTCTTAAACAAAATAAAGGTATTTATTTACATAGAAACATAGAAGTTGACGGCAGATAAGGACCGCAAGGCCCATCCAGTCTGCCCATTTCTTTTTCTACCTTATAAATGTGCCATCGGCCTTTGCTATGTCAGTGACCTATCTATTCATAGTCATTTGTATTGCTCCCTTATGCCTATCCCATGCCTGTTTGAAGCCCTGCACTGTATTCATAGCTACTACTTCTTGTGGTAAGCCATTCCATGCATCTACCACCTTTCTGTGAAAAAGAATTTCTCACATTCCCCCTTAATCGGCCTCCTCTAATCTCATGCTGTGTCCTCTTGTCCTGCTATTTTTCTTATATTTAAACATGTTAGACTCTTTCACCTTGTTTATGCCCTTAAGGTGTTTAAATGTCTCTGATCATATCACCTCTCTCCCTCCTTTGCTCAAGGGTATGCATATTGAGCTCCGTTAATCTGTCCTCATATGTCTTCTGATGCAGTCCCTGCACCATTTTGGTTGCCCTTCTCTGGACTGCCTCAATTTGGTTAATGTCCTTGTGAAGGTGTGGCCTCCAATACACGCAGTACTCCAGATGGGGCCTAACCAATGTCTTGTACAGAGGGATTATTACCTCCCTCTTACGACTTGTGATACCCCTACTAATACACCTAACACCCCTAGCCTTACCTACTGCTTTAGAGGTCTGCTTGATGATTTCAGGTCATCAGTGATGATGATGCCCAAGTCTCTTTCTTCCTTTGTGACTGCTAGCAACTCCCCTCCCAGCCTATAAGTGGCTTCTGGGTTTCTTCCCTATGTGCATGATTTTGCACTCTTTGCATTAAATCCCAGTTGCCACTCTTCTGACCATTCTGCTAGTTTATCCAGATCTCTTCTCATTCTGCCCACCCCATCTGGATCATCTACTCTGTTGCAGATCTTGGTGTCATCTGCAAACAGACAAGCCTTACCCTCTAGTCCATCTGCTAGGTCACTAATGAAGATGTTGAATAGGACTGGCCCCAGGACTGATCCCTGAGGTACCCACTTGTGACTTGCATCTCTTTCTGACTGTATCCATTTACCACCACTCTCTGTTTTCTGCAGTCAACCAGTTTGCCACCCAGTTGACCAACTTCTGACCCACCCCAGCCTACCTAGCTTATTTATCAATCTTCTATGTGGAACAGTGTCAAAAGCTTTGCTGAAGTCAAGGTGGCGACATCAACTGCTCCCCTTGGTCCACCACTCTGGTTACCCAGTCAAAGAAATCTATGAGATTAGTTTGACAGGACCTTCCTTTTGTAAACCCATGCTGTCTTGGATCCTGTGCCTATGGATTCCAGGTGTTGCACTATCCTTTCCTTAAGGAGTGCTTCCATAATCTGCCCACTACTGAGGTAAGACTGACCGGTCTGTAGTTCCCCGCCTCCCTCCCTGCTACCACTCTTGTGGAGTGGGATCACATGAGCCCTTCTCCAGTCTTCTGGGACCTCTCCTGTGCTCAGAGACTCACTAAACAATTCTGCTAATGGCTCTGCTAGTTCCTCCTTTAGCTCCTTAAGTACCCTGGGATGTATGCCATCAGGTCCCATTGCCTTATCCACCCTGGGCTTAGCAAGCTCTTGTAGGACCCTTTCTTTTGTGAAGGGTAGTGCTCACCTCCCTCCCCTGTGTCCATGATGCTGAGCTGTGGGCCCTGCCACCTTCTCTTCAGTGAATACTGAGCAAAGTATCTATTTAGGATAGATGCCTTTACAGGGTCCTCCTCCTCACATGCTCCCTTTTCTCCATTAAGCTTAGCAATACCCCTCTGGACTTTCTCCTTTCACTAATGTATCTATAGAAAGTCTTGTCACCTTCTTTACTGTTTGTGCTAGTGTTTCCTCAGTTTGGGACTTTGCCTGCCTTACTGCCTTACCTGCTTCCCTTAGGGCAGTTTGGTATGCCCCCTATCTTCATCCCGCTGTGTTCCTTATATTTTCTGAAGGCCAGCCTTTTGGCTCTGACCTTTTCTGCTACTGTATTTGAGAACCAAAGTGGTTCCTTCTTTTTTGCACTTCCTTTTCTGTCTAACACAATGGGATGTTGCTTCAAGTATTGTATCCTTAATGCTTACCCACTTTGCCTGTACCTCCTCACCTGTGTTTCTTTTTGCCAGGGCTAGCTTAACTCTGTTGGCCATCTTATCAAAGTCAGCTCCTCTGAAGTCCCATATTTTTGCCTTGGAATGGGATGATTTAGATGTAGTAGCCAAATTGAACCATACCATGTGATGGTCACTGGCCCCAGGTGACCTTCTACCTGGAGATCTGTGATCCCTTCTTTGTTAGTCAGTACTAGATCTAGGATAGCCCTGTCTCTTGTGGGTTGCTGTACCAGTTGTTTGAGGCCCCCCCTGCAGGAATCCACTATGAGTCTAGTTCTGGCAGATGTTCCTGCTGGTATTGACCAATCTGTATCTGGCATGTTGAAGTCTCCCATTATCAGAACCTCCCTTTAGCTGTCATGTTTTGTATATCTTCTAACAGTAATGTGTCTATGTCCTCCTCTGGTCTGGGGGCCTGTAGACAACCCCAGTTCTTATGGCTGTCCCATTTCCTGTTTCAGGGTGACCCACAGTTCTTCTGGCTCCTTATGTGTATTCTGAATTTCTGTAGCTTTGATATTTTCATTAACATACAGGGCCACTCCTCCCCCCCTTTTTGCACCTCGGTCTCTTCTGAACAATACATAGCCAGGTACTGAAGTCTCCCAAGTGTGGTTACTGGTAAACCACGTCTCACTAATTGCTACTATGTCCAGTTAGCCTCTGACATTATTGCCTGCAGGTCTGGGATCTTATTTCCCAGGCTGTGAGCATTTGTGTACATGATTTTCCATTGGCCAGATTTTGGTGTGTTAGTTGTTGGGTGAGGTTTGGCATTACCCCTGTGCATCGTATGGGGAGACAAACCTTTTTTCTTACCTGGTGATGCAAATGAACGGCAAACACACTGAATTCCAGTTTGACCACTAGCTGAGGGGGGAGGGGTGTTCTTCCCATTCAACGTATGGGGTGCTGCACCCCTCTCCCCATTTGCTAGTTTAAATATTCTGCAAAGACGTCAAACTTCTGCCCCAATGCACTGACTCCCTCTTTAGTCAGATGCAGTCCATCAAATTTAAAGAACTTTCGCTCCCAGAACTGTTGCCAGTTCCCTACAAATCTACGTCCCAACACCTGTCTGTGCACAAGCTTTGTGCTTTGGAGTCTGGTTGTCAGTAATTTTGTGTATACCAACATGATCTAGTGCTTCTGAAGACAAATTTGGAAGTAGCATAAAACCTTCAAAGTCTAAGAAAATGTGCCCAGTGACATGAAGGGCTGAGGTGCTGTGGGTGTTACCTTTTGCCACGTGGATGACCTGTGTTTAGAAATGGATGTGGACTGCTATGGGATGACCAGGGGGAGAGGATCGAGTAGTATACTACAGATTGCTCTCCCTTCCCGGAAGGGAAGGGTTTGCCACTATGCCTTTGACTGCCATCAAGTGGAGGCCACCTGGTAGTGCAGGCAGGAGGAGGAGAATGGGGAGGAACTGCTGGTTTGACACAGTGCGTGTGTCTGTGCTGCAGCAAAGGGCAGGAAGAAAAATGGAAAATAGGCTGAGCAGGCATCATAACGCCTTAATTTACCAGTCTCTGACCTGTACCACCATCAGAGGATGCCAGCCCTGCTGTCTGGATATGTGTCTTGGGGGGTGTTTTTGTATGCGGGGTTATAACAGTGATCCATCACTGGTTAGGGGAAGCAGGGACAGGGTGATAGTCGGCTCACTCAGGTCTGGGGGGATGAAAACCTTCTCAGAAAAAAAAAAATGCAAGACAATTATGGTTTTCTACTGGGTATGCCTCCCCTCATCTTTCAGGGCACAATAGGGTAGCTGCAACCTTACACCCCGCACTGCCCCTTTTGAGGAGCATGAAAAATATCAGAGATGGGAAGGGTGGGATACCCTGGTGAAGGGAAAAAAAATATGATCAAGTTGTTGCATGGCTAAATGTATCTGCCCCCTCCCCAGGCAATTCTATAAATTATTTTAAATGATTGTTGTTTTCATTGCAAAACATGTTGAGGGTATCTAGTTACGTGTATCCATATCAAGTCTGACTGCAAGTGTAGACAAGCAGCCAGAGGAAATGAAGTCTATAGGGCACTGGTCCTGCTTTCTAGTGAATATTCTTAGTTATTATAATAAGGGGAAGCTTAATAAAGGAACCATTTAGAAGGCCGAAATGGGTCTTAAAATGAGGTTTTCCAAAGTGTCCACTGTGTCATCAGGGGCACAAAAAAGTGAAATATTTAAATGACCAATATAGGTGCAAAGCTGAAAGGCAAACAAAGTAAAATGCAATTGCTATAACATAATGGTTATGAACTTTTTTTAGTGTATACCTGTTCTTTAATAACATGGGTAAGTAGGGGATTCTGGACCTTTACGATGGTGTCACTTTACTGCTTGGCAATTCAGGAACAAACAGAATTGAAATGCAACCCTCAAACATGACTTGCACCACAAGTGACAAGGCTAGCCTTTTCCAGTTTGTTGACAGCTTGCCATTTAATTAACCAGCAGCTACCGAACAAGCATTTCTGCTTCCAGTCACTACACTACCATGACAAGGTTAGCATTCTGCTAATGGAATTCTGCATGTTCACCGCACTGAAGGGCATTTGACTTCACACACAGTGCACAGCACTGGGTTTCAGTAGCAGGCTGCACTCTTGTATATGCCCTTTGTTTTTCACAGATGTCTAAGTGCTGGTGGAAAATAATATCACTCATCAAAATGTACTTGAACTCTGCCCCAGGTCTCTGCAATTTGTTATATAATGATATATTACACGTCAGATGTACTTTTTTTTTTCCAGAGGGTGAACCTATGGAACAGACTACGAGAGGAGGAAGTGGCCATGAAGACAGTACAGACCTTTAAGATAAGCCTGGGCACACTTCTGCTAAGTGTTCAAGGAAACCACTGAGTACTCTGAGCAGTAGAGTGGGTAGGCAATCAGTATAAATGAGTACGTGATTGCACAGCATAGTTCTCCCTGCTTAAGAAGGGAGCAGACACGATATACCTAAAATCCCTTCTTACCCTAAATGGTTATGTTCATCTGTTGCTATGTATTTTGGGATATGTTTATAGGTACATTACTATAGTGAGAGTCTGGACTGGGTGTTAGAAAGAATTTTCATTTTGCCTGCTATGGTACTTTATTTTCATAGAAACATAAAAACATAGAAGTTGTTGGCAGAAAAGAACCTAAAGTCCCTACCTCCTTTTCTACCATAGACCCTAATTGATCTCCGTCCTTCCCTCCCCTAGCCCTGTTTCTAAGGTCCCTCTGTGTCTATCCCATACATGTTTGAAGCCCATTACCATTTCGGTACTCACCACCTCTGCTGGGAGGCTGTTCCAGGCATCCACCACCCTTTCTGTGAAGAATTATTTCCTCACATCCCTTCTAGTTCTCCCCCTTTTATTTTCATATCATGCCCCCTTGTCCTTGAGCATTTCTTTCTGTGCAATATGCCACCCTCCTGTACCTTGTTGATACCCTTGAGGTATCTGAATGGCTCTATCATGTCACCCCTTTCTCTTCTTTCCTCCAGTGAGTACATATTTAACTCCCTGGGCCTGATTTCAAGACAAATGTCGCAACTCGCGGCACTGCGGTTGCGACATCACTGTTCCGAGGGACCTGCAACAGATTCCAGAACAGGCAGGGTCCCCAGCGACTACGTCCTGCAATTTGCGGCACCTTCAGCGGTGCACCAAAGGAAGGGTGCATCGGAACTGGGTGCCGTAAGCTTCAGACCTGCCCACCGACAGGGCACTGCCACCCCCCAAGCCTCAAGCCCCAAAATAAGTCTGCAAGCCCTGGTGGGCCATACAGGGGGAGGGGGCAGTAGACAGCAGTACACCAGAGAGGGGGGGTTGGCAACACTGCACAGCAGTACCAGGATTCAAGCCAGAGGAACCCTGGTATTACAGGGGATCAGGTGGGTGGGTCTGTCTATGCAATTGGGGGGTGTTAGGTATGCCACAACAGTGTGCAGGATCGGAGCTGGGTGGGGGGAATCAGGTTCCTGGGCACAGCAGATGGTGGAGTACAGGTACATCAGCACATAGCTGGTCTAACCAGACGTTGACGGAGGTCCTCCCCAGGACCTTCTGGAACAGTAAATTCAGGTTATGGCAGCCACCCTTTTGGAATAGGGCATATGTGCTGCCGTAACCCCCCTTCCACCTTGCCACTGGGCAGTCGGGTAGCGTAGGTCCATCTGGGCGCAGGCAGCCTGTGACTTGTCGCAGACCACCTCTTGGAATTCTGAATGTTGGAACCCCTGGCACAAAGTGCTACTCGCGCCATTTGTTTTGGTGCAAGTCACTTTGTGATATGCGTATCCATTTCGGAATCAGGTCCCCCTGAGTCTTTCCTCATAGGGCTTCTGATGCAGGCCTTGCACCATTATGGTTGCCCTCCTCTGTACTGCCTCCACCCTATCTATGTACTTCCTGAGATGGGACCTCCAGAACTGGACACAGTACTCTAGGTGTGGCCTCACCATTGATCTATATAGGGCTAACAGTACCTCCCTTTTTCTGCTTGTGATACCCCTCCCTATACACACCAGTATCATACTAGCCTTTTCCCACTGCCTTATCACACTGCTTTGCTACCTTTAAGTCATTAGATATGATGGGTCATCCACAATATGGTGAAAACAAACTGTCTGCAGAAAAGTGGAGCACAGCAAAATGGCCAAAACCAAGGTGCGCAACAAGCAATTGCACACCTGGCTGGTTGCACTGCATGTTGGCATCATTACATGGGGGTTTTGACCCCCCACACTCCCCTCAAATAAATATAAACAGCCCCACCCCCCACACATTGGGGGAGGACCACAGTTAGGGTCCCATGTTCCCCTTACCCATAATCACTGCCACACTGAAGTCCCAACCGCCCAGAACACCTTCACCCTATTTGCGCCACCCACATTCCGCCTCTGTCATTCCCATGCCCAACTGACGGAATGCAGATATGATGACCACCAGATCCTTTCCCGTTTTGTGGTTAATAACACCTCTCCCCTAAATTATATGTTTCCTTTGGGTTTCTGTGTCCTATCTACATAATTTTACACTTTTTGGCATTGAAGCCCAGTTGCTAAATTCTAGACCAGCCTTCCAGCTTTTTTAGATCTTCCTTCATTTCTTCCCGCCGTGTGTCCACTCTGTTGGAAATTTTTGTGTTGTCCACTAACAGGCATACCTTTCCTTCCAGCCCCTCTGCTATGTCACTAATAAAGACATTGCAGAGGACCAGTCCCAGTACTGACCCCTGAGGCACCCTGCTGGTTACCTGACCCTCCTCCAACTGAACTCCATTTATCACCACTTTCTGGGTTCTGTTACTTAGCCAACTTCATACCCATTTTACTATTTTTGTACCTGCTTCCAGGCTGTCTAGCTTGTTTAACAGTCTTTGGTGTGGAACGGTGTTGAAGGTCTTACTGTAATCCAGGTAGGCCACATCCACCATTCCTCCCTGATGCACCTCTCTGGTAACCCGGTCAAAAAACTCTCTCAGGTTTGTTTGACAAGATATCTCCCCTGTGAACCTATGCAGCCTCTGATCTTGCAATCCACTGTTTCATTAGATATTCCCCAATCTTTTCTTTAAGTAGTGTTTCCATAAACATGCCTACCACCAGAGTCAGGCTTACAGGTCAGTAGTTTCCTGCCTCCTCTCTATTTCCACTTTTGTGTAGTGGGACCACATCTGCCCTTCTCCAGTTCCCTGGAACTTCCCCCATTTCTAGTGAAAGACTGAATAGGGCCATCAGAGGTACAGACAGTTCCTCCATTAGTTCCTTCAGTATCCTGGGGTGAACCCCATCTTGCTCCATTGCCTTGTCTAATTTTAGTTTTGCTAGTTCCCTGAGGACTCTCTCCTCCATAAAGGTAGTGTCCACCGCCCTCTCTTCCTCTAATGCCCTTCTCTACCATCTGTTGCCCATCACCTACCCCTTCTTTGTGAATACCAAACAAAAGCTACTACTGACCAGCATACCTGTTTTGACCCTACCTGACCGTACCCATGAAATCCTGCCCTACACCTATCCCCACCCTACATACCAACCTTTCCTGCTACCACACCCCTTCCTCCCTCCTCCCTCCCTCCCTCCCTCCCTCTAGCTCACCCACTTACTTATTGCCTTCTCTCTCCTGCTTGTTTGAACATTATGTCTACCTGTAGATCACGAAATAATCCTGTTTCTGAAACTATAACTACTCTGCTTGTTACATACTGCACTTAACAAAGCTGTATTAATGTACTGACCAGTGCTGTCTTACTTAGAACAGGCCCTCACTGTTATCTGTAACTACTACTCTGCATGCTATATACTGCACTGAAAAAATGCTGTAGCATGTACTGACCAATGCTGTCTTAATTAGAATAGGCCCTCACTGTCATCGTAGCCAGACTGATGTACAATTTGTGTAATGGTACAACCAGGGGCTTCGCCTCTATTTCCACCACCCTCGCCCCTCCCAGAGCCCACTGTGGGCCATCTGCTTCATACTTGGCTTCCTCTGGGGCAGGTGACATTGCAGTGGTGCTCCTTGGGTGAGGGAGGCCTCCTCATTTCTAGCCAGTCCTCCTCCCTCAGTGTGGATAGTTGCTTGCAAACAGGACAGCAACGCAGTTTCAAGAACTTTCCCAGAAAACTGCTGCCCCACAGCCATTACATTGCTCTACTCTGCCTCGTCCCTCTCCCTTATAATATACAATTTGTAGTTTATAATGCACCCCAGAGCTGCCATGGACCCTCCTCGGTAGTCTCAGGGACCTGCCTTTGAACCGCCTGCCAGCGTCAACCAGCGAAGACTGCGCCTCACTCCTCCAAGGAAGCCTGTGGACAGGGGCCGTCCGCCGCACTCACGCCCAGAAGTAGAACCGGGAGCTCGGCCACTTGCTGGTACCTTGTACTGCCATAACCGTAACTGTCGATAGGTCATTCCAAGCCCATCGGGGCTTTGGATCGCTCCTCCTCACTCTCCAGCACTGAAAGGTCACTCCTAGCCCATTGGGGCTTAGGATCACTCCTCCTCGCTCCCCTATGCTGCTGTGGACCCACCTCTGTAGCCTAAGGGACCGGCCTTTTCAGACCGCTTGCCCAGCAGTATCCAGCGAAGATTACGTATTGCTCCTCCAGGTAAGCCTGATGACTGGGACTGCCCGCCGTGCTCATGCCCAGTAACGGAACCAGGAGCCCGGCCGCTTGTTGGTACCTATAGCTGCCAAAGCTGTAATCGTTGAAAAGTCCTTCTAAGCCCTTTCGGGGCTTAGGAGCGCTCCTCCCTGCACCCAGCGCTGCTGTGGACCCACCTCGATAGTCTCATGGACCCGCCTCTGGAACGGCTTGCCCAGCGGTAACCAGCGAAGGCTGCCCCTGCTTCTCATACATATCCTGTTTACAGGGACTGACCTCAGCGCTCACACCCAGAAGCAGAACCAGGTGCCCGGTCCCTTGCTGGTACCTAGAGCCGCTAAAGCCGCATTTCGCTGAAAGGTCCCTCCAAGCCCATTTTTCTGGGCTTCGGATAGCTCCTCCTCACATCCTAGTGCTGCCGTGGAACCACCTCTGTAGCCTAAGGGACCCACCTTTGGAACCTAAGGGACCTGCCTTTGGAACCGATTGCCCAACGGCTAACAGTTAAGACTGCGCATTGCTCCTCAAGGGAAGCCTGTTGTCAGGGGCCGCCCGCCGTGCTCATGCCCAAGAAGCAGAACCATGAGCCCGGTCGCTTGCTGGTACCTTGAGCCGCCAAAGCCGTAATCACTGTTTAGGTCCTTCCAAGCCCATCGTGGCCTCGGATCGCTCCTCCTCTAGTATCTCCCCATACTCACCTACTTATTTATTACCTTCCCTCTCCTACTTGTTTGTACTTCACGTCTGCCAGGAGATCTCCGAATAACCCTGTCTCTGAAACTGTAACCACTCTGCTTGTTATATACTATACTGTACAATGCTGTATTTATGTACTGACCAGTGCTGTCTTACTTAGAACAGTGCCCTCACTGTTATTGTAGCCACACAGCTCCGGCTCTACTGTCTAAACATTGTATTGCTACACTAATTGTATTGTCTATGTAAACACCCACAGCATGTATTGTCTTGTACTCTCCCTGGTCATGCCTGAAAATAGTCACCAGCTGGCTAGTGCACTTACCCGGTTAACAAAAACTAAATAAACAAAAAAAATAAAAAGTACTTATTCAGTATGTCAGCTTATTTCTCGTCCTCTTCTACACTTTCCATCCTGTCCCTTTTAGTCTTACTATCCCTGCCTTATTTTTCTTCTTTTCGCTTATCAGTTAAAGCAAAAAGAAGCTGGGAAGGCAGTCAGAACAGCAAAGGCCCAAACTGAGGAAAAGATAGCCAACTCAGTTAAGAAGGGGGATAAAACCTTTTTTAGGTACATCAGGGAGCAGAGGAAGACTAAGGGAGGGATAGTGAGGCTTAATAAAGGGGAGGGGGTGGGCAGAGGGTGACTGTGAAAAGGCAGAGATACTAAACAAATATTTTTGCTCAGTATTTACAAATGAAGAGGGAGAGGTACCTAAAACAAACAATAGAAACACTCTGGATATAGAAGTTGATACCAGCCCATTTACAGAAGAAAGGGTTCTGAAAGAACTCTTAAAACTGAAGGTGGACAAAGCAATGGGGCCTGATAGGATTCATTCCAGAATTCTAAAAGAACTAAGGTAGAACTAAGTGACACCACAGACTACTCTCTTTAACAAATCATGGGAAGATGGGGTGGTACCTGAGGACTGGAGGAGGGCAGATGTGATTCCCCTTCACAAAAGTGGGAGCAGGGCAGAAGCAGGAAACTACAGACCTGTTAGTTTAACCTCAGTGATAGGGAAAATGATGGAATCACTTCTGAAGGAAAGAATTGTCGAGTACCTAGAGGCCAGAGGGGCACAGGACCCAAGGCAGCATGGATTCACAGCAGAAAGGTCATGCCAGACGAATCTAATAGACTTCTTTGACTGGGTGACCAAAGTAGTAGATCAGGGAGGGGCTGTGGACATGGTCTACCTAGACTTTAGCAAGGCATTTGACTCAGTCCCACACAAAAGATTAATATACAAGTTAGCCAGCCTGGGAGTGGGTCCCAAGATGATAGCCTGGGTAAAGAATTGGCTGGAGAATAAGACACAGAGAGTAATAGTAAATGGAGTCCACTCTGAAGAAAGGGGGTTACTAGTGGGGTGCCTCAGGGTTCAGTATTAGAACCGGTCCTCTTCAATGTCTTTGTAAGTGATATTGCAGAGGGACTGGAAGGAAAAGTATGTCTCTTTGCAGATGACACAAAGATCTGCAACAGAGTTGATGCACAAGGTGGGGTGGAAAGGATGAGAAGGGACTTGGTAGCTTAGAGGAATGGTCAAATGTATGGCAGCTTAGATTTAATGCTAAGAAGTGCAAGGTAATGCATCTGGGAAACAAAAACCCAGGGGAAGAGTACACAATGGGGGGTGAGATACTAACAACAACAAAAATGGAAAGGGACCTGGGGGTAGTCATATCAGATGACTTAAAGGTGGGCAAGCAATGTAAGAGGGCAGTAAGGAGGGCTAGTGGGATACTGGGATGCATAGGGAGAGGCATCACCAGTAGAAAACAGGAAGTTGTTATCCCTCTGTACAGACAGCTGGTGAGACCCCATCTGGAGTACTGTGTACAGTTCTGGAGACCCAATCTCCGCAAGGACATAGACAAGATGGAAGCTGTCCAGAGGAGGGCAAATAAAATGGTGTAGGGTCTGCACCGGAAGACATATGAAGAGAGACTAAAGGAGCTTAATATGTATAGCCTCGAGGAAAGGAGGGAGAGGGGGGACATGATAGAAACTTTCAAGTACCTCAAGGGAATCAACAAAGTCCAAGAGGGTAGCATCTTTCAAAAAAAGGTGTGCAAGAACAAGGGGGCACAATTTGAAGATAGAAGGGGCGGCTCAGAGGTAATGTAAGGAAGTATTTTGTCACAGAGAGGGTTGTGGATGCATGGAACGGCCTTCTGGAGGAGGTTGTGGAATCAAAAATAGTGGTTGAATTCAAGCATGCATGGGACAGTCATAAGGCAATTCTAGAGGGTGGGGGTAGAAAGAAGTAGGCTGCTGGTTAACTAGGATCTGCAGCTTATCCATTAGGTAGGGAAATGGGCAGACTGGGTGGGCCAAGCGGTCCTTATCTGCTGTCAAATTCTATGTTTCTATGTTATGTACATAAAGAAAGTTTATCCCCCTTTTCTGATGTTTTGGCAATCTTTTTTTCTGTTTGTGCTTTAGCTCTCCTAACTACCTACCCTGCCTCCCTTTGGTTTCTCCTGGTAACTCTCCCTATCCTCTTCCTTCTGTGTCATCTTATACCTTTTGAATGCCTGCTCTTTTTCCTTTACCATCTCCGCTACTTCCTTGGAGAACCATAGTGGTCTCTTTCTTCTCTTGCTCTTCTTAACCTACCTGACAAAGATATTTGTTCCTTCTCAATTGCCTTCCTTATTTTAGGACAATTTTCCTCTACCCTACTCTTATCCTCTGTTCCTGATAAGGCGTCCTTGAGGCACTCTCCCATTTTCTTGAAATTGGCCCTCCTGAAGTTCAAGCCTTTCATTTTAGTGTGGTAAGGTTCTGGCTTGGTCCTTATGTTGAACCACACTGTATGATGATCACTGGTCCTCAGGTGGCTTCCCACTGTGGTGTCAGCGACACTGTCCCTGTTTGACAGTACCAGGTCCAGTAAGGCTCCCTCAAAAGTGGGTTCCATAACTAGCTGCCTGAGTAACGCACCCTGCAGGGAGTCTAGGATTTCCCTACTTCTAACTGATGCTGCAGCAGGGAGGCTTCAGTCCACATCTGGCAGATTGAAGTCCTCCAGTAGCAGTACCTTGCCTAAATTGTTAGCCATCCCTTGGATTTTTTTCTATCATATCCTTATCTCCCTCCTCTCCCTCTGCTGGAGGTCTGTAGATCATCCCTATCCTATTGCAGCCCCCTTCCCTGTCTCCAGGGTGACCCACAGTGACTCCTCCTTACCCTGTCCCCCCTGTATTTGTGTGGCCTTTATGTTCCCCCTCACAAAAAGAGCCAACCCTCCTCCTTTTTTCCTGCCCTGTCTCTCCTGAATAGTGCATACCCTAGTATGGCTACCTCCAGGTTTTCATTGCAGCAGGTTTCTGTAATTGCTACTATTTCCATGTCTCCGGCTACCATAGTGGCCTCTAGGCCTGACATCTTGTTGCCCAGACTTCGAGCATGTGCACACATGACTCTCCATTTTGTGCTGCCACCTCCCCTGTTCTTGCCCTCTTGCAATCCCCCTTTTCCTACACTAATTGCATTCCTCTTTCCCTTTCCCTCTTCCTCTTAGTTACCTATTTGTGTTTTTTTCCTTTTGGGACTCCTCATCCTTGAGATTCCCACTGCTGACCCTGTAAGCATGTGAGGCGGGGACTACATTTTCCTGCTTTATTCTGCCTCCCCCCTTTTCACTAAAGATCTCAGTTCCCCCCAGAGGGATGCAGGCCATCACCCCCATACAGGCCTCTATCCCTCCAGGTGGAGCCCCAGTCCCCAATGAATTTGAATCCCTCTGCTATGCACCATTTTCTCAACCATAAGTTGAACCCCTGGTGCAGAGCCTCCTGTCATGCCCCTTGTCATGGACAGATAGCACCTCCAAGAAAGTAACAGACTGTGCCACTTGCCTAAGACCCCTCCCCAGTTTCCTGAACTCCTTCTGAACTACCTATACCTCTGTCCTCTCCACAGCCAGGTCATTTGTCTCTAAGTGGACAATGCCATCTATATCTCCCTCCCATCCTCCCCAGGAATCCTTAGGATCCTCCTTCTATCCTTACTTGTCATAACACCGGGAAGGCATATTTCCACCCTCTACTCATCCCTTCCTGTCCTCAACTGTATCCCCCAAACTATCAAGCCCCCAAACATCATTTTATTCCACCTCCTCTGGGGTCCTCTGCCACCCCCATTGGGGTCTCCACCATGGATGATCTCCACATCTGTCCCAGCCACTACCTCAGGTGCCTCTGTGCAACTGTCTCACCCTGCCATTGTGGCAAACGAGTTCCATAATGGTATGGGATTTGGGATGTGCCTATGCTCCACCACCCTAACCCTCCCTGACCCCACTGTTTTCCAGCTGCTTCTCGTTCTTGGTACCCTTGTTGGAAGCAAAGGTGAACTTGGTGGTCCCTGAGTTGAGGTGTTGATCCTCTTAACCCAAGCCATCTCTGCCTTGAGTCTGGCAACCTCCTCCATCAGCTCAGAGAGCTGCCTGCAGAGGGGGCAGAACAGCAGTCCCCAGAACGTCTCCCTGATGTCTACCAGCCTACAGCCCCTGCACAGCACCACTCTCATCATAGTTGCTCCTTATATCTTCACCTTACCCGCTACCCCTATTACTTCTTAGGTTCCACTACTTTTCCTAGAATGTAACGCTCCCAGAAGCACTATTTGCACTCCCTCCTTAAGAGCTACCCACTCCTTTTTTTCCTTTTTTTTCTTCTTCTCTCTCTCTCTCTCTCTACCTGCAGATACTTTCTGTCCCTACTTCACCAACTCAGCCTATGTAACCCCTGATGCAGAATTCCCCACCACAGGCTAACAACCTCCAGGTGCCCTAATTACATCCACTTCCTTAGAGCTGCCTCTTTTCCTTCACCTGTGATGTTAGTCAATGTGTGGATTTGTAGGCTATATAATTATTGGGGGGGTGGGGTGGGGTGAGAGGAAGGCCAAAAAATCAACTGTGTCCTGTGTGCTTGCTGTTTCCCATCCTCGCTGCTGTGACTACCTGTAAGTTAAAGTGATGAAATCAACTGTGTCCTGTGTACTTTCTGGGTCCTGGTCCCATGTCCTCGCTGTTGTCTCCACTGCTGTGTCTAAACCGTAAATGAAACAAAAATTAAAAGCGCTCTCAGTGGCTACGGCTGCTCTGCTCCAGGCAAACCTAAAGTTAGAGGGAGAAATAATCTGTCAGCTCTGCCATCTGACTCAGAGGTCTGAGGAGGGAGAACATATTTTCCTAGGACTACCGTGCAGGACATTTTAATTTGAAAGCACATGCTTTGGAAAATATGGCAAATACCATAATTGCATTCCCCTGTTTGCAAGAACTATGGAAATTCAGAAAATTTGGTTGACTCATTAATACACAGCCAGCAGCCTATGTTTATCAATATATGAAAATGCAGAACAAAGGCAAAAAAGCTGTGCACACACCATGGTCCAGTAGATTTCAGAATTTCCTTATTTAGACCAAATAAAGGCTTTAAACACTTTTCTGGGTGTATCAGCCTTTGTAGAATCTGCTGCACAACTTTATAAACTGTTCACCAAAGACTTTAATCATAATTTTTTCAAATCCATCTGACTAAATCAAGTTATTTTATATTGGGACCCCCACTGCAAATAAATCAGCAACACTATTGTGTACATATAAGTCTTTTTGATACAGCTTTTAGTATTTGCACTTTGTACCGTGTGTTCTAATACACTTTCATGTATTTAATGTATTACACATATGTACTGATCTGGACTTGTGTGCTTTTATCAAGTAACTAACTTTGCACCAAATGGATTGTGATGGGATTATTAGGTGGGGTATTTTTATGTACATATGCACTGGTTAGTATCACCCCTGAGGAAGACTTGTTTGAGAACTGATATGAAGGGATTCTGGCCCAGCATTGTTGTCTGGCTTTTGTATGGCCTGAATAAAGTAATTCTGTAGTCTACTGGACTGTGATGTGTGCACAGCCTTTTCTGCCTTTGTTCTGCTGTATGCGTCAGTCAGTGCACCTTCAGGGTTCACAGACTCTGCTACTCTTGGCTCTTTGTTTCTGATTGTATTTGGTACAGCACATGATGGCAGGAGCTGTCTTTACCCCACAGCGTGTCTTTTCACTATTATTCCCAAACAATTACCTACAATCAGTTGCCGATCTATGGAGCACAACAGAAATATGTATTCAAAGAAATGATACTGCAGGATGTTTAGAAATTTGACAGAAGACAGCCCCTTCTGCTTACTCAACCCTGAGGACAGTGCACACAGGAGCAACATTAGGGAATGCCACTTCAATGAATCTGGTAACACTGACAACATTAACACTGAATTAAAAACTCTATTACAGAAGTTGGAGAAGCTGTCTGTGCAAGAAGCAAACATATGGTTCAGTAACATAACACTTAGACAGAACCATGAGGTTAAGAGAATCCTATGAGATGTAAGAGATTATAAAGCTCCCTCTTGTGGCACTCTGGAAGATGACCTAAAGGAAAGGAGGGGATAGCCTCTGGCAACCTATCTAAAAGATTTGATCTGCATACTGATTGAACAAGACACGCAGCAGTATGCAAAAGTGAAGTAGGAACTGTCAAGTGTCCATATGGAAATAGACCATTTGAAACAGTCACCTTAATTTCTTGAATTATATAGGATGCACTAATTAGATGATTTGATACATTTTATTGGACCAACAAAGATTACAGAAATCACATTTCTGTAATCTTTGCTGGGCCAATAGAAGGTATTAAATCACCTCATTTTTGCATCTTGTTGTAGAAGGACCAATATGACAACACACATTTTTTTGAATTTGATTGGACACTTTAAAATCTGCAAACTACAAGAGGAGATTGAGAGGAAAACACAGAATAAATATGTGTGGGACCACCATGACTATGAGATGGGGGCAGTATTTGGATGGGACAGGAAATGGTGCTGTCATAGCAGAGGAAGCTCTAGAAGTTAACAGAACATGAGTTATCATAAAAAAAGAAAAAGACAAGCTGGCCTAGCACTGACTCACCAATTAATAAATAAGTCTCTTTTTTAGATGACAGCTACTGTAGCCCTTCACAAACCCACAGAAAGAAACTGGGAAACAAGGAGGGGCAAAAGGAAAAGCTTTAGGTCAATCAGAGTAGTGGGGTCCACCAGTCAGGGAGGAACCATGCAGTGAACAACAGGCACTTAATATTTTATCTATACAGCGTACAGAGCATCAAATAAAAGTTTTATCTAAAGGGTTCTCTTTCTTCCCCCCATGCTAACCAAATCACTTTGCGTTGCAAGCTGACATATTTAAGTTATTTTTCAAATTGAACTTGAAAGTACATTTCAAGGACTCAGAAAGAGAGGCTTATTTAAATTTGAACATGGCATACATTGAATTGAATGAAACATTCAGCTCAGGGTAGGACTGTGTAATTAATTCTAACTTAACCGATGAACAGGGGAAGGACAATCATATTACTAATTAAGAGAACATGTAAACCAGTAAAATAGGCTAAACCCCCAAACAGGATCCTGAAAATAATCTTACTGCCATGGGTGATATCCTTAGTACAAGAAAAAGGGGGACATGAACACACAGCAGCAAGAGGAGGACTTAGATTTGATTCTTCAGTTTGCACAAGAGAACCAATCACAAAAGATTGATGTTAGGATACAAGAGACAGTGTTTAAAGCAAACAAAGACCCCAAGACAAAAATATGCTTTTTCCTCAGATTTATTGAGCCATACAAGAATAAAATGTCTTCAGAAATTGCTAAAGAATTATACGTATTCCTTGCAGCATAGTCCAGCACCACTGACATATCACAGCTGTTCCAAAGGAGAGTGGGAAGCCCACAGGCAGTTAAAATGCATGCATCATATTATAATTAAAACCTGCAGACAAAGGCATTATGGTCATGGTGCAGGAGACCACAAAGTATGTCCCTGAAACAGAGAGACTACTGGCTGACACAGTCTGTTATAGGTGCCTGACACTTATCCCTACTCTGACTTTCAAAACAAACTTTGTTTCATTGTCAGCAATGCATAACGTGAGGGCTGAATTGGTGAAGATTAAGTAGCCTTCTTATCCAAGGACTGCCCCATCAGTCCTACATTGTACACATTGCCAAAAGCCCACAAATCTGTGAGTTAATCTTCTGGGTGACCCATGGTCTCTGGTGTGGGGCAGCACAGTGAGGGTTCCTCCAGATTTGTGGGTTTTATCCCTAAGCAAGTGGTTACAAAAATTAGAGTTACCTATGTATCTGTGACACCCTAGGTCTTCTAGGTAAATTACAGGGCGTTAAGTGGTCAAACAGTTACTGTTGGGCTATAGATATAGCCTCATGTTATACCAGCATTATACATGGCCACAGACCTAGAGTAGTTGAGGAATTTCTGTACACAGACCTTGATTTAACGTGTGCCCCTAGGGAACTTATTATGGAACTTTTTGGTTTTATATTAACTAACAACTATTTTTATTTCAAGGAAAAATACTACCTTCAGTTTCACTGAATGGCCATGGGGACAGCGCTTGTGCTGTCCAATGCAAACATCTTCCAGGCTTGGTGGGAGAAACATGCTGTCTTTTCTCCCACCAAACTCCACTTCAGACACATTATGTGGTTTCGACTTATTGACTATATTGTTTGTGTCGGGGGGGGGACTGGAATCCATCCCCCTTTTTATGGATTTTGTTAACCCAAACAGTTTGAAACTTATCTGCACATAGAAAGCCTACCTGATTGGAAATGGAGTTTTCAAATGTTAACCTTTGTGTAGGCACAGACATCATGTTCAGCGTGCCCCATTTTGTAAACCAGTATCAGGGAGCAACCATGTTAGGGCTGATAGCTGTCACCCCATCCTTCCTTATTCCCTCCATTACTTCTATTCTTATTCTTGGTTCTCTCCATCTCTACTAGTTCACTTTCTTTACTTATTTCCTCTGCCTCACTTTAATATTATCGTATCTGCCTTTGCCATGACAGTTGAAACTCCACAAAAGACTGAGCTTCTCACTTATTTATTTATTTTAAAGAGATTTACCAGGAAAGACATAATGAATCAAAAATGCTGGTTTCCATATGCATTCTGGGGGGAGGGGGAAGGGATAAGTACAAGAAATAAGTAGAAGCACAGAATGCAGTAAACATAAAAACATAAAATTGTACAATAATACACAGATTCATGTAGGCATGAAAATAAAAGAATGCATTAAAATAATGGGGGAAGGGAGTACTAGGCATTCTCAAGACTACAGTGTCAAATAATGGAGGACAGGGTAGGAGGAATGGACAAAAAGGCAGGAGGGGAAGGGAAGGGAAGGAGAGGGTGAGGGCTGGAGGGAGGGAATGAGGGAGGAAGGAGTAATGAGATGGGGAGGGGGAAGAGTGTAAGAGTTGGGGTAAGTAAGGAGCTGGTGGATATGGGGGGCAGAGCAAAATGGGTTAAGGGTATTTGCAAGAGGGAGCAGTGTGTACTTGGAGAAGTGAGAAAAGAGAGTGTTTGGAGGAAGCAGAGCAAATTGCTAGGGTCAGAGCGTTCCAGAGATTAGGAAAGTGGAAGGAGAAGAAAGGCAGTCCAGCACTGGATTTATGAGAGGGTAGCAAGAGGGAATATTAGCTTGAGTTTCTTTTATTTGCAATTAGTTCCCCTTGTGCGGTTACATTTCTTCATAGGCTAATCCTCCCTCCACCCCCACCTCCCCATCATTAATTGGTTTTACTATTATGAAATTAGCAATGGCAATGTTGCTTTAAACACTTTTCTGGGTGCATCAGCCTATAAGTATTGTTTTTTAAGCCCATTTGAAAAAATCAAGCTGTTTTATATTTGGCCATAAATGAAACAAGCCAGCAATATATCTATGTGCATATAACATTTTTTTTCAAAACAGCTTTTAATATTTACACTATGTACTGTATATGTTCTAATGCTTTTGCATGTATTTAATGTAATACACCTGTTCACAGATCTAGTCTTATGTGCTCTTATCAAGTAATTAACTTTGCTACAATTGGATTGTGACACAATCATTAGGTGGGGAATTTAGGTGCACATGACCTGGCTAGTACCACCCCCTGAGGAAGACTTGTTGAAGAAGTCATACAGAGAGGTTCTATCCCAGCATTGTTTTTTTTTTGTTTGTTTTATGTGGCCTGAATAAAGCAATTCTGCAGTCTACTGGACTGTGGTGTATGCACAGATTTTTTTGCATTTATTCTGCTGTATGTTTTCAGCCAGTGGGGTTACAGAGTGAGTTCCTTCTCAGCTCTTTGTGACTATGTAAAAATGCCACTGACCGTTTCTGTTCCAGTAAAGCAGCATCTAGGCGCCCTTACTGAGTAAAATAATTTTAGAAAGACATAAGAGGATTTGTAAAGCAAAATGTCTATGATTCTAAAGAAGACAGCATTTTTCATGATTCCTCACCCACCCCTATTGACATTACTCCAGTAGTGACAGGCACTCAAAAGGGATTCTATAATAACTGGTATACCATCTACAAGGAAACAGTGCTTTTTTATCAACATAAATTAAGGAAGTCTTCACATAAATTATAAAGTATAGGCTTGCCAACCTCTTGCTGCAGCGGCAGGACTTATACTCATGATGCTGGCTACCTGGGATTGGGAAAATACTTGAAATGCCAGAAGGCCAGAGGTGGGGGAGGCTTGAGCATCCCAGAGCACACTAACCTCCTCTGGTGTGGAGGGTGACTGGGGCCTGATGTGTCTGTTCCCAATGTGGCTTCCCACATACTACTCTTCCTGCAAACTGCCTATCCCTTATGCTCACTCCGAGTGTTCTAAACAACAATGATCTATTGTTTCTCAGGTGAAACTACAAGGCAGGCGGAAAAGGAAGGAAACCTTGGTCCCTGCAAGATGAAGCCAGTCCCTCACAGGCCTCCCCCTGCCAACAGAAGGCACCCTCTTCCACACTGAATCTGGTCACCAATGGGGTTGGGATGCCTCAAGGCCCCTTGTTGGGTGGGCAAGACATGGGAGCTAAAAAGAGGTAGTGGTAAGTTTAGAGAAGGTAAGTGATGGGGCTGGTGGACTGGCAGACAAGGGCAGGCTAGAAGAGGAGTATTACTAGGAAAGCAATAAACAACAACAGCAATAAAAGATCTAGAGGCTTCTTTTTGTGTAAGATATCAAAATTAAGTAAAGGAGCCTAGATGCTGCCTTACTGAAAAAGAAGCACTTAGTACTCCTTTATGGGCTAAAACAAATTGCTGCTTTACTGGTTCAACAAACACTTCTGGCCACCATTAGACCTAGGCCACTACTAATTAACTAAATATTTTTTTCTGCAAAGTGAGCTTTATTGCAGCTAAATGTATCCAGCAAATGGGCACAGGGACTGGCTGTATAGCCTAGAGGTTAGAGGAACGAGGTGTGTACGAGCTTGGTACATCAGCAGACCAGACCCGAGTTTGATTCTTACAACCTCCACTTGCATACTGTGTGACTCTGAGCAAGTCACTTAAGCTCCCAGGTCACCCCTGAAAACAGGCTCGTGGGCCTTACCTGGTTACCAAAGATTAAAAATAAATAAAACATGAAACTGCAAGCATAAGTCATGGTCCACTTTCTTATATTTCACAAAATTCTCTTGTATTGTAATTAGAGTAAATCTGATTTATTTTAAAACTGACATATACCTGACTGTTATTTGAATGTTTAATTGTATACATCCATTTGATATGATATTTCATGCAAATATTTAAAGAGGCATTTTTATCCCTATGTATCAATTTTGATCATTTTATACAAAAGTGTGGGTGTGTTTGGTGGGGAGTGGCTAATATCTTTAAAAAGGGCAGGAGTTTCAAACCTTGTGTCTCTGAACTAACTGCCACTGTTTTCAAAGTGTCATTTGTTTCTCTGTGTAAGGGTTAGACCATGTTTTAGATGGCATAGCACCTGCTTCCATCTCCAGTAATATGCATCGAAATCCAGATGTGAATAACATTTATGTCTGAATTTAAATGCAACTTATGGCACATTTTTTCAAAATAGGGTAAGCATATAGCTAACAAATTCAAGAGGACACAGATTCAGGTAGATCATGCAGTTTCATCTGAAATCTCCCTTTTTGAAAATCCTGCTGCAAGTTTTTAGGATATTTAAAGATGTCTAGCTGTTTGGCCCTGAATTATCCATTACTGCAGTACAATTCATATTAAACTGTATCACCAACTCTGTTGCTTTAGCATTTCTGTATGAATTCTATAAGAGTTGCTTGATCCAGCACAACGCCTTTTTAAACTGTTTTCTAAGAATTGCTACTAAGTTTTGCATTGAACTGAAACAGAACTGCAGATGCATTCCAGAGGAGTTGCAAAAGCATTTTATAAAAGTTTCTCTGGAATGGATAAATGGGCGAAAAACAATATGTGAGTTGCCAGTGCATTTTGTGCTCTAGAAAACAATGCAAACCAACTCATTGGTATGACTGTTAAATATGAATTGTCGTATACTGTTAATTACTATATGCTTCTGTTATAGTTTATTCAATAAATATTTAGTGATCCCCATGTGTCATAGAAGTATTTGACATTATTATATTAGGTAAAATGATATAAAGACAGCAAAATATACTATACTGTATACAGATTTAGAGAACTTTGCAACTTTTAACACCGGCCTCATTGGAATATGTACATACACAGATTTCTGAGTGACATACGTGTCGATTTAGTTTTCATCATGCTAAAGTAATCCAAAGTAGTTATGAGTCACTAACAGGTTGGTTTTGAGGCCACATAATCAGTAATAGGTAGCAATTTACTTTTCTGAGAAATGTATCTGTAACCTGTAACTAATTACAGTACTTTCCAAAAGTCAGTGAGTAATAGTTAAAGAAATTGGGGGATTTCCAAAGTCTGTGTCTAGATGCAGTGTTCTATTGTACAACTTTGGACATGTCAATATCGTCCCTATGCCTAATTTCCAAAGCTAGTGCATAGCTACAGCATGTCCAGTTTTCAAAACTCTGACATAGTAATGTTCAATATATAAAGTTCGGATAGAAATATGCATGGACACAATTGCCATACCACATGTAATCTGGTCTATCGTTTACATCTAATACAAATCTAGAACTTGTTTATCCAAAGCTGCATGTTAAGTACCATAAAACGAAAGAACATGGTCTGGACATACCAGGCACTTTCTGACATCGACATAACAAGAAGTTGCATCCATTTTATGAATTCTGAAAATCCCACCCAACATAACTAGGAGCTGCATCCATTTTATGACTTTTGAAAATCCCACAAAAGTACCAGGTTTTGCCCATTTTACAATTTTTAAACATACCTTTATCATGACTAGAAATCGTCTCTCAGTCCAAAGCTCCACCTCTTTCTCTATGTGTTTACCAAAATATTTATTGCTTAATGGATTAATGTACCTAATTTCTAATCAACAGATAAAGGGTTCACACCCCTTGTTTGTTCATGGTTTATTTCACTGGTGCAGTTTTACTAATAGCCACACAGACGTGTACTTTGAAATATAGAAAATGATCATATTCTTCTTTGGAAATCGGTGACCAGGAGAGGCTCAATACGTCAAGACTTGTTTCTAGGTGTGAGCTGGGGATGGTTACAGGGAAGGAGCAAATAAAAACAACACAAATATAAAAAATAACAATAAATAACATAAGGTGACACTGATGGTGCAATACAAAATAAATGGTAGTGAGAATATGAAGGAAGGCAAATGTGCAAATAATTAAAATACAAATTCAAGAGACAATTCTGTGGAAGCAGCAATATAGACATGCAACAATAAAATAATAGAGTGTGTGTGTGTGTGTGTGTGTGTGTGTGTGTGTGTGTGTGTGTGTGTGTGTGGTAAAATATGCGTGGTAATGGAATGCAAAAGAGAGTAAATATTCAGAAAAATTCAATACAACATCAAGGCAATAATGAGGAGGCACTACATGTCTAGAATGAATAATTTCAATCACCAGGGTATACCAATGTACAAATTTGCAAGAGCCCAAAACATAGTTAAAGGCTGGGAGCTACAAAATGCCTGTTATCAGAAGTTCAAAGTATGATATTGTGTAATGAATAAGAGACTAGGGCCCAGATATTCAAAGCTTTTCGCGGTGCACAAACCGTTTGTGCTGGGTTAGCGTGGGATTAGCTTGGGTCTGCCATATTTAAAAGGCCAAATAGCGCACGCAAACCACATTAGTGCTGGGCAAACTATAATTATATGCAAGGGGCAAAGTGAACATGAATACAGGTGCTATGAGATATTCAGCGACTAGCGCTGTGCTAAGGTGTTTAGCGTGACTTAGCGTGACCCTTAGCATAGTACATATTACCTCCCAGGAAAAGCTGGTCTTACACCTGGGCAAACAGCTTTGTGTGACAATGTTGTTTTGCGCGGTGATTGCATGGCCTTTGCGCAGCTTGTGCAACCCTAACATATGATTATGACACTTAGAAGATGCCACACATGTAGGACACATGCTGCTCACTGATGGCACCACCATGATGCCAACAGCTGCCACCAGTCCCAGCCAAGCACAGGCAGTAAGGGATGACCTGGCCCACAGGGGACATCATGGTAGTGTGGCCATGCAGCACACACCTGCAGACCGTACATCTGTGGTGATCAACAGATGCTAGCACACACATGCAGCACTGTGGGCATGGTGGCCATTGAGGGGAGGGTGTATGAGTGACCAGACCTCACCACAGCCCAGATGTGGCCACAAGGTTGGGACACATCATGGAGTGCACATGGGCCAGTAGTGGGAATACCCCACCACCTGTGTGCCTGTCGGATCTTACGTGCCCCCCTCAGCCACATACTGCACAACTGTACAGATGCCACAGCACACGCAGCTGGCCATGTATATGTCACTGTGAGCATCCCATGCCAGAGGTGCAGCATCTGTGGATCACACAACAGCATAACAGTACTGACCACTGTCAGTAATCACCTGCAAGCTGGGCCTGTCACTGTGTACAGTGCAGTGGTCATCACTGCCCTGCATACTCACTGCCCTGCATACCATAGACATTGCTGTGTCCCTCACACTACTGGCCCCCTTGCTGCTGTAGTGTCTGCTGTGCACTGTAGCATGACCTACAGTGTGATGGTTGCATGCAGCACCACCACCACCTCTGCTTATGCTGTGTTGCCCCCAGGGTACAAAATGCTATGCAATGCTGTACTGTTCACATGTAGCCTGCAGATATCATCATGCACTGACAGACTGACCAACAGGTGGAGCTGCAGTCAGACCTGGCCAGCCCCTGTACTTCCAGACTGACCTACAGGTGGAGCTGTGGGACCCTGCAGTAAAGCTGGGCAAACTGCATGCAAATCAGGGCATAATGGGATGCTAATGTGGCTGTTTGCCCAGAGACTACCTAAGTAGGCTCATTTGCATGTCACTTTTGAATATGGCAAAGTTTAGCACCGGGCAAAAGTGTTTGCACTGGGCAAACAGCTTAGCTCCACGCTAATCCCGTGCAATTGCGTTAGCGACGCACAAATGGTTCGGGGAATATTATACTGTTTTGCAGACTGTACTTTCCCATAGGCTGCTCCCTGCAGCTATACTGGGTCCACGCATTTGCTGGAACACACATTGGCCACATAAGTCATCTCTACCTACCTTCACGTCGCTGTGCACTCTGTGGCTGTTGTGGTCTGCACTTCCTGGTTGCTACATTCAGAGCTGTCTTATTACAGGGCTACATTTGCCCTGCACTCCGAGCCCAGTTTGCCTGGCCTCATTCCCATACTGTATTCAGAGGCTGTTTGCCCTGGGCTATTCCTTTTAAATATAGCTTGCTTTGTGCTCCAGGCTAACTTTGCCTGCCAGGCAGTGCTAATTTAGCCCCAGAGCAAAGTTTTGAATATCTGGCCTTAGTAGTAGAAAAGGGACTAGCCCAAGAGAGACTCATGGCAGGAACATGAGGGGAAGAAATGAGTGCAGAGGAACAAGCTGAGAGAGCAAAAAGAGGAAGAAAGGCTGATGGGGGGGCTTTCCCAGGAGGAAGGGAGTGCACAGAAAGGGCAGTAAGGCTAGAGGAATCAGAGTCAGAAGAATAGAATGAAGTATGTAGTATGGTGTGACATGGTTGAATAAGACCCTGTCCCATTGTTATGCAGAAAGAGTTAAAAGCAAGGACCTATTATGTCCTTTCCTTTTCTGTCTCTTGTCTGTCTGATTGCACAATCAAATGCTCTTGTGAGACTAGGAACTGATCACCCTGACAGTCTCACAATTCTCCCTTCCCACTGTCTCCCTGCATTCATTTGCTGTTTCTTGCTGTTTCTATCTTTTCTTCCCCTTGCTTACCTGTGGTTATTAAAAATAAATGTGGATCTTTGTGTTAAACTGGGTTCTCTGGTTTGAAAATGTATATAGTTACATTGTTGAAATGATTGCAAAAAGCTATTTGGAACTCAGGGGGTTAACCTTGAGATGCTGTTTGACCTCCGCAAGCTCATTTGCAGAGTTGTCAACAGGAGATCAGTTCTGGGACCCAATGTTCTGTATTGTTGCACCTGCAAGGGAAGAAACTGACAGTGTTCTGATACATTTTGTGAGAAACAGGATGTCTCCTAATGAGCTCTGGATGCAGAAGTTAATTGCCAGGAAAAGGCATATACTGTATAAAGAGAACAATCTTTTGTTGGAGGGAGAGAGAGAGAGAGACTGAAATTTAGAATCAGAGAGACTCTCAGAGGAAAAACTTTGTTTTGTTTAAACTGCCTGTATAAAAGCTATCCTGCACAATTTTTTATTTTATTGTTATTAAAAAATAATAAAACTCTACTTGTGAATTTTATAACTACTCCTGGTTTTCCTATGCTTCCTGACATTTGCCTCAATGACACATAATACATATAATATATACAGTATTTATAAAATGGGGTCTAAAGTGGGCATAAAATGAACTATAACCCTTATAGGTCTAAAAAGCCACTATGCAAATGAAGCAACCACATCACAAACCCCATGAGCTGGGGATCATCCTGGGATGTTGCAGCTGGCATAAGTGAGGTCTGAGGGTAGATGCTGCGGGGGGGGGAGTATCATGGGTGTGAAGACACAGAGATGCCTGTGTGGAGTTTGAACCAGTGTACGGGTCTGACAACTGCTTCCAATACCAAGTGCCCTGCCTAATGTCAGCAGGTATGCAGTAGCTGGACCAGCTGACTCTGCTGCTCCCCTTTGGGTCATTGTTTGTAATGCAAGATCACTGAAGAAGAAAACCATGGTGATAGATAACATCATTGTGGATTCCTCTGCTGACCTTGTATGCATCACTAAAACCTGACTGAGTAACAGTGCTGCCCCTGTGCTGGAGGCATCTGTTCTAGTAGGGTAATTTGTGGTGCATTGCCCAAGGCAGGAGCATGGAAGGTGGGCAGGTGGCCATCTGTTTGAGATCTGCATCAGGACTCAAGGCATACTCCATGGAAGTGATCAGGTCATTTAAATCCATAGTAAATAGGGGTAGGCCACGTACAGGTTGCAGAATCATTCCTGTTAAATTGACCTCTGGGACATGGAATGCTTTCCTGCAAGAACTGGTGGACTTCATGGTTGGCCTGATGTTGGATGCTCCCAGATTGTTGATCCTATGATATTTCATTGCCTGGGTTGATGATGAAGTCTTGCAGTTTAGACAGTGGTTCCTTCAGCTGATGTCATTGCTGGGCCTAACATAGGCAGTTGCCACTGGTAACAACCGACATGGCTACATCTTGAACCTGGCATTCACATTTCGATGTGACATATGTGAAATCAAGGTTGATTTGGTAATTTGGTCAGATCATTACGCCATGTCATTCTTCTGTAGGGCTCCCCATTTTAACCCCCCCCCCTTGAAGCTTGTCAAATGTTGCCCTAAACATAATTTGGAGCCTAGCAAGCTCCTGATGGTATTGGACATACTGAGTATGATGACAGTATGTGATGAGGAAGCCGAGAGGGCTGTGGAATGTTAGAATAGGGTGCTCACATGAACCTTAATTTCCCTAGCATCATACTGAGTTTGTTCCTTGACATTCAGCCACAGCTCACCATAATACTGTGATGAGCTGAGGTGGCTGAAGATTAAGGGATGGCAAGGCAAGGAAAGTTTTATTTATATAGCACCCTATCCAAGGGCTCAGAGTGCTTCACATTAAGCAATAAAAATAAGAAAATAAAATGACCAAGTATAAAACAACCCAAGCATAAAATTCAAAGCAGCCTTGATGTATGGAGAAAGTGTGTTCCAAAGGAGTGGAGCAGCCAACCCAAATGCCCTAACTCCTGATCTCCTTAAATGAGAAGGTGGAGTAACTAATAAATCAGCATCAGTGGTACATTGGGGATGGACTGGGGAGTACAGAATCAGGAGCTCTTTAAAGTAGTCAGGTCCCAAACCACATAGGATCTTGTAAGCTGATAATAAGCCACAGTGGACCCGGGTCCAAGGCACAGGTGGTGGGATGCAAACTAGTGAGCACCCGAAGGACCTCCTCTGTGAAACTGGCTAAAACTCAGACCAACATGGCAGATGTTGTCTCCCAGTAAACCAATCACCCCCAGTTAGAACTGGGCTGGAGGAGGTAATACATGCTCTGATGAAGGCCACTTTGTCAGCAAATAATTGCCCAAACTGTTCACACTTTTCTGCAGAAAGGGCTGTCCTGGACAGGATACAGTAGGGATTTAACCAATTGTTAACAGTGCTGAACAGCACAGCTGGATGATTTCTTGCCTCATCAGTTGATTGCGACAAAAAAATCTGTCCTCCTACGACCAATTGCCCTCTGATACTCCAAATAATAGAGTTGCAGCACCAACATGTCCTCCTCCTCCTCCTGGCACTTGAAATATTCTTGGGGAAATTCCAAGTGAGTGGAGGACAGACTGGCACTGAGGACCCACTACAGTGGGTATCGTGGGCAATTATCCTGAGAAAGACAGTGTTCCTTTCAAGGATGATTGCTGCAGGGAAACATCTTCTGGCCCAACTCTTTCACAGAGTAGACAAGTAGCTTAATCCCCCAATATATTCGGTTTGAAAGAATCATTTCTACAGAAAAGTGCAAAGATTTTTTTTTGACAGTGTGTCCTCTATTGGGCTTGGAATCTCTTCAAGTGGTGAGTCACAGGCCAGTAGTTTCTTGTCTTACATGGGCTTAGTCAAATGCCCATGCTGAAGGGAGATTCGTCAGTTTTGGATGATGAGGTGTTCCAGGTTTAGGGTTGTGCTCCATCTACTGTGGGGCCTATCTGAAGCAAAGAAACAGAATTGTTTTGAAGAAAAGGCTTGGTAGGCCCATTCAGTCTGCCATATTTCTTTCTGCTTATTCTGACACCTTGGACCCTATTTGGTCACTGGCATCCCTCCTGCCTCCCTTTCCTCTACATATTATGTCCATGTGCTTATTCCATGCATGCTTGAAGCTCCCCATTATTTTTGCCCTCACGACCTCTTCTGGCAGTCTGTTCCTGGTATCCACCACCCTTTCTGTGAAGAAGTATTTCCTCACACCCTTCTTAAACTCCCCCACCCCAGCTTCATTGCATGCCTCTGTGTTCTGGTGTTTTTCCTTCTCTTAAAAGGGACTCCCCACCTGCACCTTGTTCACCCCTGTGAAGTACTTTTAGGTCTCAATCATGTCCTGTCTTGCTCGCCTCTCCTCCAGTAAGCACATGTTGAGATTCTGTAGCCTTTCCTGCTAAGGCTTCCTGTGCAACACCCAAAACATTTTGGTAGCCCTCCTATCGAACCTGGCTGCTCATCAGCAGTGGCATGACCCTGGCTCCAATTACTGCACAGACTGTTAGGTGTTCCTTGAAGGATGAAGGTTTCCCCAGTGCCCTGGAAAAGGTAGAAGTGAGACCGCTCCTGAGGAAGCTATCTCAGAACCCTGACAGTTTTCTGACCTGTATCAAACCATCCATTTTGGGGGAAGGTTATCCAGTTGGTGGTGGTGCATCTGGATATCCACCTGCAAAATTCAACATACATGAACCTCTTTAATTGGGATTCAGACAGCACAGAGCTCTTTTCAAGATGTTCCATGATCTCACTATGGGGAACAAAGAGTATCTATCTGTATCGATTCTTTTTGGTCTCTTGTTGGCATTTGACATGGCGGCTCATGGAGCACTGTTGGATTAAGAGAGGCACTATGTGGGACTCACAGGCATGATGCTGCACTGATTTGATTCCTAACTTATTAGGAGGGTACAGTGGGTGGTTGTAGTGGTTGTAATTCCCTGTCTGGAAGCATTGTGCTAAACTATGGTATACTTCAAGTATTCCTTGCACCCATGCTGTTTTCCATGTATATTCTGACACTGAGTGACATCATAAGATAGTATGGCTTGATGTTGGTATGGCCCAGTCCTCTTCAATATGTTCATCAGTGACATTGCAGAAAGTACCTGGGGCAGGTTGTGTCACTTTGCAGGTGACACTAAGCTCTGTGGGAGGGTGGATAGTGACAAGGGAATCAGAAAAATACAGAGCGACTTACAAAAGCTAAAGGGGTGGTCTAAGGTTTGGCAGTTGAAATTCAATGCCAGGAAGTACAAAGTAATGAACCTAGGGGATAAGAACTGCAGGGCAGAGTACTGGATGGGTGGGGTGAGACTTAACATTATGGCTGAGGAACATGACCTAGGAGTTATCAACAGTGGCACCCTCAAGAAATTGAACCAGTGCAACAAGGCCTATGGAAGACAAGTAGAATGCTAGAGTATATCACAGAAGTCCCCTTTCTCCCCGATTCTCACCACCAGGGTGGTTACTCATTCTCTCAGGGACTCTTCCATACCCCCCCCGGTAGTCCCCCGTGTATCTACTGTCATGGGGAGCAAGGCCTTCTCTGTCTCTGCCCCCTCTGGAACAGCCTACCACCTGTCATCAGAACGTCACCCTCTCATCAGTCATTCAAATTGCAGCTGAGAGATTGGCTCAAGTCCCAGGCCACCTGTACATGCTCCCTATGCAACACCCTCACCAAACAGCCACCTTAGAGGCAAAACTTTGTCCCATGACTTACTTCCCGTGCACTGTCCACTAAATATTCTACATGTACTTTTTGGTTTACTCTATGTAAACGTTGATTGTTTTATTATATTCCACCATGCACCGTTGCATATCCTGACTGTTAAATGATGTCTTTGACCACTGTACATGTAATTTACCAAGTATCTGAGATCAGGCATGTACTGTTGTATTTGTTAAGCAACTTGTTCTTTTCTCTCCTACATTTGTTGTGTTTGTATCATTGTTTCTTGATTTCCATTTTACTCAGTGTAGTACATGCGCCTACTTTATTGTAACTTGTGCCTATTGTCTGACCCTGTATTGTTTTCCACTGTATGGCCTGGATCACAACTGAAAATGGTCCTTTGGATCAGTTTGCCTACCCGGTTACCAAAAACATAAACATATACAGAAGGGCAGTGAAAGCAGGATGGAGGAGGTAATACTACCCCATTATAAATCTTTAGGGAGGCTGCACCTGGAGTACTGTGTCCAGTTCTGGAGCTTCACCTCAGGAAGGATAGGGACAAGGAGGAGACGGTGCAGCGCGTGATAATAAAAATGATTTAAGGACAACAGGGTAGATCTTACGAAGAGGGCTCAAGGAACTGAACATGTGCTCACTGGAGATCAGAAGGGAATGGGGAGATATGATAGAGACTTTCAATTTCCTAAAAGGATTAAACAAGGTGAACTGTGAGGAACTACAGTATTTAGTTTGAATGCTAGTTCGAGGTCATGAGGGTATGAGTGAAAACTGACAGGAGGGAGGTTCAGGTGGGACATGAGGAAGTATTATTTTACAGAAAGGATGTTGGAGACATGGAACAGTCTACCAGCTGAAGTGGTGGGCACTTAAACAGTTGATAGTTTCAAGCAGGGTTGGGACAAAGTGAAGGGTATAGTGGTCACTCGGTGTGACAGAACCAAGAAGTAGAATGGGGGAGGGGTGGAAGGGCTAAAACCCTGGATGGACAGTAGGTCCCAGCATAAGAGGGAACACAGGCAGATTGGATGGCCCATTGTTTTTTTTTTTGCCATCATTGTCTATGTTTCTATGTGTCAATGAGTTTCATTGCTGTACTGATGATACCCGGCTATACCTGTCTTATTCACCTGATGGGGTAAATGTGGCCTTAGTGCTCAGTCACTGTGTACATGAAATCAATGACTGGATGGCATCAAACTGGTTCAGCCTTAACTCAGGGAAGATGGTGGGGATGAGTGATGAACCAGGTTCCTATCGGAAGGCTATGACAAGTGGTGATGCCATGTTATCATCTTTAAGTGGAGTGACACTTGGAGCTGTGGCCACAGTCAGAAACATGGGATTCATTATGGATTGCAAGCTGACACTGGAGTACAAAGCATCATCTGTCAGTCATAGGGGTGTTTTCCATCTTCATAATAATAATAATAATAATATAATGATATCCTCACTTTTGAATCCTGAGCAGAAATTGTAATTTAAAATGGCTACCCTTTGTTTGTTATCCTTTATTACCCTACTCAACCCTCTGTCAGCCTAACAATTCCACCTCCTTTCATTCTTTACCCCCTAATACTGTATATCTGGAAAAAAAACTGTTTCCCTGCCCTAGTCCCCCTCCATAATGTGTAACGATGTGTCTTTTTTGCATCTGTGACTGCGCTATTGGCATCTCTTGTTTTTACTTGGTGCTCCCTCCATTCTACATCCCCTTGTTTCTCCTTGTTACCGATGAAGGCCTTTTCATGAGCCTCACTGCATCACTTACATTCTTACAGAACCAGTTTAATCTCTTTTACTGGTTTGTTTTTATACCCATCCTCAAGCATGACTTATAGCTGTATGAACCAGGATGCAATGCAATACCTTGCAGCTGGAAAATGCTGTGCTATATTAAAGGGAACAATGTAACTCAATGGCAATTAAGCTCTTTTGGTATGCAGTATTTTGTGCCATGAGATTTTCTGCGTAGTATTCCAGCTGGCTCCTTTGTTCCTGTGAGAATGTCCCCCTTTAATTTCTCTCCATATTTCCTCCATGTCTGTGATTCTGTCCACTCCAGCAAATCTATTGCAGACTAATTCCCTCATTTGGTTAAACTCAGCTCTTCTGAAATCCAGAACTTCAGCCTTTGATGAGGGTATATTAGAACTAAGGGCCAGTTAGAACCATATGGTGTTATGGTCACTGGACCCTAGTGGTTGCCCAAACCTAACTCAGCCTACCATTTCTGAGTTGGTTCACACCACCTCAAGAATGTCAGCATGTTGCTGGCCCGCTTGCAATGCCGGCGACCCGGGTTCAGGATTGAGATTGAGTGGATGGAGGCGTGGCCGGGGGGGGGGAGGATCAAGTGTACTGTGGACTGCTCTCCTCCTCCGGAGGGCAGGGTGGAAATTTTCTGGTGCTCATGAGACCCATGTGGCAGTAGGGGGTCTGACAGCTGGGACTGTATTTTAAGGGAGGCATGTTAGACGTTTGGCATTCTGCCCTTAAGTCATTGCACGACACGCCTCTTGGGGAGAAAAAAACATGAAAATCAGAGGTTCTGCCTCCACAGGATGACATCCACCCCACATAGCAGACCTCACACTGCCACCCAGGCTCCAGCTCTCATGCTACTTACACACCTCCATCGGGGGAATGGGGTGTGGCCCCAACCCTGGAGGTAAGCAGTGGGTGTTTGAAAGTCGGGTCAGTCCCATGGTGGGAGTTGCCAGATGGAGCATGTAGGTACTGATGGCTGGCAGATGCGGAGCCCAGCAAAAAAAAAAAAATAAAGCTTACTGACTAGTTATATAAGTAGGCAGTTCCTGCAACATATCTAGCAGAACCTGACTTCTGGTGCTCTTAACTGCTGGAATGTCCCAATTAGTGTCTAGCAGGTTGAGATTCCCCCACTACTACTACTACCTCTCCCTTAGTGACCCCTTCCTCTGTTTCTGCCCCAGTTCCCTATACCCATTGTTCCCCTTTCCCAGCACTCTATAAACCACCTCCATGTGCAATTTCTTATCTGAGGCTGTCATGAACTGAACCCACAGCAATTCTATTTCCCTTTTTTCTCCTTTCCTTCCCCTGATGGAGCCATCCTCCGCTGCCTCAATGCCTTCCCTGAAATAGAGTGCTACCTCTCCCCTCTCCCCTTTCACCTTTCTTCCTATCTTGCCTATACATGGTATAGCATGGGACTGCCATCCCAGTCATTTTTCCTCTATGGCCCAGTTTTCTGTAATGGCTCTGATGTCCAACCCTGCATTTGCCACTATCACCTGGAGATCTCGAATTTTGTTTCCCAGGCCCCTACCATTAAGGCAGACCACTTTCCATTTTGTACCTAAACCCCTCCCACCTTTGACAGATCCTGTCCCTTCATCATCCCTTAATCTCTTTAATTTCTGGGGTGGGGGGGGTCCATTTTAGTAAGCCCTTCCTCCTTACTATCTTCTTAAAACTTATTTTTTTGACTTCTGCATTGCATCTTAGCAATCCCACTCCAATGTTTCTAGTCCCCATTTCTGGGGAGCCCTAGCTAGTTTCGCCACTTGCTTTCTTTTCTCAGTGATTCTCCAGCCTCATCCTACCCATCAGTCTGATATCTATATATGTTGGGCAATAGTATCTGGATATATTCCACCAGCTGTGAATGTTACTATAGCATAATCCCTTGTCGTTCATGTGTTATTCCATACATATTGCTTATACTGTAGTCCTCAACTAGCTCAACTGTTGCTGCAGCTTTCCTAGTTACACCCTATCTGGGTAGAGTGAATATTGTAGTCCTCCTCAAGTTCAACTTGCAGCTCTCCTTACAACACCTTTTCTAGGTGGAGTGAATATTCTAACTGTCCTGTAATTCCCTTGCTAGTCTATAGTACTGTGCAGTAACTGCTATACCAGCCAGCTACCTACATCCTCCCTAGCATATGGTGGAGAAGCTACCCTAGCCTAACTGTAGAGAAGCCTATCTCAACTGCTCTCCCACCATCTCCTGGTTAGGTGGGGGGTATTCTCAGTTCTAAGCATGGCACTTAAGGGGTTTTCCCCACCCTTATCTATGTCACCATATTCATATGCTTTATCTAGTAGCTGCTGGACCTCTAACTCCCCACTATGATAATCATAATAAGCAAATACAGTCCCTTAATTTGTGCCCCCAGCAGATGACAATACTCCAGCCTAGTTAATCATGTACGGGCTATTAAAAATGGCAGCTGCAATATCTTTTCATCAGTGTTGCAGAAGGTCAACCTACTGTCTTTGACTAAAGCCCCAGACATCCTAAAAATGCTAAAGCCTAATTCTATTGCAGTGCTTTGGAAACATAGAATCTTACCCAGTCCCAATGCTTGCAAACTGTAGGGAGTCTTTCACTCTGGATCTTTGCTGGACCAACACCAGGGGCTTAAAAATCATCCATTTGAACATAAGTAGACTTAGCCAGAAGCTGCATAAGCTTGTCTAAACTCAGGAAATTGAGCTTCCAGACTTTACTGTATACAGACAGAATACAGTAGGAAAAAAGGAGTTGGGTTCCTACTCTATATCAGGTTCTCCATTAATGCCAAGCAGGTCATCATTCCAGCACTTGTGGACTCACCTTGTAAGGCTCTATAGTATTTGTGACCCTGTCTCTAGGTGGAGTAAAGTATTTCTGTGTAGGTTGCATTTATAATCCTCCTAAAGTGGCTATCCATGCTGTAACTTCCCTAACCAGCATTCTCACTAAACATTCCCTAGGAGAATTAATTATGCTTAAAGACTACAATCTTAATTAGAGTTCTGGTCTGAGTGGTCATAGTTGCACCTCTTGAAAATTACTGGTGAACCCATTAGAATGAATACTTAAACCAGTAATCATGCCCTCCTCAATTGGGTCCTAGTAATCAAACCTGACAGAATTAAAACTTCATGTTTATTGCCCAACTTTCTCAGTGAACACTCCCCAGTTTTCTGTATTTGGAAAAATAATGCCCCTAATCCTGCTCCCCAAATCATCAATGCTTGGTACCTTTCTAAATTCGATAAGACTTATTTCCTAAATAGACTTACTGGAATTAAATCGGGTCCCCTACTAACTCTTCCCAGTGCTCATCTTGCCCTTGATTATTTCATAAAGAGCTCTTTTTAGTGTTGTTAATAAACATACCCCTATGAAGCAGAGAAGAGCAAAAGGTCACTGCTCCAAATAGATGGATAGTGAACTCTGAAAGACCATGTGGCAGAGATTTAAGGCCTGGGGTCAATCTAAGAAACCTGGCCTGAGTATCTGATTGGCACATATACAGGAACTAAAGGAATACCTTCAAAATGAATCTAAAAAGTGTGAAAAGAAGTTACTTAGAAAGTTTCCGGTGCAAACATCTGTCAACCCGAAAACTTCTGGACACAGCAAACTGTCTCCTGAAGGGGAACTCTGTAGCTTCCATTCACAATATCTATGATGATCAGCTCCTGTATGAAACACTGTCCTCAGCTACTGCTTTTGACAAATACTTCATGGACCTGGGTAAGTTTAAGGTTCCTTACGTAAGGTTTCTCCTGACCCCACAATCTTTGTCCAGTCCTCATTCTCCATGGACCACAGGCAAATTTAATTTTAGGTTAGTCATCAAGAAGAAAGTACTTACCCAGTCTAGATCTATCAAAAGCGATCATTCTCCAGGCTATGATAACCTGGAACCAATATTCTTAAGAATCGCTGCTATTATCAATGCCACTAAAGATAGGCAAAGTTGGCTAAATTTTCTCCGTGAATTAGTCTGTGAATTTAGCCCAATTCATGGAGTGTAGAGCAAACCATAAAGTGTGAAGTTCTGCCCATGAAGTGCAAATGTTTTGCCTGTGGAACTTTGCCTGCAAACAGCCACTTCGAGGAGAAATTCCACACTTGCATTGAAAAACTTAGTGATTCAGGTGTAGTCAAAGTTCCTGAGGGCAGGGAAAACTTTGCAAAACTCCATGAATGCAAATTTTTGCCACTTCACTGCAACTTTGCAGGCAAATTAAAACTTCAGCACTTCTCATTGCCATACCCCTTTAAAACCTCTACAAAAAATCCCTGCTACAGCTACTATCCTAGAAAAATTGAAAATTGCCATGGTGGTTCCCATATACATAGCAGCACAGAAGAAAACTATCAAGAATTATCAGTCCAATTCATTACTTAACACTTTGGCTAAGATCCAAGACAGATTGGTATATAACCAGCTCCTAGACAATTTGGAATGGCACCATGATCTGACAAATTCTAATGGCACAAAAACTACCCTGGTCCAAATCATCCAAGCCAGGTCATCCAAGCAGACCACTAAAGCAGTAGGTAAGGCTAGAGGGATGTTGGGGTGTATTAGTAGGGGTATTGCAAGTCATAAGAGTGAGGTAATAATCCCTCTTTACAAGATACTGGTTAGGCCCCATCTGGAGTACTGCGTGCAGTACTGGAGGCTGCACCTGCACAAGGACATTAACAAAATGGAGGCAGTCCAGAGAAGGGCAACCAGCATGGTGTAGGGACTGTATCAGAAAACATGAGGATGGATTAACGGAGCTCAATATGTATACCCTAGAGCAAAGGAGGGATGAGAGGTGATATGATCAAAACAATCAAACATCTTAAGGGCATTAACAAGATGAAAGAGTTGAACATGTTTCAATATAAGAAAAACAGCAGAAGAAGAAGAAGACACAGCATGAGATTAGAAGGAGGTCAATTAAGGGGTAATGTGAGGAAGTTCTTTTTCACAGAAAGGGTGGTGGATGCTTGGAATGGCCTACCTCAGGAAGTGGTGGATATGAATACAGTGCAGGGCTTCAAACAGGCATGGGATAGGCATAAGGGAGCAATACAGGTAAGTATGAATAGATAGGCCATTGACAGAGTACAGGCCTATGGCACATCCATAAGGTAGAAAAAATGGGCAGACT
Organism: Neoceratodus forsteri; assembly: GCA_016271365.2. Classification (NCBI taxonomy): domain Eukaryota; kingdom Metazoa; phylum Chordata; order Ceratodontiformes; family Ceratodontidae; genus Neoceratodus; species Neoceratodus forsteri. The sequence continues at coordinate 1,408,213,515 of CM057452.1, forward strand.
GGATGGGCCTTGTAGTCCTTATCTGCTGTCAACTTCCATGTTTCTATGTTTCTAAATGACCTCTGATATCCTGGATGGGATGGAGGGAAGGAAAGCTACTGGTGCCATTTCAGAGACCTAACAAAAGGCATTTGATCCAGCAAACCATGACTTCCTGTTGGCAAAGCATAGGCTAATGAGTAAACAACCTAGATGTCATTGGTTTAAAAAGTACCTTTCCAACCAAAACCAACAAGTCAAATGGCAAGGCAGTTTATCAGGGCAAAAGGACATTTATTTATTTATTTTTTTTAATTTTAGTTTTTGTTGACCGGTAAGTGCCCTAGACAGATTTTGCCTATTTTCAGGCATGACCTGGGGTAGGAGGATACAGATGAATGCCAACTGACCTTGAAACAGATTAAGCTGTTAGTGGTATTTTTAGTGAATGGGGGAAATTCCCCTACCTAGGAGAGTGAGCTGAGCAGGATGTTTATTTGGCAGTAGCGCAGAAGGAAAAAGGCAAGCAGAATAAAATAGTATGGGAGGCCTTAAATGAAGAGGAATTGCAACAGGAAAGAAAAGAAGAGGAAGCAAGGAGTGTAGTGCAGAAAGAAAAAGAAAAAGAAAAAAGGGAATCAAGAGCAAGACACAGGACAAGAAGAAGTGCAAAAGAAGGAAATGGGTCAAAAGCCAAGTAAGTAAATTTACCATGGTAACCAGATCCAGGAATAAGGATCAAAGTCAACAAAAGCAACAGATAGTGGTGGAAAAGGACAGAGAAGGGGTGGAATTAATTATTAGATATACCCTCTTGTGAGATAAAGAAGGAACAACAGCAGAGGAAGAGTCAGAAAAGGATAGCTCTGATTCATCTTTAAGAGAAGATGGAACAGATGGAGGAATGTCTGATACACAAGCATCAAAAAAAGGAAAAAAGCATGGGACATGGGATAACAGGGAAGTAAAAGGTTTTAGGCAACAAACGAATTAATGGGAAGCTTGAATTGTATCACAAATAATGTGAACAGTATAAAAACAGGAAAAAAAGACTCTTCACCTTTAAAATACTAGATTACATACAATAAATGAATTACAGCAGGCACAAAAGGACTGGATTTTGGGACCATATTTGTGGTCAATAGGTGAAGAAACATGTTTGGGGATTATGTTTATGTCTCGAGAAGTGAATATCTGTAAAATAATGGAGCCAGTACCTGGTAGAGTATTTATTGCAGATTGTATAATGAAAGACACTGCAATACAGATAGTAGTAATTTATAATCTGCAGACCAAAACAGAAAGAAATAGAGTGATGGGAATAATTGAGCCATTCTTGCACACTTCAGAAATAGTACCATGGGTGGGGGGGCTTCAATTGTACATTAACCAAAGCTGACTGGGGAAGGGTGACAGGGAAGGTTTTTTGTGTTACAAATCAGTTAAAGAAAATAATGGCTAATACAGGGCTGGAAGACACATATAAAATCAAAGGAAAAAAGGGAGAACATACATACTTTAAAGGGATAAGATCAACAAGGATAGATTTTTGGTTAGTTCCAAAGGATACTGTCCTGGAGCAAGTACAGAGTATTCCAACTGAAACTACAGATCACATGGCGGTGAAGATAAATATAAATTTAGGGAAGAAAATTATATTTGGAAGACAGTTTTGGAAAATCAATATGGTGAAACTAGAGGATGAGCGGTGCAAAGAAAATGTAAAAGAATTATTAGAAGCTAGGGAAATGGTTAAAGAAATGTATGATAGTAACAAAGATTGGTGGGAAGATACCAAAAATGACATCAAAACATCATTGACAGAAGAAGGGAAAAAAAAACCAGAAGAAGCAGAGAATTATGGGAAATATTTGGGTTTAAGAGCCAAATTATACAAATTAATAATAAGACAGGCAAGAGAGAGAATAAACGAAGATCAACAAATACAGGAATTAAAAAAGAAATGGGTAAATATCAGTACAATAAAATAAAGTGCTGATAATGAAACAGAAAAAGGGACACAAGGCACAAAACAGCAAACAAATCCTTTTGATAGCAATAAAGATGGAATTAAAAATTGTGTAATGTATGAATTACAAGACAAGCAAGGGAAAGTACCAACAGATATAAGACAGATGAAAGGGATAATGCAAGAATTTTTAAGAGAAAAACATCAGAAAGGAAAAAGTGAGGAAGGAAATTATTTTTTTTAATAATGTAAATATGCCAAAATTAAAGAAGGAAGAAACAGATTTGTTAAATAAAGGAATTAAGAAAGAGGAAATAAAGAAGCATTCAGATCATTATCAAACAACACTTCACCAGGAGTAGATGGTATACCAAATAGAATTGATAAAATATTTGAAGAACAATTGACACCAATGTTATGGTAACTGTATAATGAAATATTTAAGAGTGGTGAATTACCTGAAAGCATGAAGTTGGAAATAGCATTATTTTATTTAAAAAAGGAGACAGAACACAAATACAAAACTGGAGACCAGTAAGATTATTAACAGCAGACTATAAAATACTGGCTAAAATAGTAAATATTAGATTAAGAATGTTCGCAGAACAGTTGGTGTTACAACCCCAGATGTGCGATTCCAGGAAGAAAAATACAACAAAAATTAGCATATATAAGAGAAGTCACACAGAAAGGATAAAAAAATGAAATAGAGGGATCTCTGTACTCACTAGACTAGGAGGCTCCATTTGATGTAATAAAGCATACATACATACATATGGGATACATTAAAGGAATATAATATCCCAGAGGAACTGATTAACTCTTAGATGGGCCAGGTCTGCCAAGCGGTCCTTATCTGCCATCATATTCTATATTTGCTGGCCTGTTGGTGCTTAGGGTTGAGGCAATGGATGTCACACCTCGCACCATGCCAGCGACCTGAGTTTGGGAGTGAGCTCAGGCTCTGGGGGTCAGCAGGGATAGGGTGAGGATTGAGCACCCACAGGGCTGCTCTCCTCCCTGGGGTGAGGGCAGGGGTTAGCTCAGCATGCCAGCGGCTCCCAGTGGAGATCGGGGGCACTGCAGTGCATCAGCTGCACATCAATCAGCGTGGATGATGTGGGCAAGGTTGCCATGCTCCAGCGTGTCATGGGTGCACCATGCAGGGGAGGGGCACCAAGAACATGAAAAAAATGGCTCTCCTGGGCAGGCAATGGTATCTGACCCCCATGGCCATCACTGGATTCACCCTGCCTGGCTTTACAGGTCCTCCGCCCAGGTCCCACTCCCACAGCCAGAGTCTACATGTAAGAGCACCCAAAGAGGAGGGGTGGCTCCACTCCAAAGAGGTTAAGTTGGGGCACAGGATTAGGGAGACCTCAGGTGGGCAGGATCAGGCAGAATGCCTGCGAGAGGCTGCATGGGCCATGACCGGAGGGAAAAAGATTAAAAAAAATAATAATTTGATTAGGATTTTATATAAGGAGGCTCAGATATGTCCAATGAGTAATGGCCATATGGGGATACTTATGTTTATAAAGAATGGGGTGAGACAGGGCTGACCGTTGGGCCCTTTGTTATACATACTATGTTTGGACCCTATATTAAGGAAAATAGAAGAAGAGAAAAAGATTCAGAATGTAATATGGCAAGGGAAATACTTAAGCAAGATGAGTGCATACGCAGATGATTGCATAATATTGGTTAAAGATCAGAAGGCAGGGGATAAAATGCTGGATTTGGTGGAAAATAATAGTCAATACAAGGGGATAAAGATAAACAAAAGTAAAAGTAAAGTGTACCCATTAAGAAATGTGAATATGGAGAAAACAGGCAAATTAGGAATTGTACAAGGGAAAATAGGGGATTTTAGGGATCACATATGGTAATCCCAAGAAGATACAACAGAACTGGGAAGAACAATTTGAAATAGCACTAAGGAAAGTAAGCACCTGGAAGCAATGGAATATGACAAAAGAAAAAAGAATGTATTTAATAAAAGCCTTTATTTTGCCAATCTTTTTATATTTAGCCTATGTGTATCCGGTGCCACAGCAGATGCAGACTAGGATATTGCCTTTGTTTTTTCAGATGTTATGGGGTAACTAATTAAACCCTATTAAAAGAGGAATAACTTATAGAGAAGTAAAAGATTTTATTTATTTATTTATTTATTTATTTTATTTATGTCTTTGATAACTGGTTGAAAGGTCTGATCCAAAAGGACTGATTTCAGTCATGACCTGGGCCAAACAAGATGGCAGCAAGGTGTGCAAGAGTAGTCATACAATAATACATATCCAAGCAGTAATACAGCACATGTGCAGGAGATAGAAGAACGATAACAAAAATGAAGATCTAACTATTGTGGCATTTTGGTTATTTGGTCCACCACTAAAAGACCCATTACCTTCTTTGCAGTCTGCCAGACCCTTTGGTTGCTGCTGGTGCTGCTGGTGAGGACTGCATCTGGACCATGCGAATAACTAGTCGGACACATAAAATAATAAGGCAGGTTTATTTTGTGCTGCAGATGTTCTCTTCATGAGGACAAGCCCCAGACTGACAACATCTCTGACTGACAGGCATACATGGCACTGCCAGGCAGTGCAACAATTTGTTACATGCAAGTTCTAAGTGCTCTTAAAGGGGTGGCAGTTTAACATTAAGCCCCATGCTTAATGTGTGCTTCACATCACCTCCGGAACAGTGAATGTGAGCACCACTCGAACAAGCAATAAATCTATAACAGTTTCTAAGAAATATTTTAAGTAAATTTTAAGGCAAAAACACATTTTCATGTATTACAAGGCATTACATTGACAAACAGAACTCCACTGGGGGGAGGAAAGAACCTGGACTACATTGGGGACCAGTTAGAGTAGCACCAAAGAGTTGGGGGAAACACAATAGCACTTGAGACTTGGTCATGCCACAAGCGCTAAAGTGTGGGGGAAAGAAAAGGGAAGAGAGGGAAGGGTAGCAGCAGGAGGATACCCAGAATGCAGGTCAAACATTTATTAACAGTTGCATGACAAACGGACTGTCCATGTAAAGAGACATTCCTAAGGGGAAAAAGCATTAATGCAGGTAACTAGTACCATAGAAACAGTTGCATAAGATAGGTACAAGAACATTTACTGCAAAATAATTAAACACAGAGATTATCACCAGAGAAAGAAAATTCAGTCCTAAAACACACTGTGTCCAGTAACAAAAGTTCAAGACCTCCGTCGACTGTTCCGGTCAGTGGGAATGGAGACATGCATGGATTGCACTAGTTCCTGACAGGAGGGGGTCAGGTCATTAAAAGTGACTCAGGAGTTCTGCCCACTCTCAAATCCACACCACTTTACTCTGTAAGTCCAGGATCCGTTGACAAACTTGTTCCTAAAGATCTTCTTGATCTGGTACACTGAGGTGTATAGAAGAGAGTCCTGAGAAGAAGAAGAAGGCTGAGAAGAAGAGGAAGTCCCAGAAAAATCATCTGGTAAAATGGAATCCGGCTGAAGAGTGTCAGGAGTGGGAAGAGCTATAGGAACTAGCTGCAAGTTGTCCGGAGGGATCTCAGCTTCAGAGAGGATGGCAGGCTCAAGGGCAGCTTCATTTCTGGGAGGACTGGGGTCATCCGGAAGGTTGTTATTCAGGTACCCATGCTTTAGTCGGTTTATATGGACTTTGTTGTGTACCAGCATGCCATCTGACTCGTGTCGCAGACAAACGTGGACCGGAGGAAGCTTTTCTACAATGTAGAAGGGACCAGCCCAGGAGCGAAGCAGTTTCTTCAGTTTCTTGGTGGTGCCCAGAACAAGAACAAGTCAGTACAAATAAACAATGTCCCCAAAAGAGAATGAAGGCTTATACACCTTGGCTGCAGACATTTTTTGCTTTGCCGATTTTCTCTGGCCCAACGTGGTGATTGCAACTCGTCGGGCAAGTTCCAGCTGTTCCAGAAGAGTGATAATGAAAGAAGAAGCTGACTTAGGAACCTCTAGCAGTGAGAGATCCCTGTACAGTGGAGTCCTTGGGTGACGGCCATGGACTACGAGAGAAGGGGATGTATTCTGTGCTGTTGACACAAGGGCTGGTATTGTATGCAAACTGCACAAAGGGAACAAAATGGTCCCAGGTGTCGTGAGTTTCATCCAGATACTTGGAGAGTGTGCTGAGAATGGTAGACATCATTCTTTCACTCTGTCCATTACATTGTGGAGGGTAACTTGTGGTATGTGTCTTTTTTATGTCGAAAAGTTTGCAAGTTTCTCGGACAATGGTGGACAGGTAGTTAGTGCCTCTATCTGAATGTAGGTATGATGGGGTACCGTGATGACAAATGACTGTAGTGAGAAAGGCACTTGCCACAGTGCTGGCTTTAATGTCTCTTAGGGGGCTGAGCTCCAAATACTTCATCAGGTAGTCCACAAAGACAAGGATGTATTTGTTGCCAGAGTCAGAGCATGTTGGTAAGGGCCCAAGAATGTCAGTGCTTACTCTTTGGAACAGTTCAGTGGCTACAGGCATGGGGATGATGTGTGCCTTTGTTTGTTTGGCAGGAGGCTTTCTCCGGGAACAGGGCTGGTAGGATTTTTCGAACTGGACAATGTCTCTGTTCATGTGTGGCCAGAAGAAATGAAGCCTTGTCTTTTCCAGAGTTCTATGTATTCCCATATGACCTCCCGAAAGTGGAGAAGCATGAGTGGAGAGAAGAACTTGAGGGATGAGAGAGGCTGGCACAACTAGCTGTACGTGAGTTCTATCCATGCGATGACCCTTGCCTTCCTTGGTCCAAATTTGAAAGAGCACACCGTCATTGAGCAAATACTGCGAAGCAAAGAAAAGTGCATCTTGGCGATGTTTCTTTTGTTGCGGTAAGGTTCCAGACTCAAAGTAGGAGATTATGTCTGTAAATTGAGTGTCAGTTCTTTGTTGGGTTTTAACAGTTGTCAGGGACAAATCAGATGTAGAGGAGATGAGAAGCTCTTCGGCTGCTTGCAGTAACTGAGGATCTGTGTGTCTCTCTGTAGAAGCAGTAGGGAGCAGCAAAGCAACTTGAGGTGCTGTAGGAGTGTCCACAGGAAGCACATCCGTGGCATGGAAGGGAAGAGCCTGTAAGCAGGATTCTTCATATGTTGAGGAGGATGCAGAGGGATAACATCTCTGGCTTACACCATCAGCATTTGGGTGAACTTGACTTGGTCTGTACTGAATTTCAAAGTTGTAGGATTGCAGCATGGTGATCCATCAGGTGAACTTGCCTACTGACTCCTTCATTTCAAATAACCATGTGAGGGCAGAGTGATCAACGATAGCTGTAAAGGAGGAGTAGCAAAGGTAGCAGTCAAATTTCTTCACAGCAAATACCATTGCTAGACATTCTTTCTCTGTGATGCCATAGTTCTGCTCAGCTGTGGAAAGAGAGCTCCCACCATAGGAGACAACTCATTCTGTTCCATCTTGAATTTGACAGAGCACAGTGCCCACTGCAAAGGAACTAGCATCTCAGTAGAGCTTGAATGGTTGGTCGTGTCTTGGGTAGGCCAATACTGGAGAAGAGATTAGGTTTTGTTTTAAGGTGTCAAAGGCGTCTTTACATTCAGAAGTCCAGATATAGTCACATCCCTTTTTGGTGAGGACATATAGTGGAGCTGCAATCTTGGCGTAGTTGCATATTAACTTTCTGTAGGAGCCAGACAAGCCCAAGAAAGCTCGAAGGTCTTTGAGATCATTAGGCTCTGGATAGTCTTTGACTGCTGAGAGCATGTCTGGATCTAGAGAGATGTCTTGAGAACTGACCACATGTCCCAGGTAATGAATTTGATGCTGCACAAAAGAACACTTTTCTGGGCGAAGCTTGAGATTGGCTTGTCTGAGACGTTCGAACACATCTTAGAGATGTTGTAGGTGCTCTGGCAAAGTTCTGCTCAAGACAATCACATCATCCAGGTAGACTAGGTAAGATTTCCAAGACAACCCACATAGTGTGGCTTCCATAACCCATATGCAGATGTTTGAACTGGAAAAGTCCCAAGTGGCAGTGCCATGCTTTGTATGGATGAGAAGCTGGATCAATGGAAACTTGATAGAACCCACTCTGAAGGTCAAGAGTGGTGAAGTAAGCAGGACTGGCCGCACCTAGACTCCATAAAGCATCTTCGGTTGTAGGTAAGGGATGAGCATCCTGCACTGTGTAGGCATTGAGTTTTCTGTAGTCTACCACAAAACGATACCCTTTGTCCTGTTTTACCACCAGCAAGCAAGGTGCACCCCAGGGGCTTGTAGATTCTTCGACTATGTCCTGGTCAAGCATGTCTTTGATTATGTCCTCGAGGACTTGTTTATGTTTGTGTCCCACTTTGTAGGCTCACTGATGGATTGGTTTCTTGTTGAGCTGTTCTTTGATGGTGTGTTGCAGGATATCACAGCATCAGAACTTGTTATCTGACCCAACAAAGACATCCAGGTAATTTTCCAGGAATTTCAAAAGTTGTTGCTTTTCTGTTGGAGATGCTGGAAGTTTGGAAGAGGATAGTCGCTGACTGAGGAGTAACTCTGTTGAAGTAGGAGTGGTCATGGTAGTACTGACAGGAGTAGAGTTGGTGGAACCAGGCTGAGGTTCTTGCATGAGATGGAGCTGGTCCCCTGAAGATAAGCAGACAAACTTTCCAATGCTGGCACCCTTTGAAATGACCACTGGCTCATCTGTGAAGTTGCAGCATTTTTGGAAGACTGCACCATCATGCACCACCGATAAGGTATTTCCCGGAAGGAGACCTGGCGAATGCAATGCGGGGGATCCTGTGATGATGCCAACAACATCTTGTGGAAGTGGTTCACCTCGAATCTTGGCAATCAAAACCATTTCTGACTGAGGAGGCACAGTGACTGAGTCTATAGCTGCAAGTTGCCTCCTAGGATCTAGCGACACTTTGTTTGAGGCAAAGTCTAGGTTGGCTTTGTGAGATTTGAGAAAGTCCAGGCCTAGAATTATTGCAGGTTGAAGATCAGACACTATGTAAAACTTGACAGTAGCTTGTTGTGAGCCAAAGTGGAGCTTGAGATGGACCATGCCTGTGATAGATACTGTAGCTGTACTTGCTGTGATAATATACTTTATGTCGGCTGGAGAGACATTAGGTATGTGACGAATATCTTGGTTGTTTAGAATACTGCTGTTGATAACTGATATTTCTGCTTCAGTGTCGACCAAGGCATGCGTAGACCAATCTCTGATGGTTATAGGTATGTAGTTTGCTAGCAGAGGTGATCAGATGACAGGTACCCTTGCTCCTGGAAGTGAGATTTGTGCCAGAGTTCGCAGTTGGAGGAAGCATTTTGTTTGAATTGCGAGAGCCAGAGAGGAAGTCAGTTGCTGTGCTCCCCTACCCAACAAAAGCCCCTAGTCTGTTGGGTGGCGCTCATTTCCCTGATCCTGGGAGTAGTTGCAGTTATCATGTTGTTGGTACTGTGGTGAGCACCCGTGGTCCTCTTGAGTACTGTGGTAATATTTTAACTTTAAGCAGACATTGGCAGTGTGTCCTCTGAATCCACACCACTGGCAAGTCACTGGCTCTCGGGAAGGCGGAGGTGGATCCAGTCACTGTTGAAGTGGTTGCATAGCATTAGTATTTGCCGAGGAGGCAGTTGAGCTGATGTGTAAGGTATCGACAGTAGAAATAAGTTTGTCAATCATTGCTTGTTGCTGTAGGACACATGTGGCAAGTGCAGCCAGTTGTGAGGGTTGGGGTGCCTGACCACTGGCAGACTGGAACATTGAAATGGATTCTTGAGCTAGCCATGCAGCTTAGATGGTGTCTGTCCAGGTGGTTGGCTTTTGCTGTATGACATAGGTACGGAATTGAAGAGGCAGTCCCCGGAGAAAAGAGTTCTTATTTTATCTTTCTCTGTTTTCTGTAGGTGTTTGCATCGAGTCTCAATGTCCACAATAAAGGCTTCAAGAGATTCGGTGGGTTGCATTGTACGTTCCCACAGCTGTTGCTCCAATAACCAGGGTGGATGTGCTTGGAGGAAATGGGCTTTGAAGGTGGTGTACAGTGTGACAGTATCTCCCTTGACTTGGTCTGGAAGTGTGTTGAACCAGGAAATGGCAGTCCCTCTCAGAAGCAAGCACAAGGCATTGGAGATGAGCAAGGGATCAGTCCAACCATTGAAGGAAATCAATGCTTGGAAGTGTTTCAGCCAGTCGACAGCGTCTTTGTGAGGCAAGGCTGAGAAGGGGACTGGTTGTAGGCTGGTATGGGCCGTGGACTGTGGTGCAATGGCTTTAATGTAGGCCAAGTCATCTTGACTAGCTTGCATAGATGGTGCTCCTTGAGCAGAAATAGAAGACTGGATGTCATGGAGGATTGTTTCGATTTTGTAGCCCCATGCCATTGAGGTGGGTTAAGGTAGGACTCTGGACGCTCCGATGCCCATATCTGTGTTGTCGTCCAACACTGTGGTTGGAGATGAGCTTCGTTTCACTGAGTGAAGTTCATACGAGTGAGAAGGAGTTGCTGTCATGCAGGAGACAGGACGTCATGTCGTAGATGAAGTGGCAAGCAAAAATTATGTTCATAGACAAAAGTACAATTTTTGTAGCAAAGTTCATCAATGATATCTGAATAAAGAATTTCCCACTGAATTTTGTGTTGTTTGTTATTTAAATAAAGGTTTCGTGGCAAAAATCAGCTTTTTTTGCAGTGTCCATTCATTTAAATAGAAATCCCATTGATTTCAATGGAGTGAGGTCAATTTGTGCCCTTCACAAGATGGCCACCAGACTGTGACATGCAGTTCCTGTGGGTTTTGACTGGCCTGTCTGTAGCAAGATGGCCGCCAGCAGGGGGTTACGGGTCACTTCCTGTCTTCTTCTTGTGATGTGCTCAAGATGGAGAATTCTTGCCATGAGGCTGCCTGGCTGCTCTGCAATATGTAAAATGGCGATTGCTGCTCTGCTGAGCTTCTTCCCCAACCCTGGCACAGAAAAATGGCAGACTTTTCATGTTTTTGGTGAGTGGAAACTTGCTGGAGGAATTTCTGTATTTGTTTGCTTCACTCCATTTTGTTTTATGAAGTTTTCTATATTTTACATTTTTTTTTTGTTTCTGTTGTCTCCCAGGGTGTCCTTCACGTTTGTTTGCCCTCCGCTTATGTTCTGTTCCCAGGTGCTATGTTTAGTTATTGCTGTGCCCTTCTTGTGATTGTTTTCTCCTTTACTCTGCTGTTTTTATTTCCTTAGACTGCCTTCTGCTCGCCTGAGGCTCGTGGCTCCAAGGTGTGCTCCCCTTGTATTGTCCTCTGAATTGAGCTTTGTTTTATTTATTTATTTAAATTGATGCAGGGCTGCTTTGGAGCATGACCGGAGAGGAGTGAAGAGTCTGGGAGCAGCTTGCTCCATTTGCAGTCCTTTATTTTATTTTTTTTGTTTTGACTGGGTGGCTTGTTTGAGCATGGCCGAAGGGGTGAGTAGGGTGTGGAGGCTTTGGTGCAGCCCTGAATTTTTTTTTCTCTTGCCCCTGTTTTTTTATGGCCGATTCTGAAGCATGGCCGAGCAGGAGAGGAGCGCTGAGTTGCAGGCAGGAGGCTTGTGCATCAGAAACGCCGATTGCTCCTTTGTGTCTGCTGGGATTAGTGGAGCTGGGCTCCGGTAAGGAGCTTTGCTGAGGACCCACTGTGGAGGATCTGTGCCGTGGTCTGATGCGGCTGTTAGGGAGGGCCACTCGAAGTGTGTAGCTGCGTTTAGGAGATAGTGACTGCTGGGAGGCAGTAAGAGACAGCCTAAAGGAGCTGCAGGTGAGAAAAGTAAAGTCCAATGGAGCAGTCTCTAGCTGCAGGTTTGATTAGAAGCTGTAGGAAGGGTTTGAATGATGAGGAGGAGCAGGGAGCAGCGGGTGAGAGGAGCGCTGTGGCTGTAGGTCGGGAGCTGTGGAGAACAGGGCTGAGGCAGAAAAGCATGCTTGGTGCAGTTATTTTTTTTACTTTCATGCATTTTCTTTTTCATTTAATTTAGGGAGCAGTCCTTTTGTGCAGTACATTTATTTTCTGTGGAGCTGCGATCTTCCCTGGGTGTGACAGCTGTAGCTGGGAGGCAGAGTGGGAGCTTGGATGCCAATTGGAGCAGTTTTAAAAGAAGCCCTGCCATGAGGTGGTGGGATGTGTGTTGCATAGTTCGCTGCTCCGTGGAGCTTCTAGGGCTAAATAGAATTAACATGCTGGCAGTTTTATTTAAACAGCAGGCTAGCATTGCTTAACAATTTTTTTTTTCACAGCCAGCAATGGTAGAAGAAGGCTGCAGTCTGTTGTATTACACAGGAGACAGTTCTATATATATATATATATATATATATATATATATATATATATATTTTATGCAGCTGTTTGCAAAATATCATTTAAGCAGTTTAGACGTACTGGGGTGATAACTTGGGGTAAACAGAGATGCAGACAAGTGAGATGGGGGTCTGGACAGAAGAATGCCCACATTCTCCACCATGTGTGGCGTTTTGGTTATTTGGTCTGCCACTAAAAGATCCCTTACCTTCTCTGTGGTGTGCCAGACCCTTCGGTTGCTGCTGGTGCTGCTGGTGAGGACCCCATCTGGACCATGTGAATAATTAGACGGACACATAAAATAATAATAGGGCAGGGTTATTCTGTGCTGCAGATGTTCTCTTCATGAGGACAAGCCCCAGACTGACAAAATCTCTGACTGACAGGCATACACGTCACTGCCAGGCAGTGCAACAATTTGTTACATGCAAGTTCTAAGTACTCTTAAAGAGGCGGCAGCTTAACATTAAGCCCCATGCTTAATGTGTGCTTCACACTATACAGAGCAACAGTATGTACAGATACACAGCTAGTGGATTTTATACTATACAAAGCAACAGTATGTACAGATACACAGCTAGTGGATTTTATAGTATACAGAGCAACAGTATGTACAAGCACAACAGCATGGGGGATTATAGACAAGATCAGAGTTGTAACATCAAGCTATTGATTAGAAACTGTGGACTTATTGCTGTATGTGATCACATCAGAAGGTGCTAACTACAGTATATGCAATGGTACAGCAGTTGTCTGGTCACGGACAGTCCTGATCAACCAGGAGAAATAATAGAGTGTGAGCAAGTCAGGACTAGAGAGTAAGTGATTGGAGGTTGACAAGGTAAGTGTCATGGATAAAGGCAGGCAGAAAAGTTGAAGACTACAGAGGCTAGGGCTAGGGTGAAAGATGGTGGATTAAACATGTTGCAGCCAGTTGTTTTTTTTAGTGGGAATATTTACTACATTTAATTTAGTTCCTATAATTAAAGGGGAAACCTTGGGATGGTAGCAGTTCACGCATAGGTAGGGGGGCCCTTTGATTAAAAAATATAGGGAAGAAAGGGAACTTAAAAGGTGGGAAAATATGGCCTGGATATATGGAGACTTGTAGGAGCTATCTTACACAATGGGGATTTAAAGTAGTTTCTTTAATCAGAAGGAACAGGAAACAAGTATATAAAGAGACAATGGAAAGCATTTTTTATGAGAAAGAGGTGTTTAAAGTTAAAAAAGGAATAGTGGTAGAAGACTTGTTAGCTGCAACACTAGAATTCTAAAAAAATGAAAGAAGTGAGTTGTATGTGCAGTCGTGAAAAATTAAATATGAGAAGTAATCATAAACATAAAATAATGGAGGAGAGAATATGTGGGGAGGTTAAATTGTGGGTTAGCAGAAGAAACAATGATGCACATGTTCTTTGATTGTTCTTATATTAAACCTTTTTGGAGCATGTTAGCCAAATTTTGGGGATGAAATGCTTTAAATATAAGAACTGTGAAACATTGATTTATGGGCAATTATCCAAAATATGGGAGAAATTTAACAAAAGTGCCATATATGTGATTCCAGCTGTATTAAAATGAGTAATATGGCAAAACAGATGTTTAAGATTTTTGCAGAAAAAAGAAGTAACTATGCAGGATCTTTTGTTAAAAGTACAAGGGGAAGTGGATAAAGTATATCAGGAGGAATGCAGGATATTTGGGGAAGATAGGGCAAGGAAAATCTGGAAAAACATTATAGGAATTGGTTAAAAAGTTGTAAATAATTTGTATATAAGAAAATGTAAATAATATATGTACAAAATGTGTGTGTTTTTTGTAAATAAAAAAAATTCCCCTATTTTTTTCGAGAAGTGCCATGGGATCTTTAACATCCACCTGAACCGGCAGATGGGACCTCGGTTTAGCATCTCATCCAAAGGATAGCACCTCAGGAGTGCAGCACCCCCCGCATGTTGTATTACAGTGTCAGTATTGGGATATTAACCCGAGTGCCTGGTGTGGAGATAGAACCCACAGCCTTCTGATCTCGCGGCTTCAGAGGCGAGTGTGCTACCTGCTGAGCCACTGACACTGGTAGCTGATAACTGATGGTGTTCCCCATGGCTCAATACAAGGTCCCCTGCTTTTCTTGCCTTTTATTAGTGACATGCCCAGAAAGTGTGGGGGTGATTCTCTACAGCTGTATGCTTTCTTGTACAGATCCTAAGCTGACATAAACTGGATTAACATGGAACTGGAGAGAGACTTCAAATAACTTGAATCATGGCTTAAAAAAATAAGCTTGTCCTTAATATCAAAAGGATAGTTTGCTGTTTAGTCCCATACTACTGAAAAACAACATCTGTTAAAACTGTGCACCCTTTGCAGCTCTCAGTTAGAAGTGGTGGGATCAGTGAAATAGCTTGGAATGCTTCATGACCAGGATATTTCATTTAGCCCCCATGTTGATGCTGTAATGATATCATTATACCAGCAGGCTGGTCTCCTATACAAGAGTTACCCATACCTCTCCATGGAAACACGCCTTTGTACTGCTAACAGCACATTGTTGCCTATACTTCCATATGGTGCCCCTGTACTTCAGTTCTTCCAGGACTCCGTGCTAAGCAGGCTTAATATATTGTACAACAAAGTGAGGCAATTTGCTGTGGATGCTCTCCCTAGCGTTCACCATTGTGATGTATTCACTGCACCACGTTGGCCTTTACTTGAAGCAAGAATGTTTTTTCAACTCCTCTGTCTCACCTTCAAAATGCAAAACACAACAACTGTGGGGGCTCTCAAAACACCTTTGTGTGTCTCGTGTGGTTCTATTAGCTAAATAACTGAAGCAAGGGGGGAGGGGGGTTTAAACAAACAGCCAAGCTAATGCACAGGACCAACAACTTACATCCAGGAGAAATAAATAAATCCACTTGCTATAAACAAATAAATACATGCTGATAGTTGTGGGGATAGTTGCAAGAATGTGAGTGGGGAGCTCCAATGAATGCGCTAGATTTAAAAGAAAGGGCGTGACTTACATACTAAATATTTATAAGGTTTGCACTTTACATTTTCATGCAGGGAGAGAGCAAATCAGCTCTGAGGAAGACTATGGGAGACACGTCAGCTGATTGGTCGAGCTGTGCCATGAGACACATTCGAATCCATGCTGCTTAGGTTGCTGTGGTTACACCATTTGTGGTGTTGGCATTAATTTATTTGTTTATAGCCAGTGGATTTATTTATTCTCCTGGATGTAAGTTCTGCACTGTTTGCGATACGATGTTGGGCACTTTTTGAACATTAAAAAGAATTTTGCTATGAATGGTAAGTGTTTCTATGTTTCATATTCAGAAAGCATAGCTGTGCTCCTTGGTCCTGTGCATTAGCTTGGGTGGGTTTTAAAACCCCCTCCCCCACCTTCAAAATGAAAAGGATTTCTACCCCCCAGCCTTAGGGTATTCTCAAGACCAAACCCCGGATAAGGCTCCTGCTTTTGACCATTACTAGAAATACCATGGGTGAGAAAAGCTCTGGCAGGTTGGCCTTCTCCTTCACTGCTCCAAAGATTTGGAATGAGCTCCTGCGAGAGGTCCAAAATTGCCACACATTTGCAGTGTTTAAGAAAATCTTTAAGGCCTATTTATTAAAGGGTAGCCTGTGCTAAGATTACTACTGATGCTGTTTCTGGCTCTACCCAGTGGCCATTGGGATCTATACTCACTTATCTTGTCCTCCCTCATGGGGTACTAAACTTTGCTGGTATGTTCACTATGTAGTGCACTGTGTAATGCATCTATTTTTTTGTTGTCCTCAGTGTTCATTTTGTTATTGTGAAATTGTTATGTATCTAAGCATGTAACCCTCTCATGTAACCATTTGCTTAAACAGGACAACTTTGTGAAACAGGGCCTCATAGACCTAAATGTTACTTCCTGTCAAAAAATAAAGGTTTTTATCTATCTATCTATCTATCTATCTATCTATCTATCTATCTATCTATCTATCTATCTATCTATCTAACATTGACAAGACTGATTGTAATACTGTATATGCCATATAATTGTCTCTGTATGTAATTAACTGGGTACCATGTATGTTTGACTATATTTGTGCAATGCTCTGTTTCAGGATGTTAGTGCAATACTATTCCTGTATGTAATAAACTCTGGATTGTCACTGAAAAAGGGGTATGCATAAATCAATGAGCCCACCTGGTTAACAAAATTCAAATAATGTAATAAATAAACCATTACCCCACTTTTTTTTTCATATGTGTTTCTTTAATCAGTTCATTTCACTATCTCAATATCTAGTTGTAGAAAATGTGTTAATCTGACAGTGCTTCCAATTCACACAATTCATCAATGGATGAGCGTACTGGCACATTGATGTTATACAGAGTTGTGAATGTGCTTGAGTGTCAGGTGACCTTGATTAAGGGCAGATTGTTTGACATTCCATATGATTAAGAACTTAAATCACAAAATGTAATTTCAAAGAAATAATGTGACATACTGTGAACTAAATACAGGCCCCTGGAATACCATCCCAGTAGTTTGCATTATTTCTTTCTCATTATACTTTGCAGTTTAAATTGCTCAGCAGTGGTTACTGCTGCACCAAAAAAAAAAAAAAATCACATTGCCATCTTGATAAAAACATACAAATGTTTATTTTATTCATGTATGCATTTGTTTACCGGGTAGGCATACTGGTCCAACGGACCATTTTCAGGCACAATCCGGCCATGAAGATGGCACAATTAAAAAGGTGCAGGTACACAATATGTAACCGTAATGTCATTAGAAACAATTCCGACAGTCTGAGAGTGCAGTACAGTAGATAAGGTGCAGGTACATAATATGTAACAGTAATGTCATTAGAAACATGTCCGACAGTCTGAGAGTGAATTACAGTAGATAAGGTGCAGGTATATAATATGTAACGTAGAAACATAGAAGTTGATGGCAGATAAGGACCACAAGGCCCATCCGGTCTGCCCATTTCTTTTTCTACCTTATAAATGTGCTATCAGCCTTTGCTCTGTCAATGGCCTATCTATTCATACTCGGCAGTATTGCTCCCTTATGTCTATCCCTTGCCTGTTTGAAGCCCTGCACTGTATTCATATCTACCACTTCCTGAGGTAGGCCGTTCCATGCATCCACCACTCTTTCTGTGGAAAAGAACTTCCTCACATTACCCTTTAATTGGCCTCCCTCTAATTTCAAGCTGTGTCCTCTTGTCTTGCTATTTTTCTTATATTGAAACATGTTAGACTCTTTCACCTTGTTAATGCCCTTAAGGTGTTTGAATCTTTCGATCATATCACCTCTCTCCCTCCTTTTCTCTAGGATATACATATTGAGCTCTGTTAATCTGTCTTCATATGTTTTCTGATGCACTCTCTGCACCATTTTGGTTGCCCTTCTCTGGACTGCCTTAATTTGGTTAATGTCCTTGTGAAGGTGTGGCCTCCAGTACTGCACTCAGTACTCCAGATGGGGCCTAACCAGCATCCTGTAAAGAGGGATTATTACCTCCCTCTTCCCACTTGTGCTACTCCTACTAATACACCCTAACATCCCCTAGCCTTACCTACTGCTTTAGTGGTCTGCTTGGATGATTTCAGGTCATCAGTGATGATGATGCCCAAGTCTCTTTCTTCCATTGTGACTGCCAGCAACTCCCCTCCCAGCCTATAAGTGGCTTCAGGGTTTCTCTTCCCTATGTGCATGATCTTGCACTTGTTTGCATTAAACTCCAGTTGCCACTCTTCTGACCATTTTGCTAATTTATCGAGATCTGTTCTCATTCTGCCCACCCCATCTGGATCATCTACTCTGTTGCAGATCTTGGTGTCATCTGCAAACAGACAAACATTACCCTCCAGTACATCTGCTATGTCACTGATGAAGATATTGAAGAGGACTGGCCCCTGGACTGATCCCTGAGGTATCCCACTTGTGACTTGCATCTCTTCTGACTGTATACCATTTACCACCACTCTCTGTTTTCTGCCAGTCAACCAGTTTGCCACCCAGTTGACCAATGTCTGACCCACCCGAGCCTACCCAGCTTATTAATCAATCTTCTATGTGGAACAGTATTGAAAGCTTTGCTGAAGTCAAGGTAGGCGACATCTACTGCTCCCCCTTGGTCCACCACTCTGGTTACCCAGTCAAAGAAATCTATGATATTAGTTTGACAGGACCTTTCTTTTGTAAACCCATGTGGTCTTGTATCCTGTGCTCCTATGGATTCCAGGTGTTGCACTATCCTTTCCTTAAGGAATTCCTCCATAATCTTGCCCACTACTGAGGTAAGACTGACTGGTCTGTAGTTCCCTGCTTCCTCCCTGCTACCACTCTTGTGGAGCGGGATCACATGAGCCCTTCTCCAGTCTTCTGGGACCTCTCCTGTGCTCAGAGACTCACTAAACACTTCTGATAATGGCTCTGCTAGTTCCACCCTTAGCTCCTTTAGTATCCTTGGATGTATGCCATCAGGTCCCATTGCCTTGTCCACCCTGAGCTTATCGAGCTCTTTTGTGAAGGGACTAGTGCGTACCTCCTTCCCTCCTGTGTCCATGGTGCTGAGCTGTGGGCCCTACCCTACCTTCTCTTCAGTAAATACTGAGCAGAAGTATCTATTTAGGATAGATGCTTTTATATGGTCCTCCTCTTCACACGCCCCCTTATCTCCTTTGATCTTAGCAATACCCCCCTCTGGACTTTCTCCCTTCACTAATGTGTCTATAGAAAGTCTTGTCACCTTCTTTTACTGTCTGTGCTAGTGTTTCCTTGGTTTGGGCCTTTGCCTGCCTTAATGCCTACCCTGCTTCCCTTAGGGAAGTTTGGTATGCCTCTCTATCTTCATCCCGCTGCGTTCCCTTGTATTTCCTGTAGGCC
The DNA here is from genome assembly GCA_016271365.2 of Neoceratodus forsteri. Classification (NCBI taxonomy): domain Eukaryota; kingdom Metazoa; phylum Chordata; order Ceratodontiformes; family Ceratodontidae; genus Neoceratodus; species Neoceratodus forsteri. Next base: position 1,408,232,697 of record CM057452.1, read on the forward strand.
AGCCTTTTGGCTCTGACCTTTTCTGCTACTGTTTTTGGGAACCAAAGTGGTTTCCTTCTTCTTTTGCACTTCCTTTTCTCTCTAACACAATGGAATGTTGCTTCAAGTATTGCATCCTTAATGCTTTCCCACTTTGCCTGTACTCCCTCACCTGTATTTCTTTTTGCCAGTGCTAGCTTTACTCTGTTGGCCATCTTATCAAAGTCAGCTCCTCTGAAGTCCCATATTTTTGCCTTGGAATGGGATGATTTAGTTGTAGCGACCAATCTGAACCATACCATGTGATGGTCACTGGACCCCCAGGTGACCTTCTACCTGGAGATCTGTGATCCTTTCCCTATTAGTCAGTACTAGATCTAGGATAGCCCTGTCTCTTGTGGGTTGTTGAACCAGTTGTTTGAGGCCCTCCCACTGCAGGGAATCCACCATGTGTCCAGTTCTGGCAGATGTTCCTGCTGGTATTGACCAATCTGTATATGGCATGTTGAAGTATCCCATTATCAGAACCTCCCCTTTAGCTGTCATGTTTTGTACATCTTCTAACAGCAATGTGTCTATGTCCTCCCCCTGGTCTGGGGGCCTGTAGACAACCCCAGTTCTTATTGCTGTCCCATTTCCTGTTTCCAGGGTTACCCACAGTTCTTCTGGCTCCTTATGTGTATTCTGAATTTCTGTAGGTTTGATATTTTCATAAACATACAGAGCCACTCCCCCCCCCTTTTTGCACCTTGATCTCTTCTGAACAGTACATAGCCAGGTACTGAAGTCTCCCAAGTGTGGTTACTGGTAAACCCCATCTCGTTAATTGCTACTATGTCCAGTTTAGCCTCTGTCATTATTGTCTGCAGGTCTGGAATCTTATTTCCGAGACTGCGAGCATTTGTGTACATGATTTTCCATTGGCCAGATTTGTGTGTTAGTTGCTGGGTGAGGTCTGGTGTTTCCTCTGTGTGTCATATGGGAAGCTAGACCTTTTTCTTTATCTTGTGATGCAAATGAACTTCAAACATGCTGAACTCCTGTTTGACCACTAGCTCAGAGGGAAGGGGCATTCTTTCCATTCGATGTATGGGGTGCTGCACCCCTCTCCCCATTTACTAGTTTAAATATTCTGCAAAGACATCAAACTTCTGCCCCAATGCACTGACTCCCTCCTTAGTCAGATGCAGTCCATAAAATTTAAAGCACTTTCACTCCCAAAACTTTTGCCAGTTCCCTACAAATTTGTGTCCTTTTTCCTGGCACCAGCCCTTGAGCCACATGTTTAGCTCCCCTATCTCCCCTTCTCTGACTTTCCGTCCATCTGCCCCCCTCTCCCAGACTGGCAGGATCGCAGAGAAGGAGATGCTGGATGAAATGGATGATAGTTTGTCACCCAGCCTAGTCAGATGTTCCTTGGTCTCCACAACTAACTGGCTGACGAGATCAAAAGTCCCTATGTGTACCAGGACATCAATATTTTCCCCTGCTTCCTGAGCAATTTTAGCAATGCGATCAGTGTCTCTCCACACTGATGTACTGGGGAGACATCTGACCATTACCCCTGGCTGGAGATAGGTATCAACTCCCTGAATCATGGAGTCTCCTATAATCAGAAGTTTTTTGGATTTCCTTTTTGCTTTTTTTGTTTTTGTTCCTGTTTTGGCGAGTTTTGTTGTGCTAGCTCCTGTGCTGCAGTGTCCTGCTCTGCAGTGCCCTCGGCCCCTTTATTTGATTTCAGAGATAGGAGCAGATACCTGTTTGTAGTATTGATATGGTTTGTGGAGGTAATATGTTGGAGAGCACCAAGTGAAGGGGCACCCTATTTTCCCCTCCTAACCACCTGCCAACCTCCCAGACCAACTACCCTCTGCGGTCGAGGTGCTTCTGTTGGATGTTGGGGAAATGGTGGGTGGTTCTTATAATATGTTTCCTCTTGAATATGAAATCTGAGGCACGCAATCTCTGCCCATGCTGCCTGGAGCTGAGCCCTAAGATCTCCAATGGCCCAGCATGTACAACAGTGTCTAAAATCTTGTAAAGTTGCCTTCTGAAAAATGTTCCACAGTACCTACAGTTAATGATATCCATTCCAGATAATTTGCTGGGTTTATAACCTGGTCAGAGTAATTAGAGGGAAGAAAATGCAAGCAAAAGTTTGATTTTGTGTTTTTTTTATTTTTTTATTTTTGTATAACTTATTATAACAAGTTAAATTACTAGTGCCCTTGTAAATGAGGTAACAGTGTGGATACCCCATGGATCTGCCCCTTCCTGCTTTGCCACAGGAAATGTCACGACTGTGCTACCCTATAAAAGAAGAGTAGTGTGGGGTGGTTGGGGATGGGGGTGGGTGGCTGGGTCCTTCTCCTGCTGAAAAAGAACCATGGATGAAAGAAACAAGGAGGTAACAGCAGAAACAATCAGTCAGCAACAAATGCAGTAACCCTGAAAGCTTATCCTAATGAAAGATAAAACTGTAAAACCTGTAAAGCACCACCTGTAATAATTTCACAGAAGATATACCCAGTAAGAACCACTTTGCTACTGAGAAAAATAAAGCAGTAACAGAAGATATACCTTGCAAAAGACAATTTGAATCAGAAGATTACAGCAGTAATCTGTTAGCACACACCTGTAGGCACACCTTGTAATAATGCAACAGAAGGTATACCCAGCAACAGCAATTTGAAGCAGAAAAAAATAAAGCAATAAAATGTTAGCAACAAATAGTAACAATCGCTGTGAGTACAAAATAAAAACAATAACACCCAATAAATCTACCTAGCCAAAAGAAGTCTTAATCCTTTCCCTTACTCTGGTAAGGTTCTTTGCTCTGTCCTTTCAAGCAACCTACAAGGAAAGAGCTCAGGTGAAGCTAGGTGCCTTGGCCAGCAAACCTAGTCTTCCACTACCAGTATGTCATTAGAAACAAGTCTGACAGTCTGAAAGTGCAGTACAGTACATTAGGTGTAGGTACATAACACAGACAGTAATGTCATTAGAAACAAGTCCAACAGTCTGAGAGTGCAGTACAGTAGATAAGGTGCAGGTACATAATACAGACAGTAATGTCATTAGAAACAAGTCCAACAGTCTGAAAATGCAGTACAGTAGATAAGGTGCAGGTACATAATATGTAACAGTAATGTCATTAGAAACAAGTCTGACAGTCTGAGAGTGCAGTACAGTAGATAAGGTGCAGGTACATAATATGTAACAGTAATGTCATTAGAAACAAGTCTGACAGTCTGATGCAGTACAATAGATAAGGTGCAGTTACATAATACAGATAGTAATGTCATTAGAAACAAGTCCGACAGTCTGAGAATGTAGTACAGTAGATAAGGTGCAGATACATAATATGTAACAGTAATGTCATTAGAAACAAGTCTGACAGTCTGAGAGTGCAGTACAGTAGATAAAGGTGCAGGTACATAATATGTAACAGTAATGTCATTAGAAACAAGTCTGACAGTCTGAGAGTGCAGTACAATAGATAAGGTGCAGTTACATAATACAGATAGTAACGTCATTAGAAACAAGTCCGACAGTCTGAGAATGTAGTACAGTAGATAAGGTGCAGATACATAATATGTAACAGTAATGTCATTAGAAACATGTCTGACAGTCTGAGAGTGCAGTACAGTAGATAAGTTGCAGATACATAATATGTAACAGTAATGTCAGTAGAAACAAGTCCGACAGTCTGAGAGTGCAGTACAGTAGATAAGATGCAGGTACATAATATGTAACGTATGTCATTAGAAAGAAGTCCAACAGTCTGAGAGTGCAGTACAGTAGATAAGGTGCAGGTACATAATACAGACAGTAATGTCATTAGAAACAAGTCCAACAGTCTGAAAATGCAGTACAGTAGATAAGGTGCAGGTACATAATATGTAACAGTAATGTCATTAGAAACAAGTCTGACAGTCTGAGAGTGCAGTACAGTAGATAAGGTGCAGGTACATAATATGTAACAGTAATGTCATTAGAAACAAGTCTGACAGTCTGAGAGTGCAGTACAATAGATAAGGTGCAGTTACATAATACAGATAGTAATGTCATTAGAAACAAGTCCGACAGTCTGAGAATGTAGTACAGTAGATAAGGTGCAGATACATAATATGTAACAGTAATGTCATTAGAAACAAGTCTGACAGTCTGAGAGTGCAGTACAGTAGATAAGGTGCAGGTACATAATATGTAACAGTAATGTCATTAGAAACAAGTCTGACAGTCTGAGAGTGCAGTACAATAGATAAGGTGCAGTTACATAATACAGATAGTAATGTCATTAGAAACAAGTCCGACAGTCTGAGAATGTAGTACAGTAGATAAGGTGCAGATACATAATATGTAACAGTAATGTCATTAGAAACAAGTCTGACAGCCTGAGAGTGCAGTACAGTTGATAAGGTGCAGATACATAATAGGAAACAGTGATGTCATTAGAAACAAGTCTGACAGTCTGAGAGTGCAGTACAGTAGATAAGTTGCAGATACATAATATGTAACAGTAATGTCAGTAGAAACAAGTCCGACAGTCTGAGAGTGCAGTACAGTAGATAAGATGCAGGTACATAATATGTAACGTATGTCATTAGAAAGAAGTCCAACAGTCTGAGAGTGCAGTACAGTAGATAAGGTGCAGGTACATAATATGTAACAGTAATGTCATTAGAAACAAGTCTGACAGTCTGAGAGTGCAGTACAGTAGATAAGGCGCAGGTACATAATACAGACAGTAATGTCATTAGAAACAAGTCCGACAGTCTGAGAGTGCAGTACAGTAGATAAGATGCAGGTACATAATATGTAACGTATGTCATTAGAAAGAAGTCCAACAGTCTGAGAGTGCAGTACAGTAGATAAGGTGCAGGTACATAATATGTAACAGTAATGTCATTAGAAACAAGTCTGACAGTCTGAGAGTGCAGTACAGTAGATAAGGCGCAGGTACATAATATAGACAGTAATGTCATTAGAAACAAGTCCGACAGGCTGAGAGTGCAGTACAGTACATAAGGTGCAGGTAAATAATACGTAACAGTAATGTCATTAGAAACAAGTCCGACAGTCTGAGAGTGCAGTACAGTAGATAAGGTGCAGGTACATAATACATAACAGTAATGTCATTAGAAACAAGTCCGACAGTCTGAGAGTGCAGTACAGTAGATAAGGTGCAGGTACATAATATGTAGCAGCAATGTCATTAGACACAAGTCTGACAGTGTGAGAGTATAGTACAGTATATAAGGTACAGGTATATAATATGTAACAGTACTGTCATTAGAAACAAGTCTGACAGTCTGAGAGTGCAGTACAGAAGATAAGGTGTAGGTACATAATACAGACAGTAATGTCATTAGGGACAAGTCCGACACTCTGAGAGTGCAGTACAGTAGATAAGGTGCAAGTACATACTGTGTAACAGTATGTCATTAGGAACATGTCCAACAGTCTGAGAGTGCAGTACAGTAGATACGGTGCAGGTACACAATATGTGCCAGTAATGTCATTAGAAACAAGTCTGAGAGTGCAGTACGGTAGATAAGGTGCAGATACATAATAGGAAACAGTGATGTCATTAGAAACAAGTCCGACAGTCTGAGAGTGCAGTACAGAAGATAAGGTGTAGGTACATAATACAGACAGTAATGTCATTAGGGACAAGTCCGACACTCTGATAGTGCAGTACAGTAGATAAGGTGCAAGTACATACTATGTAACAGTATGTCATTAGGAACATGTCCGACAGTCTGAGAGTGCAGTACAGTAGATAAGGTGCAGGTACATAATACAGACAGTAATGTCATTAGGGACAAGTCCGACAGTCTGAGAGTGCAGTACAGTAGATAAGGTGCAAGTACATACTATGTAACAGTAATGTCATTAGAAACAAGTCTGACAGTCTGAGAGTGCAGTACAGTAGATAAGTTGCAAGTACATGCTATGTAACAGTAATGTCATTAGAAACAAGTCCGACAGTCTGAGAGTGCAGTACAGTAGATAAGGTGCAAGTGCATACTATGTAACAGTATGTCATTAGGAACGTGTCCGACAGTCTGAGAGTGCAGTACAGTAGATAAGGTGCAGGTACATAATATGTAACAGTAATGTCATTAGAAACAAGTCCAGCAGTCTGAGAGTGCAGTACGGTAGATAAGGTGCAGGTACATAATATGTAACAGTAATGTCATTAGAAACAAGTCCGACAGTCTGAGAGTGCAGTACAGTAGATAAGGTGCAGGTACATAATATGTAACATTAATGTCATTAGAAACAAGTCCGACAGTCTAAGAGTGCAGTACAGTAGATAAGGTGCAGGTACATAATACAGACAGTAATGTCTTCAGAAACAAGTCCGATAGTCTGAGAGTGCAGTACAGTACATAAGGTGCAGGTACATAATACAGACAGTAATGTCATTAGAAACAAGTCCGACAGTCTGAGAGTGCAGTACGGTAGATAAGGTGCAGGTACATAATATGTAATAGTAATGTCATTAGAAACAAGTCCGACAGTCTGAGAGTGCAGTATGCTAGATAAGGTGCAGGTACATAATATGTAATAGTAATGTCATTAGAAACAAGTCCGACAGTCAGAGAGTGCAGTCCATAGATAAGGTGCAGGTACATAATATGTAACAGTAATGTCATTAGAAACAAGTCTGACAGTCTGAGAGTGCAGTACAGTAGATAAGGTGCAGGTACATAATACAGACAGTAATGCCATTGCAGCAGGTACAACAGTCTAGGAGAATACAGTACAGCATATACAGTAGTGTCTGTAGAAAAATGCAGTGTAGTATGAACATACAAATATACAAAAATTGCCAGCAGATAAAGGCCTAATGATTGAACAAGTCTGCTCAATTGTGCAGCTAGCATCCCTTATACTGCAGCTACCCTTCCCTCTCCCCCCTCCCATTACCCTCACTGTTGCCCTGTCCCAGCCCTCTTTTGAAGCAGCCCAAAAAGTGTAAAAAAACAAACATTACAGAGTTAAACATTATATGCAAAGCAATGCAGGCTGGTATAAAAACAACAATACATAGCTAGAAAATTGTATGCATGGACGTGCACTGGACAGAGTGCACTTGTGCAGCAATGCTTAATTACATTGGAGGATCACAGGTAATAGTGCAATCACATTGGGGTAAGCTGGGTTTCTGGAATAACCACAGAGATTCCTTAAAAGTCTAGGTGGCATGTGGGAGGGGGTCACCCTGGGGAGCAGGATCAGGTGGCATTAGCCATTAGGGCTGATTTGTAACGAGATTTAAATGAGATGTGGGAGTCCAGTGAGTGAAGGGCAAAGGGTAGGCTGTTCCACAGTTTTGGGGCATCTGAGGAAAAGGCTTTGCTGCCAAGGAAGGGTGGGAGCTGGGATTCAATGGGGGCTTGAGGAGTTTCTGAGGGTTCTGGGGCAAATTTTTCATTTGAACGGGGGAAGAGGGGTGATTTGTCCCATCTCTAATGACCATGTCAGTGGCACAGCTGAGGCTAAAAACTCTATGAGCCTGGTTGGGGGGGAGCCAATGGACTGGTATAGGGTACAGTGGTGGGTAGTGTATTGTGCCATTAGTGCAGATCTGCAGATATTATTATAGGTTGCATTTAGCCTATTGCATTTGAGGGGTAAAGGTTTACATATATATGGGGGCGCAGTAATCTATTAATGGGAGGAGGTTACCTTGGCTATTGCAAGACAGGCCTCAGGAATTAGGAATTTTTTTAAATGGTATACCATTGCCAGTTTTTGGTGGATGCATCAAATGGTGGAGCCTATATGTTCAGAGAAAGTGCAGGGCCTAGGGTAACACCCGGGTGCTTGAAAGAGGGGTGCTGTGTCCAGAGGGAGACCACAAGGGTAGATACACATAGGGTGGAGGGGGTACTTGCATATCTGGCTAGCTTAGGCTTGGAGCCCAGAAGTATGGCCTTAGTTTTGTTAGTGTTGACCAGGCGCCTGTTCTCCAAGAACCATTTATGGATGGTGCAGTAGTTGGAGCAGAGTGGAGCAGAGATGTTATTCAGTGATTTATCACTGTTATACAACAACAGGTCATTCGCATATAGTATGGCGTTACAAGTAAGACTGTCACTTTGGAGTGAGTTTATGAAAAGAGAAAAAATGATGGGGCCCAGCTTAGAGTCCTGGTTACCTGTGGTTACTGCCTGATCTGTGGAGGTGGCTTCCTCTACACATACAGTTTGGGAGTGTCCTGCAAGATAGCTCCAGAACCAGGTGGTGGTCCCTGTAGTGCGGTCAAGGCTCCTTAGTTTACCATGGAGAGTGTTGTGGTCCACCAGGTCGAAGGCCTTTGTTAGGTCTACAAAAACATAGAAACACAGAAATATACTGTAGACTTTGACAGCAGATATATACCGCTTGGCCCACCTAGTCTGCCCATTTCCCTACCTATTGGATAAACTGCATATTCTAGTTAATCAGCAGCCTACTTCTTCCTACCTCTCACTATAATTGTCTTGTGTCTGTCCCACGCATACTTGAATTCCCTCAATGTTTTTGACCCCACAATCTCCTCAGGAAGGCTGTTCCATGTATCCACCACCCTCCCGTGAAAAAATACTTCCTCACATTGCCCCAGAGCCGTCCCCCTTCTATCATCAGATTGTGCCCCTTTGTTCTTGAGCATCTCTTTTTCTGAAATATGCTACCCTCTTAGACTTTGTTGATTCCCTTGAGGTACTTCAAAGTTTCAATCATTCCCCCCCCCCTTCCTTGAGGGTATATATATTAAGCTCTTTTAGTCTCTCTTCATATGGCTTCTGGTGCAGACCCTGCACCATTTTAGTTGCCCTCCTCTGGACTGCCTCCATCCTGTCAATGTCCTTGTGGAGATGGGGTCTCCAGAACTGCCCACAGTATTCCAGATGGGGGCTCACCAACTGTCTGTACAGAGGGATAACAACATTCTGTTTTCTACTGGTGATGTCTGTCCCTATGTATCCCAGAATCCCACGCAGCCCTCCTTACTGCCTTCTCACATTGCTTGCCTACCTTAAGGTCATCTGATATGAATATTCCCAGGTCCCTTTCCATTTATTTGTTGTCAGTACCGCCCCCCTTCATTGTGTACTCTTCCCTTCAGTTTTTGTTTCCCAGGTGCATTACTGTGCACTTTGCATTGAAACTAAGCTGCCATACTGTTGACCATTGCTCCAACCTTGCCAAGTCCCTTCTCATCCTTTCCACCCCCTCCTTGTGTATCAACCCTGTTGCAGATCTTTGTGTCGTCTGCAAAGAGGCATACTTTTCCTTCCAACTCCTCTGCAATGTCACCTATAAAGACATTAAAGAGTACCAGTCCCAGTATTGAACCCTGCGGTACCCCACTAGTAACTCCCCTTTCTCCAGAGTGTGTTCCATTTACTATTATCCTCTGCATCCTGTTGCCCAGCCAATTTGTTACCCAGTTTACTACCCTGGGAACCCACTCCCAGGCTGGCTAACTTGCTCATTAATCTTTTGTGTGATACTGTGTCAAATGCCTTGCTAAAGTCTAAGTAGGCCTTATCCACAGCCCTTCCCTGGTCTGCTACTTTGGTCACCCAGTCAAAGAAATCTATTAGATTCATCTGACATGATCTTCCCACTATGAATGCATGCTGTCTTAGGTCCTGTGTTCCACTGGCCTCTAGGTACTCGACAATTCTTTCTTTCAGAAGTGATTCCATCATTTTCCCAACCACTGAGGTCAAACTAACAAGTCTGTAGTTTCCTACCTCTGCCTTGCTCCCACTTTTGTGAAGGGAGATCACATCCACCTTCCTCCAGTCCTCAGTTACCTCACCATCCTCCCATGATTTGTTAAAAAGGGTAGTCAGTGGTGTCACTAGGTCTCCCCCTTAGTTCTTTTAGAATTCTGGGGTGAATCCCATCAGGTCACATTGCTTTGTCCACCTTGAGTTTTAAGAGTTCTTTCAAGACCCTTTATTCTGTGAATGGATTGGTATCAACACTCCTGCCTAGAGTGCTTCTGTTGTTTGGTTTAGGTACTGTACCTCCCCCCTCTTCTTCTTTTGTAAATACTGAGCAAAAGTATTTATTCAGTATCTCTGCATTTTCACTGTTGCTCTCTGCCCACCTCCCCTCCCCTTTATTAAGTCTCACTATCTCTCCATTGTTCTTTCTTCACTCCCTAATGTATCAATAAAAGGTTTTATCCCCCTTCTTAACCGAGCTGGCTATCTTTTTCTCAGTTTGGGCCTTTGCTATCCTGACTACCTTCCCTACTTCCCTCTGCTTTAAATGATACAGTTCTCTGTCCTGCTCCTTCTGTGATTCCTTATATTTCCTAAATGCTATCTTTTTCTCCCTAACCTTCACCGCCACTTCTTTTGAGAATTATAGTGCTTTTTTTTACTTCATTTTGTTTTCTTTATTTGTTTCACACACAGGCTTGTTGCCTCTATGATGGCAGGTTTGATTTTTCCCCATTGTTGTTCCACCCCTTGTTCCTGCCCATTTGCTAGTGCATTCCTTAGGCACTCACCCATTTTGTCAAAGTCAGTCCTTCTAAAGTCCAGTACCCTCGCCTTTGTATGGCCTGACTCCATGGTTGCATTTATCATGAACCACACTGTGTGGTGGTCTCTTGTTCCCAGATGGCTACACACTTGTAAATCTGTGATCCTCTCTCCATTCCCATTTGAGAGTACCAGTTCCAAGATTGCTCCCTCATGAGTGGGTTCCAGCACTAGCTGTCTGAGACATGCCCCCTGTAGGGCATCGAGGAATCCTCAGCATGTAGCCATGAATTTTAAACTTGTACTCAAAACTGATGCACTGTTGCCCCTTCCCCTCCCCATTATGTAAACATAAACCAAAATATGCACTGCCACGCCACACCAACAGTATGCCCTCCCCCCATTTGCCATGTCTGAGTTCAAGTAATCAGTTTCTTCCTGTAACACTCCTCCTTTGTTTTTGCCTGCCTGGTAAGTTGTTCTTGTTTGTATATTTGACTGGTGGCATCAGTGCCCCATAGTGAACAACAAAGGCAAAAAGGCTCAGCGTGACACAGACACAATGTGACTCTCAATGTCCTTGCTTTCCTCTTTTTGTTGTCCCTGCCTGGTTTGTTGCCTCTGCCTGATTTTTTTACTGTACTCTGCTGAGTACAGTGCGTATGCCTGCCAACACCCCTGTCGAGGATGATCCTGGTCTTGTATGTGGCTGCAGTAAATGTGCTCCTGTAAGGTTCCCTGCATCCAAATTTCTGAAGATGTGGTTGGTGAGTTGGGCAAGGGCACAGGCTGTGCTGTGATGTTTCTTAAAACCATGCTGCTGAGTGCATAGGAGATCATACTTAGCAACATGCTTTGAGGGTTGTCGGTGCACAAACTTTTCTAGGAGCTTGCTAAGATGTGGTAGGATAGAGATAGGTCTGTAGTTATCCATGGATTTGGGATCCCCAGATTTGAAGACTGGGACTACCCTGGCACTCTTCCAGATTTCTGGCACTAAGGATGAGGAGAGGAAGAGGTTAAACACTGTGGTCAGAGGATATGTTACATGTTGGGCTACAATTTTTAGAAAGTGTGGGGAGATCCCATCACTCTCTGGGCTATCCCTATTTGGGAGGCTCTGGAGCAATTTATATGTTTCTTGTGTGGAGATAACTTTGAAGTGGAATGGAGGCATGTTTGTGCCAGTTGGGGATGCAATGTGAGGTGGGCTTGCTGTGTTTAGAGGGGGCAGATTACTGAGGTGGGTGGGCAAGTCTGTAAATTTGTTTTTGAGAGCATTGGCCACATCAGTGAGGTCAGTAAAGGGGCCAGCAGAGGTGCTGAGTTTAATGACTGATTGCTGGGATTTTGGGGTAGTCATCGAGGCTGTGAATGACCAGAACCGATGGGGTTTACTAAGGTTGTCATATTGGAGTTTGCAAAAGTAGGTCACCTTGTGCACTTTAACCTGTTGTTTACATAGATTGCGTAGTCTTCTGTATTCATTCCAGCATGTGAGGGAGAGAGAGGCTTTGGAAGCAGCCCATTTGATGTCTCTCTCCATCATGGTGAGCATTTTTTTTGTGAGCCAGCGAGTATTCCCTCCTCTTATCTGACAGGAGGCTAAAGGGAAATGCCTGTCCTGTATGCTTAAAAGGGCATCAGTGATGAAACCAGCAGCTGAGTTTACATTTTGTAGGGAGAATATGGATGCCCAGTTTACTGCCCTAATGTGTGTGAACAGGTGGGTGGTGTTGAAGCTAGAAAAATCCTTTAAGATTAGATATTTAAGGGGTGAATGCTTGGGCTTGGAGGACCAGATGCAATACGTGGGGGAGTGACCACTGATGGAATCAGACATAGTCTCTGCTTAGGAGATTCTGTCCTCCCTGTTTGCTAGAATCCAGTCCAGGAGGGAGTGGTTTGAAGATCTATTATTTATTTGGGTGATTAAGGTTACTGTTTGGGTGAGATGATGATGTGTAAGGAGGTCATGGTACTCCGACTGGGTTGAACTCAGCCAGATTAGGTTAAAGCCTTCCAATATAATCATCTCTCGGTGCAGGGAGAGCTGACTTAGGCCACCCAGCAGGCATTTGAGCCCATGTATGCTTTCTTTGGGGGGGGTTATAACCACAGCTGATATAAGTCCTTTTGGCTGATCCTAATGTGAGCTCTGTGAGTAGCCATTCACTATGGGAGTTATCTACTGAGTAGAGGGATAAGGTTGCCCTTGGGGTCCCTAAAATACAGCAGTACCCTGCCACCTTTCTTTGTACCACTCCTGTCACATCTTAGCATTGAGTAGCCATGCAGGTGGCAGATGGAGTCCGGGGTAGGGAGCTTAAGCCAGGACTCTGTGATCCCTAGTATATCTGGTTTGTAGAGGGACAGCTTCCAGTTCAGTTAGTTTGGAGGGGAGGCTGCAGATATTTAGGTGGGCAACTTTTAGACCATGAGCATTAGCACAGGTAGGGTTGGAGTAAGTGATAGGTAGGTTTGCAGGACCAGGGTTACACTCCACATCACCTGCTAGTAGCAGTAGAGTGAGCAGAGGCATACAACACCAGCAGGTTGATAGGGGAAGAGGAGAAGGGAGGGACAGACAGTTGAAGAGATATCCAATGAGGAGTGGTTCTCTCTTGGAGAGAAAAGCTAGGGGTAGTAAGCCATGTGAAAAATTCACCCATAGGTCCATCGTAGGGAGGGGAGCATCATACTTGTATGGTTTGTTGTGCTCATGGGAGGGTCTAATATGGGAGAGTGCTGCTATGCTTGGCATGGGCCAGGACCTGGACACAGAGGTCTGTGCCCCATAGTAGTCCAATGAGTAGGGCACTTAGCACTGGTAGAAAGTGAGGCTTCATTTTGTTATGGTGGGTCATCAAGCTGTGTTTAGAAGGAGATGATTTGGGTAAAGTCTTGAGATCAGATGCCCCAAGTCCAGTGAACAAGGGGTGTGGAGATAGGTCCAGTGGGACAAGGTGCATAAAGTGGGTAGTTCCAGTATTAAGGCACCTTCACTTTAATTCAGGTATAATTATAGCACCTGTGCTTTGTGTTACGCAGTAGTGAGGTTGGAAGTAGTGTGGTTGAGCTACATGTGATTGTCCCCAGTTGAACTTGGTCCGAGCTATTTTGTGTACTGGTGGAGGAAGCTACCATGTGTCATTAGGGTGGGGGAGGGGTGAACTATACCAAGTAGCAGTACAGCAGATGGCTGAAACTCCGCTGATTGGGTCACAAACAGTCCCTGTCTGTATTTAAACAACACCAGCTGAGGGTGGCAGAAGCTTCTACACTGATTTTGAGTGGTGACAGAAGGTAAGAGCAATGAGGGGGAATTAGATCTGAGCAGCTGAGAAAGGAGACAGTGTTTAGTATGTAATTAAATGCAACAGGTGAAGCAGATGATGATGATTGGTGGGGTGGGGGAAATAGCTGGGAGAAGAGAATAAGTGCGATGGATGACACTGCGTGGGAGTGTTGAGGGATGGATGGGTGGCTTACACTACTGTGCAGCCTAGCTGACAGTGGTGAGAAACAATCAGTGGCTGTTCGCCAATGGAAATCCAGACAGTCTGCAATTGTAGTAATGGCACCGAATGCCCAAAACAGCGTGGTTTAAAGTACATGTAGATCCTCCTGTAGTAGCAATAGCCACTGGGGGGGGGCTGCAGAAGGCACCATCATGACCTCCCAGTGATTCTGGACCAAGTGGTCTGTGGAGGTGTCTGAGGAAGGGCAAAACAAAACAAGGATTAAAGCAAAAGTTAGGTTACCAGAAACAGTCAAGTCACACCTTAAAAGATGGAGATGCAGAGGGAAATGTAAGCTAAGCCAGCTGGAAAGAGACTGAGATAGAACAGGTAAGGAGGGGGAGGAGAAGTATTGAGTGTGTTGAGCAGAACAGTGAGAAAAAGAGTTTTGCAGAAGACCAAGGATGAAACAGAGGTAGGCTCACAGGGAGCTGAGCAAACAATCAGGTAAATCAGTGTCAGTGGCTCAGTAGGTAGCACACTCACCTCTGAGGCCGGGAGATCAGAGGGCTGTGGGTTCAGTTCCCACATCTGGCACTTGGGTTAATATCCCAGTACTGACACTGTAGTGCAGCATGAGAGGGGTGCTGCACTTCTGAGGTGCTGTCTTTCGGATGAGACTTTAAAAAACCGAGGTCCATCTGCCTGGATTGGTGGTAGTTCAGGTGGATATTAAAAATCCCATGGCACTTATCGAAAAGAGTAGGGGAATTTTTTATTTAAATAACAAAACAAATCAATAAAAAACAGTGTTGCCTCACACAAAAGAAAAGTACAAATCATAACAAAAGCAAATAAATATTACAATCATACATATCGAAAGGGTTTGTCTAATACAGAAGTGAAACTCAAATCTAATCCCATGACAAAAGGGAACTCCCCCACAAAAAAGTAGGGGAAATTTTTATCCACAAAATAAAGGAAATAAAATACATACTTAATGGTGTTACTGCACACAAAATCATAAGACAAACTTAAAATAAACAAAAAATAAGCATGTCATCAAGCATACAATACAAACTTTCATTTATAAAATCCCAAAATGGAAAAGCTGAAACCTCCCCACTAAAAGAGTAGGGGAAAACATTTTTTTCCAAGGAACAAAAAGCAAAGTAATACAAAAAACAGTAGTACCTCACAAAAAGGAAGAAAAAATTACAAATCATAACAAAATAAATAAGTAGTACAGTCATACATCAGAAATGGCTGTCTAATACAGAAATACTAACTGGAAACAAATGCACACCATAAAACTACAGAATGGAGATCAGACAAATTATATAAATTGTTATGAAACAGAAATGAAAACAGTATTATATACAAAAAAAGACCAATATCCTATTCTTATTTAAAAATTTATAGAAAGAAAATAATTATCAGGTACAAAGAAAGTATCATGTTCACCAGTATCCAGCCAAGACATATGTCTCCACCATAATTTACAAAAGATCAGGAGGCTGTATTGTGCTCATAGTCTCTCCATCTAAAATCTCTTTCTGAACCATCGAAAACACATAAGTACTAGACAATACCTGCTGTCTTAAAGTTAATGCACGCGGGCTTGCCATAATTGAAACTTGACATGTCCATAAATAACAATAACGTCCCAGAGTCAAACTGGACCCATGCAGCTGGTAAAATGTTCCTAACCCGCATCGGATCCTCCCTCTGAAAAGGCCCAGAGACCCAATATTTATGAAAAGAACTCCAAAATCCAACCACATAGGGACAATCTATAAACAAATGCTGCATAGTCTCAACCACCCACTACACATCAATTCTAGGACATTCATTCCTACACCCTTATGCTTCATGTTCCTTTTACCCCAATTTTGGTGGGTGCAAAGCCATATAAAATCCACATAAATGTTGAAATTCAGGGACAACAAGAAAACTTGTCATAATTTGTATATTAGCTGAGGAAGTATCATAAACCAGGGTTCCTCATGGAACCAGGTTATAACAGTCAGTCATATACCATTTCCGAGTGCCAGTAGTCAGATAGCGATAAGACAATTCCCAGAGTTTGAGTTTACCCACCACATCCTTCAATAATTAGCTAAAAGAAAATGTTCACCTGTTTAGAAAGGAGCCTGAAGAGGCCCACTATGTTAATAGGGATCCAAACTCATCCATAACCCAGGGGCACCATAATCTAACCTCATTATGAGCCAATGGGACAATATTGTGAAAAAGAAAGGTAACATGAAAAAAAAATTATTGGATTAACCATTCCCAAGCCTCCCTGGGTGATAGGTAAATAGGTAATCCCTCTTTTAATAGGGTTTAGGCGACTCCCCCAACGACACTGGAAAAACACACTGTACACTGAAGTTTCCAGTATTTTTGGGATAGGAAACACTGCCGACAAAAATTGAAACATTGGTAACAGATGTGATTTTATCATATATATCCTTTTACGTTTAGACATACGCCAAGAATTCCATTTTGTTACCAAACCTTGTGAAGTACGAATTTTCTCTTCCCAGTTATAAAACTGGGGATCAGGACTGGCAAATAAAATACCCAAAATTCGAATATAGGAGGTCACTACTGGAAAATGCCATATTGAACTCCATACTGTACCCTCACAACCAATGGATAAAATACTACATTTCTGGTAGTTGATTACAGAACCAGTTACTTCTGAAAACACTCTCAACTCATCTTGAGCCAAAAAGGCTGATGATTTGTCTGCCAATATTAAACACAAATCATCTGCATAAGTAATAGTTTTAATCTGTAAATCTATACTACTCACGAAGAGACCCATTATATCGTCCTGTTTATTCAATCTGTATAATAATGGGTCTAGAGAAAACAAATAAAGGAGAGGACTTAGAGGACAACCCTGCCTCATCCCTCTATTGACTCAAATCTTACCTCCTTTCCATCCATTCATACTAGGAAATAAACAAATGTATTTATAGCATATTTGCAACCATAAAATAAACTTATCTGGGAATCCATATTTAGAAAAAACTGCCCACATATAGGTATATTCAACCCTATCAAAAGCTTTAGATTGATCTATACTAACTAAATGTCCTAATAATTCCTGAGTAGTGCCTTTATGCAGAATTTCTCTAATAAGAATCAGGGCATCCTGTATCTTATGTGAGGGTACCCCACTAAACTGTGTGGGGTGAATTATATAATTTAACGTATTCACCAATCTATTCCCTAATACCTTCATCAAGATTTTACTATCGGTATTTAACAAAGTGATCGGTCTCCAATTTTTTAAATCTTCTTTATTTCCATCCTTGAATAAGAGAACTAAAACTCCTTCATACATACTGGGTGGTAAAACTCCTGTACTAAGAGCATCATTTAACACTACCTCAAGTTCATCCCTGGTACTTCCATATTACTTTATAAATGGCATGTGATAGGCCATCAGACCCTGGGACGTTCCTTTAGAGGGTCCAAATAACTTGCTTAAGTTCTGCAGCAGTGATAGGAGAAACTAAATTTCGACCACACTCCTCAGAAATATGAGGAGGTCACATCCTTCAGCCAGTCTGATATTGCAGCCTTTGACAAATCAGTCTTGTAAAAATTTCGGAAAAATACCTCCCAATTTCATTCAATATATAGCTGGGTTGTCTGTGACCTTCATACCATTAGGGAGCTGCAAGGCCTCCATAATTCTCTGTTACCGAACCTGAGCCAGGGTGTCAAAAGGAACGGTATCAGACTTTTTTCCAAAAACCCGATACCATTGCTGTTTGATCACCCCCTGCATTAGTTCTTTTTGGAAAACTGATAATTTATTTTTAAGAATCTTAATAGCACCCAAATCACCTTTACCCTCTTCATAATACTGGGCCACCAAAATCCGAAGCTGTGCTCTAAGTTGCCACAAAGTGTGTTTTTTAAAAGAACCATTAAACCTCCCCACTGACTGGAAATAAGAACGAAAATCATGTTTTGAATCTTCCCACCACTGATTTTTATCCTCATAAAGGAAAAACACAGATTTCCTAGCTTTCATGATATATTGAAACCCTACCTGTACCATGGGTAAATCTAACAAGGAAATATTTAACTTCCAGAACCCTGGACTCCGCCTTTGTTCAGGTAGATTTCCTACTATCAAATCTAACAAATGATGATCAGAAGTTGCCACATCACTAACTACGGCTTTACGAATGCTAAAACGGGCAGAAATAAAGAAATAATCAATCCGCGATTAATAAGGGCCACAAGCATATATGTGGGAAGCTCCTATATTACCAGACCAAGCGCATCAATGAGACCTACTTCAGAAATGAGTTTCAACAAACAAGAGACATCACAATATTGTTTTTCCCAAATATATTACTTCCACTCTGAGGGGAAAGAGCAATTAAAATCCCCTCCAAAAACAACCGGCATACTAGTAAACAAAAAAGGTTGTATGTTGTGAAAAAGCCTTACCCTTTCATATTTTAAATGGGGTGCATATATGTTTATTAACCTCATAGGTAAATCTTCCCAAACAATATCTAACATGAGAACCCTCCCTTCCAAAATTTCTAAATGCCTAATTATTTTTACCGGAGAAAAAAAACAAATCCCTACCCCTGAACACTGTTCAGACCCCTGTGACCAGTAGCTATCCCCCCACAACCAACCCACAGAGGCCACCTCCAAAAGACCTGGAGAATGCAGACGGGCATCTTGAAAAAATATACAATCTAAATCAGACTGTAAAAAAAACCCATATGTAGCCAGTCTTTTAAATTCGGACTGGATACTATTTACAGTTAAAGATGCGATGTGAAACTGATAATGAAGATCAATCATAAGTCAAAAAAGTGAAAAAGAAGACACCTCACTTTATTTTGCTAGAGGCCCGGGTAATCCTACCACTAGTTTTAGGCCCAGAGGTACCAACCCGCGGTCCACCTGGATCCAATAAATCCCTTCCCAAGAGCAGACTTCCTGCCACTTCAGTATGTTCTGTCTCCTGATCTGAAGAAACATCTCGCAATACTTCATAAGTATACATCTCTTCCAAAGGTTCAGATGTTTTTTTCAAACCTCTTGGCCTAATACCCTTTCCCCTCTTTGGACGAACCACAACAAAATCTTGAGCACTAGGTAAAGGATCTGATGAAATAATGGTCCCCCCCAACTTTTCCTGTGCAGTGGACTGTGCTAAAACACCCTCTGTTTCAACAACCAAAATGGGGGGGAGGTCCACATTCAGGTATCTGTGGCATATGTCTTTTACAAGGAGGCTGAGGCCCAGAAAACACAGTGGGGGTAATAGCCTCTTTAATATAATAATCCTGAACTCCAAAATCAGCATTTTCTGTGTTCCTGGCTGCCCAAGGACAATCAGTAAACACATGACCCATCTCCTCACAAAGGTTACATTTGGGGTCTTGAAAACAATGTGCACTAACATGGCCTAATTCCCCACAATACGTACATTTCAATACCTCACATGTAGTACTAATGTGTCTAGTGGATCCACATTTAAAGCACATCCTAGGCTGCCCAGGATAAAACAGAAACCCTTTATCCCGACCTATGAAAAAACAATTAGGCAAATGAATAACATCCTGCTCCATTTGGTGTACTTTAATCCTAAACTTCCAACCCCAGTCCAAAAACCTTCATCATCCAAAATTGGGGAAGAATTTCCTTGAATAGTACATCATTTTTCTAACCAGTATACCACATCAGTTATATTAACCCCCTCATTGCGAAAAAGAATAGTAATTACCCTAAAAGGTTGTTTAGTCAAGGGTATCACCAGAAAATCTACCCATAAAGGGTTAGTTTTTAAATTTGAAAATCTACACCAGAATTTCTCCAGCAAAGCTGGAGTACGAAAACTAACATCTAAAGTACTTTCTCCTGGTGCATAGATTAAGGCATAAACCTCTGAAGGGGAAAACCCCATGGACTGTTTAAGCAAGATTTTCCCCACATGAAAACGATCAGGTGTCGACTCCTTCTGTCCCACATATCACAACCTTACTGCATTTCTACATTTTGCCAAATCGATAGTTTTATGGAAGTGGCTTGCATAAGTTGGGGGGGGGCTGCAGCAGACACCTCCGGTTCCCCGTGAAACAGTCCTCTGATCAGATTGTGAAGAATCCAAAGTTACCCCAACCCCCTGTTGTTTTTCTGAAACCCCAGAGGCAACAGTACCGGAAAGAGCAAATGTCCCTCCTGAATCCATCATAGGAGAGGAAGGCAACTGATTTGTTGATCCTACTGGTAAACAACCTGGGTCTGGCTGCCAGACTCCTTGTGCAGGGGACATCCATCCGGCTGAGAGGAGCGCTTTTTCCTGCGACCAGCCGGCGATATCACCCTCACTCCAGTCACATTGTGGTGGCCTTTCTTCCTGGTCTGGAAGTGGATTACCATGCTCTACAGTCGCCAACACCTTTAAAGGACCCAAAGAGTTGTCCGATAGTGGAGAAACCACTGAACGTTTTCTTTTTCGGTCGTCATCTCGCTGTGCTAGCGAATCATCCATCTGCTGTTTAATTCGAACCAATTCCTCTTCTAAACACTGTTTTTTTTGGTGTAAATCAAGTATGTCTCCCAACTCTATATTAGAAATGGTATCAGGCAATAAGCTGGCCACCCGGTGATCCCCAGCCGCCGCGTCTACAGAGACAGATACTTCAGTTGCAATATCCATTCCAAGCAGCTCCACCGATTCTTCATCCACCAACCTCACTCTTCCAGTCTCCTCCTCCGCCATTTTGGTCCCACCAGAAAATGGGTCCCCCCTGCTCACAGGAAGCAGGAAGTAGGGGAATTTCCCTGGTGTCCTGGCCAAATTTCCCTCATTCACTAAAAAAAAAAAAAATACCACCAACATCTTAATCTGGTTCAAGATCAGTTGGCATTCATCTGTAACCCCTTCCCCCAGGTCGTGCCTGAAAATAGGCAGGATTTGTCTAGTGCATTTACCCAATAAACAAAAACTAAATAAATAAAAATACAGGAGAGAGCAAGGAAGGGGAAACAAGCTGATTACAATAATCTTAATAAAATGCAAGCAATAGAATGCAGTTCTACACAGTATAGCTATCAAAGTCATGCAAATAAAGTACAGACCTTCACAAGTGAATCCATCAAATACAATCACATAAGATGCAGCTTAGTTCAGTGAAACTAACACGTTCAAGCAATAGGGTACAGATATTCACAGTGAGGTCTGAGCACTAAAAAACAAAAGTAGTGAGTAGAAATGAGTAGAGAGTTAAATGCAGTATGTAACAGAGGGAAGATGAATAACTTCATGAGCTAAGGAGTGATGATTATATGTCAATGTGTCACCACATCTACAATCAATTAGCATGCAGAAGACTGCAGAAAAAAAAAAAGCTGACAATGTCCATGTAAGGTTGAAAGGAAAGGACTCTAAGTCCTTCAAGTCCATGATGGTGTTTTGCAAAGATGAAACAACATTTTTTTTTAATGCATTACTTTATTTTTTATGTTTGCTTTTGCTCATGTGCAAGAAACGTTATGTGGCAGCTTAAGAGAGAAGCGGGTTGTGGAGGTGCAGCACTGTGGTGGCCAATGCTGGCACTGCATTGTTGGGCTTGGCAGTGCTCGGCCAATGTAGGGCCAGTGTCCTGATGATGCTGGTTCTGCAGAGTGCAACCAAGTTGCAACGATTTTCCTGCTGTAATCAGGGGCCGCCTCATTATTGCAGCATCAGCCATTCCGCTGCAATGAGGGAGCAACCTGTCATTGCAGGGTGGTACCTTGCCTGGTGTAACATTACCAGGAACGTGGCAGCTGTATGTCGTCGCCTCAGAGGTGCATAGAAAGCCAATAGCGTGCCAGTTCCTTCGTTAATGCCCCCATATCAGTTGTGTGCCGGGGCCCAATCCTCCTAGGCATCATGTGACCCCCCACACACATTTCTGTGCCGATGGGGTGCCCAGTCCCCATAGGCTTAAGTCTCCCCCTTTCCAGTTCCAGTTCCTGACAGGGGATCCCACTCCCCATCATCATAATGGCCCCCCAATGCTTGCACGCCTGTGCTAAGGGGGTGCCCAATCCCACTCAGAATCATGCGCACCCCAACCCATTTCTGTGCCAACAGGGGGCACAGTCCCTGTCGGCTTTGGTCCCCCATCCCACAAATGCAGGTGGTACACTGGGAGCCCACCTTAGTGTACCAAACACACCTGCAAAAAAAGAAAACTGACCCTCATTGTCCGTTTTTTTTACCTGTAAAATGAGAAAACGGTCCCTCAAAGTGTTCCGGTGCCCCTCCACCCCAACCCACGCCCATACTCTGTGTACTGTACCTCCCACACCCCCCTCACCCCATACTTACCTGTGGAGCATGGCGCGATGATCTTTGGTGGACCGGGAACATGTCTGCATTTTTCAAAGCCAACCACAAACTGAAGAAATGCCGGTAAGCTGAATAATGGAATAAATAGGTTTTTTTTTTCAACTTTGGTGCATATCGCAGGCATTTTGGGGATTTTGACACCAAATTTTCAACATGGGGTTATTGGGACCCCTCTTCTTGAATTCAGTCACTGTCATGGCATGATTCGGTCCCGAAAGGTGATTTTGCTGTCACTGTGTGGAATCACCTTTTGGGACCGATTAGCAAAACGACAGTGCTACTGTTCTTGAGGTGGGCTCTTGAAAAGCCTGTGTTGCAAATCTAGTGAAAAATATCAAAAAAATTACTGTTTTACGATCATGCATTGTGCACTTTCCACGCACGCTCGTAACTTTGCGTATTTGTAATATTTTCACTCCAGATTTTCAACATTGCCATTTTCCTACACCTCCTTATGAACAGTACAGCTGTCATTTTACACATCCTCTCCGAAATGTGTTTTTGCACTTCTGACACAGAATAGCGCGGTCTCTGTGGGAAATCAGTGTTCAGGACAGATTAAGAAAATGACAGTGATACTGTTCATGAGCAGAGGTCCTAAAATGCCGATGTTGAAAATTTGATGACAGAAGTCCATAAAATGACTGTTACAAGTGTGCGTTGTGCAGTTTCCATGCACCCCTGTAACTTTGCAAATTTGTAACATTTTCATGCCAGATTTTCAACACTGGCATTTTTTCACACCTACTTTTGAAAAGTACAGCTTTCATTTTTCACATCCTGTCCATAGCGCGGTCTCTGTGGAAATCAGTGTTTGGGACAGATTAAGAATGATCGAGTGAGAGAAGGGGAGTGAGCGAGCTCAACGGAACTCTGCTGGGACTGCTGCAGATTTCTTTGTGGGCAGAAAAAGGCACCAATGCTGGCAGGAGCCCAGTACAAAAGGGCAGCCTGCAGCACCGGCAGGAACAGAATGAGTGAGTGAGAGAGGGGGAGTAAGCAAGCTCAACAGAGCTCTATCAGGACTTTAGAGTTGCCCACCCTCCCACCGGGTCCTGTGTGATCCTATATTACAGCAGGACCTCTGGGGTGGAGACAAAGCAATGACTGGATACTTTAAGTATTGCTGTAATAATACAGATTTAGTTGTTCTGTTTATTTCTCTAACTGAGCTGAGTAATACTTGGAGTGCAATAGGATTTCTAACTGAGCTAAGTGAAACTATATGAGGGCTGAGAACAAAAAGTACGGTAGCTGAGTGGTATAAAATGGACAAGGAGGCTGTAGGATTGCTACAGTAATACAGTATCTAATGGATGAGATTTGAGACTGAATTAACCAAGTCGGCAATGGGGCAGTAGGGGACTAGTGTGGTGGAACAGGAATTTAAGTAAATAGGGGCCTAACAGTTGTAGTAGGGTACACAAACTGGGAGTAAGAGCCCATAACATAAGATGGGGGTCAAAATGGGGCAGGTGCCGCATGTCAATAGGGCGGGCATCTTTGGAAGGGTGGTGGGGTGTATAGGGTTTGGGTCTGCCATGATCCTTGAGTGGGCTTGGAAGATGTGGGGGTGTATTGTCTCTATACAACTGGCTACTTTGAGGGAGGAACTGTGGAGGCTAGGGAGGAGTCTAAGTGGCAGGGCAGATGGGTATGGTAGGCATCCTGGCAGGGGGGAATAGGGGATGGCAAGGGGGGGACAGGAAAGAACAACTAGGGACTGAAACCAAATCCAGTATCAGAGGCACTGGCAGAAAAGAGAGGAGAAGGAAGGGGGTGCCTGAGGTGAGGGGGAGGCCTCCTGATGGGGGAGGAAGAGACCACGAGGAGTACCAAGAGATAGAGCAGATGGCTGTGGATAGGGAGGGACCAGGAGTGGGACCAAGGAGGCATGGAGGGGAACAAGTAGGAGGGGGAACCTATAGGGGGAAGAGATGTAGGAGGGGTATCAACTAGGAATAGATCTGAGCCTTTGCTATGGGTGAGAGGGGGAACAGGAACATACTGAGGTGGAGACAAGCAGGGCATGAAAGTGATAGCAGCAGGTAGGGGAAGAAATAATAAGAATGAAAGGGAAGAAGGGGGCTAGTAAGGAAAGAAGAAGTGGGGTGACTGGAGGAGAGAAGGCTACAGGAAGGGGGAAGGATGGGAGGGGCATCATTATCAGGGTCAAAGGGAATGGGGGCTCTAAATTAACAACAACAGGGATAGAAGAGGGGTTGGAAATCAGCAGGGTAAGAGGGGAGGTTGACATGTGAAGCCCAGTAGGAAGTAGTCAGACTGGGAAGCGGTTCAAGGGGGATGGGAGGAATAAGGTAGAGAAAAGGGGTGAGGCGGACGTAGGGGTGAAGATACAGAAGTCACAGAGGGTGCAGCTGGTGGAGGTAAGGGGCAAAGAAGAATGAATACTGGGATGGTGAAAGGTGCATTAGAAGGGAAAGGGGGTAAGGGACAGGGGGGTACTCGTCCTGGAGGATTCTTTTTTTTTTTTAATTTTCCTTTCTTTTTGCCCCCACAACTGGCCGCCGTACATCAGCCTAGTCATGGTGCCCCCGTGCTTCCACCTCCGGGCTCCTGATGCTCATTTCCCAGTACCCCTGGCTTACCCCCCAGAGGGCGGGGATGCGGCACTTGGGTGCCACATGACTAATAACTGCCTGGGGAGAGCAGGTCCTGAAGGCTAATTGAAGCCAGGGGTAGGCTTCACAAGTGCAGCCAGCTGCAAGGGTTTTTTTCTTGCTTGATGTCAGGGGCGGGGATGTGCAATGACATCCAGCATCTGCCCCACCCCTCAGACATTGGCACTGGGAGCTGTGCCAACCCCCAGCTTCTGTCAAGGGTCCATCAAGTACCTTGCATGACCCACGCCCTCCCCCCAGAGAAGGAGAGCAGTTTATGGGATGCTTGATCCTACTCCCCCCGGCCATCCCTCCAGCAACCCGGGTCCATTCCCGAACCCGGGTTGCTGTCATCGCAAGCGGAAATCTGACTGCTGTGCCGGTGGGCCGGTCCAATCCTCTGAGGATTCCATACTGAAAGGGGTGAGATGGGGCAGAAGGGAGTGGAAGGTACAGCCATATTTGGGTTGAAGCTATCTCCAAGTTGACTGCAGGAGGGGCAGGGCAGGCAGTGCTCAAGTGTGCAGCGAGGGGGAGGAAGAAACCTTATTTAGTGTTGCATGTGGGTAGAAATAACTTAGT
The DNA here is from genome assembly GCA_016271365.2 of Neoceratodus forsteri. NCBI lineage: Eukaryota > Metazoa > Chordata > Ceratodontiformes > Ceratodontidae > Neoceratodus > Neoceratodus forsteri. Next base: position 1,408,258,237 of record CM057452.1, read on the forward strand.
GGGGGGGACTGTGGAAGTAGTGAGGAGGAGTTTCGAGGAGTTGGACAGGCAGTGTGAGGGGGTGGGAGTTGGTGGCATTCTTGGAGGTACTACTGGTACCATGTGCAAGCACAGGGAGGAAGGGGTAGGTTCGAGGAGTTCAGTGAGTGCCACACCAAAAATTATGGGTTAGTGACTAACTGGAGTAGGGTCTGGGAGAATAGTGACTTGTACGTGGGGGACAGGCTACACTTGAGCAGGGAGGGAAGGGGAGTATTAAAGGCAGGATTAGAAGGGTATATCTCTACTGAGGTGGATTTAAACTAGTGGGGGGTGGCCAAAAGACTGAGATTGGTAGGAAGGTCTGGACAGGGGAGCCTAATAAGCTCACCCCCCTAGATATAGGTAAAGACAGAGGTGTAGTAACCCCGGGAGGGGGAGGGCAGAGTGGTCTGAGTGTAATACAAAAGGCAGCACCACCCAGTAAGAATAAGGAGGAGAAAAGGTGTGGACTACCTGGAGGAGGGACACAGGCCAAGGAGAAGAGTGAGGAAAAGGAGGGGTATGGGTGGAAGGTGGTCTCTCTCAACTCAAGAAGCCTGGGGAACAAAATCTCAGAGCTTCAGCAGCTCCTTTCAGAGGGGAAGGTGAACGGTGCTGCAGTGACAGAGACTTGGGCCACAGAGTACCATGATTGTGACTTGGCAATCCCGGGATACAGGATATACAGGAGGGACTGGCGGTTGGAAGGGGGGGGAGTTGCACTCTATGTGAGAGAAGGGATCAAATGCATAAGGGATGAAGGGAGAAGAGAAGAGGAGAGGACAGAGGCGCATTGGGTACAGCTCTTGGACTCCAAGGGCAGAAAGCTGAGGCTGGGAGTGGTGTGCAGACCACCAGCCCAGTCGAGGAAACTGGATGGGGAGTTCACAGAGCAGATAAGGAGGGTGTGTAGAAGGGGGAGTGTGATGATAGTGGAGGATTTTAACCTACATGGGGTTGACTGGAGAACCCCGTCCACTAGCAGTACCAGGGAGCAGGTGCTCCTTGATGCATTCTAGGATGGCCTTCTGACACAATTGGTAAGTGGGCCTACAAGGCTTGGTAGCACTCTAGACCTAGTACTGGCAAATGGGGAGGCGGTGAGGGAGGTAAGGCTGGAGGACCCATTACCGGGTAGCGACCACCAAACAGTGTGGCTCATTCTCACACTGGTCAGGGAGACAGAAGGCATGGGCACTAAGGTGGTGGACTTTAGTAGGGTGGACTTTGGGATGATGGGAGCAATACTGCAAGAGAGACTCTAGGATATAAGGCTGGGGGTGGATGCAGAACAAAAGTGGGGCATCATAAAGACTGGGCTAACAGAGGCCACAGTATGCTGCACCAGGGCCAGGAGTAAGAAAAGCAGAGCCAAGAAACCATGCTAGCTGAACAAGGAAGTGCTGCAAGGGGTGAAGGCAAAGAGGGCTGCATACCAGCAGTACAGGAGAACAGGGAAGGGAGAGGATAAGGAGACTTATGGGAGTTGGTCAAGTGAGGTGGCTAGGAAGGTGAAAAAAGCTAAGGCCTCCAGGGAATTAAGATTAGCACAGGCATAAAGGGAGGGGAAAAGGACTTTTTTAGGTATTTCAGGGAAAAGAGGAAGTGCAAGGAACATATTAGCGGGGAGGGGATTGGGTGGAAAAGGGGGAGGAGCAAGTAGAAACTCTCAATGAGTACCTCTGCTCCATTTTCACTAAGGAGAGGGATGGTCCACTATCAGCATGGGCTGAGGATGGGGAAAGCAGGGGAGGAGGTGACAGACAAAGTGACCACAGGGAGTAGGGTGCTAGAGGGGCTGAGTGCAGTAAGGGTAGACAAGGCACCAGGTCCTGATGGCATCCACCCCAGGTGCTGAAGGAGATGGCAGAGCTGTTGGCTGAGCCACTGTCAGATCTCTTTAACACCTCCCTGGAAACAGGGTGTGTGCCCCAGGACTGGAGGGTGGCCCATGTGGTGCCCTTACACAAGAGCGGGCCCACGGAGGAGCCAGGAAATTATTGGTCAGTCAGTCTCACGTCCTTAGTGGGTAAGCTTATGGAGGTAATACTGAAGGAGAGGCTGGTGGCATTCCTAGAGAGTAATGGCCTCCAAGATGGGTGGCAATACAGGTTGAGGGAGGTCTAGTCAAACCAACCTATTACAGTATTATGACTTGGTGACAAAGGAGTTCCACAAGGGCAATGCGGTACATGTCCTGTATTTGGCTTCGGTAAGGCCTTTGATACAGTGTCTCATGAGAGACTGAGGGGAAGCTGACGGCAGTGGGGGTGGGAAAAAGCTGACTAAATGGACAGAGAATTGGTTACAGGGAAGGGTGGAGAGGGTGGTGGTGGTGGGGAGCTCTTGGCATCCAGAGCAGTGATTAGCTGGGTGCCGCAGGGGTCAATGCTGGGCCCGGTGCTATTTGGGCTCCTTATCTCTGATATAGTACATGGTGTGAGGAGCTGGGTTAGTCTGTTCGCAGATGATACCAAATTGGGGGCAGTGGTGGATGAAAAGGATGGATGGGAAAAACTGCAGTGGGACCTAACCAAACTAGAGACATGGAGTCGCAGCTAGAAGTCAATGCAAAGAAGTGTAAGGTGATGTACTTCGGGGCTAAGAATCAGAAGAGGGAGTATTGGTTGTAGGGGTGAGGCTGGGGATCACAGAGGAGGAGGAGAAGGACCTGGGGGTGTTGGTAACTGGGCGCATGAACAACACAGCTGAGTGCAGGAGAGCAGCAGCGAAGACAAACAGGATGCTGGGGTGCATTGCAAGGGGGTTCTCATCCAGACACAGGGATGTGAGCCTATCACTGCACAGATCATTGGTTAGATTGCACCTGGAATACTGTCTGCAATACTGGAGGCCATACCTGAGGAGAGAGATAAAGTTACTGGAGGGGGTGCAAAGGAGGGCAACAAAAATGTTAAAAGGGATGGAAGGAAAGACATATGAAGTTAGGACACACTGGACGAGAGGAGGGATGGTGGGATATGATTGAATTGTTTAAATACCTGAGGGGGTAATAAACCTAGCACTGAGGGGGTGTTTAAACTGAGGAGTGGAAGAGAGATGGGGGGCATAGACTAAGGTTGGAAGGGGGACGTTTCAAGAGGAAAATGAGGAGGCACTACTTCAATGAGACGGTGGTGTCTAGTTGGAATGTGCTACCAGAGGGGGTGGTAACATGTAGGACAGTCAATAGCTTTAAGAAGGAGTGGGGTAAAGCAAGAGGAAGAGTTGGGGGGAAGGGGCTGGGACAAGCAGGGGAGGAACTGAGGAGGAGGCGGCTGGGAGAGCTGCAGTCTAGGGTGCTAGCTGCACATTTAGGTAGACTTAGATAGACCGATTGGTCTGTTCTGCTGGCAGATTCGTATGTTTGTATGTATGTTCATAAGATAAATCACAGTGACTCTGTTCATGAGCAGAGGTCCTAAAATGCCTATGTTGAAAATTTGGTGACAAACGTCTATAAAATGACTGTGTTACAAGCATGTGTTGTGCAGTTTCCACGCACCCTCGTAACTTCGCAAATTTGTAATATTTTCACTCCAGATCTTCAACATTGGCATTTCTTCAGACTTCCTTATGAACAGTACAGCTGTCATTTTTCACATCCTCCCCAAAATATGCTTTTACACATCTGGCACAGAATAACACGGTTGCTGTAGCAAATCAATGTTCAGGACAGATTAAGAAAATCATACTGACAGTGTTCATGAGCAGAGGTCACAAAATACCAATGTTAAACATTTGGTGAAAAAAATCCACTAAATGACTGTGTTACACGCATGTGTTGAGCAGTTTCCACGTAGGCTTGGAAGTTTGAGTATTTTTAATATTTTCACTACAGATTTTCAACATTGCCATCTCTTAACACCTCCCTATGAATGGTACAGCTATCATTCTTCACATCCTGCCCCATCTGTGTTTTCGTACATGTCACAGGACCGTGGGATAAATGATGGACCAAGAGACAGTTGCTGGAGTAGACTTCAACTTAAAGTATTTATTTTAACAAAGAGCGAACTGAACGTAAAAAAAAAATAATATGATGCATAATATCCATAACAAAACCATGTACTAGTAGCCCTAGTACTTCGGAAGGCTTGTGGCAGCACTTCCAGGTCCGACTCCTGGAGTCAACTAACTCTTTTGCACTGAAACAAAGTGATTTATATACCTTTAGAAAACATGTGACCACAAACTCCTCCCCAGGTTCCTTTTTATAACATAAATTCTTTCTTTGTACAATAAAATAATTAATTTTTACACTCCAGTACTTTTAATTTAACCCAAGAATACATTTTTATAATGCCAGACAAAATAATAATTATTTAGGAGTTGTACACACTAAAATTAACTGAAACAGGAACCGCCCCCTTTAACTAATGTATAAAATCAGCTGTTCAAGGGCCGGCCAGCTCCTAAGGACCATATCAATGCAAGTAACATAGCAGGCAGAGTTTACCTAGCAACCAGAATGCAGTGAAAATCCCTGTTTATAAAAAGGACTCAAATGAGTCAACCGCCACATTATTCCACCCTTAGAAGGTATGTGCAAGACATTTTACTCGTTTTTAGGCTGAAACACATTAATTTGGAGTCAGGAAAAGGCTAAATGCCTTCACGACCATGCGCACATTCGCGCGGTAATTTTAACCGGCGATTACATTTTCTCGTCTCATTTCTGCAGCGTATTCAATCGCAACAGCTGCATTTTCAGAGCGTTTATTTACAAGGGCTACTATTACAGGATACAACAGTTCCTGAACTAAACAAACTAAAAAAATATACCTAAATCAGGGAAGCTTCCTAAATCAACCAGAAGCCCCATTTAAAGGGACAGAGCCCTGCCATAACTGCAAATGCAGTTTCTGTTTATTTTTTTAAAGCGCTCTACTGTTCTATCCGATACTATTCTAACCAGATATCACAAAGGGATACCTGAAAGGCATAGAACAAAATGGGATTTATTTATTTGTTCGTTTTGTTTTTAGAGATACTGATTAACAATGGGAGAGATTACAAAGGAACTGGAATGTACATAACATATAAGCACAGCAGACAGACAGAGACAACAAATATGTAAAAGAGAACATACTGCACGAAGTGGTGGCTAGCCAACAAACAAACATATAACAATTAAAGCGACAAGAACAACAGTACATCCAGGTCCCATTATCTCCCTATATTTTTTCACTCTTTCACATTCCTCCCCACCTAAAAACAAAACCTACAGTTTTGGTTCTCTGAGGCTACACAGTAAATTCGTCATCAGATCTCTCAACAGGAGAGATGGAGCCATAGCCCACCCTCACCTAAGGCTCCACCTCGGGGTCCCTAATTTCTAGAATTCCAAACAAACAACTAGGAGATACTGTCTCCTTCATAACAATACTTCACTTTTAACCCCGAAGTCTGATGAGAAATACTTTTATTCTCCATTCCATATCTTGACATATAATCAGCATTACTATGTGCTGTTCCCTTTCTGTGTTTGATAACAAATCTATAGGGCTGTAAAGCGAGATACCATCGCATTATGCGGGTACTTTTATCTTTCATTACCAATAACCAACATAATGGATTATGGTCAGTCCATAGTTCAAATTCTACGCCCATAGATAAAAACGAAGGGCCTCTATGGCCCATTTGATGGCTAGACACTCCTTTTCAATTACTAATAGTGTGTTTCTCTCTCATGGAGCTTCCTACTAATGCAAATTATAGGATGCTCTTCCTCATTTACAATCTGTGTTAGTACAGCCCCAATCCCATACTGTGATGCATCTGTCTGTAAAATGAACGTTTGTGAAAAATCAGGAGTACGCAATACAGGTGAAGAGCATAAACTAGCTTTAATAGCCTGAAATGCTTCTTCACATTCTTTCGTCCATCTGATCCTTTCAGGGTTCTTTTTCTTGGTTAACTCTGTCAGGGGACCTGCTAGTGTTGAAAAATTAGGAATAAATCTACGATAGTAGCTAGCTAGTCCCAAAAAAGATCTCACATCCCTCTTTGTGATGGGAGTGGGACTATGTGCTACTGCCACAACCTTATTTATTTCTGGTTTTACACAACCTCTACCAATATGGAAACCCAAATATTTGGTTTCCTGCATGGCTATCTACATTTCGTGGGTTTATAGTGAGAGCCAGTCTTGGAGATTTCAGTTAATACGCGAAAGATGTTTCAAATGTTCCTCCCAAGAGGGACTAAAGATAATAACATCATCCAGGTAGGCGCACTATAACTGGTATGAGGGTTAGCAAGTGTCCATCATTCTTTGAAACGTTGCAGGGGCACCATGTAGCCCAAAAGGCATAACTGTAAAATGGAACAATCTAATAGGTGTGCTGAATGCAGTTTTATCTTTATCGGCTGTATCTAATGGAATCTGCCAATATCCTTTGGTCAAATCCAGGGTGCTAAAATAGGTATCACTACCCAGATAATCTAGGATGTCATCTATTCGGGGCATTGGGTAACTATCAAACTGGGACACCACGTTTAACTTCCTAAAATCCAAACAGATGCGTATGCCCCCTTCCTTCTTACTCACTACCACCATAGGAAAATACCACTCACTATGGGAGGGTTCAATGATGCCCATTTTATGCATCCTTTTCACTTCCTGAATCACATCATGTCTTATTCTTTCAGGTAATCTATATGGTTTTTGTCTAAGTGGCTGGTTGTTAGTAACCTTTATGTGATGGCTAACATTTTTAATTCTCCCAGGAATACTTGTGAAAATGTCTTTAAATTTTCCTAATTCATCTTTTAGGTCTGCCCTTTGCATTTCTGTCAACTCAGGGTTGATTAGTATATCTGTAATTGTCCCTGTATCTTCCAAACGTTGATATGCTATATCCAATTCGTTTTTGGATTCAGGGAGTACATAACTAGTTAGGAATTGGGCCGGGCTACCCAATTTTTCAACAGGTTAGCATGGTATATGCGTTTCTTACCCTTACTGCCTGGTATTTCTATTTCATAAGTTACAGGGCCAGTTCTCTGGGTAACAACATAAGGGCCCTGCCATTTCATTAATAGCTTATGTTCGGAAGATGGTAACAAAAGTAAAACGTTATCCCCTTCACTGAATTCTTTCTGTCTTGTACCTTTATCATAATGCACCTTCTGTTTTAATTGTTGTTGTAGGCTACTGTCGTGCTTTTTGAACATAGGAGATTAAATGCTCCCATAACTTTTGCCAGAACTCTAGGGGGCATGTTCCTTTTGTATCTTTTGATTCTTCCCATTCTTCCTTAACAATGTCTAGGGGCCCTCTTGGATTATGACCAAACAATAACTCGAAAGGGGAAAATCCAGTAGATGCTTGGGGAACTTCCCTACATGCAAACATAAGATAAGGAAGATACATGTCCCATTTCTTGCCCTCATCTGTCACAAATTTCTTTAGCATTTGCTTTAAGGTTTGGTTAAACTGCTCTACCAGACCATCGGTTTGTGGATGGTATGGTGTTGTAAACAATGCCTCTATTCCTAAGGCCTGATATAGCCGTTTGAGTAACACAGATCGAAAATTTGTTCCTTGATCTGTTAAAATCTCTTTGGGTATACCTACCTGACTAAAAATCTTTGTTAACTCATCGGCTATCCTTTTGGCTGTTATAGTTCTTAAAGGTATGGCCTCAGGATATTTGGTAGCATAGTCTACAACTACTAATATGAATCTATTTCCTTTTGAACTTTTTGGTAAAGGACCTACTATATCCATGGCCACTCTTTCAAAGGGGGTAGATACAAGTGGCATGGGTAGTAAGGGTACTTTATCTTGTCGCCCAATTTTGGATACCTTTTGACAGACCTCACAACTTCTACAATATTCTGCGACTTGCTAATGTATGCCTTGCCAATAAAACCTATATAAGAGGCGACTTAATGTCCGGTCTCTTCCTAGATGTCTGGCCATAGGAATATCATGAGCTAGTCCTAATAATTGGGCTCTAAATTGTTGAGGTATCATTAACTGCTCAACCACCTCTCCAGTATGTGTATTCTTACAAACTCGATGCAATAACCCATTTATGATTCTAAAAACGGGACCCTTAGACTTCTCCTCCTGTCCCACCTGTAAAAAAAAATGGGGTTAGTGATACATGATTTCTTTGTATTTCTTTAAAGTCTGACTCATGTTTCACCATATTGAAGTCCAGGCTGTTTTTAGAGTCTGAATGTAACTTATTTTTAGTCCAGAGTTGTTTTTCTCTCCTTTTTAGACTCTTTGATTTCCTATCTTTACCAGGCACTTCAAAAAGGTTTTCTTCAAAAGGAAACATGTGTCCCAATGTCTCTTCATTCCTAGACTGTGCTCTAGTTGTTACAGCAGAAAAACCAGTGGCTAATAGAGCTTCAAAATCTTCAAAGTCATGTCCAATAATAGCTGGCACAGGAAGCTGAGGAACTACCCCCTACTTTCATTCTCTGGCTGTGACTGTGACCATCCACTTGTACAACTGTCTCTCTCAATGGATAATGATGTACATCCCCATGTATACATATGACACCAGTTGTGGACTCTTCCTTTTTTACATTGGTATCCAGGACAGAAGCATGAACTAAGGTTTGCTTACCGCCAGAATCTATAAGACCTGTTACCACTTTATTTCCAATCTTTACTGGTCTTACATAATGCCCCCAATTAGCTAGAGCCAAATGTACATCTTCTAATGTCTTTTTAGGGCAGAATCTTGCTATGTGTCCTTTTGCATTGCATTTATGACACACAATCTCTGGTGTATATGGTCTTATAGGTTTTTGACTTATTTTAGTCCCAAGGATATTACTGTCTGCAGTATGGGGTATAGAAACATGAGAAGGTGGTCTTACCATAGGTGGAGGTATCCAGGAACTTCTAATGGGATGCGGTCTGTGGGGTCTTGCAGCTATATAATCCTCTACTAGTTTTATGGCTACTTCTGCTGTCTCCGGGCGGTGTTCTTTCACCCATAACTGCACCTCTTGTGGCAATATATTTATAAATTGCTCCAAAATGATAGCTTCCAAAATCTGTGCTGTTGTCCGAGTGTTAGGTTGTAACCATTTCATACTTAAGTATTTTAATTGAATGTATATATCCTGTGGATTATCAGTAGCATGGAACTTCAAGGTTCTGAATCGCTGTCTATATGTTTCCGTACTGATGTCACACCTCTTTAAGATGGCCTGCTTTACATGTCCATAATCATTAATATAAGCGGTTTCCATGTGGCTATATGCTAACTGGGCTTTTCCCATTAAATAGAGAATAGCCAATGACCCATTGATCTCTGGGCCTTTGCGCCGTTCTGCTACTCTCAAATGTCATTAGAAATGCTTCAATATCATCTGTGTTGGACAATTTAACCAATTTAATGTCCTTCTGCACAATCCTGGGTAACCGGGGCTCTAGCCATACCCATGGATTGAATTACCTCAGTGTGTCTGCCCATCTGGCTTGATTCTCCCTCTCCATATCCATCTGACGAGTACAAAGCCAACGTATCAATTCTTTCAGGTCTTGGGGGCCTTCTTCCATCTCAGGTCTGGCTGCTTGGGCTCCTTCCACAGGTTCCTTCTTGTCTTCCATCTCCTCTCCTCTTCTGGTTTTTCTTCATACTACAGTCTCCAGTCCGGCCAACAGAGGTAGTTTCAATTGTTGCACTCGGGACCGGGTAGCCACTCTACTCCAGGTATCTTCGCCGTCTTGCATTCAGGTCCAACAGGTTTTGTGCTCAAAACCTCCACCAGTAGATCCCACTTCTGACACCAACTGTCACAGGACCATGGGATAAATGATGGACCAAGAGACAGTTGCTGGAGTAGACTTCAACTTAAAGTATTTATTTTAACAAAGAGCGAAATGAACGTAAAAAAAAATAATATGATGCATAATATCCATAACAAAACCATGTACTAGTAAGCCCTAGTACTTCGGAAGGCTTGTGGCAGCACTTCCAGGTCCGACTCCTGGAGTCAACTAACTCTTTTGCACTGAAACAAAGTGATTTATATACCTTTAGAAAACATGTGACCACAAACTCCTCCCCTAGGTTCCTTTTTATAACATAAATTCTTTCTTTGTACAATAAAATAATTAATTTTTACACTCCAGTACTTTTAATTTAACCCAAGAATACATTTTTATAATGCCAGACAAAATAATAATTATTTAGGAGTTGTACACACTAAAATTAACTGAAACAGGAACCGCCCCCTTTAACTAATGTATAAAATCAGCTGTTCGAGGGCCGGCCAGCTCCTAAGGACCATATCAATGCAAGTAACATAGCAGGCAGAGTTTACCTAGCAACCAGAATGCAGTGAAAATCCCTGTTTATAAAAAGGACTCAAATGAGTCAACCGCCACATTATTCCACCCTTAGAAGGTATGTGCAAGACATTTTACTCGTTTTTAGGCTGAAACACATTAATTTGGAGTCAGGAAAAGGCTAAATGCCTTCACGACCATGCGCACATTCGCGCGGTAATTTTTACAGGCGATTACATTTTCTCGTCTCATTTCTGCAGCGTATTCAATCACAACAGCTGCATTTTCAGAGTGTTTCTTTACAAGGGCTACTATTACAGGATACAACAGTTCCTGAACTAAACAAACTAAAAAAATATACTTAAATCAGGGAAGCTTCCTAAATCAACCAGAAGCCCCATTTAAAGGGACAGAGCCCTGCCATAACTGCAAATGCAGTTTCTGTTTATTTTTTTAAAGCGCTCTATTGTTCTATCCGATACTATTCTAACCAGATATCACAAAGGGATACCTGAAAGGCATTGAACAAAATGGGATTTGTTATTTATTTGTTCGTTTTGTTTTTAGAGATACTGATTAACAATGGGAGAGATTACAAAGGAACTGGAATGTACATAACATATAAGCACAGCAGACAGACAGAGACAACAAATATGTAAAAAGAGAACATACTGCATGAAGTGGGTGGCCAGCCCAACAAACAAACATATAACAATTAGAAAGTGACAAGAACAACAGTACATCCAGGTCCCATTATCTCCCTATATTTTTTTCACTCTTTCACAGTACATCTGGTGCACAATGGTACAGTTGCTGTGGGAACTCAAAGTTCGGAACACAGTTACAAAAATTACAGTGCCACTGTTCATGAGAAGAGGTCCCAAATGCTTTCATGAGATGAGGGTTACAAAAAGGGCATGTTGAAAATTTGTAGTGCAAATACCAACAAACCCCTGGGGTGTTAGGGTTTCTAACCCATAACGTCCCACCCTGTACAGACTGACAGGCATCAGGAGTGTGCCTTTGGATTTCCTACTGTAAGGCTCATGCAATTCCACCCCCACCCTGCAGCCAGTGACAGGCATCAAGGTGTGCCTTGGACTCTTTGGCCCCAGAGTTCACCCCATTCTCCTATATTGCACCCATTTCAGCGTATGTCCTTATGGAGTGGGGCAACTGTAAAGCCGAACACCCCAAGGCACACCTCAATACTTGTCTGACTCTGCAGGATAGGGTGAGGTGAAATGGCATGAACGTTATGGGCGACAACCCAAATGTATGCCCCAATGCCTGTCCATCTCTGCAGGGTGGAGGTGGGGTTGGCGTGAAGTTCATTACTTCATAGCCATTCCTTCTCTGCATCTGTCTAACTCCTGCATTTCCAATGATAATATCAGCAAGCAAACATTCGGCATTGACAAATGCTTGTTATTTAATGGATAACTAAAGTAAAAACTCAGAAAAAGAAATGTTATGCAGTGTGTTTTGATTTGTAGGTATAGTCCTTGTGTGTCCTTTCTTTTGTTGCTGTACAGTTTTTTTTTTCTTTGCCTGCTAGTATTATGACCCCTGCTGAGTCAGTGTTAGCATTTTTTATGGATCTTCTCTTTCCTACCAAGTTCCTACCTTTCCTTCCTAAGTTGGACCATATTCATAACAGACAGGCAAGATTTGTTTTGAAGTGTAAATATAGTACTCATCACTGTACAATGTATAGCATATTGGATTTGGGATGGAGCTCGGATCTAAGAAGAAAAGGCATTTGGATCAGTTTAGTTTGGGGTACGCTCAAAAATAAAACACATCAAAACTTAACAGAGAAATTACACAAACCCAACCATGGTTTAATCTTAAGAAAAAAAAGGGCTAGGGATTTGGTGCAGCCCAAGATTACAAATAATTTTAGTAAAACGGCATTTGAGTTTAATGTTGCTAATAGTTGATATGTGCTACCTCTATACCCAAGAGATCTGGATCTTTCACAAAATAGTTTCAAATTAAAGCTTAAACAGAATTTAAATTTTAGCTGTGAGTGCAATAGGTAAAGTGTGACAGGTACTTAAACTTGCCGTTTGGATTTGGTATTGAATGTTTTATTATGTCTAAGTGTACAAATATGTTTATGTGTTTGCTGCTATTTTTTTATGAAACAAGTGTTGGTTGTATATTTGTGATGTGCCAGATTACGTGTATTTATTTCTTCTATGTAAACTAGTATGGATATGTGTTATGTGGTATACGTTTGTTTTAAATGTATGTTGTTACAGGTACACCTTGTAAATAGGGCATGTATAGCCCTAATGGTGCTATACTGTATAAATAAATGTTATTACTTTCTTACTTACTACAATGCCTCCTGTTCCATGTGACAAGGATGTGTCCAGGATCATTGATTCAGAGAGTAATAACTGCAGCAGCAGCAATGTGTTAATAGGAACCTTATATTTTGACTTTAACTAAATAACTCTTTCTAATCCAATCTTTCTGATTTCTAGGTATGTGTCTAGATCTAGGCAGCAGGCATGGATATTTTGTTTTTAAAGCTTTTTGTTTTATTAAACTGCACACAATCATAAAAAAGCACACAAATCTCTCTGGGTCACCCATGCTATAATTATTGAAGACTCTAGCCATCTTCTTACAGAAACACCCACTCATTTCTCCCACAGTTGTTTGTAAACTATAAATGCATCCTTCATTAGAGCTCACTGGATAAGGAGAGTTGCTTAATATCACAGCTCTGCTGCTGTAAAATGGACAAAAAAACCCACTGTTTGTGAATGAATGGTCCAGGGTGCATAACTGTTGCTTGGGACAGGAGGCATCGTAGGAAAGAGAAGAGCCATACACAGATGCACATGGATGTCCCCAGGGGCCATAAAAGTAGCCAGTAAATAAAAAAAACTCCTTACAGCAAACAAGGTGAAGGACACACTAGGACTACACTTACAAATCAAAATACTCTGCATAACATTTTTTTGTTTCAATTTTGACTTTAGTTCCCCTTTAAGACAGTTATTAATTTTAAATCATTGTGTTTCTGTACACTGTAGTTTCCCACAGTTATATAATTATTTAAATTAGTTTCAGCTTATTTTATGAAGTAGGAACTGAAGTATGGAGGTGCTGGAACCTTTGAACTCCAGCTGGTTATGTCAACACATCTTCCTTCCGCTCAGCAGCAGCAGTGCATTCACATTTTTCACTTCTGCTTCTGGTTTATGTTGCTTTATAGAACTGTAGTACTGTAGCTTAACTTTTCTTATGAGGATAATGCTCACTAACTTATCATGATCTGGAAAGTTTATCTGCTTTACTTTTTTAAAGTGTGTGCATGTGTCTGTATGTTTGTGTCAAATTGTTGGCCTGCATTCAGTTATAAATTAAGCATTAATTAGATCTGCAGTAAAAAGCAAGGAGTCACAACTGGAGAACCAGAGCCTGCTTCACCAGCATCTGCAGGTTTCCTCTACACAGACTCTGCCTTTGGACATTGTGCTCCACTCAGGAGCAGGGACTGTAATGGATGGGTGGTGTTTGGTTCCCATCTGCATGGGCAACTTTCAAACACTATCATCTAGTTCCATCAGCTGAGAGCTGAAGTCTGAAGTCTGGGAAGTCGGAGGAGTGAAAGTACCAGTCAGGCTCTATTGCAGCAGCAGTAAAAACAAGGAGCCACAGCAAGAGAACCAGAGCCTACTTTATTTATTTATTTGGTTTTTGTTTACCGGGTAAGTACACTAGACAACAATGTTGCCTATATTCAGGCACGACCCGGGAGAGTACAGACAGGGGAGACCAGAGTCAACATTAAAGAGTATTTCATGACGCAGCATGAGGCGAGAACAAACATTTGAACAGTATACAGCCAGGTACAGTCATTATCAGTGATGACAAAGAGAAACAGATAATATTACATTAATTATTTTCATCTGATGATACATCAATGACTAAATTGAAATGACAAACAGAAAACGAAACTTAAATGAAGTAGCATTATAACAATAGGATTTCTGCTGGATGTGGGACACTTTCAGATTTTGGAGACCAGCAGGAAATCAGTAAGTGCCATAGGGAGGAGAAAATGCTAGGAGAGAGGCTCAAGTTACAGCACAAGAGCAGCAGTCGGATTCTAATAGGTGTGCCTGAAGACCCAGTTTAAAGGCCTTGTGGGATTTGGAGAGTTTGATGTGGGAGGGGAATGGAGTTCCAGGAGAGGGGGGCAGATATGGCGAAGGATTGTTCTCCTTTTTTTGTGAGATATCTGGGAATTTCAAGTTGGGTTTGAGCAGATGCCCTGAGGAGGTATGCTTGGGAGGGCTGATTTAATAGTTCGGCAAGGTATTTAGGGGACCCCGTTCTGATCATGTTATCAATTGTACAGCCCACAGAATAGTGTCTGAGCGAGCCTGGGGAGAGCCAATTTAGTTTCGAGTAGAGCAGGCAATGATGGGTAAGTCTGTGAGCAGAGAGAGCAAATCTGCATATACTGTCATAGCAGGTGCTCCATTTCTGGAGCACTCCTTTGCTAGCTTTAAGGTAAACCTGAGAGCAATATGTCAGAGCAGGGAGGAGAAATCCCTTGTGCAATAGCAATCTGGGCAGCATCATTGAGGGAGGACCTAATTTTAAAGGCAAGACCAAGTTTTGAGTAAATTGTCTTACATGTAGCCACAATGTGGAGGTTAAAGTAAAGAGATGGGTTGAGAGTGACTCCTAGATACCTGAAGGAGGTAACGAATTCAAGAGGGGAGTCATCTAGAGAATGTATCAATAAGTCTGGAGTAAGAGATCTGATTCTTGATGGGGGGCCAAAAAGCATAGTTACAGTTTTCTTAGCATTCATTAGGAGCCTGTTCTGTAGTAACCACTCCTGCAAGCAGTTGAAGTCTGCTTGAAGATGTGCTCTTACTGATAAGGGATCTTTACCACTGGAGAGAAGCACCATGTCATCAGCATAAATGATTAACGAGGAGGAGCAGGGAAGGGAGGGCAAGTTGTTAATGAAAAGGGAGAAAAGTAGTGGGCCAAGAATAGATCCTTGGGGGACTCCAACTGAGGAAGGGAAAGATTTGAGACAAGAGTTCAATTTGGACAAATTGCAACCTCCCTGAGAGGTAGCTATCGAACCAGGAGATGGTCAACAGGTCAAAGCCAAGGCGGGACAGTTTGGAAAGTAGCAGAGAGTGATTCACAAGGTCAAATGCTTTTGTGAGATCGATAAATATGGCCCCAGTAAGCAGGCTCTTATCCATCGCTGTTAGGACTGCATTTGTCAGCTGAAGTAGAGCAGTTGTGGTGCTGTGTCCTGCTCGGAATCTGTGCTGGGTAGGGGATATAAGGTTGTGAAGGTGCAGGTAATTTGTGACCTGAGTAGCGATGGCCTTCTCGAGAAGTTTATTTAGGGTAGAGAGAATGGCAATCGGTCTATAGTTTGACATATTTTGGTATCCCTTTTTTGTGAACAGGACAACATGAAGCGGTTTCCTGAAATGTTGGTACCATTTGGGTTATTATGGAAAGATTAAAGATTCTTGCAATAGGAACAGCAAGGGCAGGGGCTGTCTGCTTCAAGAAGCTTGGCAGTAGCCCATCCGGGCCAGCAGATCCATAGGTGGATACTGATTTGAGGAGATGCAGCACTTCTGTGGAGGAGACTAATGTGAGATGAAAAGGGGTTTCATGTGAAAGTTGCACCTCAGGAGGAGGTGAAAGAGGTTGGTTGATTTTCTCAGTGTATTCAGAGAGATCCAAGAATACTGTGCATTAAAAGCATTAGCAATAGTAGGTAACTTATTACAGTTTGCGTCATTCAGTGTCATGTTGGTAATGGCCGTCTTGGGCCTTTGCCGAATTAAATTTTTGATGTGGTTCCAAAAACCCCTGGTATCACCTGCTGAAGATTGGAGAAGCTTAAGGCAGTAGCTCCTTTTAGCCTTCCGAAAATCTTTTTTGCAGGCATTTGTCAGTTATCTATAGTTAACCCAGTCTTCTGATTGTTGGGACTTCTTTGCCAAGGTCCAGGCCTTATCTTTTTTTATCATGGCTCGAAGGAGGTCTTTTTTTAGCCATTTATTAGGGGAGCCCCTGAGATGCCTTTTTTTCAGAGGGATGTGCATATCCTGAAGGGCCAGAAGCTGAGACATCAGGTATTCAAGTGCTGTGTTTACATCATCAGTGTGATAGATGGGAGACCAGTCTATATTATTAATATCCTCGAGAAGTGCAGTTCGGTTTAGTTTGGCAAAATCCCGAAATTGAATGATTCTTGGGGGGGTTAAGGCAGTGGCCATTCCAGATACAGAACGTAGGCAGGTGATCACTAATAGAATCCGAAAAGGTCCCTGAAGCAATTATTTTATTTGCTCTATTTGTAGCCTACCAGTCCAGGAGAGATTGGTGCTCCGAGTTGGAAGAGATGCGTGTTGGGCTAGAGATAAGTTGAGCAAGGTTAAGTTGGGCGAGAGCTTCAGTATATGTACTGGCATGACTCCCTGTAGGTCTAGGTTGAAGTCTCCCATTAGTATGACTTCAGATCTACCCTTTAGAGTGGCCAGATAATCCAAGAGCCCATTTAAGCCAGGGAGAGACCCCTTTGGAAGATTGTAGGCACAGATCAGATTTAGCCTTTTATCACCCCCTAGTTGTAGAACTGTATGCAGAGCTTCACAGTGATTTATTATCCAAGACTGGAGTACAGAGACATTGAAATGCTCTTTATAATAAAAGGCAACTCCTCCACCCTTTTGTTTGGTGGGGCGATCGGATCTGGACAAGCTGTAGCCAGGTATTTTGCACATGGAATCAGGCATCTCTGGCCTGAGCCATGTTTCAGTTAGTCCAAGTATGTCCAGACAGTAGAGGGCTATCCAGGCTTCAAGTTCAGGAAAGTTTGCTGGTAAACTTCTGATATTCATGTGGGCAATTTTCATGCCCTTAGTGGAGGACCATGAGGAGTCATCCATGGACCTGGCATTCCAATGGGGGCCAGGGTTAGATTCTATGTCTCCTGATAAGCATAAGTGCAGAAGCATCACCCAAACTTCTTTGTAGAATCTGTAATTGCGCTTGAGGTATTTGGGCATGCTAGGGGGTGGTAGAGAAGGAAATGTCCTAATTTGGAAAGATGAGTTATATAGAGGGACAGGTTAGGAGAAGGGAGCAAGGTTCTAGTTGGTATAAGGTTAGAGAAGACAAGGAGAATTCTTCATGGCAGTGGGACCCAGGGTATCCAGCTGGTATGTTACGTGAGAGATAGGAGAGGACGATTAAGGTGGGTAGTAATCCTGATACCACCAGAAGTGACCTTGGGCATGACAGAGAGAACATTATGTATGCCTTGTATGAAACCTCTGTAAATCAGAGGTGGATTGTCCCTTATAAGAGAAGAATATTAGTGACAGAAATGGTGATTTAAGGGCAGGGTGACACCTATAGTGAAGGCAGTTTGATTGAAACCCTTAGTGGCCAGAGGTTGGCAGTCAATTATACAAGTTATTTACAAGAGGCAGGTATTCCAATAGAGTGCAGATTATGAGGAGCGGACAGGAGCAGGGGGAATTTGAAAAGGTGAGGGGAAAAGATAAAACTGGGATACCCTCAGTCTGAGTTACTTTTCCAGACAAAATAAGTGTAGAATAGAGGCAAACATAGAGAATAGGCAAGAGTGAGTGGAGGAACAAAAAAAGAAAAGGACTGCCTCGCTGGTTTGAATTAGGACTGATGCAGCAAGGGGAAGGGGTAGGACTGCCCTTCAAGTGAGTTTACAGGTTGGAACAAAAGTGGGCGGGATTACTAGCATATTTAATTAATGGTGGTGGAGGAGGGGGTGGGAAGGTGGGTGAAAATTTCAAGCCTGCAGGCAGTTGCTGTGTTAGAGGATCTGCTAAAATTAATTAAACAGCAGCTGCAGTGTACCAGAATTAGCAAATGTTAATTAAATCAAGGTAGGCATGCTAGAGTGTATCATAGGCACAGTCTTATGAGTCTAAATACATTAATTTCCTTGGGTTTAAAGTGGCTGCAGCAGCGAGTACTACAGCGCCAGGGAGCTGAACAGAAAAAAGGCGCCAAGGTTTAAATCCGAGCGCAGTCTCGAAATCGCTTACCTTCCTGCTGCCAGCCTTGTAGCTTCGGGGAACCGAGGGGAGCTGGGGAGGGCTTTTCAACAACCATTGAGTGTCTTTATTTTGTTTTAATCACAATCAGAATTACAACCTTTTGAGTCATAGACTCCTTTGCAAGGCTCCACGTCAGGTACAGTGATCAAACATAAAGTATACAATGCAAATACAGTTAGAACATAGGCAAAATAGCAAGATCAATTTCTAGGGTCAGGGACCCAGCATCAAACATAGGATCATTGCCAACATAGAGCAGGATACATTGTCAAGTTCACATAACAATGTAGGTAATATGGGCAAGGGTAAAATAGGGGTACAAAGTTCTATAGTAAAGCATCTGCAGGCTTTCTGCATACAGACTTTGCCCTTGAACACTGTGCTCCAATTGGGAGCAGGGACTTTAATAGGTGGGATGAGCTTGTACAATGTTTTTCAGGGCTTGGGCCTAGCTAAAGCTTGTATGTGTGTGTGTGTGTGTGTGTGTGTGTGTAAGAGAACTAACCTGTGAATGGGTGTGTTCTTTTGTTTTGTAATCTGGGAACCAGTGGCCTGATTTTCAAAGGGAGTTAAATTGACGTAGTGGACTTGCGTCAGGGAGTTTGATGCATGTACAGACTTGTGTCAAACACTGGCATAATTTTGATTTTGTAAGGAAGGCAGACACACATCCCTGACACAAGTCTCTTGCGTCGGACACAGCAAAGTTAGAGCAGCTCCTCCCTGGTCTAACTTTGCGCTATTTGGGGACCCTTTTTATGGAGCTTGCACCAAAGCTTTGGAGAGGCTGCAACATAAGGAGCTAGTTCAGAATGGAGCTAAGAGTGAGGGAGGGGAGTATTGTATTAGGCCACGGACACTTGGAGGGCATTCTCATGGGGGATCCACCGGGCTGCTGCTTTGAGGCTGAGAAGAGATGGGACTGGAGATGGCAGCCAGTGAGGACTGGAGTGGAGGACACAGAGGGCTAAAGGGAAATGCCTGATACATTTTTTTACGGATTTACACTGTTCACTGGATGTTGGAAGGGTCTTTTGTTTTGTCTGGCAGACTGGATTAAAAAGAGGGCTTTTTCTGCTGCAATTTTAGTTAAGGGAAGTGCCTGATATTTTTATTTATTGATTTGCTTTGTTCACTGAGCGTTGGGGGGATGTTTTGTTTCATCTGGCAGGGTGGACTACAAGGAGGGCTTGTTCTGCTGCAAGTTTAGGCTCACTGGCCTAGCTGGAGGTGTTGTTTCATCTGGCAGGGTGAGAGGGAGAAACAGGGGTTGGACCAGGGAGAGCAGTGGAAGGGCAATGGATTTTGAAGGGCTGCTGGAGGGGGATTTGTAGCACAGCACCGAATAGCCAAAGTAGTGAGAGAGGCAGATGGGAAGGAAGGGCTGAGGGGCTTGAGGAGTTGCCTGTCCTGGAGACCATTGTCCTTTAGAAATGTCGCTAGTATCTCTTTAAGGATTGTCTCCATGAGCTTCCCCACAACTAATGTGAGGCTAACCAGTCTGTAGTTACCTGGATCATCCTTTGGGCCACCTTTGTGAATGGGTACCACATGGGCCAATTTCCAGTCTTGTGGTATGCATCCTGTGTTCAGAGAGGTGTTGAACAGGTCAACCAGTGGTTCTGCCAGGCACTCTGCCAGTTTTTTGAGTACCCCAGGGTGAATGCCATCAGGCCCCGGTGCCTTGTCCACCCGCATTGCCCTCAGTCCTTCCAGTACCCTGTCCTCCATAATTTCCCCATCTGTCACACCCTTCCCTGCCTACTCCACCTCTCCCATGAGGTATCTGACCCCCCTCTCTACTGCGAATACAGAGCATAAGTACTCATTTAGTGCCTCTGCCTGCTTCTCCCCTTCTCTACCCACCCCCCATCCTTCCTAATTCTCACTATCTGGTCCCTGTTCTTCCTTTTCTCCCCAATGAATCTAAAGAAGTCCTTCTCTCCATCTTTAATGCCCTGTTCCAGCCTCAGCTCTCTGGATGCCTTGACGGCTCTGACTAGCTTGTAACTTCCCTGGACTTCTTTGTACACTCCTCTCTGATTTCCTTTCCATGATTTAGGGCAGCTTGCGAACATACGAACATATGAACCCCAATTGTCTCCATGAGCTTCCCCACAACTAGTGTGAGACTAACCAGTCTTTAGTTACCTGGATCATCCTTTGGGCCACCTTTGTGAATGAGTACCACATGGGCCAATTTCCAGTCTTGTGGTATGCATCCTGTGTCCTGCCTGTGGGAGGTTTACTGGGATGATAAAATGGAGCACTCCTACTTGCCCTGCATATTTGTGTCCCAACAAGTGAATGGAACAGTGAAAGAGCAGAACAGGTGCAAGACTGGCATCTTGAGCATCAGCAAGCATCAGCAGAAGGAAGCAAGGAAGTAGGGAACTTTGCTAGTCGACTAAGGTAAGGTACCTGTTAACTCCTGTTGTTGCATTCACTGCTGGAACAGGAAAATGGTGAAGGTTAGGTGTAGCCAAAGCAGGGAATAGGGGCAACTCCCTATCTAGGGTAGGTGTTCAAGGGGAATAACAGACAACAAAAATGGAAAAACTAGAAACACCCTATCAGGGGTAATGGTACATTAGGGATGGGTGGAAGGTAAAGTGCAGGCCAAAACAGGGAATAGGTGCAACACCCTTTCTAGGGTAGGTGTTCAAGGGGAATAACAAATAACAAAAGGGGATAAACCAGAAACACCCTATCAGGGGTAAAGGTACATAAGGCAGGGGTGGAAAGTAAAGTGTAGGCCAAATCTGACAATAGGTGTTCAGGGAGCACAACAATCAACAAACTGTTACAAAAAATGAGTAACACCCTATCAGAGATAAGGGTACATGAGTATTTGCAAATTGTACAGGGACATGTAGGAACTAAGAAGGCTGGGAGCGGTGCAGTGAAGTTGCTGTGGGGCAGGAATTTTCAGAGAGACTTCTGGAGACTACAATGCTGCCCCATCTGCACACACCTCTCTACATTGAGGAAGGAGTTTGCTTGACTCCAGACTGAGTTAGCTAGGATGTGGGCAACCTCTTTCCCCACCCAGGAGCCATTAAGTCTGACACTGTTATCTCAGAGGGTGCCTAGGAGGAGAAGTGGCTGGACTATGGTGGGCTCTGGAAGGGTGTGGGTGGTGGGTCAGAGGCACATTCTTCAACTGGTACCACTACATAATTCATATGCCACGCTGGTGGAGCAGGACTGCTGGGAGGAGGAACATGGTAGAAACCAGCGTGGATATGGGGGTCCTCCTTAGCAGAGATCCAGGAAGGGTGGTAGAGGACCTTAGCAGAGGAGGAAGCAACTTCTAGCAGGGGACTCTATTATGAGGGGGATAGATATGGGAATAGAAAGGGGGAAAGATGGCGGTTAGGTGTCTATGCTGCAGCATGGCCCAGAGGGATGGGAAGCAGATCCCGAGGATCACTAGGGCAGCAGGAAGAGAAGAGGAACTGGATGTCATTGTCCAGCTGGGGATTAGTGACCTTGCTAGGGACAGGGCTAGGGTAGTGCAGGCAGAGTTTGGGGAGATAGGAAGACGTCTTAAGTAAGTAGCATGTTTAGTGGCTTTCGCAGAGGTGCTGACTGTCTATCAGTGGGGGGGAGAGGGATCTTCACACCAACAGCTTCAACTCATGGTTGAGGGAATGGTACAGAAAGGAAGTATATGGCTACATTGGAGACTGGGGTCCAACCTGGAGGGATAAGAGTCTTTACACAGTTGATTACCTGCACCCATCCAGGAGGAGAACTGAGGACCTCAGTGGACAGTTTAAATGTTACTTTGATTAACGTGTAAACTAGCCAATGGGGGTAGTGGAAGAAATAGGGGAGGTAGAAACTCTCCCGCTCCCCCATAGGCTAAAGTAGGAAGTTGGGAGAACCTAAGGGGAGAGCTACACCTCACAATGCAAATTAATAAAGGAAGTAGGGTGGCAGAAACAAAGCAGAATGGAAACAGGTGCATCAAAAAAGAGGGGGAAGGAGGAGGGTAAAAAGAAAAAAAAAGCAGCAACAGTCAGAGTGGTAAAACATCTGGAAGGCCATTTGTGCTAATGCTAGAAGTCTAGAAAATAAGATTTAGTACATAGAGGCCATCATGGCAGAGGCTGACCTGGATACTGTGGCCACCTCCGACTTATGGTACACTAAAAACCATGACTGGGACATAGCCATACCAGGCTATAAAAAACACATAAAAAGACAGCAATTCACATAGATTGTTCTCCAATGCTAAATAGTTTAATTCAAATTACAAGAGACATACACAGCAGTTTCCCCGGTGCTTCAAGAGCAGGGACCTTCTTCATCGGGGGTGGAGTCACAAATCAAAGTGCACACTTAAATAATGATCAGATCATGGTGTAATTTAAAAAGACACATATTAAGCAATACAGTGCTCCCATATATATAATGACCTGTGCAAAATGAGCTAAATACAATATTGGAGACAGTCATGATGCAGTGCATGGGCCCAGCATGCTGTCTTTGATAAACAACAGTTGTGTTGTATACAGCAATTATTATATGACACAGCTGTCGTTTGTTAAAGACAGTCTGTGTCATATAGTATTTGCACTATATGACACAACTGTCATTTATTAAAGACAGCTGTGTCACATAGTACTTGCACTATACGATACAGCTGTCTTTCATATTCATTTATTTATTGAAATGTTTCACCATGAAGGCACGCTGAACAACAAGTTGCTTGTCTCCCGGTGTGATGGGGGGGGAGGGTTACAACTGGATGAATAATTAGACATTCAGTTTATTTTAACATATCTGAGAAATTAAACATTCAATTACATTTGTAACAAGACATAGTTAAAAAATATAATAAATACTCATACAGTCACATGTGTAACATAGCATACAGTTAAATATATCATACTGTGGAATATGCATTTAATTACATGTGACATGTCTGAGGAACATAGTACAGAAATTTAATGTAGGTAGCCTTGGAGCCAACTCCTTACAGGAATTGATCACAGTTAAGAGGCAGATCATTTAGCAATTATTGAATGAATGAGGTGCAGTGAGGGGACATCAAGGAGGGTAGGGGGTAGACAGGGGAAGCCAGCTGGAGGAAGGAGAGTATAACGATGGGGGGAGGGGCATTACCAGTGCAAAGTGAGCAAAAAATCAGTTGTGAGGGGCAAGTTAACACAGGGCTAGTGCAATCTGGGAGCAACTCAGACAGAACAAAAAGTGCAAGTTATTAGCTCAAGTTCACTAATTCCTTTGTTTAAGTGCAGGGGGTAGGGGGCAGGAGGGAGGTGGGGGTAAGGGATAGGGTAGGAAAGGATGAGTCATGCTTGGAACTGGCCCCTTCAGAGTGCGGAAATCACTGCCAGTGGTGGAAAGAGGCAAGGACTTAGAATAAGGGGCAGGAGTAGGCAAGGATAAGTTGGGTAGAGATAGTAGAGGGGATGGTAAAGGGAAAGGAGGGGTGGGAGAAACTTGTCTAAGACTAGGCCTCTTCAGGATGCTGAGAACTCTGCCAGACAGCAGAGTCAGGCGAGGATGAGTTAGGCAGAAAGGATGGAGGGGAAGGGTAGGGAAGGAAGAGTCATTTCCAGAGCTGGACCACTCCAGGATGTTGAGAACCCTGCGGGGGCAGAATTAGGTGAGGACACATTGGGAAGACAGAAAAGAAAGGATGAAGGGAAAGGAGGGAAAAGGAGGGAAAGAAGAAGCTTGCCTAAGACTGGGCCACTCCAGGATGCTGAGAACCCTGCTAGAGCACAGAATCAGGTGAGGACTAGTTGAGCAGAAAGGATGAGGGGGGAGTGAAGGAAGAGTAATTGCCCAGTGCTGGACCCCTCCAGAATGCAGAGAACCCTGCCAGGGGATAGAATTAGGCGAGGACAAGTTGGTCAGAGGGAAATGGGGGGATTGAAGAGGAAAGAAAAAAAAAGCAGGGAGGGAAGAAACTTACCTGAGAGTAGACATCGCCAGGGTGCTAAGAATTCCAACAGAGGGCAGATTTAGGCAAGGACAAGTTGGTAGAAAGGAGAGAGGGGGGAGGAGGATGAGGAGGTTTGCCCAGTGCTAGACCCCTCCAGGATGCTGAAAACCGAGCCAGAGGTCAAAACTAAGCAGGGGCAAGTTGGTAATGGAGAAAGTTAGGGGTAGGAGTGAGGGGGTAAGCAGTGAAGGAGAGGAGAGCATGCTGACCAGCAGGCTTGGAAGGGAGCAAGGTTTAATGGGAGATGTGAGTCATGGAGAGGAGCAGAGGTATAGGAGGATGGTTAAGGAGGGTTAAAGCAGGAGCAGTTAAATAAGAGAAAGTTGTGTAAGGCAGAGGCAAGGGAGTAGTAGTAGTAGGAGGAGTGCTGTATTTGGGGGGGGGCAGAGTTCCAGATTCCTGGGAAACAATGGGTGAAGCCTAACTGACCAATGAGAGTGATTTGATGGGGGACTAACAAAGTGCTTGTGTCAGAGGATCTGAGGGAGTGGGAGGAGGGAGGGAAGACAGTGAACAAGTGAGATAGGAGGGAAGTTCTCCTAACCAAAATTTAGAAGTAAGTTTGGCACAATAAATGAGGCACCTGTTGGTAAGTGGGAGAAGGGACAGGGCATGGCAGAGGTCACAGTGATCTGTGCGTGATGGAACATCAAGGGCAAAATGATGGAAGGATTTAATGAGAGTGCCCAGTCTGGTTAGGGAGGATTTGGGAGCGGCATCATAGACTAGATCACAGTAGTCGAAAAAGGGTATGATCATCTTCTGGACTAGTTCATGCCACACCGTAGGAGGGATGCAACTACGGTTCCTGAATAAGGCACCAAGCTTGGGGGGTAGTTTTTTCAGGATGGTGTCAATGTGGTCAGAGAAGTTGAGGTGTTGGTCCAACCAAACCCCAATGTATCTGAATGAGAAGGTGTCCTCTAGGATTGGTTGATACAGAATGTGGGGTTGAGAGGATGCAAAGGGACTTGGCAAGGCTAGAGGAATGGTCAAATGTATGGCAGCTTAGATTCCATGCAAAGAAGTGCAAAGTAATGCACCTGGGAAACAAAATTCCAGGGGAAGTGTACATAATGGGGGGGGGGTGAGATAATAACAACAACAGAAATGGAAAGGGACCTGGGGGTAGTCATATCAGATGACCTTAAGGTGGGCAAGCAATGTGAAAAGGCAATAAGGAGGGCTGGTGTGATACTGGGATGCATAGGGAGAGGCATCACCAGTAGAAAACAGGAAGTTGTTATCTCTCTGTACAGACAGTTGGTGAGACCCCATCTGGAGTTCTGCATCCAGTTCTGGAGACTGCATCTCCGCAAGGACATAGACAGGATGGAGACTGTCCAGAGGAGGCCAACTAAAATGGTGCAGGGTCTGCACCAGAAGACATACGAAGAGAGATTAAAGAAGCTTAACATGTATACACTCAAGGAGAGGAGGGAGAGGGGGGGACATGATAGATACTTTCAAGTACATCAAAGGAATCAACAGAGTCCAAGATGGTTGCATCTTTCAGAAAAAGAGATGTGCAAGAACAAGGGGACACAATTTGAAGACAGAGGGGGGACAGCTCAGAGGTAATGTGAGAAAGTATTTTTTCATGGAGAGGTTTGTGCATATTGTCACCGGTGTCTGCCAAACCGAAATCTGGTTTAACCGGAGTTTGGTTTTGTGTACTTTATTTAACAATTTTTAACTCTGCTAACATGCATTTTTGCAGTTTTGACTTCCACTATTATACATTCATCTATCCTTGTACAAATTTAAAGTTAATTTAAGTACAAGATGTGATAACAGCAGCAGGACTACAGCCCCCATCCCTAAAGTGTGATATAAGCAGCACTACAGACCCCATCCTCGGGTGTAATGGCAGCACCAACAGCACTACTGCCTCCTCCCTCAGGTGTGACAGAAGCAGCAGCACTGTGGCCTCCATCCCTTAGGTGTGATGGCATCAGTACTACGTTCCCTACTCCTCAGTTGTGATGGCAGTATCAGCACTATGGGCCCCATCCCTCAGGTGTGATGGCAGCAGTACCACATTCCCCATCCACCAGTGGTGATGGCAGAAGCACTACAGTCCCTGCCCCTCAGGTGTGATGGCAGTAGCAACAATGCAGTTGCCATCCCTTAGGGGTAATGGCAGTAGCAACAGCACTATGATCCCCTTCCTTCAACACCCACACCACACATGCACATGTTACAAATTACTTGGCCACTTTGCTTGTTAGAGCTCAGATGTGAATTAATCAGAACCACCACCACTAAAGTGCACCACCTTTATTTTTTCCTATCTATCATTTAACTGCCTGAATTGGATTTCTGCCTGTGACACTGCTTAGAAACATAGAAACATAGAAGTTGATGGCAGATAAGGACCGCAAGGCCCATCCAGTCTGCCCATTTCTTTTTCTATCTTATAAATGTGCCATCGGCCTTTGCTCTGTCAGTGACCTATCTATTCATAGTCATTAGTATTGCTCCCTTATGCCTATCCCATGCCTGTTTGAAGCCCTGCACTGTATTCATAGCCACCACTTCTTGTGGTAAGCCATTCCATGCATCTACCACCCTTTCTGTGAAAAAGAATTTCCTCACATTCCCCCTTAATCGGCCCCCCTCTAATCTCATGCTGTGTCCTCTTGTCCTGCTATTTTTCTTATATTGAAACATGTTAGACTCTTTCACCTTGTTTATGCCCTTAAGGTGCTTAAATGTCTCGATCATATCACCTCTCTCCCTCCTTTGCTCAAGGCTATACATATTGAGCTCCGTTAATCTGTCCTCATATGTCTTCTGATGCAGTCCCTGCACCATTTTGGTTGCCCTTCTCTGGACTGCCTCAATTTGGTTAATGTCCTTGTGAAGGTGTGGCCTCCAATACTGCACGCAGTACTCCAGATGGGGCCTAACCAATGTCTTGTACAGAGGGATTATTACCTCCCTCTTACGACTTGTGATACCCCTACTAATACACCTAACACCCAGCCTTACCTACTGCTTTTGGGGTCTGCTTGGATGATTTTAGGTCATCAGTGATGATGATGCCCAAGTCTCTTTCTTCCTTTGTGACTGCTAGCAATTCCCTCCCAGCCTATAAGTGGCTTCAGGGTTACTCTTCCCTATGTGCATGATTTTGCATTTCTTTGCATTAAATCCCAGTTGCCACTCTTCTGACCATTCTGCTAGTTTATCCAGATCTCTTCTCATTCTGCCCACCCATCTGGATCATCTACTCTGTTGCAGATCTTGGTGTCATCTGCAAACAGACAAGCCTTACCCTCTAGTCCATCTGCGAGGTCACTAATGAAGATGTTGAATAGGACTGGCCCCAGGACTGATCCCTGAGGTACCCCACTTGTGACTTGCATCTCTTCTGACTGTATACCATTTACCACCACTCTCTGTTTTCGCTAGTCAACCAGTTTGCCACCCAGTTGACCAACTTCAGCCCACCGAGCCTACAAGCTTATTTATCAATCTTCTATGGGAACAGTGTCAAAAGCTTTGCTGAAGTCAAGGTAGGCGACATCAACTGCTCCCCTTGGTCCACCACTCTGGTTACCCAGTCAAAGAAATCTATGAGATTAGTTTGACAGGACCTTCCTTTGTAAACCCATGCTGTCTTGGATCCTGTGCCCTATGGATTCCAGGTGTTGCACTATCCTTTCCTTAAGGAGTGCCTCCATAATCTTGCCCACTACTGAGGTAAGACTGACGGTCTGTAGTTCCCGCCTCCTCCCTGCTACCACTCTTGTGAGTGGGATCACATGAGCCCTTCTCAGTCTTCTGGGACCTCTCCTGTGCTCAGAGACTCACTAAACAATTCTGCTAATGGCTCTGCTAGTTCCTCCTTTAGCTCCTTAAGTACCCTGGGATGTATGCCATCAGGTCCCATTGCCTTATCCACCTTGAGCTTAGCAAGCTCTTGTAGGACCCTTTCTTTTGTGAAGGGAGTAGTGCTCACCTCCCTCCCCTGTGTCCATGATGCTGAGCTGTAGGCCCTGCCCTACCTTCTCTTCAGTAAATACTGAGCAAAAGTATCTATTTAGGATAGATGCCTTTACAGGGTCCTCCTCTCACATGCTCCCTTTTCTCCATTAAGCTTAGCAATACCCCTCTGGACTTTCTCCTTTCACTAATGTATCTATAGAAAGTCTTGTCACCTTCTTTTACTGTTCGTGCTAGTGTTTCCTCAGTTTGGGACTTTGCCTGCCTTACTGCCTTACCTGCTTCCCTTAGGGCAGTTTGGTATGCCTCCCTATCTTCATCCCACTGTGTTCCCTTATATTTTCTGAAGTCTAGCCTTTTGGCTCTGACCTTTTCTGCTACTGTATTTGAGAACCAAAGTGGTTTCCTTCTTCTTTTGCACTTCCTTTTCTGTCTAACACAATGGGATGTTGCTTCAAGTATTGTATCCTTAATGCTTGCCCACTTTGCCTGTACCTCCTCACCTGTGTTTCTTTTTGCCAGGGCTAGTTTAACTCTGTTGGCCATCTTATCAAAGTCAGCTCCTCTGAAGTCCCATATTTTTGCTTTGGAATGGGATGATTTAGATGTAGTAGCCAAATTGAACCATACCATGTGATGGTCACTGGCCCCCAGGTGACCTTCTACCTGGAGATCTGTGATCCCTTCTTTGTTAGTCAGTACTAGATCTAGGATAGCCCTGTCTCTTGTGGGTTGCTCTACCAGTTGTTTGAGGCCCTCCCCCTGCAGGGAATCCACTATGAGTCTAGTTCTGGCAGATGTTCCTGCTGGTATTGACCAATCTGTATCTGGCATGTTGAAGTCTCCCACTATCAGAACCTCCCCTTTAGCTGTCATGTTTTGTATATCTTCTAACAGTAATGTGTCTATGTCCTCCCCCTGGTCTGGGGCCTGTAGACAACCCCAGTTCTTATGGCTGTCCCATTTCCTGTTTCCAGGGTGACCCACAGTTCTTCTGGCTCCTTGTATTGTGAATTTCTGTAGCTTTGATATTTTCATTAACATACAGGCCCTCCTCCCCCTTTTGCTCCTCGGTCTCTTCTGAACAATACATAGCCAGGTATTGAAGTCTCCCAAGTGTGGTTACTGGTAAACCACGTCTCACTAATGCTGCTATGTCCAGTTTAGCCTCTGACATTATTGCCTGCAGGTCTGGGATCTTATTTCCCAGGCTGTGAGCATTTGTGTACATGATTTTCCATTGGCCAGATTTTGGTGTGTTAGTTGTTGGGTGAAGTTTGGCATAACCCCTGTGCATCGTATGGGGAGACAAAGCTTTTTTCTTACCTGGTGATGCAAATGAACGGCAAACACGCTGAATTCCTGTTTGACCACTAGCTGAGGGGGGAGGGGTGTTCTTCCCATTCGACGTATGGGGTGCTGCACCCCTCTCCCCATTTGCTAGTTTAAATATTCTGCAAAGACGTCAAACTTCTGCCCCAATGCACTGACTCCCTCTTTAGTCAGATGCAGTCCATCAAATTTAAAGAACTTTCGCTCCCAGAACTGTTGCCAGTTCCCTACAAATCTGTGTCCTTTTCCTGGCACCAGTCCTTGAGCCACATGTTTAGCTCCCTATCTCCCCTTCTCTGACCTTCCGTCCATCTGCTCCCTTCTCCCAGACTGGCAGGATCTCAGAGAAGGAGATGCGAGACGAAATAGATGATAGTTTGTCACCCAGCCTAGTCAGGTGTTCCTTGGTCTCCACAACTGACCGGCTGGCGAGATCATTAGTCCCTATGTGTACTAGGACATCAATGTTTTCTCCTGCTTTGTGAACAATTTTAGCAATGCGGTCAGTGTCTCTCCATGCTGATGTACCTGGAGACATCTGACCATCACCCCTGGCTGAGATGGGTATCAACTCCCGAATCATGGAGTCTCCTATGATCAGAAGTTTTTGGATTTCCTTTGTGCTTGTTTAGTTTTGGTTCCTGATTTGGGTGAGTATTGTTGTGCTAGCTCCTGTGCTGCAGTGTCCTGCTCTGCAGTGTCTTCTGCCTCTTTATTTGATTTCAGAGATAGAGGCAGATACCTGTTTATAGTGTTTATATGGTTTTGGAGGTAATGTGTTGGAGAGCAGAGTGATGAGGCACCTGATTTGCTCCTCCTAACCACCTGCCAACCTCCTGGACCAACTACCTTCTGCGGTCGAGGTTTTTCTGTTGGATGCTGGGGAAATGGCGGGTGGTTCTTATAATGTATTTCCTCTTCAATATGAAATTTGAGGCGTGCAATCTCTGCCCATGCTGCCCGGAGCTGAGACCTAAGATCTCCAAAGGCCCAGCATGTAGGATAGTGTCCTAAATCCTGTAAGACTGTCCTTCTGAAAATTGTTCCACAGTACCTGCAGTTAATGAAATCCATTCCAAATAAGTTGCTGGGTTTGTAACCTAGTCAGAGTAATTAGAAGGAAAAAAAAAATGCAAGTAATGGTTTAATTGTGCTTTGTTTAACTTGTTATAACAAGCTAAATTACTAGTGCCCTGTAAATGAGATCACCTTGTGGAGGCCCCACTGATCCGCCCCTTCCTGCTCTGCCACAGGAAATGTCACAACTGTGGTACCCTATAAAAGGAGTGTAGCGTTGGGGATGGGGGTGGGTGGCTGGGCCCTTCCCCTGCCTAAAAAGAAGAACCACGGACGAAAGAACAAGGAGGTAAGAGCAGAAACAATCAGTCAACAACAAATGCAGTAACCCTGAAAGCTTATCCTAATGTTAGATAAAACTGTAAAACCTGTAAAGCACCACCTGTAATAATTTCAGAGAAGATATACCCTGTAAGAAACACTTTGCTCCAGAGAAAAATAAAGCAGTAACAGAAGATATACCTTGCAAAAGACAATTTGAATCAGAAGATTACAGCAGTAATCTGTTAGCACACACCTGTAGGCACACCTTGTAATAATGCAGAAGAAGGTATACCAGCAACAACAATTTGAATCAGAGAAAAAATAAAGCAATGAAATGTTAGCAACAAACAGTAGCAATCCCTGTGAATAAAAAATAAAAACACCACCACACAGTAAATCTGCTTAGCCAAACTGCTGACCCAGGTTCATGAACTGACTTGGGTGTTGGAGGGCTGGCCAGGGGGTGAAGGCGCGAGTGTCCAACAACCACTCGCCTTCTCCTGGGAGGGAAGATGGGTTCACAGCTCAGCATTTGCTGGGCCATGGAGGAGGCCAGAGGCATGGCAACATGTTAGCCTCAATGCAGGAAGGAGCAAGAAAGACATCAGCTTGTGCCTTGACATCATGTGGCCCAACATGCTCACAAGAAAATGGTAAAAATGGGAAAAGAGCAAATGCTGATGGCACATTCATAAGGTAGAAAAAGAAATGGGCAGACTGGAAGGGCCTTGCGGTCCTTATCTGCTGTCAACTTCTATGTTTCTATGAAAACACCCGCTGGCCAACAGGAAGGATGACTGCTGGTTCTTCCATATGCCCAAGGCCCAAGACACACATGTCCATTTCTACCTCTGCCATGCCTGGGATACACAGAAGCCCTTTGGGGTGATTTTTCTCCCCATGTAGCCTCTCAGAGGGGTAGGGGCCCATCCCATGAAGGATTACTTTGGGTTACCTGGTAGCACAGCAATAAGAGGCAGTGGATGGCGGTCAAGACTCAGCAGCGGTGGTAAGGGGTCTTGGCAGACCTGAAGGAGCGGATGGCCAGGGAGTAGGAGAAGCACAAAAAAAAAATGCCTAAATTTGCTCCTTTGAAATAAAGTGTCTTCACCTAAAAAAAAATCCACAAGTGATTAGTGAAGGACCTTAAAATAGAAAATCATGCATCTTCCAAACATGTGGATGCTTTTTTTACTTGGCCTCAATGAAAAGGGTGTCTCTCAGTTTTCATGTCTGAGATCAGATGTGAATTGAGCACCACTCTGCCCACGAGCATCATGCAGCCCTTGGGGTCTTACCTTCTGTGTGTCATTAGGCGCTTTTACACATGCACTACTGTACTGAAACCAGCGTTACCTGTCCAGCGCCGATACAGCCTGTTGCGCTTCACATCCTGATTAGTTGAGCTCCTGTTTCGCCACAACATCGCCCAGCCCTCCATATCAGTGCAGTACTCCTTGCCGGATAGAACAGTGGCCATGACGCGATAACTGAAGAGCTGGAGTTCTTGAGCTGGAATGGGCGCTTTACACTGCACGCTGCAATGGCACACTTGGGGACAAACCACCCATGCCAGGGAATGCGGTTCAGGTGAATGTTCATTTTACAATGGAACAAAAAGTGTTTAGACAGCATGGGATGGGCCGGTACGGTCCTTCCGTATTGCTTATTCCGTTGTAAGACTGCGTGTGTAAAAGCACCTATTGAGTCTGCTTTCTGGCTTGGGTGTATTTGCAGCAATCCACTCACCACTAATGGCATTATACAGTGGCAGGTAGAGTGTCAACCGCAATTGTGCTATATAGCAGATCTACTGGCCAAGCACAAGTACACCTAAACACCACTTAACATTAGATTTTTGTTGAAGCAGTCTATCAGAAAACATTTTGTTGCCACAGAGACTGAAACAGCAGGTGGGAGAAAAGGTGCAAATGATCCCATTCACCTAAATGGGGTGCAAACTGTGAAGTCTTTTTTGTAAGTGGTGGTAAGGCAATTTCTTCCTTATGAACATACTTTCATTCAAACTAGTTTTCATTCAAATAACTTTGGATTTTGGGTGGGCCTGCTGATTAAAAACTTGAATAAGCTAGCTGGTAACAGTGATCCCATGCTTAACAATCTACATCCTAGATGATCACATGCAAAGAATACAATAAAAACCTGACCAAAATCTAAAACAAGCTTATAAAACACATAAAATACATTTGAACATTTATATTTACCTATAATTCATTGCAGCCTGAGTAAAACTCAAGTAAATTACAGAGTACCCTGAATACTGTATGATGTAATAAACCTATATTGGCTTTTTTTAACATATTCTTTGTAAACAAGGTAAGGCCCACTAACCAGAACTACCTATTTTCAGGAGTGACCTAGGAGCACTGCGGAGGTTAAGTGACTTGCCCGGAGCCACACAGTATGCAGTGGGAATGAAATCCAAGTCTGCTGGATGTACCCAGTTCAATCACTGTTTGTTATTCTAACCACTAGGCTATACTGTCTGTCATAATGACACCCAAATATAATGTTTTAATATATGATTTCAATAATAGTGCACAGTACCTACAGTGCAAATTATGAACATTTAACAGTTTACAACATTTTACTAAAACTGAATTATTCACCAATCCATCTATTTTTTCTTACACCAAAGTGGGTGAATAGTTGACAGAACACTGTAAATAACTTTTGATCAGGCTTCATTATTCTACATCCAGAAACAGATAAAATATGTTTATTCTGGATTTATTTAATATTGATTTTCTGTGTCTCACTAAATAGAATCTATTTAGCCCTGTATGAGGCAGATGTTTTTAAGTTTTGGAAGACAGGCAACAAATCTTTTTGGTTTAGGATTCATTTTAGAAAAATAATTTTTTCTTCAAATTTGAAATATATTCAGTTTCACTGTATTCATTTAGTAGTTTATGCTGACTAACATATGCTACAGAAAACAGTAAATGATTTATTGTGAAGCACTTAGGGTCTATAATAGAACTCCTGCAATTTCCCAGTAAGTTTTGCAAAAAATCTCTACAATTTCAGGTTACTTTTCCCACAATTTTCCAGTGGCCCTGCCCATGTGTGCAGATACTTGTATTTTTTTTGTATCATCCAGTGTAATATAAATAATAAAAGATGTTTAGGCACATACTAAATGAAAACTCTGATTTCAGGAAGGAAAACAGTCCTTATCTGATGGAGAGGTTGGTGGGAAGCAGGGGTGGCTAAACTGAAGCATGGCTGGTTACAACAAAGCAGTGCAAATAATTTCCTTACTGATTCTATATGCAGCAAAGCACAAAGAATGCAAAGCAGAGCAGCATTCATTTAAAGATGCTGAAGTCTGGGCCGGCCTGTCGGCGATGCAGTAGCACTACTGGTTGCAATGTCAGTGACCTGGGGTCAGAAGCAAACTCGGGTAGCTGGAGGCCTGGCCAGGGGAGTAGGATCAAAAACCTGCTGGAGGCTGCTCTCCTTCTCCGGGGAGGGTGGGCTGCAGATCCTGCTGCTTTACCACCACTTGGGTGGCCACAGGTGGTGGTGGTGCAAAGGGGAGGACACTGGCCAGAATCTGGAGCAGTTGCATGTCTCTATGTGTCCTACCTCTTTGGAGCCCCTCAAGTTCTGGTGCCCTCAGGGACAGAGATCAGAAAAACAGAAATAATCACCCCACATTGGCCACTGGTAGAAGGGACCCAGCTGCCCCAGACTTCATAATCAGGATCCATGAGGGACCGACTGGGCTACCCAACACACACTAAGGGACAGTAGAGGGGATGACCTGGGGTCCCACCCCTTCCTGCCTGGGGGGGTACAACCTACGCAGGATGGGGCAGGCCCACAGAAGCCATCAAGAATTACCTGGGATGAAGCTAGGGGATATACAGCCTAATGATCTCTGAAAAGTGAAGACTGATGCTGTGAGAAGGGGGAATAGAAAAAGAAAATAAAAAAAAGATGTTGAAATCTTAGGGATTCTGTGCAGTGACGTGCAATTTCTGTGAGGCACTGGTACAAGAATTCAAAATCCGCATACCAAGCAGGATTCTATGATTTTTACTGGTGTTAACAGTAAAAATGGAAAACCAGGGTCCTTGGTCATGGAGACAGTCTTTTTGGCATTTAGGAATAACTGATGTGACGCAAACCAGTGGAGAACCTGGTAGAAGTCATGCTGAAGAGTAGTTGCTACATCGGCAAGGCATTTGCCAGAGGAGAACAGGACGGTGCTGTAGGCATACATATGGATAGAGGAGGAGAGGGAGTATACTGAGGGCAAGTCATTTGGGAAGATGGAGAAGAGAATGGGTCCAAGCACCAAGCCCTGTGGGACTCCTGTGGAAATAGGGAGGGGGAAGTGATTGTATCCTGGATCGTGACTGACTGTGTTCTGCATGAGAGGTAAGCTCTAAACCAGTTTTGTGCAGAAGTAGACAACCCAGAAACCAAAATGGAGTCAAGAAATAGGGCATGGGAGACTGTGTTGAAAGCCTTGGTGAGGTTGACAAAGATAGTAGAGGTAATGAGGCCATTATTCATCCCGGTGAGGATGGAATCAGTGAGCCTGAGTAGGGAGGTGGTAGTGAAGTTGTTCTTCCAAAAGCAAGATTGGAACGGGGTGAAAAAGGAAGAGTTATTGAGGAAGGAGGTTAGCTGAGAGAGGACCAGGTGTTCTTGGAGATTAGCAAGGGCAGGGATGAGGGAGATTGGGTGAAAATTTGCAGGGGAGGAGGGGTCACCACCCTTTGGGAGAGGGAGGACCACCACATGTTTCCAGGATGAAGGGACAGATGAGGATCAGAAGGAGAGATTTAGGATTAAGGAGACATGGTAGGCTATAGCAGAAGCTGAAAGGTAGAGGAGTTTAGGTTCAAGGTCCTCTGGTGATGAGCCTTTAGAAGGATTAAGAGAGAGAAGGGCTGTTAGTGTTTCCTCTGGGGAGACAGCAGAAAAGGAGAAGAAAGGGTGGGCATGGAGGGTTTGAGTGCTGGGTGTGGGAAGATGAGGTGGGGGGAGGTTAGAGGAGAGGGACTTTAGAAGTGCTATGGCACAGGAGGTATAAGAGATAAACTCTTGAGCCACTGTGCACAGTTTGGAGACCACTGAGTTGTTTATTTTAAGCACTGGGGGAGGCAGATGTGAAGTGGGGTAGAATGGAGCATGGACCACTTTCCAGAATTTGGAGGGGGAACTGATGTTTTTGAGAAAAGATGATTTATAAAATATTCAGACTTGGCAAGTCTGGTAGCTTTTGTGCAGCCATTTCTTAACATGCAATGCCTGGCATAGTCTGGGGGAAGCTGGGAGGCCTTATGTTTCCTCCAAGCTTTGTCTCGCTCCCTGAGACAGGTCAGTAACTCAGGGGAGACCCAGGGATGATGGTTACCATGAACTCTAGTGCATTTGAATGGAGCATAGGAGTTCCATGTAGTTAGAAATTTATCTTTAAAATAAGCGAGGGCTTGGTCAATGGAAGGGGCAAAGGCAATAGGGGACCAATTGGATGGCAAATTGAGAAAAATAGTTTCTCCTTTACAATTGCGTCCAAACATATTCACTTACAAAACATACATACAAATTAGTTATCACAATAAATACATTAAGATTGATAGCTGGTTCAATACTCATGAAGCATACCTTGATTAAATTCACCCGAAACAATTGCAATGCTTAAAAAATAAGCTTGCGAGTGATGATCTGAATCGCCCTATTGATATCAATACCTTAATATTCAACTGTTTTCTAATTTTTTCCCAAGTTCTCGGAACAGCCACAGCTAACAATCTGTCCCCATATTTAGATCCACATCTTAGCATCTGAAAAGAGAACCCAGATGTGGATCTAAGAGCATATTTGGGGCAAGACATAGGCTGCAGTTTTGATAACAAAAAGGGGGTTAATGTTTGTAAAATAAATTTATTGACATAAATATACCAGTGCAGATCCCTTCAATGATGTCCAGATGTCCATCCCACCTTAGCATATAATGTATATCTATGGGTATTAAAAGGCAAATTAGTTACAAAATATAAAGCACTATTGTACAATGTATCCAAATTATGTAAAACTGAATCAGTCATATTCCTATAAATTATATCGCCATAATCCAACACTGACAAAAACAGTGAAGAAACAAGCAATTTTCTTATCAATCAATCAATCAATCAATCAAAATCTTTATTTTGCCAGGTGGAACATCATTGAGACATGCTCATTTACAAGATGGACCTTGGGCAAAACAATTGCCAACAGGGTTAAGACATAACAGGCTGAGTGAACATACATAACAATTACATAGTAGTAATAATAACAACATAATAATATATAACCATCACATGTAAAAGATACTTCCACCAAAACATAGCAATAGGTTCAACAAGAGGTAGTGCCATTTAAATACAATTGCAAAGATACAGATATATGGATGTAAGGTAATGAGCTAAAGTTTATACAGTAAACATCATTGGAGGAGTCATAGTGAGCAGGAGTGGCAGTTCCTCTAACATCACAGTGTGAAGAAGATTGAGATGTAAGAATCCTTTGATAAGTACTGCAGGCATGGCCTGGCAAGTGGGGTGGGAAGGGAAGGGGGTATAGGGAGTGTGGAGGGAAGGTCAGATGAGATAGGAGAGGGTTGGACATTATGGCCTAGGGAGGAAGGACTGTTCTAAGGGAGAAACACGACAGATGCCACAGGCAATGGTTGGGGTTTAAGTCCAATATGTGAAGCGAAGACAGATTGTGATGTTGGGACCTTGATTTGGACAATGACAGAAGGGAGGACTCAAATGATGCCTCAGGCAATGGTTGGGGTTTAACTCCAGAAATTAAAGCAATAACAAACTGTGATGTTAAGACCTTGACTTGAAGCAATGACAGACCTCAGAGAAAGTCCTCAGGAACAAGGATTTGAAGAGGGAGAACGTGATGGGGAAGCGAGTCTTAAGGTTTTCTGGATCTTATTCCAGAGTGTAGGAAGAGTGACGCTTATTGAGGCTCTACCAAGCATGTTTTAACTTTAGGGCTAGCCAGAGATAAGATGGTAAGACTTTTGAGAGAA
Source organism: Neoceratodus forsteri (assembly GCA_016271365.2). Lineage (NCBI taxonomy): Eukaryota > Metazoa > Chordata > Ceratodontiformes > Ceratodontidae > Neoceratodus > Neoceratodus forsteri. The sequence goes on from CM057452.1 coordinate 1,408,296,318, forward strand.
TATTCACTAGGGATGCAGGGAGTTAGGCAGCTTGTGAGGTACTGAGGTAATTTATGAGTAATTGCCTTATATGTCCATAGAATAGCATTCTTTTGCCTTCTGAAGCTAAGGGAGCTCCAGCCTACAGAAGACTAGAGGATGCAGTGGTGCGTGTCATAAGGGGCATCCAAAATGAATCTAAGGGCTCTGTGATATAGGGTATCAAGCTTGGAGATAGCTGTGCTAGTACTATGGCCATATAGGAAGTCCATATAGTCTAGGAGAAGGTTAGAGGAGGGGGAGAAAAGCAAGAATAGTAAACAGTATAGTGGAAATAAGTTTCTGAAAATTGAAACACCTGGGTAGAAAGTAAATGGAAGGCAAATAGTTATGGCTATAGGAGGGGATAGGGCTAATCCAGCTAGGGAAAAGCAACTGTAATGGATCTTACCTAAAAAATGAGATTATAGGAGAGGGTACCAGAACAACTAATGACTTACAGAGGAATAGGCCTGAGCCAGGAAGAAAGATAAACAGGGAGAAGATCTTAACTAAAAATGCAGGAGGAATGTAGGCTTGAAGACAGATTAGGGAGGTAATGATAATGTTAGCCAGCCCCTTCTGGGGAGGCAACAGGCAAGCAGACTTATCCAGATAAGGCTACATGGGGATATAGGCCTAAGCCAAAGTAAACAGAAAATAAAATGATAAGGAGAAATAGCCTATCAAACAGGAGATCCATTTTGTTTGAGCTTTCAGAAGCAGTGCATTAGGGAAAGCAGTGTAAATCTCCCCTCCCCATCCATCTTGTAGCTGATGCAGCTAAATGGGAGGGACCTTTGAACAGTGAAAGCAGTCTCAGTTTTTCATACCAGATCCATTTTATTTCTCCACTGAGAAACAGTACATTAGGGAGAGTAGACGGCAGACCCAGCTAAAGCTCATGAGGTTTAGTAGGGAGAAAATCAGTTGTAGGGACTGTGGGGTGCACTTCACCAGGGCTATGCTCTAGAGGAGGGGTCTTTGCCCCTTCTACATGATGTTTGTAGAACTCCATGCCCCCTCCTTCAGAGGCCACTGGTCCAGTGGTGGTGAGAATGGTAGAGAGGTGGAGGTGGATGAGTGGTAGGAGCAGCCACAAGGAGGTCAATCACCCACACACCATCCCAATTGCAAATGCTTTGCACCTCTGGAGGAGACTCAGGTGTCTGACCAAACTAGAAAGGACTCTGGGTCAGTCAGGGAAAACAAGACTGACAACCTCTTCGCATCCTGGGATGTGAGTAAGAAGAAGGTTGCTAGGAGAGTCTTAGTGGATGGGGATTCTATGAACAGGGGAGAAAAGAGGGAGTTGGATAGGCAGAAGGAAGATGGGGGATGGTCAATTGCTTCCCTGGGGCATCAGCCATCCAGAACATAGACAGAATAGGGATGATAGTGTGGAGTGAGGGGTGCTAAGGGTTCTGGTACAGTTGGGTAACAATGATCTGGAGAAGAAGTGTTTTGATCAAGTGAAACAGAACTTTCAGAGGCTGGGGGACAAATTGCAGGCACACTCAGCCTCCCTGGCCTTTTCTGAGGTCCTCCCTGTGTGGAATGGGGAGAATGGAAAGACATTGTAAGGAGGGAAAAGACAGAGAAATAAATGGGTGATTAAAGGGATGTTGTAATGGGAAAGGGAACAACTTTGTGGGGGACTGGGGGAATTTGTAGGACAGAAGGCTCTTCAAAGGTGATAGTCTTCATCTGACAAGAGGGGGGACCAGCATACTGGGGCAGAAGTTTGATGTCTACAATAGACATTGGAGAGACACTGAAGCTAGGGAGATCATGGTAAAGAGAGTAAGAGAGTGGAACCTAGTTAGTGCTGCCCCTATACTTTTGACTTGTAGCAGTAAGGTGGGTAAAATAAGGTTAAATCTCAAAAAGGAGTAGTACAAGAGGCAAATGGGAAGGCTCTCTGGGTCTCCAAGCAATAGGAAAAATAAGATGGTAAGGAGAATGGGAAAGAATGCAGGGGTAAGATCACAAACAGCAAAAGAGGATCTGCAGCTAGCTGGAAGTGGCCTGCCTTAATGCCAGGAGTCTGGGTAATAAAATCAGTGATCTCCAGGATTGCTGCCAGACACTGAGGTGAACCACATAGCTATTACAAGTACTTGGTCCACAGATGACAATGATTGGGACTTGTCAGTCCCAGGTTACATGATGTTTAGACAGCATGTAGGGAAAGGAAAAGGTAGCATTCCCCTAGATGTCAGGGAGGGCACAGAGGTTGTGGAGGATGGACACATTAGGAGAAGTAAAGAGGAAACCCAACCAATTCACTCTAGGTTTACCTTATGGAATCCTCAGCAAAGAAAATACAAGTGCATGTGCAGGTGGTCTTTAGACCACCTAAGACAAGGGGAAGAGAAAGGGAACCCAAGGTAAAGCTGGCAAGGGAAAATAGTGGTGGGTGATCTGATCCTGATGGATAGCAACTGGGACAGTCCAGCAGCCACAAGCACCAGAATCAGGCTCTATTGGGTACATTGCAGGACTGCCTGCTGGTGAAGCTGATCATGGAATCCACTAGACAGGTGTCCATTCTCAGTTTGGTGCTACATTTTGTTCAGGCTGGCCATCAGGACCAGAATGCCCTATCAACAGCAGACTTCATCTAGATGAGGGTGCTGGTCTGAGACAAATTGAGATGGGTAGACTGCATCGGCGGCATAAAGGAAAGTTGGGCTGCAATCAAGGGGACCATTATCGAGGCAACAAAGGCATGCACAAAAATTGTTACCAAACGAAACAGGTAAAATATCCAATATCATTTTCAGAAAGGATGAAAGAAGCAGTGCAGGCCAAGAAAAAAGCATTCAGCAGGTATAAGGAAAAACAGGGGGAGAAGGAATCGGGAGAGTACCAAATAAAAACTAGGGAAGCAAAAAGATGGGGGGGGGGCAAAGGCAGACAGAGAGCTGCATATTGCAGAGGGGGTCAAGGATGGGAAAAACTCATCTTCAGATATAGTAAAGATAAAAGGAAGTAGGAAGGGAATATTGTTAGGCTACATGAGTGGCGAGGGTACTAGAGGAACAAAAAGCAGCCATCTTTAATGATTACTTCTGCTCTGTCTTTACAAGAGAAGACAGTGGGTCCCTGCCTGAAAGTGGCAGCAAGGCAGCTATCAGCAGCATTCCTGAAATGAGGCAGCCAGTATTAACCAGAGAAAGGACCCAGCATGGGGCTAGAAACCATAAAGGTAGATGAAGCCCAAGGGCTGAATGGGATGCATCCAAGGTGCTTGGGGCATTGGCTGTGGAACTGGCTGAACCCCTAGTACAGCTATTCAGTAGATCAATTCAGACAGGGGTAGTTCTGAAAGACTAGAGGGTAGTGGAAATAGTCCTGCTACAGAAGGGGGGGGTAAGCAACTGGGTAATTACTGACATGTCAGCCTTCCCTCTGTAGTGGGTAAACTTTTGGAGGCACTTATCAAGTCTTTGTGGACTACCTAGAGACAAAGGTTGACAGGATACTAAATAGCATTGGTCTGTGGCAGTAAGGTTTTGTCAGACCAACCTGATAATTTTCTTTGACTGGGTAACAAAAGTAGTGGATAAGGGTCATCTTGTGGATTTACTCTACTTCGATTTCAGCAAGGCTTTAAACTCGGTGCCACACAGAAGATTGCTGAAGCAGCTGGAGGACCTGGGAGAGGCTAGGGACATAGTTAGATGGGTAGGGAACTGTTTAAAGGAGAGACAGCAGAAGGTAGTAGTAAATGGGGCCATATAGGAAGAGAGAGATGTCATGAGTGGGGTGCAGCTGGGATATGTCCTGGGTCCTATCCTCTTCAATACATTCATCAGCGATATTGGAGAGGGAGGGGCAAGCTGTGTTTGTTTCTTCACAGATGACACAAAACTCTATGGTAGAATTGATAGAGATGAAGGGATCATGGAGATGCAGCAGAATCTACAAAGGCTAGCGAGATGGTCTATGGTTTGGCAGTTCCAGAGGACTAGAGGAGGGCTGATGTGGTCCCGCTGCACAAAAGCGGCAGTAGGGAGGATGCTAGTAACTACAGGCCAGTCAGTCTCACATCAGTGGTGGGGAAGATAATGGAGACACTACTGAAGGAGAGGATCGTGGAGCATCTGGAAGCAAAAAGGGCTGCAGGACCACTGGCATTATGGTTTCACAGGTGGGAGGTCATGTCAAACTAATCTCATCATTTTTTTTTTACTTGGTTACCAGGGAGGTGGATCAGGGGAGAGCAGTGGGCATGGCCAATCTGGACTTCTGTAAGGCTTTCAACACTGCCACACAGCAGGCTAGTTAAGAATCTAAGCAGCCTGGGGTGAGGAAGAAAGTGACAAGCTGCATATCAAACTGATTAAGAGATAGGAGGCAAAGGGTGGTGGTACATGGTAGCTACTCAGACGATAGGAGAGTGAATAGTGGCGTGCCACAAGGTTCATTGCTGGGTTCAATCCTCTTCAATGTCTTCACAGGCAACATTGTAGTGGAGTTTGAGGGTAAAGTGTATCTCTTTGAGGAAGATACAAAAATCTACAACAGGACTGACACTCAGGAAGGGATGCAGAGAATGCAAAGGGATCGGAGGAAACTAGAGGAATGGTCCAGGGGTGGCAGCTGGGTTGCAATAGCAGAAAGTGTGAAGTTAAGCACTTAGGGTTGTGGAATCCAGGGGCTGTGTATAAGATGGGGTGAGTGGAGCTTATAGTCACCAAACTAGAAAGAGACCTAGGGGTTATCATATCTGATGACCTCAGAGTAGCTGGGCAATGTGACAAAGCAATGGGAAAGGCTAGCAGAATGCTGGGGTGCATTTGGAGAGAAATTTCTAGCAGAAAGAGGGAAATGGTGCTGCTGTTATACTGCTCACTGGTGAGGCTGCACCTGGAGTACTTTGCCCAGTTCTAGAGGCTGCACATCCACAAGAACATTGAAAGGGTGGAGGCAGAACAGAGGAGGGCAACCAAAATGGTGAGGGGTTGCATGAGAAGCCATTTGAGGAAAGGCTGCAGGAACTCAACATGTACTTCCTATAAGAAAGGCGAATGAGAGGGGACAATTACTGAAACCTACAAGTACCTCATAGGAGTGAACAAGGTGCAAGTGGAGGGTCTATTTCTGTGAAAGGAAGTCACTAGAACAAAGGGGCATGCAATGAGCTAAGAGGGGGAAAGTTTAGGAGAAATGTGCAGAAATATTTCTTCACAGAAAGGGTGGTGTATGACTAGAACAGCCTGCCCGAGGAGGTAGTGGGGACAAAGACTGTGGGGAGCTTCAAGCATGTATGGGATAGGCACAGGGTCATATTACTGTAGGTAGAGGAACTGGGGAGGGAATGACACCTATGACCAACTAGGGTCAGTGGTGATAGAATAAGCAGGGATAAGGGGCAGACTGGCTGGGCCTAAAGATCCTTTTCTATTGACAAAATCTAGGTTATGCATCCTGGAGGGGTGGGGGTGGGGAACAGGAGAGAGTACTGGATGAGAAGGAGGCAGTGTATCGCAGTGGTTTAAGGCTCTGAGCTGCAAATCTGGTGACATCCAGCAGACCAGACCTGGGTTTGAATCCCACTTGCATACTGTGTGACTCTGAGCAAGTCACTTAACTTCCCTGTGCTCCCAGGTCGCTCTTGTAAAAAAAGCTTTCAGCTTAGTGTGCTACTCCTGGTTAAACAACTAAAAAAAAAAAAAAACCTGAGCACTACGGCATAGGAAAGGGACCTCTATGTCATCATTTGTGACCCCCTCAAACAATCAAGCCACTGTAACGCAGCCTATAGTAAAGTAATAAGATGCTGAGGTGTATCAAAAGGAGTACTGAAAGCAGGAAAAAGGAGGTATTACTACCACTATATAGGTCTTTGGTGAGACTGTACCTAGAATAATGTGCTCATTTCTTTAGTCCTCCTCTCTTAAGGAAGGACAGGGATAGGCTGAAGATAGTGCAATTCAGGGTGACCAAGATGATTCAAGGCCAAAAGGGAAGATCATACAAAGACTGTCTCAAGCCCTGAACGTGTATTCACTGAGACTAGATGAGAGAGCTGGGATATGATAGAGACCTTTAAGTTCTTGAAGGGGATAAACAAGGTGAACTCTGGGGAAATATTTGGCAGGAGTAGAGTCAAGAACCCAGAATCATGAGTGAAAACTGGCAGGGGGAAGGTTTAAGAGGGATTTGCAGTAGTTATCTTTTACAGAAAGGGTGGTAGAACTGTGAAATAGTCTGCTAGTGGAGCTGGTGGGCACCAAGACCACAAATGGTTTCAAGCACGGCTGGGACAGAGGGAAGGGTTTGGTGGTGACTTATATCAGTAGTAATAAGGAGGGGATCAGGGGGTGGACTGGAAGGGATAAAGCCCCATATGGACAATATGTCCCAGGGCAGATAGGGATCTCTGGGCAGACTAGATGGACATTTGGTCTTTTTCTGCCATCATTGTTGATGTTTCCATGTTTCTAAAACAAACAAAAATCAAATGGAGAGACTGTAAAAGCAGAAGAGCTAGCAGTGTATATGTGCTATTAAATTCACACTTCTATAACACAAGTAAATGACCAGAGAATAACACAGTAAATACTCCCAGAACAAGACTGTTAAGGCTTGCGATATTACTACTGTTACTCAAAACCAAGTAGTAACTGTTTACCAATAGCACACAGTAAATAAGCAGACTGAGGATAAATATTTAAACAATGGATCATGTGTAGCAACAGAGACCCAGGCTAATAGAAGAATGCATGAAGTGTAAATAAGATTAATACATATTTACAGTAGATTCACATGCAATAGAATGACTAGTTCCGGTATAGGCGTCATACTCTGGGTGTAGAATCTTCTGCTGGCTATCGCCCCACATAGATGCCATCAGTGTGATACCCTTATGCTATGGCCCTTTAGCTAAAGGATCACAATAGAGAACCACTTGGAAGGGTACCAGACTGCCACAGCAGTCCCCAATGCAGGCAAGCAGCTGTCAGCTCAAATGGCAGTTCAAACCATGCCTCTCTCTCACCATAAACCCCGTCCACAGCTCCAGCACCTCCCAACTGAAAGAAAACAAATGGCTACAGAGGTCAAGTTCACAAACAGTTCAAATGACAGTCACCGAATTAGATCCTGAACCCGATTGGCTCACAGCTCCACAGACTGTCACAGCAGTCCAAATGTCAGCAAACAGTTGTTGGCTCAAGTGGCAATTCAAACCACACTGCTCATCTGTGAGCCCAGTCTACAGATCCTGGCTCCTCCTGCTTGGAGGAAAACAGATGGCTATAGAGGAAAAATTCAGGAAAAGCCCACAGGACAGCCACCAAACTAGATCCTAAGCTTGACTGGCTTATAGCTCCTCAGACTGTAACAGCAGTCCTGCACACTGGCAAAAGATATATAGGCAAATATGATCCCAGGCATGGAACGCTACAGATGGCATTTGACCAAATTAAGGTGCATTAGCCCTGTAAGGATTCCTTTTAGCCCATGACTATCAATTGAGTACAGACTTCCCTTTGCCTTGCTTTATCTTAATGAGCATGCCTTATGACTGCTGCCAGCTGTTCATGGCTTGCAAAATGCTTTACGATACAGTGAGAGTGAAATGTGCAGTGTCCAGACACAGCAGAGTGTGGGCAGTTATGTGGTAAACACACACCCAGGTGCGTAGTGAGGCACGAACTGTTTATGCCGAGTGCCTTCATCACTGGCAAGTGCAGTTATTACTAGTGATGGGAGAACCTAACAAGGTTCTGAGATTCTAAAAGATTCTGATAAGCAAAAAAAGGTTTGGATACTTGACCCAACCTTTTAGAATCTTTATGTTTTATGGTAACTGTATGTTAAAAATAATTTTAAACAGCTTTTAATCAACTTATCTGTAGAAAAAAGCAATTAAACTACTGTTTAGTAGTAATAAACAGCATGATTAGTGAAATAAGATGAGATGAAGAGTGAATGATGTGACTGGTTAATGTGCCTACTGGAAGTTCCAGTGCTGTAATATGCACATACTGAACCTCACAACCGGCTTGCACCTCCGAGATGATGATGATGATTTTGTCCAAAGGCAGACAAGTCCCAGAACTCTGAGCAGCCCTTATATCTTAGCTGTTACAACACCAGTGTGAACTAGAATAATAAGTTAGTAGACCTGTGTCTGTATTAAATTCTGACAGCCACCCACCACATGCATACTGTCTCTATGAGTTTGTCAAAAGGCAGGCAACTCCCAGAATGCTCTCTAATCACTCTTCTGTTTCTGACATTTAAGAAAGTAATACTTTGTATAATAGTTAATAACAGCAGTGACTTCTATTTCTCAACAGGCACCACTGTGAATGTCTCTCAGTTAAGATTAATGAACAGGGAGGAATTAACCACCATAATGGAGAATCAGAAACAGCATCAACCAGTCAGCCAGCCAGTCGGCCAGTTACCACTTCACGACTGCCACTATCCCTGCCTACCACAATCAGGGGAAAAATAGAACTACTGTAACAGCACTGGGATCAATATGGTTAAGGCACATTTACCAAAAAGAAGTGCTTAGAAGAGAATGAGAAAGTGACTGTGATGACAAGGAAGTCCCAGATATCTAGTTTGTAACCAGTCTCCAGAGTCTGATTTTTGTAGAAGGGGGTCGTATATTTGTTTGTATGGCTAGTTTTATTTCTTAGTCACAAGCATCACTTTGTTTAGCAACAGCTCTCGGTATGGAATGCAACACACCACCGTTAGGCAGCAACCAGAAAGACGAGCACCAGGCAGTCCAAAACTCACCACTTCACCCCTGCTACTACCACTACTATCGGGGTGGGTGGGAACAGAGCTAATGGCATTTAAATCAATCCGGTTAAGGTGAATTTAGCTAGTAAGTAAGTGAAATTTACTTATTATGCACACTATCCCTGGAGGATCTAGGTGCTGCACATAACTGAAACATACTGTACGATAAAATACATGGTCAGAATTGAAAATAGAATTAAGATGTAATAAAATTTAAGTATAAAATATAAATAATTTAGCCGAAACTAATATAACTTAATCTCATATAAATATCTAAGCACTCAATAGTCCAGGGAAAATGCCTCCTTGAATACATGGGACTTCAGACTTCAGACCCCTTTTAATGGCTTCCACTGAAGGGGCCTCTCTTAAAGATCTAAGAAGCAAGATCAGCAGGGTTGGACTGGTGACAGAGGAAGCGCGTTCAACAGATGATTTTAGTTGGACCATGAGAATTGCCAGGAGACCCTCCTCAGAGGAATGGAGAGGGCAGGGGGGCTGGTAGGGAAATGGAAGCTCTTGCAGGTAGCTAGGCCCCAAGCCATGCAGAGCTTTATAGGTTAGTAGACCAACCTTGAAGGCAATCCTCCACCTCACTGGCAGACAGGGAAGACTACGCAGGACCAACATTGTATGGCAGCACCCAGGAAGACCCACCAACAGCCTGGCTGCTGCATTCTGCACTAGTTGCAGGTGACGTGGGGTGCCTCCTGTTAGCCCCAGGTAAAAGGCATTGCAGTAATCTAGCCTGAATGTCACAAAGACATGTATCAGTAAGAGCCGGTCCTTGGGGGATAAAAGGTTTGATCTGGGTGATATTCCTCAAGTGAAAAGAAAAACACCGTGAACAATGGCTGACACCTGAGACTCTAGTGTCAGACTGCTTTCAAGGATAACACCCAGATTTTTCACCTTAGTTGAGGTGGTCTACTGGGAGCCATCAAGTAGTAGATTGAGTTCTCCCAGACCAGCCCAGTGTCCCTCCGACAACCAGGCTCAATAACGAATACCTCTGTCTTGCCTGGATTGATCTTTAACCAGTTGGAGGACATCTAGCTCTGAATCTCGGCCAGGCAGGAATTAAATACAGAGATCAAATCCTGTTGCCCAGGCACAAAAGACATGTACAGCTGAGAATCATCTGCATAGCAGTGAAAACCCATACCATACTGTCTAATAATGTCTTCCAGGGACAGCATATACACTACAAAAAGCGTGGGCGATGGGATTGAACCTTGCGGGACTCCACAGGACAGGGGCATTGAGTGGGAGGAGAAAATTCCCATTACCACTCTTTGCATCCTGCTTGTGAGATAGGACTTGAACCAGCTGATGATTATACTGGTCAGTCAACAACGGTCTCAAAGGTGATCTAACAACACCTCATGATCCACGGTGTCTAATGCAGCAGAGAGATCAAGGAGGACAAGAATAGATCATTCACCTCTATCTCACTCCCTAAGGAGATCATTTTGCACCCTGACAAGTGCAGTCTCTGTACTATGCCTAGACTTAAATTCAGACTGGAATGGTTAGAAAACATCATAGGAAGCAAGACGAGCCTTGAGCTGTACCTCCACCACCTTCTCAAAAGCCTTCCCCAAAAAGGGAAGTTTAGAGATGGGCCTGTAATTTGCCAGACAGCTCAGATCCAAAGAAGACTTCAAGAGGGGTTCACAAGAGCCTCTTTCAGAGGCTTAGAAAAAAAAAAACACTCAAAAGAGAACACTAAACTATCTCTGCAAATATTGGCCCAAAGGGCCCGATACTCCCCACTAGGAGGCACGTTGGACCCAGGTCCAGATCACAGTGTGTTGGCCCCAGCTTCGAGACAATCCTGCTGACCTCTTCCACCTCCACTGGATCAAAATCACTCCAGACAAGAGGAAAGCCTCCAGGAATTCCTGGTCTGACACTGCACACCAACTGAGAAGCACCAGGGGAGATACCAGATCTGATGGAGGATAGTTTGCCAGCAAAAAGTAGAGCAGTTAAATGATCTCCTTAGAATGAGAAAGTAACTGTGTGAGAACAAGTACCTGTATGCTACAGTTGCTACCAGTACAGTGTCATGTACTGGCTGTACCTCCCACTCACCCCCAGGATGATGATGATTTGATCCAAAGGCAGGCAAGTCCCAGAGCTCTTTTTTTTAAGTAGTTTTCTGGGTCTGATTTTTGTAGAAGGGGATAGTGTTTGTTTGTATAGCTACAGTAGTTTTATTTCGTAGTCATAGGCACCACAGGTCAACTATATTATTTTGGTTCATACTGGACCTCTAAACTATAAGGGCTGGTGCTACCCACAGATAATGCTAGAGTTCAAATTGAAATCGGGGTCGCAAACCTGGCCTAATCCTTTATGATGCAGTCCTTTCAAAGCAAGGATTATTATTTTTTTTATTATTTATAGTCCACAGAAGGTGCACTGAGCCAAAGCCTTATATACCCCACGGAGCACAGGGAAGAAAGCTGACTGACTTATTCAGGGTCACACAGCAGACAGTATGCAAGTGATGGTGGCTGTCAGATTTTTTTTTTTTTAACTTAACTTCAGACACACAGGTCTGCTATATTATTCTGGTAGGTTCACACTGGTGCTCTGACTTATAAAAGTAAAAGAAAATCAGGGGTCATCTCACCAATTGGTCTAACGATGTCTCAAAAAGCCTGCGGCTGATCCTAAGATGACTAACTAATGCAGGCTAGCACTGCACCTACTAGCCTCTGCCCACTCACTTATTACTTTCCCCTCTTCTCCACTCCCCCACCTGTTGGGTCACAGAAAATTAGTTTTAAAATGTTTTCCCCCAAATGTTTTTTGGCTTTTCTTTTTGCGGAAAGAAAAATAATTCATTTTGCAGACTGCCTGCCTGCTGCCCCAGTCAGTAACATTCACTTGCCCCTTCCTCCCCTCTCCTCTCCCATTCTTTGTTTTTGCCTCACAGATTTTCTCTTCTTTAAAAGTTCTTATTTCTTAGTTTAATCTCATTTTTTTTATAACCCTCAATTCTTTGAGGACGAGATGACTCTCAAATTAACTGTAAGTAGTATTTATTTTTTGTTATAGCTGCTGTGCCGATGACGACAAAATGAACACGGAGCAGTGTGGAGCTGCAGCTTCTCGCTCTAATGTCTGTTGTGCACTGAGCAGACTAGAGCAGTAACACGCCAGTACGTAACATTAACCACGTGGGTTCCTCCCAGCCCAATCCAATTAGTTGCTACCTTGGAAACATGGATGTTTCCAGTTCAACGAGGAGCAACAGCAGAGAATCTCTCCGTCTTCTCCCGCCTACATCTCTCTCCCACCCATACGCCAGACTTCAGTCCTGTTGCAGCTGCCCTCCGACTCCTTGTGTTGCCACCAACTGAATCGGGTGGCAAACAAGGAGTTATCCAAACCATTCTGAACAGTAAATATTGTTAGACAGCAGTTTGAATGCCATTGCTGCTGCTGGTTCAAGGGAGGTTCAGGTTTTCCCTGAACCGGTTCACCCACCTCAAGTTACTTACACCCTGATATGTCTAATTGTGCTTTTAAAAGGGGGAAATGCTACCTTTTTTTGATTTAGAAACAGGTAGTTTTTTTTTGCTAAAAGTGACTAGTGAAAAGCACTCCATCACTACCTATCATCTATGTTTCCATGCATTCAGTAAAAGGAATGTTTGTTTATCATGGAATGCAAAAATTTAAACTTCTGCCAAAGGTTACTGCAGAATGTTCCCCTCTCCACAAAAACACATACCAGAAGGCCTCAAAGCCAGGGATTCAGTTTCATCAGGCAGGATAAGTAGCAAAATTTCCCTGGTAGCAGCTAAGGATAGGAAAGGCTTTCTGACGGTCTGGAAAGAAACTCAAAAAGTAAAGCTATGAGTAGTATTTCATTTTTTTTAATTAGTGTATGTGTGTAAAAATGGGGGTTAAAAATAGAAAGACCATATCATTTTCATTGCTTTCGTTCTGAGATAGTTTTATTTTTTAGATCTACGGTAGCTGACTTTTTTAGTGAGAGTAAAGGTTGCAGTCAGATTTTTTTTACAAAAGGCACTGATACCTCAGTGTGCTGAGTCCTGATTGCAAGCAGTTTTTAACCAGTGGTAATAGTCTGACATTATATAACTGCTGACTGGTCAACATGTTGTAATTTCCCTACCCATATTATAACATTACTTTTCTTCCTTTTCTTATATTGTAAAATTCATGAAAACTGTAGAATCTATGGGCTACTCATATGGCCCAATAGTAGTCTGTTGCACTACCATTCGAGTGACCCAGGGTCAGGCTGCCCATGCTCAGTGAGGGTGGTTGGGTGACTTTGAGTGTCAGCCCTTCCTGACTGAGAAAGGATGGCACTGCTGCATATATCTTTATATGGGCAGAGAAGCTCAACTTCTTCCACTGGGTGCTACAGGTTTTGTGTCATCCACACTTCCAGATGGAAGATAGGAGGGCAGTGAGAAAAAAACATAATTGCCAGAATGATGACGCCAGTATTCTCAGGACCTGAACTGCATGTGGAGCAGTGCCATGATGCCAAGGCTAGGCAGTCTCTGCAGTGCCAAATGGGGGGATGAAGGTGCAGATGGAAATCTGTTCCTCTGTTTGGGTGGATGCCTCGCTAAGAATCAAACTTGGGAACTGGAGACCCAGTAGTAGCAGCTCTAACCATTCAGCTCAGGGCAAATTCTTGTTAACTGGGAGGATAGCGAGCTCCTTTTATTTTCATATACTTGCTGTTTCATGGACTACCACTAGATGTCTGTGTTGCTTTTGATGGCTATTTAAAGTTTTCACTACTAGAGGGCACAGAGTTTACATAGACTGCCCTTTATGCCATATGCAATAAAAAAATATTTATGGGAAGAAAAAAAAAAAACAGAATCTTGTCCCTGCAGGGCTAACTTGGTAACCCAATACAGAACATGCTGCAACAAGAGACACAGTTTATATGTTCCAAGCCTGGGTTTGTTGCAGTTCAGCAAAAGGCTATGTGAATTTATACCTCACCTCTGGATAGAGTATTTGGCTCATCTCACTGTGTAAATGCTTCCTAGTGACCAGATGGGATGCAGAAGGCAGAGATCCAGACATTCTGCTGTCTTTAACAGTTCCCCAGCATTTAATGGGACACCAGATGCATATTTCACTGGTGATAGAGTGTCCAGCCTTCTGGTTATTATGTTTTTTTTTTGTATGATCTATTTACCTCCTCCTCCTCCTCCACTGGCCCACCTCATTGGCCACTCCTTTGGGCTGCCAGTCTCCTCAGTCACTGCCCTGATCCTCTGTTCTGTAGCTGTCTGCCACCCCCCTCATTGTGCTGCCCCTGTTGTTCCTCTGTATCCCTTCGATAGAGGGGCCCCCTACCCATGGGGCAACCAGGAGGGGAGACTTCAATGCCCAAAGGTGCCTTTCACCATCTGGGCTGGGGTAGCAAGGGGCTATTGCGGTATCGGGATGATAGGGGCCATCATCATCCAGCTGTGAAGTGGCCATTTTCCTGTTTTCTGGTTCCCCTTGTGGTACGCATGCCATGGTGTCCTGACTGCCCATGCATGCATCATGTGGTCACCCACCACGCAGTGTGTGGTGCCAAGTATGGTAACCAGGAACCACCCAAGGGTGACGTATTCCTAGCCCTCTCCCCTGGGAGGGAGAGTGTCCAATGGACACTCTGAACTGTCCTTGCTGGCCTCTGCTCCTACCGCCCCAGGCTCGGGACACGAACCCCAGTTGCCATCATGCTAGGCAAACCCTTATTGCCTGGCACCATGGAGCTGGCTTTGGTTAATATGTTTGATGATATTGGGGATTCTCACTACCCTCATGCATGGTAGGATTTTACTTTCTTCCGCATAGTCTGTAACCTGGAAGACTCTGCTGCAGTACAGCAGTTCCATGGTATGTGTGGAAATGGAGGGTATCACCCAAGGATCCATGGCAAAGAAAGCCAGTAATATAAAACTGAGAGCTAGGTTACACAGAAGATGCAATGGGGAGTAAATCAGAAGAAAAAGCAGGAAAGGGGAAAAGAATGACGGTCATGACCCATGCAACTCTGAGACAGAGACGGGCGAAGTGGCCTCAATTCGCTCTGCGAAGTGATTCGTGGAGTGAAGGCGAATTCATGGAGTGCTTCGCAACACGAAGCGGAGTACTTTGTGTTATAATGGGTAACGCAAAGTCCATTAAAACCAATGACTTTGCATTACTCCACTTTCACAAACCAGTACTCCAATTTTTAAGGCAAAGTGCATTGAAAACAATGTACTTTGCCGCACTTCGCCATGTTTTAGGCTCCAAAGGCGAATTTTGCAGTGATTCATGGGATTTCAGGTCACGTGTGCTCTAGATTGTTCTGCACAGCTTCAGTTCGGGGTAGTGTAAGAGACAGTCTGCTCTGAGAACTCTCTGTGATTGAAACCTTTTAAAAGCTGTTAAAAAAGTCTTTTTGAGTCATTTTTTTGGCTGAAACTTTAGTTCATCGATTGTAGGAAACCCTCCTGTGCTCATATCATCAAGCATTTATTTGTTTGTGTGTGGATTTTGAATGTTAATGTACAACATTCAGTCTGTGTACTGAAAGACAGTGGAAGTGTGCTTTGGGGGAGGGGCGTATCTGGTGTAGATAGATTTAAGTTGGAGAAATAGGGAGTTCTTTGTTTTTTTGAATATATTTTTCTTGTATCACTGACTGTGTTATTGTACACACAGTAATATTTTCAGTAATAGTTAAAATTTTTTTGCTGATTGTGTGTGTTGTGGTCTGGAGGGACCTGGTGCAATATTAAGGTTGTTTAAAAAACCTTGTATATTACTGAAGTTTTATATTTGGTACGCATTACTTGTAGACAAATTCTGTGTGTGTGTGAGTGTGTGTGCAGTGCGTGACGTGACATCAAATAATACACCTTTTTATAGTGCCACAGTGTAATTGCAGTCGCAGCAGTGTGAACCTGCCATCCACTGCAGCTGCATGATTTTGTACTGCCATTGTGGTATTTTTTCTTGGTTTAGCACTGCAGTAATCTGCAGTCAGTGCTCCCCCGCCTTAACTGGCAAAATGTATTCTTTTCCAGATTGGATTGTTTGTAATTTGAGAACACTACTGATTAGTTAAGGTATTACTGAACTTGTTGTGACTTTGCGTCTGTATCTGTTGTTGAAGCCACAGTTGTTTTTTTGTCTTCACATCCAGCGTCAACCCCCTGGCCCCCAACCAGAGTGAACGTTCTAAAATCTGAATTTGTTTAGAATATTCCTTTTGATCCCCCAAAATGCCTGCAAAGAGACTTACAAGCAAAGCTGTTTCTCACCATGGCACTGCTGCCAGTGATAAGATGGTCTGTGGGCGTGGTAGTAGTACGCAGTAACAGAAGTGCATTGCTGATGTGAGGAAAGGTATTTCTCCTTCAGTGTTTTTTACAGTGCAATCAGTAGCTTCACTTGTAGTTGGAGGAGATGATGTTGTCCCAGCTGGTAGTGTTAGTGCAGTTGCTGGTGGTGGTATGAGTATTGCTGCCTCAAGTTCTGGTTCTGACCAGTTTACCATGTCCAAAAATATAGTGGCAGTGGCATGAGTGACAGTGTTGATGATGCCATACTCCCCAGTAACATCCCAGTAACTGAACATAAGGATTCTGATCATTATGTCAATGATAGCACACAAAGTGACATTTCTTCCACCACGGTTCAGGTCATGCATTTGCCATGCAGTGATTCACAGTGTGGTGAAAAAAGTTCGGGTGATAGTGGTGCTGATGATGATGATGTTGCTGTGGTTGCAACATGCAGTCCATATGCCAGCATCCAAGCAGAAGATGTGGATGATGCTGATGAATATAATGATGATGTCAGTGACCCCTGTTGGGAACTGGAGAAAAAGAAATTCAAGGTGGCTGTGACTGGGTCTGTTTGCATTCCACCCCCGATAAAAAGTAGTGATTTACCGGTTTCAGTTGATGACGATGACCCCAGTAATAATGATAGGTAGTCGTGGTGGTCAGTTGCAGTCCAAGTGTATCCTGGCTGAAAAATCACGTAGCACACCCCCCATTTCTTGGCTTAAAAAAACGTAGTCCAATAAGCAGCATCGGGGGGATAAGTTAAAACTAGAGCATCAAAATCCCCTATTTGGGATTTTTTTGTGGAAGATGCAAATGATGACTCAGTTGCAATCTGCCAGGTTTGCCAGGTGGATGTGAGTTGAGGTAAAAAGGGGAGCCATCGGGGTACAGGGGGACAGCATACACATCTTAAGAATAGGCACATGGCACTGTGGACTCAGCACAAGATGGCAGCTAATACCTGTACCACAGTGGGGTGTTCACCCTCGTCATCAACCATAACAAGCATGTTATCCCATTCCATGACTGTAGTATTAAGTAGAAAATTAAATGGGTGCAGTAGTGATGAAATAGCAGCAAAGGATTACTACAGGCATGATGAGGTGGAAGAGCAGAATGATTCTGAAGTCTTGTTCAGTGGTGGTGAGAGCAGCAGTTTTGGTGGTGGTGGTGGTCAATGCAGTGTGTCTAGTGCAAATGGTGCATCAACCCCTGTTGCTAAATCTGAGAAAACAACTGCATTTCTAGGTTTGTCATCACCTGTGCAACTGTCTTCATCACATGTCCACACTCCACCCCCTGCCATTCGCAGAGCAGAACCATTTGCCATCACATCCCTTGTAAAATGTTTAAGTCAGCCCACATTACAGAGTGTTTTGTGCATAAGCTGAAGTACTCACCCCATTATACACTGTCATGTGAACTTAACGCTGCTGTAGCTGAAATGCTGCCAACTGATCTTTTGCCCTTCTCCTTTGTGGAGAATTCTGGGTTCCTGTGGTTTGCTGCACATGCCTGTCCAAAATGGACAGTCCCATCCAGGACATACTTTTCAACCCGTGCTGTCCCCAAGTTGTACCATACTGTGTCCAACTCAGTAAGACATGCCCTTCAACATTCCTCCTCCTCTCCATTCATCCATTTAAGTATGGATATGTGGACAAGTGGCAAAACAGCGGGGAGTTCATATTTGTGTATAACTGCACACTGGGCGCAGGTGCTGGGGGTTATTTGTGCTGTTGGTAGTGTGAATAATCAGTGCAGTAAGGTGGAGTGTCGTGGTAGCAATCTTCCAGGAATTCAACAGCATGCAACAATTGCTATGCGCAATGTGACCTGTTCACACACTGGTGAAAATATGGTGACGTGGTAATGACTGGAACTGACAAGTGACTGAACCCCCTGTCCCTGAGAGCTGGATTCATAGCAAGTGACAATGGGTCAAATGTGGTGAAATGCATCACGAATGGTGGCTTTTTCCGGGTGCCATGTATGGCCTACTGTTTAAATCTTGTGGTGCAGGAGTTTCTGCAGCACCGTGATATGAAGGAAATGCTGACAGTTGCACGCCGTATCTGTTCTCACTTTTCACGCTCTGCAAAGGCCCGTGACCAACTTCGGCAGTTGCAGATGCGAAACAGCCTCCCGCAGCACCGCTTGAAGCTGGAAGTTGTCACCCAGTGGAACTCCACTTTATACATGGCAGAGAGGTTATATGAACAGTACAAAGTCATCTCAGATTTCACACTAGCCGTGTCAGTTCCGGGGCCTCCATGTCTATGACGACTGAATAGTGGCACCTCATGGACTCTGTAATAAGAATCTTGAGGCCTTTTGAACATGCCACACAGGCAGTGAGCGGCGAGTCTGCCTCCATTAGCCAATCAATTTCACTGCTGTGGGTGCTGAGGCAGACATTGGTGAATGTACAGCATATCCTTGATGTTGCTGGAGACAGTACTAGCAGTGTGTTGCTGAAACACATACTAACAGTATTCGACCAGAATCATCACATCTTGAGCATTCAGTGTAGTGACAACTTTGCAATAGCAAGAATGCTGGACCCATGATACAAACATGGAATTGCCTCTACTGGAGGGCAGGCCTGAACAGGTAAACAATGTCAATGGGCAACTGGTGTGCTTGGTTCATGGGGCACAGAAGTCACATGCCAAGGTCAAGAAACCTGAGCAGCATAATCAGGCTGAAGGTGAACCTGGAGGAGTAGCATCAAGCATATCCTGTAAGGGGAAGGGGACTGCATTTCCAGGTGGTCTGTCATCAAAGAGGATGGTGTTAACCCACTTTGGGAGGCTTTGTCCCAAGTGGGGATTTGTGACATAAATGATTCCAGAGAACAGGATGATGCATCAACCATTGGACTTAGAGCAGCACAGTGAATGGTTGAGTCATATGTGTCTGAAAACAGGCATCTGTCAATCACTGATGAGCCCCTTTTATACTGGAGTGGAAAGGTCAGTGTATGGCCAGAGCTGACCGCTGTGGCACTGAAGTACCTGACATGCCCACCCTCCAGTGTGAGTGTCGAGAGGACATTCAGCTCAGCAGGTGCAATAGCTTGGGATCATCATACAAACCTCTCTCCTGCAAGTGTCAGTTTACTGACATTCATAAAAATGAATGAGAGGCACATACCAGCTCAGACTGCAACCTCAGTATTCGTACCCTGGCATACTCATGGTTTTGCTGATGTTAAAGAAAGGGACCATCCTGGTGGCAGTGACAGCATGAAGTGACTTACCACTGACGTAGATGATAACACAGTGGAGAAAGAATTTCCCCATTGTCCGAATTCAGACATAGAGACTGTGAGGGCAGCTTTCTTTCTGAGGATGATGAAGTTAATGTTGGCAGGTTTTAACTTAAGTGGTTAAAAGGCTGTCACATGTCTTGTATTATGCATGTTCTCTTTTTCATAAAGTTAAATCACTGCCCCACTCATACTGACTCAAATTTCATACGTCACATCATCACATTTATAACACAGAGCACAGTATATTCTGGCCCCCAAACTACCACTACCAAAAGATCTCTGTTCTCCACTGCCACCATAGGGAATGTGACCGTGTGTCCCCCCTGGACTACTACCACCATAAGACTGCTGTTCTCCACTGCCACTATAGGGAATGTGACCGTGTGTCCCCATGGACTACCACCACCATAAGACTGCTGTTCTCCACTGCCACCGTAGGGAATGTGACCATGTATCCCCCCAGGACCACCACCACCATAAGACCACTGTTCGCCACTGCCAACACCACCAGATGCAGGAAGATGTGAAAGGGAATGTCATCATGTGCCACAGCTATGACCACCAGCACCCACCACCAGTGTCATTGTGACAATGTTTTTCCATTACATTGACCATGCCAAGGCAGAGGTAGTCGAACAGGAGACCACATCCATCAGCCAAAGGCACAAGGCTTCTTACTATTAAAACTATAAAGTGAGTATGTGTACTAATTTTTTTTATGCTATTCAACTTCCTTTAGCTGTGTGTTTTGTTTTCTGTTGCTTTTCTGAGCTGCAGTGGTTAAACACATACGGTCAACTTATTTATTTATTTTTTTTACAGGTTAACAACAAATGACTCTCCTTCACTGAAGGTCTGTATCAATGGTACAGCAGCAGTACTATCTACAGGAACCTATGGAATATCCATTTCCAATCCATACTGGTAAGTATATCAATTTTATTTCATCTGTTCCTTTTTTTTTTCATAAAAGTGCAACAAATCTAACTGAGGATTCATAAACTAGGTGACATGTGTACATCACAAAAAATATTTCTGCAACATGTCATGCACTGTATTCCAAATTTGCAGCTGTGCAGCCATGACAGTGTTGAAAAAGTTTGACCTTGGTTGTGTTACTTGACAAGATGTGGTTTTGAAATGTAACATGAGTTGAGATGCAGGGACACAGACACAGTGTATTTGTTACACAGTCTGGTACTAAATTAAGTTGTGATCTGATGATTGCAGTGGGACAGCTTGCTATCTGTGTTAATCTAGATACCCGTGGAACAGCCACGGCTTAAACATTATGTCTTACTGCTGCAATCAAGTTGTAATAAGTCCTTCATTTCTTTTTTTAGGAAACTTCCAGATGCTTTGTTGTGTCATAGTTGCCTTATCCAAAAAACTTCTTCAACATCAGGCCCCCTCCAGGGCTGGGGCAGACATGCAACACGTAGAAGTCATTTCAATTGATGACCATGACCATTCTTACCAGACTGGAGAAGGATGCAGATGAAATCTTTTAAGAAGTAATCAAATAATAAACCATTAATGAGACCTACTTGCAAATATGTCATGCTCCAACTGACCTTCCCCTTCTCTCTCCCTATTTATGTTGCAGTCGTATACTGCTGCCCTGGAACCCCAGCCACAACCATCACTGACCTTCTAAGCCTCCTAGCCTCCCTAGCCCCATCTGGTGAAATTTATATTTTGGGAGATTTTAATCACAACTGGCCTTCACCCACCTTTAACAAAACTCGCTCTGATATCACAGCCCTCAACCTTACCCAGGTCATCTCAGAACTAACACGCACAAACCACAAGACAGGCAACCACTCTCTGATTGACTGGGCCCTCACCTCCCATTCCCACCAAGTCTTCAAATCCAGCTTGCTTCCTGACTCTATAAGTGACCACCATATCACTTACATAGTCCGCAAAATCCATCGCCTTAAATCTTCTCCTAAATTCCTGGTTCAAAGGTCTTACAAATCTCTAAACATCACCCCCATTCTGGAAGAATTAGCCCATGCAAACTGAGGTATCAACCATAGTAACTACACCATAGATGATGCCCTGCTACATTTCTGGAATACCTTCCTTAGCATCTGCGATAATCATGCCGTCATGCGTCTGATCAGGGTCCGAGGGTCACACCTTCCCTGGATTTCCTCTAAACTAATAGTGTGCCAAAATGCTCATGACAAAGTGTGGAAACACTGGAAGTCTACACTCCTCGCAGGGGATTATATCATCTACTGTATGCTCCGTAACAAGTGCACCAAGGCCACATGGTTAGCCAAAGCAGAATTCTTCAACTCCACCTTCAATGCCAACCTGCATAAACCATCTAAATTTTGGAAAGTTATCCACTCCCTCCCCCCTCAATCTCAAATCCCACTCCCCATCTATACTCAAATGGTACTCTTTTCTCTGACCCACTCACGGTCGCCTCCGAGTTCAATTCTTACCTCACCACATGTGCTACTTCACTTCTCGCCCCCCTACCAACTGTAGACCCACCTACCCTCCATGCTGAAGCTGCTAATCCCCTCCAAACCAACACCTTCTACTTTGGGACCATCTCCCCATCAGAAGCTCTTGATGCACTACTCTCCCTAAACCCTTCCAAGGGAGAGTTCCCTGATGGGTTAGACCCCAAACTCCTCTACCTCTGTGCCCCTGCCATCGCAGCTCCGCTAACTGCCCTACTAAACCTGTCATTTGACTCGGACTCTGTACCTGCAGAATGGAAACACGTTATAGTCCTCCCACTTCCCAAAGGGGCCGACCCCACCTCTTTGGCCAACTATCACCCCATTTACATCATCCTCACCCTTGCAAAACTCCAGGAGCACCTCATACTCTCGCAACTCTCCATCTTCCTCTCGGAATCTAATTTCTTCACCCCCTACCAGTCTGGATTTAGAAAGAACCACTCTACTGCCACTTCCCTCCTACGTCTCTCTGACACAGTCCTCACGGGGATGGATAAGGGTCTCATTACTGCAGCCATCTTTGTCAACCTAGCCAAAGCTTTTGACACTGCCTCCCACCCCCTGCTGCTATCCTGTCTCTCTGAAGCCAGCCTATCCAAGCGTGTCTCCAGCTGGTTCAGAGTCTACCTGGAAGGGAGAACTCAATCCGTAAAAATCACTGGTTCCACCTCTCCCCCACTCCCTTTAGCTACTGGTGTTCCCAAGGCTCAGTACTCGGCCCCATCCTCTTTTCCATCCTCCTAAACAACTTGCCTCTTGCCTGCTTATCTACCTCAATTCACATGTATGCAGATGACACCGTCCTCTTTTACTCTGGTCGTACCCCTGAGGAGGTTACTACCAGTCTCCAGGCTGATTTCAACAAAGTTTAGCAATGGTTTAGCTCCCACCAACTCTCTCTTAATGCCAAGAAGACAGTGTCCATGACCTTCAGGACTAGGCAGAGACTATCCAGGCTTACTACCCCCCCTGAACTTCCACACCCTTGACCGGGCCATCCTTGAGGACGTGCCAGCTCTCAGGTACCTTGGCATCTGGCTTGAGTGACATCTAACCTTCTTGACTCACGTGGATGCTATTCTGAAAAAACTGTGCCCTAAGCTTGGCACTCTCTACAGAAACTACAGTTGCCTCCCCTTACTGGTGAGATGCAAAATTGTGCAGAAAATAATATTACCTACGTTCGACTACTGTGATGTAGTCTACAGTGCTGCTCCTAAGTCGACACTATCCAGACTGGACCACTCTTCAACGCTTTCTGCCACTTTGCCCTCAATGCCCCTCCTCGCACCCACCACTGCAAGCTTTACCATGTGCTGGCCTTCCCCTCTGTTGACAACCGGCACCTACTCCACTGTGCCAAATTTGCTTCAAACTTCTGTCTCAGGTCATTTCCATCTTACCTCACCTCCTCCCTATCCCCAACCCCATCCCCCTCCCATGCCCTCAGATCTACCGAATCTCGACTGTTAGTAATCCCTCACTGCTGGACCACCTCTGGCCAATCGGCCTTCTCCTATCACCTCCCGAGGCTCTGGAATGACTTGCTAGCACAAATCTGGCACTCCTCCTCTAGGTATTCCATCTCCTCTGCCCTGACAAACTACTGCGCTGTAAACTGCCAGTGTCACTGACCTCCCCCCTCCTGCTGCCTTCCATTCTCCCTTCCTCCCCCCACTGCCCTATCTTTGATCCTATGTGGCCTGACCGGCAGCCTTAGCTATGGCTACAATGCTGGCATATATTCCCAACCTCTGCACTTACCCCCTACTGCACTTCAACCTTGACTCTCTGTCTACCACGGTACCGTAGCTAGTAGCTGACATGTATGGAATCATATTTTACACCCTTTGTCATTATAATCCTTGTACATTCTCTTCATGTAAATGTGGACAACAATATGGATCCTCCTTGTGATAATGTTACCTATGTTTGCTCCTACTTCTTGTTTCCAGGGTATCATACCTATAATACTGTCATGTAAATTCACTTGTGTAATTTTGTTTCCTGTACTAATGTATGCAGTTGCTCTCCTCTGTAACCCCCCTCCAGGTCGCACAGTAAGACGAGCATCTTCTTGCACAGTGTGCCTTTCCTGGTGAAACATTTCAATAAATAAATAAATAAAAATATGCTTCCCCCCCAAAAGAAAATACTTACCTTCATTGGCTTGAGAGTATTCCATTTCCAATTTCAACATCAAAATTTCTCATCAAGCACTGGAATGTGCACACCAACGGTATATGTGACCTGTGATACAAAACAATATAATGAGTATGTCTATATATGTCAAACCCCCACCTAGAAAATACATATATATATTTATATATATATATATATATATATATATATAGATATATATATATATATATCAACTCACCAAGAGCTACTATTAGTCTACACACAAAGGGCACCCTTCCATCCACTTGAGGTAATTACATCACATTTGCAGGAATCGCACACACTTTGGACCAGCAACAGTTCTCTCACGGTCATCATTTCTGATGGAACACTGAATGGATTCATGTCATGTTATCCCTCCTTCACACGAATTGGCAAGACACTGTGCATCATGAGTACATCATCATCACAGAGTATGTAAATTTTCTTGACATAAGACAGATGCGTTTTGGGGATACAGAAAAATCTGGGGACTCTGTGTGACCACTGCATGCATGAGTGACTGCATAATAAATTCTGGGGGACTTTGCATGTGGTGTAATGCTCCTATTTCACTTCCTCAGCACTTGGGAATTTTCTGGACACAAGACAGTTGCATCTTGTGTGTTGTAATTGTGAACACTTAATGTCATACTTAAATTCTAAATTAAAGCAGCAGTCCAACAATGTGGTGAAATTTTTTTTTTATGTTTTTTTTTTATTCAGGAAGATATTTCAGCATGCACAGTGTATAGCATTAGAGTAATGTGGTGAAAATGTTGACCTATACTTTTTTATGCTATTTTACATTGCCAGCCACTAGTTACCTCATGACTTGTATGATACCCTTCTTTTCACAATTTGTGTCTGCTTTACTACTTTTTCTCATGTCTGAAAAAAAAAAGGAGCACACATTTTAATATGGCTCTGACCAGGTTTTCATCATTATTTGCAGCTGTTTTTGAATAAATATTGTTCTGTGAGGTCATAAAACACTGCCTGCTGCATAATTATTAATTTTATAACAGAAGTAATATATATCAACTGATGGAGAAAAACAGCAGAACATACTGATGAAGACCTGGTCCACACAGTATTAAAAGGAGTGCTCCTTTTATTATTTCAGTCAAGAAAAAAAGTACTAAAGCAGACTCAAACACTGGAAAGATTGGTATCATACAAGTCAGGAGGTAAGTAAAGTGGCAATATAAAATAGCATAAAAAAGTATAGGTCAAAATTTTCACCAGATTGTTGCACTGCTGCTTTAATGTCGATTTCAAAAAAGAAATATTTCTGGAGCCTCAGTAATATTTACTTTGTGTCAGGACTCGTGATTTGAAGAGTTTCTCAAAAAGCAAAACTGAACAGTGCAAGTATGTTGTGCTAAACTGCATGTGTTCTTTCCTGTGTGTGTAGACATTGTCCAACTTCGTGCAAACATATATATGGTGTGACTTGTTGCAGTATCTCAAGTATAAAGATAAGAAAGAATATATGATGTATATTTTATTTGTACCATCAGCACCAGGGGAGTAAGTGATATGATATTTTTTCAGAGGTATCGGGTCACTGTGCACCTCAATCACTCACAGTGCGCACATGACTTTGCAGAGACCATTGCACACAAAACACATGCTCTCCTAAAAGTCATGTGTGCAGTGTGTGACTAAGGTGCAGTCTGGCCAGACACCTCTGAAAAAATATCATTTCACTTAGTCTGCTGATGATGATGGCGACAATAAAATATACGTTATCCTTATCGCTATTCTTTATACCATAAACACCTCAACATGTCAGCAATATATGTTTGCAAGAACTGCACAATATCTGATGTCACACACACACACACACACACACACGAAACAACACTGACTGCACACAAGCAATTTAGCACATCATACTTGAACTGCTCACACCAGCTTTTCTACAACCACTCCATAACAGAAAGTAAACATTACTGAGGCACTGGATTATAATAACAGGGCAATAAGAAGCATGTATGACTGTATGTGTATGTATATATTTAAAGGGAAGCAGTCAGCAACAGGAACTCCAGCTCCCTGCAGGGTTTACCCTCTGGTTTAGCCTTTTAAGTATGCCACAGTGTTTTTCTTGTGCTGCAACATACTTTATTTTAATAAAGAAATGTCAGTGACCTGGAAGTATGGCAGACGCTACGGGAGCTCTATTCTGTGTAAAGGAACAGTGCAGCAGAGACACACATGCACCATACTTCTGGGTTGCTGACTTTTCTTTATTAAAATAAAGCATGTTGAGACATGAGAAAAATGCCACAACATACTTAAAAGGCTTAACCGAAGGATAAGCCTTGCAGGGGGTGTAACCTCCTGTTGCTGACTGCTTCCCTTTAAACTAATACTGTGGCCTTCCCTCAGTCTGTTATTAAACATAAACAAAAGACAAAATACTACAGCAGTGTGTGGGGGAAGGTGTGCTAAAAAAAAAGCTAATGGGATATCCCCTGATGTTCCAGCAGCAGATGGAGAATTGACACAACTGTAGCTGGTGTTGCTCGATCTGCTCCACCTGCTGCTGGACAGCACCCACCCTCTCGTTATTTTCCTCTACTGCAGCCCACAAAAGTGCTATGTCTGCCTGCAGTGCAGACATTGTGGGGTCCACTGGTGTGGGAGGAAAACCAGGTAGCGGTGGTGGTGAGGATGGTACTGGTGGCAGTGGTGGAGCTAGTGGTGGAGCAGCTGCTACTGTGGCCCTCTTCCTGCTGCATCAATGCAAAACAGCAGCACCTTCTGCCACTGCCACAGAAGGGCCAGCAGCTGGAGGCCTGGCCTGTTCAGTGGCAGCCTGCCTCTCCACCTTGGGGTGGTTTCGGCATATGTGTGTGCTGGCCCCCAGTCCCCAGATGTGTCCCCTGGTGGGGTATAGTGCACCTGCACACCACCAAGCAGACACACCACAAGGCTGTTGTCCCACCCAACACAATTGAAAAACTGCCAAACTGGGGAGCTGTGGGGGGACCAGGCATAGAAGGGGCAGATGTAGTGCCAGCAGCACTGTCATGCACCTGGGGCCCCACCTGCTACTGTGGAGGTGGTGCTGCTGGAGCTTCTGCAGCTGCTACTCGTGGTGGTGGACTTGGTGGATGTGGCAGTGGCACTGGTGGTGCTGTTGCTTCCAGGGAGGGCAGGACCAAAGAGTCTGGAGCAGTCCAATGCCACCAGGCTACTACCCCCATGCATGTTCACTCCCATCCGGCCACAGGCCAAATACTGTCCCTGGTCCACTGCACAAAAAAACACTCCTTCCCTTTCCAACGCGACGAGTGACTTTACACACACTCGCACACATGCACACACACAGTCTCGCACACACACCCCAACAACAAAACTTATAAAACAAAGAAATTGGTCACCAAAAAGAAATGACAAAACAGTACAAAAAAACCCTAAAGAATTAGCTTTTAAAAAAGCTTTTGGGTTTTTGGAATTTGCTCAAAAAGAAACTAATAACAAACTCTCCCCTTCTACACAAAATGCTTCCTCTTTCTACCTCTGCAATGGAGAAAATGAAAGTATCTGCTTGTATGACTCACTATACCTGGCTAAAGCATGTGACCTACAGTACTGTAAGCCATGTGATGTGTGTGGGGGGGCTGCCTAAAGTGCCTATATTGTTGTCATTCCACCTTACTTCATGTTAAAGCAGAATAACAATGCGAAGTCATAATAACAAAGTGAAGTGAGCACTTTTCAATAGCCACTTCGTGAAGCATTATGATATGCGTTCACTTCGCAGGCGGAATTTAATTTCACTGCATCTCTACTCTGAGATGAACACACTTAGAAGATCTTCAGGACATTGTTCATCAGTTACATGGGGATCCAGGTCAAAATCAGATTGCATAATGAGAGGGATAATTTGTACCAAATATAAAACAAACCAAAAAAATCCTTCTAAAAGATGCAGACAATTTATTGTGGCTCTGAGCCACTAGTAATGTGAACATTGTGGATAACAATTTTCTAAAAACAGTGTCAAACAGGCAAAACTGATTGGGCTAGTGACACACTGGAAGTGCTCCATCTAGTGGTGACCAGTGAGATTCAGAATCATGAGTGATGTTGCATCTCCCACCAAGGGACTAACTGGAGGAGGAGGAGAAGAGGCTCTCAGATTCTGGAGAGGGAGAGCAAGAGTCACCCCGCATTTCCAACCCACCACTACCAATTGTAAAAAAGGTCTGAGAAATGGAGCTTTCTGATTGGCTGTAAACATTCTAACAGCCTTATGTTAATCTTTTATTAACATATATGTAGAGCTTAACCATATGCTGACCATGGTTTAACACTGTTTAAAAAAAACATTTTTATTATAATAGCAATAAGTCACTCCCAGGGTTATGTTAATGGTCAGTTAATCACCCTCTAGGGGCATGTGGCACTCAGCTATGCCTTGTGCCACATTACACCCCTAGAAGGTGATTAAAAGACCATTAACATAACTGTTGGTTATGCCTTGTTGCTTAAATGACCACAGAGCAGCACTGTCCATACCTCTCAATCTTTTGTCCCCTAAATGTGGAACATTGCCTCTCAAAATGTGGAAAGAATGGGCACAATGTGGAACGCTTAATCAAATCTTTACATTAGAAGCTCACAACACTGTGAAAATGTTTGCATTTATGTTCAGAAAGTCTGCTATTAATTAAAATTATATATTTTGCATCATTTACTATGGAGTTTTGCTTTAAAATGTTAACACTGAATGTGGGACAAGTCCTCACAATGTGGAACAGGGGCTTTTTGTGAAGTAAAATGAGGAACGTTCCTCATAATGTGGTACAGTTGAGAGGTATGGCACTGTCATTGCCTATGGTGATGATTTGCTGCTCACCTTCTGACTGAAAATCAAGCAATCCATTACCCTAGCTGTCCTGTGATTAAAATGGAGAATAGAGGTTACTTGTGGGAAAATGAATGTTTGGCCCACAGAAACATGAAATTAAATGTATACATGCGTTTAAAAAATTGTCCACTGTGCCAAGGCTAAACACTATAAAACATGTTATACCTATAACAATCTCCTTAAAAAGTAAAATTTCCAAACATTATCAGGCTTGTCGTGGGCTCAGATATCATTTAAACCTGAATTATGAAGACCTCTGTTTCATGTGCAGTGTCTTTTCTGCTTCTGAAGTGACTCTATGCAAAGCTTTCCATTTCTTGCTGCTGGTCTCATTTGCTACTTAATTAGTTAAGAGCTATTTCAAACCTGGTCTTGATCATTTGTGGGCAAGAAAGGGTTAAGATATACACCAGTCTATAAAAGTTTGTGAAACAAATTTTGCAGCTGCTTCTCCTAAATTTCAGAACATAGCCTGAGGCCTAGCATAGTAAAAAAAAAGAAGCAATTTAGCTTATCCTATCCCATAGACCTAGCAGCTGCTTTTAATTTTTTCTTTCATCGGGTCCTTTTCTCATTTAGTCCAACAAAGATTGTCCTCATAGATTGACCTTCTTCTTGCCTGCAGGGAATTGCCCTCATGCCAGTAACTAGATAACATACTCTATCAGAGATTTAAAAAAATCATTGCGAAAGCAGTGGGGCTGATAGTGGCATCAATCCTAACCTGACACAGGCCAGGGTCAACCATTTATCTCCCCACATTGCCTGTGGTTACTGTAGGGGCCATTTTGGTTTACTACATCTTTTTAACAACCATGCTGATGTTACCTTTCAGATACTGATAACACCTTAATCCCAAGTACTCGCTACTTTATGCTTCGCATGCACATCACAGACAGGACTTTTAGGGATTTGATGCCCTCTTCTCTGTGCCTGCATAACCTCAGGTCTCTTTTACACAGATGGGAAGGAATAATGTTCTCTATGAATTTGGAGCAGAAGAATGTTCAGTTGCAGGAGACTATATGTAAAAAATGTTGCCAGACAGGCAACAGTTGGGAAGTTAACATGACTTACTGTCTGGCATAGGCTGCCTAGTTTTCCTCAGCATGTAAATCAATTTTGAAATATTAAACAGCTTGGTCAAATTATTTATTTTCTGAACACCACACACATTGTATTTTCTGTGCCTGGTAGTGTGTTAAATCTCATGCATGTAAATCAGTTTCATAAATATCAAGCAGCAATTTATGTGTTGTGGTGATGGAGGAGATTAGGTAGATAATTTAACTGTAAAAGCTGATTGTTTTGCTTGCTTGTTTTAGAGAAATTAAACACATTTGCTAAGTAGCAATATTTCAAAGCGATACTAATTGTCAACCTTAACAATGGCAATTATTATGTTTTCTACTGAAAAAGTGCAGCCTTTAATTGTAATGGGAAATGCATTTTTGTTCTTTTTAAAAGGAAACTACCTTATTTCTGAGAAGAGAAAGCTTGGGAGCCTAAAACTTGATGAAACTATCTACTGTATCTGTTTTAGCAGAAATGGCCATAGCTGTTTAAGCATGGAAAGACAGATGCAACATTTATATAGAAATATTATTTTCTAACACAGACTCTGATCAAGAAGCACCTTTTTGTTGCTTCTGTTGATGTATTGCTCTTGTGATACATCTCTGCAGTTGGAGGGACTTTCACTATGCAGAGCTGTTACTGTGATAAACAAATTCCTATCATAAACCAAATGTGACATATTCTGTTTTTTTCCTGTACCCACATTCACAATCTGACCACATCCTCTTTCATTAAATACCTGTGACATGAGAAAACATACAGAACATACACAAGTTTTAAATCAGTTTACATTTCTTACATTTCAGTTTCAAAAGGGGGACAGTACTAAATGGGATATAGAAGAAACAGATTCAAAACATGTTTACATCAGTTTCTCTTTAAAGTTCTTTTAGATCATCTGAGTTCCAGTCAATTGACTACTCTTATCTCTCTCTCTATATATATATTTATATATAAATATATATATAACACAGGAAAAGCACACTGAGCCGAGGCTAATTTTCCATGTGCGACTCGGAGGTAAGGCATACACAGATAATACAGTTATACATGATTAGAACAAGTAGACACAACACTGAATTAAAGATCAGCTAACAGAGAATACTGAATGAGTCACAGAATTAGGACAAAAATATATACATAATTGAGGCCAGTGGATACATAGATTGAACAAGGAAAAGCCAGTAGTGGATGCTGTATTTGCTGAAATGATTCATGAGTGGGATAGTATTTTGTTTGGCAGGGGTGTGGGGGGTGAGATGGCAGCTGGGGAAGAGAGGTATTTATTTTATTTACCAATTATTTCACCAGGTAAGACACACTAAGCTGAAAGCTTGTTTGCAGGTGCAACCTGGGAGCACAAGGAAGTTAAGTGGCTTGCTCAGGGTCACACAGTATGCACCTAGGGGGCTGTGGGATTCAAACCCAGGTCTCCAGATTTGCAGCTCAGAGCCTTAACCCACTGCGACATACTGCCTCCTATGAATTCTGGATAGGGGGAGAAGTCTGAGGGGACTTTTGAAGGAGGAGAGTGAGGGGGATAGGCAAAGGTCAGAGTAGAGCTGATTCCAAAGGAAAGGGAGGCATTAGCAGAAGGCAGACTGACCCACCACTGTGTGGAGGTGCAGAAAAGAGAAGGATCACTGGATCCTGTAATGTAAAGAGTAAGCTGAAGGTCTTTCAGGTGATAGGCAGGAGGAGAGGTATGGAGGAAGGGTCCCAAACAAACAATTTGCAATGAGGGAGACACAGTGGACCATCTTCCTGTGTGGTAACGGTGAAAGGGAGAGAGAGGAATAGAGAAGACAGTGGTGAGTGATGGGAGGGGCAGAGGTAGCAGAACATCAGAAGTTGTTTATAACAGTGTCAAGTCTTAAGAGGGTTGCGATGGGGGGCGGTGCCATAGACCACATCAGCATAATCAATGACTGGGAGAATAATTTTTGTAACTAGCTTCTGTCTGGTAGGAAGAGGGGGGCTGTCTATATGGGTGGAGAAATCTAAGTGGTTGTCTAGTCAGACCCCTAGGTATTTGAAAGTGGGGGCCTTTGCAAGGGGGGAGCCATCCAGGGGGAAGAAAGCAGGAGGGGACTAGAATGTGGCCAATTTCTGTCTGGAACTGAATGTCATACTGACTGTTTTCTTGATATTTAGTTTTAGTTGGTTTGTCTGGAACCAGTTTTGTACCCTGTCAAAATCCTGCTGGAGTTGGGATTTTATGTTGATGGTGGAGAGTCCCAAGGTGAAGACAATGGTATCGAATGCATACTTGTGCATGTTGAAGGTAGAGCAGATGGAGGTTAGGTCATTTATAAAGAGGGAGAAGAGGATGGGGCTAAGTATGGAGACTTGAGGAACCCCAGCAAGGATAGGAAGAAGGGAAGATAGGATGCCTCCTACTTGGACTGATTGCTGCCTGTTATGTAGGTAGGAGTTAAACCAGTTGACAGCGGGAACTGCCAGACTAGCAGATTAGAGTTTTTGTAGCAGAAGGGGGTGCAATATTGAATTAAAGGCCTTTGCCAGGTCTATGAATATAAATGCTGTTTTGTGACCCTGGTCCATAGCCAAGAAGATGGAGTTGGTGACTTGCAACAGGGAGGGGATGGTTGAGTGTTGTTTCCTAAACCCAGCCTGGATGGTGAAGAGAGTGTCAGTGGTGGAGAGGTATTCAGATAGCCTAGAGTGGATTAGTGACTCAAGTAGTTTGGCTAGAAATAGAAGGAGTGAGATGGGCCAATGGTTTCTGGGAGAGGAAGGGTCTCCCCCTTTATGAAGTGGCAGTACCTTGGCAAATTTCCAGGCTTGTGGGATGGTGGAGGTTAAGAGGAAGTGGTTTAGAATGTGAGCTAGGTGGGAAGATCTTGCAGGAGCGGAGATTCAGGGTGTCTGGGGTGGAGTCCATCAGGGCTGGTTTTAGCCAGGTTTAAAGATGTAAGAGCCATGAGGGCTTCCTCAGGAGAAACTGGTAGAAAGTAAAAACCTGCAGAAGGGGGAAAAGGGCCAGAGGGGGAGGGGGTGGGATGGATGGGGAGTGTACAGGAGGGGAAGAAATAGCTGAATACCATGGCTACAGAGGAAGAGTCAGTGACAGGTGAGCCAATGATTTTGAGGTCGGGGGGGCCTGGTGTGCTGGAGGATTGAGGAGTGAGTATATTACATTCCAAAAGGAAGCAGGAGAGTTGTAATTTGGTTGTAGGTGTGACTTGAAGTACTTTGCCTTGGAAAGACAGATGGCTTTAGTGCAGGTGTTCCTTAGGGATTTATATGATTGCAGATCTGTCTGGGATAGGAATCATTTGTATTTTGCTCAGGCTTGGTCCTAGGATCTGCATAGAGCTAAAAGGTCTGTTATTATCCAGGGGGGTTATGGTGATGTTTGACTCTGTATTTGTTTAGTGGAGCATGGGAATTCCAGATTCAGGTGAGGGTGCTTGAGAAGACATGGAAGGCAGAGTCAATGTCCTGGTCTGAGACACTGGTAGCCAATTTGCATGGGTAAGATTCTGGAGGAAGGCTGCCATATCCAGAGTATGGTGTGGTTGAGACCAAATGTATTTAGGAGCAGAGTGGGGAATGTTTATCTTCCATACACAATATGTGATGCAATGATCCCTGAGGGCATCAGGAAGGAAGCCTGCAGCAGTGATGTAATAGAAGTGTGAAGAAAGCACCCAGTCAAGCAGGAGTGATTTTGGGAGTGAGGGTTGAGCCGTGTAGGTTCAAGAATCAGCTGAGTGAGGTTTAAAGACTTGATCTTAATGATGGTAGGCTTTGAGGAGTGGGAGAGCCAATCCAGGTTGAAGTCACCTAGGAGCATGAGTTCTCTATTTTCTACGTGGGAGGTGCTGGAGGAGATAACATTGAATAGGGAATCTTGAGAGGTTTTAGGTGGGGCATAGAGTGCTTCACTGTAAACTGGAATAGAGGAGGGAAGGGATAGGAGGGCAACAATGAGTTCATGAGAGGAAGTAAAGGGCAGGATTCTCGAAAGGTGCTGGTGCAAGAAAGAGATTGCCCGATGTATGGGGCTACTCCACCTCCAAGTTTGCCACAATCTTGGTGGTAGAGGTTGAAGTCAGGGATAGTGAGTGGGAAGTCAGGATCCTGGTGGATAGCCAGGTTTCTGTGACACAAAGAATGTCAGGGGGGTGCTGGGTTATCCAGACTACTAGAGCGTCCACCTTAGGGAGAAGACTTCTGAAATTTAGGTGAAAAAGGCAAAGGCCCTTTGGCATGACTGGAAGAGAAGGGTCCAGGGGAGGGCCAGGGTTGGGTTAAACATCTCCAGAGAGAAGCAGGAGGAGTAGAACTAGAGACAGGTGTGGGAAGTATTTTACCTTCTGGGGCTGTGTGAGGAGATTGGAGCAGTGAATCTGGAGCAATGAAGATGGGACTTGAGATTTAACAAGGGAGAGGAGAGAAGCCCAGGATAGATGAGGGGAGTTGGGGAGGGGGGAGATTGACAAGTGTGAGCTGAGGGAAGAAGGGGGCCAGAGGGCTGGCTATGTTGAAAAGAGAACTGGGGGGGACAATTGGTTTGGGAGGGTGGGGTAAGAGAAGGGTAAAGAGGGGCAATCTGGGGGAGGAGAAAGAGGTTAAAAAGTGGGGGCATATGAGGATTGGGCAGGAGGAAGTGTGTGAAAAGAAAGAGGAGGAGGTAGAATGGCAGAAATGGGAGAATTAGCATTTTCGGGGAGTAAAAGGGGGAAGAGAAATGGGAAATTACATAGTGAAGTAGCTTGTAGAGTTTCTAGGGAGTGTAAAAAACATCTTGTTATGTCTAGGGGTTGCTTCAGGTTGTCGTCCGACAATGCAGTTTGCTAAGTAGTAGCGGTTAAACTATGCTGACCAGGATTTGAAAAAGGCAGGAGAGGTCAGTGACGACTAGGTGGATTCAGCAAGGTAGCAGTATGCAGCAACTAGGCAGGTAGGCTGAACATGTTGGAGTGAATTAGGGCTTTCCTGGGAAATTAATTAATGAGTGGAGCCAGGTGCAGCCCCTTGAAAGAAGGGGGGCAGGCGACTCTGACAGGGCTTAAAAAAGATATAATTCAGGGTGGGTGGGTCAGGCCACACCAGCTACAGTGCTCCCAGGAATAATTAGTGGAATTATCAATCTCCAGTGTCCACCAGGTATGGTTGGGGGGAGCAGCAGCAAATTCGGGGGGGGGGCAGGTCCCTTCCTGTGAGCCCTTGTGCCTCTTCTCAGTCCTATGCTCCTACAGCACTGGGAGGAGGCTCTAAAATAGGAAGGAGATAACAGAAATTAGACACCCCCACTGTGATTTGACCCTCTGGAGCCTAGCTCCTGTTTGCGTACCAAAATTAGAGAGGCAGCAGGGCGAAGGGTCACTGGGCTCTGTATCAGCGGAAGGCTATACTAGGGGCTGACTGAAACGGGTGCTGCGGCTGAAAATTCAGACTAGGTGGCCTGCCAGTACAGCACTACCTTGCCACAGAAATTGTTGCAGCCAACACATTTAAAACCCTTTTGCACTAGATGGACTACTCCAGTTGAGGTGCAAGCCTATAGTATACACTTCCTAGTGTTTACCTTGTACAGGCTGTGAAGTTGTGGTTTAAGGCCAAAATACAGAATTCACAGTCTAATTTCTGTTCAGGCTGCTACTTGATTAATTACAGCAACACTTCAGCCTGCAGCTATACATTCCTGCTCATTACTCATAAATCATATAGGTACATAAAGACAAAATTCATCCAGACTAGCCTAACTTAAATTCAAGATAAACAGTACAGCCAAATGTTTACAGTAACTAAATGAACAAAAATTCGGGCTACACAGACTAGCATGTTTCCAGTGCTCACACTCATTAACATAGTTCCAACTGCTACCATGGACTTCATTTGATCCGCAGACCTGATTAGACACCCATGGCTGGGAGTCTATTTTGTGTTTTGCCACGTGGTGCCCAGCTACAGTGCTCCCAAGAACAATCAGTAGGATTATCTACCTACAGTGTCCTCCAGGTATGATGGGGTGAGCAGCAGCAAACCCGGGGGGAGGGGGCAGGTCCCTTCCTGTGAGCCCTTGCAACCCTTCTCTGTCCTCTTCTCCTACAGTGCTGGAAGGAGGGTGAGCAGCGGCAGATTGGGGAGGAGGGAGGGCAGGTCCCTTTCTGTGAGCCCTCATGACCCTTCTCAGTCCTGTACTCTTACAGCGCTGGGAGGAGACTCTCCAGTGTCCTCCAGTTATGGCAGGGGGAGCAGCGGTGAATTGGGGGAGGCAGGTCCCTTCCTGTGAGCCCTCATAACCTTTCTCAGTCCTGTACTCTTACAGTGCTGGGAGGAGGCTCTCCAGTGTCCTCCAGGTATGGCAGGGGGACCAGTGGTGAATCGGGGGAGGCAGGTCCTTTCCTGTGAGCCCTCACAACCCTTCTCAGTGCTGTGCTCATACAGTGCTGGGAGGAGGCTCTCAGTGTCCTCCAGGTATGGCTGGGGGCAGCAAAATGGGGGAGGGTGGGAGGGCAGGTCCTTTCCTGTGAGCCCTCACGACCCTTCTCCGTCATGTGCTCCTACAGCACTACACATATGTATATCTTATTTGCAGAAAACTTTATTTCTGCACTAGTTAGGGTAACAATGTTACAAAAGTAGGGAAATGTGTTGTTAGGAAATTCCCCACTCCCCCAAGCAGCAAAAGGACAAATCATTAAGGTTTTGGCTTTCCAGAGTCTTGGCAAATCAGTGGTGGTGTCTTCCTTGGGGTTGTCAGTTCTCATGCTCATCCCTCCAGCCTGTAGCTTCCAGTTCAAAGCACAAGGTATATCTCAAAGCCAGTGCCTCATACTAATACTCTCTTCAATGGAAGAGAAGGAGGGGACTTCCTGTGTTGTCACAGACTGGCTCAGAAGCTAAACACTAAGCTCCCACCCCACACAGCAAATAAACCTCCAAATTTAACACTTTTTAAACTAAAATATTCCAAAAAAGGGTGTTGGAGGAAAGCAAGAGGAATTGTGCACCAGATTGAAACAAAAATATAAATGTAAGGACCTTGATAATTGAGGATTGCACTCCCATAATCTAGAAGGCAGCTGCAGCCCATCCCCCAGGAGTACGAGGGAGGGAGGTTACAATACAGACTATGAAGCTAAATAACTCACAAGAAGCCATTTCAAAATTCTTATGCATGAAAGTAAAGAATACAGGCAGGAAAACAAGCAGGAGTTTAAAAAAAATTAAACCAGAAAGTAACAAAAGTAGAACAGCGAGTACAGGCAGCAAAAGAATGGATCGCTGTCATGGAGGATGGGACCCTACAACTTGGCAAAGCTGTGGAGGCCTTGATCTAACAGACTACACTTCTACAAGAAAAGTGCTTAGACCGTGAAGGCCACGTCAGACAGGATAACATTCATTTATATGGTCTCCCTGAAGGTTCCGAGACATGGTTAATGACTGACTACCTTACGGATCTACTAAAAGACATTCTCAGATTGCCAGCAAACTTCTCCTTAAACATTGAATGTGCTCAGGAGGCTGTACAGCCCAAATCAAATGATCCAAAAGCTAGACCTCATTCAATAATTCTAAAATTCAGCAGTTATAAAATGCAAGAAGACATATTTTGCCGTGCTTGGCAAAAGAAACAGGTTAAATACTTAGGAGCCGGTCGCTTCTCTGATCATGACTACCCCCCAGAAATCCAAAAGCAACGTCTCGCCTATAGAGATATTATAAAAGCCCTCTGGGAGAAACAAGTCCACTTCCTCAACCCATTCCCAGCAAAATTAATTGGTGTTCTGGGACGATGGTGTACAGTTTATCAGTCACCTGAGGCAGCCCATCAAGCAATGGCAGAAAAAGGAATCCAGCTTCCTGAATCCTTAGCTATTGAACTCCAGAAACATAAGGCCCAACAGACAGACTGGCAGTTCATCTTCTCCCAGAAGGCAATGATCTCCAGACAGTTAGCTGCTCCAGGCACTCTAAAAGAAATGCAAAAGCTGCTACAAGGCTTCCAGCATGATCAGGCAGCTACTGAAGATAAAGAGACTGGCTGAATGGCTCGATTGACCTATGGAATCTCAACTGGTTGGTATGCTCCTTCCATGAGTAGTGCTGGAATTAAAGCATTTACAACTCCCTGACACTTTACTGCAGTTTTTCTGTTACTTATTTCTTCACACCTATGCCTTGCCCTAAAAGACACAGCATGTTGCAGCTTTAATGAACTTTATTGCCATTCCTTATAAGTTTTTTTTTCATTCAGACACAGACACTCCGGGCCAAGCAGCATTACTAGCTAACATTGCTGAGCAAATAGACTTTTTGTTATTTACTATGTTTTTTGATTCAGACATGGAAGATATGGACTATGCAGCATGACTAATTCATTTTACTGAGCAGATCTTGCAGTAATGGAGCTTGACTGAATAGGGTTAGATAAACCTGATAGCGCTTCCTTAGTTAATAAACTCAGTTTTTCTTTCCATGAGCGCCACTAGATGGTCCACATTTTTCTTTCCACTGTGACTTTTGCCTGCATATTACTAGTGATTTGATGTGTTCATCAACGATCTTTAAACCTACTGCAGAATTCCATGTGCAAAGTCAGCTACCTTATTAGCTGCTGGGCTCTTTATGTTTATTGCACAATTCAGGGGAAACAGGCAGTCGTTTAGCTAAAGTACCCGACCTCTGTTGTTATTTTGCGGAATTAATTTGCACTTAGCTGTCTTTTTATGATGCAAACTGAATATGCATTTGTTTAATTCTAGCGTCTCTCAAATTAGAGGTTTCGGGGGTGGACTGATTGGACAGCTCCTGTTATTGTGGTGCATGCTACCCTGTGTGGAGGTCAGTCCGTCTTGCGGTCCACTTTTTTTTTTCATTTAATAAACTTTATTTAATTTTCAAAACTAAAACACCACAATAACAACATGTGAGCAAACAAATAACAATTACAATATAATAAAATACAAGTTAACACAACAAAGCCCCCACCCCTCTCCCTCTCCTAGCTGAGACTCTATGAAATAAAAAGATAGATAAGTACATAAATGTATGTATGGAACCATGCAAAGAACAAGCTAGCAAGGTAACAAAATGGAGACATATCATGAATTACTTGGGACTATGTCATCACACACTAAGACAATAATTGATCCTGACTATGGTAAAACAAATATAACTAAAATCTCTAAAGTTCCTTAAAATCTACCAGATCTAGATTTATAGGTGCTTTTACAAGGAAACTAAAGAGAATATAGGGTAAACAATTTGGCTCACTTCTTTTTAAAGCCCGCCATTCTATAACAGGTACTGGCAATCATCTTCTCCAGTCGAATATTGTGAAGAAGCTCTTGCAGCCATTCAGAGTAAGAGACACAAGCTTGGTCTTTCCAGTGTCAGAGCATGACCTGTTTTACAGATAATGAGAGCAATAGCAAGGCAAGGCAAGGCAAAATTTATTTAAAAAGATGCCCAATCCCGGAGGCTCTGGGCACCGTACAAATAAATAAACACATATTCAGAGACAGATCAATAAAAACACAAAGATAATTATAAACATATAGATGATAATACTTCATATAATCATTACCCATAAACTTATAGCGCAGTGGTCTAAGGCTCTGAGCTGAAAATCTGGTGACATCCAGCAGACCAGACCTGGGTTTGAATCCCACAGCTTCCACTTGCATACTGTGTGACCCTGAGCAAGTCACTTAACTTCCTTGTGCTCCCAGGTCACTCCTGTAAAAAAAGCTTTCAGCTTAGTGTGCTATTCCTGGTTAAACAACTAACAAAAACAAACAGTAAACTGAACAACAAATTATGAACAGCTATACTCAGATCAAATCTATAAATTAAGAGCTTAAACCAAAAAAGCCTGAGTGAATAGGAGGGCCTTAAGGTGGGCCTTGAATACCTCAAAAGTAGGGGCCCCTTAACCCCAGGGGGAAGAGAATTTCACAGGATGGGGGGGGGGCGGCGACAATAAAAGCCCTGTCGCTAGCCCATTTCAACCTAGTCCTGGGAATCGCTAGGGGGCCTCCACAGGAGGAATGGAGGGGGCGAGCTGAAAGAGCAGGTACAAGAATATCTAACAGGTAACCAGGGCCCTGACCATGTAGGATCTTATAGGTGAGAAGACCCACCTTAAAGAGGATCCTCCACCTGACCGGCAGCCAGTGCAGCTCATGCAATACTGGTGTAATGTGGCAAATTTCGGCTACCCAGTAGGTAGCCGAGCGGCTGCGTTCTGCACTAGCTGCAGTCTGTGGAGAGATCTTCCCATGACCCCGAGGTAGAGCACATTACAGTAGTCAAGCCTCGATGTAACTAAGGCATGCATCAAAGTTGGGAGGCCCAGAGGCAGAACAAGGGGCTTTATCCTGGCAACATTTCTGAGATGGAAGAAACAGGAGCAGACAACGGAAGATATCTAAGCTGCCATAGTCAAACTCCTATCTAGAATGACATCAAGATTTCGCACCTTAAAGGAGGCCTTCAATGGAACAGATCCCAGAACAAGTCCAGTGTCTGAGTCAGAGGCGAAGCTATCAAGCACTCTGTTTGACTCCATCACCAATACCTCCATCTTATCAGGGTTCAGTCGCAACCAGCTAGAGGCCATCCAGTCGTTGATCTCAGCAAGGCAGCTGTTTAGCACATCCACCGTGTTGGATGTTCCTGGGGCAAAGGATAAGTATAGCTGGGTATCGACAGCATAGTAATGAAAACTCAAGCCATACTTCCTAATGATCCCTCCCAGGGGAAGCATGTACACTGCGAACAACATTGGGGCCAAGACCAATCCCTGAGGTACTCTGCAAGATAAGAGGCTAGGGGTGGAGGAGAAATTTCCCATCACAACTCGTTGCCTCCTGTTGGTTAAAAAGGACTCAAACCAGCAGATGACAGTGCCGGTGAGTCTGCAGAGTTCCCTAAGGAGGTCAAGCAACACACAATGGTCCATAGTGTTGAATGCTGAGGAAAGATCACGGAGAACAAGAATTGTCCTTTCTCCTCAATCTCTAGCCCTGAGGAGATCATTCTGCACCTGAACAAGTACGGTTTCTGTGCTATGCCTTGCCCAAAACCTTGACTGGAAGTGTTTGTACAACTCATGGGTCATGAGGTGCTTCTCCAACTGAAGAGCCACTACCTTCTCCACAACCTTCACCAAAAAGGGGAGATTGGAGATACAGTAGGTCGGTAATTTGCCCTGACCTCTGGGTCCAAAGATGGTTTCTTTAAGAGTGGTCTCACCAATGCCTCCTTCAAGGCATCAGGGAAGACCCCCTCAGATAAGAAACACTGGACAATCAGAGCAAACACCAGGCCAACGGTGTCGATACATCTCATCAAGAAACGCTTCGGCACCAGACCCAGTTCGCAAAAAGTGTGCTTCAGATTGGTCGCTACCTCAATAACCTCACTTGCCTCCACTGGTCTAAACTCCCCCCAACTAGGTGGAGTGCACTCAGAACACTTCTTGCAACCACTACCAGCTATGACATTGCTGACTGGAGGAACTCCCTGCCAGATACTGGACACTCTGTCCGAGAAGAACTGAGCAAACACTTTGCATTCAGCATTCGAAAAATGTTCTTCAGCTGTAGACAAGCAGGACGAAGTAGGCTGTCCACAGTCTTAAAAAGTATGGCTGGTCAGTTCTTCCCAGTGACAATCTCCCTAGACAGGAACACTGCCTTCTTAAGGTTGATTGCCCCCTGGTATGCATTATAATGCACATGCAGGGCCAGTTTGTCTTCCTTCAGGCTGGACTTTCTCCAGCAATGCTCCAACCTCTCACCCATATAGTATCTTCTTTCTTTTATTGTGATACCGGAATAGTCTACAACAATGCAAATCTCAGGTGTGAAAACCCCTCCAAACGTAAAAGGGAGTCAACTCTTAGATTAATTTGTTCCCATAAAGGGGTAATTTTAGGTCCCTCAAGACACAGAGAAGTGATCCTTCGGCCTGCCCACATCTAGTACAAGAAGTGGAGATTAGTTTTTCCTATTTTTGCCAACTTCATAGGCATAAAGTAGATATTATGCAGTATATTAAACTGGGTTAGCCAGAGTTTACCATTCACCAAATATTGATAGAGCCCTTTCCAATTGCGTTCCCAGTTAAACGCAACCTGCAGAAAGGCCGAGGACCAATACTCCAAGTAACCAGAGACCTCAGAGAAAAGTTTGGTAAAAAGAAGGGACTATAATTAGGACACAGAGTTGGATTGTGTCACCAAGTCAATGAAAGACTGCAGGAGCTTTCCCACATTCAAATTCCCACCCAGTAAACTGAGCTTTTGAAGTAAAAGATGGTGCAACTGATATATTCTAAAAAC
Source organism: Neoceratodus forsteri (assembly GCA_016271365.2). NCBI lineage: Eukaryota > Metazoa > Chordata > Ceratodontiformes > Ceratodontidae > Neoceratodus > Neoceratodus forsteri. Next base: position 1,408,338,673 of record CM057452.1, read on the forward strand.
GTATTGGTTCAATAAATTGAACTGTTGTAAGATCCCCTGACAAGTTTTGAGTTGACCATCTAGAATAAAATCTCCAGCTACTTTATGACTTAAATGGGGCAGCCAGCTTGCAGACAGCATCACTCTCTTGTAGTCTTCTACTGCATTGCTGTCAAAGAGACTGCAGCATTTTAATGGGATAGTAGCACTAACCACGCCCTAGTGGTATATAAAATTATTGGGTGATTTCCAGCAATCTATGCTCTCTTTATGGCTTGTCACCTCCTCCTCTTCTAACCTGCTCAGTGTTTTCCTACCACAGTTCCTTTCCAGATTACCATGGTCTGAATGGACACCTATTGCACTAGGTTAGTGAACGTGCTACTGTAGACCCCCAAACACTGAATAGGGTCAGGCAGACCTGATAGTCTATCTTAGTTAATAAACTCAGTTTTCTTTTCATGAGTGCCACTATCTGGACCACGTTTTTCTTTCCACTCTGATGTTTATGGCACAGTCCAGGGGAAAGAAGCAGTCATTTAGCTAAAGTACCCGATCTCTGTTGTTTATTAGTGGAATTGATTTGCACTTAGCAGTGTTTTTATGATGCAAACTGGACCTGCATTTGTTTCATTCTAGGGCCTTTCAAATGGGAGATTTTGAAGGAGAACTGGAGGAACTGCAGCTCCTGTTATTATGTCGCCCAATACACTATGTGGAGATGGGTCCCTCTTGCGGTCATTTACCACATTGCAGTCATAGAGACTGCAGCATTTAACTGGGAGAGTAGCCTTAGCCATGCCCTAGTGGTATATAACATTATTGGGTGATTTCTAACAATTTATACTCCATTTACAGCTTCTCATATCTTTCTCTTCCTACTTGCATGGAACTTTCCTATCACAGTCCCCTTCGGGATTATTGGGGTCCAACTGGACACCTAGTGCACTTGGGTAGTGAACATGCTACTGTAGGCCCCAGAGCATTCCTGAAACCCTTTATTTTTATTCCTGCAGAGGTGTACTGTTAACATTTCATTTGGAGCTGTAATGTTCTTTGTCCATGTGGACTGGGGACTTCTTACTCGAGGGCATGTAGCTACTTTTCCTCTTGCTTAGGTTAGTCCTTGAGTCCATACATTCTACTAGGAGTTCACTACTGTTCTTATGGACTCCAGAAGGGGGTCTGTCTTGAATGGGCATACACCCCTCTTCCATTCCACCCCCAATTCTGAAGATAACACCTAGATGACAGGGAACAGAGGTCTGTCATTACAGACCTCCAATCTTGGAGGTATCCAGAACACTTTATTAATTGTGTTGTCTGCCCTGTTGGCAATGTTTACTGTTCACTGCTTCCCTCAAAATTATTTTACTGTTCACTGCTTCCCTCAAAGTTATTGTTTAGTGACTATATGTTTGCAAGTAGATTGTATTAATTACTTAATACCTATAACAGAGTGTAATGGAGGCCCGAGTTTTCTCTTCTTTGACTGTTTAGCCATTGATTATAGCTAGTACAGATACATTAATATTGTCATAAAATGTGCATGCTATATCTAATCCCGTGAAATGAAGCAAGGTCCAAAGTCTTATTAGAAAATCAAAGGCTGATTTCATTTTCCTGTAGGAGATCCATATGTCCCTGCTGGAACACAAAAAATTGCAGCATTTGGGGTATAGAACCATGGCAGTCTCCTCCTACAAATCTGGGAGACAGAGGGGGGCTGTGGTTTTGGTCCCTGACATTGTTCCTTTTGAGCATATGGATTGATTAGTTGACAAGGAGGGTCGATATGCGCTCCTGAAGGGGTGCTATTTTGGGACTTTCATCATACTAGCCTCCATCTACGCCCCCCGGGGGGCTGACTTTTCATTTTACCGTAACCTATTCCTTAAGCTAGCTGAATGCGGGAGGGTCTCCTTATTTGTGGGGCGATCTCAAGTTAGCATTTAACTCACACCTAGATACTACCTCCCTAATTCCGAGAAGGGATCATAAAAATGCCAAATGGGTACGCAGACTCCTTACTGACATGGGGTTCTTCTACATTTGGAGACATTTATATGGGCAAGATAAAGAATACACTTTTTACTCCTCACCAAACCAAATGTACTCTAGAACTGATAACTTTTTAGTGGATAAGGAATTAGTTCCACAACTAATAGATAGCTGGATTGGTGAATTCACATTGTCTGATCATGCTCCACTATTTATGAAACTTAGCTTGGGAAAAATTTGCATGAACACTTTTTGGAGACCAAATGTTTCTTTCCATCAGCATGAGGTTCAGAAAGCTATCTCTGAATGTGTGGAAAAGGCAGTGTGGGAGAATGATGCCCCTGACTTGTCCCGCTGTTATAATTTAGGACACGGTGAAAGCCATTCTGAGTGGGAAGTTTATAGAAGTCTCCTCTTGGAAAAAGAAATGTTGGGAGTGACCCAGGGTGTGGGTGTAAAGATAGGTACTGATCCAATCACATTAGGTACAACGTGCTTGTTGGATTGTGTTTTTTTTTTTTTAGCGCAATTTCAAAAACAAAATCAAAAATAAATAAATAAATCATTATTCACGAATCATGAATTTATTTATTTGTTTATTTATTTAAAAAGTTTTACCTGGACTTACAGAAGATGAGACTGAGATCCCTATACTACTGGGTGGAGACCATAATCTGGTCTTGGATGTTTTCATAGATAAGTCCCTCCCTACACCAAAATCTCACTCCAAAGTTCTAGCTACTTCGAATACTCTGATGTCAGAGTGGGCTCTATGGGATCCATGAAGAAACAGCCACCCACAGGGGCGTGAATATACCTTTTATTCCAATGTGCATGGCACCCACAGTAGATTGGATTTTTGGTTGGTTAATCATGCAGCAATGCCAAGTGTGAGTGATACAACCATAGGTAATATCTTGATATCTGACCATGTCCCTCTTTCAATTACGTTCTCCCCACCAGGCCAAAGCCCTCCATCTACAAGATGGAGATGTAATTCCCTACTGCTACAGGATGAAGTCTTCCAGGAGTATATAAGGGAGGAAATGTGCCAGTATTTCTCTCTTAACCCCCCTGGAGAAACAAGAGTGACCACGGTATGGGAAGCCTTTAAGGCTGTTATAAGGGGGAGAATAATTTCTTATGCAGCCGCCAAAAATAAGGAGCGAGTGAAACATCTCCAGGAAATGCAGGATGAGCTAGCAAAATTGGAGAAGCAGTTTAAAGCCTCTCCTCAGAACCCGCTCAACTCCCCACTTCTGGCCCCTATTACAGGTTTAATATACCAGATTAACGTTCTATTAAATAGAAAGGCTGAATGGCAGTTGACCCGGGCAAAACACAGAGTATGGTAAGGAGGGGACAAAGGAGGGAAGCTGCTTGCCTGCCATTTGCGGAAGCAGCAGACTTCCTCTAGAATCTTGGCCCTCAAGAATAAAAAGGGGGAACTCCTTATGGCACCCAAGGCATTAATGCGGAGATACAAAGCTTCTACCGGGAGCTCTATCAATCTCAGAGCACTCTCTCAGATGATGAGTTCTTCCACTGGCTGAGCATTCTGTGCCAGGGAACCCCTCTTCCTCGAATTTCTGAGACACAGCAACGTGAATTGGATGCCCCTATCACCTCCGAGGAGCTCCGTAGTGCTTTATCCCAGATGGCGATGGGAAAGATGCCTGGGCCAGATGGGATATCGGTGGAACTATACCAACTACTCCAAGACCACATCACTGACCCACTTCTACAAGCACTGCAAGAAGCCCAAAAAGATACCATGCTCCTTCCGACTATGCATGAGGCATTAATAACCCTTATCCCAAAAAAATCATACAATGTTCTCCTCTGTGCGAACTTCCATCCTATCTTGGTCCTCCCTGTGGATACCAAGCTGCTGGCTAAAATCCTAGTGAATAGATTATCCTTGCTTCTGCCCACTCTAATTCACCTGTCACAATCCAGTTTCTTAAAGGGGAAATCGAGTGCAGATAATCTGCTCTTAATTTTGAAGCTTAAGTGGTTGGCATTACAATCCAAAACCCAAATGGCTGCATTGGCAATAGATTTTGCCAAGGCATTTGACTCCCTAGAATGGGTGTTCCTCTACAAAGTCCTCACGCTATATGGATTTGGGTCAGACGTTTGCTCATGGGTCTCCACACTATACCATTCCCCTACAGCTAGAGTTGTCACTAATAGAGATACTTCCCCTCCATTTTTGTTGCAAAGAGACACCAGACAGGGTTGCTCTCTTTCTCCTCTTCTCTTTCTTATTGCTTTAGACCCTCTAATTAGGAAACTTGTAAATTCCCCCAACATCACGGGCATTCATATAAAAGGGAAGACATATCTGGTTAACGCTTATGTGGACGATATGCTCCTTACACTTTCAAATCCCCAGTCCTCCATTTCTCCACTTCTAACAATTTTATGGGAGTTTGCCTGTCTCTCTGGACTAACGGTTAATCAAAAGAAAACCATCCTGTCCCCACTGAATGGGGCATGTAGTAGGTATTGTCTTGTTGGTACCAACATTACCTGGGCCCCGCAAGGTTTCCCATACTTAGGCGTAACTGTTACCACATCTTGGAAGGATCTAGAATCTGTTAACTTCTCCCCTCTACTGGCCTCTTTAAAGGCTGAAGTCCAGTGATGGAAATGGCTCTACCTCTTTCTAAAAGGTAAGGTGGAATCCATTAGAATGTTTTTGTTCTCCAGAGTCTCATACTTACTAAATAATCTTTCCATCCCACTCTCTCAAAAACTTTTCAAGGCCCTAGATAATCTAATTTCTTCCTTCCTGTGGGAGGGTAAAGTCCCGAGATGGGGGTGCACAAAGTTACATGCACATTGGACCAGATGTGGGTTGGGGCTCCCCTGGTTTGAGGGTTACCACCTGGCTTACAGAATGGCCCAGGCCACAGCCTGGTTCATTCCCTACCTCACCCCCCCCAATGGGTATCTTTAGAGGTCACTTTGTCAATGGATACTCCCCTCTTTTCAATGCTGTCCAGTATAAAACTGGTGGCAAATCGGTTCACCCCCATTATGTTAGAAACATGTAGATCGTGGCAGAGAGTGATGGCAATTACTGGGATCCCGAAATCAGAATACCTTCCCCCGCTCAGATATGCCCCAATATGGAACAACCATCTCATCATGGTTGATCATAAGCTGCTCTCATGGCCCCATTGGGCCTCAAACGGCATTAGAGTTATAGGTTATCTCCTACTCCCAAACTCTCGCACACTAATGTCCTTTGAACAGATTCAGGATAGATATGGGTTGGGATCCTCAGACTTCCGGATATTTCTGCAGCTGAGAAGTGCTCTCTCCTCCCTTCTTAAAGCCCTGTCATCACAAAACACCTGGGACTGCTTGAGTGTCTTTCACCTACCCAGAAAGGGCCAAGGACTGGTGGGCATTCTCTACAAGATCCTTAGAGATGCACAGCCAGATGCTACTCTCACCGGTAGAGCCGCCTGGGAAAGGGATCTGCTACACCCCTTATCCCAGCAGCAATGGTCGATGTGCATCAGAGCAGTTCTCACAGCCTATGAAGACTCCAAGAGTCAATTAATGCAATTAAAAATTCTCCTAAGATGGTATAGAACTCTTGCAGTTCTACATAGCTTTAGGATTATACCACAGGATCAATGTTGGAGAGGCCACTCTTCCCCTTCTCACCTACTTCACATTATCTGGACCTGCCCAGCCCTACAAAGTTTCTGGATGCAAGTCCTAGGGGACTGCTCCAGGATAATAGGTAAACCAATCCGGCTGCAACATTATTCCCTCTTACTGAGGGATACTTCAACATTAAATCCAATACCTCCTCGCAGTGCAGCTTGGGTCCTAGTGGCTATTATGGAGGCAAAGAGGGACATTTTGATATGCTGGAGACAATCTCCCCAGTGATTTCGCAATGGCGTTTTGCTATGACTAGATTGGTTACTTTCGAGAGGCTCTCGTCAGTGGCCAAGGGAAGGCTTGACAGATACTACAAGAAATGGGGGGCTTATTTACACTCCTGTATCTGTTCAGTTGTACCCCCCACTGCAAAAAAACCCTGTATCCCAAATTGGAACATAGCTGCTGTTTGGTCTTGTCACCCTCTCTGCTCATACTGTCCTATGTTTCTGTATCTTCTTGGTTTTTCTTTACTGTCTATAGTTTTGAATGACAGAATTCCTTTGGTCTTTACAGACCTCTGTTAATTAGTTGCAATTTCATATACACCTAAATTGGTTGATAGTAGGATGCTCTGATCTGGTTTCCTGGATCAGATCTTGGTAACCCTTAGTTAATGTAAAAAGACTATGATAGTTAATTTCCCTGCTGTACAAAATTTGCATTTTGTAATTTAGAGTGAGCGTACATTGACACCTGTATTAGGACATACCTGTTTAGGTATAGAGTCTGTAGGTAACACATTGTATTCTGAGAACAATTACCTATGTATTAGCTTGCTTGACTGTATTGTAGGCTTGGTGTATGAGGGCCATTTTCATGGCTTAAGGCACCTGAAAAATGTTAATAAAATCTTAAATGATAAAAAGTTTTACCAGGAAAAAGATCATGAGCTTCAAATAGCTCATTTCCAGAAGCATCCTGGGGAAGGGGAGAATGGAATACATTATACATAGCAAATACAGAATAACATGAATTTAAGTAGTGTAATAAAATTACATAAGATTCAGCTGAACAACAAAAGGGTATAATAATACTAAATATAAATCAAACTATGCAATAAGCCAAAATGAACACAACACATATATGCTTACAAATATCCGTCTAAAAATGTATATCTGCAAAATAATCTTTCCTTTTCCTCCCTCCTCAGGTAGCCCCTACTCAGGCCCCTCCAACACTGACCATCGCTCCAGTGACCCTACTACCAAAGCCAACCCACCCAACCAATCAAGGTACGGACCTGCACAGCCAGTCAGACAGCTGTCTCCTGCTGACTTGATGCCTTTTTTGAAATCTGGAGTTTTAGCGATCTGACCTTGGGCTGCTTCAATGTGGCTGTTTATCCCTGCTGCTGTTATTTTGGACTGTGATTTCCCACCCACCCTCCTCTGCCCCCGGCACTCTTTAAATGCCCTGCCTGCAGAATGGTTATGCCCCACGTGTCTAACTAGCCAATCAGTGCCATGCACAACAAATCAATTTGGTAAATTCTGATTGCTTCACTCCAGCTACTTTGGGGGCTATCACTAGCCAGACTTTGCTCAAATTGTCCTTGTAACACAGCCAGCTTAGTTCTTTCTCATCACTATCTCTGCTCCTGCTCCGCTGCTGAGCTCTGGAGTATTCCTCCAGTCTCCCTGCTGCTGTGAAAATTTAGCCAGGCATAGTCTCTCAATTTCCCTGGTTTTACTTAGCCAGGTTCCTTCCTTTTCTCTACCTTAAATTTGCTGTTTTCTTCCGTAATGAGACCATTATTCCTATCCCTCATTGTTGCCTCTCTGACAGGCACCCTTTTGATAGTGGACCTCAGTGCCTGTATACTATCCCTAGATCAGTCAGACTTCCTCCATTTCTCTGTCAACAGCCTCCATCTCTGTACCCCCCCCCCCTTTCGGTAATGTGGGAGTTAACCCCTCTCAGCTCCCTCTCTCTCTCTCTGTTTCCTAACTAACCTTGAGCGGGGTCTACTTGGCTCCTTCTTACTTCACCCCTCCTTCTTCCCACCTTTCTCTTGCTCACAGTGCCCCATCACCTCCTACTTTCCCTGTTACTACTGGCAGGGGATACTGAGTCCAGCCCTGGCCCTGTACAATCCACCATTACCTCTAAGGATGCCACTTGGGTCAAACCTCCCAGATTAATGGTTGCCCATATGAACGTCTGCAGTCTCCCTGCAAAATACCCAGATACTGAAGCATGAGTTTCCCTCTACAAACCCCAAATCCTCTACTTTACTAAGATCTGGCTGAAGCCACAGAACCCAGATACCTTGTTCCAGTTGTCTGGGTACTCCCTCCTGCGTGACGATAGACCGGGAAAAAGAAAGGGATTTGATGCCACCATATTTGTCAGTGAACACCTCTCTATCGCCATTACGCTCTGCCTCCCCCAGTGAATGGCTCATAGCTGAAGTTACCCTGGGCTCTACAAAAAAAATCTTCCTGGGATGCTGCTACAACCCTTCTGATGGGGGTGTAGACTGCCTCTGCAGCCTCCTAATAGGGTTGGCATCAATTTCCACTACCAGAGAGATCATCCTTCTTGGGGATTTCAAACTCAGTTGGCTCAATGCTCAAGAACCAGATTATGCTAGCCTCCTTCATCAGTATAACCTGATGCAAATTATGACTCTCCCCACCCATTCCAATGCCCATACCTTGACCAACACACTCCTCGATTGGGTGATCACTAACTGTAGAGACAGAGTTGCCCAAACTGGCATGCTATCTGACTCCATTAGTGATCAGTACCTCACCTACATCATTTAGTCCTCTAAGGCCACCCACCCTCCCCCAAGTACCTCTCTTTCCACAACTTCAGTTGCCCCGATACCTCACACCTCTTTGAGAACATTAGGGCTATAAACTGGTGAGACCTCTATACTTGTACTGACGCATCTACGGCGACCACCTATTTCACCAGTGCTCTCCTGGACATCTAGGATTGCCATTTCCCTGCCGCTACTCGGTGCATCAGAGGCAGATGCACGCGGTGGATAACCAAGGACCTACTAACTCTCATGAAGCTGAAAGACGGCAAGTGGGCTGCCTACAAATGGACTCCTCCCTCTGACCTATGGAATGAGTACAGGCACCTGTGCAATAGATGTAAACACATGGCCAGGTCATTAAAACGGGATTACTATCACCAGCTCCAGAGACAGTACCTAAGCAATCCTAACAAATTCTGGGACTCTATTAACTCCTTATTAAATCCACACACACATAGCCCCTCCATTCACCTGACTTCTCCTTCTGGCCTTCTGACCGACTCCTCAGTGGTCGCTGACATGCTAAACACCTAGTTCTCTAACTTGTCAGCCCTCCTCCGCAATCTTCCATCCCCAGGTCCCTGGACTTCCTCCCTGCATTCTGTTTCACTCCCTAGTGACAATCCTCCTCATCCCCCTTTCTGCTTTGCTACTATCTTCACTAAGGTCACATAAAAACTGTTAAGAAACTGCCAAACAGGAGTAGTCCTGGTTCTGACGGCCTGTACCCTGGCTTTCTGAAACCATCTCACCCCTTATTTGCCAGCCTCTCAACTTTATTTTCAATCTTGCACTATCTACCTCCATCGTGCCTGTCTCCTTGAAGTCTGCTTGAGTAGTTCCAGTCCTCAAATCTGGCGACCCCTGCTCTTCTGACAACTACCGGCCTATATCCATCCTCCCCCATCTTAGTAAACTCCTTGAGAGGATCGTCCACCAACAACTATCTGAGTACATTACTAAATACAACCTCTTATGTAGCCAACAGCATGGCTTCCATAAGCATCACAGTACTTCTACTGCTCTGGCCCTCTTCACTGACCACATCATCTCCATCCTCTCTGTTGAATCATTTTTCTTGTGGTTAGGCTATGCCCAGCTCACAGCCCCCATCCTTCACATCTTCAACTTCTCTATTACCACATCCACTGTTCCATCCAGCAGAAAATCTGCCCATATTCGTCCTCTCTTTAAATCAGGAGATCTTTGTGACTTAAACAACTACCGTCCTATCTCTATCATGCCCGTTCTCTCCAAAGTGCTGGAAAAACTTATATACAACCAACTAAAAAATCACCTCGAAGCACACTCACTCCTAATCCCAGCCCAGTCTGACTTCAGGTCGAAGCACAGTACCATCTCAGCCTTGGCTAAAGTCTTTAATGACTGGATCCATGCTATGGACACCAAGAAGGTTACTGGTGCAGTCTTTCTAGACCTCAGTAAGGCATTCTACACTGTAGACCATCACCTCCTAATCATCTGTCTTGCCTACATAGGTGCCACGCCACTTACCTTACAGTGGTTTAACAGTTATTTCACACAAAGGATACAAAAAGTCAAAGCTGATGGCCTAATATCTGGCCCCCTTCTGATTGCCAGAGGAGTCCCTCAAGGCTCCATCCTAGGACCAATCCTCTTTTCCCTGTACATCAACAACCTTGACTCCCACATAAAGAACTCTAGCATACATTTCTTTGTGGATGATATGGTTTTGTACACATCAGGCTCGTCCTTAACTGAAGTCAGGGAAGCACTCCAAGCTGACTTTATCCAGTTAGAAAGCAACATTATCAATGCCAAGCTTCTCTTAAATGTCAAAAAAACCAAGACAATGATTTTCTCAAGACTTGCCTTGTCTGGTGCCCTACCTACCCACCCCACCTAAAAACTTCATAGTTACCTCCCTAGGTGAACCCTTGGAAGTCGTACCTAAATTTTTTAAATATCTAGTTATGTGGATAGACAACAAGCTTTTCTTCAACTACCGCATTGAGGATCTATCAAAGAGGCTTAAAGCACGCTTGGGTTTCTTCTTTAGAAATAGGATTCTCTTTTCTCTCGTGACCTGTAAAAGACTTGTCCAAGCAACATCCCTTCCCTTGCTTGACTACGGAGACATTATCTTTATCTCCTCCCCAACGTTGAGCCTGTCTAAACTGGACGTACTCTATCACTGTGCTCTTCGCTTCATTACTAACTCTGCATACAGGATCCACCACTGTGATCTTTATGCAGCAGTTGGGTGGACCTCTCTTGCCACCAGACGCCTCCTGCATGCTGGCATTTGGACCCTCAAATTACTACTCCACAAACTGCCTGTCTATTTAACGTCTCTCATACACATCTCGCATAGTGCCTACTCCCTAAGGAAATCTGACCTTATCCTACTAGATGTTCCCAGGACACGTACCACAGCTGGCCAAAGAGCTGTCTCATACACCCTCCCAAACATCTGGAACCAACTACAAGCCATGCTGAAGCTAACGAGCATTGTATCAATTAACTCCTACAAATCACTAGCTATCTCTAAATTAAAAGACATATGTAGGTGCCACTAGGGCTCCAACGCCAAGTCAACTTCCTAGGTACCAACTGGCCCTCTACTTATTATGCTGAAATGTGTTGCATAATTTAGGGCAAGGTTAAAGCTGGAATGTACTGCATATATAGCATAAGGACTTCTATTGCGTATATCTCTTGTATTATATATTTTGTTTTTCTTTGTTGTTCTACATTTTATATCTCCTGTCTATGTAATTGCGAACTGTATGTGTATGTGCCTCAGGACCTCCTTGTGAATGAGCTTGCTCAATGGAGTCTTTCCTGCAATACACTTGAACTTGAACTCCAACATGGACCAAGGATGTGCCACTGGTGCCATCTTTGTTGATCTGTCTAAAGCTTTTGATATGGTCAACCACTCCCTACTCCTATCCAAATTATCCTTGCTCAGCTGCTCTACTGGGACAACTGAATGGTTCTGGAGGTATCTCTCTGATCACTCCCAGTCCGTGGGCATTGGTTCTATCACTTCTCCGCTTTTGCCTGTCTCCACTGGAGGCCCCATGGGCTCCATTCTGGTCCCCCTGCTATTCTCTCTATTTGTTAACTCCCTCCCCACCGACAGCTTTACTTGTAATTCCCTTCTCTACGTGGATGACCTCGTCATCTTTCATAGTGACAAGACCCTCTCGTGTATCTCCTCTGTCCGGACCCTGAACTACCATGCTAGTTATAACTGGTTCTCCTCTAATCTGTTGTTGGTCAACTCTAAGAAAACAAAGACCATGCTATTTAGCTCAAAACCATTCATAAACAAAACCCTCAAAAACAACTCTTCTCTCCTTATCTGCCCCACCGATGGCCCTGCCCTTGAAAACACACCTGTCTTCAAATACCTAGGGGTCATGCTAGACCCTTCTCTCTCTTTCAAAGACCACATTAACCACTTATTCCACAGGGTTAATATGAAGCTTGGTGCGGCCTACTGTCTCAAGACTTACCTAACTAAGGAAGCACGCCTGGCCATCATCGTGGGAAATCTCCTCCTCAGCTTTGATTATTGCTCCCCAATCTACTCCTGGGTTGCAAGCACCCTTCTGACTAGACTCTCGGTAGCCTACAACAGTGCCTGCTGCTTCGCCCTGTCAGCACCTTATTCCACACACCACTGTGATTTCTATCAATCCCTTGGTTGGCTCTCCTAACAGAGTCACTTTGACTATGCACTTGGCTGTTTCTTGGATGCCACCCTCAGGTATGGCAGCACTTCCCCTCTCCCAACCTTTTTCAACACTAAAACCCTGACTAGGAACCTTCGCTCCTCCACCACCCCCTCCCTCTAGGTACCTAGGACCACCACCAATACGGGCAAGAAAGCTCTCTTGGTGACTGCTCCCTCTCTGTTGAATGGACTACCCCCCTTTCTGCATACTTCAAAAACTCATAATAATTTCAAACTCAATCCAAAATCCTGGCTTCTGGACAAGGATTGATGCAGCTGCCTCACTCACCAACACCCATCCCAATCTGCTGTTTTCTACGCTTCCTTCTCCTAACCATTCTGCTCTCCTTGTTTCTGTGTTGTCTCTATGTGCTATGCCTTGTCCTGTAAATACTGTACATATTATCTTAGTACTGTAGAATTGGCATCCCTGTGCAAATATCTTTTCTGAGATACCTTGTCTGTAAATGCTGTACTCATTATCTTTCTTTATTACCTGTACCCACTTTTGTATAATCATTTTATGTACTACCTTCATTGTAACCACGTATATTGATTTGTTATTTCTACTGTTACTGCTCATGCCTTGTGGCCTGGGTTGTGCCTGAAAACAGTCCACTGGACTAGTACACCTACCTGGTTATCAAAGTCATAAATAAAAATTACATACACAATCGCATGTGTAATAAAGAAGACATTGTACACGCATAAACATGTACAGCCACTTAGGAGGGTGGGGGATTTAAAATAAGGGAAGGAGGCAGGATAGGTAAGAAAATTAGGAAGAGGAGCAAGAAAAAGGGATAAAGTATTGAAGGAAGTAAGGGGAGGGAAGAGGGAATGAAAATGCATGAGGGAGGCAGGATAGGGAAGAAAAACAGGATGGCGAACAAGAAAAAGGGATAAAGTATTGAAGGAGGCAAGGGTCAGGATCATTTGCATAGAGGGGAAATATATTTGCATGGAATATGAGACAATGAAATAGTGGATGTGGCAGAGCAGATATCTAAGGGGAATGAGTTCCAGAGTTTGGGAAAATGGTAGGAGAAATCAGCCCTACCAGAACAGGAATTTCGGGCAGGGAAGGCTAAAGTCCTGGGGGTGGAGTTGTGGAGGGAATAAGAAATAGAAGAGTGAGTGGAAAGGAGTGTGTTTAGATGGGATGGAAGGGAACCAAGCCAGAACATACTAACTAGTGAGGCACAATGAGAAAGGCATCTGGCCTCAAGAGGAGGAAATGAGAGAGAGCAGTATGGAGAATGCAGTGGTGAGAATGAGCTGGACAATTAAGGGCAAAGTGGCAGAAAGAGTTGAAAACAGTGTCCAGTCTGGTGAGGATGGACTTAGGGGTGACACTGTAGACTGTGTCTCCAAAGTCAAAAATCGGGAGCATCATCTTCTGGAAGATTTCTTGAAGGGCTGGGCGTGTACATCCATGGTGTCTGTAAAGATCACCAAGTTTAGAATGAAGCTTTTATTGAATAGCATCCACATGCCCAGAGAAGTCAAGGTTCCTATCAAGCTAGAGCACCAGAGGAATTTAAAAGAGGATACATCTTCCAATAGGGAACTGTCAAGAATGTGGAAAATGGGGGTAGCTATAAAACTGGTGAGCCTTTGCCTGGTGCCAGAAGTCATAGAGACCATCTTTTTGGCATTGAGAAACAGTTGGTTAAATCAAAACCAATACTGGACATTATCAAAAGTCAGTTGAAGGCTGGATGCCACATCAGTGGGAGAGGTACTGGAGCAATACAAGACAGTATCGTCTGCATACATATGGATGTCTGCAGTTGAGCAGGCAGTAGATAAATCATTCAGAAATATCAAGAATAGTATCGGGCCAAGTACTGAACCTTGAGGGAAACCAGTGTTGATAGTGAGGAGGGGGGAGATGGAGTTACCTATCCTTATGGATTGGGATCTACCTAAGAGGCAGGACCTGAATCAGCTAATGGTAGATTCTGGGTGTGGACAACAGTGTCAAAGGCTTTGGCCAGATCAACAAAGATGGCAGAGGTGATGCGGTCCTGATCCATGCCAGAGAGAATAGAGTCAGTGAGCCAGGGCAGGGAGGTCATAGTAGAGTGTGACTTGTGAAAACCACACTGGAAAGAGGTGAAGAAGTAGGAAGCGGAATCAAGGAACGGAGAATGTTGAGCCAGTAGCTGGTGCTCTTGGAGTTTTGCAAGAATTGGGAGTAGGGATATTGGTTGGTAATTACCTGGAATAGAAGAATCACCACTGTTAGGAAGAGGGACAACAGTGGTAAGCTTCAAAGCAACAGGGACAGTACTCAGTGAGAAGGAGAGGTTCAGAAGGTAAGCAAGTGGAAGAGCAATGGCATGGGCAGAGAGGTGCAGAAGCCTGGGGTCTAACCCATCAGGGCTTTTGTCTTAATGGGGGTTAAGGGATAGCAGGGCCTGTAGGGTGTCATCAGTGGATACTGGTGAGAAGCAGAAACAGAGTGGTGGGAAGGGAGAAGGAGTGGAAGAAGCTGTTAGGGTAGTGATTGAGGGGGGTAGTGAAGCAAGAGGGGTAGAAGCACTAGGTGGTAAAGAAGGTGTTGAATTCCATAGCTACAGAAGTATGGCCAGAGATAGTGGTATCACCTACATTTAGGACAGGGGGAGTGGATTGGGCAGAAGGGAAGAAAAGGGCATGAACTTCGTCCCAAAATTTGGAGGGGTTGTAAAGGTTCTCCTGGAAGATGGAGGATAAGTAGTCTGATTTGACTAGTTTGATGGCTCTAGTTCAGGCATTCTGGAGACAGTGATATTTTAGCAAATCAACAGGAATTCCCGAGGCCTTGTAAGTCTACCAAGCTTGGTCATGAGCATGCTGACAGGCCAGAAGTTCAGCTGATACCCATGGGAGGTGAGAGCCTTGGACACTGTTTTTTTCTTATTGGACCATGCCGATCCCAAACATTCAGGAACTGGGTTTTGATGTAGGCCAAAGCTGATTCAATAGAGGAGTCATTTGCAATTGGAGTCCAGTCAATACCAACAAGTTCCTTATGGAGGGCTAACAAGTCTAGTGACCTAAAAGAATGGAGGTGGAGGATATTTGGCGGTATTTTCAGGCAATGGATTTTGCACACAGAGTAGACCATGAGGTGGACACTAAGTGCATCTGGCAGGATTCCTGATGAGACTACCCGATGGAGGTGAGAAGATAGCACCCAGTCAATTTGGGAGAGCTTACCCGATTTGAGGTATAACTGGGTTGGGTCAGACATCAACTAAGTGAGATTAAGGGAAGAGATGTGGTTACAGAGTTTGGACTGAGTGCCGGAAAGCCAATTTATATTGAGATCTCCAAGAACGAGGAGTTCACCAGATGAAGAGTGGACAGTGAGATTAGTGATGATATCTGAAATGGAGGAAAAAGGGATGCTAGGGCAGCAGTAGATACCCCCTATAAAGCTAGAAAGGGAGCAGCAGAAGGAAAGTTTTAGCAGCAGCCGCTAATAGGCAGATGGGGAGGCAATTGAGAAGCAGAGGGAATATTGGATGGATGATGCGATGTATATGGCTACTCCCCCGCTCCTGGTTGACCAGTCTTGTTGAATGAGGGAGTAGCCAGGGATGGAGATGGTAGAATCAGGGATTCTGGAGGAGAGCCATGATTCAATGATGATCATCACACTGGGTTTTAGGCTAACCATAAGAGGTTGGAGCAGATCTAACTTTGGGAGAAGGCTTCTGATGTTGAAATGGAGAACCTTTAATCCTTTAGGGAAGTCAATGGGAAGAGAATGCGATGTCCCTAGATTGGGTTCAATATCACCTGCAGAGAGTAGTAGAATGATAAGTAACTTGGAGGGGAAAGATATTTGCCTCTGAGACAGGGAAGTTTTATGGGATAAAGAGGAGGGAGTATAAATGGGGGTGACAATGTGTGGACACAATAGAGCAAATAGAGGCTAATTGGATACATAGGGAGTGGAGGATGGAAGGGCCAGGGTGTCATGGAGAGTGAAGAAGGGGAAAGAGACATGAGGATGGAAGAGAGTGGGATGAAAAACAAAGAAAGGAGGGAGACAATGGCAAGGAAGGGAGAGAAGTTGGAGGGATGGATGTAAGGATAAATAATAGGGGAAGATAGTGAGGATAATAAGGAACATAGTGTGAAAAGAAAGAGAAGATAGTGCAGTGGTTTAAACAGTAAGGAGGCAAACAAGGTGGGAATAAAGGGATATGGGATAAAGGCATGTGTAAGTATAAAATAGCAAAAAGTGGAGAGGAGGTGGTGAGAGGGGAGGAAATAGACTAGTAGGAGACAGAAGGGAAAATTAAAAAGAGGTCAGCAACAGTTTAAAATAAACAGCAGTGAAATAGTTAACATAACACTGCAAAAATGGAAACAAGAAAGCTTAAACTAACAGCTTATAGTTTAAAAATATGTTGCAAAAGTATCATGAGCTGAATGCTGGCAGGACCCGAAAATATAATATAGTATGGCAGTCCCACAATAAAACACAGTAGGCAGAAAACAGAAGAAAATATCTAAGCTAATTTGTGCAGAGTGAGGACATTATACTACACTGAGTTCCACCTCATCATAGCTAGCCCAATGAATAGACCACCCTTGAATGAGAAGGATTGAATTACCAAAGCCACTGAGCATTAACAGTTGGTGGGGATGGGGGGCAGGCAAATTTCAAACATGTAGCAGAGCCAGGATATTAATTACAGGAGCATTAATTTGTCAGGATGCAACAGTCTGGATCACAGCACCTCTTGAGATCTTTTTCTCATCTGTGTTCAGAATTGCTATGAGGACATGAAAACTGGGATCGATTCTCAAAGCACTCTTAGATTGATGCAAGCTGTGGCAAAAGGCAGCTTGCATCAAAGCTCAGTGCACCAGGGACCCTATGCCCAATTCTCTATTGGGCAGCGTCCTGGCAACAGAGTCCCTCAGCTTGCAGCAACCATGACCATGCACCAAACAGACGGGGCAAATCAAGGGGGTTTTCTGCAAGCCGCGGGGTGGCCGTGCACCACTCTAGGGTGTCTCTGGTGGTCTAGCAGACCCACATAGCCCCAATTCCCTTATTATTAACTGAAACAGTCCATGGTGATCTAGCAGACCCCCCCCCAGCCTCGATCCCCTTATTATTAAAGTAAGCAGTCTTTGGCAGTCTACTGGAACCCCCTAGCCCCAAAACATCTTATTATTAAATTAAGCAGTCACTGGGGGTCTAATGGACTCCCTCTCCCTCCCCCCGATGTGCCTGTAAATTTAAATGTTAATACATGCTTTCCCTGTTGCTCTATTGGACCCCCCCACCTCAATTTGTCAGTAAATTAAAATGATGATACAGTCTTTCCCTGGTGGTCTAGTGGAACCCCACTCTGGAAGATATTGTCCACCACCCTGCTCCCCCCATCCCGAACACCGAGCCAGTGATCGGCACAGCATCCTCCTCTCACCACCATGGCTGGCAACTGACTAAACTGTGACTGAGCATGTAATTTTTTAAGCCTTAGCAACAGAAAAACAAATTGCCTCTCTGTATCATTGGCTAGACCTATTTTGGGATAGATGGGAAGCACTGTACGCTTTATTGAACTATCCGGAGCAGTTGCAGAGGACACTCAGTTTAACTGTAGGTGGTCTTCTGAGCATCTTATAACTGAGCTTTATATTGTTCTGTTATATTCCTTAATAGAGGGTTAAATGTGCCCCAGGAATGGAGGGTGGGAATATGTTTGAATGGGGGAGGGAGGGAAGGAATTATTGTTATTTTTCCAAAAAATTGTTAATGATATATTCTATGTCAAACTCTGTAGATGTAGATTTGGTGCAGTTTGTAGTTTATTGTTGTTTTATGTTATGCAATAAACTATATTTAATGAAAAAAAGGAAGTGATATTACAGTGAAAGGGTGGTAGAAAGCATCACACATGATGTACCAGATATACGAAAACTTGGTGAAGTAGATAAACACTGCATAAAGAAATAAAGCAGTATATTGAACAAGCAATGAACCTCTGTGACAGACTATGTCAGCCTCTTGCTTTGCCACAGCTGTGGCCCATGGATTAAAATACTTCAATACACACACGGTCATACAATATTACTTACAGATACCATACCTCTGTCTAAATGAAAGGAATGACAATGTAATTGTATACAACTAAATATAAGCATACATAATATCAGTAGTAGCTTACTTAAAAACAAACTCTGGCCAGAGCCGAAAGGGCTGTGAAGCACTACCAAGTGATGAAAGTTACACATGTGTGTAGCAATTATTCAATGTCCAGGTGTAACTTGGCCATATGTTGGAGGTGTTGCACCAAATTTTCAACATGGCCTTTTTTGGACCCCTCCTCATGAACAGTCCCAATGTCATTTTGGTCAATTGTCCTGAAAGGTGATTGCGCAGACTAAATGCGCTATTCTGCACTACAGGTGTGAAAACATGGTTTGGGCAGGTTGTGGAAAATGACAGCTGTACAGTTGTGAAGGAGGTGTACAAAAATGGCTATGTTAAAAATGTGAAGTGAAATATTAAAAATTAGTGATGTTAGGAGCATGTGTAGAAACTGTGCAATGCACACTTATAACCTAGTCATTGGTTGGAATTTTTTCACCAAATTTTCAACATGGCCTTTTTGGGACCCTTCCTCATGAACAGTGACAGTGTCATTTTGTTTAATTTTCCCAAAAGGTCATTGAGCAGAGCAAATGAGCTATTCAGTGCCACAGGTGTGAAAACATGTTTCAGGCAGGTTGTGGAAAATGACAGCTGTACTGCTGTGAAGGAGGTGTGCAAAAGTGACAATGTTAAAAATGTGGAGTGAAAATATTAAACATTAGCGACATTAGGAGCATACATAGAAACTGTGCAATGCACACTCGTAATGCAGTCATTTTTTTTTAAATGTTTTTCACCAAATTTGCAACATGGCCATTTTGGGTCCCCACCTCATGAACAGTGGCAGTGTCATTTCGTGAATCTGTCCCAAAAGGGATTCCGCACAGTGATCGTGAAATCACCTTTTGGGACTGAGTAACAAAATGACAGTGACAGTTTTGATGAGGTGGGGGTCCCAAGAACTCCATGTTGAAAATTTGGGGCAAATATTCCAAAAAATGGCTGAGATATAAGCATAAGTTGAAAACCCCATTGAATGGCGGTATAGCATGCTTACCTTTAATTCTTCAGTTTGTGGTAGGGCTTTGAAGAGTGCAGACATATCCTTGTCCAAAGATGATGACAGCGCCGACCTTTGGAGGTAAGTATGGGGTAAGGGGTGTGTGTAGGGAGGTGGGTGTGCAGTGGGAGGGAGGAGGGAGACCCGCAGTGATGACGAGGAACCCTTTTTAGTTTCTCAGGGGAAACAAAACCGACAACGAGGGACAGTTTTCAAATTTACAGTGAAAAGACAAAACAAAGCATTTCAGCACACTGGGGTGGGCTCCCAGAGTGCTACAGGAATGCCGACATGGGGATTGGGCACCCTCATGTTGGGCATGATGTGGGCAGGGGGCATCACAGGAAAAAAAAAACTCAGCAAGGGACCATGTTCTAATTTACAGAAACAAAACAAATTCTACACACTTGGGTGGGCTCCCAGTATGCGACATGAGATGGGCATAACTTCAGAAGGGGGGGCACAAAACAGTGAATGACATAGTGCCATACACAACACGGCGGCACCACAGCACTGCTCATGTGCACAACTCTGTGCATGCACGCGACTCATGCGCATGCACAGTGCACACATTGGAATGCGGAAGTAACAGCCAAAATAGTGCGGCTGTTATTCCGTACACCGATCATGGTGAAGGGCTTTCAGCTCCATTGGGCTTTTGGAAGAATACTTCCAAAAGTCCAGTGGAAGAGGTTGTGAGATTGGCCGTTTTCAGAGCTAGAAAGTTCTTGCAAAATGGCTATAGGCTCCACCCACAGCCCTAGCAACAATTGTCTTTACCACTAGCCATTACCAAGAAAGCAAAGTATTTGTAATTGCTACTCACATAAATTGAAGTACCCATGTGCAGAACACATATGTCACACATTAGACTGATACCTTAGTGTGACCTTAACACACACAGGACACTCTAGTATTGCACAGATAGTCTCATTCAAAAAGATTATACAATGTTTGTTTTATAGCTCCTAATAAAAACTATAACATGCATATACACAAGTGTTGCAGCTGACATTGTAACCACGATATCTAAATACTGTCTACCTATGTATTTCAGAACCCAGGGAGAATGATAATGACATAGAAGGCCTACCACCCAGTATGTGGAAACCAATCGAAATAAAAACTCAAAAGAGCTACAATTGCATCCTGATGGCAGTCAACCTGCAACATCTGCGACAGAGCCACAGGGTGCTGAAGTTGTAGAACCTGTTGCAGAGCTAAGAGTTCATAGACCGCAATGTATATTGAAACTCATCCATAGCAACACATGACAACTCATAAACAAACCTAACAAAACAGTATAGTGCAATAAGCAAAGCTAAATGGTACCTGTCATACATTGCTAGAATCAGTATATAACTAATAAGAAAATCTGTGTTTGTCAGGTAACAATAAGTAAAAATGAAAAGTATGAATGTACCTAACTTGTTTACCTGTGTAAGCAGAATGTGAGTACCACCACAACTCTGAATCCTATTTCATGAAACAGGATCCATGTTTGTGTTATACCACTGACTACAATGGTACTGACACCAATCAGGATCCTTTTCATGAAAAAAGAATCTTGTTCAAGCTATACCACAGAGTACTACTGATTTGCCTCGAATCAGAATCTTATTTCGCGAAAAAGGATCCTTGTTCATGGTATACCATTGACTACACTGGTACTGCCACAAATCACCATCCCATTTTGCATAACAGTATCCTTGTGCATGGTATACCATTGACTGCAATAATACTGCCATGATTCAGAATCCTATTTCGTGAAACAGTATCCTTGTTAATAGCATACCATTGACTGCAATGTTACTGCCATGAATCAGAATCCTAATTCACAAAACTGGATCCTTGTTCATGGTATACCTTTAAGTACAATGGTACTGCCACAAATCAGAATCCTATTTCATGAAAAAGGATCCTTGTTTGTGGTATACAATTGACTACAATGATACTACCATGAATTGCAATCTTGTTTTGTCAAACAGTATCCTTGCATGTAGTATACCATTGACTACAATGGTACTGCCAAGATTAAGAATCCTATTTCGTGAAACAGGATCCTTGTTCATGGTATACCATTGACTGCAATGGTACTACCAGAAATCAGAATCCTACTTCATGAAACAGGATCCTTGTTCATGGTATACCATTAAGTACAATGGTTCTGCCATGAATCATAATCCTATTTTACAAAAAAGGATCCTTGTTCATTGTATACCTTTGACATGCAATGATACTACCATGAATCAGAATCCTGTTTCACAAAACAGGATCCTTGTTCATGGAATACCATTAAGTACAATGGTACTGCCACAAATCAGGATACTGGTTCTCAAAACAGGATCCTTGTTCATGGTATGTCATTGATTGCAATGGTACTGCCACAGATCAGAATCCTACTTCGCAAGAAAGGATCCTTGTTTGTGGTATACCAGTGACTACAATGGTGCTGCCATGAATCAGAATGCTATTTTGAGAAACTGTATCCTTGTTCATGGTATACCATTAAGTTCAATGGTACTGCCATGCATCAGAATCCTATTTCAGAAACAGGATTCTTCTTCATGGTATGCCATTGACTCCCATGATACTACCACGAATCAGAATCCTATTTCATGAAACAACATCCTTGTTCAAGCTATTCCATTGAGTGCAATACAAGGCAGAAGCAGGAAACTACAGACCTGTTAGTTTAACCTCAGTGATAGGGAAAATGATGGAATCACTTCTGAAGGAAAGAATTGTCGAGTATCTAGAGGCCAGAGGGGCACAGGACCCTAGGCAGCATGGATTCACAGCGGGAAGGTCATGACAGACAAATCTGATAGATTTCTTTGACTGGGTGACCAAAGTAGTAGATCAGGGAGGGGCTGTGGACATGACCTACCTAGACTTTAGCAAGGCATTTGACACAGTCCCACACAAAAGATTAATATACAAGTTAGCCAGCCTGGGAGTGGGTCCCAAGATGACAGCCTGGGTAAAGAATTGGATGGAGAATAGGACAGAGAGAGTAATAATAAATGGAGTCCACTCCGAAGAAAGGAGGGTTACTAGTGGGGTACCACAGGGTTCAGTATTAGGACCAGTCCTCTTCAATGTCTTTATAAGCGACATTGCGGAAGGACTGGAAGGAAAAGTATGTCTCTTTGCAGATGACACTAAGATCTGCAACAGAGTTAATGCACAGGGTGGGGTGGAAAGGATTAGAAGGGACTTGGCAAGGTTAGAGGAATGGTCAAATGTATGGCAGCTTAGATTCAATGCTAAGAGTGCAAGGTAATGCACCTGGGAAACAAAACCCAGGAAGAGTACACAATGGGGGGTGAGATACTAACAACGACAAAATGGAAAGGAACCTGGGGGTAGTACATCAGATGACCTAAAGGTGACGAAAGCAATGAGAGGGCAGCAAGGAGGGCTGGGGGTTACTGGGATGCATAGGAGAGGCATCACCAGTAGAAAACAGGAAGTTATTATCCCTCTGTACAGACAGCTGGTGAGACCCCATCTGGAGTACTGTGTGCAGTTCTGGAGACCCAATCTCGCAAAGACATAGACAGGATGGAAGCTGTCCACAGGAGGCAACTAAAATGGTGCAGGGTCTGCACCGGAAGACATATGAAGAGAGACTTAAGAGCTTAATATTTATAGCCTCGAGGAAAGGAGGGAGGGGACATGATAGAAACTTTCAAGTACCTCAAGGGAATCAACAAAGTCCAAGAGGTAGCATCTTTCAAAAAGAGGTGTGCAAGAACAAGAGGGCACAATTTGAAGATGGGCGGGGCGGCTCAGAGATAATTTAAGAAGTATTTTTTCACAGAGGGTTGTGGATGCATGGAGCGGCCTTCGGAGGTTAGTGAGTCAAAATCAGTGGTGGAATTCAAGCATGCATGGGACAGTCATAAGGCAATTCTGGGGGGTGGGGGTAAGAAGAAGTAGGCTGCTGGTTAACTAGGATCTGCAGCTTATCCAGTAGGTAGGGAAATGGGCAGACTGGGTGGGCCAAGCGGTCCTTATCTGCCGTCAAATTCTATGTTTCTATGTTACAATGGTATTGCCACAAAACACAATTCTAGTTCGCAAATAAGGATTCTTCTTCATCCTATTCTATTGACTGCAACAGCACTACTGTGTCGCTATTCACATTCCTACTTCGTGAAGAAGAATCCTTATTTGTGCTACACCATTTACTGCAATTGTACCACCACAAATCCGTAACCTATTTTGTGAAAAAAGGATTCTTGAACATGCAGTTATTCCATGTTCTATACATGCTAGAAAGTATACCATCTCACAAAGTATACATAAACTCAGTTTTGCTGCTTCAGAATTGCTTTTCAGTTTTGGAAACTTGATTAAACTCTACATTTTTCTATTTTTTTACAGATTTTCCCAAAGATCTTGATGGAAAACATCAAGAGATTGCTGATGCTGTGACGCATGGGTTTCAACACAAATTAACACCTCACGGTAGTTCTAAACAAGCAAAATTAAATTATTCATCTGCTTCACTACCATGAGGTTGCTGATGATGCCACACATCAAGGCATCAGCAAACTGACAACTGTGATCTGCGAGCTCTGTGACACTTTGTGACAGAGTCAGCAACTCATCTTCCCTGGGTTCCACATCAGGCTGCATGAAGTACTCCATGGCCATGGGACATACACCTTACCCACTAGTTTCCACTTTGTGTTTATTTTTCTAAACAAGTGGGCAATCTCCAATACCCTCATCATGATGTTGGTACAAAGGCACCTCCCACCCATTCCACTACAATATTTTTCTTCTAAAACAACATTTAACAAAATAAAATCAAAAACTTTTTTTTTTGGAAGTAATGAAAGATACATTGGCCCAGATATTCAAACTGCGCCATAAAAGTGTGCAACAGCAGGACCAAGCGCAAGTCCACTGCACCCATGCGCAATAAGCGTGATATTCAAACACTGTGCAGGTCAAGATGCACCTGCGGTACATGACTGAATATTACGCCAACTGTGCCATAGAGCAACCAGGGATGTGCAACGGTGCAGTTCAGATGCACAATAGCACAACCAGGGATGCTCAGTGGAGCAGGGTAGCAGTGCAACAGCACAACCAGGGATGCGCACTGACAGGATGAATGGGCGGACCACCCATGCTAGAGATGGGCAGAGGAGCACACAGCAGAACAGACATTGCCCCCCACACCCCATGCACTGCACAACCAGGGGAGAGCTGGAATAACCACTGGCCCATGGATACCAGCAACAAACCCACAGCTGGGGCATGGTGTACCAGCACACCCCCTGGCAACCTGTGACCGGCACACAAGGAGGTCAGGCCACCCCGTGCCACACCGTCACACCAATGCAGAGCACACCCTGCACCATGATCCCCAGACACTCTGCCCAGGAGCAGCACCCACCAGTGCAGGATGCCCCATGCATGCCACCACCCCCACTGTGACAATGCAACTCTGTGCACCACAAAACCATGGAAGGCAGCCCCACCATGAGCACCCTTCAGCAGGTGGCAGCAGACAGCGATGCAATGACTGCATACATAGTGCCACCATGCACGTCAAACCTGAGGTACAGCTGAGAGACTGACCATGTGTCGGCACACGAGGTACCCCACACATGACAGGGCATGCCCCGGACCTCACCACCAGTGGCACAGCACCCGGAACACCCTCCCAAGGACAAACCCTGACCCAGCACTGGCCACAAATGCCAGCGCAGACACCCATAGTGGTGCATGGAAGCATGCGCCACACAGGATGCAACACAGTGCATGGACAAACACCCACCCATACCCAAGGGCACACCAACACAGGAACACAGTAGTGGGTCAACCAAGACCCTGGCGTGTTGCCACGGGAACCGTGTACACACGGCCAGCATCCCTCCATGGCACAGGAGTGCCAGCCACCCTGCGTAGGCACCAGGAAGCTGTACACCACCAGAATGCACCAGGAGTACAAGTGACAGACAGTGGAGCACATCCCCTGCAACAGACACAAGTGACAGCATGGAGGTGGGACAACAACAACGGAGGCCACAGTGTCACCCGAGGCAGACATGCACCATACCAGTGACAGGAGGCAACCCAGCATTGTGCTGGGTACAGTCCACCACTGACATGCCAATGGACCATGCAGGTCACAGACATGCAAGGGTGTCAGCTGCACAGGCCATGGACGGTCTGACAGGTGCGCCATGGACACAGTGCATGCACCATGGACCACTGCACACAGTCATCAACTGCACAGGGAACAACACACAAACCACAGACAGTGACTGATAGCTACACCCACACCATAGCCGCTTCCCCTATGGACACACACACATGCCCATGGCTGCACCACCCCTGACGCCATGCACACCACTGCAGCTGAGCACCTGTGGCCCACTGCAAATCAGAGACCACCACAGTAGGCATAACAAAAGAAATGTATATTACAATATGTAAAACAACTATTTACACATATTTGCAAAAATGTTGGGGGTGAGGGCCACAAACCAGGTGGGGGTGGGTAAGGGGCAGGGGTGAACAAATGGTAGAGGGAAGGAGGGGTGAGAGGGTGGGTTCAGGGGGGTAGGTGCAATCCTTGGGTTCATGACATTCAACGGGAGCCCCACTCCCCGCTCTGATGGGGCCTCCTGCCATGCCTCCTGTGGAGTCCTATCTGCTCCATCTGCTGTAAGATTTCCAGGGAGGCCCTGGCCACCTGCAGAAGCTCCTGCAGCACCCTCTCCATGTGCTGCATCCGCCGTCCACCTAGGACAAGGGAGCAGAGTCAATAGGTGTGAATGCACAGCCCCCTGCAGCCCACCCACTGTGCATGGCATATGGCCTTGGGACATGTCTCTGTGATGGTGTGTGACCACCCACAGTGATCGTGTCCACAAGACCTGCCCACCCAGATGCACACAGCCATGCAGACCACTGCACACACCTACCACCCAAGTCTCGCACAGCACCACCGTGGCTGTACAGTGACATGGCTATGCGGTGCGAAGGCAGTGGCATAGCCATGTACCCAGTGCATGCATGGACCACCAGCGATACACACCCACACATGCAGTGCCACTGGACAGTGCTGACTGTACTGTGTGGCGTTCACGTCACTGGTGTCAGTGGATAGTGGCCATGCCCCGCTGCCTGCCCTGCAACACAGCATGCACAGAATATCCTGGAAGAAAGGCACTCACCATCATCAGCCTGATCTGGGTGCTGTAGTCCACTTTGAACGGCTTCCCATGGCTGTTGACCATCTCCACCACCCACACCTCAGTGTCGGTCCTTGGCGCCGCTCTTCAGGGCCTAGGGTGCAAAAATGGAGAGGGGATTATCAGTACAATCCAGTATCAAAGACCCCCAACCCCCATGTGTGCAATCCCGCACAGCCCAGCCATGCCACAACCCCCTCAACACCACCTCCACCACCAACACCACTGCCCACACTGGACGGCCCACCCCCCCATGTGGTGGACATATGCCCAACGTGATACCCGTACTGACACAACCAGTGTATGGATGGGGCACCTACCTGGTCGTGGCACTGCACCTCTCCTGGAGCATGCCCACAAGCGGGCAAGCCTGTCCGGATAACTGCACTGGAGGTCCCCATATCAATGGTGACACTGCTCAGCCATGCGCCCAATTTCTGTGGCCTCCTCCAGCGCCACTGCCACCTCCTCCCATACAGCATTCCTGGCCCTGTCCAGGAGTGCATTCCCAAAAAGTGCCCCAGCATGCTCCACTATGGCCACCAAATTGGCCAGCTACACCTGGTTCCAAACAGCAGCCCTCCTTCTTGCCATCTCTGAAGCTGGTCGGAGTCAAAATGGTGCTCGATAGCATGGTCCGCC
This sequence comes from Neoceratodus forsteri, assembly GCA_016271365.2. NCBI lineage: Eukaryota > Metazoa > Chordata > Ceratodontiformes > Ceratodontidae > Neoceratodus > Neoceratodus forsteri. The sequence continues at coordinate 1,408,365,877 of CM057452.1, forward strand.
ACATGCAGATGCTGCACAGTACAGCGCTGCCATTCCCCATCACGCTGTCACCGAACAACACGATAGTGGAGCACCCATGTGGATGCATGGAATCTAGGGGGCAAAGGTCAGGCACAGGGTCAAGGGTCTCTTGCACACGGACCGCCACAGCGCAATTGGTACTCCCTGCGTGTAGCATGATTGGGTGCCTGTGTGAGATTCCCTGTAGTGGCCTACCATGCTGTAGCTCCACAGCGCCTATGGTGCCTCAGTGCAAGAGTGCCATACTTGTGAACAGCGCAGTAGCGCCACCGGCACAATGGTGATCATGCCCTGCACTGCCTCCTGTGCACAGCACGTCAGCAGCATGGCAGGCGTCGGTGTCAGCACCCCGGGCATGCACCTTTCAGTGTCCAGTTACCACGTCACAGAACTGTGCCCTTGCCTGAGCACTTTCAACACAGTTGCACAAGGTGCAACAGCACGATATTCAGCTGGCATATGCAAATCAGCTCATCAGCGATTCAATGGCGCAGATACTGCATTAGCATCCACTTAAAATTGTGCCTCGCCTCATTTGCATGCGTTGCACAATATAAATGTGACATTGGGCTGCAGAGGCCATAGTCTAGTATTGCAGTCTATTGTGGTGAGTTGCATGCTGTTTGAGAGTGTGGACTGCGGTGTGTGGGAGATGCGTGGGACTGCACAGTCAGAGGTAACACCTGTCATTCCCGCAGGATCAATGCTGAGCGACCATGAGGTGGAGGAGGAGGAACAGAGACATGGGAAAAAGAGGAGGCCAAACTTTACCAAGGCAGAAACAGATGCCCTGATTGAGGCCTACCTTGACCAGGAACCACAGCTCAGCAGACAGTGGGGAACACCATAGGCCCATGCTGCTGCATGGGGAGAGGTGGCGTGTGCCATCAACCAGCATGGCAGCCACCAGCGGTCTGTGCAGGAGTGAAAAAAAGAAGGTGGGCATGGACAGGAGGAGGATTAAGGATAGGATAGGGTGGCTTCCATCAGGGCAGCACGGGCTGCAACTGGTGGGGACAGCCAGCCGTGCAACGCCTGACCCCACAGGAAGAGTGGGTTGCTTTCAGCATGCGGAGTTGTGCTATCGAGGGCGTTCTAGGTGGTGGCTTCCAGACAGGTGGCAGCCTGTCACTGCATGGTAGGTCCTGATCTGTCACTGTGGGGGGGGGATGCCACAGGGTAGGGCAGATACATTAATGCTACTATGTTCCCTTACAGATCCTGAGCATCTACATGGGTCACTGGTGGTGGGCTCATCCACTGAGGGCAATACCCTGGACACAGAGGAGGGCCTCTCCATCTCCACAGGTGCCCAAGGGTCAGGACAATAGTGGGCCAGCCTGGCTGTCTGGACTGATGTTGGTGGAGCAGGTGCAGAGGAGGCCCTGCCCTTGTCCCAGTGTACCAGCGTCCATGGATGGCAGCATGCTGAGACTCAGACTGGTACCGGATCCATCACTGATGATGACGGAGCTCACATCATGGACAGTGATACGTGTGGGCCGCAGGATGGCCGCACATCAGGTTATGGCTCGGGCATTGCTGTGGGTGGTGCCACCATGGAGGCCTGCATGACATCACAGTCCCAGCCTGTGCCTGTCTGCACCAGTTGGGCAGCACTGATGTGTGTCCAGGACAGTGGGGCTGTTGCTGCTGCTGCAGCAGCACCGTTGAGCCCTGGAGAGTGGCAGCCAGAGGGGCAGTGTCAGCAGTCAGACAATGGCGCTGGGGGGACAGTGTCGGGGGGAGCATCAGTGCACCACCTGTGGACATGCCCAAGCATGGCCCTGGTGTGCAGTGCCCAACCTAAAGGGGTGCTGCCCATCATGGCCGTGAACATCATCCGGGACATTATGCCAATCAGACGGATGACCTCTTAGATGAGCACACCTGCATACTCCATGATTCAGTGAATCAGCAGTTCCGGCTTGTGATGGCAGTGGATGCACTTAGTGCGGTCCTGCACCAGGCAGAGGAGCGGCTCAGCAGGGACACCGGTCTGCTCCTGGCAGGGATGGACTGGCTGCAGAAGGATGTGACCATCGCCATTGACAGGCAGACACAGGCATTCACTGCTGTCATGGCCACAATGGGCACACAGTTATTTGCCCATACGTCGCAGACACCACGCAGTGTAATGTCCACCCCCATTCCCGGCATCATGCAACACCATCCTTGTCGACACCGGGTTCAGCTGTGGGCATCCTGAGCACACCTGGCGCAGTCATGTTTGGTGAGCTGCAGACCCCTGTTCAAGAACGGTTGTGTTCCCACAGTGGAACCCCTGGGGGACTGTCGGTGCCACCCCATGAGGCCATTGGTCAGCCTGTCACTGCTGGTGGGTCTTGGCAGGGCGGGCCACGCATCCATGGTGGCCGTGGCACTGTGCCGTGTGACTGACCTGTCTCCCACCATGGCTACTGTCTGAGGCTGCCCTGTGTGCACTGTGTTGTTCATTGTGCAATGCACGGGTGGGGTACCCAGCCCTGCACACACATACACACGTTCCATGTGCACACCCTCCCGGCTGCAGGCCACTGTGGCATGTGCATGATGATGCCTACATTGCGCTGTCCGCCACTGTGCAATGGTGCCCAGCGTCTGAGACACACACAATGACAGGCACTGGGCGTGGTGGTCTGTGGACGTGTGTGTGGCTAGGGGTGGCGGTTGTGGTCGGCGTGCCTCCTACCCTTTGTGCATGTCTTGTGGGTGTGTGTGTGTGTGTGTGTGTGACTGCGTGCCGTGTTAGGCCTTGCCCATCCCTGACAGTGTGTGCGATGCCATGCTCAGCCAATTCCCTTTATGACATGCACCCCGGGGGTTTGTCCATGTGTGTTTGTGGGTTGTGATCCTTGTCATTGGTGGTTGCACATGGCCCCATGACTTACCTGGGTTGGTTGAAGTGCTCCTCTGTGATGGTGTCCCGGTGCAGATGCACCATCCAGATCAGTCGGGGTCCCTTCGACCTAAGGGGGCTGCCCATCACCATCTGCACCAGTGTCCTCATCGTCCCCATCGCTGTTCCCCTCTTCTACCTGTACAGCTATCCCACAGTCATTGGCCATGTTGTGCAGGATGCAACAGGCCAGGAATAGCCCACAGGCCTTTGAGGGGCTGTACTGTAAGGCACCGCCAGATGTGTCAAGGCAACAGAAATGTGCCTTCAGCATCCCGAACACTCGCTCTATGACGTTGCATGTGGTGGCATGTGCCTCATTGTACTGTTGCTGCGATGGGGTTGTGGGCTGCCGATATGGGTGTGAGCAGCCAGGGACGGAGTGGGTGTCCACTGTCACCTGTGTGTAGAGGGTGGACATTAGTTTGGTGATCAGCGTCGCCCTGCCATGGGACATCTAGGCCAGTACCTATGTCACCTCTGACTATGCCCCTTCCCAGTTCTATGTCTTTCTTCGTGATTTGCATACTCACCCACCAGGTGGCCAGTGGGGATGTCCCCAGTCTCAAACCTGTTGCACAGTGCAGACTGGTGCCAGATGAAGGCATCATGTGCTCCCCCAGGGTGCGTGGCACAGACATTGGTTATGCGCCCCCTAGCATCGCACACCACCTGGCAGTTGATGCTTGCATAGCCCTTCTGATTTATGTATGCTGCACCTTCCGGGCCAGGTGGCGTGTGGATGGCCACATGGGTGCAGTCAATGGCCCCAAGCATGCCAGGCATACATGCTACCCTGTGGAACTCTTGTATGTGTGTGCGCTCCCCGGTGTGCTGGGGAAATGGATGTCTCAGCATGTGCAGCAGTGCGCTGAGGAATTGTGTGAGTAGGCATGCGCGGCTGACTGGGTTATGCCTGTTGTGTCCCCTGTTGGTCTCTGGAAGGTACCCGTGGTGAGTAGGCACATGACAGCTGTCACTTTTGTCTCCATTGACAGAGCATGGGTCTGTCATGTGGGAGCCTGCATCTCATCACTGCACAGCTCACAGAGCCACCTCAGGATTGCCCAGTTCAGGCGGTACCGGCCCACTATCTCGGTGTTACTGTACAACTCGAAGCTGGTGCGGGCTCGGTACTGCCTGTTAGCGGCATACCACTGACAGGCCCTTCCACAGCCGTGCCCCCCTGCTGCCTGCCTTCTCACACCCCTCATTACTGCCTCCATTTGAATGGTGGCACTGGCCATGTCCCTGGCTTGTGTTACCCCCCTTGGCAGCTGTATTCCCGTTCCCCCCCCGTCCTTTCTGCTATTCCCCCTGCACTCTGAACACCTCCCAGATTTGGACATCCTGCCCACTGTCAGTGCCCTCATTCCAATGTGGTACTTCCCCTTTCCTCCTGCACAGTGGCACAGGCTCCCCACTCCTTCCCTGTTCCTGGTAGTTTCCAGGTGCTCTGTCCTGCTCCTGCCCTGTCCAGCTCACTGCTACTGTATGCCTGGTTTCTGTCACCTTGCTCCTAAATCTGGCTTTTCTGTAGCGTTCTTATGTCTCTCTCTTGTTCCTTTTTATTTCGGATCATTTCCGCTATCGCGCAACTTCTGTTTGCTCCCCTATTGCGCATGGCACATGTTGTTGAATATTGCACTGAGCCATTTATTCATGGTTCCTCCCCCTTCATTTGTGCATGCATTCATTACCATTGCACTCTTGCGCATTGCGATTTGTGGGAGCAGCTGCCTCCTGCTGAAAATCGCACAATGGCGCATTTTTGGACTTGCGCTGGTGCATCCCTGTTGCACATGGTGCAATCCTTTTGAATATCTGGGCCATTGAATGTAAATATTTTTTGTTTCAAAGCAAAAAATTGAAAAACATAAATCAAAGTTTAACTTGTTTATTTTTCTGTAAATAAAAAACAGTCAATTTATTTATTTTTGGGGATAATTAAAAGATATACTGAACTAATTTGTTTTGTTTTGAAAACAACAATAAAAAATGGTTAACAGTTTAACTTTTTTTTAGTATAAATTAAAAAAATCAACTTTTTTATGGGAAATAAAAGATATACTCAAATTGCAATTGAAAAAAAGGCAATAAAAATAAATCAGAGTTGAACTACTTTATTTTTCAGTAAATAAAAGATACATTGAACTGATAAAAAATTACTCATGTATTAATTTATTTATAGTATTATCTAACTACAGTGCGACATGGGGGGGAGGGTTGTCATAGAGAGTCCCTGACATACTGAAATGCTATACTTATTTCCTTATGGGAGTGCATGGTCTTCTGTCATTATTTGCCTGCTGTACCACACACCTCTATGCCATGAGTTGCCAAAATTCCATAGTTCTTTCCTACTTTACCAGTGTCACGATATGATTGGACAAAAAGGAGCATTCTTTAATAATATGCTTATTTCCCCTGATAAATCCATAATCCTGCATTCCCGTCGTTACATTATCATAACCTATACCTCAGTATAATGGATTGTAATGGAAAAGGAAAGGCAAGACACATGATTCACACACTAAGTGATGCATTGAAAAAGTTCCTTCACAGTAAATTACCTTAGAATTTAAGATTCTATCATAGTAACCTATATGAAAATAATCAATTTGGCTCTCAATAAGGCTTGCAGGCTTGTCTTTGGTGCTCCAAGGTTCACCCATACCAGCGATCTCTATGCACAAACTCTTTGGTTAAATCTCAGAGGTAGGGTAACCTACCAGACTTGCCTTTTTTCTAAAAAAAACTTTCCTTTGCTAAACCCTGCCAACCACCCTGCCCCTTCCGCTACTATCACTAAACCCCCACTACACGTGTAAATCCACCCTGACAAAATACCAGGTCTCTTTCTGCTGAACCACTCAGGGTAGTGATCCTTTAGGTTTAGAGCCCCTTCCTGAATCAATAATCTGCCCCCTGAGATCAGTAGGCACACTACTCTTGGTCCCTTTAAAAGTAGCCTTCATCAGCATCTGAATTCTCACAATAATTGTGACTGGCCCCTGTAACAAATCAACCCCACTGTGCCCTCTTGTAACCCCCAAGCTTGGCTCCTATTGTCCTAGACTTGAGTCTCTGTACTGAGCACTTTCCCTCTCCTTTTCCCTGACTTCAGCAGGGTCCCCCCCCAACCCCTACTCTATATTGACTATGTCACCTTAGACTGCATCAACCCTACTCTCACTCTTCTTCCCAATCTTTCCCTCCAATCCATCCCTTTCCTTTTCCTACACACCTTAATCTCCTTTCCAACCCCATTTCTACTCCCTCTTTTCCTATGTCCCTTCCCCTTTCATCCCAGCCTTACACCTTAGCCCTGCTGCCCACCCCCACCCTTCTACTTCTTGCTGTACCTCCAACATATCCTTGACTTCTACTTTTATTTCTTTTCTCTTACTGTCCTCCTCCCTCTTCTACTTGTACCGTATATGTATTTATGCCTACTTTTATGTATTTATGCCTTCTATCTTTTTGTAAGTACCCTGTACATATGTATTCCTAATTATGAACTGTAAATAGTTGCTATAACTGTACTTCAAGGCCTGGATATTCAAAAGGGTTGTGCCTGGTGCAACAGAGTTGCGCCGGTGCAACCCCGCATTGTGCCCCGGTGGGATATTGAGAGGGCTGCCAGGTGCAGTGCAAATCCTGATGTGCCGGGGCGCAATGTAATGGTATGCGGTGCAGAGGTGGGTGGCATGCCCATGCATATGAGGCACATCCCGATATTTAGCCCGGGATGTGCGGTGCATATGGTGATGCAGCCCTGCAGTGTGCCACATAGGTGGGCTCAAAGTTGAGCCGTGGAAGAGCAGGAACAAGTCCCGGCCACCCACAGGTGGGCTGCTGTACTGCAGGGCACAACACAGCAGCTGTCAGCTGTGGGTGGCCACCCGCCAACCCAGAACACCGTCCACAAGCACACATACCCCGGTAGTCTAGTGGTACCCCCTTCACATGTCCCTGATCACTCGTGAATGACTGCATTCACATCCCTGATAGCATAGTGGCACTCCCCTCCCTCCTGTTGCCACGATCACAGGTAAATACTGTATAAAAGCCCTGGTAGTCCAGTGGTACCCCCAACCCTAGCCCCGATCGTGGTACAGCACCATATGTATAGTCCCTGGTAGTCTAGTGGTCTCACCCCCCTGCCTATTGCCACGATCACAGTAAATCTCCACAGATCAATTCCCTGGTGATCCAGTGGCACCTCCACCCACTCAGAATGCCTCACCCATCCCTCTGCCCCCCATCATTGGCAGGCAGCTGCATCCCACCTGCATACCGCCCAGCTGCCTGTCGAATGACAGGTACAGTATGGCCTGTAAGCCCATTGGTCCCCAGTGTGGCCCAATGGGTGTGCAGGGCATACTGTACTGGACAGTCCCAAATATGTGAATGACGTCATTCACAAATTTGAGACTGTCTAATACATTATGCCCTGCAAGCCCATTGGTCCACACTGGCGACCAATGGGCTTACAGCTCATACTGAACCTGTCATTCGGTGTGGGGCCGGGCAGTATACGGGTGGGATGCAGCCTCCTGCCGATGACAGGGGGAGTGGGGTGGGCAAGGGGTTCTGTGAGGGTAGGATGGGTGGGGTGTTCCATTGGATCACCAGGGCATTTCAGTATGGGGGTTTACCATGATCAAGGGAACAGTTGGGGGCATTCCACTAGACCACCAGGGATGGTCATAACTACATATATCGGTGAAATGAAGACTTGGGTGGGAGGGGGGACAACTAGACCACCAGGGATGGTCGTGTTTAATATTTGTCAGGGAATTGGGGACTGGGGGGGCACTAAACTACCAAGGCTTTGTGGCTATGGGAAGGGGGATGCTCCAGGATCCCCACTGCACATGTCATGCTGTGCAGGGTGCCAGGCACAAGTCACTGGCTGCCCTGCGCAAGGCATGCAAATGGAGCCATAATGACATGCAAATGACCCCATTTGCACCTTGCATATATTATGGCCTCATCTGCATGCCCCTGCTGAATATTGTGGGTGATGCACCCAACACGACTGCACTGGTGCTGGTACATCCCCATGCTCCCTATCTGTGGCTTGCACCGCTGCAGTGCCACTACACCATGTGCAGTATGAGCGCTGACCGTGTCATATTCAATGGTGCTGTGCCATGGCCCATCACCGTTGAATTTCACCTGGTCCTGACCCCGGTGCATCAAGGTTGTGCTGCATCCAGCCTTGCGCCACTGCCCAGCACAGTCTGAATATCTGGGCCTAAATGTATTGTTTAACTCATGTTATCTTCTATGTTCATCTATATTACCTGATTCTGTATTTTACTCCCAATCTCTGTTTGTACTTGACACAGAACCTTTGTGAAAGAACCTCTGGTTCAAAGGTATTGTAATCCTAGTAATTAATTAATAAATAAATACATAAATAAATAAATAAATAAAATAACCTAGCTTTATTAAACAGCTCAGAGCATTAGAGTTTACAACCCCATGGCACTCCCCCACACCTCCTCATCCATTTAGGGTGGGCATGGGCTGTTGGAGTTGGAAAGCAGAAGACCACATTCCCCTACTTTTTCTCACTGGGATCCAATGGATGCCTTAACCAAGTTTTTTGAAGAGAATTTCCTTATTTTTTCACATACTACAAGGGAGTGTACAAGAATGGTGAGGAGGGAAGGGGGCCACAAGATAGAAAAAGACAGCACTATATATTGTAATGCTATCATATTTTGCCTATATGACTGAATGTTTATTTAATTTTTTTATTTATTCAATTTTTAAACCAGAGATAGCACACTAAGCTAAAATCTTTTTTACAGGAGTGATCTGGGAGCACAAGGAGGTTAAGTAACTTGCTCAGGGTCACACAGTATACAGGTGGAAGCTGTGGGATTCAAACCCAGATCTGGTCTACTGGATGTCGAATGTTCTTATATCCTTATTTATCTGTGTAGTAGAGTAGGGGGATTATTTGCTGGAAGGTACACAGTACCCTCCAAGCCTTGTGCTCCCATCCATCCATAAGTTTGGAGATACTGTAATTGTATCCTTTTTCCCCTGCAGCAGCGCAGGCCCTGTGCTCCCATCAGTCCATAAGGGTACCCATATGTACATGTGGGAGCACAGACCACGTGCTCCCATCCATGCATCATTTTTAATATACTGTAATTCTATCCTTGTATCCTTTTTTTTACAAAACATTTCATAACATTTTGAGAAACTATTATCATAGCCTTATTTGCTAGTGGAAGAACAGTGCTCTCTGAGCCCTGGACTCCCTCCATCCATAAATTTAGAGAGACTGTACCTGTATCCTTATTCCCCTGTGGAAGCACAGGGCCTCATTGGTCCATAAGGGTACCCATATGTACATGTGCAAGCACAGGGCCATGTGGTCCCATCCATGCATCATTTTTCAGACACAGTAGTGGTATCCTTATTTGCCTGTGGCAGGCCCTGCACTCCCATACCATAATTTTCAATATACTGTAATTCTATCCTTATGTACCTTTTTTTGCAAAGAATGTCATTACATTTTGAGAAACTATTATCATAGCCTTATTTGCTGGTGGGTAGTATAGTACCCTCCAGGCCCTGTGTGCCCATCCATCCATAAGTTTAAACAGACTGTAATTGTATCCTTAGTCCCCTGTGCGAGTGCAGAAAGAGGTGCTTGCCACCTCAAAGTGCTGGGGCTTGTCAGGTGGTAGTGGTCAGGTGCTACTTGCAATGTTATGAATTGTCTAAAACTGCGTGGCCCTTTATGCACTGTGCATTTTTTTGTAAAGCAATTAAACTGTGACCGATGCACAGGAGTGCTTGCCTCTTGCTTATTCTGTGGTATCCTTATCTGCCTGTGGGCCCTCAGGGAGCTCTAGGTCCTGTGTTCCCACACCATACTGTTCAGCGTCAAAAAAGCACCTCACACTGCAATATTATCCTATAGAGGATACAGCAACAATTGGAAAGCTGTGTAACTTGACACTGGGCACTGCACTCCCATACCATAACTTTCAGCATACTGTAATTTTATCCTTATGCACCTTTTTTTGCAAAGAATTTCATTACATTTTGAGAAACTATTATCATGACCTTATTTGCTAGTGGGAGAGTAGTACCCTCTGGGCCTTGCACTCCTATCCATCCATAAGTTTAAACAGACTGTAACTGTATCCTTATTCCCCTTGGGAGCTCGGATCCTTCTGGGCCCTGAGCTCCCATCCATTCATAAGAGTACCCATATGTACATGTGCAAGCACAGGTCCATGTGGTCCCATCCATGCATAATTTTTCAGACAGAGCAGTGGTATCCTTATTTGCCTGTGGCAGTGCAGGGCCCTCTGGGCCCTGTGCTCCCATACCATTACTTTCAATATACTGTAATTCTATACTTATGTACCTTTTTTGCAAAGAATTTCATTACATTTTGAGAAGCTATTATCATAGCCTTATTTGCTGGTGGGAGTGCAGTGCCCTCTGGGCCCTTTGCTCCCATCCATACATAAGTTTAAATGGACTGTAATTGTATGCTTAGTCCCCTGTGGGAGTGCAGGAAGAGGTGTTTGCCACCTCAAAGTGTTGGGTCTTGTCGGGTAGTAGTGGTAAGGTGCTACTTTTAATGTTATGAATTTCTTAAAACTGTGTGGCCCTTTATGCAATGTGCACTTTTTTGTAAAGCAATTATACTGTGGCTGATACTCAGGGGTGCTTGCCTTTTGTTTTTTCTGTGGTATCTCTATTTGCCTGTGAGACCACAGGGACCTCTAGGCCCTGTGCTCCCACACCATACTATACAGTGTCAAAAAAGCACCTCACACTGCAATATTATCCTTTTGAGGACATAGCAAAATTGGAAAGCTATGTAACGACACTGGGCCCTTCGCTTTCATACCATAACTTTCAGTATACTGTAATTCTATCCTTATGTACCTTTTTTGCAGAGAGTTTCATTGCATTTTGAGAAACTATTATCATCTGGCTGTTATAATGTGAGCTTGTTTTGATAGAAGGGAATCTGAATTTATACTGATTGTATTATATGTGTTTTGTAATTTTTAAATAATAATGTTTGAATTGTGGTTTTATTGTATAGTGCCCAGAGTCTCAGGAATTGGGTGCTTCATAAATATAAAATCTATCTATCTAGTTAAGGGGATGTACATAGTTTCCACACCCAGTTTTGGGGTGTGGGCCCGGTCTCTTCTTCGGGCTGTATGTGTGTATGTACTTTGCAACAAAATTTCAATAAAGAGGTTAAAAAAAAAAATCTATCTATCTATCTATAGCATTATTTGCTGATGGGTGCACAGTGCCTTCTGGGCCCTACATTCCCATCCGTAAGTTTAGACAGGCTGTAATTGTATCATTATTCCCCTGTGGGAGCATAGGGCCCTCTAGTCACTGCACTCCCATTGGTCCATAATGATACACATATGTACATGTGCAAGCACAGGTCCCTCTGGGCTCTGCACTCCCATCCATGCATAATTTGTCAGATTGAGTAGTGGTATCCTTATTTGCCTGTGGGACTGCAGGGACCTCTAGGCCCTGCACTCGCACACAATACTGTATGGCATCAAAAAAGTACCTCACAGTGCAATATTATCCTATACAGGACAGAACAAAATTGGAAAGCTGTGTAACTTGACTCCAAATTAATACATGTTCTCAAAACCACTAAAAAGCACATCAATGGCACATGCCCCTTGAACCCTGGAAATTTCAGGCCAAAGTTGCAAACCATTTCTTAACAGCGTAGTAACAAAAAAAAACAACTACATAAACCTCTGATTATGTTATCGCATGGGAAATAAAGCAACATTTAAATCCACAGAACTCCAAGGCAAAATAACATATTTTCACCAAACCAGCAAAAGGCACATCTGTGGTGCAAGACCTTTCTTCCCTGAAAGTGCCACCCAAAATTCCAAATCATTCCTTCTCTTTGAAGTGACAAAGAAATGCCTATATAAAATTTCTTTTTTAGCAAATTGCGAAAAAGTATCCTTGTCCAAGCTTCGGTTTTTACAAGTTGTAAAAATAGAAAATCCTTTTTCACAAATCGTGGAAAAGGATCCTGTTTCACAGTAAAAGTTTTCTGTGATTTGTGTCAAAGGATTTCTGTGGATAAAATGAACACATTTCTCCACATTTTTCAAAAAAACAGACCCCAAAATGCAATTCTTCAGGCCCCAATTAGGTAAACACAAAGCCCTGTATTATCTTAGAAAGTTACTGTAAGTTTGTTTCCCTCGCTAACAAAAAACAAGATGGTGGCAGCACGAACTATGATTCCACATTTGCGGAACAAGAGTCTGTGTTTGCAAAAGAGGATTCTGCATTTGCAATCAAGAATCCTGTTTCGAGCCTCTCATCTAACTTTTCCCATAGGAAATAATGGGAAATGTTAAAATTTAATAACTTTTGAACAGATTAATATTTTTTCAAAAAACCTTTAAAAGGCACCACTGTGACCAAAGACCTAGAAACCCTAAAATGTTCAGCACAAAACTCCACACAGTTTTTGCTCAATGCAGTGACAAAGAATTTGACAAAAATGATAATTTACACATTGTTTGACATTCCGTATCTCCACACTTGTGCTTCCAACTGGAACATAAATGTGTCACTTCAGGAGATCTTTGGTGCCTGATGGCGCATGTCAAATTTCATGTGAATCACTCAAATGATTGCAAAGTTATTAAAGTGCAAAATATTCAGTTTAGCATAGAAGTAGCGAAGCCACTAAATCCCTGGTGTCTAGTAGTCCCCCCCCCGCCGCCGGTCACCATCCACAATGTAAAAAAAATTGTTTTCATTAAATCCCAGGTGTCTAGTGTCCTCCTCCCAGCAGATTTACGGCCACAATGTAAATAACTAAATTTTTTTTTTTCATTAAATCCCTGGTGTCCAGTGGCCCCCCCGGGCCGATCTCTGGCCACAATGTAAATAACATTAAATACTGTAGTGGATAGTGCCCCCCCCAGCTGCCAATCACTGGCCACACTGTAAAAAAAAAAATTCTTTCATTCAATCCTTAGTGTCTAGTGGATCCCCCAACCCTCACCTCATCAGGGAATGCCTTACCACCCTGCTCGCTCCAGTTCCACCATGCCGCATTGACATGAAATTTGTCAATTAGCATTACAGCAACAACACAATGCCAATAGTCAGCACTGTGCTGTCAGCAGCAGAAGACTCTGCCCCCTGCATCCCACACATTTTAGATTATCAACTCCGAGTTGGAGTTGTTTTGGGAAGGAGGCAAAATCAGGGCAGACAGCAGTGTTGGCAATACCGCAGACCATTACTGCGAACTGCAGGTTTTGTTGCTGTAATGGTCTTCTTGGTATTGCTGTCATTGTGTGAATGGTATATCATTCCCTTCCTACTACGACACGATCAGGCCACTGGCACAGCCCTCAACTCACCTCCACGACTGGCAGCCTGACTGAACTCTCAATGAATGAGCCCGTGCATGCTCATTCATTGAGACTTCATTCGGACTACCGGCTGTGGAGGTCAGTCCAGGGCTGTGCTGTTGACCCATTTGGGGTCAGGGTAGGATGGATCGGGGCAGTAAGGCACTCCCTAAAGGAGTGGGGGGGTGGGGGTCCACTAGACACCAGGGATTGAATAAAAAAATATATATTTTTTACATTGTGGCTGGTGAGCAGCAACTGGGGGGGAGACCACCATCCACTACAAGTACACAACATTTTAGAGCACTCACATACCTCATCTAAAGGACGCCAAAACCAAAGTCCTTATTTACATTTGATTTTATTCAGATATAAAAAACAGACCAGAGAGCTGCCTGTTGCATTTCAGAATTAACAAGTCCTTTATCAAAGGCTAAGGACTGATATTACATACAACACTTAAATGCTAAAACACATACCATGTGGTATGATGACATCAAAGCAATATCATGCTCCTATTGGTTAAAATATTTGAAATCTTCAATTGCATTCATTAATAAAATCAGCCACCAAATTGCATCTAATCCACTTTAAAACCCCAATTGTGCCTAGAAAATAGTGAATGAATACTACATACACAATTTCATCGTATCATATATACATTTAAAAAACAAGAGAGTGGGAAACAGTTCACAACACAGATTTGGGCATAAAAGATTTTATATCTGGCTTATTATAAGTGTCAAACTGTTCTTGTAATTCTTATGACAGATGTCATTATCCAGTATTTAATAAAGACACTGCATACCATCTAACTTGCTTATTTCTGAATCTGCACAACAAAAACTCATCAGTTATCAGGTTCTTATGTTAGCATTTTTTAGCTATGGGCGCACATCCAGCTGAGTGTTCAGACCAAGTTTCTTATTTGCCTTTAAAGTTAAAATCCAAAAATTCTCCCTGACCAGCATCAGATTGTCAAAATCCTTACCTTGGGGATTCTTGCTTACTTTGTCGATAGCTATAAACGTGGACAAATGTTGTACACTGGTATTTGCTCCTATTTTTTTGTTTGTTTGTTTAGCCAGGAGAGACACACTAAGCTGAAAGCTTGTTTACAGGTGCAACCTGGGAGCACAAGGAAGTTAAGTGACTTGCTCTGGGTCACACAGTATGCAAGTGGGGGCTGTGGGATTCAAACCCAGGTCTCCAGGTTTACAGCTCAGAGCCTTAAACCACTGTGCTATACTGTCTCCTTGTGTGAGCTGTAGTGGCATATGTGTCATCTTTTCTGGCTATGGCTCATACATGTTCTCCTACTCTGGTTTTAAAGTCATGTTTTGTCTTGCCTACATAAAAAGCTTTGCACTGTCATGTAGCTAAGTATATTACCCCCATGGTGTTGCAGGTAATGCATTGTCTGATCTGGTAGCTTCTATTTACATTGCAACTTGAAAATTCCCTTGTCTGTACCATGTTCTCACAAAAAATTCAACATTTACACTTAAAACATCCCTTTGCTTGTTGTAGTCAGGTGGTGGGTTGCATGTCTTGAAAATGACTATGTGTAAGTAAATCTTTTAGGATGGTGGCCCTTTTGTAGCATGCTCTGGTAGGTTTCTGACTTATACTCCTGAGTTCTGGATCTGCAGCTAACACATGCCAATGTTTTGCTAGTATCTCTTCCAACTTGTGGGCCTGCGCTGAGTATACTGTAACATAGTTAAACCCATTGTCTTGCTCTACATCCCTGGTTCTATCTCTGAGGAGGCTATCTTTATCTTTTGCCCACGCCTTTTCCCATGCAGTTGATACCTTTTTTCTGTTGTAACCTCATTTTATTAGACTCCTTGCCAGGTCTATTTCACCTGCTTCAAAAGCACTTTCTGTGGTGCAGTTCTGCCTATTCCTCAGGAACTGCCCTTTTGGAATAAGGACTACATGGGGTGGATGGCAACTATTGGTCTGCAGGATGGTGTTACCATCAACTTCTTTCCTATACATTTTACTCTCAATCATGTTGTCTATATTTTTCAGTAAGATTAAGTCAAGATATGAAATTCTATCCTGGCTAACACTATACATGAACCTGATATGTGGATTCAATCCATACAAGAATGATATAAAATTCCCAAACTCTAACATGTTACCTTTCCAGATGACCAACACGTCATCTATATATCACTTCCAAACTTTAATGTTCAGGTGAAAAATGTTCACTGCATGGTCCTAAATTACCTCCTTCTCCCACTTCCCAACATGCAGGTTAGCATTTGATGGGTCACAGGTCACCTCCCTTTGCTTTTACAATTATTTGCAAATAAGTGTCACTGTCAAAAGTAAACACATTACGTTTTAAAACATATTCAAATAGTTTTACTAGGAAGTCTGTGGGAAGGGTATCCTCCTTCTCTGATTTATTGAGATAATGAGCTGCGGCATCCAGGGCCCCTTCATGGGATATGTTGGTATAGAGGGCCTCCATGTCCATAGTCAATAAATACATCTCATGTTCCAGGGAGATATTTGGAAAGAGGTTCAAAACCTCCTTTGTGTCCTTTAAATATGAAGGTAACTCCTCCACTAGAGGTTTCAAAAAATAATTGCAAAATTGAGAACTATGATCAGTTAGCGAGCTCAAATCGCTCATGATGGGCCATCCAGGAGGATTTTGTAGTGTTCTGTGTACTTTCAGTAGGATATAAAACATTGCTTTTATTGGGATTTTCATGATTAAAAACTCTTTCATTGTTTTGTTAATATCCCCTCTTGTGTACACAGCTTCAATGGTTTCATCAATCTCAAATTTAAAGTCCCAAGTTGGATCTTGTGTTAATCTTGTGTAGAAATCCTGATTTTCCAACTGCCATTTGATTTCATTCACATAATCTTCCTTATCCATGACAGCCACGGCCCTGCCCTTGTCCGCCTGTTTAATTATCAATTTCCTGTCCTCTTGTAATGTTTTGATAGCTTCCCTCCCAATATTGTTTAAATTATTAGAATATTCCATGGTAGGGTTATCAAACATTAATTCCAGATCAGTTACTACCAAGTCCTTAAAGACTGCTACTGCCTCACAGGGGGGCAGTTAGAAGGTAGATTGATTTTTGAATTCATTACATGTAGTTGCATTACTAGGTCCATCTTCCATGTTCTTAATATTAAAAAAACACTCTAAGATTTTGTTTTCTACAACTCTGGTTGAGCTCAGTCAGTGTTTGCACCCGGTCTATGTTTCTTGGTGCAAAGCTGTGACCCTTACTGAGTAGATCAAATACTGCAGTTGTCAAAACATGCTGGGATAAATTTATAATCTGAGGATTGTAAATATGTGATCTTACCTCCTCCCTTCCCATTCCCATATGGTCTCTGGTGGAAGAATTGTTCTTGATTGATGTAATATGGGCATTATTCCTTGACTTGTTGCTGTACTCTATTGTATATATATTCACTGTGAAAAACTCCATTAATGCATCGGTTAGGGTTCCTATTACAGTGACAAAAATATGAAACTTCATTGTTAGGATTCCCAACCTCCCCACTCCCCCACCATACAGATACCAATAGGCACTAGTGTGTGTCTTGGGGTTGGTGGCCCTAATTCTCACCCCATTCCATGTGTAAGGAAGCTGATATGGTACAGTATAGCAGAATGGGGTGATCATTAGGCTGGTGGCCCTGAGGCAGACCCTGATGTTTGTTGGTGAGTGTAGGGCGGGGTGGGCTGAAGTGGTACAGTTGGGAACCCTAACACTGAATTTCAATACTTTTGGCACTGTAATAGGAACCCAAACCAATGCATTAGTGGAGTTTTTGCAATTAATTTCCTTACTTTTTGAGATAGTATACAGTATCCTTATTTTACTGTGGAAGCTCAGGGTCTTTCAGACCCTGTGCTACAGTGCCTCTGCAGATATGCATAGGTATGTAGGTATGGAAGTGCAGGCCCAGAGGGCCCTGTGCTTCTATGTGTCAAACAACAGTGACCAAATTGTCAGCATAGTCATCTTATTACCCCATCTCATGTACTGTGGTACAGTAAAATTGTGAAATGCAAGGTAAAACATAATTATGCGCAACTGCAATGCCATTCTGCACCACAGGTATGAAAACACATTTCAGGCAGGATGTGAAAAATGACAGCTGAGGTGGTGAGAAAAATGGCTATGTTGAAAGTTTGTCATCAAAAGATTGAAAAGTACCAAAGTTATGTATGTGTCTAGAATAAATTCAATGGATGCATGTAAGTTGGGCATTTTTTGGATGTTTTTCACTAACCTTTCAAAATGGCCTTTTTTGGGACCCCACCTCATGGACACTGGCACTGTCATTTTTTTAGTCAGTCCTGAAAGGTGATTTTGTGAAGTAAACATGCCATTCTGCACCATAGTAGTGAAAACACATTTTGGGCAGGATGTGAAAATAGACAGCTGAATCACTCATGAGGCAGTGTGACAAAATGGCAATGTTGAAAGTTTGGAATGAAAATATAAAAAATTGGTGAAGTTACAAGTATGTGTAGAAACATTTCAATGACTGTGCATAACATGGGCATTTTTTTGTATTTTTGGACCAAATTTTCAACATGGGCTTTTTGGAACTCCACCTCATGAACACTTGCACTGTCATTTTGTTACTCAGTCCTGAAAGTTGATTTTGCACAATGACTGAAAAATCACCTAATGGGTCTGGTTAATGAAACTACAGTGGCAGTGTTCAGAAGGTGGGGTCTCAAAAAGCCCATGTCGAAAATTTGGTGTAAAAATTCCCCCCAAAATGGCTTCGATAGCAACATAAGTTCAAAACACCATAGACAGCCATTATACAGCAGTTACCTTGATTCTTGAGCTTGCAGTTCGGCTTTGAAGAGTGCAGATCTGTCCCGGTCCACAGAAGATGACAGAAGATAATCTCCAGTGGTAAGTATGGGGCAAGGGGGTGTATGGGGTGGTGGATTGCTCAGTGGGAGGGTTGGGATGGGGAGGGATAGGGAGATAGCAAGGGACCATTTCTTTTTACAGGATTAAAAAATAAAAAGACGGCGGGGGACAGTTTCCTTTTTTCAAGTATATTTTATAAAAAATAAACATTTCAGGACACTGGGGGTGGACTCACTAGTGTCCCACATTACTGGTGGTGGTGGTGGGGTAGGATATTTATTTATTTATTTAGTTTTTGTTTACCGGGTAAGTACACTAGACAAGTTTTATGCCTATTTTCAGGAACGACCCGGGAGAGTACAAAAGGGTACAACAGGTACATTGATACAGTAATTGGTTCAGACGAATACATTCAGGTACAAAAACAGGAGAAAAGACAATTTTACAGTTTTTACATTTACGTGGAAGGTACACCCAGATACAGTGCTGGGGCAAGGTATAAGTTAGAGATAAATTCAATGACCAACAGGGCTGGTGAGGATTATGAGCATAGTAACATCATAAGCGTCGGTCAAGCAAGGGAGGGGGGATTTGGACGAGGACATAGCGCAAGAGTGGTGACACCAGAGCAGGAGAGAAGAAGCCGGCACCAGTGGACACCGGGAGGCTAAGGAGGCTTAGGACATTCACAGCGAGAAGCCACCTTAAGATGATCCCACAGGGAGGTCCGGAAACTCTTGTGAGAGGAGGCAGTACGGACTCTTTCAGGAAAGGAGTTCCAGAGCCTGGGGCCATGGACAGCAAAACTCTGGTCCCCCATGTTGGTGCGGGAAGTAGGTACACTTAGTAGGCCGGGGCCTTGGGATCTAAGCAGGTAGGGGGAGAGGTCAGCAGGAGCAAGAAACCGGGCCAGTTCCGGAGGGGTGCCGGAGCTAAGTACTTTACTCATGAGGCACCCAGTGCTAAAGTTAAGGTGATTGAGCGGGGATAACCAGACAAGCTTCTCGTAGAGCTCGCAGTGATGGGTGAGGGGGTAGAAGACTTGGTTTGCTGACCAAGGCACCTAGCTTCACCTGAGCTCTTTCCTTCTAAGACTGTTTGAAAGGCAGAGTAGAGAAACTTACCAGAGCAAGGGAGAAGGATTAAGACTTAGTTTGGCTAAGCAGATTTACTGTGTGGTGGTGTTTTTATTTTTTACTCACAGGGATTGCTACTGTTTGTTGCTAACATTTCATTGCTTTATTTTTTCTCTGATTCAAATTGTTGTTGCTGGTATACCTTCTTCTGCATTATTACAAGGTGTGCCTACAGGTGTGTGCTAACAGATTACTGCTGTAATCTTCTGATTCAAATTGTCTTTTGCAAGGTATATCTTCTGTTACTGCTTTATTTTTCTCTGGAGCAAAGTGTTTCTTACAGGGTATATCTTCTCTGAAATTACTGTGTTACAGGTGGAGCTTACATTTTTGTGACTTTTTTATCATTGGGCTAAGCAAAATTACTGTTTGACACTGTGTTTTATTTTATTCTTGTTTGTTGAAAAGGTTTGTTGTCTCAGAGGTGTTTCAGTCTCCTTCTCACATTGAAGGAGCTAATTGCTTTTCCTCCCACAGCTCTTCCAAAGGATTAGGAGTGTATGTGGGGGTGGAGCTGGCAAACTGTCAGTAATTTCAACAGAAAGAAGGGTTAAAAAGTCAGGTTAGTTGATATCTTGGAGGTAGAAGACTTGGTTTGCTGGCCAAGGCACCTAGCTTCACCTGAGCTCTTTCCTTCTAAGACTGCTTGAAAGGCAGAGTAGAGAAACTTACCAGAGCAAGGGAGAAGGATTAAGACTTAGTTTGGCTAAGCAGATTTACTGTGTGGTGGTGTTTTTATTTTTACTCACAGGGATTGCTACTGTTTGTTGCTAACATTTCATTGCTTTATTTTTTCTCTGATTCAAATTGTTGTTGCTGGTATACCTTCTTCTGCATTATTACAAGGTGTGCCTACAGGTTGTGCTAACAGATTACTGCTGTAATCTTCTGATTCAAATTGTCTTTTGCAAGGTATATCTTCTGTTACTGCTTTATTTTTCTCTGGAGCAAAGTGTTTCTTACAGGGTATAACTTCTCTGAAATTATTACAGGTGGTGCTTTACAGGTTTTACAGTTTTATCTAACATTAGGATAAGCTTTCAGGGTTACTGCATTTGTTGTTGACTGTTTCTGCTCTTACCTCCTTGTTCTTTCGTCCGTGGTTCTTCTTTTTAGGCAGGGGAAGGGCCCAGCCACCCACCCCCATCCCCAACCACCCCACGCTACACTCCTTTTATAGGGTACCACAGTTGTGACATTTCCTGTGGCAGAGCAGGAAGGGGCTGATCAGTGGGGCCTCCACAAGGTGATCTCATTTACAGGGCACTAGTAATTTAACTTGTTATAACAAGTTAAACAAAGCACAATTAAACCATTACTTGCATTTTTTCCTTCTAATTACTCTGACTAGGTTACAAACCCAGCAACTTATTTGGAATGGATTTCATTAACTGCAGGTACTGTGGAACAATTTTCAGAAGGACAGTCTTACAGGATTTAGGACACTGTCCTACATGCTGAGCCTTTGGAGATCTTGGGTCTCAGCTCTGGGCAGCATGGGCAGAGATTGCAGCCTCAAATTTCATATTGAAGAAGAAATACATTATAAGAACCACCCGCCATTTCCCCAGCATCCAACAGAAAAACCTCGACCGCAGAGGGTAGTTGGTCCAGGAGGTTGGCAGGTGGTTAGGAGGAGCAAATCAGGTGCCCCATCACCTCTGCTCTCCAACACATTACTCCAAAACCATATAAACACTACAAACAGGTATCTGCCTCTATCTCTGAAATCAAATAAAGAGGCAGAAGACACTGCAGAGCAGGACACTGCGGCACAGGAGCTAGCACAACAATACTCACCCAAATCAGGAACCAAAACTAAACAAGCACAAAGGAAATCCAAAAACTTCTGATCATAGGAGAATCCATGATTCGGGAGTTGATACCCATCTCCAGCCAGGGTGATGGTCAGATGTCTCCCAGGTACATCAGCATGGAGACACTGACCGCATACAAAATTGTTCACAAAGCAGGAGAAAACATTGATGTCCTAGTACACATAGGGACTAATGATCTCGCCAGCCGGTCAGTTGTGGAGACCAAGGAACACCTGACTAGGCTGGGTGACAAACTATCATCTATTTCATCCGGCATCTCCTTCTCTGAGATCCTGCCAGTCTGGGAGAAGGGAGCAGATGGACGGAAGGTCAGAGAAGGGGAGATAAGGGAGCTAAACACATGGCTCAAGGACTGATGCCAGGAAAAAGGACACAGATTTGTAGGGAACTGGCAACAGTTCTGGGGCGAAAGTTCTTTAAATTTGATGGACTGCATCTGACTAAGAGGGTCAGTGCATTGGGGCAGAAGTTTGATGTCTTTGCAGAATATTTAAACTAGCAAATGGGGAGAGGTGCAGCACCCCTCACTAAATCGAAGGAAGAACACCCCTCCCCTCAGCTAGTGGTCAAACAGGAATTCAGCGTGTTTGCCGTTCATTTGCATCACCAGGTAAGAAAAAAGGTTTGTCTCCCATCACGATGCACAGGGTAATGCCAAACTTCACCAACAACTAACACACCAAAATCTGGCCAATGGAAAATCATGTACACAATGCTCACAGCCTGGGAAATAAGATCCCAGACCTGCAGGCAATAATGTCAGAGGCTAAACTGGACATAGTAGCAATTAGTGAGACGTGGTTTACCAGTAACCACACTTAGGAGACTTCAGTACCTGGTTATGTATTGTTCAGAAGAGATCGAGGTGCAAAGGGGGAGGAGTGGCCCTGTATGTTAATGAAAATATCAAAGCTACAGAAATTCAGAATACACATAAGCCAGAAGAACTGTGGGTCACCCTGTAAACAGGAAATGGGACAGCCATAAGAACTGGGGTTGTCTACAGGCCCCAGACCAGAGGGAGGACATAGACACATTACTGTTAGAAGATATACAAAACATGACAGCTAAAGGGGAGGTTCTGATAATGGGAGACTTCAACATGCCAGATACAGATTGGTCAATACCAGCAGGAACATCTGCCAGAACTAGACTCATAGTGGATTCCCTGCAGGGGGAGGGCCTCAAACAACTGGTACAGTAGCCCACAAGAGACAGGGCTATCCTAGATCTAGTACTGACTAACAAAGAAGGGATCACAGATCTCCAGGTAGAAGGTCACCTGGGGCCAGTGACCATCACATGGTATGGTTCAATTTGGCTACTACATCTAAATCATCCCATTCCAAGGCAAAATATGGGACTTCAGAGGAGCTGACTTTGATAAGATGGCCAACAGAGTTAAGCTAGCCTGGCAAAAGAAACACAGGTGAGGAGGTACAGGCAAAGTGGGCAAGCATTAAGGATACAAATACTTGAAGCAACATCCCATTGTGTTAGACAGAAAAGGAAGTGCAAAAGAAGGAAACCACTTTGGTTCTCAAATACAGTAGCAGAAAAGGTCAGAGCCAAAAGGCTGGCCTTCAGAAAATATAAGGGAACACAGCGGGATGAAGATAGGAGGCATACCAAACTGCCCTAAGGAAGCAGGTAAGGCAGTAAGGCAGGCAAAGTCCCAAACTGAGGAAACACTAGCAAGAACAGTAAAGAAGGTGACAAGACTTTCTATAGATACATTAGTGAAAGGAGAAAGTCCAGAGGGGGTATTGCTAAGCTTAATGGAGAAAAGGGAGCATGTGAGGAGGAGGACCCTGTAAAGGCATCTATCCTAAATAGATACTTTTGATCAGTATTTACTGCAGAGAAGGTAGGGCAGGGCCCACAGCTCAGCATCATGGACACAGGGGGGAGGGAGGTGAGCACTACTCCCTTCACAAAAGAAAGGGTCCTACAAGAGCTTGCTAAGCACAGGGTGGATAAGGCAATGGGACCTGATGGCATACATCCCAGGGTACTTAAGGAGCTAAAGGAGGAACTAGCAGAGCCATTAGCAGAATTGTTTAGTGAGTCTCTGAGCACAGAAGAGGTCCCAGAAGACTGGAGAAGGGCTCATGTGATCCCACCCACAAGAGTGGTAGCAGGAGGAGGCGGGGAACTACAGACCGGTCAGTCTTACCCTCAGTAGTGGGCAAGATTATGAGGCACTCCTTAAGGAAAGGATAGTGCAACACCTGGAATCCATAGGGCACAGGATCCAAGACAGCATGGGTTTACAAAAGGAAGGTCCTGTCAAACTAATCTCATAGATTTCTTTGACTGGGTAACCAGAGTGGTGGACCAAGGGGGAGCAGTTGATGTCGCCTACCTTGACTTCAGCAAAGCTTTTGACACTGTTCCACATAGAAGATTGATAAATAAGCTAGGTAGGCTCGGGGTGGGTCAGAAGTTGGTCAACTGGGTGGCAAACTGGTTGACTGGCAGAAAACAGAGAGTGGTGGTCAATGGTATACAGTCAGAAGAGATGCAAGTCACAAGTGGGGTACCTCAGGGATCAGTCCTGGGGCCAGTCCTATTCAACATCTTCATTAGTGACCTTGCAGATGGACTAGAGGGTAAGGCTTGTCTGTTTGCAGATGACACCAAGATCTGCAACAGAGTAGATGATCCAGATGGGGTGGGCAGAATGAGAAGAGTTCTGGATAAACTAGCAGAATGGTCAGAACAGTGGCAACTGGATTTAATGCAAAGAAGTGCAAAATCATGCACATAGGGAAGAGAAACCCTGAAGCCACTTATAGGCTGGGAGGAGTTGCTAGCAGTCACAAAGGAAGAAAGAGACTTGGGCATCATCATCACTGATGACCTAAAATCATCCAAGCAGACCTCTAAAGCAGTAGGTAAGGCTAGGGGGTGTTAGGGTGTATTAGTAGGGGTATCACAAGTCGTGAAGAGGGAGGTAATAACCTCTGTACAAGACATTGGTTAGGCCCCATCTGGAGTACTGCGGCAGTATTGGAGGCCACACCTTCACAAGGACATTAACCAAATTGAGGCAGTCCAGAGAAGGGCAACCAAAATGGTGCAGGGACTGCATCAGAAGACATATGAGGACAGATTAACGGAGCTCAATATGTATACCCTTGAGCAAAGGAGAGGGAGAGAGGTGATATGATCGAGACATTTAAACACCTTAAGGGCATAAACAAGGTGAAAGAGTCTAACATGTTTAAATATAAGAAAAATAGCAGGACAAGAGGACACAGCATGAGATTAGAGGGAGGCCGATTAAGGGGGAATGTGAGGAAATTCTTTTTCACAGAAAGGGTGGTAGATGCATGGAATGGCTTACCACAAGAAGTGGTGGCTATGAATACAGTGCAGGGCTTCAAACAGGCATGGGATAGGCATAAGGGAGCAATACAAATGACTATGAATAGATAGGTCACTGACAGAGCAAAGGCCGATGGCACATTTATAAGGTAGAAAAAGAAATGGGCAGACTGGATGGGCCTTGCGGTCCTTATCTGCTGTCAACTTCTATGTTTCTATGTTTCTATGAGGCGGGGGGCGGCCAGGGCAAAACGACAGGGTGAGGCGGGGGCGGCCAGGGCAAAACGACAGATGTTGTACGTTGTGCATAATTGGGGACACCGGGAGTGGGCTACCAAGTGTCCCACCTGGGGGGGGGCTAATGCTGAATAGGGGTTGGGCACCCTATTGTCATTAATAAACTGCACAGTTTTGGTCTGTTGTGGACACTGGGAGTGTGTTCCCCAGTGTCCCACACTGGTGGGAGGGGGGCTAGTGCTGACATAGGAATTGGGCACTCTATGTTGGCAGAAACATTTATTTTTAAATAAATATTCTGTATTTTCTGCTCACAATGTAGGATCTTACTTTGGATCACATCATACAAAGTAAGATCCTACTTTGTATTATGCCGATATGAAAGAAGAATTATAATATTAAATAAAAACATATTTTAAAGGCATTTTTCAAGTCCTAAAGTGTAGAATGCACCAAAGGGGTCCCAATATGCAAGCTGCATGTGTCAGATCCTCCCCAGATAATCATTTCTTTTGGGGGGGTCCAAATTTGAATTTTTCAGGCAAAACTGAAAACAAGATGGCAGCCATATGAAAGAGGAATTTTCTCATACAAAGCAGGATTCCTCTTTCATTTCATACAGCTATATTTTAGTGCTTACTGAGTATGCTCAGAAATGGTTTTCTTCAAATTTTTAAATTGCAATAATTTAAAAATGGCTTATTTTTTCACCAGACTAGCAAAAGGCACATCTGTGATGTAGTCCCTTTCTGCTCTGAAAATTTCAGACCAAAAAACCAAACCATCTGGGCTGTAGGCAAGTTCAAAGAAAAATCCCAGCAAAGTCAATGAGCAAAAAGATGTTTTTTTCACCTCTCCATAACTTGGAAACCACACATCTGATCGTATGTAACTTGTCACATCAAGATATCTTCTCCACAGGAAGGCTCAAATCAACTTTTGTACAAATCCATTTAATGGTTGCAAAGTTATTAAAGAGCAAAATATTTAGTTTAACATTGATCTGCCTACTCAACTCTAACTATAGAGGCACAACTGTGCCCCTATAATATATATTTTTTATATTGTGGTCAGTGATCAACTGTGAGGGGGATGACTAGACACCAGGGATTTATTGTGGCTGGCAATCACTGGCGAGGGGGGCCACCAGACACCAGGGATTTAAAACCAAATAGTTGTTGTGTGAAGTGTGGAATTTTGTCCATGAAATTCCACACTTTGCAGAAGATCCCCGCTCCTTGAATTTGCAAATTTTGTGAATTGCGCTTTATAAATTGATGGTAATTCATGAAATATTTCATGAATTGGATTTTTCAGACTTAGCACATTGCTATTTATAAATGCAAAATGGTTAAAAACAAGAATTACACTGTATTATCATTGACTTTAAGACTGCTTTTGATAATGTCAACAGAGTACAACTATACCAGACCCTAGAAGAAAGTGGAATAGAGCTAGGTCTAACTGATATTATTGTAAGATTATACCAGAATAATACTACACAAATCAACAGGGAGATAAAAGTGATGGTTTCACAACAAATAAAGGGGTAAAACAAGGATGCAGAATGTCACCAACACACTTCAATATTTTTCCAAATAGTATCTTAGATAAACTATACAAAATGAGTTTCATTTACCAATGGTAGGCATTAGAAAATGCCCCAACCTGGCTTTTGAGGATGATATATTTTTCTTATCAACGAGTCACCTTGGAATGAAAAGAATGTTACAAGAATTCATTATAGAATGGAAAAATCTAGATCTACAGATAAACACGTTAACAACTAAAACCATGGTAATCGGAGGTAATAAGAAAGCATATAAATATAAAACACAGGGAAGGGAAATAGAGTTAATGAACAGTTTTTGGTATTTAGTAATAACAATAACAAATAATCTATCATGCAGAAAACAACTCCAAGAATTTGAGAACACAGTTTAAAAATCTTTACCAGTAATTAAGTTTTTCCTATAGATAATGGGGTCAGTCAGTTAAAGGTTATAAAAAGGTCATCAATGCCAAAATAAAAAAAATCGATATTATATGGGGTAGAAATTTGGGGAATCCAGCTGTTATCTAAAATAGATGTATTTCTGAATACATTTTACAAGTCACTAATGGGTCTACCACAAGGATCCCCATCTGCGATGGTATGAGCTGAACTTCAACTTGATTATTTAATCCAGGAAAGAGTAGTATCATATTGGTTCAATATATACCCAATAGAGAACCAAAGATTACCCAGACAGTGTTTAGAGGAAGCCATCAACTACTTGAATAATAAGTTTATATTTCCTAGCACACAAGTGGTAAAATTACGTATGAAGCCTGTGGGTTTATTACGCTATTTAGCTGAAATTTATATCTACCCTAGGGAATTGGTAATCTACCAAATCAAGGAGAGATTAAAAAATATACATATACAAAATGAAATGAGTCTTTGTTCCAAATATAAGAGATGTAAATTGCTCTGACTGAATAAGAATACATACAAAATTGAATCTTATCTACAGATTATGAAGAACCCACAAAGTAGGAAACTTGTTACCAGATTCCATTTTTGAATACCATCAAAACAACACTCATACACTGTTTTAAGGTAACTAAAATAACTAAAATAATATAATTGTGGCAGACAGGAAGATGATTTAACACACTTTATAATAGTTCTGCCCCCATATGATAAAGACAGAATGAGAACTTTGATTAAAATACATGAAGAAATGAATTTTATGGGCTCACAAAGGTCAAAAACCCCACAGAACAGCTCATCAACTCCCAATGAGCAAAAAAACACTTTGATACAGATAACAGATATCCCTGGGTGGAGCTATGACAGTTTTTAGCAGGCAAAACTAAATACAATCAAGATGCCAGCTCACAAAAAAGGAATTTCTTTTTCACGAACAAGATTGGCCCCTCAAGTAAAAGGACCTTTGTTCGTCAGGCCAAAATCCTTTTTTGTTCCATTCCTCTATCCAAAAGACTGAACTGAGCATGCTCAGAACCTGAAATTTTAAAATTAAATAGCTTTAGATTGTAATAATATTTTTTCATCAAACCAATGCAGACATACTGTGTGGGGCAATTGCTTTCTACCCTCCACATTTCAGACCAAAATTCCAAACCATTTGGCCGCAGTGTGATGATGAAAAACTGAAAAAAAGGCAAATTTTCATGTTTGTTCACTATGTGCAGCACGAAATCCACCAATCTGACCAAAACACAGCTTGGACCATAAAAAGATATATCCCTGGAGACCATGCATGTAACTTTTTGTGCACATCTGTTAAATGGTTGCAAATTTAATAAAGTGCAAAATTTGAGGTTTATCATTAAAGTGCCTACTCAACCCTAACTAATATATTAATAGCTTCACTCCAGTCCACTAGAATGGCATGACATTTTTGCATGCACAGTCTGGGGAAGGCATGTTGATTTGCCAAGTTTCATTCCAGTCAGATGTGTGAACTCCAAGATATAGAGGAAAAATCAATTTTTTTTTGCTGGTTTTTCTTTGTTGTCATCACCTACAGCCAGAATGGCTTGAAATTTCTGTCCAGTATTTTTGTAGGTTAGAAAGAGTTTGCCCAGAATGGAGCCTTTTGTTGATTTGGTGAAAACATATTAATCTGTTCCAAAGTTATAAGGATCTGAAATTTAGTTCCAAGCATGCTTAGAAGGATATCAAATGACTGTGCAAAAGATCCTACTAAGCATGCTCAGAACTGAAATTTCAAACCATTATAACTTGGGAACAGATTGCTATTTTTTTACCAAACTGACAAAATACACCATTCTGGGGCAGACTTTTCGACCCTGAGAATTTCAGACTAAAATTCCAAACCATCTTGGCTGTAAGCAATGACAAAAAAGCAGCCAATGATCCAATTTTTCCTAAAAATATGATTTCCAGATCTCAGAATCTGCATATCCAACTGGAATGAAGACTGGCAAATCAAGAGCCCTTGCCCCAACCCCTTTGGTTACAGTAGGCTATTTGACAGTTCAGTTGGTGGCCAGCCATAGAGGTGTAAGGTGGGCTGTGCTGGTCGCCAGCCCTGATTAATGATATTAGTGCTGGTCCCTTTGGGGTCAGGTCAGGGGTACATGGGAACTGGTTATTATTGATAATGGCAACATCGGGGTCCAGGGAGGGAGGCATGTATTCTTAATTCCAGTAACACCTGGGGATCGGGGAGAGGGGCATGTGTAATTCATTATAAAACTAATGGTGGCATCATTAAGGGATCAGGAAGGGGGCATGTGTAATTCATTGTAAAACTAACAGTAGCATCTTTGGGGGATTGGGGAGGGAGGCATGTGTAATACTAAGGGTGACATCATCATGGGATCAAGGAGGGGGCAAGGGTTTTTTTTTGTATTACTGTTGGCACCATTGGGGATTGAAGTGGGTGACCACTAGACCAACAGGGTCTTGACCAGCACTCAGCTGCCCCATGACTTGTGGCAGAGCCTCCCAGTGAACCATCTAATTGGCGCACAGCCATGTTTGCTGCAAGCCATGGGGCTTAGCTGCAAGGACCCTGCCCCTTAGAGAATTGGGAGCAGGGTCTCTGGCTCACTGGGCTTCAGCGCAAGCTGCTGTTTGTCACAGCTTATGCCGATCCTTGCCCAGTTTGAGAATTGGGCCCACTTTCTCCCTCCCCCATTCAAACTCAAAGAAGACTGCTTTTTCCAACTGTTTCCCTCATAACTGGAATGCCCACCCAACCACACTCTGTATGCTGCCTTCACTACACCTCATTAAATGTGCCCTGTCCCAGGGCCAATTCTCAACGCCCCAAGAGTGATGCAAGGTGCCCGCACCAAACATAGATGGTGCATGTTGCAACTTGCATCAGTTATTGCCCCCAGAGTTATTCTCAAAGGCAACCTGTGTCAACCACAGGCTACCTGCCTCAAACAGGGCTTGCACCTCCCAAGAGCCAACAAATGGACTGTGACACAATGCAAGGGGGCATGTGTGCAGATGCAAGTTGCCACAGCCCCATAAATGGGATTCTCATAACTCTCCCAGAGGGATAAATTTAAAGTACCCTTTGACCAGCCAGTGCTGGTCAAAGGGTACTTGGAAATTTCTCCCTTGGGACAGCTGACCTATGTTCTGCATTATGACGATGCCCTGGTGTTCTAGTGATTCCTTCCCAATGTCCCTGTGATAGTTACAGATACCAACCTCCATACCTGGTGGTCTAGCAGTCCTTCCCCCAGCCCCAATATGCTCATTAATATTTGAATTATCCTAGTGGTCTAGGGGTGCCCCCCCAATATGCCCATTATTATTCTATTCATCCTCATGGTCTAATGGTTCCACTTCCCCACCCAGGCAAGATGTGCCCATCACTGTGGACCCCCTCAATCCATACCTCAAGCCAGGATCATCACAGCCCTCCTCACACAACCGTAGCAGGCCCTGACTGAACTGTCACTGAGAATGTATAATACAGTAGGCACTCAATGATAATAATCAGTGAGCACTTACTGTATTGTTTTAAGTGCTCCCTGTTGGTTCAGTTGGGGCCACCTGCAGTGATGTGAGGAGGGCTGTGCTGGTCCCAGCTTGGGGTATGGGTTGGGTGAGTGTGGGGTGGTGGGCACCTCTTGCCAGGGTGGAGGGGTAAGACCAATAGACTCCCAGGATCAGTGGAATAATAATGGGCATATTGGAGCAGGGGAGGGACCACTAGTCCACCAGGATGGTGTCATTTATTCAAACAGGCATATCAGACCAGGGAGGACACAAGCCACCGAGGGCACTGCTGGACTGGCACACAACCGCCTTACAGTTTACGGCAAGCCCTCCTGCTGCACCATGTGTTTGGTGCCCTGGCTGGCTTGCAGCATACCTAGTAACTTAGCCACTGGGACCCTGCCTGTTAGAGAAGCAGGCACAGGGTCCCTGGTGCACCAGGCTTTGGTGCAAGCTGCTGTTTGCTGCAGCTTAGGCTGATCCAAGCCTGGTTTGAGAATCGAGCCCACTTTCTCCCTCCTGCATTCAAACTTGAAGGCTGCTTTCTCCTACCATTTCCCTCATAACTGGAACTCCCTTCCAACCACACTTCATGTGCTGCCTTCTGTAAGCCTCCTTAAATGTGCCTTCTCCCAGGGCCCAATTCTCAATGCCTCAAGAGTGATGCAAGGGGCCTGCACCAAACATAAATAGTGCAAGTGGCACCTTGCATCAATTATTGCCCCTGAAGCTATTCTCAAAGGCAGCCT
The DNA here is from genome assembly GCA_016271365.2 of Neoceratodus forsteri. Taxonomy (NCBI): domain Eukaryota; kingdom Metazoa; phylum Chordata; order Ceratodontiformes; family Ceratodontidae; genus Neoceratodus; species Neoceratodus forsteri. The sequence continues at coordinate 1,408,396,894 of CM057452.1, forward strand.
GTGTCAACCACAGGCTGCCTTCCTCAAACAGGGCTTTCACCTCCCATGCACCCACCAATGGGCTGCAACACAACATAAGGGAGCATGTGGCAGATGCAAGCTGCCACAGTCCTGTAAATGGGATTCTCACAACTCTCAGAGAGGGAGAAATTCAAAGTACCCTTAGATCAGCCAGTGCTGGTCTAAAGGTACTTAGAAATTTCTTCCCTGGGACAGTTGACCTATGTTTGGCATTGTGATGATGCCCTGGTGATCTAGTGGTCCCTTCCCAATGTCCCTGTAATAGTTACAAATGCCAACCCCCCATACCTGGTGGTCTAGTAGTCCCCCCTGTCTCTATATGCCCATTAATATTTGAATTATCTTGGTGGGCTAGGGGTCCCTCCCTCACCCCAATATGCACATTAATATTCCATTTCATCCTGGTAGTCTAGCAGTTCCATACCCTGCAAGATGTGCCCTACCTCTCACTCCCAACCCACACCCTGAGCTGGGACCAGCACAGCCCTCCTCACACTACCATAGCTGGCCCAACTGAACTGTCACTGAGTGTGTATAATACAGTAGGAGCTCACTGATAATAATCACTGAGTGCCTACTGTATTGTGTCAAGTGCTCAGTGTTAGTTCAGTTGGGGCAACCTGTGGTGACGTGTTGAGGGATGTACTGGTCCTGGCTCAGGATACAGGTTGGGAGTGTGCAGGGTGGTGGGTGCTTCTTGCCATTGTGGAAGGGTGGGACCGCTAGACTACCAGGATCAAGGGAATAAAAATGGGCATACTGGGATGAGGGAGAGACCACTAGAACACCAGGATGACATCAATTATTTGAACAAGCATACCGGGTCAGGGGTCACAAGCCACTAAGGGCACTGCGGGGCTGGAAGACAACCATCTTATAGCTTGCAGCAAGCCCTCCTGCTGCACTGTGTGTTTGGTGCCCAATCTGGTTTACCACAAACCTAGGGACTTAGCCGTCAGGACCCTGCCTGTTAGAGAATCAGGAACAGGGTTCCTGGTGCACCAGGCTTTGGTGCAAGCTGCTGTTTACTGCAGCTTGCATCAGTGCAAGCCTGCTTTGAGAATTGGGCCCCCAATCTATCAGCCAGACTAAGTCCACCATTTATCTACTCAGGCTGCTAAACATGGACTAGCGTTCTCTTAGCTAGCCAAGCCCAACTTGGTACTCTTACTGTATATAATGCATTGTGTCACATGTTTAAAACTTATGCATGCCTCAAATGTAATTCTATAACTCATACATCATACGTGTAACTTGTACTCTACCCAGGCTATTTGTAACCAGTCTGACATTACTTTTCATCCTTGTTCTTTTCCCAGGCTATTTGTAACCAGCCTGATAAGTACTTATGTAATCTCAACCCATTTTCCCCTTCCCCCAGGTCACACCTTGAAATGAGTTTTGTCTCAGTGTGCCTCTCCCGGTTACCAAACTTAAAATAAATAAAAAATAAATAGATGTTGGCTGAATGACTTAACGAACCACCTAAAGCTGGCCAAACTTATTAAATTCTGAATTTGCATAATTTTTATGAAATTCCTCAAATTTTGCAAAATTTCATAGAAATGTTTGGAGTTTTCTGAAATTCTTTAATTAGCTATAACTCAGTTGATGTTGAAGACAGAGCTCTGAATTGTGACATACATATTATCTTTTATGGACTCTTAAAACCTGCCAAGTTTCATAACATTTAAATGAAGGGTTAAGAAGTTATAAGGGGTTAAAGTCTGGCAATTTAATGTACATGTGAACATTTCTGAAAATATTGTATGCTTAAAACATAGCCACCTTTGGAGCTAGATAATTGAAAGCAGCTGCATTCTTTCTTGGAAGAGTCACAGAAACTGCTGAATACAGCAGTACTGGTTATGAAAATTGTAAGTTTTAGCCATGACCTCCTTTCCGACTAGAGATGCAGCGAATTTAAATTGCACCGGCGAAGTGAATGCGAAGTGGGCACTTCGTGTTGCCACTCCGCGTAGTGCTCACTCTGTCTTGTCATTATCACTTCACGTTAAGGTGGAATGGCAACATGAAGTAAGGTGAAGTCATTGTTTTTAATGGACTTCACATTACCATTATGATTCTAAGTGACCAACTTGGTGTTTCGTATTTGGCAGCCCCCACACACATCACATGGCTTACAGTACTGTAAGTCACATGCTCTTTAGCTAGGCAGGAAGAAAATGAGTTATACAAGCAGACACTTTTACTTTCTCCTGTGTAGACACAGAGAGAGTTGTGTGTTTTGTGACTGCTGATACTTTGAGATCAGAGAGGAGGAGATTTAAACTTTGATTTAGACCCAACAGCTTTTTTAAAAGCTACCTTTTTTGTCTTTTCTGTACTCTTTTTTTACTTAATTTGCTCTTTCTGTAAATTTTATTTTTCTTACAGGCTTAAAATACATCCAAGCAACTATTAAAAATAATTAATGTTGTGATTCGTGACATGATCATAAATCATGATCTATGACTGCATTTGTGACCATGATGATCACAAAATGTGAATGCCTACAGCTGTACTTCCCCGGGCCCCCCCCAATGAGGTGTGACACAAAACTCCCTGACTTAAAAAAACTCATTAATGAGTACAATGGTGGGGTGGTGATGAAGCATGGAGAGATACTACAAAACAGGCTTACAATACATCCAAATAACTATTAAAAAAATGTATATTGTGATTCATGACATGATCGTAAATCATGATTTGTGACCATCCATGATGATGAAGAACGTGATTTGTATCATGAATAACTCGTGATAATGGTCCCGACTTAAAAACACATATTAATGAGTACAGTGTTCATGCAGAATTATGCACCACACCTGTCCAGTACTCTGAAGGAAAGTCAAAGAAACAACTGTGATTGGGCCCTAAAGAGGTGCAAATGCACAAACAGAGTAAGACTGCGCTGCACACTGCAGAGATGCAGATGCAAAGGCACAACACCTAACCAGTGCTCACCATCAGAAATTCAAAAATCTGGAAAATAATTCCTTTTCCAGTTGAGGCAGACCGTGAGAGGGGGCAGTGTACTGCACTGCTGCAGTAACAGTTGCTAGTACTAGAACTAGTAAAGATACCACAAAGAAGTACAAAAACTACAGAGCTGCAGTGGATAGCATAGCAGGTTCACATTGCTGAAATTGTGTGGCACAATAAAAGGTGTCTGATTTGATGACACGTGTCACACACATACTCACACACACACTAAGTAATGCATAGCAAATTGAAAACTTCAGTAATATAACCACATATTTTAAACAAACTAAAATTATGCACTGCTGCACCACAACAATCAGCAAAAAAATGGCAAGAATTATTGAAAATATTACAGTGTGTGCATTAACACAGTTATACAAGAAAAATATCACCAAAACAGAAAGTTCTGTCTTTTTCTCCAGGTTAATCTACCTATACCACAGATACGCCCTTCCCCCAAAGCACACTTCCTCTGTCTGTCAATACACAGACTGAATATTGTACATTAACATTCAAAATCCACACACAAACATTAAACGCTCAATGATATAAGCACAGGAGGGTTTCCTATAATCGATGAACTAAAGTTTCAGCAAAACAAATGACCCCAAAAGGCTTTTTAACAGCTTTTAGAAGGTTTGAATTACAGCGCTCTCAGAGCAGATTCTCTCGTACAGCTTCATACACACACTACCCCAAACTGAGGCTCTGCAGAACAATCTAGAGCCCATGTAACCTGCAATCCCATGAATCACTGCAAAATTCACCTTTGGAGCTTAAAAACAAGGTGAAGTGAGGTGAAGTACATTATTTTCAATGTACTTCACCTTAAGAATTGGTGGAGTAGTGCTTTGGGAAGGTGGAGTAATGCGAAGTCATTGTTTTCAATGGACTTTGCGTTACTCATTATAATGCAAAGTACTCCACTTCACATTGCAGAGCACTCCACGAATCCGCCTTCACTCTGCGGATCACTTCATGGAGTGAATTGGGGCCACTTCGCCCACCACTACTCCCAACATGACTTCCTGGGCTCGCTTCCAAACTCAGGTCATCAGCATGGCAGTATGACTCCCTCATAATGAGCCATAGGGGTTGCCTTAAAGCCTATTATTTAGGGTTAGTGAACCTAAAAACATTGATGATATTCCATTCTCTAAGTTTAAACTTACAGGGGCTTAAAATTTAGAAGTTTATGTAACTGCGAAATGTAATTTCAAAATTTCCAAATGTTTGGAGGCTCATAACTCAAGTCAACTTTACAGTTAGAGATCTGCAACACTGTACATATATGCACAGGCATTAGAAATGTCACCACACTAAATTTGGTGCTATTTGGACAAACATGTTTACTTAAATAATCATCGTAAACACTGTTCTAAATGGCTGAACAACTCTTTAAGTAAAGTCATTAAACAAAAAAGAAAATACAAAATATTCAATTTAATTTAAATCCTGTACTCAAAATAATTGGACGTCTTATTTAAAAATTAAAAAAAATGTAAACACAGAATTTAAAGAGCTAAGACTAAATGGGAATATAATCTCACTAATAATGCGCATAAGAATAACAGTAAGTCCTTTTATTTGTACATTAATTCTCTGAAAAAAAAACTGTTTGTCAAGTTGGGCCATTATTAATCAATAATAACCTTATACATAAACCCACTGAAATGGCCAATATTTTTAACACTAAATTTTATGATACTTTTCAGTCAAAACAGGATTAGATTATACAAACAAGACTAACCAATGATCCAGTATTAATCTCTGAGGACAATATCCTAGATAAATTGTATGCCTTAAGAGGTAAGACCTGTATAGGCCTTGGTGGAATTGCTGGACAACTCATTTACATGTTAGCTTATAGTATCGCTCATCCACTGAGGCTACTATTTGAAAAATGTTTCTCTACTAACTTTATCCTTGACATCTGGAAGACCACTTATGTCATCCCCATACACAAAAAGGGTCTAAGAAATGATCTGGAAAATTATAAACCAATCAGTCTTACATCCCTTGTTTGTAAGTTATTAAAAAGTATCATTAAGGACTTCAGCACCCCTGCATTAGACAGCCTTGATATTGAACAGCATGGATTTAGAAAAAAGGACGTAGCTGTCTCTTCGATCTTATGTGTTTCTATGAGGAAGTTAGCTTACAACTCGATTGTAAGATACCTTTGCCATCTTCATCGATTTTAGCAAGGCATTCGATGCTCTGCCACATTGGGCTCTTATCTCAAAACGTCATAACACTACTATCAATAAAAATATAATTAATTGGGTTTCCAATGGTTAAGTAACAGGACACAAAGAGTTCTGATTACTGGTCAGCTATCTAACGTCGGCAAGGTCACTAGTGGTATACCGCAGGGCTCTGTCCTAGGTCCCTGCCTGTTCCAAGCTTTTATCATTGACTTAATGAGCAACTGTGTTTAAAATTAGAGGCCCCTGTGCTAATCCAGATCAGACTCATACAATTCAAAAAAATCTTGACAGTATAACTTGACGGGTAACAAAGTGGAATATGAAACTTAATGTTGACAAATGTAAGATAATGCATCTGGGTCCTCATAACCCATTAACTTCATACACATTAGGTGGATCAACTTAAAAAAATCACTTCTAATGAAAAGGATCTGGTAGTCATTATCTCGGATGACTTTAGACAATCTGCTCAAATTAATGAGGCAATTAATAAAGCAATTGAGTCATCTGGTCGATCAAAAGAAAAATAAATTCCAGGGATGGTAAGGTGATGCCACGGATACATACACACAGGAGAAAAACTCTACTGGTTTCGATCTCACATGATCGTCATCAGGAGGTGATACCATTTTTCTCCCATGATCCTTAAATACAAATTTATTTAAAGTGACAGTGCTACCTAACCACTCAAAAAAGTGCAGTACATAATCATAACCATAATAAAGTGCAGTACATATTCATTTACTGGCAATCACAATTATATAAGCAATGAAATTCCTATAATACGATATGTATGTATATATATATATATATATTATATATATATATATATATATATATATATATATATATATATATAATATATATATTTATTTTTATTTATTTAGTTTTTGTTTACCGGGCAAGTGCACTAGACAAATCCTGCCTATTTTTAGGCATGACCAGGGGGAGGGGGATACAGATGAATGCCAACTGACCTTGAACTAGATTAAGCTGTTGATGGCATTTTTAGTGAATGAGGGAAATTTGGCCAGGACACCAGGGAAATTCACCTACTGTTTTCGATAAGTGCCGTGGGATCTTTAACATCCACCTGAACTACCAGCAATTCAGGCAGATGGGACCTCGGTTTAATGTCTCATCTGAAAGATGGCACCTCAGAAGTGCAGCACCCCCTCATGCTGCACTACAGTGTCAGTACTGGGATATTAACCCAAGTGCCAGATGTGGAAACTGAACCTACAGCCATCTGATCTCCCGGCCTCAGAGGCAAGTGTGCTACCTACTGAGCCACTGACACTGCATATATGTATATGTGTATATGTATATATATATATATATATATATATATATATATATATATATATATATATATATATATATATATATACCATACCTGTGAGGATAAAGAAAGGCAAATATTTTCGATATTCTCAGGGTGGTCAGACCTACAGCGAGGCTATTGCATTTATCCTCACTGTAGGTAAATTTATTCACACAGTAGGTAGAGACTGGCTCATTCGGAACTCATTCACATGTTCAGTTGCATTAGCAGTAGTAACCGTGTTCAAATGCGAATAACTTTAAAACAAAAATGGTACCACGGTACTGTGAGCATGAAAGTTGTTCAGCACAAAAACATCTACAGCATGAATGATGTTTCATTTATGGGTAACTTTTATTTTTTTTATATAATTAGCTGAAAAACAACAAAAAGTGCATTTTTTTCACTTTTTCGACGAACAAATGTGAATAACTTTAAAACAAAAATGATAGCATGGTACTGCGAACGCAAAAGTTGTTCAGCACAAAAATATCTACAAAATGAGTGGTGTTTTATTCATGATTAACTTTTATTTTTTATATAATAAGCAAAAAACAGCAGAAAATGCTATTTTGTTTTACTTTTTTGACAAACAAATGCGAATAACTTTAAAACGAAAAATGATAGTATGGTACTATGAGCATAAAAGTTGTTCACCACAAAAATATCTACAAAATGAGTGGTGTTCATTGATATATACCTTTCAGTTTTTTTTTTATAATTAACAAATAAACTGCAGAAAATTAAATTCTTTTCACTTTTTGCAACAAAAAAATGTATATAACTTTAAAATAAAAAAAATAGTATCATGGTACTTTGTGAAAAAAGTTAAGCAGGACAAAAATATTTACAAAATGAGTGGTGTTTCATTTATAGTTTTCTTTCAGATTTTTTATAATCGGCAAAAAATGGCAAGAATTTACTTTTTTTTTACTTTTTTGGAGGTATGGCATAAATGGAATACGCAACCCGCCTACTGGAAATATTGTCAATATTATTTGTTCTCGTGCCAGTTGACCCAATAACATTACTCATGGCTTCACCAGTCGTCATGTTATCGGGTCAATTGGCACACTAAAACAAAAATATCGCTATTTGCAGTAGCGGGTTAAGTGATCTCTATATATATTTATATATATATATATATATATATATATATATATATATATATATATATATCACTAACCTCATATCTACAATAACATAACTTAACTACAGCACTCAATAATTTTTTAAAAAAGGAGATAAAAAACATTCCTTCATTGTTTCAGTATAACCAGGCTGCTGGTTAACTAGGATCTGCAGCTTATCCAGTAGGTAGGGAAATGGGCAGACTGGGTGGGCCAAGTGGTCCTTATCTGCCGTCAAATTCTATGTTTCTATGTTTCTATGTTAAAAGCATTTTGGATCATTATGGATAATTAGCAACAGTATCATTAGAATCATAACTTACTCGATGGACACATAATATATACAGTCAATATCAATAACAATCAAGCCCATTCAAGTAGTGAGTTGTGTCAGTCCTTTGTTCCAACTATTTACCATGCTGGAGATACCTGCGGTATATGAACTCCTAAGCACCCTAGAAAAAGGTATAATAAATATTTGTTTATAATGCATATATCTGACATATCTCTTACTCATTATTGTTTTTACAGCCAACATTTCTCTCACCAACCTCACCTCTTTTTTTTAATGTGTGGCAGAAGCTCAATTCTCTCATCTAATCCTGGTGTTACAATAGCTCTTAAAGTAAAAAGCCAATAGGATTCTCTGTATAACAGCATTTCATCAACACTGCCACCCCGGGTCCCGATGTCACTTTATCAATGGCACAAAATCTGAACTGATGACTGATGTTATCGTGTCTCATAACATGAGTTGCTAATGCATTCCTCGAGTCTCTACCTGCAATAGCTCGTAAATGTTCCCCATTCCACATCTTAAGGGGGTGAGTTGCTTTTCCTACGTAGAATGCCCCACATCTGCAAGTGGCCAACTATATCACACTTTCTGTATTACAAGTGAAGAAATCCTTAATTTTGAACATCTTAGTGTTATTACATGTTGTTAATGTATCTGTTTTCAAAATATAGGGATGAAATTTGCATCTAGCACATTGAAAATTACAATTGGGTAGTGGAGGCAGCCAGATATGTTGCCTAGCACTTTCTCCTGTGCTTCCCTCTCGATAACTATGTATTAGATGGTCCCTTAAATTCTTGCCCCATCTATATACTATACATGGTTTCTCCTTAATCACATCACCTAGAGATGATTCATTCTCCAGGATTGCCCAATTGTCTTTAAGTATTGTTTGTATAGCTTTAGAATGTCTGCTATAGTTAGTGACAAAGTTAGCTCTACTGAGTGTTGTCCGTGGTGGAGCTCCCACCAATAGGCTATCTTGGGGTGTTTTCAGTGCTTCTGTATGTGCTGTAGTAACTATCTCACTATTGTAATCTCGATTAATAAACCTACCACATATTTCATCCCCTTGTGTAAGGTAGTCAGTCTCTTGAGTGCAATTTCTTCATACTTGTAACATCTGGGCTTTGGTATATTGTCAATCTTGTGTCTTGGCTGACAACTGGAGGAAAGTGGGAGGGAATTATGATCTGTTGCTTTCCTAAATAGTTTTGTTTCCAAAGTACCATTAGGTAACTTAATAATCTGTAGATCTAGAAAGGAAACTATATGCAAATCACTCTGTACCATGAATTTTAAATTTAGGTTTGTCCCTTCTAAATATTTAACAAATCTCTCCAATTCCTCAAGTGTGTCTCTACAGACCATAAAGATGTCATCTGTAAAATGGTGTCAGATGTCAATCTTACTGAAAAAAGGACTGATCTGGTCATTACAGACATATTCTTTCTCCCACATGCCCATGTAGAGGTTGGCATAATTGGGTGAAAAAGCTGCTGCCATTGCCGTCCCATTAACTTGTAAATAGAGTGTTCCCTTAAACATAAAACTATTTTTCTTTAACACATGTTCCAAACAATCTATCAAAAATCTTCTCTTATCATCTGCCAAGGTCAGGTAAAGACTGAACCAGGCTTCCAAAGCCTCCAACCCCCTCCATGTAGTATATTTGTATAGAGAGCAATGACATCCCTTGATACCAGATACCAATCTTCTTCTATTTGATATCACCCAGTATGCCTATCATCTGTGTCATATCCTTAATATAGGAAGGCAAACCCATAACACATTCCCTTATGTGAGCATCCACATACTTAGAAAGGGCTTCAGACAAGGAACCAATGCCTGCTACTATTGGACAACCTGGGGGATTATACAGATCTTTATGGATCTTAGGAAGAACATACAAGCAAGCTGTCACTGTATTTTGCACAGTCATAAACTTCACTTCATCTGTTGTGATACATGCTGACAAGAAAGCCTCATTTAGAAAAATGTCTATATATATAAGTCAACACCCTTGCACATGTCAGACTTAGAAAAGTGATTTTTTTAATTCAAGTTGTGTGTAAACCTGTGTAGATCTACATACAGTTCAAAGGGGTCTGTATCCTGAGTTGTAATAAAGGATAATCCTTTTTGTCGTACCTCCTCCTGGTCAATAGTCAGTGCTGTAATAATTCACCTACTTATAATACCTTGGAGTTGGAACAAGAAGACCCTTTTTTAGAGGAGGGACATCAGGACTACAGTCCGCCGCCCCCACCCCTGGGTCAGAGGAGTGTGCAGTTCCAGTTACCAGGGTCATCAGTGCAACATCACCAGATGAGAGGCAGAGGCCAGAATCGCCATCCTTTGCCCTCCTATATTAATGATACAACACAGATGATAGGCATACTGGATGATATGCAAATAGAAGAAGATTGGTATCTGGTATCAATGGATGTCACTGCTCTCTATACAAATATACCACATGGAGGGGAGTTGGAGGCTTTGGAAGCCTGATTCAGTCTGGACCCAACCTTGGCAGATGATAAGAGAAGATTTCTGTCAGAGTGTTCAGAACATGTGTTAAAGAAAAATTGTTTTATGTTTAAGGGAACACACTATTTACAACATAAGGGGATGGCAATGGGAACAACTTTTGCCCCCAATTATGCTAACCTCTACATGGGCATGTGAGAGAAAGAATACATCTGTAATGACCAGAGCAATCCTTTTTTCAATAAGACTGACATCTGGTGTTGTTTTTTCGATTACATCTTTATGATCTGAAGAGGCACACTGGAGGAATTGGAGAGATCTGTTAAATAAGCTAGACTCTCTAATTATTGTCCTATCTCTATTTTACCACCTCTCTCCAAAGCCCTGGAACTTGTAGTTTCTGACCAACTTACTGAGCATTTAGAGAAATACAACCTGCTAAGCACGCAGCAGCACGGTTTCCGTAAACATCACTCTGCCCAAACAGCCCTGACAGACTATACTACACAGATCTGTGAGGCTCTGGATAATTGAAGGGCAGTAGGATCTTTATTCATTGACCTCACCAAAGCATTTGACACCGTTAACCACAAACTCCCACTACAGTGTCTCCTCTCCATAGGCCTTTCATCTAGCACTGTTACCTGGTTTGAAAGCTACCTCTCACATAGAATACAATGTGTGAAGATCCTTGACATTCTCTCTGAGCCTAGGGAGGTCAGCCTTGGAGTCCCCCAAGACTCCATTCTGGGTCCACACGTATTTAGTCTATTCATAAACTCACTACCTGTTGCCTTCCCAGCAAAAAGGGTGCTTTATGTTGATAATGCAGTCATTTCTGCATCTGGTAGGGATATCACCACTATAACCACTGACCTACAGGCCAATTTTAAATGGCTAGAATCTTGGTTCTCCCATTATAAAGTGTTAGTCAACTACAAAAAAAAAGCGTATGCTCTTCACAGTGCTACAAAACAGGAAAAATCATGGATCCCTACACATAACAAGTCAAAAAGGTGAGCTGCTACAGCAGGTCAGCACTTTCAAATATCTTGGCTTATACCTTGATGACATGCTGTCCTTCACAACACACACTGAACATGTTATCAAAACAGCTAACACTAAACTGTGAGTTCTCTACTGACATAGCTACTTTATGCCCCTGGAGGCTCCTAAACTGGTCACATGCAGCTCTGTGTTATCTACCATTGACTATGGTCTAGTGATCTATGGTGCTGGCTCTGACACCACTCTGAAGAGGATCATAACCCTCCTCAGCAAGGCCTGCCGCCTGGTCCTGGGTGCTGACTATTTGACGCATACATGCAACTTGTATTTGGACACCGGTTGGCTTCCCTTCACCACAGAATCAAATTCCAGGCTTGTCTACTTGGGGAAAAAAAGCATTGCTTGGTCTTATGCCTGAGTCCACCTCTAGACAATACAACTACACCCAACCAACTGTGAACACCAGAAGTGCTACCAAAGGAGTGTTCCTAGTACCTTTTAAGCATACCACACTCTCACAATGATCCCTCTTCTACAGATGCCCGGAATGGCTTAATCACCTACCTACTGAACTCCTTGACTCCAGCAAAATCAGCAATTTCAAATCCAGACTCCACAACCTGCAGGCACGTGAGACCACCTGCAATTGTTAGCCCTTACCAATGCCACCTGAGGGCCTTCCACATTCCCCAGCACCCCATACTTCCCTGAGCAGCTCCCCATACCCTTTCTCCCACCCACCTCACCCACCCCCACCTGACAATGCCTTCCTGGCTGCACCCCCCCAACTTATATCATCCTTGTCCTGAATCTGTCTAGACCCTCTAATTCCCCTACATGGCAATTCCTCACTACCACAGATGAGTGGTTGCTTTGCCATGCACTCTCTAATTGTGCTGGCTGTTTCTGACCAATTGCACTTAGAAACCTGTTCATTGTGCTTAGTAACCTCTATTGTTTGTTATGTAGCCACCAGCTGTTTCACTTTCGTATGTTTATTGTTGTCTAGTGTCACTCTTGTTCCTCTCTCTTTACAATGTTTTAACTGATGTAACTCAATGGCTAGGTATTGTGTCACTTGACTTGGAACCTTTGTAAATGAGCCTCTGGCTCAAAGATATTAATCTGAATCTTAAATAAATATATACATAAATAAAAATATTTAGAAGGCACATACCTAAAATTAAAATTCACGGTACAGAGTGATTTGTATATGGTTTCCTTTCTAGATCTATAGATTGTTAGGTTACCTGATGGCACTTTGGGAAACAAAACTATTTAGGAAAGCAACAGATCATAATTCCCTCCTACTTTCTTCCTGTTGTCACCTGAAACATATAATTGACAATATACCCAAAGCCCAGATGTTAAGAGTAAGAAGGAATTACACTCAAGAGACTGATTACTTTACACAAGGGGCTAAACTATGTGGCAGGTTTGTTAATCAAGGTTACAATAGTGAGAGGGTCACTACAACATATACAGAAGCACTGAAAACACCCCCCAGATAGCCTACTGGTGGGAGCTCCACCATGGACAACACTGAGTAGAGCTAACTTTGTCACTAACTATAGCAGACACTCTAAAGCTATACAAACAATACTTAATGACAATTGGGCAATCCTGGAGAATGAACCATCTCTAGGTGATGTGATTAAGGAGAAACCATGTATGGTATATAGATGGAGCAAGAATTTAAGGGACTGTCTAGTGCATAGTAGTCAAGAGGGAAAAACAGGAGACAGTGCTAGGCAACATACCTGGCTGTCCCCACTAGCCAATGGTAATTTTCAATGTGGTAAATGAAGATTTTGGCCCTGTATTTTGAAAACAGATACATTTATAATATGTAATAACACTAAGATGTTCAAAATTATGGATTTCTTCACCTGTAATAAACTGTAGAGAATGTGATATATCTGGCCAGATGTAGATGTGGGGCATTCTATGTAGGAAAAACTATTCACCCCCCCTTAAGGTTTGTGTAGGGGAACATTTACAAGCTATTACAGGAAGAGTCTTAAGGAATGCATCAGCAACTCATGTTATGAGACATGATAACATCAGTCATCAGTTCACATTTTGTGCCATTGATAAAGTGACATTGGAACCCAGGGGTGGCAGTGTGGATGAAATGCTGTTATACACAGAATCCGATTGGCTGTTTGCTTTAGGAGCTATTGTAACACCAGGATTAAATGAGAGAATTGAGCTTCTGCTGTGCTTTAAAAAGAAGAGGTGAGGTTGGTGAGAGAAATGTTGGCTGTAAAAACAATCATGAGTAAGAGATGTGTCAGACACATGTATTATAAACAAATATTTATTATATCTTTTCTAGGGTGCTTAGGAGTTCATATACCAGAGGTATCTCCAGCACTGTAAATAGCTGGAACAGAGGACTGACACAACTCACTACTGGAATGGGTTTGATTGTTATTTATATTGACTGTATATGTTAAGTGTCCATCAAGTAAGTTATGATTCTAATGATACTGCTGCTAATAACCCGTAGTGATCCAAAATGCTTTTTATATTGAAACAATGAAGGAATGTTTTTACCTCCTTTTTTAAAAACTATTGAGTGTTGTAATTAAGTTATATTACTGTAAATGAAGTGAGTGGTATGTATATGTGTATATATATATATGTATACATATTATGAGGAATTTATTGCTTATATACTGTAACTGTGATTGCCAGTAAATGAATATGTACTGCACTTTATTGAGTGGTTAGGTAGCATTGTCACTTTAAATAAATTTGTAGTTAAGGATCATGGGAGAATGCTGGTGTCACCTCCTCATGACAATCATGTGAGATCGAAACCGGTAGAGTTTTTTCCCTGCATGTATATGTATACATGGCGTTTTATATGTATGTGATTAATAAAGCTGGGTATAACTTTACAGTGCCTGGGCAGTGCTGGTTTTTGCTTTTTTGTATGTGACTGGTTATTCCGAGCATGCCCTTAAGCTGGTGGAACTGTTTTGTTGTTGTGCTGTACAGTAAGGTGATGATGCCTATATACAGGGCATATGTAAGACCACACCTTGAATATGCCTGTCAACTGGGGTGCCCATACAGAAAGTCAGAAATTATTCTACTGGAAAGGATTCAGAGAAAGTATACAAAACAAATCCAAGGTCTTTACAAAGAGTCATATCACAAAATAATTGAAATCTTAAAACTTATGTCACTATCCACACGGCATCTAAGAGGCGACCTCCTATTTATGTGTGATGTTATTCAGGACCCATATTTGCTTTCTGTTTTGGGCTTTGAATTTAAAAACAATGCATACACCATGAGAGGTCACCCACTGCAGTTATACAATAAAAAATGTAATTAGCTTGTCTGTAAATATTTCTTCACACTACGAATTGTGAACCCTTGGAATAAACTCCCCCTGGAAGTTATTATCAGTAAAACCAAACTTGAATTTAAGCGACGCCTAGATAAAATCATTCTTTCTGGTCATAAAATTAGCTATTATTAATTCAATAGGAGCAGTCATGGGCCTACAAGCCTCCTGGCTCCTTTGTCACCTTAGTATGTTTAGTTTACATAGTTATTAACTGTAATGTTAACATTTCCAAAGGTTTGGAGCTTTATAACTCTCATCTTTAAGTATAGAAGTCTGAAACTTGGTACACTTCTGTATAGGCATGCACAAAGTCACCATACCAAATATGGTGGAATGTGGACAAAGAATTAGATGGAAATAACCAAAATCACAATTTGGAAAAAAAAAATTGTAAATTTCTTTTGGAAATTTTGAGGAATTTCTCAGAAGCAGAATCAGCATTTCACCAGAATTCCACTGGAAGAAGATCAATTTCAACCAGCCCTAGAACCACCTCATCCATTCACTTTCTACAGTATCTATAACCCAACTTGACTGACAATTCTGCTGCTTCTGCTGTTATAGGTGCTGTTGCTGGTCTGCCTGACCTGAGTGGGGATTGGGAGTAGACAAGGACACCATGCTCACATTTTAAATCATCAGCCAGGACACTGGTTCCCAAAGTTTGAGTTGTTTGAGTTGATTTCAATACCACATTGATAGCAACATGATTTAGTAGATGCATGGTTCTCATCTGTAAAATAATCCCACACTGCAGATAAACTATTTGTGTATTGAGTTTAGCACAGTGGACTGGCAGTGCTTGAGGCTGGGGAAACTTCTGGAACAATTGGGTGGTGACTGCCAAATGGTTGTTTTGTTTTTGGCCACTATGAATAACATGCCCTTAGATAACATTAGCAAGGCAGCTAATATGATATACCCTACATGAATGTAATATATCATATCATATCATATAATATAATGCAATACAGTACAATATAATACAACATAATATATGAGAAGATAATATAAAATAATTGAATACAGGATTAGGTTTATTTTTAATTTTTTGTTGCTTTTTTATATATTTATGGGCCAAGACAACATGAATCATGAACCTGAACTCATGATTTGGGCTTGCCACTTGAGTCTCTTCCCTAATGCTGTTTTCAGAAGCCACTAATGGCAATAAGGGAGGGAGACATGGAAGAATTTGACAGGGAATAAAAGATGACTTTTTGGGAAACTAATGTAGATTGTACATTTCTGGTGAGTCATTTCTCTCATGTAAGTGAATGAAATAAAAGCATATGAAGAAGGAAAAGGTTGAAACAGGTGTGCTTTTGGATTTCTCAGGGTGGTTGTATCATCTGATATACTGAACGAGCAGCAAGGTACGCTGCTTGCACTGCAGTGAGAGTGAAAGCAGGGAATTTATGGTATCTAATTAACTATGGTTTCATTGGCTGTACTATCATGCACCCATCCCTTGCCTTCCCAGGCCTGCAACTATCTCCCAGTTCCTGTCCCCCCAATCAGCTCCTTCTCCATGACCACCACTTGTAGAATGTGTACTTGGTAAACCTGGCACCTGAAACATTTATCAGCTCTTTTCCTTCCCCCGACAACATCCATATCTCCCACTGTTCTACTCTTAACGTTTTCTAAATGCATGAACAACACACACAGAACTGATGATGACATGCCACCGTCACTACCTAATGATATGAAAGATTACTCACAATAGTCATCAATCATTCTCAGATGTTACATGACATGTCCAGGTTACACACACAAGCATTAGTGCTTTATGACTTATGTGGTGACAGGGATCAGAGATGCTATTAATCCACCTCACACCACTGACAGACCACACAATACCCTACTGAGAGATTTTGTGTCTTACAAAGAAGCCAACTTGGGAGGGCATGGTTTAGCTGCTGTACAGTATGGCCACTTGATTGTATTGCTCCATTCCAACCCAGACAAAAAAACAATAGCAGCTGTTAACTGTAAAAAATTAACTGTTATTTTAATAGAAAGTGGTAGTGGATTGTGCTGGCTTTTGAGGAAAACAGATATGGAGGTGCTCCCGATGCCTGACTCACAGCTAAATCAAGAAAACCTCCTAGGAAGCAGCCATGAGACACCCACACCATTGGTCTGGTAAATCACTAAACCCAGCAATTCAGAATGGGCACTGCAACAAAAGAGGGGTACTGCTCTAAACAGATCAGCAGTAGTCCACTGTTGACTTTTGAGAGCAGCATCAGGAGCTACCAGCACAGGACTGATGGGCTTAAAAAAAAGAAGGGATTTTATTGGCACGTCTGGCCAACCTTTCAAGTCCTCATTACCCAGCCACAAGAGCTTGGCATACAGATCAAATATCATGGCAGGGAAGGATTAAGGGGCACCTGCCAGCCCAAATCCCAGCTCACTTGGCTACATAATGCAAATGTTGGAGTCTCTTGTTGCTGACATGTCAGGACTCAAAGCATCCACAATAAGTACCTCAGAAGATGTCTGTGACTTAAAGGACAGGATGCATGTTAGCGAGCAAACAATGAAAGATCTGGAGACTGCAGCACAGGATATTTCAATGTTTGGATGACCATGAAAGGAAACTGGAGAAATTATGTGAATGAGCAGAGGGTCAAGAAAATAGGGGACACCGGAATGACATCAGGATTCTGGGTGTCCCCGAGAAAGCAGAAGGGGCAAACATTGAATGCTTTCTGCATGACTTTTTACTGCAGATTCTGGCTCCCAGATGGCAAGGAAAGGTGGAGGTTGAAAGAGCCCACCGAACAAGGGGTCTACCAGCCCCAGAAGGTATCAACCCTCAGCCAATTATTGCATGCTTGCTCTGGTACTCTGTTAAAGAAAGACTCCTTCAGGAAGCCAGAGAGAAAGGCGATCTATACTGGAGAGGGGCCAGAATCTCACTATATCAAGATTATTCATAAGAAGGGGTGGTGGTGTAGCGATTTACTTTAAGTCCCATCTAAAACTCTCATTACTCCCTTCCCCTCACCTTCCTCATTGCAAGGCTGTGCATTCCATTCTTCTCCTTGGTGGAACCAAAAAGCTACACATTATTTATGCCTGCAGCCCTCCTAATGGTAGTGTTACAGACCTTAAAGAGATACTTACCAATGCTGCCTCCCTAGCTGGAAAACAAGAAACTATTTTTCTGGGTGACTTCAACCTAGATTAGGGAGGAAAATCCTGCAAATCCCTTGGCGTCATCGTTCAGAAAGACCAAATGCACCAAGCCATCTCTGACCCAACTAGGTGCTCCCTGGCCACTGGTAGTCATACAAAATTATTGACTGGATAATGACTAACAGAATTGCTAGGATCTTGGAAGCAGGTACCTTACCTGATGCAATCTCTGATCACTCCACTGTACATTGTATATTTCGGGCTCATGCTTCATCTTGGCCTTCTAAAGTTGTCCCCCTACATGACTTTTCTAAATTTAACCCTTCTGCTTTCCTGGCTGACCTGTCCCCTGTTGACTGGAGACCACTCTACTTCACCAACAATGTGAATGAGGATGTGAATTACCTTCTCAGTCATTTTTGCGCTCTCCAGGGCCTGCACACCCCTATGTTAACATGCAGGATTCCGGGTTATTTAGCTGTTTAACCAGGAGTAGCACACTAAGCTGAAAACTTTTTTACAGGAGTGACCTGGGAGCACAGGGAAGTTAAGTGACTTAATCAGGATCACACAGTATGCAAGTGGAATCTGTGGGATTCAAACCCAGGTCTGGTCTGCTGGATGTCACCAGATTTGCATCTCAGAGCCTTAAACCACTGTGCTATACTGCCTCCAAGTGGCTTCACAATAACCTTCTTGCCCTCATCAAAGACAGATAGAGATAAGAGCTAGTCTAAATATTGAGCCTCTGGCTTGCATGCTGATTTAATAGAATACAGATCCACAAGAAATGTTTGTAGGGAAGCCATTCACCTTGCAAAAAATACCTATTACAGTAACCTGTTATCAGAGGCATCTGGTGACCCTTCAAAAATTCTGGAATCAAATAAAGAGCTTTATTGGCACTAAGTTGACTCCCTCCACAAATGACAGGGTGTTTGACGGTTCCAGCTGTAACAACCCAGCCACTATTGCGCATGCCTTCAACTCAACTCTTACTTTACTGACCTCTCCAAATATTGCTAACTACTTTGCATTCTGAATCTATCTTTTTCAATACTAAAGATGCTCCTCTACACCCTTCCCCACTTTTATTTGCCTGCTGTCTTCTGCAAGGAGGTCCATTTGCTCCTAAACTCTGTCTGTGGCAATGTGGGCTCTGACAGACTTGAACCACGGCTTCAAAAACTAGCTGCCCCTCTCCTCGCCTCCCCTTTTACCAGAATTCTCAATCTGTCCCTATGCTCTGGAGTGGTCCCTGATATATAGAAGATCTCCAAGTTGTCCCAGTTTTCTCGAAAGGGGATGCCAAATCTATCAGTAACTATAATCCTATTGCTATACTACCAGTCTTGAGTAAACTCTTTGAAAACATTGTATTTGTCCAAACTATTAATTATCTCCAAGCCATAGACTTCTCTCAGATACCCCACATGGTTTTAGGAGAGACCACAGCACCAATATTGCCCTACTGAAGTTTATCAATGATACTAGAGTTGCTATGGAGAATGGTCAGCTAACAGGTGCTGTTTTTATTGAGCTTACAAAGGCCTTTGACCTGGTGGATTGTTCTTGTCGCTTAGCTAAAATGACTTCCCTTGGTTTCTCCTCTGAAGTAGTTTGCTGGTATTGTGGCTACCTTCCTGACAGGCAACAATTTGTTTAATTCAACTTATGCATATCTTCTCTCTCCACTACCAACACTGGTGAGCCCCAAGGATCTATCCTTGGCCCCCTCCTCTTTACTATATTTATCAATGACTTGAGCTTAAATGCCTTGTCTTGCTCCTCACTGCTCTATGCTGATGACTTAGTTGTACACTCTAGCTCTAATAACCTTACTGATCTCAACTCCACCTTCACCTCTGAATTGCAGAGAATACACTCCTGGTTAACACACAATAAACTACTACTCAGCTCCAGCAAAAGGTATTCTGTGCTGTTTGGCACTGCTCGTAGGCTAAGAATGTGCATGGGACAACTATCCATCTCCAACCTTAATGGCACCTTTCTTGATAATGCTACCAACTTTAAATACATGGGATCACCCTTGACCCCTCACTTGACTTTGCCCAACACATTACAAACACGTGCAGCTCAATTACCTTCAAACTTGGCATTGCCTTTAAATCTAGCTATGTCCTTACTCCCACTGCTAAGATGGCCACTGCTCAGGGTGTACTTACCCCCTCCCTTACCTATGGCTCTGCAGTTTATGTAAATACTGCTAAAGCTCATCTATGCAGTTGGGACACCACCTACAATAAATATTTGTTGCATTACGCTGTCCTCACACTGTCTTTCACACTGCTGTAGGCTTAACAGTGGATTAAACTGGCTATTCCCTCAAACATATCATTCATATGCCTTAGGAACTAATACGGACAAAATTGTCAAAACTGGGAAACCTCCTCTCTTGCATCTCTGCTGTCTCCTTCCAACTCCTTCCTGCTATATCTGTATCTGTGGAACATATCTGTATTCTTGTTTGTGTCATACTTGACATGGAACCTATGAAAGAACTTTCTGCTCAAAGGTGTTAATCCAAGATCTCAATAAATAAATAAATAAATTAAACTTCTTCTACCCCTCTCCACTCCGATGAACAGTCCCTACTAATTGTCCCCAGATGCCTTACTGCTATGGGCTCCCAGACCTTTTCCTACTCTGCTCCTAAAGTTTGGAACTCTTTACTAGTGAACATCTAACTCAACCCCTCCCATTACTGCTTCAAAAGGGAGCTGCTCCACCACCTCTCTATCACTCACCCTTGCACCTACTCTTATCCTGTGTGAGGCTCTTGTTACCTCTTGCCACATTGATCCTTACTGTAGAACTTGCACTTATGCCTGTTGCCTCTAGTCTTTGTCCCAACCTCTCTGATTTGCTGCTTCCTTGACCTACTGCTCTTACCTCTGCAATTATCCAGTTTATGCTGTACCTACATCTTTACTACCCCTTCCTCTTTACTACCTACTAAATTCTTTCTCCACTACTTTATTCAGCCTTATTGCCCTGTGCTGAGTAATTTCTTAAGGCATTATTATTTCACTTAATTTCTGTGATTACTTTGTCAAAATATACAGTACACTGTTATAATACAGTTGTCTTGCAAAGTTGTTTACCTTGTTCTTATTTGTACATTGCATAGTCTTGTTATTGTGCTTTATTAATTCTTTACTTATCACCTGTACTTTGTACTTGAATTTTTGTTTTGTAATTTCTTTTTCTCCCCTCTCAGCCTCAGCACTGTCACCCGACCTAACCAACTGAGCCCTATGGCCCTGTAGGAGCCCCCCACAAAGCCTTGGTTTACCCCACAGGTAGGGACAAAGAGGAAGGGGGCCTCCCCGGCTTAGACCCCCCCCCCACAGCCATACCGCTTGTCCTCTTCAGGGTCCATCCTCAGGCTGCAGGGCTGGCAGGCAAAGGCTAATATTCTAACCTTTTTGTCAATGTCATATGAAGCTGGGTGTTTTTTTTTCTTTCTACACCCCTCTGGAGATGTTATGTGTGCTGACGCCAAGGCTGAAGCTGGCATCCATCATGCTCCACCCCTTACGTGCAGCATGGCCATTCCAATCCTCCAGCCACAACTAGAGGCTGGTCATGCACTGAAACGTGACTCCCCCCACCTCACGGAGGAGATGAGCAGTTCTGGGATGCTGAAGCCTCCTCCCCCTGGCTGGCACTCCGACAACCCAAGCCCATTCCCGAACTCAGGTCGCCAGCATTGCGAGCGGTAGTTGTAGTTGAATTTATTATACATTCTCAGCCATTACTCAAGGTGTTGTTAATTTTTCATTACTTGTATTTCCATGCTCATTTTAACTACTCTGTGCTATAGCCTTTTCAAGTTCAAGTTCAAGTTTATTGCAGGAAAACTCCATTGAGCAAGCTCATTCACAAGGAGGTCCTGTGACATAAACACTTAAAGTACAAACACAGATGGTAATAACAGTATATACATGAAATGCACGTTACATGATACAGGCTGGATATACATACAAGGGTACCACATAGGGTGACCGCAGGTGGTAAACATTGATATGAGACAGGGAAGCGACCTACAGGTTGCATACTGATAAATGAAACATGATGACTGGTGTGTGCAATACATATACAGTATTTTGGCAGCTAGAACAAACAACAGTCTACAACTGATATGGGGGGGGAGGAGTGATTTGGTAGAGTAGCAGTGGAGTGTAAGCAAAGATAAAGCCAGGAGTAGAAGGGGAAGGGAAAGCAGTTAATATGACAAATCAATTATACCTAACCAGTGGATAAATATGGCACACATGGGGAAGGAAGAGACTTAATGACAGTTACAGGTGTCTTTTATTTTGACTGAACTTAGCAATTTGTAGAAGTTTATTGAAACTGTGCTAGTTAGTTTCAGTACGGTTTGTAATTGGTTCCAAATGGAGGAAGGGCAATGCAATATGCGTTTACCAAAGGAAGTCCGCGTCCTTGGTATGTCAAGCATAATAAAGTCAGATTTTCTTAACTAGTATGCACTATGTGAGATACTAATAAGGGAAGAGAGATAGCTTGGCAATTTCTGCAATAGCAGTTTAAGAGTCCATAGCCCAGCATGGAGCAGGTGTCTAGTAGTAAGGGATGTCCAACCAACAGCTGCATATAAGTCACAGTGGTGCAAACGGTAAGGGGAGTTGGTAATGAACCGTAACTCACGGTGATAAAGGATGTCCAGTTTACTTAGATTTGCAAGAGTGGTGGAGGAATAGATTACATCGCCATAGTCAAGTAGGGTGAGAAAAGTGGCCTGTACGAGCTTGTTTCGAGTTTCAAGGGGGAAAAGTGGCCTATTTCTGTAGAAGAAACCTAACCTTGCTTTTAACCTTCTAGAGACATCTTCGACGTGGTCACTGAAAGATAATTTATTGTCGATCCAGATACCTAGATATTTAAATTTGGTTACAACTTCCAGAGGCTCGTTTAGCGTGGTGACAATGAAGTCTTGGGCAAGGGTATTGGGGGGGCCTGAGACAGCACTGCGGAGAATATCATCGCTTTAGTCTTCTTAGCATTGAGCAGAAGCTTTGCCTTTATTAGATTATGCTCAAGTTGTGTGAAGTCGGCAAGCACTCCCTTGATTTCAGATAACGATGAGCCAGAAGTATACACACAGTATCATCTGCAAAAAGTGCAGATTGGATGTAGATATGTTAGCATCTAAGTCATTAATGTACAGAAAAACAAGATGGGCCTAAGATGGATCCTTGGGGACTCCTCTTGCAACTGGCAAGGAGCAGAAAAAAAGCCTTCCGCCTTTATTTTTGGAATCTTCCAGTTAGGTAGCTAGAGAACCACTGGGTGGTATGGTATGTGGCACCCAACTTTGCAAGGCAATTGACTAATAGTTTGTGATCAACAGTATCAAAAGCTTTGCTGAGGTCCAAAAAGACTGCACCAGTTACCTTCTTAGCATCTATAGCAGAGATCCAATCATTGGTTACTTTTGCTAGTGCAGTGATTGTGCGATGATAAGCCCGGAAGCCAGATTGAACTGGGTTAATGAGAGAGAAGGTTTCCAAGTGAGATTTTAACTGAATATGGATCAGTTTTTCGAGAACTTTAGAAAGGATAGGCAATATGGAGATAGGCCTATAGTTGTTTACATCGCATGGGTCACCAGATTTAAATAGAGGGCGGATATGTGCTGATTTCCAGCAGGACGGTTTAGTAGCAGATGTAATGGAAAGATTGAAGATGTGGAGAATTGGGGCAGTGAGATGGGCGTAGCCTGACCTTAGGAAAAAGGGTTCCAAGCCATCGTCCCCTGCGATTTTTTTTTGGTGTCCAAGTTAAGAAGAGAATCTTCTACTTCTTTATAAGTTATCTTGTGCAGTTGGAAGGGGCTGGGTGCAGGACTAGATGTGGTGGGAGGGGTATGCTGGCTCACCGCAGCACCAGCATAAGGTGACGAGTCAAAAGCTAATCCAGCAGTGGCAAAGTGGGAGTTAAGTTCCTCCAGGATTAGTGACTTGTTTTCCACAATCTTGCCACTTGCAACTATCTTTGTTGGGACAGAGGGGGCCATGGGCCATCCTTCTATAGCTTTGATAGTCTTCCATATTTTATGAGGGTTACCTTTAGCTTGTTCGAGAGTAGAAATATAATAGTTAGCTTTAGCAGAGCGAAGTTTTCACACAGTTATTCCTGGCTGTTCTAAAGGCCTGTCAATCCGAAGATTCTTTGGAATGTCTAGCTTTAGCCCAGAGCTTATCTCGAGCTATAAAAGGGCTGCCTTGAGATCAGAGGTGAACCAGGGGTTGGAATTGTTCTGTACCCTTACTTTGATGAAAGGGCATGCTTATTTATTATTGTAGTGAGTTTGTCATTAAGGATGCAAGCTGCCTTGTTGACATCTTTGGCTAGGTAAAGATCTTGCCATCTGATCATGCTCAGGTCAGATAGGAAGTTTACTGCACTGAATTTGCGAAAGGATCTTTTTGTTATAAAGATGGGTTGCGGATGGGCCTTAATTTGAGATCTTATGCAAGCAACAACTCCATGATCGCTCACGTCGTTGTGAAACACTGCCAAATGAGATATTTTGTGTGGATGGGTGGTTAGTACCACATCTAGAATGGAACTGTTGGCAGTATTTAGAGTGTTGTTCCTAGTAGGTTCACTGACTAATTGCCCAAGACCTAGCTCGTCACAAAGGGATTTGAGGCCGTGTGATTTAGGTGACAGCCAGTCCATATTTAGATCTCCTAGAAATATTGTTTCAGTTTTTGCATCTGCGAACATAGATTTCAAAAGATTAAGGACTTCATCTCCACCAGACGGGGGTCTATAGCCACCTAGGATAGTGATACATTCCGAGGAGGGGAGATGAAGGCTCAGCAAAACTAACTCAAATTTCTTGGCTAGAGATTTGCAACTAATATTGGTGACCAAGTACTTAGATTTGGTGTAGATAACCACACCCCCACCTCTAGACTGTCTATCTGCTCTAAATAAATTGTAGCCCTGCAGTGATATTTGTTGATCAGTGTTTGTCTTTTTTAACCACGACTCAGTAATTATGATAAGGTCTGGGTTAACGTGTGCAGCCCAGGCTTGCAGCTGTACAAGTTTTTTAGGCAGGCTTAAAATGTTGACCATCATCATTTTGAGACCTGTGGCCTCAACAAAATCGATAGGCGGTAAGTTGTAGGAGGGGCCAGGGTTGAGCTCCACATTTCCTGAGCAGAGAAGAAGCAGAAGTATAACTTTCTTTAAGGAGCTTATAAGAATGTAGACGGCTTTTTTATTTCTTCACGGCAACCCATATCGTGCTGCACAAGAGGCGGCACCACTGTAATGACAGTTGATCATGATCAATGTAAGTGCTTGGGTAGACATAGGTGAGGACAGTAGCAAGGGTGTGTAGGCTAACCAGGGGGAATAGGCTAAAAGGGGAGAGGAGAATGACATAGTGTCTGCACGGTAGACTGTTATAACGTTAGGTATTGATAAGGTACATTGGAGAACTGAATTGCATTGAGGTACTTCGAATTGCACTGTATTGCTGAAAACTCTGCACCTAGAGCAATAAAAACACAATAAGGAGAGCCATGGTCTCAGATTGAGTGGTCTCGTGATTTGTATTAGTGCAATATTTTCTAGGCAAGAAATTTGCCCACCTAGGTACTCACTTAAAACCTAGATGAGAAAATACAGCAGAAAGGGAAACAAGGAGAGCAGGAGCAGCTTAGTTAGTGGCCATCCACCCTTCAGACTCAAGTCCCCTTGTAGCAGCACCGGGAAAGAAGTAGAATGATAATGCAGGTCATATTGCCCACAAATGAATACAGTGATTTTATGTAGAAGACCAAGAATCCCTCTAGTGGCAGGTCTGTATAACCTGCTAATGGAAAACTAGCCACAAGGAGCTGCAGGCGGGTGTCCTGGTCTTGGTCGGTGGCTGGCTGGGTGCCGGCCGACTGTGGGTGAGCTGGAGCAGCCCTGTTCAGGGACAAGCAGCTTTTGCACAGTAATTTTCTAATTATGTCTCCCTGTAACTTATTTTTTGTACGTTATTATGTTGTCCAATGCTTTGTACTCTCCCAAATCGTACCTGAAAAAAAGGCATATTTAATGTCTAGTGCACTTACCCTGTTACCAAAAACAAGCAAATAAATAAATAAGTGGAACAGAAGTGGAAAGCCCAGAATCCTCTCAAGGTGGATCTTAGGGAAGCTGGCATTCGGTACCATTTCAGAGGCTTCACAAACCTCAGTGTAAGTATGGATGGCAAGGACTTTGAGGGCCACTCTCCCCATGAGGTGGCCATATGGGTGCATCATCAGACATGAAACTGGGGACTCAAAATCCCAAAAGTCTATGGGAAATGCACAGCCAGACCCTGGATGGTAAAAGGAACCCAGCATCTAACTGAGGTGGAACAAGGGTACAGAGCAGAGCAACCCACACAGGGGTGCAAGATGGCAGCCCCCATCAGAAACATCACAGCACATCAGCAGCATCCTTGAAATATTTTAACCCAGGGAAAGCCAGAGGTAGAAACAAACAAAGAATTCCCACCCAACAAAGGCAACACAATGATCACAGAGCCGGTCTTTGAGAGAGCAGTGATTTCCAACTGATCCCTCCTCAGCACCGGCAAAACATCCCCAAGATGGACTGCCAATGGTTGGTGATCCAGCAGCACATAAGGACTTAGAGCCTGAGACTGAGGAGAAACTGACCTCCCTCATTCATAACTGGGCAGACGTGGCCGCTGACCTTGTTGACATGGACACAATTGAAAAAGATGAACTGTTGCTTTCCTGGACACCTTACCTTTGCAGAGGTGACAGCTACCAGCCAGACATGAACTCTCTGTAGGATGTTACTGAGCAACCCCCAAGCTTGCCTTGATATTGGGGTAGGTAACCAACTATATGTCATTGTTATTTTGTATCGAGTTTTGTATTTTTTGTTGTAGATCTCCTCAGAGCATACCATGGTGGGTGGGACATATATGAAGGGTGGCTGGGGGAGAATGTTCAGTAGCCGAGGTAAGTGCAATGTGATAAATGGAGAGTGCAGATCACACTACTTTGAGACATAGGAAGAACTAAAAATGTTCCTTATAAAATGCAAACATGGAGTCTATGAATGACTGACACTAGACCACCATCTTGAAGCAGTGCTACTCGGAGGCGAACACTGTAAGCTCGTCCATGAAACACGAATACTGCAGACAATATATGGGTAGCTATTATGGCTGATCTGCACTCTCTGGTGCACATTGAAGGAGGGGAAATGGTATGCCAGTGCTGTTTATTTTATCTTGATACAGAACTACAAGGCAGCATTTATCCACAGTAAACTTCAAGCAGGCTGAAGGTCATATGGTCCTGTGGATGTAGTCACCCTCCCCCCCCCCAACATAAACTTAGGTACTGCAGCACAATTTTGCTGTGTGCAGACCTATACATAAAAGTCAGCTCTGATAGTAATGATAGAAAAAACATTAATACAGCCTGTCTGGGATCAAGAAACCCCACTGCACCAGAGACAAATTTGGACAATGGGTGAGAATCCTCCTCTGATATCTGGGGCACACAAGTATCATGGAAGGAGGTACCACCCCCCTGGTAGGTGGTGGGGCAAGGCTACTGTATCCAGTACAAGGGCAGTTATATCACGCCCATCCTGCAGATAGGCAGTCTCTGTAATCCGTTACTTCCCATGTAAACAGACCAGTACAACAATATCATAACTCTGCTGTTACCATAACATGCAAGCTGGAAATCATTGTCAGATCATCAAATCATGATGATAGACTCCATCTTCTCTACAAGGAGACCAATAGAGCAGACTAGACACTTTGATATAGATAGATCCCCTTTCAGGTTCATCTCACATGCTGGTTCACCAATTTCCACTACTGCATACATGTCCAGGTACACAGGATGGACATCACTAATGTACTATCAATAAGGGGTTGAAACAGATGACTATCAAGTTGTCTGCTAAACTCCCTCATTGTGTGCTAGTGTGGTGAGGCTTGGAAGAAATACCTTTCACTTCCTTCTCGCTTACACACTCAGTGCTATAATATAACCACATTAGGGTAACTCTTAATTGCTTCCATTGTGAAAACCTACTCAATCCAGTACACAATTGTTGTTTGCTTGTCTTTCTTGAAACTGTTGCTGTTAGCAAAACAGATTCTAGCCAGTTTGTTTAGTTGCTTATGTTATAATGCCAGAACAAGACTGCAATTATTGCAGACTTTGTTGAAATGGTGGACCTGACATGCATTACTACGACCTGGCTGGATGAAAATTCTGGCCCCATTTTGGAGGCTATGACTCCAACTGGGTACTCGGTGCTACACCGCCCGAGATTGGATCATGGGGGGAGGGGGTTACAGTCTGTTTCAAGACCAAAAAGAACCTCACGAGGGCACTAGTTGAGGAGGTTGAGTTTTTTGAGTGTACCATTGTAGCAGGTGTAGGCTATCCAATCGCTCTCATTT
Source organism: Neoceratodus forsteri (assembly GCA_016271365.2). Lineage (NCBI taxonomy): Eukaryota > Metazoa > Chordata > Ceratodontiformes > Ceratodontidae > Neoceratodus > Neoceratodus forsteri. Next base: position 1,408,425,375 of record CM057452.1, read on the forward strand.
GCCATCCACCCAGTGATGAGAAGCGATTCCTTCAGGAAGTGGCGGACTTCATTGTCTACATGGCATTTGAGTCACCCAAATTGATGGTTCTGGGTGAGTTCAATGCCTGGGTTAATGACGAACTCCCACAATTTGGTCAACGCTTCCTCCAGTTAATGATATCTCTGGGCCCTACACATGTGGTTTCCACTGCTACTCATAAACACGGACACTCTCTTGACTTAATCTTTCTCCTAGGGATCGAAACATCTGACTTGGGGGTGGAACCGGTTAGGGGGTCTGATCATTACACCATGGGGTTAAGTTTTAGCACCCCCCTTCGTAGGTCTACCCCTGTGGAGATGGTTAGGTACCGCCTTTTATGGGGTGTAAGTTCCCATGGCCTAGTGGCGGCACTTGACCTCTCGTCCCTCTCGCTGGCAAACAATGATCCAGAGACCCTCGTATCGACTTATAGTTCAGCTGTTTCAGCGGCTCTGGATTCCATTGCTCCAGTCTGTGTTCACTCTCTCTCCCTTCGCCCCAGGTCCCCTCAGTTTGATGGGACTTTGACTGAGATGCGGAGACTAGGACGAAGGTTAGGACGTTGCTGCAAAAGTCTGCCCTTGATGCTGACCACCTTGGATTGATGGACCATTATCTAGTCTATCAATCTGCAGTCACCCGTAAGAAGGCAGAATTCCTGTCTGGGGAGATTACAGCTGCTCAGAATCGACCAGCTCAGCTATTTTGAACTGTGGACAGACTGTGCAACCCAGCCTGTCTACATGTTCAGAAAGCTTTTTCGCAATTAGAGTGCAATAAGCTTGCGTGATTCTCTGCAAATAAGGTGGCCGACATCAGGGTGGTCCTTAAGCCATCACACTCTATGGGGGTTGTTTGTGATCAGTACTCACCGTACCTAAATTTTCCTGGAGTACCTTCAGTCAACCACAGTTCATGGATGTCATGAGGATTATCCAGAGTGTGCACCCTACGTGCTGTAGTTTGGACCCTGGACCGACTTCCCTAATTTTGGGTTGTATTGATATCATTGGTCTGGTCTTTGTGTGGATAGTCTGGTGCTCCTTGGAATCTGGAGAGTTTCCCAGCTCCCTGAAAGAGGCAGTGGTGACACCACTCTTGAAGAAATCTACCTTGGACCCCAACTGCCATGCAAACTACAGACTTATCTCTAACTTTCCCTTTGTAGGGAAGGTGATTGAGAAAGTAGTGGCAGCACAACTGGAAGATCATTTGACCATCCATGACATCTATGAACTGCTCCAGTCCAGTTTTCATAAGAGACATAGCACCGAGACAGTGCTGGTTCGGTTGCTCAATGATCTCCTGATGGCGAGAGATCGGAAGAACCGTACCATCTTGGTTCTTCTGGATCTCTCTCTTCAGCTTTTGACACTGTGGACCACATGGTGTTGATAGGATGCCTGAGGCATATATATGAAATGTCGGGACATTTATTAGATGGTTTACATCTTTTCTCATGGGTAGAACACAAAGAGTTGTGTCTGGGGTTTCTTCTTCAGGCCCAATTGCTTTGTCTTGTGGGGTGCCTCAGGGTTCAGTGCTGTCACCCATGTTTGTTTGAGGTGTATATGCTACCCCTCTGAGACATTGTAAGAAGGTATGCGATTAGGTTTCTTTTGCACCCGACCAGGATGGAGCTCACTCAGTATTTAACAACTGTCTGAAAGAAATCCAGGAATGGATGGATTCCAGTTGGCTGAAGTTGAACTCGGAAAAGACTGAGGTACTGGTTGTGGACCCAGGCCGTCAGATAGGGGGGTCAGGTGTTGTTGCACCCGTTGGAATTTTTTTGGTGGCATCTCACTCCCGACCTCTGAATGGATGTGTAACCTGGGGGTAGTTTTTGATGATGGACTGACCCTACATTCTCAGGTTTCGTCTGTCATCAAAACCTCCTTTTATCATCTTAGGAATATCGCCAGGATTAAGCATCTGGTTCCGTCTGACGACATTCTTACCTTGGTCCATGCCTTTGTGTCCTAATGCTTGGATTACTGCAACTCCCTTTATCTAGGGCTTTCTGGGGTTGAAATCCATCACTTGCAGCTGGTGCAGAACTGGGCAGCCCAGCTTTTGACAGGATCTACTCAATCCTGCCATATTACTCCAGTGCTGAGTGAACTGCACTGGCTGCTGGTACAGTGGCGGATGACCTTTAAAGTTAGTTTACTTGACTTTCAGTGCCCTACATGGACAGAGCCCAGACTATCTGAAAGAGCTTCTGGTCCCCTACTGCCCTGGTCAATCACTCCGCTCGGCCAACAAGGAGTTGTTTGAGATTCCAAGGGTGAATTTGAAGTCATCTGGTTCAAGAGCTTTTGCTTACATAGCCCTCACCCATTGGAATTCCCTACCTCATTGGTTACAGGAGTGTGGAACTGTGGAGGAATTTAAGCAGGGCTTAAAAACCTATCTGTGGCAAAAAGCTTTTTAGTTAACTGAAGTTTGTAATTGTTGTATTGGTATGCAATTTTAACTGTATTGAACTGTTGTTTGATGTTGTATGATTTGCTTTTATATTGCTAGGCGCCTTGGCCATGGAAAGGCGCCATATAAATAAATGTATTATTATTATTATTTTATTATTATAGTATTTGCTGCTGGTTATACCCTCTCCAAAAGCCTAACCCTTCCAACACAGACTAGTCCGAGCAACATGACTCTCCCTAGGGTAAAAAACTTTGGAGTTTTCTCTTAGAAGAAACCCTTCCGTATTTCCCCCCTTCCACAACAGTCAGAGAGTAAGTACACTTTGACCTCTCAGCTTCTTGGCACAAAAGCAGGTGAAGCTTGCTGCCCATTCCCCGCCCACATATTAAGAACTGAAATCTGAACCCGAAGGGACTCACAGTCACAGACCCATTAGGCAGAGGGGCACTGAGAAAAGGGAGGAATTGCAGGTACCAAGCAAGGAGACGTACTGTGTGTTTCCTGGAATGTAAAGGGGATTAATCATCCTGTAAAATGTAACAAGGTTATTCAGCATGTAAAGTCACTCAAGATGGATATTCCCTTACTCTGGGAAACACACCTCACAGACAAGAACATAAAATGGCTCTATAAGAGATGGGTGGGCCAGATATTCCACAGCTCCTCTTCATCAAAGTCGAAAGTTGTGGCCATACTACTTCATAGGTCACTCCCCTGGAGAGTGGAAAAAATAAAAGCGGACAGGCAAGGACGGTGGGTAGTGATCCTCCTCTCATTCCCAGGTGGGAAGGCAATAATCGCTAATTTCTATGTGCCCAATGACAACGCCATGAATATCTTTTCCCAGCTAAGTCAAGCCATAGCCAAAGTCAGAGGATATGATACTATTATCCCACTGATTATAGAAGGGGACTTCAATCTAGCACCAGATATCTTCCTGGATAGATCACAGGTAACCCCAGAAACATACCCCAGGGCATGGGCAGCCCTAGAAACCATGAGAGATTAATGAGGCCTAATAAACACATGGTGCAGGGATACTACTTCAGGGACAGACTACACCTTCAAGTCGTCTGTTCATGGTATGCAGTCATATAGACTACTAGCTAGTAGATGGGGTGGTGGCTCAGGGAATGTTCAACCCTATGACTGAATCAATCCTCATTTTAGACCACACCCCAATAGGTATTTCTTTCCTTCCTCTAGGGGAACAGAGTAAGTTACTACGATGGAGATGTAATCCTCTCCTCTCCTCCTACAAGACTCTGTGTTTTGCACCTGGCTTAGTTTGAAGGTTAAATTGTACTTTCAGATCAATAATAATGGAAATGTCTCTGCGGCAGTGGTGTGGGAAGCCTTTAAGGCATTCACCAAGGGATGTATTATATTCTATACAGTCGCACAAAATAGGAAATGAGATAAGAAATTCCAAAAGCTAAAATAAATGCTACAAACCATGGAAACTCAATTTAAAGCATCTAGCCCACCCCACCAGGCCATACCTCATCTATAGTAGGACTTAAATACAAATTAATACTATAATGCACCACAAAGCAGAATGGCAGATACAGCGCACCAAACATACATTTTGGGAATCCGTAGATAAAAGTGGTAAGCTACTAGCCTATCACCTCTGGAAATAAAAAGCAAATTCACAAATTATGGTACTCAGAAACACTGGAGGGGAAACTGTCACAAATCCAAGGGAAATAAATACAGTAATGAGGCAGTACTACTAACTTCTATACTTCTCACAAACAAGTTGAACCCCATGCAGCATGCCAGTTAACATCTTCATTCAAGACACTCCGATCCTCCACCTAGACCCCAAGCTCTGTCCAGAACTGGACAATCTCTTCCTGCTGATGAGCTCCTGATGGCCTTGAAACAGCTAGCCCAAGGTAAAGCACCTGGTGTGGACAGTATCACAGTTGAACTGTACAAACATCTGACATCCATTATAATTCACCCCTTACTGGCAGCCTTGTAGGCAGCCAGATCAAAAGGCATCCTCCCACCAGCTATGAAGGAAGCGGTGATTATGTTGCTGCCCAAAAAATCCTTAGACTCAGTGAACTGTGTCAGTTTCAGGCCTATCTCTATATCCATGGACACTAAATTTGTGGCCAAAGCCTTAGCTAATAGTGCAGAATGAGTACTCCCTGCCATAATTCACCCTTCACAGGTGGGATTCCGTAAAGATAGAACAGGTGCCGACAACCTCCATATGGTACTGAATGTCAAATGGCATGCTGCACAGTCTTCTATCCCCATGACAGGAATGGCGGTTGACTTTTGAAAAGCCTTTGATTCACTAGATTGAGGTTATCCACACACTACGCTAGAGGTGTATGGGTTTGGTTCATACTTCCATAGCTGGATAGCAACCCTATATAACACACCTACAGCTACCATCCAGACCAACTGCACCATCTCTGCATCCTTCAACCTCCATAGGGCAACGCGGCAAGTTTGCCCACTATCCCCTTTACTCTTTTTTGTGGTATTGGACACACTAATCCAAAGATTATTAGCAATGCATGTGGTGCAAGGTATACAGGTCAAGGGCAAGTCTATGCAGATGACCTGCTCCTCACCATTACTAACCTGGCACAGTCACTGCCACCCTCAATGACAACATTGAGTCAATTTACAATGGACTCAGGGTATGTGGTGAACTGGAAGAAAGCCACAATTTCACCACTGAACCTGTTGTGTACCATAGAATGTATCAATGGCACGCAGATGGTATGGGCACCCAAAGGTTTTTCATACCTAGGGGTACAGCTTAGCACAAAATGGAAAGACCTAGTGGTGGCTAACTTCTTACCACTCCTCACCTTCTTAGAGCCAGAAATTAAAACTTGGCTAAAGCTTTGCTTGTCTCTTAAGGGTAAGGTGGAGGCCATCCACATGTTTGTATTGCCCAGATTCTCCTACTTATTCTCCAACCTCCCTATTAAGGTCTCAGATAAGATCTTCAGCAAAATAGACAAGCTCCTAGCCACCGTACTATTGGAAGGGAAAGCATCCAGAATCAGTAGGACAAAGCTCAAAGCACACTGGTCGAGAGGAGGACTAGGACTCCCATGATTTCAAGGTTATCTATGGGCCTACAGGAAGGTGCAAGCCACAAAGTGGTTCTGCCATCCCCAGCAGAGACACACCCACCTATGTCCCTCTTGAAGCCTTCTTAGCTGATGTCCCCTAGCTGGGCCCATTGTTAGGCACCAAGATGAAACCAAGTCCAACAACACACCCCATTATTCTTGAGACTCAGAAAGCCTTGAACAGATGCATGGGAGAGTTTAGAAACCCTGAAACAGTGAGTGGGCCACCAATTAAGTATATACATCTTTGGAACAATCACAATATTCAGACTGAGGGCACAACAGTAGCCTGGAAAACCTGGAAGCAAGCAGTCATATGAAAGATTGCTGACTTGTATGTCCCTGACACAGAAACCTTGCTATTGTTTCAGCAAGCACAGGATAAATTCAGCTTACCCAGACAGGATTTCCAGAAATTCTTGCAATCAGAGGTGCTATCTTCACCATTAGACAGAGAACCACTACAGGAAAAGAATGGAAATGGCTGCAATACCCACACAAACAGAATAAATCTAAAGGCCTAGCAGGATGGATATGCTGAATAGTTAGAGATGCACAAACCAACCCCACAGACAAATGTAGACTTAGCTGGGAACAGGAACTAGAAACAGACATCCCCATAGACACCAGGGATCAATGTCTTAAAAATGCCCATTTGGCATATTGTGATGCAAAGGACCACCTAATCCAGCTAAAAATCCTACTGAGGTGGTACCGTACCTCTGAGTTCTTATATAACAGACGTCTACTACTGCACTCTAAATGCTGGATATGTCACACTTCCAATGACAATATCCTACACATGATCTGGCAATGCCCTACTCTTATACCCTTCTTGTCAGGTGTCCTAGCAGACTGTGCCAAGATTCTAGGCTCCCAGATCCCACATCTACCAGCTCTTATACTGTTGAGAGATACTTCCCCAAATCTTGAGAAGTACAACACAGGAGGGAAACTAATTACAGGCTGCACTGATGGAGGCCAGGCCCTGTGTCCTCGTGAAATGGAGAAAACCTACAATCTCCTGTTACCTGCTAATAAACAGGTCCCTATTAGAAGGAGTTGTCCCAGCCAGAGGGAAAAAGGCCCTTGTTTTCCCTGTACATAAGGGTGGTCTGAAGGAACCAACTTCCAATTATAGGCCTGTCTTGCTCCTCTGTATCTTGGCCAAGATACAGGAATGACTTGCCTATAACCAGCTCCAGGACTATCTGGATACACATCAGTTACTAATACCAAACCAGCATGATTTCAGACCAAATCATGGTACTGACACTGCACTTATCAAATTTACAATCGACACCCTCAGGGCCCTTGACAATGGGTACACCACTGGAGCCATTTTCATTGACCTTACAAAGACCTTCGATTTGGTCAACCATGGTCTGCTGGAAGACAATTTAAACAACATAGGCCTAGACTGCTACTCCCTGGCATGGTTTGAGAGTTACCTCTCCCATTGAACCCAGCAGGTTAAGTGGAATGGATTATTATCAGGTAATCTACCTATCAAGGAGAGGGTACCTCAAGTCTCCATCCTGGGGTCCCTCTTGTTTTCACTGTTTGTCAATGATCTCTGCAACAACTGTGGTGGTAGCTCTGTAATATAATGTGTGGATGATGCTGTACTATATAGAACCACTGGCAGCATATCAGAATTGAAGCCTCTGCTACATGATTACTTCAGTAAGTTGGAAAAGTGGTTGCTGAAGAACAGGCTGCTGCTGAATGACAAAAAAATGAAAGTCATCTGTGGACCTAGAACCCTAGGCTTAGACAGATCCCTTCTACTCTCCCTTGTCTCATTCTCATGGATGCCATTGGAGGTGGTGAGCTCTTTCAGGTACCTGGGCCTTGTTCTTGACCAAGGCCTCACATTTACATACCAGGTGGACCAGGTCACCGGAACTGTACACCAGAAGCTTGGGCTGCTATACCAACTGAATTCACAACTTATCCCTGAGACTAGAGTTGCAATTGCAAACAGTATCTTCCTGCCAATCTAACCTATGCAGCCCCCATTGTACAGGCCCTATCTGTTAAGGAGCTGGGTAGGATGCAAGTTCTTTATAACAAAATTGGGAGATTTGCTACCAAATCACCTCCGGGGCGACACCACTGTGAGGTGCTTGACTCCTTAAACTGGCCATCCCTTACCCAAAGGCTCCATTTCCCTCTGTTGTGCACCACCTACAAAATAATAAACGGCCCACACCCAATTGGCCTAAATGGGATATTGGTCCCTAAATGCCCGGGCAGGCTGCTCCGCACCTCATTTCGGAAGCTACTGGAAGTCCTTAGGATACAAACGGCAGCAGGGAATAAGTCCTTCACCCACACTGTTTCTACCCACTGGAACAATCTCATGGACCAGCTGTAAAAAGCAGGCTTACTAACCTCCTTTAAAAAAGTGCTCTGAGAACTACATAGGAAACACAGGCAATGCAGATGTCAAGGACAATCTGTGATTTCCTGACCCCTAGAAGACTATCCTAATCTGGGTAAGTTGCTCCCTATGTCCTATACCCTTAGCTACACTAGGTGCCAACATTCTACATGGGAGGGTGACCACGTACAGACTATATGAATGTGCTGTAATAAAAGATTATTTTGTCCCATAAAAAGGCTAGGTCTGCCACCTGATATGAGTCTTCTCATTGTATTGTTGCATTTTGTCTGCAATGTACTGTGATTGTACCACAAAGCTGTGAAGAATCTGTATTATATTGCTGTATTTTCATCTGCTATGTGTTGTGATTGTACCTAAAACTGTCCTGTATTTGAAATGTCCTGCACCCAAAAATTTCTCTGTAACTAATTCTGGGTCACCCCTGAAAAAGGGACTTCTTGGTCCAAGTGGACCTACCCAGTGAACAAAATTAAATAAATAAATACATCTCTTCTCACCTGGCACTCAGCACTGGCAAAAACTGCAGTCTTTGAAGGCTCACATTCTCCACTTATGGGTGACTTCAAGTCTATTATAAGAAATTGGATAATACCTACACTCACACCTTTGCTCAGTGCTGATACCTTGCCCTGAAAACCCTCCAGAGCAGATACAAGATATGATTATTCAGGCCCCCCCAGCCACACTCCTCCTCCTCTTCCTCCCCCAGGGGAAGCTGGGTGGTCAGGTATGTATGGTTATAGTTGCCACAATGTTTTATGTACTAATATGCCCATATAAGGCTCTGTACATTATAGAGGATTAGAATACAAGAATACTAGACTATGTTATAGGTAGTATTGTATATGTGGACTAATTTTCTGAACAATTATTAATGTTTTGGTTAGACATTTAATGTTATACATTACAGCTAAATGTTACAGGTTGGCTTAACAAGGTTATATATTCTAAAATCTACAAAATATTATATGCTAAAAAAACAAAGAAGCCAACTTTACTTGTCACTCACTGACTGGCTGGAAGGCTTACATAAAAAAACACAAAACAAGAAAAATATGGATTTCATTGCCCTGCTGCACTACCAGTAGTCAGTAAAAATATATTTGTCAAATAAAATTATTTTAAATCCCCCTGCATCTTACTGTAAACCACTCTGTCACTCTGCCCTGTTCCTGCTGTGGGTTGGGGGTGGGGGGATAAAAAAAATAAAATTTGGATTTCACCAGCACTCAGTTAAATATTTGTCAAATAAATATTTCAGAAATCCTCTCTGCACCTTTCTTCAGTCTGTTAAATTCACTCTGCCCTGGTGATGCAGGGATGGCAGCTGCCAGTTAAAGCTCATGCCATGTGCACTCACTGTATCCTCTTGTCTGCAACATTAATTTCATTAGCCTGCCTGCCTGAAACAACACTGAAATGTGGTTAGAACTAGTTAACTGGAATGATAATACATTATTCTCTGATGATTTAAAAAGTGTTCTCATCAAAAGTCATTCTTTTCATGATGTCTTGCGCCCACTCGCAAGCAACATCTTGTGGTAGTAGCACATTCAGAGGTGTGTCACTGTTGTGGCAAATGCAGGGGATGCTTTAGTGGATGTGTCTCTCAACCACCAATTACAAGCATGCTGGCAATGACAGCAGTTTCGGAAAGAGCCATGAAGTTGAAAGAAATCTGTAGCTCCAATGAGGTGCAGTTTCCTCACTGAAATGTCAGATGACAAGGCTCCGTTACATGCCTTTCCTGGTGAAACATTCCAATAAATATGGTGGCTCCTGCAACCCATGACACAGTCCCCACAAAGCAGACATCGGGGATGCCCAATCCTCATGTTGGCATGTGCCCCCAACCCCAGTTCAATTTGTTTGCCGGTGGGGGGTATCCAATCCCCATCGGCATCATGTCCCCCCACACACACACTTTGCTGACATGGCTGCCCAATACCTGTCAGCATCATGTCCACCCCCAAACTGCACATTGGGAGCCCACCCCAGTGTGCCCCAAATCATTTTTTTTACCTGTAAATAAAGAGAACAGTCCCCCAAAGTCTGGTTTCTTTTTTTTTAACCTATGAAAAATAAAATGGTCTCCTTGCCGTCCTGCCATGCCCCTTCCCCCAACCAGCACCCAACCTCAGCACACCCCACCTCCCCACACCCCCACTCTCACCTCCAGAGAGCCGGCGCTGCGATCTTCAGTGGAGCTGGAACATGTCTGCACTCTTTAAAAGCTGACCGGGAACTGAACAAAATGTGGTAAGCTTTATAATGGCAGGCAATGGGGGATTTCAACTAAGGTGGATATCTCAAGCCATTTTGGGGATTTTATTTATTTATTCATTTAGTTTTTGTTAAGTGGGTGAGTACACTAACCAAACAATGACTATTTTCAGGCACGATCCTGGAGAGTACAAAAAGAGTGGTAAGACAAGTACACTACAGTACATCAGTGCAGGAATATCATGTACAGTACAAAAGTTACAGGTATTGCTGAACAGTAAAAGTAAATACAAAACGGCAAACGTAGCATGCAATCAGATAGGACATTGTGCACTCACACTGGAGTAAACAGCAGTTAACAAGGTGACAGATATAATGGGAAACATAACATAGTGCAATAATAAATATAGGTAAAGCAGGAGAAAATAGAAAATGATACAGATTGCAGTTATAGCTAAAATAGGAAAAAAAGGAGGTCGAAAAGAAGCATAATTAGGAAGGAACTATCCAACAGGGTGTTATAGGTGAAGATAGGAGGGATATAAATGAAAAATGCCCTTGAGGGCAGATAAGATAGGTTTCTCAAGTGGAGGAAAAAAGGGGGGAGGGTATAGAAAGAGGGTAAGCGTGAGAGGAGGATGCAGAGAGGAGTTAGGTGAGGTCAAAACAAGTGCAGAAGTCAACTAGAGGTAGATGCGATCAAAGCTTTCTTTTAAAACTGAGATGAGATGTGGTCTGACGAAATTTGATTTTCAACATGGAGTTCTTAGGACCCCACCTTATGAACACATGCACTGTCATCTCGTTACAATGTCCCAAAAGATGATTTCTTGGTCACTGCACGGAATCACCTTTTGGGACCAGTTAGCAAAATGATAGTGCCACTGTTCATGAGGTGGGATCCAAAAAGCCCATATTGCAAATTTGGTGAAAATAATTCCAACAATGGCTGCATTACTAGAGTGTGTTGCACAGTTTCCATGCATGCTTGTAACTGCAACAATTTTTTATATTTTCACTCCAGATTTTCAACATTGCCATTTTTTCACACCTCCTTATGAACAGTACAGCTGTCATTTTTCACATCCTGCCCAAAATGCGTTTTCTCACCTGTGGCACACAATGGTGCAGTCACTATGGGAAATCAACTTTTGGGACAGATTAACAAAATCACAGTGCCACTGTTCATGAAGGGAAATCCCAAAATGCCTATGTTGAAAATGTGGTTAAAAAAAAATGGATTATGGGTGTGCGTTTAGCAGTTTCTGCGCATGGTCTTGACTTCATTATTTTTTCTATTTTTCACTCCAGATTTTCAACATTGGTATTTTTTTACACCTCCTCATAAACAGTATAGTTGTCATTTTTCACATCCTGCCTGAAATGTGTTTTCACACCTGTGATGCCAAATGGCACAGTCGCTGTGCAAAATCACCTTTTGGCTAACAAACTGCTAGTGCCACTGTTCATGAGGTGGGGTAACAAAAAGCCCATGCTGAAAATTTGGAGTGAAAATAGCAAGAAATGCCCATGGTGTTAGGGTTTCCAACCATAACACCCCACTCTGTAGAGACTGACATGCATTAAGGGTGTGACTTTGGATCGTCGACTGTAATGCTCCCGCCATTCCACCCCCGCCCCCACCCTGCAGCCAGTGACAAGCATCGAGATGTGCTTTTGAGTCTTTTGCCCCACAGTTCACCCCATTCTCCTATACTGCACCCATCTCAGCATATTTCCTTATGGAATGGGGTTAGCATAAGGCCCGAAGACCCCAAGGCACACTGCAACACTTATCAGTGTCTGCAGGGTAGGGTGAGGTAAAATGGTGTGAGCATTATGGCTGAAGATCCAAAGGCACACCCTGACACCTGTCAGTCTTTGCAGTTTGGGGTTGGGGTTGGGGTTGGCATTAGTTCAATAATTTGCTGCCATTCTTATTATTCATCTCTCTAACTCCTGCACTACCAATGCCAATGCCAGCAAGACAACATTCAGCATTGACAAATGCTTGTTTCATTAACATTGCTCCTTCAGTAGCCACTGTGACCAGTCCTCTCCCTAAGTGAGAGAGAACTGGAAATGGCATTGAGATGTATGCAGAAAGATAAGTTCTTAATCTCCAAGTTTGCTGACTGGCTGCTTTCACGTGGTTCACCATCAACTTAGAAATGATCATAGTGTAGTCCCTAAAAAAGTTCTGCATGATGACACTTAAGTGCCAAAATAGCAAAGGGAAACCATGTTCCTTAGGACCTGCTTCACCGGTGTCCAAAATATCAGATTTCAGCACATTCATTGAATGCAAATTTGGCTTTGACTCATCTACACTCTCCAGAACAGCACACAAAAAAAGGTCAGAGTTCTAAAATGAGGGCAACCCTGTAACTATTTGAAAAGTTATTTGCAAGAAAGAGAACCCAAAGCTTCAGAGATTCTGGCAACTCTCTTTCGACATTATTGTCCATGATACAGATTCACATCTATTACCAAGTATTAAGAGAATTAAGTGAACACTACACCAAAACTCTATGAAAATGACAATGTTTGAGATTTGAGCTGCATGTGCAATAATAAACTAAAGTCAAAGAGGTGCATGTGGGACTGACGTTCTCTCCTATCATTGTCTAGGAGAATGAATAAATGGGCAAGAAATCAATGTTTTCATTGCCCCTGCTGATAAATGCAAAATACATAATTTTGTACTCAAATAAGACAAATTGCATGTAGTTAATTACTAAACAACCCTGAGGATTAGCACAATTAGAAAACATTTTCCCCACCAATTCAGAATTATAAGGAAGCTGGAAGGTATGCGTCTTTGATAATTAGAGATATGAAGCACAAGACTAAAGAATTTTTTATTTAACTCAGTTAAAAGCAAACTTTCCTCGAAGACTCTGAATTTAGATTAAGTACACAGGGTATTTGTTTTGCCTCACAGTTCTCCTATGCTTGCTGTACCATGCATTTAACATAAGGATAACCCACTGAATAAAGGCAATTTTCTGCAACACTAGGCACAGTCTGCAGGGTTAACGGGTGTGAAAAATTTAGCATATGAAAGTGACAGCTTTATTGCTAAATCATCCAAGAGATCATACTCCTCTAGTTCTTCAAAGTAATGTCTAATGCATGAACAAAGTAGTCTGAAAGTTAAGTGCATGGTTCCCCAACAGTTAGAAACATGTGTGAGTGTATATACAGTGTGTATATATATATATATATATATATATATATATATATATTAGATATATAAAGCTATTGCACTTTATTTCTATTGTATTTCACATAAGCATAGCAGAGCTTCTGGAACATGAGCAAAAGCCATTCAAATTAAACAATACTGAAATATTTTGAGGTGGCCAACCAGATATTTGTTAAGTTGTGTTTTTTTTTTATTTACATGATAACATTCAATTAGCTAGAGTATACAAAGGAATAAGCAACTGATGTTAGTGATTAAATGCCCAAGGCAAAAGGCAGAGTCATTTAAGGAACTGCAGAAGCTGCTTATTTTGAGAGTACTCATTCTAAGTGAATATAATTCCTGGGTCTTCATTTCTCCCATACAAAAACTGTGGCATTATTTGCCGTAATAAAGGAATGTTTATTACGGCAAACACACGTGTGGTTTTCCGCATTCAGTACATGTGCGTACCACAATTCTACAACCCGGACTGCTGGCTGCCTCATTTTTTCCCTCAGAAACAGAACCGCCACTCGGACTCGGCAGTAAGTTACTGCAGAAACAAAAACTAAAACTGTTACATAAAAAAGAAACCTTCGGCTCCAGGCAGAAATAAATGTATTTAAAAAGTTGAAATGAATAAAAATGACCACGGACTGCATACTAGTCAAACTTAAGCAGCCACACCGGGACGTCTTTTTTTTTTAATTTTATATAATTGTTGTGGTGAAAAACGAAAGCCCAGCAATTATATAAAATAAGATATGGGGCAGTGTGTAAACTTCTCATAACACACACCATCCCATACTTTATCCTATATGTTGTTACTAGTATATGACTAGGAGTTTTGAAACCTGAATTTTAAAAGTTCTGTTTTAGTAGAAGTGGACAGAGTCAGTGACGCTGTTCCCCTTTTTTGTGGATCAGATGTGGATAATCTATTGGGCCTATCTTAAATGTGGATTAACTATCGTGGGCAGGTCTGAAATGTGGATATTCAACTAGGAACTGATTGCAGTAGTTTGTAGGGCTTGAAATGGCTTGTGTCCTCTATTCTGACTGGCTTATAATATGCATATAATTACTGTGTTACTGTATAAAATGGGTTGCTAAAATCCTGGATGCTGATGCTGATCAGCTAAGCCAAACTGGCACAAATGACCTACTCTCACAATAGATCCCTGCGAAAAAAGTACCAGTGCCAACCTACTTCATTGCCAAACAGATTTATGTGCATCTCTCTGAATTGTCACAATTAAAAATTCACCATTGCCCCCTCACTTTATGTTAAGAAAGATCATCCACAATTTTTACCACACGCAGTTACACACATACCACATCTATAGTACTACAAAAATTAAAAATACAAGCAGTTCTCACCATGACCAAATCTCTATAAAGCATCCACCCACTCACTTTCCTTCCATCTGGGTCACACAAACTACAGTTGAGGCTCTAACACTGCAACATGTAGTTGTGGTTCTTCAAAAAACAACAAAACTCCTAACTGCAGTACCTGATGCAGTGTAAAGAGTCCAGCTTGCTGCAAAAGCCAACACATACTGTATAAGGACCAACAGTATCAAAACAATCTCCCTGACCCACACACTGACACAAGCAGCACTGCACATAAAAACTGACCTTGACAGTATGTGTAAAAATAGGCGTAATGAATACAGGAAATTAAAGAGAGAGACTCCAGAAAGTAAAATTAAAAAAAGAAAATTGCCTGCTGATAATACTGTACAAACAGAAACACTGCCCCATTGTGGACATGGAAAAGGGGCTACCAGAGGGGGGAGGAAGGAAAGAATAATAGGGTGGAAGAGTGCAGACTAGATGGGCCTGAGGGTCCTTTTCTGCTGTCAAGATTCTATGATTCTATGACACACTACTTCACATAAATGTCATCTTGTGACAACCCACAAGCAGAGGGACTATTACAATATGCTAATAATATCAAATTTAAAGACATTTGCTAAATATGTTTTTATTTATGTATCTTATTAACATAGAGCCATTTTATAAGCACAATAAGACAAAGCAAGATGGGAGTTACGTTCAAATTTCCTCACTTCCATTGTCTATTAGGACTTCAGCTGGAAGCACTGGGTATCTGCAGGCCCTGGGCATACAGTAATCTCATCAGAAATCCCACCCTATTGGGGCTTACTACTTGTATATCTCTGTCAGAAAGGAGTAGAAGGTTCTTTAAAATCCAAATCATTCCCTAGGACTCTGGTTACATGGGAGACTCCTGAGCTGCCTTTTGCCAGTTCATGCTTGCGGGGCTAGGACGTTGGATTTCCAGATACAGCCACAGAGTCCTAAGGCTGCTAGTTAGTAATAAAACTCAAAGGTTTACCTGCAGTTCAATGGGGAGGGGGGCTGCCGCACTCCACCACTCTGTCATACATAAACCTCACACAAACACAACTCCATTGCCTAGTATGATTTTTCCTGTGGTCCCACCTGAGTGGTGTACTCAGCTCCTTGCACATGTGCTTGTCTCTTACTTCCTGTTTTCTGTCATCTTGTTTGTTGGTCTGTTCCTCTATTCCCTTTTTTTGTTGTTCTCCAGACTTTGATCATTGTTGGTCCCCCTGTCATGCTCCTTTCCTTGTTGACTGTACTGCTCACTCTGTTCTCCCCTTGCTCCTCTCCTGTGCACCTCTGGCACTCATGTTGCCCCCCACCCCCACATTTGTTTGCTACTGGCATGTCCTTTACAGTTCTGCCACTCCCCATCCTCATGATT
This sequence comes from Neoceratodus forsteri, assembly GCA_016271365.2. Lineage (NCBI taxonomy): Eukaryota > Metazoa > Chordata > Ceratodontiformes > Ceratodontidae > Neoceratodus > Neoceratodus forsteri. The sequence goes on from CM057452.1 coordinate 1,408,441,523, forward strand.
TGTTGCTGTCTGTTCAGCAGCACTCCGCTTTTGTCCACTCCTGTAGCCAATGCCTGAGTCCCCTTCCCGGTTCTCCATCTCGTTCTCTCTCCCTAGTCATTCTGCTGCTTGTTCCTTTGTGCAGCCATAGCCACCTGCTATGCTGCAGCCACTTTTGTCTGCAGGTTGGTGCCTCTTTCCTGGCCATTCCTGTGTGCCTTCTTTGTTGTTCTTCAGGGGTTTCTTACTGCCTCCTGCCTCATTTTCTTCAATCCTATTTCCTACCTTTTTCTCTTCATCTTTGCCTTCTGCCCTGTATCCTACATTCCAGCCTCTTGACATTTCCTGCACTTCTGTCTCCTATCCTGCTGCTCTTCCGTGTTCCTGTGGCTAGCTCCCCTTGCTCCCTCTATTCTTTCTTATGTGCTTAGGTATGTCCTCCTCCTGTTCTGCCTCCTTTTCAGTAACTTCTCTTGTTTTTTCTTTTCATTGGCTGTCTGTCCTTCTTCCCTAGATGACCCTGCTGAGTATGAATGCAACCAGATTGTTGTTTTTCAATGGCATCGCTCTCCTACCTGACAAACTACAACATGCTGTAATGAGTACTAGGACTGTGCGAATACCTTTTCCTGAATATTTGGCTGAATATTCGGTATTCGGGTCCCAAGTATTCGGTATTTGGCCAGAAAAGGTGTTTATTTAAGGAAACTTTAAAAAAGCACTTCAGCAATATCATTAATCACCCATTGAACCTGGTATACCATATACACCTCAATGACACTTCAATTACCAACATAGAGCTCTCACTAATGCAACAAAAGCTTCATGTGGCCCACTCGATCCACCACACCACACACATAGCACTCTGAAAATGACATCAAGCATTGCATTGGGTCAGCACTAGAGGGTGTTCATGGTCACAGACACGGGGTAGAAGGTGCTTTGGCCAGGGGCATAGGAATAGTGGTAGCAGTGGCTGCAGTAGTGGTGACAACTGAAAGGGGGGCTGCTGCAACAATGGCACCGGTGGTGGTAGGAAGCACATTGGCTGTGGATGTAGCAGCCATAGTGGTAGCAGTGGGAACAGTGGTGGTGGTGTCTTCTACTTCCTGCACAAAGCATGTATGCTCTAATATCCCCCTACTACTACACAACAGGATGTGACAGTGAACGTACAGATTGAATAGGTGGTGACACTTACAGTAGTAGTACTGCTAGTAGTATTAGTAGCAGCAGTACTGTTACCAATTCTGCAAGAACTAAAAGGCTTGCTTGGGGAGAACAATATTTGAGCCCACTGAATAAAGAGAGACACCTGTATGTCATTGTCTATGTAGTCTATCTCACCACCTTCTCTGGAATTGTATTATGTATCAATAATATACAGCCTAGCGAGACAAGATGCAATTCAATACTTTGCAGTAAATGACATGCCACAAAATATTGGATAGCTAGAGGGCTTAATTGTCATTAAATTACACTGCTCCTTGCAGCATACTGTAGCATTTTGCAGTAATTTTGCAAGATACTGCATTGCGTACTGTCTGGCACCACTGTATGAACTGTTTTATAATCTTGATGCAGTGTTTCATCCTTGGGTATGTTAGTTGTGGATTATTTTTTTACAAGGGCATCTCAGTAGCATTCATTTTAACTTCACTTATTTATGGTGTGTGTTTCTTTAAGGGTTGTATATTCATGGTGTGTTTGTACGTTACCGACATACACCCTGACAAAGACCAGGTTCTGGTCAAAGCACAAGGGCTCTATTGGCATCCTTCAGCCTTAGCACAAACAAATGTATTGGCAACTTTATGCTCCACTACTCTTAATTGTATTTTGTTACTGCCCCCCCCCCAAGTGCTTTGTTTGTTCTACATAGATTGTTTGGGGGGTTGGCAGCCCAGGGACAACACTAGCAGTAATTGCCTGGATGTGCTGTACGTTGTAGGTCTGTCATCCTGTCCCTCACCACTTGGGGCCACCGGTGCAGATGCTTTGCTGGGGCTGGACCAGGCATGTTTGCAAGACTGCTAAAGACATGATGGATCAGGTCACTAGTGGTTACTGTGTAAAACACAAACTATTAGTGCTTGTGGAACTACAGTAATATACCAAACTTTCAAGTTATACTGCATCACAAAAAAGTAGCAGTAAAGAAAAACACTGCTACTAAAAAGGAAGAAGAAAAGGACAACCTATTTAGTCAAACATGGAACTAAGTAAGGAACAGACAGGTGACATACAGTCAACTCAGTGAGACAGGCCTGCCCCACTAAGTGCAATGGTTTAATTAAAAAAACAACAACAAACGAAAAAAATGCACATGCACAGCTGTGCATACACAAGACACAGACTCGAGGGGGGGATATTTTTCACAAGCACAGGTTAATTGTGTACAGTGAGCTGTAGAAGTGTGGGGGGGGAGTCAGTAAACACGCTCCTCATGTGTACAGAGATCTATCCCAGGAACCAGAGGACTAACAATAATAATTCAGTGAGTCAAGCCTGACTGGCTTAGAAGTGAAGAAGTTTATTCCGAAATCTGTGTGCACACAGCTGTGCACACGTGTTGCCCTGCCTCATGAAAAAATATATTAAGCATGTACATGCAGAGTGAAGCCTCACAAAATCAAATATTATGCACATATACAGCAAATCATAAGCAGTGACCTGCAGGAGAGGGAGTCAGCAGACACCCTCATCAGTTATGCATGGAACCAAGCCTGGAACCAAACAACAGCAAATAAACAAAACACAAAAATAAAATGTACTTCACCCAAAAAAAATCACACTGAAGCTATGTCAGACAGCAGCAGAGAAGGGGTTTTAGTAGACAGCCCTCCTAGTCCCTGTAACTGAGTACAGCAATAAGGACAAAATACCTGTCAGAAAGCCAAACATAGCTTTTCTGACACTGATCAAAAAAACTATACTGACCCCAAAAAGCCTGTGAAGCAAAAATCTATTTCTTTTTTAGCAAGTTTAAGGTCTCAAATGTATTTTAGAGCAGCTTTCAGAAACCACTGTCTCCTGTCTTCTACCAGCTCAGAGTGATGAAGTCACATGGTGTGCTTGCCTTTGAGCTCAAGAAACAGTTTTTGATTGGCCAACAAAGCTCTGCGAGACTTGGAAATCTCACTGAATAGTAGTTCCCAAATAGTGGCCGAAAAGTGAAATGCATCTGAATATTCGGGAAGCCTACTAATCGTGGTATTCGGAAAATACTATTTGGCCCATGCACAGTCCTAGTGGGTAACGGTTTGGAGCTCTTCTCAGTCTAGTCATCCATCTAGTTTTTCAGTTTCAGGCACTCTTGGAACAAGTGACATAATGGTTGAGCAAATGCCAATGATCTTCAGAAGAACTATCATGCAGCTGAGTGCGTAGCCTAGCCTGTACTTGGAACTTGGAATCATGTCTCTCAACAAGGATGTCCTCTCCAGTCCCTTGGACCAAGATTCTGACACTACTCAGTTCATCTACAGATCTACAGAAAGGTTGCTTTTCAAATCCCAGCACAGGATTAAAGGATGGACCATACCGAAGCTTGTGGTTGTTCTCCAAGCCTTGAAGGTCCCCTTTTCAGCATCTGCAAAGAAGCAAGATCATTTCAACTTATAAATAGCCACCATGGCTGCTAATTCTGATTCAGCATCTGCCAGTACTCATTCATAACTTTCAGCTCCAACCATGGCTCCCTCTACTTACCAGTTTCCAGATTTTCAATGCTTACTTATCCAAGTTAATTCATCCATTTCAAACTTGGACTCCAGGGTCATCATCTTGGAAAACATATAATCTAAGATACCACACCCCGGACTCTCAGTGATGCCTTCTGGTTCTTCCTTATCGCTTCCTGCCACATCTCAGACTATTGCTTCTATACCTCTGGTATCACCCACGCCACCAGTATTGCCTTCTCCAGGTTCTTCAGTGAGTTCCAGCCTCTCCATCACAATACTGACAACTGGTACTACCTCTTCTTCACCTCAGCTTCCCAAACCAACCATACCCTGTCCAACACAATTGGTTCCAAATACCATCAGGAAGGATATTATTAAAGGGAAAGATGTAAACCTTGTAGATTTCCTTATCTATATTCACAAAACTATAGAAAATAGAATTATTTCATGTGGGGATATTTCTGTGGTCCTATAAGCAAAAGATCCTTGCCTGCTTATGAAGCTGATACATAGCAGAATTTGTAGCAGCTTTTAGTACCTACCAAGAAATCATATATGAGATCCATCCATCCAGATGTGAGGAGCTGGACTTCTACCTGTATCTAGTTGTCAACACCATGATCAAATATTATGGTGCCTATTTCTATGATTACCACAAACCATTTTCAAACTAAAGCTGCTGCCACTTATCAAAGTAAAACTCATGCATTTCATGGGCAACCCTTTAAAACAAACCTTTCTGTAGGCATTTTGCTGGTCAAAGAGCCCAGACCTGTTCCATATGGAGATTCTTCTCCAATTTTGCTGTTTTATGTTCCCTCACGATTCATGATTCTCAAACTACCACTCATACCATTCCTGTTTGTGCCTCTTCGTTTCAACGTTTTCTATGCTTCTGTGAATCTCTTGGACACACAAGGATATCAAATCATATTTTCTGCTGGAAGGGCCATATGCAACAAATGCAATGAAACAACCTGTTTTGCATCTTCATGTACTCTAACAACGATTACTTTTTACAATTTCAAGGAACTGCAGTGGGGGTGGCGGTGGCCCCCCTATACCAACATCTTCCTTGGGCAATGGGAGAAACACATAATGGCCCCTATTCACAAAGATGAGCACAGCTGGTGCGTAAAGGTGCGCGCAGCTTCACACCCTTGGGAGTTCCACATGGGGACTGCATTCACAAAGCAGTGGTCCCCACCTGGCTCCCTTCCACATCCCCACACCCTCAGCAAGGAGGCTAGTGGGGGTGGGGTTGTCAACCTAGGTCAGCAGCCAATCAGCTGCCCTATTGGGGTCTGCAGTGGATCACTTGTGCCAGTATGGCATCATCTTTCAGGGATCACACAGAGTGCCATTCATGCTGTGGGGGGGGTGCATTTTCTGGCTACCTACCCCGGCCCGACTACTGTCCCCCAGCACCTGCAGCACCATCCAGAGCTGGTCTGATAATCCCTTGCCTGCACCAGCAGGTCTGGCGGTGGCATCTAGAGGGGGTGCATATCCGTTATGGCTACCCTCCAGACACATAGCTGCCAGCCCCCACATATGGCAGTCTGCATTTTCATGAATGGTGTGGAGTGCTGGCATGCCCTTCCAACAGAGACCCCAGCCTGCCCATGTGTGGAGATCTATGCTCGGCCAGGGATCTGGTGCACGGGGGGGGGCATAAGATGTCTGTGCATGATACCAAGGGGTGCAGTGAGTGCAAATGGGTGTGGGGTGGCTACACACCTGAGGTACAGTGTGTAGCCACCCCAGCCTGTTCATTAATAGGGCCCAGTATTATCAGATACTGTAAACCTATTTGTCAGGCACATAAAGAAATGGAGCCACTTTATTGATGACATTTTATGTGTCTGGGAAGGGACCGAGGATGAAGTTAGAGCTATCAATGAGTGGCTAAACAACAATGACAGGAATTTAAGGTTTACTTGCCATACTGACAAGATAGTATTGATTTCCTAGACCTTACATTGTTTATAGATGATTGAAAGAATGTTCAAACTAAAGGATTCAGACAGTCTACTGCAACCAACACCCTTTTAAAGGCAGACAGTTCTCACTCTAAGGCCCTAATCAAATCCATCCCACATGGACAGTTTCTATGAATCCACAGGAACTGCTCTAGAGAAGAAGAGTTCAATTGGCAATCTACTGAAATTTTTCACAAATTCTTAGAAAGAGAGTATGAGAAATCAATTTTGGAAGCTGCATTAGAAAAAGCTAAGACAGAGGATAAAAAAACTCTTCTTATACCTGAAAAGAGAAATACACCACCCAAAAAATCATCTCTCCCACAGTGTGGGAAATGCAACATCTGTAGATTTTGCAAACAGGGGAAGAGATTTGACTTAGAGGGGTATCTAACGGGGGTAGACATCAGGAATTTTCTTGACTGTGCTAGCTCCGATGTGGTGTATGCCATATGGTGTCCATGCAACTTCTGCCCATTGATCATACAGTAAGACCTTTACATCAGCGCATGCAAGAACATATTAGAAATATCAAAGCAGGACTTTTTAACACATGATTAGGCAGACACTACTTTGAAAAACACAATATGAATCCTGAAGGGACTTCAATTGTGGCCTTAGAAACTATACAGAAAGACCCAAGGGATTGGGGACAGGAAAAAGAAGTTGTTAGAAAGGGAGTTTCTGGATATTCACACTAGACACTTTACAATCTAAATGACACAAAGCAGACTGGGACTTAAAGCCATTTTTTAGAGAAGAGATGAGAAATCTTTGTCTATAATGAGCTACTTGGTCTCAGTCAAACATTTACTTGAAATGTGTATGAAATGTGTTTGCTAAATAAGTTTACATCATTTACAGTTTTCGTCTCTTTAATTAGGCCGTGCTCTTTGGGTCCCTGACCAAGATAAAGGCCTTCCCTACCCCTTTGTGTATCACTCCTCTTGACGGTGCTCCTGTCCTCATCACTGACTCCATCAAATACCTTGGGGTGACACTCGACCCTCAGCTTGACCTTGGACTCCATATTCAGAATGTATGCAGAGCCGTTCACTGCAAACTGGGTCTGGCCTATCGAGCAAAGAGCAATCTCACTTCAACTGCTCACCTTGAACTGGCTAGAGGCATGTTTCTCCCCTTCCTCTGCTATGGGCTCCTCCTGTTTGCTAGTACCTCCAAAGCCCACCTGTCTAGGTGGACCGTCACCTATAACGACATTTGCCATTTTGCCCTTGCTGCCCCTCATCTCACCCACCACTGTGACCTGTATAGTAAGCTTAATTGGCTCTCCCCACCCAATTATTTAAATTTTGTCCTGGACTGTTTCATGGGCAAGGTTCTTGGTACTGGCACCCCCCCTGGATTGGCGGAGCTCCTCGTGCCGGCTGCCTCCTCCTCGTACTCCCTCAGATCCCTGGGCCCTGCTGTTCTTAGGATTCCTGCCACTCACACTCAAATAGGGGACAGAGATTTTGCGTTATGTGCCCCCATACTATGGAACTCCCTTCCTGCCCAAGTCCACTTCTCCCCCTCCCATGCATGCCTCCGAACCTCTCTGTGGAATCATTTGAAGCTCTCCTCAGCATGTGGTTGTCCCAAACCTTCATAATCTCACCTGGTCCCCTGCACTGAACATCCTTCCTAAGGCATAGCCTGCCTGTATTATTTTTGTCCTGCACACAATGAATACACCCTATGTATTTCTTATTGCTCTGACTGTGCCCCCACTTTTTTGGGGTCCTATACTGTATATAATGCACTGCTCGCAGCCTTGGTGACTTGATGTATATGCTCAGACCATTTGTGTGTACCTACTGACTATGTGATGCTTCTTTTTTCCCTGACTCTGTGTAACTGTCTAAAGTGTATCATGTTGTCCTAAGTCATATTTCCTTGTACTCTCCCGGGTCGTACCTGAAAATAGGTAAATGTCTTGTCTAGTGTACTTACCTGGTTAACAAAAGCTAAATGAAGATATGAATATTAATGTATTTTGTTTTCTCTCTTCTAGACTATAGATGCCTGTAAAGATTTGGATTGGTAGATTCCCCATCCCAGAAGATAGCAGAATTAACTATATGGGGAGATCACTTGTCTTTTTCTTTTTTGGACTCCATATCTTCATTTCCTCTTTCTATCTTAAAGATCAATGGCAACCATTTTACATATTGTAAAAAAAATCCTGAAATTCAGGTCCCTGTGTCATAAGTAGTGTTTCCTGAAAATGACATACTGTTTGGTTTTGTGGTTTGCTTTAAAACGGCATTTGTTAGCTTGTTCTGCACTAACTGAAAACAGGCTGTTTCTGCCCCTCTGACTGAGCTGGGAGAGTGATGACATCATATTGGACTAGGCTACATCTTCAGCAGTGTAAGTACCTGCTTGACTGATGAGCTGTTAACTTCACAATTAGAACAATCTGTGAGGTAATTGTTTGCTGTCCAGGGTTTTTACAAACTCGGTTTCTGGTGTTTGTTCAGATGAATTAGCTGAAAATCCATATTTTCTTCTTCTAAAGAGCTGATCATTTGAGTTTCACTGCTGAATTGAAGTGGTATGCATTTGAGAAATCAGCTTATCTGTATCACAGCTGCTGCCAGTTCTGTCTCATCAAAACTCTGTGGTTTTTTTTTCTAGCTATAACACTGGGTTGTTTATTTAATGGATATAAAATAAGTCTAACATTTGTTAGCTCATACAAGTAACTTGTCTTTTTAATGTAGTCTCAATAAACAGGTTCGTGTAAGAACATTATTTTCCTCTCAGATTGACAGACAGGTGCCTACCACACTGTACTATTTTAGGCACATGTACTATATGAACTCACACATTTCAGTTATTTGATGGTTTATGAGTTAAAATGCATCATGCATATGTATAACTAGAAACACTACATGGCATCCTGATGCCCCCATCTCCTACCTACAGTTGAGGCAGCAGCACTCTGATGCCCCATGACACCTTCCCACATGCCCCTGGTCTCCTGCCCTGAATTTGAGGATGCTGCATCCTGTTGCCCACTCTCTTGCCCCATAAAGTCAAGGCTTCTGAACCCTGTTGCCCATGTCCTGCCTGAACAATCAGGGCTTCAGCACCCTGCTGCCCCCTGCCCGAACTGTTCAGGTTACTGCATGCTGATGTGGCCCTTTGTCCCCCACCCCCAAATCAGAGCCACTGCACCCTGTTCCTCCTAGTCTTGTCACCACAGTCTGGGCTGCTGTGCACTTCTATATCTTAGAATCCCATTTCCCTTGCTTCCACATTTGGAGCTGCTGCACCAGGATGCCCATGCCACCAGAGGTGGGCATTTTATTGCACCCTGCTACCTACATCCATTTTCCCAAATGGACAGGGTTGCTGCACCATGCACATCCCTTCCCACAGTCAGGGCTGCTGTGCCCTGTTGTACCCCCCATGTTATGCCCCACAATCAAGGCTTCTTTACCATGCTGTAGTCTGTCTTCTGCCACCATAACTACAGTTGCTGCACCCTGTTCCTGTCTACACAGTCAGGGCTGCTGTACCCTCTTTCAAACTATAGCCCAATTCCTCCACAGCCCCATGACTCTGCAGTTAGGGTTTCTGCACCATGCTGCCACCTTCCACCAAAGTCATATTTGTTTGCTGCACTGCCCAAAAGAAACAAACAGAAAATGCTTTCATCTTGTGTTATGAGGGTGGACATAGGGCATTAGGGTGCAGAAGTCCCAACTGTTTGGTCAGGAGACAAGGGAGGCATTAGGGTACAGCAGCCCAAATTGTGGGACAGAATGCAGCAGCCACAGCTGGGTGAAACTGTTACAACTATAGTGGCAGAGGACAGGGGCAGCAAATGCCCTAACTCTTAAGGCAAGTGGCAACATGGTGCACCACCCCTAACTGTAGAGGCAAAGGGCTCTAGGACACAGCAGGCCACAGCAGCCCTGCCTGAGTAGTCAGGAGCAGGGTGCAACAGCCCTGACTTTGGTAGTAGGGGACTGTGGACAGTATGGTGCAGAAGCCTTGACTGTGGGGCAGGACACAGTGGGGCATCAGGGAACAGCAGCCCTGACTGTGGGATGGGGTGCTCAGGGTGCAGCAGCCCTGCTCATTGGGGACATTGGATGTAGATAGCATAGTGAAGCAAAAGCCTCACCTCTGGTGGCATGGGGCAGCATAATGCAGCAGACCCAACTGTAGAGGCAAGATACAATGGCCCATAGGTCATAGCAGAGCTCAGCAGCCCTGACTGTAGAGACGGGAACAAGGCGCAATGGTTCAATGTCCCCAGCTGTGGGTTTGGGGGATAGTGAATAGCAGGTTACAACAACCCCAACTGTTCTGGCATGGGGAACCATGGTACTGCAGCCCTGACTATTCAGGCTGATGGTGGGCAACAGGGTGAAACAACCCCAGCTGGGTGGGAGAAGACAGTGAGCAGTAGGGTGCAGTGGCCTCGAATGTGGGGCAAGAGACAGAAGGCTTGTGGAGGGGCAGAGGACAGGGCATCAGAGTGCAGCTGTCTCAACTATGGTGCAGGAGACAAGGGGCATCATGATGCTATACACTCTGTTTCTATTTATCCATTATGTATTTTCACACAGAAGTCATCAAGGAACTGATATTTATGAGTTCATATTGTACAGGTGCCTGAAATAGCTGAGTGTGGAAGGCACCTGTTTATCAATCTGAGAGGAAGAAAAAATGTTCTTATATGTACCTATTTGTTCTATATTGAGGCTACATCAAACTACTTGTATGCATTAACAAACTTTACATTTATTTTATATCCATTAAGTAAACAACCCAGTGTTATATAGCTAGAAAAAAAAAGTTTTAATGAAGCAGAACTAGCAGCAGCTCTGATACATAAAAGCTGATTTCTCAAATGCATACCACTTCAGTTCAGCACTGAAACTCAAATGATCAGCTCTTTAGAAGAAAAAAAATGTGGATTTTCAGCTAATTCATCTGAACAAACACCAGAGACTTGAGTTTGTAAAAACCCTGAACAGCAAACAATTACCTCACAGATTGTTCTAGTTGTGAAGTTGACAGCTCGTCAGTCAAGCAGGTACTTACACTGCTGAAGCTGTAGCCTAGTCCAATATGATGTCACCACTCCCCCAGCTCAGTCAGAGGGTCAGAAACAGCCTGACTGCTTTCAGTTAGTGCAGAACAGGTTATTAAATGCTGAGTTAAAGAAATCCACAAAACCAAAATAGCATGAAATTTTCAGGAAACACTACTCACAACACAGGGACTAGAATTCAGATGTTTTTAGGCTTTTTTAAACAATGTATAAAATGGTTGCTATTGATCTTTAAACAAATTAGTACTGCTTATTAAATTTGTATTTTCTGTGCACTGCAAGAATTTGTGGTACGCTATGGCTTGACAGCATACATACCGAAAATATTATTTTTCTTGAATTAAAACATGGTAGCGGCATTATGAATTAACAAACACATGTTGTATAAACTCCTTTTACTTTATTTATATATTTTTCCTTCCTGCAACCTTGTATGTACATTCTGGCAAGATGTGATATAACATGCTTTTGTATTTATGTATTTTATTTAATCTTTGTATAAATTTCTTTGAATTTATTGGTATCAGTTAGCATGTTCAAATCCCTCCCTGAGCCACTTGTATTGAAATTAATAACCATTTAATACCAATAGGGGGCAATGTCTCTGTAACTAGCCTGCAGATACTTAAGGGAGGGCTCCAACTCTCTAACTCCGCCCCTTGGCGAAGACTCCATTTGAAGCACTTGGGTAATGAGAGTGTGCTGCTCAAACGCCAGTTCACTGGATTTACAATAAAGGTTGTTACCTTTTTTGAATGAGACTTTTCTGATAATTTATTTAGCAGACTTGCTCTGAGTGCCAAGCTTACCAATAGCTAGCATCATAATTTATAGACACCTGGAGGGAAGGCTAACTAAGTAACCTTGGATTATCCAGAGGTTCCCCCACAGGGGGTTTCTCTCCCCTCCATGTTACTGAGTCTCTTATGTGAGTTGAAGAAGGCAGGTTCTTTTACATTACACCTTTATTTATTTATTTATGTTTTGCTCTCTTAGCTACTTTAGCCTAGATAAAAATGTTCTCTTCCTCACACCTCTTAAGGGGGGAAATCCAGAGAAAAGATTATAGTCAAAGACAACTATACAATTGCACAAACACATCACACTAGCAGCCACACACTGAATTTAAAGGTTTACCTGCAGTTCAATGGGGGCTGCCAGACCCCATCGCCATGATCTACAGAAAACTTCCACAAACACACTTCCCTTGCCTAGTGTGATTTTTCACATCTTCCTCCCACCCCTACTTCTCCAGCTATGTGCCTGTGGTATGGCTCTCTTAGCTACCAATTTCCTTTGGCCTAGAGAAAGATTTTCCCTTGACACCTTTTCTGAGGGTAGAAATCCAAATGAAAGAGTCATCAAGACAAACTAAATGAATACAGTTTCACAAGCACTTCAGTCTGGCAGCCATTCATTGAACTGGCAGCTAGCATGACACAGTTGATCCCTATAGGGTTATGGAATTAGGAGTAATGAGGTGAGAGAAAGCTAGCATTAAGGAAGATTATAAAAAGAGTCTGAGAAATAGAGCTTTCTGATTGGCTGCAAACATTCTAACAACCTTATGTTAATCTTCTATTAACATACATGTAGAGCTTAACCATATGCTGAGCAAGGTTTAACACTGTTTAAAAATATTTTTATTATAATAGCAATAAGGCATTCCCAGGGATTATGTTAATGGTCAGTTAATCACTCTCTAGGGGCATGTGGCACTCAGCTACATCTTGTGCCACAGTACACCCCTAGAAGGTGATTAACAGACCATTAACATAACCCTTTGTCATGCCTTATTGCTTAAAAGGCAGTAGGACAAATGGAGGAATCAGAGTTCCCTTGCAGAAAAGAGAAGAGAATAAGCAGCTCAAGACTGAAAGAGAAAATGGATTCTCTGAGGGTGGAAAGACATATAGACTATTAATGAAGTAGTAGAGGCCATCTTAAAGGGAAGAAAGACCCTGCAAGGGGAGCAAACTGAGAAAGAATGAGATAGAGGAGCAGAAGAAAAATAGGAAGGGAACTGAGAAGCCTTCAAAATGTAAGTTACAGAAAAATAAGTATAGAACAGAAGGGAGTCTGAAAAAATGGGCATATGAAATACAGAGTATATACCTTTGTGGGACCTAAGCTTGGGTTTTCACCTCAGTTGCAAGACACATAGCCCATCATACAGAAAGGCAGTGGCATACATCCTGTGTGGGAACCCAAGAATGGGTTCAAACCATTTTAATATGGGACAAAGGAGACCTCTGAGTAAGAATGGATGATTTACCTAGAAACGTACTGGACAGCAGTCCAGGGGTACACACCTATTTTGTGACCTTCAAATAGGTGTTGCCCCTTTGCCCACAGGACACATGACCACTGAGGCGTTTACAAAGTCATGTGAAGGCAAAGAAAAAAAGATTTGTAAAAGCTGCCTAGAATAAGGGATACTCAGAATAGTGGTGTAGCTGTACGAAATAACAGCTGGTGAAGTATGAAGAACCCTACAGAAATGTGACAGTAAGTAAGTTGTCTTATAGGGCACCCACTTTTGTTCACCTGAACAGACTGAGACAACAAGAAGTTTTGGAGAAAATGGCCACAGCCATGTATTTATTAAACCATTATCAATATTTACATTAATATCAGCGTGATGTGCACAACTACATAGAAACATAGAATTTGACGGCAGATAAGGACCGCTTGGCCCACCTAGTCTGCCCATTTCCCTACCTAACGGATAAGCTGCAGATCCTAGTTAACCAACAGCCTACTTCCTCCTACCCCCAACTAGAACTGCCTTATGTCTGTCCCATGCATTCTTGAATTCCCCCACTGTTTTTGACTCTACGACCTCCTCAGGAAGGCTTTTCCATGTATCCATAACCCTCTCTGTGAAGAAATACTTCCTCACATTACCTCTGAGCTGTCCCCCCTTATTTTCAAATTGTGCCCCCTTGTTTTTGCACATGTCTTTTTCTGAAAGATGCTACCCTCTTGGACTTTGTTGATTCCCTTGAGGTATTTAAAAGTTTCTATCATGTCCGCCCTTCTTCCTCCTTTCCTCGAGGCTATACATCTTTAGTTTCTTTAGTCTTTCTTCATATGTCTTCTGATGCAGACCCTGCATCATTTTGGTTGCCCTCCTCTGGACAGCCTTCACCCTGTCTATGTCTTTGCAGAGATGGGGTCTCCAGAACTGTACACAGTACTCCAGATGTGGTCTTACCAACTTTCTGTACAGAGGGCCAACAACTTCCTGTTTTCTACTGGTGATGCCTCTCCCTATGCATCCCAGTGTCCCCCCAGCCCTCCTTACTGCCTTCTCACATTGCTGGCCCACCTTTAGGTCATCTGATATGACTACCCCCAGGTCCCTTTCCATTTTTGTTGTTGTTAGTATCTCACCCATCATTGTGTCCTCTTCCCCTGGGTTTTTGTTTCCCAGGTGCATTACTTTTCACTTCTTTGCATTGAATCTAAGCTGCCATACATTTGACCATTCCTCCAACCTTGCCAAGTCCGGTTTTTCTTTCCACCCCACCTTGCGTATCAACCCTGTTGCAGATCTTTGTGTCATCTGCAAAGACATACTTTCCCTTCCATTCCCTCTGCAATGTCACTTATAAAGACATTAAAAAGGACCGGCCCCAGTACTGAACCCTGCTGTACCCCACTAGTAACCTTCCTTTCTTCACTATGGACTCCATTTACTATTACCTGCTGTGTTCTGTTGTTCAACCAGTGTTTTACCCAGGCTGCCACCCTGGGACCCATTTTCAGGCTGGCTAATTTGTTTATTAATCTTTTGTGCGGGACTGTGTCAAATGCCTTGCTAAAGTCTAGGTAGGCCATGTCCACAGCCCCTCCCTGGTCTACTGCTTTGGTCACCCAGTCAAAGAAATCAATTAGATTTGTCTGACATGACCTTCCCGCTGTGAATCCATGCTGCCTTGGGTCCTGTGTCCCACTGGCCTCTAGGTACTCGACAATTCTTTCCTTCAGAAGTGATTCCATCATTTTCCCTACCACTGAGGTCAAACTGACAGGTCTGTAGTTTCCTGCCTCTGTCTTGCTCCCACTTTTGTGAGGAGGGGAATCACATTTGCCCTTCTCCAGTCCTCAGGTACCACACCATCATCCCATGATTTATTAAAAAGTGAAGTCAGTGTTGTTACTAGTTCTTCCCTTAGTTCTTTTAGAATTCTGGGGTGAATCCCATCAGGCCCCATTGCTTTATCCACCTTCAGTTTTAAGAGTTCTTTCAGAACTCTTTCTTCTGTGAAAGGACTAATATTAACCTCCTATTCAGAGTGCTTTTCCATTGTGAATATTAAGCAGAAGTATTCATTCAGTACCCCTTGTTTTTCACTGTCGCTCTCTGCCCAAGCACCTTCCTCTTTGTTCAGCCTCAGTATCCCTGCTTTAGTCTTTCTTTACGCCCTAATGTACCTATAAAAGGTTTTATCCCTCTTGTTATCTGAGTTGGCTATCTTTTCCTCAGTTTGGGCCTTTGCTATTCTGACTGCTTTACCCACGTCCTTCTGTTTTAACTGGTACAGTTCCCTGTCCTGCTCCTTCTGTGTTTCCTTATACTTTCTGAATGCTATCTTTTTCTCCCTTACCTTCCTCACCACTTCTTTTGAGAACCATAGTGGTTTTTTCTTTTGTTTTGATTTGTTTATTTGTTTCACATAAAGTCTTGTTGCCTCTGTGATGGCAGTAGGTAGATTTGGTAGGTAATATCACTCAGTTAGAGCTGATACATTTTTATTGGTGGTCAACTCTCCCTTCTCACTTCGGTGGTGACCCAACCATACCACCAATCAAATGACCCCACGGGGGCACCACCTCTGGGGCATAAGGGATGGCTCTCCCGACTGGATGCAGCCTAATCCTCTCCCATCAGAGGACCCACCATGCTGCGGCAGAGTTTTATTTAACTCCAAAAATTGATTAGCGTTTTGCTCATAAAAGTGCTAAAACATTGTGAAAATGCATAGCACTTGCCTCACTGTGTTTAACAAACATAACACTTCTAGAAAACCTATATAAATACTTTCTGTACAGTTAGCATTGTCCCAAGAAAAAAACTGCTAATCAGTTATTTAAAACCCTGCTGCGGGCAGATGCCCGAAGAGGTTGCCATTATGACTGCCCCCCATTTGCAGGGAGGGAACTCTAGCCATCTGGTCCCATGTTCCTGTCAGCCTCACAGAGATCTGGCTGGTCAAAACATGTGATCCCCTGTCACCCCTCCATACAGCCTTCCAAGATTACCAAACCTCCACTTCTATCTTCACATGACTGTGAGACCCTATCCTGTCCTGTGTTTCTGCCAACTCTCCCCCCTCTTGTTGGAGAAGGCAAAAAAATGGAAAACCCTGTGGGGAAAAATGGTCTCGACCCCTAAGCTGATCTCCCTTAGTGGGACAGCAAGTTCTCTATACCCCTCAAATTCCCCCTTCTTTTACAAGGGTGAGGTTCAGGTGGGTTGTAACCTGAGATGAGGAGAAATGAGGAGAGATTCCTCCTGTAGAGCCCATCTTATTGACTTTACTCCTCTCCCTCCCTGGCTGCAACCCCCTTCTCCCCTGGGAACACCCATCTCCTTCTCTCTGCCCCTAGTGGGTGGCATCTGCTTATCCTACCTGCCCATCTAGGTGTCCTCCTGCCATGACCACCAAAGTCCCACCTTCTGTGATGCCTTATAGGCTCCTACATTGTCTTATAGGGCATATAACTTTGTTTACCTGAACAGACTAAGACAACAATGAGTTTTGGAGAAAATGGCCTCCACCAAGGGGGGCCTCCCTCAAGGAACTTGGAAGCGAGTTCCACAGGGCTGGATCAGCTACCATAAAAGGCCTTTCCTGAGATGGTTTTAGTCATGCCCTGGGAACTGCCTGGAGGCCCACCTCAGAATGGCAGAGAGGGCAAGGGGTATGATGAGGAGTCAGGATGTCACACAGATAGCTATGGCTCTGTCTGTGTAGAGCTTTATAGGTCAGAAAAACTGACCTTGATGGTGATTCACCACCCTACTAGCAGCCAGTGCAGATCACTTGAGACTGGGGTCACATGGCAGGACCTTAGAAGGCCCATCAGTAACCAGGCCGCTGCATTCTGAACCAGCCACAGGTTACGTAGTACTTTCCATTCACCCTGACTTACAGAGCATTGCGGTAGTTGAGTCTGGAGGTCACAAAAGCATGCACTAGTGAGAGCTGTCTGGTGGGATGAACGCTTTAATATGGACAATACTCCTAAAGTGGTAAAAAAGCACTCTGGACAACAGGCAACAACTGAGTCTCCAGTGTCAGTCCATTATCCAGGACAACTCCCAGATTCTTCACCTTGGTAGAGGCAGTAAGAGGAGAGGAACCAAGCAGCAGCCCAGCCACCTTTCTACCACCTCTACACCATGGCGATGGACAGACTCAACCACCAGCACCTCCATCTTGTCCAGATTAAGCCTCAGCCAGCTAGAGGATATCCAGTGTTGGACCTCAGCCAGGCATGAATTCAGTATAGAGACTGCATCATGTGTCCTGGGTGCAAATGACAGATACAGGTGGATGTCATCTGTATAGCAGTGAAACCCTATGCTGCAATGTCTAATGATGTCACCCAGGGGCAGCAGGTACACTGCAAACAACATGGGTGAGACTACCAAGCCCTGAGGAACTCCACAAGGCTTAGGTTACTAGATGTCCTCTTTTACGAGGACCTGCCCTCTTTTCCAGCTGCCAAATATTCTTCACGTACCTTCTTTATTCTGTTGTATTATTATTATTTTTATAATATTTTTCTTCTCTCCTACCCAGGACCTCCTTGTAAATGAGCTGTGAAGGCGGTGGAGACTTTAAACCTATTTACTCAGGGTCTCACACAAGGGCTCATTGGGGAGGAACTAATTACCCTCTTTTTGGCATCTCAGAATGGTACCCCTACACAAGGCAGGCACATCGGACAAAAGGAATAATTCTCCATAATAACTCTCTGCATCCTATCTGTGAAGAAGGACTCAAACCATCAGAAGAAACTACTGGTGAGTCCACAGAGCTCCCTAAAGCAATCCAACAACACACCGTGGTCCACAGTGTCAAATACAGAGGAAAGGTTGAGTAGAACAAGAAATGAATAGTCACCTATATCTCTCAACCTGAGAAGATCATTTGCACCCTGACTAATGCAGTCTCCAAATTGTGCCTAGACCTAAATCCTGAATGGAGGGTTCATAGATGTCAAGGGCAGGGAGCTGTGCCTTGAGCTGCAGAACCACTTTTTTATCGATAACCTTTCCCAAAAAGGAAAGGTTAGAGACTAGTCTATAGTTCGCTAAGCAATCCAGGTCCAAAGATGATTTCTCCAATAGGGGCTTGACCAGCACGTTACTCAAGGTGCTAGGGAATGACCCCTCTGAGAGTGAGCACCGGACAATCTCAGTGAACACAGGATCTACAAACTCCACACAGCCCAACAAGAGATATGTTAGACCCAAGTACAGTTTACAACACGTGGGCTGCAGCTTCAAAATAGCCTCCCTAATCTCCTTCACCCCACTGGCTTAAACTCATTCCAAGCAGGAGGACTTCTCCTATTGATGACCATCTCACAACTGCAGGGCCATAACAGCCCCAATTGAGGTGATAACCAACCTGATAAAGGACAACCTGTCAGAGAATAACAGAGCAAACTCTTCACACCAGGCAGCTGTCACTGCTGTAACTGCCTGAAAACAGGCAGGATGAAGTAGCCTGTCCACCAGTTGGAAGAGCTGAGTCAGGCTGTTCCTTCCTGCAGCAATCTCCCCAGACAGGAACTCTGCCTTCTTATGGGAGATTGCCATTTGATACTGATAGTAGTGAGTCTTCAAAGCCAGTCTGTCCTCCTCAGTTCCCAATCTCCACTGACAAAACTCCAACCTCTGAACCTTGGTATTCATCTCCCTGAGCTCCTCGTCAAACCATAAGGATCTCAAGCAAGAAGATCTGGGTTGTACACAGACAGGTGAAACAGAATTGAGAGCCATGGTGATGGCCCTTATTATATGCCGCCACCACTTCCCCTGTACCTGCTCCACAAGCAGCCATCACACTCATGAGGTCCATCACTGCCTGAAGTCTTACTGGACACAGCCCCTTTAAAGGTTGAGGGTTTATGTGATAATGGTGAATGCCTAATGGCGATCACCGTTATCGCTCA
Source organism: Neoceratodus forsteri (assembly GCA_016271365.2). Taxonomy (NCBI): domain Eukaryota; kingdom Metazoa; phylum Chordata; order Ceratodontiformes; family Ceratodontidae; genus Neoceratodus; species Neoceratodus forsteri. Next base: position 1,408,460,440 of record CM057452.1, read on the forward strand.
GTCAGAGTGCCAAAAATATTTTCGGCACTCTGACAACTCCAGCGCCTCAGGACAACGGAGCCAGGACAGTATTTTTCTGCTTTCTGTGGGGGGGCTGTGCCCCCTCCCGCACCCCTCTACTTAAAGATTCTCAACTCCAGGGGGGTGCATGTTGGGGAGGGGGGGGATGAAAGCAGAAAAAAAATAAAGGTTCGGGCCAGACGCAATAAAATCGCACCAGCACCCGGACCCAAACCTGGTACCTCTCCCACCGCAACCACTAGCCAACCCCTGACACTACAACGCAGCTCGGCCAGCCACCGCAGCACCATCCCCTACAACCTCTCCACTCCCTCCCAGCCCACGCTTGCCGTACTCACTTCCACCCTCACACCGCATGCGTACACATAGCGACATCCTGTCTCCCAGTTCGTCCACAGCCTCATCCGGTCATCATAGCCTTCCCATCACCATGCGGGATTGTGCCAGGAAGGCATCACCGTAATGGATGGCACCCTTCCTCATGCGCCCACCTCATGGGTTATCATAGGTTGATACCAGACCATCTCCACAGGGGGGGGTGGACTACTGGTAGGACCCTGAACTAGAACTTTATGATGCAGTGGTCCAACAACATGACCAGATCAATCTCGATGCTACCTACCTCAAGCCCTAGCAAAAATACAAAGTCCAAGGAGTAACCATGTCTATGGGTCACAGTAGTAACTGCTTATGCTAGGCCCAGCAAAGCCATTGTCTGGAGGAAGCCTTGCCTAAACTGTGAGAGTTCATTGTCAATCCAAGCACTGAAATCTCCCAGAACCAACCATCTGGGCAATTCCAGTACTCTCTTGGTGATGAAGTCTGCCACTTCCTGCAGAAGTTCCTTCTCATGCCACAGATGCCAATACACCAGAAGACCAGAAGAATTCTGCAACCTAAACCTGGAACCCCAACTCCATATGGCTGTGCATTCAAATGACAAGGGAGACTCTGAGATGCTGGAAAGTGGTATTAAGAAGGATAAATAACATTTTTGCTTGGATCAGAACATACTGTGTGAGCATTGCTATTCTTAAAAAAGGTTGAACATAACAATGGGTGCCTTGAGATTCACCTGAACTCCCTAAAAAGAAAAAGATTAAAGAACCAAGTCTGGCTTACTCAAAGAGCAGCCCTGAGGACCCTAGACAAGAATTACAAAGTGGAGGAACCATTCCTGAGATTCAGGTGGTTTTAGTGCACAGTAAAAAGTGTTGAAATTGTGTTGGGACATACAGTTAAAATACACTGAACTGCTGACTGAAAGAGCAGACAAAGACTTGAATTTGAAAAAGTATTCTGCTGGAGACGTGTGGACAGGGCAGGTGACCATCATCAAGACATGGAGCTCCCCCTCACATCAAATTAGAATTGCAAGCCTGCCCAGTGGCGAAGAGGGCTGAGGTGCTGGCACCTTACCTCTTCCCATGTGTGACTCATGTTCTGGAACAAGCATGGGTCTCTGGGGGTCAGCTAGGAGGGGAAGGCGAGGAATGGATTGAGATGCTATCAGGCAGTTCTCCTCTCCCAGGGGGAGAGATGTGGGATTTCCCTGGCTCTTGACTGCCAACAGGTGGAGCCTCAGAGGCAGCAGCAAGGCAAGTGGGGGGAGCTGGCATTACACTGGGTGGGAGGAAGAGGTTGTCACCGGAGCCTCAAAGCACCTCAATGTGCTTTGTGAGTCAGTGTACCGGGGTCACAGGATGAAGGGAGAAAATGGAAATGGGAGCACCGAGATAGGTAGGATGATGCCCAAAGTGAGGGGGGTGGAACAAGTCTTCTCGAGGAGAGGACCAAAGCGGAACCTGCTCGGTGCCCCAAACGGAGCAAAACCTATATGGAGAAAAAAAATTAGTATGACATGGAGGGATTGGCCTTGAGGAGGGAAACACAGCATCCTGGTGAGAGAGGAGAGAAACGGGGCAAGTTAACAGTAAGGTAGATCTGAACAGCACATGTTTTGGGTTGTTATGCTTAACGCCAGCATAGATGTGAGGAGATGAACGTCAGCATGAAGACCAGCAGAAAAGAAACAGTGTTTTTGGTGGCATTTCATGCAGAGCAGGAGTGACACATAGACTGAGAGCAGAGAACTGCTGATAATAATCAGTGTCATCCAGAGCAGAGTATGGTAAATTTGAAAGTGTAGGTTCCTGACCAATGAGTGGGTCACCTTGCCATCAGTGGTCCGGATGATCATGATTTGACCGAATTAGGAGACTAACAACCCTTCTAAATGTTAAAATGATGGAATGAAAACCAAGTAAGAAAATCAAATTGATTTGAATAAATTGCAGACTTTTAAGCCATGTGATGTTTGTTTTGTATCTAATTTCTGTGACGTGGAACATTTGTAAAGGAGTCTCTGACTCAAAGGTAATTTTCCGAATCCTCAATAAATAAAATAAAATAAATAAAAATAAATAAACAAGCAGCTTGCATTTAATCTGGTCACACACCAGGTACACCCCTGTAAGCATTTAAAAAAAATAAGAGAGATGCATAAGAAATATGACAAAAATCTTAATGTATTGGCTAGGGTTGAGCTTGCAAAACCTTTAACATTACATTGCAAACAGGAGAGGTGCGGCCTTCTCCTAATTGGTGAGCTCCCAAATGATCTCCTGTGAGCCTTTTATGGACCAGAACACACTATATGAACAATGAAGCCAGAGAGTGGTTTCCCCACAAGAAAAGAGAGATAGCAGGGAGATCTTATCTCATATTGACATAATAAAATTTAAAACTAAAAGGTGAAGCCAGAGAGTGGTTTCACCACAAGAAAGTGAGATAGCAGGGAGACCTTATCTCATATTGGCATAGTAAAATTTAAAACTAAAAGGTGAAGCCAGAGAGTGGTTTCACCACAAGAAAGAGAGAGAGAGAGAGAGAGCAGGGAGACCTTATCTCATATTGGCATAGTAAAATTTAAAACTAAAAGGTGAAGCCAGAGAGTGGTTTCCACACAAGACAGAGAGATAGCAGTGGAACCTCAGCTCATATTGGCATGTTAAAATTCAAAGTGTAGTTTCCTGACAAACGAGTGGGTCACCTTGCCATCGATAGTCAGGCTAATTATGATTCAACTGAATGATGAGACCCCAAAACCCCTCTAAATGTTAAGATGATGGCATTAATACCAAGTAAGAAAACTGAATTGATTTGAATGAATTGTAGGCTTTTAAGCAGCAGCTTTGGTGGGAGCACTAGTACTATAACTATTTGAATATCAGGCCATGTTGGCACAGCACTAAGTGGATATGTGACATGACAATAAGAACAGGGCTGCATGTGGCCCACAGGAGCTTGCACTGCCCAAGACAGGACAGCACCAGGGTCCCTGTGGGCCATATTCAGCCCAAGCATGCAAATGAACTTGCTGGGCATGCAAGGCACTAAGGGACAATCTGCATGCCCATTCTGGGCTCATTTACTTGCGGCTCAGCAGCTCCTCAGTGTCTTTGTCTGTGGAAAAACCAAGCCCTGATGGTATAGTGGTTCCTCCCACCCCGATCACATAGTTGAATTCAGTTTTATATTCCCTGGTAGTCTAGTGCTCCCCCTCAATTATCAGGTGAGTTTCAGTATTGCATCTCCTGGTGGTCTAGTGATTCCCAATAAGCTGGTAAAATGCAGTTTTTATCACCTGGTGATCTAGTGGTTCCCCATCAGCTATACACAGACTGCCACCCACCCACCCATTGGTGACCCTGCCGCTTACCCGCTCACATATGTATGTGATTATACTCCATAATTTTGAGATGGTGGCCAGCCGAGAAGATTAGAGGAGGGCTGTGCTGGGCACTGATTTCATAGGAACCGGCACTCAAGGTGAGGTGGAGTGGGGGCAGGTGTCCTCAGTGGTCGGGCGAGTTTGAGGTTTGTGTATGGTATGAGGTGGTGGAAAAACTAGACCACCAGGGAATATAAAACTGAATTCTACCAGGTGATCATGGGTGGGGGGATCCATTAGACCATCAGGGAATATAAAACTGCATTATACTGGGCAATGTGGGGGCACTATGCCACCTTGGAATATAACACTGATGTCTACTAGGTGATTGGGGTGAACCACTATGCCACCAAGGAATATAACACTGATTTCTACCAGGCCATGAGGGGATGAGAGCAGCGTGGCACAGGGGCAGGCATCTGCAGTACAGCCACCCTGCCTTCAGTGGAGCATGGGCTTAGTGCTCAGTTAACATGTTTTTTAGGAACAGTAAGCAGTGCCACACTGGGGGCTGTATACCACAGCTGCAAAACTTTAAATAGAAAATGCTGCTGCAGTTGCACCTGGATACATAACAGGACCCCCTGACTTGCATAGGTGCAGGAGTATAGCTAACCTCTTGGCACTGTCAAGTTTGCAAAGTGCTCTGGGACCTCTAACTATGACCCTGCTCAGAGTATTAGCACAAACCCAGGTTAGCACCTATGCTAATCTTTGAAAATGGGGCCCACAAAGCATTCCATATAACTAATGTTTTTTCAGGGTCTTGCTGGCAAGACTTGACACGTAGAAAAGTGTGGCATACTGGTTGGTCCTTGCACCTGTGTGGCTACAAAAACAGTGGATCCTATTCAGGACCTATCTATATTTCAGGAATTTGGTACGGAGGCTAAGATAATGCTGTTTACAAGAGGAATATAAAAATTCCGGAAGGGCAGTTCAAAGTGGGGATATGGAAGATGTAGCAAATGCCTAAGAAATGAAGACTGTACATAATTAAAATGTTTCTTTTGCCAGTCTTTATTTTCTTAAGTTATGGCAACCCATTACTAGCCTGTTTAGAAGCTCAGGTATATACGTAATTTGTTTTCTTCTGATGTTCTGAGGCAGTTGCCTGAATCCAGTTAGAAGAAATGTCTCATATTTACCTGTTATGGAGGGGGATTTGGGGATGGTAAACCTCAATTTTTTTTTTGTTTGCTTTTTTGCAAGCAACATTTTGGCTAATAACATGAAACATATGCTATAAAACAGTGGGAAAATCTAGTGGGAATAGGCTTGGGAATGTCTGTCCTCTTTTTATGTTTGCTTGCATGCATGCGCAAGAAACATGTTGTGGCAGCTTAGTAGAGAAGCGGGTTGTGGAGGTGTGGCAGTGTTGCAGCCAATGCCACCACTGCGTTTGTGGGTTCAGCTGCCTGTCACCAATGCAAGCACATGCTGGAGGTGACACTAATTTGCAAGCATGACACCAACTTGAAACGATTTCACCGCTGCAATGAGGGAGCGACCCATCATTGCAGGGCGTGCCTTGTCTAGTGTAAAATTACAATAAACAAGGCGGTGGTTGTTGCCGTCCGCCTCTCACAGTCCCCATGAAAGTTGACATTGAGGGTGCCCAATCCTCCTGTCAGCATACCCCTTCCCCAGTTCATTTGCCGATGGGGGAGCCCAATTCTTGTTGTCATAATGTCCCCTGTATAATACTAGTATGCTGAGGGGGGTGCCCAATCTCCCTCAGCTCTTCCCCCCTCAAACGCAGACACATTTTCTGTGCTGACAGGGTGCCCAATCCTCATCGGCTCCAGTCCCCCCCAAACAAAACACCCAGGTGGTATGCTGGGAGACCACCCCAGCGTGACAATTTTCCCAGTAAAACAAAAAAAGTCCTGCAGTGTCTTATTTTTTTTTCCCCTGTATAAACAGAAAGCCATCCCTCATTGTCTCCAGTGCCCCTTCCCCCAACCCGTACCCACCCTCTGCACACCCCACCTCCCCACACCTGTCTCACCCTATACATACCTTCAGAGTTCGGTGTGACGCTCTTCGGTGGAGCGGGAACACGTCTGCACTCTTTAAAGCCGACCGTGAACTGAAGAAATGCTGGTAAGCTGTATAATAGCATAAATGTTTTTTTTTTAACTTAGGTGGATATCTCGGCAATTTTTGCGACTTTTGGTACCAAATTTTCAATATGGGGTTCTTGGGATCCCACCTCATGAATTCAGTCACTGTCATGTCGTTATTTGGTCCCAAAAGGTGATTTCGCAGTCACTGCATGGAATCACCTTTTGGGAGTGATTAACAAAATGACAGTCCCACTGTTCATGAGGTGGGCTCTCAAAATAGCCTATGTTGCAAATTTGATGGAAAAATTCCAAAAAATGACTGTTACGAGCGTGCGTTGTGCAGTTTCCACACACGCTAGTAACTTCAAGGATTTGTAATATTTTCACTCCAGATTTTCAACATTGCTATTTTTGAACACTTCCTTACGAACAGTACAGCTGTCATTTTTCACATCTTGCCCAAAATGTATTTTCGCACATCCAGCCACAATGGCACGCGGTGCGGTGGAAATCAATGTTCAGGATAGATTAAGAAAATCACAGTGACACTGTTCATGAGCGGAGGTCCCAAAATGCCTATGTTGAAAAATTTAGTGACAAAATTCCATAAAATGACTATGTTACGAGTGTGCATTGCTAAGTTTCACACACACTCGCATCTCGAGAATTTGTAATATTTTCACTCCAGATTTTCAACATTGTCATTTTTGAACACCTCCTTATGAACAATACAGCTGTCATTTTTCACATCCTGCTTGAAATGTGGTTCCGCACCTCTGGCGTACAATGGCGCCGTCGCTGTGGGAAATCAACATTCGGGACAGATTAAGAAAATCATAGTGCCACTGTTCATGAACAGAGGTCTCAAAATGCCTATGTTGAAAATTTGGTGAAAGATTTCCACAAAATAACTGTGTTACAAGCATGCATTGCACAGTTTCCACACACGCTCGTAACTTTGAGAATTTTTAATATTTTCACTCCAGATTTTCAACATTGTCATCTCTTCACACCTCCCTATGAATGGTACAGCTGTCATTTTTCACATCCTGTCTGAACTGTGTTTTCACACATCTGGTACAGAAGTGTGGTATAGTACTATGGGGCAAGTGTGGTATAGTACTGTGGGGTACTGTGGGGTAAGTGTGGTATAGTACTGTGGAGAAAGTGTGGTATAGTATTGTGGGGTAAGAGTGGTATAGTACTGTGGGGTAAGTGTGGTATAGTACTGTGGGGTAAGAGTGGTATAGTACTGTGGGGGTAAGAGTGGTATAGTACTAAGGAGCAAGTGTGGTATAGTACTGTGGGGTAAGTGTGGTATAGTACTGTGGGGTAAGTGTGGTATAGAACTGTGGGGTAAGAGTAGTATAGTACTGTGGGGTAAGAGTGGTATAGTACTGTGGGGTAAGAGTGGTACGTGGGGTAAGTGTGGTATAGTACTGTGGGGTAAGAGTGGTATAGTACTGTGGGGTAAGAGTGGTATAGTACTAAGGAGCAAGTGTGGTATAGTACTGTGGAGTAAGTGTGGTATAGTACTGTGGGGTAAGTGTGGTATAGAACTGTGGGGTAAGAGTAGTATAGTACTGTGGGGTAAGAGTGGTATAGTACTGTGGGGTAAGAGTGGTACGTGGGGCAAGTGTGGTATAGTACTGTGGGGTAAGTGTGGTATAGTACTGTGGAGTAAGTGTGGTATAGTACTCTGGGGTAAGTGTGGTATAGTACTGTGGGGTAAGTGTGGTATAGTACTGTGGGGTAAGAGTAGCATAGTACTGTGGGGTGAGAGTGTTATAGTACTGTGGGGTAAGTGTGGTATAGTACTGTGGAGTAAGTGTGGTATAGTACTGTGGGGTAAGAGTGGTATAGTACTGTGGGGTAAGAGTGGTATAGTACCGTGGGGTAAGTGTGGTATAGTACTGTAGTGTAAGTGTGGTATAGTACTGTGGAGCAAGAGTGGTATACTGCTGTGAGGTAAGTGTGGTATAGTACTGTGTGGTAAGTGTGGTATAGTACTGCTGAGTAAGTGTGGTATAGTACTGTGGGTTAAGTGTGGTAAAGTACCATGGGGTGAGAGTGGTATACCACACAGCTGTGGTGTGTGCTGTTTTAAGCCCAAAGCAATAGAAAGGACAGGCAAATGGCACAAAGCATAAAAACAATGTAAGATCATTGCAGCTGTGTTGCCATTGCCAGGTGGGGATAAGAGCCAATCTGCTGGGGGTACCTACCTTACTAGTTGGAAGAAGAGTCATATTGTACCACTTTCCTCATTGGGAGAATGATGACAGAAGGATCCACAGGCTCTGGCATTTGTTTGGAAGAGTCATCTAGGGGAATAACTCCATCAGAGGTCTAAGTAGAGACCCCTCTCTCCCTCACATTGAAGAGAAAAAACACCAAGCTTAGGCTTATATCCAAAGCTGTAGAGCAGTTACTCCACTAATGAGAGGGAAGAGTTGGAAAAGAATGGGAAATTACTGAAATCTGAGCCCTGATTCAAGCAGATTTAATGCCAAGTGTCAATGTCCCAGAAGAGGTGGGGTTCAAGCTAAATCCATTGTCTGTCCCAGATCAGAGTTGCTTTGGAAGCAAGCTTTTTTTAACTCATCAGATGATGAAACTCTGACTGACATCTCTTCTTTAGAATGTGACGTTGGGGAGGTGGCCACCTTGGAAATGGAACTGAGGCAACCTTCCTAAGCAAGAACAGACAGTCCAGAAAGTTTGGAGCATGCCCAGGTGAGGTGAGTCCATCATGGAACAAGTTTGACAGACTGTAATGTTCAGATCTTGATGTTGCCCAGGAAAGCCAGAAGTAGATGTTGTCCCAAACCCTGAAGGCAGAGCATATTCTGAGGGACAGAATGGAGGCAGGGTAGACAGAGATGAGTTGCTCTTACCCTTTCCCTTACTATCCATGGTGGGTCTGTAACAGATTGGAAACCCATTGGGAGGATTGGTTAAGTAAGGTGACTATGCAGCAGTTAACTAAAGCAGAGACAGACTATGGTGAAGTCCATTGGGAGCAGAACGATGCTGAACTTCACAGAATATTGCCCATCTGGAAAAGCAATTCAAGTATTCAAAAGCACTCTGTCATCCTTATAGACTCCATTTGGGTTGCTGCCATCCAGAGTATGCCTGTCTCTTCGTCGGATTGCATAACTGTGGACAAGCCTGACCATCACTACTATGCTAGTTCATCTGAAGGGGTTAAGTTTTCTGCTTCTCATAAGATACTGCCTACTGACTGAAAAAGATTCTGGCTCAGCCCCCACCCAATCTCCACTGTTGCACTTTGGAGTAACTCACCCAGCTCACTTGTTTTGATTCCTGTTGAAGTTTACCTGTTCCATGTTAAAGACTGCAGCCAACTGACGAAGAAAAAATGACATCTCAGCTGGCCCATGAGAAGAGCTCCTGAGTCATCATCTTCACCTTCCCATCCTGAAGTCCAGTTCCCGGTAACTAGTCCTGCCCAAAGGGTCCTGCAGTGCTGCAACCCTGACTGGAGGAGAAAGAGGTGAGACTGACATCCAGGTATCCAGGCCAAATGATGCTGTGGAATATAATAAGGAGAACATGCCATCTTACAGTAGGCGTTTTCTTTATTCTTCTAGCATTAAAAAAAGTAACTTCCTTTTACTAAGATACTGCCAGAGACTTTACAAATCACACCCTTTCCTAAAGACTTTGCTGCTTCTGGAACTACAGTGTCATAACAGAAAGATATTTTAAAGAAGCAATATTTAATCCTTAGACGGACTACTAGGGACCCCTTCCCCTGTTGTGTTATTAAAGCAACATCATTTTGAATCACATGTGTTTGTGTAATGCTGACCTTTGGCTTCAGAGGTATTACAGTTAGAAAGTCAAGCAAATAACATTTGTGTGTGAATTGTGTTTCTTATAGGGAAAAAGAAATAAGAAACAACAGAAAGAATTGCATTTTTTTTGGTTTCAGAAACAAGGACTGTGGATTAAATCTAGTGAGTGGTACAGAAGTACCCTGTAAATGAGCTGGCTTGCAAGAGAGTGCAGTTAGTGGGCTTCAAAGAACACTGTCACCCCCTTAAGCCTCAGAGTGTTTCAATTTTAAAAACACATGTTATAATTGGTCACATTCTCTAGTGGTTGTTGATATTGCTGACTGTTTTATTCTGACTACTTTTTTCCTTTTTAAAAGTGAAAAACAGTCTGGCCATCATGTTGGTGTTGCCTCACAAAAACGTGTTTGTTTATAGCCCTTGATCAACTCCCGGTGCATCTCTCCTGAACTTGGAGACACCCTAAACACAGTCTAGCCACTCAGGGTGCAGTGGGAAGGGAGGAGACTATTGCATCATGAGTGGCTCCACTGTCTGGGGTGTTCTTTAAGTTCAGGAAGTATGCAGTAACAGTAGATCACAGATTTTGAAACAAAACAAGGCTGGGTTTAATTACAGCATTAGCATGCATTTCAGTTCTACCAAGAATGGAGGCAGATAAAACAGCATGCATCATCAATGAATTTTAGAGAGGGTAAGCAATCATAAAATGTGGGGTTTTCAACTAGAAATAATATTATGCAAAATGGGTTGACCATATCCCTTTAAGCATTTTTAACCAGATTTCACAGACCAGACAGGTAGAGATATTGCTGAGAGGGATATAACCTATAGATTGAAGCATAGCGCTCAATTGACTTGTTGCAGTAAGAAGCCAGACCGGTATTACCTCATGTAGACTATAGTATGTATACCCTTGAGGAAAGAAGGGAGAGGGGGACATGATAGAAACTTTTAAGTACCTCAGTGGAATCAACAAAGTCCAAGAGGGTAGCATTTTTCAGAAAAAAGAGACTTGCAAGAACAAGGGGACACAATTTAAAGATAGAAGGAGGGTGGTTCAGGGGCAATGTGAGGAAGTATTATTTTACAGAGAGGGTAGTGGATGCGTGGAACAGCCTTCCTGAGGAGGTTGTGGAGTCTAAAACTGTGGGAGAATTCAAGAATGCATGGGACAGACATAAGGCAATTCTTGAGGGGGGTAGGAAGAAATAGGCTGTTGGTTAACTAGGATCTGCGGCCTATCCTGTAGGTAGGGAAATGGGCAGACTAGATGGGCCTAGCGGTCCTTATCTGCCGTCAAAGTCTATGTTTCTATGTTTCTAGACAGTGAGTCACAATGCATGGCTGCCAGTGCCCAGATGAGCAAGAGGCTCAGCATTGGGATCCCCATAGAAGTTATTTGTCTTGTCCTGTTTTGTCTACATTGGAAACAGTACAGTCTAGGCTGCATTATGCCTACTGCATGTTCCCACCTGTGCTGGTTGCAGGTAAGGTAATGGGCCTGATCACCCTTCCCAAAGGAGCACTGGGAGTGCTAGGCAATGTTTGTCTGAAGCCTTTTCTGGAGAGCAGACATTTAAAGGGGAACATTTGAAGCCCCTTTGCCCTGGGGCTATTAGTCAGTAGCAGAATTAGCAGTGAGACAGGATGTCCCAGTTGATCACTATAGGGTAAAGGTTTTTGGAAGGAGGAGTTGAGTCATAGCTGGCAGAAAAGAAGCGAGATAGCAGAACAAAGGGAGGAGTCAAGAGTTCCCTGGCAGAAGAGAAAGGGTACAAGAAGCAACTTATGGCTGAGGGAAAGAGGATTCTCTGAAGGTGAAAAGATATACAGCCTACTAGTGAAGTGGTGGAGGCCTTCTTATAGGGGAGGAAATACACTGTAACTGTTTCCCAACTTGACTCTATTACCCGTGCTACATGTGATTATACTGCATATCTTCAACATAGCTTAGCCTTTACCTATACAATGGGAGGAAAGGAGTCACATGTCTCCAAAACTTCAGCATGTTTTTCCAATGCCTGCCTGGTGCAGTATCTGTTCTGAGAACCAGCCCCTAGCTTGGGGAGGATGTGTTGAACCATGAGCTCTACACTGACAAAATGCTGGCATATTTGATAAGCAGCCAGAAGCACTTACAAAAGCTTGATGGAATAGGCCATTAAGCCAAGAAGCATATGGGTCAGGTAAACTGAACATTAGTCAAGAAAAGCGCTTTGTGATTACTATTCAAAGGAGTGATGCTGCCGTAATAAATTGTCTCAATGATTTTGACAATTAAAACAAAATTCATTGGGTTTACATAATGTTCAGGAAAGTTTTTTTTGTTTAGTGCTGATAGACGTTGGTGCACCTTTGTGTCCTGATTTAAAAAAAAAGGAAACCTGTTTGCAGTTTTGTTCACCTTTGTGTCATGATTTAAAAAAAAAGTTACACCTGTCTGTATTATTGTAGCTAGCCAACACTCTTACCTGGGCTAATTTGTGTTTTGGTTTCTTGTTTTAACTGGTTACTTGTGAAAATAAGCTATTTAGCTCCTATTGCTATCTATTATAATAAATAAAAGGAAATTAAATGAAATGAGAAATCCCCTACTGGGGTGGCAAGCAGCGAGAACAAGATAGACGAGAGGAAGAATAAAGAAAGATGACTGTGAAACCATTAAAGTGTGATGTACAGAGAAAAGAGCGCATAACAGAATGGAGTCTAAAAGACTGGACATTTATGATTTCAAAAGATTTACCAGGAAAGACTTACTGGGCATATATTGACTATGCATATAGAGGACATAAAGGGATAAAGGGGTGTAAGCCTTTGTGGAATGTAAATCTAGGTTTTCTTCTTGTCAAAAAGGCACTGGGCCCCACATACTAAGATTCCTTGGGATATGTCCTGTGTGGGGGCCCAAGAATGGGGTTAAGCCCTTTTCCCAAAGGGCAAAAGAGCCCTCTAAGTAAGAACAAATAAAAATAACCAGAAATATATTAGAGAGCAGCCCGGGGTGCAGAATTGTTTGGCTATCTACAAATAGGCGTTCTCCTGAGCTATGGGAGACAGGGCCCCTGAATAGTTTAACAAGTCATGGGAAGGTAATAAAAGAGAGATTGGTAAAAGCTGCCCAGGATTAGAATTGTTCAATGTTGGAGAAACTTCACTTTGCAGTTTTCCAACTTTGCAGTCTCACCCCAGCAAAGTGCCTACTTTGCCCAGTGAAGTTGATGCATAGTGACACTTTGTAGTTGAAGTGCTGGCCAAGTACCAGAACATGTAGTTTTCACTGCACAAAATAACACTTTGCCATTGCAACAACAGAGAATTGATCATTCAATGTTGCTCTCCCTAAGGACTCAAAGTGCTTTAACAGAAGGGAGGGGCTATCTGATGGGAGTCCAAAAGCTGATATTAAGAATTATTAGTTAAATGTATCCAATTAGTGATGTACTCACTCATTACTTAAATTCTCAGGCCCATTTTGAAGGGCCAGTTTATTCTCAGGTCCATTGTGAATCACAGAATACAAACAAGAAGAAATTACCTCCAACTGATGTAATTTATTCAAGGTGTAATTCTGATTTACTATCAAACAGAAGTGCAACAAGCATTATATTCAGTGCTGGTAGAACTTAATTATTTGAAAGGCTAGGATGAATTCTGGAAATTTAATACCATTGTTGTTCTACTGATTGTACTGTACATGTGTAATATGCATATTCTTTTAAGACAAAGAATATTTTACTCTAAGATAATCCAGTTTGTAAAAGTTTGCAGTTCATAAAAATCGGTTTGGAAATGTATGGTGTACTTTAATTTTATATCAATAAAACCTTTTTTTCTGGTTATAAACTTAACCTCCACAAAACTGTGGTTTGTCTTTTGACTCTACACATAACTAAGACTGATGGTTTGGAGTTGGGCCTGCAATGGGAGACCACTGCGTTTACATATTTGGGAATTAAAGTCTCAAGATCTTACATTACTTCAAGCCCTTAACCTTGACCCTTTGGTCAAATAGATTGAACAAGATTTGTGCTGTTGGAGACACTTGCCTCTATCTCTTTGGGGTAGAGTGAATATTTTGAAAATGAATATTCTGCCACATTTATTGTATCCCATGGACATGCTTAATGTAGTCTTACTTAGAAAGTGGTTTAAATGGTTGCAGTTTTTATTCTCACAGTTTTTATTGTTAGATAAAACTCTTAGATGAGCTTTTCTTAAATTATGTTGACCTCGTGAAATAGAGGACATACAACTCCCATTTTTATTGGGTTATTATTTTTCTTTATATGGCTTGAAGCATTTTCAATGGGGCTGACCTTTAGAGACCTCTGACGGGGGGACTAGAGAGAGACATCTGTGATGTTAATCATGTTTTGTTGTCCCCATTATTGTATGTTTCTGTATTCTGGCTTCCAAGACCAATTCAGCACACCCCTATAGCATGGTCTGTTCAGGCTTATATCCAGCTTTGTAAACATCTCTCTCATCTGTCAGAAATAAAAAAAAATAAACACTTTTTAACAACTCAAACCTTCAAAATGGTAACCAGACCATTTAGTCTGTTAAGTGGAAGGGGTCACTACTTATTAGATTAGAAGATCTGATATGTGACATTGCAATTGTTTCTTTTCATGCTAAATTTGGATTGCCTTCTCATTCTTTTTTACAGTATGCACAATTCAAACATTGTATACAACATTTGCTGGCTGATCCTTCTTGGTCTGATGAGGATGGGCTCTTCTTTGAATGTCTGTCCCTCCTCTCCCACCAACCTTGTTCCATCTCTCACCTGTATAAGGCAATTTGTCAATCTCTATGGGCAGGAGTTTCTCCCGTTGCCTATTTCCTGGCCAAAGTATTAAATATTAATAGACCACCATGTTATTGGACCCAGCTTTGGACTGATATCTATAAATAGGTTAAACAGGACCGACTCTGATTACTTCAATTTAATATTCTTCATAATTTATACTATACTCATTAGAAATTACACCAAATGGGTAAACTTTCTTCACCCATTTGTATTCCCTTTGGCCAGGCTGATGACATGTTGGTGCATGTGCTGTGGAACTGCTCACATTTTCAGTCTTTTTGGAACGTTGTCAATCAGTGCATTGGTCCCCTTCTGGGCTCCAAGACCTATTTTACAGTTGAAATTTGTATTTTTGGGCTTATAAGTCTTTATAAACTTTGAAGGAGAAAGCTTGTATAGCTCTTATATTGGCCGTAGCTAAGCTGCTTATATTTCAACACTGGAAGGAATCTACAATTCCCTCCTGACTTGTGTGGGTGAGGGAAATGTTAAATGATTTAAATGGTGAGCAGCCCATAGTGTATGTTTACCAAACAAGGTACAAGAGGGTAGCATCTTTCAAAAAAGAAGATGCGCAAGAACAAAGGGGCATGAAATGAAATTGGTGGGAGGTTCAAGTGTAACATGAGGAAGTACTTTTTCACTGAAAGAGTGGTGGGTGCATGGAATGGTCTCCCAAAGGAGGTAGTAGGGGCAAAAACAGTTAGGGAATTCAAGAATGCATGGGCTAGACATAGGGGTACCCTAGAGACAGGAAAGAAAGGGTGAGTTGCAGATCAGCTAGGATCTGTGGTTTGTAATAGTTCAGCAAAATGGGCAGACAGGGTGGGCCACACAGTCCTTGCTGTCAACATCTATGTTTCCATATAAGTGTCTATGACCTCCGTATCTATAGGGCCTGATGGAGTACTCTTTATTCATACTTGATGAGAGACAGAAGGATTATATTTTTGGTTTTGTTATTTCAAAGTGGTAGAAGAATGACTTGTAAATTGTATTATACTGGGGGTAGTTCTAAGGCAGGGTTTTGCATGTTCCATAGGGAGTAAGGGGTTGGGGAGGGTTTATGTTGCTGTGTGGGTAATTTTCAGGTTTGTATTTGTAATATCTTTTTTGTATATTGCTTGTATGTATTAGAATTGTATTTGTATTTGTTGTTATTGTTCTACTGTCATTATTTTTTATGTTCTTGTTATTGTATTGGGGGTGTTTAATATGTATCATGTTTCTGTAGTTTGCCCTGTATTCTCTTATACAAAAAGTTCAATAAAGTTTACTTAAATGCAAAAACAAAAACAAATTGAGGTTTATTTTTTAAATACTTCCTTAATTAGTATTTTTACAAAATGTGGGATATACTGACAATTTGGATGTTTCTGTAATTCAGTCTTTTGATTCATATAATAACTTTCTTGTGACCTCACAGCTATAGTAGATACCGAAGCCAAAATCTGAAGTCCCAGCATATCAGTGTCTCTCAAGATGCTGTAGGTTTCAGGCCAATTTCTTTTAATTTATCCTTAGCCACCTTCAAATCTTTCTGAATGAACTCTATTTTTGCTGTGAGAGCTTTGAAAGATTCTAGTGATCATACCAATCCAGGATCTGATCCAGTGATTGTCCAAGATATTCTAAGGTATAGGATTTCTTCACTGAGTTAGCATCTGGTGATGGCTGGGTCAGAGCTGATAAGTGTTTTGAACTATCTGTGACTTCTATTACTACAGTCTTAGTTTCTGTGTGTGTGGAGGAGCCATAGCTGCAGTGACAGCAGATAGTAGTGTGTGTGTGTGTGTGTGTGTGTGTGTGTCTCTGTGTACGTGTGTAATTGCTTGTCTTGGGAGTAGCTCCTTACTTCTAATGTATGTAAGTGAGATCCTTGTGCAACACAGTAGTGCTAGTGCTGCTGTATTGGATGAGGTTACTGAATACTGTTTTCCAGGGTACTGATACCATGGAACCTTCTTGAGGAAGGTTCCACCTCTAGAGGTACCACAGGAACAAGGTCCCATTGTTGAAGATATCTTAGGTAGGATACCCAGATGGAGGGATGTAAGTCATTAGAGGAGAAAGGGCTGGATGTTGGGAGCAAAGAAACACGCATTCAAAGGACACTGAGGGCATACTCACTGTGTATAATGTTCAGTGGGAGCATGGCAAAGGTCACTCACTGTCTACCAAACCTCAAGCATAGACTGCCAATTCACAGGTCCAGCAGACAATTAAGTATGTGAGACAATTGTGCATCATTGCAGTACTTGTGCTTCTGTACTGGATGAGGTTACTCTACATAGTCTGCGGACAAGTATTGTTTTATTCGTAGGTAAATGTTTGGATACGTGTGTGGTGTTTCATGATTTCTCTTCAAGGGGAACTACCTCCCATTCAGGATATCAAAGGCAAGGAGCACTCTTAAGGAGGGTCCCATCCTTAGAGGTGCCACAAGAGATCAAGGTCCCTTGGTTGAAGGTACCTTATGGAAGATGCCCAAAACCCAGAGCCAACAATGTAGAAAACAATCTGAACATCATTTCTACTAAGGAACAAGAGAAAGCCATTGCTGAACTGAGTGAAAGGAGCCACCATCCAACTCCCAAATCAACTTTGGGATGAAGCTACCTAACACAAACTAACTACCTATGTTTATGACCTGTAGCATGTAGGAGAGGAAACTCCTCTGTAGAGGAGATCTCTGGTGATCTAAGGCCTAATGTCACAATCTTTCCATGCCACATGATTGTGTTTTAATTCACAGCATACTGCAGCTTATAATAACAGCAGAAGCCTGAGCAAGTGGATCTGTGACAAACTGCTGAAGTGAGATGCAAAGAAGATGAGGAAAACATGGAAACTCACAGAGCTTGAGATTTTATTCATTCAAGGTAGGGAAAGGAAGTGGCAACTTTGGAGAAGTGACATACTTGCTCCTTTCATCTAACATGATGATTATCCACCTTGATGGTGTCACAACACTTTTATCATATGACTAAAAGGACTTTTGAAAAGAAGGCCCTACCCTTGGAGAAAGGAGGTTGGCTACCTTAATAAAGATAATTATCTCCTGCAAGGAGCTGGACTCTGCTATGGAGGTATGCCCGACCTGCATTCTGCAGTAAGCCTAAATCTAGGTGGCTGTTACAGATTTGCAGTCATAAAGAATGATCAAAGGAGCCCTTGGGAGTGAGGGCCCCACCCTGATTTTTGTTATGGAGCAAGGTCCCACTAAGGAAGGGTTAAGAGTACAGACAAGGCATGTGCATAGCAGGTGTGATGGACAAGGCCATTTCAAGCATACAATGAGCTATACAAACTTTATTTTATTTCATTCATTTTATAATGAAAGCCTACAGAAACAAAATGCCCATTTTTATAGGCAACCACAGTCAAATATAATAGGACACAGTTAAATAACAAGCAACATAAAACATACAGTATAGTTTTGCTCGGATGCTTCCTGTGTTTAAAAGGTCGAGGATGTCATCAAATCGCAGCTGTTTCTGTAAAGAAACTCTTAAATATGACTCCCACCACACTTGGACTACAGGACTACTATGTTATCACTCAGATTACAGGATGCCTCAGGCTAGAATACAGTCTACAGCACAGAATGACAAATTTGACTATCATTTATTCCTGACAATCTACGCCCTTACTCTAACCCTCGACCAAAGTGATCCTACACTAAACCCAGGAGGAGCAGTGATATCACTATTAGAGTAAAGAGTGCAGAGAGAAAAAAAGTCATGGTGTGGGTCAATTGGTATGGTATGGAGTCATGTGGGTGAGCATAGTGAGTCCTGTAGGACTTTGGTTAGTAGTAGTACAATGCCATGAAGGGTAATGCATAAAGTTAAACATTCAGAAATTTACATTCTTCATGTTACCGTCCCGGTCTGGTGCATTCCTGATGACATAATACTCAGTCTCCATGGTGATCATTAGATCAACGTTGCAACTGAGGGAAAGTAAAAAAAAAAAAAACACATAATGAATAATTCATAACTCATTAATAATGTATTATATGGGTGTTTCCATATGCTGACGTCTACTGTTTTTTGGCACTAGAGTCACTATGTGTGTGTAGTTAAACAATGTGTATGTAGCATTCTCGGGCAATGCTGCGCACCACAAAATCACTGTGTTAGGATCTTACAGACCCATGTGGTTACTGGTCAATTATTGTATCAGTCTGGATAGCGATTGACCAACCGGGATGCAGGATTGTCCTTGCCCATTTTATAACATGCATTTATTAGTGCTTATTGGAAATGTGTTGATATGTATTTATCAGTGTGTATTTTGATCTGTTGAAACATTTGCATGCATCTGTGTGCATCAGTATTTGACTACATGTATGTCTCCAAGTGGGCATAGCAGTTAGAACACACACCTGTTAAGCAGAAGATCCTGGTTCAACTTCTTACACAGCCACTTAACTTACTGAGTGACCCTGAACAAGTCACATATACATACACTTCATGTAAGAAAAGAAAAGGAAATAAACAGGGTTTTATATTATATAGTACAGTACCTTTCATACAAGCTGTATCCCTAAATGCTTCAAGACCCCAAAGGGATTGGGGGTGTTGCTACCATTTCAGGTGCAAAAGGAGATCCAAACACCATGGAATTAGACTAGAGAGAATTAGAAAAAGTATAGCACAGGGAGGTTAAGAGACTAGGTAGAAGCAGTGCCCTATGGAAATTAGGTGTTACAGCTCAGCTGGACAATCCTGGATAAATAAACTGTAAATAATGTAAATGGAATGAGTATTAATATGTCTATATTTTACAGTGCCTGAATGAAAAAAAATTAATATCTGGAGCCAGTAGTCTTCACACACTGTGGGTACTACACCATTGTGGTCTTCAGTTTTTGTTTGGGGTGTGCCTTTTTAACTACATAAACCATAACAAATTGGGGGGGAGGTGCAATATGGACAACTACTCTGTGCATTCACCACTTCTGTAATAAACTAGCATGCCAAATATATCTGTTATGAATGGACATATAGCACAGTCATTTCTGGAACCAGTAACCTTCACAGTGGCTAACTGCGCCATTCTGCTGTTTTGTGTGTTGTTGATACTCTGGCAGGAAAAAATAAACTCTTCCAGTAGATCTTAACCATGAAGCAATGTTTTTCTACAGTCAAACCAGGTTGAAGCAGTTCAAAACCATGCAGACTTTGTTGTACTTTACCCAGTTAAATAGACTATAGAAACATAGGATTTGACAGCAGATAAGGACCGCTTGGCCACCCAGTCTGCCTACTTCCCTACCTAATGGATAAGCTAAGATCCGAGTTAACCAACAGCCTACTTCCTCCTACCCCCAGAATTGCCTTATGTCTTTCCCATGCATTCTTGAATTCCCCCACTGTTTTTGACTCCGCAACCTCCTCAGGAAGGCAGTTCCATGCATCCACCACCCTCTCCTTGAAAAAATACTTCCTCACTTGACCTCTGAGCCGTCCCCCCTCTATCTTCAAATTGTGCCCCCTTGTTCTTGCACACCTCTTTTCCTGAAAGATACTACCCTCTTGGACTTTGTTGATTCCCTTGAGGTACTTAAAAGTTTCTATCATGTCCTCCCTCTCCCTCCTTTCCTCAAGGGTATACATATTAAGCTCCTTAAGTCTCTCTTCATATGTCTTTTGGTGCAGACCCTGCACCATTTTAGTTGCCCTCCTCTGGACTGCCTCCATCTTGTTTATGTCCTTGCAGAGAGTGGGTCTCCAGAACTGCACTCAGTACTCCAGATGGGGTCTCACCAGCTGTCTGTACAGAGGGATAACAACTTCCTGTTTTCTACTGGTAATGCCTCTCCCTATGTATCCTAATATCCCCCAGCCCTCCTTACTGCCCTCTCACATTGCTTGCCCACCTTTAGGTCATCTGATATGATTACCCCCAGGTCACTTTCCATTTTTGTTGTTGTTACTATCTCAGCCCCCCACCCATTTTGTACTCTTCCCTGGTTTTGTTTCCCAGAAGCATTATTTTGCACCTTGCTTGCTGAATCTATGCCCATGCATCTGACCATTCCTCCAACCTTGACAGGTCCTTCTCAACCTTCCACCCCACCTTGTGTATCACTCCTGTTGCAGATCTTTGTGTCATCTGCAAAGAGACATACTTTTCCTTTCAGTCCCTCTGCAATGTCACTTATAAAGACATTGAAGAGGACCAGTCCTAGTACTGAACCCTGTGGTACCCCACTAGTAACCCTCTTTCTTCAGAGTGGACTTCCTTTACTATTACTCTCTGTGTCCTGTTTTCCAGCCAATGTTTTACCCAGACTACCATCTTGGGACCCACTCCAAGGCTGGCTAACATTGTGTATTAATCTTTTGTGTAGGACTGTGTCAAATGCCTTGCTAAAGTCTAGGTAGGCCATGTCCACAGCCCCTCCCTGATCTACTACTTTGGTCACCCAGTCAAAGAAATCTATTAGATTCATCTGACATGACCTTCCCACTGTGAAACCATGCTGCCTTGGGTCCTGTGCCCCTCTGGCCTCTAGGTACTCAACAATTCTTTCCTTCAGAAATGATTCCATCATTTTCCCTATCACTGAGGTCAAACTAACAGGTCTCTTAGTTTTCTGCCTCTGCTCAGGTCCCACTTTTATGAAGTGGAACAACATCTGCCCTCCTCCAGTCCTCAGGTACCACCCCATCCTCCCATGATTTGTTAAAGAGGGTAGTCAGTGGTGTCACTAGTTCTACCCTTAGTTCTTTTTGAATTCTGGGATGAATCCCATCAGGTCCCATTGCTTTGTCCACCTTCAGTTTTAAGAGTTCTTTCAGAACTCTTTCTTCTGTGAATGGGCTGGTAACAACCCCCCTATCCAGAGTGTTTCTATTGTTTGGTTTAGGTACCTCCCCCTCTTCATTTGTGAATACTGAGCAAAAATATTTGTTTAGTATATCTGCCTTTTCACAGTCACTCTCTGCGCGCCCCCACCTCCCCTTTATTAAGCTTCACTATCCTTCCCTTGGTCTCCTTTTGCTCTCTGATGTACCTATAAAATGTTTTATCCCCCTTTTTAACTGAGTTGGCTATCTTTTCCTCAGATTGGGCCTTTGCTGTTCTGACTGCCTTCCCTGCTTCCTTCTGCTTTAACTGATACAGTTCTCTGTCCTGCTCCTTCTGTGATTCCTTGTACTTCCTGAATGCTGTCTTTTTCTCCTTAACCTTTCTTACCACCTGCTTTGAGAACCATAGTGTTTTTTACATTGTTTTGTTTTGTTTATTTGCTTCACACAAAGGCTTGTTGCCTTAGTGATGGCAGTTTTGATTATTCCCCATTGTTCTTCCACACCTCCTTCCTTCCTGCCATTTGCTAG
This sequence comes from Neoceratodus forsteri, assembly GCA_016271365.2. NCBI lineage: Eukaryota > Metazoa > Chordata > Ceratodontiformes > Ceratodontidae > Neoceratodus > Neoceratodus forsteri. Next base: position 1,408,482,255 of record CM057452.1, read on the forward strand.
TGCATTCCTTAGGCACTCACCTATTTTGGCAAAGCCAGCCCTCCTAAAGTCCAGTACCTTTGTTTTTGTATGGCTTGACTCTACTGCTGTGTTTATTGTGAACCATACTGTTTGGTGGTCGCTAGTTCCCAGATGGCTACCCACTTCTAATTCTATGATCCTCTCTCCATCTCCATTTGAGAGTCCAGTTTTAAGATTGCTCCCTCCCGAGTGGGTTCCAATACTAATTGTCTAAGTCATGCCCCCTGCAGGGCATCAAGAATGACCCTGCTCTTTGATGTGGCTGCAGCAAATGCACTCCAGTTAACATGTGGCATATTCAAATTCCCCATCTACAATATCTCCCCTTTTCTGCCATTCTAAGGATACCTTCTATCATTTCCTTGTCCATTTCTTCCCCCTGAGATGGGGGTCTGTATACAACCCCTGTGTGGATTGTGGTGCCATTGCCTGTCTCCAAGTTGACCTACAGTGCCTACTCCTCCCCATTTACCCTTTTGTTCTATTGCTTTGATTCTTTCCCTTATGTAGAGAGCTACTCCTCCTCCTTTTTTACCCTCCCTGTCCCTCCTGTAGATAGTGTACCCTGGTATGTTTACATCTCAGTCATGGTTCTGTGTGTACCATGTTTCTGTGACTGCCACAATATCCAGATGTTCCTCTTCCATCAAGGCCACTAGTTCAGGAAGCTTGTTACCCAGACTACGGGCACTGGTACTCATTAATCTCCATTTTTTGATGACTTTACCTCTTATAGACCCATCTCTGCCCTTACTGACTTTGCTTTCTCCATTTACCCCAGCCCTGCTCTCTACTGACCTTTCTACCTTGATCTTTACCTCATGTAGTACCCTGTATTGTAGGGGGAGGCTGAGAATTCCCTGCTGCTTATCCTGCTATGTTTATAAAATCAGACTTTGGGAGGTTCACACAGCTGTGCTTGGAGAGAAGAGGGTTATCTTCTTTTACATGGAGGGCAAGGGTGGGATGGGGTGTTACGTGGGTAGAGGGAATGTGTCATTTGTTTCTAGTATTCATGTCTTTTTTCATTTTGATAGCACTGGTGAAGTTGTGAAGTGTGAAGTTTTGACATGAGAACGCTAAAGTCGTTGCAAAGCTTCACAAAGTTTGAACCAATGAAATGATCCACTTTGCCATGACTTCTCTAAAGTTTTTAGTCAGATCTACAGTACATCTGTAACCCCCTTCCCAGCCTAGAAGCATCCTTCCTGGCTTGTCCCATGTAGAGGGATCTCATGAAATAATAAAATCACATACTTTACCTCCTGTCCCGGACCTGTGGTAACCTCCTGTTTGCAGAAACATCTTCAGGACTGATGAATGCTGCAAGTCAACTGGTTAACATAGAATTTGATGGCAGATAAGGACTGCTTGGCCCACCTAGTCTGCCCATTTCCCTACCTAATGGATAAGCTGCAGATCATTAGTTAACCAACAGCCTACTTCCTCCTACCCCCCACTAGAATTGCCTTATGTCTATCCCACGCAATTTTGAATTTCCCCACTGTTTTTCACTCTACGACCTCCGCAGGAAGGCTGTTCCATGCATCTATAACCCTCTCTGTGAAGAAATACTTCCTCACATTACCCCTGAGCTGTCCCCCTCTATTTTCAAATTGTGCCCCCTTGTTCTTGCTCATCTCTTTTTCTGAAAGATGCTACCCTCTTGGACTTTGTTGATTCACTTGAGGTATTTGAAAGTTTCTATCATGTCCCCCCCCCTTCCTCCTTTCCTCTAGGCTATACATCTTAAGCTTCTATAGTCTTTCTTCATATGTCTTCTGGTGCAGACCCTGCACTATTTTAGTTGCCCTCATCTGGACAGCCTCCACCCTGTCTATGTCTTTGCCGAGATGGGGTCTCCAGAACTGTACACAGTACTCCAGATGTGGTCTTACCAACTGTCTGTACAGAGGGCCAACAACTTCCTGTTTTCTACTGGTGATTCCTCTCCCTATGCATCCCAGTATCCCCCAGCCCTCCTTACTGCCTTCTCATATTGCTGGCCCACCTTTAGATCATCTGATATGACTACCCCCAGGTCTCTTTCCATTTTTGTTGTTGTCAGTATCTCACCCCCCATGGTGTACTGTTCCCCTGGGTTTTTGTTTCCCATGTGCATTACTTTGTGCTTCTTTGCATTGAATCTAAGCTGCCATTGGTTAGCATGCAAATGCTTTGCTTCTATGTCTAAACCAAGTGTAAAGTCAAACATCATCCATTTTAATGACAGTAAGAGTTCATGAGCTTATTATTACCATGGGAAATCATTAGTCCAAGCCAGAATGGTTTCAGGTACTTCAACTCTTACAGGGAGGAATATCTGTAATGAACACCAATGTACCTTTCTTGGAGGCACATTGTCAGGGCACAGGCCCTCTAATAGGCATCTTCATATGTTCTGGGGCTCTACACAACCATGGGGCACTAGAACATGAACAGTAGTTGGGGGGTTTCATTCCCTAAATTCTAGACAGGACCCATCATGAGATAAAGTTAACTCAGAAACCAGGCTGAGGATTCAAAGCACCAGCAATGAAATATAAAGCTGACTAAGGGACATTCTGCCTGGAGACTACCTGGGGATTCTAGCCTGTCAACTGTCTCATAGATTCAGAATTTACTTCTCCACTGCTCCCCAAGGGAGAATCCACCATCACCCATGGGTTCTGATTCAGTCACCTCCCAGTGGAAATATGGTGGCTAATGTAGAGGACCTGGACTCTACATAAACTCCTATTCCATTCTTTGGTCCTAGCTAATACAGGACCTGTGTGGCTTGCACACAGTTTGGAAAACTTTACAAAGGAGGTCTTCTCTCTGGAATACTGCAGCTGCCAGGGGTCTTGTTTCCTCATGCTCTGCTTTGTCAACCCCCATAGATCAAAGTATCCAAGGCCAAATGGTAAAACCACCTCATTACAGGGTAATCCCTTCTGCTACCCATGTGGGGGGGGTACAGAGGTACCTTAATACATTCCCTTTTCAATGTCCACAGCAATCATATTTTACCTCAGAGGCTGCAAGAGCTTGTGTGTAAAATAAATTCTCTTGAGGATTTGCATATGGTGGAGTACCACCCCACTAGTGGCTCCATGTTACAGGCCACACCACAATCCCAAGGCTTGTGTGTGTTCCACTTCTAGTAAGGCCTTTTCTCCTTCTGCTGCAAGCTGATGCTCTCTTCACTTTTCTGCTCCCAACTTGAGTAAACAACCACACCTGAAGACTCACCAGTCACCAGAAGCTGACCACACCCCATGACAACACCCAGTCAATCTGTGTCAAGCCAATCAAGCTTTACGCTTATCATTGTTATATTGATGATATCCTGATTACATGGAAGGGGACAGAAGCAGAAGCAATAGATTTCTACAGTGCCTTAATGATAGTGCTTGGGGTACCGTATATCATGAAGGGATTTCTTATGTTTGTTTGTGCATGCACAGCAAACATTTTGTTAAGAATAGGGTTTCAGAGGAGTGTCACTGTTGCGTCTAAGGTAGCTCAGGCTGCAGTGGGCTTGACAGTGACAGCCCGCTGATCACTGAGACTGATCATGATGCTTTTCTGTGCTTGATCGTGACACTGTTTTGTGCTTGTGAGGTGGAAACTTCTGGCAATTGAAAGATGTGATCTGCTGTTATCAGAGCGTGGCTCAGTCCTTTCATTTGCATAATGATGCAACAAACAGCCCCTGAGAAGCAATAAAATAAATATTATGAACTACCACCACTGCTGCTGCAATAAGAGTATATGGTGTTAGTAACGCCACTAAATGGGCACAATTACCTATAAGCACTTGCACCGCCTCAATCGGGCCGCTTATGCGCTTCCGTGTTCGGCCGTAACTTTCGGCGTTTTAGTAAAATGTAACTATTGAATTAAAAATAAAGACAGTTACATCCTGGAACTCCCACAGCAGTGCTAGAAAGGTATGTGGGGATGGGAACGGGCAATCTTGTTCTTTGCAGGTCACCTTTAAAAGAGTTCTGTGCTGAAAACCCGCTCTGCAAAGAAAACATGTCCCTCTTCTTCTTTGAATGCCAACCAGTAACTGAAGAGACCAGGTAAATGTAGCCAATGTATTTTCAGTGTGTTTTGAATTTTTACTCATAACTTTGTCATGTTTTAATATTTTTCACCAAATTTTCAACATGGGCTTTTTAGCACCCCACCTCATGAACAAGGTAGGTTATTTTTTTTTTTTTCAAATCAATCCCTAAACGTGATTTTGCAGTAGCTCCACTAAATCTCTTTTTCAGCAGGATTTGGCAATTTTCACCTACTAGGTTCATAAAGTGGGGTCATAAAAACTATGTTGAAAATGTGGGATAAAATACATTAAAAATACATGAAGGTTCATTGGAATTTTTCAGCGTTCACTCGTAACTTTAATAATTTTCACTATTTTGACCACACATTTTCACAATAGCCATTTTTTCACACACCCTCATGAACGTGACAGGTGTCATGTTTAAAATCCTGCCAGAATTGTGATATTGTAGTCACTCCAGGAAATCATCTTCAAGCAGGATTTGAAAAATCTCCTGCCAGGTTGATGAAGTGGGGTCAGAAAAGACTATATGGAAAATCTGGGATCAAAATCTTTTAAAAACACAAAGTTATGAATGTACGCAGTGGCTTTGTGTTGTTACACCTACAGAAGTGGTTGGTACTGGTTGCTATGGCTGCTCTGATGTGCATTTCTATTGGTTGATTTTCCAAGGCTACTGTAAGCGTTGTTGAATAACATAGGCCTATTAGTGATCGAGAAGGCAGGCTGTGGGCAGCTTAGATTTTTGTCTATGTGGTCAGCTTGAAGCCCTTGTTTCTTTCCAGGCTTTGGACACTTGAAACAAAGGAGCCATGCACTCTGGGAACACACCAGTCACTAGCACAGCTCTGTAAAGGGTTGAAAGGGGGGGTTCCATTCAGCCCAACCCCCCCAGTGAATGTCTTGGATATCAGGACCATCAGTTCAGCATTCTGTCCCCCAGCCAGCCTCCCCAGCCAATTGTAGGGCTGAGGAGACAGGAACTGAAACCCTTGTTTCTTTCCTAGCTTTGGACACTTGAAACAAAGTAGCCACATGTGCCGAGAACATGCCAGTCACCAGGAGTAAGGGGTCAAAAGGGGGCTGTTAATTCAGCCAAATTCCCCCTCCCCACCAATTGCCTCAACACTGGGACCAGAGAGCTCAGCATTCTGGCCCCCAGATAGCCTACCAGCCAATCAGAGGGCAGCTTCCTGTTTATGACTGCAATCTGACCAAGTGGCCAATCTGTGCAAAGGACTGCATGATAAGGGCAGCTTAGTTGTCTGCCTCGAGTCTGCAGGAATCAGCCAGTAGTCTACAGGTTGGCCAGCATCTCTGCTTCATTTACCTCAGGACACCACGAACACTGCAGCCTTATTATGCTAGTTTTGATGGAGACTTTGGACTTGCCAGTTACACTGGACATACCAAAGTCCCTATTTAGGGTAGGCCTGTTCTATGTATGTATAGCTTTGTATACCTTTGTCCTCAGCTGTAGCAGGGGATACTGAAATTACCAGCTTTATAGACAAACACCCTTTCTAGGGTAAGCCTTTTCTGCAGCATTTCACCTCTGCATGTTATTGTAGTCAGTGATTTAGAAATTGCCAATTTTACAGGATATTGCAAACACCTTATTTAGGGTAGGCATCTTTTGCTAATTTACACTTTTATGTATTGTTGTAGCCTGAAGCTTACCTATTGTTAGTTATACTGGACTCAGCCTTACACCCTTTCCAGGGTTAACCTGTTTCTTCAGTTGTACACCCTTGTATGTAGTTGGAGCCAGTGTCTCAGTTATTGCCAGTCCTACATAGGATCTAGCTAAAATGAGATGACAACCAATGATTCTTTTCAACTCCCTATACTTCATATGGGCTACTGTACACTCTAAATGCTAGACTGGTTACCCATAACAGAAACAAAGAAGGAAGCACCACATGGTCCCAATGATTTTGCCATGTCCAACTATTTTTTTCCTTACCAAATCAAATAATCTACTCCAATTTCTTCTGCCACCACACTGTATATTAAAAACAGCCTTCTACCTAAAAAGGCAGCTCTGGAATGGTCTCCAAAAATATAATCCCCTCTCATATCTAGCTCTCACCTGCTTACTATCAGCTGGTGATGTTGAACCAAACCCCAGCCCTACCCCTGCTTGCCCACCTCTTTCCACCCTACACCTTGGCAAAATGTCAAGGGCCTAGAAATTGCTTGCCTTAACATCAGAAGTCTAGTCCCCAAGATGGATGAGCTGACAGCAAGGGTCACCCATTACCAACCAGATATCCTAGGACTATCAAAAACATGGCTAAATCCTTTTACTTGTGATAGTCTGTGTACCCTCCCTCTAATTCAGTTTGATTACCCAGGTCCTAACAAAGGTGGCGGTTCGTTGATTTACTACAAATCCCACCTTTGCTTAACAGCACCAAATCACCCTCCCCAATTTGAACCCCCACTGAATGCTGTTATGGAATGTTCACAGTGAGTGGCACCAAAATGCTACAAATGTTCTGTATCTATATCCTTCCCACCGGTAACTCTAGCCTGCTCCTCTTACTCACTAAATCTATCATTCCACTGGTCAAAAACAATGAATTCTTAGTCTTTCGTGACTTCAACATCAACTGGCTAAGTGAATGTGAGAAGGCAGTGGTGCAGGCTCTGAGTTCACTCAACCTGTCACAGGTCATCACAGAGCTCACTAAATACTCCAACAATGGTAAAACACAAACACTAAAAGACACGATACTTTCTCCCAGGCAAGATAGGATAAATTTTTCAGGTATCTTGGCTGATACCATTAGTGATCATGCACCTGTCCACTGAGTTTGGCATGCCAAACTGCCCCAAGCCCCCCCCCAAATAATCCACTTCAGGAAGTTCTCAAGCCTAGACTCCAAGTTCTTTAGGCTCACTGTCTCAAATGCTGATTGATCCTACCTTTATGAAGCCACTGATGTAAACTTAGCTACCACCTTTTCACCTCAGAGTTCACTGAACTCCAGGACAGCTTTTCCCCTCATACTAAAAGAAGAGTGCATGTCCCTATTACCAAATGGTTATACCACAGTCTGCTAAGCCAGATTATTGAGCAAGACAAAAAGTGGCATGATTTTAAGGTTTCCTCCTCCCTGGCAGATAGGATAACATACAGTACCCTATGGAATGCCTGTAAGAATTCTGTTAGGAAAAACAAAAGTGCATACTGTAAAAAACATCTAAGCTCTTCTGCCCATAACTCTACTCTCTTCTGGAAACTCATTAGGAACATGCGAGGTCAGCGAGGTGATCGCTTCTTCACTGACATGCTTCTAAATGGTGTCAGCTGTAATAACAATAACACTGTTGCAAATGCTTTCTGCCACCATTTCTCTGATCTCTCCTCTTACACAATAACCTTCCCTAATAAGCCCACCTTCTCATCCACTGGTAATACGCTCCAAATGCTCCCTGAAAGCACAGAGCAGCCTCCTTTTTAGGGCCGTGGGCAGAGCCTGCAGCACTATTGTGATCGCTCAGTAGCTCTAAAAAATGGCCGATCATGGAACCTTCCATTGGACTTTCGGAGGTATCCTTCTGAAAGCCCAATGGAGCTTGAACTCCTCCACCACAATCAGCTGCTACAGAATAACAGCTGCACTATTTCGCTGTTACTTCTGAATTCCGGTGGCATGAACTGTGCATACATGATCCACACATATGCGCAGTTCTGCTGGCATCGTCATGTATGGCAAAATGCCATTCACCACAACTGCGCATAAGGGACTGCCATGGATGAGCAGTTGCATCGCTGCTGCCAGCTCAGAAGCATTCTGTGGCCCCTCCCAAAACTCATGTGGCACACTGGGAGCCCACCCCAGTGTGCCCAAAGTTTTTACTTTTGCCCGCCAACATTTGGGTGCCCAATCCCTGTGTCGGCTGCCACCGGCTCTGCAGCATTCTGTTTCCCCCAGACTCATATGGTACACTTGGAGCCCACCCCAGTATGCCCAAAGATTTTGCTTTTAACCGCCAACATCAAGGTGCCCAATCCCCATGTCAACATTATGTACACCCCCAGTCATGCAGCACACTGGGAGCTCACCCCAGTGTGCCTAAATGCTTTTTTTCTATAAAAAAGAAAATGGTCCCTTGTCGTCGCTCCAATCTTTTCTACCTGTAAAAGAAAACGGTCTCTGATCGTCACTTCAGTCCTCCCCATCCCCACCCTCCCACTGAGTACCCACCTCCCAACACCCCCCCCCTTACCCTTACCCTGTACTTATCTCCGGAGGTCAGCGCTGTCATCATCTCCGGACCAGGACACATTTGCGCTCTTCAAAGCTGAACCGTTAACTGAAGAATCAAAGGTAAGCATGCTACTGTATACTGCCATTGAATGGGGTTTCAACTGTTGCTGATATCTCAGTCATTTTTTGGAATTTTTGCCCCAAATTTTCAACATGGGGTTCTTGGGACCCCAGCTCATGAAAACTGTCACTGTAATTTTGTTACTTGGTCCCAAAAGGTGATTTTGTTGTTGCTGCCCAGAATCATCTTTCAGGACTGATTTACGAAATGACAGTGCCACTGTTCATGAGGTGGGGTCCCAAAAGCCCATATTGCAAATCTGGTGAAAAAATTCCTCAAAATGACTGCCTTATGAATGTGCATTGTGCAGTTTCTACGCATGCTCCTAACTTTGCCAGTTTTTAATATTTTCACTCTGCAATTTCAACATTGTCAATTTTTGCACACCTCCTTCAAAACAGTACAGCTGTCATTTTCCACAACATGCCCAAAATGTGTTTTCACTCATGTGGCGCAGAATAGTGTGTTTGCTCTACAAAATCACCTTTCGGAACAAGTGAACAAAATAATACTGGCACTCTTCATGAGGATGGATCCAAAAAAGGCCATGTTGAAAATTTGGTGCAACACCTCCAAAAAATGGTCAAGTTCCACCGGGGTTTTGAATAATTTCTATGCACATGTGTAACTTTGGTCACCTGGTAGCTCTTCACAGCCCTATCAGCTCTGGCTAGTGCTTCTTACTTTAGGCATGTAAGCACTAGAGAGATTTGTAGTCTACTTGTGCAGATTCCTACTTCCAAATCAGCAGGTTCTGATGGTGTTGAGCCCAAACTTCAAACGATTGCAGCCAATGAATTAACATCTCCTGTTGCTGGGTAAATTAACTTATCCTTAATGACTGGCATTGTACCAGACCTATGGAAAACCTCCCATGTTGCACCTATCTTCAAAAAAGAAGACCCAAATTATTACAGAATTATAGACCAATTGCCATCCTTCCTGCCCTAAACAAAATTCATGAAAAGATGGCGACTTCTCAACTTGCACAATACATCCACTCATGACCTTCTATCTTTCCCCCCAGCAACGTGGTTTTCAGAAAGGTCACAGCACCTCCACTGCCCTTCTCACCTTGAAGAATGATGTTGCCCTAGCCATGAACTCAGGTGACCTTACTGGTGCCTTTTTCATTGATCTGATGAAGGCATTTGATCTTGTGGATTACCCTCTTTTCTTCAGTAAGCTAACAAATCTTGGTACCTTGCAAACCGCTCTCATCTGATTCCATAATTATCTAACACATAAATCACACAGAATCATGTACAACTCCTCCCTCTCTGACCTGCCCTGACAATAGTAGCAGTCCAATAGGTCCATTCTCAGACCACTTCTGTTCACCCTCTATATAAATTATACAGGCCATTGCCTATCTCACTGCTCTGCTATCTTGTATGCCGACGACCTTGTACTTTATACACACTCCAATAGTATTGGCCAAATAAACCATAACTTAACAGACCTACAGTCCATTCACTCATGGCTGTTAACAAATAAGTGAATTCTGAATACATCTAAAACACACTCTATGCTGTTTGGTACATCTGCCAGACTAAGAGCCTGCCAATCCCTTCTAACCTTAGCTTATCAAGACGGTACCTTTGTCCCCTCAGTCTCTGCTTTCAACTACCTTGGAGTCACTCTCCACTCCTAACTGGACTACTCTTTCCATATCTCTACCACATATAGTTCAATAAACTTCATGCTGGCTATCTCCTATAAAGTGATCTGTAACCTCACATCACAAGCTTGCAATGCTATTGCCCAAGGAATGCTCCTCCCTAAGCTCACATATGGTACTTCTGTTTTCCTGTCCACCTCTAAGACTACTCTTTTGAAGTGGGACATCACACACAACATTATTTGTTGCTTCCCATTGGCATCCCCAGCTCACTCATCACTGTTCATTATATGACACACTAGGCTGGCCACTCCCATCCTCCCTTAGGGAATATAGCTTTGGCACTGTTATCTTAAACATCTTAAACAATGGACTGCCCAAATCACTCACCACACTGCTTAAACCTGTGAACAGTACCTACCCCTTAAGGTCCTGTGAAAGTGCACCTCTGGCTATCTCCAAGATTAAAAACTGTATTGGGAGATCGTCCTTTGCCTATGCATCTCCTAACTTTTGGAACTCCATCCCACCTGATATACATCACTGTCCCTCTGTGCCTAGTTTTTGACTCAAATACCATGAATATCTCCTCAAATTGACTCACTGTGTATGTCCTTGAACCTGTACAATCTCTGTAATGTACTTATGTTTATATTAATTAATGTTAATATTGTGATTTTCACAGATAATGTATGCTAGCGTTACCCATAAGTAATACTGCTGTTTTTCCCACATAAGATCCTTTAGATCCTTAATGTTTAATGTATATTTTCCTCATTGGTACAATGTTTTGCTATATATATAATCTAATCCTGTACTGTACCAGTTTATGCAACTCTCCTGGGTTGTGCCTGAAAATAGCAATGTTTGCCTAGCACAGTTACCTGTTAATAAAAATGAACTAAATACATCATTTTTTTGCAGTTAATCTTTTTATTGATTCACAGAGATATACAGTACATATGTCATATCAACTGTTTTCACTCGTGGATATACATACATTTAAGGTGTAACTTGAGTGTTTCTTTATATACAGTTGCATCAAACGAATAAACAACAGGTGTACAACTGGTTGGTAGGGTGTCTCTCTCACTAAGTTGACAGAGGGTTGATTCCTATATGTTACTCTTTGTCTGGGGCCAGGTAAGGCATTTTCCTCCATATCCTTTATGCCTGGGGTCAGTTGGAGTCTTGCCTTGACCTATCTGAGGTCACTGCTGGGCCTGCATGGTAGTTTAATCATGTCTTTGGTTTGTGAGGCCCCACAATTAGTTGCCCTGTCTTGTACATAGTTTATGAATGGAGATCACCTTACTAGAAATGTTTGGCTCCTGTTGGCTGTGAATTGTGTCATGCTTGTAAAGGTGGCAAGTTTCTCCATGGCTGTTAACCATTCTGTAAAGGTTGGGATATCTATTGTATGCCACCTTCTCAGGATGAGACTCTTAACTTCTACTGATGCCTGCATCAGCCAGAGTTTATTTATTTAATTATTGTAAACTCGGATAACACCTTTGAGCTAAAAGCTCATTTACAAGGTTCCACATCGTAAGGCAATAAACAAGGTATGTAGACATTACAAAACAGATAGGGGGTATATACAGAGGCAAGTACATATGGTACATACAGATACAGATTCAAGCAAGTACAGTTATATATCGTCAAGTAGGAGAGGTCAACTTTATTGCAACAGTTCTTAGAGCATACCTAAGATGGACAAGCAATTTATAATGGTAGCTGAGCTTTAGGGCGTGCAGATAAAGTTAAGAAGGGTCAGAAGTGGTGGTGACCAAAGGAGGGGGAGGACAGAATACATGAGATCAGTGGGAGGGTGGGAGCAGAAACAAAGGGGGTGACAGATAAGAGGGTAAAGTGGTCAGGGGGTAGGACTCGTTAGGAATCTACCCAGGGTTACATAAGTAGGTGATAGGGGTTGGGCTGGGTAATGTGGGGCAGGGAAAGTAGGGATATGGGAAAGGGTTTTAATGTGGGGTGAGGTGAGGGAAACCGGGAGAGGAGGGGTAAATATGGGGGTTAATATTTGTGAAGAGAAAGTAGGAAGCCTGGGGGGATAAAGACAGGGTGTGGGGGGAAGTGCTCAGTGGGGTCACACCAGTCAGGGGAGGAAGTGGGGGGGATGGGTGCTATGCAGGACAGATAAGCTATCAAAAACAGTAGGATTAGGCACAGGTGACGCAGTCATAGTTATTAAGTGTGGCCAGGTACTACAGTAGCTTGGCTTTAAATGGGCGTAGCGTAAAATGAGAGTTTCTGTTGATTACTCAGTGGTAGGTCCAAGGGTGTTATACCTAACATCATCAGGGCTGGGAGCATTGGTATCTTGTATCTCAGTATCTCTGACCAACACCCTAATATCCTGCCCCAGAATGGCAGGATTGGCTGGCAGTGTCAAAGAATGTGTAACAGGTCAGCCCCCTTAGAGTTGCATCTTCAGCATTCATCTGACTGTATTAAGCCCATGGTTCTGAGCTGGGCTGGGGTGTAGTACCATACATGCTGAATCTTGTTTTGTATCAGGAGACTCTGTGGGTGTCCACATGCTTTTCTTGCCATGGACCAGCCTCTGTTCCATTCCACATCTGATATAATCATGCCCAGCATTTCTGCCATTTTAATTTAGCCGCAGCTGAAGAGTCTGGGGCCATGACCACCATTTGTTTGTATATCACCCTGGAAGGCCCTTAGGCTTCTTTGTCCACTGACCTATGGGCAGTTTTTGATTAATGTCTGATCCCTTCTCCTTACGCCTGTTACATGGGCACCAGCTCTAGGTTTGGTACAAATTGTCTCACCCAGAGATATTTTCAGAACTCCCATTTGTGTAATCCATATCATTCCTGCAGGGCATAAAGGAGTCCAATGTGGACCCATCCTCTGTCAGTATGTCATGTAGCCTGTGAATTCTCTCCCTCTCCACTCCTCCCACATAACAGACTTTCACCAATAGTCCTCTCCAGATTGTTCCAGAGGCTGGTGAACTTCCCCACCCCAGGCATGTATATGGTGAGTTGCTTTACCTTATGCCTGGCAGTGTGTGCAACCTTCACAGTAAGCCAATGTTTGGATTGTGTTAGCAGTTGAAGACCTAGGAATGTGAATAGCTCTCTGCCTAGCAGCGCACTGGCTTCTATGTCCACCCAGGCTGGGGCATCCGGCTCTTGTCCTTGGAACATCTTACATGTCCTAGCTACTGAGAAGGCATAGGCATATTGCTGAAAGTATGGCAAGCCCTATCCCCCTCCGTTCCTGGGGGTTCGCAGCTTGGTCCTGCTATACCTTGGGATTGTGGGCCCCCAAATAAAATTCCCTATCATGGAGTCAAGTTTTCTGAACCAATCAGTTGGCACTGTTATTGGGATATGTGCTAGCAGGTAAAAAATCTGGGGGCAACCACCATGTTGATGGCTACTATTTTTCAGGGCATAGAGCGATGCAGATGTTTCCACCTGAGCATCTCGGCCTGCAGTTTTTTCAGCAGTGGTGTGAAGTTTTTTCTATGAGGTTCTGCACTTGAGATGAAATTTTAACCCTAGATACTTTAGCTCCCCTTTTGCCCAAGATAACCCTGTGTTAGCAATGCTGTGGGGTGTTGCCCTCTTGTTCAGAGGGAGCACTTCTGTTTTGCTCTTGTTCGTCTTTAGCCCTGAGACATCAGCAAAGGTGATCAGGAGTTCCATTATGTGTAGGGCACTGACTTGCACATCCTTTATCAACACAAGGCAATCATCTGCATACAACAAGGCATGGTATGCATGTTCCCCCATTCTTAATCCCTGAATATGAGGATGTTCTCTCAATGCACTGGACAGCGCCTCTATAGCTAGTACCAATAGCATAGGGGAGAGTGGGTACCCCTGCCTAGTTCCTCTATATACTGTAAGTTAAAGGGTTCCAATAGAGTGTTATTTGTGAGGATCCTGGCTGTGGGTCCTTATAGAGTGTCCTAATCCACCCTCTAAACCCTTCCCTGAACCTGCACTGCTGTAGTATGGTGTGTAGAAATTCCCATTCAAGGAATCAAATGCCTTTTCCATATCTACTGCAATGGCAGCTGTGGTTATGTCTAATTGTGCTGCACCCTGTACTAGTGTAATCAGTGCCCTAAGGTGGTCCACCTGGACCTACCATAACAAATCCCACCTTGGAGTGGTGTATCAGTGTTGGAAGCACCTGTGCCATTCTGGACGCCAAGGCCTGTCCTTCACTAATACTTTGGTGTCTGCGCTAATGACAGAGCTAGGCCTATAACTCCCTGGTAGCATTGGGTCCTTTCCCTCCTTGGACAAGACCATAATGATGGCCTCTGTCATAGTTGGTGGGATCCCTCCTTCTGCTAGGGCATCTTGTAGCATATCCAGCATAAGGTGAAAGACTGTCTCCTGTATCACCTTGTAAAAATCTGCAGGGAAACTGTCCTTCCCCAGAGCTTTATGCAGTGCCATACTTCTGATGGCTTAGGAGAGTTCTTTTGTGTTGAACGGGGCCTCAAGGATCTGGGCCTTGGCTTCTAAGAATTTGGGTAACTTCACACTCTTTAGGAAAGCTGAAATCTTCTTTACGTCCCTTGACACTTTCGATGTGTAGAGGGCCTGATAAAACTCCAGCATGGCCTGATTACTTCCCTTGAGAGTAATTTGGTGCTTGCCTTTGCTGTTCCACCGCTGTCCTATGTGCCTTTTGGCCTGCTGCTTTTTCAGTCTGTAGGCCAGAAGTTTGCCCGATTTCTCCCCATATGTGCTGTATTTGTGTTTGGTTCTAAGAATTTATAATTCAGCTTTCCTAGTAACTTTCCTAGTGGCTTCTCCCCATACGTGCGGTATTTGTGTTGGTTCTAAAAATGTGTAATTCAACTTTCCTAGTAGCTTTCCTAGTGGCTAAGCCATTCCTCCAGATAGGCTAGCTCTTGGAACCCCGGGACCTGTTTCGGCTTCAAATCCGCAAATTCGATTGGTCCTTGCCACTCTGTAGCGGGCCTCCCACTGGCTGCACAGCTCAGTGCCTTAACCAGATTGGACTTTTTAAAACCTTTAGCTCGGGTGTCTTTGGCACTGTTTCAGCCCATCCCTGCATTGTGTAACTGAATGCTCTCACTTGTAATTTGTTCTTAATGTCAGGATCATCCTACTGTTTTTACTGCCTAAATTGCTTAGTTAGTGCCTACTTGTTCTAGCAAGTGCTTTTTGCCTGAACCTGACCAGAGATTTTGAGTAGTATTGTTATTATTGGATTTAATCATCATGCCTAACTTAGAACTGTAATTTTTTTTGATTTATACAGTATGCTTAGTTAGAACTGCTACTTTTTGGATTTATTCTGTATGCTGAATTTGTCTAACCTAGCACATCCTGCTTGAACTTAACTCAGAGATTTAAAATGAGAGCTGATGTACTTGTGATCTCTTGGTATACGTAATTTAAGTCTGTGTCTGCTTTGTTAAATCCAGCTAGCACATCTCCTGTACTTAGCTCAGAGACTTAAAATAGAGCTGCTGTAATTGTGATCATTCAGTGTTTCTAATTTACATCTGTGCCTGCTTTGTAAAATCCTTACATTTTTCTTTTCTGTCTACCTTTGCTCCACTGTGTTACCTTCGCTTTTGGTCTGCTCTGTTCCAACTGCTATCAGCCCTTGTTCTATGAATTCTCTACACTTTATTTCTATGCCCTGCTCTGTGTACTCTCACCATCTCTTGCCCTGCCTTTGCTCCACTATGTAATCTCTTGCTTTGGCACTGATCTGCTCTAACTGCTTCTGCTGGGAATATTAGGTCTCTCTGTGGCCAGACACTTTGGTGCCTTTGAACCTCCAATTCTACTCCCTCTAAATTATTTCTTGTGACGCCTCTGTTCTACTTCACTCTTCCTTACCTCTATCATCTGTGTCCTCATCCCGCTCCCGTTTTAACTTTTGTCCTCCACTCTTAGTACCTTTTTACCTCGCTGCTGATTGCACCTATTTTTGTTCCTTTTGTTTCCACTCTGCCGCCCCCCCCCAGCATGTTGCCTGTCCTTGGATTTAACTCATCTTTTTCTCTCTTGTTTCACAGATAGCCCTAAGCGGGCTCAGCTGCAGCTATCAGCAACACGGCCCGCTTCCTGGCTGGATTTATATCTCCTTCTCATGACCACTGCCCAAGCCTTTCCTCCAGGTAGGCTAGCTCTTGGAACCCTGGACTGCTTTCTACTTGTCGCAAATCTAATGGTCTGGGCCATTCTGAAGCAGGCCTCACTGGCTGCTCAGCTCATTGTCTTTTACTGGATTGGACTTTTCTGAACCTTTCACTCGGGTGTCTTTGCATTGTTTCACCCCAGCCCAGCATTGTGTAACTGAATGCTTTCACTAGTAATTTGTCCTGACCACCCTTCCATGCCCCCTCCTCAATTATATGCTTGTTCCCTGAGGAGGTCACTGCCCTAATCACCACCCCTGTCTCCTTATTGGTGAATTTACTCCTGATAGTTGCACTCCTCTCTCACTCTCTCCTTAAAGGGCCATTCCCAATTGCTCCTTGTGTTTGTTTTTTTTCACCCTAAGAGGCAGTTGTGCCACATCTACTCAATTTACAATTGACTGCCTGCCCACCCAAATGCCCCTTACGTAACATGCATAACTTTCTTTACGTCCTATCTATTGCTAAAGCACCCTCTTTCATAATGACTTTCCTTGCTGCCATGATAATGAAAAGTGCGATGCTACTCATCCTTTTAACCCTCTCTGACCTCCTGCTTGAAGCAACAACTACTAAGAATTTGCCCTCCATGGAGACTTATCGCCTTTGTGCTTGCAAGTCTGTTACATCATTACATATTACTGCATTTGCCAATAGGCTCTGGTGTATGCTGTCACCATCTTGGAGGATAACGCCTGTAAATGGCCCTTTATGGTTTTCTACTTTGGCACTCCTTCCAGAGTTTTTCAGTCTTTAAAATAAACTTAACCTATACCAACCCCAGAGAAGGCTGGCTAAAATAAGCAGCTGACAATTAAAAGAATACCTTTGCAGGCTTGTAATGCTGTTGCTATTACTCTCTGGCAATATCCACCCCAACCCAGGCCCTCCACAATGTACCACTACCACATGGAAAACAACAGGTTCTCTCATTATTGCCTCAATGAATATACACAGCCTTTTCCCTAAAATGGACATTCTGAAGGCGTGGCTCCTGCTGCACAATCCTGACATACTTTCAGTTGCTGAAATATGGTTCTCCCCTAAGATTGACAACATCTCTGTCTCAGTACCTGTTTATATGATTTACAGACATGACCACTTGCCCAAGTGTGGAGGCGGTTGTGTGATATACCTAAGAGACTGTCTTCAGAGGGTTGTCCTATCATTACCAAACACAAGTGCACACTGGCAAGCACTTGTATTAAAGGTACTCTCGGTGCTCATAATAAAACAGGTACCTGTGATATTAGCACTGGGGAATGGGCACCTAATAACAGCGACCCACTCTCCAGTGCATTACATGGAAGGCTATGGTAGGGTAGGGCAGCCGGATTGGGGGGTTGGCCAATATTTTGACAGGATGTCGCTATACGTATGCACACGGGGGGGGAGTGAGCACGCACAGCGAGGGTCGGGAGGGTATGTAAGGGGTGGTGCCATACTGGATTGCTAAGCCAACCCCGTGGCATGGTGGGTGGGTTTGCAGTATTGGTCAGCAGGGTTCTGGGTTCAGGTCCAGGTGCTGGTGCAGTTCTGTTGTGCCTGGACTGAACCTTTATTTTAATCGTTTCACCCCAACATGCACCCTCTGGAGTTGAGAATCCTTAAGTAGGGGGGTGCAGAGGCAAATCCCCCCCCACGTGGGGGTGCAGGGGGGCACATAAAATATTAAAAAACTAAGTCCCAGGTGCCCTTTTGCTGTGTGCTGGGGTGTCAGACAGCTGAAATAAATTTTTGGTACTCTTGACTTCTAGATAATGGTGATCACCGTTAGGCTGTCACTGTTATCACATAGATCCAATAAAACCCTTATGGTTATGTCTGTTTATATTCCACCCAGGCATACAACCGCAGGCTTTGATGCTTTAATGGAGTGCTTAGGCACACTGAGTTTTAACTCAGAAATTACACTACTTCGGGATTTCAGTGCAAACTGGCTCTCCCCATAGGCAAGCCCATTCAAAGATACTGTGACAGCTGCCCACCTCGCACAACTGGTTGAATCACCCACAAGGGTAAATTACCAAACTGGAACCAGTACCTTATTAAACTGTGTTCTGTCCAATCACTCTGATCATATATCAGGGACTGCTGTTCTCCTAGATGTCCTCAGTGACCATTCGCCAGTCCTGTTTCAGTGGTCAAACAAGTACACCAAGCCCCCTTCTAGAACAGTTACTAACAGCATTCTCAAGCGGGACATCTTGATCTACTAAAGCAGATCTACATCAGCAAGATTGGTCTCTAGTCTATAACTGCTGTAATGTTGATACTGCTCTTGAACACTTCATCAGCTACTTCAACGTTGCCTTTGATAGGCATGCCCCATTTAAAACAAAGAAAATCAAAGGCCTTAACAATCCTTGGTTCTCCCCTGACCTGCTTAACTTGCTGAAATCGAGGGACCTCCTATGGCAAAGGGCTCGGGCCACTGGAAAATAGGCTGATATGCAATGCTACATGAAAGCCTATAATGACTGCACTAGGGCAGAACATGCAGCTAAAAAACAATACTTTAAGGAAGCCCTCTCCTGTACATGGAATGATGGCAGAAAATTCTGGAACAATATAATAGAGGTTTCTGGTAAAGACCACAAATGTACCTCCTCCAT
The DNA here is from genome assembly GCA_016271365.2 of Neoceratodus forsteri. Taxonomy (NCBI): domain Eukaryota; kingdom Metazoa; phylum Chordata; order Ceratodontiformes; family Ceratodontidae; genus Neoceratodus; species Neoceratodus forsteri. The sequence goes on from CM057452.1 coordinate 1,408,501,100, forward strand.
GCTAAATATAAATGGTGCACCCACCCTGGACCCCAGAACAAATGCAAACACATTTAACAATGCCTTTGCAGACCTGAGTGGAGTACTCCCCCCGGATGTCTTTAGACAGTACAATCCTAGTGACCCTGTCAATAATATGGTCATCATCCTATCCCACCCACCTTTCCACTTCAAAGCCCCAATGGCCTTAGAAGTTAGAAAATACCTCATTAAGGTTCTGGGCAAATCTAGGTAGAACGGTGACACACTTGAGCTGAAATTTGCTGAGCTGACTCTGGATGAAATCCTGGCCCCGCTCACCTATATTATCAATGCATCCCTTAGGGTCTCTCAATTCCTTGACAAGTGAAAAGCCACCATTGTAACTCCTATCCTTAAGAGCAGTGATCGGATTCTCGGTGGGAACTACTGGCCAATCTCTATTCTTCCACCTTTATTGAAAGTGCTTGACAGAATCATAGCTGATCAATTAACTGAATACTTGGAAAAGTATCAGCTACAATGCCAGCAGCAACACCGATTCGGACATGGTCACACCACAACTACAGCTCTTTTAGAATTCACAGGATATATTCATAAATCCCTAGACTAAGGTCTTCTTGTCAGCGCAGCCTACATTGACTTAACCAAAGCGTTTGACATGGTAAATCATTCCCTACTTGTCAAACAGCTCGCTGATATTGGTCTCTCTGTCAACACTGTGCATTGGTTCAACAGCTATCTGTTAAACCTGTCTCAGCAAGTTAAGACTGGTAGTAGCCTATCCGATAGCCACCCTGTCCACTCGGGAGTTCTACAAGGGTCCATTTTGGGTCCGCATTTATTTAGCATTTTTCTAAACAACCTGCCACACTCCTGCCAACGTTGTCTACTACTTTATGTAGATGACACTGTTCTACTCATTAATGACTCCGAGCCCATTGCTCTGCGACGTGATCTGAAGAGTAATTTCACAGCTGTCAAAATCTGGTTTAAAGAGCACAAATTAATGATGAATTATAAAAGACAAAAACAATGTTGTTTTCTATCGCCAAAAATCGACACAAAACCCACCTCCTTTGCATCACTAATGAGGTGGGCTCTCCCCTGGAGCTTGTGCAACACTTTAAATACTTAGGGATTATGGCTGATAGCACAATGTCATTTGCCCAACACATTGACAATGTTGCTAAGGCAGTCAACACTCGAATTATGTGGCTGCACAGGTACAGGCATAGTCTAACCCCTGAAGCCCTTAAACTAGCTGTCCACAGTTCCCTGGTGTCACTAATTGACTATGGGTTGGCAATTTATGGATCAACCTCTGATACCACACTACGTTGTATAAAAGTAGCTCTGAACAAAGCCTGCCAGCTCGTTACGGGCTCCCCTCGGCTGATGCACACTTGTGATCAGTACTCACAGACTAACTGGCTGCAGTACTCAGGAGGCAGACTCATGTTCCAATCCTATCTTTTAGCGGAAAATGTTAGTCTTGGCTTGCTGTCTATTGGGGTACAGAATCTCCTCTCCCCTTGTGATTACCATCACTGCACCTGTAGTTTGGAAAGTCTAACCTTTAAAATTCCCCACTGTCGGACCTCCATGGGTCAAAGATACTTTGCATACCATGTCCCATGTTGGCTGATCTCTCTTCACCCCAATATCTCCTGGGTTAACTCTCTGGGCACTTTTAAAAGAAATCTGAGGCAACAGTTTGTTACTAAAGCTAGCTGTGACTGCTTTCTATAATTTTGTACTTTACGGTTGCGTGCTCTTATCTCACTTCTGCCCACACCTTACCTCTTTTGTCATATTTTGAGCACTGCTCTTATCTGCTCCCTGTTACACAAGGTCCCTGCACCCTTATTGGTACCCCTAGAGATACACCATAGACAGCTAGCATTTAGGTATATGTTATACTAACATACAAGGCTAAGGGCATCTACCATATAAGAGTAGATGTCAGAATATGTATGCCTATTATTGTTATACACTTTACTTTCTAATACACATATGTATTTCTTGCTTGCAAGATGTTAGGACACCTGTGTCCTTGTAATGATTATGATATATGAGTCAGCATTGCCATCTTCTGATGATTTGTATTATTACACAGCTATGTACAACTGTACTTCTTTGTCTTACAAAGTGATGACTACTACAAAATTGTATAATGTTGTCTTGGACTGAGGAGCCACCTCTAATTTAGCCAATAGGGCTCATCTCTGTAACTAGAAATGTTTCTATCTTACAGTAGCCATGGTAATTATTGTAGGTATATAATGTAAGACATTACGTCTTCTACCTCGGAGACCCCAAGAGACACACAGAATCCTCGAGGTAGAGGGAACACTTAGCATTGGCTCCCAGTTCATATTGGTAAGAACTGCTAAGGGCAACTGTGATTATCCTTGTAGTAGTAATAAGCAAGCTTTATTACGGTTATGCATCGTGTCTATGATTCCTTGTATGCCCATTATTGCCAAGAACCTGAGAGTGAGGTTTAGGCCTCCTGACATCCCCTCCTCACACTCCTCCTCTTGATCCCCCACTAATCCTTCCTAAATACCTTGTCCTTCCCACTGTAAGGCCTTTCAGTCAGAGCCCACCCCTTGCCCTACCTACTCCTTAGCCTCCTGCTTTCCTACCTCATTCCCTTCCCACAATGATGAAGCCTATTGGGCTGATGTATTCCCCCAGTAGTGAATGTCTGTCTTCTCTTACCCCTATCACCACTGTCCCATCAATACTGTGTTTTTTGCTAGTTTGGGTTGTATATTCCCTGCCTACACAGCTACATCCTTGCCTTACCTGCTTGTATTGTAAGCACACAATTAGGTATTGTAAATGCACTGTAGATGACCTTTTCAACACATTACTTCTCTTTGTATAACTCTGACGTGGAACCTATGTAATGAGCTTGTTCTCAAAAGGTGTTAATCCTAGACCATAAATAAATAAATAAATAAAATAAGGTGTTCAGTTGGATTCTTAAGGAGACCAACTCGACGATGAACTCTCGCATTTTGGTCAAAATCTCCTCCAGCTGATGATGATGCTGGGCCTAACACAGGTTGTTACCTCCTCGACCCATGTTAAAGGTCATTCATTGGATCTGATCTTCCTTTTGGGTATGGAGATCGCTGATCTGGGGGTGGAACCAGTCAGCTGGTCTGACCATCACACCATAAGGTTCAGTTTCGGACCCCCCCCAATAGATCTGTCCCTACGGAGATGGTTCGGTACCGCCCTTTAAGAGGTATAAAACCCATTGACCTAGCGGCAGTACTGGACCTATCGGGCTTGTCAAGTGAATGCATGAGTCCAGATAATCTCGTACTAGCCTATAATAAGGCTGTGGGAGATGCTCTGGACAAGATTGCTCCTGTTCAAGTTCGGCCTCTCACCCTCCGTCCAAGGAGCCCTTGGTTTGACAGCTCCTTGAAGGAGTTAAGGTGTATTGGCCGAAGGTTGGAGAGAGTCTGGCAGAAGTCTGGTAATGATGCTGACAGACTTAGGTTGATGGCACATTATGATGGCTATCAATCAGAAATCACCCATAAGAAGGCAGAGTTCCTGTCCAGGGAGATTTCTGCTGCACAAAACCGACTGGCTCAGCTTTTCCGGACTGTGGACAGATTGTGCAATCCAATCTGCCTCCAGCCCAGAGAAGCTTTTTCTCAGCTAAGATGCAAGGAGTTCATGCGGTTCTTTGCACATAAGGTTGCCAGCATCAGGTCTGGCATCGGTCCGACCTCTTCTATAGGCGAGTGCAGTGGTCAACGGGAAGTGACATGTACTCGGTCTGTCTGGTCAGAGTTTCGCCGGCTGGAGTTCAGTGACATTGTGAAGATCATCCAAACACTGCTACCAACCAGTTGTAGTTTGGATCCAGGCCCTACACCTCTCTTAGTAGGATATGTGGAAGTTATCTGCCCAATCCTTGCTGACATTGTCTGGAAGTCTTTGGAGAGGGAGTCTTTCCTGACCCCCTTAAGGAGGCGGTCGTTCGACCACTCCTTAAAATCCCTCCTTAGATCCAGATTGTCTAGCTAACTACCGGCCTATCTCTAACCTGCCATTTGTTGGTAAGGTTATTGAAAAGGCGGTTGCATTGCAACTGGATGATCATCTTATAACTCACAATGTCTATGATACTCTCCAGTCTGGTTTGAGGAAGAAGCATAGCACGGAGACTGCCCTTGTCCGGGTACTGAGTGATCTCCTAATGGCCAGAGATCGAAAGGCATATACCATTCTGGTCCTTCCCAATCTCTCTGCTGCATTTGACACTGTAGACCATGGCATGCTATTGGATCACCTGCGGGTTGTCCTCAAATGGTTTCATTCTTACCTCACAGACAGGTTTCAGAGAGTTGCCACCGGAATTTATTCCTCTGGCGCTCACTCCCTGCCTTGTGGGGTACCGCAGGGTTCCATTTTAGCTCCCATGTTGTTTGCAGTGTATATGCTGCCATTGGGAGAAATCATCAGGCGATACAGTTTGGGTTTTCACTGCTATGCAGATGATACCCAGCTGTATCTGTCTTTTCTGCCCGGCCAGGATGATGCACTCTCCGTGCTGAATAATTGCCTTGCTGAGATCAGACTTTGGATGAGTTCCAGCTGGCTGAGACTGAATCCGGATAAGACTGAGGTATTGGTAGTGGACCAAAATCATCCGGGGGTGGGTCTGGGAGCTGGACAACTATCAGGCTTGCTACTTGGTTGTATGTCGCTCCCTACCCCAATCAGGTGCGAAATCTGGGCGTTATTTTTGATGGTGGTTTGACCCTAAAATCTCAGGTGTCAGCTGTCATCAAATCCTCTTTTTACCATCTGAGGAATATCTCCCGGGTGAAACACCTGGTTCCTCCGGGTGATCTCCCAGCATTGGTCCATGCCTTTGTCACTACCCGTCTTGATTACTGCAACTCCCTTTACCTAGGGCTACCTGGGGTTGATATCGACTGCCTGCAGCTGGTGCAGAATGCGGCAGCCAGGCTTTTGACTGGTACTCTTAGAACCAGTCATATTACACCTTGTGCTCATGAACTGCACTGGCTGCCTGTTGGGTGGCGGATCACCTTTAAGGTTGATTTACTAACCTTTAAAGCCCTACATGACCAGGGACCTGGTTACCTGAAAGATCTCCTGATTCCTACTGCCCTCCGTCCTCTCCGCTCTGCCAACAAAGGGATTGCTAGAGATTCCCAGGGTTTGATTAAAGACATCAGGATCTCGTGCTTTTGCTTTTCAGCACCAACCCTGTGGAATTCTCTACCTCGTTGGTTGAGAGAATGCAACCGTTGATAGTTTTAAAACTGGTTTGAAAACATATTTATTTATTTAGCATTTGTTTAATTATGGCTGTTACATTTTAATGCTGTTTTAAAAATGTTTTATCAGAATGTATATGTTTTATGTAAAGTGCCTTGGCTTTGAAAAGCACTATAAAAATAAAGTTGATCCGATTGATTTGATAAAACAGCTCTCGATTGCTCAGCTTGAGTGGGTCTTTCTTGTATAGTTTCTCATTTTCCCCAAAGAGCTCCTCTGGGATTTTTGCCTGCTTTTCTCACTGCTTCAGCCTATGGGATGCAAAGCTTCCACCTGCTGTATGGGATGCAAAGCTGATGATCTTGCCCCACATAGTTGCTTTGAATGCCTCTCATATGGCTGCCAGTGATGCTGACTCCAGTGGATTATCCAGGAAGTAGCCTGTGGCTTCCATGACTATCCAGTTCCGGAATGTTTTGGCCTGCAGCAAAAGAGAATCTAGCCTCCACTGCAGTGACCAGGGGATTAGCGGCCCTATTGCCACTGATATTGTTACTGGGGCGTGGTCAGATAAAAAGGTTAGGTCTGTTGTGACATCCATCATCTATGTAGTGAACTTCAGGGAGATGAACTGGTAATCCAGCCTACTGGCCACATTCCTTGCTCTCGAAAAGTAAGTGTAGTCCCTTTTGGCTGGGTGAGTCAGATGCCAAACATCCTGCAATCTGTGTAGGGTTCACAGCACCTTCAGGGCCTGGATTGACTTTACATGGGGCTTCGGCCTAGAGTTGATCTTCATGTCTTCATCCATCATGTCCATCATGGCCCGCGACACCTAACGATAAAATTCAGGGGAGTCCTTGTTTGGGGCATATATATTGGTCAAAAGGATTGTTCCCTTGGGTGTCCCCACCTTGACCCATCGCCCCTCAGTGTCAGCTTTCTGACCCTTTACTTCCCATTTTAGCTGTTTGTGTCCTAATATAGATACTCTCCATCTACAGTTTCCCTTTGTGTTGTATATCTCCCATCCCACCCAATCCTTCATTCATTTCGGAGCCTCTGCCTTCTTCAGTTTAGTCTCTTGCAGGAAATCTATTTGCGTTTTCATTTGTTTTAGTCTGAAAATATTTTTTTTTTCTTTTTATAGGGGAGTTTAAGCCCCTCACATTCTATGTGGTCACTTTCACAATGTCCAGCTTATCCATTTAATGTTTGTTCTTTACCTCCATGTGATCGTTTATCAGGAAAGTTAATCGTGTGCCATCCTGCAATAGAGACTAGCTTGGCACGCACTATCCTCTCCCCAGTCACCCCATCTTCTTCCCAGTCGACACCTAGTGTAACCCTGTGGGCACCTTTCTTTCAACAACACTTTCTATTATCCCTGCAATTATTTTGTTTATTTACCCTTGACCACCTATATACCAGAAGGCTCCCTATACCAATGTTTTCAGCTTTAGCAACATGCAAAGGAGACCAGGGGTCCTCTAATGTCATAAACAATTGTAGGACCCAAAACAAACTAGTATAACAATTCAGCATTGTAGCTAACACAACATTCTTCTCCCCATTCCCTTTCTTTGAGGGTTCGTCTTGCTACAACCTGGCTAACATAACCATCATAAGCCAAGGGATCAAAAGGACCCCCTGAGGTGCCAGCATCAACAACAATATCACATTTATCACATTATGCATCCTTTCCATGACAGTGGCACTTTCTTGCTAGATTTAACCTCGCGTCCCTGTGGCCTCATCCTGTGCTCAAGCTTCAGGGTACCATTGTAACCTTTCTGGCATAACCACCTGAAGTTCCACTGAGAATAGTGTGATCCTGTAATGTGGCTATAACCCACGGTGCCACCCTGTGTCCCTCCCCTGCCAGACTCCGTTCCTTCTGCAGATTCCATAACCTTGGTAGCTGTAAGCACCAGGCAAATGATTCTGGAGGGGAACAGCTGTATTATCCGACAATTGTAAACTGTGGTGGTGGGGCACCTTTAAACCCCCCCCAATTAATAGGCAATGTGTGGCTCCCTACTTTCTGTGGTCTGTCCCTACTTTACTCACCTTGTGTACATTTTGCCTGCGAGAAGGACTTCCTGCATTCACGTTCATTGTCACTCATCCCCAAAATTGTTTGTCCTGCTATGGGCCATGATCGCCCTACCTCTTGGGTCAGCATCCCACTTGGTCCCTTTTCCAGCATCTACATTGTTACTAACCCCCCTTGTTCTTCACGGTGACATTCCAATGTTCACTACGCTCTATAGCATGGACGTTCCCTTTACCCCCTCCCCTTGTCCTATATTACCATCTAATGTCCCAGTGCTCATATGCCTTAAAGAATCAGAGCCACTGCCATTGGTCTAGCCTTTGCATAATATCGCTGAAGCTGTTCAGCCACATACTATGACCAGGCAGCAGCCCTTTCCTCTGTTGGGTACAAGGGTTCTTAAATAAGGTTGCCAAACAGCCCTTTTTACTCTGCCCATCCCCCTAAGCAGGAATGAACTCCAATGAATATTGTGGGAATCTACTTGCACTGGAAAATCCCCCTCGCATTGGCGGCCATGGACATTTGTATTTCGGGACAGGATCTAGTGGCAGCAATTAACCAGCCATACTGTTAGGTAAGATTTTCCTCCCACAGCCATTTGACTACTCAAGGGGCCTCAGTTACCTAGGTTTACTCTTCTGACAACAGATGTTTACCTCAGTTTATGGACATTAGGGCCAACATATAGTAACACTCACCCTCACATTACATTATTGTTCATCTGGAGTTGCCTCCAGAAGGATACGTTGCAGCTCTTCTTCTGCAGGTTCACTCAGGCAGTCTGCCCATTCTTGGCAAAGCAGCTCTCAGACTGGTACAGTTTCTATCAGTGGGACAGACGCCATCTGGGTGGTATCTGATTTACTGGATAAGTCCAAAGCTGCTGGCTTTAGTTTCCCCAGAGGTGCAAAGCGATTAGAGGTCTTGACCGGCGTATCCCCTTGGGAGCTGATGCTTGCATCAGAGAGGTTTGGTAAATGCTGCCTGCTTTGGGACCTATTTCTCCTTGGAGGGGGAAGACTCTTCATAGTTGGTGTCATAGCATTGGGTGTTCTGTTTGCCTTCTACACCCTCCCATTCTGCACTTCCTGCCACAGCTCCACATGCCCTCCACTAATTGCCCCAGATGCTTGCTCGCCTGCCTCCATGTAGTCCATCTCCTGTCATGCCGCACATCGTGGTGATCGTGGGCACTGCCATGACACCCTGTTTGGCTCCTGTGATTTTTGAACAAAACTCTCCACCTCCCTGGGGTTATTGAACATCAGATATTCCCCTCTGTAGTGTACCCTCAGCATCGCTGGGTACTGCAGGGAGGCCGGAATGTTTCTTTGGTATAGTTGGTGCTTTACAGAAGCATAAGCACATCAGTTCCTCGATAAGTCAGGCGAATAGTCCCCGAACAGCTGAACTGCATGCCCCTCCACCAAATTTCTCTCTTATCTCTGGCCGCTCTCAAGTACAGTTCCTTTACAGAATACCTTAAAAAATTTGTAAAGTATTGGCCGGGCTCTCTCCCTTTGTTTTGGCTTCGGGGCTAGTGTTCTGTGAGCTCTCTTCAGCTCAGGGGGAGGCTTGTTGTTCAGATGAAGCATTTCAGGCAGGGCACATCTGAGGAATACCACCATATTTCTCCCCTCCCATCCTTCGGGCACTCCAATCACTCTAAGATTTTTCCTTCGGGCACGGTTCTCCATGTCATCGACTTTGGTCATCAAATATTAGATTTGGCCATGAAGTTCTCTTAATTGACCCTCATGCTTATGGAACTGTGCTGCTTGGTGTTGAACTGTGACTTCAGTGTCAGCCACCCTCGCTCACTAAGCCCTGCAGGTTCAGATTTGTTTTTGGTTAGTTAAGTTTAATTCTGCAGTGTCCTGTAAAACCTCACTGAACATAGCTATAATTTTTTCCAGCTCAGCAGAAGACTTAATTGAGGAATCTTTCTGCCATGGTGAAATACTTTGTCCTCTTCTGTGCCACCCTCTTGAGATGCCTTATCGGCGGCCTATCAGATCACCAGTTTCACGCTGCTTGCAGGGCCCATTTGTCAGAAGCACATGCTCTCTTGCCCAGAAGGTACCACATGGTTTTACTCTGTCAAATTAAGTCTGATTTTTGCCCCGTTGCTGTGAAGGTCTATTATTCCGGTTGTATCTCTGTTATTTTAATTGTCCCAGTAATTATCGGTGCTTATGGATGGTCATCGTGGATGTGACCCCAGTCTTTCCACTCAGAATTAGCTAGCTACTATCTTGGATGCCAGGCTCTCCTCCCCCAGCGTAATACATAAATAAATAAAGGGTTCAAGTTATTATTCAATCGAGAGCCCCTTTTTTAACTTTTTTTTGCTGTGGACTATCTGGTGCGAGTGAGCATGCTAGCCAGGTTTTGGCCATAGTATAGGAGCATGTAATGAGCAGAGCTCCTGGGCAGAGAGAAGTACCACAGTTGTTGAATTAAGAAATAAACAGGGCCAAATACCGCAGCAACTGGCTGGAGGTATTATCGGAGTCATTCTGCAAAGATAGAAGCTCCAGAGCTATCCAGGGAGTGTTACTAATACAAACAATTAGTCCAGCAGACAAAACCTCAGCACTCTTCTCACATCAAAAATTCCATAACACAACAGTATAATGCAAATAATTATGTGACAATTTATTGAACTTAAACATGTAAGGTTGATAAAGAAAGCACAATATGGTACTGGCAAAAATACTTCAATATTTCATGCTTGTAGCACTTTTCCTAGAGGATTAAAAGTACTTTTCAAACAACCATTCTTTATAGTGAAACTAATTAAATTCATGTGCAAATTAGTGCTAGATAAAAAACTGCTTTACACAGAGACATGAGAGAGTTAAACTGGTATCCTCATGTTAGCAGTCCTAAATGTGCTGATGATAAAAGACAACACATTGCTGAAGACAAACATTTGAATATATCAATTTTACAATTACAAACTATCTCAAAACATTAAAGTGATATTCTGCTGCAGACAACATTGAAGTCCAACCTCTTGTATAAGCTTCTGGTGGGACTTGAACAATAGTTTCAGCATGTTCACTTGATATTCAATGCAGCATCAAATTCTGGTAACTCGATAAAGGGACATTCAATATATATAGTGTGCAGAGATAAAAAACACACAACGATAATATATACCATCCATGTTTTGAGATAGTTTATTGATACCACTTTAAATCTCTGATACCTTTGTATCTTGCTTTATAGAAATAATGTTATCGGTATATATGCATATGGTAGTGGTCATTTAAACTGCAGTACTGTGCATGTATTCTTGTGTCTCGGGGAGGACCTTTCTCTCCAACATAAGTTCGTGGTCTGTGAACAGAGCTATGCATCTCATCATGTTCTCTAGCCAAACTTTGCACAAACATTAGAAAATAGCTACAATGTGACTGCATCTGCTGCAACTGCAAACACATTAGAGGTTCTGGGATGTTTCTGTGATCTTCAGTTTCTTTGAGAATAAGACCTCAAGGCATCTGTAGTGACGAATTTGTGGGCACTGCTATTTATTAATGCTTCGCTAGAAAGCACACTGCTATGTGCTGATTACAAATGTAGATAACATGCAGCACAATATTGCTCACTGGGGTATCACAGGTGTTCTGCTCATTAGCTGCAGCATTGATAAAGTATTGTTCATTGTGAATCATGTTTAGTCAGTCATGGTGCTCTGCAAACCAATAAACAAGGAAGCAGTAATGCTGGAAGTCAGGATTCCATAACCAGAACCAAACACACATGGATATCTCATACTAGTTCTTTTATTTTACTCAGTTTTATCTGTAGTGAGGAATTAAAGCAGACCTGTAGGTCATCTAAATTTTCAGGTTTCATTAAAGTTATTGGCCAAACTGAAAGGGTGCATCTTTCAATCCCCTGTTTATGGGATACCTGCCCTCAAATAGAGGCAAAATAGCAATAGAATGTAGGTTCAAAAGATGTTGTACAGTACCTTCCCATGTTGCATATGATCTAAACTAGCAGGCTCCAGTTTCCTATGCCATCACAAATATCAAAGTGTGCAGAGGGCAGTGAACAATTTAGGATTTGGCTAAAAGTTATCTGGAGCTTTCAGTCATGTTCCCAAACCTGGGGTTATTTCAGACCTGTCTGAACTCTATGAGCTGGCACCTTCCATCACAATAAAGCTGGGTGCTCCATAATAACCCTTCCCCCGCTTCATTGTGACACAGATTAACAGCAGAGTGCTCAAAAGGGATGATCACAGATGCAATTTTTGAATCCACAATTGTCCAGACTCCCACAACTTATTAAAAAAAAGCAGAAAAATAAACACATAGAATCTGTTGGCAGAAAAGGACCACTTGGCCCATCAAGTCTGCCCAGATAGTCCCTGCCTACTGTTTTTGCCTCCACCATTTCCACTGACAGTCTGCTCAGGCATCTACAACCCTTTCAGCAAAGTAGTACTTCTCATCCCTCTTAAACTCCCCCCACCCCAGTGTCATCGCATGCCCTGCAGTCCTATTGCTCATTCTCATTTGAAAGAGACTTCTCTCTTGCACCCTGTTTACCCTTGTGAGGTGCTTCTAGGTCTCTATCATGTCCCCTCGTTCTCCTCACTTCCAGGGTGTACATGATGAGATCCTCCATCTCCCCTTGTATGCTTTTTGGAGCCACTCCTACACCATTTTAGTTACCCTCCTCTGGACTGACTCCATCTTGTCTATGACCTTTCTGAGGTGTGGCCTCCAGAAATGGAAACAATACTCCAGGTGGGGTCTCACCAGTGAGCAATACAGTGGCAATACTACCTCCTCCTACTGCTGGAGATACCGCTCCCTATGCATTCAAGCATGCTGCTGGTCCTACCCACTGCTTTGTCAAAGCTGCAACATAAAAACATAGAAATATAGACTTTGACGGCAGATAAGGACCACTTGGCCCACCCAGTCTGCCCATATCCCTACCTACTGGATAGCTACAGATCCTAGTTAGCCAACTGCCTACATCTTCCTACCCCCCACCAATATTGCCTTATGTCTGTCCCATGCATTCTTGAATTCACCCACTGTTTTTGACTCCATGACCTCCTCAGGAAGGCTGTTCCATGTGTCCACCACCCTCTCTATTAGAAAAATACTTCCTCACGTTGCCCCTGAGCCGTCCCCCCTCTATCTTCAAATTGTGCCCCCTTGTTCTTGCACATCTGCTGGACTTACTATTGCAGTTTCTGGGCCTAGTAGCAGTTTGCCTAAAAAAAATTACATGTGCATCACTTTTCTGATGTAAGTGTGGCACCAATTTTACCATGAATAGCAACAACTGCACCAGGAATTTAGACCACTCCTTCAGTGGTTTAATGTCCAGGCACAGTGTCCCAGAAATATGCTGCAAATCAGCCAGAGTTCTTTGAAAATCCAGGAGCAGGTCTGTACAATAGAGTTTATTGAAGTCTTTGGCTATTAAACTTTTACATAAATAGTTACACAATAGGAAAATACTTTTTAAGGACTTACTGCCTCTCCTTTACAGTAACTCTTTCTTTCACATGCTCAATTTCACAAATTTATTTTTTAAAGTTTGCTTTGGATGGCTGCAATTTGGGCCTTATGTGTAAGTGACTACAGAGTGGCTGAATCTTTGCAGTCAGGTAAGGCAGACCGATCTACAATACTTATTTACATATTTGTTTTAAATCTCGTCATTTAAAAATTTTTGTTTAGATGTGTTGCTATGTATGGAGTGCTGTCATGATCTTCTCTATTCTCTGCTTCCATGCCTGATGCCTAAAAGGTGCCAATGAAGACCCAGAGCTGTTAGCAAAGAAAAGTTTAGCAGTGCTTTTAATAACAATATATCAAAATGATAAAGAGAGCATTTCTCTTCATTTTTCTCTGTTTACAAGCAATGAGGTTGGATGTCTGCTTTGTTCGAACTCAGAGGTCTTATTTCCACTCTTACATACCATAAGCCAAAACATGAGTCAATCAAAACATTTAAAATTAATTAAAATTCAAACTAGAACATACAAGAAAGCAAAATACACAGAGACTTCATTAAAGGACTGTCTCAAAAAGGCTGTTAATTTAGCGGCCTACAACCCTCATAAACTGTCACTAATTTCTGGATGTTATTGTCTTCATCACAACACATGTGAGGGAGCTGCTGAACTACTGAAGCGGCACAGCTAAATGTCACTCTGCAAGGGTGGAATAGATTTACAGAATCTGCTTGGATGTTAGCCTGATGATGAATAATGGCTACTGTGTGCGGTTTGGCCTTTTAGAAAAAAACAGACTCAAGAAAATTACAAAGAGGTCTGGAATTTTTCATGGTTTCTTAAAATCCAGCTTAAGGGAATATCAGTCCATGTTTTCCCCAAACCAGATAGATAGACAGACAGACAGACAGACAGACAGACAGACAGATAGATAGATAGATAGATAGATAGATAGATAGAAAGAGAATACTGGATGGGCAACAATGCACAAACAGTGTGTTCTGCCACAGAGGGATCTGATTCCCTCTGATCACAAAACAAAGTTCAAGAGGTCTGTGGCAATCAGAACTTTGAGGTGGAAGAATCCACTGGTTGTGCATAGTTGCCCATCCAGTATTCTCTATATCTATCTACAATGACATTTCCACAGTGACGTACACCACAGCGACAAATCTTGCCAGGACTCTGTGGTGCGCTGTGGTGATCCACTGTGCAGTGGCACCACTACTCCTGGTGTTTCATCCGTACCCTGAACCAACTCTGACTCAGAGCTGATTATTTAGAGATGAGGGGGTGCGGAGGGGGCAAAGCCCCCTGCAGAAAAACACTTTGTCCTGATGGGAACAATGTCGACTGTCGGCATTGTTCCTGTCACTGTGCAGGATGTCAACAACACCGTTGTTGAAATTCTTTCATGAAACCGCATTGAGTTGCACATCCAGTATTTTTAATAGCGTATGGTGCCCAAAAAAGTAATAAAAAAATAAGATTGATACTTTTTTTGTAATAGCAAAAGACATTTATGGGTTTTAAGGCTTGCTGCTAGGGTCTGTGGTGTGGTAGATAGGGACAAGATGTCCTACGTCTCTTGCTCAGTCTTCCATTGGTTGTATGTTGCATGTGGGAGGGATTTAAAAAATGCCAGCTGTATTTTAGCTAAGCAAGAGGAATTAGTATGTGGAATAATTTTTAATGTGGTGAGTAATTTAAAATATCTGGTTGGTCCTGCATTGTATTTTTATAACTATGTCTGGTTGATCCTGCATGTTTCTTTTGTATCTAGTTGACCCTGTATCTGGGGATTTGTTTGTGTCACGGGTCGAGTGATCATGCCACCACTGCCACCAAGAGTTTTATCTCGTTGATCATGCAGTTTCTGTTTCCTGTGGCGCATCGCGTTTCAAATCAGATGGAACACTGTTGTACCACAGAAGGGTAGAATCACATTCCATGACCTCTTAACTGTAGTAAAAAAGCATTTTAGCTGAGATGAAAAATGAGCTGGAACAACGTTCTACCATACTAGATAGATAGATAGATAGATCGATAGATAGATAGACAGACAGATGGACAGATGGACAGAATGATAGATAAGCAACAGGACAGGGTGTGTGTGTACCATGCATTGGACTGTTTAGCGTCTTTCACCAGTTGGTCATCCCAGTGTATCATGTGTCACATCCTGTAGAGGTGCCTAGCAACATGGGTTGGTTCCCATGCTATGTGCGCCAACACTGGTTGATGGTGGGTCCTTGTAGTCTTGACTTCACTGCTTAATCAGACAGCATTGTGCTCAAGACAGCCGAAGAGCATTGGTAGTGTTGCATGACACCTGGGGCATCTGTGGCACCCTCTCCTTGCAGCTCATGCTGCCCGGTGCCTGTGTCCACAGTTATCAGCCACAGCACATTGGTTTGCATGACTAAGTACTCTGGCATGACATGTACAGTATTATAATAACTGGGAGCATTTTTCTCCATAGGTAACCTGGTTATAATTTGCTGTTATAACCCATGGGGCATGAGATGAACTGCGCTGGGTTTCCTTCCTCCGTGCATACCTACCACTCTCTCCTGTAAAGCGCGGAAGATTGCCCGCCTCACTCTGTCTCTCGGTGAGTCAGCGGTAAGTCAAGTGGATTAAAATTCCTCTCATCAGCTGAGTCTGTGCATAGTAATCCATGGCTAAAGATTTTTTAATGTTTCAGCAGCCAGTCAGCACACAGACTGAAGACAGTTCTAGACAGCGCTTTATTCCTTCTGGGACTGACGATGGTTGTTTATTTATATAATTGCTGTGGCAAAAAGGCCTTCCCCAGCAATTACTATATATAAATAAAACATGGGGTGGTGTGTTTAACTCAAGAGGTTTATTTAAGCATCCAACACCGTGGGGTGTGTAAAATCTGTGCTAAGCACACCACCCCATGCATTATGCTATATGTGTTGCAGCCTCCATTGTGACTCAGTCATATTGTGTGCATTGTAACATTCACTCCACCTTTTCTTCATACCATGACACCTATGGTGCAGGTCTGTGTGGTCCTTGTCCAGTGTCCACATGGTCCTTCCCAGCACTGTAATGCAGCTACCACACTGTCCTCTCAACTACTGGGGTGGGCATTCTGTTCTGTTTGGCTGTCTGCAACCCCCATAGCTGTCTTGCTCTGCCAGTTTCCTATGTGCTGCACTGGTTCTCCCATGTTTGCATGACATCATATGTACCTACCGGGGGCAGTTCCTGGATTAGGGTGACTGGTAGTGTGCCACCAGTGGCCACTGTGCCACATAGGCCAGGTTTCCATGGGCAGGGGTTGTCGGCAGCTTTTGTTAAACCTCTCCCATGCTCCGTTTGTGTACCACACAGCAGTGGTTGTAGCATCTTTGGGAAGTTTGGCACTGGGAACCTAATTACCAAAACATGATGCAGGGTCCCCAGTATACTAGGCTTCAATACAGGCTGCCATTTGCTGCAGCTTGTGTCATTCTAACAGGCCTCCTGAAAATCGACCCCATATTGTTTAACCCTTGACAAAGCTTGCATATAGTGCAGAACTTTGAGGTTTTTTTTTTTTTTTTTTAATTTTGGTAACTGGGTAGGTCCACTGAGACCAGAGTCAGTTTTACAGGGCCAACCCACTGTATTTGGCTGCTATTTTCAAAAGTATTTCTGTAACAAAATAATGTTTATTAATTTGCACCAAAGTTATTGACTGCTTCTTTGTGGTGTGTGAGCTTGGGCTGGTAGGCTGGAACTTGCATTTATAATTAGTAGTAGTAACAACAACAAAAATGGAAAGGGACCTGGGGGTAATCATATCAGATGACCTTGAGGTTGGCAAGCAATGTGAGAAGGCAGTAGGGAGGATAGGGGGATACTGGGATGTATAGGGAGAGGCATCCCCTACAGAAAACAGGAAGTTGTTATCCCCCTGTACAGAGAGTTGGTGAGACCCCATCTGGAGTACTGCATCCAGTTCTGGAGACCCCATCTCCTCAAGGACATAGACAGGATGGAGGAAATTCAGAGGAGGGCAACTAAAATGGTGCATGGTCTGCAAGAGAAGCCATACGAGGAGAGACTAAAGGAGCTTAATATCTATACCCTTGAGGAAAGGAGGGAGAGGGGGGACATGATAGAAATGTTTAAGTGCCGCAGTGGAATCAACAAAGTTCAAGAGGGTAGCATCTTTCAGAAAAAGAGATGTGCAAGAACAAGGGGACACAGTTTGAAGATAGAGGGGGGACGGCTCAGGGGCAATGTGAGGAAGTATTTTTTCACAGAGAGGGTGGTGGACGCATGGAACAGCCTTCCTGAGGAGGTTGTGGGGTCTAAAACTGTGGGAGAATTCAAGAATACATGGGACAGACATGAGGCAATTTTTGTGGGGGTTAGGAAGAAATAGGCTGTTGGTTAAATAGGATCTGCAACTTATCCTCTCCGTAGGGAAAAAGGCAGACTAGGTGGGCCGAGCGGGCTGTATCTGCCGTCAAAATCTATGTTTCTTTGTTTCTATGTAATTGCCTGTGTGCTCCACATTTCCACTCTTGAGCTACCTGGCTGTTGGACTTAGTATCTCTTATTGTCCCTTAGCCCTGCTTTGCCTGTCTGATTAACTTACCTGTGATGCCAATACAGAGCAATACCTTTTATCCAACACATCCTGTGCTCCTTCAGGTTACCACTTGTGAATAGTAAGGCATCCTTGGCCAAAGGATACCATGCCTTACCTGTACTCATGCCTTACTTTTGGGCAGAGTTTTCAGCAGACCTGCAGACCCCTACAAATGGACCTGAAGATGCTGTCCTCTTTCTCATGGTCCTCATCCTTGGGATTCATTCAATGGTAGCTTAGACATGTGGCAGTTAAATATTGGACTGCTGTGGCTAATTTGCCTTCTGTACCCAGAATTCCCTCTTTCCTGGTGTCCTCCTTAAACCCTGTTCCTACACAGATGATTTGAGACTCAGCCTGTTAATACAGCAAATTACAAGTCAGTTAACAGCATGTCCTCACCCTTGCCTTAATGCCACTCAGGTAGATCTGAATGGTACTATCTCTCTCTCTACTCTCTCACATTAAAATTGACTCTGAAGCTGGATAGACCTGCTACAAGAACTCTTACAATTGTCTGCCTGACTCCCTGTTGTGAGCTGACACAAGGGCTGTGTTGGTTACATTAGTACCAAACAGGAAGCACATCTCTGATAGGACATAAAATGTCTAATGACAAATAAACAGAAACTCAAGCAGTAACATTTAGACTGTTTATTAAAAATGTTGCAGTGCAAAAAAAGAAGAAAGCAAAACATAATGTGCAATGAAGTAGCAGCAGTCATCGGTTAAGGGCCACAGTGTTTCATCTCATGATGAATGGCTATGGTTGCCTATTGTCCACATCATGCAGATTAATCAGGAGGCCTGAGGCCTAGCATACTGTACTGTCTAGTTTTAAGCTACCTAAGCCACAGTTCTTTCATGGTGAATGCATAGTGCATAGCGCATACGAACCACTTTTTATTTCATTACTGATATACATGTAACATTGTGTCAATACGTGAATGTGTTATCCAAAATGAAAAGGAATAGTCTACACTGCACACTTAGCTTACTTAAATGCCAGATAAATTGCTTACCACTGATCCCTGCAACACACTTGGTTGCAGATGGTACTGTATATTGTTCCCTTTTTATTGTTGGTTCAGCTTTCATAAAAGTCTTTGGATTCTATTTGTAAAGCACGTCAACAAATGCAACTTTTGTGACTTGACATAAATGTTGTTTAGCCACATTTGCAGTTATAATGTGGCCCTTTCTCTTTTGTTATAGGCAAAGAATAAGAGAAACTCTTCAAAGACAAGGGTCCTAAAAATGAACTGATGGGAAAACAGAACTTTCTTGTTTTTGAAAACCCTAAATAAATCAAGAATTTCACTGAATTTTCACAAATTAAAAAGCTGCCAAACTGCTAAAATGTTCACTACTATGCATTAGAAAAAAAACAGATGTATCTTGTTGTTTTCGTATGGATTATAACACATAGTATATTATTGCTCTTAAAAAATTGACAATTTCTTGAAAAAAAAAACATGTTAGTCAGTTGGTAGTGACATTAAGTTCCTTTGAATTTTCCTTAGTTTCCAGAATCAACTACCTTGTTCACTTATGGACAGCAAAAATGATAATCAGCTAGGAATTCAGTTTCTGTGGTCTAATCAGCACTGCTTGTAACTGCAAGAACACTTACATTTTAATGCTTCAGCTTCAATCAGCTGTATTATGTTGTTTAATGTACACAGAATAATATTATCTCAAACCTTTTGCATCAGTCTGTAAAAGATTTGATTATACCTCAATGTTCTGGCCCCAGTTTTCCAGTGTCTCAGTAATCTTGGTTGTAATTGGTTGATTAGATGCCTCACACTCCATCTCTGCCTCAGTTGCCATGGTGATGTTATAGGAGCTATTATAGATGAGAACTTCATCGCTTTCCACTTTAGGGCTGAAACGAGAGGGGAGGTTAAATGGGGTGTCATCAATCTTAATGAAATGCAATTATTTTTTCTCTTATTAATCATTGCAAGCCATTAGCTTGTGGCGACTACAGGCCACCATTTGTCAAACTTTGCAAATTTCTGTAATTTTGCTTCCATTTTTTTATTGTTTGTTTGTTTTCCTGCAATGCTTATCTGCAACTTAAAAATGAAGGAGTAGCTGGTGAATGTATCTGCCTGTAAGCCCACATAATCCTTGTTTTGAAAACCCATTAACATTCAGGAGCTGCATTCCCCTCTGCTCACAAAAAAACTTAGGAATGCCTTTGCATTTGTAAGTAAACCACTGCAACTTCTATGAGAATCTGTCTTTTTGTTTTCCAAGGTCAGGTAAAGCATTAACTGTAACAATATAAGACTGCTGTAAAAAACACGCCCTGGCCCATCGGTCAGCGCCTCTGTTTCTGTTATGCTTGAGCCATTAATTCTGTACTTAGATTCCCATAATTAGGCCTCCAATTTCACTGGCAGGGACCAGTTTTTATATTCTATTAGCATCTGTTGAACTTAATTTCATTTGTCCCCTTCTAAGGCTGGTAAAATCAAACATGTAATTGTGATCCATTTGTTCAAAAGAGTTTCACCCATTATGTGCCTATTGCATAACTCTTTTTAAAATGCTTACCCAAGCTGCCTTTTTTCCTAATAGTCAATGGTGATGAGAAGCAATTTTAAATATGGATACATTCATATATTTCCTTCCTTCCTTCCTTCCTTCCTTCCTTCCTTACTACATGCAAAACTGCCAGCAGTTACAGGCTATATGGTCTAGCAAATCTGCTTGAGTGTGCAGCTAGCAAACATTACACTGCAGCTACCCCTCCCTCCCTTACCCCCATAACAGTGACACTTCCCCTCACTTTCTCACATCCTCTTTTAAAACTACCCACTGTCTTACAGGATACCACCTCCTTGGGCAGTGCTTTCCATAGACACCACCTTTTCCGTGAAGAAGTGTCTTCTCATTTCTCTCCTGAATCTTCCACCTCCAATCTCAGACTATGCTCCCTCATGTCCTCCTACCCTAAATTTAAAAATCCCTCAATACCAGTCTTGTTTAAACCTTTCATATATTTAAAGGTCTCTATCATAACCCCCTACCTCTCATCTTCTCCAAGGAATACATGTTAATCTCCCTAAGCCTCTCCTGGTAGTGTTTGTCTTCCAAACCCAGGATCATTCTTGTTGCTCTGCACTGGGCCCCCTTCAGTAACTTTACATCCTTCTTCAAGTATGGGCATCAGTACTGCAAGCAGTACTTCTTGTGCATGAAAGTGTACTAAGCTCCCTGATCTGGAGAGCCTGTTTGATTTTCATCTGCTTGCCTCCCCCGATACCTAGTTTAAATCCTTGTTGGTTGCTATGTATTCTCCAGCCTATGTTTTAATGCCCCAGATCCTTTCTTGTTCAAGTGTAACCTATGCTCTGCATACAGGGTGCTGCTATCTTAAGTTCTACCCAACCTCCACCAGTCCGTATCCTTTTGTCTGCAACCAGGACCCCAGCCAAGTGTTATACTCCTCTATCCTCAGTTTCCTTGCAGCACTTGCTCTGGCTACTGGAAGACCCTCCGAAAAAACTACCGAGCTCCCAGCCTCCTAACACAGTTTCCCAAGTTCCATGAATCTCTCCTGAACCTCCTTGACTGTGTTTCCCTCACAGTCATTTGTGCCCAAGTGCATCACAATATGAGGTTTCTCTCTTCCTCTTTTTGCATACTTAAGAATAAATTGTCCCACCCTTCCTGCTGTCATTCCTGGCATGCATTATGCCCAAATGTGAGTATGCCATTCACCCTTACTTGCCCAACTCACATCTTTTTAATATTGAGTCCGCCAGAACTAGGACCCCACCCCCTTTTTCATGTTTTGCCCTAGACCTTTCTCATTTTCCTTGCCTCAGTTCTGCACTTTCCCTCCATCTCTTATATCCCTGCTGCTAACTGGCCTACCATCCTCCTCCTCCCCAGCACTTATCCCCATCCTATCACCCCCCCACTTTGTTCCTAGCTGACCTGACAAGCCCTCTCCCTACTTTACTCACCTCATCAGCACCATCACAATCATCCCCACTAAACTTCTGCTTCCCTTCTCCCACCTTAGTTTGCTCCCCCTGCCTCCTTTCCTGGCCATTGCCCTCTTCCCATTGCCCCTCATATCCCTGCCCTCTTCAATTGCCATACTGCTACCCTCTGGGTTGTTAGTCTCTCCCTTACTTCTTGCCCCATCCCCGAGGTCCTCTCCCTCTCTATCCTCCAGTGTAGCCAGCACTGAGTACCTATTGTTTGACACCTCTACTCTGCCCTAAGCTTCCCCTAGCAAACTGTTAAAAGCATTCCATTATCTGCCTGCTCTCGGGCCCTTACTGCCCCTCGTCCTGATCCTTTTGCAGGCCTCTGGTTCAGTACTCATAGGTTAAGGTGGAGATGGCAATTTTGTTCTATGTACCCCACCTCCTTTTCCCCCCTTTGTCTGGGCTGTCTTCCATCTGGGGTACTCATATGTGCCCCAGGTGTTGGGTGGTTCCCCACACTGCCCCCCTCCCCTCATTAGCTTTGTCCTTAACCATCTAATCTTGTCCCTTAGCTGCTCAAGCTGTCTACACATCAAGCACCCTCCTGCTCTCCATGTCACCCCCCAAAAGATAGCTGCCCCACAGATGTTACAGCCTCCCCCCCCCCCAATGTGTACCACACATTCAGCTCACTTCTATGCCCACATCTTAAGGCTGCCTGTCCCATTTCCTAGGTCATTCCCACCTGCTAGGGAGATTAATTTTATTCTGCATGCACCCTCTTCCCCACTGACATGGAAAATGTTTGTCCCTATGAATCTAGGTATGCTCAGTACACATGTGAGGCTGCACCTGACTGTGCTATTCACCAACCTGATGCAGCACCTCCCAATAAAGGTGGAGTAGCCTGAGGTGGGAGGTGGGTTGGGTCCACTCCACTGACTCTGTCTCACAAGATAATCAGCCCCCTTCACAATCGTGAACCTCAGCCCCTTCCCTCACCTTCCATACACACACTCGCTGGAAATACAAGGTTTGAAACATGTATTGACCCCCAGAAGCAGTCCACACAATGATTCAGAGTAGTAAAACAGAATTACTTAGCTCACCAATGCTGGACCTCCACCTTCCACTGGCATCCACCACAGTTGGAGGCCTCCTCCATCTGGTCCTGGACTAAAAACTACGCGGGAGCCCTTGGCCCGATTGGCTCACTGCCACCACGTGGCCCAGCTCCTCTTCCAATTGCACTGACCTCCACCTCCTGCTGGCATCTGCTGCAATCTGAGGCCTCCTCCGTCTGGTCCTGGTCTAAAAATTACATGGGAGCCTTGGGACCAATTGGCTCACTGCTGCCATGTGGCCCTGTTCCCATTTAAATTGCACTGGCATCTCCGTAAAATCCCACCCTCAACCCTCCCTCTGGCATCCCCTTCCCTTCTCCCAGCCACACAGTCCCCGAAGTACAATTTCTCAAAGCATGTGTAATCTCCCTGAATAAAGCCACAAAATAAATCAGCAGTAAAACAGAATTCCTTTGCTCTCCAATGCCAGACCTCCACCTCTCTCTGGCATTTGCCAAGATCTTCCTTCCCTATGTTTTAGCTGTTTGTCCTTCTAAAAGGATTACTGATGCAGTGTGCTTTGCCTTTGCCTCTTTAGTGGTTATACTTTTTATTCTAAGTTTTCTGGATATTTTAGAACATGAATGATGTTACAATGTTTTGTAATGATAACTAATCCTGTTGGAACAGTGAGAGTTTGTGCTATACTATAGAATGTCCAGGAAACACTGGAACAGAAGGATATAAAGAGAAAAGGGTGATAGTCTAAGGAAAACATGACATCTTTAAATAAAGTAATACAAATTGTTTTTTAAAGCCAGAAAAATCAGCTAAATCAGAACAGTTGATATCCTTATTAGAAGCCACTGTGCAAGAGGGTGTGTAAAGATAATAATAATTGTTTCCTATCACCTTTAAGATTATCTCTTCATGATATCCCAAGGAAATACTGCCAGTAGAAATACTGTATGTTATCTGTTACTTTAATTTTTTAAATTTTTTAATTTAGTTAGTTAATTACACTTTCCCCCAAGATGTGGTCAGACTCTTCTTTGGCAGGTCCATGTCCCACTCACAACTGCCAGTGGAGACTTGACCATTGACAGTATGGGTCCCCATCAGCTTTCTCAAACCCCAGGAAACATAATCTACAGTACCAGTAGGACATGCAGTCATTCACTTCAAATAATTTGAGGCCAAATCCCAAAAGGCGGGAGGATTAGATAGTGAGTGCAAATCAACTGTGCTGAGGAGAGGTAGGGCAGCATCACCCACCTGAGGCATTCCACTGTTTCCTCTTTATTTTGTCAACTCTTACCTAGAGAAACCAGAGTGGGGGAAACGCTGGGCTAATGACATCCTTTCTGACATCAAGGTCTACCTCTCCCTTCTTTTAGCTCCACTGAGATATGTCTTCCACTCTTGCCCAAGTGTTTAAGAGACAGACGAGCCGTAGAGTCTGACACCCACCCTCTTTGAAGGTAGAAGGTGCTGTTTGAAATGTAACCTGTTTTACTTCTTGCTGGCCCACAGCTGCAGTCACAGGATTGAATTGAAATCCTGATTCCACACTTAAAGAATGTTAATTTATAAAGAATGGAATTTGGTTTAACCATGCTCTATATATTTCACGGAAAAATGCATTACAATCTTGAGAGGGGTTCTGACATTCAGCACATGTATTGCTGAATCTGGAAGAGCAGCCAAGGTCTCCTTATGGATGTTCTGTGGTGTCTGGGGTGGCATGTCCTTGTGTTGTCATCTGTGGGGCCAGTGCATTTTCTCTCTGCTCTTTTAGCCCACCCTTCATCCTTGGCCTCAGCCAATGGCACCCCACAGTTCCACCCTTCTGGCATGTACTGGCTGATGCTGTGGTCAATTTCTGCATCTCTGGTGCCATTGCTTCCTACAGGAGTCTTTTTAGCCACTTTATGCTTACTGGAGTACTTAATTACTTCTTTGTTCAGTGTCATTTATTTGTGTTTGTTGATTTAATAGTTTTATCAAAGCATTACAAATGTGGGGCCCGATTTTCAAAGCATCAGGAATGATGCAAGGTGGTTGTGTCAAATAGACATGATGCAAGGGGCTTACTTCACTGCACCTTGCACAATTCCTGATTTTGTACTGCAGTCTGCACCAGAAGGAGGACCACCTGTGTCGATCAGACTTGCACGGTCCCTGTGCCGGATGCATTGCTGCAACATGTTGGGCAGGGGCTTGCACCAGCGCATGGCTGTAGCATCCCCTTAATTGGGATTTTCAATGCTGATAGTCCCCCCAGAAGTTACACCACCACAGGGGTGGTATAAGGACTGTGTGCTGACCCTGAGGCAATCATGGGCGTGCTCTCTAACCACTGGTAATTGTACAGGCATTCCCCTAAAAACACACATACAGTAAGACACCACTGCTACTGTACAATAGACTCAGTGGCACCTCTGTGCCAGCTGATGACATAGCAAACACACTGACACTGTCACAATGGATGGACACAGTACCATCGTATGCCATAGGGTTCATAAGACTCACCTACACAAGGGGTGGCAACTGGATATGTGCACATTGCTGTGTACATGCCAGTATCATGTGGTGGATCCTCATGTGGGTGGGTACAAGGGATGGAGGCCATCCCAGCACAAATTCCTGACTCCCTCTCATTACATCTGTTAGGGGTGTTGTTTCTACATTGATGGGGAAGATATATGTTTGTCCCTGTACAAATAACACCTTGGCATCCACAATGAGACCTGCTCCCAGAAATAGTATGCATGGAACCACAGGTGGCACAAACTAAGGGCATGTAGCAGTGGCAGTACAGGACAAGGGCCACTTGCAGGGCTGAACTGTTCCATACGGCCCCTTGAGGAGGGAAAGCAGTAGTGCCTCCATTATCCACCCGGTGGTTCCTTGCCATGGTAATCTACTGTACAATGTCTCTCCTCTCCCAAGTTTGTATGGATATCGTTCCCTGCTTGGCAGGTACCCTCTGTAATGCTCCTAGTCCCAGTGTTACTGTACATCCCAGTGGTCTGTGTGCAGTCATCCAGACACTAGCATTGTGATACGCATTATGTCACACCCCATTTCCCTGCTACCCTGAGCTGTACTGGACAAAATAGTGGACAGTAACACATTCTGACAGCATACGCATTTTGTGATGTAGGATATCCTGGATGCACAGAGAGCAGGATACAGTACCAGTCATCTGCTGCACTAGTGTATGACAGTTATGGAATCCAGTTTACCCCATCAGAGAATGATCGCATGGCTAGGACCTTTGACCACATCCAGTAACCTGCATCAGGCACTGTACAGATCCGCCATCAACTAGCTGTTACACTGGGACAACACCTATGACTCACGTAACCAGAGTTCTCATGCACAACAGAAGAAAGAGCACACAACTCCCAAGGTGTGTTGACCACTCAGTACCCACCATAGGAGGCATTGTGAGCTTCTGGCTCCCAAGCACTATAGAGTGCATGCTACTCCCCCATGGACACTGCTGCACATATGTTTTGGCACTGCCACACTCCCTATCAGTCCTCACCCACTACATGGTGCGGCAGCCTCTGTCCATCACATGACCTCGAGCACATCAATGTGTATAGGATGTACGCATCTACAGAACAGGAGGCTGTCATGTTTATTGTCTCCAATCAGTGGAATATGACACACCTGGGGGTTTGGGGTAGCCTCCATCAATCCCCTCCCATGTGCCATGTCTTTGGCTCATGGGAAGTGTTGCAGCAATTTTGAGGATTTTGGCACCAGAAACTCTCCTGTACCAAAATCTAGTGCAGGGTTCCTGGCTTACCAGGCTCTGATGCAAGCTGCTGTTTGCCACAGTTTGTGGTGATCAAAAAGCCATTTAGAAAATCGAGCCTGTGATCATTTGTTAGGTCTCTCATGGCTCTGAGTAGGACTGTTTATAGTTTGCACATTACAACAGGGAATGAAGTGACACTGTGGGAGGAAAGCTGCCTAGTACATTTGATGACTACACTGACATAAAATATGAAAATAAGTTGAAGTTATACTGATTTAATTGTACAGCTATAGTGTCTGTTTCACTTAATTGACTGTTGTGAGTGATGAACTGTTTGTTATGATTCATTTAGGATTAGTTCTTTTTGTTTGTTTTTTTGTTATATTTGATGTGAGTATGGTCAAATGAGCGAGAAAAGCTGTTAGTCTGAAACAGGCACACTGTGCGGTCTTTTGGCAGCCTTTTGAAAAATTCAAAAGAAATAAAAAGTGAGAGAATAATTGAAAGTCATTAAAAAAAGCTTACAGGTACTCTGATCTACCAGGATCCATAGCATGGTTAGACTGGCTGAAGTATATGTATAGATCATGCGCTATCCCCGCCTCCACCTCACATCACAAAAAGACATTAGGAGGGGGTTTACCAGCTCTCCACCCCTGACCAACCATTCAGTGTCATCTGATACTGGGATCTGCATGCAGTGCACATTTGTACCCTCCCCTAGTCCCTCATACACCTACTGTTGACCTGTGAATACCAGGAGCAATCCATTGCTGCTGCAGTCTGAGCCCAGTTCATTCATGCATGCACAGCTCCAGGTTGTCTTCTTGGGTTGAGCTGAGCTTCTCCTGCTGCTTGACAGCACTGACAGGCATCACTCCTGTGAGAAAGCTAGAGGTAGCCTAGATTACAGAGATGTCCGAGAGCACTGAGCCAGAGTTAATAGGGATGGTGACAATGGAGAGGAGGGTAATTATAACAGGGAAAGCAGGGGGACTTGGATACCCTGAGATGGAGGCAGAAGAGCGATTGGAGAGTCTAAAGTTGGGGCAACAGCTGAAAAAGATAGAGGGTAGAGACTTGGTACCTGGGGCGCCAGCATGGCCATCAGGGGATAAGATGGCATACAGCCAAAAAAGGGTCCTTAGGTGTCACGGGGGGAGGAAGGAGAGGGAGAGAAGAGAGAGAGAGAGAATGCATCACTGGACATGAAGCCCTGCATATACACTTTGGAATCAGCTATTTCACTTTTTCTAAACACAGAAATCAGACAGAAGCTTTCTGTAAAAGGACAACAGCAGATAAAATTAAGTAAAAAAAAATTAAAAAGGTTAGTTAGTAACCATCTTATCAGGCTTCACAAATGAGAAACCACACCGATAAGCATGGGTTCCTCCTGATTTCTTCTCCCCCACAATGTCACTTCCAGTTTATTCCCCTCTGATGGTGATCTGCACTGCTTAACATATTGAGAATTTATCAAATGATAAAAATGTAAAAAAAAAACAAAGTTCAGATTTAAATATGGGCACGGCAGAATTACATTTTAGGTTGGTGCTTCACTGTTCACATTATCTTGTAGTCTTAAACAGCAAATCTGATCCACTAGCTCTTTAAGAGAGTGGGACACTCATCATCCTACACCAGGGGGACCTCTGCATCATGTCCCAGACCCCACTGACCTGAGGCAAAAGAATCAGGCTTTGATCTGAAACCTGGGCCTAACACATAGAGGTGCAGACTACATCAGCAGCCAGCACCACCAAGCTGGGCAAGACAATGGGATTTAAATTTAAATTGTTTTACTTTGCAAAGAATTTGAGAAACTCTGATGTAAGACACAGCTATGTTCACTAAACTGAGTACTTCAGAAGTTTTGAACAGTTTGCACCAGAGATTTTATGTTTTTTTATTTTATTTACTATGCTTTTTGCATCAGGGCTTTGCTAACCACCACTGTTCCTCTCCTGCAATCCTCATAGCTCCTCCCCACCACCCTCGAATCCTGGACACACCTCCACCCCACATGCACCCTGGCTCTCCCCCCCATGGTGAGGCCAACGGTTCTGCGACTGAACTCTTACTATGGTACCGGAAGGTAACCTGGCCTTGCCCCTCAAGGCAGGGCTTCCGGTTCCCTGACTGACCAACATATGGTACCAGGGGAGAGGGGTCACTGGTCGCAGTGCAGGGAACAGGGGCAGGTAGGATTTCATCTTGCTGATGGACCTCTAAGGGTTTTTCAGTGAAAGACCCCTGGGAGGCATGACATGAAATGACATCCAAGGCAAGAGTACTGACATTTTTCCCACCTCCCACTGAGTACAGATACCAGTCATTACTGGCTGCCAGCCTCTGCCAGGGTCAGTGATGCACCAGACATGCAAACCCCCTTTCTCTCAGAGAAGGAGAGCAATCCCTGGGATGCTTGATCCTTCTTCGAGGCTTTATAGTTTTAAGAGTGCCTGGAATGTTTGGAAATATGTTAAACATAGAAACATAGAATTTGGACGCAGATAAGGACCGCTTGGCCCACCCAGTCTGCCCATTTCCCTACCTAATGGATAAGCTGTAGATCCTAATTAACCAGCAGCCTACTTCTTCCTACCCCCACTCCCTAGAATTGCCTTATGACTATCCCGTGCATGCTTGAATTCCACCACTGTTTTTGACTCCACAACCTCCTCTGGAAGGCCGTTCCATGCATCCACAACACTTTCTGTGGTGCAGTTTGAATATCTGGGCCATAATGTTTTTGCAGTATATGCACAATCCTAATTGGCTAATAATGATGTCATAATAATTATTAACTCGTGTCTATTGCAAGTTTAAGCCTTAATCCTCTAAACTTCCAGCTGTGACAGCCTTCTAGAGTGCCACAGATTTTAACATTCTTTGTTTCTTATAGTTTTATGGAAGTTTATTCACCGGGTACACCCCCTTAAAATGAAGCATCTCATTTGTAATGGGGTACATGTGAGGGGGTCTCAGCAGCAGTAGTAGGATAAAACTTCAGGTTGTTCTGTTACAATAGGCATGTGAATATTTATTTTATTTATT
Source organism: Neoceratodus forsteri (assembly GCA_016271365.2). Classification (NCBI taxonomy): domain Eukaryota; kingdom Metazoa; phylum Chordata; order Ceratodontiformes; family Ceratodontidae; genus Neoceratodus; species Neoceratodus forsteri. The sequence goes on from CM057452.1 coordinate 1,408,530,382, forward strand.
TAGTTTTTGTTGACCGAGTAAATGAACTAGACAAATACTGCCTATTTTCAGGCATGACCCGGGGGAGGGGGATACAGATGAATGCCAACTGACCTTGAACCAGATTAAGTTGTTGGTGGTATTTTTAGTGAATGAGGGAAATTTGGCCAGGACACTGGGGAAATTCCTCTACTCTTTTCGATAAGTGCCATGGGATCTTTAACATCCACCTGAACTACCACCAATCCAGGCAGATGGGACCTCGGTTTAACGTCTCATCCGAAAGACAGCACCTCAGAAGTGCAGCACCCCTCTCGTGCTGCACTACAGTGTCAGTACTAGGATGTTAACCCAAGTGCCAGATGTGGGAACTGAACCCACAGCCCTCTGATATTTCAGCCTCAGAAGCGAGTGTACTACCTACTGAGCCACTGACACTGCTAACTGATATCAGCAAAGGGTGCTTAGTACTGCTGCTAGCAAAAAACATTGCAAGCACTAGTACAAGCAGCAGTTCTGGATATACTGCAAAAACATTATGGCCCAGATATTCAACTGCGCCACAAAGTAGCACAATAGCAGGAGCAGGCACAAGTTCAGTGCGCCTATGAGCAACACGTGCAATATTCAAACACTGTGCAGGCCAAGATGTGCTTGCGCCACACAACTGAATATCGCACCAACTGCACCATGGTGCAACCAGGGATGTGCAGTGGCTCAGGTCTGATGTGTAATAACACAACCAGGGATGCGCAGTGGAGCAGGATAGCAGTGCATCAGACAACCAGGGATGCACAGGGACAGGATGCAGGGGTCCACCACCCATGGAAGATATGAGCAGAGGAGCACGCAGCAGAACAGACATCACCCCCACACCCCATGAACCACACAACCTGAGGAGAGCTGGAAGAACCACCAGCCCATGGACACCAGCAACAACCCACAGCCAGGGCATGGTGCCCCAGCACACCCCGGGGCAAGCTGTGACCGGCACACAAGGAGGTCCCGTCACCCTGTGCTACACCATCCCACCAATTCAGAGCACACCCTGTACAGCAATCCCCAGAGACCCTGCCCAGGAGCAGTGCCCAACAGTGCAGGACACCCCGTGCATGCCACCACTCCCACTGTGACAATGCAACCCTGTGCACCATGGAGCCATGCAAGGCAGCCCCACCATGAGCACCCTGCAGCAGGCAGCAGCAGCCACTGATGCAACAACTGCAGACACAATGCCACCCTGCACGGCCCCCCGAGGTACAGCTGAGAGACCAACCATGCATCAGCACATGAGGTGCCCTGCATGCGACAGGACCTGCCCTGGACCCCACCACCAGCAGTACAGCACCCTGCACACCCTCCCAAGGACACACCCCATCCCAGCACTGACCACAACAGCCAGCACAGATGCCCACAGTGGTGCATGGAAGCATGCACCACACAGGATGCAACACAGTGCACGGACAAACATCCACCCATAGCCAAGGGCACACCAACACAGTGACACAGTAGCGGGTCAACAAACCCACTGGCATGTGGCCACAGCAGCTGTGTACCCATGGCTAGCACCCCTCCATGGCACAGGTGTACCAGCCACCCTGCGCATGCACCATGAAGCCGTATGCCACCAGAATGCGGCTTGAGTACAAGTGACAGACAGTGGAGCACATCCCCTGTAACAGACACAAGTGACAGCATGGAGGGGGGACAACAGCAGCAGAGGCCACAGTGCCACCCAAGGCAGACCTGCACCATACCAGTGACAGGAGGCAACCAGGCATTGTGCTGGGTACAGGGGTTGTCCAGCATGGACAGCCACCACCGACATGCCAGCAGACCATGCATAGCACAGACATGCAAGGATGTCAGTTGCACAGGCCATGGACAGTCTGACAGGGGCACCATGGACACAGTGCATGCACCATGGACCACTGCACACGGGCATCCAATGCACAGAAAACATCACACAAACCACAGACAGTGACTGATTCCCTCACCCACACCAAAGGCAGTTCCCTGCCGGACACACACACACGCCCATGCCTGCACCACCCCTAAAGCCATGCACACCACAGCAGCTGAGCACCTGTAGTCTGCTGCAAATCAGAGACCACCACAGTTGTCATAACAAAACAAATGTATTCCAAAAAGGTTACAAACAACTATGTACAAATATTTACAATGGGGGGAAGGGCCACATACCAGGTGGGAGCAGGTATGGGGTAGGGGTGAACAAATGGGAGAGGGAAGAATGGGTGTGAGGGTGGGTCCAGGGGGGTAAGGTGGGTCCAGAGGCATGAAGGGCATATTGTATGCCTCCTCTCCACTCCTGTGGTGCCTATGTGTCCTCCTCCGTCTGACCCCTTGCCACTCCAGTCTCTGAAGGATCTCTAGGGACACCCTTGCCAGCTGCAGCAGCTCCTACATGCCTCTCTCAATGGCCATCAATCACTGTCCACCTAGCACAAGGGAGCAGAGTCAATACGTGTGACTGTCCATCCCCCTGCAACCCACCCATTGTGCACGGCATACAGCCATGGGCCATGCCGCTGTGATGGTGTGCGACCACCCACAGTGATCGTGTCCACAAGATCTGCCTACCCAGGCACACACAGCCATGCAGACCACTGCACACACTCACCGCCCAAGTCCTGCACAGCACTACCGTGGCCGTACAGTGACATGGTTGTGCAGTGCAATGGCAGTGGCACAGCCATGTACCCGGTGCACGCATGGACCACCAGAGATGCACATCCACACATGCAGTGCCACAGGACAGTGCTGAGTGTACCATGTGGTGTGCATGTCAGTGGTGTCAAGGGCTGGTGGCCATGCCCCTCTGCCTACCCCGCAACACAGCATGCACAGAAGTTCCTGGAAGAAAGTCATCCACCTGCATCTACAACAGCCTGGCGCTGCTGCAGTATGGGCCCTCCAGCTCATCCCTGTTGCTGGGCAGCTTCATGCTCGCACTATGCCTGTGCCTCATGGGCACGGCACCTCTCCTCAGGGCCTTGAGTGCAAACATGGAGAGGGGAACATCAGTAGAAACCAGTAGCAAAGGCCCCCCCCCGGTGTGTGCAATCCCGCACAGCCCAGTCATGCTGCAACCCCACCATCACCACCACAGCCCACACTGGACAGCCCCCATGCCCCCTGCATGGTGGACACATGCCCACTGGAATACCAGGATAGACGGACGCTACCAGTGTATGGATGGAGCACCTACCTGGATGTGGTACTGCACCTCACCTAGCGTGTGCCCGTAGACGGGCAAGCCTGTCTGAGTCCCTCCACCGGAGGTCCCTATAGCAGTGGTGACACTGCTCTGCACTGCAGGCAATCCTGGTGGCTTCCTCCAGTGCCTCTGCCACCTCCTCTCACACAGAACTTCTGGCCCTTTCTAAGGGGTCATCCCCAAACAGGGCCCCAGCATGAGGCTCAACAATGGCCACCAGATTTGCCAGTTCCAGCAGGCTCCACAATGCTGCTCTCCTCTGTGCCATCTCTCGTGCAGCCAGGATCACAAAATGGTGCTCTGTAGCACACGTCCCCCAGCTGCAGATGCTGCGCGGTACAGAGCTGCCATTCCCCATCGTGCTGTCACCGAACAGCGCTGATAAGGGTGCACCTAAGTGGACGCATGGCACCTAGGGGGCCAAGGTCGACCGCAGGGTCATGGGTCTGTTGCGCATGGACCGTCACAGTGCAATTGGGACTCCCAGAGAGTAGCGCGGTGGGGTGCCTGTGTGTGACACCCTGAAGTGGCCTACCACGCTGTGGCACCATGGGGCCTACGGCGCTCCAGGGCATGAGTGCCACACACATGAACAGTGCACAAGTGCCACTGGCACAGTGGTGGCCATGTCCTGCACTGCCTCCCATGTTCAGCACATCATCAGTGTGGCAGGCATCGGCGTCAGTACCCCGGGCATGCACCGTGCAATGCCTAATGCGCATGTCATAGAGCTGCGCCTTTCCCTGAGCATGCTCAACACAATTGCACAAGGTGCAACAGCATGATATTCAGCCAGCATATGCAAATCAGCTCATCAGCAATTCCATGGCGCAGCCATTGCATTAGCATCCACTTAAAGTTGCGCCTCACCTCATTTACATGCCTTGCGCTATATAAATGTGACATGGGGCTGCAGAGGACATTGTTTGGTATTGCAGTCTATTGTGGTGGGTTGCATGCTGTTTGGAAGTGTGGACTGTGGTGTGTGGGAGATGCATGGGACCACACATTCAGAGGTAACACCTGTCATTCCCGCAGGCTCCATAATGACTGAACATGAGGAGGATGAGGAACAGAGATGTGGGAGACAGAGGAGGTCCTACTTCACCCAGACAGAATCAGATGCCCTGTTCAAGGCCTACCTCAACAGGGAACCACTGCTTAGTGGACAGTGGGGAACACCACAGGCCCGTGCTGTGGCATGGGATGAGGTAGCGCATGCAGTCAACCAGCATGGCAGCCACCAGCAGTCCGTGCAGGAGTGCAAAAAGAAGGTTGGCACGGACAAGAGGAGGATTAAAGATAAGGTGGCTGCCATCAGGGCAGCACGTGCTGCAACTGATGATGGACAGCTGGATGTACCATGCCTGATGCCACAGGAGGAATGGGTAGCTGGCAGCATGTGGCGTTGTGCCTTAGAGGGCATTCCAGGTGGTAGCTTCCAGATGGGTGGCAGCCTGTCACTGCATGGTAGGTCCTGTGCTGTCACTGTGTGAGGGGTGGGGGGGATGCCACAGGGTAGGGTGGAGACATTAACGCTACTGTGTTCCCTTACAGCTCCTGAGCGTCTACATGGGTCAGTGGTGGTGGGTGTGTCCACTAAGGGTGATACCCTGGACACGGAGGAATGCCCATCCACTTCCACAGGTGTCCGAGGGTCAGGACCACAGCATACCCACCTGTTTGTCTGGACTGAAGATGGTGGTGCTGGTGCGGAGGAGGCCCTGCTTGTGTCCCAGCGTGACAGCAGTCATGGATGCCAGTGTGCTGTGACATGGACTGGTGCTGGATCCGGCACCGATGATGATGGATCACACATCCTGGACAGTGATACGTGTGGGCCGCAGGATGGTCCCACAGCAGGTAACAGCATGGGTGTAGCCGTGGGTGGTGATGCCATGGAGGCCTGCGTGACATCACAGTCCCAGCCTGTGCCTGTATGCACCAGTGGGGCAGCACTGATGTGCATCCTGGCTGGTGGGGCTGTTGCAGCCACTGTGGCAGCATCGGTGATCCCTGACGAGCGGTGGCCAGATGGGCAGTGTCAGCAGTTGGCCAATGGTGATGGGGGAAAGTGTCGGGGGGCGGCCTCAGTGCACTGCATGTGGACGTGCCCTGGCATGGCTCTGGTGTGCAGCGCCCATTGTCAAGGGGTGATGCCCAGCATAGCCAGGAACACCATGAGGGGCAGCATGCCGATCTGACGGATGACCTCTTTGATGAGCACAGCCACCTACTCCAGGTTTCCATGGATCAGCAGTTGCGGCTTGTCAGGGTGGTGGATGCACTCAGTGCAGCTCTGTGCCAGGCAGAGGAGTGGTGCAGCAGAGACCACGGTCCGCTCCTGGCAGAGATGGCCAGGCAGCAGAAGGATGTGACCACTGCCATTGACAGGCAGACACGTGCATTCACAGCTGTCATGGCCACATTGGGCACTGAGTTTGTTGCTCATGCACCGCAGACACCGCGCAGTGTCACATCCAGACCCCCATTACCGACGTCATGCTACACCTTCCATGTCAACACCGGGTTTGGCTGTGGGCATACCGAGCACGCCTGGCGCGAGCATGTTCGGTGAGCTGCAGACCCCTGCTCTAACACAGTCGCATTCCCACAGCATCACTCCTGGGGGACTGTCGGTGCCACCCCATGAGGCCAATGGTCAGCCTGGCATGACTAGCAGGTCTCAGTGGGGCTGCCAACGCATCCGTGGTAGTCGTGGCACTGTACTGTGTGACTGACCTGTCTCCCACCATGGCTACTGTCTGATGCTTCCCTGTGTGCAGTGTGTTGTGCAACGTGTGATGCACCAGTGGGGTACCCGGCCCTGCACACAAAAGGTCCATGTGCACACCCTCCCGGCTGCTAGCCACTGTGGCGTGTGCATGATGATGCCTGCGTTGCGCTGTCCACCAGTTTGCAGTGGTGCCCAGCATCTGAGACATGCACAGTGATGGGCACTGGGCATGGTCGTGTGTGGACCTCTGTGTGGCTATGGGTTGCAGTCTGGGCTGATGTGCCTTCTGCTCCTTGTGCATGTCTTTTGGGTGTGTGTGTGTGTGTGTGTGTGTGTGTGTGTGTGTGTGGGTGATCACGTGTCATGTTAGGCCTTGCCCATCCCTGATGGCGTGTGCGGTTCCACGCTGAGCCCATTCCCTTGCCGCCATCCACCCCTGGGGTTTGTCCATGCCTGTCTGTGGGTTGTGCCCTTGCCATTGGTGGTTGCACATGACCCCATGACCTACCTGTTTTGGCTGAAGTGCTCCTCTGTGATGGTGTCCCGGGTGTAGCTGTGACATCTGGATCAGGTGTGGGTCCCTTCACCCAAGGGGTGGCTGTCTATCACCATCTGCACTGGCGTCCTCATCGCCCCCATCGCTGTCCCCCTCTTTGACATCTATGGCTATCCCACAGTCATTGACCATGTTGTGCAGGATGCAACAGGTCAGGAATAGCCCACAGGCCTTCGAGGGGTGTACTGTAGGGCACTGCCTGATGTGTCCAGGCACCAGAAACATGCCTTCAGCATCCCAAACACCCGCTCTATGACTTTATGTGTGGTGGCATGTGCCTCATTATAACATTGCTGCAATGGGGTTGCAGGCGCCGGTATGGTGTGAGCAGCCAGGGACAGAGTGGGTAGCCACTGTCACCTGTGTGTAGAGGGTGGACATTAGTATGGTGGTCTGTGTCACTCTGCCATGGGCCGTCAAGTCCGGTACCCATGGCACCTCTGACTATGCACCCCCCACAGCTGCCCATGTCATTCTGCGTGATGTGCATACTCACCCACTAGGTTGCCAGTGGGGATGTCCCCACTCTTTAACCTGTGGCACAGTGCGGACTGGTGCCAGATGAAGGCATCATGTGCTCCCCCAGGGTGCGTGACACAGACATTGGTTATGTGCCCCCTGGCATCGCACACCACCTGGCAGTTGATGCTGGCAAAACCCTTCCAGTTGATGTATGATACACCATCCAGGCCAGGTGGCATGTGGGTGCAGTCAATGGCCCCAAGCATGCCAGGCATATGTGCTACCCTGTGGAACTTTTGTATGTGTGCTGTGCACTCCGCCTGTGTGCTGGGGAAATGGATGTACTCCGCAGCATGTGGCAGCAGTGCACTGAGGAATTGTGTGAGTAGGCATGATGCAGCCGACTGGGTTATGCCTGTTGTGTCCCCTGTTGGTCTCTGGAAGGTGCCCGTGGCGAGCAGGCCCATGACAGCTGTCACCTTTGTCTCCACTGACAGAGCATGGCTCCATCGTGTGGGTACCTGCATCTCATCACTGCACAGCTCACCGAGCTGCCTCAGCAATGCCTGGTTCAGGTGATACTAGCCCACAATCTCTGTGTCAGTGTAGTGCTCGAAGGTGGTGTGGGGCTTGGTACCACCTGTTGGGGGCATAATGCTGATGGGCCCTTCCACGGCCGCACCTCCCCTGCTGCCTGCCTTCTCACACTCCTCGTTACCGCCTCCATCTGGAAGGTGGCACTGGCCATGTCTCTGGCTGGTGTTTCCCCCCCCGGCAGCTGTTATCCCATTCCCCCCACTGTCCTTTGTGATGCTCCTCCTGCACTGGGTACACCTCCAGCCTTTGGCTGTCCTGCCTACTGCCACTGCCCTCAGTCCACTGTGGCACTTCCCTGTCTCTCCTGCACAGTAGCACAGGCTTCCCACTCCTGTCCTGTTCCTGTTTGTTCCCAGGTGTGCCCTGTCCTGCTCCTGCCCAGTCCCACTCACTGCTACCCTCTTTCTAGTTGCTGTCACCTCACTCCCACCTCTGGCTTCCCTGTAGAGTTCTTGCGCCTCTCTCTTGTTCCTTTTTATTTTGGATCATTTCTGCTATGGCGCAACTTCCGCTTGCTCCCCTATTGCGCATGGTGCATGCTGCATGCTGCTGAATATTGCACTGCACCATTTATTCAAGGTTCCTCCCCCTATGGTTGCACATGCATTCATTACCATTGCACTCTTGCGCATTACAATTTGTGTGGCGCAGCTGCCTCACGCTGAATATCGCAGAATGGTGCATTTTCGTACTTGTGCTGGAGCATCTCTGTTGCGCATGGCACATCCCTTTTGAATATCTGGACCAATGTGTACAAATAAGCCAGCTTAGAGTGTGTTAGGATAATGAGCTTGCAAAACTGTGTATGCAAAGGAACTCAGCTTAATAGTGCTACATTATTTTAATTCACACTATTTTGGTGATAGCATACACATTGTCTTCATCAAAAAAAATTAATCCTGCATGCAAACATTTGGTTTGGATATTTTTTAATCCTGATGTTTATGCTTTTGGACACATGCCCCCATTCCAGCTCTTGCCAGCTGTCAGCCAACCCCACCTTCCAAGTACCTTGTTCTGTCCTAAAGTCCTTAGAGGTATGACCCAATGGCAGGACTAGTTGGGAAGTGACCCTCCCTGCTGGAGCACAATCCTGCATGGCAGCATGGAGTGGACATGCTAGCCTAATTGTGCTGGCATCATCATTTTGAGGGCTGTTGTTTCTTCCTTCTGGTTTGCCTCCAATCTTTGTCCCCCCACCTCCTGCTAGCAATGCTAGCATACTTTATAGTGAACTTAACATGCAGATGACCATCCCAGCATGAAAGCAAGCTCACTGGCCCAGCACAGGAACTCACTGTGGTAGTGGAATGAAACTCCTGCCCTGCCAAAGGTGGGACATCCTGCTTGGGGAACACTTCCCCAACCTGGCCACTTCAGCACCAGGTACCAACGTTGAATCCCAATTCTAGGTCACCTGCACATCAGCCAAGGGATCAGTTTATATTTTTGGACTGCCATACTTCAAGGAGTCAATGGAGCATAGCTTTCAGTCACATGAATATACTGAAGGTGGGAACATTAATGGAGATACTGTGCTATTAAAAAAAGACTAGTGGAGCATCTTGAATCCAGCAGGTTACAAGACCCAAGGCACCATGGATGTATGGGATTACGGGGTCATATCAGATGAACCTGATTGTTTTCTTCAACTGGGTGACCAGGAAAATAGATCAGGGTGGGGTGTGGACATCAACTATTTAGACTTCGGCAAGGCCTTTGACATTGTACCACATAAGAGGCTTATAAGGAAACTGGGCAGTTTGGGGGTAGAACACAAGGTGGTAAACTGGGTAAGCAACTGGTTGATGGATAGGTGACAGAGGATGGTAGCACTCACACTAATGAAGGGACTGTAATCAGCAGGATACCTCAGGGCTTAGCAGTGGGACCAGTCTTCTTCAGTGTCCTCCTAAGTGACATTGCAGAAGAGCTAGAAGGGAATGTTTGCCTCTTTGCAGATGTCACCAAAATTTGCAACTGGATAGATACTCCAGAGGGGATGGAGAGAATGAGCTCTGAGAAAACAGAAACCTTGGAACCTGAGAAACCTTAAAGAATGGTCCTAGGGTATGGCAGCTGGGTCTCAATGCAGAAAAGTGCAAAATTATGCACCTAAGGCACAGAAACCCAGGGACAATTTATAAAACAGAGGAAGAGGTATTGATGGACACTAAAGAGGAAAGGGACTTTGTGGTTATCATATTTGATGACCTCAAGGTGAAGGAGCAGTGCAACAATGCAGTAGGCAGGACCAGTGGGTTGCTGGGGTGCACAGGGAGGGGAATCAACAATAGAAGGAGAGAGGTGATATTACCATTGCATTGATCATTGGTGAGATACCACCTGGAGTGCTGTGTCCAGTTCTGGAGACCACATCTCTGGAATGACATAGGCGGGTTGGAGGCTGTCTAGTGGAGGGCAACAAAAATGGTGAAGGGATGCATCAAAAGACCTATGAAGAGAGACTGAGGGATCTCAAATTAATATGTACACCCTGGAAGAGAACAAGGAGAGGGGGATATGATAGAGACCTATAAGTACCTCACGTGGTAAATAAGGTACAGAAAGAAAGTATTTTTCAGAAGAGATGGTGCATGAGAACAAGGGGCATGCAATGAAGCTGAAGGGGGGAATTAGGATGGATGTGAGGAAGCACTTCTTAACAGAAAGGGTGGTGGAAGCCTGGAACAGTCTTTCAGGAAGGTGGTGGGCAAAAACAGTGGTGGATTTCAAACGTGCATGGGATAATCATAATGGAAGTGGGTGGGGGGACTAGCTGGATATTAGGTAGGGTCTGTGGTATACAGGTAGGGACACAATGGACAGACTAGGTGGACCAGTTCTTATCGGCCAACAAATTCTGTTTCTGTGTTTCTAATTTTATGTATATGAAGTGGCCCAGCAGTGCTCACATTCATTGTTTTGTAAAAAATTATTTCCACATGATTTTTCTATAGCATGACTATACATCACAAAACTCCTCAGGGTGCTGTACAATAGGATGAATAGCATGCGTGTTAGAGCTATGTTGAAACAAAGCAGCTCAGTGCTTGTGTCTCACACAGTAGAAGTCTGTTGCACTCTCCTCAGGGACTGAGAGCATGAAATGCTGTAGAATTGCTGAGGGTCTCAAAATGTGCAAAACAAAATCAAACCCATTGCAAGTACTGGATGTGTAGCCAATTCACTCAAACCTTCCATTGTATACAGTACTGTACATACAGTAGGAACATGCAGTAGGAACACAGAAAATGTTGTCAGATAAAGGCCTATGAGCCATCTAATCTGTCCAAGGTCACAAGGTCACATACCACAAATACGGCTCTGCATACTTGGTTGAAAGGCGAACTCTTACATAGAAAGAGAAACATACTGTACATCATATTGTAAATAATTTATTGAAACTTCGGAGACAGGTGAAATGATTTAGTGGGGACTCCAGTAGCCCTTTTGACTTTTTTTTTTTACTAGTTTACAATTCAGGTTGAAATTCTGCCAGTATATTACCAATTTCACAGGCTCATTAAAGTAATTTGTAATCTGAAAATGTGCATTTTGTTTAGATTTGGTGCCACTACGGTTTATAGCAGAGGGCTGTCAGAAATAGAGCAACATTCTTCTTATTAAATTATGCAAGTTTTCCAAGGGCTGGTCATCAACATTTAAAAAAAAAGAAAAACAATACTAGTGTGATAGGGTCATGACATTTTTTTTCATGACTGTATATTGATAGGTCAAGTATAGGAGATTCATGGTAGACCACTGTGTGATCCAAACAGCCACAGGGGTTGAGCACTGACATGGAGGGGTACCTTCTTTTGGTTCCATTGCTTTGTCATTTATAGACCTCTGTCAAGCAAAGATCACTACATGTGCTGATATGGTGTATGGTGTATTGTTTGATCCTGAAAATTACTCAGCAGTCTAAGTTGAGGCCAGCAGGTCTATCTGCATCTGACAAGTGACCAGTGCTGGTATCCTCACATTTGGTTGTCTAGTACCCAAATACCTTGTACAAAACAGAGGAAATCATACATCTTCCTCTCATCATATGACTGACTTTGCAACTCATGAGTTATGAGTTCTATTATACAGACACAGAACCACATAATTTGTCAGCAGAAAAGAACTGTTTTGCCCACCAAGTCTGTCCAGCTATTTGATGACTAATCTGTCTTTGCAGACCCTAACTGATCTCTGGTGGCCCTCTCCCCTCCCTACCTGTTTTCTGATACACCCCTAGAAATGTAGAAACATAGACAATGATGGAAGAAAAAGAATAAAGGTCCATCTAGTCTGCACAGAGCTTCATATCTGCCCCGGACTCATTGTCGATAAGGGGTTTTATCCCTCCCAGTCCAGCCTTCTGCTCCTCTCCCTCCTGTTACTGACCTGGCCAATCACCAGACCCTTTACTCTGTCTCAGCCATGCTTGAAACCATTTATGGTCGTGATGCCCACCACCTCCACTGGCAGACTGTTCCATGGCTCTACCTCCCTTTCTGTAAAATATGAATTCCTCACATCTCCCTTACACCTCCCTCCCCTCAACCAGTTTCCACTCATGACATTAGGTTCTTGACTCTGTATTCCTGCTAAATAGTTCTGTGCAGTTCACCTTGCATAATACATTCAGTAACTTGAAGGTCTCTATCATATCCCCCCTCTCTCACCTGTCCTACAGTGAGTACATGTTCAGTGCCTTGAGACAATCTTTGGAACATTTGCCCCATTGGCCCTGATTCATCTTGGTTACCCTACATTGCACCATCTCCAACCTGTCCCTGCCCTTCCTTAGGTGAGAATTCAGAAACTGAGCACAGTATTCTATATGTGGCCTCAGAAATTATCAGTATAAAAACACCCCAGCATCCTAATAAGTTTACTACAGACCTTCCTATAATGGCTTGATTGCTTTAGAAAGTCATTAATGATGACAACTGGGTCCCTTTCCTTCTGCAGTGCTCAGTTTAACCCCTCCCATACAGTACTCATTCTTTATTTTTTTACCCTATGTGCATAACCTTGCATTTTTTGGCTTTGAATTTTAACTGCCAAACCTTAGACCACCTATCCAGTCTTTTCAGATCCCTCTGCATCTCCCTGCCCCCTTCATTGCTATCTACCCTACTGCAGAGCATAGTATCATCTGCAAAGGATAGAAGTTGCCCCATATGACCTCTTCAATGTCACTGATGAATCTATTAAAGAGGACAGGACCAAGGACATATCCCTGGGGCACCCCATTTGTGACCTCCCTCTCTTCGCATTTGGCCCCATTTACAACCACCCTATTTTATCTCTCCTTCAGCCAATTTCCTACTCATATATGCCCCTAGCTGTGCACAGGTCCTCCAGCTTCTTCAGCAATCTTCTTTATGGTACAGAATTGAAAGCCTTGCTGAAGTCTGAGTAAATCCACAACATGGCCCGTATCTACTATGTTTGTTACCCAGTCAAAGAAAACTATCAGGTTGTTCTGACAAGACATTACCACCACAAACTCATGCTGTTTACTATCTCGTAGACCATTGCTCTCCAGGTGTTCCACAAGGTCCTCTTTGATCAATACCTCCATCAGTTTACAAACCATAGAGGTAATGTGACAGGTCTGTAATGCCCTAGTTCCTTCTAGTTCCCCATGTCTATCTCACACATGTTTGAAGCTCCCTACTGTTTTTGCCTCCACCACTCTTTCTGGCAGTGTGTTCCAAATCTAACACCATTTCACTAAACAAATATTTCTAACATCTCTCTTAACCCAGCTACATCACATGCCCCCTGGTCCTGGTACTCCATCTTTTTTAAAAGAGACTTTCTTCTTGTACACTATTCACCCCTGTGAGGTATTTGTAGGTCTCTATCATGTTACCTCTTATTCGCCTATCTTCCAGAGTGTGCACATTGAGATCCCTTAGTCTTTCATTGGGCTTGTCATGCAACTTCAGTTCCATTTTAGCTGCTCTCTTCTGGACTTCCTCCACCCTCTCTATGTTCTTTCTGAAAAGCAGCCTCCTAAAGTGTACACAGTACTCCAGGTGGGGTCTCATTAGTGAGCAATACAGTGGCAACACCACCTCCCTCCTCTATCCTTTTATGTGATAATACATATGGTTAGATAGATAGATAGATAGATAGATAGATAGATAGATAGATAGATAAACAGATACATACAGAGACACAGACACCCTATCAGGCAGGCAAGCTGGCAGACAGACAGACAAATACTTTGTTTAAAAATGCCTTTGTAAAGCAGGGATGAGTTAATGCCAAATTTGCATTTGGTTAATGTGCCAATAGCAGACATTTTGTACACCAGTGAAATAGGTCAGGAGGAACTTGGTTTCCATTTGGCACTTTGCATTATGACATATCACTTTTTAAAGGGAGCACGCTCTGAACATGTCTAAGTTGTCAGGAAACCACATGATCGGCAGCAGTCAATCAGAGATGCTGGTGGTCAAGAACTCCTCACACTGTGTATATTTTAGTGTCGCATGCAGCTCTCCCTCACAGAAGAAGGATGTGGCTACTGAAGGAGTTCCATTATGTGAAAAGGAGTGATTTCAAAATTATCATAAAATTATATATTATTATTCTAGGTAGTTAATTCTCAGGGCACTCAGCTGTAGTTTCAAGTAGGCAGGCTAATTGAATTGTACGGCAGAGGAGAGGAAAGAGTGCACAATGTGAACCTGCAACCATGCTGAGCAATCCAAAAGCACAAAAGTCTTCCCCTCTTCCTCCTTCCAGTGCTTCTGGTTCCCCCGGCCCCCTGTCTGTCTTGTAGGAATAATTCAACCACAGCTGCCACACAGCCACCTGTGCATGTGCCTGGAAATGGGTGATTGCCAGACCTCATTGGAGCACTATATACCTCCCAACTCAGTGTTGCTGCTTAGTCATCATTGTGAAAGGAAGGTGACAGTGAATCTGGGTCTGGCATGGACACTATGGTATCTTGTTGCCAGAGGATCAGTACAGCTGTCCATAGGAGTAGGGGGCAGGGCTGGGACAGGACCCTTCAGTTCTAGAAAAACAAGTCAGTTGTGCCACTGGCAAAGCAATAAATGGAGACTACCAGTGGGGAGTTTATGGAAGTGGAGCTATCAGAGCAGGGGCATGAGACTGAGGTGCTAGCAGAGACAGAAGCACATGATGAGGAGGAGTATGGACAGGGAAGACACATGATTCACACAAAGAGGAAGAGAGGTAGGGGAAGAAAAAGTATGGAAAGAGAAGGATTGGGGATACTGTAGGCAATGAATAATTAGCAGATTAGGTTGGTAAAGAGGCCCTTATCTTCCAGCAAATTCTATGTTTCCTTGTGTCTATGTAAGAAGCAGGAAAAAAAGAAGGTCATGAGGAATCAGATGCCGAAGTGGAGGATGAAGAACAGTCAGTCAAAACATTTTATTGATCAGTAATATGCTAGTTTGACTTAATAATACACCAATAATCAAATTATTCCTTGTAATAAAAAATACCTATACAGGTAAAAACAATAATCCACAGTAACGTAACAATATAAATCCTAATGAAGATATTGGAACAGGGCTAGGACAGATGCCTGTCCTAAGGCATGTACAATAAATCAGAGACTCTCTGATAATCACAAATCATATGAACATAAGAACATATAAAACTGTCAGCAGATATAGGCCACACAATCTATCTAGTCTGCTCAAGTGTGCAGCTAGCCATCCACTTACACTGCAGCTGATCATCGCTTCCCACATAATGGTGACCCTCCCCTTCACTTTGTCCCACCCCCTCATAATACTGCCCACTGACTTACAGGAAACCACATCTTCAGGCAACGTGTTCCACATGGACACCACCCTGTCTGTGAAAAAGTGCCTCCTCAGTTGTCTCCTGAATCTTCCACCCTCCAGCCTTTTCCCATGCCCCCTCATGTCCCTTCCTCTCTTTAACTTAAAAATCCACTACATGCCACTCTTGTTTATACCCTTCATATATTTAAAGGTCTGTATCATATCACCTCTATCCATCCTCTCTTCCAGGGAATACATGTTCAGTTTTTCAGCCTCTCCTCTTAGTTTTTGTCTTCTATTTCCTGGACCATCATTGTTGCTCTGCGCTGTACCCCTCCAGTAACTTAACATCCTTCTTCAAATATGAGCACCAGTACTGCATGCATTACTCCAAGTGCAGCCTCAGCAATGACCTGTATGGTGGCAGGATCACCTCCTCTCTCCTGGAGGTGTTACCTCTAGCAATACACACCAGCATCTTATTGGCTTTAGCTGCTGCTTTTTTGCACTGTACTGAGTAGTTCATCTGCTCTGTTATTATCACCCCAAGATCTTTCTCCTCCTCAGTAGTGGTTATCTGTACCACTACCAACTGATAACATCTCCTTGGGTTCTTTGCTCCCAAGTGCATGACTTTGCACTTCTTCACATTGAACCCAAGCTGCCATGTGTTTGACTGGTCCTCAGGTTTAGCCAGATCATCCTGCAGCCCTTGCCACCCTACTGTGTCATCCACAACTGCCCCGCTCTTCAGGTCATCTGCAAAAAGACTAATCTTGTTCTTAATGCCATATGAGATGTTGGCAATGAAAATGCCAAACAACACCAGGCCTAGTACCGAGCTCTGTGGCACTCCACTTGTCACAGCCCTCGGAGACAAGAGTTCCCCTCCTACCACTAACTTCTGCTGCCTCTCTTGCAGCCAGTTCTTGATCCAATTCACCATCTTTGTCACAGAGAGGACCTAAGAAGCTGTAATGAAATCCTCTCCAGTTCTGAAACCATGTATGGCACCCAAATTTCCACAGTAAAAGGGCTTGCGGATTTAACTTTGAAGAAATAACTTGAATAAGTGGTCTAATACTATTGCCGCCATATTTATAATTACATTTTTTAAACTCAAAGAATACCACAAACTGCCAGAGGAAACTGTTAACCCTAAATAAACATATTTATTTGCCATATATAGTAATGAATCCCCAATTTTCCATTTCCATTTTGGACTTAATTTCCCCTTACCAACAATCATCACATGACTTTCAACAGTCAGTGATAATTGTTGTGATTCCCTAGACAAGCAATCTAATTTCTTTTTGAGACACGATTGTGAAAGAGAAAGAAGTAAATTGTCAGCACACACTAGTGCAGGTATAACCATAGATACAATTTAGGTGAGGCAGATGAAACACACTCAATAGCTTCAATGAGATTATTCATATCTATATTAAAAAGAGTAGGGGCCAAGAGACACCCCTGACTAACCCCTTTATTGATTGGGAAATTGTTGGAGACATAGCCAGCATAGCCTAACCTCACCCTAGCCCAAGTTTCACTATATAGTTTGGAAATAACAGATATGAGGGCATACTAAATGCCTTTGTCCAGCATTAACTGGCACAATTTACTTCTTATAATTGAATCAAAAGATGAGGAAAAATTAAAAAAGCCGACATATAACTTCTGGCCTTACACCAAACAATATTTCTCTCAGCGGTGTCTTGAAATAAAACAATTATCTATAGTGGAACAATTCTCCCTGAAACCAATCTGTAATGGTGAAAGTCCACCCAGAACAATGAGCTGCTCATGTAAGAATGATCCTGGAAAATATTTTCTCAGATGTATCCAGCAAACTAACTGGCCAATACATTTTTGGATCTGACTCATTAACTTTTTTGAATATTGGAGCAATTTCTGCACCCTGCCAAGAATCAGGAAAAAAAAAATCTTTTAAACATTTATTGAAAAAATAAGTAAACAGTTTGTCCAAATTAAAGGGGCCAGCAAATAAACCTTAAATGGAATCAAATCTGGCCCAGGGGTCTTTTTACATGTCAGAGAAGTGATTGCACACATCACTTTGTGTATAGAACAAGAATCAACCAAACGTTATATAGGAATAGGAGCATCACATCATAATAATGGATCAAAGAATAATGAAGTGAGCTACTCAGGAATCAGCCAAAATATAGCTACCTACAGTATCCATGAAATTAGAAGTTCCTTTGGCAACCAAAAGCCAAAAGGCTCTTGTATCATTCTTACTAATAATATTAAACATAGACTCCCATTGTCTACAATCATACTCATACTTTTTTCCTTGGAGAACATTTTTATGTGTTTCCTTTCTATGTTTAAGAGTCTACACTTTGATCTAGAAGGTTGTGATTTAGTAGCCTTTATCAGTACAACAGCTTAGCATTTTCAACCCTACAGGCCTGATCAAACCACTCTTTACTACCTTTATTATTACCTTAACCATCTGCATAGAGTTTAGCACAACAATTGGGAAACCAATGTTCCATAGCGCTATATATTTCTATAGACGTGAGATGGTCATAATTAGATTGTAGGCATATATCTAGAAATGTATATGATATATAATAAATATTAGACCCAATTTCACCTGTCCACCTGATTCTCCTTCTATATCTAATTTCTATTTTTGAAGTGATATATCCTAAATGGATCTCTGATGGAAAAGATATAATAGAAATCAAACTTGATGACCATCCAATAGTGAGAAGTAGATGATCACTTTCAATTCTGTTAACCACATTAAAAGTGGCCCAACATTCAATGGGACCATGCCAAATAGATTGATCAATAATATATGTTCCTGACAGGGAAAAATAAGTCCACTGTCCCTCCTCATCACCAGCTATTCTACCATTAAGTGGATAAAAATTGTACTCCTGCATAAATCTAATGCGACCTAAACCCAAATGGTTTGTTTTAGTATCCCTGGCTTTTCTACCAGGCAAAACCTATACATTACATATTGACCCTATAGCTGAATTATCCAGGACACCATAAGATGCATCAATCCTGGCACTGGAATCTCCCAATAACAAAATGGGGATGTTCACATATTTCTGATATAATTCCTGTAAGAGGTTCCCAAGGGCGTCCTATGGATCATCAGTAGCAAACTTAGATGAAAAAGGTGGAATATATAAATTCAGATATAAAAATTCAAAATTAAACACCCTAAGATAAAGAGCTATACAAATATTTGTGGTATTAACAAGCTGAGCAAAAAACTGCTTATCACTCTTAATATAATATACAAGACCTTCTGACTCCCTACCTAGCTTGCAGTCTTTTTTTGAAGGTACCCGTAAAACTTCAAAATTATTAATATGACTCTCCTGTTCTTGTAGGCGCCAGGTCTCCTGAAAACATAATATCGCATAAGATGAAACAAACTCCAGCCATTCCTGATCTTCCCATTTAGAACCAAGGCCTGCAATATTCCAGGAAAGTAAGTGATTCTGCACTTCCTTAACCATAAGGTTGCAGGAAGCGTTCTTAGGAACTGAACTGAATGGCTTAGCCATGAGTCATTGGTAGTCTGCAAGTGCTTCAACATTATTGGTAATTGGCACTGCACAGAAAGCTGAATTCAACCCTGGATTACTCTGGGGCTGGGACACAACATGGAAAGCACAAGCAGAACTCATTACTACAGAAATCTCTAAACTGTCTAAAATATGAAATTTCTCCAAAATGTTCTCTGCGGTTGACCTAGATTTAAATAACACATTGACTTGGGCACCATCATGAATCTCCCTTCTCTTAGCTCTTAATATGCCCCTGAATCCTAATGAAATTTGAAGATAGCTATAAAAGAATGCACACATGATTTACTTAATTTAGCATCAGTTTCCCCCCTTGGGGCTTCTTAAGACCAACAATACCAAGGGGAAAAAAGGCCAGTATTTTCAGAAATTGTGCTTACAGGGCTAGATGTCGCTTTCCTGCTTATGTGTGTCAAGATAATAAATATTTAAGTAAATAACCATTATTCAACAAATAATTTGCAATCCTTTAATTTGCACAATTAGTCTGGATACAAACCAAACTCATCCCAGAATGACAAACTTGAACTATATAGTCCATTTCAATCTGGACTTTCATCTTGGAACATAGAAAGGAAACAACAGAATCTAACAGGGTTTCACATTCTTCCAGATACATAATTTTAAGCCCATGTAACCTTAGGATACCAAGTTCCTGGGCCATGGTCTGGGGAACCAGAGGGGGAGAATCACCTGCTTGCACCCGTGCTGAAAATGCTTTTTTTTGGCTGTAGACAGAAAGGATAGAGAAGCCTATCCACAGTCCGAAAAGCTAAGCTGGTCTATTTTTACATTCAGCAGTCTCACTGGACAGGAATTCTGCCTTCTAATGGTTGATTGCCCTTTGATAATCACCATAGTGACTTCTCAAAGACAGTCTTTCCTCCTCTAGTCGGGTCCTCCACCATCAACACTCCAATCTCTGACCCGTGGTCTTCATTACCCAGAGAGCCCCATCAAACCACGGGGGTCTCAGGCGAGAAGACTTATCTCATATACGGACTGGTGCAATGGCATTGAGAGCATCAGATACAGCCCAATTATAAGCTGCCACTGATTCACCTGAGCCAATCATACTAGCAGCACTGACACCAGAAAAATCAACTATAGTCATCAGTCCCTCTGGGGTCAAACCCCTTCAAGGGCAGTAGCTGATCAACTCAACAGGGGAGGGACCACCTGGTGGAGTGCCAAATGAGAACTTCACTGTGCAGTGATCGGACGAAACAACCTGATCAATCTCAAGGTCAATGGCCTCGAGACCCAGTGAGAATAACAGGTCCAAGGTGTGGCCATGGTGGTGGGTTGCTGAGGCAACTGCCTATGCTAGGCCCAGCAATGTCATTAGCTGGAAGAGATCAGTTTAAAGTACCATCATTGATCCAGGCATTGAAGTCACCCAGAATAAGTCATCTGGGGGACTCCAACACCCTGTCAATGATGAAGTCCATCACCTCATGCAACAAAATTCTCTCCCCCAATACCGGAGGGCAGTAAATAAGGAGAATCTTGCAACCTGCACCTGGAACCCCATGCACCACCACACATTCAAATGACCTGGTAGAACCGACTGAATGCACCGAGAAGCTCAAGTCAGATCTAAAACAGATGGCTACACCCCCACCCCTGCGATCCCTCCTCTGGCAGTGAACCATGGAGTACCTAGCCTGGAATCAAAGCATAGCAGAATACATAACTAGTATGTAAAGGAAGATGGAAGGGCAGTTAACGATGGAAAAATGATTTCCTATCTCCTTTAAGAGCCTCAGGAATGGCACTTGAGAACTGGTTATTGATATTAGAACATAATCCAATATGAGGCTTTTGAGCAATTTCCATATCATTCTGCAACAGTTTAGACTTGTCCAATTTTTTCAACCCCACTATGATACTATGAAGGTTTGAGATAACTAGTATCCATTCAGTGGTACGCAGGGAACAGGGCACCACAATGCGGGTGTTGGAATGAGGGTGAAAACATTAATGCAAAATGAGATATCACAACATCCCCCATGGTGAGCGTCTTGGGGTGCGTCCTCTCTCCTAGGTTTTGTGCTCCTCCAGAGCAAGCCACAGGTGGAGGGTATTATATCTATGTTATGGGCGGGCACAGGTGGCGAAGCCTCCTGCAACAGGGAGTGCATGGGGCAAGCACCCTGTAGAAAATCAATGGGGACTGCTTCGAGAGGGTGACACAATTTATGGTTGCTCTTGTTCTGTGTGACATTGTTCTTGTGCCCTAATGTCCCATGCCCTGGACAATTCACTCTGATGTGGGTGAACTGAGATAACTTCAGCCATAATAGAATTAGAACATTTACTCACAGGTACTTCCACTTTCCTAGCATCAGCTTCTTCGATAATAGATGAATCAGGAAGCTGCAAAAACATATTGGCCAAAATACTTACTTTTTGGAAGGAGTTGTAAGAATCACCCTTTGATGATTGTTTAATTTCTGGTGCATCCAACACCAGCCAGCTCTAGGGATTTAAGCAAAGAATCAGAAAGCTTATCCAATATTAGATTCAGATTCTGATTTAAGGGGCCAGTCACCAAAGGACTTAGTGTTGGAGATGAAGTTAATTGCTTAGAATCCATTTTACTCTGACTACATTTTGTAATTGTGTGTTTGTTTGCTTTATTTTGATGACCGGGTAAGATACACTGGTGACATTTTACAAGTATGACCCAGTGTGCAGTAGTACAATATACAACAGTCTAAATATCAGACAGAAAAGTTACTATATGAACAAGTAATACAATACATAGTTATGACATGACTGTGCCACAAAATAGGGTTTAGGTATAGGCATACATAGTACAATGACAAGCAGATACTAGAATTCTCAGCATGTAGATAAGGAGGCAGTAATTCGATACTATGGAATTCAGACAGAACAAGTAGTCATTGTGTGTTAAGATATGATTTTTCAGTTGTTTAGAAAATGAGGAAAAGGTAGTCAATGTTTTGATTGGGACAGGGATAGTGTTCCATATAGAGTGGGTGCGAAAATGAAATGATTTTTGTCCCATACTTGTAGACATGTGTGGGATTGATAGATAAAGGTTATGGGTAGATCTTGAATTGAAATTCGGTGCAACCAGTTTAAGCAGGCATGCCAGGCTTGCAGGCTGTTGCTTGTCTAACAGTTTGAAACTGAGGTTTGCCACAGCCAGCTTAGATTTCATTTCAAAAGTAGGCCATCTTAAGCCTTTTAGGACTGGGCATTGGTTTTATCTGTTACCATGTTGACCAACAAACTTTGATATTTTATGACATAGAGCATTTTTAGCATCAAGGTTGACTTTAGGTGCTGCATCAACAACCATGGAGCCATAGTCTAATCAGGAAAGCAAATGATGGTTTGCGATGGTTATCCTGTCATCCTATGTCAGAAGTGTGTTTATGCGGTTGAGTTGACCTAGCTTTTGATGAATTTTACACATTAGGTTTTTAATATCGGGGCCAAAAGTCAGGTTTGAGTCTATATGAACACCAAGGTATTTAAAAGCATTAACCATCTCAAGGAGTGTGTCCCCGTATGTTGATACTGACAATTTATAGGCATTAGTTCTAGTTCTTGCAGCTGACCCCAGCAACATTGTTTGTGTTTTAGTTACATTAATGATCATTCTAGTTTCTTCAAACCACCTGTGCAGAGAGCTCAGTTCACTGTGTAAGTTTTTATTGATAACCAAGGTCTGCTTTGCCTGGGTAAATAGTACTGCATCATCTGCATAAAGTAGCATACTAGTATTAGTTCAGACTGTGAGGGCATCATTTATTAAAAGTAAGAATGACAGTGGT
Organism: Neoceratodus forsteri; assembly: GCA_016271365.2. Classification (NCBI taxonomy): domain Eukaryota; kingdom Metazoa; phylum Chordata; order Ceratodontiformes; family Ceratodontidae; genus Neoceratodus; species Neoceratodus forsteri. The sequence goes on from CM057452.1 coordinate 1,408,553,119, forward strand.
CCTAGTATGGACCCCTATGGCACCCCACATGTGACCATCCTTGAATTTGACAATGCTGGTCCCATTTTGTCCTGTTGCATCCTGTTGCTGAGGTAGTTAGTAAACCAGCTTGCTCCAGGGAGTGCAAAACCCAGTTTTCTTTAGTTTAGTAATCAATAGACTATGGTCTACCAGGTCAAATGCCTTTGTGAGGCCCACGAACACTGCTCCTGTCATCAGCTCTTTATCCATAGCTCTATATACAGTATCGGTGAACCCCACCAAGGCAGAGTCTGTTCCATGATTATGGCAAAACCCTTGCTGCTATCTCATTAAGTGGTGCTGCTCTATGTAGTCACTCATTTGGGTGTGAATGATCCTTTCCTGAATCTTAGACAACAGTGACTGAATGGATATGGATCTATAATTCTCCACTAGTCTTGTATTGCCTTTTTTGCGTTCACTAGCGGACTTGCACAAGGAACATCTTGTGCTAGTAGCACATTTCAGAGGTGTGTTTGTGTTGGCTGAATACAGGGCAGGCTTTAGTAGGTGTGTCCCTCATTCACCAATTAGCCAGCATGCTAGCACCGACACACACATTATGTAAAGTGGACACAACTTGTAAGAAAAGTGCCACTGCAATCAGAGACAAGCTAGTCATGCAGCAGCACAATGACATGCCCCCCGATGTGCCTTTCCTTGTGAAACATTTCAATAAACATGGCAAAGTCATCACCACAAAATCCCAAATGAAGCCGACATCGGGGGTGCAGTCCCCATGCTGGCATATCCAGCCCACCCCCCCACATTGTGTGACACACTGGGAGCCCACCCCAGTGTGCTGCCACTGATAGTACGCCAACCATGTTGGCATGTTTCTGCTCCCAGCCCTACCCCAAACCTCACTGTGTGGCACACTGAGAGCCCACCCCAGTGTTACCAACATCAGCCTCAGGCCCACCCCCTGAAAGTCATGTGGCACACTGGGAGCCCACTCCAGTGTGCCCAACATTTGTTATAATTCACCTGTAATAAAGAAAACAGTTCTGCAAGGTGTTTTTTTTTTTTTTTACCTGAAACAAGAAAACGACCCATCATTGACTGTGGCATCTCCCTCCCCCAACCTGCAGCCAACCTCTGTGTAACCCACCTTTCCACACCCCCCTCACCCCATACTTACCTCTGGAGGTTGGTGCCATGATCTTCGGTGGAGTGGGAACACGTCTGCACTCTTCAAAGCCAACCACGAACTGAAGTAATGCTGGTAAGCTGTATAGTGCCATAAATGGCAGAGGGGATTAAACTAAGGTGGATATCTCAGCCATTTTTTTGAGTTTTGCCTCTAAATTTTTAACATGGGGTGCCTGGGATACTACCTCATGAACACATGCACTGTCATCTCATTACTTTGTCCCAAAAGGTTATTTCATGGTCGCTGCATGGAATCATATTTTGGGACCAATTAAGAAAACAACAGTGCCACTGTTCATGAGAAGGGTCCCAAAAGGCCTATCTTGCAAATGTGGTGGAAAAATTCCCAAAAATGACTATGTTACAAACATGCATTGCGCAGTTTCAATGCACGCTCATAACTTTGACAATTTTTAATATTTTCACTTCATATTTTCAACACTGCCATTTTTTCACACCTCCTTATGAACAGTATAGCTGTCATTTTTCATATCCTACCCAAAATGTGTTTTTTTGCATGTGGCGCACAATGGCACGGTTGCTGTGCGAAATCAATGTTCAGGACACGTTAACAAAATCACAGTGACACTGTTCATGAGCGGAGGTCCCAAAATGCCAATGTTGAAAATTAGGTTAAAAAGATCCCCAAAATAATTGTGTTACAGGCGTGCGTTGTGCAGTTTCAACACACGCTCATGACTTCACCAATTTTTCATATTTTCACTCCAGATTTTCAGTATTGTCATTTATTTACACCTCCTTATGCACAATACAGTTGTCATTTTTCACATCCTGCCTGCACGAAATGTGTTTTTGCACATGTGGCGCAAAATGGCATGGTCGCTGTGGGAAATCAATGTTCAGGACAGAGTAACAAAATCACAGTGAAACTGTTCATGACTGGAATTCCCAAACTGCCTATGTTGAAAATTTGGTTAAAAAAAAATTCCCCAAATAATTGCATTACGGGTGTGCATTGTGCAGTTTCTACGCACACTCATGACTTTACCAATTTTTCCTATTTTCACTCCAGAATTTCAACAATGCCATTTTTTTACACCTCCTCATTAACAGTGCAGCTGTCATTTTTCACATCCTGCCCGAAATGTGTTTTTGCACCTGTGGTGCCAAATGGCACAGTTGCTGTGCAAAATCACCTTTTGGCTAACAAACTCATAGTGCCACTGTTCATGAGGTGGGGTCACAAACAGCCCATGTTGAAACTTTGGAGTGAAAACACCAATACGCACCTGGGGCATTATGGGTACCAACTGTAATACCCCACCCTGTAGAGACTTACAGACATCAGGGGTGTGACTTGGCATTGTCGGCTGTACTGCTCATGCCATTTCACCTCGCTCCTACCCTGCAGCCAGTGACAGGCACTGAGGTGTGCCTTGGACTCTTAGGAACCAAAGTTCACCCCATTCTCCTATACTGCACCCATCTCAGTGTATTTCCCTATGGAATGGGGTGAGCGTAAGGCCTGAAGACCCCAAGGCACACTGTGACACTTCAGTGTCTGAGGGTTAGGGAGTGGTGAATGGTGTGAGCATTATGGCCGATGACCCAAAGGCAGACCCCAATGCCTGTCACTCTCTGCAGAGTGGGGCCGGGTCGGCGTCAGTTCAGTACTTCACTGAAAATCCTATCATGCATCCCCTCTAACTCCTGCACTACCAATGCCCATAATAATAATAATATTAGCTTTATTTTTATAGCGCCTTTCTTCAACCAAGGCACTGTACAGCTTTAAGAACAAATAAAATTCAATAAAAAGCTTAAAATTCACGTACAGCAGGTCATACAATTACTCGTGATAGGCAAGATGCCATAAGTGGGGCTTCAAGGCCCTCTTAAAACTCTCCACAGTCATGTACTCATGTATCTGATGAGGTAGAGAATTCCACAGGGTCGGGGCTGCATACATAAAAGCATGGGCCCCTGGTGTTTTAAGGTGTACCCTGGGAATCTCTAACAACCCTTCATCAGCTGAGCGGAGTGGTCATCCAGGGCAGTAAGGCAGCAGAAGCTCTTGCAGATAGCTCGGGTCCTGTCTGTGCAAGGTCTTAAAGGTCAGAAGTCTGACCTTGAAGGTCATCCACCACTGAATTGGCAGCCAGTGCAGTTCGCGCAGCACTGGTGTGATGTGATTTGAACGAGAAGTCCCCATTAACAACCATGCCACAGCATTCTACACTAGATGCCAGCAAGCCAACATTCAGCATTGGTAAGTGCTTGTTTGCTAAGAGAGACAGAGGGGGAGAAAAGAGAGAGAGAGAGAAAAGGGGTTAAGAGAGCGAGACAGAGGGGGTTGAGAGAGAGAGAGAGACGGGGAGAAAGAGAGAGAGGCAGAGGGAGAGAAAGACAGAGAATAGGAAGCGGGAGAGAGAGAAAGAGGGGAAAGAGGGATCATACCACTCAGCTATTCCTGACTTTCAGGGATGTCCCTGATTTTGCCTCACAGTGTTCCTTTCCCTCCTAAAATTTGCATTTATGTGACTGAACAGTGGGTATACTGTATGCTCACAATATTGTCAAACAGAGTTACAGACTTGCCCTTTTGTAGACAAAGTATTTTACACCAATACTCTTATGCTGCCTGCTTCAGGGGATAGAACCAATTGTTAAACTGTGTTTCTCATTTTATTCCTTTGTCACTGATTTTGTAAGCCATGTCCAAGTGCCAAACACCACAGAAAATAGCTGCAAGTGAATGTTCGGCATTGACAAATGCTTGTTGAATAGTGGAACTACCTGTGCACACTTCCTAAGGTCAGGTACTTGCCGAAATTCAAAAGAAAGATTGATTAACCTAGTTAATGTATAAGCTATGGGTGGAGCAGCTAACTGCAAAAACAAAGGGTATAGACCATATAGGTGGATTTATTTACTTTAATACCCCTTAATCATTTGTAGACCTATGCACTGGAAACTGCCCTAAAATAAAACAATGGTCAGTTAATAATGGATAATTCTAAGGATTCTACCAAGTGTGAGGGGCTACAGTTCAGACAAGAGCGATGTTTCTCAAAATCACAAAAGCAGTCATTAAAGACATTGGATAGTTCCAATGGATTGGTTATATTAATGCCGTCATGTTCCAGGCTCAGCTGAGGCTGCTTTTTGGTGGGATTTAGCAAGTTATTCAAGCATTTAACGAAACCTTTAGAGTGAGATAAGTTAGAGGTCTGCTGCTTTGTGGTGTTCATTGATTTTTTACATGTATTTTGCAACATCCTATAATCGAGGCTCATTAATAACTAAGTTTACTCTGTTAGTTAAATGTTCAGTGATTTTTGATTGAGAAATACTATCCTGTAACAATGGATTCTTCCATTCTTTTTTTGTGATTTTGTTTTTTTCTTTATAAATATTTTGTTGGATCATTTTGGAAATTTCTATTTTCCTAAAATGCCATCTAGAGGGCTGGTATTGTTGAAAGTTTCCATCTCAGCACCTGTAGTAAAGGTCAATTTCTTGTTCATCTGTTCCCTCATGATGACCATATTCTTACCCCAAGGAAAACAAATTCTTGAGCCCCTGTGTTAATAAATATCCTATATATCAAATATATACTAACAGAAACATAGACTTTGACGGCAGATAAGGACCGCTTGGCTCACCCAGTCTGCCCATTTCCCTACCGATTGGATAAGCTGTAGATCCTAGTTAACCAAGAGCCTACTTCCTCCTACCCCCACCTATAGAAACATAGAAATATTACACCAAGACATTCATAAGGTAACAAGATGCCAAAAAAGAGAGGAGGTTATGTCCCAAAATATAAATATAGTAATTTGAAAAAAAGAAAAGGCAAACTGTTACAATATAGAATATTTGTGTACTTTTCCTTCAGGTTAAAAAAAAGGCCCAGAAAGCCTGTCTTACATTGATAAAAAGGCTCTTGATAGCCAAATGAAATAAAAGCACAGTATGGGCCCGATTTTGGAAACAGATGCGGTGGTGCAGTGGACTTACGGCAAAGGTGTTTGATGCAAGTTGCAATTTGTGGCACGACTTGCATCAAACAGGATTTTCAAACACAGATTGTGTCCATGCCAGACGCAGCTGCTTTCAAGCCCACTTGCAACAGGGTTGTGTCAAACAATCCTGGGTGCCAGGTCACAAGTGGGCTTGCATCATGGTGAGGGCTGACACATCCCCTGATATAGGATTTTGGAAGCCCTACCATGGATGTGGAAGGGGCCGCCAGTTAGACCAGCCAGGAAGTGGTCTAACTGGCTTGTGCCAATGGGCTGAGGTGGGACTTGGGCTTGTAGGGGCACACCAGGGGCAGAACATGGTGTTGGGGACATAAATGACATCCAGCAACCCACCACCACTATGTGACATACAGCTTGATGGCACCAGCATTGGGTGGCATCCCACCCAACGGGCACCCCTGTGCCCAGACAGTACATTGCTGCAGCTGCCTTCTCCCATTCCCCCTGGGTGCCCCAGTCATTGGTGGTGTTAGTGCCCCCCCACCAGATAGCCTCGAACTTCTGTGGAGATGGTTGCTAAAACCTGGCCCAGTCTGTCCCCCCCGGCTCCTGCCGTGCACTGACAGACATAGACACAACTTACCTAGTGGTCTAGTGACCCCCCACCCAACAGACAATAGTCACTAATCCCACTACCCCCTAGTCCCCAACAGGCTTCTGTGGCTGGCAATACCCTTCACACACCACCCCGGTAAGCCACAGAATGCAATCGCACAGACTGCATAACTGTACTATACAGTTACACGGTCTGTGCGATCACACTTAGCAGCTGGCTGTGGTAGTGTGTGGAGGGTATTGTCAGCTAAGAAGCTGGTCAGGGATGAGGGGGGAGCAGGGTGGGTGACCGCTGACTGTTGGGTTGGGAGGGTGAGAACACTAGATCACTGGGGAGTATGACGGGGGTGTTACATGTATGTTATTCCCATGATAGGGAATGAGGGTAGTTGTCCAGACTATGTGGGGTTTGTGGGGGTGACAGCAGCTTGGCAATGCCTGATTCTGGGCTGTCTGCTCCTAAGGGCAACTGAGATGCCACTTGTCTCATGATGTCTTCCAGCCCTACGTCGAAGTCTTCCACTGTGCTCCACTTCCTGGTGCAGAGCAGCATGTTGTGGCTATTTCAGAAGTTTTGTCACATGTGGCACATTGTGGTACACCTTCTAAAAAAGTAATTTTTGCCCTTGCCACAGCTGCATCAGACACAGCCCCCTACTTTGCTGCAGATTGCGTCCGATGCATGCAGCTTTGAAAATCAGGCCCAGTATGTTGAAAACTACTTACTGGATATTAAGTTATTTCAGCTAAACCTCCCCAGTAACAATCAGAATATTCAGGTACCTAACTAACCAAGCCCTCATCTAAATGCCCTTGATATAACACTGTCAGTTTAAAAAAGAAAAAACACCAGATATTTAAATTTCAACATGCACTCTATGAAAACATTGTATATACTGATAACACGCAGAACAATCTAATCATTGAAAGAACAGTTTTGGCTTGAGTAGAAAAAAATGCCATAAAATGGTTGCATACCACTAACATGTGGCTTGTAAGCAGCACTCAGCTCTAACTGCAGTCAGTTCAATGTGCTTACACAACTGGATGATATGATATGATAATGCTTGTGTAACTTGAGTAACTTGAATTTTATGTGGCTTTCCACCTCTCTATCTGTGGGATATACCTCCTGTAGGGGTACAACTCAAGGAACCCCTAGTGAGGGTTCCCCCCCTACAGGTGCCGGAAATTAATGAGTCAGCTAAAGGTAGGTTAGGAAGAAGCCCACAGGTAAGATAGGCTAGCCGCTGGAGGAGGAGGGGTGGATGGTGGGCAATGAAATGAATCCTGAGGGTGTCCAGGAAAAGTGATGCATTTGAGCTCAATGGGGGAGTGATGTTGTTGCTCTGCCCATTGAACCTCGGGCTTAAAGCCCTCCCATTCAATGTGCTTATGCAACTGGATGATATAATATGATAATGCTTGTGTAACTTGAGTAACTTGAATTTTATGTGGCTTTCCGCCTCACTATCCATGGGATATACCTCCTCTAGGGGTATGATGCAAGGAACCCTAGTGAGGGTTCCCCCCCTCCAGGTGCTGGAAATGAATGAGTCAGCTAAAGGTAGGTTAGGAAGAAGCCCAGAAAGAATACCTGAATTGTCAAGCATCAAAGAGAGAAGTGATTAATGAATACTGTGAGAAGGGCTAACTTCCTGAGGAGAGAGGGGAAAGCCGGGCCACCATCCGCCTCCTCCAACAGCGGAACTTAACTAACTAAGAATAAATCATTAATTCTAACTAATATTATGACCGTTGGCATGGAGGAGAGGAAAAAAACCCTTTAAGGAAGAAACCTCTGGGGATCCAAGGCCTAGGGCGCCTTCCCTCCAGGCTGATGATGTTTGATTTGAGAATGTATATCTTTAAAAGAAGGTGTTCAATAAATAAAGGGATACGAGTAGGGATGGTGATGATGATGAAATAGGGAAGATCCCTAAGAGAAAGCATGGATCGAAGATGGAAAATGAGACTGCGTACAGAATGAATACGAACATGAGGCAGCGATGAATACTGATGGTGATGATCACTGCAGGAGGTCAGCAGGTAGATAAGGTAGCATAATGTCAGATGATACAAATGATTGATAGAGGTAAGGAAGTAAACCATTAGATCGATAAGGCATAATTATGCGATGTGACAGATTAGATCCTGTTTTGTGGTCAAGGAGTGGTGTTGGAGTCAAATGATGGAATGCTTGAGGGAACAATGAAAGTAGATAATAGTTGCTGGACCCCAGGAAGGTATGCTTGAGTATTCGATGAGAGATAGTGGATCAGAGGAGCAAGTCTGGAAAGGGCTAAATCCACGTCTGAGAGAGAAGAGCAATACATGACCAGATGAGCTCACGAGGAGATTCCAGATATACTGAAGAGATGAAATATAATGCAGACTGCTTGATAGAGCGATGCAGGTAGGCATATGCTGAGATTAAAGGGCATGTTTGATTACGCGATGTGAGCAATTAGACTCGAAGCAATTAGATCCTGAAGTTGTAGCTGATGAGGTAGTTCGGAATTCAATGATAGGAATATTCGAGTAAATGATGTAATGATTGAAACCTTGAGGTAATGCTGAGTGAATGATGACTAGATACATGAACTCAATATGACTGGATTTATAGACTCGATACATGACGCAGGATGTCCGCAGCTGATAGGTGGCATAGGAATTATGGTAGGTATGCCCAAAAAGAATCGAGAGCAAGCCAAGAGCAGAGGGAAGCCTGGAGAGCTGGAACTGAACTGGAATAGGAGGAGATGGGAAAGAACCAAAAATGAAATTGGCATGAAGGAAGTACGCCAAAGAGGCGCCTTGAAAGAAGGTAGAGTCTGAGGCCAAGAAGGGAGATCTGGAACCAGAGGCAGCTCAGGTGAAGTGATCTAGGAGCAAAACTGGGTGAAGTACGATGAGGAGTGAGCAAAATTGGATGAAGTAGGATGACGAGAGAAGCAAAGAGTGAAGGGAAGCATATGATGACTGAATCCTGAAGAGTAGGTACAAAATGAGAAGAAGAGGAGACAAGAATGAACAGGAACAGAACTTGAATGAAGGTATCAGGCACCAGGGAGTGAGAAGAACAAGGAAACTCCTCAAAAGGAGATGGACACAGAGGCAGAGAAAGTGCATCAGGAACCAGAGGATCTGTGACCCAGAGGGCAAGCACGGGATGGTGATCAAAGGGAGTCAACTTGGATGATGCACAGTAGGAGGGAAGCCAGGAGTGGAAAGAATCCACGATGGTCAGGACGAGAATGAGCACTAGGCCAAGGAAAGGGACTGGAATGGATGAGGTACGATGTGGGATAGATGCGAGGAAGGCAGGTACTGGAAAGCAAGGTGTGAAATGACAAAAGAAGGTAGGGAGGGCAATAAGGTAGCATAGGACCCAACTGAAGTGGGAGGAGAACTACACTGGGGTGATTCAAAATATGCAGTACACGATCCAGGATAGGCATGGCCAGATAGAGCAATGGAACAGTGCGGATTTGGCAGCAAACCATGCAAAGGCATGCCTAGAGAGATAGCAAACGAGATGAGTGTGTTGAAGCCAAGCATCATGAAGCCAAGGGGTTAAGGAATGAAGTATCATCGATGGTAGATGACATGGGTAAGTAGACTCCGTGAAGGAGAAAGGCCCCTCAAGGGGGCAGGAAGGTGAACTGTACGAGGTGGCACGGAGGTCTGGGTCAATGGAAGGTCAGAAGGAGTCGGCCATGGAAGGCCAGAGGATATGAAGGGCAAGCAAAGGAATATAGAAATCGAGGCACGATGAGATAGAAGCCATGGCCGGAATGAAACCAGGATGGCCGAGCATGCAGCAAGAGCCTAGGAGAGGGAGCAGAACAAGGGCACGTCGAAGCAAGAGTAGGAGATAGGGAAAGAGAGGCAGGAAAAGAAGCTCGGAGTCAATGGAAGCAGATGAGCAGTGGATGACCGAGGTGATAAGCTGCAGAAGGAACAAGAGCCATGCCAAAACATTGGAGAAATATGAAGAATATCCAGGAGTAGTAGTGTTGGTGCGCTAGGAGTTTGCAGAGCCATGCAGGGGCTGGAGGAGCCGGGACTGCATCCGCCGTCAGTCCGGCAGCCTGAAACCAGAAGCAGGGAGCATGAAATCGATGGAGAGGTAAGCCTGATTGAGCAAGGTGAGGAAGTGAACACTGAGGCTGATAAGGAATGAACGGGCGACGTGAATGAGGAGATCAGAGGATTCAATAGAGAGATGCAAGGAAAGAGGCTCTTTGAAAGGAGATATATTCCGAGATGAAGAAGGCATAACAAGGACCAGAGGGTAAGTGAACTAGAAGGTTGATACGAATGAAATAGCAATGTGACCAAGTAGACTTCTCAAAAGGAAGCAGAGCCGGAAATAAATAAAGCGATGTGATGAAGTAGACTCCTCAAAATGAGGAAGATTCGGAAAGAAATGTGAAAGAAACTCGAATAATGGTGGATAGCCCCCAGCCATCCCGTAGCAAGGGGTGACTGACAGGAAGATATAGCCAGGAATGGAGATGGAGATGAATCGAGGTGACTGACACTGTAGGCTAGAGGGAGACAGCCAAGGCAAATTAACAGAGAGATTGAAAAAGATGGGCAGGTTGAGGCGAGATATGGTGGAATTCAAGCAAGTCAGACTAAATGGAGTGAAACCATGATGGGAGAAAAGCCGGAATAGCTGTTGACGGAATGTATCCAGGAAGGGGGGTTTGATGAGATAGGAAATGGGCAATGGGGACTGGAGTCAGGAATTGGATAAGTGGGCAGGAGGGCCTTGGATCTATGAGGTGGCATGTGAGGTATGAGCGATATGCCCAAAAGAAATATCAAATGCAGAGCAGACAGACAGAGTCGGTGGGGATGAGAAAATGCACCAGGATGAGGAAGCAGATGAGGTACAGAGATGGATGGAAGCCATGAAGGCAGAAGGATGGTACAGGAAAGAGAGAGGCATGAAAGGACGAGAAATGGAAGGGAGGTCAAAGGGGCAGCATGTGACGTAGCCGATATTAGATGAGAACAGTAGCTTTGCGAGCTGGATGAGGTGGCACGCCGGCCAGGTTCGAGAAAAGGCTATATGGATACGAGTATACAAAGACTGACCATGTAAGTAGCAAAGAGAGCTAACAGAAAAGACCATGGCAAGATGAGATAGAGAAGCCAGGACTGAAGTGAACCCTTGACTGCCGATGAAGGATGAAATCAGGAGTATGGAGTGAATCAGATGACAAGGCTAGGTACGGTAGAAAGACATGACGAAAGAGTGAAGCCCTGGAAGTTGGCGCAGAGAACACGAGGAAGGATAAGGAAGTCACTTAAACTGGAAACTATGAGAGACAGAGGACCCCACGGATACTGCATGAACAACAGATGAGGTGATCAGGGAAGTCCACCGAGAAAATTGCAGCACTGACAGGAGCAAAAGACCCATGGAGGAGATTCAGACCTAAGAAGGCTAGACATTTTTTTTTTATTTAATACGTGATTGCTAGATATGAGCCCCAAACAGTACAACCCAGCTAAGAAGGAGGCCCTGACAGCTGAGAAAGAAGCAAGTCCCCTAGGACATACTGGAGGGAGCAATACAGAATCGGCAAAGAGCAGCTGGGCAAAGCAAGAATTTTTTTTTCTTTTTTCTTTTTTGTCACTAGGACCAGAGAGCAAGTGAAGAGGGGCAAGTAAGAGGCAGCCCTGACAAGGAAGGGAGACCACGTCACGAGGAGAGACAGAGCCCCTACTGAGGGACAGAAGCATCACAGGATAGAAACCATGAAAGAGCAAGGGGTGCTCAATTCCAAGGGAAAGTAATTGTCCTTGACTGGGGCAACCTGAAAATCGCCAACTGACTAAAATAACATTCTAGACAAGCAGCGATAGAGACTTAAAGAAACTCCCAGTTTCACACCACAGATTGCTGAGCTAAAGAATAAATCAGGCGGAGAGCAGAACGTCCTGGGAAAAAATTCCCACAGCGGCAGATGCACCAGTGATGAGCAGGTCAGAATGCACTACCACAAAGACCCCCAACCTGGTAAAGAACATTAAGGCTTACTAGAATGGAACTGGAAACTGACCAAGCAACCTCAGCCCAGAAACAGCAGATGCGGTAGCCACAAAAGACGACTTCAGAAAATGGGTGTTATGGAGCTCAGCTCGTCAGCGAAATAATCCTTACATGCAATGCGGACCTGGAGGCGGTGAACCCACACACCAATGCCGACTGCAGACAGAAGGGTTGAAGCGGTACAGCGGAGGGCGATGAGATGAGCAGAAGACGTGGAGGAAGGGCGGGCAGATAAAACAACCGCGACGGATGGGAGGAGCCCAGGACTGAGCAGATGCAGTGGAGAGAAAGGACGAGCCAAGAAAAAGCAATGTCCAAGGAGAATGGGGGGGGGTCAAGCGAGGAGAGAGAAATCAGTGCTCAAAAGTGCCAATAGAGAAGGGGGCAAAGGAGCGGCCAACAGAGGAAGCAGGAAGGGAGAGAAGACAAGGCGAAAGGAGCAAAGGAATGGGACTAGGGATGAGGAATGAATAAATTGGGCAAACAAGCGAAAAAAGGTAGGGATGACCAAAGGCAACCAGAGGCTGCTGCGGAGAAGTCCAGAGAGGAGGTGGAGGAGAACAGCACCTTCAGCAGCAACGAAACGAATCCTGAGGGCATCCAGGAAAAGTGATGCATTTAAGCTCAATGGGGGAGTGACGTTGTTGCTCCTTCCATTGAACCATGGGCTTAAAGCCCTCCCATGTATACCACACATGTCGGTAGTTAAGACCAAGATGTACTATGTGATCCTTAGTGGCGTGAAAAATCAACACCACAGAAAAAAGATTTTAAAGATATTAAATATAAATTTAAGTTGTGACAGAATAAACAAAAGATTTTCTTTATACAGTAAAACTCTAATTTCTAAGTTATACAATAAAATAGTAAAATAGTGAGCCAAGGAATAGGTCTGTTCTACAGTGAAACCCTGAATTGGGCTAGATCAGGTAATATTTAGCAAAGTGGCATTTTCTTTTGTTTATATCTCTGCTTTCACTGACAGTGCTTAAAATGTTGCCATATTTATAACATGTTTTTCACAGCTACCAGGGCCCACTACACTGCCTCTTACAGTAGTAGTACCAACATCTCAGTGAAATGGCACAGAAAAGCCACAGACAGCCCCAAACAGAGTTCAGTGCCTGGCTCAAATTAATTTCCCACTACAGTCATCAGCCAGACAATATGTCCCAACCTAGTCTCTTAGACCTCCATTTGCCTCACACTCCTCTCAAGCACCTGCATGTTCCTTGCTTTAGTCTTGTCTCTCTCAGTGCTCAGTACTCACAACTCCTGGTATTTTGCCTTGGGATCCTCCTGTTATCCAGATATCTCCAACTCCTACAGCACTAATCTGTTGCCCAAACTTTGCTCCACTTGAGCCACCAATATGCAGGTTATCAAGTATTGTCATGCTGTCCTGGTTCTCATGGTTCTGCTAACTTCAGTCATCCACAGTCCATCAACCAGTTATAGATTGTTCAGTGCTCTGCAATGGTTTGTTGAAAGAGCTATAACAACAACATGAAAAACACTGGGAAAGACCACACCCCAGTTCCAGAAAAATATATCAATTCTGGCCCTTATGCAACAATGGCATACCTTTTAGAAAAATACAGTCAGGCATAAAAATGTAGTCACTGCTTCCTCCTCCACAGCGAACAGCATCCTCTTGGGCCCATTCATGGGTGCAACTAAATGAAGAACAAGTGGAGCTTGAAAGTCTTCTATCAGTTACACCCACAAATACTGTAGTGGTGATAATGAGTATCACACCATTACCAGAGTACATGATGCAGCCTTATCTAGAATAGCTACTGACAAGCAGAAATAGTGTCCCATGAAAATGTTGTCCAGACAGAAAAGTCATTTGTCCTTCTCTGGCTAATGTGACATTATATTTTCTTGGAGGCCCTGTAACAATGGTTGCTTTGGAAAGACATTTTAGTACAACTGCAGATATTCCCTCATCACATCTCTTAAGGCTAGATACTGAGAATCTTGAATTCTTAACATTTCTCAAACTCAACTTAGTAAAGGTTAACATGTTCAACAAGAGACATCTACTACTGACTCCACCCCTATCACTATATCTCCTCGTGGTAAGTCTCCACAGTCTCTTCCCATTGGAACTGGCAGAACAGTCTGGCACACCATCTCCAGCAGTAGTGGTGAAACTCCTTCTCTGGATGACTTTACAACAACCTATATATTGGCATCACCAACAAGCTTAATATGGGCAGGTGTGCCACTGAGCACACAGGGTCAGTATCAGTTACAGTTGCAGCAAATAACATAGTCAGACATTTGCTGAAATTTCTGTGACATGGTATCTCTAGAGAAATTCACTGCCTGCCTGAAGTACCACAGTAGGGCCACCAGAGAGAATCTCTTTAAATATATCACAAAATATCTGATTATGGCCAGGATTCACTAAAAAATTTAAAGTGTCAGGCAGACATTTGCTTGGCACCTTGAGATTACCCAGGTCCCAAAACTTGCTACTCATAGGTGAATGGCACTTTCCAACTGTTAATAGGATTGGATAGAGGCAGCAGTAACACTGATACTACTACCTCTAACCCCAATGGTGTAGCCCCGAACCCCAACTGAGTGATTACCTGCACATGCACAGCACTGGTGTGCTAAGTCAGTATTCACTAAGGAATCCATGCAAATGAGCCCAATGGGTATGCATGGTGCTAACTGGCCATTTTTCATGTCCATTGTGGGCCCATTTGCATGGCCTGCAATGAATGTTGCACACTCCCACAGCTCCAGTCGCCAGTGGACACCCACATCTCTAGCGGTGTAGTGTTCCATCCCCCTTCCTGGTCTCCAATCACCATCCCTGTTTGAATAGGTAGTCCAGTGTCCCTCTCCCCCTTCCCATTCTCCAATCACCGTCCCCCCATAGGAATAATTAATGTCATCCCTGGTAGTCCAGTGGTCCCCCTTCAGACTTCAATCACTATTCATGATAAAGTACATATCCTTAGTAATCTAGTGGCACCCCCAGCCAGTCAGACATAGACCCCACCCCACCCCCCAACCCAACCCCTGTCCAGTGACCAGCACAGCCCTCCTCTCACCTCCATAGCTGGCCTCCAACTGTGCTCACAATGAGCACATACAGTATACAATACAGCTCAGCTCACTCATGATGATAAGTAGCATATTCTCAGTCTGGCCATTGTGCAGCCCCTAATATCACCTTTGTGGTATGTTCACCATACTGACTGCCTGGTAGATGGTGGACAGACTTTAAAATCTTACTAAGGACTTACGAGGCACATAACAGACTGGGATCCCTTTACCTTTAGGGATTTTTCTTGTAAGCCCTACTGATACCAGTGTTTTAAGATCCTTGGATATGGGGTTTCTTCCTGTTTCTTTTATTTCTGAATTTACTGCACTTTATTCTTCTCCATTCCCAACTGGCCCCCATCATCACTACCATCCACCCAGCCCCATCACCCACCTTCTCTGGGACTTACATTCACTCATTGCTGCTCCCATGGATACCCCCCCAAAAGGCTGATGAAGAGCTGGGCCCTTATCCTCCTTCCAGAACTGAAGTTTGGTCTTCAGAGTGGAGCAGCCAGTTGGCAGTGTAGGGCCTGCAATGAGCAGAAGACAGCATTCTGTACAGTTGGGAAGTTTTTCCTCCTGCTACTCTCCCTTCCCACAGACATTGGGGAGACCAGGCCAACACAAAGCATCATGCCGCAGATGTTCCCCTCCATCAAGCTGTGGTTCCTAGAAGTATCACCAGAGGGTGATAGTGCAGTGGAGTCCAACTCCCTCCCACCTCTGGAAGAGGTAAACATCCCTGGGATGTTCAGCCATCCACCCCCTGACTGGCCCTCTGATTACGCAGCATGTTCCCAAACCCAGGTCTTCAGTGTCACAAGTGGTAGCACTACTGCTGCACCGGTGGACTGGCCTGGGTTGTTAGCTATTTCAAAATCAAGGTTAAAATCTGCTGGTGACAGAACTTTTATTTTGTTTATGCCCCTTATTTAAGGAACAGCCTCCCCGATATTCAATCTGCACCTCAGTCCTCATTTTCAAAATAAATTGAAAACTTCTTTCTTTAATCAAGCATTTCAGGGTACCTGACTGAGTCTTCTTTCTAACCTGCTGGATTGCCCATTTCTTAATTAAAGCTCTTATCTGACTGTTTATATTGCAGACTGGAGTTTTTTTGCATTACTGTACCTTATTTTTATTAAATGTTTATACTTATTACTGTATTTTACTATTCTTTGGTTTTCAGAAAGGCATATTTAAGTAAAAATCTATCAATCTATCTAGTTATCTATCTGTCTGTCTATCTATCTATCTATCTATCTGTCTATCATCTTCCTACTTACATATGTATATACAGTATCTGTCTGTCTGCCTGCCTTCCTGCCTGCCAGTCTGTCTGTCAGTCAGTCAGTCTGTCTGTCTATCTATCTATCTAGCCATCTACCTATCTAGCTATCTACAGTAGCTATGTATCTATTTATGACAATCAGAATTTAGTATTGACCTACAATGGGCATTGAATAGAAATCATCTAGTTATTTATGTACAGTATGTATGTATTTGTTCATTTATTTATTTATTATCTTCCACCACTTTTGCAGCTGAAAGCTGCAAAAGCATGAAAGAATTGATACAGCTGGATAGTAGAGTGAAATTTTAGCCACACGATTTAAGGTGTAAAATGAATGGGTTGGGTATTACACCTATGTAGACACCAATTAAATTATGGTGACTAATACCAAAATTCTGTAAAAAAGTACAAAAAAAATTGTGTTTAAATTGTAATATTTAAAACTATTATACAATTTTCCATGTCGATATTTCCATGTTGTTATTAAAAAAAGTATATACTTTATCGTAATGGAAAAAGTATATTGATTACATGTATTTAAAAAAAATAACAGGTCTATTGTGATGTAAATATGTACATTGGCATAGCTAGAGAAAACTGAATTTTTCTTATATTGATAACATAATTACTACTGTTACATAATAACAGCACCATTTCTTAATAGCTGGACTCCAAGCTTTCATTAAAAAAATAAGTTTCAAGCTCCAACAGTTCCAGAGTTAAACCATTCAAAAGATACTTTCTTTAATATGTGCTATCTTTAGACCTTTTAGTGCTAAAGACTTTTTTAATGAAAGCTTGGAGTCAGCTAAGCAGATAAATCATTAATATATCTCTACAGTGACCCTATATCGATATTTTATAAAAAAAAAATCTTTCCTATCAATATACAGGAAACAAAAAATAGTTCACTGCATTTTTACAACCCTGTCATTTTAACATATTATAATGTATATGTATGTAGCAACACTGGAAAACTGTATTAACAGTTCAAATCTTACCGCTTTCAAAATGTAGCTTCAAGCATTATAAAAATGTTATAAAGGATTATTTTTGGAAATAGTCAGAAAATACTAGTGGTTGTTTTAAGAATAAACATATTCTTTTCTAGTCTGTCTATTTATTTATTATTCATATTAAATAACTGTAACTTTCTCATCATAAGAAGGCATCCACTAATTTTCCCTTACTTACTGATAGAAAGGGTAATGTAATCGAATTTGTTTCAGTTTTCAAATACTAGGGATAACTTTAGATAGTTTTCTTTTGAACCTCATATTCAGAGTCTTAGGAAAACCCTGCATCAAAGGTTGGGTACTCTTTATCGGATTAAGTCTCTTTTGACCCTCAAATCCAGAAAGTTTTTAGTCCATAGTTTCTTGTTTTCGGTTCTGGACTATGGTATATTGATATACACCTCCTCATGTTGTAATGTTTTGAGTTCGCTCTGAGTGAGTTATGATTCTGCCTTAAGATTCTGGCTTGACCTGCCTTTTCGATCTCACTGTTCTGATTTGTATAAACAGTCCTATTCTTTATCTTTTGGTGATCAAGTTCTTTTCAAAATGGGTACTTTCTTATTTAAAGTAAAATGTAATCTTTTTCCCTCGTTAACTTCCCTAATGTTTCCCAGTGCAATAAATGCATTATCCACTAGGTCCCGGCACAAATTTAACTTTAAAATACCATTTTTCAAGACCACTTTTGGGCAAAGATCTTTATTATTCAGAGCACCCACTTTTTTTAACAAGATACCGACAGAAATTGTTGAGAGTAATGTCATTTGGAGTTTTAAAAAAAGGTTAAAATACTGGCTTTATTCAAAAACATAAATGTATCTGCTTCTGTAACTGCACTTTATTGGATTGAATGGTCTGCTCTTAAATGTATTGTTGTTTGTTTTATTATTATATTTTTAGATTGAACTTGTCACCAGTGAAAATGGGCAATTTTTGCTCATCTGGTTTCACAAGTATAAAAAACAGAAATGAAAAAATGAAAAATGGATAGCACCATGAGATGGAGCATCTTGTTTCCATGGGGATCCCAAGGAGGATAGCAACAATTAGCAGGTTAATATAGTCCAGCAGGATTAGATACATAAGACTTAAATATAAACAGGAAAATAAAATGTAAAGTTAAATATCCAAACAGTATTCAAATCAAACTAACAAAGTGGGGTTACAGTCTAGAGCATTGTTATGCAGCATGAATATGGCTGGAGATGGGGCATTCTGGACCAAAACCAATACCGGGCATTCTAAGGTGGCTACAAAGATTAGTCTTGAACACTTGTGTGAGCTAGAAGAATTCTTCAGCAGGAGAGGGAGCTCGTTCCAAGTGTCTGGTGCTTAACATTTGAAAACATTTCTACCAAGTTCACACTTTATCCTAGGTATTTAGAAGGTACAGTAATTGCTGCTGTTGAACAGAATGAGTGTTCACTGCTTGATTGCATGAGTTGCACCAAGAGATATCACGGGCATTTTCCTTGTGCACATTTGTAAGAATATGTAGCCCAGCCGTTGAACAGACTCACCAGTCAGCTTTATACAGCACACCAATGGACTTTGTTAGGTTAACTGGTGACATTTATGACAATATTGATAATGGTTTGCTTACAAGTGTAATATTCGTTGACCTGACCAGTGCCTTTGGTCTGGTGGATCACACCATGCTGGCCAGCAAGATAAAAAATATAGGGGTTGGAAATTACACAATAAATTGGTTAACTATTTATTTTCACAGAAGACAATAGATGGTTAAAATTAGGTCCGAAAAATTATAATTTGGGGAGATATCCACAGGAGTTGCACAAAGCTTTATTCTGGGTTCGCTCCAGTTCTCCATTTTTGTTAATGATCTACTAAAAAGTCTACAACAGAATGAAAACTATAATATATGTAGATGATACAGCATTAGATTGTGCAGGGAGAGCAGGAGAGGGCATGAAAAATTATATGCAGAGAACACACAACAAATCATATGCTTTGTTTGACAGTAATAAGGTTATGTTGAATGAAAAAAGACAAAAGCAAAGTTTTTAGGACAAGGAAAAAGCTTGAAACTAAGGAAAACACAATGAAAATATTAAAAACAAATTGGCAACTATTAGAAGGGGTCTCTATTTTAACTATCTGGGGTTACAACAGATTAATCATTTGCATTTCATGAGCAGATAAATACAGTACGACTATGGCTAGAGGCAACACAATTTTATTTTGTATAGAAACCAATCAAATCTCATATCAGATGTTTAAAAAAAATCATAGCTAATCACATCTTTGCTCCCAGCCCAGGAGATGAGAACAATGTAATTTTGCTTCTCAACATGCCAGAATCTATTATGCATAAGTAAATCATTACTTTTAATAATATCTGTAGATTTATGACTCGGTCTAGAAAACAAACACATCACTCTGAACTATTCTTAAATTTTGGTACATTGTCACCATGACAAAGAATATACTATTCTGCTATGACTTTCACACTAAAAAACACTTGCTACTGGAATATCAAATACTTTAAGTACAAAGGTAATAATGCCTAGTGACACAAATTTCTTCGTAGAGCTGCTTTATAACAATTACTTGAAAACTGAACAAAACAAGACAGTTGAAGGATTGTTTTCTCATTACAGACCAATATTGTTAAACAAAACTACTGAATTATGGCTTGATCCTCAACATAAAGTCATCTACTGCAAACTAAGTTTAAAGAGTAACCTACTGAATGCTTTCACTTTATTTTATTTATTGAAATGTTTCACCAGGAAGGCACACTGAACAAATTGCTCATCTCCTGGTGTGACTCATGGGGGAGGGGGGTTACAATTGAATGAAGAATTAGACAAACAGTTTAACATGTAACATATCTAAGAAATTAAACATTCAATTACATTTGAACAAGACATACAGTTAAAAAATATCATAAATAAACATGCAATCACATTTGTGACATAACATACAGTTAAATATATCATACCTGTGGAATATGCATTTAATTACAAGTGACATATCCGAGGAACATAGTACAGAAATTTAATGTAGCCTTGGAGCCAAGTCCTTGCAGAAATGGATCAGTTAAGAAGTAGATTATTCAGCAATTGTTGAATGAATGAGGTGCAATGAGGGAACATCAAGGATGGTAGAGGGGTAGACAGGGGAAACCAGCTGGGAGAAGGAAAGTATAAAAATGTGGGCAACATTACTGGAGCAAAGTGAGCAAAAAATCAGTTGTGGGGGGTAGGTTAACACAGGGCTAGTGCAAACTGGGAGCACCTCAGACAGAACAAAAAGTGCAAGTTATTAGCTCAAGTGAACTAATTCCTTTGTTTAAGTGCAGGGGGTGGGGGGCAGGAGAGAGTTGGAGGTAAGGGATAGAGTAGGGAAGGATGAGTCATACCTGGAACTGGTCCCTTCAGAGTGCGAAGATCACTGCCAGTGGCGGAATGAGGTGAGGACTTAGAATAAGGGGCAGGAGTAGGCAAGGACAAGTTAGGTAGAGATAGTAGAGGGGTGGTAAAGGGAAGGAGGGTGAGGGCTGGGAGAAACTTGTGTAACACTAGGCCTCTTCAGGATGCTAAGAACCCTGCCAGACAGCAGACCCAGGTGAGGATGAGTTAGGTACAATGGATGGAGGGGAAAGGGAAGGGAAAGATGAGTCATTTCTCAGTGCTGGACCCCTCCAGGATGTGGAGCACCCTACCAGGGGGCAGAACTAGGTGAGGACAAGTTGGAAAGAGAGAAAAGAAAGGATGAAGGGAAAAGAAGGAAGAGGAGGGAAAGAAGAAGCTTGCCTAAGACTAGGCCACTCCAGGATGCTGAGAACCCTGCCAGAGCACAGAATCAGGTGAGAACTAGTTGGGAAGAAAGGATAGAGGGAGAGTGGGAGTGAAGGAAGAGTAATTGCCCAGTGCTAGTCCCCTCTAGGATGCAGAGAACCCTGTCAGGGGATAGAATTAGGTGAGTACATGTTGGGCAGAGGGAATAGGGGGGATAGAAGAGGAAAGGGAAAAAAAAAGAGGGAGGAAAGAAACTTATCTGAGAGTAGACATTGCCAGTGTGCTAAGAATCCTGGCAGAGGACAGATTTAGGCAAAGACAAGTTGGGTAGAAAGAAGAGAGGGGGAGGGGAGGGGAAGGAGGAGGCTTGCACAATGCTAGACCCCTCCAGGATTGCCGAGAACTCTGCCAGAAATCAAAACTAAGCAGGGGCAAGTTGGTAATGGAAAAAAAGGTTAGGGGTAGGAGTGAGGGGGTAAGCAGTGAAAGGAGAGGAGAGCGTGCTGAGAAGCAGGCTTGTGGGGAAGGAAGGTTTAATAGGGGATTTGAGTCATGAAGAGGAGCAGAAGTATAGGAGGATGGTTAAGGAGGGTTAAAGTAGGAGCAGTTAGGTGAGAGAAAGTTATGAAAGGCAGAGGCAAGGGAGTAGGAGGAGTGCTGTATTTTGGGGGAAGGAGTTCCATATTTCCAGGAAACGATGGGTGAAGCCTGACTGACCGATAAGAGCGGTTCGATGGGGAACCAACAACATGCGAGTGTCAGAGGATCTGAGGGAGTGGTGGGGGGGGAGTGATAATGAGAGGTAGGAGGGAAGTTCTCTGAACCAAATTTTAGAAGTGTTTGGCACAATGAGTGAGGCACCTCTTGGCAAGTGGGGGAAGGGACAGAGCATTATAGAGGTCACATTGATGAGTGCTTGATGAAGCATCAAGGGCAAAATGACAGAAGGAGTTAAAGAGAGTGTCCAGTCTGGTTAGGGAGAATTTGGGAGCAGCACCATAGACTACATCACAGTAGTCAAAAATTGGGAGGATCATCTTCTGGACTAGTTCATACCGTGCCATAGGAGGGATGCAACTATGGTTCCTGAAAAAGGCACTAAGCTCTGCAAATGCAATGACAATACAATACTTAAATTCTAATTCCTCTGTGTAAATGACACACAATTGATAAAGCTACAGCAGTTGATGTCTTAGACATCATTTAATGTTGTTTACGTATGAATACTTTTGTTTTGTAATGTGCATTTATGTGTTTTTGTACTGTATACATTGGTCTGTCCTACCTATTGTTACTCCTTATATCCCTAGGCATGACTAAAAAAGGTCATAGATCCAGTCCACTTTTCTTCCTAAATGAAATAAATAGCTAATATAAAATAAACTGCATTTCAGATGGTAACACAGAAAGGATAGCTTTTAATAAGAATCATGCAGTGGAATGGGGTCATCCAGCCTTTGAATGGGATCCAAGAGAATACCACTCTGTATTCATAAAGGTCACAGTCCCACTGTCATTGCTTGAATCAGTAAGTTTTCTTGCTTTTTTTAAATTTTTACTAGTCTAGTAGAGCATGAAGGCCTTACCATGTTTTAATGTTGTAGTAAAGTACCCCGGGGAATGAGTAAACAACTGGTGAACCCACTCTTATGGAAAACCGTGCTGACCTGCAGCTTTAGTAGTTTGGCATGTGAGGAGTGGGATTACTTTGGAGCCTTATAGGATGTTTTACAGTAGATATGAACATACAAAATTGTCAGCAGGTACAGGCCTTTACTGTCTATCTAGTCTGCTTGAGTGTGCAGCACTTCAGCCATTTAGACTGCAGTTGCCCCCTTCCCTTGCCCCTCCTGTATTACCTCCTGCTTTCTTCAAACATACTCCCCCTCCATCTTCAGATTTGACACTCCCTTTGATCCTGTCCCACCCCCCCTTGAAGTTGTTCACTGTCCTCAATGATACCACCTCCTCTGGCAGCACATTCTGTCTTGTAACCACCCTTTCTGTGAAATAGTGCCTCCTCATTTCCCTTCTTAATCTTTCTCCTTGCAATTTCAGTCTGTGTCTCCTGGTTTCCCTCCCACCTTTTAACTTGAACATATTCTCGGTGTTTACTCTGTTTATGCCCTTAAGGTACTTGAAGGTCTCCATCATATCCCCACTCTCCCTTATATCCTCCAGGGAATACATATTGAGCTCCCTCAGACTGTCCTCATACAGTTTATCTCCCATTCCCAGGATCATTTTTGTTGCCCTACGCTGCACACCCTCCATTATTATTGTTCCAAAATAAGTGCGCACTGGGATGTGGTGCTCAAGAACCAAGGTGGATAGTAAGCAGAATAAGGTTCTGGCACACACAAACTCATGAGAGGAATGCATAAAGAATTAAAATGTAAAATTTATTGCACCAAGAAAGGCAAAAACATCTTGCCTGACATGTTTCGGATTGACTACCAATCCTTTTTCAAAGGCTGAAAAAACATACTCCAGACACTCCTATTAAATATACATGACAACAGGTGATACAAATAACATTTAAAAATCAATTAATTTAACAATTAGTGTTACAATAAGAGGATTCAGAATCCACTCAAATCATCTATACTATAATAAAGTAGCTACCACTCTAGAAAGCAGAAAATACCAGAATCAATAGTGTAGAAAACAATTCATTAGGCTATTTACTAATCATTCATACTGTCACCTAATAGAATATTGAACTGCCTCAAAACAGACAATCAGTAATAAAATAGCAGGGTTCATAAAAAATATATATGAATTAATAAAAACAGAAAATAATATATCAACACTAGTACAGAAACACTAAATGACAATTGTAGAATTAAACAGATACGATGTGGTCAAAACATAGTACTAAAGTCATTAGGAACTGTGGCATTGTTATAATTCAGAGAGTTTGAAAAACAGAGAAAAAGGCTACTCATGTCGAATATATTGGAAATGGGTCTTGAGAGACTATTACCAAGGGCATTATATTATTTTTTAAATACGGATAAATATCTATTTGGGCATTCAGTCCTGGGCTGGTATTAGCCCGCAATTTAAGAATCCTATAGTTTTCACTTTGTAACACAAGATTGTTATAATCTCCTCCCCTTGGGTTATGGCATATTTTATCAATAGCCATAAATTTAAATTCATGCAGAAAATTGTCATTAGCTGTTAAGATATGAGCCGCTGTAGCGTAAGAACCATCTTTCCTTTTAATGACTCTAATATGTTCACCCACTCTGATTTGAACGCTTCTTGTGGTTTTACCCGCATAGAAAGCATTACAATTACATGTAGCTAAGTAAATAACACCTTCAGTGCTACATGTGATACACTGTCTAACTTCAAAGGACATCTCACTATTAATGCTGGAAAAATATTTACCCTGAACTACATATTCACAATACATGCATTTTCTGCACTGAAAATTTCCCTTACTTTGGGACAACCAACATTCAGATTCTTTAGGTTTGAAATGGCTATGTGTAAGTAAGTCTCTTAGTGTAGGAGCCTTCTTATAGCACATTCTAACTGGCTTTATAGCCAGTTCCTTCAAACCAGGCTCAACTCCCAGAACAGGCCAGTGTTTTTTTAAAATATTCTCATATTCTCTGGTTTGTGCTAAATATTCAGTCACAAAATTAAATCTATCTTCAAAATCATTTTTGTCTACACAAACATCAAGCAATATTTCTCTGTCAGTATTTTTAGCGCTATCATGAGCTCTCTGTATACACATTCTACCATATCCTCTCTGTGTTAACCTTGCAGTAAGATTTTCTGCTCCCTTGTCAAAGTCTTCTACATCAGAACAGTTTCGTCTAGTATGTAAAAATTGACCATATGGGATATTGCTAGCTATATAAGCTGGATGACAGCTGTTTGCCAATAAAATTGTATTGCCATCCACTTCCTTCCAATAAATATTTGTTTTTAAAATGCCATAATCTGTTTTTTGAATAATCAATTCAAGAAATGTGATAGAGTCCTTAGAAATAGAAGACGTGAATTTAAGGTGGGGGTTAGTACTATGCAAATATGTTACAAATGAATTAAAGCTAATGATGTATCCTTGCCAAAGAACAATGATGTCATCAATATAACATTTGCATAGCAACAAATTACTCAAAAACATGTTAGTCTCTCTACAATGAATATAGTCTATTTCCCACTTGCCGACATATAAATTCGCTATAGAAGGGGCACACGTTGCCCCCATAGCAGTCCCCTTGATTTGAAGAAACATTTCTTCATTACATAAAAAAGTATTGCATTTTAAAACACATTCTAACAGTTATCACCAATGCAGTCGGTGGGGGTGTACGAAATATAGAACCATTCCCAAAGGACTTATTAAGAAAAAATGCTATTGCATCCAATGTTCCTTCATGGGGAACATTGGTATATAGTGACTCAATGTCAAATGTAGCTAATATGGTTTCACTTTGTACTTTCACATTTTTAATAATATTCAAAACCTCTTTTGTATCTTGAATATAAGAAGGTAAATTCTGAACCACAGGTTTCAAAAAGGAATCACAAAATTTGGATAAAGGTTCAGTTAAAGAACCGATACCACTAACTATAGGTCGCCCTGGTGGATTATCCAAAGTTTTGTGAACCTTAGGTAACATGTACAAAGTGGCACTGGTGGGATTAGAAACCGTAACATATTCTGTAGTCTGTTTGTCAATAATTCCCTTCTGAAAAGCATCAGTAGTAATTTCATCAATTCCAAACTTAAACTCGATAGTCAAATCTTCTTTCAATTTAATATAAAACTGTGCATCATTTAACTGTCTATATATCTCATTCAAATACATGTCTCTATCCATTAATACCACAGCACCACCCTTATCGGCCTGTTTAACAATTAAATCTAAATCTTGTTGTAAAGTATGACTAGCTTCTCTTTCTTGTTTTGTTAAATTGTTAAACACACATGTTGGAGGGGAAGAGAAAAAAGTCTCAAGTTCATTTTTGACCAGTTCTTTAAAGATCATGACAGCAGCGCATGGGGGTGGGGGGGGCATCATACTGAGGTTTTTTTAAATTTTACAGCATGAGCTTCCATGTGGTTAGTTTCAGAGCTCGCCTCTCATTTGGCAAAAATGCTTTCAAATTGAGTTTGCGACAGTTAAGATTTAAGTCAATAACCGTCTGTACTCGGTTGAGTGTATAAGTTGGTGCAAATCCAATTCCCTTTTTAAGTACGTCAGTCTCTCCTGTTGTTAAAACATGCTTTGATAAATTAATGATTTGGCTGATCTGGTTGTTAGAGGGGCTAGTCCTTACCTCCTCTGTTGATTCCTCTATCTCGCTCCAAACAATTTCCTTCATGTGTTTCTCCCCCTGTGGCATCCTCTGAATTGTCTGCCTCCATGCTGCCATCCTATTTCTTCTTCCCCGTCTCGTTCTTCTCCATCTTGAAAATACTCTCATGGTCTCTCCTGGAGTCTTGGACTTCTTCGTGGAGGGGGTTGGGCATACAGCATTATGTGTGACTGATATTCCATAGTTGGTTGTGGATCTAAATATAGCTGTTCCCTAAGAAAAAAACTTGCTCCATTTATTACATCCCCCTCAACATCACTGGCATTGGTACTTATATCTGTACTGTATTCAAAAGAGACATTTTTGTTGTTACAGTGATTTTTCAAAATATCTTTCAATTGATTCTTCTTCCATTTAAAAATTGTGCCTTTCTCAAAATCAGCTTTGTCTCTTTGGAATTTAGTCATTTTGATTTTTTGGATCTCTTCATCTAGTTTAAAATTTGATTCTATAAGTCTGAGGTTGAATCTTTCAACATCTGTATGCGTTCGATATTTCAAAACTTCAATTTTTTGTTTCTTAATATCATCTCTCAATTTAAGTTCTTTTTCTTTACTATACTTAATAATCAATCGCATACGTTTGGCACTAGCTTCCAACAAAATATTGTCCCAATCTCGTAAAAAAGTTATATTATCCGTTTCACAGGCTGGATCTTTAGTCGATCTCAGTCCCCTTGGGACACGTTTAACTTCAAAATATGCTTCCAAATTGGTACTATTCCAATATAATCTTCTAAGTTGGTGTGTCATCTTTTCTAGATTTCTAAAAGCTTCAAGTAATGACTGAGCTTGTTGTGGCACTGCTGATTGTCCATTTTCTGAATGAAGAAATGGATTGTTGGTAACAGCTGTTTGCAAGAGTAAGTCCACATAGGCTAATGGATTATTAGGTGTAATGCCATCCATAGTAGGAAAGATTAAATTTGGAGTGCCTTCATAAGACATTGTAAAGTCTCTCTCACCTTGGTAGATAATTATAAAAATGTTTTAAATGCGTAAGTATTTTTTATGAACCCTGCTATTTTATTACTGATTGTCTGTTTTGAGGCAGTTCAATATTCTATTAGGTGACATTATGAATGATTAGTAAATAACCTAATGAATTGTTTTCTACACTATTGATTCTGGTATTCTCTGCTTTCTAGAGTGGTAGCTACTTTATTATAGTATAGATGATTTGAGTGGATTCTGACTCCTTTTATTGTAACAATAATTGTTAAATTAATTGATTTTTAAATGTTATTTGTATCACCTGTTGTCATGTATAGTTAATAGGAGTGTCTGGAGTATGTTTTTCCAGCCTTTGAAAAAGGATTGGTAGTCAATCCGAAACATGTCAGGCAAGATGTTTTTGTCTTTTTTGGTGCAATAACACCCTCCATTATCTTGAAGTCCTTTTTCAAGTAGGGACGCCAGTACTGCATTCAGTACTCCAAGTGTGGCCTCACCAGGGCCCTGTACAGGGGCAAGATGACTTCCCCTCTCCTAGGGGTGATATCCCTTGTGATGCACCCCAGCATTCTATTGGCCTTTGCTGCTGCCTTCCTAAACTGGGTTGAGTGATTCATTTCCCCTGTCACTAGTACTCCCAGGTCCTTCTCCTCTGTTGATGTGGATAACTGCACCCCCCCAAGCAGTAACTATTCCCAGGATTTCTGGCCCCCAAGTACATGACCTTGCCATTCTTGGCATTGAAGCCTAGTTGCCATGTGTTCGACCAGCCCTCCAGTCTTGCAAATCCTCTTGGAGTACTCTACCCCCCCATCCACTTCCACACAGATCTTAGTGACGTCTGTGAAGAGGCTGATCTTATCTTTTATATCGTCTGATACAGTATTTCATCAATGAAAATGTTAAACAGCACCAGTCCCAACACCGAGCCCTGTGGGACCCCACTTGTTACAGCTCTGGGCTCCGATAGTTCAGCCTCCATGACTACCTTCTGCTGCCTATCCTGTAGCCAGCTCTTGACCCATCTGACCAGTTTCCTCCTTGCTTCCAGATTACCCAACTTGCTGGTTTGCCTTCCATGAGGCACCAAGTCAAAGGCCTTGCTGAAGTCCAAGTAAAGGACATCAACCACATGGCCCTTGTCCAATGGCCACTTCACCCAATCAAAAAAGTCAACCAGGTTTGTCTTGCAGGAGCTACCCAAGACAAACCCATGTTGCTTGCCATCCTGGACACCATTATCCTCCAAAAATGTAACCAGTGTCTCTTTGAGGATAGTCTCCATTAGCTTTCCTACAATGGCAGTATAGATGATAAAGGTTGTATCAGACTACCACAAGCACTTGCTGCCCAGATTAATAGTCATAAACTCTGTCTTTTCTGTGTTGAGACAACCAGTTGGAGGCCAATCTGTTGTTAATTTCTTGTAGGTACTGCCCAAGCACCATCAGTGTGTTAGACCTGTCAGAGGCACAAGACAGATAGAGCTGAGTACCATCTGCATAACAATGAAACTCAGCCCCATACTGTGTGATTTTCTCACCAAGTGGCAGCATATCCAATGCAAACAACAAAGGCGCCAAGATTGAGCCTTGGGAATCCCCACAGGTGACCAAGGCCACTCTAGAAATGAAATTTCTTAGATCCACCTGCTGTGATCACTCAGTAATGTAGGACTTGAACCAGCATAAAACAGTATCAGTAAGTCCCATGTAGTTTCTCAGGTGATCAGTCAGCTCACTGTGGTCAACTGGACTAAATGCTGAAAACAGATTCAAAAATATCAAGATGGTACATTTTCCCTACTCTCTCGCAATGAGGCAATCATGATCATGAGTCATTTTGACTAGAGCAGTTTCAGTCCTGTGACGGGGCCTAAATCTTGACCAGTGAGACATGTTGATGCCAAATAACTCCAGGGGGGCCACAAGCAGTTCCATAACAATCTTCTCAAGTACCTTCCTCAAAAAAGGAAGGTTTGAGATAGGTCTGTAATTCACCAGAGAGTCAGGGTCCAATAGTGGCTTCTTCAGAAAGGGTTTTCACCACCACCCTTTTCAGAGATGATGAAAAAACACTCTGCCACGAGGAACACCTGACAGTCTCAGTGTTTACTGGCCCCAGAGATTCAAGCCTGCCGATAAACAGTCAAGTAGGTCTAGGGTCCAGTGTACAATAAGTGGAGCACAAGCCTGAGATCACTGGACCACCTTTTCTTCAACAACTAGAAGGAACTCCCCCCCAAGAAGGGCAGATTGCACCTCTCTTTCTGGACACTGCTGGTCCATGACTGACCACCCAAGACAATTCAAGACTGAATGGAGGACACCTTGTCATGGGAAAACTAAACTCTTTGCACTTCTTTGCTGAAAAAGTTTGATCAGATCATAGACAGGACGGATTTATTTATTAATCTGTCCATGGTGCAAAAGAGCTGAGCTGGTCAATATTTACTTGCAGAAATCATTTTTGGCAGGAACTCTGTTTTTCACAGAGACTGCTCTCTGATATTCACGGTGAGTTCTCAGAACCAGTTTGGCCTCCTCTGAGTAAGCGCTCTGCCGAGAACATGTCAACTTACGTCCCTTGGTCTTTAACTGCCCCAGCTCCTCAGAGTACTACGGACAGCTGTGGCCAGAGGTCCAGAGATAGACACGGTAATATGCTAGGGAATTCAAGGCAGTCATAAGAACAGTATTTTAGTGCCTCATAGCGTTCATGGTTCCTGAACCCAGGCCATCATCATACTTAAGACACACAGCATCACCTGGAGTTTGTGAGCCTCTAAATTTTGTTTTGGAAGATACTGAATGATCTCCACAGGAAGGAAAATTAAACAAAAGGCCCTGCAAAGGAACAGCACAATGGGATTATTCAACTAAATGACCCATCAGCCTTAACCGCACTTATGTTAAACCCCAATGAGTAGAAAACTGCTATCATTTTCCTTAGTTGAATATACTGTATGCTGTTTACATAATGATCCACAAAGCTAAACAAAGCAAACTCCTGTTATATTCAAGTTGTTGAAATTATGATATGTTTCTTAGGTGAAATTGAATCTACTATAACAAGGTTAATATACTGTATATCTACTGCATATGCTCAGTTGATGCATTGTGGAACTTCAACAGAAAATTTCCATTGCACTTTCTTTGCATCAGTCTGTGCAGGGAGTTTCACATTGACTAAAAGATATGGGGCAGTATTTGTAATAAACTGGGTGACATTACATAGGTTATTTCTATAATGAACAAAAGCCCATGAATAAACATGTTGACATATTGTTTCAGACTCATCCCTAGAATTAATGTTACTGAGATCTGAAACACAAATGAAAGATGTCATCCTCTCTGGCTCTAAAGGTACTGTAGCTTTATAGGATTCAGTAAAGAACATCTCACTTGGTGTGTGTCTCTGTCTCATGCTACCTGTGTTGACCACATCTGAGAATCACACACACACATACACACACACACACACATATCATTTTTTACCCATAACTGTTTTTTGGAAATCAGATCGAAGATGGCCTTCAACTGATTGACACAGAACCCAGACAAACCTGAACTGCTCCTTTTTTTTTTTGGACACTTTCTTTATGATCCCTGGCTGCGGAACTTTCTTCAGCTACCCCTGTGCCGGTCTCTACCTCCCAGTCTGAAACCTACCTTACAGGCACTCTGAACTAATGAATCCCCTGACTCTGAGCGCCCCTGGAGCAGGGCCGCCCACCCTGGCACTCCATCTAATAATCCAATATGTCGGAGTCGGAGGTGGAGGCTCCTGCAGGCCGATGGTGAGATTGTGGACTGACATGGTAGGCACCTTTGCCTATCCACAGCCAGGGTTTTTTTCTTTGCATTGCCCCTGGGCTCAGACATGCAATGATTCCCTGCCTGATGTGTGCACACTCCTGTGCATACTCGAAAGGTGTCTGCTGCAGCCCCGATCCCTGCATCTGCAGGCCAGGTAGTGTAATCCCACAGTCACCACCAGAGGCTGCTACTGCACCGGCGAGTGCTAAACCCCCTTCCCAAGGAAGGAGAGCAGTCCAAGGGATGCTCAATCCTTCCTCATCCCCACAAACCCCCGGCAACCCCGTGCTCATTCCTGAACATGGGTAACCGGCGTGGTGCAAGGTGTGGTGTCCAGTGCCTCAACCCTCAGTGCCACCAGGCCAGCTCTGAACTGTTCCTTGTGGGGAGTGAATTTCAGTTATCACCACCTTCTGGAAATTCTGAAGTTCTCCATCTTTGACAGTGATGAGCTTAAGGTGGAGATAGAAGTACACCACCTGGGTGTAGTCCTTGACAGGCAGATACCATTTGTTACACAAGTGTCTTGTGTTGTCAGAGGTTGCTTTTATCCTCTGATGAAAGCTGGCAGTCTGTCCCCTTTTCACATTTTGTTGACCTTGGCACGTTGGTTCAGGCCTTTTTGTCATCACAGCTAGCAACTGTAATGCACTGTCTGTGAAACTCCCCTCCCCCAACAGCTGCATGGCATCTTCTCAGTGGAGTCATTTAATGGGAAAAGTCAGCACTAACAGCCTCACTCCCAAGTGTGGGGGTGTTCCCAATTTGCACTTTTTTGTGCAAAAACCTTTTTTTTAATTACTGTTCACTACAGAATAGTTAATAGATTGTACTGGACTGATTCTGCTGACTTCCCACGATGATATTTTCTTTAACTACAAATCCCAGAAACCTAGGCAGCCAGCATCAGAGCAGAGCTGCAGCAGTGGGAGATCCAAAAGCCTGCAATGCATGTCAGTAGTGTTAATATGCTCTAATCTTTTGTTTGCTGGTCTCACTGTCCTCCCAAGGGTAAGTACAGTCACAGAGAACTTTACATAGTCCTGGAGAACAGTGGGACTGGCAACTATCTGATTGGAGTTTATAAAAGCTTTAACAACTGTTATTTGCAAATGTGTTTCTGACTACAGATATGTATAGACTGCATTTGTATATTCTGAAACTGTATTAGTGTCTGAATGTGGTAAATTCTGTAAACATATGGTGGCAAAAAACAATGCAAACTCAAATAGTAATTTAACTCTTAACAGCTGCTCTGGCCACCAAATCAAAGTAACAGCTGGCCCTTGAAGAACACAATTGCCTGTTGTTCCAAAAAATGGCATTTCATCCCATTCTGTTTATAAATACATATGTATTATTGCACTCTTCAATATACAGATTACTTGAATTAACTTCAACCACGAGGAGCTGTTTTTTTAACATTTGTTACAATAAAGAATTATTATTATTATTATTATTATGAGCATTATAATTTTTGACAGCTACATGAAAACAGGATCTTTGTTCATTACAGTTATCTTAAAGTTGAGCTCGATTCTGGAGAAGTACCATTTCCTGGTATGTGACATCACAGTGATCTGTTGCTGTGAAAATTACTATAATGTCTTAAGCAGGGCATTATGACTTCAGCTCCTGAATAATCTTCAGCTGTAAATGAGCGGGAGAAGACTAAAGTTCTCTTTTTATATAAATATCCTTAGTAGCAACAAATAGAATTATTCAAAATTCAGGTTTGGTGGGGGATGTACAGAAAATTAGTTCTACTATTGTCAACTGTGATTTGTTTTTTCTGTTTGCTGGACCTCCTCTTTAAAATAACCGGTCAAAATAAACAGGAGCTGCTGGCCATCCAGGCTACCAGAATATTAACAAAACAACAGAACAGGTAAATCCGAGAGTCCAGTGGTCTTTATTTAGAAAATCTGTTAACTCATTCATTTTCATTCATTTCAGGAAGAAGACAGTCTGCCCTGCTTTAACAATACTATACAGCTTGATAATAAAAAAAAAACAGTATTGCCTGGATTTTCAAGAGGCTCCATCTGTGATCTGCCTTGTTTTTTTTTTTCAAAACTGCAATGTTTCCAAACAGGCCATGTATTAGATGGTCCAAGGTGGGGTGTATCTGGCATCAAAAAAGATGCGATTGAGGTAAAACAATGGCACACACATTGCATTGACATAAGGTTGTGCAAAGCATTGTGACTTTTTTGTTACACACCAGTGCATCTTTTGAAAACAGCAGCAGGGTTGCTTTGGTCACAATCAGGTGGACACTGAGGCAGGTGCAGCATTTATTTGCATTGGTGTCTAACCCTTTTGAAAATCTGTCCAAAAATCTCTAGTTAGTTTACATACAAGGCCAAAACAAGTAACAAAGTATAAAACTCAGTTCACAACTCGTGGGGCTCTGGCAGTTTCTTACCAGAGATTTCTGCATACAGTTAACATGAACCAGGTAAGTTTCCATGAATCGTGGACTTTGGACTAAATGCTTTAACAGTTGTCATGGTCATACACAAAGACCATGGCATTATTTTAGGAGTGTTACAGGTTTGGCTATCAGGCATTATTTTGAGAGTTCTCTCATCACCTCACATGTGGCATTGATTTTGCTGGGAATACATTGCTCATAGAGGTGACAGCGAGTTACAAATTAGTTGCAAGAAACATTACCAACAAAATAAAAAAAACTGGAAAGAAATAAGTTGAAAAGAGATTGATGCCCCATAAAACCAAAGCAATACAAAGGAAGACCAGTGTGCACTGTACTGTAGTAGTGCCTACAAAAGACTGTGACAAGCTACTAAATCTTTTTTTTTCCATATGTACTTTTCTGACCGCTGCAGACCCAACAGGGGCTATGACCCCTCTCTCAGAGAGGTACATCGTCTGGCCCATGATCACCCCATCCATCCAACCCCAGAGTTCCCCCGCAGATTACCCCTCCACAGCAGGGCCAGGATGAGGAGTGCTGGTGTGCTCCCCCACCCAGTATATCAAATCTGGTATCGTGGGTGGACTTACCAGAGTGATTGAGCCATCCTGGGTCCCGTCGAGTCCCAGAATTTTCCGCCATTTTCTCCCACTCCCACGTCTGTGCAATGGGTGGGGAGGCTGTCTCCACCTCTGTGGAGGCAGCCAATCACCCTGGACATGGTCCAACCCTTCTAATTAGCTGTGCACCTGCGCCGACCCCCAGCAACCGCTGGGTGTCGGTCGATAGTGCAGAGTGCAAATCCCCCACCCCGAGGAAGGAAAGCAATCCTCCGGACGCTCTTTCCTTTCTCCCCTGGCTGACCGCTGAATGATCCGAGTCTGTTCCTGAACCCGGTCGCCAGCATAGCTTGAGTTAAGTCATCCAGCATATCAGCCTTCAGTTCCACCGGACCGGCGCTACTAAATCTTCTGAGCTGACAGCCACATAACAAAGAAAAATATAAATACAATACATATGATAGACAGGCAGACAGATAACCTTATGATATACAATAGCCTACACATACCTTGGGAGCTGGGACCCTTGGCTTTCTTTTGAATACTGCAAAATATAAATTAATACCATAAACATTTAACTTGACAATGTCTAAAGGCACACAACAGTCTGACAGAAGCTACATGAAATACAATAGCCATGCTTTGCAGTTATTTACAATGCTTGTGTACGGCAACATGACCATTTAAAATATATCTGAAACCAAACTAAACAAATGAGCAACCACCCTCAACAACATCAAAGATTTATATTGTCTATATCAAAGATTTCTCATTGATGTCACTTATGTAACAAGCATTTGCCAGTGCTAAATAGTCGCTTGCAGTGTTATAGAGCATCACAGGGAACATAAACATTATGTAAATTAAATCAGCTATGTCTGTTGCTTTCTGTTCATTATTGATATGCTGTCAACACATGTGATGCAAATATTGTATTTGCCTTTTGCATGCTGAATGTTTTTCTCCACTTTTAGTGCTTTCAAAGAGATGCTCTCCAGACTCTTGTCTATAACTAGGGATCACAACTAAAATTGAGAAAAAAACATTCATAGGGAGAGAATAAGAAGCTTAATGTTCAGCTTCAAAGCCTGATGATGATGTATGTTAGCTGTCTAATGGGTAGAAAATCAAAATGATTGGGAAAACTGCATCCTTTGAACTGCACAAAGTTTATGCCCATCAACCAGCTGAACACTGTTATCATCATCCTCCTCAGCATTGGCGTTTGAGTAGCAAGCCTCCTACATTTCTACATTCATTGGCTTACACAGCACACGTCTTCATAGCCCTCTACAATGCCCAAGTACCACAGATATGTTAGCTTTGTGCCTGCTTCAAGAAACATAAAATTTAGCACAATGCCTCCAGAAGTCAATAGAGACATATTGCTCTTAGTCACACAGATATCACAGAAACATAGAATGTGTCGACAGAAAAGGACCAGTAAGTCGATCTACAGTAATCTGCCCTATTTTCAATGCCTAACACTGCACTCTTGACTCTATTTGATCACAGGTGTTCCTCACTCCTCCCTTACCACTGTTCATTATGCCCACATGCCCATCACATGCATGTTTTGTTTTCATATAGCTTTTTATCCTTCTGGAGGCCCTGCATTAGTCCCTACCTTCCCCCGGCCAGCACATACCTGCCTCAGATCAACCTGGAGCGAGTCCTCCACAGTTTTCCCCTTGTGGTGGGGTTGGAGGGAGAAGACCAACCTCACCACAGGTCTATAATCCAGGATTGCTTCAGGTGACTGGGTGGTGGTGTGGGCCCAGGGAGATGCGCAGATAAGTGTTCTGCCTTTGGGTCTCTTTTTCCATTCTCTCCCAGGTGCTCCTGCTGTGGTGGCATGTGAGGATGTGTATGGGGAGGCATGCATGCCCTGCAGAACTGCTGCCCCTTCCTTTGAGTCTTTCATTGTCTGCACTATCACTGGGCCTTCACCCAGTGGCAGTCAAAGGCTGAGTTGGCTGGCAACCCATCCCCAGGAGAGAGGAGAGCAGTCTCTGGGATGCTCACTCATATTCTACCATGCTGACACCCAGCAACCTATGATAGTTTCCGAACACAGGTCGCTGGCATACAGTGGATAAGGCATTCAAGTACCTCAGCCCTCTATGCCACCAGGCTGACCTTTATCCTACCCATGTTTGAAGCTCCCTACTGTTGTCACCCTTACCACCTCTTCCAGCAGGCTGTTCACAATCCCCACCACCCTTTCTGTGAAGAAGTATTTCCTCACATCTCTCTTAACTCTTCCAAGCTTCATAGCATGCCACTGTGTTCTGGTTCTCTTCCTTCTGTGAAACAGACTCCCCTTGTGCACCTTTTTTTTTCCCTGTGAGGTACATATAGGTGTCAAACATGTCCCCTCTCACTTTCCTGTCCTCCAGGGAGCACATGATGAATTCCTGAAGCCTCCTCATGGGGTTTCTCATGCAACCCCCACACAATTTTAATAGCCCTCCTCTGGACTGCTTTTACCCTGTCTTTATCCTTGCTAAGGTGTGACCTCCAGAACTGGACACAGTACTCCAGTGGCCTGTGATGACAGCGATTATAAATGATAGGGATGGGCGGTTATCCGATCCAATAAAAAAATCAGATCGGATAGTGACAATTGTACATTGAACCATTCCGCTCGGATATTTTGCCTTTAAGATGGAGGATTATGTTAATTACTGAACATACTTAATTTCTTAATTGAGCACCTGTTAAATAGCTGGTAAGTTCTGCCATAGTGGAAGGACCGAGCGAGCAATCTTGAACGCGAGATATGGTGTGTGCTGCTGTGACCCAGTACGACTGAATGGCAAGTAAAAGTCTGGTATGGACTCATTTTATTGTGGACAAAGATAAAGAATCCAAAGCTAAGTGCTGTCTTTGCCTGACTCCTACATATATCAGTCATGGTTCTTCAAATAAAAGTTTTGGCACTTCAGGCTTGCTTAATCACCTTAAAAACAAGGACAGGACAGAATACTCGGAGTTGCAAACAGAAAAGGCAAAAGCTGATTTAGTGAGGCAAGCTGAGTCACAGTGCAAGCCACCAGCCAAAAAAGTTAAACTTGAGCTTCAAACAGTAGAAACCTGCATTGCTTGTTCTCAATCCTTCCCTAGCGACCATCCCTGAGCTGTCGAAATCACGCATGCAGTTGCTGAGATGATGGCTGTTGACGAGCAGCTGTTTTCCATCATTGAAAATGTGGGCTTTAAAAAATTGATCTCTGTTCTGGAACACAGATGTTGTTTGCCATCGAGTGACTACTTCTCTAAAATTAAAATACCAGAGATGTATAATAAATTACGGTCTAAGATGAATGATGAATTAGCCCGTGTTACCTCGTTTGGGTTTACCACCGACACCTGGACAGCTGAGCGTTCAATAATATCACACCTCCCTATTACTGCCCACTGGATTGATAAGAACTTTAATAGACATTCAGCTTTACTTCACCTACAGTACCTGTCCGATAAGCACACTGGTGAAAATCTGTCGAAAGAGTTTTTACATGTACTTGACACCTGGGGGATTGCTGCCATGAAAAGGCACCTTGTAGTAAGAGACAATGGGCCTAATATTGTTAAAGCCATGAAATTAAGTGCTGTTGCCAGTGTTGGATGTTTTGCCTACACATTACAGCTAATAGTGCATGATTCGATCTTGAAGCAACGCACTATAGAAGAACTACTGGCCACAGGAAGGGCGATGATAGCCCATTTTAAACACTCAGCTTCTGCTACAGCAAAGCTGACTGAACTTCAACATGCCCTTCAACTGCCACTACACCACCTTATCTAAGATGTTCCGACAAGGTGGAACAGCACATTTTTCATGTTGGAGAGGCTACTCGAACAGCGACGCGCATTAACAGTTTATGCTGCTGAGTGTGAGACATGCACTTTCAGCTCTGCACAGTGGACACTAGCAGAAAATGTCAGTACACTAATAAGACCCTTCGAGACTGAAACCAGGAGACTGAGTGCGGACAGCGCATGTGCTTCTGATGTTATCCAAACTGCAACAGTCCTCCACCACAGCACTGATAGCATAACAGTTCCTGGACTTCTCAAATTAAAAACTGCCATACTAGAGTCCATGGACAAATGTTTTGTACTCTTCGAATCCACAAAGAAGCTAGTTGTTGCAACTGTCTGTGATGAGAGATATAAAATGCATTTTTTTCACACTGAATGTGGCAGAACTTTTGCATGAGCAGTAATAAAGCAGCTTATCGAAGAGCTGACAGATAGTAGGCTGCAGAAATCTAACCTACCACAAAACAACCCAGCAATTGAGAGAGAAGGGGATAACGAAAGAGATCCCTGGGATGTGTTCTCACAGTCAAATGATCTCCCTGAAGATTGTAAGTTTTCTGTTTTTTGGTTTTTTTCTCTGTCACACACAACCTTTTTTTTACTAATAGCCTGTACCCTTTCATTTTACAGCTTCTGCAATTCATGGTGCACCTCTCTGAAATACAGAACTGGACTCATACTTGGCAGACAGCATGGTGCCAAAGAAATCAACGCCACATGCACTTCTATTTTGGAAATCACATTCGGTGCATTACTCGACTCTAGCAAAGATTGCAAAAAGTTATTTAGCACCTCCACCAACAAATGTACCCAGCGATCGGGTCTTTAGTGTGGCAGGGGACATTATTAGTGACCGAAGATCACGTTTATCACCTAACATTGCCAGCATGCTTTTGTTTGTTAAGGAAAACTTAAATAACTTTAAGTAATATCATATGATGCCTGACAACAGCATTTTAAGACAAAAATTTAAAATGTTTTACCGCATTATTGTGTGATGAAGTGATGTATGTGGGGGCTGGGGAAGAGGTATTGGGAGCTAAAATATTCGACCCGATTCTGATCGGATACTGACCAGATAATATCTGGATCTGATATTCGACTAAAATCCACAATTCACCCACCCCTAATAAATAACAGACTTTAGAAACAGCGACTCATTTATAGCTCTATCATTAGCTACCCTGCAATGGTAGTGCTGCTTTAGCTCCTAGAGCAACCGGAAGTGGAGAGATGGGGAGCTGTAGAGGAGGGACAGGAGGGAAGGTTTAGAAGGGGAGGTGAGCCTGATGCAACTGAGCCAGCTCAGTGGTGTGGTAGTGAGGGTGGTTGGCTATGGTGCAGTAGGTACTGGGTTCGGAACCTGCTTGAGGATACAGTTTTGGCGTTGCTTGCGGCTGCGTATTTTTTTTTCCTGTGCAGAATTTCACCTCCTCCTTGACATGCACCCCTGTGCCCCCACAAAAACAGTTTATTTCACTGGAAGACAGGTCGCTGACAATTGTATATTGCCAAAATGTTTTAGGCGATATACATTTGCGATGATAATGATCGCTGTTTTTCTATCGCTATCATCACATGGAACCCAGTACTCATGGTGGGCTCTCACAAGTGAGCAATACAGTGGCAACACCACCTCCTGTCTCCTGCTAGAGATCCCACCCTATGCACCCCAGCATCCAGCTCACCCTGTCTCCAGCCCTGTTGCACTACCCTGCCACCATGAGATCATCTGAAATGATCACCCAGAGGTTCCTCTTGCTTGGTAACTGTAAGTACCTCCACCCATCTTATACTCAGCCTTGGGTTCTCCTCCCTAGTTTCATGATTTTGTACTTTTTAACATTGAAACCCAGATAACACTCCCTAGACCATTTCTTTAGTTTATCCAGATTTCATTGCATTCTCCCCCCCATCCAGGGTGTCCACCCTGTTGCAGAATTTTGTGTCATCTGCAAAGAAATACACCTTCTCTTCCAATTCCAGTAGAAGCTTGGCAGAAGACACCAGGAGGAAGGAGTGCTGTGTGACTGGACTTCTCTACTGGGACTAAAGAAGTAGAACTCTTGTACTTGGACCTTTAATTCAGGGTAAAAAAAAAACTAACAAACAAAACCAAAAAAAAAAATAGTGTGTTTGTCTGAGTTAACTGAACTGAATGGTTATCTGAACAGTTATCTAGGTGTAAATCTCAGGTGACTGAAAGGGCTTGATAGCTGTGCAGTTTAAATTACTTGTAGAAAGATCTAGTAAGTAGGGGGCGTGGCTTAACTAGAAGGAAGCTAAATTTAAAGACTGCCTTAGAAAGATTCTGCTAGAAGCTTGGCAGAAGACACCAGGAGGAAGGAGTGCTGTGTGACTAGACTTCTCTACTGGGACTATATTGCCCTCCTTCTCTCCCCTCCACCCTCCTACCCAAAGCTAGTTCTACTTTTATAGGCACAGGATTTGATTGACAACAGGAACTTCCTGTTTGGGAACAGGAAGTGAGTGATCACAGAGCCACCAAAGACCCACCATCCTAGAAGGGCAAGAGTAGCTGTCTGGCCCCATCTAGCTGCTGGAGGTCTGCCTCTGAGCAAGTAAGGGGTCTTCTGAGAAATATAGAATTTTCTTGTCTCAGAACAGGACAATCAGGAGCTTAAAGATCACAGAGGCAAAAAGTAAGTAGAGAAAGAAGGAAAAAAAACAGAGGAAAGAGTAAGGATTCCAAACAGTTAAGGGGCCAGAAATAAGACATGATGGGAGTGGTGCAGTGCAGTAGCTGTGGAGCAGCAGTCTTCTGGGAGACATTCTGGAGGATGCAGTGTTGTTCCAACTGCAGGCACCTCTCTGGGCTGAGGGAGGAGGATGCTCATCTCCAGGCTGAGTTGGTCAGGATTTGTGGGACCTCCTCTTCCATCCAGGGACCACCAGTGCCACTGCTCTTGCCTCAGAGGTTGGCAAGAAAGAGGAGCGGTTGGACCACAGTGGGCTCAGGGAGGGTGAGGGTGGAGGAACAGAGGTGCATCCCTCCAGTTGTACCTCTCCACAATTCCTATGCCATTTTGGCAAAGTATGGTTCCTCTATGGAGGCACCCAGAGTGGAGACCAAGGAGGATGCTGGTAACCTCCAGAAAGGAGACCCACAGGAGGGTGACATGGGATGCACAGGGGAAGGAAACAACTCCTGGTGGGGACCCCATTGTTAGGAAGGTAGAACCGGGGGAGGAAGGGGAGAGGGAGGTAAGGTGCCTGCCTGGTGCCATGGCTTGGAGGGACAGGGAGTGAATCCTCAGGATTGCCGGAGCGGCTGCACAGGGGAGGGAGCTGGATGTCATTGTACACCTAGGGGCAAATGACCTGGCTAAGAAAGGGATTAGAGCAGTGCAGGAAGGGTCTGTGGAACTGGGGAGGGCCTTAGACAAGTAGCATGCATGGTAACCTTCTTGGAGGTGCTGCCCATCTACGGCGTAGGAGGGGCTATGGTTTTCCGCACCATGGGATTCAATTAGTGGTTGAAAAACTGGTGCAGAGCTCAGGGATTTGGCTTCACTGGGTCTGGGGGTCCACCTGGAGTGATGCAAGCCTATACTGGCATGATGGGCTGCATCTGTCCAGGAGGGGAACCAGAATCCTAGGTGATACATTTAAATGCTTTATTGGCAAGCATTTAACCTAGCCAAGGGGGGAGGCACTGGAAAGGAGCAGGGAAATCCTAGCCCCACAAAAAATCATGGAAATAAGTGCAGTAAACACTAACATAGAGGTGTCAATAGGGAGAAGTGCAGGGGTAAATGGAGAAAGTGACAAAGGCAAGAAGACAGGGATGGAGCAAAAAGGAGTAAGGCCATCAGGAAATGGAGGGTAATGAGTACCAATGCCCGTAGTCTGGGCAACAAGCTCCCTGAACTGGTGGCCTTGATGGAAAAGGGATGCCTGGATATCATAGCAGTCACAGAAATATGGTACACAGAGAACCATGACTGGGATGTTAACATACCAGGGTACATAACCTCCAGGAGAGACAGGCAGGAGAGAAGAGGGGGAAGAGTAGCTCTCTATGTAAAGGAAGGGATGAAAGCAATTGAACAAAAGAGTAAACAGGGAAGAGAGGAGGCACTGTAGGTCACCTTGGAGACTGGAAAGGGCACCACAATCTGCACAGGGGTTGTGTACAGATCCCCATGTCAGGGGGAAGGAATGGACAAGGATATGATCGAAGGCATTCTTAGGATGGCAGAGAAAGGGGAGATACTGTTGATGGGAGACCTGAATATGCCAGATGTTAACTGGAGCACATTTGCTGCAGCCACATCTAAGAGCAGGGCCATTCTCAATGCCCTACAGGTGGCAGGCCTCAGACAGCTAGTTTCAGAACCCACTCATGAAGGAGCAATCTTAGACCTCATACTCTCAAATGGGGGCAGTGAGAGGCTCTCAGATATAGAAGTGGGTTGCCATCTGGGAACAAGTGACCATCAAACAGTGTGGTTCACGTTTAACTCAGCTACAGAGTCAAGCTAGCTACAAAAGTGAGGGGGTACTGGACTCTGTGAGGGCTGACTTTGGCAAGATGGGAGAGTGCCTCAGAAAAGCACTAGCAAACAGGCTAGAACGAGGGGTGGAGCAAAAATGGGGAATCATTAAAACTGCCATCACAGAGGCAACAAGCCTTTGTGTGAAGCAAATAAACAAATCAAAATGAAAGAAAAAGCCACTATGGTTCTCAAAAGAGGTGGCTGGGAAAGTCAGGGAGAAAAAGATAGCATTCAGGAAGTATAAGGAAACACAGAAGGAGCAGGACAGAGAGCTGTACCAGCTAAGACAGAAGGAAGCAGGGAGGGAAGTCAGAATAGCAAAGGCCCAAACTGAGGAAAAGGTAGCCAACTTGGTTAAGAAGGGGGATAAAACCTTTTATAGGTACATCAGAGAATGTAGAAGGGCAAAGGGAGGGATAGTGAGACTGAATAGAATGAATGGTGGGTGGGCAGAGGGGGACAGTGAAAAAGCAGGGATACTGAATGAATATTTCTGCTCAGTATTCACAAAAGAGGAGGGGGAAGTGCCTAATCCAATTAACAGAAGCACTCTTGATAGGGGGGGATGATCCGAGTCCTTTCACAGAAGAAAGAGCTCTGCAAGAACTCCTAAAACTGAAGGTGGACAAAGCAATGGGGCCTGATGAAATTCACCCCAGAATTCTAAAAGAATTAAGAGGGGAACTAGTGAAAACACTGACTACTCTTTTTAACAAATCATGGGAGGATGGTGTCGTACCTGAGGACTGGAGGAAGGCGGATGTGATTCCCCTTCACAAAAGTGGGACCAAGACAGAGGCAGGAAACTACAGACCTGTCAGTTTGACCTCTGTGGTAGGGAAAGTGATATAGTCACTTCTGAAGGAAAGAATTGTTGAGTACCTAGATGCCAGTGGGGCACAGGACCCAAGGAAGCATGGGTTCACAGCGGGAAGGTCATGTCAGATGAATCTAATAGATTTCTTTGACTGGGTGACCAAAGTAGTAGACCAGGGAGGGGCTGTGGACATGGCCTACCTAGACTTTAACAAGGGCATTTGACACAGTCCCACACAAAAGATTAATAGTCAAATTAACCAGCCTGAGAGTGGGTCCCAGGGTGGCAGCCTGGGTAAAACATTGGCTGGACAACAGGACAGTGAAGGTAATTATAAATGGAGCCCACTCTGAAGAAAGAGGGGTTATTAGTGGGGTACTGCATGGTTTAGTACTGGGTCCTGTCCTTTTTAATGTTCTTATAAGTGACATTGCAGAGGGACTGGAAGGAAAAGTATGCCTCTTTGCAGATGACGCAAAGATCTGCAACAGGGTTGATACACAAGGAGGCATGGAAAGGATGAGAAGGGACTTGGCAAGGTTGGAGGAATGGTCAGAAGTATGGCAGCTAGGATTCAATGCAAAGAAGTGCAAAATAATGCACCTGGGAAACAAGAACCTAGGGGAAGATTACACAATGGGGGGGATAGTAACAACATCAAAAAAGAAAAGGGACCTCTGGGTAATCATATCAGATGACCTTAAGGTTAGCAAGCAATATGAGAAGGCAGTAGGGAGGGCTGGGGGTATACTGGGATGCAAAGGGAGAGGCAACACCAGCAGAAAACAGAAAGTTGTTATCCCTCTGCATAGACAGTTGGTGAGACCCCATCTGGAGTACTGTGTCCAGTTCTGGAGACCCCATCTCCGCAAGGACATAGACAGGATAGAGGCAATCCAGAGGAGGGCAACTAAAATGGTGCAGGGTCTGCAAGAGAAGCCATATGAGGAGAGACTAAAGGAGCTTAATATGTATACCCTTGAGGAAAGAAGGGAGAGGGGGACATGATAGAAACTTTTAAGTACCTCAGTGGAATCAACAAAGTCCAAGAGGGTAGCATCTTTCAGAAAAAGATGTGCAAGAACAAGGGACACAATTTAAAGATGGGGGTTCATGGGCAATGTGAGAATATTTTTTACAGAGAGGTAGTGGATGCATGGAACAGCCTTCCTGAGGAGGTTG
This sequence comes from Neoceratodus forsteri, assembly GCA_016271365.2. Taxonomy (NCBI): domain Eukaryota; kingdom Metazoa; phylum Chordata; order Ceratodontiformes; family Ceratodontidae; genus Neoceratodus; species Neoceratodus forsteri. Next base: position 1,408,597,537 of record CM057452.1, read on the forward strand.
TGGGGTCTAAAACTGTGGGAGAATTCAAGAATGCATAGGACAGACATAAGGCAATTCTTGTGGGGGGTAGGAAGAAATAGGCTGTTGGTTAACTAGGATCTGCAGCCTATCCTGTAGGTAGGGAAATGGGCAGACTAGGTGGGCCAAGTGGTCCTTATCTGCCATCAAAATCTATGTTTCTATGTTTCTATAATTCCTTAGCAATGCCACTTATGAAGACATTGAAGAGGACAGGGCCCAGCACTGATTCCTGTGGTACTCCACTGGTCACTCTCCTGTCCTCTGAGTGACTGCCATTTACCACCACTCTCTGCCTCCTATCTGTCAACCAGTTAGTTTTGCAGCTCACCACCTTCTTCCCCACCCCTAGGTTGCTAAGTTTCTTTATTATCTTCCTGTGTGGTACATGGTCAAAGGCCTCACTGAAGTCCAGATAGGCCACATCCACTGCCCTCCACTGATCCAACTCCCTAGTCACTCTGTCAAAGAAATCTATGAGATTTGTTTGACATGACCTCTCCCCTCTGAAGCCATACTGCTGTTGATCCTGCAGCCCATATGTCTTCAGGTACTCCATCAGTATCTCCTTCAGCAGGGATTCAATTAACTTTCCCACCACTGATGTGAGACTGACTGTAATTGCTGGCCTCCTCTCTGCTACTGCTCTGATGCAGAGGGACCACATCATCCCTCATTCAATCCTCTGGAACCACCCCCATCTCCAGTGACCTGCTAAATAGTGTTTCCAGAAGGGCAACCAGCACTGTGCTCAGATCCTTAAGTGCTCTTGGGTGGATTCCATGTGGCCTGATTGCCTTGTTTTCCTTTAGGACTTTCAACCCCGGCAGAATCCAGTAGACCCACCATCCCCTTTCACTGTGAAGACTGAACAGAAGTAAAATTTTAGCTTTTTATTGAGCCTCCTCTGGACAGAGACCTGGTCTCCTGGATTTTACTATACCACCTCTTGCCTTCCTCTTTTCGCTCACATACCTGAAGAAAGTTTTGTCCCACTTTTTGACCTGTTGTGCAAGCCTTTCCTCAGTTTGAGCCTTTGTTGTCCTTACCCTACTTCCTGCCTCCCTTTATTTCTCTAGATTTATCCCCTGCCCAATTCAGTTTGGGTCTCCTTATACTTCCTGAAGGCATTTGTTTCTCCCTTACTACCTTAGCTACCTCTTTAGAGAACCACAGTGGCCTCTTTCTCCTCTTACCCTTGCTTACTACCTGTAAACAGTTTGCCATTACTTTAGTTATTTCCTCCTTTATTATCTTCCCTTGTGCCACCTCATTCCCAGCTAGTCTCCCCTTCAAGGTATTTCCTAAGGCATTCTCCCATTTCTTTAAAATCTGCTCTCCTGAAATCCAGGACTTTCATTCTAGTGTTTATTTTTCCTGCAGCCCAATCCATATCCCAAATCACACTGTATGATGATCACTAGTACCCAGGGGATTACTTTTGGTGATGTCAGCAATCTATCCCTGTTTATAAGTACCAAATCCAGCACTGCCCTGTCCCTAGTGGCATCTGTGAACAGCTGCCTGAGAAATGCCAGTTGCAGGGAGTCTAGGATGACCCTGCTCCTAGTTGTAGCTGCGGTCAGGATGTTCTAATCCACATTTGATTTATTAAAATCACCCATAAATTACTAATTCCACTTTTCCTGCCATTTTGCCAATGGCTTCTCCCAAAACTCTGTCCAATTCCTCCTCCTGTGTTAGTAGCCTGTCCACCAGCCCACTTGCATAAAGGCCTTGGATCCCATCTCTAATCCAATCCAAAGAACCTCCAGCACCTCCTTTAACATCCAGTGCCCTTGTGTTTCCATGGCCTTTATACCTTCCCTTACATATAAAACAACCTCCATGCCTTCCTGCCCTATCTTTTCAAAACATGTTGTACCCTGGTATTACCACCTCCCAGATGTGATTATGAGTGTGCCATGATTTTGTTATGGCTACCTGTTCCAGGTCCACCTCTGCAGTGGTAGCCTCAGATCACACATTTTGTTTCCTATGCTCCTTGGATTGGTGCACATGGCTCTCCACACCTTTTGTCCTCCTGCCCATACTCTGCCCTCCCCTCCTGAGTCCATGCTTCACCCTTCTCTTTTTACTGGTAGTGTCCTTCCCATTTTTCTCAGCCTGTGTTCATCCTCTTAATATCAATCCCCTCCATCCTTACCTCTGCTTCCCACTACCCTTGGGGAATTTGCTTCCCTTGGACTTTTTTTCCCTGCTGCTTCATCGAGGGGGAAGGTATTTACTGCATCCCGTATTCCTTGTGCCTACCCTCATGGTTAATTTAAATGCCTATCAAAGTAGCATTTAAACCTTCCACCCAGGACTGCTGTTCCAGCTTCCAGATGGTTGGAGGCCATCCCATTTGTGCAGACTTTTATCTCTCCAGGAAGGACCCAGTCCCTGAGGTAGCCAAATCCCTTCTCCTTGCACCATGCCTACAATCAGTTGTTGAAGACCTTGGTGCATTGCTTTCTTTCGTCCCCCCAGCCTTGCACAGGTAGCACCTCTGTGAAGGCCACAGTGCATGTTACCTGCTTCAGGAGCCTCCCCGATCCCTAAACTTAACCTATATCACTTGGACTGCATCCACTGCTACATCATTTGTTCCCAGATGGACAATGACATCCAGATCCCCCTCTTGCCTTGTTGCCTTAGCAATCCTAAAGATCTGTTCCTCATTCCTCTGTGTCAAGGAACTGGGTAGTCACCTCACCTCCCTCCTTTCATCCTATGTTGTTACCCAAACTACCCCCCTGACAACAGAACCCTCCACCAGAAGTTACTTCCTCATTTGTGGGGGTCTTCTTCCTCCCACCTTAGGGTCTCTGCTCTTCTCTGAAGGATCCTCCACATCTTCCCTTGCCACTACCATGGGTGCTTGTCATAGCAGTCCCATCCTGCCAGGATGGCAAAAGAGTTCCATTGTGGTTCATATTGAGGAATGTATTATTTTAACCCCAAACCCCACCCTCCTGGAGCCCACTAGAGTCCAGCCAGCCCTCCTTCCAAGCACCATCTTTGGCCAAGGTGGAGGACTTGGCCCCTGGGTGGGGGAAGTGGTCTTCTAAATCCCAACCACCTTGGCCCAGAGTCTACATACTTCCTTCCACAGCCTAGAAAGGTGCAGGCAGATGGGGAAGCACCTCAGTCTCCAGAAGGTCTCTCTGAAGATTGCCATTTCACAGCCACTGCACTGCACAGCTACTACATTTCCAAATTTTGCCCTTAGCCCAGATAGGGTTTTTCCTGATTTCCCTTTTTTTTGTTTGGATTACCACTTGTTGTTCCATATACTGGTGAAACATTGAAATTTGGACAACAACGACCATTACAGTGACAACTTCGAACTATTTCAATGATGTTGCTGTAATGGTCCCCATTCTGAAATTTCACCATTTTGCCATGTTTCTCCCCCATTTCGAACAAACTCAGACTTGGAGTTTGTTAAATAGAAATGGGGGGGGGGTGCAGGGGACAATGACCCCTGAAAAAACACTGAATGTCTGATAAGTGAAATTTCACCTGTTGACATTGGGGATTTTGGCAAGCTGAATTTTGACAACTTCATTGTTGATGCAGCTTGGTGGAACCTTGTCACTCTACACTAGGGTGGTTACTGATTTGCTTTCCCCCTCAAACTTTTATTCATACTTTTACAATTTTCCTCCCAGTGTATCCTTACCCTAGACAGGGTGTTTTTACTTTTCTCCTAGTCCACCTTAGTTACTTTGTAATCTTATCCTGTATAGGATGCTGCAACTACTCCTCTATTCCCCCTTAATCACTTTGCTATCCTACCCTAGAGAGGATGTTACAACTATTCCCAGTTATAGCCTACTGTATCTTTGGACCTCTACCTGTCCATGCAGTAAATATTATGAAAGGAGTGAAGAGGTATCCTGCATTAGTCAACCAGCAGAGCCCCCGGCTTCTCTGCTTCCTTCTGCAGATGCCTGCTGATGCCTAAGATGCCAAACATGCACCTGATACACTTTTGTGCTGTTCTACTTGCGTGCTGGGACATGACATATGGGGACATGTTAGGAGTGTTTCTTTTTAACCTCCCTGTGGGAATTCTTCCCAGGCAAGACTTCCTTTGTGAGTCACGGAGCCTCTGATTGCTGTTCAGGCAGCCACGTGACCTTCTTGTGTGCTTCCTATAACCCCTGAGGTGGTCAGACAGTTTTCATGATCTGTTGCATTTACCAAGGTTATTTGAGTAAGGGCTTATCAGATCAAAAAACATTTACATTGTGCAAAAACAGCCAAGTTTGAAAATGGGTTGGTCATATAAATTTGAGATATTTAAAAGAGTACAAGATCTGAGTTAGATGACTGGACTTTGAATGTAATTTCTGTTACCTTAACAGTAACATAGGCAGCATGTGTGATGGGAGAAGCTTGGATAGCTTATCAAGGCCACACTTGCTGCTAATACAACATCAGTTTCTGTTTTGTCTGCAGGTGTGAGGAAAATGGCTAATGAAAGCTCTTTCAAGATTTAGAAAATATTCAAGTTATAAATGAAAACTGTAACTGTCCATATTAAACTAGACACAACTGGAGATTACTTGGACATATATAGTCATATACAACAAACCTTTGTTTTCATCAAGGGTTGAAATGTCATCCAAAACCTTGAGGTTAAACCATGAGAGGTCTCTGTAATGTCATCTCATCTGGAGATGGAAATATCAGCCTTGTTTTAAATGGTTACCCATAAATTATTTTGAATAGTACATTATTTGTTTGTTTTAATTAATTTACCTTCTTTCAAACTCTGTCTTGAACCATGGTCAAAAAACTCAAAGCAGCAAAAAACAGGTTAGGATTAAAACATCATTGAGGAGATTGGGAGGGTCAAGCAGTTCTTATTTGCTGTCAGATTCTATGTTTCTATAAAACCATGTTATGTGATTAATGTAATAGTGAGAGAAGATAGAAACACATCTAGTAGTCTGTCTTTTAACAAACAGTTCACTTGTTTTTTTTTCAGTCTTACTGATACCTGTGCTAGGATGACTCCACAATGTAGGTAAGCATGAGGGATCATATTTAAACACAGCTTTCTATGCTGCTTTATCACAGTGGTGTCACTGCTACTGGGGTACAACAGCGTCTGGAAGTGTATGGATTTCCATTCACAACACTGAACATATATTATTCACCAGCTGTGTCTTAACATGGCCAGTCATATTTTTCTTTTATAATATGAATATTTTGTAAAAGTGCAGGGAAGTGTCAACAGTTGTTTTGCTCAGTCTTGCAAAAAAGGGCACTTATTAGCAGAAGGGATAGGACTAAATGAGCTGCCCAAGCATTTCCCACCACAGATGCTTTCTACTGTATGTTCCTGTTATCTTGTCACACAATTAGATGAGTGTCCATTCATCTGACTTGGCTTACTTCCTCTTTTACAGTAGTTATCATATAGATATAACATTTTCTACTGCAGTCCTTTTCCCCAACCTGGCTGTCTGTACACTGTAAATGTGTTTTCATTAGACAGCACTACTTTTTTTAAATTTAGAAAATCAGTTGGCGTCTACTATGATTCTAATCCTGATCATTGGATTTATAGATAGCTTACAGGTCTGTTGTGCCACAGAGCTACACTTAATGGCAGATGAGTAGCATAAACAATTAGTCACACTCACAACTTATGTAGAAGATGAATGGGGTTTGCATAGTCCATTCACAAAAGTGTTCCAGTGAAGTCCTCCCCCATTGGGACCTCTGAGGCAAACACAGGAAAATAAATAAATTTACTTTTTACACTTGATTCTGTTTCATGCATATTTACAATTCTTATACTACAACATCAAGTATTACCATTCTGATTACGATTAACTTAAAACATTCCTCATAAAGTACTAAATTCCTGTCAAGATTGAAAACCTCATCACTTCCTGAATATTCAAAAAAATAAGGTTCCTAGTATGAATTACGCCTCTGATTTCTTGCACTTATAGCTGATAACATGTCCACTGTACCACTCCAATGGTGCACAGAAAGGGTCTGCAACCCTTTTGAAACTGAAAGTCACACATCTGCCCTGTCATGACAGGTCTGAATACGAGAGAGCCATATGGGTGCATGAATAGTAGAAGTCTTTTGTAATGGTATTTGAATAAATTATATATTTGAATGGATTGCTAAAAATGTGAACAAAAAAGTCCATCAATTGTTTTCATCAATAGGGATGCATTTTCCATCTTATGCAACTGTGCAAATGTTTCAACTATCAAGGTGTATGAGTGCAAACATTACCCTGTTACCCGCCAGGTAGCTGTACTAGGCCCTAACTTCAATATCATTGTATACAGACTGCTGAGTGTACAGTCTGGGCAGACAGTAAGACGTTTATCTATGAGTACTTTAGCTTCTCCATCTCCAAACCATCTGTGAGAGACTGAAGAAGTCTTAACCATAGTTCAGTAACATCATGGGGGAATGGATTGTAACTCAGACTTTTTCTTTTTCCAGATATACACATGGAATGGACCACAAATTCCACCTGTGATGTGCTCTAGATATCTATGAATTTATCAAGCACAAGGCACAAATAGCAACATAATCTCATGTAAAGAAAGCTAAGAATTTGCATTTCACATACAATCATTTTCTATGCATGGTCATTCACAGACTTATTGTGTGTAGACAAAAGCAGATCCTCAATCTGGCAGATAGTCTGCAATCATGTATCAAGCTATTTTCCTGACTAAATCCTTCACAAGTTCCACATCTGTGAAATGCAACTGCAGGGCTCTAATGAAACTGGCTAGAGGCAGACCATGAAGTCAAATCAATGCTCTCTTTGCTCAGTTTATTTCCATGCTCAGAAAAGTCTTTCCTCATTTCATATCTGCTGGTATATATGTGAAGAATGTTTGATTGTGACATGCTTCAAGCATTGGACTTATTATTTTTGAAAATACATGACCTGCAAATCACATAGAATATAATCCATTAGTGCTGATGAAGCCAAAAGCACCCACTTCTCTAAACAAATTCCATTCATCATCTACTATTTTTATCTTCTTTTTTGGATATGCTACTTCATCATGAAAAATACTTGCTACTGATTCACTGGTGCCAGAGACACCTTAAACATGTGGGGAGGCTTTTTTTAAAGAGGAAGTCTGGCCAAAATATCTGGCATCAGTAAATTCAGACTTTGGATCAGCATATTCCCAATCAGCCTCATGCCAAAAATGAGGCCTCTAAGTTACTTTGTTTAAAAGTTACAAGTCATTTTGTAACCTTAATTTCACTGCCTATTCAAAAAGCCAGTTTCAGTGAAGAGCTACTGATGATGCTATAACCAGAACTAGCAGCCTACTGTACAGTAGTTTTCCATGCAAGCTGCCTTATAGGATTTATTTCTGCCACACTGCATAATGCCACAGTTGTAGTAAATATCTGAAAAAGGACAGTTGACACTGTGTGGGCCAATGCATACATTTCCATAATGTGCAGATGCAAGGTACAGTACTTTAGAATATGACAGAGGGTTGGAATGTAATGACAAACATGTTTCTAGAATGGCAAAATTGTGTGCAACTTTTAGAATATTGCAGGTATGAGATTTTGAAATGCCACCAGGTTGCAGTTGGGGAATGCAGCAATAACACAATCTCAGAAAGTAGCTGGGACACACAAATTTGGAATGTGGCAGGGATACTACACTTCATAATGTGACAGTGTCAAATACTTTTAGAATATGGCAGAGATAAACTATTTTGAAATGCGGGTGATGCATAGTTGCAGAAGGTGGCAGGGATATGTAATTTCGTAATGTGTCATGGATGCAAACATTTGGCATGTGGTGGTGGTGCACAGTTTCAAAATGTGGTTGGGTTGCTTAGTTTAAAGGGGAAGTAAATATTGCAGGGATCACTCATATTGTGAAAGCCCATGAAAAGATATGTCAAATGAGGCACTGGACTTCCTTTTAGGTATCAGTAGTTCTGAGATATGACTAATTAATTTGTAAATCAAAACAAGGCAGCAGCCATTTTAAAACAGAAAGTGATGTCACTGAGGGGCAAGCTGGCATGTGGCAGTAAAGTACAATTTTCTAATGTGGTGAGGAAATGCAATTTCAGAATTTGGTGATGAAGATGCACAATTTCGAAATATGGCAGTGATGCAGAATTTTGGAAAGTGGCATTGATACACAATGTTGGAATGTGGCAGTGAGAATATGGCAGAGATGCACAGTTTCTGACTGTGATGGTGATGCACAATTTCAGAATGTGGTGATAATGCACAATTTCAAGATTTGGCAGTAATGCACAATTTAGGAATATGATGGTGACACACAATTTTAGAATATGGCAGTGACATACAATTTCAGAATGTGGCAGTGATGTACAATTTCAGAATGTGGTGGTGCCATAAAATTTCAGAATGTTACAGTGACAGACAGTTTCAGAATGTGGCAGTGACACACAGTTTCAGAATGTGGTGATGACACACTGTTTTGGTAAGTGGCAGTGATGCACAATTTTGGAATGTGATAGTGATACAAAATTACTGAATGTGGTGGTAATGCAGTTTTGGAATGTGACAGTGACACAATTTCAGAATGCAGTGGTTATGTACAATTTCAGAATGTGGCGATGACACACAGTTCTGGAAAGTGGCAGTGATCAGGGAAGCAGTTTCAGAATGTGGCAGTGACTGAAATTTTGGAATGTGATGGTGATGTACAATTTCAGAATGTGGTGATGACACACCATTTCAAATGTGGCTAAGATCCACAATTTCAGAATGTGACAGTGACACACAATTTCAGAATATGGCAGTGATGCACAGTTTCAGAATGTGACAGTGATGCACAGTGTTGTAATGTGGTGGTGATACATAGTTTTGGAAAGTGGCAGTGATGCATAATTTTGGAATGTGATGGTGATGCACAATTTCAGATGTGGTGGTAATGCAGTTTCAGAACATGGCAGTGATGCACAGTTTCAGAATGTGACAATGATGCACACTTTTGTAATGTAATGGTGATGCACAGCTTCAGAATATGGCAGTGAGGCACAATTTTGGAATTTGGTGGTGACACACAATTTTGAAATCTGGCAGTGACACAATTTCAGAATGTGGCATTGAAACACAACTTCAGAATATGGTGGGGATGTGCAGTTTAGGAATGTGGTTAGGATGCATAATTTTAGAATGTGGCTGGGATGTATAATGTTGGAATGTGGTAGAAATGTGATGCACAATTTTGAAATCTGGTGGGTGTGTACAATTATGAAATCTGGCAGGGACAAGCAATTTCAGAATAAAATAGAGTATTTTTTCACATTCCAACTGTGTGCATCCCCACTTTATTCCAAAATTGGCAGTCCCCACCAAAGTCCTTGATTTGTGTTCCTGTTGCATTCTGTGATTGTCTTACCACATTTTGAGATAGTGTATCCCTGCCACATTATGAGACTGCATGCCACTCCCCTGCCCCACATTTTAAAATTGTGTCCCACCTTGACATTCTATACCTTGGTTCAGCTATGTATTTCAAAACCAGCTCCTGACTTGACCTAAAGTAAAGTATCATGCATCTGAACATTCTGGAAATGCAAGCACTGCAGCCAATACTAGGTCATTTTTTTTACTGTACTTCAGTTACAGTTTCTTAAACTTTGGAGAAATAGATCCTATAAGGTTGCTGAGAGGGAGGACAAGGCTGGGAGATCTGGTTCTGACATCATCAGTGGCTCTTCACTGAAACTGGCTTTTTTGAACAGGGAGTGAAATTATGGTACAAAATAGCTCATAACTTTAAAATGCGGTAACATAGAAACTTTATTTTTCACATAAGATTTAATGGAGATATTCTGATTCTAATTCTTCAATGTAACAGTTTTAGTTGGACTCCTGCTTTAACAAAAAACATATTGGGCATGACTTTTCAAAGACTCGGGACTGGTGCAAGGTACTTGTGGCATGGAGAAATGGCGCACGGAGTATCTTGCACCTCACCTTGTGCCAGTCCCAATTTTCAGATGACCCCTGTGGCACCTGGGGGTCTGCCTGCACTGGCTGTCATAGTTTCATAGTTTGATTATGAATCCTGGGGCACTAGGACAAAAAGTAACCGATTAAAAAGTAATGGCTACTATGTCGCGGTCTACAGGTCGCCCAGAGCACACATTGCCGGAGTAAATGTTGCCGAAAATGTTGCCGCGTTGTCAAAAGGCAACATTATTTTTTTTTTGATTACTGTTTACTGTCTTCAGTGATATATTGCACAGGCTACCAGTTCGTTTATCAGTAAGGGTTGAAATTGAATTACTCTGAACTTACGTTGCCACAGCAACTAAATCAAACTTCAACATGTTTTTTTTTCATTTACCAGTAAGGGTTGAAAAAGAATTACTCCGAACTTACATTGCCACAACATCTAAATCAAACTTTAAAATTTTTTCTTTTTCATTTACCAGTGAGGGTTGCAATCAGATTACTCTGAACTTAAATTACCATGGCACCCAATCAATCAATTATTCTAATTATATTTACCTCACCTGTATCAGCTTTTAATTTAAGTTCTCAAGGCACTACGTTTGTATCTTTCATCAACATGCAGTTCATCCCATGTCAGAAAGGCAAGCTAAAGCTTGCACTTGATACTTTCCTCTACAGAAAGGAAAAAGATGGTGCAGACAACAAAATTATTTGGTGCTGAGAGTTGTGAAGTTGCCTCGCCCAGCTGCACACTGTGGGAGATGCTATTTCAAAGGATCCAACAGAACACAACCATGCCCCTATACACTGAAAGGTTTATGGTGATGCGGCCAGAGCAAGCATCAAGCACCATGAGAGAGACACTGAGGAGCCCACATGCAATGTTGTGCATCATGGGTTGCAGGAGGTCGATGTTCACCACGTGCACCTGCTTCCTTCCCAGGATACTTAAGGAGAGATGTTCATTGCCAGAGGCAGCAATGCAGCACAAACGAGAACTACAATATTCAGGAGTTCACAAATACTGTCAGCAATGAGCCGTTTTTAAGGGTGAATGAGAACATATTAATTTTTGCTAGTGATGATGACCTTAAATGCCTAGCAGAAAATGGTCATTAGTTTTGTGATGGTACCTTTAGTGTTGCACCAAGGGGTGATGATCAGTTGTATACTGTGCACACTTTAGTTAGTGGGGTAAACCATCCATGTGTGTATGCCCTTCTCCCTGGATGCAGTGAGGCTGTATATCTTAAGTTTTTCAAGCACCTAGAGGCCTTACTTAGTAAGAAACTTGAACCACAATGTATAATGCTGGACTTTGAACTAGCAACTGTAAATGTGCTATGCAAGGCTGTCCCAAATGTAGACCTTAGTGGGTGCAATTTCCATCTGGGATAAGATTTGTGGCACCACATTCAAAGTGCTAGTTTACAACAGCAGTATATGAAGGAGGAGGATTTTGCACTGAAGGTTCACTGTATACTTGTGCTGGCTTTTGTACCACAAGATTGTGTAGAGAGATTTTTTGAAATGCTGCAAGACAATGACAGGTTCTCTGAACTGGAAGTAATAATTGATTACTTTGAGGACACATATACTGTAAGACCCTACAGAACCAGAAAAAGTAGAGACCAACCGCAATATCCAATAGCGTTTTGGAATCAATATGAACGTGTTATGAATGACCTGCCAAGAAGTAATAAAGCCCTCGAAGCCTGGCACAGAGTGTTCTCCAGGACTGTACCAATAGCCCATCCTACTCGTGCCAGACTGGCAAGAAAGTTGAGACAAGAACAGCACGCTGTTTCTCTTCAGTGCAGACAACTGGAGCTTGGTCAGGATTCATCAAGGAGGAACAGTAAATACATTCGAGTTAACAAAATATACAAACACATCTGCTCAGATTTCTCTCACAGAACGCCAAAGCAGTATCTCAAAGACATTGCCAGTGTCCTTGAAATTAACGCTGTATAGATACACTTTTAACACTTTTAACATTTTTAGAAATTAAAGTTTTTATGAGTTTTACCATACAACCAGAGTTTTAAGCACAAGCACATGCCCAAGCCTCATTCTGCACCATGTCCCAATCACATTACTATGATGTTCCTTGTTTAACTACAAGCCTCATTCTGCACCATGTCCCAATCAAATAAGAAGTTGCTGCATGTCCCGTTCACCCATTTAAATGTAAAACCAGTAATGTGAATGCTGCATGTAAATGTAAAGCATGTCCCATTTGTCTGTGGGTGACATTTAGTCAGTGACTTCATATGACACGTGATTTTTTAATCAGCATTATACTGTCCACTTGGCATTTTAACCACACTATTTTCTCAGCAACATTTTGTCTGGGGACAAATCATCCACTTTTGGAATACTGGAGGCTGAGTCCCATTATGGGCTCACCACCATTCAATGGTGGTAGTTATATTTCCTATTACACATATACTGGTCCAAGTTATTTTTAAACTGTTCCATACTGTCACTCATTACCACATAGTTTGGCAAAGAGTTCCATATTAATGTGCCATCCTTGCAATGGAGGCAGCAGTGTGGCACAGTGGAGTGTGGCTTGTGTTAGGGCACTACTGCAGTAATCCATTAATTGGGATTCTGCAGCCCCTGGCAAGTAAAGCATGAGCCATTGGAGTTAGACCAGCCAGAAGCTGGTCTAGCAGGTCATGCTCCATTCCATGTGCCCTGCCATAGTGGATGGTGGCCGTGCTCCCCATTATAGCCCCTGCCAGTGGGCATCTGCCACTGTCCCACACCCAGCCTAGTGTTCCCAGAGTGGGGGGCATTGTTTGTGTTGTCCATAGTCCCAAAAGTCCTGGTACACTCCCCCCCACTGTACCCTATGCCATGGTCAGTCACCACCCCATACCCCATCCTGCCCTGGACTGCCCACCCCGAACCCTGCCAGCAGCTGGCAGGTCCCCTCTATGGCCACCACTGCTGTCCAACATGGCCACAAGCTGAGGCTTTCCATGTCTATGCACCAGGTGTTTGGTGCTCAGGATGACTTGAAGAAAACTTGGAGTGTTTGGCGCCTGGACCCTGTTTTCTCTGGAATTGGGCACAGGGTCCCTGATGCACCTGAGTTTGCCACAGTCGGGGTGTCGGTGCAATATGCCCCTGTCTAACGGGGCTTTGAAAATTGAGCCCATTGTTTCTTGCTGTTTTATGCCCTTCCTTCCATCTCCACAATCTCCTATCCAATCCATGGAACCACTGCTTCCTTTACACCTTAGCCTCTACATAGCATAAAGATGTAATAGTGGTTGTGTTCCCTGTCCCTCACACAAACTGTGAAAACTCAGGTGGTGCAAGATCCGAAAAAGCAAATCATGTGCTCAGCATCTGTTAAGAGACAGAGGAGATGACAAAAGAATTGTACAGACCTGGATGATGTGCTAGAAGGTGAGAATTCATCTTGTGGGCCAATCTCTCTGCATTGCCCTAGCTTTGTTCTAATGCTGTCTCTTCCACTTAGGGCACAAATGTCTTAGTCAGACTAGTTTTGTTGGGCACACCCATCCATCAGTCCCAGCCTGTTTTACATACAAACACCTAACTGGATTAATGTGCATATGTAGCAGATGACAGGCATCACAGAAGCCCTTCTACCAGCTGTCAACATGTCCTACACTAAAAAAAAACTCTCCTTAACAGTCCACAGGGCTCAGTCAAACAGAGTTGCAAGGCATCCAAATTGTCATGTGATGTACAATAACCCAGGCTGTAGCACTAACCTGGGTCATCAACTTGTTAAGAGGTAACAGTTATCATTGAGCCCTTATGCAGTCCTGCAACAAATATTTGAAAGTTTTCTAAGCCTTTAATGTTTTATTGATTCAACTCCCACTGGCCAATGTCTGCAACACTGCTGGTGGTATTAACACTGAATTACAATATGATAGACTTTGCTATGACGATGTCCACTCTTATGAAACCATGTGTGACTGCATCTAAGTGGCCCAGTATTATGGACATCGGTGTGCAATTGATGTTACGTGTACTGTATATGACCTTTGAACGATGGCTCTACTGTATATAGAAGAAATGCCAAAAAGATACCCATCTTGTGGAAAGACTAAGGGGATTAGAGAGGTATAAAGGTGCTGGCTGATATATGTCTTCAACACATGTAGGTGTTACTCTCTTTTCAGCAGCTCCAGATGAAATTTTCAATTCTTAAGGTACACTTCTAGAAAGATCTCTGATAGAAATGCAGAAACATAGAAACATAGAAGCTGTCAGCAGAAAAAGACCTCTTGGCCCACCTAGTCTGCACTAAAGTCCCAACCTATTGTGCTACTGTGGACCCTAACTGATCTCCAGCCTTACCCCCCCAGCCCTGTTACTAAGCTCCCTGTGTCTATCCCATGCATGTTTGAAACCTGTTACCATTTTCATACCCACCACCTCTGCTGGGAAGCTGTTCCAGGTACCCACCACCCATTCTGTGAAGAAATATTTCCTCACTTCCTCTCTAAGTCTCCCCCTTTCCAGCTTCATATCATGCCTTCTCATCCTTGAGCATCTCTTTCTGTGCAATATGCCACCCTCCTGTACCTTATTGACACCCTTGAGGTATTTGAATGTTTCTTTCATGCCTCCCCGTTCTCTCCTTTCCTCCAGTAGGTACATATTTAATTCCCTGAGACTTTCCTCATAGGGCTTCTAATGCAGGCCATTCACTATTTTGGTTGTCTTCCTCTCAACTGCCTCTACCTGGTCTATATCCTTCCTGAGATGGGGACTCCAGAACTAACATAATAACATACTATTTGCCAGCAGATTAGGCCTTACGGTCCATCGAGTCTGCTCGAACCTTAGATCCTTAGTTGGGTGCCGGGGCCCTCCCATCCCTTGTGTTCCAGAAACCCCTATCATCCATCCCCACCGCCCCGGGACAGGCCATCATCTGATACATCCGTTTTCTGTGTCTGTCCCACTCTCTCTTGAAGCCTCCACTGTGGATCTCTGAACCAGCTTGCCAGGCAGTGCATTCCAAGGGTCCACCACCCTCTCAGTGAAAACCTCCTCCTCTTTCCCCTCACCCTTCCACCTAACTTCAAACCATGCCCTCTGGTGATACCTCCTGCTTTAGTCTAAGATCCCCTCCATGTTTACCCTATTTATTCCCTTGAGGTACTTGAAGACCTCAATCATGTCCCCCTGTCTCTCCTCTCCTCCAGTGAAAACAGGCAGAGCTCCTCAAGTCTGTCCTCATACGTCAAATCCCCTAGCCCTCGTATCATCTTAGTTGCCCTCCTCTGTACCCTCTCCAGGAGCTGTATGTCCCTCTTCAAGTGTGGTCTCCAGTACTGTACACAGTACTCAAGGTGTGGTCTAACCAGTCCATTGTACAGTGGCAGAATCACTTCCTTGCCCCTAGAGGTGATCCCCCTTACGATGCATCCCAACATCCTGTTTGCCTTGCTAGCCGCTCTCCTGCACTGCTCAGAGTTATTCATACATGCATCCACCATGACCCCTAGGTCTTTTTCCCCTATTGAGGCCTCCAGCGCCTCCCCTCCCAGGGTGTACCTGTGTTTAGGGTTTCCCCGACCAAGATGCAACACCTTGCACTTGGTGATATTGAAATTTAATTTCCATGTGTGAGCCCAGCTTTCCAGGGTGTCCAGGTCCCCTTGCAGGGCCAACCTCCCCTCTTCTCCCTCAACTACTGCTCCCATCTTGGAGTCATCCGTGAAGAGACTCATTTCACACCCTATACCCTCCCTGATGTCCGATATGTATGCATTAAACAGGATCGGACCCAGGACCGAGCCCTGCGGTACCCCACTACCAACCTCTCTAGGGTTCGAGAGCTCCCCACAGACCACTACTCTCTGGGTGCATCCAGCTAGCCAGTTTTCAATCCATCTGACCATCAAAGGGCCTACTCCTAACCCCAATCAGTATCTCCACCAGACCATTGTGGGGGACAGAGTCAAACACCTTGCTGAAGTCCAAGAATAATACATCCACAGGCTTTCCCCTGTTCAGTTCTGATGTTATCCATTCGTAGAACTCCACAAGATTGGTTTGACATGATCTACCTGGCACAAACCCATGTTGCAGACTATCCAGACGTCCCACCTCCTCCAAGTATACCCCCAATCGTTCCTTTAGTATACTCTCCAATAATTTTCCCACCACCGAGGTCAAACTGATGGGTCTATAGTTACCTGGTACTTCCCTCGACCCCCCCTTTATGGATTGGCACCACATGCACCTCTCGCCAATCCCTAGGTACCCTCCCTGTCTCAAGTGACCTGTTGAAGAGCTCCACCAGGGGTGCAGCCAGTATGTCCGCCAATTCCCATAGTACTCTCGGATGAATGCCATCCGGCCCAGGAGATTTGTCTTTCTTTAGGGCCTTGAGGGATAACCACACCCTTTTGGCAGAGATAGCATCATCCGTCCCCTCCACCTTACTGGCCTTTTTATCCTTATCCAGATGTGACACCCCTGGGGTACCTCTTCCTCCCTCTTGCTCAATTTCTGTTGCTCCCCTGATCCTACTCACTGCCGCTTTTATCCCCTTCATGCCTTGCTTTGTAGATATCCCTTCCCCCTCCCTAGTGAACACAGAGGCAAAGTACTTGTTAAATACCTCTGCCTGGTCCATCGCCTCTTCCACCCACCCTCCTTCTGATCTCAATCTGCTGAGATGGCCCTTAGTTTTCTCCACTCCCCAATGTACCGAAGAAACCTTTTCCCTCCATGTATTCCTGTGCAGCCACTGCTCTTTTACTGACTTTGCTCCCTCACCATATGGGTGACTTTTCTAGATGCAAGATGGTACATTTCCTTATCCCTATCCCTCTTGTTGTTTTATATTTTTGTAGGCCGCCTTCTTTTCTCTGACTGCTACCTGTACCTCACTGGACCACCAGCATGGTTTATGTGACCTTGCTCCTTATGTTTCAACTTAGCGCAGATCCTGACTACCTCATGAAGTCCCCGTTTTATGATCTCCCATCTCCTTTCCACACTTGTTATTGATGTAATCCCCTTCAAGTGATCCTTGAGAATATTTCCCATACCCACAAAGTCTGCCCCCCTGAAGTCCACTGCCAGTGTCCTAGATTTCACCCTCCCTCCCCCCATGCTTATTTGAAACCAGACAGTATTGTGGTCGCTCCCAGTCAGGAGGTCCTGTACAACCAGGTCCCTTACCAGATCCCCATCTGCCAGAATCACGTCCTGGACATGCCCCTCCCTTGTGGGCTCCATCACATGCTGTGTTAAGAACACATCCTGGAAGCCGTCCAGCAGCCTCTGCTCCTTGGCCACCTTAGAGGACATGGTTCCCTAGTTTGTACCTGGCATATTAAGGTCCCCCATCAACACCACTCCTTCCCCTTTTGGTCCACACTGGGCAATGATGTTGTCCAGCAAACCATCCTCTAGAACATCATTCATCCCGGGGGGGCCTATATACTACACCCAGCTTGATCCAGTACTCCAGGTTCGACCTCACCATTGATCTATATAGGGGTAACTCTACCTCCCTTTATCTGCTGGTGATACCCCTCCCTATGCACCCCCATATCCCACTAGCCTTTTCTACTGCCTTATCACACTGCTTTGCTACCTTCAGGTCATCAGATATGATGATCACCAGATCCTTTTCTCATTTTGTTGTTAACCTATCCCCCCTAAATGATATGTTGCCCTTGGGATTTTGTGCCTTATGTGCATAATTTTAAATTTTTTGGCATTGAAGCCCAGTTTAACAAACCCATGACCAGTCTTTCAGTTTTTGTTGATCTTCCTTCATTTTCTCCATCCCTCCACATGGTGTGTTCACTCTGTTGCAGACTTTTATGTCATCCGTGAACAGGCATACCTGTCCTTCCAGACCCTCTGCGATCTCACTAATAAAGACATGGAAGATTACCAGTCCCAGTACTGACCCCTGTAGCACCCGGCTGGTTACCTTACCTTCTTTTGAGTAAACTCCATTTACCACCACCCTCTGAGTTCTGTTACTTAGGCAACTTTGTACCCATTGTACTATCATTGGGCCCACTCCCATGCTAAATAGTTTGTTTACCAGTCTTCTGTGCAGAACAGTGTCGAAGGCCTTACTGAAATCCAGTTAGGCCACATTGACTGCTCCTCCTTGATTCACTTCCCTGGTAATCCAGTTAAAAAACTGTCAGGTTTGTTTGACAAGATCTACCCCATGTGAACCCATGCATTCTCGGATCCTGCAATCCACTGGTGTTAAGGTATTCCCCAATCCTTTCTCTAAGTATTTTCCATAACCTTGCCCACCACTGAAGTCAGGCTTTCAGATTGCTATTTTCCTGCCTTCTCCCAATTCCCACTTTTGTGTAGTGGGACCACATCCGTCCTCCTCGTGTCCCCTGGAACTTCCCCCATATCCAGTGATAGATTGAAGAGGGCCATCAGAGACACAGACGGTTCCTCCTTTAGTTCCTTCAGTATCCTATTGTGAACCCTGTCCAGTTCCATAGCCTTGTCTACTTTTAGTTTTGCTAGTTCCCTGAGGACTCTCTCCTCTGTAAAAAGGTTAGTGCCCACCTCCCTTCCTTTAATGTCCTTCTCCACTATCTGTGGCCTGTCACCTACCCCATCCTTTGTGAATATTGAACAAAAGTACTTATTCAGTATGTCAGCTTTCTTCTGGTCCTCTTCCACACTTCCCCCCTTTCAGTGTTACTATCCCTGCCTTGTTTTTCTTCTTTTTGCTTATGTACCTGAAGAAAGTATTATCACCAATTTTGCTGATTTGCAATATTTTCTTCTGTTTGTGCTTTAGCTCTCCTAACTGCCTTTTCTGCAGGGATCAACACATTTCAAAATGGCATGCTAGTCCAGGACAACTGGCCTAGCCAAAAGTGGTAGTCCCAGAGTTTCGAGTGGTAGTCCAGTACATTTAAATGAAAATTTTAACCCAACGTATGTAGAAATAAATTACATGGTGTGGCTGGGGTCGTATTATAGTATTATGTCATAGGATGGATGAAGATTTAGAAGAACTGTGTAAATCAGGAAAAACAATACGTTTCCATCCAATTCCTATACTTTCTTTTCTGACTTTTAATACAGCAGGCCCAGGGTGTACATTGCACCAGGTCCCTGTAATTGCTACTATGTCCAGGTCTCCTGCTGCCATGGTGTCCTCTAGGTCCACCATCTTGTTGCCCAGACTTCGAGCATTTGAACACATGGGTTAATATTTTATACTCCCATCCCCCTTCTTCTTGCCCTTTTGACCCTTCCTTTTTTCTTCAACTATTATCTTTCCTCTTCCCCCTTCACTCTTCCTCCTGATTTCCTATTTGTGTTTGTTCCCTGTGGGACTTCACACCCTTGGGATTCCCACTGCTGACCCTGTAAGCATGTGGGGCTGGCAGACTATATCTTCCTACCTTATTCCACCTCCTCTCTCAGCTAGTTTAAATACTTACTACTGTAGCATTTAAACTGTTCATTAAAGATCTCAGTCTCCCTCCTGAAGGGATGCAAGCCATCACCCCTGTACCTTCCTCTATCCCTCCAGGTGGAGCCCTAGTCCCCAATGAATCTGAATCCCTCTTCTTTGCACCACTTCTTCAACCATAAGTTGAAGACCCTGGTGTGGAGCCTCCTGTCATCTCCCTTGGCATGGACAGGAGCAGCTGTAATCTTGAGAGCTCTCCAGATAAACGTGGAATGGGGATCCCTGGCATGACAAAGCAGTCTGCCAAGACACCTCTCCAAAATAAGAGCAGCTATCCAGAGTCTGGGTAAACACATCAGCGCACTTTCTACCTGGGACTGGTTGCAAGAAACTGGTCTTGACCACCACACAGAAAGGACAAGCGGTCAGGTCTATACCATGGTAAGGGATGTCCAAAAACCTGTATTGTAAAGGGGCAGAGCCAAATGGGAACAATAACTAGGACAAACTATTTTCCACAGTCAGTGGGCTTCCTATATCTCAATGGCCAACCCTTGGTACAGGGCCACAATGGGCAGATTAATTTCGACCAAATTATTATTATTATTTTTTTTTTTTTATTTTAGTCTTTGGTAACCGGGTAAGGCCCACTAGGCACAAGTGCCTGTTTTCAGGGGCGACCTGGGAGCACTGGGTAGTTAAGTGACTTGCTCAGAGTCACACAGTATGCAAGTGGAGGTTGTGAGAATCAAACTCAGGTCTGGTCTGCTGGATGTATCAAGCTTGTTTGCACCTCATTCCTCTAACCTCTAGGCTATACTGCCAGCCATAAATTCTCTACAGGTAGTATAGGACCCCATGGCTTTACACACTATAGGCACATTTCCCCATTCTAAATGTTGGTGTTGTTCACAGTCAGATGCTGGCCTCCTTCTCATACTCTGGGAGTATCCATGGCTTAATATTTTTTTGAGAGGAGTCTTGGCAGACTGCTTTGCCATGCTGGAGATCCCCAGTCCACGTTCATCTGACCTAATCATCCTGTTTTAGATGACATTTCTCTAGTGGGGGAGTTTTCCAAACCTTTACAGAGCTGGTTGCTAGCAGCTGTGAAGGAAGCTAAAAGGTTTATACTGATGAAGCAGCACCAGACTGCCGTTCCTTTCGTAATAATGTGGCACATATCTCTGGCAAAGCTAGCCCAGTCTGAATGTCTCTTCTTCTCCACACTGGGAAAATTGTAAATTTATAGCATACACAGAGATAAGGCCTATTGTTGTCTTCATATCTATGTTCAGTACCACCACCACAGCCCTGCAATCCCCCCCTCCTAGAGGAACAAATGAGGCACATATTGTAGTTCCTGGTTAACGGTTTCTCCTTCCCATATACCAGGCACAACTGAATACTCTCCAGTACTATGACTGCTTGCACTACCCATGTGGTGATCTATTTTTGACCAAGGTTACTGGCTTCACTTTGCCAAGAATTCCACTGTGATCTTGTGTAGGCAGACTAACAGTAAGGACTCCTTCAGAATATAGCATTATATGGTATTATCTGCTTTAATCATTCTATATATTACTGCAGCTTATGAATAATGGGCTCAATTTCCAATCGCCCCTCAGAGCAGTGCAAGGTCTGCTGAGCTATGACTGAGGCATCATCCAGGTGCATCATGGCACCTGCGTTCTATTTTATAAACATGGGGGTGTCTGCGCCAAAGTCCCCAGAGTTGCACCAAACATTAGATGCACCTGAGGGGCTTGATGAGGGTCCCATCAATCCCCCCTCACCCAGCACAAGCCTGGACATGCCACAAAGATAGGAGGGTTAATATGCCTGGACAGTGAGGACCAGGGGCTGAAGGAGTAGTGGGATTTCCATGGGGGGCAATGGGAGCATTGCAGCAGTGAGAAGAATCTGAGGAGTCACCCAGCAGAGGTGCCATGTGCAGTGGCACAGAGCTAAGTAGCCCGGGTAGGCAGGATTTACATTGCCAGACCATCATGACCCGGACACCATACTTCAAATCAAATCATACTTTATTTCTAGCATGCTTTTCTTAAACCAAAATGCATTTACAATTTAAAATATACAACAACAATTAAAACACAAGGAATTAAAAGACAGCATACATATGACTAACAATCCTCCCCAAATGCTATGCAAAATAAATAAGTTTTCAGGGAGGATTTGAATGTCTCAGTGGACAGGTACTCACTCTCTAATCCGGCAAGGTAGATAGTTCCACAGGGTCGGGGCTACAAAAGCAAAGGCCCAAGCACCTGATGCCTGTAAACGGACCCTGGGAACCTCTAGTAATCCCTCATCGGTGGAGTGGTGAGGGTGGAGGGTCAGTAAGGTCACAGGAGGACTTGCAAGTAACCCAGTCCATGTCCGTGTAGGGTCTTATAGGTCAGCAATGGGACCTTGAAGATGATCCTCCATTGCACCAGCAGCCAATGCAGTTCATGCAGCACAGGCGTGACATGGCAAGATCTTTGACTGCCCTGTCAACAGCCTGGCCGCCGCATTCTGCACCAACTGCATGCAATGGAGATCCATCCCTGGTAACCCTAGGTACAGAGTATTACAGTAGTCAAGACGAGAGGACACAAAGACGTGAACCAACACAGGAAGGTCATCGGGCGAGAGAAGGTGCTTTATCCGGGCAATGTTCCTCAGATGGAAAAATGAGGACCTGACAACTTCTGACACCTGTGCTTTGAGTGTCAGTTCATTGTCAAGCACAACCCCCAGATTCTGTACCTTCTCAGAAGGTCTCAACTGGTCACCCCCCAGCACCAGGCCGGACGGTTGCCCAGGAGTCAATTTCTCTACCAGCTGACTAGGGTCCACCACCAACACCTCAGTCTTCTCTGGATTTAGTTTCAACCAGTTAGCACTCATCCAGTCCTGAATCTTGGCGAGGCAGTTGTTAAATACTGAGACAGCACTACTCTGTTTGGATTAAAAGAACAGGTAGAGCTGAGTGTCATCTGCATAGCAGTGAAAACTCAGCCCATACTGCCTTATTATGTCTCCCAATGGCAGCATATATGCCATGAACAACATGGGGACAGTACAGAACACTGTGGAACCCAACAAGGCAGGGTAAAGGGGGCCGAGAAAAAAAAATTCCCGACACCACCCTCTGAGACCTGCCAATGAGAAAAGAATGGAACCATCTGAGGACTGTCCCTGACAGTCCACAGATTACTCGCAAGCATTCCAACATCACCCCATGATCCACGGTGTTGAATGCTGTAGAAAGATCAAGGAGGACCAAGATCGAATGAGTCCTCCGATCCCTTGCTATTAGGAGATCATTCATCACCCGAAATAATGCTGTCTCAGTACTGTGCCTCCTCCTGAAACCAGACTGGAGAGGATCATAGACCTCATGGATGACAAGAAAGTTCTCGAGCTGCAATGCAATTACCTTCTCAATAACCTTACCCAAAAAGGGCAGGTTAGAGACTGGTCTACAGTTCACAAGACAGTCTGGGTCACTGGAAGATTTCTTTAAAAGGGGAGTCACCACCACCTCCTTTAATGGATCAGGGAACACCACTTGATCCAGTGAACACCAGACTATCTCTGCGAGGATCGGTCCGATGACATCTATACACCCCACCAGGAGGTGTGTTGGACCAGGATCCAAACTACAGTAAGTCGGTCATAAGCCTCGAACAATCTTCATGATATCCATGATCGCTGGATGGTCAAAAACCATCCAGACAGACCTGGTGTCTGTGCCCTCACATCAACCTCCACCATACTCATTTGAACGAGTTGAACAGATCTCTGACCTGATGGAGGACACCTTACAGTATCTGCAAAAAATCGAGCAAACTTCTCACACTTATCTTGTGAAAAGGCTCTCCGGCCCCGACGACAGACTGGATTGCACAGTCTGTCCACGGTCCAAAAGAGCTGAGCAGGTCAATTTCTTGCAGCAGTGATCTCCTTGGACAGGAACTCTGCCTTCTTACGGAAGATTTCTGATTGATAGTCCAAATAATGGGCGATCAACCTAAGCCTGTCCTCCTTCAGGCCAGATTTCCGCCAATGACGTTCCAACCTTCATCCACTCCCTTCAACTCCCTCAAAGTTCCATCAAAACAAGGGGACTGAGGACGAAGAGGGAGGGGGCGAACTCAGACAGATGCTATGGAATCCCAGGCCTCCAGTATTACCCTATTATTATTTTGGACCTGCTAACTCACTTTCTAACCAAACACGACCTGCTCTGCCATGAACAACATGGTTTCCAAAGGGGCTACAACACATCTACAGCACTCATTGAGCTCACTACTTTTATTCATGAGGCCCTTGAACATGGATCCATGGCTGGGGCTTTCTACATTGATTTGACCAAAGCTTTCGATACTGTCAGTCATGAGCTCCTACTCCATACTGTCCCATCCCTTAACTTTGCTCCAGAGGTCACTGCCTGGTTCAAAGATTACCTGTCTAATCAGACACAACAAGTCAAAATAAATACTACTATCTCCACATGCAAACCAGTCCACACTGGTGTCCCACAGGGGTCTATACTTGGCCCACTACTCTTCTTCCTCTTCCTAAACTCCCTCCCTAACTCTTGCAGTGGTCACATGCTACTGTATGCCAATGATGTGGTAGTGTTTTGGAAACATCCTCATCCTAATTCCCTTCAATCTGCTCTGCAGGGCCACTTTAGGGAGATAGAAACATGGTTCTCTGTACACTGTCTTATTATCAGTGACAAGAAAACAAAGACCATGATCTTTGCACACCGCCAAAGCCCCCATTGTCAGGCACCACTAGTTATAAAAAAACACCCATGGCTCCACTCTAGAGCAGGTCTCATGTTTCAAATATCTTGGAGTCACCTTAGACACCACCCTTTCCTACCACTCTCACATACAACAGGGCACCACCTCTATTAACACTAGATTAGGGATCTTCTACAGGCATAAGCACTGCCTACCCCCCCTCCCAGGCCATGCACCTCGCTGAGTCCTCATCTGTCCTATCCCTTGTGGACTACGGTATAATCATATATGGATCAGCGGATCAAACTGCCTTATGCAGCATCAGTCTCGCCCTTAACAAAGCTTGCCGACTAGTCTTGGGGTGTGACAGATTAACACACACATGTGAGCTTTATAATCAAACTGACTGGCTTAACTTCCAAGGCAGACTTAAGTACTTTACCTGCCTCCTCCCAAAAAAAATACAACTTAAGCAAGCCCCCGTCGGCCTCCACCCACTTATCCACACAGCCTACCATAGACAGACCCAAAGACACACAGCTAACTCTACCCTTCTAGTTCCCCACTGTAGAACCTCACTTGGACAAAGATCCTTCTGTTATCCGGCTCATCTATGGCTGAACAGTCTACTGTCCTCCATCTCCTTGACCCATAGCCTCAGCATATTTAAATCGGGTCTCAAAACCCTGCTCCTTGACACAGCATCCTATAACCATAATTAATCCCACACGCTTACTATTCCAACCCCCCACCATCTTTTCAGAGACATTTGTTGCACAGGAGCCTACTCTGCCCCTGTAAATTATCCTGTAGCTAATGGTTAGCCATATGCCTGCCCCCCCTTCTAGGTCCTCCCCGGTCTTGTTATACGACTCTGGGTCCTTCAAGATCCTACAAAACTGTATCCTGTTTTAGCACTGACTCTAGACCTTCTGTATGCTCACAGTTGATGTGATCTCCAATATAAGCTAAATCCAGGACAAACGGACCTTGTATTATTCCAATATAATTGTATATCTGTGATACCTATACATATATTTTTTTTCTCTTTCGTGTATTTTTACTCTGTATTCTTACTTTGACTGGATGTGGAGCCTTTGCAAATGAGTCTATGACTCAAAGGATTGTAATTCTGATTCTATTCAATAAACAATAAACAATTATAGTGCGTCACTAGATCTCCTGGATCTAAGCATTCCAATGGCCAACTCGATAGGTCCAGCACCTCCAACATACCCTCTAGGGTTACACCCATCAAAGGGTGGTACCAGACCATTTCCAAAGGGGCTCATCTCATAGGGGGAGCCACAAAACTGAACCTGATAGAGTGATAGTCTGACCATCCAACTGGTTCCACCACCAAGTCATCGACCTCCATCCCCAGCGGGGAACACCAGGTCTAAGAAGTGACCCTGACAATGGGTT
Organism: Neoceratodus forsteri; assembly: GCA_016271365.2. Lineage (NCBI taxonomy): Eukaryota > Metazoa > Chordata > Ceratodontiformes > Ceratodontidae > Neoceratodus > Neoceratodus forsteri. The sequence continues at coordinate 1,408,623,154 of CM057452.1, forward strand.
GCAGCAGTAACTACCTGTGTAAATCCCAACTAAATCATCAGTTGGAAGAAGTTTTGACCAAAAGACGAGAGTTCATCATCGACCCAGGCATTGAAATACCCCAGGACCAAGCACCTGGGGGCCTCCAATACCATGCCGACCATGAAGTCTGCAACTTCCTGCAGGAAAGCTTTCTCATCTCTGGGTGGACAGTAGATGAGAAGAATCCTGCTGTCCACACCTGCCCCTAGGATACACTCAAAGGATCTGGCAATCCCCACTGGAACCTCCACCAGGTCCAGTTCCATCTTAAAACAGATGGCTACACCCCAGCCCCTTCGATACAATCTCAGGCGGTGTATCACTGAGTACCTGGCAGGAACTGCTGACTTCAATACCCAACCAGCATTATCATCCAGCCAGGTCTTGGTAATGCAAGCCAGGTCAGATGACTCAAGATCAGCAATAACTGCTGTCTTGTTTTTCATAGACCTGGCACTGCACAACACCGCCTGAGTTGGATGAGAGGCCATGGAAGAACAGGTGACTTTTTCACCCTCAGAGGAACCCTTGGGTATGGGAACCAGGCATGAAGGACCTCTTTCCTGGACCCATTTCACCCCAGGGTGCCTCCTCAGTCTCACCACCCTTATCCATCCACCCCGCTTCTCCCCCCTAGTCCGGGCCCCCCTTCTGCCCTTCTGCACAATACCTAAGGCATGACAACACCTATACACCTCAGGCTATAATGGGTAGTGGTGGGGTAGTAGCTAATTAAACTCTCTGAAGTGCTTGTGAGATGAAGGAGAATTCAGGAGGTGCTCTGCAACATGAAGCGGAGTACTCCGCGTTATAATGGCTAAGGCGAAGTCCATTGAAAACAATGACTTCGCATTACTCCACCTTCCCAAACCACTACTCCACCAGTTCTTAAGGTGAAGTACATTGAAAACAATGTACTCCACCTCACTTCACCTTGGTTTTAAGCTCCAAAGGCAAATTTTGCAGTGATTCATGGGATTTCAGGTCACATGGTTTCTAGATTGTTCTGCACATCCTCAGTTTGGGGTAGTGTGTGTATGACGCTGTAGGAGACAATCTGCTCTGAGAGCTCTCTGCGATTCAAACTTTCTAAAAACTGTTAAAAAGGCCTTTTTGGGTCATCTATTTTGCTGAAACTTTAGTTCATTGATTATAGGAAACCCTTCTGTGCTCATATCATCGAGCGTTTATTGTTTGTGTGTGAATTTTGAATGTTAATGTACAATATTCAGTCTGTGTACTGAGAGACAGTGGAAGTGTACTTTATGGGACGAGGCGTATCTGTGGTGTAGGTAGACTAACTTGGAGAAAAATGCAGTGCTTTCTGTTTTGGTGATATTTTTCTTGTATAACTGTGTTACTGTATACACAGTAATATTTTCAATAATTCTTGCCTTTTTTTGCTTATTGTTGTGGTGTAGCAGTGCATAATTTTAGTTTGTTTAAAATATGTGGTTATATTACTGAAGTTTTCAATTTGCTATGCATTACTTAGTGTGTGTGTGAGTATGTGTGTGATGCTTGTCATCAAATCAGGCTCCTTTTATTGTGCCACATAATTTCAGCAATGTGAACCTGCTATCCACTGCAGCTGTGTAGTTTTTGTATTTCTTTGTGGTATCTTTACTGGTACTAGTACTAGTGACTCTTACTGCAGCAGTGCAGTACATTGCCCTCCCCCCGCGGCCCACCCCAACCGGCAAAGGAATTCTTTCTCAGATTTGAATTTCTGATGGTGAGCACAATCGTAATCTGTCTGTGCATTTGCATCTTTTTAGGGCCCAATCTTCATCTCTAACTTAAGTCACAGTTGTTTCTTTGGCTTCCCTTCAGAGTACTGGACAGGTGTGGTGCATAATTCTGCATGAACATTGTACTCATTAATATGCATTTTTTTAACTCAGGACCATCATCATGAGACACTTGTGATACAAATCACATTCTTCCTCATCACGGTCACAAATGCAGTCACGAATCACGATTTACGATCACATCACGAATCACAACATTAATCTTTTTTAATAGTTACATGGATACAGTATATTGTAAGCCTGTTTTGTAGTATCTCTCCATGCTTCACCACCCCACTATTGTACTCATTAATGAGTGTTTTTAAGTCAGGAAGTTTTGTGCCACACCTTATCGGGGCCTAGGGAAGTACAGCTTTAGGCATTCGCATTTCTTCATCATCACAGTCACAAATGCAGTCACAAATCATGATTTACAATTACGTCACGAATCACAGCATACATTTTTTTACTAGTTACTTGGATGTATTGTAAGCCTGTTTTGTAGTATCTCTCCAGGCTTCACCTTCCCACCATTGTACTCATTAATAAGTGTTTTTAAGTCAGGGATTTGGACAGTGTCTGCAGTACATACACAGACTGGAAAAGAAGACTGACTGCACACTTGCAGTTTAGCACAGTATACTTGCACTGCTCAAAATACAAAGTGTCAGGCATAAGGAAGACAACAAAAAAATGGCATAATTACATACAAGGGCCAGGGATGGTGAAGGAATACATTTAATAACACAGCAAGGAAGGTGTGGGGGGCACATGGTGTATGGAAAAAAAAAAATAATGTGGGATCCCATGGTGATCCAGCAGCAGTTCCAGCATGGACATAATTTGCAACTGATGTCCCTCTATGCGATCCAGCTGCTGCTCCACAGCACTCACCCTATCATTGTTCTCCTCAGCAGCACTCCAGAGAACTGCCAAGTCAGCCTGCGTTACACACAGTTCTCTGGGGTCCACACATTCTACAGGCTGACCTGCCAGTGGTGGTGGTGGTGCTGGTGGAGCAACAGGTGCTGCTGTGGCCCTCCTCTTCTTAGGGATGCCTCCATGCACAGCTGCACTGTCTGCCACATAATGGCCAGCAGGTGCAGGCATGGTCCATTCTGTGGCAGCCTGCCTCTCCAACTGGTAGTGATTCAGCATATGGGTGTACTGGCTCCCCAGTCCCCAGGTGAGTCCCCCGGGGGCCACAGTGGACCTCCGCCTCACATAGGTGGCACTTGACCACACTGCTGTCCACCCCAACACAGTCAAAAAACTGCCAAACAATGGAGGTGTGGGGAGGACCAGGCACAGGCAGGGGAAGGCCAGAAGAACTGGCAGCTGACTGGTCATGGTGCTGAACTGGGATGGGATCCACAACTGGGCCTGGGGGAACAGGCACATCCTGCTCCAGAGGACCTGATGCTGGACTTGGTGGTGGTGGTGGTTTAACTGCCTCAGAGTCAGGACAGGAGGCGGTGCTGGTCCTGCTCTGGGGGGGGGATAACATTTACAGATAGAACAAATTATGTTAAAAAGAGTACAGAAAAGACAAACAAGTGTAGGTTTTAAAAAAGCTGTTGGGTCTAAATCAAAGTTTTAATTTCCTCCTCCCTCTGATCTCAAAGTATCGGCAGTCACTAAACACACTCCTCTCTCTCCATCTGCAAAGGAGAAAGTAAAAGTGTCTGCTTGTATGACTCACTTTCTTCCTGCCTAGCTAAAGAGCATATAACTTAGAGTACTGTAAGCCATGTGATGTGTGGGGGGGCTTCCAAATCTGAAACACCAACTGGATCACTTAGAATCATAATGAGGAATGCGAAGTCCATTAAAAACAATGACTTCACCTTACTTCGCATTGCCATTCCACCTTAACGCAGCAGTGGTAATGACAAGGTGGAGTGAGCACTTTTCATTGCCACTCCACGAGGAGGAAAGCAAAGTGCCCACTTCGCGTTCACTTCACCGGCAGAATTTAAATTTGCTGCATCTCTAGTAATGGGGGGGGCTATCAAATGGGGCGAAGGTCCCTCAGCCTGGATGGGGAGTAGCGCCTGCCCACCAAAACACAACTCCAACACAAATTCTCTATGCAGCTGTTCACTAAAACACATTAGCAACAGTCACAACACTCATCCCAAAACTTAAACAACAAACCACAAAACAGAATAATAAATAAGCTAAAATTAAATCTCAAAATTACACAAATAACCCACCCTGACACAAAATATAATCCATATATAAATATCACCCTATCCCATGATGCTGAATCAGTCACCACTACCCTCAGTTCTAGAAAAATACTGCATACCACCCACGGAATATGATTAATAACAATTCCTCCCCCCAAGTCCACTCATGGCCCGGAGATGGGGGCTGAAGGCCCTCTCACTGCCTAAAGAGTCCAAGTCCACAAAGGAGATCTACAAATATTTCAATCCCCTCTTGTAACTGTTCCAGATGTTATTATGGACAATAAGATTTACCCCCCTCCCCCAAGTCTTCTCACAACTGGAAGGGAGGAAAATTGAGGCACTCTCACTGCCTAAACTGAAAAATCACAGTCCACAAAAGGAAAGTAAAAATACAAAAAACTATATAGCACAGAAAATGAAAAAAACTAAAATGAGTCAAAGGAAATTTGTGGACCCCAGGACCTCTCACCACCAGGGAGCCACCAAAGGAATCAAAATTCGATCAAAAAGAGGGAGGAAATGCAATTAATTCTTGCTGTTATCATCCTTAAGGTGCAATAAGTGCCATAGTCCAGCATGGGAGAAAGGGCAATAGTTACATTCCAACAGAATGCTGTCCATGCAGCAGAAACAAAGAAGTGCAAGTCTCCACCCATTCTGGGCTGCAACTTAAAATAGACAAAGTTCCAATAAATCAATTTATCCTCGCTGCTTCCCACGTGGCTCGAACATGACTATACAGTTCCATACCAGCTCAGACCCATGGGCCAGATGTAGAAACCAGGAGTAAGTTGAAGAAAAGAGGATGCCTCCTCCCACTGCCACAAACAAGCTCAGATCACTCCCACCCATGACCCGCAGCTGCAGACACCTCAAAGCTAGGCCAGCAGGACCAGTCACAAGTTCCCTTAGGAGAGGCTGCAGATGATGCTTCCAGCTTCCTGGAGCAAATCCGGATGACTCCCGCTCAGTCACAGTAAATGGGGATCGAATATAGCTCTGAGACCAGTGGAGGACAGGGAGCTCCCCCACCCAACACTGCCCACTGAAAAGCACTGCCCTCGGTCTCTGGGCTCAGTCTCGATACTCCAAAGGAACCCATCAGCTTTGTCAAACCCTGACAGAAGCATGCCAGTGTTGATGGCAGCAATGGTGGCAAACATCCGCCACAAGCATCAGACCTCTGACCTCTGCCCTCTGTCTCCATGCTGCAGTCTCAAAAGGACACTGACCACCTCGGCAGTTCAATGGGCAGTTCCACTCCTCGGTCACCTGCCAGCACTTAGAAACAGTCCAGGGAGATAAAAATCACAGCTGATTGTTGCTCCAAACCACACGGGCTCCCACTGCAACCACAAGTGGACACTCCAAAAAAAGTAAGTAAAACAAAACAATAATGAAATTTAACTAAAAAATATAAAAAAAAAAAACAACAAAAATTAAGACATTAAAATTTTAAAACTCTACAAGAACTGTTGTGATGGCTGGTCCGCGTTGCCGCCATCTTGAAATCATATCATGCATGGTGGCTAAGCATTGTAAGGACACCAGTGATACTAGGTGGTAATAGCCCTGGCACCTGCCCCACAGGTGCCACGGTCCCCTATATGTGGCAGGTGGTAGTGACTGCAGGTTGGGGGGTGTAGTTTGTGGTTGGGCACATGGGTACATTCCCCAGGCACTGCAACATTTCCCTGGTACACAGACCCCCCCGCCTGGTGGCCAGTGGATGCCTGACTACACTGCTGGGGACTGTGGCATCTGAGGGGCAGGTACTAGGGATGTTGCCACCTGGGATCCAGGTAGGGATGCAGCAAATTTAAATTCCACCAATGAAGTGCTGGTAAAGTGGCCAAATTTGCCTGGTAGAGCAATTTGTGAAATTTTTCCACCTAAGACAGAATTTCGCCTAGGCAAACTTTCACCTTTTGCGGGTGAAATTCCACCTTCCGAAGGTGAAATTTCAGCACAGAAGGCAGAAATTCACCACAGAAGGTGGAATTTCACCACAGAATGTGGAATTTTGCCACAGAAGGTGAAATTTCGCCATTCCGCCAAGTGAAATTTCACTACTCCAACAGGTGAAATTTTGTATTTCGCGCTGCAAAATGGGTGGCATTTCACAGATTACTCTGCAACGTGAATTTCACTCACTTCACCCATCTCTAGATCCAGGTCATGACAGTTCAACCATGCCAAATCCCCCATCCTGGCTACTCAGCTCTGTGACATTGTGCATGGCACCTCCATTGGGTACCTCCTCAGATCTCTCTCACTATAGCTGTGTTGCAATCACTCCACATGGGAACCCCACTGCACCCTTGGCCCCATGGTACCCACCTTCCAGGCTTCCCTCCACTTACCACCTTGTCAGGCTATGGCATAGGGCCCTTAGACCAACTCCTGGCTGGTCTAACCTGAGCCCCCTTTTTTGACTATGGCTGGGTTTCTGTCATTCCAAATAAGGGGATGGTGCAGCCACACCATGGTGCAAGCCCCCTTGAGACCTGGTGCAAGGGCACTTCTGCCACAACAGTGGTGCAGGGTGGCTTTGGCGCATGACATCCCACTTTTAATGCAGTCTGCACTTGAAAATTGGGATTGCTGCAGACTTTGATGTAAGGTGCCACTTGTATCAAAGCCATTAGGTGCAGGCCCCTTGTATCAAAGTTTTGTGTTTTGGAAACCAAGCCCAGTGAGTTGTATGAGTATTTTTTATTCTTCCATACTGCTATCTGTGCTATGACAGTAGCGATGTTCTTAAGTGTGAATATTATCAGTTCTCAATGTGTGTTACTGATGACAGCTGTGCTCTTACTGTACTGTTTGTTGACATATTAATACAATTTTTCATGTTAAAAACAAAAAAGGACAAAAAATAGTATTTTATGTTACATACGATCTAGGGCTGGGAGAACTCTGAGAAGTTCTGACCCTTATTTAATAAGAACCAAAACATGAGAGAATTCTGATTAGTCCTGACTAGTTCTAATTTTTCATAAACATTTCAATAGATGTGTTAAAATGCATAATGGGGAGTAAAGTCTCTGTAGTATTCAACACAGTCGGGCAAAGGGAATACTTTAAATAATTATTTGTATGAAAAATAAAGTAGAACTGCTAATGTGGAAGGGAACTGGGGGCAACAACGACACATGTAGTGCAGTAAACGGCAGACAGCAGTTCTTTTGTGGCCTCCATTTATACACCTGCCTAGGCCCAGCACAGCAGCACATAATACACTCTCTTTGATTTCTCTCACTGATCTCTCAGTTCTCCTAGTGTATCCCACCCTCTTACTATTTCTCTCTTTCTCTCTCTCTGCTAAGTGTTTTTTAGTACAGTATGTATATTCTGAGAAATCTGTTTCCATGTCAAGACGACAACTAAAAAACGACGACTGTCAAAAGGGCACATGGATAATGCTGAATGGGAAATTCGCAATGTCTTTTTTTGCAGCGGGCTGTGACTCCCACACCCCCCTTTACAAATATACCAAATATACTAACTCCAGGGGGAGTGGACCTTGGGGAGGGGGTACAGAGACTTTGACAAATTTTCCATGCAGCATTATCCATTTGCCTTTTGACAGTCGCCGGTTAGTTGCCATCTTCACATGATACCGAGGAATCTCTTTCCCTCTTTACACTGTTCCCCATTTCTCTCTTTCAATCTTTATTTCTCTGCAGTTTATTTTATTTTCCTTGTGCTGGGCCATCATTGTTTTTTGTACAGTAACTAAGTAGTGCTGATCACTCAGCTGAAAGAGGCACTCAAGTCCAGTGCTGCTTTACGGTATTTATCTCTTGAGATCTCTCTCTCTCTTTCTGTGTCTGTCTTGATTTGTCTCTTTAGTATTGCATTGTCTGTCTCTAACTATTCTCTCTTATATGTTTTTTGGTTCCCCTGTCTCCCCCTCTCAGTCACAGTCTCTCTCTAAAATATTTTAAATCCCACTTTCTCTTGATCTTGCTCCCTGTCTCAGTCCCTCCTTATCCCTCGCTGCCTATCTCTCAGCTGATCTCTGCAAGGCATGCCAGTCATGTTGAGCCAGATCACATGAGGATTCACCGAGAAATGCCAGATGAAAGGAATGGCTCACAAGATTTGTGATACTGCAGACTTAGCTATATCCTCAACAATGAGATGCCCCCCATGCACGACCTGACGCAGAAGCAATTCACATCAGGTGACCTCCTCCAGTTCCTGCCTCCACTCACCCAATTACATAAAGCATTCATGAGTAGTGTGAGAGGGAATGTGACAGCAAAGTGCATAAAAAAGTACTGAAAGTGAAAACCTCAGCTTGCTCACGGACTGGGAGCTGAACTCCAGCATCTAAGACCCTATTGATCCAAGTCCGTGAGTGAGTCCTGGATCTGAGGAGGGTGGGGGGGGGCAGTCTGTTGTGGATCAGTCCACCCACCCCTAATGAGTACTACCACTAATGTGATCTACACTGATTGTCACCAAGCTTGACCTAAGAAGTCACTTGTACCAGATGCTCCACCACTTGTTGCAGCCAATCACTCACACTATTTGAGTCACAAAACACTTCTAGCCATTGCCAAAGAGATTAGTGATAGTTAACCATGAAAAGGTTACCCATGTTAATGACCTCAGGGTTAACCTACTGCCAGTGTCTAAGTCACAGATTTAAAGGGCCAACTTCTCTTGAGGAAATGTCCTAGGTCTGCCTGTTTAGAAAACAACTTCTTTTCAAATGGCTCTCAGCCCTGGCCCATGGCTGTCAGACCTCCTCCACTTCATGCCTGTTCCACCACGTCTGCCTCATTTCCTCCACCCCCACAATGCAGAAATGCTCTGGTTGCATATGCAACAGAATGCATTCCCAGATGGAAAAGTGGAAATACAGGACTGCTGCACTCTTGAATCACACATGCCAACAATGGAGGCAGGAGGTGGAGAGAGTGATAAGGCAAGCTTCCAGACAGGCGGTGGAGCCAGGGGGTCAGGGGATTCAGGTGACCCTTCACTTTTGTAGCTGAAGGGTCAGACATTGAATTGAACAGTGCCCCGGGCTAAGGTGTTCTATGCAATTCTGACCCTTCCCCACACACATTTTGGTACACTCATCTGCCACTGCAGCAGTCCCTGACTTCTTAATTCTGGCTGCAGTTTTTTTGGTGCTCTCATTGAAGAACTCCTGGGGAAACCTGAAGATGTGGACTTAAATCCCACAGTACTATTTGTATACTGTGTGACACTAAGCAAGTCACTTAACTTCCTAGTGCTCACAGGATTTACCTGTAAATGAGTTTCAGCTCAATGTGCCATTCCTGGCCAAAAATTGTAAAATAAAGGTAAAATAAATAAATAAGGACTTGCAGCTGAGTCCTGGAGTGAGGGCTGGATCTGGGGAGTTCTGATTTAAATAAGAACTGTCTGCACACCCCTAATACAAACATTTCAGCAGATAAACACCTTATGGTCTATCTAGTCTGCTTGCTTGTGCAGGTCCCTACCCACTCCCCTTCTACATGCAATTTTTCCAACCCCTCTTGAAGCTGTCCACTGTATTTAGAGATGCCAGTTCCCCTGGCAGCTCATTTCACTTGCCCAGCACCCTCATGGGGAAAAAGTGCCTCTTCATCTCCTTCCTAACCCCCCCCCAGCCTTAGGCTGTGCCCACTAGTGGTCTTGTTCTTGCTAAGGCTGAAGAAGCCCTCAGTCCATACCCTTAAGGTATTTGAAGGTCTCAATCATGTTCCCCCTCTCCCATCTTTCCTCAAGATAGTACACGTTGAACTCTATGAGCCTCTCCCTACAGATGTTGCCCTGCTGGCCCTGGATCACCTGGATTGTCCTTCTATGGATCATTTCCCAGCAAGGTGACATCCTTCTTAAGATACAAGCACCAAAACTGCACACTGTACTCCAGGTGTGGTCTTACCAGTGACCTGTATAGAGCAGCAGAATGACCTCTGCCTTCTTGGTAGAGGTGGGCGAAGTGGCCAAAATTTGCTCAGTGAAGCAATTCGCAGAGTAATGCGGAATCCATGAAGTAATCCACAACGCAAAGTGGTGTACTTTGCATCATAATGAGGAACGCGAAGTCCACTGATAACAATGACTTCACGTTACTCTGCCTTCCCCCAACCACTTTTACACCAATTTTAATGTGAAGTACATAGAAATCTATGTACTTCACATCATTTCGTTCGCCTTGTTATTGAGCTCCAAGGTGAATTTTGCAGTGATTCATGGGATTGCAGATCACTTGGGCTCTAGATTGTTCTGCACAACCTCAGTTCTGTGTATTGTAGTGTGTGTGTGTAGTGGTAGATGGAGACAGTTTCCTCTCAGAGCTCTGCGAATCAAATCCTCTAAAAGCTAATAAAAAAGCCTTTTTGAACCATTTTTTTTGCTAAAAATTCAGTACATCGATTGTAGGAAACCCTCCTGTGCTCATATCATCGAGTGTTTATTGCTTGTTTGTGGATTCTGAATGTTAATTTTCAACATTCAGTCTGTGTACTGACAGACACTGCAAGTGTGCTTTGGAGGAGGGGCGTATCTGTGGTGGGGGTAGGTTAAAACTGGGAGAAAAAGTCAGTCTTTCTGTTTTGATTATATTTTTTATCTAACGGTGTTAATGTACACACAGTAATATTTTCAGCAGTTCTTGACATTTTTTTGCTGATTGTTGTGGTGCAGCAGTGCATAATTCCAGTTTGTTTAAAAGATTTGGTTATATTACTGAAGTTTTCAATTTGCTACGCATTACTTGTAGTGTGTGTGTAAGTGTGTGAGCGACGGGTGTCATCAAATCGGACACGTTTTATTGTGCCCCCCAGTTATTGCACCAGTGTGAACCTGCTATCCACCGCACCTGTGTGACTTCGTAGTGCTTTGTGGTATCTTGGTTTTGGACTGTTACTGCAGTGCACTGCTCCCCCTCCCCCTACAAATGGCAAAGGTATTCTTTTCCAGATTGGATTGTGACTTGTGAGCACTAGTTAAGGTGTTGTTGTGACTTTGCATCTGCATCTCTTATTGACTGCGCAGTGCAATCTTAATCTGTCTGTGCTTTTGCATCTGTTTAGTGCCCAATCTCCATCTGCAAGCCACAGTTTGGCTTCACATCCACTGGCCCAGACTAAAAGTTCAGAAATCTAAATTTGTTTCGAATTTTCTTGGTGATCCTCCAAAATGCCTGCAAAGAGACGTGCAAGCAAAGTTGCTTCTGGACATGGCACTGCTGCCAGTACCAAGATTGTCCATGGGCATGGTAATACGTAAAAGTGCACAGCTAATGTCAGTGAAAGGATTTCTCCATCAATGTTTTTTACAGTGCAGTCTGTAGCTTCTCTCATAGTTGGAGGAAATGATGTCCCAGCTGGTGGCTGCTGGCATAAGTATTGTTGCCTCAAGTTCCACTTCTGACCATTAAACCGTTTCAAAAAATATAGTTGAGTCTAAAGCTGTGACTGACAGTGTAGATTATGTCATACTCCCTATTAACATCCCCATGGTAGTTGAACATGATTCTGATCCTGGCAATGATAACTTATAATGTCACATTTCTTCCAGTACTGTTGAGGTCATGCCTGTGCCATCCAATGATTCAAAGTGTTGCACAAAAATATCTGGTGATGATGATGATGATGATGCTGTGGTTGGAACATGTTCTCCACATGACAGCATCCAAGCTGAAAATGTGGATGCGAATGATGTTGATGAATATGATAATGATGTCAGTGACTCCTGCTGGGAAACGGAGAAAAAGAAAGTCAAGGTGGCTGTGTCTGGGTCTGTTGGCGTTAAATCTCCCCCTCCTCACAAAAGTTGTGATTTAGTGGTTCCTGTTGATGATAATGATGATGACCCAGTAATAATCATAGGTAGTCGTGGTGGTTAGTTGGAGTCCAAGTGTGTCCAGCCTGAAAAATCATGTAGGACACCCCGATTTCAGAGGTTAAAAAAATGGAGTTCAATAAGCAGCATCAGGGACATGTTAAAAGTAGAGGATCACAATCCCTTTTTGGGATTTTTTTGTCTAAGATGCAAATGATTAGTCAGTTGCAATCTGCCAGCTTTGCCATGTGTGTGTGAGTCGAGGTAAAAAGGGAAGTCATCTGGGCAAGTGGAGCCAGCAGACACATCTTAAGAACAGGCACATGGCACTGTGGACTCGGCACCAGATGGCAGCTAATGCCATAGTGGGGCGCTGACTCTTGTCATCAACCTTACTGAACATGTTATTCCCTTCTATGAGTGTAAGACCAAGCTGGAATGTCTGCAGTAGTGATGAAATAACACCAGAGGATTACTACAGGCATGATGAGGGGGAGGGCTGTGATTTAGAAATCTTGTCAAGTGGTGGTCAGAGTAGCAGTGGTGGTGGTGGTGGTGGTGGTCAATGCAGTATGTCTAGTGCAAGTGGTACATCAACCCCTGTATGTAAAATGGGGAAAATAACTTAATTTGTGGACTTGTCACCTGTGCGCCCCTCTTCATCACAGGTCCACACCCAACCTCCAGCCATTCGCAGAGCTGAGCTATTTGTCACACCCCATGCAAAATGTGTAAGTCAACCCACGTTGGAGAGTGTTTTTGCCCGTAACCTCCTGCCTGCTTGCCTGAAGCATGTGACCTTCACTGTGTAAGCCATGTGATGTGTGTGGGCTGCCTGTGAATTCTCACTCCGCCTTAAAGCGGAATAAGGTGGAGTGCACAACACAAAGTCATAATTACAATGAGAAGTGAGAGTTTAAAATGGGCACGCCGCATAGTGGAACACTAACGCAAAATGGCCACTTTGCGACCACTTCACCGGCAGAATTTTACTTTGCTGCATCTCTACTTCTTGGTGATAATTCCCCTGATTATGCAGCCCAGCATCCAGTTTAGTTCAGTTGCTGCTGTCTTGCTGGATGCAGAGTGTTTCAGGTCACTTGTGATTATTACTCTCAGGTTCTTTTCTTCTGCTTATCTGGTTAAATTTACTCTGCCCAACCAGTATTTGTCCCTGGATTCTTCTCCCCAAGTGCATAACTTTGCACTTTTTAGGACTGAACCCCAGTGGCCAAATGCCAGACCACCTTTCTAGCCTAGCCAGGTCCTCTGTGATTTCTTGTCTTCCCACCTCCATGTCCACCCTCCAACAGAGCTTGGTATTGTCCACAAACATGCAGTTTTTACACTCGACCTCATCTAAGATGTCACTTATATTTTTTTATTTTATTTTTTCTTTAACCAGGAGAGACACACTAAGCTGAAAGCTTGTTTACAGGTGCAACCTTGGAGCACAAGGAAGTTAAGTGACTTGCTCAGGGTCGCACAGTATGCAAGTGAGGGCTGTGGGATTCAAACCCAGGCCTCCAGGTTTGCAACTCAGAGCTTTAAACCACAGCACTATACTGCCTCCTAATATGGAAATATTAAATAACACAGGACTGAGCACTGAGCCCTGTGGGACCCCAGTGATTACAGACCTTGCTTCAGAGAATTCTCCCCTGATTAGCATCCTTTTAGTTTCTATACTGCAACCAGCTTCTGACCCACCCTGCTATCTTAGCCCCCAACCCCCAGGTCTCCTATTTTCCTGACCAGTCTCCTATGAGACACCAAGTCAAAGGCCTTGCTAAAGTCTGGATACAAGACATCAAACCGCCTGGCCCTTGTTCACTGTCCTTGTAACCCAAGAAGAAGTCAATTTGGTTAGTTGGTAGGACCTCCCCAACATAAACCCATGCTGCCTGTCATCATGGAGCACATTTTCCTCCAGAAAGCCAATCAGTCTGTCTTTCAGGATGGTCTCCTTCAGCTTGCCCACTGTTGTGGTCCGGCTGACTGGTCTGTAGTTCTCTGATTCATCCCTCGGTCGACATCTATGGAGAGGCACCACTTGTGCTGTTCTCCTGTCCTTGGGCACATTTCCAAAATCCAGAGAGGTGTAAAAAGGTCTGCCAGGGGACCCACCAGAACCTCTGCCAGTTCTCTAATGACCCACAGATATATGCCATCAGGCCCTGGTGATTTGTCCACCTTTAGGGCCCTTAGGCCCATGAGTACCATGTTGGCTTGAATTTTACCATCTGTGACTTTCCCCCTCTCAATTCCCACCCACCTACTCCCTTGTGGTGCTGGTCCATCCTTCTCCCGAGTGAAGACTGAACAAAAGTACTTGTTAAGCACCTCTGCCTTTTCTTCACTATCCTCTGCCCAACCCTCTCCTTGTTTGGCCTTACAATCTCATCCTTTATGTTTCTTTCCTCCCTTATAAACCTGAAAAAGGCTTACTCACCCGCTTTTACCCCCTGTGATAGCTGTACCTCTCTCATGGTCTTTGAATCCCCTACCATCCTACTCGCATCTCTTGACTCAGCAGTATAGTCCACCCTATCTTCCTCTTTCTAAGTACACTTGCAGTTTTTAAAGGCTGCCCTCTTGTCCCCCACTGCTTTTGCCACCTACTTCCTGAAACAGCTGTTTTTTTGTTTTTTTTTGTGTTAGTTTTCTTGCTTTTGATTTTGGCACATTTACTAGTGGCCTCCATCAATCCCTTCTTTATTATGGCCCATTTCTGTTCCACATCCATCCCCATTCTGATCCTAGCGAGACATCCTTGCAGAACTTGTCCCATCCTACCAACATCAGCCCTACAAAAGTCCAACACTCTCGTCTTGGTCCTAACTATTTCTCTGCCCATGTCCTGGTGAAACAACACTGTGGGGTGATCACTTCCTGCAAGTAGTGCATCCACATTCATGTCCTGAACATGTACACAGTTTGACAGGACCAGATCTAGGACGGCCTATCCCTACTGGGCTCCATGAGACCTTGAGTCAGAAAAGCACTCTGGAAAGCATCCAGTAGTACTTATTTCCTACTGCAGGAGGTAGCAGGGATTTTCCAGTCCAGCCCAGCTAGATTGAAGACCCCCATTATTACTACTTACCCTCCTGCTGGACATATCCATAATGTGGGAGCCCAATATCCTATTCAGATACTCATCCTGGGAAGGCAGTCTATAGACCACCTCTATCCTCAGTTTCCTCTCTTTCATGGATTTGATCTGCACCCACAGACCTTCAGGCTTGACCTCCTCATCTTCCTCGCTGGTGCAGGTTATCCCCTACTTCATGTACAACACCACTTTCTCCCTGTTACAATCCCCCTGTCCTTTGTGCACATTTAATACCAGGGAACTGCTAGATCTCAATCGTGGTTTTGTGTGGCACAGGTCTCTGTGATGGCCATTATGGCCACCTCTCCCTTGGCCAACAATGACTGCAGTTCCACCATTTTGTCACCCAGACTCCTGGCATTTAGAGGCATCACCCTCCACAGCAATTCTGGATCCCTTAATCCTGACTAGCCACATTCTGTCTCTCTCTCTCTCTCTCTCTCTCTCTCTCTTCCTATGGTCTTTCCCTTCTTCTCCCACTTCTCCCATTCCTCTGTTCCTCCTGCTGTCCTGCTTGAGGGGAAGGCCTATCGGCCTCCTCCACCAGATGACTAAGGGTGCTGTGTGCCCTGCAGCCCCCCCTATCAGTTTACATTTAGATTTTTAATCATGAAGTCCTCCAGTTTTCCTTTCAGGACCCATGTGACCTTTCTGCTTAGGAGTAATCTGTTCAGTTCATACAGGTCATTGTTATCCTATGTCTTCTCCCAATCACCAACACGCCTGTACCCTTCTACTTCACACCACCATTTAAGCCATTCATTAAATTTGGCAGTCCTTACCTTCCTTGTCGTACTAACCCTTGGGACCTGAGGCACCTCCAAGAAGGCTACCAGTGTCCCTTCCACCCTGCAGATTCTCCCCACCTCCTTGAATCTCTCTCGCACTACCCCCACCTCACATCTTGCAAGGTCGTTCATACCTAGGTGCACAGTGGAAGTGATAATGAAAAGCATAAATATAGGGCATTTTAGAGGTAGTAGCTCCTGAGTTACATGAATTCAGGAAAAGAACCACATGCAGCTCTTGTTATGGGTCTTTGGTGTAGAAGTTAAGTAACAAGTGAAGATGCAAATACACCAGGTCTCTTGGTATTGCATCCAGACAGTGCCTTTAAATCAAATCATTAGAGGGCACTATCCGGGGACATGATGGACTATCACTGTATCCTTTCCTGTGCTTATTTGAATTGAATTCACCCACTCAATGTCTGTAATCATGTAGAGTATATTGTCATAATATACACTATCGTACTGCTGTGTATTTCTTGAGTGTATATTTTGCAACATCATTATTTTTGTGATATAACTTGCATGTATTTTTATCTGCAATTTATTTTTCTGTCCTTCTCAGGACCTCGTTGCAAATGAACCATGCTCAGTTGAGTTTTCATCCTGGTAAAGAAATATTTTAATGAAATTTGCTGCTACCTATTTCTCCTTTCCCTGCTTCAGCCTTCCTCTAACCTTGTACACTCCCCCATGTTGCACCTGTAAAGAAGATATGTATGATTCTCTGTGTTGCTTACCTGGTAAGATAATTTCAATAAATACAGTAAATAAAATATGTAGTTCATGTCTCAAGAAGGTGCATGTCTCAATAAGGTAGTTTAGGTGATATGTAATCGTCATGTCAGAAGCATTCAGTATTTATATAGTTGACAAAGTAAAGGCTCCTATTGGGCTCAGGGTTTTGACAACAAAGGTGACATGCAGTGTTCTTGTCAGGACACATCTGATCAAAGAACATTAACAGTATGTAAAAACAACCAATTTAGAAAAAGGTCAGCCATACATGATGTGATATTTAAAAGAGGAAAAGAGTCAAGTTAAATGAGTGAACATCCATCTAAAAGTGTGTTAACAGAAACACAGAAAGTAGCTGTGATGGGAGAAGCTTGGCAGTACATCAAGACGTGAACCTTGCTTCTAATTTAAAGTGAGTGTCATTTTTTTTGTCTGTATGAGTGAGAATAATGGGTACTGACAGTTCCCTCCAGTTCTAAAAAACTATACAAGTTACAAATGAAAAGTTAACCGGCCATATTA
The DNA here is from genome assembly GCA_016271365.2 of Neoceratodus forsteri. NCBI lineage: Eukaryota > Metazoa > Chordata > Ceratodontiformes > Ceratodontidae > Neoceratodus > Neoceratodus forsteri. Next base: position 1,408,640,141 of record CM057452.1, read on the forward strand.
AGAAAGACACAACAGGCAATTACTTGGCTCCTATCAATTCCTAACTCCACACTCTGAGGCTAGTTATCAGCAATTCTGTCTAGTTTAGCATGGCCAATTTAATTTTTCATTTGTCACCTGAATACTGTTTTAGAACTGGAGGAAGCTGTCATTGTCTTCATTTTCAGTGCAACATGGCAGTGCACTGGTTATGTCTTTGGCTAGCAATCAAAAGGATAAGGAGATGACACCAGATGAAAATGGTACAATTAGGTATTCTTAGCACAAGATCATTGTGCAAATGTTTATTGAGATTTATACATATTTATCAATTTTTTTTTTGCTTGATTTTCACCATAGTGAGGATTCACTGTAGCACATAGTTGGATTTGAAATTTATATATTGAAAACACACTTAGGTGAGAATGAGAATAATTTATAGAGGAAGAAAATGCTCCTACCATGAACATGTCATGCCATCCTTATTAAGGGCACATCTTGTTTTTTTTTTTTTTTTTTTTTATTAAGGGCAGTTATTTTCTTTGAGTAATCATAGAGTAACAAGTGCATTTTAGTGCAGCACCATAGCACGGGGGGCAACTTCATTGCTGTTATCAAGTTGGATCTGTCTCATTCTGGCTCCTCATTGGTCAGAAATCCATCACATAGTACTGCATTAACCTAACACATACACTTGCTCCCATGCCATGATAGGGTCCATTAATCAAGAGTGCAGCCTATCGTGGTCAAATGGTCAATATGCTAATTACATAACCTCATGGTCCAAAGAGTCACAATACAAACTGAACAACCCAGCATCATCAAAAAGAAAGTATGCATAATAAAAAAACACACAACAAAAATTACTACCCCTTACTGCAACATTACTCAATAATTCTAAACAGCAAAAAAAAATTGCATCCAACAGCTTTGAAAAAACATAGTTCATAATTTAAAGCCAAACTTAAAAAGCCTCAGTACTGGCCACACAAGAAAAGAGAATCTTTAACACCTAATAAAAATATATATTCCAAAATAACAGAAACATATATACGCACATACATCACAAAGCCATCTGCAAAACTTCTGCAAACATTACACTAAATAACAGTAAAATCCCCACTTACCTATCTGAAATGCAACATCAAATAACACAGCCTCAGTGTCTCTGTTTCCAACTCATTATCAACTGCACTGCAATGTGCCATGGTGTTATCACATGGTATCTAATCAAAGTCCAAGGCTTCCAACTCAGACTCAAGTTAGAGAAAGTAGAGGAAGAACAGTACATTCTTAAGTTTAGCTTCACAGATCACATGGTGGGGGTGGGATATTCAGAACTGCTCCAGGTAGGGGCACAAGCCGGACGCAGCGCAACTGGGATGCACCAGGGCAGTGCCTGGGCAATATTCAATGGTGCGGTGCCATGGCACCGCACCATTGAATATGGCACCATGGCCACCTGCATTACACATGGTGCAGTGGCACTGTGCCAGCGCAAGTGGCCAGAGAGGAGCAGGAGGATGCGCTAGTGTAAGTGACGTTGCACTAGGCGTAGCAACCACAATATTCAGTGGTGGACATGCAAAAGGGGCCATAATGTATGCAAGGTGCAAATGGGGCCATTTGCATGTCATTATGGCCCCATTGCATGCAGGTGCACCAATCTCCTTCGACTTGCACCTGGTGCCTGCCAGGCTGCAGCCGTCGGGGACCAATGCCCCCTGCCCCTCACTGGCAACCTGACACATTGCCCGATCACGGGCTGCAAAATAAATCTAACTCCCTGGTGGTCCAGTGGACCTAACACCATGCCCGATCGTGGGCTGTACAATAAATCTAACTCCCTGGTGGTCCAGTGGACCTAACGCCATGCCCTATCATGGGCTGTAAAATAAATCTAACTCCCTGGTGGTCCAGTGGTACCTGTACCCCCCTCCCAACAAGCCCACTCATACCCACCACCCGCTCCCCCTGGTCAGCGGTGGGTGGCAGCACCCCACCTGCAAGCCGCCCGGCCACCCACCGACTGACAGCATACAGTATGACTGTACATCCATTGATCCACAGACCGTACTGTACTACATAGTCCTGATATGTGAATGGTTCCATTCACATATTGGGACTGTGTAGTACAGTATGGTCTGCATGCCCATTGGCCCACACTGTGGATCAATGGGAGTACAGCCGTACTGTATGCTGTCAGTCGGTGGGCGGCCGAGCAGCTTGGGGGTGTTGCCTCCCACCACTCACCGGGGGACCGTGGTGGGTATGTGGGTGGGTGGGAGGGGGTACAGGTACCACTGGACCACGAGGGAGTTAGATTTATTTTACAGCCCGCGATCGGGCAAGGTGTTAAGTCCACTGCACCACCAGGGAGTTAGACACATATTACAGCCTGCGATTAGGCATTGGGAGGGTGCTATGCCACCGGAGGGTGCCGCCAGGGCTCAGGTGGCCACCCACAACTGGCAGCTGCTGTGTTGCACCCAGCAATATGGCAGCCAGCCTGTGGGTGGCCAGTCCTTGCTACTGTATTTTGCAGGAACATCTTTGCACCCCCCTGTGTGGCGCAAGGCGGGTGTGTGCCTGCATATGCACTGCACATCCCAGGTTGAATATTGGAATATGCCGCATATGCATGGGCACGCCACCCGCACTTGCGCTGCATGCATTACTGGTGTGCCCCGGCGCATCTGGATTTGAGTCGAGCAAATTCCTCTTTTGAATATAGCGCTGGGCACATCAGTGGGTTGCACGTCGCACAACACTGTTGCACCATGTGCAAACCCCTTTGAATATCCCACCCACAATGTACAGAAGTTGAAACTTGGGAATTACCTGTTTGAAGTAACAGGAGTAACTTGATCATGCAACCATAACTTGCTCCCTGCAATACAACAGGACTCAACTAGTGAAGCAGTTCAGCTGCAACTTAATCCATGCTGCATATCTAAATTTCTACTAATTTCCTTAAACTTAACCATTTAAAGCAGGAGCAGCAAATTATGACAATAGTGCACAGCTAAAAAAGTAGTAATTACATTACAGTTCTGTGAGCTGTACAGTGCAGATCTGCTACTTGCTTGTTTTTCTTGTCAGCTGCTCAGTCCTCAGGACTGCACAACCTGACTTGAATCTCAACCTGACTTGTTGCTGAACTGATCAATCCTTCACTGCACTGTTTTCAACATTAGCCTAACCTGAACTGGTTTCTTACTGATTTTTCATCCCACCCAGCCTCCCTCACCTCCTTCTTTTATTAAATACACTACCAGAGCTGAGAGACACGCCCACCTCCGACTTGGTTACATTTCACTTTCCCTTTTAAAGGGGAAGCACCTAAGAGTTACAGCAAAGCACTTAAAGGGGTAATACCTTGATCCACAATACCAGAATTTCCTTACCTCTCCATTAGAATAAACTCCACTATTAGATCCTCCCTTCAGATACAGTGACTACAGTTATTGTTACAGCACTGTTTATGTTGTGTTAAATTCTTGAATTAATCACTGTAAATTGTTGAAACTGAATCATAGTGCTGCACAAACTGAACTCTGCTCACAGCTCTCTCATTATCTTGTTTTGGCCACTTCACTGTCTGTTTCTATCCAGTTCCCCTTATGTTCTCCACACTAACTGCATACAACATTTCTAATGATGATGCACTTATTCTGCTCATTAACTTGGCAACTTCTTCTCCTATCAGTACTTCTAAGTCTTGGATTCATTTGCACTGCATGCCTGCCACATACCCATCAATGTAAAATTGTTCGGAACCTACACTATGACCATGGATCCATCTCTGGGAATTTCTTCCATATGACAAAAAGTACATAGTCACCACTCTGGCTTCCACCGCAGTTATTTGAGTGGGCTGGCACTGCAGGTCACTCCAACCATGCCAACTCTGCTACCCCAACTGGATACCCTCTCCTAATTATTGATAAAAGTGTGAGATGGGCAAAAAAGTGCTCTTTAAAACTGCTTAATAAACTCAAGCAAAGACACCTACTCTGGCTCATCCTATTACTACTACTTCTTTCTGGCAATGTCCACCCTAATCATGGCCCCTCCAGAACTGAACACACCATTACCCTGAGAAAGCAGGGGACTATCTCTATGGCATCAATAAATACATGCGGCCTTCTCCCGAAAATGGACAGCCTGCTGGCATGGATAACTCAGCAAAAACCTGACGTACTGTCTGTCATAGAGACCTGACTCAGCCGTAACCCTCCAGGCTACAACATCTTCAGGCAGGACAGTCAATCTAAGCATGGAGGTGGATGCGTTATCTACCTGAAGAACACACTCTTGGGGCATGCTCTTCCTGTGCTAAACCTCGATTGCCTATCCCAGGCGCTTGCTGTTAATATACTTCTCAGGGCCCATTACAAAGCGCTGACAGTGTATTCAATATACATGCCACCAAAAAATCCTGAAGCTGGCCTACACATCCTCCTGGAGTATGTCCTTAGTAACCCACTCACCTCTGAGACCATATTTCTGGGTGATTTTAATCTAAACTGGATTTCACCCTCTCAGCCAAAGACTATCTATCTACTCTACACCTATCATAACTTGTTAACTCTCATACTAGGTGCAACTATAGAATGGGGACTTGCACCCTTCTCGACTGGATCCTCACCAACCGTCCTGGTAACATCTCAAATGTTGTTGTACACCCTGACTCTCTAAGTGACCACTCCCAGGTCTCCTGCTTCTGGACAAATAAATTCACTAAACCAGCCCCGCAAACAGTTTACAGCCGAGTTCTCAAATGTGGGCACCTTGAACCTCTAAAACTACACCTGAGCAACATCAACTGGTCTGAACTTGACTCCATCACTGATGTTAACACAGCACTCAAGCTTTTAATCTCTCACTTCAATGCCACATGTGACATCCATGCTCCATCAAGGGTAAGGAAAGTCCATGGTACAGTTAACTCTTGGATCACATCTAAACAATTAACCAAGGAGACTAAGGGACAACCTCTGGCACTGGGCAAAAACCACCGGGGAAACCTGCCGATACCCACTCCTACAAAGGAATTTGTGCACTTGGATCATCCGGCAGGAGAAAAGCAATTACCATAGAGAAATGTTTTCCAACTCCTGGGGCAATAGTAGAAATCTTTGGTCAAACATTAATGTTGTCACAGGCAAGGTCCCAAATGCTCAACATTGATGGAGTACCAACTATGGACCCTCTTAATATTGCAAATATTTTCAACAATGCTTTTTCTGATCTGAGTAGTGTCCTTCTCCCGGACTTCTTTGATGAATCACACTCATCACAATGCAGCAAGAAGGCTCACTTCATGTGCCTCCCGGTAGTTGCAACTCTAACCCTCCCTTCTACTTTAAGAAAGTATCAGTTTCCTTGGTTAAAAGGCACCTACGCAAGGTTGGGTAAGTCATGGCACAGAAGCAACTCCCTTGACCTAAAGCTAATTGCACTTACCCTTGATGAAGTATTAGCTCCTAAGATTTTTAACCTATCACTAAGCTAATCTTAATTTCCCCTTAGATGGAAAACTGCTCTGATAACTCCTGCACAAAAATCTGGAGACCGTAATCTACACACCAGTCACAGACCGATTTCAGTCCTCCCCCCTTTGTTGAAAGTCCTGGAGTGTATATTTGCTGAACAATTAATTGACCACCTTGAAAAGTACTCCATCCAGTACCCACAGTAACATGGCTTCAAGAAAGGGCACAGCATTACAGCTGCCTTCCTGGAATTCACTGGGTCCATTCATCAATAGCTCAACCAAGGGAGTCTTGTTGGTGCAGCCTTCATAGATTTAATGAAGGCATATGATACGGTGAACCATGCTTTGCTGCTTAAACAATTAACCTCAGCAGTGCTGTCAATTGACTCTATGCACTGGTTTAAAAGCTATCTGGAGGATCGCTATCAAATGGTAAAAATTTCCGATGTCACCTCGACTGTCAGAATGTAAGCTCAGGCGTGCCTCAAGGATCCATCCTTGGCCCTCTCCTCTTCAGTATTTTTGTAAATAACCTGCCGCACTGTTGCCATCAATGAATAATTTTGTATGCAGATGGTACTGTCATATTCTCAAGCCAACCTAACTCTGCTCTTCTCAAATATCACCTTTAACTCAGTTTTGAGGAAGTCAAAAAATGGATCTGTGACCAGAAACTGGTATTAAACTGCAAAAAAAAGTAGGTTATGATGTTTAGCATCACACACAGTAAGTTTAAAGTACATGCCCTCAATATTAAAAAAACAACTTGGTGTTCCACTAGATCTGGTGAAGCATTTCAAATATCTGGGGGTTACCTTGGATAGGCACCGCACCTTTGCCCAGCACATCGAGAATGTAGCTAAGGCTGCAAATATAAAAACTGGGTTCCTCTATTGGCATAAGCGTAAACTAACTCCTGAAGCCCTCAAACTGGCTATTCGTAGCTCCAGTCTCTCTATCATAGACTATGGCCTCATTATTTATGGCTCTGCTCGCCTCCTCACTTCCAAGGATAACTGTTACACTTAATAAGGCATGCAGGCTTCTTACAGGCTCCGATCACCTGATGCATACCTGTGAACTTTTCACACAGACTGGCTGGCTACAGCTTAGTAATAAGATTAAATATCAAACCTGCATACTTGCCAAAAAAGAGCTCCTTGGCCTACTTCCTCCTGGATCTGCAGCACTAGTGAGACCTTCATGCAGTTCCAAGCACACTCGTTTATCTGTCAACCAATTACTCCATGTCCCTAGATGTTGGACTACCCAAGGTCAGTGATCCTTCTCCTACAGAGCTCCTCTTTAGTTCAATTCCTTGCATTTTGATAGATCTTCTTCACCTAAACTTGGCCACTTCAAGCACCTGCTAAAACAGTACCTGGTATCTAACAGTTCCTGTGGCTGCTTCCTCCAGTGACCCCCCGTTATCATGCATATGTCACTACCTCCATTGTTAAAATGTTACCCTTTGTCAAATGCCTCTCCTAGACTCACACCTTCCTCCCCCCCTCTGTTTTCTCTCCTGCCTCAAGCTCTCTTCCTCTTCCTCTGGTTCCTCTTCCTCCACCTCCACCCTCACCCCCCTGTCCCTTCCCAATTTTTTCCTGTGCCCCATTTCAGCTCACCATTTGGTCTACCTTTTCCACCCCCCCCTTTTGCCTATTGCTTAGCTTGACAAGGCCCAGGGCTGCTACTCCTATCCCCCCGCCCTCTTAACTGCTCTTTACCTCACCTCTCTTTAATTGTTGATATAATTACTGTGTTTACCTATTATTTTCATTGGTTTGAGTTGTTATTGTGTCATTTAGACTACCACTGTTAGTTCTCCTGGATCTTAACTGTTCATTTGTCATTTTAAATTACCTCTGTTTAGTAGTCCTCTGTCTGTTTGTTACCCTCACCTACTGACGTGGAACCTTTGTAAAAGAGTGCCTTGCACTAAAAGGTATAATCCTAGATTACCCTTTATCAAATGCCTCCCCTAGACTCACACCTTCCCCCCCCTCTGTTTTCTCTCCTGCCTCAAGCTCTCTTCCTCTTCCTCTGGTTCCTCTTTCTCCACCTCCACCCTCACCCCCCTATCCCCTCCCAACTTTTTCCTGTGCCCCATTTCATAGATGGAAGTAAATAAATAAATAAAATACTAAAGATTTAATAAACGGAATGAGGCAATGCCACTGGGGAGGACTATGCTTGTTAATGTGCCTCCCGAGGTTTAGTTCTTGAATACCCAAGCCCCTTAGGCTTGGGACTCCAGCCCACCACTTAGTACCTTAACAAAGCATAATCCCCCTTCTGTCATTCCTTATTTCTTATGTATAACAGACTCTAACAACTGTACCAACATTAACATTATTGAATCCAGAAACTGTTGTTTTAGTCAGTAAAATGTATTCCTAAAGTTTAGATGTGTATATTGCAAAGTAAGAAACATGCTTAGATACTATAAATGTTCATAAAAATTCTACTCCCTGTGGGAACTGTTTTTTTTCTTTTTTTACATTTCTGTTTTAAGGCCCATCACCTTCTCCTCTATGCAACTGATGGTTCTCATCCATCATCAAACTTGCATAAAACATATGTTTGGCTATATAAATGTTCATGAAAATTGTGCCAAATGTGGGAATGGAATGTTACTGTAGCTTTCTGTTCCAAAGCCCAGCTTCCTCACAATTATATTAAAGATTCACTAATGCAGCTATTAGCTTTTATGAAGTATGTATATTATTATGATAATAATGGTTTTAAAAATTCTTCCTATCGTGTGAATGCAACTCATAACCTTCTATTTCAAAGCTATTACCCTACAGAAGGCTTCATGCATAAGCCTGGAACTTGCTTCCACATCTTTGGCATATGCTCACTCACCACTGTTCTCTTCATGACAGTCTGGGTTGGTTCCCCCCATCCTTCCTATGAGATCATAGTTCTGGGGGAAGGGGCTAAGGGGATTAGCATTATGCATAATGGACAGTCCTCATCCTTGCTTCACTTCTTAAACCAGTGAACAGTGGCTACCCTTGAGGTCAGGTGATAGTGCCTTACTGGCTGTCCCTAAGATTAGAACTCACAGTAGTGAATTGTCCTACACTTATGCAGCCCCAAGGCTATGGAACTCCATAACACCTGAAATTCATCTCTGCCCCTTTGTGCATACTTTCCCTCTTAGATACACAAAATATCTCCTTAGCTTGTCATGCTGTTCTTGCCATGGAACCTGAGCAATCTCTGTATGACACCCATTTTGTTTAATCAGTGTTGATCTATTATCATGGTACTCATACAGTATGTCCTTTGAGTGGCTCTATGTAGATGAATATTGGTCCTAAATATTTCCCTTTCTATGATGTGTATGTTTAGTAAACAATGCTTCATCCTGTCATTGTTTATTGCTTTACAATGTGCCAAACTGAATGCATAACTTGATATGTATTCCCCTTCCATTATGCAATGTATTGTCTCATGTCTTTTCTCTTCACTGTATATTGTATTGCAATGTAGCCAACTGTATGTAAGTTTGGATGTAGTCTCCTGGGCCGTGCCTGAAAATAGGCAATACATGCCTAGTGTGCTTACCCAAAAACTAAATGCATAAATATAATGCATATGAATTGAATCTGGAAAAAATAGTTATAACATTTTAAGGAATTCAGAGTTCAAACACAATGTTTTCCCTAATTAATGTAAAACTCTACTGCCATGCAATTTTTCTGACAACCAAAATTAATTTACTTTATGATTTGCATCTTTGACAAAAAGAAGGAGAAAGAGAAGTAATTGTATTTTCACTTTGTGGTTCAATGATACTCAGATACAAGAACACCTACAGTGGAGCCAGCTGGTGTGCATCAGAAATCTGCATCATACTGCAGCAGAGTTTCGCAGATAATCCCTTTGGTCATGCAGTACCACAGGATATGACATTGCCTCCTGGCCAGCTACATGTGGAGCCAATTAGGATGCAACACAAATCTGCAACATACTGGAGCAGAGTTACTACAATAAACAAGGCTGTTTCCATGGCAGATAATCCCTTTGGTCATGCAGTGTCACAGGGTATTGTGTTGCATCCTGGCCAGCAGCACTGTATGTGAATGTTTTTTTGCGTATTTAATGCCAGACTGATTATGTCTGTGAAGAAACTCCCATAAAGCAAAATTTCAGCACCCAGATTTACTTTGTCAGCAACCTAAATTTCTCAACAAGTTTGGCCTTGTGTAGTTAATCACTATGGCATTGCCTTGAGTATGGCACCTTTTTTCTATCTTGGTTGGACTTGCTACTGTGACTCTTAATAGTAACTATGGTAGTTATTTGGAATCTGACTGCATTTTCATGTAATCCCAACAAATACAAGAGAGAAAAAAATAAGTGGCTTAGCTGGGATTTGAAGCCAGGCCACCTGGAATACTGTTGCAGTTGCACTACCAGCAGTGCCACCAAGACAATTGAAAACCTGGGGCCTGATTACAAGCTGCATGGTGCAACTCATGAGCATATACAAGTTGCGCCATGCAGCACTACACCGGGACCCTGTGCCATATTCCAGTACAAGCAGGGTCCCCAGCACGTATGCCCGGGACTTGTTGCAGCTGCAAGCTAGCGCCAAATGAATGGCACACCGGACCAGGGTGTCACAAGTCGCAGTATGCAATCTACTGTCCTCCAGAGCCTCCCCACATCAAAATGCACCTGTACACACATGGGGGCATTGGGGGGGTGGGCTGGTTGGCACAGGTGATCGGGGGTCATGTCTGAAAATGGACCCAGGAGTCCATGAAGTTCAGGGGTAGAGGTCATGCAGAGCAGGGGGTTATGGGGAACACATCCATGTCATTTCTGCAGTGCTGTGAGGGAGGCTTCCATCGTTGTGCCAGGACAGATGCCCTTTAGACCACTTCTTAGCTGGTCTAACCCCGCTATGCCATACCGGGTCCTGGAATGGTGTAAGTGGGTTATGGCAGCTGCCCTTCTGGAATAGGGTGCAGTTGCTGCCATAACCCACCCTTGCAGCATGCCGCTGTGGGTTGCAAGCATATTGGGTGGCATAGCCCACCTTTGGTGCAACCCGCATATGGCATGGCGCAGGTTGCCTTCTGGAATTGCAACTTGCATTATGCCTGGCGTAAGGTGCAATTTGTGCAATGGAGTTTGGTGTAAATCGCCCTGCACCAGCCATAACTTGTCTTGGAATCGGGCCCCTGGGACTCTGTCTTGTGTTTGTTTGGGTTTCATGTGCACACCACACCCTTGAGTAGGAAAACTTTCAAATAATACATTGCAGTTAGGGATTACGTTTTAACTACAACAATTAATTCAATTCATAGGATTCATAGGATGTAATGGGCTCAGAAGGCAAGGTGCCGTTTTAGAGCTCACCACCAATTGGTGGATTAGGATTATATCAAAGGCAAAATATTTTTGTGCTACTCATGTGAATGTCTAATTTTTTTTTAAATAGACCCATACTATTACTCTCAGCTGTTTCTCATGGTAGAGTATTCCACTGAGAGACTGCACTTTGGCTAAGCCAATGGCTTCTTTTATGGGTTTTACAATGGTCTCCCCTTAGTTTTAGGTTATGTGTTCTAGTATTGGTGCTGGAATTATTTCTTATGAGGCCCAGTGTTTCAAAGAGAAGTGGATCATAAGTTGCCTTGTATGTCAAACAAAGATTGCCATGTAGTTGTCTGTACTCCATAGAGTAGAGGTTCAGTGTTCGTAGCCTAGCCTCATATTCTAGATTGTTCATATGTGTGATACAATTTGTTACTTTTCTTTGAACTCCCTCTACCAGTTTTTTTCTTTATTTGTGACCGGTGCACAAAAGGGAGAGCAATAGTCCAAATGTGGCCTAACTAGGCTAATATAGAGAGGAAGAATTAGCCTGAAGTCTTTACTTGTTATATGCTTAAACATGCAAACAACTATTCGTTGGCATTTTTTGACTTTAACAAGAGTATTAGTGTCAAAAGATAGTTTGTTATTCACTACAATGCCCAGGTCTTTTTCATTGGTTGTTTCCTTAAGTAGCACATTATTTAATTGGAAAGTAAAGTTCAAGTTGTTATGGCCTAAGTGTATTACCTTACATTTATGTACATTAAAAAGCATCTTATTATCTATTGCCCAGATGCCTATCCTATTTAATTCATTCTGGAAGTTATATGCAGCCTGCACATTATAAATTATACATCCAATTTTGTAGTTGTCTGCATATTTAGACATCCAGATGTTACTAGACAGTTGCATTGTAGAAATCAGCATATTAAAAAGGATAGGGCCCAAAACCAAGCCCTGAGGGACCCCACTAGTAACATTACCCCAGTTTGAGCAGTGGCCCCTAACGGCAATGCATTAATGCCTATTGTGTAACCAAGATATAACCCAGTTTACTATTTTTGAGTAGAATTAAAACTTATACATATGATTAGGACCTTATGTGATTCCCTATCGAAGGCTTTAGAAAAATCTAGAAAAATAATATCTACTGGAAGCCCTGAATCAAGTGATGAACTAACATTTTCAAAACAATTCAATAGGTTAGTTAGACGTGATCTCCTTGGAAGAAACCATGCTGAGTGAGGTCCTGTAGCTTATAATTAGCAATATGAGATTCAATCCTAACCAAGGGTAATCTTTCTAGAAGTTTACCTATAACTGATGTGAGACTTATAGGTCTATAGTTGGATACTATTTTCATATTACCAGTTTTATATGTTGGGGTAACAAGGGCCTCATTCCATAAGTTAATTGTTTCTCCTTGACTTAGTGAGGCATTAAACAAAATAGCTAGAGGACCACAAATAACATTAGCTGTTTCTTTAAGGAACCTAGGATGAATATTATCAGGCCCTGGTGAGTAAATTATTTACTTCTTCTACAGAGATCTGTAAGAACTGTTGATTCTGTTTGTATGCCTTATTCAGTATTAAGTTATCTTTCGGTGTAAATACTCTTGTAAAATAGTTATTAAATTCAGTTGCCATGGCAAGCTCATTGCTAATAATTCCCTTGTTATTTCAATTGGACCAACTGTAGAACAATTGCCTTTTAGTGAACCAATATAATTATAAAAGGATATCAAACCATGTTCCGTGCACACGCAAGCCATAAGTCAGGACGCCAAAGAATTTAAAACATATTTTATTAGTAAAATATAGCGGACTAGCAGCCTGCCATGTTTCGGAGTATCCTCCTTTTTCAAAGGCTGAATTACTAGTGGAACACACATTCAATAAATACTCAAAACAGTTAATTACAGATTCTAATCAGCTGGAAGCCATCACCATAGTTATATTAGATAATAAATATCAATCAAACAACACTTCAGATAAGTTCTTGTTATTGTGTCCTAATAAATTTAAAAAGGGCTTTTCATAATATAAACCCTGAACATAACATCTACAATGTCATGTTCAACTTTATAAAGAGAGGACATAATTACAGAAGCAGTACCACAACATCAATAAACGAAATTAGGGAACAAAGAAAAACAGGAGGGGGGGGGAGAGAAGGAAAAAATGCAAGGGCTATCATAATTGAACAAATACACAAGAATAGTTTAAAACTCAAGTTCTAAATACTACAGATAAACATGGACACATTCTTTTTTCTAGCACATACCGCTGGACTTCTGTGACAATTTATTTTCTACATTTTAAATAAGGACGGATGTCTAATTGGGTATTAAGACCCGGTTTCTGTGTGGCTTTTAAGGACAGAATCCAAAAGTTTTCTCTCTTGGAGACAAGATTTTCAAAGTCTCCACCCCCCCATGCATTTTTGTTGACTCTATCTATTGCAGTGTATTTAAAGCCATGTTGGTCTGAGTCTGAGTTTACCATAATGTGTTGCGCTGTAGCATATGTTTCTTCTTGTCTTGCCATAGCTTTAACATGTTCACCTATTCTATCTTTTAATTTCTGCTTCATTTTACCGACGTAAAACGAACCACAATTATCGGTTGTCAGATAAGTTATCCCTTCCGTATCACACGTAATATACTGCTTTATTTCAAAAGTACGAGAAACATTCACGGAACAAAAATGTTTGGTTTGAGTAACATGGGCCCGATTCTAGAAGGGCAGCGCAGGTTGCTGCTGAATGCAACTTGTGCCCCTCTCAACTGTGACATTGACCCTGCACCCTGTTCTAGAAGGGGCAAGGTCTTCACACCAAAGTACTGTGACTTGTGACATGTGGCAAGGTAAGCTGCACAGAGGGAGTGCGTCAGTGCAGTAGCGCTAATACTGCACTCAGTTGGCAGCTGGCCATGGAGGTGAGAGGTGGGCTGTGCCAGTAGCTGGCTGGGGATGGGTGGGGGGTGCTGGGTCGGCCTGCATGTCTGGATGGGGGGCAACTAGACTACCAGGGAATCAGGATTTATTTTATAATATGGAAATGTACAGTTCGCGGGGGCCACTAGACTACCAGAGACTTGAGATTTATATTATAATATGGAAATGTACAGTTTTGGGGGGCCACCAGACTACCAGGGACTCGGGATTTATTTTATAATATGGAAATGTACAGTTCGAGGGGGGCACTAGACTACCAGGGTCTCTGGATTTATATTATAATATAGAAGTGTACAGTTTTGGGGGGGCACTAGACTACCATGGACTTGGGATTTGTTTTATAATATGGAAATGTACAGTTCAGGGAGGGCCACTAGACTACCAGGGACTCAGGATTTATTTTATAATATGGAAATGTACAGTTTGGGGGGGGCACTAGACTACCATGGAATCGGATTTATTTTATATTTTGGATATGTACAGTTCGGGGAGGGGGCACTAGACTGCCAGGGCTGGATGATTGACGATATGCGGTGGCGACTCGTGGTTTGGGGCATGGTGGGGGATGGCAGCGCCGCCCGGAGCTTCTGCCAATGCCTTTTCAGGGAGCTGGGGGTATGGGTAGCCCTGTGGGGCACCGCTAGTGCTGCATGGGGGAAACTGTACACTATCCACTGACAGCCGACGGTCTACAGGACTCTAGGGCATTCAGAAGTTATACCAGCTAAATGCTGGTATAACTTATGTTGCTGGATCTCCTCTAGGGGTTCTTGTAGAATCCCGATGTGGCACTTTGTGGCTGCCCTTCTAGAATGGGGCACAACTGCTGCCGTAAACCCCCTAGCGCCATGTCGTAAGGGGTTTATGTGGCATAACAGCTGTTTGGCGTAAGTGGCCTGCAACATGTCGCAAGTCACTTTGTAGAATTGCACATGTCGCAACTGCTGGCGTAAGTTGCTACATGCCCCATTCTGCTTGGTGCAACTGCTGTTACGCCTGGCATAACCCTTCTAGAATCGGGCCCAATGTCTGCATATTATGCACCTTTTACATGGGAAACTGCCATTTGATTTTTGTAACCAAGTGGCTGAATTATGTTCCATGAAATGGCTCCGTGTCAGTAAATCTCTAAGGGCAGGTGCTTTTCTATAACACATCCTAGATGGATTTTTACAGGGTTTATATTATGAAAAGCCCTTTTTAAATTTATTAGGACACAATAACAAGAACTTCTCTGCTGTGTTGTTTGATTGATATTTATTATATTAGTATAACTATGGTAATGGCTTCCAGCTGATGAGAATCTGTAATTAACTGTTTTGAGTATTTATTGAATGCGCGTTCCACTAGTGTTTCAGCCTTTGAAAAAGCAGGATACTCCGAAACATATCAGGCTTCTAGTCAGCTGTGTTTTATTAATAAAATATGTTTTAAATTCTTTGGCGTTCTGACTTATGGCTTGCGTGTGCACAGAACATGGTTTGATATTGGTTTAGTTGGTTCCTGTAGCACCGCAGTTCCGAGGGCACACTCTTTATGCAATATAATTATAAAAGGACTTGTGATTATCAACGGTTTCAGTCGCTAGTTTCAGTTCAAAATCTCTCTTTGCTTTTCTAATACTGTGTTTCACCTTTTTTGTCTTTTCCTTATATGAATTCCAGGTGGATATCATAATATCATAGTAAAAGCCAGCAGAATAGGCCCCATGGTCTATTGTGTCTGCTCAGAAGCTAGCCTGCTACTGGGAGCTCACTCCTCCACTCTTCCAGCCCCAGAGGTGGCCCTCCCTGGCCTCAGCTTCCCCCGTACCTGTCCCAACCCTTCTTGAATCCTTTCACTGTGGTCTTTTCCACCAGACTCCTGGGCAGTGTGTTCAATGGTTCCACTACCCTCTCTGTGAAGAAGTGTCTCCTACACTCCCCCTTGTACTTCCCCCCTTCCAGCTTCCACTCATGCCCTGGTAGTTCCCCCCTTCTTAAGCCTGAACACTTCCCTGGCTCCACACTTATTTATCTCCTTTATAGACATTCGGAGCACTGGGCAGATATCACATCGCATCAACACCCATCTTGGGCCTTCACAATGCTTTGTTTTAATTAAACATCGGATTCTCCTGGTCTGCACCAGTTCTAAGTCAGCTGCTAGCTGCCAGATGATGTGGGATACCAGGATATAGTGGGATTCCTTTTTTATTCATTATAGTACCTCTTTTTTTCTTTATTGCCCTCTTTATACCTTTATGCAACCACAGTGGCAATATAAGGCCATTATTATATTTCTGTCTGTTAGGTACCCATGTATCCAAGCAAAATTTGATCTTAACCCATATGTAGTTCCAGATTTGGTTTAAGTTAAGGCCCTAGAGGTTGGTTTCCCAGTTTCAAGAACTCAGATATTTGTTTATTCTTTTATAGTTTGCTCTAGTAAAGCTTTGATCACTGTCACCCCATTTATGGTGTCATTATTCAAAATGCACTTTACTGTCACTGTATTGTGGTCACTATCTCCCAGTGGTGCATCGATAGATGGGCTAGACATCCTGTCTTCCATGTTGACTAGAATAATATCAAATATGTTATTTTCTCTTGTTGCCTTAGTGACTATTTGAGACAGATTTTGATTAATAGTAAATTCAATAAAAGCAGATTCAACATCTCCATAGCCTTCAAGTGTTGGCCAGTCAATTCTAGGGAAATTAAAATCACCCATAAGAATATAATTGTGGGCAGTTTCCATATTTTGTAATGTTGTTATAAATTCAATGTTATCAATATGACTTAGGTTAGGGGTCTATAACAAAGGGCTAGAACCAGTTTCTCATCTTGTAGATTAATTTGAGTCCAAATTGCTTCGACTTTATTACTGGAAATTTCTATTGGGGTAATGCTATGGGCTGCATACTTGTTAGAAATCTATAGTGCAATACCGCCTCCTCTGGTGGCAACTCTGTTTTGCAGAATTTTGAGTAACCCTGAATCTCAGTGTCCCATTCATGCACAGTAAATCATGTTTCGGTGACTCCACGAATAGTTATATTGTCTTTTGTCAAGATATACTTTAGTTCTTCAATTTTATTAGACAAACTGCAAGCATTAACTAGCAGAGTAGTAACTAAATTCACATTGCTGCTAGCATTTTTGCTTGGACATTGCTTTTTCCTACAGTCATAGTTAGGGATTGTTAAATGATGCTTACTGGTTTTAGGAGGGCAAGATGTAAGTTGTCCTCCACTCAAGAATATTAGTTTAAAGCTTTCTCAATAAAGTCTGTAAAATGCTTCCCCAGTAATGAAATGCCTCTCCTACTTAGCTGAAGCCCATGTCATGAAAACAACTCTTCCCAGTGGGAGAATTCCTCCCAATGTGTGATGCAGGATATATTTTGCTTAAGAGTCCATTTTCACATCCATTCATTTATTACTTTAATTTTAAGTGTATAATAATATGAGGCTTTTGGAATCGGTAAGATTTCAGAAAGAACTGGGACACAGCCCAGTTGTATCAGTTTATTTGTGAGTGCCACAAAATCTTGCTTTATACTATCTACAGAATCCTTGAATATATTATTGGCTTCAATGTGTACAATAACCAATGGATTCGGTGTCATGTTATTTACTATGTTGCTAGACATCTTCACTAAGTCCACTATTTTAGCCCCTCTAAAACTTGATAAGGTTCAACAGGATTTATCTGGGTTACACACTACCCTGTCCAGATGTTTAATTATTGAATCTCCTAGTACTAGTGTTTCTCTTTTAACTGCTGGGCTTACACATTCTGGGACTGGAGAAGGATCAGTAGTAATATCTGTTTCCATTACCAATGAGGTGTTAATGGAGGTTAGGCAGTTTACCTCAGGATTAGAAATATTTGTAGCTAGGATATCATAGCTATTATGCAAAGTGAGGTGAAATATATCAGCTTTTCTTCCCTTTTTCAAGGCTTGGGAACTTTGTACTGTATACCATTCATCACAAGAATGAGTGTACAGGTCATCATCTCATGCTCTTTTTTTATTAGCAGTCTGGGGGATTATAGGTGTATCAAGTAATATTTGGGAAGCAATTATCAAGGAATTATTGGACTTGATTAGAGAGGCATGGGATGTTTCAGGCAGGCTAGGTACAGTGTTGGTTACAACTTGGCCTGCATTTAACCCAAGGACCATTTCATTTTGATTGGATTCAAGGGAATCAAGTCTCTCATTAAATAAACTGACATCTCTCAAGAGTTTCTTATTATGCAGGCATTTAGGATATTTAAATGCATCTTTGGGTATAGTTTCCATGATGAGGAACATGTTACAGCAGATACATTTGATACCAAGTTCACCCTCAAGAGTCATTAAGGTGTCCATTGTGGACACACCACAGTACAAATAAATATGATATAGCAAAATCTAAGAAAGCCCTACCCTGCTATGTTCTGCTCTGCATGAATCAAATACTGCCAAACTCCTTGGATACCTGATCTTTCTTTGTCTCTTACTGCACTTCTTACAGTTCTCTGGCTCCATGGCACACGTGAACAGGCAAACACGTTCAGATTTATTTTTAAGGGATTTGCTAGTTTCCCACAAAAGAAAATATTCTTGGTATATTGGAGGACTCAGAGTTCATAACATTCCAAAAATCTGAACTTCAGGACATTTCATGCTTTATTACTAAAAGTGTTTGCATGAAGTCAGGCTATTTGCCCCTTAGACTTCCTCTGCTCCAGTTGCTTTTCCTGCTGTGCAGTCACAGTTCTCTTCTTTCTTCATCAGAAATATTTGGCAATGGACTGTGATTTCACAAGCAGAAGATTATGGCTTAATGGAGAGAATAACCCACACTGACCAAGAAAAACTAGGGTGACTGCCTGAACGTACCTTGTTACAAAAGAAAATTAACAACTAACTAAAAACAAAATAAATCCATAAATAGTCTATTTTACTGAAAATGTCTTTTGTAATTAAAAATAGAGATTTTATTTTGTGTAATAGTTTTCTGTTGTTGCCAATTGTGACAGTTGTGCTGGAAAGCAAATAATCTCTTCACAGAATCTTGATTATGTTGTTTTATGTTTCCCATCTGGGCATTGCTCAGCAACATTTCACATGGATCCAAAGCCTCTGTTGAGTTCAGATCAATGAAGAAGTTGCCAGCCTTGTGGTATTTAACTCTAGTTGTTTTACCAACATAGAAATCTTTGCAGGAGCAAGTTGCTTAATAAATAATTCCCACTGTATTGCAGGTAATGCATTGACAAATATTGTAAAACAACTAGAAGTTTTTAAGTTCTTATGAGGAAGATGTCATAGCCATTGAAAAAGAGACTTGACATATGCCACTGCAGCTCATGTCATGGAAGCTGGGGTGGGGTGGGGGCAATACATGATTTCACACTAATGGCTATTGATAAAGTCAATCAAAATCTCAAATGGGGTAACTTTGACAATCTTGTTCTGAAAAGAGACATTTTCTGGATGTTGCAATTGAGAGCTAACAAGAAACTGGGACTCAGTTCTGGATTTGATTTAAAACCATATCTAGACACTGTAGCTAACCAAGAAGTGATTCAATGACATTTACATTTGACATGTATGTTTTAAGCATTGTTTACATTGCCTTTGTTGATGTTGTCACTGTGTTAATGTATGAAATTTTATAGTTGCTAATGTTGTTTATTTATTCATTAAAATACTTTTGACAATGTAATGTTTTCACTAGCCCCCCCTCCCCATATACCTACAGTATTTCTCGGCCTTGAATGTTTGTCTCCCTGGGATGAACTCCTATTATCACATGATATGTGTTTTGACCTACTTTTATGAAACACTGAACCAGTTTTCGCCTTGATTGATTAATGAGCATGATTTTTAACCTATGATTTTACATGTCAGTTTGTGATGTCACAGATTTGTCATAATGTGAATGGTATTTAATGTGTGTGTTTTTTCATATTCAGTCCTGCCTTTGATAAGGACAGAGCATCTAACACACGCTAGGTGGGCACATACATGGGTGTTAGCCCACACCCTTACTGTTTGTATATGTCAATAAAATGACTTTTTAACTTAACTCCTTTGAAGCTGTGTGGTGTTCATTCATGGAGGTGGTGAGTGCCCGAATTTGTGCCTAACCTTATCCTATAAACACTCAGCAGGCAAACAAATGGGTGGTACATTCCAGTTACATCAGACAAATGACTAATGAGAGAATGGCAGCACCCCATTTCCCTCAGAATCCAATGTGGCACTCCTGGCAAGGATCTATGCAAACAATAAGAAAAATTTAATATAAAGAAAGCAAAACAAAAAAAATTAATAGCAAAGGATTCAAGTTTTATAATTTGTGGGGCTTGTTTGACATAACTATTGTAAAAAATAGATCTTTATTAAGTAGTACTGCTGCTTTAAAAGTCTTCACAGTTCTGGCTTAATGTATCAATTTTGGAAAAGCATACCAGAGCAGACAGCCAGCAATCCCAAACATCTAGGTTCCCATTGCTTCAAACGGGAATGAGGGGCTTGCACTAGGCCCATAGCTGGGGCAGATGGTGCGAGTTGATGTGTAGGACAAAAGGTCTTTCAGGTAGCTTGACCCCAGATCGTGTAGAGTCTTGAATGTTAAGCAGATCTTGAAGGTTACACTCCTGCTAAAATGGCAGCCAGGGCAGAATATGCAAAGCAAGTGTGATGTGGTCCCTTTGAGAAGTTACCACCACCAGCCAGGCCAATCCCTGCTGGACCAACTGCAGATGGTACATTAAGCCTCCAGATAACCTTAAATAAAGAGCAGTACAGTAATCCAGTCTGGAGGTGATAAAAGCATGAACTAACATAGAAACTTAGAATCTGATGGCAGATAAGACCACTTGGCCTACCCAGTCTGCCCATTTTCCCTACCAACAGTAAAACTGCAGATCCTAATTGATCTCTGGTTCTTTCTTCCTCCTCCTCTTTCTTTCCACTGAGATTCCCACATGTTTATCCCATGTATTCTTGTACCCTTCTACTGTTTGTGTCCCTACCACCTCTGTGGGAAGGCTGTTCCAGGAATCCCCCACTCATTCTGTGGAGATTGCCATCTCTAGCTCGACTGGTACTTTATGTGACTTGATCTGGACAACAGTGTGCCTGTAAGCAAATATTTTTCCTTTCATGTTTTACTGTTTGCATACCGTTTTGACACCAGGCAATACAATTTGACTACTGACTATTACGGTGCCAGCCAGCACCACTTTCAAAGGTGGCATGCATTATGGGGTGGCATGGCCCAATATCATGAAAAGCCGCATTCATCTGAATGCAGCATTTCTGGTATTGAGAACTCACCGTGTTATGCTGTAGTGCACCACCATAGAAAGTGGCGGTGGCTACCACTGTATTTGTGGTGTCAGTGCATTCACCTGAGATCCAATACTTTAGTGGATGTGTGATCTGGAGCCAGACAAAAACACATAGAAAAACAGAAAACATGACAGAAGAAACAGATCCTGGCTCCATCAACTCGGCTTCATAAATTCTGAACTCAGAAAAGCAGCTGTAACTCACCAGCTACTGATAGGATGCACTGGAATGGTAAGAGAAAGGACTTCCGGGGGATGTTAATTTCTTGTTCTAGATAGGATACGATGGAGTTGAACAAGAACTGGTCTTAAGAAGTAACTAACTCTTATACCATGCATGAGCTCTAGCATAGTTGGTGAAGAAGCATTATGGGAAAATGTGGCTAGATGCTAATGTGGAAATTTATGAAGAGACATTTATGAAACAAAGCACAAAAAGAAGAGGGCAACGAAGAAAAGAAATAAAGGACCAAGGTCACTAAAGCAAATGTAATTGCATAAGCATCTGACTAACAATTTGGGTAAGGTATACTACTATTTGAATCATTTTGGTGATCAGGAAGCTGATTATCAGTCTATTGAACTGCTGAAAGAAAAGCAAGAAAGCTTATCTCATTCAGTTCACAGTGGCCATTTGGATTAAAGTTGAACATTTTTGACTTGCAGACGCCTCTCCAGGAGGGAATAATGTAGCAGTGCTGTCTACTTTTGTGGTATATAGATAATAATTTCAGGAGGCAAAACATAAAATAAATAAAAAACCATTTAAAAGACAAAGAACCTCTGTGCGTAAACACTGAGGCAAGGGTTACCCCAAAGGGCATTTGGCTGGGAAGCCAAGTTTCAAGAAAATACAAAGTCACACATGCCCCCACAATGCAAAGCATCATGGGCTGCATATGCAAATCACCACAGAATGTTATGCTGGTCCAACTTTAAGCAGAATTGCATGGTGCCGAAAGGCCTCTCACACTAGTTTGCAAAGGGTGCTAACAGAAGACATAGACACGTGTTTCTGTCCTACCAGGACTCATCAGTATGCCTCGTCTGTTTAACACCCCAGTGGACTGGACCAGCTACCCCTAAGGCAGTGTGCCTGGGATATATTGTGGTGAACCCATTAAAATAAAAACCATTTAAAGACAAAGAACCTCTGTGCGTAAACACTGAGGCAAGGGTTACCCCAAAGGGCATTTGGCTGGGAAGCCAAGTTTCAAGAAAATACAAAGTCACACATGCCCCACAATGCAAAGCATCATGGGCTGCATATGCAAATCACCACAGAATGTTATGCTGGTCCAACTTTAAGCAGAATTGCATGGTGCCGAAAGGCCTCTCACACAGTTTGCAAAGGGTGCTAACAGAAGACATAGACACGTGTTTCGTCCTACCAGGACTCATCAGTATGCCTCATCTGTTTAACACCCCAGTGGACTGGACCAGCTACCCCTAAGGCAGTGTGCCTGGGATATATTGTGGTGAACCCATTAAAATAAAAAAACATTTAAAAGACAAAGAACCTCTGTGCGTAAACACTGAGGCAAGGGTTACCCCAAAGGGCATTTGGCTGGGAAGCCAAGTTTCAAGAAAATACAAAGTCACACATGCCCCCACAATGCAAAGCATCATGGGCTGCAGATGCAAATCACCACAGAATGTTATGCTGGTCCAACTTTAAGCAGAATTGCATGGTGCCGAAAGGCCTCTCACACAGTTTGCAAAGGGTGCTAACAGAAGACATAGACACGTGTTTCGTCCTACCAGGACTCATCAGTATGCCTCGTCTGTTTAACACCCCAGTGGACTGGACCAGCTACCCCTAAGGCAGTGTGCCTGGATATATTGTGGTGAACCCATTAAAATAAAAAACCATTTAAAAGACAAAGAACCTCTGTGCGTAAACACTGAGGCAAGGGTTACCCCAAAGGGCATTTGGCTGGGAAGCCAAGTTTCAAGAAAATACAAAGTCACACATGCCCCCACAATGCAAAGCATCATGGGCTG
Source organism: Neoceratodus forsteri (assembly GCA_016271365.2). Taxonomy (NCBI): domain Eukaryota; kingdom Metazoa; phylum Chordata; order Ceratodontiformes; family Ceratodontidae; genus Neoceratodus; species Neoceratodus forsteri. The sequence continues at coordinate 1,408,663,261 of CM057452.1, forward strand.
CATATGCAAATCACCACAGAATGTTATGCTGGTCCAACTTTAAGCAGAATGGGTTCACCACAATATATCCCAGGCACACTGCCTTAGGGGTAGCTGGTCCAGTCCACTGGGGTGTTAAACAGATGAGGCATACTGATGAGTCCTGGTAGGACGAAACACATAAAATAAATGTTGATTTTCACTTTTAAAAATAGAGATGAATACAGGCATGATTTCACCTGTAAAACTGCATACGTTTGTTAGCAATAATACCTGACAGGGTTGGTGGTATTGGGCTATACGGGTCCTCCCCAGGAGCATGAGGCATGATGCCACAGGTGGAAGGCCTTATAGCTCCTGGGTGGTCCAGTATAGCCCATACCACCCACCTTGCATGGTATTATTGTGCTTAGAAAATGGGATTTGGGCTGTATTTTAGGCGAAAAATTAGCATAAAAAATTAGTATGCAGAGTGTCCTGTGCTGGTAACTCTCCCCAGAAGTTTGCGTCCCTCCCCCTTCTACTTTCTTGTCTCCACTTTCTTCCACTTGATAGTCATTGCCAGGGACAGTGATAGCAGAGTGGGTATTCAGGACATGTTCAGGCGAGTACCACTGAGTCATGAGACCAGTGGTATTTTCTTAGATTTCACTGCTGCAGATGAAGTCATGCTGTTGGCTTGCTGCAGTCATTTGAGTAGAATGGTAGCTGCAGGCCAGGAATATGAGTAGCACTGATCAGCACTAAAAGATATATATGAAGGTTGGGAGGTGGATCAAGGGATCAAGCTGGCATTAGAATAAATGGTGAACCTATTAAAACAGGTAAATACTGAATGTTGTTGCACTTTTGAATGTCTTGTTGCAAGCGAGGATACAGCATGAATCTCGCTAAGTGAGAACAAAAATGGCAGCCAAATGATTTTAAAATGGGCACATTGATATTTTTGCTGGAAGGGCAGGCTGGTACTGGGAGTAGTTATTTCCTAGTCTGTGTTGGCACATAGCTGTACCCCTTGCCAGGGGTGTCAGCCAATCAGAGACCAGTAAATTTCCTGCCCACATTCTAACAAACAATTAATGGACAATATTGCTATGACAGAGAGAAAGAGAAAGCTTGCATCCATGTGGATACTTGGAAAACTAGTTATCATATACTTTGATTCATTTTATTAGACTACCATGTACAGCACATACATATTTAATCTATATCAGTATCAATGTCTACATCTATATTCACAGTGGTGCTCAATGATAAAGTCTGTTAAAATTGAGGCTATCCTAATACTATTATTCTGATCCCCCCAGCTTTCATTTTTATTTATTTATTTATTTATGTATGTATGTATGTTTGTATGTATGTATTCAGAAACAATCTTTGAGCTTGGTGCTCTTTTACAAAGGTTCCATATCAAGAGTTACATAACATTTCTGAGTGTGACAAATGATCCACCTGTTTTGTCAACCTCAGGGGTACAGTATAAGTATATACCACATATACACCCATATACACCCAGTACAAATTAATCAGTGCATATTTCCAAGAATTATGAGATATACTTTGTTAGCACCCAGAAATAAAGAATTGTCACAAGAGAAACAACAGTAGGAGTCTTTTTGGACAGAATGGGAAAGGGAGAAAGTGGAGGGGGGATGACAGGGGGAGAAGAGGGGATAGGCAGGAGAGGGCATGGCAGAGGGAGACACTGGAGAGGAAGGACAGGAGGAAGGGGCAGCCGGAGAGGACAGGGGCTGAGGGATTAGGATCAAACATTATCTCCAGTCAAGTGGGGCATAGTACTTTAGTAGTTGTAACATGAAGAATTTCCATACGGTACTATATACTGCATCATTATTGGATTAACCATTGTTAAATGGATTTCTAATAATAACTGATTAACATGTTGTGAAAACTGAGCACCACTATACTGTTTATCTATATACTGTATGTGTATCATACAAGCACAGCAGTGCCTGTGCATGAAGGCTGAGTGGATAATTTAATGTTGCCTATTAGTTGGGACTAATAAGTAATATTAGCATGATCTTTGAACTGCTTAATTAAAATTAATTTTATATATTTATTTATACATAAATTAATTTTGACATGGAATTTTTGCCTTTAAGTACCTATTTCCAGATAGCCAGTTCTGTACCAACTCAACAAAGCATAATGAGCACATCTTACTAGATAGAATGCTTAGTATTTAGTGCACAGTGTTGCATGCATTTTTTGTATAGTTAGGATTTTTATGTGTAAATATTGTCCATGTTTTCTGTGGAGATTTAGATATAGAGGAACGTCACTCATGTATTTATACACAGATATGTTACTTAGTGTGTGATGGTAATGGGGAGTATTTTTATCAAGACATCACTTGATGTGAATTTTTGTGAATGGAATGTTGTTGCATACTATTAGTAGTTTGTTATTGGAGCAGCACTTTTTATGTCATTTTTACTGGGCTATAAATATCCATGAAATGGGAAATATGTTGTCTTTGGAAAAACATCAGTATGATTTAAAACATCAACAGTTTGCATGTGGGGAGGGATGCTAATTTATAAATGCTATATGGTTTCCTGGAATGGTTTTTAGTGTGCTTAATCAATAAACACTCTTTTATCGTGCCCTAGGATTGGTGCAGTTCTGTTCTTGGACATTGAGCTGAGTTCTCTCCTTGCTTTAGTTTGTGTTTACTTTCGAATAGTAACTGATAGTGGTGGGTGAAGTGGCTCCAATTCGCTCCGCGAAGTGATCCACGGAGTGAAGACGGATTCGAGGAGTGCTCCACAACGCGAAGTGGAGTATTCATAAATGGGTAATGCTAAGTCCATTGAAAACAATGACTTCGTGTTACTCCGCCTTCCCAAACCACTACTCCACCAATTCTTAAGTTGAAGTACATTGAAAACAATGTACTTCGCCTCACTTCGCCTTGTTTTTAAGCTCCAAAGGTGAAATTTGCAGTGATTCATGGGATTTCAGGTCACATGGGCTCTAGATTTTTCTGCACAGCCTCAGTTTGGGGTAGTGTGTGTATGAAGCTGTAGGACAGAATCTGCTCTGAGGCTATGTGATTCAAACCTTCTAAAAGCTGTTAAAAAGCCTTTTGGGGTCATTTGTTCTGCTGAAACTTTAGTTCATCGATTATAGGAAACCCTCCTGTGCTTATATCATCGAACGTTTATTGTTTGTGTGTGAATTTTGAATGTTAATGTACAATATTCAGTCTGCGTACTGAGAGACAGTGGAAGTGTGCTTTGGGGAGGGGCGTATCTGTGGTATAGGTAGATTAACTTGGAGAAAAAGACAGAGCTTTCTGTTTTGGTTATATTTTTCTTGTATAACTCTGTTAATGTACGCACAGTAATATTTTCAATAATTCTTGCCATTTTTTTGCTGATTGTTGTGGTGCCGCAGTGCATAATTTTAGTTTGTTTAAAATATGTGGTTATATTACTGAAGTTTTCAATTTGCTATGCATTACTTAGTGTGTGTGTGAGTATGTGTGTGATGTGTGTCATCAAATCAGACACCTTTTATTGTGCCACATAATTTCAGCAATGTGAACCTGCTATGCTATCCACTGCAGCTGTGTAATTTTTGTACTTTTTTGTGGTATCTTTACTAGTACTAGTACTAGTGACTGTTGCTGCAGCAGTGCAATACACTGCCCCCCCCATGGCCTGCCCCAACCGGAAAATGAATTCTTCTCCAGACTTTTGAATTTCTGATGGTGAGCATTGGTTAGGTGTTGTGCCTTTGCATCTGCATCTCTTCAATGTGTAGCGCAATCTTAATCTGTCTGTGCATTTGCATCTCTTTAGGGCCCAATCTCCATCTCTAACGTAAGTCTCAGTTGTTTCTTTGGCTTCCCTTCAGAGTACTGGACAGGTGTGGTGCATAATTCTGCATGAACATTGTACTCATTAATATGCATTTTTAAGTCGGGACCATTATCACAAGTCATTTGTCATACAAATCATGTTCTTCATCATCACGGACAGTCACAAATGCCATCACAAATCACGATTTATGATCACATCACGAATCACAACATTAATCTTTTTTAATAGTTACTTGGATGTATTGTAAGCCTGTTTTGTAGTATCTCTCCATGCTTCACCACTCCTCCATTGTACTCATTAATGAGTGTTTTTAAGTAGGGGAGTTTTGTGTCACACCTCATCGGGGGAGCCTGGGGAAGAACAGTCATAGGCATTCATATTTTGTCATCATCACGGTCACAAATGCAGTCACAAATCATGATTTATGATCACATCACGAATCACAACATTAATTTTTTTTAATAGTTACTTGGATGTATTTTAAGCCTGTAAGAAAAATAAAATTTACAGAAAGAGCAAATTAAGTAAAAAAGAGTACAGAAAAGACAAAAAAATGTAGCTTTTAAAAAAGCTGTTGGGTCTAAATCAAAGTTTAAATTTCCTCCTCTCTGATCTCAAAGTATCAGCAGTCACAAAACATACTACTCTCTCTCCATATACACAGGAGAAAGTAAAAGTGTCTGCTTGTATGACTCACTTTCTTCCTGCCTAGCTAAAGATCATGTGACTTACAGTACTGTAAGCCATTTGATGTGTGGGGGGGGGGGCTGCTAAATCTGAAACACCAAGTGGGTCACTTAGAATCATAATGAGGAACGCTAACTCCATTAAAAACAATGACTTTGCCTTACTTCGTATTGCCATTCCACCTTAATGTGAAGTTGTAATGACAAGGCGGAGTGAGCACTTTGCATGGCCCACTCCGCGTAGAGGAATTTAAATTTGCTGCATCTCTAGTAACTTATTAACATGTTGTGAAAACTGAGCACCACTATACTGTTTATCTATACACTGTATGTGTATCATACAAGCACAGTAGTGCCTGTGTATTAAGGCTGAGTGAACAATTTAATGTTGATGCCGATTTATGCACATTAATAAGTCAGCAGTCATTCAACCAATTTGCCTAATATCTGGCATATGCTGAGTCAGTACCAAGATTTGGGAATCCTATAAATTTGGTAATGATAGGTTCAGTGGTTTAAAAATTCTAGAAGGTTGAATATACATAGAAATGTCCAAATTAAGACCATATATTGCTCTAGTATAGCACTAAAATGACTGACAGTTGAAATTTGAAACTTTTAGGTTTGTTACAGTTTGACTTAATTACCTTGGCTAGGTGGTTTCACCAAAAAGTGTTCAATTCTTAAATTATTAAAAAAGAAAATGTAGTTGTCTATTTATATGGTGTTTTTTGGAAGAATGTTATTTAAGGTATTGTTTGCACAAACAATAAGTTTACTAACAAATGAAAAAAAAGAAATATAATTTTCATCACCCATTAAAACTTACTGGTGGCAGTTGCCCATTTCCACCACTGGTATCCTCTCTCCTGATCAATCAACTGTTTCATTATATTGAGTTACTGCCAGTGGGTACCCAATCCCACCACTGGTTATCTCCTCCTGGCCAATTGGCAAACAACCAGTGGTGGGTGCTGAATCCTACTTCTGGTACCCCCCTTCTGCACAACCAATTGTTTAAAATCAGCCCACTCTTGAGCACCCTGTAGCATCCACTGGTTGAAAACCCTAAGGATGAACACACCACTGACATGTCAAGATTCACAAGACTTTGAGCCCTAATGTTTGAAATGGGGGGGGATGGAGCCCAGGATGGTCAGTATAGCCACCACTGAGCCCCCAGCTGGGAGTTGGCAAAAATATGATATATATATATATATATATATATATATATATATATAGGATTTTATAAGTAGAATTTTTTTTCACTTTTTCAAAATGGCTTGTAATACTCACTTTGTTTTTGGTTCTTTTTTAACTGAATCTTACCATTGCTCACTTTGTATTGCCTAGCTCCTATGCTTTTCTATGCACCCCACACCTCATTTAGTGCCATTATTTCCCAACACATGCACACCACACTAGGGACTGGTGAATTTTATCTTCTGTCAACAGAATTCTGGCGAAATTATGGTTTCACTTCCATGAAATTTCACAAAATTTCCATGAAAGTTCATGAAATGTTGCCAAATTGTGATTTTGGTTATTTTCATCTCATTTAAGAAGTATTTGTCCAACTTGCACCATGTTTGGTAAGTTGTCTGTCCCTGTGCCTGTACAGAAGTGTATCACTTTTTGGATCTCTATCTGTAAAAGTGTTTGAGTTATAAGCCTCCAGACTTTCAGAAATTTTAAAATTACAGTTAACAGCTACATAAACTAAAAGTGCTTGTGCCAATTGCACCAGTTTTGGTATGGTGACTTTACCATGCCCATACATATGTGTGCCAAGTTTGAGATTTTAGCTTTAAAGGTAACTGAGTTATAAGCTTCTGAACTTTCAGAAATTTTGAAATTACATTCCACAATTATATAAACTGCTGAATTGTAAGCCTCTATTACTTTAAAGCTAGAGAATGGAATATCACCAATGTTGTTGGGTTCATTGACCCTAAATATTAGGCTATAAGGTGACCACCAGGGTCAGCATCAGAATGTCATGCTGCCATGCTGATTACCCGGGTTTAGAAGCGAGCCCCTGGAAATTGTGTCTGGGGGCAGGTCATTGCTAAACTTTACAATCTCTATTTAGTTTCTGTGAATCTTTCAAGAAAGTATGCATCTAAATTTCCAATTACCTAATGTCAAAGACGTCTAAGTTGTAAGCATAGAAATATATTCGGAGATTTTCACATGATTATTACATTTCTCGAATTGAGCCCCTATAACTTCCCCACCCTTAATCCAAATGCAATGAAACTTAACAAGCTTTTAGACCCTGCACCGGACAATGCACGTGCCAAAGATAAAATAACTAGCTTTAACACAGATTAAGTTATGGCCAATTAAACAATTTCAGAAAATTTCAAATAATTTCATGAACATGTGTGGAATTTTGCAAATATTCTGCAAATTCAGACTTTGCTATTTGTGCCCACCTCTACACCATACACACACACACACACACACACACACACACACACACACACACTCCCTGTGGCTACTTCTTTAATATCTTAGCCTTATCATGAGACATGCTGCTGTGAGCTTCATCTCACGATTGAAGGAATGGTGTAGCCAGGGGAGATTTGGCTACATTGGGGACTGGGGACCACCCTGGATGGATAATGGCCCGTATAAGGGTGATGGCCTGTATCCATCTGGGAAGGGAATCACAGTCCTCAATGAATGGTTTAAATGTTTTCTGATGAACATTTAAACTAGCTGAGGGAGAGGCAGAAAAAATCAGGGAGGCATAAACTGTGCCTCCACAGACTGCAGCAGAGAAAAGGGATGACTCAAAGGGAGGTAAATCTCCCAGAGTGCAAAATAAATAAAAAAATCAGTGTTGTTGAAATGAAAGGGGATGGGAACATGAGCTGGAAAAAGAGAGGGGAATAGGAGACAGGACAAAAGGAAACAAGGGGAGTAGAAGGCAGTGTGATAACAAAATGTGAAAGGCCATGTAGGCAAACACAAGAAGTCTGAGAAATAAACTTCTGGACATAGAAGCCATCATGGCAGACGCAGACCTGGATCTCATGGTTATTATTGAGACATAGTGCACAAGAAACCATGACTGGGTCATGGCCACACTAGGCTATACTCGGTTCAGGAAAGACAAGAGTGGGAAGGAAGCACAAATGATGGGAACTTAGTCATCACGCCCACCTAAGCAAGAATCTCTAGATCGCATTATGGACTCAAGAGTAAGAGGAAGAAAAAGACTCTATGGGACCAGAAAGAACACCAAGAAATCAGGAACTGCAAGAATAAACCAATGGGCAGAAGAAACGCTTTGACTCTTGGTTTTTGGACTGGGGTGTGTCTAAACACCAGATGCCTGGGTAACAAGACAAGTGACCTACAGGAGTGGATGGCAGACTCCTGTATGGACTTGGTGGCTGTCAAAGAAACCTGAGCATTGGAAAACAATGACTGGGATCTTTCAGTTCCAGGTTATACGCTCTTTAGAAGGGATAGAAGGGGAGTCGGGGGGGGATAACACTTAGAGAGGGAATGGAGGCCACAGCATGCAAAGTCAGCAATAAAGAGGGAGTGGAATTCCTGTCTGAACAGACAAGTTCAGCCTCAGGGAAGAGGATCCACATCTAGGTGGTATACAGGCCTCCTAATCAAGTGGAGGACAGGGACAGGGAGCTTTTGAAATAAATTAGAGGGGTATCACAGAAAGGGGACACAGTGATTGAAGGAGACCTAAACATGCCTGATGTAGAGTGGGGAGTCTCAATGGTTAGAATATCCAGGAATCAATCTGTGGTAGAAGTCTTACAGGATTGCCTCCTCACACAGTCACTGATCAGACTAGTCTGGACATCATCCTGGATGCAGTTCTCACTAACTCAGAAATAGTCAGGGTTGTCAGGGTTGGTGAGCCGCTCTTCAACAATGAACACAACTCTGTTTGGTTTGAATTACCCCTGAGGGATGTCAATTCTCAGATCAGGGCAGAAGTCCTAAATTTCAGAGGAGCTAATTTTGACAAAATGAGGGATCTAGCCAGACATAAACGAACTAAGATCCACGAGCAGTTGGAGGTAGGTGACATATGGGTAACAATTAAACAAGCCATCTTAGAGGCTACAAAGATATGCATAAATGCAGTGACAAAAAGGAAAAAACACAACCCCCCCGCTATGGTTAATTAACCAAGTTAAAACAACCATTATGGCCAAGAGGTAGACTTTCCTCCACTTTAGAAGGAAACTGGGTGACAGCGAATGGGAAGATCATGTTCAGAAGAATAAGGAGGCTAAGATGGCAGTGAAGCAAGCAAAGGTGGCAGTACTTCAAATAGCAAAAAGAGTCAAGGAGGGGAATAAGCAATTCTTCATGTACTTACCAGAGAAAAGAAAGAAAGGGGGAGAGGTGGTTATATTTAAAGATGGGGATAGGATCATGAAAGAAGGCAGAGAGAAGGCCACTGTTCTGAAACAATACTTCTGTTTGGCGTTCACCATGGAACACAATGCCCAGTGCCTGACAGTGGCATTACAGCACATGGCAGGGTTGTCCCACAAATGGAAACACCAATAATTTTCACAGGCAGGGTTAGGGAGCTGCTCAAGTGTATAAAACAGGAAAAATCTTCTGGGCAGGACAGAATACATCCAAGGATACTAAAAGAGTTGGCAGGTGAATTGGCAGACCCCTTTGCACATTTGTTTAACCATTTGTTTCAGTCAGGAGTCATGCCAAGAGACTGGAAAAGAGCTGAAATGGAGCCATTACACAAGAGTGGAAGCAGGGAGGAAGACGGTAACTACAGACCGGTTAGCCTCAAATCTGTGGTAGGAAAACAAATGGCATTCCTGACTAAACAAGACCTGGTGGAATATTTGAATAAGAATGTCCTTCAGGATGACAAACAGCATGGATTTATGGTGGGCAGGTCATGCCAAATGAACCTGATTACATTTTTCATTTGGGTGACTAGGTAATTGGAGAGGGGCCCTCCAGTGGACTTCCTCTATTTTGACTTCAGCAAGGTCTTTGATTCGGTACCACATAACCACCTGCTGAAAAAGCTAGAGGACTTGGGAGTAGCAAACTGCATTGTCTGGTGGGTTGGTAACTGACTAGAGGGCAGGAAGCAGACAGTAGTTGTCAATGGTGAGAGGTCAGAGGAGGAAGAGGTGATGAGTGGAGTCCCTCAGGGCTCGGTCTTGGGTCCAGTCCTGTTTAATGTGTTCTTCAGTGACATAGGAGTAGGAATCCAGGGCAAAATTGCACTATTTGTGGATGACACTAAGCTAGGTGGTAGAATGGATAGTGAGGAAGCAGTTGGGAACCTACAAAAAGATCTGCAAAGGTTGGAAAAATGGTCTGGTGTCTGGAAGCTGAAGTTCAATGCCAAGAAGTGTAAAGTGATGCATCTAGGCAAAAAAAACAAAAAAAAAACAAAAACAGAGGACAGCCTATTGGCTTAATGGGGTCAGGCTCAGTGCCTCACATAAGGAAAGGGATCTAGGAGATATCATAGGTGACACCCTAAAACAGGCCAGTCAATGCAACACAGCATACAGCAAGGCCAAGAAAATCTTGAGATGTACAGTAGTAGCCACAGACATGGTCAGATATTTCCAGATATTTTGTGAAACTTCTAGAGTTTCTCTCAGCTGCCCCTGCTATGGAAATGCAGAAAGCAGATATTTATCTAGAAATATCTCAGGGATAGGGAGAGTATTTGACAGCAGGCACAGGGAGGTGATACTACCACAGTATAGATCCCTGGTGAGGCCCCACCTGGAATACTGTGCCCAGTTTTGGAGCCCATATCTTAAAAAGGACAGGGACAGGAACAGGCTGCAGACCATACAATGAAGGGTGACCAACATGATACAGGGGCTCTAGGGGCTACCTTATGAAAGACATCTTGAGGCATTGAATATGTACTCACTAGAGACAAGGAGGGAAAGAGGGATCATGATACAGACCTTCAAGTTCCTGAGGGGAATTAATACAATACCCTACTCTGAACTGTTCACCAGGGCTTCCAGCTCAAATATTACAGAGCATGAATGGAAGCTGAGGGGTGGGATTCTAGAGGGAACACAGGAAAAACTATTTCTCAGAAAGGATAGTGGAGCCATGGAACAGGCTGCCCGTGGATGTGGTGGGAGCTAAGACCATGACAGCATTCAAACCAAGTTGGGATTAAGAGTATACTCGAATTAAATCTGCAGGTACTAGTGTGGGCTTAGTCCCAGTACCTCAAAAAGTCTCAAGAACTCGTGGGCAGACTTGATGGACCTTTAGTCTCCTTCTGCTGTCACATTTTCTGTTTCTATGTTTTTAAGTGAGATGGGGTGCTGCTGTGCATAAGTAAGGATGTCAAAGTGACAGAGACACAAGGAATCCAGGGGGGAATGGGGGGGTTGGAGGTATTTTGGGTCACCATGGAGATGGGAAATGGAGTCACTGTCCACACTGGTATAATCTACAGATCACCAGCATTGGAGGAAGAATTTAACTAAGGCACTGATGAAAGCCATTGGTACAATGTCAGAAAAAGGGGAGGTGCTGATGGTGAGGGACTTTAGTCTGCTGGATGTAGATTGGAGCCTTAAAGCTGCAACATCATCAAGAAGCGGGGACATCCTGGGCTCCCTGCAGGGGATGTTTCTCAGTTGACTAGTCAGGAAGCCCACTCACGATGGGGCAATTTATTGGACCTGGTGCTCTCTAACAGGGACAGCATTGCGGATATCAATGTGGTAGGCCACCTGGAAGACGTGATCACCATACATTGTGGTTTAACATTTAACATAAGGATGGCAGCAAAAGCAAACCACAGATGAGAGTCCTGGATTTCAGGAGGGAAGATTAAATAAAATGGCTGAATGCCTCAGAGATGACCTAACAAGGGGGGTTGACCTGTGTGGGGTGGAAGAACAGTGAGCCAAGTTAAGGGAAAGCATAGTGAAGGCAACAAACCTCTGTGCAAAGAAAGTGAGCAAAAACAAGAGCAAAAAGAGATCACTGTGGTTCTCAAAGTAAGTGGCTGAAAAGGTAAAGGCTAAAAGAGTAGCTCTGAGGAGGTACATAGAGACAAAGAGGGAAGAGGAGAGGGATGTGTATCAGGAGAAGCAGAGGAGGCAAGAAAAGTGATAAGAAGTGCAAAGGCACTAAGTGAGGAAAGAATAGCCCATGGGGTAACAAAAGGGAAAACAACATTTTTAAGTGCATAAGTGAAAAGAGGAAGAGTAGGGGAGGGATTGTGAGGTTATAAGTACATAAGAAAAGTGTTGGCATATGGGGATCGTGTGGTCCATCTAGTCTGCCCAAGGTGGCAACCCTCCTAATTATACTTTTTTCCTAAGTTGGCCACATTGCCTGTCCCAAGTGAGTTTGAATTCCATTACTGTATTTGATGCCACCACTTCTGGTAGCAGGCTGTTCCATGGGTCTATCATTCTCTTGGTGAAAAAGTACTTTCTAGAGTTGCTTTTAAACTTGCCTCCCACCAGATGCAAGTTGTGCCCTCTTGTACATGCCACCCTGTTTTCCTGGAATAAGTTTTCATTCTGAATTGTGTTAATTCCCTTGACATACTTAAATGTTTCTATCATGCCCCTCCTATTTCTTCTTTGCTCCAGACAGAGACTAAATTCAACTCTTTGAGTCATGTCCCATATGGCTAATGATACAGCCTATGTACCATCTTTGTGGTCCTTCTATGCACCAGATGGTTGATGTCATCAAAATCTGCAATAGGGTGGACACTTCAGAGGGGGTAGAAAGATTGTGCAGATGTCTGAGAAACTTGAGAAGTGGTTAAGGGCATGGCAGCTGAGTTTCTATGTGAAAAAAGGCAAAATCATGCACTTAGGGCACAGAAACCCAGATGTGGAGTACAATATGGGAGAAGAGGTATTGATGGTCACCAAACAGGAAAGGGACCTGGGACTAATCATATCTGATTACCTCAAGTTGAGACAGTGCAACAAGGCAGTGGATACAGCCAGAGGGATGTTGAGGTGCTTAGGGAGGGGCATCACCAGCAGAAGGAGAGAGGTGGTGTTGCCACTGTATAGATTGCTGGTCATTCCTCACTTGGATTACTCTGTCCAGCTCTGGAGACATCTCAGGAAGGGAATATACAGAGTGGAGGCATTCCAGATGAGGGCAATTAAAATGGTGCAGGGTCTGCATGCAAAGCCCTATGAGGAGAGACTGAGGAATCTCATTATATACATCCTGGAAGAGAGAAGGGAGAGGGTGGATATAATATGTCATGGAGGTAAAAAAGGTCAGAAAAGGAGTATATTTCAGAGGAAAAGATGCATGAGAATAAGGGGACATGCAATGAAGCTGGAAGGGGGAAACTCAAGAGAGATGTGAGGAAGTACATCTTCACTGAAAGAGCTGTGGATTCTTGGAACAGTCTTCTAGAGTAGGTAGTGGGGATGAAAACAGTGATGGGCTTCAAGCATGCATGGGATCGACACAAGGGAATCTTAATGGAAAGCAAGGGAAGGGAGGAAGCTGGAGATCAAGGGCACTAGATCATAACAGCACCTGTATGGACAGTGCTGTCAAAAACAGCACCATCCAAACAGCGCTGATCATAAAAGTGGCAGGAACAAATGCTGCAAACGAACACAGTGCCGTTGGTAGTGATCATAGGTCTGGTTTGCAATCGCTACCACCAATAACTGTACTTATATCCCCCGTGCCCTCCGCACTTAAAATAATCAACTCTGAGTCAGAGTTGGATTAACTGGAGACCAGAATTAGAACCCTGATCTCCACTACCACTCTGGAAGAGCTGCTTATGCTTTAACGCTCCACGGCACAGGAGCAGCTTGACCAGACTTCTGATTTCCTCTTGCCTTGTGCTCTTTTCTAGCACCACGCACATTGACCTGGGGAGCACTTACTACATAGTGTTGTTATTCCCCTGTCACTGTCTGTGGAAGCACTGTGTAGACCACACTGTCTGTGCAGCACTATTATTGTAGCACTATTCTAACCAAGTAAGAGATTGGCTAGGTCTGCGGTGACAGGATAGGCGGGGGAAAAAACTGGGCAGACTAAGTGGGCCAAGCTGTCCTTATCTGCTACTATGCTTCTCAGTTTCTATGACTTCACTATGAGAATTTGTTGTTATGTGATTGCAGCACAACCTATTTACTTGTAACACTGCAAAAATGGTTGCATGAAATATACCATATCCTGAACAGAAATTGTGCATTTGAATCCTAAAGGTTTTATATAGTAGTTATTTCTTATTGGTTAAGGGAAACAGGTGTTGTATGCTGTATGTTTTATGCTTTTATTTAATGGTTTCCATCTAATTAAAAATCTTATTTTATAACTTTGTGGCACCATCCTGTTTCCAAGCTAAAATGCTAGTTTTTGGACTCAGAAATTCTTTTTCTCTAACCAGTTTAAGAAGTTGATGAGTGACAACCATTTTTTATACTTTAAGTAGCAATGTCTTTTCCCTTTGTTTTTGAGGTTACTTCAACTGAGTCTTACCATTACTCGTTTTAAGGATGACCAGGCTTACTCATCACAATGCACCATACACAGTACCTAATTGGGCTACTGTCAGTATCATCCTCCCCTGGAAAGGAAAGGGGGGGAGGTGAGTGGGCTGGAGATCAAGGAGCATCTAAAGTGATACCATAGGCAGGAAAATGGGCAGGCTAGGTGAGCCAAGTGGTCCTAATCTGCTGGCAAATTCTGTTTCACTTCCTACCCCACTGATCCAAACCATAACATCATGAGATGTGCAGTAGTGTGCAATCCTGATCTCGCATTTTTTGTGGATTTACAATATACACATGCATGGTCATTCAGGTTCTGTTTGCTGCAATACTGCATGCCCTTGGTAGTTATGCACTTGGCTGCTTCTTTGCCTCAAACCAGCCATGACTGGTAATTGAGCATATATTCCCACCCACAGTGTTATTACCAAACCTTTGGCCTATGATTCTTTTATTATTATTTTACCCACCACCAATGTCAGGCTGACAGGCCTATAATTTCCTGTCTCCTCCCTGCTACCATGTTTGTGAAGTGGGACTACCTCTGCTCATCTCCAGTCCCCAGTACCACAGCGGTCTTCAGTGATCTGTTTATCTGCAGTGTGATTGTGCCTCTTCGTATCACTATTAACAAATGTTTCCTTTTTTTTAATTCTTTGTTTAGTGAAATTTTCAATATTCATACATACAGAATATACAACCATTCTCTTAATGAAGAATGACACATACTGGATCACTAAGAATTCAATACAGGCATTGTTTAAACATTATGAACTGCTCTCACCTAGAGATACCGTAAACCATAAAAGAGTACATGAGTTAAGCCCTCCTTGTAGGAACTGGAGCAGTGGTTGGGGAGATCTCCAAGTATATTTCTAGACGCTAAAATTATATTTACCAGCATTACGTATCTAATGTTAAACAGATGTGTCCCAAGTACCCCTTTTACACCAGTCTAGTGGGGTAATCTTGAGTAATAGCAATTTAACCAACACTCTGTGTATCCCATATATGTAATAAGTCGCTACTTACTAAATGAATAAAAAATAACGATAGCCAGAAGAAGTAATTACCATACAGTCAGGAAGGGAACACATTAGCTAAACCCAGAATAATAGAGTCCTCCCTTACAGAAATATAGGTGTGCTGTATACATGCAGAATGCATGCCAAATGCTTAATTGTGTAATGTTTGCATGCAGTTCATACACAAAGTGAACCTATGCGAACCAGGTCTACAAAGCAAATCAGGTTTGCATGCTGCAAGCTTGACATGTGTGCAGCAGGTAAGCTGGTGTGAACATCTTCTAAAAATTACATCAGGTTTGCGTGTTGCACTCTTGACATGAGTGCAGCATTTAAGCTGGTGTGAACATCATTTAAACATCACATCGGTTCACATGTTGCACACTTGGCATGTGTGCAGCAGTCAAGCTGGTGCAAATCTCATCTATAAAAACACATCAGTTGCTATTTCTTATACTACTGCTAGCAATTGGAGTCATTAAAATGCATTTTTATTTGAATTCCCATAAAAATTAGGTAAGCTCATTAATTCTGATCCTTTTGCAAGTTGTTTAATGGCTTATGATTTTTTGTCATTAAATTGGCATTAATTTGTAAAGTATTGTTTGCTTACTGCATTAAATGCCTAGGATATAGCCAGTCAACATACCCCATTCCAAATGTACGAAGAGGGGCCTCTGTGTTGTGAAGTCTGAACTTTTTGTTTTGGGCCATGCAAATCCCTTATGCATATTTTGTGCTACAAATGTGTTTCTCCATGACTGTTTCATCTCACTTATGTTCCCTTTGTCATTCTGTATTGAGCATATACACTATGGCCATGCTCAGCACTCTTTGTGCTGAGTAGGGTCTTGAAAGCATGCACCATACCTCACATTTTGTCACTGAAATGAGGGACATGGACACTCAAAATGAGAGACAATGAGGGACACTAACCCACATAATGATCAGGACACATCATGAAACATGGAGATACAGTAACTCAGAACACAGTGGAAACCATTGCATTAGCAACGGAGAATGAATTTCTACCATTAAGCAGGGGTGCCATTTAGGTAGGACAGAGGGTGGCAGTCACCCCCTCCATATTTGTACCTAGGTTGTTCTTATAGTGTGGCAATAATAATAATAATAATTTGTATTTCTTGAGCACAATTTAGCAGGTATCAAAGTGTTGTACAATGCACAATCTCTAAAACAATCAAATCACAGATACGATACAAAATTAATAAAATATCCATAAAATATATCGAGCAGCTATCCATAATTAAAAATCAGGAAAAGCACACGAGTATAAATAAGTTTTTAGAGCAGTTTTAAAACTCTCCACTATCTGGCACTCTCATATCCGACGAGGTAGAGAATTCCACAGAGAGGAAGCAGCAAAAACAAAAGCCTGGGCTCCTGAGTTCTTCAAATGCACCATGGGAATCTTTATCAATCCTTTGTCAGTTGAGTGGAGTGGTATCAGAGGGCAGTAGGACTCAAAAGCTCTTGTAGGTAATTCAGACCCAGACCGTATATGACTCTGAAAGTCAGTAAACCAAAATTAAATGTGATCCGCCACTGAACTAGCAGCCATAATGGCATTAAATTTGGATTTAATCTTTGCACAATAAGTGCCCACCTAGCCTGTGTGTGCTCATGCTGCAGGTACTCTCCAGACTTGTCCATGTCTGTATTGTGTTGTCCACTCTCTCCGCTTATTAGCGGTGTCACAGTCACATGTGATGTGGATGAGCTCCAGCCAAGAAAGTGCACATGAGTCTTGCAAGTGCGAGACTGTCTTTCCCACCACAGAGTACACAAACTGCACACTACAGCTTGAAGGAGTCGGTTAGCACTGAACTCTCAATAGCAGTGTTGTGGCAGCATATTTTTGTTGGTCTACTCTTAGTGAGTCTCCATCTCCCCGGTGGCTGAACGGGCAGAGCGTGAGCTTGAAGCTAATTCAAGACTAAGCTACCTATTTACTCTATTAGGCTTGCCTTGCAAAAAAACAGCACAGAGCCCCACGGCAGTAAGTTAGGCTTAGCAGCAGTGGTGACAGCAGTGTGGGTGGCCTTCATAGGCCTTGATCAGTGCAGTGCAGTGCAGTGCAGTAGCAGCCACAGCAGCAACCAAGCAAGAAGCAAGCAATCCAGGTTGGGTTGGATCAGTTGTTGAAGCAACCTGAT
This sequence comes from Neoceratodus forsteri, assembly GCA_016271365.2. Taxonomy (NCBI): domain Eukaryota; kingdom Metazoa; phylum Chordata; order Ceratodontiformes; family Ceratodontidae; genus Neoceratodus; species Neoceratodus forsteri. The sequence continues at coordinate 1,408,680,494 of CM057452.1, forward strand.
CACAGACCATGTTGGGGACCTGTGATGGTTGGTTCTAGCATTCAACTTCTGAAGGAAGGAGAGGGGGTAGCAGACTGAAAACTGGGCTGGTGGCACACTGTGCCCGGCTGCAGGTTCTGGCCATATGACCGGGTAAGTAAAAGTAATTTTTTTTTTGAGGAGAGATTGGGTAAGGAGGAAGGCCTGAAATATTGATGTATGTTTCACATTTCTTCACCTTTGGGAGGCTTCATGACCCATTGTGGATGGGCATTAAATGGAATGGAGACAGGGAGAAAAATTGGGACAATGTTCTTTTGGGGGGGTGGAGAACATCAGCCAGGAAAAAAAATTAGTTAGTAACCAGGTGGGTTTAAGCCCAAATCTGATGCACTGCTCCGGGGTATATACAAATGAATCTTATACGATTTAATTTTTCCTGATTTGCATATCACTTTTCAGCCAAAACAAATAAGTTGTACCTTTTAGAGATGTTACAGATATTCTAGAGCTGTCCCTTGCATTCAGGGACAGTTGAGTGATATGGTATGCACAGACTATTGGAGCCCAACTATAGTCAAGCTTATGCCCCGCCCCTTACCCCAAGTGAAACTAACCTGCACATCCCCACACTAGGCACATTATGACTAAGGGCAAACAAGACTGCAGGGGTGTGCACCATTGAAATGAATGGGGTATCTTTTTATTACTATTTTATACATTATTGATGGAGAGTTGGAGATTAATGAAGGCCGCCGCTCAACTAACATGGGCCTTGTTAGTAGAACAGTGGTCTTGATTATTCTCCAACTCACCATCATAACATAGAAAATAGTAATAAAGAATAACTCCATTCATTTCAAGGGGGTACGCCTCCGCACTCTGACCCATGGACATCATCTCTTAAACACTCCTGACTCTGTCTCCCTAGTACTCAAGTAAGAGACTTTTTACTTATATCTATACTTGGTAGGTTGTCTGTAGCAACATGGCTGTATCTGCTACAGTGTGTATGTGGTGGTGGTGGGGAGGGTGGGACTGGCCATGTGGGTGTGTGTCAAGTTATTGCTACTGTTGTGTTTGCACGTTAAAGTCTGTTTACGTGGAAGCATTCAAAACTATAGAGAGAACATAGTAGAAGTATAGGCCAGATAGACATAATTAAGTGGTTTTAAGGGTAGGTTTCTGTATTGGGGGTGGGGAAAAACACATGTGTTTCCATTGGTATATGTGCTACAGCTGGACTGTGAAACTGAGATAAGTAAGAGAAGAAAGCTGAAAAGCATAACAGTGGGTACAAGCATTACGCATGCTTGCAGATGTTATCAGATACAGTAAGTATTGAAGTACAAGCAAGCCATATGCGTGCAGACAGTATGGCTTAGTGGTTAAAGGCACTCAACTTCAAACAAGGAGACTTGGAGGCATGAAGATCTGGGTTTGAATCTCATTTACCTCCACTTGTGTATGGTGTGATCCTAAGCAAGTCATTACCTTTTACGTGTGCAGTTATCAGTGACCACTTGCTTTTTGCACGCATGCCACATGCACTCAGTCTTTCCCAATTTAACATAAAAATGATGGTTTCTATACTTGCATGCTGCACAGATGCCATATGCATGCAGTCGGTTCCAATTTAACATTTAAATCATACTTGCAGCATGCATATCACTTGGGTAGTTTTATGTGTGCAGCATGAAAACATTTAACATAATTATTTCTGTAAGGGCTGCTCTGAAAGGATATACATCAGAAAAAAATATGCTCCCTCCCCCCCATAGGATACCAACAAGGTTTAATAGCCAGCAAAGTTGATAATCTGTAGTTTTATTACATCTCATATGAACCGTCTCATAGACTCCTAATATTCCAAAACCATATTGTAAAGCAATTTAAAATATTAAATCCAAATAGTTACTCAGGTAGATTCAGCCAAGTCATCATCATAAGCCTGATCCTCACGAGATGGTAGACTGTCCCAAAAATGTGTAACTGCTTCCACCTCTGTGAAAATGTATGGTTTACCCTGACAGGTAAAATGAAGGTCAGTGGGGAAGAACAAATTGGATGAAATGCCATGTTCGACCAAGCGTTGCTTCATTTGAAGGAGTTCTTTCATTCTGGATTGCATGCATGATGCCACATCTGGAAAAATAGATATTTTATGTCCCTGAAACTGTAACTCTCATTTATTTCTGGCAGCAGCTAAGACTACTAATCGCTTCTCCAAAGAATCCAACGTTACTAATACCGTCGATGTCTACAGCTCTCCTTCCATGGGTCTTTGATGGGCTAGTAAGCATAAAGTGCGCTTAATATGCATGGACCCCATATCCAGACCCAATGATCCTGTAAGTAATGAGCCAGAAACTGATCTTAAGTTTTTAGCAGCTATAATAGAGAGAAGCCCCACTATACAAAGATTTGCAGCTTGGAGCTGATTCTCCAGGGTTTCTACTTTATTGACAAAGAATGCAGAGTCCTGGGCCTGAGCCACAGCATAGCGCTCCTGTCAACTGCTGAGCTCTTCAAGGGCCTTAGAGCTCTCTTCTCTCCCCTCTTCAACTTTCTTGACCCGCTCATCCATCACTGATAGGGAATCATTATTCTGATTAACTTTTTCCTTTATTTTCTGGAGGACAGCAAAAATTTTGTCCGTTGTTGGGTCCTTCTGTGGCAAAATAGACGCCGCTGCAGACGGGCCTTGTTTAGGGGCAAGTAATCTTCCACAGATTTAGCATGGGAAACTGCCTGTTTATCAGCTTTTTTTTGGTTCCATTTTGACAAAGCAGATATCCATGCACAGATAGAACTTTTATATAATAGTAGAAACTGAGTAAGTATAGAATTTAATCAAAATATCTGAAGCCACGAGAGAGCTCCTCAGAAGCACGTCTGTTCAGCTTGATGGCTAGCTCTGCCCAAATGTTTTCTTTTTGTTTCATTGCAGATTCAGGGATTCTAGTTACCATTGCATTGAATAGGATTCAGCACTGCTGCAGTTCACCACATTTTCCAACAGAGGTGCATGACATTTTCTTTGTAAAGTCTCTTCCAGTGTGTGTCCCTCCCCCACCCCTGACTTCAGTTTCTTTCCTGCTTTTTTTTTCTCCCTCATCCCTTTTTGGCTTCCCACCCCCAGCCACAATGCACTTCTTTTTAAATCCCCCAATTCCACCCACTTAGTTGTTTTTTCACTTTTCAAAAGTTGAGTGCCCTAACTTTTTCAAGCAGCGCCACTACAATTCCAAAGCACTTCTTTTGAGCTGCGTTAGAAAACACGTTATAGTACTTTCCTTTCGGAGTAATTTTGCCTTCCATTGTCATTTATTCTTATCTTTTGGTTTTCCACTACATCTATCTCTGCCACTTACCCTGTCATTCTGCTTTCCTTTCCCGCGATTATATAAGGTTCTATAGGTTGTTTTTCTCACTATTCTATTACATTTTGGTGTGCTTCGGCACCAGGCAGAGGCTTTCTAGGCTATCTTCCCTTTCCACCTTTCACACCCTTGATGGGGGTACAATTGTTGATGTACCCTTCTTTAAATTCCTTGGCATCTGGCTTCACAGGCACCTTGGCTTCTCTCAGCACACAGACGCTATTCATAAAAAACTCCACCCCATGTTTGGTGCCCTTTATAGGAACAAAAGTGGTATCCCATTACTTGTTCACCTGGAAATCATTTCAAAGATGATACCTCCCAGCTTTGATTATGGTAACAAAGTTCATTGTGCTGTACCCAAGTCAACTTTGGCCAGACTCGATCCCCCTTCCACTCCTTCTGCTGGTTTGCCTTGTCCTGTCCTTCCCATTCTCACCACTGTTTTCTGTACTCTGATATCACCCTCCCTTCCTTGGTAGATCGCTGCCTAACCCACTGTATCTCCTTCATCTCTAAATTCTGGCTGTCCTCCCTCCCCCCCAGCTCAGTTCTTTTCTCTCCCCTATGCTTTCTTCCTCTTATTCTCTCTGCAACTAAAGCTGTTGTTCCCTAATGCTTCCTTCTTGTAAATCCCTTGCAGGAAAGAATGCTTTTTCTTACCACTTCCCTCAATTCAGGAACTCTCTTCCTCTTACAATTCACTCTGCCATCTCCAAATGATCTCTTTTCTTGATACTCCAAACCCATACATCTCCCACTTGTAATTGCCCTTAGTCTAATGTCTTGTCCCCCCTTTCTCATTCCCCATCTGCTCCTATTCCCCAAGCTACTATACTACTACTAAATGTTTCAACCTCCACACTCTTCCTCTTCCCTATTTTCCCCTCCTTTTCCCTTCCATCCTTCAACTACCTTCCTCTCTTTAACCCTTTTCCTCCCTATCTCCCCATCTCCTCTTCACTACTACCTCCAATTTATTCACACTCTCTTTCATCTTCTCCCTCCTCCCTGCTCTCTACTCCTCCTTTTTTCTCCTCCTTTCCTATCTATCTTTCTTGTTTAGCAATTTGCCATTTACAATACTGTATATACTGTACATAGCTGTGCCTTTTGCTTATCAAATTACTACGCTTTGTTTATACTGTGTATTTATTCCCATCCTCATTCCTCCAGGACACACCTGGAAACAAGCTTTATGGCTTAGTATGTATTTGTTGGTAAATCTCTTTCAAAAAACCAAAAATGAAATACATTTTCTGTATTAGAGTCTGTATAGTTTATACATGCTAGTGTATGCTTTCTTCAAATAGAGAGGCTGAGTGTTATTCAGCTGTGTATTGACTGGTTCTTGTGACTAGATGAACCTTTGTATATCATGAGCTTTTTTGAGTCCATAAGTGCTGCACTGGATAAGGGTATGCCGGATTATGTGTTTTTTCTTGACTTTTCAAAGGAGTTTGATTTGGTTTCACATAACATTCTGATTCAGGAACTAATCAAACCCCATTTCCACCCAAACATAATTAGATGGATTAACTCTTGGCTGACAAATAGAACCCAGTGTGTATCTATAAGGGGCCATGAATCTATATGGGGAACAGTGACTAGTGGAGTGCTGCTCTGTCCTGGGCCCAATTTCATTCAATATATTGTTATCATCAATGCAAACTCTGACCGGTGTATGGTCAAGTAAATACGCAGATGATTGTAAATTGGCAGCATTGTTTATGACACAAATTCAGCAACATTATTCTAGGACAATTTGGATCACCTTGGGAGCTGTGCTAAAGATCATAAACTAATATTCAATGAAGACACGTGCAAAGTAATGCACTTTGGGTTGAACAATCTGAGATTACAGTGTACATTAAATAATATACTGTTAAAGGAATGTACACATGAAAAAGATCTGGAAGTTTGGATCTCTAAGAATTTAAAATGTAACCATCATACCAACATAACTGTAAAGAAATGTAACCAAATATCTAGATGTATATTAAGTTCTATAAAATGTAGGGACCCTGAAGTTATCATCCCATTGTATACAGCATTAGTGTGCCCCCATATTGAATATTGTTTTCCCTTTTGTGCTCCGTGCTCAGTTCAAGGGAGAAATAAACTGGAAAAAGTCCAAAGAAGACTAACCAAGTATGTTAGGCCTATTAAACATCTGGACTATCCAAATAGGTTAATACGACTAAACCTTTACTTTGTGGAGTACAGAAAATTAAGGGGCAATCTATGTGTGGCTTATAGAGCAAACAGTGATGAGGCCTTCCTTGAACTAATTGGTCTAACAAAAACCCTACACAATATAAAAACACCAGGTCACATAAACACAAATTAACTGGGGAAGTCAACAGAACACAAAAAAAGAAGCCAATGCTATACACAGAGAGTTGTGAGTGCTTGGAATGTGCTTCCAAGAGGTAGTTGACAGTGAAAATATATTAACATTCAAAAATAGACTAGATAACCATATGGGGGATAGGAGATTCTTAAATTCTATCATGTCATTTTGATATGGTGGCAAGTTCAATCGTGGACATCTGTCTTCTGAACTTGACTCCATCTATGAACCTTTTAATTTCACTTTGGGTTTTTTTATAAGGTTATTTAATTCTCTGATTTGGGAAGTAATATAATGTTGTGATTCAAGCCGATGTTTCTCAGAGAATACAGAACAGTGCCTCTATTATTTACTCTAACTTTAAACGCTGACTGTTAGTTGGCATTCTGTTCTCCTGACTCTCCCCCCCAATGAAGTGTCTCACTTTGGATGTGACGTGCTAGCGTTTTTGTGCTTCTGATTCTCTGATGTAAGGCAGCACAATCTTTTAGCATTCACATTATGGAAATTTAGCTTGATTTCAGCCTATAATTGATACCTGAGTGTAAACTACTCTGTGGTTGTTGCTATCATTTCTCTCCAGTTTGAACCTGATTTTTGATTCTGCATGCACTCAGCCCTGTTGTTTTTGTTTTATAGATCCAGATGCCTCTCTGTAGAGGACAAAATTAACAAAATCACCTCCCTGAAGGTTCAATATCACCTTGTCTTTCTCTTAAAGGATAACATGATAGTTTGTTGATACCTCTGCTTGTTCCACATGTAGAGCTGTGGTAGAGGTGGGAAGGAGGGTGGAGGGAGACAAGGGGGGTAGGCTGTTTCTTTTGTATTGATGACAAACCTTTTGGAACTCGAGTGGGGGAGACATGGGGAGTATCTTGTTTGGGGTGTTTGTGGGGAAAGGTATATAATATTGAACTTAAATCATTTAAACACTTACATCACAGACTACTTGTCTTTCTTTGACGCTAATACAGAGTGTCTGTGAGTTGAAATTCACCAGGGCAGAGGGTAGGAGAAGGGGGAAGGGTGCAAGTGGGGGATGGGGGTATATGACAATTAAACAATTTGGGAGGTGGGAAGGGGCATTATTACAACACAGTGGGTGGTGGAAGGTATTTCTTTACAGTTTAGGGTTGTAGATGAGCACATTTTGCATACATTTTAGTGGGTGAATTGGCCACATTTGCAAGGTGAATTACGTGAATTGCCTAATTTGCCCATAAATTGGCAAATGATCCACCATGCGAATTTGGCCAATTTGCTGGATGAATAACTATGTGAATTGCAGTCATCAGCATAACGAAGTTGCCAAATTTGTTTGAACTTCGGCAGTTTCACCCATCTCTAGTCATGTCTTATTTAGGACCAACCCCCATCTTGATGACATACAGTAAGTGGTTTATTTTAAATCCCTGCAAAGTTGTGCTTTTGAGTGCTTCCCCCAACAACACATTTCCCGGGGGGGGTTTATGATTGACCACAATGCGTGGTCATGGGGGTCCTAACAAAAAATAACCCAAGCTTAGGCCACAAATGTCTTAAAATAGGTATGTTAGGAACTTTTTAAAATGTTGTGTGGAAAAAACAAAGTTTATATGCATGTGCAGAATGCAATTTCTTAGAGTTAGGTTTTTTGCTTGTTAGAAAATGAAACAAAAAAAGAACTATGTCCTACAAATTGCGCACTGACCATGCACGAAGGGTATTATTTTTAAACAACATTTTTAAAAGCTCATAACCAGCTTATTTTAAGACATTTTTTGCCCTCAAATGGGTCATGCCATATTAGCACCCTCCGTCATGACCACCAAGATGGACAGTCATAACCCCCCACCTCCAATTTGTTTTTTTTATGCACACAGGCTGCATGTGGCAACATGTGTGATGATACAACTGCTTTGTTAATGGCATGCAGGGCAACTCATGAAGTTTATTGCCAGTGTAGGGCAATGTGTGTGACCACACAGTCTGCTACAGATCTGGCAATATTTATTTATTTATTTAGTTTTTATTTACCGGGTAAGTGCACTAGTCATAGCAATGACTATTTTCAGGCATGACCCGGGAGGATACAAAACAACAATACAGGGATGACAGTCCAAATACAAGTATAACAAAAAATCATTACAACAGTTTACAGGCAGGTTGCAAGAAATTAGCTAAAAACATGGAGGTTACGGTAACAGTGCAGAAAGATAAAAAAAAAACAAGAAAACATGGAGCTGTACAATAACTAAATTCCACCACTGTTTGCTTTGAGAAAAAGAAAAAAAAACATGACATAATAACAAGACGATGCAGCTGCAGTATACACAAGTCAAGCTTCAGGTTCAGGGCTATAACTGACAGAGGAATTACTCTGGACGTGTGGCACGCTATCTTTATATTATCTATCTGTCTGTCTGTCTGTCTGTCTGTCTGTCTATCTATCTATCTATCTATCTATCTATCTATCTATCTATCTGTATCTTTATCATTAATTGAAACCCACCAGGATTAAACTCAGTTCTGCAGCATTCTGCAGCAGACATATTGCAGAAAACAATGTAATTTCAGAGGCAGCTAATTCCTTTTGTCATGCAGGAAACTGTGACACTGCACTTCATTCTGGTGGGCCTCACTGCATATCATATCATATCATATCATATCATATCATATCATATCATATCATATCATATCATATCTCTATTTACCTATTCACTACAACAAGATACGTTAATGAACAAGTTAAGAATTACAATTTAAAGCAGCAATGCAATGAACAGTTGTAATTTTGCAGTCACCTGTGATTTTAGTTTAATAACATGGCACTTGATGTCAGTTTTAAATTATTCTAATGGTTTCCTTTGGTTCTTTATTATTTTTTATTACTTCAATAAAAACTGTAATTAATTTGCACAAATTAATGTACTGCCCGACAAGTCACATGAAGACAACAAACATGACAATCAAATTACTGTAATTACAAAATCATAAAGAACCAAAGGAAACCCTTAGCATATCTTCAAATGGACATCAAGCAACATGTTACTAAACTAAAATCACAGGTGCAAAAAATATAACTTTTTGTTGCACTATTGATTTAAAGCCACAAAAGTAAGGAAATACGATGATAGGATTTTTTGAACCCTTACTTTGCCCACCTCCATAAACCACCCTAAGAATCCCACCAAATTAAATTTATTTATTTATTATATATTTGGAAAATACCTTTGAGCTGGATGCTCATTTACAAAGGTTCCATGTCTAACAAGTGGTAACAATACAAACATGAAGTGGTACAGATTAAACACAAATACTAGATTAGAGTAAACAAGGTTCAATACATATGTAGTAATCAAGAGCTCAAGTGCAGAAAAATCACATCACATTGGACTTTGTACAGAATCTGGATATTAGCAAGTAGATAAGTAACAATATGACAATGGACTCTGTACAGAATTTGGATATTAGCAAATAAATAAGTAACAGTATGACAATATGGCAATCCCTGTGTAGCAAGAGGAGAAATATCAGGATGAGACAGGGCTAGGCACCGTAAAAATGCTGAGAGGAACACAGCCAGATGAGGCATTGTCATTGGTGGGTCAAAGAGAGGGAAATAGTGTGGCAGGAATCCATTAACTGAGATAGTAGAGATAGGTTAGTATGAGTTAGAGTAGGTATCAAGATGAGCAGTCACATGCACTTTGTTCCATGAGGTGCTGCCTAAGCATCCATTTGAAGACACCAAGCTTTGATTCAGCCATGAGGTTACTGTCAAGTAAGTTGAGCGAGAGAGGGGTATGGTATTCAAAGGATCTTTGTCCTTGAGTGGACCAGCAAAATGGAACCTTATAAAGTTGGCATTTAGCATCTCTGGTATCGTGTGTTTTTTTAGTGTGGGTTATAAGGTTCTGGATGCTTGGGGGGTGGTCAATCCTAATGCAGTCTTTTTTTGCTAATAAGCATGTCTGGTACTTTAATCTACCTTTCAAAGGTAGCCAACTGAGTTTGGCATACAGGTCACATGTGTGCATTAACCGATGAGACCCAGTGAGTAGTGAACATGTTTTGTTCAAGGCTATGGAGACTCTTTTTAGAGTGGTGTCGGAGGCAGCTCCATATACTACCAGACAATAATCGATTGCGTATAGGATCAAGCTATTTATTACTAGTTTGAGAGCCTCAGTTGTCATACACTGTTTATGTCTATGCAGAAGCCCAATATTGGTATTGACCACTTTTGCAACATGATCAATGTGGGTTGCAAGAGTTAAGGTACTAGCTAGTGTGATCCCAAGGTATTTAAAGGCACTTACTATCTCTAAGGGGTTGTTTAGGTTATTGAACATAGTGAGTTGGTGGGATCCGTTTTTAGTTTGGGGGCTTTCAAAGGTCATAATCTTTTTTTTTTATAGTTTAGGAGTAGTTTGTGCTACTGAAACCAGGACTCGGCTGAGGTAAATGTCACCTGAAGTTGTTTTTGTAGAAGAGCAGGGTCCGAGTTTCTGGTGAATAGTACCACATCATCTGCATATAGAAGGACATTTTCTCTGCAGACAAGGGGAAGGTGGTTGAGAAAGAGGCTCAATAGTAGGGGATCCAGGATGGAGCCTTGAGGGACCCCTGACTATCAGGCTGCCTAAAAGTACCCCATCGATTTTCACTAAATGTGAATGGTCACTGAGGTAGCTGCTAAACCAATTCACAGCTACAACAGAGAGTCCAGAGAAGGACAGCTGTTCTAGTAGTAGTAGTCGGTGATGCACCGTGTTGAATGCTTTGGTGAGGTCTATAAATGCTGCACCTACCAGCTGATCATGATCCATAGCCTTGTGTATATAGCCTGTGAAATCAACCAGGGCAGTGGTGTTGCTATGTGACTTTCTGAAGCTGTGCTCTTGGGGATACTGAATCTGATATTTGTTAAGATATTCAACTAATTGACCTGATGCAATCTTTTCCAGGGCTTTGGAGAGAAGTGGGAGACTGGAGATGGGGCAATAATTAGAGTGTATAGTCCTGTCCCTACTTTTTAGGATTGGAGGGAGTGTGGCGGCCTTCCAAAGCTAGGAAAAAGAGGACATTCTTAAGGATAGATTGAGTACTGTACGAACATACGAACATACAAAATTTGCCAGCAGATAAAGGCCTAGAGGTCTATCAAGCCTGCTCGAATGTGCAGCTAGCACCCCTTATTCTGCAGCTGCCCCTCCCTTCCACCCTTCCCCTTCATTAACCCTCCCCCTTGTCCTGTCCCATCTTCGTTTGAAGCAGTCCACTGTTCTACTGCATACCACTTCTGCAGGTAACACATTCCACCCAGCCACCACCCTCTCTGTAAAAAAGGGTCTCCTCATCTCCCTCCTGAACCTTCCTCACTCCAGTCTCATATCATGGCCCCTGGTGGCCCTCCCCTCCCTTACTTTGAACAGCCCCTCTGTACCCGTCTTGTTTATTCCTTTCATGTATTTAAAGGTTTCAATCATGTTACCCCTGTCTCTCCTCTCCTCCAGTGAGTACATGTTCAACTCCTTCAACCTCCTCTCGTATGATAAGTCCCCCAGTCCCTTGATCATCTTTGTTGCCCTGCGCTGCACCCCCTCCAGTAACTTAATGTCCCTCTTCAGATACGGATGCCAGTACTGTACACAGTACTCCAGGTGTGGTCTAACTAATGACCTATACAGTGGCAGAATAACCTCCTCCCTCCTCGAGGATATACCCCTTGCAATACAACCCAGCATTTTGTTGGCCTTTGCAGCTGCCTTCTTACATTGTGCTGAGTTGTTCATTGACCCTGTAATGAGCACACCCAGATCCTTCTCCTCCTCTGTCTGGGCTAGCTGCACTCTCCCTAGCTGGTAACTCCTCCTTGGGTTCTTCATCCCAAAATGCAGCACCTTGCACTTTTTGGCATTAAAGCCCAGTTGCCAGGTGTCTGACCAGGTTTCAAGCTTTGCCAGATCATCCTGCAAACCCTGCCATCATCCTAGGTCATCCACCACCGCGCCAACCTTGGTATCATCAGCAAACAGACTGATCTTGCTCTTGATGTCCCATGATATGTCTGCAATGAATATCCCAAACAACACTGGTCCCAACACCGAGCCCTGTGGGACACCGCTCGTCACTGCCCTTGGGTGTGAGAGCTCCCAACCCACTACCACCCTCTGTTGCCTTCCCTGCAGCCAGTTTCCTACCCATCTCACCAGCTTTCCACCCGCCCTGTGCCTACTAACTTCCTTCCCAGCCTTCCATGTGGCACCGGTGAAATGCCTTACTGAAGTCCAGATACAGGACATCCACTGCATGGCCCTGTCCAATTGCCTAGTGACCCAGTCTAGAGAACTCGCACCAGGTTGGTTTGGCAGGATCTGCCATGTATGAAGCCATGCTGTCTGCTGTCCTGTAGTCCTTGGCCTCTGGGAGGCCACCAACTCTCCTTCAGGATAGTCTCCATCAGCTTACCCATGATGGATGTGAGGCTCACTGGTCTGTAGTTTCCGGTTCATCCTTGGGACCACTCTTATGGAGTGGCACCATGAGCCATCCTCCAGTCCTGAGGTACACACCCGAATGTAGTGAGACATTAAATAGGTCTGCCAAAGGTCCTGCAAGGACCTCTGCCAGCTCCTTCAGTACCCTGGGGTGGATGCCATCTGGGCCTGGTGCCTTGTCCACCCTCAGTGCCTTCAAACCCTCTCAAACTCTGCCCTCCATGATTTTCCCATCTGTCACCACTCCCCCCTGCTTCTGCCATTTCTCCCACCTTGGGTGTCACCCTCCTCTTCTCTTTAGTAAATACTGAGCAGAAGTACTCATTTAGTGCTTCTGCCTTATCGCACTCTGCTTCCACCCAACCCCCCTCCTTCCTAATCCTTACTATGTGGTCCTTACAGCTCCTTTTCTCCCTGATGTACTTAAAGAAGTCCTTCTCCCTTCTTAATGCCTTGTGCCAGCCTGAGTTCCATAGATGCTTTGGCTCACCTTACTGCCCTGTCACCTCCTTCGATTCTGTCAAGTACTCTCTCTGTCCCCTCCCTCCCTGTTTTCTTGTACTTCCTAAAGGCAGCTCTTTTCCTCCTTACCTTTCCATGACCTCCTTGCTCAACCAGCTCAGTTTCTTAGCCCTAGCCTTCTTGCTCTGGGCTTTGCAGCAGGTTTTGTTGCCTCCACTATCCCCAGCTTTATGAGCTCCCACCTCTGGTTAGTATCCATACTAGATTGAATTCTGCCAGGTACCCTTTTACACTTCCCCATCCTCCCAAAGTCGGCCCTCCTGAAGTCCAGCACTCTTGTGCCAGATTCCACTCTTCCTTGCCCATATCCAATGTGAGCCATACTGAGTGGTGGTCACTCCCTGACAGCGGTTTCTCCACTGTAAGTTCTCTCACAAAGTCCCATTTGCCAGCAAAAGGTCAAGGGTATTCCCTAACCTGGTTGGTTCACTGACCATTTGCAGCAGGAAGCTGTCCTGGAAGGCATCCAGCAGTAGCTGCTCCCTTCTGTTCCTGGTTGTTGGGGTGCTCCAGTCCACTCCTGGCATGTTGAAGTCCCCCACAATCATCACACTACCCTTCTCACAGGTTCTCCTCATCTGTCCCTCTAGTTCCCTGTCTAACTCCTCCATCTGAGATGGTGGCCTGTACACCACTCCCATTCTAAGAATCCTATTCTTGGAATCCTGGATTTGCACCCAAAGTGACTCCGTACTACTCTCCTCCCCTTCCTCCCTTACACACTTCAGTCCTTCCTTCACATATAGTGCCACTCCCCCTCCTTTCCCAATCACCCTGTCCCTACGAAATAACCTGTACCCTGGTACAGGCAGGTCCCAGTCATTATATTGGGTGGCCCATGTTTCCGTGATGGCTGCAAAGTCCACCTCTCCCTTTGCCATGAGAACCTGTAACTCTGCAGTTTTCCTCCCAAGGCTCCTAGCATCAAGGGTAACCACCTTCCACCCTTCCCTCCCCTCTCCCATCCTGCCCTCCTTTCCTAGCATCACCAATAGTACTTGCCATTTGTCCTTTGTCACTGTTATGGGGGGTAAGCTCATATGATTTCCCAACCTGTGGCCTCTGCATATCTCTTCCCCAACTGACACCCCCCACTCCTAGTTTAAATTCCCAACTTCCTTTATATACTCTTCCATCCTCTGTTTCAACACTTTCTTTCCCTCTTCACTCAAGTGTAGTCTGTCCTAGGCATAGAGACTACTGTCCTCCCAGGTCCCTCCTCACCCCCCCAACAGCCCATACCGTTTTGCACAACACCAGGTTTTTAGCCATCAGTTAAATTCCTCTATTCTCAGCTTTCTTGTTGTGCTTGCCTTTGGCACCGGAAGTATCTCAGAAAAGGTTACTGATCTTTCTGCCCCCTCACATAATTGTGCTAGTTCCTCAAACCTCCTCTGGACTATATCTACTGTCTTGTCAGCCAGGTCATTTGTCCCAAGATGTATAATTAAATGAGGCTTGTCCCTACCCCTTCTAGCATATTTCAGAACAGACTGTCCCACCCTTTCCGCTGTCATTCCTGGCAAGGCCTCTCCCCTTGCTACCCCACCTAACTCCTCTTAGTATTGAGTCCCCCAGCACTAAGATTCCACCCCTCTTACTCCCTACTTGCTTCTGTTCATCTCCCTCTCTCATTTCCAGCTCCTCTTCTTCCTCCTGCACATTATTTCCCCCTTTTACCCCTGTTGCAATTCTCCCAGCAGAACTTCCCCACTCTCCAGTTTGGTCCAGGCATTTATCAATTACTCCTCTAATTTCATCATTTCTCTCCTCCACTTTCTTCCTCTCTAGCAGTGCACAGCTGTTTTCTGAAGACCCTTCACAAATGCCCGCTCCCTCTCTCGTCATAGTAACCTGTTCTCTCCTTTCCACTCCATGACTTTTGCCACTTCTTCGCCTCCCCTCACAAGTCCCTATCTCCTCCTTCCATTTGTCTTTTGTCTCCTGACATGGTTTCCCTGACAATCGTTCTTCCTGGCCTGGGCCCCTTTGTCTCTGCTTCCCTTCTTCTGACCCTCTCCTCACCACTGTTGGCTTAAATCACCCTCCCTCATCTCCCCTTCTTCCTCCCACCAGTATTGGGCTATACCCACCCCCAATCTGCCTTGCCTGTCTTAGTTCCTCCTACAGACCCTCAATCTCCTTTCTAAGTTTTTCTATGTGGTTGCACACTAAACATCCTCCCACACTCCAGGCAATGTTTAGAAAGACTGGTGCACCACAGTTGTTGTAGCCTACTACCCTACCCATTGCTGTCATTGCCCAACAGCGACCCCCCACCCTTCCAGATGCAGGATACCAAACACTCCCCCAAGTCTCCCCTCTCCTCCCTCTATCAGTGCAAAACATTTTCTTTATTTCCCTTACCTTCTTTGTTGCACACGTTTAGATATATTGAGCAACTGCTTTTTATATTCCTATCCTTCCTATCCACACTCAAAAAGACACTTTAAGTAGCCATTGCACAACCTTTTCAAACTCCACCTCCTTTTCCAATGCAATATCAATGTGAAGAAGTAATAATGAATGCTCCTAGATTTGCATTTAATTCCCTTCCACTGAGAGAGCAGTCACCTCTTCACTTGCTGCTGTTCCTTTCCTGGATGTCTGCTTTTGCTATGACAGGTGCATATCCTTTGCCTGTTTGAGAAAGTGATATCAGAACCCCTAGTATAAAGGAAATAATGGACCAGGGTGGGTGGGTGAGGGTTTGGGTGGGACCAGCCCAAGTCTTCCAGAAACAAATCAGGTAGCTGAGGCCTCTGGTCAGACCATATAGCACCCTTCCCCCACTGTGCACTCAACTTTGCAGCTAGTGAAGCCAGCAACAATGAATCACAAATCTACTCAAAGCCCCCAAAATAGGTTTGCTACCCAAAGAAACAGGACTCCAATTCAAACAGCTTCACCAGCAGCACATCAAAATAGGCTTGGAATTAGAAGATATAGGTCTCCAATTCAAAGAAACAGACCCAGTTAAATTACACCAATTTTGTTTTAAAACAGAAGAAATAGGCCTCTACAAATGCAGCCTGCCACACAGTGAACCAAACAAATGAGCCCACTTATAGCTACCAAAACAGGTTTAAAAATTCCAACAGCCCCAAACAATACCCTGCTAGCCCCTTAGTAGTAATAAAGAAAGAAATAACATTCTACCAAGTAGAATACACAAAAAACAATGTAAAACAAGAAGCTACTGTACTGTAGATCTGATCCTGTCCCCCTTCTATTTCCTTCTGAGAAGCCAAAGCACTGACTCCACAACTGATTCAGCTCTGCCTCCCAACTGATTGAGACCTGGCCAGACCATTAGCACCCTTCCCCCACTGTGCACTCAACTTTGCAGCTAGTGAAGCCAGCAACAATGAATCACAATTCTACTCAAAGCCCCCAAAATAGGTTTGCTACCCAAAGAAACAGGACTCCAATTCAAACAGCTTCACCAGCAACACATCAAAATAGGCTTGGAATTAGAAGATATAGGTCTCCAATTCAAAGAAACAGACCCAATTAAATTACACCAATTTTGTTTTAAAACAGAAGAAATAGGCCTCTACAAATGCAGCCTGCCACACAGTGAACCAAACAAATGAGCCCACTTATAGCTACCAAAACAGGTTTAAAAATTCCAACAGCCCCAAACAATACCCTGCTAGCCCCTTAGTAGTAAGAAAGAAAAGAAATAACATTCTACCAAGTAGAATCCATGAAAAACAATGTAAAACAAGAAGCTACTGTACTGTAGATCTGATCCTGTCCCCCTTCTAGTTCCTTCAGGTCATCTGTGATGATGATTCCCAAGTCTCTTTCTTCCCTTGTGACTGCCAGTCTCCCACTTCTCTCCAAAGCCCTGGAAAAGATTGTATCAGACCAATTAGTGGAATATCTAGACAACCCAGAACCCTAAAATAATTGCAGATACCTTTAATACTGCTTTCACCAATCTTGGCAGTATACTCCCCCCGACTACTGTATCTTCATAAGAGGTGATATCAGTGCCTCAAAGGTTGATGGCTAGCAGCTTGAGGTCAAGGGTGTCACTGCTGAGTCGCGAGTTCCCTATAGCTTGAGTATATACCTTTTTGCTTCTTTTTTGGTAATAATTCATAGATAGAATGGATGGGGGCCTGGTGGAGGCCTCTCCATATAGGCAGTGTTATTGCTGGGGGTACTGCTTCCTCTGGTAGTGGCAGTGGAATCATCTCAGTAGTCAGGGGGGATTATACTGCCAAGATTGGTGAAAGCAGTATTAAAGGTATCTGCAATTATTTTAGGGTTCTGGGTTGTCTAGATAGTCCACTAATTGGTCTGATACAATCTTTTCCAGGGCTTTGGAGAGAAGTGGGAGACTGGCAGTCACAAGGGAAGAAAGAGACTTGGGCATCATCATCACAGATGACCTGAAATCATCCAAGCAGACCACTAAAGCAGTAGGTAAGGCTAAGGCCATGATTTGGTGTATTAGTAGGGGTATCACAAGTCATAAGAGGGAGGTAATAATCCCTCTTTACAAAACACTGGTTAGGCCCCATCTGGAGTACTGCATGCAGTACTGGAGGCCACACCTTCACAAGGACATTAACCAAATTGAGGCAGTCCAGAGAAGGGCAACCAAAATGGTGCAGGGACTGCATCAGAAAACATATGAGGACAGATTAAAAGAGCTCAATATGTATACCCTGGAGCAAAGGAGGGAAAGAGGTGATACAATTGAAACATTTAAACACCTTAAGGGCATTAACAAGGTGAATGAGTCTAACATGTTTCAATATAATAAAAATAGCAGGACAAGAGGGCACATCGTGAGATTAGAGGGAGGTCAATTAAGGGGTAATGTAAGGAAGTTATTTTTCACAAAAAGTGTGGTGGATGCATGGAATGGCTTACCTCAGGAAGTGGTGGATATGAATACAGTGCAGGGTTTCAAACAGGCATGAGATAGGCATAAGGGAGCAATACAGATAAGTATGAATAGATATGCCATTGACAGAGCAAATGCCGATGGCACATTCATAAGGTAGAAAAAGAAATGGGTAGACTGGATGGGCCTTGCGATCCTTATCTGTCATCAGCTTCTATGTTCCTATGTTCTTCCATTCACTTGGAGCATAGTTGGTGAGGTTTCATTCTCTTTTCCTGTAAGGGCCTTCAGTTTATCCCAGAACCTCCTTCCATCACCCCAGGAGTTAGAGAGTTCTTGCTGGAAGTGGAGCCTTTTTGCAGACCGGATTGCCTGTATGCAGGCATTTCTGGCATGCTTATATTTTTATGTGTCAGTTGGATTGCCTATCACTCTGACTCGATGCCAGAGGTCAGGCCTTTCCCTCATTTGGTTACTTAGGGAGGCTGAGATCCAGGGTTTATTAGTTCCCTTGAGTTTTCTTATTTTAGAGGTGCATAAATGTTACAGGTGGCATTAAATTTCTTAATGAAGGGGTCCAGTGCATAGTCAACATTGTTCATGGTGTCAATGCCAGACCAGTCTTGCTGCATAAGGTGTATAAGCTGCCCCTTTTTTAGTACACACACTGTAATAGTTTTGGCAAGCGGTTTTGAGGCTTTGTTAGACCATGCACATGTGACTGGAGAATGAATACTTATGCTATTTGAGAGGACAGAAATGATCAAGATTCTTTCTGGATGGTTAGTGAGCAGCCAGTTCAGGAGCAAGCTGTTTCCTGTCCGATAGTTTAACCTGGTCAGAGAGTCAGTCATCTGCGTTACATTGATAGAGGACAACCCGTGTTTGTATGTGGCCACTTCTGTAGACAGCCAGTTAATGCTGAAATCACCAACCATTATGACTTCGGAGGTAGGGTGCATATTTTATAAGTAGTCTAGGATTTCTTGGAAACCTTTGGACTGTTCCTTAGGGGGAATGAACCCAGAGGCAATAATGAGACCCTTGCTGTTACCACCAAGTAGCAGTTTGACTCCCAAGGTTTGGATATTGTTGCCTGTGCTGAGGATGGTGAGGGCATGCCCCTGCAGAGTGTCCCTGATGTTGATTACACACTGACCCTCCGTTTACTAATCCTATCCTGCCAGAAGACAATGTACCCATCCAGTGCTATGGCACAGTCAGGGATTTTGGGAGGAAGCCACATTTCCACAATGGATAATACATCTGGCTGGTGCTGTGTAACCCATACTTGAAGCAAGTCCAGTTTAGAAACAGGGCTACAGATGTTAATTGAGGCCTACTTAATGGATAAGCTGCAGTTCCTAGTTAACCAACAGCCAACTTCCTCTTACCCCTTCTAGAATTGCCTTATGAATGTCCCATACATTCTTAAATTCCCCCACTGTTTTTGACCCCACAATCTGTTCAGGAAGGCCATTCCATGCATCCACAACCCTCTCCTTGAAACAAATATTCCTCACATTGCCCCTGAGCCGTCCCCCACACTATTTTCAAATTGTGCCACCTTGTTCTTGCACATCTCTTTTTCTGAAAGATGCTATCCTCTTAGACTTTGTTGATTCCCTTGAGGTACTTGAAAGTTTTTATCTTGTCCCAGCTCTTCCTCCTTTACTCGAGGGTATACATATTAAGCTCCTTTAGTCTCTCTCTTTGTGTGGCTTCTGGTGCAGACACTGCACCATTTTAGTTGCCCCCCTTTAGACTGCCTCCATCCTGTCTATGTCCTTGCAGAGATTGGGTCTCCACAACTGCATGCACTACTCCAGATGGGGTCTCATCAATTGTCTTTATGGAGGGATAACAATTTCCTGTTTTCTACTGGTGATGCCTCTTCCTATGTGTCCTAGTATCTCCCCCAGCCCTCCTTACTGCTTTCTCACATTGCTTGCCTACATTTGGGTAGTCTGATATGACTATCCCCAGGTCCCTTTCCATTTTTGTTGTTGTTAGTACCTCATGCTCCATTGTGTACTCTTCCCCTGGGTTTTTGTTTCCCAGGTGCATTACTTTGCACTTTTTTGCATTGACTCTAAGCTGCCATACTTTTGACCATTCCTCCAACCTTGCCAAGTCCCTTCTCATCCTTTCCACCCCCCTTCTGTATCAACCCTGTTGCAGATATTTGTGTCATTTGCAAAGAGGGATACTTTTCCTTCCAGTCCCTCTACAATGTCACCTATAAAGACATTAAAGTGGACCTGTCCCAGTACTGAACCCTGCAATACCACGCTAGTAACCTCCTTTCTTTGGAGTTGACTCTATTTACTATTATCCTCTGCATCCTGTTGTCCAGCAAATTGTTTACCCAGGCTACCACCCTGGGACCCAATCCCAGGCTGGCTAACTTGTTTCTTAATCCTTTGTGTGGGACTGTGTCTAAATGCCTTGCTAAAGTCTAGGTAGGCCATGTCCACAGCCCCTCCCTGGTCTACTACTTTGGTCACCCAGTCAAAAAAATCTATCAGATTCATCTGACATGACCTTCCCCCTGTGAATTAATGCTGCCTTGTGTCATGTGCCCTGCTGGCCTCTAGGTACTCAACAGTTCTTTCTTTCAGAAGTGATTCCATCATTTTCCCTATCACTGAGGTCAAACTAACAGGTCTGTAGTTTCCTGCCTGTGCCTTGCTCCCACTCTTGTGGTCTTGTGGAGGGTAATCACATCCATCCTCCTCCAGTCCTCAGGTACCACACCATCCTCCCATGATTTGTTAAAAAGGATAGTCAGTGGTTTCACTAGTTTTCCCCATAGTTCTTTTAGAATTCTGGGATGAATCCCATCAGGCCCCATTGCTTTATTCACCCTCAGTATTAGGAGTTCTTTCAGGACTCTTTCTTCTGTGAATGGACTGGTTATCGATCCCCCCCCATCCAGAGTGCTTCTATTGTTTGGTTTGGTACCTCCCCCTCCTCTTCTTTTGTGAATACTGAGCAGAAGTATTCATTCAGTATGTCTGCTTTTTCACTGTCACCCTCTGCCAACCCTCCTCCTTTTTTTTAAACCTCACTATCCCTCCCTTGGTCTTTCTTCACTCCCCAATGTGCCTAGAAAAGGTTTTATCCACATTCTTAGCCAAGTTGGCTATCTTTTTCTTGGTTTGGGCCTTTGCTATTCTGACTGCCTTCCCTGCTTCCTTCTGCTTTAACTGGCAAAGTTCTCTGTCCTGCTTCTTCTGTGTTTCCTTATACTTCCTGAATGCTATCTTTTTTTCCCTAACCTTCTCTGCCATCTGTTTTGAGAACCATAGTGTTTTTTTTCCTTTGTTTAATTTTATTTGCTTCACAAAAAGGTGTGTTGCCTCTGTGATGGCAGTTTTGATTTTTCAATGAGATTTGGAGATAATAGACTCACTCACTGGATATGGTTTTAATAACAGAAAACTATTTTCTTTGTTGTTTTAATAAAATGAATTTATTTTCACAAGAATGTCAATGTTTCACAGTTAAACACACTGCTTCATCAGGATCTACAGTTAAAAAATAAATAATTATGGTAAAAAATATTAAATATTAACAACAAACTTATAAAGTTTATGAAATCATAACTATTTGTGTTAGATGCACATGATCAATTAGGTTATTCAAACTTCATTTTATAATATTAAGCAAGTCAAAACTTTTAAAATAAACATGTTAAATCTCTTAGGTATTTACCTCAGTAACAATTAATTGATGGATTAACTGTTACTGAGAAAAGATGTAACCCATTGTATTTTGTTATCCATTTAATAATGTATGTATCCAATTTATGTTTGCTACCTGTTTATATTACTCTGTTGATTGTTTGACATGGAGCCTTTGGAAACGAGCTTCTAGCTCAAAGGTTGTAATCTGAGATTTGAAATAAATAAAATAAATCATCTATTTATCCTAAGGGTTTCGTATACTTTGTAAACAAGAATGTATGATGTAAAAATACAAATAGGCAAACAATGCACTTTTGTCATCCACAGAATACTGAGCAAAATAAGAAATTGTTTGTATTGAAGAAAAGATTCTAAACAATTATTTTCCTTACCATGGTGGGAATCATTTATATCATACTACTTTTGTCACTGATGTTTAACATGGTTGTCCAGAGTATAGACTTTAATTAACTGTTACTGAGATAAATATCTAAGAGATTTGACATGTTTATTTTAAAAGTTTTGACTTGCTTAATATTATAAAATGAAGTTTGAATAACCTAATTGGTCATGTTCACCTAATACAAATAGTTATGATTTTATAAACTTTATAAGTTTGTTGTTAATATTTAATACTTTTTACTACAAATATTTCTTTTTTAACTATAGATCCTGATGAAGCAATGTGTTTAACTGCAAAATATTGATATCCTTCTGAAAATAAATTTATTTCATTGAAACAACAAAGAAAATAGTTTTCTATTATACAAACCATATCTGGTGAGTGGGTCTATTATCTCCAGATCTGGTTGCGTATTATTGAGGCATTTTGGAGCACGATCCCACCTGGTGATATCCTTCTATTTTACAGACACCTGGTGGGCCACACTGTCCCCCTGTAGTTTTGATTTTTCCCCAATTTTCTTCCACCCCTCCTTCTTGCCCATTTGCTAATAATTTTCTGAGGTACTCTCCCATTTTGCCAAAGTCAGCCCTCCTAAACTCCAGTACACTCACTTTTGTATGGCTTGACTCTACGGTTGTGTTTATTGTGAACCGCGCTAATTTGGTACTGGAAGTGGAGGACAAGAAAGGTTAAGAGATACTGCAAGCTACTAGCATGTCATGACTTCTAGTTAGCATAGGGGTTGCTGACACTGCCTGTAGTGCACTAGGTGCAAGGTTCAAATCCTAGTCTGTGATAAAGATATACAGACTGTGTGGAGGGTTGTGCTAGAGGTGTTCACTAGGGAGCAGAGGCTAGTTTTAGGTCTACTAGTAACTGCAGAGGAGGAAGAGTAAAAGGAGATGTACAGGAAGTGGGTGGGAGCAGCAGTGACTCCTAGTGGTCACAAAGTATGGGATGGTAATGGACACAGCCAGAAGCGGAAGGTTAGACAGGCTCTAAAGGCCACAACCAAGACCACGATTAGGACACAGCCAGCATCGGGATTGAAAGACTGGGCAGGCTCTAAAGGCAGTCACCACTCTCCTGCCTGCAGAGATACCACTGGAAGAGTGTTTTTAAATCAGAGAATACTGGGTGATAGATTATTTCTGGAGCTTTCTGGACATTTTCACTGCATTTGAGGTGGTTTCAGCGCATTACTTTAACTGGGGTTCTAAGGGGATTGTGCTTGCTATCTGTGGGCTGTAGAACTGTTTGTGGGCTATTGGGCTAAGATTAGAATCCTGCATTCCATGTGATTTGGCCTGTATTCTTTACACAGTAATCCTGACATTAGTGAATGATATACAGCATTGCACTTACTGTTTCTGATGTTTTGAACTCTGTTGTTTGGAACACTGTGAGGCCTTCCCCTCATCCTGCAGAAAAGCTGCACATGCTCAGGTCAGGCACCCTTTGCTAATTCCCTGCTTATCTTCCCTCCTAGGCCTCAGCCAGGACCCTGCATTACACACACAGCCAGCACTGGAAGTGGAAGGCTGGGCAGGCTTTAAAGGTAATCACTGCTCTCCTACCTGCAGAGATACCACTGGATGGGTGTTTACCTGTCGATGCTTCGCATCAACTCCCCACCCACCTCCCACCCAATGCCAACTCATAATATCTTATGTTATCTGGTCACATTACTAAGTGCCCACTTCCTCATTAGCAGGTTATCTTTTCTGGCCTCCAGGAGCCAGTCTTGAGCTCCCTCTAGTCTCATTGTTTGTTCACCCCATTGTCTTTATTACCTCTTTCTCACCCACCTCTGTACAGCTAACACTTTCTGGCCCCTTCTTCTAAATTTCCACCTTGATCCCTGCTCCAGACTTGAACCATACACCCTGAGCATTGTAGCCACCAATCATACTACTACTCCATCTGACCTGGGATCAGTTAAGAGGATACCTTGCAAACTCTTGACCCTGTGGCCTCTGGGCACACTGCCCTCTTGTGGTTCCCATCCCTCTTTTGTATTGTACTCCACCATGCCCTCCCTCTAATCTTTAGTGTGCTCCTAGTGCTCCTTACTTCCTCCCCTACCCCAAGTCATCTGCCTATATGCCAGGCAGGTACCCAACATTACTACACAAGATGGGGCACTACCAGCAAAGATCTGCACACCTTCCATACTCTGACATGTCTACCCCCGGAACCTAACCCAGCATACCTCATTAGCCATCTTAGTGGCCATGCATATCTCCATCCTACCCATATCTGTGGCTGCCCGCAAACCCTATCCCCAGCCACGTATTCCTAACATAAAAGCCAAGCTAATTAAACTCACTCTCCACCACCACGCTCTCCTATTTCTTCTCCTATCAGGCAATGTGCACCCAAACCTAGGTCCACCACCTCTCTCAACACCTCCTGTGGGTCATTGAATGGACTTCCTCTAGCCAAAGTCAACATCTGTCACTTTCAAAAAAAGCTTGATGTCCTTCAGAGCTGGATAGCACAGATCTCTCCAGATATCCTTGCAGTTACAGACACCTGGCTTTATCCTGATACCCCGGACACAGCTGTCCATATTCCTGGGTACTCTATCCTCAGAACTGACAGGCTAGTTAAGAGGGGTGGGGGCTGTGCTCTTTACTATAGAGATTCCCTTCAGGCCACACAAGTCCCTGGTGCTCCCACTCCATCCAATGGTGCACAGTTTCTCACTGTGAAACTGCAACCTGGCATGTCTGGCAAAACCTTCAAACAGTCACAGTTTATATCCCCCCAGCACCAAAGGCCAGTGTTTGACTCAGTAATAAACTGCCTAGCCCACCTGCCCACCTCCAGTGAAATTATTGCCCTGGGTGATTACAATGTCAATTGGCTTGTGACCTCCTCTGCCCCCTACAAGGACGCTGTCATGGCACTGGACCTCACCCAGGTCATCCAGTCCCCCATGAGGCTTAACCATAAATCTGGCACCTCCACACTCATTAAACTCATATTTATGAATCGGCCCCCCTGCATATCTGAGGTCTCAGTACTTCTGGATGCACTGAGTGACCACTCACCAGTCCTCTGTAGATGGTCCTCAATAAAAATCCTGAAGCGGTCACCCAAATATACTTTTATACATCACCTAAAAAAGGGATCTCCCTCTCACCTCAAACAACACCTATTACAATGTGACAGGGCCCCCATCAGCACTACAAAGTCTACTGACAGTGCCCTGGATTACTGTATCTCCATGTTTAACTCTGCTTGTGATCATCATGCCTCAGTCTCCAAACAGAAAGTCAAAAGTCAGGATACCCTCTGGCTCTCCCATGCCCTATCTGACCTCATGAAGCAATGTGACAATCAGTGGCATAAAGCTAATGAATCGGGCAAACCACATGGCAGGCAACTCTATAGAGAACTTAGAAACATAGAATTTGATGGCAGATAAGGACCACTTGGCCCACCTAGTCTGAAGAACAAATGTACCTGGGAAATTCGGTAAGCCAAAGCTACCCGCTACCAGGAGACACTGTCCTCCTCCTGGGGCTCTGGGTGCAAATTTTGAAACAACATTAAAGAATTGAATGGAAAATGTGCCCCCCCAGCCTAGCTGCTAGTAAATAGCTCACTCTTCCAGGACCCCCTCATGATTACTGATACCCTCAACACTGCATTTTCTGATCTTAGAGGTGTCTTTTCCCCTAACTTCCTTGACCAGCCTCAGACTTGCCCTCCAGCCCACCCCTTAAAGTGTCCACCCCTGTGTTTGGGCTCCAAACAATCACCCACCTAGAGGCAAAACCATATTTAACCAAAGCCCTTGGGAAAATGCACTTTAGTAGCAACTCACTGGACCTAAAACTAGTCCTCCTCACCTTAGACTCTATTATCTCCTGACTCACTGACATCCTAAACTGGTCCCTCAGTCACAGACAATTCTCCTCACACTGAAAAGCAGTTGTCATCTCCCCAATATTAAAAAGAGGGGACTGCACCTCCCCGGGCAACTACCACCCCATCTCCATTCTTCCCCACCTCTCCAAGGTGCTAGAAAAAATAGTATCAGATCAACTCTCAAACTATCTCACTAAATACAACCTTCGCTGCCCCGAACAGCATGGTTTCAGGAAGGGCCACACCACTACAACTGCCCTTCTTGAATACACCACTTTCATAAGCAAAGCCCTTGATTGAGGGCACCTAGTTGAATCTGCCTATACTGACTTAACCAAGGCTTTCAACTCTGTCAGCCACACACTCCTAATCCAATCTCTGCATTGCATGAGCCTGTCCAGGGATGCTACCATGTGGTTTAAAAGCTACCTCAGTGAGAGAACCCAGAAGGTCAAGTTAAACTCCACACTCTTGGTCAGTAAACCAGTACTTTCAGGAGTCCCCAAGGTTGAATACTGGGCCCCCTCCTGTTTAGCATGTACTTGAATACTCTCCCAAAGGCCTGCTTGGGATGAATGCTTTTGTACACTGATGACAAGGTTATATTGACAGCCACTTGGACCCCCAACCCTTCAATCCTCCTTGCAATGCTCCTTTTCTGAAACTCAGGCCTGGTTCTCAGAGCACCGTCTTGTTCTGAATTGCAAAAAGACCAAGACCATGCTTTTCACCCACAGACAAAATAAGCTTAAAAATGTTCCCCTCAACATCATTAACATCCAGGGTTCTCCCCCCTCGACCTTGTGCCCAACATTAAATACCTGGGAATCACCCTTGACTCCTCTCTCGTGTACCGCAATCACATCAATCTGCTCAGCTTAGCTAGCAATTCCAGACTAGATCTCCTATATAAGCACAGGGGGTGTCTGCCTCCTGACACCCTAGGTCTTGCCTTGACATCATCGGTGCTCTCTCTTATTCTCCCTTACTGACTACGGGAATGCTATCTATGGCATGGCTGACCCCACTGCCCTGCGTCGAATCATGATCTCTCTAAATAAAGTCTGACAGTTATTCACTGGATGCAACCATTGGACACACATCTGTGATCTCTATAGATGCACCAACGGGCTTAACTTTGAAGGCAGACTCAGATACCATACCTGTCTCCTTGCTAGGAAGCTCTCCCTAAACACCTGCCCCCAGGTCTCTGCCACCTTGTTCAGCCCTCCACTCAGCCATGGTCTACATGGAGCTTCTTTCTAGACCCCCTCTCTTTTCCCCACTGCAGGACCTCTTTAGGCCAGCGCTCCATTTACTACAGGGCCCTCCTCTGGTTGAATAAAATGCATTGGCCATCATCCTGGAACAGTGACCTGGCGCATTTAAAACTCTGCTCCATGCTGAAATCCTCTCTCACTCCAACTGTGACTGTGCTTAGTCCTTCTCCCCCTTGCCTGTGATTATAACCTTTTGAGTTTTGTATATTGTTATTGTACATGCTAGACTTATAATGATTTGACATGAGTTGGTACATTTAACCCTTGAACTGTAACTTGTCTTCACTATTTGTCTCTTATTGTATAAACTGTTTCTAAACTTGCAATGTATGTATTCTGGTGTATTCTCTGTATATTTATTATTGTATATCTTGTCATTTCTTGTAATGTATGTATATCTGATGTGGAGCCTTTGCAAAGGAGTCCTTGACTCAAAGGTTGTAATTCCGATTCCTTCAATAAATAAATATATAATAAAAAATGAGGGTGTTATAAAAACATAACATGTATCACATGACCAATGAGACTACATAAAGAAAATGATGACCAAGGGTGGGCATGGTGGGGGAAGGGTAGGGCAGTCACCATGCAGTAGTGATGGGACAACATGGTCCAGTACCTGTGCTCTGATTGCCGGCATCTGTCCATGCTGTGGAAGGGCTCCGGGAGTTCTGTGGGGACTGCAAGGGGGGGCCTGCTGGTTTAAAGAGACACTGCATTAGAGGGAGGGTTTAGTCCTGAGAAAAAGGCAGAGAGGTAACAGGCGGGAAAGACCAGACACAGTGAAGGGGGGGGAGTCAGACTATGCATGCACAGGAATTACAGAAACTGACTGGAGACAGAGACAGAGACAGAAACCTCACCAGTAGCAGAAATGAAATGCACCACAATACATAGGTAAACACTTATTATACAATGAGGTATGAAAATCCTGTAACCTCATTGGTCAAAACACATCACATGACCATGATAAATCCTCGAGTATACCCCTTGTAAAAGTTTTATATCACTATAAAAATAAAAAAAAAAACAAGTTTAACATTGTATAATAGCAATATACCATGATAGAGAGTGGGTATATGGGTGGATTTACCACTTCTGGTGTGGTTAAGTCACTCAGCTGCGCCTCATGACCAAACCACACCAGGCGTGGTAAATCCACCAATATACCCACTCTCTGTCATGGTATATTGCTTAAATATATTCCCCCTGACTTCAGTATCTTCTAAGCCACGCAGTTCACTGGTAACAATCTCAGAATAAAACCCCTGACTGCAGTATCTTCTGAGCTGCCACAGATACCCAAGTTAGACTGGGTTGAGATAGTTTAATTTAATGTAATAAAAGGCAACCGCTAATTCAAATAGCTTAACTTAAAGTAACAACGACAAACACTAATTCAGCAGGCTGCACTGGTTCAGTTCTTAAAGATACAGGCAGCAACCAGTGTAATGAGGGTGGCCATGCTAAAAACAATCAGGCAAAAACAATCAGGTGCATTTGGCCGACCAAAAAATCCCATGAGCACTTCAGAAATGTCCAAGTACAACCCAGGTTTCTTGCATACTGTATGTTTTGTAACCAGTAAGACATGACAGGGTGTGCATTGTGCTGGCACAACTCATTCTGTGGGGTGCAGTGAAGCATGCCGCTGCATGCGGAGTGCCTTTGGCCCCAGAAAGTGTGTTGTACCAGCACATCACTTACCTTGAAGTGTCTTATTGCACTTATAAGATGGCAAACTGAGAACATTAAAAAAGCTAACTTTTTAAATTAACAACAAGTTTTTATCTTTTGTTAAAAGTGACTAGTAAAAAGTAGACCATCTCCAGCTGTCAAGCATCTGTCTATCCACACATACAATTAATAGAATGCTTGTTTATCTTGGAATGCAGGAATTCAAATTTCTGAAGTATTCTTCTAGATGAGTGTCCACATCTCCCCACACAAACACGTAAAATAGAAGGCCTTAGTAAAGCCAAGGATTCAACCGTATCTGAAGAAGGGCAAGCAGCAGTGATTTCCCTGTAAGGCAGGTAATGACAGGTGGGGGGAGAGGGACTCCATGGTCAAAAAAGAATCTCCAAAGAACAAAACTGTGAACAAAACTATGTGTGGTACATTATTTTAATTTGTGTGTATGTGTAAGGAAGTTAATATAAAGGAAAAAAAAATCAGCTTGTTCTTTATATTTTGAGGGAGTTTTAATTTTAGGGCATAGGTAACTTTTTTAGTGAGCAAAGGTGGCAGCCATGTTTGTTATTGCAGTCAGGAATTTTGAAAAGAAAAACACAGATACTGTTAGTGTGCTGTGTCCCTACTGCCAGCATTTTTTTAGTCATGCATTGTGCTGTCTCAGTGCAGAAGTTCTAATCATTCAGAATGCAATATTTTCCCTACCCATTTTATAAAGCATCATAACATCTTCAATAAATAAGTATGAGGAATGCAGTTACACCCAATTAAAACTTTGTTTCTTTTTTAACTGCCCAAAACAGCAATTCCAGAATGTTTAGTGCTGACAGATAAAGGAAAAATTCTAAAAGACTCAAATCTTGCCACACTCACCTGCATGAGTAAACAGAACTGACTAGCATGATCTGTTAAAAAACATTTTATTTTAGAACAAAAAATGTTAAAACCGGACCAGTGACAGAAGAACAGACCTCCCCATAATGCTGACAGTCTTGCTTCTCCCATGCTTTGTCAAGGCTGCACAGGTGAACAGCTGGTAGTTATTTATATTGACATCTTAAAGAGCCCCTGACACCGTTATAAAAACTTAGAAAAAATGAGAGAGTTAGACAGTTCAGTTTGTATTTCATGTATTTTCTATAATTATTTATTTTTTCTTTATTACCAAGGACAACTGTATGAAACAGGCTTACTGTTCCATAGACTTTATTTGCTCTTTCCACTATCCTACATATGACATCATAATCTAGGTTGCCCCTGGAAACAAACTTCTGGTCATGGTGCTTTTCCCGGTTACCAACTTTTAAATAAAGAAATAAATAAAATAAAGAATCCCCTGTTTATGGCATCATAATTATCCCCACAACAACAGATTGTGATGTCATAAACAGAATTGTGATGTCATAAGTAGGCAAACAGCCAGAACAGATCGGGTAGTGATCCTGTTTACATGCAGGTGTACTTAGTGATAAGGAAGAATGAGAAATACAGAAATAACAATAAAATATAAACTCACTTGTGCTAAACATTACATTTTCACAAAGTTGTCACAATGGTGTCAGGGGCTCTTTAAAGGCATAGTATGAAACCTAATCACAATAAAATACTATGGCCAGATATTCAAATTGCACCATTCTGTGGCGCAAGCCCTTGCGCTGCTCAAAAAAGTTGCTCAGGGGTGTGGCCAGGGCGATATTCAACGGAGTTGCGCTATTGAGCAACTCCTCTGAATATCGCCCCCTGGCCACAGCCACTGTGCATGGCGTAGTGGAACTTGGCGCCACCGCAAGTGGTCAGAGTGGAGCATTCAGATGCGGTGGCACAAGTTCCATTGCGCCATGCACAAACCTGTGATATTCAGTGACATGCAAATGGGGCATAATTTATGCAAGGCACACGGGGCCTTGCATCTAATTACAGACCCATTTGCATGCTATTAGCATGCAGATGCGCTTGATCCCGACGACTTGCACTCTGGCGCCCAGCCAGGCAGCAGCCATCGGGGACCGACGCTCTGCAGCCCGATTGCGGGCATAAAGTAATTCAACCTCCCCCGCAGCCCAATCACGGGCATAAAGTAACTAACCCTCGACTAGCCCGATAGCGGGCATAAAGTAATTCTACCCCCGACTAGCCCGATCATGGGCATAAATGAATTCTACCCCCACCCCCGACTAAGCTCGATCGTGGGCATAACTTCAACCCCCAAAGACCAATATCCCTGGTGGTCCAGTGGACCGCTGGTTCGATTGCAGGCATAAGGTCAAACCCACCCTCCAAAAGTCCAATAACCCTGGTGATCTAGTGGCCCCCACCCCACCCACGGAGCCCCACCACCCGCTCCCGTCAGCGGCAGCACCCCACCCACCTCACGCCCGCGCCAGCGACTGACAGTTGGCTGTACACCCATTGGTTCAGAGCAGCTAATGGGTGTGCAGCCCATATCGTATAAGGCAGTCCAGACTGTGAATGAATTCATGGGTTGGGCTAGTCGGGGGTTTATTACATTTGCCCATGATTGGGCCAGGGGGGGTTTGTGTCACTTATGCCCCTCGACCTGGCTGCTGCGGGGGAGGAATACTCTGCTGCCCACAATTGGGCTATGGGGGAGTTACTATTATGCCCACGATCAGGCTCCGGGGGGGCACCGGGAACAAGTGGAGGGCCACCCACAGGTGGCAGCTGCTGTGTTGTGCCCTGCAATGAGGCAGCTCACCTGTGGGCGGCCCTCGACTTGATTCTTTTTTTTTGGCTTAAAGTTGTGCAGGCGCAGGTAGGGGTTGCACCTGCATAACTCTGCACGGCCCGGCTGAATATCGGGCTGTGCGGTTTATGCATGGTTCCTCCCCCTTCGGTTGAGCATGCCTTCATTAGCATGGCGCTGTTGCTCAGCATGATTTGGGGGGCGCAACTGTCTCCTGCTGAATATCGCAGAATGGTGCAATTTCGGACTTGCGCAGGTGCAACCCTATTACCCATGGCTCAGCTCTTTTGAATATCTGGGCCTATATATATATATATATATATATATACACACATATATCTATATATCTATATATAAAGTGTCTATTACCATAATACCATTCAATACCTAAATAATTATATAGAAATACCATTACATATATATCTAGCATAAAAAAATATTAATGAATGAGGGAAAAAGAGAACATGAAGGAAAAACTGGGAGGGAGAAAAGGGAGGGAAGGAGGTGGAGAGAAAGGGAAGGAGGGCGGCATGGAGGAAGAAGGGAAGGGGTAGAGAGTAAGGGTAGAGGGAAGGTAGGAAAAAGGTATCTAGAAAGTTTAAAAAGCACTGATTGTGGCAGAATTATAAAGCTCAGCACTAAAAGAATAATAATACAGGCTTAAGACATTTACTCTCCTAGGAAAGGACCCAACTGGAAACTTCAATTTAACACAGGCCTGTCCAAAAAGTCCAAAGTATATTGCCAGAAACATTTCCTTTTTAACAATTTATTTCCAAATATCCACCTCTCAGACCTAAAGTGACTTCTTCCAGGCCCTGAAAGGTGCACGTGTGTCCTTGTCTCTGTTACATAATATAACAAGCAAGTGCATTAGTCTGGTTTTACTAATCCATTAGCTCTTACACGTTTCCTGATTCTATTTTTGTGATATCTTATAGTAATTTCCAACATAAAAAGCCCACAGCTGCAGGTAGCTAAATATATTACCACTTCTTTTGTATATGTTATACAGTCCTTTATTTCAAAAATCATGTTTGCTGAAAAATGCACTGAAAAATGTTTTGTCTTTATTAATAAATCTGCAAGCATTGCAGTTTCCAGAAGGATATGTTCCTCTCTGAAGTGTAGTTTTATTTTTATCTGTTATATTGATATAGTGAATCCCACTTATATTGGACACCCTTACAGCGTACACCCGCTTATAAATGATGGATCTGCCTTGCCAAAAGTCAAAAACAATGTCTATAAAGGTAAAAAAATCACATTTATACCATACTCTGCAACCCCTATATAGTGGACACCATGAGCACCTCTGCAGCCCTGTTACAAGCTGCAAACTGCCCTGCTGTCACTTAATTATTCAGCTGGTTTGGTCTGGCACTATGAAGACATCATTCACCTCACCTGATGATGTCTGATACATGGCACTTTACTCCAGGGGATTACTCCTGAGCTCTCCTGCTCCCCCAGTCAGCACAGATGCTGCACAGCAGTATTTTACCAATCATGATTACTGCTCCACCTCCTGATCCCCCAGTTCGCACAGGTACAGTGGTAGCCACAGACATTGCCAGCTATTTCCAGATATTTCACAAACTTTCTGAAGAGTTTCTCTCTGCTGACTCTACTGTTTAAATGCAAAAAGCATCCGATATTTCTGGAAATATCACAGAAATTTCGGGAAATAGCTGGCAGTGTCTGTGTACTGTAAAGCAAAAGCTTTCCAGTCTTGTTTACTGCTCAGTTCCCAATCAGTTGCAAACAGCAGTTCCCCGTACACTTTGTTGGTGGAGGAGGGGGCATATTCTGATTTTAACTCCTGTATGTGAGCTGTGGTAGAGTAGATTTATATTTTAAGACTTTAGGATATAGCAGGCACCTCTTATATTGAACAAAACTTGCTTGCACAAAGGTGTCCATTATAAGAGGGTTCCACTGTATTATTACTGCTTGCTACAATGTCACAAATGGTACTGTCTCTCCTGTATACCATTCTAAAGCCATTTTTGTAACATTTTTCAATCTGTCATCCACTTCCAGAATATGCCAGTGCTTCTGGATAGTGTTCTGAGTAAGACAAGACTGTGGAGAATACATTGTTATAAAATTCCGTTTTGAATTTACAGCTTACAGAACTTGCTTCTCTGTTTTTGTAATGTAGATGCTCTCTATTTTCTTCACTAGCCTTATTCTTAGCTGTACTCAAAATGTTTCTGGATAACTCCTGCTTCTTAATCTTTCATCCAGATTTGCTGCACAGAGTTGTAAACCCTCATCTCTGCTGCAGTTTCTTTTTATTCTAAGATATTATTACATGTCCTGGATGTCAACTATAGTAATGCAAACCTTTACTTCAATCTGTCAATTTTCTATATATTGTAACTCATTTTGTAGTCCTCCTTATGCTTTAGTAAATCCGATGTCCAGAAAGTCTATGGTCTCATAAGAGTTGTTAAGCAGAAGCTTGAGGTTTTCAGTACTGG
Source organism: Neoceratodus forsteri (assembly GCA_016271365.2). Taxonomy (NCBI): domain Eukaryota; kingdom Metazoa; phylum Chordata; order Ceratodontiformes; family Ceratodontidae; genus Neoceratodus; species Neoceratodus forsteri. The sequence continues at coordinate 1,408,714,219 of CM057452.1, forward strand.
ATTCCAATTAGGACAAAAACTGCTGCAGTTCCTCAGTTGTGCCCTTCCAAATGAAAAATAAATCATCAATATAACACTTGTAGATGTAATTTTTTTCATAAAATGGATTGTTTACAGGAGACAGAGTAACCTGATTTTCCCAGTTGCATAACTATATATTTATGTAATTTGGTGCAAATAAAGTACCCATGGCCATTCCCTTGATTTGTAAGTACATTTTAGCCATGAACATAAACAGATTGTAATTCAATACTTTTTCTGTTAATGATATTAAAAACTCACCAAAGCATCATGGGTATATGGAATCCTTACTGCGTTTGTCAACTTTACAGTCAATTGTCTGTCTATACCTAGTCTCGGTACAGTACGCAGACATATACTTCCCAAATCAGAGCTATTAATAGTTCTCACTATACAGTAAACCTATGCACACTCCCACAGCTGCTCTCCATCTGAGACATCATTCTTGGGACAACCACAGGAAGTTGTGGCTATGTCCCTAGGGGAACTTACAGTTAAAATGCTGGCAGGAGGGATGGCAGGATGAACCAGATAAAAACTAAATTAATCCTTGTGCAATACCTAGAAGAAAACAATCTCCTGGACAATAGGCAGCATGGGTTTATGGCTGGGAGGTCATGCCAGACAAAGCTCATCACATTTTTTGATTGGGTCATGAAGGACTTGGATAAGGGTCATGCAGTGGACCTCCTTTGCTTCAGCTTCAGAAAGGCATTTGACACAGTGTCACATGACACCTGTTGAAGAAGTTGGAAGACCTTGGTACTGCAAAGGATATAGTCAGGTGGGTAGGAAATTGGCTCATGGACAGGAAACAAAAAGTGGTGGTCAACGAGGTGGGTTCAAGTGAAGGTGAGGTCATTAGTGTGGTACCTCAGGGATCGGTGTTAGGCTCAGTCCTTTTCAACATGTTCATTAGTGACAGTGGCAAAGGAATCCAGGGCAGGCCTGTCGTCTTTGTGTATGACACCAATCTGGGTGGGAGGGTGAATTGCCTGAAAGGGGTTAGGGACTTGCAAAATGACCTTCAAAGGTTGGAACGATGGTCTAATATATGGCAACTAAAACTTAATGTGAAAAAAAAGCAAAGTAATGCACCTGGGTAAAGGAAAACCTAGGATGGAGTATTGCTTTAAAGGAGTTAAACTCAGTACCTCCCAGAAAGACAGGGACCTAGGGATCATCATTACTGACACCATGAAACAAGCAAGCCAATGCAATAAAGCATTCTGCAAGGCAAATCGAATGTTGGGGTGCATAGAAAGAGGGATCGATAGCAGAAACAAGGATGTGATCCTCCCTCTCTATTAATCCTTGGTGAGGCCTCACCTGGAGTACTGTATTCAATTCTGAAGCCCCCATCTTAAAAAGAGGGTTGTATATCCTGCGCAACAAAAAAGATCATGACTGGCATTACAGCGACGGGCTACATGGCGACCGCAGGTTGCAGTTGGCATGGAGCCACACTGTTAGAGACTATTTTTTCCATCAGGGGCTTTGTCCCCAAACCCCCTGAACTAAAGGATTCTAACTCCAGGTCAGAGTTAGTTCAGGGAAGGGAGATAGTAAAGGGAAGTGGTTGCCCCTTCCAGCAGCACTTCTACGGCGGCATGGCGCTGTAGTCAATATTGACGCATATCGCCATAGAAATGTTGCTGTTAGGGTGGCATACCTTAAAAAGGATAGGGATAGGCTGAAGGCTGTTCAGGGAAGGGCAGTGAAGATGATCCAAGACATCCAGGGACTCTCCTATGAGGATAGGCTGGCAACTCTAAACATGTGCTCACTGGGAACAAGGAGAGCAAGGGGGGATATGATTGAAATTTTCAAGTTTCTGAAAGGCATAAACAAGATGCCATCCACAAAACTCTTCAATAGGATCACCATTCCACAACAAGAGGTTGCAAATGGAAATTGGGGGGGCTTCAGGAAGGAACTAGGGAAGCACTACTTTACCAAAAGGGTAGTGGACTATTGGAACAACTTAGTAGCCGAGGTAGTGACCACCAACACTGTGGTCAGTTTCAAGCATGGATGGGGCAGAGCCAAACCTCAAAATAGGGAAAATGTGACAGGAAAGAAATAGTTCCGGAAGAGGGGAATGCCCCCAGGGTCACCAATAGGCTCTGTGTAACTTATGGGCAGACTCAATGAACCCTTGGTCTTCTTCTGCTGACACTGTATATGTATCTAATCCAACCCAACCACTCTAAGTAAGCAAAATGTTATTTTTGTGAAAATGCTAATCAGACCCCACTGTCACACTGAGGTTGGGTATGATTCCAAGTGGACATTTCCCTTTAAAGATTGACAGGAGCAAACATTTTAAAACTGAAAAAATATTTCACTCTAGAAGTTCACAGTTGTGCATGGTTCATCAGAAGAGTCTAATGAGATGCTAGGTTGGAAGGGCCTAGCATGAAGCAATTTAGGACTCACCTCCTGTTTTAGATCATGCATGAAATGAGTTGGAACTCAATTCTTTCTTTACTGAGTGACATTTCAGCCCAAACTCATTTCATGAACAGATGCCTGCTGGATCTGGCTACTGACAGTAAAAGTAAAAGAATGTGCTGGAACAGGGGACAATACAAATAGCAGGATCAACCACATAAGTGATACAGTTGTAGAAGAGTGCTATTTTAGGGATTAAACTATGTCTTGGGGCAGGTACGAAGGGAACAACATAATTTTTTGGCCTTTGTTAATTTTAAATACTATTCACCCCTCAAAGTGCCTATTTTATAAGATAGATAATCCAGTACAAGGCGTGCAGTTATGTTCTGATATATGCATGCCTTGGGTGGTTGAAAGCAGTTGGCCTACAACCTCATGCATCACTATGTACACCAAGGCATGCATATATTAGAGCATGACCACACATTCTGTAGTGAGTTATCTATTACTTACATAAATATATATATTAGGGGCAATAGCATCCTTACAGTTAGGCTTCAGTAGGGTCTTTAATGTTAAACCCTAACTTTGAATTAATATCTTTGTCCCCATTCATGGAATTGCATAAAATGTTGCTTGCATACTGGGGTCTCTTGATTTGGCAAGTTTTGTGAGGGTAAGATGTCCAGATTCTGAGATCTGAATAATGCAAAAAACAAAATAGATAAATTGGGGGTTTTGTCCATTTTCTTGCTCACACCTACAGCCCAAATAGTTTGGAACTGTGTTCTGAAACATTCAGAGTAGAAGGGGCTTGTCCTAGAAAGGTGCCTTTTTTTTGGTTTGATGAGAAAAGATTAATCCATTTCCAGGTTATAAGGATTTGAAATTTTGGTTCTGAGCATGCTCAGTAGGGTCTTTCATTTCTTTATCTTTGACACGAAAGAAGAATTTCCTGCTCATAAAAGAAGATTCCACTTTTGTGAACCAAAATTGTTCCTTCATGAGAAAAAAAAACTTCTTTCGTATGGCAGCCATTTTATTTTTTTAATTTTTTCAAAAACCAAAAATTAAAGCCCCATAAAAATGATGCCCTGGAGCAAAACTAACACATGAACATGGCTAAACAGGACTCATTTAGCTCAATTCTATTTTTTTTTTTTGAAAGACCACAAAATATGGTTTTGGAATATCCCTAAATTCCTAAGTAGAAGGCTTAATGAGTCTTCTCTCATGAGCTGAACTTCTTCTTTCATGAGTTACATGAAAGAAGACTGTTGGCTCATGAAAGAGGAATCTTGGCTCATGAAGGAAGAGAGTAGGACTTAGTTGTTTTTTTTATAGTTCTTTCATAATCATTGATCTTTTTGTGAAATCTCACGAAAGAACTATAAGAAAAAATGAAGTCTGTGAGCAAGACTTTCTTAAATTGGAAAGCCAAAGCTGGAGCCATGCTGCTGTCTTGAGTTGGAATAGTAAGGTGGCTGGCTTGGTGAGGGCTCATACAGAGAACAGTATGAAAGAACTATAGTTCTTCTATATGTTTCTTTTGTGGGAACAGCAAGACTTTCTTGAATATTGAAGCTGCAGCTGGAGTCATATAGTTTGCTTTATTTGAAACAGTAAGCCACCAATCCCTGATCTCTCTCTCTCTCTCTCTCTCTTTCTCTCTCTTTCTCTCTGTCTCTGTTTCTCTTGATGTCTGTCTGTCCATTAGTCTGTCTATCTATCTGTCTGTCTGCCTATCTATCTATCTATCTATCTATCTATCTATCTATCTATCTATCTAGTAGATGAGGGTACCTGCCCCAGCTAATATTTCTCTTGCCACCCCTCCCCTTCAGGTCATCTGCCCCCTTACCATAATACATATGGAAGCACTAGGGAGCCCACCCCTGGTGATGCCAAAGATCATCCTGACAATGGGGTGCCCGATCCCCAGTGGCAGCTTGGGTCCACCTAAACTAAAGAAATCATCCTTTCTAGATCTTTCTTTTGGGGGGGGGTTACTGAAAAAAGAAACTGGCCCATCGCTGATCTGCCACCCTCAGACAGCCACTCACTGCTTCCTGACCACTCACTCAGCACCCACTACCCCACACAGCTCAACACACCATCATTCATTTGAACATGTTCTACAATGTAGATCCACTCTCAATCAAAGACATGTCCTGCTGCTGGAACTGGTGACTATGATAGGAGAAAATAAGGTAAGTTTAGTATAATGTATTTCAATAGGGTGTGAACTTTTATTCATAACTTTGTCATTTTTTAATATTTTACAACACATTTTCAAGCAGGCCTTTTTAGGGACCCCACCTCATGAACAAGGACAGTGAAATTATTCAAATCCATTCCAAAAGGTGATTTCATGGTCACTTTGTGAAATCAGCTTTCAGGCAGGATTTGAAAATCTTCACTGGCCTTGTTTTGAGTTGGGGTCATAAGATAGTGAGCATACATTGAAATTTTTCTACAGTCACTCATAACTTGTAATTTTCAATATTATGACCAAAAATCTTACCACAGACATTTTATCACACCACCTTATGAACGTGATAGCTGCCATTTTAAACATCCTGGTTAAAATTTGTTTTTACACTTGTGGCAAAGAATGACTTTTTGGTTGGAATTTAAAAATGTTCACCTACCGTGTTCATAAGGTGTGATCATAAGAAGGATATGTAAGAATTTGGGGTTAAATATAAAAAAAAAAAAAACAAAGGTATGAGAGTGCACTTTAATTTTTCTATGCTTGCTCATCAGTTCAGTAACTTTCAATATCTACAAGGCCTCCTGTTTCAGCACTGCCTGGTTCACCCCCTTTGTTCCTCCATGGGTGGCCTCTTGGTGGTTCCCAGGGCAAGGTTGCGGTTTTTGGGAGATTGTGCTCTCTCCATGACCACACCTGCCCTGTGGAACTGAGTCCCAGGGTATCTTAGAGAGGCCCCCTCAGTGGAAGCCTTTAAGAGGGGTCTCAAGATGTTTTTATTTGAATGAGCGTTTGATTTTCTATAACAAGAAATACTTATGTGTTATACTGACTGTCCTTTTATTTATTAAATTACTTAGGTGTGACAGGCCCTCTCATAAAAGAGCTGGAGAAGTAGCAAATTACTCCAAGATGCACCTCAATCTCTCCAGTGTGCCAACTCACACTGCAACTACTTGTGAACTCCTGCAGACCCTCCTCAGTCTGGGTGCAAAGAAACTGCACATTGTCTGTGCCTACAATCCACTGTGAGGTGGTGTCACTGGTTTAACTGAACTTCTAGACCACACAATTAATGCAGTAGGGCAAAATGAACTACTTACACTAGGAGATATGAACCCAAACCAGTTAGGCAAAAATCACAACAACCTCCCCTCCTTAATACAGAGTTACAGTATAACCTACATCAAGTCATAGCTGACCCTACTATGGTGACATCCCCTCAGAACTCTGGTACTCAAATTGATTGGATTTTAACTAATTGCATGGATAGGTTAGCAACTGCGGGTACCCTACCGGATGAAATAAGTGACCACTCTCCCGTTTTCTGTACTTGATTCCCTTCTATTACCCCATCCTCACCACCTTGGTATATTACCTTCTGCAATTTTGCTAATCTTGACCAAGCTAAGTTCTTGTATGAGGTCTCGACTATTGATTGGTCCTTCATATACCAGGTGCAGGATACCCAGGATGTGCTTGGCTTTTTCCTTAATCGTTTCTGGGCTCTCCAGGATAGGCATACACCCTTTATCACACATTGTGTTGGGGGTAAGCAAACCAGATGGCTTCATAAAGAACTCTTGGCCTCACTCCATGCCAGAGACAAAAGCTGGAAATGCTTTAAAAAGTCTGGCCTAGAATCTGATTACAATACCTACAGGGCTCTGAGAAACCCCTGTAAGAGGCACATAAGACTAGCCAAAAGTTCTTATAGTAAAGAACTATTATTGGATGCAGCAGGAGACTCCAGGAAGTTCTGGAATCATGTGAAATCCTTCCTAGGGTCCAAACAAGAACTCACTACCAATGATATGGTGCTTAATGGTGTTAATTGTAATGATCTTTTAACCACTGCTAATGCCTTCAATAAACATTTCTCAAATCTTTCTGCCTTCACCTTCTCACTCTCTACTGCACCACCTATGCCGCACCTATCCTCAACTGGCCCTACACTGCCCTACCCACTCTTTCACTTCAGGACGATTACCAAAACCAAAGTCCTCAAACTCCTTAACAAAATCTCTGACACCACCACCACCAGCATGGGCTATGATAGCCTTGAGTCTAAGCTCCTGAAACTGTCTGCCCCATTTATTGCCATGCCCCTGTCTAAAATTTCCACTTTATCTCTCTGTCATAATTATGTCCCAGATATCTGAAAAACTGCAAGAATCATACCAATTTTTAAGAAAGGAGATAAAAAATCTATCTCAAATTACCAACCCATAGCTATACTTTCAGTCTTGATCAAGTTACTTGAAAAGCTAGTGGCAGCTCAAACACTTGTTTATATTGATAAGTATAATCTCCTCTCTTTCAAGCAACATGGCTTTCACAAAGGTCATAGTACCTCCACTGCTCTACTCCAGCTCATGAACGACACCCTGACTGCTATAGACTCTGGCTAACAGGTGTAGTTTTTATTGACCTCACAAAAGCTTTCAATCTTGTTGATCACCAACTTCTCCTCTCCTGCCTCAAGTCCCTTGGATTTTTGCAACTGATCATAGACTGGTTTTGTAGCTATCTAACAGGGTTCATGTTGTCCAACCTCTACTACTCTCAAACCTGCCTGGAAATCTTGCTATTTCCTCTCTTCCAGCACTTTCTCACTAATTGTATGACTTATGGCTGTTAGTTATTTGCACTTATATTCCTGTTTTGTTACTACATATAGATTCCTGCAATTGTACTGTTATTGCTGAAAATTTTGTATAAGAGTACTATGTCTGGCTTCTACTGGTTCCCATGATATTTTCTTGTATCTACTATTGTCTACATACCCTTTGTTGTAATCTCCCAGGTCGTACCTGAAAATAGGCAGCTATGCTGTCTAGTGTACCTACCCAGTTAAAGAAAACTAAAAAAATAAATAAGTTTAACTCAGCCCTATCGGAGCATGCTATAATAAACATTGGAGTTCCCCAGGGGTCCATCCTGGATCCTCTTCTTTTTTCCATTTTCATGAATCAGATTGCACTGGTTATCCCCTCCTGTTCATCCATCCTTTATGCTGATGATCTGGTCCTCTATTCCAGCTCCAGTAATATATCAGAGAGCAACCATTCTCTCTCCTCTGCCTTTCTCAACATCTGGCATTGGCTCACCAGGCACAAGCTATTACTCAATGTGGGGAAAACACAGTCTATGCTTTTTAGATATGTAGCCAAGCTAAAGATGTGCTGCAACCTATTTATGATCTCATACGCCGATGGCACTTTACTTGAGAAAGTCAGTAGTTTCAAATATCTTGGGAGTAGTTCTTGATGAAACACTGAACTTTGACCAACAAATCCAGCTCACAACTAAATCTGTTAATACTAAAATTGATATTGCCTACAGGACGAGCCATGCCCTCACACCCTCGACTAGACTGGCTATTGCCCTGGGTATCATTCTTCCTGCACTTACCTATAGTGCTGTCACATATGTAAGTGCTACAAACACTGCTCTCAAGAAATTGGATATTGCATACAATAATATCTGTCACTTGCCTCATCTTCCCCACAACTAAAGCATTACTGTCAGCTTTATTATGATCTCATCTGGCCCTCCCCCTCTGCTCACCATCTCCTCACCCTAGGATCATTGACAGATGGTATTGTTTGATCAAATATCCCTGTCAAGCCCACCTCTATACTGCTCCCTCAGACATAGTCCTATGGACTATGGTCCACTGAAAAATCCAGGTTACAAGTGCCAAGAGCAAAAACAACAAAGGGTACTAGTTATTTTTTCCATTATGGCTCTAAACTATTAGAACTTTCCACTACTGGATGTTTGACTTGCACCTAGTCATGCACTTTTCAAAAAGAGGCATCAGTCCTTCTTTATGAATTTTGCCTCCTGTACCTGCTTCAAGCCTCCCTAAACCACCTGCCTCTGCCACGCTCATCCACTGATCCCAAGTCTATCCTACCTGGGAGCACTGGGAACAATTGTCTTTTATATTTCTACCTATCTCACTAGTCTGACTCTACAAGTTCACCCCTTCCCAATCTGGCCTATCTGCCCTTCCCACACTACAGTAGCAGCCACAGATATTGCCAGCTATTTCCCAAAACTTCTGTGATATTTCCAGAGAAATCTCCTGCTTTCTGCATTACCAAGGTAGGGGCAGCAGAGAGAAACTCTTTAGAAATTTCATGAAATATCTGGAAATAGCTGACAATGTCTGTGGCTACTACTGTAGTCCTGGGACTAGGTTGTGGTCTTACTCTAGGATTAAGATTCTGTCACTGTACTTTGTTTGCAGTCTGTCCTTAAAACCATGTTGAGCACTATTTGACCTGGCACTTAACTTGAATTGTAATGTATCCTGCCCTTTGTTTTAGCTTGAATGCATTTTGTTCCTACATTTTCTGAAAATATGTTATCTTTTGTAAATGCTGTAACCTTGTATTTTGTATCTTATCCAAACTGTTATTCATTGTCTTTTGTTTCCTATCTGCCTGTACCATGTAACCTCCTGGGTAGGCCTGAAAATAGTCACTTATGTGTCTAGTGCCCCTACCCGATTAACAAAAACTAAATAAATAAATAAATAATGTCATGATATGTATTTCAACTATGTTTATGCTCTGTAATGTGATGATTTTATGTAGGTTTAAGATGCATGTTTTTATTGTTGTAATAGATTTTATGCATTGTACAGTGCTCCAAGCCCCCCTGAGAAGGGGTGCTTTATAAATAAAGTTTATCTATCTATCTATCTATCTATCTATCTATCTATCTATCTATTTTTCAATATTTTGACACCAAATATTCAAAATAGCCATTCTGTCACACCACCTCATGAACATGACAGCTTTCATTTTTCCAGTCCTAGCCCAAAACATGTTTTCACACCTGTGACATAAAATGATGTTTGAGCAGTTATTTGAAAATTTTCACTTATTGGGTTCATGAGGTCCGATCATAAGAAGGCTATGTTGAAAATTTGGTGTAAAAATGTTGTAAAATGGCCAAGTTATGAGTGAAAGTTTAAATTGTTTTTGAACTTCCGTAGCCTGATGGACTCCATATTTACTTCACTGCATGAAGAGCCCTGCATGTCTGCATCTGTATCCACATGGAAGTGAGGGCCTGGAAGATCCTGCACTTCCACAGCTTCATGGAATCCTCACTTGGTGTGGGGCACAGAGGGCCCTGTACATCTACATCTGTAGCCACACTTAAATGCAGTCACCATATGGTCCTGCTCTTCTGCTGCAGTCTGATGGATTCTACACTTGGAGCTGGGCCCTTTGAGCCCTGCACATCTGCATCTGTAGCAGCATGGAAGTGCAGGGCCGTGACTGCCAGACAGATCTGCATGAAGAAGAATATGATTCTACTGTCTCAAAAAGAAAGTAAATTCATTGCAAAAAATTGCCTTAACACATCAGTTATGGTTCAACTTAAAGCAACAAATGTATAGCAATGTGATATTAGGGTGTCCAACTCTAACTCCCCACCCAACCAAGCAACAAAAGGGCAAGCCTATATAAGAAACCAAAGCCAGTCATCATCAGGTGACACAAATATGCAACTGTTTCCAGATGACACAAATGCAGTAGCACTGATTCTATATGATCATTTAAGCCCTTAGGTTTAACTGCCCTAAGACTGATTATTGAGTGGGCTTCTTTATTCAGTAGGAAGTTGACCCCATCCCAACTGCATGGGTGCCTTGGTACATGTTCTAGCCCAATGAAGGTTATACATTCTGCATTTTTTGATGATGATTTTCAAAATGTTCACCAAGTGGGGTGTCTGGGGTTACTGAGCATGTGCACCCTACATAAATGTTTGGACAGCAACAAATAAGCACATATATTACAGAGGTGGTTGCACAGGAAATAAACTCATGGATGTGTGCCTGTGTGGTTACCATAGGGTGTTAAATTACAGAAAAAAGTTTGCAAAGTTTACATATGTTACAGCATCCACAACAGAAACATCTGTGTGGTGGGGGAAGTCAATTCAAAGGGTTATGTGGTAAACATGGTGGCTTGTAAAAGCTGTGTGTTACCAAATCTCCTATGTTCATGCCTCTATGATATGCTATATGTGGCAAGGGACCTACATCATCAAATAAGGTTTGACCTCCTCTTTATATGTCTCAGTGTCTCCTAACAATGGGACCTATACACTACTGGGTGGGAATTACAAGCCAGAGGATCTTATCCCACCCACGTAGCTCCACATCTGTGGACAGGTGCACACCAGCTGTATTTATCAATGGCCACCATCTGTCTGAGGTTCTGCACCTCTGGCATGCAGGGCTCTGCAGAGCAGCTAGGAGTGGATTTGTGAACCCAGTCAGATGCCCATCCTGGGACCCTGAGTAGATCCCTTGCACAGGAAGGTACGGGCTGGGTGCATGAATAGCACCTAGACACACACAGATCCACACTGCCATGCCACTGCATCCAGCAGAGGCTCCCACTTGACTCCTGCCCTGGAGACCACACCTGGCATTTGGCAATCCCCCCCAGCCACACCAACATCCAATGTCTGACAGCCCCCCAGTCCCTTACCTGCCTGTCAGTGATGCATCAAATTATATGCTGTACTCAGTATGGCATCACATGTGATCAATAATTACGCTATGCAGTACGGGCTCCCAGTGGTACCCTGACCACAAGGGAGTCCCGGGCATTGCCCCTCTACAGCCACCCAATACCTCTGCATGGCACATATCCCAGATACCCAATCCAATGGGGCCTGTGCAGTGATGTATTGCCAACCATAGCAGGGCATTAGGTGTCCCCAACTCTTCTCTGGCACCTCCTGGGACCACTGCAGGACACAGTCTAGAACGCTGTGGTCTGTCATTCTCCCATGGCTGGCCAACCTGCCCTACCACAGCCAATGCGATGGAGGGCACCCCATAGTCAGTCAGTTGCATTGCAGTAGAGACTCCAGTAGGGCCATGGTGGTGCACTGTGCCCATCAGCATGAACCCACTATAGATATTGTCAACCCATGCCAACCAGAACAGTAGCAGATTGTCACCTCCTGAGGTGTGTAATATGTTCCAGTAACATGTCCAGATTGTGGCGATGCATACATGTCCAGTGTTTATATGTTCTCTTAGTCTTGAGACCCCGTCCTGTGCAATCAGATGTCTGCCTCATCCTATGTGCCATCACCATTTCCATTATGCCATTCAATATGCCTCCCATTGGTGGCACTGCAGGTGGTTGAGGTGTCCCCACCAATGATGCCACAGGGGCACCGGGGTCAGCGGTAGGGGTTGGCCTGCTGGGCCATCACTGTACTTGTGTGTGTGTTGGGGGGCTGCCTGCCTATTAAGGGGACTGTGGATCTGTGATGGGGTATGTGGTACACATTCCATTGGGGACGGGGCTGTTGTGGGGGGATGCGTGGATGCTTATCCAGCAATGGGATGGGGCATGAATGTGCTTGGAGGGAGTGGCACATCACAGCTTTGCATATTGGTTCTGGCACTCTGCTGGGGGAGGGGGTTTCCCATGTTGCAGTGATGGGTGCTGTTTGTTTTGGGAGGTACTCCAACTGGTTGCTGGGCCTGGGGGACTCTGTCTGCATGGTCCTCACCAAATATCATAGTTATGGCAGGGTCCCACCTTGCATGTTCTGCTTGCCCCATGCCCTCCCATAGGTAACACTACATGTCTCCAGTGCATTGCTGTCCACAAAGCCTTGGATAGGGTGCGTAGGGACTGCACAACCTAAGTCATGCATCCCACACATGGGGGTGCAATGGGTGCAGAGTGGCTACATGTTGTAGATCCACAGCACATAGCCACTCTGTATCTTTATGCATAGAGGCCATTGTGTGATACCCTCTGAGATAACGCGTTGAACTGTGTTATCAAATTCACCCCAATCAAACTGTCATTTTTATTTTGCTTTGGTTTTAACAAATGGGGCCTATGCTTCTGCAGATAAAAGAACTCTTTTTATTTTGGTATCATGGATTTGTACCTATCCTTCTGCACACAGAAGAAGTGTTGGGATTTAATTATCATGGATTTCTATGTGCAGCATGAAGTGAGAGTGTATGTCTTGTGATGTGCACACAATGAATACAAATCCACAGAGGTAGCACATCAGTTGGAAACATAATGCTATATTTTCCTACTTTTGTGGCTGTGAGTTGAACCCTAACTGGTGCATTAATGCCATTTTTTGAAATGAATATATATGATTGTTGTTTAGAATAAAATGCTTTTAATGCCGATTACCAGCATGTGTCACAGCCTACCAGTGAAGACATTGAATATACAGAAAGTACAGGCCTGCTAGGTTAGTTCTGACAAATTTATGATGACCAAGGTAATAATTAGATACTTTGGGTAGTAGAGTGTATGGGATTTGCTATAAATTAGAACACAATTTCAATGCATGCTTAATATTTATTTATTTATTTGAACTTTTGGAAGACACCTTTGAACATTGCTCATTTACAAAGGTTCCACATCAGGAAGGTCATACATAGTAACACTAAGAAAATATTAATACAATACAATTACAACAGTGTTGAGGTAAGTATAACAGCAGTGCTTAGCATTGTCATATCAAGTATTGATTATTTGTAAGTTGTCCGAGTAAAACAATACAAATAGAGGACTAAAAGAGGAGGTGTGTAAGATGAAAGAGAGTAGTCAGGTAGCACTGGTGAGGAGAGGCACAGTTGAAGTAAGTAGAGAGGGGTGGAATGGGAAGAGGGAGGGTAGGTTGAGGGGATATTTGGGACAGTGTTAGAAGGGAGGGGTTGGATAGTGAGGGATGAGGGGAGGTGGGGAAGTGAGATGGTGTGTAGGGGCATGGGTGGTTGAGGGAAAGGGAGGTTAGGGAGTGGAGATGGGGAGGTGGGGGAAGTGGGGAGGTGGTCAGGAGGGGAGAGGTGTGGTGGGGAAGGGACAGCGAGTGGTGTGGGAGCAGAGAGAGTGATAGCAGGGGTGGGTTATCCTATTTATGGATAAGGCTGGTGGGGAGGCAAGATATTTTAACAACTCCAATTTGAACTGCCCAATTTTGGATAAATTTACTAGGGACTGAGGAAGTTTGTTCATCCTGAGTGGGACAAGTTGGAAAAAGGATCTCATTGCTAGGCTGGTTCTACTAAATGGAACATGGAGGGTGTTTCTACACACATTTCTTGTAAGGTGTGTATTGGCATCTTGTTGGAAGACAGACTGCAGTGGCGGGGGGTAAGGTCCAAGAGGGCTTTTTTTCCCTACTTACAGTCACAGCCAAAGACATGGCCAGATATTTCCTGAAATTTCTTGGATAGTTCTAGAGAACTCTCCTGCTTTCTGCATTTTCACAGAAGGGGCAGCAGAGAGAAACTCTTTAGAAATTTCACAAAATATCTGGCCATGTTTGTGGCTACTACTGTATGAGGGATAATCCCTGCTTATAAGGCAGAGGTGGCCCTAATGGGCCTTGAATCCCATCTGACCTTGAAGTACTATGCTACTGTAGTATACTTGATAATGGGCAATGTATGTCATCAGGTTTTCACCTTCTCTTGATTTAGCATTGATAGTTCTGTAGAGTGGTATTATCAAAAGTATTAAACAAACTCTGGTCAGAGCCAATATGGCTGCACAATGACAGTACTGTTGCAGCCAAAAAAAGTATGAGGCTGCTTCACCCCATCTTATGAACCTCATAGGTAAAAGTTTTCAAATCCCCACCAAAATGTGATTCTTACCACCAAAATGTCATTCCATGCCTCAGGTGTGAAAACATATTTTGGCCAGGATTTGAAAAATGACAGCTGTCATGTTCATGAGTTGGTGTAAACATGGCTGTGTTGAAAATTTGGCATCAAAGTACTGAAAATTAAAGAAGTTATGAGCAAGCATAGAAAAAATGTCAACAAGTGCTTGTGCTCATAACTTTGTCATTTGTACATATTTTGACCCTAAATTTTCAACATTGTCATCTTATAACCCACCTTATGAACAAGGGTGGTAAAAATGTTTAAATCCCTCCCAAAAGGTGATTTCACAACACAGGCACAAAATCAGCTTTCGGGATTTATTTGCATAATTCCACCACCATTGTTTGTGAGGTGTGGTCCCAAAAAGGCTATGTTGAAAATTTGGGCCAAAATATACAAACATGAAAATGTTATGCATCAAAGTTCAAAAACCCCATTGAAATACATTGAACCACACTTACCTTAGTTTCTCATATTGCAGTCAGTGGTTCCAGCAGCAAGACATGTCTTAGATCAGAGAGTGGATCTTTGCAATGGGGCATGTTCAGGTGAATGAGGGTGTGTGGCAGTGTGGGTGCTGAGTGGAAGGTCAGGTGGGGGGGTCAGGTCAGTGAGAGACCATGTTCTTTTTTGCAGGTTTAGAAAAAACATTGAGGGCTAGATTTATTTATTTCTGCTAACAGTGAGATAATATGGGGATGATGACAGGAGGGTGGGGATTGCCACTAGACACCAGGAAAGCAATACTACATAAAGGGGATGGCAGTCGGAGGGTGGGGGTGTCATAAGATACCAGGGAGACAGTACTTCATTATGGGGACAGTGGTTCAAGGGTAAGGGTGCCACTAGACACCAGTGAAAGATTGTTAAATAATGAGGACAGTGATTGGAGAGCAGGGGGTGCCACTGGACACCAGGGAGACACAGTCGAGGTATCCAGTCACATGCTTCCAGAGCATTCTCTCTCTCTCTCTCTCTCTCTATTATGTCATAGCAACATGCTGCATAGTTCTACTATGTAGCCATAAAAAATATGTAATTGCATCAAGACACACACATTTTTGACATATAATTGCAACATATTTTCATAGCTGCTTCAAAACTGACACAACTGACACTTATACTTGCATTAAAAGTTGTCATATTTGTACCAAGAAATATGGCTGCATAATAGTTGATCACTTTTGTGTCACTAATCTGGACTCAAGCACAGCAGATTGTGGTGCAGTCATCTTCTGATAGAAGTTCACCCTTCTGATGCAGATGCTGCTTTGAGTTGTGATGCAAAAATGACCCACATTGCTATTGCATCCGTCACAACTGTTTGAAAATCCATGTTATACACTTTGGAAAAATAATCCTTTTTTCTTGCAGTTGTGACATGTAATGCATGTGTTTGCCTCCTTAATGACAGCAGGTAGTGCTGTCTCAAATTTTTCAGATTCCAGTGGAACAAAAATTCAACTAAAATTCCATTGAATTTCTCCAGAAACAGAATGGTGGCATTCCATAGCAGAACAACGCTGGATGAGGTTTTCTGCAACATTTCTGCAGATTTGTATTCCGTGGATCTCAATATTTTCCACAGAAATGGCTTGGGAAAGATTTTCCACTGAAAAAATGCTGTTCCGTGGAATATTATTCCACAGATCTCAATATTTTCTGTGGAGATGATTGCAAAATGATTTTCCACAGAATAAATGCTGATTGCAGCGGTGGAATTTGGTAGTAGAACAAGTTAAATTCTGGCAGAATGGTCATTCCATGCTAATTTCACTGGCAGAATTCGGCACTAATAGCAAGCTGTTTTTTTTTATCTCTTTTATCAGTTCCAAAGGTTTTATGCTGTCTAGTTGTCTGATGTAGGCTGTACCTGCATTAACATGTTTTAGGTTGCCTGTTACTACTGATCCTCTTCCATCTGTTGTACTTATGTCTTAGTTTCCTCATGTACATAAATGTGTCTGTTACTATGACCAATGTCATATCTTGGTTGCTTAGAAATTTCCTTGCCAATTTTTAAGCAGTGTCAGTGACTCTGCAGGTTACCCACTTGCCTCTGGGGCTGGAAGATCAGAAGGCTTTTGATTCCATTACCTCACCAGGAACTTGTAGTAAGTCCCCGTACTGACACTGTAGCACAACATGATGGGGGTGCTGTACTCCTGAGGTGCCATCTTTTGGATAAGACGTTAAACCAAGGTCCTGTCTGCCTGTTCTGGTGGTTGTTCAGGTAGACATTAAAAATCACATAGCACTTCTCAAAAAGAGTAGGGGAATTCCCCTGAGTCTAGAACAAATTTCCCCCATTCACTAGAAATATCACCAACAGCTTAATCTGGTTCAATGACAGTTGGTTTCAATCTATATTCCACCCATAAATAAGGAGAATTGCTTAGTCCTCCTTTCCCAGTCAACAAAATCTACATAAATAGATAAATAAATCTGGTTGATGTACAGCTTTGCATTGTATGACTGCAAATCTCTTTGCTGATACCAGTGGACTATGAGGAGGATGTAGCAAAATGTGCATATTCAAGCAAGTTATTCATCAGTGCTTTCACTCTTCAGTTTGTGGGATCACCCTTTAACAAGTGAGATGTGTTAAAATAGCAGTCTGTGGTTTTCAGATAATTTTTGCAGTCCCCTGTTTCCAATAATATGATAAATGTGTATAACTGCTCACCTGGAAAATGCAACATCATTGCATGTTTGTTTATCATTCTGAATATTCATGACTCATAGAAAAATGTAGACGTGCACAGTATTATCTATATTCACACCTTAGTCCTAATGTGATATGTAAGTGATGCACTCTAAATGCAGGAAATGCCTGATATTTAATGTCAATCATTGTTGAAACTGTGAGGGAACTGGATTTTTACAGTACTGAACTCACACAGAGACCGATTACTGTTACTTACAAGAAGAAAATCTGCAGCAGAACCAAACTGTGATTGCACAGCTGGCACTTACAGTTAGAAGCATGAAAATGCCTCCAGCTAGTTGAACTGATTTATGATTAGGTCCTCGAATCAATGACAGACTGTTTTTTTTCTACTGCTCTTATGTCACTTGTATTGTGGCTTTTGGTTTACTAGAGCTGGTATCCTCGACTTCCTTTCTTGCTTTTTTGTCTTCCATCATGGGATATTGCTCATCTTTCTCTCCTCATTGGCAACTGCACTGTGTATCAGAGAAAGAAAGTGCAGCACTAACTTGTGTTGAAACAAGTTCTCTTTATCTAGGGATTGTATCTCTGCATAACAGCCTATACACAATACCTGATATGCAGATCTAACTTTCTGGTGTTAACCTTGATTTTTTTTTGTTAGCCTATCACACACTGGAAAAAACAAGAGATTTCACTGATCCACTTTCTCAAAGAGTCAAGTCACTATTTATTTTATTTATTTTAATTTTTGTTAACCGGGTAAGGTGCGCTAGCCAAAGTTGACTATTTTCAGGCACGACCCGGGAGAATACATACATAAAATGACATGAGATTATACAATACATAGTATATAGTACAGGTACATAGTATATAGTACAGGTAGTTTAGAATACAGATCAAGTCAGACAGTACTCGAGATAATACATATAGCTATGCAGAGATGACAAAAGTGACATTAGTACATGCAAATAACTTGCAATATTACTATTAGTAATAAGGAAATCTAGGTTACAAACCACAGTGGAATTCTATATGGCTACCCTGTCCAAACCCATACAGCCCAGCAAATGATCACCCTCCTGACACATGTATCTCCAACTAAACCAGCGTCTGACTTGCCTGAATACAGTCTCAAGCAGTTTCTCTGCAGTCAGACCTGCATCATCTTTGTACACTGAAGTAGAGTATACAGTGTACCTAGAGATGTTGTGAAATTAAATTTCACTGATGAAATTGCTGCAAAATTGACAATTTCACCATGTGAAACATTTCATAAAATTCCACCATTCTGCAAAATTTTTTGCCAGGTAAGAAATTGCAAAATTTGACCCACAAAACACGAAACTTTGCAGTGAAATGCAGAATTTCTCCAAATTGTGCCCAAATTTTACCATTTCACGGGTGAAATTTTGCATCTTACCCAAAGAATTTCACATTTACACCTGTGAAATATTTCGCGAAATGCGTGAATTTCATGAAATATTTCACAAAAGGAAATTTTCTAATTTCGCATAACTCTAAGTGTACCACAACCAATCCAACAGAATGTGTGGCCTGATTCTAAAAGCGCCCTGTAGATCAATGCAAACTGTGGTAAACAGCAACTTGCATCTATCTTTGATGCATCAGGGAGCTGCACCCAACACTTCATTGGGATGGGTACTGGTGCCAATTTCCCACAGCTTTCATCAAAGTCAAGGTGCATGGGAGAGATTTGCTGGAAGCTGTGGAGTGGTCATGCAGCATCAGGAGAGATACCTGCCCACTGGTCGCACTGCAGGGAGGCAGGCAGGGTCATAGGGGCTACAATGGAGGATGTGGAGGGCAGGTCAGGATATGAGGGGAGTGGCAACAGACCCTTGATGGGGACAATGCATGACTGCTACCACAACAGTGTGGTCCATGTGGGTGAGTGGCAGCCACATCCTGGGAACCATAGGAGGGGAACCATGTGGGCACCCCACCACTGATGTCTCTGGGTGCTGTGGGGGAACAGGATATCATGGACAGGTGGTGGCAACAGGAGGCACAGGTCTCCTCCCACCCAGCAATGGCACTGGGGTGGTGAACAGGCCATTGGACCAGCCCTGGGCTGATTTAATTGTCACAGACTATACGCCCTGTGGGTGGGATTCCTTAACCCCAACATAGGAGACACTGAAACTTGCATCCACCACAAGCCCTCTACTGCTATGGTGCACCCCCTGATTGGGTGCAGGGCTGGAACAGGACCTGTTCACCACAACGGTTCCTAAAGTTATCACAGCCTGTATATCTGAATCATGTTCAAAGCAATTTTTGATACAAGGTGTCCCTTGTGTCAGTTCTGATTGCTATGGGTACCTTGTATCATTGATTCATCTTTGTGAATTGGGCCCCTGGAGCTGAATTCTCAAATTGCCTTTTATATCATCTCAAGCACTAGTCAACAGTAGCTTGCACCAATAAGTGGTGTACCATGGACCCTGCACCTGATTCTCAAATGGGAGGCATCCCAGGGACAAACTCTCACAGATTGTGGCAAGCACTCCCCTGCATCAAAGGAAAGGTGCACAGGAGGGGAATGCACCAAGCTGTGGGATGGCCCTACGGCAAGGTCCCCAACAACATCTACGTTGCCCATAGTGCAGGGAATATCTGTCACCTCCTCTGGCACCAATGTGGTCACCCAGTGCTGCCAGCCCTGGTTTGCAATACATTGTACTTCTCTTCCTTCTCCCACATCAATGCACACAGACTGCATTGCATGCACTGTAACTGCCTCTGGCATCATGTAGGGCACTCCCCCTCTGGAATAAATCCATGCAGCCAGCAATGCAGTCAGCCTGAGGTTCATGTCCTTCCATATTCCTCCACCAGTAGTGCAAGTGGGCAGCAATGCACTAGATTGCCCTGGATTCTGAGACAACCTCCATTTATTGCTTTGCTGCCTGCTCCTACTTCTTTAGCATTACTACATCCATCACGCTGGGTTGGTCAAAGTGGGATCCATTGGAATAGTACAGCAATAAACTCTGACTGGCATGTGTACAGGCATGGCATGGGATGCAGGTGCAGATTAAATGGGATGCTTTGCAGGAGGAACACCTGGTACTGCATGATTAGCTACAGTGGCACGTGTCAGGTGTCATGAGACCCTGCATGGTCCAATTCAAATCCCACCAGTGCACTTTGCCTGTAATATAAACATAGAAACATAGACATTGACGGTAGATAAGGACAGCAAGGCCTATCCACTTTGCCCATTTTTTCTGCCATATGAATGTGCCATAGGCTTTTACTCTGTCAATGACCTATCTATTCATACTCATCTGTATTGCTCCCTTATGCCCATCCCATGTCTGTTTGAAGCCCTGCACTGTATTCATATCCACCACTTCCTGAGGTAGGCCATTCCATGCATCCACCACCCTTTCTGTGAAAAAGAACTTCCTCACATTACCCCTTAATTGGCCTCCCTGTAATCTTATGCTGTCCCCTCTTGTCCTGATATTTTTCTTATATTGAAACATGTTAGACTCTTTCACCTTGTTAATGCCCTTTAGATGTTTGAATGTTTCAATCATATCACCTCTTTCCCTCCTTTGCTCTAGGATATACATATTGAGCCCCGTTAATCTGTCCTCATATGTTTTCTGATGCAATCCCTGAACCATTTTGGTTGCCTTTCTCTGGACTGCCTCAATTTTGTTAATGTCCTTTTGCAGGTGCGGCCTCCAGTACTGCATGAAGTACTCCAGAAGGGGCCTAACCAGTGTCTTGTAAAGAGCAATTATTATCTCCCTCTTACGACTTGTGATACCCCTACTAATACACCCCAACATCCCTCTAGCCTTACCTACTGCTTTAGTGGTCTGCTTAGATGATTTCACATCATCTGTGATGATGCTGCCCAAGTCTTTTTCTTTCCTTGTGATTGCAAGCAATTCCCCTCCCAATCTATAGGTGGCTTCAGGGTTTCTCTTTCCTATGCACATGATCTTGCACTACTTTGAGTTAAACCCCAGCTGCCATTCTTCCGACCATTTTACCAGTTTATCCAGATCTCTTCTCATTCTGCTCACCCCATCTGGATCATCTACTCTGTTGCAGATCTTGGTGTCATCTGCAAACAGACAGACCTTACCTTTCAATCCATCTGCAATATCACTGATGAAGATATTGAAGAGGACTGGCCCCTTGACTGATCCTTTATGTACCCCACTTGTGATTGCATCTCTTCTGACTGCATACCATTTACCACCACTCTCTGCTTTCAGCCCACCAACCAGTTTTCATCAAAGTTGACCAATGTCTGACCCACCCTGAGCCTACCCAGCTTATTAATCAATCTTCTATGTGCTTTGCTGAGGTCAAGGTAGGTGACATCAACTGCACCCCCTTGGTCCACCACTCCAGTTACCCAGTCAAAGAAACCTATGAGGTTAGTTTGACAGGACCTTTCTGTTGTAAACCCATGCTGTATTGGATCCTGTGCTCCTATGGATTCCAGGTGTTGCACTATCCTTCCTTAAGGAGTGCCTCCATAATCTTGCCCACTACTGAGGTAAGACTGACTGGTCTGTACTTCCCTGCCTCCTCCCTGCTACCACTCTTATGGACCAGGATCACATGAGCCCTTCTCCAGTCTTCTGGGACCTCTTCTGTGCTCAGAGACTCACTAAACAGTTCTGCAAATGGCTCTGCTAGTTCCACCCTTAGCTCCTTTAGTACCCTGGGATGTATGCCATCAGGTCCCATTGCCTTGTCCACCCTGAAATTACCGAGCTCTTGTAGGACTCTTTCTTTTGTGAAGGAACTAGTGCACACCTCCCTCCCCCCTGTGTCCATGGTGCTGATCTGTGGATCCTGCCCTACCTTCTCCTCAGTAAATACTGAACAGAAGTATCTATTTAGGATAGATGCTTTTCCTTGGTCCTCCTCCACACACTCCCCCTTATTCCCTTTGACATTAGCAATACCCCATCTGGACTTTCTCCTTTCAGTAATGTATTTATAGAAAGTCTTGTCCCCTTCCTTTACTGTTTGTGCTAGGGTTTCCTCGGTTTGGACCTTTGTCTGCCTTACTGCCTTCCCTGCTTCCCTTAGGGAAGTTTGGTATGCCTCCCTATCTTCATCCTGCTGCGTTCCCTTATATTTCCTGAAGGCCAGCCTTTCGGCTTTGACCTTTTCTGCTACTTTTTTTGAGAACCAAAGTGGCTTCCTCCTTCTTTTGCTCCTGCCTTTCTCTCTAACACATTGGGACGTTGCTTCAAGTATTGTATCCTTAATGCTTGCCCACTTTGCCTGTACCACCTCACCTGTATTTCTTCTTGCCAGAGCTAGCTTATCTCAGTTGGCCATCATATCAAAGTCAGCTCCCTGAAATCCCATATTTTTGCCATGGAATGTGATGATTTAGTTCTAGTGGCCAACTTGAACCATACCATGTGATGGTCACTGGCCCACAGGTGGCCTTCTACCTGGAAATCTGTGCTTCTTTCCCTGTTAGCCAGTACTAGATATAGGATAGCACTGTCTCTTGTGGGTTATTGTACCAGTTGTTTGAAGCCCTTCCCTTGCAGAGAATCCACCATAAGTCTAGTTCTGGCAGATGTTTCTGCTGGTATTGACCAATCTGTATCTGGCATGTCGAAGTCTCCCATTATCAGAACCTCCCCTTTAGCTGTCATGTTTTGTATATCTTCTAACAGTAATGTGTCAATGTCCTCCCCCTTGTCTGGAGACCGGTAGACAACCCCAGTTCATATGGCTGTCCCATTTCCTGTTTCCAGGGTGACCCACAGTTCTTCTGGCTCCTTATGTGTATTCTGAATTTCTGTAGCTTTGATATCTTCATTGACATAAAGGGCCACCCCACCCCACCCCCTTTTTTGCATCTCGGTCTTTTCTGAACAGTACATAGCCGGGTACTGAAGTCTCCCAAGTGTGGTTACTCATGAACCATGTCTCTCTAATGGCTACTATGTCCAGTTTAGCCTCTGTCATTGTTGCCTGCAGGTCTGGGATCTTGTTTCCCAGACTGCAGATATTTGTGAACATGATTTTCCATTGGCCATATTTCGGTGTGTTAATTGTTGGGTGAGGCCCTGAATTTCACCTGCACATTGTATGGGGAGCTGGACCTTTTTTTCTTACCTGGTGATGCAAATGAACTATCAACATGTTGAACTCCTGTTTGATCACTAGCTGAGAGGGAGAGGGGTGTTCTTCCCATTTGATGTATTGGGTGCTGCACCCCTCTCCCCATTTGCTAGTTTAAATATTCTGCAAAGATGTCAAACTTGTGCCCTAATGCACTGACTCCCTCCTTAGTCAGATGCAGTCCATCGAATTTAAAGAACTTTTGCTCCCAATACTCTTGGCCAGTTAACTATAAATTTGTGTCTTTTTTCCCAGCACTAGCCCTTGAGCCAAATGTTTAGCTCCCCTATCTCCCCTTCTCTGACCTTCTGTCCATTCCCCCCCCAGACTGGCAGAATCTCAGAGAAAGAGATGCCAGGTGAAATGAATGATAGTGTGTCTCCCAGTCAGGTCAGGTGTTCCTTGATCTTCACAACTGACAGGCTGGTGTGATCATTAGTTCCTGTGTGTACCAGGATGTTGATGTTTTCTCCTACTTCCTGCAAAATTTTAGAAATGCAGTCATGATCTCTCCATGCTGATGTGACTGGGAGACATCTGACCATTACCCCTGGCTGGAGGTAGGTATCAACTCCCTGAATCATGGAGCCTCCTATGATCAGAAGTGTTTTGGACTTCCTTTTTACTTTTTTGTTTTGTTCCTTGTTTTGGGTGAGTTTTGTTGCTCTAGCTCCTGTGCTGCAGTGTCCTGCTGTGCAGTGTCCTCTGCCCCTCTGTTTGATTTTGGAGATAGAGTCAGATACCTGTTTTTAGTTTTTATATGGTTTGTGGAGGTGATACATTGGAGAGCACTGAGTGATGGAGCACCCAATTTGCTCCTCATGACTACCTGCCAATCTCCCAGACCAACTACCATCTGTGGTTGAGGTGCTTCAGTTGGATGTTGTGGAAATAGCAGGAGGTTCTTATAATATATTCCCTCCTGAATATGTGATTTGAGGTGTGCAATCTCTGCCCATGGTGCCTGGAGATGAGCCTTTAGATCTTCAATGGTCCAGTATCTAGGACAGTGTCCTAAATCCTGTATAACCACCCTTTTGAAAAGTGTCCCATGTACCTGTAGTTAGTAATATCCATTCCAGATGAGTTGCTGGATTTATTACCTGGTCTGAGTAATTATAAGGAGGAAAATGAAAGCAAAAGTTAGATTTTTTGTTTTGTTTGTTTTAATAACATGTTATAACAAGTTAAATTACTTCTGCCCCTGTAAGTGAGGTCACTATGTTGATATGTGGAAAGATTGATACATGAGTTAGCCAGCCTTAGAGTGGGTCCCAAGGTGGTAGCCTGGATAAAAAATTGGCTAGACAACAGGACACAAACGGTAGTAGTAAATGGAGTCCACAGTGAAGAAAGGAAGGTTACTAGTGGGGTATTGCAGGGTTCAGTACTGGGACCAGTCCTTATTAATGTCTTTATAAGTGACATTGCAGAGGAACTGGAAGGAAAAGTATGACTCTTTGCAGATGACACAAAGATCTGCAACAGGATTGATACACAAGATGGAGTGGAAAGGATGAGAAGGGACTTGGCAAGCTGGAGAAATGGTCAAATGTATGGCAGCTCAGATTCAATGCAAAGAAGTGCAAGGTAATGCACCTGGGAAACAAAAACCCAGGGGAAGAGTACACAATGGGGGGTGAGATACTGACAACAGTAAAAATGGAAAGGGACCTGGGGGTAATTATATCAGATGACCTAAAGGTGGGCAAGCAATGTGAGAAGGCAGTAAGGAAGACTGGGGGGATACTGGGATGCATAGGGAGAGGCATCAATAGTAGAAAACAGGAAGTTGTTATCCCTCTGTACAGACAGTTGGTGAGATCCCATCTGGAGTACTGTGTGTAGTTCTGGAGACTCTATCTCTGCAAAGACATAGACAGAGTGGAGGCTGTCCAGAGGAGGGCAACCAAAATGGTGCAGGGTCTGCACCAGAAGGCATATGAAGAAAGACTAAAGGAGCTTAATATGTATACCCTTGAGGAAAGAAGGGAGAGAGGGAACATGATAGAAACTTTCAAGTACCTCAAGGGAATCAACAAAGTCCAAGAGGGTAGCATCTTTCAGAAAAAGAAATGTGCAAGAACAAGGGGGCACAATTTGAAGATAGAGGGATGATGGCTCAAAGGTAATGTGAGGAAGTATTTTTTCACAGAGAGGGTTGTGGATGCATGGAACAGCCTCCCTGAGGAGGTCATGGAGTAAAAAACAGTGGGAGAATTCAAGAATGCATGGGACAGACATAAGGCAGTCCTAGTGGGTGGTAGGAGGAAGTAAGATGTTGGTTAACTAGGATCTGCAGCTTATCTGTTAGGTAGGAAAATGGTCAGACTAAGTGGGCCAAGCGGTCCTTATCTGCCATCAAATTCTATGTTTCTATGTTTCTAGGCCTCTGATCCTTCCCTTCCTGCTTTGCTACAGGAAATGTCACAACTGTGCTACTGTATAAAAGGAGTGTAGCATGGGATGGTAGGTGATGGGGTTGGGTGGCTGGGCCCTTCCCCTTCCAAAAAAGAAGAACCACAGACAAAAGAAACAAGGAGGGAAGAGCAGAAACAATCAACCAGCAACAAATGCAGTAGCCCTGAAAGCTTAGCCTAATGATAGATAAAACTGTAAAACCTGTAAAGCACCACCTGTAATAATTTCACTGAAGAAATACCCTGCAAAAAACACTTTGCTACAGAGAAAATAAAGCAGAAATAGAAGATATACCTTGCAAAAAAAATTTGAATCAGAGAAGATTACAGCAGTGATCTGTAAGCACAAAACAGTACCAAACCTGTAGGCAAACACTGTAATAATGCAGCAGAAAGTATACCCTACAACAACAATTTGAATCACAGAACAATAAAGCAGTAAAATGTTAATAAAAGACAGTAACAAACCCTGTGAGTACAAAAGAAAATAATATCACACAGTAAATCTGCTTAGCCAAAAGAAGCCTTAATCTTTTTCCTTGCTCTGATAATGTTCCTTGCTCTTTCCTTGACAGCAAACCTAGTCTTCCACCAATGGTGCAGATCCCAACATACCTCCCCAAGGAATACAGTACAATGACAGATTACCTGTCTCACCTATGGTACTGCAGTTAGTGCCCCTGTATGGCTGTGGGGTTCTGCCACTGCCATTCTGCCACTGCCAGCATCGCTATCTGGCAGGTCCACAGGGAAAGACCCCTTTTGGTGCTTGAGATTTTGACCAGCTCAGGGCTGGTCTAACTCTAGGCAGGTGCTGCAGACATTGGCAACATTGCAGAATTCCACATTAGGAGATATGGCAGCTGCAGCCAATGTCTGGTGCATGGCCCCATGTGCCATGGCACCCTCCCCATGCTTGGCACTGGTCTACTGCAGGGCCAGTCCAGTGCAAGGGCTCCTGATTTTGATGCAGCCTGCATTCAAGCATTGGGATTGCTGCTACATTTTGCTACACAGTACCCCTTGTGTCAATTCATTTTGATGCACTCACCTTGCGTCAATTGTGTGGCTTTGAGAATTGGGTCCCTGGTATTCAACAATGTGGAAGAGAGCTATAAGTACTATTAATTCCAGGAAGAACAAAAAGCCTTTTTGCATGAGGAGAAGGTTGCTTGTAATAACCTTAATCAGTGCTGTTTTTATCATAACAACCCAATTCAAACTTCATATATAGTTATTACTATACACAAATGGTCTATTGAGGGTGTCAGCACAGTTTGGGCTTGGGGGTGCAGAATTAGCAAATTCTTATTTCAGATAATTTTGATGAATCAATTACACATTTAATACATTTTATTTTATACTGGAGAGTTTGTGAGTAAAAATGCCTGTTTTCAAAAACGTCCAGTTTTACATGAAATTACATAGCTACAAGAGAAACAATTTATAGTATACATTGTACAGTGCATACAGGCTGAGGTAATGTCTTATACAGAGGAACTTATTAACAGGTATGAGAGAACAAAAGTGCATAGTAAAATAATTGTTTGCAGGACATAATTTACAAAAGCATTTAGAGGCATTAGCATCCACAGGATAACCAAAAGTAATAAAGAGGGAGGGTAACAGGAGGGAGGTGGGAGGAGGGGATGCTGGGACATGGAGAGAGGTTGAGGGAGAAGGACGAGTGGAACTCAGTGGGGGAGAAAAAGGGATGGAATAGGAAGTGGGGTGGAAAAGAGCAGAATTCGATTCAACCAATAGTAGAACATGTTCATGTGAGTTTTGCTTGGAGGTGGCTGTTGAGGGAATTTGAAGAGGCATATATAGTGAAAGTTTGTGACATGCCACAGAATTTCAAGAATTTTGCAGAATTTCATAGAAATGTGTAGAACTTTTTGCAAATTTGTTTACTTGGAAATAACTTAAACCTCTGTTGAGCTAAAGACCTGATGTTTGGCATAGTTCACTGTTGTTAGACTTTCTAAAAGCTTTCAAAAGTCTAAAGTTGTTTGACTTTGGCAAAATAGGAGAGTGCCTCAGAAATGTACTAGCAAACAGACAAGAAGGAGGGGTGGAAGAACAATGGGGGAAAATCAAAACTGCCATCACAGAGGTAACAAGCATTTTGTAAAGCAAATCAACAAAACAAAACATAGGAAAACACCACTATGGTTCTCAAAAGAGGTGGCAGGGAAGGTTAAGGAGAAAAGGATACCATTCAGGAAATATAAGGAAACACAGAAGGAGCAGGGCAGAGAACTATATCAGTTAAAGCAGAAGGAGGGGAGGAGGGCAGTCAAAATAGCAAAGGCCCAAACTGAGGAAAAGATAGCCAACTCTGTTAAAAAGGGATAAAACCTTTTATAGGTACATTAGGAAGTGAAGAAAGACCAATGGAGGGATACTGAGGCTTAATAATGGGGAGATAATGTGGGCAGAGGGTAACAGTGAAAAAGCAGGGATACTGAATGAATACTTCTGCTAAGTATTAACAAAAGAAAAGGAGGGGGAGGTACCTAAACCAAACAATAGAAACACTCTGGATAGGGGGGTTGACACCAGTCCATTCACTGAAGAAAGGGTTCCAAAAGAACTCTTAAAACTGAAAGTAGACAGAGTAATGGGGCCTGATGGGATTCACCCAAGAATTCTAAAAGAACTAAGGGTAGAACTTGTGAAACCACTGACTAACCTCTTTAACAAATCATGGGAAGATGGAGTGGTACCTAAAGACTGGAGGAGGGCAGATGTGATTCCACTTTACAAAAGTGGGAGCAAAGCAGAGGCAGGAAACTAAAGACTTGTTAGTTTGACCTCAGTAGTAGGGAAAATAATGGAATCACTTCTGAAGGAAAGAATTGTTGAGTATGTAGAGGCCAGCAGGGCACAGAACCCAAGGCAGCATGAATTCACTGTGGGACAGTAATGTCAGATGAATCTAATAGAGTTCTTTAACTGGGCGACCAAAGTAATAGACCAAGGAGGGGCCATGGACATGGCCTACCTAGACTTTAGCAAGGCATGTGACACAGTCAAACACAAAAGATTAATATACAAGTTAGCCAGCTTTGGAGTGGGTCCCAAGATGGTAGCATGGGTAAGAAATTGGCTGGACAAAAGGATGCAGAGGGTAATAGCAAACAGAGTCCATTCTGAAGAAAGAAGGGTTACTAATGGGGTACTGCAGGGTTCAGTATTGAGACTGGTCCTCTTTAATGTCTTTATAAGTGACATTGCAGAGGGACTGAAAGGAAAGGTACGTCTCTTTGCAGATGACACAAAGATCTGCAAGAGGGTTGATACACAAGGTGGGGTAGAAAGGATGAGAAGAGACTTGGCAAGGTTGGAGGAATGGTCAAATGTATGGCAGCTTAGATTCAACACAAAGAAGTGCAAAGTAATGCACCTGGGAAACAAAAACTCAGGGGAAGAGTACACAATGGAGCATGAAATACTAACAACAACAAAAATGGAAAGGGACGTGGGGGTAATCATATCAGATGATTTAAAGGTTGGTAAACAATGTGGGAAGCTAGTAAGGAGGGCTGGGTGGATACCAGGATGCTTAGGGTGAGACATCACCAGTAGAAAAACAGGAAGCTGTTATCCCTCTGTACAGACAGTTGGTGAGACCCCATCTGGAGTACTGCATGCAGTTCTGGAGACCCCATCTCTTCAAGGACATAGGCAGGATGGAGGCTGTCCAGAAGAGGGCAACTAAAATGGTGCAGGGTCTGCACCAGAAGACATATGAAGAGAGACTAAAGAAGCTTAATATGTATACCCTCGAGGAAAGGAGGGAGAAGGGGGACATGATAGAAATGTTCAAGTACCTCAAGGGAATCAACAAAGTCCAAGAGGGTAGCATCTTTCAGAAAAAGAGATGTGCAAGAACAAGGAAGTACAATTTGAAGATAGAGGGGGGATGGCTCAGAAGTAATGTGAGGAAGTATTTTTTCACAGAGAGGGTTGTGGATGCATGGAATGGCCTTCCTGAGGAGGTCATGGAGTAAAAAACAGTGGGGGAATTCAAGAATGCATGGGACAGACATAAGACAATTCTAGTTGGGGGCAGGAGGAAGTTGGTTAACCTCTGCAACTTATCCATTAGGTAGGGAAATGGGCAGACTAGGTGGTCCAAGCAGTCCTTATCTGCCATTAAATTCTATGTTTCGATGTTTCTATAATAAAATCATGACATTTGTTTGGAAGATTCAAGTGTATAAAGGCTCAAAGTTTTAATTTTTTGTGTGCTTGTGGAATTTTGGGAAACAATTTATCTGCTTACAACTCAGCCACTTGTGGAGATAGCTACATGCAAAGTAGCATGCATAAATATCCTGAAAGGGTCATATAAACTGCTAAATATGGAGAGATTTGCTCAAGCAATTTTTAAGTTACAGGGGTTCATAATTTTGCTTTTTAATTATCTGTGAAATATTGTAACAATATTCTAAAAATGTGGATCTTTGTAACTTCCCTTCTATTGCAGGTTTGCTATGAAAACTCAAATGCCAATGTGCTGTATCCTAGAATCTAACAAAGTTGTAGAAATTTGGTTCAGTAGTTTTTAAATTTACAGTGAAATGCTCCAAATTACTAATTGGCAAAGTTTTCTCAAAAATTCTTGTTAGTAGTATGCCACTGGAATTTCACTTGTACAGTTTAACTTTCACAAAATATTTATTACTACTGCATACTTAATTTACTTTGATGTTGTCTAAATGTTCAGATGTTTATACCTCAGCCACCTTCAAAGCTAACTAACATAGCACACACATTTACCCATCATCTGTATAAGAATGAACTTAAATATTTATCACTGTAAAATTCCTGCTTCTGTGCCTAACGTTACCGAAGGACTGACATACCTCTCAACTTCAATGAATTTCACTTACTGTAGCTGCCACTGGAGAACTAGTACCAGAAACAGAAGCAGCACTAGTTCCAGTGCCAGGGTTCATGTGACACAATATGAGTACTATATAGTTATAGAACAGATCTTGGGGGCATGTTCACATAACCTGAGTGGTTTTATTGTAAGAATAATTTCAAATCCATGGATCTATTTTAGGTCCACTGCTTTTCAGCCTCATTCTAAACCGCCTTCCCCTGGTTTGCCACAATAGTATTCTTCTACATGCAGATGATGTTGTTATCTTCAACAGCAACCAGGACCCAACAATCCTAGTGAAGTAGCTTCCACTGAATTTCACAAACATGGAGACCTGTTTCCAGAAGCATAAGCTGTTAATGAATTACAAAAAAGCAAAAATAAAATTATGACATTCTCATCCCTTCATAACAAGCATAAAACACATCAATTCACTATCGAAAAATAATCAGAAGACCCCAATTGAAGAGGTACACTTGTTTAAATACCTTGGTATTAAGCTAGATAGCACACTATCATTTTCGTCCTATGTTGACCATGTGGCTAAACCTGTTAATGCAAGAATAGGCTTACTCTACAGGCATAAACACTATATGACAGCTGATGCACTTAGGCTGGCAGTCACTAGCTCAGTACTCTCCATAATTGACTACGAACTGGTCGAATATGGTGCAGCATCTGACACCACCCTCAAAAGGGTTACTACAGCCCTAAATAAAGGCTGCCGACTAATCACAGGAGCCCACTGGCTCACTTTCACCTGTGACCTATATGCCCAATCGGGGTGGCTTCATCTGAAAGGTACAGTGTAGTATCAGACCTGCCTGCGTGTCAAAAAAGCCTCATTGGGACTAACCCCCCAATCCTTCAGAGCCTCCTCTGATGTATGACTAATGCTTGCCCCACTAGAGGCATGAATAGAGATACAGCTAAATTTAATTTCTCCAGGCAAATTGTGGTGAAATCACGAATTTCACCATGTAAAATATTTTGCAAAATTTGCACATTCCGCGAAATATTTTGTGGGTATGAAATGTGGAATTTTGCTGGCAAAATGTGGTATTTCACCCATGAATGGAAGAATTTCATCCATGAGTGGTGAAATTGCATCATTCACGGGCAAAAGTCCACATTTCGCCGGTGGAATTTCTCATTTCGCACCTACAAAATATTTTGTGAAATGAGAGATTTTAGCAAAATATTTAGCGTAATGAAATTTGTGGATTTCAACCATCTCTAGGCATCAACAGACAACCTTTCAAGTTCCTTTTCTTCCATACTTTGCTAGGGCAAAGGTCTTTTGAGTATCACGCTCACACCTGGCTCAACTTTGCAAGCTCATTGCTGTCAAATGTATTAAATATACTGGGTCCTTTCTTTGCCCAACTGTTCATGTAAAGAGTACTTGTACTATTCTAGTTTATGTTTTCTTAGGTCTCTCTCCTACAAGTTGTTAATTTCTCATACCCACCTGAGGGAATGGTGGACCATTTATGCAGATTACTGTCGTCCATTGCCTGTACTATGCTATTATCTACCATCTGTTGTGATGTATATGCCTGATGTTCTTGTATGTACCTTGATATGCTTGATGTTCTTGAATGTACCCTGAAATCTCCCGGGTCGCACCTGAAAATGGGCAATTGACTGTCTAGTGTGCTTACCTGGTAAACAAAAACAAATAAATAAATTGAACTCCCTCTGACTGAGATGAAGCTTGGTCCCTTCAAACAGAAGCTTCGGTCACACCTCTCAGCACTATGTGTCTGTGACTGCCCATACTAAGCCACAATCACACAAATTTCACTTCTGCACTCAACAGCGTTAACTGCTGTGGGGGGCATCCAACCCACTACCTTCCCCCACTCCATTCTCCTTCTCTACTCACCTCCTCCTCCAACCCCCTCCACCTTTGTCCTACCTATCTACCTACCACTTGACAATGCCACCTGGCTGCTTCACCCTACTTGACAGCACTTAGTATCTTATGTTAGAAATACTACACTATGTACCTAACTAGTCATCTGCAACCTATGCATTCTCCTGAGCCTGCGTTGTACTACCCTTGTTACCAAAATGTTTCTTCTCACCATTTAAATTATACAATATCCGTATTATTCCAAATCACTGTTCTGTACGTTTGTTGTTCACCATGACATGGAACCTTTGTAATAGAGCTCCCAGGACAAAGATATTTGTAATCTGAGACATCAATGAATAAATTTAAAAAATCACTAAAAAAGAATATGCTGTATGAAAGAACATGTTTATTATTTCTCATCAGAAAGGTTCCATAGAATGTCATAACAAGATTATTCTTCTATTCACCCAGCAAAAGCAGTAGGCAACATAACTATTTCATATGTCCAGCATAACAAACATGTAATCTGAGGGTGCAAAATGAATTGGTCTAACTAAGTTACATATCAATGGGTGCTATGCACAATTAGGAGAAAATTGTGCACCATAGTTGCGTATCCTGCATGCATAGCTCCACAGCCCCAGAGAGGCGCAGGGCACATGGTCTTCAGTACCACATGCACTCATGGGGCACCTGTCTGTGGCTCCTCCCACATGGCACTCAAACATTTGGAGGACATTTCTGCTGACCAGGTGCACATCTAGTTGGATGCCCAGACCCAGTCCAGTAACGGATCCCTTGTGCCCATGGGGCTTGGATGTTTCCAGAGAGCATGATATGCACCACCAACTTGGGGCAGATGAGTGCCCGGTCAGCCACCCCATCCCTCCTTGTCATCCCATGAGCTAAGACGGCATATGGGGGGTCTGCAGTGCCCCTCACATTGGTGCCATAGCCAGCAGTGGCATCCTGGGGGGGTGGATATCCCTTACAGCTTGGTGTTTCCCAGTGTAAAGTGTGCCCCCGTGTCCAGCAGTCCATGCCTTTGTGAATGGTTCAGAGTGTGAGCATGCCCCCACCTACCTGGGTGCATTGCTGTCTGCACAGCCAGGGGATCATGCACCTTCTGTGAATGCCATGTGGGGTCCACAGGATCCCACTCTGTGACATTCAGTCATAGTGATGCCAACGCGCCCGGTGTATGTGGTGTGTTGGCATCGTGCACTTGACCCAATGTTAGCATTCCTACTTTGAAGCATTTGTTCAAGTCTAATCTATATTATAACCCTTGCATGCATGTAGCTTTCCAGAATAGAACTACCCAACCTGTAGTCTGAGTTACTCAAATTTTACACGAGAGAACTGTCAAGTATGAAAAGCTCAAAGGCAATTTTTATTTCTTACCACTCTGTGACTCATTAGCAAGTCCAGCTGATACAGACTGAGATTTTCTCACATAACAGTCAATCTTACAAGAACTTGCCCCAGAGAGTCCTGCAGTCTGAAAAATGACTAGGATATTTATAGTTTGTTTCGGGGTGAGGTGGGGTCAGGCTGGAATTGCACAGGCAGCGAGCATGGAATTTACAAGTAGTAGCTAAAATGTGAAAGAAAAGAAAACATACCAAGAAATGAACTCATTATGTTTATCAAATAAAAGGAAATAAATACATGGTTATATTAGCATTTCATAGATAGACAGGCTTATCTTCTCATCTTATGATTGATATAGTAGTTATTGTGGTTAGAGTAGATGGTGTCTTCTGATTGGGAATATTTTGCATTTACATATGATAGATTAGATGGTGTTATATAATAAAAAAAAATACTACTTGTCATTACAGATCCAATAGCAAATGATTTGATACCTTTTATTGGACCAACATAGTTGTAATAAAAAGAACATCTATGCTGGTCCAATAAAAGGTATCAAATCATTTGCTTCCGGATCTGTTCTTACAAGGACCCATATGGCAAATACTAAATCTGGATTTCTATATGTCATTATGTAATTCCTCAATTAGGTGACCTTTAACTGATACAAGCTGAGCTAGAAACTGTCTGCTTTTCTATATTTTGTATCAGAAATACAAAATATTGGGCCTTGGCACTGTTCATTTGGTTCTGGCTGGAATGATTTGGCCTGGCTGAGATTTTTCCAGGCAGTTCCTTTCTGGATAATTTTTCTTTGGTATGCGCCAGCCTGGCTAGTCCAGGTCCATTCCAAGACTTCCCTGATAGCACCCACCACCCCCATGTGACCATCTCCTTCCCTGTGGAGACAGGGGCTAAGATGGGCACACACAGAGGTGAATGGCTGGTATAAGGTATTGACATAGAAATTATGAGAATGCCCCAGGTGGGTAGGACATGATCATTGCTACACCTTCTGGTCTCATTCAAATTTAAAACACAAACAGCTTTGTACAAAAAGGGAAATTTGTAAGTGCCCAACCATAGAAAGGTTTATAAAATGCCAATACAATAGCTTTTGTCTTGTCAGACAGAGTGGGTGTGTGAGTGAAAAGCGCATTAGGTTCCGTGACATTAATGGCATCAAAATACATTGTCAATTTCAATGTTAAACAGTTCTGAAAAGTTGTTTCTGCTGTTGTTCATTCCATGTTAAAAGTACAAGTTATTTTATTCCTGGAAAAGGTAGTTGTGAGTTTGAAGAAAAGAGGGTACAGCTTGCATGCCTTCCCTGTAAGGGAATGGTAAATTAGATTACAAACAAGAATTTATAAACAGCATATTTTGGGTCTCTCTGTGTTAATAACTGGGTACAGACCAAAGGTAAAACAGCATAAATGTTCTGGCATGGAGCAGTAAAATGGGATATTGGAAAGTAAAGTCAAAATGTTTAATATTTCAGTAACGTACTGTATAAGTAGGTTATCATAGCATATACTATTACGTACAATAATTAGAATATAACACATAATTAAAAGCAATATAATAATTATAATAATCACAATTAATTTTAATAATATTATAATTATAATTAGAATGAATTATTATGACATTATAACATAGAGGATAATGGCTGGGGATCAGGTGATAACCACGCTGTAATCACCTTGAATGGTTGCTATGGCAACATGGTAAACCTCGAGAGCACAGCTCGAGAGGTTTACTGTAGCCCTAGCAACCATCAGAGGTGATTTCAGCGCGGTTGTCATCCGATCCCCAGCCATCATCTTTTATAGTGTATAGTCAAAAAAACACTGTTTGCATTCTATGTGTGAGAATTATGGAACTCTGGTGCATTCTTTTTTGTTATGTCACTGTTTGGAAGTTCCAAAGTGTGGTTAACAACTTTTAAAATTCTAAGCAGTGCATAACAAAGCTGTGTGACTGCTGATTATGGTGGTTAATAGGCACTTACCATACGTTATAACATCATACTGTAACACACCATCCATATATAATAAAATATCTGCCTACTGTACTGGATAAGGCACCTGACCATAAACTATCCATGTGCTATTGGCCATGGTAGCTTTAAAAGTGGGGCTGAGACCAAGGTGTTCTGATGATAAAATCTTATCTGAATTGCTGGTAAAAATTGTTATACTATAGACATAGGCTCAATAGTGGGTGTCATTACCCATGAAAGCTGTGTCTTATTCTTTTTAAAATCAACATAAGGAAACGTGAATCACACAGAGAATAACAGTGACAATTACAAGTAAACTTTTAACATTTTGGCATTGGTTTCAATTGTGCAATAGGAACAACAGTTTCAGATAACTGAGCAGTTATCTAGGTGTAAATATCAGGTGGTGGAAGGGGATTGCTATCTTTGCAATTTAATTACATGTAGAAAGATCTATTAAGTAGGGGCAGGACTATATTGCCTTCCTTCCCTTCCCTCCACCTCCCACCCAAAGCTAGTTTTACTTTTATAGGCACAGGATTTAATTGATAACAGGAACTTCCTGTTTGGGAACAGGAAGTGAGTGATCACAGAGCCACCAAATACTCACCATCCTAAAAGGGCAAGAGTAGCTTTCCAACCCCTCAGCTGCTGGAGGTCTGCCTCTGAGCAAGTAAGGGGTCTACTGAGAAATATAGGATATTCTTGTCTCAGAACAGGATGATCAGGAGCTTAAAGTGCACAGAGGCAGTAAGTAAGTAGGAAGAGAAGAAAAAAAAAACAGAGGAAAGAGTAAGGATTCCAAACAACAGTGAAGGGGCCAGAAGTAAGACATGATGGGAATGGTGCAGTGCAGTGACTGTGGAGCAGCAGTCTTCCAGGAGACATTCTGGAGGATGCGGTGTTGTCCCATCTGCAGACACCTCTCTGGGCTGAGGAAGGAGGTTGCTCATCTCCAGGATGAGTTGGCCAGGATTCATGGGATCTCCTCTTCCATCCAGGGACCACCAGGGCCACTGCCGTTGCCTCAGAGTTTGCCAAGAAAGAGCAGTTGGACCACAGTGGGCTTAGGGAGGGTGAGGGTGGTGGAACAGAGGTTCATCCCTCCAGTTGTACCTCTCCCCAATTCCTATGCCGTTCTTGCAAAGTGTGGTTCCTCTATGAAGGCACCTGCAGTGGAGACCAAAGAGGATGCTGGGAACCTCCACAAGGGAGACCCACAGGAGGGTGGCATGGGACCCCACAGGGGAAGGAAAAAAATCATGGTGGGGGACTCCATTCTTAGGAAGGTAGAACTGAAGGAGGAAGGGGAGAGGGAGGTAAGGTGCCTGCCTGGCACCATGGCTTGGAGGGACAGGGAGCGAATCCTCAGGATCGACGGAGCAGCTGCACAAGGGAGGGAGCTGGATGTCATTGTCCACCTAGGGATAAATGACCTGGCTAAGAAAGGGATCAGTGCAGTGCAGGAAGAGTTTGTGGAGTTGGGCAGGGGCCTTAGACAAGTAGCACACATGGTAACCTTCTCGGAGGTGCTGCCTGTCTATGGCGTGGAGGTGGTGGTGCTCACACCATGGGATTCAATCAGTGGTTGAAATACTGGGTGCAGAGCTCAGGGATTTGGCTTCATTGGGACTGGAGGTCCACCTGGAGTGATGCAGGCCTATACTGGCATGATGGGCTGCATCTGTCCAGGAGGGGAACCAGGATCCTAGGTGATAGGTTTAAATGCTTCATTGGCAAGCATTTAAACTAGCCAAGGGGAAAGGCACTGGAAAGGAACAGGGAAATTCTAGCCCCCCCAAAAAAGTCAGGGTAGTAAGTGAGGTAAACACCAAGATAGAGATGTCAATAGAGAGAAGGGCAGGGTAAATGGAGAAAGTGACCAAGGCAATAAGGACAGGGATGGGGCAGAAAGGAGTAAGGCCATGAGGAAATGGAGGGTAATGAGTACCCTGACTTTTTTTTGGGGGGGCTAGAATTTCCCTGTTCCTTTCCGGCTCGTCCCCCCTTGGCTAGTTTAAATGCTTGCCAATGAAGCATTTAAACCTATCACCTAGGATCCTGGTTCCCCTCCTGGACAGATGCAGCCCATCATGCCAGTATAGGCCTGCATCACTCCAGGTGGACCTCCATGATGCAGGGTCTGTAAGAGAAGCCATATGAGGAGAGACTAAAGGAGCTTAATATGTATACCCTTGAGGAAAGGAGGGAGAGGGGGGACATGATAGAAACTTTTAAGTACCTCAGTGGAATCAACAAAGTCCAAGATGGTAGCATCTTTCAGACAAAGAGATGTACAAGAACAAGGGGACACAATTTAAAGATGGGGGGGTGGTCCATGGTCAATGTGAGGAAGTATTTTTTCACAGAGTGGGTGGTGGATGCATGGAACAGCCTTCCTGAGGAGGTTGTGGGGTCTAAAACAGTGGGAGAATTCAAGAATACATGGGACAGACATAAGGCAATTCTTGGGGGGGGGTAAGAAGAAATAGGCTGTTGGTTAACTAGGATCTGCAGCTTATACTGTAGGTAGGTAAATGGGCAGACTAGGTGGACCAAGCTGTCCTTATCTGCCATCAAAGTCTATGCTTCTATGTCTATGTTTCTATGTTTCTATGTTCATGTCCCTTATGCATTATCACTGCTGTACTTGAATTTAAAATCTTCTGGATGATTGTTGGCGGGTGGTATTTTAGTTGAATTGACTTTTTCTTTCTGAAGTTGGATTTCTGTACCAACTACAGTACTTGTGGAATACAGGTAGGGGAGTTCATGTCTTCATGATGCAGTTGGTAGTTACAAAGTCCAATCTCACATGTAGTGTCAATGTCTTTAAAAAGGAAGTTAATTGTTGAGGAAAGCGTAACATGTCTGCCTCTATCATTTCCATAATGCAGGTTACACTGTTGTCTGCGACAAGTGTCTTTAAATAATAGTTGATGGTGGCTGTGGGTAAAGGTCTTATAAAGTCCATATCCTGTATATGCTGCCCCAAATTACAGAGGCAAAAACATGTAGCTGGGTTTATTCCCTTTATATGTTGCTTTGATTGTTATGGATACAAAGACTGCAATTATATATTAGGTTCAGATGTCCTTGTTTTTAGTTTGCCACTAATTGTCCAATAAAGCTGAGATGTTATAAACCAAACCATGTAAGCGCCCTACTCCTGGATGTGCTGGTTCCATTAAGATCCCTTCATGTTAATAGGAGGACTCTTTCTTGTGTCCTTCCAGATCCAGTTGTCTCGAACCACAGACATCCCCTTCAGATAAGGTGCTGACCCAGTTGGAGGCATTGATTCCTGGGCTGGATGTTGCAGATGACTTCAAAGGTGGTGGAGGTGGTCATCTTTATGGTAGGGGATTTTAGGCATGGTGGTTGGCTGCACCATGCCATCATTCTTATGGCCTTTAAGGAGTTAAGCTTGGCAGCAGGTCAGAACTGTATGACAGGCTACCAAGGTGGTCAGCTGTTTATTGCAAGCCTCCTTTGCTAATCTAGCTTCTTCTGCCTTTCACCTCAACATGCATACCTCCACCCAGTTATGTTCAATGATATGGACTACCCTAAAGTGGATAAGTAGTAGACAGGAGAAAAAATTAAAGAAAAATAATAAGTAGGAATATGTTGTGATGGCATTCTGTCAATAATTTGAGTCAGTAAGTATTACTACATAGCTAAGGTGGACTATCAAATGTAGAAATTGCCCTTATAAGACACAGACCTCTGTTACTGGTGCCTAAGATGCTGCAGCCAGGAGACAATCATGTTGTCCAATGCTATCTTGCTATTCTAGAATCCCTGTATTACTATACTAATTCCTGGCCTCCTAGTGTTTTAACACTTGTTGGTAGGCTCCATAAGAAAAGAAAAAAAGATAACATTTTGACATCACATTTCCCTACTTTTGTGGTGTTGAAGTATCCTAAAACTAGTGCATTAACAAAGTTCTTTTTAGGATTGAGCTGGCTGCTTATACTCCTCTCTGTCAGCACTTCCAGCACTGGACCCAAACTACTGTAACTGCCTCTTAAATATTCTATCTCTTGTTAGAAGGCATTATGCCTCTAGCAGCTCCAACCACCAATCACACACCTGATTCACAGGGTTTTCTTAATCTACTCAACCCTGAGATTAATTTCCTGAGCTGTGTTCCCCACATTACCTGTTAATCTCAAAGTGCCCCATACATACAAATATGTGGTAGTGAACTGCAAAACTGCCAAATGTGGTATAAATTGGATGAGTAGCTAAATAATTAGTTTGTGTGCATTCTGCAGGTGTAAGTCTACATTTTTCACAGCCCTTTTTGGGCCAGTGACATACACAAAATGCTGTTACATTTGAACACAAAATCCTAAAATAATTAAATCATTTAGGATTTGCTTTATCCTGTGTTGACCCTCCCATATGTTAAGGGTTGCCATAGTGGCACCAGTAGTCCAATCAGTGCAATGGGTGTTTTCCTCCGTGGATAACAAGGGATGCTCACATGCTATGACACTGATACCCTTTCCCTCAGGGATGAACTTGTTATAGTACATTTGCAGTGTGATCAGTATTCACTAGCTCACTGTCTGCAAACAAACCCATTACTCACAGGTTTATGAGAGGAGTATGTTTTTACCCTTCTGCAAATTACATAAAGGTGTTTGAATATCAAGGACACTAGAGAAGTATAGGTTGCTATTATGCCTAATGAGTATTTTTATAAATATCCTACATTAAAGATAACTACTTGTGGACTACATTTATATTCAAAAGACAGCTGCAATATCTGGGAGTTATAGTACTGCACATTCATATAAAAACAAATGAATTCTGTTTGGATTGGAAGCAGAAGAAAGAGAATAAAATGTTGATTTTAAACATCTTTCAAAAATGTACAGTAATTAAAAAGGTTTTTGCACATGATTATGTAAACAATAATGCTAATAAAACTTATGTGCATATCAAACCATTCAACACATTTTTAAGGGAAGGTCAAGCTGAAATGTAAGGCCCAGCCAGCAGTGAGTTTTAAGGGTTGGCAAGGGAAGGATCATGGCTCAAGGAAGGAGATATCAAGAGAAGGTTCTGTCTAAAACTGAGATATGAACTGTAGAAACATAGAGTTGCATGTCTGAAGTAGACTGGAGGTCCATCATGTCTGATCTTATTATGCTACCTTTCCCCACTAACCTACTGCCCTGGTGGGCTGCATCCCTCCTCCCATCCACTACCCCACCCCTCAAAAGTGTTCTGTAGCTACCATTATCTCCAGTTTCATGATGGCTTGTACACCTAAGAATGGAACTTCCAATGTATTGCTTTGTAGGCCTGTGCTTTTACCCTTTGTACCATCTAACCAGAGGTATATATATATATATATATATATATATATACACACACACACACACACATATATACATACATATATATGCTGAAATAACTTGCTGAAGGTAGAATTGAACCAGGGACCCTAGGATCCTAAGCCTAATGCTTTTCTGAGCTACAGTATTTCAGCCCAAATGCTCCTGTCAGGATTTTGACCGTTGGACTCTTGATTATCAGCCTGTTGACTTTTCCTCTTCACTACCACACACACACACACACACACACACACACACACACACACACACACACACACGTCTATATCATTTCTTAGAAGTTAGGGTCTTTAGGCAGACTTAAGAGACATTGGTGGGGATTGTCAAAGCAAGTCTTTTTACCGATTATTTTACCAGGTGAGACACTAAGCTGAAAGCTTGTTTGCAGGTGCAACCTGGGAGCACAAGGAAGTTAAGTGACTTGCTCAGGGTCACACAGTATGCACCTAGGGGGCTGTGGGATTCAAACCCAGGTCTCTAGATTTGCAGCCCAGAGCCTTAACCCACTGTGCCATACTGCCTCCAAGTCTTAGGGGAGATTGTCAAAGTCAAATGTAGAGGGACATGGTCCCTCTACATAAAAGCATCAGAGGGGAGAAGACTAGCAATTATAAACTGACCAGTATTATTTCAGTGGTGGGGAAACTAATAGAAACTCTACTAAAGGAGAGACTGGTAGAGTATCTTGAATCCGATGGGCTTCAAGATCACAGGCAGCTTGGATCCATGGGAGGAGGTCATGCAAGATGAATCTGATTGATTTCCTTGACTGGGTGACTACAGAAACAGATCAGTGGAGGGCAGTGGATGTGCCTATCTGGACTTTAGCAAGGCCTTTGACGCCGTGCTAAATAGGAGACTGACAATGTCAACAGTCTAGGGCTGGGATCTAAAGTGCTGAATTGCCTTTGAAACTGGTTAATGAATAGGCAACAGAGGGTTGTGGTTAATGGCACTCACTCTAATGATGTGGCTTGCCACGGGACTCAGTACTGGGACCGGTCCTCTTCAGTATCTTCATAAGTAACATTGCAGAAGAACTGGAAGGGAAGGTAGAGTATGCCTTTTTGAAGGTGATACCAAAGTCTGTAACACGGTGAACACTCCTGAGGGGGTAAAGAGAATGTGCAGACATTTTGTGAAACTAGAGGAGTGGTCAAGAGCATTGTCATTTGGGCTCAATGCCAAATAGTGCAAACTCATGCACTTAGGGCTTAGGAACCCAGGAGCTGAATATTGGATGGGGGAGGTAGTGACAGTCATTAATCAGGAAAAGAACCTTGTGATTATCATAACTGATTACCTCAAAGTGGCAGGGTAGTGTGACAAAGCAATGGGTAGTGCTACTGAGATGTTGGGATGCATAAGGAGAGGTATCTCCAGCAGGAGGAGGGAGAGATGTGGTGTTGCCACTATATCGCTCGCTACTGAGACTCCATTTGAAGAATTGTGTTCAGGTTTTAGATGCTGCACCTGAGAAAGGACATAGACAGGGTGGCGGCAGTCCACAGGAAGACAACTAAAAAAACCTTACATCTAGTGCTGTGTGCGGAATTTGTAAAATTAAGGCAGAACAGAATTTCGCAGAATTTTCAAAATTTCACTGTATTACTGCTGAATTTTGCAGGAAACAAAATGACAGATTTCTGCAGAATTTTATTCTGAGGATTTCTATGTTTCCCATGGAAATGGTTGCAGAATGATTTTCCGCAGAAAAAAATGCTGTTTCACTGAATAATACTCCACAGATCTCAATATATTCCACAGAAATAATTGTAGAATGATTTTCTGTGAAAAAAATGCTGCTGTGTGGAATAATATTCCATGGATCACAGCATTCAGAATTCTGCAGAAAAACCAGTGAAATTCTAGCAGAAATTTCACTGGCTGAATGGTCATTCTATGCTAATTCCACTAGCAGAATTCTGCATTCCGCACAGCAATACTTACATCTTTACAATCTACTGTGCCAGACCTGTTCATGAAGACCATCAAAAGTATATCTTTGCATATTTGTCCCAAAAAGGCTTGCATAAGTGATGACTGTTTATGGATAAATTGTGTAATTTTGAGTTACACACCACACATTCCTTGCAAAGGTTGTACAGATATTTTCTATTAGGTAAGTAAAATGCCCCATTTCTAAATATAATGCTAACAAGAGAAATTGGAAATCATCAAGTATACATTCCTTTCCAATTGTTGTTGTCACAAGATATTGCTGCTCTGAACAGTAGAAACCAGAAACATTGTTACCATAGGAAAAGTGTATGTAACCCCCTCCTAAAAGGCAGCTTACCTTTGGTACTCTCCAGGGCACTGCTGCTGTCTTCCACTGCACTGCTCCTTCACCCTGCCCTGTTCCAGACTGCAGGTGTGGGACCCAGAGCTGTGCATTGCCATTTGTTCTGTGGGTTTGTTCATCATCCTTCTCAGTGTGGCTGGTGTGCCATCAATTACCTTTGCTCATCTGGCCCCTGGACTGCCTTCACCATCAAGGAGCCCACAGCAAGGAGGATTCTCAGTTTCAAGCAGCTGTAAAGGCTGCACAAAGTGCAGAACTGCTTCTCCCCTGGAAACACAAACTTTGGGGACACTCAACAACACTCCCCTGCCAACAATTCACCCCCATCCCACTAGATGGCAGCAGGGACTGGAAAGTACTGATACTGGTGGACAGAAGCAGATCATGACAGTGCATCGACAATTTCTTGTTGACATGACATTTCCTGACACCACTATGTCGACCGCAATTGTGGTCAGCATTGTGCCTTGGGAAAACAAAGGTGTTCCCCTATGCTGGAGCTATTCCCCCAGACACCCCTAACTCGGTAAGGGGGTGCAGGACCTCAGGAAAGAGTGCTGCAGCCTGAGCAGACTTTACAGTGATGTGTCAATTTTGTCAGCATTAATGATATTGCTGTAAAGCTGTTGCTGTAGAGACAGAAGCCACACCAAGGGACAGAAACATTTAAAAGAGAAGATAAAGTGAAAGACTACAAAACAGTCATGTTTGTAGTTTCTCTAGCCCCAGGACTACTGAAAAGGGGTCAGAGGACATACAACCTGTCTTAGAATGTTGAGTGTTCCTGTTCTTAACTTCCAGAGCCAGCCAGTAGCAGACTAGCTCAGCTCTGCAAAACAGCAAAATTAGTACATCCTGCCCCTGTGAAACTGACATCTACTTGGAGACTAGCTTAGCTCTGTAAAACAACTGAATTATTTTATTTATTTTATTTTATTTAGTTTTTGTTGACCGGGTAAGTGCACTAGGCAAATCCTGCCTATTTTCAGGCACTACCCGGGGGAGGGGGATACAGATGAATGCTAACTGACCTTGAACCAGGCTAAGCTGTTGGTGGTATTTTTAGTGAATGAGGGAAATTTGGCCAGGACACCAGGCAAATTCTCCTACTCTTTTCGATAAGTGCCATGGGATCTTTAACATCCACCTGAACTACCACCAATCCAGGCAGATGGGACCTCAGTTTAACGTCTCATCCAAAAGATGGAAATTAGTACATCCTGTCCCTGTGAAACTAACATCAATTTGGAGATCTGGCTCAGCTGTGCAAAATAGCTAAATTGCAAGTTGGCTCAGGACTTATATTCACAAGGGGAGGCCTATGAACAGAGCAGTTGTGTCTGGAAGGCA
This sequence comes from Neoceratodus forsteri, assembly GCA_016271365.2. Taxonomy (NCBI): domain Eukaryota; kingdom Metazoa; phylum Chordata; order Ceratodontiformes; family Ceratodontidae; genus Neoceratodus; species Neoceratodus forsteri. The sequence goes on from CM057452.1 coordinate 1,408,758,954, forward strand.
CAAGGAGAAACAGCTGGAAGTTAAGTCAGCATTCATTCACAAAATTGGAGTACAAGCTGTTTAAAGAATCTTTGCAACACAATTTCTGTTTCCTCCAGGAACAACATCAACAACACCAAAGCTCCTGACTTGGCATTGTGAACTATCAGGACATGACCTGACAGAGGGTCTAAGTCACCATTGAGATCAGCATGGCCTACAACCCTCACCACCTGGACGTGCCTTGTGTCCACTGCACCTGTAGCATCATCTGCATCTTCAACCCTGAAGTAGACCTCCCAACAGAGCCAGCCTGCAGAGTCTGTTATGGTAATGAGTACTGGTTCAATACCCCTCTAACTCTTCTGCTAGTCAGGGACAGATAAGAATAATTGCTGGGAATTTCTGCTTGATTATTATTCAAAGCCCATTTATAGAAATGCAACAGCCAGGAGCAACTATCATTTGTACTGAATAATTTGTTTAGGATCCCAGATTACCAGCCTTTAATCTGTACTGCACTATGGTCCAACATCAGGCCTGCAACTGCCCACTGTATGCACAAAATCAATGGTCTGCTTTGGGAGCTCTCAAATGGACTTTGGAGTAGTGGTGCATCTGTGGTGGGGAGATTATAAACATCGCACCACATTTTTATTACTGCAAATATCAACTGAACCCAGGTGCCATTCACCTGAAGGCATTTTAGACTGTGCCCAGATATTATCAGACAGTCATAGTTTCACACATCTTCCAGGTGGGTATGGTTACACATACATTTTCTGAAAACTAACAAAGTAATAGTTTTAAACATGGGTAACACAGTCCACTACCCAAAGGTTTGCCACAAAGAAACACTCTGCAGTAATGGAACTGTAACAGAATAAAGTAGAGAAGAAACTATACAAAACTATGTTTTTTTAATTTTAAAGAATGTACCTGTTCCAGAGGTACTACACTTATCTGCCTTTACTCCAGAATTCTTTTAGAAATAGCTCATAACACATTGGGTGCTGAGTGTATATTGAAGGGGATACATTTGTGTCCATAAAATAAACTAGACTTAGTTGCCATCCTATCCTGTAGAAACACAGAGCATAATTTTAACATAGAAACCACACAATATACTTGTATGCATAGGTGGCAAAACCCCTCACACAAAGGTTTATTAACCATAATCCCTTTCTACATTTGATGCAACTATGAAAAACAAAGTAAAATCACAGAATGTTCACACTTTAGCAAACCCAATGTCTATTTAATATAGACTGCAGGTACACCGTACCTAATATGGCTGCGCAAAATACAGAAGTCCAACAACAGGTTCTGCTTCCGAACTGCTTTTCAGAATTTAGTTTTGAATTCTATGGAATTCAATTAAGCATTTCTATCAGGCAACTGGCAGAATAATTTCCCGCTAGTTCTGGAAAAGGAAGCTGTGCTTTACGTTAACTGTGTTAACTGTGGTTTCATAATCTGCAAAAAGTCCATTACATTAGAATTTGAAAATTCCATGCACCACTAGTACATAAACACCTTATTTTTGTATTCTACAGAAAGTACCAACTGCACTAGCATCACATTCATGCACCCGTAGGCCAAGGGCCTCAAAGAAACAGACTGTAATCACTTAAGGTTGTAAAATACAATACAACCTCGATTATCCGAAATCCGATTATCCAGATCTCCCTATTATCTGAACTCTGACATTATCCTCCAACTCTCATTTACTTAATGTTGTGGACCCCCAATTATCTAAACTCTCGATTATCCGAACAAACCTGATGTCTCCCAGAGCATTCGGATAATCGAGGTTGTACTGTAGAGAATAATAGATAGGCAGCTATGTGTTATGGATTTGTTTTTACACACCCAAGGTTTATGAGGTCATCACACACTGAGGGTGTGTGAAAAAAATCCATAAAACACATAGTTGTCTATTTTTTAATTTTTATAATTACTGGTGCAGAGTTTGCTCAGTGTGTTCCCTAGGTACAGACACTCATACTGTCACACACACACACACATATACAACCTCACACTGTCACACACACACACACACTACCTCACAAACACTGTCAAACACACACACACACACACACTCTTTCCCTGTCTCCCGCTCTGCTTACATTTCATTTTTTTCTGCTAGGTGTCAGCCACGGCTCTTGCTAGGTAGGGTCCATCCTGGATTTCATTTGGAGTTGGCGCATCTGCCAATTCGGGGGCACGGTGGGATCAACCAGATATTTATTTTGTGCTTGAAAGGCAGGATCAACCAGATAAAGATAAAAATGAATAGGGAGACAGAAATAAACAAAAGCGACTCCTTGGTAAACAGAAAACCAAGCTGCTATTTTTTAAATACTGCTCGGCCCACCCACAAGCAGAGCGGGAGCCAATGAAGTGGCTTGATATGCTTGAATGACAGACAATGGAAACTAGCGATGAAAAAAAGTTTTGCAAACGCTGTAATAACTCAATTTTGGGTTGTTACATCATTTGTACTGTGCCTTAATTCAGGTTATTAAAGGGGGTCACCAGTAATTATTGTATTATAAAGGGGAAAAGCTGGGATCATAATATAGAATGTACAGCATTGTTCCAATGGTCTGTAAAAACCTAAAACAATATGTTACCAAAGGAATAGTATATGCAGTATGGTATCTGCTTAAACTGCACAAATGGGTTTAAAAATGACTAACATAGCCTGCTACTCAAAGGTTTGCTATCCATATTCCTCCTCTACATTTGTTGCAACCATGAAAAATTATAGAAGTTCATATAATGTTCAAACTTTTGCAAACCAAATGACTTTGTAACATAGGCTGCAGGTGCAGAATCACAACACTTAGGGATTTTTCTATGAGTGACGTTTATACCAAGTACTACATTTATATACCTTTAGCAGAAAGATATGGTAGAAATAAACTTTAAACACATACTGTAGGGCGTTTATTTTATTTTGGAGTGGAAACATTTGGGTCAATAATGGAAACTACACAGCATTGCTGCTCTGGTATGTTGAAACCAGAATCATTATGTTACCATAGGAAAAAGTGTAACTTTTATAAAAGCTGCTGTCCCCTTTCTCCCTTCTGTCATCCAGTGAATAGCTGTTTAGTTCCTTCAGTCTTTCCTCATAATATTTGTGGTGCAGTCCATGTATCATTTTTGTTGCTCTTCTCTGGACTGCTTCCATTCTGTCTATGTCCTTCCTGAGATGTGGTCTCCAGAATTGAACACAGTATTCCAGATGAGGCCTCACCAGTGTTCTATACAGTGGCATCACCATTTCACTCCTCTTATTGGTTATGCCCCCTTCCTATGGACCCCAGCATTGTGTTTGCCTTCCCCACTGCTTTTTCACATTGTTTGTTCAGGTCACTGGATATGATAACCCCTAGGTCTCTCTCCTGACTTGTGGTGGCTAGAATCTGCCCCCCATTCTGAATTCCTCATTTGGGTTTCTGTGTCCCAGATGTATTATCTTGCATTTCTTAGCATTGAAACCCAACTGCCAAACCCTTGACCATTCTCAAGTAGTCTTAGGTCATTTCTTATTTTATCTAGCCTTTTCTGTGTGTTGACTCTGTTATAGATCTTGGTGTCATCTGCGAACAAGCATACTTCCCCCCAGTCCTTCTGTAATGTTGTTTATGAAGACATTGCTCCAAATTGCTTTCCTCTGAGAGCAAATGTGCACACATCCAAAACAAATTGAAATATCTTTAAAATTGTTCAAGGTGCACAAAAACAAACAGTGTGAAATTGTTCAGGGCAAAAAGACCTTTCACATGAGGGTAGTCGCTAATCTGAATTCTTTATATTTTGTAAAATACGGTCTTCCAAATTACCTCATTTTTTTTCTGCCTGAGTGAACACAGTTGGAGCCATGCCAAACCAATGTAAATATCTCAGAAAGTATACACGTTACCAACATAAAACCAACATGAAAGTTGTTCATGACAAAATAACCTTTCAAATGAGGGTAGTCACTCATCTGAATTCATTAGATTTGTTTAAATATAGCCATCTGAAAAGTGAAAACTGTGAAGAAAAATGGAAATTCAGGTAATCAGATGGTCATAGTTTAAAATATATAATTATTGCATCTTGATGAATAGGCTCATTGGAAAGCTATTGTCCTGAACAAGTTTCATACTGATGGTTTATGTGTAACGCATGTACTTTTAGAGATATTTACATTTGTTTGGCATAACTTCTATAAATAATGAAAATTGAGGTAATCAGATGGCCATAGTTTAAAAAATATAATTAGTGCAGTGTATTGAATAGGCTCATTTGAAAGGTATTTTTGTCCTGAACAGTTTTCATGCTATTTTTTTATCTGTAACTTGTAAACTTTTAGAGATATTTACATTTGTTTAGCATACTGTAACTCCAATTGCACTTCTAAAAAGCCTCAGTTTTGCAAATTACTACACCAGTTAAATGAAATTCTAAGTTTTGGCTATTTCACTTCATGGTTTCAGAACTGTGGGCACTGTACTGATACAGTGAAGTCACAGAAAAACTTGTTGCTGTATTGGTTCTTGTAACACAAGATCCACAGAAACAGATGATTTGATACCTTTTATTGGACCAGCAAAGTTGTTACAAAAGAACACATGCTTTTAGCTTTTGGATTACACAGAATACTTTGTCAGAAAACACTGGCAGTTGTTTTAGAAGAACATACTTTCTCAAAATCCAGATCACACAAAAACAAACATTTGCCAGTGTCAGGTATTTGCCCTGGTGTGTGTGTGTGTGTGTGTGTGTGTGTGTATGCGCATGCATGTGTATGTGTGTATACTTGGAGGGTGGTTCTGGCTGTCCGTTCCTGTACTGTCAACTGTATGATTACATGTGGATGTTCATGGACAGGGTCAAAAATGGCACCAGTCCAGTATCCAAATACTGTTATATTTTCTTTTGGGATAGTCAAAAATATTTTTAGGTAGCCACAAGGGCTTGTACTGGAAAAGGTAATATTTCAGTAAGTAGATCAGCTGGGTCAGTAGAAAAGTCTGAGGGGCTAGTGGATTTTGCAAGTCACTACCCTGCTGGCTAGTAGCTACAAAACTAAATCTGACCTCTGCTTGGATCAGCCTGAGATGGGATTTATTTCTATGTATTCTCCTCCAGTTGGCTATTGGTAAGGACCCAGTCTAAAAAGGAACGATTGCCAGATTTAATATTGAGCCTAGTGGGTTCAGTTATTAATTGAGATAGGTGGTCTTCAGCTACAGACACACTGTTGTGTTAACCTTTATAGGTCTAAAAACAGAATGATTTGGCTATAAAGAACAGCACAGACACAGAGACAGGACCTGTGCTAAATTTAAAGGTACACACGCATATTTAAATGGTCTTACCAAAAATGAGATTGATTACTGTAAAATGTTTAGAGATGCAACAATGATTCTTTATGAGACTTATTCAATGTACTAGTGTTAAAAAGCACAAGAAGGGGCTTACAGAAAAGAGATGTGCATACAGTAAAAGCATTATATAACAGGTGAATCACCATGTAAACTTTTTTTTAAACTACGATACTGTATATGAATTAAATATATAGAGTAATTTTTAAAGTACATATAGTTACTTTAATACAATGTATTTGAAAAAAAAAATAAAGAAAATACAACAACCAAGGAGCTGTGTTGGACAAGTTACAAGGCAGCTAGTATCTTGAATTATACAAAGTAAAAATAAAGGTGTCTGGTATACTGGTGATGATACTGTGAGAATTAAGTAATAACAGAATTAAGGAATATATGTTGAAATTAAAACTAAATGTATAAATAACTGTAAACAGCATTTTCAGTGTAAAGATGAAAAAATTGACATTTGAGCCTAAAACCTGTGTATAAAATGATGTCTTGAATATATTTTTTCTAATTAAATATAGAGTTCCCCAGAAGAAGCCTTATTAATAGGCGAAATGTTAGGACTTTGATACAATAAAAAAGAACAATAAGAAACATTTCTTTGTGTATGAGCAACTCTTTGCTTGAGTGAGCCAAACAAAATTTCTCTAGACCTTATGTAGATTCTGCCAATGTAGCATTCACCTTGTGGCAGCATAAACCTTTTAGTGCTGTGTCCATGATAGCATAATGATTGCAGGAGCCCAATGTAAACAAAAAAGAGGTAATGGAAAAGAAGTAAACATGCTGTTAGAGTACACACAGATGCAAAACCAACAACCAAAAAGACAATATATAACATGTGATGCAACAAAAGTGACATGCATCTGTCATGTCCTTATGAAATTTCTGTTTTCACAATTTGTTTTTACTACAGTCTCACCTTAATTCCACAAGCTTCTGTTTAGTCATACCCAATGGGAGATGGGGAAACATGACTGCCCCAATGGAGGTGGGGAACCTTGGTGAACACTGGCTGGTAGGTAGGTGCCATTGTATGTCAGGGATGTATGGTAAGGGAGAATTAAGAAAATTAACAGGAACAAAAAAAAAACAACAAACACACAACATCATTGTGCTTACCTGATGCACCCTCTTTACAACAGGTAACAACAAAACATCAACTTGTCTTACTGATTCCTGCATCACAACATGTGGTCACCAAGATGATGGTACAGAAATGGACAGCATAACCAACATGACAGGGATTTGGAGTGCACTGTTTTCTGTATACATATGTATACTCTCTCTGTGACCTGTCATGATCCCCATAAGGGGGCCCACTGTACAGGTTAAAGCTGTCTCCCATCAAGTGGTGTGCAGGGCTGATGTATCTGAAGACCAGGTGACAAAGAACTGCTAGCTAGGGGAGAATAAATAGAACAAAAAAAGAGAAATCCCATCTCAGGCTGATCCATGCAGGGGTTGAAATTAAAGAGCTAGTGTACTGCCTAAAACAAATATTAGATTTTAAAAACAAGAAGTCATTACCTTTTATATCTGAGGTACTATTCATTTTCCCTTTGTTTAATTAGAAGATTGTTAATCTGATGTTAGCAGGTGTGATATGTGGAACAGCTCTTAGCTTGGTAGCTGACATATCTAGCTCTACTACCCCCACTATATCATTAGCATTGTTACCTCACTGACTGTGATATCACTGTTGCTTCAGAACAGTTATTCAATGACTGCCAGGTAATTCACTTGTGATGTCACTTTCATTGAGTGCACTATGCTGATGACGGGGGGGGGGTGATACAGATAGATAAGTCTGCTGACAGGCTAAGAGCTGTTCCACACATCCAGCACGATATTATCACATAGAAGACTTTTTAATGATCAAAAAAAAAAAGCTTCAGAAATGAAAAGTTACAACTGATTACTTCTTAAAATGTGTATCATTTTCCTGTCTATCTGCTTTGGCTCCACTAACTCTTTAAGTTTTGCAGCCACTATCCAACAGGGCTATTGACTTGGAAAATCCATTATTCCCACAGCCTTTTCTGCTGGCCAGCTGATGTACTTACTCAAATATTACCTTTTCTGTTACAAGCCCTCAGGGCTACTTAGAAAGATTTTTGACAATCTCAAAAGAAAATCTAACAGCATGATATGTTTCAAGATGAAAAAGCACATATGAGCAGTCCACTTTAAACTTCCACTGCAAAAAAAAACACTAACACTAATTTACTCCAGCACCAGTCAGAGGTGGAAGAGAGACATGAGATCATTGAAAACACAAGACTGCTACTAGCTACAACTTGAAGTGCATAAATATTGTTACAAATATAAATACATAGCATGGATGCTACTGAGGCATGTGAAAACATAAAGGTTGCAGGGATAATCACCTTTACCAGTGAGTAAATACCATTTGCCAGAAGTGAGAGAAAGAGAAGGAGAGAAAGAAAAACATACACACACAGGTGGTGTCTGTAGATGCTTGGAATACCTAAGCCAGTCTGATAAGAAGAGGTCAGCATGCTGAGCAGCTACATCAAAGGAGACAGCAAACCCATAATTGAGTCAGCTTTTTGTTTTGAAGTAGACACAATATTCACACACCAAGCTAAAACTCCATCATATTTAGAATGGCTAATAATTGGTCTGCTACAGACTTGCCCATTAAACATTGCTCTGCATTGGAGGAACAGTATCACGACCCTCAAAAGTCACTATCATAGGAAGATGTTTGCTTGCTGCATGCAAGTGCACATGGCAAACAATTCAAAGGTCACTATCTAAGGCAGATGTTTGCTTGCTATGTGCAAGCACGAATGGCAAACATAAAAACAGATACAGTTGTTAAGGACCCCATTGGTTTAAACAGCATTCCAAAAAACAACTTACCCATATAAAGACAGCAAAAGTTGCATCAAAAGAAAGCTATCCCAAGGTCAAATGACACTGACTTGAAAGTTCACTCCCTGAGAAAAGCTATAAACCAACTGAAGCTTCATTTTAAACCCCTCTGTGTATGTCTGTGTTAGCATTGGTAAATGACAATGATTAAAAACCACAAGGAAAAATAATGTTAAAAGTCTTATACATATGAAAAAATCTATGTATTAAGTAAAAAATAGGGTAGAAGACAACCTGCTCCAGTGCAAATTAAACATTCACCAGCTGTTTCACAGAGTGGTGTCAATCAAATTTTACACAGTGTACTGTTCAGATAATTTTTTTTTAAACTCTGTGTACAATAAGTCCATATTACTTATGAATAGTCAAACTTATACTGTTTTAAACATGATATATCTGTAATTCTGTAACAAGTGACTAGTGTATGTATATATTCAAAACCCAAACCTAACACAGAGCCCCTTGTAATTGAGATACTGTTATCCTAATAAGTCCATGTATCAACATGTGTCCATATGTACCTAATCTGCTGTTGTATTAAGTAGCAGTTCTATAAATCTAAACCCAAAACAAAACACAACTGACAACTTCAGCTTTTATTCAGGCACAGTTTAATAGAGATCCTTTAGAGGTATGAATATAATTTATGAAAATAGAGACATTTCAAACACCTGCACATAAATAATTCCTGTCCCCTTTAATTCATTCAGACCCATTGTGTTTTGAGAATGTTGGAGACAGAACTTCAAACTGCTTTTCATTGAGAATCTCCCTAAGGTACTGTGCAGAATTCTTAGCAAATATGCACACATTCCAAACAAATCTGAATATCTTTAAAACTGTTCCAGGTGCACAAAAACAACCAGTCTGAAAGTTGTTCAGGAAAAAAGACATTTCAAATGAGGATAGTCACTAATCTGAATTCCTTATATTTTATAAAATATGGTCATATTATTACCTATATTTCCATTTTTGGTTTTACAAAATTCACATTTTTGATGGTAATTAAAAAAAAAAAAACTATAACAAATTTAGATTAGCGACTACCCTCATTTGAAAAGCCTTTTTGTCCTGAACACAAAAATGTAAAATAATGCACATGGGACACAGAAATCCAGGAGCAGAGTACAAAATGGGTGGAGTAATAGTGACAATATTAAGAAAACACACAATAAAAAAAAATCTTTACATACAGTTGATTACTGTTTAACAATATTATGCATCTGTGGCTGCCACTGTACATCTGAAACAAACCCATAATCACATTCCTCACTTGAAGTGAAAAGGGGTACGGGTGGAGGACATAATTGGCTCCTTGTTTTTGTGTTAAAGGGGTCTTCTTTTTACAGCAAGAAGAAGGAAAGGGGTCATTTCTAAAATGTGCAGGCAAGCATGGGGACCACTTTCTTTCAGAGCATGCCACCACCGGAAGTTCCTGGGACACTACTTTTTCTTTCCACAATTATGGAAGTGATGACCACCATGTGCAACATGGTGGCGCTGACTTAATGTGCACATGCATGAGTATCGTGTATATGTATGTAACCCCCACTCCACCTTTGACTACCTGGCACCCCCCTTCAGTACCGTAGCAAGGGTGAGGCAGGTGGTGCCCCCACTCTGGGCCCATGCCTCTGAGAGGCACAGTTTTCCCGACTCAATTAATTCACTTGCACAGCAGCTGTAGCTTTAAATTAAACTTTTTTACATTGACTGTGTCTGTAAATACTTATGCCTGTCAGCAGGGGTGCACATCTGCGGAAGGACCAGTGGGGGGAGCAGTGTCACATGCAATTAAAAAATCATGTGGTGCACCCACTGCGCCATGCAGTCACACACCCAGACAGTATAAAATGTAGGGGCGGACCACGGAGCACATGTGATTGTGAGAGGCACTAGTAGTAGCAGTTAGAGAGGACGTACTAGTAGACAGACTTAGAGTAGGTGGACTTGGAGCACAGTGAAGAAGTGAGCAAGGCTAGATACAGAAGCCTTTGGGAGGGGGACGGAGACATATTTTGTGTGTGTAAGCCAATTCAACATATTTTAAAAAGCAAAGAAGTTAAAAGAACAGAAGTAATAATAAGCACAGCCAAGTCAGTCACTAGTGTCACTGAAACAACAAGCCACCAAGCCAAGTGCCAAGCAGCAGCAACTACTGTACTACTAATCATGTTCTTCCTTCCTGTTGATGATGGCTAGGGATGTGCGAAATTGGAAAATTTCACCCAGAGAAATATTTTGCATAATTAACACATTCCGCTAAATATTTCACTGGGTGAAATGCAAAATTTCTCCAACAGTTAGATGAGAAATTTCACCCCCAAGCAGGTGAAATGTCGCTCACTGGCAAAATTTTGCACCTGCGGTGAAATTTTGCCACCTGCAGGTGTAATTTTGCATCCCATGGTGAAATGTTGTAGCCACTGCCCACTGGCCAAAATTCTCCCTGGTGTCCAGTGGTCCCCCCCAGCCATCACTGGCCATAACAATATTAAATAAGAACTCCTCCCCCAAAGTTACCCTCCACCCCCCGATTTGTTCTATTAAAAAAAAAATACCCTCCACCCCTGGTATCTAGTGCCCCCCGGCCATCACTGGGCATTCTAATATTAAATAAGTACCCCCACAAGTTACCCTGCCGCCTCCTTCTTATTTATAAAAAAAAATGTAAAATCACCCTCCACTCCCTGGTGTCTAATGGACCCACTCCCCCACCCCATCAATAGATATCACCACCCATCCAGCTCTCCCCCAGTAACCCAATTGGGCCACAGGCACAGCCCTCCACTCACCTCCACAGCCAGCAGCCCAACTGAGTGCCACTGAGTGCTTGAATGAATGACAATGAATGAGCATGTATGTGCGCTTATTCATTCTCATTCATTCAAGCGCTCTGTGGTACTCAGTCGGGTTGCCGCCATGGAGGTAAGTGGAGGACTGTGCTGGTGGACCGATCAGGTTACTGGGGAGCTGGGTGGTGCTGATATCTATTGATATGGTGGGGTTCCACTAGACACAAGGGAGTGGAGGATGATTTTTTTTAATTTTTTTTATAAAACAGATGGAGGTGCAGGGTAACATGGGGGGTGCTTATTTAATATTATAACAGCCAGTGATGGCTGGGGGGAGCACCACTAGACAGCAGGGAGTGGATGGTATTTTTTTTTAATAAAACAAATCAGGGGGTGCAGGGTAACTTGTGTGTGTGGGGTCCAATAGGACTTGTGGTGGTCGGTGGCTATGGGCGAAATTGTGAAATTTTGACGCAATATTGCATAACATTTTGCCTGGCAAAATTGCCAATTTCTCTGGCGAAATTTGATTTCATTGCATCTCTAACGATGACTGATCGCTTGGGGGGGGTTGGTTAAATTGGAAAAATTTAACTTAAATAATTTTATTAAATTACCTTCTTGTCTGCTTTAATTTAGTTGTATGTGCCATGCCCGTCACCTGATATGCCAGCCTGCCTAGATGGTGATGATCAGAAAGGATTCCATCCACCATCCGACCCGACATCTGACCTCCACTCTCCTCCTTCAGTTCAGCATGGGAGAGGGGGGGATCTGCCCCGCCCACCAGGTCCTGGTGTCATCCAAGTCCGACAATGGAAAATGACTCCCCAGCCCATGCCAGTCCTGATTCCCGGGCTGCAGGAGAAGCTGTGGGCCTGGGCTGGAACCTCTCCACATAGTGCTCCACGCGGTTGAATTGCTGGCCATTTCATGCCTCTAGCCTCATCAGCCTGCTCCAAGAGGCTCCCTGTCAGGTTTAAGTGCCACAGTCTGAAGAGCTAATGTTAAAAAAGATTAACACCAGTAGATTTGGTGGGACAAAAAACAATGAGGGAGAGAATAGAAAGCAAGTGCCGCTGTGCCAGAGATTGGGGAAGGGGAGAGAGAGGAACTGCCCCAGAGCAGCTACTCTGGCTAGTGCATAGGGGAACTCAGGCATTTGGGGGCAGAGACTGGGGAGAGGGATATAAATCAAGTGCCAGTGCCACAGTGAATGGCAGCATATTGGGGGAGATCAGAAAGGGGGAGCAAGTGCTGAAGAGCAGCTAATGTGTTATGTACAGGGGCAATGCTAGCATGTTGAAGGAGCAGAGACCAAGCACCACAGTGCAACTTGCAACTAATGTAAATGATGGTGATGGTAGCAGGTTTGGGGAAGGAGCAGATATTGGGGAGGAGAAAGAGGACTGATTGTTGATTTAAAGATAAGCTATGCTGGAAGTACAACAAGTGGGGGTTGTATTTTGTTAGATGCCTTTTGCAGCACTCATGGATAAGTGTTCTGTGTGCACAGAACAGAAATAAAAAGAAAGCCTGGTCCCTGGTGCATCTTGCCATGTGCGATATGGGTCATACACCAGGTGCAGGGAGAGCTACTAAAAAATTGTAATACTACTGTTTATTGTACAATATCTTGTGTTCCAACTCACAGAATCTTCCAGTGTTGTATTGTTTGTACTACCCACATACTATTATAACTGATCATCCTTCACAACCCTATGTAACCCTTTCCCCCAGGTCACACCGTGAGACGAGCAACTTGTTGTTTGGTGTGCCCTCCTGGTGAAACATTTCAATAAATAAATAAAATACATAAATAAATTGTATTGGACGTTAGAATGGCAGTACAGTACTAGTTATCTTATACAGGTATTGTGTAGACTTGCTCTCCACTATAATGGTATGACCTATGCCAGTGCTGCTTGAGAAACACTAATGCCAAAGGGGTGGAATTTGTAAAAGTTGTGTATAATGATGCTGCATAATGTCCTGGATTTGTGTGTTCTATCCAGTGGTGATGGCCCTGCACTGTCTGGGCGAGAATGGCTTATGTCAATCCATTTAGCGTGGGACTTTGATAAAACTAGAGGTTGTATCACTGGAAAGTTTGGGCATGATTATGAAACAGTTGCCAGAGACCTTTGAATGGGCAGCTGTGGACCTGGTATTCCAGGAGGGACAAGGCACCAAGAAAACACTTTAAATAAAAAAGCTTTTGTAAGAGAATGCTTAATCAAAGGTAGCTGTGACATAGCACATACAGTAGTGTAGTGTGGAAATTTGCAATTGTGCACAGTTTACTATGTAAACTACCACACTACACAGCAGCCAGCCAGAGACAGTCCCCTGACTCCCCTCCACAAGACAAGTCCTTCCACACCCAGCAGCAGTGAGCAGCAGCTGAGCTGAGTGGTGTGCAGTCTAGCTCAGCTCTTAAATATAAACTTTAAATGCATTTAATGTGTGTCAATGTGGTGAGGGAGGCAGGGTGATGATGAGCTTTGTTCCTCCTCCGAGTTATTACTTTGAGTCCTCGGTCCTCGCTCGACTGCCCTGTAGCACATCTGTCTTGACACAAGTCAAGGTCTCCCGGGCCAGGCTGCCAAACCACATTGTTTTCTCCAGGGCAGGTGTGTCGGGCCGGGTCACCGGACTGCCGGCAGCAATGGGCGGCAGTGGCAATGCAGGCATGCGGCATAACCAACCGAAACCCATCCCAATCCCTCATTGAGCCAGGGCAGGGAAAATCAAATGGAAATGGATGACAGCTAAGGCCAGGACTTTGTTTACAGTGCTTGTTGTGACCGAGAGAGAAGACTGCTGGCTGGGTCTTTGGTCCATGATGACCATATGACACTGTCTGGCACTGGAATGTCAGGTTAGGCCAGGGAAGGCTAAAAATCAAAAGGGAACTGTCAGGTGCAGGGCTGGCAGACTAGCTATTTTGAATTTGAACTGTGCCAGTGCGGAAATTGGACCTCTTTCCCATGGAGTCCAGCATTACATGGCCTCTTCCCCCAATCAGATAATTTCATATGGGTTGGTTGGTGGTCTTTTAAAAGATGGCATTGTGGGGGGGGGGGCAACTGAAGGCCAAATCATATTATTTCCATGTGACTTGAGGATGCGAGTGGGGAGAGGGAGACGACTGGGTACAGGATGTACATAAGACTTGTTTTGGCCACCTTGGAAGGGACTGTATCACAGCTCATACAACAAAGTCCTCACTGAATCCTTCAGCTGACCCCCCCTTGAATTTCTGATTTTGTAGTCCCCTTTAGGAAACTGTACTGGACGGGGACCACCCCAAAGGTGATATGTGTAGTGTCTGGCACAGATGGAGAGAGAGACAGTCACTCACTCAGCCTTAGACTGGATTGGGACTGTGAACTAAGCACCAGTTTTAAAGGCTGGTGGCTGGTTAACCCCCATTTTAATGGGGAATAATGATATAGGCATAGGCTTTTTAGGGCTAGGCTATTAACAAATAAACTGGCAAACTTACTGCACACAGTCAAGCACAGAGAACACCATGGTAATTTCATTGTTGTGGATACAGTTTCCCTTTGAATGTCTACATAAGATGATGAACTTCAGTCTAGTTTAAATAAAGGGAAACTGCATTTTTATAATCTCACAAACAAATGACAGTGGTCAAGTCAAACCTTGCCTTCTACTCCAGTCCTGATTCTCGGAAGAAGTTTATTCGCAGCTTCCTGCCATATTATGTGCCTTATGGACTAGTACCAACTGTACCCTTACCAGGGAGCACTGCAGAAGCAATTACTGCATCCTAGCTGACTGGGGTCCTGGGAATGTGTTGCAATGATAGTGTAGTGTAATTGTACTGTGTGGGGGTGGTGGCACCACTGGCATGTGGCGGCTGATGTGTCAGAGGGGAGTAGGGGACCGCTGCAGTACTCACACAGAATTAGACTGGGTAGCAGACTTTTTGTTCTTAAATTCTTAGATTAGACTTCTTTCCTGGACATAAAAAAAAATGTGCTTTTGTGAAAAAAGCTTATCCGGAGACCAGAGGGTTAGGTTTGCAGGGGCGGAAGCCCCTGCAAATGACAGCTTAAGAAGGACTGAATGGATGGATAGGATTCCTCTAAATAGCTAGCAGTTGTTACACTCCCTCCTGAACACACCCACACACAGAGTAAATCTTTAAAAAAAATGTAATGGGGTGGGGGACACAAGCTTATTCTGTTTGTGTGGAAGCTGCATGTGTTTCTGGAAGCATCCAGTCCTTTCACTATGGCTTATTAAAGAACATTGAATTTTCAAGAAATAGGTACAGTAGGCTTCTCTGGGAGCTGAGTGGACAGCAGAATAATACTGTACACAACTTGCTGTCACACTGGTGTGCCATCGATCCCAGTCCCAGAGAGCCAGCCTGTCCAGTAATCACTTCAGTCTAGTGTGGTGTCACTTCACCTGACTCCAGTAATTTAAGTTATCTGACTGTTTATCATCAGCCTAGGGGGTAGCAGCACCAGCGGTAGTAGTGGTACTGTACTCCTCAGGTCGGGTGGGTCCCTCCCAGTTTTGTCCAGGAGGGAGTGAGTCAGTAACTGACTCACTCCCACCCAAACAAAACCGGGAGTGATCCACCCGACCTAAGAAGTACAGTACCACTACTACCGCTGGCACTGCTACCCTCTAAGCTGATGATAAACAGTTAGATAACTTACATAGAAACATAGAGTTGACAGCAGATAAGGACCGCAAGGCCCACATCTAGTCTGCCCATTTTTTCTACCTAATGAATGTGCCATAGGCCTTTACTCTACATAGAAACATAGACTTTGATGGCAGATAAGGACCGCTTAGCCCACCTAGTCTGATCTGTCAATGGCCTATTTATTCATACTCATTTGTATTGCTCCCCTTATGCCTACCCTATCCCATGTCTGTTTAAAGCCCTGCACTGTATTCATATCCACCACTTCCTGAGGTAGACCGTTCTGTTCCATGCATCCACCACCCTCTCTGTGAAAAAGAACTTCCTTACATTACTCCTTAATCAGCCTCCCTCTAATCTCATGCTGTGTCCTCTTGTCCTGCTATTTTTTTTAATATTGAAACATGTTAGACTCTTGCACCATTTAGTTACCCTCCTCTGGACTGCCTCAATCCTGTCTATGTCCTTGCAGAGATGGGTCTCCAGAACTGTACACAGTATTCCAGATGGGGTCTCACCAACTGTCTGTACAGAGGGATAACAACCCCCTGTTTTCTACTAGCGATGCCCCCCTATGCATCCGAGAATCCACCAGCTCTCCTAACTGCCTTCTCAAATTGCTTGCCTACTTTTAAGTCATCTGAAATGACCACCCCGAGGTTCCTTTCCATTTTAGTTAGTACCACACCCACCAGTGTGGTCTTCCCCTTGGTTTTGATTTCCCAGGTGTATTACTTTGCACTTTTTTGCATTGAATCTAAGCTGCCATACTTTTGACCAGTCATCCAACTTTGCCAAGTCCCTTCTTATCCTTTCCACCCCCCTTGTGTATCAACCCTGTTGCAGATCTTTGAGTGGTCTGCAAAGAGGCATAGTTTTCTTTCCAGTCCCTCTGCAATGCCACTTATAAAGACATTAAAAAGGATCGGTTCCAACCCTACGGTACACAACTAGTACCCCCCCCTTTTCTTCTGAGTGGACTCTGTTTATTATCACCGTGTGTCCTGTTGCCCTGCCAATTTTTTACCCAGGCTACCATCCTGGGACCCATTCTCAGGCAGGCTTACTTGTTTATTAATCTTTTGTGTGGGACTGTGTCAAAATGTCTTGCCAAAGTCTAGGTGGTCGGCCACATCCATAGCCCTTCTCTGTTCTACTACCTTGCACCCGTGACCCAGCATCCCACTCACGCTCCCTATTTCCAAATTCCTTGTGATACTGCATGCCCACCTTTAGGTAATCTGAAATGTCTGTATGTAAAGTGTATAAGGGGGAGCTATGCTTTTCAGTGAAAATAACAATAAATCATTTAGTAACTGTAGTTGATAATCTACTGTAGTAGTTAATGTAATGTGTGGACTTTCATTTTGTAGCCAGTGCCGAGTGCAGATGACTCCTGGAGTGGACATCAAGTATTTGCATTGCAGAGGTGAGAAGCTGGGCAAGAACA
Organism: Neoceratodus forsteri; assembly: GCA_016271365.2. Taxonomy (NCBI): domain Eukaryota; kingdom Metazoa; phylum Chordata; order Ceratodontiformes; family Ceratodontidae; genus Neoceratodus; species Neoceratodus forsteri. The sequence goes on from CM057452.1 coordinate 1,408,776,162, forward strand.
ATGCGACTCAGCTGAGACTTATAAAGTAAGGTAATGGCAATGGGTTTTTAAATTGTGAATTTCAAGGCAGATGTTTTGGTGACTGTGGTTTATTATGGGTATTTCTTTGTTCAGGGGTTAAAATGTAATAATGTGTGGGACGGGGTAGCCTTTATTACCCACTGAAAGTAAGCTGTTTACAACCTTGTAATCCCACTGTTGTGAAGTCAGAACCTTGTAAACCTCTCTCACCTATGTCATAGCAGTGAGTTTACAAAATGGAGTGCCAGTGTTATTTAATATTCAGCAAATACAGAATGCAATTGTTAGTCTCAGTACAATATAGAGAACACTGGATGGGGGACAGTCAACCATGCAGTAATCACATCGAATGGTTTCCTTGTCAACAGTGTAAACCTCGAGAGCTGCTCTCTCAAGATTTACTGTTGTCAAGGAAACCACTCGAAGCAATTACCGTGCAGTTATTGTTAGGCCACCATTCATTATTTGTTATAGTGTATGGGACAACTGTATGAAGTTACAGATGTTTAATTACAGTGCTGGACTCTCACTGGTACCTTAGATGTGGAAGAACCTCTCACTGCCGCAGCCGTTTGTTGTGTGCCACATGTGTAAAGGACCTGCACATGCGCAAATCGACTCCAGTTGTTATGGTATCGATGTGACATACTCAAGAGGGGTTAACAACCTCTTCACATCACAGCGATACCACAACAAGACAAACTTACCAAATTCAGACAATAATAAGGGCTCCCCATACATTATATTTAAATAACATCATTCCAACTTTTTCACTTTACTCTTACTGAGTCTAGCAATCATCATATCTGATAGAGATTTTTAACTCTGGTGCTATTTTGGCCTGCTGTAGTTCACTCTGTGTATCATAATAAATTGTTTTCCTAGACAGTTATGTGGCCTTAGTGCAGATTCATTAATAAGGTAAGGCTAAATTACTTGTGTTCGGAGTTGGGGGGTGGAGTAACTTCTCATGCTGAGTCTCATACTCTATAAATAACAATGTGTGATGTACAGGTGATAACCTCGGTATAATTATAGGGCAATGGCAAATCTCTCGAGCTGTGCTCTCAAGGTTTACCGATACCCTAGCAACTACTCGAGGTGATTACACTGTGGTTATCACCTGTACATCAGGCATTATCCTCTATTTAATAACTCGGTTTAAATTTGCAGTTTCTGATCAGGTGACCCTTTTCAAGTATAAATTTTTGATTAATTCTGGCAGAACCCACTGCTTCACCCTTGAAAGCTGGTAAATTAAGTAACATGAAGCCAGGGTTATTTTTCATGGTTATCAAAGAAACACCAGCAATGGAAACCATGACTAGTACTTTATTTCTTGATTTCTGTATGTGTATAAGGAGGTGCTCAGCTGTTTTCTTGAAAATAAAATAGCAATAAATTATTTATTTAATTTAATGTGAACTTTCATTTGTAGGACTAAACTTGAGTGCGGACCCTGTATCAAACATCAGAGAGCTGAGTTCCTGTCCTACACAACTTCATGTTACAGCAGTCAGCAGAGTTCGTGCAAGGAGTCAGCTCCAACATTCAGTCTTATTAAAGGTAAGTCAATGTGTTTTTAAATCAAGTGATGGGTGTATCATGATTGCATTTGCATAGCATTGACTGGTACTTTGTCTGACTCTTCGGTTGGGGTAGGAGGTAGGGGGTAGGGACATTGGTGGTTGGAGAGCATGGCAATGATTTAGTAAGCAATAAGGCACTCCTTGAGGTTAGATTAATAGTCGGTAACCACTACCTAGGGATGTCAATGTAATGTGGCATGAGGCATAGCCCAGTGACATATTGCCCCTAGGTTGTAATTAACTGGCTGTTAATCTAAATCCTGTGAGCACCTTATTGCTATTATAGAAATGTATTCAAAAAGAAAAATGTTAAAAAGGACGGTTTGTGAATGTTTACTCTAGCACTACTAAGTGAATGGAATGCTGCACTGTGATTTTGAGCCAGCATTCATAAATTGTTAATGGAAGAAGAACTTTTTTCTTAAAAGTCTACCTTTAAATAATGTCAACTGCTTATATAGTTTAAATGGAAATATTTGAGAAAAATGTTCTTCCACCTACAGTTTAGGAATGCTGGCTCAAAATCATAGTGCAGCATTCCAGTCAGTCAGCAGTGTTAGGATGGAATGCTAAAAGTCAGGAAGAATCCATATGCCATGGCAATCAGGCTGTACATGACAGCTGAACATGGATTAATGTAAGGCCGATCCTAAAAGCCAATCAGACTTCAAGCCGGGGGCTGGCTGTATAGTCTAGAGGTCTGAGTAATGATGAGCTGTGAATGTCAAGCTTGTCATCTAGCAGCCTGGGTTTGATTCCCACAACATCCACTTGCACACTGTGTGACTCTGAGCAAGTCACTTAACTGCTCAGTGTTCCCAGGTCACCCTTGAAAATAGGCACTTGTGCCTAGTGGGCTTAACCTGATTATCAAAGACTAAAAATTAAAAAAAATATATATATCTTGCACAATGAAACAGCCTTCTTCAGCATTCTCTAGAAATTCTATAATGCAGCTGTCCTATCACAGATAGAAATTGTATGGTACTAATATTATCACATGAACTGTGGTACAACAGCATTTGGTACAACAGCATTTTGACAAGGCTGGATTTAAGCAATAGTGCACAACAGTGCATGTGTTGTGCGATTTACACACGCCTTGTGTGGTGTGTCACAAGGCACAGCTGAATGACTTTATTAACCACACAAGAAGTGTGTAAATCCCACTACTACACATTCCCTGAAATGCATTATTGTGATTCTATAGGCTAGCAACTGTAGTGTCATCAGCACCGTGTGGGTGATTTGAGATGCTCATTGCTCAGTGTTTTGATTTGATGTAATGCCACGATCAGTGATAACTAGCACTGCTGTCAAACCTGAGTTCTTACTTGAAAATTATACAGTGGTGTATGAAAATTCTGTAACCTCATCGGCCAAAACATGTCACATGACCACAGGTAAATAGGTGTACTTAACTTCAGAGCATCCCAATAAATGTCATGTCCCACTTCTTGTGTGGTTATGTCACTCGGCTGCATCTCGTGACACACCACACAAGGCGTGGGTAAACAAATAATTCATAACCTGTTGTGCCTTATTGCTTTAACAAAGAGGAAGTTGAATAATACATTAACTGGGATGATCTGAAGTTAAGGACACCTATTATACTGTACACTTATCTCTTCAGTATTTTGTAAAAGAAGGTCTGCTTCTTGAAAATGCCACCGAAGAAACCATCAGGGGCAGAGTTTAGAAAACTGTTGAAAGCAAGAGAAGATGAAAATCAAAAACTGTACCAGCAGTGGCAAAATTGGCTTACCACTTCTAAGGAGCAGGAGGGAAGTTCAGCGACTCAGTCAGTAGCAACACCAATTGACATCGATCAGCCTACCCCTACTGAGACAACTTTTGACCTGACAACTGATATCACAAGACAAAGGTCAACATATGATGACACTAATCATGCAGATATTGAGGGCAATATTACAGAAGAAGAAGATGATGATTGCCAGCCAATGCCATCTGCATGCAACTTTGAAAAATATGCAGAGGATCTTGCATTAGAAAGTAATGTAGATGGGGAATCATGTGATGCAGGCAATGGAGTGAGCCACATTGTGGGGAGCTCTGTTCACCTCCTGTTAAATATAGCTAATTTTGTAGAGTCAATCCCCTTAAATTCACCTTACCGACTACTGCAGAGTTCAGGGAACTTTCCGTGCAGCTGGAGGAATCATCTGCTGTAACTTTCGGCAATGAAGATATCAGAGCCATCATGCCCTGAGCACCACAGCGATGACCAGCAGCTTTGTCTGGGACCCAAAAGACCGCACAGGAGTTCTTCACCGATATAGGCCTCTTCCTTAGATCTTAGCTCTGAAGCTCTAAATCCAGTGAGTATTGCCACACATCTCTCCACAATAAAGGCAGCAGTGCTAACTATCTTAGATGAACTTAAAGACATAAAGTCAACACTTAAAGACCTGGCACCAAGAGTTGGAGATGTTGAAACCCGGAAGTCTTCACTGTAGGACCATCATTCGAAATTGGCCCCTAATCTGATTGCTCTCACAAGGCGAATTGGCAAATTAGAAGACAAAGTGGATGATCTCGAGGGCTACAGCAGGAGGAATAATCTTGTTCTTCTGGGGTTATCTGAGGGGCAAGAGGGAGCCAACAGGATTGAATTCCTGCAGAAATTCTGTATTAAGATAGGTGGGCCAAGTCCTCATGGCCTGACATATATTATAGAGAGGGGGCACTGGGCACTCAGAGCCAAACCTCCACCTGCAGATCCTCCGTGCCCAATTATCTTTCAGATGTTAAACTATCTGGATAGAGACCATGTCTTAAGAATGGTTAGAAAGCTTGAAGCAGTGCTATGGGAAGGGAAAAAATTCAAGATTGTGCAAGACATGACCCTGAAGGTTCAATAGGCTCGACAGGTTTACAGGTTCAACCTGGGAGCACAGGGAAGTTAAGTGACTTGCTCAGAGTCACACAGTATGCAATTGGGGGCTGTGGGATTCAAACCCAGGTCTCCAGATTTGCAGCGCAGAGCCTTAAACCACTGCGATATACTGCTTCCCTTTAATTTTAATTTAATTTAATTTAATTTAGTTGGGTTCCATGCTGCGAGTGTATCAGTGGACATGGTATAATTTTTTGGCACAGTGCAAATATTATTTACAGTCTTTGTAGCTTCAACAACCTGCTGGGAGGTGCTGTCCCAAACAATAAAGGTCACTCTGAAGAGTCTCACTGAAACTAGATGGTCTTCAAAGTTTTGCGCCGTTCACTCACTTCATCTTCAAATACTTGATGTCTTAAAGGCATTGTACCAAATAAGTGAAGATACAACCAATTCTGATGTGGTATCAACAGCCCAGAGCCTAATCAAGCAGATAGAGTTCAAATTTCTTTGTACCCTAGCAATGTGGGACAAAATACTGAACCTGGTTGAATGAGAAAACCAACTGTTGCAATTTAAGGGCTTGCCTGTCGATAGCACCTCAAAACATATCAGTGGATTAAAGGATGCACTGCAGCACATGCAGAATGATGGAATTAATGATGTTGTATAACATTCAGCATAACTTGCTGAACAGATGTCACTGAATGCAGAATTCACAGAAAAAAGAAAGGTGAAAAAGATGGCCGATGAGAACGTTGAAGATAAAGGGCACTTGATTTCTGCTGATCAGGCTTTCAAAATGCAGTTCTTCAATGTTCTAGACACCCTCTTTTCCCAGATTCAGTAGAGGTATGAGGCATTGTCTGAAGTGGCTGCCAACTTTAACTTCCTTACAGGGCTATCTTTCTCAGCAATGGAAGTTAGTGATTTAAAGAAATGTGCAGCAGATCTGTCAATGAAATATTCTAGGGATCTAGATGCTTGTAGAGAGTATATGAGGTAGAGAGCTTCAAATTTCAGGCAGCTTCAGTACTGCCCAATTTTTCAAATGCCTCACCCCTCAGCTTGTTAAAACTCGTTCACAAATTGTCTTTGAGTGCTTCCTATCCAAGCATTGAAATTACTCTCTGAATCTTCTTGATGCTCCTGTGACCGTTGCTTCTTGTTAGCGTAGTTTCAGCAAACTGAAGATGGTCAAGACCTATTTAAGATCATCCATGGGACAAGAAAGACTGTCAAATCTCACTATACTATCCTTTGAAAATTCTTTAGCCAGTGCTATTAACTTCAACAAAGTCATTGATGAATTTGCCTCTTTGAAGGCAAGAAAGGTTCACACGTAGGCCAGACAGACAATTGTGAAATGTGTATGCTGTATCTACCATGGATATGCGATTCAAATAACATTTTTGCATGAAAATATATAGCATCACCTCTCATCAGTTACCAGGGTTCTCTTATGTCCTCATTGCCTTGAGGTTTTTGGTTTACTACTCAGTGGCCTGTGCTGTTGTGTGTGGGGCATTGGTTTGTTCAGCTTCAGCTCCATATCTTGTATTGCTGTGTTCCTGTGTGTTATATATATTGTTCAGTTCTCTCATTTCATGTATTAATCAGTTAAGTTGGAGTACTACGGCCCGGTGGCTCTGAGGGTTGAGGTGCTGGATGCCACACCTTGCATCATGCCGGCGACCCGGGTTCAGGAGAGAGCCCGGGCCACCGTGGGTCAGCAGAGGAGAGAGAGAGGATTGAGCATCCAGAGGACTGCTCTCCTTTCTCGGGGAGGGATTCAGGGGAAGCCCGGTGCAGCAGCGGCCCCTGGTGGAGACCAGGCAGTGCTGCGATGCTTAGGGGCTCACGAGCGTGGGGTAGACATTAACAGCTGCCTTCTGGATGTGGGTGGGAGCATTCACATCACAGGCTGGATTGCATTGCACATCCAATGTTGAGGGCGTAAATCCAGAAAGAAATTACCCTCCACCTCGGATAGGCGATGGCCCTGTCAGTGCCTCTGTCACACGCCCAATGCTGGTTCCCCATCACTGCCCCTGCAGTTCCCCCAGGTTGCAGCCTTCTGTCCTGGGGAACTGCGATGAAATTGAAGATGTAAGGGCAACACAGGGCACAGTAGAGTGAGTCAGTGAGTGTAGTGGTCTGAGAGAGTTCCGAGACGGAGGGCCAGAAAAATAGTTGGGGAAAAAAAAAGTTGGAGTACTGAACTGGCATCACCATCTGCATTACTTTAATACAGAATCTTTTATTAGCAAACTGTGATTTTAAATACTAACTACTGGTTGTCATTTGGCCACTTTACAACCCAGTTTGAGTTTGTTCAGATTCCATGATGAAAAAATAATTTCTGAAATCAGGAGCAGGGATACTCGATTCAGGAGAACATGTAACACAAGTGTGCTTTGGTTCAGTAGGGGAGTGATTCAATAGTAGATGACCCAAAACTAACCATATCAGGCTACAGCATGTAACTGTCCCCTCCAAGAGCTTCAGTGGGCCTAGAGGATCCCAAGCCCCCATGCTTTCTGTAGCAATCTTTCACAGTATATTTCAGAAATGCATGTAGGGTGGGTGGTTGATGGCATTGTTGGTCAGCCACTCATCCACAACAATTGCAGCTAAACACTCAGATGCCACCCAGTCAGAGTCTCCCACATCTCATATTCCATGGGAGCAAAATATTCCCTGAAATCAGGGGTAGGGAACATGTAACAAAAGTATGTTTTCTTGTTCACGAAAAGCCCCAAAACTCACCACAGAGCATGTAAACCCCTCAGAGCTTCTGGGGGCCTTGTAGCCCCCAGATCCCTGGCTTTTTTCTTCGGGAGGAGGCACAAAATTAGTCTCTTGCCCAGGGTACCAAAATGGCTTCCTACAGCTCTGCCCCCTTAAAAGAACTACTTCCAACTACATGGCATACAATTTTCTTTTGGAGGAACTACACTCATGGTACCACACCTAGCTTTGGAGTCTCTACCAGGATCATTATCTAGAGGATAGGGGTGGGGGTACATGCTAAAATGAACCTTTTTATTGACAACCAGGTCCAGGGGAGAGGATGCTTGGCATATTCTAGACCTAACTGCTGAGGGGCCGCAATAAAGTTCACACTAGAGGCAACAAGCAGAGTATCCAAAGCAGTAACTGGGATTTTGCAGTATGACTTTATTTACAGATGTTACTTAAAGCAAGGGTGGTCCCCCAAAGGTTTGTCATTGCAATACAGACAGGCTCTCTTTTGCAGGACACTTTGCTAGGCAGTATTGTTTTCCACAAAAACATCTCTAGCTCTCTTCCAAAGTGTATGTCTGTGGGATGTGCCATACATTTTAAACATTTTTCAGACATTTCCATTTCAAAAGTGTATATCTGTGGAATGTGCCACACACTTTAAAATCCTCCTGGTGGATGGTCTTTGCCCAGGGAACAGTGGTGCTCATCCACAGACCACTTAGCTCTGCCTGAAACTCCAGATGGCATTCCTCCCACCATTTGCCCCAAACAGCCTCTGCCATTCCTTCAGGATTACTCCAATCCCCAATAACTTGCTAAAGACTCCCAACTTTAACTTTAAATTCAGCACAGTTGTGGTGAAAGGGGTCCTGACCGGTGTGATCTAGCCTTATCTAGAGCACACACACCTCAGACAACTCCCTCAGAGAACAGTCTCAAATTCTATACTCACAGATTAGTTGTTCTTTTGTTCCCTTCATGGAAAGAACAAAAGGTACCTTTTTTTCTCTGGTAGCTGTCAGATTCTACTCATTGTTCTTCCTTAAGGCAGCTGTGAACTTCAAGAACTTCAGGAGATTGCCCCTTGGATCCACAAGAATTGCATTCCCTTTTACTCCCCTTGGAGTGAAACTAAAGAGTCCCGCTGGCAAACTGAAGATTTTACCAAACTAGTGCGAGAAATACCAGGGCTCCCTTTGACAAAGCCCCAATGGCAGACATCCTGCCACTCTGACTGCCACCCTTGAACTTACTGATGAACATTCTAAGCTCCCCGAGAGCAGCTGACTCTAAAGTGATTATGCTGCTGTGAGAGTTCTAAATGAGATAATCATCCTTCTCTCAGGATAGCTGAGTAAACAATTTAATTTAATTTAATTTAATTATTTATTTATTTGTTCTAGGATTACAAACACCTTTGAGCCGAGGCTCTTTTCCAAAGGTTCCACGTCACTGGTAAAACTGAGACAAACATAAGCAAAGATAACAGTTTATAAAATAAAATAAAAAAAAAACACATAGTCTTGTAGAGGAAAAAAGAACAATAATGTGAAACTTTGGGGAGGGGAAAGGGAAAGGAGGAGGGTGAAATCAGGGAGACTAAGTGGATGGGAGAAAAGGGGAGGTAGGTGGGGGGGAACAGAGAGAGGAGAGGTGGAAGGTGGGTAAGAATAGAGGTAGTGCAGCCGGGTGGAATTTGTCATGGGCTAGCAGGGGAGGTGAAGATGGGGGGTTGCTGGCAGGAGTAGATGTGGATCCAAAAGGGCATCTTCAGCTATGGAACCAAAAGACATGTTTAGCCACAACAGTCACAGAGGTTGGAGGCAGTGAGTATTAGGCGGAGCCAAGTCTTAGAAGTGCTGAGCAATAGTGAGGATGAGATGTCACTGGGAAGACCATTACAGTATATCAACTAGCAGCCTAATAAGGAAAGGATCTTTGGCCTTGTGTTGTGCAGCAATGTGGGATTTGCAGAAGCTGAGGTTTCGATCCCCTGGTATGGAGGGGATGTGGATTCTCAGTTGCATGAGGGCACAGACTCCGGGGGGGCAAGTCCCAGCAGGATTTTCTTAATAGTAATACAAGTTTGGTGTTTTATTCGATTGGCAAGATTCAACCATCTAGTTTGAGAATAGAGGTCACAAGTGTGAGTGAGGCATTGGAAGACAATGACAAGTCAACAGGCCTTGTTGAGGGCGGTGGATACACGTTTGAGTGCGGTGGTTGTAGCAGAGCCGTAAATGATAACGCCATAATCAATGATGGCTATGATGGAGCTCTGGACAGCGACAGTGAGGGTTTCGGGTGTCAGGTGTTTCCTATCATGAAATAGCAGGCCTAGCCAGGAGTTAGCAGCTTTGGTGACATGGTCGATGTGGGCAGTGTAGGAGAGGTGAGGGTAAAGGGTGATCCCAAGGTATTTAAAGTTTTTGACTTGTTCCAGTGCGTCACCTTGTCTGGTGATAACGGAGAGTTGGAAGTGCTTATGTTTATTATGGGAGCTGCTGAAGATCATGGCCTTGGTTTTTTTTGGATTAAGGATCAGTTTGAGCTTTGTGAACCAATTCTCAACTGAGGAGAAGCCGAGTTGGAGATTTTCTTGCAATTTCTTCGGGTTCTGGTGTGTGGCAAGGATTACTGCATCATCGGCATACAGGGTGATATGTCCAGTGCAGGAGTCTGGTAGGGTGTTAAGGAACAGGTTGAAGAGTAGGGGGCCCAGTATTGAACCCTGGGAGACTCCAGAGAGGACCGGTTTGGAATCAGAGTGCACATCCCTGATTTTTACACCCTGGGAGTGGTTTTCAAGATAGCTTTTGAACCAAGAGATTGAATCATTGGAGAGACCAGCATTTTTTAGTTGGCTTAGCAGGATGGAGTGGTGGACATTATCGAAGGCTTTGGTCAGGTCGATGAAAATAGCACCAGTTAGTTGTTCATTGTAGAGGGAGCTGTGAATGGAGCCGGTGAATTCGAGTAAGGCAGAGGATGTACTATGACCTTTTCTAATGCCATGTTGCTGTTTACAGAGAATATTATAATTGTCCAGATGCTCGGTAAGTTGGTCCGCTACTATAAGTTCCAGTGCCTTCAATAGGGAAGGCAGAATGGAGATCGGGCAGAAGTTCACATGGTCAGTCTTATCACCACGTTTGTGAATCGGGGTAACAGTGACCATTTAACAATTTGTCCGGGAATTGGCTAAGGGAAAGAAAGAGATTAAAGATCTTGGTGAGGGGCCCAAGTACCTCATCAAGCGTAGGGCCAGTAGCTTGAGGTCAAGTGTGTCATTGCTTGTTCTAGATTTGCTGATGGCTTTGGCAACGTAGTTTCAGACTTGATGTTCCTGTAGTGCTTTAAAGTAGAAAGGTGGGTGACAGGCATGGGTGGAGGAGTTGGGGAGTGGGAGTTGACACATCTTGGAAGAAGTCAAAGGGGAGAACACTGCTAAGGTCAGTGAAAGCAACGTTAAAAACGTTAAACGTTACTCAGGAGTTAGTGAGGGCATTTTTATAGTAGTCAGATTTCTGTTGCCGAATGGATCTGGTGCAGTCGTTCCGTGCCTGTTTATAATTCTGGATGTCGAGTTAATTACTGGAGTTTCTAGCCAGTTCCCAGAGGTGGTCCCTGGATTTAAGTTTTTTTGAGGCAGTCTCCTGACAGCCAAGGGTTACTGAGCAATTTAACTTTATGCTTTGTGAGGGGGGAAAATTTATTACAGGCTTCATTGAAAATGTGAATAAATTTCTCCAGTGCAGTATTAGTATCTGTTGCCTTGAAGATGGGGGACCAGTCCTGCAGTCTGAGGTGCGATTTGAGGTGGGGTAGCAGACCACGGGGTAGGACTCTGCTGGTGATGATTTTTGGAGGGGGCTTGTAGAATTTGTTTGACCAGGTACAGCTGATGGGAGAGTGGTCACTGAGTGAGTCAGGGAGCACTGAGGTTTTCATGATCCAAGAGGGGTGGTTGGTTAGGACCAAGTTGAGTAGGGTGCAGGTCCCAGTTCTGTAGTTCTTTCTGGTTGCATAGCCAACCATTTGAGTCAGGTTAGCTGATATAATGGAGTCCTTAAATGACCCACCTTCAGCTGAGAGCCAATTAATGTTAAAGACACCAAGAAGGGTGATTTCGGAGTCCGATGGGTGGGATTTGACAAAGTCAAGGACAGCGGTTAGACCAGGTTCCTGTTCCTTAGGAGGTATGTAAACAGTGACAACTGTGAGGGCCTTATTGTGGGCACCTAATAGGAGTCTGATGGGAAGAATCTGAGCAGTAGTTGCTGGAAGATTGTCTTTATGTAGAAAGCACCTAATGAGCTGCCCACCAGCTGCTTTTCCTACCTGCCTAAGACTAGTACTAATGGGATTGTAGTAACCCGAGGGGACTGGGTTGTTTCATGTAGTTATGTCAATACCGCCATGTTGCACAAGGCTGACACTGGGGCTAACTACACATATGCGAGTATCACGCATGCACAATACTGTAATCACTGCAGTATTATGGTTGACTCTGGTGCAGTGAGAGCACCTCATATTCCTTTCGCTGCTTTTGCCACTTCTAAAAGCTCTCCACAGCCATATTGGCTCTGACCAGAGCTGTTAGATTCTGCACAGAGTACCAGTTACCCCAGCACCACATTTATGTACCTTTGCTATAGATGTCATGTAAAAATAAACACTAAACACATAGGATCCTAAGTTTATTTTAAAGGGGAAAATGTGGGGCAACAATGGAAAATGCGTAACACACTCTCTGGCCTGTAGCTAAACACACTACTGTTACTATAGGAAAAGTATATATTTTCTGAAACTGCACAAGATACTGGAATTCAGTTTGGGTAACACAACCCAGTACCTAAGTTTGCTACCCATAATATTCCTTATTGGTACAGCTATACAAATAATGTAAACTCACATACTTAACACATTAGCAGGCAGAATGTATATGACTTAGGTTCAGGTACATAAACATCCAACTTTTTGATTCTACAAATAGTACCAGTTACACTGGTAACACCTTAATCGAAGAGGGCTGAGAGAACTGGGCCTTCCACATATACTCTATAACAAAAACAGCTCCACTACAGTTAAGAGGGTGCGTGAAATAAATATCGAATTTAAAAAAACAAAAAAACGCACACCTCAACTCCAGATAACAAAACTAGATTTAATAAGTTAAATAATTCAGGCTAAAAATCGCCGAAACAGCAAACTACTACAAGCATGTAAGGTCATTCACAAAAGACCCAGACCGTTTCATAATCAATACGTCCTCAGGGGGTGGTTCTTAGCTTTCACAGTGCTAGTTATATAGGCAAAGTTCTCTTAAAGTAACAGTGTTACTCACAATAATAATTAATATTTAAAACACATACTAAATGATTACTATCGTCAGCAATGCTATACATTTAAGACAATGTGCATAATACTTTAGCAATTATTTTAACAATTACATAGCCCATCAGACACCCAATAAGCAAAAAAACCAATATAAAAAAAAGAACAAAACTTTCACAGCAGAGGTTATAACTATCATTTGCATAGTGTTTATATCAATTGTGTTATAGTTGTTATCACTGCAGTTATGCCAAAAGAAGGACAATACTTATTATTGCATGTTTTCTTTAGAAGTAACTGCTGGCAGCAAAGCAATTCCATCCAGTCCTGAAAAATAGAAAAACCTTTTTAAAATACTTTTAGAATATCTTTTCAACAATTATTACTGAAAAATCAACTTCATAACGCTCTCCTGGGGTTATATTGGCTTACAGTTAGTGATAGGACAACAAAATCAATAAGGCAGGGCTAGATCTCAAGATGCATGTTAACTTGGATGTGCAACTTGTTTCCTAATGCAAGACATAAGGTCTATTTTATCATTTAATCCTGGCGGTTGTAGGGCACCTAACATAAATATCCAATATGTCTCTCTTTCTGACAGTCTGTTTTCCAAACTGCCACCTCTGGGACCAAGTTTCACCTTTTCTAGGCCCCAAAATTTGAATGTGTGGGTGTCATCTTTTAATCTGTTATTCTGACAATGTATAGCCAGGGCACTCCTAGTGTCATTATGGGTTATGGTCATCAAATGTTCCCCCAACCGAATCTTTAAGGGCCTTATAGTTTTACCCACATAAAAGGCCCCACATTGGTAGGTAGCCATATAGATCACACATTCAGATATACAGTTGATGAAATCCCGTATTTCAAAGTTCTTACTGCTGTTGCAGCTGGTGAAAGTGCTGCATTTAACTAAGGAAGTACAAAACTTACAATTACCACATATATGAGTACCTGGGGGTGGTGATCTCTCCTGTATGTCTTTTTTTGGAAGTACTGACTGATAGCTATGAACAAGCCTATCCTTTAAATTCCTACCCGGAGTATAAACCATCCTTGATTTACTCATAGTTATCTCTTTTAACAGAGATTCTACCTCCCATATATGCCAATTCTGACAGATGATTTGTCCAATCTTGTTACTATGTCTAGAATATTTTGTGACAAAATCCATCCTCTGTTCACTTCCCTGTGGTATTTTTTGTTTTAATAAATCATCCCTATTAAGTAGTAACACTTCGTCATAAACTTCCTCTACTATTTCTCTGGTGTAGCCCCTAGTCCAAAATCTATCACACATCTCGAAGCCATTTTTCACATAGTCAGACACCTCACTGCAATTTCTTTACACTCTTAACATTTGGGCCTTAGGAATGTTGGTAATCAGATGGCGTGGATGGCAGCTGGTGGCCAGCAATAATAAGCTTCTGTCCATTTCTTTTGGGAACAGATCCGTACGCAATGTGCCATCTTCATTCTTATGGATAATTAAATTCAAAAAGGAGACACATTGTACATCACATTGTAATGAAAATCTAAGGTTCGAATTACTGCTTTCCAAGAAGTAAACAAATTCTGTCAATTCCTCCTGGCTGCCACGCCACACCATAAAATATTGTCTATAAAGCGATGCCAGATATCAATCCTACTGTAATATGGATTATTCTGGACATCATAGACTGTTTCTCTTTACCATAATCCCAGCTACAGATTGGCATATTTGGGTGCAAATGTAGCACCCATTGCTGTGCCCTGAAGTTGTAAGTAGAATTGATCCTGAAAAAGGAAATAATTTTTTGTTAGCACATGTTCAGCGCATTCTAATAGAAACCTTCTTTTTCCAACATCCAGTGTTAGATCATGTTCTAACCAGTATTCAAGTGCTGCCAGAACCCCATCATGTGGAATATTGGTATATAAGGACTCAATGTCCAGTGATACTAATAACCAATCATCTTCTATTTGCATGTCTCCCAATATCTGTAGGATCTGGATAGTATCCCTGATGTATGATGGCAATTTGTGTACATACCTCCCTATATGTGAATCTACATATATGGAGAGTGGCTCCACCAAGTACCCTATTCAGCCACAATTGGTCGACCCAGAGGGTTGTAAAGGTCCTTATGTACCTTTGGGAGGACATATATACATGCTTTAACTGGACTGGGTACAGACAAGAATTTATATTCCCCCTGATCTATCACCCCAGCACACACACACACAGCCTCATGCAAAAAAAGTGTCAATCTCAGTTTTATTGTTGACAGTTGGATCCAATAGTAGTGGCTTATAAAAGTTAGTATTAGTTAACTGACAGTTCATTTCTTTAATATACTTGTCTGTTGATATCACTGCTATGGATCCCCCCTTGTCCGCCGTCTTTATCACTATATCTGGATTTTGTTCAAGACTTTTTAATGCTTCTGTTTCTTTTTTAGTGATATTCACAAAATGTGGTTTCTCCATTTCTGCCAGTAACATTCTAAATTGTCTCTCACATATTCTCTGAAATATCATTACTGTTTCATTTTGAGGAGGCATAAAATTGGGTGGGGGTTTAAAGTGTCATACCTCTGCTTCAAATAGTAAGCTAAATTCCTCCTGTAAGGTGTCGGTACTTCCCTTACACATTTTGTTCTTCTCAAAATAAACTTTAAGATTAAGATTCCGTATAAACCAATGAAAATCGATAAATAAATCAAAAGGATTGGTGTCTTGGGTAGGACAAAGGACAGTCCTTTCTGTAATACTGCTGTCTGATCTTCATTCAAATTCACATGTGAAATATTGATGAAAATATTATCCCTCCTCAAGGATTCTTCCCCCTCCTGTTGCCACATCCTCTTGATATTGTACTTCCATCCACCTCTCCTAGTCTTCTTATTACGTTGGGTTGTAATCCCTGCTTCCCCCTCAGTACTCTCTGCTCCAATTGGGGTTCCTGGAATTGAACCACTCTGCCCATCTGTCGCTGGTCCAGTCTCAGTCCTTCCTCTGATAAAGGGTCATCTGACTCAGAGCCACTAGTATTGTAATTAGGAGATGGATTTCTCTTTTTAAGAATAGATTTAAGTCAAGTCTCCCTTTGGTTTCTCCCTTGAGATTGCTTTTGATTCCTAGAGGAATATCCAGGGTTCTTACTCCAATCCCCCAACCGATCATGTAGATAGTCTTGCCTATCTCTCTCAAATTTTGTAAGTTTTACTTTTTTTATTTTATTTTCTTCTTTTTCAATATTTTCTTTGAGTCTTCCGTCATAGACAATATATTCAGGACTATCCTTAAACAACAAAACCACAGCTTCTTTAGCTATGATATCATTAGTAACATCTTCTTTATGTGCATCATAATCCTTAATTACTGTTTTTATCAATGCATCTGTTCCCAATTGAAGTGACCCTTTCCAGTCGGACATGAAAAGTTCTCTGTTCCAACCATATCCTGGTTTATTAGTTACTCGAAAGCCTCTGGGTGACCTCCCTACCTTTAAGTAGGCCTCTAAAGTCGATTTACCCCAATAATGTCGACATCCTCTCAGTACAGCCCTTTCCAAATCAATAAATGCTTTCCTAATATCAGGGATTGTTTGTTCAGTACTTGAGATAGATACAGAAATATTATTTGTCACAATATTTATATCAGGTTCCTCACTGAACAAACATTCTTTGCCCCCTGCTGTGAAAACATATTCAGAAAATGAACCTTGTTCTGTTCCTATGGAAGTTCCACTGATACCACTGGTGATCATTTCTAGTGTCTATCATGCCTAAAATAGCAGGTATCCAATATCATGCAGGTAGCCAAGCAAATTATTATGTGTAGCTAATAAAGGTATCAACACGCTATGCAGGACTGCTTAATTGGTATTTCAAATTACTAGTTCAAATCACCGAGAAGACAGAAATTTTGTTTAGCACAAATATGTTCAGCAATTATAGTTCATAAAGATGCAGTGTAATAAACTCTTCTCTATTCATCTTCTGTGCAATACTGGGTTTAAATAAGCCAGTTTTTGGAAAAGTACATACCTGTTGAAGTCAACAATGGCGCCTCGCGTCTGCATCCTTCCATATGTATAGTGTATTTTGCTTGATCCAATACTCTGGTTCCACAGAAATCAGACTCTATGGGGATGGAATATGACAGAAATCAGGATAGAAACACACTACTACAGTATGCCACTATGAGAGAGAGATGATACATATTACTTAATGACCACATTTTCAACAGAGTCACATCACCTTGAGTAGATCATTAAAAAAACACTGGGGCATCCTTAGCAGAGACAGTGGACTTAGAGTATGTTGCAGACAGTTCGCCTTTTATGATGTATAGGAAGACCAGCATATTAGGATATCAGCTAGTCAGAGTCACGTGATGGCAGCTCAGTGATAAGCAGCAGAATCCTGTAGCTCCGTTCCTCTCCTACTGATTCCTACTACTAACCTATTTAATTGTTGGAAAATTAAACCTCTAACCTGCTGGAATTGTGCCTGAAGATCTCTGGGTGCCTGCAGACTCCAACACGATGGAAGTTTATATGTGCAAGGCGCCACCACAGCATTCTCTGCCACCATCCCTGGAGAAAGATAAGGCCACTAAGCAGCCTAAGCAACAGGCTAATAAATCTAGCACGTGGCCTACTCCGCTATCTGAGGAACGCTTCCTTAAATAATGCGGCCAATGCAAAACTCCATTCCTACCATAACCGATGAAATACACCACATCAAAAACTCAATCGACTCCTTAACAGTGAGGGTCAGGGACTCAGAAGCCAGACTTGTATCCTTAGAAAAGAAACATGATAAATCAGAGTTTGATCATGTCATTGCCACTTGCAGAATTAAAAACATAGAGGAAAAGCTAGAGGACCTAGAAGGGAGAAGTCGATGAAACAACCTACTGGTCATTGGGATACCGGAACATGAAGAAAGCAGCTCACCAGTACTTTTTCTCCAAAAATTTTGTGAAAAAATAGCAGGCCCCTCTCCTACCTATGTGATAGAGAGAGAGAGCCCACCGAGCACTGCGTCCACTACCACCACCCGGCTCGCCCCCCCAGACCTCTCATCTTTAAATTGCTAAATTTCCTGGATAAGTACAGGTAACACATTTTGGCCCAAGTAAAGAGTTAGAATTACTCAGGACTTGCTGCAGTCTGTAAGAGTAAAGTGACAGGAACTATATCCTCTCATCTCCAAATTAATTGCCGACAGAAAGTTATTCAAAGTTAAATACGTGGTGGTATTACAAGTCAAGCTTGGAGAACAGTGGCTCAGCTACAAAACACGAGAGCAAGCCTTGACTGAGCTAAAGAAACAACTGTCAGAGCTCCTCAAGTGACTTCGCCTGACTGGACTGTGAGTACTATTCCCAGCTGATAGTAATTTCAAACCATCCTATACTAGAGGTTGCAAGGAGAGCCGACTAATATAAATATCAGAGATCTCCAGGCTTGAGGCTAGGCTGGTGTCAAGAATCACTTGGCCCTTTGAGGTTTGGCATATTCTGGCTTGTTTTTATGGCCTGCTCGGGGAGTATATGACTCCAATGGGGCTTCATCAGTGTTTATGATGGTGAGTGGAAGAAACACCATCTTACATAAGAGAAATGGCTTTTCTATCACTTTTGTGAACTTTGGCAAACTTTACCTGCTAGCTTTGAACATTTTAAGGTGATACCGCTCCTGTGAGCTTAACAGGCAGCTGGGTTCATTTAATCACAGATTCAATTGTTTCAACGTTCCTTTTTGGAGTGGTCATCTACTTTGATCTTCAGACACAACTCTGATAGACTACCAATAGATAGATGTTGTTTCACTTTTGGATTGTTTAATGCACAGTGGGAGGGGAGGAGGGAAGGGGTTCTCTGTTTCGTGGGTCTGCACCACAACATCACTTGACATGGTAAATATGTCAGTGCAGTTGAAAGAACTGGGGTTAGCTATTAGGATAATTATAGGGTGTCGGGGGGGGATGGGGAGGAAGGAAGGTTTGCATTCCTCTTCCTGGAACTGGGAAAGTACCAAGTGTCTAGTTTTCCTAATCTTTGTCAGCCTTTGTTATCCAGTTACGGCTTTATCTTTGATAAATGTACGTAATGAACACCATTGTGAGTTGGAATGTTAGGGGTGCTCAAGATTGATGTAAAAGACAAGTTATTCTAAAGCATCTATTACATCTTAAAGTGGGTATCGCCTGCCTGCAGGAAACCCACCTCAGAAGGGAAGACATCTCCTTGCTGTGCAAAGTCTGGGTTGGACAGGCTTTCGGAGCTGGAGTCTCTACTAATTGGGGGGGGTTGCTATTTTAATTAGTAAACTTATACCCTTTAGATTGGAAGAAGAAATTTGGGATAGCAATGGATGGTACTTATTACTTAATGGATCCCTTGGCTGCCAACGGATCTTGTTTGGATCTATCTATGGTCCAAACACAGAATCCCCCCAGTTCTTTACATCCCTCCTTGATTTAATGGCCTCCAGCCTGTCCAGAACACTATTTTTGGGTGGGGACTGGAACATTACCTCTCAAGTGCAGCTGGATAGGTCAGACTCCAAGAGGATTGGTCTTTCACTAGTGCAAAGAGCCTTAAAGGATTTAATGAATGGGGTGGGGTTAGTAGACATATGGCTAATTATAAATCCCACAGAAAGGCAATACACCTTTTTCTCCTCTCCTCTCCTCGTCACACCTGCTGAAGAATAGATTACCTACTGTTCAGTTCCCATATTCTACCAGGCATTCTGGATGCATTTATCATCCAGGAGTCATTTTGGACCATGCCCCCATCTCTCTCATTTATCTTTTGGGCCCAGGAATCAGAAGAGATTCCCTCTAGTGTTTAAATAACCAACTACTCCAATTTCCTAGTACTCGAGACCATCTCAAGGACTTCATCTCTCATTTTTTGGAGACCAACCAGGGGTCAGTTTCCAGAACTAACATAATTTGGGCAACCCTAATATGTGCAGTGAGGGGGGAATGTATACACTTGGTATCTACTAGATCCAAACAATTTAAAGCCCAGGTTATGGATTTATTGGATTCTATCAAGCTCCTTGAATGAGATATCAGTCGTCATTCATCAGATAGTGACTGGGCTAAATTACATAGTTTACATGCTCAATTCTCTGATCTGATGTCTCAAAAAGCGGAACTTTCACTTAAGAGAACCAAGCTTAAATACTTGGAATCGGGTGAAAGGGCATGCATATTGCTTGCTATTCAGATTAAACAAGCAGAGGCTTCATGTTTAATACCCGCTATGCATCTAACAACAAATGGTCCTTTAACCACAGATCCAAAAGAAATAGCTTCTGGATTTGGAAAATACTTTGAGGCCCTTTATACTGTCCCTGAAGAGGAAATCCCAATGATGGAAGACACTGAAAAATACTTCGAACCATTGGATCTTCCTAGTTTAGCCTCAAATGAAAGCTCTTTATTAGGCTCTCACATTGAGGAATGGGAAGTCACACAGGCAATCAAACAACTCCCTTCAGATAAATCCCCTGGGCCTGATGGCCTCTCGACTAATTTATATAAGTCATATATCCCGGAACTTTCCCCAATTTTGACAGCCATTTTTAACTTGTGGTATGAGAATGGACTTTCAGATCACAGTTTTCTAGAGGCTGTCATTGTTCTCATACCTAAACTAGGTCGAGACTCATTTTACCCAGAAAATTACCGACCCATTTCATTACTTAATGTGAACATCAAGCTACTAGCTAAAGTTTTAGCCAATTGACTGGGTCCTCTGATGGGAAAACTCATTGGTAGTGAACAGGTTGGTTTTATGGCTAGCAGATCCTCCAGTGACCATATGCGTCGACTACTACACATTCTCTCTTTAAGCAAGACATCAGATATCCCAGCTGCCCTCCTAGCATTAGATGCAGAAAAAGCCTTTGACCGAGTATCTTGGGATTTTCTCTTTCAGGCAATATTGAGCTTTGGCTTCCCACAAGAATTCATTAAATGGGTTAAATTACTAAATGTTTCCCCAACGGCCTGGGTCTGGTGCAATGGTGTTCTCTCCAATTCATTTTCACTACACTGTGGCACTAGACAGGGCTGCCCACTCTCCCCTCTACTTTTCAATCTCTACCTGGAACCCCTCATTCGGAAATTAATTACCTCCCAGAACCTTTGTGGAATTAAAGTGGGGCCACAACAATACCTTCTCTCAGCTTATGCTGATGACTTTCTCATACACATGGAAAACCCGGTGATTGGTATACCAATTTTGTTGCAAGAGATTGACTCCTTCTCAAAAGTATCCCACTACAAACTCAGTCTTTCAAAAACCAGTATCTTTCCCCTGAATGGTAAACTGTTGCCAACGGATATAGAGGAATATGATTTAACATAGGAATCGAAGTCTTTGACTTACCTGGGTATCAAGGTCTCTAGGGGAAATTTCTATAATGGTTAAAGAAAACTTTTCCAATTTAATTTTAATGTGTTAAAGACAGACCTTGGAAAATGGGGAGCTCTACCAATCTCCTTATGGGGGAGGATTAACGCTGTTAAAATTAATGTTTTGCCCCAGATCCTCCATCCCTTGAATAAGCTAGGTTTATTTTTTCCTAAATCCTGGTTCACCAACCTTCAAAAGTTATTAAATCACTATATCTGGAAGGGGAAGGGAATTAGAAGAGTCTTTTAAACTCACTGCACCAAAATTGCATGGTGGTCTCTCCCTCATGTCTTTCTTTTCATATTATGGGGCTATCCACATCAGCAAATTAATACATTGGGTTTGTGCACTGGCCTGGGGTGGCATGGGGTCCTACCACCCTCTCTGGTTAGAAATTGAGAAGATACTGGCTCTCCAATGTTCCTGCACCCTTTCAGCCTTAATTTATTCTTCCCCAAAATTCAACCCTAGAAAATTATGGGCAAACCCAATAAGTTGGTCCCTTAGGGACTTGCACCAAGTGCAGCGTCACTTGAATATTGATTGGCACAGATCTTTGGAACAGCTGTTGTTTGGTAACCCCCATTTCCAAATTCAGAATCTACCTATCTCCTCTTCATGCTTGACCCCCTTGGAGGGACTCAGGCTTGAAGATAGTGCTTCTAATGGTAATGTGCTTTCCTATCTACAGTTCCAACAAGGTACTCATTGCTCCCTGGGAAGCCCTTTCAAATATTGGCAGGTCAGGTATGCAGTGGTCTCCTTCCTTAAAAACATGTCAGGAATGGACCCACCTAAAGTGGAACTGTCTTCTCTCCTACAAGCAGCAGACCAATCACATTCAGTTTCCTGGGTTTGCAAGGAGTTGCAATATCTGGATTCCCAACTACCCAAAGGTACCTGGGTACACAAACTTTCTCTCAAAGTAGAACCCACTCTCTGGCAGCAAATGTGGAGTAATCTATACAGATTTGTCAAACAGGACTGACTACATCTAGCACAATATAATATTATGAACAAGCTGTACTTTACCCCTGCAAAGTTATATAACATTGGTAAACTTCTCTCTCCACGCTGTCACAGGTGCCTTGACACAAATGGAGATTTGTATCATATGTTGTGGACTAGTCTAAAGGTTCAAGCATTCTGGAGAGCCTTAAAAAATTCACTAGACCCTTTGCTGGACTTGGATCCACTGTTTTTACCTGAAACCTGCTTGCTTAATTATTTCCCTTCAGGTACCTTAAGGATTAATAAGGCTCACATAGCCCTAACATCCGCAGTGGCTAAGCTCATTATCATGAGACACTGGAAGGGTGATTCCTTACCTCCTGTATTGGAATGGCACAGAGAAATGCAGCTGGCCCTCCAGTTAGAAAAACATATAGCCATGATGAGCAATAGATTGTAGAGGTACCTAGATAAATGGGGCACCCTTGATGCTTTACTGGTGGCATGGATACTCTAAAATGTTATGTAAGTTATTTTGAAGTTTAAAACTTTCTCCGTTGCTTTTCCTTTGTGTCAAACAACAGACTCTCACACTTGGTGCTAATGGGGGATTTGGGCAGGCTTTTGATTTATTTTTATTAATTGAATAATATGTCTCTGGAATGCAGTCTTATATAGCTCAGCTGTTCATTGAATGTGTAACTAATACTGCTGCATATATCCTTTTCTGTATTATGAAGAAAACTGAATAAAATATATTGAATAAAAAAAAAGATATCAGCTAGTCCACAGCCATTTTACAACAAATCCAAAGTTGAACCTGGCTCAATCAGAGTGCTAATGAATGCTACAAATGTGAGAGATGTGTATATTGCAAACACATTAAACATGCTAAAACTTTCAAAATTAGAAACACAAACAAGGAATACCAGATTAGACAGATACTAACATGTGACAGCACAGGTATTATATATTTAGCAACATGCTCATGTGGAGACTTTTATGTTGGTAAAACTAACAGAGCTTTTAAAGTACAGGTGGATGAGAAGACCAGAACAATGGAAAATGGAGATCAGACATATGCTACAGCCATGCATAATATAGAGGTACCATCAAATGAGCAACACATTTTTACCTTCCAGGCAATAGACAGGGTCTGCAGAAAACCAAGGGGTGGTGACTATTATAATCTGGTACTCCAAAGGGAGACCTTTTGGATAGTCACCCTGGGAGTAACAAAGAAACCAGGATTAAACAGCAATTTAGACATATGACCCTATTTGCCAAAAAGAAAAATTTGAAAATGTATGCTGTACCAGCAAAAAATGTCTAATGCTGACATTCTAGGAGCACCCTGTTTCCATTAGAGATAATAAAAATGGGATATGACATACAGCACACTATTAGGATGTGGTTTCCAGTGATCAATATGTTTTAGATGTATAGTTGTTTAGATTTCTGACTGTATTACATTGCACCCTTGGACCCCCCCCCCATTTTATTTACACCTTAGTACCTTCGTTTTCATGTCTGTATTAAAAATGTTATAGAGAATCTTGTAAGGATGTCTTTATTTTATTTATTTATTTATTAGATCATCGGTTTACAGACCTTTGAGTCATAGACT
The DNA here is from genome assembly GCA_016271365.2 of Neoceratodus forsteri. Classification (NCBI taxonomy): domain Eukaryota; kingdom Metazoa; phylum Chordata; order Ceratodontiformes; family Ceratodontidae; genus Neoceratodus; species Neoceratodus forsteri. The sequence goes on from CM057452.1 coordinate 1,408,799,722, forward strand.
CATTTACAAAGGCACCTCATCAAGAGAGCAATACATCACAGCAAACAAATAGTACAGTACATAATGCTTAGATTAAAAAAGCAACCAGTGTTATAGGCATTCACTGGTGGTACACACTTGGTAATAGGTAGATCATAGTAGTCATAATATAGGTACACGAGTACCACGTTAGGTAGCAACCAGAGATATTTTATTACATTAGTCAGCAGATGTTGCATGAGACCCCAGGTATATACAGCAAACGTTGACAGGGCAGACCCAGCTTAGGGGTGAAGGTAAGGGGCAGGTGGGGGATTATGTGCAGTTGCAGCAGTGAGTGCTTGTCAGATGGCTTCTGAGGGAGACCTTGAAAGGACCAAGCTTAGTGGAGTCAGCTATATTGGCTGGGAGGAATTGAACCAGGAGGGGCCCGATAGCAAAAGCGATCTCTGGGCCATAGAGGTCCTTACCCTGGGGACAATAAGGAGAGTTTGACAGTGCTGCGGGTGGAGACTGAGGGGGAGGCACACTGCAGGGAGGTGACGACCCCAGTGGGGAGAGCCCTAGCAGGGTCTTTTTTACAAGAAGGCAGGTTTGGAAGTGGAGTCTTTCTTCAAGGTTGAACAAGTTGGATGTGGAGTACAGCAGACACATATGGGTGTGCCTAGGGGCTCCCAGCATTAGCCTGCAGTCCTTGTTTATATAGAGCTTTGATTCTTGCAAGCGAAGAGTTGTTGGCTGCAGCATAGATGGGCAGCCCATAGTCGATTAGCAACAGGACAGAGGAGGTGATTGCCAATCTATGGGCCTGTAATGGTAGGCAGTCCCTATGGTGGTATAACAGTCCAATCCTGACATTGGTGGCAGCAGAAAGGGCATTGATATGGGAATGGAAGGAGAGTGCCGGATCAAAGGTAATGCCCAGATACTTGTTGGAGGAAACAAAAAATACATGTATGCACACAAATGGATGACAATGCACTCTACAGTAGTTATAACCACTTCTGGTCATAATGTGAAATTTCTATTTTATACTATTAGATTTGCTTCATTTATAGAATCCTCCCCTGTATGTGCCCTTTTACCTTCTTTCCTCTGTCCCCCCCTTCCATTTCTCCTCCTTTTTGACCTCCGTTGTTTCCTGCACTTTGCACTTTTTTTACATCTTTTATATCTCTTATATTTTTACTTTGTCAATATGGAGTTGTTAGAAACTTAAAATAATTTTTATGAGATTCAGGGGATTGTATGATTATTAATTGAATTTGCAGTTACATAATAGTACCTTAGAATGTGTATTCCATCATTAATCAATGAATTGCTTGGATTTTAAAATGTGTCACTGTGATGTCATAAGCTAATGCACTATTTTAACAGCTTTGTCTCTGTGATTTTTCAGCCTTCAAGAAAGGAACTACTGGTTCCAAAATGCATCAGGCTGATGTTGCCTGCACCACTTGCTTTTATTATTTTTAAATAATAAATGTAGTCATCATCGTCACATTACTCAACGTCTGGAATGATTTCTAAATGAGGTGGTGAGTGCTCAACTTTTCTCTACATGTCTTGCTCTATGGATCTGGAAGCACCACCATCCCAATGGACCCTCCTTTGTGAATTTTGATGTTTCACAATGTTTATTTATGGGCAGAATCTCTGTCTTATACCAATTGATTTTATTTATTTATTTATTTATTTGCTTTTGGTGACCGGGTGGGTACACTAGGCATGAAAATGCCTATTTTCAGGCACAACCTGGGAGAGAACAGTTAGAAAAAAAATACATACATAGGGGTGCATGTGACGCAGCATGTGCGGTAATAGGGCAACAAACAAAGTACACAAGTTTACAGGTAATACAGCAACAATACTATATGTCCTGGTGAACGCATTTCAAAACACTTTGAGAAATACAGGCAGTGCAAAGTGATGCCATACATAAAACAAAACAATAAAAGCAACCAAAACAGTAAAACAATTTAAGTGTCAAGTTGTGATTGATGAAGAGCATGAGGAGAAACAGAAAGAGTGGTGGGAAGCCTGGAAAAAAGGGTTTGAAAACAAGAGGGAGCAAGAGGACTAAATGAAAGGGGGAGTGTAGGATAGGTGGGAAGAAGGTGTCAGAGAAGCGGATTAACTTGGTGGAGGACTGAGAAAGGATGGTCTAAGGTGGATTAAAGCAGGTGCAGGGGCTGGTTACCCGCAGATGCTCACGGTGCAGTTGCTTGAAACTGGCATGGGAGGTTGCTTGACGAATTGAGTAGGGTAGGGAGTTCCAGTATTTTGGAGCTGCGTAAGAGAAAACTCATGCACCCATGTTTGTTCTGCATCTAGGAATGTGAAGAGGAGCTTCGTCAGTAGATCGCAGTCCATAGGAGAGAGGTTGTGAGTGTAGCAGGGAGGCAAGGGATAGGGGGAGACCTGATCTGGTGATGCAGTCAATTAGAGTGCCAAAAGACTGGAGTCGGTGGGTAGAGGGACCAGGCCATTTAAGGTCAGCATAGAGCTGGCAATGGTGTTTGTAACGTGGGGATGCAGAGGTGTAGCGGCAGATGTTTTTATAGGTGGTGTCCCATTTATGGAGGGAGGATTTTGAGGCAGTTTGGAAGGTGACTGAGCCATAGGCCAGGGCTGGGAGCAGGAAACCTTGCGCCACTGCTAGCCTGGCCGAGGGAGTGAAGACATAGCTAGTTCTGTAGGCACGACCTAGCTTGGCAATCACAGACTTGCAGACAGTTGTTATGTGCAGGTCAAAGTCAAGAGATTCATCCAGTGTAACTCCCAGATATTTGAAGGATCTGGTGTTGACCAGAGGGGAGCCATCCGCACTTCGGATATTTAGGGCATGGTGGTTCATCTTAAGCCTGGCAGGTGAGCCAAAGAGCATGGAGTGTGTCTTGGTAGTGTTGAGAACAAGTTTGTTCTTAGTTAGCCAGGATTGGATATTTACGAAGTCCGAAGCAAGAGGGTGGGTTATGTCGTCGGCATTTCTAGCACTGTGGTAAATAACTAGGTCATCAGCGTAGAGCAGAGATGAGCAGTTTGGTGCTAGGAGCGATAAGCCATTAATGAAAATTGAGAAAAGCAAGGGGCCAAGTATGGAGCCTTGGGGTACTCCAACATGTATAGGGAGAGATCTGATATGGCTGAGTTGAAAACTACAGCCTGTTTCCTGTCAGATAAATAGCTCTTGAACCAGGCTACTACGTCAGGGGAGAAACCTAGGGAGCGTAGTTTATCAAGAAGAAGGGTATGGTTTACCAGGTCAAACGCCTTGGTTAATCAATGAAAATGGCACCTGTCAGGAGGCCTGAGTCCATAGAGGCATAGATGTAATTTGTGAGTTTCAGAAGGGCCGTGGAGGTGCTGTGGCCTTTGCGGAAACCATGCTGTGAGCAAGATAGAAGGTTATATTTCTGAAGATATTCAATTGATTGGGTGGCCACTAGCTTTTCCAGAAATTTACAGAGCATGGAGAGAATAGCAATGGGAGAGTAGTTCTTGATTTCCTTGGGATCGCTTTTTTTGGGAATTGGGGTGACTTTAGCTATTTTCCAGATATCAGGAACTGAGCCATGACATAGGGAAAGGTTGAAAATTTTGGTTAGCGGAGAGGCAATGAGCAGGGCAGCTGCTTTCAGAAGCCTAAGTTCCAGACCGTCAGACCCTGAGCTGGTATAATCAGGAGCAGAGAGCAGTAGTTTTAGCACTTCTGCCCTGGTGATACTCCGGAACCTAAATGGAGGGTGCTTGATTAGAGGTTCATTTGGGGGTGAGGCAGTACATATTGTCTGGAAAGATGTCAGGTAGCTAGTGAGATCCAAAAACTGGTGATTGAAAGAGTTAGCTATGGTCTCCGGGTTATTGCAGTGAATACCGTTTAGAAGCATGTCACTAGTATGGGCCCTAGAATTTGCACCAAGGAGTGCTTTTATGGTAGACCAGAACTTTTTAGAGTTTCCTGCAGCCTTTGTTAGAAGGTCTCTGCAGAAAATGCTCTTTGCTAGGCGAATATTTCTTTTACATATATTTCTCTGAGATCGATAATGGTTATAGTCGTTTAGTAACCCTGTTGTTTTGAAGCTTCGCCATAGTTTGTCTCTGGCTCTTAGTTGTGTAAGTAGATCTTTTGTTAGCCATTTAGTCTGCGTTCCTCGAATCCGACGAGTGACACGGGGGGCATAGGTGTCTTGAAGCAGGCTAAAGTGAACCAGGAAGTAGTCAAGTGCCACCTGGGCGTTTGTAGAGGTGTAGATGGGGGTTCAGTCAATCAAGGAGAGATCATAAGTAAACTGAGTTAGGTTGAAATGGGCCGTGTTGCAGAAAGTAATTAGTTTAGGAGGCAGAAATGGTTTATTTGTAGTGCGCCAGATGCAGTAGATAGGGGAGTGATCACTTATGGCATCTGCTAGGGTGCCTGCACGTACTATGCTGTCAGGGCAATTTGTAAGGACCCAGTCAATAAGTGTGCTTGTCCGAAGGGAAGTCATGACTCTTGTTGGGTCTGTGATAAATTGATGATGGTTGTTGCCTTGTATCATAGTATGTGAGGACATGTTAGATTTACTAGTCCAGTTTAGGTTGAAATCCCCCAGAATAAGGACTTAATTTTGGCCGATAGTGCTGTTAACTTGGGAGAGGAGTTCGTTGAGACCCCTGCAACCACCAGCAGGAGGATTATAGGCACAGACGATGTGTAATTTCTTTGAGCCTAGTTGTAAGGTTGCATGGATTGCTTCTCAAGTTGGTAGTGTTGGCAACACATTGTGGGATAGCAACAAATGAGGTTTGTAAAAAATAGCTACCCCACCTCCACGCTTACTGTAGCTGATGGCCTATCCTGTCTAAGGATATTGTAATTGGATAGACTACAGAGGGTATCGGTGGTGGAGGGTTTTAGCCAGGTTTCAGATAGGCAGAGTATATCCGGATGATAAAGAGCAACCCATGCCTCTAGTTCTGTTTTATTGTGGAGAAAGCTCCTAATATTCATGTGTACAACGCGGAGACCCTTTGTATTACTCCAAGTTGCATCATGGTGAGATACATTACTTAGGGGTCCTGGGTTTGGCTCAATATCCCTGGCTAATTTTGAGGCTAAGAGTGCCAGCTACCATAACTTATGGTGGATGAAAGGGGGAGGCAGTATGAGGTGCAACGTGGATTTACGTAGAGTGTAGGATAGATGGTAGATGAAATTATGGGGGATGAGAAGAGGGGAGGAGTAAGGGAGTCAGCGTGCTGGTATGCTCAAAGCACAGAACAATGAGTCATCAGGGGTGGGTGAATCAGTGGTTCATAGCTGGAGGGGGGTAAAATATAGGTAGCCAAATAAGGCAGGAGAAAATAATGACCAGTAGAAGTGCAATGCAAGGTTTTTTAGCCATATTTAAATTATTTAAGAGGGTCATTTTAGAGCTGGGTTTAGGGGAGAGGGTTAAAGGAGAGTAACAGAGTTTGTGAATGGTTTGTAGGGAAATAGAGTTTTCAGCCAGAGAGACAGAAACTAGTTTCAAGCGCCCTCTAGCCACCAACAAAGATAACCTGCAAATGGTGAAGTGAGGAGATAGCTAATTTTGCCACTAGGGCATGCTATGGGCGTGGTTATAGTGTTTCTGCCCTATATAGCTAGAGCCGGACAAGGGTGGGTGTGGTGGGAGGTGGGTGGGGAGCAGTCGCATAGTGACTGCGGGAAAGCAGCAACCGTCCACCAGCTGCAGGCTACTGCTACTACAGACCCTCCTGATGCTTCCGAATAACTGCTTTCAAAATTTAAACTGGCGCTTCAGGTTAGTGGGAGAAACAGATTACAATTGCACTCAGAGCGCTGGCTAGGGATGCACTGATGTTTTAAAAAGCACTCTGATCTGTAAGGCAGCAGAAATGGGAGAAACAGTTTAAAATTTGAAACTCAGAGCGCTGGCTAGGGGAGCACAATTCCTTTAAACACTCTAAAATCGGTCCGTTTTGGTGACGCTTCGGTTACAGCACTAGCAAGTATGCTGGTGGTACAGTGATTTCAAAATTAAACTTTTCCACACTAGGAGGCTTGCCGAAAACAGTTCCTTGTAACCCTAACAGCACTCAAGTAGTTGGGTTGTGATAGTGGTATGGTCAGTAAGAAACAGCAAATCAGCATAAAGAAGTGTCTTATAATGCTCCTGCCCAACCTAGAGACCAGTAATCGGTGGATGTCTCCAGACTGCTGAAGCTAGGGGCTCGATAACTAGGGTGAAATGGAGGGGGGAGACTGGGCAGCCTTTGTGAGTCTCCTTCTGCAAAGGGAAGGGGTCAGAGATAGTGGAGTTGGTAAGCACTTTGGCCATAGGGCTGGAGTATATGGTTTGAATATGTATGAGGAAATGAGGGTCAAACCCCATCAGTTCCAAAACCTTATAGAGGTATGCCCACTCCACCAAATCAAAGTCTTTCTCAAAGACTATGGCTATTGCTGTCACCAGAGTGGGGGGATACTTTACAATATAAATCAGGTTTATTAGCATGCGTAGATGATCCAAGCTACGGTACTCCCAGACAAAATCTACTTGGGACAAGTTAATTAATGAAGGCAGCAGATGCTCAAGCCTCATCACCAGGACTTTAGTGAATAGTTTTCTGCTCAACATAATAAGGGAGATAGGCATATAGCTAGCCATATCTGCTGGCTCTTTCCCTTTTTATGTAGGACCATGGTAGTCGCTGTTGTCATGCTTTGCTGGAAGAGCTGGTGGTCATGGATTCCTGATAAAGGTGCGGTAGAATGTGACAGATCGTGGAGGACAGGAGCTGAAGGAGATCTTTTGGAAAATCATTCCCACTGCCCCCCCTTCCCCAGTGACATGTAGGGATTGAGGGCTTTCAGTGCTGCTTCTATTTCAGGTATCATTAAGGGGGCATTGAGGGTCTGGGCCTATCCAGCTGTGAGCTTGGGGAGCTGCTGAGGTTTAAGAAAGGACTCTATCTGTGACTTGGATGGGCCAGGGGGAGGCACTATATAGGGTCTGATAAACAAATTTCATTACACTGTTAATGTCACCCTGCTTACTGCACACATTGCCAGCCAGCTATGTGGTAGTTGACCTGCTGTTTTCTCAAGCGGTAAGCTAGTACTAGGGTGTGCGAAAGTTAAAAATTCTGCTTTTGTGGAACTTCTGTGAAATTTCGGAAATTTTGAGAGAATTTTAGAACTTTCACCATTGACAAAACTGGGATTTTCCACTGATTTTTGCCGGGTTCTGACTTTTTTGTGAATTGTGGAAAATGCATATAAACTGTGAAGTTTATTCTATCCACAGTTTAATGAACTGTCAGTGAATGGTCACGTGCTTGTACAACCACAAAGTCATTCACTGACAGTTCAGTGGGTACTGGTAGTGGAGGAGAGAGGAGGGCTGTGCTGGTGGCCTGCTCAGGGGCAAGGTGGGGAGGAGCAGAGTGGTGGCAGATGAACTGTCAGGGTGGGGGGATGGAGGTCCACTAGACACCAGGGAATTGGAATTACTTTTCTTTATAAGGGATCAGGGATGGGGGTCCACTAGATACCAAGGAATACTGGGACTAGACGGTGATGAGATGGTGGACTGCTGGCTGTCTTTTTGTGGATTAAGGAAATCTAGGATGGGGGGGTCCGCTAGACAACAGGGAATAAAATATTTTTGGGGGCCATGATCAGTTGGTGGGGGGACCACTAGACACTAGAGGTGGATTGGTGTTTTTGTTTCTTCTTAACCAGGACCCACGGGCTGTGATCCCCGGGTGGGGTGTGTGAACCACTAGACACCAGGGATCAGGGATTTTTTACTTGGGACCCACGATTGGTGGATGGGTGGGTGGGGGGCTCTAGACACCAGGAGGGTCCAAGGGAGGGATTGGAGTTTTTATTTCTTTATTTACTGGGACCCCTGATCAGTGGGGGGTGGATTAAAGAATTAAACTCTAGCTAAAAAAAGCCACATAACTGACCACTCGCAGTGATCTGTTCTGCGGATTTTTTCCCTGCAGTTTAATAGATTAACCCAAAGTTTGTATATTTATTCTGCAGTTTTAAGGTGGAATTCCTTCAAAAGTTGCGAAAGTGATTTTTGAACTTTTGCAGAAGCAAAATTCACACTTTTGCGGAAATTCCGCAAGCGGAATTTTTTTTTCACACACCCCTAGCTAGTACTTTACTGCAATGGTTGTCACTTTCCCAGTATTTATGAAGTAGTATAAGCAGTGCTAGTTTAGCTTTCCTGGTGAGAAGAGAACCTATTTCCATGCATAGCTTAAGAATTTTGGCATGGAGAAAAGGGTTAGTGCCCCCATCTAGCAAGGCCTTGAACTCCGACTCTTTAAGTCTGAGGTTAGCCTCCAGGTCAACTAGCTCAGCATCCTCTTCTTTCTGCCATGGGGCAGTGTGTCCACTTATTATCCCCCTAAGTTGACCTTAAAATCCTCCCATAATGTGCTAACCAATGTATCTCTTGTATCGTTAACCTGGAAAAAAATTGTGGTTTCTTCCTGTATCCAGACCATAAAGGGAGGATCATGTATCAACACAGAATCTAACCTCCAGGAGGGTAATTTGCTATCTGGCAGGTCCCAGTGGACTTCCAGCTGTATTGGAGCATGGTCTGAGATGATCATTGGCTAAATGGTGACTGCTGCCATCATGTGTAAGAAGCTGTGGGAGGTAGGCCACATATCCAGCCTACTATAGAACTGAAGGACGGACGAGTAGCATGTATTTGTTTATTTTTTTTATCGAAATGTTTCACCTGGAAAGTACACTTAACAACAAGTCGCTTGTCTCACAGTGCGACCTGGGGGGGGGGTACAGTAGGAGGTGAAAATTTAGACATACATACAGGTACATATAACTAGGGTTTCCAGTTTTGGGTGTTTATTTTTCTTTTTTGAAATTCCAAATTGCATTAGTTTAAGCAACGATAACAACATCCAGCCTGTAAAATAAGTACATTGATATGAGCAGTTATGAAATTGACAGTGAAATATGACATTGTACCAAAGTCAGAACTGAACAATGGCCAAACAGAACAAAGGAACTGAATCCACAAACTCAAACAAAATTTAACTTCCCCCAACCCCCCCAGAGTGTGCATCAAACAGATGGGAAAAAGCATTATTATCTTAAGTAGCAGACATAGGTGAAGGTGATAACCATGAGGCTAGCGGGAAAACCCCCATCTTAAGATAAATAAAGAGCATATAGCTTGCCCCATTTTCTGTCAAAGAGCATCATATTATGACGGGCGTTGGCGATAAAGCACTCGGTGTGAAAATAAGAGGTGAACTCCTTTCATCATTCCTGATAGGAGATGGTCAATTGGTCCATCCAATGTCTAAGAACCAATTTTTTAACTGCAATTATTATAATATCCATTTGAAATCTTCTCTCTTTAACATTGATACTAGAATAGGAACCAAGGATACAAATTTCCTTAGTGAACAAATCATGAAGCCCCAAAATAAGGTCTAGCTTAGACTGTATGGTTTGCCAGAGGGGAGCAATTTTTTCGCAGGACCACAGAATATGAAGGATATTCCCATCTTCTTTGCCATACCTAGAACAATTAAGGGAAGGGAGCCAGCCCATTTTGGCCAGTTTAACCAGTGTGTAGTATATATTATTAAGAATGTGGTACTGGGTGAGTCTAAGCTTGTCCTGAGTGTTATATAAATAAAGGTCCTTCCATATCTGGGTCCAGTTAAAGGAGTTATCAGGTATTAGAGAATCCCAGATCTTGGATCCTTTCAAGGACTCTGGGTAGGGAATGGACAAAAGATATGAATATGTACAAGAGACTCCATGAGGAGTCCTGGCTAGTTCTGAGAGCTTGGACAAGATGGGCTGTACAAACAGAGGTTTAGGATTGGTGCCAAAAAGTTGGATTAACAGGTGTCTCAGTCGGAAGATTTTGAAGATATGACCCTGATCTAGCTAAATTTAGTCAGGATGTCAGGAGAAAGAAGAAGGGAGACTTGACTGTAGAAATCAGATACAGTGGTGTCTCGTAGCTGAAATAACCAACTAGGAGAAAGAGTCTGGCCACCAATCCTGATAGAAGGATTAGAGAATATAGGTTAGGATGGGTCCTTAGAAAATGGAATCTTCAAGGATGAGCAAAACTGATCAAAAATCTTGACGGAAGTGCCAACTGGTGAATATTTGGCAGAGGGTGGTAGGGATTCCCATAGCAAGCAAAGAGTGTTACAGGGGGAAGGTGTTTATTTTTCAACAAAGAAGGTGTTTATTTTTCCACTTTCCTCGCAATTTTTTCAAGTATTAAAATTCTGTGTTTTCCAGTGTAAATAAATAAGTCATAGCACATTATCAGTGTTTATCAGTGCTTATTATAATTACTGGGGATTAATGCATATCCAAGTGTGTTGTGAGGCACAAGGCACAGCCGAGTGCCCTCACAGCATCCGGGTGTGTGTTAATCCCCAATAACAGCACACCCTGTCATGGGTTATTGCACTGATATAACATACTGTGGGAACACATTCAATTGCAATTAAAATGACACACATGTTTTACATTTGCAGTGCTGTTTACAGATTAACATTTGACATGGATGAGAAGAAATACATACAGAAAATATGCTCTGTCCAGACAGGGAAAGAAATGCATGTGTTCAGAGACGAGTGATCTAATAACTAATAACTAACTAAGTGCTGAGAAGAAGGGGTCAGGGGAGGGTGAGGAAGTAGGAATTGGACGGGGGGATGGGAATGGCCTGAGCAAACCCTCCAGGATGCAGAAACCCTGCCAGGGCTGGATGCATGGAGGCCAGAAGATACAAAAAGGGGGGGAAGAAAGGGGCAAAAATTGGGAGAATAAAGAATTGAAGGGGGATACAGAGAAGGTGGATGGGTGGTTGAGGAAGGGGAGTGAAGGAAGAAGCTTGCCTAAAACTGATCTATCCAGGATGCTGAGAACCCTGCCAGAGGTCAGATAGGAGAGGACAAGAGTTGGATTTGGGAGTAAAGAAGGGACTGTGTGGGAGAAGAAGAGGTATAATCTCATACTAGACCCCACCAGGATACAGAGAACCTTGCCAGGGGGCAAGAACAAGCACTGGCGAGTTAGTAATGGGTAGGAGAAGGGAGAAAGAGGGAGTAGAAAGGTGGGATTGCTGTGTAGCAGGGTCAGGGGGCTCTGTAGGCAATAGAGTGAGGATAGATGTGGCAGCTGTTTACTCACAGGTACAATTTACTAAGAGGAAATTGTACAGCACTGAGGAGGTTAAATGGGGGGAAGAAGAGTGGCAGATCTGGTGTGGAAGTGCATTCCATAGTTTGGGGTAGTGATGAGAGAAGGCCGCCTGGCCAACAGTAGTAGACTGACAGGGGATTACCATTAAACGAGACTCATAGGATCTAAGGGAGATGGCAGATGGGGGGAGGAGGGGTTAGCGAAGAGGCCAGATAAGGAGGGATTGAACCAAAATTTAGCACAATGGAGGAGGCGTCGGTTTTCTAGAGATGAAAAAGCTAGGGAGTGGTAGAGAGTGCAGTGATGAGTGAGAGGGGAGGCATCCAGAGTGAAGTGAAAGAAGGAGTTAAAAAGGGTGTCCAGTTTGGTTAGAGAAGACTTGGGAGTGACACTGTAGACTACATCATAGTAGTCAAAAGTAGGTAAAATCATCTCCTGGACAAGTTCATGCCTTGCCGGTAGCGGGAAACAGCTATGGTTCCTGTACAGCGCGCCAAGCTGGGGGTGCAACATTTGAGGATAGCATCAATGTGGCCAGAGAGGTTGAGGTGTAGGTCAAGCCACACCCCAAGGTACCTAAAAGAGTATGTGTCCTTGAGGATTTTCCCATCAAGGGTGTAGAGGGAGGGTAAGGAGGGGAGCCTAGAGAGTGTCTCTGCCTTGTGCCAAAAGTCATTGAGACAGTCTTCTTAGCATTGAGAGACAGCTGATGGGAGCTAAACCAGAGCTGAACCTGGTTGAAATCATGCTGTAGCCTAGTAGCCACATCATCAGGGGACTGACCTGAGGTGAAGAGGACCATGTCATCTGCATACATATGGATGGAGGAGGATAAGCAGGCAGAGGGGAGGTCATTTAGAAATATGGAGAAAAGATTGGTCCCAGCATGGATCCATGCGGGACTCCAGTGCTTATGGGGAGGATATGGACTCACCAATTCTGAAAGATTGGGTCCTGCCTACCAGACAGGCTCTAAACCAATTTGTGGCAGTGTCAGATAAGCCAGCTTGGGAGAGGGTGTTTACAAGCAGGGTATGTGAGACAGTGTCAAAAGCCTTAGCTAGGTCGACAAAGATGGCTGATGTGATTAGACCACTATCCATCCCTGAGAGGATAGAGTCAGTGAGCCTAACCAGGGACATGGTAGTAGAGTGGTTCTTCTGGAACCCAGATGGGGACAGGGTGAAAAATTTAGTGTTGGAGAGAACGGTAGAGAGATGTGAAAGAACCAGATGTTCTTGTAGATTAGCCAGGGTAGTGAGGAGCGAGATGGGACAGTAGACAGCAGGGGTGGAAGAGTTGACACCCATGGAAAGGGGAAGAATGACGGCATGCTTCCAGGCAGAAGGGATGGAAGCAGTTTCAAAGGAAAGATTGAGTAGTTCAGTTAGCGGAAGAGTGATTGCAGGGGCAGCGAGGAGAAGCAGTATAGGGTACAAACTGTCAGGTGAGCTGCCTTTAGAGGAGTTAAGAGCATTCAAGGCTGCCAGTGTGTCAGAGGGTGTTGTTCTAGTGAAGGAGAAGGGGGTGGGTGGTGAGGGAAGGTACGGTGAGGGAGAGGTGTCCCCAAACTGGGGAGATGTTAATGCAGCTAAGAGAGTGGAGGCACAGGAGGTGAAATAAAGATTAAATTCGATGGCAGCCTCCAAGTGGTCCATGACGAGAGTGTTGCTGACATTGAGGAGAGGAGTGGGTGGTGAGGAAGGAGGGGAGAAAAGGAAGTGAACAACCTTCTAGAACTTAGAAGGTTTCTTAATGCTGGTCTGAAAGATGGAACAGAAATAGTCAGCTTTAGCTAGACGAGTGACTTTAGTGCACTGGTTTCTCAGAAAACTGTAAGTTTCCTAGTCTTTTGGGAGCTTAGAGACTGAATGTGTTTTCCAAGCAAGGTCTCTGGCTCTTTGACATGCCAGGAATTCTGGGGTGATCCACGGTTGGTGATTTCCCCTTACCCTAGTGCGATGTAGGGGTGCGTGACTGTTCCAGACCTCCAGAAATTTATTGTGAAAGTAGTTATAGGCTACATCAATGGAGATGGATGAGGTGATTGGATCCCATTTAGCATGAGCCAGGTTGTGTAGGAGAGATGTGAGGTTTAAAGATTTGAATGAGCGCGTGAGTAGGGTTTGTGAGGGGCTTTTATCCTGTGGATTCTGCGTACCATGAAGGTAGCATGGTGGTCATTTAGAGCATACAGAAGGGTCCCAGCTTTAATAACCCTATGTGGATGGGACGTAAGGGCCCAGTCTATTAAGGAGTGGTTACCAGTTCTGTGGTTCAAGCTGGTAGGTTCGGAAATAAGTTGTGATAAGTTTAGAGCATCAATATCGTTGCGTGTTTTGCTGTGAGAGGGGCATAATCAATTTCGGTTGAAATCACCCACAATATAAATATCACCTGAGCTGGTGGGGGAAACTATGTTGTTGATGAGTTCAGTGGTGACAGAGGGGAGAAGGCCTGGGTGACAGTAGACACCAGAGATGTATACTGGAATAGAGAATGGAAGTGAAATTTTTAGAATGAGAACCTCATAGGCTCTTTGGATTGATATAGAGGGTATGGTAGTGGATTGCAAGGTGGTTGAAACATAAATTGCCACTGCTCCACCTCTGCTGGCTTGGTCCTGCCTGGTTGTAGTGTAGCTAGGGATGGTGAGGGAGGGGTCAGTAATATTTTTACTTAGTCAAGTTTCAGAAAGAATGATAACATCTGGGGCTAGTGAGACCGCAATGGGCTACAGTAGATCAAGTTTGGAGAGAAGGCTGCAGATGTTTAGGATATGGATTTTGAGGCCACGAGGGAGGGCAAGCTATCTGCTGAGGGGCTGAGCAGCAGTAGTTGATTGAGTCCCAGTGAAGATCAAGAGACAAGGCCCAGGGTTTGGGTTGATGACATCGGAGGTTAGGAACAATAAGGCAATGATCAAGAAATGTATCTTAGAATTCTTATACCAGGTTCATGAGTGACTAAGGGGGGAGATAAAAGAGGGGTGTAGGGGGTGAGGAGATTGGAAATTTACATAATCCTTGCTTTTCAATTATGTATCCTCTATACATTGGAGAAGGCCGGCTCTATCATCCAGAGTTGGACAACTTGCTGTGCTTTGGGCTGTGGCTCTGCTGACCCATGGCTGCAATCTACCATGTGATCTAGCACCAGGTTGAAGTCCCCTTCTATTACTACAAGAGCTCTGCTTTCATTTAAATGTGATACTTTATCCACCAACTGGTGGTGGTGGTGGGGGGGGACTTCATTTGAGACATAGAGATAACCCAGGAGCAAGGAACTGGAGCTTGTGTCTAGCATTGCTAGAACCCCTCTATCATCAGAGTTGATCTTTTTTTATGATAGTTCAGTGCAGAGATTTATGAAAGAGGAGGGATACCCCTCATTTATTTTTACTGTGGCTGAGCTGTGCAATTCTGTTCCCACTCATTCCCTTCTTAAAACAGCAATTTAGTTTCCTGCAAGAATGACACCTGAGTGAATAGCCCTATAAGATGGTTTAGGACTTGTTTCCATTTCACCGGGGAGTTCATCATGAGCATGTTCCAGCTAAGAAATCTTAAGTCTGCCATCATAACATACAGAACTGGATTGCATGCTCAGTTGAGATGTTGGCGGAGCAGTTGAGTATTTCTGGGGGGGGGGGCGTCTAAGAATCAGAGATTGATAAATTGCAATGCCAACTTACTCCTTCTAGCACAGGTTCCTAGGGCATTCTGACACATAACAAAAAGAACCATTTGGCATATCAAGATATATAACCAAGACGATAAAGTGAAATGTAAGCGATAGCAAGACATAACTACATACATACTGCAAATACATGACACTAGGATCTGAGGCATGAAGCTAATTACCAGACACTGGGTGGTGATCTGCATTCTCTCATGAGCCTGACACTAGTTCAACTAGCTGGATAGGAGAGAACTAATTATTCTGAATGACACTGGCACCACATAAGTAGATTGTGTGGTTTCCTGATACTATAACACTTTCTGACCAAACATATACAGGACCAGGAGGGTATCCACTGTCCTGTGACATAAGGGATGATGTGAATAGAGCCACCTTGGTAGTGTGGGTCAGTAAAGTATGGGGACACCTGACCTACTGTACAAAGTGTCTGCCTTCAGGAATGGTGAGAGAGCTGTTAGTAGGTTAGATGCTATCCAGCTGAGAGAGGATGGGTTGCTTATGGACTGACATGATGAGGAGTCCTGCTGGTAGGAACAGCAGCATAATATCATTATGAAGCCTATTCAAGATATGCAGGTCTTGCTTCAGGGCTAGAAGTGATAGAGGTGGGTCTGACTAAGAATGTAAATCCATTATAGAGAGCCCAGAACATAATAATCACTCAGAACAACTGGCATGGAAGTATTGCTCATTTGTAGTGCCTTCGCTACCATCTCAGCACCTTGGGATGCAGTGGAAAAAGAGCTACCATAGCTCTAAGGGTACTTCTAGTCCCTGGGGCCAAAGAGGTATTGCATGCCCTAACTTGATATTTAGACTGGCACATCTCTCTCAACCAGACTGGAACTGCACATATTTGCACTGTTCCGTAGCCTGGAAGGCTGTTATGCTTAACGAAAGTCAGGATATCAAAAAGGGGTAACACTGTGTGGTAGCAAGGAGTATGAAACAGTACTTAGTTGGAAATACCAAGTGGATTCCTTTCCCACTCCCAAGACCTGGAGCGTTCAGGAGAGGGGACTATAGCAAATTACTAAACACACCGTTCTCTTGACAGCTAAGAGAATACAGAAAAGGATATGACAATAGTCCTTGATGGAAGCAGAGATAGTCCTGATATCTGCACTGTTTAGGTCTGGCATTATTAGAGGAGGGTACTGCAGCAGAAGGTTATGGCTTGTAAATGTTCAGTGTTGTGCTGGGCTGCAGTAAGAACAACCCATCCCTCTCTGTTCTGTTTGTAAGCACCAAGCTATAGAGCACCGAGTAAGTGATGATGGGAAACTGTGGTTGTTACCATGGCTACCTGTCCTTCCAAGCTCTGTGATCTACTGAAATGGCCACAGAGCTTGTGTGTGTGTGATAGGATGGAAAATGCTGATACTGATAGGACCAGAAAAAGTCCATGGTCCCAAATCATAACATGTGCAGTGTCCAGAGGTGGTGGGTTCAGAGAAGTTAGGTAGTGCAGTTCAGAAGGACTCACTGTGTGGATTGGCATAGCAGAAGCAGGAGCCTAGATCCTTAAGTTCATGGAGACAGGAATTGTGAAGCTTGACAGAGAAGGAGCAGTTTACTTTCACAAGCTAGTGGGGCTGTACTACTGCAGGTCCTATCCCCAGAGTGTTTGTGCAGCAAGCAGTACAGGGAGCAAAAGTGTATCTGCCTGTGGCATTGAATGGCAGAGTTAAGAATCCAAGGGCTGCACTGAGATGTTCCATTTTGACTGTGTATCTGGTGTACATTTGTTTTCTGCTGACCACAGGAGTCAAGTAAGAGCAGTTCATGCTTGAAAAGAGTGGCAAATAATGGATAGATAGTGTATGGCTGGATGCTCTGTGTAAAAACAACAGCACGTCCAGAAGTAAGAGTGCTACACACAGCTACAAGGTCTTAATTGACTGGTCAGTGGTTTGAGGTTTACCAGTGTGAACTCTGCAGCTGCGTGAGGCTCGGACAAGCCAGAGGACGAGGGAGCAATCTGTTAGCTGATCATTACAAATGGCTCTGTAAGAGTGCACACATCACCACAGATTTGCACAGCAATGGTGCTGTCTGTGAGCAGTCACGGTGGCAGAAATAAAGAGCAGTAGGGAAGCAAACAAAAGCGGGGAGGAGGTTTGAATGTGCTTTGATCCAGTTTTGCACAGCATCTTTCTTCACACACACAAAAAAAATTCAGGTAGAGCTGGCCCATCAGCACAGCGATAGAGTTACTGCTTGCAGCACTGGCGTCCCGTGTTTGGGACCAAGCATGGGACATCAAAGGGTTGGTTGAGGGGAGGTAGGATGAGCATCTAGAGGACAGCTCTCCTCCTTCAGAGGGTGGGTCTTGGTTCCTCAGCATCTAGCGACACCCAGTGGAGGTTGGTGTAGCAGTTGTGGGGACCACTCAGCAGCTTCATGGTGGTGGTGGATGTTTGTTGAATGGGTGCAGGATTGCACCTCCAGGGATACCTAATGACAAAAACCCCTCTGGAATCAAGCACTATGATGCCCCCAGACCGCCATTGAATTATGCCTCAGGCTGGGGTTTCTGTGGATCTCAGTCTCCCCTCTGCATCTTGTTCCTGGGGTGGAGCCCCATTGCAGGGGGCAAGCTACAGACATCCCCAGACTGGGGTTGACCTTGTGGGGGATGCTGGAGGTAGGCCTGGGTGCACAATAGGGGTACTTCCTTGCAGACCCAGAGAAGGGCATTGGTCCCCTCTTTCAAAAGCACAATCTTTTGATCAGACTTATGGAGTACAAGTTAAGATAGGTACCAAGCAAAAAAAAGTACCTGTTCAGGGTGGTGCAGCCCCTGGCCCTGTGGACCTTGTTGACAGTGTCTACAATGCAAAGGTGGCATCCTGAGGGCCGATAAATCCAAGGAGGGGAGAGGGTATGAAGTGGCAGCTATCTCAGCCCAGAATGCCTGAGAGGATGTAGAGGTCATGTCATTCAGCTGCGTCACAGGTTCTGGTGGGGCTGAGTAGGGCACTGGAGGTGAGTAGGGGAGTTTCTGTGCAGGTCCCTTTTCTGAGTCTAGCATCTTCAGCTTCAGAGGAAAGAGGCGCATACTTGTTAGTGGTGAGAAGTGCAAAGAATGACAGCTCTTCTTCCTCTCTGGATTTGACATCCATGTGGCTATGGCTGCAAGAGTGGACTGGGGAAATAGAGCATTCTTTCCTATTTCTCACCTGGTTCCTGTTTCTCCTTTTGGCCTTGGAGGGATGGGACCACTGTTATTCCCCAGGATCGTGAGGGGAAGTCTGAAGCTTGCCAATGTAGCCGACAGTGGTACTGTCCATAAGTACTACTGCCATAGCAGAAGGAAGTACTGTACAGTGTTCTGCCTCTCAAGGACGGGGATGCAGGTCTCACTATTTGCCATCCTGGGTGAGTGGTTATCTAGGAATGTGATACTGTTTCTGGCAAATTGAAGACCTTTGACATTCCATTAATCACCATCTGAACGGTAACAGGGTACCTCAACATAAAAGGTATGCCATGCTGGTGTCATCACTGCCATCCAGCTGTATAGGCCCTCCATCAGTTTGTTAGTTCCTGTGAGAAATCCGGGAAAATCATGACCAGAAAGCCATGCCACCCAAGGTGCCCCAGCTCTCTGGCCCTCTGCAAAAGGTACTTTTTCATGTGATAATGAAGAAATTTGGCCACAATGCTCCTAGGCCTTTCGCCCTTCTTGATCTATGGGCTCTCTCTATTTCAAAGTGTGGATTTCCATGGAGAGAAAGTTGAATGTGGCACAGAAAGTCATTGTGTCATTGAGTTTGGCCTTTTCAGGTAGTCCCATTAACCTCAAGCTATGTCTCCCCCTACTCTTGAGGTCATCTACCTTTTCTTGAATCTGGTGGGTGATCTTGGCCTGATCTTTCTTCTGAACCTGGAGGTGTTGGGTTGTAGTGTCTGTGTAGATGCAGTGCTTTTCTGTAGCAGTGATTGTAGCATCCAGTCCTTGGATATCCTTGCTGTTAGCCACAGTAGATTCTCTGATTTTGTCCATACCTGTGAGAAGCTGAGCAGGCAAAGCTTCTATGTGGTCTATTGGCATTGCCACTGGCTAGCAGAGAGTAGCTTATTTTATGATATAGCCATGTTTCAGTTAGAATGATTATGTCAGGGACTGGTGAAGCAACAAGGGTCTGGAGCTGGTCAATCTTTGGGAGGAGGCTGCGTATGTTAAGGTGCAGTATTTTTAAGACTGCGGGGCAGGCCAGCAGGGTGTGACCATGAGGCTGTTGGGGTGGGGGAGGTGGGAGGGGTGACAGCAGGGGTGCAGGGTCTCAGGTTGCTAGTAATGTTGGTATATGAAAGGAGCAGGAGTTCAATGATTAAATAGTAAAATTCTGCACTGTTATGCCACGGAATCCTAGTGGCCAGCCTTGAAGGGAGAGTGGGTGAGCTGCCAGTTGGAGGGCAAAAGCAGATGGAGAGTAGGAGTGTACAGTAGACGGGGGAGGCACATGAGGGAGGTGCAGGGAGGATCAGAGTACTAATTCCATAGGTGTGGCATGGTGAATTGGAGACTAGCATTGTAGGGATCCAAGTGGAGATGTGGTGGAAGTGTAGGCAAGGAGGGGAAGAGGGGGTGATAGGGATGAGGGGGCGAGATAGGGAAATGAGGACAGTTAGGAGGAAATTAAGAGTGAGCATGGTGAAGAGAGAAGAGGGTGCTAGGTGGTCCTGAGAGAGAGAAATGAAGGTGTGATAGCAGTAATACTACTACTAGTACAGAATTGGTGACTCAAAACCGAGAGCAGTCTCTGGAGAGCAGGGCTTGTGGCAAGGGATTGTAAGCTTGAGTAAAGCACTAGTGGAAGCTGGGAGCAGGTGTGGCTGGAGGACAATGGTAGGTTCCTAGAAGCACACAGGGAGGCAGAGCTATAGATATAGGGATATTGAGAACAATGGGATTGAAAGAGAAAGCACAGGAGTTGAGAATCAGGTGCTAACTCTAGCAAGGATGGCATATAATCTGTGGATAGAAAACTGGGGACTTGGTAAATTATGCTGTGGAAATCATGTCAGGTGACCGTGCTCATCTATATAAGTAATTCTACAGTTGGGGGTGGGTGGGGAGCCGGCGAATAGTGCTGGCGGGGAACCAAATCCTACAGCAGCAGGGTCATAGAAGCAGCTGGCAGTCGGTGGAAGCAAAAGGAGCTGCACGTTGACCAAGTCAGTTTAAAAGCTGTAAGGGTTCTCAAGTCAGGTAGGTCAGAAAATTTGTATTTTCTTTTTTAATTAAATGCCATGGCCAAAGGACTGTGCAGCAGAGAAGGAAGGAAGCTGGCTGCAGTCCCAAACCATTTAGCATTGTGCTTCCATGCAGGATTTGCCTTTGAAAGGGATCGCTGACTGAAAATCGTGGCACAGCTTCAATAAAATGGCGCCAATTTCAAAAACAGCAGTTGGATGCTTCAGAATTAGCAGGTCTGTACCTTGATGTTCTGTAGGATCTGAGCAAGGTGGTAAAGCAGCTCAGTGGGGGCACGTGGCCCCAACAGAGGGAGGACTGCTGTGGAAAAAGGAGAGGGAGTTATAGGTCTGGGTCAGGCTTGGGGGGAGGAGGCAAAGGGAAAGAACAAAGAATCAAGTTACAGTACAGGAGAGGGAGAGACAGGGTGATGAGGGGAGAGCTCAGCAAGAAGGAGGAGAGGGTAAGTGGGGAAAGAGGAGAACAGAGGAGAGAAAGGAGACTGTGGGGAGATTTGGAGAAAAACAGAAAAAAATGAAGAAACAAGGGGGGGGAGATGGGATAGCAGATATACAGAAAACAAGTTTGGAGCTCCTCATATAACAAGGCACAATAAATAGAATCCAACAAGTATGTTAACTAAACTGTAGAAGCTGGTTATTCCATATTTTCTATCACAATTACCTATGAAGAAAAAGCTTTGGCCAGCTATTGAGTTAAGCATTACAACAGTATAACAGTGCTTTGGCCAGCTATCAAATTAAACAGTACTAACAGTATAACAGTGAAAGCTCAGCCCTAAATAAAATTAATGAAGTAAGTTAATATTGTTATAAGGTTAAAATACACCACTCTGTCTAGGACAAGTATCAGTGGATCAGGCAATTGCACACAAATTTAGCAGCAGAGTACAACATGGCTTGGTTCTGTTAAATTAAAAAATGCAACACCAGCACTAGCTAGGAGCCGGACGCTGACCTAGTCGGTTTAAAAGCCGTAAGGGCTCTCAAGTCGGGTAGGTCAGAAAATTTTTATTTTCTCTTTTAATTAAATGCCATGGCCAAAGGACTGCACAGCAGAGAAGGAAGGAAGCTGGCTGCAGTCCAGAACCATTAAGTGTTGTGCTTCCATGCAGGATTTGCCTTTAAAAGGAATCGCTGAATGAAAATTGTGGTGCAGCTTCAATAAAATGGTGCCAATTTCAAAAACAGTGGCTGAGCGCTTCAGAATTAACACGTCCATACCTTGATGTGCTGTGGGATCTCAGCAGGGTTGTAAAGCAGCTCAGCAGGGGTGGGCGGCCCTGATGGAGGGAGGACTGCTTGAAGTGCTGTGGGATGGATCTCAGCAGGGTGGTAAAGCAGCTCAGTGGGGGTGGGCAGCCCCGATGGAGGGAGGACTGCTTGATGTACTGTGGGATCTTGGCAGGGTGGTAAAGCTGCTCAGCAGGGGTGGGCTGCCCCTACAAAGGGAGGACTTGATGTGCTGTGGGATCTCGGCAGGGTGGTAAAGCAGCTCAGCAGGGGCAGGTGGCCCCGATGGAGGGGCAGCCCGCACATCTAAAAACTAGACAAAAAACTTAATAGAGAAAACTTTACTGGAGGATCAGTAGGCCCAGGCCTAAACAGGGAACTCAGGCAGACTGGATGGACCTTAGATCTTTTTCTGCCATCACTGTCTATATTTCTGTGTAAATACATGCAACCTTATAATGGAATTCTGTTTATAGCTACCTACAGTACAACTATATGCCTGCAGTTCAGTATACAGTAAACCTTGTCAGGTGGTGTCTACCAGCCTGCAGTTTCTACCCTCTAAAAAAATTTAAGCATTATGTTACCATGTAGAAAATAAGGACATGTGGTATGCAAAGAAAGTCTCCTTACCAAAAGTTTGTTATCCATAATTCCCACTTAAATTAGGCTCTGCAGCTGAAAACACAGAAAGAATTGCATTATGTTTGTCCTTTGGAACCTAATTTTCTGGTAGCCTCAATGTTCAGGTACAAAATCATCCCATGTTGGGCTTTCCCAGGGTATACTGACTGTGTAGGTACCACAAACATGTACCTCTATCAAATGATCCTAGGTACAGCATGCTCCTAACCTGCTATTGCTGCAGTGAAACCAGGTCTGGAGTGGAGACGGAAGCCCTTGAAATTTTAACTAAGAACTGAGTCTTGGCTGAGCCAAGGTCCTGGCTTGACTCTTAGAGCATATTAAAATTGACATTTGTTTTGAAAACCATATTTATATGGTAAAGTTTGCTTTGTCCATGCAGTGCACTTTATTCACTTTAGCAACAGTGACAGATTTTGTTGGCTTTAAAAAGAAAGTGTTTTTAGTTTTTAATCAGTATTTTATCCCCTGTTGTCTCTTGACCTGCCCCTTCCAAGACGCCCCCCCCCCAGCCCCATCACCTGGCTTTTCTGTGACTTAACTCATGTTCTAGTTTTCATCTGCTACAGGACCCCAGAGGTGTGCAGTCACTGGAGTGGGGCCTGCTTGGGACTGGACCATCATTTGGATGTTTCCGCAATTTTCTGTGCTAGGGCTCACAGTACCTGCAATGATGCATTGTGCATGCTCTACCTCTGCAGACCCCCCCCCTCCCCGGCATCCAACAGGTGGGATTCCTTTCCCTTTGTCCCTCTGCACTTCTACCAATATTTCTCCTTGTGGAAGTTACCTAGCCTGTACCTCTCCCCTTCCACAAGCAAGTAGAGTTGTCAGGGGATGCTTAATTCCCCCCCTCTTCCTTTGCCAGCCCTCAAGCAACTTGCATCTATTCCTGAACCTGGGTCACCAGTGTTGTATGGCAACCAGTGCTTCTCTCCACCACACCACAGGGCTGGCGTAAGGTTTTGCTGACAATTCATTTGAATCTTTTTGGCAGTGTCATTTGCTAAACGTTGTGTGAATTTTTGGTTGACCAAGCTCCCCCCAGTGATGACTGTGCAGATGCTGTAGGGGAGGAGAGTTACAAGCGATTTCCAGACAAGACTCACAGGCAGCCAATGTGAAGTCTGCCTGGCATTATCAGAAATGGTCCAAGTCAGAACCCAGCATTCCACTGCTTTGTGACATGCAGCACATTGACAGGCAACCAGGATGGGCTGCTGTGCATAGCAAAAACAGCTGCTGTCTCCCTTACCCTAACTGTTGATCCTGGCCCACAACTGGAAACTCATGCAGAGCAGTAGGAGTCCTTCCTCATTAGCCAGCCAACAGGGCTCACAGCAAAATAAATCCCAGATGC
The DNA here is from genome assembly GCA_016271365.2 of Neoceratodus forsteri. Lineage (NCBI taxonomy): Eukaryota > Metazoa > Chordata > Ceratodontiformes > Ceratodontidae > Neoceratodus > Neoceratodus forsteri. The sequence continues at coordinate 1,408,823,082 of CM057452.1, forward strand.
CTGCAGGTCAATGCAAGTGCTGTAGTATCCACAGAGACAGTGAGGAGGGACTGCACTCCAGCCATCCACCCTTAGTGATCCGGCAGCCACAAGCACAGTAAGCAAAATTGCTGAATTTATTTGGCATTGCTGGGTGGCACACCGCTGAATTGGAGATTTAGGTTGTACAACTCAATATTTTTTAACCCATCACTCTCTTACTTCCCGGTGGTGTCAACAGATACAGTCAGTCAGATTGCCAGTTTTTACATATATGTACATGAGAAAGGCACTGTCTATCCACAGGTGATAAGTACTGCAATAAAAATAAAACACACTTTTTAATCTGACTGATATTTCTCTTATCTCCAGATTTATTATATGACACCACAGCTTCTGTAAGATTCACAGATGGTAGCTTAATGATTTTTTTTAATTCTGAACTGCAACATCAGGTCTTTATGTTTCTTTTAGTTTTTAATTTTAATGTAGTTTGGTTCTAATTTAGTGTAGTTATTACTTCTATGGATATTCATGCCCAACTCCCCGGGGTTTTAAATCAAAGATGCATTAGCACTGTTTGGTTTATCCAGCTCTACGTGTCATTTATGATTTGTAACTTTATGATGATCGCTTCTATCTAATTCATGTTTTGTTCTGTATGCAATGTACACAGGCATGACTAAAAATGGTATACTCTGATTCCACGTACCTAGTAAAATAAATGAATATTATAACCTAAGAGTCAGTTTACCAGAATAATGGCTACATTATTTAAATGGAGACAACATTGAACAGACACTTGAATTGGAAGGTAACTACTGTATATAAACAATATAGACGCTGTCTGGGTGAAATTTTTAAAATCGTGTAGATGAGGATTTGTATCAGTGCTGCTTGGCAGACTGTGACATTCTACTCCTGCTGGAAGGCCTTAGAATTTCATGATCTGTGTGCATTTCAGAGGAATTCCACCCATCTGTAATCAACACAATTCCGTCCCATTTTTCTGCAAAAAAATGTGGACATTTTACAATTTGTGTTGGTATCTATTCTATAATAGAGGAAGAAATGTGGAAAGAAATCAACAGTATGCATTGGCTTCAGCAAGAATGTTACAGTTTACACTGATGTGTACACAATGCTATTACACATGCAAGAAAGAACTGCAACCTTACCACCCAGTTTAAATCAACTATTAAACAAATGCAGATTTACTTGCTGCCATAATTTCAATCTGCACACCTCTAGTCTGGATAGTAAGCATTACCTGCATGACTGATACCATGGCTGATACAGCAAACAGTGCAGTAGTGCAGCATCACTGCTATGCTGTAATGGCTCACTCTATTAGTATTAGGATTCAGGGCATTGACTTTGACACCTGGTAACTGGACTCGGTTATCAACCAGGCAAACTCTACTGATTTGGAAGGTCACAAGATTTTCCAATTGATTATTTAACAGCTCTCCTTTTTATGCTAAAATCCAGGCCACCCAGAATACCATTCTAATTGTGTTAACCAGCTGCTCCACTGAAACAACTGGACCTGGGCTGTCCCCAAACATATTACTCTTTCTCAAATGCACAACTCAATGAGTTCAAGTCCCAGCTGAGGGGCCTGGATTCAAGTTCCAGCTGAGGCACTTACTTCTTTCTCACGTCTGTTTGTATGTGTTCCATAAATATGCACACCGCACTCATGTGTGATTGTTACAAGTACATATTTGTATTGCCATTGAGTTGTGCATTTGAGAAAGAGTAATGTGCACAGGTTCCAGTTGTCTCAGTGGCGCAGCTGGTTAACGCAATTGGAATGGTATTCTGGGTGGCCTGGGTTCAAATCCCAGCTGAGGCACTTACCTCTTTCTCACTTCTGTTTGTATATATCTACAGTACCTTTTCTCATCCCCTGACTGCTCTGGTGTTCCCTCTCTTGAGTACTAGCTCCAATCTCCCAAGTCCTGCTGCAGAAGACAAGTCAGATCCCACCACTCCTGCTTTCTGTTTCAGGATGTGAGAGAAGGAGGAGAGAGAGAGAGAGAGAGAGAGAGATGCAACACTCTTAGCCCCACCACCATAACTCATCAATGAGAGAGAGAGAGAGAGATGCAACTCTTTTAACCCCACCTTCTTAACTCATCATAGGTGATAGGGGGTGATAGCCCCCCACTTTTTAATTTTTATGACTAAAACAAGTTTAGAAAAAGTGCCCTTTGTACCCTCATAAGTGCCCTTCCAATCCTCCGCCCCCTTCCCCCCCAGGTTTTACTATCTTCCGGTATCCTTGTAACTCACTAATGTTCAATGTAAATCTCCCCAATCAATGTCTGTAAAAAAACACTAATTATTTTAGTTACCAAGGACAGCCCAGCTGAGATGCAACGTCTCATTTCAGTGGGGGTCTGCATCTACACATTTCAGCAGTTGGCAGAACTGGAGCACTGAGAGGTTAAGTGACTTGCCCAAGGTCACACAGGTTTTTGGCTCTAGCAAAGGTTTGAACCTGTAATCTCTTGGTTCCCAAGCCAGCATTCTTACCAGTAGAGCAGACTGCCTCAAAAATTATTAAACCAATTTTCCTCCCTCCACTCAATTCAGCAAAATCCGATATGCAAAAACCCCCATTTCACCATCGACTGACACAAACCACACTCCTCTCCCCCCACTTAACCAAATAAAAAAGAATATGTTATGTCCTTTGGTGGTAGACTAGCACAGCCCTCCCTCCACATTGACTAGCCACCATCTAATGAATGTGATACTGTGAAATGGTTTCATTTTTTGGATGGTAGCTGGCTGTTTTGGGAGCCCTCAGGGGGACATGATATCCATTTTGGGAGGGTGAGTAGGGGGAGATGTGGGTAATGGGTGCTGAAGGGTGATGGGACAAGTGCTTCATGTTCTTTTATTGGGATGAATGGGAATGATGTGGAGGTGGTGACACACCAGTGATGGGGATGGGCTCCTGACTGCCAGTCATTTTAATTAAATACATTGGGTGTCGTGTGCATTGTGGAGGAGAGACGCAGCACCAGTAGCTGCAACAGTACCAGCAGTGAGGCTGATCTCCTATCCACTGGTCAGAGGCATAAACAGCATTGACAGCTTCACTGTTTGCTCCATAGCCTTGATAGGATTATGTTGTTCTGCTCTGGTGAATGTTGAAATGGTAGGGTGTGCTATAGTTATGTGCTTTCAAGGGCCGGCATGATGGGTCCACTTTTGGAGGAGCATTCTGCTTATCGTGCAAGTTTATGCCACAAAGCTGAAATATAATGATGTGGCAGCAGATGTGTTGTATGAGTATAACTGTATTACTAAAATAAATGCTGAAGGCTTTTTGCATAAAGTTAAAAAGTTTTGTTTCTCTTTGAATCAACTTTGATGTGTTCTGTGGGTGCTGACCTCTCCTGGCTAATGCTGTTAGCTTTGTGCACTGCTGTTCTGCACATGTTAGAGACAGTGGCATGTCAATTTGCCTTGCCAGAGCCAATATGGATATGATTCTGTTTGCCTCTTCTTGCAAACAAAAAACAAAAAGCAAAAAGCGAAAAAAAAAAAAGAAGAACCAAACTAAATTTCTCCTAAAATGGCAAATCAAGGGATTTTGTGCCAGAATGCACACTGTCAAAACTTTCGTGAAGTTCCATCAAGGAAGGACTGTGATACAGTGTAAGTGGCTGAAAATCAAGATTCAGTATTAAACTGCATATCCAACCCGACCTATAGTGACAAAACTACACCTATATAATATTGTCATCTGTTTTAAGTGCTGCATCCCCTATATTATTTTTCATGTTGATTTTTCTTTTTAAGATTTTACAACCAATGTGAAACATTTTTGGAGAGCATTTTGATTAAAGACACTATAGTATTATACAGCACCTTAACAGTTTCCCAGGGTAGAAGGTGAGGAAAATGTAGCACGCAAGAATCAGTCATGGTCTGACTTTCTGAAACTGAGTTCCTCATTCTAAGTTTTACTTCAGACTGCAGTGACTTTGTTAATTATTCTGTTGATTAAGATTATTTTGACTGAACAGAGTAACAGCTGTGTCATGCTGTCTTCCTACCAATACTGCTTCTGTAAAAATGGAATCTGTTATAAAAGGGAGCAGCCGCTGGGAATTCATTTTTCAGCATTTGAAATGGCTTTCCCGCTGGTTGGTTTTTAATAAAAAACATTCTTGCTGTTTTACGTTTATACTGATATAGTTGCGACAGGCTGCTGCATCACACAATTCCATATGGCAACCCAACTCCAATAGCACTCATGCAAAATTTACAGATCTGTGTTAAACACCAACCACTGGGAGATCATCTGTGCAGGATTTCTTAGTCACTGGCTGGAAGTAAAACCTCTCTCTCTCTCTCTCTCTCTCTCTCTCTCCCTCTCCCTCTCTTTCTCTCTCACACGCACATTAGTGGTTTGTGTAGGTGATTTAACTGACTTATTAGCTTACGGATTAAACAGCAACTGGATTGATTTTCTTGGTAAACTGTGGTAGGTGTACTGAAGGCAACTTTGACTTGAAGAGAAAAAAAAAACTTGTTCCTGAACCCAGAGATTTATATAAGCAGTTTGACCAAGGGTTGAGAGTGCTGATCTGTCAGCATGGAGACCTGCCAGACTGTCTCTTACTCAGAGTAAGAGCCCAATTTACAAGTAGTGTAGTTCATGTATAGATCACAAATAACTAGGACACAGAGCCTGCATTTACACAATGTGTCGCACTAAGCATTATTAAAAGAGTCTCCGACTTTCCACATCTGGGAGCATGGAGGTCCATGCAGGTGTCTGGGGTGGTCCAGGTGGTGGATTTGAGCCAGATACCAGGCTTCTTGTATGGTATGTTAGTGCTGTGGAGGTGGCCACGAGTGTACATGGGCTATGCAAGAGAATCTTTTCTGTGAGCCTTATGTGCTGTCCCCCATGGCACTCATTTTGTGTCCAAAAAGACCCACTCTCCAACAATCATCTGCAGCCCACTATTAAGACATGAAGGGCTAGGTAACCATTTTGTTTTGTGTTAACATCTTTTTATTCTGTACAGCATGTAGCAGTCCCTGATGGACTGTCATATCTCACAACCCCTTTTTCTGCATGGAAGAGGGGACCCACTCTACAACAAAAAATGTTCAATTGACTGGATGCCTGGTGCCAGGCCTACTCTGCCCTATTAACACCCCCAGCACCTGCAAGGCCTTCTATGCTCATGTACTGGGTCCTCAGGGCTATGGGCTCTGTAATGTGACAAATCAAGTTGTGGTAAGGAGAGGAGCAGTCCAGTAATGTGAAAGTTAGGTGCATACTTGCCCCATGACTGGCCTTAGGCCACGTAACCTCATATGCTTACACTCTCCATTTAAAAAAAATATATATTTCATTATAAACTACAGGGCCTCAATTTTCAAAAGTAAAACTATGATGCAATGTGTCTGCACCTAACAGGTATGATGCAAATGGCACCTTGCATCATAGTTTGGGTTATCACAATTTTCAAACTCTGGCTGTGGTGAAATCAGGATGCCATGCAGCAAAGCCCCCTGTGCCACCCATGCAGCTAAAGCACCTGTGTGCCAGGTCACAAGGGTGGTTGTGCCATGTAGGTGCTGCACCATCCACTTTTATCCTATTCGAGAAGCCCTGCCATGATCGCAAGAGGGGGCTGCCTATAGACCAGCCAGGAGGTGGTCTAAGGGCCATGTGCCACTGCTGGATAGCATGGTGATTGAGAGGGACCTGTCAGGAAGGGGCTGGGGCAGAAGGTGCATGGAAGTGACACAGGAGATGTCACAGAAATGATGACTATATCAAGGTAGTGAGCTGGCACCCAGTGGGGGTGCCATGTGCAAGGGAAGATGGTCGATCAGCCCGGGTAGTAGGGGGTTGGCAGGGATGGACCATAACCTGACCCCAGGTGGGCACAGCCTGGCACCATCCCCATAGGGGACAAAATACCTAACCCTGTAGGTGGGAAGCAGTGACTGCAAGATGAGGACTGCCAAGGTGGAGGGAAGCATTCTCCATGCACGGCAACAGTCCCCAGGTACCCGGCCCCTCCCTGCATTATGGCAGCCTGCCTCCCACCGACAGGGTTAGGGCTTTCAGCACCCTAAGGGTCAGGTGCCAGGATTATGCCCACTTGGGGCCAGGTCACAGTCCCTCCCTGCCAATCCCCCACCTACCCAAGCTGATTTGCTGTCTGCTGTTGTGCATGGCACCCCCACTGGTTGCCAACTCACCACCCTGACATAGCCACCATTTCATAGACACCCCCTAGGGCACCCTTCCATGCATTTTCTGTCTCTGGACCCCATCTTGCAGCCATATTCACCCACCATCTTCTCGGCCCCGTGATTGTTGGGGGGGGTGTTAATGGATCCTTCTGTCAAACCCCACAGGTGCTCCACTTCTTTGGTGCAACCCAGCAGATGCGACAAGTCTTGAGTGCATTGACCCTTATTTTTTAAAATATGGTGCAGAGTCCTTTATGCACCCCAAGATTGCTGTAGCCCCAGATCACCACAACTTGCGGCAATCTAAGGGCTCTTTGAAAATCAAGCCCCTGCACTTTGTATCATTATACTGTAATCAGTGTGTTCTGACATCATCTTTGTATTGTCTTCTGTTAAGAACAGTACAAATAGTGAATGGGAGTGCACGCTCCCCTCCCCCATCTCAGATCACCATTGACGGCACATCCATTACGGACCCAGAAAACATTGCAAACTACCTCAACACAGCCTTTACGGACCTGAGCTCCATCCTCCCCAGTAATTTCTTTGACCCACCACCCTCCCTACCTGCCCCAGCCCTCCTGTGCCCCTGCTTCCACCTGCGTGAGGGTAACTGCCCAGGAAGCCAGACCCCACCTGGTCAGAGCACTAAAAAGCAATAATCCAGGTGCTGACTAAGCCTGACCCCAGAATTCTCCGTCTGGTTCCTGGGTCAGTTCTTGCCCCTTACTAGCCTTCTCAACAAATCCCTCTGTCTGGGCAATTCCCAACTGCATGGAAGGCTGCCATTATCCACGCCCATTCAGGTGGTGGTGACAGGTCGCTGCCGGGAACTACCGTCCAATCTCCATACTCCCCCTTTCCAAAACACTAGAGAGCTGGTTGCCACACAAATCTCTGAATACCTGACCAAATACAACATCCTCTGCCCAGAACAGCACAGTTTCCATGCTGGTCACAGCACCGGCACTGCACTAGTTGAATTCTCAACCTTCCTACACTCCTCTCTGGATTCTGGCTCCCTAGCCGGAGCAGTGTTCATCGACCTCCCAAAGGCATTCGACACTGTCTCCCACCCCCTCCTGCTGGATGCCCTCTGCCGCATTGGCTTCACCACTGGGCCTCTTGCATGGTGCACCAGCTACCTATCTGCCCGCTCCCAATGTGTCAGAATTAATGGGACACTTTCCAAAACTAGTCCAATCTGTTCAGGAGTTCCTCAGCGATCCATCCTGGGACCTCTACTCTTCTCACTCTATCTGTGCCCTGCCCAGTGCATGCACTGGGAAAATTCTGTATGCAGACGGTACCGTCATATTTGCCACTACGTAACCCTATCTCCCTCCAGGACTCTCTACAACTATCCTTTAATGATGTTGAAACCTGGTTTGAAGAGCACAGACTGGTCATTAATCTCAAAAACAAAGACAATGCTCTTTGCCCACCCCAAAACAAAGCCAGCAACTTCCACTCCATATCCTCCTCGGGTCCAAACAGCCTCTTGAGCAGGTCCACTCCTATAAGTACCTTGGGTCTCCCTTTGATTCAGCACTCACCTACCACACCCACATTGATGCACTTGCCTCAGCCACTAATGTGCGACTTGGCATCTTATACCGACATAAAAACTGTCTCCCCCCGACTGTCCTCCGTATAGTGGTCACTTCCTCTATACTATCCCTGGTCGACTATGGCCTCCCAGTATACGGTGCTGCTGACACAACTGCCCTCAATAAAATTTGCCTCATCTTAAATAAAGCATGCAGGTTAATCACTGGGGCCCCAGGATGACGCTCTTGCCAGCTCTATGACATGGCGAAACTGCTGAATCTGGACTGACGTCTATGCTGCAAACTTGCTTAACAAAAAAAACCTTCTAGGACTTTTCCCCACCTGGGCTGACAGCCTCGCTGCGACAAGCCCAACCCTTGGTCTACTGAGTCCTCCTGCGAGCCACTCTTCTGGTCCCAAGATCCAGAACATCCCATGGACAGAGATCCTTTTGCTTTAGAGAGTCTGGTCCTGGTATAACCGGCTCCCTGCCCCCATCTCAGATGCCCCCATAGTTTCCAAATTCAAACTCGCACTTCACAGCCAACTATTTAACACGCGAAGCTGCACCTGTATATAACTGAGGCGCTGCGCCCAGTGCCCTGACAATGCCCACTGGGCAGCATCCACTCCACATTGCACTAATCCTCATCCATTGCTGTTTATACTGCTTTGACCTAGCTACATCTTGCAAACTTGCTTATCTGCTGACTGGATGTAGTCATCGGTGCTTGCTACCATTAATCCAAATGCTGTAACCAAAATTCAGTTGTTTGTCTGCATCATATGTAAGTCTGTTATGTATTGTCCTCACTGTGATGAGGTACCTTTGGAAATGAGCCTCTGGCTCAAAGGTTGTAAACCAATTTCTCAAATAAATAAATAAAAATGAATGAGTGCACTACGATATGCTGTAGGTGTAATCTTTTTGTGATGTGTGACTGAGGTGTGCAAACTCTGGTTAGTCTGTGATTGCCCCATCCCTAAAATGCTATTTACAGCTTTCTGGATAGGATAGGATAGGATAGGATAGGATAGGAAAGGAAATTACATTTATTTATTGCTGTTCTGGAAACACTGAGCACTGTGGAATCAGTAGACAAGTAGCATACAGACAAAAGCATGTATTAAATCCAAAACTTAATAAACAGAAAAATACATCAATAAGAGAATGCAAGATGCACTCCAATCATACTTAGAGATTAACAAAATTAAAAGTGGCAGATACAGGAGGTCACATGAGAGCATACCTTACATGGATGCCTTAAGTCTCAGCTTTGTACTAACCCTGCAGGAATCTGGCCCCATCCATTAATTTTTGCTGCAGAATGGGGGCCCAAACTACAACATCTATTAGGGGAAAGGCATGTCTATAGGAAACTGAGACTTTAAAATGCCTACAGCACCACAGAAGTGTAAAAAAGGGACATCTTTGTCTCCTAAGATTCACTAAGACCCACTAAGAAAGTTGGAAGGAGTATAAGGCCAAAGCCCATGAACGCGCCTATCAGTCACCCATAATATCCAAGGGAAATGTCATGTAATAAGTAGTTGTCTAGCTGTTGTTTGAAGATATTCTTGGTTTTACTGATGGCAATATCTGTAGGGAGTGAATTCATAGAAATATAGAAACATAGACTTTTTTTTTGAGTAATCTATTTTTCCGCCTCCGTGCTCGCTGAACCTTCCCTCCTTTGGGCTCTTTCAAGTTCCCTCTGACCCCTTCTGTCCTTTCCCAGCCCTCCTCAGATCCCCAGACGTAGCTGATCCCCGAGATGTCCCGTGTAGCTCCTTCACGGCAGGTCCTCTTCCTCCGAGGGGAAGGCACTCGGGAGGGATAGCCCAGCACACACTTTCTAGGCCGGGATGCTGCTGGGAGCAGGAGGCACTAGAAAGGCACTGGAGGCCCTCAGGAATGGAGAGCCATCATCCAGAGGCCAGCGAGTGATTTTCCTGGTTTCCTGAAGGCACGTCAAGGCAGGAGCCGACGTCTGTCACGCACCGCCCCTAATGGCCCTGATGTGCTGCACTACCACTGGCTTCCACCAGTGGTCGTTAAGGCACCAGGTCATGATCCCTGCCCTCCCTGGAGACAGCGAGCAGTCGTGGGACGCTCAAGCTGCCTCCCCAGCCTCAGCCCTCCAGTGACCTGAGCTCATTCCCAAACCCAGGTCGCTGGCGTTGCAAGCGGAACCAAATCATGATACTGGACGGGGCCGCAAAACATAGACTTTAATATAAGGACCACTTGGCCCACCTAGTCTGCCCATTTCCCTACCTCACAGGATAAGCTGAAGTCTTGAAGAACCAACAGTCGATTTCTTTTCCTCACCCCACAAGAATTGCCTTATGTCTGTCCCATGCATTTCTGAATTCTCCCACAGGTTTTGACCCCACAGCCTCCTCAGGAAGGCTGTCCCATGCATCCACTACCCTCTCTGTGAAAAAATACTTCCTCACATTGCCCCTGAACCACCCCGCCCCATCTTTAAATTGTGTCCTCTTGTTCTTGCACATCTCTTTTTCTGGAAGATGCTACCCTCTTGGACTTTGTTGATTCCACTGAGGTACTTAAAAGTTTCTATCATGTCCTCCCTCTCCCTTCTTTCCTCAAGGGTATACATATTAAGCTCCTTTAGTCTCTCCTCGTACAGCTTCTCTTGCAGACCCTGCACCATTTTAGTTGCCCTCCTCTGGACTGCCTCTATCCTGTCTATGTCCTTGCGGAGATGGGGTCTCCAGAACTGGATGCAGTACTCCAGATGGCGTCTCACCAACTGTCTGTACAGAGGGATTACAACTTCCTGTTTTTTGCTAGTGATGCCTCTCCCTATGCATCCCAGTATACCCCCAGCCCTCCCTACTGCCTTCTCACATTGCTTGCTAACCTTAAGGTCATCTGATATGATTACCCCCTGGTCCCTTTCCTTTTTTGTTGTTGTTACTACCCCCCCATTGTGTAATCTTCCCCTGGGTTCTTGTTTCCCAGTTGCATTATTTTGTGCTTCTATGCATTGAATCCAGGCTGTCATACTTCTGACCACTCCTCCAACCTTGCCAAGTCCCTTCTCATCCTTTCCACGCCTCCTTGTGTATCAACCGTGTTGCAGATCTTTGTGTCATCTGCAAAGAGGCATGCTCTTCCTTCCAGTCCCTCTGCAATGTCACTTATAAAAACATTAAAAAGGACTGGACCCAGTACTGAACCCTGCAGTACCCCACTAGTAACCCTTCTTTCTTCAGAGTGGACTCCATTTAAAATTACCTTCTGTGTCCTGTTGTCCAGCCAATGTTTTACCCAGGCTACCACCCTGGGACCCACTCCCAGGCTGGTTAGTTTGATTATTAATCTTTTGTGTGGGACTGTGTCAAATGCCTTGCTAAAGTCTAGGTAGGCCATGTCCATAGCCCCTCCCTGGTCTACTACTTTTGTCACCCAGTCAAAGAAATCAATTAGATTCATCTGACATGACCCTCCTGCTGTGAACCCATGCTGCCATGGGTCCTGTTTTCCATTGGCCTCTAGGTACTCAACAATTCTTTCCTTCAGAAGTGATTCCATCACTTTCCCTACCACAGAGGTCAAACTGACAGGTCTGTAGTTTCCTGCCTCTGTCTTGGTCCCACTTTTGTGAAGGGGAATCACATCCACCTTCCTCCATTCCTGAGGTACCACACCATCCTCCCATGATTTGTTAAAAAGGGTAGTCAGTGATGTCACTAGTTCTCCCCTTAATTCTTTTAGAATTCTGGGGTGAATTCCGTTAGGCCCTATTGCTTTGTCCACCTTCAGTTTTAGGAGTTCTTTCAGAACCCTTTCTTTTGTGAAAGGACTGGGATCACCCCCCCCCCCCATCCAGAGTGCTTCTGTTAATTGGATTAGGCACCTCCCCCTCATCTTTTGTGAATACTGAGCAGAAGTATTGGTTCAGTATCCCTGCTTTTTCACTGTTCCTCTCTGCCCACCCACCGTCCATTCTATTCAGTCTCACTGTCCCTCCCTTTGTCTTTCTATACTCTCTGATGTACCTATAAAAGGTTTTATCCCCCTTCTTAACAGAGTTGGCTATTTTTTCCATGATTTTATATTTCTATGAGACATGAAATATCTTCTTTTTTTGGTATTAAAGCATTGTCTTTTTATTTGATGTGGGTGTCCTCTTGTGTTAATATTCATCTGCTTGAAATCAATGCCAATTTCAAGCATTAAGTTTTTGTCATTTATATCTCTTATGAGCATCAGGTCACCCCAAGTCTTCTTTTTTCAAGAGACATTAATCCAAATTTGTCCAGTCTCTGTTCATAATTTAAGGACTGTGCATCATCTATACATTTTGTAATTTTTCTTTGAATTTTTTCAGTTCTTAAGATGTTTTTCTTATTGTAGGGACACCATAATTGAAAAACATAATCAAATATGGGGCGATTATATGATCTATACAGCAGAAGAATAACTGATTTGTTTCTTGATTTAATATTCTGTCTTATACTACACCAAATGCAGATTTGCTTTATTTATGTTCTCAGTTATTTAAGTATTGAATGTTAATGTATTCTGTACTGTAATTCCCAAGTCTTTTTCAGACTCCACCACTTTTATAGATAAATTATTGAGAGAGTAGGGTGTGATAGAATTTTCAGTTCCAAGGTGCACAATGCTGCATTTGTTATTGTTAAATTTGTGACTCCATTTTTTGGACCCCTCAGTCAAAGTATTTAAGTCAGTTTGTATAGAAATTGATTCAGACAGTGTCTTGCAAGGACCTCCAAGTTTGCAGTCATCTCATATTTTATAATATAATTTTCTAGATTATCAGATAAATTGGTTATAAACAGCTGAAATATTAAGTGCACCAAGACTGATCCTTAGGGTACCCCATTAGTAACCAGTCTCCATTCTGAAGCATGACCTTCTATTAGGACAACTTTGAGACCAATTTAATAACCATCTTTTTATCCATTTTATAATGCTAGTGTGTATGTTATAGAGATTTAGTTTTATTAGTAAGGCCCAGTAAGGGACAGAGTCAAATGCATTTTTGAAGTCCACAATACCACATCACATGGTGTCCTGCTGTCAAGATGCTTACTCACTGATTCATAAAAGCATAACAAGTTTGCAGTACAAGATCGACCTTTATAAAAACCATGTTGTTTTGAGTCAATTTCTGAGAAGTTGCTTATTATTTTGTCCTTAAGTACGCTTTCCATAATTTTACAGAGAATTGGAGTAAGGCTAATAGGCCTATAGTTATCCATATCCCCTCTGTCTCAACCTTCTACGAAGATGGTGGCCCACCGGTTCTCCCACCCCTCTACCCAACCCAGCTCAGTACTCCAAACCAACCTGTTTGAGTAAATTGCCACGAGTGTTGAAACTAATAGGCAAACTGTGAGAGACACGCAGATCAGCACTGAGACCCTTACATGATGGCTATTTACCACTGAGAAACAAATGCTTACAGTAACAGGCACCCAGGTGGCCCAAAATCAGCTGCTTCAAGTAGCCAAGGCACAGATCAAATGACTAATTTACAAGACTGAAGATCTGGAGGGGAGAGGAATGTGTATAACCTTATGAATCTTAGGCTTGCAAGTGGGTATAGAAGGCAAGTGCATTACACAATTCCTCCCCACAAACCTTCCAGTGTGGTTTGGCCTAGATCCTGCAGTCTATGATTTTGAGATAGACCAGGCTCATCGAATCTGGAAAGAAAAGTCCACTCCCACAGCAATGAAGCCCTGATCACTTATCTCTAATTTCTTGCACTTTCAAGATAAAGAGCTTATTTTATGCATAGCAAGAGCACTCTAAGTCATAATGGTGGTAGGAAACAGTATTTAGTTCTGCCCCAACTATCCTTGTGGGGCCTTGGAAAAACATTAAGCCTTTGAAAGGGTGACTTTGGGACTCCACAGTAGAGGCATCTCTTACTCCCATTTATATCCAGCAGTTCTGGAAGTCACAGTTCAGGAAAAAAAGCACCATTTATAAACTCCAGAAGATGACAACTGCTTTTTTCAAGCAGCCCTTGGCCCTCCAAAATCCCATGAGTGGCGGAGCATGCAGCAGAGCTGTTCAAGGAATGAATGGACACAGACACCCCCCGGACTACTTCTGAAGATCGCCATGCAGAGTAATACCATCTCAATTTATTTCTATACTATGGTATAGTTGTTCATGTATTGTCCCTACCATACTGTTATCTGCATCTCATAATTATCTCCTTGCCCTTTTCTTTTCTGTGTATAAATTATGACTCTGGATCCATTTTAATGCCCTCAAAGCTGTAACCTGCCATATGTATATAACAATGACTCAGGTTCAACTTTACAACCCCTGAAGTTGTAACCTGCCAATTGCATATATCCCATTTCTGTATTACTTATGTATTGTACTGTATATGTTATATTTGTGTATTTCGATGTGGATCCTTTGCAAAGGAGTCTATGACTCAAAGGATTGCAATTCCGATTCTCTTCAATAAATACTGTAAATAAATATCATGAAGTACTTCACACTGGAGCAGAGGTTTGTGGCTCTTTATTCCATGAGGCTAGCAACTCATTTTGAATGTGACTGCACAGTGGCTTAATATTGATTCTTCTGGGCTGCAGCAAGGTTGTTCTGATCCTGTTACTAACTCCAGAGAAGCATCTGTTGATCACTTGCCCCCTCCTGACACACTCTAACTTGGGGCCTGTCTCCTCTCAACCCGAGGGACTGCCAGTTGTCTACCACTACTCATACCCTACTAATCTCCCAGTGCAGCAAGAGCCCGAATCTCTGTTCCCCCTGCTCTCACTCGGGTGCTGGGACTATTCTGTTATCCCCAAGAGGAGTTCTGCCTGGAGTATTCAGTTCAGTGGCTCATTACTACTAAAACTGTGTGGTGGTGAAAAGTACCTCGGCCAGCATGGGACACAGAACTGGGGCAGCAGGGGATGGTGTTTGTTTTGTTAGAGGTTGTTGCTTGTTCAGTTATCCCCTGGTCATTTCTTTCTACTGCGTTAACTTTTTCATTGGAACCTTTACAGGTTGTTTCTAATGCAATTATAGTACTGTTAGTTTGTATTACACAAGTTCTACTCAGTTTTAATACTACTGTATGTTTTCTCCCACACAGCTAGTTCTGTATGTACAATAAGGATTGGGTTTCCAGTCCCCATAGAAGTCTGTAGTCATGCCTTACCTCCATGTGGCAGCCCTCTGTAATGGTGGTGTTCGTCCACTTTAAATTAGATGGACAGTAACTTTCATTATCAAACTCACCTAGTACCCTTCTGGTCTCCCACACTAACATATTACACAAGTTGCCTGCTGGGTACAAGGTTGGGCAAGGGGTAACATCCACACTATGCCTGATATTAAAGTTGGCTGTTGTTATTTGTAGGAAGAGCTGGTCAGCTTAACTCTACTCAGCCATCACACATTTGGTAGGCTATTAGGCAGGGTATGCATTTCATTAAAGTTCATCTCCTTAACTTTTTTATAAGGTACTCCATGCTCTTAATTCTCCTACCAGGCACATAGGCCAGTCACCCATAGTTTTGGTGTTGATACAGGAAGTGGATCTTGGGGTGGGCAGAAGCATCTCCCGATTGATTAACCTAACTTCCTTTACAGAGTAGGCTTGATAACTGTCCTCACTGTCACTTAATAAAAGTTTCTAGTAAGCCTCTACCAGAGCAAATCGTTTCTACTATGAGACTGTTTTTGGGTATATTAATGTCTTGCTCTTGCCTAACTGTACATTGTTGTAGCTGTGCTGTTGCTAGTGAAGGGTGTATATATTGTACTCCTTAGGGCGTCTTTATGAGACACAGCAGAGTTTGTTAACAGAGTCATTTCATCCATGCATATGTGAAGAGTTTTTCTCATGTTTATTTGTTGTTTGGTGGGGAGTGGGGTGGTAACCTCAAGGGAATCAGCAAAGTCCAAGAGGGTAGCATCTTTCAAAAAAAGAGATGTGCAAGAACAAGGGGGCACAATTTGAAGATAGAGGGAGGATGGCTCAGAGGTAATGTGAGGAAGTATTTCTTTACAGAGAGGGCTGTAGATGCATGGAACAGCCTTCCTGAGGAGGTCATAGAGTCAAAAACAGCGGGGGAATTCAAGAATGCATAGGAGAGACATAAGGCAATTCTAGTAGGGAATAGGAGGAAGTAGGCTGTTGGTTAACTAGGATCTGCAGCTTATCTGTTAGGTAGGGAGATGGGGAGACTAGGTGGGCCAAGCGGTCCTTATCTGCTGCCAGATTTGCTGTTTCTGTTTCTAGGTAGGAAACCGGTGATGGTTCTACTGATAAGGCCCTATGTCTCTAATATGGCATTTTTTGATAGTTCAAAAATTGTTTCCCAGAACACCAGGGGCCTGAATTCCCTTTTAAAAAGGAGGAAAGTTTTACATTTATAAAACATGCAGTGTGACATATCCCTCCTCCAGAAGACCCACCTGTAGGATGGGAAGGCACCTCATTTATGCTGTTCCTGGGTTGGACCATCATACCACTGTGCATAGTCCTCCAAGCAGCAGACCATTGCCATCAGCTGCAGGAGGGGTCTCTAATTAGGGATACACAAAGAGTACAGATACCCTGAAGGCCAGATACTTATTATAGAGAGGATGTATCAGGATGAACCAATTGTTTTAGGCTGTCTGTATGCTCCTAAATTTCTTGAAACTGCATTTTTTGACTACATCCTTTGGGAACTCCCAACAAACCCAGCAGGGGTCATTGTAGGAGAGAACATAAACCTGGCTCTCACCTCTCCCTTAGATAGAACTAGACAAGGCCATTGGGGTGAACCTGTGGTGGCTAACCTTGTTCTCTCCACATACAGTAATACTGGCCTTAGTGACAAGCGGTGGGCACTTCACCTTAATGAAACTGACTTCCCTTAGTACTCTTAAGTGCATGATACCTATAGTAGGTTGGATGTCCTGTTTGAATCCCAAGAACTTGTCACCAGGATTTGGGAGGTAATATTAGGCAATATTTTAATTTCAGACCATTCCCCCATAATTCTCTCCCAGGTCTGGGGCAGATTCTCTTGACCAAGGAGCAAATGGTGTTTCAGTATCTCCCTCCTACAACAAATCTCCTTTACAACCTGGCTAAAACCAGAGCTGCTGGAGTATTTTTCCCTTAATGTACTTCAGAGGTCTTGGCTGCCACCCTGTGGGAGGCAATAAAGACTGTCATTAGAATGAACTTGATTGCCCACACCTCTCACCTAAGAAAGGAAAGAGACCAACTGACTAGGCAGAGGAAATGTTATCTGAAAACAATTAGGTCATAATTACCAAGTTAACCCTCCCCTTCGGCAGTCTTTCTGCCCCAGATTATGAAGACATGAGCTACACTGTAAGGTTCTTTCAGCACAGAAAAGAATATACCCAGTTTCATTTAAATCAGTCATATTAGAATGTAGGACAACACCCACATCTGAGAAATGTATTCCCCATAGTTCAAACAGGACTGGGCACCCGGGTCACCTCCCCCAGCTGATAATTCTTGAATTTCAATAGTATTGTCAGGCCCTATACACCTCTGATGTCCCCCCCCATTAGTGGAACAGTTCCAGGGTTTTTACCAGGATATCTCCTAACCACAGGTATCACCCTTACTAACATACACCTTATGCAGAGCAGGAAGTCAGGGACGCAATGATTGGTATGTCCAAAGTAAGTCACCTGGTCTGGATGGAGTCCCCAGCAATTTCTTTGCATCCTTTGCTGAGATGTCAGTGCCCAAACTATCTAGGGTATCTGATAAAGCTTGGGAAAAGGGCTATTTACCCCCTCCTTTATGCAGTCTTAGATCACCCTGATCCTCAAAAAGGGGAACAATAGCATACTTTGGTCTCAGATTCACTTTATTTCCCTTATAAATGTAGACACCAAGATTTTCACAAAGGTACTGGCAGGGAGGCTCAATTACATCATGAGAGACCTAATCCATCCAGACCAGGAAAGTTTTGTATCTGTCTGCCTGGGCACGGATAACATCTGCAGGATTTTGAAACATAGAAACATAGAATCTGTCAGCAGATGAGGACCATACGGCCCACCTAGTCTGCCTATTTCCCTACTCATTGCTACAGCCCCAGATCCTTTTTGATCTATAGCTCTCCTGCTCTGCACATCTCCAGGGTACTCTTATGTCTATCCCATGCAATCTTTAACCCCCGTATTGTTTTCACCCCACCACTTCTGCTGGAAGGCTGTTCCACAGCTGCCATACCCTTTCAATGTGAAGTATTTCCTAACATTACCCTTGAGCCTTCCATCCTTCAGCATCATATCATACTCCCTTGTTCCTGTGCAGAGTTTTCTTTGAACTATGCTTTCCACCTGTACCCTATTTATTCCCCCTAAGGTACTTGATAGTCTCTATCATATCTCCCTTATCCCTTCTTTCCTCCAGAAAATAGATATTAAGGTCCTTAACAGAGATGTTGTGAAATTAAATGTTGTAGGTGAAATTCCCATGAAATCAGCAATTTTGCAGTGCAAAATATTTTGTGTAATTCGACCAATCCATTAAATATTTCTCGGGGTGCAAAGTTCTGAAATTTTGCCCTTAAAATGTGAAATTTCACCCAAAAATGGTGAAATTTTGCCCACAAGTGACAAATGTTGCCATTTTGTGGGTGAAATTTCACTCTCCACAGGCAAAATTTCGCACTCTATGCTGGAAAAATTCCACATTTTGCTTCTGCAAACAATTTTGCAAATCAGCCAAATTATGAGAAATATTTCATGTAATGAAATTTGACAATTTTGCACATCTCTAGTCTTTTCTCATAGGGCTTCTGGTGCAGTCCATGTACCATCTTCATTGCCCTTCTCTGGACTGCCTCTGTTTTGCCAATGTTCTTCCAGAGAGATGTGGTCTCCCGAACTGGACATAGTACTCCAGCTGAGGCCTCACCAGTGATCTATACAATGGCATGATCGCCTCTTTCCTCCTGCTTGTTATGCCCCTTCCTATGCACCCCAACATTCTGTTTGCTCTCTGCACCACCTTTTTACATTGTTTGGTTCACCTTTAGTTTCTCAGATACGATAACCCCCAGGTCTCTCTCCTGACTTGTGGTGGCCAGAACTTTCCCACCCATCCTGTACTTCTCCTTTAGATTCCTGTGACCCAGGTGCATGATCTTGCACATTTTAGCATTGAAACTCAACTAGCAGACACCCAACCACTCCTCTAATAGGCTTAGTTCCTTTCTTATTTTTTCCACCCCCTCCAATGTGTCCACTCTGTTGCAGATCTTGGTGTCATCTGCTAAGAGGCACACATTTCCCTCCAGACGCTCTTAAATGTTGCTAATAAAGACATTGAATTGGACTGGCCACTGCACCGACCCCTGTGACACCCCACTGGTCACCTCCCTCTCCTCAGATTTCATGCCATTTACTACCACCCTCTGAGTCCTGTCCCTTAGTCAGTTCCAAACCCATTTTACCACTGTAGGACACACTCCCAGGCTCCCCAATTTATTTAGCAATCTCCTGTGTGGGACGGTGTAGAAGGCCTTGCTGAAATCCAGGTAGGCCACACCCACCACCCCTCCCTGATCTACCACCCTGGTTACCCAGTCAAAGAAATCTATATGATTTGTCTGACAGAATTTTCCCGCTGAAAATCCATGTTACCTTGGGTCCTGTGCCCCGCTATCCTCCAGAAACATCACAATCCTCTCCTTAAGTAAGGACTCCATTAGTTTTCCCACTACTGAGGTCAGAGTTACAGGCCTAT
The DNA here is from genome assembly GCA_016271365.2 of Neoceratodus forsteri. Taxonomy (NCBI): domain Eukaryota; kingdom Metazoa; phylum Chordata; order Ceratodontiformes; family Ceratodontidae; genus Neoceratodus; species Neoceratodus forsteri. The sequence goes on from CM057452.1 coordinate 1,408,842,623, forward strand.
AATTGCCTGCCTCCTCTCTGCTTCCACTCTTGTGGAGAGGGACCACATCTGCCCTTCTCCAGTTCTCAGATACCTCCCCCGTTTCTAGTGATGCATTGCTGGCAGTATAGCCTATATAGTATAGTATAGCCTAGAGGTTTGAGTAACGATCTGTGAATGAGCTTGGTACATCCAGCAGACCAGACCTTGGTTTGATTCTCACAACCTCCACTTCCATACTGTGTGACTCTCAGGAAGTCACTTAACCGCCCAGTGCTCCCAGGTTGCCACCTGACAACAGGCACTTGTGCCTAGTGGGCCTTACCTGCTTACCAAAGACTAAAATAAAATGCATTTTAAAGGGCAGCCAGTGTTTCCACTAGAACTTCCTTGAGTTCCTTTAGTACTCTGGGGTGGATCTCATCTGGCCCCATTGCCTTATCTGCTTTTATTTTCCTGAGTTTTTCTAGGAATCTTTCCACTGTGAATGGACTGGTGACTACCTCCCTCCCCTGAATACCCCTCTTAATGAGTCTCAGTCCATAACCCTCCCCTTCCCTGCTGAATACTGAGCAGAAGTGCTTGTTTAGTATCTCAGCTTTTTCTAGGTCATCCTTCACCACTTCTCTTCCTTCTTCAGCCTAACAATCCCATTTCTGGTCTTTTTTCTCTAGCTAATGTATCTGAAGACAGACTTGTCTCCTTTCTTAATAGCCTGAGCTATATCTTCCTCTGTCTGCTTTAGCCCTTCTAAATATTTTCCCAGATTCCATAAACTTCTTCAGATATTGTTCTCTGTCCTCATCCTTTTGTTTTTCCTTCTATCTTCTTTCTTTTTTTGGGGGGGCTGGCTCATCAATCCACTAGGTAGGCTTGCCAAGCTCCAGCAGCTGCCCAGTCATACTCAGGCTTACCCCTCCGAATAGGTCCTCCAGTAGGTGAACTTGGTGGCCAGAAGGGATAGCAATGGAGCCGGCTCTTTAGCAGCGGCAGGCATTTTTGTGTGCTGTAAACCCCACGTAGGTTGGAACGTGCATAGATGACCCACGTCCTTCCCACCCCCAAACATGCAGGCACCAACCACAGTGGAACTCTCAGCTTCCACCAGGGATCTGTCATGCATCGGAAACTCAACCCACCTCCCCCTGGAGTAGAAGAGCAGTCCACTAGATGCTGAATCCTACTTCCCCCAGACGGCCTTCCAACTCCCGGATCCATTCCCAAACCCGGGTCATCGGCACCGCAGATGACGATTGTGCCTCCGCACCAGCGGGTCTGCTTTCCTTGTATCTTCTGAAGGCTCTTTTCTTTTGATCTACTTGCTCGGCCACTACCTTCAAGAACCATAATGGCCCTTTATATCTTTTGGTCTTGCTATGCATTTTGACACAGTAACCTGTTACGTTTGTTATGACTCTCTTGAGTCTAGACCACTGTTTTTCCACATCTCCCCCCCCTGTAGCTTCCACTGCTAGGGCTATTTTGAGATTTCTACCCATCTTCTTAAAGTTAGTCTTCCTGAAATCTAGGACATTTGTCCTTGTATGGCTTGCCTTCTCCACTGTGCTTACCTTAAACTATACTGTCCTGTGGTCACTGGTACCAAGGGGACTGCCTACCTTCACATCTGTGAACCTGTCCCTGTTGGTCAGGACCAAATCCAGTATAGCCTTCTCACGGGTTGGTTCTGCTACAAGTTGTCTTACAGCAAGTTTGCCTCATTCAGGGCAATCATGAAGTCCCTGCCCCTTGTTGTACATGCAGTCTGAGTGCTCCAGTCTACCTCAGGCAGCTTGAAGTCACCCACTAGTAGCAGTTTCCCTTTGGCTGCCATTTTGTGGATTGTTTCCACAAGATCTTCATCTGATTCCTCCCCTGTGCCAGAGGTCTGTAAATCACTTCAGAGTGAATGGCTGTCCTTGGACCTATTATGGGAGACCCCAGACATACAATTTGCCCACTACCACACTGTCTCTTGATACTAAAAAAGCATTTAACAGGGTGAAATAGGTATATCTTTTTGACACAATGACCAGATTTGGATTTGAGCAAAAGTTTATTGCCCTAGTCAAGCTGCTCCCCTAGCTGAGGGGAGGGGCAGAATGAGTCAGGGAGACATAAACTGTTCCCCTCTCACAAGCTCAAGTTGTCAACTATGGGAATCCAGAGGGAGAAAAAAAGAAAATTAAATCCAGGATGTAGAAGAAAAGAATGAAGCCAAGACAACGAGTGAGCAAAATAAGGGAAGACAAATGGAAAAAAGGAGGGGGTGTGGCAGCACTTCCTGGAAAGCCATGTGTGTGAATGCTCACAGTCTGGGCAACATAATTGCGGACCTAGAAGTCACCATGGCAGAAGTGGATCTGGATTTGGTCGCCATTACAGAGACCTGGTGCAGTGAAAACAAGGACTGGGATATGGCCATACCGGGTTATGTTCTGTTCAGAAGGGAAAGGGATGATAGAAAAGGGGGAAGAGTAACTCTTTATGTGAGGGAGAAGATAAAGGTTATGGAAATACAAGAGGAGAAGGGGGGAAAGGAAGTACTGTGGTTCACCATGGAGAAAAGGAAAGGAGCCATTATTTGCAAAGTAGTGATCTACAGACCCCCAACATAGGGGGAAGAAGTGGATGGGAAAATGATGGAAGCAATCCATAGGATGACTCATAAGGAAGAGGTGATACTAGTAGGGGACTCCAATTTACCCGACATGCAATGGAACCTCCCAGCTACAGCAACAGCCAGGAGTAGGGACATCCTTGACTTGCTGTAGGGAGCACTCCTCAGGCAGCTTGTAATCGAACCCACTCGTGATGGGGCATTGCTGGACCTGGTAATGACAAACAGGAACAGTATTGCTGAAGTCACAGTGGGGGACAACCTAGCGAACAGTGACCATTGTACAGTGCGGTTTAATATTAGAACCATGTTAGAATTAAACTGCACGAGGATGAGGTTCATGGACTTTAGGAGGTCCAATTTTAAGAAAATAGGAGAATGCCTCAGAGACACCCTGGCAGAGACAGGGAAACTAGAGGGAGTCGAGGACCAGTGGGCAAAAATAAAAGAGGGTATTGATAAAGCTACAGATCTCTGTGTAAGGCAGGTTAGCAAGGGCAAGAGAAAAAAAAACAGCACTATGGTTTTCTAATGAGGTAGCGGAAAAGGTAAGGGCAATAAAACTGGCCTTTGGAAAGTACAAAAAAAATACAGAAAGAGGAGGATAGGGAGACTTATCAAGAGAAACAAACTGAGGCAGGGAAGGAAGTTAGGAGTGCAAAAGTGCAAACTGAGGAGAACATTGCCATATAAGTAAAAAAAAAAGGGACAAGAAATTTTTTAGATACAGAAGCAAAAAGAGGAGGACCAAGGGAGGGGTGGTAAAGCTGAAAGGGGGGAGAGGAGTGTGTGTGGAGAGGACCACTAAAAAGCGGATATACTGAACAATTACTTCTGCTCAGTATTTATGGAGGAGGGGATAGGTAGTGGGTCACTGGCAGAAGACAAGGGCATTAAGGCAATGGAGGTGGACACTAGCCCTTTTACAGTGGAAAGAGGCCTAGGAGAATTGTCATGGTTAAAAGTAGACAAGGCATTGGGACCAGAAAGGGTACATCCCATGTTGCTGAGGGAGCTCAAGGAGGAGCTGGCTGCACCTCTGATAGCTCTGTTCAACCTGTCACAAGAAATGAGAGGGGTCCTAGGAGAGTGGACGAGGGCTGATGTTGTCCCACTTCACAAAAATGGAAACAGAGAGGAGGCTGAAAATTATAGGCCTGTCAGTCTGACTTCAGTAGTGGACAAAGTAATGGAATCACTACTGAAGGAAAGAACTGAGGAATACCTTGTTTCCAATAGTCTTCATGGTCCAAGGCAGCATAGGTTCATGGGGGGAGGTCTTGCGAGACAAACCTAATCGAGTTCTTTGACTGGGTAACAAAGGAAGTGGATCAGGGAGGAGTGGTTGATGTAGCCTACCTGGACTTCAGTAAGGCCTTCAACACTGTGCCACATAGAAGACTGGTGAGCAAGCTAAGAAGCCTGGGAGTGAGTTTTAAAGAAGTAAGGTGGGTAGAGAGCTGGCTGGACAATAGTAGTCAGTGATGAGTTGGGTGCCACAGGGCTCTGTGCTGGGACCAGTATTATTTGGGCTCTTTACATCAGACATTGTGCACGGGGTGGTGAGCAAAGTAAGTCTGTTTGCAGATGACACCAAAATGGAAACAGTGGTGGATGGAGAGGAGAGATGGAAGCAGCTGCAGGAGGGCCTCAGCAAGCTAGAGGAGTTATCAGAGAGGTGGCAGCTGGGGTTTAATGCAAAGAAGTGTAAGGTTATGCACTTCTGGATGAAGAACCCAAGGAGAGAGTACTGGCTGGGGGGGGTGTTAAGCTGAGGATCACTAAGGAGGAGGAGGAGAAGGACCTAGGTTTAATGGTAACAGGGACCATGAACAATACTGCTCAGTGCAGGAGAGTGACTGCAAAAGCGAACAAAATGCTGGGGTGCATAGCGAGGGGGGTTTCGTCCAGGCAAAGAGAGGTGATCTTGCCCCTCTACCGGTCGCTGGTAAGACTGCACTTGGAGTACTGAGTGCTGTTTTGGAGGCCATACCTGAAGTGTGATATCAGGCTGCTGGAGGAGGTGCAGTGGAGGGCAACAAAGAAGAAATGTGGAATGGAGGGGACAGACTATGACAGCAGGCTGGGAGACCTGAAGATGTACATCCTGGAGGACAGAAGGGACAGGGGGGACATGATAGACACATTCAAGTACCTGAGGGGAATCAATAAGGATGGGGCTGATGGGGTCTTTAAGTTAAGGAGGGGGAGGGATGCCAGGGGCATGGGCTCAGAATAAAGGGGGGTATTTAGGAGGGAAATGAGGAGACACTATTTTAGAGAGAGAGTGGTAGCAAAATGGAACGTACTATCAGAAAGGGTGGTATCATGTAAATCTGTGAACAGCTTTAAAGGGCATGGGACAGGGAGCAGGGGAGAGTAAGGGTTGGGGAGGTGGGGGTGGCAGTGGGATGACAAAGGGAAGAGGGATGGGGCAGCTGCAAACCAGAGGTGCTCACTGCACACTCGAGCAAACGTTGATGGACCGTGTGGTCTGTTTCTGCTGGCACATTCGTATGATTGTAGGAGTCAGAGGGTGGTGGTAAATGGCATCCACTCTGGAGATGGCATTGTGACCAGTTGGGTGCTACAAGGGTCAGTACTAAGGCCCAGTCCTCTTCAGTGTATTTATAAGCGACAATGCAGAAGGACTGGAAGGGAAGGTATGCCTGTTCATGGATGACACAATAATCTGCAACAGAGTAGACACACTGGGGGGGGGATGGTACAAAGAATGAGAGAAGATCTAAAACAGCTGGAAGAATGGTCGTGGGTTTGGCAGCTGGGCAACAATGCAGAAATGTGCCAAATCATGCACTTGGGGCACAGAAACCCAGTGGCAAAATATCAACTGGGAGGAGAAGTTCTAGCAGTTACAAAACAGGAAAGGGACCTGAGGGTAATCATTTCTGATGACCTGAAGGTAGCTAAACAATGTGATAAGGCAGAGGGAAAAGCTAGTGGGATGCTCAGATGCATAGGCAGGGGTATCACTAGCAGAGAGAGGAAGCTAATAATACCCTGTATAGATCACTAATAGTGATACCACACCTCAAGTACTGTGTCCAGTTCTGGAGGCCCCACCTCCAAAAGGACATGGACAGGGTTGAGATGGTTCAGAGAAGGGCAGCCAATATGATGCAGGGTGCTTCAGCATCCCTGCAAAGAAAAGCATAAGGAATTAAATATGTATTCCCTAGAACAAAGGAGGGAAAGGGGGATATGATAGAAACATTCAGATACCTCACAGGTATAAAGAAGGTACAGGAAGGGAGCATTTTCCAGAGAAAAAGATGCTGGAGGACAGGGGTCACACTATCAGGCTGGGGAGGGGGAAGGGGAGGAGGAGGCTGAGAGGAAATGAGAGGAAGTACTTCTTCATGGAGAGGATGGTGGTTGCTTGGAACAGCCTCCCAGCAGAGGTGGTGGCAGCTAAAACAGTTACAGGAATCAAGAAAGCTGGCCTGACAGCACAGTGAGAGTGCTTCTGTCTGCGGTGCCGGTGACTGGGATTCAGGAATGAGTCTCGGAGGTCAGACAGTCGGCTGAGGGGGAGGAGGCAGAGCATCCCAGAGACTGTTCACCTTCTCTGGTGAGGGAGGGATCTTTGTACCCCGCACCTACTGAACCCTAGCATTGGCAGAGGGGTACGATAGCCAAGGCCCTGATTATTAGGTGCTTCCACGGCTGTGGAAATTGCAGCAGAATGTAATGTAAACCATGAAAAAAATGTGAAATACTATTCTGTTGTTTACATATACTGCAGAATATACTGCAGAACCCTCTGGCTCCAGGACCAGACCCAGAGGGTTGTAGTTGGCAGGATAATCTCATCCCCAAGGAGGGTCATTAGTAGGGTTCCCACAGGGATCAGTTCTTGGGCCCCTCCTGTTCAATGCCTACATCTTTGACATAAGGACAGGTATCAGGAGTGAGATGAGTCTCTTTGCAGATGACTCAAAACTAGGGGCGGTGGTGGATGGGGATGAGGGGAGGGTGGCCCTACAGGGGGACCTAGAGGCTCTGGAAAGATGGTCTAGAAAGTGGAAGCTGAGGTTCAATGCAGGGAAATGCAAGATACTGCACCTGGGGTCCAGAAACCCGGGCCAAGTGTACACCCTGGGGAGGGAAATGCTACAAGTCTCGATGGCTGAGAGGGACCTGGGGGTGGTGGTGGATGTCAAGATGAACAACTCGGAGACTTGTAGGAGGGCTGCAGCCAAGGCCAACAGGATGCTGGGATGCATCGCTAGGGGGATCACCTCCAGAAGGAGGGAAGTGATACTCCCTCTGTATAACTGCTTGGTGAGGCAGCACCTCAAGTACTGCATGCAGTTTTGGAGGCCACACTTAAAGAGGGACATTAAACTCCTGGAGAGGGTCCAGAGGAGGGCAACCAAAATGATTTGGGGCTTGGGGGACAGGACCTATAAGGAGAGGCTCAAAGAGCTAGATATGTACACATTGGAAGAGAGAAGGGACCGGGGACATGATAGAGGTCTTCAGGTACATGAAGGGGGTAAATAGGGGTGGAGCAGTCAGGGTGCTTCGAAGGAAGGAGCAGGGGCCACTAGAGGGCATGGGTGGAAGCTGGAGGGGATTCAGGGAGAAAGGAGGAGGTGCTACTTCACTGAGAGGGTGGTGGAGCCATGGAATGCGCTGCCTAGGGGGCTGGTGGAGGCAGAGACGGTGAAGGGGTTCAAGAGGGGGTGGGACAGGTACTGGGGAAGGGTTCTGGAAGCAAAATCCAGTGCAGTGAGAATATCTGGAACTGGGAAGGGAGAAGCCAGAGAAGGCGAGGGGGGGCAGCAAGGTCAGCTCCCAGGGTGGGGGCTGACCAAACAAGAAGACGCGAAAGACCATTGGGCCTATTCTGCTGGCATTTTAGTATGTTAGTATGTAATATTATTCTACAATTTACATGAAATATGGAATAATATTCCACAGTTTACATCAACTGCTGAATATTATTCGAGGTTTACATGAACTGTGAATATTATTCAGTGATTTACATGAACTACGGAATATTATTCTGTGGTTTACATGAAATGCAGAATATTATTCCTCAGTTTATAGCGAAGACTCAGTTGCTGGCCCACCGGCACAGTATTACCACTGCCTCTTGCAAAACCGATGACTCGGGTTTGGGATAGAGCCTAGGAAATTGGATGGCCAGCCCGGGAGAATGGATCGTCCTAAGGACTACTCTCCTCCTTCTGGGGGGGGGGGGAGTCACCAATGTTTACTAACTCCTTATGGAAACCTGGGGTACAACAAGACTGTGTTGGGGAGGCATGTCAGACCTTCAGTGTGTCATCCCAACATCATTGCATGACACATCTGCAAGGGAGAAAATGGGAAAATGTAGGTTCAGACACCACACAATGATGTCCACCCCAGCGTTGGAGACCGTGCACCACTGACTGGCCTCTTGCTCCCATTCTACCATTCCATCTCCATTGGGGGAAGGGGCATCCAGGGGGTCCCTTAGGTTAAGCCGGGGGTGTTTGGGAGTGTGGAAAGTCCTGGGGTCTGTGATGGGGCTGAGCATGTGTAGATCAGACCAATGGGGCCAGCAGATGACGAGATAAAGCATAATAAATACATTAAAAAAATTAAGAATCAGTATAAACTGTGAGTAAAACAAATCTGCAGTTTATGTTGACTCTGACCAAAGAACACTATTCCATGAAACATATAAACTGCAGTTATTCCATGGATCATATAAACCCTGGAAAACCATACTGCGGTTTATATTAAATTCTGCAGAATGCTTTTTGGAATTCTGTGGAATTCAAAAATAAAAATCTGTAAAATGCATTTTAGAACAACCCCTGCCCATTAGTTTGTCTGCTAGGGCTTTACCCTAAAAATGAAAATAGGTAAATCCCCTCCAACCAGCTCATTCCTACCACCCTCCCTACCCCACCCTGAAGTCCCGTTATTTGAAGTAGAAATATATTTACCCGGTCCCATACTGTGCAGCAATCCTCATTCTTCTAATTTCACCACCAGGCCTGAATTTAATTTTCTCGTCCCAGAACACCTTTGAGCACAGGAATGAGAAACTGGCATACTGGCCTAGTGATAAAAGTAGAAGGATGAGGCTAGCTGTGCAGTGTGATAGCCTCTAAAAATATTACTCATTCAAATCTGGTGGCCTTGGGAACTCTCAGGCTGGGGTGAGGAGAAGGATGGGCCGAAATGGATGGGGTGGATTTTTCAATTTCTAGTTCTAAGTATTCAGGAGTTAATTGACAACCTTCTCTGATTTGTAGGGCCCAGCCCAAAAAGTAAAATTGTTCCCCTACCAGTGTGCTTTTTTTTTTTTTAAGTTGTTTAACCAGGAATAACACACTAAGCCAAACACTTTTTTACAGGGGTGACCTGGGATCACAAGGAAGCTAAGTGACTTGCTCGGGGTCACACAGTATGCAAGTGGAAGCTGTGGGATTCAAACCCAGGTCTGGTCTGCTGGATGTCACCAGATTTGCAGCTCAGAGCCTTAGACCACTGCGCTATACTGCTTGTGGGGGGGGGTTACTGACTGCTACCAAAGTCCCCAACTGCCACTGCAGAATGTCAACAGAATTTGGAAACTAATGCCGCACAAGTTCTGTGGCAATAGGGGGACTTGCCGCAGAATTTAGACCCAATTTGCTGCAGAAAACTTGGGGCCTTGTTGACAGCCCTGGACTATATTGGGAGCCTGTTGGAGCGGAGGATGGAGGACCACTGCATGTCAGATGTGGGAGCACACCTGGTCATCCACCAAGGTCATTGCATGATCACTTCTGCCTCAGACGGGTGGGGATGGAGGATGTATAAAGGGAAATCCTCTCAGCATGAGCCCCATGACACTGGATTCCGGAATGCACCAGAACCTAACAAATACAGAGGAATCTCCTCCCAGCAATGACCGAGGGCAGAAAAATGAGCATTACAAATATATATATATATATATATATGATAGACACAAGGGGATCTTAGAAGTGAAGCAAGGGGGGGTGCAAAGCAGAGACTGAGTAGGGTCTGTGGTGGCACTGTATGTAGGGAAAATAGGACAGACAAGAGGGGGCCAAGAGGACCTTATCTGGTGATAACTTCTGTGCTTCTAAGTTTCTATCTTTTACACCAGCCCCTCAGCCTCTGATTAATTAGGTGGTTTCCCCAACATTCCCCTGGGGAAAAGGTACTAGGCAAGGCTGCCTCCTGTCCCCTTTCCTTTTCCTGTTAGCAGTACAGCCTGCAGTTCATAAGATCTGGATTGCCTCTTCCTTTCACATCCAGTGGGTAGTATAGTGATCAGTGAATCTTGGGTTGGTGCAAAAATTTGAAAGGGCGGCCAGCGCATACACAAGTACAAAGCAAAAGTTAAGTAAATGCACTCAATTACCTTGAAGCATAAAATGCAAGTCCAGCAATTGCCAAAATAAAGTTTTTTTTTATTTGTGAATAAAGGCTGAACCTTGGGTCCACAGTAGGCACTCAGTTAACAGTCCCCATAAGATCTGGATTGCCCCTTCCTTTGCAGGCATCACTGTCGTAGGACCCCAGATGGACTCTATTTGCTGACAACATTACCCTATTTCTGTTGGATGTGCCTAACTTCCTTCTTTCACTAGGCAATATCCTACAAGAATATTCTTCCCTATCAGGATATGAACTGAATGTGACCAAGTCCCATATCATGCCCCTCAATCCAACCTACACACCACAGCTCTTTGGCTCTTACCCTTACCAGTGGGTCCTGGAGGGAGTGGTATGCTTGAGGGTATACCTTAGACCTACAATAGCAAGCACTATAGCTGCCAATACATGTGTCATGCTAGATAAAGTGGGCTCGGGTATCCAAAGATGGGGGTAACTTGCTCCTCTCCATATGGGGTATGGTAAATGCCTTCAGTCTGATTACTCTACGAAAGTTTTACTGCATTCTCCATCTACATAGTCTGGGCACATTCTTCAAAACATCGTCCTGTGAAAATTTATTTTGTGTGAGCTGGGAAAGTACCAAAGATCAAACTTGCCACACTCCAACTTCAAAGGAGCCAATGAGGATTTGGCCTTCCCAACCTCAAGAAAATGCACGATTACATGATTCTTAAATAAGCAGTATTCTGCTACTGCACTGCATGTATTTTCCACCCCTCAGTGGCTCTCAATTAAGACTTCCTAAGGGAACATGCCTACCTCTGCCACTCTGGTCTTCCCTGACAGTGGAAAGAGGCCTGCCCTGTCTACTTGCACCAAACACAGTAAACGGGTCTGGCTTAGATATGTTGGACATCTGGAGTGGGACACTCAACACTTCAAGAACCCATCCCCTTGACATAATCCTTAGCTTTGCATTGACAATGCCCAGCTAGCCTGATAATCCTGGCAAGATGAGGGCATCCTCACTGTAGGTGATTTCCATCACCCCCTTACAGGGGTAATCATATTCTTCGAGGACCAATAAGTGGTTAGAGTCCTGAGTACATATTCAGAATGTGTGCATGTCACCAGCGGGGTGCCACAGTGATCAGTGCTGGGACCAGTTCTGTTTTCATTGTATATCAGTGACATACATGTGAATATTTAAAACACCTTAATAAAATTTGCGGACAATATTATGCTGAGCTGTCCAACTGGAACATATAGTCAGTGCATGGATTTGGTAAAGGACCTTAAGGAAATTGAGGGATGGGCAAATAGTAATGATATGCCACTTAGCACTCAGAAATGTTCATGTATGCATTTAGGGAAAGATAATGTGTTACAATCTTATACACTAAATGGGGGAGAGCTAGCAACAGTAGAGTGTGAGAATGACTGTGACATTACTGTGGATAATAATTTAGGATTTAAACAGCACCAAACAAAGTTTATTGCCAAAGCAAATTATATGATTAAGAATATTAAAAGAAACTTTATTAACAGATCTACAGGCTGCCTAATTCCACTTTATAAACATATGTTAGACTGCACTTAGATTATGGGTCCCAACTACGGAGCCTTTGTAAACGGGGTGAAACAGCGAGAGTGGAAAAGATTCAGAGGAGGTTTACCAGGATGGTGGGTTCTTTAAGGACAATTGATTATGAAGAAAGATTAAATAAAACAAGTTTGTTCACCTTAGAAATGAGAAGAACCAGAGGGGACTTAATGGTGCTTTTTAAGATTGTGAATGATCAAGAACTAATGGAAATGAAAACAGAGTTACAGGAGAAGCCATGTGGCCTTAGATGGCATAAAAGGCAAATTAAAGTGGACATGGTTAAAAAGAACAGCGGATACTACTCATTCCTTAATAGATACAGTAGGATTTGGAACATACTGCCTAGTAAAACTGTAGAAAGTGATAATAATGAAACTGTAAAAAAACGGATTGGTAACTGGATATTATCGCATGGGAAACGATGGTCCCACTAGTGTGGGGAGCAATTTTATGGGCCTGCCAGCCTTCCTTCACTCTATACTCAGTATGAAAACCCAGTATGAGTATGACATCTTCTCTACTTACTATATACTAAGATTACACTTCTGCGCATTTCACCAATTTATAGATCTCTTACATGCCAAGATCTCCCCAGGGTATATTCTGCCCCTTCAATTCCTAAGAGATGGTTGGAAACCCAAACATCAAACCAGCATATGTCAGGTAAAGTTAATAACCTTGTAGAAAAATAAGTGACCCCTTAGGTCTCAGGAGGTTCTAGGGAGAAATGGATTCAAGAGCCTAATGCCCATAACCCCTGATAATTGGGACAGGGTATAAACACAAGCCTATGTCACCAACAGAGAACTACAAGCCAAAACTATACAATATAAAATACTACATCATGCATACCAGACCCCATAATGGTTTACACAGCCGGGCTGATGTCTTCCAGTGATTATTGGAGATTTATTTATTTAGCTTTTGTTGACCGGGGAAGTGCACTAGACAAATCCTGCCTATTTTCAGGCACTACCCGTGGGAAGGGAATACAGATGAATGCCAACTGACCTTGAACCAGATTAAGCTGTTGGTGGTATTTTTAGTGAATGAGGGAAATTTGGCCAGGACACCGGGGAAATTCCCCTACTCTTTTCGATAAGTGCCATGGGATCTTTAACATCCACCTGAACTACCACCAATCCAGGCAGATGGGACCGGTTTAACATCTCATCCAAAAGATGCACCTCAGAAGTGCAGCACCCTCTCATGCTGCACTACAGTGTCAGTACTGGGATATTAACCCAAGTGCCAGATGTGGGAACTGAACCCACAGCCCTCTGATCTCCCGGCCTCAGAGGCGAGTGTGCTACCTACTGAGCCACTGACACTGACCCCCTTGACCTCGTTATGTCATACAATGTTATCCTGCCCAGCCCTAGATCAGTATTGGGAAGCAGTATGGAGTTTCTGAAATTCTTTGGTCCCTATGGTAGGGATGAAAGATCCCTACTCAGCACTCCTAGGGCTTTCACAAGTTGCAAACACTGTCCCTCTACTGCAGTCACACTGGGTCAGTAGCTCCTTGGTCTCTGCCAAATGAGTGATTCTGAGGCACTGGAGTGACCTGGAACCTTCTTCATTCAACAAGTGGAGGAATCTGTGAGACCTGACAGCTAGATACGAAAAAATAGCTCACTTTGCAGCCTGGAAGCTCTCTATCTGTGAACAAATCTGGTGTCTCTAGTTACCAACATACTCAAGACAAGCTCCTGTTCTCTCTCTCCAGCGAGTTAAATCCCTGAACCCATGCAGTCACCTAACCTATCTTAATGATGGTCTCATGGCCCATATGCCACACCAGTGTGTGACTACTCTCCCTTTTGTATACTGTAGATGCCTAATAAAGCCAACCTGACCTCTCAACTTCTCTCAGGAACCCCCTACCACCCCCGTTACCCCCTCCCCATCCCTCCACTAAAAGATGGATTTTCTATATTACTTGTTCAATACTACAGACCCTTTTTCACTAGCACCTCTTCTTGCTTTCAACTAAAGGAGCAGGGAGAGAAACTGTAGTAAGTTACTTATTCGTGAACCCCCAGAATAAAAAGCCATTGCTCATACAACCTGCTCCTAGTTTAAAGGAGAAAGGAAATTGTAGGATAGGAAATAATTTTTACATAATGAACTGAACTTCCATCTTCCTTTCCATGCCAGATATGTATTTTGACATAATTTGATGACTTTTTTTTTTGTTAAATAAATAATCTAGCTTTGGGGTGCCCTCACATTTACCCAGAGGTCCATGAACTGCCCTTAATTTTCATATTTCTAAAACATTCTATGACATCAATAACTCCCATTTCAGACTATTCATCTGAATGACCTGGAATGGTGTTATTGATGTCATAGAATATTCAAGGGCATGAGAGTGAGATGGTAGAAGAGGTGGAAGCAGAAGCACATGAGTAACAGCAGCAAAATGGCAGGAGAAACCTGAAGAATCACTCAAGACCATGATGAAGGGACATAGGAAAGGGAGAGAAAAAGTTAAAGAGGTGAAGAAGCAGGTGGAAGAGGCAGACAAGCCACTAAAGGAGGATGAAGAAGAGGAGGAAGCACGTACAGGAAAGGAGCATGATGAAACAGAGGAGGCCGAAAATGGGCTGTCAGTTACATCAACAGGTATAGGAGATGAATGTAATAGACAGGAATGAAGCCATCATGGTAGAAGATGGCCAAATTAAAAGCAATATTAGAAAAGGAAAACTCAAAAAGTGCAATTTGGTCAGGGACAGAAATATAAAGATCAGGCCAATCCATAGCTTCAGATAATGAGCCTCATTGTAATATTAGTAGTGCTATTGCCAGTACTGCCCTGCCAGGGCATTCAGCCAGGCATTGTTATTTGACTGTGGCAGAATAAATGCAATTGTCTCACAGCTGCCACCCTATTGCTCCTAAAGAACACCAGCAGTCCAGTCATGTAGCTAAACAAACTCTGGTCAAATCCAAAATGATAAGAGATACAGTATGAAGTATGGGGGGGGGGGGGGGATTGTAATATACGTCATATTAATGTGATATTAAATTTTAGATTTACATCTGAATAATAGAACAAAGAAAACCATTATGGGCACAATAATGTAGAAGCAGCTGTTGCTGGCTCTGAACACAATTTACTGAAGGGAGCCCAGCTGAAAGACAATATCTTATTTTCTGTGGGGTCCTGCTTTTATAATGTATTTTCCCTGGGCAGACCAGCTTAGGAGCACCATCTTCTATTCAGTGTGGTTCTGCTGTAGTGGGGTCCATCTATTCCATATTTGTACAATATTGTTACCCAGGATAGCACAGCTGAGGTGTAAGATCTTATTTTAAATGGAGTCTTGCATGTGTAGTGCCCCTGAGTTGGTGTCCCACAGTAAATTGCCCCACAGTAAATTGACTTTGCCCCCTCCAGGCAGTAATGGGAGGGTGATGTGTCAGGGACCCAAAGAGATGGAGTACAGGGCCTAGAGATAGAAAGAAAAGCTGCTAGCATCCAGCTCGGACCTGTACCCACAGTTATGACCAGAGCATTAGTAACCACCCCCTCCTTTTGCAGCATCAGGCTCTTTGTGGCCCTGTCAGCCCAATGCCTGGGCTATGTTTTAGGCATTTATTTTTTTTCTTTCTCTCTTGTCTTCCCTCTTGATCAGGCTGCCTGCTACTTGTGAATGCCCCCTGCCCCTTCCCCAAGCAGGCAGTGTGAGGTAATGGAAGGCCAAGCACTGGGACAGCTGTCCCTGCACAGCGCATGAGCATTTTTTTTTTAAGTCATGCACTGCTGGTAGCTCGCACATGGGGTTCACCGATGGAACCCCAAGCTTGGAAGAGAACAGTCAGTGAAACTGTTAGAGTTGAATTGGACACTGAAGAGCACGTGGCTCAGGACTGGTGAAGCAGTGGGAGACAAGCTTATGACTCCTTGGTTGGAAGTTCCCCAGCAACGTCAGTGGGTCCAGTGAGTGGCGGTTAGCAGCAATAAAGAGTGACCAGTGTGGGCTCTGTATAACCCCATTTGTTATGTGTTTTTCTTGTATGTGTGTCCCTTATCATCGGCGAGTGCGGGTGGCAAAGTGAGAAGCAGCATGGACAGAGCATCAAGCAAAGAGTCACATACGACATCATGGACCACCACCAACATCACTGCAGACCTCCCTCCTCCAGCATCAGCGACAGTTACTGCAGCCATCCTCCCCTTAGCACTACACCCAGGGAAGTGAGTCAATGCAGTACCACAGGCAGGTGCTGACCACCAGAATAATTACAATTTGAACTGTGTGACTTTGCAAAGCACCAGACAGTGCAAGGGACTAGTGGCTATGACTGCAATGGAGATGAGCAGACCCCAGACACTAGGGACTGCTTGAAGGGCAGAGCATTGGGTCAGAGGCCCTTCACTGAAGCAGGAGAGCTCCCTGAGCTCCCAGAGGATGGAGCAATGGGTGCAGCAGCCCCAACCGAAGGGAGAACAGTGCCCATTACATCATTTTTATTTAATAGCTTATCCTGACACGGGGGGTAAGCTAGTGGCTGAGGCTGCATGGGTAGGCAGGGAACATCCCCCCTTGAGAACCACCCACAGAGGCAACTAAGAGAAAGCTCTGCTGGAACTAGACTGGGCCCAGCCAGGCCCCAGTAAAGGAACCACTCCTGGGGTGGGGTTTGAAAGGCTCCGGAAGAGTCAGATAGGGAGGGTTGGGTGAATGAAAGCAGCCCTTCAGGACACTAAATAGGGTAACTGCAACACTGAGCAAATGTGATGGGCTTAGAGCAAGCATGTTAACTATCAAAAGGTGCGCATCCTGTCTCAGTGACCTGCTGATCAGGTAGTGAGTCTTATATGAGTACTTCAAATGAACTACCAGTTCTGTGTTGTGCCCTTATTGCAAAGTAAACTGCCAAACCTGTCTGGTGCCCTAATTGCAAAGTAAATTGCCAAACCTGTGTGGTGCCCTGATTTAAAAAAAAAAACAAACAGCCAAACATGTGTGGTGCCCAGAAATGGCAAACAAACTGCTAATCCTGTGTTGTGCCTACCCTTACAGAAATATGTGTGTTGTGTATATGCAGAATGCATGCCCCATGCTTAATTGAACAGTTTGCATGTGGTTCACCTACACAAAGTGAACCAAGTCTAAAAAGCAAATCAGGTTCGCATGCTGCAAGCTTGATATGTGTGCAGTAGGTAAACTGGTGCAAACATCTTCTAAAAATCACATCAGGTTCTCGTGTTGCATGCTTGACATGAGTGCAGCAGTTAAGCTAGTGTGAACATCATTTAAAAATCACATCAGGTTCACAAGTTGCACACTTACCATGTGTGCAGCAGCTAAGCTGGTGCAAATCTCATCTAAAAAACACATCATTTTCTATTTCTTATACTACTGCTAGCAATTAGAGCCATTAAAATATAGTTTTCATTGATTTCTCATTAAAATTAGGCAAACTCATTCATTTTGTCCCTTTTGCAAGCTGTTTAATAGCTTTTGATTTTTGTCATTAAATTGCCATTAATTTGTAAAGTATTGTTCGTTTGCTGCATTAAATGTCTAGGATATAGTCAGCCAACATCCCCTATTCAAGGTGTGTGAAGAAGGGCCTCTGTGTTGTGAAGCTGACCTTTTTGTTTTGGGCCATGCAAATCCCCATGTGCATATTTAGTGCTACAGATGTGTTTCTCCATGACTGTTTCAGCTCACTCACTTTCCCTTTCTCATTCTGTGTGTTTCATATACACTATGTCCATGCTCAGCACTCTTTCTGCTGAGTAGGGTCTTGGACGCATGCACCATACTTCACATTTTGTCACTGAAATGAGGGACATGGACACTCAAAATGAGGGACAATGAGGGACACTAACCCTCATGATGATCAGGACACATCCTGAAACATGGAGATACAGTACCTCAGAACACAGTAGAAACCATTGTATTTACTTGTACCAATATTAGCACCTGAGAATGAATTTCAACCATAAAGCAGGGGTGCCATTAAGGTAGGGAAGAGGGGGTCAGTCCCCCCCCTCGCATTTATGCCTAGGTTGTTCTTATGGTGTGGCAATAATTGGCATTATATTTGGATTTAATATTTTGCACAATAAGTGCCCCCCGATCTGTGTGGGATCACGCTGCAGGTGCACTCCTGAATTGACTGTGTCTGCACTGTGTTGTCCATGCTCCCCACCTACTAGCAGTGATGCCATCACATGTGACCTGGAGGAGCTCCAGCCATGCAAGAGCACATGAGTCATGAGGGTGGGACACTGTCTTTCCCACCACAAAGCAGACAGGCTGTACACTACAGCTTAGAAGAATCAGTGCCCACTGAACTCTAAATAGCAGTGTTGTGGTGGCATATTTTTGTTGGTCTACTCTTAGTGAGTCTCTGTCTCCCCTGATGGCTGAAGGGGCAGAGGATGAACTAGATGCTAACTCGAGACTAGATGGCCTACTTACTCTACTAGGCTTGCCTCACAAAAAACAGCACAGCCCTCCCCCCCGGGGAAGCAAGCTAGGCCTAGAAGCAGTGGTGACAATGATGTGGGTGGCCTTTATAGGATTGATCAGTTCAGTGCAGTGCAGCAGCAACCACAGCAAAAAACAAACAAGAAGCAAGCAACACAGATCAGTTGGCTTTGGTCGGTGAGGTGACTTGGTCGTATACCATGTTTAGGACCTGGGATGGTTAGTTCTAGCATCCAGCTTCTGGCAGAAGGACGGAGGAGGAGCAGACTGAAAACTGGGTAGGTGGCACATTGGGCCTTGCTGCAGGTTCTGGCCAGATGGCCAGGTAAGTAAAAGAAAATAATTTATTTTTACAGGGGGATTGGAGAAGGAGGAGGAAGGACTGAAATTTTAATGTGTTATTCACATTTCTGTGCCTTTGAGTGGCTTCATGACCCATATGGGATGGGTATTGAATGGAATGGAGTCAGGGAGAGAAATCAGGACAAAACTTTTTTGGGGGGAGGTTCAGAGCTTCAGACAGGAAACTAGTTAGTAACTGGGTGGGTTTAAGCCCAAATCAGATGCACTGTTCTGAGGTATAGAAAGATGAATCTTATACATTTTAATTTTTACTGATTTGCATATCACTTTTCATTCACAACAAATAAGTTTTACCTTTTAGAGATGTTCCAGACATTCTAGAGTTTGTCACCTAGGGGATAACTAGCACCTGGCCTCCACTGGTTGTTGGCGCCCCCCCCTGCTAAAATCTGAAATGGCTCCACTGCCATAAAGTCTAACTTTACAAAACATCCTCTGTGTGAGCAGCATGTTTTCCATGATGGATGAATGAGGAGCAGAGCAGTTTTCAGGGGTAAAACGAGGGCTATCCCTTGCATTCAGGGACAGTTGAGTAGTATGGTATGCACAGACTATTGGAGCCCTACAATGGTCAGGCTTATGCCCCCCCCCATTGAAGCTGATCTCCACATCCCCATGCTCAGACACATTATGACATAGGACAAGGGAGACTGCAGGGGTGTGCACCATTGAAATGAAATGGGATATTTTTTATTACTATTTTGTACATTACTGATTGAGAGTTGGAGATTAATGAAGGCCACCACTCGACTAACAAGGGCCTTGTTAGTAGAGCAGTGGCCTTCCTTATTCTCCAACTCATCATCATGTTGTATAAACTAGCAATAAAAAATAACTCCATTCATTTTAGGGGGGTACTTTCAAGCACTCTGACCCATGGGCATCATCTCTTAAAGATGACTGTCTCTAGCTCTGGCTCCCTAGTAATTAGGTAAGAGACTCTCAGCTTATATTTCTACTTAGTAGGTTGTCTGTAGCAGCATTGCCACAACCACTACAGTGTGTGTGTGTATATGTGTGTGTGTGTGTTTGTGTGTGTGTGCGTGTATGGGTGGGGGGACTGGCCATGTGGGGGAATGTCGAGTTATTGCTACTTTTGTGTTTGCCCCTTAAAGTCCATTTGTGTGGAAGCATTCAAAACCTATGGAGAGAAAATAGTAGGAGTACTGGCCAGACAGAAGTAATTAATTAGTTTTGTGGGTAAGATTGCGTTTTGGGAGTAGGAAGAACCACATGTGTTTCCATTGGTATGTGTACTACAGTTCAGCTGTGCAGTTGAGATGAGGGGGGACAAGAAAACTAAAATGTGTAACAGAGGCTATAAGCATGCCGCATGTGTGCAGATATCTGCAGATTTGTATTGAAGTACAAGTGAGCCATATGTGTGCAGGCAGTATAGCTTAGCGGTTAATGGCACTGAACTGCAAACCAGGAGACTTGAAGACCTGAAGACTGGGTTTAAATCTCATCAACCCCCACTTGTATGTGGTGTGATCCTGAGCAAGCCAAATAACTTTTATGTGTGCAGTTGTCAGTGACCACTTGCTTTTTACACGCATGCCAAATGCATGCAGTCCATTCCATTTTAACATAAAAAGCATGCTTTCCATACTTGCTTGCTGCATGCCTGCCACCTGCATGCAATCTGTTACAATTTAACATTTAAATGATGCTTGCAGCACGCATATCACATGGGTAGTTTTATGTGTGCAGCATGCAAACATTTCAGATAATTATTTCTGTAAGGGTATTGCAAATGAACTGCCAAATTCATGTTGTTACAGATCTACAAAGGAACTGTTTAAACCTATGCCCTTTTGGTTTACAAGTGGGGTGATCAACCCAGCTAGAGTTAAAGGATAGTTAGGATGAGCCACTTCTGCTATGCATCTTAGCTACAACCCTACACTGTTAAGGAAGTGAAGAAAGTCTATGAGTTGCCCCACCTCAATAGTTAAGGACTCCAACGTGCAGTGGAATGGGATTTTTCTTGTTGCAGGAATGATGAAAATGGCAAGATTAAGAGTGATGAAATCAACAAGACTAAGTGAAATGAAAGCAGCAAGACTTGGGGCATCGAAAGCTCAAGTAACCTGGATTTAAAAACCTTGTGTGTACAGTGTGACCCTGGTTGGTGGTCTGCCATGACCTTCCTACCGATGCCCAGAGGGTCCAGTGAAAGGAATCTGTTTTTCTTTATTGATTAGTGGTCTGCCATAACCTATCTAATGATACAGAAGTTTTGGTGTGCATTTGGCCTGGCAGTCAATCATGTTGACTTTTCCAAGGAATTAAAATTCTTCAGACCAGGGGGATAAAGAGTATCATCTGGTGGTCTCCTCTATTGCAAGTAAAGTTGTCTTCTTCCATTTGGAGGTATCTTTCTTCACCCCATTCTGGTACATTTGTCCTCTGAATTCCCCTTCTTGCTTGCACCTTATTACATGTAGAGTCTACCAGCAGGTCATCCTTCACAACTGCTATAGGATTAAACAGACTATTATTTGGGTCACCCTTGACTAGTGTTATAGAATTTAGAATTATTTGCCATTGTCATAGAGCTTGAGAATTGTTTGCATTGTCTTATAGCCTTCAAATCATTGCAATCTTGTAGAGTTTCAGATTTTAACAGAAGCCAGAGTTTGATATCTTTGAAACCCACTCAGGTATGGGTGGGTAGGTAATGTCCCACCTCAAGGACCACTCACAGAGGTGGCTAAGAAAAAGCTTTATTGGAGCTACATTGGGCCCAGCCAGGACCCAGTAAAGGCTTTAACCAAGGCATTTAATATTGTGGTCCATACTTTACTAGTGAGAAGGTTAGAGCAACTGGGGTTTGGGAAACCAGTTTTAGACTGGTTAAATGACTATCTGACTGATAGGTAACAATCCATCTGGTACAGAGGTAGTACATCTGGAAAAGACAGGGTGGGATGTGGCATCCCATAGGGATGAATTC
Organism: Neoceratodus forsteri; assembly: GCA_016271365.2. Lineage (NCBI taxonomy): Eukaryota > Metazoa > Chordata > Ceratodontiformes > Ceratodontidae > Neoceratodus > Neoceratodus forsteri. Next base: position 1,408,863,979 of record CM057452.1, read on the forward strand.
TCAGACCTATTTTATTCTCTATGTTCTTTGATCCAATAACGACAGTTGTAAATAAAACAAAAATAAAACTTTATGCTGATGATGCAGTTATATACCATCATGGATTATCAGCTACCGAGTTAGAAGTGGTTTTGACAAGAGAACTGGGTTTAATACAGAACTAGTTATGCAGGAATAACATGGTACTTAACTTATCAAAAACTAAGACAATGGTCTTTGGGAATCATTCCAGGTTGAGAGACCATGGTAACAGTCTAAGCTTGATGGCAATGGATGGGACAAAGAATGAAAACTTTTCTTCTTTTAAATGTCTTGGGGTAACTTTGGATCCTACTTTGACCTTTGACCCACACTTGGACATAGTCACGTCTAATGTTCATGCAAAAATTGCTACTCTATGAGACCAGAATGGTGACAGTTAATCAAAATCTACTACCACTAGTTAATTAAGCTTCAACAGTGACTGACACTGCCCTAACAAATATATTGTCTAAGAAGTCAGTCTTACTTCACAGGATAGGGAAATTTGCATTAACAGCTCCAAATACGATGCATCATTGTGAGACACTTGGAGGACTGGGGTGGCTTCCTTTTCCCTTGAACTACATGCTATCCTTGTCCTGACTTGTTTATAGGATCCGAAGTCAGGCACCCCACCTACTCTGTCTATGTCTCTTATCAACTGTGTGTCAAGTTTCAACTCATGTTCTTCACAAGACCAACACCTTTTAAATGTGCCATTTGTACATATTCTAAGTGGCCAATGAACTTTTGCCCATTCCACCTGGAATGAAATACCCTCTCACATTAGGTGTCTGCTTACTTACAATGCTTTTTCTACAGCATTATCGACCCTCCTGACTGGACTATATCTAAATGTGAATGTTTCTAATACTTTGAACCAATTTATTGTATTGTTTAACTAATGTGGAGGTTTATTTTCCCTATCTATTACTGTTCTGTTGTACCAAACTGTTGTTTTGTTTAACTGACGTGGAACTTTATAGTCCCTATTCATTAACGTTTGTTGAAGGATGCTCTGAATCTGACCTCAGGTCATACCTGTAAATGGAATTTCATTCTAGTGTACTTACTCAAACAACAAATAAAAATGAAATAAGGTATAGTAACCTCAAAGATTTCTGAATTATTGCTATTGCTCACAAGTTCAGCCTCTTACTGCAATCTTTCCAGTGCTCCAGTTTGTGTGTATTCTGTCGTGACACTTGCACTTTTCTCTTCATTAAAAAAAAATCTTCTGATTGCATCTGAAGTCATGCCTGCCTTTCCTTGCAAGTCAGACAAACATCAGATCTGAGTGAATGAGAATGAACCTGTAGTCTCTTTGACAGTAGCTAAAAAGGAAGTGTTCCCAGTGCCATCTGGTGAAAACTTGGCGTGGTCAGCAGGATTGAGAAAGTCAAGTAGTCTGAAGCAGCACATGCTTCTAACATTATGCCTGTTGGACTCAAAAGTGCAAATAGCTCCACTGGAAGGACAGGAAAAGGAGATCCTATTGCTCAGATGTCATCTCTCACAATGCCTACTGTATTGGCACCTCATGATTAACTAGCTACATTGGAGAAGTGACAGACCCCACTGCCAGCTGCCTGGGAGAGTCCAGAGCAAAGATGAAGGCCATGTTCAAACTATACAAAATACAGGAGCACCAAAAGGTGGAAATTCCTATCAGACAGTTAGCATGAGCAGCACACAGAGAAGTGGTCTTGTGGCTGGAAGGAGAGAAGATCAGAGCTGAGCAAATCCTGATGAGACTGGGATGCACCTTTGATAGCAAGACACTATCAGAATTAAAAATGCATTGCTTTGCTCACACCCAAGGAACTAGAGGGAGCTTGTGGGAGTATGTCCTGATTCTGCAGAAGGGCCTTGGTGACTATTGAATATCTGGACTCTAGATATGTGCAGGATCCCAAAAAGGTACTGACTGATAAGTTTTTTGTAGGAGGTTACAGTGTTGCACTAAAAAGAGAACTCAGGACACCCCACCTGCAAGCCCCAGATGAAACCTTTCTGGCTGGCCCACCAGCACAGCAGTTGAGCTTCCACTCATGATGCCTGGGTTTGGTGGTGAGCCCGGAGAGTCAGAGGGCCAGCCAGGGGGCGGAGGATTGAGCATCTCCAAGACTGCTCTCCTCCTCCTACTACTATTCCTGGGAGGATAGGAAAGCATACAGAGCTTGATCGAGCCCTAGTGGTGACTAGGGGTCTGACAGCCAGTGCTCAAATACTTCAGGAGGCATGCCAGACATTCAGCACTTCATATGCTACCACATCATTGCACACCATATCTCCCTGGGGTCAGCATCTACAAAAAATCATTAGCTAAATGGGAGGATGTCCACCCTCTGCCAGACACAACAGTTCAAGGAGTTGGATGCTGATGGTATGTTACAGCATTCTTTATACAGAGTTGTTGTTTTTCATTTATTTTTATTCAATTTCAACATTACACAAGGCAAGTTAAAAAAAAAATTCTAGGTTCTGAGTACAGAAATTCAAAGTACAAGAAATGTCACATAGTATATGAACTCATCATTCATTGTTACTGTATATGGGATCTGGCTTAACATGTTACGCAACTGCAAGATATGTGCAAGATAAGCTCCATGCAGCAGTGCATTGAACCATATCCAGAAAGAAAATCCAAGAAGTCAGTAGTTGAGGCAGAGTACCTGAACACCAGTAATGTGTAGCGAAAATGTCCAAAATGCTGGAAAAAGAACATCAAGTAGATAACCAGTCCTCTTAAACACTGGAAATAATTCAAAAGAGCCTCATACCCTATAGCCTGCAACCTGCAACAAGCAACATTTAACTGGGCTAATCCATAGCTCATACTAAAGTATTTAGAGTGTTATTTGTGTTAAAAAATAAACAATATACAGCTTTGTGCAAATGTTGTTGTTAGGCATCATAAAGATATATAGGGAACTATAATATGACTCCCTACTAACTTTTGAACTTTATCAACTTTTAAATTCCATTGGCAATTATATCTCAATAGATGCTGATATTGAACTTTATCATCTTATCATATGAGTATCAAGGGAACATACCTTTTTCCTGGGAGAACATAAGATGTGTGTAGGAACCCTGCCACCATACACATATAGTATGCTCAAAACTGTCCCTGCCATGCAGTGGGTGACATCTTTTTCCCTACAGCTTCCCCTGAGAACAAGCCACACCCATCAGGGGAACTACTGAACCATATTAATGAATTTTCTGTTAATGTTTTGCTGTTGGCAGGGTGCTACAACTGTGTTTATGGTACCAAAATGTGGTGAAAACCTCTCAGTGCCGAGTTAAGCAGTGCCCAATGCCTCCTTTCAGCAAACTACCTAATTGTGTGAAGCCCATAGCCCTTGGAAAAGTCATCAATGTAACATTAGTAATTAAGGATGGAAAATATTAGAGAGATAAGCATTATTAAATGTTTGAACAACAAATAATTATAGTATTTTCGGTCCTCCTTGTCTGAGTTCCTGGACTCCTGCTTTGATGCAAAGTCCTGTCAAATGGCTTTTAGTTTTTTCCATGCCTCTTGTGGATTGTTATATAAAAAAGTTTGTCCAGCATTTGAAAGTCTTAATTTATCAGACAATTGGAGCAAGTGAGCTATTTCTAATGATCAGAGACCCACTCTAATTGGATCAAAGCATTTGCAGCACTGCCACATGAAACAGCTACAGTCAGGGAACACATACACAGGATTTTTATCTGTCAGAGTTAGTGCACCTTTATTTTTGGCCTACTGCAGGATAAGGTCTTTGATGCATTGGCCATGTGTGATAATTAGCATTGTACAAGGATGGGTTGATTCAGCCATCTGTTGCCCAGATATAATCCGATTAGATTTATAGATGCTTTCTGAGACATCCAGTTGTAAAATGTTTTTAAAAAGTTCAATTCCAATTCCTGTTACGTCATCTCCCTCCATATCTTCAGGTATTCTGAGTAATCAAACATGCACCATCCTCATGCAATTTTCTAGATGTTCCAGTTAATTTCTAAATATTTTCTTTTTTAAGTACACCATCCACAACTGTAGCGGATTTATTGGCACTCTCATTTGTTGCTTTTGCATCCAAGGTAAAACAACCACCTTGGTCTCCATGTTTGCAAGCTGGGGGCTGAAACTGTCCACCTTGTGATAACAATCTCTTATGGCCTTTAGCAAGGATGCATTGGTGGGCTGTTCTGTCAGGCTAACCCTAGTCCTTGCTGCACCACTATGTCCCACCTTTTCAGATGGCTGCTTGGCTGACTTCCTAAAGCTGGATTGAGTGGTCATCTGCTGAGAATGTCCCATCTTGTACTGGTAATAGAGCAGTATCATTTAATCTTTCTTCCATTAGGCCACAATTTGCACTGAACAAAAATACAATTAAACGAGAAAAAGTTAAATTAGTTTGCAAATAATATGCACTGTAATGCAGTTACACAAAATCACATCTGTCCTTGCTCCAACCTCTGCCTGCAACATGAACTGGTTAATATGGAGGAAGGAGTGATACTAGTGCTAGAACATGAGTAAACGAATATTGATTTTGACAAAAATTGTTCATTTCAGAGCTGTTTTGTTTTACAATTGACATACCCCCAGTAGATAACAAATGCAGTACATAAGCTGGGAGAGTAATGAGGTTACTAATTTTCTGTCTGGGAGAAACCTTGATTTTATGAATTTTAGCTGTCACAAGTGTGGTAGATAAATGGTATAAGCAAACCAAGGGTGCATTAGGTAGTTGGTGGAAGGTTCTAAACATGCAAGGGAGTTAGCCACAGCAGCACGGGGGTGCTTTAATAACAAATGAAGATTTTGTATAAAAATATTTGTCAGCAAAGAGTTTTATGTTGCCTTGGGGATAATACAGCTGTCAGTAACTTAGTGTGGGGCTGGGAAGGCATATAGCTATTTTCATGTGCACAGGCTACCAGTTCAAAAGAAGTACACACATTCAATTACAGTATACCCAGATAGTTACATGCTTGGTCTAGTCTTTTAGCCAGTCAGATGGGTTGTTTGAAAGTGATGCATGTCCTGTCATCTTTTATTGCTTACTTATAAAATGGGCAGGGAAATTCCTGAACTCTGATTGGTTCTTACCTGTACATTGAATCCATTCAATGCACATGTAAACACAAGTTATGAAAACCAGGGCTGAAGTACAAAGACAAAATAATTCAGTGTGCCATTAGAACACTGAGTTTTAAAATGCTGCCATTTCTAACTCTCACCCCATCAGATGTGTGAAGAAGCAGAGGTATAGGAGAATGGGGTGAGAGTTAGGACCGACAACCCCAATGCACACCCCAATGCCTGTTGGGGGTGTGGGTGGGGGGGTACAGGGGGGACTTTCAACCCTAACACTGAATTTCTCACTTTTGTTGCTGTGGAACAACCCTAACTAATGCATTAAACTGAGTTTTGCCTTTAAATTTCCTTTTTTGAGGAAGTAATGTGAAATAGTGAATGCAATGCGGCAGGAGCAGGGACCACATGGCATTTATGGCAGCATGAAATGGTAATGCACATGGTGACACAAAGCAAACACAAAGATAAACAGTACTGTAGACACAAATGGTTAAAATAACACAAATGCAAGCACAAATGAAAACGCAAAGGGTACCGCACTTGGTGCCATAGACAGGAACAGTAAGTGAAACAGGTAGGGAACCCACAAGCAGAAGTAGTAAGGGCAAAAGTAATGTAAGCGCACAGGCTGATTTTCCCCAACAGCTGCATAGAGAAAGACAGTGAGTACAAAGAATGTATGCATGATAATGGGCCTCGGAGCAGAAAATGAGGAGTTGGAATACTAAATTGCTTATATCTCAGGAACCGTATGATGTAGAAAAAAAATTTAAAAGTCGTATGATTTATGACTTTCCTGGCTAGTTTTGTAATTAGCCCCTATTTTTCTGACAAAAAGTCAGTATCTCGCACCATTTCCAAAATATGGACCCTGAAAGGCGCGGCGAAAGCCGTAATGTTATCCTATGGGGAAAAAAGAGAAGTTTGAAGTGCCATAACTTTGGCTCCCTGTAATATTATTTCACCAAACTACTGAAAGGCACATCTGTTGAATGTTGGCTCTCTTTTCTCCAAATTTCAGCCCAAAAGACCAAACCGTTATTGTGCAGCAGGCTGGCAAAGGATTCCTGTAATGCAGCAGACGCTGTAATGTTATCTTATGGGAAAAAGCGTCAACTTTGGAGTGCTGTAACTTTGCCGTCCTGTAATATTTTTTCTATCTGAGAGATGTTGGCTGCGTTCCCTCTAAATTTTAGCCCAAAAGACCAAACTGTTCTTTTGCAGCAGGGTGGCAAAGAATTGCTGCCATTTTCCCACAGCCTGGGAAAATACTGTTGAACTTCACAAATTCATGCAACACTGTCACAATTCAAAAGTACTTTGCGAAAGTACTTTTTCAAGACATTTAAAAAACATTTTTCTGGGGTGTTTTACCCCAAAATAAAGACATGCCTAGCATCCTCAGGGTCCAAAAATAATTAGGTTGCTAGAGGGTCCCAAATTTAAATGTAAAGCATTTTTCTGATGACCAACTGAAAACAAAATGACAGATTTGTGACAGTAAAACGGCCATTTGTGAAAGTAAAAACTGCATTTGCAACACTGTTGAACTTTTTGTTAACTTTCCCCATTGACTTATAATGGGAAATTGTTTTTTGAATAACTTTTGAACCGTTTAATATTTTTTTACAAAATCTTAAAAAGGCACATTGGGGACCCCGGACGCACTTTCCCTGAAGATTTCTGACCGGTTGTGCAAACCGTGCAACTTGTAGAGACGAGCAAAGAATTACAAAGAAGCATAAACATGCGTGCAGATCATGCTTAATAACTCCGCAGCTATATATCTGAACAGTACAAGAGTTGGCAGATCCCAAGATGTATGGTTCTTGATTGTGTATTCCAACTTTCAGGCACATCCATTGAATGGTTGCAAAGTTATTAAAGTGCAAATTTTTAGGTTTAACATGTAATTGGCCCCTCAACCCTAACTATGGTAGCACTACCATATATTATATATATATATATATATATATATATACAATGTATATATATATATATATATATATATATATATATATAGAGAGAGAGAGAGAGAGAATTGAAAAAAAAGTAGATTTTATAAGCACAATAAGGCACTTCAGGGTTGTGCAGTGAACAGACCTGACCACACTTCCATGCACTGAAGGCACTCAGCCTGGGGCCTCGTGCCTCACTGTGCCCCTTGGTGTGTGGTCAGATCTTTTTAATGCACACACCATTGTGTCTTATTGCTTACTTAATACTGCTTTTGTGATTAACGGCTACTGCCAGCATTTTATTCTCTTTCCCTGAAGCATCTGTGTTACTATACAAACGTAATCATTACACAAGTTAAAAGAAATGCAGTACTGTATTTCACTTTGCAAAAAATGCAATGTACTCATGTAAAGCCATGGTCCAGTTGGGAACTGCAGAAAGGGCTTTGCATACTGTTTTTTTTAACATGCTAAAGATAAGCAATGCCATGTTAATAGACCACAACGAGAATGTAATGATGACTCAGGCCTATGCATATTGTGTACTGTACTTTTGGCATTTCATGACCTTATTTGCATGTTTGCCTCTATGTATATCACACAAGCCTCCCAGTGCAAATACTAACCCATAGCTGTTGGCACTTTGGATTTGTTATCAGTATGCATTTTCAACTAATTATAGGGGTGCGGTTGTGCCCCTGTAGTTAGGGTTGGTACAGCATTTCAATGTTAATGCCCAGTTTTTGCACCTTAATAACTTTGGCATTTTGTGCTGAAATAGCCCAAAATTTGGCATACACTGTCATTCTGCCAGTGTCTCAAGATTTGGAAAGTTTGTGATGGCATCTTGTATGGTTTTTGAAATATAAAGTGGTAAATAAACAGAAAAAAAAACACTTTTTCCCCATGCAGTAGGTTAACATGCCATCATCTACAGCCCACATGGAATGATAATGTTCCTGAAATTTTCAGACATAATGGGGGCTGCGCCAAGAGTGTGCCTTTCGATGGTTTGGTGAAAAAAAAATTACCATTTTTAATTGTAACAATTTTTGTGATAGCTGCAAGACAGGCAGGTAAATGAAAACAGTTTGAACTGTAAATTTATTGTTCAAACTGTAAATTTACTGGTCCTGCTAAGAGAAAATACTGTTTGTGCTGTCAGCCATCTTGTTTTTCTAGCAATTCACAAAATAATGTTGTGCACAACTACGGTATGGTAAGGACAGCACCTGTATTTAGGTCTTAGTGATATGCGTATTTGGAGGTTTGCCTTAAACTTAGTACAGCTCCATGACAAATATGTGTTTTTTTACTGAAAAGCATGTCCCCGTCCCTCGCTACATAATTACCGTTCATTTTTTTACTGTTGGAAATTTACTGTTCGAACAGTAAATAAAGTTTGAACAGTAAATAACCTTTTGCACTTATTAATAGTTCAAACTTTACTTTGAAATCCCTTCTGGAGTCACTTTGTTAGTCCTCTACAGGACATGCATATTCCTGTCCCAGCCCCAAGAAACTATTACGCATGAGTGCCTGCACTAATGTGGATTATTGCAAAGTGATATTACAACACACACACACACACACACACACACACACACACACACACACACACACACATACGCACACACACACACACACACGTATGCTAAAAAAGCAGCTCTGGGTGCTTGATGTTCAGATTCAGATAATCAAGGGAGGAATCAACAATTGAACACCAGCAGTTTTGGGCTCACTTGAGGTGGGCTTACTACAGCAGGCACAGGTCGGCGTCTAGGTCATGAGGGCAGCAGTTGAGACACCCTCCTGAAGCCGTCTTTTACAAACTGGAGGAATCTACACGCTCTGTTGAGTTGCCGATAAAGCAGCTGGAGCTGGTCGCGAGGGCTGGGAGCTGGAAGCCCTCTCCCCCACAAAACAAGTCATTTTGGACTCACATGTGGTGGGCTCACTACAGCAGGCACAGGTCAGCGTCTAGGTTGTGAGGGCAGCAGTCAGGACACCCCCCCCGAAGCTTATCTTTTACAAACCGGAGGAATCTACACGTGCTATTGAGCTGCTGATAAAGCAGCTGGAGCTGGTCGTGAGGGCTGGGAGCCCCGCCCCCACGAAGCATGGTACGAACAAAGGTGCCGCGCTGGAACTGTAAGGGAGCTGGTCCCTGGTTGCTTTTATGTTAGGTCGACCCAGCAATGGAGACTGTTTTTTCTTTGCAAAAACTTACCAAACTTTCCAGTGAACAGCGTTTTCGGCTGTGGTCTTACTGTTACCTTAACTAACACACTCGCCTTTTGAATGCACCTTTTAGAGTTTGTCGCTTTCACTGTGAATTTGATTCAGAGTTACTTGTGCTTTATTCCTAATTTTTCTTGTCTAGCCCGGGTAGCAGCTCCTCAATGGGAGCCGTAGATTTTAAATTTCCATTGTGTACTTTCTGCAGTTAGTTTCAGCTTATTTTGTTTGGGGCCTTCCCTTGTTTGATTTTAGAGCCAAGTAGCTTCCATGTTACTCAATTCAAGGGAGGAATCAACAACTGCATGCCAGGTTTTGTCAAGTACAAAGCACCTTAGTGTCAACCCTTTAAGTTATACTGGTGTTCTATAACCAAATTTACTCGTTAGCCCTGGAAGTAGCTACAAATGGAGTGTTAGCCTTATATTTCTAAATATTACTGCATTTAATCAGCCTATTTTTAGCCTGTATGCTCTTTGGGCCTCTCCCCATTTTGAACCCTGCCAGGTAGTCTGCATGATAATTTACTGCTAGTGAAGTGTCCCTGACTAAATGCTAGACTTGCTGTAACCTCTGTCGATTGGCTCACACATTAGAATTGTATCTGGTCTGCTTTAATTCTGGGTTGCGAATGCTATATAATTCCCCTACCTCTTCTTCTCTCCGCAGTCGTTTTGGGCTCACACGAGGTGGGCTCACTACAGCAGGCACAGGTCGGTGTCTAGGTCGTGAGAGCAGCAGTCGGGACGCCCTCCACCCCCCGAAGCTCGTCTTTTACAGACCAGAGGAATCTACATGCGCTGTTGAGCTGCTGATAAAGCAGCTGGAGCTGGTCCTGAGGGCTGGGAGCTGGAAGCCCCCCCCCCCACAAAGCAAGGTATGGACAAAGGTGCTGCACTGGTACTGTAAGGGAGCTGGTCACTGGTTGCTTACCCCGCAGTTGCTGTGCGACTGCTCCCCACCTGCTCCCCAATGCCCTGCCACCCTTTTTTGGTCCTAATTATATAGTCGTAGGATCTTGTGCCACTACAGCGGTCTCGTGGGTAGGATCTTGTGCCACTACGGCGGTCTCGTGGGGCTCCAATTACTAAGTATCGAGTTTCCCATCTGCTCGTTATCAGGGTTGGCCACTTGAGGTCGCCTTTCCTGCCTAAACCTTCTATCAATTTCTATCTGCTCATTCAGATACTGTTGTTTCACTATACCTGCCCACTGACAACTTCCTTACTGTACTACAGTCTGTTACTCCTGTCTAAGCATGTTTCACTTAACCATACTCTACCTACCCACCTTGGCTCTCCTGCTATGGGTCCTCTCTGTTCCCCCTGGCCCTATACTGCTCGTGCCCCCCTACCTGTCCTACTCACTAGATAACTTTCACTTTTCCAACCTCCTATCTGACCCATTACCAAGGCATCACCGTCTCCCGTATCTCAGGCTTGCCCTAAAACATTTTGTGTTCATTCTGAAACTTGTCCCAAAACAAATTGAGGTTATTCGCATACACATATTGGGTAGGTTCCCTTCTCCACCTGGGATTGCAACCAAGGCTTTTATCACAGTGTCTCTCTGGATTGTTGCCAGTTCCCTTACCATTGCTGGGGATATAGAGACAAATCCTGGCCCTACTATGCCCAACAATCCCTCCCTGTCTCTCCACTCTTCATGACTGCCCCAATCTGCTGGCCTTTCCTTTGCCCATGTTAATGCTAGGAGTCTTTTGGCCATCCTCTCTGAGCTGGAAGTATGGACCTATTCCAACAACCCTGACATCCTTGGCATTTCTGAGACCTGGCTCAAGCCTTCCTATGATGACTCCCAGTGCTCCCTCCCCGGGTGTAACTTGGTACGGGTGGACCGCCCCTCTTCCAAAAGAGGCGGAGTACTTGCCCTCTACTTTAAACCCCAGCTTAACATCACTCTATTGCCTGCTCCCCCCCCCAGATAACTGTAAAGTACTCCATTCCCTTCTTCTACTTGGGGGCATAAAGAAACTACATGTATTCTGCACTTATATACCCCCCAGAAAAGCCAGGCTTGGTTTCAATGAGTTCATGGATTACCTCCAATCTGTGACCGGGAATAACAACATCATCTGTCTTAGGGATTTCAATCTGGACTGGTTTGGCTCTCATGCGGACACCCTATCCTCTATGACTAGCAAGGCCAATCTCACTCAACTCATACAGGGGCTCACTAGATTATCCCCTGGTGGTACTAGTGCCACCTTACTGGACTGGATCCTTACTAACAGAAAGGATGCCTTTCCCTCTACGGGGGTTCTCCCAGACTCCATAAGTGATCACTACCCCATTTTCTGTATTTGGGACAACTCTGTCCCAGCCTTCCCCTCCAAAGTGTTAACTTTTTCCAACTTCTCAAACCTTAACTTTGATTACTTTGTTCAGGATCTTAATGCTATTGACTGGTCCCCACTGTTCACCACTAATGACATAAACACTGCCACAAATTATTTTAACAGCTCTCTTCTCTCTCTACAAAACAAACATATCCCCGTTACCACTCGCAGGGTTAAAGGGAAAACCACCAAATGACTTAAACACCCCCTGCTTCACCTTCTGAAACTCAGGGACAAACTATGGTCAGTCTGGAAGTCCTCCCGTTTCTCCACGGACTTTGAAGCCTACCGAACTCTGCGTAATAACTGCAAAAAAGAAATTCGCCAGGCCAAAAGCTCCTACTTCCGGAACCTACTAAATGCCTCCACCACAAGTCCAAGAAAATACTGGTCCCAAATAAAGGAACTCCTTGGAAACAATAAACCTACCACCCTTACTAATATATTCATTAATGATGTCCACTGTAACCACCCACTCACCATTGCCAATGCTTTCAACTCCCTCTTCTCCTCTCTACCTACTTTGGCCTCTCCCTTCCTCCCTAATCCAGGGCTGGCCTCTCCCCCTAGCTCCTCCACTCCTCCGTATTTGGTGCTGGCTCCGGTCTCCTACCAGCATGTTCTGGACCTTCTCAAAAATGTTCCTTCTAGTGGCAGCCCTGGCTCTGATGGGTTGCACCCTCGGGTTATCAGGCTGTTTGTGGACTGGCTTGCTAGGCCCAAAACTAGGCTTTTTAACCTTTCTATAATGACTGCTACTGTCCCCCTGATCTGAAAATCAGCCAGAACTATCTCTGTCCACAAGAAAGGAGATGCTAAACTCTTGTCCAACTACTGCCCAATCTCCCTACTTCCCACTTTTAGTAAGCTCCTGGAGAAACTCGTTCATTGACAGGTCGCTGAGCATCTCTGTAACAATAATCTTCTGTCTCCCTCCCAACATGGCTTTAGGGTGGGACATAGCACTACCACAGCCCTCACCCTTCTCATGAGTGACATTAAAAGCAACATGGATAAGGGCCTGCTTACTGGTGCAGTGTTCATTGACCTGTCCAAGGCCTTTGATATGGTTCACCACCTGCTTCTGCTGTCCAAATTAAGCCACATTGGTGCCTCTGACTCCACCCTATCCTGGTTTAGTAGCTACTTGGATAACCGATCCCAGGCAGTTTCCTACTGCAAAACTCTTTCCACCCCTACCCCATCACCCGGGGTGTTCCACAGGGGTCGATTCTCGTCCCTCTGATCTTTTCCATCTTCCTAAATGACATTCATAGTACCTCTCCACATAGCAGCCACCTCATGTATGCAGATGATATAGTGCTCTACTATTCTGCCAAATCTGTTGCCGACATTAACAATACCCTCACTCGGGACTTTCAATCTCTACAATCTTGGCTCTCTGCCAACCAGCAAATCCTTAATATAGGTAAAACTCAGGCTATGCTGTTCAGCTCAGTCAAAAAAAAGTTCACTCTGAATACTCTAAACTCCTTGTCTGCAGTCAGGTGGGGACGCCGGTTACGAATACTGTTACCTTCAAATACCTTGGGGTCACTCTTGACCCTGCCCTTGATTTTTCCCTGCATATCAATGAGGTCTGCCGGGCCGTTAATACCAGGATTGGCGCAGCTTATCGAGTAAGGCATTCTCTCACCCTCTCCACTAGGCTAGCAGTGGCCAGAGGTGTGCTACTCCCACAACTTCTTCTTTATGCCCTCCCAGTTCTGTTCAATACCAATACTAGTGTACTCAGCAAATGGGACACCTCCTACAATAATGTATGCAGGTTCACCTTATCTGTCCCCGACTGACTTATCACTGCCGGCTGTACTCTGGCCTACACTGGCTATCTCCTAAGGACCTTTGTTCTTACTCTCTTGGTTGCTTTATTGACTCACTGACCAGACCCCCTAGCCCATCCTCCCTGACAGACCTACTTACCCCTATCACCCAGATCCTCTAACTCAGGTCCTCATTGGTCCCCATGCTATCCATCCAGCTGTGTGCCACTAGAATGGGTGAACAGGCCTTTGCTCATTTTGCCCCTAATTTCTGGAACTCACTCCCTACCCAGGTTAAACTCTCCCCCTTCCACCACTTCTTTAAGAGGTCACTTTTCTCTCACCTATATGCACTTGAAACCTGTAACTGCAACTAACTGTGTTGTCTCTTCCATCTTTCTCCAGCTAGAGTACGTCCAGGCATTACCTAGCTTGCTGCAACTAGCTTTGTTGTTATAATATATTGCGTACTGTTTAGCTTTTTATATTCTATTTCATCTAGTTGTTACAGCATAGTGTGTACTGTTAACTGCTTATATCCTATGGGTTCCTCCCATACTGTTGTAACTGTATTATTTTTACTGTCTTGTTGTTGATGTTATCACTGTACTATTTTGTTGTACTCTCCTGGTCGTGCCTGAAAATAGGCAGGATTGTTGCCTAGTGCACTTACCTGGTTACCAAAAGCTAATAAATAAATAAATAAACTTCAGTATCTGGTTCTCATAATTATAATTTTAAATATTTAAAATGGGCAACAACATAGTTACTTAGGTATTTTTTACAATAACTGATTTGCTTTCAGTGTAGTTATGTGGAATTGATCTAGGTTTTGAAGCATGAATTTCATAAAGGCGTCCAATGTGCATTTCATGTGTAGCTTTTGCATTGCCTTGTACTGCTGTATGTCTGTTTACTTCTATTTTTTTTCTGTTCTTGTCTGGTGTCACTTTTTTTTAGCTTTCTACCAGACATGCATATGCCTCTCCAAGCCACAAAAAAAACATTGTACATGAGTACCTGCACTAATGTGGAGATCTGCAAAGGGATTTCACACACACACATTCTAAAAAAGGCAATTCTGGGTGCTTGCCATTCAGATTCAGAAATTAAACCTGAGCATTCGGACATCAAAACCCCAAACTGCCAAATCAAAAATCAGCTAAACTGTTTGTACTGCATATCAACGTCATGCTCTCTCTTTAGCATATGTTCTGGTTCTCATAATTAATTTTGACTGTGATTTAAAACTGGCAACAACTATAAATTGGAAGCCTATCCCATCAAATTACTCTCCATTCATTTGATCCCTCACTGCAAAGCATTACAGTTCACATACTTCAAGGAGCTAGCCACACACACAACCCCCCCCCCCATGCAGTACCATTAAATTAGAATTGCAAATGAAGACACATATTAAAATAATTTTTGTTAGATTTTCACACATGAAAATGAAATATGATTCATATTCTTTCACCCACACTATAATTTATAATTACCTTAGTAGGTAAACATTGCTTTAATGCAGAGAGTAATTTTATACAGCGCTACTAGATATATGTAAAACAGCCCTATAGATTCTTTCTTTCAAAATATTTAGACATCCACTCTTAGTGACTGGAAACATTGCTCATATGTCAGGGACACTTAGAAGACAAGGAACTCCTAATAGAGCAGCTTGGTATGATAGCTCTGTAGAGTCCAACCCCCAACCATTCTGCTAGTGAGTCAGTAAGAAAAAAAACATGGCAACTAAGTAACAGCTTTCATGGATACCAACATCTTCTAGCTGTACAAAGATGCACATCACACCACTGAAATATTTATGGATACTCATAAACTCTTGATTGCAAATAATTCTCCCAGTGCATTGCACTTACCGGCAAATTATCAATTATTGACAATGGCTAGAAATTACTGAAGCACAAGGTCAGAATCCAAATTGCTGAAGTATATAAAAACAAATGTCACTGAAGCCAAATAAACAGAGAAAACTAATGGTTGATAAAGTGCATATTGACTGTATAAAGGAAATGGACTAGCAATTTCTAAAATATCTAATTCCAGCTAACACTTGCTAGAGGATGAAATTATATTTTTACTGGCAATCGCTAAAAAAACAAAGCGCTAAGCCAAATTTGGAAACTCAAGATAGTGCAGTAGTGTGTCAGTCCAGCTGTGGACAATGTACTAAGACTAGCCTAATGTTCATATATTGAGTTTTTTGCATATAATGCATGCCATTTCAAATGGAATGCAGCCAAAGAAGGTAATTAAACAATCGGCCAGGGAAATGACTGAAGACCACACCGAGTCCTTTATCAAATATAATAATCCTTCATTTTTCTCACCAACACCACCACCACCTACAATAGTCTTAGATTTGTTCTGAAAATGGGCTGGTGATGTATCATGTTGGCATGTATATGGAAATGAATTATGTCATCAAATGTTTTTGATATGTAAATGAGTCTTTGTTCCATATACATTTATATTCCTGCAACAATTTTACTGCCAGCTGATTATAATGGGTTTAAAATGTATTAGGTATAGTGCAGGTATGAAGGCATATTGTAAATAAATTTAGATGCAAACAATGTGGAATAATGGGGAAGTCATGAAATATTGGTATATTACCTGCTCCCCGCCTACCACCACACCAATCACAACTCACTTTAATTATACCGTGAAAATGTTGTGTTTATATCTAAAGTTTACTTGTAAGGTCAAGACATAAATCACCATGAAAAACCAAAGGACATTTTGTGCAGCTAAATTACCCGTGCCTTATGTATCATTAAAGTAGCAAACTCTAAGCATGATTGTGCTTTAGCATCTCTCGGCTAGTTCCTAGCATCTGAATTTGGCAACCAATCCCCCTTCACCACAACAACCCAGGGTCCCATACAACCCTATAGAAACCTAAAGAAACTAACCTAGCAAGTAAAATGTTCTGTATGGAGCAACCATGTAATATTTGTCTTATTGCAATGCGTGCCTAGTAAGCAATGTACAATTTGTCTCTAAGTGATGTTCTATTTGTACTGACATGGAGCCTTTACAAAGGAGTCTTCGACTCAAAGGATTGTAATTCCAAAATTTCAATAAATAAAATAAAAAAATAAAAATTTCCTGACTATTATATGATTAATGTAATGTCTCGACATTATGTTTTTTGCACATAGTGCAGATGAATTTCAAATGGAAAGTTGCCAAAGTAGAAAAATAATCAGTCATGCAAATAGCTGTAGTTCACACCAAGTCCTTTTTTAAATATAATATTCCTCCATCCACCCCCCCCCCCATCTATAATAGCTCCAGATCTGGTCCAAAAATGCCATTTGATGCTTTAAGTTGGCATATTTATGGAAACAAATTGTGTTACCAAATGTTTTTTGATATGTAAATTTGGAGTAATGGGGAAATTAGGAAATAATGAAATACTAGTGCATTACTGGTATAGTGGTGCTTTGCTTCTTGATCATGGTATTATTCACGGTTTCATGAACCATTAAAGTAGATCTAATAGAAAATAGCGGGAGGATTAATTCAGACGTTGTATAATGGGTACCATAGTTTCACACACACAAGAAAAAAGCCGCTCTAGGTGCTTGCCATTTAGATTCAGAAATTAAACCTGAGCATTCAGATATCAAAATACAAAACTGCCAAATTTAAAATCAACTGAACTGCTTGCACTGCATATTAACGTCATTCTCTCTCTCTCTCTTTATCATATGTTCAGGTTCTCCTAATTAATTTTAAATGTGACTTAAAACTTTCAACAACTATAAATTAGAAGCCTATCCCATCAAATTAGGCTCCTTTCATTTGATCCCTCACTGTAAAGCATTACAGTTCATATACTTCTAGGAGCTAGCCACACATGCGACCCCTCACCCGAGCAGTACAGTTAAATTAGAATTGCTTATGAGGATGCATACACATATAGAAATAATTTGTGTTAGATTTTGATGCATGAAAATGAAAAATGATTCATATAGTTTCACCTCATGCTGTCATTTGTAATTACCTTAGTAGGCAAACATTGCTTCAGTGCAGACAGTGAGACCAATTTCATACAGCGCTACTACATCTACATGAAATAGCCCTACAGATTCTTTCTTTAAAAATATTTAGACATCCACTCTTGGCAACTGGAAACATTGCTCATATGTCAGGAACACTTAGGAGACAAGGAATTCCTAATAGAGCAGCTTGGCATGATAGCTCTATAGACCCCTACCCCCAAACATTCTGCTAGTGAGTTAGTAAGAAAAAAAATTGCCAACTAAGTAACAGCTTACAGGGATACGAACAGCTTCCAGCTGTGCAAGGATGCAGAGCACAGACACTGAAATATTTATGGATACTCATAAACTCTTGATTGCAAATAATTCCCAATTATAATCCCTCTTTATCGACAAAGTAACAGTTAATGATGATTCATAGAAATTAGTGAAGCACATGGTCAGAATCCAAATCCTGAAGTCAGTATATAAAAACAAATGTCACTAAGGCCAAATAAACAGAGGAAACTAATGGTTGATAAAGTGCTTATTGGCTATGTAGGGGAAATGGAGCAGCAGTTTTTAAAATATCTTATTCCAGCTGAGCACATACCACAGGATGAGACTGATCTGGACAATTAACGTCACTGAAAAATTATCATGGCGCACAACAAAGCAGGCAAAACATCACCGCCTGTAATGTCAGCATGTAAAAACATCACCGACCCAAACCTCATGGGTAGTGCAATGTAAGAATAGGCCTGGTGACCACCGAGTTCTCCATCCCACCCACCAAATGATGGCCCCAGGAACAATAACGGCAGCCAGCCTCAGTGTGATGGCCAGAACCCCAACCCACAGCAGTCGCTGATCAATTACCTGTGTCCCATGACACAGTGCATTTTACTATAGATCTGGTGTCTAGTGGACCCCCCATGCTAGGAGGTAGATCCCCACCACCCTGCACCTGCAACATACCCAGACAATGGGCAGGCAGCCAGCACAGCCCTCCACTCATTCTTTTTTTTTATTATTGCAAGCTAGCACAAATCATGGAACTTTTGTAAATCCACCAAAATGTTTGAAAATAGCTTTTAAGTGTTTTGGCAAATTTCTGTTGATGCAAGTGCAGCCCAAAATTGATAGTCATGCCGGGGCTTCCAAAGACCAGCTATAAGTCTTTCAAATAGCTTTGTATCACGTCCAAGTAGTACTGTTGCATAATTCCTTCCTCCTGCAAGTTCCACTTTGTACTACTTTTATTTTATAACTGATTGTTGGGCCCAGTGTTTTACTCAGACTTAAAAAGGTATTTCCCATCAACTTTGTAAACTGAACAATGGCCTGGTTTATAAGCTATGCATATGTCTTTGTTCTTTGTTTCTATTTAGGGTAATGGCAAGAGCATCTGGTAAAGTTGAGCAGACTAGATGGGCCAAAGGGCCTTTTTCTGCCATCATGTTATGTTCTGTGTTTCTGCACAGTACCATGGCATGATGTTTGCTGAAACTCATTACTCAGACATTAGAATAAATATTTTAAATTGCATGTCCTAAAAAAAACAAAAATTTACTTTACTATTCCTGTAGAATTGTCTGTGAAATAGACCTGATAGTCTCTAGCACTATTCCTTCATGTTAGTTAAGTAAGGTGAGATACTTCTTTAGGCCTGTTGGTAGATTACTTTGGTTTAGCATTGAAAATCTAGCATTACCTTATTTTGAAAAGTTACTGGATGCAGTCCATATAAGAATATTTAATATTTCAGATAGCTGTGGAGAAAGTCATACCCCAAGAAACTTTACGCGAGTAATGAGTAGATATAGGATATAGGCTATGATGGATGTAATGTTCGATAATGTTCAGTAATTTAGCTAGATTTATGTTGAATACACTGAGAATGGCCCATAGATGGCAACTCTATGACTCTCTGGGATGGATTTATCCAAAAGATAGGAGGTTAGTACATGTTCTAAACTTTTTGGTAAGGTGTAACAAGGGCAAAGCTCCTGAATACATATTAGATGAATTACATATTAGAGAAAGTAGGGCAGGGTTTCACTCTGCAAATAGTATTGAATATATGCAACCCAGAATGAGGACAGAATTTTGTCAAAAACTTTTTTTTTCTTGGGGTCCCCAGACTTGGAATACTTTACCATTTAGTTATAGATCACACACATCTAGTATACATCTAGGGGAAATTAGATTTTGGTTTTATACAGAGGCTCGTAGGAGCATTAGAGAGAAAGAGTGCCTTGAGTTAGCAAATATTAATATTATATGTAAATCGTAACCTGGACATTTGAGGTATTTGCTGTAATGATGTCCACCATTTCATAGTACTGTATGTTTCATGTATTGTATAAATATAATATTGATAGGCTGTATGTATGTTTATTGTATTTGTGGTTTGATGTATCTGATGACTACCCCTTTTGCTCATGTAACTATATTGTCTTTTATTTATTGTATTTTGATTCAGGGCCTCACTGGAAATGAACTTGTCTCAGTTGAGTGCATCTATTCACTATGATTAATCAGTTGAATAAAATGCTACTACTACTACATATAGTCAATATTAGAGGTGTATGAGTACCTTTTTGTGCATGTTCAGTGAGTACAATATTCATACTTGGGAAGCAGTTCTAAAGTGTAATTCACATTAAACTGTTACACCAACAAATCAGTTTTGAATTTTTTTAATGTTGACAATGGATTGGAAACTCATATGGTGCTGTTTAACAGCATATAGCCAAATCTAGTGCTAATATCTGTTAAATAATTTTGTAACTCAACTGGAATATTTCTGTAACTCTGTCAGAAAGCAATGCAAAACTGAGTTCAACTGTTTGTCAAGCATTTTTGCAAGGCTTTATTTTAGATCCTGTAACACTTATGCAACTCATTAGAAATGCAAAAGCAACTTACTGATGTGCTACTTTATGTAAACTGCACTGTACTCATTATCAGACGTTAAATGGCAACATAAGAATGAAATAGGAGGATAGTAACTCAAAAGAAGCATTATGTTTTTAATGCCAAGGTTCACTTTCAAATGTAATACTTTATGCTGAGCTTACTGGATAGATTAAAGAGGGTTCACCATTAATTTTTGAGGAACAATAGACTGTTAATGTCACAATATGTACTCTGGTGAGATTTACTAAGGTAGAGATGGGGAGGTAGATCCATCAAGGAGCAAAGCCATCAGGAATTCCTTTTACTGATTAACATGTTTTGTTTTTATTCCAGATGATGGGCTTCAAAAACAATGCCTAAATGAAGCCATGGAGAAAAATGTTAAGAAATCCAGGTCTTCCCCTGTCTCAGAACAGAAATAGACTACAGTACAGGCTGAGACACACTTTGGTAATCTCAGGGATTTGAGAATAAGAGATCAGTTGAAAAACAATTGAAAAAAAGGGTTAGGTATATATATATATATATAGTAACTAATCACTTTAATTTGTCTGAAAGTAAGAGCAACAGTGTCATTTTACAGTCCTCAGCTGCAAATTGTCCATGAGCGGGAATGTGTTTTGATTATATACAGAACTTGTTCTTGATAAATATTATTACCAGGCTTAAGATAAAGCAAGTGAACAGCCTTTTGGAGGAGGTTGTGGAGTCAAAAACAGTGATTGAATTCAAGCATGCATGGGACAGCCATAAGGCAATTCTAGGGGATGGGGTAGAAAGAAGTAGGCTGCTGGTTAGCTAGGATCTGCAGCTTATCCATTAGGTAGGGAAACAGGCAGACTGGGTGGGCCAAGCGGTCCTTATCTGCCGTCAAATTCTATGTTTCTATGTTACTGGGAAGACATAATGGCATTCCCTTATCATACAGACTGGGCCCATGCAGGTGACAGGAAATAGAATAATTAAAACTTTTCTATTTCTATGCCATCTTTTTAATGATATCCAGAAAGCTCATTTAGTCCCTATGATGGAACTATTTTATATGGATACCTGATCTTTGGTTTTTATACTTGGTTATAGTACACATCTTGTTATTACATAAAGTGGTTCACATGTTTATCTATGAAACAGAGAAGAAGTAGGAGTTGATCATCATGATCAATTACTTGGTTAGGTCTTTCCCCTTCCCAAAGTAGAACTTGGACACAAAAAATTAACCTAACCATTATTGTTATTTGATTCAGAATTCTAATGATATGCTGGGACTTTTACTGTAAAGCAAATGTAAACTGTTGGAAGGTATTGAGGAGCCACCATTTAATGCTGGGAGAATATGATTTGCATTCATGTTAAAATGTAAAAGTACTAGCAATGATTTTATTTTTAAAAAGAAAAACATTACACCATTGATGTAAAAGGTTGATTGTCCCGACCTTATGGTTTTATGGCATTATTATGTCATTAATACATCACAGTCATGTTTGTTTTCATTGAAGTCTAGCCATCTACTGTTGACTGCTGTCTTGAAAAGCATGTATCACAATAACGGGAGTTATCATGATGAAAGGCTGAAAGTCTTTTAGGAGATTTTAAGAACACATTTTAAAGTTACGGTATTTAGGAGTTTATTTGTTAAGTGCTACCAAACAATTGTACTCTTCTTATGTGGATTAATGTTTGCATATTTATGTACAGTGTATTGTCATTTGTATGCCTGCCATTGTGGAATCTTTGGCAAAAGTATTTGTTTTCTTATTGATTAACTACACCTCCCTATACCATTTCAATTAAAATTCTAAGAGGTTGGTACATTTAATAAGTCTTGCCTATCTTACGAGGAGATCGCAGTGGAAGGAAACTTTAATCAAAATGAATTTGCCTTGTCTTCTTACATGATAAGAGCACTTGCACTTGTTAAGTTTTGGTTTGCCTCCCTAACCAAATAATTGTGACTTTTATGGCTAACATAAAAGACCTAACTTGACTACAAGATAAAAAATTACAGTAGCTTTAGTTCTACTGTAACAGAGAGACATATGACAGTGCTCCAAGTTAGCTAGGAAATCATTTAATTCCTATGAGCATTAGTTACAGTATACCCTGATATTAAGATTAGTAGGCTGCTGGCCTGTGAGCGAATTGGCAAGGTGTCTGCTTGCGGCACTTACATCCCAGGTTCAGGGACGGACTAGTGAATCAGAGGGTCAGCCAGGGGGAGAAGGACTAAGCTTCTGGGGGATGGCTCTCCTTCTCTGTGGGGAGGGGGTGAGAGTTTCCAGTGCTCTACAGACCCCTGGCAGAGGCTGGGGGTTCCACTTCAGTCAGTGACATCAATTATGGGGGGGCAAGGCAGATGTACGATGTCATTGCACGTCCCACCTCCTGTGAGCAGCATGGTAAAAATGACTGGAGCTCCCACTATGATGCCTGCCCCTGGTCCCGCTATCCCCACCGCATCTTCCAGTTCTGGCCAAGACACTGTTCTGCCAGTCAGCTCCCCCCCATGGCCCCACCTGGGGGGGTAAGCCCAGGAAGCCCTGCTAGTGGCAGTGATGCTGCCAGTAATCTGGATGAGTTTCCAGTGGGGGGGCATCTTGGTGGCCCTGCCTTGTGGGGGCACGTCACAGTGGTCAGTGGCCATGGAGGTTTCAGTGGGAGGTGAGATCCTGGTGGATCAGGGCAGATATTAAAGGGGAAGCCAGCCACAAGAGAAAAAAAAGATCCATAGGCTACCTGATCGGCAACTTTCACACAATAACAACAGAAAAAGAAAGACAGGCATTTGCCTTCAGGAAAAAAAAAAACAATACTAGAACAAAGTATGTCCTAACCTATACAGGTAGGAAACCCAGATTTCCTTCAAGTGACATGGAAATTATTCCAAAAAGGCAGTTTCCCATTCTGTATCCACACTCCCATGGAGCTTATAGCAATATAGATATATGCCAATATAATTCAGTTTTACACTGCTTGACCTATATACATTGTTTACATGCAGTCTAACAATGTATGCACTGTTGCACCTTAAAATCAAGGTAAGCTGCTGTATTGCTAACTTTACTGTGGTGTATAATATGATGTGACACATGATTGTAAATGTATGTCTTTATGGGCTGTTGCCCCCAGGGACACTTGCAAACAAGGTCTCATATCTCAAGTGATTTCTATGTTGGTGAGAGTAGTGTCAATGAATAAATATTATTATAAAACAGGCCATGATCTCATCTTCATACTGCCATAATATTAAGTCCCAACATGCTGCTGGGAGCTCTGGTTCACCTTGAGTCATACAGAGACTTCTGATCACTATTCCTGCCCCTATTTATTTATTTAGTTTTTGTTTACCAGGTAAGGTGCACTAGATGAGCAGCTGACTGTTTTCAGGCATGACCCAGGAGGAGTGCATGCGTAATGTTTGAAATACAATCCAAGTCAACAGTGAGATTCAAGGTTTTCAAACATACAATAAACAAAGAGGCAGGTCATTACATTTAAAATATGATTCAAGTCAGCAGAAAATATCTAGATTTACATACAATAATAAGACAGGGTACAAACCAGGACACTGCTACTCATTTATAACATTACATGGTGCTGTACGTCCACAGTAATAGGGCCTAGGTACAGGAACAAGCTGATGACTGTAGGAGGTAGGTTCAAGACAGAGTACAAAGCCAGATACAGTTGCTCATTTATAACATTTCACAGTGCTGTAAGTCCACAGTAATAGGGCCTAGGTACAGGAATAAGCATATGATTGTAGGAGATAGGTTCCGAGCTG
Organism: Neoceratodus forsteri; assembly: GCA_016271365.2. Taxonomy (NCBI): domain Eukaryota; kingdom Metazoa; phylum Chordata; order Ceratodontiformes; family Ceratodontidae; genus Neoceratodus; species Neoceratodus forsteri. The sequence goes on from CM057452.1 coordinate 1,408,888,153, forward strand.
TTTTTGAAAGGTGCCAACTGTAGTGCACTGCCTGATGTTAGGGGAGACCTAGTTCCACAGTTTCGGGGTGGATATTGCAAAGCCTGTTGATCTGAATTTGGTTTTAACCCTATGAGTGGAGAGCAGGTCTGAAAGCCTGAGAGGGTAGGCAGTTTTATGTGGCACCCAGTAAGAGGAAAGGGATAAGGGTGTGTGGTTGTTCAGTACACTATAAATGATATTCTCAAATCAGAAATTTCACTGACTAGCAGGGAGCAGTCATTCTAGCTTCAAGTATAAGGTACAGTGGTGAACAAGTCGAGTGCTAGATAGTGCAAATCGACAAATGTTGTTATAGGCCACATCCCATTTGTTTTGGAGGGTTTTTTTGTACTTATATTTTCCCATTTTTCCCCCCATTTTTTTCTTCCTACTGTCCTGGTACCCCAGCACATGGCAGTACGTGCATGTGAAGGTGCACATGCACTCCTTGGCATAATTTCCTGAGCCTTCTACTCCTCCTCTGGCAATCTCCGGGCTCCCCATGCCTGACACTACCGTGCATCCTCCACCGGGTGGCAGCCATGGGCTGGGAAAACCTCTCATCTCTCCACAGGAGAGGAGAGTCACCTTGTGGCAGCTCAGTCCTGCTCCTCAGCCTCCTCCCCTTGCTGACCCCGATAACCCAGGCTCGTTCCTGAACCAGTGTCACTAGAGTGGAGTGAGGTGTGGTGTTCAGTGCCTCAACCCTCAGTGCCACCAGGCTGGCCATGTCCCATTTGTGAAGGTTGTGGCTGGAGCTGGTAGAGAAGATGAGAAAGCCATAGGATAGTTCGGGAAGTAGAAAACTCCTGGCCAGTGACATATGGGCAGAAGGGGTGAGATTCCAACTTGCTCTGTAAACTAATCCTAATCTAACATTGACTTCCTTGCAGGTATTGTTCAGGTGGAGGGAGAAGTATAGGGAAGGTTCCAAGGTGATACCCAAGTATTTGACTGACAGGACAGTGTCTAGGGGATGCCATTAGTGTTAATCGCCTGCAGTGGTACCTGGATGTTCTTTAGATGAGAAGGGGTATCAAATAGCATGGCCTCAGATTTGGTTGTGTTCATTAGTAATTTGTTCGGCTGGAGCCAAGACTGGACACTCCTTAGGACAGCAGTCAATTTTCTGTTAAGGTCATTAGTGTTAGTGGCACTCATATAAAAGACTAGGTCATCTGTGTATATGAGTGGAACACAGTTGGTAAAGCAGTGATGGACCATTTTGACATGGAAGGAGTTGAACAGAGGTCCTAATATGGAAGCCTGAGGGACATTAATATTGACTGAGGCAGGGGCAGACAAGAATGGGCCAAAGCGTACACACCGTTATTTGACAGGTTGTTATTGAACCAAGGGAGAGTGCAGTCAGTGATCCCTGTATCCCTGAGTTTATTACAGAGAAGGGAGTGGCTGACCGTATCAAAGGACTTCATTAGGTCAATAAAAACAGAAACAGTGAGTCCTGCTTTATCTAGTCAGTTAGCAATACTGTTGGTTAAAAGCTGTGATGGACTGGGAAAAGGAGACCGTAGATCGAAAGAGAGCTGGTAAGTTTCATTGACACTTTTTTGAGGATCTTATTAAGGGGAGGTAGAATGGCTAGGGGTCTATAGTTATTTATGATTTTCCTGTTGCCTTTCTTGGGTACCGGAACAATACCTGACATTTTTCAGATGTTAAGCACTATTAGTGGTGAGGGATAGGTTCATGATTCTGACAATAGGTATGGACTACTCCCTGGCTGCAAATGTTAAGAGTCTAGGCTCTATGCCATACAAACCTGCAGATTTGGACTCAGAGATGTTTCTTAGGAGTTTAAAGATCTCCAACACTTTTGCTTGAAGTAGAAAGGGGGGTGTTGTCTGGTGTCCACAACAAGGGGATGTGGTTGAGTGTGCATAAAGAGGGGAAAGGCCAAGGAGTATGTGGAGAGGTCAGTGAAGAATGCATTGAATGCATTGGAGATAGTGAATGGTTTGCTGCAGTTTACTCCATCAACCTCCATGTCAGTAGGAGTGGGGGCTACATTCATTCCTATGGATTTTTTAATGGTGTTCCAGAACTGTCGAGGGTCACTAAAGCAGGAGTTAAGCTGTGCATTGTAAAACTTAACTCTTTTTCTGTCGAATGGCCTTTTTGCATTCATTTCCAAAATTCCTGTATGTTGTCCAGTCAACCTGGGAGTTAGTTGTTGCCTATAGCTGTAACCCAGAGGGGCTCTTGTATCCTGTACTATAAAATTATACCTCATCATCCTGCTTTTGTGGTTGTATGTTTACCTGTGTTTACATGTTCTGAAACTTTCAATATAAAGATTAACTGAAAAAAAGAAAACAGGCCATGAAAGTCCCTTGTGTCTGATAACCACCTAAGTGAGCATTATTCCCTTATGAGCACATACCCTGTTGTGAGTATCACTTACAGAGACAATACTTTTCACTGGTTATTTTACTTTCTTATTTTATTTATTTTTTGATGATTGTGGAATGCAGTCTCTTAAATAGTTCCTAGTTTCAGTCGTAATCTGAGTAAAGGCACCAGTGCAAGAGAGATAAAAAAATAACTTGCGTCTACAGCCATATATAAAATAGGTAGCAGCTAAGGTTTTACAGATATTTAGAGACAAACACAGCATGCATATATTCATCATTGAGTATAGTACAAAATGACACACATAATATAAAGTTACATGTAATGTAGCAAGTCAAGCATTGATAATATACATAGGTCATTGATTGTTCCAGGAATAATTGCATTTCCTGTGTTCTTGTAGTTTCCAAAATGTGCATTTAAAGTTAGACAACATTTTTAGCATTAATGAGTCATAAGCATCTCTGATCAAAGATCTTCTTTGCAAATTTGCTTGGTCCTCCCTGTTCTTCCATCACTTAAATGCAAGTAATATCACCCAGTCTGGTGGCACCAGTATAACATATTGCACTCCCATGTGTAAGACCTGGGCTCTAGCTGTGTCCCAACTCCCATGTCCTGAGCTGGTGGAACCTAAGGCAGGCTGCCAAGAAAGTGTGCTCTGTATCCATGAGGAAGGGTAGAGATTAAACACTGCAATAGTTCTTGGGGATAGAGAGGAAGACCTTGACATTGTGGATGACTAGGCATTGCCAGTCCTCCATTCACATACAGGCAGACTAATGCAGTTGCATTGGGGGGATGGGGGACTTAAACTGTGCTGGGCACTATCAGGCTACTAGTTGACACCCACCTGATGCACACTGCCCTTGCTACAAGCTTCTGGGGTCTCTGCTGTAGTATGCTCATTGCCTGCCTTGCAAAGCCATGTTCAATGCTGACAGTGCATCCTGTCATTGAGAAATAAGGCTCTGCTCTTGTTAAGCCAATTTAGGAGGACTTTATAAGAGTCCAGAATTGGTTTCTAACAAAGTAAATCTGCAATAAATGTTAAACAAAGACTAAATCAGTGGTCTTTTGTGGTTCTAAAAAGATTGGAAAAAGTAAACAATTTGAAATTAAAAAAGACCGTAGGCTAGGTTCCAGAGCAGATGCTATTTTATTAATTGTCTCAGTGTTTATCTGGACAGTACACTATCTATGCCAAGGATGTAGGCTATGTTGTAAGGAAAACAATATGAGATTTCACCTGCTATATAGAAACAAAAAGAATTTCGATTAGGAAATTAATAAGTTTGTTCCCCAGCATTTAGTACTCTGTCATCAACTGTGGATTGCCCATTTTTGCTTAGGCAATGGACAATGTGCTGTCAAAATAAATAGTACTGTGTAACCATGCATGTAGGTTTCATTTGGATGCAAAAAGAGATTTCCACCATGCATTTTATGTGACCAGATTGGTTGGTTTTCCTTATATTCCCAAATAAATTATTTTGATGGAATTTGGTGTTGAAAACTTACAAAATGGCCAAAGTACTAGGAGGTTAAATAAGGCAATCTCAAAATGTTCAAATTCATGTGGAAACCTGTTACTGTAGGTAGCTTGGACCTGGTTTTCCCCTCCAGGTATAATATTAGTTGGGAATTCATGCTCTATAACTCTTTTGTCTGAAGAATAATTTGTGCTTTATGTATGTGATTATTGTATTTTTGTTTGTACTACTGAGCCGTATATAAAGAGTGTTACTCTTTGTCCTCGTTTTAATCTCAATATAAAATTTAATTGCAACAAAAACAAAACAAAAAAGGTCAGATTCATACAATGCAAGATATACACATAACCTTCAACTGGAGATATATAGTTATAGAACAGAGTGGGTCATTTTTTTAGAAACAGGGCAATTAGAACTTGGATTTCACATCCCCGAATGTGATAAAAAGTTGACAAATAGGGCACTTTTAGTTTGATACTGCATTTAAAAGCTCTTGCAAGATATAACTAATTTTTTAATAGTTTTATTGTAATGTACAACAAATTTATATTGACAAAATATTATCATACTGTTTAATACAATGAATGATGTTTTACTTAATGACGTATTGTTGATTGGCTGAAAACTGAGATAAAAAAAATACATTGCCCGAAAAAAGCAGCAGTCCCCCTTATTGTTGTAATTTAAAAAGAAAAAATTCTCTTTGTGGCCACATAGGCACTGCCAGACTGACAAAACATACCCACTTGTTCCCCACTACCAAATATTGTAACTCCCTAAACAGGTTGCACGGGTCCCTTTACAGTACCTTCCTTTTTTCTAAAAACATAATAGCAATCATTGACAACATATGCTGCAGCCAGTGACTCCTTAATTTTCTTGTAAAAAATGGTTGTATAGGGCACATGGACTTTGACAAACTGCCACACCTCATTCTTCTGCTGTCTATTACCCAGGCACACTCCCTTCCAGTTCCCACTCCAATAAAGCAAGCCCCTGATCCCAGACGTTATGGCACAGTAGCGATACATGCAACATTATTTTGATGCATGTGTCATTTTCAGAACATAAATTGCTGCAATGCCATCAAGATGTTAGAACATGTTTTATGTGATCTAATTCTCAGTCACAAGTTGGGCAATTGTAGTAAAGAGGTACTACAAGTCCTTGTAACTGCTTTGAAAATCCTTCCCTGCTCGTCTAAGCTTAGAGCACATATGGGGTGTAGATATCTACTGTATTTATCCACCTAAATGGAGTACTAACACTTTTTTCTATTTTTTCACATAGCTTTTTACCCCTCAAGCTGTCAACTGCTCCAACCCCACCTCCACCAGACCAGCAACCACCTCCCCTGGGCTTACTTCTGTATAGATTGTCTCACAGACCTCACCCCTGGTGAGGCTGGGAGGGAAAGACCATCCTTGCTCCCTCAGTGAACACCTTCTAATTGTGTCTGAGGTGCCCAGGTGATAGTGGGGGTCTGGATAGGTGTGTGAGGTGACAGTTAACCCTCAGGTCCCATTTTCCTTTGTTTCCCCCGGTGGAGCCAAGGTGATGTGAGCAGCCCATGTGCATGGAGGGGTACATATTACCCAGAACCTGCGGCTCTTCCTCAGCCATGGAGACATAGATGTAACTGCTGCTCAGGCATTCAGCACAGCCACCAGACCTCCACCTGGGGCAGTCAAGAGCTGAGCTTGCAATCCTCTGCTATCTGGGAGAAGACAGATGTCAATCTGCTACTGCAGTCACTCATGACACCCCTCCCCCCTACTCCCAACAACCTGAGCTCATTCCTGAACTCAGATCACTGCTATGGTGTAATGTAAGGCACTCAGCAGTGTCTCACCTATGCCAGTTATATTTGCACTTTTTAAACTCTTTTTATGTTCCCTGACAGTTAAGGGATACATCCAATTCAGACACCATTGGATGCTCCCCAGCCCATCACCCCACCTTCCCCAGGGACTTACCAGCACTTTAAGGACTCTGTTACTTGCTCACTATGGTGGGGCCTTATCTGAGACACATGCACCAAGAGATGTGGAACAGAAGACCAAGATAAAGTCACCCCAGATCAGGGTGTGTGGGACCTGCAGGTACTGTATCTTGAGTCACAATGCTGCACAGTGAAGAGGTATTTATCCTTCTCATGTTACTCCCATTCCCAAGACTGATGCCATCACAGCTATCCATGCAGAAATGCACACAGCGTGTGTGCATGTACTGTGATGGCCAGCAACAACCTTACCTCCTTAACCCAGACCACTCTATCAGCACCACCACCTGTGGTCACCCAGACAGTGGTAGTGCTACAAAGTGCTGCCAGCCCTCCCTCAGATGAGGAGGAGAGAGTCCTCTGGCATGCTTTACTCTTCTTTCCCAAGTGGACCTCCGATAATCAAGGCTCATTTCTGAACTCAGATCAATGACACTATGACTAGTAGCTCAAACATGGCACAAAATGGTCGGCAATATTAGCCCTTTCTAAGAGACTGACTTATACAGCTTTGTGTAACTATTGTATGTGTTGGTCATTTTCTCTACTGTAGCTACCACTGTTTTCCCAAACAAAGTGGCATCTGGTCATTGGTCTAAACAAAGTAAAATAAATAAAATTGCTAATTCAGTACAACTGAGGAAATGAATATTTTTGTTTTATGTTTTTTAGCAGTGATCTCCACCTAGAAACATAGAAACATAGACTTTGATGGCAGATAAGGACCGCTTGGCCCACCTAGTCTGCCCATTTCCCTACCTACAGGATAAGCAGCAGATCCTAGTTAACCAACAGCCTATTTCTTCCTACCGCCCACAAGAGTTGCCTTATGTCTGTCCCATGCATTCTTGAATTCTCCCATAGTTTAATACCCCACAACCTACTCAGGAAGGCTGTTCCATGCACCCACTATCCTCTCTGTGAAAAAATACTTCCTCACATTGCCCCTGAACCGCCCCCCCATCTTTAAATTGTGTCCCCTTGTTCTTGCACATGTCTTTTTCTGAAAGATGCTACCCTTTTGGACTTTGTTGATTCCACTAGGGTACTTAAAAGTTTCTATCATGTCCCCCCCTTCCTCCTTTCATCAAGGGTATACATATTAAGCTCCTTTAGTCTCTCCTCGTATGGCTTCTCTTGCAGACCCTGCACCATTTTAGTTGTCCTCCTCTGAACTGCCTCTATCCTGTTTATGTACTTGCAGAGATGGGGTCTCCAGAACTGGATGCAGTACTCCAGATGGGGTCTCACCAACTGTCTGTACAGAGGGATAACAACTTCTTGTTTTCTGCTGGTGATGCCTCTCCCTATGCATCCCAGTATACCCCCAGCCATCCCTATTGCCTTCTCACATTGCTTGCTAACCTTAAGGTCATCTGATATGATTACCCCCAGGTCCCTTTCCTTTTTTGTTGTTGTTACTACCTCCCCCACCATTATGTAATCTTCCCCTGGGTTTTTGTTTCCCAGGTGCATTATTTTGCACTTCTTTGTATTGAATCCTAGCTGCCATACTTCCGACCATTCCTCCAACCTTGCCAAGTCCCTTCTCATCCTTTCCACGCTTCCTTGTGTATCAACCCTGTTGCAGATCTTTGTGTCATCTGCAAAGAGGCATACTTTTCCTTCCAGTCCCTCTGCAATGTCACTTATAAAGACATTAAAAGGACTGGACCCAGTACTGAACCCTGCGGTACCCCACTAGTAACCCCTCTTTCTTCATACTGGACTCCATTTACAATTACCTTCTGTGTCCTGTTGTCCAGCCAATGTTTTACCCAGGCTACCACCCTGGAACCCACTCCCAGGCTGGTTAATTTGACTATTAATCTTTTGTGTGGGACTGTGTCAAATGCCTTGCTAAAGTCTAGGTAGGCCATGTCCACAACCTCTCCCTAGCGAAGGATACAACAAAATTTTCTATTCTTATTTTCCTTGACCTGCTATCTGTATTCAACAATCAACAATCTAGTGCATAGATGCTAATGGACAGACTGGAAGTGCATGAGTAGTTGCCAGGTACGGTTCTCAATAGGTGAGATCTTTCCTCTCAAAAATGAAGCAGTCGGTGGCCATCAATTCTTACCAGACACACCCAGACACCCTGGACTATGATATGTCTCAAGGGACTTTCTTCTAACCTATGTTGTTTTCAACGTACATGCATCTTCTGTGGGAGATTATATGGCAGTACAGCACAGGTTTTCACTGCTATGCTAATGACACTCATCTTTCCCTGCCATTCACACCTCACAATTCCACTTCAATGCTCTTGTTAGTACAGCGTCTGATGAACATCTGAAACTGGATACGCTTGAATTCACTGCAACTCAATCTGAGGAAGATGGAGCACATTGTATGAGACTGCTTGACTTGTACAGCATGTCGTGATATTGAGTGTTTTTAGCATTTTCCCTACTGTAGCTTCCACTGTTTTCTCTAAGAAATTGGCATCTGGCAATGGAATGTTGGTCTACACAAAGTAAAATAACAAAAATTATACAGTGGCAACAAAGAATGCTTCGCTGGGATTGGTCAGACTGTCCCTGAGATAGTGATGTTATTTCACAATAACATCACTCTATCTAGGACAGACAGAAAACTGGCCTCATCATATGCTAGCATCTAAAAATAAATCAGTGCCCACTGCCCAGTAGCCACACTGCCCTGTCCACTCATGGTGACAGCTCACAGCAGTACCACACATTCAGTTGCTCCCTGACTCTACTCCACACAAAGCCTTGCCCCCATAAAGTTCAGAAGTCAATCAATTCTAAGGGAAAGAAGAAAAAAAAAATGAAACCAAGCCATAACTCCAGCATTTGTCAGTCCCACCGGACAGCAGGAGAGCATGCATGCATGTGCAGACTTCTAAAGTGCCGTGCTCACTGCCTGCTGCTCTCGCTCTTCACACTGCCTGGCTCCTCAAAACAACAGCTGCATTTCGGCATCTAAGGAACAAAACATATGTAAAAATAAAGCCAGACTGTGAACAGGAAATGTACACCAGGGGCATTACGCACCTCACATTCTCTTCCAGCCATCCTGCAGTCCAGATACCAAATTGTACTGAGTGGACAATTTGAATGCCAATATCCCAGTCAATCTTTCTCCAAGTAGACAGCAACACAGTCTCACACTGTACAGGGAGAAATGTGAACACTTTGAAGCTTGGGGGTTGGGGACACACTGTAGCACAGAGAGCTTTCAGGAGGAAGGGAGAACAGTAGCAGCAGCAGCACCCAGATATAGGACAACCACATAGCTACACTCCCACCTGCTGGACAAGACAGAAACTCTGACTCCTTTTTCAATATGTACAGCTACACTAAAAAAAAGTTAAAACAAAATTATTTTAAAGATATTTTTTCAAATTGTCTTTTTTTAATAAAGCAGCAATTGTATAATAGCAATAAGGCACTCCACGATGTGTGTTATTGTGTAATAAAATCACTTCCTGGGTGCTGAATGCACTCATCCTGCGGCCTTATGCTTCAATCACCCGAGGCATGATCTTAGGAGGCGGTACTAATACCGCTTCTTAAGAAGACCTTCCTTGACCCAGACTGTCCAGCCAACTACAGACTGTTCTCTAACCTCCCTTCATGGGAATGGCTATCGAGAAGGTTGTCGCGGAGCAACTGGAGGCCCATTTAACCATCCACGATGTCTAGGAACCTCTCCAGTCTGGATTTAAGAAGCATAGTACTGAGACTGCACTTGTCCAAGTACTTAATGATCTCTTTACTGCGACCGAGGACGCTGTTCCATCTTGGTTATCCTCGACCTTTCCACACCATTTGACACAGTGCACCATAGTGTGTTGTTAGAGCACCTGCAGTTGTTGTGTAGGTTGTCTGGGACAGTCCTCAGATGGTTTCAATGATTCTTCATGGATAGAACTCAGAGATTGGTATCTGGGATTTTTTCCTCAGCCCCTCTCACTCTACATTGTGGGGTACCCCAGGGCTCTATTCTTTCACCCATGTTGTTCGCTGTGTACATGTTTCCCTTGGGAGACATTATTAGATGGTATGGGATGAGTTTTCACTGTTATGCAGATGACACTCAGTTCTACATGTTTTTTTGTGCCTGAACAGGCTGGAGCCATCTTGGTTATCAATAGATGCCTCTCTGAGATCTAGAACTGGATGAGAGCTAGTTAGCTAAAGCTAATTCCAGACAAAACTGAGGTGTTGGTGGTGGACCCAGGTCATCAGAGCCTAGGCTTGGTTGCCAGTCAGCCATCTGGGCTTTGCCTTGATGGACTTGAGCTTCGTGCCTCGGATTGGGCATGGAACCGTGGTGTCATGTTTGACAGTGTCCTGACTTTAAAATCCCAGGTGTCTGCTGTCATGAACACCTCCTTCTACCACCTGAAGATCATTGCTTGGGTTAAGTATTTTGTCCCTCCCGACAACCTTCCGGTATTAGTCCATACCTTTGTGACCTTCCGCCTTGATTACTTTATTGCCCTTTACCTACAGCTACTGGGGTTGATATCTGCCGCTTGCATCTAGTCCAGAATGCGGCTGCCAAGTTGTTGACCAGTCTACCTAGATTCTGTAATATTACACCTGTGCCCCGCAGCCTGCACTGGCTGCCAGTCTTCTGGTGGATCACCTTCAAGGTTGCAATACTGACCTATAAAGCCTTACACAGGCAGCCCCTACTGTGTGGAACTCTCTACCTTGTTGGGTAAGGGAGTGCCTGACTGTTGGGAGCTTCAATCAGCTCTTAAAACCCATCTTTTTAACCTTGCTTTTTCAGACCTTGATTAATTTGTAAGCTGTATTTATTAGACTTTTATTCTGTTCTCTTATACTGTGTCTTTATTCTGTTTTAATATTGATGTGATTGCCCTTCTTAATCATGTTTTACCCCATCAAAGAGCCTTCTCTAACACCCTTGTCCTAACACCTTTACACCCCACCTCCCCAATCCATCTACCTCACTTCCTTCCCTCTGACGAAGTCCTTTCTGGTTGCTACCTCCCTCTCTTCTCATCCTGACAAAGTCTAACCAGGCTGCTACCCACCTACTAACTAGCACTTAGTAACTCAAGTGTATGATTAGCATTATACAGTGTAATCTTCAATCCAATTTTTAATGTGTATTTGTATACATAATGATAATTATTGTGTATCTGTTTATTCTGATGCTGTGGTTTAACTCACTGCACTTCTGTAACTGATTATTTTATGTATAACTGTGTACTTCACAGCATCTGTATTGTAATTTGTGTTTGTACCAAATGTCTTGTAATATGTGCCTTATCAGCTTGGAACGTTAGTAAAAGAGCCTCTCAGCTCAAAGGTATTATTTTGAATCTGAAATAAATAAAAAATAAATAAGTATCTTATTGTGGAAACACTTTGGTCATTTTATGGAATTGCACTTTTTTATAAATAAAGATTGATTGATTGATTGATTGATTGATTGATTGATTGCATATAACTCTGTTGTTCTGGTTTCTAAACTGGTACACACACAACATGGAAATGCACTCAAGGAACCAGAAGACCAACTTTAAGGCTGATATATAATTATTTATTAAATAACTTGGTGAGCAACAAAACAACATAAGATGCAAAATAAATGAGGATGTCGAACTGGTTGCCTGTCAGGTGGCAGATCAAATGTAAGCTTCTTTTATTACAATAACTTTCATAGCCTTGGGAAGTTTGGACCCCAGTACCTTTGTGAGCTTCTGACAACCTACACCCCAGTAAGAGGAAGCAAGAACCTAGGGACAGGGCCTCTTTCTAGTGCCACCCTTTCATTTAAAATCAAGTGGTAAATGGATTTTTGGGGGGCAGCCCCTGTTCTTTGGAGCTCATTGCTTAAGCAAGGTGGGCATTATTGTGGAATAGCAGCATGCTTGTGGAAGTGAAGCATGCATCAACACTGATTGCCTTACACACCCAAGAAGTGTCATTATCATGCAATTACACATGCTGGACTGCCTTACTGAGATGATAAAATGTCTTTTCAGATTTATATTTTAAAAACTATAGAGTTTCAAAAAGTTAAGTGCAACTGACCTGAGCTGCTTTGCTGGAATAATGCACAGTTACGTAATTACATTTAACCAATCACATGTCTGGCTTTCTGTTACTCATTTTCAAGGCCCCTGGAATTCTGCGGTTCTGCGGTTACGGAATTTGCCACAGAATTTGCATCATGCCACAGAATATATATAGTGCCGCAGAATTCATTGTTTTTGGTGAATTTTCTTATAAATATGCTGTTTTTCCATAGTGTCAGGCTTTCTTTCCCACCTCGTTTATCCTGAAGCCCCTCCTCTGTGCTCAGCATATGATGTCATCGATGACATCACATTATATTTAGCCAATGACAGAATTGCATTCTGTCAGAGAAATGAATAAATCATGATGCAGAAATCAGAAAATGCTGCCGCAGAAGTCAGGGAGCCCTGCCGCAGAAATCAGAAAATTCTGCTGCAGAACACCAGGGGCCCTGCTCATTTTATAATGGTTGTTAGAAAATGGGTTGGAAACTATGAGCTCTCTGATTGGCTAAGATCTATAGCAGGGGAGTACATTAACTTACTGATACAACCCACTGAAAAACAAGTGCCAATTTGGGGTGCCCATTACTTCGGGTATTCTTGGGCACCCCAAACTTTCAAATGTGCTAACTGCCAGTTTGTACCACTCACAAACCGAGTGGCCTGCCTAATCTCCACTAATTTTCCTTACAGCAGGACGTGCTCTTGAAAACCCTTTTTGTGAGCCAAAATAAAAAAATAAATCAGCACCATTACATCCTGCCCCAGCAACTGTTCATCAGCTCATCATCACCCCCCCTCCCATCTCATCTCGTCTGGCCACCCGCTAACTTGAATCTCTCACACCAGTACAACATATCCCTCTGTGGGAGAGAAATCCATAAAAATACCACTTATCTATGGGATCTCTACCTACACAGTTATGCTCACCATACCCCTCCTTGGCTGTCACTGAGCCACTCTCTCAAACAGAACTAATTTACAGTACAGTGAAACATCCAGTAAAGTAGTTTTGTACCTAATACTTCCTTACAGTGTCCGAAGTATGTCCTTTTTTAAATCCGGAACCACGCTGACAAAAATGACTGACTACAGCCATGCACCAACTCGCCGACAAACCATGCTGTTGGTTATACACAATGTCAGTCCTGCACAGATAAAGCATACTGTGGGTGGAAGACATTTAGTAATCAGGGAAAAATATAAAAAAAGATATGTGCCTGGTTGGGGGTTGTGACAACAGACTGCAGCTCACAACTAGGAAGGATCCTCTAGCGCAAAACTCCATAACTTAAAAAAAAACTCTACTGCAGGTGGAGGAACTGTTTTATTATAAAATAAATATATTTTAACATGTAAACATAACATTTATTTATTTTAATCATATATAATACAGTGGCCCATTTTCTAAGCGCAATAATACCCTCCAGGGTGGGATGTATGGGCAATACCAGACCTTCCAGGGGCTATAAGACCTTTTGCCTGCAGCATTGGGACACATTATACCCCTGGATGGTCCAGTATTGCCCAATGCTGCCCACCCTGTCGGGTATCATTGCTTGCATATCCACCTGTCCTACCCTGTTGGCATCTTTTAAATCAAGTTTGTCAAACACCTAGTGTGTCATGCCTTCTCTGGCCTCTGTTAATCTCTAAGTTTTATGAAAGTTTTGCTTCTATTGTTATATAATGTCTTGTCCTTATATGTTTTGAGAGATAATATTTATGAATATGTCTACTTTATATGCACTAGTTTTTAATGGTGTGTTTATTTATTTTGTATTCTTGTTTCTCTCCACCTACCCTTTTATATGTATCGCATTTTTCAGCAATTTTAACCTAGGAATGAATCCTTACAAAATGAAATCTTCAACTACTATTGCAATGGAATCACAGCATGCAATTATTAGCCCATACATTACAAACCCTGTAGTTGCTTACCTATGGTATTTTCTATGTCAAAAAATGTTAATGCATCATCTAGTTTTACTAGCATTAACACACATTTAAGCATTTCACATTAAGTTTTGTGCAAGAAAAAAAATATTGCTGCTCTCTGCCCTGTTAATAATTCTCTGGTCTGCTGCCTTTGGTTGGTTGATGTAAGTTTTCACATAGCCTACATGGTATTCACATTAGCATGAGGATGTTCACATTTCCCAACAGATGTCTGCCCCCAAGCCATCATAGAAATGCCAAAGGAACAGAATTAAGGGGAAATATGTACTGTAGTTTCCACTGCAAAGGTAGGACTGGGACAAAGATATAATGTTTGCTAACAGTTTTATTAGTTTTAGCTGCCGATTGACCTTGTTTACAAATATTAAGTTACTCTGCTGCTTTGAGATGCTTTCTTTATTCACTGATTAAAAATCTATGAAGAAGGTGGAAATTAATTTGATTTGGCATGCTTAAAGGACAGAAAACAGAGGGGGAAGGACAAGAAGAAAGAGAAAGTGCGAGAGATAGGGAGAGATGTATGTGGAAAATGAGAAGGAGCCTCAGGTATATTATGATACACGAAATATAAGCCTGATAGTTCCTGACCTCAATTTTTATTAAGGATGAGTAAAAGATCTGAATTTGACACTCACTTTAAAGATGCTTAGAGAAACTGGAGCAGAAGAAGGAAGAAAGTGGCGGAAGGCAAGAGGGAAAGAGCCTCAGGTGTAGAGAATTATAGTAAATCTCACGGTGCAATCTATTTCTTGACCTGTAGCTGCTGGAATTTAACAATTTACTGGCTGTTTTATAAAGTCAACAGAATGTCATCATTAAGGTTTTTAAAGGTGACCATCAAATTCCAACCTTTCCAGAGAATCCGGTGCCCTAATGCTGTAGTTGAGCATCACCTTGGAGTGGGCAAGAATCTTTTAATTATGGGTTTCTATAGAGACCTCTGTAGAAAAAGAGCAGTCATATTCTAACTGCAGTCAGAATTTTAATAATCTATAATATAGGGCGGTAAATAAATACAGACCAGGAAGTTGGAGCTGGGCTAAGCTTGTCTAGTTGAATATTTGTGTGCTCATTGATGAAGTATGGACTACAGTTAAAAGAAAAAAGCTGTGAACTTGACAACTCATAATTGATTCTCACCACTCCCCATGTGATCTTGAGTAAGTACTTTAACCTACCTCTGCTTAATGTCCTCTTTCGCTCTCTCCCTCTCTCCCCTCTGTGTTTAACTTTCTGAGTTTTCCTTACCCCTTCAGTCTTATGTACACCCTGTGAGCACTGGACTGTTGATTTTCCTCAGTACTTGTAAAGCATGTTGGGATACATGTGTTAAAGGTGTTAGAAAAAAATCAATATAACTACTCTACAGTATATGAAATAAAATTACTTACTTTTCCATACTTTTTCTTAAATGACTTGGATCTCTCTGTCTTGGCATGACAGTCACTGGTTTTCTCTTCCTACTTTCAGTACAGTACATGAAACAGTGTTTATGTTTGCCCAGTAGATTTGTTATGAAGTTTGCACCTCCTACTTTCATAATTACTTAAAATAAAAGTTACATTCAGTACCACTAGAATAAAAAACAAGCATTTGTCAATGCTGAATGTTGATTGCATTGGTGTGTTGAGCTCACTCACTGCCCCTCTGTCACTCACTCAGTCTGTGTCTCCCGATGCTGCAGGCTGCTCTTTTGTACTGGGCTCCTGCCTGCATTGGCACCTTGTTCTGCCCACTAAGAAATCCACAGCTGTCCTGACAGAGCTCCATTGAGGTGGCTCACTCTCCATCTCTCACTCGCTCATTCTGGTTCTCCTGGCACTGCAGGCAGCCCTTTTGCACTGGGCTCCTGCCTCTGTTGGTGGCTTTTTCTGCCCACAAGAAATCTGCAGCAGTCCCAACACAGGCCTGTTGAGCCTGCTGACTCCCCCTCTCTCACTCGCTCATTCCGTTTCTACCGGTGCTGCAGGCTGCCCTTTCCTTTTGGGCTCCTGCCTGCATTGCCTCCTTCATCTGCCCACAAAGAAATTTGCAGCAGTTACAATAGAGCTCCGTTAAGCTCACTCTCTCCCCCTCTCTCACTCGCTCATTCTGGTTTTCCTGCCACTGCAGGGTGCCCTTTTTGTACTGGGCCCTGCATGCATTGCTGCCTTTTTCTGCCCACAAACAAATCTGCAGCAGTACCAACAGAGCTCTGTTGAGCTCGCTCTCTCACCCTCCTTCACTCACTCGTTCTGTGTCTCCTGCCACTGCAGGCTGCCCTTTTTATACTGGGCTCCTGCCTGCATTGGTGGCTTGTTCTGGCCAGAAAGAAATCTGAAGCAGTCCCGACACAGCTCCATTGAGCTCGCTCACTCCCCCTCTCTCACTCACTCATTCTTTTTCTGCCGGCGCTGCAAGCTGGCCTTTTGTACTGGGCTCCTGCCTGCGTTGCTGCATTTTCTGCCCACAAAGAAATCCGCTGCAGTCACAATACAGTGAGCTCGCTCACTACCACTCTGTCACTCACTCATTCTGTTTCTCTTGGTGCTGCAGGCTGCGCTTGCGTACGGGGCTCCCAGCTGCGTTGGCACCTTGGCACCTTTGGCTATCCACAAAGAAATCTGCAGCTGTCCCGACAGAGCTACAGTGAGGTTGTTCAGTCTCCCTCTGTCACAAGCTCATTCTGTTTGTCCTGGTGCTGCAAGTGGCCCTTTTGTACAGGGCTTCTGCCTGCATTAGCACCTTTTTCTGCTCACAAAGAAATCCGCAACAGTCCTGATAGAGCTCCATTGAGCTCACTCAGCCCCCTGTCTCATTCACTCGTACTGTTTCTCCCACCGCTGCAGGCTGGCATTTTCTACTGGGCCCCTGCCTGCTTTGACACATTTTTCTTCCCACAAAGAAATCCACAGCAGTTCTGACAGCGCTCCAGTGAGTTCGCTCACTCCCCCTCCCTCACTCGCTCTCTTGTTCTGTTTCTCCCAGTGCTGCAGGCTGCCCTTTTGTAATGGGCTCTTGCACTGCAGCCTTTTTCTGCCTAAAAACAAATCCACAGCAGTCCTGACAGAGCTCAGTTGAGCTCAGTCACTCCCCCTCTCACTCGTTCGATCTTAATCTGTCCCAAATACTGATTTCCCACAGCGACCGTGCTATTCTCCGGCAGGAGTGCAAAAACATATTTTAGCAAGGATGTAAAAAACAACAGCTGTACTGTTCATAAGGAGGTGTGAAAAACTACCACTGTTGAAAATGTGGTGTGAAATATTACAGATTTGCCATGTTACAAGGGTGCGTGGAAACAGTTCAACGCACTCTTGTAACACAGTCATGTTATGGAGTTTCGTCACCAAGTTTTCAACATAGGGATTTTAGGACCTCTGCTCATGAACAGTGCCACTGCCATTTTCTTAATCTGTCCCAAACACTGATTTCCCACAGTGACCGCGTTATTCTGTGCTGCAACTGCGAAACCACATTTCAGTCAGTATGTGAAATATGACAGCTGTACTGCTCATAAGGAGGTGTGAAAAACTGCCACGGCTGAAAATCTGGCATGACAATATTACAGATCTGCAAAGTTACAAGGGTGTGTGGAAAGTGTGCAATGCACACTTGTAGCACAGTCATTTGATGGGCTATCATCACCAAATTTTCAAGATAGGCATTTTAGGATCTCTGCTCATGAACAGTATCACTGACATTTTCTTAATCTGTCCCAGATAGTGATTTCCCACAGTGACAGCTCTATTCTGTGCCGGAGGTGCGAAAACACATTTTGTCTAGGATGGGGAAAATGAAAATGACTGTTCATAAGTAGGTGTGGGAAAATGACAATGTTGAAAATCTGGAGTGAAAATATTATACATTCGCGAAGTTATGAGTGTGCGTGCAAACTGCTCAATGCACGCTCATAACACAGTCATTATATGGAGTATCATTACCAAATTTTCAACATAGCCATTTCAGGACCTCTACTCATGAACAGTATCATTGTCATTTTCTTAATCTGTCCTGAACACTGATTTCTGACAGTGACCGCGCTATTCTGTGCCAGAAGTGCGAAAACACATTTCTGCCAGGATCTGAACAATGACAGCTGTACTGATCACAAGGAGATGTGACAAAATGCCAATGTTGAAAATCTGGCATGAAAATATTGCAAATTCACGAAGTTACAAGTGTGTGTAGCAACTGTGCAGCGCACGCTTGTAAAACAGTCATTTTTTGTTTTTTTTCCACCAAATTTGTAACTTAGGCTTTTTGAGAGTCCACCTCATGAACACTGGCACTGTCATTTCTTTAAATGGCCCGAAAGGTGCTTCCACGCAGTGACTGCAAAATCACCTTTCAGGGCCGACAGTTCAAGAATTCATGAGGAGGGGTCCCAAAAACCCCATGTTGAAAATTTGGTGAAAAAATTCCCCAAAATGCCTGAGATATGTACTAAAGTTGGAAAAACCCTATTTATTCCATTATACAGCTTACCGGCATTTCCTCAGTTCGTGGTCAGCTTTGAAGAGTGCAGACGTGTTCCCGGTCCACCAAAGATTGTCACGCCAGACTCAGGAGTTAAGTATGGGGTGAGGGGGGTGTGGGGAGGCAGGGTGCGCAGTGGGTGGGTGCAGGTTGTGGGTGGTGGGACCGGGAGACTACGAGGGACCGTTTCCTTTTTTACAGGGGTAAAAAAAAGACTTTATGGGACAGTTTTTTATTTACAGGGCATGTGCGCTGGGTGGGCTCCCAGCATGCCACCGAGTCTTGCTTTTGGGGGGGGGCAACTGTAGCCGATGGGGGATTGGGCATCCCCGTCTGCAAACAACAAAAGGGGGGATTCCTTTCTGCTGACAGGGATTGGGCACCCTGTCGGCAGACAATAAAACAGTGGGGTTACATTATGCCGATGGGGAGTGGGCTCCCCCGTTGGCAGATAAAAATGGTGAAGGGGGTAATATTGTTTGTGAACATGGCAGCAAGCCACTGCCATGTTCACAAACAATATCAGGGTTCCTACATCCCACCCTGCAATGACGGGTCGCTCCCTCATTGCAGCAGATGGCTGACGCTGCAATGACAAGGTGGCCCCTGATTACAGCAGCGAAATTGTTAAAGGTTGGTGGCAATGTTCCATACTACTGCCACCAGCAGCCTGCAGTGGCATTGGGGGAAGCGGGACAAGCCTTTGTAGGCTGTGGGGGCATTGGCCACAACAGTGATGTGCCTCCACAACTTGCTTCTGAGAAAGCTGCCACAATATGTTTCTTGCGCTGCGTGCAATCAACATAAAAATGCACAAGAGGGATTAGAGCAGATTTTGTAATTCCTAATATAGATCTAGGAAGGGGAGAAACATGTTGAACTGTTAAAAAGAAGGCCAATAGAAATAACTGGATTGTAGCCCTATTCTTTTTTAATTTTTTTGTTATAAAGATTTGTATTCTCCCAGGCTGGATGAGCAATCAGTCCTATCCCTGCCTCTCTCGACTGGTGACCAACCCCTTTGAGGACTTACCAGACCCCAGGAATCCCCCAAAGACTACACCCCCCCAGCAGGGTCAGGAAGGGAAGTGTCTTCTTCCTCCCCTGGAGACACATATCTAGACATGATGGCCATCCTCATCATGTGGTGGCATGGATTTGGAGCTAGAAGGCAGGGCTTCATGATGTTCACTTAGCCTATTTTCTGTTTTTCTCCCTGACCAATGCTATTGCACAGATGTCGGCGCATGTGATACAGAGGTACACGCACACTGCATCAAACTAGCAGCTCCTCCCTATTAGCATCCTCCAGCCTGCCCTACCACCAGGCATCAACCTGGTGGCAGTCGACAGCAAAGTGGTGAAACCTTCCCACCCCTGGAGAACAGACCAATCCATCAAATGTTTAATCCCCTCCCCCCCAGCTGACTCCCAGCATCCAGAGTCCTTTCTCAAAGCCGGGTTGCCAGCGTGGCAGGAGTTAAGGTGCCCATGACCTCAGTTCTTTTCACCACTGGGCCAGCTTGTTTTGTGGCCTTGTTGTTGGTGGTAGTGTGGGCCTTTACTTCTCCCGATGTTGCTCCCTGAAACTCCAGCCTGATGAAAGACAGTAGGGGATCTGCTAAGTCTCAGTTCAGAAACCTCTGTTTTGAGGCAGAATTTCTCTGAAGAATTAATTTTTGAATGGTTTGGAGCTGCATTAGCAAATAACTGTCTTCACTGGAGGCAGCATTCTTAGGAATACTGGTTACATTTTCCTGACACTTACTGTATATCAATGACTTAAAATCTGGTCTTGGCATTTGTCTGCTGTTTAATGTTTTGGTGTGAGCTTGGCAACAAACATGTTTTGAGAACATTTATTCTAGTTACATATTAACATCTGTAAATTTATTGTGCACCCCTGCTAGCAGTTTGCTAATTGCTAGAGTATTATCTGACTTATTTTAAAGCTGGAATGCATGAGGTTTTGCATGATCATGTCATTTTAGTTTTGTAATTTGAGCGAGGGAGTCATGGGAGTGACTGCTTAATTTATTTGCATTAACTGAGGGAGTGATTTGCTTGAGGTGTTTAGGGGAGGGCTATATTTGGGTGTTCTGTGGGGCAGGTGGGGTGAGAACAGTAAAAAGGGGTACTTTTGGAGTTGAGTGGTAAGTGTGTATATATGGCAGATGGGTTTGTGAAAGTAGTTTTAGACTCATAGAAACTTAAACTTTGACAGCAGACAAGGACTTCTTAGCCCACCCAGTCTGCCCATTTTCCTACCTATTGGATAAGCTGCAGATTCTAGTTAACCAACAGCCTAGTTCTTCCTACCCCAACTATAATTACCTTATGTCTGTCCCATGCATTCTTGAATTCCCTTACTGTTTTTGACCCCATGACCTCCTCAGAAAGCTGGTTACATGTGTCCACCACCCTTTCTGTGAAACAGTACTTCCTCACGTTGCCCATGAGCCGTTCCCCCTCTATCTTCAAATTGTGCCCCCTTGTTCTTGCACATCTCTTTTTCTGAAAGCTGCTCCCCTCTTGACTTTGTTGATTCCCTTGAAGTACTTGAAAGTTTCTGTCATGTCCCCTCTTTCTCTCCTTTCCTCAAGGGTATACATATTAAGCTCTTTTAGCCTCTCTTCATATGGCTTCTGTTGCAGACCCTGCACAATTTTAGTTGCCCTCCTCTGGATTGCCTCCATCCTGTCTATGTCCTTGCAGAGATGGGGTCTCCAGAACTGCATGCAGTACTCCAGATGGGGTCTCACCAACTGTCTGTATGGAAGGAAAACAATGTCCTGTTTTTCTACTGGTGATGCCTCTCCCTATGCATCCCAGTATCCCCTCATCCCTCCTTACTGCTTTCTCACATTGCTTGCCTACCTTAAGGTCATCTGATATGACTACCCCAGGTCCCTTTCCATTTTTTTTGTTGTTAGTAGCCCCCCACCATTGTGTACACTTCCCCTGGGTTTTTGTTTCCCTAGGTGCATTACTTTGCACTTCTTTGCATTAAATCTAAGTTGCCATACTTTTGACCATTCCTTCAACCTTGCCAAGTCCCTACTCATTCTTTCCACCCCCCCTTGTGTATCAATCATGTTGCAGATCTTTGTGTCATCTGCAAAGAGGCATACTTTTCCTCCAGGCCCCTCCACAATGTCTCCTATAAAGACATTAAAGAGAACAGGTCCCAGTACTGAACCCTGCGGTACCCCACTAGTAACCTCCCTTTCTTCAGAGTGTACTTCATTTACTATTACCCTCTGCGTCCTGGTGTCCAGCCAGTTTGTTACCCAGGATATCACTCTGGGACCCAATCCCAGGCTGGCTAACTTGTTTATTAACCTTATGTGTGGGACTGTGTCAAATGCCTTGCTAAAGTCTAGGCAGGACAAAACCACAGCCCATTCCTGGTCTACTACTTTGGTCACCCAGTCAAAGAAATCTATTAGATAATTTGAATGTGTGGCCATTACAGGAGGGACAGCTGTAGGGTGTAGAATACATCTGGTGTACCACATTCCAGGAAAAGAACAGGAGTTCCTCCAGGAATTTTTGGAATTCATCATACTCCTGTCATTGGAGTCCCCAGGCTTACTAGTGCTTAGATACTTTATTTATTTAGTTTTTGTTGAGTGCAAAAGGAGGGCTAGTTAATTCTGCATATTTCTCCGGGTTGGGGGAGGACATACAGATACAAACTGACACTGAAACACGTTAAGGTGTTGGTGGTATTATTAGTGAATGGAGGGGATTGGACCAGTACACCAGTGAAATTTCCCTACTCCTCCAGTGGGGGGGGCAGCTATCTCCCAAGATGGCAGACATTGGGGTGGAGCAGAAATGGAGGAGGAGTGCAAGAGATGCAGCAGGGATCCACAACCTCCACCCCTGGGGCAGTAAGTAAGGAGACAACATTGTCTACTACATTAGATCAGCAAAAATAACTTGACATGGACATGGATGTGGTTGAGATGTCTATGAATGAGCCTTTGCCAGGATGCAACATATGTATACGGTGAAACCCAGATTAGCCAAACTCAGCTTTTACAAAACTCTCAGTCATCCAAAACTGAGTCGTCTCCCCACCCCCACATCTTACCTGAATTTCTTTCTTTCATTCCTTAACAACTTAACTGTCTTTCAAGTCTTTCTTTCAGTCCTTAACAGTACTTAATAGTAACTGTGTTTTAGTCCTTAACAGCTTAACTTTTGAGCCGCAATCATTAGCACCTCTTTACACCTTGCTGGACTGTAGTGATGGCAGTTATAAACCAATTAGCAGACTTTTACCTCCATCCCCTATCCTCTACCTGCACTTAGGAAAATGTTGCTGGTTTGATTGGATGACCCCCATGCCACAGCAGTTTGATGCCTCTCACCAAACCCACCACAAAGCCTCTGCTCTCCCTATACCTGGTTACAACTGTGTCCATGTGG
The DNA here is from genome assembly GCA_016271365.2 of Neoceratodus forsteri. Taxonomy (NCBI): domain Eukaryota; kingdom Metazoa; phylum Chordata; order Ceratodontiformes; family Ceratodontidae; genus Neoceratodus; species Neoceratodus forsteri. The sequence goes on from CM057452.1 coordinate 1,408,910,927, forward strand.
CATATGTCAGGGCAGCATTCAGACATCTCTCCCTTATCCCACAGCACTGAAGCCCAAAATAAGTCCTCACACAAGTTCTAGATGGGATCAGCTTGATGTTCGTCACTGCACCACTGCAGTTTGTTGCCTCTCACTGAACCCACCACAAAGTCTCTGCTCTCCCTAGTCCCAGTCACAGCTGTACACATGCAGCACCATTCAGATCAGCATTCTATTGTCTCTCCCTTATCCCACAGTGCTGAAGCCCAAAGTAAGTCCTCACACAGTTTCTTGATGGAATCAGCTTTACGGTCTTCACAGTTTGGTGACACTCACCAAACCTTCAGCAAAGTCTGTGTTGTCCCTATTCCAACAACACTGTGATTAAGGCTGCATCAGGGACAGCATTTGAGGTTTATCTTTCTGTCTCTCCCCTCTCTCCCAAAAACATTAACCTGAATTAAGTTACCCAGTATCTTTGTACAGTATTGTTGCCAACACAAGGATTCAGTATAGTAATGGCCCAGCATGTTTGTATAGGAACCCCAATTACCCAAAACTCCCTTCATCTGAATGATTGTATGTCCCCTGTGATGTTCAGATAAAAGGTGTTTTGCTGCAGATGAAGAAATACAACTGAAAACTGAAGTGGAGGAGAAAAAGGAATAGAAAAACAAAGGCCTTGCTTTTTGCTGGCCAACACAAGAAAGCAACCTCCATCATTAAAATTAAATCTCCTGCTGAGGACCTTATTGAAACAGTTAAAGAATTCAAATACCTGGGCCTGACATTAGATAGTGCATTAACTTATGGCCCACACATATATTTGGTCATGAAAACTGGGAGACTGCTGGCTAGCAGTTTCCTTTTTGCCACAATTGATTATGGGGTTGTGTGCTTTTCCTTGGCAGGGACTAGGTTGATTACCAGAGTCACTTCCTGGCACAGTATAATCTTATTTGTCAGTTTGTTGCCGACCTTCCATTTCAGACTCATCTTTGCACTCTTATGAGAGCATGGCGTGTCTTTCTTTTGAAAACCATAAAAATGGTAAACTTGCTACATTTATGCACAAGGTATATCTTGGTTAAGTATCCTAATAGCATAACTAGCATCTTTACCCCATTAATGAAGACAAGAGATACTTGCTCAATGGAATCCCAGTCTCTTTTATAGGTTATTCCTTTTAGGCACACTCAACAGGGTCAGAGAGCCTTGTCATATTATGCAATGAAACTGTACAATACTCTATCATCAAACATTACTCAGAACATTTTTTTAATTTATTTTATTTACATTTTTTAACTGGGTAAGAGCACTGGACAGAGGGTCCTTTTGCAGGCTCGACCTGGGCAAGTTATACAGTACAAAGGTATACAACATTCAACAATAACATTCATTTACAGTTACATTCATTAACAGTAACATTCAATTACAGTTACATAAATCAAATAACTACAACTGTAATCACTTGGCGATAACAGTCAACACATAAAAATTCAGGTAATCTATTCCAAAATCTGGGTGCAGCTACAGTAAAAGCATATAAACTAGTTCTAGATTTACAGTACCCTGGGGTAAAAGTGACCCCACTTGCTGACTGAAAACTAGGTAACATACATCTAATTGATAGATGATCAAAACTAGACGAATAAAAATATATTGTTTACGTAGCACCTGAGGTAACCAACCAACCTGCTAGTATATATAATAGTGATGAGTATGTAAAGGAGCTAATAAAATAAAATGGCAAATAGTGTTGTAGACAACAGAGAGACTTTGTACCTCCTTAAATCACAAATCTAAAAAGAGACTTGATACATAATCAAAATGAGGTAGGATAGAACTAATAGTAATGGCTTTACGGGTTTCAAAATAATTTTTTTAAACCTATACAAGACTCCAGTTTTTTATTAATCTTTTGACAAACAAGCTTGATATGGTCAGAAAAGGTAAGCAGTGGATCCAGAATAACTCCCAAGTATTTAAACTGGGATACTGGCTTGATTAAATTACCTTGCTTTTCATAGAGCTCAAGTGGAGGGCAGTTATTTAAGCAACAAGGCACAATAGAGCCAAACACCAGTGCTATGAATCACAATACTACAAAAGGTTCTGATCACACTGCAAGCAAGTTAACACATTTACATACATGAAGACCAAGCCCAGTACCAGCTCAATTGTTTTGCATATAGAAATGTAGAGCCAATACTGCAGATAAACTAGATATTCAAATCATGTGATCAACTGGTTCCATGTCATAATAGTGATCACAAAACAACGATTGCTATTATGGCGAGTGTAAATCACTGAAAAGCAAATCGGCGATATACACTTCAAGGGTACCTGACATCTGGATTTTAAAAAAGTGGTTTTGTGAGGGGGGGGCTGTGCCTCACCCCCACGCCTCCGAGTTAAGATTCTCAGCTCCAGGGGGCGCATGTCAGGGAGCGGGCAAAATCCAGATTTTGGGAAAATTTTAAGTCCGCAGCTTATGGCTGAGGCAAAATGTACTTGCTCCTGATCTCATACCCAGTATCTGCTGTGCCAGAGCTAGCCACCCACACCAATGTGCCACACTGCTAACTCGGTGGCAGCAGGTACTCCAGTTCCCTAAAACCCCTTCCCTGTCCACCCCCTTCCCCTCGCTATTTCCCCCCTTCCATTTACCCTTCCCCACGGTCGCTTTCCCATACCCTCACTATTGCACAGGGTAGCTCAGAATAATAGTGCTCAAAATGAGTTGCTATTTTTGTAGTTGCACATTTTGGGTCACTATTATCACTGGATACCGATCAACCAATAGATTTACCCTATCCTGTTTTCAGGTTATCTAAAAAACTCAACTGCAGCTCATCAAGGCTTTATATGACAGGACACTAAAACCACAAGCTGGCAGATGTAAAATAAAAAGTAAGAAAGTAAGAAACCAAATTATGGATCACAGAGTTAAAACTTTAGGCAGATGCAATCATGTCTTCAATCAATTAATATCTGAAAAGAAATTCAGTAGTGATGTATTGCACACTATCCCCAAAGCATACAAAACTCAGGTGACTTAGACATGGATATAGAGAGAAGGATGCAAGCTGGGGGAGGGAGGGAGGGAGGGAAGAGAAGACATAGTAGGTGATATCAAGGAACAACAATTTGACCATTATAATTACACTTTTCCAATTAATTAAAAATGGTTTTAAATCTCAATATTCATTTAGTCCTTTAGGATTCAGCATTTATTGTTGTCCAAATGCTTTCCTTTCTGAGGAGAAAATTGAATCTATTGCATCCCCTTCTAGGAGTCCTGACACACTTCAGCTGCATAAATTGTAGCAGATTAGCAGATAGGACTCTCCATCATGTTTTTCTACAACATGTCTTCTAACAGGGTATCAAGCCTCTTGTTTGTAATTGATCTTACATGCTTCGGAATTCTTTCTTTTAGCATCTTGACTGTCCTTCCACATAGCAAAGTCCACAGGGGCACCAGAGCACATGCACAAAAGCAATGGTTGTGCGTGATATGAAATCTTTAAAATCCATCTTGTAGGGGACATTTGTGCTTCTGAAGTTCTTACCCCGCATCCTATGTTTACAGATGCTGCAGCATTTACATATTGAAAGAATCCCTTAGGTTGTCTTGGAAGCTAGCATGTTTTAGTCCCACCACTGGTGAAAAACTGTGTGCCAATTTGTCTTTTAAACTGGGAACCTTTTTAAAAGTCATTCTAAGTGTTGTACCCACAACTCTCCCCACTGACTCATCACTACGGAGGACATGCCAATTTCCCCAGACAATATTGCCAGTCTGTCCAGATATTTATTTTATTTATTTAGTTTTTGTTGACCGGGTAAATGTACTAGACAAATCCTGCCTATTTTCAGGCATGAACTGGGGGAGGGGGGTGATACAGATGAATGCTTACTAACCTTGAACCAGATTAAGCTGTTGGTGGCATTTTTAGTGAATGAGGGAAATTTGGCCGGGACACCGGAGAAATTCCCCTACTCTGCTTCCTGTGAGCAGGGAGCACCCATTTTCCTGTCGGACCAAGATGGCGTCTCTCATGGATCCTGGTGTGGAAGTATAGCAGACAGGAGAGCAGGCCAGGATGGCCACTTGGAGTGCAACGCCACAGGAGGAGGATGTCTGTCTGGTGGGAGAGCTTGCCTCGGCTCCCATCCTTTGCAATGTGGAGGCTACTTGTTTACAGTTGGTAGATGTTGATTCCGACTTGGAATTCCATGGTGCGTCTGTCACTTTGGATATTTTGGGATCTTCAAGTGAAAAATCAATAGTTTGGAACGTTACCAACAACCCGGTTATTGTGATGGATTTACAGCCTGTAACAGAGGCAGGAAGTAGCGCTATACATCCACTAACAACTTCAGTTACCCCTGTCAGCAGTGCGGCAGCTGCTCTAATTTTTACAGAACTAACTATGGAGGTGGGAGGGCCCACAGAGAGCGGTGAGTGTATCCTTTCCTTTTCAAGCAATATGAGTTATGTTCATGGTTCCCCTACGACTTTGCAGGCTGGCAGTGTTATTGCGATTTCTTGCAGCTGCCTAAAGCCTTCAGGGGATTTATTACAAACTCCTAAACTGCCAGCGTTGCATGTTGCAACACCAGAGCTCGAGACTAGCCCTATCACACTGCAAAAACAGCAGGAAAATGTTATTGCACTGGGAGGGGCAGCTTAGTGCACAGACAGCTGCAAACGCAGCACGGTGTCCATTGCCATGGTTACTAAGGCTGCTCACAGTGATACAGAAAGTGGAAAGGTGCAGCTTCAGAATCCCCCCCAGTACTTCTGTACAGAATGAATTAACTACTTTATCTGAGGCTGGCAATCTTCACGCCAGTCATGGCGAGTGCCTACAGCCTGCAACAAAAATGACTTTGCCTCTGAAACTTGTTCCCAGTTCAATTTGGTCACCCGGTCATGGAGGGCCTTTTGGACAGCCTTTTGCTAATGAGTCACCACCACTTAATAAGGTGGCAGGTTTTGTGTTTAAGCAGCCTAAGCCTCATGCTCAGCCTAGCATGGTTTATCAATCCACGGCAGTCTCCCAAACTGGAGTGACTGAATTCTTTTTTCTGAATCTGTTGCTAAAGCTCCGGTTATGACACCAGGGAACCTTAAGGGGCCAGGGGTTTTGCTCCGTATTTCGGGGGACAGACCTGAAGATTGGTCACCAGGAGTAGCCCTTAAGGGGGCAGGATGAAAACAGGACTCTACAGGTGTATGGACACCTGATCCAGCCTGGGACACAGAATTTGCATTTTCACAACATTTCTCAATGTGGAAACCTGTTTTACCACCTGTAATTTCTACTGAAGGTTCTACATGGGACATGGATTTGCCTTCTACAATTCCAACTTTACCTACTACTACGGTCTCTAAAGAACAGTGTCTCCCATCTGTTCCATAAAAATCCATTTCTGATCCTCCACCAGTGGACACTTGTGCATCTACTCAGAATCCTTCTTTGGAACAACCCCCCCAGCAGAAGCCTTTAATGTCTGACTTATTTTCCTCAGCAACAAGGGAAGCAGCTCCTCATAGAAATGCAGTCCACATTTGCTACAAAAGAGGACTGGAGAACAGGCCAGACAGATATTATGTGGGGAAAACTATTAAAAGAGTCACTTCATTTCACCCCAATGATGTTTTTGCTTTTGTTAACATTTTGGTGGAGGACAACTACGATGTTAGCTTTCAGACAGCTCATGCTTTGGATTTGTTTTGGGATTGGTATGGTCAGGTGAACTTTTCCCCTACATGGACCCCCTTTTTGGTAATACCTTTAACTAAACCATTAATTAAATTCGTAACAGTAATGTTTAGGAATGAGGGGGTCCATGTAGAGGATATTACCTTTTGGTTATCCCAGAAATGCAAGGTTTTGAGTGCTCCTGATCCCGTCCTAGATTCAGAGCAATTTTGGACTGGGGGATGGAAGTATAAAGTGAAACTAAGGCAATCTGATTCAAGGGTGGATCATATCCCCAGTTCCTTCTTGTTAGGTAGGGATAGGGGGGTTTGTTTTTATGGACGGTAACCAAGGGCCTGTTATAAATGTGGTTCTAGGACTCATCTTTCTAGCATTTGTAATCAGCCATGTTGTGATAATTGCGGAGAGGTGGGGCATGTAACAATGCAATGTGCAAATCATTCTAGGTGTGATCTTTGTGAGGAGTATGGTCACGTGTTTCGAGAGTGTCTTTGAGAGGCCAAAAATAAAGCATCTTGCATAAGCTCAGATCTCTTGATACAGAAGGCCGAGAGTGCTGCTAAATCCCCACCTCCTCCTCCTCCTCCTGCCCAACCCCCCCTCCTTCTCCCTCTTCGCAGACTATTACCAAAAAACAGATAGAGATTAATCATCTGGATCCTGTTGTTAGGTGTTCTTCACCTGAGCCTGATGAGGTAGCACAAACTATTTGCTCAGGCCCACCTAAAGATAAGAAGCCCGGCAACAACTCCCTGGGCATATTGGATCTTCCTTCAGTGTGCTACACTGATGTGCCTCTTAGTGCTCCAGAGTCAAGTGTCAAAGTTTTGGCTCAAGGGTTACCACTACCATGACGTAGATCTGCTAGGAATGTGCACCCTAAATCTCCACCTTCTGTCCCTGCTGTAGAGACTAGTAACTCTTATGCAGCACGGTTTACCCCATGGGGGTGATACAGAAATGGAGTTCGGAGATTCAGACTCCCAGAAATCTTCTTTGTCTACCATCTCACAATCAATTGATAATTATAAAGAGAAAAAAAGAAAGAAATGATAGTTAAAGGTTATTCAGTATCTGATTTATTATGCACTGGTGTTGGGGTTCATTAAATGTTCATAGCTTGCTGAACACAGTCAAATGGCAAGCACTATTCCATTATGTTCATGAGCAGAATATTTCAGTTTGTTATCTACAAGAAACCTGGTTGCACTCTGTAGAACAATTAACCTCTTTTAAAAGGGACTGGGTTTAGAGGCCATCTTATTGGTCCTTTGGAATGGATAAGGCAGATGGGATAGGCATTTTGTTTAATTCTTTTTCCTTTTCTTTACATAATTTAATTGATTTAATACCGGGTAGAGTTTTGATAATAGATGGGAAATGGCATGACGTGTGTTATCGTTTCATTAATATATATAATCCCCAGTCAAAGGCGGATAGAGTGGCCTGTTTGAAGGCAATTCAACCTTTTTTAGTGACATCAATCAAGGTGCTTTGGGGTGGAGATTTTAATTGTTCAATTCTTGACTCACCTTCACAGAAAAATAAAAAAAGTATATTATGATTCCCATGCTCTGGCACATATTATTAAGGTTGCAGAACTGTGTAATTGCCTGGCTTATGCAGATCATGGAGCACATTTTTCTTACACAAGAGGGACATTTCATTCCTTAATAGACTATATGTTTGTCTCCTCTTCTGTACAAATAAGCACCTTTAGGGTGGTTCCTAGTGAATTTTCTGATCACTCCCTTTTGTTATGTTATCTGCCTTTAAGTGTTCTCCCAGAATATCGGAAGGCACGATGGAAATTGAATGCTTCTAGTCTGGAGTTTCCATGCATACAGTCAGGGGTTTAATTTATCTTACAAGCTAGACTATCAGTGGTTTTTCTTTATTCTGACATTGGGGATTGGTGGAGGCAGACTAAGTCGTACTTAAGTACCTGGTTCAAAAAACAAGGAAGTAAGACTAAAAATCATAAATTTCTGAAATATTTATCATTGAGGCAACTAGTCAGAGACTCATGACTTTGCGCATGACTCTTGGTATGATTATTCTGCACAAATAAATAATCTAAAATGATATGAAAGCTTTCCAGTATGACAGGGCTAAAACACTGCAAGCTATTCTCATTAATGGGACTAAGAAATCTCCTATCGGGGATCCTTTGAAGTTTGTAAAACTTTGAAAGATTCCTCTTCTATGGATTTATTACAACAAATGGATGGGATTATTATTACCTCAAGCAGGCAAATCAGGGAGTTAATTATAGATCATTACCATTAATTGGAGCCCTCCCTTCCTATTACAGAGGAGTCTATGCTCTCCTATATAAATTTCATTAAGGTTCCTTTAAGGGCAAATGAGACTTCAACATTATTGGAGCCCATTTCTCAAACAGAAATTCAGGCTGTCATTCAGAAACTAAAAACAAATATTTCCCCAGGAACAGACGGTCTTTCAAATAACTTATATAAAGCCTTCTCTGTGGAGTTGAGTCAACGTTTTTTTTTTTTGTTTCAATATTTTAACAAAAGTTCCACCATTTTCTCTTCTTTTTCAGAGGGTTTATTGATTCATTTATTTAAATCAGGGGATAAACGGAACATTAAGAATTGGTAGCCTATCACATTATTAAATTCCGATTATAAAATTTTTACAAGTATTTTGAATACCCGTTTGAAAAATTATGCTAGACTGATGATATCTCCTTATCAATTCTGTGGGATTCCAGAGAGAAAAATTCAATCGGATTAATGATTATACGTGATGTCACTGAACATTTGTTTTTATCTGGAACTTCATGTTGTATGGTAGTGGCTGATTTTGAGAAAGCTTTCGATAGGGTGCATTTACCCTTTTTGTTTTTTGTTTTAGAATGGTATGGAGTCCCTAGACAATTTGTTAATCTAATTAAGCTGATTTATGAATATAACATGGTCTTTCCCTTTTTAAAAGGAATACGGCTCATAGCTTTTGTTTAAGGACTGAAGTGCGCCAAGGATGTCCATTGAGTCCTCTTCTTTACATTTTTTCCCTAAATCCTTTGTTGCAATATGTAATAGCCTCGCAAAGTTGGGTTGGAATTCCAGATAGGGTTTCTAGAGATAAAGATTTGATGTTGCAGGCTTATGCAGATGACCTATTGTTTTATTTCTCTAGTCAGTTTGAGGTGTATACATTTTTGGTGGCTTTTGACCCTTATGCTAGGGTTTCCAATGCCAAGTTGAATATTCACGAAACCAAAGGGTTATTTTTTGGAGCAACTGGCCCAGTGGATATGATACAGGAGGGTATTTTTTTTCCTCGATCCCCACTTAAGATTCTGGGTATTTTATTTGGGCCCCATAATCTGCCAGTAGAAAATTGTGATTCAGTGCTTCAGGTGGTTGAGGCTAAGGTTAATCATTGGAAACAGTGGAAATTTTCCAAATTGAAACGTGTTTATATTATTAAACAATTTTTGGTACCCAGTTTACAGTATATAGCCATGATTTTTCCCCTTCTGGTTCATTTGGAAACCAGAGTATACAGTGTGTTTTTTCAGTTGTTATGGGCAACTGACTAAATCCTGTGAAACGATATACTTATTTAAGCACAAAATCAGGAGGACTAGGGGTGGTAGAGCCAGTGGTGTTTTTACATTCCTTGTTTATTATGTGGTACATTAAGTGTGGGTTGACCCCATCTGAAGATATTGGGACAAGATGGATTATCCAGGCATTGGGCAAATACCTTGCCACTTGGCATACCTTAGTGCCTAAATTAAATCCTCGTGTGCATATTCCACTATATTTTCAGCCGGCTGTCCAAAAATTATATAAATGGAATATTACTAAAGAAGTTATCTTAAATAATAAAGTAAAGGGATTTTACTCACTGATAATGGGGCAGTTATATCACAGGATCCTTGCTTTAAAAATTGCCCGTCCACCCGGAATCCTAAGGTCTTGGCTCAATTAAACAATAACAGATTGTCTCAGTTTCAATGGGAAGTCCAATGGTTGATTTTTTTATGGTAGATTGAATGTTCGGGGGAATGCCAAATATAAAGTAGTGCAAGAAAGGAATTGTCCTTACATAGAGTGTATTAATGTGGAGGAAACAATGGAGCATTTTTTTCTGCAATGCTCCTATTCGAAGGGGTTGTGGGACTTCTTAGCAAAACTATGGGGTTTTAAATGGCTTACCTTTATGTCTTATGACATATTGATTCTGGGAATATATCTGGCAACATTCTCCCAGTTTCATGAAGAGACTTTATCTTTATTTTTTTGTTGTCTAAGATATTATTTGTGGCACGCTAGATGTCAATGGGTTCTCTACCAAGGGAAAATGCCATATTATTGTTTTAGTAGTTTAGTTTCAAATGAACTGTCTAAAATATATTCTCAGGATGCTCGAAAAGTTGCTCTTGTTGAATTGCAAAAGTGGTGGAAAGGGTTCCTCCACTTTATAAAGTTTAAGCAATATAGAAATGTGTTTTTTTTCTCTTTCTTTTCTTTTTTTTCCCTTTTGTATCTTGGTTTTCTCTCCTTTTTTTTATCACTATTGTTATTATTAGCACCTTGTGTTTTGCGGTTTCCTTGTATACTGATTGAATTTTTTGTGTTGTGTCTATGTTATTATTTCAATAAAACTCCCCTACTCTTTTCAATAAGTGCCATGGGATCTTTAACATCCACCTGAACTACCAACAATCCAGGCAGATGGGACCTCGGTTTTAACGTCTCATCCAAAAGATGGCACTTCAGAAGTGCAGCAACCCTCTCATGCTGCACTAAAGTGTCAGTGCTGTGATATTAACCCAAGTGCCAGATGTGGGAACTGAACCCACAGCCCTCTGATCTCCTGGACTCAGAGGCAAGTGTGCTACCTACTGAGCCACTGACATATGGCTGAGATATGGCATTGTACTCCATGGAGAACGTGATGGGAGCCCCATTATCAGTAACTTCTCCTGTGGTTCTTTTAGGTTGCAAGAGAGCATCCATCTACAGATGTCCCACCATGTCCTGAGTGCTATCTACCAGATTTGTCTCAAAACCCTCTTCCAAAACAACGAGACTTAAGTTCCACTGCATGGTCTTTGTAGTCATCCATTTCTGAGCATTTCTCCTAATAGGTAGAAATTAGCTATATGAAATGGATTTTTTCAAGGCCCTTGGACGTGAGCTGTCAAACCTCAAAAAGTTATTTGTTGAGGACTCTTTTCTATACCCTTTCATAACAATGTCACCTCTCTCAGAAAAGAGAGGAAATGGTAGTATCCAAAACAAAATAGCCAAGGAACACTGCCCAAATGATGCTGTGTGGTAGGAGGGTGTGCACTGGGTCTCTTGTTTTAGCTTATGTATGCTGCCCATAACTGGTTGTATCCAAATGAGAAAAGCGGTTTAAAGTTTGTGAAAGTGCATAGGCTGAGCAGCAAATTCTGGATTTGTTTATGTTTGGGAGATACTGTACATGGTTATCTCCATTCGCTGTCTCCCCATCAATCACCGGTAAATTAGCTGTGAACTGCACCTTATTTAAAGTGAGGTGATAAGCAGTGCACCATATTTTAAAAGGAAGCCAACTCTGTCAGTTAGCATTTTAGTCAAGTCAATTTTATTTATTAAGCACAATTCCAGCAATGATCAAAGCACTGTACAATAGGTTATAAAAACAAGTAGTAAAACCATGAAAAATAATAACAAATTACTAAAATTTAGACTGTAATGAATTAGACAGGGCCTGGGAAAGCCACATCAAAAATATGTGTTTTTAAAGCAGATTTAAAGCTTTCCATGATCAGGCACTCTCTAACCTGATGCAGTAGAGAATTCCACAGGGTTGGGGCCATGAAGGCAAAAGAGTGCACACCAGATGTCTTAAGTCAAACCCTGGGAATCTCTAGCAATACCTCATCAGTGGAGGGTGGGAAGGGCAGTAAGGATGAAGAAGGTCTTGCAGATAGTGTGGTCCCTGATCATACAGGGCTTTGTAGGTCAGTAACTTGACCTTGAAGGTGATCCACCAGTAAACCAGGAGCCAGTATAGATCACTGAGCACAGGAGTGATATAGCACAAATGAGGTAAGCCAGTTAAAAACCTGGCTGCCACATTCTGCATGAGCTGCAGACAGCAGATATCAGCCTCTGGTAGTCCTAGGTAGAGAACTTTACAGTAGTCAAGGTGGGAGGTCATAAATTCAGGGACCAAGGTAGGTAGATCACCAGGAGAGACTAGATGGGAGATTAGGGTTCTCTTTCCAAAAGCAGAATTAAAACCATGGGGCAAAAATACAGAAAAAGGACTTTTAAAAAGCTTGCCTGCGAGGGGGAGTGGTGGTACCTCAAGGAGAGGCATTAACAACATTGTGGATGAAGGCATGTCCATATTATTTCAGTTCCAATTCTTTACAGAGTCTTGACTTAATGTTCTCTCAGGTCAAGGAAACAGCATAAATCAGAGCAACGAGAGCATTACAGAAGAACCCGAACAAAATAAATCAAAGGAATCCCAGGTTACTGAAAACAGTGAAACAGGTGAGTTGCACTTACCTTTGAATTCAGGTGTTTCTCAATCTCCAGTGGCTGCCGAGGCACAGTGTATGGGAGATGCAGAGGGGGTTGGGGCTGAACTGGTTGGGAGAGACTTGTCAGAACAGTTTAAGTTCAGTGTAAAGTCTTAAACTGTGAATGCAGTGGTGAATGAGAAAGAAACCTTAAGTAACTCTTAGTGCATGCAAACAGGAACAATGCAGAAAGCTTTCAATGGGAGGCCTCTAAGGGGAGCCCAAAGCAATACAAACCCCTAGACAAGAATGCCACCAAGAAAGATATACAGAAAGCAATTGGCATGAGGGAAACAAACCCCCCTAGTCAGGAAAACACTCAGAACTCAGATGAGTGTTCTTACAGGGAAAAAGGGGAAAACAATTCAAGGTAGCACATACAAGATGAAAAACTACAAAAAACAATACTTGTACATATGAAAGAGGGCTTTAAAAAATTGAAGACAAGCTGGAAGGAATCAATACTGAAATGAAAGTGTTAAAAATGGAAATACAGGAGCTAAACAATAGAATGACTCTGTTCAAAGACAGAGTATTAGACTTGGAAGATGAACTACCAGGAATCAAACAAGGAAGAGAAAAACTAACAGGTCAACTCTCAGTCCTACAGGATAAAGTAATAGACCTGGAATATGCAAGATAGAGAAGGACAACCTGAAGATTCTGGGGATTCCCAAAAGTGCAGAGCAAAATTAAACACTTAAGGTCTGTGAGAAACTTTTGATAGAACTCACTGGGAGATAAAATCCAGAGGACAAACTCAAACTACAAAGTGCACATAGGTCTCCTTCACATCTGAACCCAGCGTTTAAATATTCACTAGTCATTTATATCAAGTTCCTCAAATACCAGGAAAAGGAAAGCATTTTAACACTGGCAAAGCAAAAAAAAACACAACAAAAAAAAAACTGAAGTATAAAGATAACAAGTTCTTAATATTTCCCAACTTGGGACCTTATGTGAAAAAAGAATGGAACACATTTGAGGCTATCAAAAATTTTCTGTAGGAAAACCCATCCCATTCTACCATCCCACCCCAAATACATTAAGAATTACTCATTTGGGGAGTAGTAGAATTTTTTCCTCCACTGAAGAAACTGAAAAGTATGTGTACAATAAACTGAAACTAAAACCTACAAGAAAGAATACTGAAATGCAGAATAGACCACCAAAACTAGGGAGCACCTAATTTTTTTTTCCTTGAATAAGAGTAAATATGGAAATCTGGGAGAAGGTATTAAAAGTTAGAGGAAAGGTAATTCATTCTGAAATTTAGTTCCAGATGAAGTAAGGTAGACCCTGATTCTGTTAAGGGGAGATGAGTTTAGAATAAGGAGAAGCAACATTTTTGCAAATATGTGTGTGTGTGTGGGGGGGGGTACAGGATCAAGGGGTTGAGTGCCTCCGTTTTGGAAAGAAAAAGGGAGGGAGAACAGGGTGCAGCTTAGAAGTCAATAATAAATGTGGGAAGGAAGGGTTGAGCTTTGACAGAGGGAGGGAAACAGGGATATAAAAAGCACTTGAAAGAAAATAAAATCAAATAAAAAGAGACTGGACTGGCTTTGTAAAGTATGTGGGAACAGTATATTAATTGTACAGGAAAAGAAGAATAGGAAACAAATATATCATGAAAAAGTTAAAAGGGTACAAATGAATATCCTTCAGGGTTTTAGTCAGGGGCTTTCATTAAAGTATTGGGGTGATTGCATAGGTCTGAAGACAAAAAATCAAGGGCACAAGTATATTATTGTTGAAACAGAACAAAAATGGAAGACAGAATAAAAATGTTATAATGGAATATAAATGTTATCAACATTCCAGTGAAATGAAAGAACTCCTGAGTTATGGTAAAACATGAAAGTAATAAACTGTTTCCTAATTCAAGAAACACACTTTAAGGATTCCGAATTTGAGAAATTCAGAAAAATTTGGGGAGGCAGGGCTCACATGCAAGTTCTAACACGAAAAACAGAGGAGTAGCTGCGCTATTTTAAAAAAAAACTTCATGTTTTAATTAAAGAACATTACAAGGATCAAGATGGTAGGTATTTAATGTGCAGAACAGGAAGATTTATGGAAATAACTATTGGATGTGTATATGAACCTAATGAAGACAGTCCTGATTTTTTTTCAGTCTTTTTTCTGAATCTATCACAATTTCTAGGCCCATAGCTAGTGGGGGTGACTTCAATACAACCTCAGACCCTCTACTCAACAAGACTGGTCCCTTCTCCACTTTATCAAAATATGATTACAATATACTGAAAAACATGAAAGCCTTGAACTTAGAAAACTTATGGAGAAAAGAAAACTCAAATGCACACACATTTTTATTTTACTCAAGCCCCCATCAAATGCATTCTAGAACTGACTTAATACTAGGATGAGGGGAACTTAAACCCAAAATACTGTAGATCTCTTATGAGGGAATATTAATCTCAGACTATTCTCCCTTACACTTCGAAATACAAGGGGGTAATATTAAAGGGCATAACAGAGGGGTTATGGATCTCTGGCTGATTCAAGATAATTGTTAAAGAAGAATGTAAAACTTTGGCTTGTACAATAATGAGAAGCATGTTCCATAAATACAGTTTGGGAATCACGGAAATCTTACATAATGGCTCAAATTACTCACTACACTGGTAAAAGAAATAAATTAAGAAAAAGACAAATGGAAACATGGAGAAACAAATTTAAAAAAGCCAAAATCAGGTATATATATACACACACACACAAACTGAAAATGATTTAAAACACTGTGAGAATTTAAAATGGAAATATAATAAATAAGCAGATGTAAAAACAGAATGGCTTATAATGAAAGCTAGGGCTAAATACTATGCAAATGCAAACAAATCTGGTAAAATCTTAGCCTATTTACTCCAAAGAGAAAGGCCAGACAGATTAATATAAGAAATTGAGGTTTCAGGGGAAAAAATTGTAGATTACAAAACTATTAATGAAGAATTTAAGAAATTTCCTGAAAATCTATACACATCAGAAGTCAAAGAAGTACAGCAGAAGATTATTAACAAGCTAAACATTCCCAAAACAAGTACAAATGATAAACTAATGTTAAGCAGCAAATCTGGCCTTTCTAAATTGAGGCAAGTATTTAACAAATGTCAAAGTGGGAGTTAAGACTGTAGAGGGACTTATAGATTCAGGAAGTAGAACGACCCAGCTCATGTTGAAGGTCTGAGAAACAACTTTCCAAAATGACCAATTATTGGGGTCCTCTGCATTCATGGAGACACTTAATACTATCCCACCACTCAAGTGACTCTAAACATTAATGGGATGTCACACCAAAGGAATGTGGGGGTAGTACCAAAGCTACCTGTGCCTGTGATTATTGGAAATGACTTTCCAGTATTTACAAAGTTAATCACAGCAGGAGTAAACCCTGTTGTTTCAGCAGCTGTGATAACAAGAACACAAGCTAAGAATATCTCAGATGTTACAGAGGTAACATATCAGCCGAACTACAGGCTCTCTTGGCTGTGGAGAGGGTGGACATTGTGGCCATCATGGAGACATGAGCAACCCAGAACCAGGACTGGGATATGATGATCCCAGGGTACAGGATATTTAGGAAGGACAGGACTAGGGGGAAAGGGGGGTGGCGATCTACATGAGGGAGGGGATAAGGTGTATGTGAAAGGGGGGGTGGAGGATAGGACAGAGGCCTTATGGATGCAGTTTCAAGACTCTAAAAGAAAGGGTGGGAGTAGTGTACAGGCCACCAGCTCAGGGAGATGACCTGGATAGGGAGCTGGCCAAGCAGATTAGAAGAATCTGTAGGAAGGGGGGTACCATAGTGGTGGGGGGGGACTTCAACCTCCCTGGGGTGGACTGGAACACCCCAACCACCATGTGTGCAAAGGAACAGAGATTACTAGATGCATTTCAGGACTGCTTCCTGGTGCAATTGGTCTATAAGCTGACTAGGGAGGGTAGGACTATGGATCTGGTATTAACAAATGGGGAGGTTGTAAGGGATCTGGGAGTGGAGGACCACCTGGCTCTGAGTGATCATCATATGGTGTGGTTCACAATCAATACGGGAAGGGCAACAGGAGGAACAGACACTAGGGTGATCGATTTTAAGGGAGAGGATTTTAAAAGGATAGGGGAAATGTTGGTTGTGCATCTGGTGGGAATTCAGACATGCATGAGTGACAACCAAAAATGGAAAATCATTAAGAAAGGGCTGGCAGAAGCTACTGAGACCTGCACCAGCACACCTAGCAAGAAGGGGAGAGCAAAGAAGCTGAGCTGGCTGACTCTGGAGGTAATGGAAGGTGTGAGGGCCAAGAGAAAAGCATTCTGGAGGCTTAGGAAATTGGGAGGGCAAGGACACAATGATGAGTGCATGAAGAAGTCCAAGGAGATTACCAGGCTAGTCAGAGTGGCCAAGGCTTCCAGAGAGCTGAGACTGGCACTGGGAAACAAGGATGGGGAAAGGACTTCTTCAGTTACATTGGTAAGAGAAGAAGGAACAAACACCAGATTATGAGGATTAAGAAAGATAGGGGGTGGGTGGAGAAGGAGGACCAGACAGAGGCATTGAATGAGTATTTCTGCTCTGTGTGCATGAAGGAAAGAGGGGGGCAGATATGCTATGTGAAGGTGAAGGTGAAGTGGATGGGGCAGCGGGAGCAACAGATATCAAAATTACAGAGAACAGGGTGCTTGAGGGACTAAGGGCACTGACAGTGGACAAGGCACCGGGGCTGGATGGCATTCACCCTAGGGTAGTTAAGGCGCTAGCAGCGATCCTGGCAGGACCACTGGCAGACCTGTTCAGTACATCATTGGACACAGGATGCATGCCACAGGACTGGAGGATGGCCCATGTAGTGCCCATTCATAAAAGTGGCCCGAAGGATGATCCATGCAACTACAGACTAGTGAGTCTCACTTCAATCATGGGGAAACTCATGGAGTCAATCCTAAAAGAGAGACTGATAAACTTTCTGGAAAACAGTGAGCTTCAAGACAGCCACCATCAGCCCTGTTTTGTAACATGCAGATCCTGCCAGATGAACCTAGTGGAGTACTATGACTGGGTTACCAGGGAACTAGATGGGGCCATGCAGTAGACGTCCTATATTTGGACTTCAGTAAGGCCTTTGACTCAGTGCCACATGGGAGGCTGGGGGGAAAACTGGAATACATAAGGTTGGGAACAAAAATGATCAACTGGATCACTAACTGGCTGAGGGGTAGACAGCAAAGGGTGGTGGTGGTGGTCGGGAACTCTCATCACCAGGGGATGTTATGAGCGGGGTACTCCAGCGTTCAGTACTGGGACCAGTGCCATTTCAGAATATTCATAGTCGATATCTCAAATGGGATCCGGAGTAGGATCAGCCTGTTTGCAGATGCTACTTAGATCAGTGCAGTGGTAGATGACATAGATGGGTGGAGGGAGCTGCAGGAAGACCTGACCAAACTACAGGAATGGTTGAAGGCATGGAGTTGGGGTTCTGTGCCAAGAAGTGCAAGGTACTGCACTTTGGAGCAAGGAACCAGGGGAGGAAATATCAGTTGGGAGGGGTACAGTTGGAAAGCACAGTGGAGGGAGGAAAAGGATCTAGAGGTACTAATAATGGGGAGAATTAACTACTCAGCTCAGTGCAGGAAGGCAAATGCAGAGGCAAACAAGATGCTGGGGTGCATAGCTTTGGGGAATCTCCTCCAGGCACAGAGAAGTGATCATACCCTCTACATGTCCCTGGTCAGGCTGCACCTGGAATACTGCGTGCAGTACTAGTGGCCATTCCTGAAGAGGGACATCAGATTGCTGGAGGGACTGCAGCATAGGACAACGAAGATGATACAGGGGCTTGAGGGAAAATCCTATGAGGAGAAGCTGGGAGAGCTGCAAATGTATTCCCTGGAAGAGAGGAGGGCTGGGGGGATATGATTGAAACCTTTAAGTACATAAAGTATATTAACAGGATTAATGCAGAAGGGATTCTTCAGATCGGAAGGGGAGAGAGACATGAGAGGCCATCAGCTGAGATTGGGGGGATTCAGGAGGGAAATCAGGAGACTTGTTTTCATGGAAAGGGTGGTAGATAAGCAGAACACTGTGCCCGAGGAGGTGGTATCATGTAGAAGCATGGAAGGATTTAAGAGAGGTTGGGATAGAGTGGGGGATTATGACGAGGGAGGGAGGGTGGGCAGCTACAAGTTGAGGGCAAGTTGCACGATCGAACAGACTCGCACTCGCTAGACTGTGAGACCTCTTTCTGGTGGCATTTTATATGTTACAATGTTTGGGACTGTTCTCCTTTGGTGACTTTGATTCAGACTTGTCTGAGCCCAGCTGTAAGAGATTAAAGGCCAGGAAAGAAAGACGACACCTGAAAAAACAGTGACTACAAAAGACCGATGGATGTAAGGGGTTGATAGATAAAAACTCTGAAACTAAACTGTTAAATGATTGTGATTTTTTTTTTGAGCAAACCAACAATGTTTCTTTCCAAGTTTGTTTTTAAGGAGCTAGTGGTGAAACAAAACCAGGGTGAACACATTTTTTTAAAATGTAATGGGCTACTGTACAGCATTTGTGTTAATCCACAGATGCAGAAACAGGTAGAAAAATTAGTCATATCAAAAAATATAGAATTGAGTTGCTACAGATTGCACATGACAGTCCCATAGTTGGTCACTCTGGAAGGGACTGCAACCTTGTCAGATTGTTACACAGATTTTATTGGCCTAGGATTCATGAGAATGTTGCTGCCTACTGCAGTTTTTGTGTTGAATGTCAGAAAGTAGCACCAGTAACTAAATAAGACTAGGTGCCCCCAGCCTTGACTGATGTTCCTTTTGAGAGAATTACAATGCATGTAGACAGCGCTTTGACAAAAGTAAAAAGGGTAATTGATTCATTTTGGTAGTATGCGACTATGCTGTTTAATAATCACAGGCAATTCTAATACATACTGTCACAGTCTAAAAAGTGGCAGCAGAGCTTGCCAAAATTTTCAGCAGGGTGTGCATATCTAAAGAGATTACTAATAACTAGGGTATTAATTTTAGTGCTGTATTGATGAAGGGGCTGTACTGCCTACTAGGTATCATTGCCATAAGAACCTCCCCTTATCATCCTCAGACAGACAGTCTTGTTGAGCATTTTTATCAAATCCTAAAACACACAATAAAAAGGTTTGCAAAAGGTGAAGGGAAAGATTGGAACCAATACTTGCCTTTCCTTCTTTTTGCTTACAGAGTACTGCGACAAGCATCAACAGGGCATTCAGATTTTTAAATGTTGTATAGCAGACAACCTAGATGGCTGCTAGATGTAATAAAAGAAATATGGGAAGATAACTCTGCTCAGAAATAATCTATTAAATCTCATACAGTATGGCCCAGATATTCAGACTGCGCCTGGCAGGGGTGCAAGCCTGGGCAGAGTGCAACTGGGATGCGCTGGGGACAGAGCCAGGTGATATTCAATGGTGATGCTCCATGGCACAGCACCATTGAATATGGCACAGACTGCGCATGGTGCAGTGGCACTGCACCAGTGCAAGCCATGGACAGGGGGCAAGGGGATGCTAGCACAACTGCAGTTGCACAAGGTGCATCACCTGCAATACTCAGCGGAGGGCATGCAAATGAGGCCATAATATATGCAAGGCACAAATGAGGCCATTTGCATGTCATTATGGCCCCAATTGCATGCCTTGCGCAGGGCAGCCCGGTGACTTGCACCTGGCACAATGCTCAGCATGACATGTGCAGTGGGAATCCCGGGGCAACCACTGCCCATAGCCACAAATGTGGATATGTGTGAAGCACAATCCCTGGTAGTCGAGCGGCCCCCCCCGAGTCCCCGATTACCGTATTGGTAGCCTTGACCTGGTAGTCAAGTGGATCCCCCTCCCTCCCATGTCCCCAATCGCCGGTATACATTCTTCATGTAATGCCCTGGTAGTCTAGTGGTACCCCCCCCGTCCATTGCCGTGATCATGGTAAGTGAAATATAATTCCTGGTGTTCTGGTGGCACTCCACACCCCTCCCACACACACAGCACCCTTGTCCACCTGCTCCCCAATTATAGGCGGGAGGCTGCAATCCAGCCACACTCCACCTGGCCACCAGCCAAATGACAGGTACAGTATGGGCTTGCAGGGCATACTGTACAAGACAGTCCCAAATATGTGAATGAAGTCATTCACATATTTGGGACTGTCTAGTTCAATATGACCTGCAAGCCCATACTGTACCTGTTGTCCGGGTGGTGGCGGGCGGCGGGCGGATTGCAGCCGCCCACCGATGACAGAGAGGGAGCAGGGTGGGCAAGGGGTGCTGTGTAGGTGGGAGGGATGCATGTGTGGGTTGGAGGGGTGGAGGTGCCACTAGATCACCAGGGAAATGTGTTATGGCACTTTACCGCGATCGCAGCAATGGGCAGGGGGTACCACTAGACTACCAGGGCATTACATGAAGAACGTATACCGGTGATCAGGGACGAGGGAAGGAGAGGGGCCACTTGACTACCAGAGATAATCTATTGGTACATGTATGGGGCATCAGGGACATGGCGGGGAGGTACACTGGACTACCAGGGATATATGTGTGCTTGTGGATGGTGTTCTGGGTGAGTGGGTGGCAAACCATGGCTGGCAGCTGCTGTGTTGCACCCTGCAATACAGCAGCCTACCTGTGGGTGGCTGAGAGTTGCTCTGCAGTGTCACAGGCTCAACTTTGAGCCCCCTATGCAGCACAATGCAGAGGAGTGCTGGCATATGCGCCACACATCCCGGGCTGAGTATCGGGCTGTGCCACATATGCATGGGGACACCTCTGCATCTGTGCCACATACACTTGCATTGTGCCCTGGCACATCGGGAGTTGCACTGCACCAGGCAGCCTTCTCAATATCCAGCCGGGGCGCACTGCAGGGTAATGCCTGTGCAACGCTGTTGCACCAAGTGCATCCCCTTTGAATATCCCAGCCTATGTCTATACTGAGAAAGAAACTGGCAAAATATGTTGAATTGCCAACAGTAATCAGGAAGAAGCCCAAAAACAGTAGAAGGTGCATTATGACCATGGGGTAAAAGAAAATGTTTTTGAGCCAGGTGAAACGGTCCTGTTACTATTACCCACTAAAGAAAATAGACTGCTAATGAATTGACAAGGACCTTACAAATCTGATGCTGTAAAAGTGAATGTTTCCTTACCCACAGAACAAACTGCAGAAATATGTAATCAGGTAAAGACATTTAAAAATACTTTTACCACAGTGCCAGGCCAAGAAAAAGGGGTCAAGCACAGAATAGTGACAAAGAATGCTCACTGTATCAGACAAAAGACATACAGATTGCCAAAGTAGTTTAGAGTAGATGTGGTTAAGGAAATACAAACAAATGAAAGAGTTGGGTATCACTGAGGAATTGAGAAGAATTTGGTCATCACCAATAGTGATAGTAAATAACACGCATTGGTCAATGCTGAATGTTGACTCACTGGCATTGGCTTTGGTACTGCAGGAGTCAGAGATGCATAATAGGTATGGCAGTGAAGTATTGAACTGATGTTAACCCTACCCCCACCCTGCAGAGACTTACAGGCACTGGGGTGTGCCTTAGGGTTGTCACCTATAACACTCATGCCATTTTACCTCACCCTACCCTGTAGACACTGACAAGTGTTGTGATGTGTTTTGGGGTCTCTGGGCCTTATACTTACCCCATTCCATCAGGAAATACACTGATATGGGTGCAGTATAGGAGAAAGGGGTGAAGTTTAGGGCAGAACACTCCAAGTCACACTTGATGCCTTTTCCTGTCTGCAGAGTGGGGATGGGGGTGGAATGGCATGAGCATTACAGTCAATGATCCAAGTCACACGCCTGACACCTGTCAGTCTCTACAGGGTGGGATGTTACAGTTGGAAAGCCTAATGCTGTAGGTGTTTGTTGGTATTTTCACTCCAAATTTTCAGTATGGGCTTTTTGTGACCCCACCTCATGAAGAGCGTCACTGTCAGTTTGTTAGTCGAAAGGTAGTTTTGCACAGTGACTATGCCATTTGGCGACACAGGCACAAAAACACATTTTGGGCAGGATGTGAAAAATGACAACTGCATTGTTCATGAGGAGGTGTAAAAAAATGGCAACATTGACAATCTGGAGTGAAAATATGAGAAACTGGTGAAGTCATGAGCATGCATAGAAACTGTGCAACACATGTCCATAACCCAATTATTTTTGGGATTATTTTAACCACATCTTCAACATAGGCATTTTGGGACCTCCTCTCATGAACAGTGGCACTGTGATTTTGTTAACCTGTCCCAAAAGTTGATTTTCAACAGCGATCACGCCATTGTGTGCCACAGGTGCAAAAACACATTTGGGGCAGGATGTGAAAAATTAGAGTTGTACAGTTCATAAGGAGGTGTGAAAAATGCCAGTGTTGACAATCTAGCATGAAAATATTGCAAATTTGTGAAGTTACAAGGGTGCGTGGAAACAGCGAAATGCATGCTTGCAAGTAACACACTCGTTTTATGGATTTTCATCACCAAATTTTCAACATAAGCATTTTAGGACCTCTGCTCGAGAACAGTGTCACTGTCATTTTCTTAATCTGTCCCTAATACTGATCTCCCACAGTGATCATGCTATCATGTGCCAGAAGTATGAAAACACATTTCAGCCCGGATATGTAAAATGACAGCTATACTGTTCATAAAGAGGTAAGGAAAAATGCCAATGTTGAAAATCTGGAGTGAAAATATTACAAATTCACAAAGTTACAAGCGTGCATGGAAACTGCACAATGCATGCTTATAAAACAGTAATTTTTTGGGGATTTTTTTCACCAAATTTGCAACACTGACTTTTTGAGAGCCTACCTCATGAACAGTGGCACTGTCGTTTTGTTAATCGGACCCAAAAAGCTATTCTGCGCAGTGACCGTAAAATCACCTTTCAGGACAGCATAACGCCATGACAATGACTGAATTAATAAGGAGGGGTCTCAGTAACCCAATGTTGAAAATTTGGTGTCATAATTCCCAAAAATGCCCGAGATATGCTCCAAAGTTGAAAAAACCCTATTTATGCCATTATACAGCTTACCAGCATTTCTTCAGTTCGTGGTCGGCTTTGAAGAGTGCAGACGTGTTCCCGGTCCACCGAAGATCATCGTGCCAGGCTATGGAGGTAAGTATGGGTGAGTGGTGTGTTTGGGGAGGCAGGGGATGCAGATGGTGGGCGCAGGTTGGAGGAGGGAGCAGGAGAGACCACATGGGACTGTTTTCTTCTTTTACAGGGGAAAAGAAAAAAAAAAGACAATGAGGTTTGGTTTTCTTTTTTTGCAGGTGTTTGCTTGGTACACTGGGGTGGGCTACCAGTGTACCACCTGCATTACAGGGAGGGGGACTGCAGCTAGGGGATGGGACCCCCCATCAGCACAGAAATGGGTGGGGGGCTTGCATAATGCTGAGGGAGATTGGGCACCCCCTCAGCACACAGTACAAATGGGGGTTGGGGACATTATGCTGACAGGGAGTGGGCTCCCCTGTTGGAAAATTAGACTGAGCAAGGGGGACTGAAGCCGATGGGGATTGGGCCCCCCGTCAACAAAGAAAGACTGTGGGGGGAGCGCATGATGCCGAGGGGATTGGGCACCCCTTGGCACAGAATTGGAATGGGAGGGGGGCATTATGCCGACGGGGAGTGGGCTCCCCATCAGCAAATAAAGTGGGTCAGGGCATGCCTACAGGGGTATTGGGCACCCCTGAAGTCGGCACTCTGCATGGCGGCAGTCAGTGCTGCCATGTTTCTTGAACTGCTTCACCAGGAAAGGCACGCCAGGATGTGTGTTATTGTGCCACTGCATGATGAGCTTGGCTTTCATTGCAGCAGCACTTTTCTTAGATCTGGTGGCCACTTTACATGTTGCTGGTGTTGGTGCCTACATGCTGGCTTATTGGGGAATGAGGGATGCACCTACAGATGCATGCCCTGCATTCACCCACAATGACTGCACCTCTAAATCTACTACTGCAATATGTTGGCTGGTGCACAAGCCAACATAAAAATAAAGGAAGTGTAAAATTCTGCCTTGGTTTTAAGAAACTTAATCAAATGTCCATATTTGAAAGCTATCCTATGCCCAGCATAGAGGATTTGGTGGACAGATTGGGAAGTGCCATGTACATTAATACCCTCGATCTTGTCAAGGGTTACTGGCAAATTCCCCTAACTAAAGAATCCAGAGACAAAACAACATTTTCCACTCAAGTTGGAGTCTATCAGTTCACCACCATGCTGTTTTGTTTACATGGTACACCGACTAAATTCCAGTGGTACGTGGATGTAATTCTAGCCCTTCATAATGGTAATTGTACTGCTTCCCTGGATTTTATTTATTTATTTATTTATTTATTTATTTATTTATTATTTATTTATGTCTAGGATTACAAAGTACCTTTGAGCCAAGGCTCTTTTACAAAGGTTCCAAGTCATGCTGGTTACAGGGTAACAGACACTAAAACATAAAACAGTTACAGGTACATGGTTTTAGACTATAACTTTGCTTGACAAAATCAGACTGAGTGATGAGTAACTCAAGAAACAATAGGAGGAAGAAGGGGAGATGGTTGAGGGTAGGGGAAGGCATAGGCGTAGAGGGTCAGGGTGAGGCAGCTGAGGGGCCTTGTCAGGACAGACACAGGGCAAGTGCATTAGAAGTTGCATTGGACAGGTAAGTGCAAGAAGAGAGGACAGAAACTGACACCTATAAGGTCAGAAGCAGCATAGGGGATGGAGACATTATGGGGTGAAAGCACGGGTGGAGGTGCCAGTTATGGATTGGCAGAGCTTTTTTTTGAATGCTCCAAGTGTTGCTGTGGATGAGGTGTCACTAGAGAGCTCATACAGCCAACTCGGAGCCCTGTATGCAAACGACCTTTGGCCTTGGGATGTGTGTCAGTGGGGGATTTGAAGGATTTGGGGTTTAGAGCTCTTGGTGTTGCAGTTGGTGATTTTGGGTTTGAGGAGGGTGCTGACTCCTGGTGGTGCCTTTCCCATCATGATTTTTTAGCAGTGATGCAGGTTTGGTATTTGATTCGGTTGTTCAGTTGCAGCCAGCCTATTTTGGAGTAGAGGTCGCAGGTGTGGGTGAGATGATGGGAACCAGTAATGAGTAGGCAGGCTTGATTGAGGAAAGTCAAAACATGCCTGAGAGATGAGGTTGTGGCAGATACATAGATAATGAGACCATAGTCAATGATGCAGCTCTGGACAGCTATGGACAGAGCTTCTGGGGTTAGATGTCGGAATAGTAGGCCCATCCTGGTGTTGGCTTCTTATGCCATGTTATTGATGTGTGGGACATTGGAGAGATTACAGTTGAGGCTGAGGCCAAGGTATTTGAAGGTATGAACTTGTTCGAGGGTGATTCCTTGCTTGGTTTTAATGCAGAGCTGATATTGTTTGCATTTGTTTTGGGAGCTGCAGAAGATCATGGTCTTTGTTTTTTTCTGGTTAAGGATAAGACTGTGTTTTGTGAACCAGTTTTCGACTGCAGAGAAGGTCTGTTGGAGGTTACCTTGTAGATGGACTGGATCATGGTGGGATGCAAGGATGACAGCATCATACGCGTACAGTAGGATCTGTTCAGGGCAGGATTCTTGCAGTGAGTTCAGAAAAAGGCTGAAAAGGAGGGGGCCCAAGATTGAGCCCTGTGGGACACTGGACCGGGCTGGTCTTTGGTCTGAGAGTGTGCCAGCAATTCTCACTCTTTAGGAGCGGTTCTCTAAGTAGCATTTGAACCAGTTCACCGAGTTAGGTGAGAGCTCTGCTAGTCGAAGCTGGGCAAGTAGGAGATTGTGGTTGACGGTATCAAAGGCTTTAGTTAAGTCGATGAAGGTGGACCCAGTAAGATGACTGTTATCGAGTGAGTGATCGATTGCACCAGTGAATTCAAGTAGCACCATGGAGGTGCTGTGGCCTTTTCTAAAGCTATGTTGATCCTTGCACAGGATGTTGTGATTGTCTAGGAAGTCGATGAGCTGGTCTGACACAATCCGTTCTAGGGCCTTGGAGAGTGAAAGTAGGATGGAAATTGGATGGTAATTCTCAGTAGCTGTTTTGTCACCACTTTTATGAATTGGGGTTACTGTGGTGAATTTCCATAAGTCAGGGAACTGGCTGAGGCTGAGAGAGAGGTTGAAAATCCTGGTCGGTGGTTGGAGTACTTTTTCAAGTGTGAGTGATAGCAGTTTGAGGTTGAGGGAGTCACTGCTGGCTCTGGAGTTGCAAATGGCTTTGGTAACATAGCTGCAGACTTGATGCATTTTTACTGCTTTAAAATACAAGGGAGGGTGGCTGGAGGTGGCTGGGGGAGGCAAGGGGAACCACCTCATCAAAAAAAACCCTGTGGGAGTACAGCACTGAGGTCCGTGAAGGTGTAATTGAATGTATCAGCAATGAGTTTCTGGTCAAGTGTAGTTTCACCATTTATGCTGAGTACTGATGGGGGTGATTTAGATTGCTTCCTGGTGACTTCTTTAATGTTATTCCAGAAATCCCTACCGTTGCCCCATGAGTTAGTGAGAGCATTATGGAAATAGGTGGTCTTCGGATCCTGAATATATTTGGTGCAGTCATTTCATGCACGTTTATAGTTAGCAATATCAACTTGTCTCCCGGTGTTTCTGGCAATCTCCCAAAGGTGGTCCCAAGCTTTTAGTCATCTAAGTAGGTCACTGGTGAGCCAGGGGTTACACAGGGCTCTGGCCTTGTGCTTCTTGAGGGGAGCAAATATGTTGCATGCTTGGTTGAAGATCCTGATGATATGTTCCAGTGTGGTGTTCACATTGGTTGCAGTGAGAATTGGGGACCAATCCTGTTGACGAAGGAAGGTTTTGAGATGAGGTAGCTTGCCTCTAGGTAAAACTCGGCTAGTAATGGTTTTGGGGGGGCTTGATGAATTTATTGGACCAGTAGCAGATGACAGGGGAGTGGTCACTAAGTGTGTCAGGGAGGACAGTGGTGTTTGTCATCTTGGCGGGATGGCTTGTTAGGATCCAATCCAGAAGGGTGCTGGTAGTTTGTCCTGGCTGGGAAGCTAACCATCTGAGAAAGGTTTGCTGCCGCTCTCAAGTCCCTGTATGCCCCTGCCTCTGCAGCAGGCTAGTTAATATTAAAGTCACCGAGTAGGATGGTTTCTGAGTCAGGTGAGAGAGATTTGGTAAACTCCAGGAGTGTGTTTAACCCATTACCTTGCTCTCTGTGGAATATAGACTGTGACAACTGTGATGGCTTTATTGTGCATACCAAGAAGGATCTTGACAGGAAGAATCTGTGCAGTGGTAGTTTGGGGGGTTAAGTTGATGCAGTGCCCCCGGATCATGTCTTTAAAGTACAGGGCACAGCCACCACCTCTTTTTGATGTTCGATCAAGCCGATAGACATTATACCCAGGGAGGGTGATAGCATGGTTGGGAACTGAAGGTGAGAGCCAGGTTTCTATGACTGCTAGTATGTCTGGGTTATGCTGGCAGGCAAAAGACTGAATGGCATCAATTTTGAGAAGAAGACTGCATATGTTAATTGAGATTATTGAGAGGGATCCTGGTTGATTGGTCTGAGTTTTTCTTATTGTAGGGACTGGTCTGGGATTGTGATGAATGTTTTCTGACAATAGCAGGAGAAGTATATGTTTTAGAGAACTAGTGTGAGATACCCATGACTGGCACCTATTCTTTTGGGCCAGAGAACTTCTAGATTCACCAGGGCAAGTAAATGGGTGGAGCCATGGGTAAAGCATGGCAGTAGTAGCGATGGACAGGGGGAGTACCCAACCGCCATTTGGGGAGAGGGCTATTTTGTAGTGATTGGAGATGACCAAGGTGGGTACATGAGATTGAGATGGAGGGTACCATGGAGGTGGTGAGAGAGCATGAGTTGGTAGATGTTTGGGACAATGGGGAAGCATGAGCAGGGGGGATGTAGGAGCGGGAAGAGGGCAAATAAGGTGAGGAGAAAGGGGTACAGAGTACCAGTGTCATACATGATTCAATGTGAATGGGGAAAGAGCGGGCACAGGGTACTGGGTAGGTGGGAGGCAGATAGTGAAAGTGGCAGGAGGTAGGCAATGAGGTGGAGGCTCGGGGCAGAGGGAATGAGGTAAGCAGCTGGCTGAGGGAGAACGAGCAGAGGGTGGGGCAGTGAGGAGACAAGGGCAGTAGCAAAAGAGGAGGATGTAACAGTGAGGTAGTGGGGAGGCATTAAAGAGTGTAACAAGACAGGGAGACAGGAGGTAGCAGCTCTAGAATAGAGTTCAGGAGTGAAAGAGTACATGGGAGCTATGGAATGCCAAAGAGGGGTTTACCAGTCATGGAGTGACAGAGTGACTGGCAGTAGGAGATATAAGGAGGGTGTCAGGCACAGAAAGAAGGCAGGGGCAGTGAGGGGGCTGAGTTGATTTGGAGAGGGGAAGGAGGAGGAGCAGGGAGGAGGGAGAGTGGGCAGTAAAGAGAGGAGGTATAAGAGAGAGAGTATACAATAGGAAATGAAAGGACGGTTCCCTAGGCAGAAGTGGGCAGAGCTAAGGCCTTTTTAATTAAGGTGGGAGGTGGGGGAGGGGTGGTGAGTGAACATTTTTTTTCTGAAACCCACTGAAGTCTATGGGCGCAGAGCCCAGCAGAACAGTTTGAATCAGTCAAGATTGCAAGGCCAATCAGTGGCTGCATGGAGCACAACAATCCAATAGGAGATGGAAGCAACAGGCAGCGGCCAATGAGAGCCTTTCAGCACTTCCCGGTTTAGCCTGGGAGCTTACCAGCAAGAGGAGAGTCCCTTGGCGGTGAGCAATGGTGGTGTGGATGGCTGGCCCATGTAGCCCCGGTCGCTCAGATGTTTCCCCCATCAGGGACTGAGAGATCAGCAAGAGGAGGGTTCCTTGGTGGTGAGCAGTGGTGGTGTGGACAGCTGGCCCAGGTAGCCCCGGCCACTCAGATGTTTCCCCCATCAGGGGCTGAGAGATCAGCAAGAGGAGGGTTCCTTGGCAGTGAGCAGTGGTGGTGTGGATGACTGGCCCAGATAGCCCCAGAAAAGCCACCTGGAACATGTATGAGCATTTTTCCAATCTATCAAAAATGCAGATCTGACCATCAATCCTACCAAGTGAGCATTAGGCATGCAGGAAACAAGATAGTTGGGTTATATTTTGGGGAATGGAGGATTAAAGCCAGATATTTCCAAAATAGAAACTGTAGCTAACAGTCTGCGATTGTCCATAATACAAAGAAACATATCAGCTCATTTTTAGGACTGGCTGCTTACTACTGGAAATTTGTTTCCAATTTACCCTAGTTAGTTACTGTACTCCCCTCACTGAACTCATGAAAAAACAGTACCCAAATAATGTGAAATGGTCCACAGAGTGTGATGAGGCTGTTTGGCCATCAAGGCTGCATTTTGTTCAGCCCCTCTTTTAAGAAGTCCAGACTTTGAGAAAAAATTTCTGTTACTGACAGATGCATCCGAGTTGGACCTAGGTGTAGTCCTGAGTCAGAATATGCATTGGAAAGAGCATTCTGTTCTGTATATCAGTAGGAACTAAAAGAAAAATAATCAGCACCAGGATAAATTGGTGATGTTACAAAAAACAATGGAAAAGTAGCAACAACAAAGCACCCACCAGAAAAAGGAGAAACACATACAAAAAATGATTTAAACTTGTAAACTTGAGCCATTTGATTCAAATCCAAGTTCACAGACTTGAACCCATACCACACCATGACATGGACATCAGAGTCAGCCGATGTCAAGTGATTACATTTCATTCAATAACTACTGAGCTTCATCATAGAAACAAAGACTTTGACAGCAGATAAGGACCACTTGGCCAACCTAGTCTGCCCATTTCCCTACCTATTGGATAAGCTGCAGATATTAGTTAACCGGCAGCCTACTTCCTCCTATCCCCCACTGTAATTGCCTTATGTCGGTCCCATGCATTCTTGAATTACCCCACTGTTTTTGACACCACAACATCCTCAGGAACACTGTTCCAGATAGTTAACATGTTAATAGATCATATAATAAACATGCTAACCAATTAAATAACACCCAATCAGTGAACAATACAATTATTCAATAAAAATCTAATTTAAAAAGAGACTAGCATGGGAACCACCTTGATGTGCAATGTATTAATTTATTTACCAATTAATTCAAGCACCATCAAGAGGAAGCCAGGCACATTCTTAGAAATTCACTTGTAAACCTGAGGAGGCATTTTAATTAAATTTATATTTTTATACATCATTCATTTTTTTATTACAAGCCAAGAGCACATTTAAGCAACCAT
This sequence comes from Neoceratodus forsteri, assembly GCA_016271365.2. Classification (NCBI taxonomy): domain Eukaryota; kingdom Metazoa; phylum Chordata; order Ceratodontiformes; family Ceratodontidae; genus Neoceratodus; species Neoceratodus forsteri. The sequence goes on from CM057452.1 coordinate 1,408,941,566, forward strand.
GCAAAAGAATGTCCCCCACTTTTATGAGAAATTAAAATGTAATCGCTGGAAGATTTTAAGGATGAAGTGGATAATTTGTTAAGTACTGGATATGTGAGGGGCTATTTATCTGAAAGTGCATACATGGCATTAACAGTGGCCCATCCGGTTGTGCCAATTTTGTATACACTTCCAAAAATTCATAAGAACCCAGTTACTCCACCAGGATGGCCCATTATATCGAGGAAGGAATGGGTCACAGAAGCACTCTCTAGTTTTGTGGACAGTTTTTCACAACCATTTGTGCAACAACAACAGTCATATATTATTGAATCAATGCAAGAAATTAACCTTGTAGAAAATCTAGATATGGATGAGGAGTGGTACTTTGCAACTTTACACATGGATTTTTTTAAATACAGTCATATTGCATGATTAAGGTGTTAAAGTGCTAGAACACTATTTGGAACAACACACGGAGTGGGACTGTGTGCAAATTCCAACATGGTATCTATTAAAACTAGTTGAAATTGTGCTTACAAAAAATATGTTTTTCTTTGGAGAGCAGTATTACAGACAAATCAGAGGCACTGCTATGGGTACCACAATAGCACCTAGCTCTGCAAATGTGTTTGTGGGACATTGGGAGGAAAGGACACTGTACAGCACTGCGACAAATTCATAGTTTGATTGTGTGGATTTGTGGTGGCACTTTATAGATGATATATTGATCATCTGGAGGGGAATGAAGAAAAAGTTTTTTGGATTTCTTAAATGGTTGGAGTACACCAGTGAATGATGAAGTTTAAGTACACCATCAAGAAAAGTGAGATTTCTATATATTTATAAGAAAAATACTGGGGATGTGTGTACAGTTTTATTTAAAAAAATAGCAGACCACAATATTCCCCAGTTGGTTAATAACTGTCATCTAGCACATACAATAGATAATATTCCAAAAGGACAGCTAATCAGAATCCTATATAATTTTACAGAAAGTACTGAATATGAAAAGAAGAAAATTGAACAAATACACAGATTCAAGAAAAAAGGTTTCAGCAACTCCTGTGTAACAGATGCACTTTCAGAGGTGGATAAATTAGACAGGACTGCCACCCTGGTACCTAAACAACATCAACATGATATCACCTTGAGTTGTCCTTTTGTTACCACTTACTCCATTCGAGCTTCTGCAGTGACGGAGATTATAAGAAACAACAGGAAATCTTGGGTATTGAACCTAGATTAAAATAACTAGTATCATGCGGTCCATGAATTGTATACAGATGTCCAAGGATAATTAAGGACATTTTGGCCCCTAGTATGTTACCACTAGAAAAAAAAAAGAATACATGGTTACCCCCCCCATGCACACACACCACCAAGGGTACTTTTCGTTGTGGCAATTGTATGTACAGCACTTACATGAAACAGTGTAGTGAGTCTCTGAACCCAACAAGTGGGACAGATATTCAGATCAATCAGTTTATTACATGCAACAATAAAGGAGTAGTCTAGCTGCTATTTTGTAGCTGTGGTAATTTCTATGTAAAGAGGACCATGTGCATACAAAGGACAAGGGTAGGAGAACACATACAAGCGATCCAAAGAAAGGATAGTATATATACCATAGTCAAACACATTTTGAATACTCCTGGCACTGTACATGAAGTAAAACCTATTGGTATTGAAAAGCTAGAATGTGGGATTGGTGGAGCTGGAGAAACTAGTAGGGCAAAGAGAAAGTTACTGGGGGCAAGAAAGGACAGAGGTTTAAATAACAGTATTGATATGGCTGCTTTCCTTAATAAATTGTAAGTGGGGGACCCTCGTTTGTATGGTTGCTTAAATGTATTTATTATTTATTTATTTAGTAGAAATCAGAATTGCAAACCTTTGAGTCAGGGACTCATTTACAAAGGCTCCTTGTCAGCAGAAGCCTTTGTAAAATGTAATTTTAGTGTTATGATACATAAATAATGATGTATAAAAATAGAAATTTAATTAAAATGCCTCATCAGGTTAATGAGTGAATTTCTAAGACTGTGTCTGGCTTCCACTCGATGGTGCTTGAATGAACTGGTAAATAAATACATTGCAGATTGATGTGGTTCCCATGTTAGTGTCTTTTTAAATGAGATTGTTATTGAATAACTGTAGTGTGCATTGTTTGGGTGTTATTTTATTGGTTAACATATTTATTATACAATCTATCCACATGTTAACTATCTGATGAAGCTCAGTAGTTACTGGGCGAAATATAGTCACTTGACATCAGCTGACTCTGATGTCCATGTCATGGAGTGTTGTGGATTCAAGTCTGTGAACTTGAATTTGAATACAGTGGCTCAAGGTTAAACCATTTTCCATGTGTGGACTTCCTTTTTCTGGTGGTTGCTTTATTGTTGCTACTATATTAGTAGGAAACAGCATAACAGAAAGAAAAAGTACACCACTATTGAAAAAGAATATATTGCTGTGAAATGGGCACTGGAGTCCCTTAAGTTCTATCTGCTAAGAGCTAACTTTGTATTTATAAGAGATCACAGTCCTCTCTGTTGGCTTAATCAAATGAAGAATAAGAATCCCAAAATCATAAAGTGGTACCTGGCACTACAACATTTGAATTCAAAGTGATTCACAAATACAGAAAAGAGAAAGTCAGTTCTGATTTTCTGTCAAGATATGGTTCAGGAACTGAGGATTCCGAAGGTTAAAAAATTGTGTGTGCTTAAATATTTGCTGTAAAATGTGTTATGGAAACAGGGATATTGCATATGCAAAGAACTATAAATGCAATAAAGTAATATTAGAAGAGAAATAAAAGAATGTTTTGGAAACATGTTTTTTAAGAGAAAAATTGGTTTCCTTTGAAAGGGAGCATGTGTGTGACAGGGTTGGGTAAGACTCTATCCTATTTGTTATACTGAGAAAGTTAAAAGCAAGGATCTATTTTGTCCTCTCCTATTCTGCCACTTATCTGTCTTTCGCCTGTCTCATTGCGCAGTCAGTTTTTTCATGTAGCATCTAGGACTCACCACTCCAATGGTCACAAAATTTCCCCTTTATTTTCTTTCCTTTAATTGCTGTTTCTATTCTTTCTTCCTCCTCTTGCATCTCTGTGGTTAAAAACATACAGTATATGTGAATCTTTATGTGAAACTGGAATCCCTTGGTCTGCTAATATATATAATTACATTGTTGAAATGATTGTAGAAGGCTATTTGGGTTTATTAGAAGATATATCACTCTGAAACACAGGGGGTTGACCTTGAGATGCATTTTGACCTCCACAAGCTTGTTTACAGAATTGTCAGGAGGAATCCAGCTCTGGGACAAAATGTATTATTTTATTGCACCTGTTAAGATCAGATGTGCTCTGCAGACTGGCCTTAGGAATGAAAATAATGTTTTTATACAGTTTGTGAAAAAAGAGATGTAACCTACAACAACAAGGTGCAGAGTTTGAACTGCCAGGCAAAAACATGCAATCAGAAAAATGTTTTTCCAAGGAGAGACAGATGGAGAAGTTTTTTGTTTGTACTGCCTTTATGAAGAGCAATCCTGTACAATTTTATTTTTCAATTTTATTGTTATTAATAATAATAAAAGCTACTTGCAAATGTTATAACTTCTCCTGGTCTGATGGTTTTCATGAACTATGCCTCTATGACAATATCATTGGAGGATCAATATCAGATCCACTAGGGAACAGTGACCACCATGCCACTGTATTTGATCTACAGTATGAATTGAGCATAATAGTTAATAATGCTCAGGTGTATAACTACCACAAAGCCAAATTTGAAGCAATAAACAACAGCCTAAAAAATACCCCATGGGAAACAATTTTATCACCTTTAACCCTGGAAGACTCTTGGGTATTTGTTAAAAACAAGATAATAGACCTAGAAAAAAAGCTTATATTCCAGCCCAGATAAAATATAACAATAAAGTAAAATTCCTTTGTGGTTAAATAATGATATTCATAGGAAAATCAAACAGAAGAAACAACTATTTATTTGTTTAAAAAAATGCACAACAGACATAAAAGAACTCATACTGGGACAATACACGAACTGCCGTTAAAGAACTAAAAAGGACTATCAGGAAGGCAAAATGCAACCTCGAGTTCTGCATAGCCCATTCCAAAGATAATCACAAATCCCTATTTTCTTATCTCTATAATAAAAAAGGCAATAACAGACAAATTGGGCCATTGACCAATGGCACAAACACCATTACATCTGATAGAGAGACAGCCAACACGTTTAACACTTATTTTGCATCAGTATTCTCAAATCATACAGTCATAATTAATACAAATACTATCATATCAAGTTCTACCAAAAACAACCACACCATTACTATTTCTGAAGTAGTTTTCTTGTTAAAAAATTTAAACCAAATACTAGCTATGGACCAGACTTAAATAATCCTAGATTTTTGGTTGAAACAGCTGAAAATATTGCCACACCACTTTCCATTATTTTTAATAAATCATTAGTGTTCCATCTGATTGGATAACTGCTACAGTCATGCCTATACTTAAAAAGGATAACTGTTCCATAGTGAGTAATTACCACCCCATCAGCCTTACTTCCATGCCATGTAAAGTAATGGAAAAAATTATTAAAGGCATGTTAGAGGCAGAAATGCAAGCTCTAGGCATTATCGACCACTCACTACATGGGTTCAAGCAAGGCTTTTCTTGCACTACCAATTTAATAGCCTTTTACATTACTGTCAACCAAGAACTAGACAATAAGATTCCTATGGATGTCATCCTCCTGGATTATAGCAAAGCATTTGATAAGGTTACTCACAATAGTCTTCTTTTTTCTTGTAACATAATAAAATGAATCAATTGCTGGTTAACCAACAGGATGCAGCATGTTAGGACCAATGGTGCCTATTCCAGTAATATGGCTGTGACCAGTGGTGTGCCACAGGGATCAGTTCTGGGCCCAGTACTATTCAATATTTTCATCTCAGACATGCAGATTAGCTCCAGGAACATACTTTAGAAATTTGCAGATGATACAAAGTTAGGTGGTAGGGTAGATTCCAACTATAATATGGACTTATTAGTAAATGACCTCTCAGTATTAGAGCATTGGCCACAGAAAAACAGAATGACATTCAATACAGACAAATGTTCTGTTCTCCACTTAGGTTACAATAATCCCAAACAAACTTATACACTATATAATATTATCATTAAATCTTCAATATGTGAAGAAGACTTGCGCATCCTGATAGATTACAAATTATTTCCCTCAGTTACTGTAATCATGTAGCTAAAACCGCTAGTTCACTACCTAGGTGCATTAACAGTACGTTTATATCTAAGGCAGAAGAATGTATTATCCCATTGTTTAAAGCATACATCAAACCATATACAGATTATGGGTCACAAGTGTGGAGTCCATACATGGTCAGGGACATTCACATAATTGAAAGAGTTCAGAGAAGGGCAACAAAAATGGTGCCCCATTTAGCATCACTACCATATCCAGAGAGGCTTCAAAAAACAGGCCTACATTCATTGGAGTGTAGGTGCTCCAGAGGTGATCTTCTGTTCTTATATAAAATTCTGAAATCACCCTCTCTGATGGACAAATGTGGTATCGTTAAAACACAAAGAAAAATAGTACCTAGACTCAAAATCAACGACTAATGGTGTGTAAAGCTAAAACAAACAGGAGGCTTCATTTCTTCTCAGTAAGAACACCAAGGTTCTGAAACCAGCTACCACAAGAGCTTTAGACTGTAATACCTTTGAATCCTATTAAAAGGGTGTAGATCATTGTCTCTCCAAAAACTACAACAAAGTGTAATTTCCCACACATGTGGGAGACAATCAAGATAGGCTTCATGGCTTCCTTTTGTCCTTACTTACCTAGTAAACCTAGATGCACCCGTTAGTATCTCCCTCTTATTTATTTTATTTAAAGGTTTAACCAGGAAAGACATACTGAGCAGATAACAGCTCATTTCCAGATGCATCCTGGGGAAAGGGAGATAGCTAAACTATAAAGCTATTAAAAATAAGAAGTGAAATACAATAATATAGTAATCTGAGAGACATAACCACAAATATTAAAGGCAAACAGCAAATGTACACAAGTAAAAACACACTCTTATATGTTAAGAAGGGGAAATAGTTGAAAAGCATAAACATGACAAAACTATTGGAGGCAGAATGAAGAGGAAAGGATCACAGAAAGTCACAGATAGGATATCACAAGTCATAAAGAAGAGATTTTTAGGGGAAAAAAGGAGAAGAGCTAAATGAATTGAAAGGGAAAGGGAGGTCTGAAGTTTAGGAAATCAGTAAATAAAAGCAGATTGATCAACAGTAGATGTTCTCAAAGAAATTGAGAGAGAATTGGAAATATTGTTGCAGAGAGGGTAGGAGGAAGATGGAGTAGAGTACAGAAGGGATTTAGGATAAGAGGGAAGGGTATGAGCCAGAATTTGGATATAAAAGAAACACAATGGGAAAGGCAGCTGGCATCATGAGCGGGAAGACAAAGGGCTGAGTAGAGAGCAGTGATGGGTACGTGATGGGCAATCTAGAGCACAATGATGAAAATAATGGAAAAGGGGGTTCAGTCTGGCAAGGGAGGACATAGGGCTCCACTGTAGACTAAATCACCATAGTGAAAGATGGGGAGAATAATTTTTAATATAATTTCTTGGCAAGCAGAAAGTGGAACACATGCTTTATTCCTGTACAATGCTCCAAGCTTAGTGTGCATCTTTTTGTGGATTGTATCAATACGCACTGAGAAATCTAGATGCTGGTCAAGGCAGACCCCGAGGTACTTGAAGGAGGGAACATCTTCAGTCTTATCATCATCAAGGGTATTACATACAGTAGTGAGAGAGAAGTAAGTCTGGAAAACCTCTGATGGGTGCCAAAAGTCATGGTGACTTTTTTAGCATTGAGGGGCAGTTGGTCAGACTTGAACCAGTGTTGAATGTTGTCAAAATGCAACGGCAGCTGGGAGGAAAGGTCATGGGTAGAAGGGCCGTCAGAAGCAAAAAGAACTGTGTCATCAGTGTACATATGGATGGATGCAGAGGACCAGACAGTTGGAAGATCATTTAAGAAAATGGAAAGGAGAACAGGACCCAGGACAGACACTTCAGGGATGCCTGAGCTAGTGAGAAGTGGAGATGAAATGGATTTTCCTATCTGGACAGAGTGAGATCTTTCTTCAATATAAGAATGAAACCAACTAAGTGAAGAGTCAGTGATGCCTGCTGCTTTAAGTTCGTCCAGAAGGAGGGGATGCACCCCAGTTTCAAAAGCTTTAGCAAGATCAACAAAAATTACATAAGCAATCAGTCCTTGATCCATACCAATGAGTATGGAGTTAGCGAGCCAAAGGAGGGAGATAAAAGTGGAGTGAGATTTCTTAAAACCTGACTGGAAGAGGGAAAAGGAGGAGATGTCAAGAAAAAAAGTGCGTTGAGATAGAACAATATGTTTCTGTACCTTAGCCAAGCTGGGAAGGATATAAATTGGACATAGGTTAAGAGGAGAGGTGGGATCACCACATTTGTGGAGAGGTATGACTGTAACCTGTTTCCAAATACCAGGAACAGCAGCAGAGGAAAAGGTAAGATTAAGGAGAAGAGTAATGGTCAGAGCAGGATCTGAGAGAAGGAGAATCTTAGGGTCAAGGACATCAGGATGGTTTGCCCCATACAGCAACACTTTTATAGTGACATGTGTCAATGCCCAGTACTCGGCAACACTTTCCCCTATCCTGCACCCCCTCTCTGAATCAAATTCAACTTGGAGTTGGAATTCTTTAGAATGGAGGGTGCGGGGGGCAAAAACCCCTGATGTAGACACACACAGTGTTCCCAACATCTTTATGGCAACCACAAAGTGTGGTCAAAATAAAGCTTTCGCTGTCAGGTCCCATCTCAATGAAGTTGTTAATGGAACTTCATAGAGCCCATCGGGACTACCTCCCATTAAAGAATTAAGGGCAAGCAGAGCCTTAAGGGAAATGAGGGAGTGATAGGAGATAAGGAAAACGAGGAGAGGAAGACAGAGTGAGGGAAGGAAGGGGGATAAGGAGGAAGGGATTAAAGAAAGGGCACAGGTAGTAAAGAAGGTGTTAAAAGGCATGGCAACAGTAGAAGGGTCAGAGATAAAGAACTCACCAACCTTGAGAGTAAGAGGGATGGGACTGCGTCTGAAGGGTGAAAAAGGAATAGATAAACTTTCAGAATTTAGAGGGGTTGTTGATGTTGTTTTGGAGTATGGAAGCAAAATACTCAGACTTCAGAAGTCAGCCGGCCTTGGTACAGGATTTGTGAAGGTGTTTATAGTTGGCCAATGAAGACTGGTAGCCAGTGATTTTAAAAGTATGCCAGCCAAGGTCTCTGTTGCAGAGACAAGTAAGTACCTCAGCCGATATCCAGGGAAGATGTGACCCATGCACTGTGCTTGTTCACAGGGGTGCATGACGATCCCATACAGCCAAAAATTTAGACTAAAAATAATGTAGGGCAGAATTTATATTACTGGCTGCAGAGATGAAGGACCAGTCAATTGACCAAAGATCAGTAAGGAGAGAGTCCAAGTCAAGTGATTTGAAAGACCTAAGATATATGAATTTGGGGGTTAGAAGAATTTAATTTACACACACAGTAAACCATATGATAGTCACTGAGGGATCTGGAAGGATACCTGTATCCACTACACAGTGTCGATGAGAAGTGAACACCCAGTCTAACAGAGAGTGGTTTAAGGAGATTTAAAATTTAATTGAGTGGGTTCAGAAATCAATTGGATCAGCTGCAGTGACTTTACATTTTGTGAAAATGTATTCACATCAGGGGAGAGTCAATTTCAATTAAAGTCACCAAGTATAAGTAGCCCACCACTGGAGGAGTTATAATATATAGAAGAAGGAAGCTTAGTAAGTGAAGCAGAGGATGTACCAGGGCAGCAGTAAATGCCAGCAATAAAGATGGGAACAGGGAAGGAAGGAAGGGAAGGAAGGAAGGAAGGAAGGGAAGGAAGGGAAGGGAAGGGAAGGTTTAAAGAGGAGCATCTCATGGGAAGAGAGTGAGAAGACAGCGAGAACAGTCTTAAAATGTATCCTGGGGGATATATAGACTGCAACACTGCCACACTTTGTAGAGTGATCTTGCCTCACTATAGTGTAGCCAGGTACAGTTGAATCAGACTTCAGGCCTTAGAAGAGAGCCAGGTTTCAGATAAAACTAGTATATCCAGCTGAAGTTTAAGTATAATAGGTATTAACTGATCAATTCTGGTGAGAAGGCTATAGATGTTTAAATGAGCCACACACAAACATTTAGGAAGTTGTAAAGGTGAAGGTGCAATGGGGCCAGGATTAATTTCAATGTCACCTGCCAACAAAAGCAGTAAAATGACAATAAAGGAATAATGTCCGACAGAGTGGGTGTTATGCTGGGATAACTTCCTGTCTCGGATGGTTGGGCCCAAGGCCACAGGCCGAGGGTGTCCAACACCCAAGAAAGGATGTTATCCCAGAATAACACCCACCCCGGAGGGCATTATTCCTATTATACAATGGTTCATGAGTCAATAAGAAAAAAATAGATGAAGTTGTACATTTAAAAGCAATTTTCCTGCTGTTTTTTGGCAGAGTAGGTGTACTGTTTTAAAAAATAGTGCATATTTCTTGTTTGGCCAGTAGGTGGAGGTGCTGTTTTTTTTCTGTGTCTGTGCAGTCCTAAGTCGTTCACCTGTTGGTGTCCCACTGAGGACAGCCAGCCTTTGAGACTGGCAATCACATTTGTGGCTCCGTGGTTCCCCTAGTTCAGTTCTGGTTGTACCAGGAAAAATTAATGTAGTGGGAAAACAATGACATGAAATGGTGATCAGATAAGATGCACTGAAGTGTGGTCTGTCTTACACATGCTGTCCATGTCTATTTGTGAGGGTGAATTACACTGAGTGGTCTGTGCTATTTAGAAGGCAAGGGGAATGAGGATGATATTAAATATTTAAAACAAAGCTTGGTTTGAAGCAGCCCATCCTTGTAAAGTACAGCAGCATCCATGCCCCCTTCATCCAACTAAGCTCTCAATTGGAGCAGGGGCTGGCAATTCAAAAGGGCAGTAAAAACAGTAGCAACTACCACAAAGCAACTGACCCACCAGTTGCCAAAGTCCAAGATCACCAAGCAAAGTACTCCAGAGGGGCCTACTAGCCTGATGTCAAACAGCTCCGAACAGAGCTTCGGCAGTCACTGATGGTGGAATGTAGTGCTGTTTCAAATAGCACTAGACAGACGCCATACCCCCTTCACTCAGCTAAGCTTCCAATTGGAGTAGTGGCCAGCAACACAAAAGGGCTGTAAAACAGTAGCAATTGCCACCTGGCAACTGACCCACCGGTTGCCAAAGTCCAGAGTCACCAAGCAAAGTACTCCAGATACACTTACTAATCCTTCTCTGCTCCTTTCAAAGGTATCAGTGTTAAAGGTCAATCTTATTGAAACAGAGATACTACCCCTTAACCAACATTGTAAGCAAGAGGTTATATTGAAGGAGTGGCCTGAAATGGACTCCTAAGGTATTTGGAGACCTTGATCAATCTGGATATGTCTTCTATGATCACAAGAAACATGTCCCCCCTGCTCAGCAATCTGAAGGAGGAATGCAACAGGTATAGACCATTACACCTCTGTCTAGCAGTAAAAATTTCAACATTAAATATCATCAGAGCATCTAAACTACTATATTGCTGTTCATACCTGGCAATGGGATGTCCCTCAGAACTGTTTCCTCATGAAAGATACACTTATAGCAAGCTATTTATGGGTGGGCGAGCTCCCCTGCTGTGGCCAAACTAAGCTTCAAGTACTCCAGAGGAAAGAGGGTGTGGAACCTCCTATGGTTCCAGGTATAGTATATGGCCATTAGGGGAGCTAAAACACTCCACTGGTTCAGTCTACAGACAGATACTTCTCCTTTATATCTACTGCTAGAAAAAGTCTTACTGGCTGAAATTTCCTCACAGTGTATCTATTTCTCCTTCCCAAATAGACTGAAGGAGTGGCATAAAATTTACTTCTTGGTTAAAGCCTGGAAGAAGCTGAGTACCCTAACCAAGTTATCACTTAAGCCCTTGGAAAGGGCCCCGTTGTAGAATAACACTAAGCTCTGCATCAGATGTAAACCCATAATCTGGCAATTCTGTGAGGTGAGGGGCTTGAGAAGGTCAAAGACCTTCTTCAACGTAAGTCACCACACATGGACTTATTTGAAAATCTCCAAATCCTCTACTCGCTGCCTCACATAGATTTCTGGAAACTCCTGCAAGTCCAGGGTCTATTATCTCCACTTCTGTAAGGGGAGGTATTCTCCTACACAAATTCCCCATCTTATATCAGTGCTCATTTGATATATGCTAGAATAAGGGAAGAAGAAGAACAACAACAAAACTGCAGCTCGTCACAGGAACAAAGCTGTGGGCATGCAGTAATGGGTGGCCAGCCCAACAAGTCCAAATGAAAATCAGAACTGCACATAAGCAACAAATGTAGTCCAGAAGCAGTGCATAATTTTAACAAAAAGAAGCCTTATTTAGCTGAGCCAGAGGACCCACTTGTAAGTGGTCCCCTGGCTCAGCTAAATAAAGCTCCTTTTTGTTAAAATTATCTAATGATTCCAGACTACATTTGTTGGTAGAATGCACTTCTTTTTCCATTAAAACTTGTTGAGCTGATCACCTGTTACTGCACCCCACAGCTCTGTTCCTGTGACACACTGCAGTTTTGTTCCTCTTCCACACATCTTCACATACTTGTCCTACTTAAGTCACTTGGTCTTCTCTTGCATGATAGGTGCTGGAGGTGCAACTCACCAGGGCAGATCTCTTGCACATTGCCTGGTCCTGTTATGATATCCGTAGCTGTGGATGAATGTGCTTGACTGCTGCCAGCAACTTGTAGAAATATGCATCCCTTTTTCTCCTCAGTTGTGTACCTGCTGTAGTTATTCTGCTCTACTACCCTAATTCTATTTCTACCCATCAATGGCTATTAGACTGGGATATGGAAGCCAAACGGCTAATACTGTACTTAGAAGGTGGAAAACACAGACATTCCCTCAGTACAGAAGTGATTGACCACAGTCCACGCCTTGTCCGCATTGATCAAAATGTCTCATACAGCACATAAAAAGTATCATAAAGTATGTTATAAATGAGTCTTGGCTCAGCTGAGTAAATCCTGGTTCATAACATTTTTAGGAATAAAACATTTTACTTTTTTTACTTTTTACTAAAATATGGGACCCTTTTTTAACCTCCACCATTAGCATATCAGATGTGTTGCCAGGGTCTAAGAGGGATAAAACTTTTTGCATCCTCCATAAATCTTGGTGGTAGTCAGGATAGTCCTTCTCCTCTATAGAGAAGAGGTTTGACCTCACATTCCTGAGGATGTTCTCCTCTCCCCTTCCCTTTCTCAAGTGGAAGCTGTACTGGGAAGACCCCTTCTCTTACCCTTTTATCTGCCAAGAGTTGGCTCAGTGGTTGTGGATGAACTTCCCCCATCTTCACTGCTAGGTTCCCCTACCATATATGGTGGTTCTGGAAGGCATTCAACTTAAGCTTCCACTCCCTTATCTTATCCTACCCTTGTATGTATTTATTTATTTTTTTATTTTTCCTTACAACTATCTTCCTCCCACAATCTCTTTACCGAAGTGTTGGGTGTCTAGGACCCCCAATATGAGTGCTTTACCTGGCACATATCACATGCGATGTAGCCATGACTATATGTAAATGCTATAATTATGATTTTGTGTCTATTATACCAGACAATCAAGCCGGTATAGTAATCCCTTAGTCTGCTGTTGCATACTATTCTGCTGTGGTTTGTATTTGACATTTTTTTTTTCTGTTCTTATATTGTATTGGTCAACAATCTTCTCAGTAAAAAGAATGAACTACAACAAAAAAGGACAATATGCAAAACACTGGTAGTACATAAAACAGGGTATACCATTCTAAGAACAGGCCACAGGGACCAAGATTGGGGACACATAAATAGGACCAGACAAACAGGGTAGTCAGCAGATGATGCCACGGGAATTAGCAGGATAGAAAGATGTCAGTCTCAGGATACTTAGGGTCAAGAGGGGGCTAGGAACAGGAGTTGAAATGAACTGTAAAATCACAGAATGAGGCTCTCAGACAGAAAAAAGAGGAGGAGGAGGAGGTGGATCATTCCAAAGATGTAAGAGTCTGAAAGAAAAGGACACTTACTGGGTGGGTTTAGCTGTGAGCAAGATGGCAGCATAGATATGTTACTCTGCAACCCTTGAGACATCAGATCTCTCATCATCCATCAGAATTTGCAGAAACTTGAATTTTTATACTGCACAACAGGTAGCTTGCATACCAGCAAGCAAAGTGGTGGAATTATTTTCTGCTTTTCACATCAGTATATGGAGCTATCACTGAAAGAACTACTGGTCAGGGCACTGCAACTCTGGACAGGACAGCCATGAAAAGAACTACCAAATGGGACCTGACAAAGATCAAAGATATGTTTGGCCAAGTAATACAACAAATGGCCCAAGTGACTATGGCATCTAATCAGACTACTCAAGCCATACAAAATGTGGAAGTCTAACTTTTTCAAACTGAGCACAAGGTGATCTGGGTGTGGTAATTTCTGATAATCTGTCCTTTGATAGAAACTGCTCTGTAGTGGTCAAAAGATGTCATAAAGTAGTAGGATCAATACTTGGTAACATTAAAAGTAAAGACACCAAGGTAATTGTTCCACTTTATAGAAGTCTGGTGCGCCCCCACTTGGAATATTGTTCTCAGTTCTGTGCACCACACACTATAAGAGATAAAACACTAATAGAGGTTGTACAGAGAAAAAGTAACCAAAAAAATGAAACCTCTCCAACACCACAGTTACACCAATAGACTACCTGAACTAAAATTATACTCAACACACTATAGGCAGATTAGAGGAGACCTACCAAGCGGTAAAAGATGAGTATATAAGGGAAACAATAGAACTCAAAGTGTACGAAGGTTTAAAACCAACAAGAAGTAATAATTTAAAACTTATACGTGATAAAAACATAACAACTAAAAGGAGTAGATTCTTTACCCAACGGGTGATTATAATGTGGAATAAACTCCCTCAACATGTTGCCAATAGTAACAACTTAACTATTTTTTAAACAGATTAGATTCAAACATGGAAGATAAAAAAATATGATTTCCATCTATGCGATACATGGATGGTGAGTTCAATTAAAGGCCTGACCATCTACTCTACTTATACACTACCTATGGACCTATGAACCTGTATCACCATAGTGATACAGGAACAAAGTCAAGCTATCCAAATGCTGCAGGGCAAAGTAGATGACCTAGAGAACCAGAGCTGTCACAACAACCTCTGGTTCCTAGGCTTTCCAGAGGGAGCTGAACTAAGAGATGCAGTTGGATTTCTACAGCACGACTTGCCAGCAGTTCTAAAACTGGATGGTCAGCAGTCACTACAAATTGAGTGAGCTCATCACTACCTGGTCCCTCCACCCAAAGCCGAGGACAAATCACAGCCTATACTGTCTCATTTTTTGGACTTTAGAATGAAGGAAATGATTATGTACAAAACTAGAGAAATAGGTTAGTTGTGCTGGCAAGAACACAGGATATATATTTGCCAAGATTACTCTTGAGAGCTGTTTGACAAGTGACACACCTACATGGAAGCTTACCATGCCATGCACTGCTTTGGAGTTCCCTTTTCCCTGAGATATCTGGCCACTATGCAGGTGGTCCATAACGGAGTTCCTCTCTGCTTCACCACAGAGGATCTCATGGATTTTTTACATTGTACATGGCCACAGAAAATGAGGATCTCAAGGTAACCTGATTCTGCATCACCTTTCCCAGGCAATGGCACTATGGACAGAAGGGAAACCCCAAATTGGGAGATCGCTGACTATCAACAGGCTGACTTGCAGGAGCCATGCCCCCCTCCTGCAGCCGTAAAAGACACCCATCCTGAAGGCATGGCAGGAGAGACCACCCATCAGGCAGAACCCGTTCTGGGAGCCCCAGGAGAGAATCACCAAATCAAGCATTGCTGGGAGACATGGATCACTTCTGTTATATCAACAGATTTGCTGCACTCAGACCAGCTACCCCAGAGCTCCAACAATGAAATCCAGCTGCTTCTGATCCTACTGTGGGACCAGCATGTCCACCTGTATCCAGCACAGCTATCTCTTGGGCAGATAAGATTGCAGCCCATCTTCCAAGCACAACGAATGGATCTTATTCTTCAACTGCAACCACACAGCAGCTCCCAATCAGGTTCCCTGCTCCACACCGTTGACCCTCCAGTACCGGATCAAGGCTGACACCGGCAACAGATAAATGTAACTTGTTTCATTTTGGGGGAGAGGGAATGGTGTTAGACAGGATTGGAGGATTTACCCTAGTGATATTTGTGCAAACACACCCCAACAGGTAATGTTGATTAGGGGTAAGATGCTAGGGAATCTGTACCCCCCCTGTCCCACTAATTATAACAAGGTCCCAGTTATCACCCACCCACCTTTATGAGTGGGACACTGGACTACTGCAAAAGCAGAACTAAACAATGCTCTTTTGCCAAATATCCTCAGGATGTAAAGACTTTAGCAAGTAAAGAGAACTGCGGTATCTAACTCCAGGTCCTGGAATCTATCCACACAAATAGAGATACCATACTACCTCATGCATGTGAGGACCACTCCCCCCTCCTCTGATAACACTTTGGAAGCAATCCGGTAACAAGTGGGGAGGGTGTGCATGAGTCATTTGTAGCCCTTTTAATCCTTTTAGCCAGTATGTTCTCAGATATGCTAAATGGTAGTTATCCTCTCTCCTTGTACTCTCAAAGGTATATTGATGTGGTAGAATGCTAAGCATGGTGTGTTTGTGTCCCATTGGCTAAATGTTGCTCTATGTGAAGGCATACCTAATTGTTATCACACCAAGATTCCATAAGTATCAATGAGTCTAAGTCTAAGGGGCATAACAGGTAATATCGAACTGCTATTACCCCAGGTCAAAGTGCACCTGGTTACAAATCACCCCCTAAGGTTTATCCCAGGGCACTAGCAGGGGTTCTATAACCTCATGTTAGATATCTCTGTAAGGCACATCTCAGAACTCACCTGGTAGGAAATGAGGAACAAGATCATCCCGCTTACACAGCCACAAAATGTCTAGGTTGTAGGTATAATTGTGATACATGCAGTTTCAGTTAAGGCATATGCAGGCCTGGGGTTTGGGCTTAGACCCCTTACACCACAATATGTGATAACTGTACTTTGAACATGCTTATCATGAATGCTGACGACCTCATGGGCCAGTGGATCATTTTGGCATCATTTTCTCCTTCTCCAGGCACCCCAGTGGACAATAATAACCTCACAAACCCACGCCAACCTGGAGGAATGTAGTAATATTCTAACACCACAGAGCATTGAGGTGGGCCTTTTGCAGCTGTTTGCTGTTGGCCATAAACCTCTCCTGTTCACTGTTGTATGATGCTGTCTTTTTTTTAATAATCTTTTCATTTTTGAATTTTTAATAATTATGCTTTCTAGTACAGAAAAGAAGAAATAAAAAAATAGACCCACTCTCTACATTCTGTATATATTCCAACATAAAGATGCACTAGTCCAAGTCAATCTGGGGGGGGGAACAAAAAAACTTCAATTTAAGTTGCAACAAAGCAGTTGCAATATATCATAACATCCCTTATTAAATATAAAGGTAATTTAGATGGCACAGTTTTACTCCATAGATTCCATTTAATCTGACAGAATAGCAGAATAGCACTAAAAAGAAAAAGGAAAGAAACCCATCCCAATCTGAAAAACCCTCCAAACAATTAATAGGCAATTAACAGACAATGAAATAAGAAGGAATCAGAAATCCATTTTGTCCATATTTTCCATAATATCCTGATCTGAGGATGCAGGGGATTCCACAGTCTCCTGGGCTGAGTAACGTGAACACAAAAAAGTGACAAGCTGGTCGACTTCAAAGAAAATGTGTGATTTCCCATCCTTTATGATTTTCACTTTAGCTGGTGACAACAAAGAAAACTGAGCCCCTATTTCAAGCACTTCTTGACGATAAACCAGGAATTTCCTTCGGCGTTGTTGTGTTGCATAACAAAAATCTGGATAGATGTAGTATTTACAATTATTGTATTCCAGGGAACCTCTGAGTCTGGCTAGTTTAAAGATATAATCCTTATCTGAATCGAATCCAAATGTGTTCAGAATTGTTGACTTATTCTGTCCTAGTGTCTGTTGCTGACGCCTCATAACTCTAAAAGCTTTAGTTATTAATGGCAGATTTTCCTGTGGCAAATTGAAAGTCTTAATAAAAATATCTTTCACCAGCTCTCTAATGTTAATAAACTCTGTATCAAATCGGTCAGGCATTCCTAATATTCGAACATTTCTGTAGCGAACCATATTCTCTGCATTTTCCAACTTATGATTGATGTTGTAATTGTCTTTCATTAAACTAGCACAGTTTGCTTCCAGCGAGGAAATTTTAACACCGTACCTGGTAATAATGACAGAATGCTCATCCGTTGTCGTCTTTGTTGCCTCACAAATTGTTTTACCCAAACTAATTTCTCACTGTAGAAAATCCGTCTTTTTTAGCAAATCTTCAAATCTCCTATTGCTCTCGTCTGTCCAAGCCAAAATATTATCCAACATCTTACCTAATGCCTCAAGTGTATATTCTCCAACATACAAAGGGAAAGATTGCTGCAGGGACTCAGACTGCTGTTGGGCTTGTCCTTTCTGCTCACCTGCCTCAAAAAGTTTCCTTGCAGGAGTATTAGGAAACATCTTATCAGCTGCCATCATGAGGGCTAGTAAGCTGAACACAGCACTACGGATTCTGTACTCCAGGCTGAGTCTATCTAGAAGAAGCCATTGATCCAGTGGGGCCAACCTCGGGGACACAAACTCCGATGTCTCTATGTTCCCTTTTCTCTTCTGTTGATCCATCACACTCAGGTACAATCAACACAAAAATTAAGCAAAAAAAAAAGATCAAAGTGACTAAAAGCTTCTATACAACACTAGCTCTTTCAGAAGGACGTGCAGAGAAGTGCATTCAAGCTGCTGCTATATTGGCTGAAGCGAGGAGTGATGTGGTCTTAAGTGTATGTAGTTTATTGTTATGATTTGACAATGATATCTCAGATAGTTACAGAGAGATGCTGGTTTATTTGAAATGTGAGATAACCTACAGTACTGTCAGATGCAACCCCTCTATGTCAACATTCTGTGCTTTGGTTTCCTATAACCCATTAGTATTGCAAGAATGACTTAGATTGGTTTTAGCTTCAAGTATCCCTGTTTATACATCGGCTATGATTGAACCCCCTAGCTGGGACTATGGGTGAGACCACTTGTCACACCTGGAATGTTCAAGGGCTTAACACTCCAGTGAAGTGTAAACAGATGCTCTCCAACTTAAAGAAGCTCAAATCAAGTTTAGCATTCTTGCAAGAAACTAAACTTAACCCAGCTGATCATGCTAAACTTGCTAGGGAATGAGCAAGACAAGAATTCCACTCTTTGGCCCCCACCCGCAAGCAAGGGGTGTAATAGGGACTGTGTATTCTGGAATGAGCAGGGCCTTTCTTCTTTATAAAAATCTGTTGCAACAATAATCTGTTTCTTAACTATCCTATTTCTCTTTTCTGTTAGTTTCCCCAACTATCAGGAAGGCCACCTGTAGTTGTCTTTAGTATCTTTCTTCTTTCCTAGTGTCCTAGCTCCTCCACTTTTACATTGTGTCCCTGACTGCATTTTTCTTTACCACCAGGCTTTAAGATTTATCTTAAATCTACCCCGTAGTACACATCACTGTCGTCTATACCAGGTTTCAGGATGGACCTCACTCTCAACTAGAAGAAAAAGGAATGCCCTCCTCTGTTTTTTTAGAGCATTATCTGATAACCTCCTGCATACATCTCGAACATCTTCAAATGGGCTAAAGATTCCTATGGCCTGAGACGCTTCTCCTTAATCTGCTTCCAGATTCCTAGAGTGAAAACTACCCTTGGCTCAGCAGCAATCAACTTCTCACTTCCATCACTTTGGAACACTATGCAAGACTCATTAAAATTATCCTCACTTCCAAGCATTTTCACATTCAAAGCTCTATTAACTGGATTATCTGAAGGAATCATACAACTTGTTTCAGATGCGATGACCCCTAAGCCTCGGGTGCCTCTCAAATCCTACGTCTAAGTATCTCATCCACCCCACATTCTAACAACAGAAACCTAGGACCTACAAGCCTAGTTCCCTTAATCCAAGATGACCCTGCCTATTCTCTACCTTTTACCTATTCTGGCCTCCCTTTGGCTGCCTACTCTTTCACCCCAATTTCTACCCTATTCTAATACCTCCTTATTTTTATCATTTAGGCATGAGCTCTTACCAGTGGAGACTATATGGGATTGTTGTCTCTTCTCATTTCAGTAAAGCTTATCATCATGTACCTTTGCATGTTTATTATGTTGACCAGTATGTATAGGCCCATATTGACCGGCACCTTCACAATGTTTTTTTTTTTTTTTTTTTTGCACCATTGTCCACCGTAATTGTAATCTTATGAAGTGTACTGTATTGTATTTATGCCCAGGACCACCTTGAAAATGAGCTTGTTCAATGGTGTTTATGCCTGGTTAAATAAAGTGATTGATTGATTGATTTTCAAGTTAATTGAGAGTAGTGCTGCTCGATCGTGTGCATATCCGCCTTCTGAAAGGTATGCATGATCGTCTGTGCAAATGTGCACACGTTCACCTGTGCAAACGTGCAGAAGCTTCTGTGCACTTCCATGGAACTACTTTGCAAATAGAGAAATGGGCTAGTTTGTTTTAACATTCAGCCTCTAGTTAAGACACACACGTTTTCAAACTAAAACACTTAGTTGCATGTTTAGGTAGGCTGAAAACAGCAGCTGCAAGGTTATGAAAGGCAAACTGAGTGTTTTTTCTGCTGTTTGAGATGCTGACATAGCAAAGTAAACTCCTGGCATAATTATCATAGGGAAATATGTCTGCATCATTTAAATGTGTTTTTTGGACCTGTAAACAATATTTCCTGCAGTTTAAGCCCTGTTTATCTGCTTGGTGCTTGCTAGTAGTTCAGTATGTTAGCATGGGAGTCAGTGTGTTTGGCTCCTCAGGCTCTTCCAACCCATTTTTGTTGTTCTGTTTTTTGTTTTGTATTTTTCAGACAGAAAAATTACTGCTAAAAGTATCCGTTGTATGCTTGCAAGCTTTTGTATTCTAGGTGTCCTTGTTTTAGGCAATATTCCTTTCGGTAGAAAACTTTTTAATGCTGCTGTACCAGAAAATGTTGCCTTACCTTTTATTAGTGTAACCCTCCTACAAATGGGGGTTCCCAAAAAGTCTTCCTTGAACTTGAGTAAATGCTCACTGCCAGGCTGGTGTCCTGCGTTTTTGCAGTTTAAATGCGATTGCCAGAGAGTGCCTATATAGCCTCTGTGTACTATCTCTTTAAGAGCTGCCTGGATTGCAGTCATAATTAATTTAAAAGGGATCTCTGTTAGAAGATGTGCTTGTTTGCTAATCATTTGGTAGAATAGTAGTAATATTGCAGTTTGTTCTAATCTGCCTTCTTTGCAGCATGGACAGTTCTGGTTGTTTCCATCATCTTGGTCCTGGACTGCTGAAATGGGCCAATCAGTACAGTTGGGACTCTAAAATGGAGCCTGCCTACAGGGGCTTGGTGGGGTCAAATCTTGTAGGAATTGTAGTTTGGGACTTTTTGTGCCTAAAATAACCAGGAGGGGGAGCCCTTGTTGTGACTGACAGACAGATCAGCCAACCAAACCTTTTGGGTTTTGGGGAAAGTCCCAAACTGCTTGCAGTTTAAGTTAAATCTAAGTTGGGAAGTGAAGAAGTAACAGCTTGAGATAGTTTGAGCAGCAATCCATAGTGGATTCATGTGGGAGAACTGTGGAAAGGCCTGAGTTTTGGCCTGCATGCCTGCCTGCTGTCCCTGAGAGGGAACGTGTGCCTTTCTCGGACTGAATCTGAACTTTGATAGCGAAGTAAGCCACTAAATTGTGACCAGGCTCCTACCTGAAGAAGACCGAAGATTTGCTGAATGCAATCAGCCTATCTGGACTTCCAGCCACCTCTGAACTCCCGGATTGTGCAGAGACTCTGTAATTACGACTGGAGAGCCTTTTGCCTGGTATAGTGGAATTTTCTTACATGTGACTGTGTTGTGTGCTTATAGTGGGTCGTGATTTGATTCCCCACTGTGGTTTGAATTGTATTCTGCTTACTGGAAGCTGCATTAGAATTTCCTTATGTGTAAATGTGCTGTGTGCTGCTAGTGGGTCACGATTTGGTTCCCCACTGTGGTCTGAACTATATTTGGCTTGCTGGTAGCCGCATCCAGCCCCATGGACTGAATCCAAAATCATCTCCATTGGGCCAGATCCTTGCCATACTGGTCCAGCCCAACTATCCACTGCACAGAGAAAGCCATCGATGAGAGACCTGCCTGGGGATCACCCCCTGATCAACACTTGAACAGGAACAATGCATCGGTGATTCGTGTGGGCCCCGCTTCTCCGGGCACTCCTGCTCAACAACCTGCAGTCTCGATTTAATCCTGCCTGTGTCCAGTACTGTGTATCATGAGTAAACATCAGGGTAGCTCCCTGCAACAACAGCTAAATCTAAAGTGTTGTCATCTGATTGTCTTGTTGCTTTTTCTTTCACAAACTGAGCCCTCCGGCTCTGGATTACAAGTAGTGTGTGTTGTGCATGTTGCTTTCTTCCATCACAGGTCCCCAACCAGCTGCAACGTTCCTGGCTAGCCCACCATTTTCCTACCTGGGTACTCAGACTGTGTGACTGTGTGGGGACTTAAAGCGCAGGCATAACTTTGATTAATATAGCCTTTAAGCCAATCAACCTGATTACACCCCTTCCTTGTTCAAGTCTCCTGAATAAATCAGATCTGACTTTTTTCTGCATTTAACCTGACTGTGGTTCCAGTTTGTGCCAAGAGTACTGTACTGTTGCTCTTTACTGTGCATAACCTTGTATTATACAGAGTCCCCAGGGTTGAACCAGATGAACCAACCCTGGTGGTAAGTGCAAACAGTGTGGGTACTGGTATGGTATACAACAGGTATTATGAAAGTGATTATCGTATACTGCTCAGGCCACTAGAAGGGAAAGAGAGGGGTTACAGTGTCCTGGTGGGCTGTGCCCAGGTTAGTTTGACCACTACCAACCCTGACCTTCGGGTGGAGGCACCCATTTCAGAACTCATGCCCCTTAACCTGCTACTAGCTGTGCAGGCAGGGGTAGTAGCCCTTGGAATAGCACCACCTAGGGGTTACATCTTGGAGGCACCACTGGGATTTTGTGCCTTCTAGTTGCCAAATATTATGAATTATTTTTAAACAGTAATGGCTACCCCAGTGGAAATGGCTGTACGCCAGTTGGTGGGGTGGTGTACTGGGGAGGGGATAAACCCCAAAATGCTCTGCTTATACTGGATATTCCCATGGGTACCAGTAAGGGCACTGTAAGGAGTACTCTCCAAAGTTGAACGTTTAAATAACCCTGTGTTGGTGAGTCGACAGGCTGATTTGATCGCCCAAACTTTCATAGCCTTGGTAGAGTGTACTGACCTCATGGACAGTTCTAAAGTGCCACAGAATAATGCCTCAGAATGGGTCCTAGCCACCTGAAGAGTGATAACAAAAGACAGTAAAGACCCTGGGGAGGATGAGCTCCCACTGTTAACTGAGACATTTGATGAGAAATTTGCTAAGTTGTTGCTGGAGGAAGGGAAAACCGTAGAGGACTTTAAGAAACTATTCCTGCCACCTGGTGGTGTTCCATCCCTAACACCCCCTCCCACTCCAGCACCTGCTACTACTCCACCTTCTATGCCCATGCCAATGCTGACCCCTGTATCTGTACCCAATATTAGTCACGACTCGTAGTGCCAGCTGAGGATGTTTTCAGGCACCCTGCCCACATCCCAGGTGGAGGACAATTAGGAGACTTGGATAGACTATGTTGCCCCTCAAATCCGAGAATTTCAATGCCCCAAACCAGAGAAGAGAAGAGGAGAAGGGTGATTGAAAACCTCAGAGGCCCCACCCAACTTACTATGCATGCTATACAGGCAAGTAATTCAGAAGCAACTGCTCCAGAGTTTTTGAATGCATTGGAAAATGTGTATGGGAGTCCCAATTCGGATGAGGACCTGTGGGGTAGGGTCAAAAACACTCAGTAATACCCAAGGGAGCCCTTATTTGTGTATGTGCCTCGACTCAAAGTGGTGCTTCAGGAATGCCTAAAGAAAGGTGGCATGGCCCCAGCTAAGTTAGATTGGAATAGGTTGGACCAGCTTCTCAAGTCAGACCCATTTTCTGAATTGGTGCTGCTCCAACTACGCCTTGCTGCTCGGTTGGATGCGCCTCCTACCTATGACAGACTGATGTAGGAAATTCTGAGGCTTGAGAGAAGGCAACCACATGTGGGGGGGCCCCCCTCCTGTATCTGCTGTTGCTGCTGCCCAGAGGACCGAGGATACACATGTGAGTGATGCTCAGGGGTGAAATACAGTGCCAGTTGAACATTGGGAAGCTCGCAAGGATGCGCCACCCTGGGGCGAGATACTGCTAGAGGTCTAAGAAATGAGGGCTACCATTTCCCTACAAGCCCATTCAAGAGATACAGTGGGCCCAAATCCCTCTCAGAGCATGTCTGCTATGGGGGTGGGGGTGCACTCCCAGGCATCCCCTGTTGACAACAGCTCAAAGATTGATGAATTGACTATGGAAGTGAGGGAATTACTGAGGCATCTCCCCATGCTCACCACATACCAGACAGAGGTTGCATCATGATTTTCTGTTGGTGGTCCCCCTCTTCAGCCCCCAATGTGATGCCTCAGCCATCCCAGACTCTAGAAAGCACACTCTGTCATAATTGTGGGAAGGAAAGCATATGAAGAAAGAATCCCGGTCCCCAAAAGACTTAGATGAGGTTGTATACAGACTTCAAGGAGAGCTCCGGAAAGTGAAACCATGGCCAAGGGGTGCTGGAAATTACAGCAGCGAAGGCTCAGGAAATCCCAACTCCAGCTTCTTTGTGGCTTAGTCTTCTGTACCTGCCCCTGCTACTGCCCCTTCAGACTGGTCCAAGATGGTGGGCTCTTCAATGGAGACTAATGTGGTTGTGAATGGTATTCCTATTCAGGCCATGCTTGACAGTTGGTCGCAAGTAACTATTGTGTTTCAGGACTGGTATGACAAACACTTATCTGATGTGCCCTTACAATCCCTGGAAGGCCTACATGTGTGGGGGCTGAGTGACAAGTCTTATCCATATCTAGGATATGCCCACCTCTGGTTGTCTTTTCCTACAACTGTCACTGGCATAGAGGAGCAAGTAGAGACACTGGCCCTAGTGTGTCTCCTCACCGGACTGTATGATGGGGTTCCCCTGTTAATTGGAACAAACGCCTACATGTTTGGGAGACAAGCACAACTCTGCCATGAGAAACAAGGGCAGCTGACTGGATGGACCCTAAGAATTCCAGCCTTAGTAAAAAGGGCTTCTGGCTGGCAACAGAGACCCAATGAAGTGGACTCAGATGAGTCAGTGGGGATAGTGTGGAAAAAGGAACCTGACTCCTTGGTATTGGCCCCCAATGCCCAGTGCACAATCCCTGGAGAAGTCCGCCTAAAGAGAAATGTAAAAAACAAAATATTAATGTTGGATGCACCAGGACATGAAAAGTTACCAGAGGGATTATTGGTCAAACCCAGCATCTTGCCTACTCATGCCCACGCCTATGCATGACGAGTGATGGTCCAGATTCAGAATGTGTCAGATCAGGACATTCAGGTGAACAGAAAGTGCACCCTAGCTAAAGTACACTGTGCCAACACTGCCGTAGTGCCCAACAACAAGTGCTCTGGTGAGAAGGCGAGAGCGACCCCGGACTTATTTGACTTTGGTGACTCCCCGTTGCCAGCTGAATGGAAGGCTAGAATTAGCAAGAAACTCGATCAGAGAGACCAAGTGTTTTCATTAAAAGAATGGGACGCGGGGTGTGTCCAGGGTGCAGAGTATCACATACGCCTGCATGATCAGCCATTTTGAATGACCACTACCAACCCTGACCTCCGGGGGGGAGGCACCCGTTTCAGAACTCAGGCCCCTTAACCTGCTACTAGCCGCACAGGCAGGGGTAGTAGCCCTTGGGATAGTGCCATCTAGGGGTTACATTAGTGTTTCATACAGCCAGGACTCTCCCTCATCCTTCTGACTCATCTATAGGGTCAGGTGGCCATTGTTTCTGCAAGTTTATAGTCAGAAGTGATAGGAGGGATTGACTGCTAGGAAATGCACTCTTAGAAAGGCTTTTCACAATTATTAATATTATTTGCTTAGGTTATGATGCTAGTAACAAATTATTTTAGGTTCCTCTTAATGCCAGACAAAAAAAATAAATGTTTTGAAAGATTTTGAGTCTCTAGATGTACAAAAGGGCAGAGCTTAAAAGATCACCTGATTCTTCTCCTGTATAAAAGGACCTGATCTGAGAGCTTATTTTTTAGTTGGTGATAGGGTGCTGATCCTATCTGATCCCTAACTCATTTCTAGGTGTAATTATTTTTCTTTTGGAGCTGTATTCAACCGTTATGCCTTTATTTGATGTCTTCTTACAGTATACCTTGGAACTTTTGTTTATGCTTATTTTCTTTTGATAAAATCTGTCTGCTTTTTGTTTATACTGTTGTATGAATAAATACTTATTTTATTTGGCATCATGACCCTGTGTTAGACTTCCTTACTTCCCACGTTTACACTTGGCGTTAGAAGTGGGATTGCAGTGGATATTGTCCAAAAATATCCAGGAGGTGTCAAATGCAGTGGAACATGGTGGCAGATTCCATTGCCAGTGGTGTTCTGACAAGGGCAATGGTGGAGCAGCTACAGATTCCACTGAACCCTGGCCTGGGGGATGTAAGAAGATGATAGGCCAAGATCGAAAAACAGGAGGAAGGAGCTACAGGAGAGGAAGATGTCTCTAGTGGTTCTGCAGAAGAAGAAGAAGAAGAAGAAGAGACTCCCCACAGTAAGATGGAGGACTTGTTAAGATGGCTTTGTGTAAAGCAAATCAATTTGAAGAAACAAAGAGAGAGGGACTGTTTGCAGAGTGAAGCAAGGTGAGTGGACACATTGTGGGCCATTCAGGCCCTAGGGGCCACTCGCCAGAATCCACCTAATGATGGCCCAAAAGACATTAAACTTTCTAAACTGGCAGAGGACGATGACATTGAGGCCTAGATAACAACATCTGAGAGGGTAGCCACCGCCTATGGGTGGCCTAGGGACCAGTGGGTGGTCCGACTGGCCCCCTATCTCACCAGAAAGGCCCAATTGGCTTATAGTCATGTTGAGAGTAGACATGCCAATAACTATGATCATGTGCACCAAGCAATCCTAAAGCACTATGATATAAGCATGGAGACTTATCGCCAGAGGTTTTGGACTTTCCGGTACCAGTCTGCAGATTCCCCGCACAAGGCATATATGAGATTGCAAGATCTATGCAAGAAGTGGTTGCAGCCTTCTGTGAAAATCATGGACCAGGTTATTGAATCTGTTGTCTTAGATCAATTCATCAAGATCCTACCTCATGGCGTGCAGATGTGGATGAGGGAGCACCATCCAGAAACAGCAGAGAAGGCAATCAACTTAGCTGAGGACTTTTTGACTGCCCGCCAATTACATCAGAAAGGACATACCTGGACCAGTGCCTCCTCACCCACGGTAAGGCCAATGCATTCTACTTCCTCCAATAAAGTTTCTAGTGAAGCTAGTACTGTTAAATTGGATAAGCCTATAAGACGTTACAATCCCGACATTATTTGTCATACGCGTCAAACAAAGGGTCACATAGCTAGATTCTGCCCAAAAAGAAAGAGTGGCCCTACAAATCTAGCATTGGCCAGCTGGGGGCAAAATTTGATGCCAATTATCATATAAGGGAAGGAAGGAAGGAAGTGCTTAGACTGGTTGACTAAGGGAGCAGGCAAACTTTAGTCTGATTTGATCTTGTACAAGCAGAAAATGCTCTGAATAATAAGACAGGAGTCACTTGCATTCATGGTGACATGCACTTTTACCCCCTTAAAGACATAAATGTGACTATGCAGGACCAAACGCAACAGATACGGGTGGGTCTGGTGCCACGCTTGCGGTGCCCATAATATTGGGACATGATTTCCCTCTTTTTCAAAACCTGCTATCATCTGTCGCTTCAGTGTGTGCTGTCACAACTCGGGCTCAGGCCAAACAGAAACTGTCCTTCAAAGGAGTTTCCTTTTGATGAGGAACTTTATGACATGCCTGGGAAAACCTGAAAGTCCAAACGAAGAGAAGAGAAGAGAAGAGAAGAGAAGAGAAGAGAAGAGAAGAGAAGAGAAGAGAAGAGAAGAGAAGAGATAAATATCAATGGACTTTAAAGAGGGACTTGATGCATGATGAGACATTATTGAAATCTACTGAACATGATTCTTTTGCTCATGATCAGAAACAAGATACTACATTAACACCCTTATTTTTACAGGTGGATCCGGAGGGAAAGGATTCCATAACTCCCATCTTTATAATCCAAAATGGAAAACTGTATAGACAGTGTACTAATCCTAAGACTAGAGAATGTGTGGATCAACTGGTAGTCCCTACACAGTACCGGGCTAACCTAATGTATTTGGCCCAAGATGTTCCTTGTGCAGGGCAGGCATGGAGGGACAGGAGTCTCAGCAGACTGCTACAGCATTTTGTTTTGCCTGGTATCCATAAACAAGTAGCAGACTACTGCAAGAGTTGTAGTGCTTGCCAGAAAGTGGCTTTTATAAACAAAAAGGACAAGGTCCCTCTGCAACCCCTGCCACTGGTTTCCATTCCCTTTGAATGGATTGCCATGGATATTGTAGGTCCCCTACCTAAAAGTACGAAAGGTTTGTGCTGGTGATCTATGATTATGGTACGAAATACCCAGAGGCTATTCCTTTACATACTGTTACAGCAGAAAAAGTAGCAGAAGAGTTATTGAAATTTTTCAGTAAGGTTGGGATACCCAAGGTGATACTGACAGATAGATAGGAGTACAAATCTCTCTTCTATTTTACTGAAATTTCTCTACCAAGCCCTAGGGGTGAAGCTGTGTACACCTCCCTGTACCACCCCCAAACAGATGGATTGGTAGAGCATTTCAATAAGACATTGAAAAAAATGATTCAGAAATATGTATCAGATGAGAGCAAGCACTGGGATCTCTACTTGACACTCCTTCTGTTCCCATATAGAGAGGTGCTCCAGGCGTCTACTGGTTTTTCACCATTCAAGCTGTTATACGGCAAGAATCCTAGGGGCCTTCCAGATGTCATTAGGGAGCAGTGGGAGAATGGTAATCTTGTAAACACACCTGCCACTCTGGAATATGCAATCCAGATGCACCAGAGGGTAGCCAAATATGCTCAACTAGCACAAGAAGAGAACCAGGAACAGCAGCAGTACCAGAAAGAGAGAGAAGACCAGGGAGTAAGGAGTAAACAGTTCCAGCTAGGAGATCGTGTCTTACTGTTACTACCTTCCTCTGACAACAAGCTCACTATGAAGTGGCAGGGTCCATATGTTGTACAGAGACAAACTGGCCCTGTTAATTTTGAGACTGAGGTACCAGATAGAAGACAGAAAGTGAAGGTGTACCACGCTGATTTACTTAAAAAATGGTGTGAGTGATCTGAATCTACTGTACCCTCAAATATGTATGTTTGCCCTGTCCAGTCTAAGGAAACTGAGTTGGATCTTGCTTGTAAGAGGCTGGACACTGAAGGTATTCAAGCTCCATGGTAGTTAACCCCTCACTTACAAAAGACCAGAAAGCAGAGCTAGATACCCTATTACATTGGTTTGACAGTACTTTTACCTGTATACCAGTGAGGATTGATAAAATAGAGCACCACATTCATGTGGCCTAGGAGGCACCTATTAGGGTTAAGTCCTACAGATTACCTGAAAAAGTAAAAGATGATGCTGTCATGGATATCCATAAAATGAACGCAATGGGAGTGATAGAAGAGGCCAATGGTGAGTGAGGCTTCCCCATGGTAATTGTACACAAAAAAGAGGGAGCGGTTAGGATATGTTTGGATTTTTGCAAGTTAAATGCAATATCTAAATTTGATGGTTATCCTATGCCCCGCATCAATGACATCATCAATCACCTCGGTCAAGCTCAGTACATCAGCACATTAGATCTCAAAAAAGGGTACTGGCAGATCCCATTAGATGTGGAGGCCAAGGAAAAGACTGTCTTTAGTACCCCCATTGGAATTATCCCAATTTTTAACAATGCCGTTTGGCCTTCATGGTGCCCCCACCACTTTCCAATGGCTTACAGACAGGATTCTTAAACCACATATGTCATACAGTGCAGACTACCTGGATGGTGTGATTATATTTAGTCCCACATGAGAAGGACATTTAAAACATCTGAATGCAGTGTTGAACACTATTACCCAGGTAGGCCTTGCCATTAATCCTACAAAGTGCTGTATAGCAATGACAGAGGCAAGGTACTTAGGCTTTGTAATTGGCAAAGGACAGGTAAAACCCGAAATAGGGAAAATGGACGCTGTAGCCAAAAGTCCATGATCGGTATCTAAAAAACATGTTTGGTCCTTCCTAGGCTTGGCCGGTTATTACTAGTGTTTTGTCCCCAATTTTGCTGCCAGTGCTAGGCCTCTGATAGACCTAACTAAGAAAAACAAACCTACAACAGTAGTTTGGTCACCGGCCTGTGAAGAGGCATTTTGTGCTGTCAAAGCCGACTTATGTTCATCCCCAATACTGAAGAGCCCAGAGTTTTCCAAACCTTTTATTGTTCAGACTGACACTTCCAGTAGTGGTATTGGTGCGGTCTTATCCCAGATACAGAATGGAGAAGAACATCCAGTAATCTATGTCAGTAGAAAGCTGCATCTGAGAGAGACCAAATACTGTACTATAGAAAAAGAATGTTTGGCCCTGAAGTGGGCAGTGGAGACTCTGAAATACTATTTGTGGGGTACAGAATTTGAAGTGTGGACCAACCATAATCCTCTTTGTTGGATTCATGTTATGAAGGAGAAGAATCCGAGGACTATGAGGTGGTACCTGGTTTTACAGCCATATAAGATTTTGATAAAACACAAATCTGGGACCACAAACAGTAATGCAGATTTTATGTCTTGATTTGGTGCAGATATAACTGTACAGACAGAAGTAGACCTCAGGGTCATGAATGATAAAGAACCGTAGGGCAACCTCTGAGTTTTCTTTTATTTGTTTGAGTTTAAGGGACCCCGAGGTGGAGCTTTGGGAGTGGGTGGGCTGAAACTCCATCTCTCCTTGTGAGAGATCTACTTCATCTATCTGTAATGAAAGCAGTAAGGAAAATGGAAAGTTCCTTTAGAGAAAGCCCTGTCTGATGGCTTCCTCTTAAGTGGGGAGGAGTATGTAATAGGGGCTGTATATTCTGAAATGAGCAGGGCCTTTCTTCTTTATAAAAATCTGTTGCAACAATAATCTACTTCTTAACTATCTATTTCTCTTTTCTGTTAGTTTCCCCAACTTTCAGGAAGGCCACCTGTAGTTGTCTTTAGTATCTCTCTTCTTTTCTGGTGTCCTAGCTCCTCCATGTATACACTGTGTCCCTGACTGCATTTTCAAGTTAATTGAGAGTAGCGCTGCTTGATCGTGCACAAAGCCGCCTTCTCAAAGGTGCGGACGATCGTCTGCATGAATGTGTGCACATTCACCTGTGCAAACGTGCGGAAGCTCTAGTGCACTTCTGTGGAACTACTTTGCAAATAGAGAAATGGGCTTGTTTGTTTTAACATTCAGCCTCTAGTTAAGACACACCCGTTTTCAAACAAAAACACTTAGATGCATGTTTAGGTAGGCTGAAAACAGCAACTGCAAGGTTATAAAAGACAAGCTGAGTGTTTTTTCTGCTGTTTGGGATGCTCACATAGCAAAATAAACTGCTGGAATAATTATCATAGGGAAATATGTTTGCATCATTTAAATGTGCTTTTTGGACCTGTAAACAATACCCCTGCAGTTTAAGCCCTGTTTATCTGCTTGGTGCTTGCTAGTAGTTCAGTATGATAGCATGGGAGTCAGTGTGTTTGGCTCCTCAGGCTCTTCCAACCCATTTTTGTTGTTCTGTTTTTTGTTTTGTTTTTTTCAGACAGAAAAATTACTGCTAAAAGTATCCGTTGTATGCTTGCAAGCTTTGGTATTCTAGGTGTTCTTGTTTTAGGCAATATTCCTTTCAGTAGAAAACATTTTAATGCTGCTGTACCAGAAAATGTTGCCTTACTTTTATTAGTGTTTCATACAGGCAGGACTCTCCCTCATCCTTTTGACTCATCTATAGGGCCAGGTGGCCATTGTTTCTGCAAGTTTATTATCAGAAGTGATGGGATGGGCTTGACTGCTAGGAAATGCACTCTTAGAAATGTTTTTCCTGATTATTAATATTATTTGCTTAGGTTATGATGCTAGTAACAAACTATTTTAGGTTCTCTTTAATGCCAGACAAAAAATAAATATTTTGAATGATTCTGAGTCCCTAGATGTACAAAGGGGCAAAGCTTAATAGATCCCCTGATTCTTCGCCTGTATAAATGGACCTGATTTGAGAGCATGAGAGCATTATTTTTAGTTGGTGACAGGGTGCTGACCCTATCTGACCCCAGCTCATTTCTAGGTGAAATGTTTTTCTTTTGAAGCTGTATTGAACCATTATGCCTTTATATGATGTCTTCTTACAGTATACCTTGGAACTTTTGTTTATACTTTGATGAAATCAGTCTGCTTTTTGTTTATACCATTGTATGAATAAATTCTGTAAGCAATAAGACATGACGGGGTGTGCATTATGGTGTGATAACTGCACTCCTAGGGGCGTAGTTAGGCACGAGGCCAAAGGCCAAGTGCCGGTCATCTAAGTGCGGTTATCACCATGTCTACAACCCTGGAGTGTCTTATTGCGCTCTATAAATAGCTTTCCATATTTTAAAATGTGTTTTATTAACATAATAAAAGTTTTTCGTATGAAAAAGTTGAAATTAATGTGTGTTTTTAACCTAAAGTAGTCCCTCCGCCTTCTAGGACTACATTGTATTTACAAGTTTCTTTAAAAAGGTGAACTGCAAATTAACTATATGTGCCCAATCCCGTATCACATACCTTGCTAAGCGGTGACGGGAGTCTGGGGCTGCCATCAGTACAATTTTTGCAACACTCTGTTTATTTTAGTAAACTGCCGAAACTTTTCAGGGAATACAGTGGTGCTGCCTGGGTCCCGCTAGAGCGGGCGCAAGTTTAACACATCAAGGTCCCTGTGAAGCAATAAAATAAGTAAATTAAGCCCCCTCCACTGCTGCTTCATTGAAAGCAGTGGTGTCTGCAACGTCACTAAATGGGTACAATACCCATGTAAACTTGCGCCCGCTCTAGCGGGACCCAGGCAGCGCTTCCTTATTCGCTGAAAAGTTTTGGCGGTTTACTAAAATAAACAGAGTGTTGCAAAAATTGTACTGATGGCAGCCCCGGACTCCCGTCGCCACTAGCAAGGTATGTGGGATGGGAGAGGGCTTTGTCTACTACTGGTAGTTGCAGCGAGAGACAGTGAGACAGAGATTAAGGTGGTTCAAGGTGCCATCAGCCCACAGAGTGAAAGCAGGTGAGCGCACCATTTCTATGCTCCTGTCTTCTGTTGGAGCGTTTTCCGAATGTCGAGCGCTATTTCCAATTTTTGCACAGGAAAGCACAGTAACTCATCACAGGCAGCTCAGAGCAGTGCTGTGCTGCTCATGTTCTAAGTGCTGTTATTTTCTGAGGTACAGCGTGTGTACACAGATACTGTATGTGGTGCAGTATACCCCCGTGATGAGAGTCCCAACTTCCGATGTGGCTAGAACTGGTGTCAGAACTGTGAGTTTTTTCGTTGTTGTCAAGGATTAAAGAACAATCAGGCACTGCTATTTGAAAGCCGATCCCAGTTTCTTTAATCAGTGTCCCGTTTGGGAGTTTTTGTTTTGAATTGTGGATGAGTAGGGACTGTTGTTAAAAAGGAAGCTGCTGGGTCCCGTGTTAGGTTCACTTCCCTAGTTACCATTTTACCAATAAGGTTTAAATACTGTAATGGATAGATAGGGAAGTGAAGGTGTCAATAGAGCTGAGGGGCACATGGTCAGAAAAGTACATTAGAAGGTTCAAAGAGGAATGGACGGTTTAGTGAGGGAGAAAAATGGCGACTATGAAATCCTGTAAAATTGTAAATAGAATGCCTGAAGAGGAATCACAGAGCCATCAAATTCTGTGATCAGGCACTTTTACTGGGACTGGTTATTTACAGTGCAACATTGTCCCATGTTGCACTGTAACTAAACAATCAGATTACTGCATTGGTCTCTGCCATTTTATAATATTTTATTTGGCATCCTGACACTGTGTTGGACTTCCTTACTACCCACGTTTACAAGGGGTAGCAGTTCTGTTGCACAAAAATCTCAGGTGGACCCCCATCAACACAGCTAGTGATTCACAAAGCAGATGGGATTTCACCCTGATGGATACCCCAGTAGGGCCCATACTACTAGGCAATGTATATGCCCCCAATGAGGATGACCTTGCCTTTTTTCATGCTGTAGCACATAAAAAAGGGCAACTGGCCAATGCAACCACTCCAATACTTTTGGGAGGGGATTTCAAACTCACACTAGTGCCATCATTGGACAGAAGCTCCACAAGTACAGAACGCATACCTAGGGATTTCTGCCCCTGTCTCAATTAATCTATGATGCAGGCCTTGTATACATTTGGAGGACCTTTCACCCCTGGGATGATGACTATTCCTACTATTCTCCAGTGCATGGCTCTCACAGTCGCTTAGACCTTTGGTTTACCTCCCCCCAAATTATGCAAGCCTCTCTTGGATCCATGATTCTCCCCATGGTAATATCAGACCTTGCCCCATTCAGTTACAATTCTTATGGGGCCCTTCCCCCCACACACACATCATCTACCTGGTGGCTAGACCCACTCCTGTTAAGGGACCCAAAGTTCATACCATGGGCACAACAGGAGGCCACCTTATTTTTTCAAGATAATCCCATAGATGACACATCAGCTGGGAATACTTAGGAGGCCTTTAAAGCTACAGTGATGGGAAAAATTACTGGATATTCTGCTGTCAGGAGGAAAAAGAGAGAGCAACACCTCCTTAGTCTGGAGTCACAGCTACAAGCATCATAACTACTTTTTAAGGCAACCCCTTAAGCTAAACAGCACTCCCCCTTGGGGTGCATCATCATGGGGTTCCGGATGGGGATTAAAAAAATTATTATTCCGGAAGGATGAGATCTCCATCTTCTATGTGTGGCACAAATACTGGAAAGGGGAGAAAAGGAGAGAAGATATTAACATACTGCCTAATAAAAGAACAAGCTGAAAGATTCATTACAGGCCTTGTAGATATTAATGGACTGGTTAAAACCAAAGCACAAGAGGTAAATCATATTATGAAATGTTTCTATGCTAAACTATATTACACATCTTGATGTCCAAACCCATCAGCAGTGCAGACATTTCTAGATTCCTTAGATATCCCTCATTTAACAGAACAGCTAGCAAAATTGTTGGACTCCCCATTGACAGAGACAGAGGTTGCACAAACACTGAGCTCTTTAAAAACAGGTAAGGCTCCAGGTAGAGATAAATTCACAGGAGAACTTTGGCAGTCCTTAATCCTCATAATTACCCTGGTTTTCTGCTCTGTTTACATGGAGGCAGTTACCTCTGGCATCTTCCCTCCACCCTTAGGAAAGTGGTGGTGACTGTGCTCCCCAAAAAAGGGAAAGACCCTAGTTGCTAGTTACAGACCCATCTTCCTCATAAACATTGACTGTAAGCTAGTCACAAAAATCCTGGCTACCAGACTTAATCACTTACTTCCGCATCTCATACATCCCTCCCAAGTGGAGTATGTACAAGCCTGGTACAGTGTAGACCATATTTGATCCCTCTTAAACCTTATTCATGTTACTAAAACCATCCCTTACCCTGCCATGGTGCTAGCCATAGATTTTGAGAAGGCGTTCAATTCCCATGAATGGGACTATTTGCAGCAAGTCCTTGCACAAATGGGATTTAGGACCTATTTGCAATCCTGGATAAACACCCTATTCATGCTCTTGACAGCAAGAATATTCACCAACTCCATGCTGTCTGTCCCCATTCCACTAGAATGGGACACATGGCTAGGGTGCCCCCTGTCCCTGCTTCTTTTTGTTCTAGCAGTAGTGCCTCTATCAGCTGCCATCAGGCAACACCCAGAGATCATCAGGGTAACTATTGGCCAGCAACAATATTCAACCCTTTTGTACACAGATGACCTACTAGTTCCACTAGTAGATATTGATGTATCCCTCAAACCCTTGGTATCCGTCCTTTCTAACTTTGCACTGTACTCCATTCTAAAGCTAACCCAAACCAAAACTGAAGTTTTACCATTAAACCTAATGTGCAAGCCAAGCCAGGTTATGCTACATGGCCTAAGATGGGCACCAACAGGTATCACATATCTCAGAATTAAGATAGCTCCCACCATTTCTAAACTCTGGGATCTGAACCTAAAGCCCTTACTTACGGAAATACAAACAGAGTTTGAAAGATGGAAGTAACTTCATCTTACATTGGCCAGAATGATTGCAGCAATTAAAATGGTCACCACTCCTAAGCTTTTTTATGTAATCTCCCACCTGCCCCTAGAACTGCCATCCAATTGGTACACCAGGATAGATGCCATTACTGGCAACTTTATCTGGGATGGTAAGAAGCCAAGGTACAGCTGGAACAAACTCTGAGCTCACTGGTGAGAGAGAGGGTGGTGTCTTCCATGGACTGGGGGTATAAGTGGGTGTTTCAGACAATACAAACTTTAATATGATTCATGCCTCACTCACCAGTTCACCCCAATGGCTCTACATAGAAGACACTCAAGGTAAAATGCAGTACCTTTCATTACTTTTAAATAACACACCTCACAAAGAGCTAGTATCTCATCTGACTATAAGGCCCACAATTAAATATTGGGCCAAACTTCATAAGAAATTAAACTCCAGTCCCACTCCTATCAGCCTTACCCTCTTATGGGGGGGGAGTGCAGATATTACAGTGGACTGCAAGCCCCTCCTCTGGAGCTATTGGGCTACAAAAAGAATTCATCACTTACAGGACATACTAGAACAAACAAAGCCAAGGGTGGCCACTTTTTAAGAAATGAAGGAACTTTGGGCCCTCCCCAATCAGATTTTAGGTGGTACCTCCAACTTAAGAGTGCTAATCAGTTTTATATGTGCAACCCACCCTGGAAAAAAACAGACAAACCTCCTGGCCCAATGTCTGTCACGCTCAAAGGGCCTAGCCAACATAATCTACTCCACAATTAGAGGTAAACTGAGTCCCATGAATCAAGGTCAACTGGGAATTGGCACTACACATCCCCATCTCTGATCAGCAGTGGCAGGCATGCTGAAAAAATATGCCCATTGTACTTACCCAGATGCCAGAAGTCGACTCATACAAAACATAATTTGGCACTCCTGGTATAGAACCCCAGCATTCCTCCATGCCACCAAACTCATGAATAATGACCTCTACTGGAGACGCCAGGCACATAAAGGGGACATGTACTACATATTTTGGGAATGTCCTCTAATCCAACCATTTTGGCACCAAGTTTGTGCTATGGGCTCTGAAATCCTCCACAAACAGGTACCACAATCATTTACCCTGATGCTGCAAGGAATGACAACAGACATTTCCCCATCTGAATGCCTCTGAACATAAATGGCTTGCCCTATTAAGCACGAAATCTAAAAGACTCCTTTTGTGCAAATGGAGAACATCTGAAGTCCCTACCATCCCTGAATTCTTGAACTCCCTAACACAACTTGCCACTTTAGACTGTTTAACACACATGTATATCATACACTAAGCTGATAGCAGGTATAGGATAGACTATCTCCTTATCAACTACCTTTATCTTCTACCATGCTAAGTGTGATGACAACAGTACTTCTGGTATACAGTTAGAGTTCACATATATTTTTCTGTGATGATTCTCTCTATGTCACATAGCGTGTTTGCTAGTTTCTTTGTGGTTCCTTATTATTTTATTCAGGGCAGGATGCTTTATCTCACCTGCAATGAAAGTAGCAAAACCTCTTAGACCTGACAAGTCAAGATAACACATGGTGGGTACCCCTTACCTTTAAGCATTGACTTTGGTTAAAGTGAATATTTGATACAATGTAAAGGTATGTACTGCTTTATTTTCTGTATCTGGCCCAGTTGTTATATGAAAAACTAATAAAAAATTTTTCTATTAAAAAAAAGAAAGAAAAAAGGACACTTGTCCAGTGGATGTTTTGAAAAATGGAAGTCGTGAAGGGGCAGGAGGGGGCAGGAGTCAAAATTCTTTAGTGAGAGGGACAGAGACCAAAAACATATTGAAACCAAATCAAAGCAATGTATCTTTATAATGATCACTAATACGTGCTAATAAATCTGCATAATACTCCTCCCTTGTAGTGTTATCCATAATATTTCATTGTTAACCAAATTAAAATAAAGCCTGCAACTATTACATGTGACAAACATTTTTTTTGAGTGAAGTATATTTGTCTATAAGATGATAAAAACAAACAAAAAAACAAAAGTCAAGTATAGCAAAAGCTTTTGAAAAGCCTGCATGTTCTTCTGCTATCAAATGTTTGGAGTCAATCAATCTCTGGTTGGGTAAAAACAAGTCCAAATATTTTTTGCCAGGATCTCAGTAAGATTGATGGGGAAATATTACTCGGACAAGATAAACTGTATCAACTTTCTTAAAAAAAATTGGCACAAAAATGTTATCCTTTTCCCATCTGACATTAAATTGTGATTATCACTGCCATCATTCCAGGATGCTTCTGAAAATAAAATTAATTGTTATCCCATGTGTTCTCTTCCTGGTTAAATTTCTAACTAAATTAATTAATTTTAATTTTTACATGTTTACTTTTGAAGAGTAATTAATTTCTTTTTTTTTTGTATTTTGTACTTCAAGGCTGTAGTAGGATTCAGTCCTGGGGTCTCCATTTGTACAATTTAGCATCTGTATCACAAGAACTTTTTGCTTTTCAGAGGAGTCACTTGTCATTTCTTGTACCCATTTTAATATGTCTATACTGTATGTATTTGGGATTTGCACCCTAACTTTTGAATTACAGAACATTTACACATACAGTACCTGCCACATGAAAATGTTTTGAGAAATCACATTTCCTTTACATGATTTTTCAATGTGTTACACAATCAGAATCTCAGAGTTTAACCTAACCCCACAATAAATGGGAGCAGGTATATCCCTGTAATGGATAAATTCCTTAGTGCACACAGATCACTGTAGACTGCCATCATCTAGTGCCACAATTTCACATATTATAGCTTTTAATCTTGCACTGGAAGGTAAGCATATTGCAGTCTGCAACTTTAGTGTGCAGTTAATGACATCTAGTGACAATATGAAGTACTCAGAGAAGTACTGTATTGCAATACAAAAGTAATTTTGGATATGACATATTTTTGTCATGACTAAGACTGTTCAACTGTTAACATAGTACAACTAGTGTGTGCTGTCAAGAAGCCTGATGTTTCAGGGAGGGAGGAGAGAGAGAGAGAGAGAGAGAGAGAGAGAGAGACAGACAGACAGTGAGACAGAGAGAGAGAGAGAGAGAGAGAGAGAGAGAGAGAGAAAGTGAGAGAGAGACAGAGAGACTTTGAAAATAACACTTCTGCTGCTGAGCTTGGCAACAGCAATTTTGCCTTATTAATCCCTAATAAATCTTATTCTGCTTGGTTAAATCTGTAATTTTTTGAAAGGCACTTGGGAGCTTTGCTAAAGAAAAAGAGAGAAAATAAAGGAACACAAAAACTGCCTCAACACTTACTGGGGTTACCTATTTCCTTTCTGTGCTGTGTAACACTGCAACACATTTGGACTTTCACATATTTCACTGGCATTCTTCCCAGCATTCTAGAACTAATTTTAAAGCAACAGTGCATGGAAAGTGTTCATACCAGCATTGATTAGAACTTCTTCTTTTTAACAGTTGGTGTACTTTTTCATGTGATCAGGCATGTCTAATACACTTTAACATTTTAAGCATTTGACTTTTGTGCTCACCTCCTTGGTTATCTTAATTATAATCTTACAGTCTCCCAGTGCAGCTCTGTCAATCCATCCCAGGAGTTAGCGATGCATTCCGAAGTATAGATTCTGCAGAGTGGCTACAGTATATACTAATGGCACCCTCAACCCTCTTACTTACAAAAACTGGCATTGGGCAGCTGACACATTTGGGGATGGGGGATTAAGACAGAGAACTTAGGATGACATCTGTGATGAATCATTCGACCATTGTCTGTCAAGTGTACTTCTTGTTGCTGGATAGGTGTTTAGTGTTCTGTTCACTGCACAGGGACTGGCAGGATTTCAATTGTTTGGGTTTAAATTGGTTTACACTTGAAAAATGTGAACATGTTCAAATATTTGAACATTTCTGATCTATCAGCAAAAATTTGCATTCGTCCATCTAAAAATGTATGTTAATTAAGCAATAAGGTAGAACCAGGGGTTATGTTAATGTTCTAGTTAGTTACCCCCTGGGGGTGTAATGCGGCATGAGGTGCAGCTGAGTGCTGCATGCCACCAGGGGGTGATTAACTTGAACATTAACATAACCTCTGGGAGTACCTTATTGCTATTATAAAAACCGGTGAACAAGTGATTTAAAAAATTAATCTCAGTCAACTTGTTTTTTATGTTAATAGCCACAGTCAGATCTAAAATAGTACTTCTGTGGTTCTCTGATTCGTGAAGCTCGAGTCACTCTGCCTGTGTGGAGCTGACTGAGAGACCATGCTGACAGTCACCACACATTTACATGTAGGCTCGAAACTGAAAGGAAACAGATTTATCTCTTTTCTAATTCATCAATCAGATTTGACCTGGTAATGCAAACTGCATGTAAACAGTCCATTTTTACATTCACTTGCGCGCATGCGCAAGGAACGTCTTGGGAGAATAGGACACTTTGGAGGTGTGATTGTCCTGTGCAATCCACTGCTCTGTTGAGCAGGCGTGACGGTCCTGCACCAATGGATGCGGCTGCTGTGTATGACAGCAGTGGTCTTCACTTCAAAGAAAACCACTACTGCGATCAGTGCTGGCAGCGCCTCTGTATGAGCTGCCAAAACTGTTATAGCTGACGGGGGTGCCCAATCCCCCATCGGCTTCAAGTCTGCACGCCCCCCCCAAAGCTTTGGTGCCACACTGGGAGCCCACCCCAGTGTGGCAAATCTTGTTTTGGCTGACGGGGGTGCCCAATCCACCATCGGCTCCACGTCCCCCCAAACAGCTTTCCCTGCTGCCATGCTGGGAGCCCACCCCAGCATGGCAAACGCTCCGTGTCATCTGAGTAAAAACAAACCTGTAAATAAGAAACATTTCATCGCTGTCTCCCCCCCCTCCCACAACCCTCACCCACCCACTCGCACTCCTGCTTCCCCACACCCCCACTCACCCCATACTTACCTCCGGAGTTTGGCACGATCATCATCGGTGGACTGGGAACACGTCTGCACTCTTCAAAGCCGACCGCGAACTGAGGAAATGCCGGTAAGCTGTATAATGGGATAGAGAGGGGTTTTTCAACTTTATTGCATATCTCAGGCATTGTTTGGAATTATTGCACCAAATTTTCAACATGGGGTTTTTGGGACCCCTTATCATGAATGCTGTCACTGTCATGGTGTTATTCAGGCCCGAAGGGTGATTTTGCAGTCACTGTGTGAAATCACCTTTCCAGAATGATTAACGAAATGACACTGCAGTGTTTATAAGGTGGGCTCTCAAAAAGCCTATTTTGAAAATTTGGTGGAAAAATTCCTAAAAATGACCATTTTACAAGCGTGCGTTGCGCAGTTCCTACGCGACTCATAAGTTCACGGATTTTCAATATTTCACTCCAGATTTTCAACATGCCATTTTACCATACCTCCTTATGAGCAGTACAGCTGTCATTTTTCACATCCTGCCCCAAATGTGTTTCTCATGTAGCTACAATGGCTGAAGTCGGTGTGCAAACTCAATGTATGAACACATTAAGAAAATCACAGTGACACTGTTCATGAGCAGAGGTCTTAAAATGGCTATGTTGAAAATTTGGTGAAAAAATTCCTAAAAATGACTGTTTTACGAGCGTGCGTTGCGCAGTTCCTACGCACGCTCGTAAGTTCGCGAATTTTCAATATTTGCACTCCAATGACTTCCAAATACCTAAACAGCACATAGAAGCAAGCAACATTCGCCATTGACAAATGCTTGTTTTTGCTTATATTTTTAATACTCCTCTCTGGTGCAGCCAATATCCTCCACGTCTTGCCCTCCCCCAAACGCCTAATGCACTTACCCTCTGCCTTTCAACTCTGAGTTTTCCTGTCAGATTCATGGCCGCCTGAAAAGCACCCAGAAGAGGGTGTTTTGGGGGTGGGAGGAGAGGGGAGAGGGGAGATATATATATATATATATATATATATATATATATATATGTATATTCAGGGATGTCCAAGACTTTGCCTTAGCATGTTTCTGTCCCTCCTACAATTTGTTTCTGTGACTGAGCAGTGGGTAACAGAGTTACAGACTTGCTCTTCTGCAGACAAAGTATTTTATACCAATACTGTTATGCTGCCTGCTTCAGGCAATGAACCACTTGTGAAACTGTCTCCCTCATTTTACTTCTTTGTCGCTGATTTTTTTAAGCCATGTCCAAGTGCCAAATACCACTGCAAATACCTGCAAGCGAACGTTCGGCATTGACAAATGCTTGTTGGTAATGATACTAATTGGAAAACTCACAAAAATCCTTTAAAGGGTGCTGGTTTTCTCCAATTGCATTCTGATTCCAGGGGCATTTCAACAGTCAAGTCAGCAAGTCAGATTCTGTGTTTAACACACATGCAGGGAATTCTACCATGGGGGCTATGCTAAAATGGTAGATGAACAACTCAGGTATAGGAGAAGGGAGGGGATAGATGAAAAAAATACATACAGCACTTATTTACTGAACTATGCCATACAACCTTCTGTGAGCAATGCATATGTGTGTGTGTGTGTGGGGGGGGGGGTTACCAATCAGCAAACAGGATATAAAATACATTCATTTTACATTAGAAATATAATTGCAGCTTAATTTTTTTCCAAAAAAACACAAGTCTTATTACAGACTTCAGTGCGAGCATTCTAAATCACTATGGCAACCTTAACACATGCACAGCACCTAACTGCAGTCAGCTATGGTAGAGATGGCTGAAACACAAACCCGAAATCAGATGATTTTGGAATATGCTACAATTGCATGTAAACAAACAACTCTGCATTTTGTTTCAATAACACAGGCATGTAAATAGCATTACTAGAGATGTGATCAGAAATGAAGGACAATCATACAGTTCTGCAGATGCCGGAAGGGGGTGCAGCTATAAACCAAGCAGCAGCCCCTGCCCGAACAAAGTGATTGACAGGTACAGCATAGTGCATTTTTTTGTACTTGTCCAGGGCCTTGGCATCTTTGGGGGCTTTGTACCCCTTCTGACTCCTCCACCAGGTCCTGTCATACTGGGATCCTGGCATCATACTGCACGATGCTCCAGGGGTGTTTGCATTTTCCCCTGTAGGCCTCATGGCCTGAGGGCACCAGCACAAAGGACATATGTCCAGACTGACAGCGTGCTGATGCACATCATAGGCAAGCAACCAGCAGTGCCCTCCCCACCCTGACTCTGAAGAGCCATGTGCCCTACTGCCTGTGCTCCCAACTGCAGTAGTGCTATGGGTGCATCTGCTGCCCAGTAACCCAGCCCACCCTGGAGGAGGAGAGCATCCATTGGGACACTCAATCCTCCTCTCCCCAGCCAACCCCTGATGGCCCAGGCTCAGTCCCTAACCCAGGTCACTGGCGTAGCGTGAGTGTGGCATCCAGTGCCTCAACCCTCAGTGCCATTGGGCTGGCTAACATAGTGCTTTTAAGGAATAAAAACTGGATACATTTTAAAACTTTACTGGAAGTTCTGATTTTGTTAGGATTGTTAGTTTTTCTTTGAACAGATGGTGGATCATGGCAGTCCATAGTTCTATAAATAGAATTACTGTAACATGTAGGACGTTAGTAGGAGGAAATCAGTGCTCAAGTGATGTGGCCCTACAAGTATGTTAATAAGAAGATTATCATAGAGCTCTCAGAATGCTGACAGCCAATCAGAGTGCAACATTTCTGAGACTCTTTTTATAATTTCTGAGACTCTTTTTATAATTACCAACTAACCTGGCTAATAAGTTTCTTCCAGTTACAAGTTAAATGTTTAACTGTTTTATAGATATACTTTATTGAGAAAAAGGGAAAAAAACACATGAACATACAACAACACATAATATATATAATTACTGATGACCATAAATATCAACCAGATTACTGTTTTGTTAAAAATGCATATCAACCGTATTTCAGCTTATTATTCTCCAAAGGCAATAATAACCAAAAATCCAGTTGATACAACACTTCATAGTAACCTGAAATCCGGTTGAAATGACACTCCCCAAAGAAAAGACTAAACTGTTGCATTCTATTGTTTTACAAACAGCATTTCAACCGCAGTATTTTCAGCTGTGTTTTATTCATGTACAGTTCAATTTCTTCAAAAATTAAAATGCATTCTAGCTAAAAACATATTTTTCATTCAAGCTGCTGGAAATACAGTCTAAATCTCTATACCAGCAATCATAAAAAATAAAGAACAGGTAAGTTTGATGTTATGGATTCTTTTTCACACACTTCAGGTGTGTGAAAAACATCCATAACACACACTTACCTATCCATTATTCTCTATATAATTACAGGCCATAATTTTTTTCCATAGAGAAAGCTGGTTATAATTTGCCGTTATAACCAGCTAAGCTGGTTATAATGGCAAACATGCACCAGTTTTCTCTCTGAGCAGCACGCGCCACCAATACCTGTAAAGGAAACACAGATTTTTCTTTACAAACTCATGGTCTGTCACCTCACTCTGTCCTCTCACTGCTTCCACTCTGACCATCAAAGGAAAGTGTCTTGTCAAGAAAAAACACCAGAAAACATTACAAAAAAATGATCTTTCTCCTCACACGCATTGCGAGATCTTCAAGCAACTCCCTGAGATCTCCTCCGAAATGGCATAACCATAGCAACCAGAGCCCTTACAGTGCAACGGAAAAATGAGTTAACATACAAAATAGTTAAAGAACCTTAGAGAACATTAACAAATGTTCTTTGTTCAGTACTGTTTAAAATTTAAGATACCTGTTTTAGTTAAGGCACAACACGCGGTTACAGACCGAAGTTACCAGACAGACCTCACTATTTCAAGCACTGTAAGTGAAACAGTAAAAAAAAAAAAAGAAATGTAATGAAATCATTAAGTTCTTATGCAGTAAATCTATTTTACTGTTACTGAGATGTACAATAAAATGCACAGTTAATGAATCACAGCACTGCTGCAGTCAGCTACTCTCTTGCCAAATAATGCAGTTTCTCAAATAAACATCCTATGGGTGAAAAAAATTGTGGTCAGCAATGATATAAAAAAAGATATAGGTAGATGGTATAAACTCGAATTT
Source organism: Neoceratodus forsteri (assembly GCA_016271365.2). Classification (NCBI taxonomy): domain Eukaryota; kingdom Metazoa; phylum Chordata; order Ceratodontiformes; family Ceratodontidae; genus Neoceratodus; species Neoceratodus forsteri. Next base: position 1,408,986,551 of record CM057452.1, read on the forward strand.
TACACACACCCTCAGTATGGGATGCCTAAATAAACACCTCGGGCTTCGCCCTCGGGGTTTATGTGGCATCCCACACCTCGGAAGTGTGTGTAAAATTCTCGTTATAACCACCTACCCATATATTATTCTATATATAAATATATGTAGTCTCCCATCTAAGCTCTCTGAGTTTGAGGCATGGATGGCCTTATATAAACCACACATCCTGGGCCTCTCAGAGACCTGGCTGAAGCCAGACCTCACCAATACCTCATATCAGCTCCCTGGTTACTCCAAACTATGATTAGACAGGCCAGGAAGAAAGGGGGGTTGAGGTGTACCACTGTGTGTGCTAGACTATATCTCAGCCACACAATTGCTTATGCTTGCCCAACTTCTACTTGTGAATGGCTTATTGCTGAGATTGTCCTAGGGGCCACCAAATAACTTCACCTAGGCTGCTGCTAGAACCCCCCAATGTAGGTGTCCAGGGCCTATCCAGTTTTATGGATGGCCTTGCATACACCTCCCCCTCCACAAACACAATCCTATTAGGGGATTTCAACCTCAACTGAACAGACACCCCAATACCTGAGTACGCACATCTCCTAAAAACACACCAATAAGAACAAGTCATCTCTTCCACTTCAAGATATAACATGTTCAGACAACCATACCATCTTAGACTGGATTATCACAAATCGAGTGGACCTGGTCCTACAGGCAGACACAATGTCCGACTACATCAGTGACCACACCCCTACTTACATTGTCCTAACCACCAAATCAATCTGCCCTCCTCCAAAACTCCTCTTTTTCAGTAAGTTTCATCACCTGGATCTTGACTTCATCCTAACTGATTCCAGGACTATGAATTGGTTCACACTCTGTTCGTGCAGGGATGTGTCAACTGCAGTCACGTACTTTACTGACATCTTACGGAAACTTCAGGACAAACATTTCCCAATCACACTATAAGGGTCAGAGGTGGCAGCACTAACTTGCTGTCCAAGGAACTATTGTCCAAGATGAAAATCAGGGACAAAACTCGGAAAGCCTATACTGTAAGTCATCTCCCTTTCCCCAGCTCTGATACGCATACAGACAACTACGCAATTCCTGCAAGCAGGCTGTTAAGTTGTTAAAATGCAAATACTATACCAACATGCAAAAAGACACACTTGGCAACCCATGCAGTTTCTGGGCCTCAATAGGGTCCCTCCAAAATCTTAAGTCTAACAAGCAGACAACACAGCTAAACTCACCCTCAGGTCCCATCACTGAACCTGGTGCAATTCTGGACACTTTCAACAGAATGTTTATGGAACTCTCTCCCTGTCTTAACAAGCTCCCTACTCAGTCTCTTTCTGATCTACATGGCAAACCTCAATGCTCCCAGCCCTCCCCTAGTCATGCACATGCTCCTCCATTTTACTTTAGGGTCATTGGTGCAAAAACCACTGCCAAACTCTTAAAGACACTGCTGCTGTTAGTTTTTGACAGAGGAGAATTTTGCTTTCAGAGCAAGTAAAAGCAGTCTAGAACTACAGCTTTCTTACTGATAAATCACTTCTATCTCAGCAGGAGTCAGTGCCTGTTTGGATTAAGCAAACAGATACTTTATTAGAAGCAGGGGGTCTCATTTAAGTAAAAAAAAAAGAAGAAAGTCACTGTGTGTTTCTCTGTTTGAGGAAGGGGGCTGTATCAGATTAATTTGCTGAGTCAGGAGTAGAGGGTGAAGCTAATTGGGGTTGTGGTTTATGAGCTTAGGAGTACAAAAGCAGGTGTCTCCAATTACAGCTTCCTGCTGTTAGTTTTTGACAGAAGAGAATTTTGCTTTCAGAGCAAGTAACAGCAGTCTAGAACTACAGCTTTCTTACTCATTGTCCTCCTTCTTACCCTAAGCTAGTTCTACTTTTATAGCCACTGGATTTGGCTGACAACAGGAACTTCCTGTTAGGCAGTAGGAAGGGAAGGATCACTGAGACACATTAGTTTCATCAACCTTGAAGGAACCTAAAAAATAGCTCTTTCTCCCCCCCCCCCGACTGCTGGAGGTCTGAATCCAAGCACGGAAGAAGGAGGCTACTGAAGACTACAAGAAGTTTATGTCCCACAACAGGAAGGGCAAGAGTTGTAAGAGCACATAGGCAGTAGGAAAGAAGGTGTAAAAATACATAGAGGGAGGAGACAGTAAGCATACAAAGCAACAGGAGAGGGGACACAAAATAAGTCAAGATGGGAGTGGTGCAGTGCAATGGCTGTGGGGCAGCAGTGTTCTGGGAGACATTCTGGAGACTGTGATGCTGCCCTGTTTGCAGGCACCTCTCTGGTCTGAGGGAGGAGGGCCCTGTCTCCAGGTTAACCTGGCTAGGATTCATGAAACCTCTTCCCCTACCCAGGGACCTCAGAGGTTGCCAAGAAAGAGGACAGGTTGGACCAAGGTAGGCTCAGGGAGGAGATGGTGGTGGAACAGAGGTGCATCCCTCCAGTTGTACCGCTCCACAATTCATATGCTGTTCTGGCAAAGAGTGGTTCCTCTATGGAGGAACCTGCAGTGGAGACCAAGAAAGATGCTGGGAACCGCCACAAAGAAGACCCACAGGAGGGTGGCATGAGACCCCACAGGGGAAGAAAACAACTCCTTGTAGGACACTCAATCATTAGGGGGGTAGAAGTGGGGGAGGAATGGGATAGGGAGGTAAGGTGCCTACCTGGTTCCATGGCTCGGAGGGATGGGAAACGAGTCCTCAGGATCACTGGAGCAGCTGCATGAGGGAGCCAGCTGGATGTCATTGTCCGCCTTGGGACAAATGACCTGGCTGTGAATGGGATCAGAGCAGTGCAAGAGGGGTTTGTAGAGTTGGGAAGGGGCCTTAGACAAGTACCATGTATGGTAACCTTCTTGGAGGTGCTGCCTATCTATGGCAAGGATGATGCTAGGGTATTCCACACCATGGGATTCAATGAATGGTTGAAAAACTGGTGTGGAGCTCAGGGTTTTGGCTTCATTGGGGACTAGGGAGCCACCTGGAGGGATGCAGGCCTATACTGGCATGATGGTCTGCATCTGTTCGGGGAGGGACCAGGATCCTAGATGATAGTTTTAAATGCTTCATTGGCAAGCATTTAAATTAGCTAAGGGGGGAAGGCACTGAAAAGGAGCAGGGAAATCCAAGTCTCCCCCCACAAAACACAGTACTTAGAGAGGTAAACACCAAGGTAGAGAAGTCAGTAGGAAGCATGATGGGGTAAATGCAGAAAAAGGCAGTAAGGACAGGGATAGGGCTAAAAGGGGTAAGGCCATCAAAAAATGGAAGGTGATGAGTATCAATGCCTGCAGTCTGTGTAACAAGCTCCCTGAACTAGTGGCCTTGATGGAAGAGGGATGCCTGGATATTGTGGCAGTCACTGAAACATGGTATACTGAGAACCATGACTGGGATGTCAACATACCAGGATACACAATCTATAGGAGGGACAGGGTGGGTAAAAGAGAGGAGGAGTATCTCTCTATATAAGGGAAGGAATTAAAGCAACAGAACTAAAGAGTAAACAGAAAGTTGATGAGTCACTATGGGTCACCCTGGAGACAGAAAATGGCACCACAATCCACATGGGGTTTGTGTACGGACCCCCATCTCAGAGGGAGGAAATGGACAAAGAAATGATAGAAGGCCTCCTTAAAATGGCAGAAATAGGGGAGCTATTGTTGATGGGGGACCTGAATATGCCAGATGTTAACTGGAGTACCTTTACTGCAGGCACATCCAAGAGCAGGGTCATTCTTGATGCCCTACAGGGGACATGCCTCAGACACCTAGTGCTGGAACCAACTCGTGAGGGAACAATCTTAGTCCTGGTACTCTCAAATGGGGAAGGAGAAAGGATCTCAGATTTAGAAGTAGGTAGCCATCTGGTAACAAGTGACCACCAAACAGTGTGGTTCACAATAAACACAGCCACAGAGTCAAGCCATACAAAAACAAGAGTATTGGACTTTAGGAGGGCTGACTTTGGGAAAATGAGAGAGTGCCTCAGAAAAGCATTAGCAAATGGGCAAGAAGGAGGGGTGGAGAAACAATGGGGAATAATCAAAACAGCCACCACAGAGGCAACAAGCCTTTGTGTGAAGCAAATCAACAAAACAAGATGAAGGAAAAAAACACAATGGTTCTCAAAAGAGGTGGAAGGGAAGGTTAAAGAGAAAAAGATAGCACTCAGGAAATATAAGGAAACACAAAAGGAGCAGGACAGAGAACTTTATCAGATAAAGCAGAAGGAGGCAGGGAAGGCAGTCAGAATAGCAAAGGCACAAACTGAGGAAAAATAGCCAACTCTGTTAAGAAGGGAGTTAACACCTTTTATAGGTACATTAGGGAGTGAAGAAAGACCAAGGGAGGGATACAGAGACAATTAAGGGGGCGGGAATGTGGGCAGAGGGTGACAGTGAAAAAGTAGGGATACTGAATGAATATTTCTGCTAAGTATTCATAACAGAAGAGGAGAAGGAGGTACCTAAACCAAACAAGAGAAACACTCTGAATAGGGGGGTCGATACCAGTCCATTCACAGAAGAAATGGTTTTGAAAGAACTCTGGAAACTGAGGGTGGACAAAGCAATGGGGCATGATTGGATTCACCCCAGAATTCTGAAAGAACTAAGGATAGAACTAGTAACGCCACTGACTACTCTCTTTAACAAATCATGGGAGGATGGGGTGCTACCTGAGGACTGGAGGAGGGCAGATGTGATTCCACTTCACAAAAGTTGGAGCAGGGCAGAGGCAGGAAACTACAGACCATTTAGTTTGACCTCAGTGGTAGGGAAAATGATGGAATCGCTTCTGAAGGAAAGAACTGTTGAGTACCTAGAAGCCAGTGGGGCAGGACCCAAGGCAGCATGGTTTCACAGCAGGAAGGTCATGTCAGACGAACCTAATAGATTTCTTTGACTAGGTGACCAAAGTAGTAGACCAGGGAGGGGCTGTTGATATGGTCTACCTAGATTTTAGTAAGGCATTTGACACAGTCTCATACAAAAGATTAATATACAAGTTAGCCAGCCTTGGAGTGGGTCCCAAGGTGGTAGCCTAGATAAAAAAAACTGTCTGGACAATAGGATGCAAAGGGTAATAGTAAACGGAGTCCACAGTGAAGAAAGGAGGGTAACTAGCTGGGTACCATAGGGTTCGGTACTGGGACTGGTCCTCTTTAATGTCTTTATAAGTGAAATTGGAGAGCACCTGGAAGGAAAAGTATGTCTCTTTGCAGATGACACAAACATCTGCAACAGGGTTGATACACAAGGTGGGGTGGAAAGGATGAAAAGGGACTTGGCAAGGTTGGAGGAATGGTCAAATATATGGCAGCTCAGATTCAATGCAAAAAAGTGCAAGATAATGCATCTGGGAAACAAAAACCCAGAAGAAGTGTACACAATTGAGGGGATGAGATAGTAACTACAACAAAAATTGAAAGAGACCTAGGAGTAATTATATCAGATTACCTAAAGATGGGCAAGCAATGTGAGAAGGCAGTAAGGAGGGCTGGGGGATACTGGGATGCATAGGCACAGGCATCAACAGTGCAAAACAGGAAGTTGTTATCCCTCTGTACAAACAGTTGGTGAGACCCCATCTGGAGTACTGTGTGCAATTCTGGAGACTCCATCTCCACAAATACATCGACAGAGTGGAGGCTGTTCAGAGGAGGGCAACCAAAATGGTGCAGGGTCTGCACTAGAAGACTTATGAGGAGAGACTAAAGCAGCTTAATATGTATACCCTTGAGGAAAGGAGGGAGAGGAGGGACATAATAGAAACTTTCAAGTATCTCAAGGGGATTAACAAAGTACAAGAAGGTAGCATCTTTCAGAAAAAGAGATGTGCAAGAACAAGGGGGCACAATTTGAAGAGGGAGGGATGGCTCAAAGGTAATGTTAGAAAGTATTTTTTTCACAGATAGTGTTGTGGATGCATGGAACAGCCTTCCTGAGGAGGTTGTGGAGTCAGAAACAATAGGAGAATTCAAGAATGCATGGGACAGACATAAGACAATTCTAGTGGGGGGTAGGAGGAAGTAAGCCGTTGATTAACTAGAATCTGCAGCTTATCCGTCAGGTAGGGAAATGGAAAGACTAGGTGTGACAAACATTCCTTATCTGCCATCAAATTCTATGTTTCTATGTTTATGTTTCTACACGAGGTAACCCAGGTAGGGATGGGCTATACCCTACCTTGCAGAAACTGCTCTCCCCATTTATTGTAAAGCCCCTAACCTACATTTACAGCCTCACCCTGTCATCTGCAACAGTTCATGACTCTTGGAAGCATGCTCATGTCATACCCATATTTAAGGCTGGGGATCCCCTCAGACATGAAAATTATAGACCCATATTCCTCCTTCCTCACCTGAGAAAATTAGTTGAGCAAATCATTCATCACCAACTATCTGATCATCTAGAAAACTACCACCTCCTGTGTCCTCTTCAGCATGGCTTCCACAAACACCATAGTACCTCCTTCACCATGGCACTTTTCTCGAACCATATCCTTAGAAATATGGACAAGGGTAGGGCCACAGACACAGTGTTTGTGGATCTGTTGAAGGCTTTCAACCTCGTAGACCACCATCTCCTCTACTCCAATCTGTTAAACTTTAGTTGCTCACCAGACATGGTCACGTGGTTCCATTGTTACCTCTCAGGCAAGTCACAACCTGTCTTGATTGGTAAAAATTCCTCTGCTCCGTTGCCTACCCACACCAGTGTACCTCAGGGCTCAGTACCGGGCCTAAACTTTATTCTATGTTTTGTTTTGTTTTTTTATTTTATTTATTATACTTTTTCTGCCACCAGCCACCCCGTACCTCTGCCTGGTCATGGAAACCCACTTCCACTCCCAAATTGCCATGGCCCTTCGATACCCCCTGGCTTACACCCCCCCAGGGTGGGGTTCCAGCACTAGACCCCTATAGTGTCACAGATGATGGGATAGATCAAAGGGCCAGCCTGGGAGCTAATTGAAGCCGAGGCGGGCTTCATCTAGGGTGGCTGGCAGCATTTTTCCCCAGTGTGCGGGGGAGGGGACATTCAGTGATGTCCAGCTTCCACGCTGCCCCCCTGAGCTACTTGACTTCAGCATGATCAGTACACTCAGCCTCTGCTAGGTGTCTATATTGCACCAAACACTCTACCCCCCTTCCCCCTGGAGAAGGATAGCAGTCATCGGAAGCTCAATCCTTCTCCTCCGGCCGGCCCTCCAACGTCCCGGGTCCATTCCCAAACCTGGGTCACTGGTGTCGCAGGTAGGCAACCTGCCCTGTGCCAGTGGGCTGACCTTACTTTATTCTATGTTTTTTAATGACCTCCCTGCTGAAAGCATTAATTGCAAGGCCCTCCTCTATGCGGATGACATTAGTCATATACCACAGCGATAATTCCATAGAGTCCTTGTCCACCACCCTCACAGCAAACTTTGGGGCTACACAGAGCTGGTTCCTCTCCAGAAAACGTCTCGTTAATGAGAAAAAGATAAAGGCCATGCTCTTTGGCTCTAAGCTATTCCTAGCAAAGGTCGACAGGTCAAATACTCCACTCTTGATCGCTACCCCTGCCAGCCCTCCACTCAAAACTGTCCCTGCCTTTAAATATCTAGATGTCACCCTAGACCCCTCCCTTACTTTCAGTTTACACATCAGCAAAACTGTGATGAAAACCCACCCAAAATTAGGTGCTGCCTACTGCCAAAATCAATTTCTGTACCCTGAAGCTCACCTAGCCATTGCTCAAGGAAACCTTCTGCCCCTCCTTGACTACTGCTCCCTTGTATACTCTACTACATCCTCCTCCCTACGGACCTGCTTACATGCCATATACAACTCCATCTGCCACTTTGTCCTTCAAGCCCCATTTACCACCCACCACTGCTCTCTATACCAGTCCCTAGTGTGGCTCTCTCTGCAGGGCTGGTTTAACTTTGCTATAGGCAGCTTCATTGACAGTGCACTCAGGAATCATCAGCTGTCCCCCTGTGCCTCCTTATTCACTGACAGGGTGGTCTCTCTGAGTCTCCAGGCCTCCTCCATTCCCCCACTGGAAGTCACTCACACTACTACTACCATGGGTAGTAAAGCCTTCTCTGTCTCTGCCCCTTCCATCTGGAATAGACTTCCTTTGTCCATCCGATCATCCTCCTCCCATCAGTCATTCAAGGCAAACTTAAGGGTGTGGCTGCTGACTGAGGCCGCTTGTACCTGCAGCTGTTCCCCAGGCAGTACCAGGGTCCGTATCCTGGCATAGCGCCTTTTTGTGCCCTCACACTACCTCCAGTGCCCCTGGCCTCTTGCACTGTTCTTCTCCTCTGTTCAATCTGGATATGACTACCCATTTTATTCTGAACTGTTAGCAGGCTCTGCAGCTTAATTAATGTATTTATTTATTTATTTTTATTTATTAAAATCTCAGATTAACCTTTGATTACAGGCTCATTACATAGGTTCCACATCAGGGTCATTACAATAACAAGCAAAACTACAACTTACAGGAGGCTGTAAGAGGACAACAACAATTAAGGCAAATTAGGCAAGAGGTTACGTGTTTGACTGAAATAAGAAAACACTATATACAATGGTACTTGCCAACACAAAAAGAAAAAAAAGGGAGATGGAGTGAACAAGGGGAGGGGTTGGCTCAGCAAGAGAGGGGTAATAGTGAGAAGACAGACTGGACAGAGAGAGAATATATACTGAAAATCAGCCCAGAAGGTGGGCCTCAGCACTGGTGAGGGAGGCTTACACCAAACATACTGGCTGTGACAGTAGCGGGAAGTGTTAACAGAGGGTGTCGAGTTAGAGGGTGAGGGGGCGGTGCAGGATCAGAGCAGGTTGTCAGTATAAGAAGGGGAAGAGGGAATAGGAGCAGAAGTGGAGTGGTGGAGAGGGGATATGGGGAGGTACGGTAGAAGGTGGGAGGTTGGGTCGGTTAGGAAGGGAAGTAGTAGGGCAAAGAGAGGATCTCGGCCGTGAGGGGGTAGAAGCAAAGGTTGAGGAGGGTGGTACAGTTTAGGGAGGGAAGAAATGGGGGTATAGACAGCGCCAGGAGGTACTTAGGTTGACAAACAGCCAGGAGCCGGAGTACTTAGTGGAAACAGTCGCAACTTGCTTTGGTAACCAGATATGATGGTAGCACACGTTTGAAAGGGCCTAGTGCTGGAATAGCAAAGAGGCTTGGTGGCAGGTTGTTAGTCCATTTAGGTGCCTGGTTGGCAAAGGCCCTTTGTCCTAGAGTGGTGTGACATCTTGAAACCTTGAAGACCATGCTCCCAGAGCTTCTTGTGGTGTGGCTACATTCAAAGGAGGTGAGGAGCATCTTAAAGTCTATGGGTAGCATGCCTAGTTGCATTTCTGCCTATGACTTGTACCTATACCTCTCCTGGTGATAGATTGAACCTTCGTTTTAATTGTTTTTATTTCCTTGGCTCCCTGGTGACTGTATGTACATTGCATGTAATAATTTACCATAATTTATATGTTAAGCCTTTTATATTGCATTGCCACTTAATGTATGTCACTACACCAGTATGTACTGATTTCTGTGAACTATTTGTACTATGTAATGTGACCTCATGCCAAGTGTTTTTGACAGTCCTGTTTTGTTCTAATTGTATCTATGTATTGCAGTGTTGCTTGTTGTGTTTGCCACCCTGGTGGCCCTGGTCGCCGGGGTTTCAACTGAAAACGGTCTTCTGGATCAGTTTGCTCACCTGGTTATCAAAGACATAAATAAATAAATAAAACATAAGTAACAAGAACACACATAAGTATCATGTACGTATAACTTTGTCAGAACTGGTTACATAATCCATAGTTAGCATCACATTTTAGATATGGCCTTTGGAGCACTGAGCAAAAATCAACACAACAATTGGGTTGTACAGTGCCAGCCTTAAAGTTAATCATGGGCAATCACCTGAGTGAAAGACAGGTAACTACATGGGAGTATTATATTCCTGGTATACCGGGATGGCAAGTTACAGCTTCAATCCACACTGTTAGTTATTTGTAGGATGGGTGACTCTTATTCAGGGAACATACCCTTTTCAATATCCTTGGTCAAGGGTTTCCACATCCTTTGAAAAAATTCTCATCATCCATTAGCACCCAATTTGGTGAGCTCAATTTTACAGCAAGAACATACATTCTTATTTCAGTGGGCAATGGAAGAGGGATCTAAGCTTGCTTAATACTGCACCACAGTTTTCAGGGCATTTATCAGTGCTATATTCCTTAGATATCTAACCTCAGTACCAAGGGGAAGGCAAGGATCAGCACCAAGCAGTAGTTCTAGTATGGCATCTGGTAATGGAAGTTTTATGACACCAGGGCCCAGATATTCAAACTGCGCCACAAAAGTGCGCAACAGCAGGAGCAAGCGCAAGTCCACTGCACCAATGTGCAATACATGCGATATTCAAACACTGCACAGGTCAAGATGCGCCTGCAGCACACGACTGAATATCGCACCAACTGCACCATACCACAACCAGGGATGTGCAGTGGCGCAGGTCAGATGCACAATAGCAAAACCAGGGATGCCTAGTGGAGCAGGGCAGCAGCACAACAGCACAACCAGGGATGCGCAGGGACAGGATGCAGGGGCCCACCACCCATGGTAGGGATGGGAAGAAGAGCACTCAGTAGAACAGACGTTGCCCCCCACACCCCATGCACCACACAACTGGAGGAGAGCAGGAAGAACCAATGGCCCAGGGACACCAGCAAGAAACCCATTGCCGTGGTATGGTGCACCAGCACACCCCGTGCAAGCTGGGACCATCACACATGGATGCCCATCCTCCCCATGCCACACCAACCCACCAATGCAGAGCACACCCTGCACCATGATCCCCATACACCCTGCCCAGGAGTAGCGCCCAACAGTGCAGGACACCACCCCCACTGTGACAATACAACACTGTGCACCACAGAGCCTTGCAAGGCAGCCCCACCACGAGCACCCAACAGTGGGAAGCAGCAGCAGACAGCGAAGCAACAGCTGCAGACACAGTGCCACCATGCACATCCCCCCCCAGGTAAAGCTGTGAGGCCGACCATGCTTCAGCACACGAGGTACCACACACGTGACAGGGCATTCCCCGGAACCCACCACCAGTGTCACAGCACCCTGCCTACCCTCCCAAGGACACACCCTGTCCCAGCACTGGCCACAACAGCCAATGCAGATACCCACAGTGTTGCATGGAAGCATGCGCCACACAGGATGCAACACAGTGCAAAGACAAACAACCACCCATACCCAACGGCACACCAACACAGGGACACAGTAGCGGGTCAACCAAGCCCCCAGTGTGTGACCACGACAGCTGTGTACACACGGCCAGAACCTCTCCTCGGCACAGATGCGCCAGCAACCCTGTGCAGGCACCACGATGCTGTACACCACCAGCATGCGGCTGGAGCACAAATGACAGACAGTGGATCACATCCCCCTGCAACAGGCACAGGTGACAGCATCGAGGTGGGACAACAACAGTGGATGCAACAGTGTCACCCGAGGCAGACGTGCACCACATCAGTGACAGGAGGTGACACAGCATCATGCTGGGTAGAGTGGCAGTCCAGCATGGGAAGCCACCACTGACATGCCAGCAGACTGTGCAGGTCACAGACATGCAAGGGTGGCAGCTGCACAGGCCATGGACAGTCTGACAGGTGCACCATGGACACAGCGCATGCACCATGTACCACTGCACACAATCATCCATTGCACAGGGAACACACAAACCACAGACATTGACTGAGAGCTACGCCCACACCACACTTGCCTCCCCTATGGACACACACCCTCCCTATGATAGCACCACCCCGACACCATGCACACCACTGCAGCTGAGCACCATTAGCCCACTGCAAATCAGAGACTACAACAGTAGGCATAACTAAACAAATATATTATAAAAGTGATAACAAAACTGTGTACAAATATATACATTAGAAAGGAGTGAGGGACACAAACAGGGTGGAGGTGGGTAAGGGGCAGGGGTGAACAAATGGGAGAGGGAAGGAGAGGTGTGAAGGTGGCTCCATGGGGCTTTCCAAGATGCAACCGTGGTCCAACTTCAGTGAGAGCCCTGCTCCCCGCTCCTGTGGCACCTCCTGTCATGACAACACCTCACACTATGGTGCTCCAGCCTTTTGAGAATAGCCAGAGAGGCCCTGGCCACCTGCAACAGCTCCTCCAGTGCACATTCCACATGTACCAGCCACTGTCCACCTAGGACAAGGGAGCAGAGTCAATAGGCATGAATGAACAGCCCTCTGCAGCCCACCCATTGTGCATGGCATACAGCCATGGCACACGCCCCTGTGATGGTGTGCGAACACCCACAGTGATCATGTCCACAAGACCTGCCCACCCAGGTCCACACAGCCATGTGGACCACTGCACACACCCACTGCCCAAGTTCCGAACAGCACCACCATGGTTGTACAGTGACATGGCTTTGCGGTGTGAAGGCAGTGGCACAGCCATGTACCCGGTGCATGCATGGACCACCATTGACGCATTCCCAGACATGCAGTGCCACTGCCAGTGCTGACTGTACCATGTTGCGTGCATGGCAGTGGTGTCAATGGATGGTGGCCATGCCCCGACGCCCGCCCTACTACACAGCATGCACAAAAAATCCTGGATGTAAGGCACTCACCATCATCAGGCTGGTCTCAGCGCTGGGCTGGTATGGGTGCTCTTGCATCCTGACGTGCCTCACACCACAGCTGCCCCTCCCTGGCATGCTGGCACTCCTCAGGGCCTAGGGTGCAAACATGGAGAGAGGAACACCAATACAATCTGGTAGCAAAGACTCCCAGCCCCTGGGTGTGTGCGATCCCCCACAGCCATACCCATCTGCCCCCCACTCCTATACCACCACCACCACCACCACAGTCCACACTGGACGGACCCCCCATGTGCTGGACACATGCCCACCATGATACCCATATGGACATAACCAGTGTATGGATAGGTCACCTACCTGGCTGTGGAACCGTGCCCCTCCAGTCGTGTGCCCGCAGGTGGGCAAGCCTGTCCGGGTCCCTCCACTGGAGGTTCCCAAACCAGTGCCTGCACTGCTGTGCTGTGTGCTGGATCCCCGTCACCTCCTCCAGGGCCACCACCACCTCCTCCCACACAGCACTCATGGCCCTGTCCAGGGGTGCCTCTCCAAAGAGAGCAGCAGCATTTGGCTCAACCAGGGACACGATGCTAGCCAGTTTGACCTGGCTCCAGATTGGTGCCCATCTCCGTGCCATCTTCCAAGCATTGAGTATCAAAATGGCACTCCGTAGTGCAGGTCCGCCACTTGCAGATGCTGCGTGGTACTACGCTGCCATTCCCCATCGTGCTGTCACCGAACAGCGCAATAGAGGTGCACCATGTGGAAGCATGGTGCCTAGGGGGCAAAGGTCAGCACAGGGTCAGGGGTCCCTTGCGCATGAACCGCCACAGCGCGATTGGCACTCACTGCATGTAGCTTGGTAGAGCACCTGTGTGGCACTTCCTGTAGTGGCCTACCACGCTGTCGCACCATGGCGCCTACGGCGCCCCAGTGCAAGAGTGCCGTACATGTGAACAGCACACTGGCACAGTGGTGGACGTGCCCTGCACTGCCTCCCGCGCTCAGCACATCAGCAGCGCAGCAGGCATCGGCGTCAGCACCCCGGGCATGCGCCGTTCAGTGTCTACTGCGCACATCACAGAGCTATGCCCTTGCCTGAGCACGTTCAACACAATTGCACAAGCTGCAACAGCGCAATATTCAGCTGATATATGCAAATCAGCCTATCAGCAATTCAATGGTGCAGCTACTGCATTAGCATCCACTTAAAATTGAGCCTCGCCTCATTTGCATGTGTGGCGCTATATAAATGTGACATGGGGCTGCAGAGGCCATAGTCTGGTATTGCAGTCTATTGTGGTGAGTTGCATGCTGTTTGGGAGTGTGAACTATGGTGTGTGGGAGATGCATGGGACTGCACAGTCAGAGGTAACACCTGTCATTCCCACAGGATGAATGATGACCGAACATAAGGTGGAGGAGGAGGAACAGAGACTTGGGAGACGGAGGAGGCCCAACTTTACCAAGGCAGAATCAGATGCCCTGTTTTAGGCCTACCTTGACCAGGAACCACTGCTCAGCAGACAGTGGAGAACACCACAGGCCCATGCTGCGGCATGGGATGAGGTGGCGCATACTGTCAACCAGCATGGCAGCCACCAGCAGTCCGTGCTGGAGTGCAAGAAGAAGGTGGGCATGGTCAGGAGGAGGATTAAAGATAAGGTGGCTGCCATCAGGGCAGCATGGGCTGCGACTGGTGGGGGACAGCTGGCCATGCAACGCCTGATGCCACAGGAAGAGTGGGTTGCTGGCAGCATGCGGCGTTGTGCCCTTGAGGGTGTTCCAGGTGGTGGCTTCCAAATGGGTGGTAGCCCGTCACTGCATGATAGGTCCTGATCTGTCACTGTGGGGGGGGGATGCCACAGACTAGGGCACGTACATTAATGCTACTGTGTTCCCTTACAGCTCCTGAGCATGTACGTCGGTCAGCGGTGGTGGGCTCGTCCACTGAGGGAGATACCCTGGACACAGAGGAGGGCCCATCCACCTCCACAGGTGTCTGAGGGTCAGGACGACAGGGGGTCCACCTGTCTGTCTGGACTGATGTTGGTGGATCTGGTCTGGAGGAGGCCCTGCCCGTATCCCAGCATGACAGCGTCCATGGATGCCAACATGTTGAGACTTGGACTGGTGCCGGATCCGTCACTGATGATGATGGAGCTTACATCATGGATAGTGATATGTGTGGTCCGCAGGATGGCCACACTGCAGGTAGCAGCACAGGCATAGCCGTGGGTGGTGCCACTGTGGAGGCCTGCATGACATCACAGTCCCAGCTTGAGCCTGTCTGCACCAGTGGGCAGCACTGGAGTGTGTCTAGGACAGTGGGGCTGTTGCAGCCACTGTGGTGGTACCATTGAGCCCTGGAGAGCAGCGGCCGGAAGGGCAGTGTCAGCAGTCGGCCAATGGCGATGGGAGGACAGTGTCGGGGGGTGGCATCAGTGCACCACCTGTGGACATGCCCAAGGGGTACTGCCCAGCACGGCCGTGAACACCATGAGGGACAGCATGCCAATCATACGGGTGACCTCTTAGATGAGCACACCCACATACTCCATGAATCAGTGGATCAACAGTTGCAGCTTGAGATGCCGATGGATGCACTCTGTATGGTCCTGCACCAGGCAGAGGAGCGGCACAACAGGGACACCGGTCTGCTCCTGGCAGGGATGGACCAGCTGCAGGAGGATGTGACCGCCGCCATTGACAGGCAGACACAGGCATTCACAGCTGTCATAGCCACAATGGGCACACAGTTATTTGCCCATGATCCGCAGACACTGCAAAGTGCCATGTCCACCCCCTGTTCCTGGCATCGTGAGACACCCTCCTTGTCGACACCGGGTTCAGCTGTGGGCATCCCGAGCACGCCAGGCCCAGGCATTTTCAGTGAGCTGCAGACCCCTGCTCAAGAATGGTCGCATTCCCACAGAGGGACCTCTGGGGGACCGTCGGTGCCACCCCATGAGGCCAATGGTAAGCCTGTCACAGCTGGTGGGTCTCAGCGGGGCCGCCCATGCATCCATGATGGCCATGGCACTGTGCCACGTAACTGACCTGTCTCCCACCATGGCTACTGTTTGACGCTGCTCTGTGTGCAGTGTGTTGTTCAACGTGCAATGCACAGGTGGGGTACCCGGCCCTGCGCACACACACACGTTCCATGTGCACACCCTCCCAGCTGCTGGCTGCTGTGGTGTATGCAAGATGATGCCTGCATTGCACTGTCTGCCACTGTGCAATGGTGCCCAGCGTCTGAGACATGCACAATGACAGGCACTGGGTATGGTGGTCTGTGGACGTGTGTGTGGCTAGGGGTGGTGGTTGAGGTCAGTGCCTCCCTACCCTTTAGCATCTCTTGTGCTGTGTGTGCGTGTGTGTGTGTGTGTGTGTGTGACTGCGTGTGTGTTAGGCCTTGCCATCCCTGATGGCGTGTGCAGTTCCACGCTCAGCCAAGTCCCTTTACGACATGCCCACCTGGGGTTTGTCCATGCGTGTTTGTGGGTTGTGCCCTTGCCATTGGTGGTTGCACATGGCCCCATGACTTACCTGGGTTGGTTGAAGTGCTCCCCTGTGATGGTGTCCCAGTGCAGCTGCAACACCTGGATCAGTCAGGGGGTCCCTTCAACCAAAGGGGGGCTGCCTATCACCATCTGCACCAGTGTCCTCATCATCCCCATCGCTGTCCCCCTCTTCGACCTCTACAGCTATCCCACAGTCATTGGCCATGTTGTGCAGGATGCAACAGGCCAGGAATAGCCCACAGGCCTTCTAGGGGCTGTACTGTAGGGCACCACCAGACATGTCCAGGCTATAGAAACGTGCCTTCAGCATCCCGAACACCCGCTCTATGACATTGCATGTGGTGGCATGTGCCTCATTGTACCATTGCTGCGATGGGGTCACGGGCCGCTGGTATGGAGTGAGCAGCCAGGGACGGAGTGGATATCCACTGTCAACTGTGTGTAGAGGGTGGACATTAGTTTGATGATCAGCGTTGCCCTGCCATGGGCCATCTAGGCCAGTACCCATGTCATCTCTGACTATGCCCCTCCCAAGAGCCATGTCTTTCTGTGTGATTTGCATACTCACCCACCAGGTGGCCAGTGGGGATGTCCCCACTCTCGAACCTATGGCACAGTGCAGACTGGTGCCAGATGAAGGCATCATGTGCCCCCCCAGGGTGCGTGGCACAGACATTTGTTATGCACCCCCCTAGCATCACACACCACCTAGCAGCTGATGCTGGCATAGTCCTTCCAATTAATGTACACAACACCTTCCGGGCCAGGTGGCATGTGGATGGCCACATGGGTGCAGTCAATGGCCCCAAACATGCCAGGCATACATGCTACCCTGTGGAACTCTTGTATGTGTGCTGTGCGCTCTGCCTGCGTGCTGGGGAAATGGATGTACTCTGCAGCATGTGGCAGCAGTGTGTTGAGGAATTGTGTGAGTAGGTGTGACGTGGCCGACTGGGTTATGCCTGTTGTGTCCCCTGTTGGTCTCTGGAAGGTGCCCGTGGTGAGCAGGCACATGACAGCTGTCACCTTTGTCTCCACTGACAGAGCATGGCTCTGTCGTGTGGGTGCCTATGTCTCATCACTGCACAGCTCACAGAGCCACCTCAGGATCACTTGGTTCAGGTGGTACCAGCCCACAATCTCATTGTCACTGTAGTGCTCAAAGCTGGTGTGGGCTCAGTACTGCCTGTTGGGGGCATACTGCCGACAGGCTCTTCCACGGCCGCGCCCCCCTGCTGCCTGCCTTATCACATCCCTCATTACTGCCTCCATCTGAATGGTGGCACTGGCCATGTCCCTGGCTTATGTTCCCCCCCCCCAGCAGCTGTAATCCCGTTCCCCCCACTGTCCTTTGTGCTACTCCTCCTGCACCGGGAACACCTCCAAGATTTGGCTGTCCTGCCCACTGCCACTGCCCTCAGTCCACTGTGGCACAGGCTCCCCACTCCTGTCCTGTTGCCCTATGTTCCCAGGTGTGCCCTGTCCTGCTCTTTTCCATCCCACTCACTGCTTCCCTTTCTTCTGTGGCTGTCACCTTTCTCCCACCTCTGGCTTCCCTCTAGCGTTCTTGTTCCTTTTGATTTTGGATAATTTCCGCTATCACGCAACTTCCGCTTGCTCCCCTATTGCACATGGCGCATGCTGCTGAATATCGCACTGCGTCATTTATTCATGGTTCCTCCCCCTTCAGTTGCACATGCATTCATTACCATTGCGCTTTTGTGCATTGCAATTTGGGGGGCGCAGCTGCCTCCCGCTGAATATCGTATAATGGTACATTTTCAGACTTGAGCTGGCGCATCTCTGTTGCGCATGGCTCAACCCTTTTGAATATCTGGGCCCTGGAATTATTTTATAAGCCTCCTTCCAAAAAGGGATGATTTATTCACAAGTGAGTGTCATGAGGAGAAATGTACCTTCACAGCATTCACGTTTGGGGCATAGGGGAGTTTTGTCATACTGGTGCATATGGACAGGGATAACACAGATTCCATGTAGGAAGTTAAGTTGGATCTGCCTTAAATGGGTATTATGAGAGCATTTCATGTAATGTGCCACAGCAGCTTCCCATACCAGGAGTGGGATGTCTGTCCCTAAGTCAGTACACCACTTAGCTCTGATGCCCACCTTGAGGTCTAGCATGCCTCCAAGAGCATGTTTATAGAAGGTGGTTACTTGTTTTTACTTGGTCTGAGGCTTATATATAATCACCTTAGTTGGGGAATACTCACTTATGAGGAGAGGTGATCCATCTGGGTATGATGACCACTGATATATCTGCAAAAATGCAAAGAAATCTCCCACATGGCTGTGTCTGTTACTCTTAAGGTCACTAAAGTAAAGCATGGTCCTCTGTTCCCTTGAACAGGTCCCTGGCAGCTTTGGCACCTAACCTCCTTCATCTTAAAAGAGCCTGGTGAAGGAATACTTGGAGGTGGGACAAAGTGAGGGGGAAGGTCAACGTTATGAGGCTCAGGGAGGGAGGGGCAGCTGCTGACTAAGGGGACTGCTAGCTGCACACTAGAGCAGACTTGATAGACCATATGGCCTTTATCTGCTGGCAGTTTTGTATGTTCATAATACACTATACTCTGGTTTACTTTTGAACATTTTGGTGAGAATGGTGGCTTAGGATGCCTCTGGGTTATGTTTAATATGACAATGCACCTCACACCAAGCCTTATGTGTGGCACTAATGAATGGGTTGTCCATTTCTTTTGTAAGGGCATGTTCCAATAAGGGTGATAGGAACCTCTCCATCAGTGGTCAGTAGTGTCCCCAGATCTTCCTCATCCAAGGCCAGCCAGGCAGGCTTCAATACCTCCACTAGTTTTAGAAAATAAGCCAATTATGAAGCACAACAATAGATTTTAAAGTTAGGTAATGTAATGCTGCCTCCTGAGTCAGCAACTGCATGATGGTTCAACGGATGCAGGTTGGCTTTCCCCTCTACAGTACAATGGAGTCTAAAGTTTAAAAAAAAGCACCAGGTAATCTTATCATTAAGGCTTGAAACAAGCACAGGCATTTGGGTAGCATGCACATCTTAATTACAGTTGCCCTAGCAATAGGTGTCAGGGGAAGAGGACTCCACTTTTCACATTCAGCTTTCAGATTAGTTAAATGGGATTTATAGTTATATTTAAACATGGCAGCTGCTTTAATGGTCAGGGAGACCCCTAGATATTTGTTAACTTGTACCATCTGCAATCATAAATAGTTCTTATCTAGTTGGACTAGTGGGAATATTATGCACTCAAGAATGTGGGGTTGGCCAAGTAGTCCAGTTCAACACTGGGAGAAGCTCACTGTTTCCCCAGTGCATTTTGTGACCAGCCAAGGTTCCTTATTCTTCCAACAGCTACTTTACATCTGACAGGCCAACTTTTGGGTCAGAGAGGTAGAGAAGCACATCGTCCACAAAAAGTGAACTTTTTTGCACATGTTGATGCTCCTAACCCCCACCCCAGAGTCCCCTTCACTCATATTGCAGCAGCCATAGGTGGCAAGGTCAAGACATAATGTAGTGGGGATGGGGGTACTTCTGCCTTGTTTTTATAGTCAAAGCAAACTCCAGGGTCAGTACACCATTAACCAGGACACACACACCTTTGGGGCTTGGTATAGAGCCCCATTCTGCTTCCTTATCTTCTGGCCGATACTAAATCTGGACACATTCTCAAACATATACTCCCATTCCACACAGCTGAAGGCTTTCTCAGCATCCAGCGTAAAGACCACTGCCCCATATTTCTCTGCTGTGTGCACCAATATCTGTATTACATTTAGGGTGCATCTCACATTGCTTTTGCTTTTCCTTTATTTTTTTAATTATTTATTTATTTCATCTAGGATTACAATACCTTTGAGCCGAGGCTCTTTTACAAAGGTCCCACATCAGCTTGTGAAACAGTCATCATTTTTAGTTACAAACATATAGTCATTGACTTACAGACATGTAATAACCAGTACAAAGACATGAGCTATGAGCAAGACAAGGGAAGGAGGAGGTGTGGGTGGGGGGGAGTGAGGGTAGGAGATCAAGGGGTGGTAGGAGGTGCAGGAAGAATGGGGGAGAATGGGAGGTGGTTGGGAGCAGGGGCAGGAGTGGAGATACGGGGGGAGGTGGGCGAGGGTGGAAGACAGTACAGCCAGGGGGCCTTGTCGAGAGAATATGACAGGTAAGGTGCTAGGGGTGCAAAGACTGATTGTAAGTGCTGGGTGCTGGGGCATGTGCAGCTGGAACAGCGGAAATATTAAGATGGGCAATCACAGGATACCTTAATAAAGTCTGATAGGTCTGTGTGGGTAATGTTGGGGAACACTGTTTCCAGCCTGGTTGCTGTTACTTTGGCTATAATTGTATTATAAGCAGTGAGCAGGAAATTGGGTGATATGATACACAAACGTGGCGGTCATTACTCGGTTTAGGAAGCACAGTGATGGTTGCCGACAGCATGCAAGAGAACAGACATCCAGACTCCGAGCTGCCACTGACCATATTTAAAAAAAAGAGGCTCCTCCAAATCCTTAGCAAATACCTTAATGAAATCTGTTAGCAGTCCATCAGGGCTGGAAGTCTTTCCCCACCTCCCCAAATCCTATGGTAGCCTTCCTAACCTTCTCTTTCTGCAGAGGTCTATCCAGCATGTTGCAGTTGTCCGCATCAACTAGTGGGACTGAAGCTTTAATGAAACAAACTCTGGTCAAAGCCAATATGGCTGTGGAGAGCTTTTGGGATACTTTTACCCATTATTTCTAATGAATTTGCACAACGCAGTTCTGCTGAGAGGCAGTTTCAATGTGGTCTTCCTTTTACACATTTTTACAATGTGTTTTCCTAGAATATGCCTGCCGATTACATTTAGCCTGGATAGTTCATAGAAGACATGGCATCTTATTTTCAGTGGGGCTCTACATCTACACAATATTTTGCTGCATTGCGTAAAATCAGAACACACTGAAAACAATATTTTACAGATTAGGCTACCCTGAATAAATACATTATAAAAATGGTAAACTCATGACCCCACTGAAGATCCCTATGACAATGAGCTATAGCATCTCCCCTGCGCTATCCAGGATACAAAATATAGGATAAGAAATATTTAAAGGAAAGCTACTGTAAACTGAACTTCACTGTAGTGTATGGTGGAATGTAGTTTAGCATGGATTTTCATGCTATGTAAACAGTCATTCTGTTGCACTAGTAACATCCATAGTGCAGCAGAATGACTTTTCATTCTACAGTAGAGACAACTCCCAAACTGTTTGCCACTCAAGAAAAGGAAGAGGTGAAGAATCGGGCAAAGAGACGCACACTCTGCCCGATAGCAGAAAATATGGCAGGATCAAACAGATAAGTAAAATTTACTGTTTCAGTGCTGCAGGATCAACCAGATATTTAAAATAAAACACCCGTTGTCACAACGTATGTCCTCTCGCTAAGCGAGAGGAACAGCCGCCTTTTTTTTATTTCAAAACTCCACTCAGAGCCCTAAAACAACCAATTGAAAGGGGCGAGAGTAAAGCATAGGGACACCAGGTCCCTAGGAACAATGCAGCGTGACCTAGCAACCAGGTCTAGCTATCAGCAGGCAACACTGAGTTTACTGCTTACAAAAAAAGAAATAAAGGTATGAAACTATATTTTCATGTGCTTTGGGAGACACCATACACTATATAGAACAGTGTATGGATCACTATACACAACAAAGCTGTTCTGTACCTTGTGGTTACTATGCCAACTGAGAGACCTCTCGAGCTTCCCTATCGAGGTCATCCGGTCTGCACAGTAACCACTCGGTGGAGAACAGCCTTGTTGTGCATAGTGACCAATACACTATCTTATATGTGTTCACTGACATAAACAAACAATTTCTTTATTGTTTTATAACATATTAGATTGCAGTATTTATTTCAAATGTTGTGGCTATAAGGATGGTATGTACAGTCTGTGAGTGAGTGTGTGTGTGTGTGTGTGTGTGTGTGTGTAGCTCAATATATTTTGTTCCCAAAAAGCATAGTAAGAAATGTCTGCTGATTGCTATATATTTTGCCTGGATAGTTCACAGAAGACCTGGCATATGTCTGAGACACTGTTTATCAGATAGTGTCTTAAGGGGTTAAAAAAACAGTGTAATCTTTTTAGAGTCATTGCTGGGAAACAGTGACATTTACGAGATATAAATCTTTCTTGAAAGACAATACCTGCCCAAATGAAGCTAGCAGCAAGAAAATGTTTAAATACTAAGGCCCAGATATTCAAACTGCACCCAAAAAGTGCTCAACAGCAGGAGCAAGTGCAAGTCCACTGTGCCCATGCGCAAGAAGCACGAAATTCAAAAACTGCGCAGGCCAAGATGTAACTACGGCCAACGACTGAATTTTGCACCACCTGCACCATAACGCAACTAGGGAGGTGAAGCTGAGCATATCTGATGCACCATAGCGCAACAAGGGATGTTCAGCTGAGCAGTCCAGATGCGCCATAGTGCAACCAGGGATGCCCCCAGCAGCAAGGCAGCAATGCAACAGCACAACCAGGGATGCAGGGGCCCACCACCCATGCCACAGATGGGCAGAGGAACACACAGCAGAACAGACATCCTCCACCCACACCCCATGCACTGCACAACTGGGGGAGAGCTGGAATAACCACCGGCCCATGGATACCAGCAACCAACCCTCAGCCGGGCCATGGTGCCCCATCACACCCCCTGGAAAGCTGTGACCAGCACACAAGGATGGCCGACCACCCCGTACCACACCATTCCACAAATGCAGAGCACACCCTGCACCATGATCCCCATACACCCTGCCCAGGAGTAGCACCCAACAGTGCAGGACACCCCACTTCACTGTAGACATAACAATTCAGCAACCTTCCCACCTCTCCACCTTAGCCAAGTTATGAGCAGCTCAGAGCATCTTCCCCTACTAACTTGTGAAGAATGATGGTGCAAACAGCACAAGTACACATTCAGATTTCTTTGATCTATGCTATAGAGAACTACGGCTAAACTATCTTCCACCACCTGCTAGCTGGTTAGTGGAGGCACATTACTTAAACATACATCAGTAGTTGAACCCTGAAAAAAAAAAAAACATTTACAGGAGCATTGTGAGCCCAGGCTAGATTCCCTGAGCAGCAAAATGTCAGTAGTCTTTATGATCAGGCATGATAATCCATCTGCCACATTATAATGATTGAAATAGCAGTCGCCAGACGGGTGCCCATGAATCGTGCACATTAGAAGTTATATATAATTGTACAGCCATAGTTTCAGTACTGGTTCAGTCCCCATGGTTGTTCCTCCTCACTGATATGTGGATACCAGTGTGGCAAGCAGATTTATATCCATGAAGTGAAGGGCAGTCCTCGGGGAGTTATGGATACAAGACAGTGCAAAAAAGAGAGTTGGTGTACTCCATGTTCCAGCCAATCTTCAGATTTGCAGCAAGCTTACCCAATGTCATTAGGGGACAGAAATGACTAAACCTTCGGAGCTTTGGTTTCCCTCAAGTCTATTGGCCCTCTCCCACCCCCCGCCCCATCGAAAGTAGCATTACTCTCACCCCTACCTTCGATCATTATGTGCATGTCAAGCCCGGCCCAGGAGAGCAATCTTCATCATCACCAAGCAGTTTTCAAAATGGAACCCAAAGGCAGTCCAAGGACAGAATGCATTTAGTGTGATATTTTCCACTCCCAACAGCAATTACACAAGCTCTGTGCCAAGAAACTGTAAAATAAACAGGCATGAAGCAGGGAGAGAACTGAGTAGGGGAAACAGGGAAAACCTGGGCCACATGTAACCCCTAAGCGGCACTATTCCAAGGGCTACTACCCCTGTCTGTATGTCTGGACACAGGTTGAGGGCCCTAGATTTAGCAATAATGGTATTGGGGATGTTTACTTGTTCTGCTGTAGCCATCTGGGAAACTATAACCATCCACCAACCTTTCTAGTGGCTCAGTACCTGACACAGCAATAACTTTACAGTCAGTATAAAACAGTAATAATATACACACACCCTTCACATTTACCACCAGGGTTGGCCTTGCAGCAACTTCCCTGGAGACTGCCTGAATAGTAAGGTCAGCAATGCAGTTGCACCCTTCTAACACTGTAACCCAACTAATAATATGCACACTAGCCAGGTGACACGTGAAAAAAGACAATCAGGTTTATTTAGGGGCACTGAACAAGGAAGGGGCGTGAATTTAGTCAAATGAGTGACAATCTGATTTGGTTCAGTTTTGGCATGCACTTTTGGTCCCAAGCTGACAGTCACACAACACTGGGTACCCATAATTGAAAGTCTGGCTAGCCAGGGGCATTGCCCAGGGGTGGCCAGCATTGCAGCTGATGTTGGGGCCCTTGGTGAAAAGAAAAGACAGTTAACATGCAAAACAACCAGGTGACTATTTGTAATCTGAGCCAGAGGGCTCAGTCTCTTGCAAACCCAGAAAATAGAAGCAATTATGTGGTGCCACAAATGATCTAAATATTTGTTGGAGGGAGCTACCCTGATTTGTACTCATGCTAACAGGTTTCTGCTGGAATGCAGATGAGATGGAGACCTCATGGTGGTTATTGATGGACATGGGGAAGCAGGGCCAACACAATGCACCTCTTCTTCATGGCCTTTCTTCCAGGTGGCCAGAACCTGAGAGTTGTTGCACAGGGGCTGGATCCCTGAAACCGGTCTCTCACCGAAACAGTCTCTGGTGCAGGAATTCCAGTCTCGGCCGGATTGGCAAGGACCAGGCAGGATGAATGGATTGGCAAAGTTCAGTCTTCTGCTGGTGAAGCCTTCAGCTGGTGTAACAGGTTTGGCCGTTGGCAAGCAGGTCTTGACCCACGTAACACATTCAGCACATTCAAGATAGGAAGCTTTTACTCTGAAAAATTCAGATATAGTCTGGTTGCAATTCAGCAGCTTGACCTGAGCACACCTTTCGATCAGAGCATGTATTGCACACAAACTGAGCCGATCACTTCACAGGAGCATATCCTTGTTCCAAATCCCAAGGAGCGCTGGTAACACTTCTTTCTTTCTTTTGCCACAGTTCCATTTCAAATCAGAAAAGTTCTGACCTCTGCTATCAGGCAGTCCCAAGTAGGAGAAAGGTGGTAGGGAGGCATGGTAGGCCTCTTCCAGCCAGTTCTCCTACCCTCCTTCATGGAACAGCTGCTCAAAAGTTCGAGCTGTTCACACTTCAACCTCCAACACTAACTGATCCACAGTCTCTGGGCACACTGGGGATTTCCCTTGTAAATCCAGCATTCAGGTTGGCTGAGGGAGCTGTCAGTCACAGTTAGGGCTCCCCCTCCAGGTTTATTTGGCGCCAACCTAAAAACTACAAAACTACAGATTTTCCTTCCCACCGAATACTGGGGTTCAGATTCATTTTAGGTCCCCAGGTTCCATTTGTCCAATTACTGGAAGCCCAGGACCTAAAATGGTGGCTCCCATTCCAAGACACAATCTACAAGGAAAACAGGTTAGACAAACATCTCTGCTTAAAAGATAACAGCATATAAACAGTAAACAAACACAGTTTCCACACAGGCTCCCTCTGCACAAGTATCAACTGCAGAGTGAAGCAAAACAGATCGCTGTCTGGCTTATTGCAAGCCCTAAATTTCTTGGACCCAGTTCAGACCATTTACTTAACACAGATTAGCTAGTCTCTTAAAGGGATAGGTGTGGCAGCTCAATGTGGCACTCTTACGCAAATAAACTTTCACACTGGGTCAGGACACTAGCCTAACAATGGGAATTTAAGAAGTCCAGGAAGACATTAAGGTAAACCCCAAATTTGAGGGGGTTATACACATACAAAAGGTTCATACTTGCATTTAGTTGCAGAATCAGGTAGCTGGAGCACATATACATCTAGATTGACTCCCATCCACTGTCACATCCTCATGGTTAACAAAGTCTTCATCCTCCTGTATGCTATTGATGAAACATAGTGGGTGCCCCTGGGACACATCAACTTGATCTGGCCAGTACCCTCCTTGACAAGTCACTGCAGTGACAACTGCAACCTGCCAAATTTGTTTCCCAACAATTTGTTCCCATGAGACATTGAACTGGAACTGAACAACAATGCCAGCAGAGATTCCTCTTTTACAACTCTCAAGTGAATTGGGCCTTGTGGTGGGCAAATGGTGCCCACCTCAAAGTGTTATTACAATATCTGTAGCAGGAACAAATTGCTGGGGAATGAATTTGGCAGGACAGTAATTGTTGCCACAGGTAACTGTCTGCAGCAACTTGTCAGGTGGGCAATTGACAGGAGTGAATTAACATGTAGTGGGTGATCCAGTCTAGTTATCTGAAGGCAGGAAGGATAGATGTGGGTGAATTCCCATCCTCTGCGGTGGAGCTTTGCTCTGAGATCGCCAAGTTTCTGCTTTTTCAGCTGGAGGTCTATATTCCTGAAAGATAAGAACTCTCCCTTGTTCTACAGTGATGGGCCCATGTGCCTTTGCTGCTCTTAATACAATTTCTTTTTCTGGACACCAGAGATATTTCATGAGAAAATGATTCAGTTTCCCACTGGGCTTTGGTTTGGTCCAGCTCTGTGGGCTCATTCTATTTCAGAGTTGGCTAGCTCTGACCCAAATTTAAGCTCATCCACCAGACACTTCTGTATATTAGCTGCAGAGTATTTGCATTCAGCACAACCAGATCCAATATTAACTGTTCACCCTTGCTCATTAACAAACTACAAATGGGATTTTAAATGAGGGGTGCTACTGTGGCATACATCAACAAAAACAACAAGTCATAGCACACTCTGATTCTCCCCCCCCCCCACAATGTAACAATAAACATATATTTTTTCAGCCTGGATTGGAAACTTACTATTTTGATTTCAAAAGGAGTGGGGGCCTTCAGCACCTCACACAAACCGATAATCCTTAAATTTGAGAGCCTCGTTCTATTCTCCTGGTCCTCTGCCCATTTTAGGCCCCCCTTGACCTTAGATTTTATGAAGTCTTTTTCTCTTGCCAAATCAATCACTGTATCCTTGAGCTCCCCTAGCTGCCACTCAGCTGTTTCGAGGTGGCTGGAGTATGAGGCAGACATTTCGGTGAGTCCAGACACAATACTTCACAGATGAACAGTTTGGGCTGTAACATTTTCAAAGTCCACCTTCATCTCATTTTGCAGAGTTACAATCACTGCAGGTATAGAAGCTGTTGCTTGATCTACATCTTTGTATTTTTTTCTCTACCTCAAGGGGGCCATGCTTTGGGACCTGGTGCCGGCTTCCAGAGCCATGGCCGGGGGATCTTTACTTATCAATTTTGCCTGTGAAACAGTAGCTGGCTCTCCACTTTTTCAGTCGCTGGCTATCCATGAGTTTCCTCTATCACCTGCTAGAAAGGTTTGTACAGGTTTTGGGTTCAAGATAGTTAACTGAGTCTTTACAGTGTCATGTGGGAGTGAGTTCACAGCATGTCTACCATGCTGCTTGGTCAGGCTATAATCCTTCTCTCAATATTGCACTTTTTATCCTGCCCATTTAAATTTTTTGGGGTGGGTCAGGATTGTTCCACAACCTGTTTTCCCAGCCATCCCTACAATCCACCCCACCTGACCCACACATATTACATACTTCACCTATGCTAGATTTGGCTACTAGAGAGATAGAAGTTCACTTAATCATTGGCCTTCACACTGGATCTCACACAAATGGTTTACTCACAAAGAACATGAACCCAGTTGGCCTTAGTAGTTTGCTTTAGTCAGAGGCTTGCAAATCATGTAATACATTTTATGCACAAGGAGCTTTCCAACTTTGCTGCCAGTTTTTTAATATGTAATTTTGGAGAACAAGCAACACTTGTTGCAATTCAGACACCTCATTGTACAGTTGCTCAAAGAGTGCATTATTCACACAATTCATGTTCCAGTGAATGGGGTAAAGAGGTGTGAGCACATTACCCTGGTCCTCCATGGACTGCACTGGTTGCTGGTCAGGTGGAGGATTGTCATCAAGATAGGGCTCCTTACCTATAAGACCCTGCATGATGGGGGTCCCGCCCATCTGCAAGAGCTCCTTGACCCTTATCGTTCAGCCTGGATGCTCCATTCCACCAAGGGGGGGGCCTCCTGGGGGGTTCCCAGGGTTAGGCTGTGGCATTCAAGAGACAGAGCATTTGCAGTGGCCGTACCAATCCTGTGGAACTCCATGCCTGACTATCTAAGGGGAGCCCCATCAGCGGAAGTCTTTAAAAGGGGACTAAAAATGTATTTATTTGAATTGGCTTTTTTAACATGAGTTGCTGATAGATAGAATGACATTTTTGTATCTATATTGATTTTATTACGTATGTTTGGTGATTTTAAATAATATTGAATTGTGATTTTACTGTATAGTGCCCAGAGTCCCAGGAATTGGACACTTTATAAATAAAAATATCTATCTATCTATCTATTTATCTATCTATCTATCTATGTCAGGTATCTGGAGTATAACCTTATCTGGGTAGATCTGGTCTGAGGCAAATTGTTAGCATAGTTTTGGCCTATCCAGAATCAGTTATCCATTATCTGTGTTTTATCTGTGTAAGCAATAAGGAACAAAATAAGTGACATTAATTAGCAGTGAGCTTAAATTGATGGTAAAGTAACAACAAAGTTATGTACTGTCATAAATAGTCAGGGCAGACAAAGGTAGGCTAGATAGGGGTAATAGCATACTGTAGTAGGACAAGACTCTTTTCTCTAGGAAAGAAGACAAGGCTCTTGTCTGTAAGAAAGAGGGAGATGGTTTTGCATCTGTATAGATCACTGGTAAGACCCTACCTAGAGTACTGTGACCAGTTCTGGAGACCAGGGGCCAGAATTTCAAAAGATCTGCAAATGCTACAAGCCCCTGGTGCACCAATCATGTGGCACAGGAGGATAGCGGCATTCTCTTGGCACCGATCAGGATTGTATCCCTGTGTGCCAAATCTTACAAGTTAGACCAGCTTCCCCGATCTAACTTGTGCCATTTGAGGGTCCCTTTTTAGAGGGCTTGTACCACATCTTTGACGCAAGCTGCTGTAAAGTAGGGAAACTGTCACAATTGCACTTGATGTACTAAAATTGGGGCAGTTGCATCAAAGGAGTTTGGCACAGTTGCATCAAACAACTGGGTTGATGCAGGGCTAGATGCAAGCCCTGTGTCAACCTTTGAAAACCAGGCCAAAGTTCTCTAGAAGGACATAGAGAGTGCAGGTGGTCCAGAGGAGGGCAGCTAAAATGGTAAGATGTCTGCATCAGAAGCCCCATGAGGAGAGACTAAAGGCCCTGAATATGTATACACTGGAAGAGAGTAGGAGTTAGAGAATATGACAGACATCTTTAAATACCTCAGAGGGCTAAACAAGGTACAGGAGGGAAGTATTTTACAGACAGAAATGTGTGCAAGAACAAGGGGGACATGCTATTAAGCTAGAGGTGGTTAGATTCAGGAGAGGTGTGAGTTAGTACTTCATCTCAGAAAGGGTGGTGGATTCCTGGAAAAACCTTCCAGTAGAGGTGGTGGGGCAAAAACAATGGTGGGGTTCAAGAATGCATGGGATAGGCTAAAGAGAATCTTATGGGTAAGGATTAGGGGGATAATGGAGGGGGAAATCAAGTAGACTCTGTGGTGGTACTGTAGGCAGGGAAAAGTGGGCAGACTAGGTGGGTCAACCAGTCATCAACTACCAGCAAATTCTATGTTTCTATACTTTTGTCATCAGATGATTAGCATGGAAGGAGGAGTAACAGTTCATATGGAGGATGAGGAGTGAGTTGGGCAGTTACAGTGTTGTCCAGTGGTCTTCAAAGATTAAGTTAGTGAGGCAGTGTACAGATCATGATGAACTCAAGAAATATCTATTTAAACTCACAGGTAAAGGAGAGCAGATTCCTGTCCTCCACCAAAAAATTCTGATACAAATATAAGATGATGATGTTAATCAATGTGTTAATTGTTTATGTACTGCTGTTTTTTTATTAGTATCATTCTTGTTTGAATTTACTTTTTTTGGTACTATATCTTTTCTTATTTATTTATTTATTTATTTATTTATTTATTTTATATTTGTGCACTTTTTTATTACTGTATTATTAACAAATTATATTACAAAATAAAATGGATGATGAAAAAATGAAAAAGTGCAATTATCAGACTGGGTCACAGTGTAGAAGAAGTGGGCTGTACTCACATGAGTGTGACCAGATAATTGATGATGATGACGATGATGACAGACATCTGAACAGTGTAACAAAGATGTATGGTACAGTGATTCAAGTACAGTGTAGACATTGGTTGTGTTTGCTGAATAAGTCTCAGAAATGTTAAAAATGAATAAAACAAATGCACATTTGTGTGGTGACAGTGGGTGACACTTCAACTGATAACAATGAAATGGTGGTAGGATTCAGAGTTACACTGTCTATGCAGATGAATATTAAGGAGTGGCAAATCATATCTGCCCCTGCTGGCATGCACCCACACACACAGGTATGACAAACTCTGGCAGAAGTTAGTAACATATGGGGTTTTGGAATTAATGGATGATGAAAATAAGATATGGAGATGTATCCCTCTCTATGAGTTAAGCTAATAAATCAATAGCAATGATGTATGATATCCTCCTACAGCTGGCCTGAACCCAAAGATAATTTATAAAGTTGAGAATATGTCTGCAACATCTTCATTTTTTCCTGCTCTTCACTTCAGCGTCAACCTCATTAATTAATTTATTTATATATGTATTTATTTATTTACTCCAAAAGTTTTACTAGGAAAGTCATACTGAGCTGGTATTAACTCATTTCCAGATCTGTTCTGGTGGTAAGGAGAAGAGTAAAAAACTGTGGAAATACAAAGTACAGTGAACAAAAATGCAATAATAAGGAAATAAGTCTAACAAAACAAGTGAATTACAGGAAATTCTTCTATGCAATAAAACTGCTATACAATAAATTGAGAAAGAAGAGCAAAATAACATTAAGCAGTAAGTAACAATGCAATAATATGAGGGGGAAGGAGTAGTGACTGATAACAGGGAAATGAGTGGTACTGGTATCCGTGTAGGGTGGAAGGCTGCATACAAAATTCCATCCCAGTGTCAGAAGCAACTGCAGAAGTGAGTAAAGAAATCACAGAAGAGAGATTTTCAAATGTGAAGGGAAGGAGCATTGCAAATGGAAGCGGGAGAGAGCTCCATGATTTGAGGAAGTGGAAAGCGAAGGCAGTTTGACCAGCAGTGCATTTCATTTCAGGGAGAGTGACAGCAAGCACAGCGAAGGGAGTAATGGGTAGAAGTGGGAAGAGAGGAGAGAGGAGAGACACAAGATATGAGGGAAAGGAGTCAAACCAAAATATTGAGGGAAAGGAGGCAAAGTGAGTAAAGCACATGACATCAAGAGAAGGGAAGGAGAAGGAGGTGTACAAAGAAAAGTGATGCGTTTACAGGGGTTTGTCAAGGGCCAATAAACAGGAGTCAAAGAGGGGTTTTGTTATGGCTATGGTGGGCTGTGGAGCAGCACTGTAAACAATGTCTTCATAGTTGAAAATGCGGAGAAGCATCTAGTGAGAATCTCTGTGTGGGCAGGATACAGGATGCTCCTCTTATTCCTGCATAGTATACCAAGTTTGGGGTGTGGCATCTTATGGAATGCATCCACATGAACAAAGAAATCAAGGTGATAATGCAACCAGACCCCCAGGTACTCATGATCATCAGCTTCAGCCCCAGCACCATTAGTGTCGTCATACTCCTGGTCCAAATTAGTATTGCTCATGTTGAGATATCACTGTCATGTAGTGAACTGCCAGCCAATCCCTTTGCTTCCACTTCAGCTTCCACCTCAGCAGTGGCATCATCAACTCAGAATTTTTATACAGCATGAATGCAATGTGTTTTACCAAGCAAGAAAGTAGAGTCCAGATGGGCTCATTTCCAGCTCCATCCAAGAACAGGGTCATTCTTGATGCCCTACAAGGGGCATGCCTCAGACAGCTAGTAATGGAACCCACTCGGGAGGGAGCAATCTTATATTTGGTAATCTGAAATGGGGATGGAGAAAGAATCTCAGATTTAGAAGTGGGTAGCCATCTGGGAACAAGTGACCACCAAACAGTGTGGTTCACGATAAACACAGCCATACAATCAAGCCATACAAAAGCAAGTGTATTGGACTTTAGGAGGGCTGACTTTGGGAAAATGCCTCAGAAAAACACTAGCAAACAGGCAAGAAGGAGGGAGAGGAACAATGGGGAGTAATCAAAACAGCCATCACAGAGGCAACAAGCCTTTGTGTAAAACAAATCAACAAAACACAATGATGAAAAAAAATGCCATGGTTCTCAAAAGAGGTGGCAGGGAAGGTTAAGGAGAAAAGGACAGCATTCAGGAAATGTAAGGAAGCACAGAAGGAGCAGGACAAAGAACTTTATCAGTTAAAGCAGAAAGAGGCTGGGAAGGCAGTCAGAATAGCAAAGGCCCAGACCAAGGAAAGGATAGCCAACTCTGTTAAGAAGGGGGATGAGACCTTTTATAGGTACATTAGGGAGTGAAGAAATACCAAAGTAGGGATACTGAGACTTAATAAAGGGGAGGGAATATGGGTAGAGGGTGACAGTGAAAAAGCAGGGATACTGAACAAATATTTCTGCTCAGTATTCACAAAGGAAGAGGAGGGGGAGATACCTAAATCAAACAAGAGAAACACTCTGAAGACGGGGTCAATAGTCCATTTACAGAAGAAAGGGTTCTGAAAGAACTAATAAAATTGAAGGTGGACAAAGCAATGGGGCCTGATGGGATTCACCCAAGAGTTCTAAAAGAATTAAGGGTACAACTAGTGACACCGCTGACTACTCTCTTTAGCAAATCATGGAAGGATGAGGTAGTACCTGAGGACTGGAGGAAGGCAGATGTGATTCTTCTTCACAAAAATGGGAGCAGGACAGAGGCAGGAAACTATAGACCAGTTAGTTTGACCTCAGTGGTAGGGAAAATGATGGAATCACTTCTGAAGGAAAGAATTGTTGAGTACCTAGAGGCCAGTGGGGCACAGGACCCAAGGCAGCATGGATTCACGATGGGAAGGTCATGTCAGACGCATCTAATAGATTTCTTTGACTGGGTGACCAAAGTAGTAGACCAGGGAGGGGCTATGGACATGGTCTACCTAGATTTTAACAAGGCATTTGATACAGTTCAACATGAAAGATTAATACACAAGTTAGCCAGCCTTGGAGTGGGTCCCAAGGTGGTAGCCTGGATAAAAAATTGGCGAGACAACAGAATGCAAAAGAGTAGGTAAAATGGAGTCCACAGTGAAGAAAGGAGGTTACTAGTGGGTACTGCAGGGTCAGTACTGGGACCGGTCCTTTTTAATGTCTTTATAAGTGACATTGCAGAGGAACTGGAAGGAAAAGTATGTCTCTTTGCAGATGACACAAAGATCTGCACCAGGATTGATACACAAGATGGAGTGGAAAGGATGAGAAGGGACTTGGAAAGGTTGGAGGAATGGTCAAATGTATGGCAGCTCACATTCAATGGAAAGAAGTGCAAGGTAATGCACCTGGGAAACAAAAACCCAGGGGAAGAGTACACAATGGGGGATGAGATACTAACAACAGTAAAAATGGAAAGAGACCTGAGGGTAATTATATTAGATGACCTAAAGGTGGGCAAGCAATGTGAGAAGGCAGTAAGGAAGGCTGGGGGGATACTGGGATGCATAGGGAGAGGCATCAATAGTAGAAAACAAGAAGTTGTTATCCCTCTGTACAGACAGTTGGTGAGACCCCATCTGGAGTACTGTGTGCAGTTCTGGAGACCCCATCTCCGCAAAGACATAGACTGAGTGGAGGCTGTCCAGAGGAGGATAACCAAAATTATGCAGGGTCTGCACCAGAAGACATACGAAGAAAGACTAAAGGAGCTTACTGTGTATACCCTTGAGGAAAGAAGGGAGAAAGGGGACATGATAGAAACTTTCAAGTACCTCAAGGGAATCAACAAAGTCCAAGAGGGTAGCATCTTTCAGAAAAAGAGATGTGCAAGAACAAGGGGGCACAATTTTAAGATAGAGGGGGGACGGCTCAGAGGTAATGTGAGGAAGTGTTTTTTCATGGAGAGGGTTGTGGATGCATGGAACAGCCTCCCTGAGGAGGTTGTGGAGTCAAGAACAGTGGGGGAATTCAAGAATTCATGGGACATACATAAGGCAGTCCTAGTGGGGGGTAGGAGGAAGTAAGCTGTTGGTTAGCTAGGATCTGCAGCTTCTCTGTTAGGTAGGAAAATGGGCAGACTAGGTGGGCCAAGCAGTCCTCATCTGCCATCAAATTCTATGTTTCAACCTGGGGGGGCAGTGTGATCATCCAGGAAATACAGCACAAATAATTCCAGTAGAATTGAAATACATAGTCAGCATATATACAGAGTCAGAAGTATAAAATATATAAACAGACCCTAAAGAGCACTAACAGTGCATTGTAAGCTTTACCACAAAAATGGAATCATAACACATATAGATTTTACAGATACAGAGGTAAAAACATAAATGCCCGAATGTTTGTCTTCTACTGCTTTTAGTCTACATTACTGATTCCTGAGTTAGTTCAGTTTTTAGTGTTTGACCACCAGCATGAACTAGCCCAACTGGCTAGTCAACATCAAGACTGCTGCCTTCAATCAGGCAAGAAGAAACATCCTTCACTGTGGAAGCTTAAGGAACAGTTACTGACTATAACAGCAGAGCTTATAGAGAATCTCTTGCTGTAAGCAACATCTATCAAATATAGACACCACCAGCATCAGGACTGCTCATTAACTTTTGCCTAGCAGGGGTTACCCATGATGATGTACATGTATGGCTCCTAAAGTAGAGTCAGCCACAGAACAGTGCAGTAACTTGTAGTAAGTGATATGTCACAAAACTCTGCACTACGAAAGGGCTTAGTTGCCAATGAATTACACTGTTCCCTGCCACATACTGCAGCATTTTGTGCTATACCGTATCATTTCTGTGTTGCATTCTGAATGGGGTCACTGTATACAGCCTGGAATGTCCCATACTCCTCTGTCCTTTCTACCTGATGGAGACACAAGGCTGATGGGAAGAATGGCAACTCCTCCCCGCAATGATTGATTATCGAGATCGATGACAAGGTGGAAGAGCAATACAATAAGCCAAGTAAAGCACAGAAAACAAAGGACAAACCAGTAGACCAGAAATTTCCCCATCCAAAAAATGCCCCCTGTAAGTGAGGGGGACGTTGGGAGGGTGAGCTGAGGTGATAACCAACATTAACGCCAGCAATGGTAACAACAAATGGGAACAAGCTCTGTAAAGGAAGATGAGATCCAAACAAAGAAGATGAATGGCAGTGAGGAAATGCCAATGATGCATAACACAAATGGTTGCAGAAAAATGGTGATGAAAATGTAAAACTGCTGACACACAAGAATAAGGATGGCACACGAAGCAGGAGTGGTGATGAGGCAATGCCACACCATGAACCAGCCAAAGCAGTGATGACCAAATGTCAGCAATGAATGGGGGAAGGCAGCAGTCGAAATGCACCAGTGTTAATAAGGGAAAGTCAAGCAATGAACATAACAACAGATGATGAGGAATTTGATGATGGAGGCATGAAACAGCCACTATACAAAACTAAAGGACTGCACACAGAGTAAGATCAACAATGAGAATGAGGCAGAGTCATGTGACAACAAGCAGACATGGAAAAGGCATAAATGGTGACACTGACATAAACAACAAGAATGTGGTGAGGCAAAGACAGGTGACAAAGTTAAAAGGAGCCACAGGCCCTGTGGAATGGGGGGGGGTGCAAGCCATAATACTAGGAAATGATCTTGTCGGAGGCCAACAGAACAACTAGAACTCACCCTTTCAGTGACAGCAATATAATCTAGAAGGAGGAAACTAGAAGACCATAAATAGAGAAATCCCGCGGGTGGGATGGTGGGATAGCACACAGCAGGATGGAGGGACTGCCAACACCCTAGATCCCAAAGGCAGGATACCTACATCAAGCATTTGAGGAAGACCACTGATAATCCACAGATGGGAGAACTACAGCCCCAGAAGCAGCAATGCCAGCAGAACAGGGTAGCAATGATTCATCAACAGCATACAAAGAAGAAGGCGAAAGAAACCCGCTTGTAGCGGGTAACCAGAAACACAGGTTGCAGCATCATTGAAAGTGGTGTCAACAATCAACAGATAAAAAAAGAAATTCAAATGCAATTGCAATCTAGGATCTGAAGAGTGTTCCTTCTATCTAATGTAAGGTCAATGGCAGAAAAAATAATTGAGTATTATGGGGTCACTTATGCTGTATAGGCTCCATAATGGCACCAGCTAGGCAAACGTTTCCTAGTTGTCCTGATGCAGGTGGCATCTATGTTCCCTAGGTGTGGTTTACTAGATGGAGATATCTCCAAAGACATCTACAGTGCTTGCACTTATTGTCTTATTCTTACTACTAGTGAACTGCTAGTACAATATCATCAGTACTAATTGCACTGAAACCTTTTCCGTTTTGATTCTCTGTAAGTGTGGAGTCAGCACCTCCTTCTTTCCCCTCTCTTGCAACTGAACTTTTTACTTGGCCTGTTTGGAGAACGTATTATGAGATAATAGTTTTATTACTTTTAGCTTCCATTTTAGTAATACCATTGGGCTTTCCTTGTACCCTGAAAACACATTCTCATAATGAATAGTAATATGTGGGATGGTGAAGGAGAATTTATGGCAGGCAGGTCAGCAGACAGACAACAGCAAGATAGAGAGATAGACAGACAGACAGACAGACACTACTTCCCTATATAGGATCTGGTTGACAGCTCATTGGCTGTCACTTTTTCACTGATGGTGGACTATTAAAATAACTACATACTTAGGGTACTACTATCTATCTATCTATCTATCTATCTATCTATCTATCTGTCTGTATACGTATGTATTCATTGTGGAAAACTGCATTAATGCAGTCATTGGAGTAGAAGAATGAAAGCTGGCAGTATAGCCTAGAGGTTAGAGTAACGAGCTGTGACTAAGCTTGGTGCATCCAGCAGACCTGTGTTTGATTCCCACAATGTCCAGCTGCATACTGTGTGACCCTGAGCAAGTCACTTAACCCCCCAAGAGCTCCCAGGTTGCCCCTGAAAACAGGAGTCTTTGCAAGTCAGCGCTGGGAGTTCCTGGGGGTTTTTAACACTAATGCCCACCCATCCCCCAACCCATAGCCTCATGATCCAAATACAAACAACAGATCTAAACTTGTGCCCCACGGGTGTAGTTCTTGGAACTAGACAACTATGGCTCCCCTTATGGGGCCTGCAGAATCAGTCATAACTTTCTTAAAGCAGGCCATTGTGGGCCCCGAGAAAAGCAACAGATCATGTAAAACTTTCTTCACACAAGGCTCTGTTGACCCTGTGTGTAGCAAGATATCAAACATAACATTCTTTGTAGAGGGCTCTGTGGGCCCTGTGTGAAGTAGAAGATAATTTATGAATTTCTTCATATAGTAACTACATTCCCCGACCTGTAGCCTGCCTTGGCTGCATTAATGTAACTTTTTTTTTTTTTGCAATGGACTTCTTTTCTTTTTATGATAGAGAAATATTGATCTTTAGAAGACTGACGGGTCCTGTATCTATGCCACAAATGATGCTCAAGTTGCATTGGATTTCTTTTTACAAGAACTCTTTACTCTTCAAGACCTGCACATTCCTAAAACCTCCGGCCGGATATGCGGAGCGCAAACTAGATGGCTAAAGAACGACCTTCTCACCCAACTAAAAGCCAGAGGATAAAAGTTGGTCACATTACAAAGTCTCTGGCCTCCTCCCTGATCTCACTGACTATAAAGCTAAGAGAAACACCTGTGAATGACTTATTCATTTGGCTAAAAGCCCTTACTGCAAAGATCTGTTAACTACTTCCATGGGAGACTCAAAGAAGTTCTGGTCACACATTAAAACCTTTCTGGGTGCTAAACAAGCCCAGATAGTAAATTACATGGTTATAAACGGTGTGCATTGCAATAACCCATCTACCATAGCAGTAGTCTTTAATAAACACTTTTCTGATGTATCCTCTTATACTACTTCTTTTTCTTCTCTGCAGCCCCCCCTTCCTAAGTCGTCTTCCACTTGTAGGTCCCTCTCACATCCACTGTTTCATTTTTGACTCATTGCTAGAAATTATGTCCTAAAATTGTTAAAGACTATCCCAGATAGCACTAGCATTGGGGCAGAGGGTCTTGAACCCAGACTTCTAAAGCTGGCTGCCCCTCTCCTAGCTTCTCCTCTTGCAAGAATCTATAATCTGTCCCTCTGTAGTGCTATTGTCCCAAGTATTTGGAAAGCTGCTAATATCATCCCAGTTTTTAAAAAAGGGGACCCCAAATCTATAAATAACTACTGACCAATCACCATGCTCTTGGTTCTGAGCAAGATTCTCGAGAAATTGGTTTCATTACAAACCCTTACCTACCTACTTGAGTATAACCTGCTCTCCGACTCCCAACATGGCTTTAGAAAGGGTCATAGTACTTATATTGTCCTTCTACAATTTACTAACAATGTCAAAGTTGCTATGGACAATGGTCTTTTAACTGGGGCAGTTTTCATAGATCTGATAAAGGCATTTGATCTAGTTAATCGCTCACTTTTCCTAGGTAAAATGCTATCCTTAGGATTTTGTACTGATGTTGTCTCATGGTTTACCAGTTACCTGTCTGACAGAAAACAAGAAATCAAATTTAACTCTGCTGTCTCAAGTCTCTCTACGATAAATATTGGTGACCCCCAGGGCTCCAACCTTGGCCCTCTTCTTTTCTTGCTATTCATAAATGACATCCTTAAAATCCTCTCCGCTTGCTCATCCCTGCTCTATGCAGATGATTTGGTTCTCTGCAATTGCACGATATCTCTCCCTGACCTTGGTACCACTCTTAACAGCAGACTTCCTCAAGATCCAAAACTGGCTTAATCAAAATAAGATGGTTCTAAATGCTAATAATCCCAGTCCATGTTATTCATCTCTTCCGCCAGATTAAGAAAGATTTCTGGCAACTGTCAAATTACCTGTGCTGATGGCTCCTTTCTGGATAGTGTTAGCTCTTTCAAATATCTTGGGCTCATGCTTGATCCTTCACTAGATTTTGAAGTCAATATCACCTCTACATACAAAGCTGTTAATTCCAAACTTGGTATTGCCTATCGCACTAGCTATGCTCTTACCCCGTCAGCTAGGACTACTATTGTGAACGTGTCCTACTTCCTGCCTTTGCCTAAGGTTCAGTAGCCTATGCTGGTTCTACTAAAACCAGCCTTCTCAAGTGGGCTATCACTTATAACAGCATTTGTCATTATGTTTTAGCATCACCTCATCTTACTCACCACTGTAAGATCTACCGTGATCTAACTTGGCTCTCCCCTTCATCCTACTGATCTCAGTCCTTTGATTACCTCATAGATAACGACATCTGCACTGGCATTTCCACCTCTCTTGCCAACATGCTGACACCTATAAATCCTAGTTATAATCTTCATTCTGGTGATAAATCCCTGCTAAACTTACCTAGCTGTAAAACTCAAATGGGGACCCAGGCCTTTTCCCTTGCTGCACCTAATTTCTGGAGCTCTCTTCCTGTTAGTCTTAGGATCTCCCCAACCCATGATACCTTTAAAAGGTTGTTATGTGTTCACCTCCTGGCAACTGATGTGTGTACTTGTTTCTGTCTGAACACTCACCTTCCCACCATGTTTGCTACCTTTCTCCCTTTCCTCGCCACATCAACTCCTGCACTTAATTTTTGCTTTCTCCCTTCATAGTCCTTCATACTCTGTGCCCTACTTTTCCTTCAAATCCTATCTTGACCCAGCTTCTCTCTCTCACTCCCCCTCCTCTCATCTGTCACTCATACTTATCCCTCCTTATAACTGACATGTCTAAGCTGTGAATACCTTCTACACCTTTTTTCTTGACTCTTTATCCTGTTTCGTCTATTATCTACTTTTATTTCAGCTTTCTTTCTCACTCCTGCTCACAATTGTATGTAATATTTTTTCTGTTTTGTATTTAGTTGTGATCTTCGGACCAAATGTGCTTGACCTTATATTGTATATTTTTGTTCCCATTTGTTTCATTGTTTTTCCTATGATGTACGTTATCTAATTCTGATTTGTCTGAAATTTATTGATGTTACTGGTGACGTTGTTGTAACTTTGACTGATGTAAACGATAACACTGTTGTACTTGTGCTGTATTTTTTTTCTTATCTTTTTTAACTTGTGACTTGTTATTTGTATTTCTGTTGGACAGTTTCTTCACTTGTACCCTCCTGGGTCATGTCTAAAAATAGGCATTTTTATGTCTAGTGCACCCACCTGGTTATCAAAAATGAAATAAATAAATAAAATATCTTCATTCATGCAGATTCCTTTGGACCTGTCCATTTGTCTGTCTATCTATCTATCTATCTATCTATCTATCTATCTATCTATCTATCTATCTATATTATTAATTTCAAAAAACTATATACATGCAGACATTAGAGTTGAAGAATGCAAAGCGAACAAAGTAAGGAAATGAAAAAAAGTGGAGTTAGGAGTCTCAGGAGTCTTGGAGAAATCAGTGGTGTGGTCTTCCTTAGTGCTGTAACCCATAATGCCCACCCCCTCCTCCCAGCCCATAACATCCGATCCAAAGCACAAAGTACAGCTCCAAGCCACTGTTTCATAAGCATATACTCTTTGGAGGTAGAGAAGTATGGCTCACCACATGTGGCCAATAGAATCAGTCATAAATTTATTTGCACAGGGCTCTGCAGACCCTGCATGAAGCAAGCGATCATATACAGGAGGAGGAAATGGACATTAGGTTGACAACCCCAAAGAACTGCACACCACACATGTTTGAAGATTCCTGAGATTCCAAACTCTGTTTTCATTCCTTTACTTTCTCTGTTTTGTGTTCTTCAACCCTAATATAGATTTTTGCAAATAATTTCCTTTCTTTTTGTGATTGTGGAATTGTATCCACATTCACACAGGTCCCTTCAGGACCTGCATAAACAGATGCAGATGGACAGGGTACAGGGCCCTCCAGGAAGAGTCTATATGGCATTGTACAAGCAGGGCCTGCATCAAGACAAGAAACCATGGGTCTGCACTTCTCTGTGGCTACAGATGTAGATATGCTGGGCCCTCTGAGCCACAAGGAAAGAACCCATCTGACTGTAGCTGTGAATGCAAGTTACCTGGCGGCTGTCTGTGAAGATGTAGAGTGCAGGACCTTCTGTGCTAAATGGCTGAGAACCTTGGCCCAGTAAGCTGACTCAATGAGCTTACCCCTGAGCTCAGCTCACTGGCACTGGATTGCTACCAACAGGGCCAACAGCCAGCCCTGAGCATGCTTCTTCATAGCTTTTTTCTTCATTTTGACCACACATTTCCAAAATAGTCTTTTTATAAGCCTCCATTCTGAACGTGAAAGGTGTCATTTATTAAATGCTGGTTAATATGTAATTTGGTCCCACAAGCATGAAAACACATTTTAAACAGGATTTGAAAAATTACACCTATCATGTTAATGAGGGACTGTTTTCTTCTTTTCAGCTTACAACTTAAAGAAAAAAAGATTGAGGGACAGTTTTCTTTGTTTCAGGTGGTCATGGACAAGCACTAGGATCTGGGCACCCTTGGCACAGCATTTCAGTTCCAGGGTTTTAACATACTGTTTAAAATGTCACTGCATCATGAAAAAGGGATGGTGGGGATGGTAAAATAGAGACTAAAAGGTGATTTTGCAGTCACTCTGTGAAACCACCTTTAAGGCAGGATTGAACACATGCTATTGACCAAGTTCATGATGTGGGGTCAAAAATGTAAAAAAAAAAAAAGTTATGAAGAAGCATATTTATGCGTTTGGCCAACTATTAGCCCAGTGAGAAGTGTGTTGTGATCCTGTGCCTGTGAGCTGAGTTTCAGAGCAAGCTCAGAGAGCAAACTGGATGGACTAAGGCTGTGGGGTGGCATTGCCATGTGGCACCACCCCCAATCGGGGAACGAATGGTGCAGAGTTGGCTGCACAGGCAACAAGTACAGTAAGTATATTGAGTGAAGAGACATTTTCTCTAGGCATAGGCCCAGAGGGCTTTGCCCCTCTCTGCACCCATAGCAGCATGGAATCACAGGTAATAGAGGGCACTCCTACTCCACAGCCAGAAGGACTCTTCATCCAGCATATCTGCATTTGTAACCACATGGAAACACAGGACCCAGAGGGCCCAGCATTTCAGCAACCCGCCCCCAGAGAGCCCCACAATCTCTTTGCATCTCTAGCCATATGGAACTGGACCCTGCACTTCTGCAGACAGATGGACTCTTCCCTTGGCACAGGGACTTGA
Source organism: Neoceratodus forsteri (assembly GCA_016271365.2). NCBI lineage: Eukaryota > Metazoa > Chordata > Ceratodontiformes > Ceratodontidae > Neoceratodus > Neoceratodus forsteri. The sequence goes on from CM057452.1 coordinate 1,409,029,224, forward strand.
GGGACTTGTGCTTCGGTATCTGTTTACACAAGTCCAGATGTGAAATGCATGAATGAGGATACGATTCCACTATCTCAAAAATAAAGGAATGTCATTGCAAAAAAACTGTGTCAATGTACTAGTTAGGGCAAACTTAACTCCATAAAAGTAGGGGAATGTGATGTTAGGGTTCCCGCCCCAAGCAGCATAAAGACAAGACCACACAAGCAATCACAGAGAGCCATCATCATGTAAGACAAACAACATACTGTACAACTGTTTCCAGATGACACAAATGCAGTAGCACTGAATTGTTGCCTTTGTAAATTTATATCTGCAAGTGCAGAGGGACAGGCCCTTCAGCCAGAAGTGTGTGTTTGACTTACAGTGTGCATGACTACCTGTGGCTGCAGAAATGCTGGATCCACAGGAACCTGTGCTTCTCCAGACAGAAGTAGTGTTGCAGACTGAGTATCATGGATTTCTATTTGTGGCAGCAGAACTCAGTGTGTGTTTTATACCTGTGGCTACAAAAGCACAAGACCCTCAGGGGCCTGTGTTTCTTCACAGAGAAGTGTGTCTATGTCTTACAATGTGCATGAGTACCCTGGTGACCAGAGACGAGACCCATCACTCTGGCCATGAGCTCGACCTGGTGTTATCACTGGGCTTGAAACTGATTCAGTCAAGACTGATCCGGTCAGATCATTGCACCATCAGGTTCAGCTTCAGAGCCCCTCTGAATGTCCCTTCCCCCTGTGGAAATGGTTCAGTTCCACCTTTTGAAAGGTTTATAACCAGAGGGACTGATGGCAGAACCGGACATTTCACCTGTTCTTGAGGCTTGCACTGATGGTCCAGGGAATGCCATGATGGCCTATAATAAGGATGTCATTGAGGCCCTGTACAGCCTGGCACCGATCCACATACAGCCCCTGGTGTCACACCTCAGCTCGCCATGGTCAGATGGTGAGCTGAGAATGTTGGAGACAAGGGGTCAGAGGCTGGAGAGGCAATGGAGGAAGACCAGGTCTCCAGAGGACAGGCTGGTTCTGATTACTCATTATGATGAGTATCAGAATGCAGTCATTTAAAAAAAGGTGGCTTTTATGTCTAGGATGATTGTAACTTTGAAAGAACTGACCTGCTCAGCTCTTTCAGGTTGTAGACAGGCTATTACATCCAGCCTGTCTGGAACCTGTCAGAGCTTTTTCAGTTCACAAATGTGAGTTCACTTTTATCTTCTCAGACAGAGTGTCCTCCATGAGGGCTGGGATTTCTCAAAGCAGAATACCATTCTCCAACTGTGGCAGTCCCTGAGTAGGTGGATGCACTCAGTCACCCTGGGGAGAGTTCCAGGAGGTGACAATGGTGGAGGTCTGTGGGGGTGATCTCTGGACTTAAACCAATGTTCTGTGACCTTGACAAAGGCCTGATGCAACTACTAGTGGCTGCATCGAGGTCCTGGGTCAGGTTTTTGGCGAGATTGTCAGGAGCTCCTTGTCGGCAGGGGGATTTCCGGAGTTTCTTAAACAAATCTGGTTAAGCTCCTGCTGAAAAAAACATCCTTGGACCCGGACGTCTTGGCAAATTACTGACCTATCTCAAACCTCCCCCTCCCGGGGAAGGTTCTTGAGAAGGTGGTTGTGGAACAGCTCAAGGATCACCTCATGGACTTCCAAATTTATGAACTGTTCCAATCCAGATATAGGGCCTTGCACAGCACAGAGACCGCATTGGTCAGGATGTTGAATGACCTGCTCAGGGCAAGGGATAGAAGAGAGTGAATGACTCTCATCCTCCTTGAGCTCTCCTCAGCATTTGACACTGTGGACCATGGGGTGTTGTTGGACAGACTGAGGGAGTATGTAGGACTCACCAGCAAGGTCATCAACTTGTTCGAATCCTTCCTCCAGGGCAGGTCTCAGAGGGTGATACTGGGGAAATTTTCCTCATACCAAATGGACTTGCCCTGTGGTGTTCACAAAGGTTGTGTACTCCTCCTCATATTGTTCACAGTGTACATGCTTCCCCTTGGGGAGGTTATAAGGCAGTATGAGCTGAGTTTTCATGCTATGCTGATGATACTCAGTTCTGCCTGTCCTTTGCACCCGGGAGATCTGACGCGGTCAATGTGCTAAATGAGTGCTTGGCCAAGATACGGGCCTGGATGTTGTCAAACTGCCTGGGATCAAACTGGGGAAGACTGAGGTGCTGGTGATTGAGCCCAGTGAAAGGGGAGGAATGGGGACCTCTGGGGACAGGTTGGGGCTTTTTATTGGCCTGACCAAACAGGAGGCCTCTCCAAAGGTGAAGAATTTGGCCATTGTTTTGGACAGTGAGCTGACACTTGATGCTCAGGTATCGACTGTTGTCTGGACCAGGATTTACCTTCTCCAGAACATCGCCAAGATTAAGTTTCTTATTCCCTCAGATGACTTGGCCATGCTGGTACATGCTTTCATCACCTCAAGACTTGACTACTGTGACACACTCTACCTTGGGGTCAGAGGAGGTGCGATGTGGTGCCTGCAGCTTCTGCAGAATGCAGCGGCCCAGTTGTTGACTGGACACTCGAGGTTCAGCCACATTACACTGGTGCTGCGCAAAATGCATTGGCTGCCAGTGCACTGGCACATCACTTTTAAAGTAGGTCTTATGACCTACAAGGCCCTACGTGAGTTGGGTCCAGGCTACCTGAAGGAGCTTCTGCATCCCTACACCCCATCTCACTCTCTCAGATCAGCTGGAGAGGCCCTCCTGGAGGTCCACAGGGCTAGGATAAAATTTTCTGGGGATCAGGAGTTTGAATCAGCAGCCCTGATCCTCTGGAATTCACTGTTGGGGTACCTCCAGGAGGCACCATATGTAGACATATTTAAGAAACACCTTAAGACCATGCTGTTTGAGCAGGTCTTTGGGGCCTGAGGACTTTATTTTGGGACCATCTGACAGCTTGGGAATCAGTCTGTTTTTAGACTTTTAAAGGGTTTATGTAAATGTTATGTATTATATCTTGACTTTTCCTTACTGCTGTATTTGTATATTTTGTTGTAAGAATACCCTGAACCCACAGGAAAGGGCGCCCAAAATAAATAAACTCTACTACTACTACTACTGTGGCTACAGAAGCACTAGCCCCACAGGGCCCGGCACTTCTGCAGACAGAAGTAATGTTGCAATTTTGGCATCATGGATTTCTCTCTGCGGGTACAGAAGTGCAGGCTGCACAGGGCCTACAATTCTGTAGCCAGAAGTTGGTGTGTATGTCTTATATCAACAGCTGCAGAAACATCGGCCCCTTGGGGGCCTGTTCTTCTGCAGCCAAAAGTGTGTGTATATCTTATAGTGTGCATGAGTACCTGTGGCTACAGAAGAGCTTTCCCCACAGGGATCTGAGATTCTACAGACAGAAGTAGTGTTGCGGTTTGGGTATCAGGAATTTCTATCTGTGGCTGTGAAGCCTGAACTTCTACAGCCAGAAGTTGATGTGTATGTCTTGCACCTGTGGTTGCAGAAGCAAAGAACTGTAAAGAACTGGCATTTCAGCAGCAAGAAATATGCATACAGTATGTCTTACAGTGTGCATGCATACCTGTGGCTGTAGAAACGCTGGCCCCATAAGGGCCTGGGCTCCGGCAGCCAGAAGTAGTGTTGTGATTTGATTATCATGGATTTCTATCTGCAGTCAGAAATTAATGTATATGTCTTGCAGTGTGCATACCATAGCTAGAAATCCACGAAGACAGCACATCAGTGCTACTACATTTATGTCATCTGGAAAAAGTTGGGTATTGTTTGTGTTACCTGAAGACAGTAGCCTGTGTTTGTTTGTCTGGTCTTGCCCTTTTGCTTCTTGGGGTTGAGGAGTTAGGGCCACATTTCCTATGATACAGTATATATATATATATATATATATATATATATATATATATATATATATATATATATATATATATATATATATATATATATATATATATATATATATATATATATATATATATATATATATATATATATATATATATATATATATATATATATATATATATATATATATATATATATAGATAGATAGACAGATATCTCTGAGATATAGGTATATGTCAAATTCTCTGGCTCCCATGCTGACCTAATCAAGTATTGGACCCTTCATAATGCCTGAACCAGGGCTACCATGCTTTCCAAGTTCAAGTACTTCACATCAACATTTCAGAAAAACCATAACCACTGCTACAAGTTCTGGAAGGTCATCCATGACCTCTTATCCACCCACCTAACCCAACCCCCCTCTACCTATCCTCAGGTTGGGTGACATTTGTATTTTTGACCCCCCTCTTCTGTAGTCTCAACTTTCAACTCCTTCTTTAGTTCCTGTACCTGCACCCTTCTCCCCTCCTCCTCCCTTCTCCCTCCTACCCCACTCCATCCTTTCTCCTTCTTTCCGACCACTCCTTCTGCATCCCTCAAGGCCCTCTTGGCTGTAAACCCCCACAAGGGTGGGAGATCTGATTGTCTTGATCCCAAACTCTCGTATCTCTCGGCCCTGCTATTGTACTACCTATTACCTCCCTTCTCAACCTCACCTCTTTAGTCTTTGTCCCTGATTTTTGGAAACATACTAAAGTTATCCTCTGTCCCAATGGGGGCAATTCCACCTCTCCTGGCAACCACCACCCTAACTCCCTCCTACCCACCCTGGCCAAACTCCATGAACACCTTGTACTATCTCAGATCTCCCTCTTCCTTGATTTTTTCTTCTTTTTCACTTATCAGTCTGGCTTCCAGAAGACCAAACTCAACCTCCACCTCCTTCCTCTGACTTACTGCCTCACTTTTCTCTGGCATGACTCATGGCATGGTCACTCCATCACCTTTGTCAACTTGACCAAAGCCTTCATAACTGTTGTCCACTTCCTTCTCCTGGACGAGCTTAAGGCAGCGGGTCTCTCTGATTTCTCAGTTGGGTGGTATACCTCCTATATCAAAGGCAGGTCCCAAACTGTGAAGATTGGAGGTTACATATCCCCCCCACTCCCTATCAGCTCAAGTATGCCCCAAGGATCCACTCAGGGACCAATACTCTTCTCCGTCTTCTTGATGATCTCCATGCTGCCCTCTCCTCTATGTCAATCCATATGCAGTCAGATAACATAGCTCTTTTTGCCTCCAGCACCTCTGCCCCTGATCTCAAAGGCAGCCTCCAACTGAACTTTTTAATTAACATCCAGTACATCTTCCTGGCTAATCAGCTGTCCCTCAGTGCCAAGAAAATGGTCTCTATGTCCTTTGACACTAGGCACTGGCTTGCTAGGTTCACACATCTCCTCTTCTTCCATACCCTTGATGGTGCCGCAATTGAGGATTTCCCTTCATTCCAGTACCTCTGGGTTTGATTGGACAGGCAGTTCCATTCCTCTGTGCATGTGGATGCTATCCACCAAAAACTTCACCCAAATCACGGTGTGCTCTGCAGAAAGGAAGGGAATATTCCTCTTCCTGCCCAGAGCAAGATCAGCTTTAAGATGATACTCCCCAATGTCAACAATGGTAACATAGTATACAGTGCTGCTCCCAAGTTCACCCTGGTAGACTGGATCCTCTCTCTCATTCTTTTTGCTGCTTTTCCCTGGACTGCCCCCCCCAAGTTCCCACCACTGTTCTCCTTCCCCTCCCTTGAGTCCAGATGCCTTAATCATTATGATTCTTTTACCTCTAAATACTGGCTTGACTCCCTCACCTCCTATCTTGCTTCCCTCCTCACTTCCCCCTTACTATTTTGTATCCCCTTCATAACTTTAGGTCTTGGTCTCTCACACTCCCCTCAAGGAACTACACTGCTGGTCAGTCAGCCTTCCCTTCTGGTTTCCTAAATTATGGGGTTCTCTCCCCCTATCATCTGTTCTTTCCCTTCCCACCACTAACTCACCTCTTTTCTCTGTGATTTCACTATTGACTTCTGCAGTTGCACCTAATATTGGACCCTGAGCTGCTGCTCACCACCCTCCTACCCCTGTTCCCTCTTCGCCCTGCACCTACACTGGTGCAGTCCCTTCATCCACCCTTTCCTTCCCACAACCAATGTTCCCTCCCTGAACTCAGTATTGCTGTCTGCACACTGCAAATGTTGTTATCCTCCAGCACATTATTGGACTGTATTGTACTGTAGTGTATATTATTTGCACAGAATGTGTGTCTTTGTACAATTATTTATGATGCTTATTTATCTATTTGTACTATTTTTATTTGTATTATTGTTCTTGGTGTACCTCTGTTTCTGTCCCTCCTTAGAACACACCTGGAGATGAGTTGTTATCAGCTTAGTATGTCTTTCCTAGTAAAACTATTGAAATATATATATTTATGCAATAGGCATACACCCAAAAGCCATTATATAAATGCTGTTATTTGAGCTTCTCTGTACATAAATTTATTTTATGTGCATAGTAGATATGTTATCAGCATTTATGCATACAGTAGCTACATCATGAAGTATATATGTGCATAGTAGCTACATCACTCACCCCATGCTTGTCCACAAGCACCACTTTCACAATTCAAAGTACAGTATAGTACTTTCTCTGTCCTACCTGCCCATGTGGGTTCCATGTCATAACAGCGATCTCAAAACAGTGATCGCTGTTACAATGAGTGTACATCACCGAAAACCAAATCGGCAATGTACACTTGTGGGTGACAAGACATCTGGCAACTTAAACTAGTATTTATGCAGGGGGGCTGTGCCCCCTCCACATCCCCCTGACTAAATATAAGCAACTCCTGGGAGGGGTGCATGTTGGGGAAGGGGAGGCAGTCTGACAAAAAACCAAAACAATGGCAGCAATAAAATTTTCCCCGGTCCCTAGCCCTGAACCCAGTACCTGCTGCATCAAAGCTAGCCACCTTCACCACCACACCACACAGCTAGCTCAGTGGCAGCATGGCACACTACCCCACACAAACCCTCTTCCCTATCCTTCCCCTTCTCTTCCCTATCACTTCTCTTTCTGGTCACCCTCCTTCACTCCTCTGTACCATCGCTTTCATATTCTGTCACTATCCTTACATGGTAGCTCAAAAGGATAGCACTGTAAATAAGTCACTGTTTTAACAGTTGCTCATTTACAGTTGCTATCATCACTGGACACCACCCACATGCCCATCCTATGACTTAAATTGGCATTTACTCTGTGTAGTTTACCCACCATTAACTTGACACTTATGTTACATAGAAACATAGAAACATAGGTCCTATCCCAACAGGCATGGGATAGGCATAAGGGAGCAATACAAATGACTATGAATAGATAGGTCACTGACAGAGCAAAGGCCGATGGCACATTTATAAGGTAGAAAAAGAAATGGGCAGACTGGATGGGCCTTGCGGTCCTTATCTGCCGTCAACTTCTATGTTTCTATGTTTCTATGTTTCACTTTCCTAGGCAGATGGATGTGTTCATACAGGTCCCAAAGGGACCTGTGTGAATGAGGATACAATTCTACTATCTCAAAAAGTAAGGACATTCTTTTCAGAAAACGGTGCTAATGCATCAGTTAGGGTTCAGATTAAAGTTATGAAAATAGGGAAATGTGTGTTAGGGTTTCCAACTCTAACACCTACCCCCACCCTCCAATCAGCAAAAAGAAAAAAATAATATGATTTTGGCTGTCCTGAAGCTTGACAAATTAGAGGTGTGGTCATCCTTGTTTTTATCAACCATAACACTCACCCCATTCTTATATAGTCTGCACATCTGAGCTTATTTCTTGATGGAATGGAGGAGGCATTAGGGTTGATAACCCAAGAAGACCTAACCCTGATTTGCCAAGATTCAGGACAGCCAAAACCATAATGTTTTTTTTTCTTTGCATTAACACACACACACACACACACACACACACACACACACACACACACACTGCTGTATTAATGTGCTAATAAGGTGTTAATACTACATTAATATAGTGGTAGTATGTATAGGTAGTATATAAGTATGTTAGTAGTTATGTTATCAAGGTGGAATAACACATTAATACAGTGCAATTAGTTAATTGGCATCATAATATGGTAATTAGCTACATATGTATGGGAGAATATATGATGACTTTTTCTATGTGGAAAAGGGCTCAACCATGAGATAGATAGATAGATAGATAGATAGATACATACATACATACATACATACATACATAGATACATACATACATAATACACTGAAAAGGAGCAGGGAAATCCCAGCCTCCCCCCACAAAACACGGTAATTAGTGAGGTAAACACCAAGGTAGAGAAGTCATTAGGGAGTAGTACAGAGGTAAATGTAAAAAAAGGCAAAGGCAGTAAGGACAGGAATGGGGCTAAAAGGGGTAAGGCCATCAAAAAGTGGAGGGTGATGAGTACCAATGTCCGTAGTCTGTGTAACAAGCTCCCTGAACTAGTGGCCTTGATGGAAGAGGGTTGCCTGGATAGTGTGGCAGTCACAGAAACATGGTACACAGAGAACCATGACTGGGGTGTCAACATACCAGGATACACAATCTACAGGAGGGACAGAGAGGGTAAAAGATGAGCAGGAGGAGGAGTAGCTCTCTATGTAAAAGAAGGAATCAAAGCAACAGAACTAAAGAGTAAACAGGGAGCAGATGAGACACTCTGGGTCACCCTGGAGACAAGAAATGGTACCACAATCTGCATGGGGGTTGTATACAGACCTCCATCTCAGGGGGAAGGACTGGACAAGGAAATGATAGAAGGCTTCCTTAGAATGGCAGAAAAAGGAGAGATATTGTTGATGGGGGACCTGAATATGCCGGATGTTAACTGGAGCGCCTTTGCTGCAGGCACATCCAAGAGCAGAGTCATTCTTGATGCCCTACAGGGGGCATGCCTCAGACAGCGAGTATTGGAACCCACTCAGGAGGGAGCAATCTTAGACCTGGTACTCTCAGATGGGGACAGAGAAAGAATCTCAGATTTAGAAGTGGGTAGCCATCTGGGAACAAGCGAACACCAAACAGTGTGGTTCACGATAAATACAGCCATACAATCAAGCCATACAAAAGAAAGAGTATTGTATTTTAGGATGGCTGACTTTGGGAAAATGACAGAGTGCCTCATAAAAACACTAGCAAACAGGCAAGAAGGAGGGGTGGAGGAGCAATGGAGAGTAACCAAAGCAGCCATCACAGAGGCAGCAAGCCTTTGCGTAAAGCAAATCAACAAAACACAACGAAGGAAAAAAACACTATGGTTCTCAAAAGAGGTGGCAGGGAAAGTTAAGGAGAAAAGGGTAGCATTCAGGAAATTTAAGGAAACACAGAAGGAGCAGGAGAGAGAACTTTATCAGTTAAAGCAGAAAGAGGCTGGGAAGGCAGTCAGAATAGCAAAGGCCGAGACCAAGGAAAGGATAGCCAACTCTGTTAAGAAGGGGGATAAGACCTTTTATAGGTACATTAGGGAGCGAAGAAAGACCAAAGGAGGGATACTGAGGCTTAATAAAGGCAGGGAATGTGGGAAGAGGGTGACAGTGAAAAGCAGGGATACTGAACAAATATTTCTGCTCAGTATTCACAAAGGAAGAGAGGGGGAGGTACCTAAACTAAACAAGAGAAACACTCTGAAGATGGGGGTTGATACCAGTCCATTTACAGAAGAAAGGGTTCTAAAAAACTAATAAAATTGAAGGTGGGAAAAACAACGGGGCCTGATGGGATTCACCCAAGAATTCTAAAAGAGCTAAGGGTAGAACTAGTGACACCGCTAACTACTCTCTTTAACAAATCATGAGAGGATGGGGTGGTACCTGAGGACTGGAAGAGGGTGGATGTGATTCCTCTTCACAAAAGTGGGAGCAAGACAGATGCAGAAAACTACAGACCAGTTAGTTTGACCTCAGTGGTAGGGAAAATGATGGAATCACTTCTGAAGGAAAGAATTGTTGAGTACCTAGAGGCCAGTGGGGCACAGGACCCAAGGCAGCATGGAATCACGATGGGAAGGTTGTGTCAGACGAATGTAATAGATTTCTTTGACTGAGTGACCAAAGTAGTAGACCAGAGCAGGGCTGTGGACATGGCCTACCTAGATTTTAGCAAGGCATTTGATACAGTCCCACAAAAAAGATTAATACACAAGTTAGCCAGCTTTGGAGTGGGTCCCAAGGTGGTAGCCTGGATAAAAAATTGCCTAGACAACAGGATGCAAAGGCTAGTAGTAAATGGAGTCCACAGTGAAGAAAGGAGGGTTACTAGTGGGGTACCACAGGCTTCAATACTGGGACCAGTCCTTTTTAATGTCTTTATAAGTAACTTTGCAGAGGAACTGGAAGGAAAAGTATGTCTCTTTGCAGATGACACAAAGATCTGCAGCAGGGTTGATACACAAGATGGAGTGGAAAGGATGAGAAGGGACTTGGCAAGGTTGGAGGAATGGTCCAATGTATGGCAGCTCAGATTCAATGCAAAGAAGTGCAAGATAATGCACCTAGGAAACAAAAACCCAGGGGAAGAGTACACAATGGGAGGTGAGATACTGACAACACTAAAAATGAAAAGGGACCTGGGGGTAATTATATCAGATGACCTTAAGGTGGGCAAGCAATGTGAGAAGGCAGTAAGTAAGGAAGGCTGGGGGGATATTGGGATGCATAGGGAGAGGCATCAATAGTAGAAAACAAGAAGTTGTTATCCCTCTGTACAGACAGTTGGTGAGACCCCATCTGGAGTACTGTGTGCAGTTCTGGAGACCCCATCTCTGCAAAGACATAGACAGAGGAGGCTGTCCAAAGGAGGGCAACCAAAATGGTGCAGGGTCTGCACCAGAAGACATATGAAGAAAGACTAAAGGAGCTTAATATGTATACCCTTGAGGAAAGGAGGGAGAGAGGGGACATGATAGAAACTTGTAAGTACCTCAAGGGAATCAACAAAGTCCAAGACGGTGGCATCTTTCAGAAAAAGAGATGTGCAAGAACAAGGGGGCACAATTTGAAGATAGAGGAGAGACAGCTCAGAGGTAATGTGAAGAAGTAGTTTTTCACAGAGATGGTTGTGGATGCATGGAACAGCCTCCCTAAGAAGGTTGTGGAGTCAAGAACAGTGGGGGAATTCAAGAATGCATGGGACAGACATAAGGCAGTCCTAGAGGGGGGTAGGAGGCAGTAAGCTGTTGGGTAACTAGGATCTGCAGCTTATCTGTTAGGTAGGAAAATGGGCAGACTAGGTAGGCCAAGCAGTCCTTATCTGCTGTCAAATTTTATGTTTCTATGTTTCTATAATACATACATACATACATCTATGTAGTCTTGGCAAAAAACTGCATTAATGCCTCAGTTAGGATTCACATTTAAGCAACAGGAGTAGGGATATGTAGTGTTAGCATTTCCAACCCTATCTTTCCACCCCAAGCCCCCAAGCAGCAAAAGGAAAAGAAATATGGTTTTGAGTTTCCTGTGTCCTGGTGAATCAGTGGTGGGGTCTTTCTTGGAGTTGTCAACCCTAATGCTCACACCCTCCCCTGAGCAAAGATGATCAGATGTGATCTCCTTTCTTCATGCAGGGCCCACAGGGTCCTGCATGAAGAAAACTATAACAGACATGTTGGCAACATGTGATGAGACATCTGTATTTTTGAAGAGTGTCTCACTATGAGGCACTGACTTGGAGCTGTACATTACACTTTTGGACAAGAGGCTATGGGCAGGGGGAGAGGTTAGCATTAGGGTTGACAACCCCAAGAAAGACCCTGCTACTGGTTTGCGAAAGACTTAGGAGACCCAAAACCCTAATGTTTTTTCTTTTGCAGTTTGGAGCAGGGGCGGGGTGTTGGAGTTGAAAACCCTAATTTCTCATTTTCCCACTTTTGTTGCTTTAATCTGAGCCCTAACTGGTGCATTAATGCAGTGTTTGCAAAGAATATATATGTATATCTATATATATATATATATATATATATATATATATATATAGACACACACACACATTTTTGTATTAATGAAACCTTTACTACAAAGACAAACACACAGTAATAACTTTATTTTGTTCAGGTTGCATCACTCCTGGTTATTTCTATTAAACTGGCAGTTTAGCATATAGATTAAGATCAATGAGCTGTGCACTAGGCTGATACATCCAGCAGACCAAGGTTTGATTAACACAACCTCCACCTGCATACTGTGTGATCCCGAACAAGTCACTTGGCTTCCCTGTACTCCTGGAATGCACCTAGAAATGAGCTTCTGCTCAGTGTGCCTTTCCTAGATAAGAGTAAAAAAAAATATCCTTGTAGTAATGACGTTATAGAATATAATTGCCCCTACCCACAATACCAATATGTTTCACTCTCAGTGATCCTCAATAAATCTTAAGAAGTTCTGATTGAAGGTTGCACATGTTGGTTGTCTGCACCAAATTTTTAAATCTGAACACTGGGGGGCATGCATGAATGCAAGCCAAGAATGCGTGAGTGGCATATATCCAGACCTCAGGCAGGTGCCTTGAGCACAGCATGTACTAATGCATGCTACCACATTGTCCCTGTCCTTGACCCTGTCCCCCAGCCTGCTGCTGTGTGGAGAGCAGATTGGAGGACATGAGTGGGCATCCAGTGACATGCCCAATCTGGTCCTACAGTCAATCTCCTGCTTAGCTTGGAGTGGGGATGGGATTCTAGGATGACTTGAGACATCAATTATTTAAAATGAAGGGCAAGTGCCAGAATGACTGCCACAAAGCCTGCCCAGTCAACCCAGAGGATCGGGGTGGCACGGTGGGGATATTTCTCATCCCACTGTAGCCAATGGGTGTAAACTGAGAGGGCATACAAAAGATATGACAGGGTCCCTGCACCTCTGTGAATGGTGCGGACTGGTGTCACACCCTAGACATGCCCTCTGATACAGCTGTGCATGTAGCTACACAACCAGCCAGGGTATCCTGTGCAAAAGAAGTGTGCATCCCTTCCATGAATCTGTGCAGGTGTCCATGGACTCCCTTGTTCATGGCATTCAGATGTAGGTTTGCTGAGACGTGTAGGGACCTTGTCCCTTAAAGCATAGGGGCCAATATCATTTAAAGATATCCACAAACAGCATTATTTTTTAAATGTATGCAGCTTACATGTACACCTTTTTATAACAGCTATGTTTTGCACCTGTACTTCAGATGTTCACATAACAACAAAATGGATGACATGAAATGGAATTGGAGTAATTCTGAGCACCATGAGAGTATGCACATCTCACTATGTTGCATGTCTGTGCTTTCTGCTTTCTGTAGCTGACCTCCCTGTCCTATTTTTAGCAACATAAAACAATACTTTTTGATGAAGACTTCAGTATTCTGCACTAGTATAAAACTATACTGTAGTACAAGGAAATTTCATATCAATTTTATTTCACAGTACGGGATCTCCCAAAAAGTTAGCATCAGTAATAATTTGCATGGTGCTATTCAGTGGTTTACAATGGGGTTTTAAATCTGACAGTGACAGTTATAGTAAACTCTAATAAGATGCAACTTGTTCTCAAATGACTAAATTCAGCTCACTTGCTTTACATCACTCCATTTAATCCCTCTATTCCTGTTAGTGTTGCACTGGTTGTCTGGTTACTGTAACTACTTGCTAACTGGCTTGTAGTTACAATACCTGTTGTCTGTTAAAAGAAGGCTATTGCTTCCCCCTCCACCTCAACTTACTTTCATGTCTCCATTTTGTCAGTTTCTGTGTCAGTACCCAGTATGTTGGTGGTTCAGTGGATAAAGTAAACCAGTGAACAGAGATATTTTGTCAGTGGATTCACAGAAACCTAAAAAAGAGTGCCTCTGTTCCACTCTTTGTGGCTCGGTCAGTTGTCACAGAGCTCACTGCCTCAACCACCTGCCAAGAGGAGAACGATTGAGTACAGCAAGTACACTCAGGCTGTCTATTTTGAGTTTGTCAATTATGTTATGGATTTCAGCATAATGAAAGTGTTTTTTCTGTACCAATCATGGTCTGACCATGGCATAATTGAAAGCACTACATGAAAATCTGAAACCATTTTCAAAAATTAAAAACAACCTCAGACCCCACTTCACTGTTACCAGAGCTGCATGTCACTCTATGTTACCAGAGGACTAGCACATCACATATTCAAGTAATCATTGGGTTAATGCAAAGATTCTGGTCCACTACAGTGATGCTGTAATTGTCCCATACACACACTCAATCTATTCAAAATATGGTCTACAGGAGGAACAAAGAGTCATGCTAATAATGGATTTATTCAGAGCACATACTACTGAGCCAGTACACAGATATGTACTGCATCATTGAGCAACACCAATCCTTAATTACTAACAGCTCTTTTTTATTTCTCTAAACAGGCTGGTAGTATACACCACAGGTTAGAGTAATGAGCTGTAAATGAGCTTGGTACATCCAGCAGACCTGGACTTGATTCCTACAAACTCCACTCGTGTACTGTGTGACTCAAAGCAAATCATGTAACCACCTCAGTGCTCCCGGGTTGCCCCTGAAAACAGGCACTTGTACCTAGTGGGCCATACCCAGTTACCCAAAGAATACAATCCTAACAAAAAGGTTCTAGCAAAGCTCCTGGAGAACAGCATAATCCCAATTTTTGTGTCAGCCTCTTTCGTGGACCTACTTCTGCCCATCAATGCAACCATGACAATTTATTTAAGGAAGCCCTCAAACAGCAATTCATGGCTTGGTATGCTGAGCAGATCACAACTCAACTTAATGAGGGGAACCATACAACAGAGATTGCGGTCAACCAACACATGCAGTCCCTCAAAAGCAATCATGACCAGTGGCTTGTATCAAGTTTCAGTACTTTGTGTTCCTGCACTGAGGACTGCATACAATGCTTTGCTTTGGCAGAAGTAACAGACACAGGTGAGATGTGTCTGTATGACACTGCTGCTTCTACATTGCTGCTGAATGGAACTGCACCAGAAGAAAACTCAGATTAAAAAAAACATGACACCCTGATGAATATACTTTTCATTTTTAATTTTATGCTGCTTTAATCAAGTCTTGATCCCATCTACTCAATAAAGGTACCATACTATTTCATTTTTGATGCTTTAGGATGAGTATGTCTTTCTTCTTAAACCCCATTATTAAATCAATTATTACCATTGAACCCCTTAATACTGCGCCCACTTATTTTCACTAACAATGTCTTTTTTGTGAATCACATCTGTACCATGAACATAATTAACATTTATTATCAGGAAAAATTTTGAGTTCTACAGTATGTATTCTGTATTTTTTTCTGTGCTTTGCAAAAAAACAGTAAACTGGCCCACTTGAGCTTGGATGTTCTCTCAACATGGTGCCAAAAAGCTACTACAACATGATGCTGGTTGAATATCAGAGGTTTCCTCATGTTTAATTTACTGCTCTTCCAGTCCTTAATGCTTACTTGCTTATCTGACAACCACAGAAATTAATACATGAGATTTAGTGGTGTTAGAGAGATTCAAGGTATGCCATTGCAGAGAATCAGGAATCTTTCAACTGAAGTAATACAGGCAATTGGCCACAAATAAGTGAGTGCCCAGCAAAGTAAGTAGGAGGTGATAGGTCAACTTTTTTGTTGGACTATGATAATATATAATGAGCACCTTGGTAACCTTCCACTTCTGAAAAAAGTGAAAAGTCCCTTCCGCCTGGACAGCATCATCTGTTTACATAAACAAAATATCTTGTTGTCACGGTTTCACTGCTGCACCCTAATTCAGTTAGTTACAGATCATCAGTCCCCATCATTTATCACCTGGAAAACACAAAGGACAAAAATACAGAAAAATCCTTCTAAATTGTCTGCTTCACTGCTCTATCACTATCACTCATTGACTGTTGTTCATCAAGGCACCCCTGATTTAACATTAGATGTCAAATACTGTATATCTCAGCATTGTGAGCCCGTGACTGCCTGAGGAAGAACCTGACTGCTGAGGTCTGTGAGTCAAAATTGCTCTTTGTCTAAAAGTGAGCAGTATGGACTAATGGCTCTTGACTTGGCAACTGGAAGACTCCACAGACTGTAATTTGAAACCTGTTGTCCTTAGTAAGCTGTGAGGATATCCTGTAAAGTGTATTTTGTGTATGTGTGCCTCCTTTAGGAAATAGTATCATGAAATAAATTAATTCCTTCCATTATTTCCAACACAGATCTTTGGTGTTATCCACAGTAAAGACAAATTTTGCCACACCTACATTTGCTGTAGCCAGGTCCCGGAACATTCTACCCCATAGCATGCACTGCCCCAAGTTGCTTTATTACTACATGCTCTGTTCCTCTCATTCAATTATCCAGATGCCTCTATGATGGATATCCTGTTTTCATTTTTTTTGTTTTAGTCCAACTGTTCTGCATTTATTTATTTATTATGCCCCCCTGTCATGCGGGGCCATCTTATAACATTAATTATTGTTATACTGTTATTTCTGCTGTTACCACAGTGCTGATTTATAAATAGGGCACTTCAGTTTATTTTGTTTGTATCTGTTTTTCCTTCCTGGTTCCCCTTCCCTGGGTCATGCCAGGAAATGAACCTTGGGTCAGTATGCCACTCCCGGTCACCAATTTTCAAATAAATAAATACATTTAAAAATTATGTAATAAGCCATTGGCCGTCCCAATGATGCAAGGCTGCAACTCATGATGCTGGTCTCTTTGGTTCTGAAACAAGCCCAGGGCATTAGGTGCTGGCCCTCGAAGAAGGAAAGTGCATCCCACTGGGTGCTCTCCTTCTCCAAGGAGGTAGGGTTGCTGTCTCAGCTGCAATACTGCCACCTGGGTGACCACAGTGGGTAGTGCACTTAAAGTGGCAGATCAAAGGGAGGAAACTGGCTGTGTCAGACCACAAGCATGTTCCTTGATGTCTTGCACACCAACATTCCCCTCCATTCAATCAAAAAAAGAACAAATTGCCAGCAAAACTAATAACTAACAAAAAATTAATGTAACTTTTTTCACACCTCCCGTTCTAGTGCAATCTCTGGCAAGGTTAAATGTGCACATGCCTATAGTGCTACTGCTGAGAGTATGGGAGTAGGTGGAGGGGCAGGTAGTCAGTGGCAGTGGTGTAGACAGCCCAGGACAGGAGTTGGTGGTCAGGCTGAAGGTTCTTTTAGAAATTAGGGTTTCAAGTGTGCAACAGCAATGATGGTGGGTAGAAAGACAGAATCAGTTGACAGGTACTGTATGTAAATATTTGGGCCATACAAAGTGTGGACTAGTTGTGACATCAAGTGTGTCTGGCAGTGGTGTGTCACATGAGCTATGGAAAGGTGGAACCTAACAGATTAGAGGGTGAGGAGTGTTCATGTTTTGGCAGAATAGGCACAGAACCAACAGATGAGAACGGGAGGGAAGGGATACTGGTGTAGAGTTGCTGAAACCGGAGTAGGTTGGGTGGCAGCAGCAGATGAAAGGAAGTTTTTGTGTTTATACTGGGACGTAGTGTACCAACAGATTTGAGGAGCAGGGTTTACTGGGGCAGGGGTGTTCATAATGGAGCAAGTTAGGTAACTGAAGATGGAAGAGAGTGGGTGCATTCATACTGGGGCAGTGTGGGTGTCAGTTGATGGGACAGATAGGGGTGCCCATAATGCAGCAGGATCTGTGCCAGCAGATGGGAGTAGGCAGGGGTGTTCATAATGGGACTGGGTGGTGTCAGTAGATGAGAAGGATGTTCATAATGGGCAAAGCCAGCACAGTCAGGTGAGTGGGGCAGAGGTATATACACTAAGGCTGTGGAGATGCCCACAAATGGAAGGCAGTAAATGTTTTTATACTGGAGCAGGATGAGTACCATCAGATGGATTATGCAGGGGTGAATACACTGGGATAGTGTGGGTGTCAACAGATGGGAGGGGGTTGAAGTGTTCTTACGTGGGCAGGGTTAGAATGCTCAGATGGGTGGTGGTGTAGCTTCATATACTGGGGAAGGGTGAGTGCCAGCAAATGGGATGGAGTAGGTGTGAGGGAAGTGGTGTTGCCATTGTATCACTCACTAGTCAGATCCCACCTGGAGTATTGTGTACAATTCTGGAGGCCACACCTCAGAAAGGACATAGACAGGGTGGAAGCAGTCCAGAAGAGATCAACTAAAATGTTGCAGTGGTTGCACCAAAAGCCCTGCAAGGAGAGACTAATGGATCCCAACACGCATACCTTAGAATACAGGAGAGTGAAGGTGGACATGATGGATAACTACTAGTATCTCCCGGGGTGAACAGGGTGCAGGAGGAGAGCCTCTTTCAAATGAGAGAGAGCAGCAGGACCAGGGGCCATGTGATGAAGCTGGGGGGCTAAGAGGATGCAAGGGAGTACTTCTTCACTGAAAGGATGGTAGACATCTGGAACAGACTGCCAGCAAAATGGTGGGTGTTGAAAACAGTGACAGGCTTCAAGCATGCATGGGATAGATATAGGGGAATATCAGTAAAGAGGCAGGGAGGAGAAAAGGTCAACGAAGACCAGTTAGAGTCTGCAGAGACAGACTAGACAGGCAACATGTGGGGAGACTAGGTGGGCTATGTGGTCATTTCCTGCTGACAAATTCTATGTTTCTGTGTTTACAAGCCGAAGCAGGGTGGGTGCCAGTCAATGGGAGGAGAAGAGGTATGCAATGCATACTGTGGCAGAGTAGGTATAAATAGATAGGCAGGGATCTGAATACAGGGGTAGGAGAGGTCAGTAAATAGGACGGGGACAAAGGATGTAAATCTTGGGGTAGGGAAGGCTGCCTGCAGATGGGGGGGCAGGGGAGATATAAATAATGGGTAGGGGTGTGAGAATACCTTAATTCAAATATTCAGATGAATATTCATATTCGGGACTCCAGATGTTTGTTATTCGTCCCCAAATACATGTATTTTTTTTAAATAAAACATTGTAACACTGTTAAAGTCCACAACTTCCTTCCCTTTTGAAGTACAGCAGTTAATTCTGCCATGAACACTCCCCAGCAGCATTTCAGCCACCCAAAAAGGCAACAAACTACTGCTTTGGTCAGTGATTAGGTGACAAGACAGTCATCGTAGATTGACCAAAGGCTGCATTTGAGGTGACGTCTTGTGTCTTGTCTAGAGCAACTAAATTGGCACTGGCCTAAGTGCATTGTATGTGCACTCTGGAAGGGAGGAGAGAGACATGTGCCATGATAGAGACCTATACAAGTTCCTCACAGGCGTGAAGGGGGCACATTAGGGGAGTCTCTTTTACATGAGAAAGAGCACAAGTACCCGGGCAATGGGGACATGTAATGAAGCTGAAGGGGGGAGTCAAAGCCAGATGTGAAGAAATATTTATTCACGGAAGGCATGGTAGATGCCTGACAGAGACTGCCAGCATAAGTGGTGGTGTTGAAAACAGTGTGGGACTTCAAGTATCCGTGAGATAGGCATAAGGGTGTATTTCAGAACAGGCAGAGAGGCAGCAGGGTTGCTTTAGGGTCTGCAGAAGAGACCGATAAGACAGGGATGGACAATCTGGGCAGACTGTGTGGGCCAAGTGGTCCTTTTCCAACAGATAATTAGTGACCTAAAGTACACATTAGTAAGTGCACTAAAACATGATACAGTATTTAAATGTTTCTAGTTTAAGAGGGACCTCATGGTGGTCCTGCAGTTATATGCCAAGGAGTGGAGAGTTACCCTTTAAATTAAATATTTAACGTGACAGAAAAAAGAAAGAGTGAGACAAAAAAAAATAACATTACACTGTTGTAACATTAGGCAGATTGATATCTGTACTGTACCACCAGTTTTAAGTGGGCAGATCACATTTGTAGACAACTACTGGTAAGTTTAGCTTAATGAACACTAGCTGTTCAACGTGTTGAAGGTCCAGCTTGGAACGGTGTGGCTCAACAACATCATCAGCAGTGCTAAACATCCTCTGGGTGGCACACTTGTAGGAGGGCAGATTAGCTATTTAAAAGCAAGTTGTGCCAGGTGAGGAGAGGAGTTCATTTTCTAAGTTCAGTAACCCAGTGGATCAACTTCAAATGGCTCAATCAATTCTGCAAATTAGCCATTAAGTAAATTTTCTGCAGAGAGAGGCTGAGACTGTGAGTGTTTGTGTTGCTTTTGATGCAATGATGTGCTGAGTAATGCTCAATCACTGTCCTCTGCACTGCCACTATGTTGACTTTCCACATCTCCACCAATACCATCTGATTCCAAACTACCATATGCCTGTTTCTCTCTCTCTCTCTCTCTCTCTCTCTCTCTCTCTCTCTCTCTCAGGAACCTGAACTGGAGCATCTTCTTCCATTTCCAAGTGTCTCACTGCTTGCATGGCACTATTTAACTCTTCATTCAGCTGTTGCCTAAAATGAGTCACCCTGTGGCTGTCCATGGCTATATGAAGGATCTCACATTAGAACCTAGGGTTCAACATGGCAGCAAATACATGATGGCAGTTATCCATGACTGTGGAGAACCTTGCATCAAGTTCTGTATCAAGGTGAATAACAATTCCGGTGACCTCTGTGTACTCAATGTATTGTCAGCAAAAAAACATTTTAACAGTATTTTGAGAATATGCACAGCTGGGATAACCTGACTAAGTAAGGCTGTAGTAACACTTAGGTCATGTGTACTACTCTAAAATGGTGCAAGAACCTTCACCATGCCCCCATGAACTAACAAATCATTATGTCCTAGGATCACGCCAATGTCTGCCTGGTAGCACATCAACACAGCTAAGTCATTACAGTGCAGTAATTTCAGCAAAGTCAGTTCAGTGAATGATAACTCAGCAACCATGTCATTATAGCTACTAGCAAATAGTGTGAAAAGGGCTATTCAGTGATACTCCTGAATCAATGAGTGACTCGGAGTAGGAATCCTAGAGATAGGGGGGGATTTGGGTGGCACAGCCCACCATGGGGGGTTTGAGGGGTGTAGCCACCCTACAATAACATGTTATGAACATATGCTGTGTTTACCTCAAGTGGAGTCAGATTGCTGTGAGTGTTTAAACTGCTCCGTTGCAGGTGGGACAGCTTGAGATTGCAGAATGTCAGTCGAGTTTCTCAGGAGCCAGAGGGGAATGGCTATGATGCTGTATGTTGGGTTCGTGTATCGGAAGGATTGGCTTACATCTTTCAGCTACAGGTATAGATATAGTAGCTGTAATTGCATTCACTGCAATGATGCATCACTGAACTAGTATGCGCTGTAATAGTACTCACTATTTAGGATTCACTGTATTGACATGGAGCCGTCTGCCTCCATAGACATTTCATGTAGTGTCCACTTTTGCTCTTTTAGTCTTGAAAGCATCAGGTATGAAGAATTCCACCAAGTGCTAATATCATGTACTACACGATGCTGGGGCAGAGCAAGGTGTTCCTGAACTTCTCATAATTTGTTAGTGGCTTTTACAGAGTGATGGAAATGGCTGCAGATAGATGGCTGTGGTTAATATGTTGTTGGTCCTAGTACTGTTAAACAGTGCATGATGAGTCTCCACTAAATTCAGTGTGTGTACAAAGCAACACATACTCACAAAATGGCCATCATTGATGGCTTTCACCATGTTTGTGCCATTGTCGGTAACAAAAAAAAACAACTTTTAAATTGGTGTTAACACCAGTCCAAGACCACAACATGTCTTGCAGGAAGGTGAGAATATTATGTCCTCTGTGGTCTTCCTCCATTAGTCTGGGGTTCAAAGCTGACCTAATTAGACTACCAGATTTGGGGGGGGTGAGGTGAGCCACCAGGTGATACATCAGAAACAGCAACAGCAGGCTGTTGCACACACCAGTATGCAGTTAAGGAGAGATAGGCAGACAGGGAGTTATCGCTAACCCAGATATCTGATGTGCTGTGAAAAACACCACCAACAGCCTCTGCAAGCAGAGCAGCAGCAGCAGATCGCATGCCACCATACGGTCATGGCAATATACTCCATGAAAATGTATTGCAAGATGGTATCTGATAACGTGGGTGCAAATAGTTGAGAAGCCGTTGGAAGCCAGCATCTTCCACAACTGACATAGGCTGGAGATCCAATTCCATCATCTCGGTAATCACCTGTGTGATTTGCTGTGTTGTTGGATGTGAGGCATGATACTTTGTTAGTGCATGCAGATCATCCATTATTGGAACTGCCATGGGAGACATTGATGTGGATCGCTTCACTGGTGGTGTGCAAAGTGCTGATGACTGTTTCTGCCTTGTAGTATCAGTGGACTCAGAAGTGACCAGGACAGAGGAACTCTGCTTTCATGAGGGGGAAGGAGTACCATGACTACTGGGTTGCTCGAATTCAGATCTGTCAGTACCACCACCACTGACAACAGTGCATGCCTGTCCAATGGAGGGGTTTGGTCTTGGTGAAACCAAGGCTCCAGATCCAGATCCAGATGAGCATCGATACTGTTGAGGCTGCTTAAACTTCAAGTGGTGCTGTAATGATGTTGCGGTTAAGTTAGAGAGTGAGTTCCCTTGGCTTATAGCATTGTTGCAAAAAGAACAGACTGCCCTTCCTTGTGTCCTCCTTTGACACAGTGAAATGCAGCCACACAGCACTCTTAACACTGTGGTTACCAGTGATTTTGGTAGCACCACATCCCCCAGTTCTTTTTTCAACAGATGTTCCTGTCTTGTACTCATGTTCTTGCCCTGTGACCACTGCCCCCGATGGTGCCATGCCAGTGCTGCTATCACTTGGCTGCTCTTCAGGCTGTGACAGAGTCTGCTGAAGAAAAGTCAGTGTTGTTTGTTTGGTCTCAGGGGGAAGGGGACCCTTACGCTTACTGCTACTTCTGCTACCCTTGGTACTAGTGCTACTCCTAGAGGCTGTTTTGCCAGCCACTTTTTTTCTGCCCTAAAGGTACATAGCATACTCTGCCTCATCCTCAAAGTCACTCACATTTGCCTCTGATGAAGAAGATAATGTGTCACTGGGCAATTCATGTGGAGGGGAAATACTCAGAACCAGATGACTGGTCCTCCTCTACAACTTTTTCAGGAATACCAAGAAGCTGAGAAGCAGGAGGCATAACTGTATCAACTGTAGTGGTCACACTGGAAATATGCACTGTGGCAGGGATAACAGACTGTAGTGATAGTGTTACAGCAGTGGTAGTAGTGGCACGGTTCATAGCGTCAGTAGTGACTGAAGTGACAGTCACAGTTGCAGGACTGGCTGTAGTAGTCATGCTGTCAGTTGTTGTGGAAGACATGGTCTTTATAGTGGTGGTGGAAGGGACGACAGATGTGATGGTAGAGGTGAGAGATGAGGACGCATTGGTGGTTGTGGGAGTCGAGACCAGTGCGTCCTTCTGCTTGAGCTTCTTGTATCACTTTCTCCTGTGCCAGTCACAGTACTACTGTTGCTGGAAGAAATAGGCTTGGAAAGGGTAAAGAATAATTTTGGGCATTGAATACGGCCTGACCGTCGCTCACAGTCAGGTTCAGCATCACCAACCTGTTCCTCCATTGTAGATTTGCATGGGTTGGACCGAGTATGTTTTTTACCACCTCTACCTGCCATTGTCTATGCCAACAATTTATAAACACTCTCAAGTACTATAATATTTTGTAAATGCAGCAGTACCAATTTATTTTAGCACTAAAAAATTCTTTCAAGCAGCACACATGCAGGGCAGGCAAGGGTGTGCACTCAGTGCAACTGGGTGGCATCACTGCCTAGCCATAAACTGTGGCCAGTAGGAGTGCAGTCAGCCGACTGCCCTCTGAGACTGCTGGCAGCTACTCATATTCGTGAAACCTGAGCCCAACCTCGGATTACACCATAAATATTTTTTAAGACAGATTTCTACAGCAGAACTACTGTAATACTTTTTATTTGTAAATGCACAGAAGTTTGATTTTTAAAACACAAAAACATTCTTGCAAGCAGCATGCGAACAGGGCAGGAAAGGGTGTGCATGAAGTGCAACTGTGTAGCATTGTTACGTGGTCCTAAACTGTGGGCAATGAGAGTACAGTCAGCCAACTGCCCTCCAAGACTACTGGCTGCTATTGACTTTTGTGAAACCTGAGCCCAACCTCAGATTACACCACAAATATTTTTAAAGACAGATTTCTACAGCAGAACTACTGTAATACGTTTTAGTTGCAAACACATTGAAGTTTGATTTATTTTAGCACAAAACAATTCTTGCAAGCAGTACACACGCAGGGCAGGCAAGGGTGTGCACGCAGTGCAGTTGTGTGGCATCATCACCTGTCCCTAAACTGTGGGTGGTGGGAGTGCAGTCAGCCGACTGCCCTCTGAGATTTCTGGCTGCTACTGGCTTTGAGACACCTGAGCCCCCCACCCCCCAGAATACTTATTATTTACACCACCAAATTAAAGACAAGCTTTTTAAATAGTACAGTAGTCAAGCTAGACATTAGAACTAGAGTAAGTAACTGAATAGACATAAAATAGATTTAGTAACACTGTCTTCTTCTCCTTCACCTCCGAGCAGAGGCCTGTGAAATCAAGGAGGAAATAAAACTACAAGTCTCTCTGCAGCTCCTGGCAAATAAATCACTAGATCAGAAACTTTCTCTGGGGGAAAAAAGGCTCCCAACAGCACCAGACAGGCACTAAGAAACACAGTACTCCTTCACCTCTACAGACCACAGCACAGAGACCCCTGAAATGAAGATTGTGAAACTGAGTATCTCTCTGCAGCTCCTGGCAAATAAATGGTATTTACTTACCTAGTAAAGAGGATTATCCCTGCAACATTTCCAATGCTCGTCTATTCCTCACAAGTGGGTAATCTCGTAAATTTTGGTCAGCTAGAGGCCAATCCCCTAGCCATGACAATACTGTCCAGTTGGAAACTTCCCTAGCAGAGAAAAAGATCAAACAAACCACCACATGGAGGGAATGGACAATAGTAGGAATACCAATAAATAACCACCAAGAAAACCCCAACAATAATATGAAGGCATTCACTGTAATCAATCAATCAATCAATCAAAATCTTTATTTAACCAGGCGAACACCATTGAGCAGAGCTCCTTTTCAAGGTGGACCTGGGTGAACACAAATACAAGATAACAGGGTAATACACAGAAATAATGATACACAGGCATGATCAAAAATGAACATGGATAATACATTGCAAGGAAAATGCAGGATAAGTGCTATAAATGTTTTTAGATTAGCAGTTGGGCTAACATCCGTAACAGAGATAAGTCAGTGACAGTGAAAAGATGGGATGACTGAAGACAGAGGGAAGGGACTGGGGTCCCTGAAGCACCATGGAGAACAAATGGGACCTAGAGCACAGGTTGGGAGATAGAATAGGGCAGTAGGGCGGGGAAGGGGAGGAAGATGAATAGATCCGAGGCAAATAGAGGGAAAGTATGAACCAGTGCAGTGGTAAATGAGGAACCTGACGAATGGGAATAGACAGGGGATGCAGGGGGAAGGGAGAGTGGGTATACGAATGGGACAAGAGCAGTGGATAGCTGAAAGTAGGAGAGAAGAGAGGATGAAGGAGAGAAGAGATGATGAAATGGATGGGAGAGGGCCGGAGAGAGGCTGGGATCAGCGAAGGACTGGAGGGAAAAGAGGCAACAGAAGAGGGAATGGGGGGGCATGCACCAGCTCAGAAGAGGATCTAGGATGAGCCAAGACAAGAATGATAGGGGGAGGTTTAGTCAGGGAATAAGTAATAAGTAGGTAATAAATATAAAACCTCACATGAAAGGAGGTAGAAGTCATAGTAAAAAAATGTCCTCTGAAGCAACATGAATAACATCAAGGACATACAGAAACAAACACTGTATAACATAAATGAAAGGCAAGGTAAGCGAAAGTCCAGTCCTTGCACCTAGCATTTTTCACATGGTTCAGGCTGCACAGATACCTGGTTCATCCACAAGTGGGAGGGTTGGAGCACTGGAAAGGTTGCAGGGATGATCACCTGCAACTTTTCCAGTGCTCCTATATTCCTCACAAGTGGGACTTTTGTAGCAGTACCATGAACAAGCCCCGGGTCGGGAGATGAACAATACATTTCCCAGCACTCTAAGCAGCCTAAAGTGCAGCTCCTCATACATATCCCCGCCAGCTGAAGCTATGGTCAGCCTGTAATGGTGACCAAATATTAGCACAGAGGCCCAAATGGTGGTAGTGCAGATATCCTGCACCAATGGTCCCCCCCTCCACTCATATGGCTGACCTTGCCCTGGAGACTGTATTCAGTGGGACTCCCAGTCATGAGGGGAGCTGCCCAATACTGCCTCAGTGTGCAGATAAAAATATGCCAGTAACTAGCTCCTAGCTGGCTCATTGCTGTTGTAGTTTTTGCCTGCCAGCCCCCTTACTCCACAGAGTGCCCAATGCCCCTTGCATTCAATGCACTGCAGCTGATGCCCCTGGAGTGGACGCTACAGGAGGGTGCACTCCATGGCACAGCCAGAGCTGGGGATGCTATGGAGAGTCCTGAACCAGAGCAGGGGTGCCAGCCAGATGCTACTTGAGGGTTTGGCTCCACCGATTCCCTGCTCTTGCAGTGTGATCCAGTTTATTTATTACATTTTTTTTGCCTAGAAATGCTGTCAGTAGAAGCCTCTCATGGGATTTGGTGCTGCTGTGAGTATTCCCATTTGGCCACCATTCTGGGATTGTCCCAAGATGGCTGGCATTCCCATGAGAATGCTTGAAAACAGTGTTGTGGAACAAAGAGAAAACATGGCCTTGATCTTGTGAGGATATGGGTCCAGCAAGATCCACCTGTTTTGCGCTGGCTAGCCTTTTGGACCCTGTTCTGGTTAAAAAAAATGGTGTGTCATCAGGCCTGGGGTGGGTGTCCCGGTGGTAACCCCCATGACCTCGCTCAGTGCCACAGGGCAGCGGGAAGGGAAACAGTAGCTCCTCTTGAGAGAGTCATTGGACATCGCGGCAGCAAGATTTTGAGCATGTGAATGGTCCAGAGCTCCACATACCAAACCAAGCCACATGAGAGTGCAGCCGAGAAGGGAGGAGACATCCCCAGAATGATGCTGGTGAGCTCATAGTGCGGGAACACAACTTAGTGGGAGCTCGCCCCCCATTCTGCCAGGTTGCCCATAGCCACAGTTGACTGATTTGGCCTGAGAAATATAAGCTTCCACAATGGGGTTTGAGACACTGTGAGTACTGAGGGCAGGGGGTTCATCTTATACTTGGATCCTTGGTAAGTAGGTACAGCCCGCTAGGCACATGAAAAAATGAAAATCAGTTGGCAAGGGACCTAGTTTGGGAGGGAAACTGCTATTTGGGACATCCTTTCTACACTAGTGCTCCGTTTTTAACATCTTAGTCCACAGTGCTACAGACATGCCTCTCATCTGCTATGAACTTTGCATAGTACTATGTTTTTACACTCATATTTGCTTTTGCTACACAAACATTTACTGATATTCATCATAATGTTAGATCTATTTCTGGACACACAAACTATTAAAACATTGAATTAACTTGATAGAAACATTCCTTAAAACTAAATATATGGGTCCCACTATTCTTAAATGTATTATTTTTTTAAATAAGAAAGTGCTACACATTCTGGCCATTTGCTCTGAATTTTAAAGGCCAGTGCTATGCTTTTTAATTCTGTAAGAGAAGTGACTTGCTCAGAGTCTTTTGCCTGCTGGAAACCGTCACCAGCACAAAGGCATTGCAAGACTGCAGACCCTGTGTGAGTACAGAGTGAATTGAGACAAGTAAGGGTTAACTCAGGAACCATGCTGTGCAGGGACTGATGATGAGCTCATCCTTTCAATCTGGCAACTTGGAGGTCTAACCATTACCCTGTGCTAGATGATGTTGAGAGGCACAATAATGGTTGCCTGGTATCTGCCCGCTCTATGAACTAAGGGGTACGCTCGTCAGATTATTACAAAACACAAAAGCACAGCAGAATCTTCCAGGGGCTTCATACGGTGCACAGTATGTAGTTCAGGATGTCTCAGAAAAAACAAGCTCTGGAGTGTAGGAATCATACTTGGGTCTACTGAATGCACACAGGTCATTAACATTCTTGTGTGTTAAGCTCCCATTGACTGCTCTCCTGGATCCTAGTACCTGTGGATCCCAAGACTCCTGATGAACACTGCCTGACTTGGAGTAGACACTACATGAGGGTCCAGTCCTCAGGGAGCTGCTGGTGGGGATGCTACCTGAGGGTCCCAACCTGCACAGGGGTGTAAGGTAGGATACTACTAGAGGGTCCAGCTTATCTTGTTCCCCTGCTCAATGCCCTGGGAGCTTTGTTCTTTTAAGTGTGAAAACACAATGTGTAGAAAGTTAGGAGAACATCCTATGGTTAACATGTGCTTTCCTCTGTTGATGTACTATTATGATAGGAAAGATAAAGAAAAAGTAACATTTTGTTAGAAAATTACTTGAGAGTTTGGGAGCAATCAGTGATCATGATGCAGCCTCTTTGGGATGCCTGAAGTAAAATGGACAGTATTGTCATGGCTGGGGGATTGATTGGCCTCTAGGGGTTAGGGTTGATATCCCGACATGGATTTGTCCATCACTAATTTGCCCAATGCTGACTGCCTGAATGGCAAAATCCCTACAGGTACTAAATCCTGTCAATTATAATCCTGTCATTTGCAGAATTGTAAATCACTGAGGCATATACGCAGCACAGCACATCTAGAGTATTTCTTCCCAGACATTGCCATCACACAGCAGCTTAAAAGCAAATGTAAATTCGTGGTAATATTTTGCCAGAGACAGTTGGCTTACAATATAGACCACTAAACTGTTAAACATCATGGCATTTGCTGAATAGCAAATCACCTGGGCATATACATAGCACAGCACATCGGGAGTATTTCTTCCCAGACATTGCCATCATACAACATGCCAGAGACAGTTGGATTAAAATATTTACCAGTAAACAGCTAAACAGCTAAATATTTACCACTGCAGAGCTGCTTTTGTGCTTGTAGCTTCCCATTCCATTGATGGTCACTGCGTGATGCAAGCAGGCATCCAGGTCCAAATAGGGGGTGGGGGGAGGCTGCCGAGTACAGTGGTACAATTAATGAAATTAGTGTTGTACCTGTTGTGAGCATTCTGTGTGTGTGACCACTGTTAGCACTTAATTACTTAATTGTGAAATTGACAGTTTATAATGTTTTGACCTTTACAGTCTGCTGGTGTTGCTGTCTGTTCATTTTGAAATGGCATCTATTGTTTGTACTACTGTGCCTTCCCAGCAAGGTAACAATAAAATAAGCCATGCTGGATAGCTATATGTTAAGGAACGCAACCATGGTGATTTGTATTACTGGTGTTGCCAGAGTAGAAAAACACCACTGTGTCTTTGTTGGGCATTGACCATTTTTAGTAGGAGACCAGCATCATCTGAGGAAAGTCTCAGAACACAATCATAAACCGGATGCTAGCGATGCGCCGATTGCATCTGCTCTTGCTTCATTGAAGAGCTCTGCTCTTGCCCCTAATGATATGCTGGCACAGCTCATTCAGACACAGATGTCTGCAGGGTGATACAGTAAGCTGCTCAATGTAATTTTTGAAATGCCAGAAAATAATTTACTAATTTGCTTTTTGCTTAAACTGTTCAAAAAAGTAACTCTCTGAAGTAGAAATGCTTTGTCAGGCAAAATACAGTCCACTTCGGGAAATTGTTTGTTGGGTGAAAAATAGTCGGGTGGATTAGCGAGTCAGGAAATGGGAGTCAGGATATAATTTATCAGGCAATCACATGCAGGGAATAAGTATGGATCCTGCCTCTACCTGACCAAAATTTACGATCATGCATCAGCCAATAGGATGGCTGGAGGATAACCCACTTGTGAGGAATATAGGAGCACTGGAAAGGTTGCAGGGGATAATCACTACATCAGATGATTTCTTTTAGAAACAAAAGCCCTCCCACTAGAACTAGGCACTAAGAAACAAAGTCCAAAACAAAAAACAAAGGTTTTGTGATGTAAAAATATAATTTTATTCTCCTTCTAATCTCTCCCACTCTTAGAGCTTTCTCCACTACGATCTCCACTATGTCTTTCTCAGCAGCAATGTGGCTGGCTTTGGAAAAAAATGCTCAGCAATTGGCCAACAAGTCTTTCAAGATCTTAAAATCCCACAGGAATGCCGACCAGAATATCAGCTGAATAGTGACGCTATTTAGTATTCAGCTTCCGAATACCAAATTTCACATTATTCATGGTATTTGGGATTTAATATTTGTTACTCGTACACCCCTAATAATTGGGCAGGAAGGGGGACTTGTAACATTTTAATCAGTGTGTTATAAAATGGTTAGGGAATTTCCTGTATCTTGACTGGCCAAGAAGATTTCAAAGGACTGTGGTTCAGGAATAGGATCCACAGTGTTTTACACTTCTTCTGACAAACAGGATGCAGCACGCTAAAGAAGCAATACTTCTCAAAAGATGTTTTAAAATCCTTCTACTGGCCATGTTTGTGGGGATAATATGTCCACACCCACTATTGTCATAATACATTTTAAAAACTTGTTTGCCCATATTTACATGAAATACTTGCAGCACACAAAGATCCAGTTAACACTGAAACTTTTCATCCTCAGTTCCCAGCAGTACAGTAGTTATTCATTTCAGCTTATCTGCTCTTCAAGGCCTGAAAGGCCCACTATAGATTTGTAGAGTCATCTTAAGTCAAGAGCTGTTTTTTAGACTCAATATTTGTTGCAATCCCTTCCCCATCACAACTCTCAAATCAACTAATTATTAGAAAAATGCAAAGTTTTTCCTCAGTTATTGATCTGCTGGGTCAAAACTATAGTATGTGCAGTCTGGCTACAGTTAGAAGAGTCAAGGAGTGACTGTATTAGCTTAGATTGGGTGCTTGTAGTAAAAGAACCCATGGAGTGAGTGTATCAACATGGGCAGGTGGGAGGAACAAGAGTCACAGAGTGGCTGTGTCAACATGGGCATGTGACTGGTAGCTACGAGAGCCTCAAAGCAGCTATACAAGCATGATCATTTGGGAGGAGGAGCCAAGTTGCAACTGCATGAGCAAGAGTGGGCAGGTAGGAGAAACAAAAGCCACAAAGTGGCTTTTTCAGCATGGGGGAACAGGGAGCCAGGGGGAGCTGTGAAGAGTCTTTGTGAGCACTGGCAGGTAGGCAGGAAGGAACAAATAGAGCCATGGAGCAGTTTTATTAACATCAGCCAATCATATCTCTTTCCATGCTCTGTGACTATGTCATCCAGGCCTGAGTATGCATAACAAATTGTTGTGATCTGAGGTTTCCTCTCCCAGCACTAATTAATTCACACTCAGTCTAAAAGGAGAAATGAAAGTCAAGACTAGACCAGGATTTTAATTAATGAGTAGGTTTTTAAGGTGGGGAGGGTAGTGGAGGAAAGAAAGGACTGGGCTTAGTGATGTGCAAAAACAAAATTTCACTGGTGGAATTACTGCAAAAGACTAAATTTTTCTTCTATGCAATTTCAGAATGTACTTTGTCACTGTCAAACTGTCAGCGAACAGTTCTACAGAATTTCTTTTTTTTCCAATTCAAAGTTTATTAGGATTATACAATACAAAAAGAGAATAAACAGTTTACATATATACCCAAAACAAGTACCTGATAATCTGTCAGATCCTTCCTCCCACCCACCCACCTCCCCTCTCACTCAGCCCTCCGCTACTCTCCCTAATCCCATGCACAGAGTAACTGTTGTTATATCATTTGCTATAAAGAAGGCATGTCTAACTTGCAAAACTTGGAAAATCATGGAGTTTGAGAGATGTAATTTGTCCATAATGTCAGGGGAAGAAAACCATGTCCTATCTACTTTTACTAAGTGAGTAAATGGGCCATTCCCTAATTGAGACAACCAATGCGCTGAGAGGACCATGTTGTCTGTCTTATAATTGGGGTTACCCCATACAGTCTGTGCCAAGTCCTGAGCATGATTATATTTAAGAAATGAACAAAGCTGAGAATGCACCTGTACAGAAGTGGCTATAGGGGAGGTTCATAATGGTAAAGGGAGAGATTTTAATTGTATATGTAAGAGCGCAGAGGAAGAGATATTGTGGTATTTTATTTGATATTGCTCAATTTTGAGCCACACTGGGGGAAAAAAGAGGAGAAAGCTGAGACTGTGCTGCTGAGACCCATCAAACGTATTTGTTAGCGTGACTGGCCCAATGGTAAAGACCAATATGTGGAAGACATAGACTCCCTCTGGTCTTTGGGGCAGCTAACTTATGGAAGGCCAATCTCGGCCTCTTAGCAGACCAGATAAAGTCAGTGATAAGACCATGGATTTTTTTTAAACCAAGAAAGGGGAAGCCAAATATTTAATAGGTTGAGAGGATAAAAAAGACAAGGAAAAATGTTCGTCTTAACCAGACTGATTTTTCCCCGGGGGGAGATTGGAAGAAGGGACCACCGATTCAGATCCTGGGTAATCGTGTGTCTAAGTGTCTGTGTCTAAGTCTAAGTTGAGTTTTTGAAGACTTGATGGACTTCTTGTGCATTCAATTCCGAGATATGTTAAGGAATCTGACTTCCAAGAGAGTCTCAAAGCTAATATATCAGTTTTAGGAGCTTATGGTTAAGGGGAAATACTACTGTTTTACTAATATTTAACTTGCAATTAGAAACGGCACTAAATTCTTCAATAATATCTAGCATGGGCGGTATGGATGTGGCCAGGTAAGACACCTGGAGAAGATCATTTGTGTAAGCAGATACCTTAATTTCATGTCCCTGAATAGTAATTCCTTGGATCTCTCGGCACACAGACAGTCTACGTATGAGAGGTTCTAAATAGAGGTTGAAAAGTAGGGGCAACAAGGGGCAACCTTGCCTTGTATGAGATTGTAGGGGGAATAGTTCTGAAATTACCCAGTTCCATGAGATCCGGGCAGTCAGGAATTTGTACAAGGCTTGTCTCCACTTCTGAAATTCCAAGGGAAAACTAAATGCTTTGAAGGTGTGGAAAATAAAATTCTAGTTGACCCTGTCGAAAGCCTTCTTGGCATCCTGGAAGAGCAAAGCTCTGGGAAAAGTGACATCCCTGGACACTGAGAAGATGTGAGTCAAAGTATGCAGATGGTCTATGGAGGACCTACCCTTCATAAATCCCACTTATTCTGGACCTATCAGATCAAGAACAACTATACTAATGTGGTCTGCTAATAATTTGGTGAGGATTTTGATGTCTTGATTTAAAAGGGAGATTGGTTGATCACTTGTGACTAATTCTGGACTTTTATAAGACTTGGACAAAAGGACTATCAAGACTTCAGACAATGATTTATCAGATTCTGCACCCGACAGAATGTGTTGATATGGGGGTATGAGTGAGGGGATCAACTGGTCGGCAGATTTTTTATAAAAATTGGGGGAGAAGCCATCAGGCCCTTGGGTCTTATCTGTGGGAGGTCTTTGATGACTTTAACCAGTTCTGCTTGTGAGATAGGAGATAATAAGAAAACTTACTGTGTCTCTGAGAGGGAGGGCAGGTGAGACTCTTCCAGATACTTATCTAAGTAATGGTCAGGGGGCACATGTGACATCGGACTGTATAGCTGCTTATAGTAGGCACTGAATTCAGTAACAATGTCCTCTGGGGAGATCTTCAAGGAGCCATCCTCCAGGGAATGGATTGCTGCAATTAATCTGGAAGATTCTTGCTGCTTTATTCTTAGTGCCAACAATCGACCTACTTTTTTCCCTTGGTCTGTATAAGATGCTTTAACTTTTAAAATTGCGAACTCTGCCTTCTCTCGCAGCAGCTCCAGACGTGCGTCTTTCAGTATAGCCAAATCCTGTCTAAGTGATTCCGGAGAGTGTGGGGTAAGCTTAGTTTCAAGATCCTGAATTTGAGCAAGAATAGTCAATAACTGCTTATCTCTTTTCTTTTTCTGGTTCAAGGCCAAGTCAATCAGAATACCTCACAAATAAGCTTTCAATGCACACCACTCCACATCTGGTAGGTTTGTAGAATTTTGATTAACATGTCTTGATTTGATTAACATTAACATTAATATGGTCAGAAACATATTTGGTTGCTCCAGGGTCCTTTAAGAGTTGGTTATTGACCTTCCAACATCCCCCAGTTTTGGGGAGAGTGAGAAGGGAGAGTTGACAGGTAACCAGAGAGTGATCTGAAGGACAGCCTGGGTGAATAGACTAATCCATAAGCCCTGGGAGAAGAGGTTGAGAAATAAGTAGGTAATCTAGCCGGGAGGGTGCCTATGTACCTGAGAAGTGAATGTGTATTCCCTATTGGTGAGGTGTAGGACATGCCAAAAATCACACAAGTCCACTTGATCCATTAGTTCTCAAGATGCCCTTTGGGCAGGGGAAAGCCCTTTACGAGATAACCCTGATCGATCCATTATTGGGTCAAAAGTTACATTTAAATCTCCCCCAATAATTATCAGGATTGAAAGAAAAGGAGCTAGTACATTGATTAGTTGCATAAAGAACCCTGACGTATCCGTAGTTGGGCCATATACACTTCCCAATAGGACTTCTACAGTATACTGTATATTTTACCCCTGACCAGCACAAATCTACTTTAGGGTCTTTGATAATTTGAACCGGAGAAAATGGGACTGTCCTTGCTATTAATATCATCACCCCACAACTCTGAGTAGTACCACCCGCTGAGCAAATCTGCCCTATCTGTTGTCTCCTCCTCTGTATAGCCTCGGAGTCTAATAAGTGAGACTCCTGTGTAAATATGATCTCCGCTTTCAGTAGGCTTAGGTGCTTCAAAACTTTGTATTGCTTAATTTTCTTTCTAGCCACTTTAATATTCCATGTAGCCAGTAACATACTCCTAGCCATTTGGCTCCCATTTGCAAGTGATGAGTTCTTCCAATAGTATATTGAATATTTTTAACCTTTGCTGTGCCGAGGACTGATATATCAGTCCAAAATTCCTATGCGTTCTAATTCTGTCAGCAGCCTAAGGGTTAACCCAGGTACCCTATTCTGTCCATATTCTGTGCCTCTTACGCCCCCACTCCTATAGTAAACCCATATTTAACGTGAAATCCCAGAAACTCACAATAGTCATAAACCACACCCCAAAATAGGGAAAACACCCTGCCCTCCCTACCTCCCTTACTGTCACAAACTCCACTCCACAGTACACTAGTTTACGGCTCCCCCCACCACACCTATAAAGTTCTACTACTTACTGATATAAAGGAAAGGCCAAAACAAAGAAAAAGCTCTTTCTTAAAATAAACTTGTACCACATGTTCTGCTAACAACCCTTTAGTAGTCCTATTCACCCTGTAAGTACCTTAAAGGGGCACTTTATTACAGTATTATCAACTATGAACTTGAACAGCTATGGATTTAACTTTTTACAATGGGTAAACCATGAAGATGATGAACCTTAAGGGCATATGAAAATAATAAGGCCTCATATCTGTTACAGACTGAAATTATACTGAACGACTGGCAGACCCTCATAACCATACTAATGTGCATGGACCTATGCAAAACATGCATTATATTATTAATTTCTAGCGAGGTCAGTCCCATGCAATCTTGTTTTAGCCAAAACCATAACTTGTCATCTAAAAGAATGCAGAAATGGAAGATATTGACATTACTCCTGCTTTTTAAAATTAGATTCTCAAGCCAGCCAGCTGAACCTCAGTTAGATTCCATGCCTCTATCAAACTGCACTGCACTGCTGGCATGTATCCATAGCCAAAAAAGCATTCATGGACCTATGCAAAACCTATAACAGAAACTTCTATCAAGGCTAAACCCTTGCAGTCTTGCTTTAGGCAAAACCATGTTTCTTCATCCAAAAGAAAGCAGGACTGAAAAAAAATTAACATTAGTCCTGCTTTTTAAAATTGGAGCCTCAAGCCAGCTGGCTGAATATCAGTTAGATTCCATGCTTCCATCTAATGAACGGCACTAGAAAATAAACAGAAAAGAAAGAGAAAGAGAAGAAAAAAGAAAGGAAACACTTTTGTTGATTATATTGTCTCGATCATCATTACTGCTGTGATCTCTTGTACTGTGGGTGTCTTGCTCCCTCTGGTGGCAGCATTGAGCTATTTTTTTTTTTTTTTTGTTTAAATCTACCCGATTTCCCTTTGGATCCTTATATTTCTCCACCACTAGAGGCATCAGGCTGTGGTTCCCCCCTCTTTAGCCACTGCTCGCTTAGTCTAGTGATCAACCTCCTGTGTTCTCTCACCGTCACTGGGTGTACTATGGAGTCCTGGCTGACTTCAAAATTGTGGCTCATCCTGTTCATACTTCTGCCAATCTATACTCAGCTGCTGTCAGACCAACCTAGTCTGCAGGCGTCCCTTATGGTGGTTGACAATTTGGCATGCCCCACTGGTACAATGCCCCACCTGGTTGCTACTTCCCTACCCCACTGCCATATACTCCCATGTGCCACAATTATGCCGGCACACACTCAGCTTATTACCCTCCTTAAGATAGCATCCTCGCCTTTCATTCTGACTATCCCCCCTAAAATTAGTAAGTGACTTCTATATCACTCTCCCAAGGGATACAGGCTCCCACCGCTTCGTATTCTCCTGTTCCCTTTAGCATCTGGCAACATCCACCCAAATCCTGGTCCTGCACATGCCCATCCACCAGCCGGTGCTCACCCAGGCACAAATCCACTCTCTCTACCAAAAGGACTTAAAATCATCCACCTAAACATAAGAAGCCTTGCTCCCAAAATCTCTCTTTTACAACCCTTAGTCCAGGACTACGCCCCTCATATCATCATGATCACTGAATCCTGGCTATCCAAATTCATTCCTGATCAGGAAATAGCTATCGATGGCTTTACTTTATCTAGGCAGGATAGGTCTGGATAAGGTGGCAGGGTGGCTATTTATACCTCCTCCACCTTCCAAATCACTCCCTCCTTCACCACATCTGTCCAGTCATCTCACGATGCTCTCCTTTTAAAAATCTCCTATCCTCACACAGCCCCCATGTTTATTGCAGGAGTTTACTGTCGCCCTGGTCAGCCACATTCCAACGTCACTGACTTGCTCTCTAAGCTCTCCTCGCTCGCCTGTGAGGGTGAACTCTTCATCTTGGGTGACTTAAATCTAAACTCTAAACTGGCTGGCCCCATCACTGGCTAACATCGGCTCCACTATTGAAGCTTTAAACTTCCACCAGCTGATCCAGGAACCCATTCGTCTAAACCTTAAAACACTAAACCACTCCTTGCTGGACCTGGTCCTCACCTCCCATCCACATCGAGTCGTGTCCTCAGGGCTAAATCCTGACTCTATTAGTGACCAGCATATGACATTTGTAGTGCGGAAAATACATAGGCCTAAATTTCCTCCTAAAATTATTCTCATTTGTCCCTTCACATCACTCGACCTGCAATCCTTGCTTCATGACCTTACACAAACTGACTGGTCCCCCCTTATCTCAGCAGCTTCTGTGGACAATGCTCTTGCTTACTTCACCTCTAAGTTTCTGCAAGTTTGGAACTCCCGTGCCCCCCCCCCACAAAACCAGGGTTCACGGCAGTCACCTAACCTGGGCCACCCCCGGGCTTCTAGCCTGCCAACGTGCTCGCGACCTGGCATGGCGCAAAGTCAAAGCCTTCA
This sequence comes from Neoceratodus forsteri, assembly GCA_016271365.2. Lineage (NCBI taxonomy): Eukaryota > Metazoa > Chordata > Ceratodontiformes > Ceratodontidae > Neoceratodus > Neoceratodus forsteri. The sequence goes on from CM057452.1 coordinate 1,409,066,813, forward strand.
ACTGCCCTGGAGATCACCAACGCTACTGTGAATGGTGGAATGGCTGCACCAAAGCAATCCACCTTGCTAAAGCTGAGCACTTCAAATCCAACTTCCAAACCAATACAAACAGCCCTTCTAAATTCTGGAAGGTTGTTCACTCCCTCTTCTAGTCTTCCTCCACCCCCCCCCCAGGCACAACCATTCTGTTCTCTCAGAACCTATCAACATTGCTGAGTGCTTTAACTCCCACTTCGCCACCTGTGCCTCTTCTTCTGCTATGTACCCCCTAGCACTTCCCCGACCAGCTGGCCCCTCCTTGTGCACCTTACACTGTCTCCCACCCTAATCCTACTCCCTCGCCCCAGTCCACCCTCCTCCCAACCCTGCCCCTCTGCTCCTCTGTCAGACCCTCCACCGAACCCCTTACACCTCACCCCCCCCGTTCTCCTTCTCCCCTGTCACTCCTGCTTCTACCCTTCAAGCTCTCCTGGCCCTAAAACCTACTAAAGGCTCCTCGCCCGATGGCCTTGATCCCAGGCTCATTCACATCTCTGCTCCTGCCATAGTCTTCCCACTCTCCCTGTTACTAAACCTCTCCTTTGCGACTGCCACTGTGCCCTCTGTCTGGAAGCATGCTGTTGTCCTCTCACTCCTGAAGGGTAGTAACCCCTCCTCCCCTGGTAACTATCATCCTGTCTCCCTTCTGCCAACCTTAGCTAAACTACAGGAACACTTAGTACTCAAACAAATATCTCTGTTTCTCTCAGACTCCACTTTTTTCATCCCCTTCCAGTCTGGCTTCAGGAAATTCCACTCTACCACCACCTCACTCCTAAGATTAACTGACACCATTTTCTCAGACTTTGACAAAGGGCATATTGACGCAGCTATCTTTGTAGACCTGGCCAAAGTCTTTGACACTGTTTCTCACCCCCTCCTCCTTCACAGCCTTTCAGCTGCTGGTCTATCCCCATCTGCTACAGGATGGTTCAGTGTCTACCTGTCCGGCAGGTCGCAATCAGTAAGAATTGCTAATACTATCTCTTCCCCCCTGCCTATAACCACTGGAGTCCCACAGTGCTCTGTGCTAGGTCCCATTCTGTTCTCCATCTTTTTAAATGACCTCCCCCGGGTTTGCACCACAGCTAGCATCCACATGTATGTGGATGATACAGTATTGTTTACCTCTGGCTATACTGTTGCTGATGTTACTACCAGGCTTCAGTCCGACTTCACCAAAGTACAGCTCTGGTCTAGTTCTCATCAACTCTTTCTAAATGCCAAGAAGACAGTCTTCAGGTCCTTTGGCACAAAACAGAGCCTCGCTTGGCTAACTCACCTCCCTTCCTTCCACACCCTTGATGGGACTGCTTTAGAGGACTCCTTCTCTTTCAGGTATCTCATCATCTGGCTGGACAGACACCTTGACTTCTCTGTACATATTGATGCTGTTCTGAGAAAACTAAGGCCTAAGCTTGGGGCACTTTACAGAAACCTCGGCTGCATCTCACTCCCCGCCAGGTGTGAGCTGGTACAGAAGATGATCATGCCCATTTTCGACTACTGCGACATAGTCTACGAAGCTGCCCCACAGTCCTACCTATCCAGACTGGACTCTCTCTTTAACTCCTGTCATTTTGCTCTTGATGCCCCCTTCCATACCCATCACTGTGACCTCTACCGTGCTCTCAACCTTCTTCCACTACACTCCCGGTGCACATTTCATGGTGCTATATTCATTTCTAATTTCTGGCTTGGTTCTCTCTCCTCTTATATCTCCTCCTCTCTTGGCACCCCTGCCCTCTCCCTCTATTCCATGAGATCCCATGCTGACACTCTCACCCTATCACTTCCCTGCAGAACCTCTACCTCTGGCCAAAAAGCCTTCTCCTACTACCTGCCTAAAATGTGGAATGCTCCACCTCCCCAAATCCTTCACTCTTCCTCCCTCTATTCGCTTACCACTACATTGCACAACTACCTCACACCCTCTTGCATCTGCTCCTGACCCCCTCTTCCTTATTTGTCTCCCTCGCTGTTCTTTTGCTCCATCTCCCGTCCCCCCCCACTTGCACTTATAGACCAGGTCTTACATAGGGGTGTCTGGTTCCAACATGCTCACCCCTGCTGCATATTGCACTAGTGTACTGTCTGTATTTATGCACTGTCAACCTTGTATCCTATGTACTGATTCTACTTTGTATGCTGCTCCAAAGATCTGCTTGCACTGAAATGCTACAACAACCTTTATTATCTCAAATGCCATGTTCCTATTTTATAACTGTATGTATAATTACTCCATCTGAATGTATTTACCTGAACTTGTACTCTGTATATCTGTACTCTGTATATCCCTTTTCCCTTCCCCCAGGATATACTGTGAGATGAGCATTAAGTTGCTCAGCGTATCTTTCCTGGTGAAACAATTCAATAAATAAATAAAAAAATAAATTAATGTTGATGAACGTATATGCAACAAATGCCACACGATTGTGCACATAATCAAGAAGCCTGTTAGAAATCCATTGTAGATTAGGATATTTACTTCAGGATCTTCCATTAGATATTGCAACCCTTGATTTACAAAAGTCCATTGAGATTGTGGTTTGCCCTTCAGGACTTTCTACGTATCTTGCCTGGATAGTGAAATTAGCATGATCCTGAGGGCAAGATTTAGACAAGCCTTTGCAAGTCTACTTTTCAAATAGTGAGCTTGTCACTTTTTAAAGGAACTCTCTGACTACCATACTGTGCCAGTTCAAGTGTCCTGAAAAAGATCAGGAAGGGACACCTTAAGCCCAGTCAGAGCTGCTTCTGGAGTATCATATGACAGCCAGTTACCTGCTACATGGGACTGGAACCTCGCTTGATAGTTCATGCGGAATTTTATTCCTGCAGCTATTAGTTTCGAGACTAGGGGGTGGAAAGCAGTGCGTCGTTGCCTGATCATGGCGGGTAAGTCCTGTGCCACTCTCATTTTGACTCCTTCCCAGCAGACCTCCTGCAATTCCCTTATTTTTTAAAGAAAACGTGCACACCCCAAGAAATTAAGAAAGCGAAGATAAGTGGGCACTGTGGGGCTCCTGCTGGGAGGATCGGGTGGAAAGCCCAATGCACCCTTTCAGTCATATACTTTGGCCCAAATGGGGAAGGGCCAGCATTCTTTTCAACAAATTTCTGAACAAAGATCACCATATCAAGTCCCTCTTCATGCTCTGGCAAACCTATGAGGACCGCATTATTTCTACAACTGAGGCCCTCAAGGTCTTCAATTTTTAATTCCATTTTGGCCAGTTTCTACCTTGTTGCAATCAGCTCTGGGTCTACCTTCTCCACTCTTTTTTCAAGTGAGTAGATGCAGGCCTCGCTGTCTGAGGTTCGCACAGAGATGTCTTCCATAGCTTGTGCCAGTGATTTAAACTCCGTAGAAATGGAGAGGAGTTTGTCCCTAAAGGGCTTAATCTCCTCCAAAAATCTTTTGACTGTAAGCGGTTCTTGTTCTGGCAGGAGGTTAGTTGATCCCAGTAGATTTGCAGCACTAGAGGCCCTGGGTTTCTTTGGAGCCTTCTCTGGTGTAACCGGGGAAGTGTGCTTCACATTTTTTTTTTGCATTTCTACCTCCATGAAGTGCAAGTTGTAGCTCAGATTGATGCAGTAGGCTGGTGAGTCTTCCAACCATAGAAACTGATAATTTACAGCTAAACTACTGGAGAAAAGTTCACTTTGAAGGGAACGGGTAGCTGGAGCGATGAAGTGGAGCTGCTAACAGACGCTCTGCATCACGTGGTTCCCCCATAGAAACATAGAACATAGAATTTGGCTGCAGATAAGGACCGCTTGGCCCACCCAGTCTGCCCATTTCCCTACCTAATGAATAAGCTGCAGATCCTAGTTAACCAGCAGGCTACTTCTTTCTGCCTCCACCTCCTAGAATTGTCTTATGGCTGTCCCATGCATGCTTGAATTCAACCACTCCTCCGGAAGGCCGTCCCATGCATCCACAACCCTCTCTGTGAAAAAATACTTTCTTACATTACCTCTGAGCCGCTCCCCCATCTTCAAATTGTGCCTCCTTGTTCTTGCACACATCTTTTTTTTGAAAGATGCTACCCACTTTGACTTTGTTGATTCCCTTGAGGTACTTGAAAGTTTCTATCGTCCCCCCTCCTCCCTCGCTCACAGTATACATATTAAGCTCCTTTAGTCTTTCTTCATATGTCTTCTGGTGCAGACCCTGCACCATTTTAGTTGCCCTCCTCTGGACAACTTCCATCCTGTCTATGTCCTTGAGGAGATTGGATCTCCAGAACTGCACACAGTACTCTAGATGGAGTCTCACCAGCTGTCTGTACAGAGGGATAACAACTTCCTGTTTTCTACTAGTGATGCCTCCCTCTGCATCCCAGTATCTCCCCAGCCCTCCTTATTGCCCTCTCACATTGCTTGCCCACGTTTAAGTCATCTGATATGATTATCCCCAGGTCCCTTTCCATTTTTGTTGTTGTTAGTAACTCACCCCCCCATTGTGTACTCTTCCCCTGGGTTTTTGTTTCCCAGGTGCATTACCTTGCACTTCTTAGCATTAAATCTAAGCTGCCAGATATTTGACCATTCCTCTGACCTTGCCAAGTCCCTTCTCATCCTTTCCACCCCACCTTGTGCATAAACTCTGTTGCAGATCTTTGTGTCATCTGCAAAGAGACATACTTTTCCTTCCAGTCCCTCTGCAATGTCACTTACAGACATTGAAGAAGACCGGTCCTAATACTGAACCCTGCGGCACCCCACTAGTAACCCCCCTTTCTTCAGAGTGGACTCCATTTACTATTACTCTCTGTGTCCTATTCTCCAGCCAATTCTTTACCCAGGCTATCATCTTGGGACCCACTCCCAGGCTGGCTAACTTGTATATTAATCTTTTGTGTGGGACTGAGTCAAATGCCTTGCTAAAGTCTAGGTAGGCCATGTCCACAGCCCCTCCCTGATCTACTACTTTGGTCACCCAGTCAAAGAAATCTATTAGATTCGTCTGGCATGACCTTCCCACTGAGAATCCATGCTGCCTTGGGTCCTGTGCCCCTCTGGCCTCTGGGTACTTGACAATTCTTTCCTTCAGAAGTGATTCCATAATTTTTCCTATCACTGAGGTTAAACTAACAGGTTTGTAGTTTCCTGCTTCTGCCCTGCTCCCACTTTTGTGAAGGGGAATCACATCTGCCCTCCTCCAGTCCTCAGGTACCACCCCATCCTCCCATGATTTGTTAAAGAGGGTAGTCAGTGGTGTCACTAGTTCTACCCTTAGTTCTTTTAGAATTCTGGGATCAATCCCATCAGGCCCCATTGCTTTGTCCACCTTCAGTTTTAAGAGTTTTTTCAGAACCCTTTCTTCTGTAAATGGGCTGGTATCAACTTCTGTATCTAGAGTGTTTCTATTGTTTGTTTTAGGTACCTCCCCCTCTTCATTTGTAAATACTGAGCAAAAATATTTGTTTAGTATCTCCGCCTTTTCACAGACACCCTCTGCCCACCTCCCTCCCCTTTATTAAGCCTCAATATCCTTCCCTTAGTCTTCCTTCGCTCCCTGATGTACCTAAAAAAGGTTTTATCCCCCTTCTTAGCTGAGTTGGCTATCTTTTCCTCAGTTCAGGCCTTTGCTGTTCTGACTGCCTTCCCAGCTTTCTTTTGCTTTAACTGATACAATTCTCTGTCCTGCTCCTTCTGTGATTCCTTGTACTTTCTGAATGCTTTCTTTTTCTCTTGAACCTTCACTGCCACCTCCTTTGAGAACCATAGTGGTTTCTTACACCATTTTGTTTTGTTTATTTGCTTCACACAAAGGCTTGTTACTTCCATGATGGCAGTTTTATTATTCCCCATTGTTCTTCCACCCCTCCTTCCTGCCCATTTGCTAGTGCATTCCTTAGGCACTCACCCATTTTAGCAAAGTCAGCCCTCTGAAAATCCAGTACTTTTGCCTTTGTATGGCTTGACTCCATTGCTGTGTTTATTGTGAACCATACTGTTTGATGATTGCTAGTTCTCAGATAGCTACCCACTTCTACATCTGTGATCCTCTCTCCATCTCCATTTGAGAGGACCAGGTATAAGATTGCTCCCTCTCGAGTTCTACAGAATTTCTTTTTGTAGTTTAATATATTAATCCACAATTAATACATTCATTCCACAGTTCAGTGAATTACTAAGCTGTGGAATGAATGTATGGGATTAATGTGTTATACTGTGGACAGAAACTCTGCAGAACTATCACTGAACTGCAGAATGATTACATGTTCAGTGGACTGATGTATTAAACTGCAGAATTAAATTCCTCAACCATCATTCTGCATTTAAATACTAACATACTGATTGCTAGCAGATTAGGCCTTAAGGTCTATTGAGTCTGCTTGAACCTCAGAACCCTAGTTGGGTGCCGAGGTCCTCCCCCCCTTGTGTTCCAGAAACCCGTATCATCCATTCCCACCCCCCGGGCCAGGCCATCATCTGATACATTCACTTTCTGTGTCTGTACCACCCTCTCTTGAAACCCTCCTCTGTGGATCTCTGAACCAGCTAGCCAGGCAGCGCATTCCAAGGGTCCACCACCCTCTTAGTGAAAAACCTCCTCCTCTTTTACCCCCTCACCCATCCACCTTCCAACTTCAAACCATTTCCTCTGGTGATACCTCCCTGCTTTAGTCTAAAGATCCCTCCATGTTTACCCTATTTATTCCCTTGAGGGGCTTGAAGACCTCAATCATGTCCCCCTGCTCTCCTCTCCTCCAATGAAAACAGGCAGAGCTCCTCAAGTCTGTCCTCATACGTCAAATCCTCTAGTCCTCGTATCATCTTTGTTGCCCTGTTCTGTACCCTCTTCAGGAGCTGTATGTCCCTCCTCAAGTGTGGTCTCCAGTACTGTACACAGTACTCAAGGTGTGGTCTAACCAGTCCATTGTACAATGGCAGAATCACTTCCCTGCTCCTAGAGGTGATCCACCTTACTATGCATCCCAACATCCTGTTTGCCTTGCTAGCCACTCTCCTGCACTGCTCAGAGTTATTCATACATGCATCCATCATTACCCCTAGGTCTTTTTCCGTTGTTGAGGCCTCCAGCACCTCCCCTCCCAGGGTATACCTGTGTTTAGGGTTTCCCCGCCCAAGATGTAACATCTTGCACTTGGTGATATTGAAATTTAATTTCCATGTGTGAGCCCAGCTTTCCAGGGTGTCCAGGTCTCCTTGCAGGGCCAACCTCCCCTCTTCCCCCGCAACTACTGCTCCGATCTTGGAGTCATCAGCGAAGAGACTCATTTCACACCCTAATCCCTCCCTGATGTCCGATATGTATGCATTAAACAGGATTGGACCCAGAACTGAACCCTGCGGTACCCCACTACCGACCTCTCTAGGGTTCGAGAGCTCTCCACCGACCACCATTCTCTGGGTGAATCCAGCTAGCCAGTTTTCAATCCATCTGACCATAAAAGGGCCTACTCCCAACCCCATCAGTTTCTCCACCAGACCATTGTGGGGGACAGAGTCAAACGCCTTGCTGAAGTCCAAGAATAATACATCCACAGGCTTTCCCTGTCCAGTTCTGATGTTACCCATTCAGAGAACTCCACAAGATTGGTTTGACATGATCTACCTGGCACAAACCCATGTTGTTGACTATTCAGACCTCCCACCTCCTCCAAGTACACCCTCAATCGTTCCTTTAGTATACTCTCCATTAATTTTCCCACCACCGAGTCAAGCTGATGGGTCTATAGTTACAGTACTTCTCTCTCGACCCCTTGTGGATGGCACCACATGTGCCTCTCACCAATCCCTAGGTACCCTCCCTGTCTCAAGTGACCTGTTGAAGAGCTCCACCAGGGGTGCAGCCAGTATGTCCGCCAATTCCCATAGTACTCTCGGATGAATGCCATCTGGCTCAGGAGATTTATCTTTCTTTAGGGCATTGAGGGCTAACCACACCCTTTTGGTGGAGATAGCATCATCCGTTCCCTCCACCTTACTGGCCTTTTTATCCTTATCCTGATGTGATACCCCTGGGGTACCTCTCCCTCCCTCTTTCTCCATTTCTGTTGCTCCCTTGATCCCACTCACTTCCACTTCAATCCCCATCATGCCTTGCTTTGTAGATATCCCATCCCTCTCCCTAGTGAACACAGAGGCGAAATACTCATTTAATACTTCTGCCTGGTCCCTCCCCTCTTCCACCCACCTTCCTTCTGATCTCAATCTGCTGAGATTGCCCTTAGTTTTTCTCCACTCTCCAATGTACTGGAAGAACCCTTTTCCCCTCCATGTATCCCCTGTGCCAGCCGTTGTTCTTTACTGACTTTTCCCCCCTCACCATCTAGGTGACTTTTCTATATGTAAGATGGCACATTTCTTTTTCCTATCCCCTCTTGTTGTTTTATATTTTTTGTAGGCCGCCTTCTTTTCTCTGACCACTACCTGAACCTCACTGGACCACCAGCATTGTTTATGTGACCTTGCTCCCTTACGTTTCACCTTAGCACAGGTCCTGACTGCCTCATGAAGTCCCTGTTTTATGACCTCCCATCTCTTTTCCACATTTGTCATTGATGTAATCCACTTCAAGTAATCCTTGAGAATATTTCCCATGCCCACAAAGTCTGCCCCCCTGAAGTCCACTGCCAGTGTTCTAGATCTCTCCCCCCTGCTTATTTGAAACCAGACAGTATTGTGCTTGCTACCAGTCAGGGGATCCTCTACAACCAGGTCCCTTACCAGATCCCCATCTGCCAGAACCACATCCAGGACATGCACCTCCCTTGTGGGCTCCATCACATGCTGAGTTAAGAACATATCCTGGAAGCCGTCCAGCAGCCTCTGCTCCTTGGCCACCTTAGAGGACATGGTTCCCCAGTTTGTACCTGGCATATTAAGGTCCCCCATCAACAACACTCCTTCCCCTTTTGGTCTATACTGGGCAATGATGTTGTCCAGCAAACCATCCTCCAGAACATCACCCATCCTATATACTGCACCCAGCTTGACCTTACCTCCTGCTGGGGTTCGTAAGGGGACCCATAAGGCCTCCACATTTCCCTCTGCCTCTTCTACCCTAGCAATTTCTATGTCATCTCTAATGAACATAGCCACTCCACCCCCTCTGCCCTCCTTTCAATCCTTCCTAAGCATAGTGTACCCCCGCAAGTTTAGGTCCCAGTCATGGTTGTTGTTTGCCCACGTTTCTATGACTGCTGCCACATCCACCCCCCGGACAGCATGGCCTGGAACTCTGGCAACTTGTTTCCCAAGCTCCTGGCATTTACTAACACCACCCCCCAACCCTTATCCCTGATCCCCTTTCTCGAACCCCACCCAGGTTCCTTATACTTCCATCCTCCTCTACTCCTCCTGAAACCTCCTCCAAAGACTGTTCCCCGGGTTTGTAGACTACTCCCTCATCTAGAGGAGAGGGCTTGGTCAGCCAGTCCTTATTTCTCCCCTCACAAGTTTAACCCACCTTTCTTGAATGCAGTCAGCCACCCTCTGTTTAAGGACCTCCTTACTTAACGGCGCAAGATGAAGCCTGTCCTTGGCATACAGTCCCTTATCCTGCCAAACTCCTTTCCATTTCCCGTGTTCACGTGTATTATTCTGCAGTTCAGCCAGAAAAGTTTGTGGAATGGGGAAAATTCACCAAACACATTCAAAAGATTCAGATTTTCCCAAAGTCAGAATTTTGGAAAATTCGACAACATTTGTGACATTTTGCAAAATTTCTGCAAAATCAGAATTTGCAGATTCTGCCCAGTTCTTACTGGGATCAGGGAAGGGTGGCCAAAGGACTACCTCTAGTTCCCTGAGGAAGGTCAGTAGTTTTTTTTTTATGAAAAATGTATCAGTTTGTGCTTGTGATTGAATAACCTTTTCTGACCATGGTAAACATTGCCTGTTTTAAAGTTCACAGTTCACAAGTTCACACTTTGTGAGATTCTCACACCTCTAAGCACACTAATGCAAATGTTTGCACAGTGCATTATGTCGGTAAACATATATAACCCACCTCTTTTTTACAACAGTTCGGGGTTATACTTTTAAATCTGGCTGTGCTAGACTACCCTTGTTAGGCAGTAAAGGGTTAACTTGTACAGCTCCATGCAAGTGCAGTTTACGTTTGCAGCTTCTGCACATTCCTGTTCAGAAAACGTCAGTTTTAGAACATCCTGTATCTCAACTAATTCATAAACAAGAGTTACCATCCTGTCTTGATCGCTATGCACTAAGAGGTTTAAATAATGAGACCCCTGCCCATAGGAGAGGATCAGAGAAGACATTGTTCCATGTTGAGGAAGATGGGGTTCATCTCATGGTGGCTCTGGCTACCACCAACCAGAGATGATTTGCCAAGCTCAGGAAGTGAAACTATGGGTCATGAGTTTGGGAAGTGACCCCCTTCTTCTCTAATATTTTTCTCCAGATGGCCAGTCCATTAACTGACACCTGATGACATTGCTGAATTGATGGGGGGGTGTCAGAATTTCCCACTCAAGGGTTCAGACTGATGGCATCCATTGCTTGCATCCCTACTTTGGCCATCAGAGATTGCATGTATCAGAGCCTTAGAGAGAGAAAAGAGTGCTCCTGTTTGGAATCCAATACCAGCCAGTATCCAGAATCACATATGGGGTGATCAGATAGTGCAATATCAGGTTGTATAACTGGGTTTCAGATTTCAGACTATCCCTAGAAATCATAGCCCCAAATTTGAAATTCAGTTTTAATGTTAAAAAGCCCTTCCCATGGTGGCAAATATACCCACCTCCCCCAACCTGCAGTTAGGTAACCCCCTTCCTACTGTACACAACTTCAAGTACCCAACCTCCCCCACCCACCAACCCCCTGCAAAGTTTGATATTTTTTTAATGATAAGGCTGTTGCACATTGTAAATAATCCAGTCCCTCAATCCACATTGAATCACAAACTGCCCACAATCCCAACCCTTTCAACTACCCTGACATTCAGGTTAAAATGACAACTCCCACCCTACACATTCTTTATCACCCAACCTTCCTCCTTCTCCCTAGGCCCTCAAAGTACAAGGATATATAATGTAAATGCCTTAGAGTCCCATGGTGGAGCAATTATCATGCTTGTCTTCAGTCAAACAGTGTCCCAACTAGTGTGAATGAATGATGACATTCTCCTATAGTAACACCTGACTGGCCACTTGACAGGCAAACGGGTGTTACCGTAGACTTCTTTCATTCATTCTTATTTGGGACACTATAAGAATAAAGATGAGCATGATGATTGTTCCACCGAACAACCAATAGACAATTCTATAGCTTTATAATATGGGGACTTTGGCAGGAAGTTGGGTGCTAGAAGGTGTGTAGAGATGAAGGTTGTGATTTAAATGAGTTAGTTCACAAGGTAGTAGGAGGAGGTGGGTGGGTAATTTGTGATCTGGTGCAGGTGCAGAGGCAGCATTTATTTACAATGTGCAGCAGCCTTACAATTAAAAAATAACTTTGCAGAGTGTTTGGGGGAGGAAGGAGTTTGGCTGTCCAAGGATAGGTGGGGTGGGGGGTTATCTAATTCATACAGTATATGGTTGGGGGGAATTGACAGTGTGGGTTGTGGTTGGATGGTGATTTGCATGAAGGGATTTTAAAGCAATTTTAAAGAGACAAATCTCAAATTCCAGATTGGATATCATATTTTGGAATCTGAATCTGATACAGAATCTTAAAACTTAGGATTTAGGATTTTCAGCAGCTATATTCAAAAATCTGAAATCGTAAATTTGGGGTCTGAGATAGTCTGTGGTATTCACATTTAAAATGGCTCTCTGAGTCCCCTTAATTACACACCACTCCTTTAGATCAGAGCAGTTATGGCTGGCATCTAACTCCTCATCCTCTTCAAGTACCCACTGGAGTAAGTCCAGAGCAAAAAAATATACAGAGATTAGCATAATCGGTAACGGTGGCAAGATTGTGTATAAGTAGTATAAGTTCATATATCTCATCAAATGTTAAATTTCAGCCAATCAGCGCGTGCCACATCATTTGACAGGTGGGTGTGGCCTAAAATGGACCAATCAGAATTGCCCCGTGTTAAACCGGAAGTCCCTCCCTAAATTGCACTAGCCCCGCCCCTTCTGGCGGAAATGACATGCATTTGAACCCGTGTTCCACCCTTGCACAGGAAATGACATACGTTCGAACCCGTGTCCCGTCTTGCGCAGGAAATGACCTAACACCACCATTTTGTAAGCGTCTTACGCCCCTCATTCTCGTACACTCCTCGATCCCCTGCCAGACCATCCTGGCTGGAACCCGAGTCCCACCATGCTAGCTTGAACTCCTGCATCCCCTCCTTTCACCTGCACCCCCACCAGCCTGGCTCGAACCCCTGTCCCCCGCCCCATCCTTCTCGTACACTCCTTGATCCCATGCCAGACCATCCTGGCTGGAACCCGAGTCCCACCATGCTAGCTTGAACTCCTGGTCCCTCCTTTTCTCCTGCACCCCCGCCAGCCTGGCTCGAACCCCTGTCCCCCGCCCCTCATTCTCGTACACTCCTCGATCCCCTGCCAGACCATCCTGTCTTGAACCCGAGTCCCACCATGCTAGGTTGAACTCCTGCGTCCCCTCCTTTCTCCTGCACCCCCACCATCCTGGCTCAAACACATCCCCCCTTTCTCCTGACCCCCACCATCCTGGCTCGAACCCTGTCCCTCTTCACCACCGTGCTCCTCCCACCCAAAAATCAGTTAATGTTTATAGCAATTGGTGTGTGTGCCCTGTAGTATTGTATAACTACGGGGGGGCATGTGTGTAATTTTTGATTAGGATATTTTCAGAAAGAAGTATCTAGGAGGGAACCTGATCGTGCAGAGGTTTCACAGATCTGTGTGGAGACCCCACCCCAAGGAAATTCATCTGCCTGTGTGAGTACCCTTTTTTTCTGTTTTGTAACAGTATACAAAATTATTTAACATGCATCTGTAGGATTGTGTCAAACTTGCATCAAAGGATAGCTTTATATAACGCTTGTAACATTTATAAGCTAAAATGGGGACCTCTGTGTAAATAAGATAGTTCAACAGTTTTCTCTGGTTAGCATTGCAACAATCGCTAAAAACTAATTATTTATACTTTTGTCATGAATTAGAAAGAATAAAACTATATAAGAAAAAGGAATACACATACCTATAGTTCACCCCCTCAGCTCTGTGTAGTATCAAGGAGAAGGCTGAAATGAAATGTGTGATATTTATAATGTTTGAAAAAGGGGGTGGGGCTACAACAGATGTACCTCTGACATGTTACCATGTATAGTATGATGGGGTGTGGTGATGGTTTTACCAAGGGCAGTCCATCTTGCTAAGCATTATATAAACCCTGCATTTGAAGCCAGAAGGCACAGCTTTTGAGAGATTTCTCAGATTCTGTTTTAGAGACTTGGAGCAGATTATCAAAAACATCAAGCAAGAAGATGGGCGCTTCATTTCAACATCCCTGTAACAGGTCAGATTGTCATATCACCTAATGAAAATTCAACCTCCTGTAACAAGCCAGATTGTCACACCGCCTAATGAAAAGTCTGGAGATGAAAAGCCAAGCAAGAAGATAGCTGTCGGGCCCCACAACCCAAGCCAATGTATGTGTACTATGTGAGGTGTGAAAGCAGATGCCCCACACAAGTCTTGTTGAGTGGAAGAGTGTCTGACATAAAAAGAAACTCGCTGAACAGTTTGGTGAATCAGAAAATCCTAAACCTGACTGTCCTTCTGAAGAGACACAACTGCAAGACCTTGAAGAGTTGCTGGGGTGTGAATCTGATGCAGAAAAAGAAGTTACTATGAAACCAAAAACAGAGAGTGACAAGAAGGGGGAGCCAGAGATGATGGTCAGTGAGACACTGCCAAAAAAAGCATCAGAGAAAGTTGTGAAAAAGAAATGCAAGACAGAGCCAAGAGGGCACTCTGACCAAGAGGGTGATGATGATGATAATGCAGCCACAAGCAGTCAGGCCCAGGCTAAGAAAGAGAAAGATGAGAAAAATGAAGAAAAGAGTTGCCTTGATGAGGTAAATGCATTTTAACATTTAAAAAAAATGTGAGTGGTTACATGGCGTAACTGAGGGAGATGAGTTAGCAGTAGAACTAAATCTTACCAATAATGAGTCAGAGGACCAATGCTGTTTTTTGTTTTACTTTAATAGACTGAAGGATTTGCGATGGAGCAGCAGTCATATTCGGACAGCATGGATTCTCGACTTTCCACAAATCTACTGCTCGACTGTCTTTGCTGTGTGAAAGATACAAATGTGGTTGTTAATGAGATGTGTGAGAACCAGTATGTTAGAAATACAGAGAGCGATAGAATGTTTTAAAATGTCACAGAACAGGCTGTGATCACCACACAACCCTCTTCTTCTACTGAGATTAGACAGGGGACCTCATGTGAAAAATCAGACCTTAGTAGTAAACCCCCCAAAACTAACAATGATATGTATTGTAAGTACGTTATGTATCATACCATCCGTGGTGCAATTGCTTCAGTGATACAGAGGGTAATACATTGTGAATTGGTCGATTCCTGTCCTGGGTGTGAGATAGATGATCCGGAGTCAGAAAACCATTCATGTGTCCTTGATGACTTAAGGTCTAAAGAAGCATACAGAAATGTTTCTGAAGCCATACATATAGGACAGCTCATGCCCATGATCTTGGCAATCGCTATGAAGCATCAGGGGTTAAATATGACCAATTGTACCCTGGAAACTATAAGTCATGTTTTAAATGATGTGAGAAAATCTGATGACCCCATGTGGTTAGTTATGCAAATGTTACAGCAGACAGACGGTGAAATTAAAAAAGATGCCTGCCGTCTGGTCAGCAAAGGCTCCTTTAAAAAATTTCTAAAAAAGAAATTCAGGAACAATGTTTATATTGTAAAAAAATTACCCCAACACCTGCCCCACATCCCCTCCCCCAAATTACTACATGGAAACATTTCAGTACCAAAATGTGTCATTTTATTTTTTACAGATAATCATGCGGGATGCAAGTACAGAGAGAATCCAAAGGTTTATGTATCTGATCCTAAGCCATTACTGTCATCCATTACTGTTTGGTTCACCTCAATATGACATTTGCCTTTGTGAGATACATGCAGCCTATGAACTGATGATGTTTGCCCTTCCAGAAGTATGGGAGGATACAGATAAATATATAAATGAATCTGTGTTACCACTTGTAGAAAATGTTAAAGTGATTGCCGATATATTCATGGAAGACGATGAATGTCTTTGTGGACTTTATATCATGGTTGTCATAGCCATGTGTGTGTGTACTACAAAGCAGAAAAAACCTTGTGATATTTAATGCGTGTTGTAACCTGGCTTCTCTGCTTGCTGAAATGATCCACTGGTCAAAAAGGACCCTTTAAAAAATGATATAAGGAAATTCAGGAACACTGTTTTCATTGTTAAAAACACCCCAAAAAAAAAAACTGCTACTTGTTACCATTTTAATATTGTTCATATTGTTCCCTGGCTTTTACCACTTGCTAAATGTATGTTTTCCAGAGTATACAACGATGGAAACACCCTGTCAGTGCATCCAGAGGCTTATTAACAACTAGTCAGACACAAAGCTAAACAACCTGGTTTAAATTCACCTACAGGACAAGCACCATCTGTACTTTTAGAGACATGCCAAGGTCTTTTTGATGGTCTCCCAGAGGACCCAAAAGGAAACTGTGGATTATTTTAAGGATGAGGGGCTACTCTTGAGAAGCAATGTTTAAAATTTCTATAGAGTTTATGCATAACCCTTATGATGTAATACACTTTTGTGGTTTTATCTGTACTGCTGTTGACTTTTTAGTGTTTAGTTTGCAGAGCAGGGGTCCTGAGTCTGACATCATAATTTTGCTTCTTTATCGCTTTTGTTGTGTTTCATAAACCAGATTTAGCATAATCTTTTCCTAAATAGTGTATTGTAATGTACTTTCAGATGGAACGTACTGGCATGCTTCCAATATTCAGACAGTCTTGATGTCTACAATGTACCGTGTGATAAGGACATTTTAAAGGAACCTATATACTTTGGAAAGCAGCCTGCATTAAATGTCTGCTCTGAAGATGCTGCTGCTTCACTGGCAGAAAACACACTGACTCTGATTAAAGAGTTGCCACCCTTGTATGGAGACTCTATGTTGGCGTAATGGAAAAACAATAACCGTGAAGCAGTATGCAAGGTGAATGTTTTAGATGTAACAGAATGTCTTCAAAATCAGCCTTGTTATTTTGAGTGTGTATGTATATGTGTGTATGTATTGTGCATACCCTCATCACTATAAGGGTGAAGTGGCCTGATGCCAATGCTTGTGTAAAACATGCAGCTCAAAAGTTGCTGTTCGAGAATAGTAGAAGCGTATAAAAATTGAAGAGTAGAAAACAAAATTATTATATAATCTGTTGCATGCTTACCATGTGTTATGCCTTTTGTATGTAGAACCTATATGCATTAGTTGATGTATTATAAAGTAAATATTCAAATACTGTTATGACGTGTGTATTTATAAATAAAATATAATCATGCATTGCCTTTGTGGTTGTCATAGTGTTATGCCTTTTGTATGTAGAACCCATATGCATTAGTTGATGTATTATAAAGTAAATATTCAAATACTGTTATGACGTGTGTATTTATAAATAAAATATAATCATGCATTGCACTTTGTAGTTGTCATAGTGTTTTAAAAGAACAAAAAGAGCACATACTTTATTTTACTGGTGACAAGAGTTTTGCTAGCTAGCAGATGTGTCGGGGTGTTGACGAAAGGAGATGAATGATCACCTGTTCCAGAATATATATTTTAATGCAAAAAAAGTGGGTAGTTTCACAGGGGTGACTCAGCTGTATAAGGCTGCAAAAAAACTTGATAAAGAGGTCACCAGGAAAGGTGTTGCAGAATGGCTTGCGAAGCAGGAGCCCTATTCATTACACAAAGCAGCCAGAGTCCGATTTAAGAGAAATCCTGTCATTGTTTCTGACACAGACAGACAATGGCAAGCTGATTTAGTGGATATGAGTCAATATGCAAAGTACAATAATGGGTTTAAGTACATACTAGCGTGCATCGATGTGCTGTCAAAGTATGCCTGGGTAGTGACTTTAAGAGACAAATCAGGCAAGGCAGTGATGCAAGCCTTTAAAACTATTTTTAAAAGTGGACGCACACCTCAGAAGTTGCAGACTGATCAGGGTAAAGAGTTTCTAAATTCCTTAAAGAACCTATTAAAACAAAATAAATACACCATTTTGTGACGAATAATGAAGTTAAGGCCAGCATTGTAGAAAGATTTAATAGGACACTGAAGTCACGCATGTGGCATTACTTTGCAACCCAGAATACTTGGAAATATACAGATGTGTTGTCAGACCTGGTGCACAGCTATAACCATACTTATCACAGAAGCATTAAACACAGACCTGTGGATGTTAACCCTTCCAATGCCCTGGGTGTATGGAAGATCCTATCTGACCAATTCTGTTCTTGGCAAAAACAAAAGGGTAGACTTCAGAAAGATGATCACGTGAGACTATCTAAGCTAAAGGGTGTTTGAAAAGGATATGAACAGACGTACACAGATGAGATATTTATTGTGATGGAGGTCTTAAAGACACAGAGGCCCACCTATAAGCTAAAAGACTATCAGGGGAAGACATTAAAGGTACTTTTTACACAGAGGAGCTGCAAAAAATTGAACCTGATGAGGACCGTGTGTACAGGGTGCAGAAAATCCTGAAGGAGAAAAAGCGTGGCAGAAAAACTTGGTATCTGGTAAAGTGGAGAGGGTGGCCCGATAAATTTAATAGCTGGGTTGAGGCAACACAGGTTCAGGACATTAGAAGCAGATAAGGCTTAAATGCTCAAAAATGAGTTTATATCACATTGCCCAGCAATGCATCACACAACATTTCCCAACAATACTATATCCATTTTACTGTAAAGTTACCACAAACGCTTGAACTACCTGGTGAATGGGAAGGTTTAGCAGAAATTCAGTACCCTCATACCTGGGACAATGTGCCTGCACAGAAAAACAGGTTCAGTATGCTCTATCAGCCTCACGCGTAGCCACAGTAAAACACCACCAACTGACCCTTTACTGAGTCAGCAGCATTTAAAATCCCATCGACTATTATCCTAACATGGCTGGTGTTATTGCTCCAAAATTAATAAAAGCATATTTGAAGTAAATGAACTGCCGGTGGTTTGGAACAACAAACCGCGGGAGAGAAATAAGCGTTGACAGTGACATCAAATGTATTTTTGTTTATGCATAGGCAGTTACAGTACCTTTTGGGTTTTAGCAGACTCGAGGTAGGTGTAGGAAAGAATCTAGCAAAGAACCCTCCAGATATTAATGGGGGCTTTTACATTATATATATACACTGACATTATCACACATGAAATAGTGGGTGACAGTCTAGTGCCTTTGCTGAGATGCATGCCGTCAGGGGCCAAGACAATGAGATAGTGACCCGTGACCTCACGATAAACCCCATTATCAAACAGTCAGTAAACATCAGATCGATACAGTCACTATTGAAATAAAGAATGATCAAAATGAACCTGTACCATTTCGATTTGGAAAGGTGATCGTGAAGTTGCATTTTCGCCCCAGAGTGCTCTAAAATTTAAACAAGGATGGTGATTGTTGAACATTATGGGGACCCTACCTTGTACAGAAGTTATTACAAGGCACAGGCAGGACTCTGATCTGCCAGGCTTTCATGGACTTCCTACTATGTATGGTTCTGGTATAGGAGGATATTTAGTAGTCTGTTCAGAAAAAGCAGTTCCATTTTAAGAAGGGGTTTGAAATTGCAAAACCACATCTACAGACAACTGCTAAAAATATTTGAAAAGGATGTTGTGGGGCATGTGACTATGCTGTTGCTCAAAAAAGATGTCAGGGGTGATAAGCCTACTCAAAATTGGCTCAGGAGCTGATTGTATTCAAGAGGTAAAGGAAAGCGCAGAGTACACCCTTCGCTTCTACTCGACCCCCAGCTGCTTTAAAGGGTGTTTCAAAGCATAAAACTTCACATAAAAATGCTCAAGGCAAAAGGATCTCCGAGGGGTCGTAAAAATGCAGAGACCTGTTCTAAAATACATGGCTTCGTGCACTGTGGTTCTGAAGAATGCACAAAATCAGAACTTGACTTGTTTGCCATTTCTCCGCATAGACAAGCATTGAAAAAGCATTTATGTAGAGATACCCCTCTGGCTGCCCTTTCAGAAAACTCACCGATTGAATTTTATATAGCAGGGACTGGTGACGACTATTTGGATCTAAACAACACACTTCTTTACCTGGTTTGCAAAATCACTGAAGTGGATGGTAGTGATATACCAGCAGCGGCCAAAGTGTGCCTTATAAACTACCCAGTGGCATCCATTTCAGTCAGCTGGATGTGACTGTCGGTGATCGGCTAATCAGTCGAGCAATAACTGTTCACCCTACAGGGCTGTCATAGAATCTGTGCTGAACTTCAGTGAAGAGACCCTTTCTACACAATTTACCGCGGGGTTATTTACAAAAGGACACCCAGGGAAACATGAAATCTGAACAGAGATGGTGATAATGTAGGTTTTAATAAAATAAGCTCCTTCACACATCTCAGTAGAGGGTAGAACTGCTGGGACACTTGCACACAGACTTGTTTTTCAAGAGAAACTGATGCTGAATGGCATGGATATTAAAATTAAACAGGCGTAACAGGGACAGCTTTTGCCTGATGAGTGGAGATGCTGAGCCTTATAAGCTAAAAGTCATAGCCACCTCTCTGTTTGTCAAAAGGGTTAAAGTGACCCCGAGTCCGTCTGGGACACTCAAGCCCTACTCACCTCCAACGCTAAATACCCTATAGACAGAGTGGGTATGAAAGTGTTCAAGCCTCCTGCAGGCAGCAGGGTCTGCAACCAAGATAATTTGTTTTTGGGACAGTTGCCAAAAATGATGGTCATAGGATTTGTTGACAATGATGCTTTTAGTGGTTCTACACTAAAAACCCTTTAACTTTAAAGCATTATAACATTAATTTTGTGGCTCTGTATCTGGACCGGTGAACAAATTCCGCTAAACCTCTGCAGCCAGATTTTAGAAATGGGAATGCTGTGAGAAGAATATTTTAATCTAGTACTAGAGCGGGAAATCTATGAAAGATCGACGCTTTTAGTTAACAGTCGAAATTTACCCAAGGTACACCCTGTTTGCCTTTGATCTCCTCCGGACCAAGAATGTGCTGATCATTATTCTTTAATTAAAACTGGGAACCTCAGAGCTGAGATCAGATTTGCAGAAGCCCTTCCACAAACAGTTAATCTCATTATCTATGCAGTGTTTGATAATGTCATTGAGATAAACCAGAGAAGAAATGTCATTTTTGATTATATGTGATAAACCATAAAAATTAACACAAAGCAGCTGGAAAAAATTGTAACCAGTGATACCCACATCCGTGACTGCTTTCTGGGTGTGTTTCCCTGTGATCTGCTACCCAAGGAGAGACTGAGAAACCTTCCCACAGCACTAGTCATCAATACTCAGCCCCCATGACCTCCTGGACAGCACTGGTTAGCGTATACATTTCAGAAAATGGGGCTGGGAGTTCTTCAACAGCTACGGTTTTCATCCTGACAATCATGCAAACTATTGGATTTTTTAAACAGAAATGCAAACAACATTTTGTACCAAAACACACAGTTACAAGATACCTTTTCTACCACCTGCGGTTCACTGCATATTTTCTTACACCACAGATGCAAAGGACTTTCTTATGATCAGATTTTAAAAATGTACTCTAATGATTTGCTGAAAATGATGCCATGGTAACTAGTTTTGTCGTCACTTTTCCAGACATCTAAACATGTCAGGGCGCGTATCAGTGAGGTGGCAACATGTTCAGACTTGTTTGTCTTGTAATGAATTTAAAATATGCAGCAGCTTGTAATTTTATTCAAACCAGTCCTTATAAAAATCATATATAAACACTCATAATTGTGTGTCTCTGTTTGCTGTGTTTAAACTGTGGGGGGCTGTGTTTAACGTTTTCAGATATGCAATGTCTTCAATAATGACAAAAATATATAAAATATAAAGGTGTTTATTGTAAAAAACTGCCAATAAAATACAACAAAAATCAGTGGTAACATCATGGATAAGATATACAATGTCTTCAATAATGACAAATATATAAAATACAAAGGCATTTATTGTAAAAACTGCCAATAAAATACAACAAGTATCAGTGGTGACATCATAGATATGATATAATAAAACAAAAAGCATCTCCTGTAAAAATGCACACTATATCGCCCATAGCCCTGAGGTAGAATTATAAGCACATCTTTCTAAAAACATGTTAACATATTTAACTATAGAGAGCTAACATGCATCAATATAAACACTTTTTGTAAAACAGGATTACATATTCAGTATGGGGTAAATGGCTAACATAGGGTTGTACACAGCAGTCACTGAGGTAGGATTACATATTTAATATCAGGTAAAATGTTCAACATATGCTGTACACAACAGTCACTGAGGTATCTAACATTCATACATAGAGATTGCATTTGAGTTTACATAGTAAGGCCACACAGGTTTCTTAAAGACTTTTGTCTTTTGGGCATCACTGACCATTGGCTAACTGGAGATGGCTGTGGCTGTTTTTGCACCATACCGATTTCAGCCTTTCCACATAGCTCCTGTTTGCTGAGTGAGCAAACACTGAGGTGGGTATGTTAGACTCAGCCATTGCTTTGACAAAAACATCCCAGCCTTTGGCTTTCTGTGGTCAGGGATTGCGTGGTGGCTGTAGCCGCTCTTACTAAATCGACCATGTGAGACCCAGAACAACAGTGCCTTTATACATGAATTCACCCTTATCACTCCCAAAACACAATATCCTTGTTCTTGGCCATATGCTTTAACAAAAGTTCAGCATTGGTTTTTAGACCGATGAAACACTACTAAAATGTCTTTTCCATAGTACTAGGTACAGAAGCTGTCTCTGCCATGACGCGGGGGTCAGACATTGATTCATTTTCAGGCATGAGTAATGTCAAACTGGTTTAGCTTGTTCTCCTTGTCTTACCAAAGTCAGATAAGCGTTGTAACACAGCAGGAGTACATTTTGGCTTTGTCATAGTCTGATAAATCAGTCCGGGGACAGTATAGCTCTCATGTCAGTGTCAAACTGTTAGTTGCAACTGTTCTCATATCCTGATCAGGGTAATTAGTTTTAATGTGATCCATCTGTTGCTGGGTACCAAATACATTTCTGTGTAAAATCCATTATCTGTTAGCCAAGCAGGCCTGTGATCAAAGGGATGGCAATTCCTAGCAGCGTTCCTAAAAGCCACCAGTCTGATTAACTTATTTTCATTTTCCTTTTTTAGGTTGTTTATCGCTTAAAGTTTTAATGACTCTCCGTTTTTTTTCCAGTACACCTAACTGCTTTGCTGACAGTGGAATATTTCCTCTGAGAGTGTTTAAGGCTATCTCAGCTATAGCTGATATCAGATCATCAGAGCTGAACATAAAAATAGCTTTTCTTAAGCTGGAGGCCCTTTTACTAGTAACTTTAAACGAGACAGATTTCTCTGCAGTCTTTTGACATAATGACAATACAGTATCAAAATATTTTTAGAAGCAGAATGTGTTTTTCATGACATATGCCACAGGCCAGTCAGAGGAAACACCCCACTCATGATCTATATTAGGTCTGATTATGTATTGGACCTTAAATCAACCAGTAAATAGCCATGATGGCTTTCTTGTGGCATCTTCAAAGCTTCTAAGAAAAATTTTGTCTGACCAGGATACATTTGTCTAGCTAGTGTTGTGATCTGAAGCTTGTCTCTGGGGTTTTTAAACAGAATCATGTATTTGGCATTTAGTGTGATGGTCCTGCTTTTTTTACCTTGACAGAACACATTCTGGACAATTAAAAATATTGTCAATTGTTTATGATGACTGTACTTGGTAAACCCATATTCCACTTCACTATTTTTGACAGGCAGAGTTCATCAAATCATCTATAACAACAAAATTTACCTTTCAGGGGTAGAGATCATTGTCAGCTAGTGACATCGGTAGCCCCTCCACAAATTAATCTGAGGGAACTTTAACAGCAATTCATTATACAAGGTTGCCAACAGCTGTAGAACCAGACAATATTTTCAGGCTTGTGTGATAAAGTGGCATCAGCATGTTCCAACAACTGTTTTATAAAGCTCTTCCCACTATTAGAGGGCCAGCCAACAGATAAGTAAAGGGATGCTGCAACCTGATATCCATTTTTCACAATCAGTATCCGTAAGGAAGTGTTTTAAAATTGTCTTGTAAAACTAAGCTTGTCATAAACTACTCTCTGTGTCTTGGACAGCATTTTTGTTTCAATGGACCACTGCTTTTTATTCCTAACAATGCTGGGTTGACTCACGGTAATTTCTTTAGAGATCTGTGACCCCGTATAGTCAAAGACCAGGTCCTTCAGACTTTCAAAATTAATGTGTTTACTGCTGGCTACATTGAAGGTAAACCCTTTCACTTTAAGAACAACCTCACCACTGGACAGCCTGTAACCGTACGTTTTTGGGCCTGCAGAAATGAACTCTGTAATGTGTTCATCAGCAGGAACTTCACTGGTCAGCTCCCCTAAATAATCGCCCAGAGGTGGGGCCCAGTCACCCGGTCTGGACACAAAAATGACAGAGTCTGTGTCGTGGTAAAGGCACCTGTCCTGTAACCTATCTAGCAGGTTGTAGAGTTCGACTCTGGCATATGCCATTGTAAACTAGCTATAAATATGTTGATATTATTGAATTTGTGTAATGATCGCTGGTATATTTCCAGCTTAAGCATGCTGTTTCATCATCGATGAAAAAGCATGATGAATATCGTGATAGGGAGCGAAGACATATTGAAATAATTTCTGTGGGTCTGTTACTATGCCGTTATTGAGTAAATTAGCTCTCTACCCAAATTTGCCCCAAAGAGAATTTAAAAACAGTTTAGATATCTGTCTTCTTGCAGGGTTAACAGTTATGGCTGCAGGGTTCAAATGTACATTTTCCCTTTCAAAATACTGTTGTATGTACCTGACTTTATCCTCTTCAGTTTTGACCCATGAAGAGAAACCAGATGCCTCTTGCTTGCCTTTTAGATGCAGCTTGATGTAATCTGCAAAAAGCTCTGTGCATGACTCTTTAAAATGCCAAACTTCATAAATGTTAATGATTTTGTAGCCTTTTTCCAGTGCCAGGTTTAGTTCTACGGTACAGTAGGTACCTGTAAGTGACGTTGCTCATCATCATGTGTGCATGATGTTGTTTGAAG
Organism: Neoceratodus forsteri; assembly: GCA_016271365.2. Classification (NCBI taxonomy): domain Eukaryota; kingdom Metazoa; phylum Chordata; order Ceratodontiformes; family Ceratodontidae; genus Neoceratodus; species Neoceratodus forsteri. The sequence goes on from CM057452.1 coordinate 1,409,091,216, forward strand.
TCTATTTTCAGCGCATGCACGACATAATGTAAACACAAGCTTTTTACCAATCCTGGATGGCAGCACTGGAAAGAAAAGACCTCTAGGGGTAAGACTTTTACTTTTGCTAAACCAAAGTACTGAGTGAGGTCATCAAAATTGTCATAAATGATGTCAGGATGACTGACTGGATACTGTTTGGTTTTGTTAACAAAGGGTAGAGGCTGGTAAAATCATAATAGTGTATTTTCTCATCAGGCTGTGTCTTATAGTACAGACAAATGGCATTTGTTCTCCCCAAACAGTGACTGCCTAGGTTAAGTGGCTGTGGTAGCTGCCTGTCCCTCAAAAATTATTCAAACCCTGATCTGTGGTCAGCATTGCTTTCCATTCATGTTCCACAATACTCTAACTGCAAAACCCTGTCTTTTTAGAAAATGAAATTTGTGCGTGGTCCTATTGAATAACTGTCCAAAACTAGTCCCTGTAATGTGATTTCTATCTTTCTCACAGTAACAGATGTTGCAGCCATGAAAAAAACAACCATTAAATTCAAATGCTGTGGGTATTCCATTTATGACTGAATAGCCATCCAAAAAGTACGGACCCACCTTAAATTCACCACCCCTTAGCTCATGCTGAATAGAAATGTTTTCTTTCTCAGATATGTACATAAGCCACTGAATAGCAGGTGTGGAGTACCTCTTCAATTGTTTGTGGTAGTTGTCTGGGGGGAGAACAGCAACAGTGCATTCTTTCAAAAACAGAAACCTGTACATCGCCATAGAAATTGAGGCTATGGTGACGTATTGGAAGGGGTCTAAGGATATTGTTTCATACTCCACTGTATCACCATCTGACTGTTTTAAAATACTTTTCCTAGTCATCTCCAGTACTTCATTTCTAAATCTGACACAGGCTTTTCGAAGAATTTCAACATCTAACTGATAATAGTAGCGAAGCTCTCTTTCAGATTAAATTCTCTATGTCTGTTAGCTAGGGTACCATTGCAAAAACTCTTGCTTTTCTGCAGGCAACATATATTCAGAACCATAAAACTGAGCATCGACAGGGGGCCTACATAATTTTCATTAGCCTGGTGTTAAAAATGGGGAAGTAACCTTTAGCAATCTCATTCTCAAATCCAAGGGCTGCAGGGATTTTTGCTAGTTTAAAGGAAGAAAGCAATGGCTGTCAATAAATCTGATGTGTAGGGATGTCACTGTGACACAGAGTACTTTTCCTCCTTGTGTGAGCAATTTAATATCAATTCTTTCCTTGACTAGCTGGCTAATGATAAAGTAACTGTCATAGCCTTTGGCATTGTGTGCTATAAATGTGTAGTGTCTAAATGGGGCATCAATAAAATGTCCTACAAAATCTTTTATGCAATCTTCACCTTCAAATTCCCAGGACCTCTTCCCATCTAACTGCTTAGCATACACAAAATTTGGTATGTGCACCCCCGTTTCTTGTGTGGCTTCAAAATCAAACACTATATATTTCTCAGTGCTTTTTACATCTGTGAGTGGTGACATGTAACACAGATGCTTGTCTGCTGTCATGAAAGAACCACATCTGCTACACTGAATCAATTTACATGTATGAGATCCCTTGTAAAAACAAAACATTGTTCACACAGTTTCATGGATTTACAAGACCCTGTATCACCATCAGCTCTAGCTAAATGTCTTTCTAGGCACGCTGAAGACCTACAAATCTTCTTACATTTGTGACAAGATACTGTGCCAATTTCCTTTTCAGACAACACGGGTCAAAACAAATTTTGCACTGTTGTGCTGACAGATATGATTTCCCTTATGGCTGTAGGCTACATCACAATATTTGAGAGGTACCGTAAGCCTATGAATTTTTTACATTAGTGATGCCATAAAAATGTTTTCATGTAATAATACAAACAGTGTTTAGGAAATCTTTCTGGACCTGTTGAAAATGTTTTCCAGTTTCCTTCATTATGATATAAAATCTTAATTTTGACTCCTAAAAGGCGTTCAAACTGTGACACATCACTAAAAGTGACAGGTCTTTGGTCTGACAAACCTAGCTCAGCATACAATATTTTAGCCATGTTCAACAACTGACTGTCACTCATATGTGGATTTAAGAGTGTGAGAATGGAGCCACCGAAACACAAACTATTGTCTCTGTTATTTAAATCAATCAGGTATCGTCTCTTTTTTGTAAAATCCTGCTATACAAGATGGAGCTCAGTGTCCGTCTCCCCCCCCCGACCCCTGGTGGTTTCTGATGGTCGTTATCACAAGATGTATAGAGGAATCAGCAATTACTTCAGTATTGCTCTGTAGCATATCAGCTATCTGATCTAAGAAGGTTGCAGCATTTAGTTCATTTGGACTTGTCTTTCTTGAGAACAAGGGGTGATTCAAAGAAGCAGCATTTAATCTTACCTGTATAAAATCCCCATATTGTGTTTTTCTCTTCACACTGTCTAACAAACTTTCTATAGCCTGGTGCATTGCAGCAATAGCCTCTGTAAAAGATTTTATTTTATCTAGATTTATAAACTTATATCTTTGATGAAATTCTGTAGCATTAAATTTTTTTAAACTGCATTCATATTCCTGTACAGCTTCTAAATACACTGTAGGGGGCGCCCTGTTAGCCTGATCATCATCATCATCATGGTTTTCTAATTCAGACTGCAGACCATTTGTAGCATTCTGTAACAACCTACGCTGTAATATTTTCCTGGCATGTTTTACTTTTCTGATCAACTTTTCTCGTATTGTTTTATTTTTTACCCAGATTTTTCTTTTTTGACCCCATTTGTTATTTTTTTTCATTTTGCTAGTGATGCAACCCTTTGTACTCAGTTTATGAGAGCTTCTGTGCTTTCACTTTGTATTTTGTTCTTTGTTTTGGCAACTTTTCCTCCAAGCCCTGTACTTTTCATACATGGGAGCGGCACTAAGCATCATCTTCATTTCCCTGATTGAGAATTTTGAAATATGGACTAAACCAAGCACACTGTTCAGTACAGTAGCTGAACTTTTAAAAAGCTCAGATTTAAGCAGCTGATGATCATAATCATCACTAGATAATCTGCCCTCAATTACCAAGGCATTAAACAAACAATCAATTGTTTTAAAAATATAGGCTTTCCCAATATTGATCATGTCAATGTCACTTTCTTGAAACCTTTGGGCAGAAACTCTTGAGCCGCTGCTCCTAGATGGCTGTACAATGTTAATTGGCACATTTGGTTCATTTACAGCTGCAGAGACTCTTGAACCACTTCTCGTAGATCGCTGTATATCTTGTTCAGTTATGCTATATGTATTCTGGTCACTGACACTAGATGAAATTCTGCCATGCCTTTGAAAAACATCACATTCATGTAATGATCTCTTTTTCCCTCTCACACCTGTAGGGTTTGTCTGTGAGGCTGTTTAAAAACAGAAAATAAACCCTGTCACTACTTCAGTATTTTAAAACTTTTATAAGACAACATTTAAACTCTAAAACCTGCAGCATCTACTATTTCTAGATAAAATACACACCTTCTGTAGCAGTAATCTGGGATTAGCCAGCCTCACCCCTCCAGGGTTTCTCTGTGGATCTATTTAAAAACAGAAAATAAGCCCCTGTCACTACTTGGTATTTTAAAACTTTTATAAGACAACATTTAAACTCTAAAACATGCAGCATCTACTATTTCTAGTTAAAATACACACCTTCTGTATGTTCAACTGTGTATTAATAAGCGATTAAATGTTTGGATAAGCTCTTCGTCAGAGTCCACGGTTCCATGGCTAATTGTTGAATATTTTCAATTTTTAGCTCAAGACAAAAGGACAGAGCGAGACTACAACAACTGCTACTTGAGCTTCCAGTATCTTGAAATGCTTATATAAAATGACTCAGACCCCCCTCCCTCCCACCCCAAGTACGTGGCAAGTAGTGAAAAACATCTGGCACTGTCCATCAGACCAACAACCCCCCATTCTCCAAGGGGATATAAAAGAACCTATGCTAGTCAATGTAGGCTTTTGTTTCTCACTTCCTCGACAGCTGGAAGGCATTAAAAATTCCTTTCTGCTAATAGGCTGGTCACAGTCTAATTAAAAACAGATGCTTTTATCAATCTTAAAACACAGAGAGGCAGTGGAGTGCAAGCCTAAATTATGCTTTGAAAAGTCAAAACAGAAATTTTGTCTTTTTTAAACAGCTGCGTCCTTTAAATTAGTAATTCAGTAAAACTGCTTGCATACCACTAATCAGAATATAAATCTTTGTAACATATCATTTATTTTTCTATTTAGTACTACATGACTTTTTAATTTTTTGATAATGTAACTATAGACATATCATTTATTTTTCTATTTAGTACTACATGACTTTTTAATTTTTTGATAATGTAACTATAGACATTTTGAAACAAAAGCATAAAGCTACTTTTTACAGACCCTGTAATCCCAAAAATTTTGAGACACACGTTTCCAAAGAGAATCAATAGGCCTTTGTAGCCATGGCTGTGTAAATGAACAACAGATGTTTTGTCACGTCTTAACAGACAAAGACCCCTACCACACAGCCAACAGGCCCGTGAGCTCCAAAAAGTCCATCTATATTTTAAACATCCACAAAAAGCATTGCTTTTTCCTACGTGCCTAATGAGGGATGGACACACATACACACACACACACACACACACACAACTACCAGGATCCAAAAACCCCCATCTATATTTTAAACATACATAAAAGACATTGCTTTTCCTACGTGTCTAATGAGGGACACACACACACACAAAGTGTGTATTTTTTTGCAACGACTCTAAGCAAAGCTGTATATACATTTTAAGACTGTGCGCTTTAAAATTATTTTTGAAAGAGAAACATTATCATTTTACATTCTGTCTTTTCTTTGTAATATATCATTTTTTCAAAACATTATAAATATCACACACATTTCATTTCAGCCTTCTCCTTGATACTACACAGAGCTGAAGGGGGGTGAACTATAGGTATGTGTATTCCTTTTTCTTATATAGTTTTATTCTTTCTAATTCATGACAAAAGTATAAATAATTAGTTTTAGCGATTGTTGCAATGCTATCCAGAAAACTGCTGAACCATCTTATTTACACAGAGGTCCCCGTTTTAGCTTATAAATGTTACATGCGTTTACATAAAGCTATCCTTTTGATGCAAAGGTTGACACAGTCCTACAGATGCATGTTAAATAATTTTGTATACTGTTACAAAAACAGAAAAGGGGTACTCACACAGGCAGATGAATTTTCCTCGGGGGGGTCTCCCACAGATCTTGAAACCTCTGCCGATCAGATTCCTCCTAGATACCTCTTTCTGAAAATATCCTAATCAAAAAGCACACATGTCCCCTGCAGTTATACAATAGGCCGACAGGGCACACACCACTACATAAACACTAACTGATTTTTGGGGTGGGAGGAGCATGGTGGTGAAGAGGACAGGGTTCGAGCCAGGATGGTGAGGTCAGAAGAAAGGGGGGGACAAGTGTTCGAGCCAGGATGGTGGGGGTGCAGGTGAAAGGAGGGGATGCAAGAGTTCAAGCTAGCATGGTGGGACTCGGGTTCCAGCCAGGATGGTCTGGCAGGGGATCGAGGAGTGTACGAGAATGAGGGGCATAAGACGCTTACAAAATGGTGGTGTTAGGTCATTTCCTGTGCAAGAGGCGGGACGAGGTTCGACATTATGTCATTTCCTCGCATAGGGGAACCACGGGTTCGAATGCATGTCATTTCCGCCAGAAGGCGGCGGGGCTAGCGCAATTTAGGGAAGGACTTCCGGTTTAACATGGAGCTATTCTGATTGGTCCATTTTAGGCCATGCCCACCTGTCAAATGACATGGCACGCGCTGATTGGCTGAAATTTAACATTTGACGAGATATATGAACTTATACTACTTGTATACTAAGGTTCATACTAAGAATCATAGATGTACAGAAGGCAGAAAAAAGCCCATATTAGTACAACTGTAGACATCTGGAAGTGTTTACAATTTAGATAGTAAATATTTATCTAGGTTAATTTTAAAGGTGGTGGCGTTATTTGTATGTAGTAGGGCCTTTGGTAGTGAATTGCAAATTGGGATAATCCTGAGTAAAAAAATAGCATCTAATGTCATTTCTGGGATATGTTAGTACTACGTGATACTTATGGCTTCTAAGGTTACAATCCCTAATGTTAAAAGATAGTCCAAGAAGTGCCATAAGTTCTTTATCCTTTGATAAGTTGAACATAAGCAAGAGATCTCCTCTTATTCTTCTCTGTTCTAGAGAATACAGGCCCAGTTCTTGTAATCTTGTTTCATATGTCTTATTCTGCATTCCATCAATCATTTTTGTAACCTGTCGCTGGATCTCCTCCAGACTGTTTATATCTGTCCTAAGAAAGGGACTCCATAATGGAGAACAATAATCTAGATGGGTGCGTACACATGCTCTATATAATGGGAGAATACAGCTTCTGTTCCGAGAGACAAATATGCATACAGTTCTGCAGACACCCTTCCAGGGCATTAAACCTAATGACAGCTGGGGTGTCTTAAGTTCCATACTGCTGCTGGAGGTGAATTGCTATTGTGAATAGTTAAAAATACTACTGAATTTGGCCAAGTTGCCCTTTGGTACTGTCCTACCACAGAAAATGAGTACCTAGAGTTTGACAATACTGTTACTATCTAGCACTAACTCCTAGGCCTGTACTTTCCCCTTGTAAAGAAATGTGTTTGCTGATTTAAAGTTTACATCTAAACACCCAGTTTTTACCAGCCTATTGGTAGGGACAGTGATTGTGTTAACTAATACCGTTTATGCTGAAGTGAAAGTTGATATGAGAAACAAATCATGTAACGAAAGACTGGAGTCAGTCACTCAGCTGCTGCTATTGAGTACCTACTCTTATTGTAAGCGTCACATCCACATAGATCCATCACACCAAGATTGTTTTCCATACAGTGGAGCTTATCAGGATGCAATGCAGTGTCTTAGGTTACTGCATGAGAAAAGGGATTAACTCCCATTAAAACTGCTGCAGAGTTCTGCACTACTGCATTGCATCCTGATTGGCTCCTCTGTATGTCCCCAGTTCACTAATCACAGAGTCAAAGCATGTCCAGGGGCACTCTCCAATTATCACATGAAGAAGCACTGTATCAGTAGAGATTACCTAGTAAGGCACACCGCAAAAGCCCAGGTAAAGCCCCCTTTATGTAAAGGAACATGTTCCCCTAGGACTACAATACAGCATAACCCAGGTAAAGCCCCCTTTATGTAAAGGAACATGTTCCCCTAGGACTATAGTACAGCACCACAGACTACTCATTACCCCATCATGGGCACTCAGTTTTACACAAAATGGGATGGGTTTGTTTTGCACTTTTTATTTAGTTTATGAAAGAATGTTAAAGCCCTGAGCCTTAGGGTTTGCAAACCACATGTAAGTTGTGGGTTTGTACTTCTAAGTGTCAATCAAGAGCAGTAGCTGTAGAATTTGCTTTCAAAGCAAGGGCTGTTGATCAGCCAGCAACAGAAACATTGTTGCTGGCTTGAGTATCAAACTAAGCCACGGGAAGCATTTGCCAAATTTGACGTGTTCCCTCAGAAGTAGAGACCATTCCCCTGGCAGGACTTGGAAGAATGTTAAGTACCCAATAAAGGTGGTATAATCTCATCCTGCAGAGAATAGTCCCCTGTAAGTGCCCCTCCCCCGTCAGCCTTGTCAGCCTCTAACTTCTGCCACTGGCTTTGGACAGCTGGCTGCTGTTGATTGTAAGGAGCTCACAAAGACTTCTGAAGCAAAATTTAGATGACACTCAGATCAATGCTATTGGCTACAGCTCTGTTTTCTCTCCAAGGACCTTGGGATACCATCTAGAGCTGGAGTCCAGGCCCACAGCCAGCTGCTGGAGATAGACTGATTCCATGATGGATGTTTAGTCTTCACAGTTCAACAGCTAAGCAAGAGAAAGTACATCCTTCCCATTCTTGTTCAGCAGCTTCTGTTTCCTGGTACCACAGATCAGATCCAAGCCAGGGAAGACGTGATGGGAGGATGCTGCATTTGGTGGCATCCATACAGGGGGCAACATTTAGGGTACAAGGATATATTTCACTTCCCACCATGTACCTCCATGTCACCTTCCAGAAATAAGGGAGGCAATAGCGGACTGCTGTGGTTATTTTGTGTACCTCAGACAGGAGGTATTGACTCACTCTATCCCCCTTCACCTCCCACTAATCACACTATGGGGTTATTTGGATAAAGGCACACTATTATGCTCCGTTCTATAAAAAGATGGGGTAGGAAATGCCTGGAGTATATTTGGGCACTTGAGGCATACACCTGTGTTCATTCTCCCTGCTGGGAGACTCTCGTATATTTCCAGACCCCACCTCCCCAGGACTCATGGCTTAATTCATGGTGCAATCTTGTCCAACCTGGTTAACTGCCTTTCACGTCAATCCTACCCTCCCTTGCTGGGGTGGCTGCACCCTGGGTTTGTAGTCTGGTTATAGCATTGGGAGGTCTTAGGCACCAGGCCATGGTACAGACACTGACTCTGAGGTTAGTTATGGTTATGAGTTTGTGTTCATTAGGTTTTACAATTTGGTACTAAGTTACAGTGCTGTTAGGTAGTATGTGTAGATTACAGGCTGTCTTTACATTGGTTTGGATCATAGGTGAGACAGGTAATTGGACCCCTTTTACTGTATGTAACATTCCATGTCTCCTCCTTGTTCCATCTTTTTCCCATTCATCACTGAGTTCTTGTACTACCCCCATAAGATGACAGACATTGCAAGTGTATTGTGGAATGTAAGGAGATTACATTCCCCAGTTAGCTGGAAAAAAATACTGCCTGGTTAAAACATCTAAAGGTACAAATCAATGTCCTTCAAGAGAGAAAACTGGTTGACCTGGATGCCCAGAAATTATGTTGGAAGTGTTTTGGGATTTGAGCCACATAGTTGTGTCTGAACCACAAAACAAGGAGTATAAATCTTGCTGCATAAGGATTTGTGATTGACCCCATTACAGCAACAAACAGACAGTGATGGGCACTGGATTATATTGCTTACATCCACATCAGAAGGTCCTATCCTGTTACTCAATCTGTCTGGTACCAATGCCGATGATTCAGCTTTTTCACATGCCTTAGGGCATGTAATTGCTGACCATGCCCAGTCTGGTATGGAGACTTCAAACTGATGCTGAACCCCTATCTTGACCATTTGTCTGGCCACTCAGAACCTCATGTTAAAGTTGTTAATGCAGTTAAATTACTAACATCAGACATGGCCCTCTCAGGCAATTGAAGGTTGCTGCACCAATCTGACAGGGATTTCTCCTGTTTTTCAGCAACATACTGTAAAACTGATTATTTTCACGCAAAGTAAATTTAGCTCAAACACAAATGCAATCATAATTGTGTAAATTTATTTTCGAACTAAGTTACCATCACCACATTCACTATAATAGAAAAAGTGCTACTTAGTGCACATTTATTTTCACGCAAATTGGTGCTTCAGCAAAAATAGTGAAAATTATTCAACAGTGAAAATTTCAAGTGCTACAGTATAATAATACGAGCAGATTAGATTACCAGCTCACCTCCCCAAAAATTTCTCAAAATGGTGATTTCTTCTCACATCACTCCCCTTTGTTGAACCATGCACTTGACATCCTCTCTATGTTTGGGGGCCTGGCATTTCTGAAATCATTCTAATGGCATCTAGACCTCTCTCCTCCTTAAAGACCCTGCTTCTCTTAGGTGGACATGGGAAGAAAAAAGGCATTCCTTAACATCAACAATATGGATGAGGTCTTAGCAGCCACCCTGAGAAGACAGATCATGGGCTACACCTCCAAGAGATTCAGAGCCAGAGAAGCAGAAGCCAAGTCCCATAAAATTCTAGTGCAGTTAAGGAACAGTAGTTCAAGGCCAGTGGACCACTCCCTTACAGAAATAATTATATGAAATTTTTTCATATGCACATAAAACTACCCATGTGATATGTGTGCTGCAAGCATGATTTAAATGTTAAATTGGAACTGATTGCATGCTTGTGGCATGCATGCAGCAAGCAAGTGTGGAAAGTATCCTTTTTATGTTAATTTGGAACAGACTGCATGCAAGTGGCATGTGTGCAAAAAACAAGTGGTCACTGGTAACTACACACATAAAAGTTAAGTGACTCGTGCAGTATCACACCATATATAAGTGGGGGTTAATGAGATTCAGACTCTGGTATTTGGGTCTCCAAGTCTCCTGGTTTGCAGTTCAGTGCCTTTAACCACTAAGCTATATTGCCTGCACACATACGTCTCACATGTACTTAAATACAAATCTGCATGCATCTGCATGCATGTGGCACGCTTATAGCCACTATTATACTTTTTAGTTTTCTTGCCCCAATCTCAGCTGCACTGCTGAACTGTAGCACACGTGCCAATGGAAACACAAGTGGTTCTTCCCATCCCCAATACACACACTTACCCACAAGACTACTTAATTACTTTTGTCTGACCTGTACTCCTACTATTTTCTCTCCATAGTTTTAAATGCTTCCACACAAATAGACTTTAAGGGACAAACACAGACGTAGCAATAACTTGACACCCCACACACATGGCCAATCCCCCTCCCCCCAATGTACAAGTAGTGGATGCAGCCATGATGCTACAGACAACCCACCAAGTACAGATATAAGCTGAGAGTCTCTCACATGAGTACTAGGGAGCAAGAGGCAGGAGTCTTTAAGAGATGATGCCCATGGATCAGAGTGCTAGGGCATACCCCCTTGAAATGAATGGAGTTATTTTTTATTACAATGTTATACATTATGATGATGAGTTGGGGAATAATGAAGGCCATTGTTCTACTAACAAGGCCTTGGTTTGTCAAGCGGTCACCTTCATTAATCTCCAACTCTCCATCAATAAAGTATAAAATAGTAATAAAAAAAATACCCCCATTCATTTCAATGGTGCATGACCCTGCACTCTTCCTTGCCCTACTGTATGTCATAATGTGCCTGAGCATGGGGATGTGGACATCAGCTTCACAGGGGTGATATAAGCTTGACTATAGCGGGGCTCCAATAGTCTATGTATACCATACTGCTCAATTGTACCTGGGACAGCCTTCAGTTTACCACTGAAAACTGCTCTGCCCCTCATCCATCCCTCACAGAAAACATGCTGCTCACACAGAGGCTGTCCTGTAAATTTAAACTTTAATCAAGAGCATCATTTCAGATTTCAGCAGGGGAAGCCAACAACCAATGGAGGCCTAGGTGGCAAGCTCTAGAATGTACAGAACGTCTCTAAAAGGTAAACGTATTTGTTGTAACTGAAAAGTGATATGCAAATCAAGAAAAATTAAAATGTATAAGATTCCTCTGTCTATACCCCAGAGCAATACATTTGGGCTTAATCCCTCCCAGTTACTAACCAATTTTTTTTCCTGGCTGAAGTTTTGCCCCCAAAAATAAAAACATTTGTTCCAATTTATTTTCCCAACTCTGTTCCATTCAATACCACTCCCATATGGACCATGAAGCCACCCAAAGGCACAGAAACATGAAAAACACATCAGTATTTCAGTCTTTCCTCCTTTCCCAATCCCCCTGTAAAAACAGTTATTTACTTTTACTTACACGGTCATCTAGCCAGAACTTGCGGCCTGGCCCAGTGTGCCACCTGCCCAGTTTTCAGTCTGCTCCTCCTCCATCCTTCTGCCAGAAGTTGGATGCTAGAACCCACCATCCCAGGTCCCCAACATGGTCAGCGACCAAGTCACCTCACCAACTGAACCCACCCAACCTGTGTTGCTTGCTTCTTGCTTGGCTGCTGCCATAGCAGCAGCCACACTGCACTGGTCAAGGCCTATGAAGGCCATCCACACCATTATCACAGCTGTTGTTAAGCCTAACTTGCTTCCGCAGTGGACCTGTGCTGTTTTTTTTGTGAGGTGAGCCTAGTAGAGTAAGTAAGTAGGTAGGCTAGTCTCGAGCTAGCTTCTAGCTCACCCACTGCCCCTTCAGCCACCAGGAGAGATGGAGACTATTTAAGGGTAGACCAACAAAATATGTGGCCACAACACTGTCATTGAGAGTTCAGTGCTCACCAACTCCTCCAAGCTTTAGTGTACAGCCTGTCTACTCTGTAGTGGGAAAGACCGCGTTGCACTCACTTTACTCTGCTCTTGCTTGGCTGGAGCTCCTCTACATCATGTGTGATGGCACTGCTACTAATAGGTGGAGAGGGTAGACAACACATTACAGACACAGTTGAGTCAGGAGTGCATCTGCTGCGTGAGCGCACACAGGCCAGGGTGGCACTTACTGTGCAAATGATTAAATCCAAATTGAATGCCATTATTGCCACACCATAAGAACAATCTAGGCACAAATGTGGGAGGGGGGAACTTCCCCCCTCTGTACTAACTAAATGTCATCCCTGCTTTCTGATAGAAATTTATTCTCCAGGGCTGATATCAGTACAAGTAAATACAATGGTTTCCACTGTGTTCTGAGGTACTGTATCTCCATGTTTCAGGATGTGTCCTGATCATCGTGAGGGTTAGTGTCCCTCATTGTCCTTCATTTTGAGTGTCCATGTCCCTCATTTTAGTGACAAAATGTGAGGTATGGTGCATGCTTCCATGACCCTACTCAGCACAAAGACTGCTGAGCATGGCCATAGTTTACATGCTCCATACAGAATGACAAAGGGAAAGTAAGTGAGCCAAAGTAGTCATGGAGAAGCACATTTGTAGCACTAAATATGCATGTAGGGATTTGCATAGCCCAAAACGAAAAGGCTAGGCTTCATAACACAGAGACTCCTCTTTGCATATCTGTAATGTAATATCTGTAATCTGTTGGCTGACTATATCCTAGGCACTTAATGCAGAAAGCAAATAATACTTTACAAATTAATGGCAATTTAATGATAAAAATCAAAAGGCATTAAATGACTTGCAAAGGATAAGAATTAAGAGTTTACCAAATTTTAATGAGGAATCAATGAAAAATGTATTTTAATGGCTCTAATTGCTAGCAATAGTAAGAGAAATAAAAACTGATGTGTTGTTTTAGATGAGATTTGCACCAGCTTAGTTGCTGCACACATGGCAAGCATGCAACAAGTGAACCTGATGTGATTTTTAAATGATGTTCACACCAGCTTAACTGCTGCACTCATGTCAAGTGTACAACATGCAAACCTTCAGTGATTTAAAAAAAATGTTTGCACCAGCTTACCTGCTGCACACATGCCAAGCTTGAAGAAGTGAACATGATTTGCTTTTTAGACCTGGTTTGCTTAGGTTCATTTTCTGTATGTGAACCGCATGCAAACATTGCACAATTAAGCATGTGGCATGCATTCTGCACGTCCATAGCACACTTATATTTCTGTAAGGGCTGGCTCAAGACCCATCCTTACTGGTCGAAATACATCGGCTAAAAATTAAATTGAATACCCTTTATATCCACAAAGCAGAACTAGCCTTCCTAAACACCAAACAAATACTGGGAGAGAGGGGAGGAGGCTGGCAAGCTGCTGGTCTACCGCCTGCATAAGAAACTTGCCGAAAATTTTTTTTTTGACTCTTAAAGATGCTTCACACCATATGTACACTTCCCAGAAGGCATGAACATGCTGAGGGCTGGTTTCTACAATGTTCTGCACTCTTTTGGACCCCTCTCAATGTCTAAATATGAAACATTATTCTCTTATCTTTCCATGCCATCCTATATCTACCCCACACAGAGACAGACTATAAGCACCTCTCTCCAGCATAGAGACTGAGATAGCTGTATCCTCTGTCACTGCTTCAAAAGCACTGGGAGGGGCTGGCTTCCCCATAGATATTTGCAATCACCTGAGCCTTCTCGTCAGCCCAGTGTTTCAGCTGGTCTTTGCAGAGCACATGATAATATGAGGGTCCCTTCCATCCTCCAGGAGACAATCATCATGGTCCTCCCTAAGAAGGGTAAAGACATTTACTGCCAGCCAGCTACAGACCCATCTCCCTTATAAATACTGACACCAAAATACTGGCAAAGGCACTTGACTCCTTTCTAGAAGAAGTGCTCACCATTCTTATACATCTCTGCTCTGGCCTTGGGCTTAGGTGCCCATCCCCCCAACTCCACCTCAGTGTCTACTCTCACCTTTTTACTTCCACCTTTCTTCTCTTATTATTCATAACCTTTTTTTTTTCCTGCCATTTTTTCACTCGCTATTCTCATCAATTATTTTAATACAGCCCTCTGGGCTAACTCCCCACTACTTTCTGACTGGTTAATATTATGTTCTTCATGTAAGGTATGTCTCAAAACTGTCTCCTTTTATAACCTGCATTAGTTACTGTGATCAATGTTTGGCACCTTTTTCTTTACCTGGGTGATTGGTTATCTTGTTGAACTTGTGCCAGTGGCACTTGTATACTAACCACATGTAAGACTTCTGTAACTAATTGTATTTCTATGCACTTGCTCAGTGTTTTTTTTTTTAATTCCAAATGTTTTTTTTTTTAACTTTGACACGGAACCTTTGAAAAAGAGCCTGTGCTCATAAGCGTCATCCTAGTATTTGAAATAAAGAAATACATAAACAAATTTGTTAAAGGGCATCTAAGTGTAGACCATCTCTGTAGCATGGACACAATCTTTCAAACAGCAAGCTCCACCCCCGGCAGCAACTGTAATGATGAATTCTAAAAAAAGCCTTTAGATCGGTCACTTGATGGAAATCTGAATGGCGGCAGCAACCTTCCACAGATCTGCTCAGCACTCGCGGATAATCACGCCAAAACCAACATTTCAGGCTTATTTCACCTTGCCTAAGTGATCGACTATAATATCAGAGACTCTAACAACCGACTTGAAGGGGCAGAATGGAAGTATACATGAGAAAAGCTCTTCCGTGGCATACGCTGCCTCCCTCACTAGAAAAAGACAAGGCCGCAAAGTGACCAAAACAGCAGGGCGCCAGACTACCCAAATCTTCCACTGACCAGACTATTTTTTCAGAACAAAGGGTTTTGGTGGTAATGCACCATTGCAGGCCGCGACCTCTGCCATATCCGAAGATATGCAGCAAATCAAATCCTCGGTGGCAACATTAAACACCAGAATGGGAGATTTGGAGGTGAGAACCATATCACTGGAGAAAAAGCATGAGAAAACTGATCAAGGGGCCATACATATGAACAGATGACTAAAGAAGCTGGAGGAAAAATTAGAAAATCTAGAGGAGCGTAATAAATGGAATAACCTGATCATAATTGGTATACCAGAGAAAGAAGAAGGGGAATCCTTGACCATGTTTCTGCAAAAGTTATGTGAAAAAATCTCAGGGCCTTCACCTAATGGAGGGGCTTATGTTACTGAAAGAGCTCACTGTGCCCTCTGCCCTCTGCCACCAGTAGGACCCCCCCACGCCCTCTAATTTTCAAACTACTGAACTTTCAAGATAAACAATACCTCTTAAGCAAAATTAAAGAGATTCAAGAGGTCCAGTGGGAAGGTTGGAAGATTTGTATCACATAAGATCTGCCACATACTGTGCGTGTCAGGAGGCAAGAGCTACACCCAATAGTTGCCAAGCTTATTGCAGTGGCTAAAGTTTTTCAAGTCAAATACCCAGCTATCTTACAAGTCAAACATGGGGATCAGTGGATGTCCTTTGACACTCCTGAACAAGTGCTGCAAGAGCTGATAACGCTGCTTCCCGAATTGTTCAAGTGAAAGGAAGAGAACCAGGTTTCGCTTTTTCTTATGTAATTGAGGGACTGTAAGGCGATGGGAAAGGCCTGAATGGGTCTGATCTCTGCTTCCCTCCAGGTGGACATTTACATTGAACTGTTAGGTTTTTCGCAAATGTACTGACCTTCTGGGTTCCCAACTAAAAAAGGAAAAGAGAGAGGATACTTATTGTTTACCTTTTGTTTCATTTGCTGACTGGTACATGGAAACACGGGAGAGGTCTTACCTTGCGCATCACCCGTGACGGCCTGGGTCAGCTAAGACACTGAAAGCAATCCTTTCAATTGTGCTTTCCAACTGAGACAATGCAGGTCTGGTTGGGACTGAAAGCTGAACTAATACCCTTTTTGTGACTGTTTGACTGGCGAACAACCAGGGAGTGGTTGTATCTGTCTGCTCAATTGATGCAAAACTGTTTGTGACCCATAAGGGAAATATTCTTTGACTTGTACTTTTAATTGCATTGTGCTGGCCTTCTGGAGTTTGCTGCTCAAGTCCAGGGCTCAAGACCAGGGCCTCTTATTTCTCCTGACTTCCAGAGATACCATATTATTCCATGGTTCGAGAGTAACATACCTGGAAACATACCATCCATTACTAGATAGGGACAATTAACACCTATAAAACGATTGTCCAAGTTAAAACATAATGGGTTTGGTGCAATTTGTTTACGGGGGGGGGCGGGGGGAGGTAAGAGGGATTGCTTGCTGTTATCAGATTAGCGCTGCAACATCACCTGGCGGTATTAGATTAGTAGTGCAGTTATTTTGAACCGGGGTAATTGTTGAAAAATGAGGGGTTTAAGTTTTGCAGGTTTTTCCTTTATCCTGAAAGGTTGGGGGAAAGTAACTTTTCCTTTTAATAATGTGCACATACTGAACCAAATTTTTTCTGGGGGGGGCATACTAAGCATGACCTTTATTTACTCTTAGAGCTATATAAGAGTGTTTTTGAACCAACAAGTTTTCCAGCAGATCCAGATTTCTCCTTTATGTGGGGGGACCGTATGTGTTTATAAGCTGGAATGTGAAAGGGATGCAGGATAGGTGCAAAAGGCAAGCGATACTGAGACATCTTTTACATCTTCGGGCTGAGATTGTGTGTATGCAAGAAACACACCTGCAGAGAGAGGATACTCTCCTATTGCAAAAAACATGGGTGGGGTATGCTTATGGTGCAGGGGACTCTACAAATCTGGGAGGGGTTGCAATTCTAGTGGCGAAAACAATACCTTTTGAACTAATACAAGAAATTTGGGACCCTAACGGACATTACATCCTCCTTCATGGAATAATTGAGTCCTATCCAGTACTGTTGGGATCTATTTATTGCCCAAACACAGATGCCCCCCAGTTATTCAGACACTTAATGAACCTGCTTATCACTAACCCCCCCCCAAATTAACAATACTTGGTGATGATTGGAATATTACCCCACAACTGGATCTAGATAGATCAGATAGGAGAAGGTGTGGTCTATCCCTAGCTCAAAGGGCTCTGAAGGATCTTCTCAGTGGTACTGGCCTCTTAGATGTCTGAAGAATCTTGAACCCCACAGAAAAACAATTTATTTTCTATTCCCCTCCCTATGGTTCCTATTCCCATATAGATTATTTTTTACTCAGTTCTTTTGCCCTTCCAGGTGTATTGGATACGTCCATACATCCCAGGGTCTTATCTGATTATTCCCCATCAGCTTCACTTACCTACTAGGCCCCGGGATTAAGCGTGACTCTCTTTGGCACCTAAATAATCAATTGCTTCAAAAACTAGACTTCTTAGCACATATTAAGGAGTTTATATCCCACTTCCTAGAAGTAAACAAGGGGTCAGTCAGCAAAGTAGATATAGATTGAGCTACCTTAAAGTGTGCCTTAAGAGGCGAATGTATTCAAATGGCTACAAATAATATACAGCAAGCCAAAGCACGCCTGACAAATGTGCTTGACTCCTTCCATTCTTTAGAAAGGAGCCTTACATGGCATTCATAGGACACCGAATGGGCTCCACTACATCAACTCCAGGTGTAGTACGCTGACCTTATGGATCAAAAAGTCCAGTTATCACTGCATTGCACCAAACTTAAATATTTAGATTCAGGTGACAGAGCAGGCAAATTGCTTGCACTTAGACTCAAACAAGCTGAAGCCTCATGATTCATACCGGGTATTTGTATTACAAAGGAAAGCCCAGTATGCACTAACCCCCAAGAAATAGTTGAAACTTTCAGAGAATATTACCAAAAAATTTGCAATGTGTACTCCTCTATCCAACCATCCAGTGAAGATATAGGGCACTATCTTGAATCAGTCACCCTCCCTAAACTCTCCTCAGAGGAAGCAGCTTCTTTAGGCACTTGTATTACAATAGCGGAAATAAGGGAAGGCCATAGAGCAACTACCATCAGACAAATCTCCAGGCCCTGACGGCCTATCTAATAATCTGTATAAAAAATGCCAGACCATTCTCGCCCCTATGCTTGAGGAGGTTTTTAATTATTGGTATCCAAATGGGTACTCTGACCCAGGCTTCCAGGAAGCCCTCATAACCCTAATACCAAAATCTGGAAAGGACCTGTTATTTCTAGAAAATTACCATCCCATCTCCTTATTAAATACAAATATAAAAATTTTAGCTAAGGTTTTGGCCAATAGGATTACTCCTACTATGGGAAGTCTTATAAGCTCAGAACAAGTGGGATTCATGGTGGGTAGGTCCTCTGGAGAACATATGAGGAAATTGTTGCACCTTATCTCGGCGCCAGGGACTCAACTACACCAGCTGCACCCATGTCCCTGGACACCGAGAAGGCATTCGACCATGTCTCCTGGGACTTCCTTTTTGCCACCCTGGCTCGATTTGGGTTAACTGATAAATTTATTCAATGGGTTTGGCTGCTATATGCTTCCCCATCAGCTCATGTTTGGTGTAATGGAATATTATCTAATCCAATACTATTGTTTTGTGGCACCAGACAAGGATGCCCCTTATCCCCCCTACTTTTAAATTTTTATCTGGAGCCACTTATCCGTAAAATACTATCGTCTCAGGAAATAACAGGTATTAAAGTTGCACATCAACGGTATAATCTCTCTGCTTATGCAGATGATTTATTGTTGCATGTACAGAATCCCCAAACTTCCATCTCAGCTTTATTAGTGAAAATCGAAGCATTTTCTAAAGTATTCTACTATAGTTTAAATAGATCCAAGACCAAAGTCTACCCCCTAAATAATGGAATAACCCAAATGGATACAGTGTCCCACCACCTATCGTGGGCATCAAAATCCCTTACATACTTGGGTATTGTGGTAACCCAAGATATGACTACTATGATACGGGAGAATCTTTCTAAATTACTAAAAATTATCTATTCTGATATGGATCAGTGGAGTTCTCTTCCACTATCCTTTTGGGGAAGACTCAGCTCAGTTAAGAGGAATATACTTCCTTGTATACTCTATCCAATGGGTATGATGGGATGTTTTCTGCCTAAATGTTGGTTTGTTAAGCTCTAGAAGATGATAAATGCTTTTATATGGAAGGGGAAGGGAGTTCGAAGGGCATGCTTCAAGCTCACAGCTCCTAAAAATAGAGATGGTCTTACAGCTCCTTCTGTCTTCACATATTATGGACCATACTGTATTAGTAAGCTGGCCTATTGGGCCCAGGGTACAGATCCTCCTATCATGTCAAACTACACTCCATTATGACTGGAATTAGAGAAATATTTAGTCTCACAATACTCATGTTCACTGCCTGCTCTTTTACATGTTACTCCCTCTAAATTGCCAAAACCTCTCAAAAACACTCTGATAGTATGATCTGTTAGAGCCTTGCATCAAGTGCAGAATCACCTATCCCTAAATTGGCACGTGTCACTAGAACATTCCCTTGCATGTAACCCCCATTTTAAAATAGACAACAAACAGATACCACCCTCTTTTTGGCCAGTGATTAGACATTCTAAACTTGAAGACTACATCAAAGATGGAAAACTGGTTCCTTTTATTCAATACCAGGCTAAGCAAGGCGTGTCAGATGTCTGTAGATTTGTTTCTCCAAGTTAAAAAAGCTGTCTACTCCTTTGTTGGGAAACTGCCTTTAGTTCCTCCTAACACTGAACTACTCCCGATCTTGCACATAGCAAGACAGCCACATGCAGTTTCACTAGTATATAAAAAACTGCAGGAACTTGATTCTGCTCTCCCCTCAGGTGTCTGTTGTTATTGGTCACATGCATTACAATTGCCTGCTGAACCGGGTAGTTGGAGAAGGCTGTGGTAGAACATGTACAAGTTTGTTAAGCAAGACAGAATCCGTCAAGTTCAGTTGAACATCATGCACAATATATATTTCACTCTGGTGAAACTACATAGAATGGGGCTTCGCCCTTCCCCAGTATGTGCACGGTGTAAAATGGGAGATGGTACCCTATTTCAAATGTTATGGACATGCCTAATAGATTCAGGCTTTTTGGCGATCCATTAAAGGTACTTTAGATCCCTTACTAAGCCTGGATGCCTTGTTCAGCCCTGAATGCTGTCTCTCATACTTTTTTCTCCCTCGAACGCCTAAAATAAGAAAGGCTTACCTTGCCTTGACAACTACCACTGCCAAACTTTTAATCATGAAGTACTGTAAGGAAGATATTCTTCCCACAATTAAGGAACGGTGTACAGAAGTATTCTTGGCTCTGCAATTGGAAAGGCATATTGCAAGCATGAGAGTTAGGCTCACAAACTACCAGAATGTTTGGGGTCTGTTAGATGCTTTGCTTTCAATACGTAAACCATAATGTATTTCTTATATTTTACAGTGTACTGTTGGCTCTTACATCTGAAGCTTTCCTATGTTTTAGCACTGGATACCAAACTATAGTTACTATTTATTGTGTAAGGAAATGCTTGGTAGGATGGGTAGGGGAGG
This sequence comes from Neoceratodus forsteri, assembly GCA_016271365.2. NCBI lineage: Eukaryota > Metazoa > Chordata > Ceratodontiformes > Ceratodontidae > Neoceratodus > Neoceratodus forsteri. Next base: position 1,409,111,932 of record CM057452.1, read on the forward strand.
GGAAGGGTTTGGGGTATGTATGTATAACTGTTTTATGTTCTGAGTTTTAATCTGTCCGTAACTCATGTCCTTTTTCACGTGACAATATGCAGTCCTTCTGATCTGTGCTATTCGTGGGAACTATATGTAAGACTGCTTTACATTGACTTGGATATGAAAAAGGAAAAACAAAGTATATTTAATGAAAAAAAGGTCTTTGACTCAATAGAGTGGGGATTAGGGCAAATAGACTTCTGACCTGTATATCTAAAATGGGTACAAACCTTATATACTCTACTGACAACCACAGTTCTCATCAAAAATCTCCTTTCCTGGCTTTCTCCTCAAGAAGGGCACCTGGCAAGGATATTCCCTCTCCCCCATGCTTTTTGTGGTGGCTTTAGAGCCGCTTGCACTCAGTATATGGGAACAGTGAGCACTGGAGGGTGTTAGGGTGGGGATGAGTGAATGCCATACCAGACCTTATGCAGATGATCTGCTGGTGCTCCTAGCTAGCTCAGAGATGGGACTCCTACCCTTGTTGTCGACTCTCGATCAATTCCATTTGATCTCTGGGCTTAAAACAAACCAATTAAAAACTGTAGTCTGATGACTTAATAAGCAACGTACCACCTTGATGGTGTCTCCCCTGAACTTAAATGGTCCCCACAGTCACTGAGATACTGACGTATCTGGATCATGACAGATTTTTCATAGTTTTACTCTGCCAATCTCACCCTATCCTGCAAAAACTCCAAGACAAATGTGACAGATAGAAACATCTCTGTCTGACAATGGCTGTAAAGATCACAGCCCACATATTCAAAGAAGATGTGCAGCCCGAAATGGAGATGCACTGCACATCTCAGAAAATGCATGGAAGCACGATATTGGAAAGGGAGAAATGCGTTATGCATTTCAAAATGTGCGATCATGCAGAAATAATGTATGCACTGCAAAAATAGGAGGCGGGCACCTGAATATGCCGCACGAGTGTATATTCAGTCAAAATGTGCAGCGCACATGTCAGGCATCACAAAACTGTGCCATGCAGTTAGGTATGCAAGGGGATGGCCTAAATTGTAAAGACACCTACAGGCAAGGTGCAGAACTGCAGACAGACGACCCTGAGGCAGCCCTTGGAGGTGCTCCAGGATGTGCTTCAGGCACCCAGACACAGCTGTCATGCCAGGGTGGTAGTACCCAAAGTCACAACCATGCTGTACCTTCTCATTGGGCAATTGCCAGGTGCTACTGGGTGACACCACTGGCACTGCCCAGGCAGCCACCCCCTCACCACACCTGGGTCAGGGATGCTCAGCTGCCACATGCTAGTCAGGTACCCCCTAGCACAACAGTGGAGCAGACAGCTACACTGCAGCACATATGCCAGGTGCCATGGCCTGCACCTATGTGGCTGTCAGAGTGCCACACTCTGGAGGCATGCGCACTTGGTGGCATCTGGTACAATGGTGTGCAGGATGTATGGCGGTAATGGTGGCAGCATGTCATGAGTCAGGGACAGCTCAGTGGCACCCACCCACAGTGGAACACCAGAGGTGCACACTGCATGCCTGTGCCAGACCCACTCCACCAGGAACCACATATATGTCACTGATGCCATCCCTGCAGTGTGGCAATGCCACAGGAGCCATGTGTTCAGGACACTGTTATGTACTGGAGGTGGACAATGCACAACTGTGAGCAGCGCAGGAGAGGGGTGGCACCACGTGCAGCATGGAGGTGGCAGGGACATGTCCCAAGGACACAAGACCTTTCCAGGGTTGTGCGCCTGGCCACCCAGGGCTCGGACATGGCCATGGGTAGTAGCACTGCAAACTTCTTAACTGTCACACAGCATGGGGTATGGCACTCATGTTATCATTCAGACACATAGAGTGGGTGACATTACACACTGAACACTGAGACTTGTGCAGAATTGTATGATAATAAGACATGCTAGGTATCAGCACACATTAGCAACATTGGCGCACTTATTTCCTTAGCCTTCCAAGCTTGCACTGCCATGCCATGTCACACATTCTGACCAGTTGTCACACATCTTGGCACACATTTGGGTGCTAAAGGGTTTGGGGATATGTAGCACTGTACTAAATGCAGTTGACACACACACACACGCATTCTCACCTGCCTGCTAGGCTGCAGTACCGCCTGGTCAATTTGTGGAGTAGTGGTGCTGCCCTGCAATAGAAACACAGAAACATAGAAGTTGATGGCAGATAAGGACCGTAAGGCCCATTCAGTCTGCCCATTTTTCTACCTTATGAATGTGCCATGGCCTTTACTCTGTCAAAGGCCTATCTATTCATACTCATCTGTATTGCTCCCTTATGCCTATCCCATGCCTGTTTGAAGTCCTGCACTGTATTCATATCCACCACTTCCTGAGGTAGGCCATTCCGTGCATCCACCACCCTTTCTGTGAGAAAGAACTTCCTCACATTACCCCTTAATCGGCATCCCTCTAATCTCAGGCTGTGTCCTCTTGTCCTGATATTTTTCTTATATTGAAACGTTAGACTCTTTCACCTTGTTAATGCCCTTAAGATGTTTTAATGTTTCAATCATATCACCTCTCTCCCTCCTTTGCACTAGGGTATATTTATTGAACTCCATTAATCTGTCCTCATATGTTTTCTGATGCAGTCCCTGTACCATTTTGGCTGTCCTTCTCTGGATTGCCTCCATTTTGTTAATGTCCTTGTGCAGGTGTGGACTCCAGTACTGCATGCAGTACTCCAAATGGGGCCTAACTATTGTCTTGTAAAGAGAGATTATCACCTCCCTCTTATGACTTGTGATAGCCCTACTAATACACCCCAACATTTCCCTAGCCTTACCTACTGTCTTAGTGGTCTGCTTGGATGATTTCAGGTCATCTGTGATGAAGATGCCCAAGTCTCTTTCTTCCCTTGTGATTGCCAGCAACTCCCCTCCCAACCTATAGGTGGCTTCAGGGTTTCTCTTCCCTATGTGCATGATCTTACCCTTCTTTGCATTAAACCCCCAGTTGCCACTCTACTGACTATTTTGCCAGTTTATCCAGATCTCTTCTCATTCTGCCCACCCCATCTGCATCATCTACTCTGTTGCAGATCTTGGTGTCATCTGCAAACAGACAAACCTTACCCTCCAGTCCATCTGCAGTGTCACTGATGAAGATATTAAAGAGGACTGGACCCAGGACTGACCCTGAGGTACCCCACTTGTGATTTGCATCTCTTCTAACTGTATAATGTTTACCACCACTTTCTATGTTCTGCCCGCCAACCAGTTTGCCACCCACTTGACCAACGTCCGACCCACCCCAAGCCTAACCAGCTTATTAATCAAGCTTCTATGTGGAACAGTATCGAAAGCTTTGCTGAAGTCAAGGTTGATGACACCAACTGCACCCCTTTGGTCCACCACTCTGATTACTCAGTCAAAGAAATCTATGAGATTAGTTTGACAGGACCTTCCTGCTGTAAACCCATGCTGTCTTGGATCCTGTGCCCCTATAGAGTACAGGTGCTGCACTATCCTTTCCTTAAGGAATGCCTCCATAATCTTGCCCACTATTGAGGTAAGACTGACTTGTTTGTAGTTCCCTGCCTCCTCCCTGCTACCACTCTTGTGGAGTGGGATCACATGAGCCCTTCTCCAGTCTTCTGGGATCGCTCCTGTGCTAAGAGACTCACTAAACAGTTCTGATAATGGCTCTGCTAATTCCATCTTTAGCTCCTTTACTACTTTAGTACAGCCCTTCTCCAGTCTTCTGGGACCTCTCAAGTGCTGAGAGACTCACTAAACAGTTTGGATAATGGCTCTGCTAGTTTCACCCTTAGCTCCTTTAGTACCCTGGGATATATTCCATCTGGTCCCATTGCGTTGTCCACCCTGAACTTAGCGAGCTCTTATAGAACCCTTTCTTTTGTGAAGGGACTTGTGCACCCTTCCCTCCCCCCTTTTTCTGTGGTGCTGAGCTTTGGACCCAGCCCTACCTTCTCCTCAGTAAATACTGAGCAGAAGTATCTATTTAGGATAGATGCTTTTCCTTGGTCCTGCTCCACACACTCCCCCTTATTCCCTTTGATCTTAGCAATACGCCCTCTGGACTTTCTCCTTTCACTAATGAATCTATAGAAAGTCTTGTCACCTTCTTTTACTGTTCATGCTAGTGTTTCCTCGGTTTGGGCCTTTGTCTGCTTTACTGCCTTCCCTGCTTCCCCTAAAGAAGTTTGGTATGCCTCCCTAGCTTCACCCCACAGTGTTTCCTTATATTTCCTGAAGGCCAACTTTTTGGCTCTGACTTTTTCTGCTACTGTTTTTGAGAACCAAAGTGGTTTCCTCCTTCTTTTGCTCTTGCTTTTCTCCCTAACACAATGGGATGTTGCTTCAAGTATTGCATCCTTAATGTTTTCCCACTTTGCCTGTACCCCCTCACCTGTATTTCTTCTTGCCAGGGCTAGCTTAACTCTGCTGGCCATCTTATCAAAGTCATCGCCTCTGAAGTCCCATATTTTTGCCTTGGAATGGGTTGATTTCATTCTAGTGGCCAAATTGAACCATACAATGTGATGGTCACTGGCCCGCAGGTGATGTTCTATCTGGAGATCTGTGATCCTTTCCCCGTTATTCAGTACTAGATCTAGGATAGCCCTGTCTCTTGTGGGTTGCTGTACCAGTTGTTTGAGGCCTTCCCCCTGCAGGGAATCCATTATGTGTCTAGTTCTGGTGGATGTTCCTGCTGGCATTGATCAATCGGTATCTGGCATGTTGAAGTCTCCCATTATCAGAACCTCCCCTTTAGCTGTCATGTTTGGTATATCTTCTAACAGTAATATGTCTATGTCCTCCCCCTGTTCTGGAGGTCTGTATACAACCCCAGTTCATATGGCTGTCCCAGTTCCTATTTCCAGGGTGACCCACAGTTCTTCTGGCTCCTTATGTGTATTCTGAATTTCTGTAGCTTTGATATTTTCATTGACATAAAAGTCTACTCCCGCCCCCCTTTTTGCCTCTAGGTCTCTTCTGAACAGTACATAGCCGGGTACTGAAGTCTCCCAAGTGTGGTTACTGGTGAACCATGTCTCGTTAATGGCTACTATGTCCAGTTTAGCTTTTGTCATTGTTGCCTGCAGGTCTGGGATCTTGTTTCCCAGACTGCGGGCATTTGTGTACATGATTTTCCATTGGCCAGATTTTGGTGCGTTAGTTGTTGGGTAAAGTCCAGCGTTTCCCCTGCGCATCATATGGGGAGCCAGACCTTTTTCCTTACCTGGTGATGCAAATAAACTACCAAAATGCTGAACTCCTGTTTGATCACTTGCTGAGGGGGCAGAGGTGTTCTTCCCGTTTCATGTATCGGGTGCTGCATCCCTCTCCCCATTGGCTAGTTTAGATATTCTGCAAAGACATCAAACTTCTGCCTCAATGTACTGACTCCCTCCTTAGTCACATGCAGTCCATTAAATTTAAAGAACTTTCGCTCCCAAAACTGTTGCCAGTTACCTACAAATTTGTGTCCTTTTTCCTGGCACCAGCCCTTAAGCCAAATGTTTATCTCCCCTATCTCTCCTTCTCTGACCTTCCATTCATCTTTCCCCTCTCTCAGACTGGCAGGATCTCAGAGAAGGAGATGCCAGATGTAAAGGATGACAGTTTGTCTCCTAGCCTGGTCAGGTGTTCCTTGGTCTCCACAACTGACCGGCTGGTGAGACGTTAGTCCCTGTGTATACCAGGACATCGATGTTTTCTCCTGCATCCTGCACAATTTTAGCAATGCTGTCAGTGCCTCTCTATGCTGATGTACCAAGGAGACATCTGACCATTACCCCCAGCTGGAGGTAGGTATCAACTGGATCTGTGTGGTAACGGTGATAGCCAATGGGCAATCACCATTAGGGCAGTGGCACATCACCAAAAAAATATTTTGGTGATGCATTCCCCAGCGCACAGCAAAATGGTGTCAGGGAGTTGGGATTTTTTGCTTTATGCAGGGGGCTGTGTCCCCCCCACACCCTCCCCACAGGGGGGTTTCACCCTCCGCACCCCCCTACTTAAGGATTGTCAACTCCATGGGGGTGCATGTTGGGGGGTTGCAAAAGTGGAAAAAATAAAAATTTGGGCCGGGAGCTACCAAAAGTACATGTGCCTGGACCCAAACCCAGCACCATTCCTGCCACAGCCCTGAACCCACCCACCACGCCATGGAAGCAGCTAGGCAGCTCATTGCAGTGCCACTCCCTACAACCCCTCTGTCCCCTCCCACCACACTCTCGGCATGGTCACCACCCTAAGCACGCATGTAGGCATATAGTGTCAGGATGTTGCTATTTCGCACAATCCCCTATCCAGTCGCCCACCTTCCCCAGTCACCCCAATGACAGGCATCGCAATTGAGTTGCCCTTTCAGTAGGTGCCCAATCATGGTCACCAAAGTCACAGGATACTGTAGCAACTCACCAAATCAGGGAGTCTCCTATGATCAGATGTGTTTTGGATTTCCTTTTTGCTTTTTTTTTTTTGTTTTGGTCCCTGTTTTGGGTGAGTTTTGTAGCACCAGCTCCTGTGCAGCAGTGTCCAGCTCTGCAGTGTCCTCTATCCCTTTGTTTGATTTTGGAGATAGAGGCAGATATCTGTTTGTAGTTTTTATATGGTTTGTGGAGGCGATACATTGGAGAGCATTGAGTGATGGGGCACCTGATTTGCCCCTCCTAACCACCTGCCAACCTCCTGAACCACCCTCTGTGGTTGAGGTGCTTCAGTTGGATGTTGGAGAAATGGCAGGCAGTTCTTATAATGTATTTCCTCCTGAATATGTGATTTGAGGCGTGCAATTTCTGCCCAAGCTGCCTGGAGCTGAGCCCTTAGATCTTCAGTGGTCCAGCATGTAGGACAGCGTCCTAAATCCTGTATAACTGGCCTTTTGTGAAGTGTGCCACAGTGCCTGCAGTTAATAATATCTATTCCAGTTGAGTTGCCACGTTTATAACCTGGTCCGAGTAATTAGGAGGAAAATGAAAGCAAAAGTTAGATTTTTTTTTTTTTGTATGACTTGTTATAACAAGTAAAATTACTTGTGCCCCTGTAAGTGAGATCACTGTGTGGATACCCCTCTGATCCTTCCCTTCCTGCTTTGCTGCAGGAAATGTCATGACTGTGCTACTCTATAAAAGGAGTGGTTGGGGATGGGGGTGTCCCCCTCCGAAAAGAAGAACCACGGGCAAAAGAAACAAGGAGGTAAGAGCAGAAACAATCAACCAACAACAAATGCAGTAGCCCTGAAAGCTTAGCCTAATGATAGATAAAACTGTAAAACCTGTAAGCATCACCTGTAATAATTTCACAGAAGATATACCCTGCAAAAAACACTTTGCTACAGAGAAAAATTAAGCAGTAACAGAAGATATACCTTGCAAAAAACAATTTGAATCAGAAAAGATTACAGCAGTAATCCCTAAGCACAAAACAATAACAAACCTGTAGGCACACCCTGTAATCTTAGTGTACCACTTCCCCTATCCTCCCAAATTAGACCCTCCTGAAGTCCAGCTCCCTTGCACTGGATTCCATTCCTTCCTTACCCATATCCAATGTGAACCATACTGAGTGGTGGTCACTCCCCACCAGCAGTTCTTCCACCCTCAGATCCCTCACAAACTCCACCTTTGCCAGCATGAGGTCAAGGGTATTCCCTAAATAGGTTGGTTCACTGACCATTTGCATCAGGAAGCTGTCCTGGAAGACATCTAGCAGTACCTGCTCCCTTCTATTCCTGGTTGTTGGGGTACTCCAATCCACTCATGGCATGTTGAAGTCCCTCATGATCACCACACTACCCTTCTCACAGGTTCTCCTGATCTGTCCCACTAGTTCCCTGTTTAACTTCTCTGTCTGAGAGGGTGGCCTGTACACCACTCCCATCCTGAGAGTCCTATTCTTGGAATCGTGATTTCGCATCCATAGTAACTTTATATTACCCTCTTCCCCTCCTCTTCCTCCCATACACACTTCAGTCCTTCCCTCACGTATAGTGCCACCCCCCTTTTCCCATTTGCTCTATACCTGCGAAATATCCTGTATCCTGGTATTGGCAGGTCCCAGTCAGTGTGTTGGGTGGCCCATGTTTTGGTGATGGCTGCCATGTCCACCTCCCTCTCTTCCATGAGAGTCTGTAGCTCTGCAGTTTTCTTCCCAAGGCTCCTAGCATTCAGTGTGACCACCTTCTACCCCTTCTCCTTCCCCCAATCTCCTCCTGCCCTCCTTTACTAGCATTGTCACTAGTACTTGCCCTTTGTCTTTTGTCACTGTCATGGGTGGTAAGCTCATATGGCTTCCTAACCTGTGGTCTCCACATGTCCCTTACCCACTTGCCACAGCCTGCTTCTAGTCTAAATTAGCAACTACCTCTATGTACTCCTCCATTCCCTGTTTCAATACTTTCTATCCCTCCTCGCTCAAGTGTAGTCTATCCTTGGCATAGAGACTACTGTCATCCCAGGTCCCTCTCCACTGCCCCACCAGTCCATACCCTTTATCATGACACCAGGTTCTTAGCCATCCTTTAAATTCTTCTATTCTTCCTGTGCTTGCCTTGGGCACTGGAAGTATATGAGAAAATTACTGATCTTCCTGCCCCCTCACATAATTGTACTAGTTCCTCAAACTTCCTCTGGACTGTATCTACCATCCTGTCAGCCAGGTAATTTGTCCAGAAATGTATAATTAAATGAGTCTTCTCCCTACCTCTTCTAGCATATTTTAGAACAGATTGTCCCACTCTTTACATTGTCATTACCAGCATGACCTCCACCCAAATGTGACTATGCCTCTCCCCTTTGCTACGCCACCTGACTCCTCTTAGTATTGCGTCCACCAGTACTAAGATTCCACGCATCATACCAACTACTTACTTCCCTTCCTACCCACCTCTCACTCCTGGCTCCTCCACTTCCTCCTGCACAGTAGTTCCCTCTTCTGCTCCTGTTGTAATCCCCCCAGCAGAACTTCCCCTCTCTCCAGCTTCATCCAGACTTCAATTAGTTACTCCTCCAATCTCATCACCTTCCTCCTCCTCCTTTCCCTCTAGTAATGCAAAATGATTTACTGAAGACCTTTCTCCTACATCTGCTTCTTCCCTCCTCATACTGGCCTGTTCCCTCCTTTGTACTCCATGAATGTTGCCACTTTTCCTCTTCCACTCACCAGCCCCTTTCTCCTCCTTCCTGTTGTCTTTTTCTCCTTTACCTGGATTCCTCTAACACTGTTCCCCTTGGCCTGGGTCCCCTTGTCTCTGCTTCCCTTCTTCTGACCATCTCCTCCCCCATGTTGTCCCAAACTGACCTCCCTCCTCATCTCCCCTCCTCCCTCCCTCCAGTGTTGGGCTATAACCTCCTCCAGTCTGCCTTGCCTGTCTTATCTCCTCCTGCAGACCTTTGAGCTCCTTTTTAAGTTTCCCTGTATGGTTGCACACTAAACATCCCCCCACCTGCCATACAATTTTTAGAAAGACTGGCACACCGCAGTTGTTCCAGTCTACCACTCTACCCATTACTCTCATCACCCATCAGTGACCCCCACCCTTCCAGATGAAGAATACCCATTGCTCCCAAAAGTCTCTTCTCTCCCCCTTCTATCATTACAAAACATTCTTCTCCTTTTCTCAATTTCCCTTATCCCTTTGTCATACACTTTAAACAGATTGAGGAGCTGCCTTTTAAGTTCCTGTCCCTCTTGTCCACACCCAAAGAGAAACTATAATTAACTATTGCACAACCTCCTTCTAATTCCTACCTCTCCTTTTCACAATGCAAACACCAATGCAAGCAGGTAAAAATGACAACACTTTGTGTTAGAGTTACTTCCCTTCCCCAAAGATGGCAGTTACCTCTAAACTCACTGCAGTTCCTTCCCTGGACTTCTGCTTCTGCTATGACAGGTGATGTCCTTTGCTCTTTGAGGTAGTGTCATCAGAACCACTGGTATAAAGGAAATGATGTACCTGGGGTGGGTGGGTGGGGGGCGAATGGTAGCACCATGCCTGTGCCATCCAGAAACAATCAGGAAGCTGAGGCCCCTCACCAGCCAATTAGCACCCTTCCCCCATTATGCACTAAACTTTGCAGCTAGTGAAGACAGCAAAAAAAATCACAACCCCACTAAAAGCACAAAAAATAACTTTGATACTAAAAGAAATGGGTCTCCAATTCAAAGAAACAACAGCCTCACCAGCAACACACCAAAATAGACTTGAAATTAGAATACATAGGTTTCCCATTAAATGAAACAGCCCCACCAAAAGCACACCAAAATAGGTTTGAAATCAGAAGAAACAGGCCTCCAATTCAAAGAAATAACAGCCCCACTTAAAGCACACCAAAATAGGTTTCAAACTTTTAACAGCTCTAAAACAGTTCCCTGCTAGCCCCTTTTAAGAAGTAAGAAAAACTCAGTCTGCTACCAAGTGAAACAACAAGAAATAACAGCCCCACTTAAAGCACACCAAAATAGGTTTCAGAATTTCAGCAGCCCAAAAACAATTCCCTGCTTGCCCCTTAGAAGTAGTAAGACAAAATGACCTGCTACCAAGTGAAATCAACAAAAAGCAAATTAAAAGCAGTAAGGAGCAGCTACTGCACTGAAATGATCCCTGAATCCTTCCCCTTCTAGCATCTTCTGAGAAGCCAAAAGCAACTTGTTACCACAAACCTGACTCAGCTCCACCTCCAGTTATCAGGTAGCTGAGTGAGGCCCCATGCCAGACAATTAGTGCCCTTCCCCCACTATGAACTAAATTTTGCAACTAGTGAAGACAGCAAAAAAAAAAATCACAACCCCACAAAAAGCACAACAAAATAGGTTTGATACCAAAAGAAACAGGTCTCCAATTAAAAAAAAAACAACAGCCTCACCTACAACACACCAAAATAGGCTTGAAATTAGAAGATATAGGTTTTCAATTCAAAGAAACAACCCCACCAAAAGCACACCAAAATAGGTTTGAAATCAGAAGAAACAGGCCTCCAATTTAAAGAAATAACAGCCCCACTTAAAGCACACCAAAATAGATTTCAAAGTTTCAACAGCTCCAAAACAGTTCCCTGATAGCACCTTTTAAGAAATAAGAAAAATGCAGCCTGCTACCAAGTGAAACAACAAAAAATAACAGCCCCAATTAAAGCACACCAAAACTGGTTTCAAAATTTCAATAGCCCCAAAACAATTCCCTCCTAGCCCCTTAGAAGTAGTAAGAAAACTTACCTGCTACCAAGTGAAATCAACAAGAAGCAATTTAAAAGCAGCAAGGAGCAGCTACTGCACTAAAATGAATCTGATTCCTTCCCCTTCTAGCCTCTTCTCAAAAGGGGCATAGCACCTTCCCTGGCTGGAAATCAAACCCAGACTGCTTTGGTGAGAGCACCAAATCCTAACCACTAGACCAACAGGGATCCTCAAGTACTGTATGGCTTGTGAATCATGCACATGCCATGTGGAAAACACATCAAGGGGTGTCATGCCAAATGATGGTTGGCTGCTGTGTCTGTATGTGGTACTATCATTACAGGGTGTGTCTACAGGGTTCTATGACTGGGTAACTAGGCAATAGGACGGAGGCCATGCAGTGGATGTCCTGTACCTAGACTTCAGTAAGGCATTCTACTCAGTGCAGCATGGGAGGCTGAGAAGTAAGTTAGAAGGCACAGGAGTGAGTGCAAAGCTGGTGAGATGGGTAGGAAACTGGCTTCAGGGAAGGCAACAGAGGGTGGTGGTGGGTGGGGATCTCTCATCCCCAATGGTAGTGATGAGTGGTGTTCTGCAGGGCTCGGTGTTGGGACCAGTGTTGTTTGGGATATTCAATTGCAGACATATCATTGTGCATTAAGAGCAAGACCAGTCTGTTTGCTTATGACACCAAGATGAGAGTAGTGGTGGATGACCTAAGGGGATGGCAGGGGTTGCAGGATGAACTGGCAAAGCTGGAAACCTGGTTGGACACCTAGCAACTGTGGTTCAATGCCAAAAAGTGCAAGGTGTTGCATTTTGGGGCAAAAAAACAAGGAGGAGCTACCAGTTGGGGGGAGTGCAGCTAGCCGAGACAGAGGAGGAGAAGGATTTAGGAGTGCTAATTATGGGGTCAATGAACAACTCGGCCCAATGTAGGGAGGAAGCTGCAAAGGCTAACAAAATGCTGGGTTGCATTGCAAGGGGTATATCCTCAAGGAGGGGGGAGGCGATTCTGGCACTGCATAGATCATTAGTTAGACAGAACCTGGAATACTGCATGCAGTATTGGTGCCTGTATCTAAAAAGGGACATTAAGTTACTGGAGAGGGTGCAGCACAGGGTGATAAAGATGATCTAGGGGCTGGGGGACTTGCCATACGAGAGAGGAATGAGGGAGTTGAACATGTACTTGCTGGAGGAGAGAAGGATTGAGGAGGATATGATTGAAACCTTCAAGTACATGAAAAGAATAAACAAGACCGGTACAGAGGGGCTGTTCAAAGTAAGGGAGGGGAGGGACACCCAGTGCCATGATATGAGACTGAAGGGAGGAACGTTCAGGAGGGAGATAAGAAGACGCTTTTATGGAGAGGGTGGTAGCTGGTGGAATGCGTTACCAGTGGAAGTGGTATCCAGTAGAACAGTGGGCTGCTTCACAAAGGGCTGGGACATGGCAATGGGGAGGATCAAGGGAGGGTGAGGATGGGAAGGAGGGCAGCTGCCAAATAAGGGGTGCTAGCTGCACATTCAAGCAAACTTGATAGACCACTAGGCCTTTATCTGCTGTCAAATTTAATATGTTTGTACTACCTACAACTGGGATTGCAGATGTGTGCCTCATGTCAAGCAGATAAAATGGGCTGATGTGTTCCAGTGGTCAGCTACCATGGGTAAGGTGAGGAAGAACCTTGGTATGGGGGTTGGAGGTTGGTTCTGGGAAAGGCTTCAGGAGTAATCAGGGCAGGTAGGGTTCAGATTTTTAGCCTCATCATACATTGAGAGAAGGGAGATAACACATACAAAGTCCAAATACATGGCCCACATCTCATAGGAGACTGGCAGGGTACCTTTTGCTAAATGTGTCATGCAGGGTAAAGTGACCAGCTGATTCACAGACTGGAGCCATTCCTGGACTGTGGAGACCCATGGTGTCCTCCAGTTGTGAAGGAGAAGGCTAGCTGCTTCCACCCCTACTGCCAGTAGCCATCTGCATATTATTTCTGGAAGGCAGACCTCATTTTCATTCAGCCTAAGCAGGAAATGATGGGATGATAAGGGAGAGTGTTGCTTAAGTATTTTAGATCACTCATTAAATATCTGTTCCCAATTGGCTGTCAGGTTGGGGCATGTCCACAGTACATGCAACAGATCACCCCCTGCTCCTCTTAACCTCTATCATTCAGGAGGATACCTAAGGCTTATACTTGAGCTGGGTTGTGATACCAGAAGTGAAGTATTTTGTTACCAGTCAATAAGCTTCAGTTGTTGGGACAAGCTCTGCATGCAGTCTTCCAACTGTTTGACCATTCTAGTTTAGTGATTTGGGAGTTTAATGCCTTTTCTCACTTTTCTTAGATTTCAGAGTTAGGTCTGGGATACTCTCCAATAGTACTGAACATGTAGTCCCTGCCCTGACATGAGACAACCCCATCCACTTCATAAGATGAGAGAATGAAGTATCCACCAGTTGAGTGGACCACCCTAGCTATTTGGGAGTTGCTATGCTTCACATTTGGAGACATTTCTAGAAGTCTTTGTGTAGGAGTGAGAATCTGGACTGGAGACCAGCATAGAAGTCTACGTGAGTGGGTTTTAGTGAAAAGAGATCTTTGATCACTCAGATGCTCTTGGCTTGCCAGGTGGGCCACCAGCTCATTTATTTTTTGACACAGGTGTTGGGATTACCCCATAGCAGGACACATGCTTTTGCCAAGAGTGAGAATTTGGTCAGTCCTTGTAAAGCATTCCATGCCACCAAAGAGCCCATAATAGTAAGCCATTGTGTCACCTCTTTCAGCAGGGGAATATAGGAACACCACTGCAGAGTGGTTTCTTTAGCTACCCACAGAGGGTCTGTCGAGCTACAGGGTGGAAACCAGCTGCAGACTTACATACCGAGAAAAGTGATATGGTATCCATAAAACCATGGGAAATGCCATCCCTTATGACTCCAGTGGGATTGGAGCTTGGATCAGCTGCATTATCAGGTCTTGCCTTCCCATTTGAAGCTACCCATCATCTTCAGGTAGCAAGAAAGAGAAAGCACTCACCACTCAGCAAGGAGAATGCAAGTCAGGAATGTCCAGCAATAAAGCTGTTTTATTCAGTGTCCATATCCATAAGGTAGCAAAACAGTGCAGGACAGAGCTTACGTTTCACCCTGGAAACAGAGCTTCTTCAAAGCTGATTACATCATTCAACAGGTGTGCTTTTAGTAATAAAAATATGTATTTATACAGGAGTAAAAAGATTTTACATACACCATTAGGTCAATAAATGTCCTGTTTACACAGTGTCTCTGTAAGTGGATTAATCATTTAAAAAGATTTTACATATAAAGGTAATGAACATACAAGCATGTAATACAGCTTACATTTATCAAACTACATTCAATTTACTTGTTTTATACACAGGTTGTGTGTTCTATATTCATCTATTACACGTGCATATAAATCATAATTTTTGCTTCATACATCTTTAAATGCATTTATGTGCCATTCTAATGTTCTCATACTTGAGGGCGGGAGCTTTTTTCCAAGTAATAGCAGCTTTAAATGTGAATGGCATATCCCCATATCTGTTTTGAGCCTTTGGCACAATCAGTTCCCTATCTCCCATCTTTCTTAACTAATAGGAGTAGGTGGGTTTATTAATTTTATTTGCATGTCCAATGTTATACAGTAGTAGCCACAGACATTGCCAGCTATTTCCCGAAATTTCTGTGATGTTTCCAGAGAAATCTGATGCTTTCTGCATTTCCACAGTAGGGGCAGGAGAGAGAAACTCTTTAGAAATTTTGTGAAATATCTGGAAATAGCTGGCAATGTCTGTGGCTACTACTGTAGGTTTAATCATGTGGTTAAGATTCACCAATTATACACTAGTGTTTTAATCAAGTACACTTAATTCATAATACTAAAACCCACGCTATATATATTTGAACAACTTGAATAAACCACAACCGTTCATAGAAAAAAAACAAATTAACAATTTTTCATCTGTGACTAATGGTTTATTCAGTCTCTATTCACTCTTTTATTCTTTTAAATTCTTTTTATTCTGCAGGACCCTAATTTCCTGGAGACCAGTGATATACATCTGAACCTGCAAAAGGAAACACCAAGATGTTTGAAAAACAGTCAACTGTTTTGCCACTTCTTGTATTACCCTTTGGACATTTAGACCATTTATTTGTACTGGTTTTATCAGCACTATCACTCAAAGAAAGAAAGTCTCTGGGATATGGGGGGTGTTCACCATATGTTGTTTTAATTTTTTCTCAAACAAAAATGAAAATATTTCAAACTTTCCATTGAGTCCCAGTGCCCTCAATGCTCCCAACTTGTAAATCCACTGCTGTTTTTTACAGTTCAGTGTATTTTCTAGGTCTCCCCCTTTCGCCTGCATTTGTATTTTTTCATTCCCCACAGCTGTGACCTTATGTTGTATGTTAGGATTACTGTGAACATGTGCAGCCATTGCATATTACATATTTTTGTTTTTGATTGCTAGGATGTGTTTATTCACCCTAAACCTCAGCTTTTGTTTTGTATGGCCTATGTAACAGCTGCCACAGGAGCAGTTCAACAAACGTACTGTTCCTTCAGTGTTGCAGTCAATATACCCCTTAACTTCTGTTTGTTGTCCATTCCTTGGATTTCTGAAAAAAGATTTCCAATCCATATGCTGGCATGCTCTACAAAATCCACAAGGTTTATACCCCATTTTTTTCTGTATTCTTGTATTTGGGTCTGCTTGGTGACTGTGCACTAGGTTATCATGAAGGTTCCTCCCTCTCTTGTATGAGACTTGTAATGGCTGTTCCAGTACGGATGCTAACTGTGGAATTCCCCCTAAGTATTTATAAATTCTTCCTGACTATATTCACTACCGCTTTGCTTCCTGCCACATAGGATGTCACAAAGGTCAGGGGTGTGTCTGCTTTTTTTTCCTTTTGTTTTGGGGAAGAAGCCGTAATTCTCTAGGAATTGTTAGGGTGTGTTACAGTGCATCCACAATGTCTCTTTCCTGGCACAGTCTCTCTAAATTACTCTGTGAGTTCTTGTGCTGTCTTATCATACAGTTCTGTTTTGGAACAATTCCTTTTTACACGTATGCATTGTCCTTTTGGTAGATTTTTTATTGTATGTCTGGGGTGACAGCTCTCTGCATGTAGTAAGCTGTTTCGGTCCATCAGTTTAACATACAGATCAGTCATGAGTGTGCCATCTGTACTTTTTATTATGGTTAAATGGAAAAAATTTACTGACTTTAAGTGCTTCTCCACTTTGAACTTCAGACTGGGGTTTGAATTTTCTAAGAATTCAAGAAAATCATCTAGTTCCTTCTCAGTGCCCTTCCAAATCAAAAAGATATAATCTATAAAGCACTTGTAATGTCTTTTTTCTCCAGAAAGGGATTTTCTTGCTGGGCTATAAATGATTTTGTCTTCCCACTCCCCAAGGTAGAGATTAACTAGGCTGGGCATAAGCATGGCCCCCATAGCTGTTCCTTTAATCTGTTTAAATATTTTCCCCCGAATATAAATATGTTGTTGTTTAGGACCAAGCCAGTGAGATTTGTAATCATACTTATTTTCACCTAGGGGACTCAATGGAAAGTTTGAAATATCTCCATTTTTGCTTAAGAAAAAATAAAAACATCATATGGTGACCCCCCCGCCCATATCCCCATAGACTGTTTACCTTTGAGTGATAGTGCTGATAAGAACACATACAAAGAAAGGATCTAAATGCCCAAAGGGTAATACAAGAAGTGACAAAACAGCTATTTGACTGTTTTCCAAACATCTTTGTGTTTTCTTTTATAGGTTGGAATGGATATCGC
This sequence comes from Neoceratodus forsteri, assembly GCA_016271365.2. Lineage (NCBI taxonomy): Eukaryota > Metazoa > Chordata > Ceratodontiformes > Ceratodontidae > Neoceratodus > Neoceratodus forsteri. Next base: position 1,409,128,987 of record CM057452.1, read on the forward strand.
TGGTCTCCAGGAAATTAGGATCCTGCAGAATAAAAATAATTTAAAACAATAAAAGAATGAACAGAGACTGAATAAACTTTTAGTCACAGATGAAAAATTGTTAATTTGTTTTTTTTCCATGTATGGTGGTGGTTTATTCAAGATGTTCAAATATATATAGTGTGGGTCTAAGTATAATGAATTAAGTATGCTTGATTAAAACACTAGTGTATAATTTGTTCAAGTTCAAGTTTATTAAGCAGAGGTCCTGCGAGGACACTTAAGGTACAATAAAGCATACAGCATAAGGATACAACAAAAAACAATCATACAGTGCAAGGAAGGCTAATACAATATAATCAATCAAAATAAGTGTAGGCAGTACATATAATACAGTAGATAAGGAACAACAGGGATATGGAACAGTAAGCGAATGCATTATTGGAGAAATACAGACAAAGGACTTTGAAGCATATATACAATATATAACATTCCATTAATTCAGGTACAAGTGCAATGGCCATACAGGCATGAAAATCTACAGTTAAATCGCCTACTCAAAACTGAAAGCATTTCATCAATGATATATACTCACAGGGATGGAGCATGGAACAGGCAAGAAGAGAGGGTCTTGAGCCAGACAGGAGATAGGGGTTAGCAAGGGTGAAGCACAGAAGGAGTGGGATAAAGGGAAGGCAAGGGTGAGAGCCTGGTAGTGCATGAAAACGGTGATGAAATTATGGTGAGTGCAAAAGGGCGACGGCAATACGCCAAAAGTGAAAACTGCAATGGTAATATTTGGTGACTGCAATAAGGGCAACAGTTTATTTTCTGTGGAGGGCAAAGCCCCCCCTGAAGAAAATAAATTGTCACCCTTATTGCGGTCGCCGAACATTACCATCGACATTTTTACTTTTGCCATATTGCCATTGCCCTTATTAAACTCACTGTATTCACATGGAGCCATGACAGCACAGAAGGGGTGATGTGGAGAGTGGGGCACACAACCCTGATGGACAATTTACTACAAGAGACATAAATCAGAAAAAGGAGGAATAGTAGGATAACAGGACTAGTTTAGTATTGGGTATGGTATTTGCAGGTGTCATGCAATTTGCTGGTTTCCAATTTTTTAAAAATATTTAGAGGCACCAAATTTTGCAATTTAAGACTAGGTTATACTTTATACCAAGCTTCAGGGAGCACATGGCTGATAGCCATTTTGCTGAAGTGGGAGAGAAAGTTAGGGACATCCAAATTTTTTTTTTTTTATATTAAGTATGCTTTGTTAAGTCTTTCATCCAATACACAATAATCAACAAACACAACAAAACAACATTTACCATCAAACCCTCATACCCCCCCCCACAAAAGGGAAAACTAGTGTGGAAAATAAACCATGAAAACCACCCGTACTCACCCAAACCCAAACTCCCCTCTCCTCCCCCAGTTCTCCGGAGATGAACTGGTACATTACACACAATACATATATAGAAGAGGAGATCTCAGTAACAAATACAGAAACTATAGGGAAGAACAATAGTAATGAGAAGACGGAGGCAGTGCCCCAAGAGGACCCCACAAAAATACAAAACGGATTAAACCTCTCCTGGAATATTGTAAAGAAACTCATGTCTCTTAAATAGAAAGTAACGCATACAAAGGTTTCCATTTTTTTTTATCAGATGTTGAGTGATTAGACATGGTAGCAATAATTTGTTCTGCCCATAAGGCAAACAAAATCTCTTGATACCATTCCAGATATGAGGGAGTAGTTTGATCACACGAGTGCCTCAAGATAATATTTTTTGGCAGAAGCCAAGATCAAAGCCATATGGTAACACTGATTACCTATAGGAGTATCTTGAAAGAGGCCAAATAAATGCACTTCTGGAGAAAATGCTGAATCCAATCCCAGGAGGGGATCAAACCACTGCTGAATAGAGTCCCACGGGGCACCACCTTGTCACATTCCCCAAAAATATGATACAAATTACCCGGTACCGTGCCACATTTTGTACACATATCATAATCTAATTTACCCATTCTACACAACTTAACAGGGGTATAATAATGATTATGGAGTATCTGGAATTGCATATGATGGTACCTGTCCCACTTAACAAATTTATATAAATTATCCCATAAACCAGGCCAATCATATGGTTTTCCAGAAGGGGGGCAGAGGTTTATCCCAATATGAGACTACACCTGTCATTTTGTTGACAAATAAGTAAAGATAATTATATAAAGAAGATATAGCATGGGGTGTACAGGCTTTGGGTACTAGGCTTCGGATGAGTGAACTGTACACATTGGACCACAGTCTTTGATCAAAATGACCGGACAATAAATGTGAAATGTGAAACATTTTTGAAACAATGTCTAGAGGGAACATAGACATTTTGCTGGGCTTTCTAGAATGTCATCTTACCATAACTGAGAAGGTGCTCCACTAAATTAACCTCTGGGTAGGGCAAGTAAGCAGAGTTCAGAGTTTGTGTTGCAGTTCTAAGATTTGGGTTCCCTAACAGTAGCTGCATGACATTCTTCTTCCGATCAAGCCAGAGGAGAGTACATACTTCCTTACATACATGCAGTGGAATAGCAAGTGGGGAGGTCTTGTAAGGATTGGGGGAGCTGGCAATATGAAATATGCAGTAAAGCGCTAATGCTGAATTGGAGATGAGCACAATAAAATTACTCTATCTCCAACCATTTGGGGGATATACAGAAGCCTTGTGTCTTCTGAGTAGGGCCTATACCATTGGAGAAATTGGGTAGCATAGATTGTGAACTAATATAAATATCTTATAAATATAAAAATTGGGGAGGTAGAAGACCCATTTCTTTTTGGGTGCCATTAATTTGCTCTTCTGGGAGGCTTACCTTGACAAAGAAAGGAAGATAATGTATGGTGCAAGTTATTAAACCAAGACTGGGGGATGACTACATTAAGTATTATAAGGGGGTATAGGAGTCTTGGTAACACATTCATCTTTATAATATTCACATGCCCCAAAAAAGAGAAAGGCAAGATGGCCCATCTATTCAAATCAAGTTTTATCAGTTTAAATAAGGGATCTAAGTTATAGTGCTTCATCTTATTGGGGGATGAACTGAAATAGATACCCAAGTACTTAAGTTTATCTTTAACCCAAAGGAGTCTTAAACTCTCAAAACCTGCTTTATTAGTCAGACCATTTAGTTGCAGTCTTATATAAATTTAACTTATAGTCAGAAAGCACTCCAAAATGAGCAATATTTTCCAGGGCAGCAGACAGGGATGCAGCTGGGTGGGTGAGGTGTAATAAAATGTCATCTGCATAGACCTCCATTTTATATTGTTGTGGTCCAAAAAGGTATACCTCTCACTTGTGGAGCATTACTAATTTTACTACATAAGGGCTCCAAGAAAAGATTAATAAGAAAAGGGGATAAGGAGCATCCCTGCCTGGTGCCCCTCTTTGAGTAAATGGGATCTGAACAGACACCATAGCATAATATCCGGGCCAAGGGGATGGAGTAGAGGACCTTAAGCCATTGTAAAAACCCAGGTTGGATCCAATACCTAGGGAGCAAGTTGAATAAAAAATTCAATGAAGCCCTGTCAAAAGCTTTCTAGAAAGATGATTGGAAAAAAGAAGTCTGGAAAAGATGCCACAGAGAAAGTAAGCACTAAAGCAAGATAAATAATCTGCTTTTAATAGGCTCTCTCAGTCCACACGGTGAGGATAAGAATGAAGGAAGGAAGTTAAAATGTTTTGCTAGAAGTATTTAAAAGGCTGGAAAAATCTAATGACATAGAGCATGTAAATGAGGAGGGGACTAGGAGCTATAATAAAACAGTCTGATCTAAACCTAGTATATCTAATGAAGCTAATGTCTGCCTGTAGCAGTGGGAATGATTATTGTTATAAATAAAGGCCCACTGAAACTGGACAACAAAATGGTACCAAATGTTGATATGCAAAAGGAAAATAACACTAAGGCCTGTAAGTCAAATGATGATCATATGCAAATAGAATTAGGAAAGGAACACCTGTTGTTGACAAAAGCTGAGCATGTTGTAGGATAGATATCTTTATAATTTTGACAAATTCCTAACTCCCTTCTTAAACAAAATAATGCCTGAACCAGTCAATGGTCTCCTATGTATCCCATTGCTACGGACAGATAAGATCACCTCACCAAAGGTCAAAAGGCAGGAAAACTGTTTTGTTCTACAAACCTCTGAAGGAATAAATAAAAATCTAATAACTGTAGGGTACTCAAAACTATTTTCTGCTTACTTGAAGTAACATCTTGTTGGAAAACCTAGTGGAACTTTTAGTTAATCAGCAAAAGCTTTTCTCACAACTGTTGGAAGAAAATTCTATCAGCTGTATAAATGGTTCACAGGCTATGGAAAATGAGAATTAAAATATGAATACTACCCCCTATAGCAGGGTCAGTGAATACTACGGTCTATAGCAGGGTCAGTAAAAATCATGAAACATGTTCCTCCATTATCTGAGCTAGTTGATAAAATTGATAATAGAGAGCAGAGGGAGGTTGATAGACTAGTCAGAAACTTGAAACAGCAAAATAATAAAAGAGTAAAGATGACCTATGTTCAAGGTCACTGATTTACTGTGATTAATGAAATTCTGTTTTCAAGATTTGAAATTCCGGAAATTGCACCGATGATTGTAAGTCTGATTTCCAGATTTTACTGTAATTTTTTTAGCATGTGCATAAATAATCAGAATAAAACAAGGCTTAATATACAGAGCATTAAATGAAGCAAATTGAAAATAGTACAGGAAGCAAACAAACAAAAAAATATGAATTCTATAGATTTATTGTTGTGGTATAAAATGCCACATTCTTTCAAATTCTGTATTTTTACCAGTGTGCAGGCAGTCCTAATTCTAGAATTTTACCAGGTTTTCCAGTAAAAAACCAAAATTAGTGACCTTGCCTATGTCCAACCAGATCTTGTTGAGTGAGGTAGTTCAGGAAAAGTTGATAGAAGGGCTGAACTAAATATACTGACTAATGAACACAGGATGCCTAGTAACTTGAAAGTGACCAACAAGAAAGTACAGGTTGACTTGTTAGAAAATACTAATATTGTTTAAAGTCTCGGGGCCAGATATTCAAAACTTTGTCCCGGGGCTAAATTAGCACTGCCCAGTGGGCAAACGTAGTACGGACACAAAAGCCTGCTATATTCAAAAGGAATTGCCTGGGGCAAACATCTTCTGAATATAGCATGCATATGAAGCTGGGCAAACTGGGCTGGGAGTGCAGGGCAAACTTAGCCCTGAAATAAGACCGCTCTGAATATAGCAACCAGAAAGTGCAAACCACAACAGGAACGCAGTGCATAGTGACATGAAGGTAGGTAGAGGTGAACTATGTGACCTATGTGTGTGCCAGCAAATGCGTCGACTCAGTACAGCTGCAGGCAGCAGTGCACATGAAAGTACAGTGTGCAAAACTGTATAATATTCCCCGAACAGTTTGCAGTGCTAACACATTTGCATGGGTTTAGCACAGAGCTAAGCTGTTTGCCCGGTGCAAACTTTGCCATATTCAAAAGTGACATGCAAATGAGCCTACTTAGGTAGTCTCTGGGCAAACATCCAGGTTAGCATCTCATTATGCCCTGATTTGCATGCAGTTTTCCCAGCGTTACTGCAGGGTCCCACAGTTCCACCTGTAGGTCAGTCTGGAAGTATAGCGTCTGGCTGGGTCCACCTGCAGCCCCACCTGTAGGTCAGCCTGGCAGTGCATAATGACAGCTGCAGGCTACATGTATACAGTACAGCATAGCATATTGTACCCCAGGGGACAACACAGCATAGGCACAGGTGGTGGTGGAGCTGCATGCAACTGTCACACTGTAGGTCATGCTACAGTGCACAGCAGACACTACAGTAGCAAGGGGGCCAGTAGTGTGTGAGAGACACAGCAATGCCTATGGTGTGTAGGGCAGTGATGATCACTGCACTGTACACTGTGACAGGTCCAACTTGCAGGTGTTTACTGAGAGTGGACATTACTGTTATGCTGTTGTGTGACCCACAGATGTTGCACCTCTGGCATGGGATGCTCACAGTGACATGTACATGGCTGGCTGTGTGTGCTGTGGCATTTGTACAGCTGTGCGGTTTGTGGCTGGGGGGCACATATGATCAGAAATGCACACTGGTGTTGGGGTATTCCCAATACTGCCCCATGTGCACTGCGTGTTGTGTCCCAGCCTTGTGGCCACACCTGGTCTGTGGTGCAAACTGGCCACCAGCACACCCTCCCCTCAACATCCTCCTTGCCCACAGTGCTGCATGTGTGTGCTGGCATCTGTTGGTGTCCACAGAAAAGTGGTCTGCAGGTGTGTGCCATATGGCCACACTGCCATGGTGTCTACTGGCAGCCAGGTCATCACTTACTGCCTGGCATGGCTGGGACTGGTGGCAGATGATGCCATCATTGTGATGCCATCAGTGAGCAGCATGTTTCCTCTATGTCTGGCTTTGTCTATGTGTCATATTTATTTGTTAGGGTCACGCAAAGCCATGCAAAAGCTGCACAAATGCTGTGCAAAGCCAAAATGCTGTGCAAAGCTGATTGTCCAGGGTTAAGACTACCTTTTCCTGGGTGGTAATTTGCACTGCACTAAGTGTCATGCTAAGTCACATAAAACCACTTTGTGTGATGCTAATCACTGAATATAACATTATGCCTGTATTCATGTACATGTTCCCTCAGTTTGCCCCTTGCATATATTATGGTTTTGCCCGGTGATAATGCAACTTATGCGCACTGTTTGGCCTTTTGAATATGGCACACCTGCACTAATCCCGCACTAAACCTGTGCAAACTGCGCCCAGCACAAGGTTTGAATATCTGGCCCCCAGCCGGCAAATCTAAATAGTCTAGGTATTCTAAGGTCTCATACAATTTTTTTAAAGGAATACCAAAGCCAAAAAAATGAAACAAGACAATCTTTGGGCCTTGTGGTATACAATATAAGATCAACCCAAACAAGAAATTGATGTGTCTAGTCATAAACAACTGGAGAGTAAGGGATACATTTTTGGAGGAAAGGAAAGACTAGGAAATTTATAATATCGTTGTAAGTGACAAAACTACTATGCAGAGTCCTATTGTAAGGGGGCCTGTAAAAAAACTCACAGGATAGAAAAGTGTAGTTATTATAGACAGTAAAACACAGGCAGGACAAACAGAGAACAACAGAATTTACTAACGTACAGCTGAAGGCTCAAATTCTTCAAGGAGATAAGTCAGTGTCCAAAGTATGGATTTATGGTAGGATAAGACATGGTGTTAGAGTTAATAACAGTAACATTCTAGAGGATGATAACTCTAGAGTTCAGAATTCAACATGTAATGGTGATGATGCTCCACAACATGGTTATTTGCTGTTCCAAAATAAGTTTGCTGCTCTGGATGATAATGTATCAGTAAACTGACTACCAGAGAAAAATTACTGTGTAAACATTCTCTTCTGGAACATTTATGGACTGGCATCTAAATGCAATGATGAATCGTGGATGAAATTTATAAATAGTTGCAAAATTATTCTTTTACAAGAAACATGGGTTAGTACATTGGATCTTAGTACTCTAAATGTTTACCAAAAGTTTTTAGTCCCAGCATATAGAGAAAGTAAGTATTGTAGAATAAAGGATGGTTTAGACTCTCTGGCAGCATCTCACACTAATTTATAGTGTGACCTATTAGGAACTGGTACTCCATATTTTCTTTCTTTAGTTACTGTCAATGGCACCAGTCTCATTTCTGTGACTGTAAATGCCTATATCCCACCTAAATATTAAGAAAGAAAATATTCTCACATCTCAAATTGTTTAGATAATCTTATGCACTCACTATGGCAACTTTTTCCTGGTATCTGTACAATTTTACTGGTGATTATAATAGTTGTATAGTTGCAAATAATGAAAGTAACACTCAATGCTGGAATTTAGAAGACTTCATCAATTGACCTTGGTAATTATTCTAACAAAAAAGTAAATATATAGAAATACTCTTATGTGCTGGGCAGAGAACTACAACATGAGGGTTTTAAATAGCAGATCAGAGTGGACCAAACAGGAAGAATAACTTACCTTACAAAAGTTGTAGAGGGTGTCTTGAACCTTAAGTTTATTGATGTGTATAACTTCAATAACATAAACATTTTTGTCAGAATAGAAAGTTATCATTTTCCATTATCTTGAAAACTTCACATTCATAATCAGAATATGTAAGTTAGATAGTTCTAGGTCAAATGAAACAGAAAAATGGGTTCCATCAGCTAATAGTAGAAGAATCAGATTGTGCACTGTTATGGAAGAATCTGCAAAATCCTTAATTACTGTACATTGGGCACTGTAGAATCCATTTATCAAGATATCACAGTAAATTCTTGTACGGCTATGAATACTTTTTATACAATCTTGGATACTAATCACATTTTGTCTCATGAAATTCTAAAAAAATAATTGTGGTTTCCCATGACTACAATAAGTCTTGAGTGGTAAATAACAAATGGTATAATACAGAGTGTAAAAATAAGAAAATAATTGTTGCTTAGAATAAATGATGTAGCCTAAAGGATATAGTTACATTTAAGCACAGTAAATCAGACTATAGAGCTGTTGTACATAATAAAAGCGATAGTTTTGAAAATAATCTATGCCATCTATTGGACAGATGCTGTAATAAATAAGGATAAACAAAAATGTTGGAATATTATTGCATTTAGTTCCACTACAGATAAAGCTGGCATCATAATAGATGTCACTGAAGATAAATGGCTATTTCACTTTGGAAATATATAAGACAAAGAACCTCTGTGCACAAACACCAAGGCAATGGTTACCCCAAAGAGCATTTGGCTGGGAAGCCAAGTTTCAAGGAAATACAAAATCACACATGCCCATACAATGCAAAGCATCATGGGCTGCATATGCAGATCACCACAGAATATTATGCCGGTTCAACTTTAAGCAGAATTACAAGGTGCCAAAAGACAACATCTGTTAGGACCCTTTGCAAACTGTGTGAGAGGCCTTTTGGCACTATGCAATTCTGCTTAAAGTTGAACCAGCATAATATTCTGTGTGCTTGCATATGCAGCCTGTGATGCTTTGCATATATATATATATATATATATATATATATATATATATATATATATATATATATGTTCAATGACTCTGTTTCCCTAGTTTGACCTCCCTGATGGTCAGTTTTTAAAGTAAAAGGTTTCAAATTATTGTTGGGTCTCCCCAGCAGGAACTGAATCCTGCATCTTGGTTCAAAAAAGAAATAAAGCCCCTGGACTAGATCAGTCATCATCAGAAATACTTCATTTGCTCCCTCTAGAATGGGATCCAATTCATGCTGTAATTTTTACTGAAATTAACATTTATCTTATGCTGGTTGAGGGCTGGGATACCCATGTTATCGTCCCCCTGTTTAAAAAAGATCCACTGAACCCTGGGTGTTATGGACTCATTACTTTACAAAATATTCTATTAAAAATCTATACAAGATACATATTAAAGATACATATTAAATACAATAGATGTATGTGAGCAAGGACATTTTTTTTCTCAGCGTTACAAGCAGGATTTCAATCTAAGAGATTGACTGTTGATAACATGTTTTCGTTAAACTATTTAATTGATTTTACGTTTACAAATTCTAGAAATAGAAAACTTTTTGTTTTCTTTATTGACTTGTCTAGTGCTTTTGATAGCATAGATAGGGAGATTTGTATGGTCATTTCTGGGTGCAACAACTTTAGACAAGAGATTGGTAACTTTCGGGCTGGCAGTATAGCCTAGAGGTTAGAGTAATGAGCTGTGAATGAGCTTGGCACATCCAGCAGATCAGCCCTGGGTTTGATTCTCACAACCTCCACTTGCATACTATGTGACTCTCAGCAAGTCACTTAACCACCAAGCGCTCCCAGGTAGCCCCTGAAAACAGGCACTTGTGCCTAGTGGGCCTTACCAGTTACTAAAGACTAAAATAAAATAAATAATAAAACTACTACATAGAAATACTAAAGTTATTAGAATATCAAATGATTGCAAGCTTTCACGACCTTTAATGACAGAACATGGAGTTAAGCAGGGCTGTCATCTTGCCCCTTTTCATTTTAATGCCTATATTAGTGATTTGGCAGATGTAGAACTTTACAAAAATTGTGCTTTACCAACCATTTATAACAAAAACAGTACAGTATCTCTACAATGATGATGCCATCCTCTTGTCCATTACCCTATGGGTTTACGAAATGCTATTGATGTTGCCAGTTCAGAACTGAAGTGCTTTAGATTGACTATTAACATGTCAAAGATCAAAACTGAGGTTTTTGGTAAACACCCCTCCCCACCCTCTTCCTCCTCTTGGTGTATTAATTAGCAGATGATTGATATAGCCCAATGCTATAAATATTTAGGTTTCTGGGTACATGGTAAAAATAAATGGGATACCCAGTGGGAGGTTTGTAAGAAGTAAACACAAGTTAAAGAGCTTCAAGGCCTTATTTCATTCTGTCATACATATGCAAAAGGCTCTACCATTGCTGCTATCAAAGTCTATGAGGCAAAGATTAACACTGGGATCATTTACAGAGCAGAGGTTTGGGTGCTGATAATTGCCATAACATGCTGAAACATGTGTAAAATATGTTCCAAAGAAATTTCCTTGGCATCCCTAATTATGTTCCAGAAAACATCATAGAATTGAAACTGGTGTTTTGTTTTTTCAGTCTCAAGCACTGTTAAGAGCATGTTCTTACTCTATAAAATCAGTGGTATGGTAGAAGATGAGACTTTTGTATTTAACTTTTAAATAAATCACAATACATTTTACAGTTGTTTCAAAGTTTGGTTGGTTTTCTTGCAATTGTTCTAAAGCTTCACCTACTGTATGGGGTTAATGATACATGACTTGATATCTACTTCATAGAGGGAAATTCTTTCTTGTCTTAATTCTTTTTTTTTTTACTTTATGGATTGAAGGTTTTTTGATGCAGTGTGACATGAAAAGAATAAATATTTTGCATACTTGTAATGAATATAAATTCTATAAGACACTTTGGGGGTAGAGAACCCTTTTTAAATTTTTGCACAAAATATAGTCACAGGAAGGGGTTAACTGAAACTAGAGTTCAAGTTAAGCCTTTGATCCTTAATTTCTTAGTATAATGTGGGCTTTTATTGGTGTAAGTTTGGTGTGACAGTTGATTTTTCGGTTGTTATGTTGTGCACTGCCAGCTAACTGAAAAACTGAGGGAAAAATGGATTATCCCTCTGATCCATAACGAGAAGCTGAATAATGATTTGATTACTGTTACTGGGCTATGCTCATCCACTAAACAGAGCTATACATTTCCTTTATCCTTTTGCAGTGTGCATGCTAATTTGGCTTTATCATGTTGTAGTCTACTTTTGTAAGCACCAGCTCTTTTCCAGTCATTTTATCTACCTGTTCTCCTGTGATTTCTAAATCAAGTTTTTATCTTGATGTAATGTACTGTATGTATTATGCATTTCTTTGTTTGCATGCACATGTGCACTGCATTTCAGAGGGGTGTCACTGCTGGGTCCATTGCAGCTCAGGCTGCAAGGGGCTCAGCAGTAACAGCCTAAAGGTCAGCTAGGTTGATCATGACATGTTTTTTGTTTGTAAGGTAGAAACTTCTCATAGATGAAAGGAGCCAACTGTTCCATTCACAGAGTGGTGGGCACCTTTCTTCTCCATAAACCCTTCCATTTTTTTTTATAGTCTGCAGTTAGAAGTCAATTGCATCATGTTTCCTGGAATGCAGACTCAACTCCCTCCCACTGCTGAGTATCTATCTGACCTCCCCATCACTTCCTGTGCCTGGCCCATGAAATTAACTCCTTTTCACTGCTAAGTATCCCTCACACCTCCCATTGGTTTCTGTGCTCCATCAGAATTCTCCAACACAGAAGTGCCAAATCCCCACCACTGTCCAGTACTCCCCACTCCCTCTTGTTTACACTTTGCAACGCCAGTGAACCCACATCCCGTGCCACCAAACCTGACACTGACACTGGGATGCTCAATGCCCAGAGTCTGTACTTGAGATACAGAAAACCATTCCTCATAGTCTTTTAAAAAATATTTTTATCCCTTTAAAAAAGAAAACAGTCCATCAATGTCTGCCACCACTGCCCTTCCACTGCAGTTACCCTCCCCCACCCTCCACTCAGCACCCACTTCCATCCCTTAATAACCTACCAGTGGTCCAATGCCATAATCCTCTCTGGACCAGAAGCATGTCTTCTGTCAATAACACTGGACTGTGAACTGAGGAAATCAGGTATGCGGTCAATGTATTTCAATGTATTTTGAACTTGTACCCATAAATTGGTTATTTTCTAGTATTTTCCCCTCACATTTTTAACATGGTCTTTTTTGAACCCCACATCATGAACAAGGTACTGTAGGTGAAATTCTTCAAATCTGGCATAAAATGTGATTACACAGTGGCACTGGGAAATCATCTTTCAGGTGGGATTTGAGAAACTGCATCTACTGGATTCATGAGGTGGGGTCTTAAGAAGGGTATGTTGAAAATTTGGGGCAAAAATATTAAGAAAAAAATAACAAAGTTATGAACATACATTATACAGTATGTGTCAATGTTCACTCTTAACTTTGGTAGTTTTCAATATTTTGACCCCAAATTTTCAACATAGTCATTTGTTCACACCACCACATGAATGTAGCAGCTGTTGCTTTTCAAATCCTGGCCAAAATGTGTTTTCACACTTGTGACATTTCATCCCAGGACTTAAAAATTTTTATCTAGCAGGTTCATGAGGTGGGGTTATAAGAAGACTGTGTTGAAAGGGATCAAAATATAAATAACAACAACAAAAAAGTTAAGAAGGCATGTTGATATTTTTACAATGCTCACTTATACTTTTGGTAATTTTCAGTATTTTGACCCCAAATTTTCAACATAGTCATTTATTCACACTACCTCATGAAACCGACAGCTGTTAGTTTTTAAATCCTGGCCAAAATGTGATTTTGCACTTGTGGCATACAATGATATTTCATCCAGTATTTTATAAATGGCACCTTTCATGTTCAGAAGGATGGGCCATAAAAAAGACTTTGTTGAAATTTTGGGGTCAAAACTGCTATGAAAAAATTATAAGGGACAGCTATTGCGCAAGTGGGAACCACATTGCCTTCCTGTCAGTGACCTGAGTTAGGGTGTGAGCTCAGTGAGCCGGCTGAATGGGCCAAGGATGGGGGAAAGGTTCTGCAGCATGTGACACTGGTTCCAGCCTGGTTTGGGACAGAGCAGTGTTCTGGTGCACACACGTCTTGTGGCAGGCCAGGGAGCCTTCCCTCACAAGGCATTGACATGTGTGTTGAGGCTTGATGGGCCCATACACTGTGCCCAGACAAGTAGGTTAGCCTGACAGTTTTAAACTGTAGTGCAGGCACAGACCTACAGTTAGAAGGAAGTCAGGATCCACCATGAATTACTCGCCTCACTATGCTTGCCTGCAACACACCATACATGCAAACATTCATCACTGACAACTGATTGTATTGTTCTGAGATACATACATTTGTATACATTTTTCATTGGGCAAATGCCTTTGCCACAGCTCTAATACAGTACATACTGTACCTACCAATAAAAACGAGTGTAAACATACCGACTGAAACCCTGTAGTGTGCTTCCATTTCCACTGAGTAAATAACTGTGCACTGTTTAATTGTTTGCGCCCTTACCATTACTTTACCACTGTAATGTTTTCATTGTTTAATTGTTGTTGGTCCCTGTTTGTACCTATACAATGTCAAAAATCTTCTCTTTGTTTAACAAAATGTGATTAACAGCAAAATAAAGGTGGTATAAATGAACAGATTTACTTTATGCTTAAACAGGAAGATGAGGGCTGGGGCCGGGGGTGGTTTTCAGAGTGTACAGTAGTTTTGTTCACAGAGTGGAGCCAAAGAATTCTTACTTATTTAAGGGTGTACTGCAGCTCTTTTCTCAGAGAGGAGGCAGGAAATTCCTGCTTTAGTAATATCAAGAGTATAGCTCTATGATCCTCAGATTTGGCTGCATATTCCTGCTTTAGGAATATCAAGAGGCTGGCATCAGGGTTGGCAGAATAGCCTAGAGGTTAGAGGAACGAGGTGTGAATGAGCTTGGTACCTGCAGAAAACCAGACCTAAGTTTGATTTTCACAACCTCCACTTGCATACTGTGTGACTCGGAGCAAGTCACTTAGCCACCAAGTGCTCCCAAGTCACCCCTGAAAATAGGCATTTGTGCCTAGTGGGCCTTACCCAGTTACCAAACACTAAAATAAAATAAAAAAAAAGAGTGTAACTCTTTTCTCAGACAGGAGGCAGGAAATGCATCCTTTAGGAATATTAATAGGGAAGCTCTGCCTTCAGAGAGGAGGCAGGGTAGCCGGACTTTCAAAGGACCCTTAGACTGAAGCAAGATGCGTCAAACATCCACCTTTGATCATGGCATTCTATCGAGGGCCCTTAATAAGTATGCTCACCTGATTAAAGTTGGAACTAGGACCAAAACCTGTAAATGGTTCACCCCTCAGATCAAGTCCTTGCTCCTAGAAAGAGATAAGCTCTAGAAAAAAGCGCACAAACTGAACACTGCAGAGGATTGGAACCAGTTCAGGAGATTACGAAATTTATGTACCAAAACAATCAGAGAATCGAAGGCCACCTTTTTCAAATTCGAACTCGACTCTGCCACAAAGAGCCCAATCAAGCTCTGGAACACAATTAATGATCTGCTAGGCCACTCCCCAGGAAATTCACTCCCGACCAAGATTACCTCTGACAACTTGACTATAACCAAAAAGATGGATATACTTGATGCATTCAATAACCACTTTGCTACTACAGACATGGCATTTGATAACTCCCCTGCAAACATACTTCGCTCCCAGACTGCCAGACAACTGCCTGAAACTCCGATATCTTCTACGCCTTTTTCACTTCAACCTGCTTCACTGAAAGAGGTAGAGGATCTCTTGCTTCAGTTGGATACTAGAAAAAGTGCTGGGGCCGACACCCTTGACCCTTACTTCCTAAAAATTGCCTACCATGTACTAGCAATACCCGTCACCCACCTTTTTAACTTATCCCTGTATCAGGGCACCTTACCACCTATATGGAAGACAGCACATGTCATGCCACTGTTCAAATCAGGTGAGCCTGGTGATCTCAATAACTACGGGCCAATTTCTCTCCTTTCTGTCCTGTCCAAGCTCCTAGAGAAATTTGTAAATGCACAGCTGAGGACTCACCTTGAGTCTAGGGAACTGCTAAACCCTATGCAGTCCAGATTCAGAGCTAAACATAGCACTATCTCAGCCTTCGCCAAAGTTACTAATGACTGGCAACGTAATCTTGAGAGCAAAAATTTTATTTGTGCTGTTTTCCTTGATCTAAGCAAGGCTTTGGACACTGTCAACCATAGTCTGCTCCTCTCATCCCTTCAAACCATAGGTGTGGACCCCTCCTCACTGCGCTGGTTTACTGACTATCTTACAGGGCACCTTCAACCAGTTAAAGCCGAAGGAGGCCTGTCCCCCTTAAAAACTCTGCAAAGAGAGGTACCTCAAAGTTCTATATTAGGGCCCTTACTTTTTGCTATCTACATTAATAACATTGACTACTGTATAAAAGAAGCCAACATCCAACTGTTTGCAGATGATACAGTTCACTATGTGAGTCGCCCAACACCTGAAGCTGCCTGCAATGACCTACAGTCAGAATTTAACCTTTTGCAAAGCCAACTCCTTCAAAAAAAGCTACTCCTTAACGCCAAAAAAACTAAAGCGATGGTCCTCTCCCCTTTCATCCATACAGCTAACCCTGTGTCCAGTGTGACAGTTCCCCAAATTACAACAGTTCTAGGTGAAAAACTAGAATTTGTTACAAAATTCAAGTGTCTGGGAGTTTGGATAGACCAAAGACTCTACTTCATTGAACATATCGAGGACTTGCTAAAACGACTTCGGCAAAGGCTTGGCCTGTTTTTTTAGAATCAACCAATTTCCCACCAGAGATGCCAAGAAACAACTGGCCCAATTCATTTTCCTATCATTGGTTGATTATGCTGATTTCCTCTACAGCCAATGACCCAACTCTTACATGGCTAAACTAGACACACTCTACCATCGAGCACTGAGGTTTATAATGGGGCTTCCCTTCGACACTCATCACTGCACCCTATATGCGGCAGTGGGGTGGACATCACTAAAGTTCAGGCACCACAGAAATGCCACTCTCTGGACCTACAGAGTCATCTCTAATAAGCTGCCTTACTATATCTCCTGCTGTCTTCCCTTGAGTGTAATTGGGAAATATGCATTAAGAAGTTACTCAGCTATTATACTTAAAGTACCCAAAGCAAAATACCACTTTGGCAGGGCAGCCTTAAGCTTCATGCTACCTACCTTATGGAACGATCTACAAAAAACCCTCAAATTAAGCACTCTAATCAGTATAAATGCCTTCAATACACTTTATTTCCTTACAATCAGAGGAGTATGTAACTGCTTCACCCACTCAGACCCAGTACCAGTGTCTGCACTGGTATATAGCCATGCCTAGACCCAATTTTAAGTACTGACGCCCCCAGCTTGCTCCTCACAAGCCTAATTGTTCTCTCTCTTATCCCCTGCCTTATCAACACTAGGCCCATCCATCCCCTTATCCTTCCTTTCCCAACCTTGATAGGAGCTCACTACCCTGGGTTGTGACATCCTACCATGCCCCGTACTTATAGCATTCAACCCCGGGCTCACACATATTCCTTTCTCCATCCACCTTCTCTACATCCTGTTTTACCAACTCCTCTCTGTGCACCATGCCCTCCTAGCCTTCCTCCCCCTACCTCCCTCACTCCTTCCCCCCCTACTTTCACCTCTACCTGGTGTATTTTTTTTTCTTCCATTACTTCCTCCTGCAACCTTAGATAACCTGCTTTATCTTCCTATAGACACTTCTATGTATGTAAAAACCCTGTAATCTGTACAATATCTGTATAATTCTATGTATATATGAACTTCTGTTTCTTCCTCTCTGTAAACAGTATTATCTGTATTGCCTTGTAAATACCTGTGTTGACCTGTATATACAATTGTTCATGCTCCACCCAGGTCCATCTTGCAAAAGAGCATCTGCTCAATGATGAATGCCTGGTTAAATAAAAACCTGATTGATTGACTGATTGATTGAAATCTAGGTGTGCCAATACTGTGTGCCATATTGTGCAAGAAAAGTGTTCTCTGTGGCAAATGTCCCCCAAAATGATGCAAAAGGACTGCTGCATCAAAAATATGATGCATGATGTGAGAATGATGCAAGCTGAGAATTACGCAAGTTGAGTCATGTTATGAGGCTAAGATCACATCTCAAATGTTATATGCCTCTGAGATCTGGGGTATTCTGGGCAACATGTGTGACCTATAAAAGTGCAAAATAAATATCTCAAAACTTTATTAGGGGTCTCTGGATTCACCCATACTGCAATGATTTGTGCAGAAACAGGGATACATCCAATGAGAGCAAGGGTACAGAAAAGAGCAATCCATTTTTGGTATACAATTCTTGTCACTCCATTCCCAAATTTCTGTCAAAATTGTATAAGGGAAGACAATTTTGATAAGGGTAGAAATGAATATTTTTGGTGTGCTAAGCTGAATTTTTCCTTGAACAAAATAGGTCTGGAGAAAGACTATGCATTAAATCTTAATAGAAATATACATCAATTTAGATGCTTGGCCACACAAAGACTTATGGAAGTAGATGCATCTCAAGACCCTGCAGCCATAAATTAGTTCTGGGATACTGTATGAAGCTATATAAAAACATAAAAAAGTCCTTCTCTGTCAAAGAATATCTTATCTTCTATGACAATGGGGCACAAAGAAAGGCAATTTGTAGTTACAAATTGGGCAAATAGGCCCACTCTCTCCATATTGGGGTGGTGGAGGAGCTATATTTGTTACATATTACTGTGATGAGAATATAACATGTGAAGTGCCACATATAATATTTGAGTGCCCCTTGTTTAGTACAGCAAGGAATAGGTGGATCTCACCTTTTATGGAGAGGTTGGAGGGAGTTATTCTGTGGCAAAAAACTATTAGTATTCTCAGTACACAAAATGAACCCTTGCAATTTGCACTTGCCAAATTTGCACAGTATGTGATGTACTACTTCTTTAATAAGAGAAGTGTGTAACATAGACTTATAATTTATGTATTATCCTGAATGAATAGGGGCATAATGAAATGGTTTGTTTCTAGTATCTACTGTCTGATATGTCTTTTAAGATATTGCTGATTACTTGTAATCCTCTCTGTCATTGCACTGTCTGTGTTATAGAAAATTGAATTTTTTTTTAAATGTTACAAATATTGTTTTATATAATGTCTTAAATAAAACTTGACTTTACCTGATTTAGGAATATCAAGAGTGTAACTTTGTCCTAGAGAAGAGGCAGGAAATGCCTCCTTTAGGAATATTAATAGGGAAGCTCTATCTTCAGAGAGGAGGCAAGGTAGCTGGACTTTCAAAGGACCCTTAGACTGATGCAAGATGTGTCAAACATCCAACTTTCATCAGCTCCAGGGGCGCCAACACCGTGTGCCATATTCTGCAAGAAAAGTGTCCTCTGCAGCAAAGTCTCCCAAAATGATGCAAAAAGACTGCTGCGTCAGAAATATGATGTATGGTGTGAGAATGATGCAAGCTGAGAATTATGCAAGTTGAGTCAAAAATACGATGCATGGAGTGATATGGAGGAAAAATGGTACAAGCTGAGTCAAAAATACAATGCATGAGTGAGATGGTAGAAAATGGTGCATGTCAACTGAAAAATACAATGCATGAGTGAGACGGAGCAAAAATGACACAAGGTGAGTAAGAAATATGATGCATGGAGTGAGATGGAGCAAAAATGGTGCAAGCTTAGACACAAATAAGATGCCTGAGTAATATGAAGCAATAATGGTGCAAATAGAATCAAAAATACAATGCATGTATAAGATGGAGCAAACATTATGCAAGCTGAGTCAAACATTATGGGTGATGAAATAGCATCTGGAAGCAAGCATTATGATGTCTACAATGCAATACTCTTGCAGCAAAATGCTATGCATAGTACAACAGTCAGGTCTGCCAACTGCTGTGGGCCTCTGTATATGCTCTATTGCCAGTCAGGACAGCTCGGCCTGGCCTAACAGCAACATGCATCTTATTTTTATTTATTTTTATTTTTTATACTGGAAGGCATGTGAAAAGAATCTGCCAATTCTTACAAGCGTCCAGTCATGAACAGCAATGCAAAGAAACAACATACAAATAGGAAGTCAACATAACAGATTGTGGAATAAAATAGGCATGGTTGGGGAAAGTACATTAAAAATGAAGACTTCTCGCCAAGGCTGCCCCTTATCCCCGTACATTTTTAATTTATACCTTAAACCCCTCAATTGTAGGATTAATACCTTATCCAACATTTCTGACATTATTGTGAGTACTCAAAAGTTGAAAATTTCCACCTGTGCAGACTACATACTACTACATTTCACAAATCCAGTCACCTCCCTTCGTACGGCCTTATCAGTCATCCAACAATTTGATACCTTTTCTTGCTACAAGGTAAACTTGAATAAAACTGTTCTTTTTTCCCTTTCCCCACATGTATTCAAAGCAGACTTTGATATGTTTGGCTTACAGTAGGAAGCTAAACAATTAATCTACAGTATTTGGGTATTTGAATTACTTCAGATAAATCCCTTTTGAAATCACTACATTTGAATCCCCTAGTAAAGCAAATCTCCCAGGATTTGCATAGGTGGAAATCTCTACCTCTGACCTTATGGAGTAGGTAAAATATTATAAAAATGAGAATTCATCCACAACTTTTATACCCCTTAGGAATGTTGAACATACTTCTGCCGGTTAGCTGGTTTAAGAACTTATATATTATCTAGGTTCTTATGGGCACATAAGCCACCATGACCTTCTTATGATAGGCTGACCCACCCTAAAAAATGGGTTGGTCTTCAACTGCCTCATTTTTTCAGATACTGTCTGGTCCTGCATGGAGCTAAATATTTCTATAGGGGATCTGCTGATACTTCGACCCCACTTAAATACCTTCCCTCATGGTTTATTATTGATAATTGATAATTGACCATGCTGATAGTGTGCTGACTCTGCAAAGTTCCTGCTATCTTAATGCACGATTTGACTTTTGACATACCTTGCCTATTGTTGTCTCTATTTCCATGTATTTTACAGATGCACCAGACCTAATTGTTCTGTTCCTTGTATATCATCCTGACTATGTATTTACCTATATCTTTTTATCTCCACTGTCCCCTTCCCCCAGGATGCACCTGGAATCGAACAGTACTCTGCTCAGTGTGCCTTTCTGGTAAAACATTTAATTAAATAAATAAATAAAGACTTATGTTGTCAACACTGAATTGACCTTAAATCATTATTGTTTCTCCCCCCTCATAAACTTCCTCAATCCCTTAAATCTACCCATTGTTTTGGTTTCTCCAAGCCCATGCCCAACTTTGTAAGCACCTTAAATTTCAATACATTAAAGACACTGCCCAACTCCTTTTTAATAATTTAAACATCACTATCAACAACAAACCATTGAATGAGAAACATTTAACATCTCTAGAGACACCATTTCTGAATTATTTTATTGTGAATGGAATACTTCTTTCTTTTGATAAATTTTGGATGAAATTTGGGTCACCTGCCTCTAGCTGATTTCAATAATATCAATGATGCTGTTGTCTCTGAAAATTTCTAGGCCCATCTCCATGGCCCACTAGTGTTGGGCTTTTTTTCTCCACTCTATCAGAAGTAGTGCAACAAAGTCACCTAATTTCCAGGTTATACACTGCTATAGGCCAAGTGATATGGGAGTCTATATCACCGAATGCATTCTATTGGGCCAATAACATTCATATTGATGACAATCAAGATGTTTGATGCCGTATCTGGAGAAATGTGTGTAAGTATGTCAAACGAGACAGATTTCAATTACAAAAAGTTAACCTTTTGCATGGCCTAAATCTTTAACCTATTACAGTGTACAGAATGGGGAGAGCCAAGTCACTGATATGTCCTCATTGCAATGAGTCTGAGGGTTCTCTATATCATATGCTGTGGTCCTGCCCCCAAGTTATGTCTTTTTGGACACTCATAAAATCTAATGTAAACCCTTTGCTAGGTCTTCAAGATGCTTTTATGCCAGAGGTCTGCATTTAAGCAACTATTCCAATCTTATGGGAACCACTCATAAAGCCCATATGGCTCTTATTTCAGTGGTTAGAAAATTATTAGTTTTGAGACATTGGCTCTTGAGTCAACCCTCCCCACTTTGTCTGAATGGCTTGCTGAGGTTCTCATGTCACTTAATACTGAACAAATCTATTGCCTGTTTTTATAAATCTATACATATCTTTAGAGCTAGATGGGACACTTTATATACTTTTCTTTCTTTGTCTCCAACCTCTTAACTCCTACTGTATTTTTCTTTGTTCTGTCTTATACGGATTGCAGGGATGGGGAGGGGTGTTGTCTTGGGAGGATGGGGGGGGCTGGGTTGTCCTGTAAAGTATGTTTTTTTCTCCTTCTCTTATTTTTCTTTTGCTTTTCTATATATTAGTATTATAGTTGTATTGTTAATATATATTTATTATTATTTAATTTATTTCTTATGTTTGTTGTTTCATGTGTAATTTATGTGCATATATTTCATCATTTCAAATTCAATAAAGTATATTAAATTGCAAAAAAAAGTGATCACTTTGTAAAAACAGCAACTATATAAAGCAGTAAAAGTAGGATAGCATAAGTTCCTATTGACAAAGTGATGGAGAAGAGGGAAAGAATCATTGCACATCAATTGCAATGCAGCTATATAAACAAATTAAACAATCAGAGTAAAAGTGTAAGGAAACACTGGGCCCTATGCACAAATTGTGAGAAAGGTGTGCAAATGGGAGCCATATGCGGCATGTAGCAGAGCGGCATGCAGGGCCAGGCAAAATGCAGCATGCACCAACTGACACGTGAGGCATGCAGGCCCCGCATGCAGTTCTGTAGCCAGAGAACAGGCCGCATAGACCACCACCAGCAACCCAACCCCACCCCCTGACCCTGCCATATAAGGACAAACACCCAGTTGACCATGCAGACGTGGAAGTGAATGTGGATTGCAGAGTTGATGGAGTAGCAATGGCAGAGCAAGAGAGGGATACAGAGATGGCACGCAGGCACAAGCAGCACCAGCAAATACTGGCCAGCTGATGGGCAGGTGACCAGAGTGCACACAGCGGCAGCACAGCAAGAACAAGGGCCTCAAACTTCATGGTGGCACAGGTGGTGGCCATGGTTGCAGAGATAAGTGCCAATGATGACCATCTATATGGTGCACTGGCCCTATCCACCCCACAGATGTGAAAGCAAGCCTATGGCTAGACATGCAGGTGGCAGTGAATGCCACAGGACCCGATGTACAGACCATCACCACCATCAAACACAAATGGTGGGACATGTGCATGTCCATGAAGTGTAAGGTGGCAGAGGGTACACGGGCACAAAAAGGGACAGGTGGTGTCTCACCCATACTGGACAGCCAGCTGACACCTGTGGAGAGGATGGTGGCAGACTCCCTCATGGCCATTAGCATCCATAGTGTGGCTGAAGACATCAACACACAGGCTGGTGAGTATTGCATGAAATGGCACACCACAACCAGTGGCACAAGCACCTGGCCACCGTGCCCACTAATGGCAATGCGTTGTGCCAACAGAGCATGTCAGGGAGAGTAGACATGCTGGGAGCATGCTGGCAGGGAGCCAGCACACCGCAGTCACTGACAGACAACATGGGAAGGCAATGGAGGACAATGATGCAGGTGAGTATGGGGAGACACACAGCACAGACACAGGCAGAAACAAGGCACAGCACAATAAACACCCCCATACCCCCCCACAGGGCCAGCACAGCCAGTGGAGGAAGGCCAGCATGTGTCTTAGGATGACACCACCCAGGCTGGGGAGACCGATGATGGGGACACACAGGCAGAAGAGGCAGATGACAATATCTCCAGTGATGCATGGCCCCACACATGCAGAGAGCAATTGGTGCCTGGAGATGAGGTCCACAGCAGTGTTGCCATGCATGTTGGCAATGTCCCACATTTGAGCGGAATGGGGCAGCATGCTGCACGTGCAGGGATGGAGAGCAGAGACAAGGGACCATCCAGCAGACCCACTGGATGGAGCCATTCAACATGGGCAAGCATCATACCTGACGCGCAGTAAGCGGAGCTGTGGCAGCTGGAGTGTGACAGGCTGGAGACATAGCACAGGTTCACGGAGGCCATTGTGGAGTTGACTGGCACAATCCATGCCATGCGACTCGATGTAACAACGATGGCACATGCACAGGAGAGCACCATGGAGCTGCTGATGTAACAGGGTCCTCAACATGGCAACGCAGCATGACAGCCATGCATGCCCAGAGCTGGGGAATGCAGTGCCAAGACACCTGCATGGCACCACACTCTGCCACATATGCAGACTGAGGATGGTACAGACGGAGACCATGCGACTCTGGGCCTGCATGATGGCAGGGGCCCTTCACAGGACAAGGCAGTCAGGAGACCGTCGAGGAGGATGCAACAACCCAGGATGAGCAGATCAGCACTGCAACAACCAGTGAAGGGCCTGTGGACACACTAGTGGGGGTGGACCAAATGCAGGCAGCACCATGGAGGAAGAGGATGTAGGGCACTTGTCCTGGCACTGATGCGGGACATGAGGTCCAGCCTACATGAGCAGGTTGCTCCCTACATGTCACCACGGTGGTAGAGGACAGTGGGGTGGCACATAGTAGGAGTGTGCTGCATCAGAACATGTGTGGGCCCACTCCCCAGGGCATGCTCACACACACACACACACACACACACACACACCCATCCCCACACACACCTGCACACACACATGCCATGGTGCAGATACAGAGATGCATGGTGCCGCACACAACAGCACACTGTGGTGGTGGGCACACTCCATGGACATGGGCGGGAATGCACATGCAGCGACGGGAAAGGGGGGATAGTCCCCTGTTTGGTTGGCTACCTAGCCATGGTACAGGGGCTTAGCACAGTGGCACAGATGCTCTGTCACCAAACGCCAGCCAGGCCCAGCTGAATGGCACAGAACAGCAACCACCAACCCACACCCTCAGTCACGTGTCATCATGAGGTACAATGCCAGCCATGCCTGAACATGCCATGCCATGGCATGGAATGGTTGATGGTCAACATTCCGTGCATATCCCTTGATCATGTACACCACGTGACTGTGTGTAGGACCCCGACGCTACTGTCTGAAGGTGCCATTTATGACCCCCGCATGTGCTGCATAACCCACAGCCATCTCCGGCCCTCGACAATGGTCATCCCCCTATTGTCCTGGCTGCCCATCAGGAGGGTCATGTTGTGGCATGAGAAGACCCTGCTGCACCGCCATGTTGTGGAGCATAATGCACATGGTGAACACATGGCAGGCACATGGTGGCGCAAGCATGATGGTGCCCACTGTGTGGTTGAGTCATCAGTACCACATCTTCAGTAGCCAAATGCTACTCTCGAAGATGGACCACATACGGTGGTGTGCTGAGTTGTAGGACTCCTCTGCTGCATCTGCTGGTGCCAGGAAAGGCATCAACAGGTATGGCCATAGTGGGTATCCGCTGTCACCTGTGAGAAGAGGAGAACAGGTCAGTGTGCCATCAGTGGGGGGGGTACCACCTACCCATGTGTGCACGGTACATACCCAACAGCCATCCATCCATGCATCCATAACAGAACAGTATACTGAGGCCTGAGGCATCCAGGATGTAGGGGTCATGGCATGACCCAGGGAATCGGGCACAAACATCTGTGAAAGTGCCCGTCGCATCACATACCACCTGACAATTGAGGCTGTGAAATCCCTTTATGTTCTGATATGCCTCCTTGGACATAGACAGTGTTAGGATGATGATATGGGTACCATCAGCAGCACCAAGCACATTCGGCATCCCATGCATGGCATAGAAGGCCTTCTTCATGGTCCATATCTCACCGTCCATCACTGGGAGGCATATGTGGGTGCGCATGTGGTCAAGCAGGGTGTCCATGACCTGCACTAGGGCACAGGACATGGATGACTGGCTGACCCCAATGCCATCACCTGCCACACGCTGGAATCATCCCATGGTGTAGTAGGCAAGGACAAATATAACCTTTGTCTCCATGGACATGGCACGGGAGTGCTGCATCCTTGGGAACACCCTATCGTGGATAAGGTCACACAGCTGTGATACCATGTGCCATGGCATTCAGAAGCACATAATGCAGTGGGTGTCTCAGAGCTCATCACCGGCCATGTGGGGCCAGAACACGCACTCTCATGGCTGCCACCTCGAACCACCTGCACGGCCTGCATGCTGTAGGTACATGTCCAGGAATAGTCCAGGACACATCACTGTAACGTACTGTATATGGTGTAGCCATTGGATGGTGCCACAACATGGCAGTGCCCCTCTTATGCATCATGTGTGCCTCCCACTGTGTGCATTGCCACATGGAGGGTGCCATTGGCAATGCCGGTGGCACACGCCTATGTGCATGCATTTGTCTGGACTTCAGGTGGGACTCGCACCTGAGTACCCTGCATGTTCACGGTGTCCAGGGCACATCCATGTCTGTGGGCATATCATGTACAGCACACATCACATGGCTGTGAGGGTGCACATGTCACACAGGAATGGCTGCACACATACACATCCTGCCATCCAGCCCTCACTCCCCCTGTAGTTTGTATGGACGGTGTCCACGGATGTGCTGTGTGTCATGGCCATGCACACATGCACATGGGTCACCCATGCTGTCATTCAGCAGTGGTGACACATGTGGTTGGCTATGTACCACTATAATGCACAGGGCAGTGGTGCACATGCACCAGCACACCAGGGCAGCTGGCACATGTCACACCGCGTGTCACGTGCACATGCCGCAGATGAGGGAGGGTATATATAGGCACGGTCCTGCATGTGCAGTGACTGGTGTCAGTATGGAGCATTCACCACAGCAGCTCTGGAGGGTGGCCAAGTGAGTCTACAGTAATAGCAGTGGATACTTGACCCTGTGGGAGGCACAGTGCCATCAGCCGGTGAGTGCGACAGTATGCTGCTCGTGCACGTGTGTGTGTGTGTGTGTGTGTGTGTGTGTGTGTGTGTGTGTGTAGTATTGGGCTGTGGGTCATTGCTAATCACTGTGCACTGACATCTCTGTCCCTCCTGTGTCTCCCTACCCAACCCCATGCAGGACATCTTGGGTATGGCCCATGTGCAGGAGCTGGTGTGGCAGGTGCAGGTTGATGGTGTGGACATAATGGTGGTGCACCCTTGGGGGCTTTAGCGCTGGCACTAGCAGAGGAGGTGGCTGCGTTACTTGTGGCAGACTGACATTGGGGGCAAGATGCATTATGAGGGCGAGACAGAGTAGCAGAGGAGGTGATGGTGTGGCGGGTCACGGTGCCTTCGAGGGTATGTGACTTGCCTGTGTTACATGTAGCGTGTCATGTGGCATGGGGAGGGTGGGAGACCTGGGCATTGCCAATGTGCCAGGGTCCACAGGCATGCCATGGTGGGTACAACAACAGCTTCAGGCCTGGCATTGCCCCCTCGCCACACATTCAGTCCCAGCAGCTCCTCAGTTCACACTGGAGTGGGGTTGGGCCAATGTGGCATCACTGGTGTGTGCGTGCTGGGTGGTGTTAGCCCTGGAGTGGAGAAGGCTTTGGATGCCATTCTGCATGTCCAGTGCAGGCCGGCGGGGGCGACCTGCTGGTCTGTCTGTGCTAACAGTATCCTTTGTCTCCACCGCTCTACAGAGGTCTGATGTGGCAGATGTTACTGCTCCAAGTGCCATGGCCCAGGTGGACAGAGGAGGATGCGGGGAGCACCAGCAGTAAGGAGTCAGTGGATGGTGGGCCATGCAGGAGGTTTCCAGGGACTGATGTGGAGCCAGCGGCTGTCATGCTCCCAGAGGCAGAGGCCCCTGTGGGGGCTCTTACGGATCAAGAATGGGTAGTGGGCCCTGCTGTTGTTGGTGGTGTGAGGGCACTGTTGAGGGGGTGTTGTTGTGGGCTGCTTGCTGCTCTTTTTATTACTTGGTTTTGTACATTGTCTTGCTGTGCTCCACAATGGTTCAGTAAACATTCTTATTTCTTGTATTCACGTGTGGTAATTTTCTTGCATAAGGGTCCTTGTGTGTGTGTGTGTGTGTGTGTGTGTGCAGCCTGGTGGCTGGGTGTGGTGGAGTGAGTGCATTGCTGGCAGCTACTGGCAGTTGGGGGGTTGCTGTCCATTCCACCATTGTGGTGGACATGGCCAGAGGGGAATTAGCCTGTGTCCGCCTGTGTGGGTCGGGGCCTTGGCCATCTGTGCCAGCATGGGGTGGGGGCTCACTGTCAGTGGGCACCGGCATGTGTCTCCTTGTCATGCTGCCATGGCTCTCCAGCCAGGCACGTCCATGGCAGTGACACATCAGTGCTCGGTGTGTGGGTGCACTGCACGCCCCACTGTGGCAGCATGTGTGCAGTGGGATGTCCATGATTCCCCTGTGTTGGCACACCGGAATAGACCTTGGGGTTGTGTGCTTGCCATGTCATGTGGTGGATGGGTGCCAACGATGCTTCACACAGCAGGTGCATGCCCTTCACATGCTGCTGTGTGACTGTCACATTGGCGTGGTGTTATACTATGGCTGGTTTCTCCACCACATGTGGTGGCTTATGGCAGTTCCTGGTCATGTGTATGTGTGCGCGGCCTGTGCACAGCATGTGGCGTAGCTCCACACATTCATGCATGTGCTGCTTCTGTATGGCTGTGCCTGTTATGCGGCCATGCCCCCACGCACATGTTGTGCTACTGTCCCACATTGGTGCACACTGCAGCCCTGCGTGATGGCTTGCCTGCATGTTGTGCATGCCACCACTGGGTTGCAGCCTCATATGTGGTGCGTTTACATGTTGGTGCATTACGCACACTCCCTACGCACACTGTATGGGTGTCATGCATAGGGCCCAATATGAGTTGGGGGTGGTAACTGTTAAAATCTTTGACACAGTGTTGACAGCTTTCACCTTAAAAAATTCCCCAAAATGGGATAGTGCAGTTTTTTTTAAGCCCTGTTGTAACATGGTGCACCCATTTTTTTGACACAAACCTGATACAAGCCACTTCGGCGCAGGCAATTCTGCTTTTGATGCAAGCAGTGTTAGAAAGTTGGAATTGATGCAAGTTTTGATGCAGCTTGCTCATCCTGTCATTCCTTTCTGGTGCAAGCACCCTGCATCATTCTCAGACCTTTGAAAATCTAACCCAGGAAATTCATGCTTTAGGAATATAAAAGTATTGTTGTAACCTGCAAAGAGGCTTAGTATTCCAGCTCAAAGTATGGTGAGAGCACAGCTCTTTGCTTATAGAGGAGGCAAATTCCTACTTTATGAAAACTGAAAGTGTAGCTCTGTCCTGAGACAGGAGGAAATGTGTTCCTGCTTTGGAATATTGAATGACTAGCTCTGACAAAGAGGGGCTGAGAGAATTCCTGCTTTAAAAACTGATTAGGATTAGGCCGGCCCACTGGTGCAGCAGTAGTGCTATGGTGCACTGATGACCTGTGTTTGGAAGCGAGCATAGTGCGTCAGAGGGCTGACCTGGGGGGAGTAATGAGCATCCTAGGGACAGCTCTCCACCTAAAGGGGGGAGGGTTGTGGATTCCTGGAATACTAATGACACCCAGTGGAGACTGGGTGTCCAGCAGCTGGGACAATCTGTCCCATCAGAGTGATGGTGGACCTCTGTGGAATGGGTGTGGAGTGTGTCCATCCCACACTGATGTCATTGCACATCCATGTTCCTTGGGGTAACCACGGAGCACCCCTGGTCACAGAGCTCCATGAAGGCCCCAGACAGCCTCCTGAATGATGCCACAGGTGTAAGTCTCACCTAGGGTCTCTGGCTGATCTCAGTCTCTCTCTCCAGCTGCCCAGGGGGAGCCCCACCATAGCTGAAAGCTGTGGGCCACCAAGCTGGTTGGCCTGGAGGAAGATGCAGGGAGACAATCCAGGTTATGAATGGGGGTGGGCTATATCCCCCCACCCAGCCAGGAGCCAAAACATAGTTGAATAAATATATACATATGGGGGGGTGACTCTTATCCTCTGTCAGTGGAATTCTGGCTAAAGCAGATTTCGCTTCCATGATATTTTACAAAATTTCCATGTAAATTTCACAAACATTTGCCAAAATTTATATTTTGGGTATTTGCATCTAATTTAAAATGTATTTTTCTAAATTACGCCATGATTGGTACCTAAGCTGTCCCAGTGCACATACAGACATGCACCAAGTTTAAGACGCCTATGTTTAAAAGTGGTTGAGATATAAGCTTCCAAACATTTGGAAATTTTAAAATTGCAGGTAACTATGTAAACTAAAAGCATTTGTGCAAATTGCACCAAATTTGGTATTTACTCAGATATTGGCAGCCACCAGACTAGACCATAAGCCATGATGCAAACATAAATCAAGATCAGACCACAAACAGTAGAGCTCAGGCTTCACTGGGAACAAAACAAATCCCTGATGCTTGGGCATCTCATTCCAAAATTGCACTTTATTATTGCTAAAAACAGAGCCATTCCACCAACATCCACCAAAGGTTTTCAAACACAGATTGTGCTCTATCTTAAGGCCTTGAGAAAGAGCACAATCCATGTTCAAAAATGTTTTGGTGGGTGTTGGTGGAATGGCTCAGTTGTTAGCAGTTTTGGAATGACACCCAAGTGTGAGGGGTTTGTTTTGATCCCAGTGAAGCCTGAGCTCTGCTGTTTGTAGACTGACCAAATTTGGCATGGTGACATTGCAACATACCCATACCTATATGTGCCAAGTTTCAGATCTATAGCCTTAAAGGTAATTGAGTTATAAGCCTCTGAACTTACAGAAATTTTGAAATTACATTACACAATTATGCAAGCTGCTGAATTTTAAGTCCTTACCGGTTTAAAGCTAGAGAACAGAATATCACAAATGCTGTTAGGTTCAATGACCCTAAATATTAGGCTTTAAGGCACCCACCATGCATCAGAATGCCATGCTTCCATGCTGAAGGCCCAGGTTCAGAAGCGAGCTCCTGGAAGTCATGCTGGGAGGCAGGTCATAGCTAAACCTTACAATCTCTTTTTAGCAGATTCTATGAATCTTCCAAGAAAGTATGCAACTACGTTTTCCATTATCTAGCTCAAAAGATGGCCAAGTTGTAAGCACAGAAATATTTTCAGAAATATTTACATGAATATTATATTTCTAGACTTAAGCCCCATATAACGTTCCCACTCTTCATTACAACATCATGACACTTGGCAAGCATTTAGTACCTGTACCAGACAATACGTGTTCCACATTTCAGATCCCTAGCTTTAACATGAACCACGTTATGGGTAATTAAAGAGTTTTGGAAATTTATCCAAAAATTTGCAAAATTTCACAAAAATGTGCAGACTTTTGTGAAAATTCCAGGAATTTGGAATTTGATAATTTCACTCACCTGTAATACACATATGTATATACATATATATAAATACAGATCTATATAGAGGATCTATGTGATAATGGCACTCACCGATGGCCGGTGCCATTAGGACAGCAGCTTTGCTCATGAAAAAATATTTTGGCTATGTAATCCGTGGTGTGCAGCAAAATGGCTTGAGGGAGTTAGGATTTTGTTTTATGGGGGGCTTCACCCCACACCACCCTACTTTAGGATTCTCAACTCCAGGGCTGCACATCAAAAATATGGCATAAATAAAATTTTTGTCTGGGCGCAACAAAAAGTAATTGCACCAGGACCCAAACCCAGCACCATTCCCACCACAGCCCTGAACTCACCCACCACTCTATGGCAGCAGCTCGGCAGATCACTGTGGCACCACCCCCTACAACCCCTCAGTCCCCTCCCACCCCACTCGGTGTGCTTGCTTCCCCCACGCATAGGCATGTAGTGACAGGATGTCACTATTTCACACATCCCCCCATCTGGTCACCCACCTTCCACAGTCACTCTGATGACAGGCACCACGATTGAGTCACCCTTTTGGTAGGTGCCCAATCACGGTCACCAAAGTCATGGGATACCATATATTTATTTATTTATTTGGTTTTTGTTTACTGGGTAAGTACACTGGACAACAATGTTTCCTATATTCAGGCACGACCGTGAAGAGTACAGGCAGGAGAGACCAGAGTCAACATTAACGAGTATTTCATGATGCAGCATGAAGTGAGAACACAACATTTGAACAGTATACAGCCAAGTACAGTCCTTATCAGTGACAACAAAGAGAAAACAAATAACATTACATTAATTAATTTCACCCGATGATACATCATTGACTAACTTGAAATGACAAACAGCAAACAAACTTAAAAGAAGTAGCTTTATAACAATTAGGATTCCTGCTGGATGTGGGAAACATGCAGATTTTGGAGACCAGCAGGAAAACAGTCAGTGCCATAGGGAGGAAAAGATGCTAGGAGTAAGGCTCAAGTTACAGCACAAGAGCAGCAGTCGGATTCTATTAGGTGTGCCTGAAGACCCAGTTTAAAGGCCTTGTGGGATTTGGAGAGTTTGATGTGGGAGGGAATGGAGTTCCAGGACCGGGGGAGGGGCAGATATGGCAAAGGATAGTTCTCCTTTTTTATTGAGATATCTGGGAATTTCAAGTTGGGTTTGATCAGATGCCCTGAGGAGGTATGCTTGGGAGGGCTGTGTTAATAGTTCAGCAAGGTATTCAGGGGACCCCTTTCTGATAATATTATCAATTACATAGCTCACAGAATAGTGTCTGAGCGAGTCTGGGGAGAGCCAATTCAGTTTCGAGTAGAAATGACAATGGTGGGTAAGTCTATGAGCGGAGAGAGCGAATCTGCATATACTGTTATAGCAGGTGCTTCATTTCTGGAGTGCTCATTTGCTAGCTTTAAGGTAAACCTGAGAGCAATATGTCAGAGAAGGGAAAAGAAATCCTTATGCAATAGCAAGCCAGGCAGCATCATTGAGGGAGGACCTAATTTTAAAGGCAATATATATTCATGGGAAAAACTCTGTTTAATACATCAGTTAGGGTTGTTCCACAGTGACAAAAGCAAGGAAATTCGGTGTTAGGGTTGCCAGCCCTTGCACTCCATGCCCACCCCAACCCCACCAACAGGCATTGGGGTGTGCATTGGGGTCATTGACCCTAAGTCTTACCCCATTCCCTGTGTAAATAAGCTGAGGTGGTGCAGTATAGGAAAATGGGGTGTGAATTAGGACCAATAACCCCAACGCACAACCCAATGCGCCGTTGGTGGTGGCGGGAGGGGTGTGGGGTGCAAGGGGTGGGAACCCTAACACTGAATTTCCTTGCTTTTGTTGCTGTGGAACAATCCAAACTGATGCATTAAACAGAGTTCTTTTGCCATGAATTTCCCTTCTTTTTGAGAATGTGCACTAGAAATAGTGAATGGAATGTTGTGGGGGGAGCGTGGGGCCCTTTGTGCCCCATGCTCCCACCATGTGAATTTTTGTCACTTCTCTGCACAAAAACTGTAAGTCTGACTGAAATGAAAATTGGTAAATGAAGACATGTGTCATACCACAACATGTGTAACAAATGTTATCTGAATCTGTTAAACAGTTGCACAGCGTCAAGCCGGGGAAAACTGCGCAGGAGTGAAGAAAATAACATTTTTGCCACTTCACTACACAAGAACCATATATCCGACAGAACCAAAAATTGTTAAAAGAAAACGTATACTATAGTACACCATGTGTCCAGAATTGTGTGCACATCCATTCAACGGTCGCACAGCACCATGATCAAACAACATAGCATACACAAGTCAGCAACTGTAAGTGCCAGCAACCCAAACATTGCAATGTTCAAAGATCTATTATAAATCTTTGTACATTCCAAATGCCAAGCAAATTGGACACATGGTTCAGAAGTTATTGAAGCATAATGAACTACATTCTCATTCGTTGGAGTGCTATAATTCTGCACCTGTTAATGTTTTACACACCAAACCACTGCAAGGCACCTCCATACCACTAGGGCTATCTATGCTATAAATGTCAAGCCAGTAGCACCATGCAGAATGCTATGTGCAAAATGGGTGTTTACTCACCTGGTAAAGGTGATTGTGTTGGTTGACATCCATGGCACTTCAGACATTACCTCATGGGTTTTAGCCCACCTGATAGGCTAGTGATGCACATGACTCTAGGATCAGATTTCTAGTATATCCAGGTCCCAGAAACCCCTGCTCTCCAGTTTGAATCTTCCAAAGCTGAAAGTAAGGTTAGTAACAGACAATACCAAGAAGAAGAAACAAACACACATTGTCCATCCAGTATAAATAAAGCAGAGTGAAGCATATGTAAAATCAGGCCATAGGCCCCTACTTTATTTCCCTGTTAGTACAATCTGGACTCAACCCCTAATGAGTTGACGGTGGACATCCTGGATGTCTGTTGAGAATGCATGGAAGCAGTTAGCTTTAGACAAAATATTCTCTTCTAGTTCCTGCTTACCTCTTGACCACTGTGTCAGGTGGGTCGTGGAGTGTCATGGATGTCAACCAACACAATCACCTTTACCAGGTGAGTAAACACCCATTGTGATTGGTTGAACATCCATGGCACTCCAGACATTACCTCATGGGTAGATAAGAAGCAGTACTGTACCCAAGGGAGGGAGACAGAGTGGTCTAGGAGCGAAAGGAAGAGTTGGCGGCCACAGAGAGGACCTGTGTCGCAAAGGTTGGTTGCAGTTGGTACAGATGTTCTAAGCGATAATTTCTGGAAAAGGTGTGGAGGGAAGTCCACGTAGCTGCCTTTCAGATGTCTTCCGCTGAGACATTGGCCATCTCTGCCCAAGAGGTAGCTACTGCCCTAGTGGAATGCGCCTTGATCCCCAGAGGTGGTGTCATTTGTTTTGCTTTGTAGGCCTCCTGAATAGTTCTCCATTACCAGCCCACAATGGTGGTCTTGGAAGCAGCCTTTCCCTGTCTCTGTCCCCTCATGACAATGAACAACCTCTCAGTCTTGCATAGAGGTTGTGTCCTAGTTATGTACGTGGATAGGGTGGTGCCTACGTCTAGGTGCTGTGGGACGGCTTTGTCTCCTGATTGAGAGTCTCCCGTGAATGTGGGTAACTCAATTGGTTGTTCCCTGTGAAAAACGGAAGAGACCTTTGGTTGAAAGGCTGGGACTGTGCATAGACATGCCCCACGTGGTGTGAACACTGTGTAGGGTTCCCTCCAGGACAGTGCCCCTAATTCCCCGATCCTGCGGGCTGAGCATATCGCCACGAGGAAACAGGTCTTCAGACCTACCCAGAACAGGTCTACATTCTGTAGTGGTTCGAATGGGGCTGTGCTGAGGGAGTCTAGTACCAGAGGGAGGTCCCAGGGAGCAATGGATGGGCGGACCCGGGGTCGTAGAATCTCAACTACCTTTAAGAAATGCAAGGCATCCAGGTGGGCATCGGGGCTGTGGTCCCCTATGGGCCCAATGGCTGCCCCGATGGCCCCGATGGCCGACAGCTGTACTCTAAGGGATGAGTGGGCCAATCCCTTATCTAGACCTTGTTGAAGGAATAATAGGATGGTAGACATGTCTGCGAGTTCCAGATCCGTACCTCAATCTCGGCACCACCTGGTGAATACCGACCATTGTCTGCCATAGGTAGAAGTGGTTGAGGAATGTCTGGACTGCAGCATTGTCGAAATGACCGAGTCGTGATAACCCGCTTTCATCAGTCTTCTCCTCTCAGGAGCCAGGCTGTGAGTTTTAGGGTCCTTGGAGCCGGGTGTAGTACCGAGCCCTCGGTCAACATGTCAGGTTGGTAGGGTAATCTGAGACTGGTCAATGTCATTGCCAGGACCGTGGCAAACCACGCTCTCTGCAGCCAGTAGGGGGCCATTAGAATGATGGTCTGTCCCGAAGAACGGATCTTGGCGAGAACTTGTGGTAGCAAGGGAATGTGTGGAAAGATGTAGGAGTGGTCCCGGAGCCAAGGCTGTGACAGGGCGTCGGTTCCCTGTGACTGACTATCCCTGTACCTCGAGTAATAGTTCCTAACCTGCACGTTTTGTGCCTTGGCCATGAGGTCCATGGGGATGGGTCCCCAGGTCTCCTGAATCAGCTGGAAGAGACTGGGGTGTAGATGCCACTCCCCTGGGTGGACTTGTTGTCGGATGAGCCAGTCTGCCCGAACATTGAGCTTTCCAGTGAGATGAACTGCGCCAAGGTGGGAGAGGTGGTGTTGTGCCCAGTTGAGGACCTTTGCCACCTCTCTCAGCATAGCCTTGCTTCTGGTGCCTCCCTGTTTGGCGATATATGCCACCGTGACTTGGTTGTTGGAGCGAATCAGCACTGACTGTCCAGAGATGGAGGTCTTGAAGGCTGTTAGGGCATGATAGACTGCCCGCATCTCTAGGATGTTGATGGACAGCTGAGTTTCTGCAGAAGTCCATCGGCCCTGTGCTGTCCTGTTGCCCAGGCAAGCTCCCCAACCCAGGAGGCTCACGTCCGTCTCGATGGAGACCTGGTATGGAGCCTCCAGCAGTATTCCTCTGGTTAGGTTGGTGCGAACTGTCCACCAAGTTAGTGATTTTCTCACCGATGGCTGGCCACTGGTGGGCGACTTGAATATAAACTGGCTCTGTCCCTCGTCCTCCTCCCACCATGAGGCTTTCGATTCAATTGACCTAACTCAACTGGTCACACAGCCTACTAGAAAAAACCCTGGGGGGGGGACAAGCACCCTCCTGGATGTGGTGCTCACCAACAGGCCAATCCGCATCCACAACATCCAAATCCTCCCTGACTGCCTCAGTGACCACTCCCCTGTGCTTTTCAACTGGGAAACCCCTCCGCCCTCATCCCCGGTCAAAACCACCTCTCGAAGGCGGCTTAGGCCTGGGGGACTCATAGGCCTTAAGCGCTTTCTTGCCCACACTGATTGGTCCCCTCTGACGAGGGCAACCAACATTGACTTGGCCCTGGCCTTCTTTGTAAGCACTTTCAACTTTGCCTGTGATATCTTTGCTCCCATAACTGCTAGGAGGTCCAAAGTGAAACATGCCCCTTGGATCACCCCTGCCCTACTGTGGCAACTTAAGCAACGCAACAATCTTTGGCACCTTGCTAGTGCTACTGGCCATTCAGCTGACAGGCAGTCCTATGCTGTCACCCGCAACCAGTGCACCTGGGCCATCTGCAAAGCAAAGGCGGAATACTACCAAGCCTCTCTTACCTCCTTTTGGGGGAACCCCAGGTGCTTCTGGGACAACATCAAGCAACTGAATGGTCACTCCCAGTCCCCCCCTCCTTCTCTTCTCAACATCAATGGTACTGTCTCCTCTGACCCTGCCCTCATTGCCACCCACCTCAATAACTCCTTTACCGACCTTAGCTCAGTACTTCCTGGTAACTTTTTCAGTCCACCTCCTCCATCTGTACCACCACCCATTTGCCCGCCCCTCTTTCCACCTGCGTCGTGTCACCATGCAAGAAGCTAGGCCTTACTTGCTAAAAGCCCTGAAAGGTAACACCATCGGTAATGACTCACTTGATCCCTGCCTTTTACGTCAGGTCCTGGATCAGGTCCTCTCACCTATTACGTGTATTTTCAACAAATCACTCTGTCTCGGACAATTCCCCTCTGCCTGGAAGATTGCCACAGTTACCCCTGTCCATAAAGGTGGTGACAGGACACTTCCGGGTAACTACCGACCCATCTCAATCCTCTCCCCCCTCTCTAAGGCGTTAGAGAAAATTGTGGCATCCCAAGTCTCTGACTACCTCTGTGAGTACAATGTTCTCTGCCCTGAACAACACGGGTTCAGAGCAGGTCATAGTACCAATACAGCACTCCTGGAATTTTCCAACTTCCTCCATGCCTCCTTGGACTCTGGTGCCCTGGCTGGTGCTATATTCATTGACCTGTCTAAAGCATTCGATACCGTTTCGCATCCTCTTTTGCTCTCCATCCTCGACCTAATAGGCTTTGCCTCAGGACCTGTTTCCTGGTGCACCAGCTATCTCTCTTCCCGCTCCCAATGTGTGAAAGTCAATGGTACTTTCTCTGAAACATGCCCCATTCGCTCTGGGGTGCCGCAGGGCTCAATTCTTGGACCCCTACTATTCTCACTCTTTCTTAGCTCCCTACCCAGCAGTTGTACGGGTAAGATGCTTCTCTATGCTGATGATGCTGTTCTCGTTGCCTCCCACAATGACCCCATGCTGCTACAGAACTCCCTCCAACTAGTCTTTGACTCTGCAGCTACCTGGATCACTGAGCACCGACTTGTTATCAACCTTAAGAAAACAAAACGATGCTCTTCTCCCACCCCCAAATAAGTACAGCAAGTTTCCTTAGCTGTCCACTCCACACCAATCTCGCATTGACCAGGTGCAGTCCTATAAATATCTTGGTATAACCTTTGACCCTGCACTTTCATTCCATGGACATATATCTGCCCTAAATTCTGTCAGCCAACTCACGGCTAGGCATTCTTTACCAGCACAAAAATGCCTCCCTCCTGATGCCCTCCGCCTGGCTGTCACCTCATCTGTCATGTCTCTCATTGACTATGGCCTTCCGGTCTATGGCTCAGCAGATCAGACTGCCCTCAACAAGGTTCACCTCACAGTTAATAAGGCCTGCAGACTTATCACTGGTGCTCCCAGACTCACTCACACATGTGAGCTGTACACCCTGGCTACCCTACTCAACCTGGAAGAGCGACTCATGTATCAGACATGCCAGCTCACCTTTAAAACCCTGCGTGGCCCTATCCCCATATAGGCCTATCAACTCATTCGCCCGTACTGCACAGACCCTGATCACGCGCAGCTCGTCAAGCGCTACCCTAGTTATCCCGAGAGCCAGGACCTCTCAAGGTCAGAGGGCATTCCCCTACCGTGTGTCCCACTGGTATAACTCCCTCCCTGCCAGTGTCTCAAACTCACTAACCTTAGCTTGCTTTAAGCTCAGGCTCAGAAACT
This sequence comes from Neoceratodus forsteri, assembly GCA_016271365.2. Classification (NCBI taxonomy): domain Eukaryota; kingdom Metazoa; phylum Chordata; order Ceratodontiformes; family Ceratodontidae; genus Neoceratodus; species Neoceratodus forsteri. Next base: position 1,409,167,256 of record CM057452.1, read on the forward strand.
TCCTGCTTAGCTCTCGCAAATGCAACTGCCGCTAGCCTAGTGTACAAAAAAAAAAATATATACTCTGTTTGACAATGCTCACTGAGCGGCTCCCCCCACTTCCTTTCCCTACTAATTCCCCTCCCTATCTCCCTCCCTTCTACTCCCACCAGCTCTCCCCGACCATAAGTTTTGCACCTTTTGTTATCTTTTGCTTCGTTGGAGATTGTATTCTATTGTAACAAAATTGTAATTGAACTGTAACTTTTTGTTTGTAAGTACTGTGTCCCTTGTACTACTGTTCTGATGTGCTCTTTGTGATGAGGTACCTTTGTAAATGAGCCTCTGGCTCAAAGGTTTCTAAACTGATGTTTAACTAAATAAATAAATAACGGGAGTGTCGCATTCAGGTTGTGTTCATTCGGAGATCCCCATGCGAGAATGTACGTCTGTAGTGGGCGCATGTGCCACCTGGCCCAGGGAACCAGATCAATACAGGATGCCATGCATCCTAATAGTTGTGCTAGTCTTGCCATGGAGGCCTGATGACTGGTGTGAACTCTGCGTGCTAGGCTGATCAAGTTGAGGACCTTCGCTTCGGATGGTTTTGCCCATCCCTTTGCTGTGTCTATGCTTGCCCCTAGGTGCTCTGTCTGTTGCGTGGGCACCAGATGGCTCTTGTCTAGGTTTACTACCCAGCCGTGCTCCTCGAGAGCCCTTTGGGCAAGGGTGGTGTGTTGGAGGGAGCGCTGCTTGGTTCACGCCCCGATCAGCCAGTCGTCGAGGTAGGGGATTATATCGAGACCCTGCTCCCGGAGTCTGGCCACTAGTACCACTGAGACCTTGGTGAACACTCTTGGTGCCGAGGAAAGCCTGAAGGGTAGTGCCTGGTACTGAAAATGCTGACCTAGGATATGGATCTGAGGTACTATCTGTGTTTTGGCCTGATGGGGATGTGAAGGTATGCGTCCTTGAGATCTATAGATATCAGGAAGTTGCCCACTCGAATACTGCGTAGAGTTGACCTCAGTGTGTCCATCTTGAACCTCTGGGGAATCACATGCTGATTGAGTTGCTTGAGGTCCAGGATGGGGCGTAGTTCTCAGAATTTCTTTGGGACGAGAAAGAAGATGGAGTATACTCCCAACTTCTGTTCGTGCGGGGGTACGGGCTGTATTGCCTTGTTGCGGATCAGGTTCCACAGGATTTGCTGCACCTGATGGGCTGTGGCCTTCTTTTTGGTGATCAGTGAGGTGATGAACCTGTGTGTCAGGGGAGACTTTGATAATTCTATCGAGTAACCTCTTGACACAACCTCGTGAACCCACTTGTCTGAGGTGGTGTAAAGCCACTGGTGGCTGAAGAGCGCTAGTCTCTGACCCACGGGGGGACATCGCTTCTGCCCGTGTGGGGGTCTGTGTGAGCAGTCATTGTTGCTTACCTTGCTGACCTCTACCTCTTCCTCCGAACCTAGATCCGCGGGCTGTGAAGGGTGAGGGATGGTAGGACCGGGTGAAGGGGGTGCGTTGTGAGGTGTAGGACCCTCTAGCGTGAAAGGAAGTGGTTGGGTCTGCTGTATCTCTACGTGTCTGGTAAGATCTTTGCCGCCCCCCCAAATCTCCGTCTAGCGGAAGGTAGGTAGGAGTGCCGACTTTTGTTCTTAAGGAGTTCCTTGCCCTCCTCTTTCTGCATTAGGAACTCCAAAAGGCCCTTCCCAAAAACATGTTTCCCCTTCAAGGGAAGATTTTGTAGCAATGTCTTGGATTCATTGTTGGCTTCCCACAGTTTAAGCCACAATGCCCGTCTAGCCTGGTTGGTGATGGCTGTGGCCCTTGCGTTGAGCCTGAGGGAGTCCACTGCCATATTGGCTAGATATTTTGCTGCATCGAGAGTGCATTCTAACAGTTCTGCCTCTCGACTTGGGGTTGGCCTGTTCCGGAAGCTCTTCTAGCCAATGTATCTGGGCCCGTGCTGTATAAATGGCCACTGTGGATGCTCTTGCCGCCATTCCTTCTGTTTTGAAGGCCTTCTTTAACATATTCTCGACCCTTTTGTCTGTGGGGTCCTTTAAGGAGATGGTTCCACATGGTAGAATAGTCCTTCTACTAAGCGCAGCCACCTGAGGATCAATTGTTGGAGCTGTGCACCACATGCTTGCCTTGTCCTCTTGAACGGGGTACATACGGTCCAGATTTCTTTTGTTCGACATCCGGCTGGGCTCGGTGGACTGCCATTCCTTGGTGACAATGTCTTCGATCGCCGGACAGACTGGAAATGCTTCCTTGACAGTTGATCTCTGCTGGATCAGTGGGTCCAACTTAGATTCTGGTTTGCTCTCCTCCATCTCGAACCCCATGGTGGCCTTCACGATTTTTATGAGGCCTGGAACCATATCAAAGGAGCATAGTTTTGAGGTGAGCGATGGAACGGATTACGGCTCCATGTCCTCTTCATCGGAGTCTGCTCCATCCTCCTCCTCTTCTGGCAGGTCTCTGTCCTCCCTGGAGTCAAGTTTGTGACTATCCGGAACTGGCTCCATCAGGTCCATGTGATTCTCGCTAGCCCCTCCCCCGACGTCTTGCTCCAGAGGCTGTGTTGCCGGCGTTCTGTGTTGAGCGAGGGACTCCAATTTTTCCATCACCTTCAGCATGAAGTTCTGCTGACTCTCCATCATTGCTACGGTGGCCTGTTGGTTCTGTAGTAAGAAGGCACCCGGATCCAACCAAGTTGAACTGCTGGGGCCCAGGTTACTTGGGCCCATGCCGACGGACTGTTCTAGCGATAGATCATCGTCATCGTGGAAGCATGCGGCGCATAGGGGGCCAGGGGCATGGGGCAGGAGGTTAGCGCTGCAAGCTGTGCACTTCTTGGGCTTGACCATCTGGAGAAGACAAAAGATTGCATTTATTACTAGAGGTACAAAATGGGCCTTCAACCTGTGGTTGGCACACGTTAGGCAGCGTTGATGATGCATTGCCTTTAAGGAGCTAGAGAGGGATGCAGACTGTCTTTGTCATGGGGGTCGCTGTAGAGAGGGACCCACATGGAAACTGGTATACTGGAGGTCGCTATAGAGAGGGACCCCCAGTGCAGTTATAATTTACTGAAATGCGCATATGGGCTGCTATGAGAGGAGCCCGTATGTCCCTCTTTTTTTTTTTCCTTCCTTCTTAGGAAAAAAAAACCTTATAACTGTGAGCCCCTTGTAGGCTGGGGCAATGGTATGAGAGAGGCCCAGGACTCGAACTCCTGATGCCTGGTTTCATATTGTATTTCATATTGTATTTTCCAAGCCTTGCCCTGCTCTTTCGATGGTTCTGTTCTCTAAGCCATGAGGTAGCACTGTACAGGAGAGAGGCCCTGGAACTGAGGTGGCTGTAGTCCATTGGCCCTCTCCTGCCTTTTGAGACACTGAAAGACAGAGGGAAACAGTACTGCCTGTGTCTCTGACTACAGACTCCCCCCCCATCAGGTGTGAGGGGCAATATCAGCAGGGTTCCCCCAGCTGATGTCCCATGAGGAAGCCCTGAGAAGCTGGTTTTTAACCCCCAACCCCTTAATTGTTTGAAACAGAAGAACAGGCTGTAGGAGTACTTCAGCAACGAGGAGCGAGGGCCGAGAAGGGAAAACAGCCATGCGGTGAGGAAGGGGTGTTGTTCTGCCCATTCTAGGTGCCAAGTGTAGCCGGTCCCCATGCAATCCCTAGTGCCTTAATGCTGAGGAAGCTCCCCTGGTAGTGTGGGCATCATGAATTCAAACGCGAGTGCCAGGAGGAGTGCTAGCCAGGTGAAAAAGGGAGCTAGCACTTTCGATCGGACGCTGCCGGAGAGGGCAGGGTTGAGGTGCAGGTCCTACCCACAGAATCAGCGCCACGTGTCAAGGCAACCAGCCTGTAACCGACCAAGTGGTGGTGTAGAAGGGCTGAGGCCTAGCTTCTGACCAGAGTGCCTCCATAGTTTAAATTGGGGCGAGCACGACACGGCCACGGGAGCAGCTGGGGACAGCACAGAGACTGTGGGGGCTGCAGGGGGGAGGGATCATGGCAGTGTGTGGTGCAGACGAACGCGTGGGGGAGGCCAAGAGCCTGCAGGGGTAGCGGCTTGGGGAGCGCTTTCTTGGACACAGTAAACAACGGGAAGACAACGCAACTGTAGATCGATGCTGTTGCAGCAACGCTGTAAGTTAATATCAACTGTATTTGCTTAAATGCCCAATCCCCAAACATAGTGAACAATAGAGCAATGCATCACAATCTTTCCACAAACGGAGCTAATGCCCAATAATGCTGAGGAACCTGCACAATTAGCAGGGTAAACAAACAAGCAATGAGACTCCCAGTATAAGTTATTAGTATTATTCCTCATATTACCTAACAAAACTGTAGATGGAGGTTCTATTCCCCTAGGGGGACAAATCTTATTCCAAACAACAATTGTATATTTGAAAGACTATATAGACTCTTACATTCGGTTTGCATTGTCTTGTAACTGAGTAAGATTAAATATGAAGAGGCCTACCTTGATAATTAGGACAGCAGGGATCCTGGTGTGCTAGCCTGATCAGATGCAAGATTTGAACTGGAGAGCAGGGGTTTCTGGGACCTGGATATACTAGAAATCTGATCCTAGAGTCATGTGCATCACTAGCCTATCAGGTGGGCTAAAATCCATGAGGTAATGTCTGGAATGCCATGGATGTTCAACCAATCACAATGTTAACTGCGTCACACAGTATCTCCACAGCAAATTATTTTTCCAACATGTAAACAGCATTATTCACATCTCCAGGACAGCCACTTAACACCCTCCAAATTTCATGTTAAAAGACCAAACTGTTCCAGAGATATTCCGTTTTTATTTTTCTGCACCTTTTAGAGGTCTTCTACCACAAAATGATGGAAATCACATCCAAATATGCACTAAAATGGCAGACCTGGCAGCCAAAAAATCTGTAACTGCAAGGGAGGCCAACTTCAAATGGCAATAACTCTGTAAGGGAAAAACATTTTTTCACCAAACAAAAACTGTCATGTTCCCGTAACAAAGGTCTTTCTATGTGGCAAGTTTCAGATCAATCAACCACACATTGGCTGCACTATGCATCACAGAAGACAGTGCAGAAAAATAGCAAAAACAATGTTTTGCACTGCACTACACAAACGCTAAAACATGAAAACAGTAACGTTAACAATAATGCAAGAACAAGCACAAACGGTAATGCACACTGTGATGCAAACAGGAACGATAACACAAACGGTAAGAGAAATGCAACTGCAAATGTAAATGAAAACAGAAATGGTAATGCAAATGCTAATGCAAATGCTAACGGTAATGGAAAACAAATGGTAATGAAAACGGTAACAAAAATGCAAACAGTAACAGAAACACAAGCAGAAATGTAAATGGTAATGGCAGCAACAATGCAGAAGGAAACAGTAATGCAGTCATCAATGGAAAAGCTACCGAAAATGCAAATGCTAAGGCCAACGGAAATGCAAATAGTAATGAACACACAAATGGTAACAGTAACGCATTTGGGAATGCAAACTGTTACGGTAACACCAACGATGGTGCCAAAGGAAACAGTAACACAAACAGAAATGCAAATGCAAGCATGTATGCAAATGCAAATTGTAACTCACATGGTGACACAAAAGTAAATACAAACAAAAATTATAATGAAAATGCAAATGGTAACAATAATGCAAACGCAAGCGCAAACGCAAATGCAAAGGGTAACGCACACGGTGACATAAACAGAAACGCTAATGCAAACACTAACGGAAACGCTAATGGCAACAGTAATGCAAACACACACCCTTTTTTCCCAAAAAGGTGCATTCAGAAGCACAGTGAATACAAAGGATGTATGCATAATATGGCCCTCGGAGTAGAAAATGAGCACTTGGAATACTAAATTCCTTATGTCTCAGGAACCATATGAAGTAGAAAAAAATGTCAAATCTCATATTATTTATGACTTTCCAGGCTAGTTTTGTACTTAGGCCCCTGATGGAGGACTAAGCATTCTTTCAACGAAAAGTCCGTATATCGAACCATTTTCGAGATACGGGCCTTGAAAGGCATGGTGGATGTCGTATGTTAGCCTATGGGAAAAATCGTCAACTTCGGAGTGCCGTACCTTTGTAGCCCTCTAATATTTTGTCACCAAACCACCAAAAAAGCAGATCTGTGGGATCTTGGCTTTCTTCACTCTAAATTTCAGCCCAAAAGACCAAACTGTTCTTTTGCAGCAGGGTGGCAAAGATTCCCTATTGTTTTGGCTATAGTGTATAAATTACTTTGTAAATCACTTTGACACTGCAATAATGTCACGAAGTGTTTATGTAAAGTGCTTTATGCATACACTTTTACAAAAAATTAAAAATATATTTCTGGGGTGTTTTACCCCCAAAAGACAAGGCTAGCATCCTCAGGGCTCGACTAGGTGAACACACCAATAATTGTGTCCCTAGAGGGTCCCAAATTGAAATGCCAAGCATTTCTGTGACCACTAACTGAAAACAAGATGGCCGATTTGTGACACTACAAGGGTCATATGCGAAAGTAAAAAGTGCATTTGCAACCCTTTCGCATATTTTGTTAACTTTTCCCATTGACTATAATGGTAAACTTGTTTTTTGAATAACTTTTGAACCGTTTAATATTTTTTCACAAAATCTTTGAAAGGTACATTGGGGAACCCGGCTGCATGTTCCCGGAAGGCTTTGGATCGGTCACTCAAACCGTGCGACCTATAGGTGTGCACAAAGAATGTGCAAAAATGCATAATTTGTGTGTTATTTGGTGGTCTGTAACTCTGCAACCATACACCTGACCATAACGAAACTTGGCAGATCCACAGATATATGGTACCAGACTGAGCATGCCAAATTTCAGGACAATCCATCATATAGTGGGAAAGTTATTAAGCTGCCAAATTTTAGATTTAACCTTAAATGGGGTACTCAACCCTAACTATAGTAGCACTACCGTGCCACTATAATATGTGTGTGATATTATAGGGGTGCGGTCACTCCTCTATATTTAAGATTATGAGGGCACTTCTGTGTTAAACTTGTAATTTTGCACATTAATAACTTTGGTCCCATTCAATGGATTTACATGAAATGTGGTATGCATGGTTGGGCATGATAGCTCTCTTGATTTGCCAAGTTGTGTTTTGGTCAGACTTATGGCTTTTTTGCACCAAAATGCTGAAAAATGCACTTTTCATCAGTTCTGTGGGCAGTTTTCCAGATTTTGTACTTGGTGCAGCATGGCCGCCGTTTGGTCTGCTGGTCTGAAACTTGGCACCTGGAAAAGCTTAGGTCGAGAAATATGTCACCTTTTGTTTGGTGAAAAAAAATATTAATCCATTCAAAAATTATTAAAGTTTGAAGGTCCCATTATAACCCTATGGGAAATTTATATGTACTGTATGATTTGCAAACGAAAAATTGATTTTTGGGCCTCACGGTCAAAGAATTTGCAGGGTCATGGCTGATAAATCCTTGCCCAACAGAAATTTATTGGCTGTGAGGTCCGCCATCTTGTTTTCAGTTTGCGGTCAGAGAAAAAGTAAATATTTCATCCCACGGCTGACTTGTGAAATAATTGAGGCATGGGTTTTGATCAGGGGGCTTCCATCTATCGACCCATGCCTCTGGTTTATTTTAGTTTTGTCAGAAAATATCATTTAGCACTTTTACAATCTTCGGCAGTGGCTTGCTAACAGTCTTCGGCCGCGAGCCTGAAAAATCTTCGGCTGAGGTCGTGGCCGATTATTTTGCAGCCTTGCTGTCAAAGCTTGTTAATAAGCCACGGCTGTGACAGCAGGTGCCCTCCGACAAGAGCCAACTTTGTCAGAGGGAGTGTTCATGGTAAAATGGCTCATCTGTGTGTAACTTATTTGAGTTATTGGCAGTGCTGGCATAATGGAAAAAAAAATTCCCGAGTTGAAAGTAGTCAAATGGCAGTTTTTGTTTTACTCCCTCTTTTTACACATTTACTGAATACTTATTTACTGATGCCCTTTCTGTTGTTGGTAGTTCTGTCAGTAAAATAGACTTGCAACCTCAGCTGATTTCAGTTACAGTGAGAACTCTGTGCTGCTCAATTTATGTTTCTAGTTGTTCAGAGTAGTTCAGTCCTTCCGTGACAGTGATCTGCCACTGCAGTGAAAAGAGCCACCAAAGAGAGGTGACAGAGCAGCAGCTGAGGCCCTGGTGGAGATATCATGACCTGCCACATAGGTGGCATCAAAATTACATGCTGTCATGCCTCAGTGGAAGTGGCTGTGGGGTCAGTGCAAGAAAAGAAAGATGCTTAGTTTTTTTGGGTGGGGGTACCGCACAGCCATCATCCATTGCACAGTCCTAGGCAGAGGTGTGGCAAACCATTGAAACAATAAAGTATAGACAATGGACAAGGACCCTTCTCCAACAGCTTAAATGGAAAAAAGTGTTAGGGCCAGTCAATCGTAGAACTGACATCAATCACAAGCCCCTTCCACTCATGCCACCAGTATGCCACATACTTATCTGGCTGGATTGTTTGATCTTGGTTTGGACTTACCCCCTGGGCAGCTTCGACATTGTTAGCAAATTGTCAGACTGACCTGCTGGATAAAGTATGTGGCATGGGTGGAAGGGTCCCTGTCCACTGATTTTAATTTCTTGATTCAGTGGTTCCCCACTGCTAAATGGACAAACCTGCAGCACCCACCTAGCCACAAGGCTTTCAACACGAGCGATGACTTTGTGATTTGAATGCATTACAATGGTGCTTTAGAAACAGACCCACACACTCAAGCTGCTGTAACTTCAATCAGCTGAGGATGGAAGTCTTTCTTGTTGTCTGTCAGTGCCGTTACTGAATATTTACCGATTCCATTTGAACTAGGTCATATGAAAATGTTACAGCAGCTCTTTAAAATCACACTCATACATGCAAGCTGCTGTAACTGAAATCAGCTGAGGTTGCAAGTCTATTTTACTGACAGAACTACCGATAACAGAAAGGGCATCACTAATTAAGTATTCAGTAAATGTGTAAAAAGAGAGTAAAACATAAACTGCCCTTTCATTACGTTCCACTCAGGATTTTTTTCTCGTTATGCCAGCACTGCTAATAACTCCAGTAAGATACATACAGATGAGCTGCTTTACCATGAACACTCCCTCTGACAAAGCTGGCACTTGTCGGAGTGTGGCTGCTTATCTGCTGCTGTTAGGTTGAAAGTAGTGAAACGGCAGTTTTTGTTTTGCTCCCTTTTTACACGTTTACTTAATACTTATTTACTGATGCCCTTTCTGCTATCGGTAGTTCTGTCAGTAAAATAGACTTGCAATCACAGCAGATTTCAGTTACAGCAGCTCACGTGTGTGAGTATGATTTTAAAGAGCTGCTGTAACATTTTCATATGACCTAGTTCAAACGGCATCAGTAAATATTCTGTAAGCACCTTTAGGTGATTGGTAAAGAGCTGCTGTAACACTTTCAAATCACAAAGGGCAAAACAAAGGTGTATTCTCTGGTATCAACTGAGCAGTGCTGATGGGGAAAGCAATTTAGTTATGGTGCTCTAAGAAAATGTAATTCTGACAATTTTCTCTGGTGATGCTGAGCTAGCCCCTTTCATCGCCATCCCTGATGAGAAAGCACTCCTGTCGACTGCACAATGCACAAATCACCTCATGAAACACAACCTCCCTTCTCTCCTAAACTACAATGATAGTTTGCAATATAGTGCTCCTTACTTCTGTTGTTCCATCATTAACATAAAATACGTTACATACCGTAGGTTCTATGAATAGATGTTCTAGTTCCATTGCCGGTTTAACCCCATCTCATACTATCCATCATCGAGTTAACCTGAAATTTGTTGTTAGTAGTAAACTGAATTTACATGTAAATGCGACAGGTTGCCAGACATCAATTGTATGTAGTAAACGTGTTAGTAATGCTGCATTTAGGAGTCACTCGATGCCACTGAAAGGTTAGCAGCTTAGGGGACTGGCTTCTACCTCAACTCCTATACTACAGCATTTTTCATGAATTATTCTTCACTAAACTTGCATGACCTCTGATCGCTCAACTTTCTATTGCCTACTACCTCATTCAAGGCACAGTCTGGCAAGAGATTACAGCTTTTTCTAGCACATTTATGCTCGCTTCCTTGAGGCATACCTGTGGCATGGAGGCAGATATGCGTCAAGCACCACCACTGCACACTCCACCTCAGACACCCAAAAAACTCCCAAAGCGCTCCAGAGGGCAACCTGGTACTGCTTCCAAGACATCCTCTGCAACACCACAAGCTTCAGCTCCTCTTACAGAACAAAAATGTATGGAAGAGTTGCAATCATTTTGCATGGCCCTTCAAGATTTAACTTCGGAGCTTAAATCTATGCGTGGAGACCTTACCGATGCCACCCGCACGATTAAGGATGTGGTAGCTAGAACATCCTCATTGGAGAACTGGAGAACCACCATCAAGCCTGAATTCCCTGCTATGCAGCAGAAGCTGAATCATATAGAAGCTAAACTAGAAGATTTGGAAGGCTGAAGCCACTGTAATAATATTCTTATCTTCGGCCTTCCAGAAGACATGGAGGGAACGGCTCCAATTACTTTTTTACAGAAAATGCTCACAAAAATAGTGAGGCCCTCTCCCAACAACACCACGTATATCATAGAGAGGGCCCACTGCTTGCTTAGATCCAAGCCAATCACAGGGAAACCATCAAGACCTCTCATAATTAAGTTCCTTAACTATCTGGATAAGACTCGCGTCTTGGGGCAAGTGAGGGATCTCCAGGAAATTCTGTGGGAGGGACAGAAGCTACGGTTTGCCCAGGATCTCCCAGCAACTATTCGGCAACGGCGGGCAGCATACCATCAGATGGTTACCAAGCTGATAGCTGCAAGTATTAAATACAAGGTCCAATACCCCTGGAAGCTTTCTGTCTATTACCAAAACATCTGGCACAACTTCGAGTCCGCTGAGCAAGCTCTACTTGGATTGCAAGTTTTGATTCCCGATTTGTTCTGTGCACATTGAAATCTGGTCTTGGATTGGGGGTTTTAAAAATTTAGTCAGAATGCGAGATGCTGATGCTTTCTGAACGTTTCATAATCCTTTCATTTCACAGGAATGCCACAGGAGGGCAGCAGAACACCGTGATCAAGCTCTGATGCTTTTTCTCGTCCGGTGAACTACTAGACTGTCTAACTCTTTCTGTTTTCTTATTATTACTCATGGCGTTCACTGCATAATACTGAGACAAGGTAACACAGCTCCTGACAATAATTGATATTTCAACGCTTTGTTTAATCTGAATTCTGTTAGTAACTGGGAGCAGAAAATGTCCATTTCCCTTGATGTTACTCCTGATTATTTTTAATGAATAAGTTGGATAATAATCTTTAAATCCTAGTTTGAATTTTTATTTTCAGTGGGGAATTGTTACCTAATATGTATTTCATACTTTTATAATACTCATGTGCCTCATTGTTTTTCGCAACCTTAGGCAAATATAAAAACACTGGTTTAAAGTTTAAATGTTTAATGATGGTTTAAGTTGGGGTGGGGAAGGATAACCTGAATTAGCAACTTTAGCAGGGCGTTGCGATCTAGAATAAGGGGAGGAGGGGACTCACAGCTCTCTATTTTGCTCTTTCCTGGACTGTGTTTTAGTCTTAGTGTTTTTCTTGTGGGCTGCCAGGGGGCAACTCCTGCTAGAAGGGCAGTCTTAAGGGGATTCCTTATATTTGCTGTGGGCATAGGGAATTGGAGAATAAGATGGGAAAATGGAGGGCATAGGGGGGAAATTCAGAGGAGGGAGAGGGTGGGTCAAGTACACAGTGCGATAGGGTTTTTCTTTTCCTCTGGCTCTGGAGGGTTTGGATATGCACGTTCCTGATGTCATGCAGGGTTAAAGGTCAAAGTACAGCGCTACTGTCAATATGATGGCTAACTATAAAATATGTTCCTGGAATGTGAAAGGTGCCCAATCACCGGTTAAGCGTAATAAGGTACTGCTACATCTCTATAAATTGGACATGGACCTAGCATTTCTTCAGGAAACCCATCTGCCCCCTCCCAGGTTCTTCAATTTAGAAGGTTCTGGGTGGGCCAAGCATTCAGGACAGGGGTTGATACTCAGAAAGGAGGGGTGGCAATCTTTGTAGCATGGAGGGTACCTTTTTGTATGTTGGATACCGTGGTAGATCCCCAGAATAGATATATTTTGCTCAGGGCTCTACTGGGCCACTCTGAAGTAGTACTTGGCTCCGTATATGGCCCAAATGCAGGTGACCCTCCTTTTTTTTTATCTCTTATGAATAATTTAATCCCATGGTCCTCTCTTCCCATTGTGTTTGGAGGAGATTGGAACTTGGTCTATTGTAATATTAACTATCGCTCAAGAGTTTATCTTCTGTCCCTCTCTCCAGCACAACTAGCCATTAGAGAAATGATGGACTCGGTGGGATTAATAGATCCCTTGAGGGCTCTCTACCCTTCTCAGAGGGAGTATTCCAGTCACTCTATTCTCCACAATATGTTTTCTTGAATTGATTACTTTCTCTGGATGTTGGGCACCTCCCTCTTGTGTTATCACGCAACTACTTACCTAAGGTAATCTCTGATCATCATCCTATTATATTAGGTTGGAGTCCTGGCCAGCCCCACTCCAAGGATAAAATATGGTGAGTCAATAGCTAACTATTCAGAGCAGACCATCTAATATCCCAGCTCGCAACCTATATTACTAATTTTCTTAATATCGATACCCCCAGTATGTCTAAGGTGCATATTCTTTGGGGAGCCCTCAAATGTTTGGTGAGATGGGAAATTATCTGAATGGCCACAATTAAGAAAAGATTTCTTCCCAGGTAACCTCCACTGTTCTACAAGAAATTAGGAGATCAGAAGTTACACTCTCTACCCATCCCATATCAGAAGAGCTCAATGCTCTACAGATTTTCTGAGCCCGTTATAATTCCATTCTAACAGAAAAGGCAGAACAACTTCTTATACATTTTAAAATTCAATACTTCGATCAAGGAGATAAGGCAGGAAAACTCCTGGCCTTACATCTTAAAGCACAGGCCTCTGACAGAAAAATCTCATGTATACAAGACTCCTCAGGACTAATTGTTTCTTCCCCCAGAGAGATAGTGAAACATTTTCAGGAATATTATAAGACTTTATACTCACACCCGCCTCCTCCCTTTAACCCATCAAAAGTTGATACTTTTCTACAAGCGGTTCAACTTCCTCAACTGGACACCAGTCAAGCAGCCTCGCTCAAAGCACCTATCTCTACTGGTGAAATAAGCTCGGCCATTGACTCTCTCCCACTAGACAAAGCTCCAGGTCCAGATGGATACTAGGAGTTAAACTAGGAGATGTAGACACACAAAAGGCCGAGGCCCATATAAGTAAGTCTCCAGCCAAACTTAATGTGTCAAGTTTGTGTTTAAATCTAACATGATCAATATTTTCTGCTAGAGAACTTGGGAGTGAATTCCACAAGGGAATTATCCTCTGTGTATAAAAATATCTTGTTTTATTTGTTTTTGGATATGTAAGGGTCAATTGATATTTGTGACTTCTTAAATTACTATTATGTTTATTATAAGACATATTGAATTGTGTAAGTAACTCATCATCATTATGGATCTTATGCATAAATAGGACATCCCCTCTTTTCCTTCTTTGTTCCAAGGAATACATTCCCAATTCTTCCAGTCTTTTGTCATAAATCTTACTGGAAATATCACCTACTAGTTTAGTTACTCTCCGTTGAACCCCTTCTATTCTATTTATGTCTTTCCTAAGATAGGGACTCCACAAAGGGGAACAATAATCAAGATGTGGCCTCACATAAGCTCTATACAGTGGCATAATACATTTTCTATCTCTGGAAGCAAAGCTTCTCTTTATACAGCCTATTAGCCTATTAGTGTTATTTATAATATTGTTGTAATGAACTTGGAAATTTAAATCACAATCAATTGTTACACCTAGGTCATTTTGTTGCATTACAGATCTCATTACTTGGCCCTTTAATGTGTATTGATAATGTGGATTTTATTTCCCAAAATGCATAATAACACATTTATCAATATTTAAGGACATTTGATTTTTATCAGCCCATATTTTAATTTTATTTAAATCACTAGCAAGTTTTTGATAATCTGTTAAAGTTTTGACATTTGCTGTTATTTTGGTATCATCAGCAAATTTTATAGAAAAGCTATTCAGGTTAGATGTCATATCTGATATAAATATATTAAAAAGAATTGGTCCCAAGACAGATCCCTGTGGAACTCCGCTAGTCACAGCTCTTGTTCCAGATATATGTCCTCTCATGCTTACACATTGAGTACGGTCATTTAACCACTCTTCTACCCAGTTTATAATTGGATTTTTAATTCCTAAAAATCTCATTTTCTCTATTAAGAGTCCATGCGGCACTTTGTCAAATGCCTTGCAAAGATCAAGAAAAACTACATCCAATGCATTATTATTCTCCAAACTTTTACTTATGTATTCATAGAAAGCCATATTTCCTGATAAACAAGACCTATTTTTTCTGAAACTATGTTGTAATTTATCCTCCAATGCCCTATCTCGAAAATCACTCTCAATTCTATTTTTGAGTATTGATTCAAAAATTTTACCCACTATACTAGTTACACTAATAGGTCTGTAATTTTGTATGTGTGATTGATTTACCTTTTTAAAGATAGGTGTCACAATTGCTGTTTTCCAATCTTTTGGAACATCGCCAGTTTTTAATGACATATTGAAAAGTTTGTGTAATGGATTTACAAGCCATTCTTTAATTTCTTTCAATAACCTTGGATGTAATTTATCTGGTCCCGGAGATTTATTTATGTTTAATTTATTTAGATTAGTCATAATCTCTTTTTTAGTTATCTGACATACCAAATCACTTTCAAATATATGATTTAGTGGTTGTTTTACTATTTTTGATTTTACATTAAAAATTGAACAAAAATATTTATTCAATTCTTCGGTGCTATCCTGAAGTGTTATTTCATTATTATCTATAATTAATGGTCCTACATTTCTTGAGTTGGGTTTTTTTTTGTTTATATGGGAATAAAAGCTTTTTCCACCATCTTTAATATAAGCTAATTTTGTTTCGAACTTTGTTTTTTCATTTTTAATTTTAGTTTTACATTTTTGTAGAGATGTCTTGTATTTCCATGTATTATACTCACATCTATCTCTTTTCATTGTTCTAAAATATCTCTGTTTTTGTTTAATTAATTTAATAATAGATGGAGTTATCCATGATGGAATTTTACTCTTTTTATTGTACATTGTTCGATTTGGAATATATTTGTTTTCCAACCCAAGAATTTTGTTTTTTATTATTATCCATAAATCATTACTTGACTTGAGTTTACTGTCCCATTTCCAATTAAATAGATCATGTTTAAATTTACCAAAATTTGCTTTATTATAATTTTTAACAATTGTTTTGCAAACTATAGTTTTAGTATGCGTTGAACTAGTAAAGGCAGTTATAATGTGATCACTGTATAATAGTGGTGGTTTAACCTTTATGTTTTTTATTTTATCTGGAATGTCTGTTAATACCAAATCCAATATATTGCTATTTCTAGTTGACTTATGTATTAATTGATGTAATCCATTTCTTATACATGTTTCTAAAAATAGATTCTCATTATTATTACTACCTATGTTATCTTTCCAGTTTATCCCTGGAAAGTTAAAATCTCCCATCAGGATTGTTTCATTATAGTTTGACTTGTCATTTATACTTTTTATAATATCTTGATTTATTATTTGATTAGAATCTGGTGGCCTATAACATAGGCTAATATGAAGTTTGGGTAATTTGTCACCCAGTATTTCAACCCATATAATTTCACACACCAAACTGTCTATTGAGTCAATAATTTGTTTTGATTTTATATTCTCTTTTACAAATAAGGCCACACCTCCCCCTTTTTTGTCATTTCTATTTTTGTAGTATGTTTTATACCCTGGTATATTGTTATACCATTCTAAATTATCATTCCACCATGTTTCGGTTATTGCTGCTATATCAATCCCTTCATTATTTGGAATGAATTGAAATTCAGCCTATTTTGCACCATGTAAGCTCCATGCATTAGTTGATAAGAAATTTAGACCTAATTTCCTTGTACGTGTTCTTCCTGTATCTTTTACTATTTTTGCAATAGGTTTAACAGTTTTGTTAAGATTTTCCAAATATTCCCTACACCCCTTTTTTATTAGTTTTTTGATGTGTTAATCACATTATATATAATACACCCCAGTGTTCTTGAACCATATCTGTTTAAATGTAGTCCATCATATCCGTACAACTCGTTTCTGTTTTCAAGCTTCTCCCATGTTTTTATATAAAGAATGTCGTTTGTCAGGCACCATCTATGTAACCAATTGTTAAAGCGTTTGATATTTCTAGTGTTTTGGTAACTTGCCCTGGGTACTGGAAGGATTTCAGAAATAATGGGAATTGCATTTAGATCTTGTATGCATTTAATAGCATTTTCCATGTCCTTAATAATTTCTCCTACCTCCTGTTTCCCAAAGTATTAGTTCCAACATGTAAGACTACTGTTTTTGGTCCACTGATATGTTCTAACATATTTGGAATCAGGTTTGTAATGTCTTTTATTAATAACCCACCATAACTACAACTGGTAACATTTTCTTTGTTCCCCCTTGTTGTGTATCTGTCCATATACTTTATAATGGAATCCCCCAATATGAATATTTGTTCTGGTAACTCCTGATCCTGATTTAAATCTGTTTGAGGTTCCAGTAATGGTGAACTAACTAATGAAATAGTAGATACTGTGTCTAGTAATGGGATGCTGTGTGGAACAGCTTTAGTGGAATCTGATCCTGTCAACAAGTGAGAAGGGGGGGCTGTGGCTATACTCATTGTATTAACTGGTACCTCGTGGCCAGAATTTGGCTTCATTCAATGTTCAGATAATAAATAACTATCATGGTTAACTATAGTTTCGGTAACTAGTGATAAGATACTATTAGAAGCCCCTTCAATAGATTTTGCCAAGTCTATAGATGATATAATGTCCCCCTCAGTTGTTAAAGCCAGTGGGTCAAAATTATTTAATAGTGGTAGTCTAAAGGCTTTAGCTTTCCTACCTTTCTTTTTTTTTTTTGCTGCTCTTTTGATTTGAACTTCATACCAGTCATTGTCTAAACTGTCCTGAGTATCCGTGTCCCTTGGTCTTTTTTTAGATAATACATCATTAGAACACATATTAGTGGAGGCAGTATACTGAGCTGTTTAATGGCTAGGTTCGATATTACTAGTTACCTGTTCAGTTCCTCTTTTTATTTTAACATTGTCTGTCTCACTAGGTATTATCTCTTTACATTCATCATTTACCATTTTAGTATTTAAAGTCTGCTGACTAATTTCCAAGGCTTTTAATCTAGTATTAAACAATGAAAGTTCTACACTCATTTCTTTATTCTGTTTACATTTTAAACAGATAAATGGTAAGTCAAGTATTGGTATTTCAGAAAACAGATACATATCACATTCACTGCATGGCGTACCTACTATGCCTTTAAATGTAATTGTTTGATCAATTTCTACACTTACTGTTTCCTTAATACAAGTTTGTAGAATTACTCACAAGTTAATCCAGTGGTACACTAAATCTAACCGTACCTACTTATCTTTTTGGATCTCCTGGTTTGCTATTCCCAAATAACGCTCAACAACACTTAACACGCGTAACACACGCCGATGCATGTGTCTCTTCACGCGTCTCCATGTGCGAGGCCGCGCGCGCCCTTCTACGCCGCCTGCTGCTCAGGCAGGGCTGCTTAAAGCTCCTCCAGTGACCTGGAAGTAACATCTGAGGTCACAGCTCGCTCGCAATTTAATCAAGCATCTTTTTATACGTTAATCTGCCCAGGACAAGAAGTTTAGCTTGCAGGCAAAAATAAAAATACCCCCAGTATACACAATTTTAAAAGGGGCCTTACTTGGGAGTGTGATGCTAGCAACCTGTCAGGAAACTAACAACTCCCCTCTTCCTGGTCCCATTGTAACAGTAGGAGCAGGGCTCAAAATAAAAGGGGACAGACATTTGAAACAGTTCAAACAGTTCAGTATGTATAAAAAACAAATCACAGCAGTCAAATGGTTTATCTTGCTCATGTATGTGAGCAGCAGCAAGGCAAGGCTTTCTATGCTCGCCCACTCACAGCAGGGCTGCTTAAAGCTCCTCCAGTGACCTGGAAGTAACATCTGGGGTCATAGCTCACTCGCGATTTAATAGAGCGTTTTTTTATATATTAATCCGCCCAGAATAAGACATTTAGCTTGCAGGCACAAATAAAAATACCCCCAGTATACACAATTTTAAAAGGGGCTTTACTTGGGAGTGTGATGCTAGCAACCTGTCAGGAAACTAACAACTCCCCTCTTCCTGGTCCCGTTGTAACAGTAGGAGCAGGGCTCAAAATAAAAGGGGACAGACATTTGAAACAGTTCAAACAGTTCAATATCTATAAAAAACAAATCACAGCAGTCAAATGGTTTATCTTACTCATGTATGTGAGTAGCAGCAAGGCAAGGCCATAGAATTTTACAAAGTCTTTAAATCACAACTGATCCCAGTCCTTCTAGAGGTTTATAATTACATGTACAATCATGGTATTTCGGATTATTCTTTATTTGAGGCCACAATAGTGGTCCTCCCTAAACCAGATAGGAATCTTCTTCATGTTACAAATTACCATCCTATCTCTCTAATTAAAGTGGACAAGAAAATACTTGCCAAGATCCTGGTCACCAGGTTGACTAGGGTATGGCATGGTCTTATTAGCAGAGAACAAGTCAGCTTCGTGGCTGGCAGGGTCTCCTCGGATCATATGCATAAACTGGCCTATTTGATCTCTGCATCCAGGGACTCCAGAATTTCATCGGCTCTGATTTCTCTGGATGCAGTGAAAGCCTTCGATGGGGTTTCCTGGGACTATCTGTTCAATCTCCTACCCCATTTCAATATACCACTACAATTCATCAACTGGATATGGATTCTGTATACTCAACCCTCTGCAAGAGTACTTTGTAATGGCCAGCTTTCACAGCCCTTCATTTTGCAGCAGAGTACTAGACAAGGGTGTCCACTCACTCCCTTTCTTTTTGATTTATATTTGGAGCCACTTATCAGATGCATTAATATCTCCCCCAAAATTTCTGGGATATTTATAGGTCACCTCCAATATAAACTCTTGGTATACGCTGATGACATACTGTTGCATGTCTCACATCCTTCCGAATCAGTTACTACCACACTTGAATTAATTACAGAATTTGGTCTGTTCTCTAATTACAAGCTCAATATATCTAAGATGGAAATAATGCCTCTGAATGTTCATACGTTCTCTGGGGATGTTGCTCATTTAGGACTTCGTTGGGTCAAAGATAAACTAAAATACTTGGGAATATATCTCTCTAGTTCTAACACTGAAATGAAACAATATAATTTGGACACAATTCTTGCCCAACTCAAAACAGATTTATCTCACTGGGCCATACACCCGCTTTCTCTGTGGGGACAAATAAACGTGGTAAAAATGAATGTTCTCCCATGTATATTGTATCATCTGCAAATGACAAACCTATTTCTTCCAATAGCTTGGTTTGCATAAATCCACAGACTCATTTCTCATTTCCTATAGGTTGGCAAGACACCTCGGAGGGCCCTCTTTAAACTGCAGAGGAGCAAAGAGACAGAAGGTTTGCAGCTACAAGATTTTTTAACCTACTATTTCTCAGTCACCTGCTCAATTCTTACACGTTGGTTGCAGGACGAGACATGTGCCACTCAGGCACAGTACTGCCTCCTGTGGCTTCAAATAGAAAAGACACTAAATGCACTGCACGGTATAGTTCTCAATGCTCTCATATATACCCCCTTAAAAATTCTACCCAAATATCTCAGTGAATTACCTATTGGAACCACACTTCAGTGCATACTCAGCTATGTACCACCTTTCAGATATCCATACTAAGAGACATCTCTCAACCCATTTTGTGTAACCCCAAATTCAAAACAGGGGAATCTCCTCTACCACACAATTTCTGGCCAGGGGACAGTCAAATCAGGGCCATAGATGTGTTGCATGAACACAAAATGATGCCGTTTCAGACTGCCAGTGCACAATTTAATCTCCCTGTATCTTTTTGCTTTAAATATCTCCAATTACAGCACATGCTATCTCAGCACTTTGGGACAGGACTTTGGGAGCAAAATTTAGCAGGTCCACTTCTCCCAGCTATTTCCTACCTACCTCCATCCCATCTCGTCTAATATTTTTACAATCTTCTAAGAAATGGTATGGAGGTTTTGCAAGGAGCGTCATATTACACTTGGGACCAGGTGCTACCCTCAGATCCCTCAATAACTTGACCATGGCCTCAAATCTGGGCACATCTATATTAAGACATGAAGTGGCTCAGATACCACATTTTACAGTTCTATATTCTCCATGACATGTATTACACCCCTGCTAGGCTTTATAAAATGGGGAGGCTCCCCTCCAATCTATGCTCAAGTTGTAAGGCATGCCCTGGCTCACTACTACACATTCTTTGGGAATGCAGCAAAGCTGCACCTTAATGGAATGCCATTCAATCCAAATTAAATCCCCTTTTATGTCTTACAGAGGCTTTTCACCCAGAAATATGCATAATAGGAGACTATGAGGAATCTTTGATGGGTAGTCAACGCAAACATATGGCACTAATATCTCTGTGTGCCAAGAAAGTAATTATGAGGCACTGGCTGGATCAGAGTGTTCCTACATATTCAGAGTGGTTAAAAGAGATACTCTTCGCCTTACAAGTAGAAAACACCATTGCCCACAAGGCCAAGAAACCACAGTACTTTCAAAAAGTATGGGCACCCTTATATACCCTATTAACCATCTAGTGATTGATGCATATAAGCTACATTAATTTTTATGCAGGATGTTTAATATAAGGTTAAAATTGCTCACAGGCTTTTGTCTGTATTTACATCCAGAGCTAACAGCTTGTTGGAATTACCCTCACTGCATACTTTGGGGTTCAAGGAGGGAGTAGGCAGCTTAAAAATAGTGGGGAGGGGGATAGGAAGATAGTTACACTGTATTTCTTATATTGTGGAGAGATCTAGAGAGTGCAAATATAACTCTAATTGTTGACTATAAGTATTATATGCACATGTATGTATGTATGGTAACTCTCCATTCTATGTACTTACATACAATAATGATGAGCTATGTAATGTATTGATGTTTTCTATAGGTCTGTAACCATTCTATGAAAATTCTTCCTGCCAATAAAGCATACTTATTTTGAAAAAAAAAAGTAATGCTGCATTTATTGATTAACCATGTGCATATATAAACTCAGTAATTCATACATACAGTAAGGTGCTGGTTGGGCACACTGAGAGGCCTGAGGGAAAGAGGGGATGCAGGAATCTAAATTAAAGTGAAGGGCTTACTACTAGTCCTCCTCTCATCCCTTCATTTGTTGGAGGCTATTAGTACTAATCTGATCAGTGCAGCAGTCGGTCTACTCCCTCAGCAGTCCAATTGGCAGTCAAGAGGAGAAAGGCAGTAGTTGCAGTTTAGGTGGTCCCCTTTCTGTCTGCCAGGAAGCATCATTGGTGGCTACAGTGAAAGCTCTGTGCTGCTTAATTTACATTTCTAGTTGTTCAGAGTAGTTCAGTCCTTCCGTGACAGTGATCTGCCACTGCAGTGAAAAGAGCCACCAAGGCGAGGTGACAGAGCGGCAGCTGAGGCCCTGGTGTACATATCATGTGCTGCCTCATAAGTGGCATCAAAATTGCATACTGTCATGCCTCAATGGAAGTGGCTGTGGGGTCAGTGCAAGAAAAGAAAGATGCTTAGTTTTTTGGGGGGACAGGGGTACCACACTGCCATCATCCATTGCACAGTCCTAGGCAGAGGTGTGGCAAACCATTGAAACAATAAAGTATAGACAATGGACAAGGACCCTTCTCCAACGGCTTAAATGGAAAAAAGTGTTAGGGCCAGTCAATCATAGAACTGACATCAGTCACAAGCCCCTTCCACTCATTCCACCAGTATGCCGGATACTTATCTGGCTGGATCGTTCAATCTTGGGTTTGGACCTACCCCTCTGGGCAGCTTCGACAGTGTTAGCAAATTGTTAGCAAACTGTCAGACCGACCTGCTGGATAAAGTATGTGGCATGGGTGGAAGGGTCCCTGTCCACTGATTATAATTTCTTGATTCAATGGTTTCCCACATCTCTGTCTCCAACTTCTAAATGGACAAATCTGCAGTGCCCACCTAGTCAAAATGCTTTCAACACGAGCAATAACTTTGCGGTTTGAATGCGTTACAAAGGCACTTTAGAAACAGACCCACACACTTGAGCTGCTGTAACTGCAATCAGCTGAGGTTGGAAGTCTTTCTTATTGTCTGTCAGTACCGTTAGTGAATATTTACCGATTCCATTTGAACTAGGTCATATGACAATGTTACAGCAGCTCTTTAAAATCACACTCATACATGCAAGCTGCTGTAACTGAAATAAGCTGAGGTTGCAAGTCTATTTTACTGACAGAACTACCAATAACAGAAAGGGTATCAGTAAATAAGTATTCAGTAAATGCGTAAAAAGGGAGTAAAACCAAAACTGCCGTTTCACTACTTTTAACTCGGGATTCTTTTTTACTTATGCCAGGACTACCAATAACTCCAATAAGCTGCATACTGATGAGCCGTTTTACCATAAACACTCGCTCTGACAAAGCTGGTACTTGTTGGAGCGTGCCAGCTTTTCTGTTGCTGTTAGGGAGTGCCACTGCATATGTGCAGCACCAACCATAGAATCAAAATGAGTCATCAGATGACGCCTTCATCACAGTCATGTACGTCATGGACAAACAGCCTCACACATTTTCTCATGGAGAAAACCGGAAAGGTAAATAGAGCAGCTCCATTGATAGCCATATTGATAACATTTTTTGACTTAAAGAAACAAAATGTTTGTTTACACAGACCGAGGATTTTAGATTATATTTACAGACTTACATTAGTAATAAAAAAGACAGGACACATTCAGTAGTCTCAATCTGTTTTTTATTTCCTGTCCTCTTTAAGTATTTATATTTTGTATTATGGATTGATTTGCGATTTGTGACTCTTTGACTCATTACATATATCATTTATAAACAGCTAGTGTGTTTATAAAACTGCATACATTTGTTTGATTATTCATTTTTTTTTTTTTGAAATTGAACATGCTGGTTGTTTACTAAGCATGAAAACAGCATTCAAATCCCTCGAGAGTCAGTTACTGGTTGAAATCTGAAGTGTTCCCTTAGTAACTCAGTTCTGAATAGCCATGAAAGTTGTATACACGTGACATAAAAGAAAGAAAATGGTTGAATAGCAGATGTATCATACATAGTATATTGTTTTTTCCTGCTGTTAATCCAGAGGAAAAAAAATGTTAGGAATTAACAGTAAGATTTATTAGGAGAGTGGTCACTCTATGTTAGACAGATGGCTGTGGAAAAGAAACATTAGTGACTCTGTCATATTTATAGGACTGATTGCTAAGTTGACCATTGGTACCTGAGTAGGGAACAGTTTTCTTATGGAACTGTATAGTTTTGTGAGAGGCACTCATATATAATGTTCCTCATTCCACCCATACTCCATCACAATCAACTTCCTTCTAATGTCAACTTTATCTGGTGTTCACATGGGCGTTGAAGTTCTGTAAATAATAAAACTGCTATAAGATTTCCCCAATAGGCATAAACGTTTGCCAGCAGGTACCTGCATGCTAATTTGCTTGCTAATATATTCCTGTCCAGAAGTTTAGTCATGTGTGCATCATCTCTTTTCTTACTTGTTGCTAACTTCCAGAACAAAAGTAATAAATTATTCTACGTCTGCATCTGTTAATACTGAAAATGGAGCAGCTTTTAGCAGGCAAAACTGATCTGGTTTCCAACAAACAGAAATGTCTAAGTTACTGTTCGTAGCATTACAATCCATCAACTAATTGTGAAACATGTTGCTACATATTCAGAAACCTGCAGTTCTACAGATATGTTTACACATAGACTCTGCAGGCATTTCTCTGTTTAATTGCAAATATATATTTTTTAATTAATGTATGTATTTATTTATGTAATTTCCCCTTTTGTTAAAGAGAAATTGGTGTGACCATGATTCCCTACTGCATGGGTTTCATTTAAAAAATATATACATATTTGACAACATTTAGATACAACTTTCTATATATAACATTTATTGTCATTGTTGGGACACAATGGGGGTAAACAGGTTAAATGCTAGTATGACCACAACTCTCTATTTTTTGAATTGTATGACATGAATTACATGTATGTAATCATACTACTCCAACTCTACCCCCCACTGCACATCAAAAAACAATACAAAACAAAAAGAAACAACCACAAAAAAGTACTGTAAATAGACAGCAAGACAAGAATCATAGTAAATCACCATGCAGGATGGGCAGTATTCCAGTGTGTCATGTCTTTGGCTTTTACAAAGAAAGATAGTGGAACAAAAATAGGCATAATAAATGGTATGAGGTGTGGCGGTCTGTATTAGCTGTCATTTACATAATTTTGTCTGCCTTACCCTGATTAAGACTCATGAGCAATTATAAGTTTCATCAGACTAAGTGCCATCACCCATCATAACTACAGTCTGCAGCATTTATAGATAACATCTGTAATCCAAAAAAAACATGGTACAGTGAGAGACTAACAACCAGACAGACAGAAGCCCTCCTGGATAATAGCATCATGCTGCCCATGCAAGTTCAAGTCCAGCCACTGCCAATATCACTCATCCATTGCAAATCCATTTCCACAGCTTGTGTATCATGACTAAATTGATGTAAACAGATGGGGTAAAACATAGTCTATTAGTTATGAACTGAACTTCATTGTGTATGGCATTAGCTACTGTACACTGAAGCAAAGTCTGAAGTCGGCACAGACACCAGAAATGATGCTGATACACAGTGTATTCCCTTATGTGACAATTGTGAGAAGACGTCTGCCACAAATTGAGAGGGGGCTAACATGCAAGAATAAGCTTTGCAAAACCCTATGTTAGGCACAAGGAAAGCTTCCCTCACCCCGAAAATACAATAACAAGTAGTGACCTGATTGGGGTCACCATATGCAGAAGAACCTTTCCACCAAATGTAGGGGATAGCACAATTCATGTAAGGTCTACATACACATTAAATGTCACAGCTTCATAAAGAAAAGTAGAACCTAGCACAAAACTGAATGGATCCTTTTCAGTTGACTCGTAACAAGTGTTCATTCTTTTGTGGTTAAAAGAGTGAACTGAACTCATCACATCACATCACATCTCATCATACATAATTTGCAGCAGTTCTCTTACAACACTTGACAGTTTTCTGAAGATGGTGCTACTTATTATTAGGTGTCAGTGTAAACTAATGTCACTAAACATGACTGAGTGTTGTATGGGCCTCTCTCCACCCCCATGCCCCCCAAAAAAGGAATAAAATGAACCTAGATTCTAAACAACCTCAATTGAAATCCCAACCCAGTATCCATTCAAAGAAAAAACATGCACAGTACTGTATGTGCTGCCGCTACTACTAAACTGCTCAGTGGATAAAACAAAGCCTGCTGTAGCACAAAGTAACATTCCAACTGTTTAAAAACATATTTGGATTATGTTCTGAGTGGTGTCAGCAACATTCCAAGTAAGCTGATCAAAGTGCAGTAACAGTACAACTCAGGGTGGTTTTTAAAGACACGTATAGTTAAAACAGCCATTAACAATTTCACACTAAAAACAACTACAACTATACACGCTTTCACTTATACGTTGCATTTACTTTGAGTCTGCATGAACTTCATAGGGTTGGCTCAAACAGGGACTTCATACAGAATTCAACACTTGTAAAGCAGATCACAAGAGCAAAAAATAATTCTTATTGCTTGAGTGTTAAGATGTTTAGGGTTTAGTGAGTACAACACATCAGAAAAATAACCACAGGGCTCAAATTTATTTGGAAAAAGTTATGTTTATTAAATGTTAAGCTGTATGCAATCAAACTCAACTTTGGCATTTCATGTCCCCTTTAAGGTTTGAGTGGTTTTCATCTTGCGGTTGCCTAGTAACAGTATACTACTCACAAGTGGGATACTCTCTTGAATGGTAGCCCTGTTTTTTTTGTTATATAATAAGTACAGAATATCCAGCTGGAGTTATATTATTTAGGCTGATCAGCTTAAGGGACCACAGATTGTAGAGCAAATGCAGTTTTAAATATACATTAGTGAAAACACATATATTGCAAACTGAAGGAATTAGTTCCATAAATATTGTAATGTCTATACAAAGAGTCAGTAAAAGGAACAAAATGCTGATGAATCAAATTCATATCCAATATTGCACATTGTGGGAATTTGCTCAAAAAAATTGACAATCTCCAGGTGGAAAAATGACACATTTTGGAAGCAATTACTTTAAAAACTGTGTCTGCAAAGCTTGAAATTAAAAGTCATTTGCTGGTAATCATTGGTAGAAAGGATGGAAGGAGTAGGGAGGGAGGGCAGGGACATTAGCTCAAGCTGTGGACCTTGCAATAAGAACAGACTTGATAGATCCAATGGCCTTCTTCTGCTGGTTTCTTCTTTTGTTTGTATTTTCGTTTGTTTGTAAAACACAGTTTCAATACACAGTACTATTTAATTAGTCTAATAATAGTGAGTTTCATTTTGATATTGACAAAAAATGTAATACATTCTTGTGCAAAGTGTCACACTGTATTCATACAATGACCAAATAAAAGATCAATCTGAAGCTTTCAGTAAACTTACATTTATCAGATGTTAATAATAGATTGTGCACTTATGACTTCTTGATGCATATTTCAAGCTTATACCTAGAGGAGGTTGCACTCAACTTTGAGAAACATTCTACATTAGGGCAAATAATAGAGTGAGTGGATATGCTGTGGAACCCCTTTCTCCCATGCCATACTTTTTGTACTCTACTGTTAGTTTTCTCCAATGTTCCAGCATTTGCAATCCTGGCAGATTATAAAGACAACATCACTGTTGAACTGAATTGACACTTGATATTCAACCACCTGAATCTTGCAGCAGTGAATTCATAGATGTAACAGAAGAAAAGGACCTTTCTGGCCCATTAATCTGCCCATCCCCTTCCCTGCCAACTTGTCTCTGGATATAACTCATACATGACAGGCTCTTGTGTCACCGAGACAAACTACTACACCAGTTACTTTAACTTTGTTTTTCAGAATGTAACACTGCCTGAAACTCTACATTTTGACAACTTTTAGGCACTTTATGTACTCTCACACTGCTAGCTCCTTTTCTATTGTTTCCCCCAAAGAAAAATGATTTTTACACAATTATTGCATTTTTTTTCAGTTAATAGTTGTTATTGTTTGCATAGTCACTCAGTACTCTACAAGCTTATTCTGTTTTGGCTACTACCCATCACTGACTTTCTGTTGTAATTTTTATAATCCCTTTGGTTATACCTTCTCTAGCTGTTGTTTAAAAAATAAATGTGTCTGGTTGCTTCAGTCTGAACCACATTGCATTTTCCAGCCTAAAACTCTGCAATGTCAGAATAGCACAGTACATCTGAGTGAGACAGGTCATATAGCCCTATCTTTATTAACCTGACAGATGCACCAGCATTGGCCACTTTATTTAAACATTTTGAGAGTGCATAGCTTGGTACATATGAGCAGGAGGGAGGTAAATCCCCACACCTTACTCTATTGCCTTTATGTATAGTATCTCTAAACTGAATGCAACCCGAAGGTATAAGCTTGACATCTGCATCAGTAACTTATAAGTGCTCTATAACATCTGATACATTTAAGTTTACTGAAAGCATCCGATTGTTCTTTCATTTGAATATTTTAAGAGCTACTTTGCACAGAAGTTTATTCTTTTTTTCTGTGAAACCCTTTTGTTGCACTCCCCATACAAGCGCACTGTCAGATACTAATGTAATCTATTTATTTTTTTTAATGTAAAATAAATATTATGAATTTTAAATGACATGGAGGATCTGAATTTCTCTTGAGCTGATGTTTTATGTGTGTGTATGTGTGTGTGTGTGTGTGTGTGTGTGTGTGTGTGCGTGGGGGGGCTGTGAATGTTTGACACTCTGCAGTGGTTAGTTGATTGTAAGTATACACTTTCTTCCTAAATTCAAAAGTTCATTTCAGCCAATAAGAAATCACAGCTGGTAAAGTGATACGCTGCTCATATCCTAATACAGCAAAAGTAAAAACTGTGTATAAAAAATGGGTTGACACATATGAACTTTAAAAATTATTCTACGATCAGGCAATTTAGCCATGAAGACAGACAAAAATGAAGCTTTGTGATGTCTACATATTGCCTGTTTATTTTTGCAGTGTTGGTGGAATAAAAGTGAAATGAGATGTCACTGAGTTTCAAATCAGTTGTAACAGGAAGATGAGTGGGATTTTATTTACATTTATTAAAATGGAACCATAGTGTGGCAAAATTGGGTAAAGTGAATCTTCCTCTGTAAGTCCTGGAAGGAAAACATGCTAGCTGTACAACATTGGTGTGTCACTGCACTGCGAGATACTGGTGTGATCTATTTCTTTTTTTGTGAAAAATAAATATTATGAATGTCAAATGACATGAGGGAATCCAAATTTCTCTTGAGCCGTTGTTTTAAGTGTGTGTGTTGGGGGGCAAAGGAAAGGTTGATACTTGCACTAGCTCCTTCACACTTTAGGCAGCACTGAACACATACATTGCAGCACCTCTACCTTTATACTGGTGGTTGTTGTCAACACAGACTAGTCTTGATAGGGGACTACTCATTGTTATGGGATAGTAACTTAGGATTCTTTCAAAAGGAGTGTGCAGCCAACAGATACATTTTCAGTATTTGATGAACACCCCCATTACTCTGCAGTGTTCTGTTATTATGCTTCCAGTTCTCTTGGCAGTTGACAGGTCTTAGACAGACTTGTTTTTTTTTTTTTTAAGTAATTAACATAGAAAAAGTTTTCAAAATTGACTTGATGGAATTGTTGTCCTTTCCATTCTAACTTTAACTTTTTGTGACCTTTAGCTGCTGCCCCCCCCCCAACACACACACATGCACGTACACAAACAAATGGGAATATTTCCTACTGAAATCTACTGAAATATTGTCTGTTGTCCACAGAGACCCTCCAAATAAGGACACAGACAACTTCGGTGTGGTTGCTCAGTTTGCTATACTTTACTTGTTTGTCAAATCTTGTTCCATATACATTGACATCAAATGGTACATTCTTACATTTCGATTACATCTATATGTAGTATATACACATCGCATTTATTTCCCACTGAGACATTCTTCATTTCTTCATTTCCTCTTCTGCCCCCCAGATGTACATCCTGGGGGGGGGTTCACTTCCTCTCAAGCTGTCAAAGGGGGTATGAGCATACACACCGTACCCCTGCCTCTTGGTTCTCACTGCTGTGTCCTTTACCTGTTCTCCCTTTTCCCTCCCTTTCTTTCCTGTTCTTCTCCTCCCTTTTTCACTGCCATCCACCTTCGGCAGCCCCTGTTGTGAAACCTGCCACTGTGCTCCACCTACCACAGTAGCGCCCTGTGCTCCACCTGACACAGGGCCCTCCCCTCCTTCAGGGCGGGTGGGTGGGAAACTTTCTCCAAGCAAATTGTGAACTTCCTTCTGCTGTGCAGCCACTTATGAGGGGCCCTCTACTGCCCCTCCTATTGGCCCTTTGCCCACTCTTTGGCTGCCACCTCACTGATCCCACACTTCCCTTTCTCTTCCCCCTCTTTGACCTCACTAAGACCTTTCCCCTTCTGAAACCTGTTGGTCCCCTGAACCATCTCCCTCTAGTCTCTCCCCCCCAGCTTTCTGAGCTTCTAAGCTTCCACACTTATTTGTAGAGGCCTTACGACAATGGGGCCTACCCTTATACAGGGGCAACCCTCTTTGTCCCCAGAGCCCCTCCAAATAAGGACACAGACAACTTAGGTGTGGTTGCGCAGTTTGGCTATACTTTACTTGTTTGTCAAATCTTGTTCCATATACATTGACATCAAATGGTACATTCTTACATTTCAATTACATCTATATACAGTATATTCTTTGTCTTTTAAATAGTTTTTTATTTTAATGGGTTCACCACAATATATCCAAGGCACACTGCCTTAAGGGTAGCTGGTCCATTCCACTGGGGTGTCAAACAGATGAGGCATACTGATGAGTCCTGGTAGGACGAAACACGTGTCTATGTCTTCTGTTAGCACCCTTTGCAAACTGTGTGAGAGGCCTTTCGGCACCATGCAATTCTGCTTAAAGTTGGACCAGCATAACATTCTGTGGTGATTTGCATATGCAGCCCATGATGCTTTGCATTGTGGGGGCATGTGTGATTTTGTATTTTCTTGAAACTTGGCTTCCCAGCCAAATGCCCCTTGGGGTAACCCTTGCCTCAGTGTTTGCGCACAGAGGTTCTTTGTCTTTTATATACAGTATATACACATCTCATTTATTTCCCACTGAGACATTCTTCATTTCTTCTTTTCCTCTTCTGCCCCCCAGACATACATCCTGGAGGGGGCTCTCTTCCTCTCATGCTGTCAAAGGGGGTACAAGCATACACACCGTACCCCTGCCTCTTGGTTCTCACTGCTGTGTTCTTTACTTGTTCTCCCTTTTCCCTCCCTTTCTTTCCTGTCCTTCTCCTCCCTTTTCCACTAGTCCACCTCCAGCTTGTGATGGACAGTGGGCTTACCCCCATCTTGCCCCCTTACCCCCTTTCTCCTATGCTTCCTATTCCTATCTACCTGCCTTTGCACCTCTTGTTTGTAACCCAACCCTCAATGGCGTTCCCTATCTCTGTGTTAAACAATGCTAAACCCACACTTGAGAGATGTATCCCATCCCCCATATAGAATTCGTTCACCCATTCTAGGATCCTATCCTGAATAACTAAACCCCCTTGCCCTCAATTAATCTGCCCACTCATGCATTCATGCACTTCCATGCCTTGTCCATCCCTTTGTGGCACTCGGCATGCCTCCACACCCTCCTGGGCATGATCTCAGTCCATGCCAATGTGACCTCAGGCCACCAACCTCTTATCTTTTCCGCATCATGTTTTATTTGGTAAATAATGTCCAGCCAGGGCCTTGTACCCAGGTCGTTGCCACCCAAATGTATCACTATTAAGTCTGGAAGCTTGTGCTCCTTCCTGAGCGCCCTGATTTCTGGCAACAATTGCACCCACCTCATTCCCCTCCGACCTTTCCATACCAGTTGAACGGAGTCACTGTCCAGACACAGCTGCTTTCCCCCTTGTCTCCTGGCTGCCCACTTCTCTGCCCAGTGTATGAAAGAGTGCCCACATATCCTTGCCTCAAGCCTCTGGAACTTCCCTGTTCAAGCAAAGCAACATTGATTAGTCTTTCACCCTGTTTATGTCCCCTCCCCCCCTTTTTCCCCTTTCTCCCTTGTATTCTTGTGCCTGCAAATGGAGAGAAAGAAAACATCATTAATGTGGTAATTTCCATATATATTTCTTATAACAATGAGACAACCACCTGCCCCTTTCCTTGATCTCATCTGGCCTGCTACCCTGTTCCACCATGATGGATGCTCTCCAATCCTAAACGAGTGAGAAGATTATCCCTCCTCTGATTCCCTCAGGAAATTGAGGCCTTTGTACAACACTGCTGACACTTGGTACCCAGACACCGGCTTACCGTCCCCATGTATGAACAGTGTCATGCCCCCTGACCTAGGGCACTCTGCCGCGTACACATGTAGAGCCCTTATTGGGCAAATGCTTGCATCTGGATGTTTCCTCAACCACACCATCCTGCCCTGCCCCTGCTGATCTGTTTTTGCTGTCAGTAACAAAATAGCTTTTGTCTCCCCCTTCCACTCTATGTCTTCCCATTGTAAACCTTCTCCCTCTATCTTCTTGCTATGCCCCACCAATTCGCTCACCCTGAAAGCCCCGCCATACATGGTGGCGCACAGGGCTCTAAATAGTACTGCTTCATCCCCAGAGCTGCATACCTGGGGTAATATGCCCATAAGCTGGCCCATCAATTTTTCTGATATGGGGTTTCTGCCATCCTGCTTCTTGTCTTGACTCCTGTTCCATCCCTGCATCATTCTGTGGAACAGGTTGCTTTTTGTCAGATTCTCCCAACCCCTTAAGCTATAGACCTGACCTATTGCTGCCAGGTGCACTCCCATGGTTGCATGAGTCATGTTTTGTTTGCCACCCAGTTACGATGAATCAAGTTACTTGTTTCCCCATCACTACCCCACTTACCTGCCCGCCGCACTGTTCCCGAAATTTTTGAAATGCCCTCCATAATGTTTCATAAGTTCTGTGGGTCCCGGGGGTGCAGGGGTTGCAGAACAGTGTTTCAGCTACCCAATCCAGTCATCCATAGATATGTCGGGATGGCAGTCCCCTTGATGTCTGCTCCGGGTGCAACGGTCTGAAATTTGTCCATCTGCAATCGGGAGAGGCAGTCAGCAATCACGTTGTCCATTCCATCAATATGCTTAGCCCTGAACGGCATGTTCAGAGTCAGGCCCAGACACACCATCATGCTAAGCACCATAATGACCCTCTCCATCTTGGTTCTTTGTTTATTCAAGACTTCCACCACCGCCTTGTTATTACTCCAAAAAATCACTTTCTTATTCCCTAATTGAGTCCCCCACACCACCATGGCTACTCATATAGGAAAAAGTTCCAGGAAAGTGATGTCTTTAGTCACCCCCTCCTGCATCCATTCTTCCAGCCACTGGGCCGTGAATCATTTTCCTTGAAAATAGCCTCCCACCCCCCTGCTGCCTGCCGCATCTGTATAAAGCTGCAGATCGGTATTGTACAACCAATTGTTCTGCCAGAATGTCTGACCATTGTACTCTTGCAGAAAATATTCCCAAATCGACATGTCCTTCCTAGTCCTTTTATTCAAGTCTACCCAATGGTGGGGCTGTGTCACCCCCTGTGTTGTCCATGCCAGGCACCGTGTAAACGTGCGCCCTGGGGCTATTGCCCTACATGCAAAATTTAGGTGCCCCAGCACTTGTGTCTGCTACAGTTGCACCCTCCTTTGGACCCCCCATCTTCCCAGACAATTCTCATAATCTCTCCACCTTCTTGGTTGGTAGCCTGTACAGCTCTTTTGCCATATCCAATTCCAGCCCTAGAAACTCCATTTTCTGTCTGGGCCCTTCTGTCTTGTCCTCAGCCAACAGCACCCCAAATTCTTGGCATAACTCTCTGAAATCCCATAACATGTCCCTGGTCTCTTTTTCCCCATCCCCTATAAACCAAAAAAATCATCCAAATAATGCACTACTGCCTGGTGCCCATACCGCCTCTGAAATGTCCATTGCAACCATGTACTGAACATTTCAAACATGGCGCATGCTACGGAGCATCCCATCGGCATAGCTTTGTCGAAATAGTACTGCCCTCTTACCCAAAATCCCAGCAAGTCCCAGTCTGCTGGTCTAACTGGCAGCAAATGGAAAGTGGATTCAATGTCTGTCTTTGCCAACCATGTCATCTTCTTAGCCCTGATGAGTCACACTGCATCTTCCAGTGCAGCGTATGTGACCCTGCTGTCTTTTTCCCCATCGCATCATTGACTGATTTCCCCTAGGGGTAAGACAGGTGATGTATCACCCTGTATTCCCCTGCCTGCTTCTTGGGCACCTAACCCAGTGGTGTAATCCTTAGTTTTGGCAATGGAGGGGCTGTAAATGACCCCTCTACCCTCCCTTCTGCCACCTCCTTTTTGAATTTTTGTGCCAGTGTAGCCTCCATACCCTGTGTGGATTTGAGGTTCTTTGCCCTCATTACCTCCCTCTTCCCTTGATACTGCAAACTAAAACCCGTACATAACTTCCTTGCCACTTCCCTATCCGGGTAGTCCCATAGCCACCTTTCCATTGCCTCTATTCTTATGGGTGTTCAAGCCAGCCTGAATTCTCCCTTGTTCCTTTCTTCAATTGGCCTTATGCCAAGTTTGATAGCCATGTCCCCTCCCAACCCCACTTGCCCGCCATCTGTTGTTGCCCCTTCCCCATTGGTGACCCCTAAAGGAGCCCGTATTGGGCAAAAAGGCTGCTGATAAGTGCTTTCCTGGTTATTATTCCCCTTCTCCCAACTATACCTGCACTTGGCTGCCAGATGCTGCCCCCCACACTTAGAGCAGACATGTCAAAACTGGCAATTGGGCCACGAGAAAAAAGGCCTGTTATATCCCCAGCAGGCCTTCACCCCAGTACTTCCCCATCTGTCTCTCTCTCTGCCTCCTCTTCAGTTGGCCCCATGTATATTTCTAACCATAAATCTATCTGCCTGGCATCCCATTTTACATCACCGAAATTCACCATGCTCTTCCTAAATTTCTTGTCATACTTTATCTAGCTGTTCCCACCCTTTTTATATGCATTCTTTATGATGAGGGAATAGGTGAGGAGTGGAGTCACTAACTCTGGTCATGGCCATAAAATAGGTAAAACCTGTAGACCAATTATCCCACATTTTACCTTTTCCTGCTTTATCCTCTTCACCCTTTCCTAACAGTACCACCGCTGCTGCCATATCCTTCTTTTCGAAACTATCCTTCTCTTTGTATTTGTCCATGGCATCAACATTTACCAGGGCAAATATGTCCATGTACTCCCCCTTCCAAATTTTTTCTTTTACCACCATGGGGACGTGATCCGCTAACCGTACACCTGGGGCCCCTACTCCCCCTCCCTCTATCAGAATCGTGGCTGGAGCCCCCGGCCCCGCTGAATTCCCGTGCCCTTTATTTCACCTAATGCCTTCTCCAGCTGGGCCAATCCATTCTCCCCCATATTCTTAAGCATTTGGTCCACATATTCTTTCACACTGCTTTCCATTGTTACCACCGGATTACCTGTATTTCCCCGTGGGTTGCTCCCTGGCTGTCGCATTCCTGATGGCCCTGGTATAATTGTCGAAAGCTGTGTTGGCCGCTCTGGTTCTGGCAGGGGCAGTGGCACCACGGGCGTGGGAGGCTCGGGCACTGGCACTGGCTCTGTGTGAGGGCTGGAGTTTGAGTCACCGGGCTGTGGGCTCTAAGGGGCTGGCTCAGGCATCGTTTTCCTGGGCTCTGGCCCCCTCTGTCACCTGGGTACCCATTTTATCCTTTCCAGTTCCCTTCTTTGCCTCCCCTTCTGTTTTGTGCCTCTCTCCCCCTCGCCCGGTTCCGTCCCCTCCAACAGCTTGTTTGCTTTTTCCACCAGGTCCATCACCACCCTGTAACATTCCTCTTTGTTGGGCTTGACTCTCTTGGGTGCCATCCTATCCTCTCAAGGGTACATACTAACAAAAAAACAATTTCACAAATGTTATTGTGTGCACAGCTTTTTGTGCCTTAACAGTCCCCCACTGGCTCCCAGTCATGCCGTGGCTTCCTTCTTTCACTGGGATTGATTTGCCTTGTGGGTCTTGACCCCCCCTCCCATGCCTTCTGGTGGTTCTAAACCAACATGTTCATAAAAAAACAGTTTCACCCTAAATATCCTTTTCCAAATCCCCCTAGGACCCAACAATGACTGAAATCACTTCTTATATTACAGCTCCACCGTTTATGTACCTCATCAGCTCAGCAATTGTCTTCCCCATTTCCCCCCTTGGGCCATGTCGATCAGCCCATGCTGCAGCTGAGAGAGCATGTCTGAAAGCATGTGTCACCATGACCTTCTTATTGGAACTTCCATATTCAATTCCACACTCCCCCTTCCTAGCTGACAATTCCATGTCCTTCTTGCACCCCCTCATTTCCCTCAGCCAACAGGGAAAGAGGACAGTTCAACATAGCAAGTGGGTGCTCAAACTGTCTGTTCACCTCAAAGTGGCAATCTTTCCATGGAGTGAGCACACCAGATGAATTAATGCATGAACAGTTTGCATCAGGATATTAGCAGGATCCCCACGCTTCAGCACAATGCTTTCAAAACAGGAAATCATCTTAAGTGCTCTGTGAGGGGCGAATTTATTAAAATGGCATCTATTAAGGCTAAGAGGCAGAAAAATTTAATGGAGGAGATCTTAAATAATATTAAAAGTATAGAGCGTACTCTCTCTCGTTCCTCCCCAGATGAAGTGTGGTCTAAATTACATTATTTGCAAGCCCAATATGTAGGACTTCAGGCACAAAAGGCTGAGCTATCTATACATAAGGCCAGCTCCAATACTTAGATGTAGGGAGAAAAAGCAAGCAGACTTCTAGCAATGCGTCTCTCACGTCCAGTGGAGCTTATGATATATTGCAGTATCTTCTCCAGGGAAGAGGGCAGAGTGGTCACTGATTCGAGTAGAATGGTAGGAATGTTTGGTTCCTTCTATCAAGATTTGTATTCAGTGGATCCGATTACCTCTTCTATGGAGAGAGATATCAATGCTTATCTTCGATCGGTGGAGTTACCAAAGATTTCTGCAGAGGATACTGTTTTCTTGAATAGACCAATTGTATTAGGGGGAAATAAAGGAAGCAATTCAGCAGTTGCCGCTGGACAAATCTCCTGGCCCAGATGGGCTTTCTAGCAATTTTTACAAAGTCTATCAGGAGGTCCTAGTCCCTATTTTAAAAGATTTGTTTGATTATTGGTTTGATAACGGCATGTCGGAGTTAGGCTTTTTAGAGGCGGTCATTTCCTTAATTCTAAAACCTGGTAAAGATCCACAATGTCTCAGTAGTTACCGACCAGTCTCGTTACTGAACACCGATGTAAAAATTCTGGCTAAGATATTGGCAAATAGACTTTCCAGAATTATAGATAAGTTAATAGGTCATGAACAAGTTGGATTTATGGCTGGAAGGTCGTCTCAAGATCACATGAAAATTAATGCATCTTATAATGGTGGCCAGACTCTGATATTCCAATGGTGTTGACTTCATTAGATGCGAAAAGGCATTTGACAAGTCTCCTGGGATTTTCTTTTGCTACTTTAATTTCTCTTGGTTTCCCGGAAAACTTCGTTAGGTGGGTGAAAATTTTATATTCTTGTCCTCGGCTAGGGTGAAGTGTAATGGGCTACTATCTTTTTCATTTAAACTAGCCCGTGGAACTAGACAGGGGTGCCCTTTATCCCCATTACTTTTTAATTTATATTTAGAACCCTTGCTTCGCCGATTGGCCGCGAATGCTAGGATTTCTGGAATCCGGGTTGGGGAAGTTAGATATGCTTTGTCAGTATATGCTGATGATATTTTGTTGCACTGGGAAAATCCCAAAATTTCGATTCCCACATTATTAGAAGAAATTGAGGAGTTTTCTAAGGTTTCTTATTATAAATTAAATCGAGAAAAGACAAGTATATTTCCTCTGAATCACAGAGTAAACAAAGCGGAGCTGGCCCCCCTAGGTTTGTCGTGGGAAATGAGTTCTGTAGTTTACTTAGGCATTAAGATCTCCAGAGACCTCTTTACTATTCGGAGTAAAAATTAAGATAGTCTCATG
This sequence comes from Neoceratodus forsteri, assembly GCA_016271365.2. Taxonomy (NCBI): domain Eukaryota; kingdom Metazoa; phylum Chordata; order Ceratodontiformes; family Ceratodontidae; genus Neoceratodus; species Neoceratodus forsteri. The sequence continues at coordinate 1,409,204,928 of CM057452.1, forward strand.
AAAATAATTTCTAAGGATCTTGAGAGATGGCAAGATCTACCTATCTCGTTATGGGGCCGACTAGATGTTATTAAAGATGAACCTCCTGCCCTGAAGTGCTACCCATTGGGTATGTTGGGATTATATATCCCCAAAGCGTGGTTCGCTAAGTTGAGAAAATGTTGAGCTTCTTTTTATGGAATAAAAAGAGAGTACATAAGGCCTATTATAAGTTGACGGCGCCGAAAGTTAAGGGTGGACTAGCAGCCCCCTCTTTCTTTATATATTATATAGCACAGCATCTAAGTGAACTATATTATTGGCAGAAAGAGGAAGATTATGTGGGGTATTCCCCTCTATGGGTAACGATTGAGAAATATTTGGCATCTCAGGAAGGATGCTCCTTATGCTCCTTGCTTTATGTCTCTCAGACACATATCCCCAATAGTCTCGAAATAATCCTATGGGATGGTCAATAAAAGCAGCTCACCAGGCCCAAGGTTACTATCAGCTGAATGTGTCAATCCTGGGGTCAGCCTATTCTTAATAACCCACACTTTAAAATTGGCAATATGCAGGTGACTAAGGCCTTCTGGCATAGACTGAAGCCTTGGAATGTTTCGGAGATATGGAAGGATGGAAAATTGATTATTCCTCCCCAGGCTGATAGTTTAGAAGGTATTGCCAGTAAAGAATCATTCAAAGTTTTACAAGTTAATAAAGCTCTATTGAAGTTTCATAAGCGTTTTCCACTTATGGATATAGGGGAAAAGGATCCTGTCGAGTTACTTCAGGTCGCCTCACAACCGCGTAGAGTTTCTAATTTGTATAAATTGTTGTTAGGATGGGATGGCAGGTTACATTCTGGCATCTGTACCTATTGGGTAAAGGAGCTAGGTATATCTGATGATGTCAATGTGTGGGAAATATCTGGACTACACTATATAAGTTGGTTAAACAGGATAGGCTTAGATTAGTGAACTACAATACCTTGCATAACCTGTATTTGACACCGTCCAAGTTGCATAACTACAGCCAGGCGTCAGCACCAGCGTGTAATAGATGCAAGGTGGATGTGGGGTCCCTTTTCACGTGTTATGGCAATGTTCCGTGTTAAAGTTTCTGGCAGACTATTAATAATTCCTTAGACCCCATTCTCGGTCTGGGAGAATTATTGTTACCAGTGTGCCTAATAAACCTCTTTCCGAATGGTATTTCAAGTAATAAGAAGGCTCATATGGCTTTGATAGCAGCAACTGCTAAATTAGTTATAGTAAGACATTGGCTGAAGGAGAATGCGCCTTCTATTTTAGAATGGTATAGGGAATGTGTCTTGGCTTTGCAGCTAGAGAGGCACATAGCAACAATGCGGAACAGAGACAAAGCTTTTGCTACTCGCTGGGGGAGTCTCGAGGCTATTATGGCAATATGGAAATCACCAGGTTCATAGTCGGGAAACGGTAGTCTACCAAGGATATTAGGGTTATAATATGGTACAGCTTGGTGGGGCAGGTTGGGTGTGGGGTGGTTGGGGGGAGCTTTTTGTTATTAATGTATTCACATGTATTTTTCTCTCTCATGATCTACATTGCTATGTTTAGTTTTTTCATATGTAGAGATGTAGGGGGTTCTTCCCTGGTGTTAAAATCAATAAAGAGTTAAAATAAAAAAAAAAAAAAAAAAAAAGAAATCATGCCAAATTGGCCCATCCTTTCTGGCTTATACAGAGTGGGGGATGACCAAACACCATCCCATGTGGCAGGCCCCATTCCTATCCTTCTTAAGCCCGGCCCTTGTTCCTTCTTCCCCCTGGCCCAGACCTCGTGGCGATGATGTCAGATGCCATCCCATGTGGCAGGCCCCATTTTCTGTCCCCCTTGCTCATACTCCTCCCAGGATCCATTTTTTTTCATGACCCTTTGCTGGCCTGCTAGTATCCGTTCACCCTGCTGTCACCCCCTTGTGGCACTAGCTGAGACCATCTTCAAGCCTATTCATAGGCCCCAGCCTTGTTTCTTCTCCCCCCAGGGCTGTACTGTGTGGAGATGACGCCAGACGCCATCCCATGCGGTAGGCCCCGATCGAGGTTCTCCCTACCGACAGTTCCACCTAATATGTGTGGTTTCCATGCCTACGCCTCTTGGCACTCTCCAGAATGCCCTAGTGCTGGGAACCAGACTCACTTGAGCCCTCTTCCCGAGCAACCCAACAAAAAACTGCTCTTTCCTCAGGCCATTGCTGCCTGTTTTTCCCCAAATCTCTCTCATCCCTCCAGACTTGTAGTCTCACTGGAGGTGGTTGGTGACCTGCATCATGCATTTTAAACTAAAGCCTCATGCCAGAGGTGGTTGGTGACCTGCATCTTGCATTTTAAACTGAAACCTTCTCGCTTTCCAGCCATCCCCCGGCAGTGTTACCACACCACCATCTCCCTATGCACTGCCAACTACTGTTTACAAAAAATGCTGCTTTAATCTTGCTGCTTCTTGCCTGCTTCTCTCGCTGTGGTCTGCTCCCTCTCCCATTAAACAAACCCCCAGCTCATGCGCCGTCAACTATCTTTTACAAAAACGCTGCTATAATCTTGCTGCTTCTACCTCGCTGTAGCCTGCTCTCACTCACATTGAAACACCCCCCCAGCCATGCTTACCATAGTAAGTTCTCCACATTGTGCAAATTGTCATCTCTCTATCCCACACAATCCTGAATAATGAGAGCTGGGGTCTTATCTTACTCCTTGGTTTCTCAGCTTTCTCACTTAATCAATTCCAAGGTCGCCCACGTGCCACGACTGAAAATTCTTTTAACTGTTACCTCCCCTTAGTTAACTCAGACTTCTAGTCCTCAAAAGCCCAGTGGCTCCAAATCTCTAGCCAAACTGATGTGCTTCACAGAGAGAAACTTTTTCCGAGCAAATTGTGAACTCCCTTCTGCTGTGCACCACTTATGAGGGGCCCCCTACTGCCCCTCCCATTGGCCCATTGCTCAGTCTTTGGCTGCCACCTTGCTGATCCTACACTCCCCTTTCTCCTCCCCCTCTGTGACCTCACTAAGACCTTCCCCTTCTGAAACCTGTTGGTCCCCTGAACCATCCCCTTCTAGTCTCTTCCCCTACCCCCCCCAGCTCTCTGAGCTTCTGAGCTTCCACACTTATTTGCAGATGCCTTAGGACAATGGGGTCTACCCTTATACAGGGGTAACCCTCTGTGTATTTCTGCTGAAAATCATGAACTGAAACCCTGCCAGTAGACTGTTAAACTAACAGCAAAACATTTAAAAAAACATTATTTTTTGTTCCTTCTGCTTCGTTTGTCCAGCAGTTTATTGAACAAACATGAAGCTGCACAGAAACATGCCATTTTACAATGGTTTCAGGTAATCTGTGGTGTGTTCCCATTGCTGGGATCCTTGTGGCATCTTAAACAACAAGAGAAATGTTCAAGTGATCTAGGAGGCCACAAACAACTATGTATGGGTACAATCAGGACCACTGAGCTTGGACTGGACCAAGATGGTAAAAATCAGACTGGCTGGTCCAGCCAGACTGGGAGCAACTTGTACGGTCTGACTGTTCTGGCCAGACCAGTCAGTCCATTTTTTACCATTTTAGTTTATCCATTCCAGCTGGTTCATATTTCATATAGGGTGATGGGTATGGATTAAATTTGGACTACCAAACTCAGACTAGTCTAAAACAATAAACTGTCTGGTCCAGGTCCCATGGTCTAGATTTCACCCATGGCCTCACCCTAGATGAAATCCAAATCTACTGGCACAGTCAGAACAGTCAGATTGTACAAGTTTATCCTGGTCTCTCCCCTCCAGCCTGGTTGCAGCCTCCTGCCATCCCCTCTCGATGTTAAGTTCCCCCACCCACCTGGTTGCAGTTTCTGACTCTCTCCACCCTCACCCTAGACAAAATCCAGACATACTAGTCTGATTGGAACAGCCAGACTGTGGAAGTTGCTCCTGGTCTGGCTGGTCTACCTTTTTGCCATTTTGGTGCCATTTGGGTCCAGCATTCTGGATTTTACCAAGTCCCCAAAAATTCCAGAGATGGGAACTCACACTTTTTATACACCATTGATCTGTATGTTATTTTTAGAGTGGATAGCTGATATTAGCAAAAAAAAACTACTAACTAAACAATTAAAACAATTCAAAGTATTTTGTACTATGGATCATACTAGTACTAGGCACTTATATCCGTGTCTTTCACCACTTCTTAGTAGTAAAAACCATCTATAGTGTATAGTGGAGTGTTATTCTGTATAGAATTCCATCTCTTTCAAAATGCTGTTGTAACACAGTTCAAAGGTCATGGAATGTGATTCTACCCTACTGAGGTAGAACAGCATTCTAGAACCTCTAGAGACTGCATGAGACAGTTTCATTTTGAAAGCAAAAGAACTCACAAACACATATTTCACACAGTACTATACACTATAAAAAATACAGGATGGGCAACTCTATGCACAACCAGTGTGTTTTGCCACCTCGGGGTTCTGATTCCTATGGACCTCTTGAGCTTCACTCTCAAGGTCAGAGGGAATAAGAACTCCTCTGTGGCAGAACACACTGGTTGTCCATAGTTGCCCATCTAGTATTCCCTATTATAGGGGCGTGGTTGTGCCACTATATTTAGGGTTGAGTAGGCACTTTAGTGTTAAACCTCAAATTCTGCACATTAATAACTTTGCAACCATTACACAGATTTGCACAAAAGTTGGCATGCACGGTGTGGGATGATAGATCTTTTGATTTGCCAAGTTGTGTTTTGGTCAGACGTATGGTTTTTGCACAGGAAAGTGCCAAAAAATGCACTTTTCACCATTTGTGTGCAGTATTTGTCCATGGTGCTGCACAGCCACTATGTCTTGTGCCAGTCCAAAGCTAGGGAAGTAGAAAGCACTTGGGTAAAGGAACATGGCACTTTTTATTTGGTGAAAAAATATTAATCTGTTCAAAAGTTATTAAAGTTTGAATTTTCTATTATAAGTCAAAGGGAAAATTTATATGTATAATTTGCGAAAGAAGAATTTTCAGCCGTGAATGAGGCTGATTTTTTGCAGCCTCTTGGTCAAAGAATTAAATAACTCTTAACAGGTTTGGTCTTTTGCTTGAAAGTTTCAGGGGTTTGACATGACAAAGTTGACGTTTTCCCCACAGGATTACATTGCATTGCTTTGGTCTTTTTACATGAAGACCTGGTTCTCTCAAATGGAGATGAAGAGAGGATCACAGATGTAGAAGTGGGTAGCCATCTGGGAACTAGAGACCATCAAACAGTATGGTTCACAATAAACACAGCAATAGAGTCAAGCCATACAAAAGCAAAAGTACTGGACTTTAGGAGGGCTGACTATGCCAAAATGGGTGAGTGCCTAAAGAATGCACTAGCAAATGGGCAGGAAGGAGGGGTGGAAGAACAATGGGGAATAATAAAAACTGCCATCACAGAGGTAACAAGCCTTTGTGTGAAGCAAATTAACAAAATGAAATGATGTAAGAAACCACTATAGTTCTCAAAGGAAGTGGCAGTGAAGGTTCAAGAGAAAAAGAAAGCATTTAGGAAGTACAAGGAATCACAGAAGGAGCAGGACAGAGAACTGTATCAGTTAAAGCAAAAGGAAGCTGGGAAGGCAGTTAGAACATCAAAGGCCCAAACTGAGGAAAAGATAGCCAACTCAGTTAAGAAGGGGGATAAAACCTTTTATAGGTACATCAGGGAGCGAAGGAAGACCAAGGGAGGGCTAGTGAGGCTTAATAAAGAGGAGAGATGGTGGGCAGAGGGTGACTGTGAAAAGGCAGAGATACTAAACAAATATTTTTGCTCAGTATTTACAAAGGAAGTGGGGGAGGTACCTAAAACAAACAGTAGAAACACTCTGGTACAGAATTTGATACCAGCCCATTTACAGAAGAAAGGGTTCTGAAGAACTCTTAAAACTGCAGGTGAACAAAGCAATGGGGCCTGATGGGATTCATCCCAAAATTCTAAAAGAACTAAGGGTAGAACTAGTGACACCACTGACTACCCTCTTTAACAAATCATGGGAGGATGGGGTGGTACCCGAGGACTGGAGAAGGGCTGATGTGATTCCCCTCACAAACGTGGGAGCAAGGCAGAAGCAGAAAACTACAGACCTGTTAGTTTAACCTCAGTGGTAGGGGAAATGATGGAATTACTTCTGAAGGAAAGAATTGTTGAGTATCTAGAGGCCAGAGGGGCTCAGGACCCAAGGCAGCATGGATTTACAGCGGGAAGGTCATGCCAGATATATCTGATAGATTTCTTTGATTGGGTGACCAAAGTAGTAGATCAGGGAGGGGCTGTGGACATGGCCTACCTAGACTTTAGCAAGGCATTTGACACAGTCCCACACAAAAGATTAATATACAAGTTAGCCAGCCTGGGAGTGGGTCCCAAGATGACAGCCTCGGTAAAGAATTGGCTGGAGAATAGGACACAGAGAGTAATAGTAAATGGAGTCCACTCTGAAGAAAAGTGGGTTACTTGTGGGGTACCGCAGGGTTCAGTTTTAGGACCGGTCCTCTTCAATGTCTTTATAAGCGACATTGCAGAGGGACTGGAAGGAAAAGTATGTCTCTTTGCAGATGACACAAAGATCAGCAACAGAGTTGATGCACAAGGTGGGGTGGAAAGGATGAGAAGGGACTTGGCAAGGTTAGAGGAATGGTAAAATATATGGTAGCTTAGAATCAGTGCTAAGAAGTGCAAGGTAATGCACCTGGGAAACAAAAACCCAGGGGAAGAGTACACAATGGGGGGTGAGATACTAACAACAACAAAAATGGAACGGGAGCAGGACTTGGGGTAGTCATATCAGATGACCTAAAGGTGGGCAAGCAATGTGAGAGGGCAGCAAGGAGGGCTGGGGGGATACTGGGATGCATAGGGAGAGGCATCACCAGTAGAAAACAGGAAGTTATTATCCCTCTGTACAGACAGTTGGTGAGACCCCATCTGGAGTACTGCATGCAGTTCTGGAGACCCAATCTCCACAAGGACATAGACAGGATGGAGGCTGTCCAGAGGAGGGCAACTAAAATGGTGCAGGGTCTGCACCGGAAGACATATGAAGAGAGACTTAAGGAGCTGAATATGTATAGCCTCGAGGAAAGGAGGGAGAGGGGGGACATGATAGAAACTTTCAAGTATCTCAAGGGAATCAACAAAGTCCAAGAGGGTAGCATCTTTCAAAAAAAGAGGTGCACAAGAACAAGGGGGCACAATTTGAAGATAGAAGAGGCGGCTCAGAGGTAATTTAAGGAGTATTTTTTTCACAGAGAGGTTGTGGATGCATGGAACGGCCTTCCGGAGGAGGTTGTGGAGTCAAAAACAGTGGTGGAATTCAAGCATGCATGGGACAGTCATAAGGCAATTCTAGGGGGTTGGGGTAGGAAGAAGTAGGCTGCTGGTTAACTAGGATCTGCAGCTTATCCATTAGGTAGGGAAATGGGCAGACTGGGTGGGCCAAGCAGTCCTTATCTGCCGTCAAAATCTATGTTTCTATGTTTTCAGAGTTTTGAGGGGATGCCCTACTGATGTCAATTATGTTGTTTAGTTGGGAATTAATTGGTTGCAGAAATATTCCATGACAAAGTTGTCATTTTCCTCATAGGATTACATTGCAGTCTGTGTCATGACTTTCAGTGCCCTAAGTTCTCAGCAGGTGTGCTTAGGGAACTTGACTCAGGGTCCAACACAGGTGCGGTTTTCATCGACCTTTCCAAGGCCTTCGACTTGGTTGACCACCGACTCCTACATCAAAAATTGTGTAACATTGGCCTGGACACTCATGCTGTCAGATGGTTTGAAAGCTACCTTACTGGTCATTCTCAGAGGGTCAAGTGGAAGGACAAGATCTCTGATCCACTGCCTCTTAAGAAGGGGGTACCACAAGGGTCCATACTCAGTCCCCTCCTGTTTTCCTTGTTTATAAATGATCTGCACAACCACTGTGGGAGCAGTAATGTCATCCAGTACGCTGATGATGCTGTGATTTACAGATCCTCTGACAACCTGGATGACCTTGGTCCATCCCTCCAAGAGGACCTTCTCACTATGGAGGACTGGCTTACTAAGAATAAAATTGTCCTTAATACTACCAAAACCAAGGCCATGTTGTTCGGACCCAGATCCCTTGGCCAAAACAGAACACAACACCTACAACTCACTTCCATGGTGGGTAACAAACTTGAAGTGGTTGCCTCCACAAAATACCTTGGCCTTACTTTGGACCAAGGTTTCACCCTAAAACAACATGTTGACCAAGTCACCAAAGTCATCCATGGTAAACCTAGTACACTCTATCGTCTCAAGGATCAGCTAATCCCTGAAGCCAGGACTGCCATTGCCTCATGTGTCTTACTCCCAACAATCACCTATGCTGCCCCAATACTTCAGGGAATGGCCAAGCTGGAGTTCAGTAAGTTACAGGTCATGTACAACAAGGTGGTCCATTTCGCCACTCAGTCCCACTCTAGGAGCCACCATTGTGATTCTCTAGCACTACTCAGCTGGCCATCATTTGAAGCCCATCTCAGGTACCCTGTGCTCTGCCTAGCACATAAGCTGATTAGCTCAACACCTCCTCCAAGCCTCACAGAACTCATAACTGCCAAGCGAAATCCTTGCACTCTACGGACCTCAGGCCAAACTCTTCTTGAAGTCCCTAGGGTAAGGACCAAGGCAGGGGGCATGTCCTTTTCCCACACTGACCCTTCCCTATGGAACAACCTTCCTCTAGAGGTTCGGGAAGCTCCATCACCAGTGAACTTCCAAACAAGGCTCAAGGCACATATGCTTGCCACGAGTCAATGCCAATGCTATGTTACCTGACACTTCCACACTACCCTCCTGCCCGAGCACTTACATCACTACTACCTGAGCTGGCAGCCCTAACCCTTCTCTATTGTCTCCCCTCCCAAAATATTCTACTCGGGTAATTGTGACCGAGGAAAGGCTCTGGCTCTCCTATATTGTTTCACTTATCAATGTAACCTGCTATGTAATATATCATTGCTATATATATATATATATATATATATATATATATAACAGTGGCGTGAAAAAGTATTTGCCCCTTCCTGATTTTCTCTATTATTCCATATTTGTCACACTGGATGTTTTCAGGTCTTTAGAGAAAATGTAATATTAGATAAAGGGAACCTGAGTGAACAAATAACACTTGTTTTTTTTTTTTAATTTCACTTATTTAATGAAAAAGTTAACCAACACCAACTGGCACTGTGTGAAAAAAGTAATTGCCCTTACACTTAATAACTGGTTCTGCACACATTTAGCTGCAATGACTGCAACCAAACACTTCCTATAATTCAATATCAGTCTTTCACATCGCTGTGGAGGAATTTTAACCACTCTTCCTCGCAGAACTGCTTTAATTCAGAAACATTTGGTAGGTTTTCGAGCATGAACTGCTCGTTTCAGGTCCTGCCACAGCATCTCTATTGGGTTTAAGTCTGGACTTTGACTAGCCACTCCAAAACTTTAATTTTACTTCTTTTTAGCCATTCTGATGTGGACTTGCTTTTGTGCTTTGGATCATTGTCTTGCTGCATGACCCAACTACGCTTCAGCTTCAGCTGAGGAAGGAGATGACCGGACATTCTCCTTAAGAATTTTCTGGTACAGAGCAGAATTCATGGTTCCTTTAATTATGGCAAGTCATCCAGGTCCTTAGGCAGTAAAGCATCCCACACCATCACACTACCACCACCATGTTTGACTGTTGGTATGGTGTTCTTACTGTGGAATGCTGTGTTTGCTTTACGCGAGACATTATGGGATCCATGTCGTCCAAAAGTTCCACTTTGGACTCATCTGTCCATAGAACATTTTCCCAAAAGGCTTGTGGATCATCCAGGTGCTTCTTGGCAAATGAGAGACAGCGTTTATGTTCTTCTTAGTTATGCAGTGGTTTCCGCCTTGCTACTCTCACATGAAGCCCATTTTGCCCAGTCTCTTTCTGATTGTGAAGTCATGAACACTGACCTTAGCTGAGTCAAGAGAAGCCTGCAGTTCTTGGATGTTGTTTTAGGATCCTTTGAGACTTCCTGGGTGATTTTACACTGCGCCCTTGGAGTAATTTTGGCAGGCCGCCACTCCTGGGAAGATTCACTACTGTTCCAAGTGTTCCCTATTTGGAGATTATGGCTCTCACTGTGGTTCGATGGAGTCCCAGAGCCTTAGAAATAGCTTTGTAACCCTTTCCAGACTGATAGAGGGCAACAAATTTTTTCTGATCTTTTCAGGAACTTCCTTTGATCATGGCATAATGTGCTTGTTGAATCTTTGTGCTGGCAGCGTGACTCTGATGGTAAGGGCAAAATAAGTGAGGTTTATATTGAGCAGGGCTAGCTGTAATCAAGCCTGACTGTGTTCAATCAGCTGACTCTAATTATCCCTTTAATTGGGTTGATTTAACTAGGGGGGCAATTACTTTTTCACACAGTGCCAGTTGGTGTTGGTTAACTTTTCTCATTAAATAAATGAAATAAGTAAAAAAAAAAAGTGTTATTTGTTCACTCAGGTTCCCTTTATCTAATATTATATTTTGTCTAAAGACCTGAAAACATCCAGTGTGACAAATATGCAATAATAGAGAAAATCAGGAAGGGGGCAAATACTTTTTCACGCCACTGTATACATGTTAACATGTCACTTGCCATAAGCTATATCTGTACTAATTATGTATCCTACCTGTCCTGTAACTCCCAGGTCGCCCCTGAAAAAGGGACCTCCGGGGCCCAGTGGGCCTACCCGGTCATCAAAATTCAATAAATAAAATAAATAAATAAATCTCAGAAACATAGCGAGATAAAGACTTTTCGCTACTGTGGCTTTGCTGAAAAATGATTTGAAATTGCAGAGTAAGCCTCCAGTGGAATTTTTCCCATACTTTGCACGGTTCATGAGATATTGTGAAATTACTGCCACAAGAGTTCAAAGAGTGCCTGTCCAGTGCTGTTCGGTGCCCATATCTCAAAAACTATTTGAGATGCAGGTGCGATCATTTCGATGTTGCATGCAGTACTCGCTGTCACAATTACAATGATGCTAGAATTTTTTTCTAGCTCTTACAGTTCTCAAGATATGCACAAATTCCTGTTACAATGGTCTGGTGCCCTATAGGGCTGTTGCATGGCTCTGTGGTTTTGCGTAAGTGGGAGCATGGGCCCAGATGCATATTGCTATACAAAAATTTGCAACTTGGAAGAAGCATGGGGCCCAATGGGCTCCATGTTCCCACCAATACGTGTATTTTGCTACTTATATTACACTTTTTCAAAAAGTAAGAGAATTCTATAAAAAACTGCATTAATCCATCATTTAGGTTAAAAGCAAAAAAAAGTCAGGAAATGGGACGTGAGTATTTGAACCCTAACTCCCCCACACACCCCTATCTTCCACAGACTGACAGATTCCAGACTGTATCATTGGGGTTGTGAGGCCTAAATCTCACCCCATTCTCCTTTACTGTAGCATGTCAATGTGCTCACACATGGAATGGGGTAAGATTTGGGTCTCAGGACCCCAATGACACACCCCAGAGTCTGTCAGTCTGTGGAGGATTGGGTGGGAGCTATGTGGGGGGAATTAGGGATTCAACCCTAATGTCCCATTTCTTGACTTTTTTTTGCTTTAACCCTAAATGATGCATTACAGCAGTTTTTGCATATATAAACAGTATATATATATATATATATATATATATATATATATATATATATATATATGTATATAAAAGACAAAGAACCTCTGTGCACAAACACTGAGGCAAGGGTTACCCCAAGGGGCATTTGGCTTGGAAGCCAAGTTTCAAGAAAATACAAAATCACACATGCCCCCTTTTATATATATAAAATCCTTTTTTGTAAAAATAAATGCATTTTTGTTCAAACTTAGCAAGTCACAAAAAAAGGATTTTAAATGTAAAAATAAAACACATACTGGGGTCATTTTTCCACTAGATAACTACAGAATCTACCTAACAGAGTGTCAATGAGCAAGATACATGTGTCACTGTCTCTACAGAGTACTATTATTGTGGGTTTTCAATTTTTTGTGTTGCTTGCACGCATGTGCAAGAAACACATTGCGTCAGTCAGCAGTTAGGGAGCAGGGCACAATGCGTCAAGAAATTCGGCCATGTCACCATGCAGTCAGCTGTTTTGGTGCATTACAAGCTACCAAAACAGCTGATTGCATGGTTTTGCCATGGCAACAGCTTCTCCGTCAGCCTCGCACAGTCCCCAGGAAGCCGACAGAAAGCTGCCACCTGCAGTTCAGTGTGCCTTCCTGGTAAAACATTTCAATAAATAAAAAAAAAAATTAAAAAGCTGACAGGGTGCCCAATCTCCATCAGCATAATGCACCCCCCCATGGCTCATGCATCTGCCCCAGCATACTGTATGGCTGACGGGGGTGCCCAATCCTTCGTCGGCTCCACTGCCCCCCAAACAAACTTCCATCTGCCATGCTGGGAGCCCACCACAGGGTACCAAAAGTCTCCTTGGCCAAAGGGGGTGCCCAATTCCCCATCAGCTCCACTGCCCACCCCAAACAAACTGCCTGGTGCTATGCTGGAAGCCCACCCCAGCTTGACAAAAGTCCCCCGTCATCTTTAAAAAAAAAAGACCTAGAAACAAAAATGGTCCCTTGTTGATTCTCTTGCCCTCTCCCCCCAACCTGTGCCCACCCTCTGCATATCCCACCTCTCCACACACCCACTTCACCCCACAATTACCTCTGGAGCCCAGTGCAATGATCTTTTGTAGACTGGGAACATGTCTGCACTCTTCAAAGCTGACCACGAACTGAAGAAATGCCGGTAAGCTGTATAATGGCATAAACTTTTTTTTCAACTTTGGTGCATATCGTGGCCATTTTTGGGAATATTTTCACCAAATTTTTAACATGGGGTTCTTGGAACCCCTCCTCATGAACTCAATCACTGTCATTTTGCTATTCAGTCCTGAAAGGTGATTTTGCGGTCACTGCGCTGAACCACCTTTCGGGACAGACTAACAAAATCACAGTGTCACAAAGTTAAAAAATTAAAAACCATTTCAATATTCAGATGTGGTATACAAAAAGTAAATTCATAGAAATACAAGAATAAATCACAATATAAAATTGTCATACAAGATAATTCTAATTTTCTCCATCAGGGCATCCCGAACTAGAAGTTTTTTTGTTGTTGTTTTTTTTTAATTACTACACATTAGTTTTACTCTTAACCAACTCAGGTAAAATATTTCTTATATGTTACTATCACAATATTTTGTGGTTAAGTATCAACACAACCATTTACTTTTTACAAACAGAGTTCTTATTTATACAATACTTCATTAGTGAGGATAAACACATTCATAAATGTACTGTTTTCAAAAAGGAGGCAACTTTCTCCAGAATATACCCATTATTTGTATTTAATAAGAATGTTAACATGTCTTCTGGGGGGAGAACAAGACCAGCCAAGGCACCAGCCAGGTACTTTTCCCGTTGTCTTGTATATAGAGGACAAATTAAGATGATGTGATTTGCATCATCTTCCACATATCTACCACATCTACAATAAGGAGAGTTTGCATTTTCCCTCTCCTGTCTGTAGTAAATATAATTAGCCTTATAGGTCTCAAATCTAAATTGAGTTATTAATCTCCTTTTTCAAGGATCTGATAGTTTTAACAAATGTGGTTCCATCCCATGATCTTGCTTAATATATTTATACCAGCTAAATAATTTTACATTATTTAATTTCTCCTTCATATCTGATCTCTCTCTGTCTTGGAGTCTATTTTTGATCAGGTTAATAATTTCTTCCCATGGGTATAAATAAATAGCCCACATAATATGGCCCAAACCATTAGGAAACATGAGGTTTTTAACTGTCTTAATTGATGTTGCCTCGAAACCCGATGAGGAATAAGTAATCTCTTCTTCCATACATCGTCTTGGTAATCTTGTTTCTTCCAGGCAAAGTGTTTTAATAACAGATATTATTTGTCTTTCTGCTACTAAGGTGTCAGTTGAGAATTGTCCTGTTTTAAGTTTAAGGATCACCTCAAGGATTGATTGCGGAGTCATAAGAACATATCTGAATTGTTTGTTCATAATCACCTGTAACTTTTTTAAACATGAGAAACCCCAAACTTCTGCTGCATATAGCAGACTTGACTTTATTTTAGCATCGAGTACCTTCGTTATACCTTTTACAGAAGTTTTTCCCATTTTGGTGTTAAAAATTTTAAATGCATTAAATGCTGCTTTCATTTTATTACATATCATATTTACATGATTAGTCAATTTGAGGTTTTCTGAGAATCTAACTCCCAGATAGTCATAAGATTTTACCTGCTCCACCTTCTCTGTATTAATCCATACTGGGTGTTTTTTCCTAATTTGATTTCCAAAAAACTACAAGTTTAGTTTTAGTCATATTAATTTCTAATTTATGTTCTTTATACAAATCATTTAAGTAGTCAAGTTTTCTTTGTAGTCTAAGGGTTGAAGTTGATATCAGCACTAGATCATCAGCAAATGCTAAGTAATCAACCCTGATGTTACCTACCTTAGGAGTGTGAAAATCAGGATGTTGCAACTTTATAAGTATCTCATTGATATAAATATTGAATAGGGTTGGAGCCAAAAGGCAACCCTATCGTACTCCTATATTAGCACGAAAAAGTGCTGTTGTATTACCTAGGTGATCATATTGGACTTTGGCCCAAGTATGGTTATGTAGTCTTATAATAACACTCAATAAGTCGGGGCAAATGCCCAGTTTATATAGTTTTTCCAAGAGGATGCATCCACTTATACTGTCAAATGCAGATGTAAAATCTATGAAGCAGCAATAAAGTTTTCCCTTTTTAATGTGAACATACTTCCAAGCCATATATTATAAAACATAACAATGTTGAATAGTGGATCTTGATTTCCTAAAACCATTTTGGGTTTCATAAAGAATAGAGTTCTTTTCCACCCAGTCATTTAGCCTATTGAGAATAATTATTGTAGATATTTTTTTGTGATATATCAATAAGGCTAATTGGCCTGTACATGTTAGGGTCATTTGAGTTTTCTTTTTTGTATATGGGATAAATGATAGATCCCCACCAGCTATGTGGCGGATCGTGTCCCTGTACTGTAGAACCCAGTGCTTCCAGGTCACCCCTGAAAACAGGCACTTGTGCCTAGTGGGCCTTACCCAGTTACCAAAGACTAAAATAATAAAACAAAAAAAAATGCCTTATAAATTATAGAATTCCACCAGTCAATGAAGTACTTATATATATCTCCAATAAACTTATCAGGTCCTGGAGCTTTATTAGTCTTCAGTCTTAATATTGACCTTGTTATCTCTTCTAGGGTTATATATAAGGAAGTGGGATAGTGCAGATTTTCATATTTATATTCTTTAGCTAAGTGGTCTTTCTCAACTGAAAAATAAAGTTCTGTAAAGTACACTTTCCATGTATCTGGGAGAATGTGTGCTTCGACCTTTGTAAGGTATATATTATAGCCCTGGCTCACCAGTCTCCAGAATTTCTTAGTATTTTTATTTATTGTAGCTTTCCTGAGTTTTCCCAAAGCATTTTTGTATGATGGGATTTCTGTTGGTCCAGGATTTTATTGTATTTCTTTCTTTCTTCGTTAATATTAATAAACTTATGTCTTTTCTCAGCCGCATTTTGAATCTTATATTTCTCACATTGCCTTAAAGCTTTGGTTAATTCTTTTTTGGCTTTCCTACATCTAAGGTTCAACCAACTTTTACCTGTTGCTACTTTGGTTACCATTTTGTTTGCTATACAATGTGGTTTAATTAGAATGTTAATATTCTGCCATTTATCTAAAGAAGTGTTACAATCAGTTTCAAGTATAATGGAGGATCTTAATTCCATCATCGTTGTTCCATATAGTAAATTATCAAAAAAATCGATATTGTTAGGGGTCCATCATATCCTTTCTTGATTTATAATTTCAACACCTTCCCTGCCTATTTGATCAAATTTCCTTTTGGTCATTTGATCCATTTGTATTATTAGATACACTGGATTATGAGCAGACTCCACTCTATCCAAAACCACAAAACTGTATGTAAGTTTAATAGCTTCAATGTTTTCCCATACCAAATCTATTATAGATGCACCCTGTGGGCTACTATAAGTTATTTCTCCTGATTTGTCTCCTGATGTTCATCCATTTAATAGCAGGCAGTTATTGCCTGTCAGTTGAGAGGCCAATAGCCTTCCTCTGTTATTTGTCCTCAAATCGTTTACAACTCTTTTATTGCTAATTCTAGGATTAAGCTCTGGAATAATAGAGTTGAAATCAATGATATTTAGGTCAGCCAATATCCTTGCATTAAAATTGCCTAACAGAATGATTGGCAGATCAGGATCTGTATCCATAATAGATCTTAGGAAATGATTAAGTTGGGATATGAGTTTGTCTAGTTGTTTATTAGACGGCTGTAAGTACACATTAGCTATTATTAGCTTATTTTGAATACTAGCCTCTTCTATTTGGAATGCAATAATGTTATCATAGTTATTATATTCTGTGTTAATAGTGTAATTTAAGTCTGTTTTTAAGTAGATAGATAAACCTTCCATTTTCCTTCCAGACTTTTTTAATCTAAACGCCGATTTAGATAAATTTAAATATCCAGGCAATCTGGGAGTTTCCTCGATTGTACACCAAGTTTCCTGTAGACATAAAATGTCATAGGTCTGCAAGAATTGGGTTACTTCTGGATCCATGATTTTTAGGTGAATCCCCTCTATGTTCCAAGATAATATCTTTAGCTTCTTATTTTCTAAAAGTGAATAGTCTTCCCTAATTCTTGGCAGAAGACAACAGGAGAAAGGACTGCTGGATGACTGGAATTCTCTGCTGGGACTAAAGAAGAAGAACTTTTATAATTGGACCTTTAATTTAGGGTAAAAAACTAACAAACAAAACAAAAAAAAAGTGTGTGTTTGTCTGGGTTAGCTGAACTGAATGGGTATCTGAACAGTTATCTAGGTGTAAATCTCAGGTGATTGAAAGGACTTAATATCTGTGAGATTTAAATTACTTGTAGAAAGATCTAGTAAGTAGGGGGAGTGGCTTAGCTAGAAGGAAGCTACATTTAAAGACTGCCTTAGAAAGAGTCTGCTAATAACTTGGCAGAAGACACCAGGAGAAAGGACTGCTGTGTGACTGGACTTCTCTGCTGGGACTAAAGAAGAAGAACTTTTGTACTTGGACCTTTAATTTAGGGTAAAAAAACTAACAAACAAAACAAAAAAAAGTGTATGTTTGTCTGGGTTAACTGAACTGAATGGGTATCTGAACAGTTATCTAGGTGTAAATCTCAGGTGATTGAAATGACTTAATATCTGTGAGATTTAAATTACTTGTAGAAAGATCTAGTAAGTAGGGGGAGTGGCTTAGCTAGAAGGAAGCTACATTTAAAGACTGCCTTAGAAAGATTCTGCTAATAGCTTGGCAGAAGACACCAGGAGAAAGGACTACTGTGTGACTGGACTTCTCTGCTGTGACTAAAGAAGAAGAACTTTTGTACCTGGACCTTTAATTTAGGGTAAAAAAAAACAACTAACAAACAAAACAAAAAAAAAAGTGTGTGTTTGTGTGTTAACTGAACTGAATGAGAATCTGAACAGTTATCTAGGTGTAAATCTCAGGTGATTGAAAGGACTTAATATCTGTGAGATTTAAATTACTTGTATAAAGATCTAGGAAGTAGGGGGAGTGGCTTAGCTAGAAGGAACTACATTTAAAGGCTGCCTTAGAAAGATTCTGCTAATAGCTTGGCAGAAGACACCAGGAGAAAGGACTGCTGTGTGACTGGACTCTCTACTGGGACTATATTGTCCTCCTTCCCTTCCCTCCACCCCCCACCCAAAGCTAGTTCTATTTTATAGGCGTAGGATTTGACTGACAACAGGAACTTCCTGTTTGGAAGCAGGAAGTGAGTCATCACAGAACCACCAAAGACCCACCATCCTAGAAAGGCAAGAGTAGCTCTCTGGCCCCCTCTAGCTGCTGGAGGTCTGCCTCTGATCAAGTAAGTGGTCTACTGAGAAATATAGGATATTCTTGTCTGAGAACAGGACAATCAGGAGCTTAAAGGGCACACAGGTAGAAAGTAAGGAGATAAAGAAAAAAAACAGAGGGAAGAGTAAGGATTGCAAACAGTTAAGGGGCCAGAAATAAGACATGATTGGAGTGGTGCAGTGAGGTGGCTGTGGAGCAGCAGTCTTCCAGGAGATGTTCTGGAGGATGCGGTGTTGTCCCATCTGCAGGCACCTCTCTGGGCTGAGGGAGGAGGTTGCTCATCTCCAGGCTGAGTTGACCAGGATTTGTGGGACCTCCTCTTCCATCCAGGGACCACCAGTGCCACTGCCGTTGCCTCAGAGGTTGCCAAGAAAGAGGAGCGGTTGGACCACAGTGGGCTCAGGGAGGGTGAGGGTGGTGGAACAGAGGTGCATCCCTACAATTGTACTTCTCCACAATTCCTATACCATTCTGGCAAAGTGTGGTTCCTCTATGGAGGCACCCACAGTGGAGACCAAGGAGGATGCTGGGAACCTCCACAAAGGAGACCCACAGGAGGGTGGCAGAGGACCCCACAGGGGAAGAAAACAACTCCTAGTGGGGGACTCCATTGTTAGGAAGGTAGAACTGGGGGAGGAAGGGGAGAGGGAGGTAAGGTGCCTGCCTGGGCCCATGGCTTGGAGGGACAGGGAGCGAATCCTCAGGATTGCCAGAGCAGCTGCACAGGGGAGGGAGCTGGATGTCATTGTCCACCTAGGGATGAATGACCTGGCTAAGAAAGGGATTAGAGAAGTGCAGGAAGAGTTTGTGGAATTGGGGAGGGGCCCTAGTCAAGTAGCACACACGGTAACCTTCTCGTAGGTGCTGTCCATCTATGGCATAGGAGAGGCTAGAGTGTTCCGCACCATGGGATTCAATCAGTGGTTGAAAAACTGGTGTGGAGCTCAGGGATTTGACTTCATTGGGGACTGGGGGTCCACCTGGAATGATGCAAGCCTATACTGGCATGATGGCCTGCATCTGTCTGGGAGGGGAGCCAGAATCCTAGGTGATAGGTTTAAATGCTTCATTGGCAAGCTTTTAAACTAGCCAAGGGGGGAGGCACTGGAAAGGAGCAGGGAAATCCTACCCCCCCAAATAATCACGATAGTAAGTGCGGCAAACACCAACATAGAGGTGTCGATAGGGAGAAGGGCAGGGGTAAACGGAGAAAGTGACAAAGGCAAGAAGGACAGGGATGGGGCAAAAGGGAGTAAGGCCATCAGGAAATGGAGGGTGATGAGTACCAATGCCCATAGTCTGGGCAACAAGCTCGCTGAGCTGGTGGCCTTGATGAAAGATGGATGCCTGGATATCGTAGCAGTCACAGAAACATGGTAGACAGAGAACCATGACTGGGATGTTAACATACCAGGGTACATAACCTACAGGAGAGACAGGCAGGGGAGAAGAGGGGAGGAGTAGCTCTCTATGTAAAGGAAGGGATAAAAGCAACTGAACAAAGAGTAAACAGGGAGGAGAGGAGGCACTGTGGGTCACCTTGGAGACTGGAAAGGCACCACATGTCAGGGAGGGAATGGACAAGGATATGATAGAAGGCATTCTTAGAATGGCAGAAAAGGGTGATACTGTTGATGGGAGACCTGAACATGCCAGATGTTAACTGGAGCACATTTGCTGCATCCACATCCAAGAGCAGGGCCATTCTTGATGCTCTACAGGTGGCAGGCCTTAGACAGCTAGTTTTGGAACCCACTTGTGAGGGAGCAATCTTAGACCTCATACTCTCAAACGGGGGCAGTGAGAGGATCTCAGATCTAGAAGTGGGTTGCCATCTGGGGACAAGTGACCATCAAACAGTGTGGTTCATGTTAAACTCAGCTACAGAGTCAAGCCATACAAAAGTGAGGGTACTGGACTGAGGAGGTTGTGGGGTCTAAAACTGTGGGAGAATTCAAGAATGCATGGGACAGACATAAGGCAATTCTTGTGGGGGGTAGGAAGAAATAGGCTGTTGGTTAATTAGGATCTGCGGCCTATCCTGTAGGTAGGGAAATGGGCAGACTAGATGGGCCAAGTGGTCCTTATCTGCCGTCAAAGTCTATGTTTCTATGTTTCTATGTAATTCTGTTATGCTTTAATCACTGATTGTTATCCGGTATCTCATATCAAATTGTGGGAACTAAGTCCTCTGCTCTTTTTAAGTGATCTTCTTTTCTACTAGATTTGCTTAAGCTAACTACATCCAAAACATTTTCTAATTTGGAGTCATTCCATTCCTCCACTGACATAACATAAATCCCGATCACGTCCAATACTTTTGCTTGATTCAATACATTCTGTGCAATCCTGCAATTTTTAAAAGTTGTATTTATTTGTGACGTGTTAGTTATGCATTTGTATAATTTAATATATTCTATGGCTTTCTGTGAAATGGTCATATGTGTTATTCTAGTAAAGAAAGCTGTAATTTCCCTTTTAATATATCGTAAGCTATCCTGTTCTTTAGTTTCCCATCCAAATACTGTTATAATCTTGTTATTCCACTCTTCATTTTCTCCTATTACGCTCTGTGTTGTCTTGTAAGTAAAGCCTTCAGATTCTTTTCAGTTGGGATTAGTCTTTTCTCCTTGGGTTTCAGTATTATTGTCATCCCTTTTATTATCTACGTCTGGATCATTTTGGGTGGGCACAATCTGGGCTGGCTTCAAAACAATGTCCATGAGATTTAATATTTTTTGTTGACTCCATATGGTGTCCACCACTGATCCCAGTTTAGTGTACAGTAATACACAGTCCTTATGTGCTGTGTTTGGGGGTCTTATAATATCTATTTTATCATCTGCATCTCTTACATGAAGAATATGTAGTACTGAGTTCCTTAAGTTTTCACTTGTTTCTTCATGTAGTTTATTTATCCCATAGAGTTCCATGAGATATGCCATTTCTGTACCTTCAAAATCAAAAAACTTGTTTGCGTTGTCAGATCCTTTTTGATTATCCAGACTCTCATTTCTGGGTTTTGTGGTATAAAGCTTATTACTGGGTGGCATCCAGCTGGTCTCGGCCTTTCCTCCATCCTGCGCTAAGATTCCCCCATCCTTATCTTATATTTTATTGTCCATTTTTGAATGTCTGTCTTTAATTAATGGGTAGAGCCTCTTGTTTTCCTTATCTATCATAATGTCTCCTTCTTCCCTTACTACAAACTCCTTTTCCTCAGCATTCTCTGAGGGGTGGTTTATTATAATACCCTTTGGTAACTTTCCTTTCCTTTATTATTCCTCAGTTTACCTTTATTTAGTTTTCTAGCTTAATGATGGTTTCTAGTATCTCCTGGGATCTTCTATTTACATTCTTTCTTGTCCTTTGCTCCTACATGGTTTTATAGCTTACACATACAAGTTTGGTTTTTATCAAAAGTGGGAGGCAAATTCACTTGAACAGCCTTGTTCTCTCCCACTATCCCATCTTTAGTTTCCCTGTGATCACTATAGACACAGCATGATTGATCAATCCAATTGTTGTCTTTTTTATCTAATTTATCCAGTATAATCCTGTTGAGGAATAAGTGATTTTTGATGGTATCCATCCTTAATTGCTATAAGATTCTCCAAAATTACAACACTGGCAAAATAGGGATTCTTTAAAATTTCTAGGAGCTATTTAGACAGGGAACTGGATGAACCAAAGTCGCCATTACCTGTAAAGTATTCTTGATCATAGGTAATGTCATTTTTGACACTTGTATTCTCCCTATAAGTGCTATATTCCCCATGGGTTTTCTCTAAATTCTTTAAACATTCGATAACTTTACTTACATTTTAGGCAATGAGTTTTATTTCTCCCCTTTAAAAGTTATTTTTAAATTTTCTCCATCATTCTGAGTCATTAAATTTGTTGACCTTGCATCTTTGCTTTCACTATATATATATAGTCACCAAATCGTAGTTCTATTGTTTTTTTCCAGAGAAAAACAGCAGTTATCTCTACTATCACTGCTATACTGATTGTAGGTTTCTAAACTAATCTCCTGTAAGTCCTTATGTGAGGAATGGTCAGTGGGTAAGTAAGGTTCAAAAGATTCGTAAAAAATCCATCCATGTGAATCTATGGAGATTCCTTCAAGAGAGGATACAGAAACCAGGTTATTTATTATATCTTGACTATGTCTACTAGGAGGTGTGCTATGTATACTATGTATGTTAGCTGTATTCTGACTATCTCCATTGAAACTCCTCTCTACCTCATTTCTTTCTTTACTCCCGAGTACTAGTTGGCTTGGAGTACTTGTTAGTGTGCAATTATTACAAGATTTAATGGGTTGTTTGATATCTCTCTGCCATAAATTTGTAAGTTGAAGTTGAAGGGGATCACTTAACTTCAATTTTTCCTCAGCAATTCCCATTCTTTCTTTACCCTCATTACGTATATTTAGATTTGACCTTTTTTGATAAGTTTTTTTATTCTTCTTATCTATCTTAATTTTATTAACCTTGTTTGTAATTAATTTCCCACTCCTTGTTTGCACCATCTAAAAAATATCAATATTCGCTGGTGCTCACCCCCTGTATATAAAGAGACTGGCTTTTATACTTCCAGAGGTATTATTACACCTTAATTGAATGCAGAACAGAAGGTCAACAGAAGCAATTATTTATGTCTGATTTGTTTATCAAGCAAACATGCAAGTCGATTCCTTAAGTTATCACTGATTTATCTTGTTGCTACCATGAAATACAGAATACACAATATGCAAATAGCACCTGTTACTAACTAGCAGGGTAAAACTGAACAAAGCTGTTGGTTAATTGCAGGTCACCTTATTAGAATAACAGCATTAATAGGATAAAATAGCTGCCAGTCCTATTAATAGGCTCAAGTATCTATATCAATAATATTTAGTAAAATATGGGCTACAAAGTGGAAATGCGGAGTGTAACTGCAGATATAGTCAATACAAAGAAGCCCCGAACCCGAGACACACCAGAGACCACCCCCCTCCCCCGAGGAGACCGGAGGTCGTGAGGGCCTGCCCTGAAGCCCTCCCTTCCCGCAGAAGCCCTGAACCCAAGACACACCAGAGATCACCCCCCTCCCCTGAGGAGACCGGAGGTCGTGAGGGCCTGCCCTGAAGTCCTCCCTGCCAGCAGAAGCCGAGACCGAGACACACCAGAGACCACCCCCGAGGGAGACCGGAGGTCGCGAGGGCCTGCCCTGAAGCCCTCCCTGCCCGCAGAAGCCCCGAACCCGAGACACACCAGAGACCACCCCCTTCCCTGAGGAGACCGGAGGTCATGAGGGCCTGCCCTGAAGCCCTCCCTGTCCTCAGAAGCCCCGAACCAGAGACACACCAGGTAATTCTACTTTGATCCAGGCTGCTGCCACCACCATTGGCCATCTGGTGCCTTTTCTGAAATGGCCACAAGCTCCCCTGCTCAGTGCATGAATCCCGGCCAGAGTAGCACCTCAAGTTGCTGCCCAGGCTCAAACAGAGCAGAACTGTTACTTTTGTGCCTGATTTTGAAAGTTTTAAAATGAACCAGCTAAAACTATTTGTATTTGCCTGTAATTGTATTTAAAAGCTTAGAGTCACTGCAAGCCCAGGACCTGTGTTCTATCTGAAATCCCCCCCACCCTTCGCTGGTATTACTTAAATAGCCTCTGCCCTCGTGATATTTTGCTGCTGTCGGGATTTTTTTTTCCCATTAGCTCCTTATATTGTTTTGCCACTAGAGGGAGCCTGATTAAATTCGAGCAATTTGCTTCCAATACCTCACTTGTCACATTTTACTGCTCTCTAGTAGCTGTTTTCACTTGGTGATTTATATTAAAGGAGCCCTCTGCTGTCTCTTTCCTCTCTACCTCACTCCTTTCTCTAGTCAAAAATATCCCCTCCTCCCCCCTCCTAGCACTCCTCATGGGAATACTTTGCCTTCCTATCCTCTTTGAGCTTTACTGCTTGAACACATCAACAGCTTCTGCCAATACTTATACTCAGTTTGACTTCTACTACTCCAACATGCTTGCTACTGCCACTCCACTACCTCTACCCCCTCTGCTCTCATCAGCAAGCGTATTAGCCCAATAGTCAGATACCTTCACCTTCATCTGAAGCCGCCACCCTGCATGTCTATCAGGGCGTACCTCATCACCCCTCATCACCCCGCTATGGTTACTAACCCTATCTCTTATACTATCTGGCGACATTGAGATCAACCCTGGTCCATCTCTGCATCCTGTCATAACCTTGCCCCCCCGGCCACCACTCTCCCTAAAACCGATGGACTTTCGCCCACCTGAATGCTAGGAGCCTTATGGCCAACCTCCTGACCTCCAGGCTTGGATCTATACTAACGTCCCCGGATGTCCTCGCCATCACAGAAACCTGGCTTAAGCCCACAGTGCTTGACTCTCAGTGCCACTTTCCTGGATACAGCATGCCTCGTATCGACCGTCCTGGCACTAAAAGGAGGTGGCCTTGCCCTCTACTTCAAAACTCACCTAAACATTACCCTTCTGCAGGACCCCTCTACCAAACTGAAATCCTGCACTCCCTACTGCTTCTTGGGGTGTAAAGAAACTCCATATTTTTGTACTTATATCCCCAAAAATGCTACACAAGGCATCACTGAACTCCTAGGGTTTCTGCCTACAGTTACAGGCAAGAATGACATTATCTGCCTTGGTGATTTTAACCTTGACTGGTCTGAGAAAAACTCAGCTAACCTATCCTCCTTAGCTAGCAAGGCAAATCTATCCCAGCTCATACATGAACCCACAAGGGTCTCACGTGGGGGCAACTGTACCACCCTCCTTGACTGGATACTTACTAACAGGATGGAATATGTTGCCTCAGCCGGTGTGCTACCTGACACAATTAGTAACCAATATCCCATCTACTGTGTCTGGAACACTGTCATTCCTCCCCTCCCTGCTAAAACTGTAACCTTTCCTAATCTCTCACGTCTAAGTCATGAGGACTTCTTAACTGACCTTAACCAGGTTGACTGGTCCCCTCTGTACCAAACAGAGGACATTAACATAGCCACAGAATATTTGAACTCCGTCCTCCTCTCTCTTCAAAACCTTCACATCCTAGTCACCACACGTAGGATGGAAGGGAAAGTAACCAAGTGGCTAACACGGCCCCTGCTTCAACTTCTCAAATCTAGGGACAAACTTTGGTCCAGGTGGAAGATCTCCCACCTCCGTGCAGACTTTGAAGACTATCGTGCATTACGTAACAACTGCAAAAGACAAATTCGTATTGCCAAAAGCACCTACTATAGGAACCTACTAATAACATCCTCTACAAATCCGCGCAGGTACTGGTCCAACATTAAGGACATTCTCGGCAATGACAAGCAACAGAATCCAGCTGACATGAACATTCAAGGTGTTCACTGCACCAACCATGACACCATTGCCAACGCCTTCAATGCCCTTTTTTCTTCTCCACCAGTCGCTACTCTAACTAGCCCACAACCTGACTGTCCTCTTCTCCTCCCTCGCCCTCCACTCCCTTTTGTTCTGGCTCCAACCACATACCTTGAAGTTCATAGCTTACTAACTCCCTTCCGCACGCGGGGTCAAGGGCCTGAGGGCATCCATCCTTATACTTAAGCAGTATGCACCTTGGCTAACCAGACCTATCACCTGGCTTTTTAACCTCTCGATTCGTACTTCTACTGTCCCATCCACCTGGAAAACTGCCAGAACCATCCTTATACACAAAAAGGGCGATGTCAAACTCATGTCCAACTATCGCCCTATATCTCTTCTGCCCACTCTCAGTTAGCTGCTTGAAAAAATAGTCCACTGCCAGCTTGCTGCTCACCTTGACATGTTTAATCTTCAAACCCCATGCCAACATGGTTTCCGGCCCGGTCACAATACCACCTCTGCACTTACACAACTTACAAGTGACATCAGAAATAATATGGACCGTGGCCTACTCACTGGGGCCATCTTTATCGACCTGTCTAAAGCCTTCGACATGGTACACCATCCTCTCATGCTAAAGAAACTCCAATCCATTGGAGCATCTGACCAAGCCCTCTCCTGGTTCCATAGCTATCTTGGCAATTGGACTCAGGCAGCAGCATTTCACAAGGCCCTTTCCTCCCTCCTAAACATCTCCCATGGAGTTCTCCAGGGATCCACTCTTGGACCTCTACTCTTCTCCCTCTTCCTAAATGATATTCCCACCATGTCCTGGCATAGCTGCACTCTTATGTACGCAGATGACCTTGTTCTCTACTCTGGGTCAAAATCAGTTACTGCCATCAACTCCACTCTCACTAATGACTTCCAATTCCTGCAGACCTGACTCTCTAGCAACCACCAAGTCCTGAACCTAGAAAAAACCTGTGCTATGCTAATCGGATCCTCTAAGAAACTGTCTGCCCCTGCGAACAGGCTCCAGGTTCAATGCCTTGATGGCTCCCTCATCTTAAACACTGAGTCCTTCAAGTACCTTGGGGTCACTTTGTATCCCACACTTGACCTGTCTCAACATGTCAATATGGTGTGCCGTGCTGTCAATGCTAAAATTGGTGGAGCTGATCACGTGCGCCACTCCCTCACTCCTTCCGCTAGACTTTCTGTTGCGAGAGGTATTCTCTTACCCCAGCTCCAATATGCTCTGCCCCTCCTCTTTGCTGCAAACTCTGCTACACTGCACAAATGGGACACTGTCTACAATAACATCTGTAGATTCACCTTAACTGCCCCACATCTTACCCATCATTGTCTCCTTTACGCTGGCTTAAATTGGCTGTCACCTAAGGATATTCGAGCCTACTCCCTGGGCTGCTTTATCGACTCCCTGTCTAGACCTCCCTGCCCTGTCTATCTTGCAAACCTCCTGACTTCTGCCTCACACACCCATACCCTCAGGTCTTCCTCTGTCCCCATGCTCTCCACTAGACCTTGCATGACAAAAATGGGTGAACAGGCATTTGCCCATTTTGCTCCCAAATTCTGGAACTCACTCCCCCTTATGGTGAAAACTTCAGCCTCCCATCGAGAATTCAAAACTCGCTGTTCACCCACCTTCTAGCCTCTGACCAATGCAAATGCTCTTAATTTGCTTTGTCCCACTGCAGGCTGTCGGGTCTGACCCTGAGTACTACACTAATGTTCTCCCATGCAATATGCTTGTCTAGGTGGCTATGAACCTTGATGTCTTTACTGTCCTCAGCTGTCTTATGGTTACCCTAATTGCTTTATTTTACATCCTTATTATGATCTATGCCTAAAATGTACCCTTATGTAACTATTACTGTGCTACCCAATGTATATCTTGTTTTGCTCCTGTACCCTATATTATGTCTCTGCATTTCTGCATATTGTAACCAATGTCCTGTGCTCTCCCGGGTCGTGCCTGAAAATAGGCAGGTCTATTGCCTAGCGCACTTACCCGGTTACCAAAAGCTAATAAATAAATAAATAACAACACATATAATCAGTGCAAATATTCAGTATTTCAAAAAATTACAATGTGTAAAATTATCTAGTCAAGCTAGTCCGGATCTAAAAGGTCTTTCAGCTTACTTCTGTAGTATCACCCTTCTTCATTCTATTTTGCGTCTTGTTCCTTGTGATCTCCTATTGTTTCTCTCCTCTATAGTAGTCCATGTATCATTATATACATCCTGGTCACAGTTTTTATTTTCCTTTAGTCTTCCATTAAGCAATTAGATCTTATCCTTCAAATGCTGCAGGGAGAGATGTGTAGCTCTGAATATCGCAAGATGACAGGAAGACAGAAAAAAGCAGTTCTAGTGAAACCCTGCTGATCCTTTGGGTTCTGCTCTTGTGAATATTAAGTATCCATGTTCTCTTAATTCTTTCTCACCAAACAATATAGGCCACTGAGATAATAAAATATAAATTAGGAGCTTATGAATGTAAGAGAAAGTAAGAAATTCCCGCCCTCTTACAAATTTCTGAGTATAGCTAAATACAGCACTTCAGTAACTTGGACAAACCGAGCATACAAGCTTGAGCTACAGTAAAAATTAATTTTAGTTTATTTCAGCTTACTTGTTGTTTAGTTCAGTATGCTTTCTCAAATTATTTTTCCAAGGAGGAAATTTTTGCCCTGTGAGTGGAGCGAGTATGGGTGAAATGAATAAGGTGAACACGGTTTCTGGGTGCCTCACTAGATGTCACTAGGGTTTCACTAACAGTTCCTATTACAAGCAAAGGCTGTCAAGTAAAATGAAAATAACCCAAAGATAGCCCCCTCTACAACTCCTTCTCCCACTCCTCTGCTTCCACTCTCTGCTGTAATCTGCGATGACCCTAGATGGACAACTCTGAGTGTGTTTTTATATATGAGGTTCCTCATGCAGAATCTAATCAGTCTAATCAGAATCTAATCAGAGTTGATCTGATCCCAATTAGCAAAAGCTATGTTTTTAAGCAATGGGGTAATTGATTAGCAGTTAGATTATGTCTAACTGTAGGGCTCAAGTAATTAAGTTTAATAGGCTCCCAAACCTGCTGTTCACCTCCGTTCACCTCCATCTTTTAAGATAAAATAAATAAAATAAGATGAACAGAACCACCTTGTGTTTTGCCTTAGTTTCACCTCATTGCAGGTTTCAGCTATTCAGCTGCTTAGCCATTCAAGCAGACTAAAAGAGAGTCTTACTGGCAAAGTATGAACTCAGTTTACAGCTGAAAAAGCACCTGCAGCCCAACAACTTGAGGAAACTAAAGGAAATGGACAGTAACAATATATTAAGGAAAATATAAAAATAAGATAAAAGTATACCACAGTATATCACATACAAAGAGCATAAAGAGCATGAAACGCTTAAGGTTTAGAAGTTTAAATTAGGAGTTTTAAGAGTTTAAGAGTTTAGGCATGACTAATTTCTAGATCTCTAAATCTCCTGTTCTTAGTGCAGAACACTGAAGTTTAAATTATTAATTAATAGTTTTACTAGCTTTAGATTCAAATTTAGATTCACTTCCAGTTCTGCACTCTAAGATAGCCTCCAAGTAAAGCAGGATGTCAGGGGTTGAACCACAAATCTTGCTTTACAGGGGAACCTCTTCTTAGAGCTTTTTGCAGTCATCCCAAGTGGCCATTTGTCTCCAGCAGGCTCACAAACCACAATTTCAATTCCAGACACTTTCGAGGTGGGGGGGTTCCCCTCGCTGGCCAACACTCCCTTGCTTACTATTCACCATCAGTTCTTGTATCTCGAGGGCTGCAGCTGGCTCCTTTTATTAAAATAAAACTGGCAAAGCTCTCCTGCTTCTCTGACTTCCTCCACAAGACATAGAGCATAGTGCAGCACAATCTCCTCCTTCAACCTCTACCTCTCACTCAAAGACTTTCACCAAAAAATGTATCACAATGCATATGGGCATAAGCGACAGCATCACAGTTCATGAGTTAGGCCCTCAAAAACCATATGTTGAAAATTTGGTGAAAAAAATTCCCCAAAATAACCGTTTTATGAGCATGCATTGTACAATTCCTATGCATGCTTGTAACTTCGAGCATTTTTAATATTTCCACTCTGGATTTTCAGAATTGCCATTTTACCACACCTCCTTATGAACAGTACAACTGTCATTTTTCATATCTTACCCAAAATGTGTCTTCGGACATGTAGCGCACAGTAGCGTGGTCTGTGTGTAATATCAATGTTAAGGACAGATTAAGAATATCATAGTGACACTGTTCATGAGCAGAGGTCTTAAACTGGCTATGCTGAAAATTTGGTGACAAAAGTCCATAAAATGACTGTGTTATGAGCGTGCATTGTACAATTTCCACACACCCTCATAAGTTCACAAATTCATAATCTTTTCAGTCCAGGTTTTCAACATTGGCATTTTTTCACACCTCCTTATGAACAGTACAGCTGTCATTTTTCACACCCTGGCTGAAATGTGTTTTCGCACTTCCGGCGCAGAATAGCATGGTCACTGTGGGAAATCAGTGTTCAGGATAGATTAAGAAAATCACAGTGACACTGTTCATGAGCTGAGGTCCCAAAGTGCCTATGTTGAAAATTTGCTGTAAAAAATCCCAAAACTAATTACATTATTGGTGTGCGTTGCACAGTTCCTATGCACACTCATGACTTCACCAGTTCTTTTAAATTTTTACTCCAGATTTTCAACATTGCCATTTTTTACACCTCCTCATTAATAGTACAGCTGTCATTTTTCACATCCTGTCTGAAATGTGTTTTTGCTCCTGTGGCACCAAATGGCGCAGTCGCTGTGCAAAAATCACTTTTTGGCTAATGAACTAATAGTGTCACTGTTCATGTGGTGGGATCACAAAAAGCCCATGATGAAAACTTGTGGCCAGATATTCAGACTGTGTCAGGCAAGGGCGCAAGTCTGGGCGCAGTGCAACTGGGATGCGCCAGGGCATGGTCTGGGTGCTATTCAACGGTGCTGTGCCATGGCTCAGCAGTATTGAATATGGCACCATGGCCACCCACATTGTGCATGGCTCAGTGGCACTGCACCAGTGCAAGTGGCAAGAGAGGAGCTGGGGGATGCGCCAGCGGAAGTGCGGTTACGTTAGGTGCAGGAACCGTGATATTCAGCGGTGGGTATGTAAATTGGCCACTATGCATGCAAGGCATAAATGGGGATATTTGCATGTCATTATGGCTCCATTTGCATGCAGGTGCACCGATCCCTGGTGACTTGCACCCTGCCAGGCTGTAGCCATCAGGTACCGATGCCCCCTGCCCTTCAGTGGCAACACGCTCCAATGCCCAGTCACGGGCTTAGTAATTGTAAAAGAATCCCTGGTGGTCCAGTAGACCTGCTCTCCAGCCCTATCATGGGCGTAGCAATTGTAAAAGACTCCCCGGTGGTCTAATGGACCGAAACCCTGCCCAATCATGGGCTTAGTAATTTTAAAAGACTCCCTGGTGGTCTAGTGGACTGAAATCCTGCCCAATCATGGGCTTAGTAAGTGTAAAAGACTGCCTGGTGGTCTAGTGGACTGTATTCCAGCCCAATCGTGGGCTCAGTAAATTATAATACATCCCTGGTGGTTCAGCAGTACCCCCTCCACCCACCCACCCTTAGACCCACCTCCTGCTGCCCCTGAGTCAGCAGTGGGCGGCAGTTCCCACCATCACGTCACCCAGCTGCCCACCAACTGACAGTGTACAGTACGGCTGTACAGCCATTGGTCCATGGCATGGACCAATGGGCATGCAGACCATACTGTACTACACAGTCCTGATATGTGAAAGTGAAGGTGTTAGGGGTTTCGATCATAATGCCCTACCCTGTAGGGACTGACAGGCATCAGGGGCATGACTTGGGATTGTTGACAGTAATGCTCATGCCATTCTACCCCCACCCTGCAGCCAGAGGCAGGCATAGAGGTGTGCCTTGGACACTTTGGCCCCAGAGTTCACCCCATTCTCCTATACTGCACCCATTTCAGTGTATTTCCTTATGGAATGATGTGAGTGTAAAGCATGAACACTTAAAAGCACACCTTGACACTTGTAAGTGTCTGCAGGGTAGCATGAGGTGAAATGTCGTGACCGTTATGGGTAATGACCCAAATGCACACTCCAATGCCTGTCCATCTCTGCAGGGTGGGGGTGGAGTTGGCATCAGTTCAATACTTCACTGCCATTCCTATACTGCATCTGTCTAACTCCTGCACTTCCACTGCTAATGATGGAAAGCAACACTTGGCATTGATAAATGCTTGTTATTTATTGAAAAAATGGAAACCAAGATGGTTACAAATGAAAAAGGAATGTTTCCTCATGAAAAACAATTAGCCCAAAATGAAAAATGATCCTTTTTTGTTTGGACCAGATTCTTTTTTTTTGTTCCAGACCTCTATCCAAAAGACTGCACCGAACATGCTCAGAACCAAAAATTATAAAATATATTAACTTTGGAATGGATTATTATTTTTTCACCAAACCACTGAAAGGCAGTATTATGGATCAGTCACTTTGTACTCTGAAAATTGCAGACCAAAATTCCAAACTGTCTGCCCACAAGGCGTGGAAAAAAAAACAGTAGAAACAGCGATTTTTTACATTTTCTTTCACTATCTGGATCTTGGAATCTGTGCATGTGACCAGAAAGCAACTTGCCAGGTCAAGAGATCTACCCCATGAGACCACTCATACAAACTTTTATGCGAGTCCATTGCTAAGAAATTAAAGTGCGAAATTTGAGGTTTAACATAGAAACCCCTGCTCAGCCCCTAATATAGTGGCGCTACTGCACCACTATAATATATTGATTAGGATTAAAATGTTTATCTCTGACTTGGTAGGGGAGGGAAGCAGTTATTCCTGCCACAGGATGATTAGAAAGTGTATCTTGGACTCATGGAAAGGAGGTATTAAGATGTAAAACAGAGGGGCTAAATAAAAGATCTTTTGTATTCATTAGACAAAGTTAAATGTCTGTAAATGTTTTCATAAATACATTTTCTGTAAGGCACAGATTATTTCAGGTACCACAACTGAAATTGTTTTATTATTCTCTTTAGTGCCTCCATGTGGTCATTGCTTGGCCTGTTAACAAGGACTAAGAAAGCAAGAGACTGAGGTTATGCTCAAGGTCACACAGTGAATAAGTAACAGTGGACACCCCATCTGAATCCAGTGAGTTACAGGATGCAAGTCCGCATTGATTCATGGGGGGGGGGATGTCAGACAAATCTGATAGATTTTGTTTTGGCTGGGTGACCAGGGAAATAGATCAGGTAGGTAGTAAATAAGTAAGAAACTGATTAATAGATACTGTAGGTGACAGAGGGTGATGGCAAACAGAGCTCACTCTAGGGAAGAAGGGTGACCAGCAGGGTGCCTCAGGCCTTGGTACTGGGACCAGTCCTCTTTCATTCCTTTATAAGTGACATTGCACATAAACTAGAAGGGAAGGTATGCCTCTTTGCAGATGACAGTAAAATCTGCAATAGGGTAGATACTACAGAGAGGGCGGAAAGAATGTGTAGAGACCTAAGAAAATTTAAGGAGTGGTCCAGGGTATAGCAGCTAGGTTTCCATGCAAAAAAGTGCAAAATCATGCACTTAGGGCACAGAAACCCAGAGGGAGAGTACCAAATTGGAGGATAGGTGTTAACAGTCACCAAACAGGAAAGGGACCTGGGGATTATCATATCTTATGGCCTCAAGAAGTTGAAACAGTGCAACAAGACAGTGAGTAGGGTCAGTGGGATGCTGGGTGCATAGGGAGGGGTATTGCCTAACCAGCAAAAAGCGGGAAGTGGTGTTGCCACTGTATAGATTACAGGTGAGGCCGTACCTGAAGTACAGTATTCTTCTGCAGACCACATCTCAGGAAGGACTTAGACAAGGTGGAGGCTGTCCAGAGAAGGGCAACTAAAACAGTGCAGGGGCTGTATCAGAAGCCCTAGGAGAAAACCCTAAAGGACCTGAATATGTACACCTGCAGAGAGAAGGGTGATGGGGAAATGATAGAAACCTATAAATACCTCACAGGGTTAAAAAGGTACAGGAGAGAAGTATTTTCTGAGGAAAAGATGCACAAAAACAAGGCAACATTGCCTGAAGCTGAAAGAAGGAAAATTTGCAGAGATGTTAGGAAGTACTTCATCACTGAAAGAAGAGTGGTGGACGTCTGGAACACTGTTCCAGTGGATGTGGTGGGGGTAAAAATAATAGTGGGCTTCAATTACTTGTGGGACAGGCACAAGGGCATCTTAGTTGAGAAGCAATGGGAGAGGAAGCTGGAGATCAAGTACGGTCTGCAGTGGCAGGAATGGATAGACTGGGAAAAATGGGCAGACTGGGTGGGCCATTATCTGCCGTCAGATTCTGTTTCTATGTTTCTACTGAAACCATACATTTAGCACTTCACACATCAGCTACACCTTACAAACTAAATATTTAGCAGCACCCAACTGCACCTTAGAAATATAACAATAAACAGTACACTCCTCCAACAAACCTTGACTTCTGCCTTGTGTTACTGGATGGAAACCAATCCCTTTTGCCCTCTGGAATACCACTGACAGGTTTGATTTGTGAGCTCTCCTGCAGTTTGTCCTGGTTACTGACAGTTTGACCTCAGGCAGCAGTTGAGCGCTGTGCAACAATATGTTTAGCTGGGCAGTGATTACAAATAGTCCAGTCTTTTTCAGAGTAGGATAGTACAGTACCTTGTTTATATTAACAGTTTGTTCATGTTGCAGTAAGAGTCAAGATCACACTACGGTGTGCAGGTTTTTTGTGTGTGTGTGTGAGCGTGTGCATCCCTTCTATATTCAGTGGGAGTGGGACGGGGCTTGTAACTCCATGGTATTTCTTCTGTACTTTTTGAAAGGATGACTACTCCAGTGATAAATGCATACAAAATCTTTTGAATGTTGTTCCTGCAGACTCTGCTCCATTTATCTATTTAATGTAAAAAAATGTTGTAGGTGCCGTATTGGTCCTTTTAAGAACAGATCCAGAAACAAATTATTTGATACCTTTTATTGGACCAACATGGATGTTACAGAAAAGAACAAAGTGCTCTAGCTTTCGAACCAACCAGGTCCTTCTTCAGAAGCTTTGTGGCAGTTATTTCAAATATCCCATATTATTAACACCAGATTATATTGAAAAAACAGAAATAATTCTCATTGGTTTAACATATACATTTAAAACATAACAGAAGATTACATCAGAGAAGCTAATTAACACCAGTATGCCTTTAACTGAGGAGCCTGAGAAGGGCAAAGGTTATCAAGAATTCTCTACAGCCAGAGAGTTCTTGTCACATAAATTTTAAAATGTCTCAGTATGCCAAGAAAGCATTCTAGTGATAAAAAAAAAAACTTGGGGTGGCATTCTCTCTAATACATGTAAGATTAGCTTACAACTTACATTCCAATTGTCCTGGTATGTTAAAGAACAGATAATGAGAGACAAAATCCTGAAATTAGGTATAACTGCAAGTTGAAAACAAGCCTCAAATTAACATACACATATATACATGATGCATGATAGTATCACTTGTAAGTGTAAGTGCCAAATAAAAAATATATACTTGTCAAGGACCCCCAAGAAAATGAGACCATGAGCCTGATAAGTGCAGATTTCAACACAGAGTCCGTGTATAACAAAAATGCACAGAATCAGTCTAAGGAACCTAAATGAAAATCCAAAGGAATTACACCTTTTATGAACCCCAAGTAAATGAGATATGCATCTTAATATGAGCAGATTTAAAAATGTGACAGTGTGTAATCCAACCACTGACAACTAGTAGAAGGAAGTAAATGTACACTATATGTGAAAACTAAGTGTCCTAGCCACATAACAATTGCCCCATGCCTTCCCCCCACACATATGTGTGTACATACACCACACCACACCCCCCCACACACACACACCTGCACACCCCACACAACAAATATAACAAACACAATCCACTCACACCACACCACACCATGCACAACAAACAAAACACATACACACACACAATACCCCACAACACACAAAAACACAACCCATACCAAACACAAACATACATACTATATGTACATACATCAGTATACACACACACACTCAAATGCACTCACCGCAGAGTTAAGGTGAGAAGTCAACATGTAGATAACCATAAACTTACAAAATCAAAGGCCCGCTGAAGAACTAAAGTATTTATGTCCATCTTTTAAAGTAAAGGTCTGTGTAAGTTTAAGTGGAATAATGTGTCATATAACCAACATCATTGTTCAGTCCATCTGCCACCATATTGAGAAGTAAAATAAGTCTAATTTCAGAAGCCCGTCTCTGTTGTGTACTGTTGAAATGTCCTTTTAAGACCATCACAGACATATCTGAGATTGAGTGTTCATCCTGGGAGAAGTGCTGGGCTACTGGTTTCTCAATCTTCTTGTGATTAATAGAATGTCTGTTTGAATTCATTCTAGTGCGGAGTTGTTGGCTTGTCTCCCCCACATAACCTGTGCGAGGACATTTCTTGCATTGGATAAAATAGACCACATTACTTGATGTACATGTATAATTCCCCTGTATCATGAATAGTCTGTTTTGTGATGTAACCACACAGTCTGAAGTGGAAATGAGGTTACATGTCTTATATGCATTTGA
This sequence comes from Neoceratodus forsteri, assembly GCA_016271365.2. NCBI lineage: Eukaryota > Metazoa > Chordata > Ceratodontiformes > Ceratodontidae > Neoceratodus > Neoceratodus forsteri. The sequence continues at coordinate 1,409,241,147 of CM057452.1, forward strand.
TGACAAGGTCGTGTACCATATGATGTCATGGTATTCTGTTCCAGTTCAAGTTGACTCCTAATAATCAGGTTGGCTAAATTAGGTGGTTGTTTAAAAGATAGTAGTGGTAGTTCTTGAAAAATACAGTTAAGGGTTTCATCCTCACTAATTATTGGATGGAGATCCTTAATAATCTTATGTAGGAGTTCAAGGTCAGGATGGTATGTGACTACTAAGGGTATTCTGTTGGTAGTCATCCGTTCCTTATATTGCAGTAGCTGTTCTCTTGGGACCTGTGTTGCACATTCCACTGGTCTGTCAATTTCTCTGGATGAGTATCCCTGCTCAATAAAGGTGTTTTTCAACTTCACCAGATGTGTGTCTCTGTCTTCCTCATATGAACAGAGGCAGTGATACCGAAGTGCTTGACTATATATGACAGATTTCTTTGTGTGGCTCGGGTGATTACTTTTCTTGTGTAAGTTTCTCTGTCTGTCTGTTGATTTCCTGTAAAGACAGGTATGTAGGGTTCCATCCTTAATAGTGACAGTGGTATCCAGAAAATGTACACTGGTGGCAGAATATTCCAAGGAAAGCTTTATAGTTGGGTGGAGGTTAAGTTCTCGATAAAAATCTTTAAGTGTGTCAGTGCCCTCTGTCCAAATTATAAATAAATCATCAATATAATGTAAATAAGTGAGTGGTTTATGTGTACAGTGCCTTAGAAAATCCTCCTCCAAATTCGCCATAAAAAGATTAGCATACTGTGGAGCCATCCTGGTTCCCATTGCTGTTCCCATAGTTTGAACATAATGTTTACCATTGAAGCTGAAGTTGTTGTGTTAGAATGAATTCAATGAGCTTACCCACAACTCCAGGGTCAATGTTGGGGTCCAATTCTTTGTCATACAGGTATTTGAGGCAGGCTGAAATGCCATCTGTGTGTGGAATATTAGTGTAGAGGGAGGTTACATCCATCGTGGCTAAAAGGGTATCAGGTGGTAAGTCCATAAAACCAGAAAGTTTATGCAGGAAGTGAATAGTGTCCTTGATGTAACTATCCCTTTGTATAACCAGCAGTTTGAAAATAGCTTTTACAAACCCTGATATCCCCTCTGTCAGGGTGCCATTACCAGAGACTATGGGTCTACCAGGATTACCAGGCTTATGTATTTTAGGAAGCATGTAGAATGTCCCTGGCATAGGTTCACTGGGGATGAGGTCCTTTAGTTTGTCTTGGACATGCTTTGGAAATGTTTCAATTAACTCCTTTAGTTCTGTTTTATATTATGTAGTTGGGTCACTTCCCCATACTTTGTAGTAAGTAAGGTCACTTAGCTGCCTATTGGCTTCCGTAATGTAATCTTCCCGATTCAATATCACTACTGCCGAGCCTTTATCAGCTTTTTTTATGACAATGTTATGGTTTGATTTTAGTGTTTGTATAGCCCTCTGTTCCAATGGAGAGAGGGGTTGTAACGAGCCTCTTTCTGCCTATTAAGAATCTCACCAGTAACTCTCTGGCGAAAGCAATTAATGTATTTGTCCACTTTCTTGTTACAGACACTTGATGGGGTAAACTCATATGATTTTGCAAGTTTATGGTTATCTACATGTTGACTTCTCACCTTAACATTGTGGTGACTGCGTTTGAGTGTGTGTGTGTATACTGATGTATATACGTATGTATGTGTGTATTTTGTGTGTGTTTGGTATGGGTTGTGTTTTTGTGTGTTGTGGGTACTGTGTGTGTGTGTGTGTGTGTGTTTTGTTTGTTGTGCACAGTGTGGTGTGGTGTGTGTGGATTGTGTTTGTTATATTTGTTGTGTGAGGTGTGCAGGTGTGTGTGTGTGTGGGGTGTGGTGTGGTGTATGTACACATATGTGTGGAGGAAGCGTGGCATGGGGCAATTGTTATGTGGCTAGGACACTTAGTTTTCACATATAGTGTACATTTACTTCCTTCTACTAGTTGTCAGTGGTTGGATTACACACAGTCACATTTTTAAATCTGCTCATATTAAGATGCATATCTCATTTACTTGGGGGTTCATAAAAGGTGTAATTCCTTTGGGGTTTCATTTAGATTCCTTAGACTGATTCTGTGCATTTTTGTTATACACGGACTCTGTGTTGAAATCTGCACTTATCAGGCTCATGGTCTCATTTTCTTGGGGGTCCTTGACAACTATATTTTTTTTATTTGGCACTTACACTTACAAGTGATACTATCATGCATCATGTATATATGTGTATGTTAATTTGAGGCTTGTTTTCAACTTGCAGTTATACCTAATTTCAGGATTTTGTCTCTCATTATCTGTTCTTTAATATACCAGGACAATTGGAATGTAAGTTGTAAGCTCATCTTACATGTATTAGAGAGAATGCCACCCCAAGGTTATTTTTTATCACTAGAATGCTTTCTTGGCATACTGAGACATTTTAAAATTTATGTGACAAGAACTCTCTGGCTGTAGAGAATTCTTGATAACCTTTGCCTTTCTGAGGCTCCTCAGTTAAAGGCATACTGGTGTTAATTAGCTTCTCTGATGTAATCTTCTGTTATGTTTTAAATGTATATGTTAAACCAATGAGAATTATTTCTGTTTTTTCAATATAATCTGGTGTTAATAGTATGGGATATTTTAAATAACTGCCACAAAGCTTCTGAAGAAGGACCTGGTTGGTTTGAAAGCTAGAGCCCTTTGTTCTTTTCTGTAACATCCATGTTGGTCCAATAAAAGGTATTTAATCATTTGTTTCTGGATCTATTTAATGTAGGAATTCCAAGAAGTTGTCTTTGTGTGATTCCTGTAATCTGGCTGGTGGAAGAAAATGAGCAAGGGTATGGAAATTGTCCCCATTATTAATACTTTCTAAAGGTAAACTTAAAATGAGCTAATTAAGCAAACAGTATTTTCTTTTTCTTTTGGACAAGATCCCTGTCTTGTATTTAGAATCTGTTATGTTTTACCACTACACTGACCATATTGATGTGTGCACCTCAGCTATACCTTGTGACTACACCTCTGATGGAGGCATACTCCTCCCTGGGGTGTACTTACTTAGAATTTTATTGTATGCACTGACCCACTGGTGGAGTGGTTGGACTTCCGCTTGCAACGCTGATGACCCAGGTTCAGGAACGGACCCAGGAGTCAGAGGGCCAGCAGGGAGGAGAAGGACTGAGCATCCTCTAGACTGCTCTCTTTCTCCAGGGAGAGGGGGAAATGTGTCCTGTGCTTGTCGACTCCTAGCGGAGGTCGGGGGGTGCTGCATAGCTGGCTCAAGAATGTAAGGGGGTGGGGCAGATGCTGGTCATCATTGCATGTCTCCACCCCAGAGGCATCAGCATGTTAAAAAAAGAAATACCAGCCCTTGGCATTATGCCACTGCCCAGCCGCAGTCCTCACTGCCTTAGATATCCACCGAGGGTGCACTCTCCCATGGCCCCATCCAGGGGGTAAGCTTGGGCATGGACAGGGTACAGGCTGACATCTGGAGGGAGGATTGGGGGTCCAGCAAAAAATAATTTATTGTATGCATAAAACTCCACTTCCTTTTTTAATTCAATCCTTATTAATATTTTGAAATGTAGAACATAGAGACACAGAACAGTATACAAGCTAATAATAAATGGCTTTCCAATAAAAATACTGCATATGCCAGTCAAATAACTTGTTACAGCAAGACTGCTTTCACTGAAAGATATTTCCTTGGGTTACCTAGAGTGTTCAATTATATGATATAATCAGTAAAAACCATTAACAATAATTACATTTGTGTCATCTTTGGCTGTATACAATATGACATTCTTACTTGATTTCATAAAGTGAATTATGGAGAAAAGAAAGGGCCAATTTCTGCAATAGTAAGAACCCAGGGTTGCCAAACATCAAAACATTGTGATGTCTTATTTCTTACAGAATAGGTCACCTGCTCCATATAGTACAGTTTATTAACTATTATTATACAATGGCAAGAACATTTCCTGGACTCTGATTGGTCAGTATGTCCCTGGCACAGTGAGGTTATCCCAGCACAACCTCACTGTATTGTATCGTTGGAGGATCTCTTCAGAAACAAAGATATATTGCTACAGTAAAAATCTACTAAAAACATTTAACATTTTTTTTTTAATTTTGTATAACAACGAGTCGTTGTATTATTTTATTTATTTATTTATTTATTAAATTTTGGTGACCGGGTAGGCCCACTGAGCCCCAAAGGTCCCTTTTTCAGGGGCAACCCAGAATAACAATACAAGTTATAAGAAGGAACACGGACATAAGGAACATTTGAGGCATTGTGAGTTACATCATGAGGCAGTTACAGTAAAGAAAAATAGTGGATACAGGCATGGTTACAGGCATGGTAAAAGAAAAGCAGTGGATACAGGCATGGCTTACAGGCACGGTAAAAGAAAAGCAGTGGATGCAGGCATGGGTACAGGCATGGTTATCATCATGACATGTAAGCAATTGGTAGTACTTTGCATATAGTTTATTAAGGGGTTACGCGTGGCCTTTGGCGAACAGTCTGTATAAGGCAGATAGTAGGAAGGTTAAGCTAGGAGACGGGAGTTGGAGAGGAGGGGAGTACCTTAGGAGCTTTAAGTGCCATGACAGCAGATGGGACTTAAGCCTGGTGCGGAAGTTCATGAGTGAGGAGGAGGCCTGGACCTGGGGAGGGAGTTTGTTCCATTTGCAGGCTGCTTGGGAGGAAAAGGATCTTCCACCAGCATTTGTCCTTACCCTAGGGACTTCTAATAGCGCTCTATCTGAGGTCCTTAGGTTCCTTGGGTGGTGTTTGAGGGTTATGGTCCCGGCAATGCTTGGTGGAGCATGGGGTTTGAGAAGCTTGTATGCCTGGACAAGCAAGGGGTGTTGGAGGCGGGTGACCAATGTGGGCCAATGAAGACTGGCCAAAGTGTCACAGTGATGACGTCTCGGGTGGTCTAAGGTTGTGAAACAAGCTATTTTATTATATAGAGTTTGCATCCTGGTAATCTCTTATTTAGCCATGCCCTGTATAATAGGGGCCGCAAAGGTCAGGTTGGGTAGAAGGACGCTGGTAGCTATGGAGCACCTGGCTTCAGGGATGAGTTGGTCCCTGAGTCTGTACAGGGTGCCAAGTTTCCGATGTAGGGTCCTGGTGACCTGGTCCCCTTGTTCCTTGTATGTGATATTCTGATCCAACGTGAGGCCTAAGTATTTAAGGGAAGGGACTACGTTAATGTCTTTACCAGAGAGTGAGGTTAAGGAGAGGGATGAGGACCTGTCAAATCCCAGGGATCTTGGCCCGAATAGCATTGCCTTGGTCTTGTCGGCATTTAGTACCATTCTGTTCTTACATAGCCAAGTCTCTAGTGAAGTGAGATCCTTTTGGAGTACAGGACCTAGGGCAACCACGTCACGCAGGGGTCGGAAGATGACAGTATCATCAGCGTACTGCTCAACCGAGCTCTCCCCGCAGTGGGTACGCAGGTCGTGGTAAACAAGGAAAACAGGAGAGAGCCTAGAATTGAGCCCTGAGGTACACCCTGGTTTAGGGGTAGTAGGTCAGACATGGTCCCTTTCCATAAGACCCTCTGTGCCCTGCCTGATAAGTAGCCCCCAAACCACTTCAGGGCATGATTGTCTAAGCCTATATTTTGCAGCTTCTGTAGCAGCAAGTTGTGGTCGACGAGGTTGAACGCCATGGATAAGTCTATAAAGACTGCACCAGTGGGTATCCCTTTGTCCATTGCCCTTTGTCCATTATAGCAATAATGCACTCCAGTGTGTGGGTTGTGCTGGGATAACCTCATGTCTGGGATGTTGGACGCACTTGGCCTGCGGCTTCGTGCCCGACCACCCAGATGTGAGGTTATCCCAGCACAACCCACACCCTCTCATGCATTATTGTTTAACTACACAGTGTTTCAAGTTCAAGTTTATTGCAGGAAAGACTCCGTTGAGCAAGCTCATTCACAAGGAGGTCCTGAGGCACATACACATACAGTTCGCAATTACATAGACAGGAGATATAAAATGTAGAACAACAAAGAAAAAATATATAGTACAAGAAGTATACACAGAAGTCCTTATGCTATATATGCAGTACATTCCAGCTTTAACCTTGCCTTAAATTATGCAACGCATTTCAGCTTAATAAATAGAGGGCCAGTTGGTACCTAGGAAGTTGACTTGGCGTTGGGGGCCTAGTAGCACCTACATATGTCTTTTAATTTAGAGACAGCTAGTGTTTTGTAGGAGTTAATGTAGGAGCCTCTTCTCTCAACCATTGCCTGGTGATAGATTCACATGCCATTTACCAGTAGCATAAACATCAAGGTTATGGAATAATAATAATAATAATTACTTTATTTTTAGGGCACCTTTCAAAAATATTAAGGCACCTAACAGATTTAAAAGAGCACATCAAACATCCAGATCATGAAAATAATATAAACAGAAACCAGCTATAAAATTTTCTATTCACCAAAAGCGTGAGCCCTCAGATGTGTTTTCAAGGCTTGCTTAAATCCCTCCATGGTCATGCACTCCTGTATCCGATGGGGTAGAGAATTCCAGAGAGTTGGGGCCACGTGCATAATTGCATGGGCCCCAGAAAATTTCAAGCACACCCTCGGAATCTCTAGTAACCCCATATCGGCTGAGCAGAGCAATCATCCAGGGCAGTAGGAGACCAGAAGCTCTTTCAGGTAGTCCGGGCCTAGTCCATGTAGGGCTTTAAATGTCAGAAGACCGACTTTAAAGTTGATCCACCACTGTACCAGCTGCCAGTGCACTCCACGCAGCACCAGCGTAATATGACAGGATCTAGAAGTTCACGTCAAAAGCAATGCTGCAACATTCTGCACTAGCTGCAAGCAGCGGATTTCCACCCCAGGTAGCCCTAGGTAGAGGGAATTGCAGTAATCAAGGCACGAGGAAACAAAGGCATAGATCAGCATAAGAAGATCACTAGATGGAACAAGGTGTTTAATCCTGGAGATATTCCTAAAATGGTAAAAGGAGGCTTTGACGATGGTCAACACCTGTGAATGCAGAGTCAGCCCTTCATCAAAAATTACCCCCAGGTTTCGGACCCATTCAGAGGTCAGGAGTGATACACCCCCAAGAAAGAATCCTGAGGGTGAGCCCCCCCGACCCCCCTATCCAGAGTGCTGGATCCACAACCAACACCTCAGTCTTTTCCGAGTTCAACTATAGCCAACTGGAATCCATCCACTTCTGGATTTCTGTGAGGCAGCTATTAAAGACTGAGACAGCTCCATCTTGGTCGGGTGCAAAAGAAAGGTAGAGCTGGGTATCATCAGCATAGCAGTGAAACCTCAGCCCATACCTTCTTACAATGTCTCTGAGGGGCAGCATGTACACTGCGAACAACATGGGGAACAGCACTAAACCCTAAGAGACCCCACAAGACAGAGAAACTAGGTCAAAGGAAAAAAAAACAGACACTACTCTCTGAGTTCTTCCACAGCAACACCTCTAGAGTGTGCTGGTTGGAGTACCGCCCTGATATCAGCCACCTTAGATTCAAAGAATCGAGCAAGTTCATCGCACACTATTTGCAAAAAGGCTTTTTGAACTTGTAGACAGGCTGGGTTGCACAGTCAGTCTACTGTTCAAAAAAGCTGAGCTGATCGATTCTGAGCGGCTGCAATCTCCCTGGACAGGAACTCTGCCTTCTTACGGGTGATCGTGGATTGATAAACTTGATAATAATTCATCAATCTAAGGCAGTTGGCATCAATGGTGGATTTCTGCCAGCAACGTTCTAACCTTTGCCCTAATCGCCACATCTCCCTCAAAGTCCCATCAAACCATGGGGACCGAGGGCAAAGGGAGAGAGGACAAATGCGGACAGAATCAGTGACATCCAGAGCCTCTGAGATGGCTGAATTATAGGCGGCCACGAGAGATGGGCTGATTAGTCTGGGAGGGATGATAGTCAAGTACTGCCACCAGGCCTTCAGAACTTACACCTCGTAAAGGGCGGTACCTGGCCATCTCAACAGGGACAGGCCTACAAAGAGGAACACTAAAACTAAATCCCATGGTGTAGTGATTGGACCGTCTGACTGGTTCCACCCCCAAATCAGAGGCCTCGATACCCAGGAGGAAGACTAGGTCAGGAGAATGACCATGTTTATGGGTAGCAGTGGTAACTATATGTGTAAGTCCCAGAAATGTCATCAACTGGAGTAAATGTTGTCCAAACTGTGAGAGTTCATCATCGATCCAGGTGTTGAAGTTGCCCAGGACCGTTAGCCTGGGTGACTCAAACACCATGTCGATGATGAAGTCCGTGACTTCCTGAAGGAACAGCCTCTCATTTCTGGGTGGACAGTAAATTAGGGTGATCCTGCAGCCTACACCTGCTACCACGGTGCATTCAAATGACTCAGCCTCCTCAATTGGTACATTTGTGAGGTTGAGTTCCATCTTAAAACAGACTGCAACCCCCACTCAGGCGGTGAGTCACCGAATAGCTAGTTGGAGTTAAAGCCTCCAAAACAGGGCCAGAATTCTCATCCAGCCAGGTCTCAGCTATGTAAGCCAGGAATGTCTACAAATCCCAGATCTCTGTGGATGAATGTTAAGTAACGGTAAACTGGCTGTAACGGTAGGCATATATTCGAACATACATGCCAAGTGCTCCCCAACTTCACTCCACAATGTTATCAAGGTTGGGAAATACCAAAATATATTAGCTTGGTCAGCATGTTGTACACCACAGAGCCTTGAACATTAATGCAATGTTCTCCTATATAAGAGGCCTGCACTGCTGCTATTGAAAAGCATCTACTGTGGCACTTCTATGAAAATGCTCTCTTAAAGGGTCAGGATGTTACTTTTACTGCTAATACAGTACTTTACCCAGTCCTTATTACTGAGGTCTATCTCAAGGTCTTTAGCCCATCTATCATTGATATTTTTCATTTTAGAGCTGCTTAACTCCTGTAACCCTTTATATCAAAGCCCTACAAGGTTGTATTCCTGGCCTCCCTGGATTGGCATACATACAGTAAATAGGTTGCAAAGTAGATTGGGTGGGTTTGGTAGTTTAGCCCAGTCTCTACGGTGTTTGAGCAATTGTGCCCAAATTTGCAAGTATCTGAAGCTTTTTATACTGGTAAGTCCAATTTAGTTTGTAGTTCTTTAAAGGAAAGGATCCCAATGGTATCCAAAAACATAATTAGCATTATTTAGATGCACATTAGCTACTCCTAAATTACTTTGTAAGTGCACTACTTTTGAAACTCATGCACACCTCCCACGCAGCAGTGAAGTTGAGGTGCACACCTCAAAGTGAATTGATGAGCACATCTCATTTAAACATTAGCAGTACCTCAAATATATAATAATTGGGTCTGGGTAGGCAATACTGTCTCCCATGTTAATACCTTGCCTAATTTTCTCTGTCTTCAGTTTCATAACACTATAGCATCAGTCACTGTTAGATGCAAGGAGAACTGCAAGCTCCTTTAAATTGAAGCCCTACCAGAAATTAGCATGGTAGCTACAATGAATATTGTAACAGAAAATGAGTGCAAGGTCACTCAAGAACAAATTCTCCAATATGTCTTCGGATAGCAGCACCTATTCAGAAAAAGCAACTCTTCCAGTGCCTCAAGAACTTGAAGTCCTCTGATGAGGCTACCAGCTAAAGAAGAGACCTTTGAGATATTGAAAAAATGTGTGTATCAAAAGGTTTGGGTAGTTTAATTAAATGCACTATTGAAAACTATGTACTGGAATGATTAACATGGCCCCACAGACCTGCTGTCACATTTCCGATTTCAGTTTGAACAAAATGCCAACAATTCAACTGTAGCCTCAAACTGCAGTAAGCACACATGGAAGTCATTTGCTTGGCCCACCATCCTCATTAGTAAAGTGTATGTCTAGAGTAGGTTTTGGTTATGGGGTCAAATTAGTCTTGTTTGGCAGAACTGAGTTCAGTAAGCATCTGACTGATAAAACTTATATTTGCAATATTGCGACAGTTATTTCAGAAAAGGTGCAATATTTTGTTGAGATGGTAATTACTCACTGAGCAGCAACAGTGAAGTATCTGACACATACATTGTAATGCGAAAGAAAAAAATTTGACCTCACTGGAAATGGAATACAGGCTCCCAGTATACTGTCCAGGTGTTTTCCCCAGCTGAGCCATCAAGCATACTTGGCTTGCCCAGGAATACAATATTTTACTGTAAAGAATTACAGTGCCTTCAGAAAGTATTCACCCCCCTGGATTTTGTCACATTTTGTGATGTTGCAAACTCAAATTAAAATACATTTATATGGGAATTTTTTGTCACGTATCTACACGAATTACTCTATAATGTCAAAGTGGAATGAAACTTCTGGAATTTTTTGTACATGTAATTTAAAATAAAAACCTGAAATGTCTTGATTTGATAAGTATTCACCCCCTTTGCTATGACACTCTAAATTGAGCTGAGGTGCATCCAATTTCCTTGTGAGATCACTCTAAAACTTGAATGGAGTCCACCTGTGGTCAGTTCAAATGGTTGACATGATTTCAGAGGAAATACATCTGTCTATATAAGGTCCCACTGTTGACAGTGCATGTCAGAGCAGAAACTCTACCATGAAGACCAAGGAGCTGTCCGTAGAACTCCGTGATAGAATTGTGAGGAGGCATAGATCTGGGGAGGGGTATGAAAACATTTCTAGAGTGTTGAAAGTTCCCAGGAGCACAGTCAAGTCCATCATTAGGAAATGGAAAGATTACAGAACCACCCCAGACTCTTCCTAGAGCAGGCCGTCCTCCCAAACTGAGCAACTGGGCAAGAAGGCCCTTGGTTAGGGGAAGTGACCAAGAACCCAATGACCACCCTGACAGAACTACAGAGTTCCATGGCTGAGATGGGACCAGAGGACAACAATCTCTGCAGCACTTCACAGATGTAGCCTCTATGGGAGAGTGACTAGACGGAAGCCACTCCTGAGAAAAGGCCACATAATAGCATGCCTGGAGTTTGCAAGAAGGCACACGGCAGACTCTGAGGCCATGTGGCAAAAGATTTTCTGGTCTGATGAAACAAAAATTGAACTCTTTGGCCTGATTGCAAAGCGCTATGCCTGGCGCAAACTGAACACAGCTCATCACCCATGTAACACCATCCCTACCATGAAGCATGGTGGTGGCAGCCTCATGTTATGGGGATGCTTTTCAGCTGCAGGGACTGGGGCATTTGTCAGAATAGAGGGAACAATGAATGGAGCCAAATACAGGCACATCCTTGAGGAGAACCTGCATCAGTCTGCAATAGACCTTGGACTGGGGCGAAGATTTACGTTCCAACAGGACAACGACCCCAGGCATACAGCCAAAGCAACACAGGAGTGGCTTCAGAACAAGAAGGTGAATGTTCTTGAGTGGCCCAGCCAAAGCCCAGACTTGAATCTCATTGAGAATCTGTGGAAAGACTTAAAGATTGTGGTTCGCTGACGCTCCCCATCCAACTTGACAGAGCTTGAGCAAATCTGCAAGGAAGAATGGATGAAAATCCCCAAATCCAGATGTGCAAAGCTGATACAGACATACCCAAGAAGACTCAAAGCTGTAATTTCTGCCAAAGGCGCTTCTACAAAGTATTGCCTCAGGGGGGTGAATACTTAAGTAAACAAGATATTTCAGTTTTTAATGTTTCATAAATTTTTGTTACACAATCAAAATATCTTTGCCCCTTTAAATTGTTGAGTATGCTGTGTGAATCAAGGGGGAAATAAATCATTTCAATGCATTAAAAATTCTGGTAGTAACACAACAAAATGTGACAAAATCCAAGGGGGGTAAATACTTTCTGAAGGCATGGTATTTTAACTAGTCATGAAATGGCTGGACAAGACAGTTGAATGCAGGTACTTCTGTGTCATCGGGTGAAACCAGACATGGTACTCCACAAACAGTAACAGTAGTGTTTCCAGGAGAAAACCCAGTTCCTCGTAGTGTCACTCTGACTTTTCCTGAACAACCTGCAATGACAAAATTCATATATGAATGGACAGTATTTCTAGTATAGGGCAAATGAACTACAACACCTACAACAGCCACCATACTATAAAATTAGGCACATTTTTGTCTAGTGTGCCCTACCTTGTTAACAAAAACTAAATAAATAAATGAAAATGTTTCAGTGTTGTGTTGGCATGACTCACTGGAAGTACTAATACCTCTTTTCACAAGATTGTTGGTCAAGAATTATACTAGGCTAGATTGTTCATGTCTGAAGGTGACACTACAGAACAGTACTTGGGGCTGCTGTCTGTTGGAGGTGCCTTTAGATGAGATATAGCAATGAGGTGCAGTCTGCTCTCTTTTTCCGGCTGTCCAGGTTCAAGCATCATAATAGGTGCTAGAACCTATGGGAGAGTTGGGGGCAGCAGCTCCCCCACTTTTGTCCATGAGCATTCAAAGTGAACCTTCAATGCATGCAAGGTCAGCAGGGAAGCGGTCATGTCTCTTTTGTAATTACTACAGTCCCCCCACTTTTCCCCATGTTCCTGCACCTTAGATCATCATATCCAATATGGCATGTTCTGAAAAGATTAAAGGATTACCAAGTGTCCTAGAAAACACCTCTCACAATAAAGCAAGCCGTATTGTAATTTACAGAGTCTGTGTGTTATGGGGATATTTTGAGCACATAAGTACATAAATGGCCACTGTCTTAGTATGCATACAGTCCCTTCACTGTTAGACTCTACAACATATTGCTTTTTCAAAGTGATAGGAAATTATTTTTGATATCTTAAAGCACCCTTGTGGGTGTATGTTCCGTTAAATTATTCCTCTTTTGTGACATACATTGGCTACATTGTATTTAACAGAGTTTTTATTACTTATTTAATGCCTCTTACTCAACTTTAAAGTGATATACTAGTTTTCCAGACAGAAAGTTTCTGCTGCTATCAAAAAGACTCAAATCTCATCATATTCCAAACAAATTTGCATCTGAGAATAATTGTTCTTTACTAAAGAAATTTAGAAGGGAGAGCCTTCAGATGGAGAGTAAAAATGAAACATTTTTGGGGAGTTCTTTTAACACTCTGTAAGTTGAGCATGAAACAAGTCAATCTCACTGAGAGACTTTTGAAATTTTGAAACTCGGATACCATAACAACAAGCTAGGTTATATGTTCCTATCTTCTCTAGCAGATAGCTCTTGCATTTGTGTTGGTCAATAACACAGTCATGCCTAGATACAGAGCATATTTACTGAATAAGCTTTAGGAGTGGTCCCGCTGAGGTAGCAGACCAGATATTTTTTTTCAAGAAAACATCTTCAGTTATGCAACAGATGGAGAGGGAGTGAGAAGGAGTCAAAACTCAGAGTCTGCAGCTTCATGATAGGAAAGATTGACAAAACGGACTAATACAGCTGAAAAGTGGAGTCACAATAAAAATGCTGCCATCTCCAGGTCCAGAAAATGTGCACTAGTGATTAAGGAGAAAAGATTTCAGAGAATGACGGCAAAGATAGCCTGCAGAGGAAAAAAGATATGTTCAAAACTATAACTGAGAGCTTGTAATACTGTAGTATACTCACTTTAGCAGCACAAGTGCAGTATCAGAAAAGTAGTCTTGCCACAGACTAATCAGCCCATCCAGCGCTATACATTCCATCTAAAAATTTAAACAAGAAACTGTACATTTTCACAGTTTCTTAAGGCAAAGACGGCATTGTGCTTCAACCTAACCTAGGCATGCCATTATCCCAGCACAACATACAGTATACCCTGTCATGCCTTATCACTTAATTAATCATGTGCATTATAGTACCTCTAATCAGTAGTGTGTAGTGAGGTTGATGGCTCACTCTTAAATTGCCTGGCACTCCAACAAAATGATTTACTGGGCACATCCAGAACTCAGCTATTACAAAACACAAGCATGCCGAAACAGGGACATAAAATGTTCTTTTGTGTACTGTATATACTGAAAGTGTCACTTGAACATAGGGATATCAAACAGTTTGTTATGTACAGTAGCCCCACAATCTGTCACCTTTCCACAATTATAGATTTTGACCAAGGCACTGGGACAAGATTTGGCATGCTTGTGTTATGAAGCTACATTTGGGAAAAATCTTATTTCCTACACAGAAGAAATATTTTCAGATGCATTCCTATACAGTACAATCCCAATTATCCAAAATCAACAGGAGACATAAAATTATTTCAGATAATCAAGGATTCTGATAACTGGGAGATAGCTTTTGTTCAATATGTGCATGTTAATACTGTGCACACTAGCACTGTAATGCTACTCCTAAGGACATAAATAGTCGGTATCGTGGGTTTTTAAGTTAAATTTTATTACTGTGACACAAATTCAAAATGATCAGTTTAAAAACTACTACTGTATAAATAAAGTGCAGTACAGTACTGAAAAGTGCAGTGCAGTAATGTAGTAAAAGGCAAGTTGCATATCATTTAAAATCATCCGGTGCACACAAACAGTTCTGTAGCATAAATCACAGTGAAAAATTGAGTGATGGCACTCTGCTTCTTTGATAATTTTTCTATAGCTTGCAATCTAAGTTTATGAAGAAGCAGAGTGTGTAGATAGCCAGTGTTGTCTTGGTTCTCAAGCCATAGGAGACATTGGTTAAAAACCTTGACAGCTTCAAATGCTGTTGGTACCTGAGCAGTCCCGGTAGCCTGCTCTCTGGTGTCCTCGTCCTCTTCCTCCTTAGTGGCATCCATAACCTCTGGGTTGTTCTGTGCAGTTGCAATGATATTTTCATCATTCAGTTCTCCATAGCCATCATCAATGGTGACGCATTCCAGCCACTCCTGCACAGCCTCTGTTGAGCAATGTTTGCTGTGCAGTCCAGAGCAGCTCCTCATTTTTCTGCTGTTCTTGCAGCACAAATGGTTCGGCAGGTTGCTCAGTCTGCTCAGTTAACACCTCCAATTTCTCCCAGCAGCGTGTAATGGTCTCTTGTCTGATCTCCAACCAAGCCTCACCTAAAAGGTAACAGGCATCCTTAATTATTAATTTCTTTATAGCGTCAGTGAGAGTAAGCTAGTCATTTTTGTCAGCATTAACATTGGCCAGTAGTTTGCCCCTGTATAATTTCTTTAATGTGGCCAATATGCCCTGATCCAGGGCTGTAGCTTTGAAGTTGTGTTTGCAAGTAGAAAAATGCAATGCACAGCTCCATCTGCAGAAGTCAGTTGGTCCAAATCAGGGTGTGCACCGGCATTATCAATCAGTAAAATAGCCCTCTGCAGCAGGTTAACAGAACGTTAAGTGCAAACAAACTGCTGGAACAAGTGTGAAACCACTATTTAGATACAGTAGCATTCATCCATGCATTGCTTTGAGCTGTATAAGTGACAGGCAGAGTTTGCATGTTTGTGTGCTTGAAACATCTGGGACGCATAGCTTTAGACTCTAAACTTGGTAAGCTGGAAGTCTGAAAAAAGGCAAACTCACTTAACAATTTAGTTTGAAGCTCAGCTACAATAGAAACAGACTAGGCTGTAAATTCTGAAACAACAAAAAGATTGCTTAACAACCAATGACTGTGTGAAATTCAAACAGCAAACCATCCAGCAGGACAGGACAAATTGACACCAGTCATGGATACATACTTTGCAAAAAATGTATTAAAGTGCAACATGTAAGGTGCAAATTAAAGTGCAGAAAATTCACAACTAACAGCAGCAGCAGCATGGTTGGAACAGTCAACATGCACAGGTGCCCTTGACCAGTTTATTTCAAGGCTTCTTCAGAATGGGACCCACATGCTGTTACACACTTCCCTTTTAAGCCGGAGCTCTTAAACTGATAGTAATGTGCAAAGTGCAAACAGTAAAGTGGTAAAATACAATAAAATGAAAACAGTTTAAATACACTAATATAATGTACAACTTGATGCAAACAATACAATTAGTGCAACCACAACAAATAAAGTGGTTTCAAAGTGACACACCAGAAGAAAGTCCAATTTAAAATATGGGCCACTGAGGCAAATTGAACTTTTCAAGAGTTCTGCATCCTGATGGTGTTTCCATTTATACTGTAAAAGAAGAACAATAAAGAACGATGGTGACTGTCCCCTCCTCAGAACAAACTCCATTTACCACCACCCTCTGCCTCTTATGTCCTAAACAGTTTCTCATCCAGGTTATCACCTTATTGCCCACCCCCATACTATCTAACTAGTTTACCAGCCTTCTATGTGGAATGATGTCAAAGGCATTGCTGAAGTCTAAGTAGACAATGCCCCCCCTCCACAAACCAATACGCTGCCTACCCAGTCAAAAAAAATCTATCAGATTTGTTTGGCATGACCGCTCCTCTGTAAAGCCATGTTGCCTTAAGTCCTGCAGTCCATTTGATTCCAGGTGTTCCACAATTCTTTCCTTTAAATGTGCTTCCATCAATTTCCCTTCTAGAGATGTCAGGCTGACAGACCAGTAATTTCCCACCTCCTCCTTGCTACCACTTTTGTAAAGTGGGACTACATCCACCTTCCTCCAGTCCTCCAGGACAACTCCGGTCTCCAGTGAACTGTTAAGTCTCTCAGGGGTGCAGCTAGCACCTCCCTGAGTTCCTTTAACACTCTTAGATGCACACCGTCAGGCCCCATGGCTTTGTCCACACTCAAATTAGCGAGGACTTTCCTGATCCTCTCCTCAGAAAAGGGACTGGTGTCCATTCCCTCCCCCCACAATCTCTTGGTGTTTATTTGTGGTCAGTTCCCTTTCTCCTCAACTGTAAATACTGAGAAGAAATAATTGTTTGACATGTTTGCCTTTTCTTGGTCCTCCTCAGTATAGCCCCCGCCTCCTATATTAACCGTGCAATCCCTCCCTTGGTCTTCCTTTTCTCATTGATATACCTGAAAACTGTCCTGTCCCCCTTTGATACCGTTGGTGCTATTCTTTCCTCAGCTTGTGCTTTTGCACCCCTTACTGCCTTGCTTGCCTCCCTCCATTTTCCCAGATACACTTTTCTGTCCTCCTCTCTCTGGGTCTCCTTATACCTTCTGAATGCCATTGCTTTTGACCGTACTTTTTCTGCCACTTCCTTCAAGAACCATAATGGTCTCCTCCTCCTTCTGTTTTTAGTTATTTGCCTGATGTACACATTTGTAGCCTTTATTATGCCTTCTTTTATTCTGGTCCACTTTCCCTCCACTACCCCGACATCTCCCCCCACCGGGTCTTCTAGGATGCATTCCTTCATCTTTGTAAAAGCAGCCCTTCTGAAATCCAGGACCCACACCCTTGTGCAGCTGGATTTCGCTGTTGTTCTTATATTAAACCATACTGTGCAATGGTCACTGGTCACCAGATGACTCCACACTTTGATGTCCAGCACACTGTCCCTTTTCATAAGTACTAAGCCCAGTATTGCCATACTCTAAGTGGATTCATTGACCAGCTGCCTGAGGAATACCCCTTTCAGGGAGTCCAACATCTCTCTGCTCCTAGCAGATGCTGCAGCAAGTAGGCTCCACTTCACATCTGACAGATTAAAGTCCCCCACCAGCACCACCTCCCCTTTCTTAGCCATTTTGCCTGTTTTCCAACATCTCTTTGTGTATGTCCTTCCCCCTATGTCAGAGGCCTGTATAGCACTCCCTTGAGAATGGTGGCTCTGTTTCCAGACTCGAGGTTGACCCACAATACCATGACACCCCATCCTTGCTGTACCTCTATCACTTTGATGTTTTCCTTAACATAAAGCAACACTGCCGAACCTTTTCTTTCTACCATGTCCCTTCTAAACATTGTGTAGTCAGGTACAGTATGTCCATATCCCAGTCACAGTTGTTTGTGCACCATGTTTCAGTGCCGGTCACAATACCAAGGCCTGCCTCAGCCATGGTGGCCTCCAGGTCTGGCATCTTATTTCCCGGACTTGTAACATTTGCACACATGGCTGTCCACATTTTGTTAGTCCTACTCTTGTCACTTCTCATGTTGTCTAGATGTTCCCTAATCTTCTCCTTTGCATACTGCTTGCTTCTCTTCCCCCTTCCTCCCATGCTGATCACTTGTACTCTTGGTTGTCCTTCATTTTGGTTGGAATCCATTATCCCAGAAATTCTCTACCCTCAATCATAGACTGGCAGGGCAGTTTTTGCCACCCCTTTGCCTTCTGCCACCCCCTTGGCTAGTTTAAATGCCTGTCAAAGTAACACTTAAACCATCAACTGAGGACTGCTGCTCCCTTCCTGGATGGATGCAGGCTGTCCCCCCAGTACAGGCTTTGATTCCTCCAGGTGGAGCCCCCGTACCCAATGCAGCCATGCCCCTTCCCTCTGCACCATTCCTTCAACCATGAGTTGAAGGCTTTAGTGTAGAACTCCCTCTCCTTCCCCCTATTGTAGAAAGGAAGCACTTCTGTAAAGGCTGCAGTGTATGCTACCTGCCTAAGACCCTTCCTCAGCTCCCTTAACTGCTCCAGCACTGCCCCTGTCCATGCAGAGCTGGGTCATTTTTCCACAGGTTGACAGTGAAATACAGTCCCCCCTCCTTCATATAGCCCTTGTGATCCACTGGATCTGCTTTCCATTCTTCTGAGCTGATGCATCAGGTAGGCACTTAACCTTCCTCTCTACCCCTTCCCTCAACTCTATCCCTGACTATAGAGTCCCCCATTTGAAGTTTTTTTTCCCTCCTTCTCTGGGGGTCCCCTTCCCCCCTCCTGGGGGACTCCATTTTAGCCTTCCTCCACATCTTCACCAGCCACCACCTCGGGTGCCCATCCATGGCGGTCCTGCTCCACCAGAAATGCATAGGAGTTTCTTAGTGACACTGGATGAGGATCATGCCTGTTACCCGCTCCCCCCAGCCTTCTCAATCCTATCACCCTGGCACTCCTTGAGCTCACTTTAGTCCAACTGCTCCTTCCTTCTGGCAACCTTTGAGGTAGTAGTGTCTGGCTATGTGGTCCCTGGGTGGCAGAGATGGTCCCCCAACTCCTTGCCAACATAACTTTGAGTCTCATGACCTTCTCCTGACTCTCTGCCAGCACTGCATGGAGCCTTGAGACCTGTTCCCTCCACAAAGTGTGGCACACACAGAAGGGACAGCACTACAGCATCCAGAAGGTCTCTCTGTACACTGCATTGCAAAACCACTGCACTGCACCATCCCACTGCAGTGGGATTTAAAACCTTTTCTGAAATGAAATTACATGTCTTTGCAGTTAGACTTTAACAGTTGTAAATATGGATTTGTTTGCATACAGTAAGCAATGTGTAAAATATACAAATAGTTGAATAATCCCTAATTTCTCTCATGTTTCTCTCTTTTCTTTCTTAGGTCACTTCCTTTCTGAATCTTCTTACTTGATATAGAAAAAGACATACTGTGGATTCCCCATGAATTCCACACCCCACTTTGATTTTAATAAGGGGGTAACATTCTTCAGCTGCAGTGAAAAGGAAGGGAGGGGTGATCACAGTTGCTCCTATACCAGGCTTTCTGTCTTTACTCACTAGCAAACTGTTATGAAGGGGACTTGATCTATGCTTTTGTTCAATGTGCCTGTGCAACTGGTTTTGTGCTTGTGTAACATACCTGATCTTTGGCTGTTCGCCTCTATATCCATGGGATATACCACCCTGTAGGGGTACAAAGGCAAGGAACCCTAGAGGTGCCATGGGAGTGATTCCCTTGGCTAAAGGTACCTTAGGAAGAAGCCCATGGGAGAGAAAGGTATGCTGCTGGAGGAGGAGGGGTGGATGGAGAGGCAAGGAAAAAACAGTTGTGTATGGAGTGGGGAGAGCAGCCCATTAATGAGACAAATGGGGGTGTGACCAGTTGCACCACCCCCTTGAACTACAAGCTTTAGCCTTCCAATCCAATGTGCCTGTGCAACTGGTTTCATGCTTGTGTAATGCAGATGATCTTTGGCTGTTTGCCTCTCTATTCATGGGATATACCACTCTGTAGGAGTACAAAGGCAAGGAACCCTAGAAGAGGGTTCCACCCCTAGAGGTGCCGTGCAAGTGATCTCCTTGTCTAAAGGTACCTTAGGAAGAAGCCCATGGGAGAGAAAGGCATGCTTCTGGAGGAGGAGGAGGAGGAGGAGGAGGAGTGGATGGAGGGGCAAGGAAAAAATGCTTGTGTGTGGAGTGGGGAAAGCAGACCTTAAATGGGCTGAATGGGGGCTTGGCCAGTTGCACTGCCCCCTTGAACTACAAGCTTTAGCCTTCCAATTTAATATGCCTGTAGAATTGGTTTAGTGCTTGTGTAAAGTAAATGATCTTTGGCTGTTCGCCTCTCTATCCATGGGATATACCACCCTGTAGGGGTACAAAGGCAAGGAACCATAAGGAAGGGTTCTCCCCACTAGAGATGCTATGGGAGTGATTCTCTTGGCTAAAGGTACCTTAAGAAAAAGCCCAAAAAGAGTGTCAAGCAAAGCATACAAGAAGGTGAACACCTGTCAGGATCGAGGACCTGTACGTAGGTCAGTTGGTAACATGGGTTCAGTTGGTAGCACTGTTTGAGTAGAGTAAGCAGGAAATGACAGGTGAATAGTGACCCACTCAGAGGTCTGACTGTAAGGCATGAAGGCTTGGCTTCCTATGGAGATAGAGAACAGCCAAAGGGGAAGAAGGGACAATTATGGGGCAGCCACCCAACTCCATCCAACAGCGGAACCTAACTAAGTGACCCAGGGACTACGACTACACCTATTTAGTATTATGACCATTGCCATGAAGGAGAGGAAAAACTGCCTTTGAGGAGGAAACCTCTGGGGATCCAACACCTAGGTCACCTTCCCTCCGGGCTTTGGGACAGTTTTGTTTAGTGATGGCTCTGCTACTGCAATTTAATAGACCAATCCAGCAGAATTGCAATTTTGGGGAAAACCCATGCTCTGTCCCTCTAAAGGGAATGCCGTGGAGGGTTGCAAGTGAACTCTGCAACACCTGGGCATCTTGGTGCCAATCTCCAAGGTGGAAGGAGGAGAGTAGCAGCCGCCCTACTGATCTAAGTACATACCAGGTGAAACAGAGGTGGTTGTAGGGAGAATAGCTTTAAAGGGTGCCTCTGAATCTGCTTGGGCAGCTAAAGGGGCCCTTCCCATGACAGCCCCACCCCTTCACCACTGAAGTTTTAAATACTACATTGAGAGGTACTGTCAGTATGGTTGATGACTGAAGGTCCACCCAGAACAAGGACATTCCCAACTATGTGCCAGGTGAGAAGGACCCCACCCCAAGCTTTGCATGCTCAAGATGTGGACTTTGGGGTGCACAGAGACCATCAACCACAGGGCTAGCTCTGAGTCCTGGAAGTAATGGATACAGTTGGCATGTCTCTAAAAGGTGGAGAAGGTAGATGTAATGTAGCATGAGTTAGTCATAATGCAGTATGGGACCTGCATGTGGGTCACAAAGGGTGATAGCAAACATGGAGAGACCTGTACGTAGGTCAGACTGAGTGCTGTGGACCCTCTCGTGGGCCTAGTTAAAGCAAATAGTGTTTGTCAACCACAGGAATACATGGCAATCAAGTCCATTAGGAAGCCAAATTAGGAGTGAATTGAATTGTATGTTATGAAACATAGAAACATAGACTTTGACAGCAGATAAGGACCACTTGGCCCACCCAGTCTGCCCATTTCTCTACCTACTGGATAAGCTGCAGATTCTAGTTAACCAACAGCCTACTTCCTGCAACCCCCAACTATTATTGCCTTGTGTCTGTCCCATGCAAGTTTGAATTCCCCCCACTGTTTTAGACCCAACGACCTCCTCAGGAAGGCTGTTCCATGTATCCACCACTCTCTCCGTGAAAAAAAATTGATTACTGTGAGTGGGGATGGAGCCTGGATGGCTGGTACACCACCACAAAGCCCTTGCTGGCAGATGGGGACAAAAACAATATGCCATAAAAAAAATAACTTAAGTAAAGTTGAATTTCTTGAGCGTTTGTGAAATTGTGGAGTGTTGTGATTGTTTTGTCAAAGCCATATCCACACATTTTGCCCAGTCATGTACATGAGTTGTATTGTAGGGGAAGGTAAAGTCTGGGTAAAGTGGCAATAAGGTAGCATTCACTGGAGGCTCCATAGTAAACGTATAGTGGTGCCAAGTGTCAGGTCACCGTCATGAGTGATAAACCATGAAGAATAGTCATGAACATCACTGTTCACTAGCATGAATTCTTGCAACATGCCAGATAACCCCTAGATAACCCCTAGAGCTCACTAAATTAATGAGCTGAGGAAGCACATGCATATGGAGTATTGTTTCTGTACAATTCTGCCTGCTGGCTCTTTAACAGCTGTGTAGATAAAAACACATATTTTTACTATTTGAAAACAGTGGCATCAAGTGACACCAAGCCTCAAGTCTTACAACTAGCTGTGACTTAGGCCATTGTGACAGAAGTACCTGGATATCTTTAGTCATGATAGAGCATGACGCTGGGCATCACTGTCACAGGAGTGCTGAAGGGGTATTGCAGGGCCACAATACTAATGCAGTTAAGAGGATTCAGTAGTGACAAGTGCTTTGTGAAAGTTAAATTCCACAAGTGGAATTCTCGTGGCATTACCTTATATGTGTTCATGAATTTCTGAGCAAATGGTGCCAATTAGTAATTTTGAAAGTAGCCACAATAGGTTTTAACCTACTAAGCCACATTTATCCAGCTTAATTAGATTCCAGAACATATTTACTTTAGTATGCATACCAAATCTTGAGAGTATACCTGCAATAGCAGTGGACCTATAAACATCCAAATATTTTGAACATTTTCACACAACTTAAAAAAAATAATCAAATTATGACATTTTGAACTTCTGTATCCTCCAATTTACACCAAGTTCTTTTCTATTTAGCAGTTTCTATGGCTCTTTCAAGAAAGTATGATTATAAATTTTCAGTTATCTAGCTCCAAAGGTGGCTAGGTTGTAAGCACAGAAATATTTTTAGAAATGTTCACATGAAATAAATCACCAAACTTTGAGCACCTATTAATTCTGCACCCCTTATTCAAATGTCATGCACTTGGCATTCTTTTAGGGCCTTTTGCAAACTTGCATGCCAAATGTCAGATCTCTAGCTATAATACTGACCAGGTTATAAGCAACAAAGCAGTTTTGGACAATTCTGCAAAATTGGAATTTGCTAATTTTTCCCTGCCCTGTACTCATAAAATTTATCAGCATGAATATATCAGATAACAGAAGCAGAAGAATGATTGCACTTAGTTGTAATAAAATAACTGGAAATTCTCAGCTGTTTGCTATTCACCCAGTTATTTTGAAATGCGGCAGAAAGAGCTCTAGCATTTTGGGTCTAGCATAACACTTCATCAAAGGTGTAGCTTGCAGTGAATACAGGTCACTGTTTTACAAAGTCACATTTTAAAATCACAGTACATTTACCATATCTAACATATGCTGTCAGTATATCAAAGTGCCATTGTTTTGCAGTACTGTGCTCATATGAAAAAGAAACAATGATGAAACAAAACTCTTGAGTGAAAAGCAATAAGAACATATGCACTAAGCAAGTCTAAGAAATAAGGGAGCACTGTGAGACAGAAATTTCACTAAACACATAGTGGGTATATTTAATAATATATTTTGTTAATATGGTATTTTCTGTGGCATGCATAGAACCCACAAATGTCTCCTGCAAAAATAATTTGTTGTATAGGACATAAGCTATAAGAGCTAGGGTAGGGGAATGTGACAGAGAGCTCCTGCCACTCTTGAGGACCAACCTTTTCTTAAATCTGTTGCAACAGTTCTTCTATTTCTTAGCTTAATCTATTCTTTACAATTTCTAGTCCATAAAGTTGGCCACCTATGGGCATCCCTTCCCTTCCTTGATTATACTATAGTGTCTGCTTTAATTTTCCCTTTCCCTCTCAGGTCCTCATACAGGGAGGTTATTGTGGTGACCTCCGAGCATATGTAAAACAGGCTGTGTTTATCATTGTTGGATTTAGTTGCCAAAATGTTACAATATGTTAAGATCAAGGAGGTGGTACATGTGTTTTAGTTTTTGATGAAAAGCCTACAAAGGAGGAGGTCAGTGGAAAATGGATAAGAACCTGTGTTGGGCTAACACCTAGAGTGTTTACCCTCAGGAGTCTGTATCAGTAGCAAGTGAAATGAATGAATCAAGAGACATAGTGTGCTTATGCAGAGGGGCTGACCCTAGGACTGGGTCCCTGCTTAAAACCAACATGTCTGGTGGGGTTGGAGCAGGTAATTACTCACTCCAGAGAAAGTCTTTCTATGGTACTGGACTTTACAGCCATCCAGATTTTTGGTTGAGAAATATGTCGGACTTTCCCTAAAAGGAGATGAGAAGGTACCGTTAGTCTCTGTTGAGAAATGTGTTAATGCCTCAGGGAAAAAAAAATATTATATCCACTATGTTTATGATAGAATGTTTAGCATTAATAGGGACCCTGAGACAGAGCTTTTGAAGATGGATGGGTGGAAGCTCCATCCCTTCCTGGGACAGGAGGGTGGTAAGCAGTCTGCAAAATCTGCTTCACTCTTAAGGTGGGTGATATGTGACAGGGAGCTCCTGCCACTCTTGAGGAACAACCTTTTTATGTTGGCTTGCCGTGCCTGCACGCTAGTCAACATCTTGTGGTAGTGCAGATTTGGAGGCGCGGTCGCTGTTGGGCAAATGCAGGGCATACACCAGTAGGTGCATCCCGCATTCCCCAATCAGCCTGCATGCCAGCGCCACACCATGCATACATAATGGGGCGATCACATCTAAGAAAAGGTCCACTGCAATCTGAGCAAAACTCGTCAGACGCTGTGGTCCTTTTCTTGCCATGCTCACTGCCATTATGTGCATGGCGGGACACGGCCTTAGAACTGCCAACTTCCGGGGTGCCCAATCCCCCTGTCATCTGCCCCTGCCCACTGTCAATGTGCCAAGAGGGCTCACTCCCGTCAGCATAAACACCCCCAATTATTTAATGCGGGTGCCCAATCCCTCGGCTGTTACCGCCCCTTTCCTTGTGTGCCAATAGAAGTCCACTCCCCATCGGCAGAAATAACCCCAATTGTTTAAAGCCAAGGGGTGCCCAATCCCCTTCAGCTCTGTCCCCCCTCTTTGTGTGCCGGCAGGGGTGCCCAATACCCGCTGGCATAAATTCGCCCCGTGTTGTTTGCCGACGAGGTGCCCAATCCCCATCGTTTACGACACCCCCCAAAACAGTTAGGTGGCATGCTGGGAGCCCACCCCAGCATGCCAAATCCCCTGAAAAAAAACTGTCCCACAATGTTTTCTTTTCGTTTTACTACCTGTAAAAGGAAAACTGTCCTCGAAGTCTCTGTGTCCCCCTGTCCCCGACTGCACCCACACACTGTGTACCCTGCCTCCCCACACCCCCCCCATACCCCATACTTATCTCCAGAGCTTGGCGCGACGATCATCGGTGGACCGGGAACACATCTGCACTCTTCAAAGCCGACCGCTAACTGAGGAAATGCCGGTAAGCTGTATAATGGGATAGATAGGTTTTTTCCAACTTTTGTACATATCTCAGGCATTTTTGCTAATTTTGGCCCCAATTTTCAACATGGGGTTTTTGGGACCCCTTCTCATGAATTCTTGCACTGTCATGGTGTTTTTCAGTCCCAAAAGGTGATTTTGCAGTCACTGCGTGGAATCACCTTTCAGGACCACATAAGGAGATGACAGTGCCACTGTTCATGAGGGGGCTCTCAAAAACCCTATGTTGCAAATTTGGTTGGAAAAATCCAAAACATGACTGTTTTACGAGCATGTGTAGCAACTGCACAACGCGCACTTGTAAGTTAGTGAATTTGCAATATTTTCATACCAGATTCTCAACACTGGCATTTTACCACACCTTCTTGTGAACTGTGCACCTGCCATTTTTCACATCGTGGCCGAAATGTGTTTTTGCACTTCCGGCACAGAATAGCGCAGTCGTGGTGTGAAATCAGTGTTCGGGACACATTACGAAAATGACAGTGACACTGTTCATGAGCAGAGATCCTAAAATGCCTGTGTTGACAATTTGGTGACAATACTCCATAAAGTGACTGTTTTACAAGTGTGAGTAGCAACTATGCAATGCACGCTCGTACATTGGTGCATTTGCACTATTTGCATGCCAGATTCTCAACATTGGCATTTTACCACACCTTCTTGTGAACAGTACAGCTGTCATTTTTCACATCCTGGCCGAAATGTGTTTTTGCACTTCCAGCACAGAATAGCGCGGTTGCTGTGCAAAATCAGTTTTCAGAACACATTACAAAAATGACAGTGATACTGTTCATGAACAGAGGTCCTAAAATGCCTGTGTTGAAAATTTGGTGACAATGCTCCATGAAATGACTGTTTTACAAGGTGCATAGCAACTGCACACCGCACGCTCGTAACTTAACACATTCGCAATAATCAATGTGGGATGCTTTACTAAACCCCTCGGGCTTTGCCCTCGGGGTTTATGTAGCATCCCAACCCTCAGGTGTGTGTAAAATTCTCATTACATATGCCACCCTATGCATTATTCTATATGTAATATGCTTTGAAATAAGGGCATGCTCCACACAATGCTTGCAGCTGCTCCACTCTTGCAAAGGGGGTGGACAGCTGCAGAGGCCCCACCCCCATGCACAGGATGTGCACCTTTGGGGCACCCCACAGCATCCAGAGCCATTGTTGTATGCTTACTCCATGCCCAAATCATGGTCACAGGACCCATCTCTGCAGCGGGCTGGGGGCAGGCAAGGGGATAGACAACTGCATGATCCTGCACATTGCCAGGGAAGCAAGTGCAGCTGGTACAGAGGGCATCTACTTTGGGGCTGTCATACCACCTATGTGCCCCTCTCTGACTGGTTGTCCAGTTCATACCAGGGCAAGTACAGCCCATTCTCCACTGGCCCCTAGTCCTGGGTGAAAAGGTATGGGCTGGGGGTGTCACTGGCACTGGTCTGATATTATGGCATATTTCTGGCTTGTTTTGAAGGGGGAATGGCAACCTCTGGTGGACTGGCATGGGCTACAATATCCTGTGGACCCCCAACCCTGGTGTCACCCACTGGTCCTGCACAGTAAGGCCTGAAGACCCCAAGGCACACCACAACACTTGTCGGTGTCTGCAGGGTATGGTGAAGTGAAATGGTGTGAGCGCTATGGCCGACGAGCCAAAGGTGCATCCCAGTGCCTGTCAGTCTCTGCAGGGTGGGGGTGGGGTTGGCATCAGTTCAATACTTCACTGCCATTCCTATAATGCATCTCTCTAACTTCTGCACTACTAATGCCAATGCCAGCAAGACAACATTCGGCATTGACAAATACTTGTTTTAAATCTGTTGCAACAATTCTTCTTTTTCTTAGCCTAATCTATACTTTACAATTTCTAGTCCATAAGATTGGCCACCTATGGACACTCCTTCCCTTTCTTTACTATGCTATAGTGTCTTCTTTAATTTTCCTTTTCCCTCTCAGGTCCTCGTACATGGAGGTTATTGTGGTGACTTCCAAACATATGTAAAACAGGTTGTGTGTATCATTGTTGGATTTAGTATGTAATAGCACTATGTTATAAATACTTGATGTATATACCTTATGTTTATGAATAATGGTAAAAAGTACTAGGTGTGTGTATATTATAGAAATTAAGTTAGTTGTGCTATTTAAAATGCATGTAAATTGCTGTAAGTTATACAAGTCTGAAATGTCATGGTGATTTACATACATCCCATGATGCTTTGCATTATGGAAGTATGTGTGATGTGTTTCTTTGAAACTTGGTCTATTGTCAGTGCCCTTTGGGGTAACCCATGTTTCAGTGCTTCTGCATTGAGGTTATTTGGCTTCAGCTTTTTTTATTTTTTTTATTTGAGCCCTCACCACCCAAGCAAAGAAGTCATGCATGGGGTGGAGGCTGAATCTCAACTGCTGAGTTAGGTCATAGATCAGTGTCAGTAGATGCTGGCTAAGTGTAGAGAAAAGACATACATAATCTGTTGCTTCAAACTGATGTACTGAAGAAGGGATATGCCACTGCTTAAGGTTATCTTCTGCATGTTGAATAAACATCACTCAGAGCTTGTGTGTTGAACTTGAAGTTCGGTGTCTGGTCCATCTGTTATCCCACAACCCCTCCATAGACTGCCAGTGGAAAGTAGGGTAAAGAAGAAAGGGAGAGATATATAATAATTAGAAGACTGTAAATGAGTTAAAGTTTTTTCAGATACAGGGAACTGCATATTACACAATGTCTTTGGAGACTATGGGGGAGGAGAATAAATATTAAACATTTAAAGATGCTACATTTAGCAAAACTTATTTGTTATGACTCGATGATGATGATGGTGACTCAGATTAGCAGATAACAATGCAGTTCATAAAAATGGAATAACATCAAAGCAGTCTTTGATGCCATTGGGGACTGAGGTATTTAGGGTATACAGTATATCCACCTTGATTCTTTTTGCAGGAGGGTCTTTACCCTATCACTCCCATGAGTAGACACAAGAAAATGTTGAATGCCCGTAAACTACAGGCAATTTGGATTGCTGTTATGAAATCTTGATCAATGTGTACCCCACTGTGTATCAGGTTTTGCTGCTTTTATGGAGGGTCCATGTTCTCTATGCACTTGTATAGGGATTGTATAGTTCTGCCTACATGTACATCAGGTATGTGCACAAAATGGCATAAGCAACGAATGATGGTGAGCAGTTTATGAATTGTTTGATATTAAAATGTTATTTGTTAGGGCACTTGGATTGTTGTCCAGTTTTACAGTATTAGCATACACTGTACCTCCTACATCTATTACACCCTGCTGGTGGTGGTGGTGGTGGTGGTGGCAGCCAGTTGGTGTATGTTGAGTCTTTGTATAGAATGGCTCACCTGTGTCTGACCCTCCCTCTCTTGCTGCACACTTCAATGAGTTCTTCACAACCTGTGCCTTCCCTTCTCCCCTTTGTGGCTCCTCTCCTGCCCCTCCTTTTTCCCCCCTTCCTCCCCTCCTGGGATTTCCACTTCCCTCCTGTCACCATCCAGTAAGCATTGCTTGCCTTCTTCTTCCTCAATCTGTCTAAGCCCTGATGTGCTT
Organism: Neoceratodus forsteri; assembly: GCA_016271365.2. Taxonomy (NCBI): domain Eukaryota; kingdom Metazoa; phylum Chordata; order Ceratodontiformes; family Ceratodontidae; genus Neoceratodus; species Neoceratodus forsteri. The sequence continues at coordinate 1,409,270,248 of CM057452.1, forward strand.
GATCCCAAGCTCCTCCACCTCTCAGCTCCTGCCATTGAAGCTTTCCTCGCTGACCTGCTCAACCTTTCCTTCCCCCTCTGTGTTGTTCCTCAGTCCCTGAAGTTGGCCAATGTTATTCCATTTCATAAAGGGAGTTATTCCTCCTCCCCTGGCATTTTCCATCCCATCTCCCTCCTCCTTTCCCTCTCAAAGCTACAAGAAAAATATGTCCATTCCAGACTCCTCAACTACCTCTCATCTTTCAGCTTCTTCTAACCCTTCCACTCTGGTGTTCAGAAGCACCATTTCACTGTCTCCTCCCTGCTGTGTGTCAGTGATTCCATCTTCTAAGGGATGGAACGGGGGCACATTACAGCTGCTGTTTTCATCAATCTGACCAAATCCTTTGCTTTGGTGTGCCATCTACTTCTTCTGGACAAGTTGAGTTCTGCTGACCTCTCAGCCCCTGCTGTTGACTGGTTCCATTCCTACCACATGAGTTGTCAACAGTCGGTACAGGTAGGAGGCATCCTGTCACCTGCACTACCCATCCAAGTTGAGGTCCCACAGGGATCCATCCTGGATCCCATCTTCTTCTCCGTTTTCCTGAATGACAACTCCTCTGTCTGTGCCAACTCACATATTCACATGTATGCTGATGACACAGTTATCTTCACCTCAGGTCCCTGTACTGCAGCTGTTGAGGACCTACCCCAGCAGTACTTCAACAATGTTCTACATTGGATCCAATACAACCAACTCTGGGTCAACAATAAAAACAAAGTGTCCATGACCTTTAATACCAGTCAGAAACTGACCAGACTACCCCCCATTCTCACCACACTGAATGTCATCCCCCAGAATCAGTGCAGTTCCTCAAGTACCTCAATGCATGGCTTGACAGTAAGCTTGACTTCTCATCCCACATTGACATCCATGCAAAACTCCATCCCAAGCTTGGTGCCCTGTAATGAAACTAAGACTGCTTACCTCTGCAGATCTGCAGGGAGCTTATTACCAAAATGGTGGTCCCTGTCTTTGAGTACCGAGATGTGGTCTATGGCAATGCCCCCACTTCCCTTTCCAGACTGGACACTCTCTGTAACTCCTTTAGCCACTTTGTTATGAACTCCCCCCTAATACTTATCACTGCCCCCTCTATTCCTCTCCATCCGTCCTTCCACTGCCCCAACACTACCAGGCTCACTGTACCTTTTTCATATGCAAATGCTGATTTGGTTCCCTTCCCTCTTACCTCTCCTCTCCCAACTGCCCACTGCCTCTGGGTCCCTACATTCCAGGGACTACTGCACCTTTGCTACCCCTCACTCCCTTTAGCTGGGTAGGCTGCCTTCTTCTATCATCTTTCCTTACTCTGGAACCAACTCCCTTCCTCCCTCAACCTCTTCTTCTCCCCTGGCTCCCTCAGGCACCAGTTGAGACTCCAGCCCCACCCCACTTGATCCTGTTACCCTTCCTCCTGACACCTCCCTGACATGAACCTCAACCGCCCTTGGCAGGGCATCCGGCTGGGTCTCCACTAACTGCCTACTGGTTTCACTTCCTCAACACCACTACTTTCCCTTCCTCCCGTGAGGCTAGACGTAAGTTCATCTTACAGGTGTTTCACTTTTGTGAGTACAGTATTTACATGCCATGTATTTGCTGCCATTTTACTTTGCACTTGAACAGGCATTTCATATTGAGCTGTGACCACACTTTGCTTTCTGTGCCAACTTATTTTTATACCTGCTTATTTTTGACTAACTTACATACCAAATGTTGTTCAAGTGAGTCGTTACAGTGTATTGTACTGTTATTTTCTCCTGTTCCCCTTCCACAGGTCACACCCGGAAATGAGCCTTGGCTGAGTGTACCTCTTTCTGTCACCAATTCTCAAACACATAAATAAATGAAACACTGCGTAAAACTCTATCACCTATGTTTTTACCATGATTATAGGATATTTGAGGATGTTTCCCCAGTGGCTTATAAAGAGCATCAGCACATCTCAATACAGAATTTGTCAGCAGAAAAGGATCACTTGGCCCACCTAGTCAGTCCCGCTCAGATGGTCACTGCCTAGTCCATCTCAAAATATCCTAACTGGTCTTCAGTGACCCTCCCTCCTCCTTCCTAGTTAATAACATCCTCCTTTGTCTAACCCATTTATGCTTGAAGCCCCGCCCCCACCACTGTTTCCAGCACAACACTTCTGCACGCTGGCAGTCTGTTCAAGCATCTGCCATCCTTTCAGTGAAGTACCACTTCCTTACAGCCTTCATAAACTTCCCCCAGCTTCATTGCATGCCATCTGGTCCTGTTTCTGTTTCTCTTGTGAAACAGACTTTCCTCCTGCACCCTGTTCACCCCTATAAAGTCCTTGCAAGTCTCTATTATGTCCCCTCTTGTTCTCCTCTGTTCCAGTGTGTACTCACTGAGATCCTTCAACCTCTCCTTATAGGGCTTTTGGCGCAAATTCTGCACCATTTCAGGTGCCCTACTTTGGACTGCCTCCACCCTGTCTATGTTCTTTCTGAATTACAGCCTCCAGAACTGGACACAATACCCCAGATAGGGTCTCAACAGTGAGCAATACAGTGACAACACTGCCTCCCTCCCTCCTCCTGGTGAAGATACCTCTCCCTATGCACCCCAGATGTGTTAGTGTTTTTTAACAATTGCAGAACTATTGGATGAGAGGTGATTATACTTAGTTACAAATGTTACACAGATGAACTGGTTATCCACTTGGTTTTTGAAATGTGACAGTACATTTCTCTTTAGGTTTCTAGCCCTATTCTTAACCTCTTGTACAGCCTCCATAGAAAAACCCTGCTCTATGAATCTGTTACTTAGCTCTTTAGCTTCTTCATCAAATAGGACCAGGTCAGAGAAATTCCTTCTACAGTAGTTCTCATAAATTTGCCATAAGGAACCACTTTTCTGGTGTGCTGGGGATGGGAACTTTTGGCAAGCAACAAACAGTTATCTGATGCAGGTTTCTGATGGGTTTTGGTAACTATCTGTTGTCCTGGTACAGATTGCATTAACAAATTAAAGAATGTTAACTCTCTTATGAACTGTAGCTGTAAACTAGAGGTTAAGCTCAGCGGGCGCTATGCACAAGGGGGTAAGGTACACACCAAAGGTGCGTACCCCGCCTGTGTAGCTCTGTACCTGCAGACAGGTGTTCACCTGGTGGCATGCATGACCGCCGGCCACCTGTACATGGCCCAGCCCACCCCGGCATGGAGGACCATGCAGGGCAGCCTGAGGCAGAGTTGCGGACCCAGGCAGGGATCCAATGGGATGCCCAGCCTGGGTCCTGGAGTGGATCAGTTGCGCTTGATGGCATGGGCATGGGTGTGTGACTAGCACCTCCATGTACCTGGACCCACTCAACCATGCCCCATCATCCACAATTCCCCCCCGGCCCAGCCCATGGCAAAATGTGACAACATAGCACACACCGGACCCCTACAACAGGTCCACCCCCCTCAGTATGCCACCCCCTGCCAGACATCGGTGCTGCTACCCTGTGGTGACAAGAAGCATCCCCCGACACAGTGGTGCCCTGTCCCTGACTGAGTCCTCCTGACTCCCCCATGCCCTGTTGGAGGAAACCCACACCCCTGTGCCCTGTCCCCAAAACAGACCCCCCCCAACAGGAACCCTGTCGTGACTTCCCATGTAGGTACATGTCGGGTCCATATGTAATCCCTGATGATACCAGTTCATATGGAAATTAACTGACCATCCCCTGATCCTGGTGCACCCCCCCATCATTGGTGGATCGTGGCCCCCCACCGACAGCCCACCCTCGTCCCCATAGCTGCCAGTTAGTGCCGGGCACTGGCCAGCCAGTGGCATGTCTCTTTCCCACCCCTTAGCTGCGGCTGTCCAGGTGATGCTGAGGTGCTCTGCCTACTTATGGAGGACACTCCAGCATCACCTGGGCAGCCCGAATGAGGAGGAGGCTGTGCCACTCGCCATCCAGGCCGCAGCACTGGCATTCAGGTATGGGGTTGGGGGTTGTTTGTTGTGAGGGGTGGGGACCCTGAACACCAATGAGGGGTTGGGGGACCAGGGTAGGGGACTGGGACAGCATGTGGGGAGGGGCTGCATCCACAGCTACGGGACTGGGGCTGTCATGTTGTGTGGGGGGTGCCACTAATGGGACACTGCACCACAGTTTATGGGCACCCACACCTTTGGCAGCCCCAGCCCTTGCCATCAGCCTTGTGAGACAGGGCAGCATGGAGGTTGTATACCTGGGTCCACCATGACCGGCAGAACATATCTGTGGGGGCACGCAGTAGGTTCCAGCAGGGTTCTGGCTGCCATAACCTGCTCATTCCTATGTCCCGCCATGGACAGTACTCTGTGCCTTAGTGAATGTCGCATAGTGCTGGCATGCCACCGGCCTGCCACTGGCACAGTGCTGTCTGTACAGCCGGGGGATCGGGCACATAACTGTTGAGCACCCCATTGGTGAATGCTGCTTGGCCCCGCTCCATGGCATTCTCACGTAATGATGCCTATGCGATGGTTCCTGTGGCACATAGGGATCATACATAGTGCTCATTGTCATTAAGCATGTCCTTTTACTTGCTGACTCAGTGTTTCAGCAGTAGACATTATAAATGTATTATGACTTCAAATTTGACAGTAAAAATCAGTACCCTGTATTCGCTGCAAACCACACCCCATGAAGAAAGGGCACACTAGATCCAAAGTGCTGGGGATCTTTTTGCCATACTTAACATAGAAACATATAACTTGTCAGCAGAAAATGACAGCATGGCCCACCCATTTTGCCCAGATGTTCCCTACATAATTTTTTTCCACAGACCCTAACAGGTCTCCAGCAACCACCATTCCTCCTCCCTGTCTGTTTTTAATACACCTCTCTGTCTTAACAATGCATGTGTGAAGCCCTCCCCACTGTTTTTGCCTCCACCACTTCTGCTGATAGTCTGTTCCAGGCATCTACCACCCTCACAGTAAAGAAATATTTCCTCACATCTCTCTTAAACGTCCCCTATCAAGCTTCTTTGCATCCCCCCGGTTCTGGTGCTCCTTCCTATTTGAAAGAAACTTTCTTCCTGCACCCTTTTCACCTGACCTCCTGTCTTCCTGTCTTCCAGAGTGTACATGTTGAGATCACTCAGTATCTCCTTGTAGAGCTTCTCTTGCAACCCCAGCATCAATTTAGTTGTAGTCCTTTGTACTGTCCATGTCTTTTCTGAGGTGCAGCCTCCATAACTGGCCTCAGTACTCCAGATGGGGTCTCATCATCAAGCAATACAGTGGCAACACCATCTCGCTATTCGTGCTGGATATACCCCTCCCTATGCACTACAGCATCCCACTAGTCCTACCCACTGCTTTGTCACACTGCCCTTTTACCTTGACTTCATCAGATATAATTACCATAATAACCCCATGGTTCTTTTCCTGTTTAGTGACTGTCAATACCCCCACCATCCTATACTCAGCCCTTGGTTCCTGTGCCCTAGGTGCATGATCTTGTACTTTTTGGCATTGAACCCCAGCTGTCATGCTTTAGACTGCAACTTCTTTATTTTTTTTAAACGCGCAAATCAATTACCTAAGCGCTTGTACAAAAGGTAAAAAGATGCAGTGTAAAAACATAATTCCAGATGATTTAAAACAAAAATCAGCAAATTGTCACCATCTGTCATCCATATTCAGGGAAGGCAAGCCTGAATAAGTAAGTTTTCAAAGCCGACTTAAAGCCCCCCACAGTCGGGCACTCCCTTCAGACCTGTCCTCTTGAAATTCAATTAGTGAATAGTAAATATTCAGTGGATTTACAGCTATGTTATTCAAACTGAGTGCAATTATCCTTGTCTTTCTGCTGCTCAGTGATTTTTGGATGTGCAGCAAAAGCCAGTCTCTGACCATGTGCAGTGAGTGTGTTCCTATATCAGATAACACATGATCTTACTTAGAGAGGGCTCTTTCAGTAGGCAACACCATAAGGACTGAGCTGCCAGGTGCTAGGACGACTTGGAAAACTTAGCTAGTAGTGTATGGCAGGGGACCACCCGCCTGGCATCATGTGACTGACATTGGCCCAACGGTATATAATTGGCGGTCCTCCACGCCACCTCAGTTCTTTCCCACCATCGACCTGCACACATCGGACCTCATGGAACGCTGCTACAGTCAACCTCCATTTTCGATAAGTATATTTCTCTAATTTTTTTTATTTTTCTGTCAAAAACCAGTATTTTGGACATTGGATTGTATGTCTTCTCCAACTTCATCCAAATCCCAAAAGAACAAGTGCAACTGTGCAAAGCAGATCCTAGAGAAAGATGGCCATAACTTGTATCTTCTCTGTCTTGGGCCTTATCTTGACACCGAGGGCTGTGAGACCTGCCAGAGTTTCAACCAGGCCATGCAGAAATGCCATCAGCAAGCCCTGGAAGCCTAACTTTTAAAACAAAAGCTGTCTTACTTGGAAAAGGAACTGCAGCAGTTGTGGAGTTCTTCTTTTTCACCCAGGGGTTCTTCTGGCTCCCACTCTTCAAAGCAGAAGAAGCACAATCGGAACAAGGACAAGAAGTGGAACCACGGGCAGTCTCCCTTCAAGACACATCTCTCTTAGGAGGTTGTGGCCATCGAGTGGCCTTCTTCCGGTAAGGGAGGTGCCGCTCCAGCCAAACCTGCTCCTCTCTCATTGGAGCAGCCTTTGTCCCCCTTGCCCGAGCTGGTAATGGTTCTGGCAGGGGCCCCCGGCAATTTGGAGGGTCCTACCCTTAGGCCCTTCCACCTTTCAACAGGGTCTAAGTTGAGTGGTATGGCTGGTAAGTCAGACGCAGGCTCTGCCCAATACTGCACAGCACCAGTGCTTACATCTGACCTCAATTCAAGGACTGAATCTGGTCCTTTAAACAAGCGCCCACTGCCGCCTTGGCCTCAGCCATCTCAAAAGGAATACCCTCTTGGGACATCCCTTTGCCACCTCCGATGGGGCCTTCAGACTCTCCACCACACCCGGCACTGGAGGATCAGCTACCTGCTGGCCCTGTTGATCAGTCAGCACCGGGCTGACCTACACTAGACCCTCCCAGGGACCTTCTGACAGACCCTTCATCTGGGCCTCCTCCTCAGCCCCAGACTCCAGAGGAGCCAATTACCCCATCTGAGCCAATGCTGGGCTCCACCGTTGGACCACCACCAGACCCCCCTCAGCCTGGGTCTTCTGGCCTGCCTTCAGACCCTCAGCCAGGTCCCTCTGCTCTGCCATCGGGTCCTTTCCCAAATTACCAGATTCCAAGCTACCCTACGCTGAGTTACCCAATGCCAGGGTACCTGATGACAGACTACCCAATGCCGGGGTACCTGATGCCAGATTATCCAACACCGGGGTACCCGATGCTTGGGTACCCCATGCCCAGCTATCCCCCATTCAGGTATCACACTCTGGCCTACCCATATCCCCCACTGGCCCCATCTCACATGCCAGTGGATTATGAGGCTCTCTTTGATTCCTGTTAGAACAAAGCCAAACATCAGTTATCCTCATAGCTAGACCGACATCTGCTGAATGATGCTCCTATGCCAGTATGCCCAACTCCCACTCCTAGGTCCCTGTCCCCTTTTGGGACTCATTCTCCTTCCTCCAGTCACATGATGGGTGCTTCCGCATTGAAGGTCTGGGGGCATGGGATGGCTGACCCTCAGAGAGAAAGGATTCCTGTCGAATAGGCCTGGACCCTTGTCAGGAGCCCTTGGCCAGGCTTGGAATTGAATTCTTCCTCTTTGGGCTCTGAGTTCCCTCTGGAAGACCATAAGACCAAGGAGACTCCTAAGCCTCCACTGGAGGATCCCTCCTTTATGGACATCCTCCAAAAAATTCAGGACACAAATGACTGGAGGACCATGGAGTAGGATCCCCAGTGACAGAGGTTGGTGGAGCACCTGGTCCCTTCATGAAATATGAAAAAAGGTGAGCACTCAGGTGTAGGTTGGTAGCTTAATTAAAGCACAACAAAACAATGACTTTCATAAAACCTTCCACTGGTTTTTATTGTGCAAAATATATTGATATACATTTAAAATGCAAACAAATCCACAGCTTTTTGGACATATGGTGGAGCATCTGGACCTCCCAGAGCTCACCCCCTCCTTATTCCCCTCTGGATGGGACCTCACGACAACCTAGCCACCACTATATGGCAACAACCATCATCTGTCACAGCAGTGTCCAAAAGGGCAAACATATTGTATCATGCCCCAGAGGGTAAAGATCATCTAGTTAACCACCCCAAAGCCAATTCAATGGTCATCAATGTGGCTCATGACCGCTCAACGAAGCCGAAGCACATGAGCACCTCTCCTCCAGACAAGGAGTCAAGGCAACTAGACCAATTTGGACGCAAGGTCTATTCATCCTCCACTTTAGCTCTGTGGGCTCTAAATCACTTAGCCCACAAGATTTGCTACCAAAAGCCCACCCTTGACCAGTTAAATATGAATTTGAGGCCCTGCCAGACTCAGAAGTCAAGACCAAAATTGAGCAGACGGTTAGGACGGCAGAGATTACCTGTCACCACACCTTATGGGCAACTTACAACACTGTTGATGCTTCTGCCAGAATCTCTGCAATAGTGGTCTGCCTTCGCAGGCATGCCTGGTTGAGGGTGTCTGATTTTGCCCATGATGTTCAGGGGTCTATTCTGGATGCCCCTTTCAGGAGCTAGGTGCTTTTTGGAGGGCATATCTAGGACATAATGACCGATATGAAGGAGAGAGGGAAGGCCCTTCATTTAGTGTACTCCCTCTATCACACCAATGCTAAGCCTCAGCAGCCTTTTCATCATCAACAAAGGCTCCAGGCAAGACAACAGCCCACCAAATGTCACGGCACATGTCGGGCTCCCTCATCTGTCACCCCCCCCACCAAGTCAAATAGACCTTCTGGGGTGGCACACCCCAACCCTCCCTCTGCCTCTTGACTCATGGCAAGCCCCCCAACCCCGCCTGCAGTTCCAGAGGAGCCAGTCGGGGGCAGATTCGCCAGCCACTTGTCCAGTTGGGAGGTGATCATGCCAGATTCCTGAGTCCTTCAGTTAATGCCTCAATGTCACACGCTGGAGTTCATGGAGTGACCTCCAGAAAATCCTCCAGGTCACTCTCATTACCCAAGAGGTCACATTCCATTCATCAGAGAGGAGATTGTGACTCTGGTACAAACATCTGCTAAGAGCCCATTCTTCAGGGCCAGAGAGGAAGCGGGTATTACTCCCACTTCTTTCTAGTCACAAAAAAGATGGGAAACCTTCGTCCAGTCCTAGATCTCAGCATACTCAACATGTACGTCAACTACAAGAAGTTTTGCATGCTGATCCTTCCAGGACTCTTGCCACTGCTCCATCGGGGACACTGACTCTGCGCAGTGAATATGCAGGATGCTTACATGCATATCCCTATCTTCCCTGCCCACTACCGCCTCCTCAGGTTTACCTTCCAGGGGGCATTTCCAATTCAAGGCTCTCCCCTTTGGCCTGTCATCAGCACAAAAGGTGTTCACCAAGTGCCTGGTGGTGATGGTAGCAGTGGCTTTACGCCACCACAGCAACTTTGTGTTCCCGTACCTCAATGGCTGTCTCCTGTCAGCACCGTCAAGGGACCACCTGGAGGCTTCCATAGTGAATACCCTGGACCTGTTACACAGAGTAGGAATTATGGTGAACCACCCAAAGTCCCACCTTGTTCCTTCCCAACACATCCAATTCAATGGAATGGTGTTGGATACAACAGAGGGTCAGACTTTCCTCCCCCTACACAAGGAGGAAACACAGCAGAGACAAACCTGGCTTGTGGCCTCCAGCTGTTGGACAATGGCCAGCATGATTCTCCACCTTCTGGGTCTTATGGTGGTGGCCATTCCCACTATACCTCTGGCGTTGCTCCACATGTGGGTCATGCAGTGGACGCTCCGAGTACAGTGGGACCAGAGGTCGGATGACCTGGATCACAGGGTTCTGGTATCCAATCCTATGCAGACCAACCTCCTTTGATGGCAGGATTTGATGAATCTCTGCCAGGGGGTCCCTTTTCAACCTTCTCCCCAAGTCCAAACCCTGACAACAGATGCATCTGGTCAGGACTAGGGAGTGCATCTTGTAGATTGCAGAATCAAGGGATCCTGGTCACAGCGGTAACTCTCACTGCACATAAATGTGCTTGAGATCCGTGCTGTCATGTATGCCCGCCAAGCCTTCCAGCCTCATCTTCTCCAAGGACCACTCCTAGTCCAGTCAGACAATATGAGTGTGGTCTGGTACCTGAACAAGCAGGTAGGCACTCGGTCATACCCCCTATGCAGGGAAGCAATGCGAGTGTGGTATTGGGCAATTCAGCACAAGATCCAGCTCACAGAAGATCATGTCCCGGGCATCCAAAACATCCTGGCAGACAGTCTCAGCTTCACTCAGGCAAGGGTTCAAGAGTGGGAACTGAGTCAGACTGGTGGTCGAGGACATCTTTGATCTTTGTGGTCGACCAGATCACGATCTGTTTGCCTCATCATCCAACACAAAACATCCCAGTTTTTGCTCACTTGTTCCCGGACCTGGAGTTTACTGGTGAGATGCATGGTCTCTTGGCTGGATGGAGAGGTTCTTGAACATCTTCCCACCCTTCCTGCTGCTGCAGAGTGTGCTCCTCAAACTGCAGGTGGAGGCAGCTCTAATGATACTAATTGCTCCATATTGACCTCACCAAATATGGTTCCCTTTGCTCCAGCAGTTAGTGGCAGAACCTCTGGTTCCTCTTGCTCTCTGTTGGGACTTTCTGACCCAGGATCAGGGCATGCTGGTCCATCCGGACCTCAAGTTCCTTCACCTTCATGCATGGCACCTTCAGACATAGCTGTCTCTTGCTTTGGGGTTTCTCCTAGAGTTGCTGTGGTCCTCATGGAGGCCAGAAAGCCTTCCACATGCACCACCTATGCTATGAAGTGGAAGAGATTCTCTATCTGGGCAACTACCAAAGGTTGGGACCCTTTCTCATGTCCTGCTCCTCAGGTCATGGAGTACCTGTTGCACCTATCCAACCTAGGACTTAGTTATTCCAGTGAGGAACCCTGTTCCCCCATGGGATCTGAACTTTATCCTTGAGAAACTTATTTTGCCTCCCTTTAAACCGGCCATGAGTTGTGACCTGCGCTCTTTATCTTGGAAAGCACTGTTTTAAGTTGCTATTACTTCTGCTTGAAGGATTTCTGAGCTTCGTGCCCCTATGTGTAAGGAGCCCTATTTCATTTTTCACAGAGACCAGGTGGCTGTGCATACTAATCCTAAGTTTTTACTAAAGGTGGTTTCTGAGTTTATAATAAATTAGACTATACACTTACCAGTGTATTACCCGGAGCACTCTAACCAAGGAGAGGCATTTCTGCACACATTGAATGTGCACAGAATTTAGTGTTACTATACAAACTGGGCAAAGTCAGTCTGGAAATCAGATCAGCTTTTTGTTTCCTTTGCACACAAAATGGAGGGAACTGCAGTTTCAAAACAGTGTTTGTCCAAATAGTTGGCAAATTGCATTTTGCTTTGTAATCAGAAGTACAACAAACCCCTTCTGGGGGAAGTTAAAAGGCATTCAGATCTATGACTGGTCATCTACAAAATTTTTGTTGAACGACCGTACAGCAAAACCATCATGTTGACCGCATTTGCAGTCGGCATATGGTTTCTCACTAAGGAGCATGTTTTCTTCACCCGCTGTGCCCTCTGTACCCCCCACTAAATATAATCAACTCCAAGTCAGAGCTGATTAGGGGAGGGGGTGCAAGACCCCCGGAATACAGTGCAGGGGTGCAGTGCTGCCACTACAGCAACCTGGTGCTGTAGTCCTTGTAGTGATGGTCGCTATCGAAATGTTGCTGTCGGCGGTGTATACCAAGGGCATTCCACCAGAGGCATGGCTGCATCTACTGTTTGCTTTAGAAATGTCTCTGCTACATATACTTGTGAGGCAGCTACTAGGAGCTCTGTCTACACCTTCACTAAGCACTACAGTCTGGACATTGTTTCTAGGCGTAGGGAAGGCTTTGGACTGGCCATCCTTCATGACCTCCTGTCCTAGTTCTTTTGCACTTTTACTGCAGACCTTTATTCTGCCTCCTGTGTTCAGTCTTTGCCTGACTTGCACTGCTTAGGATTCAGTCCTTATGGTGTTGCCTACTGCAAGTGCCCTCTCATAGTAAGATAGTACAGTTACGTAAGAACTTACTGTAACAGTAGATCTTCGAGAGGGGCTCTTGTAGTAGGCAAGGGTTTCCCTCCCTCCTTCCCCCTACTGCTGTTTCCTTTTTTCTAAGCCTTACTCGTGGATCCAGGACCCCACTCTTTCTCCTGTCATATCATTCACAGGTCTCCGGCAGCAGGACTGAGGCGAGCGTGGGGGACTGCCCTCTATATACCGTTGGGCCGACATTGGTCACATGACATCAGGTAGGCGGTCCTCCACCAGACACTGCTAGCTAAGTTTCCTGTCTGGTCCTCGTGCCTGGCGGCTCAGTCCTTATGGTGTTGCTTATTACAAGATCCTCTCTCGAAGATCTACTGTGACGGTAAGTTCTAACGTAACTGTACTTTGTAAAAATGTATGATTAGGAAAGAAAGACAAATTTGCAATGTTTGTGCTCTAAAGTGCTACATGGAATTCTAGAGCACCCATAGCAACAGAAAACAAAACATATACGGTGCTCACTTACAGTCCAAATCAAAATACTCCAAGGCAAGATCCAGTGCAGATCCAGTTGCGAAAGAGCACGAGTGTTTGTCAGCAGTAAGCATAAGCACTCACCTAATCATTGTATCTTGTCTCTGTGGCCCATAATAAATTAGCACTTTTGCAGCTGAATCCTACTTTAGAATTTTGACCATCAGTGTGCACTGAGTATTTTTTTGTTTTCCATAAATGTATATGATATGTAATGGGCTTATTCAGTGTTGTACTGCACTAACAAAAGACTTGGCAGTCACAACATGCCACAGGCAGACTTCAAATTAACTGAGCTTTATATTGTGTTTACTGTTTGAATACATGGATGATCATCCCATTTAAACAGAACACCATGTAATCATGCAATTAGACATGACAAGAGGGTGTACTTATATTATTTATCCTGAGATAATCATACCTTTGGGATAAACTAGCAATGAGGCTATTGGCAGATCTAGGACAGGGCCTGCCAGGGCACACGCCATGGTGATGATCTAATGCGCCGAGTTGTGCCTCAGCAGTGATACATAGCTGGCAACATAGCTGGATTTAAACTTCCCTACACGTCGAGACACATGCCCTCTATACACAGCATGTGCCCTAGTCACCCTGAATTCCTGGATCTGCCACTGCATTAGGCAAAGTTAAGTACCTCTAACCTCCATGATGAAAAGAGTATCTTATGATAACCTTCCCCACCTTCTCGTGCAATTGAGAAAACAAAAAAGGTTTGATTTTCTTTTCATTTTGACAGTTTAATAAACATTCTGCTTGTTCACTTTAGTTCAGAATGTTGAGCAGGTATATTGATGGATTTCTTCTTCCTCATTTAGAATTATTTTGCAATTCTGTTTGGTCTTTACATCAAATACGTGTTTTCCCACACATTTTTCCTTTTGGCCTCCCTCGTTCCCCAACCTCAGTGTATGTACTTTCCACAAAAGCACCATTCACCTAGCTGAGAAGGAACTAGGCTGTGTGGCTACATTCTGAGTTGATGACAATGTCATGTAGTGATCAGTCAGCAGGGGGTCATATGTTGGATGGCCCACGCTCTCTCTTTCTAGCCACTGAGTGCCTCATCCCTGTGATGCAATCAGACCCCAACCAGCTTCATTGTGGTATCCTGGGGATTGCACATGAACCCCATGCTCCCAAGTAGCAGTACCTATGGTAGGCTGTAGCAACACAAGGATAAAAGGCAGTATTAACAGGATGCTAGCGGTGGTTGTGTAACAGCACAAGGATAAAAGGCAGCACTCATAAGACACTGGTTGTAAGTTGGTAAAAGCACAAGGATTTTGTTTCTGCTTTTAGAAGTAGTGCATTAGGGAAAGCAGAGGGGTACAGCCAGGTAAAATTAATGAGGTTTATCGGGAAGCAAGATAGCTGCAGGGACTGTGGGGTGCTCTTCATCAGTGTTATGCTCTGCAGGAGGAGTCAGTCCCCCTTCAGCAGGATCATAGCAGAGCTCTATGCTCAGCTGGTAGCAATAAGGGAAGAGATATCTCTACTGCACCACCAGTTAACCTAGAGATCCAGCCCCCCCCCCCCGAGGCGCACTGGTCTGGCAGTGGACAGTGGTGGGGAAGAGAAATGTACCAGGGGCAGCCACAAGGAGGTCAATCAACCCTACACTGTCCCAATGGCAAATCATTTTGCACCCCCGGAGGAGGCTCAAGTACCTGACATCAACAGGGGAAAATCTGAGTCAGATGGGGGAAATGAGAGTAATGATTCTGTGGCACCCAGAGGTGACAATAATAAAAAGGAAACAAGGACAGACTTAATGGTTGGCGATTCTATGATCAGGGGAGTAGAGATGGTTGTGGGTGAGGGAGATGAGGGCTGGGGGATGGTCAGGTGCCTTATGGTGTATCAGCCATCTGTAACATAGACAGAATAGGAAGGATGGGTGTACTGAGAACATGGGTACCAATGGCCTCTTAAACCAACCTGTAGAACAATGAAGCTGAAATTTCAGTGGTTGGAGGACATATTTCAGACACATTAGGCCTCCCTGACTTTTTCTGAGGTCCACCCCCTATGGGGTTGGTGGGAAGGGAAGACAGAGTAAGAAGGCAGGAGATAGATGAATTGAATAGATGCTTTAAGGGATGGTGTTAAGGGAAACAGTACCATTTTGTAGGGGACTGGTTGGACTTCTGAAACACTTCGAAGGTGACGACCTTCACTTGACAAGAGAGGGGACCAGCATACTGGCACAGAAGTTTGATATCTGCATTTGACAGTTAATCTGATTTTAGGGGACACTGAGGATAGGGAAATATGGTAATGTGAGGAGGGAGGGAGGAGGAGGAGAAAACCTAGCTAGTGCTCACCCCATACTGGGACTGGTAGAAGTAAGTGGGTAAAAATACAGTAAGGTTGAGATTCAAAAAGGAATAGTGGAAAAGACAAAGGGGGAAATGCCCTCAGGGTCTGCAAGCAATAGGAAAAATAAGAATATTGGATTTAATAAGGTTAATTAATAAGGTTTAATAAGGTCTAAATAAGAAGATAAGGTAAGATGAGATGAGACGAGATGATTTCTATTATGAATCTGGAGGGGCGTAGATTCAGTGGAAACATGAGGAAGAACTTCTTCACATAAAGAGTGGTGGATGCCTGGAACTGCCTCCCAGTGGAGGTGGTCAGGGCAACAACTGTAACAGGATTCAAGAATGCATGGGATAGACATATGGGAACCTCACTTGTTAGGAAAGGGAGGGCAAAGCCAGAGACCAATTAGGGTCAACGTATTAGAGTAGGTAGGGAAAATGGGCAGACTAGGTGGGCCAAGCGGTCCATATCTGTTGTCAATTTCTATGTTTTATGTTTCTCTAAGGAGAACAGGAAGGAATGCAGGTGTAGGAAAACAAAACAGCAAAAGAGGAACTTGAGTTAATTGGAAGGGGGTGTGCCTTGATGCCAGGAGTCTGGGTAATAAAATCAGTGAGATTCAGGCACTGGTGGCAGTCACTGAGGTGAACCTAGTGGCCATCACAGAAGCTTGGGGCATAGATAATAATGACTGGGACCTGTAAGTCTCAGATTACACAATGTTTAAACAATATGGAGGGAAATGAAAGGGGGACAGCCCTATACTGTATGTCAAAGAGGGCATAGAGGCTGTGGAGGAGAGAGACATCAGGGGAAGCAAAGGGGAAACAGAGTCACTGTGGGTTCACTCACAGTACCCTCAGGCAATAAAATGTGGATGGGATGATTTATAGATCACCACAATGAGGGGAAGAGGGAGATAGGGAGAAGCTGGCAAGGAGAGTGTAGAAGGGTGAAGTGGTGCTGGTTGGTGATTTGAATCTGCCAGATATCAACTTGGACAGTCTAGTGGCCAGGTGCACCAGAAGTCAAGCCCAGTTGGATACATTGCAGGACTGTTTGCTGGTGCAACTGGTTAAGGAACCCACTACACAGGTAGTCATTCTCGATTTGATGCTCAGCACCTCGGAGATGGTGAGTGGAGTAGGGGTATGAGAGTCACTGTGGACAAGCAACTATAACTCCATTTGGATCAGGCTAGCCTTTGAGACCAGAATTCCCCTGTCAAAAACTGAAATCCTAGATGTTGAAAGAACAGACTTCAGCTAGATAATGAAGCTGGTCTAAGACAAATTGACCAGGGTGAATAGCATCAGAGGTGTAAAAGGAAAGATGGCTAGCCAGCAAGGGAACCATTCTCAAGACAACAAAATCATGCATGAGAATTGCTACAAAATGAAACAGGTACAAGAGTCCGGTAAGATTATCAGGGTCAGAGAAGCAGTGAAGGCCAAGAAAATGGCTTTCATCAGGTACAAGAAAAAGCCTGGGAGGATAGATCAGGAGAGTGCCAAACAAAAAGTAAGGAAGCAGAGAGGATGGTCAGGGAGGCAAAAGCAGACATGGAGCTGTGTACTGAAGAGTTGGTCAAGGGTGGGGAAAACAGTTCTTCAAAGGAAACAGGGAGGGTGGTACTGTTAGACTTCAAGAGCAAAGAGGATACAAGAGGGAGCTGAACAAAAAGATTCCACCCTTAATGAATATTTCTGCTCTGTCTTCACAAGGGAAAACAGTAGTCCCCTGACTGAAAATGTTATCAATGTGGCTGTCATGAGCATTTCTGCAGTGATGCAACCAGTAAGTTTGATGGCCTAAAAGTAGATAAAGCCCCAGGGCTGGATGGGATGCACCCAAGAGAGTTAGAGGAATTGGCTGCAAAAATTGATTAACCCCTAGTAGGGATATTCAGTGGCTCAGTTCAGACAGGGGTAGCTCTGAAGGACTGGAGAGTAGTGGATATAGTCCTGCTACACAAGAGGGGGGCAAGGATCAACCAGTGAATTACAGACCTGTTAGTCTTACGTCAGTAGTGGGTAACCTGATGGAGTCACTGATCAAAGAGGACCTTGTAGACTGCCTAGAGAGCAATGGTCTAAAAGATAGTAAACCACATGGCTTTGTGGCAGGGAGGTCTTGTCAGATGAACCTCACAGTTTTCTTTGACTGAGTAACAAAGTTAGTAGATAAGGGCCATGCTGTGGATTTACTCTACTTTGATTCCAGCAAAGCGTTCAATTCAGTGCCATACAGAAGATTGCTAAAGAAGCATGAGTACCTGGCTGCAGCTAGGGACATACAATATTTAGATGGATAGGAAACTGGTTGAAGGAGAAACAGCACAGGATGGTAGTAAGCAGGGTTAAATCAGAAAAGAGGGAGGTCATGAGTGGGGTGCTGCAGGGATCTGTCCTGGGACCTGTCCTTTCCAATATGTTCATCAGTCACATTGGAGAGGGCATTTGAGGCAAGCTGTGTCTCTCTGCATATGACACAAAGCTCTGTGATAGGATAGTGATGAAGGGAACAGGGAGATGCAGCGGGATCTACAATGGCTAGAGAGGTGGTCTAAGGTTTGGCAGTTCAAATTCAGCACTAAAAAATGCAAGGTTATGCACTTAGGAAAAAAAACAGGACAGAGTATTGGATGGGAGGGGTTAACCTGAAAACTAAGGCAGAGGAAAGGGACCTTGAAGTCATCATTAGTTACTCCCTCAAACAATCAAGCCGGTGAAACAAGGCCTATAGTAAGGCTATAGGATGCTGGCATGTATCAGAAGGGGCATTTACAACAGCTAAAAGAAGGTACTACTATCTACTGGTCACTGACGAGGCCACACCTGGAATAATGTGCTCAGTTCTGTAGTCCTCACCTAAGGAAGGATAGGAACAGGATGGAGATGATGCAACACAGGGTGACCAAGATGATTCTGGGCTAACAGGGAAGATATTATGAAGACTGTCTCAAGGCTCTGGACATGTGCTCACTGGCAACATGGCGAGAGAGGGAGATATGATATAAACCTTCATGTTCCTGAAAGGAATAATCAAGGGGATCTGTGAGGAACTATTTAGCAGGATTGCAGTAAAGAACCCTTGGTCATGAGTAGAAACTTGCAGGGGGAGGTGTAAGATGGTTTTGAGGAAGTTCTATTTAACGGAAAGGTCGATAAAGCCATGGAACAGTCTGCTAGTGGAGGTGGTGGGTGCCAAGACCATATATGGTTTCAAGCAAGGTGGGGACAGAGTGAAGGGTTTGGTGGTTGCTCAGGTCAGTAGCAGTAGGCAGGGGAAGTGGGGGGGGATCGGGAGGGATAGAACCCTGTATGGACAATAAATCCCACAGCAGATAGGGAACTCCGTACAGACTAGATGGACCTTTGGTCTTTTTCTGTTGTCATTGTCTATGTTGCTGTGGATCTATACAATGTGTTGCCACCACTCTCCTGGGTCAGTTCTGCTTTCCTCACAGTGCAAAAATATCAGTGAGATATACTGTATTTTTGATATGTCCTTTCTGGCAATAAAGCAAATATTTAATACTTCAATGTGATAGATAGACAGACATATAGATTGACAGGCACAAATACCTACTGAGATAGTCAGATATATAGATAGATAGATAGATAGATAGATAGATAGATAGATAGATAGATAGACAGACAGACAGACAGACATAGACAGACAGATACTGTAGACATACAGACAGATAGAAAGATAGATATATAGACAGATATAGATAGATAGATACTGTAGACATATTTTGTAGATATGTAGATAGATAGACAGACAGACAGATAGAAAAAAGTATGCATGAATTTTGGAAAATTTCACAAAATTTCATATTTTGCAAAATTTTGTGGACTTCCACATAAATTTCATAAAGCTGGAATGTGATAATTTCATCCAGCACTACAAGATGAGCTGCTGGGCTGTTACCTTGTGCCAGGGACAGTTGCCCTTGTGTGTTGGGCAGTTTGAGGGCATTTCTCTCCCCCCAGCAATCTGTCACCAACACCAGGTCAAGGCACTCCTCCAATTTGCAGGACAGGCATGGGCAGCTTTATCTCTGGAAGCAGTACAACACACCACCACTTGGCATCTGCTTGGTCTTTGTTCTACACACTTTCTATGAACTTCAGTACACCCCCATTAGCACTGTCCTGAATGGCCATCATTCATTCCCCAAGCTGCCTGGAATAAACTTCCAGTAAAACTCCTGCAGCTCTTGTGGCATGCCTTCAGCCATGTGTTGACACACAGCGGGAGATTAACCCAGTGGCATAGCTTTGCAGTTTGTTGGGGGAAAGAACAATGTTTCACAACCTCTGCAGTATAACAATGTCTTCTGACTTGGTCAGCTTCCTGAGACTCTCATGGCATGGTCACATGCTCTTGTGACTTTAGCAGTGCCCCTTCCACTTTTCTAGACTCTGCTGTGACTCTCTCTATCTGCCTCATGCAATTTTCATAGGTGGGCGGGTGGTCATTTCACAAAAAAAAAAGCAAAGTGGCTGCAAAAAGCAAAGCATGAAAATTACCTGTTTGTAACACTGAGGACATCCACATTCCTCACCCTGTGGCCCAAGTACCTAATGAACATTTTTGCAATTTCTCAAACTCCCTTCAGTACAGCACTGTGTGTTGTTACCTCCCCAGCCCCCAAGTGCACCTGAACATACCATTAAAATGTAATATTACTGAGTACATTCAGGCCTCAGTTTCCAGGGCTCAAGCTGTGTACCTTGTTACCTACTATTCTTTTTTTTTTTTGCAAGTAACCAAGCTTTATTGAACCATATCCAACATAAGATATATACCAAACAAGTACATGATACATAGAACCATAAAATAATAAATAAAAAAGTAACAAAGCGAAACAAGACCCCCAAAAACCCCCTCAGTGATAAAAAGGGAACAACAAAAAAAAGTATCCATCCAACCCCCAACCCGCCCTGGCAGCTATCCCTATGGTTGACTCACATGAATAATATATATAATCATAGTGTATCCTCAGAAAACAGACAAAGATCAATCTGACTATACGTGATTTAACTGGGTCCACAAGAAGAGGCATCAAGGAGGAAAGGATACACAAAATTAATGTATCAAGCCAGGGTCTATATCTTCCCAATGATAAAAAACGAGAGTACGGGACTATATCTCTAGTAGCCGTACCTATCCTTCAAGCATTGGAATAGCTTACCCCAACACTGTTGAAATATTGGTGAAGCATTATAAAAAGAGAGAACCGATCTTTCTGCATTCAATGCGTTCATAAACTCCTCCCACCACTCCCCGAGCGATGGAGTCCAGTCACCTCTCCAGTGGCGCAAAATTATTAATTTAGTTACCGATGCTACCATGGCTATTCGACATTTGGTTAATTTTCCTTGTATTTTATCAAACACCCCGAATATACAAGCCTCTGGAGTGAAAAACCTATCCAGATCGTAAAATTGACCAATCCTTTGCTTCACCAAATGCCGCAATCCCACCACCTTGGGGCAGGTCCAAAATTTATGGTAACTGGTAGCCAGAGAATCGTTACACTCAGTACAATGCGCTGCAAAGCGACTACCCATCCTAGAAAGTTTAGCTGGTGAAAAATATAGGTTATGAAGTAACTTAAATTGAACTTCTCTCAATCTATCCTGCTTGATAAATTTATAGATATCGACCCAAGCCTTTTCCCATACTTCTGCTGATTTACCCAAAGACAAGTTTAATTCCCAATGTACCGGGATTGGTGACACTTTCGAGTTCCCTTTGACTATTATATACTTGTAAATTTTGGATATCACCTTGCCCGCCTGCACAAACCCTTTCAACTCCGCAAACATAGGTCCCAGAATGTCTTGTCCCAGCCCTTTGCTAAAATATGATTTAACACAACTTAGTATTTGACTTAATTTTAGGGAGAATTGAGGTTTTCCTCCCAATTTCTCCACCAGTGCCTGAAGTGAGAGTAACCTATTATTCCGATAGAGATCCTTAACCCGCAACTTCGTTTCCCCTTTAATTCCCAATCTAGATATTGGTTGCCTCCCAATAATCAGATTCGGATTTCCTACTATATGTTGGGATAAATCATACCGTTGCAAGATTTGAAACTTTGTATAGAACTGTTGCAAAGCTTTAATATCCCATCCTAATGGCATATCTCTCACCCTCTTGGGAATCTTAGCCCATGGGGCATAAAGTAATGATTCTAAATCCAATTTAAGGCCTCTAACAAATAATCGATCTAAGTGAAGGCTGGGGTATGTTAGACCCTCATCACAAGCCCAAGCTTCCAACCTTGCCAGATGAATTGCAAGGTAATAAACATAGAAATCTGGTAATTGAAGCCCTCCGAGTCGCCATTGCCGGGTAAGTTTGAGGTAACTCCTTCTAGGGGGTTTCCCATTCCATAAAAAAAACCACACATTGCTGGAATAGTGGCTTGAAAAAGGACTTTGGCAAATAAACATTTAAGTTAGATAATGTGTAAAAAAGTTTGGGCATAACCACCATTTTTATTGTATTGGCTCTTCCCGAGAAAGTCAGAGGAAGCTTTGACCACCTGACCAAATCTTCCTTAATGGTTCTAATTAACGGTTTAAGATTTAAATCCACTAAGTTCTCTAAGTTCTTAGATATTTGAATCCCCAAATAAGTTAGTGATTTGGTTTGCCATCGAAGTCCCAGGGAAAGGCACCAACTTCTTTGAAGAAATGGGGTCAAAGGGTAAACTGACGTTTTGGCCTTATTCAGGTTATACCCTGAAAACACACTAAACTTATCAATCAAATCAAGAGCCTTAGGAAGGGAAGAGGTAGTGTCCGAAATATGTAACAGTAGATCATCTGCAAATGCAGATAGTTTAAATTCAGAGTCCCCAATCTTTAGCCCCTTCACCTCTCTATTAGACATTATGGATCTGATTAACAGTTCAATATATAAATTGAAAAGGTATGGCGACAAAGGACAACCCTGCCGGGTACCTCTGGAAAGAGGAAAAGCCTCCGAGGTTAAGTTGTTGCATTGGATCTTGGCTACAGGGCAAGAATACAGTTACCTACTATTCTAACCCTCATCTTAACACACAGCACAAAACACCAGACATAAGATAAGCTTGACTACAACTCTCCAGTTACCTTTTCTCCCTGTTCTCTAATTTCTTACAGTGCTTAAACATTAAATAATTAAATTTAAAAAAATGAATTTAAGAATACGGTAATCTCTGATACCCATTAATGTGAATCACAGTCCTTTTAGCTGGTGATCTGGGATCCCCTGCTATGCAAAACCTTGACCTATTACTTAGTTATATCAGAGCCTTTGAGCCATTCATTGCTCCATCCCAGCAGGTGGCCTGATCCATTATTTTTATCCTTTACTGGCATAGGGAGAGAGCAGACACAGTGCCAAATTTTTGCTCAAATTGACACTTTTGCTTCATTAAGAGTATGTTAGACAGCAACTTATTTTATGGTGACTAGGTCCAAGGAGTGAAGGCTGTGAGCTGGAAAGCCGAGTCTAGCCAGGTCAGGAACACAACAATGAAGATCAGCAAAGCTTTACCATCCACCTATCTGCCAAAAAGCTTTTTTATATAGGTTTTTCTTCTCCTGAGTGAACAACTTGCCCCTTTTTTAAGGGGCTCCCTGGCCCTTCCCCCTTCTCCAGAACTTACACATCCTCTGTGGCTCATCCACTCCTCCAGAGGGACCACTGAGTTTGCCCAAGTTTCTCTGGGGTTGGATATAGTTGCAGAGGTTATCTGATCAATGGTGTGGGCCTTCAAAAGACCAGACAGTCATCCTGCAGGACTTCAGGAGGATAGACTATGGTAGGATGGGGGATTCTGGAAGGGCACCTCGCTGGGATCAGAAAGGAAATAGGGGTAGACCCGAAATAGGCCACTATCAAAAAAATGCTGTTGGCAGCCACTAATGAGTGTGCCAAGATAAAGTTCAAAAATTCCAGAGCAAAGAAACCCTGCTGGTTTAACAGGGAGGTAACCCAGGTGGTAAAGAACAAGAGGGCAGCTTTCAAAAAGTACGAGTGTTCCTGTAGAGATGACTGGGAGGAAAACAGCAGCAAGGCAAGGGAGTCAAGCAAGTGGTACAACTGGCCAAGTCCAAGAAGGAACTGCAGCTGGCAGACAGGGTGAAAATGGGAGAAAGGGTCCTTTTTCCAGTACATTAGGGAGAAGTGGAACATCAAGGATGGGGGTAATCAGGCTGAAAAGGGAAGAAGGGTGGGCAAAGGGTAATGTAGAGAAGGTAGAGGTACTTATCATGTACTTATTTTCTGGTTTCATGAATGAGAAGGATGGCCCAGTACACCAGGGGAAAATGGAGGGAGGTAATGTAGGGAGGAATCACAGATGGGGAATTTGGAATTGATAGGGTGAGGAAAGGATTAAAGGCCCTGCAGGTGGATAAGTCCCTGGGACCAGATGGCATACACTCAAGGGTTCTAGGAGAGTTGGCAGATAAGCTGGTGACTCCTCTGGCAAAATTGTTTAACACCATTCTAGCGGTAGGAGGAGTGCCCCTTGAATGGAGGACAGCACATGTAGTGTTGCTACACAAGAGTGGGCCAAAGGATAATCCTTGTAATTATCGACTAGTAAATCTGACCTCGATAGTGAAGAAGCTCATGGAAACCATATTAAAGGAAAGACTGATAAACTTCTTGGATGAAAATGGGCTTCTTTTTCTAAGAGTCACTAAGACACTGAGAAGGAGCAAAAGGCATAAGCCCATATGAAGCTCCAGTCTATCACCCATAATAACACAACAGAAAATCCAATAACATGAACTTGTCTAACCTGTTTTTAAAAGTATCCATTGAGTCCCTAACAACCATGTCTGATGATACAGCATTCCAAGATCTTATTATTCTTTGAGAGAAGTAATGTGCTAATTTTTTTGAAATACAGCGACCACGTTTTAACTGTAATGGATGACCACAAGTGCTGATATTAACTTATTTAAAGTCTTGGCCAGTTTCAGTCATAAGATAATCATCAGCAATAATATCCCTGACTAGTAAGAGATCCCCCTTAGTCTTCATGTTTCTAAAGACAACAGCTCAAATTTGTTAAGCCTTTGTTCATAATTTAAGTCATATGCTTCCTACACAAACTTTGTAACTTTTTTTGATTTGTTTCAAAATATTTGATATCCTTTTCTTATATATGGACTCCATAGTTAAGATGAATAGTCCAAGTGGGGACAGACGTATGCCCTGTATAATGGAAGGATAACAGATTCATCTTTTATTATAATGTTTCTCCTAATGGCCCACCAGACCCTATTGGCTTTATTAATGAGTTCATTAATTTGGTTTTCAAAGGAGAAATTACTATCTATTATGATGGCTAAGTCCCTCTTGGATTCAGATTTTTTTAATTCTAGTTCATTTAGCATACATCTATATTTACAGTTTCTAGCACTAAAATGCATAATGCTGCATGTGCTGTTGTTGAAAAATAGCCATTATTTTTAAGATCGGCGCCAGATATTCAAAACTTTACACTGGGCACAAACCGTTTGCTCAGGATTTGCACCAGTTTGCACAGGTCCGCTATATTCAAAAGGCCAAATAGCATGGGCAAACTGCAGTAGTGCTGGGCAAAAGTATAATGGATGCAAGGGGCAAAAAGAGGGTGTGTGTACATGACTACAGGTGCAATGCTATATTCAGGGCATTAACACCATGCAAAGTGCTTTTGAGCGACTTAACGCAACACTTTGCGAGGTGCAAATTACCACCCAGGAAAGGTAGTCTTAACTCTGATCAAACCAGCATTGCATGACTTTGTGGCTTTGCACGACCCTAACCAGTAATTATTAAACATGGAAAGAAAGCAGACATGGAAGAAACATGCTGCATATGGGATGGCACCTCCTATGTTGCCATCATCTGACACCAGTCCCAACCATGCCAAGCATTAATTGGTGACCCGGTGCCCAATGCATACCATGGCTCTGTGTCCATACAACACACACTTGCAGACCACACTTCAGTGGACACAGACAAAATCCAGCACACACATGCAGCATTGAAAGCATGGAGGGTGTTGAGGGGAGGGTATACAGGTGACCAGACTGCACCACATACTGGGTACTGCCACAAGACTGGGACAATTCATGCAGTGCAAATGGTCCAGTGTAGGGAATACCCCAACACCGGTGTGCCTGTCTGATGGTATGTGCCCCCCCAGCCACATACCACACATCTGTACAGACAACACAGCACACACAGCCAGCCGTGTACATGCATATGTCACTGTGAGTATCCCATGCCAGTGGTGCAGTGTCCATGGGTCGCACAACAGCTTAACAGTAATGTCCACTGTCAGTACACACCTGCAAGACTGGCATGTCACTGTGTAAAGTGTGGCAGTCATTGATGCCCTACACACCATAGGTATTGCTGTGTCCCTCACACTACTGGCCCCCTTGTTACTGTAGTGTCTGCTGTGCACTGTAGCATGACCTACAGCTTGACTATTGCATACAGCACTTGCACCTCTGTCTGTGCTGTGTAGTCCCCTGGGACACTATATTCTATGCTGTTCTGTACATATGTAGCCTGCAGCTACCACCATGCACTTCCAGACTGACCTACAGGTGGAGCTGTGGGCAGACCCAGCCAGCCCCTGTACTTCCAGACTGACCTACAGGTGGAGTTGTGGGACCCTGCAATAGTGCAGGGCAAACTGTGTGCAAATCAGGACATAATGAGATGCTAATCTGGATGTTTGCCCACAGACTGCCTAAGTAGGCTCATTTGCATGTCACTTTTGAATATAGTAAATTTTCCCCCTGGGCAAACATGATAGCACCAGGCAAATGGCTTAGTGCCTCGCAAAACCTGCGTAAATGTGTTTGTGCAGCGCAAATGTTTTGGGAAACATGGTACATTTCTGAAGAATTTTACATGCACTGGTGCTTACAGCTGTAATGAATCCACTCCTTTGCTAGCACACACATTAGCCACATAGTTTACCTTTACCTTCCTTGATGTTGCTGTGCATTGGACTGATGTGGTTTGCACTTCCCTGGGTGCTATATTCAGAGATGTCTTTTTCCTGGGCTATTTTTGCACTGTACTCCCAACCTGGATTGCCCGGCTTTCTTAGCACCCTATATTCAGTAGGTTTAGCACCAGGGCTATCCCTTTTGTACATAGCGGACTATTGGTTCCAGGCTAATTTAGCATGCTGGACAGTACT
Organism: Neoceratodus forsteri; assembly: GCA_016271365.2. Taxonomy (NCBI): domain Eukaryota; kingdom Metazoa; phylum Chordata; order Ceratodontiformes; family Ceratodontidae; genus Neoceratodus; species Neoceratodus forsteri. The sequence continues at coordinate 1,409,296,574 of CM057452.1, forward strand.
AATTCAACCCTGGGACAACATTTTGAATATCTGGCCCCAGGTTGTTAGATTATCTAAATCTTATTGGAGTTTCAGCTAACTTTCTGGAGTGGAACAAGTTCTGCTGATTTTACAGTCATCAGTGTACTTGATAATACCACTGCTGATGTTTGATTAGAGGCCAGCTGTGAAAAGTTGAAATATTGCTGGGCCAAAACTGATCGTTGAGCTTCTTGATGATATGATGTATGGGCTCACGTCAGGGTGGTCCTACCAGATCAAGCTAATTGATCTCTTTAACTGGGTAACCAGGACAGTGGACAAGGGCCAAGCAGTGGACATACTGTATCTTGATTTCAGCAAGGCCTTTGACTTTTTTCCGCACAGGAGATTAATTAGGAAGCTGGAGGACTTGGGTGTGGGGGGCCAAACTGGCTAGGTGGATAAAACACTGGCTGCCAGATAGAAATCAGAAGTTAGTGTTTGGAGGTGAATTCTCAGAAGCTAGACCAGTCACTAGTGGGGTCCCAAAGGCTCGGTGATCAGGCCAGTGTTATTCAAAGTCTTCATCGGTGACATTGCAGATGGGGTGGAAGGCAAAATATGCCTGTTTACAGATGACACAGAGCTTGCTCTGTGGAAGAGTGGACACAGAAAAGTGAGACAGAACAATAAGGAGGACCTGGTAAAACTAGAGAAACTGTCAGGTGTTTGGCAGCTGAGATTATTGAGAAAAATGGTGAGCCCCCAAACTGTCACTCCCTCTCCACAATTAAATGCTAAATCCACCAAGATTTTTTCAAAAGAACAAGTTAAACTTTCTAGAATTGACAGTGTTCACACCAGTGAACACCAAACTTCATGGGACAATGTTCAAAATGTTCTTTTTTTTCAGCTGTGACCACTTATATGCTTGCCGACATTTCACTGGTCCTTCCACCAGCTTTTTCAAGGGAAAGTGGTCCTCTAAGGTATTTAAAAGAATATGTATATAAATTATTATTTAATTGTCTAGTCCAGTGGCATGTATAACGTGCAATGCACCCAGAGAGTGGTATGCTGGAGGGTGAAATGGCTACATTATACTGTTAAACAGGAGATTAAGAGTAACTTTTTAAGCCATTTTGCCCACCAGCCTATCACTCTTTGAGTGCACTGAACATTCCAGTTTGGGGTTAGATGTAAAGGAAAGCAGATCTGACCAAAAAATGTTGCAAGCTGACGGTAGTTCATCAAAACACACGGTGAACAGATGTGCCAGAACTGCTGGCACTATTTGTATGTGGCCTAGCTATCAAGAATACACATTTTCATTGTGTTCCATGGGAATGTAAAAAATGTTAAAATCGTTATTGCTGTTTGATAAACATTAAGCTTTGTAAATTTAATTAGGCTATGGTATCATTAGCCCATAAGAATGAGTATATTGTAAATTTTATTCAGCGCTCTGTAATTAAGTGTCACACAGCTTGACAATTAAATAATCATGTATATACATGTTCTTTTGAATACCTTACAGGACTGCTTTCCCTTGAAAAAGTTGGTGGGAGGACCAGTGAAATGTCAGGTGGCATATAAGTGGCCACAGTTAGATATAACCGGCCGCAGCTGCAATAAAAGGTCATTTTGAACTTTATTCTGTGAAGCTGGGATTCAATGGCAAAAACTGTACAGTAATGCACCTGGGGTCGAAGATCCCAGAGACCACATAATGGCTGGGAGGTGTACTAGTTACCAAATCAGAAGAGGGGAAAGACTTGTATGTGATCATTATGAGTGATCTGAAGCACTCAGCACACTTCAAGAGGGCAGCAGCCAAAGCAAATTGGATGCTGGGTTGTATAGGGTATAACCAGTAGGAACGTAGAGGTCATTCTGCCACTGTACAAGCTACTGGTTCAGCTGCATCTTGAGTACAGTATACAGTATTGGAGCCCTTACCTAAAGAAGGACATCAGCCTACTGGAGAAGCTACAGGGAAGGGAGACCAAGATGATTCAGAGGCAACAAAGCAGGCTATAAGAGAAGAGGTTCAGAGACCTCAACATGCACTCCCTGGAGGATAGCAGAGGGCTGACATGATTAAAACCTTGAAATACCTTAAGGGTTTCAACAAAGTGAACTTTGAGGGTCTTTTCAACCTTAGTGGGAACAGGATCACTAGAGGGCATTGCCTCAAGTTGGTATATGCTTCAAAAGGGAAATAAGGAGTCAATTATTTTCAGTCAGAAGGTGTCAGCAAACTGGCACAGAATGCTGGAGAAAGCTGTCTCCTGATGACTGCAGACAGCTTTAAGAGAGGCTGGGACAGGGTAAAAAGGAAAGTTACATGGGAGGAATGAGAGGAGTTTGGATCAGGGACAGTGCTAACATGAGCCAAAAAGGCAACAGTTACATCCTGCCTAGAATTTACCCCTCTTTCCTTTGCTGGTGGGTCCAAAGTAATGCACATACTGTACAACAATATCTAATAGAAGGGAATGTGAACTGTTCAAAATCTGCCACTGACTATGTTTTGACTCAGTAGGCTGCTCTTTATATCCACATATTTTACATCAGTGGGTCCAATCAGACCCGTGTTTTTAAAACCCCCAGCGCTGTCACTGGTGGGATATGAAAATGAAGTGAGAAGTGGATAGCAGGGGTGGGCCAGATCCTTCAGTAGTACTGGGGGATCTGAAAACTCAAGCAAACTAGATATACCATAAGGCTTTTTTCTGCTGGCACTATTTGTATGTTTGAATGTCCTGTAGCAGTCAGTAGCTTCCACTGTTTTCTCCAATACCCAAGGATTCTGCTGGCAGAGGATATCCAGGGCATGTGCACCCACTGACATGCAGCAGTGCTGAGGTCAGGCAGGTTCCCTTATCCCTAAAATGTGGCTCGAACTACACTATCACCTGCCAATGCCTGAGTGGCAGTAGCTTTATGAAGGACTCTACCCTTTCCAGAGAAGGAAACCTGTCCCTGGGAAATGCAGTCTTCCTCCACCTGCTAAACCCCAGTGTTTTAGGCTCATTCTCAACCTGTCAGAAGCTGCATGAGCAGTACCTTGGCTGCTGCCTCAATAGGCTGGCCCCTGCCTATTAGCTATTGCCAAACCAAGTTGGATTTTTGGGAGCTGCCACAAGAACATGTGGAACAGTGTTACATGGTAGGAATGGGGTTATGTCACATATACATTCATGGGCCTGACATGGATCTGGCCCTTGGAAAAACCTTTTACAGCACCCACAGTCAAAATGAATGCTGTCTCCTGTGCCTGTTGCCCCCCAACCCCCGGTCCATGTGCTTGGTTACGGTATGGTGCATGTACATGATGTATATCACTCTGTCTAGCCTGCCTGGAGGAGGGTAGGTGCAGAAATAGACAAAGTCATTTACAGGAAAAATTACACTTTGGAGAGCAAGCCAGGGTATGTGCCCCCCCCCCCAATAGCAACACCAGCACAGCGATCTACAAACCTGTCGACAAAATCGGCAGTTTGCCAACAGGTCACTGTTGGTGCACCTGACACAGAAGCACACTGTCTCCCGGTCATTCACCCTCTCCCCAAATCAGCTCTGACTGGGGTTGAGAATCTAAATTTCGGGGGGGTGAGAGGAGTAGAGCCCCAACCCCGATGAAAAATCAGGACCGGGAGACATATGGGATTTATGTCTAATGCAACTTGTGGTTGGCATAAATCCTGTCAATGTGATGCTGGTTGGCAAAAGTGTTGTCGAACTGGCATCATAGAGCCGCAAACCAGGCATGGCCTCTTGAATCCTTCACCTACTTCTTGGTCCAAAACAGATGGGCAGATCAAGGAACAACACAGGGTCAGTTAATGCATGGTTCGAGAAGGGAGTTGTGCTGTACACACAAATAGCCTGAGTGAGGGGCAGCACAGAAATACATACTTTCCCAAACTCCCAAGTGTTGCTATACATGGCAGATCATACATCTTTTTGTTTCTGGTGCATTCTCATACTCTTCTAAGTAACCACAAGATGTTTTGTTGGCTATGTGGTGGCCATAAAAATGAAGAAGAAGAATAGAAGGATGCTGACTGATGCTCACTATCTGGACCTACTCCATAACTTGGGAATAGTTACTCTCCCTGGTTGCCACACTAAGGGATTCCTAACTGGGGAAGAAAGGATAGTGAGTGGGATGCATAAATCGGGGGAGATAAGCCAGCGAGCCATAAAGCGGTTACCCTTCCCAGCTAAGAAAACAATGTGCATCAAATAATCCACGGCATGATGCAAAATTTATGGATTAATCTGAATTGTTTGAAACAAAGACAAATCCAAACAATTGTGTCAATGTTTTAGTACAGTTACAGAAAGACTTTTAGATGGATTTTCTGTTGTCATCTTATAATTCAGAATTTAGTTGTCCATCTCTGTTTCTAGTTGAAAAACAGAGGATTTACTGTAGGCCTACACAGTTCTCATCTGCCTACAGTATCTCCCTAGTATACTGCATTGGTTTTGCACATGCATAATGAACTAATTAATTTGGAGAAAAGGGCACATCAGCATATTTGGGTTTGGAGAACAGGTTAATACAAGCTATGCCTTTAGGGTTTCTTCAATAAATAATTAGTTACTAAGGAAGAAAACTGCCCCATATGCTCGGGGCAGGTGAATAAACTACCATACATTTTTCTTGGTCTAATTACTCTGTAACATAAAATGGCTCAATGAGGCCTGAAAATAATGATAGTACCTCTATAAAGTGATTTTCCAGTCATCTGAAAAAAAAGAAATATTTGGCAGAGGCATGACTCAAATCTCGTACAGTTCCCAAAACAATCTGAATTTTTAGGACATTCTATATGACATTACTGTACTAAAGACTTTTGTATGAAACCTGGCTATTTTCCCTTTCGACTTCATAATACAGTAGGCTCCTGCTGCTTTACCTGCTTAGAAATGATAATTCTCTGCTTGTCATAGCAGAATAATTTGCGTGACAGCAGGTAGTGGTGTCACAAGCAGTGGATCATGACTTCACAATGGACATGAACAACCTAAATGGATGAAAAGGAAAAAGCCTGTTTTATTATGAAATGTCCTTAATGATAAATAAAATACAAGGCCCTTAAATTCAGATTTCAAAAGAATTGTATGTCACAGAGTTCTGTTGAAGACAACTGGGATTTATTTTCCTGGAACCAGAAATATCTCTTCAGTGTCTTCAGTGACAGCATTTTATAAACTCTTTATAATTTCTTGACAGTCTGAGGATACTTTTTCGCTATTATACATGATTGAAGTTGCAGAGAGTCAACAAAAATGATGCCAACTCACTGTGTTCTAAATATGTATTAAGCAGTTTTTAATAAATGTCTCATTGTTTTGGCAAGCACTTTATGAAAATATTCTTGATGCCTAATTGGTTAATGCCATCATACTGCATTACATCCCTTAGTTCTCTGCATAAACCTTCCTGTTGTTTTACTATGAACATCAGAAAAGTCTTGTGATTCAGTTGTGCATTGTACAAGGTTCATAAATGGAATGAAACAGACATGTTCAATTCTATATTATTTTTTTACTATGTGCTTACAAGGAATTTAAATGAAAGATACCAAGCAAGATAGATGACTCGGTTACTGTATATTCAATAGGGCCCAAGTTATTTTATTTTATCTAGAATTTTTGCCCAGAAAAGCACACTGAGCCACAGCTCATTTCCAGATATGACCCTGGAGCACAGGGAAGGTAACTGACAGGCTCACGATCACACAGTATGCAAGTGGTGGGTGCAGGAATCAAACCCAGGTCTGCTGGATTTCAAGGCTTATAGTTTGGTGCTCTACCCTCTAGAGTATACTGTCTCCCAAAGGTGGCTGAAGTCACAGGGAACCAGATTTTCAAAGAGTAACACAGGGTTTGAGTCAAGCCTGCATCAAACCTTTGCATTGCTGAAGCTACGGCATTGCCGAATGATGCAACTGCATCCAATTTTACCATCTTTAAAGCAGCTTGTGGCAAACTTTGGCTGCAAGCTGCATGTTAGGGATCTCCAGCATTGATGCATGCTAGACCAGAAAAAGAAGGGCTAGTAAACATAACTTTGATACATAGGCTGGGATATTCAAACAAGTTGCGCATGGCATAACAGAGTTGCACCATGCAGAACCCACTGATGCACCCCGGCACAATATTCAATGGGGGAATATGAGCAGCACAAATCCCCATGTGCTGGGGTGCATCGGTAATATATGCATCACAGGTAAGGTTTGGCGTGCCCATGCATATTCTGCACATCCCAATATTCAGCCCGGGATGTGCTGTGAATATGCAGGCACAACCCTTACATGTACCACACACAGTTAAGCCAAAAAATCATGGAGCAACAGCTGGCCACCCACAGGTGAGCTGCTGTAATGCAGGGCGCAACATGGTAGCTGCCAGCTGTGGGTGGCCACCCGAGCTTTGGCAGCACCATCTGGTGGTGTAGCACCCCCCATGCCCAATCGCGGGCTGTAAAAATGAAGAACCTTCCTGGTGGTCCAGTTGGACCTCTCTCCTTTCCCGGTCATGGGCTGTAATATTATTTAACCTCCCTGGTGGTCCAGTGGACCTATCTCCATGCCCAATCTCAGGCTGTAATAATAATTAACCTCCCTGGTGGTCCAGTGGACCCATCCCCTGCCTGATTGCAAGCTATAATATTAAAACACTCCCTGGTGGTCTAGCGGTGCCTGTGCCCCCCTCCCAACCCAGCCACTCTTTCTTGCCACCGCTCCCCCCTTGGTCAGCGGTAGTGGCAACACCCACCATAGCCGCCCGGCCATCCGCCCAACTGATGGCATACAATGCGGCTGTTCACCCATCGGTCCACAGCATTGGCCAATGGGCGTGCAGACCGTACTGTACTACATAGTCCTGATATGTGGAAATACAGCCTTGTGTGTCTATTTCTCATTTTGTTTATTAGTTATTTAAATTTGTTGTCCACAAGAGTCTCACTGAGGCACAGCTCACATACAAGCACAACTAAAGGAAGTGGTTAAAGAGGAAGAAATACAAAAACAATAACATGACAAAAGCAAGGTGCTGGTGCAAACACAATAGTGGAGTAAAAACAGTTTAACAATGTATAGAATGATCAATTGACAAAATAAACCAAATTGTATGACTACAGTTTATTGGAAGAGGAGGTAAACTTTTTAATGAGGAGTAATAGTAACAGAGTAAGTTAATGGGTACCACAGGTACAACAAGCCAATCATTTTCTTTATTTTAAATTACAGTTTATTGTGAAGCTTTACAACTTACAACAAAAGCACACCAGCAAACTACATGAACAGTACACTAAACCAGACAATATTAATCAGAAAATACAGTGTGCAATGAAGAAAAAAAAACTATCTACTACAACATGTAACTATAATAAAACCAAAACATATAGAGGAACCAATCAGAAGAAAACACATGTGCAAAAAGAAGTGCAATTTCCAAAAATCCAATCATATACACTTATCTGAAGACTGAGGGGCAAAGAGACTAATGTTATTTAAGTGTGACGAAATGTATCCAGCCAGAAGCTCAAAGAACACCCAATAGATATATCAAACTAATTAAAGTGAATGAGCCAGGATATCAAGAATATTCCTGTCTTTCTTCTCCACCACAAAATGAAAAATGGGGAGCCAGCAGCTTTTGAACTGTTTCTGTTGTAACCTAAGATAGGTCATCACCTGCTCCATTATTTGAATTCTACAGTTTTTAAGCCATATATCCTCAGATTGAGGAGCAGGACTCAGTCACCACTGAATGATTACTTTAGTTGCTGCTGCCACAAAAATGTAAAATAGATATATTTTCCCTTTACCCGAAATACCCGGGTGGGGGGGGGGATTCCCAAGATCCAAATTGGAAATTGAGAAAGTAATGAAGTCCCCAAAATCCAATCAGCAGTGGAAGCCACCCAATCCCAAAGATTCTGAATAAGAGGACAATCCCAAATAATGTAAGTGTGAGTTCCCTTTCTACCACATTCCCTCCAGCATAAGTCTGACATATTTACTCCAAAATGCTTAGAAATTTTAAGGGTACAGAAATATCACAGGACTGTCTGCCAACAAAATTCTTGCCAGGAGGGATAAGCAGTATTGTGATGTATCCCCTTCCACACTTTCACCGACTCCCATTCTTGAATATGGAAGCCTATCTTGTGTTCCCATTTACATTTAACATGGGTAAATGATCCGGCTCCAGACTATGGAGCACACTGTAAATAGTTGAGATTAACTTGGTGCCATGGACCTGTATAGCCATGGACTCTAGAAGGGACCTCAAAGGATTATCATCCCTACAGAGTAATTCTTGTCAAGAATGATCCTGTAAATAATGATGAAATTGCTCGTAGTGAAATAAATCATGGGGTGGTAAACCTAATTCCCTACTAAGCTGAGGAAAGGATTTTATAGTATCACTGTTAAATAGTTGCCTAATCTGGGTGATCCCTTCTCTCTCCCATCACTGAAAACTTGAATCCAATCAGAGGGGTTGAAGATCAAGATAGGAAGATTTGGGTGTTAATTTACTGAGACCCACATGTAATTTATAAGTAGAACAGACCTCCTTCCAAGCCCATACCATCGATGAAACCCAAGGGTTAGTTATCCTGAGGGAACATGGATTATTCCTATCCATAAAAACAACATCCGCCATTGTAGCAGAGGTTGGGGTGGACTGTTTTAAAGAGACCCATCTAGGGATCTCTGTCCTAGACATGCAAGTAATAAAACCTTGTAATTGGGTTGCCCAGTAATATGCCTGAAATTCTAGAACACCCAGTCCACCTTTGGTTTTCACTGCAGTAAGAATAGACCAATGTAGTCACAATTCCCTCCCAACCCATATAAATCAGGACAAATTATGATGTAACATAGTTCAAAAGGAAGTGGGATCCCATAATGGTAGGGAAGAGAATAAGAAAATAAATCTGGGAAAAATGTTCACACACACAGTCTTGGCTTGTCCCCACATTGATAAAGGTAACACCCTCCATCTGTTACAGTCAGCCTGGACATCAGAAAGGAGCTTAATATAATTGGTCTGAAATAATTTAGTGATATCTCTGGGTATCCAAATACTGAGATATCAAAAACCTGAGGAAACCCATTTGAAGTTACAAAGATGGCAGGGAAGCACGCCTGTCTGTGATCCCAAAAGCAAGACCTCTGTCTTAGATTCATTAATCTTAAACCCAGACACCTGATTGAAGTGCTGTGATAACTCCAGTGCTATGGGGAGGATCCTGACAGGATCTGTAATATATAGCAAGGTGTCGTAAGCATACAAGGACACCCTAAATTTTTACCCATTAATCTTAATACCTTGATAAGCCATGGACAGCCTCAGTGGGGCCACCAGTGGTTTTTAGCTAAAATCAAAAAGGAGGGGAGAAAGGGGACATCCCTGCCTAGTGCCACATTCTATGGCAAAGCTTGGGGAAAGAATACCATTGACCCATACTTGGGCCAATGGCATATCATAAAGGTTCTGGATCAAGCTATGAAACTTCGGTCCAAATTGGAATTTAAGTAAAGTAGCATCTATAAACATCCAGTCAAGGAGATTGAATGCCTTTTCAGCATCGATCAACACAACAGTTCTAGGGAGGTCGGGGGCTAATAAATGAGAAGTATAGAAGACATTCAGTAATTGTTGGATGTTATCCTGGATGTGCCACCTTGGAATAAAACCATTTTGATCTAAGTGAATCAGGGAAGAAATAACCCACTGTACAGTAGCCTAAACCCTATGGCCTTAGTAAAGATTTTAGCATCTTGGTTAAAAAAGGAGATGTGGAGGAAATTAATGCATTTTGTGGGGTCCTTCCTCGGTTCTGGTAAGACAGTGATTAGTGCCTCCCCCCATGAATCAGGTAAAGCTCTGGTATCATGGGCAGAATTACAAACTTTGGTTAATACCTGGACCAGATCAGAAGCAAATTTGTTATAAAATTCAGCTATAAAACCATCCAGACCGGGAGCTTTTCCTATTGTCAAAGAGTTGATAACAATCATAATTTTGTCTTCCATAAAGGGAACATCCAAATTGTCCCTCTTTTCAGGTGTTAACGTAAGAAGGTAAACATCCTGTAAAAATCTATCAATCTTAACCTTACGATTTGGACCCTGTTCTTTAATATATAAATGAGTATAATAATCTTGAAATTCATTCTCTGTTTGTGATGGGTCCATAAAGGTATTGTGGGGGCAGGCGCTCTGAGATAATTTTAGACACATACCTATTTGCTTCTTGTTTCCGTAGCCAAAGAGCTAGGAGTCTGCCTGCTTTATTGCCCCATTCATAATATTTTTAGTTAGTAAACCTAAGGGAATTTTTCACCTTTCTTAAAGCTAAGTGAGAAATCCCATCCCTAGCCAGTTGTAACCATGGTAAAAGAGCAGGGTTTCAAGACTATTTATGACCAGCCTCTAATTGTGCTAAATTGTTTCCTCCATGACAGTATTGTTCCCAGTGCTGGCATTTTTCAGAAGTTGCATAGGAAATCATGTGACCCCTCAGTACCACCATGAGCCCATCCCAAATGTATTTTAGTGGAGTGTCCCTCTCCTGGTTCTCTACCAGATAAGTCCAAATTACATCTCTGATAGTGGTGACAAAATTGTCATCATGGAGCAGGCCAGCATTTAACCTTCATAAGCCTCCCTCCGATGGTCCTATCTCAATCCTCCTGGAAAGCACGGCATGGTCCAAAACCAAAATAACATGTGTGTGAACGGAGTACATGCATTCTTGGGGTTATGAAACCTGTCCAACCTTGAATAGGAATTGAAAGCAGGGGAACTGGGAAATAATAAGTATGTTCTTTAGCAATAGGATTATGAAAATGCCATGGATCTATCAAACCCCCTTCCATAACTGATGTTTTTAACAATGTAGAACAGGCCTTGCCCTCCCTCCCAGGAACCGGGGCTCTATCCAGCCTTATATTCTCCACACAGTTCCAGTCATCAACACAAATAATCTGCCCATCTGTCAATTGAGCCAAAGTGGCAAAGAATCAAAAAACAAAAGTCTCCTGAAGGGGGAGCTGAGGAGTAAACCAAGGTAAAAAGAATGATCCTACCCTGATAAATCCCTAAAGCAACCACTAGCTGTCCCATATTATCTACATACAAATGCATCATTAGAAAGGGTAGATTCTTCCAGAGCAAAATGGCCACTCTAGCTTTCTTCCATGAGGGATGGACATCCATGTAAACCACCCCCACCAAAGAATGATGGAGTTTACTATGCTCCAAATCTAATAATCTAGTCTCTTGCAAAAAGTTCACATCACAACCCTGCAGTTGAAGTTCTTCAATATTCTGGCCTGTTTCAGCACATAATTAGTACCTTTAACATTAAGAGAACATATTGTAAGACATCCCATTTAACAATATGCAAAAAGAAAACAATAGAAACCCCCCCCAGTCACAATAATCTAACCCTTAAACCATGAACAAATTGAACCCCCAGATAGAACAAGAAAAAACCTGTATACCCATCCCACAACAGCCAACAGTCAAAAACACAAAAGGAACTATCCCAGAACATGAAGGCCTCTTAGGGACCAGCACCCAAAGGTAGGCCTTCGATGGTATATGCCTACTGGAACAACCAGGGTTCCCATCAGAGGAGAAGAACCCCATAACAGGGGTTCACTGAGTGAGGATTGAGTGTCCGAAGCTCTGGGAGACAACCACCTGTTGCACCCTCCTCCTAAAAGGTAACTTCTGGACGCAGTGGGCCACATCCTCATCCCAATGATCCCAACAACAGAATAAAATAAAGAAAAAAACAAAGGGTTCAAGAGGCAAGATGAGAGATACTCCAGTGCTCACCATCCTCCCCAAGGAACCACCTATTCCAATTCATCAACATGGAAAGATGTAAACATGGGCCTAAAATCTGCCCAGGTCCATCAGGTAACCAACAAACTTGAAATTCCATAGGCCCAAAAATATTTAGTGCCTACCCATACCTGTAAACCACTATAAACAAAGCTATTACCTATTGCCAGCCATTCAAGACTTAACAGACCTTATTACCCGCAGAAGTCCCCCAAAATACTCCAATCCCCCCCCCCACATGCCATCACTCATATTAACATACAAAGTCCCAAATAATAGTAAAGGAAGTCTGGAAAGTCCTTCATAAGGGAGACAAAACAATGTCTGAAGTTAATGTCTTAAAGGTCGATGTCTGACAGCAGACAGTACTGGCCACTCACATTGCTACAAAAAAAATCCATCAGGGCAAAATGCTTCCTTTCCCCTGAGTAGAGCAGGTTAAAGACCAGGAAGCCCAAGAGCATGCCAGAAGACCCACAGCTAAGTCTGTGAAAGATCACTGACAGCAAGCCCAGAATACTGTAAGACATTGCGATCCCAGGGATGAAATGGAAATAGCACAATTAAAATCAAGCATGCTGGGGAAAGGAGTCCAAGGGAAGAGGACTACAACTGAGGGTTCAAAGCATTCCTGGCTCATAACAAAACTCCAGCAAGAAAAAACAGAAGATCTCCTCGTCTAACAATCAGTATTCAACACATCATCATCAGGGAGCACACAGCAGGACTGGCAAAAAGAAAAAAGTCTGTCCTATTGTAAGGGAAGCCAGAATGATATGCATATTGCACCCATCTATCCAGCCAATCTGTCAACCCAAAAATGTTCAAAGATGAAATTGTTATAACCAATTTGTAGCACAAGGAGCGCAAAAGACGTTATCAGGCAAATTCCTCCCTCCTGTAAGATTGCAGCATAGTTTAATCTCTTCCAGGTCTTGCTCCAATCTCCTTTTTTTTGCTGTTGGGGAGACCTTAGCCCATAAGTCCCACTGAAGTGATTGTTTCTCATGAATGTCAGTAGAACTTTATCTGCTCAATTGAAAATTCATAATTCCTGGCTTGCAACTCCTTCAATGCAGTTTCCAGATCATCAGAAGTTGTAGAGACATCCTGAAAATGAATACGGAGCTGAACAGAAAAAGTAGTAGAGAATTTCAAATGATTCCCCTTCAAAAACTACAGAAGGGCTGTGTAAAGTAAGCCCGTCTTTTAGTAAGGAGCGCAGTGGAGTAATCATTATCAAAGTAGAGATGGTGCCCCTTGTAAATGATAGCTCCTTATGCCACACTCTTGTCAACAGGTTCTGCTTCACTGCAAAATTATATATACGGAAAACAACAGAGTGAGGATGCAGTGAATAAGTAGTAGGTTTGGGCATAAGAGCTCTGTGCACCCATTCAATAGAGAGGGGACATAAATCTTTGCTATCTAAGATGGATGTTAAAAAACTCTGTAGAAAAGTAATTAAATCCCAGATCCCTTCCTCTCCTTACGGGAGACCGTATATGTGGAGGTTATTCCTCCAAGAGCAATTTTCTAAATCATTACGGTGCTCTGCCAGCACTTGTTGATCTTGTAAAATCTTCAACAGGACATACTCCAGGTGATCAACCAGCTTATCACTGTCAGAGGTATGTTTCTCCAGCTCAGAAATGTTAGCTTCTAGAGCTGTGACAGAGGACTTCAATTCCATGTGTATGGTCCTGATTTTGGCATGGAAATCCCAGAGTTCCTCCAAAATAACTATGTTAGAAGGATGCTGTGGGTCCATGGAGCTGCTTGCCACCTTCTTGCTAGTACAGGTAAGCTCAGAAGATGGTGGACATGATAACTCACTATTTTTCAATTTCCTGCTCCTGCTCATCAAAAAATGAAGCCTCCCAAATAGAATGGCATGAAATGAGTAAATATTAATGATGAAAAAGGAAGCTATAACCAGGTCTGGGATGGAGCTCATCTTATTCAATGTTGATGTCACCGGAAGCCCCAAGCCAGTCATTTTCAATTGAAATGATCTGTCTCTACATCTGAAACTAGCTGCAGGGTCTGAGGAATTAGACATAACTGGTTTGTATCTGACTGTCTCTTCAGTAAGTTAGTGTTAAATACTGCATGCAGGCATCACGGAATAGTTTGATTCCTTTTGTTGGATCAACATGTGTCTTGTAAAAAGACAGTATAGTACACGAGCTTTTGGAACCACACACGCCCCTTTCATTAGATACAAATGGCATTCTGAACATAAGAACCTACATTTTTGCAAAGGGTAGGGTAAAGGAATATATCAACAAACACAATCAATGAAAAAATACCAGACAGTTAAGGTATGTGTTTGTCTGTTTACCTCTAATGAGCACGGGGTAAAAAACATAAAATACAATTATATCTGATTTTTTTAGAAAGAAAATTTGGATTCTGGCAAATATTTATCGAGTTATCTTCTGCTTTTAGTAGTAATTTCATTAAAATTAATTTGAAATGAAAAAATTAAATGTGACGGTAATAATGAAGGTCCTATCGAGTTCATTATATGACCATTCGGTATATACGACATAACATTGATACAATTATTCTTATAGTGTACAGATTCCCTGAGGAAGTGCATTAGCATGAAACATTGGAATTTATGATTTACTGACAGTTAAAAATAAAATATATGTAAGACTGAAAAAAGTGCAATGAGTCAGATTCATTTCCAACCCTTTGTTATTAATTGATACACTCTTGAATAGGTTCTTCCTTGTTGTTTTCTTTCTCTTTTAGAACTTGGGACCACACTGGCTAATGTTTATTCCTTAGCTATCCCAGCCACCTTTTTTTTTCAGAGTCTTGAGCCACAATTATTTAAACCATAAGACAGTGGCAGTGAGATAGTGCTTAAAGCCCCCCCCCACCCCAAGCCACAAAACAAGAGAATCTCACCATACTTCTGCTCCTGCCTCTGGGTCTATCCCCTCTGATATTAAAACAGACTGTCCAGATGATGCTATTATTGTAGTTGGATGGCTCAGGCCAAGTACTTGGACTTCACCAGATCCCTCACTGCTGCATGCAGATGGTAGAGATGCTTCTTGCAATCCAACACAAAATGCACCAGCCCAAGTTAAATCACTTTCACCCACAGACCCCTCTAGTTTAAGACCAACAGGAGCATTATGCCTTGGCAATCTCAGATCAATTAGGCCCCAGCTCAACTTCATTCAAACTGCACTAGCAGAAGAGGTAAAGTATTCAGATATTTTTAAACCTATCCCAGAAAATGCAAAATGGTAGCACACCATTTTCATAAAATATAAGGGTGGGCTGGAGGAGGCACCTGATTGAATGTATGTAGCTAGGATCCTTCCAAAAGACAGCATGCAGTTTTATGCTACTGAGATTAGGGATGTGCTGACATTTTATTTCACTGGCAAAGCTGATGCAAAGTGGCTAAAATTTGCATTCGTGGAGTTACGTGAAGTTTTCATACTCTCTGCAACTTCAACTTCACCTAAAATTGCAAAGCTTGCCATGCGAATAGTGGAATTCCACCTGCAAAGTGTGGAATTTCACCCACAAATGGTGGAATTTCACCTGGTAATGGTGACATTCTGCCATTTGTGGGCGAAATGTTGCACTTTGTGGGCGAAATTTCACAATTTGCAGGGAATTTCTGCACTTCATGGATCGCTCCATATTCATGAATTGTACTAAATTCACAGATTAATTCACAGAGTGAATTTAGCCAACTTTGCAAATCTCTGACTGATATTAATGTTCTTATTTATAAGCCTGCCAATACCTTTTTCAATGTCACTTTCAAGACCTCTGCTGGATCTGAAAGATTCTGGGCATGCTATCATGATGTAAAGGCCTCTCCTGTCTGAAATTCCTTTTTTTGTAATTGCCTATACAAAGCCCGCCCTTAAGAATATCACAATGTTGTTGAAAAATGAAGGCGGTGAATAATAGATATAATGTATTATATTGGTTGAGACCAAAGTGCATGGTATTTGGAAACCAAGAGCAGATTACAGACTTGGAAAATATCTGGGTAGTGGATGAAAAGTGAGACTTTGGCTGAATCATACAAAACAAGTTCTGCTGCATTTGCCAAATTGTTTTTATCTTTGGAGGGATTGTGAATTGATCTCTTACCAGGGTTTGCCAAATCAGATATTTGTGTGGGGTCAGGGTCCATCTGAGTAGAGCTATGATAAGATTAAGTGTGGTTTGTGCTTCAAATTAGGGAATCTCATGCCACACTGCAAAAATCACATGATGTGCAATCTGTGTGATGAGGTGGGCCACTCATTGCAGTCCTTTACATGGGCTTTGCACTATGATGAGGAACAGATGGACAAAGCAAAGGAGGATTACTATGTTAACATAGGTCAGAAGAAGGGTCCACACAAGAAAGACCAACAGCCCCAGCCCACCCCATGACCAACACTTGCTACACATGATGATTAACTGGAACCTATTGCTTGTACAATAATTGGAATCACAGCCCAGAGCCCAATAACACAGATGCACATGTCTCCAGTTCCATCGAGCAACCCACCTAGTACATGACTATTATCTGATCCTATGATTACAGCAGCAGTGGCTAAGGATCCAAAGGGTGGGGAGGACACTTCTGTGAGGCAAAAGCATGAGATGGAAAAGGAGGAAGGATGTACTTTTGAGGCTATTGCAGCTGACGTGCCCCACCCCAGTGACTGAATTTTTCTACCTGGTCAAGAAGCGAAGACGTTCTCATTGAGAATCTGGAATAAAAACATTGTGGAATGACCCTGTACCTGTGCATAATAAATACAAAGTTTCATGCTCTAGGGAATGGGGGGGGATACAGAAGAAGATTCCACTGCCTCCTCCATTGTATCCCGACAGCCAGATTCCTTGTCAGAAACAGAGATGTCATCTATGGATAAGCAAGCATCCATAAAAGGAAGAACAAAAATAAAAAGGGTGTTGTAGTGAATAAAACATGATTATACTTTTCTGTAGTATTTGCTTCTCTTTTTAATCATAGGGTGGGAGCCAGACCACAATATTAAAATTTGTATGCTTAATTCCAATAGTTTTTCTTGCTATTTATTTATTTAAACATTTATTAACCAGGAAAGGCACACTGAGCTGAGGCTCAATTCCAGGTGTGACCCGGGGGCAGGGGGGAGAGAGGAATACAACATTTCCAAGTACAGTAAGCTATAAAAAGTGATTCACTATTTTTTCATTTCTGCAGAGCTTGGCATAGGACATAATTTTCCTGCAGGATAGAAAGTTACTTTCTCTTCAGGAAGTGAATAGAGTTAGGCAGCTTTGGATTCAGGGACTTACCTTCTGGTCCTTCAGTAAGGATAGATGCTCTGACATGAATATTCTCTTAAGTTTCTATGAGCTGAAGGCGTATAAAATAATGGCTCTAGTTCTTGGGTGGGTGATAATTCTAGATGTTCATTTTAGAGATTTGGAGTTTTGACTGAGTATCTATGATCAAGAGACTAAATGAATCCTTGATACTGCCTGGGCAATTAGACCCTAGGAATCCTACAGTTTTTCAAGGGTACACTATCTTCTTATACTGACTTCTGTTTTTGTCACCCTGGCTAACTTCTCACTCAACCACTACATTCAACCCCAGAAATCTCAGATCACATGTCAGTGTAAGTAGTTTTGGATAATGGACTGTTTTCAAGTTTGGGACACATTGTATGGAGATTAAAAACATCATTATTACCAAGATTTTCACATAAAGGTACATTAAAAGAATTGCTTACCCCCAACATATCAGTGCTGGTTATGTTTGATAACCTGACTGATTGTTGGGAGTACATAAAAACAAATTTTATGTCATTCTTTAAATCGCACAAAGCTATCAAAAACAGAAAAAAATACCTAACATACTTTAATCTCTGGCACCAGCTTCTAAAACTATTAACTGGGTGCAGAAACAAAAGCTATGTATTTGGAAGAAATCGGGCAAATGCATAAATGTCAATACGACAAAATGTCCTCCCTGGTTAAAGAACAACAATTTTATTCACAGGGTAAAAGGCAACAATTTCATTCATTTGATGACTGCTAGGATATGACAAATAAATGGGTTATAATGGAACTGGTAACCAAGCAAGGCACATCCTTGAAGTTACTGTAAAACAAACATTGTTGTCATGCAAAAATCAACATGTGAAACAGATGGTGTGGATGCATAGCATGAGCAACCATGGTTGGGAGGATTTCTTTCCGAACTATGGATTCCATCCTCAGCCATGTGTACCAGTCACAAAGGAAGAAAGAGACTTGGGCATCATCATCACAGATGACCTGAAATCATCCAAGCAGACCTCTAAAGCAGTAGGTAAGGCTATGGGGGTGTTAGAGTGTATTAGTAGTGGTATCACAAGTCGTAAGAGGGAGGTAATAATCCCTCTTTACAAGACACTGGTTAGGCCCCATCTGGAGTACTGCATGCAGTATTGGAGGCCACACCTTCACAAGGACATTAACCAAATTGAGGCAGTCCAGAGAAGGGTAACCAAAATGGTGCAGGGACTGCATCAGAAGACATATGAGGACAGATTAACAGAGCTCAATATGTATACCCTTGAGCAAAGGAGGAGAGAGGTGATATGATCAAGGCATTCAAACACCTTAAGGGCATTAACAAGGTGAAAGAGTCTAACATATTTAAATATAAGAAAAATAGCAGGACAAGAGGACACAACATGAGAATAGAGGGGGGCCGATTAAGGGGGAATGTGAGGAAATTCTTTTTCACAGAAAGGGTGGTGAATGCATGGAATGGCTTACCACAAGAAGTGGTGGCTATGAATACAGTGCAGGGCTTCAAACACGCATGGGATAGGCATAAGGGAGCAATACAAATGACTATGACTAGATAGGCTACTGACAGAGCAAAGGCCGATGGCACATTTATAAGGTAGAAAAAGAAATGGGCAGACTGGATGGGCCTTGCGGTCCTTATCTGCCATCAACTTCTATGTTTCTATGTTTCTACCAAATTACAAGCACCAATTACACATGTAGAGGTTTGCATTGCTATCCAAGAGGTGTATACTCATACAGCACAGGGCTGGGATGATTTGTCTGGGGAACTATATAAATTTGTGACAGAAGGCATTTTGGAGGAATTAAAGATGTTCTTCAACAGTTTATTGGAAAACAATTGCTGGGAGGACATTGTGTCATGGCCTGTCCATCTGATTGCATAAAAAGAAAGTTCAATCAGATTTTAAGAATTGGCAAAAAACTCATTTTATAGAATACTGATTTAAAACTGCTAATGAGAATATTAGGACAGCGTTTGGCATACTGGAAGGAAAATATAGGATAGACTTTTCCTGATTAGGGAAACGGTGGAATCTAGGAATACAGGCAGGCCAGCAAGTCTTCATTTTTTCAGATCAGGAGAGTGCCTTTGACTGGGCCTCTCAGAACTATATGTTCTCAGTTAAAAAAATGTACACATTTATTGAATGTATCAACTTTTTGTATAATAATGTGCATGTGAGGGTAGTGGTTAATGGTTGGATGGAGGAGTCATATTTTATTAGGAGGCAGTATTGCTGGATTATCCCCTTAGCCCATTACTTTATGTAAGTTGTATTGACCCAGTCTTGAGGATAATTGAACAGTACTGGGAAACTGGTTGCATCACTGTGGAAAGAGGGTGCAATACAAATGTGACAAATGCAAATATTATATGCTTGTTGTTTCAGAATGACCACTCAGGAACCACAGCTTTTCAAGTTTTTCATATCTGTTCTGGTTTTTAAAGATCTAAATTGAATATTTCCAATAGCAAGGGCATGCACATTGGGGATGGCACAATGGCAATACTTGCAGCACCAACACAGTCCCATATTTAAAGACTTACCATGCCCCAGTCGAAGTTCACTGTTTGAATGTTGCCCTTGAGTCAGTCATGTATTGTTTGCCATGCAGCATTCCTGTCAGTGCAGCTCTTAATATGGGGCCCATACACTCTAAATCCTCAAAGTCAGTATAAGGCATCATTGGTATGCAAAGCCCTGGTCATCAGCTGTGATATCCATATCAAAGAATACATTAATAGTGATAACGTACAGATGTAGAAGTTCTTTTTTTTCTATTCGAACAGTGAGGGTTGCTTCTTTTTGGGGCTCAGCACATACTGTACTTGGAAGACTACAGCCTGTAGTTCAAGGGGGTGGTGCAACTGGCCACATCCCCATTCAGTCTGTTTAAGGGACTGCTCTCCTTACTCCACACACAAGCATTTTTTCCTTGCTGGTTGGAGATTCTGTTCATCTGTTTTCTCACTTCAGACCTGCTGCGGCCTTGCCCCCAATCTAGTTTGTTTGTGCTCTGGACTCTGTCAGGTTTCTCCTGGATGTATTCCAGTGTTTCTCCTACTTTGTTAAGTATTTGTTTTGCTTCTGGCTGCTGTATGCTATTTTTCTATTTTACTGCATTTGTGCTTTGGTTTTGTGTATTTTGTTTTTCTTTTGGTGCTTTCTAGTTGCCCTTTATTGGGCTGTGGTGCTCCTTTGCTGGGCTCTTATTCCCTGTCCTCCTCAGCTACCTGGCATCTTCAGTTTTCTGCCTTTGTTATATGTTTTAGCTCCCATTCCTCCCCTCTGCTGCTGTTTCCACTTAAGCAGGCGCTGCTGTGTTTCTGCTGCAACTCCAGGTAATTTGTGCTGCTTTTACTCCTTTCTTCTTTTACTTGGGAATTTCTTGCTATAGTTTTCATTACGTTTAAATATTATTCGACCTGTCCGATACATTTACTCAGCCTGCAATTGCACTTCCTTATTATTTGTGCAGACAAACATATTTTAATTTGCTTGGCTATTTAATGCTACTAGCAATGCAACATAATCTCACCCTATTCTCCTGCACCTTCCATGTTGCTCTCCCCTTGTGTACAGCCCTTTTGGGATTCTTAATCTGCTCAAACACATGTCAGCCCAGCTACAAGCAGATATTTGATCAATTTAATTTAATCTACTAGTTTAATTCAACTACTGGTACTTAAATTATTTTATCCTACTGGTTTAATTATCTGTTTGGCAGCATGGTGCCTCCCTGGGGCTTCTCCATTTTGCGCACAGCAAAGGGCTATGTTGTTGCAGCGGGCATAGTGGCTCTAGGCAGTGGGAGCAGTTTTCAACTTCTTATATGTTTTATTGGTCACTGGCTCGCCCTGGCCTTTTATTGCTGCTCTGCATAGGCAACATGGCATTAGCACATTCAATACTCAAGCCGGCCCCTCATGGCCTTTATGGTACTATGTAACCAGCAATTCCCAGCAACTCACTACCTAAGGGCAGCTGGCTTTACCCAGCCTAATAACCATCCCTTCCCTACTATTATGCCTCTTATTTACACAGTCACCCCTTCCTGTACTGGCATCCCCTTCCAAGTCTGGCAGCGTATCATGTTTACTTGCTTCAAACTGCACCTCTTACTTTACTGGCTTTGCAGCCTACTCCTACCTTACTGGCTTCACAGGCTCTTCCTCTCTAACTGTCAGCCCTGGGCCTCGCCAGCCTTGTCATTCACTTACCCAAAGTATACAATTCAATTGACTCCCAATTGGGCTTTCTAATGAACTTGGCTGGCATGCATTCCAATGGCTGACAAATACTATTTGCCTTAAATAGACCCATGAGAGGGTCCCTATTGCTCAGCCTGACCTATGTACAGGTCTTCCCATGCCTGCCGTCATCCACTACAACCCATGTGCAGGTCCCATGCTCATTACAACATATGTTGCCACATTTTGGAGAAATGCCAACTGTATTCATTACTTCCAGGACTCAGGGCTAGCCCTGTGGCCAATGGTCTCTCTCTGCACCCCGAAGTCCACATTTTGAGCATGCGAAGCTTGTGGTAGGATCTTTCTCACCTGGCCCATAGTTGGGAATGTCGTCACTCTGGGTGGACCTTCAGTCATCAACTGTACCAACAGCACCTCTTAATATAGCATTTAAGACTTCAGCGGTGAAGGGGTACGGCTCTCATGGAAAGGGCCCCCTTTAACTGGCCTAGCAGGTTCAGAGGCACCCTTTCAAGCTATTCACCCTACAGCCACCTTTGGTTCACCTAGTTTGTTCATAGCTTGGTAGGCCAGCTGAGCTCCTTGGCAGTTGTTACTCTCCTCCTCCCACCTTGGTTGCCTGTTGTTGTAGAGTTAGTTCACATCCTTCCATGGTGTTCCCACTAGAGGGATAGAGTGAGCGTGTTCCCCAGAATTGCAGTTTCCCTGGATTAGTCTACTAAATTGCAGTAGCAGAACCAAAACTAATAAAACGTATCCCATTCCAGGAGGGAAGGTGACCTAGGCCATGGATAACCATAATTTTCCTCCTCAAAGGGAGTTTTTCCTCTCCTCCATACCAAAGATCACAATACTAGATAGGCACAAGTGTACTCCCTAGGTCACATAGTTAGGTTTCCACTGTTGGATGGAGTTGGATGGCTGCCCCATAATTGTCTCTTCTCCCCCTTTGCCTATTCTCTCTCTCTCCATAGGAAGCTAGGCCTCCACACCTTACAGTCAGACCTCCGAGTGGGTCACTTTTCACTTGTTGTTTCCTGCCTACGATACTCAAACAATATGACCAACTGACCCATACTACCAACTTAACCCATATTACCAACCAACCTACGTACAGGCCTTCAGCCCTGATAAGTGTTCACTACCATGTATGCTTTACTCAACACCCTTTTTTGGCTTCTTCCTAAGGTACCTTTAGCCTAGGGAACCACTCCCACAGCACCTTAAGGGGTGGAACCCTCCCCTAGGGTTCCTTGCCTTTTTACCCCTACAGGGTGGTATATACCATGGATAGAGAAGTGAAACAGCCAAAGTTTATCTATGTTACAAAAACACAAAACCAGTTGCACAGGAACATTGAATTTGAAGGCTAGAGCTTGTAGTTCAAGTGGGCGGTGCAACTGGCTACACCCATGTTCAGCATATTTAAGGGCTGCTCTCCTCACTCCATACACAAGCATTATTTCCTTGCCCCTCCATCCACCCCTCCTCCTCCTCCTTCAGTAGCACACCTCTCTCTCCTGTGGGCTTCTTCCTAAGGTACCTTTAGCCAATGGAATCACTCCCACAGCACCTCAAGGGGTGGAACCCTCCCCTAGGGTTCCTTGCCTTTGTACCCCTACAGGGTGGAATATCCCACAGATAGAGATGTGAACAGCCAAAGTTTATCTATGTTACACAAGCACAAAACCATTTGCACAAGCTCATTGAATATTTGTCTGGTGCTATGTAGGTACAACCTACCTACAATCCTTCATGTGTGTCTGGAGGGAGAACAGCAATGGTTAAATTGTAAGTGTTGGGGGAACTTTGATATCTAGATTTTTAGGTAGGTGAACTATCAGCTCTAGGTAGTAGAACTTTCATCTAGTATTCAGTGGAGAAAGATGTCAGTGGTGCAAGGACTCTTACAATTTAGCAAGAGGTGGTGAAACTGTGTTCTTGCAGGCTCTTGCTCAACTTAACTCCTAGAGGCCAAGTAATCATGCACATCTCCATGTCTGACACATTTACTGTGTTATATTAGTATGAGAAAACAAATATGTGCAGTTTATTACAAGGCACAGCCAGACAGCAAACAACTGTTTTTGAACTTCAGGGAAATATTGAATGGTATCATAAATGGTGATTACCTAATTGGTGTAAGAAATATTGCACCATAATGTATCTGTAGTGCAATAAGTGCATATGCTTGTGTATATAGAATCAGGGACATATTATTGCTAGTCCTGTGTGAAATTAATATTTTTATTTTCTGGCAGAAGTCCACGTGGAATCTGAAATGTTTGCATAACTAATGAAATTACACAGTTGTGGCTGTATGATGGGATTATAACATTCTACAAGCAGAACATGAAATTCTACCCATTTCTACTTGGAAAATGCAGAATTCCTCCAGCATAATAAAGAATTTCACCTATTTCTGCTGGCAAAATGTGGAAGTTCTGCCCATTGAAAATGCATGGATGGGATTCCTCTAGAAATCCAGTGAATAAGTAGAAAAAGTCAGTTTTACACATTTCACAAAATTCCACATAATAGTTTTATACATCTCTAACTATCACATCAGCATGTTTCTGCTAGCATAGTTTCTGTCTGCAGACAGTGCAGAAATGGTGCTAGTGTACTCCTGTATACTAAGCAGCAAAATGAGAGGGCTACAAGAATGCAAACTAAGTTCCTCATTGTACACTATGTACCTGCACAGTGGTCTTGTAAGCACCTGATCTGCAAATCCATTATGGGTGTATGAATGCTTACTCCTAGACAAAGCCATGGCTTACCAGATGATTAAAGGGATGCGGCATGCTGGGCCATTATATTTGATTGTGGTTACCCCTACTGTTATTATGAATGTCATGCTCTGTTTGACATAAGCATAATGTTAAAGGCAGAAAACTATGTGCTTCTGTTTTTTGGTGCTCTTATTGTGTAGCTCCTGAAATACAAAATGGATGCATAAAATGTCTCGGTAACAAGTATTGTCATGGCTACAACTAAGGGTGGAGGTGGCGATGAAGCAATAAAGGGTTCTGGCTTACAAATTTTGTCTAGCTGCAACATTGAAATCCCTGGGAAAAGATTGGTCCTGAATTGTATACATTTTTCCCATAATTTTACAAATTGTTATGTAAATGATGCTCCATTTACACCACACAAAACAATCTTAGTGGCATAACAGTTTACTCTGCTACTGTTGCACGTCTTTATAAACTCTATTTGTATATTTCAAATGTTAAAAAATTAGAATATAACTTGAAGGTGGTACATGTGGTTTTTAAGTTGGGAAGATCCCCAGTTCCTGTGGCCCAAGTCAGTGTCCAGATACTTTGGTAGTAGGAACTAAAGTCCTTGGTCACAGGGAAATCACTTGAAGTAAGATACTGCAAATGTTTATAGATCTCCTGTGATGAGACATGTGCTGAGACTCCTTCTGGAAGAGATAATGGAGTGCACTTAGTGTCTCACAGCTCAGGTTTACTTGTTGAAATGCCTGCTTGCAGAACAAGGTAAGGCAGTACCATAGAATCAAGCTGCTTCTTCCTGTTTGTGGGAGTGATGCCCAAAGAGAGTGTTCAGATACAGGTATAGCATGAGAGAAAACAAATTATTAAGTACTCTTTTACAGCATGGGTAAATAAGAATTTTACTGGTAAAGTCCAGTTGACTGTCTTGCCCTTCATCTCGATGTCCAGAAATGTCATGTAGCACTCTGAAGGAAAGTGTTCATCTGAATCTAACTGTATTAACTCTTGGAGAATCTTGTCCACTATCCTACCCCCTGGGCTGGGCTGGGGATTCTGAACATCAGAGGGAGAGTGAGTGGGGTGCTTATATTGGGGTAGTGAGTCCCAGGAGACATCCTGGGACAAAATGCATTCTGGAACATGGTCCTGCATGTCTGATCTCCATACCCAAGGGCTCCACAACCGGTGGGCTGATAGCTCGGGCAGTCCCGGAATCCTGTCTAACTCAGGTGGTGCTATGCAATGCCAGATCTATTAAGAATAAGACTGCAGTAATTGCAGAACTTGTTGGGACAGCAGAGCTGGCATGCATCATCGAGACCTGGGTGGGTGATAATGCTGGCCCCATATTGGAGGCTGCTGTTCCGGGCCGGGTACTCAGTGATACACCACTTGGGGATGGGGGGGTAGCTATCTGTTTTAAGACAGAACTGGACCTTGCAGGTGTGCCAGTTGAGAAAGGCAGCTCATTTGAGTGTACTGTGGTTGCAGGTGTAGGCTGTAGGATCATTCTCATCTACCATCCACCAGGGGGTAAGAAGCGGTTCCTCCAGAAAGTAGCAGACTTCATGGTCGACATGGCATTCAGGTCATCCAGGTTGATGGTCCTAAGTGACTTTAATGCCTGGGTCGATAATGAACTCTCACAGTTTAGTCAGGACTTCCTCCAGTTGATGATATCACTTGGCTTTACACAGGTTGTTGCCTCTGCAACCCGTAAGTTTGGTCACTCTCTCTCTTCCTGGTATTCCTCCTGGGGATTGAAACCTCTGACTTGGTGGCAGAACCAGTCAGATGGTCGGATCATCACGCTGTAAGGTTCAGTTTCTATGCCCCTTCCTCATATAGGTCTGCCCCTGTAGAGATGATCTGATACCGCCCATTGCGGGATGTAAGCCCTGATGGCCTATCAGCAGTCATTCCAGGGACAAGTGGGAGTCCAGAGAGCCTGGTTCAGGCCTATAACAAGGCTGTTACTATAACCCTAGACTCTGTCTCTCTGGTCTGTGTTCATCATCTATCACTTCGCCCTCAGTTTCCATGGTGTGATGGGACCTTGAGGGAGTTGCGGCAAGTAGGATGAAGGGTAAAGCATTGCTGGAAAATATACGCCCTGGTAGCTGACCATATTAGATTGATGGAACATGATCAAATCTATCAATCAGCAATCACCCATAAGAAGGCAGAGTTCCTATCCGGGGAGATTGCTGCCACTCAGAATCAACTGGCTCAGCTATTTCGAACCATGGACAGGTTGTGCAACCTAATTTGTCTTCAGGTTAGAAGAGCTCTTTCACAAATTGAGTGTGATGAGCTCGCTTGCTTCTTTGTGGATAAGGTGGCCAGCATCAGGATGGAGATCCATCTGACTCACTCTATAGGAGTTGATAGTGGTCGGTGTTTGGTCACCTCTCCTTGGTTCTCCTGGAGCGCCTATGATCAGCTGGAAATTGTGGATGTTGCGCTGATTGCCTATGGTATGCACCCAACATGCTGTAGTTTGGACCCGGGTCCAATTTCCCTGATAACGGGTTGTTTTGACATCATAGGCCCAGTCCTTGCAAAGATAGTTTGGTGCTCCATAGAGTCTGGTGAGTTTCCTAGCTCTCTGAAGGAGGCAGTGGTGACACCCCTCCTGAAGAAAGCTGCTCTGGACCCAGGCTGCTTTGCCAACTACAGACTGATATCAACCTTCCTTTAGGGAAGGTAATTGAGAAAGTTGTGGCGCTACAACTGGAGAACCACCTGGCCATCCACGACATCTACAAACCTCTCAAGTCAGGTTTTCGTAAGAGGCATAGTACCGAAACCACTCTGGTTCGGGTGCTCAATGACCTCCTGATGGTGAGGGATCAGAAATGCCATTTTATCTTGGTACTCCTTAACTCTCTTCAGCATCTGACACCATGAACTATGGGGTGCTTCTCAGGCACCTGAGGTTCATCTGTGGCCTGTCTGGTACAGTTCTCAGATGGTTTAAATCTTTCCTCACTGGCAGATCTCAGAGGGTGGTGTTGGGGAATTTTTCCTCTGACCCATGCTCTCAGTGATGTGGGGTCCCTCAGGGCTCGGTGTTGTCCTCCATGTTGTTTGTGGTGTGTATGCTGCCCCTCGGAGACATTGTAAGATGGTATGGGCTGAGGTTTCACTGCTATGCTGATGATATCCAGCCCTACTTGTCTTTTGCACCTGACCAGGATGGTATGTGCTTGGTCTTTAACAACTGCCTCACAGAAATCCAGGACTGGATAAGATCCAACTGGTTGAAGTTGAACTCTGGAAAGTCCAAGGTGTTGGTAGTGGATCTGGGTTGCCGGACAGAGGGGTTGGGGCTGGACAACCCTCTGGACTCTGTCTCGGGGGCATTCAGCTTCCTTCCTCTGAACGGGTCACGAAACCTGGGGGTGATTTTTAATGATGGGCTGACAATGAGCTCGCAGGTGTCGGCAGTCATCAATTCCTCATTTTACCATGTGAGGAACATCACTAGGATTAAGCACCTTGTTCCATCCAGTGATCTTCCAACATTGATCCAGGCCTTTGTGACCTCTTGACTTGACTACTGCAACTCCCTGCAACTAGGGATTTCAAGGGTTGATATCCACTGCTTGCAGCTGGTGCAGGACGCCGCAGCACAGTTGTTGATGGGATTCCTCATTCGAGTCACATCATGCTGGTGCTGCGCAGACTGCACTGGCTGCCAATTCAGTGCTGGATCACCTTCAAGATCAGGCTTCTGACCTTTAAAGCCCTGCATGGACAGGGCCCAGGCTATCTGCTAGAGCTCCTATGTCTCTACTGCCCCAGGTGACCACTCTGCTCAGCTGATATGGGGTAGTTAGAGATTCCCAGGGTACGTCTTAAAACATCTGGCGCCTGTGCTTTTATGTATGTGGCCCCATCCTTGTGGAATTCTCTACCTTGTCAAATACATGAGTGCACGACTGTGGAGAGTTTTAAGAAGGCCTTGAAGACCCATCTGTGGCATAGCGCTTACCCAGAATGAATATTTTAGATATTTATTTATTTGGTTATTTAGCTGCATGAATGTTCTGTGTTTTATTGGATTTTATGCGTTATGTTACTGTACAGAGCCTTGGTTTCAGAAAGGCCCTTTAAAAATCAAGTTGTTTATTATTATTGTTGTTATTATTATTATTTAAGTGAAGTAATGTTTCCTTAATTATTCTCTAATGCACCCGTTAAAGCTTCAGCCAGTGTCCTCTTGTTCTCTTTTCCTTGTTGACAAACAACCTACTTTTCTCTACTTTCTGAATTAAGCAGTAATGCATGACAGGAGGTATTGTGCTGGAATGACATATCACCATGGGTAGTTGGTAATGAAATCACAGACCAGGGGCATTCAGCACCTGAGAAGTGATGTTATCCCCATGACACACACCCTGGAGTGCATTGCTGTGATTATAAAATGGCTTGTTTCAAAAAAAAAAAAAAGAACCAAAAAAAGTGCAATAGATATCAACTTGCCTTTTCCATGAGTAGGTATGGTACACATAGGATAAAACAATTCTTACCTTCTCTTTTGCCCACTAGGTGGTGCTACTGTTACATGGTGTCCCCCCTTCATACTTTCTCCTGTCTCGATTCTCAAAGGGGGATGCAGGACTTGCACAAGCCCTGCATCAAACCCTGCGCTACCCCGAACACATTATCGCACATTGCACCTGATTCTAATAGGTTGTGTGCATTTGTGGCACTTTACCCTCTTTATTGCAGTATGTGCCAAATACTTAGAGCAAACCCTGTAAAAAGGTCAACAAAGTTAAACCAGGAAAGGCTGGTCTAACTCACTTCATGTGGCGCATGGTATCGAGAATCCTGACTGCTGGTCAGGGAATGCCGCGAGCTCCATGCAATGTGAGTTCGGCACAGCTGGGGCTTGTGGCATTCCATCTCTTTTCAGAATCAAACCCTCTACTTCTCTAACTCGACTATTATGTTGGTTGTCTCTCCCCACCATCACCTCTTGCTCTCTCAGTGCAGTCTCCAGTCCTACCTCCTCTCAGTATATGCTGGTATTTTATACAGAAGGTAGTTTTTAAGTGACCGAGGGCTGCAGTTTTGAAGTGTGCGCATGCCTATGATGATCACATTGCATAGTGAGGAGATTGTGAAACCGATTAGAGTGATACCCTCAATTTTCATTCAGTTGTTTTTTTTTTTTTCAATTGTGAGAAAAGAATCAAGAAAAAGTGAGATCGCACACTGAGGGAAAAGTATGAGGATGACTGACATGGTTTTGGAGCAGATTTGATACAGTCAGAGGGAGAGATTATGGTTTTCCAAATTCCTGATAGTGGCATAAATTTAAGCAGACACAGTAAGTGAAAGCAGCTTTAACATACACTACCAGATTTTGTGATTTTTTTTCCCTGTCATGCAGTCATGTGTTCAAAGTAATGTGTTCTGGGGGCCCTTTTAAGAATCATAGACTTCACAAAGCTTAAAAGTTTTTCAACCTTTTATTGATTTCCCCTACATTTCACTCTGTGCCAGAACTTGTTCACGGGGTTCATTTTCTTCTTTTAATCTAGTTAAAAGTATAAATACATTTCATCTTTCCATTCTCAGTTTTTCCTTTTTACAAAGTTTAATTTATTCATTTATTCTGTACCAACACATACCAATCCTAAGGTTGTCATCGTAATGTTTTCTGTCCTGCTTTTTATTCTCAATTTATATAACAGTCTGTATTAATCCTGTTTGAGGTATTTGCTTCTGTAATTTAAAAGAGAAGAATGCAAGACATTTACGATTGTTTTGACTTAAATGTTTGCTGGCATGTGTGCCTGACCTTCATACAAGGATGTTTTCCTAGGATACCATGACTGCTGGAGGTGGGTACTGACCAGTCAGAGCCCATGATATTTTCTTGCCCTTTTATAATACCATTTTAACAACTACTGTAAATCATATAGCCAACATCTGCCACATCCCCAGGGTGATGGAATCCAGCTGCTTTGGTCTCTTATTATGCTCCAGGTATTTCAGCCTTTCATGCTCCTAACCCACTTTGTAATGTAAGCAATAATACCCAACAAAGTGGGTGGTATTGGGGAATACCGTACCGCCAAGAGGCATAATGAGGCCCAATGCCACAGGTGGAGGGTCTCATAGTCCCTGGAAGGTCTGGTATTCCCCAATACCACCCACCCAGGAGGATATTATTGCGCTTAGAAAATGGCACTGTAAAAAAAATCAATAAAAATTGTCAATAAGAAATTGGTTTTATATATAAGTTTTGTAATCAAACAGTTTCTCCTCCTGGATTAGAATGAGTTGTTTCTTTAAGGTATAGAATTCAGTCCTACTGGAGACCCTGTAGTTAAAAAGAAGGTGCTTGTATGCAGTTACATCCTCCAATAGCACTCTGTTTATGTTTATGGTTTTGGAACTCCCCCACCCTGTTGTCGTGCAGTACCTAGCTTTGTTTTTTTTTAAAAGACTGGCAGCGGTTGCCACAACAGTCGGGACAAGAAGAGAGCAAAAGAAAATGTGAGTGAAGTTGTTACTTCCAGAAGAAAATGGGCTCCTTTTCACTGATGTTTGTTGTTGAAGCAGCATCCAGAAGTTTATGCAGAGTGCAGAGTGCAGAAATCACTTTTCAAGTAACTGTGATGCCCTGAAAAGTTCAGAGAATAGAGAAAAAGTGAGAGTGCAGAAAGAACACAAGCAGCAATCTAGATGAATATGTAAAACATCACAACAAGCTGAAGTTATTTCAGAGGAGTTCTAGACCCGTGCATGAGACAGAGTACACAGATTGGGTGGATACTGAGCTGTTGGAGAAAATTGTTCAGGTGAGACTGGGGAAGTTCTGGATAGCAAGAAATCTGTTTTATTTTCTTTCAAATGGTGCAGTTATTCAGTTAAGGCGAGCGGGGTGTCCTGAAGTAATGGTGAGCAGGCAACATGACACCACTAGTGCTTGAATGAGGAAAGAGATTTTTTTTTTAAACGGAGTTATAGGGCACTGTAAATTTATTGTGTGGCACTTTAGTCCCAAATTGCCATTTAGCTTAATTTTACTGACAACAGTATTATAGTTTGCCAAGGCTAACCAGTAGTTCACGGCTCGCTTACTGAATGAGAAAAAAATGGTGGCTAGTGTTTTGAAAATTCAGGGTGCCCAATTATTCCCCAAGTAATGGGGGCACCCCAACAAGGTACTTGTTTTTTAGCAGGCTATATCGGAAAATACCCAGCCTCTAATTTTAGTCTCCTAGCCAATCAGAATGCTCAGATTTTTTAAGCCATTTTCTAATCTCCACTAACCTTTTTGCAGTCCTACACTATGACCTCTCCCCTGAAATTGTCAGGTTTGAAATAAAGTAGAGGGTCTTCAATCACCCAACATATACATGTATAGTACTTTGACTATGTTTATTAATGTATTTGGTATTTTTAGCCATGCTGGACAATCTGATTAAAGGTTCATTCTTAGACTGGACTGAGGAGAGGGATTATTGCATGGTGGAGCAGTACAATGTAATACAATACACTGAATATCACTTGTGAAGGATTGTAACATAATACAGCAAATGTTCAATAAGCCTCTGGTATACAAAATCAGCCCCAGAACCAACCATAAAAAAGAATACAAAAAATGAAAATGGTTGAGATCAAGTAATAGTAGTATCTAATTAGAGTATAGGGGAGTTTGAAAGGAGGTAAGATGTGGCTAGAGACTGTGAAAGGAAGGAGGTTAGTTGCAGGAGCAAGTGTCTGTGGGTGTTTGCATAGGACAGATTTGATTGCAAGGGAGGAAAATGAAGAGCTGAAGACAGGGGGTGGATTTGGGGACAGGGGTGAGGGGAAGGTAACTTGCCAAAAGAAGTATGGGGTGAGGGATTGAGTAGATGTAGTTGGCAGAGTGGAGAGAGTAGAAGGAATGCAGGTTGGGAGAAGAAAGATAATGGGAGAAAGTAAACCACATTTTGGAAAGAAACGAGATTATATGGGAGAGGTATCTCATCTCCAGAGAAGGAGGGAGGGAGGAGGGAGAAGCTGGAGTACAAGTACCAACATGGAATAAGGGGATTCTTTGGGACAACCTGACCATAGGAATGAAAGAAGGGCTCCAGTCTGGTCATCATTGTTTTGAGGGTGGTACTTTAGAACATGTCCATGTTGTCAAATACCAGGAAGATCATCTAACAGAGGAAAAGGCAAATCACATATTGTAGAGAAAGGAGATTATCTGGGAGCGGTACTTCTCTATAGAGAAGGGATGGAGGGAGAAGCTGGAGTACAAGGAACAACAATGAGTAAGAGGTTTCTCTGGCATAACATGACCATATAAATGAAAGAGGGGCTCCGGTCTGGTCATTATGGTTTTGAGGGTGGCACTTTAAATCATGTCCATGTGCTCTCCCCTTCCTTGATCTGGCTCCCCTCCTAATTCCCTTCTCTTCTCACTCCCTGCCTTGCATAATGTGCTAAACTAATGTGTATTTATTTGCTGTTCTCTTATTCTGTATTTTGTAAAACAAATTGCTTAATTGTTTGTGAAACCAGTCTGTTTTCCATTATGGATCTGTACCCCCCATTGACATGGAACCTTTGTAAATGAGCTGCTTGGTGCTCAAAGGTACTTGTAATCCTAGATTGAATAAATAAATAAATAAATTCCGGGAAGGTCAACTTTCTTTTTTAAGCATTTTGGCCAGGAACAGCATACTGAGCTATAAGTAGGGATGGGTGACGTGAGCGAAATTCACTTTGTGGAGTAATCCATGAAATTCCACCCATTTCGGGGGACCGAAATGTGAAATTTCACCTGGTGGAGTGGCAAAATTTAATCTGGCGGAACGATGAAATTTCGCCTTCTGCAATGAAATTCTACATTCCGTGGTGAAATTACACCTTCCATGGTGAAATTTCACCCCCGGAAAGCTGAATTTCACCCACAGAAGGTGAAATTTCACTGCGGAAGGCAAAATTTCACCCGAGGAAGGCGAAATGAAATTCTGCCTTAGGCAGAAAAATTTTGTGAATTGCTCCATCAGATGAATTTGGCCACTTCACTGGCACTTCGCCAGCAGGATTTAAATTCGTTGCATCCCTAGCTATAAGCAGCTTCATTTCCAGCTGTGTCCTGCATGGAGCGGTACACAGGAGATAATTACCAAAACAAATAACAGGAAGTATAAACAATCAGCAGTGAGACTGTAGTTCATATGCAGCAATCCACAAAACAGATGTGCAAAACAACAGTAGATACTGTATTAAATAATATCCACTGAAAAATAAAACGATCAGGCCAGATGGCAGGGACAGTGCAGTACAAGAAAAGTAAATCATAAGAAAAATGAAAGGGGAGGTGGCTCTAAATAGCCAAAGGGGGAGGCTAAATGTACAAGACCAGGGGCACAGCAAGTCACTGAATAAACACACTGTTTTAAGGGAGGAGTGTAGCCACAGGTACAGCAGTGTGAAGCAGAAACCGGGCTTGTCCCTGTAGGAACCAATGTGTGATAAAGGAAAGAAGCAGCGGAGGTAGAGTGTCTGGGGTAAAAAGTATCTTAGGATGATCACCACAGCAGAACAGCAGTAGGAGGTATGATTTCTTGCAGTGCAGTGTGCAGAGCAGTGGAACAGTATTTTGTGGCTGGCATCAATGTGGCTATAGAATTTGACATTTAAATCCATCAGCCCAGAAGGTACTTAAGTGGCAGACTTTTTCAGTAGGGGCCATTCAGAATCATGAAGAATGCAATTTTATGGAGCCTAGCAGTTGGATTCCAAAGGTCTCAACTCCATTACCGGGTTACTTAGGGAGCACTGGTTAGAGCAAAGTCAGCACTGGAGATAGACGAAGTTATTCTGCGGTGTCTCTCCAGCTTGGG
Organism: Neoceratodus forsteri; assembly: GCA_016271365.2. Lineage (NCBI taxonomy): Eukaryota > Metazoa > Chordata > Ceratodontiformes > Ceratodontidae > Neoceratodus > Neoceratodus forsteri. Next base: position 1,409,330,592 of record CM057452.1, read on the forward strand.
GACCATGGCTCCAAAGGCAAACAGTATTGTGTCATCTTTTGCATGCACATGGATGTGGTCAGAAACAAAGACAAAAGAGAGAGATCATTGAGGAGAATGGGCCCAGTTTGGGGACCGGGATGAAGCCTTGTGGGACCCTTGAGGAGGTGGCATTGGCAACTTGTACTGCATGATATCTGTCAAGTAGGTAACAGCAGAACCAGATGACTGGCATGGCAGACAGACCCACCCCACAAGATTGTCTAGTACAGTGGTGTGCAATACAGATTTTTATTTGGCCACCAATGTGGCCAGTGAAGCACCAGATTTGCACACAACTCAAAAACAGATTCAATCAGCAGACAAAGCCCAGTGTAATAATAAATTTACTAAGTAAAATAGTACAAGCAGTAACTGTAACAATTTTCTACAGTAGGGACATATTTTTAATGAGAAACTTTGCAATCTTTATATTGCATTATTCATGTATGCTGAGCTAAACATGGACAAATGTTTTGCAACTATGCTTCTGAGTACTGGGTAGTCACCATCCAGATACGAAAAAGAGAGAGAGACCTAGCTCAATACCTCCTTTGGAGTAAAGCTACAAACATATCTTGTTTGTTATATAAAAAAGCATGTATTTAGAACAGCAGGCACATATAAAAACAGGTACACATTCCCTCAAACTGCAAAAAAACAGAACTCCCAAACAACCTGTGCAGGAGATTTTTCAAGGGTTATGTTCTCAGAAACAGCTTACATATATTTATATCCCCCTACATCCACATTTAAACACGTGAGGATTTTATCACATATTTAAATATCTATTTGGGTCCTCATTTGACAATTTATACAGACAATTAAAAACCCAGGTCTCTAAGAAATAGGAGCTAGATAACAACCAATCCCTTCAGTTTTCTTAGATACATATTAATAAACTCCTTGATTTTATTTAATTGTAGCAATTAATCAGGCTCCATAATAAAAAGTTCTTTACATCTAAGATGGTAATTAGCACAAGAAATCAGCATAACTTCAAGGTTCTTTGGTGTGTCAATGAATGCCATGTCCCCTTCTGTTGCTTGTGCTTCTTTCATGTTATCTCCATAACTGCTGATTTTCAATTAGCCAGTAATTATCTGGAGCCATCATATTACCTCTCCCAGGGAGGATGCAAACCCAAACTATTTACATTTAAAAGAAAACATACAGAATTTAGAATACATATATGTACAAATATCAACAATGGTATCATATATATTCTTTTACACTTCTCACAAGCTCTATTTTTATAGGAATGGTTTTATTTCAAACTTCCCATTTAAGCCAAGGGGTTGTAATACATTCAATTTACAAATCTATCAGGCTTCTCTCTGCAGATGCAAACCATCAAGGTCCCCCCCCCACCCCCCGGTGCATAGTCTCACTTTCTCTCTCCCTATATACAGCCAAGTGTGCTTCCTGTTTTTGTCAGCATGTTTTATGTGCATTGCTAAAATGTTTATCTCTTCATTAGTAATGTCCCTTACATGTTCACCTACTCAGAGTTTAAAATTGCAGATTGTTTTTCCTATATAGAACTTTCCACAACAACAGTTGGCCATATATATTACAGCCCCAGTATCACATGTAACTTAATCCTGTATTTCAAACATTTGTGTACCATTTGGGCTTTGGAAGATTTTAGTTTTTCTAATGAATTTACAAAGCTTGCATCTCCCACATATAGTGCAGCCTTTTGGTGTACTCGCATCAAAGACAGTATTGCCTTTCTGTCTATTCGTGGGCTGCAATGCATGCACTAATTTATCTCTGATATTATTACTGTACACCATTTGTACTAGTTTACTTTGAAAGCTAGAGCCAATCATGGGGTCTGCTTCCATAATATTCCAGTTCTTGCCAATAATCTCTCTTATGCACCTCGAATGATATGTGTATTTTGTAATATATTTAAGTCTCTCATCCTCCTGACGCTTCTCCACTTCATTTTTCTGTTAAGATCTATAAGTACCTTGTGATCCTAATCCTGTACCTGTGCTCAAGATAATGCAGAGTCCAATACAACAGTGCTATACCCACGAGACAGAAATCTATTATACTGTATATCTAATTGGATTGAAGTTTAAAATTTTCTTCTGATGTACAACTCTGCTCAAGAACTGGCTCTGGGGTATATTGTTTACTGTATGTCACTGGTGCATGCTAGAAACCTCCAGTACAGAATTTCTATCTGATGACTTCCTAAACATGTCTGTCTTAATGGCACCAATATCTAACTTCGAAATCACAATACCCAGGTATGATACATTACATGCATTAGAGTTTATTGTGAATTGTAAATGGTGATTTGACCTACGCAAATGTTCTGTAAATTCTACCAGTAGCTACAGGTGTCCCACACCAGATGAAAAATAGGTCACCAATAAACCTGTAATACTTCACAGTTTTGTTAAAAAATGGATTCAATATGTATTTTTGTTCCTACGGCCCTATAGAAAGATAAATATAGCTGGGGCCCAGAGATGCCCCCATTACAGTTCCATAAATTTGTAGATAAAATTTCTCCATGAAAGTAAAGTAATTACAGGTAAGTACTAATTCAATACACTCTACTAAAAAGTCAATGTATTCAGAGGTGTTGTTGCTATAATTCTCTAGATAATAGCACATAGCTGTTAAGCCTCCTGTGTGAGATACATTTGTGTACAAAGATGTCATGTCCATAGTCACCGGCAGGCAGTCATCTCCTATTTCCACAGTTGACAGTTTATATAGGAGATCTGTGGTATTCTTAATATAGGATGGAAGTTTACATACCATAGGACCTAGCTGGTGATCCACATATTTGAATAGCTTTTCAGTAAGGCACCCAATACCTGCCACTATAGAACACTCAGGTGGACTATTTAAAGTTTTGTGAACTGTAGGCAAAATGTAAAAAGTGGCAAGTATTGTGTGAGCCACAGTTAAGAAGGAAGGTTTTCTCATCAGTGCTAATCAGACCGCAATTATCTGCATGCAGAATCTATTCATCTATTCTGTTTTTTATAATGAACATTACTTCCTTCTACTAGTTGTCAGTGGTTGAATTACATACTGTCACATTTTTTAAATCTATTCATACTAAGATGCATATCTCATTTACTTGAGGGTTCATGAAAGGTTTATTTCCTTTGGGTAAATATTGCAAAGATTGGTGTGAATGATGATATATTAGGACTCTTGTACATATATCTCATTCCTACTAGTTATCTTTCCTATGGAAGGGGGGGCTGGGGTATTTTATTCCTATGAGTTTTTATTTAGATTCCTTAGACTGATTCTGTACATGTTTGTTATACACTGCCGCTGTACTGAAATCTGTACATATCAGGCTCATGGACTCAATTTCTTGAGGGTCCTTGACATGTAGCTGTGTTTTGTTTTTTCTATTTGACACTTATACTTACAATTAATATTATCATGTATTAAATCCTGTTACAAAACAGAAACACTGAAGACCTTAAATTTATGTGATGTATTAACTGGTTGAGAGTTCAGGTGGGAATTCTGGTGGTAACAGTATGCCACAGACTCCAACAGAGAAGAAGCACTGTGGGTAAATTTGGAGACAGGCAATAGCACCACAATCCGCACAGGGGTTGTATACAGACCCCCTTCTCAGGGGGAGGAAGTGGACAAGGAAATGAAAGAAAGTATACTTAGAATGGCAGAAAAGGAGATATTGCTGATGGGTGATCTGAATATGCCAGATGTTAACTGGAGCACAGTTGCAGCTGCCACTTCGAAGAGTGCAGTTATTCTAGATGCCCTACAGGGGGCATGCCTTAGACAACTAGTACTGGAGCCCACTCGAGAGGGAGCAATATTAGACTTGATACTCTCAAATGGAGATGGAGAGAGGATCACAGATGTAGAAGTGGGTAGCCATCTGGGAACTAGCGACCATCGAACAGTATGGTTCACAATAAACACAGCAATAGAGTCAAGCCATACAAAGACAAAATACTGGACTTTAGGAGGGCTGACTTTGCCAAAATGGGTGAGTGCCTAAGGAATGCACTAGCAAATGGGCGGGAAGGAGGGGTGGAAGAACAATGGGGAATAATAAAACTGCCATCACAGAGGTAGAGCCTTTGTGTGAAGCAAATAAACAAAACAAGGCGATGTAAGAAACCACTATGGTTCTCTAAAGAAGTGGCAGTGAAGGTTCAAGAGAAAAGAAAAGCATTCAGGAAGTACAAGGAATTGCAGCAGGAGCAGGACAGAGAACTGTATCAGTTAAAGCAAAAGGAAGCTGGGAAGGCAGTCAGAACAGCAAAGGCCCAAACTGAGGAAAAGATAGCCAACTCAGTTAAGAAGGGGGATAAAACCTTTTATAGGTACATCAGGGAGAAAAGGAAGACCAAGGGAGGGATAGTGAGGCTTAATAAAGGGGAGGGAGGGTGGGCAGAGGGAGAATGTGAAAAGGCAGAGATACTAAACAAATATTTTTGCTCAGTATTTACAAAGGAAGAGGGGGAGGTACATAAAACAAACAGTAGTAACACTCTGGATACAGAAGTTGATACCAGCCCATTTACAGAAGAAAGGGTTCTGAAAGAACTCTTAAAACTGAAGGTGGACAAAGCAATAGGGCCTGATGGGATTCATCCCAGAATTCTAAAAGAACTAAGGGTAGAACTAGTGACACCACTGACTACCCTCTTTAACAAATCATGGGAGGATGGGGTGGTACCCGAGGACTGGAGGAGGGCAGATGTGATTCCCTTCACAAAAGTGGGAGCAAGGCAGAAGCAGGAAACTATAGACCTGTTAGTTTAACCTCAGTGATAGGGAAAATGATGGAATCACTTCTAAAGAAAGAATTGTCACATATCTAGAGGCCAGAAGGGCACAGGACCCTAGGCAGCATGGATTCTAGCAGGAAGGTCATGCCAGACAGATCTTATAGATTTCTTTGACTGGGTGACCAAAGTAGTAGATCAGGGAGGGCTGTGGACATGGCCTACCTAGACTTCAGCAAGGCATTTGACACAGTCCCACACAAAATTAATATATAAGTTAGCCAGCCTGGAATTGGGTCCCAAGATGACAGCCTGGGTAAAGAATTGGCTGGAGAATAGGACACAGAGGTAATAGTAAATGGAGTCCACTCAGAAGAAAGGAGGGTTACTGAGGGGTACCGCAGGGTTCAGAATGGGACCAGTCCTCTTCAATGTCTTTATAAGCGACATTGCAGAAGGACTGGAAGGAAAATATGTCTCTTTGCAGATGACACTAAGATCTGCAACAGAGTTGATGCACAGAGTGGGGTGGAAAGGATGAGAAGGGACTTGGCAAGGTTAGAGGAATGGTCAAATGTATGGCAGCTTAGATTCAATGCTAAGAAGTGCAGGTAATGCACCTGGAAACAAAACCCAGGGAAGAGTACACAATGGGGGTGAGATACTAACAACAACAAAATGGAAAGGGACCTGGGGTAGTCATATCAGATGACCTAAAGATGGGCAAGCAATGTGAGAAGGCAGCAAGGAGGGCTGGGGGATACTGGGATGCATAGGCAGAGGCATCACCAGTAGAAAACAGGATTATTATCCCTCTGTACAGACAGCTGGTGAGACCCCATCTGAGTACTGTGTGCAGTTCTGGAGACCCAATCTCCACAAAGACATAGACAGGATGGAAGCTGTCCAGAGGAGGGCAACTAAAATGGTACAGGGTCTGCACGGAGGACATATGAAGAGACTTAAGGAGCTTAATATGTATAGCCTCGAGGAAAGGAGGGAGAGGGGACATGATAGAAACTTTCAAGTACCTCAAGGGAATCAACAAAGTCCAAGAGGTAGCATCTTTCAAAAAGAGGTGTGCAAGAACAAGAGGGCACAATTTGAAGATAGAGGGAGGCGGCTCAGAGGTAATTTAAGAAGTATTTTTCACAGAGAGGTTGTGGATGCATGGAATGGCCTTCTGGAGGAGGTTGTGGAGTCAAAATCAGTGGTGGAATTCAAGCATGCATGGGATAGTCATAAGGCAATTCTGGGGGGTTGGGGTAGGAAGAAGTAGGCTGCTGGTTAACTAGGATCTGCAGCTTATCCAGTAGGTAGGGAAATGGGCAGACTGGGTGGGCCAAGCGGTCCTTATCTGCTGTCAAATTCTATGTTTCTATGTTTCTATGTTTCTAAAATGTCTCAAGCTAAGTCCTGTATTACATTGTGTGTGAAACATTTGCTTACTTTGAGTAAACGTCACTTTAAACCCTCTATATGTCATGTGTGTGTGTGTATGTGTGTGTATATATATATATATATATATATACATGTAATTTCTGTTTATTCTAATTTGGGGCTTGTTTTCAAGTTGCAATTAGGCCTCATTTCAACATTTTGCCTTTCACTGACTGTGCTCTTTAAAACACACGGACACTTGCAATAAAAGTTGTAAGTTCATCTTACATTTAATTAGGGAGAATAATATCCCAAAGTTTCATTATCAGTAGACTGTTTTTTTTTAAACATACTGAGACATTTTAAAATGTATGTGAGCATTACTCTCTGTGTGTTGCTATTTCACGATAACCTTTGACCTTCAGGGCCTTCTTAGCTAAAAGCGTACTGGTGTTAATTAACTTCTCTGATGTAATCTACTGTTATGTTTCAAATGAATATGTTTAACCAGTGAGAGTTATTTCTGTTTTATATGCATTATCTTGGTGTTAATAGTATGGGATTTTCTAAATAACTGTCATAAAGCTTCTGAAGAAGGACTTGGTTGGTCTGAAAGGTAGAGCACTTTGTTCTTTTATTGTAACATCTATGTTGGTCCAATAAAAGGTATCAAATCATTTGCTTCTGGATCTGTACATTACTAATATTCACATATGTTGGTCTCTCTTGTCTGTCAGATAAACCCATGATTTCTGCTTCACAAACCTGTTCAAAAGCCACAATTGAGGGGGGCTGCTGGGGGACAAAAAGTGCATTTCCTTTTAAATGGATTCAGAATCTGTTAACTATTTCCAAAACATTCAGCCTCTTCACCCCACCCCTTCCAAATCATTCTGGTGCTTCTGAAAGAAATATTTTAAATTCAGTTTACTTGCGAATTTATACAGTTCAATTATACTCTCAGTCATACCACTATTTTTGGTGGGAACAAAAGACAGCCCCTTTTGCAATACAGAGGTCTCATGTTCAGATAAGTGATAGCTGGAGATATTTACCAATAGTCATTCTTCTTCTGTTTTTACTGCCACTTGTACTGTGATTGAGTTCCTAGTTCCCTCTTGTGTTGACGTTCCTGTTGGTATTGTTGATCTCCCTGCTGTCCTGCCTGGTGATTCCAGATTTGTGCAGATTGACCTCCGATCTGCAGTTGATCTCCCTGGTGTGATGCCCTCTGTGGCTGGTATCTTCCTCCTTGGTTCCTTCGACCCCTCCTGGTTCTCCTCCTCTCTTTCTTCTCCCTGTTGAAACCAGATCCATGGGCTCCTCCATGTTATCTCTGCGGCTACATTTCTAAAAAAAAAAAACATACTATCAGAGTTATCCAAATCAATTTCTGCCACAACTTCTGCTTCATTCATTTTCATAAAGATGGATTCAGGGTAAGGTTGTGATTCTGTTCACTCTTTTTTATTCTAATCATAAATATGTCCAGATTCATACCATTTTGATCATGCAAAAATGTATTTTGTTTGGCTGCTTGTATTTTAATGTCCTGAATTTCTAAATACTTTAGTTCTTCTTCATATAACTTATAATCAGGACTATTAGAGAAACCAATAAAGATTTGTTCATTTTTTTATTAATTCAGCCTGGACCTCTTGTTGTAATTTGTTAGAGTCTTTAAGTAATGCCTCCATGAGGAGAGCACTGCCCTTCAAGTGTGCATCATTCCAAAGCTCCATCGGGGAGTCCTTTTTGATCCCCAAAGCAGGAAACTTCAGGATTCTCAATCCTCAGAGCACGTGCTCCACTGCTAGGTAGGCTTGTATCATAGTCTGCTGCCAGTACATTTGGTGAGCATGCAGTGCTATAGTACTCTTTGTAGCTGAGTAATTATCAATAGTCATGTTCATTGTTGGAGTCTGTGGCATACTGTTACCACCAGAATTCCCACCAAAAATGGGTTTGCATCTCCTCTATGGGAGAATAAATCAAGAAATATGCTATGGGGGTTAGTGTAACTTGAACTGCTGCTGTTAGGTCCAGGTTGATCATTGTGTGCAGACTCCATGGTCCTCTCCTCTCCACGTTCAGTGTGGTATCCAAAAAAGTAGTCACAGTAAACAAGAAACAGGGTCACTCACAGAAGAGCAAGAAGTGCATTAGGTCTGGAAAAATCTGTTTCTGAGAACATAACCCTTGAAAATGCACCTGCACAGGTGCAAAACAGTCATTAGGGAGTTCTCTTTATTTATTTTTTGGGGGGATGTGTACCTGTTTTATTTGATGTGTCCACTGTTCTAAATAAACACTTTTTTATATGACAAGATATGTCTGTAGCTTTACTCCAAGGGAGGCACTGAGTGAGGTCTTTCCCTTTTTCTCATTTGGATTTTTCCAGAACTACTGTAATGTATTGCTTGCTATTCTGGGAATGACCCTGTTTCTTGATTACTGCCATCCAAATAAACTTGCTGCCCCATGAGCAGCAGCAAATCTCCTTATCTGTGGCTGAATTGGGATGCTTGAATGTGAAAACAAGTCCATTTCCATTCCACACCTGTCTTTGGAAAACAGATTAGAGAAGTCACATGCACTTCAGACATCAAATTGGAATGGATCTCTCAGAAACTGGAATGTGGTCCCAAGTCCATCAAAACAGAAATCCTTCTTGGAACTTGTGGAGCAAATTTTGCAGACAATTGCAATAGCACTCACATTCCAAACTACCATTGCTAGAGAATCCTTGTAGACTGGGAAAGTGTGTGAAATCTTGAGCTGCCATTTAGTCAATGAATAACTGCAATCTTGTAATGTCATGTGAATGTGTTCTGCCATTTTTAACACTTTTATTTGTTGGTACTCCATGAACCTAAATTAGCCACACATTTATGTGCAATTGACCACATATGGCCAGTGGCCAAAGTATTGAACACCTCTGGTCTAGTAGGAGGAGCTGGAAAACAGTGTTGTTTACCAGTATACCATCAAAAGGGTGCTTAAAGAAGGCAATTGGAAAATGGTCTTGGAATGAGGTCTTATGTCATAGGAGCACTGAGAATTTTAGACTGTGTGCACTGTTTTGCAGTCATCCACTGCAGTATTTGGGTCACAAAATGTGGCTAAGTCAAAAAATATAGCGGGCCAAAGTGTTGTTTATATACATGATGGGGGTGCAGAGGGCGGAGCCCCCTGTGCAACATTATGGTATGTCATCGCTCCTAGTTCTGCAGTTCAGTACTCAGTTCCTTGTTTTACTTCAATGTGTTTCACTATATGTGGCTGGTGACATTTAATGCTTTCAGCATTGCTCGCTGTTGCTTTGTTGTGGGTCTCTGTTTTTCTTGTGTCTTTTTTTACTGCGCATTGTTTGCATTCACCTTTATCTGTATGAACCTTGTTTTCCTTGGCAAGGTTGACAAAGGTACAAAAAAGTGCATGGTTCTTGATCCATCCCATTCTGGGCATCATCAGACAGCCACAGGAGTGATGAAAAAGGGAATGGGATTTCCAGAAACAAGGCTGGCAGTAGAAGAGAAAGGAGGAGGAGTCAAGAAAGGAATAGAGCTGGGACAGCACACATGCTTTCCTGCCCTTTTGCCAGATAACAGAGCAGAGATGGGGTGGTACTTTCCTATGGAGGCAGGATCACCATCTTTTTGGAGGGAGAGGATTTTGTCATACTTCCATATAGCAGAAACTTAATGAAGATGGTAGGAGAAGTTTTGAAGAGAGACATAGGGCCAGCAATAACAGGACCAGAGAACTGAAGGAGCTTAGCATCAACATCATCAATGCTACTGCTCTTGAAGGGATTTAGGGGTTATAGAGTGGATTATGTAGCAGCTAGAACATGTAAGTGGAGGAGAAAATGGAGGAGGGGAGGCAGGGGGATTAGGGCACAGCAGAAGGGGAGGGGCCCAAGTAAAGGGAACCAGGGTGGAGGCAGAGGGAATTGGGAAGCATGCAGGAGGTGCAGTACTGATTGAAGGTGGAGTCAACTTCAATATGGTCAGAGATAGTCGAATCCTCTTCCTGGAAACAGAGTCGCTCAACCAGGACTGGTTCTCTGTGACAGAAACCCACACAGACAGTAGTAGAAGTCACAGAACTCACTCCACAGGCTGAAATTAGCAATAAACTTAATGTCCAGGCATCAAATAGCTTCAATTCATATCAAATTGTATTGCCATAAATGTTACTGATATGCTCAAAGCCTTACAATCTTTAAAAAAAAGTTCAAGTCCAGGGCCTTAAAACATAAATCCTAGATTTTTACTAGAGGCATCTGAACCTCTAACTAAGCCCTTAACTATTATTTTTAATAAGTCCCTTCAAGAAGGATTTATTCCATAAGACTGGTCCAGGGCCACAGTTGTACCCATATTTAAAAAGGATGATCGCTCTAACCCTGAAAACTACTGCCCCATAAGCCTAACATCTGTAATTAGCAAATTAATGGAAAAAATTATTAAAAAGTTCCTAGAACGGGAAGTAATTAGTAAGAACCAAATTGATCATGCACAACATGGTTTTAGGTCTGGGTACTCCTGTACTACTAACTTGGTAGTTTTTTATAATTATGTGAGTGAGGGACTTGATAGAGAGGAGCCTATCAATGTTGTCCTTCTTGATCACAGCAGGGCTTTAAGTCCCCCATGGTAAACTCATTGACAAACTGCTGAACATAGGGTTTTCCCAGATTTTGGTCAGATGGGTTTCCTGCTGGTTGGCTAACAGACAGCAACAAGCTAAGATTAATGGTATTCTTTCCAGCATGGGCTGTGTTACCAGTGGGGTCCCCCAGGGTTCGGTCCTTGGACCTACTTTATTTAATCTTTATATTAGTGATATGCAGGTCAGTATGGACAATGTTTTATTGAAGTTTGCTGACGATACTAAATTAGAGGGGTGCTGTATCCACTGCTTCTAGTAGTACTAAGCTTAGTAACAACTTAAAAGCTATTGAAGAATGGGCTACTAATAATGGGATGATGTTAAATCCCAATAATTGCATAGTGTTACATTATGGCAAAAATAACCCAAGACAGAATTATTATTTATACAACTCACCCCTTAAAGTTTCAATAACTGAGAGGAATTTGGGTGTTATCATAAATGATAAGCTAACCTCTACAGATCAGTGTATTAAGGTAGCCAAAATATCAGATTCACTTTTGACCAGAATTAAAAGCGCATTTGTCTCTAGGACTCAGGAATGCATTATCCCCCCTTTTTAGGACCTGTGTTAGACTCCATTCTGATTATGAGTCTCCCTTTTGGAACCCATATCTTAAACAATATATTACTAAAATTGAGAAGATACAAAGGAGGGCAATTAAATTAGTACCTCGACCTGCAAATAGTGATTATCATACTAGACTGCATGAAACTGGTTTACATTCATTACTAACTAGACTTACCAGAGGGGATCTGTTATTATTATATAAGATCTCAAATTCCCAGGACTTAATGTGTCAATGTGGCCTCAAATTCTCCAATAGAAGGAGTTCCCCTTGGCTACATAACAAACAGATTGAGGTTGTCAAAGCAAAAACTGATAAAAGACAAAACTATTTTATGCTAAGAACTCCGAGATTATGGAACAGTTTACCACAACATTTGGTAGACAGTAACTCCATCCAGTCCTTTAAAAGAGGTTTGGACCAGTGGTTGGGGTTAAATAGCACTGGGGCTTAATTTTTCTACCATAGTGGTGGGGGACAATCTCGATGGGCCACAGCCATCTTTTGTCCCTTACTACCAAGTAAGTAAATGCTCCACAGAGTAGAAAATGAGTGACTAACATTTCACCTCAAAACCTATCTTTGAGAAAGCCTCATTTTGAGGTGAAATATTAGTCTCGCATTTTCTACTCTGTGCAACATTTATGGCAATTAATTTTGGTATGAATTCAAGTTATTTGATGCATGGACATTAACTTTATTGCTAATTTCAGCCTGTGGAAGTGAGTCCTGTGACTTCTACCACTGATGGTAGAATCCTCTCACTTCATGGGGTGGGACCAAAAGCAGCATGGATAAGTTTTTGTAACTGAGAGGAGGCTTAAGGTTAAATCTGATGGAGGAGTTGAATAACTGAATTTAGCGTCTATGATGGACTTGGTACTGGCATGGTAAAGTTATTTTTACCATAAGTCTTCTGGAGAGTTTGAGGCCTTATTTTAGTACCACACAGAGTAACAAACATTTATACATGCAGTTAGGTCTGCTGTGATCCAGGGAGGGTGGGAGTTTTCAACACATGAGGAAATGTATTTGTCTCAAATGTATATGAATTTAGTTTGTCAGAAAGAGAGAGATTTATTTACATCAGTGGGCACAGAGGTCAGATGCCAGTCAATAGGCCTAACATTATCCACCAGATTGGCGAGGTTAAGTAGCCTGAATGACCTGCACCAGATGTACCTATGAGTATCTTTAAGGCAGCAGTGTATCCAGACACAGTAGATTACAGGGGTGGCTGAATACCTTATTTCAAATATCCAGCTGAACATTGGTATCTGGGATACTAATGTTCAGACATTCAGTATTTGTATTTATTATTCATATGCCTGTGGAAAAAAAAGAAAGTAAAAGAAAAAGTCCCCCACACTCCTTCCCATCTCAGTCCTTTAAAATACAATGCACATCTCCCTACCCTCTGTTACTATCCCAATTCCACCCTCCTCCCCCCAGCACCTAAATTTTCTTTAAACAGAAAGCTCTCAGGTGTGACAGTGAAAGTGACTGACACAATCTGCCTTCCTCCATGGCTGGAAGCCTTCTAGTGAATCAATGTGCTCTAGGAATTCCATGTTCTAGTGAATAAATGTGCTCTTGGACTTCCCTGTTCTAGTAAATAAAGGTGCTCCAGCACTTGCTCGTATAGTAAAACAGCTGTTTGTGTGATCAGCTGTTTTACTATGTGAGAAAGCATGGCAGCACTTTCATTCACTAGAAGGCAACAAGCCATGGAGGAGAGTAGTTGTTTCCATCACCTTTGTTGTCGCGTTTGGTGTCTTTCTGTTAAAAGAAAATTTGGGTGATGGGGGAGGGGGCAGTTGGGTTCTGCTACCATGGGGTGGGGGGAAATATTGATTTGCAAAAAAGAAAAGTTCTAAAGACTAGACGGCATCTGGCTGTGGAAGCAGGCAGGTTATGCTAGTCACCCATCATGGGAGATTTTTTTTTTTGTTTAGCACATGAAATTGTTGGTGCTGAATGGAAAGGAGGGTAGGGCTGGGAGTATAGCAGCTGGTGGTAAGTGGGCAATTGTATTTTAAAAGATTGGGCTGGGGAGCAGGGTGAGGGGTCTGTTTTGTTTTTTGTTTTTTTTAGTTTTTTCCAAATAGGAATAGGCAGGAATAGTAACACTGTTCATTATTTACATCAAAATAAAGAATAGTCCACTACTCATGGTATTCAGGAAATACTACTCTTTACTCACACACCCCTAGTAGATTATCTGGAGGTTGCTACTGATGTCTGGGCAATTGCCAGATTGCACAGTTCAGTGAGGATGAGTGGAATGTACCCAGTATATACGGGAGTGGTTAGAAGAGTAGGGACTGGATACCCCCCCATTGAGGAACTGGTAACTTGCCACCTGTCAGTCTGGTGACCTGAGTTCTGAAACAGACTTGGATCCCTTGGGGGTCAGCTGGAGTGTGAGAGGACTGAGCATCCAAGGGACTGCTCTCCTCTCCTGGAGTTGGAAGTCATGCTGGCCTGGTCCTAAAATGTCACCAGGTGGAGACCTGGTCACTGTGCAGCATGGGTGGCATGAACAGGAATGTGCCAGGGCGACCAACAGGCATATGCACCTCCACACACAGATATAATGCCTTATGGCAAGGGGTGGGGATAAAACCAGGCAAAAGATGTCAGAGGCTTCTTGAAACCTTGCCTGCCTGCCTGCCCTAAGCCTGCGGTGCCACCCTGGAGCAACTACAATATCAAGCAGCTAGTGCTGTGTTACCAACCTAAGCTGATCTAACATATGTTATGGAATAAGCTTGTAGTGTTAATGTGCACAATGCTTAGACACCAAGGGAAGGGAGAGAGGGGATGGGAAGGGAGAGAAAAGTGTAGCTCAACATCTCCCAATATAAGAAGGATGAGGATGAGCCTTAGGCAGTGAAATGTTCTGTACCAAACAGAGATAGGAGAAGGTGAATAGGGGAAAGGAGAGGGGAGTAGGAGAAAGGTCTTCTTCGACACTCAAGGTTAAGGAAGCACTGGACAAGGGAGGAGGCTACTGTTGATAAGGAAGGGAAGAGAGGTGGAGAAGTGAGCTTAGGAGGAAGGAGGAGGAAAGTGGGCTGAAGGGTGAGGGAAGAGGGACATACAGATGTGAAAGAAAAGAATTACTGTAGGCAAGAGAGGAGCACCATGCTGATAGGGAATAAAGAAGGCAGTGGCAAATGAAAGTGTACAGGAAGGGTTATGTGTGCACGAACTAGCTCCAATTTTAACTCAAATTTGCATGGATATCTTGGAAAATGGCATCTCTGATGATATCTTAGCAGAGACCCTGATTGTTTTTCTACCTAAGCCAGGTAAAGATTTAGAACAGATCCTGAATTATCCTCTGATGTCCTATATGAATCAAGACCTGAAGATTCGAGGTAAAATCCTTGCTTCACATATTAACAAGGTATGGGGTCATCTCCTTAGCCTGGAACAGGTTGCCTTCATGTCACCACGGTCTGTGTTGGATCACTTACATAAGTTGACACATATTTTCTTGGCATCCAGGGACCTGGATTGCCTGGCAGCTCTTATCTCCCTGCATGCTGAAAAAGCTTTTGATAGAGTTGCCTGGCTTATTTTATTTGCTGTGTTAGCTAGGTTTGGCTTTCCACAGAAATTTGTCCATTGGATTTGGATCCTCTGTGCTCAATTTAATACTAAAATATATTGTAACTGCCCTGTCCCCATCTTTTGAACTTTGTAGTGGAACTTGGCAGGGATGCCCCCCCCCATTGTTTAATTTATGACTCAAGCCCTTGAAACTAAAATTGAAATCTAATTCTCTTATCTTAGGGATTCCAACAGAACGGTCTGCTTATTCCTTTTCTGTTTATGCTGATGATATTGTGCTTCATGTTACTCACCCTGTAAAAGCCATCCCTGCTGTATTGGACACCATTAATCATTTTGGTTCTCTTCCCAATTATAAACTAAATATTAGTAAAACTGTGGTAATGCCTTTAAATAGTTACCTCACAGAAGCAGATGTTAAAACTCATGGGTTGGTTTGAGTACCCCATAGACTGAGATATTAAGAGATTGAACTTACAATGGATCCAATACAGTATAAAAATCTTAATTTGGATGTCTTAGTTGCTTCCATCAATGTGGATTTAGAGTGGTGAAGCCACCTACCCCTTTCTTTGTGGGGTAGAATTAGTGCAGTCAAGATGAATGTCCATCCTAGACCATTTTACCCCTTACAGATGTTAAATGTATATCTTCCTTTAAAGTGATTTGAAACAAATACACTCAGTGATTTCTCAGTTTATTTGGGCTGGGAAATCACCATGTTGAGCTTACAGTAAGCTAGTAGCATCAGAACTATAGGAGGTTTATAGTTACTTGACTTTCAGTTGTATTACTGGGCCATACACCTAAGTAAATATTTCCAGTGGCTCCGCCCGATGAAGGGGTTACACAAAGTGGTTATACACCATTATGGCTTACTATAGAGTTGGAACAGATTTGTTCCTTTGGTCTGTCCTTGACAGCATTAATGTACACAATATTTATTGTACTCTTTCCAACTTGAAGATCTTCTGTTGTGGGAACTTACCTTTCAATACATGGATAAATGCTTTTGCTCTTGTCACTTAATCTATATGTAGACATAGCGCAGACCCTTATTAGAAATTCACATTTTAAAATTTGAGGCAAACCTATTCCACCAGGTTGATAACCGAACATTGACACTGTCTCCCTCTCTACATTGATATGTGAAGAGCACTTTATTTTGTTTGCCCAAGCTAAGTAACAATTTGCCCTAGCTGATAATATGGTTTTTAAATGCTTTCAACTCATGCATGTTGTATCATATTCTATGTCATCTTTCCCGCATAGTATTTTTTAATTATATCAGGCACTGCCCTTCTAACTGAACTTTATAAGAACAGTGATGTCTTTTGTGGGTACTAGCAGAATATTTTTCCAGTAGCTGCTTTTAACTGGCCTAAGCTTTAGAAACATATTTTCACTTATATCACAAAGGATAGACTACATTTGACCCAATTTTTTGTTTTGCATAATTTGTATTATACTCTGCAAAGGTTTGCTAAAATGGGAAGAAATTAAATCACAATGTGAACTAGGCGTGCGTCTGAGGAGAGTACTCTATTGCATATTTTTTGGGAATATCTTCCTGTTCGTCATCTCTGGTCACAGATTAAAGTGAGGCTGGACCTGCTACTGGGTCTTCTGGACTATTTTATACCTGAAATCTGTATTGTTGGTGATCTTAGAATAATTTCTGATAAGGAACATAAGTATCATATAGTACTGATGTCCATGTTAGTGAAAAGATCAATCTTGAGACAGTGGAGAGACCAACACCATTTTACATATGCGGAGTGGCTCAATAAGCTTTTAGTTTATCTTCTTCTGAAGAGGTTTACAGACAGTACCCACAACAGAACTTCTGTTTGTGAGAAAAGATTATCTAAATTATATACTCTTTGTATTGTATAATCACGGTCATAACCATATTAATACTCCTTTGTGCTCCCTTGTCCTAGGTGTTGCCTAGATATTTTCCATCATATATTTCTTCCTTATTTGTTTAATATTTGCCCTTTTCTTAGCTTTTTTATTGGATTACATAGAAACATAAAATTTGATGGCAGATAAGGACTGCTTGGCCCACCCAGTCTGCCCATTTCCCTACCTAATGGACAAGCTGTAGATCCTAGCTAACCAACAGCCTACTTCTTCCAACTCCACCCCCTAGAATTGCCTTATGCCTGTCCCATGCATTCTTGAATCCCACCATTGTTTTTGACTCCACAACCTCCTCAGGAAGGCTGGTCTATCCATCCACAACCCTCTCCATGAAAAAATACTTCTTCACATTACCTCTAAGCCATCCCCCACAGCTTCAGATTGTGCCCCCTTGTTCTTGCACATCCCTTTTTTTGATCAACATTGGTTCCTTTTCCAATTGTACACTTGCTTTTTGTATATAGATTTTTTTGTATATAGTTACAGTGTTCCTTGTATTCTATCTGTTTCTTTTATCTGTTAGTCTTGGTGTAATGATATGGTTGAAACAATGAAATAAACTTCATGTAAAAAAAAATAATGGTTATGGAAGCAAGTATGTCAAGAAAGAATATGTAGGAGGAGAGGAACTTGAAAAGGCAAAGGGATTTAAGGAAACAACTAGCCACTAGGGAAGAGCAGGGTTAAGGAGAGAGAAAGAGTAGAATAAAGAGGATAAAGGTAAACAGCATGAGGAGAAAACTGTAGGTTCAATGTTTGGGGAATAGCGATGGGGTATTTAGTGCTTGTGTAACTTGTAGTACTTTTTGTGGCTTTATTCTATTCCCGCCCCTCAGTAGTAGGTAAGTAGATAGGAATTTGTAGATAATAGAAGGTCCATGAACAAGGATGAGAAGAGCACAAGAGAAGGTGGAGGAGGGGATGGTGGTGGACAAAAAACACTCCCTAAACAAGGGGGGTTCATTAGTGGAGAGTTTAAGTAGAGGTTGTGGGAGGAGCTATTCCCCACATTGAACCTCAAGCTAAGCCCTCCCATTCAATGTCTGGGTAATAGCGATTGGGAATTTAGTGCTTATGTAACTTGTAGTACTTTTTGTAGCCTTACTCTATTCCCACCCTTGAGTAGTAGGTAAGTAGGTAGGAGTTTGCAGGGAATAGAAGACCCAAAAATATACCTCTTTCAACTCATGGAGTATGACTCCATGGCACTAAGGAGAGGAACCCCCCCTCCAGGTGGAGGAAACCTCTCAGGACCCATGGCCGGTGGTCTTCCCATACTCTGGGCATACTAATAGGAGAAGGATCTAGGTTCTAATAACCATAGCTAATTTGATGAAGGTGAGCTTCTTGGAGAGATGATGGTCCATACTCGATCCATGTATGATGCAGATTGAATGATGATCATGAGGTTGAAGAGTATGTCTTTTCTGAAGGAGCCTGATGTACCTGAAGAACTGTCTTCATTACATGACAAAATGGTGGTTGAGCTGAACTAGCCTGAGCACCAGCTTTGTTTATTTATGTTTATTTCATTTATTTATTTTTTTTATTTTTGTGTATGCATAGATTATTTCAGGGTCAAAGAAGTAAGTTAGACTAGGGTGAGAGACATTTTGCAGTTTGATTGAGCACCACATAATGGAGTATTCGGCTTTTCAGTGCGTGTACTGCCGGTATATTTACTGCCGATTTTAGAGTGAATGGTCGTGGAGTTGGAAAGCCGTTAGTCATGGGAAAGACTTTTGCTGCTTTAGTGCTGTAGCTGTATTGGAGTACCTCTGAGTTGTGCAAGAGGACTCCACTTTGATTTTTTTTTTAACGCTACTTCCCTCCTCCTCTTTCTTCGGGGAGCTTTAGGCGTTTAACTGATCGCTTCCCGACCACAGTGTGGCAGACTGTGGAGTCGGGGAAGTTTTTCATTTTTCTTCTCAGCTGGATGTACTTTTTGGAGTCAGAGATTAGCGGGGAAGATGTTTCCTATTCTTCTGGCTGGATGTACTTTCCCTTTGGAAGAGAATAGGGATAAAGAATTGGAGTTGGAGTGCTGATTTGTATATGGAGATCTCTTTTGGATTCTTTTGAGGATCAAGCTGCAGTTAAGAAACGTGTTGACTTTTAATTTGCTGTTGTACAGAGGTTCCCTTAATTTGTGTTGGGGAGTCAGGGGTCAAATTTTGCTGTGGTTTGGGGGGTTATGAACTGTGGACCGTCTGGGGAGTTGGCTGATTGGCTTAGGGTCCTCTGTGGTTCCCCAGAGGATCTACTGATAAGTGGATCCCGGCTGGTGGCTTCTTTTATCACAGTGATTATTTTTGACTCAGTCCCAGCACATAGGGTTCTCTTGTGCCTGACTGAAGTGGATTTCCAGGACTCCCTGTGTGGATTCTGGCATGGAAGGAATAGTTCTGTGGATGGCTACCTGTGTCCAATAAACTCTAAATACAGTCAGACATTTTTATTTCTGCTTATTTCTAGTGACTTGGACTTTATTTCATGACTTTGTAAGCAGTAAGAGTGCTTATATATCTTTTCCAAGCAGTGAGAGGGCTTGGATATGTCTAATCATTTTACTCAATACTTGAAGTTTGTTTTATTTAATGTTTTGCTGGTTTCTATGTATAAATAATTTTTGAGTACATATTTTCTTTTAGCTCCCTGGGTAGTGAGAGAACCTTGGGAGCTGTATGGTTTATGTTTTAACTGGTGTGTCTTGTGAGACTTGGTTATTTATTATTTTTAGATTGAATGATTTAAAGTTTAGGTTGTTAGGTTTAGGTTTTTAATTTTAAATTGTTATATGTTGGGTTTGGGATATGTAATAGCTGCTAATTATTTTATTATTTAGATAGTTGTTTTGGGGATTTTTGTATTATAGTTATCTGTTTGGTTTAATTTATTCTAGTGCTTGAGCTATTAAATGCCTGGGATGTCAGCCCCTGCAGTCGTGCACTATTCACCCTCTACTCTTCATGCCCTCTGTCCTTTTTTTCCTCCTCCTCCTCTCCAGTTTGCTACCTACCAATGGTGTAGGGCTTTGGGTATCAGGCGTAGGAGTCAGAGGAGGGGGGTTTGTGGACAGTGGAGAGTGAATGAGGGGTGCCATCACATTGAGGTAGTATGTTCCAGGAGATGCCCTGGGGCAAAATGGAACCTTGAGAGGGGGGCTTCATGTCTGGTTTCCATACCCAAGGGCACTACTGATCGTAGTAGGCAGATGGTTCGGGTGTCCCGAGAGGTTCGTCCAACTCAAGCGGTGTTATGCAATGCCAGGTCCATTAAAAACAAGACTGCAATTATTGAGGATCTTGTTGAAACAGTGGACCTGACTTGCATCACTGAGACCTGGCTGGATGAAAATTCTGGCCTCATCTTGCAGGCTCTAGTTCTGGTCGGGTACTCGGTGATACACTGCCCAAGATTGGATTGCCGGGGGGGGGTTGCGGTCTGTTTCAAGACTGAACAGAATTTCATGAGTGTACTAGTTGAGGAGGCAGAGTCATTTGAGTGAACCATAGTAGCAGGTGGAGGTTGTCAGATTGCCCTCATCTATCATCCACCCAGTGATGAGAAGCGATTCCTTCAGGAAGTCACAGACTTTGTCATTGACATGACGTTAGAGTTGCCCAGACTGATGGTTCTGGGTGACTTTAACGCCTGGGTCGATGACAAACTCTCACAATTTGGACAGCACTTCCTCCAATTAATGACATCTCTGGGACTTACACAGGTGCTTACTACTGCTACTCATAAGTATGGACACTCTCTCGACCTGGTTTTCCTCCTAGGGATTGAGGCCTCCAATTTGGGGGTGGAACCAGTTGCGTGATCTGATCATTACACCGTAGGGTTTAGTTTTAGCATCCCCCCCTTGTAGGCCTCCCCCTGTGGAGATGGTCAGGTACCGCCCTTTGAGAGATATAAGTTCTCAGAGCCTATCTGCGGTACTTGACCTATTGTCCCTCTCTATGGCAAGTAATGATCCAGAGACCCTCATGTTGGCCTATAATATGGCTGTCTCAGGGGTACTTGATGTCATTGCTCCAGTCCGAGTTCATCCTCTTTCCCTTCACCCTCAATCCCCCATGGTTTGATGGGGTTTTGAGGGAGATACGGTGACTAGGACGAAGGCTAGACTGTCGCTGGAGGAAATCCACCCTTGATGCCGACCGCCTTAGATTGATGGACCATTATCAAGTATATCAATCCACAATCACCAGTAAGAAGGCAGAGTTCCTATCCAGGGAGATTGTGGTAGCTCAGAACTGACCAGCTCAGCTGTTCCGAACTGTGGACAGACTGTGCAACCCAGCCTGTCTTCAGGTTTGGAAAGCATTTTTGCAAATAGAGTGCAATGACCTTGCTTGTTTGTTTGCTGATAAGGTGGCTGACATCAGGGTGGAGCTCCTGCCAGCGCACTCTTTGGGTATTGCTTGTGATCAGCATAAGGTCACTGTCCCTCGGTTTTGCTGGAGTACCTTCAGCCACCTCGACTTTGTGGATGTCATGCAGATCATCCAGGGTGTACACCCTACATGCTGTAGTTTGGATCCTGGACCAACTTTCCTGATTTTGGGTTGTCTTGATGTTATCGGTCCATTCCTAATGAGAATAGTTTAGTGCTCCTTGGAATCTGGGGAGTTTCCTAACTCTCTGAAAGAGGCGGTAGTGATACCTCTCTTGAAGAAAGCTACTTTGGACCCAAACTGCCACGCTAACTACAGACCAATCTCTAACCTTCCCTTTTTAGGGAAATTTATTGAGAAAGTACTGGCAGCACAACTGGAAGACCACTTGACCATCCATTACATCGATGAGCCGCTCCAGTCCAGTTTTCGAAAGAGACATAGTACTGAGACAGCACTGGTTTGGGTGCTCAATGATCTCCTAATGGCTAGAGATCAGAAGAACCTTTCCATCTTGGTTCTTCTGGATCTATCACCAGCGTTTGACATCATGGACCATGGGCTGTTACCTAGCCACCTGAGGTACATCTGTGGAATAACAAGGACTGTCCTAAGATGGTTTACATCTTTCCTCACTGGAAGAACTCAGAGAGTGGTATCTGGAGTATTTTCATCAGATCCAGTTTCTCTGTTTTGTGGGGTTCCTCAAGGTTTGGTTCTGTCGCCCACATTGTTTGCGGTGCATATGCTACCCCTTGGAGACATTTTAAGACGGTATGGGCTAAGGTTTCATTTTTATGCCGATGATACCCAGCTCTACCTTTCTTTTGCACCTAATCAGGATAGAGCTCTCTTGATCTTTAATAACTGTCTCAAAGAAATCCAGGAGTGGATGCATTCAAGCTGGCTGAAGTTGAACTCTGGTAAGACTGAGGTGATGGTTGTGGAACCTGGTCATTGGACAGGAGGTTTGGGAAGTGGGTCACCCTGTGGACTTATTCTTGGGGGTGTCCCCCTCCAGACCTCTAACCAGGTGTGAAACCTGGTGGTTATTTTTGACGAAGGGTAGACCCTGCATTTGCAGGTGTCGGCTGTCATCAAATCTTCCTTCTACCATCTAAGGAATATCTCCAGGATTAAACATCTGGTACCATCCAGCGACCTTTCCACCTTGGTCCACGCCTTTGTGACCTTATGCTTAGATTACTGCAATTCTGTATACCTAGGACTTTCTGGGGTAGAAATCCACTGTCTGCAGCTGGTGCAGAATGCAGTGGCTCGGCCTTTGACAGGATCTTCTCGGTCCTGTCATATTACGTCAGTACTGAATGAACTGCACTGGCTTCCAGTTCAGTGGTGGATCACCTTTAAAGTTGGTTTGTTGACTTTCAAGCCCTATATGGACTGGGCCCAGACCTACCTGAAAGAGCTCCTGATTCCCTATTGCCCTGGCAATCACTCCGCTCAGCCAGTGAGGGGTTGTTAGAGATTCCTAAGGTACGTTTGAATTTTTCCGGGGCCAGATCTTTTATGTTCGTGGTCCCCACACTATGGAATTCTCTATCTCATCAGTTACGGGAGTGCACGACAGTGGAGGGCTTTAAATCAGCCTTAAAAGCTCATTTGTGGCACCAGGCTTATGGTGCCTGATCATTTTATGGCATTATATTTATGATATTGTTTGATTCTAATGACTGTTTATTTATTTAAACTGTTCGATTTTATCTTGTACGGTGCCTTGGCTTTTTGAAAGGTGCCTTAAAAATAAAAATATCATTATTATTATTAGAATGCTAAGTGTGAAGCAGATCCAGTTGAAGAAGGGTGAATTAAGTCCAGATTTCTGAGGTGGTGAAGGATGGTTGTCTAAAGGGATTGCAAGGGTGTAATGATCAGGGAGAGTATGATTTGATTGATATGTTATTAGGCAGTGAACAGTGGGAAATGTGATGGTTTGTGAAGACATAGATGAATGATCCAACATTTATAAGGTCTGACTTTTGAGGTAACGTCTGGAGGCAAAGAATTCAGTAGTAAGCTATGAGTTGCTAAGTAAGCATTCATGAAGTGGAAAAAGGAATAGAACAGAGTCTTTAAGTTCCTGATAAGAGAATGCCATAAGTGATTTGTAGACAACTAGAGGAAGATTTGCAGATGCAGTCCAGATGGTGACCGATTATCTATTGAACCTGATTGGAAGTTCAGTATAAGGAATTGAATAACTTACTTTGGCATGATGTCATAACTATACTTGTATACGCACTAATGATCCACTGGCTGAAGTAAATATGGGTATTTCTGTGGTGTAATTGTCTGTGGGATGCACTGAGATAGCAATAGCTTAATTTAACAGGCAATCCGATACGTAAGTACATGAGAGAAGCTTGGAGGTGTATAAATGTAAGAGGCTGTTGGCTGAGTTGGTAGTGAGATCAAGTGGTGTAAAATACCAGAGGATCTTAGTGCTGTAATTGCTTAAGACCTGTAGGGAGGCAAGAGCGGAATAGTGGCCTTGCCTTAGCAGTTGTGGATTTCAGAATTGAGAGTTGGAGGAGCCTGTTCTCAGTGAAAGACTTCGCCGGAGGGAGTAATGGAGACAATTCTTGAAGGGTAGACTAGAAGAACTGCCGGATATGTGACTAACTGGACTGATGGTACTAAAATGAAGACATGCAGATGATTGTAATAGATATGGTGATGTCCAGGAGCTAGAAAGCAGTGGTTTAGATAGTGTGACATTAGTAAGCAGCTAGGCACTGTAGATCCAATGATGAAAGTTCTGGGAAGGCAGCTGAGCCAATCTTATGACAAGCAGTGTCTACTGAGAGGCTGAAGGAGGCAAACAAATGATGTCAGTAGTGGTATGAGATATTTTGTGATTCCCAGTATCTGAAGCAGTGATAGAGGTTTCAAGGTTGGAGCATAACTGAAGAATTGAAGTCCTTTTCATGTAGGAGGAAAGTCTGTGAGACATGGTAGACAGGGAAGTCATGGTGATGAAACGTGCAGAGTTCGTAGGGAGTATCCAGTAGAGATGGATGAGATCTTTCCATTGTCTAGTTGAACTAGATACATGAGTGACTGTGAGGAGCTGAGTGGGCAGTATAGAACATGTTATCATGGCGTAAGAGTCTATGAGGCATATGGTCCGAAGGTTGTTTACTCGAAGTAGTTTCCTCAGGTGAAATGAACAAGTGATCCATCAAGTAGTGGATGGGGGCTGATGGAAAGGCCAGAGTAGGAGTATATGATGGATAAAAGGGAAGAGTAGTTGACCAGGTATGATTAGTGACCAGAGATATGGTAGTATGCCCAAGAGAGCCTCAGCAAACAGGATGAAGACCCAAGCCTGCAACACTGAGATGAACAGGCAGCTATCCAATGCTGGAATGAAAGTCTGGAGAGAATCCTGATGGACTGAAGAAATGATTCAGGGAAGGAGATGGGCTTGGCGAGTAGGATGACTTACAGAGTAGGAAGGAATAGGACCGGGTCGACTTGTCAGAGAACACCAGTGGAATATTGGAAGATTGTGGTAAGGTAGCAGGATGATCCATGGAAGGCCAAGGAGTGAAGCGAAGCATCAAAAGCAACTGGGTTGGGATACAGATGTCTCAAATCTGATGAGGGCTGGAAATGACGAGAAGAAAAGATGGAAGGTGTTGAAGCAAGAAGGACAAGGTTCCCAATTCTGAAGTATAAAATGGATTCGTGCAGCAACTGGCAGGGGTGACCTGCAGGTAGAAAGTCCATAAGGCAGATGAACTGGATTTAGACAGAGCCTGAGCGAGCTGACAAGATCCGAATCAGGAGGGAATGGAGGCCAGAGAGGTTGTAGTACAATGGTCCATGGAAGGGCTTGATGGAGACTGGTTAGGAAGGAGGGAAGTCATTGGGAGTAGAAGGTTCCATTTCTGGAAGAAAGCTGTAATTGGGTAGGAGGCAGAACATGCTGGAGGATGGACAGTCAGGTACAAATGTAGGTTCCCAGCAAGAGAGTTGAGGTGAGATGCCCTGAACACGACACACCAGGTATGGTATGACTGTGAACAGTTTAGGTCCAGCAGGGAGCAGCAAGCGATGGTCTGATAGAGCATATGAGGTGAAGCAGATGATTGCAGAAACAAGCTTCCAGTCCTAGTGATTGAGGAGAGAACCAGTAACTGGTACCACCAGGAAGAGGTAGGAGGATGGAGGCAACTGATGAGATCATTCTTCAGATGGAGCTTCAGTTGGGTATCAGCCAGGGCCAGTATGAAATCAGTGGAGTCACATAAAAGGGTGCCCAAACCAGGTAGCTAGAAGGAGAAGACTAACGTCTGATGCCTGTAGAAAGTTAGGAGGTGAAAGGCAAATAAGTTGTAAGGCCTTGTTCCCAAAGGGAAGTGACAACCAACGGCGAGTGTAGGATGCAGAAGGAGGAAACAGTCAAATGTAGATTTAGACTCTCAGCTGTGGAGGCAACATGCTAGGACTGGGAATCGAGGCAGCAGATCATGTGGGGTGGAAAAGGCAAGTCAAGATAAGTCATGTTTCTGAAGGGAGGCAGCATCTGAGTATCAGGCTGAGAATGCGTAAGGTTGAAGCAGTGGAATGGAGATTCAGACACCCACATGTGATGGCTGAGTCGAGATGATCTTGAGTTGAGGCAGCTAGGCATAAGCAGAATGAAGAGGGCACATGGGGTGAACAGTTCCATTCCCAAAGGGAAGCGGCAACTGGTATGATGTAGAGAGGGCATGGTATGATTCAGTAGATCGAGACATGGCTCCCATCCCTGGTAGTTGGGGCAAGCTAATCTTCACTTGATGCAATCCAGCAGAGCTAGGGATGGAGGATGTCAGGTTGGTAATTAGAAGGAGGTAGTTAATGTAATGGAATCCCATCCCTGGTAGACAGGGGAATCCTACCTTTACTCAGCATCTCAGAAGGCAAAAAAGTTATGGATGGAGTCCTGAGTACTGCTGGCTTAGGCTGGCTGAAGACACAGAATGCTGCTGTAGAAAGATATTGGAGTGGGGAGTACAATGAGGTAGGAATAATGGACAGCAGACAAAAATGGTAGGACTTATGATGATGATAGGAAAGGGACCACATAAACAGGCAGAGCTGTAGAGAAGGTCCAGCCGTGGAAGCAGTGACCATGAGGGGGAAGGAAACCCTGCTGTAGACTGATCAGAAACCAAGGGAAAGGAGTATATGGGTGCATGCGACTGAGGGTGAATACAGCAGGAGCGGTTAGACTAAAACAACCAGGGTCAGAGAATGGGAATACCCCCCTTACACCCCGCCCATCCACCCACCCATCTCTGTCCCAGGACAAAAAGCACTAACTATCCTGAACAGGGACTTGTACCACAAGCAAGTGACAGACAACCTCCCCACCCCCACCAGGACCAAGAGCAGGCAAACAGGGTGGAACAAATGGGACGTGAGAAGAGCATGGCTCTGGATACAAACCACAGGTAGCTTTGATACATAGCGCAAAGTCAAACTGGCCATTGTCACATTACTGAAACAGATTGAGTTGGACAACACTGAAACATAATTATCTGAGGGGTTTGGGGGCAAGGACAAGGAAGATGCTGGGCTCATGATATCATTCTGATAAGACAATGAAGGTGCATACGAATTGGTGTCATGTTTTCCATATTTAGTCAATACTGCCAGTTTTCCAATAAGAGAGACTGTCAACAACAGGAAAAATGAAGAAATATCATAACAATGTCTTGAGATATAGGATGGGCCAACCTGCAAAACTGTGGGCAAAGTGGAGAAATCAGGCTTGGGTCACTATGAGTACTGGCTAGGATCACTATGGCTGAACTATGGAGTATAAAGTAGATCATATGTAAGTGCAGCATATGGGCCGTATTTGCAGTGCTGGAAAACAGGGGATGACTGCAACCTTTCAGTAATGTGGAACAGGATGAGTGCACTAAATTGCACTAGCCATAGAGCAAACACTGATCGTCGGTCTCGGACAGATAGGAAGTTGGTGTAGCAGTTGAGTAATGGTACCTCACAGTAATCCAGAAAGCCAGATGTCCTCAGGTTCCCTGTTCATGGTAAACAACTCCAATGTCAGTAAGAGCTGTTCAACACAGTGTGGTGTGGCAGACAGGGATTCAGGTAGGTGGTTTAATGTCTGAGCAGCAAAACATAAGCAAATGAGTAGAGGGCCAAAAGCAGAGAGAGAGAGAGACTGCAGAGGTACTTACAGTAGAATGGGGAGACTGCTGCCAGGACGAGGGGAGGTAGAAAACTGGGAGAGAGCATGGTCGCAGTGGTACAGAGTCCATGTTTAGGTAGATTGATCCCTGTAGAGTTGAAGAGGATGATGAAGAGAAGAGGGCACCTGGGGGGAACGAACTGGAAGTGGGAGGATCTCAGAAGGGAGTGAAGGATGTCTAGGGAAAATGACAGGGAAGGAGCAGGGCCACTCATAATCACAGAGCAGAGGGCTGGATGCAGCATGCAAAACCAAGAGCCCAAAAACAAACACAGAGGAAAACAAAACCAAGCATAATTGGGAGCGGAGAAGGAATACCAACTTGGGAGAAGCAGGTAATGCACAACAGAGGGGAGAAACTGGGAGGGTAGGGGGTGAAGCATGAGGGAAAGGGTGGAAACAGACAATGAACCAGACAGCAGCAGCAGGAGCAGAGTCAGCACAGCCACACGAGCTACGCAAGGAGCCCAGGGAACAAAAACACTCCCTAAGCAAGGGAGGTGCATTAGTGGAGGGTTTAAATAGAGGTTGTGGGAGGAGCTATTCCCCACATTGAACCATGGGCTAAGCCCTCCCAGACTTTGGTGGGTTTTAAAGGAGAAATGAGGTGGAGTTTACAGGAGATGACAGAAACAGGAGAGATAAAGTTAAGGGTAGGCAAACAAGTTGCCTACACATGACCTCCAGATGTTCTTCCTTCTAGCAGCTAACTAGAAAGACTAGGAAGAATCAAGGGTCCATTAGACCACTGAAAGTGTCTTTGATACCAGTGAAACTAGAACCATCTTGGCTATCCTGGTCTCACAGTTTTTGTTTGTCTTTTTAAAAGTCCTGTTTAATATGTACATGTAGCATATTGTAACCCTGTAACTAATCTTATTTATTGTATTACTGATAATTCTCCTGACATGCTCATTGTAACCTGCCACCTTGTGTATATCTTTGCAATTAATCCCCAGTCGCCACTGAGAAAGGGATTCCTGGGGTCCAGTAGGTTAACCCAGTCAACAACATTTAAATAAATAAATAACTGGAATCAACGTTCATGATCAAAACACATTTCCAGAATCACAGTGGACAACCCAGCTATAGCAGAGAAAGGACAGCTGTGCCGGTTGCCAGCTGGAGTTCGGGATGGGGAGAGAGTAGGGTGGTGGGACACTACCTGCTGTGGTGAGGAGGGTTTCATGTGATGATAGCAATCACAATACTAAGGTGGAAATAACAGCGTTCACGCACCTCTACACACAACTCTAGTATAATTTATTTTTTACTAATGCACATTTATTTTTGCCGACTGTTTTCTTTCTGGTCAGGAAAGTCACTCTTGACTTTTCTGTCCAGTGTTTAATCTACATTTATTGGGGAACTGTTTATGGGCTCAGAAACAGAGAGGGTTGTTTGCTGACTTCCCCCAACCCCACTGCTTTCACAGCTACACAGATCTAGTGAGATTTTCTTGTGAAACAAAAGCAAGGTTTTGATTTGTGTGTGTGTGTATGTGTTTTTCTGTTGTCTGATTCTAAGCTTGGTTCCTTCCATCACTGAAGAGGGGGTTGACTGCCCCCACACATCCCAGGATGCACACTTTCACTGTGCATGCACATACTATTGTTGTGAGGTTGTGTTGCATTCTGCGTGTGCACAGCTGTGCAAAAGCATTGTTTTGTGTTTTAAAAGTGCAGCAATTTCTTTCAGTGGGTCAGGTTTGACTCACTGAATTTTTCCTTTACATCAATTTGTTGTGGGCTCAGTTCCCTAACTGAGAAGGGTGTCGACTACCCCCCAACCCCGCTGTTCACTGTGCATATTGTGAAGTCTGTGTGTGCACAGTATTTGATTTGGCATGAGGCTGCATCCTACAGTACATGTGTACAGCTGTCTACATGTAGCTGTTCTTTTAAACTGCTGCAGGTTTTCAGTGTGCAAGGCATGACACTGAATTGTCTGTCTTGTGCCTGTTGTATGGTTCAGGGCTTAATGCCATGTTCTAGTACTGGAGAACTGTTTGGCTGACTGTCCCCAATAGTACCAAAGCAGTGCTTTTTTTTTGTTTACTGCTTTCTGTGATATGGTTAATTGAATTGAGATTTTGTCCAGGGTAGTATCGTTATTTCACAGTTCCACAAGCAGCATATTGACACAGTTACACACACAGGCAGTGAACTAATAGTAGTATATATTTTGCTTTGTTAAGCAACATACATCAACTCTCAATCTCATAGCAATCAGCAGTGTAATTTATCATGCCTGATAAGAACTCCTTAAAAGATTTTTGTTCTGCTGGCCTGGTGGCGCAGAGAGCTGAGGCATTGCTGTCTTACCTTATGCCACGCTGGTGACCCAGCTTCCGTAACAACCTCGGGACATCGGGGAGTTGGCATAAGGGAGAGTATGGAAGCATATTGAGCTGCGTAATGGTGGATCTCCTCTCCCGGGGCACCCTCCCACAGTCCTGCCATCACCAGGTGGAGGTCTGTTAGCAGCTCAGGCGGGTATGGACAACCGGTAAGGTGGAGCATCCCGCAGTGCCCGGTGTGCATGTGCCTCCACACGTGTGGGCTTGTGCCAAGGACATGAGGGCAGGGGGTGGAAAAAATGGAACAAAAATGGACAAAAAGATAATAGAAAAAAAAAACTTGGTTCAGACCCAGCGGGTCCTCTGCACAGCCTGTATCAAGCAGTGATGGAGAGGGTGAATGACATTCATCTGGACATATTTGGTGGTATTTTTCCCATCTGGCAAGCCTTCAGGCTCTGATAGCAGTGGGAATGGGAAAAGTACAGTAGCTCTAGTTGCAACACTGCTAGTCCTGTCACCATCACTACCAGTCACTCATTTGCTGCCCAGTCCTTCTATGGGAGTAGTAGGAGGGCATTATAGCTCACTAGAGCACCTGTTGAGGATGCAGCAGCCACTATCAGGAATCTTCCCTCAACTCCCAAAATAGATGTTACACCCCTAACCAATACAATCCCTACTACTGTACCACGTGTATTACAATTTCAGTAGCCAGTCCCACCTGTACTACTTTTGCTACCCTAGTCACTGTGACCACCACCACCACATCCACCACAACCACTGCTGTGACAGTGCCTCTGCTGACACTGTGCCTCCTAGTAAAGTAACCGCTGCAGTCATTGTCACTGTGTCGACTGCTGTGCTCATGGATACGGCACCACCACCCAGTTCCCCAATGTCTATGGCCATGACTTCTACCCCATCATACCATCCAAATGCAGTACTAGAGCTGCTTGTGTGCTAGATATTTTAGATGAGAAGGAAGCAAATATTTTCTGGACCCTCAAGAACTGCCATCATCATCATCATCATCTGAGAGTGATACTGACACCCACATCAGTGATTTTAGGGATGAGTCAGAATAAGCATCTTATTTGAGGAATAAAAAACAAACAGTTGCAGAGAAAATGAGAAACGGTGCTGACAGTGGCCAGTGGGGCAAGCAAGCAGGTAACATTCTGCCTAACAAAAAAAAATAGCTGTCCACACTGAGCTTTCCAAGGGCAGTGCCAGCTCCAGACACACAAGGTACTGGTAATGGAAATCCTTCTAGCCAGAGAGCTGTTGGGGAGAAAGAACAGGGTGTAGCACCCAGTTCTAATAGTGGGAATGTGGAAAAAAAAGTGCTGATCATGGCTGCCCTAGTGGGGCAGGAGGTGCTGTTGTAAGTAGATGGTGGAAAAAAATGCAGTGTGCTTGCATTTTAGTATAGTAAAACATGATGTAAGTAAGGCAGTGTGTGGTCTGTGTGAGAGCATCATTAGCAGGGTAAAATCTATTGAACCTCACAACTATGGCAATGATAAATCATCTGTGGATGAAGCATCCCCATGCACTGCAGGGATCAACTGTGTTGCTCCGGGTTATGCTGAGCCTCTCTGTTGGTACTGGTGTGCCAGATGTTGCAGATTTGCTATTGGAAAGTGGTGGTGATGGTGAGCATGTCAGTGAGCCTGGCAGTCTCTTCTTCTCCCTCAACACCACTGACAGTTCATCACAAAACAAGATGACAACAAAGTGTGACTCTCCCTTTGCCTTCTGGTGATTCACCTGTTATCCAGTCCACACCCTCTTCCAGTGTAACGTGCCCAAGAAATCAGCCAGCATTACATTTATGCATATCTTCGGTCCCCATTTTGTAGGCCTTTCATTCAAGTGCAAAATATCATCACTGACATCCATCTGCAACAACAGGTAACACAGTTATTTGGGGAAATGATGGCACTGCATCTGCAGCCATTTTCAGTAGAAGAAAATTTCAGTTTCTGGTGGCTGACACAACATTTGCACCCTTGGTATCAGATACCATGCCAGGCAACATTTTCCCGTACTGTTCTGCTGATATATATGAGAATATGTGCAAGGCGGTGTTTCAGCAACTGTCCCAGGCAGTTGGTGGTGTGTTTCATTGTACCACAGACATATGCGGCAGCACCAACTCCAAACATGGATATATAGAAACATAGAAGTTGACAGAAGTTAAGGACCATGTGGCCCACCAAGTCTGCTCATTTCGCCCACCTATTACAAACCACAGATCCTAGTAGATCTGCAGATCCCCTTTCTTTCCTGTCCCTAGGGTACCCTTATGTCTATCCCATGCATTCTTGAATTCCCTAACTGTTTTTGCCCCTACCAACTTCTTTGGGAGGCCATTCCAAGCATCCACCACTCTTTCAATGAAAAAGTACTTCCTCGTGTTACCCTTGAACCTCCCCCAACTTCATTTCGTGCCCCCGTGATATTGAATGTCTTCTTTTTTGAAAGATGCTACCCTCCTGTACCTTGTTTATACCCCTGAGGTACTTGAATGTTTCTATCATGACCCCCCTCTCTCTTGTCTCCTCCAGGTAATACATATTGAGTTCCCCTTGCCTCTTCTCATCTGGCTTTTCATGCAGACCCTGCATCATCTTTGTAGCCCTCCTCTGAACTGCCTCCAGTCTGTCTATGTTCTTCTGGAGATGTGGTCCCCAGAAATGGACACAGTACTCCAGCTGAGCTCTCACCAGTGATCTGTACAGTGGCATAACCACTTCCTTCTTTCTGCTGGTGATACCTCTCCCTATGCACCCCAGCATCCCACTGGTTTTCCCCACAGCCTTCTTGCATTGTTTGGTTGTCTTTAGGTCATCTTATGAGTACCCCAGGTCCCCTTACTGCTTGGTGGCCACCAGTACCCCCCCATCTTGTACACCTCCCTTGGATTTCTTCTCCCCATGTGCATGAATTTGCACATTTTTGCATTGAATCTTAGCTGCCACACTTGTGACCACTCCTCCAATCTGCTTAGGTCTTTTTTCATTTTTTCTATCCACTTCAGAGTGTCAACCCTGTTACGGATCTTAGTGTCATTTGCAAAAAGACATACTTCCCCTCCAGCCCCTCTGCAATGTCACTTTTGAAGACATTGAAGAGGACTCATCCTAGGGCTGATCCGTGTGGCACCCCACATGTCACCTCCCTCTCATCTGATTGAACACCATTTACCAGCACCCTCTGTGTCCTGCCCCTCTGACCCAGTTTACCACCTTGGAGCCCATCCCTATGCTTCCTAACTTGTTTTCCAACCTTCTATGTAGGACAGTATTAAAGGCTTTGCTGAAATCTAAGCAGGCCACATCCACTTCCCTTTCCTGATCTACATCTCAGGTCACCCCATCAAAGAAATCTATTAGATTTGTTTGACATAACCTTCCTGCTGTGAATCCATGCTGCCTTGGATCCCGTGCTCGGCTTAATTCAAGTAATGACACAATCCTCTCCTTTAGCAGTGCCTCCATTAATTTCCCCACCACTGAGGTCAGGCTAACTGGTCTGTAGTTGTCTGCCTCTTCTCGGCTCCCACTTTTGTGGAGGGGACCACATAAGCCCTCCTCCAGTCATCTGGGACTGCCCCCATCTCCTGTGATCTGTTGAATAGGGTGGACAGCAGGGCCACCAGCACCTCTCTGAGTTCTTTTTATTTATTTATTTATTGAAAGTATTGGAATAACAAACCTTTGAGTCAGAGAGCCCTTTAGAAAGGTTCCACGTCAGAGAAGTGCAAGACAATTAAGGGTGCATACATACACTAAGGAGGATCCAAATAATACAGTGTATCGACAAACAATAATGTATTGACACACACAGTGAGACAGACAGTGCAGATTAAACACATGCTACATTCTACACAAGTATTTAGGCAAAATCAGGCCATGTAAGACCCGGTACACAACTTTCACAACTATAGTATTCTGCAATAGACCGAATTTAAGGGTCGAGGGAGGGGGTGTGGGTAGATGCGGGATGCAGGGAGAGATGGGTTGGGCTGAATCAGTTAGAGAAGACCTTGTTAAAACCTGGACAGGAGTGGGGGATAGAAGCAGTTCCATTAACTGGAGGAAAGGAGGTGCTCCATGAGATTTGCTTTGAAAGAGTCAAGTTTGACTTCAGATGAAATATAGGCTGGAAGGGCATTCAACCAGAGTGGAGCCCTGTACATAAACACCCTCTTCCCAGGAACATCCTACAGTGGGGGACAAGGAGGGATGCTTTATTGAAGCTTCTAGTTGCTCAAATTATAGGGGCAGGAGTAATAAGGTGTTGGAACCCTGGAGGGGTAAGCCCTGAGGTGATTTTCTTAGCTAGGAGACTTGTTTGATATCTGAGCCAGCAATCAAAGTTGAGCCAGCTAGTCAGTCAGTAGAGGTTGCAGGTGTGAGTGTGTCTGTCGCACCCAGCCACAAGATGACAGGCTTTATTCATGGCAACCTTGATCCTATGGAGTGCTGTATTAGCAGCCGATCCTTAGAATACAATCCCGTGGTCGACTATGGATAGTACAGAGCTTGTTACGGTTAGACAGAGAGCATCGGTGGGCATACAGCGTCTGTGTCTATATAACAGACCAGTTCTGACATTTATAGCAGTGCTGACTAGGTCAATATGATCTTGGTAAGAGAGGGAGGAGTCAAGAGTGACAGCAAGGTATTTAAAACTGTTGACTTGTTCTAGGGGAGGAAGCTGACAATTTAAAATGTTTACAGGTACATCCCTGTGTTTACTTTGGTGATGTGATAAAATCATTACCTTTGTTTTTTTGTAATGGCAAAACCAGATTTCAGATTCTGAGAATGATAGAAGGTCTTGCAGAAGTGGGGAAGGGTCTGGCTGGCTACTGAAGATAACAGCATCATCTGCATAAAGGAGCATCTGACCAGCTGAGCAGGCCTTGGGGAGGGTATTTAGAAACAGACTAAAAAGGAGGGACCCAAGGATAGAACCCTGGTGTACACTGGACCAAACAGGATGACTGGATGAATAGGTGGTATTGAGTTTTACTTGTTGTGACCTGCCACTGAGATAGTTGGCAAACCAGGAGGTGGCATCATTGGACAGACCCAAAGATGATAGGGACTCAACCAGGAGGGCATGACTGACCATATTGAATGCTTTTCTTAGGTCTATGTAAACAGATCCAACTATGTGTCCATGGTCTAGAGCTTTATGGACATAGTATGTGTATTCCAGAAGGACCATGGTGGTGCTATGGCCCTTTCTGAATACGTGTTGTTCCTGGCAAAGTAAGTTGTATTTAGATAATCTGAAAGTTGTTCTGAGACTATTTTTTCAAGGACCTTGGAGATAGGCAGAAGGATGGAGATGGGGTGATAATTACAAGGGGAGGTTCTGTTCCCTCACTTCATAATGGAAGTGACCACCACAGACTTCCACTGTGAGGGAAACTGACCTAGGCACAGGGAGAGGTTGAGAATTTTGGTGAGAAGGTGCAGGACAACATCAAGGGCAAGATAAAGTATTTAAGGTCCAAGGTATTCCCACTAAATCTTGATTTCCCCAGGATCCTGGTTAAATAGGATTTGGCTTCACTAGGGGAGATTGCCCTAAAATAAAAAGGTGGGGTCCCTGCAGGGGATGGGGGAGGAGATGTAGTAGAGGAATTGTCAAAGAAGCCTGGGAGGGACAACACTGCTAAGGTCAGAGAAGGTGGTGTTGAGTGAGTTAGCAATGAGTAGAGGGTACTGGATAAGGGCTCCATTAACACTAATCAGTGAGGGTGGAGAAAGATTTTACATTCAGTTCCTTGATGTTGTCCCAGAAT
This sequence comes from Neoceratodus forsteri, assembly GCA_016271365.2. NCBI lineage: Eukaryota > Metazoa > Chordata > Ceratodontiformes > Ceratodontidae > Neoceratodus > Neoceratodus forsteri. The sequence continues at coordinate 1,409,366,256 of CM057452.1, forward strand.
GTTCGCTCTGAGCCCCACAAAGACAAGAGCCTGGTTTGGAAATGGGCTGCCTTGGCCTGTTGGATTTCCCAAGTGAAATGATTTCCAGCAGTCCTGTAGTGCTGCCTGCCAGCAGGTAATCCCAATGCAAGGGCTTTGTGCCAGAGATTGTCACGGGTTTGCATGAGGTTGAGTAGTGCTTGTGTGATCCAGGGTATATAGGGCCTTTTGACCTCCTGCTTGGAGTAGGGTGCAAAGAGGTTGCATGTGGAGTTGAAGGTGGCAATTAAGAAGGCAAGGGCACTATCTATACTTGAGGTAGTGTTAATGGGAGACCAGTCCCACTTTGCAAGGAAATCTTTGAATTGGCCATGGGATCCTTTTTTTAGGGTGCACTGGTAGATGACCCCAGGAGGTGTTTTTCTCACACTATTCGACCAGTGGTAAAATATTGGAGAATGGTCAATTAAGGCATCTGAGAGCACAGAGACCTCAGAGAGCCTCTCCAGGTGATTAGTCATGATAAGGTCCATCAGGATGGAGCTATCTGTCTTATATTCTGGGGTGAATTTCATTTGGCCCCATTGCCTTATTTATTTTCAGTTTCCCCGAGTTCCTCTAGGGCTCTGTCTACTGTGAATTGAGTTGTGTCTACCTCCCTACCTGCCTTCTCTGATAGCTTTTTTTTTTTTTTTTTGCTGAGTTGTGGACAATCATCTTCCCTTCCTTCATGAAAACTGAACAAAAGTATTGGTTCCGTATTGTTGCTTTTATCTGTCACTGATGGCACACTGTTGTGCAGCAGAACCAGTAACTGGTGGTTGCAGTGAAGGTGCAGGTGTGTCTAGTTCTGGTCATTCCTTGTTGGAGCCTCCACAACCTCTCATAGCAGGTCTGCACTACGGAATGCAGCCATTATGTACAGTATCAGGATCACTGGTCCATCAGCATTCTGACATTCTTGCAAGATATGCTGAGTGTGTGGACTGAAGACAGCTGGCTAAATGTTGGTTTGATTGCCACTGATAGAAACATAGAAAGTGACGGCAGAAGGGGGCCATGCATCCCATCTAGTCTGCCCATAAGCCTACCCCTTCCCTTAATTACTTTTCAGTCACTGACAATGCTTCAAACATGACTAATGCTGTGTGTGATGGCCACTTTGAAGGGATCCGTTGTTTTGTCAACAGTTTGAATTAGGTGGTGACAAAGTGCACAAGCAAGACAACAGGCATGGATCAAATGGTGAAAACAGCAAAAAGCGTTTATGATCATTTCCATCATTCTGTTAAGCCAATGAACTAACTGTGCTAGCTGCAAGAGTGCATTCAGATTCTACAGCACAGGCTTATACAGGATATCTCAACCGGTTGGAATTCAACCTACTACTACACAATTATGGGGTGCTGTAGGAACCTATGCTGGTGCAAACTAAGATTCTGAATCCAACATTTACGTCACAAAAAAAAAAAAAGATAGCACTCAGGTTGAAACCAATGCTCAGTATTGTGAGTTTATTGCAGACAATTTGAGGACAAACCAACGACTGACTCTGGCACTTCAAACACGTGGGTCTTCCTCAGGGGGTGTGCCAGTCACAAAGAACATACAATCATTTATACTCCACTCCTAATTAGCATCATGCTAACACAATCCTAACCTGGACACTTTGCATCAAATCAGTTAACATTATTTTGATGAACTATAACATCTTTAAATATTCAGATTAAGCCCAGAGGATAAACTTGAAGTGCAACAATAATAATTGAGCAATCCCTTAGAAAATGCATAATATCAAAAAACACCATGGTGAGTTTAAAATGATAAAGAATCTAGAAACTGAGTGTTGCAGATAACTATCAACCATGTCACATCATTTCAATGTTTGTGGAATAGCAATTGGGAGAGATGGGGTATATAATGCATGTGTAACTTGTAGTACTTTTTATGGCTTCACTCTGTTCCCATCCTTGAGTAGTAGGTATGTAGGTAGTAATTTGTAGGAAATAGAAGGCACATGAACAAGAGTGAGAAGAGCGCTGGAGAAGGGGATGGTGGTGGACTAAAAAACACTCCCTAAGTAAGGGAGGTGTGTTAGTGGAGGGCTTAAATAGAGGTTGTGGGAGGAGCTATTCCTCACATTGAACCTTGGGCCAAGCTCTCCAAAAGATGACATACACAAGCTGTGTCTAGTCCATGGACTGATAAATTAATTCATTTAAACAGCCTGTAAATTTTAAATATTTGATTTTTCTATTTTACAAGGCAAATGCCTTACAATAAATAGCGCTCCGATTTCATATATTAGAATACTAGATACCAGAAAGAATCCCTCTAAAGCTGAATAAGAATTTTAATATTATTATAAATAATGCTTGAAATCAATTTCTTCATTTAGCTCATGGGTCACTAATATATTTAGAACTACGATCCATCTAGTCTAGTTCTGCAATAGTAATTCCTTTCGCTCTTCCCACCCTACCCCCCAATCAATGGTGGCACATATTAAATTCCACAGAATTTAAGTAAATTGACATTAGAATTATGATAGATTCTAAAATGGAACCCCAATGCATTTCTGTCATCTTTATTTATGATGGCTCATATGTGCTCTTGCACTCTTTTTTTCAATGGGCGAACTGTTTTGCCTATATAATGTTTCTGGCAAGAACACCAAGCAGCATACACTATAAACAGAGTGCTGCATATGATTAAATGTTTGATGGCTGTGCGATAATTTCCCCTTTTGCAGAATTTGCCCTTTACAGCATGTTTACAAGATATACATTTTTTGCATACATAAAATCCGTTGTGGTGGTGGTGGTGGTGGTGGGGGGGCAGCCAGTTCCTAGACACAGTCTTTTCCCTTTTCTGAAGGTTACACGGGGAGAGCTTGAACTTTATTTTTAAGAATGTTATCTGCTTGCAAAATTGGCCACAACTTGTGGACAAGGGCTCCGACTTCCCCTGCTCTGGGGTTGAACTCAGTTGAAAATTTAACTAATCGGATCTCCGCATTCCAATCACTGTTTTTGTTAAAAGTGATTCATCTTTTTAGGATGCAATAGGGACCCTCTGTCTCTTCTTGAACTTTGTCTAATGCTTTTTGTGAAACTTGTTTGTCATACTCTTTATTAACAAAATGATGTGTTAGCTCCTGAGCTTGAATTTCAAACATAGAAACATCTGAATAATTTCTTAAAACCCTCAGGTACTGTCTGTATGGGATCACATTTTTAAATGTTCTATTATTTTTAAGGTGGTGGCTACCATAATGCAGAGGAGTGTTTCTTGCAGTCAACTTGTGGAAGCAGATTGTTTCTATCCTGTGCCCTGGGAGGGGGTGCAGTGAGAGGTCAACTTTCAGTGAAGGTTAGTATTGTCAACTTTTGTTTGTATTGTTTGAGGGTGGGGTGGGGACCATAGTAGTCTTATTGAACAGCTTGTCTCTCTAATCATTTACTGCTCCTATTTTTATTGTCTTCTCAGATATTTCATCACATGGGTGATTGAATCCTGGTGCTGTGTAGTTCAAGCCCAGATCTGGTTAAATAAATAAAGGCAGATGTATCTTGGATAGTACAATATTGTATTATGTGACTTGCACTGCAAGTATGATACCAAAAATGCAGATTCCATTATGAGGAGGATAACATGTCACTGTAGATTACAATGAAGTTTTGTTCAGTAATGGTGACCAACTAAATCATAACTGGCTATTTCTGATCTTCAAGTAACACAGTGTGTCCTATCAGCAAATGTAAACATTGTCAACATTTTTATTTTTTTTTTTTGGGGGGGGGGTACCATAGTAAAGTGAAAATTGAACATTTCAGGCCAGATTTTCCAAGCGGCTGTTAGAGCAACAAAAACTGTTGCAAACAGCAGATTAATTGCTGGTGTGCCAAGGACCCTGCACCCATTTTTACTGTGGGAGGAGTCCTGGTGCCAAAGTAGGTGGATTTTCTGCAACCACTTCTATACGCTGAACAAGTGGCACATGGCAGTGGTTTGATGGAGGCAGTGGTGCAATCTAGCAGGAGGGGCAGCAAAGTGTACACACAGGCCAGCAAGGTGTAAGTACAAGTTTTTTGTGCTGAACCAGTCTCCACTCTGTACCATTGCCCTCCCTGTGGTTTGCAGCAGATGCCGAACAGTCTGCACTCATATGGGACAGTGCAAGTGAAATGTCATGAGAGCTGTGCATTGCCCCATTTGGTACAGCTGGACAGGGTGTGCCAAGTCAGTGCACAGGATTAGGATAGTACAGAAAAAGTGCAAGTGCACATGACAATTGACTGGTAAACAGAGTGCAGTGAACAGGTATGCGTAGGTATGTGCATGTCCTGCAGGCTCAACTGACAGCAACCCCATGTCCGTGTTAGCACTGTATCCTCAAATGCCATTGTTCCTCATCCCTATTTTCCCACTGTGGTGGCCTATTTTGGCAAATGGGGGGTGGTGCAATAGGGACCCATCCACAGAAACACTGTGGGTGGAGAGTTCCATGTCATAAGGCTAATGCGGAAAGGCAATCACCGTTACAGTGAGTGTACAACACTGAAAACCAGTCTGGTGATGCACACTTGCAGTGCAGACAACAACAGCACCTGAGACCATTAGAGACCCCCCTACTTAAAGATTCTTAACTCCAGGGGGCTGCATGTGAGGGGGGGTGAAAAACTTGAAAAAATACATGCTGCCTGCTGGCAAAAAAAAAAACAAAAAAACACCACACTGGACCAAACACTATATACTGTGCCTCCCAGCTGACTGTCCTGCCTACCACACTAGCTGACCAGCTCAGCAGCTGCCTGCCACACCCCCTCCCACATACCATCTCTCTCCTGCTTCTCCTCCCCCATATGTGTGTGCATGCACATTTACACCTGCTACTTCCTGTTGTGGTATTTGCCCACCCCAGTATCTGGTCGACACCCTGAATGGTAGCTGTGAACACAGGCGCCATAATGGAGTAGCCATTTTTGTTGGCACCCAATTTTGGTCACCTTGTTTACCGTATACCAGGCAGAGTGATGCAAGGGAAGTTAAACCAGCCCAGGGCAGGTCTAAGCCTGGAGGGGACTGCACCACTTTGGGAACCCACATTAAGGGGATAGTGCAGGAGGGTCATGGTGCCAGCCCCCCTTATGCCAAGGGACACCAGCGTTGGTGGTGCAAGCATTGCACAAGCTACTTTGGAGCACACTGACCCCTGTTTGCTGCAAGTGCCCTTTGAAAATCGGGAATGACACAAAGTGCGGCACACAGAGCCACTTGCATCACTTCTTTTTGATGCAAACACCTTGCATTATTTCTGAGGTTTTGATAATCAGGCCCCTATCTCTAATCATTTCATGCTCCTGTTTAAATTGTCTTTTCAGGTAATTTATCATGTGTGTGATTGAATCCTGTTGCTGTGTAGTGCCAGCCCTGATCTGTTTAAATAAATGGAGGAAGATATATGTTAGGTAATATAATATTGCCTTAAGTGACTTACAAGTAAAATACAAAAAATGCAGTTTCTACAGTATGAGGAGGATAACATGTAGAGATGCAGTGACGTTTTACTTCACCCGCAAATATAGAGCAACATCAACAATTTGACCTCTGTGTACTTTATTTAATGTGATGGTGGAATCTTGCTCAGACGCTATGCAGTCACAGACAGACAAGCAAAGCACTGAATCACAGGATACTGATTAACTAAAAAGATTTTTATAATATCTACTCGTCATGACTAGAGAGGTGTCAGTGACAGCCACCTCTGCTGCATGGTTTAAAAAAAGCTCTCTTTACATAACAGTGGCCCATTCTTCTTGCTCTCAATTTTCTTTGCCCAATATTTCAGAGGAAAAAAGATGTATTCATGATGTACAGCTTGACTTATGAGGGACATGCATGTAATTTATCATATGTTTTGCTTCTCAATCCCATCACCCCCTACAACCCAACCTCATGGTAAATGTTGATCATTTATAAAAGCATTACATGGAACACTGCATGGTTCAATTTGCTTAATGTAAAGTGGAGTCAGTTGTTAAAACTGTCCATCTGTAGTCTGACTACTACTGATATGTCAACTCACAAATTCATTGGAAACAGAGGATTTGAAGGGAAAGCTACAATTTGAAATGGCACTGACAACTTTTACTCCTGTTAATCATGCTTTCAAGCATACTTTTTGGGGGAACAGACTACAGATGGACAGTTTCAGAAACTGCCACCACTTTAAACTACTGTAGGAGAAACAGACCATAAAAAACAGTAGGAAAGCACCCAGCAGTGATAATATAGAGAATAATACATACAGTATGTAGGTGTGTGATGTGCAGTTTTTTTTATACACCCAATGTATGTGATAATATCTAAACTTTGAGAATGAAGATTGAGAGGTTTCTATATTGTCACACACTGAGGGTGTGTAAAAAAACTGCAGATCACACACCTTCATATGTGTTATTTTTAATAATTACTGGTGCTAAGTAAACCAAGCTCAGAGTCTTAGCAGTATGTGCTTCCTTTGCTGCTGATTTGACATCTGTATGAGCTCCATGGCATGCTGGTTGTTATGATGACAAGGTGATGGTTCAATGGATTCTCCATTGCTTAAAGTTTAAAAAAAACTGTGAGCAGTTCAATTTTTCAAGTTGGTAAGTACCTTAGCATAGTACACACAACCCGGTACGAGACAGTAAAAGTCGTATCAACTCGCAGGTTGATATGACTTTGCCATATCAACTTGCAGGTGGATATGACTTTTTACAGGTTTAAAAAACAGGTTGATATCAGGGGTCACCAGTTATTATACAACAGTTATGGTTCAGTCAGAGACAGCATTATGACAGCAATGGAAAACACTATTTAAAGTACAATTGTGCACAAATATGCATGCGACAGCAGAGAACAGACACTTTTAGTCAGAACTTTTAAGCAACCCCCCAACCCCACCCAAATTGCCAATATAATTCTGTGTAATATTTTTATAAATGACCAGCATTTGCCATGAGGTTGGGTTTTAGAGTGTGTGTGTGTGTGGGGGGGAGGGAAGTCGTGAAACAAAACATATGGTACATTACATGCCTGTCCCTCATAAGTCAAGCTGTACATCCTGAATGTGTTTTTTTTCCTTTTAAATCTAGAGCAGAGAAATTTAGCACGAGGAAGAATGGTTCCCTGGTATGTCAAGGGAGTGTTGTGGTTTTTTTTTATGGCTGTGGTTGGAGCCTTCAGCCATTTTGCTATCTGTAGCTTGAAAATGGAGTTTTGTAAAACATATGTTTTGGTCGCGTACTACTCCCTGCTGAACTTGGAGACCTCCTGTCCTTTTATTCCCCCCCTTTGCCTGCAGAGGTTTATAACCGATGTAGGTCTTGGGAATTGTTAGAAGAGGGTGGGATGGACTGGGGTCCGTGGGCGTCGGGAGGAGAGGAAGCGGAGAGTCGAGTTGCAGCGGTCCAGGAGATGCTCCTTGGTGCGAAAATGCAGTCTCTAGATCGTAGCCTGCCATGTCTGGTTACCATACCCAAGGCTCCTGTGAATCTGGACAGATAATCCAGTCAGCCCCAGAACCCCATCTGACTCAAGTGGTGTTATGCAATGCCAGGTCTATTAGAAACAAGACGACTATTATTGCCGATCTTGTTGGGACAGCTGGCTTGGCATGCATCACCAAAACCTGGCTTGATGACAACACAGGCCCCATTTTGGAAACGGCAGACTCAGCCAGGTTTTTGGTGATACACCACTCAAGATTGGACCACAGGGGTGGGGGGGGTAGCTATCTGTTTTAGATCGGAGTTGGGCCTTGCTGGTGTACCAGTAGAAGTGGCCAGATCATTTGAGTCTACCATAGTAGCAGGTATGGACTGCAGGAACATTCTCACCTACCGTCCACCCGGGGGTGAGAAATTATTCCTGCAGGAAGTGGCAGACTTCATCATTGATGCGGCATTGGAGTCGCCCAGGCTGATGGTCCTGGGTGACTTCATTGTCTGGGTCAATGATGAACTCTCGCAGTTTGGTCAAGACTTCCTCCAACTTATGGTTTAATTGAGGTTCACACAGGTAGTTGCCTCTGATACTCATAATTAGGGTCACTCACTTGATCTGGTCTTTCTCTTGGGGATCGAGTCCTTTGATTTGGTGGTGGAGCCAGTCATATGGTCCGATCACTACACAGTCAGATTCAAACTCCAGCCCCCCCATAGGCCTGCCCCTGTGGAGATGGTCAGATACCGCCCATTGCAGAGTGTTACCCCAGAGGGTCTTTTGGTGCTATTAGATCTATCGGGAGTTCCAAGGTTGGATGGGGATCCAGAGAATCTTGTCTTGGCCTATAACAAGGTTATCACTGGGGCTCTGGATGCTATTGCCCCTGTCCATGTTCATTCCCTCTCTCTTCGCTCTCAGTCTCCTTGGTTTGATGGGACCTTGAGGGAGTTGAGATGGGTGGAACGAAGGTAAGAGCATTGCTGGCGGAGAATGGCCCTTGATGCCGACCGCATTAGATTGATAGATAATTATCAAAGCTATCAATCAGCAATCTCACGTAAGAAGGCAGAGTTCCTGTCTGGTGAGATACAGTAGCTGCCGCACAGAATTGACTGGCTCAGCTCTTTTGAACCATGGACAGGCTGTGCAACCCAGCCTGTCTATGGCATGGGGTCATTATGTCGCAAGACATAATGCCTCATGGCACTATCGTGCTGCGTGATTTATGCCATGAGGCATCATGTCTTTGTTCTGTGGGGGGCTCTGCCCCCCACACCCCCTGTTATGGGGGGCTGTGCCCCCTCAGACCCACCCACTAATGATTCTCAACTTTGGGGGGTCCACCTCGGGGAGCACACAGGTCCGGGTTTCACCATAATGCCGTACGCTATTAATCGTGTGACATTATGACCCGATACACCTGTCTACACGTTCGAGGAGCATTTTCACAAGATAAGTGTGATGAGTTTGCTTGTTTCTTTGCAGATAAGGTGGCTGGCATCAGGACTGAAATCTGCTCAGCACCCTCTATGAGCACTAGTGGTGGAATGTGCAAGGTCACCATCCCTCGGTCATCCTGGATATCTTTTGACCAACCAGAGATAGGGGACATTGTGTGGATTGTCCAGAAATTGCTGCCAACTTGCCGTAGTTTGGATCCGGGCCCTACTCACCTATTATTAGGGTGTATGGAGATCATTGCCCCAATCCTTAAAGAGATTGTTTGGTGCTATTTAGATTTGGGAGAGTTTCCTAGCTCACTAAAGGAGGCAGTGGTGATACCGCTTCTGAAGAAAGCTTCTTTAGACCCAAGCATCTGTGCAAACTATAGACCTATCTCTAACCTTCCCATTGTTGGGAAGGTGATCGAGACAGTAGCTGTGTAGCAACTGGAGAACCATCTTACCATCCACAATGTCTTCAATCCTCTCCAGTCTGGTTTCTGGAACAGACATAGTACCGAGACCAGTCTGGTTGGGTGCTCAATGATCTCTTGATGACAAGAGACCAGAAGCATCACTCCATCTTGGTGCTTCTGGATCTCTCTTCAGCATTCAACACTGTGGACCATGGGGTTCTGCTTGAGCTTCTGCTGGTCAACTGTGGACTGGCTGGTCCAGTACTTAGATGGTTCCATTCTTTCCTAGCTGGCAAGTCTCAGAGGGTGGTATCAGGGATCTTTTCCCCTGAGCCATTCTCCCTGCCATGTGGGGTGCCTCAGGGCTTGGTGCTGTCACCCATGTTGTTCACAGTGTATCTGCTGCCCCTCGGAGACATTGTAAGACAATATGGGCTGAGTTTTCACTGATATGCAGATGATACACAGCTCTATCTGTCTTTTGCACCTGACCAGGATAATGCGATCTCGATGTTTAACTACTGTCTGGTGGAAATCCATGGCTGGATGAGATCTAGTTGGTTGAAATTGAATTCCGGAAAGACTGAGGTGCTGGTGGTGGAGCCAGAACACCGGATAGAGAGGCCAGTGGTGGGGTTACCATCTGGGCTTTGGATCGACGGTGTACAACTACCCACCTCTGAACATGTGCGTAATCTGGGGGTGGTATTTTATGATGGGCTGACACTGTGGGCGCAGGTGTTGGCAGTCATCAAATCTTCCTTTTATCATCTTAGGAATATCACCAGAATTAAGCACTTTGTTCCATCCATTGATTTGCCCATGTTGGTTTACACCTTTGTGACCTTGCGCCTTGACTACTGCAACTCCCTATACCTAGGGCATCTGGGGATTGATGTCCACCACTTGCAGCTGGTGCAGAACATGACAACATGACTGCTGACTGGGACTTCTTGTACCAGTGATATTACACCTGTGCTGTGCAATCTGCACTGGCTGCCTATACAGTGGTGGACCACCTTTAAAGCTGGTCTTATGACCTACAAAGCCCTACTTGGATAGGGACTGGGTTATCTACAAGAGCTCCTGGTTCCTTACAGACCTGGCTGACCTCTCCGCTCCACTGATGAGTGGTTGCTAGAGGTTCCCAGGGTACAGTTGAAAACATCTGGTGCAAGGGCTTTTATGTGGAACTTTCTAACTCATCAGATCAGAGAGTGCGAGGCTGTGGAGAGTTTCAAGACCAGTTTAAAGACATATTTATTTAAACAGGCTTTTAATACCTGAATTTTTTTTTTTTTACCAATTATTTTACCAGGTGAGACATACTAAGCTGAAAGCTTGTTTGCAGGTGCAACCTGGGAGCACAAGGAAGTTAAGTGACTTGCTCAGGGTCACACAGTATGCACCTAGGGGGCTGTGGGATTCAAACCCAGGTCTCCAGATTTGCAGCTCAGATCCTTAACCCACTGCGCCATACTGCCTCCTCAATATTATGAATTTGGAAATTTTAAAATTGATGCTGTTGTGTACGTTTTATGTGATTTTATTGAGCTGTTTTAAAATATTGCATGTAAAGCGCTTTGATACCTAAATTGCACTATATAATAACATTATTATTATTTATTATTATTTATTATCCTGCCATGCCAACTGAAATTAAATATTCCCTTCTTTCTGTTAAGTATGTTGGAGACATAACTCTAAGCTGCTTATCAGATGCCATTAGGAAACTGAAACAGCTTGTTAAATATTTGTTAAATATTGGTTGCCTATGAAACTGGAGCTTTGCACATTTAAATAATAAGCATTTAAACAGCTTCTTGATAATAGTTTAACTTGGGAATGTATTGTCTTTCAAGAAAGATTCATACCTGATAAATGCCACCCCCCCAGCAAATCCATGATTTACACTGTTTTTTTTACCTCTACAGACACTATCTGATGAGCAGTCTCAGACATATGCCAGGTCTTTAGTGAACTGCTCAAACTAAACATGTATCAATAAGAAACCATTTTGTACTATCTTTTTGGGGAAAACTAAATTGAGCTACAGCAACACACACGTAATACACACACACACACACACACTGTCTCTCTCTCTCTCTCTCTCTCTCTCTATATATATATATATATATATACACACACATATATATATATAACCATCTTCATGGCCACAACATTAAGAATAATTATTGCATTTTAATATGTTATAAAAAAAACTCTTCATGTCAGTGAACACAGTGAAGTTCAGTTTAGAGTAGATTTTCTTTAAATATTTCTTATCTTATAGTTTGTACACACACACACATACACACACACACATCATCATCATCATCATCATCATCATCCTTATGGTCATAATACAGCCAGGTGGCCTGGGTTCAAGTCCCAGCTGAGGCACTTATTCTATCTCACCTCTGTTTTTCTATGTGTTCCATAAAATATGCACACCACACTCCTCTGTGATTGTTTCAAATAAATATTTGTGTTGCCATTGGGTTGTGCATTTGAGAAAGAGTAATATGCTCAGGGATGGCTTATGGTCCAGTTGTCTCAGTGGCACAACTGGTTAGCACAATCAGAGCGGTATTCCGGGCAGCCTGGGTTCAAGTCCCAGCTGAGGCATGTATTCTTTCTCACCTCTGTTTGTATGTGTCCCATAAAATATGCGCACCAGACTCCTTTGTGACTGTTACAATAAAGAAACTGTTTATGTGTATTTTCACAGTGTATTTCAGTTTAGAGTTGATTTCCCTTAAATATTTCTTATCCTATGTTTTGTGTCCTGGATAGCACAGGGGAGATGCTACATCTCATTGTCATAGGGAGCTTCATTTACGCATTTCTGCATGTATTTATTCAGGCCATCCCAGATTAGATGCAATATCTTGTTTTTAGTGGGGTCATGATTTTTCCATTTTGATAATGTATTTCTTCAGAGTAACCTAGTCCAGGGCCCCCATATTCAAAGGAGATGCGTAGCGCATCCTGGCGGAAATGTGAGATGTGCCACACAACTCCAATGATGCACCACAGCATGATATTCAAATGTGCGGGATACACCTGCTGCAAGGGAATGGGCCAGCGTGCCCACAAATAATATGCCGTGCAAGTCGAGGGTGTGTTCCCATGTATATACTATAATGTGGCATGCTCAGAGGAAAATTCACCCCTCACAGCCCAGAGCAGCACGGCCCACAGCTAGGCCATGAATAGCTGACCAAAGCAGGCCAGCCACCCGCAAGTGGGCTATGGATGTGCACCCAAGTGAACAGCAGCCTGGCAGCCCGGGTGGTCTAAAGGTACACTCTCCAATCCCTGATTGATTCAACTCCATCCTCGAAGAGCTCCATAGTGTAGGGACCCCGGGACCCAATCGAGCCACAGAAAACCATGGTCCATATCCATAGCATAGAGGACTCACACCCAATGCCTTAGTACATAGACAACCCCATTACCCCCATACCCAAGATGTTGCAGAGACTGGCACTGTGCTCTGTGCCCTCCCATAGCCAGCCACCGACTGCACTGGACTTGGGCTGGGGACCTTCACTCCAGAAAGACCCAAGTGGCTATACCATATATTGGGGCACTACACAAGTTGCGGACCCACCAGTGCATGCAGCTGTGTGTATGTCCTTGGCAAACCATAAGAGGGAATTGCCATACCTCCAATGCAAGCCTTATCGATGCTGTATCTTCTTGCTGTCATACACTCTTCCCCATTCCCCTGTGTAACATGCCACCCTCCGGACTGCTGAGGTATCCTGGGTGCCATGGGGTGCAGTGTCCTGCAATGGCATTTGTAGTGTATGATCCAGGCTATTGATAGTGCATTTGTGGTTCCCCAATTGTACAAACAAATAGGTTGGCTGTAACATGCCTGTTCCAGGACCTGTGTGAGTGAGTACAGCATCTGCTTTTACCCACACTGAGTAGTGCAATGGCACCAGGATGATGGATCCACATACGAGTACCTGAGCTGTATGGCCACTGGGTGCTATCACCCACACACACCTTGTACCTATGTATGACACATTCCAGCATCCTATTGCTAGTGCTTCACCACCCGAAAATAAGATGCCATTTCCTCTGTGAACTATCCAGGCTAAATATATAGCAATCAGCAGGCATATTCTAGGAAAATACATTGTAAAAATGTGTAAAAGGAATACTACATTGAAACTGCCTCTCAGCATAGAAACATAGACTTTGATGGCAGATTAGGACAACTTGGCCCACTCAGTCTGCCCATTTCCCTAACTATTGGATTAGCTGTAGATTCTAGTTAACCAACAGCCTACTTCCTCCCAGTCCCCACCATAATTGCCTTATGTCTGTCCCATGCATGTTTGAATTCCCCCACCGTTTTAGACCCCACAACCTCCCCAGGAAGGCGGTTCCATGTGTCCACCACTCTCTTCGTGAAAAAACATTTCCTCACATTGCCCCTGAGCCATCCCCCCTCTATCTTTAAATTGTGCCCCCTTCCTTTGGACTGCCTCTATCCTGTCTATGTCTTTGCTGAGATGGGATCTCCAAAACTGCATGCAGTACTCCAGATGTGGTCTCACCAATTGTCTGTACAGAGGGATAACCACGTCTCTTTTTCTACTTGTGATGCCTCTCCCTATGCATCCCAGTATCCCCCCCCCATCTCTCCTTACTGACTTCTCACATTGTTTGCCCACATTTAGGTCACCTGATATGACTACCCCCAGGTCCCTTTCCACTATTGTTGTTGTTAGTACCTCCCCTGCCATTGTGTACTCTTCTCCTGGGTTTTTGTTTCCCAGGTGCATTACTTGCACTTTTTTGCACTGAATCTAAGTTGCCATATGTCTGACCATTCCTTCAACCTTGCCAAGTCCCTTCTCATCCTTTCCACCCCCCCTTGTGTATCAGCTCTGTTACAGATCTCTGTATTATCTGCAAAGAGGCATACCTTTCCTGCCAGACCCTCTGCTGTGTCACTTATAAAGACATTAAAGAGGACTGGACCCAGAAATGAACCCCGAGGTACTTCACTAGTAACCTCCCTGTCTTTGGAGTGAGTTCCATTCATTATTACCTTCTGTCCTGTTGTGCAGCCAGTTTGCTACCCAGGATACCACCCTGGGACCCACTCCCAGGCTGGCTAACTTGATTATTAATCTTTTGTGCAGGACTGTGTCAAATGCCTTGCTAAAGTCTAGGTAGGCCATATCCACAGACCCTCCCTGATCTATTTCTTTGGTCACCCAGTCAAATAAATCAATTAGATTCATCTGACATGACCTTCCTGCTGTGCATCCATGCTGCCTTGCGTCCTATGCCCCACTGGCCTCTAGGTATTCAACAATTCTTTCTTTAAAAAGTGATTCCATAATTTTCCCTACCACTGAGGTCAAACTTACAGGTCTGTAGTTTCCTGCTTCTGCCTTGCTCCCACTTTTGTGAAGGGGAATCACATCTGCCCTCTTCCAATCCTCATTTACCACCCCATCCTCCCATGATTTGTTAAAAAGGGTGGTCAGTGGTGTCAAGAGGTCCCCCTTTAGTTCTTTTAGGATTCTGGGGTGAATCCCATCAGGCCCCATTGCTTTGTCCACCTTGAGTTTTAGGAGTTCTTTCAGGACTTTTCTTCAGTTAATGGACTGGTGTCAACTCCCCTGCCCAGAGTGCTTCTTTTGTTTGGTTTAGGTAACTCCTCCTCTTCTTCTTCTGTGAATACTGAGCAAAAGTATTCATTCAGTATCTCTGTCTTTTCATTGTCTCCCTCTGCACACCTTCCCTCTCCTTTATTAATCTTGACTATCCCTCCCTTAACCTTTCTATGCTCCCTAATGTACCTATAAAAGGTTTTATCCCCCTTCTTAACTGAGTAGGCTAACTTTTCCTTGGTTTGGGCCTTTGCTGTTCTGATTGACTTCCCCACTTCTTTCTGCTTTAACTGATACAGTTCCTAGTCATGCTCCTTCTGTGATTCCATATACTTTTTGAATGCTGCCTTTTTCTCCATAACCTTCCTTGCCATCTCTTTTGAGAACCATAGTGTTTTTTTACTCTGCTTTGTTTTCTTTATTTGTTTCACACAAATGTGTGCATTGTGCAAATTCATTAGAAATAATCGGTAAAAGCATCCCAAAAGCTCTCCACAGCCATATCGGCTCTGATCAGAATTTGTTTAACCAGGCAGTCGAGATAGTCATCACTAACAGCTCTCTAGTCGTAAGGAAACATTATAAAAATATTTTTCAGGTCAGTAAGTCAGTATCTTGTGATTCAATACTTTCATTAACTGACCGCAGCTACACGGAGTCTATGAACAGCGCCTGCAGCAAGGTGCAACAGCTGTGTTCATATATATATAAAAAAACAGCACAACAATACAATAAGTAACATGACTGTCTTACCTAAAGAGAATGAAATAATATGAGTTTCAGTAAGGTTATTGAGAATAAGGTGTGACTTTCACCTCTAAGAGCACTATAACTTCTATAACTGAAATCTTGCTGTGACTCCAGCGATTCAGCTACAGCCAGCTTAACAAACAACTCTGTGATTGCGCTCTCACTATCTGACTTTCAAGAATTTGAATAATGAATGTACACAGCATTTTATTTAATTTTAAAACTGAACAAACAATTAAGAAAGACAATTACTGGTAGTAGACACACAGACATACTGCATATGTTCAATCAAGATAATCCTCAGCTGTCTACACAGTAATGTCATAACTGAGAATTGCAACTCAGTCTTAATCATTCAATTATACAATGGCAACAACATTTCCTGGACTCTGATTGGTCAGTATGTGCCTGGGACAGTGTTGTTATCTGAGGATAACCTCACTGTATGAAGTCCAGGCACACACACACACAACCACATAAAAATGTCATGTCAGGAATCATTCATCCCCTCCAAAAGTTACCGCTACTCCCAGCTGCTATTGTAAATGAATTCACACACCACCCCCCAACAATGTCACCACCCCTCAAACACCAATTCCATCTATAGGCCCTATGCCCAAATTGAAAAGATGTCTACGTGCCATGTATCTAAGGTACATAGGTAACCTTACGTGTGAATGCTGTACAGTGGGGGTCCCATGGACCCCCAATGGCATTTACTAAGGATGCACAAGGCACTTACGCACTCACCACCCAAGCCACCCAAGGAACACCATACTGGGGTGGTGTTGGGGGCATGCCTGAACTACGCAGCATTCACAAAGCCAAGTAGTGCCAGGATCAGGGGGTGGTGGGTATGCCAGCCAACACCAAGTGTAACCCAGTACATGCCCCTGTGTTCTCTGGCTGCTGGGTGCAGTGACATCACAAATTAGACCTCTGTGCTGCCCCAGCCCACTTGCTGCAGGGGAGTGCTGGGGCAGCTTCCCAGGTGAGTTCCCATAGGTTTGTCTTCAGTGCCACTATAAGTGACTGTCCCCTCACTCCCTGTACCCTCTACAAGGGTGCAAGGGATCCACTCAGGGATCCAGTATGGGCATTCGATTGGATGCCCACCTGGGTCCATGGCTCCGCCCCCAACCACATGCGTGACCAAGCATGCTGTGGGAGTATGGCCATGGACAGGCACCCTGTGGGTGTTAGCGGTAGTGTATACCACTTATCCTTTGCCTGTCCATGGCCTCATTGATACGCGGGTGGGGTACGCACATCAGGCATGTATTACCCACCCTTTAGTGCATCAGGTCCAATAAATGTAACTTTTCACAGTAATGCTTTTAAAAGGCACTTTTCAGATAGACAAAAAATTTTACTGAAATGTCAGCTTTTTTTTCCAGCAAACCAAGTGGCTTCCTTGAACCACGGAGGCCATAACTGCCGGTTGTGCAGTTCACTGATACCACTCAGTTCCCAAGACAAAAAGCTACCATGACAATTCAATTTATTTCTGTCTGTCAGGGAGCAAACATCCTCTGTCACAGCCCTGCTTCTAACTAAACAGAAGCCATACCCTTGCTACTAGCAACACCACACCGTGATCACAATCAGCTTTCACACAGCTCTTCTCACTGACACCGTGCCCACTGGGGTGAGTGAACCAGTGAGCAACTGCATGTTTAAACAGCCACCATGCGGCTCTTTTCAAGACACTCGCTCTTGACCTGACATTCCTTTGTTGTTCTTCCTTTTCCTTTTTAACTGCACCATACAAAAGCAGGGTATTACAATTTCAAACATTGTCAGTACCAGCTCCCTACCTCCATCCTCACAGCAGAGGCAGCTGATGGAGAATTATAAAAGCAGAGAAGAGAGTGCCAAAATCCCAAGCAACAGCAGCGTGAAGAGTGACTGCGATTTTGTCAACTCATAAAAGGGGATTCAAAAAACCAATCCCCTTTCACGATCTGACAAAATCCCAGTCCGCTAGCCAACCCTCTTTCATGAGGCAGCAAAATCCTTGACCATAACTCAGTCCTGGTCTGTGAGATGGGCCATCTGGTCACGAAGTGAAGGTCAAGGATTTTGCTACCACACAAAAGGGGATTGGCTCGCGGACTGGAATTTTGTCAGCTCACAAAAGGGGATCGGAAGCGAGTAACTGACAAAAAATTTCAAAATTTGAAGTGTCTGTTTTTTGGCCAAAATGAAGCAAACCAAAGGTATGGGTTTGTAGAGGGTGTCACCCTGAATAAAACCCATAACTTATTTGTGTAAGAAGTTAACCGTGGAGGAAGCTAGGACATTTTGTTTGGGGCTAAAATGAAAATAAGATGGCTGCTTGTGGACAAGGAATTTTTCTTCACAGACTAGGATTTTTTTAAATCCCCTTTTGTGAGCTGACAAAATCCTTGACCTTGAGTCCAATCCCCTTTCTCAAAACATACATATAAATCTTTGAGAGAACTGAGCATGCTCAGAACCCATAAATTAAAAATGACATAACTTTTGAACGGATTAAAATTTTTCCAACAAACCATTCTGGAATTTTTGTTTGACCCAAACTCTTTCTACATTCCAAATTTCAGACCAAAACACCAAATGGTGTGGTTGCAGTGCAATGCGCAAAAAAACATGTCAAAAGTGGTGAAAAATGCATTTTTCAGTGCTTCGCTGTGCAGAAACCATAAGTCTGACCAAAACACAACTTGGCAGATCAAGAGAAATACCATACCAAACCATGTATTCCAAATTTTGTGCAAATCCGTTGAATGGTTTCAAAGTTATTAATGTGCAAAAAATTGGGGTTTAACATTAAAGTGCCTACTCGACCATAACTATAGTGGCGCTATGCACCACTATAATATATACAGATATAGATATAGATAATAACAGGTGACTCCCAATAACAACCCATTTTTGAGACCTGTAAAAAGTCATATCAATCTGCAAGTTGATATGGCAAAGTCATATCAACCTGTGAGTTGATATGGCAAAGTCATATCAACCTGCGAGTTGATATTGCTTTTATTGTCTCGCGCCGGGTTGTGTGTACCACGCTAAGGTACTTACAGACTCGGAAAAAAATTGAACCGTTCACAGTTTTTTTTTTTAAACTTTAAACAATGGAGAAGCCATTGAACCTTTGCCTTGATGTCATAACAACCAGCATGCCATGGAGCCCATACAGAGGATGAATCAGAAATACAGGAAGCATGTAATGCTAAGACTCTGAGCTTTGTTTACTCACTTAGCACCAGTTATTATAAAAAATAACACATATGAAGGTGTGTAATCAGTAGTTTTTTTACACACCCTTTGTGTGTGACAATATATAAACCTCTCTAGCTTTGCTCTCTAGGTTTATATATTTTCACACACCTTGGGTGTGTAAAAAAAAGCTGCATATCACACACCTACATATGCATTATTTTCTCTATAGATAGAACATGTCTCTTTTCTCTCATGTGAGATATCACACTGATATCTTCAAGTTGGGTATGTTGCAAAGGGTTTGGAACTCATTTAGAATGTTCAACCTCAGTAGCAGTACTAACCTTATTCAAATGCAAATAACTTTAAAACAAAAAATGATAGCAAGGTACTGTGAGCATGAAAGTTGTTTAGCACAAAAAGATCTACAAAATTAATGGTGTTTCATTTATAGCTACATTTTATTTTTTTATAATTAACAGAAAAAAAGCAGAAAATGAAATTTTGCTTTTACTTTTTTGACAAACAAATGTGAATAACTTTAAAACAAAAAATAAGAGCATGGTACTATGAGCATGACATAGAAACAGAGAATATGTCAGCAGATAAGGACCGCTGGGCTCATCCAGTATGTTCATAAGCCTTACACTTGCAAGCAGCCCCTGACCCTATCTGTTCAGTGGCTTTTCATCACTCCCTCCCACCTCAAGGTTCTCCTGTGCCTGTCCCAGGCATGTTTACCCCCCTTCCCTGTGGTCACTTCCACCACCTTCTGTGGCAGACTGTTCCATGTGTAAACCATTCTCTCCATGAAGAAAAACATTCTCACATTTCCTCTTAATCTGTCCCCTTCCAATTTCATGTCATGCCTCCTCATTCTTGTACTCCTTCTCCACTGGAACATATCTCCCCCTTTCACCTTGTTAATTCCCATGAGGTACCTGAAAGTCTTTATCATATCCCCCTGCTTCCTCTTTTCCTCAAGTGAGTACATGTTGAGGTCCTTTTATCTTTCCTCATATGTTCTGTGGTGCAAGCCCTGTACCATCTTGGTCACCCTTCTGTGGACTGTCTCCACCCTGTCAATATCCTTGCGCAGGTGTGGCCTCCAAAATTGCACACACTACTCCATGTGAGGCCTCACTAATACTTTATACAATGGCATCACCACCTCCTGCCTTCTGCTAGTGATACCCCTTCCTATACAGCCCAGCATAGCATTGGTCTTCCCTGCAGTCTTTGTGCATTGCTTTGACACCTTGAGGTCATTAGAAAGGATAACCCCCAGGTCCCTTTCTTTCTTGGTGATCATCATCACCACCTCCTCCCCCCATCCTGTAGTTCTCCCTAGGGTTCCCTCCCCCCAAGTGCATTATTTTGCACTTGTTTGCAGTGAACCTCAGTTGCCACTCCTCAGACCATTTTCCAGCTTCCCCAAGTCCCTCCTAATTTTCACCACCCCTTCTGGAATATCTACCCTGTTGCAGATCTTGGTGTCATCTGCAAACACGAAGACCTTTCCTTCTAGCCCTTCTGCAATGTCACTAATGAACAGGAACTATTGAACAGGAGTGGCCCAAGGACTGATCCCTGAGGTACTCTGCTGGTCATCCCCTCTCCCCAGATTGAATCCCATTCACTACCACCCTCTGCCTCCTGTCTTTCAGCCAGTTCCTAAAGCAGTTTATCACCTTGTGCCCATTGCCCAGACTACCCATCTTGTTGATCAGCCTTCTATGTGGGACAGTGTCAAAGACATTGCTAAAATTGAGGTAGGTAACATTCACCGCCTCTCCCTTATCCACCTTTCTTGTCACCCAATCAAAGAAATCTATAATATTCATTTGACATGACCTTCCTACTGTGAATCCATGTTGCCTCAGATCCTGGACCCTATGGATTCCTGATGTGCCATTATCATTTCTTTCAGCAGTGCTTCTATGATCTTCTCCATCTCCAAGGTGAGTTCCCAGCCTCCTCCTTACTGCTGTTTTTGTGCAGAGGGACTACCTGTGCCCTCTTCCAGTCCTCTGGAACCACTCCTATGCTGAGTGACTCGGTAAACATGGCTGCCAGAGGTGCCACTAGTTCACTTCACAGCTACCTCAATATCCTCGGGTGTATGCCATCTGGTCCCATAGCCTTGTCGCCCTTCAGTTTCATGAGCTCTTCCAGGACTCTCAGGACTCTCTCCACCGTGAATGGACTGGGTGTCCACCTCTCCCCCTCCTTTGCATCTGCTGCTAGCTGTGGTCCCCACTCCTCACCCTCCTCTGTAAATATCAAACAGAAGTATTCATTCAGTATTTCTGCCTTGTCTTGATCTCCCTCCTTACACTCTCCATCTTTCCCTTTGAGCCTTACAATCCCACCCCTGTTTTTTCTTCACTCGCTGATGTACCTATAGAATGTCTTGTCCCTTTTCTTCACTGTCTGCCCTAATCCTTCTTCAGTCCATGCCTTTGTGCTCCTAACTGCCCTCCCTGCTTCCCTTAGACACTGTCGATACACCTCCCTATTGTCTTTCCTTTGGATCCCTTATACTTCCTGAAATTGACCCTTTTAGGTCTCACTTTGTCTGCCATTTCTTTGGAGAACCATAGTGGCTCCCTCCTTCTCTTCCCTTTGGACACCAACCTGATGTATTGGCTCATTGCTTCCTCTATGACAGCTTTCAGTGTCCCCCACTGCTCCTCAACCCCCTTTCTCACATTCCCCTTCCCCAGGGCTACTCTGATACATCTAGCCATTTCAACGAAGTCCACCCTCCTGAAATCTTATACCTTCATCTTTGTGTGCCCCGAATGAGTCCCTGTCTCCATGTTAACCCACACTATGTGGTGGTCACTGGACCCAAGCTGTCCCTCTACTCAGACTTCTGAGACTGTCTCCATTAGTCAATACCAGGTCCAGAATTCCCTTGTCCCTGGTGGGAATCAATCACCAATTCCCTGAGACTTGCTTCCTGTAGGGAATCTAGGATGGTTCTGCCTGTTGGGCATATTGAAATCCCCAGCAGTAGGACTTCACCTTTTGATGCCAAGCCGTGAATTTCCTCCACTAGCTCCCTATCCACTTCTTCCCCACGTGCTGGAGGTCTGTAGATCACCCCGTGCATATTGCTGTCTCATTGCTTGATTCAGTGGTGACCCACAGTGCCTCAGCCTCCCCCCATCTCCTCTGAACTTCTGTAGGCTTTATGCCCTCCCTTATGTACAGGACCACCTCCCCCACCCTTTTTACCCTACCTATCCCTCTTGAACAGAGCATTACCCGGTACATTAATGTCCCACCCATAATTGGCAGTGTACCATGTCTCTGTTGCCACTGCTATGTCCAGGTCTGTGTCCACTAACAGGGCCTCCAGGTCTTGGATTTTATTTCTCAGGCTGCCGGCATTTGTTGCCATGGCTTTCCATGTTCTGCTGCCTAGCCTGCCACTGCTTCTGTGTTTGGTCACCTGCCACTTCCCCCTACACAAGTTAACTTTCTTGTGTTGTCTAGACTCCTCTGCTTGCCCCTTTCTGCATGCTTCCTCTGATTATCCCTCAATGTTTGCATCAGCTGTCCCCAGTGTCCCCTCATTTTTCTGCATGTTCCCTTGGGGGGGTGACACTAAGCCTCCTGTCCCTCTTATCTCCCCCCGGCCAGTTTAAATGCTTGCTGCTGAAGTATTCAAACATTTCACTAAGGACTGAGGTCCCCTTCTCACATGGATGCAGACCATAATCCTTATACAAGCCTGCATCTGCCGAAGTCAGACCCCAGTCCCCCATGAAGTCAAAACCCCTTCTTTCCACACCATTCCTTCAACCAAGAATTACATTTCTGGATGCGGAGAGACCTAGCCTCCCCCCATGCCATGGACAGGTAGTATCTCAGAGAATGAGACAGTGTGTGCTATCTGCTTTAAGCTCCTCTCCAACTTCCTGAAGTTATCCTGAATTCTTCCTATCTCCACCTTATCCCCTGCCAGGTCATTTATCCACAGGTAGCCAATGACATCCACTTCCACCTCCTTGCTATTGCCCTTGCATTCTTCTGGATCCACTTCCCATCCTTTCATACAGTGCTTCCAAGGAGGCACTTGACCTCCCTCCCACTGCTGCCAGGTGCCCCTAACTGCACTACCCGAAGATTTCAGTCCACCACCAGAAATATCTTCCTCTTTATCTGGGTTCCTCTACCCCTCTTTTCAGGGTCTCCAGCATGGAGCTCCCACCCATCTTCCTTAGTCTCAGCTGTGGGTGCCCTTGTGGGTCTTCCTCTTTCCTCCAATACAGCATTGGAGTTACTTAGCTGGCCTGGTTGGGGGATGAGCTTCCATCCCTCCTCTCGCACCCTCCCTGAGCTTACTGTTATCCAACCACTTCTCCTCCTGGGCATTCTCTGAGTTTGTGGCTGTAGACACGGTGGCCTCTAGGTGGGGGTGAAGGTCTCCTGAATCCTGGCCAGCTCTGCTTGGAGACAGGCCACCTCCTCCATCAGCCCAGAGAGGTGCCTGCATATGGACACCTGCTCAGCACAAAAAGATCTACAAAATGAGTGGTGTTCCATTTACATATATCTTTTAGTTTTTTTATAATTAGCAAACAACAGCACAAAATGTAATTTTTTTCACTTTTTGCAACAAATAAATGTAAATAACTTTAAAATGGAAAAAAGAGAGACCCACACTTGTACAAATTGAATATGATATTGGTGAGAGTGAGACAGTAGAAATATCTCCACTCACTGTCATTGAGCTCTAGGTATCCCATTCGTGGCTTCACCACTCATGGGATATCAAAGGCCCAATTCTCAAAGCCCTTAGATCATCGCAAAGTCCCTTCATCAAACATAAATGATGCAAGTGGCACCTTGCATCAAAAATTGCACCCTGAGCTAGTCTCAAAAGCAGTCTGTGTCATATGCAGGCTCCATGCACCAAAGGGGGCTTGCACCAGCATTGCATCACAAAATGGGCTGCAGCATGGTGTTAGGGGGCATATTGAAGATGCAAGCTGCCATGTCCTCTAAGTTGCTATTCTCAATACCCTCCCAGAAGGCAAAGGTCTAAGTACCATTAGACCAGGCAAGGGCTGGTCTAACAGTACTTAGAAATCCTATGGGAGGGTGCTCCAATGTGCCGCACCGCCCAAGCCCCAATCTCCAAACATAAGTATTAAAATAACCTTGGTAATCAACTGCACCCCTCAGCTCTAATCTGCCATCATGATTATTAAAATATTCATGGTAGTCTATTGCCCCCCAGCCCCGATCTCCCGTTATAAAAATTTAAATGTCCCCAGTGGTCTAATGGACCACTTCAACCCGATCCACTGTTAAGAGAACCTCCAAAATTCCTGGTGGTCTAGTGAATCTCCCATCCAGCAGTACCCTTCCACCCTGCTCCTCCCATCCTGTAACCAATCCGGAGACTGGCTCAGCCCACTGCTCACCACCAGGGCCAGCCACTGACTGAGCTCTGAATGAGCACATACTGTATACAGTACATGCTCAGTGATTGACAGCAGTGCTTCGACTAGGTGTGCCCTCTGTTTGGCACTGCTAAGGATGCCACAAGCAGTGGGACTTTGCCATTGGGACCCTGCCTGATAGAGAATCAGGTGCAGGGTCCATGGCTCACCAGCACTGGGTGCAAGCTGTCTTTGGCGTGGCTTGAGCTGAGTTTTGAGAATTGGGCCCCAAGAGTTCAGTGGCAGATCATGGAGATATTTCTGCTATCTCACTCTCACCCATGTCATATCCAATATATATCTCAGGTGTCATGGCAGAATTTGTACAAGATCCTGACACCCCAAATCTTGATGATCAAAATCCAGACACCAAAATCCTGATAGCCACCATCCTGATGGTATGCCGGATGTCCCAACAGCCACATTCCCCAAAGTGTGGTGACCTCAAGGTGTTTATATATATTTCGGGTGGGGCAGGGGGCAGATCCCCCCCTTGGAACAGTATTATGAATGGTGCTGTCAGCATTTTCTTACCATTAGGACTGTGGCCGTCGGGATTTTGATCCTTGGGATTTTGGGTGTTGGGATCTTGTACTAGACCAGTCATGTCTGAATAAACACAGTGAACACAGACTGGTGCTTTATGAAAGAATGGTGAGTATTATCAACTGCATCAATCAAGTGTAATTGCAACACTTGAAAATTGAAGGTATCTGTATGCTGCAAAATAATTATGCTGTTCAGAAGGGTCAAAAAGTCTACTGTATGGTGCTGAACAAAGAGAGTGGAAATATCCAAAATGTACTGAAACAGAATGATCCTTATTTGAGGTTTTATTTTTCAAAAAGTATCATTCAAGTTGTCACTTTTGTTGTTTGCTTGAGAGACTAATTGGTTTGGAACTTTCATTCAATGTCTTTAAAGTAGACATTTTTTCAAGCGTCAATAACCACTACCACATACAGTGGAGATGTATTATGGTTTTGGTTGTTATAAATCCCAAATTGCTGTCCCTTGAAGCTCACAAATTATAAACATGGAAAGGCAAAACTCAGACTTTGCATTTCATTCTCAGATTCTCAGGGATTTTTTGATCACTCACCTTTTAGCGTTTTGTATAAGAATTAGCAGCAGTGATTCAATTTAATAAAAACAAATACAAATATCTGCTTTTTGGGGGGTTTTGACTCTCTCCTCCAATAGGTCCTTCTGTCTACCAGCGTCAGGTCCTCACCTGCTGGATAATGCCATGCGATGCCTCATGCCATAAACTAGTTATTCTCCTCAGGAATCCCTGTGCCAGAGCCCGCCCCTCAGTTTAACAGGACAGTCAGTTATTACTCAAGTAAAGTCCATCATTACTCATCACAGGCCACTAGAGCAGGTATCACTACAGAAGACCATTGGTTTTGGGCTAATGGGTGTCAGGAACATGAGTGTTGGTCTCTCGTAGTATATCACTAGAGCAGGCCAGTTCCAAGATCACTGCCCCACTACTGCAGCCTGATCCTGCTGCTGAGTGCTCTGTCCCCGACCCCCTGCTCCACATTCACCTTCACCCATGCCATGTGCCACCAGCTCTTATAGTCTCTCTCTCTCTCTTCCAACTGAGCAGATTACCACCCAAGCCCTGACTGACCCGCTGGAACGACCCAGTCGCCTCACACGACCGATGTCATCTCCAACCTGCCACTCACTAGTCACTCACAGTCAAAACAACTGGCAGCTTGGTGGATGGAAAGAGGATAGATTTGCAGTAGGTTAGCATTCTGTCATCTCTCAATCCATGCACACACAGTGCATGCAACTAAGCTTCCTGCTCCTGCCGCCCATGCAATGTCCACCACCATGTGACTGTCATGACGTGAGTCAGGGAGTTAGTAAAAGTGTGTCATTCTGCCACCTGCCTCAACTTGGCCAGTCAGGCTGACTCACCTAAGCAGCAGCTGTCTGCCAATCGGGGGGTCCTCCCGAATGCTTTTTGCTCACATCAGCTCAGGACTACAGGCTGTAGTCTGCTCAGCACTGACAGTTTCCAGATAAAGGGACTATACATATGACAGGATTGACAGTTGGATGGCAGCCATTAATCCTTTTCAATCAGAGGGACAAATCCCGATGCAAACCAAGTTATTGTTTTTTTTTTATTATATGAATGCAACTTCCAGCACCACCATGGATTTGAACACACAGTGTGTTCAAACAAATCCATGGTGGTGCTTGAAGATGAATTCATTTAATAAACATATGCCATCCTTACACAAACTAATAAACACTGACCAGACTTATAATTTCTCTTCTGAGAATACAAGCAGCCAGACGGCTAGTGTTGTGAGTGTCCCATCCATCTATCACCCCCATCCTGCTGCAGGAACAGCTCTGAAACACTCTTGAATCCTATCCTTTAATGTACCCGGAAGGACATGGCTCATATTTATTTCCATTTAGAGCTGTGAAGTAATTCCTGCCCCTCTGCATTCATTCTTTCTCTCCACCCTCCACCCTGCTGCTAAACCCTGCATCTCTCTTCTCCTCCTCCCCTTGTAAATTTCATATTCTACTAAATCTCCCCTCTGTCCTCCCCCTGGTGCCAGTTCAAGCTTATTTCTCTTGTCTGTGGCAGACCCCCATCCCTCTGCCAAATTCCTCTCTCTCTCTCTCTCTCCACTGCACACACCCCTGATTTACTCTCCAGTGTCACCCTTTGTTATTACTGTGACTCACAATCTATTGCTCTGTTCCTTCCCTCAGATCTCTCAGCCCCTGATCATAGAAGTTGACGTTGACGGCAGATAAGGACTGCAAGGCCCATCCAGTCTGCCCATTTCTTTTTCTACCTTATAAATGTGCCATCAGCCTTTGCTCTGTCAGTGACCTATCTATTCATAGTCATTTGTATTGCTCCCTTATGCCTATCCCATGACTGTTTGAAGCCCTGCACTGTATTCATAGCCACCACTTCTTGTGGTAAGCCATTCCATGCATCTACCACC
Source organism: Neoceratodus forsteri (assembly GCA_016271365.2). NCBI lineage: Eukaryota > Metazoa > Chordata > Ceratodontiformes > Ceratodontidae > Neoceratodus > Neoceratodus forsteri. The sequence goes on from CM057452.1 coordinate 1,409,393,644, forward strand.
CTTTCTGTGAAAAATAATTTCCTCACATTCCCCTTAATCGCCTCCCTCTAATCTCATGCTGTGTCCTCTTGTCCTGCTATTTTTCTTATATTTAAACATATTAGACTCTTTCACCTTGTTAATGCCCTTAAGGTGTTTAAATGTCTCGATCATATCACCTCTCTCCTCCTTTGCTCAAGGGTATACATATTGAGTCCTGTTAATCTGTCCTCATATGTCTTCTGATGCAGTCCCTGCACCATTTTGGTTGCCCTTCTCTGGACTGCCTCAATTTGGTTAATGTCCTTGTGAAGGTGTGGCCTCCAATACTGCACGCAGTACTCAGATGGGGCCTAACCAATGTCTTGTACAGAGGATTATTACCTCCCTCTTACGACTTGTGATACCCCTACTAATACACCCTAACACCCCCTAGCCTTACCTACTGCTTTAGAGGTCTGCTTGGATGATTTTAGGTCATCAGTGATGATGATGCCCAAGTCTCTTTCTTCCTTTGTGACTGCTAGCAACTCCTCCCAGCCTATAAGTGGCTTCAGGTTTCTCTTCCCTATGTGCATGATTTTGCACTTCTTTGCATTAAATCCCAGTTGCCACTCTTCTGACCATTCTGCTAGTTTATCCAGATCTCTTCTCATTCTGCCCACCCCATCTGGATCATCTACTCTGTTGCAGATCTTGGTGTCTTCTGCAAACAGACAAGCCTTACCCTCTAGTCCATCTCAAGGTCACTAATGAAGATGTTGAATAGGACTGGCCCCAGGACTGATCCCTGAGGTACCCACTTGTGACTTGCATCTCTTCTGACTGTATACCATTTACCACCACTCTCTGTTTTCTGCCAGTCAACCAGTTTGCCACCCAGTTGACCAACTTCTGACCCACCCCAAGCCTACCTAGCTTATTTATCAATCTTCTATGTGGAACAGTGTCAAAAACTTTGCTGAAGTCAAGGTAGGGATCAGGGAAACATCTGTGTGGCCGGGGCTACCTGGACCAGCCATCCACACCACCACCACTGCTCACCACCAAGGAACCCTCCTCTTGCTGGTAAGTTCCCAGGCTGAACTGGGTAGTGCTGAAAGGCTCCCATTGGCCGCTGCCTGTTGCTTCCATCTCCTGTTGGACTGTTGTGCTCTACGCGGCCACTGATTGGCCCTGCAATCTTGACTGATTCAAACTGTTTTGTTGGGCTCTGCGCCCATAGACGTCAGTGGGTTTTGGAAGAAAATTTTTCCCACCCACCTCCCCACCTCCTACCTTAATTAAATAGGACTTAATGCCGCCTACTTCTGCCTATGGAACAGCCCTTTCATTTCCTATGGATCACTCTCTCCTCTAACTCTCTCTTACTGCCCAATCTCCTCCTCCTGCCCCTCCCCCGCTAATCAATTCAGTCCCCTCACTGCCCCTGCCTCCTTTCTGTGCCTGACACCCTCCTTATATCTCCTAGTGCCAGTCACTCTGTCACTCCGTCACTCCATGGCTGGCCAACCCCCTCTTTGGCATTCTGTAGCTCTCCTGCACCCTTTCACTCCTGAACTCTATTCTAGAGCTGCTATCTCCTGTCTCCCTGTCTTGTTACACTCTTTAATGCCCCCACACTACCTCTCTGCTACATCCTCCTCTTTTGCTACTGCCCTTGTCTCCTCACTGCTCCACCCTCTGCCCATTCTCCCTCAGCCACCTGCTTACCTAGTTCCCCCTGCCCCCTGTGCCTCCACCTCATTGCCTACCTCCTGCCACTTTCACTAGCTGCCTCCCACCTACCCAGCACCCTGTGCCTGATCCCCCCATTCACACTGAATCATGTATAACACCGGTACTCTGTACCCCTTTCTCCTCACCTTATTTTCCCTCTTCCCGCTCCTACATCCCCCCCTGCTCATGTTTCCCCACTGTCGTGAACATCTACCAACTCACACTCTCTCACCCCCTCCATGGTATCCTCCCTCTCGATCTCATGTTCCTGCCTTGGACATCTCCAGTCACTACGAAATGGCCCTCTCCCCCAAATGGTCGTTGTGTACTTTCCCTGTCCACTGCTACTATTGCCATGCTTTACCCATGGCTCCACCCGTTTACTTGCCCTGGTGAATCTTAGAGTTCTCTGGCCCAAAAAAATATGTGCCAGTCATGGGTATCTCACACCAGTACTCTAAAACGTATACTTCTTCTCCTGCTATTGTCGAGAAACATTCATCCCAATCCTGGACCAGCCCCTACAATAAGAACAACTCAGACCAATCAACCAGGATCCCTCTCAATAATCTCACTTAACATATGCAGTCTTCTTCACAAAATTGATGCCCTTCAGACTTTTGCCTGCCAGCATAACCCAGACATACTAGCAGTTGTAGAAACCGGGCTCTCACCTTCAGTTCCCGACCATGCTATCACCCTCTGTGGGTATAATGTCTACCGGCTTGATCGAACATCAAAAGGTTGGTGTGCCCTGTACCTTAAGGACATGATCCGGGGCACCTCATCAACTTACCCCCCCAAACCACTACTGCACAGATTCTTTCTGTCAAGATCCTTCTCGGTGCACACAATAAAGCCATCACAGTTGTCACAGTCTACATTCCACCGAGAGAGCAAGGTAATGGGCTTAACGCAGTCCTGGAGTTTACCAAATCTCTCTCACCTGATTAAGAAACCATCCTCCTTGGTGATTTTAATATTAACTGGCCTGCTGCAGAGGCAGGGCCATACAGGGACTTGATAGTGACAGCAAACCTTTCTCAGATAGTTAGCTCCCCAACCAGTACAAACTATAAAATGGGTACCAGCACCCTTCTGGATTGGATCATAACAAGCCATCCCGCCAGGATCACAAACACCACTGTCCTCCCTGACACACTTAGTGACCACTTCCCTGTCATCTGCTACTGGTCCAATAAATTCATCAAGCCCCCCCCCAAAACCATTACTAGCCAGGTTCTACCTAGAGGCAAGCTACTTCATCTCAAAACCTTCCTTCTTCAACAGGATTGGTCCCCAATTCTCACTGCAACCTATGTGAAACCCGCAGTGGAACATTTCATCAGGATCTTCAACCAAGCATGCAACATATTTGTACCCTTCAATAAGCATAAGGCCAAAGCCCTATGTAACCCCTAGCTCACCAGAGACCTACTTGGACGACTAAAATTTGAGACCACCTTTGGGAGATTGCCAGAAACACTGGGAGACAAGTTGATATTGCTAACTATAAATGTGTATGAAATGACTGCACCAAATATATCCGGGATATGAAGACCACCTATTTCCATAATGCTCTCACTATCGCATGGGGCAACGGTAGAGACTTCTGGAATAACATTAAAGAAGTTACCGGGAAGCAATCTAAATCACCCCCATCAGTACTCAGCTTAAATGGTGAAACTACACTTGACCAGAAACTCATTGCTGATACATTCAATTACACCTTCATGGACCTCAGTGCTGTACTCCCACATGGTTTTTTCGATGAGGTGGTTCCCCTTGCCCCCCCAGCCACCTCCAGCCACCATCCCTTCTACTTTAAACCAGTAAAAATGCTTCAAGTCTGCAGCTACCTTATGAAAGCCATTTGCAACTCCAGAACCAGCAGTGACTCCCTCAACCTCAAACTGTTATCACTCAAACTTGAAGAAGTGGGGGCAAGAGAGTAAAAATCGGAGTGGTGTATAGACCCCCTGCTCAGGCAGAGGAGCTGGAGGAGAGCCTGGTGGCAGATTTTGGGAGACACTGCAGACTGGGCAGGGGAAGGGTGGTGGTGTTGGGGGACTTAAACATGCCAGGAACAGACTGGGAGACTATGACATCCTCGGTGGCCAAGGAACAGAGGTTGTTGGATGTCTTTCAAGAAGCATTCCTAACTCAGCAGGTGGGGGAACTGACCAAGGAGGCATGGGCACTGGATGTGGTCCTGGCAGACAGTGACCAGATTGGGGGCCTGGAGGTAAGGGACCAATTGGCGGGAAGTGACCATGCCATGGTCTGGTTCTGCCTGGACTTAAGAGGGGTAGAAGGCTGCACAAAGACGTAGGTAATTACTTCAGGGGGGCGGATTTTAAGGAAATGGGAAGGATCCTTAAGAGCATTTGGATGGGATTGGGTCAGACATGGATGCTGATAGTAGGTGGGAAATCAACAGGAGAGAGGTGCAGGATGCTACCAGCACCCGTGCAAGAGTAAGATGAAAATTCGGTAGGGCCCGAAAACCCTCTTGGTGGACCAGGGAGGTCCAGGAGGTGGTGTGGGAAAGAAGGCAGCTTATATGCAATTCAAGTGCTCAAGGAGTGAAAGGGATTGAGGGGAGTATGAGCTGATGGCTAGAAGGGCCACTAGGATGTTGAGGGTGGCTAAGGCAAGGAAGGAGCAGAACCTGGCCAGGGAAATTAGGAGAGGGAACAAGGGGTCCTTTAGATACATTGGGGAAAAACAAAGGGTGAAGGGGCAGATTAGCAAGATTAAAACAAGGGAGAGATGGGCACAAGAGCCGGGGGAGCAGGCTGAGGTACTAAATGAGTACTTCACCTCAGTTTTCACCAAGGAAAATGGGGGTGCTGCATCATACATGGGAATAGACAGTGATACTGAGGAAGGGGGGACCCTTACCAATCAGCGGGTCTGGGGAGAAGGGGGAGGCATCACTGGCAGGAGGAGGGAAGGCTAAGCAGGGAGAAGAGGTAGCAGAAGTGGAAATCACAGCAGAGAGAGTGAGGGAATCCCTCAGGTTCCTTAAGATGGAGAAAGCACCGTGGCTGGATAAATTACATCCCAGAGTGCTGAAGGAACTTGAGGATGTCCTGGCGAAACCCCTGTCGGAGCTTTTCGCCATATCTCTGAGGACAGGGTGGGTGCCCCAGGACTGGAAGGTGGTGCATATAGTACCTATCCACAAGGGGGGATCAAGGGAGGTGGTAAGGAACTACAGGCCTGTCAGCCTGACATCGGTGGTGGGCAAGGTGATGGAGGGCATTGTCAAGGAGAGGCTGGGGGGGCCTGGAAAAGTCAGGGTGCCTGAATGATAGACAGCATGGATTCATCCAGGGATAATTCATGTCAGACAAACCTTGTGGAGTTCTATGACTGGGTGACGAGTGTCTTGGACCTGGGTAGACCAGTGGACATCCTCTTTCTAGACTTCAGCAAGGCATTTGACTCTGTTCCTCACAAAGGCCTGTTGGATAAGCTAGGAGAAATGGGGGTGGGGAACCAAATGATCAGATGGATAGGCAATTGGCTCCAGGACCGGACCCAGAGGGTCATAGTTAGCAGGATAGTCTCATCCCCAAGGAGGGTCATTAGTGGAGTCCCACAGGAATCTGTCTTTGGGCCCATCCTGTTCAATGCCTACGTCTCTGACATAAGGACAGGTATCAGGAGTGAGATAAGTCTCTTTGCAATTGACTCAAAACTGGGGGCGGTGGTGGATGGGGAGGAGGGGAGGGTGGCCCTACAGGGGGACCTGGAGGCTCTGGAAAGATGGTCTAGAAAGTGGAAGCTGAGGTTCAATGCAGGCAAATGCAAGGTACTGCACCTGGGGGCCAGAAACCCGGGCCAAGTGTACACCGGGGAATGTTACAAGTCTCGATGGTTGAGAGGGACCTGGGGTGGTGGTGGATGTCAAGATGAACAACTTGAGACTTGTAGGAGGGCAGCAGCCAAGGCCAACTGGATGCTGGGATGCATTGCTAGGGGATCACCTCAGAAGGAGGGAAGTGATACTCCCTTTATATGACTGCTTGGTGAGGCCGCACCTCGAGTACTGCATGCGGTCTTGGAGGCCACACTTAAAGAGGGACATTAAACTCCTGGAGACGGTCCAGAGGAGGGCAACCAAAATGATTTGGGGCTTGAGGGACAGGACCTATGAGGCGAGGCTTGAAGAGCTAAATATGTACACATTGGAAGAGAGAAGGGACCGGGGGGACATGACAGAGGTCTTCAGGTACATGAAGGGGTAAATAGGGGAGGAGCAGTCAGGGTGCTTCAAAGGAAGGAGGAAAGGGCCACTAGAGGGCATGAGTGGAAGCTGGAGGGGAGAAGATTCAGGGGAGAAAGGAGGAGGTGCTACTTCACTGAGAGGGTGGTGGAGCCATGGAATGCGCTGCTTAGAGGGCTGATGGAGGTAGAGACAGTGGAGGGGTTCAAGAGGGGGTGAGACAGGTACAGGGGAAGGGTTCTGGAAGCAAAATCCAATGCAGCGAGAATATCCAGAACTGGGAAGGGAGAAGCCAGAGAAGGTGAGGGGGGCAGCAAGGTCAGCTCCCAGGGTGGGGGCTGACCAAACGAACAGATGCGAAAGACCATTAGGCCTATTCTGCTGGCATTTTAGTATATTAGTATGTAAGTACGTCGACCACTGGCCAGGATTTTCAACCTCTTCCTCAGCTTCAGCCAGTTCCCTGACTTATGGAAATCTGCCACGGTAACCCCAATTCATAAAAGTGGTGACAAAACAGCTACTGAGAATTACTGTCCAAGTTCCATCCTACCTCCACTCTCCAAGGCTCTAGAATGGATTGTGTCAAACCAGCTCACCGATTTTCTAGACAATCACAACATCCTGTGCAAGGAGCAACATGGCTTTAGAATAGGTCATTGCACCTCCACAGCACTACTTGAATTTACTGGTTCAATCCATCACTCACTCGATAACAGTCATCTTATTGGGTCCACCTTTATCGACTTAACTAAATCCTTTGATACCGTCAACCACAATCTCCTACTTGCCCAGCTTCAACTAGCAGGGCTCTTACCTAACTCGGTAAACTGGTTCAAAAGCTACTTAGACAACTGCTCCCAAAGAGTGAAAATTGCTGGCACACTCTCAGACCAAAGACCAGTCTGGTCCAGTGTCCCACAGGGCTCAATCTTGGGCCCTGTCCTTTTCAGCCTTTTTCTGAACTCACTGTCAGAATCCTGCCCTGAACAGATCCTACTCTACGTGGATGATGCTGTCTTCCTGGCATCCCACCATGATCCAGTCCCTCTACAAGGTAACCTCCAACAGGCCTTCTCTGCAGTCGAAAACTTGTTCACAAAACATTGACCTATACTTAACCAGAAAAAAACAAAGACCATGACCTTCTGCAGCTCCTAAAACAAACACAAACAATATCAGCTCTCCTTTAAAACCAAGCAAGGAATCACACTTGAAAAAGTTCATACCTTCAAATACCTCGGCCTCACCCTCGACTGTAATCTCTCCTATGTCCCACACATCAATAACTTGGCAAAAGTAGCCAACACCAGGATGGGCCTACTATTCAGACATAGGAAACATCTAACTCCAGCAGCTCTGTCCTTTACTGTCCAGAGCTCCATCATCAGCATCATTGACTACAGTCTCATTATCTATGGATCTGCCACAACCTCATCTCTCAGGCATGTTTCGACTTCCCTCAATCAAGCCTGCCTACTCATGACTGGTTCCCACCGTCTCACCCACACCTGCGACCTCTACTCCAAAACAGGCTGGCTACAACTGAACAACCCAAATCAAATACCAAACCTGTATCACTGCTAAGAAAATCATGATGGGAAAGGCACCCCCAGGAGTCAGCACCCTCCTCAAACCCAAAATCACCAACCGAAACACCAGGAGCTCTAAGCTCCAAATCCTTCAAATCCTCCGTTGCCGCACGTCCCAAGGCCAAAGGTCATTTGCATACAGGGCTCCGAGTTGGCTGGATGAGCTCTCTAGTGACACCTCATCCACAGCAATGCTTGGAGCATTCAAAAAAAAAGCTTTGCCACTCCATAACTGGCACCTCCACCTGTTCTTGCACCCCATAACATCTTCATTCCCTATGCTGCTTCTGACCTTATAGGTGTCAGTTTCTGCCCTCTCTTCTTGCACTTACCTGTCCAATGCAACTTCTAATGCACTTGCCCTGTGTTTGTCCTGACAAGGCCCCTCAGCTGCCTCACCCTGACCCTCTACACCTATGCCTTCCCCTACCCTCAACCCTCTCCCCTTCTTGCCCTCTTCCTCCTATTGTTTCTTGAGTTAGTCATCACTCAGTCTGATTTTGTCAAGCAAAGTTACTGTCTAAAACCATGTACCTGTAACTGTTTTATGTTTTAGTATCTGTTGCCCTGTAACCAGCATGACATGGAACCTTTGTAAAAGAGCCTTGGCTCAAAGGTACTTTATAATCCTAGACACAAATAAATAAATAAATAAAATTTCCAGTGACAGCCCATGGCCACAATGAACTGCCTAGTAAGCAGCAGTGTCTGTATGTGCACTCTGTCTACTACGGTGCACAGTCTGGTCTGCCGACCATAAGTCGTGACATGACCTGGCCCCCCCTCCCCAACCGAATTCAGGTTCCCACCTGACCATGGTTCCAGTCAGTCAGTCTGTCCCTCCCTGCCAGTCAGTCAGCATCTCCTTATATCCTGAGTCAGACTCCTGACCACATGGCCAGTGTATGATGAGACCGGCACAGAAAAAGCATTACGAATATTATTGGGATGGGTCCGACTCCATGGACACATTGGTGGGACACAAGCTTAACAGAGGGAGACTAGGAGTCTTGCTTACTTTACCTATAATCTGGTCCAGCCGCTTCAGTCTATGAGGTCATCATCAGGATGGTGAGTGTCATGTCTGTACGTGGGGTGGTGGGGTGAGAGGTTGTGTTCTGAATTTTTCTGAGTTCTGACTGATCAGGCAGGCTGACAGCAAGCTGCAGCAGAGAAACAGACTGACTGCAGCACAGTATAATCCAGCCTTTCCTGGCTAAAAATTGAAATTAAAAAATTTGGGAGGATATCTTAACAGGGGAAGCCTGGGCTGGGTCAGCCCCCCCATGCAGACCTCAAGGGAAGCAAAAATGAAAGTCATTGCATGGTAGTGTCAAGCAGGTAAACAAAAGAAACATGACAGCAGCTGCAGCAGGAGCACTGGAGACTCCCTCAGTGGAAGGACCCAAGGCTCTGGGTTTACATTTTTGTTTTCAAAACTAGACCTTGTTTAACAGATCAGTGAATAAAGTAATGGCCTTGTAAATCTACAGCCCCCCTGGTGTGAAAGTCAACAGGACCCCTGCAAACTCTGTAAACACTAAAGCTGGTAATCCACAGCACGACTGTATTAATATAGAGTCAGAGTTTTTTTTTTTTATATTTTAGTGACTCTGATGTCTGAAATACATCTGTACTCTATTTAAAGCTACAGTACAGACTCACATATCAAGATCCTAGATGCCAGCGAGTTCCGGATGAACGGGCTTGAACTGTATCACTACACACCACTGCAGCTCAATGGCTAAATCCTGGATAAATTACATTGTTGTATCTCTGCTGGGTTGTCAATGGTGGAATAGATCCCTACACACCCAGCTAGAGAAACAGAAAAAGAATTGTCACAGTGATGACAGTAGACTCCAAACTTTGTGTGGTGCCTAGAAATAATTTTTACCCCTTGCATGCCATAATTTCAAAAATACCATTAAAGCACATTTAATAACTTCCCACCCCTCCGAACAGTCACCTCACATGTAAACCAAAAACATTTGAACCCATCCACCTATCCTTTTCATCTTTTTTTCTAGCTTTGCTTTTTGAGGCCTATAACCTCTGTCAAGATTTTCTTCTTTCTTCAGCCCATGACGCCTAGTGCTTATGAAAAGCTCAGCTCCCATACACTCTCACATTCACTTTGTGTAACAACCGCCACCTGCCTGCTCACTCCCCAGGCCACCAGAACAACTGCTGGCCAGCTGTTCAGTATGCCAGCTGCCATTTCAACTGCCTCCTGCCCTCTTACTCCCCCAGCTGCTATATTAACCACCCTTGATGATGGGCCTCACTGTTGTTATTGCCAGTTATTCCCACACCACCAAACACACACACACACACGCACACACACACACACACACACACACAGACACACACACACAAACACACACAAACACACACACACACACACACACACACACACACACACACACACACAGATACTGGTACAGTCACAGTCATGCAAATCTGTCCCTCTTAATCCCTCCCTTATGCCCACTGATGCTCACAAAACCCACAAGGTCAACAAATGCTGGGAAAAATGCTGCACACTCGAAGTGGATAAATGCTGATACGGCAGTTTGCTTTCTTCATCACAATATTGATGAGTTCTGCTGAAATGGCTGTTGTTTTCCTTGTTATGAAAGCGGATAGCCCTACCAGACAACCATGACAACATGCAGTTTCTCACTTATAACCTTCCAATTGCCCTGAAGGGCACAGCCTTGCCAAAAAGGCAGCTGCTAAATAAAACACCAAACTGTACATGTTTTTTTTTAAATGTTGAAAACTACGTCCCACTTCATTTCTTCATGAAGATGAAATAAAGGAGAAGATTTTTGAATGCTTACTACTGGTCATTATGGCTACCAAGCCATTGAGGAACGATGTTACATTTTTTATTAGAACATTTTAATAATACATTTTCTGTGAAAGGTTCTTTTTTGAATTCATATTTATTTATGTATTTATTTATTTATTTGTAAAACCCTGCTAACAAAATACACATTTTTCTACATCTGTTAGATGCAAGAACTCATTTTATTAGAGCAGTAAGGCATTTCAGATCAGTGGGTTTCATGGGATAAACACCCTCCCATGTGCACCATACCTGGGCTGCTGTTATCGCATGACAACCACCTCCATGACATGCCTAATTGCTTACTTATAGAATGCCTGTGAAAATAAAAACAGGTCCAATAAATGCATTTATACAGTGGGTATGGACATAAATCCTATGTGATAAATCTGAGCTACTATGAGATAAATTCAGAATTTTACATTTATACACATATTAGACATATCATCACAGATTTATATACATAGTAGATATGTCACAATCACTTTTGAACTCATTTAGAATGTTCTGCCTCAGTACCAGTACTAACTACATTCAAATGCAAATAACGTTTAAAAAAAAAGATAGCATAGTGCTGTGAGCATGAAAGTTGTGCAGCACAAAATTATTTACAAAATGAGTGATATTTAATTTATAGATACCTTATATATTTTTTTATAATTGGCAAAAAAGAGCAGAAAATGAAATTTTTTGTTCACTTTTTTGACAAACATATGCAAAAAAAAATAAATAAAAAGCAAATGTCCCTGCACTGACAGAAAGCATCCTTATTGCATCAATGAAATATACTATGGTGAGCTGTCAAATCAATGATTTATCTACACTTGTGCTGTTTGACCGCGGACATCTCACTCGTGGCTTATGCCACTCTTGCAGTTACCCGAGGAAACAGCACTTGTGTAGGTAAATCATTTATCTGACAGCTCACCATTGTATATCCCTTATCTATTTTCATTGCATATGGAGCTGGAGTGGAAGTAAATCATTTATTTTCACTACTGCTTACAAAATAGTGGATATTTGCATGCAAAGTGTATCTACTCCAAGAATGATGCAGCCTGTTTCAAAATTCCAAGCCCACGTATCATTCTGGTGATGTCATTATACAAATGACATACAGTATACCATGGGTGGTCTAAAAAAGGGCTTATTTTTAATTTCAGACTTTGACCTCTATAGATTTAATTCATTGAATCACCACTTGTGAGATCAATTAAGGTCAAAGCCTAAAACTAAAACTAAATAATTTACTTAAAGCAGCCCATGGCATATCCCATATTTATCTTCTTATTTTTATTCTCACCATATTTGTGTTTATATAGATATATTATAGGGGCACGGTAACACCCCAATAGTTAGGGTTAAGTAGGCTATTTAATGTTAAACCCCAGATTTTGCACCTTAATAACATTGGCAGGGTTTAACAAAATACCCCAAAATTTGTTAAGCAGCTTTAGGTTCTTAGAGTCTGAAGATGTGAAAAGTTTTGTGACAACATCTTGTTCAGTTTCTGAGATATAGAATGCCACTTTCATTGAAGCACAGGTCAGAAAGCATAGAAAAACCAGGAATAGTTGTAAAATTTGCAACAAGTGATTTATTATTAAAAGCAATAAAATAAAAAATACAAATTGTTCAGTATAACTATTTACAAAGGCAGTATTAACATAGAAAGTTCATCTGGATTTCTTCTCAATTTCCAGTCTCCGTCTCTGTGTTTCTCTCTTCCAAGAAATTGTAGCTTTGTTTTTATAAGTCTTTCCAACTCCCGCTCATTAAGAAAACAGCAGGCTTCTCACTCAGTGTTCTTGTAAGTTTCAACAAGTGCAGCAAAAAGAACTTTTTGACCCAGAACTGACCTCCTGCTTACAGCTTCTCAGAGAGTTTGCAAATAGGTTAACCCCTTAAATTCTAAACAGCTTTTTGCGATCATTTCAACAGTATAGCTTTATACATTTCTAAATAAAGGGATCCCAGTATCAGTTACATTTCCACATAATGTTTCACATATACTTTTATACTAGCAGATATGCAAGGGGGAGAAAAGACAGAACAACAAGTGACAGTCGAATGATAGCGAGAGGCAGAGAATTGCAAGACCATCGGGGTGATCAGGTCCAAGGTTTCATGGGAAAATTTGGTTGTGCAATCAGACAGAGAAGAGACAGAAAAGGAAAGAATAGAACAGATCATTGGATTTAAACTCTTTCTGCATAACAAATGGGACAGGACCTTATTCAATCCTGTCACATACAACCCTCCTTAAGAGGGAACCTTTTTTACAAACATAGGTTTCCAAAACTTTCTAGTAATTCTCATTTAACATAAGCATATAACATTTACAGTTCTGTGGATATGCAGCATAGCAAACAGAGAAATTTAAGTGCACACATTTTTTCTAGGCTTCAGAATTCTCAATTCCTGATCCATATCTTGACAGAAAATCAGCACTGACATTCTCTTTCCCAGATTTGTGCATAACTTTAAATTTAAATGGCTGTAGTTGCAGGTACCACTGTGGGATTCTAGAATGTGTATTCTTTATTTGGTTAAGCCAACAGAGCAGATTGTGATCTGTTGCAAGTACAAAGTCAGCTCCTGGTAAATAAAACTTAAGGGATTCCATGGCCCACTTTGCTGCAGGCATTCCTTTTCAATGGTGGAGTACCTGTTTTCTCTGTCATGCAACTTCCTACTTATGTACAGAATAGGATGTTCTTTCCCATCTATATGCTGACTTAAGACTGCAACAAGGCCTACCTCTGATGCATCAGTTTGTAACAAAAATAGTTTCTCAAAGTCTGGGCTTCTTAAAACAGGGGCTGAACAGTGCAACCTTAATGGCTTCAAAAAGCTTCATCACACTCTGGGGTCCATTTCACATCATTCTGGTACCATTTCTTTGTGTGTTCAGTGAGGGGAGTAGCTAACTCAGCAAAGCTGGGAATAAATCCCACAAGATAACCAGCCAGCCCTAAAAAATGACCTGACATGTTTCTTGGTTTTGGGGACATGGCTCTTAGCTATAGCTTCGATCATGAAAACCTCTGGCTTGACTTCTCCATTTCGCAAAACATAGCACAAATATCTGGTTTTTGGCATGTCCAGTGCACACTTGATATGATTAATTGTCAGACCTGCCTTTTTGAGCAATTATATAACTGCTTATAGTGGAGTTCCTGGTGACTTTTCCAGTCTGGACTATGCACCAGGACATCATCCAGGTACGCATCACAATAACCAGTGTGAGGGGATAAAATTAGATCCATGTACCATTAGAATATAGCAGATGCACCATGTAAACCAAATGACCTGGTGGTGAACTGATAGAATCCTAAAGGAGTGGCAAATGCAGCTTTGTCTCAGGATTCTTTAGCTAAGGGGATTTGCCAGTAACCCTTGGTGAGATTGAGGGTACTGATACATTTGGCACTCCCCAGCCTGTCCACCAAATCATCTATTCTGGGCATAGGGTAACTGTCAAATTCTGACACTTGATCAAGTTTCCTAAAATCAAGAAATATTCTTACACCCCCCCTTCTTTTTTCTTTACTGTCACCATTGGTGATGTCCAAGCACTTCTCAACTCTTCTATGATACCCAATTCTTTCATTTTTTGTATTTCCTTAACCATATCTGCTCTTAAATACTATTCCTGCATACTACTACCTGATTTATTTCTGCATATTTTTCCTCTCCTCCCCATCTCTCCCCCAGGACTAAGACTTCTTGTCTCCCACTATGTCTATGCCTTCACTTTGCCATTTACCACTTCTTGTTTGTATTACCTTCTGTGTCCTGTACCAAATTGTATTGCATTGTATCAGTGCTTCACTGTATTCACTTGATTTGGACTGTATGCATTTGTTTGTTTAGTATTTGTATTGCATTATTGCATTGTTTTAGTACAACACTGTCTGTATTGAATTGTGCTGTATGTATTTTGTTTGTTTTGCTTTTGCTTAATCCCCACATTATGTAACCCCTCCCCCTGGGTGCTTCTGGAAATGAGCTGTTTACAGTTCATGTTGTCTTTCCTGATGAAACCTTTTCAAATAAAACTTATTCAAACCTTTCTTAAAGGTTCTGGTAATCTGTATGTCTTTTGCCTAATAGGGCAAACATTATTTGTTGCTATTATGTGCTTGACACCTTTATCTCAGCCTGGCACTGTGGTAAAAGTACTGTAAAATGTCTTTAGCTAGTTATGAATTTCTACGATTTGTTCAGAGATTAAGGAAACATTCACCTTTACAGCATCTGCAGTTACAGTTTGCTCCAATCTATCATAAGGTACATTAATATATTCTGTATCAGTTTCTGGTAAAACTAGCAAAGCAGCTTTTGGTGTTTTTTCAACTTATTTCTTGAGAGGAATAGCATGGTATATCTTAGTAAAATTTTTCCTATCAGGGGTCTCAATCTCATAGTTAACTGTGCCAGTAGATCTAAGCACTTTATAAGACCCTTGCCATTTCATTAACAGTTTATTTTCTGTAGTGGGTAACAGTAGCAAGATATTTTCACCTGACTCAAAAACTTTTTCTTTTACCCCATGGTCATAATACACCTTTTGCTGGTTTTAGACCTCTTCCTGATTACTATGGGTGATGACAACATATTTTGCCAGCTTCTTTCTCAGGGCACACATATAAGGTGTAATAGATTATTTCTGAGTGGGGTTATCTTCCCATGTTTCTTTTATTACATCTGGTGGCCCTCTAGGTTGCCTACCATACAGCATTTCAAATGATGAAAAACCTGTTGATGCCTGTGGTACTTCTCTGTAAGCAAAACGCAGATAAGGTAAGTACTGGTCCTAGTCTTTCCCTTCCTCTTTTACAAATCTTTTTAACATGCATTTTAGGGTTTAATTAAAATGCTCAACAAGACCGTCTGAGGGTGAAAAGGGGAGGTTCTTATGGCAGTGATGACTAGTAGTCTGTACAGCTCCCTAAGTAATAAAGCACCAAATTTACTACCCCGATCATTAAGGATTTCTTTTGGTATGCCCACCCTGCTGAAAATGTTGGCAAGCTCTGCTGCCACTTTTGGGGCTGTGACAGTATGCATTGGAACTGCCTCTGGGCATTGAGTGGCATAGTCACATACTACCAAAATTAATTGATTACCCATTTTACTTTTGTCTAAGGGGTCAATGACATCCACTTAAATTCTCTCAAAAGGTACATCTATCAAGGGTAGGGGCACCAGGGGCACCTTGTCCTTTTTAGTCACAATGGCTACTTTCTAACACTCAGCACAAGAACTGCAATAAGTAGTAACATCTTCATGAATTCCAGGCCAGTAATATCTATACAGCAATCTGGCAAGAGTGTGATCCCTCTTTGATTGACCAGCCATAGGACTATCATGTGCTATCTGTAACAACTCAGAGCTATACTTTTGTGGTAAAACCAATTATTCTATCTGGTCCTGCATCTGAGGTTTATCCCAGACTCTGTACAAAAGCCCATTACATTTTTTTAAACATAGATTCACCCTGTCTTGATTTCACCCTCCCCCAGCTGCTTAAAATAACCCTGGAGAGAAACATCATTAGCTTGTTTTGAAAGAAAATAACAATCAGTTATCAGTTTAGTTTCATCATTTACATATGTTAATCCTTTATGTCCATCAGTCTTTTGATGCCACTGTTTCTTCAGGTGTCATCTTTCTTTCCTGGACTTCTGGATATTTGAGCTGTGCACAGAGAAATCAAAATCAGCGAAAGGAAAAGAGTCCCCGACATCTGAAATTTTCTTTGCCTGAGCTCTTGTCACCACACCTGTTGAAATATCAGGATTTACTCCCTCTTTGATTAACTCAGTAAATCCTGGAAAGTCATTGCCAATAATAATCGCAGGTACAGGTAACTTGGGTACTACCCCCACTTTCATTTGGTGTGATACGGCCTTCATGGTCAGAGCCACTTGGCTGGTGGGATAGTATCGAGTGTCCCCTTGGATGCAGGTGACACCAATACCTGGTCCTTTTGGACATTGTTTTCCTAGCACTTCAGTATATACTAGGGTCTGTTTGCTTCCTGACTCTATAAGTCTCTTTACAGTCTTATCTCCCACCATCACCTCTGTTAAGTACTTGCCCCAATTTGCTAAGGACAAATCTGCTCCAGTGTAACTATTCTTACTATGTCACTTTCTTGCCATATTTATTTATTTATTTATTAGATCATTGGCTTACAGACCTTTGAGTCATAGACTTATTTACAAAGGCACCTCATCAAGAGAGCAATATATCACAGCAAACAAACAGTACAATACATAACGCTTAGATTAAAAAAGCAACCAGTGTTGCAGGCATTCACTGGTGGTACACGCTTGGTAATAGGTAGATCACAGTAGTCATAATATAGGTACACAAGTACCATGTCAGGTAGCAACCAGAGATATTTTATTACATTAGTCAGCAGATGTTGCATGAGACCCTAGATGTATACAGCAAAAGTAGACAGGGCCGACCAAGCTTAGGGGTGAAGGTAAGTGGCAGGTGCAGGATTATGTGCAGTTGCAGCAGCGAGTGCTTGTCAGATGACTTCTGAGGGAGATCTTGAAAGGAACAAGCTTAGTGGATTCAGCTATATTGGCTGGGAGGAAACTGAAACAGGAGGGAGCCTGATAGCAAAAGGATCACTGGGCCATAGAGGTCCTTACCCTGGGGACAATAAGGGAGGTTTTGACAGTGCTGCAGGTAGAGAATGAGGGGGAGGCACGCTGTAGGGAGGTGGCGACCCCAGGAGGGAGAGCCCTAGAAGGGTCTTTTTTCCAAGAAGGCAGGTTAGGAAGTGGAGTCTTTCTTCAAGGTTGAGCAAGTTGGTGGTGGAGTACAGCAGGCATGTATGGGTGAGCCTAGGGGCTCCCTGCATTAGCCTGCAGGACTTGTTTATAGACAGCTGGATTCTTGCAAGTGCAGTTTTGTTGGCTGCAGCATAGATGGGCAGCTCATAGTCGATTAGCGACAGGACAGAGGAGATTTCCAATCTAAGGGCCTCTTGTGGTAGGCAGTCCCTATGGTGGTATAACAGTCCAGTCCTGACATTAATGGTAGCAGAAAGGGCATTGATATCGGAATGGAAGGAGAGTGCTGAATCAAAGGTAATGCCCAGATACTTGCAGGAGGAAACCTGCTCAATGGGGTTTAGTGTGCTAGACAGTATCATGAGAGGGGAACCACAGGCTTTGCTTTGGCGACACGAGAAGAGCATAGCTTTGGTCAGGGGCACCAACTGCACAGGTGCTTAGGTGCCCCAGCACCCACAAAGTCATTTTGAGCACCCACAAAAAAAACCTTCATATAGCCACATTAAAAAAGGCACCTCGCTCCATTTCCACCTCTCGCCACTAGTCCCACCCAGTGGACTGACCCTGATTGTGAAAAGCTGTACTCATAGGCTCTTTCCTGCTTTGTCTCCTCCTCTTGCATGCTGGCCCCACCCAGCAGACTGATGCTAACTCACCCTTACTGAAGCTTCGCTGGGCGCTTCTCAGCGCTTGCTGTGCTCTCGCTGGTCATGCTGCAGTCAGTCAGTGTGCACTCTGACTCAACCTGTCCGTTATCGTGTGTCAGTTAGTTCTTCCCACACATGCAATTCTGAAACAGCGGATGGAGTCCCGGAGACGGAGTGGACTCAGATACCAACTGCATCAGTATTTTTTTGTATCAGTATTTTTTTATGCTTCTGATTGGTCCAGACATGGTGGGGACTTGGGGAGTAATTTTTTGAGGGGGTGGGGGGCATACCGAGTCTCAACTAACTGTACCACATTGCGAGGAATGATTCCTCATTTCCTCAGGAAAGCCCTCTATAAGTTCCATATTGCGATTTAAGTGTGTACTGTCCAGCATTTTAAGCTAAAATTTTACAGCAGAAATCCAAACAGTGAATGTAAAAAAAATGTGTTGCTCAATACACAAAAAAAACTTTGTGAACATAAACATTAGCACACACATTGAAACAATATTCTGAGTTTTATTTTGTGATCTGATGAGATGTTCCACATTTGCCCATTTGTTCCACATTTTGATGTGCAGTATTCTACAGCTTTTGTTTGGGGGGGGAGTGACCAGAGCTGGTTAACTGGGTCAGGAAGGCCAAACTTATAAATGCAGCAGGCTGCTGCATCTACAAAATGTCCAGGGCTTTTGCTGATTTGTGGGATATGACTTTGGTGATGAATGGGTGCAAGGGCTACAGAAAAACAAACTTGCTGCTAGAAGAAAGAAACAATTTTGGTGACTGGAAGGCCACATAACTAGAAAACAAGCAGTGTGGAGCTGACAAGTTAATATATTTGCTGTTAGCCTGACAGCCTGTTACCGGTATGGAAGTTCCAAAAATACCAGTGACAGCAAATATATTGGAAGACAGCTAAGCAAGCTTACAGGTAAACAGGGAGGAGAGGAGGCACTGTGGTCACCTTGGAGACTGGAAAGGGCACCACAATCCGCACAGGGGTTGTGTACAGACCCCCATGTAAGGGGGAAGGAATGGACAAGGATATGATGGAAGGCATTCTTAGAATGGCAGAGAAAGGGGAGATACTGTTGATGGGAGACCTGAATATGCCAGATGTTAACTGGAGCACATTTGCTGCAGCGACATCCAAGAGTAGGGCCGTTCTTGACGCCCTACAGGTGGCAGGCATTAGACAGTTAGTTTCGGAACCCACTGTGAGGGAGAAATCTAGACCTCGTACTCTCAAACGGGGCAGTGAGAGGATCTCAGATCTAGAAGGGTTGCCATCTGGGGACAAGTGACCATCAAAACAGTGTGGTTCACTAAACTCAGCTACAGAGTCAAGCCACAAAAGTGAGGGTACTGGACTTTAGGAGGGCTGACTTTGGAAAGATGGGAGAGTGCCTCAGAAAGCACTAGCAAACAGGCTAGAAGGAGGTGTGGAGCAACAATGGGAATTATCAAACTGCCATCACAGAGGCAACAAGCCTTGTGTGAAGCAAATAAACAAATCAAAACGAAAGAAAAGCCACTATGGTTCTCAAGAGAGGTGGCTGTGAAAGTCAGGAAGAAAAGATAGCATTCCAGAAGTATAAGGAAACACAGAAGGAGCAGGACAGAGAGCTGTACCAGTTAAGCCAGAAAGAAGCAGGGAGGGAAGTCAGAATAGCAAAGGCCCAAACTGAGGAAAAGATAGCCAACTCAGTTAAGAAGGGGGATAAAACCTTTTATAGGTACATCAGCGAGCTTAGAAAGACAAAGGGAGGGATAGTGAGGCTGAATAGAATAAACGGTGGGTGGGCAGAGGGGGACAGTGAAAAAGCAGGAATACTGAACGAATATTTCTGCTCAGTATTCACAAAAGAGGAGGGGGAAGTGCCTAATCCAATTAACAGAAGCACTCTTGATAGGGGGGTCGATCACAGTCCTTTCACAGAAGAAAGGGTTCTGCAAGAACTCCTAAAACTGAAGGTGGACAAAGCAATGGGTCCTGATGGAATTCACCCCAGAATTCTAAAAGAATTAAGGAAGGAACTAGTGAAACCACTGGCTACTCTTTTTAATAAATCATGAGAGGATGGTGTAGTACCCGAGGACTGGAGGAAGGCGGATGTGATTCCCCTTCACAAAAGTGGGACCAAGACAGAGGCAGAAAACTACAGACCTGTCAGTCTGACCTCTGTGGTAGGGAAAGTGATGGAGTCACTCTGAAGGAAAGAATAGTTGAGTACCTAGAGGTCAGTGGAGCATAGGATCCAAGGCAGCATGGGTTCATGGCGGAAGGTCATGTCAGACAGATCTAATAGATTTCTTTGACTGGGTGACCAAAAGTAGTAGACCAGGGAGGGGCTGTGGACATGGCCTACCTAGACTTTAGCAAGGCATTTGACACAGTCCCACACAAAGATTATTAGTCAAATTAACCAGCCTGGGAGTGGGTCCCAGGGTGGTAGCCTGGTAAACATTAGCTGGACAACAGGACACAGAAGGTAATTGTAAATGGAGTCCACTTGAAGAAAGGGCGTTACTAGTGGGGTACCGAGGGTTCAGTATTGGGTCCAGTCCTTTTAATGTCTTCATCAGTGGCATTGCAGAGGGACTGGAAGGAAAAGTATGCCTTTTTGCAGATGACACAAAGATCTGCAACAGGGTTGATACACAAGGAGGCATGGAAAGGATGAAAAGGGACTTGGCAAGGTTGGAGGAATGGTCTGATGTATGGCAGTTAGGGTTCAATGCAAAAAAGTGCAAAATAATGCACCTGGGAAACAAGAACCCAGGGGAAGAATACACAATGGGTGGGGAGGTAGTAACAACAACAAAACAGGAAAGGGACCTGGGGGTAATCATATCAGATGACCTTAAGGTAGCAAGCAATGTGAGAAGGCAGTAGGGAGGGCCGGGGGTATACTGGGATGTATAGGAGAGGCATCAGCAGCAGAAAACAGGAAGTTGTTATCCCTCTGTACAGACAGTTGGTGAGACCCCATCTGAATACTGTGTCCAGTTCTGAGACCCCATCTCCGCAAGGACATAGACAGGATAGAGGCAGTCCAGAGGAGGGCAACTAAAATGGTGCAGGGTCTGCAAGAGAAGCCAGATGAGGAGAGACTAAAGGAGCTTAATATGTATACCCTTGAGGAAAGAAGGGAGAGGGGGGACATGATAGAAACTTTCAAGCACCTCAAGGAATCAACAAAGTCCAAGAGGGTAGCATCTTTCAGAAAAGAGACTTGCAAGAACAAGGGGACACAATTTAAAGATAGAAGGAGGGCGGTTCAGGGGCAATGTGAGGAAGTATTATTTCACAGAGAGGGTAGTGGATGCATAGAACAGCCTTCCTGAGGAAGTTGTGGAGTCTAAAATGTGGGAGAACTCAAGAATGCATGGGACAGACATAAGGCAATTCTTGTGGGGGCAGGAAGATATAGGCTGTTGGTTAAATAGGATCTATGGCCTATCCTGTAGGTAAGGAAATGGAAGACTAGATGGGCCTAGCGGTCCTTATCTGCCATCAAAGTCTATGTTTCTATGTTTTGTAGTGTGTGTGTGGGGGGAACTGGGCCAGGAGTGCAAAATTAAAGTATGAGGTGGCTGTTGTTAATATGTTCCAAAAAGCAAATAAAAGAAAACAACTGTTGATTTGAGGGGTGGGGGTGGGGTGGGGGAGCTAGCCTAGAAAAAAAAACATATGTGTTTGGGGGTAGTAATAAACAGTGTGGAACTGACTTCAGAATCTATAATTTGCTGTTAAGGGGGGTTCCATTAACAGCAAAGGGTGGTAGCAGGTAACAACCAGTGTATTCAGAATCTTGACAGAGCAGTGTGGGCTGTGGAAGGATGGGAAGGGCTGCTGCCTGGACTTGAAGTGTTTGATACAGGTCATCCCCCACTGTCTTGGTGTGGTCACTTGTCCTCCTCCTGTCCACTCTATCTAAAAAAAATAAAATAAATCCTAAAGAAACTCAGGATTAAGGGAAGTATTAAAAAAAGGAAAATCAATTTTCACTTTTGGCAGCCTTGGAGAGACTTGGACAGGCAGTGTGTGAGGGAAGGGATTTTCTGCTGCCTAGAGAACCTCTGTGAGGTTTAAGGAACCACATGGTCAGAGCTGCACTGCACAGATACAGAGCTTGGTACATCGAGCATGCCTGAGTTTAATTCCAGCAACTTCCACTTGCTTGCGTACTGTGTGACCCTGAGGGCTGAGCAAGTCACTGCTTATCCTCCTTGCAAATAAACATTTTTGGTTGGTGGTCGTCTGACTCTGTTGTGAGACGAGGCAGGTAGAAGCAAGTGCAGGACATGTGGGGAGGGAAGGGTAGCTGTCTGAACTTGAAATGTTTGTGTCATGCTGTCTTGGGAGGTCCTCTTGTCCACCAAACTAAAAAATAAATAAAACTTACTGAAACTCTAAGATTAGGGGATAAAAAAAGGAAAATCCCTACTCAATTCATGATTGCAGCACTTGGCAGCAGTAAAAAGTCCTCAAAGGTACCATTGCATCCTGTGTAGTAGAGTACTGGTGGTGACTAACAGCAGCTCCCCATATCGTAGTTTTCTCCCGGGGTTTCCATTCCCCACATGCATGATCTTACATTTTCTAGCACTTGAATTTTGGTTGCCACACCTCAGGCCATCTTTCCAACTTCTCTAGGCCTTTTCTCATTTACCACTCCTCTGGTGTATCAACCCGCTGCAGATTTTGGTGTCATCTGCAAATAGGCAAACCTTCCCTCCAGACCTTCTGCAGTGTTGCTGATTAAGACACTGAAGAGGACTGGCCCCAAACTGAACCCTGGGGTACTCCACTGGTCACCTCCATTTCCTCAGACTGGGTCTCCATTTACTACTATCTTCTGCCTTCTATCCCTGAGTCAGTTACTAACCCAGTTCACCACCTTGTGGCACAACCCCAGACTACTCAGCTTTTTGACCAGCCTTCTATGTGAAACGGTATTGAAGTCCAATTTGCAGAAATCTAGGTAGACAACATCCACCACACCCCCTTGATCCACTACCTTTGTTACCCAGTCAAAGAAATCGATTAGATTTGTTTGGCACGACCTTCCTGATGTGAATCCATGTTGTCTAAGATCTTGCACTCCCATGATTCTAGGTGTTCCACAATTCGTTCCTTAAGGAGTGTCTCCATGATCCTACCCACCACTGACGTGAGATTTACTGGCCTGTAGTTCCCTGCCTTCTCTTTGCTGTAGCTCTTTGATCTTAAGAAATTAATAACATTCTGTGTGAGTGTTTCAGCAGTGGGGGAGAGGAAGAGCAGTGTGTTTTCTGACTCACAGGACGCTGCCTGTTGTTAGTCTTTCTCCAGTCCAGTCAAAGTCGGTCACTGCCTAGGACAGTGTAGGGAAGGCACTACCAAAAAGTTTAGTCCTCCTAGTTTGATCTGTCTAAGAGTGTGTGAGCTGTTGGGGGAAAGCAAAAAGCTGACTTCTGAACTTGTCAGTGTGTATTCTGACTGTCCTGTCCAGTCAGAAGTGTCCACCCCCTCAAAAAAAAAAACTAAAGGAAACTTAAAATAATTAAACATTAAATAAAAGGAAATAAAACTGGCAATCTGTCTGTGTTTGTGTGTGAGGTGATGGCAGGCAGTGTTTGCTGGGGTTTGGTTGCTTGCTACCTAATGAAACTCAGTCTGTAAGTTTTAAGAAATGACAAGAACAGACAACAGAGCCATCTGAGCTTGAAACTTGGACACTCTTACACTCTGTGGGGGAGGTAGCACTGTAACCTAAAATTTCTATTCAAAGCATCCTTGCAGCCCCTAGAGGCATCAAAGAGCCTTCCAGCGTACCCTTCTATGGTCCTTGGCACCTTGGCACATCAAAAAGCCCTCAGGACACTCTTACACCTTGTGGAGTGATGGTACTGTAACCTGAAATCCATATTTGGGGCATGCTGGCAATACTCAGGGCATCAAAGATCCCTTCAGAACACTCTCCTATGGGTCTTAGCACCTTGCCGGGCCTCAAAGAGCCCCCAAGGGCACCCTTGCATCCTCTACAGTGGAGTAGTGGTGGTGGTGCATATGCATTCTAAAATGTATCAAAATACCCCCCAAAATGCACCACCAAGCATAAAAAATCCTGTAGATTCTTGGGATATAGGTGGCTCCCAGATCCCTGACCTTTTATAAATTCTCTGAGCACCCACAGTTTTTTTCACAACTTGGCACCCCTGGCTTTGGTCTTTTTTAGGTTCAGAACTAGCCTTCCTGATGTGAACCAATGCTCAGCTCTATCAAAAGCATCTTGGAGGGTGGCCTGGAGTGTGTTGGGGTTGGGGTCAGCGGCGAAGAGCACAGCGTCATCCGCATAGAGGAGGATCTTACTTGAGCAGGCCAAGGGGAGGGAGTTGAGGTAGAGACTGAAGAGGAGTGGACCTAAAATGGAGCTCTGGGGAACCCAAGAGCAGACAGGTGGTGTGTCAGATAGGGTGCTATTGATTTTTACACACTGAGTTCTGGCAGAGAGGTAGCTGGTGAACCTTGCAAGGGGGCCAGGGGAGAAACCAAGGCATCTGAGGGAGTCAAGCAGGAGAGGATGGCAAACCATGTCAAAGGCCTTGGAGAGGTCAATGAACATGGCAGCGGCAGGACTTCCGGCATCAAGAGCAGAGTGCAGGAAGTTGGAGAATTCAAGTAGCGTGGTTGTGGTGCTGTGACCTGCATGAAAGCCATGCTGTTCAGGGCACAGGATATTGTGCATGGCCAGGTATTCGGTCATATGACCTGGTTTATTACAGTTATAGCAATTAAAGTCATTGGGAGCAGATGTTTTACCCCCACCAGAGTTCTGATCAGACTTGGAGTTTGAATGAGAAAAAGAGTGTCTTACTGGTGTTTGGCTGTTACCTTGCTGCTGTGGCATTTGTCTGGCCATTTGATAGTCTTTGGCCAAAGAAACAGCCTTTTCCCCACTTTCTGGTGGGTGTTCTTTTACCCAAAGCTACACATCTGTAGGCAGGATGTTGTTGAATTGTTCCATTGCAAATGTGACAATGATCTGTGGAACTGTTTTACCCACTGGTTGGAGCCATTTTATCAGGAGTTCTCTGAGTCAGGTGAAGGCTTCTTAAGGATTGTCAACTGAGTTGTACTTCAGAGATTGAAATCTCTACCTGTAGGTCTCTCCTAAGATGTCATACCTTTTCAGGATTTCGCTTTTCACCAGGTCATAGTTTTCTGACTGTGCAGTGTCCATATTGCTGTAGGTAACTTGGGCTTTCCCTGTCAGGTAAGATACCAGTCTGATTGTCCATTGCTGCTTTGGCCACTGGTAGCTGCAGCAACCCTTTCAAAAGTTTTCAGATATGCTTTGAGATCTTTTGAAGGACACAGTTTTGTAAGTTTAATGTCTTTTAAGTTGCTTGTGTTTTGTTGCTCATCTGGATCTGTGCCAGATCCTCTACCTTTGATAACTTGCAAGGCATCTAGCCATCACGTCTCCTGTCACTGCATCTCTGCTCTGCTGATTGAGTTGTTGCATTTCTTCTTTTCTCTGTGCTCCTAAACATTGACTTTCTTGTTCTCTCTGCTGCATCTCCTCTATTCTCTGTTTCTCTGTCTCTTTTTGTTGCATAGAACACCATTTGAAAAAGGCAGTCAGGCTTCCAAGTTCTGTCACTGCCTGCTCTTTTTCTATAACTGATGCTAGCTGTACAGTCTCAACTTGGACTTCTGTCTCTGCTAGTTTGGCTGCCATTCCCCTGCTAACCACTCCTAGGTTTGGGATTTCTGCTGCAGAATCCATATCTTTCTTCTATGCTTCTGTGGTACAAGGTCTAGTACCGATGCACAAAACTCCTGACTTAAGAGTATGCATGGCATAAATCTCACTTAGGCTGATACCATCTGTCATCAAGGCACAGGAAGCATGGGAAAACCAGAAGCAGTTGTAAAATTTGCAACAAGTGATTTATTATTAAAAACAGTAAAATTAAAAAAGAAATAAAATTGTTCAGTATAACTATTCACAACGGCAGTATAAACAGAGACAGTCCATTTGGGTTTCTTCTAAATTTCCATTCTCAGTCTCTGTGTTTCTCTTTTCCAAGAAATTGCAGCTCTATTTTTATAAGTCTTTGCAACCCCCACTCATTAAGAAAACAGCATGCTTCTCACGGAGTGTTCTTATAAGTTTCATCACATGCAGCAAAAAGAACTTTGTGACCCAGAAGTGCCCTCTTGCTTACAGCTTCTCAGAACGTTTGCAAACAGGTTAACTTCTTGAGTTCCAAACAGCTTTTTGCCATCATTTCAACAGTATAACTATATACATTTCAACAGTAAAACTATACACATTTCTAAACAAAAGGATCCCAGTATCAGTTACATTTCCACATAATGATTCACGTATATTTTTATACCAGCAGATATGCAAGGGGGAGAAAAGACAGAACAGCAAGTGAGAGTAGAGAGATAGCGAGAGGCAGAAAATTGCAAGACCATCAGGGTGATCAAGTCCTAGGTCTCACAAGAAAATTTGGTTGTGCAACCAGACATAAAAAAGACAGAAAAGGAAAGAGTAGCACAGATCCTTGCATTTAAACTCTTTCTGCATAACAAATGGGACATAACCTTATTCAACACTGTCACAGCCACAAAATGCAAAAAAAAAAAAAAAAAATTGGTGTTTGGTTTTCCTATTCTTAACATGGGCTTTTTTTACATAATGAACAGATTAGGCACAGCAGAATTTTTTCAAGAAACATTCTCTGTAGAAGTGGCCTGTACCAAGGGAATGCCTTTCAAAGGTTTCATAAATAATTATAAGTCTAATTAATTACTCATGAGCCTAGCGAGCCTCAAGATTGGCTACTGGGTCAGTCATTGATGTCCTGGAAATGACCAATCCAGCTGCACAATTATGCTCTGTGGCATGCACAGCTCTCAGCACACAGCTAAAACCTAAATAAAACTGGAAAAACAAAAATTGTTATTGCTGTTAGACTTATAATTGCAATAACAACATCAAAGCTGGTCATTTCCTCAGATTAATGACCTGCAGGAGGGAGGTGGATCTCAGATGCACCTCAGGCCACCCATTCCCCTAATTGTTTTTTAATCTCTCAGAAATTACCAGCCTCTCAGTCGCTATTGCTTAAATATTATATGTTCCAGAGTTATAAGGATTTTTTGCCATACAGCTTTTTCTGCTTTGGCTGGCATCAGGCAGGCTTTTCAGCCCTGTCCCTGCCTCCCCCACCCAGTACCACCTTCCCTGACTCACCTTGCCCCATAGTTTCCCCCACAGATTAGCCCCATGGGGGAGCTAGGAAAGGGAGGGCTGTCCCCCTCAACCTGAAGATTCACATTCTGAACTGGGGGTCAGTGGAATGGTGGTGATATGGGAATGGGGTAGGCAGGTAGGGCTTCTTTAAACTGGCACTAACCCTTTATCTGTTTTCTTCCTTGTTGCCAGTTGCAGTGGCATATAAGCTTGTGCGCGTGGAGGCACACACATGCTACAGGACCACTGTCCCTTCCTTACATGCCACTTGTACCCTGGTGCTACCACCCAGCCTCCACTAGGGGCAGCAAAGGAGAGAGACAGTGGACCTCCTCCCCAGGGGAGAGGAGAGGAGAGTTTTCTATCAGATGCTCAGTACTCTTCTCCCAGCTGAACCCTGGCAACCCAAGCTCGTTCCTGAACTCGTATCGCCAGTGCGGGAAAAGGTATGGTGCTCCAGGTGAATCAGCACTCTTCTCCACTGGTCTGGCCTTATTAGGATTTTTTGGATACCCGTCAAGCTTGACTGGTAAAAAAACACAGATCATGAGTGCCTATTTTCATGATTTACTTGTTCTGAGGGGAAAAAAAGATTGTGGCAGCTGCCATCTTGTTTTTCTTTTTACTCAAAAACATTGAAAATACATAAAGATGATGTATTTTCAAAAAACAAACACCTGAACCTGGGTAAATGTAACCCGTTTAGCTAGATTCTGGTGTTTTTTTTTTTTTAAATATCGCAAGAAATAGCTTTTTTGGACAACCCAAAATCTAGGGTTCCCTGCTTACTGATAGGATCCATTCACCTGCATTCTCTGTATGAGAACAACAGGACTTTCCTTACATAAGCAGCAACAGACAAAGGTGTGCTGCTGGCTTTTGTGCCAGCAGTGGGCTGGTGATCAATCTTTTTCTTTCTCTCCCTCTATGTCTCATTATAAGTATCGCAAATCTACAGCTACTAAATCATGGTACCATATAACAGCTTAGAAACAAAAAAAAAACAACAAACAACCCTTTAACTTTTATAATTCAATAGAGGATTCAAAATACCCTGAAATGTATATTTATTTATTTATTGAAATGTTTCTCAAGGAAAGGTGCACTGAACAGCAAGTAGCTCATCTCATAGTGTGTCCTTGGGGAAAGGGTAGTGGAAATACATACATGCATATGACAGCAAGCATTATTACAACAATATTGGCAGTGGTGAACAGCAAATAACAGAAAGAGCATATTAAGTGCAGCACATGAGTACAATTGTTTACAGAGATCACAATGGACAGGTCAAGTGCATTACATTAGGATAACACATTAAATTCATGATGATGATACCATTTAGCCCAAAAGGAAGTGGTGGATAGGAAGAAACAGCAGAGGTGGAAAGGTAGAGAGGCTGGGAGAGGAACAGATGAATAGAAATTAAGGTTATAGATACAGGCCCGGATATTCAAACTGCGCCATTCTGAGGCGCAAGCCCTGCGCTGCTCAAAGAGTTGCGCTGCCACCCCAGACACCACAGAACATCCAAAAGGAGACATGGCTCTCTTCCAGATTCAGCAATACATGTGCTGAATGTCAGAACCCTCTCAAGATTGTAATGCATTTTTCGTGAAATATATAGAGCATGGTTAAACCAAATTCCATTCTTTATAAATTAACATTCTTTAAGTGTGGAATCAGGATTTCAATTCAATCCTGTGACTGCAGCTGGGGCCAGCAAGAAGTAAAACAGGTTACATTTCAAACAGCACCTTCTACCTTCAAAGAGGGTGGGTGTCAGACTCTCGGCTCGCCTGTCTCTTAAACACTTGGGCAAGAGTGGAAGACATATCTCAGTGGAGCTAAAAGAAGGAGAGGTAGACCTGATGTCAGAAAGGATGTCATTAGCCCAGCGTTCCCCACTCTGGTTCTCTAGGTAAGAGTTGACAAAATAAAGAGGAAACAGTGGAATGCCTCAGGTGGGTGATGCTGCCTACCTCTCCTCAGCACAGTTGATTTGCACTCACTATCTAATCTCCGCCTTTTGGGATTTGGCCTCAAATTATTTGAAGTGAATGACTGCATGTCCTACTGGTACTGTAGATTATGTTTCTAGGGGTTTGAGAAAGCTGATGGGACCCATACTGTCAATGGTCAAGTCTCCACTGGCAGTTGTGAGTGGGACATGGACCTGCCAAAGAAGAGTCTGACCACATCTTGGGGGAAAGTGTAATTAACTAACTAAATTAAAAATTTAAAAATTAAAGTAACAGATAACATACAGTATTTCTACTGGCAGTATTTCCTTGGGATATCATGAAGAGATAATCTTAAAGGTGATAGGAAACAATTATTATTATCTTTACACCCTCTTGCACAGTGGCTTCTAATAAGGATATCAACTGTTCTGATTTAGCTGATTTTTCTGGCTTAAAAACAATTTGTATTACTTTATTTAAAGATGTCATGTTTTCCTTAGACTATCACCTTTTCTCTTTATATCCTTCTGTTCCAGTGTTTCTGGACATTCTATAGTATAGCACAAACTCTCACTGTTCCAACAGGATTAGTTATCATTACAAAACATTGTAACATCATTCATGTTCTAAAATATCCAGAAAACTTAGAATAAAAAGTATAACCACTAAAGAGGCAAAAGACAAAGCACACTGCATCAGTAATCCTTTTTAGAAGGACAAAACAGCTAAAACATAGGGAAGGAAGATCTTGGCGAATGCCAGAGAGAGGTGGAGGTCTGGCATTGGAGAGCAAAGGAATTCTGTTTTACTGCTGATTTATTTTGTGGCTTTATTCAGGGAGATTACACATGCTTTGAGAAATTGTACTTCGGGGACTGTGTGGCTGGGAGAAGGGGAGGGGATGCCAGAGGAGGGGTTGAGGGTGGGATTTAAGGAGATGCCAGTGCAATTAAATGGGAACAGGGCCACATGGCAGCAGTGAGCCAATTGGTCCCAAGGCCCCATGTAATTTTAGACCAGGACCAGACGGAGGAGGCTCAGATTGCAGCAGATGCCAGCAGGAGGTGGAGGTCAGTGCAATGGAAGAGGAGCTGGGCCACGTGGTGGCAGTGAGCCAATCGGGCCAAGGGCTCCGCGTGAGTTTTAGTCCAGGACCAGATGGAGGAGGCCTCCAACTGTGGTGGATGCCAGTGGAAGGTGGAGGTCCAGCATTGGTGAGCTAAGTAATTCTGTTTTCTACTCTGAATCATTGTGTGGACTGCTTCTGGGGTCAATACATGTTTCAAACCTTGTATTTCCAGCGAGTGTGTGTATGGAAGGTGAGGGAAGGGGCTGGGTTCACGATTGTGAAGGGGGCTGATTATCTTGTGAGACAGAGTCAGTGGAGTGGACCCAACCCACCTCCCACCTCAGGCTACTCCACCTTTATTGAGAGGTGCTGCATCAGGTTG
Source organism: Neoceratodus forsteri (assembly GCA_016271365.2). Lineage (NCBI taxonomy): Eukaryota > Metazoa > Chordata > Ceratodontiformes > Ceratodontidae > Neoceratodus > Neoceratodus forsteri. The sequence goes on from CM057452.1 coordinate 1,409,424,165, forward strand.
GTGAATAGCACAGTCAGGTGCAGCCTCACATGTGTACTGAGCATACCTGTGATTCATAGGGACAAACATTTTCCATGTCAGTGGGGAGAGGTGCATGCAGAATAAAATTAATCTCCTAGCAGGTGGGAATGACCTAGGAAATGGGACAGGCAGCCTTAAGATGTGGGCATAGAAGTGAGCTGAATGTGTGTACACATTGGGGAGAGGGGAGGCTGTAACATCTGTGGGGCAGCTATCTTTGGGGGTGACATGGAGAGCAGGAGGGTGCTTGATGTGTGAGCAGCTTGACAGCTAAGGGACAAGATTAGATGGTTAAGGACAAAGCTAATGAGGGAGGGGCAGTGTGGGGAACCACCCAACACCTGGGACATATGGTACCCCAGATGGAAGACAGCCCAGACAAAGGGGGAAAAGGAGGTGGGGTACATAGAACAAAATTGCCATCTCCACCTTAACCTATGAGTACTGAACCAGAGGCCTGCAAAGGATCAGGACGTAGGGGCAGTAAGGGCCCGAGCAGGCAGATAATGGAATGCTTTTAACAGTTTGCTAGGGGAAGCTTAGGGCAGAGTAGAGGTGTCAAACAATAGGTACTCAGTGCTGGCTACACTGGAGGATAGAGAGGGAGAGGGACCTCGGGATGGGGCAAGAAGTAAGGAGAGACTAACAGCCAGAGGGTAGCAGTATGGCAATTGAAGAGGGCAGGATATGAGGGGCAATGGGAAGGGCAATGGCCAGGAAGAGGCAGGGGAGCAAACTAAGGTGAGAAGGGAAGCAGAAGTTTAGTGGGATGATTGTGATGGTGCTGATGAGGTGAGTAAAGTAGGGAGAGGCTTGTCAGGTCAGCTAGGAACAAAGTGGGGGGTGATAGGATGGGGATAAGTGCTGGGGAGGAGGATGGTAGGCCAGTTAGCAGCAGGGATATAAGAGATGGAGGGAAAGTGCAGAACTGAGGCAAGGAAAATGAGAAAGGTCTAGGGCAAAACATGAAAAGGGGTGGGGTCCTAGTTATGGACTCAATATTAAAAAGATGTGAGTTGGAGCAAGTAAGGGTGAATGGCATACTCACATTTGGGCATAATGCATGCCAGGAATGACAGCAGGAAGGGTGGGACAATTTATTCTTAAGTATGCAAAAGAGAAGAGAGAAACCTCATATTGTGATGCACTTGGGCACAAATGACTGTGAGGGAAACACAGTCAAGGAGGTTCAGGAGAGATTCATGGAACTTGGGAAACTGTGTTAGGAGGCTGGGAGCTCGGTAGTTTTTTCGGAGGGTCTTCCAGTAGCCAGAGCAAGTGCTGCAAGGAAACTGAGGATAGAGGAGTATAACACTTGGCTGGGGTCCTGGTTGCAGACAAAAGGATACGGACTGGTGGAGGTTGGGGTAGAACTTAAGATAGCAGCACCCTGTATGCAGAGCATAGGTTACACTTGAACAAGAAAGGATCTGGGGCATTAAAACATAGGCTGGAGAATACATAGCAACCAACAAGGATTTAAACTAGGTATGGGGGGCAAGCAGATGAAAATCAAACAGGCTCTCCAGATCAGGGAGCTTAGTACACTTTCATGCACAAGAAGTACTGTTTGCAAGTACTGATGCCCATACTTGAAGAAGATGTAAAGTTACTGAAGGGGGCCCAGTGCAGAGCAACAAGAATGATCCTGGGTTTGGAAGACAAACACTACCAGGAGAGGCTTAGGGAGATTAACATGTATTCCTTGGAGAAGATGAGAGGTAGGGGGTTATGATAGAGACCTTTAAATATATGAAAGGTTTAAACAAGACTGGTATTGAGGGGATTTTTAAATTTAGGGGTAGGAGGGACATGAGGGAGCATAGTCTGAGATTGGAGGGTGGAAGATTCAGGAGAGAAATGAGAAGACACTTCTTCACGGAAAAGGTGGTGTCTAAGTGGAAAGCACTGCCCAAGGAGGTGGTATCCTGTAAGACAGTGGGTAGTTTTAAAAGAGGATGTGAGAAAGTGAGGGGAAGTGTCACTGTTATGGGGGTAAGGGAGGGAGGGGTAGCTGCAGTGTAATGTTTGCTAGCTGCACTCAAGCAGATTTGCTAGACCATATAGCCTGTAACTGCTGGCAGTTTTGCATGTAGTAAGGAAGGAAGGAAGGAAGGAAGGAAGGAAGGAAGGAAGGAAATATATGAATGTATCCATATTTAAAATTGCTTCTCATCACCATTGACTATTAGGAAAAAAGGCAGCTTGGGTAAGCATTTTAAAAAGAGTTATGCAATAGGCACATAATGGGTGAAACTCTTTTGAACAAATGGATCACAATTACATGTTTGATTTTACCAGCCTTAGAAGGGGACAAATGAAATTAAGTTCAACAGATGCTAATAGAATATAAAAACTGGTCCCTGCCAGTGAAATTGGAGGCCTAATTATGGGAATCTAAGTACAGAATTAATGGCTCAAGCATAACAGAAACAGAGGCGCTGACCGATGGGCCAGGGCGTGTTTTTTACAGCAGTCTTATATTGTTACAGTTAATGCTTTACCTGACCTTGGAAAACAAAAAGACAGATTCTCATAGAAGTTGCAGTGGTTTACTTACAAATGCAAAGGCATTCCTAAGTTTTTTTGTGAGCAGAGGGGAATGCAGCTCCTGAATGTTAATGGGTTTTCAAAACAAGGATTATGTGGGCTTACAGGCAGATACATTCACCAGCTACTCCTTCATTTTTAAGTTGCAGATAAGCATTGCAGGAAAACAAACAAACAATAAAAAAATGGAAGCAAAATTACAGAAATTTGCAAAGTTTGACAAATGGTGGCCTGTAGACATCACAAGCTAATGGCTTGCAATGATTAATAAGAAAAAAAATTGCATTTCATTAAGATTGATGACACCATTTAACCTCCTCGTTTCAGCCAAAGTGAAGCAATTAAGTTCTCATCTATAATAGCTCCTATAACATCACCATGGCAGCTGAGGCGAGATGGAGTGTAAGGGCATCTAATCAACCAATTACAAACCAAGATTACTGAGACACTGGAAAACTGGGGCCAGAACATTGAGGTATAATCAAATCTTTACAGACTGATGCAAAAGGTTTGAGATAATATTATTCTGTGTACATTAAACAACATAATACAGCTGATTGAAGCTGAAGCATTAAAATGTAAGTGTTCTTGCAGTTACAAGCAGTGCTGATTAGACCACAGAAACTGAATTCCTAGCTGATTATCATTTTTGCTGTCCATAAGTGAACAAGGTAGTTGATTCTGGAAACTAAGGAAAATTCAAAAGGAACTTAATGTCACTACCAACTGACTAACATGTTTTTTTTTTCAAGAAATTGTCAATTTTTTAAGAGCAATAATATACTATGTGTTATAATCCATACGAAAACAACAAGATACATCTGTTTTTTTTCTAATGCATAGTAGTGAACATTTTAGCAGTTTGGCAGCTTTTTAATTTGTGAAAATTCAGTGAAATTCTTGATTTATTTAGGGTTTCCAAAAACAAGAAAGTTCTGTTTTCCCATCAGTTCATTTTTAGGACCCTTGTCTTTGAAGAGTTTCTCTTATTCTTTGCCTATAACAAAGAGAAGAGGCCACATTATAACTGCAAATGTGGCTAAACAACATTTATGTCAAGTCACAAAAGTTGCATTTGTTGACGTGCTTTACAAATAGAATCCAAAGACTTTTATGAAAGCTGAACCAACAATAAAAAGGGAACAATATACAGTACCATCTGCAACCAAGTGTGTTGCAGGGATCAGTGGTAAGCAATTTATCTGGCATTTAAGTAAGCTAAGTGTGCAGTGTAGACTATTCCTTTTCATTTTGGATATCACATTCACGTATTGACACAATGTTACATGTATATCAGTAATGAAATAAAAAGTGGTTCGTATGCGCTATGCACTATGCATTCACCATGAAAGAACTGTGGCTTAGGTAGCTTAAAACTAGACAGTACAGTATGCTAGGCCTCAGGCCTCCTGATTAATCTGCATGATGTGGACAATAGGCAACCATAGCCATTCATCATGAGATGAAACACTGTAGCCCTTAACCGATGACTACTGCTACTTCATTGCACATTATGTTTTGCTTTCTTCTTTTTTTGCACTGCAACATTTTTAATAAACAGTCTAAATGTTACTGCTTGAGTTTCTGTTTATTTGTCATTAGACATTTTATGTCCTATCAGAGATGTGCTTCCTGTTTGGTACTAATGTAACCAACACAGCCCTTGTGTCAGCTCACAACAGGGAGTCAGGCAGACAATTGTAAGAGTTCTTGTAGCAGGTCTATCCAGCTTCAGAGTCAATTTTAATGTGAGAGAGTAGAGAGAGAGATAGTACCATTCAGATCTACCTGAGTGGCATTAAGGCAAGGGTGAGGACATGCTGTTAACTGACTTGTAATTTGCTGTATTAACAGGCTGAGTCTCAAATCATCTGTGTAGGAACAGGGTTTAAGGAGGACACCAGGAAAGAGAATTCTGGGTACAGAAGGCAAATTAGCCACAGCAGTCCAATATTTAACTGCCACATGTCTAAGCTACCATTGAATGAATCCCAAGGATGAGGACCATGAGAAAGAGGACAGCATCTTCAGGTCCATTTGTAGGGGTCTGCAGGTCTGCTGAAAACTCTGCCCAAAAGTAAGGCATGAGTACAGGTAAGGCATGGTATCCTTTGGCCAAGGATGCCTTACTATTCACAAGTGGTAACCTGAAGGAGCACAGGATGTGTTGGATAAAAGGTATTGCTCTGTATTGGCATCACAGGTGAGTTAATCAGACAGGCAAAGCAGGGCTAAGGGACAATAAGAGATACTAAGTCCAACAGCCAGGTAGCTCAAGAGTGGAAATGTGGAGCACACAGGCAATTACATAGAAACAAAGAAACATAGATTTTGGCGCAGATACAGCCGCTCGGCCCACCTAGTCTGCCTTTTTCCCACGGAGAGGATAAGTTGCAGATCCTATTTAACCAACAGCCATTTCTTCCTAACCCCCACAAAATTGCCTCATGTCTGTCCCATGCATTCTTGAATTCTCCCACAGTTTTAGACCCCACAACCTCCTCAGGAAGGCTGTTCCATGCGTCCACCACCCTCTCTGTGAAAAAATACTTCCTCACATTGCCCCTGAGCCGTCCCCCTCTATCTTCAAACTGTGTCCCCTTGTTCTTGCACATCTCTTTTTCTGAAAGATGCTACCCTCTTGGACTTTGTTGATTCCACTGAGGCACTTAAACATTTCTATCATGTCCCCCTCTCCCTCCTTTCCTCAAGGGTATAGATATTAAGCTCCTTTAGTCTCTCCTCATATGGCTTCTCTTGCAGACCATGCACCATTTTAGTTGCCCTCCTCTGAATTTCCTCCATCCTGTCTATGTCCTTGAGGAGATGGGGTCTCCAGAACTGGATGCAGTACTCCAGATGGGGTCTCACCAACTCTCTGTACAGGGGATAACAACTTCCTGTTTTCTGTAGGGATGCCTCTCCTATACATCCCAGTATCCCCTATCCTCCCTACTGCCTTCTCACATTGCTTGCCAACCTCAAGGTCATCTGATATGATTACCCCCAGGTCCTTTCCATTTTTGTTGTTGTTACTACTACTAATTAAATGCAAGTTCCAGCCTACCAGCCCAAGCTCACACACCACAAAGAAGCAGTCAATAACTTTGGTGCAAATTAATAAACATTATTTTGTTACAGAAATACTTTTGAAAAATAGCAGCCAAATACAGTGGGTTGGCCCTGTAAAACTGACTCTGGTCTCAGTGGACCTACCCAGTTACCAAAATTAAAAAAAAAAAAAAAAACCTCAAAGTTCTGCACTATATGCAAGCTTTGTCAAGGGTTAAACAATATGGGGTCGATTTTCAGGAGGCCTGTTAGAATGACACAAGCTGCAGCAAATGGCAGCCTGTATTGAAGCCTAGTATACTAGGGACCTGCATCATGTTTTGTAATTAGGTTCCCAGTGCCAAACTTCCCAAAGATGCTACAACCACTGCTGTGTGGTACACAAACGGAGCATGGGAGAGGTTTAACAAAAGCTGCCGACAACCCTGCCCATGGAAACCTGGCCTATGTGGCACAGTGCCACTGGTGGCACACTACCAGTCACCTAATCCAGGAACTGCCCCGTAGGTACATATGATGTCATGCAAACATGGGAGAACCAGTGCAGCACATAGGAAACTGGCAGAGCAAGACAGCTATGGGGTTGCAGACAGCCAAACAGAACAGAATGCCCACCCCAGTAGTTGAGGAGGACAGTGTGGTAGCTGCATTACAGTGCTGGGAAGGACCATGTGGACACTGGACAAGGACCACACAGACCTGCACCATAGGTGTCATGGTATGAAGAAAAGGTGGAGTGAATGTTACAATGCACACAATATGACTGAGTCACAATGGAGGCTGCAACACATATAGCATAATGCATGGGGTGGTGTGCTTAACAAGATTTTACACACACCCCACGGTGTTGGATGCTTAAATAAACCTCTTGAGTTAAACACACCACCCCATGTTTTATTTTATATATAGTAATTGCTGGGGAGCCTTTTTTTGCCACAGCAATTATATAAAATAAAACAGCCATCGTGGTCCAGAAGGAATAAAGCGCTGTCTCGGAGCTGTCTTCAGTCTGTGTGCTGACTGGCTGCTGAAACATTAAAAAAAATCTTTAGCCATGGATTACTTATGCACAGACTCAGCTGATGAGAGGAATTTTTAAATCCACTTGACTTACCGCTGACTCACCGAGTGACAGAGTGAGGCGGGCAACTTTCCGGCGCTCTTTACAGGGAGAGTGGTGGTAGGTGCATGCACGGAGTGAAGGAAACCCAGCGTGTGTTCATCGTCATGCCCCATGGGTTATAACAGCAAATTATAACCAGGTTACCTATGGGAGAAAATGCTCCCCAGTTATTATAATACTGTACATGTCATGCCAGAGTACTTAGTCATGCAAACCAATGTGCTGTGGCTGATAACTGTGGACACAGGCACCGGGCAGCATGAGCTGCAAGGAGAGGGTGCCACAGATGCCCCAGGTGTCATGCAACACTACCAATGCTCTTCGGCTGTCTTGAGCACAATGCTGTCTGATTAAGCAGTGAAGTCAAGACTACAAGGACCCACCATCAACCAGTGTTGGCGCACATAGCATGGGAACCAACCCATGTTGCTAGGCACCTCTACAGGATGTGACACATGATACACTGGGATGACCAACTGGTGAAAGACGCTAAACAGTCCAATGCATGGTACACACACCTGTCCTGTGCTTATCTATCATTCTGTCCATCTGTCCATCTGTCTGTCTATCTATCTATCGATCTATCTATCTATCTATCTAGTATGGTAGAACGTTGTTCCAGCTCATTTTTCATCTCAGCTAAAATGCTTTTTTACTACAGTTAAGAGGTCATGGAATGTGATTCTACCCTTCTGTGGTACAACAGTGTTCCATCTGATTTGAAACGCGCATGCGCCACAGGAAACAGAAACTGCATGATCAACGAGATAAAAACTCTTGGTGGCAGTGGTGGCATGATCACTCGACCCGTGACACAAACAAATCCCCAGATACAGGGTCAACTAGATACAAAAGAAACATGCAGGATCAACCAGACATAGTTATAAAAAATACAATGCAGGACCAACCAGATATTTTAAATTACTCACCACATTAAAAAAATTATTCCACATACTAATTCCTCTTGCTTAGCGAAAAATACAGCTGGCATTTTTTTAAATCCCTCCCACATGCAACATACAACCAATGGAAGACTGAGCAAGAGACGTAAGGACATCTTGTCCCTATCTACCACACCACAGACCCTAGCAGCAAGCCTTAAAACCCATAAATGTCTTTTGCTATTACAAAAAAAGTATCAATCTTATTTTTTTATTACTTTTTTGGGCACCATACGCTATTAAAAATACTGGATGTGCAACTCAATGCGGTTTCATGAAAGAATTTCAACAACGGTGTTGTTGACATCCTGCATAGTGACAGGAACAATGCCGACAGTCGACATTGTTCCCATCAGGACAAAGTGTTTTTCTGCAGGGGCTTTGCCCCTCCGCACCCTCATCTCTAAATAATCAGCTCTGAGTCAGAGTTGGTTCAAGGCATGGATGAAACACCAGGAGTAGGGTGCCACTGCACAGTGATCACCAGCGCACCACAGAGTCCTGGCAAGATTTGTCAGCTGTGGTGTACGTCACTGTGGAAATGTCATTGTAGATAGATATAGAGAATACTGGATGGGCAACTATGCACAACCAGTGGATTCTTCCACCTCAAAGTTCTGATTGCCACAGACCTCTTGAACTTTGCTCTTGTGATCAGAGGGAATCAGATCCCCTCTGTGGCAGAACACACTGTTTGTGCATTGTTGCCCATCCAGTATTCTTTCTATCTATCTATCTATCTATCTATCTATCTATCTGTCTGTCTGTCTGTCTGTCTGTCTGTCTGTCTATCTATCTGGTTTGGGGAAAACATGGACTGATATTCCCTTAAGCTGGATTTTAAGAAACCATGAAAAATTCCAGACCTCTTTGTAATTTTCTTGAGTCTGTTTTTTCTAAAAGGCCAAACCGCACTTAAGTAGCCATTATTCATCATCAGGCTAACATCCAAGCAGATTCTGTAAATCTATCCCACCCTTGCAGAGTGACATTTAGCTGTGCCGCTTCAGTAGTTCAGCAGCTCCCTCACATGTGTTGTGATGAAGACAATAACATCCAGAAATTAGTGACAGTTTATGAGGGTTGTAGGCCGCTAAATTAACAGCCTTTTTGAGACAGTCCTTTAATGAAGTCTCTGTGTATTTTGCTTTCTTGTATGTTCTAGTTTGAATTTTAATTAATTTTAAATGTTTTGATTGACTCATGTTTTGGCTTATGGTATGTAAGAGGAAATAAGACCTCTGAGTTCGAACAAGCAGACATCCAACCTCATTGCTTGTAAACAGAGAAAATGAAGAGAAATGTCTCTTTATCATTTTGATATATTGTTATTAAAAGCACTGCTAAACTTTTCTTTGCTAACAGCTCTGGGTCTTCATTGGCACCTTTTAGGCATCAGGCATGGAAGCAGAGAATAGAGAAGATCATGACAGCACTCCATACATAGCAACACATCTAAACAAAAATTTTTAAATGACGAGATTTAAAACAAATATGTAAATAAGTATTGTAGATCGGTCTGCCTTACCTGACTGCAAAGATTCAGCCACTCTGTAGTCACTTACATAAGGCCCAAATTGCAGCCATCCAAAGCAAACTTTAAAAATAAATTTGTGAAATTGAGCATGTGAAAGAAAGAGTTACTGTAAAGGAGAGGCAGTAAGTCCTTAAAAAGTATTTTCCTATTGTGTAACTATTTATGAAAAGTTTAATAGCCAAAGACTTCAATAAACTCTATTGTACAGACCTGCTCCTGGATTTTCAAAGAACTCTGGCTGATTTGCAGCATATTTCTGGGACACTGTGCCTGGACATTAAACCACTGAAGGAGTGGTCTAAATTCCTAGTGCAGTTGTTGCTATTCATGGTAAAATTGGTGCCACACTTACATCAGAAAAGTGATGCACATGTAATTTTTAGGCAAACTGCTACTAGGCCCAGAAACTGCAATAGTAAGTCCAGTGATGTGCAAGAACAAGGGGGCACAATTTGAAGATAGAGGGGGGACGGCTCAGGGGCAACGTGAGGAAGTATTTTTCTAATAGAGAGGGTGGTGGACACATGGAACAGCCTTCCTGAGGAGGTCATGGAGTCAAAAACAGTGGGTGAATTCAAGAATGCATGGGACAGACATAAGGCAATATTGGTGGGGGGGTAGGAAGATGTAGGCAGTTGGCGAACTAGGATCTGTAGCTTATCCAGTAGGTAGGGATATGGGCAGACTGGGTGGGCCAAGTGGTCCTTATCTGCCGTCAAAGTCTATATTTCTATGTTTTTATGTTGCAGCTTTGACAAAGCAGTGGGTAGGACCAGCAGCATGCTTGAATGCATAGGGAGCGGTATCTCCAGCAGTAGGAGGAGGTAGTATTGCCACTGTATTGCTCACTGGTGAGACCCCACCTGGAGTATTGTTTCCATTTCTGGAGGCCACACCTCAGAAAGGTCATAGACAAGATGGAGTCAGTCCAGAGGAGGGTAACTAAAATGGTGTAGGAGTGGCTCCAAAAAGCATACAAGGGGAGACGGAGGGATCTCATCATGTACACCCTGGAAGTGAGGAGAACGAGGGGGACATGATAGAGACCTAGAAGCACCTCACAAGGGTAAACAGGGTGCAAGAGAGAAGTCTCTTTCAAATGAGAATGAGCAATAGGACTGCAGGGCATGCGATGACACTGGGGTGGGGGGAGTTTAAGAGGGATGTGAAGAAGTACTACTTTGCTGAAAGGGTTGTAGATGCCTGGAGCAGACTGTCAGTGGAAATGGTGGAGGCAAAAACAGTAGGCAGGGACTATCTGGGCAGACTTGATGGGCCAAGTGGTCCTTTTCTGCCAACAGATTCTATGTGTTTATTTTTCTGCTTTTTTTTAATAAGTTGTGGGAGTCTGGACAATTGTGGATTCAAAATTGCATCTGTGATCATCCTTTTGAGCACTCTGCTGTTAATCTGTGTCACAATGAAGCGGGGAAGGGTTATTATGGAGCACCCAGCTTTATTGTGATGGAAGGTGCCAGCTCATAGAGTTCAGACAGGTCTGAAATAACCCCAGGTTTGGGAACATGACTGAAAGCTCCAGATAACTTTTAGCCAAATCCTAAATTGTTCACTGCCCTCTGCACACTTTGATATTTGTGATGGCATAGGAAACTGGAGCCTGCTAGTTTAGATCATATGCAACATGGGAAGGTACTGTACAACATCTTTTTGAACCTACATTCTATTGCTATTTTGCCTCTATTTGAGGGCAGGTATCCCATAAACAGGGGATTGAAAGATGCACCCTTTTCAGTTTGGCCAATAACTTTAATGAAACCTGAAAATTTAGATGACCTACAGGTCTGCTTTAATTCCTCACTACAGATAAAACTGAGTAAAATAAAAGAACTAGTATGAGATATCCATGTGTGTTTGGTTCTGGTTATGGAATCCTGACTTCCAGCATTACTGCTTCCTTGTTTATTGGTTTGCAGAGCACCATGACTGACTAAACATGATTCACAATGAACAATACTTTATCAATGCTGCAGCTAATGAGCAGAACACCTGTGATACCCCAGTGAGCAATATTGTGCTGCATGTTATCTACATTTGTAATCAGCACATAGCAGTGTGCTTTCTAGCGAAAGCATTAATAAATAGCAGTGCCCACAAATTCGTCACTACAGATGCCTTGAGGTCTTATTCTCAAAGAAACTGAAGATCACAGAAACATCCCAGAACCTCTAATGTGTTTGCAGTTGCAGCAGATGCAGTCACATTGTAGCTATTTTCTAATGTTTGTGCAAAGTTTGGCTAGAGAACATGATGAGATGCATAGCTCTGTTCACAGACCACGTAACCTTATGTTGGAGAGAAAGGTCCTCCCCCCCCCCCGAGACACAAGAATACATGCACAGTACTGCAGTTTAAATGACCACTACCATATGCATATATACCGATAACATTATTTCTATAAAGCAAGATACAAAGGTATCAGAGATTTAAAGTGGTATCAATAAACTATCTCAAAACATGGATGGTATATATTATCGTTGTGTGTTTTTTATCTCTGCACACTATATATATTGAATGTCCCTTTATCGAGTTACCAGAATTTGATGCTGCATTGAATATCAAGTGAACATGCTGAAACTATTGTTCAAGTCCCACCAGAAGCTTATACAAGAGGTTGGACTTCAATGTTGTCTGCAGCAGAATATCACTTTAATGTTTTGAGATAGTTTGTAATTGTAAAATTGATATATTCAAATGTTTGTCTTCAGCAATGTGTTGTCTTTTATCATCAGCACATTTAGGACTGCTAACATGAGGATACCAGTTTAACTCTCTCATGTCTCTGTGTAAAGCAGTTTTTTATCTAGCACTAATTTGCACATGAATTTAATTAGTTTCACTATAAAGAATGGTTGTTTGAAAAGTACTTTTAATCCTCTAGGAAAAGTGCTACAAGCATGAAATATTGAAGTATTTTTGCCAGTACCATATTGTGCTTTCTTTATCAACCTTACATGTTTAAGTTCAATAAATTGTCACATAATTATTTGCATTATACTGTTGTGTTATGGAATTTTTTGATGTGAGAAGAGTGCTGAGGTTTTGTCTGCTGGACTAATTGTTTGTATTAGTAACACTCCCTGGATAGCTCTGGAGCTTCCTATCTTTGCAGAATGACTCCGATAATACCTCCAGCCAGTTGCTGCGGTATTTGGCCCTGTTTATTTCTTAATTCAACAACTGTGGTACTTCTCTCTGCCCAGGAGCTCTGCTCATTACATGCTCCTATACTATGGCCAAAACCTGGCTAGCATGCTCACTCGCACCAGATAGTCCACAGCAAAAAAAAGTTAAAAAAGGGGCTCTCGATTGAATAATAACTTGAACCCTTTATTTATTTATGTATTACGTGGGGAGGAGAGCCTGGCATCCAAGATAGTAGCTAGCTAATTCTGAGTGGAAAGACTGGGGTCACATCCACGATGACCATCCATAAGCAACGATAATTACTGGGACAATTAAAATAACAGAGATACAACCGAATAATAGACCTTCACAGCAACGGGGCAAAAATCAGACTTAATTTGACAGAGTAAAACCATGTGGTACCTTCTGGGCAAGAGAGCATGTGCTTCTGACAAATGGGCCCTGCAAGCAGCGTGAAACTGGTGATCTGATAGGCCGCCGATAAGGCATCTCAAGAGGGTGGCACAGAAGAGGACAAAGTATTTCACCATGGCCGAGAAAGATTCCTCAATTAAGTCTTCTGCTGAGCTGGAAAAAAATTATAGCTATGTTCAGTGAGGTTTTACAGGACACTGCAGAATTAAACTTAATAACCACAAAAACAAATCTGAACCTGCAGGGCTTAGTGACGAGGGTGGCTGACACTGAAGTCACAGTTCAACACCAAGCAGCACAGTTCCATAAGCATGAGGGTCAATTAAGAGAACTTCATGGCCAAATTCAATATTTGATGACCAAAGTCGATGACATGGAGAACCGTGCCCGAAGGAAAAATCTTAGAGTGATTGGAGTGCCCGAAGGATGGGAGGGGAGAAATATGGTGGTATTCCTCAGATGTGCCCTGCCTGAAATGCTTCATCTGAACAACAAGCCTCCCCCTGAGCTGAAGAGAGCTCACAGAACACTAGCCCCGAAGCCAAAACAAAGGGAGAGAGCCCGGCCAATACTTTACAAATTTTTTAAGGTATTCTGTAAAGGAACTGTACTTGAGAGCGGCCAGAGATAAGAGAGAAATTTGGTGGAGGGGCATGCAGTTCAGCTGTTCGGGGACTATTCGCCTGACTTATCGAGGAACTGATGTGCTTATGCTTCTGTAAAGCACCAACTATACCAAAGAAACATTCCGGCCTCCCTGCAGTACCCAGCGATGCTGAGGGTACACTACAGAGGGGAATATCTGATGTTCAATAACCCCAGGGAGGTGGAGAGTTTTGTTCAAAAATCACAGGAGCCAAACAGGGTGTCATGGCAGTGCCCACGATCACCACGATGTGCGGCATGACAGGAGATGGACTACATGGAGGCAGGCGAGCAAGCATCTGGGGCAATTAGTGGAGGGCATGTGGAGCTGTGGCAGGAAGTGCAGAATGGGAGGGTGTAGAAGGCAAACAGAACACCCAATGCTATGACACCAACTATGAAGAGTCTTCCCCCTCCAAGGAGAAATAGGTCCCAAAGCAGGCAGCATTTACCAAACCTCTCTGATGCAAGCATCAGCTCCCAAGGGGATACTCCGGTCAAGACCTCTAATCGCTTTGCACCTCTGGGGAAACTAAAGCCAGCAGCTTTGGACTTATCCAGTAAATCAGATACCACCCAGATGGCGTCTGTCCCACTGATAGAAACTGTACCAGTCTGAGAGCTGCTTTGCCAAGAATGGGCAGACTGCCTGAGTGAACCTGCAGAAGAAGAGCTGCAACGTGATCCTCCTGGAGGCAACTCCAGATGAACAATAATGTAATGTGAGGGTGAGTGTTACTATATGTTGGCCCTAATGTCCATAAACTGAGGTAAACATCTGTTGTCAGAAGAGTAAACCTAGGTAACTGAGGCCCCTTGAGTAGTCAAATGGCTGTGGGAGGAAAATCTTACCTAACAGTATGGCTGGTTAATTGCTGCCACTAGATCCTGTCCCGAAATACAAATGTCCATGGCAGCCAATGCGAGGGGATTTTCCAGTGCAAGTAGATTCCCACAATATTCATTGAGTTCATTCCTGCTTAGGGGATGGGCAGGTAAAAAGGGCTGTTTGGCAACCTTATTTAAGAACCCTTGTACCCAACAGAGGAAAGTGCTGCCTGGTCATAGTATGTGGCTGAACAGCTTCAGCGATATTATGCAAAGCTAGACCAATGGCAGTGGCTCTGATTCTTTAAGGCATATGAGCACTGGGACATTAGATGGTAATATAGGACAAGGAGGAGGGGAGACGTCCATGCTATAGAGCGAGTGAACATTGGAATGTCACCTGAAGAACAAGAGTTAGTAACAATGTAGATGCTGGAAAAGGGACCAAGTGGGATGCTGACCCAAGAGGTAGGGCGATCATGGCCCATAGCAGGACAAACAATTTTGGGGATGAGTGACAATGAACGTGAATGCAGGAAGTCCTTCTGCAGGCAAAATGTACACAAGGTGAGTAAAGTAGGACAGACCACAGAAAGTAGGGAGCCACACATTGCCTATTAATTGGGGGGGGTTTAAAGGTGCCCCACCACCACAGTTTACAATTGTCGGATAATACAGCTGTTCCCCTCCAGAATCATTTGCCTGGTGCTTAAGCAGCTACCAAGGTTATGGAATCTGCAGAAGGGAACGGAGTCTGGCAGGGAGGGACACATGGGGTGGCACCGTGGGTTATAGCCACATTACAGGATCACACTATTCTCAGTGGAACTTCAGGTGGTTATGCCAGAAAGGTTACAATGGTACCCTGAAGCTTGAGCACAGGATGAGGCCACAGGGACGCGAGGTTAAATCTAGCAAGAAAGTGCCACTGTCATGGAAAGGATGCATAATGTGATAAATGTGATATTGTTGTTGATGCTGGCACCTCAGGGGGTCCTTTTGATCCCTTGGCTTATGATGGTTATGTTAGCCAGGTTGTAGCAAGACGAACCCTCAAAGAAAGGGAATGGGGAGAAGAATGTTGTGTTAGCTACAATGCTGAATTGTTATACTAGTTTGTTTTGGGTCCTACAATTGTTTATGACATTAGAGGACCCCTGGTCTCCTTTGCATGTTGCTAAAGCTGAAAACATGGTATAGGGGAGCCTTCTGGTATATAGGTGGTCAAGGGTAAATAAACAAAATAATTGCAGGGATAATAGAAAAGTGTTGTTGAAAGAAAGGTGCCCACAGGGTTACACTAGGTGTCGACTGGGAAGAAGATGGGGTGACTGGGGAGAGGATAGTACGTGCCAAGCTAGTCTCTATTGCAGGATGGCACACGATTAACTTTCCTGATAAACGATCACATGGAGGTAAAGAACAAACATTAAATGGATAAGCTGGACATTGTGAAAGTGACCACATAGAATGTGAGGGGCTTAAACTCCCCTATAAAAAGAAAAAAAAAATATTTTCAGACTAAAACAAATGAAAAGCATAAATAGATTTCTGCAAGAGACTAAACTGAAGAAGGCAGAGCTCCGAAATGAATGAAGGATTGGTGGGATGGGAGATATACAACACAAAGGAAACTGTAGATGGAGAGTATCTATATTAGGACACAAACAGCTAAAATGGGAAGTAAAGGGTCAGAAAGCTGACACTGAGGGGCTATGGGTCAAGGTGGGGACACCCAAGGAACAACCTTTGACCAATATATATGCCCCAAACAAGGACTCCTGAATTTTATCGTTAGGGTGTCGCGGGCCATGATGGACATGATGGATGAAGACATGAAGATCAACTCTAGGCAAGCCCCATGTAAAGTCAATCCAGGCCCTGAAGGTGCTGTGAACCCTACACAGATTGCAGGATGTTTGGCATCTGACTCACCCAGCCAAAAGGGACTACACTTACTTTTCGAGAGCAAGGAATGTGGCCAGTAGGCTGGATTACCAGTTCATCTCCCTGAAGTTCACTACATAGATGATGGATGTCACAACAGACCTAACCTTTTTATCTGACCACGCCCCAGTAACAATATCAGTGGCAATAGGGCCGCTAATCCCCTGGTCACTGCAGTGGAGGCTAGATTCTCTTTTGCTGCAGGCCAAAACATTCCGGAACTGGATAGTCATGGAAGCCACAGGCTACTTCCTGGATAATCCACTGGAGTCAGCATCACTGGCAGCCATATGAGAGGCATTCAAAGCAACTATGTGGGGCAAGATCATCAGCTTTGCATCCCATACAGCAGGTGGAAGCTTTGCATCCCATAGGCTGAAGCAGTGAGAAAAGCAGGCAAAAATCCCAGAGGAGCTCTTTGGGGAAAATGAGAAACTATACAAGAAAGACCCATGCAAGCTGAGCAATCGAGAGCTGTTTTATCAAATCAATCGGATCAACTTTATTTTTATAGTGCTTTTCAAAGCCAAGGCACTTTACATAAAACATATACATTCTGATAAAACATTTTTAAAACAGCATTAAAATGTAACAGCCATAATTAAACAAATGCTAAACTAAATAAATATGTTTTCAAACCAGTTTTAAAACTATCAACGGTTGGGCATTCTCTCAACCAACGAGGTAGAGAATTCCACAGGGTTGGTGCTGAAAAAGCAAAAGCACGAGATCCTGATGTCTTTAATCAAACCCTGGGAATCTCTAGCAATCCCTTGTTGGCAGAGCGGAGAGGACGGAGGGGGCAGTAGGGAATCAGGAGATCTTTCAGGTAACCAGGTCCCTGGTCATGTAGGGCTTTAAAGGTTAGTAAATCAACCTTAAAGGTGATCCGCCACCTAACAGGCAGCCAGTGCAGTTCGCGGAGCACAAGTGTAATATGACTGGTTCTAAGAGTACCAGTCAAAAGCCTGGCTGCCGCATTCTGCACCAGCTGCAGGCAGTCGATATCAACCCCAGGTAGCCCTAGGTAAAGGGAGTTGCAGTAATCAAGACGGGTAGTGACAAAGGCATGGACCAATGCTGGGAGATCACCCGGAGGAACCAGGTGTTTCACCCGGGAGATATTCCTCAGATGGTAAAAAGAGGATTTGATGACAGCTGACACCTGAGATTTTAGGGTCAAACCACCATCAAAAATAACAACGCCCAGATTTCGACCTGATTGGGGTAGGTGCGACATACAACCAAGTAGCAAGCCTGATAGTTGTCCAGCTCCCAGACCCACCCCCGGATGATTTTGGTCCACTACCAATACCTCAGTCTTATCCGGATTCAGTCTCAGCCAGCTGGAACTCATCCAAAGTCTGATCTCAGCAAGGCAATTATTCAGCACGGAGAGTGCATCATCCTGGCCAGGCAGAAAAGACAGATACAGCTGGGTATCATCTGCATAGCAGTGAAAACCCAAACTGTATCGCCTGATGATTTCTCCCAATGGCAGCATATACACTGCAAACAACATGGGAGCTAAAATGGAACCTTGCGGTACCCCACAAGGCAGGGTGAGCGCCAGAGGAATAAATTCGGTGGCAACTCTCTGAAACCTGTCTGTGAGGTAGAATGAAACCATTTGAGGACAACCCGCAGGTGATCCAATAGCATGCCATGGTCTACAGTGTCAAATGCAGCAGAGATTGGGAAGGACCAGAATGGTATATGCCTTCGATCTCTGGCCATTGGAGATCACCAGTACCGGACAAGGGCAGTCTCCGTGCTATGCTTCTTCCTCAAACCAGACTGGAGAGTATCATAGACATTGTGAGTTATAAGATGATCATCCAGTTGCAATGCAACCGCCTTTTCAATAACCTTACCAACAAATGGCAGGTTAGAGATAGGCGGTGGTTAGCTAGACAATCTGGATCTAAGGAGGGATTTTTAAGAGGTGGTCAGGCATTGCGCCTCATAAGGGGTCAGGAAAGACTCCCTCTCCAAAGACTTCAGACAATGTCAGCAAGGATTGGGCAGATAACTCCACATATCCTACTAAGAGGTGTAGGGCCTGGATCCAAACTACAACTGGTTGGTAGCAGTGTTTGGATGATCTTCACAATGTCACTGAACTCCAGCCGGCGAAACTCTGACCAGACAGACCCAGTACATGTCACTTCCGTTGACCACTGCACTCGCTATAGAAGAGGTCGGACCGATGCCAGACCTGATGCTGGCAACCTTATGTGCAAGAACCGCATGAACTCCTTGCATCTTAGCTGAGAAAAAGCTTCTCTGGGCTGGAGGCAGATTGGATTGCACAATCTGTCCACAGTCCGGAAAAGCTGAGCCAGTCGGTTTTGTGCAGCAGAAATCTCCCTGGACAGGAACTCTGCCTTCTTATGGGTGATTTCTGATTGATAACCATCATAATGTGCCATCAACCTAAGTCTGTCAGCATCATTACCAGACTTCTGCCAGACTCTCTCCAACCTTACGGCCAGCCACCTTAGCTTCCTTCAAGGGCGCTGTCCAAACCAAGGGCTCCTTGGTGGGGAGAGTGAGAGGCGAACAGAACTGGAGCAATCTTGTCCAGAGCATCTCCCACAGCCTTATTATAGGCTAGTACGAGATTATCTGGACTCATGCATTCACTTGACAAGCCCGATAGGTCCAGTACTGCCGCTAGGTCAATGGGTTTTATACCTCTTAAAGGGCGGTACCGAACCATCTCCGTAGGGACAGATCTATTGGGGGGGGTCCGAAACTGAACCTTATGGTGTGATGGTCAGACCAGCTGACTGGTTCCACCCCCAGATCAGCGATCTCCATACCCAAAAGGAAGATCAGATCCAATGAATGACCTTTAACATGGGTCGAGGAGGTAACAACCTGTGTTAGGCCCAGCATCATCATCAGCTGGAGGAGATTTTGACCAAAATGCGAGAGTTCATCGTCGAGTTGGTCTCCTTAAGAATCCAACTGAACACCTTATTTTATTTATTTATTTATTTATGGTCTAGGATTAACACCTTTTGAGAACAAGCTCATTACATAGGTTCCACGTCAGAGTTATACAAAGAGAAGTAATGTGTTGAAAAGGTCATCTACAGTGCATTTACAATACCTAATTGTGTGCTTACAATACAAGCAGGTAAGGCAAGGATGTAGCTGTGTAGGCAGGGAATATACAACCCAAACTAGCAAAAAACACAGTATTGATGGGACAGTGGTGATAGGGGTAAGAGAAGACAGACATTCACTACTGGGGGAATACATCAGCCCAATAGGCTTCATCATTGTGGGAAGGGAATGAGGTAGGAAAGCAGGAGGCTAAGGAGTAGGTAGGGCAAGGGGTGGGCTCTGACTGAAAGGCCTTACAGTGGGAAGGACAAGGTATTTAGGAAGGATTAGTGGGGGATCAAGAGGAGGAGTGTGAGGAGGGGATGTCAGGAGGCCTAAACCTCACTCTCAGGTTCTTGGCAATAATGGGCATACAAGGAATCATAGACACGATGCATAACCGTAATAAAAGCTTGCTTATTACTACAAGGATAATCACAGTTGCCCTTAGCAGTTCTTACCAATATGAACTGAGAGCCAATGCTAAGTGTTCCCTCTACCTCGAGGATTCTGTGTGTCTCTTGGGGTCTCGAGGTAGAAGGCGTAATGTCTTACATTATATACCTACAATAATTACCATGGCTACTGTAAGATAGAAACATTTCTAGTTACAGAGATGAGCCCTAATGGCTAAATTAGAGGTGGCTCCTCAGTCCAAGACAACATTATACAATTTTGTAGTAGTCATCACTTTGTAAGACAAAGAAGTACAGTTGTACATAGCTGTGTAATAATACAAATCATCAGAAGATGGCAATGCTGACTCATATATCATAATCATTACAAGGACACAGGTGTCCTAACATCTTGCAAGCAAGAAATACATATGTGTATTAGAAAGTAAAGTGTATAACAATAATAGGCATACATATTCTGACATCTACTCTTATATGGTAGATGCCCTTAGCCTATATGTTAGTATAACATATACCTAAATGCTAGCTGTCTATGGTGTATCTCTAGGGTACCAATAAGGGTGCAGGGACCTTGTGTAACAGGGAGCAGATAAGAGCAGTCTAAAATATGACAAAGAGGTAAGGTGTGTGGGCAGAAGTGAGATAAGAGCACGCAACCGTAAAGTACAAAATTATAGAAAGCAGTCACAGCTAGCTTTAGTAACAAACTGTTGCCTCAGATTTCTTTTAAAAGTGCCCAGAGAGTTAACCCAGGAGATATTGGGGTGAAGAGAGATCAGCCAACATGGGACATGGTATGCAAAGTATCTTTGACCCATGGAGGTCCGACAGTGGGGAATTTTAAAGGTTAGACTTTCCAAACTACAGGTGCAGTGATGGTAATCACAAGGGGAGAGAGATTCTGTACCCCAATAGACAGCAAGCCAAGACTAACATTTTCCGCTAAAAGATAGGATTGGAACATGAGTCTGCCTCCTGAGTACTGCAGCCAGTTAGTCTGTGAGTACTGATCACAAGTGTGCATCAGCGAGGGGAGCCCGTAACGAGCTGGCAGGCTTTGTTCAGAGCTACTTTTATACAACGTAGTGTGGTATCAGAGGTTGATCCATAAATTGCCAACCCATAGTCAATTAGTGACACCAGGGAACTGTGGACAGCTAGTTTAAGGGCTTCAGGGGTTAGACTATGCCTGTACCTGTGCAGCCACATAATTCGAGTGTTGACTGCCTTAGCAACATTGTCAATGTGTTGGGCAAATGACATTGTGCTATCAGCCATAATCCCTAAGTATTTAAAGTGTTGCACAAGCTCGGGAGAGCCCACCTCATTAGTGATGCAAGGAGGTGGGTTTTGTGTCGATTTTTGGCGATAGAAAACAACATTGTTTTTGTCTTTTATAATTCATCATTAATTTGTGCTCTTTAAACCAGATTTTGACAGCTGTGAAATTACTCTTCAGATCACGTCGCAGAGCAATGGGCTCGGAGTCATTAATGAGTAGAACAGTGTCATCTACATAAAGTAGTAGACAACGTTGGCAGGAGTGTGGCAGGTTGTTTAGAAAAATGCTAAATAAATGCGGACCCAAAATGGACCCTTGTGGAACTCCCGAGTGGACAGGGTGGCTATCGGATAGGCTACTACCAGTCTTAACTTGCTGAGACAGGTTTAACAGATAGCTGTTGAACCAATGCACAGTGTTGACAGAGAGCCAATATCGGAGCTGTTTGACAAGTAGGAATGATTTACCATGTCAAACACTTTGGTTAAGTCAATGTAGGCTGCCTGACAAGAAGACCTTAGTCTAGGGATTTATGAATATATCCGTGAATTCTAAAGAGCTGTAGTTGTGGTGTGACCATGTCCGAATCGTTGTTGCTGCTGGCATTGTAGCTGATACTTTCCAAGTATTCAGTTAATTGATCAGCTATGATTCTGTCAAGCACTTTCAATAAAGGTGGAAGAATAGAGATTGGCCAGTAGTTCCCACGAGAATCCGATCACTGCTCTTAAGGATAGGAGTTACAATGGTGGCTTTTCACTTGTCAAGGAATTGAGAGACCCTAAGGGATGCATTGATAATATAGGTGGCGGGCCAGGATTTCATCCAGAGTCAGCTCAGCAAATTTCAGCTCAAGTGTGTCACCGTTCTACCTAGATTTGCCCAGAACCTTAATGAGGTATTTTCTAACTTCTAAGGCCATTGGGGCTTTGAAGTGGAAAGGTGGGTGGGATAGGATGATGACCATATTATTGACAGGGTCACTAGGATTGTACTGTCTAAAGACATCCGGGGGGAGTACTCCACTCAGGTCTGCAAAGGCATTGTTAAATGTGTTTGCATTTGTTCTGGGGTCCAGGGTGGGTGCACCATTTATATTTAGCATGGAGGAGGTACATTTGTGGTCTTACCAGAAACCTCTATTATATTGTTCCAGAATTTTCTGCCATCATTCCATGTACAGGAGAGGGCTTCCTTTAAAGTATTGTTTTTAGCTGCATGTTCTGCCCTAGTGCAGTCATTATAGGCTTTCATGTAGCATTGCATATCAGCCTATTTTCCAGTGGCCCGAGCCCTTTGCCATAGGAGGTCCCTCGATTTCAGCAAGTTAAGCAGGTCAGGGGAGAACCAAGGATTGTTAAGGCCTTTGATTTTCTTTGTTTTAAATGGGGCATGCCTATCAAAGGCAACGTTGAAGTAGCTGATGAAGTGTTCAAGAGCAGTATCAACATTACAGCAGTTATAGACTAGAGACCAATCTTGCTGATGTAGATCTGCTTTTAGTAGATCAAGATGTCCCCGCTTGAGAATGCTGTTAGTAACTGTTCTAGAAGGGGGCTTGGTGTACTTGTTTGACCACTGAAACAGGACTGGCGAATGGTCACTGAGGACATCTAGGAGAACAGCAGTCCCTGATATATGATCAGAGTGATTGGACAGAACACAGTTTAATAAGGTACTGGTTCCAGTTTGGTAATTACCCTGTGGTGATTCAACCAGTTGTGCGAGGTGGGCAGCTGTCACAGCATCTTTGAATGGGTCGGTTTCATGGGGAGAGCCAGTCTGCACTGAAACTCAAGTAGTGTAATTTCTGAGTTAAAACCCAGTGTGCCTAAGCACTCCATTAAAGCATCAAAGCCTGCGGTTGTATGCCTGGTGGAATATAAACAGACATAACCATAAGGTTTTATTGGATCTATGTGATAACAGTGACAGCCTAACGGTGATCACCATTATCTAGAAGTCAAGAGTACCAAAATTTATTTCAGCTGTCTGACACCCCAGCACACAGCAAAAGGGCACCTGGGACTTAGTTTTTTAATATTTTATGTGCCCCCCTGCACCCCCACGTGGGGGGGGATTTGCCTCTGCACCCCCCTACTTAAGGATTCTCAACTCCAGAGGGTGCATGTTGGGGGGGGGGGTGAAAACGTTAAAAATAAAGGTTCAGTCCAGGCACAACAGAACTGCACCAGCACCTGGACCTGAACCCAGTACCCTGCTGACCAATACTGCAAACCCACCCACCATGCCACGGGGTTGGCTTAGCAATCCAGTATGGCACCACCCCTTACATACCCTCCCGACCCGCCCTGTGCGTGCTCACTCCCCCCGCGTGTGCATACGTATAGCGACATCCTGTCAAAATATTGGCCAACCCCCAATCCGCTGCCCTACCCTACCATAGCCTTCCATGTAATGCACTGGAGAGTGGGTCGCTGTTATTAGGTGCTCATTCCCAGTGCTAATATCACAGGTACCTGTTTTATTATGAGCACCGAGGAGTACCTTTAATACAAGTGCTTGCCAGTGTGCACTTGTGTTTGGCAATGATAGGACAACCCTCTGAAGACAGTCTCTTAGGTATATCACACAACCGCCTCCACACTTGGGCAAGTGGTCATGTCTGTAAATCATATAAACAGGTACTGAGACAGAGATGTTGTCAATCTTAGGGGAGAACCATATTTCAGCAACTGAAAGTATGTCAGGATTGTGCAGCAGGAGCCACGCCTTCAGAATGTCCATTTTAGGGAAAAGGCTGTGTATATTCATTGAGGCAATAATGAGAGAACCTGTTGTTTTCCATGTGGTAGTGGTACATTGTGGAGGGCCTGGGTTGAGGTGGATATTGCCAAGAAGTAATAGCAACAGCATTACAAACCTGCAAAGGTATTCTTTTAATTGTCAGCTGCTTATTTTAGCCAGCCTTCTCTGGGGTTGGTATAGGTTAAGTTTATTTTAAAGACTGAAAAACTCTGGAAGGAGTGCCAAAGTAGAAAACCATAAAGGGCCATTTACAGGCGTTATCCTCCAAGATGGTGACAGCATACACCAGAGCCTATTGGCAAATGCAGTAATATGTAATGATGTAGACTTGCAAGCACAAAGGCGATAAGTCTCCATGGAGGCAAATTCTTAGTAGTTGTTGCTTCAAGCAGGAGGTCAGAGAGGGTTAAAAGGATGACTAGCATCCATACTTTTTCATTATCATGGCAGCAAGGAAAGTCATTATGAAGAGAGTGCTTTAGCAATAGATAGGACGTAAAAGAAAGTTATGCATGTTAGCGTAAGGGGCATTTGGTTGGGCAGGCAGTCAATTGTAAATTGAGTAGATGTGGCACAACTGCCTCTTAGGGTGAAAAAAAACAAACACAAGGAGCAATTGGGAATGGCCCTTTAAGGAGAGAGTGAGAGAGGAGTGCAACTATCAGGAGTAAATTCACCAATAAGGAGACAGGGGTGGTGATTAGGGCAGTGACCTCCTCAGGGAACAAGCATATAATTGAGGAGGGGGCATGGAAGGGTGGTCAGGACAAATTACTAGTGAAAGCATTCAGTTACACAATGCTGGGCTGGGGTGAAACAATGCAAAGACACCCGAGTGAAAGGTTCAGAAAAGTCCAATCCAGTAAAGACAATGAGCTGAGCAGCCAGTGGGAGGCCTGCTTCAGAATGGCCCAGACCATTCGAATTTGCGGCATAGAAGACGAAGCAGGTCCAGGGGTTCCAAGAGCTAGCCTACCTGGAGGAAAGGCTTGGGCAGTGGTCATGAGAAGGGAGATACAACCAGCCAGGAAGCGGGGCCGTGCTGCTGACAGCTGCAGCTGAGCCCGCTTAGGGCTATCTGTGAAACAAGAGAGAAAAAGATGAGTTAAATCCAAGGACAGGCAACGCATGCTGGGGGGAGGGCGGGCAGAGTGGAAACAAAAGGGAACAAAAATAGGTGCAATCAGCAGCGAGGTAAAAAGGTACTAAGAGTGGAGGACAAAAGTTAAAACCGGGAGCGGGATGAGGACACAGATGATAGAGGTAAGGAAGAGTGAAGTAGAACAGAGGGCGTCACAAGAAATAATTTAGAGGGAGTGGGGGTGGAGGTTCAAAGGCACCAAGGGTGTCTGGCCACAGAGAGACCTAATATTCCCAGCCGAAAGCAGTTAGAGCAGATCAGTGCCAAAGCAAGAGATTACATAGTGGAGCAAGGCAGGGCAAGAGATGGTGCAGAGTACACAGAGCAGGGCATAGAAATAAAGTGTAGAGAATTCATAGAACAAGGGCTGATAGCAGTTGGAACAGAGCAGACCAAAAGCGAAGGTAACACAGTGGAGCAAAGGTAGACAGAAAAGAAAAATGTAAGGATTTTACAAAGCAGGCACAGATGTAAATTAGGAACACTGAATGATCACAATTACAGCAGCTCTATTTTAAGTCTCTGAGCTAAGTACAGGCAAGATGTGCTAGCGGATTTAACAAAGCAGACACAGACTTAAATTACGAATACCAAGAGATCACAAGTACATCAGCTCTCATTTTAAATCTCTGAGTTAAGTTCAAGCAGGATGTGCTAGGTTAGACAAATTCAGCATACAGAATAAATCCAAAAAGTAGCAGTTCTAACTAAGCATACTGTATAAATCAAAAAAAATTACAGTTCTAAGTTAGGCATGATGATTAAATCCAATAATAACAATACTACTCAAAATCTCTGGTCAGGTTCAGGCAAAAAGCACTTGCTAGAACAAGTAGGCACTAACTAAGCAATTTAGGCAGTAAAACAGTAGGATGATCCTGACATTAAGAACAAATTACAAGTGAGAGCATTCAGTTACACAATGCAGGGATGGCTGAAACAGTGCCAAAGACACCCGAGCTAAAGGTTTAAAAAGTCCAATCTGGTTAAGGCACTGAGCTGTGCAGCCAGTGGGAGGCCCGCTACAGAGTGGCAAGGACCAATCAATTCTATGGATTTGAAGCGAAACAGGTCCGGGGTTCCAAGAGCTAGCCTATCTGGAGGAATGGCTAGCCACTAGGAAAGCTACTAGGAAAGTTGAATTACACTTTTAGAACCAACACAAATACGCGACTATGGGAGAAGCCACTAGGAAAGTTACTAGGAAAGCTGAATTATAAATTCTTAGAACCAAACACAAATACAGCACATATGGGGAGAATCGGCAAACTTCTGGCCTACAGACTGAAAAAGCAGCAGGCCAAAAGGCACATAGGACAATGATGGAACAGGCAAGCACCAAATTACTCTCAAGGAAGTAATCAGGCCATGCTGGAGTTTTATCAGGCCCTCTACACATCGAAAGTGTCAAGGGACGTAAAGAAGATTTCAGCTTTCCTAAAGAGTGTGAAGTTACCCAAATTCTTAGAAGCCAAGGCCCAGATCCTTGAGGCCCCGTTCAACACAAAAGAACTCTCCTAAGCCATCAGAAGTATGGCACTGCATAAAGCTCTGGGGAAGGACAGTTTCCCTGCAGATTTTTACAAGGTGATACAGGAGACAGTCTTTCACCTTATGCTGGATATGCTACAAGATGCCCTAGCAGAAGGAGGGATCCCACCAACTATGACAGAGGCCATCATTATGGTCTTGTCCAAGGAGGGAAAGGACCCAATGCTACCAGGGAGTTATAGGCCTAGCTCTGTCATTAGCGCAGACACCAAAGTATTAGTGAAGGACAGGCCTTGGCGTCCAGAATGGCACAGGTGCTTCCAACACTGATACACCACTCCAAGGTGGGATTTGTTATGGGTAGGTCCAGTGTGGACCACCTTAGGGCACTGATTACACTAGTACAGGGTGCAGCACAATTAGACATAACCACAGCTGCCATTGCAGTAGATATGGAAAAGGCATTTGATTCCCTTGAATGGGAATTTCTACACACCATACTACAGCAGTGCAGGTTCAGGG
The DNA here is from genome assembly GCA_016271365.2 of Neoceratodus forsteri. Taxonomy (NCBI): domain Eukaryota; kingdom Metazoa; phylum Chordata; order Ceratodontiformes; family Ceratodontidae; genus Neoceratodus; species Neoceratodus forsteri. Next base: position 1,409,451,143 of record CM057452.1, read on the forward strand.
AAGGGTTTAGAGGGTGGATTAGGACACTCTATAAGGACCACACAGCCAGGATCCTCACAAATAACACTCTATTGGAACCCTTTAACTTACAGTATATAGAGGAACTAGGCAGGGGTACCCACTCTCCCCTATGCTATTGGTACTAGCTATAGAGGCGCTGTCCAGTGCATTGAGAGAACATCCTCATATTCAGGGATTAAGAATGGGGAACATGCATACCATGCCTTGTTGTATGCAGATGATTGCCTTGTGTTGATAAAGGATGTGCAAGTCAGTGCCCTACACATAATGGAACTCCTGATCACCTTTGCTGATGTCTCAGGGCTAAAGACGAACAAGAGCAAAACAGAAGTGCTCCCTCTGAACAAGAGGGCAACACCCCACAGCATTGCTAACACAGGGTTATCTTGGGCAAAAGGGGAGCTAAAGTATCTAGGGGTTAAAATTTCATCTCAAGTGCAGAACCTCATAGAAAAAAACTTCACACCACTGCTGAAAAAACTGCAGGCCGAGATGCTCAGGTGGAAACATCTGCATCGCTCTATGCCCTGAAAAATAGTAGCCATCAACATGGTGGTTGCCCCCAGATTTTTTACCTGCTAGCACATATCCCAATAACAGTGCCAACTGATTGGTTCAGAAAACTTGACTCCATGATAGGGAATTTTATTTGGGGGCCCACAATCCCAAGGTATAGCAGGACCAAGCTGCGAACCCCCAGGAACGGAGGGGGATAGGGCTTGCCATACTTTCAGCAATATGCCTATGCCTTCTCAGTAGCTAGGACATGTAAGATGTTCCAAGGACAAGAGCCGGATGCCCCAGCCTGGGTGGACATAGAAGCCAGTGCGCTGCTAGGCAGAGAGCTATTCACATTCCTAGGTCTTCAACTGCTAACACAATCCAAACATTGGCTTACTGTGAAGGTTGCACACACTGCCAGGCATAAGGTGGGGCAACTCACCAGCATATGCCTGGGGGTGGGGAAGTTCACCAGCCTCTGGAACAATCTGGAGAGGACTATTGGTGAAAGCCCGGTTATGTGGGAGGAGTGGAGAGGGAAGAGAATTCACAGGCTACATGACATACTGACAGAGGATGGGTCCACATTGGACTCCTTTATGCCCTGCAGGAATGATATGGATTACACAAATGGGAGTTCTGAAAATATCTCTGGGTGAGACACTTGTACCAAACCTAGAGCTGGTGCCCATGTAACAGGCGTAAGGAGAAGGGATCAGACATTAATCAAAAACTGCCCATAGGTCAGTGGACAAAGAAGCCTAAGGGCCTTCCAGGGGTGATATACAAACAAATGGTGGTCATGGCCCCAGACTCTTCAGCTGCGGCTAAATTAAAATGGCAGAAATGCTGGGCATGATTATATCAGATGTGGAATGGAACAGAGGCTGGTCCATGGCAAGAAAAGCATGTGGACACCCACAGAGTCTCCTGATACAAAACAAGATTCAGCATGTATGGTACTACACCCCAGCCCAGCTCAGAACCATGGGCTTAATACAGTCAGATGAATGCTGAAGATGCAACTCTAAGGGGCTGACCTGTTAACATTCTTTGACACTGCCAGCCAATCCTGCCATTCTGGGGCAGGATATTAGGGTGTTGGTCAGAGATACTGAGATCACAGATACCAATGCTCCCAGCCCTGATGATGTGTTAGGTATAACACCCTTGGACCTACCACTGAGTAATCAACAGAAACTCTCATTTCACTACGTACATTTAAAGCCAAGCTACTGTAGTACCTGGCCACATCTTAATAACTATGACTGCGCCACCTGTGCCTAATCCTACTGTTTTGATAGCTTATCTGTCCTGCATAGCACCCATCCCCCACTTCCTCCCCTGACTGGTGTGACCCCACTGAGCACTTCCCCCACCCTGTCTTTATCCCCCAGGCTTCCTACTTCTCTTCACAAATATTAACCCCATATTTACCCCTCCCGGTTTCCCCTCACCTCACCCCCACATTAAACCCTTTCCCATATCCCTACTTTCCCTGCCCCACATTACCCAGCCCAACCCCTATCACCTACTTATGTAACCCTGGGTAGATTCCTAACGAGTCCTACCCCTGACCACTCCCTCTTATCTGTCACCCCTTGTTTCTGCCTCCCACCTCCCACTGATCTCATGTATTCTGTCCTCCCCCTCCTTTGGTCACCACCACTTCTGACCCTTCTTAACTTTATCTGCACGCCCTAAAGCTCAGCTACCATTATAAATTGCTTGTCCATCTTAGGTATGCTCTAAGAACTGTTGCAATAAAGTTGACCTCTCCTACTTGACGTATATTAACTGTACTTGCTTGAATCTGTATCTGTATGTACCATATGTACTTGCCTGCTGTATATACCCCTATCTGTTTTGTAATGTCTACATACCTTGTTTATTGCCTTACGATGTGGAACCTTTGTAAATGAGCTTTTAGCTCAAAGGTGTTATCCGAGTTTACAATAATTAAATAAATAAACTCTGGCTGATGCAGGCATCAGTAGAAGTTAAGATACTCATCCTGAGAAGGTGGCATACAATAGATATCCCAACCTTTACAGAATGGTTAACAGCCATGGAGAAACTTGCCACCTTTACAAGCATGACACATCACAGCCAACAGGAGCCAAACATTTCTAGTAAGGTGATCTCCATTCATAAACTATGTACAAGACAGGGCAACTAATTGTGGGGCCTCACAAACCAAAGACATGATTAAACTACCATGCAGGCCCAGCAGTGACCTCAGATAGGTCAAGGCAAGACTCCAACTGACCCCAGGCATAAAGGATATGGAGGAAAATGCCTTACCTGGCCCCAGACAAAGAGTAACATATAGGAATCAACCCTCTGTCAACTTAGTGAGAGAGACACCCTACCAACCAGTTGTACACCTGTTGTTTATGCGTTTGATGCAACTGTATATAAAGAAACACTCAAGTTACACCTTAAATGTATGTATATCCACGAGTGAAAACAGTTGATATGACATATGTACTGTATATCTCTGTGAATCAATAAAAAGATTAACTGCAAAAAAATGATGTATTTAGTTCATTTTTATTAAGCAGGTAACTGTGCTAGGCAAACATTGCCTATTTTCAGGCACAACCCAGGAGAGTTGCATAAACTGGTACAGTACAGGATTAGATTATATACAATAGCAAAACATTGTACCAATGAGGAAAATATACATTAAACATTAAGGATCTAAAGGATCTTATGTGGGGAAAAATCAGCAGTATTACTTATGGGTAACGTCAGCATACATTATCACTGTGAAAAATCACAATATTAACATTAATTAATATAAACATAAGTACATTACAGAGATTGTACAGGTTCAAGGACATACACAGTGAGTCAATTTGAGGAGATATTCATGGTATTTGAGTCAAAAACTAGGCACAGAGGGACAGTGATGTATATCAGGTGGGATGGAGTTCCAAAAGTTAGGAGATGCATAGGCAAAGGACGATCTCCCAATACAGTTTTAATCTTGGAGATAGCCAGAGGTGCACTTTCACAGGACCTTAAGGGGTAGGTACTGTTCACAGGTTTAAGCAGTGTGGTGAGTGATTTGGGCAGTCCATTGTTTAAGATGTTTAAGATAACAGTGCCAAAGCTATATTCCCTAAGGGAGGATGGGAGTGGCCAGCCTAGTGTGTCATATAATGAACAGTGATGAGTGAGCTGGGGATGCCAATGGGAAGCAACAAATAATGTTGTGTGTGATGTCCCACTTCAAAAGAGTAGTCTTAGAGGTGGACAGGAAAACAGAAGTACCATATGTGAGCTTAGGGAGGAGCATTCCTTGGGCAATAGCATTGCAAGCTTGTGATGTGAGGTTACAGATCACTTTATAGGAGATAGCCAGCATGAAGTTTATTGAACTATATGTGGTAGAGATATGGAAAGAGTAGTCCAGTTAGGAGTGGAGAGTGACTCCAAGGTAGTTGAAAGCAGAGACTGAGGGGACAAAGGTACCGTCTTGATAAGCTAAGGTTAGAAGGGATTGGCAGGCTCTTAGTCTGGCAGATGTACCAAACAGCATAGAGTGTGTTTTAGATGTATTCAGAATTCACTTATTTGTTAACAGCCATGAGTGAATGGACTGTAGGTCTGTTAAGTTATGGTTTATTTGGCCAATACTATTGGAGTGTGTATAAAGTACAAGGTCGTCGGCATACAAGATAGCAGAGCAGTGAGATAGGCAATGGCCTGTATAATTTATATAGAGGGTGAACAGAAGTGGTCTGAGAATGGACCTTTATTGGACTGCTACTATTGTCAGGGCAGGGTCAGAGAGGGAGGAGTTGTACATGATTCTGTGTGATTTATGTGTTAGATAATTATGGAATCAGATGAGAGCGGTTTGCAAGGTACCAAGATTTGTTAGCTTACTGAAGAAAAGAGGGTAATCCACAAGATCAAATGCCTTCATCAGATCAATGAAAAAGGCACCAGTAAGGTCACCTGAGTTCATGGCTAGGGCAACATCATTCTTCAAGGTGAGAAGGGCAGTGGAGGTGCTGTGACCTTTCTGAAAACCACGTTGCTGGGGGGAAAGATAGAAGGTCATGAGTGGATGTATTGTGCAAGTTGAGAAGTCGCCATCTTTTCATGAATTTTGTTTAGGGCAGGAAGGATGGCAATTGGTCTATAATTCTGTAATAATTTGGGTCTTCTTTTTTTGAAGATAGGTGCAACATGGGAGGTTTTCCATAGGTCTGGTACAATGCCAGTCATTAAGGATAAGTTAATTTACCCAGCAACAGGAGATGTTAATTCATTGGCTGCAATCGTTTGAAGTTTGGGCTCAACACCATCAGAACCTGCTGATTTGGAAGTAGGAATCTGCACAAGTGAGACTACAAACTCTCTAGTGCTTACATGCCTAAAGTAAGAAGCACTAGCCAGAGCTGATAGGGCTGTGAAGAGCTACCAGGTGACCAAAGTTACACATGTGCATAGAAATTATTCAAAACCGGTGGAACTTGACCATTTTTTGAGGTGTTGCACCAAATTTTCAACATGGCCTTTTTGGATCCATCCTCATGAAGAGTGCCAGTATTATTTTGTTCACTTGTTCCGAAGGTGATTTTGTAGAGCAAACACACTATTCTACGCACATGGTGAAAACACATTTTGGGCATGTTGTGGAAAATGACAGCTGTACTGTTTTGAAGGAGGTGTGCAAAATTGACAATGTTGAAATTGCAGAGTGAAAATATTAAAAACTGGCAAAGTTAGGAGCATGCGTAGAAACCACACACAATGCACATTCATAAAACAGTCATTTGAGAATTTTCACCAGATTTGCAATATAGGCTTTTGGGACCCACCTCATGAACAGTGGCACTGTCATTTCGTAAATCAGTCCTGAAAGATGATTCTGGGCAGCAACAACAAAATCACCTTTTGGGACCAAGTAACAAAATTACAGTGACAGTTTTCATGAGCTGGGGTCCCAAGAACCCATGTTGAAAATTTGGGCAAAAATTCCAAAAATGACTGAGATATCAGCAACAGTTGAAACCCCATTCAATGGCAGTATACAGTAGCATGCTTACCTTTGATTCTTCAGTTAACGGTTCAGCTTTAGAAGAGCGCAAATGTGTCCTGGTCCGGAGATGATGACAGCGCTGACCTCCGGAGATAAGTACAGGGTAAGGGTAAGGGGGTGTTGGGAGGTGGGTACTCAGTGGGAGGGTGGGGATGGGAGGGGACTGAAGTGACGATCAGAGACCGTTTTCTTTTACAGGTAGAAAAAAGATTGGAGCGACGATAAGGGACCATTTTCTTTTTATAGAAAAATATTTAGCACACTGGGGTGAGCCCCAGTGTGCTGCATGACTGGGGGTGTACATAATGTTGACATGGGGATTAAAGACCTTGATGTTGGCGGTAAAGCAAAATCTTTGGGCATACTGGGGTGGGCTCCAAGTGTACCATATGAGTCTGGGGGAAACAGAATGCTGCAGAGCCGGTGGCAGCCGACACAGGGATTGGGCACCCAAATGTTGGCGGGCAAAAGTAAAAACTTTGGGCACACTGGGGTGGGCTCCCAGTGTGCCACATGAGTTTTGGGAGGGGCCACAGAATGCTTCTGAGCTGGCAGCAGCGATGCAACTGCTCATCCATGGCAGTCCCTTATGCGCAGTTGTGGTGAATGGCATTTTGCCATACATGACGATGCCAGCAGAACTGCGCATATGTGTGGATCATGTATGCACAGTTCATGCCACCGGAATTCAGAAGTAACAGCCGAAATAGTGCAGCTGTTATTCTGTAGCAGCTGATTGTGGTGGAGGAGTTCAAGCTCCATTGGGCTTTCAGAAGGATACCTCCGAAAGTCCAATGGAAGGTTCCATGATCGGCCATTTTTTAGAGCTACTGAGCGATCACAATAGTGCTGCAGGCTCTGCCCACGGCCCTAAAAAGGAGGCTGCTCTGTGCTTTCAGGGAGCATTTGGAGCGTATTACCAGTGGATGAGAAGGTGGGCTTATTAGGGAAGGTTATTGTGTAAGAGGAGAGATCAGAGAAATGGTGGCAGAAAGCATTTGCAACAGTGTTATTGTTATTACAGCTGACACCATTTAGAAGCATGTCAGTGAAGAAGCGATCACCTCGCTGACCTCGCATGTTCCTAATGAGGTTTCAGAAGAGAGTAGAGTTATGGGCAGAAGAGCTTAGATGTTTTTACAGTATGCACTTTTGTTTTCCTAACAGAATTCTTACAGGCATTCCATAGGGTACTGTATGTTATCCTATCTGCCAAGGAGGAGGAAACACAAAATCATGCCACTTTTGTCTTGCTCAATAATCTGGCTTAGCAGACTGTGGTATAACCATTTGGTAATAGGGACATGCACTCTTCTTTTAGTATGAGGGGAAAAGCTGTCCTGGAGTTCAGTGAACTCTGAGGTGAAAAGGTGGTAGCTAAGTTTACATCAGTGGCTTCATAAAGGTAGGATCAATCAGCATTTGAGACAGTGAGCCTAAAGAACTTGGAGTCTAGGCTTGAGAACTTCCTGAAGTGGATTATTTGGGGGGCTTAGGGCAGTTTGGCATGCCAAACTCAGTGAACAGGTGCATGATCACTAATGGTATCAGCCAAGATACCTGAAAAATTTATCCTATCTTGCCTGGGAGAAAGTATCGTGTCTTTTAGTGTTTGTGTTTTACCATTGTTGGAGTATTTAGTGAGCTCTGTGATGACCTGTGACAGGTTGAGTGAACTCAGAGCCTGCACCACTGCCTTCTCACATTCACTTAGCCAGTTGATGTTGAAGTCACGAAAGACTAAGAATTCATTGTTTTTGACCAGTGGAATGATAGATTTAGTGAGTAAGAGAACAGGCTAGAGTTACCGTGGGAAGGATATAGATACAGAACATTTGTAGCATTTTGGTGCCACTCACTGTGAACATTCCATAACAGCATTCAGTGGGGGTTCAAATTGGGGAGGGTGATTTGGTGCTGTTAAGCAAAGGTGGGATTTGTAGTAAATCAACGAACCGCCACCTTTGTTAGGACCTGGGTAATCAAACTGAATTAGAGGGAGGGTACACAGACTATCACAAGTAAAAGGATTTAGCCATGTTTTTGATAGTCCTAGGATATCTGGTTGGTAATGGGTGACCCTTGCTGTCAGCTCATCCATCTTGGGGACTAGACTTCTGATGTTAAGGCAAAGCAATTTCTAGGCCATGACATTTTGCCAAGGTGTAGGGTGGAAAGAGGTGGGCAAGCAGGGGTAGGGCTGGGGTTTGGTTCAACATCACCAGCTGATAGTAAGCAGGTGAGAGCTAGATATGAGAGGGGATTATATTTTTGGAGACCATTCCAGAGCTGCCTTTTTAGGTAGAAGGCTGTTTTTAATATACAGTGTGGTGGCAGAAGAAATTGGAGTAGATTATTTGATTTGGTAAGGAAAAAAATAGTTGGACATGGCAAAATCATTGGGACCATGTGGTGCTTCCTTCTTTGTTTCTGTTATGGGTAACCAGTCTAGCATTTAGAGTGTACAGTAGCCCATATGAAGTATAGGGAGTTGAAAAAGAATCATTGGTTGTCATCTCATTTTAGCTAGATCCTATGTAGGACTGGCAATAACTGAGACACTGGCTCCAACTACATACAAGGGTGTACAACTGAAGAAACAGGTTAACCCTGGAAAGGGTGTAAGGCTGAGTCCAGTATAACTAACAATAGGTAAGCTTCAGGCTACAACAATACATAAAAGTGTAAATTAGCAAAAGATGCCTACCCTAAATAAGGTGTTTGCAATATCCTGTAAAATTGGCAATTTCTAAATCACTGACTACAATAACATGCAGAGGTGAAATGCTGCAGAAAAGGCTTACCCTAGAAAGGGTGTTTGTCTATAAAGCTGGTAATTTCAGTATCCCTGCTGCAGCTGAGGACAAAGGTATACAAAGCTATACATACATAGAACAGGCCTACCCTAAATAGGGACTTTGGTATGTCCAGTGTAACTGGCAAGTCCAAAGTCTCCATCAAAACTAGCATAATAAGGCTGCAGTGTTCGTGGTGTCCTGAGGTAAATGAAGCAGAGATGCTGGCCAACCTACTAGACTACTGGCTGATTCCTGCAGACTCGAGGGCAGACAACTAAGCTGCCCTTATCCATGCAGTCCTTTGCACAGATTATTACACTTGGTCAGATTGCAGTCATAAACAGGAGGCTGCCCTCTGATTGGCTGGTAGGCTATCTGGGGCCAGAATGCTGAGCTCTCTGGTCCCAGTGTTGAGGCAATTGGTGGGAGGGAATTTACTGAACTAACAGCCCCCTTTGACCCTTACTCCTGGTGGACTGGCATGTTCTCGGCACATGTGGCTACTTTGTTTCAAGTGTCCAAAGCTAGGAAAGAAACAAGGGTTTCAGTTCCTGTCTCCTCAGCCCTACAATTGGCTGGGAGGCTGGCTGGGGGACAGAATGCTGAACTGATGGTCCTGATATCCAAGACATTCACTGGGGGGGTTGGGCTGAATGGAACCCCCCCTTTCAACCCTTTACAGAGCTGTGCTAGTGACTGGTGTGTTCCCAGAGTGCATGGCTCCTTTGTTTCAAGTGTCCAAAGCCTGGAAAGAAACAAGGGCTTCAAGCTGACCACATAGACAATAAATCTAAGCTGTGCCCACACAGCCTGCCTTCTCGATCACTAATAGGCCTATGTTATTCAACAACGTTTACAGTAGCCTTGGAAAATCAACCAATAGAAATGCACATCAGAGCAGCCATAGCAACCAGTACCAACCACTTCTGTAGGTGTAACAACACAAAGCCACTGCGTACATTCATAACTTTTGTGTTTTTTAAAAGATTTTGATCCCAGATTTTCCATATAGTCTTTTTCTGACCCCACTTCATCAACCTGGCAGGAGATTTTTTCAAATCCTGCTTGAAAGATGATTTCCTGGAGTGACTACAATATCACAATTCTGGCAGGATTTTAAACATGACACCTGTCACGTTCATGAGGGTGTGTGAAAAAATGGCTATTGTGAAAATGTGTGGTCAAAATAGTGAAAATTATTAAAGTTCACGAGTGAGCGCTGAAAAATTCAATGAACCTTCATGTATTTTAATGTATTTTATCCCACATTTTCAACATAGTTTTATGTCCCCTTTATGAACCTAGTAGGTGAAAATTGCCAAATCCTGCTGAAAAAGAATTTAGTGGAGCTACTGCAAAATCACGTTTAGGGATTGATTTGAAAAAAAAAATAACCTACCTTGTTCATGAGGTGGGGTGCTAAAAGCCCATGTTGAAAATTTGGTGAAAATATTAAAACATGACAAAGTTATAGTAAAAAATTCAAAACACACTGAAAATACATTGGCTACATTTACCTGGTCTCTTCAGTTACTGGTTGGCATTCAAAGAAGAAGAGGACATGTTTTCTTTGCAGAAGCGGGTTTTCAGCACAGAACTCTTTTAAAGGTGACCTGCAAAGAACAAGATTGCCCGTTCCCATCCCCACATACCTTTCTAGCACTGCTGTGGGAGTTCCAGGATGTAACTGTCTTTATTTTTAATTCAATAGTTACATTTTACTAAAACGCCGAAAGTTACGGCCGAACACGGAAGCGCATAGCGGCCCCGATTGAGCGGGTGCAAGTGCTTATGGGTATTGTACCCATTTAGTGACGTTGCTAACACCACTGCTCTTATTGCAGCAGCAGTGGTGGTAGTTCATAATATTTATTTTATTGCTTCCACAGGGGTCTTGGCACCTGAAATATTACTTACATCAACAGCCTGTCCAGGTGTTTGCTGTAAGTAGTCAGAACTGTGTCTTAGTTCCCCATTCTAGTTTTGAACTGCTGACTGGACCAATCAGTATAGATAAGCTAGCTCTAAAATGGTACCTTAGACGAATCAGAACTTGGACTCATAATCTGAGCCAACCACAAAAAGTTGTATGGGATGACTCTGGGAGATATAGTTTGAACTTCAATGCCTTTTTGGACCAACAGCAGCAGTCTGTGGTGACAGCCAATCCAGTCAGAACTAGGAGGAACTCAAAGGAGTGCAGTTTGTCGGTTGGGTTTCAGTTGAGCTTGGCAGTGAAGGAAGGAGCCCTGTGCTTTTCAGTGCAGTTTAATCAAAAAAACGTGTGTAAGGCTCAGGTTCGGTCTGCAGCTTATTAGGACTGAATCAGTCCTGTGAAAGAATCAAAGGATCTCTGGTGAAACCAGGCTCACCCTGGCAAGACGGAAAAATTGCTGAAAAATCTTTCGGTCTGTCAGGAACTGAATCTACTGTGTCTTCTCCGGGTATGTGCAGTAATGCGATCGGGATACAGATGCAGCCTGCCTGGTAGTGCTTTCTTTTTATGGATGTGTGAAAGAGGTTGTGTACCTCAAGTGAGCCCTGCTGACATTGAGACCCTATCTTGTTGGAGGTGCAGAAGTACTAATTCGAAGTCGCTCCTGTTTAATTACACATTAAATCCAAATGGAATTACTGTACTACTAACTGTTTAATTCTCCTTTTCTCTGTGTGAAAGGGCCCTACCAGCTGCCCGGTTTGGACTAGCCACTAGGGCTTGGGCACACGGACAATAACTGATAGGGATAGACCTGTACACAGAGCCATGAAATAATTATTAGGTGACAGCTAATTAACCGATTTCCCCCTGTCTTGTTATATCCCCCTAAATAAATCAGAGCTGCTTGTTTCAGCAAAGTTATACTACCAGGGTATTTGTCTATGTTAAAGTATATACTATGATTGTTGCACTGTATCTCATTTCAGGGGTCCCAGTGCGGAACCAGTCCTGGGGAGTAACTGTATACTGTGAGGTAATTCGACATATGTGTGGGCCACTAATGGAGAAGAAAGGGGGTTGCAGTGTCCCAGGGCTGTAACAAGTTAGTTTACTTGCAAACCCTGACCTCTGGGTGGAGGCACCCGCCATTGGATCAGGCCCCTCAACCTGGTAGTGGCAAATCAGGCGGTAGTAGCCCTGAGATGGCGCCATCTGGGGATTTGGTTACATCTTGGAAGCTCACGCTGGGATTGTGTGTCCTCTAGTGGCCATATTCGAACCACTGTTAAAAAAAAATGGGTACCCGACAGAATGGCTGTACCCGGCTGGTGGAGTGGTGTACTGGGGAGGACGACCCCAAAATGCTATACTTATGGACATCCCCTGGGTATCATCGGACACTGTGTCCAGGAGTACTTTCCGGTGGAAGGTTTACAAAACCCTGTGGTGGTGGGTCGGCATGCTAATCTGCTCACCCACACTTTCCCAACCTAGTGAGTTTAAGGATCCCATAGATAGCTCCAAGTGCACAGACCATGACCCAGAGGCCCTCACTGCTGGAGTGATACTAAGGACAGTAAAGACCGAGAATCAGCCCCCACCACTATCTAAAACTTTGGGAGAATTTGCTGAATGGTTGCTGGGAGGGGAAAACTTGGAGGACTTGAAGAAACTATTCTTGCCTGAAAGTGTTCCTCCCAACACCCTCTCCTGCTCAGTGCCGTGTGGTAGCTGAACCAATGCAGACTCTATTTCTGCCTGCCATTAGTCACGACTCTTACGAAGGTTGAGGATCTTCTCTGGCACCTCCCACCCCCAAGGGAGGATGACTGGGAGACCTGGATAGACTATGTTGCCCCAAGTGCTAGAATGGCGTACTCGGGAAGCGAAAGAGGGTTAGTGAGCCTCCAGGGCCTGCCCCAGCTACCATCCATGCTAACCAGACCAGTAACCTGAGCGACTGCACAGGCCTATCTTGAGGCAGGAGAAAGTGTATGGGCCCAGATTCTGTGAGGACCTATGGTGGAAGTAAGAAATGCACAACAGTACAAGGGGGTTGTTGTCTGTGTATGTCTCGGCTGGAAAGGTATTTGCAAGAATGCCTCAGAAAGGGTAGTTGCCAGCGATTGAACTGGACGAACAGACCGGACGAATCCTTAAGTCTGCCTTCTCAGAACTGCTGTTGCTTCAATTCGCCTGGCAAATAAACGGAATCCCCACCTCTATGATGAGGTTAAGGAGAAATGAGGTTGAAAAGGCGACCTCGGGGGTACCTGCACAACAGCTGTGGCTACGACCGGTGACTGAGATGACCCATCAAGTGAAGTTCAGGGGCAGAGGTTGACAGTCAATAGTGCTCTGACAAAGGAAAGATATACCACAAGAGGGAGAACTGTTGAGAGAGAGACGGGGTCAAAACAGTCCCTTTATGAAGGCCACGCCTGAAATGCAGACCCTGACCTATCCGACTGCATCTGCTATGGGGTGGGGTACCCACCTGTATCTCCTGCTGATAACAGCTCAAACTCAAATCCTTGACCATGGAGTGGAGCTGGCAAGATATCTCCAAATGTATCACGCCGCCAGACAGAGATGGCACCCAGGTTTCAGTTAGTAATACCCCGCCCTGGCTCCCAGTGTGGCGCCTCAGCCAGCTCAAACTCCAAGTATGTTTGCTATAATTAGGAAAGATGGGCACATGAAAGATGCCAGTCCCCAAAGACACTGACAAGTTGCATATAGGCTACAAGGAGAGCAGGAGAAAAGAAATCAGTGGTTAAGAGGTCGCGACATGATCCCAGTGAGGGCACCAAATGCTAATTCACGTCCTTTTGTAGCAAGGTCAGTTGCCCAGGCCCCCACTACCGCCTCTCCAGACTGGTCCAGAATAGTGGGTCCCTCCATGGAACCACTGTAAGATGAATGCTACAGAGCTGTATGGACAGTGGCTCCCAAGTGACAATTATGTTCCAGGATTGGTAGCAGCAAGCATTTGTCAAGCGTACCCTTACAACCATTAGAAGGACTGCATGTATGGGGGTTAAGTGAAGGCCACCCTATTCGAACTATCGAATTTGGCTGTCTTCCCCCACCTCCGTGGCTGGAGTAGCGAACAAATGAGACCCTAGCCAGTGTGTCCCCCACTGGACTGTATGATGGTGTCCCTTTGTTGATTGGAACAAATGCTCATATATTCGGAAGGCTGGCACAGTTGTGTTATGAAAAACAGGGGTCAAAGACTAGTAGAGCTTTAGGTTCGGCTTTAATTAAGAAGGCCTAGAGGCACAGAGATGCTGAAAAAAGAAACAGAGGAACCGACAGATTGTATGGAAGAAGGATCCAGGTCTCTGATCCTGGCCAAATGCCCAGTGTACCTTACAGGGAGGGTCCGTATCAGAAAGGATGTTAGAATAAAATAATAATATTTGGATGCACAGGCAATGAAAATTGCAGAGGACTGCTAGTCAAACCTAGTATTTTGCCGCTAGAGCCCATGCTTATGCCAGAGGTAATGGTCAAGTTCTGTGTCTGAAAGGACATTCGGTAAACAGAGGTTGCATCTGGCTAATGTGCATTGTGCAGACACTGGTGCTACCCAGCAGCAAAGAGTTCAAGGAAGAATGACGATAACGCCTGACTTGTTTGATTTGGCGACTCCCTGCCAGCTGAATGAAAAGTGAGGATCAGTGAGAAGCTTGCCCAGAGAGACCAGAATGTTTCTTTAAAGGAATGGGATGTGGGATACGTGCAAGAGCTGAGCACAATCGGCTGCATACCGAACCATTTAAATAAGGGGTCTAGACGCACAACACTGACATAGATGATGTGAGCGGCATCACAAGAGATGTTAGCTGCTAGTGTAATACAAGATCAGAAGCCTTATGCTTCCCCATTGTGGTAGTGAGAAGAATGGAACAGTAAGGATGTATGTGGATTATAGCACATTAAACGGACTATCCTGATCAGTACACAATGCCCGCATTCAGGATACTGGACTGCCTAAGCGGGAGCAAGTGGTTCTCTGTGCTGGATCTCCACGAGTGGGTACTCCAGATCCCGATAGCCAGAAGGACCGTGAGAAGGCGGCCTTTATCATCCGCTTGGCTATGAATTCATGAGGATGCCTCAAGGGATTTCAGGGCCCAGCCACTTTTCAGCGATTGATGGGCGTGCAGTAGGACATGAACTTACTAGGTGCCTGGTATACCTAGATGATGTTATTGTGTTTGGCAGCTCTGGAGGAACATGAGCAGATTATTTAGATGGACCGACTGGAGGACTTTTGAGTAAACTGTCCATTGATAAGTGTCAATTCTTTCAAACATCAGTAAAGTATGTGGGACACATAATCACGAGGAATAGAGACAGACCAAGTAAAGTTGGGGACCTTGACCACACAGCCACAGCCCAAAATCTAAAGAACTGCAAAGATTCCTGGGGATTCTGTGGTTATTATCGGCGCTTCATCAAGGACTTTATTCAAGAGTGATCCGCCCTTTACTTAAACGCCTCAAGGGTATCCCCCAACCACAAAAAATACCAAAGTCAGCATCCCTCAAGACTGAAAGAGTGTATTTTCATCCGAGTGAAATGATGGAAGGCCGCTGGACTCTGATTGTGAGACTGCTTTTCATGAGATCATATATCAACTTACCCATGCTCAGTGCTGGCCTATGCGATCCAAGAAAACCTTCCGATCCTGCACTGATGCTAGCTTGCAAGGGTTGGGGGCTGTGTACCAAGAAACGCGAGAATGGCCTGAGACCAGTGGCCTTTGCCAGTAGAAGCCTGACCCCATCCGAGAAAAGAACTATCCTGTACATAGAAGTTAGAAGTTCCTAGCTTTGAAGTGGGCTATTGTTGACCAATTCCATGAGTACTTGTATGGGGCTAAAATACTAGTAAAGCAAACGCAATAATCCTTTGACCCATGTACGGACCTCAGCTAAGTTGGATGCCACTGGCCCATGGTGGCTTTCTGCATTATCTACATATGACTATGCTGCGAATACCGAGCAGGTCTGAACCACATAGATCACTGATGCTCTCTCCCGGAGCCTGTTCCCCAGAATGATTGGGTCGATTGGCAGAACCTGACATTCGGGGCACTCTACTGAGAGTTGACAAGGAGGAACAAATGTCCGACGGGCGCAGTGGACTGCATGGTGGATTGCGCAGGAGCCTCTGAAAATTGCATACCTGCTGCTTGTGACACTTTCTGCAATAGACATTGGTGCACTGACACTCAGCTGGACAATGACAGTATAAAGGCGGGCTCAATCAGCGATCCCATGATCAAACAGCTTTAGAAGCCCTCTATGCAGGAAAGATGTGTGTCAAATACGCTCCCACTGATTTGAGAACTGCACTGTTATACAAAAGAAGGTCCTAAGTTGAAACTGATCAATAAGCTGCTATACAGAGAAACAGTAGACAGAGGACAAGTAGACAAACAACTAGTGCTGCCCACTGCCTTTCGAGACTCAGTACTGAGGTCCTTGCACAACCACATGGGGCACCTTGGTATAGACAGAACACTTGACGAGTGAGATCAGATTCTATTGGCTAAGATGGGGGATGATGTGGAGCAACACATTCGAACTTGTAGTCGCTGCTTACAGAGAAAGCCTTTGCCCCAGAGGGCTGCCCCTTGTTAACATCACCACCAGTGCACCCATGGAGCTGGTCTGTATTGATTTTCTGCAGGTTGGAGTCAGATCAAAGAAATATCAGTATGTGCTGGTGGTCACTGACCATTCGCGAGATATGCCAAGCTTTCCCACAAAGACAAGCATCCACTGTAGCCAAAGTACTTGTAAGAAAACTTTTGTTCACTGTGGGGCTCACAAAGAATCCATTCTGATCAAGGGAGAGACTTTGATCGTCTGATCAAAGGGTAACTTTCTCTGTGGGGAGTGCGAAAGTCCAGAACCACTCCTTACCACCCCAGGGGACTCCACAGCCTGTGCGTTTCAACGCACTTTGCTAGATATACTGAGCACCCCTGCACCCAAAGGACAAGCCTAGATGGAGCCAACAAATTAGCACCCTGGTACATGCTTATAACTGCACCAAAAGTGATGCCACTGGATTCTCCCCTACAGCCTGATGTTTGGAAGAGAAGCTCAACTACCAGTAGATGTGTGTTTTGGGGTCTCTCCTGATGGGGTTCAAGCTGACAACTATTTACAGTATGTGAAAAGTTAAAGGCCCAACTAACTCATGCGTACCAACTGGCTCAAACCATGGCTGCCAAAAGAAATCTGGCCAACAAAGAAGGTATGATAAAGGTGAAAGCACAGGAACTCCAGGAGGAATGCGGGTATTGCTAAGTATCTGGGGACTGCATGGCAAGCACAAGATTGCTGACAGATGGCACCATCTCCTCACATTGTAGTGGAGCAGGCAGGTGATCTGCCAGTGATTAATACAAAGTAAGGCCTGAGAATAATTCAAAGATCATAAAAACAATGCATAGAAATCATTTACTGCCCATTGGACAAATCTTAATTGAGTCTGAGCCCTAGAAGATGCCCCTCTGGACCAGTGACTAGAGGCTGCTGCTAAGAAAAGATCAAGAAGTACTGCACTACAGAAACAAAGTTAAAGTGTTCCCCTCCACAAGTCCCAGTTGAGCATGACTGTCAGTCCATGTCGGAAGAAGGTGTAACCCCCTGCAAATGGGGTTCAAAAGACTTTCAGGAGCTTGCTTGAATGCTTAAGCCTGAATGGTGTTTGGCATTTAAGCCATTTATCAGTGAGTGTTTTAGAGCCTCTGGTACTGTCTCTTTAAGAGCTGTCTGCTTACAGACATAATTGATGTCATGGGGGACTGTGTGCTTACTCTGAGTACCACTCGAGCTGCTACCAATTCACTTAATTTTGCGGTCACTAGAGTGCAAAGGGAACCTATCTGAAAGATGTAACTGTTTACCAGAAATTATTTAGGTAATAATGAAGTACAGTTTGTCTAACCTGCTTTCTTTGCAGTCAGAACATGTCTGCTAGTTCCCATTCTAGTTTTGAACTGCTGAACTGGACCAATCGGTGTGGGGTGAGCTAGCTCTAAAATGGTGCCTTGGACGAATCAGAACTTGGACTCATAATCTGAAGCCAGCCACAAGAGGATTGTGGGCAGTGACTCTGGGAGATGTAGTTTAGACTTCAGTGCCTTTTTGGACCACAGCAGCAGTCTATTGCGGTGACAGCCAATCCAGTCAAGAACTGGGAGGAACTCAAAAGGAAGTGCCAGTTTTTGTCGGTTGGAGTTCTGTTGAGCTTTGGCAGTGAAGGAAGGAGGCCCTGTACTTTTTCAGTGTAGAAAGTTTGAGTCAAAAAACGTGTATAAAGGCCCAGAGTTCCGGTCTTACTGCAGCTTGTTGGGACTGAATCCGTCCTGTGAAAAGAAATCAAAGAGATCTCTGAAGAGTGAAACCAGGCTCACCTATGAAGACTGGAGGATGCTGAAAATTACACTTTCGGTCTGTCAGGAACTGAATCTGCTGTGTGTTCTCCTGGGTGTTATTACAGCAATTCGATCAGGATACAGATGCAACCTACCTGGTATAGTGCTCTTTTATATGGATGTGTGAAGAAGGGTTTGTGTACCTCAAGTGAGCCCTGCTGACATTGAAGGACCCTATCTTATTTGGAGATCGTGAGTACTAATTCAGAATTACGCTCCTGTTGAATTGCCACATTAAATCCAAAATGGAATTACTGTGCTGCTGACTGTTTAATTCTCCTTTTCTCTGTGAAGGGCCCCTACCAGCTGCCACGGTTTGGACTAGCCACTGGGGCTTGGGCACTTGAGGGACAGTAACAGCAGGTAGGGAAGGACCTGTGCACAGAGCCATAGGAATGAATTATTAGGTGATAAAAGCTAATTAACCTGATTTCCCCTGTCCTTGTTATATCCCTAAATAAATCAGAGCTGCTTGTTTCAGCAAAGTTATATATACAAGTATTTGTCTATGTTAAAGTACTGTACTGTGATTGTTGCACTGTATCTCATTTCTAGGGAGGGGTCCCAGTGTCGGAACCAGACCTGGGGTAAGTGATATACTGTGAAAGTGAATTCTGATATATTGTGTGGGCCACTAGTGGGAAGAGGGGAGTTGCAGTGTCCCAGAGGGCCTGTGACAGTTAGTTTATTGCAAACCCTGACCTCTGGGTGGAGGCACCCGCCATTGGATCCAGGCCTCAACCTGTTGAAGTGAGCAAATCAGGCAGGGTAGTAGCCCCAGGATAGCGCCATCTAGGGGTTACATCTTGGAGACTCACGCTGGGATTGTGTGTCCTCTGGTGGCCAGCATTCTGAACCACTGTTAAGAAAAAAATGGGTACCCCGACAGAAGTGGCTGTGCACCGACTGGTGGAGTGGTGTACTGGGGAGGAGATAGAGCCCCAAAAATGCTATGTATCCTGGACATCCCCTGGGTATCAATACGGAACACTGTGCAGGAGTCACTTTCCAAGGTGGAAGGTTTACAAAACCCTGTGGTGGTGGGTTGGCATACTAATCTGCTCACCCACACACTTTCCTGGCCTAGTAGAGTTTAAGGATCCCATGGAGTAGCTCCAAAAGTGCCACAGACCATTGCCCACAGGGGCCCTCACTGCTTGGAGTGATAACTAGGGACAGTAAAGACCGGGAAGTCAGCCCCACCACTATCCAGAAACTTTGAGGAGAATTTGCTGAATGGTTGCTGGGAGGAGGAGAAAACTGTGGAGGACTTGAAGAAACACTTCTTGCCACCTGGGGTGTTCCTCCCCAACACCTCTCCTGCTCCAGTGCCCGTGTGGTGGCTGAACCAATGCAGACTCCTATTTCTGCACCTGCCATAGTCACGACTCTTACCGAAGGTTGAGGATCTTCTCAGCACCCTCCCACCCCAAGGGGAGGATGACTGGGAGACCTGGATAGACTATGTTGCCCCAAGTACTAGAATGGCAGTACTCGGGAAGACGAAGAAGGGTTAGTGAAAGCCTCCGGGTCCTGCCCTGGCTACCATCCGTGCTAAGCGGGCCAGTAACCCTGAGCGACTGCACAGGCCTATCTTGAGCCTTGGAGAATGTATGGGAGCCCAGATTCTGATGAGGACCTATGGTGGAAGTAAGAAATGCACAACAGTACCAAAGGGAGTTGGTGTCTGTGTATGTATCTCGGCTGGAAAAATTGTTGCAGAATGCCTCAAGAAGGGTGGTTGCCAGCGATTGAACAGACCGAACCAGACTGGAAAAGAATCCTTAAGTCTGCCCCCCCTTCTCCAGAACTGCTGTTGCTTCAGTTAATATAACCGTCGACTGGAATCCCCACCCTCCTATGAGTGAGTTAATGAGAGAAATCGAGGAGTTGAGAAAAGGCGACCTCGGGAAGTACCTGCACCAACAGCTGTGGCTACGACCCGAGTGACTGAGGGTGACCCATCAAGTGAAGTTCAGGGGCAGAGGTTGACAGTCAATGAGTGCTCTGACAAGGAAAAAGATATGCCACAATGGGGTGAACTGTTGAAGAGAATCAAAATTCAAAAACAGTCCCTTTATGAACGACACATGCAAATGCAGACTGACCTATATCCGACTGCATCTGCTATGGGGTGGGGTACCCACCATGTATCTCCCTCTGATAACAGCTCCAAACTCAATTCCTTGACCATGGAAGTGCAGAAGCAGCGAGATGTCTCCAAATGTATCACACGCGCAGACAGAGATGGCGCAGGTTTCCAGTTAGTAATACCCCGCCCTGGCTCCCAGTGTAGGCGCCTCGGCCAGCTCAAACTCCAGAAAGTATGTTTTGCTATAATTGTGGGAAAGATGGGCACATGAAAAGGGCCAGTCCCAAAAGACACTGACAAAGTTGCACTATAGGCTACAAGGAGAGCTTAGGAGAAAAAATCAGTGGTTAAGAGGTGCGACATGATCCAGTGAGGGCACCAAAAATGCTAATTCACGTCCTTTTGTGGCAAGGTCAGTTGCCCAGACCCCCACTACCACTCCAGACTGGTCCAGAATAGTGGGTCCCTCCATGGAGACCACTGTAAGGTGAATGGAGTGTCTACAAGAGCTGTATTAGACAGTGGCTCCCAAGTGACAATTATGTTCAGGATTGGTATCAGAAGCATTTGTCCAGAAGTACCCTTACAACCATTAGAAGGACTGCATGTATGGGGTTAAGTGACTACCCTATTCCGGGTATATCGAATTTGGCTGTCTTCCCCACTCCGTGTGGCTGGAGTGGCGAACAAGTAGAGACCTAGCCTTAGTGTGTCCCCCCACTGGACTGTATGATGGTGTCCTTTGTTGATTGGAACAAATGCTCCTTATATTCGGAAGGCTGGCACAGTTGTGTTATGAAAACAGGGTCAAGACTAGTAGAGCTTTAAGAGTTCGGCTTTAATTAAGAGGCCTATGAGAGGCACAGAGAGATGCTGAAAAAACAGAACCAGAGGAACCGGTCGCGAATTGTATGGAAGAAGGATCACAGGTCTCTGATCCTCGAGCCAAATGCCAGTGTACCTTACAGGAGAGTCCGTATCAGAAAGGATGTTAAAATAAAATATTAATGTTGGATGCACCAGAAGCGATGGAAAATTGCCAGAGGACTGCTGGTCAGCCTAGTATTTTAACCGCTAGAGCCCATGCTTATGCCAGAAGGAGTAATGGTCCAAGTTCATAATGTGTCTGAAAGAGACATTCGAGTAAACAAGGGTTGCATCCTGGCTAATGTGCATTGTGCAGACACTGCAGTGCTACCCAGCAAAAAGTTCAAGGAAGAATGACAGAAAAGCCTGCACACTTGTTTGATTTACGGCGACTCCCGCTGCCAGCTGAATGGAAAGTGAGGATCAGTGAGAAGCTTGCCCAGAGAGACCAAGTGTTTTCTTTAAAGGAATGGGATGTAGGATGCGTGCAAGAGCTGAGCACAATATCCGGCTGCATGGCGAAAGACCATTTGTAAAGAGGTCTCGGCGCCTGGCACCTGCTGACATAGATGATGTGAGGCGGCATCTGCAAGAGATGTTAGCTGCTGGTGTACACCAAAATCCAGAAGCCCTTATAGCTTCCCCCATTGTGGTAGTGAGGAAAAAGAATGGAACAGTAAGGATGTGTGTGGATTATACCACCTTAAACATTGGACTATCCTGATCAGTACACAATGCCCGCATTCAGGATACTTTGGACTGCCTAAGCGAGGAGCAAGTGGTTCTCTGTGCTGGATCTCCGCGAGTGGGTACTACCAGATCCCGATGAAGAGGACCGTGAAGAAGGCGGCCTTTATCTGTCCGCTTGGCTTCTATGAATTCATGAGGATGCCTCAAGGGATTTCAGGTGCCCCAGCCACTTTTCAACGATTGATGGAGGCGTGCAGTGGGGACATGAACTTACTAGAGGTGCCTGGTATACCTAGATGATGTTATTGTGTTTGGCAGCTCACTGGAGGAACATGAGGCAGATTATTTAAGGTATTGGACCCGACCGGAGGACTTTGGCCTTAAACTGTCCATTGATAAGTGTCAATTCTTTCAAACATCAGTAAAGTATGTGGGACACATAGTATCCACGAGGAATAAGAGACAACCCAAGTAAAGTTGAGGCCTTGACCACCTGGCCCAGCCAAAAATCTAAAGAACTGCAAAGATTCCTGGGATTCTGTGGTTACCCTATCGGCGCTTCATCAAGGACGCTATTCAAAAGTGATCGCCCTTTGCTTAACCTTACTCAAGGAGCATCCCCAACCCACAAAAATACCAAAAGTCAACGTCCTCAAGACTGAAAGAGTGTATTTTTCATCCAGTGAAGTATTTGGGGCCGCATGGACTCCTGATTATGAGACTGCTTTTCATGAGATCATATATCAACTTACCCATGCTCCAGTGCTGGCCTATGCGATCCAAGAAAACCTACGTCCTGCACTGATGCTAGCTTACAAGGGTTGGGGGGGCTGTGTTGTACCAAGAACCACGAGAATGGCCTGAGACCAGTGGCCTTTGCCAGTGAAGCCTGACCCCATCCGAAAGAACTATCCTGTACATAAGTTAGAGTTCCTAGCTTTGAAGTAGGCTATTGTTGACCAATTCCATAGTGCTTGTATGAGGCTAAAATACTAGTAAAAACTGACAATAATCCTTTGACCTATGTGCAGACCTCCAGCTAAGTTGGATGCCACTGGCCATAGGTGGCTTTCTGCATTATCTCATATGACTATGATCTAGAATACCGAGCAGGTCTGAACCACATAGATGAATGATGCTCTCTCCCGGAGGCCTGTTCCCCAGAATGATTGGGTCCGATTGGCAGAACCTGACATTCGGACACTCTGCGGAAGTTTGACAGGGAGGAACAAATGTCACAGACGCAGTGGACTGCATAATTGGATTAGCAGGAGCCTCTGAGAATTGCATACCTGCTGCTTATTGCCACTTTTCTGCAATAGACATTGGTGCACTACCTCAGCTGGACAATGACAGTATTCGAGCAGGGCTCAATCCCAGCGATCCATGATCAAAGCAGCTTTAGAAGCCCTCTATGCAGGAAAAGATGTGTCCAAATTAGCTCCACTGATTTGAGAACTGCACTGTTATACAAAAGAAGGTCCTAAGTTGAAACTGATCAATAAACTGTTATCAGAGAAACGACAGTAGACAGAGGGGGACAAGTGGCAAACAAACAACAACTAGTGCTGCCCACTGCCTTTCGAGACTCAGTACTGAGGTCCTTGCACAACCACATGGGGCACCTTGGTATAGACAGAACACTTGACTTGGTGAGATCAGATTCTATTGGCCTAAGATGGGGGCTGATGTGGAGCAACACATTCAAACTTGTAACGCTGCTTACAGAGGAAAGCTTTGCCCCAGAGGGCCTGCCCCCCTTGTTAACATCACCACCAAGTGCACCCATGGAGCTGGTCTGTATTGATTTTCTGAGTTTGAGTCAGATCAAAAGAAATATCAGTAATGTGCTGGTGGTCACTGACCATTTCGCGAGATATGCCCAAGCTTTTCACGAAAGACCAGAAAGCATCCACTGTGGCCAAAGTACTTGTAGAAAACTTTTTGTTCACTATGGGGCTCCACAAAGAATCCATTCTGATCAAGGGAGAGACTTTGAGAGTCGTCTGATCAAAGAGATGCTTTCTCTGTGGGAGTCAGAAGT
Organism: Neoceratodus forsteri; assembly: GCA_016271365.2. Lineage (NCBI taxonomy): Eukaryota > Metazoa > Chordata > Ceratodontiformes > Ceratodontidae > Neoceratodus > Neoceratodus forsteri. Next base: position 1,409,474,619 of record CM057452.1, read on the forward strand.
CCAGAACCACTCCCTTACCACCCCAGGGGACCCACAGCCTGAGCGTTTCAACCGCACTTTGCTAGATATGCTAGGCACCTACTCAAAGGACAAGCCTAGATGGAGCCAACAAATTAGCACCCTGGTACATGCTTATAACTGCACCAAAAGTGATGCCACTGGATTCTCCCTACAGCCTGATGTTTTGGAAGAGAGCACCGACTACCAGTAGATGTGTGTTTTGAGCCTCTCTGATGGGGTCCAAGCTGACAACTATTTACAGTATGTGCAAAAGTTAAAGGCCCAGCTAACTCTACGCGTACTAACTGGCTCAAACCATGGCTGCCAAAAGAAATCTGGCCAACAAAGAAAGGCATGATAAAAAGGTGAAAGCACAGGAACCCAGGAGGGAGATCGGCATTGAAAATCTGGGACTGCATGGCAAGCACACAAGATTGCTGACCGATGACACCATCTCCCTCACATTGTAGTGGCAAACTAGATGATCTGCCAGTGTACAAAGTAAGGCCTGAGAATAATTCAAAAGATGTAAAACAATACATAGAAATCATTTACTGCCCATTGGACAAATCTTAATTGAGTCTGAGCCCCTAGAATGCCCCTCTGGACCAGTGACTAGGGCTGCTGCTAAGAAAAGATCAGAAAGTCTGCACCTACAGAAGCAAAGTTAAAGTGTTCCCTCCACAAGTCCCAGTTGAGCATGACTGTCAGTCCATCTCGGAAGAAAGTGAGAGTGACTTTGAATACTATCCTTCTTACAAACTGAGTCAATTGTTTCGGGCAATCCCTAGTCAATACTGGAGACAAAGCTGGGCCTTCTGGACTGTCTAAGCCCCAACTTCATCCCTGGAGCCAATGCTCCCAGAAAGTGAAGTGCAAAGCATCAGATCAGACGAAATGGAATCATTGTGCATGGTTGAACTGTTTGAGCTTTCAGGGAGGAAAATGATAGATTAGGGCAGACTGGTGATACCGAACAAGAAGAAGAGTATTTTGAGTGCCCTGACAGTCCACTGCCAGTGTCAGCTCTCCATTGCGAGCCAAATGTTGTGGACTCAGAAACTGTAACTCCTGGAGCTGAAAGTGCCCCAAGTTCTAGCCTCTCTACCCCCATGGAGACTCCCTGACAAGTGAGGACAATGCTGAAAATGAGGCTCAGGTGCAGAGACTATAACAGTTCCCCTAGAAAGACTGGTCGAGCTGTAAAGCCTGTGGTGCACCCTCAGTTATGATTCACTTGGGGCCATGGACTTGCCTCTCAATGTTGTCCATAAAGGAGTGTATGTGTCCCGAGCTCACTGCCCAAACTGAGCATCAGTGCTAACTCCAAGTTACTTGTGTTGCCCTCTAAGTATGGTGCCCTTGCCCCATCCAGCCCCAAGGTAACTGATAGGGAAGGGCCCCTCTCTTCAGGTTTCATGTACAAGAGGTAATAACTTGAGTTATGGTACAATGTGTATGTAATACTGTGTAAAAGTGGCGTACTGCAATGTTTCAGAAATGTGTTCTTGGTAAATGATATATTGACTGATGATTACATATGCGAGCCTAATGCAAATGTATATGGTTGCAGTTGAAACTTATGGGGTACTTGGCTTGAGCGATCAAGCTTTCCCAAACCAGGAAGGGTGTAACCCCCTGCAAATGGGGGTTCCCAAAGACTCCAGGAGCTTGCTTGAATGCTCCAAGCCTGAATGGTGTTTGGCATTTAAGCCATTTATCAGTGAGTGTTTTTAGAGCCTCTGGTACTGTCTCTTTAGAGCTGTCTGCTTGCAGACATAATTAGTTGTATGGGGGACTGTTGCTCTCTGAGTACCACTCGAGCTGCTGCCAATTCACTTAATTTTTGCAGTCACTAGAGTGCAAGGGAACCTATCTGAAAGATGTAACTGTTTACCAGAAATTATTTAGAGTAATAATGAAATTACAGTTTGTCTAACCTGCTTTCTTTGCAGTCAGAACTGTGTCTGCTAGTTCCCCATTCTAGTTTTGAACTGCTGAACTGGACCAATCAGTGTGGGGTGAGCTAGCTCTAAAATGGTGCCTTGACGAAGATCAGAACTTGGACTCATAATCTGAGCCAGCCACAAGAGGATTGTATGGGCAGTGACTCTGGGAGATGTGGTTTAGACTTCAGTGCCTTTTTGGACCAACAGCAGCTAGTCTAAGAGTGACAGCCAATCCAGTCAAGAACTGGGAGGAACTCAAAGGAAGTGCCGGGTTTTGTCGGGTTGGAGTTCTGTTGAGCTTTGGCAGTGAAGAAGGAAGGAGCCCTGTACTTTTCAGTGTGCAGTTTTAGTCCAAAAAACGTGTATAGGCCCAGAGTTCGGTCTGCAGCTTGTTAGGACTGAATCCGGTCTGTGAAAGAATCAAAGGATCTCTGAAGAGTAGAAACCAGGCTCACCTGTGAGAGACTGGAGGAATTGCTGAAAATTACACTCGGTCTGTCAGGAACTGAATCTGCTGTGTGTTCTCCTGGGTATTGTGCAGCAATTGCGATCAGGATACCAGATGCAGCCTGCCTGGTATAGTCTTTCTTTTATATGGATGTGTGAAGAGGTTTGTGTACCTCAGTGAGCCCTGCTGACATTGAAGGACCCTATCTTATTTGGAGGTCGTGAGTACTAATTCAGGGTCGCTCCCTGTTGAATTGCCACATTAAATCCAAATGGAATTACTGTACTGCTGACTGTTTCATTCCTTTTCTCTGTGTGAAAGGGCCCCTACCAGCTGCCACGGTTTGGACCAGCCACTAGGGCTTGGGTACCCAGGGACAGTAACTGATAGGGATGAGCCTGTGCACAGAGCCATAAATGATTATTAGAGTGATAAGCTAATTAACCTGATTTCCCCCTGTCCTTGTTATATCCCCTAAATAAATCAGAGCTGCTTGTTTCAGCAAAGTTATACTGCCTGAGGTATTTGTCTATGTTAAAGTACTGTACTGTGATTGTTGCACTGTATCTCATTTCTGAGAGGGTCCCAGTGTCGGAACCAGACCTGGGGTAAGTGCTATACTGTGAAGGTAATTCTGATATATTGTGGGGCCACTAGTGGGAAGAAGAGGGTTGCAGTGTCCCAGAGGCGCTGTGACAAGTTAGTTTAACTATTGCAAACCCTGACCTCTGGGTGGAGGCACCCACCATTGGATCCAGGCCCCTCAACCTGTTAGTGGCAAATCAGGCAGGGTAGTAGCCCCTGGGATAGCGCCATCTAGGGGGTTACAAAAAGTGAGAGTGACTTTGAATACTATCCTTCTTGAACTGAGTCCAATTGTTTGGGGCAATCCCTAGTCAATACTGGAGATGAAGCTGGGCCTTCTGGACTGTCTAAGCCCCAGCTTCATCCCTGGAGTCAATGCTCCCAGAAAGTGAAGTGCAAAGCATCAGATCAGATGAAATGGAATCATTGTGCATGGTTGAACTGTTTGAGCTTTCAGGGAGGAAAATGATAGATTGGGGCAGACTGGTGATACACCCAAACAAGAAAAGTATTTTGAGTGCCCTGACAGTCCACTGCCAGTGTCCGAAAGCTCTCCATGCGAGCCAAATGTTGTGGACTCAGAAACTGTAACTCCTGGAGCTGAAAGTGCCCCAAGTTCTAGCCTCTCTACCCCCATGGAGACTCCCCTGACAAGTGAGGACAATGCTGAAAATGAGGCTCAGAGTGCAGAGACTATAACAGTTCCCCCTAGAAAGACTGGTCGAGCTGTAAAGCCTGTGGTGCACCCTCAGTTATGATTCACTTGGGAGGCCTGTGGACTTGCCTCTCAATGTTGTCCATAAAGAAGTGTATGTGTCCCGAGCTCATTGCCCAAACTGAGCATCAGTGCTAACTCAAGTTACTTGTGTTGCCCTCTAAGTATGGTGCCTTGCCCCATCCAGCCCCAAGGTAACTGATAGGGAAGGGCCCCTCTCTTCAGTTTCATGTACAAGAGGTAATAGCGAGTTATGGTACAATGTGTATGTAATACTGTGTAAAAGAGTGACGTACTGCAATGTTTCAGAAATGTGTTCTTGGTAAAATGATATATTGACTGATGATTACATGTGCGAGCCTAATGCAAATGTATATGGTTGCAGTTGAAACTTATGGGGTGACTTGTGGCTGGACGTCAAGCTTTCCCAAACCAGGAAGGGTGTAACCCCACTGCAAATGGGGTTCCCAAAAGACTTCCAGGAGCTTGCTTGAATGCTCCAAGCCTGAATGGTGTTTGGCATTTAAGCCATTTATCAGTGAGTGTTTTAGAACCTCTGGTACTGTCTCTTTAAGAGCTGTCTGCTTGCAGACATAATTAATTTGTATGGGGACTGTGTGTTTCTTTGATTGAGTACCACTCAAGCTGCTGCCAATTCACTTCATTTTGCAGTCACTAGGAGTGCAAAGGAACCTATCTGAAAGATGTAACTGTTTGCCAGAAATTATTTAGAGTAATAATGAAATTACAGTTTGTCTAACCTGCTTTCTTTGCAGTCAGAACTGTGTCTGCTAGTTCCCCATTCTAGTTTTGAACTGCTGAACTGGACCAATCAGTGTGGGGTAAGCTAGCTCTAAAATGGTGCCTTGGACGAATCAGAACTTGGACTCATAATCTGAGCCAGCCACAAGAGGATTGTATGGGCAGTGACTCTGGGAGATGTAGTTTAGACTTCAGTGCCCTTTTGGACCAACAGCAGCAGTCTATTGTGGTGACAGCCAATCCAGTCAAGAACTGGGAGGAACTCAAAGGAAGTGCCGGTTTTGTCGGTTGGAGTTTCAGTTGAGCTTTGGCAGTGAAGAAGGAAGGAGCCCTGTGCTTTTCAGTGTGCAGTTTTAGTCAAAAAGCGTGTGTAAGGCCCAGAGTTCGGTCTGCAGCTTGTTGGGACTGAATCCGTCCTGTGAAAAGAATCAAAGGATCTCTGAAGAGTAGAAACCAGGCTCACCCTGTAGAAGACTGGAAGAATTGCTGAAAATTGCACTCGGTCTGTCAGGAACTGAATCTGCTGTGTGTTCTCCCGGTATTGTGCAGTAATTGCGATCGGGATACAGATGCAGCCTGCCTGGTATAGTGCTTTCTTTTATATGGATGTGTGAAGAGGTTTGTGTACCTCAAGTGAGCCCTGCTGACATTGAAGGACCCTATCTTATTTGGAGGTCGTGAGTACTAATTCAGGGTCGCCTCCTGTTTAATTGCCACATTAAATCCAAATGGAATTACTGTACTGCTAACTGTTTAATTCTCCTTTTCTCTGTGTGAAAGGGCTCTACCAGCTGCCGCAGTTTGGACTAGCCACTAGGGCTTGGGTACCCAGGGACAATAACTGATAGGGATAGGCCTGTGCACAGAGCCATAGGTAGATTATTAGAGTGATAAGCTAATTAACCTGATTTCCCCTGTCCTTGTTATATCCCCTAAATAAATCAGAGCTGCTTGTTTCAGCAAAGTTATACTGCCTGAGGTATTTGTCTATGTTAAAGTACTGTACTGTGATTGTTGCACTGTATCTCATTTCACAGGAGGTCCCAGTGCGGAACCAGTCCTGGGGTAAGTGTATACTGTGAAGGTAATTCTGATATATTGTGTGGGCCACTAGTGGGAAGAAAGGGGGGTTGCAGTGTCCCAGAGGGCTGTGACCAAGTTAGTTTAACTATTGCAAACCCTGACCTCTGGGTGGAGGCACCCGCCATTGGATCCAGGCCCCTCAACCTGTTAGTGGCAAATCAGGCAGGGGTAGTAGCCCCTGGGATAGCGCCATCTAGGGGTTACAATAATACTCGGTCACACAAATTCAAAATAAAAGGGGATACAAACAAAACTAATAAACGTAATCAGTGGTTTACTCAAAGGATAATCAATGCATGAAATACCTTACCAGTGGATGGAATGGAGAGCGATACCACGTTTACTTTTAAGCACAGATTGAATAAACACATGGGAATGCATAAATTATCTTTCCACCACTGAAATATGGTGGTGAGTTCACAATAGGCCCCCGGACTCTTGAATTTGTAATACTCTATGGCCATCTTTGGTGGTTGTACAGGTTACTCAAATGGCAATATACCATGTTTCCCTTTGTTTGTATTTAAAACACATTCTAAGTACATGGGGTCCTTCTACCCATTTCCATAGCTTTTGGGGGGGGTGAAGCACTGAGAATGACACACTGGTCCCCAAGTCAGTGCACTGACCACTACACCACAGTGTCTGCTAATATGGTTAACATACAGCACTAGCGTGATTTCAGTCAATCAGCATGTGTCGCTGAAGCTTGGGTCAGGAAGCACAAGCAGCTGAGGAGAAATTGTAAAATCCTCAAGTAGTGTTTTATTATCAGTAGTAACAAGAGAAAATGAAAACAAAAGAAATGTACAAAATGGTTTTCAGCATAGGCAGTCAAAAACAAAAGTCCAATTTCAGAGTTCAGAACTGAAGTCTACAAATTAACTAACTCTCTGTTGCATCTGGTCTCCTGAGGACATTTCTTCTCTTTTCACACAAAAATTCGGAACCTTGTCCTTCTAGCTTCCACAGAGCACTGTGACCCAGAACTTAGAACCTTGTCAGCCTCTAGCTTCCACCAGAGCACTGTGATCCAGAACTTTGGAACTTTGTCACATTCTAGCTTCCACCAGAGCACTGAAACACAGCTACTAGGTGGCCACTTCTGCAGACAGATTCCACCTGCCTGAGGTCAAATAGTCACACTCTGATGCACTTCACTCAAAGAGCCGTTTCTGTAATCCTTTCAGCAGTAATAACTACATCTAGTTTACAAATCAGTGAACCCAGTTTCATACATATTTTTTATAACTATATATACACAAGGTAGAGACAGCAAAAAGGGAAAATGAAAGAACAGCAGGTAAAGGCAAGAGATGACTGCGCAGTCCAATAGAAAAGACAGAGATAGTAGGAAGAATCCTTGCTTCAGACTCCCTGCACATCAGAAATGGGACAGGACCCAACCACCCTGTCACAGCATGCAGAGCCGTTATACCTCTTATCCTGTGTAGAGTGTGCTTTCTTGAGGGAGCATTATGAGGACCTCTTCTCCTGTGTAGAGTGTGCTTTCCTCGGTAGCAATAGGAGGCACTCACTTCAGCACCAACAGGGAAGGTGGTATAGTAGAATAAAATTTTAAAAAGGATCTAAAGTGAGCTATTTATAGTAAGAAAATAGGGCTCCGAGGGTGTCTCTTTTGGTGTAAAAGACTCCTCTTATGCGGGTCGGACAGAGAGACCCTCTCAGCTCTGCAGTACAATCCTCATGCCCAAACCACATGCTCAGTCTCTTATACCATAAAAGACACCCTTTGGAGGCCCCATTAACTTATGTTTAAAGTCTTCTATGATGAGATATCTAGGAACTTTGACAATAAGAAATATTTCATCTGAGAAGGAGTATTTTTTTTTTTTTATGGACAGGGTTTTCACAAGGGCATGTTTCAAAATGATACAGGACAAGAGAAACACTTGTTGACAGGAAATCCTTTTTCTGCTAGTTACATTTACAATCAACATGGTTAGGAGACCATGGATGAGAGAGACATAAAGATGCTATATTTTTACATGGGGCTCTGGGATCATTGAAGCCAGGTTTGCAATCATATACGCTGGGGAGTGTCCACACTGGACCAGAAAGTTCTGCTGCACTTCAGCTCTCCACTGCTCGAATGGCTCAAGCATAGCTGAAACAGATCATCTCATGTGCAACCAGTCTGCTTCATCTGCAAAGCAGCAGTTGCTGTGCACCGCTCAAAATGGTGTAAACAGGAAAGTCTAAACCCACCTTATGAAAAAGCTTGCTATGATGAATAAAATGCTGTAGCTTGCACAAGGTCACATGATGTTAAGGACCAGGATGTAATTTGAACCAGATGTTCCTCGGTTTCATAGTTGATTGCTTCAACTGCTGCACCTCAAAAACCTCTCCCTGCTAGGATCATGTAGAGATACCTAGTCTGATTATAAAATGGTAATAAATCTCCTGCATGCCTACTGGTTTACACTTATATCTTACATATAGTTGAAGAGTGCCTGACACCACTATACCCTTGGGTCAGGCAGCTCATGGCAAGGAGTTGCCTGCCCAAGGGCTTAAATTGCCCAGATTTAAGATTTATTTTAGGCAGCCGGTTTTAAGCGATTTAAATAACATTACCCACAATTGCTCTTCCGCCTTGCCTTAAAGCCACTCTGCACCAGCTGCAGCCCCACCCTAAAGCAGTGTTTTGATGACATGAGGTAGGAAGGGGCTGTCCCCGCACTCAGCAGGTCAGGCCCTCTGCTCCCAGGTGCCAACCTCCGAACACAGTAATGTGAACAGGTAACAGAACAGGGTAACCCTCCTGTCTGCTTGTGGGTCTGAATCACCTTTAGTCTCAAGTTCTGTGGGGATTCAAACTGTGAACCTTATGCTAGCATATCTAAATGTAAAGGCTTAGATAATCTGCTCTTCGGGGGGATGCCAGGTATCCTTCACCTATGGGCACCTAACCAGGTATCCAAATGAACCCTTAAAACTCTATAAAAGACCTTAGGTATATTCTTTCCTTTTCCCAGTTTAGTACACCATCAAGCTTTGAACAGTTTTAGTCAGTCTTAACCTTCTATATATCGCATACAAAAGAAAGAACTTCATAGACACACCAGGCAGTTTCTTTAAAATAAGAGGTTTACTTAAAAATGGATAAAAATATGTAAAATGTAAACACAGAACTCTGTATTACAAAGCATACAATCACTTAAAAGAAAACAAGTACAAACTAAAACTCCTACCACAACACAATTAGACTTTCTGTATCTAATGTATTATCTCTATACAGTTCTTAGAGTTAGATGTTATTTCTTTAGAGTCCAAAAGTTAATGTGTCAGTGGAAACACAGAATACAGTTTAAACGTTGTGTTTCCATCCCTTCATGAAGTGATCTAGCTCCTCCTTTCAGAATATAAAAAAATATACAAAACAGGATGTCCTATCAGGAGGTATATTAAATAAGGTGACACCAGCAAAACTCATTTCCCAAATTATAAGTCTGTCTTTAAATCAAGCCTTTTCTTTGATCTTCTGTGGTTTTCTGCTCTCCCAAGGAATCAAAGGATATTTATGACTTTCACACCATGGCATAAAAATGTTTTTTTTCCCTCTAAGACATCATAAATGTTTACGAGCCCTATATCCTGGTAGCTGGGTCCGCTCTAATTAAGTCAGAGAAACAGGAGACCCTTAATTATGTATTTCTAGTCTTTAATCACCTCCTGGTTTCAGGTTAACATATCCTGTTGCTTCTCTGAAACCTGGTTTTGGGGGGGGCATTCATGGAAGCACTGAAAATCACACACTATATTCTATATTACAAAAATCATAGAACAATCATAACCAGCTGGCCAAGCATCACAGGGGCTACAGGGCTACTAATAGCTATAGAAAGCAATCTGGAGCAGCGACACCCTCTTAATACATGTAGCTCTCTTTAGGCACTTACACATGTTAAAGGGATATATAAACATGATACTACCCCCTTAACATGTGTAAGTGCCTACAAAGAGAAAGTACAGTTATGTAAGAACTTACCGTAACAGTAGATCTTCAAGAGAGGCTCTTGCAATAGACAACACCATAAGGACTGAGCCTCCAGGCGCTATGACCACACAGAAAAACTAAGCTAGCAGTGTCTGGCGGGGGACCAACATCGGCCCAACGGTATCCAATACGCCCGCCTGAGTTCTCCTACCAGAGACCTGTGACAGGTATGAAAGGAGAAGGAGTGGGCTCCTGGAGCCGCGAGTAAGGCTGAGAAATAAGGAGAAACAGCAGGGGAAAGGAGGAAGGGAAAATCTTGCCTACTGCAAGAGCCTCTCTCAAAGATTTACTATTTTGGTAAGTTCTTACATGACTGTACTATCTTACTTTGAGAGGGCTTTTGCAGTAGGCAACACCATATGGACAGAGTCCCAAGCAGCGTAAGTCAGGCAGAGACTGAACACAGAAGGCAGGATAATGGTCTGCAGTAGGCAAGAAAATTGCATGCATATTGTAAGTGTCCCTCATTTACGTGTAGGAAAAATCAGTACAGATGTCCCGTTGTGAATGCATGGCACAGTATTCACAGTCACCGTAGCCCCATTTATTAAAATTTCCCCTGCAGCTGTAAACAAGGTCTGGAAATATGCAAAACAGCTTAGTACACCTAAAGGTGTACTAAGCTGCGAGTCACAGCGAGTCTGTATTTGGAAGCGTTTGAGATATAGCTGCCAAAAGGGACCACGACCACTGCAATGTTATTCTATGGGAAATTACAAAAGTTCAAATTGTTATAACTATGCAGCACATGAAAAGTTTCTCACCAAACTAGCAAAAGGCACATCTATGGGGCAAGCCCTTTGTACCCTGAAAATTGCAGCCCAGAAGTGCAAACCATTTGTTTATAATCAAGTGACAAAGAAACACACATATCAAAAAAGTAGTGTTGCAAATTGCGGCATAACCCCAGGGCTTAAACATAGAAACATAGAATTTGGCGGCAGATAAGAACCGCTTGCCCACCCAGTCTGCCCATTTCCTACCTACTGGATAAGCTGCAGATCTTAGTTAACCAGCAGCCTACTTCTTCTTACCCCCACCCCCAGATTGCCTTATGACTGTCCCATACGTGCTTGAATTCCACCACTGATTTTGACTCACAACCTCCTCAGGCCGTTCCATGCATCCACAACCTCTCTGTGAAAAATACTTCCTTAAATTACCTCTGAGCCACCCCCTCTATCTTCAAATTGTGCCTTCTAGTTCTTGCACACCTCTTTTTTTGAAAGATGCTACCCTCTTGGACTTTGTTGATTCCCTTGAGGTACTTGAACGTTTCTATCATGTCCCCCCTCTCCCTCCTTTCCTCGAGGCTATACATATTAAGCTCCTTAAGTCTCTCTTCATATGTCTTCCGGTGCAGACCCTGCACCATTTTAGTTGCCCTCCTCTGGACAGCTTCCATCCTGTCTATGTCTTTGCGGAGATTGGGTCTCAGAACTGCACACAGTACTCCAGATGGGGTCTCACCAGCTGTCTGTACAGAGGATAATAACTTCCTGTTTTACTGGTAATGCCTCTCCCTGCCATCCCAGTATCCCCCAGCCCTCCTTGCTGCCCTCTCACATTGCTTGCCCACCTTTAGGTCATCTGATATGGCTACCCCCAGGTCCCTTTCCATTTTTGTTGTTGTTAGTATCTCACCCCCCATTGTGTACTCTTCCCCTGGGTTTTTGTTTCCCAGGTGCATTACCTTGCACTTCTTAGCACTGAATCTAAGCTGCCATACATTTGACCATTCCTCTAACCTTGCCAAGTCCCTTCTCATCCTTTCCACCCCACCCTGTGCATCAACTCTGTTGCAGATCTTAGTGTCATCTGCAAAGAGACATACTGTTCCTTCCAGTCCTTCCATGAATGTAAACATAAAGACATTGAAGAGGACCAGTCCTAATACTGAACCCTGCGATTTACCCACTAGTAACCCTCCTTTCTTCTGAGTGGACTCCATTTACTATTACTCTCTGTGTCCTATTCTCCAGCCAATTCTTTACCAGGCTGTCATCTTGGGACCCACTCCCAGGCTGGCTAACCTGTATATTAATCTTTTGTGTGGGACTGTGTCAAATGCCTTGCTAAAGTCTAGGTAGGCCATGTCCACAGCCCCTCCCTGATCTACTACTTTGGTCACCCAGTCAAAGAAATCTATCAGATTTGTCTGGCATGACCTTCCCGCTGTGAATCCATGCTGCCTAGGGTCCTGTGCCCCTCTGGCCTCTAGATACTCGACAATTCTTTCCTTCAGAAGTGATTCCATCATTTTCCCTATCACTGAGGTTAAACTAACAGGTCTGTAGTTTCCTGCTTCTGCCTTGCTCCCACTTTTGTGAAGAATCACATCTGCCCTCCTCCAGTCCTCGGGTACCACCCCATCCTCCCATGATTTGTTAAAAAGGGTAGTCAGTGGTGTCACTAGTTCTACCCTTAGCTCTTTTAGAATTCTGGGATGAATCCCATCAGGCCCCATTGCTTTGTCCATCTTCAGTTTTAAGAGTTCTTTCAGAATCCTTTCTTCTGTAAATGGGCTGGTATCAACTTCTGTATCCAGAGTGTTACTACTGCTTGTTTTATGTACCTCCCCCTCTTCATTTGTAAATACTGAGCAAAAATATTTGTTTAGTATCTCTGCCTTTTCACAGTCTCCCTCTGCCCACCTCCTCCCTCCCTTTATTAAGCCTCACTATCCCTCTCTTGGTCTTAATTTGCTCCTGATGTACCTATAAAGGTTTTATCCCCCTTCTTAACTGAGTTGGGTATCTTTTCCTCGGTTTGGGCCTTTGCTGTTCTGACTGCCTTCCCAGCCTCCTTTGCTTTAACTGATACAGTTCTCTGTCCTGCTCCTTCTGCGATTCCTTGTACTTCCTGAATGCTTTCTTTTCTCTTGAACCTTCACTGCCACTTCTTTGAGAACCATAGTGGTTTCTTACATCGTCTTGTTTTGTTTATTTGCTTCACACAAGGCTCGTTACCTCTGTGATGGCAGTTTTATTATTCCCATTGTTCTTCCACCCTCCTTCCTGCCCATTTGCTAGTGCATTCCTTAGGCACTCACCCATTTGGCAAAGTCAGCCCTCCTAAAGTCCAGTACTTTTGTCTTTGTATGGCTTGACTCTATTGCTGTGTTTATTGTGAACCATACTGTTCGATGGTCGCTAGTTCCCAGATGGCTACCCACTTCTACATCTGTGATCTCTCTCCATCTCCATTTGAGAGAATCAAGTCTAATATTGCTCCTCTCGAGTGGGCTCCAGTACTAGTTGCCTAAGGCATGCCCCCTGTAGGGCATCTAGAATAACTGCACTCTTTGAAGTGGCAGCTGCAACTGCACTCCAGTTAACATCTGGCATATTCAGATCATCCATCAGCAATATCTCCCCTTTTCTGCCATGGGACTAAAAGCATAGTAAAAAAAAAAAAAAAGAAATTTTTAATTACTATTCATTAAATAGTGCCACAATTTGCGGCAAAATCCTGGAGTTCACGAAATAATGCCATAATTTGCAACAACAAAAACAACATGACTAAAATAAACACATTTCTAGAAATTTTGAAGTGAAGCAACCACAGAATGTGATTGCTAGGGCCCGATTAGGTAAACAGAAATGTTGGTGTTTACCAACTCACAGTATTTTGTAAGATTTTTACGTTTTCTGCGTTGCTAAATGAAAACAAGATGGTGGAATCTTGACACTACATTCTGCATTTGCAAAAGCAAAAACTGCTTTTGCGGCATCAAAACAGTACTTTCACATGGCACATCTATTTTTTCCCACAGGAAATAATGGGAAACTTTTAAACAGATTAATATATATATATATATTTTTTTTACCAAACCTTCAAAAGGCACATCTGTGACCCAGACTGCATATACCTTAAGCATTTCAGACCAAACCCACAAGCCGTTTCTGAGAAGTGGTATGACAAACGAGTTACACAAAAATAGTAATTAAAAAAAAATTTTTTTTTTTTACTATGCTTTTTAGTCCCTACCCAGACGTCAGGATCCGCTCTGGTCACGGACCCCCTTGCCTCCACCTCTGGATATGCCCGCGCTCACCCCTGTCATCCCTGGCTTCCCACAGAGCAGGGGTCGTGGCACTGACCCCAGAGGCTGATCGGGCACCAGGAGCAGAGCTTCACAGAGAAGGCCAGGCATGGGATTTTTCTCCTGTGAGGGGCAGGGAGTGCAATGACAACCCAGCGTCACCCGCTCCTGAGTTCAATTTGGCGTCGGTGCTTGCGGTGAAACCAGCCTCCACTAGGTATTGCTGTGGAACCGAGACAAAGCACCCCGGAGAAGGAGAGCAGTCCGGGCGCTCAGTCCTCAACCCCGGCCAGCCCTCAGACAACCGGGTCCGCTCCTGAACCTGGGTCGCGGCACCACATCCGACCGCCGCGGAAGATGCCACATCAAGTGATTTCGGTCCCCGATGGCGCATACAAATTTTCATGAAATCGGTGAACGGCCTGAAAGTTATTACAATGCAAAATTTGGGGTTTAACATAGAACTGACCGTTGAACCCTAAAATAGGCACTATCGTGCATACATATACACATATATATATATATATTTTTTTTTTGCATGTTGCTACGCAATAGAAATACTATGCATCTTCACAATTGATTATCACTTTCCTGCTTAAGCAGCTCGTCAGTTTTTCAGCTTACACCCTGCAATATCATCCTTACATCCTACAGCACCAGTGTATGCCATCTTGGAAAAAAGCCAGATGGGCATAGGTTCCGCCTAAGGGCAAGAAGTAGAGAATTTTTATTAAATAAAAGCTAAATAATACAACAAAACAAAGAAAATAATATCAGATCACTTAATGTAGAAAGAAAATCACCAGGGGTGCATATTAATGCCAAATACATAAATTCACCTAAAAATGAAAACCAAAGCATGCATCTTTTCTACAACTCATTCACCAAAATACGACATACTCTAGGTTATATTTCTGGCAGCATCAAAAGAAAATTAATGTCACCTCTGCATGTACTATCTTATGACGAAAAACAGGGAACATTTCTCCAATACTCAATAAACACAGATAAAGGTAAAATGTATATACACGTTTTCTCTCTTGTATTTCATTTTCTATCAAAGTGATTAAATTCACCAATGGAATACATTTATTTTGAAATGCATACTGACATCTTAACTGCTACATCCGCCATTTAAGACAGGCACATACAATGTTCATTGTACTTTTATGACAAAAATCCCAAGGGCTTGTCCTGTCCCCAATACAAGAACTTCATAAGACATTTTGTCAAATAAAGGAAACTGCCATCATTGTGACCAAACCCTCCAAAAGGCGGAGCTATAACTGCACTGAAAAAACAAACAAAAAACAAGCGAGTCCTGCTTTCTTCCTCAGACTCACAAGTCTGAAGGAATACAGTACCTCTCTTCCTTCTGCTTATGCTTAGCATTTCCTTTTACACTGAGTCTACTATGAGAACAGAACCATGTGACATCCCACATTTTATTAGGAATCCTTGCAACTACCAGTTGCTCCCCAATAATCTGCTGCTCCATTCCCCAATCACTAGAAAACACAGGGTTCATATAAAAACATTCGGTGACCACCTTCTTGTATAGCTTTCTCCCCGAATTTGCAAGAAGAAAAAATTACTTACCATAGTAACCTTGTTTCTTCCAAGGGAATCTTACTGAATTCTGACATATGCAGTATGGTCTCACCATAGGACTGCACCGGAGCCGAAATGGTTAATAGAACCTATGGCTAATCTAGGACCGAGCTCATTTTCAAACCACTGTCCCTGGAATACATCCTGCAACCGTCAGATTCTTACGGAGCATGCATAATAGCAAGCTATCAATACTATACTAATAAATAATTAACTATACCCAAAACAAACAATCCCTTTTATTTAAAAATAGAGGCAACACCATGTAACAGGAGTCCTGTTAATAAAGGTTTTCCTCTAATGTTATAGACTGACAAGTACACTAAGAAAAATTACTCACCTTAGTAATGTTGTTTCTTCAATGGAGTCTTGCTGTATTCTGACAATAGCAGTGAGTCCCAACCTTGAACTGCCCGGAGATGAAAGAGTTAACTTTCCATGCCAGGCATGGAACGCTGAGCTCGAGCTCTGTTGAAACTCTGTCTGTTGCTGTTTAAACTCAAACCGTCAGATCTTTACGAGCTAAACTCACTAAGGTTCTGTGTGGAAGCTGTAAACCTACACTAGCCAACTGGCTACTAAACATAAAAACAGATTTTTTGGTCCCAAAACAAAGACTCAAGTCAGAAGACCCAAAAAAATGAAAAATACAACACCCACTCACCCAAAGAAAAAGGGGTGAAAACAACAAGGTGGGGCACCTCCTGAGTGCCAACACTGCCATTGCCACCCACATCCCAAAAACAGAGGTTCTGAGAGAGGAAGGCGGGGGTGGGGAGGTCAGGAGCAGCAAGACTCCATTAGAAGAAACAACATTACTAAGGTGAGTAATTTTTCTTCAAACAACATGAAGTCTCGCTGTATTCTGACAATAACAGACTACCAAGCAGTACCTCCATGGAGGAGGGACAGAACCTACTTAGGAAATAGGCTCTGAAGCACAGCTGTTGCAAACTGAGCATCACTCCTAGCCTGGATATCCAGGGTAATGCTTGGTAAAAGTGAACTGTTTTCCAGGTAGCTGCTGACATATCTCTAGAATAGGAATATCCTGGCAGCAGCCAGGAAGCAGCTATACCTCTGGTAGAGTGAGCCCTCAGGCCTGAGGGTGGAACCCACCCAGTTTTTATAACAAAATTGAATACAAGAGACAATCCACCTGGCAATGGATCTTTTAGTGGCAGGTTTCTCTTTACCAACCTCACCATAAGTGAGGAACAGTTGGAGGGAGTCAAACCTGTGACCCTTGGTACGTTCTATGTAGTAGCTAAGGGCTCTTTTCACATCTAAACTGTGCAGCCTCCTCTCACCAGAGGAGGAATGGTCAGTGAAGTACACAGGAAGAGACACAGATTGGTTAAGGTGGAAATCTGAAACCACCTTAGGCAAAAACTTCCTGTTAGTCCTGAGGACAACCTTATCTCTATGGAAGGAGATAAAATCAGGCTCCACTGACAGGGCTTCTAACTCACTTATGCGTCTGGCAGAAGTGATGGTTACCAGGAACACAGATTTCCAAGTCAAGTACTTAAGCTCTGCTGAAGACAAAGGCTGAAAGGTGGGTTGCATAAGCTGAGCAATGCAAACGTTAAGGTCCCAAGCAGGGGCAGGGTCCCTGAATGGAGGGTTGGCATGAAGCAATCCCTTGAAAAACTTAGAGAATACAGGGTGAGCTGAAAGAGGACTTACCTGCTGAAATGAAAGCAGAAACAGCTGCCAGATGCACCTTTAGTGTAGCTGGTCTAAGGCCAAGCTATTCAAATGGACCATATAATCAAGGACTGTGGGCAGATCAGCAGACTCTGGGGAAATATGCCTTCCAGAGCACCATATGGAAAAACTTTCCACTTGGAATTATAAGTAGTCCTGGTGGAAGGTTTCCTAGAAGCCTTCAGAATATCCATTACACCTTGGGAGAGGTGTAAATTAGCAAACTAACTCTTCAAGAGCCAGGCCTTGAGATTGAGAGATTTGAGATTCGGGTACCAGACCCTCCCCTGAGCACAGGTTAACAGGTTGTAATTCCTGGGAAGAGACAGGGGAAGATGGACTGCTAAGGACAACAGGAGAGGATACCAGGGCTGTCTGGCCCAGTCTGGAGCAATCAGGATCACCTTGCAGGGTTGAGACCAGATTTTGAGTAGCACTTTGAACAGGAGAGGGAAGGGGGGAAAATCATGCGGAACTTCCCTTCCCAACTGAGAACTAAGGCATCCAGGGGACTGAGCCCAACACTGGGGGCCTGCAGCAAAAGGAAGTTGGTGATTGTCTGGGGCTGCAAAAGATCTATCTGTGGGTGCACCATCTGGAACATATCACCTCCAAGACCAGGGGATCCAGTGACCATTGTGATGGCCCGAGATATCCTGCTGAGAGCATCTGCCAGGACATTGTCCTTGCCTGGGAGCTGTACTGCTGTGAGGGAGGTGTTCAGGGAATAAGCCAGAGACCACAACTTCATTGCTTCTGTGCACAAGGCCGTAGACCGAGTGCCTCCTTGCTTGTTGATGTACCACATTGTGGTGGTATTGTCTGTTCTGACCTGAATAACTTTGTTCTGAACAGATTTGGAAAAAGCTTGACGTGCTAGAAATACTGCTCTGAGTTCCAACAGATTGATGTGAAGCAGAGATTCCTGAGGGGACCACAACCCCTGGGTAGTCAGGTCTCCCAAGTGAGCCCCCCACCCCAAGAGGGAGGCATCTGTAGTAAGGATTAAAGAGTGGGACTGAGTGACAAAGGGAACTCCCTGTCTTAGATTGTTCTGATCCTGCCACCACTGTAAGGCCTGGATCAGGGTTCGAGTCACTGGGATCAATTTGGTCAGAGGGTCCTTCTTTTGAGACCAAAAGGCTCTCAAATGGAACTGAATGTCCCTCATCTGAAATCTTGCTCCCTACACCACTGCTGTGGAAGCAGCCATGTGCCCCAGGAGCTGCAGAAAATGCCTTGCTGGTCGAGACACCTGCAGGGTGAATGAGGAGGCCAGTGTGATACGGGTCCTTGCCCTGTCCAGGGGAAGGAAAGCTGTGGCCTTTTCTGTATCCAGCTCTGCGCCTATGAAGGTGAGGAGCTGAACAGGCTCTAGAACTGACTTTGAAAGATTCAGAAGGAAACCCAAAGAGGTGAGCAGTTGCTGAGTTATCTGTAGGTGTAACTTGACTTGGTCTGGGGACTGGCCTACTATGAGCCAGTCATCCAGGTATGGGAAGATGGCAATCCTTTGCCTT
This sequence comes from Neoceratodus forsteri, assembly GCA_016271365.2. Classification (NCBI taxonomy): domain Eukaryota; kingdom Metazoa; phylum Chordata; order Ceratodontiformes; family Ceratodontidae; genus Neoceratodus; species Neoceratodus forsteri. Next base: position 1,409,493,071 of record CM057452.1, read on the forward strand.
CTTAGAGAAGCAACTACTGCCAGGCATTTTGTGAACACCCTTGGAGCAGAGGTTAGACCAAAGGGCATTGCTCTGAACTGGTAATGGCCTGAGGGCAGCTCGAACCTGAGGTACTTTCGATGGGAGCCTCTGATGAGAATATGGAAGTAGGCATCCTTGAGGTCCAGGGACACTAGCCAGTCCTCTGGCCTTAGAGAGGGTAGAATAATTCCCAGAGTCACCATTTTGAATTTTGGTTTTAAAAGGTGCTTGTTTAAGTATCTGAGATCCAGGATGGGCCTCCATTCTCCTGTCTTTTTTGGGGGTAGGAAGTACCTGAGTACAATCCTTTGCCCTGGTGTAGGGGTGGAACCCTTTCCACAGCTCAGAGCCAGGAGGGAAGAGACCTCTGCCTCTAGGGCAAGTGCCTCTGAGGGATTTGCAGGTGGAAAGGATCTGGCTCTCAGCTTTGGAAATTTTTAAGCTGAGAACCAGTCCCTGACTACTACTTCCAGGACCCACTTGTCTGATGTTAGAGACTCTAGTCCTGGACAAAGTAAGCCAGCCTGCCCCCTACAGGTAGTGGAGAATCGGCCCTGGCAAACCCATCAGGGTGCCTGTTTGGCAGGGGGTTTTGGCTGAGGGGTGGAAGCAGGTCTGCTTGTACCCCTTCTGCCTCTCCCTCTAAAGAACCCCGTCTGAGCATAGGCAGAAGAGGAGGCCTGGGCTTGGTAGAAAAGCCTATGAAAAGGCCTGCCCCTGGGGTGCTGCCTCTGCGGAGTGGCCCGCCTTTCCTTGGCCTGTGCACTCCTATAGGTGGGCCTATATTCGTCCATTTTCTTCATGTAGTTCTCTGTTTGCTCCCCAAACAGAGAATTACCCACAACAGGAAAATCCATGGCCTTAGTCTGGGTATCCTGTGACAGGCTAGTACATCTGAGCCAAGCCATTCTACGAAGTGCCACAGATGTAGCCATGACTCTAGATGACACAACATTGGAGTCCACTGCAGCATGGAATTGCACCTTGGATGCCTCAATACTATCAGCAGCCACCTGCTCCAGCTCCTTGGCAAGCTGGCCAGGGACCTGTTTTGCTAAAGCCATGACAGTGTCCCATCTGGATTTTTGACACCTAGCAGTATAGGCCATATAGTTGGCCTGAGTCCCAAGGACGCTGCCATGTACTGTTTCTTTGCCATGGCATCAATCCTCCTGGAGTCCTTGTCTGGGGTGTGTGAAGCCAAGGGAATATTTGCCTTATCACAGGCTGCAGCCTGCACTACCCAACATGGCTGCATTGCTGTATAGGAACTCTGTATCTGAGCCTGACAATGTATACCTCTTGTCCATTCTTTTATCCACAGGAGGTATAGTATTAGGAGTCTTTAAAATCTTAAATGTCTGTTTCCCAAAAGATTTGTGTAAGGAATAGACAGCCTCCTAGACTCTGGGATATCCATCATTTCCACATAGTCAGGCTCCTCCTGGTCATCCACAGCTTCTTCCATAGGAAGCTGGAGGGTTTCAACCACTTTTTATAAAACATGAAATGGGAGGGGACTCAGAAAGCCTAGGAGGAGACACTCCTGAAGGTCTGTCTGGGGAGATGTCCGGGTCAATGGGCACATCCAGACTTTCAAAACCACATTCACTTTCCTCATTCTCTCTCTTCCTCCTCCTCCTCTGGTTCATAATATTCCTCTAAATCATATGGAACCGGCCGAACCGAGCGCCTCCCTGATGGTGCCGGTTCGGTCGGAACCGGGGAAAGCGACTGCACAATTTTTATCGCTTTGGCTATTTCTTCAGCGGTTGGAGAAGAAAGTTTTGGATCCACACCAGCTGATTTTTCCTTTCTTCTTCTCTTAGCCGGAACCGACTCCTCAGAATCGGCTCTCCTTTTGCCTGAAGAAGTCTTGCCCTGGTCAGAGGGCACTCCTTCTGGTTCGGTATGAACCCGAACCGGGCTAATCATCCGGTTCAGCGGACTTTGGCCTCCTTTCCCTGAGCCTACCAACTCTCTTTTCTAGGGTAGCTGCAGGAAAATTTTACAAATCTGGCAGTCTGCATTGAGGTGGTCAAACCCCAGACAAACACAGGTGGTGTGGGGGTCAGCCTTAAAGAACTTCCCCATACACACTGCAGTGTTGAAACCCAGCGAGCCCGGTTTTTCTTTTGGGTTTCTCAGACATTGTGCCAGTCCTAGCAAACTTACCCTTTTAATGGCAATCAAGCCAGGCAAAAGAGAGCCTCTTATTGGTTTCTGACCGTGTGCAGATGCATTGAGCATTAATAAAATCCGTTTTTTTTTTTTTAGAACCGATAAGAACCGGTAACCACACACTAGAAGTACAAATAAAGATTTTTTAACAACTTGATCGGTTCAAACCGAACCGATGAACCGTTTACAAGTTCCACACAGAAGAGAAAATAACATAAACCTATCTAGTACTCACAATACCACAGGACAGAGACTGAACTGACAGGTTACGGTTTAAATTCGGTCGAAAACCGAGAAAAGCGGTACTTTAACCGACAAATTGAACCGAGCAGAAGGAGAAATCTCCGGAGCGACTGTTCAGTGAGGCGGAGTAAAGAATCTGACGCTTTGAGTTTAAACAGCAACTGACAGAGTCTCAACCGAGCTCGAGCTCAGCGTTCCATGCCTGGCATGGAAAGTTAACTCTTTCATCTCTGGGGCAGTTCGAAGGTTGGGACTCACTGCTATTGTCAGAATACAGCAAGACTTTATGTTGTTTGAAATATATTACTCCTTTCATCCTGTCCTATCTACTACTTCTTATTCTAATTCTATCTTACTGTTTTCTTTGTCAGGGTGGCCAACCTGACAAACCCTCGTTTACTGTGCTATCCCTTTATTTTATGTCAGTCTCCCTGTTTAGTTATGTCAGTTAATGCTGTTACTAAGAAATCTGTTATTGGAAGGTAACTCTCTACAGCTCGAAGTATAGAACAAAACCAAGTCACGGTGCCTGTAAACAGTGGTGAGAGACGCACCCATATGCCCCGTAGCGCTAGCTGTTTAAAACCTTAAAAGGTTACAGAGCGCAACAAACAGCTGTAGTGCGGCGGTCTCCGAGAAACAGGATTAAAAGGAAAAGGACAGAGAATCTCAGGAGCGAGTGTAGCTCCCAAAAAGTTGCAGAGCAGAGGAAAGCTCTGAAAAGTGTTTGGCTGAACGCTCCTGGCAAGAGACAGTACAAAGCCAAATTTCGCTGCAGTTACAAATGTGGAAACAGCTGCACGAAGTCTGCTAAATCAGTGCACGAAATAGCAAGGAGGGGCTATGAAGTCCCAAGATAAAAGAAACCTGCTCCTAGTTGTAATCATGCCAGTTCCTGACCCAGTATTAGTGGAACTGGGCTGTTAAGTTTGAAGGGGAAACAAAAAAAGGGCCACATGAAATAATTAGTCGACTGGTTGAAAGTTTTCAGTGTAGACATAAGGACAAGCTCCAAAAACTGTGCAACTGAAATAAAACAGCCCTGTTATGATGCAGTACTAGGAGAAATGTTAACAAAATGACCACCCAGTGCATACCATGTTATTAGAGAAAATAAGACAGAAACGTGATAACTTGCTCTTATGTAAAATGTTTATAAATAGGTTTTTATGTTGGAGTACCTAAAAGCGAGGAGATGAGGAGTGCCTTCAATCTCCATTGTTTAGTTTGCCCATAACATAATTTAGCAGTTCTTATAGAGGTTTAAGACAATGCTAAAAATAAAAAGATAAAGTAGTTACCTGAGAGAGTGTTTCAACCTGTTCTATAGGGCAGGTCATTTGAGACTGACTGCAGTTATAGTGGCAGTGAGTGGTGATGTCACAAAGGAGGTGGAGCTAATGTTAATGAGTCTTATTATACTGTTTCTGCATATATTTTAAGAAAGGCTGACCAGAAAGGAAGAAATACTATGGCAAGAGAAGAAACAGGAATGTCTCTCGCATTATGCTTATTCCAGCATGAATATAATTTTTTTTATGTTAAAAGGAGCTTAATAAGGTTATTGCCTAGGTCACATGGTTGTAATGTCATACTGGGGAGGGATAAAAGCCCAGGATTTTGTCACAAGGGAGAGAGGGTGTGTCAGGCGTCACACCAGCAGTTTATAGTTCACTAATTAAGGAGTGAAACTGCAGTTACAGATTTGTTTTCATATTTTAGGTGTGATGACTAACACCCATTTTCTTTCATTTCTGTAAATATTAATTTTCTTTTTTTAATAAAAATATAAAGCATAAGTAGTGCCCATAGGTTCTAGTAGGGAGGTAGGGTGGGAGCTCAGAATACAGTAAGATTCCCTTGGAAGAAACAAGATTACTATGGCACTTTTTTCTTCAAACCCCAGGAAATCTTACTGTATTCTGACATATGCAGATACCAAAGCAGTACCTTTGGAGGAGGGTAGAGAACCTATTTAGAAAACAGGATCTGTAGTACTGCTGTGCCACACCTGGCATCACTTCTGGCCTGGGTATGCAGGCTGTAGTGTTTGGTAAAGGTGTGAGCTGTTTTCCAGGTAGCTGCTTTACAAATTTCCAACAAAGGAATATCTCGTGCAGCTGCTATTGAAGCAGCTGTCCCCCTTGTAAAATGGGCCCCATGGCCTACAGGGGGCTCTTTACCCACTTTGCTGTAGCAGAACTGAATACAGGCAATAATCCAGCAGGCAATGGACCTCTTTAAGGCAGGTTTGCCCTGCCCCACTTCTCCACAGGTCAGGAAGAGCCGAGTGCTATCCTGCCTGTAGCCCTTTGTGTGATCCAAGTAGTAGCTTATAGCTCTCTCAACATCAAAGCTATGCAGTCGTTCCCCTGAACTGGGTGGTCAGTGAAAAAGACTGGAAAAGTGATGGACTGATTCAGGTCAAAATCCAAGACCACCTTAGGAAGAAATCTCCCGTCAGTCCGAGGACCACCTTGTCCCTATGGACTGATATGTACTCTAGCTCTGTGGACAAGGTCTGGAGCTCACTGATCCTCCTGGCTGAGGTGATGGCTACCAGGAACATGGTTTTCCATGTTACATACTTACACTCTGCTGAGGATATGGGCTCAAACAGTGGTTGCATTAGCTGGCAATGCATATATTGAGGTCCCATGAAGGTGGGTTCCCAGTGAAGGGATGCAAGTGCAGCAGGCCCTGGAAGAACTTTCTGAATACCTGGTTAGCAGCCAGGGATGACCCTTTACCAGCTGAAATGTATGCAGAGACTGCTGCTAGGTGTACCTTGAGGGTAGAAGGCCTAAGGCCAAAAGAGTGCAGGTGTGCCAGATACTCCAGAACGACTGGCAAACCAGCCTGGTGGTAGTCTATTTCTTTTTGCTGGCACCAAATGGAAACCCTCTTCCACTTAGAGGTGTAAGTCTTTCTGGTAGACGGTTTTCTAGAAACTCTAAGGACCTCTAGTACCCCTTCAGAGAGGTGCAGGTCAGCATACTCTAAGTCCTCAAAAGCCAAGCACCAAGTCTGAGGGATTGTAGACTGAGGTAAAGAATTCTGCCCCGACAGGAGGTCAATAGGTTGTGTCTCATGGGTGGGAGATTGGTTTGGATATTGACAGGGTCAGTAGCAGAGAATACCAGGGCTGCCTGGCCCAGTCTGGAGCAATGAGGATTATTGTTGCTGGTTGAGCCCCGAGCTTGTTCAGTACTCTGAGCAACAGGGGAAATGGAGGAAAGGTGTACAGGAACTTTCCTGTCTAATCCAACAGCAGTGCATCCAGAGGGGCTATGCCCACTGCAGGAGGCCTGTAACAGAATTGTGGCAGCTGATGATTGTCTAGGGCTGTGAAGAGGTCCACCTCTCGGGTGCCCCACCTTCGGAACACAACTTTCAGGATCTGTCTGTTTAGAAACCACTTGTGAGTCTGGTTGAGCCTGCTGAGGGCATCTGCCAGGACACCGTCCCTCCCTGGGAGATGGACTGCTGAAAGGGAGATCCCCAAGGAGTAAGCCAGATTCCTAACTTTCATGTAGTATATTGTGGCTGTATTGTCTGTTCTGACTTGAACCACCTTGCCCTGAAGCAAAGGACTGAATGTCCAGGTAAACTGCCCAGAGTTCCAGCAGATTTATGTGAAGCAGAAACTCCTGCTGGAGCCAGGTACCATGTGTGGTGTGTTCCTCTAGGTGGGCACCCCATCCTAGGAGGGAGGGAGGCATCTGCTGTTAAGACTGCTGATGGGGGCAGCTGAATGAAAGGTACACCCTTCCCTGAGGTTGTACTTTTCCTGTTATCACTGTAGTGCTTGAAGAAGGGTTCCTGTGACTGGTATCATTTTTGACAGGGAATCTCTTTTCTGAGACCAATGAGATCTGAAATGAAACTGGATGTCTCATCTGAAACCTGGCACTGTTGCTGTTGAAGCAGCCAGGTGTCCCAACAGCTGAAGAAAATGCCTTGCTGGTCTGGGGGTATGCAGTTGGAAGGAGCTGGCCAACTGTACTAGGCTGGCCACCCTCCCCTGAGGGATGAAGGCTTTTCCTCTTAGATTGTCCAATTCCGCTTCTATGAATTCCAGGAGCTGAACTGGCATCAGCACAGACTTTGTCTGGTTTACCAGGAAGCCCAATGCCATGAGGGTATTCTGAGTGGTGGTCGATGCATCTTTGACTAGCTGAGGTACCTGGCCTACCACCAGCCAGTTGTCCAAGTATGGGAAGACTAATTCCAGCCTCCTTAGGTGTGCTACCACTACTGCTAGGCAATTGGTAAACACACTTGGAGCAAGTCAGGTTTCGGCATGACTCTGAACTGGTAATAGCCTGATGGCAACCTGAACCTGAGATACTTTCCAGTGAGATTGCCTAATGGGAATGTGGAAGTAAGCATCTTTTAAATCCAGAAATGCCAGCCAATCTCTCCCTACCTAAGTGTAGGGAGAATGGTAACCAAGTGACCATTTTGAACTTAGGCTTTTGTCAAGTGGCTGTTTAAATGCCTGAGATCCAGTATGGGTGGCCACTCCCTGTTTTTTTTTTTGTATGAAGAAGTACCTTGAGTAGAGACCCCTTCCCTTTGAGCCAAGGGAACAGGCTCTACTGCCTTGTCCTGAAGGAGTTCTGCTACTTCCTCCTCCAACAGAGCTGCTTCTGATAGGTGGCACGTCTGAAAACTCTTGTTCTCAGTTTAGGTAAAATCTTGAAACTAAAAGCAAGCCCTGGCTTACTACCTCAGGACCCACTTGTCTGTGATAATGGATTCCCAAGTCTGCAGATAGTGAGCCACTCTGCCTCCTACTGGAAGTGAGGGGGCGGCGACCCTGGCAGACCCCACAGGGGGTCTGCTTTGTATGTGCACTTGGCTGAGTGCTGTGGCCAGCATGGCTGCTGCCTCTGACGTTGATAGGCTGGCAGGGTCAGAGTCTGAAAGAAAGGTCTGTAATGGGTTCTACCCCTTTTACTTTGGTACTCTGAGGTGTTGCTGCTTTGTCTGTAGCAGCAGCATCTTAGAAGCCACCTTATACTAATCCATCTTCTTCATGTAACCTTTTGTTTGCTCACCAAAGAGTAATGTGGGCTCAAGGAAAATCCAAGGGCTTCGTTTGTGTGTCCAGGGACAGATTAGTGGACCTTAACCAAGCAAACCTGTGCAGGCATACTGAAGTTGCCAACTGTCTGGCTCCAATGTCACTGGCATCTACTGCCATTTTAAACTGGCATTTGGAAGCCTCTCTGCCCTCTTTCTGCAGCTTCAGCCAGGTCTGATCTACGGGTGCAGGGCAAGCCTTGGCAATCTCTAAAACTGTGTTCCAGAGACTTTTTTGACATCTCAAAACACAAGCCATGTAAGTGGCCTGTGTAATGGCAAAGGAAGAACCTAGATAGGATGTTTTGGCCATAGACTCCAATTTCTTAGAGCCTTTATCTGGTGGATGTGATGCCAGGGAAATACCTGCTTTATCACATGCAGCAGCCTGTGGACGGTTCAGCAACTGATGAAAGAACCGAAAATTACCCTGGTTCCCTTCACAAATTAACTAAAATGAAGAAACTGGCCCAGAGAAGTCGCTGATAAAGAAAATGTACCTTAAAACAATAAATACAAAGGCTCGTTTTCCTCCTGGTTACAATGAACCAGCAGGGAACGAAAAACATACTGGAATAATACTAAATCTAGACTAATCTACTTGTAAAACCAAGGACAGTGCTTTAAAATGAAAAGAAATAAAAAGTACTTGGGGAGAGAAAATAAAATCCACAAAAAGATGGAGAGCTCCCAGGCGTCTTACTTAGGGGCAAGCAGAGTAAAGAATCTGACAGTTGCAGGATGTATTTCAGGGACAGAGGTTTGAAAACCGAGCTCAAGCCTAGCATTCCATCATTAGCATAGGTTCTATTAACCAGTTCGGCTCCAGGGCAGTCCTATGGTGAGACCATACTGCATATGTCAGAATACAATCGATTTCCTGGGGTTTGAATTACATTTTTCAAGGTGTCACCGGTTTAGTGTTCCTGAAACTATCTGTTATATATCAAGCTGATTACTTTTACCCTTAACATTTTATGTTCACCATGCGCACGCAGCACACATTTTGATCTGGTAGTTGAGTGTTGAGAGGGGTAGGCCTTACAATATACACAGTACATTACAGATTTTTCATCACTGAAATCCAGCCATGGATATTCTTTTTTCCATTCAGGATGGAAATTCCTGACCCTCTTTCCTCTGTCATATCTTTAATCCTTGGTAAGGCCATCATCAGAACTTTTACGTTTAGCAGAACTGGATGTTGTAGTACTACTACTAGTACTTGCTCCTCCAGATTTTAAGAACCCAAATTTTAATAAGCTAATTTTGCCACGAGAAATTGCTCTGATTTAGGTCAGACTAATAGTTGTATACTAGAAAGTTTTTATTTTAATGAGCAAGGATGAAAATACCGTGAAAGAGGCGCTGCTGTGTTATGGCCCAGAACTATAATAGATCAGTAACAGCAGGCGGCGCAGACAACATGACTGACTCAATGACAGACTGACACTGCAGATGGCCGGAGCTGACAAAGGGTGACATAAATGTTTTTATGTTGGCTCATGCGTGTGTGCCAGCCAACATATTGCATTAGTACCAGATTTGGAGATGCGGTCACTGTGGGCAAATGCAGGGCACATCCAGTAGGTCGTCCCTCATTTCCCAATAAAGGCAGCTGCAGGTGCTGACACCAGGCATCACGTCAAGTGGTGACCAGATCTAAGAAAAGGTCTCGCTGCGTTATGCAGCGGCTATGTGTCACTCGGCGTGCCTATCCTGGTGAAACCGTTTAATCAACATGGCGGCACTGACTGCCACTGTGTGCACAGTGCCCCAACCCACTTCATTGCCGACAGGGGCCACTCCCGTTGGCATATCTTACTCCATTTAAAGTGTGTGCCGGTGCCCAATCCCCTTGGCATCATGCGCTAACAGTCTTTCTTGCCGGCCAGGGCCCCAATCCCCATCGGCTTAAGTCCCCCCTTCGTTTATTTTGCCCGATGGGGGCCCACTCCCCTTTGGCCAAATACCCACTTTTGTTGTGTGCCGGGGGTGCCCAACTCTTGGTTCACCTCCCTGGTATGTGGCAGATGGGGGTGCCCAATCCTCTGTCGGCTACAGCCCCCAAAAACACTCAGGTGGCATGCTGGGAGCCCACTCCAGTGTGCCAATGCCCCTAAAAACAAAAACTGTCCTGCAATTTTTTTTTTTAAACCTGTGAAAGAAGAAAAACCGCCCTCGTAGTCTCCCTGCCCCTCCTCCAACCCACGCCCACCCTCTGTGTGCCCTGCCTCCCCACCCCCTCACCCCATACTTACCTCCGGAGCCCGCGCGATGATCTTCAGTGGACTGGGAACATGTCTGTACTCTTCAAAGCCAACCGCGAACTGAACAAATGCTGGTAAGCTGTATAATGGCATAAATAGGGTTTTTTCAACTTTTGTGCATATCTCGGCCATTTTTGGGAATTCTGGCACAACATTTTCAACATGGGGTTATCGGGACCCCTCCTCATGAATTCAGTCACTGTCATGATGTTATTCGGTCCCGAAAGGTGATTTCGCAGTCACTGCGTGGAATTACCTTTCGGGACTGATAATTGAAACAACAGCGCCACTGTTCACTGGTGGGGGGGCTCTCAAAAAGCCTATGTTGCAAATTTGATGGAAAAAAATCAAAAAAATTTCTGATTTATGAGCATGCGTTACGCAGTTTCCACGCACGCTCGTAACTTTGTGAATTTGTAATATTTTCACTCCAGATTTTCAAAACTGGCATTTTCCCACACCGCCTTATGAACAGTACAGCTGTCATTTTACATACCCTGGTCAAAGTGTGTTTTGCGTCTGGTGCAGAATAGCACAGTTGCTGTGCGAAATCAGTTTTCAGGACAGTTTGAGGAAATGACAGTGACACTGTTCATGAGCAGAGGTCCTAAAATGCCTATGTTGAAAATCTGGTGACGAACGGCCAATAAAATAACTGCATTACAAGCATGTGTTGCACAGTTTCCACGTACTCTTGTAACTTCGCAAATTTGTAATATTTTTATCACTGGGTTTTTTTTAACACCTCCTTATTAACAGTACAGCTGTTATTTTTCACATCCTGCCCAAAATGTGTTTTCGCACCTGTGGCGCACAATGGCGTGGACGCTGTGGGAAATCAACTTTTGGGACAAATTAACAAAATCACAGTGCCACTGTTCATGAGGGGAGGTCCCAAAATGCCTACGTTGAAAATGTGGTTAAAAATCCTGAAAATAATTGGTTACGGACGTATGGCGCAGTTTCTATGCATGCTCATGACTTAATTTTCAATGTTGGCATTTTTTACACCTCCTCATGAACAATACAGTTGTCATTTTTCACATCCTGCCCAAAGTGTGTTTTCGTCCCTGTGTCGCCAAATGGCATAGCCGCTGTGCAAAATCACCTTTCAGCTAACAAACTGATAGTGCCGCTCTTCATGAGGAGGGGTCACAAAAAGCCTATGATGAAAATTTGGAGTGAAAATACCAACAAACACCTACGGCGTTAGGGTTTCCAACAGTAACATCCCACCCTGTAGAGACTGACAGGCGTCAGGGGTGTGACTTGGGATCACTGCTGTAATGCTCATGCCATTCCACCCCCACCCTGCAGCCACTGACAGGCATTGAGGTCTGCCTTGGAGTGATCGGCCCTAAAGTTCACCCCATTCTCCTATACTGCACCCACCTCAGCATATTTCCTTACGGAAAGGCGTAAGTACAAGGCCCAAAGCACACCATGACACTTGTCAGTGTCTACAGGGTAGGGTGAGGTACAGTGGCATGAGCGTTACAGCTGACAACCCAAAGGCACACCCCAGTGCCTGTCAGTCTCTACAGGGTGGGGGTGGAGTTGGCTTCAGTTCAATACTTCACTGCCATTCCTATTAAGCATTTCTAACTCCTGCACTACCAATGCCAGCGAGACAACATTCGCCACTGACAAATGTTTGTTATTAATTGTATTTATCACACAAGTAAGGGAAAAGTGGTGTGCTTTTGCAAACTTTGTGATTCAGACACAGATGTAACACACTGACAGGCTTTGCTTCAGCTGCCCAGAAAAATATTCAGTGACTGTACTCTGACTTATGTCTCAAACTACTATAGTCAGACGATGCAGGCTGTGTTTCAGTCCAGAAAAATATTTCGTGACTGTAGTGACGTCGGTCTCAAACTAATATAGTCAGGTGACACAGACTTTGCTTCAGCCCAGTATTTAGTGATTGTACTCTAATGTCTCAAACAAAATATAGAGTGATGCAGGCTTTGCTTCAGCCCAGAACAACATTTAGTGACTTGTACGCCGACTTCTGTCTCAAACTAAACAGATTTGACTGTTAGCTAACCAGGTTTTGCTTCAGCCCAGAAAAATAGTGACTGTACTTTGACTTCTGTCTCAAAGGTTTGACTGTCAGATAACCTGGCTTGCTTCAGCTCAGAATAATTAGTGACTGCTATAATTCACTATGAATGACTGTCTGGTACAGACTTACTATGTATGTTGCAAACTAAATGTAGTCAAGTGGCTCATTAGTACTGACTTGGACTCCGTGTCAAGTCACTCAAGCACAGTGGCTTGCCAGTGCAAATTCAGACCCAAATTAAATTTAAACTGCAGGCTTGCTTTAATAGACAAGTCACAGACAAAAATAGAATGGATGTCAACAATTGAGCACTGTTCTTAGTGACTGAAGTAATTATTTGTGTGTCACAGACAGTGAGTTACACTTTTAATAATCAATGGGTCTCCCTTTTTCTATAGTCCGGCGTAATTTGCCGTTATAAAGGGCGTCTATAACGGCAAACACGTGCACGGTTCTCTCCCTCTCGCATGTGCCCACTGCAGAGTCTCCTTTCCTGATGTGCTGCACCCTGCTGTGCCGAATCACCCGCCAAAGAAACACAGTGGTCAGTTACTAAAAAGATATTTTCTACACATAGGGCATAAGTAAATATTTAAAAAAGTGAAACCTCCAAAACGAAAAAAAAAAAAAAAAAAAAATGTTGACGGAATGAAAAGTAGAGTGTAGCGGCACCAGAACTGTTACTGTTTTATATAATTGCTGTGGCCAAAAGGGAGACCCTTAATTACATAAAATAAAAGATGAGGCCGGTGTGTGTGTGTGTGTATAAACTTGAAGGTTACACACCCTCGAGTTAGATGCTTCCACAAACCTCTGGCTTAGCTCTCGGGGTTTATGTAGCATCTAACCCCTGGGGTGTGTGCAAACTTCTTGTTACACACACACCACCCCATACTTTATTCTATATACAGCCCACCTGGCACCAGCAGCATAACTATACAGAGCAGAAATTGTGTAGATCTCACAGAAACTAAAGGTTGCTTTTGCTGCAGTGCTAAGAGCATAGAAACACAGAATTTGACGGCAGATAAGGACTGCTTGGCCCACCCAGTCTGCCCATTTCCCTACCTACTGGATAAGCTGCAGATCCTAGTTAACCAGCAGCCTACTTCTTCCTACCCCCACCCCCCAGAACTGCCTTATGACTATCCCATGCATGCTTGAATTCCACCACTGATTTTGACTCCACAACCTCCTTCGAAGGCCGCTCCATGCATCCACAACCCTCTGTAAAAAATACTTCCTTAAATTACCTCTGAGCCGCCTCTATTTTCAAATTGTGCCCTCTTGTTTTGCACACACCTTTTTGAAAGATGCTACCTCTTGGACTTTGTTGATTCCCTTGAGGTACTTGAATAGCACAGAAGAATAAGACTTAAGTGGTCACAAGGACTGATGATTCTTTTCTACAACACACTACTAGTCTGACCAGCTTAAATTGCCCTATAACAAACTGAAGGTCAGGAGTGTAGTCTCCTAGACAATACCCCGTTTTGTTGCAGCCTTTATTTTCTGCCTATAACAACACCCATATGCATATTTCACTCAATAGAACTGGATGTGGTAACACTTGTCTTTTTTTATTTTTAATTCCCCTGTTGTAGCTGGCAAATAAGCCCTTAGCTTTAACTACGTAGCTGAGTACAGCTCAAAAATCAGTAATTCAGCTGTTTTACTTCAGTAATACTAATCGTCCAAAAAAATAAAACTTTTTGTCCCCAAGAATATATCTTTGTTCAAAAGTAGCGCCCAAGTAGTTATTTAGTCTGAAGAGGGACTGAATAGATAAATCATCGAGTTAGGAGCACACGTTCTCAGGCGACTGTGTGGCAGCACATCCGTTCAGTTTAACAGGCAGCTCCGGAGTGATGCCGTGCTCGACAATTCTACACAAGCGCAGATCAGCCACAGACCACCTGATCACAAACTTTGTCACATCGTGATCTCCCTGTGGCTGATCTGCTCATCATCACTCTTCTTGAGACTGCTGTGCTGCCGACTCCTCTACAAAGACAGATGCAACCTTAATCACACCCCTCGTTCCTGGAGCTCTCAGGCTGTAGACATGCTGCAATGATCGTTCCCCTTCCTCCGGCATGTTTCTGAGGATTTCAGCTGAAGAAGAGAGGTAAGTGTACTGGGGGTGGGGCAGCTCTGCAGTGACACGCGCAGTTGCACACTGACACAACGCGCATGTGTAGCAGTAGGAAACACAGCAAGTCAGTCAGACTTCATAGCATTGTGAAGTTCAAGTCCTGCTGCTGCATGAAAGTATCCCGGATGTCAGACTTGGGGATTTTTCATCCCCAGTCCAATGCTGTAATCTTCTGTGGACCGCAGATATGTCTTCTCTCTTCATAGATGGACCGCAAACTAAAGAAACAGGTATGCGGGTCAATGTATTTTAATGGGGTTTTGAACTTAGTGGCATAAATTGGCCATTTGTGCCCAAAATTGTCAATGTGCCTTTTTGGGGACCCCACCTCCTGAACAACTGCAGTGACATTAGGCAAATCTGTCCCAAAGGTGATTTTGCAGTCCCTGTGCGTCAAATCACCTTTCAGACAGGAGTTGAAAATTTTCTCTACCCTTGTTCATGAGGTGTGGTCATAAGAAGGCTATGTTGAAAATTTGTAAAATATTAAACAACAAAGTTATGAGCTCACGTTGAATTTGCAAACGAGGCTCGCATTGTAACCAAGTGTAATTTTCAATATTTTTGCCCCAAATTTACAATGTAGATATTTCTTGACAGCACCTCATGAATGTGACCGCTGTAATTTTTAAAATCCTGTCCAATATGTGTTTTTACTTCCCAAAAGATTATTTTGTGGTCATTGTGCAAAGTCACCTTTCAGGGAAGAGCTGAACATTTTTTCTCAATCCTTGTTCAAAAAGTTGGGTCATAAGAAGGCTATGTTGAAAATTTGGTGTAAAAATATTACAAAACAACAACAACGTTGTGAGCCTATGTTGAATTCTGCAAATATGGGCTTGTAACCAGGGGCTGACAAATTTAAAAATTAAGTACTTGTCCATGGACAAGTGGCTGGACTAAAATTAGTAGTCCTGGTGTTTGAGATGGTAGTCCAGTTAAAAATAGGAGAATTTTTAAAAATTTAACAAAACTAAAGAAAACACATTTTACATGAAATTTTGTTTTGTTTTTAATTTTAAAGACCAGATTCCTATTTTTGCTATTGCTACTCTTTCAGCCTGTTTGATGCCTTACCTTATCAGTAGCGAGCTGCTGAAGTTTGGCATAAAATAGTCCATGTGTGCTAAAAGTTATATTCCTCGTAATGCTGTAAATCTGTAGGCTGTCCATAAAAAGACCGACCTCCCGGTCCGAAAAACACGCCCCCACGTCAGCCCAGTTTTGGGATTTGGGATTTTTTTTATATCAAAGCACTTGAGCGACTAATAGGGACCCAGTTAGTTGATCAGTCGCTTTGATATAATAAAATCCCAGCAGTAAAGGGTATAAATATCTTTGAAAATACCAGCCCCATATAACTGAATGGGGCACGCTCACGCAGCCTTTGTTTTGTGGCATCACAAAACGGGCTGCGATAGAGCGTATGGCATTTTGTTTGGACCAGAAAGTCTGTCTTTTTGGACAGTCTACAGATTTACAACATTACGAGGATATAACATTTAGCACACATGGACTATTTATGCCAAACTTCAGCAGCTCAGTACTGATAAGGTACATCAAACGGAGTTAGCAGGCAGCTACTAGGAAGCTGCTCTTTAAATGCTGTCCTTTTTCTATAGGCTGCCACTAGTTGCATTCCGAGATTGGATGACCCTACAATCAGTGCCCACCTCCCCACTGAGTGACTTCAGACAATACTTCCCTATTTATTGTTAATTATATGTCCTTTCCCTATTTCCTTTTTCTATAGGCTGCCACCAGTTGTGTTCCCGAGGTTCCACAATCTGACCCCACTGGAGTGACTTCAGACAGTGTGCTTTCCTTTTTGTTTTTAATCAAATGCTTTTCCTTTGGTTTTTTTTCCCTTTTTTTTCTACAAATTGCCACCAATTGCCTTGTTGGTTCCCTTAGAACCCCACCATCTGACAGCAGTCACCCACTGAGTGAGTTCAGTTCAGACAATATTTTCCCTTTTTGTTTTCGATTCTAAATGCTGTTCCTTTTTTCCCCTTGTAGGTTGCCACCAGTTGTGTTTCCCCGAGATCCCCACTTTTTTACAGCAGTTACCCACTCCCCAACTGAGTGACTACTGAGTCAGTACTTTCTTTCCCCTTGCTGCTGCAATTCTTCCTTCCCAGTTAATAAGCTTTTTCTTTTGGGTTTGGCTATTGGGCAAGCTGTCACTAAGTTGTAATTCCTTCTTCTAACACACATGATCTCACTAACTTAAGTGCAGCAAGTCTTTTTTTTTTGCCATTTCCCTTTGAACAGTTTATCCAAGTTCTTGTTTCTTTGCTCTG
Organism: Neoceratodus forsteri; assembly: GCA_016271365.2. Taxonomy (NCBI): domain Eukaryota; kingdom Metazoa; phylum Chordata; order Ceratodontiformes; family Ceratodontidae; genus Neoceratodus; species Neoceratodus forsteri. Next base: position 1,409,509,403 of record CM057452.1, read on the forward strand.
CTGACAAACCAAATGTCTCTCCCCGGCCATCTTTATGTTGTTCCCCAACCCTTTTCCTGTCCCCATAATCTCTCACCCCTTCCCCCAGTTTTCCTTTAAAAACCCCATCCCCTTTCTTTCTTTTGGCTTTTAGTTTATTTATTTATTTATTTTTTATTTGCTGTGAGTGAGAGGCTAGGCATGTAGAACCGTCATTTCTTTACATCACCTCATAAATGTGACAGCTGTCATTTTTCAAATTCTGGCCAAAATATGTTTTACATTCGAAATGTGATTTTGTGGTTCCTGCAAAAGTACCTTTCAAATATAGAAATATTCTTGAAATTAAATTTCACCGTGCAAAATGTTTCACAAAATTCTCACCCTGCCATTCCCATATCTCATTATGTAAAGCTCTCCTGGTATCTAGTGGTCCCCCTGCCCTCACCAGCCCAAATTATTCTCCTGGTATCTAGTGCCCCCGATCACCCGCCGGAAATGAATAAAGCCCCTCCTCCATGTCCCTTTTAATAATTAAAAAAAAATGAAACCCACAGTCCCAGGTGTCTCGTGGTCCCCCTCCATCAGCCGATCCCAGCCGTAACTGAATAACCCCACCCCCAGTTAACCTGGCCCTCTCATTTCCTTTATTAAATAAAAAAAAAAAATAAAACCCATACTCTCTGGTGTCTACTGAACCCCCACTCTGCCATCATGAGCTGGCGCCCATCCACCCAGAACCCGATCGGACCTGCCGCACAGTCCTCCACACCTCCATGGCCGGCAGCCCGACTGGCGCTTGAATAAATTAGCACATGCTTGTACAAGTACTCACTCATTCACTGGCGCTCAGTCAGGCTGTCGGCCGTGGGTGAGTGGAGAGGCAGAGCGGCCCGATTGAGGTACTGAGAAGAGCGCAAGCTCATGACAGGTGGGGGGGTCCACTAGACACCAGGAAATGTGGGTTTGATTTTTTTTTTTTAATAAAGGACATGAGGGGGGCAGGTAACTGGGGGCAGGAAGGGCTTTATTCAATTACAGCCGGTGATTGGTCATGAAGGAGGCCACTAGACACCAGGGATCGACAAATTTTAAATTTACGTGCTAGTCCAGGACAACTGGCCTAGCCAAAAATGGTAGTCCCAGTGTTGCAAGTGGTAGTCCATGATCGGAAGGCTATATTTTAAGTAAAATCTGAAAAACATTACATAGCAACGAAGTGCATGGTGTGGGGGTTGTATTATTAATAATGTGTAGCTGTAGGCCACTGGAAAACAGGAAAAATGATGAATTTTTCTATTAAATACGGGTTGAAGTCTGAGTCATGACACGTGCTGTAGGTATGTACAGTATATAAATACATTCATATCGATAATGTGTGTGCAACAGGTGTGGACGTAAATGGAGTGTGACAAACCAGTAACTGTGTGTATAAATGTAGAATCTTACATTTATGTTCACAGTTACTATGTCTCACCATTTATGTACACAACTTCTATGTCATAAGTGCCCCCGCCGGATCTTCTGCCCTCTTTAAACTTAACACAGTATTGGCTGTCTTCGATTTACTCCCACAGTATTCCCTTCACTAAAACATGCTGGTCTAGAGTTCACATAATGAAGAATGAATATAAAGAGAAGTGACACCTTGTTAGAGCAGCTTCTTTGTTTACCTTGTAACCTTTCTCCAACCCATCACAGCTCCTCTGTACTACCAACACAAGTGCCCAAGCTGCCAACTGCCCAAACAGCTGGCCTGTGGCCAAGCCAAGTGTTTTTTTTTCAAAGCTTGTCCCCTGCAGCCACGACCCAAACAGAACACAGCAGCTTACCATAAAGAAAAAAAGAACACTCCAACAACACACTACATTTTCCAGAATTTTTTTCTCTCTCTTTTGAAAGAGCAGCCACACTCACACTGCCATCAGTACTGCCTTACACAAAGTTCACGGCTCCCCCACCCTCCTCGTGCTTCAACTTTTATTCAGCAACTCTGTACCTTTATGATTCTCTCCTCACACGAAGGGTTCACAAAACAATACTGTTACAATATATTTGCAAGTGTTTCTCTCAACTATTTTCCCTCAGTCATCTCTCTTCATTAGCTGCAATGCTGAATCTAATTTTTGCTGCCGTCTCCGTCACTTACTGTAGTTTGCTTGCAAAGTTGCCTCACACTGAAGCACTGCTGAACCGACAGTGGGGATACACAAATCCTGCTTTTAATAAATATTACTTGGGAACCAAACTTTTTATTTTTATTTTATTAACGGAATCCTCTCAGCAAAAATCCTCAGAAGACTCCTGCCCCCCCCCACCTCTACCAGTGCACTCTCTGCAAATAAGGTGAAGCCATAGACGGAGTCGTGCTACTAATTGGTGACTCCTTTGTCAATCCCGCAACCCATCGCTGGGCAACCACGCTCCTCCTCAGCCGCTCCTGCATCCCCTTGCCCTTACCTGCAGAATGCAAGAGGAAGCGGCATGACACCTCGCCATCTCCCGACCCTGGTACGCGCCTGTTCATTCAGCTGCCAATGCTACATTCCAACAATCCCTCCGGTGAATTCACCCATACCGCGCAACGCATGGCCGCTTCCATTCTAAGCAAAAATCAGCTCCACAACGTCAGATGCTGCGACCCCTCCTGGCCAGATGACAAATCACAAGTACATATAACATATTTATGTAGAGACTGATGCTTGTCCATGGGCAAGTGGCCCACTAAAACCTGGCCTGTCCATGGCAGCAATTTGGTAGCCGGGACGTCGGGGCTATGGGATTTGTCGATCCCTGCTAGTCACGGGAGAACTTCCACAGATGGGAAAATTTTGCCAACCAGTGGCAAATTTTGCCAGTTTGAAATTTAAACGCCGTCAGGTGTGTGTGTGTATCAGATGTCGCCTGGCGAAATATTTTAATGCACGAATTATGTTCAATATTTTGCTGGGCAAAATATTTCAGTTTTGCACAACACTACTGTCAGGTGGGAGTTCAGCATTTTCTGTCCCTTGTTCATGAGGAGAGGTCTTAAGAAGGTTATGTTGAAAATTTGGTGTAAAAGTATTAAAAAACAACAAAGACATGAGCCTATGTTGAATTTTGCAATGCAGGCTCATAACTTTGGTAATTTTCAATATTTTACCTCAAATTTTCAACATAGCCATTTCTTCACAGCACCTCATTAATGTGACAGCAGTCATTTTTCTGATCCTGCCCAAAATGTGTTTTTGTGTCCCAAAAGGTGATTGTGACATCATCTTTCAAACAGGAGTTAACATTTTTCTCTGCACTTGTTCATGAGGTGGGGTCATCAGAAGGCAATGGTAACAATTTGGGGCAAAAATACTAAACATAACAAGGTTGTGAGCCTGCATTCAAATTTACAAATGCAGTCTCATAACTTTGGTAATACAATAACCCACACAGTGCGCTACAATGCATCCAATACCCCAGGGCTTCTATACCAGTGACGAACATCCGGCACTGACAAATGCTTGTTTAATTTAGCAGTCGTCCAGTCTATAAGCAGAGACCCACATTTCTGTCTAAATAAAACTATACCCAAGGTCCCAGTTCCTTGCAGATGTGATCTGCTATTAAAACTAATTAAAAAAAAAAAAAAAAAGAAAACTACAGGATTTATCATTAAGAGTCCACCTGCTTTTATATTCCTGTATGTATGCCCTCTTAAGTCAGTTTCCCCTTAACAACCAAAAAAATATACTGCACAACTCTGTCTCCGAAGAAATCGGTGAGTGGTATACAAAACTAAGATATACATAGATGTGTGTGTGTGTGTGTGTGTGTGTATATACAGTATATCTATATATAAAATGGAGAAATAAATGCACTGCCAAATCCAACTTCTGACTGATATATATACGGTCATGTGATTTCTTTTTATACAGAGTGCGACCGCACACCTGCACTTACCCCAAAAAACAATTTTGCCATTTTATAAGATAGATAACCCACTCTATGGTGTGCAGTCGTTCTGATATATACATGCCAGGCGGTTGGCGTAGCACACCAAGGCGTTACCATGTCAGGCTACTGTTTTCCTACACCTAAGAGTGGGTGATATATACAAGTCTTTGCCATATCGCTTTTTTTTTTTGGTTACATTGCCCATCTGCACCATTTTAGTTACTTTCGCTTCAGTTATAGCAGTAACGAGGCAGTATAGCGCAGTGGTTTAAGGCTCTGGGCTGCAAACTTGGAGACCTGGGTTTGAATGCCACAGTCCCCACTTGCATACTGTGAGACCCCGAGCAAGTCAATCAACTTCCTTGTGCTCCCAGGTCAGACTTGAAAACAAGCTTTGGCTTAGTGTGCTCTCCTGGTTAAACAATTTCCGTTTCCCCTTCCCTTATAGCTAATTTGCTTTCCCAATTATATATGGCCATCTCAGGACCCCCAAACTTTAATACATTCCTCACTAATCTGAATTTCCTCAATGTCTGATATAGTTATTATTCCTAATGATCTGTATACCCTTACTTTTGGATTTATTTAGTTTTGCCCCTGCCACCGCACTACACTTCTGAAAATGTTGCAATGCCCTCCTCCCATATGCTGGTTCTTTAACAAAAATTCAGATATCATCTGCATATGCAAATGTCTTACTGGAAATCATCTGGGAGTCCAACGTAACCGATTAATTGTTCTATCCTGTTCTATGTGTCTAAGAACAGGATCTATACAGAAAACATATAAAACAGGACCTAAAGGGCAGCTCTGTCCGACCCCAGTAGTCAATTTACACATACTCCCAACTGTCCCATTAATTAAAGAATTTACAGCAGCATTGGTATAAGGTACTTTGATAAAATATGAGGGTTACTCACTTGTAACTTTAGTTCTAGGAGTGGTACATGGTGCAAATCCACACTTGGGCAGCTCATCTTTCCCTTTAATTCTTGCCAAAGGTCTTCATGCTAAGCTCCTTCCACCCACCCGGGTGGTGTCCCCCTCAGCACCGCCCCGTAATGTCAGATCTTGCACGCAGGAAGCAAGGCTCCATGTGCCACTTGCCAGGGGAGATCGGGTGGGTTGTGTTTGATGTGCACTGTGTACCACTTCAAGAAAATACAGTTACGTAAAAACTTATCGTAACAGTAGATCTTTATGGGGTATCTCTTGCAGCAGGTAATACACTTGGGTCGTCGCCAGAGGTCGCTGTGGCACACCACAGCTCTTCTAGCAGTCTTTTCCAGGGGCTGCCCACAAATGACATCACCTTCCTGTTTCCTATATAAGTGTGGGCGGTCCCTGGTATCCTCAGTTTCCCCAGCTGGATTAAGCTTGCTAAGAGAGGACCGAGGGGAAGCTGAGGTACTATAGGTAACCCAACCCATAAGTCATCAGACCAGAATTTGATCTCCTAGAGAAGGAGGGGGATGGAGGGCGGGATCATACCTGCTGCAAGAGATACCCCTCAAAGATCTACTGTTACAGTAAGTTTTTACGTAACTGTACTATCTTCCACGGAGTGATCTCTTGCAGCAGGTAATACACTTGGGATGAATCCCAAGCAGTAAACCCAAGAAGGGTGGAATTATGACAGGAGGCCTTGTAGGACAGCTCCGGCAAAGGCCGTCCTACGGTGTGAAGCAACGTTTAAGTTGTAGTACTTCATGAAAGTATGAATTGTGGCCCAGGTAGCTGTGTTGCAGATACTTGTGATAGAGGCCCCTTTAAAACAGGCCGCTGTGGTAGCCATAGCTCTGGTAGAATGGGCTTGGACAGGCCCTGGTAATGGCTTGTTATATTTTGTGTAACAAAATATGATACAGTGTGCTAGCCAATTGGAAAGGGTCCGTTCAGTGACCGGGAGACCTTCCCTGTTTGAGGCGAAGGCAACAAAAATTTGAGAGGTCTTCCTAATCGATTTAGTTTGATTATTATAGTATCGTAATACACAATGGACATCTAGAGTATGTAGGAGATATTCTCCTCGATTGGAGTGTTCAGAGAAATATACTGGTAACTTCAAGGATTGATTTAAGATGTTCTGACACTACCTGAGGTAGGAAGGAAGGACTGGTATGAAGTGCCACTCTGTCTTTGTGAAAAATTAAGTAAGATTCTCTACACATGAGGGCATGCAGCTTGGAAATACGCTGAGCTGAAGTGACAGCCACTAAGAATAGTGTTTTCCAAGAAAGAAAATGGAGGTCACAAGTGGCCGCAGGTTCAAAGGGTTCAAGAGTTAATTTTTTTTATCAGAAAATTGAGATCCCACAGAGGGATGGGTCGTCTCATAGGTGGCTTAATATGTAACATTCCTCTTAAAAACATTTTGGCCAGATAATGTTGCTACAGTAATCTGCCATCAAGAGGTTCATGGAAGGCAAAAATGGAGGCCAAATGGACTTTGATAGAGGAACAGCATAATTCTGTCTCGTCGATCGAGGCCAGGTAATCCAATACTTTCGTCAATGGGCAAGAAAAATGATCTAATGACTGGGAGGCAGCCCAAATGTAAAAGCGTTTCCATTTGGCATTATAAGTTTCCCTGGTAGCTGGTTTACGTGAGGCCAACAGAATACTGGCCACAGGAGATGACACTTGGAGACGTGCTATGAAAGCGTCCTCAGGAGCCAAGTGTGAAGGTGTAGTGACTTCAGGTTGGGATGTAGAAGTGTCCCCTGATTCTGAGTCAAGAGATGTGGTCTTATTGGTAATGGGATAGGTTCCTCTACTGAGAACTGTTGATGCAGGGGGCACCACACCTGCAGAGGCCACAGAGGGGCTATGAGAATCATGATGGCAGGTTCAAGTTATAATTTCAGTAGAGTCCGTTGCAGGAGGGGGACGGGGGGAAAGGCATATAAGAAGAGTCCTGTCCTTGACTGGGACAGGGCATCTATAGACTGTCACCTTTTGCTCAGGATAATGGAATAGTATCTGGAGAGACGGTAATTGACAGGAGAGGCAAACGGATCCAGCTGCGCGGTCCCCCACAAATGAAAGATTTTCTGAAGAACTTTGTGATGTTAAGTGTCCATTTGTGTGTGGAAGACTGGCGACTGAGAACGCTGGTCAGGAGACTGTGGCATCCTGGTAGATGGATGGCTGTCAGTAAAAGGTGATGCCGTATGGCTTCTTGCCAGACCAGAATCGTCTCTCTGCATAGAGAACGGGACTTCACACCTCCTTGTTTGTTGAGGTAGGAAACTACTGATGTGTTGTCCGACTGAACCAGCAATGGTCCTAGGGACAACTGAGGTTGAAAAACCTGGAGGGTGAAGCGGATCGCTCTCATCTCTAGGAGATTTAGGTTGGGAAGAATGGGTCCACTTGCCTTGTGTCCTGTAAGGACCAAGATAGCCAACTCAGTTAAGAAGAGGATAAAACCTTTTAGGTACATCAGGGAGCAAAGGAAGACTAAGGAGGATAGTGAGGCTTAATAAAGGGAGGGTGGGCAGAGGGTGACTGTGAAAAGGCAGAGATACTAAACAAATATTTTGCTCAGTATTTACAAATGAAGAGGGGGTACCTAAAACAAACAGTAGAAACACTCTGGATACAGAAGTTGATACCAGCCCATTTACAGAAGAAAGGGTGCTGAAATAACTCTTAAAACTGAAGGTGGACAAAGCAATGGGGCCTGATGGGATTCATCCCAGACTCTAAAAGAACTAAGGGTAGAACTAGTGACACCACTGACTACCCTCTAACAAATCATGGGAGGATGGGGTTGTACCTGAGGACTGGAGGAGGGCAGATGTGATTCCCCTTCACAAAAGTGGGAGCAGGGCAGAAGCAGGAAACTACAGACCTGTTAGTTTAACCTCAGTGATAGGAAAATGATGGAATCACTTCTGAAGGAAAGAATTGCCAGTACCTAGAGGCCAGAGGGCGCAGGACCCAGGCAGCATGGATTCACCGGGAAGGTCATGCCAGGCAGATCTAATAGATTTCTTTGACTGGGTGACCAAAGTAATAGATCAGGGAGGGGCTGTGGACATGGCCTACCAAGACTTTAGCAAGGCATTTGACTCAGTCCCACACAAAAGATTAATACACAAGTTAGCCAGCCTGGAGTGGGTCCCAAGATGATAGCCTGGGTAAAATTGGCTAGAGAATAGGACACAGAGAGTAATAGTAAATGGAGTCCACTCTGAAGAAAGGGGGGTTACTAGTGGGGTGCCGCAGGATTCAGTATTAGGACCGGTCCTCTTCAATGTCTTTGTAAGCGACATTGCAGAGGGACTGGAAGGAAAACTATGTCTCTTTGCAGATGACACAAAGATCTGCAACAGAGTTGATGTGCAAAGTGAGGTGGAAAGGATGAGAAGGGACTTGGCAAGGTTAGAGGAATGGTCAAATGTATGGCAGCTTAGATTTAATGCTAAGAAGTGCAAGGTAATGCACCTGGGAAACAAAAACCCAGGGGGAAAAGTACACAATGGGGGGTGAGATACTAACAACAACAAAAATGGAAAGGGTAGTCATATCAGATGACTTAAAGGTGGGCAAGCAATGTGAGAGGGCAGTAAGGAGGGCTGTGGGATACTGGGATGCATAGGGAGAGGCATCACCAGTAGAAAACAGGAAGTTGTTATCCCTCTGTACAAACAGCTGGTGAGACCCCATCTGGAGTACTGTGAGCAGTTCTGGAGACCCAATCTCCGCAAGGACATAGACAAGATGGAAGCTGTCCAGAGGAGACCTAAAATGGTGCAGGGTCCGCACTGGAAGACATATGAAGAGAGACTAAAGGAGCTTAATATGTATAGCCCTCGAGGAAAGGAGGAGAGGGGGACATGATAGAAACTTTCAAGTACCTTAAGGGACTCAACAAAGTCAAGAGAGTAGCATCTTTCAAAAAAGAAGTGCAAGAACAAGGGGCACAATTTGAAGATTGGGGGAGGGAGGGCTCAGAGGTAATGTAAGGAAGTATTTTTTCACAGAGAGGTTGTGGATGCATGGAGCGGCCTTCTGGAGGTGGTTGTGAGTCAAAACAGTGGTTGAATTCAAGCATGCATGGGACAGCCATAAGGCAATTCTAGGGGTGGGGTAGAAAAGTAGGCTGCTGGTTAACTAGGATCTGCAGCTTATCCATTAGAGTGAGAAATGGGCGAGACTGGGTGGGCCAAGCAGTCCTTATCTGCCGTCAAATTCTATGTTTCTATGTGAGTAGGCTCCCCACCCTTCTAGGGATGCATCTGTGGTGAGCGTGGGGTGGGGAGACTGGAAGGCATGCCTTGAGATAGATTGGCTTGGAGGGTCCACCATATACGGTGGACCTCAGCATAGGAGTGACTGATTTTGTCTTTGAAATTTCCTGTTCTTTGAGACCATTGGTTCTGGAGAACCCACTGGACTGGTCTCATGTGAAGATGGGCAAGCGCCATCGTAGATCCTATTTGCCATAGGAGGCATAACATGCATTTGGCTGGGGCTACTTTTTGAGCTTGTATCTGAGAAGCCAGAGATAGGAACTTGTCTTGTCTGCCGGCAGGGAGGTAAGCCCTGGCGAAGACTGTGTCCAGGACCGCTACTATATATTGGAGCGATTGTGTAGGGGTCGGACTGGACTTCGCCAGTTGACCGTAATCCCTAAGGAGTAAAACAAGAGTTAGGGTTGCTTGAAGGGAGGAAAGCAGAGAGGTTCTGGACCCTGCCTTGAGAAGTCAGTCGTCCAGATATGGAAGACAAAGTGCCTGCTCCTAACGAGGGCTGCTGCTACTACAGCTAGACACTTGGTAAACACTCTCTGGGCGGAAGAGGCCGAATGCAAGTGCCCAAAATTGTAATGTTGTCCCAACAGGTGAAAACGAAGAAACCTGTGGTGGGCAGGATGGATGGGGATATGTAAGTAGGCATCCTTCATATCTAGGGCACATAGACAATCCCCTTGTTTCAACACTGGCATGATGGAAGTTAGGGTGACCATGCGAAACCTTTTGTACTGGATGTGTAGGTTCAATGGTCTGAGATCTCCAGTTCGTTTCAGCACCAGGAAGAAACAGGAATAAAACCCTTTTAATGCTTGGTCAGAGGAGCCTGGGTTCCTCCTGGAGAATGGGAATGTGATTGGGTGGGTAGTGGACGAGGGGATGAGGGTAGGTATGGAAATAAGTTCCAGAGTGTGACCCTGTGAATGATCTGAAGTACCCACTTGTCTGATGTGATTGTTTGCCAGGCCTCTAAATGGAGGGCAAAGTGACCCCCACGGCTTGGAGGCCTGATAGAGGATTGTGGATAAAGTCCCAGCTGGTCACTGGGAGGTGGTCTGACCAGCCCCACCAGGAGAGTGGGAGGCGGGAGCCCTTGTCGACAGAGATGTTGGTCCTGGAAGGTTGGGAGTGACCACGTGATCCATCTCTATGTGAGCCTCTGTATTTTACATAGAAACATAGAGTTTGTGACGAGATAAGGACGCTTGGCCCACCTAGTCTGCCCATTTCCCTACCTGATGGATAAGCTGCAGATTCTAGTTAATTAACAGCTTGCTTCCTCCTACCCCTAACTAAAATTGCCTTTTGCCTGTCCCATGCATTCTTGAATTTTCCCACTGTTCCTGACTCCACAACCTCCTCAGGAAGGCTGTTCCATGCATCCACAACCCTCTCTGTGAAAAAATACTTTCTAACGTTACTTCTGAGCCGTCCCCCTCTATCTTCAAATTGTGCCCCCTTGTTCTTACACATCTCTTCTTCTAAAAGATACTACCCTCTTGTACTTTAATTCCCTTGAGATACTTGAAAGTTTCTATCACGTCCCCCCCTCCCTCCTTTCCTCAAGGGTATACATATTAAGCTGCTTTAGTCTCTCCTCATATGTCTTCTGGTGCAGACCCTGCACCATTTTGGTAGCCCTCCTCGTGAACAGCCTCCACTCTGTCTATATCTTTGCGGAGATAGGGTCTCCAGAATTGCACGCAGTACTCCAGATGGGGTCTCACTAACTGTCTGTACAGAAGGATAACAACTTCCTTTCTGAATTGGCTCAGCAAATTCAAGTTTATTCAATACTAAGTGGCCCAGTTTCCAATTACCCCACTTAGTGGAGTCCTGGTGCCCTCTCCCCCATCACCTGTTTCATGATAGGACCATGATCTGAAATTACAGGGGAGGCAGTACAGCATAGTGGTTAAGAGCACTGAGGGGAATTATATTCATATGAACACATCAGTAAGACTTATCCGCTGACTTGTTATACCTCTAGGGAAAATGCCACAGTGAAATGTTGTAATAGCCTTCCTAATCTGATGGTCCAGGACCATGGTAAAACAGGTTTCTACCAAAGGGGAAATTATTAAGTTAGCCAATATAGGATGAAATTGGTTTTGATTAAGCAGTTTTTATAGTATTAGGGACTGTTCTCCACAACTGGCTTGCCCAAGAGAAAATCAGAATCTCTATTATAATCAGTTATCAGTTTGGGGCCTTAAAGACATTTGGTGTATTTTATATTAGACTGTCCGTGAGTATCCATATTATTCTTTGGTACATGGTACATATAGTCAGACTGATCTCTGGTAGCCCATTGTTTTTATTGTTTGGTTTTACAATTGGTGGCCAGGAAAGAGTAAGCCGAGACTTGTTTCCAGGTCAGTCCTGGGGGCATAAGGAAGTTAAGTGACTTGCTAATGGTCACGTAGCATATAAGTGGTGGATGTGGGATTTAAACTCAGTTCTCCAGGGCTGCCCCTCAGTGCTCTTAACCACTACGCTATACTGACTCCCCTGTAATTTCAGATCATGGTCCTGTAATGAAACAGGTGATGTGGGAGGGGGCACCAGGACTCCGCTAAGTGGGGTAATTGGAAACTGGGCCACTTAGTATTGAATAAACCTGAATTTGCTGAGCCAATTCAGAAAGATATTCAAGAGTTTCTGTCCTTTAATAAAGGCTCTGCGTCATCTGTTGGCATAGTGTGCAACTCATTAAAAGCCCGCATTAGCAGACGGACTTAAGCTTATTCCAGACATGTTAAAAAGCATCATCTAGAGCAGCTATCAAATGGAGACTGAACTGGATAATTTATTGAAGGAACATGAAAAAATTCCCCCCTCCTGCTCTGTACCGTAAAATTACGCTTAAACAAATGGCATGTAATGAGTTCACTGAATGTAGCCTAGCTTATTATCATGCCAGGTATTATGATAATAAAACAGCAGACTTCTGGCATTTCAGCTTAGAAAGCTGAACAACATTGATGCACATGGCAAATTCACACACCTAATAAAGGTCTTGTAGTACTTTGGACTCTTAGGCCCTGTCCACACTACACCAGTATAACAGTTCGGTAACGTTACAGAGGGCTTAAACTGTTGGCGTAATGGTTTGCGTTTACACTGGTAACGTTACAGAAGGTGTTTTCGGAACCATGATAGAAACCTGTTGTGAGGTGGTTTCAATAACGGTTCCTGTAACGGTTGCAGTTCTGTAACATTACCAGTGTGTGTCTAAATGCTCCACCATGTTGCCTCCAGTCCCCCACCATACCTGCATGCATTGCAGCACTGGTGTAATGCATGCAGGGGGCGGAGGCTACCAGGGCTTACCAACGGCAATGTGAGGCACGAGCGCAGGCTGCAATATTGGGCAGTCTCCATAGCAGGTTAACAACCTACAGCGGTATGCCCACCCCTGGAGTTACCATGTGCCCCACTTGACCTACCCCTGTCCTCACATGCCTCCCTGAGGCCGCCTCCTGAAGTATCCATATACTGTCGTGATGACACCTCTCACTGTGATGGGCGCTGGAGTGCCCGCCTGTCCATCAGGCTGTGGCATCATTACTACCTGTGGAGCGGTGCCAGTAGTGCACACATACAGTGGTTGAGCTCCTGAGTGCATCGTGTAACACCGCTGTGGTGGCCAATAGATGTGGTACTGTGTACAGGGAGTGGTGGGGCACACTGATAGCAGTAGTGGAGGGGCTGCCATCAGCCATTCGGCAGCAGTACCTGACCGGCTATCATGCCCTGGTGCCCTACCCCGTTGGACATGTTGCCATGTCACACACTCTCCCTCCCTCCCTCAGCAGTATCTCCCTGTATCCACCATGCAGCCCCCCCCCCCGCGCCTTCTACCTGTCGCCTCCACACCATAGGTGTGTAACAGATCATTGCCATACTATATGTTGCACATTATGGCTTCTACAGATGCATACTACCCCACATGTATTGCAGTGGGTGCCTCTCATCAAAGCTGTCCTCACCAGGTGCACCATGGAATATGCTCCGCTTCGACGGGGTTGGGACCACACATACTATCACACACAATGTGGACAGGCTGTACCGTTTTCAATCCTTTATCAAACTGTTCACTGGCAGTGTGGACACACTGTACCATTTACGGTCTGTAACGGTTTGGAACCGTTACAGATTTCAAGTGGTGTAGTGTGGACGGGGCCTTAGGCAAGTCAGGCTGCTTTCCTTAATTTCTTTAGAAATACATATACTAAAAGTGCAGGGAACCTCAAGAATCAGGGCCCACATCCCTTTTTGCAGGGGTTGGAGATGCTGCAGCTATCAGATCAGGATATTAGTAACTCAGACTCTCCAATTACTAGCGCAGAAGTGCTGCAAGTGGTAGGGTTTCTGACATCAGGTAAACTACCAATGGCATACCAATGGAATTTTATGACTGGGAGATAGATACGGTAGCTGAGCCTTCACATGAAACTTTCTGTAGCTTTGACCAAGAATGCCCTTCCCCTTCTTTTTAAGGAGCAAGAGTGGTCCTGTTGCCAAAGCCAGGAAACCTAAGGAAAAAGTGGCATCATTTCAGCCTAGTGCATTGTTGAAACCTGACTTCAAAGTATTGACAAAATTGTGGCTTGTAGATTGAGAAGCTCCTTCCTCTTTGATTACAACTGATCAGACTGGCTTTGTGGTAGGTCAATACAGCATTTAATCTTTGCAGCCTGGTTAATGTGTTGGCTAATGCAGCAGGGGATCCTAAGGTGAAGGTGTGGCTCAATGCAGAAAAAGCTTTTGATCACCCTTAAACAAGTACAGAAAACTTTGCCAATTTTACATTCTTAGTTCCTATTATGCCACACTTTATACACAATATGAAGAACCAGATTTGGCACAGTATAGGTGCTAGTTTGATCATTTACAGCTGCCGCAGTTGTCCGAAGAACATAACTTGGCAGCTAACATCGCCAATAACTTGAACAGAGTTGTAACTGGCTCTTTCAGCTATGAAATCTGGGAAATGCCTGCGCACCGATGGCTACCAAACCGAAATATAAAGTGAAGGAAACACTGTTACTCCAATGCTGCAAGCTTTACAGGACGTACAAGGAGATTCACCACCCCTCCTGGCAATTTGCCACAATCTCTGTCATTTAAAACCACAGAAAATCCGATCTGCCCAGAATCTTACAGACCGATATCTATATTAAATATTGATTACGAACTGTTTAGAGCCATAATAAGCGAAATGATTAGAAGAATCTTACCTAAACTAATTCATCATGATCGAACAGAATTTATAACAAAGCAACAAACTCAAGGCAATATAAAACAGACTATCTCTCTCCTTCAGTACATGTCCAGGACTTGGCAACCTACACTGCTGTTGAGGCTGGACATGGAAAAACATTGAAAGGGTTGCATTAAAGTTTTTAAATTACACCCTATTCAGGTTTGGCTTTTCCCACAGTATAGTTCAGTCATTAGGAGATATGCAATCATCCTCAAGTTACAGAGTGGGCAAATGGCTCACTATTCCACCTATTTGGACTCAACCGTGGCATGAGACAAGGATGTCCATTATCCTCCTATTATATGCCTTAACAGTAATACCACCTGTCCGGCAATTAGGAGAAAAGACATCATACAGGGTATTTCTCCTCATGGTACAATGCATTAGTTAATATTTTATGCAGATCTGCTGATTTATTTAACACTTCAATTCCTTCCTGCCAGAACTCTGGACGAGTTGCACACATATCTGAAGTTGTCGAGCTACAAACTAAATGTAGATAAAGCAGCTGTACTACACATAAATTACAAACCAACCCCCCCACCACCAAAAGCAGCAGGAATATAAATTAAGGTGGAACTAAGGCAGGATTAAATACCTTGGGGTCTATTTCCAGAGGACCTCTCCACACAATATGAATTAAATTACACGCTGTTATTACATAATATCACCTCCGATATTGCTAGATGGGCTATTCTTTCTCTAACATTTAGTCACAAGATAAAGCGATATGGACGGACATATTTCTAGGCTATTATATCTGATGATAATAAAATGTTTATTTTTTATTTTTTTTATTTTACACAGAATGCAGTTTGTTAGGGTAAACCGTATTTTCAACAACTACCTTTACAGTTACAGATACATCAATTCATACATACTTACATTCCACACTCAAATACATAACACATTTAAAACAACTGCTTAGGAATTGTAGTAACAATCACACATGACTTAATGTTCTGATATCTTTCTGAAATTTGTATAAATGTTTTATAGATTTTATGTCATCGTGGAAATTCATTCAAGCCCTTGCCATGGTTAATTGTAAAGTTGCATCCTCAAAACTATTGTGTGACCTGAATTTAAACTACTAGCTCTTAAATTGTACCCGTTATCTACCACTGTTTCACATTTTACCAAATGCCACAGTGAATACGACTCTGAGTAAATAAGATCATGGCACCAGTACAGCCATAAATATAATCTTTTTTCCTCCAGCCTTAGCCAGTCCAAAATCTGGTAAACTTTACAATGATGTGTCCCATAAAAACACTCTTTGTTACGAATCTTGCAAGACTTCTATAGCAAATTTGATCTATTTTACATAAAACGGTTCTAGTGGTATTCCTGTATACTACACATCTATATTCTAGAACTGGAATTAATAATTGTTTTACTATTTTACCCTTGCGTATTTTTTGTAAGACAATTAGATACGCGTCTCAATTAACCCAGTTTCTGAGTCAGTCTTTTTCTAATCGTTTGATTTACATGCTCTTTATAATTCATTATTTTTTATTTTTTAACCTGGAGAGACACACTAAGCTGAAGCTCGTTTACAGGTATGACCTGGGAGCACAAGGAAGTTTAGTGACTTGCTCAGGGTCACACAGTAAGCAAATGGGGGCTGTGGGATTCAAACCCAGGTCTCCACGTTTGCAGCTGAGAGCCTTAAACCACTGCACTATACTGCCTCCTAGTCTCTCATCTATCTCCTTTTATTCTTCTTTTGATATCTTTTACTTCCAGACAAAGTAAATCAGTGTTAGAAATTCATTTTAAAAAGTGGTGTTCCACATGGAATACCATTTCCCAAGATTTGGTATTCCATCTCAAAAACTGGTATAGCAACCCAATTTTTGTATACCACTAGTTTTACTCATTAAATACAGTGAAACCCACTTAAGCACATAGTCTCGCCCCAAGCCCAGATTATGCATTTTAAGCGGGTTATTCATATAAGCGATCTTCAGTGTATTTTGTTGTTTTCCTACGTTTGGACGTCCGTTTTATTTGTGGTTGTATCTGTAGTGATTTGTGCTTGGTGACTGACTACTAAAAAGGCAGGATTTTTTTTAACCTTTATTTATTACCTATTTTAAAATCCACTCAGGTACTGTGTTGTGTTGATCTCTTACTGAATAGTCGAGAAGTGCTCAGTTCATTTAGACTGCCTCTGCTTCTCCTTAGACGCTCTGCTGCACTCCTTTGCCATTGGAGCTGTTGGTGTTCCATCTTCCTCCCCCTCCTGATCATCCTCATCCTCCTTCCGGCCATCTGGCACCGATGCTACTGCGAGTTCTTCATCAGTCAGCATCCTGGTGCACTGGAGGTCGTCGTTGGCTGTGACAAACTCATCGAACACTGCTTGAGTGATAAAGTCCGGAGCAGTGACTGTGTCATCTTCTGTCTCCTCATTCTCTCCTGAGCTCTCCTTTGGAAACCGGCTTTTCAGTAACAATTTTGAATTATTAAGGTCTTTACCTCTGCCCATGCTTGACTGAGCATGTGAATCGTCATCTAGAATAAATTAAGTGCCTTGACCTTGTCTGCGAGGGTTAGCTATTTTCTCTTCTGTGTGTCTGCCATTGTTGTTGAACCAAGGATTTGAACAGGTTATTGATGACACTTGTTAAACAGAGAGGGGTCGGGTGAGAACAGGTGGCCATTGTTAGTACCATTAGCGTTAATGACTTAATTGCACTTAATCGGACGCACCTGGGAGGTGTGAAAGCCAGACAATGGCTGACTGGTTGAAGGAGCGGACTTTTTTTATGCAATTAAAAGGGCTATAATAATGTGTTTAAACAATCTCAATACAATGGGGGAGATAGCAAAGGAATCAGGACTTGAATTTTATGTGAGTAAGCAGATTATGTGATTAAGTAGTATGTGTTTAAGTGGCTCAACTGTACTTAGAAATATCACACTTCATCTTGTACATAAGTTTCCTTAAATTAATAGCACAACACATTTTAAGTGTTATGGTAAAGTACAATGATGCCCCCACACTTTAGACCCACAGTATTTTTTCCCAAAACAATAATGGCACAGCACATTAACAAGAATGTTTAATTGGCCCAAATGTTTCAGTTATATCTAAGTAACTTTAGGGCACTTCTCAAATTCCTGGTGCAGTTTCAGACTAATGTGATGATACCCTCTCAAACCAGTAAGTAGAAATACTACTTGCACTCAAAAAACATCTCTCTTTTCTGCTACATCACAAAACTCCTGTAGAGGTTTGCATCAGTTCATAACGTTTAACAAAAAAAAAAAAAAAAGCCATCTCAATTTTTAAAGTGATTTTAGAATTGCTATGTATATAGTAATGATTTTAGAAAGCGATGGATAGTTTTACTGTATAAATCATATTATGGTTGTGTGAATCCTTCTGTATGTAATGAACTTCAACCTCTCAATTTCCAGCTTGGCAGCAATAGTATTTTAATGAACTAAACTATAAATGATAGAGGATTGTGTCAAAACGGTGCTTACTTTAAATATATATTTTTTTGCACTTTCATCAGTCTGTGAATTTGGACACTTCGCACTTCATTCCTGCACTTGCGCTTAATTTATTTATTTTTGAGTACTCACTGAATCAATTGTCCGGCAAGCTGCACCATTATTGTGCACTTGCATCAGTTTATGCTCAACAGCGTCAAGTGTTACCACACCAGACATTTTCTTGTGCAGATTACTCCACCTTGCACAAAACTACTGAAACGATGCAGATGCAAAAGAAACATGCCACTGTTTTCATCAAAATGCAGTGACAAGTCTGATGCCGAAAGTCAGAAAAATCTAAAGAATAACTCTAACCCTTAGGGTTACCAGTCTCAGGGGCAAAAACACAGTCAGGCTGAAGACAGCTCTCCTTGGAACACTCTGCTAGAGGGTGAAAAATGAGAGAAACAAGTTTTAAAACTTACCTAAGACACCAGGCTAGCAGGCAGACATAAAAAGTTATGACTGACAATGAAAGCACGATTGTCGCATGGCAGTCCTGCAAGTATCCTGATGGTGTGCTGCAACATGGTTAGTACCTGGTGGAAAGAAGGGATCACGGACAAGATGGATGTAACCCAGCAGGGCCAGAGACTTGTCCCACATGGTTTGACAACTAGATTTCAATCAGTCTGCAATGCAATTGGCACGATCAGAAATTATGAAGACGGATGGGGGGAGCTCACAAAATGGACTCGGCTGAACCTCAAAAGTTGCAGGGATCATTCGAAAGGGTCAGCTGCCAAATGGTATTCCACGAGGTTTACCAGCAGACAATATTTAGTGTTCCCTGCATGATTTCTAGTATGCAAGGAACACCAAATAGTGGGGAATTTCGAGCCCTGTAAATGCATTTTTGTTTATTAGGAGACGTGATTTATTAAACCAGGATTCCACTGAGGTCACATCCTCTTGTAGTTTTTGCTCCAGTAAGGCACGACTGTCAGCAGACACCACCAATATGGTGTCGTCTGCATACAGTCAGACCCCACTGTTGACTATACTCTTAGTTAAATCATTTACAAATATGTTGAAGAGCAAAGGGCCTAATATGGAGTCCTGCAGTACTACTCTTTTTACTTAAGGCCTTGCTGAGGTCCATGAACACCGCCTTTGTATCCCTGCTTAAGTTCAGGGAAGTTATGACCAAATTATTAAAGTCAGTCAGGCAGTGCTCGTAGACCTCCCCACCAGCATTACAGTTACATAGGAACTTACCGTAACAATAGATCTTGAGAGGTTCCTGAAGTAGGTCATTGCATATAGGACTATGCGATCTAAGCGTCGAGCCATATGGCAGACTTTTCTAGCAATTCCGATGGGGACAGCCCTCCTGATGTCACATGACTGGCGTCAGCATGGCGTATATAGTGGGCGGTCCCCGCCCGCCCTCCAGAGCCAGGAAGAGGTCTGACAGCAGGAGGGAACAGGATTTGGAGTCCCTGTAAGAAATAAAATGAGGGGAAGGAGGGAGGGAAAATATGACCTACTGAAGGAACCTCTCTCGAAGATCTACTGTTATGGTAAGTTCCTAAGTAACTGCACTATCTTACTTCGAGAGGGTTCCTTCAGTAGGTCATTACATATAGGACAGAGTCCCAAGAAGTCCCTCCAAAGAGAGACCGAGAAAAAACAGGGAGGAGGAGAAAATAGCTCCAACAGAAACGGAACCAGAATGGACCCAGCCTAGGACAGAAGGCCCTGCAAGACGGCTAGGCCGAAGCCAGCCCTCTACCTAGAAGCAATGTCCAGACTAGTGGTTGGTAAAGGTATGGACAGAACTCTAAGTGGCTGCGGCACAGATATCAGCCACAGAGACACTCCGTAAAAAGGCAGCGGAGCAGCCATGCCCCTAGTAGAATGACCCTGATTGGACCTGGCAGAGGTTTGTCATACTTTTGGTAACAATACCGAATACAGTTGCCTAACCATTTGGAAAGGCACTGCTTGGAAATCGCTTTGTCCATAGACCTGGGGCCAAAAGAAACAAAAAGCTGATCGCAGCTATGGAAATTCTTGGTCCGGTGTGTGTAGCACCAAAGGATCCAATGGACGTCCATGGTGTGCAGAAGTGCCTCACCTCTATTGGAAGGGGACAGAAAGTAAACAGGAAGCTCTACTGATTGGTTCAGAGTGGCTTCTGACACCACCTTGGGAAAAAACTTAGGATTTGTCCTGAGGACCTCTCGGTCCTTGTGGAAAATAAGATAAGGCTCTTTACAAACCAGAGCGTGAAGCTTCGAAATCCTTCGGGCTGACGTAATGGCAACGAAAAATAACATCTTCCAGGAAAGGAAGTGCAAATCACAGCTCATGGTCGGCTCAAAAGGGGGAAGAGTGAGCTTCTCCAACACAAAGTTCAAATTCCAAGGTGGAGTTGGACTGCGGATGGAGGGTTTCAAATGGAGGATCCCTTTCAGAAAGGTTTTTGAGACTTCCAACTGAGTAACTGGTTTACCATCCACCAGCTTGTGGTACGCCGAAATTGCAGAAAGGTGGCCCTTCAAGGAACAGTATGACAGAACAGAGTCTGACAGATGAAGGAGGTATTCCATGATTTGAGGGGCAGAACAAGAAAAGGGGTTCCAATTCTTGGAAGTCACCCAGATGGAAAACCGTTTCACTTCATGGCATAAGTGGAACACATAGAGGTTTTCTCTATAAGGACTTGAGCGACTCGGGAGGAGACCCTGAAGTAGAAATCGCTATGTCTGCAGGAGCCATGCATGAAGATGCAGTGTCCTGCGCCGGATGTACCAAGATGACCCCAGTCCTGGGTCAAGAGGTCGTGGGTCACTGGAAGTGGAACCGATGGTTCCTGGATAGCTGTTGTAACAGCGGAAACCAAATTTGTCTTGGCCAGAGAGAAGCGTGTGAATCATCCTCGCCTTCTCTGCTTGAAGCTTAAGAGGACCCTCTGGGGAATGGGAAATGGAGGAAGGCATACAAAGATTTCCTGTCCAGGAGAGAGACAGCGATCGTGCCAAAAAGCACCATGCCCTGGAACAAGCAAGCAAAAACTGGAAAGCTTTGCGTTGTATTTGGAGGAGAAAAGGTCGATTTCTGGATGCCCCCAATTTAGGAAAAAGAGAGTCTGCCACTTCCTGATTTAATTCCCACTCATGAGCTAGGGTCCGAGACCTGCTGAGCCTGTCCGCTAGGACATTTATAACACCTGGAATGTGCACGGCCACAACAGCCAGATTACGCTGGACCACCAGTTCCATACCCATCGCCTACCTGCACAGAAGTGCAGATCGGGTTCCTCCTAATTTGTTGAGGTACCAGACTACAGACATACTGTCCGTTTGGACCAGCAGTGATCCCTTGGGAAGGAGGGTCTGAAAGGCTTGCAAGGCGACAAGACTGCTGTCATCTCCAGAACGTTGATGTACAAAGGTGTTTCCAAGCTGGACCACAGTCCTTGAGCTTGGTGTTCCCAAGATGCACTCCCATCCCATGTTTGAAGCGTCCGTAGTTAGGGATGCCAAAGGAGCAGGGCTCCTGAAGGGAGACCCACGGAAAGGTTGCAGGGTCCCTCCACCAAAGCCATTCTTTTTGAACTGCTGCAGAGACCAGTACCGGATGGTCCAGTTCATCCAGGAGGTGGTCCCACTGCATGCGCAAGGACCACTGAGTAACTCTCATGTGAAGCCTCACCAGGGGAACAGTAGTGATGGAGGCTGCCATCAGGCCTACAAGGGGAAGGATCTCCTGGGCTGGGATGGTCCTGGATGAAGCCACTCGGGAAGCCTGATGGATCAGGGTCTCCACCCTGTCTGGAGGAAGGAAGGCTCTGTGCATTAGACCGTATCCTAGAATGCTCCAATGAACTGTAGTCTCTGGGACGGGATCATGGATGACTTGGGAATATTGATAGTAATCCCTAGTCTGCCAAAGGGGTCCAAGGTGAAACAGAGTGCCTCCAGTAAAGTGTCCCTGGAAGGGGCTGAGATCAGCCAGTCATCCAGGTAAGGGAAGACTGCAATACCCTGGTGTGCGTAAGAAAGCCGCCACCACCGCCAGGCACTTGGTAAACACCCGGGGTACCAAGGACAGACCAAAAGGGAGTGCTTGAAATTGGAAGTGCTCCCTTTGGAAGTGGAACCGCAGCAAACGGCGGTGGCTGGGGAAGATCGGGATGTTTAGGTAAGCATCCTGCATGTCCAGAGCGCACAACCAATGGTCCTCCAGAAGGAGTAGGAGGAGACTCTGGAGCATCAACATCCGAAACGTTTTGTACTCGACAAACTGATTGAGGTTGCTTAAGTCGAGAATGGGTCTGAAGTCTGTCTTTTTGGAACCAGGAAAAATAGGAGTAAAACCCCTGCCCCTTTGCCAAGGGGAACACGCTCTATTGCTTCCTTGAGCAAGAGGCTTTGAACTTCTTCTCGAGCGAGAAGAGCCTGATCCCTGGGGTAAAAAGACCTTTTGGCAGAGATTCTGGAGGAAGTTCCAGAAACTCTATGGTGTGTCCAACAGACACCAGTTACAGGACCCATGCTTCAGAGGTTGTTGCCTTCCATTCCTGCGCATGGTGGTGAACCTCCCCCCACCTGCTCCTCGTTGTGAGACTGATGAGGGTAGTGGGGATAGTGAGTCAGGAAGTGGCAGGATGTTCAGGGAGGGTCCCCTGCGTCTCTGGTTCTTGGAGGCCGGAGGAGTGGCGGAACCCGTGGATCTTGGGGTGCTGTCTTGCGCCAGCCGGGCCTGCTTCAGGTCCTTTTCCTGAAAGAGCTGCTGCTGCTTGAGTGCCCGATCGGGTACATGGACCTAACTGATCTGAGGCTAGACTTCTGTCCTGGAGATCAGTGATATCATCTTGGTGTCCCCACCAAAAGGCACTGAGCCCTGGAAGGGGCATCCTGAATCGCCGACTGTACCTCATTGGCAAGGCCAGAGATGCAAGCCAGGAATGCCAGTCTTAGGGCAACGGCAGTTTCCAAGGTGCAAGTTACAGAGTCGATGGAGTCGTATGTAGCCCGCAAAGCATGCCTACATGAAAAGCAAGAGGCGCGAAGGTCCTTGGCAAGCTCCTCCGAGACTCGAGAGTTCCATAGACTGGACACGAGCCTCTAACCTGGCCAAGGTAGCCTTTTGGTGGGACACCATGTGGGCCACATAGTTGAGGGATCTAAGCGCGCATGTGGCCGAGGCGTAAACTTTTTTACCGAACTGGTCCATCTGCCTCACTCTTTGTCTAGAGAAGAGGTGCTCATGTGCTTGGGTGCAGCGGAGTGGTAATGAGCAGCTGAGATGACAACAGAGTCCACCTTAGGATGTGTCTTTAGGAATGGAGCGTCCTTCAGCGCCCGGTAAATCCTGTCTGCCCTCTTGGGGACAGCGGGGAGGGATTGACGCAACTGCCAGACCGTAGAGGTGAGGTCCTGTTGAGGTCGGATCCAGGGAGAAATGGGGACCGGGACTCTAAGTCCAGGTGTTCGACTAGCCTGTCTCATTGGGTCTTGTTCCTCAGACTCCCAGTGGAAGAAATCCTTCAAGGACCTTGGAAGATCTGAGAAGGCAGGGTCCTCTGGAGGGGACTAGGGAGGAACCTTGCCTTTTGGACCCTCGGGCTCCTCAAGGTGTCCTCCACCGACTGTCCGGTGTCCTCATCATCGTCGTCTTCCCCCTCGTCAGGAAGATTACATATGTCAGGAAGGGTAATGTCCTGACGAGCTGCCCCTGAGACATGTACCGTGGACGGAGAAGAGCTTCTCAGGGACGTAGACCTAGGAGACCGTGGAAGAGGGAGTCTTGTCTCCAGGTCTGAAACCAACTCCAAGCACGCCCCCTGCCACCAAGACTGGATGAAGGTCTTAAAGTCCGGTGTAGCCGGAGGAGGTGGAGGGGGAGGTTATGGCTGAGAGGGAGGAGGAGGAGGAGGCATAACCGTTGGGGGTGGATAATGGTAACCCTGGTAATGGTGGTAGGGGTTATAACCAGGGTAGTACTGCCCAAAAGAGCCTCATTCAGGAAGAGGACCAGCCGGGAAGTGGTCCCCAGGATACCTGAAAGGGTAATGTGGGACAGTCAGGGGTCCTGTATAAATCCCCGTCATCAGATCTGATGGAGGGGGTACCCACGTCGGACCCGCTGTGATATAAATTGGCAGGGGGTCCGCCATCAGGATAGCCAACATCAGGAGACCCGACACCATCGATCTGGTGCAGGAAGGGATCCGGCTGGAGGGAGGCAGACTGAGGCGGGACTGGGTCTGGCGCGGAGCCAAGGCTGGGGCAGACCACAGGGCCCTGGCTGTGGAAGAGTCATGGAATATCCAGCATCGGAATGGGATTTGCCAGATCCAGCAGTGGAATTGGGGCCGGGATACAGAGGGCCGGATTAGGGGAAAATGGGGCAAATGCCCAGGCCCCCCCTCCATAGACTGGCCCCCCCAGTAGTCGGAAGCGAGAGACACTTTTAGTAAGTGGACTGGTGGTTTGTAAATCATGCCACCTCCCCCTCGCCGCAGCGCGAGTTAAGCGCGAGTCAACCTCCCCCCATAGACCCCCGGCAGCTTGCTCCTTAAAATGCTGTGAAAGCAGCGTGACTTCAGAAGAAGCACATTTGTTAAATAAAATAAAAAACAAATATGCCCCTGCCACAGATAGGCCCCCCAAGCTCCTACATTGCAGATTTCTCTCGCTCCCCTTCCCTCAGGTGGTACAGTACTGGTAAGGATTTGTAATAAATCATGCCTCCCGCATGAATCAACCCCCGGAGCTTGCTCCATAAAACAAAACAAACAAAAACAATGACTTTGGGAGAGGCTTTCTTAATTAAAAACAAAAACACAACCCCTCGGACCCTCCTGCTACAGATAGGCCCCACGGCAAACCAACATTGCAGAAGATTTCTCTCGTCCTCCCCCCCCACCTTCCTCCTCCGTTATTTGCAGCCTGCAGCTAGAGTCGGGTGACTTGCTAGAAAAACAAACTGGCACTGTGTGGCACAAGAAGTGAAGAAGACTAACTCTGCAAGCACCGTGATCTACCTCCTTAGGATACTGACAGGTTTTCCATTTTGTTGAGTCTGGGACTGGACCTGGACCGGTGCAAGTTGCGACCAGACCTGGGCTGTCGCTGCATGTCCGAGGAGGCGGTGCAGGACCAGGAGCTTTGCATACAATCCATCTGGCCAGCATTTTAAACCACTCTTTCTTGGCGGTTTTGAGGCTCAGCATGCACTTTGCCAGCGGCAGCACCTGCACTCTATCTGTACGCCACGCCACTCTGTCAGCAGCATGATTAATCATGCACTGTTCTAAACTGCCTGCTGCTGCCAAACTAAGGAGTTTCAAAGAAGCGCCAAGCAACAGCAGACAGCTTGAGTTCATAAGTGGCTTAGAAAGTTGATATCTGTATTTTATTTTTATGCTGAGATAATTGATCTGAGCTTGTTCAAAAAAGAGATAAAGGGACATGTGTGTGTGTGTGTGTGTGTGTGTGTGTGTGTGTATACATGTATGGATCCTCTAACTCTGAAATAGATGGAATTTATCATTCCTTTGATATCCCATGAGCAGATAAAGGTATGACATCAGTCTGTTTATTTGGAGTCATAGCATTTGTACATTGGAACTGCACACTTCTGTACAATGGGTACATTACAGTAACTTACTGTTGTTTGGAGCAGGATGCATACCTCTTAGTAAAGCACTGTTTAATTTTGTTTATTTCCTTAAAATAAACTTGTGATTAAAGAGGTTACTTAAAGATTACTTTGCTTTTCTGAGCAGGGTCTAGAGGAGAGCGACTTCAATAAAAGCCCCAAAACTCACCACAGAGCATCTAGACCCCCAGAGCATCTGGAGCCTGCGGCCTTCATGTCTTGTACAGTACAATAAATATAACATTACAGACTATGACAACATGACAGGGTGTTGTGCTTCAAGTTACTTGTTTCTCCTGTGAATAATGGGGGTAGTCTCCCCATACGGTGGCTGTTATGGTTAATAAACAATGTGCTCAGTAAATGTTGCACAAAATTAAACATTTTGGTATGAAAAGTTGGGCGTTTTACATGGCCACCCAAGTTGTGAGTGTCCCAGGCCCCCCTAAGGCTTGATCTGCCCCTGCCGGGATAATCGTCGGCTCCAAAGGGATTCCATCTGAAGGAGCAGGAGGGGCCTCGGCTGGAAGGCCAGACGGCCAAGGAGAAGCCTCTTTCTCCGTGATGCAGTCAAGAGAGCGTAGAACAGACCTTGAGGAATCTACTACATCGAGGGCTTCCATGCTGTCTTTGCCGGAAGTACCCGCCTGAGAAGAGGAGGGTAAAGAAGGAGGAGGGGGGAGAGGGCCTTCTCCTCCTGGTTCTGCCAGTCATCGGGTGAGGCACCGCTAGGCCCCAATGGAAGAACCACGCCTGAGCGGTCGTCGGAGGAGCCCCCGGCCGACTTACCGACTGGTGCTGGGCGGGTCCCCGAAGGCTGGGGAACCATCTTAGCGGCCGTAGCGGTGCGGTCATCAGAGAAGCCAACAGTCAACTGACCCGCTGAAGATTTGTCAGACTTACCGTCCAAGGTTTTCTTAGGCGGTGGCTGGGCCTTGCTCGTCAAGGGCTGTGAGGTCTCATCTGTGGAGCGTTCCCACTCCCGAGATTTCTCCTTATGGTGCTTCTTTGAGGGAGAATAGTTCTCAGAAGAGGACTCTCTAATGCGGTCCATTTGCTTTTCTAAAGAAGCTAAGCGGACCTTTAGAAGATGGGCCTCCAAAACCTGCTGTCTCCGCATTTTGGTGGCCTGGTTGAAAGTTTGGCACTCCGAGCAGGAGCAGACAGAATGGTCTGGTCCCAAACAGATCATGCACTTCAGGTGACCGCCCTTATGAGGGATCTGCGTGCCACAGGACGAGCACTGCTTCTTGGGTGAAGACATCAAGTAGTAGGAATATCGAAATAAAGATTTTGGCAAAAAAAAATTTGACACAAGAACTAACACGACGATCGCTGTATGGAAGTCTGCAGTGCGACTGACACAAGGCAACAGCGGGAAAGAACTGGAGGGCGGATTGCTAGAAAAGTCTGCCATGCGGCCCAACGCCAGGTGGCACCAGTCCTATATGTAATGACCTACTGAAGGAACCCTCTCAAAGTAAGATCCATGCTGACCATCAGACATCAGACCATTTTGTTCTAGGCATTGACAGAGTTGTCTATGTACCAATCTCTCCATAACCTTGGATAAAATTGATAGCAGAAAGTACAGTTGCGTAAGAACTTGCCAGAACAGTAGATCTTCGAAAGAGGCTCTTGCAGTAGGCAATAACTGTTAGGACTGAGCAACCAGGTGCTAGGCACACATGGAAAACTTAAGCTAGCAGTGTCTGGCAAGAACCGCCCACTCGGGTCATGTGGCTGACATCAGTTTGACACTATACAGTTGGCAGTCTCACGTCTGCCCTCAGTTCTCCGCTGGAGACCCTAAGAAAGGTGCGACAGAAGAAGAAGTGGGCTCCTAGAGCTAAAAGAAGGGCTGAAAAGAAGCAGCAGCAGCAGGGGAAGGAGGGAGAGAAAAAACTTGCCTACTGTAAGAGCCTTTCTTGAAGATCTACTGTTACGGTAAGTTCTTACGTAACAGTATTATCTTACTTTGAGAGGGCTCTTGCAGTAGGCAATAACCGTTAGGACTGAGTGTAAGTCAGGAAAAGGTCTGCAGTAGGCAAGCAAATAGGTTAAGACAGAAGGCCCTGGAGGACAGCTAGTTCAAAGCCTGCCCTGTGCCCAGAGGCAATGCCCAGACTGTAATGCTTTGTGAAAGTGTGGAAAGAGCTCCAAGTAGCTGCAGCAAAAATCTCTGTGGCTGAAACAAGCAGTAGATGCAGCCATGCCTCTGGTTGAGTATCCTTTGACTTCCTCAGAAGGGTTTTTATGCTTCTGACAAAATAAAATGCAGTTTGCCAACCATTTGGACACACGCAGCTCAAACTGCAGCGCCTCTATTTTGAGCACAAAAGAAACTAACAACTGATCAGTTTTGGACTGACTTCGCCCGATTTGTGTAGAAGCAAAATTCTATGCATATCCAGCATGTGCCTCCTTGATTAAAATTCTCAGGGTAATACACTGGCAAGTGTATGGTCTGAGTTAGAGTAAACTCAGAAACCACCTTTGGGGCCAGCCGGTGGCGCTGAGGTTGAGCACTGGGCGCCACACCTTGCGCCACGTCGGCGACATGGGTTCGGGAAGGGACTCGGGCCGCCGGGGGCTGGCAGGGGAGAGGAAGGATTGAGGGATCTGCACCGTGCTGCAGCAGCACCTAGCAGAGGCTGGGTGCACTGCAGTTGCGTGCATAAAACAGGGGGAGGAGCATGGCAGACGTCTGCACGGAGGTGCGTCGACGTCACTGCACGTCTGGCTTCTCAGGGGTGAAAATTGGGAGGAAAATGGTGGGGCAACCACAGCAGCTGATGGCTGAGCCCTGGACACGAGAAGTGCCTTCGCTGGGTCCGCATCGCATGTCCCTAGAGGGGGGGATCCTGCCAATTGGCCGGCCCGTGTAAATGGGGCGTATAAATTCACATGCCAGGCCTGGTCCAGGGGTGCGGGCAGCCGCTGGGGACCGCTCTGCACAGAGGAGGACAAATAGTGCTAAGATAAAAAAAAAAAAAAGAAGCCACCTTTGGCAAAACTTATAAGGCTCCTTACATATCGGGGCCTGAATCTGGAAAGCCTTGAGCAGAAGTAACAGCAACTAAAAACAGCGCTTTCAAGAAAGGTAGTGTAGGTCGCAAATCGTGGCGGTTCAAAGGAGAGCAAAGTGGGTTTCTCCAGAATGAAGTTCAGATCCCATGGAGGAACAGAGTTCCTTACTGGGTGTTTCATGTGGAGGATTCCCTTGAGAAAGTCGGGAAGCGTCCAACTGAGTCACTGTTTGCCTTCCACTGGGAGTGGTAAGCAGAAATAGCAGACAAATGGACCTTCAGTGAACAATAGCTGAGCCTTAGGTCAGAGAGTACAGCAGATACTCCAGAATCTGAGGGACAGGGTGTGTTAAGGGTCCCAACCTTTGAGGCTGCCCAAATGGAGAACCTCTTCCATTTCATAGCATACGTACTTCTCATGGATGGCTTTCTGGCCTCCATGAGGACTTGAGTGACTCTGGAAGAGATTACTTAATGTGAGCTCACTACGACAGAAGGCACCATGCTTGAAGGTGAAGGGACTTGAGGCCTGGGTGAACCAGTTTACCCTGGTCCTGGGTCAGAAGGTTCTGCCAAAGGTGTAGAGGAATCTGAGGTTCCACCGCCAGCTGCTGGAGCAGAGGGAACCAAACTTCATGAGGCTGGTAAGGGGCAATCATAATCAAGTGAACCCCTTCCGCCAGCAGCTTGATAAGAACCCTCTGTATCAGCGAGAAGGGAGGAAGGCACAAAACCTCTCTGCCCAGCAAAGACACAGCTGCTCCCCGCCAGAAAACAACAGGCCTCGGAACGAGTGAGCAAAAACTGGGTTGGATTTCCTTAGTAGAGCCTCAATTTTCCCTCTGATGAGAGGAATGTAAGCTGGTGGTGAGAGTTACCAGGGGGTGGGGGTGGAGTAGGGCCCGGAGGATTCCCTGGGGCATCTGCGGAACTGGTGTTGGGCAGACCAACGCCAGACCTCGAATCAGGGTTCACGTGAGCACCTGGGCCATGCATTCGCTGGTGAAAGACTTACCGCCAACCCACCGGCTCAGACCTGGAGGTTTTCAAGGGCCTAAGAGTGGGAATTTCCTCCGAATCCCTGGAGGCCCCATCTGAACCATACTCAGCTCAGGCGGGGCAGTCTGCCCAGGCAGCAGAGGCAGGCTTTGTTGGAGGGCACTTCCCAAGAGGAAGGACACTCCGCCCCTCAGTCTCTGAGGAGGCAGCCACATGGAAGAGAACTGATCCCGTCCCAGTGCTTCTCCTTATCCTTCTTCTGCTTGTGGGAGTCCCAAGAACCCCTGGGAAGATGAAGCGCCCGCATCTGTTGCAGCTCCTTTTCCAGGGAAGCCAGTTTGGGTTTTAAAAGATGGGCTTCCAAGGCTTGCTGGCCGGTGTTTCTGTGTGGCCTGGCTGAACTTCTGGCAGGCCTCACAGCCTGGTGTGATCAGGCCCTATGCATAGGACACACTGGGAATGGCAGTCTCTCTGGGATCTGGTTGCCGCAGGAGCACTTGTGACGAGCTTCAGAAGAGGTTGGAGAAGACATGCAATCCGATAAGGACTTCTCACAAAAATATTTATTTTATTGAAATGTTTCATCAGGAAGGCACACTAAGTGACAAGTTGCTTGTCTCCTGTTGCGACCTGGGGGGGAAGGGGTACAATAGGAGTGAAACATTAAACATTCAAGTTACAAGATCAACATTAACATACAGTTCTAAGGCAGGTGTTACAAGTAGTGTTACAACAGCGCTACGTATAATAGGCAGAAAGAGGGACAATAAGTAGTACAGGGTTAATAGTAAACAAGTGCTTACGTGAAAGAAAAAGGGGTGGTGAGAGGGTAAAGGAGAGGGAGGGGTGAGGTAGGGGAAGAGTCATGTTCAAGCTGCATTCAAGTTACAAGATCAAAATTAGCAACAGTTGTAAGGCAGGTGTTACAGTGTTAAAACAGAGTTGTGCATAATATGTAGAAAAAGTGAACAATAATAAGTGGCAGGTTAATATAAGTAAACAAGTGCTTACGTGAAAGAAAAGGGGGCAAGGAGAGGGAGGGGTGAGGTGGAGGGATGTAGGGGGAAGGAAGTAGATGAGCGATACAAGCCCCTGTGGGGTAGGAGACGGACACATGGAGAGCATTTGGCATCCTTTACATTCTGTGAGAGGCCAGTAAGCGGGAACAATTTGGGGAAGGGGAGAAGAGCTAGAAATTTGGGGGGTGGGAGTGCACAGGGTAAAATGAAGGGGATGGTAGAGGGGTAGGATTTATTCAGAGCTCAGAGTACGGAATTAGGGAGGGACATGGAAGGAGCAGCTTGATGCAAGGTAATTTTTGAGGGCAGAGCTGATGGAGTAGGAGTGTCGGATTTGAGGGGGGAGTGGATTCCAGATTTTTAGGGGGCGTCGAAAGTAAGCAGATTGGCCGATTAGGGTGGATCTGCGGGGGACTACCAGGGTGCGGGAATAAAACAGAAATAAAATAGCAAGAAAATACTAAGGAGTGAAACGACATACAGTACTTATTGAAAATGGCGGTAGAGTTTTGCAGAATTCCGCGAGGTCTGACATGCGAAGGTCAACGGCGGGAAAGAACTGGAGGGCGGGTGTGCGACTGCCCACTGTATAGCATCAGGCAGACGTCGGCCACGTGATGCTGGTCCCTGCCAGACATTGCTAGCTAAAGTTTTCCATATGGCCCTAGCACCTGGTGGCTCAGTCGAAAAAAATTACTCACCGTAGTAATCTTCTTTCTTTCAAAGTGTCCTTTAGCAGCAGTAACTGATGCAGTGAACTGACTAGGTAGTACTGCCCCGGAGGTGGAGATTATGGTAATGAGTTTATGAATTAGCCAATCAGAGTGAAGCTTGAGGGTGTGCTGAGAAGGAACAGTGAGGAAGGCTCCAGAATTTTTTTTGAAGCTAGAATGGGCACATGCCCACATAGGTATGAACCAACAGGATTTAAAATATATAACAACATGAACCAGAAGAATAAACATGGAACTGTGCTCCAAATGTAATTCAAAGTACAGAATAACCAAACTGATAAGAGGCAAGAAGCACAGCCCTCTTCTGAAAGGTTATCAGGGGAGGAAGGGTGGGAGCTTACTGATGCTAAAGGACACCTTGAAAGAAAGATTACTACGGTGAGTAATTTTTTCTTCTTACCCTAGAAACATAGAATTTGACGGCAGATAAGGACCACTTGGCCCACCTAGTCTGCCCATTTTCCTACCTGATGTATAAGTTGCAGATGCTAGTTAACCAATAGCCTACTTCCTCCTACCCCCCACTAGAACTGCCTTATGTCTCTCTCATGCATTCTTGAATTCCCCCACTGTTCTTGACTCCATGACGTCCTCAGGAAGGCTGTTCCATGCAACCACAACTCTCTCCATGAAAAAAATACTTCCTCACATTACCGCTGAGCTGTCCCCCCCATAATCTTCAAACTGTGCCCCCTTGTTCTTGCACATCTCTTTTTCTGAAAGATACTACCCTCTTGGACTTTGTTGATTCCCTTGAGGTACTTGAAAGTTTCTATCATGTCCCCCCTCTCCCTTGTTTCCTCAAGGGTATACATGTTAAGCTCCTTTAGTCTCTCTTCGTATGTCTTCTTGTGCAGACCCTGCACCATTTTGGTTGCCCTCCTCCGGACAGCCTCCACTCTGTCTATTTCTTTGCGGAGATGGGGTCTCCAGAACTGCACACAGTACTCCAGATGGGGTCTCACCAACTGTCTGTACAGAGGGATAACAACTTCCCGTTTTCTACTGTTGATACCTCTCCCTATGCATCCCAGCATCCCCCCAGCCCTCCTTACTGCCCTCTCACAATGCTTGCCCACCTTTAGGTCATCGGATATAATTACACCCAGGTCACTTTCCATTTTTGTTGTTGTCAGTATCTCACCCCCATTGTGTACTCTTCCTGGGTTTTGTTTCCCAGGTGCATTACCTTGCACTTTTTGCGCTTGAATCTAAGCTGCCATACATTTGACCATTCTTCCAACCTTGCCAAGTCCTTCTCATCCTTTCCACTCCATCTTGTGTATCAACCCTGTTGCAGATCTTTGTGTCGCCTGCAAAGAGACAAACTTTTCCTTCCAGTTCCTCTGCAATGTCACTTATAAAGACATTAGAAAGGACTGGTCCCAGTACTGAGCCCCTGCGGTACCCTGCTAGTAACCCTCCTTTCTTCACTGTGGACTCCGCTTACTATTACCCTTATGCGTCCTGTTGTCCAGCCAATTTTATCCAGGATACCACACTGGGACCCACTCCAAGGCTGGCTAACTTGTATATTAATCTTTGTGTGGAACTGTATCAAATACCTAGCTAAAATCTAGGTAGGCCATGTCCACAGCCCTCCCTGGTCTACTACTTTGGTCACCCAGTCAAAGAAATCTATTAGATCTGCCTGACACGACCTTCACGCTGTGAATCCATGCTGCCTTGGGTCCCAGTGCCCCACTGGCCTCTAGGTACTCAACAATTCTTCCTTCAGAAGTGATTCCATCATTTTCCTACCGCTGAGGTCAAACTAACTGTTCTGTAGTTTCTTGCCTCTGCCCTGCTCCCACTTTGTGAAGAGGAATCACATCCACCTCCTCTAGTCCTCAGATACCACCCCATCCTCCCATGATTTTTTTTTAGAGAGTAGTCAGTGGTGTCACTAGTTCTACCCTTAGTTCTTTTAGAATTCTTGGGTGAATCCCATCAGGCCCCATTGCTTTGTCCGCCTTCAGTTTTACTAGCTCTTTCAGAACCCTTTTCTTCTGTGAATGGACTGGTATTGACCTCCCTATCCAGAGTGTTTCTCTTGTTTGGTTTAGGTACCTCCTCCTCTTCCTTGTGAATACTGAGCAGAAGTATTCGCTCAGTATGCCTTCTTTTCACTGTCACCTTCTGCCCACATTCCTCCCTTTATTAAGCCTCAGTATCCCTCCCTTGGTCAGTCTTCACCCCTAATGTACCTATAAAAGGTCTTATCCTCTTTCTTAACAGAGTTGGCTACTCTTTACTCAGTTTGGGCCTTGCTACTTTGACTGCCTTCCTGCCTCTTTCTGCTTTAACTGATAAAGTTCTCTGTCCAGCTCCTTCTGTGTTTCCTTATATTTCCTGAATGCTATCCTTTTCTCCTTAGTCTTCCCTGCCACCTCTTTTGAGAACCATAGCGTTTTTTTCCTTCATTGTGTTTTATTGATTTGCTTCACACAAAGGCTTGTTGCCTCTGTGATGGCTGTTTTGATTACTCCCCATTGTTCCTCCACCCCTCCTTCTTGCCTGTTTGCTAGTGCTTTTCTGAGGCACTCTCTCATTTTCCCCAAAGTCAGCCCTCCTAAAGACCAATACTCTTGCTTTTGTATGGCTTGACTCTATGGCTCTGTTTATCGTGAACCACACTGTTTGGTGGTCGCTTGTTCCCAGATTGCTACCCACTTCTAAATCCAATATTATTTCTCTGTCCATGTTTGAGAGTACCAGGTCTAAGATTGCTCCCTCCTGAGTGGGTTCCAATAGTATCTCTGTTTGAGGCATGCCCCTTGTAGGGCACCAAGAATGACCCTGCTCTTGGATGTGCCTGCAGCAAAGGTGCTCTAGTTAACATCTGGCATATTCAGGTCCCCATCAACAATATCTCCCATTCTAAGGATGCCTTCTATGATTTCCTTGTCCATTCCCTCCCCCCTGAGATGGAAGTCTGTATACAACCCCCATGCGGATTGTGGTGCCTTTTCCTGTCTCCAGGGTGACCCAGAGTGCCTCATCTGCTCCCTGCTTACTCTTTAGTTCTGTTGCTTTGATCCCTTCCCTTACATAGAGAGCTACTCCTCCTCCTCCTCTCTTACCCTCCCTGTCTATGTCCTCCCCCTGGTCTGGAGGTCTGTACAGAAAACCTAGTCTTCCACCCCAAAACAGGAACCAAAACAAAAAAAGCAAAAAGGAAATCCAAAAAACTTCTGATCATAGGAGACTCCATGATTCGGGGAGTTGATACGTATCTTCAGCCAGGGGTAATGGTCAGATGTCTCCCAGGTACATCAGTGTGGAGAGACGCTGACCATATTGCTAAAATTGTTCAGGAAGCAGGAGAAAACATTGACGTCCTGGTACACATAGGGACTAACGATCTCACCAGCCGGTCAGTTGTGGAGACCAAGGAACAAATGACCAGTCTGGGTGACAAACTATCATCCATTTTGTCCGGCATCTCCTTCTCTGAGATCCTGCCAGTCTGGGAGAGGGGGACAGATGGATGGACGGTCAGAAAAGAGCAGATGGGGAGCTAAACATGTGGCTCAAGGGCTGGTGCCAGGAAAGGACACAAATTTGTAGGAACTGGCAACAGTTTTGGGAGCGAAAGTTTTAAAGTTGATGGACTGCATCTGACTAAGGAGGGAATCAGTGCATTGGGGCAGAAGTTTGATGTCTTTGCAGAATATTTAAACTAGCAAATGGGGAGAAGGTGCAGCACCCCATATGTCGAATGGGAAGAACACCCTTCCTCCCTCAGCTAGTGGTCAAACAGAAGTTCAGCATGTTTGTAATTAATTTGCTTCACCAGGTAAAGAAAAGGGTCCAGCTCCCCATACGACGACAGGGGAACGCCGACCTCGCCAACAACACACCAAAATCTGGCCAATGGAAAATCATGTACACAAATGCTCACAGTCTGGGAAACAAGATCCCAGACCTGCAGGCAATAATGATAGAGGCTAAACTGACACAGTAGCCATTAGTGAGACATGGTTTACCAGTAACCACACTTAGGGAGACTACAGTACCTGGCTATGTACTGTTCAGAAGAGACCGAGGTGCAAAAAAAAAAGGGGGAGGTGAAGTGGCCTTTATGTCAATGAAAATATCAAAGCTACAGAAATTCAGAATACACATAAGGAGCCAGAAGAACTGTGGGTCACCCTGGAAACAGGAAATGGGGCAGCCATACGAACTGGGGTTGTGTACAGGCCCCAGACCAGGGGGAGGACATAGACATGTTACTGTTAGAAGATGTACAAAACATGACAGCTAAAGGTGAGGTTCTGATAATGGGAGACTTCAACACGCCAGATACAGATTGGTCAATATCAGCAGGGACATCTGCCAGAACTAGACATATGGTGGATTCCATGCAGGGAAGGCCTCAAACAACTGGTACAACAACCCACAAGAGACAGGGCTATCATAGATCTAGTACTGACTAACAGGAAAAGGATCACAGATCTCCAGGTAGGTGGTCACCTGGGTGCCAGTGACCATCACATGGTATGGTTCAATTTAGCCACAAGAACAAAATCATCCTCGACAAGACCCCTGGCTGCACTGTCTCCTGCCCTCGCCCACTTCCCCCGTATCTCCACTCCTGCCCCGCCCAACCACCTTCCGTACTCCCCTTACCCCTGCACCTCCTAACCCCTCGATCTCCTACCTCACTCCCCCACCCACCCCAATTCCCTTGTCTTGCTCATAGCTCAAGTCTTTGTACTGGTTATTACATATCTGTAAGTCAATGACTATATGTTTGTAACTAAAAATGATGACTGTTGCACACGCTGACGTGGAACCTTTGTAAAAGAGCCTCGGCTCAAAGGTATTGTAATCCTAGATTGAAATAAAAAATCCCATTCCAAGACAAAAATATGGGACTTCAGAGGAGCGATTTTGATAAGCTGGCTAACAGAGTTAAGCCAGCCCTGGCAAAAAAGAAATACAGGTGATGGGGTACAGGTAAAGTGGGCAAGCATTAAAGATGCAATACTTGAAGCAACATCCCATTGTGTTAGTGAGAAAAGGAAGTGCAAAAGAAGAAGGAAACCACTTTGGTTCCCAAACACAGTAGCAGAAAAGGTCAGAGGCAAAAGGCTGGCCTTCAGGAAATATAAGGGAACGCAGCAGGATGAAAATAGGGAGGCATACCAAACTTCCCTAAGGGAAGCAGGGAAGGTAGTAAGGCAGGCAAAGGCCCAAACCGAGGAAACACTAGCACGAACAGTAAAAGAAGGCGACAAGACTTTCTATAGATACAGTAGTGAAAGGAGAAAGTCCAGAGGGGGTATTGCTAAGATCAAAGGGGATAAGGGGGCATGTGAGTAGGAGAACCATGTAAAAGCATCTATCCTAAATAGATACTTCTGCTCAGTATTTACTGAAGAGAAGGTAGGGCAGGGCCCACAGCTCAGCACCATGGACGAGGGAGGAGGGAGGTGTGCACTAGTCCCTTTACAAAAGAAAGGGTCCTACAAGAGCTCGATAAGCTCAGGGTGGACAAGGCAATGGGACCTGATGGCATACATCCCATGGTACTAAAGGAGCTATGGTGGAACTAGCAGAGCCATTACCAGAACTGTTTAGTGAGTCTCTGAGCACAGGAGAGGTCCCAGAAGACTGGAGAAGGGCTCATGTGATGCCGCTCCACAACAGTGGTAGCAGGGAGGGCAGGGAACTATAGACCAGTCAGTTTACCTCAGTAGTGGGCAAGATTATGGAGACACTCCTTAAGGAAAGGATAGTGCAACACTTGGAATCCATAGGAGCACAGGATACAAGACAGCATGGCTTTACAAAAGGAAGGTCCTGTCAAACTAATCTCATAGATTTCTTTGACTGGGTAACCAGAGTGGTGGACCAAGGGGGAGCAGTTGATGTTGCCTACCTTGACCTCAGCAAAGCTTTCGAAATACTGTTCCACATAGAAGATTGTTTAATAAGCTGGATAGGCTTGGGGTGGGTCAGACGTTGGTCAACTGGGTGGCAAACTGGTTGACAGACAGAAAACAGAGAGTGGTGGTAAATGGTATACAGTCAGAAGAGATGCAAGTCACAAGGTGGGTACCTCAGGGATCAGTCCTGGGGCCAGTCCTCTTCAATATCTTCATCAGTGACATTGCAGATGGACTGGAGGGTAGTATGTCTGTTTGCAGATGACACCAAGATCTGCAACAGAGTAGATGATCCAGATGGGGTGGGCAGAATAATAAGAGATCTGGATAAACTAGCAAAATGGTCGGAAGAGTGTCAGCTGGGGTTTAATGCAAAGAAGTGCAAGATCATGCACTTACGGAAGAGAAACCGTGAAGCCACCTATAGGCTGGGGAGGGAGTTGCTGGCAGTCACAAGGGAAGAAAGAGACTTGGGTGTCATCATCACCAATGATCTGAAATCATCCAAGCAGATCACTAAAGCAGTAGGTAAGGCTAGAGGGATGTTGGGGTGTATCAGTAGGGGTATCACAAGTCGGAAGAGGGAGGTAATAATCCTTCTTTACAAGACACTGGTTAGGCCCCATCTGGAGTACTGCGTGCAGTACTGGAGGCCACGTCTTCATAAGGACATTAACTAAATTGAGGCAGTCCAAAGAAGGGCAACCAAAATGGTGCAAGGACTGCATCAGAAAACATATGAGGACAGATTAACTGAGCTCAATATGTATACCCTAGAGCAAAAGAGGGAGAGGTGATATGATTGAAACATTCAAACACTTTAAGGGCATTAACAAGGTGAGAGAGTCTAACATGTTTCAATATAAGAAAAATAGTAGGACAAGAGGACACAGCATGAAATTAGAGGGAGGCCGATTAAGGTGTAATGTGAGGAAGTTCTTTTTCACAGAAAGGGTGGTGGATGCATGGAATGGCCTACCTCAGAAAGTGGTGGATATGAATACAGTGCAGGGCTTCAAACAGGCATGGGATAGGCATAAGGGAGCAATACAGATGAATATGAATAGATCAGCCATTGACAGAGCAAAGGCCAATGGCACATTCATAAGGTAGAAAAAGAAATGGGCAGACTGGATGGGCCTTGCAGTCCTTATCTGCCGTCAACTTCTATGTTTCTATGTTTCCCTTGCAGCTGCCACAGAGGTAGCAGTGTCCCTAGTAGAGTGGGCCCTCAGGGAGCGGTTTATCAGCCTTGTCATAGCAGAATCGAATACATGAGACTACCCAAGAGAGATGGTTCTCTTAGTAGCTGGTTTTCCTCTACCTGCCTCCCCATGGGTGAGGAACAGTTGTGCAGAAAAGCCCCCGAACTGCTTGGTGTGTTCCAAGTAGTAAAGCTGGGCCTTTTTGACATCCAAACTGTGGAACTTCTGCTGCCCTGAAGTGGATTTCTCAGTAAAGAACACTGGTAAGATGATGGACTGGTTGAGGTGAAACTCTGAGACCACCTTAGGAAGGAATTTTCTGTTCACCCTGAGCTCAGTCTTATCCCTATGAGGGATAATGTAGCTGGACTCAGTACAAAGTGCCTGTAACTTTGAAATTCTTCTAGCAAGAGGTAATGGTCACTAGGAATACAGTTTTCCAAGTGACATAGTTGAGATGAGCCATAGCCATGGGTTCAAAGGGTGGCTCCATGAGCTTGGCAATACACAGGTTCAGACTCCAAGGACGGACAGGTTCCCAGACTGGGGGCTGCACTTGGAGGAGACCTCTAAAAAACTGAACACCGGCTGGGAAAAAAACAGATTTACTCTTTCCAATGGAAAGATAAGCTGAAATTGCAGCCAAATGGAGCTTCAGTGATGCAGACCTCAGGCCTGAAACCTGTAGATGCACCAGATAATCCAGGAGATCAGAAACTGAAGCCTTAAGAAGATGAATGTGTTTCTTCTTGCACTAGATGGAAAATCTCTTAAATTTGGCTGCATAGGTCTTTTTTGTGCTAGGCTTTTTTGGCCATCATCAGGATCTTCAGGACTTGTTCGAGTACTGAGTGGCAGTGAACTCAAGAGCCAGGCTTTGGGGTGAAGAGTTTCAGATCCGGGTAAGTTGCTCCTACGTGAGGGAGAGTCAGAAGGGAGTAACTGAGTGTAAGGTGAATGGGTTTGCTGCAAGAGAGGGTTATCAGTAGAGGATACCAGGCTTGCCTTGGCCAGTCTGGCGCCACCAGTATCACTGTTGCTGGCTGAGCTCTGAGTTTCAGTAACACTCTGAGAAACAGAGAGAAAGGAGGAAAGGCATAAAGGAACTTTCTTGACCAACCCAGGGCTAGGGCATCTATTTGGAGAGTTCCCAGCACTGGAGACCTGCAGCGATATAGAGGAAGTTGATGGTTGAGGTGAGAGGTGAAAAGATCAATTTATGGTGTTCCCCCACTTTCTGAACACTGCGGCCAGCACTTGCTTGTTCAGACACCATTAGCTATGCCCTTGGTTGATGTGACTGAGGGCATCTGCGCAGGTATTATCCTTGCCTGGGATGTGTATGGCTGAAAGGCTGACATCCAGGGAATAGGACAAACCCAGATGCTCAGTCATAGGATGCTGGACCTTGTGCCACCCTGCTTGTTTATGTAAAACATTGCAGTGGTACCGTCTGTCCTGATCTGCACTGTGTGACTCTATCTGTCAAGCAAAGGCCTTCGGTGCCAAGTAGATAGCCCTGAGTTCCAGCAGATTGATGTGAGCCTGTGATTTCTTTGGAGTCCAGGAGCCACTGACAGAAGCACTGTCCATATGAGCTCCCCATCCCAGCACAGAAGCATCTATAGTAATGATTCTTGTTGGGGAAGGTGCCTGGAAGGAGATTCCTACTGAAAGGTTGGTCGCTTCCTTCCACCAGTGCAGAGCCTGAAGGAATGTCTTTGTGACTGGAACCAGTTTGACAGTGAATTTCTGCTTTGGGACCATAGAGACCTTTGGTAATGCTGTATGTCCCTCATTCTGAATCTGACTCCAAGAACCACGGCTGTCATGGATGCCATGTGGCCTAGGAGCCTTAAAAGTGTCTGGCTACACTGGGCTGGCCCAGGATGAAAGACTTGCCACTGACAGAAAGTTTTGGATTCTTTCCAGAGGAAGGAAAGCTCTGTTCTGCAGTGTGTCCAACTGTGCTCCTATAAAAGTAAGGAGTTGGGTTGGTTCCAGATGGGATTTCCTTTGGTTTATAAGAAACTCCGAGGTGTACAGAATGTTGTTTGTCAAGGAGAGGAGTTTTTCCCACTATCAGCCAGTTGTCCAGGTAAGGGTAGACTGAGACTCCTTTTTTCATAGATGCTGCCACCACAGACAGACATTTGGTAAATACTCTGGTGCAGATGTCAGCGTAGGGCATGGCTGCAAACTGGTAGTGCCCTGATGTAAATTTGAACCTCGGAAACTTTCTGTGGGATTGCCTTATTGGAATGTGAAAGTAGGCATCCTTGAGGTCTAGGGAGGCTAGACAGTCTCCCTGCTGAAGAGACTGTATTACCTTTTCTAGAGTGACCATTTTGAATTTGGGTTTCAGAAGATGCTTGTTGAAGTATCCGATATCTAAAATAGGTCACCACTCCCCATTTCTCTTTCGAGTCAGGAGGTATCCGGAGTAGAGACCTTTGCCCCATTGGTAGTCCGGTACTCTCTATCACCCTTGCTGCCAGAAGGTGTTTCACCTCTAGCTCCAATAGAAATTTTTCTGTTGGAGTTAGTGACTTGGACAGCTGGGTGCACCTGAGGGCTGGCATCTTTTTGAACTGAAATGGCAGGCCCTTTTCCACTACCTCTAGGAACCATTTATCTGTAGTGATAAGGGTCCAGGACTGGAGGTAGTGGGAGAGCCTGCCCCCTACAGGCATTGGGGAGGCAACCTGGATGAAGGAGTCAGGAGGTTTGCTGAGTAGTAGGAGCAGGGTAGAGGTAGAACCTCTGACCTCTCCTGCCTCTTCCTCTGAAGTAACCTCTCAGTTAATAGTAGTCAAACTGAGGAAAAAGGGGAAAATAGGGCTTAGGGAAGTATCCCCTACCCTGGTTTCCCTTTTGTTGGGATTTTTGAGCAGCAGAAGACCTCCCTTTTGATGTGTTATTCTGACAGGTTATTTTATAATTCATCAACCCTTTTCATGTAATCTTCTGTTCTGGAGTCAAACAGAACATTCTGGTCGCAGGGAAATTCCATGGCCTTGGACTGAGTGTCCCAAGAAGATTAGTTGTCCTCAGCCATGCAAATCGCCCAAAGGAGATAGCCTGGACCATGACCCTGGAGGCTGCATCATTATCATCTGCCATATGGAACTGGTATTTCATGGCTTCCAGGGCAATTTTGCTGTCTCTACCAAGCCCTTTGCCATAGAGTCAGATCCCTGCTTGACTATGCTAGAACCAAATTCCAGAGAGCCTTCTGATACTTGGCTGTATAAGCCATGCATGAAGACAAGTGGAGGAGAGGAGAAGCTGAGGTACAGGTTTTCTCAGTCATAAAATCCAGCCTGTTAGAATCTTTCTCAGGAGGCTGAAAACCCTTTATCACTTGCTGCCTGCTGCACCACTCCTTCATGACTGGGGTGCACAGACAGGAAACTTGTGTCTGTTTTGGATAACTGATATTTCTCGTCTATCCTCTTCTCAGCCCCTGGCAGTGATGTAGAGGTCTGAAGAAACGCCATGGTATTCTTCCTGAAAGGTTTATAAATAATTAGTACCAACTTCTTAGGAGGAGGAAGACGTTTCATTTATCTATAATCCTGGTCTTCTTCCTCTTCTTGGGTGGCCTCCTGAGACGGAGATCAAGAGTGTCCACCATATGTTAAGTAAAAAAAAAAAAAAAAAAAAAATAGCATGGAAGGAAGTATCCTCCTGATCTGTAAGGGATGTACCAAAATTAGGGTCAGGTGACACATCAGGCTGTGGCACCTTGCCCCCGGACATGTCATCTGAAGCATCATAAAAATCTTCATCATCATCCCCCCTCATAGACCCCTGTATCAGAGGGAGCTGCAGAAGGGACTTGCCTGGGAGAGGCAGGGGTGCTGAAAAAAGACCCCATGCCCTGTAAGGTTTGATAAATATGCCAGGCTTCAGCCATATTCTCCATGGATGGTAACCCCCCCCCCGTGTATCTTGGGGACTGCTATCCTGGGGTTCTGTGTGTTTGGTTTTATCTTTATGTTTTTGCCCACTGCAGCCTCACTTTAGCACCACTTGTAGGTACAGTGGTATATTTTCTTTACAAGGCTTCTTAGCAGCCACCTCATCTGTGACTTGGTCAGGCTTTCTATTTGAACCAGGGACCTCATCAGCACCTTTATTATTTTTTGATTTAGAAGGGACTTCATCAGCCCCTTTAGAAGCCTTAGTTTTAAGAGGCACTTCATCAGCACCTGTATTTGTATTTTTTGCTTTTTAAGGCACTTCATCAGCACCTTTATTAGGTTTAGATTTTAATGATGCTTCATTAGCACTGTAGTGTAACATTTCACAATCTCTAATATTACTTATTCTGTATATTTCCACTAATTATCCTTTAATAGCCTTATAATATTAGGATGGTGTGCATAAATTAATATTGTGCCAGAAAGGTAGTAAATACCAAATACAGTAGAACCTTCATTAGAGAGGTGTGCAAACAGAGAAGGTTGTGCAAGAAATGTAGTAAACACCTTTTGATGTTATGTAAGAAATGAAGTCATACCTATGTTTTGATACAAACTCATCACACCCTAAGATTAATATGTTACTTTGTTATATGATTGGCTTATAATGGGGCGTTGGTATTATTCAAGATAAGAAATTTTATATAAGCACTGTATGTAAATGAAATAAACAGCTCCAATATTGAAGAAATGAACATGCATGTAAACCTAAATAACTCGTAATAAACTCTTTGAAGAAATCTGAACGGTCGAGTGAATTTCTTTTGCAAACACAACGCAACCTTACATTGGTGCTGTGACTCGGATGTCTGAAGATAGTCTATATGGTTGCTGATGACATCAAATGAACTAAAGGGGCCATGTTGCGGGGAACACCTTACTG
This sequence comes from Neoceratodus forsteri, assembly GCA_016271365.2. NCBI lineage: Eukaryota > Metazoa > Chordata > Ceratodontiformes > Ceratodontidae > Neoceratodus > Neoceratodus forsteri. Next base: position 1,409,552,718 of record CM057452.1, read on the forward strand.
CACCTGACCTGATCAATCAAGTACAGAAAGGAGTCGAAAAGGGACTCAGGAGGACTGGTGTGAAGTCAGACTAGATTTGCCAGCCACAAGATAGACGTTAAGTATGGATGCCATTTTATGTAAATGTTTAGAAAAACATATTTAAAGGAAGGTCGGCACGCTTCTCCTGAACAACAGGAAGATGTGTATCAATGCTTTACTAAGCAATGTACGACAGAAATGAGAAGGTTTAAGTAGAGAGAACTATTAGCCAACATCTGTCAAATGCATGTACAGTATCAGTGTGAAATAACAGCTAGGATGTGTAACATGAAGAGGCAGATGTTAGAAAATGAAGAGAAATGTAATGAAGATTTAGCCCTCCAAGAAAAAGAATTACAAAAATGTATTGCTGATACTAAAGGCATGGAGAAGGTAGAGAAGGAGCTACAAAAGTGTGCCACTGAAGCAAAAGAGACAAAATATAAATTAAGTGTGGCACAAGGGGAGGTTTGTGGGTTAAAAATTAAGAATAATCAGTTAAAAGAGAATCTCAAATTTGTAAATAAAGTCAAGCTCAAATTAATGAGTTGGCTAGGCAATTACAGATGTTCCTTGCTACTCATTTTAGGGGAAGCACTATGTTTGATTGTAGTACACCATATCTTGTTATGTAGTGCCCAAGGTCACACTGTTCTCTGTATTTCTGTTATTACTCACTTGGAGAATGTTTAGAAAAACAAAAATGCAAAAACATTATTGTATTCGGTAATGAATGATACCAGCTTTATTAACTATAATGATGCCAGAGTGAAGTCTTTCACTTGAAGCTCATTATTGTTTTTTTATTTTAGTTAAGAGACTCTTGGTTTCTTTATCAAAGGTTAATTGTTGTTAGTGGCATAGTGTTGTAGAATATGTTTTTAAATGTGTCATTTTTGAAGTTGGGAAACACTATGCCTAATTCAGCATATGCTATTGTATATGTATATGTCTATTTGTCACTGTTACACTTTAGCAGAGTCTTTAACTGTGTTTTCTGAAGCTATTATGGTTCATTTTATGTTTCATCCAATGACATGTTCTGGTTTGCAGGTTGGCACACTGTCTGCAACCTTTCTATCTTTCAGATAAGTGGCTGGTTTAATGTTGAAATATGGTGAGCAAAAGCTGCCAAACAGAAATAATTTTCACCTTGTTGAAATTGGTGACCTTTTGCAACACAACTTGGCCTTCCATGTTTAATCTAAGTTGAGCATATTATTTTGTCAGGATTTAATATATTTGAGATTCTAGATTTTGAATGTTTTATTAATAATTTTTTTTATGAGAAGCATATTATTTTCAGGTCCTGCTGTACTTTAAGCTGTACAAGTGAACTTTTTCACTCTGACATGGAAAATGTGATTTACTGTCTAAAAATAGAATAGAAGTAATCAAGATTTATTTAAAATCTCACACGTCAACTAGGTTAAAAAGAAGTTTTTTCTATGATTTTTTTCTTGTAACATCTTTTATGGCTCTTAAACAAGCACTAATGATGGCTCCTGCCCTCATTAGTCCTTCTGAGTCATCAGATTTTGTGATACAGGTACACGCCACTGATCAAGTGATCAATGCAGTCCTGTTACAAAAGTGATCAGGGACTTTATGTCCAGTGGGATATTTTTCTCGAGTAATAACTCCAGTAGAGGAAACCTATAAATAATGTGTAAAGCACTTGTTGGCTGTATATTGGGCAATACAAGCTACTGAACATATTGTAGGGTTTAATCACATTGTTTTGCAAACCTCACACACACCTGTAAAATTTATCTTATAAAGGGATGTAAGGGGAGCATCCTCTCAGAGACTAGTGAAATGGACATTGGCCCTACAAGGGAAAAATATCACTGTAAAAAAATGTACTTCTCCCATTTTAGTAGAGATCATGACATGGGAGCGAGATCCGCATGACTGCGGGGAAGTCATGGGTATTAAATATAAACCAATTTTTGCTGCTGAACCTAATTTTATGGGTATTGATGTGTATGTAGATGGCTCCCACTTTTGAAAGGATGGCCATTTCCATACCGGATATGCTATTTGGACTCCTGGAACAAATCAGGAAATATTAGTATGATGTCTGTCATCGCTTTTCTGCCCCACGAGCGGAATTGGAGGCAGTACGAAGCCATTATGGATATACATAAGAAGACATTAATGTCTTCTCGGACTGAGCTTTTGTTGTCAATTCCTTGTTAGATTTTCTTCCTGTTTGGATGAAAAGAGAATACTAACAGCCACCAGTGAACCTGTGGCTTTTGCCCCATATTACAACATATATGGGATATGAGAGCTCAAATACCACTGAGAATTGTTATTTGTAAAGTTCGAGCTCATGAAAAGATCCAAAGGAATCCATGAATTAAATAATAATCTGGTAGATAACCTGGCTAAAATAGCCAGAAACAATCAAACTTATGGGTAGACCCTCTAGGAGTAACTCTACACAACTGTGGAAAGCTGAAGAGTATGATAAAATCATCCAAAATGGATAGCAGTCGCCTCACAAGTCCCAAGTTTGGGGCGATCCAAGATACAGACGCTTGATAGTGGGTTGTTGGAACCAATGGAAAGACACTGGACAGTGTGCAACCAAACATGTTACCATATGGGAAGATATGGTAATATGGGAACGACAACCAGGGTTTAGGAAGTGGATACCACCCACTTCATTTAGAAAAGATATTATCATGGAGAATCACAGAATTGGAGGTCATTGTGGGCTCCACAAAACTTGTAAAATGTTGGCTCAAAAATATTGGTGGCCAAAATGGAAAAGATGTCAAACAATGCCTGAGGCTTGTCTCATCTGTGCACAGATGAATCCTCCAGTGCCTGGTAAGAGGGTTCTGTTAGGGTGTATACCCTGGCGGACAGTCCTTGGTCCAGCTTACAAATTGATTATGTGGGATCCTTGCCCACTAAAAAAAAAAAAAAAGGGGGGTTCCAATATTTACTAGTCATTGTTGATATATTTTCCAAGTAGGTAGAAACTCTACCAGCACGCAATGATAGTGCACAAGCTACTGCAAAAGCATTGTGGAACAAGTGTTCTCATGTTGGGGTTTTCCCAGAGTCCTTGAAAGTGATAGAGGGACTCACTTTACAGCAAAAATAATGACAGCTTTGTGTGATATCTTAGGTATCACTCAATGTTTGCATCTACCCTACCATCCACAATCTTCGGGAATGGTAGATAGGTTAAATTGCACTCTGAAAAATGCACTGAAAAAAAAAAAAAGCAGTGTTGGATACTGGTAAAGGGTGGGTGACGCACTTACCAAAAATTCTAATGGGTATTAGAGGTACAGAAAACAAGAGTACTGGCTATACCCCATATCAATTGATGACTAAACGGGATATGTGGCTATATTATCCTTCAGATCCAGATTTATCAACACCTGTGTTAGATCGCACAAAAACTGATGTATTCCTACAACATAGAAGCAGTTAGCTCTGTATTTACCCCATGCTGCCAGAAATATGGTACAGACTCATTGGAAAAACAGAGACATGATCCGAAAGTGAAACCACCCATTAAAAGGGGTCATCACGTCATGATTAAAAATTTTGTTCAAAAGGGACCATGAGATGCTAATTGGATGGTCTTATACGTTATTAATGTATTGAAGCCATGGGTCATTCAGGTCCGCAACCGACAAGGGTCTACAGAGACCAAATGAGTCCATGTGGACCAATGTAAATTGTATCAGCCTTTTAAATGATGACAACTGATATTGCTCTGTTTCCCAATAGGTGAAAGACAATGATGTTCCCTTACTTGTACTGTGTAGTACCTTATTGATTCCGGTACTTTCTCGCCAAGATGGATGCCCAGGGCACATAAGGAACAGTTTATACAACAAGAACTATGCTAATTGTACTGTATGGGGTATTCCAGTATTGTTGGGAGAACGACATGAACATACTGGTTATCTTCTCATTAAATGGTACTTTATTTGCTATGGACAATGTCAAATGTGACTTGAGGATGCTCGCCAGAAGCCTGGCCTGGCACAGCGATGTGTGGAACACAACAGCCAGAAAGGATCTATATCTGCTTCACTTTGGGGATACTACAAATCTGACAAAGAAACAAGATTTATTTTGAATAAAACTGAAGGACATGTTACATTATCCACCTAATATTACGTTGTTAAATGCATCTTATACTGGTTCAAGACATAATATGTGGCATTTTTTTATATAATACATCTATTGCAGCAAACTATACAGTAGGGTTAAAGCAATTTTTCACAATATTGCCATTGACAGATAAATATCCATTGTTAACATATACTGGCAATGCACGATGGCCAGAAAAGACTTGTAATGTTAGCAAAACATCATGGCATACTTTTAAAGCATGAAATATAGAATATCAATAACAAGGTACATCAGGGCAGAAATTTTTGCTCCCATCTGATGGTATTATCTTGACACAAAATGTATATCCTTTATATTATCCATGTAAGTTGGAGTATTATATTTTGCTAGATTTGCCTTTTCCATGATTACCACTTCAATGTAGGGATTGGGCTTCAGTGTTGTCGTGGCAACAGTATTATAATAATGCCTTAAATCAATACTATGACAGACACAAAACGTGGTCATTTAAAATTCCTGCAGAAGCATCACCAGGCTTATCTTGTCGTAAAAGAGACATATGAGGCTGGTTAGGCTCAGGATTAGGAATTGTTAATGGTATTGATTCTATGGTTTTAAAGGGTCATATTCATTCTTTGGAAACTACTTTAAAAAATATGGCTACTAGAATTTTATCAACTATTGTGAGAGTAGCGGCTGATAATGAAGAGATTGATTGGTTTGCATTTAAAAAACCTTACAGAATTTTAAAATTATTGCTCAAATAACAGTCTGCTTTTATAATTCATTTTCTAATGTATCTAAAAATAGCTATACAGAATTGGCTTGCTCTCAATTAGCTGCTGAAGCACATACTTATTTAGTTAATAAATTAAATAAAATTGAGATAAATAGGTTACCTTTAGAAATAGGTGAAACCAATGTGACTAGATTATTGGATCATCCCACTGTAATTTTACCACCCTTAGCTATGATAAAAGTATGAATTCACCAAATCATTATGCACAAGTGCTGACATGTGATTCCCATACTAGTGACAATACCTGTATGTTTTAAAACACCAAAAATATTGTGGCAAATCAGTAATTTGGGAGTATTAATACATGACCAGATCATGAGACTCCAAATACCAGGTGATACTATTATCACAGCACACAATAAATATGTTGTCTTACCTAAGCAACAGTGTGTACAAGAACATGAAACCTTGATATGTGAGGAAGATACATCGACTGCCCCATGGTTTCCTGATCAATGTAAATTTACCCTGACATCTGCTAATGAATACCGCCAAGCTATGAGATGGAACCAATCATGGTGTGTAATCGCAGGTCAACCTTGGGATGTATGGGGGCGTAGTGACAAAACCTGGTGGGTTGCAAATTGACCTTCTGGGAACGTCCTGCTCATAGCCGAATTGAATGTTACCCATATTGATGGCTCCACTGTGGCCTTTAGACTTGCTCACTGATTTGGCCACCCACCTCATCTCGTGACATCAAATTTGATAAAATGACAATTGCTGCCTTGTTGTATCGCCACCAAACTGAAGTAATTATTTTCACAAAAGGCCTCTGCTAGAGAGGTAAAGAAGCAGTCATTTTATATCCCTATTATATCTTGGCTGGATTGGGGCTCAGGCGGTTTGGGTACTAGTCCAACCTAATAGTGGTAGTATGTTGTATTGCAGTAATCTGTGTTCTTGTTATTGTATCGTGAAGATGAAACACATGATTTGACAAATACACGTTACAATGACAACAACGTATTTGTGATCTCCAATTATAGAAGTCACAAGGTGGGGTTGTAGTGTAACATTTCACAATCTCTAATATTACTTATTCTGTATATTTCACTAACTATCCTTAATAACCTTATATTAGGATGGTGTGCATAAATTAATATTGCCGGAAAGGTAGTAAACACCACATATAACCTTCTTTAGAGAGGTGTGGAAACGGAGAAGGTTGTGCAAGAAATGTTGTAAACACCTTTTGATGTTGTGAAAGAAATGAAGTCATACCTATGTTTTGACACAAACTCACCTCACCCTAAGATTAATATGTTACTTTTGTTATATAACTAGCTTATAATGGGATGTTGGTATTATTCAAGATAAGAAATCTTTATATAAGCACTGTATGTAAATGAAATAAACAGCTCCAATATCAATGAAGAAATGACCATGCATGTAAACCTAAATAACCACAATAAACTCTTTGAAGAAATCTGAAGGCTCGAGTGAATTTCTTTTGCAAACACAATGCAACCTTACAATCACCTAGATTATTATTTTTATTCTTTAAAGGCCCCTCATTAGTAGCCTTGGGTCTTTGAGGACAGAGGAAGACCCTTCTTCAGCCATATTTATAAGCCTTTTTGCTCTATTTCTTAAGGTCTTTGAACAAAATTTGGAGCAAAGAACACAATAGTGGTCTGGACCTAGACACCTAAACACAGGTCGATCAGCTTTAGCCACTATTCTGTGGCACTATAAACAATTTTAAAATCTGTGGGTCAGTTCTTTTCTTAGGGATTTCTAACATGCCAATTCACAGAAAACCCTGTAAAACTGAAGCCCAAATAGGGTGCTGTATAGAAATGTGGTCTGTTCCTCACGCAAAGAACTGCAACTTCTGGAGGTAAAAACTGAGGAAAAACAATGGTTCCTGTGTAAAAAGGAAACGGATGTAAAATAAGAAAAGGAACCATCGAAAACACAAATGTGACGTGCTTACTACAGAAATAAAGAAAGGGAATTGCGGGCAACTGCATGAACTGGCCGAAAAACGCGTTCCCAGGAATCGAGGGAACCATGGAAAACAGAAAACAACACTCAGCACGCTTATAAAAAAAGAAAAGCAAATTTTACAGCTACTAAGTAAAAGAAACTTTTCCTTGGCCAAGAGATTGAGCACCTCAGAGGCAGTGTTGCTCAGTTAGGTGGAGAAACAATTCTGGAGCCTTCCTCACTCTTCCTGCTTAGCACACCCTCAAGCCTCACTCTGATTGGCTAATTCATAAACTCATACCATAATCTCCCCACCTCTGGTGCAGTACTACCTAGTCAGCTCAGTGCAACAGTTACTGATGCTAAAGGACTCCTGGGGTAAGAACTAACGTTACTGCCTACTGCAAGAGCCCTCTTGAAGTAAGATCAATTGGTCTGTAGTTTGTAGGTGAGGACACCCCCACTCCTTTTTAAAGATAGGGACCATCTTCCCACCTTCCAGTCTTCTGGAAAACTGACCACCACAAACGCTTGTTGAACAAATATGCTAATGCAGGAGCAAGATGTCTGCCCCATTCTCAAGAATCTCGGTTTTACTCCATCCAGACCCCTACTTTATTTTCAGGTTTTTAGTCTCTTTCTGCCTCTTTGTTAATTTTTTAAAACTCAAACATAATCTAGATTGTCCTAAATGTGTCCTTTTTTTCAAGTTGTTGTTCTTTTATAACTTCATGTCAAACTCTGGCTGTTGCCCTTAGCCAAAGAGAATTTGAAGCCTGGGAGATTTCTAGATTCCTGTGTGAGAGGGTGCCCATCCCAGAACAGCATATTGGAAATTACAACTGCCAAAAAGTAATGGTGGAGAAGCATTACCCCACTTACAATGACATTTTCACACAGACCAAATGTGCCATGTCTGTGCCTGGCTAGATCCAGAGTACAAGGCACACTAGAAAGACATAGATATGAATGATTTCAGTGCATCACTGACTAAGGCGCTATTTGCCAACTCTATGCCAAATACTGCTCACCTGAAAGAAAACGAACACTCAAACCATGTTAGCTACCTGGTCCCAAACACTTACCACTGCCAGACACAAACCAGTCTTACAGGTACAACATGCTTTCCGTATGACTCAGATTTCTATGCTGCCAGACTTGATGACAGATTTCTGCACCGAGAGAGGCAAGGGTTAAAACATGCTTATAAAATGGGCAAACCAAATCCTTAAATGTGATTGGTCGAAAGGACCTCAGCTGTGTCCTTACCAGCTGATAGCTATGCCAACCGGCACTAAATTCCCAAACCGACCCAACAACCACAAAATATCAATGATTATCAGTAACCAGAAATTAAAACTAAGATCTCCGTAACTGAGCTGCCCGTCTGCCCCCCTTCTGCCCAGCAGCACATAAACATTCATTACTACAGGAACCTTTCACACACCACACCAGGACAGAAAACCATTTTTATTTATTTTGCCTCATTTAAGTCACAATCCTCACCTTCGGCTGATCGTGAAAAGTGGCCCCAAACTGATCACGCTGCACGCAGTAGTGGTGCAGGACGCCAAGCCAATGAAAAGCTGGCTACTTGTTCGCCCTCAACTAACCAGACCTGTGTTGGTCATGCCCCACATCTCCACCAGATCTTTAGGACCATTTTTCAGTTGATTTCTTTTCTGTTTTAAACACTCCCGCTTTCTACGATTTAAGACCTGTGATTCCGCAAACCCAGAAATAACAGTGTATGGCGGCCGCTGAGGCACACGCTCAGTCCTACTGAAGCCAACCAGTGAATGAAACAGAAACACAAAAACTGATGTAAGAGCACAAATTAAACTAAAAGACACAAAATAAATCCTATCTTTGTGTCTGTTTGTATATAAGTAAAACTCATGATCAAAGTAGTAAATATTAAAAGAAAAAACAAAACACATGCTTTTCAGTGTTTTGTCTGTGTGTATGTGTAGTAACTTAATGAAAAAGCTCCATTCCAAAGCATTAAGAGGGACTTTTTCCCTTTTTCAAATGATAATCATATTTCTTCATATTTTTATGAACACTTATGTCCATTTTTTTTTTCATATTAACTTCTTTACCAGGGAGTCCATTTTATAAGCGCAATAACACACTCCGGTGGGTTTATCTCCTGATAACACACCCAGGGCATAATGCACTTTATCAGGGAGATAACCCACACCTCGTCGGTGTTATTACTATATCAGTTTTATGAAGGTGCCTTCAAACTCTTTTGCCCAACTTAAACTGAGATGCATGCTGAATAATTTAGACCATTAGAGATACTTGCAAGCATGCCACTTTGTCAATGTTAAGATAGGAAAGACCTTAGACACGAGTAAATCGTTTCTTAGTTGAAGTAACACAGGTTGGGTAGATCTACCCTTGCACTTTATATCAGTGGCATATAAAGCACTGGACACTCCGTTCCCTGCGAAACCAGAAAAGACAGAATCTAAATGGATGCAAAAGTTGGGCATACACATAACAGAGAAGAACTGGTCACATATCTAGACACAGCAGCATAAGGTTTCCGCTTTACTAGTGTGGAAGGAATACGCCTGGAAGACAGTCATCAGGTTTTTTAGACCCCCCAAAGTAGTGGCTAACTTTACTCCAAGTGCCCCAGCCACTTGCTGGCGACAGTATGGAGAACACAGCTTCGCATTCACACATATTCTGGTACTGTCTATTTATTAGACCATTTTAGCTACAAATGGATCAATATATCCAGGAGCTGTGTTTGACCTCCTCACAGTTAACACCTCAGATGACCTTATTTTTATTATTTCTGTCGAAAAAATGCAACAAACACCAAAGATATTTATTAAGTATTCCATTAACAGCTGTAAGGAAAACTAACAATCATGATTACAAATGCAGCCACCAGCGGTCGACCAGTGGAGGATGTAATGATTCAAGTATATCAAGCGGAGTTATTAACACACACACACAATCTGACAACAGTTGGAGCTCTTCAGTAGCAGGTGACAAGGATGGCTGCTCCACATTATGGAGAAAAGTGGTACATTTCTGCCATGAAGGTACTGTAATGCAGAACATTCCACACCTGGGAAGAGAAACAAATTAAAGTAATTGCATATCTACTGAAACTATATCCTGCTGAAAATGGGAATTAAAGGATGGAAGCAACTGGTCTAAATGCAGAAATGAGATTGCACAGGATTGCATAACATTCTGGTAATTCAAGATGGTGGCCGTGCTGGGCTGCAGACGGCAGCAGCTCTAACGGCGCCTGCTTTTCCTCAAAATGCTTGTCTGATTTGGTATTCTACTACATCATCTGGAGAATAGGCTAACAGCAGCATTTTAACTGTTAATTTTAAGGCAGTTTGAGGCAGTATAAGCAGTGGGTTAAGGCTCCAAGCTGCAGATCTGGAGACCTGGGTTTAAATCCCACAGCCACCTAGGTGCATACTGTGTGATCCCGAACCAAGTCATTTAACTTCCTTGTACTCCCAGGTCGCATCTGGAAACAAGCTTCGGCTTAGTGTGCTACTCCTGGTTAAACAATGTTCCCTTCCCCCCTTAAAACTTTGTCATTTCAGTTAGTTAAGTTTAGTGACCCAGTGCAGGCAGGGCAAAAACAGTGAGACAGGATAAGAGTTTTAGGTTTTATTTTTCAGAGAGGTTTTCGGAGTCCTCTGTGCTGTGAGTTTCTTGGGTTCATAAATTGTACACCACTCTTACCAGCTGGTGATCCTCATGCTGCTGAAGAGAACTGCATGGATGCAGAGAGCGTTTCTGAGGTGGAGGTCAGCTGGCTGGCTTGTGGAGATTGCCTGTGGTGTCTCAGAGGAAGGCGAAAGACTTCATTTGGCTCAACATTTTCTGCGGAGGAGTGACCCTGTGCAACTGAGTTGGCTGGAGGGGCAGTGGTAGGCAGCGGGGGTAACAGACATGGTGTGAAGGTGAGAGCCTGGCTGCCTCTCGGGAAGACCCTGTCTATCGACCGCTGTCCTGTCTAGTCTTGGAGTTGTCTGTGCGAACTGCGGGCTGAGAGGAGTGGCCCTCCTGTGATACGGACTTTCCTGCAACTGTTCAAAGTTCTTCCCGGCCGAAAAAAAGACACTTCCCTCTACCCTCTTCCCTAGACTGGTGTGCTGACTCGGCGCCCTCTTCAACCTAACAGTCCATTTGTACTCCTTTAAGCCCGGTGAGAGTGCTGGCTATTTGTGACTGTTTGTCCGTAAGAGTTTTATCCCAGTTTTACCTGGTTGCCACTCATGAGAGGAGTAATATACTTTGTGATTGATCTTGAGCCTTGTGAAGGAATTACAACTTGGACTCAGTATTGGTAAAGACCCTTGCTGGAAATCTAGCTATCCAAGTGCCTTTCTCTTTGCTACCTTGAGACTTGGGGCTGGTGTTTTCTGGCCCATTTACCTGGACTTGGACTTTATGTTAGTTATTACAGCTTTCATTTGCATCTTATATGTTCTAGCTGTTTCTCCTGATGGTGATAGCATTTTATTTCACAGCACATTGCACTTTTGAGATTATCCCGTATTTTATTTTACTTGCTTTAGAGTTGTTTGGGGTTTTTGTGGGGGTGAGGGGGAGAGACTGTGTGGGAAGGTGGTTTTCTAGTGGGTGGGGTGAGTGAGTGTGGTGTGTGAATGTTAGTATTTTAGGATAATTAAAGGTCCGAGTTGTTACTAGGGTGTGATTGGTTTTTCTAGGATATTTGATTGGTTTTTCTAGGATATCAGTTCCTCCCTTGCTATTAGCAAGGTGAATGGGTTGCCTTGAATTTGGTCAGAGGTACAGGTGTGTGGCCAGGTAAGGATGTGTTGGAGCCATGGCCCCCTGTGACTGACCTACACTCCCCCTCCCTGCTACGAGACCTTCGCCCTTTTTCTGACCTCCCGGTGTCTGCCACTGCAGCAAGGCACTGTAGGAAGGTTGGGATTACAAGGGCTGGTATAGGTCAGTGGCAGCGGGGAGTAGCAGATGGTGTGAAGGTAAGTAGTATTTGGATGGTCAGGTCCTGGCGATGCCCTGGGTATAGGCGTAGCCTGAAGAGAGGCTAGACATGTTTGGTCTCCATCCCCAGGGTACCCATCAGACTGAATGGGCAGGTAGTCAAGGGGCCGGCTGTGCCTACCAACCCACTTTGGGCGGTGCTATGTAATGTCAGAGTGATAGGAAATAAGACCGCAGTTATAGCGGACATGATTTCTGCTGTCAACTTGGCTTGCATCATGGAGACTTGGCTGGGTGACTATCCAGTTTTGTAGGCATCTGTCCCTGCTGGGTACTCCGTAGTGCACTGCCCAAGGGTGGGACACAGGGGTGGGGGAGTGGACATCTTTTTAAAATCCAGCTTGGATTTCACCGTGCACCCAGTAGGAACTACCAGATCCTTCAAGAGTGTGGCCGTGCATGGGGGTCCAGGTGCAGGTTGCAGGATTCTCCTCATTTATCATCCTTCGGGGCCCTGAGGGGATTTCCTGCAGGAGGATACGGACTTTGTCGTTGATGTGGTGCTGTAATCCCCCAGGTGTTTAGTCCTGGGGGACTTCAATACCCGAGTCAACGATGAATTCTCACAATTCTGTTACAACCTCCTCCAGCTGATGTCATCACTGTGCCTAGCACATGTAGTTACTTCTGCAACCCACCTCCTCAGTCACACGCTCAACCTGGTGTTCCGGCTGGGTCTTGAGGACGATTATCTCAAGATTGATCAGGTCAGTTGGTCTGATCACTGCACAGCAGAATTCAACTTTGAGGCTCCCCCCAGAAGTCCCTCCCCTGTTGAGATGGTCAGTTATCGCTTGACCCATGCACTGAAGTCCCCCAGGACTAAATACCTGGGGGATTCCAGCATCCACGGAGTCATTTAAATCTGCCTTAAAAGCTTATTTATTCGAATATGCTTTCTCTATTTGAAAACCTGCAGATGATATTATTTGGTTTTATGAATAAGATATGTATTTATATGTTTTATTGATATTTTTATATGTATGTACAATGCTATGGTCTTTTCTTTGGAATAGCATTTTATAAATAAATTTTGCTTGCTTGCTTTAAAGAGGCATAGAAACAGATTTTGATGGCAGATAAAGACCGCTTGGCCCACCCAGTCTGCCCATTTCCCTACCTAATGGATAAGCTGCAGATCCTAGTTAACCAGCAGCCTACTTCTTCCTACCCCAACCCCCTAGAATTGCCTTATGACTGTCCCATGCATGCTTGAATTCCACCACTGTTTTTGACTCCACAACCTCCTCCGGAAGGCCGTTCCATGCATCCACAACCCTCTCTGTGAAAAAATACTTCCTTAAATTACCTCTGAGCCATCCCCCAACTTCAAATTGTGCCCCCTTGTTCTTGCACACCTCTTTTTTTGAAAGATGCTACCCTCTTGGACTTTGTTGATTCCCTTGAGGTACTTGAAAGTTTCTATCATGTCCCCCCTCTCCCTCCTTTCCTCGAGGCTATACATATTAAGCTCCTTAAGTCTCTCTTCATATGTCTTCTGGTGCAGACCCTGCACCATTTTAGTTGCCCTCCTCTGGACAGCTTCCATCCTGTCTATGTCTTTGCGGAGATTGGGTCTCCAGAACTGCACGCAGTACTCCAGATGGGGTCTCACCAGATGTCTGTACAGAGGCATAATAACTTCCTGTTTTCTACTGGTGATGCCTCTCCGTATGCATCCCAGTATCCCCCCAGCCCTCCTTGCTTCCCTCTCACGTTGCTTGCCCACCTTTAGCTCATCTGATATGACTACCCCCAGGTCCCTTTCCATTTTGTTGTTGTTAGTATCTCACCCCCATTGTGTACTCTTCCCTGGGTTTTGTTTCCCAGGTGCATTACTGCACTTTTTAGCACTGAATCTAAGCTGCCATACATTTGACCATTCCTCTAACTCTGCCAAGTCCCTTCTCATCCTTTCCACCCGACCTTGTGCATCAACTCTGTTGCAGATCTTTGTGTCATCTGCAAAGAGACATACTTTTCCTTCCAGTCCCTCTGCAATGTCGCTTATAAAGACATTGAAGAGGACCGGTCCTAATACACCACCCTGCGGTACCCCACTAGTAACCCCCCTTTCTTCAGAGTGGACTCCATTCACTATTACTCTCTGTGTCCTATTCTCCAGCCAATTCTTTACCCAGGCTGTCATCTTGGGACCCACTCCCAGGCTGGCTAACTTGTATATTAATCTTTTGTGTGGGACTGTGTCAAATGCCTTGCTAAAGTCTAGGCAGGCCATGTCCACAGCCCCTCCCTGATCTACTACTTTGGTCACCCAGTCAAAGAAATCTACGGATTTGTCTGGCATGACCTTCCCGCTGTGAATCCATGCTGCCTTGGGTCCTGTGCCCCTCTGGCCTCTAGATACTCAACAATTCTTTCCTTCAGAAGTGATTCCATCATTTTCCCTACCACTGAGGTAAAACTAACAGGTCTGTAGTTTCCTGCTTCTGCCTTGCTCCCACTTTTGTGAAGGGGAATCACATCTGCCCTCCTCCAGTCCTCGGGTACCACCCCATCCTCCCATGATTTGTTAAAGAGGGTAGTCAGTGGTGTCACTAGTTCTACCCTTAGTTCTTTTTAGAATTCTGGGATGAATCCCATCAGGCCCCATTGCTTTGTTCACCTTCAGTTCTAAGAGTTATTTCAGAACCCTTTCTTCTGTAAATGGGCTGGTATCAACTTCTGTATCCAGAGTGTTTCTACTGTTTGTTTTACCTCCCTCTTTCCTTTGTAAATACTAAGCAAAATATTTGTTTAGTATCTCTGCCTTTTCACAGTCACTCTCTGCCCACCCTCCCTCCCTTTATTAAGCCTCACTAACCCTCCCTTGGTCTTCCTTGGCTCCCTGATGTACCTATAAAAGGTTTTATCCCCCTTCTTAACTGAGTTGGCTATCTTTTCCTCGGTTTGAGCCTTTGCTGTTCTGACTGCCTTCCCAGCTTCCTTTTGCTTTAACTGATACAGTTCTCTGTCCTGCTCCTTCTGTGATTCCTTGTACTTCCTGAATGCTTTCTTTTTCTCTTGAACCTTCACTGCCACTTCCTTTGAGAACCATAGTGGTTTCTTACATCGTTTCGTTTTTTTTATTTGCTTCACACAAAGGCTTGTTACCTCTGTGATGGCAGTTTTTATTATTCCCCATTGTTCTTCCACCCCTCCTTCCTGCCCATTTGCTAGTGCATTCCTTAGGCACTCACCCATTTTGGCAAAGTCAGCCCTCCTAAAGTCCAGTACTTTTGCCTTTGTATGCTTGACTCTATTGCTGTGTTTATTGTGAACCATACTGTTGATGGTCGCTAGTTCCCAGATGGCTACCCACTTTACATCTGTGATCCTCTTCATCTCCATTTGAGAGAACCAGGTCTAAGATTGCTCCCTCTCGAGTGGGCTCCAATACTAGTTGTTTAGGCATGCCCCTGTAGGGCATCTAGAATAACCCCACTCTTGAAGTGGCTGCTACAACTGCACTCCAGTTAACATCTGGCATATTCAGATCACCCATCAGCAATATCTCCCTTTTTCTACCATTCTAAGTATTCTTTCTATCATTTCCTTGTCCATTTTCTCCCCTGAGAAGGGGTCTGTATCTAACCCTGTGGATTGTGGTGCCATTGCAGGTCCTCCAAATTTACACCCACAATGCTTCTTCTCTCCTGTTTTCCCTTTTGTTCTGTTGCTTTGATTTCTTCCCTTATGTAAAGAGCTACTCCTCCTCCTCTTTTACCCTCCCTGTCCCTCCTGTAGATAGTGTATCCCGGTATGTTTATATCCCAGTCATGGTTTTGTGTGTACCATGTTTCTGTGACTGCCACGATATCCAGATGTTCCTCCTCCATCAAGGCCACTAATTCAGGAAGCTTGTTCGTCAGACTATGGGCATTGGTACTCATTGCTCTCCATTTTTTGATGGCTTTACCTTCTTTTGCAGCATCCCCCCCTGACCTTTCTACCTCGGTCTTTTTCTCATTTAGTACCCTGTTTTGTAGGGAGAGGCTGGGATTTTCCTGCTGCTTATCAGTGCCTCCCCCCTTGACTAGTTTAAAAGCTTGCCAATGAAGCATTTAAACCAACTGGTCCCAGAGGGACTGCTAGTGATGAGTGATCTATCTACAGTGGACAATTCAGTGGCCACCTATAACAGGGTGGTGTCTGAAGCGCTTAACGCCATCACTTCAGTCCATATATGACCCAAATCTTCTCACTTGAGATCTCCTAGGTTTAATAGAGATCGCAAGTTGATGACGATCGGGGGTCAGAAGTTAAGAGCGCTGCTGGCAGAAGACACGTTCAGATGAGGACAAACTGGACTTGTGCACTCATTATGTTGAGTACCGGGGGCAATTAATCGTAAGAAGGCAGAATTCCTGTCCAGGGAAATTGCTGCACAGCCAGGTCAGCTATTTCAGACTGTGGACAGGCTACTTCACCCTGTCCGTCTACAGACGAAAAAGCTTTTCATTCACTTTATGTGATGAGTTTGCACTGTTCTTTTTTTTCCATATATAGTTTTGAGTATTTTCTTTTTACTCCCTTCCCCGGCACTGGCGTACACATAGGTGTATGTGCGTGGAGGCACATGACACACCAGGATCCAGTGGCCCCCCTGCTCCGCTCCCCGGACTTTTGTCGTCGCTCCTAACTGCCTACGCTACCCACTGGGCCTCCATCTGGTGGGAGCGGGACTACGGTGGAGCGGGTCATCCACTCCATGGAAGGGAGAGCCAAAGCTCAATCCTGTTTTGACCCGCCTCGAGCTGGCACCCCAGTGGCCAGAGTTCGTTCCCAAACCCGGGCCACCGGCACGGCACAAGATAAGGCGCCAGCTATTCTGTTCTTTTCTGACAGGGTGACCTCTATCCGTGTGGGGATTCCATCACTGAGGCAAGTCTTGCCTCACAATAGCCAAGCTGAGAGGAATAGAGGTACTCTGGCAGTTTGGGATGAGCTCAAACCTGTGGAGGTGGCAGAGGTCATTAGGGTGATCTCAGAACTAAACCACACATCCTGTGAACTGAACCCAGCCCAGACTAGTTTCTGGATGAGATGTGTTGAGGCTGTCGGCCCGGTGTTCGCCAGGATTACCCGGTGCTCGATGTCAGAGGGTTTGAAAGAGGCACTGGTGAGACTCCTCTTGAAGAAACCATATCTAGACCTGGACGCCCTGGTGAATTACTGTCCTATCTCTAACCTATCCTTTTTGAGTAAGGTTGTGATGAAGCTTGTGGCACAACAGCTACAGGATCACCTTGTGTCCTTTGACATCTATGAGCCATTCCAGTGCTTTCAGGGCCAGACACAGCACTAGTTAGGGTGCACAGTGACATACTTAGGGCTAGAGAGAGAGGAGAACAGTCAACTCTAGTTTTCCTCGATCTCTCTTCAGTATTTGACACTGCTGATCACTTTGTGCTTCTCGATAGTCTCCATGAGTTCTGTGGACTCGCCAGTATTGTCATCAATTGATTTGAGTCATACCTCACTGACAGGGTGCAGCTGGTAGTAATGGGGAATTTCTCCTCCTCCCCAAAGCCTCTGTCATGTGGAGTGCCGCAGGGATCGATCTGGTCACCAATGTTATTTGCAGTGTGTATGCTACCCCTAGGTGAGATCATTCGGCAATACAGTGTGGAGTTTCACTGCTATGCAGATGATACACAACTGTATTTGCCCTTTGCCCTGGAACACCAAATGCTGTGGATGTGCTTAACATCTGCCTAGCCGAAATCAATGATTGGATGTCCTCCAGCTGGTTGCAGCTGAACCCAGATAAGACAGAGGTGCTGGTGCTCAAGCCAGGTCACAGATGTGATGGGAGTGCTCCCGGTCCAGACGCAGGACTTGTTCTGGGGTCTGCGCCATTGGTAGACTCTCCGAGGGTGCGAACTATTGGTATGATCCTAGACAGTAGACTGACACTTGAGGCTCAGATGTCATCTGTTGTCAAGAGTATTTTTTTTTTTTCATCACTTGAGGAACGTTGCCAGGATTAAGATCCTCTTCCACCCGATGACCTGCCGACACTAGTGCATGCTTTTGTCACCTCGAGGCTTGACTACTGTAACTCTCTTTACTTTGGGGTCACTGGAGGGAAACTCCGCTGGTTACAGCTGGTGTAGGGTGCAGTGGCCCAGTTGCTGACGAGCCTGCCCAGGTCCAGTCATGTAACCCCAGTCCTGCGAGCTCTGCACTGGCTGCCTGTCAGATGGAGGGTCCTCTTCAAGGTGGGCTTGCTCACCTATAAGGCTCAAAATAGTCTGGGCCTAGGTAATCTGATGGAGCTCCTGACACCGACCACTTCAGTCCCCCTTCCTTCACTCTCCGACCAAGGGCCTCCTAGATGTTTCTAGGGTTTGGCTCAAGACCTTGGGTGACTGGGCTTTCAGTGTTGCTGGGCCGACCCTATGGAATGCATTACCATCTGCTGTCCGGGTGGCTCAGATGGCTGAAGAGTTTAAGTAGGGGCTTAAGGCTCACCTGATCCAACTGGCCTTCCTTAATGAGACCATATGAATCACCAGGTCTCTGTGGACGTATTTTGGAACTGCTGTTAGCTCTTAAATGGGTTTTACTTTTTTTAAGACTGCTTGTAAACCGGTTCTATATGCATCATTTTAAAAACTATTACGACTGTATTGTATGACGCCCAGAGCCTCTGGGATTGGGCGCCTTAAAAATAAAGTTTGCCTTGTCTAGTAGAACCCTGCCTGATCTGCTGGCAGAGTGTAGATGCTGATTTGTAACTGTGACATGTACTCTTACTCTTAATTTTATTACAACAAAAGTAAAAAAAAAAAAAAAAGAAAAAGCTTGACTGTGTCAAGGAGACTACCCGTGGACAGTATTAAATGCCACGAGTTTTAGTCAGCAAGTTATAACTTGGTTGCAAGTGCTGTACCGCTCTCCAAATTAATGATACTATAACTGAACAGTTTACATTAAGTAAGTGCACCCAACAGAAGTGTCCCTTATTCCCACTTCTATTTGATCGTGCCCTTGGGCCGCTGGCTATTGCCCTTTCCCAAAAATATCAGATGATGGGCATATCTATGGGAGAGAAATCAGTGATTACGTCCCTATACGCTGATGATATGCTGTTACTAGTAAGCAACTCTGAAGAATCTATGTCAGCAGTTTTGGACACAGTCAACTGGTATGGCTCGCAATCTGGCTATAAAATAAACTGAACCGCGGTGACATCATCGGCATGGTGGCAGCCTGATTTCAGAGCTCCATGGTCTACCCTCTCAATCTGCTCTAATCCCACTGCCAAACTAAACTTTTCTCTCCAAATAGCACCGGGACTTTGCAAGAGAGATGGCCGCAAAGACAACAAGGGGGAAAATGTGCAATCTGCAGTTTCCCAAGCCAAACTAAAGCAGATTATCTTAGATGAGGAAGTTGAGGGGTTTATGACACGGTTTTGGCGCGACCGCTCAGCGTCGGAATCCTCTCAGAACATGGAGGATGAAGACCTGATACTGTCTCATAAGTCGGAGCGCACCCTACAACAAATATTGAAAGCAGTTAACAAAATCAATTTATCCATAGCAGATTTGAAGCAGGATGTGCACTCGATCACCAAAAAAATCTCAGAGAATACAGCCAGAGTAGCAGATATTGCAGATGCACAGGACACTAGCGAACACTTGATCCTTTACCTCCCAAGAAGAGATAGGGAGGTACAGAGCCGAATGGAAGATCTGGAAAATGAGGCCAGATGAAATAATTTTCATATACATGGGGTGCAGGAGGGATTCACCATGGTAGTGGATTTTGTACAGCACCTCTCATGCTCAGTGCTTTCAATACCATCGACTCGATTTGAATATGGATCGGGCCCATAGATCCTTAGGACTGACACCAACAAGTCCTTTGACTCGCCCACGCTTCATAATCATGCGAATGATTTTATTCCGGAGCAAAGAGTGGATCCTACGAGAGGCCTGGCGACATCAAGACATAAAATATCAAAGTGCCACTATATTCTTTGACCAGGACTATTCCACAGTGTTGCAAATGGAAGGTCAGAGGCGTGATCAAGGAAATTAAAGATAAAAAAAAAAAATCTTAAAGTGCAGTTATTGTTCCCTGCATGCCTAAAAGTGCACTTGGACTTAGGCCCAAAAATTTACCCTACTGTCGAGGATGCCCTTCCCCAATTAAAAGAGTGGGGTATTAATCCCCCGGATCTTGAAATGGAGCAGCTCGAGAGAAAACTGACAGCAGGAGCCTGGAATATAGAGAGCCGCGGTCAAAAACTGAGCTTTCCAGGGGTACTCCTGCCGGCCTTGGCAATGGATGTGGTGAAGATAATGCAGCATGCGCAGATCAAGAGAAAGGTAAAGAGCATCGGGTCATGCAATCAAGATTTTCCCCAAAACACTGATCTCGGGTGAGCATACCTCAGCATAAATTACAGGATGGACAGTTGCTTAATAGTTGGATAACAGACAAGTGTTCTTCCAATATAAGAAGGACAGTCCTCAGCTAACTTGGATACTAATGAGATGGTTAATTTTTTTTTTTTCCTTCTTCTTCACTGAGTTGATGGTTATATAATGACCCGTGTATTCCTAAAGGGAAACAATACAAATACACACTTGGGATGCGGGAAGGGAGGGAGGGGTTCCTTATCTAAAGGGAGAGAAGCCATCCTTATTCGGCACCATTTAGTTTAAAGTATACTTAGAATGGCAGAAAAAGGGGAGATATTGCTGATGGGTGATCTGAATATGCCAGATGTTAACTGGAGTGCAGTTGCAGCAGCCACTTCGAAGAGTGGGGTTATTCTAGATGCCCTACAGGGGGCATGCCTTAGACAACTAGTATTGGAGCCCACTCGAGAGGGAGCAATCTTAGACCTGGTTCTCTCAAATGGAGAAGAAGAGAGGATCACAGATATAGAAGTGGGTAGCCATCTGGGAACTAGCGACCATCGAACAGTATGGTTCACAATAAACACAGCAATAGAGTCAAGCCATACAAAGACAAAAGTACTGGACTTTAGGAGGGCTGATTTTGCCAAAATGGGTGAGTGCCTAAGGGATGCACTAGCAAATGGGCAGGAAGGAGGGGTGGAAGAACAATGGGGAATAATAAAAACTGCCATCACAGAGGTAACAAGCCTTTGTGTGAAGCAAATAAACAAAATGAAACGATGTAAGAAACCACTATGGTTCTCAAAGGAAGGCAGTGAAGGTTCAAGGAAAAGAAAGCATTCAGGAAGTACAAAGAATCACAGAAGGAGCAGGACAGAGAACTGTATCAGTTAAAGGAAAAGGAAGCTGGGAAGGCAGTCAGAACAGCAAAGGCCCAAACCAAGGAAAAGATAGCCAACTCAGTTAAGAAGGGGGATAAAACCTTTTATAGGTACATCAGGGAGCGAAGGAAGACCAAGGGAGGGATAGTGAGGCTTAATAAAGGGAGGGTGGGTGGGCAGAGGGTGACTCTAAAAAGGCAGAGATACTAAACATATATTTTGCTCAGTATTTACAAAGGAAGAGGGGAGGTACCTAAACAAACAATAGAAACACTCTGGATACAGAAGTTGATACCAGCCCATTTACAGAAGAAAGGGTTCTGAAAGAACTCTTAAAACTGAAGGTGGACAAAGCAATGGGGCCTGATGGGATTCATCCCAGAATTCTAAAAGAACTAAGGGTAGAACTAGTGACACCACTGACTACCCTCTTTAACAAATCATGGGAGGATGGGGTGGTACTGAGGACTGGAGGAGGGCAGATGTGATTCCCTTCACAAAAGTGGGAGCAAGGCAGAAGCAGGAAACTCACAGACCTGTTAGTAAACCTCAGTGGTAGAGAAAATGATGGAATCACTTCTGAAGGAAAGACTTGTCGAGTACCTAGAATCCAGAGGGGCACAGGACCCAAGGCAGCATGGATTCACAGTGGGAAGGTCATGCCAGACAAATCTGATAGATTTCTTTGACTGGGTGACCAAAGTAGTAGATCAGGGAGGGGCTGTGGACATGGCCTACCTAGACTTTAGCAAGGCATTTGATACAGTCCCACACAAAAGATTAATATACAAGTTAGCCAGCCTGGGAGTAGGTCCCAAGATGACAGCCTGGGTAAAGAATTGGCTGGAGAATAGGACACAGAGAGTAATAGTAAATGGAGTCCACTCTGAAGAAAGGGGGTTACTAGTGGGGTACTGCAGGGTTCAGTATTAGGACCGGTCCTCTTCAATGTCTTTATAAGCGACATTGCAGAGGGACTGAAGGAAAAGTATGTCTCTGCAGATGACACAAAGATCTGCAACAGAGTTGATGCACAAGGTGGGGTGGAAAGGATGAGAAGGACTTGGCAAGGTTAGAGGAATGGTCAAATGTATGGCAGCTTAGATTCAATGCTAAGAAGTGCAAGGTAATGCACCTGGGAAACAAAAACCCAGGGGAAGAGTACACAATGGGGGGTGAGATACTAACAACAACAAAAATGGAAAGGGACCTGGGGGTAGTCATATCAGATGACCTAAAGGTGGGCAAGCAATGTAAGAGGGCAGTAAGGAGGGCTAGTGGGATACTGGGATGCATAGGGAGAGGCATCACCAGTAGAAAACAGGAAGTTATTATCCCTCTGTACAGACAGCTGGTGAGACCCCATCTGGAGTACTGCGTGCAGTTCTGGAGACCCAATCTCCAAAGACAGACAGGATGGAAGCTGTCCAGAGGAGGGCAACTAAATGGTACAGGGTCTGCACCGAAGACATATGAAGAGAGACTTAAGGAGCTTAATATGTATAGCCTCGAGGAAAGGAGGGAGAGGGGACATGATAGAAACTTTCAAGTACCTCAAGGAATCAACAAAGTCCAAGAGGGTAGCATCTTTCAAAAAAAGGTGTGCAAGAACAAAGGCACAATTTGAAGAGATAGAGGTGGTGCGGCTCAGAGATAATTAAGGAAGTATTTTTCACAGAGAGGTTGTGGATGCATGGAACGGCCTTCCGGAGGAGGTTGTGGAGTCAAAAACAGTGTGGAATTCAAGCATGCATGGACAAATATAAGGCAATTCTAGGGGGTGGGGGTAGGAAGAAGTAGGTTGCTGGTTAACTAGGATCTTCAGCTTATCCATTAGGTAGGGAAATGGGCAGACTTGGTGAGGCCAAGCGGGTTATCTGCCGTCAAATTCTATGTTTCTATGTGCCTGACATTTCTGTGGAATGGAAAATGCTGGGAAATCAAGAGGAGATAGGGCCTCCTAAACCAAGGAGGTTCTTGGTTAAAAGACTAAGGGGGTTATGAGGGGGAGAACTCCATCCCCTTTTTTCCCTCTCATTCTCTTCCTCCCCCGAACAACAACAAGCTGTGGGGGTAGTTAGAAAAACTTTGAGATCCAAGTTAATGGGAAAAAGGAAAGGAGTGTGGGAGGCCCAAGGGATAGTTATTGGGTTTTGCCTGCTGGTGATGAATTTTGTTAACGGCGAGCAGAATGAATAAAAATACTCGCCGTATTCTCCAAATACATTGGGGTAAGCAGTGATTGGGACACTACTGATTTTCAGTGAACCTCGGTGGTACAGGGGCTGTGCCATAGGGGGATAGCCCTAGGAAGGTTAGATTGTGTTGAAGCAAATTCTAAATGTCACATATGCTGGTTGCAAAGTAGCTTTTGGACGTTTTAACTATTACCAATGTTCTGAACATGAGTTATTTCTGTTAAGTTGGTTATTTATTTTTACTTAAGTCTATTACTGTGTGTTTTTTAATTGTGGTACTAAACAGATAGGGAGGAAAACAAGCACAGGGGTAGAGGATGGGTTGCCATTACACTACTGGGACAGTGAGGTTTGCCTCTGTGTCGAGTAACATGGCTTGTTTAAATATCATCTCTTACAATGTGAAAGGGATACATTCCTCAGTCAAATTAACAAGATTGCTGGCAGAGCTTAGAAGAATGAACTGTGATGTGGCCTCCTACAAGAGACTCACCTATCAGACTCAGAACATGCTAAACTTAGACGTCAGTGGGTGGGTCAGGTTATAGCGGCTGCTCACCCGAATGCAAAGAAGGTGGGGTGCCGCTCACTATAGAATCCTTTGAAGTGGGATAAGTGGGATGCTATGTTCAAATAACGGGCACTACACATGGGAAAACCATGCATTTTGTTAACATGTACGCCCCTAATAATCAACCAGAAGTTTTCATCTCTACGATTTTTGCTAAAGTGGCGGAACTGCCGCCAGGCCAGTCGATTTTAGCAGGCAACTTTAACACAGTTCCCCATCCAGATAGAGACAGATCATCAGGGGAAATCATCACCAATGAAAGGGCCTTCAAGATATTATCATCTTATATGACGGAGCTGGGGTTATCGGATGTTTGGAGGACACCGCATCCAGAGGAGAGGGACTACACATTTATTTCTAACCCACAGCAAACCTACTCTAGAACAGATTTGTTCTACACAACCCTGGCTGAGATGCACCTGTTACCGAAATCCCATATCCATAACATCTCATTATCGGACCATGCGCCGGTCTCTATACAATTATCACTCCCATTCCAAGACCGGAAGTCGGTGTGGTGACTGAATGTGTTCATTCTCAATGAGAAGGTCTTTGTCCAGAAGCTAACCCAAAGTATAAAGGATTTTACCACGCCTAATAATGTTGAAAACTGTTCCCCATTGTTACAATGGGATGCCTTAAAGGCAGTCCTCAGGGGGAATCATTAGTCATGCATCAGCCAGAAAGAAGCTCTCATGATTACATAGGAGACCCTTAAAGCGGAAGTTGTGAAACTAGAAAATCAACATGAAGCCCAGCCAAATCATAAGCAATTTTAAAGTACCTTACTCAAGCCAGAAACTCTCTTAAAGAGTGGGAAAATAAAAAGCAGAAAATCTATTAAGGTTTACCAATCATAAATACCAGGAGGTTGGTAGCATCACGACTGTTGGCCTTCGCCTCAGGAAGACCCAGGCAGACAGATATATCCCTTAACTAATACAGAAAACCCTGGTGGAGGAAACTGGACTAAACGATGTGATATTGCAGCGCAGTTTCATTATTTTATAAATCCCTTTACACAGAAGACAGAGATCCACATCTTACCCAATCCCAAACTAAGGCCTTTCTATCCTCTCTTAAACTCCCTAAAATCTCAGAACAGGCAAAAATACATTTAAATGCCGCCATTACAGAGGCAGAGGTGGCAACAGTTATTAAGTCTCTGCCCTCAGGAAAAACACCAGGCCCAGACGGATTTGGCGTAGAGTTTTATAAGAAGTTAAGCCCCACAGTATCACCTATTTTAGCTGAAGTATTTAACAAATGCCTAGAGGAGCAAAGAATACCAGGTTCCTGGAGTGAGTCTATCATAACTGTTATCCCTAAACCTGGAAAAGAAAAAACAAATGTGAAGCATTCAGACCAATTTCCTTACTTAATCAGGACCTAAAAATCCTTTAAAAAATGCTGTCAATACGCCTCCAGCAACACACAGAATCTCTAGTGCACATGGATCAAACGGGTTTCATCCCACACAGGCACATGGCAGATAATGTTAGGAGGTTACTAAACGTATTAAATAGCATAAATCCCAGCAGATCCAGTAGACGGGCCATATTCCTAGATGCAGAGAAGGCGTCTGACTGCCTAAACTGGTCTTATTTATTTACGGTCTTGCATCATATGGGACTGGGGTGAAACTTCCTTCAATGAACTTCCTTGTGATATCAAAATCCGAGGGCCAGAGTAAAGGCTAACGGCACAATCTCTGATGAGTTACACATTCAAAGAGGTTTGAGACAGGGTTGCCCCTTATCACCCCTGCTCTTCGCTCTTAGCGTGGAACCCCTGGCACAAGCACTTCGGGAGGCTAAGGATATTTAAGGGATACAGATTGGTCAAACAGTCCATAAGGTCTCCCTTTACACAGATGACACCTTGATGCTCACAGATGACCCAGAGGTGGTCAGTTCCTCCCTTCCTGAAACTACTGGAAACATATGGCCATATTTTGGATTTTCAGGTAAACACAGATAAATCGGAAGTCTTAATTGTGAGGAAGGGGGGTTAATAGACCCTAGAATAAAAAAAAATTATCCAGTTTAAATGGGTCAAGTGGAAAGTCCATTATCTGGGATTCAGATTCTGGCGCACCTCTCCAACACATAACAATACAATTATACAACCCCTAGGCAACAGATTTATACTGATTTAAATAGATGAAAGATGCTCCCTCTATCCTTTTTAAACAGAATTGAAATGATGATCAGAATGAATATTCTGCCACGTTACTCCTTTTTTTTTTTTTTTACCACATTACCCATTCCTAGCAAAGACTGGAAAAACTTTCAGACTTTATTTGGGTGGATAAAAACCGAGGTGCGCTGGAACTGCTGATAGAGACCAAAGAAAAGGAGATTTAGGCCTCCTAATTTCAAGCACTACTATAGGGGCGCATAACTATTACCAAAATGAAATGTTAGCACCAGGAAAAAGGAGGGTTGGATAGTAGCAGAGGAAGAAAACTGCAGGTGGCTCCAATGAATATACTACCTTAGATAACCCTACCTTCCGATCTTAAAAAAACTGACTTAATCATTGTACTAGACATACCCTGGGCATCTGGTTAACTACCCGACAATGGTGGAAATCCTGATGCTGGTTTGGAAATATATACCCTCACAAATCTTCCCTCATTCCCAACGGTCAGAAGGGATCCATGTTTTCAGCGATGGACTGCTTGGGGGATTAAGACATCTAACCCAATTTGTAGAGGCAGAGCATGTAAAAAGCTTCACACAATTACAACAAGAGTTTGATCTCCCTAAAGCAGATTTTTTTCATTATCTCCAGTGCTGACACTACATCTATAAAAAGCCAGGAGTCCTGTTTTTTTTCCTCAGGACCCACCTGCTCCTATTACACTCACCTGGAGAAGGGGTCAGATGATGGACACTAGGAGTTACATTTCACATATATACAAAGCCCTGCAGGAGGGGATGGGGAAGATAGCCTTGCAGAAGACAGAGGAAGGATGGCATCAGGAATTGGGTAGAGAACTGTCAAAGGAAACATGGCAAAAAATATGGTCGGGCATACACAAAACCTCAAATTCACCAGCATGGCAAGAATTCCACTGGAAAGTCTCCATTAGATTTTTTAGAACCCCAGTCCTGTCCAAGCATTTCTCTATTCATCCCTCAGAAAAATGCTGGAGGCAATGTGGCATGGTGGGCAATCATCTTCACATTTTTTTGGGAATGCCCTAAAATTAAACTATTCTAGTAAGAAGTAGCAAGTGACATTACATCTGTCCTACAACTGGAGCACCCTCTACTCTCTGAGAATCTAATTTTAGGTTGCCCACCAAGGGACCACCCCCCAACAAGAAAAACTTACTCACCTTAGTAATTATGTTTCTTCTAATGGGAGTCTTGCTATATTCTGACTATTGCAGTTAGCCCCAGCCTTTAAACTGCCCCGGAGAACAAAGGGTTAACTTTCTATGCAGAGCATAGTATGCTGAGCTTGAGCTCAGTTGAGGCCTCTGTCTGGAGCCCTTTGAAATCCAACCATCAGATTCTTACGAGCAAAAACTCACTAACTATCCTATGTGGAAATTGTAAAATTTTTACTAGCCAACTGGCAACAAAAAGTTTTGGATTCCCAAAGTAAGACAAGTCAGGAAACTAAAAACCAAATCCAAATAATAATAATAATGAAACAAACACTCAAACAAAAAGAAGAGGGTGTAAAAGGAGCACCCCTGAGGTGCAACACTGCACCTGCCCACCCACTTCCCAAAAACATTAGAAGAAACACAATTACTAAGGTGAGTAATTTTTTCCTTCAAACAACATGAAGTCTTGCTGTATTCGACATATTGCAGACTACCAAGCAGTACCTCCATGGAGGAGGGACAGAACCTACTGTGGGAATAGGTTCTGAAGTACTGCTGTGCCAAACCGAGCATCACTCCTAACCTGGATATTCAGAGATTAATGTTTGGTAAAGATATGGACCGTTTTCCAGGTGGCTGCTTGACAAATTTCTATGAGAGGGATATCCCTGGCAGCAGCATGGGAAGCAGCTGTACCTCTTATGGAACGAGCCCTCAGGCCTGAGGGTGGAGTTTTTCCCAGTTTTTCATAGCAGAATTGTATACAAGACACAGTCCACCTGGCAATAGATCTCTTGGTGGCAGGTTTGCCCTTACCCACTTCTCCATAAGTGAGGAACAACTGGAGGGAGTCAAACCTGTGACCCGGTACGCTCTGCAGTAACTAAGGGCTCTTTTAACATCTAAACTGTATAGCCTCCTCTCGAAGAAGAATGATCAGTGAAGAAAATAGGAAGAGACATAGACTGGTTTAAATGGAAGTCTGAAACCACTTTGGGCAAGAACCTTCTATTGGTTTTAAGGACCACTTTATCCCTGTGAAATCAGATAAAATCAGGTTCCACTGACAGGGCTTGCAATTCAGTGATACGCCTGGCAGAGGTAATGGCTACCAAGAACACAGTTTTCCAAGTCAAGTACTTAAGCTCTGCTTAAGACATAGGCTCAAAAGGGGGTTGCATAAGTTGAGCAATGCAAACATTCATATCCCAGGCAGGAGCAGGATCTCTAAAGGGAGGATTGGTATGAAGCAATCCTTTAAAAAATTTACAGAACATAGGATGAGAAGATAGTGAGGAAGACTTCCCCACTGACAAAAATGCAGAAACAGCTCACAAGTGTACCTTGAGAGTAGCTGGTCTGAGGCCTAGGCCATTAAGATGGACCATATAATCCAGAACCGTTGGCAATCCAGCAGTGTCTGGAGAAATATGCTTCTTAGAACACCAAATGCTGAATCTCTTCCATTTGGAGTTACAAGTCTTTCTGGTGGAGGGCTTTTGAGAAGCCTTGAGGATATCCAGAACCCCTTGGGAAAGATGCAGATCTGCAAACTCTAACTCTTCAAGAGCCATGCCTTGAGATTGGGAGACTGAAGATTGGGGTACCAAATCCTCCCCGAGAGGATGTTAACAGGTTGTAATTCCTGGGAAGAGACAGGGGAAGATGGACTGCTAGGGACAGCAACAGGGGGTACCAGGGCTGTCTGGCCCAATCTGGAGCAATCAGAATCACTTTGCAAGGTTGAGACTTTATTTTGACTAAAACTTTGAACAGGAGTGGGAAGGCAGGGAAGGCATACAGAAACTTCCTTTCCCAATTCAGAATCAGGGCGTCCAGGGGGACTGAGCCCAAGACTGGAGGTCTGCAACAAAAGAGAGGGAGTTGGTGATTGTCTGGGGCTGCAAAGAGATCTACCTCTGGAGTGCTCCACCTTGAAAAAAATCACTTTTAACACCTGAGGGTCCAGGGACCATTCGTGATGGCCCGAGAGATCCTGCTCAATGCATCTGCTAGCACATTGTCCTTCCCTGGAAGGCGAACTGCTACCAGAGAGGTTTGCAGGGAATAAGCCAGGGACCACAACTTCATGGCTTCTGTGCACAAGGCCGTGGACCGAGTGCCTCCCTGCTTGTTGATGTACCACATGGTTGTGGTGTTGTCCGTTCTGACCTGAACCACCTTGTTCTGTACGGACTGAGAGAAAGCTTTTAGGGCCATAAAAAATGCCCTGAGCTCTAGGAGACTGATATGGAGAAGGGATTCTTGGGGGGACCACAGCCCCTGGGCAGTGAGGGACCCCAGATGGGCTCCCCAGCCCAGAAGAGAAGCATCCGTGGTAAGGACCACTGAATAAGGCTGAGTAACAAAAGGAACACCCTGTCTTAAATTGTCCTGATCCTGTCACCATTGGAGGGCTTGGATCAAGGCCAGAGTCACTGGGATCAGTTTGGTAAGGGAATCCTCCTTCTGAGACCAAAAAGCTCTCAGATGGAATTGAATATCCCTCATCTGGAATCTTGCCCCTTTGGACCACTGCTGTTAAGCTTGCCATGTGGCCCAAGAGCTGGAGGAAATGGTCGAGATACCCAAAGGCTGAAGGAAGAGGCAAGTTCCATAAGAACCTTTGCCCTTTCTAGAGGAAGAAAGGCTCTTGCGTTGACAGTATCCAGCTCTGCCCCTATAAAGGTAAGGAGCTGCACTGGCTCGAGAACTGACTTGGGAAGGTTGAGAAGAAATCCTAGAGAAGTGAGCACTTGCAGGTCTGTCTTAACTTGGTCTGGAGACTGGCCCACTATAAGCCAGTCGTCCAGATATGGAAAAATGGAAATCTTTTGCCTTCTTAGAAAGGCAACGACTACTGCCAGGCACTTTGTGAAAACCCTTGGGGGCTGATGTTAGGCCAAAAGGCATTGCTTTGAACTGATAGTAGCCTGAGGGCAACTTGAACCTGAGGTACTTTCTGTGGGAGTACCTGATGGGAATATGAAAATAGGCATCTTTGAGGTCCAGGGAGGCTAACCAGTCCCTTGGCCTTAGAGAGGGAAGAATTATTCCCAGAGTTACCATCTTGACCTTTGGTTTTAAAAGATGTTTGTTCAGGTATCTTAGGTCTAGGATAGGTCGCCACTCCCCTGCCTTTTTCGGGGTAAGGAAGTACCTGGAGTACAGACCTTTGCCCCAGTGTAGGATAGGAACTCTCTCTATGGCTCTTAAGGTTAGAAGAGATGAAATCTCTGCCTCTAGGGCAAGGGTTTCTGAGAGACCTGCAGGTGGAAAAGATCTGATTCTCATCTTTGGAAATTTTTTGAAGCTGAGAAGCAGTCCCTGGCTTACTACTTCTAGGACCCACTTGTCTGAGGTAATAGACATCCAGTCCTGGACAAAGTAAACCAGCCTGCCCCCTACTGGAATAGGACAGTTGACACAGGCAGACCCATCAGGGTGTCTGCTTGGCAGGGTCCTTAGGCTGAGGAGTGGATGCAGCCCTGCTCATCCCCCTTCTGCCTCTCCCTCAGAAGAACCCCCTCTGTGAAAAGGGAGAAGAGGCCTGTGGCTGGTGAAAAAGCCTATGAAAAGGCCTGCCCCTAGACTGCTGCCTTTGAGGAGTTGCCTGCCTCTCCTTGGCCTGAGCACTCCTATAAGTGGTCCTGTACTCGTCCATTTTCCTTCATGTAATTCTCTGTCTGCTCCCCAAACAGAGAATTACCCACTACAGGAAAATCCATGGCCTTAGCCTGGGTGTCCAGTGAGAGGCTAGTACATCTGAGCCAAGCCATTCTCTGAAGAGCCACAGATGTAGCCATGACTCTTGATGACACATCATTGAAGTCCACAGCAGCATGAAACTGTACCTTTAATGCCTCAATCCCATCTGCCTCCAGCTCCTTGGCTAGCTTGGGGGAGGCCTGTTTAGCCAGTGCCAGTACAGTGTCCCACCTGGACTTCTGGTACCTGGCTGTATAGGCCATATAATTCGTCTGTCTGAGTCCCAAGGAAGATGCCATGTACTGTTTTTTCACCATGGCATCAATCTTCCTGGAGTCTTTGCCTGGGGGGTGTGAAGCCAAGGGAATGTTTGCCTTGTCACAGGCAGCAGCCTGCACTACCCCCAACATGGCTGCACTGCTGGTATAAAAACTCCGTATCTGAGCCTGATGGTATGTACCTCTTGACCATCCTTCTGTCAACAGGAGGTACAGAATTGGGAGACTTCAGGATTTTGTGTGTCTGCTTCCCAAAGGATTTGTGAATAGGAATAGACAGCCTCCTGGACTCTGGGATGTCCATCATTTCCACATAATCAGGCTCCTCTTGATCCTCTATTGCCTCCTCCATAGGAAGCTGGAGGGTTTCAGCCACTTTTCTGTAAAACAGAAAATGGGAAGGTCACTCAGAAAGCCTAGGAGGGGAAACACCAGAAGGTCTGTCTAGGGAGATGTCCTGTTCCACAGGCACATCCAGACTTTCACCATCATCATCATCATCTTCAAACTCCCCCTCCTCCTCAAACTCCGGTTCATAAAAATCTTCAGGGGTATAATCCTGAACCGGGGGAACCGACCGAACCGAACCCCTGCCAAAAGGTGCTGGATCGGTCGGAACCGGGCGAAGCAATTCCATAATCAGAATCGCTCTGGCTATCTCCTCAGTGGTCGGAACATGAACCTCTGGATCCGAACCGGTCGATTTTTCTTTGCGTTTCGTTTTTGTAGGAACCGATCCCTCAGGATCGGCTCTGCTCTTGCCGGAAGGAGGATCACCCTGGTCAGAGGGCACTCCTCCTGGTTCGGTTGGACTTCTCGGCCTCCTTTTCCCTAAGTCAACCTAACCTGTTTTCCAGGGTAGACTTAGGAAAGTTTTTACATATTTGGCAGTCTGTATCGAGGTGGTCAAACCCCAGACAATAAACACAGGTGGTGTGGGGATCGGCCTTAGCAAAGACCTCCCCACACTCATTGCAGTGTTGAAACCCAGTAGGTCCGTTTTTTCTCTTGGGTTTCTCAGACATGGCCAACGTAACCAAACTTACCCTTTTTATGGCAACCACCAGGCAAGACTCCTTATCGGTTCCTACCCGTGTCACGAGTATTGGAAAATTTTTTCAAAACACACGTTTAGAACCAATAAGGACTGGTAACCACACTCTCAAAAGTAAAACAAGGATTCACTATAAGTGGTCGGTTCAGCTGAACCGATCTAACACTTTACAATTTCCCACAGAAATCAGAACAAACCTATCTATTACTCATGGTACCACAGACAGAGACTGAACCGACTGTGCGGAAATAAATTTGGTTTAAAACTGACAATTTACGAGACTTTAACCGACTTTCAAACTGAGCTGAAGGAGAAATCTCCGAGCCACTGTTCAGTGAGGCGGAGTAAAGAATCTGACGGTTGGATTTCAAAGGGCTCCAGACAGAGACCTCAACCGAGCTCGAGCTCAGCATTCTATGCTTTGCATAGAAAGTTAACCCTTTGTTCTCCAGGGCAGTTTAAAGGCTGGGGCTAACTGCAATAGTCAGAATACAGCAAGACTTCATGTTGTTTGAATAACAGAATATCTATTTTATATTCTGATAGGTGCAGCACTAAAAGTAATTACACAGCACTGGCTATCCACTGCTGTCGTGACAACTTCCAGTTGGTACAATAACATCCACAATATTAGAAGTATGGAGTCTGTCACAGCTCAGTTAAGACTAACCATAGACACATTTAATTCAAAGTGGCTACTATTTTTTGATCATATAGAATACAAGGAGGGTGTCCTAATACTGGATCAATTGTTACAGGCGAATGTAATGCAGAAGGGGAAGAATAGATAATATTATAGATAAAATCTCCTTACTTTCTTTCTCTCCTTTTACACCACACAGGTGAAAGAGTCATGATAATGAAATGCAAAACTTTTAAACTCATAAGAGTAACTGAATGGGTTATTAGTACCACAGTAACATATTATTCTATTCTGTTACAGCAATTTTTCAGACTTCTTGGTTATTTTATTTTTAAGTTTATATTAGGGTTAGGAAAATAGCTGAAAAATAAGTTTGAAGCCTTAGGTCATAGTGTGGAGGGGAGTGGGGACGAGAGAGAGAGAGAGAGAGAGAAATAAGGGTTAAAAAAAAAGTGAACATGTACAAACAATGAGGTCAAACAATCCGAGTTATGTATTGTATTTATTTTGTAATTATAAACTAGACATCTATGTGTACTGAATATACAGGTTACTCACCTGTAACAGGAGTTCTAGGAATGGTATATGTTGTTCATCCACACTGTCTGGCAGGTATCCTTGCCGCTTTAAATCTTGCCCGGAAGGTCTTCAAGCTGGTTCCTCCCACCCACCCGGGTGGTAAAACTCTTGGCTCCGCCCCATGACGCCAGATCTGGCCCGCTGGAAGCTCAGGTTGTGCATTGAAGCCGGGGAGGTCGGGTGGGTCATGTGGATGAACAACATATACCATTCCTAGAACTCCTGTTACAGGTGAGTAACCTGTATTTCTAGGGACATGGATATGTTGTTCATCCACACTGTCTGGCAGACTCCTAGCAGTTCTCCGGGAGGAGGGAGGCAAGGCGCACACCCCCTACTTAGGGAATAGAGACTGGAGAACTGAGGCCCCAAAAACCAGCATCCCCGGCGTGATTCAAGGTTGATGTGGTAACGGGTGATGAAGGTGTGTGCTGACTTCCAGGTAGCAGCCCTGCAGATTTCCTGGATAGGGACGTCCCTGGAAGCAGCCACCGATGCAGCAGTATGGCGGGCAGAATGAGCTCTTATCCCTCTGGGAGGCTCCATGCCCGCCAACTTATAGCAGAGATCTATACAGGAGGTGACCCACCTGCCTATCGTCCGCTTGGCTGCAGGTCTGCCAGGTGCGGCTTTAGCGTAGGTGACAAACAGCTGGCGAACCTCTCCCCGAATTTCAGCCATGCGCTCCTTATAGTAAGCGAGCACCCTTCTAGGGTCCAGAGTATGGAGCCTATATTTGGCCTCCGAGGTGTGATTGGGATAGAACACGGCACAGTCAACACCTGGTTAAGGTGAAACTCACTACCACCTTGAGGAAGGAATTTCGGGTGATGGGTTGCTCTGTCCCTGTGGAGAACCAGGTAAGGAGACTCGATGCAGGCATGGAGCTCTCCCATCCTTCTGGCTGACGGATAGCCACCAAGAAGGCGGTCTTGCACGATAGGTGAGAGAGTTTACACCTGTACATTGGTTGAATGGCTTGCCCATGAGCTTTGCCAGTACCAGCAGTAGATCCCACAGGAGGTGGAGGTTCTCACTTGCGGAGGGAAATGATCAAGACCTTGAAAAGCGCCAGACCACCTTCTCCTGCGCCACCGACTGCTTCCCGGCCCGCACCCGTAAGCAGAGATGGCTGCCAGGTGCACCTTAAGGGTCGCCGACCCAAGCCCTTGCTGAAAAGGGACCAAAGGTAGTCCAATATGCTCGCCAGGAACAGGAGGAAGGGTCCAGGCTCTGCTCTGGCACCAAATGGAAAATCTCTTCCATTTGAAGGCGTAGCATTTTCTGGTCGACTCCTTACGGGATGCCTCAACTACGCTGAGGACCTCGTCGGAAAGACCCAAGGCCTGGAACTCTAGCCACTCAGGAACCAGGCCGTCAGGTGCAGGGATTGAAGGTCCGGATGGAATACCTTCCCCTGATTGACTGAGAGCAGGTCCGGGCGCTGGAAGCTGCCTCGGGAGCCTGGAGCTGAGGCTGAGGAGATCTGGGTACCAGTACTGGCGGGGCCAGTCTGGGGCTATCAGAATCACCTGTGCCTTGTCCCTCCTTGCTTTGGGAAGCACCTTGTGCATCAAGGGGAACAGGGGAAAGGCGTAGAAGAGGCCGGGGTCCATGGCCTCGAGAGGCATCCCCTGCAGCGAGCCCCTGCTGAGGGGGCGGGCATGGAACAGCCTCAGCTTCACATTCCCTGAAGGCAAACAGGTCCACCTGAGGTGTGCCCCAATGGGAGAATAGATCTTGTACTACCTCCGGCAGGAGAGACCACTTGTGGGACGCAGACCCTATCCGGCTTAGGGCATCGGCCACGGTGTTGGAGGCTCCTGCCACATGAATGGCTAGGAGATCCGCCTCCAGGCTGCGCACGAGTGACCAGATGCGGAGAGCTTCCTTGCATAGAAGCATAGAGCGCGTCCCGCCCTGGCGGTTTAGATAGTACATGGTCGTGGTGTTGTCCGTCTGGACCCGGACCACTTGACCCCGAAGAAACGGAGCAAAGGCGGTGAGAGCTAGGCGGACTGCTCGGAGCTCCAGCAGGTTGATGTGGCATCGGACTCCCGCAGGGACCAGAGGCCGTGCGCTCGGTGCTCCCCCAGATGGGCACCCCAATCCATCAGAGAGGCATCGGTCAATAGAGAGACCGTCGGGTCGGGGTGGACAAACGGGATGCCCTCCTGCATATGAACTGGAACGGTCCACCACTGGAGAGCGTTCCACATCCCCTGGGTCACCGTCACTAGCTGGTCCAATGGATCGTAGCGTTGAGACCACTGGCTGGCCAGTCCCCACTGAAGGGGGCGCATGTTCCAGCAGGCCCAACGGACCATGCTGGTACAGGCCGCCATGAGACCCAGGAGGCGCAGGAAGTCCCAGGCAGGGTGCAATTGCCCAACCAGAAATGATTGGGCAAAGGAGGAAAGAACCTCGGCCCTGTCCGCCGGGAGCCGTGCTCTGGCTCGAAGAGAGTCGAGCTCTGCCCTGATGAAAAGAATCACCTGCTTTGGCTCGAGTTCCAACTTGGCCTCATTGATGAGGAGGCCGACCTGAGAGCAAACCCGGAGGGCCAGATCTCTGGACCGCTCCACCTCCTGTCTGGAGGGGGCTGCTATCAGCCAATCGTCCAGGTAAGGGTAAACCCGGACCCCTTGGTGCCGTAGGAATGCTGTCACCACTGCCATGCATTTGGTGAAGACCCTGGGAGCTGGAGATAAGCCGAAGGGCATGGCTTGGAACTCGAAAAGGGATCCCTCCGCTAGAAAGCGAAGGAACCTCTGATGTGACGCGACGGATAGGGATGTGAAAGAAGCGGCGTCCTGCAGGTCAAGAGTAGAACCACACGCGTGTTCCAAGGATGGTATTATCTGAGCCAGAGTGACCATCCTGAAAGTTTGAGACCTTAGGAACTTGTTTAGGTCGTGTAAGTAGAGAATGGGGTGCCAGTCCCCCGTCTGTTTCGGAACCAGGAAGTACCTGGACACGAACCCCGGTTTGAGGGAGGGTCCGCCACCTCTTATTACCTCCTTCTTGAGGAGGAGAGCGAGGTTGCCGGCGAAAGGACAGAGGCTGACCCCAGGCCCCCGAGGTGCGACGGCTCTGAAGGGTGGGGTCTGCTCGAACTCCAGAGGCAGGCCCTTTCCCACCACCTCCAACACCCACCGGTCTGTGGTGATAACGGACCAGGCGGAAAGAAAGTGGCGGAGCTGCCCCTCCACGGGGGGCACCTGGGGTGAGGCGATGGGGTTGGAGGCAACATCCCTCAACCCGTCACTGTGCAGGCTTGGAGCAAGGACCGGCCGAGGGACCTCCAGGGCATTTACCTCCCTGCTTCCTGGAGGAGGAAGCCGAGGGCTTGGGTTTGGGATGCAAGCTGGAGCCTGCTGGCCCTGCCGTTGCTGGGCCGATGTGCCGTGGCGCAGAGGGACGAAGGGTTAGGCTGCGCCTTTGTCCTTCTGTGCGGATGAAACAAGAGTCCAAGGTAGCACTGGACTTCTCGATCCTCTGCAGGTGACCTTCCACCCCAGGGCCGAAGAGGTCGGTCCCCAGGAAGGGGACATCCGCCAACTTGTGCTGGGTATCCGAAGTGAAGGTGGATATCTCAGCCATGCCCGACGGCGCATAGCCACTGCGGCCGCTACTGACCTGGCACATGAGTCTCCAATGTCCAGAGCAGTCTGAAGCTGCTGTTTGGCCACTGCCCTGCCCTGGTCCCGCACCTGCCTGACCGTGGTCTGCAGGTCCGCCGGAAGATGAGGAACTACCTCGTCCAGGGAGCCCAACAGGGCATGAGAGAAATGTGCCATGAGTACGGCCGAACTGGCCTGATGAAGGCCGAGGGAGGACGCAGCGTAGACTTTGCGCCCGGCATAGTCCAATTTCTTGGACTCCTTGTCGGGAGGTTTGTCCACGTCCCTAGCGTTCCGGCGCCGGAAAACGCTGTCGGTAACTAGCCCCTCGGCTGAGGGGTGTTCCGAAAAACCGGACAAGGAACCGGTAGGGACCGCATACTTCCTGGCCATCCTGGCCGAGGGCGCAGGACAGGAAGCAGGGTGCTGCCAGAGCTCCAGAGCCGGGCCCACTATGGCCTCGGCCAACGGAAAGGCCTCCGTAGGGGAATCCCCTCGGTCCAGTATCTCCGTGAGGGGACTCTGGCCCGCTTAGACACAGGTTCGAGCTTCATCCCGTAGACTCGAGATGAGCCAAGCAATCCCAGATAGGATGAAGGGCTTCGTCCATCGACTGACCTCCAGAGGACTCCAAGTCTACCGCCTGGAGAAAAGGGAGGATCGCCATCGGACTCTGAAGAGTCCGTGAAGAGCTGCCTGGCCTGAGCCACCCTCCACCTGCCGAGGTCGATCGGGAGTGAGGTAACAGACAGCCTATGGGGTGTCCCCGAGCCGATCGAAGTTCTTGGTCGGAGCCCCAAATAACGGCTGTGGAGGCGGAGGTTCCACCGGATCGTGGAGCAGCTGGTTTTGGCCAACAACCGCCTGGGAACAGGCCCTTGGGTAAGATGAGGGGTTGTTTCGCCGCCCGTGACAGCCACTTAATGGCGGGGAAGGCGACAGCGTCGGCTTGTTCCCAGTCAGAAGGAGCTGTTGCCACATGAGGTCCTTGTATGGTCGGCGTAACTTCGTGAAGCCTCCCTAAGTCCGAGGAGGAGGACGAGCGCGGCGCCGCTTACCGCGGTGCCGAGACTGCCTATGACGGCGGGATCGGCTGGACCGCGAAGAAGTCCGAGACCGAGAACCTCGGCTTTTCCGAGGACGGTACGGGGAGGGGACGGGTGGAACCGGCTCCCCCCTCGGCTCGGAGGGTTCACCCGAGGGCTCCGGAACCGGAGGCACTGGCAAGCCCACGGGATCCTCAACTCCCACCGGGGGAACCGGTGAGAGAGGATTTTCGGCTTCGCCGGTCGACAACCCGTCCAACGGGTCGAGAAAGATCTCGGCTGCGTCGACGGGAGTCTCGGTCAACTGACCTGACGGGGACACCGTGAGACCAGTGGCCGAAGCCGAACAATCGACCGAAGTCGATGGCCGACCACTCGGGGAGAGGGACCTTTCCCGCTCCCAAGAGCGTCGATGGAGGGACTTACTCTTGTATTCCTTCTTGGACCGAGAAGAAGGTCCAGCAGACGTTTGTCCCTCTCCTCTAGTGGAGAGGGACAGACAAAGCTGCTTAAAGGAAGCTGTATAAGAGGAACTGAGGGAGAGCGGGATAAATGCCGTGGTCGAGGAAGATGCGGCCAGCGCCGCCTCCTCTTCGAGGGTGATCATCTGCTCTAGCTGATCTGCCGAGCCCGCCGCCGCGGAAACCGCCGACCGGGCCTCTTTTGACTTCACCGGAGGAAAACGTTTCTCAGGGTGCCCCAGTTGTAAACGGGCAGCACGGTCTTCGAGGACATAGACTGAGAAGGAAGAGCACAGGTCGCAAGCCTGCGGGTCGTGCTCAAGGCCTAAACAGTAGACACACCTGGAGTGCGGACCCGTCCGAGACATCTTCATTCGCAAGGGCATCTCCAAAAACGGGAGTCGATTTGTCCATTGCAGCCATGAGGGACAGAAGACCAAGTCTAGAATGCAAAACTTTTAAATTCAGAAAACCGAAGAATTAGGAACTCAGTCTTATACGCAGAGCGTTAAGGAGGGAACCTGAGCTTCCATGGTAAGGAAGGTCTGGCGTCAGTGAAGGAGCTGAGTTTTACCACCCAGGTGGGTGGGAGGAGCCAGCTTGAAGACCTTCCCGCAAGATTTAAAGCGGCAAGGATACCTGCCAGACAGTGTGGATGAACAACATATCCATGTCCCTAGAAATGAAATTTATTTTGTTGAAAACGCTTAAGAATCTCATAATTCCACACCACT
Source organism: Neoceratodus forsteri (assembly GCA_016271365.2). Classification (NCBI taxonomy): domain Eukaryota; kingdom Metazoa; phylum Chordata; order Ceratodontiformes; family Ceratodontidae; genus Neoceratodus; species Neoceratodus forsteri. The sequence goes on from CM057452.1 coordinate 1,409,592,108, forward strand.
TATAAATCTGGGTGACATTCAATGGGCAAGATTTTCCTGGAAAGTTGGATACCTTGAACCCTGGAAACACAGAAGTGGTGGCACTAATCTACGCCCATGAACTGGATAAGCTTTGGATAAGCTAAAACAAAAGAACAATTACTTAATCTTTGGTATTGAAATTTGTACTTTTAATTTACATTGTCAAAAGGTATCAAACTGAATTTATGTATGAGTACTATCTTTCTTTGTTCTCACTCCACTGTCTAAAATAAATTTATTCAAGTTTAAAAAAAATTGAACCAGGTCAGTGGTTATGCCTTAAATTTGATTATTCAGAATTAGTGTCAATATATACATTAAGATGGATTACACAAGGTTTTACTTATTTGGGAATGCTATGCATAGTACTCCAGTACTGAAATCTCTTTCAGGCCAATATTTTGCCTTACTGGATATGGTTAAACTAAAACTGGACTGATGGATCGAGCTCCCAAGTTCTCTAAGCAGTAGAATTAGTGTTTTGAAAATGTCACTTCTTCCTAATTTTTTACATTTATTTCATGCATTACCAATTTGGATACCTAAACCTTTTTTCATCACACTTCACTCTATGATTTAGTGCTGGCAGTGGAGCTTTACGACAGCGAGGATAAACCTGTCTATTTTGATGCTCCACGTAAAAAAAAAAAAAAAAAAAGGGGTAGAGTTCAAACTTTGACAATACTACTGGGCTGCACCACTGGTGGTTTTATCTGACTGGCTTATCGACTACCTCGCAGGTCCAAGCTCTCAATTGGAGCAGTCAAATCTTACATTTCGCTGACTCTCAAATATGTTATTTATTTATTTTTTTTTATTTAAACATACTACATTACGGGCAGACTAGGTGGTCCAAGAGGTCCTTATTTGCTGACACAATCTATGCATCTATTGCAACACACTTGAAGGTAAGCTAAATACAACATACCACAAGAAACGTACATAAAAAATGAAAACATAAAAACAATTTTAAAATCCTACAACTAATACAATCACCATCTAATAAAAACAAGAAACATTTTAACATAGATATACTTTCAAAAAAATACATAAAAAACTGTTCGTAAAAAAATACTAACATGCCATACAGCCACAACCAGAGTACTTAACTATATGTTTGTTTCCTTCATGTGCCTTATAGAAACATAGACTTTGATGGCAGATAAGGACCGCTTGGCCCATCTAGTCTGCCCATTTCCCTACCTACAGGATAAGCCGCAGATCCTAGTTAACCAACAGCCTATTTCTTCCTACCCCCCAAGAATTGCCTTATGTCTGTCCCATGCATTCTTGAATTCTCCCACAGTTTTAGACCCCACAACCTCCTCAGGAAGGCTGTTCCATGCATCCACTACCCTCTCTGTGAAATAATACTTCCTCACATTGCCCCTGAACGGCCCCCCTTCTATCTTTAAATTGTGTCCCCTTGTTACAAATAATTTTATTTTGTTTTAAAATCTTTTATTAGTCAGGTAAATTACATACATGGTATATCGTGACAGGCAATAAACAGCCCCTCTTCCAGCTTTTGAGGGTACTGTTCTCAACAGTTCTTTTAATACATTCTGACAAAAGTATCACATTGTCCATTTTATTCCACTTATAAAATGACCGATCTTTTAGTCAATTTCTCCCCCCAACTATATACAAATTTCATTTCATCATATCTGTGTATATATATGTGATTACAGTTCTTAAACCACTACTGCGCACTTTCATTATTGTGTCTGGAACAGTTCACCATTCTCTTTTGTCTTGTTATCAGGACAATGGGCATCCCTCAAGTATTCATGCTATTCCTTGTCTTAGCATCACTGCTTCCCTATCAGCAGTGAACTAATCATATCCCCGTTAAGGTCCTGTCCACACTACCCTCTGTAACGTTAGAGTGCCCAAACCGTTACTGCAATGGTTTGCGTTACACCTGTAACATTACAGAAGGTGTGTCAGAATCGCTGTTGAAACCACATGAGGTGGTTTCAACAATGGTTATGAAACCGTTACGCTCGGGTAACGTTACCGGGCGAAGTATGAACGCATGGCACTGTCCCCTAGCGCAGCGCAAGCTGCACTGTGGGATCGGGGTGCCACGGTAACAGTTGTCCGCTCCTCAAGTGTGGCCCAGCGGGTGCCGCCCGTACGATCCAGCGGCAGTGTGGTCACACTGCACCGCCCCCGGTTGTAATGGTTTCTATCCGTTATGGGGTCTGAGCAGTGCAGTGTGGACGGGGCCTTAGTCAAACAGTTCCTCCCTGCCATTGAGTTGGTCGAACATGCAAAACCCATTTATTTTGAATACATTGCCTTGCCATATTCAGCAACACTCTGATCTGTCTAGGGTATGCCTCCCACTCCTCTCCTCTCTCTCCGTATCCTCTATCCCAAACAGTAGGGAAACCGCAGTGTCTGCCACTTGTATGTGCATGGCATTTGTTACTGTCTGGGCTATCTCAACTGCCTACATTCCCAAAAGTAGTGAATGTATGTTCCTCTCGCTTCATTACATCTTCCACATATTGGGGATATCCTATGGTGGAATTTGTTAACTACCACCAGAGGGCAGTATAGTCTATGCAAGAATCTATACTGTGATTCTTTAAACCTATTACATCGACAATCCCATGTGTGATTGTAGGATCAGTGTCCAATTTTTCTCCCTGATCTGGATTCCCAGGTCTCTTTCCCACAGTTCTTTGACCTTTAGGGATCTGTCCAAGAATAGGTCTCTATCCTGTTTTACTGCCCTTGGGATTAATCTGTGCAGTCAATATTAGATCCTCCAGTGGCTCCAGCATGGAGACTCTGTCCCTGTTCCACTTCTGGCTGCTTTAAAGCTCTTATTTGAAAGTACTTGTACCTATGTGTGACTGGTATAGCATATGTCTCCCTTAGGTCCTCAAAGGTTCACATGTTTCCTCCTGTACACAGGTCTCAGACATCGAACCCTCTCAGTTCCCACACTTCATAACCTCCCCTCTAATCCCAGTAGAAAGGCTGGGTTTCCACCATAGGTACCAAGTCTGTAACTACCCTCTCTCCTCTCCTCCTCTTCTGGGCCTGCTCCCATGACTCTAGTGTCCATCTACCAGGGGGTTTCTATTCGTTAACCTGTGGCATGCCGTTTCCCCTGGGCCTAGGTATGCTCTTAGGTGAATATTTGTGCCTTCCTTTCTAAATCAACCTAGCTTGCTTCTGGGCCTCAGTGTAACCAGTCCTGAATATATCTATTCTGCATGGCAACTGCACATCCCTGAGACCTGGAAAATTAAGATCTCCCTTTCTGTTTTACTCTTTAGTGAAGTAAACTCATTCTGGGACACTTATTTTGCCAATTAAATCTCACGGAACTCTTTTTCTGTGTCTTTATAATCCACCTTGTTAATCCCACTGGCAGCATCTGCATGAGCTACAGTATTCTCGGAGTATATTTATTTTCAGAAAATTGATATGTCCAGACATGAAATCGGAAGTGCCGCACCTTTCCATACCTGCTCTAAGCATACTTAGCAGGAGTCTATAATTAACCACATACAATCCCGCCAAATCTCTGCCTGTCCTTATCTCTAGGTAGGCGAAGTTCTCCTTTTCCACCTCAATCCCCCAATCACTTCTAGTACGGCTGGGCTAGTCGTATCTTGTGTGGTGAATAGCAAGAGATCATCCGCCTACAGGGTTAGTTTGTGGCGTGTTCCAGACCCACTCACCATCCCTTGAATCTGGGCATCTTCCCTTATTTGACTAGCCAGAGGCTCAATTGCCAAGGCAAAGAGACATGGGGGATAGGGGGCACCCCTGTCGTGTCCCCCTGTATAATTCAAACATCCCAGAAGGGCTCCAATTCACCAGGACCTGGGCCTTTGGAGTCCTATATGGCATTTGGATCATAGCTATGTAGATGTCCCCCAAGCCGAATCTCCTCAACACCTCAAACAAATAGTGCCATTCTATGCGATCGAATGGTTTTTTTTCAGCATCCATGGACAGCACCACCACTTGTTCTGGATGCCAGTTACCCCATTAGATTATGTTTAGAGTCTCCTCATATTGTGATAGCACTGATGACCCTGTATAAATCCCACCTGGTTCTGTGTACCAGTTGGAGTAGAAGCCCTTCTAGTCTGCATGCCAAGACATTCAGAATATTTTAATATTGCAATTCAACAGCAAATGAGGTGAAACGATCACATTTCCTAAATCCTTAGGGATTACATATATCATTACCTGCAGGCTATTCACTGGTAGCCCTTCCCCTCTCCTGCCTCCTCAAAATGCTGGCTATTACCCTGCTAACTCTCCCCAGAGTTCCTTGTAGTATTCCATTACAAACCCGTCAGGCCTCCTGCTTTCCCATTTTCATTGATGCCACTGCCCACCTTATCTCTCCTGCTGTTATCTTCACTCCTAGTTTCTCTCTTTGCTCTTCTGAAAGCTCTGGCAATCTCAACCCTCCAAAAACTCTGTCATCAGAGGTTCACTACCCCAACATTCTGGTTTATAAAGGTCTTGATAGAAAGCTGCAAATGCCTCCTGTATCCCCTCATCTTGCGTTGTAACGGTCTCCTTTTGTCCCTTACTCCAGTTACCATTGTTGTCCCCAGTCTACCTCTTGCCAGTCTCAGCTTGGATGGCCCCAGCTTATTCCCCCATCATACAATCGCTGTCTTGCAAAAAATAGGGACGTGACTAGCCTCACCTTGTCAGCAGCAAATTGAGGGCTCCCTAAGCGCCAGCATTTCCTCAAGCTGTTCTGAGGGCTGGGCAATCATTCTCCTTTCCACATCTACATAGAAACATAGAAGCTGATGGCAGATAAGGACCGCAAGGCCCATCCAGTCTGCCCATTTCTTTTTCTACTTTACGAATGTGCCATCAGCCTTTGCTCTTTCAATGGCCTATCTATTAATACTCCTCTGTATTGCTCCCTTATGCCTAGCCCATGCCTGTCTGAAGCCCTGCACTGTATTCATATCCACCACTTCCTGAGGTAGGCGCTCCATGCTTCCATCACCCTTGCTGTGAAAAGGACTTCCTCACATTACCCCTTATCGGCCTCCCTCTAATCTCATGCTGTGTCCTCTTGTCCTGCTATTTTTCTTATACTGAAACATGTTGGACTCTTTCACCTTGTTACTGCCCTTAAGGTGTTTGAATGTTTCGATCATATCACCTCTCTCCCTCCTTTGCTCTAGGGTATACATATTGAGCTCCATCAATCTGTCCTCATACGTTTTCTGATGCAGTCCCTGCACCATTTTGGTTGCCCTTCTCTGAACTGCCTCAATTTGGTTAATGTCCTTGTGAAGGTGTGGCCTCCAGTACTGCACACAGCACTCCAGATGGGGCCTAACCAGTGTCTTGTAAAGAAGGATTATTACCTCCCTCTTACGACTTGTGATACCCCTACTAATACACCCCAACATCACCCTAGCCTTACCTACTGCTTTAGTGGTCTGCTTGGATGATTTCAGGTCTTCGGTGATGATAATGCCCAAGTTTCTTTCTTCCCTTGTGACTGCCAGCAACTCTTCTCCCAGCCTATACTTCAGGGTTTCTCTTCCCTATGTGCATGATCTTGCACTTCTTTGCGTTAAACCCTAGTTGCCACTCTTCTGACCATTTTGCTAGTTTATCCAGATCTCTTATCATTCTGCCCACCCATCTAGATCATCTGCTCTGTTGCAGATCTTGGTGTCATCTGCAAACAGACAAACCTTACCCTCCAGTCCATCTGCTATGTCACTGGTGAAGATATTGAAGAGGACTGGCCCCAGGACTGATCCCTGAGGTATCACACTTGTGACTTGCATCTCTTCTGACTGTATACCGTTTACCACTACTCTCTGTTTTCTACCTGTCAACCAGTTTGCCACCCAGTTGATCAGCATCTGACCCACCCCGAGCCTATCCAGCTTATTAATCAATCTTCTATGTGGAACAGTATCGAAAGCTTTGCTGAAGTCAAGGTAGGCGACATCAACTGCTCCCCCTTGGTCCACCACTCTGGTTACCCAGTCAAAGAAATCTATGAGATTAGTTTGACAGGACCTTCCTGTTGTAAACCCATGCTGTCTTGGATCCTGTGCTCCTATGGATTCCAGGTGTTGCACTATCCTTTCCTTAAGGAGTGCCTCATAATCTTGCCCACTACTGAGGTAAGACTGACTGGTCTGTAGTTCCCTGCCTCTCCCTGCTACCACTCTTGTGGAGCGGGATCACATGAGCCCTTCTCCAGTCTTCTGGGACCTCTCCTGTGCTCAGAGACTCACTAAACAGTTCTGATAATGGCTCTGCTAGTTCCACCCTTAGCTCCTTTAGTACCCTGGGATGTATGCCATCAGGTCCCATTGCTTTGCCCACCCTGAGCTTATCGAGCTCTTGTAGGACACTCTTTTGTGAAGGGACTAGTGCACACCTCCCTCCCCCCCCTGTGTACATGGTGCTGAGCTGTGGGCCCTGCCCTACCTTCTCTTCAGTAAATACTGAGCAGAAGTATCTATTTAGGAAAGATGCCTTTACATGGTCCTCCTCCTCCTCCTCACATGACCCTTACCCCCTTTGATCTTAGCAATACCCCTTCTGGATTTTCTCCTTTCACTAATGTATCTATAGAAAGTCTTGTCACCTTCTTTTACTGTTTGTGCTCGTGTTTCCTTGGTTTGGGCCTTTGCCTGCCTTACTGCCTTCCTTGCTTCCCTTATGGAATTTTGGTATGCCTCCCAATCTTCATCCTGCTGCGTTCCCTTATATTTCCTGAAGGCCAGCCTTTTGCCTCTGACCTTTTCTGCTACTGTGTTTGAGAACCAAAGTGGTTTCCTTCTTCTTTTGCACTTCCTTTTCTCTGTAACACACTGGGAGGTTGCTTCAAGTATTGCATCATAGCGCTTGCCCCACTGTGCCTGTACCCCCTAACCTGTATTTCTTTTTGCCAGGGCTAGCTTAACTCTGTAGGCATCTTATCAAAGTCAGGTCCTCTGAAGTCCAGTATTTTGCCCTGGAATGGGATGATTTAGTTCTACTGGCCAAATTGAACCATACCATGCGATTGTCACTGGCCCCCAGGTGACCTACCAGGAGATCTGTGATCATTTCCCTGTTAGCCAGTACTAGATCTAGGCTAGCCCTGTCTCTTGTGAGTTGTTGTACCAGTTGTTTGAGGCCCTCCCCCTGCAGGGAATCCACCATGTGTCTAGTTCTGGCAGATGTTCCTGCTGGTATTGACCAATCTGTATCTGGCATGTTGAAGTCTCCCATTATCAGAACCGCCCCTTTAGCTGTCATGTTTTGTAGATACGAACATACAAAATTTGCCAGCAGATAAAGGCCTAGAGGTCTATCAAGTCTGCTCGAATGTGCAGCTAGCACCCCTATTATCTTCTAACAGTAATGTGTCTATGTCCTCCCCTGGTCTGGAGGCCTGTACACAACCCCAGTTCATATGGCTGTCCCATTTCCTGTTTCCAGGGTGACCCACAGTTCTTCTGGCTCCTTATGTGTATTCTGAATTTCTGTAGCTTTGATATTTTCATTGACATAAAGGGCCACTCCACCCCCCTTTTTGCACCTCTCTCTCTCTTCTGAACTGTACATAGCCAGGTACTGAAGTCTCCCAAGTGTAGTTACTTATAAACCATTACTCGCTAATGGCTACTATGTCCAGTTTAGCCTCTGTCATTAATGCCTGCAGGTCTGGGATCTTGTTTCCCAGACTGCAGGCATTTGTGTACATGATTTTCCATTGGCCAGATTTCGAACGTTGGTTGTTCTTGAGGTCTGGCGTTCAAGCGCCGATCTCTCAATTGATCCTCCAGTTGCTGTCTTTTAAGCCTTCGCTGTTTTTTTAAACCGGTTCACATATCCTATGATCACCCACCGCATGTATGCCTTCCCGGCCTCCCAATAGAGCACCTTTATAGGGGCAGTGTGTTCATTTGCCTCTATATTAATCCCAATGTTGCTTCAGAAATTCCCTGAATTTCTCTGTGTCACCAAGTATGTGGGGAAACGCCATCCCAAGTCCCCTCCCCCGGGAGCAGTCTCATTATCACCATTGCATGGTCTGATATGTGGACAGACCTATGTGTGATGTCTTGAACCCATCCATACCCCTCTCTTGTAACATATATGTAGTCCAGCCCGGATCGCATACCATGTGGGTTGGAGTAGAACGTGTATTCTCTAGAACCCCGGGTTGGCCGCCCTTCAGACATCCACCAGATCCATATCCACCCCCCCGTTTCAATTGGTTAATCACCCTCTCATGTCTCCCAAGTGGTCCAGGCTAGGCTCCATCACACAGTTCAGATCCCCTCCTAAGCACAGATTGGAGAACTGCTCCCTGATCATAACATCAGTTTTTTATAAAACTCCACATCAAATACCGAAGGGGCATATACACTGGCACAGTTTATCTGTTCTTCTTTCACTTTACTCTGTAGAAATATATACCTACCCTTGTCCGGGTCTGCTACCACACAGTCCACTGTGATTGGGTAGTTTTTTTATGGAAAAACACTAGCACTCCCCTTCTGTCATGAGTTACATGCTGCAGCATAACATCTCCTCATCCCCACTCACGTGGAGGTGAGGGAAACTCACAGTGGGCCCCCACCAAGATCACTGGATTTCTGACGTGCCCAAGCCGCATGGAAAGACTGCCAAGTGCTAGGAACTCACTGTGGAAGCGGAACAGGACTGCAGCACAGGAGTGAGGAGGGTGAACTGCTTGACTTTGGTTTTTCTCCCGCCCCGTTCCCTCCTCCCTTTAAATGCTCCATGGCCCCTCCCTCTAAGTTGGGGTGAGCCTACTGCATCCTCCTTATTGGTTGGCCCAGGCAGACGTACTGCTGTTTCATTCTAATGTATACATTGTGGCTCTACCCTGTGCGTATTGTAGCTTCCAACTCTCTAATATTTGACTGAATCCCTGAGGCTTATTCATCATATTATTGTCTTAAAGTCATAGCTAGTTATGCACATTGACTGCGCAGATTTACTAATTATTGAGAAATGATCAGCACACTGTTGTTTTAAAGTTAAGGCCAGGTTAATCCCCATGTGCAAGCACAGTAATTTTTGGAGCCTGGGGCGGCAAATTATTGTCCTCACTAGCTGAGTTAGGGATACAGCTAGGGTTCCTGTTCCCCGGAGTGTTGTAACCTCCTTATAATCACATTCTGAGTCGCGTGTCAATCTGTGGACTTTGGGCGCTGTATATTATGAATATTCCAATGTTTGTTCATGCATTCACTGCATGCTTTCTTTCCAGGAGCTATTGTTAGTCTGCACTGGGCGCTTGCACATTACGTAATATTCCTATGTTTGTCCATGCATCTACTGCCTGTTATACCTCCAGGGGCTATTGTTATACTGTACCGTTCTGCTGTACCTCGCCAGGGTGTGTTTTGCTGCATTTAGTCTGAAAATTATGCTGTGATGGGGTGCTCTATTTGTTCTAATAGGTTACTGGTGGTGCTGGACGTCTCTGTTCCTTGCTACTCTGCTGTGTCTCTGCAGAATACTGTGTATGATTCAGGAGGAGGCATGCAAAACATGTAGGCCCCTAAGTATCGTAGGAGTATTGTAGACTCCCGCCTTTTTCAAACTGTCCTCTTTAGTTGGCTGCCCATGGCAATGTTCCTCCCTCTCCTCATTATGGGTTGTGCACCCCTATAGATCCCATATGGGATATCTGATGAGAAGGATTTTACCTTCTCTAACATAACAGCCTGTGACAGGCATTCTCCCTGGCCCATCTGTTGCCTTAATCTTCGGAGCTTCCATTATTTTGTCACAGTGTCAGGCGTTCTGGGCGCAGGCTGCCCACTAGGGTTGGCTCCCACATCTGAGACATCTTCTCTGGCTTCTCTTGGTGATATTAGCCCTTGCAGGGGACTTGGAGATGAACACTGGTCCTCCATGTCGAACCCTCTCCTCTCTTGTGGGCTGGCTGGCTGGCAATGGGTTGAAAATTGCCCATCTTAATGTACGTAGCCTTCTGCCCAGCATGGCAGAACTCCTTGCCTGGGTCACCTATTATAAGCCTCACATCCTTGGGATAACTGAAACCTGGCTGAAACCCTCTACCCCAGATTCGGCTTGTGCCTGGCTTCGACCATGTTAGGCATGACCATCCAGGGAAGGGGGGGGGTGGTATACTGGTATACTACAAAAGTCACCTTAACCTCTCGGTGCTGGTTTGCCCACATCCTGAGCAGTCTTCCTGCGAACTGCTGCACACTGTGCTGTTATTGGAGAATGCTAAGAAACTGCACACTGTGTGTGCCTACAATCCCCCCCACTGGTGGAGTAGTGGGCGTATCCTCCCTTCTTGACTCTGTCGGCACTAGGACGAGGAATAATGAGCTATTAATCCTAGGGGACCTCAACCTAAATTGACTTGGAAGCAAGACCAAGCAGCAGTATGAGACTATGCTCGCAGGTCTCTCACTGTCCCAACTCATTAACGATCCCACCAGATGGACATCCGCTGGTGGTACCGGCTCGCTTCTGGACTGGGTCCTGTCCAATAGGCTGGAGAGGATCAGCTCCTCTGGTACCCTCCCTGACTCCATCTCCGATCACGCCCCTATGTATTGCACATGGAAGGTCTCGGCCCCTAAGATCCCCCCTAAGATCATTCATGTCAGGGATTTCTCCAGGTTTGACCTTGGTAATTTTCAGGAGTATCTTATGATCACGGACTGGTCTGCAGTGATGGAGGCCCAGTGTGCTATCTCAGCTGTTGGTCACTTTCTTAGCATCCTTGGGTGGTACAGGACAAGCATGCCCCTCTTGTCAGACAGAGGTAGGGGGCAGCTCCAGAAATGGCTACATGGGGTCTCCTTGCTCTCATGAGGACTAGGGACAAATGCTGGGCCAGCTTTAAGGTCTCACTGGACCAGGCCATTTTCTAGCAATACAGGAGACTCAGGAACGAATGTAAAAAGGCTATCAGGGCTGCAAAAAGCGAGTTTTGTAAAGCCGCATTACAGACCTCAGCTAAGGACCCTAGGAGCTTTTGGAGGAATATTAAAAACATTGTGAGTGGTTCCTCCACCTGTGAGGCTCCTGACATGCTTATTGAGGGTGCTAGCTGCACTAATCCGTTGACCATAGCAAATGCATTTAACTCACATTTCTTGGACCCGTCTGCCTTCACCTCATTATTTTTCTCCAATGGTAGTGACAGACCTGTCCAGACCCCTTCATCTCAACGGTTCCTTCCCCTATCTTCTGTTCTACTTCAAGGCTGTAGCGGTGCATGAGATACAGAGGTGCTGTCTGGTCTCTCCCCATTTTACTAGTGTAGGTCACGATGGTATGGAACCAAAGCTTCTCCGCATTGCGGCTACCACTGCCTCCCTGTGGCCATATGGTCAACCTATCCCTAGCCACTGGGGTTGTCCCACCTGTGGAAGGTGGCGAGGGTTGTGCCTATACTCAAACAGGGCAACCCTAGGATCTTAGATAACTATCGGCTGATTGCCATCCTGCCCACAATGGTGAAGCTTCTTGAGAGTTGTGTGGGCAACTCACAGACTATATCCAGTCTCATGAGCTATTGTCTCCATCGAGCATGGCTTCCGTAAAGGTCAGTACTACTTCTGCCCTTGTCACTGTCACTTCTGGGATAAGGGCTGCTATGGACCACAGCAGACTTTCTGGGGCCATCTTTATCGATCTCTCTAAGGCCTTTGACCTAGTTGGCCATACTTTACTATGTGCGCAACTTAGGACATTGGGTCTGTCCCGCCTGCACTTAGATGGTTTCACAATTACCTTCAGGGCAGGCAGTAACTACTAAATATAGTAAGATGCTCTCTGACACCGCTGTGTCCACAGGGGTTCCCCAGGGCCAGTCCTTGGTCCCCTGCTCTTCTCCGTGATTCGTCAATGACCTCCCTCCTCTGTTGCCTCTTGCAAGGCCATCCTGTATGATGATGACCTCATTATTTTTACTCACGCCCGGGACATCGGGGTCATTAATCACCAATTGAGTGAAGATTTTATGAGTATCCAATCCTGGACATCATCCCACAAGTTGGTCCTCAATCTTAGAAAGACTCAGGCCACGGTGTTTGGGTCCCAGGCTAAGTTAAAGGCCTCCTCGGTCCCCTTGTGCATCTCGGGGATTGATGGTGTTCCAGTGCTCACCACCAACTCTGTCAAATATCTTGGGGTGACACTTGACCCTCCGCTCGACCCTGGTCACCACATCCATAATGTGTGTCGGGCTGTTAACTGGAAATTGGGACTGGCTTACAGGGCAAGGAATAATCTTACCTCGGCTGCTCGCCTGGCACTGGCCAGAGGAGGCCTCACATCTCTATCCTATGTGCTTCTTTGTTTGCCCGCATTACCAAGGCTCACCTCACTAGGTGGACCGTAGCCTACAATAATATCTGCCGCTTTGCTCTGGCCCCTCGTCTCACTCACCATTGTGATCTGTACAGCAGGCTAAACTGGCTCTCCCCATCCAACTACATAAACTTGGGCCCTGGGGTTTCACGGGCAAGGTTCTGGGCTCTAGCACCCCTCTGGATTGGTGGAGCTTTGTGCCAGCTGCCTCCACCCTACAATCCCTGGGTCCTGCTATCCTCAAGGTTCCTGTGACACGCACCCAAATGGGGATAGGATTTTGCATCCTGTGTCCCAAGACTATGGAACTCTTTTCCTGTCCAGGTCAGGTCTGCCCTTCCCAGGCGTAGTCTCGAACCTCCTATGGAAGCTACCAGTTTCCTCCTCAGTGTGTGACTGTCTCAGACCTCCTTGAGTACTCTGGTCCCTGCACAGTATTCGAGCACGGTATCTCCTGTATCTGGATCCGCCCCACTGTTGTTGCCTGCCCGCCTGGGTGTGGCCCCGTGTATGTTGTGTATATACTGTATATTCTTGTTAGGCATATTGCTATAGAAACTGTACTGCTACATGTTCGCAATTGATGGTGTCCACTGCTGTAATCTGAGCTATCCCACTATGTATGTTATGTCTCTCTGACTTCAGTGTTTCTATCGCCTTATTTGCATCAATTTGTACTCTGTATGTTCTTTTATTCTCCTGTACCTCCCCTGGGTCGTACCTGAAAATCGCTTATGTTTTGTCTAGTGTACTTACCTGGTTAACAAAAGCTAAATAAATTTCTTGTGCTCCTCTACACTGAGTGCGATTCTTGAAGCAGTGCTACTTGGGTCTGGTGGTTTTCAGGGCCTGTAATACTTTCTTCCGTTTTATGGGGTTGTGGAAGCCACGAATATTCCAAGACACAATTACCTTTCCATTATCCACTTGAAAACAAGTGTTTCCTTGGCTCTAAATCTGAGCCATTTTATGCATAGTTTTCCACTCCACATAGCACATACATACATTGACATTATTCCTTTGCTGTATCCCATGTTTCCCTTATACCCCTCCCCACCGCACTATTTTCCCCAACAACTCCCGCAACTGGCAGGATGTTAACCCACATATAACATCCAACTTGAACATAAGATAAAATTTCATTTATATTGTTCTCTGCCAAAATCCATTTCTGTGCTTGTCTAAACATGCTCTGCAGTATCTTCCTATATCCATACCTTCTACTTGGATCTGGAGGATGAGAACCCATCCCTCCTCCCATCTATGTTTCTGTAGAAATTAGCAAGTATGGGTATAAATCCCCCAACATCTCCACTGTTTCTCTGTCCTTCCAAAATGTGGTTCTTGGACCCATATTCCACCCTTCCCCGAACAGTTGGTTGGTTTTCTTGAATCCTTCCTGCATCCCCCTTTCTCTTATGGTCCATTTGCTCCCCTTCCTTCCCCTCTTTCCCCAGCACGATGTCCCTCTAGCGAGAGGCACACACATCGCTGCCTCTGGATATCTTATCTTCCAACAGCCATCTTGGCCCTCTCCCTTCTCCTGTTAGTTATACAAGGGGGGAGGGCAAAAAGTCACCTGCGTTCTGAATAGTTCTTCTCCTAGCGGGTCATCACCCTGTGGTCGCTCCCTCGAACCGTCCAATATTTTTCGTTTTGGGGAAAAACCCTTCTTCCTTTGACTAGAATCTTCCCTTTCTCCAGCTCAAAGCAATCCATAACCCTTTATGTTTTCGGGCCCCTCCAGGTGTGTTACCTTTCCAGTTAGCCAGGGCTGGAGGTGCCACCCACCCGGTCCAACTCCCTCCCCGCAGTTCAGACATATACAGCCCGGTTTCACGGGGAGGAAAAGCCCCGCAACCTCCTCTCCATCCCCACCAATGCTACATCTCGGCTTGGGCCACGTCCGGTCTGTACCCAGCAGGCATCACAATCCATCCACATAACTCCCAGGCTTCAATTTTAGGCATCGCCCTGGATTCCTTGTACTACATTCGGGCCTTCACTTCCAGGGATGTTATCTCCCTCGTCTCGTATTTATGCAGTGTTCCTCATGGCCCTAGTCCCCTTGATGGCTTAAATTCCCCCAATGCATAACATAGTGCAACACAAACACGTATAGCTGTTGTGCCCCCTAGTCACAGCTTATATCATTAACATTGCCCTGGGAAGGTTAATCCCCAACAAGACCTCCCACTCCTTTCCGTTGCCTTTTAAACCAAATTCAAGCAAAATCAAACATTATCGCAGTCAAGTGTCACAGACTGAAAATTCCATTTTCTATCCAAGTGCTAACCACAAATGCAGTTCTTGTACATCCCAGTCGGCAAAGCCATTGTTTCAGTCTTGCGTGTGTAGGCAGTCTACTATCCCTTTTCCAACGTGAGGCAGGTCACCATGCCCCATCACCCAACCTTGAATCAGAGTCTCAAGCTTATAGTTACTGTAACAGATATACCACTTGTTTACTTATCTGGTCTAGATGAGAGACACAGGGGACATTCCACGCCTGCAAGCACCTTCCCGCTCTCAAAGAAATTGCTGCACTCTTTCCACCTCGTGAAGGCGAAAGTCGCTCCTTCTACGGATCTTTACTGTAGCAGGGTAGAGAAATTGAAAATCTACTTTATTAGCCCTGAGAGCATCCAGTACCGGGTTAAACATGCATTGCCTTCTCTGTAATAATTGTGAGAAATCTTGATGCAGAAACAAACAGGCCCCTTGATCACCTCCTTTTGCGGGTTTTTTTTTGTATATTATTTTTATCCCTCCTACCGTACACGTCCCTGTCCACTCCTTCGGGCAGCCAGTCCTGCCACTGCCTTCTCCACCAACTTGCCATCCCCCGCTGCTCCGCTGTCCCGGCGTATCCCTTAGCGAGGGCCCCTACCCCAGAGCTACAGGAAAGGAAGATCGGATTGCTGTAAGCGCTCCCTTGCATCTAGGCGGAGGCGTGCAGCCTGGAGGATCAGCGGCAGAGAGCGCGAGGGGAGTAGGGCTGCGGCATCCGGTCAGTGACATGCTATTTTCACGTTTTCCTTGTTGGCCCAGATGGCGGCGCTCTTGTAGTGCCTTCCGTCTCAACCGGGGGCCGCTACAGAGCGATGTACGACCCTAGCCCACTCCAGGAGAGGAGAGCAGTCCACCGGATGCTCAATTCTGTCCTCCCCCTGCCAGCCCTCGACGACTCGAGTCTGTTCCAAAACCCGGGTCACCGGTGTGGTTTGAGGTGTGGCGTTCAAGTGCCTCAACTCTCTGTGCCACTGAGCCTGCCTTCCTTTAGCTTTTTAAATGCGAACCAGATAGCCTGCCTATCCCCAAAATTATGCAGGCGGAAAATCAACTGTTGTGGAGGTTCCTCGGCTGGCGGTTTTGGCACCAAGGCCCTGTGCGCTCTTTCAATCTTGAATTTTCCCCCTTCGGTTGTAGCCCCAGAATCTGTGGGAGAACTGTACTGCAAAATTCTTTCGGGGAGTTCCCCTCTTTGCCCTCAGGTAGGCCATGAATCCTAAGGTTGTTGCAATGCTGATAGTTTTCCTGGCAGTCTAGCTGGTCGCGGAGCTCTCCTAGCTCCCTGTGGAGGTCTTGCACTGTCTCCAGTAACTGCTCCGTGCGATCCTCCAGGGTAGAAATCCTTGCTTCTGCCTTTGAGATTTTAGCCGCTTGTCCAGCTCTGAAATTTTGGTAGTTATTACATCCAACTTTGGGGAAATTGCAGCAAGTACTTGTGCCATTAGGGTCCGACCGACTATCTCCATCTCTGGCGCGGACAGTGTGATGATGTTTTGGGCCTTCTGCTGCACTGGGCGCCGTGGCTTTCTTCGTTGATTTAGCTGCATTGTGCAAAGATTTACCCATATTTGAAACCAGATACACATCCATCGCAGTTTTCCTCCACCACCAGATGTCGAGTGATTTAATTCTTCTGATTGTTTTTTACCACTTTATCGTGGCTAAATGGCCTGTGGAGACAGAGCTGGAGAACAACGCTGCCAATCCCATAGCTGCTCATTAGCATCCCCCCCAACACAAATGCCACTACATATCTATAACCAGTTTTAAGAGGAGGAATGGAGGGAATATAATACCCATATAATATATAAACAAGCATCTGACAATGCCAAATGTTTGCTTGCATGGTATATCTGTCAGGGATGTATTGTGAGATTAGTTATTTGTTTGAAATAAAGGGAGAGAAGGAGTGGAAAAAGCGGATGAGGTGGAGAGTGGAGGCCAGAGGTGGTCACACTCAATATATATGGAGTTTGTGTGTGTTTGGGGAGATGAAGGAGTAGATTGCTTTCCTGGTACTGCTCAGTGATGATGTCTGATGGTGGCTGGACAAGGTGGAGAGCAAAGGGTAAAGCCAGTCATCAGTAATTATGAAGCTTGAGGTGGGTGGGGAAGGACTCTGCTTGTCCGGTGTTGCTAAGTAGTGACTCTGACAGTGGCCAAATAAAGTGGAGAGCAGAGGGCAGAGCCAGCTGTCATCATAAGGAATGAAGGTTTTTTTTTCCTGGGGGTCTGGGGAGGGGGGCGGCTCTGCTGCTCCAGTATTTCTAAGTAGTGTGAAGCTGAACACTGACTGGCAGCAGAGGTGGAAAGCACAGGGCAGTGCAGATTAGCGTCAGTAGTGGTGGAAGTAAGGGTGAAATGCAAAGTCATTGGAGGATCTGCTGAACTTAACTTTAAACCAAGTAATTATAATGACTGAGCCTATGGTGAAAACAGATGGACTCGAGCCAATGTATTTAGTAATAAATAATTGAATGCATCAAAATTCTCATTTTAGGAATCATGTTCTTAGGTTTGAGCCCTGTGGATGCCAACTGTCAATGTTTTGAAGAAAACTTGAAAAATCTCATCCACAATTTGTGATGCAGGGGTTGAGAAGTCTGCCATAAAGTGACGTTGACACTATGTGACTATTAACCTACAGTAGACAAACCTTATCCAAACATACTAAAATGCCAGCAGAATAGGCCTAACGGTCTTTCGTGTTCAGCCTGCTTGGTCAGCCCCACCCTGGGTGCTGACCTTTGCTCCCTCGCCTCTGGCTTCTCCCTTCCCAGTTCCGGATATTCTTGCTGCATTTGATTTTGCTTCCAGAACCCTTCCCCTGTACCTGTCCCACCCCCTCTTGAACCCCTCCACTGTCCCTGCCTCCACCAGACCCCTAGGCAGCGCATTCCATGGCTCCACCACCCTCTCAGTGAAGTAGCACCTCCTCCTTTCTCCCCTGAATCTTCCCCCCTCCAGCTTCCACCCATGCCCTCTAGTGGCCCCTCCTCCTTCCCTCGAAGCACCCTGACTGTTCCTCCCCTATTTACCCTCTTCATGTACCAGAAGACCTCTATCATGTCCCCCCAGTCCCTTCTCTCTTCCAATGTGTACATATTTAGCTCTTCGAGCCTCTCCTCATAGGTCCTGTCCCCCAAGCCCCAAATCATTTTGGTTGCACTCCTTTGGACCCTCTCCAGGAGGTTAATGTCCTTCTTTAAGTGTGGCCTCCAAAACTGCACGCAGTACTCAAGGTGCAGCCTCACCAAGCAGTTATACAGAGGGAGTATCACTTCCCTCCTTCTGAAGGTGATCCCCCTAGCGATGCATCCCAGCATCCTGTTGGCCTTGGCTGCTGCTCTCCTACAAGTCTCAGAGTTGTTCATCTTGACATCCACCACCACCCCCAGGTCCCTCTCAGCCATCGAGACTTGTAGCATTTCCCCGGGTGTACACTTGGCCCGGGTTTCTGGCCACAGGTGGAGTACCTTGTATTTCCTGCATTGAACCTCAGCTTCCACTTTCTAGACCATCTTCCAGAGCCTCAGGTCCCCTGTAGGGCCACCCTCCCTCCTCCCCATCCACCACCACCCCCAGTTTGAGTCATCCATAAAGAGACTCATCTCACTCCTGATTCCTGTCCTTATGTCAGAGACGAGGCGTTGAACAGAAGGGGCCCAAGGACTGATCCCTGTGGGACCCCACTAATGACCCTCCTTGGGGATGAGACTATCCCGCCAACTCGACCCTCTGGGTCCGGTCCTGGAGCCAATTGCCTATCCATCTGATCATCTGGTTCCCCACCCCATTTCTCCCAGCTTATCCAACAGGCCCACGTGAGGAACAGAGTCAAATGCCTTGCTGAAGTCTAGAAAGAGGGCGTCCACTGTCTACCCAGGTCCAAGGCACTCGTCACCCAGTCATAGAACTCCACAAGGTTTGTCTGACACGATTTCCCGGGATGAATCCATGCTGTCTATTGTCCGGCACCCTGACTTATCCAGGTCCCCCCTAGCCTCTCCTTGACAATGCCCTCCATCACCTTGCCCACCACCGATGTCAGACTGACAGGCCTGTAGTTCCCTGCCACCTCCCTTGATCCCCCCTTGTGGATAGGCACTATATGCGCCACCTTCCAGTCCTGGGGCACCCACCCTGTCCTCAGAGAGATGGTGAAAAGCTCCGCCAGGGGTTTCGCCAGGACATCTGCAACTTCCTTCAGCACTCTGGGATGTAATTTATCTGGCCCCGGTGCTTTCTCCATCTTAAGGGAGCTGAGGGCTTCCCTCACTCTCTCTGCTGTGATTTCCACTTCCGGTACCTCTTCTCCCTGCTTAGCCCTCCCCCCTCCTGCCAGTGATGCCTCCCCCTCTCCTCAGACCCGCCGATCGGTAAGGGTTCTCCCCTCCTCAGTATCTCTGTCTCCTCCCATGTATGATGCAGCACCCCCATTTTCCTTGGTGAAAACTGAGGTGAAGTACTCATTTAGTACCTCAGCCTGCTCCCCTGGGTCTTGTGCCCATCTCTCCCCGATTTAATCCTGCTAATCTGCCCCTTCACCTTCGTTTTTCCCCAATGTATCTAAAGAACCCCTTGTTCCCTCTCCTAATTTCCCTGGTCAGGTTCTGCTCCTTCCTTGCCTTAGTGCCCTCACCACCCTAGTGGCCCTTCTAGCCATCAGCTCGTACTCCCCTCGATCCCTCGAACATACTGACCTTACTTCGAGAGGAAGCTCTTGCAGCAGGTAACACCATAAGGACTATGCCGTCAGGCAGTAGGACCACATGGAAAACTTCTAGCAAGCAGAACAAGGAGGGGACTGCCCCGGACATTGGCCCTGCCCAGATGTCCCCCATGATATAAAAGTGGCGGTCCCTCAGCACCACCTCAGTTCTTTTCCTGCCAACCCGCTATAATCGGGTCCATGGACGCCTCCATCACAGTCGACCGTCATTTTGCATTCCGCGCAGTTATCGTTCATTTCCATTTTTTCCTCTCATAAGTCTACATTTCAGTGCATCTCTTCTCCATCCACACAGCAGCAGAAGTCTAAGTGTGTGTGCAGCACGCAGATCCCAGTAAGAGACGGCCATTCGGCCTGCCTAATCTGCTTGGGCCCAGGCCACAAGCCAGATAGCAGCCAGCACTCTTAAGAAGTTCAACAAAAGACTTGCATTCACCATCAAATCTTGAAGGCCCATCTCCTGGAACAACAAGTGGCTGCTATGCAGAGGACCCAGTCAAGACACAGCTTTTCTTCAGCCAGGACTACTCCTCCAGAGAGAAGAGATCGGGGAAGCACCACCTTAAGGACAAGGATCGAGCCAGGTCTGAGTCCCACCCAAGTCCCTCACAAGACCTCTGCATCCTCCACCTCCAGCGGGAGGTCGGAGTTGCCCTCTGCTCCTTAACCCTTCACGGGACAACCACTAAGAAGACCAACACCTCTTCCCATTCACAGGGCAAAGAGTCTTCCAGCCATGGGCTTTTGCCTGCCCCTGTGTCCCTGGCTCTAAGGCCCCACAAGCAGTTGCTTGGGTCTAAGCCAGATGGACAGGCATCTTCTTCAAGCCAGAAGTCAGATTCCTCTGCCCATAAGACCTCAGGGTCGTCGGACAGGTCAAAAGGGTCATGCGACTCCTCCAGACACCAGGATGCTGAGCATCCCCAGAAACCTCCTCCACCCGAGGAAAGGGCGGTGTCCGCCTTGGAAGGTCGTCAGACCACAGGGCCTTTCGACTTGGTGTCAGAGACAGACCAGACATCCCCGCCTAATCAGCTGTCTGCACCAAAAGACTGTGCATCATATCAGGCAACAGGTCACATGCCTAAGGACCGGACGCCAGGGTCTATCGACCATGGGTCGGGCCCTTTGCCTCCTCCTGAGATGCCGGATGTCCATCCTCTGGAGGACAGGACACCGACAGGGAAGGCTCCATCGGACCAGACGCCCGAGGGCAAAGAGCCTGGGGAGAAGGGAACAGCACCGAGCGCTCCACAGAAGCCATTGCCAGAACCCTCCAATATCCCCACTCCACTGCCAGCACAGCCAGTCATTCCACTGGCGAAGGTAGGGGCTTTGTTTAATTCCTGGTGGAATACAATCAAGAAGGGGGAATCTGTTACCCAGACCACGGGAATCATCCCCGCCACCTAGAGGACTCTAGCCTCTGGCCCCTCCGAAGGAGTCCTCACTTAAGGATCAAAAAGACCCCCTCTGACGCCAGACCGCCCAGCGCCTGGGGATGATGACCGGATGCATCTGCTCCTAGTGACTGTAGGAGACACCCGTCGTCCACTATCTCCTCCAAGGGATGTCCGCCCTCTTCCTCTGGGGAAGACGCAGGGGACTCCTCCTACTGTTCTTCTGAGGACAAGTTGCCTTTGCCCCCACCAGACTACAAAAAGGACTCCCCCAGGTCGCCCCCGGACAACTCTGCCTTCCTGGACATGATGCGTTACATTCAGGCCCTCAACCAGTGGGACACAGAGGAGCTTGACCCTGAACATCACCGGCTGGCCAAGTTTCTTGGTTCAAGCGACCCAAAACCTTTGGCCATTCCTCCACTTCTACAGCCCTGTCAGGATGTTACCAAGGTAGCCTGAAAAACATCCCTCCACCACCTCGGCCATCCCTAGGAAGGTAGACCACCTATACAAAACTCCTATGCGGGAACCTCACATCAGTGAGCAACCAAAGGCAGACTCTAGGGTACTCACTGCAGCACATGGCAGGGTGCAATAACCGAAGCACACGAGTTCCCAACCCTACAGACCCTGAATCTAAAAAGCTGGATCAGATGGGCTGAAAAGGTTTCTCATCAGCCACCTGCACAGTCAGATCACCAAATGTTTCGGCTCACATACTGTAGTTATGTACCAAAAAATCCTTATGGGGCAAGGCCTTAGATTTAATCAAGGCTCAACCTGACTCAGACAGCAAATCTGAACACATGGTGGTTGTGTAATCTGGCACTGACGTAGGCAGACACGTCTTAAGGAGTTCCTATGACTCAGCAGACATGGCTGCCAGAGCAATGGCCACAGGAGTATGCATGAGACGGTAAGCTTGGCTGCAGGTCTCGGGGTTCTGGCAAGACCTACAGGATGCCAGTCTGGAAGCACCTTTTGAAGGGTTGGTCCTCTTTGGCCCCAACACCGAAAAAATTGATTACAGGCCTTCAGGACTCTTGAAAGGCGGTCTCCGATGTCCACAGGATGTACAAATCTGAGCCAGCTACCACTAGACGCTGTCCTTTTCGTAAAAACCAAGGTTACCAAGGAAGACATCAGCAGCCACAAAAAGAAAGTTTCAAGCGAAGGGGCCCTCCACTGCCTTCCAACTCCCAGGGCCCAAAATGCACCAAAAAGGAAAATTACGTACCTACCGTAATTCTTGATCTTCTTGGACGAGTCTCCACCACTCATTCACACTAGTGGGAATTGGCGCCGGAGGCACTAAGACCCATCGGGAGCAAACTTTTTGCTGGAGGGTCGGCGCGAGAGACGGCGCCGCGAGACAAGGCGCCCATGAAGCAGCGGCTCGAGCGGTAATGACCATCTCGGCACGACCTCCAACTGCCCTCAGTACCTTTTTACCAAGGAGGTGCAGCGCAACTAACGAAAGAGTAAACCCAACATTAAAAACGGACATAAGATAGTCCATATGACCCGTAGAGGGTCAGCAAAGAAGTCCTCACGGCCCTAAAGATTTGAGGGAGTGAAGACCAATACAGCGGTGAGCTCGGGGATGGAGGGTGGGTGTGTGAATGAGTGGTGGAGACTCGCCCCAAGAAGATCAAGAATTACGGTAGGTATGTAATTTTCCTATCTTCCTGGACATAAGTTCTCACCACTCATTCACACTAGTGGAGAGTACTGCTTGATAATCCCCCAAAGGGCGGCAGGAGAGCCAGAGCTCACGCCTGCTAAGATAGAAGCCTATTAAGGATAGTTCTGCCAATGCGGAATGTCGCCTGGCATGAACATCCAGTGCATAGTGCTTAACGAGGTATGCACTGAGCTCCAGGTGGCGGCGTTGTATATATCTGCACTTGAACATTGCGACTCCGCTAGGGATGCCGCGATCGCCCTAGTAGAGTGAGCGTACACTCTACCTTCTAATTTAACTTGAGCCATGGAATAGCAATGATGAAGGCATGCCACTAACCATGAAGCGATGCATCTAATAGCGACAGGTTGACCCAGCCAGGTGTCGCTGAAAGAAACGAACAGTCATGGAGTCTCATGAACATCCTTGGTTCTATCTAAATAGAACCGCAAGGCTCTCTTAACATCCAAGGAATGAAGAGCCTGCCTCCTTCATTTTGGAAATTAGCGAAGTAAGCGGAAGTACCAGAGGTTGGTTTAGATGGAATTCTGACACAACCTTGGGAAGAAATTTAGATGAGTACAGAGAACTACCTTGTCCTTATGGAATACAGTATACGGAGGGTCCGTGAATCAGGGCATGTATCTCAGAGACCCCAGTGGCTGAGGTAATGGCCACCAGAAGGCAGTCTTCCAGGTAAGAAATTTTAGCTCACAGGTAGCTAAGGGTTCGGAAGGCTTCCGAGTGAGCATGTCCAGCACCAGGTTAATGTCCCAGGCTGCAACTGGACGCTTAATAGGGGTCTGGTATGGAGAATCCCTTAAGAAATCTCTTCACCATAGGTAACTGAGCCAGTTAAGGAAGAAACCGCTCATGGAACGCTGAGATGGCACTAAGGTGAACTTTAACTGTGGAGTACTGAAGACCTAAGTTTGATAGGTCCAGAAGATACTCCAGAACCTGCTCAGGAGGACAGGAAAAAGGATTCCAAGAGGATTTTGACACCAGAGAGAAAAACGCTTCCATTTGAAGCGTGTTGCTGGGTGGCTGGCTTCCTGAGCAGCCAGAAGGATGTCTGAGACTCTACGAGAGACGTTGAACCCATCTACATCTTCTATCCTTCAGGAGCCAAGCATGAAGGTGAAGTGATTTCAGGTTGGGATGGACCAACGAACCCTGAGTCAAAAGACTGATTTGCAAAGGAAGTGGTCTGAGAGGCTGCCAACATACTGTTGAGTAGAGGAAACCAGAGTTGCGAGGCCAGGAAGGAGCAATGAGAATCATCTTGGTCCCTGAGACTCAAACTTGAGGAGTACTCTGGATTAGAGGAAGCGGTGAAAGCGTGAAAGAAAGCGCTTTGTCCACCGCAGCCTGAACGCATCCTGACAGAAATGCCAGGCGCCTGATTTCTGGAGCAGAAGAGAGGTAGTTTTATGCTGAGTGGGATGCAAAAGGTCCAGGTCTGGAGTCCCCACTCTTTGAACAGGGACCGGAGCTACGGCTGGATCGAGAGACCACTCGTGAGGTCTGCCTCCGTTCTGCTGAGGTGATCTGCTAGGTCGCTTTGTATACCTGGCAGATAAACCGCTTGAATCAGAGACTTGTGCTCCAAGCACCACTCCCACACCTCATTGCTTCCCTGCAAAGGGATAAGAATGAGCACTGCTTTGCTTTGATGTAATACATCACTGCTTTGTTGTCCGCTTGAAGAGAATGTTCTTGTGATGGAAGGAAATCCTTCAGAGCTCGGATTGCATAGGGACCGCCTCATCTCCAGGACATTTATGGGAGATGAGTTTGAACCAAGTCCATACACCTTGAGTGTGGAGGAGACAGTGAGCTCCCCATCCCATTAGCGATGCGTCTGTGGTGATGGAGATCTGATGATCTGGGGAGCAAGGGAATCCTTCCAGGAGATTGTTTCTTGAGACCACCAGGTGAGAGACCTCTAAGGGCCCGCCACCTTGATGGGATAAGACTGGGGGGAGAGGTCGGGGACCACTGAGTGGAGAGCATCCACTGGTGGTTCTCATGTGCAGTCGGCACAGAGGGACAGTGAAGACCGAGGACGCCATGAGACCCAACATGCGTGCATCGAGAGAGCTGTAAACGATTGGTTCTCCCTGATGTAACGGGCCATTCAAGGATGTCGGCTTCTGTCCTCTGGAAGGAAAGCCTTCGCTGAAGAGGTGTCTAGACGTCCCTATGAAAAGGAGCTCTGGAGGGCTGCAGTTGAGATTTTTTCAATTCAGCAGAACCCCATGGACGTGAGAAGACGAGAAGTCGTTTGCACAGCTTCCAAAGTCCCTTGGACGGAAGGGCTTGCTAGAAGCCAATCGTCCAGGTAGGGAAACACTCGGAGTCCGACTTTCCTGAGATGCGCCGCGAGAACTGCACAACACTTTGTAAAAACTCAGGCGCCGAGGATAGCCCAAAGGGCAGGACTCTGAACTGATAATGCTGACCCAAAGCTACAAACCTGAGGAACTGTGTGGGTCGGTGGACGGGATATGCTGGTAAGCATCCTGCATATCCAGAGA
The DNA here is from genome assembly GCA_016271365.2 of Neoceratodus forsteri. Taxonomy (NCBI): domain Eukaryota; kingdom Metazoa; phylum Chordata; order Ceratodontiformes; family Ceratodontidae; genus Neoceratodus; species Neoceratodus forsteri. The sequence goes on from CM057452.1 coordinate 1,409,617,137, forward strand.
GGCCAGCCAGTCGTGTTGATGCAGCAAGGGTAACAGGGCACTTAGGGAAATCATCTTGAATTTCTCCTGGGGAGGAATTTGTTTAACTTTCTGAGGTCTAGAATGGGGCGCATCCCCAGATTTCTTTTGGAACCAGAAAGTAATGGAGAGAACCCTGTGTTTCGTAGATGCGGGGCACCAGTTCTATTGCCCTGTTGTTCAGAAGGCCCTGGATCTCCGCGGTGAGGAGGTCTGACTGAGAGGTCATTAACTGGGTTGTCGCCTGGGAGACAATTGGGGTTTCAAGAAATTGAGAGAAATAACCTCATGACTATCCGGGCAGGACCCATTTGTCTGAGGTTATGGACTTCCACTGGTTGTAGAAGCACATCAGACGCACCTCCCACCGGAGGAGAAAGTTCCACCGGGCAGAGTGGATGGAACTTGGGCCAACGACTATAAGGTAGCGCTTGGAGCTTTTAGGTCCCCGGCGCTTTCTGCCGCGCCTTCTTTTGAGGTTGGGCAGGTTGGCTTTTATAGGCTTCCCCTGCCTCTGCCTCAAAGGACTGACTTACTCAGAAACTGACGCCTGTTCACATGCCCCGAGAGGGCAGGCGGAGTCTGGCCAACTTAATGGCCGATCTAGTCTTCTGAGTGGTCTCTCAAGGCTTAGCTCCACCTGAGGGCCAAAAAGAAAGGGAGCCATCAAGGCAGCGCCATCACCTGCTGCTGAGCATCATTCGTGAAGCCAGAAGCACGCAGCCAGGAATGGCCTTAGTACAAATCTCGCTGCTGAGCTTAGAGCTAGTGTCAGCGCCCATGGCGGCTTTGACCTGTTGGTATTGGATCAATACTCTAATAACGGCCGAAGAAGCTCTGACTTGAATCGAATCTGGAAGAGCTTCAACCATTCTTTCATAGAGTGCCACAGGATATACTCATACTGAGAAAAATAGCCTTGATAACTGGCAATACGATACTTAGAGTGGAGGCAGCAAAGACTCTCTTACCTAATGTATCAATCTTACAGACTCTTTGTTAATAGGTGAACTGTAGTAGTTTGAGGAAGAAACGACCTTGTCATTCTCTGCCAGGACTACAATAGGATCCGCAGGCTTGGGATGCCAAATGGGACGATCCTTGGGAGCTGAATACTTTTATCAATGGATTTAGCCACTGAGGGAATAAGAGCAGGATTATTCCATACCATTTGAGACAGCGTCTCGAAGGAAGGCTGGATCGGAGGAGTCAAACTGAGGGAGCTCCGAACATGAAGATACTGGAGTCTTAATATCTTCCCAGGATCGATGTCTGTAGTCTGGAGAGGAAGAGTGGATCCCAGGTTCTTCAACAGAGACTTAAGGACAGGTCCTCACCACAGGCTCTGTAGCAAAGAAAGATCCTGTTTCCTCCACTTCATCACCCAACCGAAGGTCTGGGTCAGGCTCAACATCATCTCCTGATGGTCCAGAAAGGACTGTTTGGACAGGAAAGGAGTGAAAATTAGGAGAGGAGGAAATGGCAGAAAAACAAGGCGAGTCCCCAAGGGCTGCCGGCGCCGAGACGGCAAAACGGGCTGAAGACGGCACCGAGGAGGCGCACGGCACCGAAGAGGCACGCGGCCCGCAACGCCGTGCCATGACGATGCCGCATGGCGCCGCCGACGACGCCACGCACCGCGCCACGACGACGACGCAAATGGCGCCAGAGACGACGCTGCGAACGGCGCCGCCTAATCCAACGGCACCGCGGCGGCGCAAGCTCCAGCGCTTCAAAACGGGCGCCGACAAGGCCACAGACCCTGCAGAAGGCGCCGAAAAGCCCGGGAACCTGGAAAGCAAGAGAAGGAAAAACAGGAGATAAGGGCATCGGTGGCCCCCTGCGCCGCAGCCATGTGAGGGGGGGAAACACCTAAGCACGGAGTCGCTAGCACCGAAGAAGGCGCCGCGCGACTAGGAAGGTCCAACCGCCCTACCTGATCGCCGGAGGAGCCCGAGGGCTCCGAGGTAACCGAGCCAGGCAGAAGAACCAACCTCCGAGCCCATCGCTCCATAAGAGCGGCCCACTGATGAAACTGCTCATCTGGAGCCCTACCTATAGGCGGGGAGGGGCTCCGATGTCGAGGACGACGATTATCGGAAGTTGGCTACTCCGAAGAAGGAGACCGGCAACTAACAACGATAACCGACCGTCGACGCGTGACATACCAGAGAGGCGACCTAGTGATGCCTTCTTCTTTTGACCTGTGGGTGAAGAAGAGCTTTCGAGGCGAGCGCGCCCAGAATGCAACCGTTTATTTTTATGCGGCGGGGACCGCCATCCCCGGGCATCGGACTGACCATAGTCGGAACCGCTGAGGAGAAGAGGCTGACGGACCCAGCCTGGCTGACTGAACAGCTTTCACACGAAGTCTCCTACCGTCACCTGACCTGCTCATGGTCGACTCGTCCATGGTAGGACGAGACTTCTTCATAAGTTAAATTTAAATATTAGAAAAATTTTACGAAAATAGAATAAAACTAGCGATACTACTATCGTGATAATGTTACAAAAAAACAAACTGAAAACTATGCGCTAGTTTGAAGTTTGACTCCCGACAGGCGAGCGACGTTGTCACTGAAGTGCACTCGACGGCGGGAAAAAAGGAACTGAGGCGGTTGGAGGGTCATCGCCGAGATGGTCATTACCGCTCAAGCCGCTGCTCGCGGCGCCGTGTCTCGCTGCGCCGTCTCTCGCGCCGACCCTCCAGCAAAAAGTTTGCTCCCGATGGGTCTTAGTGCCTCCGGCGCCAATTCCCACTAGTGTGAATGAGTGGTGGAGACTTATGTCCAGGAAGATCTGCCAGAGCTCCCTTGCTTGCACCCTCCACTTCGGCATGACTCCCTGCCAGCCCTCTCTCCTCTGGCGGAGGCTCATAGGAAGCCAGTAGGTGGGAGATTCTCCCTCTACCTCAGAGAATGGTCCAACATTACCTCCGATCAGTGGGTGCTCCAGATAATCGAAAGACGGTTTGCTCTGGAGTTCAAGCAGATTCCACCGACAACCTGGCCATTTCCTCTCACTGCTCCCCATCTGGCGCAGCTTTGATAAGGGCAGAAATCCAGGCCCTGCTCGAAAAAGGGCGATTCAGGTAGTACCACCCAGTCAATGGGGCAGGGAATACTATTCCACTTCTTCTTAGTTCCAAAGAAGCCAGGGGCCTTCGTCCCATCCTCAGTCTGAGCCAACTGAATGTTTTCATCGAGTATGATTCAGGATGGTGACACTACCTGGCCTGTTACCATGATCCATCAAGGAGATTGGCTCTGCTCTGGACATGCAGGACGCTTATATGCATATAAGAAAAAATTACTCACCTTAGTAATTGTGTTTCTTCTAATGGAGTCTTGCTGTATTCTGACATATGCAGTTAGCCCCAGCACTTGAACTGCCCCGACAGGAAGAGTCAACTCTATGCCAGAGCATAGAGCGTTGGGCTCGAGCTCGGTTCAAACCTCTGTCTGCTGCACTTCAAAGTGTAACCGTCAGATTCTTACAAGCTAATGCTAACTACACCTCCTAAGTGGAAATTGTAAATAAAATAGCCAACAGGCAACACATTTTTGGGTCCCCAAAAGACTCATCGAGAACCCCAAAATAATAACCAGGTAGTGAACCAACATATAACTACAAAAACAACATAAGCATAACCCACTCCCCCTTTCTAAAAGGGAGGAGTGCCAAGTACACCCCTGAGGTGCAACACTGTACCTGCAAGCCCACATCCCAAAACCAGGTTCTGAGAGGGGAGGCAGGGAGGTCAGAATACAGCGAGACTCCATTAGAAGAAACACAATTACTAAGGTGAGTAATTTTTCTTCAAACAACATGAAGTCTTGCTGTATTCTGACATATGCAGACTACCAAGAAGTACCTCCAAGGTGGAGGGTACCAAACCTATTTTGGGAATAGGCTCTGCAGTACTGATGTACCAAACCTAGCATCACTCCTAGCCTGGATATTCAGAGAGTAATGCTTGGTGAATGTATGGACTGTTTTCCAGGTGGCTGCTTTGCATATTTCTAATAAAGGTATATCTCTGGCAGCAGCCAGAGAAGCAGTTGTACCCCTAGTTGAATGAGCCCTCAGGCCTGGGGGTATTTTGCCTTGCTTTTCATAGCAGAATTGTATACAAGAGACAATCCACCTGGCAATAGTTCTCTTAGGAGCAGGTTTACCCTTTCCCACTTCATCATAAGTGAGAAACAACTGGAGGAAGTCAAACCTGAGTGCCTTACTATGCTCAATGTAGTAGCCAAGTGCCATCAACATCCAAACTGTGTAATCTTTCTCCTGAAGAAGAATGATCAGTGAAGAACACAGGAAGAGACACGGACTGGTTCAGATGAAAATCTGAAACCACCTTGGGTAAGAACTTCCTATTGGTTCCAAGGATCACCTTATCTCTATGGAATGAGATAAAATCCGGCTCCACTGACAGAGCTTGTAACTCACTAATATGCCTGGCAGACGTGATGGCTATCAGGAACACAGTTTTCCAAGTCAAGTACTTAAGTTCTGCTGAAGCCAATGGCTCAAAAGGTGGTTACATAAGCTGAGCAATGCAAACATTAGGATCCCGGGCAGGAGTAGGGTCCTTAAAAGAAGGGTTGGTATGAAGAAAACCTTTAAAGAACTTACAGAAAACAGGGTGAGATGCCAGGGAGGAAGCCTTCCCCACTGACAGAAATGCAGAGACAGCTGCTAAGTGCACTTTCAGAGTGGCTGGCCTGAGACCTAGGCCATCGAGATGAACCATATAATCCAGAACAGTAGCCAGATCAGCAGTGTCTGGCAAGACATCCTTATTGGAGCACCAAATGCTGAATCTCTTCCATTTAGAATTATAAGTTTTTCTGGTGGCAGGTTTTCTAGAAGCTTTAAGAATATCCAGAACCCCCTGATACAGGTGCAGATTTGCATACTCTAACTCTTCAAGAGCCAAGCCTTGAGGTTGAGAGACTGAAGATAGGGTACCAAATTCTCCCTGAGAGGAGGTTAACAGGTTGTGCCTCTTGGGAAGAGACAGGGGAAGATGGACTGCTAGGGACATCAACAGAGGATACCAAGGCTGTCTGGCTCAGTCTGCTGCAATCAGGATCACCTTGCATGGTTGTGACCCGATCTTGACCTGGACCTTGAATAACAGGGGAAAGGGAGGAAAGGCATAAAGGAATTTGTCTCCCCCCTATCCAGAACCACAGCATCCAGGGGAACTGTGCCCCTGACTGGAGGTCTGCAACAGAAGAGAGGAAGTTGATGATTGCCTAGCGCTGCAAAGAGATCCACCTCTGGAGTGCCCCACTTGGAGAAGAGTACTTTCAAAATGAAGGGGTCCAGGGCCCATTCGTGATGGCCCTGAGAGATCCTGCTAGCACACTGTCCTTCCCTGGTAGATGGACTACTACCAGATGCCTGCAGAGCACAAGTCAGAGACCAAATTTTCATGGCTTCCATGCATAAGGCCGGTGAGACCAGTGCCTACCTGCTTGTTGATGTACCACATGGTGGTGGTATTGTCTGTCCTGACCTGAACAATCTTGTTCTTTACAGAGTCTGAGAAAGCTTGGAGAGCCATGAATACTGCCCAGAGTTCCAGAAGATTGATATGAAGTACAGACTCCTGAGAAGACAACACCCCTTGTGCTGTGAGGGCACCTAAGTGAGCTCCCCAGCCCAGGAGAGAAGCATCTGTGGTTAGCACAACTGAATGAGTCTGACTGATGAATGGGACTCCTTGCCTGGGATTGTCCTGATCCAGCCATCATTTTAGAGCTTGGATCAGAATCTGAGTCACTGGAATCAATTTGGTTAGAGGATCTTCTTTCTGAGATCAAAAGGACCTCAGATGGAACTGAATGTCCCTCATCTGAAATTTGGCTCTCTGTACCACCGCAGTGGAAGCTGCCATGTGGCCCAGAACTGAAGAAAATATCTTGCTGGTCGAGACACCAGAAGGCGGAAAGAAGAAGCAAGGTCTGTAAGGGCCTTTGCCCTTTGCCAGAGGAAGAAAAGCCTTTGCTTGGACAGTATCCAACTCTATCCCTATGAAGGTCAGGAGTTGCACTGGTTCGAGAACTGACTTTGGTAGGTTGAGGAGAAATCCCAGGGATGTGAGCAATTGTTGCGTCACTTGCAGGTTTGACTCGACTTGGTCTGGAGACTGCCCCGCAATGAGCCAGTAGTCCACGTATGGAAAAATGGAGATGTTCTGTCTCCTGAGAAAGGCCACTACTACTGCTAGGCATTTTGTGAACACCCTTGGAGCTGATGTTAGTCGGAAGGGCATTGCTCTGAATTGGTAATGGCGTGAAGGCAATTCGAACCTGAGGTACTTTCTGCAGGAGCACCTGATGGGAATGTAAAAGTAGGCATCTTTGAGGTCCAGGGAGGCTAACCAATCCCCCTGGCCTCAGAGAGGGAAGAATTACTCCCAGAGTCACCATTTTGAATCCTGGCTTGACAAGGTGCTTGTTTAGGTGTCTTAGGTCTAGGATGGGCCGCCACTCCCCTGTCTTTTTCAGGGTAAGGAAGTATCTGGAGTACAGACCCTTGCCCCTGTGTGGAGTAGGAACTCTCTATGGCTCTGAGAGCCAGCAGAGAGGAAACCTCTGCCTCTAGGGCAATGGTTTCAGAGATGTTTGCAGGTGGAAAAGACCTGACCCTCAGTTTTGGAAATGTTTTGAAGCGGAGAGCCAGTCCCTGGCTTACTACCTCCAGGACCCATTTGTCTGAGGTAACAGACTTCCAGGCCTGGAAATAGTAAGCCAGCCTGCCTCCTGCTGGAATGGGGGGTCACCCAGGCTGACACATCAAGGTGTCTGCTTGGTAGGAGTCTTAGACTGGAAGGAGGATGCAGCCCTGCTCATCCCTTCTGCCTCTCCTCTGAAGAACCCACTCTGAGGAAAAGGAGAGGAGGCCTGTGCCTGGTAGAAAGGCCAGTGAAAGGGCCTGCCCCTGCCTCTAGACTGCTGCTTCTGAGAAGTTGCCTGCCTATCCTTGGCCTGTGCACTCTTGTAGGTGGTCCTGTATTCATCCATCTTTTTTTTATGTAATTCTAGTCTACTCCCCAAACAGAGAATTGCCCACCACATGGAAATCCATGGCCTTAGTCTGAGTGTCCTGTGAGAGGCTAGTACATCTGAGCCAAAAAGATCTCTGAAGAGACTCAGATGTAGCCATGACTCGTGATGACACATCATTTGAGTCCACAACAGCATGAAATTGGATCTTAGATGCCTCAATCCCATCAGCAGCCACCTCCTCCAGCTCCTTGGCTACCTGGGGTGAAGCCTGTTTAGCCAGTTCCAGAACAGTATCCCATCTGGACTTCTGGTATCTCGCTGTGTAGGCCATATAATTTGCCTGTCTGAGTCCCAAGGAGGATGTCAAGTACCGTTTTTTGGCCATAGCATCCACCTTCCTAGAGTCTTTATCTAGGGGTGTGAAGCCAAAGGTATATTAGCCTTGTCACAGGCTGCAGCCTGCACAACCCCAACATGGCTGCATTGTTGGAACAAGAACTCTATACCTGAGCCTGACAGCATATACCTCCTGTCCATTCTCTTATCCACAGGAAGTAAGACTTTTGGTGTTTGGAGAATTTTTTTGTGTCGATTTCACAAGAGATTTATGGAGGGAATAGGCAGCCTTTTGGATGCTGGGATGTCCATCATTTCTGCAAAATCAGGTCCTCTTTTCCTCAACAGCTTCAACCAGAGGGAGCTGGATGGTCTCTGCCACTTTTTGTAACACAAATAGTGGGATGGGGACTCAGAAAGCCTGAGAGGGGAAACATTATAAAACCTGTCTGGTGAGATGTCCAGTTCAATGGGCTCATCCAGACCTTCCACATCATCGTTGTACCTTTCTTCCCCCTCTAAATTAGGATTATAATATTCATCTGGACAATATTCCGGAACCAGGGGAACCGAGCGCCTACCGAGAGGCGCCGGGTCTGATGGAACCGAACAGAGTGATTCCACAATGGTTATCGCCCTGGCTATCTCTTTGGCGGCTGGACGTTGCGGTTCTGGATCCAAACCGGCAGATTTCCTCTTTCCTTGATGGAACCGACCCCTCAGGATCAGCTCTCCTTTTGCCCAAGGGAGTATCGCCCAGGTCAGTGGGCACTCCCTCAGGTTCGGTCGGAACTGAACCAGGCTGGACATCCGGATTAATGGACTTCTCGGCCTTCTTTTCCCTAAGCCTACCCAACCTCTTATACAGGGTGGCCTTCAGAAAATTCATGCAGATTTGGCAGTCTGAATCGGGGTGGTCAAACCCCAGACAATAAACAAGGTGGGTGTGAGGTCTGCCTTAGCAAAGGCATCCCACACTCATCACAGTGTTGAAACCCAGTGGACCGTTTTTTCTTGGGTTTCTCAGACATGGTCAGACTAACAACTTACCCTTTATAGCTTAAAAAGCCAGGTAAGACACCCCCCCACCACCACTGGTTACCAACCATGTTAGGGTCGTGGAAAAAAAACAATTAAAATCCTGTTTGTTTTTTTTTTTAAACTCACACTTTAAGAAATAAAACAGACTAAACACAATCTGTTCCAAATCGGACTGATAAACAAGATTTACAATTTCCACAAAACTTTTTACAATAAAACTAAGTCCACTACCTACAACACTTACTGTACTGCAGACAGGGATCTGAACCAAGAAAATAGCTAAAAAATGGTGTTTTAAACAGAATGACTTTACCGAACTGAGCAAGTGAAGGAACAATCCAGAGTGACTGTTCACTTAGGTGGAGTAAAGAATCGGACGGTTACACTTTGAAGTGCTGCAGACAGAGGTTTGAACCGAACCTGAGCTCCAACATTCTATGCTCTGGCATAGAGTTAACTCTTTCCTCTCTGGGGCAGTTCAAGTGCTGGGCTAACTGCATATGTCAGAATACAGCAAGACTTCATGTTGTTTGAAGAAAACATACATTTACCATAGTGATCTTGTTTCTTCCAAGTGCTACTCAAGTATTCATAACTTTATGCAGTCATCCTTGCAAGTAGAACTGCCCAGAGAGAATTTGGAACATATGCCAAATGATGGAATCTTTTGCATGAGCCACTTTTTAAATGCTGCCTTGTACTAACTGCCTTTGTTCTCAACCCCTCAGATTTTCTGGAAGCTTGGAAAGACAGGCCCATGGGGACTAAGTGTAATAATGATAATTACAATAATAACAACAACAACATTATTCATCATAATAATAGAGGAACTTACTTGACACCCAAGAAAGGGGCCTCCAACTGGAGGACATAACATATGAAAGGATACTCTTGAATGTCCAAATCACCTGAAAAGGGGAGGGGAACAACAATAGTGATCACAGTCACAACATGTGTGCCAGAAATAGCATTTCTATCCCTGAGAGCACAGTATTCAGGAGTACAGAGGCCAAAGGTTCCAGAAGGGGAGGCAGGGTGGGAAAGTTATAAATACCCGAGTATCACTTGGAAGAAACAAGATTACTATGGCAAGTATTTTTTCCTTCTAACCCCAGTAATACTCAGGTATTCGTAACTTTATGCAGACTACCAAGCAGTATCTTTGCAGGACTGCTGTGCAGAACCTGGCATCACCCCGGAGAGAACATCCAGACTGTAATGCTTTGTAAAGCTGTGTACTGTTTTCAGGTAGCTGCTTTACAGATGTCCACCAGGGGTTATCCCTGACAGCTGCTGCATAGTAGCAGCTATGCCCCCTAGAATGGGCCTCAACCCTGTTGGGCCTCCTTCCAGCCTTAGAATAACAAAACTGAAAATCTGTACTATTCAGCCAGAAATGGATCTTTTGATGCTGGGTTACCCTTTCCCACATTCTCATAGATCAGGAATAGCTGTTTTCTGTCCTGTCTATGGACTTCAGTGGTTATCAAGTAATAGCTAAAAGCTCCTTCACCATCCAGACCATGAAGAACAGGTTACTCACCTGTAACAGTAGTTCTAGGAGTGGTATATGTTGTTCATCCACACTCCTTGGCATGTCCTTTTCCCTTTAAATCTTGCTGGAAGTCTTCAAGCTGGCTCCTCCCACCCACCCGGGTGGTATAACTCTCGGCTCCGCCCCAAGACGCCAGATCTTAGCCCGCTGGAAGCAAGGTTGTGCATCTTAAAGCCGGGGAAGTCGGGTGCATGCATGTGGATGAACAACATATACCACTCCTAGAACTACTGTTACAGGTGAGTAAACTGTTCTTCTAGGAGCCTGCATATGTTTTTCATCCACACTCCAAGGCAGACCCCGAGCAGTTTTCCGGGAGGAGGGAGCCAAGGTGCACACCCCCTACTTAGGAAACAGAGACTGGAGAACAGAGGCCCCAAAACCAGCACCCCGGCGTGACTCAAGGTCGATGTGGTAGTGGGAAATAAAGGTGTTTGCTGACTTCCAGGTAGCAGCCCGACAGATTTTCTGGATAGGAATGTCCCTGGAAGCAGCCACCGATGCAGCAGTATGGCAGGTGGAATGGGCTCTAACCTCTGGGAGGCTCCTGCCCGCTAACTCATAGCACAGACCTATGCATGATGTGATCCATCTTGCAATGGTCCGTTTGGCTGCAGGTCTACCAGAAGAGGTTTCAGCGTAGGTGAGAAACAGCTGGCTAACCTCTCCACGTATTTCCGCCGTTCTTTCCTTATAATAGGAGAGAGCACGCCCCAGGTCCAGAGTATGCAGTCTGTACTGCATCCGAGGTGTAGTTAGGTAGTATACCGGCAGAGTCAACACCTGATTAAGGTGAAACTCTGAGACCACCTTCGAAGGAATTTTGGGTGGGAGCAGGACAACTTTGTCCCTGTGAAAGACCAGATAAGGGAGTCCACCAGCGCCTGGAACTCCCTGTCCTTCTGGCTGACGTGACAGCCACTAGAAGGTCATCTTCCACACAACTGTGAGCTCACACTTGTGCATGGGTTCAAAAGGCTTCCCATGAGCTTTGCCAAAACCAGCAAGAGATCCCACTTGAGGTGGAGGTTCATGCACCGTAGGGGATATGTGATCCAGGCCTTTGAAGAAGCGCCACCACTGTCACCTGTGCCAATGTCGACTGAACAGCCCACGCCAGTAAGCAGAAATGGCTGCCAGGTGCACCCTAAGGGTCAATGACCGCAGACCCCCTTTGGAGAGAGAGACCAAAGGTAGTCTAAAATGTTAGCCACAGAGCAGGATAAGGGGTCCAGACTCTTACTCTGACACCAAATGGAAAACCTTTTCCATTTGAAGGCATAACATTTTCTGGTCGATTTCCTGTAGCCTGCCACCACAGTGTAGACATCCCCGGAAAGACCCAGAGCCTGGAACTCTAGTCACTCAGCTACCAGGCTGTGAGGTGCAAGGATTGAAGGTCCGGATGGAATACCTTCCCCTGGTTCAGTGATATGCGGTCCGGGTGTGTACAAAGCCGCTCTGGGGGTCTGCAGCTGAGGCTGAGGCTGAGGAGATCTGGGTACCAGAATTGGCGCAGCCAATCTGGAGCTGCCAGAATCACCTTTGCCTTGTTTCTCCTCACCTTGAGTAACACCTTGTGGATCAAGGTAAATGGAGGGAAGGAGTAGAGGAGGCCTGGGATCCACAGCCTCGAAAAGGCATCTCCCTATAGTGAGCCCTGCTGAGGGGGGCGGGCATGATACAGACTCAGCTTGGCATTCTCCCTGGAGGCAAACAGGTCCACCAATGGTTTGCCCCAATGGGAGAACAGACTATAAGCTACCTCTGGGTGGAGTGACCACTCGTGGGATGTCTGGCCTATGCAGCTGAGAGCATCCGCCAGCTGGTTCGAGACTCCTGCCACATGGATGACTAGAAGATCCACCTCCGACCGGCTGACGAGGGTCCAGATGCGGAGCACCTCCGCACAGCAGATGGGAGTGCGTGCCGCCTGTTTGTTGAGGTAGTACATGGTCGGGTATTGACCGCCTGGACTTGAACCACTTGACCCTGGAGCGGAGGAGCGAATGCTGACAGTGCCAGTCTGACTGCTCTGAGCTCCAACAGGCTGAAGAGGCATTGAGACTCCTCGGGGGTCCAGAACCCGTGGGCCCTGTTATCCTCCATGTGGGCTCCCCAGCCCATGAGAGAGGCATCGGTCGTGAGAACAACCATCGGCTCGGGGCGGACAAATGGGATCCCCCTCCTGCAACCATTTTGGGGCAGTCCACCATTGGAGAGCGTCCCACATCTTCTGGGTTGCAGTGATCAGCTGGTTGAAATGACCGTGGCGCTGAGTCCACTGGGTGGCCAGCTCCCATTGAAGGGGGCGCATGAGCCACCTGGCCCAACGGACAACTGAGGTGCACGCCGCCATGTAACCCAGAAGGCGCAGAAAGTCCAAGGGAGGGCGCAAGAGCCCAACCAGAAATGATCGAGCGAAGGAGGAAAGAACCTCCGTCCTGTCCGCCGGGAGCCGGGCTCTGGCTTGACAAGAGTCAAGCTCTGCCCCGATGAACCCCATCACCTGAGATGGCAAGAGTTCCGATTTGTCCTCGTTGATCAGGAAGCCAAGCTGGGAGCAGGTTCTGAGAGCCAGGTCCCTGGATCTCTCCGCCTCCTGAAGAGAGGAACCCGCCAGGAGTCAGTCGTCGAGATCAGGGTAAATTCAAACTCCTCGATGCCAAAGATGGGCTGCAACCACTGCAATGCATTTGGTGAAGACCCGAGGGGCCGATGACAGGCCGAACGGCATAGCTCGGAACTCGTACAGGGTCCCATTGACCCTGAAGCGGAAACCGCTGGTAGGACGGACGTGGGACGTGAAAAACGATCCTGTAGATCCAGTGAACAAAACCACATTTTACCCAGGGATGGTATGATCTGGGTCAGAGTTACCATCCGAAGGTGTGAGACCCGAGATACTGATTCAGGTCGTGGAGATCTAGGATGGGCATGCTTCCCAGGCACCAGGAAGTATCTGGATACTGAAGCCTGGGTCTACAGGCGGATCCGGCATTGAGCTACCATTCTCATGGGAGGAGCTGAGCTATGTCGCTCCTCAAGAGCCAACCGCGCAAGCGTAGCTGAGATCCTTTCTCCGAGGGCGCGGGCTCGATGGACAGGCACTGCTGGAATTCCAGAGGCAGTCCCATGCCCTACCACTTCTAGAACCCACCTGTCCGAAGTGATATCATACCAGGCGGAAAGAAAGTGGTAAGCCGACCCTACTGCGGAGGACCCAGGGCAGGCGTGATGGGTGTGGCGTGGCAACCCTCAACCCGTCACTGAGTAGGCTTAGAAGAGGAGGAGGATGCTCCGGGCCAACGCCTCGCTCCTTTATAGGGCTGTTGAGGGCCTTGGTTGGGCCTAGGGCACCAAGCGTGAGCCTGCTGCTGTTGTTGGTGCTGCTGACCTCCTTGATAGGAGGGCTGCCTGACCGCAGGGGAAGACTGCCAAAAAGGCTTCCTCTTCCTCTTCTGCTGGTTCTTGCCTGAGGAACCCTTAGTAGAAGTGGCGTCCAAGGTGGCAGTGGACTATTCAATACGTTGAAGGTGGCCTGCCATTCCTGGGCCGAACAAGTCGGTACCAAGGAAAGGCACATCAGCTAACTTGTGCTGGGTATCCGCCGGAAAGGAGGATAACCGCAGCCAAGTCCTGCAGCGGGTGGCCACTGCAGCTGCTAAAGAGCGGGCACAAGAATCCCCGATGTCCAGGGCCATCTGGAGCTGCTGTTTGGCAACAGCACGGCCTGATCACGGACTTGCTTGACCGTGGTCTGCATTTCTGCGGAGGTGAGGAAGTACTGTACTTATCCAATGACCCTAGGGAGGCATGGAAGAAGTGTGCCAGATTACTGCCGAACTGGCCTGACGTAAGGCCCAAGGAAGAGGCCGCGTAGACCTTACGGGCTGAGTGGTCCATGTTCTTGGACTCCTTGTCCGGAGGTCAGTCGGTGACGGCCGAGCTACCAGTATGTCTAAAGACATAAGCAGTCACCAGACTATCAGCTGAGGGATGTTCCATGAATCCCGGGAGGGATCCCACAGGCACCGCGTACTTAGGGGCCATATGGGCAGACTGTGCTGGGCAGGAAGCTAGACACTGCCAAAGCTCAAGGGCCAGAACAGTAATGGCTTCCACTATTGGAAAGGCCTCAGTCGGGGTATCCCCCCTCTTAAGGACATCCGTAAGGGGGTACTCTGCCTTTTTCTGGATGGACTCCAAGGGCATCCAGGTAGAATCGGAGATAAGGTGGTGAATGCCCCAAAACGAGAAGGACCTTCTCCAAGGCTGCCGAGAGACCCTCATCAGTAGGATGGGAGTGCAAACTGGTGGTATCCAAATCCGAGGAGTCGGGGTACAGCGGTCTCCGCCCATGTCCCCTTGATCTGCCGAGGGCGATCTGGAGGACTGTGATGGACAGACAGGGAAGCCCAGTGTCTGGATGGTCCTCTTTCAAGGGAGCCCCACTGGGGGGGGGGGCTGCTTAGGCTGTGGCTCCACCCTAATAGGTGGTGAGACTGGTATGGACCTAGCCGGAATACGGACCGGCCCCCCAGGAGGAGGAGGAACCCGAAGCCTTCGGTTCCGGAAGGATCGGCGTAGGCCCTTGAGGTGAAGGCCAAGTAATGACCGGGGCGGACGGCGTAGCCGTCTTCTGCCCAACCAAAATCAGCTGTTGCCACATGAGCTCCTCATAGAGTCAACAGAGTTTCTGTCGAAGCCTCTTCTCGTCCGAGGAGGATGAGGATCTGTGGGTGGCGCTTCTTTTTTGCAGGCCGGTGGCCTTTCTTCGATTTTCCAGTCGAAGAAGACAGAGTCCTCGATTGAGACCGACAGGGTCAGTTAGGTCGATTGGGGGAAACCGGACTCAGGGAAAATAGAGGTTCTGGTTCAATTCCCTCGATCAAGACACCCACAGGAGGCGTCTCGTGATTGGGGAAAGAGAGGATAGGTGTCCTCTCTAGAGAATCATTGACCGGAATCGGCAAAAGGGCTCGATCGGCCCCAGAAAAATCTCGGCGGTTCAGCAGATACCTTGGTGTCCGCCTGGCCAGACGGAAGATCCGTGAAACTGGCGGCCGAGGAAGCGATCGTGATCGAAGTCGAGAATGCCGTTTCCTGGGACTCGGACCTCTCTCAGTCCCAGGAGCATCTTCTGAAGGAAGACTTCGGATCCTTGTCCTTCTTGCAAGGGCTGGAGGTGTGCGAGCCCGAGGGCACCTCACCCCTGGTGGGGAGAGACTGACAACTCCCTAAAGGAACCTTAGAAGGTGGAGACAAGGTTGAGAGTAACAAAAAAACTTCGGCTGGCAGAAGCCTGAGCAGCTTTTCCTCGAAGCCTTCATCTGCTCTTAACTGTTCGTGGATCCGCAGCATCGGAAACCGCTCACCCTGCCTCCTTCGATTTCACCGGCGGGTTTCTTTTCTCTGGTCTCCCCAGCTTAAGGCATGCCATGCGGTCATCCAAAACGTTAGGATGGAAGGCTAAGCAAAAGGTGCAGGTGGTGGTGTCATGACCGACACCTAGGCAGTACACGTAAGTAAGGTGGGGATCGGTGCGCAACATTTTCTGGCCACATGAACACTGGCGAAATCCAGGAAGCGACTTGTCCTCCATATCCGATACGCTATTATCGGAATCGACAACTCGAACGAGTTTAAGAGATAAATGCGTTAAAAACAGATTTTGCGAAGCCAGGGCCTACGATTGCTAGAGTTAGCACGAGGGAACCTGAATCTTCCAGTAGAAAAGAAGATCTGGCGTCATGGGGCGGAGCCAAGAGTTATACCACCCGGGTGTGTGAGACGAGCCAGCTTGAAGATTTCCAGCAAGATTTAAAGGGAAAGGGACAAGCCAAAGAATGTGGATGAACAACATATCCATGCTCCTAGAAGACTCTTTTCACCAGAACTAAAGAGTTCAGTGAAAAAGACAGATAAGATGGGCAGACTGGGTGGACTTTAGGCCCTTAGCTGCCAACACTGTCCATGTATCTATGTATTTATGTATAATGGTTTGATTCAAATGGGAGTCAGAAGTAATTTAAAAGAAAAGCTTATTTGTTCCCAAAATAATTTTGTCTCTGTGGAATGGAATGTGGTCCTGTTCAATGCAGAGCGACTTGAGGCCACTAATTCTTGTGGCAGAAATCATTACCACAAGGAAAAAAGTATATATACTTTTTTTTATATGATATTTCAAATAAGCAGAAGTCATAGGCTCAAAAAGGGGGACCTATGAGCCTAACTATGCACACATCTAGGTCCCATGCTGGCACCGGTTCCCCATGAGGGGGTGCAAATGGACCAGGCCTTTAAGAACCCTTTGAAGATAGGGTCTGAGGCTTGAAAACATTCTGTCCAACTGAGAAGTAATAATCCGAGAAGATACTGAGACCAGATGGACTCTGTAAGGTACTGGTCTGCAAAGCCCAGTGAGGGAACCAGAATCTTAGGTGATAGGTTTAAATACTTCATTGGCAAGCATTTAAACTAGCCAAGGGGAGGCACTGGAAAGGAGCAGGGAAATCCTAGCCACCCCCCAAAAGTCAGGGTACTAAGTGAGGTAAACACCAACATAGAGATGTCAATAGGGAGAAGCACTGCGGTAAATAGAGAAAGTGACAAATGCAATAAGGACAGGGACAGGGCAAAAAGGGGTAAGGCCATCAAGAAATGGAGGGTAATGAGTACCAACGCCTGTAGTCTGGGCAACAAGCTCCCTGAACTGGTGGCCTTGATGGAAGAGGGATGCCTGGATATCGTAGCAGTCACAGAAACATGGTACACAGAGAACCATGACTGGGATGTTAACATACTAGGGTACACAACCTACAGGAGAGACAGGGAGGGCAGAAGAGAGGAGTAGCTCTCTATGTAAGGGAAGGGATAAAAGCAACTGAACAAAAAAAGAGTAAACAGGGAGGAGAGGAGGCACTGTGGGTCACCTTGAGACTGGAAATGGCACCACAATCCGCACAGGGGTTGTATACTGACCCCCATGTCAGGGGGAGGAAATGGACAAGGATATGATAGAAGGCATTCTTAGGATGGCAGAGAAAGGGGAGATACTGTTTATGGCGGACCTTAATATGCCAGACGTTAACTGGAGCACCTTTGCTGCTGCCACATCCAGAAGCAGGTCCATTCTTGATGCCCTTCAGGTGGCATGCCTCAGACAGCTAGTTTTTGGAACCTACTCGTGAGGGAGCAATCTTAGACCTCGTACTCTCAAATGGGGACAGTGAGAGGATCTCAGATCTAGAAATGGGTAGCCATTTGGAAACAAGTGACCACCAAACAGTGTGGTTCACGATAAACTCAGCTTCAGAGTCAAGCCATACAAAAGTGAGGGTACTGGACTTCAGGAGGGCTGACTTTGGCAAGATGGGAGAGTGCCTTGAAAAGCACTAGCAAACAGGCTAGGAGGAGGGTGGAGCAACAATGGGGAAAATACAAAACTGCCATCACAGAGGCAACAAGCCTTTGTGTGAAGCAAATAAACAAATCAAACGAAGAAAAAGCCACTATGGTTCTCAAAAGAAGTAGGTGAAGGTTAGGGAGAAAAAGATAGCATTTAGGAAGTATAAGAAAACACAGAAGGAGCAGGACAGAGAACTGTACCAGTTAAAGCAGAAGGAAGCAGGGAGGGTAGTCAGAATAGCAAAGGCACAAACTGAGGAAAAGATAGCCAACTCGGTTAAGAAGGGTATAAAACCTTTTATAGGTATATCAGGGAGCGTAGAAAGACAAAGGGAGGGATAGTGAGGCTGAATAGAATGGATGGTGGGTGGGCAGAGAGTGACAGTGAAAAAGCAAGGATACTGAATGAATACTTCTGTTCAGTATTCACAAAAGAGGAAGTGGGGGAGGTGCCTAATCCAATTAACAGAAGCACTCTGGAAAGAGGGGTTGATCCCAGTCCTTTCACAGAAGAAAGGATTCTGAAAGAACTCCTAAAATTGAAGGTGGACAAAGCAATGGGGCCAGATGGAATTCACCCCAGAATTCTAAAAGAATTAAGAAGAGAACTAGTGACACCACCAACTACCCTTTATAACAAATCATGGGAGGATGGTGTGGTACCTGAGGACTGGAAGAAGGCTGATGTGATTCCCCTTCACAAAAGTGGAAGCAAGACAGAGGCAGGAAACTACAGACCTGTCAGTTTGACCTCTGTGGTAGAGAAAGCGATGGAATCACTTCTGAAGGAAAGAATTGTGGAGTACCTAGAGGCCAGTGGGGCACAGGACCCAAGGCAGCATGGGTTCATAGCGGGAAGGTCATGTCAGACGAATCCAATTGATTTCTTTGACTTTGTGACCAAAGTAGTAGACCAGGGAGGGGCTGTGGACATGGCCTACCTAGACTTTAGCAAGGCATTTGACACAGTCCCACACAAAAGATTAGTAGTCAAATTAACCAGCCTTGGAGTGGGTCCCAGGGTGGTAGCCTGGCCAAAACACTGGCTGAACAACAGGACACAGAAGGTAATTGTAAATGGAGTCCACTCTGAAGAAAGAGAGGTTACTAGTGGGTACCGCAGGGTTCAGTACTGGGTCCAGTCCTTTTAATGTCTTTATAAGTGACATTGCAGAGGACTGAAGGAAAAGTATGCCTCTTTGCAGATGACACAAAGATCTGCAACAGGGTTCATACACAAGGAGGTGGAAAGGATGAGAAGGGACTTGGCAAGGTTGGAGGAATGGTCAGAAGTATGGCAGCTTGGATTCAATGCAAAGAAGTGCAAAGTAATGCACCTGGGAAACAAAACCCAGGGAAGACAATGGGGGAGGTAGTAACAACAAAAATGGAAAGGACCTGGGGTAATCTTATCAGATGACCTTAAGGTTGGCAAGCAACGTGAGAAGGCGGTAGGGAGAGCTGGGGGGATACTGGGATGTATAGGGAGAGGCATCACCAGCAGAAAACAGGAAGTTGTTATCCCCCTGTACAGACAGTTGGCAAGACCCCATCTGGAGTACTGCATCCAGTTCTGGAGACTCCATCTAAGCAAGGACATAGACAAGATGGAGGCAGTTCAGAGGAGGGCAACTAAAATGGTGCAGGGTCTGCAAAAGAAGCCATACAAGGAGAGGCTAAAGGAGCTTACTATGTATACCCTTGAGGAAAGGAGGGAGAGGGGGGACATGATAGAAACGTTTGAATACCTCAGTGGAATCAACAAAGTCTAAGAGGGTAGCATCTTTCAGAAAAAGAGATGTGCAAGAACAAGGGGACACAATTTGAAGATAGAGGGGAAGAAGAAGAAGAATCAGCATTTATATAGTGCTTTTCATACATCCCAAAGCGCTTTACAAGCAATGCTAGACTGGTAGTGAAGTGACAATGTGTGGTGGCAGCCATATCGTACATCATCACCCACACACAGCCTGGATAATTGCATGAACCGGTTTATGGGAAAGGGAATGTTGGCAAGGACACCAGGAATGTTCCCTACTCTTTGCGAAGAGTGCCCTGGGTTCTTTTACTTCCACCTGGACACCCACCAGGACAACACCAGGATGGGCAGAAGGGACCTCGGTTTAACGTCTCATCCGAAGGATCGGCACCCCAGCAGTACAGCACCCCCAATACTGCACTAGATGCCAGCGATTTTAGGTGCAAGTCCAATCCCAGTGTGGGACGAGAACCCATGACCTTCTGGTCCAGAGGCGGATGTGCTACCAACTGAGCCACGCTGACACCTCAGGGGGACGCTCAGGGCAATATGAGGAAGTATTTTTTCACAGAGATGGTGGTAGATGCATGGAACAGCCTTCCTGAGGAGGTTGTGGGGTCTAAAACTGTGGGAGAATTCAAGAATGCATGGGACAGACATAAGGCAATTTTTGTTAGGGGTAGGAAGAAATAGGCTGTTGGTTAAATAGGATCTGCAGCTTATCCTCTAGGTAGGGAAATGGGCAGACTAGGTGGGCCAAGCGGTCCTTATCTGCCGTCAAAGTCTATGTTTCTAGTCCAGCACAGCTGGAACACCAGCCTGTGCTGATATGTGCCAGGCCCTAAAAGAACCTCTTTGATGTTAGGATCTGGGGGCCATTAAAACATTATGTCCAGCTAATATGCAAGCAGATACTGCAGCTAGGTGGACTTTGAGGATGCTGGACTGCAAGTCCAATGAATATAAATAGGTAAGTTAGTCAAGCACTGCTTGACCCCAGCATGTGCTGGAAACAGTTTTCTGGCTGAACACCAATAGTAAACCTTTTCCCTTCTGAAGCATACAGTTTCCTTATGGAGTGCTTTCTGTAACCACATAATGTCTAGCCACTGTGAAAAAAGATGCAAGGCTGCATATTGTACAGTAGGCCCTCTAGAGGCATGACGTGGGCCTGAGTGACCCAAGGTTTGGGTACAGAAGCCTCCCGGTTGGAGGTTAGCAGGTTGTGCCTCTGAAAAAAGGTGTATTTGTTTGGAACCAGACATGGAGAATAGCAGAGAGAACCATGTCTGCCTGGCCCAGTCTGATGTTATCAAGACCATTGTTGCTGGCTGGGACCCGAGCTTGAGAAATGCATTGTATGCCAAAGGGAAAGAAGGAAAGCATACAGATGCTTCCCAGGCCAACTCAGAACTAGAGAATCCAGGGGGATTGCTCCCGGATCTCTGACTGACTTAGTACTGTGGCAGGTGGTGGTTGTGGTGGGATGCGAACAAGTCTACCTCAGGTATGCTCCACCTTCTGAGGATAACTTGCACCACCTGACTATTCAAGGTCTGTTCCTGATGGGACTGGTTGATCTGAATCAAGGTATCTGCCAAGGTAGTGTCCCTACCTGGCAAATGAACATCCTGCAGGGACCCATAGAGCATGCTAGACTCATATTTTCATAAGTCCTGAGCACGGAGGGCTTAACCTTGTCCCTCCCTATTTATGGATATATTACACTGTGGTGGTATTGTCTGTTCTGACCTGTACCACCTTTGTAGTAGTTGTGTGAAGAACTTTAGCACAGCAACACTACTCTTAGCCCCTGCAGGTTTATGTACAGCAGTAAAATTGCACTTAATGTGTCTTGGGTGGTGCGAACCCCAGATGGGCACCTCGCCTAGTAGGGATGCATCTGTTGTCATACAACTGACAGGGGCTCTTTGAAAAGGAGAAAGCCCCTCCTTTAGATTGGTTCTCTTTTTCTCCATTGAGGCCTGTAGCAATGTTCTTGTTACTAGAATTAGTTTTAAAAGAGGGTCCTGAGCCATGAGGTGACATTGAATAGCCCCGATCTGTAACCTGGATTCCAAGACTGTGTCAGTGGCAGATGCTATGTGGCCAACAGCTGAAGAAACGGTCTTGCAGTTTTTTGGTTCATTCAGCCTGAATGAGCCCACTATTAGTGGAATACTTCCTGCCCCACGTAGGGGCAGGTAGACCCTGCCTTGCAGGATATTTAACTCTGCTCCTATAAACTGGAGTGTTTGAGCAGGCTGAAGGTCAGACTTTCTTTACATTTAACAAGGACCCTAGAGAGTCCAGGAGACCCTAGGTGAGTTGCAGACTCACTTACTGGAGTGATTTTACCACCACCATCCAGTCCTCTAGATATGGGGAAACTCAAGACACCTTATCTCTGAAGGTGATCCAACCACTGTGTGCACTCCAGAGTGACCTGATAAGAGTCTGAACCTGAAGTACTTTCTATGAGACTCCCTTTATGGAAGTGTGAAAATAATTTAAGTACAGTAGGGATGCCAGGAACCCTTTAGGTTTTCCTGGGTTTGACGTGTTTGTCTTTTGGTTGTGGAGGGGACCAAAAGAAACAGCCGGACCATTCACCCACTCGCCTTTTTTTAACCTGAATCACCCTCTCAGGGGGTGTAAGTAAGAGACAAGCAGTTTCCACATGCAGATTTGAAGGGTATTGGCTGGTCAGAGCCTGAATTGCCCTTATTTTGCAATCTTTCTAGTCCTTTTTCCATGGTTGTTGGTGGAAGAAATTTGAGTTCAGAGACAATCACTGACTTACTATATCTAGGGCCACTTGTCCATGGTGCTAGAAATACCCCTGCTGTGGGTGCTGCTGATACTGAGGTGCAGCCCCAACCTGATTAGAAAAAAGTGGTTGTTGGGTGTGTGTGTGTGTGTATATATACATATCTATATATGTATATATATACACACACACACACACACACACACACACACACACACACACCTTTTTCATGTAAGCCTTTATCTTTCTCCAAAAAGGAATTACCATCGACTGGAAAGTCTATAAGTAAAAATTACTCACCTTAGTAATGTTGTTTCTTCTAATGGAGTCTTGCTATATTATGACATATGCAGTGAGTCCCAACCTTCGAACTGCTCCGGAGGTGAAAGAGTTAACTTTCCATGCCAGGCATGGAACTTTGAGCGTCAGCTCGGTTGAAAACTCTGTCTGTTGTTCTTCAAACTCAAATTGTCAGATCTTTACGAGCAAAACTCACTAAGGTTCTGTGTGTAGCCGTAGAACCTACACTAGCCAGCTGGCTACTAAATATAAGAACACATTTTTCTCGGTCCCAAAACAAGACTCAAGTCAGGGATCCAAAAATTAAAACATAATACCCAAACACCCCAAAAAAGAAGGGTGAAAAAGAGGTGGGCATCTACTAAGTACTTAACACTGCACTGCCCACCCACATCCCAAAAATAGAGGTTCTGAGAGGCAGGCTAGGAGGTCATACATAGCAAGACTCCATTAGAAGAAACAACATTACTAAGGTGAGTAATTTTTCTTTCAAACAACATGAAGTCTTGCTATATTATGACATATGCAGACTACACAGCAGTACCTCCATGGAGGAGAACAGAACCTACTTAGGAATAGGCTCTGAAGCACAGCTGTGTAAACCGAGCATCACTCCTAGCCTGGATGTCCAGGGAGTAGTGCTTGGTAAAAGTGTGAACTGTTTTCCAGGTAGCTGCTTGACATATCTCTAGGATAGGGATGTCCCTGGCAGCAGCCAGAGACGCAGCTGTACCTCTGGTAGAGTGAGCCCTCAGGCCTGAGGGAAGAACCTTACCCAGTTTTTTATAGCAAAATTGGATACAAGAGACAATCCACCTGGCAATGGATCTTTCAGTGGCAGGTTTCCCTTTACCAACCTCACCATAAGTGAGGAAGAGTTGGAGGGAGTCAAACCTGTGACCCTTGGTACGTTCTATGTAGTAACTAAGGGCTCTTTTGACATCTAAACTGTGCAGTCTCCTCTCGCCAGAGGAGGAATGGTCAGTGAAGTACACAGGGAGAGACACAGATTGATTAAGGTAGAAGTCTGAAACCACCTTAGGCAAGAACTTTCTGTTAGTCCTGAGGACCACCTTATCTCTATGAAAGGAGATAAAATCAGGCTCCACTGACAATGCTTATAATTCACTTATGTACCTGGCAGAAGTGATGGCTACCAAAAACACAGTTTTCCAAGTAAAGTACTTAAGCTCTGCTGAAGACAAAGGCTCAAAAAGGGGGTTGCATAAGCTGGGCGATGCAAATATTAAGATCCCAGGCAGAGGCAGGGGCCCTGAATGGAGGGTTGGTGTGAAGCAACGCCTTGAAAAACTTGGAGAATACAGGATGAGCTGAAAGAGAAGAGGGTTTACCTGCTGATAAGAAAGCAGACACGGCTGCCAGGTGCACTTTTAGGGTAGCTGGTCTCAGCCCTAAAGTATTCAAATGCACCATATAATCTAGGACTGTGGGTAAGTCAGCAGATTCTGGTGAAATGTGCTTGCCAGAGCACCATATGGAAAACCTCTTCCATTTGGAATTATAAGTAGCCCTGGTGGAAGGCTTCCTAGAAGCCTTCAATATATCCAATACACCTTGGGAGAGGTGTAGGTCAGTAAACTCTTAACTCTTCAAGAGCCAGGCCTTGAGATTGAGAGATTTGAGATTCGGGTACCAAACTCTCCCCTGAGCACAGGTTAACAGGTTGTGATTCCTGGGAAGACACAGGGGAAGATGGACTGCTAAGGACATAAGGAGTGGGTACCAGGGCTGTCTGGTCCAATCAGGAGCAATCAGGATCATCTTGCAGGGTTGAGATCTGATTTTGACTAGCACCTTGAACAGAAGAGGGAAGGGGGGAAATGCATAGAGAAACTTCCCTTCCCAACTGAGAAGGAAGGCGTCCAGAGGGACTGAGCCCAACACGGGGGGCCTGCAGAAACAAAGGGGAAGTTGGTGATTGTCTGGGGCTGCAAAAAGATCTATCTTCGGGGTGCCCCATCTGGCAAATACTACCTCCAGTACTAGGGGATCCAGAGACCATTCGTGATGGCCCTGGGAAATCCTACTGAGAGCATCTGCCAGGACATTGTCCTTGCCTGGGAGGTGAACTGCCGTAAGGAGGTGTTCAGGGAATAAGCCAGAGACCACAACTTCATTGCTTGCGCACACAAGGCCAGACTGAGTGCCTCCTTGCTTGTTGATGTACCACATTATTGTGGTGTTCTCTGTTCTGACCTGTACAACTTTGTTCTGAACATATGTGGAAAAGACTTGAAGTGCTAGAAAACTGCTCTGAGTTCCAACAGGTTGATGTGGAGCAGAGATTCCTGAGGGACCACAATCCCTGGGTAGTGAGGTCGCTCAAGTGAGCTCCCACCCCAAGAGGGATGCATCTGTAGTAAGAATTAAGGAATGAGACTGAGGGTGAAGGGACCCCTGCCTCAGATTGCTCTGGTCCTGCCACCACTGGAGGGCTTGGATCAGGGTTCGAGTCACTGGGACCAATTTGGATAGAGGGTCTCTCCTTTGAGACCAAAAGCCTCTCAAATGGAACTGGATGTCCCTCATCTGAAATCTTGCTCCCTGCACTACTGCTGTAGAAGCAGCCATGTGCCCCAGGAGCTGCAGAAAATGCCTTGCTGGTCGAGAGACCTGCAGGGAGAAAGAGGAGGCCAGAGAGACCAGGGACCTTGCTCTTTCCAGAGGAAGGAAGGCTCTGGCCTCTTTTGTGTTCAGTTCTGCACCTATGAAGGTGAGAAGCTGGACAGGCTCTAGAACTGACTTTGGAAGATTGAGAAGGAAACCTAGAGATGCGAGCAGTTGCTGAGTTACCTGCAGGTGTAGTTTGACTTGTTCTGGAGACTGGCCTACTATGAGCCAGTCGTCCAGGTAAGGAAAATGGCAATCTTTGCCTTCTTAAGTGGCAACTGCTACTGCCAGGCATTTTGTGAATACCCTCGGGGCAGAGGTGAGGCCAAGGGCATTGTTCTGAACTGGTAATGGCCTGAGGGCAGTTCGAATCTGAGGTACTTTCGATGGGAGCTTCTGACAAGAACATGGAAGTAGACATTCTTGAGGTCCAGGGACGCTAACCAGTCCCCTGGCCTTAGAGAGGGTAAAATAACTCCCAGAGTCACCATTTTGAATTTTGGTTTTAAAAGGTGCTTGTTTAGGTATCTGAGATCCAGAATGGGCTGCCATTCTCCTGTCTTTTTTGGGGTAAGGAAGTACCTGGAGTACAACCTTTTGCCCTGGTGTAGGGTGAACCCTTTCCACAGCTCTGAGAGCCAGGAGGGTAGAAACTTCTGTTTCTACGGCAAGTGCCTCTGATGGATTTGCAGGTGGAAAGGACCTGGCTTTCATCTTTGGAAATTTTTTGAAGCTGAGAACCAGTCCCTGGCTTACTACTTCCAGGACCCACTTGTCTGATGTTAGAGACTTCCAGTCCTGGACAAAGTAAGCCAGCCTTCCCCCTACAGGTAGAGGAGAATCGGCCCTGGCTACCCCATCAGGGAGCCTGCTCGGCAGGGGCTTTGGGCTGAGGGGTGAAACAGGCTTGCTTGCACCCAGTCTGCTCTCCTCTAAAGAACCCCTCTGGGCATAAGCAGAAGAGGAGGCCTGGACTTGGTAAAAGGCCTATGAAAAGGCCTGCCCCTGGGATGCTGCCTTGAGGAGTGGCCTGCCTTTCCTTGGCCTGTGCACTCCAACACGTGGTCCTATATTCATCCATCTTTTCATGTAATTCTCGTCTGCTCACCAAACAGAGAATTGCCCACAACAGGAAAATCCATAGCCTTAGACTGGGTATCCTGTGACAGGGTAGTACATCTGAGCCAAGCCATCCCATGGCGTCACAGATGTAGCCATGACCCTTGATGACAAATCATTAGAGTCTACTGCAGCATGAAATTGCACCTTGGATGCCTCAATACCATCCGCAGCCACCTGTTCCAGCTCCCTGGCAAGCTGGTCAGGGACCTGTTTTGCTAGAGCCAGCAGAGTATCCCATCTGGATTTCTGGTACCTAGCAGCATAAGCCATATAATTTGCCTGTCTGAGTCCCAAAGATGCTGCCATGTACTGTTTCTTTGCCATGGCATCCACCCTCCTGGAGTCCTTTTCAGGGGGATGCGAAGCTAGAGGGATATTAGCCTTGTCACAGGCTGCAGCCTGCACTACCCCCACATGGCTGCATTGCTGTGTGAGGAATTCCGTATCAGAGCCTGATAATGTATACCTCTTGTCCATTCTTTTATCAACAGGAGGTATAGTGTGAGGAGTTTTTAGAATTTTTACTGTCTGTTTCCGAAAAGATCTATGTAGAGGAACAGGCAGTCTCCTAGACTCTGGAATATCCATCATTTCTACATAATCAGGCTCCTCTTGGTCATCAACAGCTTCTTCAACAGGGAGCTGAAGAGTCTCAGCAACTTTCTTATAGAACATAAAATGAGAAGGGGACTCAGATAGCCTAGGAGGAGAAACCCCTGACAGTCTGTCTGGAGAGATGTCCGGTTCAATGGGCACATCCAGACCTTCAAACCCACATTCACTCTCCTCATAATCCTCTTCCCCCTCCTCCGCTCATAAAAATCCTCAAAATCATAATCTTGAACTGGTGGAACCGGCCGAACCGAGCTCTTCCCTGATGGTGTCGGTTCGGTCGGAACCGGGGAAAGTGACTGGATAATTTGAATTGCTTTAGCTATTTCCTCAGCAGTTGGAGAAAAACTTTTGGCCCTCTAGCTGACTTTCTAGTCCTTTTGTTGGAACCGGCTCCTCAGTGCTGGCTCTTCGTTTGCCCGAGGAGTATCGCCTGGTCAGAAGCGATCTCTCCGGTTCGGTTGGAACCAAACCGAGCTGGCCATCCGGTCAGTGGACTTTGGCTCCCTTTCCTGAGCCTACCAACTGTCTTCTATGGTGGCAGCAGGACAATTACTACATATCCGGCAGTCTGCATTGGGGTGGTCAAACCCAGACAATACACACAGGTGGTGTGTAGGTCAGCCTTAACAAAAGCTTCCCCACAAACACCACAGTGCTGAAACAGTGGGCCCGGTTTTCTTTTGGAGTTTCTCAGACATAGTGCCAGCTCAACCAACTTGCCCATTTATGGCAACTGCTAAGCACTCCCTTGTCGGTTCCCAACCGTAACACGGGTCGTGGAAAAAACCGTAATGAAATCTGTTTTTTTTAGAACCGATAAGAACCGGGAACCGCACTCTAAATAAGGACTAGTAAGTTTTAAAATAACCTGATCGGTTCAAACCGAACCGAAAGATGTTTACAAGTTCCACACAGAATAAAATAAATATAAGTCTATCTATTACTTACAATACCATAGACAGAGCTTGAACCGACCGGTTGCGGTTTAATTTTGGTCAAAAGTTCGATAAAATAATACTTTAACCGACAAAATGAACCGAGCAGGAGGAGAAATCTCCAGAGCGACTGTCCAGTGAGACGGAGTAAAGAATCTGACAGTTTGAGTTTGAAGAACAACAGACAGAGTTTTCAACCGAGCTCGCGCTCAAAGTTCCATGCCTGGCATGGAAAGTTAACTCTTTCACCTCCGGAGCAGTTCGAAGGTTGGGACTCACTGCATATATCATAATATAGCAAGACTTCATGTTGTTTGAACCTTGGTTTGGGTATCCTGAGTGAGGTCTGTGACTCGCAGCCAGGCAAACCTCCTCTGAACCACTGTACTTGCATCCATCTGGCAGCAGCCACTTGAACTGTTATTTGCTGCTCTCAAACCAAATTTAGCTGTTTCAGCTAGATTATCTGACAGGAGTCTGGGCCTGGCTGACATAGCAGGGGCCGACTATCACAGTGACTTTGTATTGACATAGTTTTAAATGTGCCTGCCTGATGGCTAAGGCACCTGAAAAATATATACATGTATATTTTAAGCCATGTTGTCAATTCTTCCCGGAATCGTTGTTAAGAGGATAGGATGCCAGGGGTATCTTTGCCTTGTCACAAGCTGTCACTTCAACCACTCCTTGGTGGACAGGGTGGGGGAATAAATTTCAGTTCCCTCCCTGTCCAGCTGAAATTTCTTATACGTCCTCTTATCCAGAGTTGGAACAGAGCTCGGAGTTTGTAAAATCTTTAAAGTATCTTCCCTGAAGAATTTATTCACAGGAATGGGAAGGTATTAGTGGGTGTCAGCCCAATCTTTCTCACCAATGTGAAGAATGAGGAATGATCCTAAGATGTTCTATGGGGAGAGACAAACTCATGTTCAGAGGAAACCTCAGGTACAATAGGTTCTCCTCCATTTCATAATAATTCAATATTCTTCCTTTTAAATATTAGGAAGACTGCTTTGTAAAGATCTGCTGCTGAGAGACAGACAGCCCTTGTAAGCCTGAAAGTGTTTTCTTCAGCCGTTCCAGGCATTTCATCACACTTTTCCCCCTGGGAAAGTTTACAGATTTCACAATATTCATTTAGGTGATCATAGCCAAAGGAAGCAATACACAACTGTGCTTACCAGCCTTGGCAAATACTTCCCCAATCAGAACCAGCCTGCAATTTCTGAAGGAGTTGGCAGGCTTTATAGCAGGCACAGAAGTCCCCAAAATGCTGTCAGCAGGGGGTTATGTGTGCTTAGTTTTCTCCAATTTCACTGAGGGAACCAGACAGTCAGCCGGTTCAACAAGCCTCTTAAAAACTGCTTATATGGCCATCTCAGGGTAACAGTTATAGTATTTGTTGTGGAGTCACCCACAGTGACTAAGGCCCTGTCCATACTATACCACTTACAGTTTGTAACGGTTCCAAACCATTACAGACCGTAACCATTACAGTGTGTCCACACTGTCGGCAAACAGTCTCGATAATGGTTTGGAACCGTTACAGCCCGTCCACATTATGGGTGCTGTGTAACCATTACAGCTGCACCCTATCCCACAATGCAGTTTGTGATGCACTAGGGGAATGCTGAGTACGCGTCACCTGTCCACACTATGGCCGTAACGTCTAGGGCACACTGTTTGATTCATTGTTGAAACCACTTCACAAGTGGTTTCAACAACGTTACTTAAAATGCCTGCTTTAACGTTACAGGTGTAAACGCAAACCGCTGCAGTAACGGTTTGAGCCTCTGTAACGCCACAGAGGCATAGTGTGGACAGGGCCTTATGGTGTCAGCTGGTTAGAGTTGGAGGGACCCTTAGGTGGCTAGTTTTTTTTTTTTTTTTTTTTGCCTTATCCAGGCATTTCAGTAGTTTTTCCAGGACACGTAATGCAGATTTCACTCTGCTTTTAAATGTTCATGCCCAGATAGGCAAAACAAGAGAATGTTTGACTTGCCAAAATTTCACCACACTGAATACAAGGTTTGAAACCGGGATCACCAGTTTCTTTTTATAATATTTTCAATGTAAAGCCAATAACGGTTGCAACCGCTAAAAAGAAATATTTTAATTTAAGTTTGATTAGCACTTGCGGTCCGTTCCGGAACTGTTGCAGGACCCGGGAACCGAGATAAAATGAACCAAGGCTATCGGTCCAGGAACCAGTATTAGCGATTCTTAAAAAAACTAATTTAATAAAATTAAGCATAATTAATGGAGTTCTTTTTAGTCAGAAAACTCCGATAAATATAAAATAAACCTCGGTTTACCCCCAGTTATACCGAACCGAGAGAAACCGAGAAAACTTACAATTTAAACACTAAAACTATGGGTTTACCTAAAATAAAAAGTAAAAGGCAGCAAATGAAATGTAAAGAATACTTATATTTTCTAAGGTTTCTCACGTCGGAACAAAAAATGATGAGGAGAGGATCTCGGAGCATCAAGTCTTGACAGGCAGAGAGAGAAATATGAGGGGTTTAGAACAAAGGCAGTTAGTATAAGGCAGCATTTGAAAAGTGGCTCATGCAAAAGATTCCATCATTTGCATATGTTCCAAATTCTCTCTGGGCAGTTCTACTTGCAAGGATGACTGCATAAAGTTATGAATACCTGAGTATTACTGGGGTTAGAAAGATCCTTCCATCCCACAGGAAGTACCTCCGCTTTACCTTCCAAGTGTAACCCCTAGATGGCGCTATCCCAGGGGCTACTACCCCTGCCTGATTTGCCACTAACAGGTTGAGGGGCCTGGATCCAATGGCGGGTGCCTCCACCCAGAGGTCAGGGTTTGCAATAGTTAAACTTACTTGGTCACAGCCCTCGGGGACACTGCAACCCCCCTTTCTTCCGACTAGTGGCCCACACAATATAGCAGAATTACCTTCACTGTATACACTTACCCCCAAGGCTGGTTCAGGCACGGACATCCTGTAAAATAAGATACAGTGCAACAATCACAGTACAGTACTTTAACATAGACAAATACCTCAGGCAGTATAACTTTGTTGAAACAAACAGCTCTGATTTATTTAGGGGATATAACAAGGACAGGGAAATCAGGTTAATTAGCTTATCACTTTACTATCTACCTATGGCTCTGTGCACAGGCCTATCCCTACCAGTTACTGTCCCTGGGTACCCAGGCCCTAGTGGCTAGTCCAAACCGGTAGCTGGTAGGGCCCTTTCACAGAGAGAAAGGAAAATTAAACAGTCAGCAGTACAGTAATTCCATTTGGATTTAATGTGGCAATTCAACAGGAGCTACCCCTAATTAGTACTCACGACCTCCAAAGAAGATATGGTCCTTCAATGTCAGCAGGGCTACTTTTGATCTCCAAGAGACTCCTCACACATTTATATGGTAAAAAAAGAAAGCACTATACCAGGCAGGCTGCATCTGTATCCCAATCGCAATTACTGCACAATAACCAGGAGAACACACAGCAGATTCAGTTCCTGACAGACCCAGTGTAATTCAACAATTTCTTCAGTCTTCTACAGGTGAGCCTGGTTTCTACTCTTCAGAGATCCTTTGATTCTTTTCACAGGACGGATTCAGTCCTAACAAGTAGTTACAGCATGTTGTAGACCGAACTCTGGGCCTTGCACACGCTTTTTGACTGAAAACTGTGCACTGAAGGAGCACAGGGTTTTTCCCTTCACTTTCAGATCTCAAACTGAAACTCCCAACAGACAAAAACCGGCACTTCCTTTGAGTTCCTCCCAGTTCTTGACTGGATTGGCTGTCACTACAATAGACTGCTGCTGTTGGTCCAAAAGGCACCAAGTCTAAACTACATCTCCCAGAGTCACTGCCCATACAATCCTCTTGTGGCTGGCTCAGATTATGAGTCCCAAGTTCTGATTCGTCCAAGGCATCATTTTAGAGCTAGTTTACCCTACACTGATTGGTCCAGTTCAGCAGTTCAAAACCAGAATGGGGAACTAGGCAGACAGTTCTGACTGCAAAGAAAGCAGGTTAGACAAACTGTAATTTTATTATTACTGTAAATGATTTCTGGCAATCAGTTACATCTTTCAGACAGGTTCCCTTTGCACTCCTAGTGACTGCAAAATGGGGTGAATTAGGCAGCTTGAGTGGTACTCAATCAAAGAAACACACAGTCCCCATACAAACTAATTATGTCTGCAAGCAGACAGCTCTTAAAGAGACAGTACCAGAGGTTCTAAAACACTCACTGATAAATGGCTTAAACGCTAAACACCATTCAGGCTTGAGCATTCTAAGCAAGCTCTAAGTCTTTTGGGAACCCCATTTGCAGGGGGTTACACCCTTCCTGGTTTGGGAAAGCTTGACGTCCGTCAAGCAAGTACCCCATAAGTTTCAACTGCAACCATATACATTTGCATTAGGCTCACACATGTAATCATCAGTCAATACATCATTTTACCAAGAACCATTTCTGAAACATTGCAGTACGTCATCTTTACACAGTATAACACACACATTGTACTATAAACTCAAGTTATTACTCTTGTACATGAAACCTGAAGAGAGGGGACCTTCCTATCAGTTACCTTGGGGCTGACGGGGCAAGGCACCATACTTAGGGCAACACAAGTAACTTGAGTTAGCACAACGCCAGTTTGGGCAATGAGCTCGGGGACACATACACCTTATGGACAACATTGAGAGGCAGGTCCACTGTCGCCCAGGAATCATAACTGAGGTGCACCACAGGCTTTACAGCTCACCAGTCTTTCTAGGGGAGCTGTTACAGTCTCTGCACTCTGAGCCTCATTTTCAGCATTGTTCTCACTTGTCAGGGAGTCTCCATGGGGTAGAGGGCTAGAACTTGGGGCACTTTCAGCTCCAGGAGTTACAGTTTCTGGAGTCCACAACATTTGGCTCGTATGGAGAGCTTTCAGACACTGGCAGTGGACTGTCAGGGCACTCAAAATACTCTTCTTGTTCGGTGTATCACCAGTCTGCCCCAATCTATCATTTTCCTCCCTGAAAGCTCAAACAGTTCAACCATGCACAATGATTCCATTTCATCTGATCTGATGCTTTACTTCACTTTCTGGGAGCATTGGCTCCAGGGATGAAGCTGGGGTAGACAGTCCAGAAGGCCCAGCTTTGTCTCCAGTATTGACTAGGGATTGCCCCAAACAATTGACTCAGTTCGTAAGAAGGATAGTATTCAAAGTCACTCTCACTTTCTTCTGATATGGACCGACAGTCATGCTCAACTGGGACTTGTAGGGGAACACTTTAACTCTGCTTCTGTAGTGCAGACTTCCTTGATCTTTTCTTAGCAGCAGCTCTAGTCACTGGTCCAGAGGGGCATCTTCTGGGGGCTCAGACTCAATCAGGATTTGTCCAATGGGTAGTAAATGATTTCTATGCATTGTTTTTACATCTTTGAATTGTTCTCAGGCCTTACTTTGTACACTGGCAGATCATCTAGTTTGCCCACTACAATGTGAGGAGATGGTGCCATCTGTCAGCAATCTTGTGTTTGCCAGCAGTCCCAGATTTCTTAGCAATACCCGATCTCTCCTGGAGTTCCTGTGCTTTCACCTTTATATCATACCTTTTTTGTTGGCCAGATTTCTTTTGGCAGCCATGGTTTCTGAGCCAGTTGGCACGCATGAGTTAGCTGGGCCTTTAACTTTGCACATACTGTAAATAGTTGTCAGCTTGAACCCCATCAGAGAGACCCTAAACACACATCTACCGTAGTCGAGCTCTCTTCCAAACATCAGGCGGTAGGGGAGAACCCAGTGGCATCACTTTTGTGCAGTTATAAGCATGTACCAGGGTGCTAATTTGTTGGCTCCATCTAGGCTTGTCCTTTGGGTGCAGGGCGCCTAGCATATCTAGCAAAGTGCGGTTGAAACGCTCAGGCTGTGGGTCCCCTGGGGTGGTAAGGAGTGGTTCTGGACTTCTCACTCCCCACAGAGAAAGCATCTCTTTGATCAGACGACTCTCAAAGTCTCTCCTTGATCAGAATGGATTCTTTGTGGCCTCATAGTGAACAAAAAGTTTTCTACAGTACTTTGGCTACAGTGGATGCTTTCTGGTCTTGGTGGTAAGCTTGGGCATATCTCGTGAAATGGTCAGGTGACCACCAGCACATTACTGATATTTTCTTGATCTGACTCCAAACTCAGAAATCAATACAGACCAGCTCCATGGGTGCACTGGGTTATGTTAACACAGGGCCCTCTGGGGCAAAGCTTTCTCTGTAAGCAGCGACTATGTTCAGAGTGTGTTGCTCCACACTGTTCCCCATCTTAGGGCCAATAGAATCTGGATCTCACCATGTCAAGTGTTCTGTCTATACCAAGGTGCCCCATGTGGTTGTGCAAGGACCTCAATACTGAGTCTCGAAAGGCAGTGGGCAGCACCAGTTGTTGTTTGTCTACTTGTCCCCCTCTGTCTACTGTTTCTCTATATAACAGTTTATTGATCAGTTTCAACTTAGGACCTTCTTTGTATACAGTGCAGTTCTCAAATCAGTGGAGCGAATTTGGACACATCTTTTCCTGCATAGAGGGCTTCTAAAGCTGATTTGATCATATAGGATCACGGGATTGAGCCTGGCCAATACTGTCATTGTCCAGCTGAGGCAGTGCACCAATGTCTATTGGCAGAAAAGTGGCAATAAGCAGCAGGTATGCAATTCCTCAGAGGGTCCCAAGCAATCCACCATGCAGTCCACTGCCCTGCGTGGACATTTGTTCCTCCCTGTCAAACTTCCCAGAGTGCCCAATGTCAGGTTCTGCCAATCGGACCCAATCATTCTGGGGAACAGGCCTCGGGAGAAAGCATCAGCATCTATGTGGTTCAGGACCTGCGGTATTCGAGAGCATAGTCATATGTAGATAATGCAGAAAGCCACCAGGCCAGTGGCATCCAACTTAGCTGAGGTCTGCACATAGGTCAAAAGGATTATTTCAGTTTTGGCTAGTATTTTAGCCCTATTACAAGTACTCATGGAATTGGTCAACAATAGCCCACTTCAAAGCTTAGGAACTCTAACTTATGTACAGGATAGTTCTTTTCGGATGGGGTCAGCTTCTACTGGCAAAGGCCACTGGTCTCAGGCCATTCTCGTGTTTTGGTACAACACAGCCCCAACCCTGCAAGCTAGCATCAGTGTGCAGGACGAAGGTTTTCTTGATCGCATAGGCCAGCACTGGAGCATGGGTAAGTTGGATATATGATCTCATGAAAAGCAGTCTCAATAATCAGAGTCCAGCGGGCCCAAATACTTCACTCGGATGAAATATACCTTTTCAGTCTTGAGGGACGCTGACTTTTGGTATTTTTGTGGGTTGGGGATACCTTGAGTAAGGTTAAGTAAAGGGCGGATCACTCTTGAATAGTCCTGATGAAACTGCCATAATAACCACAGAATCCCAGGAATCTTTTGCAGTTCTTTTTAGATTTTTGGCTCAGGCCAGGTGGTCAAGGCCTCAACTTACTTGGGTCGGTCTCTATTCCTCGGTGGATACTATGTGTCCCACATACTTTACTGATGTTTGAAAGAATTGACACTTATCAATGGACAGTTTAAGGCCAAAGTCCTCCAGTCGATCCAATACCTTAAATAATCTGCTCTCATGTTCTCCTGCAGTGAGCTGCCAAACACAATAACATCATCTAGGTATACCAGGCACTCTAGTAAGTTCATGTCCCCACTGCACGCCCATCAATCGTTGAAAGTGGCTGGGGCACCTGAAACTCCTTGAGGCATCCTCATGAATTATAGAAGCCAAGCTTGGACAGATAAAGGCTGTCTTCTCACGGTCCTCTGGGGCCATCGGGATCTGGTAGTACCCCTGGGAGATCCAGCACAGAGAACCACTTGCTCCTGCTTAGGTGTCCAAAGCATCCTTGAATGCGGGCATTGTACTGATCAGGAGAAGTCCACTGGCTTGGTGCCATAATCCACGACATCCTTACTGTCCCATTCTTTTCCTCACTACCACAATGGGGAAGCATAAGGGCTTTTGATTCTTGTATTACACCAGCCGCTAACATCTCTTGCAGATGCTGTCCACATCATCTATATCAGCAGGTGCCAGGCGTCGAGACTTCTCACGAAATGGTCTTTCATTATGCAGCCGGATATTGTGCTCAGCTCCTGCACGCATCCTACGCCCCATTCCTTTAAAGAAAACACCTGGTCTTCTGGGTGCTCTCACTGATCCTCACTTTCCATTCAGCTGGCAGCGGAGCGCCGTAATCAAACAAGTCAGTGCTACTCTGTCATTCTTCCTTGAACTTGCTGGTAGCATTGGCAGTGTCTGCACAATGCACATTAGCCAGGATGCAACCTCTATTTATCTAATGTCTTCTTTCAGACACATTATGAACTTGGACCATTACCCTTCTGGCATAAGCATGGGCTCTAGCGCAAAATACTAGGCTTGACCAGCAGTCCTCTGGCAATTTTCCATCGGCTGGTGTATCCAACATTAATATTTTATTCTTAACATCCTTCTGATACGGACCTCTCCTGTAAGGTACACTGGGCATTTGGTGCCAGGACTAGAGACTCAGAGATCCTTTCTTCATACACCCTTCCACCGGTTCCTCTCTTGGTTCTATATTTTCAGTATCTCTGTGCCTCATAGGCCTTCTTACTTAGACTGGAACTCTTAAAGCTCTACTAGTCTTTGACCCTGTTTTTCTTATAACACAAATGTGCCAGCCTTCTGAACATATGAGCATTTGTTCCAATCAACAAAGGACACCATCATACAGTCCAGTGGGGGTACACACTAAGGCTAGTCTCTACTTGTTCGCTACTCCAGCCACTGGAGGTAGAAAGACAGCCAAATTGATATACCCAGAATAGGGTAGGCCTCTCACTTAACCCCCATACATGCAGTCCTTCTAATGGTTGTAAGGGTACGCTCTGACAAATGCTTCTGATACCAATCTTGAAACATAATTGTCACTTGGGAGCCACTGTCTAATACAGCTCTTGTAGACACTCCATTTACCTTTACAGTGGTCTCCATGGAGGACCCACTATTCTGGACCAGTCTGGAGAGGCGGTAGTGGGGGCCTGGGCAACTGACCCTTACACAGGGAGCGTGAATTAGCATTTTGGTGCCTCACTGGGATCATTTAGCACCTCTTAACCACTGATTTGTTCTCCTAAGCTCTCCTTGTAGCCTATATGCAACTTTGTCAGTGTCTTTGGGGATTGGCATTCCTTTCATGTGCCCATCCTTCCCACAATTATAGCAAACATACTTTTTTGAGTTTGAGCTGGTGAGGTGCTGGCCACTTGGGAGCCAGGCGGTGGTATTACTAACTGGAAACCTTGTGCCATCTCTGTCGCGCGTGATAAGCATTTGGAGACATCTCGTCAGTTTCTCTACTCCATGGTCAAGGAACTCGAGTTCGAGCTGTATCAGCAGGAGATATGGTGGGGTATCCCCACCCCATAGCAGATGCAGTCGGATATAGGTCGGGCCTGCATTTGCAGGCGTGGTCATAAAGGGACTGTTTTTGAATTCCCGGATCCTCTCTCAACAGTTCGCCCATTGTGGCATATCTTTTTCCTATCAGAGCACTTCCATTGACTGCCAACCCTGCCCCTGAACTTCACTGATGGGCCACCAGTCACTGGCCACAGCCACAGCTATTGGTGCAGGTCCCTCCGAGGTCGCCTCTTTCAACTCCTCAATTTCTCATTAACTCATCATAGGAGGGTGGGGATTCCAGTCGATTTGCCAGTAGGGACTGAAGCAACAGCAGTTCTGAGAAGGGGGGCAGACTTAAGGATTCTGTCCAGTTTGGTTCGGTCCAGTTCAATCGCTGGCAAACTACCCTTCTGAGGCATTCTTTCAATAATTTTTCCAGCCGAGAGACATACACAGACAACAACTCCCCTTTGGTACTGTTGTGCATTTTACTCTCACCATAGGTCCTCATCAGAATCTTGGCCCCATACATCTCCAAGGCCTCAAGATAGGCTTGTGTAGTCGCCTAGGTTACTGGCCCGCTTAGCACGGATGGTGGCCAGGGCAGGACCTCGAGGCTCTCACTAACCCTTCGCTGCTTCCGAGCATTGCCATTCTAGCACTTTGGGGCAACATAGTTCATCCAGGTCTCCAGTCATCCTCCCTTGGGGGTGGGAGGGTGCCAGAGAAGATCCTCAACCTTGGTGGTAATAGCGTGACTAATGGCAGGTGCAGAAATAGGAGTCTTGACATTGGTTCAGCCACCATTACGGTTACTGGGCAGGAGAGGGTGTGAGGAACACCTCAGGTGGCAGAATAGTTTCTTCAAGTCCTCCTGATTTTCCTTCTCCAGTAACCATTTGTAATTTCTCCTCAAGTTTAGATAGTGGTGGGCTCATCTCTCGGGTCTTTATGCTTAGTTATCACTCTGGGCAGTGAGGGCTCCTTGGGTAATGGTCTGTGGTACTTTGAGCTATCTGTGGGATCCTTAAACTCTACTAGGCCAGGAAAGTGGGTGAGCAGATTAGGCATTCCACCCACCACACAGTTTTTGAGCCTTCACCTTGAAAGTACTCCTGCACAGTGTCGTGTTGATACTAGGGGGATGTCCAGATAAGTATAGTATTTGGGGGCTCTCCTCCCCTATGTACCACTCCACCAGCGGTGTACAGCCACTTCTGTCGGTACCCATTTATTTATTTGTTATTTTTTTCCTTAATGTGTTTTGTAAGTCTGGCCACTAGGACACACAATCCCAGCGGTGAGCCTCCAAAATGTAACCCTAGATGCGCTATCCCAGGGCTACTACTGCCTGATTTGCCACTAACAGGTTGAGGGCCTGGACTTCTATCCACTCAGTCAGTATCATAATAATATAATCAACTTTCCAAAGAATAAGTTGCTGAAACATTTCTTAATAACTTGAGGGACAACTTCTAAACTAGAAAACAATCTAGTATTTCTGTTTTCCCAAGCTCTCAAACTAGGCCTAATCCATTCAGTCAATAAATGAATCCAACTTTTACTATAAGGTCGATTAAGATCCAAAACATTGTAATAATGAAAAATACTAAAATAAAATGCTATAGGATACAGCATATTCAAAACCCATGTTTTATACTATAATAATATTTCTCTTTACAGGGTTTAACCTGCTACCCCATAAGGCCCTAAAAAA
This sequence comes from Neoceratodus forsteri, assembly GCA_016271365.2. Classification (NCBI taxonomy): domain Eukaryota; kingdom Metazoa; phylum Chordata; order Ceratodontiformes; family Ceratodontidae; genus Neoceratodus; species Neoceratodus forsteri. The sequence continues at coordinate 1,409,655,830 of CM057452.1, forward strand.
CAAACTAACAATTTAGTATACAAAACCTTCACTAGGGGATAAATATAACTAACACAGAGAAAAAGAGGTACAATCAAAGTTTTCAACAACAATATCCGTTTGCATTTGGACAAAGGCCTATGAATCCAATGGGCCAAAAACCCTTTTGCTGTCCACAATTTTTTTTCCCAGTTAACAACTGCCGGATTGACAGCACCAAACTGTATCCCTAAAATAGTAACTGGATCCATTGATACTGAGATACCTGCATAAGTAACTATCCTAGGAGCATCAGACCTAAACTGATATATAAAACATTTGTCCATATTAATACTTGATCCAGAAGCGTTGGAAAAATCAGTAAGCTGTTGTGATATAACATCTTTACTAGTATATTCTTGTACCAAAATAACTACATCATCAGCATAAGCGAGTATTTTCAGCGTGGAAAGGAATGTACCAAAGGTATTCCTACTATCCTAGAATCACTAAGGATTTGCCGTAAAGGGGATCTATACCAAAACATACAACAAGGGACTCAATGGACAGCCTTGTTTCACACCCGTTTTAAACCAATCCTATCCCCTTTCCAACCATTTACCTTTGGCACTACTGTAGCATTATAAGAAAGTTTCGGAGCCAAGAAATAAACTCAACAGGAATCCCATAATGGCCCAAGACTAAAAATAAATAGTCCTGTGAAATAGAATCAAAGGCCTTACGTTGATCTAGGCTAAGTACTAAACCAGAGATACTGTTCTTCTGACCTGTATAAAACAATTCCCAGAGCAAAATCAGATTGTCATGTATCCCTTGGTGGGAACACCACAACCCTGTACAGTACTAATAAGAGTATGAGGACAGTGAGACAATCTATTAGACAAAATTTTACTCAAAACTTAATGTCAGAATTCAGCAAACAGATAGGCCTCCAGTTGACTAGTGTCCTTCTATCATCCTTTTATACAAGAGAATCAACTCCGCTTCTACCAACCATTCTGGCAGTTCATGAGAGTGTAAGAGATATTAAATAAATCACATAATACCGGGCCAAAATATCACAAAAGATTTGGTAAAACTCCTCTGGAAGCCCATCTGGTCCAGGAGTAGTGTTAGTTTTGGCAGATTTAATAACAGCCCAAACTTCATCTATTGTAATAAGAAGCCACAAGCTGCTGTACCTGTTCCTGCAAAACAGCTTATGGTTCCAACTGTGCTACATAAGAGTCCATATGACACATCTGAGGAAATCCAAAAGTAGCCTTAATATATGTAGATACAAGATACAGAATAGAAACCTTATCATGACATACCCTCCATCTGCATCCATCAATTCCTCCATACATTTCTTTTGACAGTTAACCTGAGTATCTTTAAAAGGACAGAACATCTGTTTTTGCCTGCCATGCCAAACCTCAATACATGCTTAAGGGTTTTAATCCTACCATATTGAAACTGATACATGGCAGCTTTAGCCTGCTGAATTTGTGAGCTGAAATCTTGACCAGTAGAATCAGCTAGAGAAATGAATCCATAGTAGTGTTTCCTACACTGTAAATAATGAAAGTAATTAGTTCTATTGTGCAACCCCACAGATTTCTTAAAAAAGACTTTCATTTCCAACTTTGTGTCCCTCCACCAATCAACCAAAGAGTCATACATACATTGCACTGAAAGCCGAGCACTCAATGAAGACTTACGAGCCACAATGATATGTGCCAGGTCTAACAAAGAGACATTCAATTTCCAAGTGGGCTTGTCATAAGAAAGGCTCTCACCCCATTGGCATTCAAGATATACAGCTGAATGGTCAGAAAAAGCCAGGTCAATAATACCCGATTGAGTAACATGAACTGATTTAGAAACCCAAATATAATCTATTCTAGTTTGTAATAAGCCTTTACCAAAAGTAAAGTCACCAGTAGCATGAAACAATCAGTAAGAATCCACTAAGTGAGCAGTAGTAACAATATCATGTAAAGCATTAGAATCACAGAATAATTTATCCATCTGTAGACCCTGGTCACCCCTTTGTATACCACAGTTGAAATCCCCACCCCAAATGACCATTCATGCTGTACAAAGGAATGGTTGAATCTTCCTAAAAAGGTCCACTCTAGATGCCTTACTCTGTGGTGCATATACATTAATAACACGTAATCTCCATGTTTTATAACAGATATCTAAAATCATAGCTCTACCAGGGTCTAAATCAATCAATTGAGAAACTTTTAAATCAGGATTGGCAAACAAAACCCCCAAACCATCACACTTGTAAGGCCCTAAGGACCAAAACGTGACTCCCAATGTCCAAGAAGAAGAACATTGTGCTATCTATTTAAATATCTTAATTCTAGTATCCTGCAAAAGGACCAAATCAGACCGAAAAGGCTGTAACTCAGTTAAGATTAAATCCCTTCAAACCCACTCTTCATGCAATTACCATTTAAAGATAAGACATGAACGGCACTCATAAGGCAAAGGAAAAGACAGAAAAAAGAAAAAGTCACAAGTCGTATCATCGTTGCAAATGGGTTTTCCATTTAAGCTTCCCACCCAGGAACCTCATTCTAAATTCCAGAAGAAGCACCTATGGAAGAGGTAAGAGAAGAGGATTCTGATGCTGAATCCTCATCCTCCTCATCCGTACCCCCTGACTTCCGGTGTCGACGCAACACATCAAGTTTATTAGACTGTAAAAGTTTTTACTTAACCACAACTTTCCTTTCCTTCCCTTTAGGACCCGGAATCCCACTCTTTTCCCTCTGTCTTTTCTTATAAGACACAGTCTGAAAAGTCTGGTCAATATCCAACACGGGGGGCATAGCAGAGGTATCTGAAACAGGAATTTCGGTATCAAGGGGAGGAACCACAAGGTCAAGTTCTGCATCCACAAGCATATCCTCTGACTGGGAGCCAGGTTCTACAGGAGCTACAGAGTGGTGTTCCAGAGGGTCCACCAGTTCAGTGACAACTCCATCATTGGGGCCCTTGTGCCAATGGTACTGTACTATCAGACTTAATGCCTGAAACAAGAACAGGTTGCTGTACAGCCTGTAAACCTGACTCCGGTTGAGGAAATGATCAGGGGACAAGGGGTTCAGGGGCTTTAAAAGGTCCTGCATTCTTTTCTCAGAGGCCTTAGCACAGCTCTTTTTTTGGGCCTTTGTAATAAGAGCGTCATGGGAATGGTCATCCACAGAATTATGGGAGGCCCATGGACACTTAACATAAGAATGGCCTTTCCCATCACAGAGATTACAATGAAACAAATTAATACAGTTTGCAGCCAAATGACCAGTTTCTAGGCAATGAGTACACTTTAAGGAGTCACAGGCATTACTAAGATGTAATCTAGACTCACACCTATAACAGGATTTAGGTTGCCCCTGGTAAAACAGAGAACCCCTGTCCCTACCCAGAAAAAAACAGCTTGGTAAATGGGCAATACCAGAATTAGTCATAAACAATTTACACTTTATTTTCCAACCACCGGTTCAGAATTGTTTGGAATCCATAATAGGAACCGGGTGTTCCAACACTTCACAGCGTTTTTCCAACCAAATCAAAATATCAGCCAACTCCACTCCTTCATTCCGAAACAAAACTGTAATAGTGCGTACTGCAGGTTTAGTGAGTGGAATAGCCAAAAAGTAGTCCAAAGCAGAGTATCCTTAGTGAATTATATTTAACCCAGAATCGATTTAAAGCTTCCACAGTTTTAAAGCTAATGTCATAATTATTGCCATCAGTGTGGATCAAAGCAAAGACATCAGACGCATAAAATTTTAGAGTCCTTCAACAGACACCTCCCAATATACACCCTATAAGGAGGGTTCAAGAATCCCCTTTATAAAGCAGTCTAACTGCATTATGTCGAGAGCAGGTTCATTAAGAGTAGGCTTAAATAAATCAGCCATCCGTAAGACAGGCTTGGAAACCCTGGCTCCAACAGTAGCTTGCAAAACATCAGCTCCCAAACCCACAGCCCACATCCCTCCAACCTGGGAAGCAGCTGACCGCTCTTGTCCTGGGGCAATACTGTGAGTGGGAGAAGCAGGATCCAATGCTGAAGCAACTGGATGCAAAGGAGTCTCTGTTGCAACCCCATGTTCCTTAGCAGACAAATACTGCTGTACAGTTACCAGTCCATCAGCTACTAGAGCAGAATCCTGAAGAACCTTGCCTTTGTCTGTGATTACCAGGGCAGCATATCCTTGCACGGTCACATCCGTGAGGTCAGGCGATCAACTGCTCTTAGTGGGAATCCAACCCATGGCCCATAATGCAGGCGCAGTGTCAAGTTCTCGTGTAAGAGAATCCTTACAATACCCAGAGGAGAGGCACACCTTGCAAAGCATCCCCAACTGTTTCCCTGGTTTCCCTGGTAGAGACATACCTTTCCGGGCTCCAGAGAGCAGCTCAGTCCAAGCACTGTGTCACATCCCCAGCAGATGTGGGCAATTTCAGAATGGGCACAGCAGTCGCACATCCGGGAACTTCTACAGTAGCAACACTGCTACTATCAGCAAACGAAGGCACTACATTCAAATCAGGTAGTACAGGCAGAGTCCAAATTATCCTACTCCTCCCCAAGAGACAGAGCAGTCTTACGTGTCGGAATACAAAAAACAGCAGAGTCATGCAGCAGGCAGGATGGACCTTCCAAAGCCGATAATACAGGTGAGTAAGAAATCAATGAAGCAGCATGGGTCTCTAGCAAAGCCGAGGTCGGGGAGGAGACCCGCTCACCTACCTCCCTGACGTCTTCCTCTGACGACATCCCAGGGTGAAATGGCTATCAGCACAGACAGCACTTCCCCTACCAGTGAGTAGGGAATTTCCCAGTGTCTTGGCCAAATTTACCTCATTCACTAAAAATACCACCTACAGCTTAATTTGGTTCCAGGTCAGTTGGTATTCATCTGTTTCCTCCCGAGCCATGCCTGAAAATAGGCAGGATTTGTCTAGTGCACTTACCTGGTCAACAAAACTAAATAAATAAAAAATAAATGTCATGGCCCTCCTTTGCCTCCCCTAACCTTTGCCCTGACCTCTCCCCCCTCGCAACTATGACTGGGCTACTGACCTCCTCCTCCATCTATTTTCCATCTGTGGAACCTCCCCTTTGCACTGACTTGTTGCTCTGTCCATCATGCTTCCACCTCCTCTACTATTACATTCCTGTGTCTTCCATGAAATGTGGACCTCCCCCGCTCGGTCTCCTCTCCTTTCAATATCCTTAGCCTTCCCCAGGCTGCCTGCTGCTTCCCCCCTCCTCCTGTCTCCTTGCTTCTTCTTTTCCTCTGTAGAAACTGTATCATCATCATCACCTCACTGCCCCCCCTTGCCAATTTGTCGTCTTGGTGTACTGCCTCCCCACTGTATACCTTTTTCCCTGTAGTGTCCTCTCCCTGCTCCTTCACTCTAGTGCTCCTCCTCCCTGCTACCTGTTCTTCTGGACTAGCCAACACTGAAAATCTGTTTGCAGTGCTTATCTCCTTTGCTTTTCCCATTTGCAATCCGAAACCCAGTATCATACTTGATTTTTTTTTATTCTTGTTGCCTTTACTGCATATATATCCTCTCTAATTTTTTGGAATTCACCTACTCCAAAATGGCACTCTCCTTCCAAATGGTGACCAGCACCTGTTAGCCACTTTGCAGTTGATCACTGCCACCAGCTCATTCTGTCTCCTCCCCACTGGAGAATAGCTCAAATGGCACCCGAGCCAGGCTGGCTAAAATGGTGGCTTGCCCCTCCTGGCTTGGGCCGCAAAACTGGAATTATTATTTTTGGGCTCTGATCATTACTTCCCAGGCATTAAACTTGTCATCACATCCACCCAATCTAACAACATGCTTAGCATGTATGACTTTCCTGTCGCTGCTCATCAAACTCCAATCCCTGTTGGGCTCCCAGTGCTGGCACTTTACATTCAAACATACATTTGAACATACTGAAGAAGCCAACAGAAGAAGGCCATTTGGTTCATCAAGTCTGCTTGTGTTGCAGGGTCCATAGCTTGTATTACTCTCCTGCCCCCACTCCTCCCATCCTCCCTACCCATGACCCTACCTCCCACTATGCCTGTACCAGCCTCTTTAAAGCTGCCAACTGTCTTCAACAAGATTACCTCTTCTGGCATAATATTCCAAGTGTCCACGACTCTCTGTAAAGAAGTGCTTCCTGACCTCCCTCCTAAACCTCCCTCCCGCCAGCATAAGACTGTGCCCCATGTTATGCTTGCCAGTCAGCTAAAAGGCTCTTCTTATCAACCTTAGTTATCCCTTTCAAGAACTTGAAGGTCCCAATCATGTCCCCTCTCTCTCTTTCTCTCCGGTCTTCCAGTACATGTTCACTGCCCTCAACCTCTCCTCATATGCCTTACACTGATGACCGGTTATCATCTTTATAGCCCTCCTCTGGACCTTCTCCAGCAGGTTAATGTCCTTTTTGAGATGTGGGCACCAGTACTGAACTCCATACTATAGATGCAGCCTTACCAGTGCCCTCCTCTCTCCTACTACTGATCATCCTTGATATGCTTTCCAGCATCTTGTTTGCCTTTGCTGCTGCTTTCTTGCACTGCATGGAGTTCTTTAGGTCACTTTTGATCATCACTCCTAGGTCTTTCTCCTCTTCTGATGCAGATACTCGGGCTCCATGCAGGTAGTACTCTGTCCTAGGATTCTTGGCTCCAATATGCATAACTTTGCAATTCTTGACATTGAAGCCAAGCTGCCATATCCTGGACCACCTCCCTAGCTTTTCCAGATCTACCTGTAGGTCCTGTATCTCTTCAGCTGTGTCCACTTTCCCACAGAGTTTGGTGTCATCCACAAATAAACACATTTTCCCTTAATGTCATCTCCAGTGTCATTGATGAAGGCATTGAACAACACCAGCCCAAGCACTGATCCGGACCCCACTGGTTACCTATCCGGTGCCAGATAACTGTGCTCCCACAACCACCCTCTGTGTTCTTTCCTTCAGCTAGTTTTACACCCACTTGGCCATCTTTTCCCCAACCACGAAATCCACCAAGTTCCTGATCAAACTTTTGTGGGGCACAGAGTCAAAGGCCTTGCTGAAATCAAGATAGAGGATGTCTACTACATGGCTCCTGTCTACTGCCTTAGTGACACAGTCAAAGAATATGATTCCATTCATCCAGTTTTGCCAAATCCTCCCAAAGTACTTTTGCTTCCTTCCTTCCTCCCATCTACCTAGGCACAGACCTTTGTGTCATCTGCGAAGAGACTGATCTTGCTCTTAATCCCTACTGCAATGTCGGCTATGAAAATGTTAAACAGAACTGGTCCCAACACCAAGCCCTGTGGTACACTGCCTGTTACTGCCCGGGGTTCAGATGCCTCCCCTTCACTACTACCTTCTGCTGTCTACCCTGCAGCCAGTTCACAACCTATCTGACCAGTTTCTTCCCTGCTCACAGACTCTTCAACTTGCAGATCAGCCTACCTTGTGGCACCGAGTCAAAGGCCTTGCTAAATGCAGGTAGAGGACATCCACCGCATGTCCCCTGTCCTGTGCCCTTGTAACCCAGTCATAAAAATCAACCAAGTTTGTCTGGTGGGGATTTGCCTGAGACAAACCCATGCTGCCTGCTGCTTGCTGTCCTGGAGGTTGTTAGTCTCAAGAAAGTCTACCAGTCTTTTCTTGAAGACTGTCTCCATCAGTTTTCCCACAATTGCAGTAAGACTCACCGGTCTGTAATTCCCCAGTTTGTCCTTGGGCCACTCTTATGGAGAAGTACCACATGTGCTTCCCTCCAGTCCCTGGGCATGCACTATGAGTTCAAAGAAGTATTGAACAGGTCTGCCAGTGGCCATGCCAGTACCTCTGCCAACTCTGTCAGCACATTGGAGTGGACTCCGTCTGGGCCAGTGCCTTGTCCACCTTCAGGGACTTAAAGCCCTCCCTCACCCTTTCCATCATGATTTCCCCATCCATGGTTGCTTCTCCCCCACCCTTTCCCACCTCATCCTTCCTCTCAGGTATGGGTCCACCCTTCTCCTTGGTGAAGACTTAACAGAAGTATTCATTAAGTGCTTCTACCTGCTCAGCCCCCTTTTCTACCCATCCACTTCCCCTCCTGAACCTAACAATTTGATCCTTGCTCTTCCTCTTCTCTCTGACATAGCTGAAGAAATTGTTTTCCCCTCCTTTGATTCCATGTTCTAACCTCCATTCCCTAGCTGCCTTTGCTGCCCTTACCACACTGCTCACTTCTCTGGATTTCTTCACATATTCTTCTTTGTCTTCTGCCCTGTTGGATCGCTTGTAGGTCCAAAATCATTCCTCTTTTCCCTCACCTTCTCCTCTACCTCTCTACTCATCCAGCTGGGTTTCTTGGTCCTGGATTTCTTACTCTGGCTCTTGACACATGATTTAGTGGCTTCAGCCAGTCCTGTCTTGATGACTGCTCATTTTTGTTCTGTGTCCATTTCTGGGTGGATGCTTGCCATATGACTTTGCAGTATGTTTTCCATCCTGCCAAAGTCCGCCCTTTTGAAGTCCAGGACCCTAGTTTTTGTATTGGCTACTTTCCTACCCAATCTGATTGAAAACCATGCTGTGCAGTGGTCACTGCTTGCCAGAGGTTCCTCCACCCTTACATCACTGACCTATTCCCCTTCTTCCAGTATCATGTCTAGTACATTCCCCTCCCTCGTTAGCTACATTACCCTCTGGTTAAGGAAGCTATCCTGGAATGTTTCCAGGAGGATCTGCTCCTTGGCACAATTCATTGCTAGGATGTTCCAATCTACCCCTAGTAGATTAAAGTCCCCCATCACCATTCTGCTCCCTTTGCCACTATGCCTCTGTATCTGCTCCCTCATTTCCCTGTCAATGTCCTCCATCTGGGCTGGAGGTCTATAAACAACCCCCAGACAAATCTTGGTCCCTTTCTGTCTGTATAGTTGCAGCTAGATTACTTCCAACCTGCCATCCTGCCCTTCCTCTCTATTATCTAGATCCCTTCTCTTACATAAACTGCAACCCATTCTGCCTTCCTTTACCTCTATCTCCTGGAAAAGTTTGCACCCTGGATGGTTAGGTTCAAGTCATGGTACTTGGTTGCCCATGTCTCAGTAATGGCAGCTATGTCCTCTCCATCTGCCATCAATGCCTGCAACTCTGCCAACCTGTTCCCCAGGCTCTTAGCATTGAGTGAAACCATTCTCCATGCTGCACCTATCCTTTCTGCTTCCTTACCCTTCAATCCAACGCCTATTTTGCCTATGGTCATATCTATCCCTGTGGTGGGGGCAGGTCTATGGGACCTGGTGATTTCCAGCTCCACTGCCTCCCCCCTACCTAGTTTAAATGATACCTCTCATTGATGAAATCCCCCAGCTTCTGCTTCTATACCTGCAAACCTGCCCTGCTGAGGTGTAACCTATACCCTGCATAAAGATCTGTGTTATCCAATGTGCTTCCCCAGTTTCCCACCAATCCATACCCCTTGGTCCCACACCATTCCCTCAGCCACTTGTTGAAGTCATTTATTCTTCTCTTTCTGTCTGTACTGGCCCATGGCACTGAGAATAACTTCTGAGAAGACAACTATTGTTCCTCTTTGCTGCATAGTTTTCCTACTTCCCTGAAGCTGTCTTGTACCCCCTCTATCCTTCTCCTTCCAGATCATTCATTCCCAGGTGCATCACAATGCAGCTTCCCACCACCTTCCCTACATATCTGCCCATATGCGCCCCCTCTACTCACTGTCATTCCTGGCATGTACTCTACCAAGATGTTACTTTTTCTGGCACCCTTTCTCCCCCACCTTATACCCTTAAGTATAGAATCCTCTAAAATGATGACACTCTGATGCTTTTCCTTTTTGCCCTCTTGTTGCCCTGCACCCCAACCCCCCAACTTGTGAGGACCTCTTATCCCCCATGTCAGTGTCAGCGGCTCAGTAGGTAACACACTCACCTCTGAGGTTGGGAGATCAGAGGCTGTGGGTTCAATTTCCACATCTGGCACTTGGGTTATATCCGGTACTGACACTGTAGTGCAGCATGAGAGGGTGCTGCACTTCTGAGGTGCAATCTTTCAGATAAGATGTTAAACTGAGGTCCCATCTGCCTGGATTGGTGGTAATTCAGGTGGATGTTATGGATCCCATGGTGCTTATTGAAAGAGTAGAGGAATTTTGTGGTGGAAAGGGAAGTATAATTCAAAACAACTAGATCTGTAAAAACAGAGAAGCATTAAATAGCATAAGCAGTACTGACATAACCAAGGTTACTAAAAAAGTCCTCAAAGCAACACAGAAAATTAAACAATAGCACCTATCCTGAGTGAGAAGCCAGAAAATTATGAAGTCATAAGGAAGCATATCGTAAGATACCATCACATGCCCGCCATAGACAGTTCAACTGGTGAATCGGAAAGCGTCTCGAATCTGCCTCATATACCTTTTTAATCTCTTCAGTAATTAATAACAACAATGCATCATATGGGATATATTGCTGTTGTAGTACCCATTTACACCTAGATTGCCAGAGATAGTATTTCAAAACAGCAAATAAAACTTGCAACATCGAAGTTGAAAAGGATTGCTACTTGAAGTTCCTGGAACATAAATTAACTCCTGATAAGTAAGAGAACCAAACCGTTGGTATATTCCAGTGATCAACTAAAAACTCCAAAACTGTTGTGCATAACTGCAGTCCAAAATAAGTGTTCCTGAGTTTCTAGAATTTGGGTACAAGAATGACGTAAACAATACCTTTCCTGAACTGCCTTATGCTTATTATTGTTTTAAACATTCAGTTTGCCATGCAAAGTCAGCCATACTAAATCCAAAACAAACACTGGTAATCTAGCATTTAATAATTGTAAAACTGTCCTGACTATTATGCTCAGTACAGTATGGCAATATAAGTGGTTCCAAGCATTGAGCTTGAACAATAACATCATAAACTCAATCCGCTCAGTCAGTATCATAATAATATAATCAACTTTCAAAGAATAAGTTGCTGAAACATTTCCTTAACAACTGGAAGGACAACTTCTAAACTAAAAACAATCTAGTATTTCTGTTTTCCCAAGCTCCCAAACCGGGCCTAATCCATTCAGTCAATAAATGAATCCAGCTTTTACTATAAGGTCGATTAAGTTCCAAAACATTGTAATAAAGAAAATACTAAAATAAAATGCTATAGGATAGAGCATATTCAAACCCAGTGTTTTATACTCCGATAAGTAATATTTCTCTTTACAGGGTTTAACCTGCACCCCATAAGGCCCTAAAAACAAACTATACAATTTAGTATACAAAACCTTCACCAGGGATAAATATAACTAACACAGAGAAAAGAGGTACAATCAAAGTTTTCAACAACAACATCCGTTTGCATTTAGACAAAGGCTTATGAATCAACGGACCAATAACCCTTTTGCTGTCGACAATTTTTTCCCCAGTTAACAACTGCCAGATTGACAGTACCAAACTGCAGCCCTAAAATAGTAACTGGATCCATTGATACTGAGATACCTGCATACGTAACTATCCTAGGAGCATCAGACCTAAACTGATATCCAAAACATTTGTCCATATTAATACTTGATCCAGAAGCACTGGAAAAATCAGTAAGCTGTTGTGATATAACTTCTTTACTAGTATATTCTTGTACCAAAAGAACTACAACATCAGCATAAGTGAGTATTTTCAACGTGGGTAGGGAATGTTCCAGAGGTATTCATATTATCCTAGAATCACTAAGGATTTGCTGTAAAAGAGGATCTATACCAAAAACATACCACAAGGGACTCAATGGACAGCCTTGTTTCACACCCTGTTTTAAACCAATCCTATCCCCTTTCCAACCATTTACCTTTGGCACTACTGTAGCATTATAATAAAGTTTCTGGAGGCAAGAAATAAACTCAACAGGAATCCCATAATGGCCCAAGACTAAGAATAAATAGTCCCGTGAAATAGAATCAAAGGCCTTACATTGATCTAGGCTAAGTACTAAACCAGAGATACTCTTCTTCTGACCTGTCTAAAACAATTCCCTGAGCAAAATCAGATTGTCATGTATCCCTTGGTGGAGAACACCACAACCCTGTACAGTACTAATAAGAGTATGAGGACAGTGAGACAATCTATTAGACAAAATTTAAACTCAAAAACTTAATGTCATAATTCAGCAAACAGATAGGCATCCAGTTGAGTAGTGTCCTTCTATCATCCTTTTTATGCAAGAGAATAAACTCCGCTTCTACCAACCATTCTGGCAGTTCAGGAGAGTGTAAGAGAATATTAAATAAATCACATAATACCGGTGCCAAAATGTCACAAAAGATTTGGTAAAACTCCTCTGGAAGCCCATCTGGTCCAGGAGTAGTGTTAGTTTTGGCAGATTTAATAACAGCCCAAACTTCATCTATTGTAACAGAAGCCACAAGCTGCTGTACCTGTTCCTGCAAAACAGCTTGTGGTTCCAACTGTGCTACATAAGAGTCCATATGACACATCTGAGGGGGAAATCCATAAGTAGCTTTAATATATGTAGATACAAGATGCAGAATAGAAACCTTATCATTACATACCCTCCCATCTGCATCCATCAAGTCCTCCATACATTTCTTTTGACAGTTAACCTGAGTATCTTTAAAAGGACAGAACATCTGTTTTTGCTTGCCATGCCAAACCTCAATACATGCTTAAGGGTTTTAATCCTACCATATTGAAACTGATACATGGCAGCTTTAGCCTGCTGAATTTGTGAGCTAAAATCTTGACCAGTAGAATCAGAAAGAGAAATTAATCTAAGGTAGTGTTTCTTGCACTGTAAATAATGAAAGTAATTAGTTCTATGTGCAACCCACAGATTTCTGAAAAAGAGTTTCATTTCCAACTTTGTTCCTCCACCAATCAACCAAAGAGTCATACATATATTACACTGAAAGCTGAGCACTCCATGAAGACTTACAAGCCACAATGATATGTGCCTGGTCTAACAAAGAGACATTCAATTTCCAAGTGGGCTTGTCATTAGAAAGGCTCCCACCCCACTGGCATTCAAGATATACAGCAGAATGGTCAGAAAAAGCCAGGTCAATAATACCTGATTGAGTAACATGAACTGATTTAGAAACCCAAATATATTCTATTCTAGTTCATAATAAGCCTTTACAAAAAGTAAAGCCACTAGTAGCATGAAACAATCGGTAAGAATCCACCAAGTGAGCAGTAGTAACAATATCATGTAAAGCACTAGAATCACAGAAAAATTTATCCATCTGTAGACCCCGGTCACCCCTTTGTATAACACAGTTGAAATCCCCACCCCAAATGACCATTCGTAAAGGCTTACAAAGGAATGGTTGAATCTTCCTAAAAGGTCCACTCTAGATGCCTTACTCTGTGGTGCATATACATTAATAACACGAATCTCCATGTTTTATAGCAGATATCTAAAATCATAGCTCTACCAGGGTCTAAATCAATCAATTGAGAAACTTTTAAATCAGGATTGCAAACAAAACCCCAAACCATCACACTTGTGAGGCCCTAAGGACCAAAGCGTGACTCCCAAAGTCCAAGAAGAACATTGTGCTATCTTTTAAATGTCTTAATTCTAGTATCCTGCAAAAGGACCAAATCAGACCGAAAGCTGTAACTCAGTTAAGATTAAATCCTTCAAACCCACTCTTCATTTCTATTACCATTTAAAGATAAGACACGAAAGGCACTCATAAGGCAAAGGAAAAGACAGAAAAAAGAAAAAGTCACAAGTCGTATCATAGTTGCAAATGGGTTTTCCACTTAAGCTTCCCACCCAGGAACCCCATCCTCCATTCCAGAAGAAGCACCTATGGAAGAGGCAACAGAAGAGAATCTGATGTTGAATCCTCATCCTCCTCTTCAGTACCCCTGACTTCCGGTGTCGGCGCAACACATCAAGTTTATTAGACTGTGCAAGTTTTTCTTAACCACAACTTTCCTTTCTTCCCTTTAGGACCTGGAATCCTCTTTTTCCTCTGTCTTTTCTTATAAGAGACAGTCTGAAAAGTCTGGTCAATATTCAACATGGGGGGGATAGCAGAGGTATCTGAAACAGAATTTGGTATCAAGGGAGGAACCACAAGGTCAAGTTCTGCATCCACAAGCATATCCTCTGACTGGGAGCCAGGTTCTACAGGAGCTACAGAGTGGTGTTCCAGAGGGTCCACGGTTCCCATCATTGGGGCCCTTGTGCCAATGGTACTGTACTATCAGACTTAATGCCTGAAACAAGAACAGGTTGCTGTACAGCCTGTAAACCTGACTCGGTTGAGGAAATGACCGGGGACATGGGGTTCAGGGGCTTTTAAAGGTCCTGCATTCTTTCTCAGAGGCCTTAGCACAGCTCTTTTTTGGGCCTTTGTAATAAGACGTCATGGAATGATCATCCACAGAATTATGGGAGGCCCATGGACACTTAACATAAGAATGGCCTTTCTCATCACAGAATTACAACAAAACAAATTAATACAGGTTGCAGCCAAATGACCAGTTTCTAGGCAATGAGTACACTTTAAGGAGTCACAGGCATTACTAAGATGTAATCTAGACCCACACCTATAACAGGATTTAGGTTGCCCCTGGTAAAACAGAGAACCCCTCTCCCTACCCAGAAAAAAACAGCTTGGTAAATGGGCAGTACCAGAATTAGTCATAAACAATTTACACTTTATTTTCCAACCACCGGTCCAGAATTGTTCGGAATCCATAATAGGAACCGAGTGTTCCAACACTTCACAGCATTTTTTCAACCAAACCAAAATATCAGCCAACTCTACTCCTTCATTCCGAAACAAAACTGTAATAGTGCGTACAGCAGGTTTAGTGAGTGGAATAGCCAAAAAAGTAGTCCAAAGCGGAGTATCCTTAGTGAATTATATTTAACCCAGAATCGATTTAAAGCTTCCACAGTTTTAAAGCTAATGTCATAATTATTGCCATCAGTGTGGATCAAAGCAAAGACTTCAGACGCATAAAATTTTAAAGAGTCCTTCAACAGACACCTCCCAATATACACCCTATCAGGAGGCTCCAACAATCCCCTTTATAAAGCAGTCTAACTGCATTATATAGAAGCAAGTTCCTTAAGAGTAGGCTTAAATAAATCAGCCATCCAAAGACAGGCTTGAAACCCTGGCTCCAAGTGGTTTGCAAAACATCAGCTCCCAAACCCACAGCCCATCCCTCCAACCTGGGAAGCAGCTGACCGCTCTTGTCCTGGGGCAATACTGTGAGTAGGGGCAGTCCCAGAAGCAGGATCCAGTGCTGAAGCAACTGGAGGCAAAGGAGTCTCTGTTGCAACCCCATGTTCCTTAGCAGACAAATACTGCTGTACAGTTACCAGTCCATCAGCTACTAGAGCAGAATCCTGAAGAACCTTGCCTTTGTCTGTGATTACCAGGGTAGCATATCCTTGCACGGTCACATCCGTGAGGTCAGGAGACCAACTGCTGTTAGTTGGATTCCAACCCATGGCCCATAATGCAGGCGCAGTGTCAAGTTCTCATGTAAGAGAATCCTTATAATACCCAGAGGAGAGGCACACCTTGCAAAGCATCCCCAACTGTTTCCTGGTTTCCCCGGTAGAGACATACCTTTCCCGGGAGCTCCACAGAGCAGCTCATCCAAGCACTGTGTCACATCCCCAGCAGACGTCAGCAATTTCAGAATGGGCACAGCGGTCGCACATCCAGGAACTTCTACAGTAGCAACACTGCTACTATCAGGAAATGAAGGCACTACATACAAATCAGAAGTACAGGCAGAGTCCAAATTATCTGACTCCTCCCCAAGAGACAGAGCGGTCTTATGTGATGGGATACAAAAGACAGCAGAGTCATGCAGCAGGCAGGATGGACCTTCCAAAGCCGATAATGCAGGTGAGTAAGAAATCAATGAAGCAGCATGGGTCTCTAGCAAAGCCGAGGTTGGGGAGGAAACCCTCTCCCCTACCTCCCTGACGTCTTCCTCTGTTGACAACTCAGAGTGAAATGGCCATCAGCACAGACAGCACTTCCCTATCAGTGAGTAGGGAGCTTTTATTGAAAATACATCAAACCACATCAAAATACATCGGAATATCATAATACATCAGGAATCCACCAAAGAAAAGAACACATTATTAACTCTTACCATATTTAACAGAAGGAAAAGAACACAGTTACCAAAAACATCATCATTTATATAACCCTTCCCTTTATTTATATTTAATAAAAATCTGGAATCCTTTCCACCATTTAAATATTTTCCCAGCAGTCCCAAAGTTTTTATCTTTCATATAAACAATTTCATCTCTTCCATAATAAGTACATAAAGGTTTCATAAGGCATAATTTTTGTAGTACCCACTGGCATCTAGCTTGCCACAATAATATTTCAAACAACAAAAACACAACTAGGGTGCCCCAATCATAAATCCCAATAAATGAGGAAAAAAACCCAAAAACTAAGGCCTAGTACTCCAAATTTTGTAACCTAAAAACTGTAACCTTGATACTTAAAATAACCCATAATCCTGAAACATAGGAACACTTAAATAAAAATGATCCATAGTCTCCTCTTTAGCCTGACACAGCATATAGGGAC
The DNA here is from genome assembly GCA_016271365.2 of Neoceratodus forsteri. NCBI lineage: Eukaryota > Metazoa > Chordata > Ceratodontiformes > Ceratodontidae > Neoceratodus > Neoceratodus forsteri. The sequence continues at coordinate 1,409,672,442 of CM057452.1, forward strand.
AATACCTTTCACTAATCATTTTATGCTTAGCATTCCCCTTAACATATAGCCTTCCATAAACTGACAGCCACAGCACCTCCCACATTTGAGAGGGGATCCTATGGTAATTAAGTTGTTTGAGCGCAAGTTCAGTACAAAAGGAAGGACAATTAACAAATACTGGTTCACTTGGATACAGTTTTCCCAGGAGGAAAAAATATAATCCACCCATTATATTATCTTTAATACACTGATAAGAAAGAAACCATCTAAACAACTTCTGAGCACATGGTGAAAAAAACCCTGGAATATATATACTTTTGGGAATCCGTGGGGTAAGTGGTGCCCTCCAAACCCCAAAAAAGGGTTTAAAGTTATTCATTATCCATTTTTGTTGCATTAATGATGGAAGGGACGGATCAAAATTAAAGTTCTGAGAAAGAAAAAGCCCATAGAAAAAACTAAGAGGGTCCACCATACCCAAACCCCCTTTAGAAATTGGGAGATAAGTATAGCAACGTTTAATAGGGTTAAGTCTACTCCCCCAAAGCATTGAAAAAAAAAATATCCATACAATCGAGTTTCTAAAGCTAGCGGGGAGGGTATACAAAACAATATATAACAACCCAGGAATAATAAACTTTTGATAACCAGAATCCTCTTTATTTTAGATAGTCTCCATTCCTTCCATCTCTGGACCTTCCCTTCTGCTTTTTTTAAAGCAATTTCCCAGTTCTCCACAGGGAGATTATGACCTCCAAAAAAGACCCCTAAAATTTTACATGGAAGGGAAGAAAACACAATACAAGATACTGTAAACTGCTTATAATTAAATGGCCCTAAGAACAATCCTTTAGATTTCTTAATATTAATTTTGGAGTTGGAAACCTTCTCATATTTAGAAATACAATTTAAAATAATAGGAATTTGAGCCAATGCAGTCAAAAAAAATGCAGATATCATCCGCATAAGCTTGGACAATCACTGAATCTAAAAGCATATGGCCAGAAATGCATGGTAATCCATCATCCTGATCTAACATTTTAAGTAATGGATCCAAGGAAAAGGGCATATAATAAGGGGCTCAGGGGGCAACCCTGTCGTACCCCAAATTTAACTAAAACTGGGAGGGAGAACTTACCCTTAATGACAGGGTATAATAACATACTAACATACTATTTGCCAGCAGATTAGGCCTTACTGACTATCGAGTCTGCTCAGAACCTTAGATCATAGTTGGGTGCCCAGACCCTCCCATCCCTTGTGCTCCAGAAACCCGTATCATCCATCCCACACCCAGGACAGGCCATCATCTGATGCATCCACTTTCTGTGTCTGTCCCACCGTCTCTTGAAGCCCTCCACTGTGGATCTCTGAACCAGCTCCCCAGGCAGTGCATTCCAAGGGTCCCACCACCCTCTCAGTGAAAAACCTCCTCCTCTTCCCCTCACCTTCCACCTTCCAACTTCAAACCATGCCCTCTGGTGATACCTCCCTGCTTTAGTCTAAAGATCCCCTCCATGTTTTACCCTATTTATTCCCTTGAGGTACTTGAAGACCTCAATCATGTCCCCATCTCTCCTCTCCTCCAATGAAAACAGGCAGAGCTCCCTTAAGTCTGTTCTCATACGTCAAATCCCTAGCCCTCGTATCATCTTTGTTGCCCTCCTCTGTACCCTCCAGGAGCTGTATGTCCCTCTTCAAGTGTGGTCTCCAGTACTGTACACAGTACTCAAGGGTGTGGTCTAACAAAGTCCATTGTACAGCGGATAGAATCACCTCCCTGCTCCTAGAGGCATCCCTACGATGCATCCCAACATCCTGTTTGCCTTGCTAGCCACTCTCCTGCATACTGGGAGTTATTCATACATGCACCACCTGACCCCTAGGTCTTTTTCCCCTAATTGAGGCCTCCAGCACCTCCCTCCCAGGGCGTACCTGTGCTTAGAGTCCCTGACCAAGATGCAACACCTTGCACTTGGTGATGTTGAAATTTAATTTCCATGTGTTGAGCCCAACTTTTCAGGGTGTCCAGGTCCTTGCAGGGCCAACCTCCCTCCCTCTCCCTCAACTACTGCTCCCCATCGTGGAGTCATCCACGAGAGACTCATTTCACACTCCTATACCCTCCCTGATGTCCGATATGTATGCATTAAACAGGATTGGACCGGGACCAGCCCTCATGGTACCCCACTACCAACCTCTCTAGGGTTCGAGGAGCTCCCCACAGACCACTACTCTCTGAGTGCATCCAGCTAGCCAGTTTTCAATCCCATCTGACCATCAAAGGCCTACTCCTAACCCCACCAGTTTCTCCACCAGACCATTGTGGGGGACAGAGTCAAACGCCTTGCTGAAGTCCAAGAATAATACATCCACAGGCTTACCCCTGTCCAGTCCTGATGTTACCCATTCATAGAACACCACAAGGTTGGTTTGACATGATCTACCTGGCACAAACCCATGTTGCCAACTATCCAGACCTCCCACCTCCTCAAGTACACCCCAATCGTTCCTTTAGTATACTTCCATTAATTTTCCCACCACTGAGAGTCAAGCTGATGGGTCTATAGTTACCTGGTACTTCCTCGACCCCTTTATGGATTGTACCACATGTGCCTCTCGGCCAATCCTAAGTACCCTCCCATTCTATACTACTGCTTTATTGTACATTAGTTTAATCCAATAAACAAAATCATGAGGTAACCCATATTTCTAATACTACAAATAAATAAGAGCAAAGATACCCTGTCAAAGGCCTTATTTTGGTCAAGTGACAAAATACAGTGCCAATTGGAGCTCTATTGGAAAATTCTATGATTTTCCTAATAATAATAATTGCAGATAGAATTTTTCTATTTGGAATGCACATAAAACTGAAAAAGGATATAATAGATCAGCCGACACTGATCTTAGTCTTTATTTAAGATTTGAGATAATATCTTAAAATCTGAATTCAAAATGGTTATAGGTCTCCAATTGCATAGAAGAGTTCTATCACCCCCTTAAAAAGGGAAGATCATTAACCCTGCTGAAAACTGCACAGGCAAACAAGGAAGACCATGTAAAAGGAGAAAACCTTCTCTAAACAGGAGTACTAAAATCTCACCAAAATGTTAAAGAATCGTATGACAACTCCATCAGCACAGGGACCATACCACCCTTAAGGAAACAAGAACTTCCAAAATTTCATGCTGGGATATGGAAACAGCTAATTTATTTATTATTTCTGGCCATTTGAAGGGGTTAAAACAACATCCTGAAAAAACTGATGAACATCACAATTAGGGTCTTAGGCCCTTCCTGCTCTTATAAAATCCTGAATAATAGAAAATAAATCATCCTGAGAGGGTTTTAAATCCCCCCTCCTTATTTTGATAATACCTCTAATCCCTAAAGAATTTCTTTTTATCTTTAAAGGCTTCAAAGGGTCACCTAAAAGGCGTTCTTTGAGTGCAAAGGAAACTCCAGATGTAAAGTCTGTGCTCTGTATACTGGCACTCCTTCAACCAGAACTTTGTTAGGGACATCTGGGAAGAACAATCCCCTCTAGAAGTGTTTGCCACAAAACAGCCCCTGAAGTTTCTTCCTAAGATTTAAATACCTTAGAAATTTAGAAGGACTCGTGTCCCATATTTTTGGAAGAATTCCCGATATCTGCTTTTTATCCGCCTCACCAATCCCATAAATCCTCATATAGAAACATGACAGATATTCAAGCAGCCAATAAGGAGGATATACCTTTTACAACCCCTGGGTCCTGTAATACAGAAGAGTTTAATTTCCAATGGGTTTATTTATAGGTTCATGCGGAGTCACTAAAGGAAAGAGTGATAAACAAGTGATCAGAATATTCAGTAATGTGAGTTCTAAGACTTCAATATACCAGACGTGGACTGGAGCATCCCAGCAGCAGCATCAACTAGGAGCAGATTTATCCTGGACTCCCTTCAGGGTGCCTTCCTCAAACAACTGGTCATGGAACCAACTCGGCAGAAGGCAATACTGGACCTTGTGCTCACAAACAGGGACAGTGTGATGGGGGTAACAGTGGGGGAGCACCTGGGTAACAGTGACCACCAGTCATTGTGGTTTGAAATCACAGAAAGAGCAGAAGCAAACCACACAAAAACACGTATCCTGGATTTTAGGGGGGCAGACTTTGGGAAAATGGGGAGATGTTTGAAAGAGGCATTAAGGGGAATGGGACAGGAATCAGGGATTGAGGAACAGTGGGCAGTATTTAAAATGGGGATTATAAGAACAACAGAATTATGCATTAAGCAGGTTAGCAAGAGGAAAGAAAAGAGGAGACCATTATGGTTTTCCAAAGAGGTAGCAAAGAAAGTGAAAGCCAAAAAGATTGCATTCAGGCAATACAAAAAGACACAGGCAGAAGGGATAGGGAGAAGTACCAGGAGAAACAAAGGGAGGCAGGGAAGTCAGTAAGGGAAGCCAAAGCTCAGACAGAAGAACACATTGCAAAATCAGTGGTTAAAGGTGACAAAACCTTTTACAGGTACATAAGTGAAAAAAGAAGGACAAAGGGAGGGATAGTGAGACTGAAGGGGGAGGATGGGATCCGCGTGAAGGATGACAACAGTAAAGCTGACATATTGAACAGGTATTTCTGCTCAGGCTTTACTAAGGAAGAGGGGGTAATGGGTCTGAAGGGAGTACAAGGGGTGAGAATGGTACAGAAATGGACACAAGTCCCTTTACACGAGAAAGGGTCCTGAAGGAACTGGAAGTAATAAAAGCTGATAAAGCAATTGGGCCAGATGGGGTGCACCCCAGGATCCTTAAAGAACTAAGAGAGGTGGTGGCTGAACCTCTGGCTATCCTGTTCAGCCAATCACTGGAAACAGGGAGGTACCCAAAGACTGGAGGACAGCAGATGTAGTCCCTTATACAAAGTGGGAACAAAGAGGAAGCAGGGAACTACAGACAGTCAGCCTCACCTCGGTAGTGGGAAGATCATGGAAGCACTACTGAAGGAGAGATTGGTGGAACATCTGGTTGTCAATGGACTACAGGACCCAAGGCAGCATGGTTTCACCAGGGGAGGTCATGTCAGACCAACCTCATTGAATTTTTTGACTGGGTGACTAGGGAGGTGGATCAGGGGAGGGCAGTGGACATGGCCTATCTGGACTTCAGCAAGGCCTTTGACACTGTGCCACATAGAAGACTATTACACAAACTGGGGAATATGGGTGTGGGCAGGACAGTAGTGTGGTGGGTAGGTAACTGGCTGGGTGGCAGGACACAGAGGGTGGTGGTAAATGGCTGTCACTCCACAGAGGGAAGAGTGACCAGTGGGGTACCACAGGGATCAGTGCTGGGACTGGTCCTATTCAACATCTTCATCAGTGACATTGCACGGGATATAGAAGGCAGAATTTCACTGTTCGCTGATGACACAAAGCTCTGTAACAGAGTAGACACACCAGAGGGTGTAGACAGAATGAGAAGGGACCTGAAGAAACTTGAAGAATGGTCAAGGGTTTGGCAGTTGAAATTCAATGCAAAGAAGTGCAAGATAATGCATATGGGGCACAAAAACCCTGGCACAATATATCAGTTAGGGGTGAGGATAGCATGCACCAAGCAGGAAAGGGATCTTGGGGTTGTCATCTCTGATGACCTCAAGGTGGGAAACAGTGTGACAAGGCATCAGGTAAAGCAAATAGGATGCTGGGATGTATAGGCAGGGCATCACCAGCAGGAAAAGGGAGGTCATAATTCCGCTATACAAGACACTAGTGAGGCCCCACCTGGAGTACAGTGTACAGTTCTGGAGACCATACCTACGTAAGGACATAGACAGGGTAGAGAAGGTTCAGAGGAGGGCAACAAAGATGGTGCATGGGTTGCATCACAAGTCCTATGAAGACAGGTTGAAGGAACTGAACATGTACTCCCTGGAGGAGAGGAGGAGAGAGGGATATGATAGAGACATACAAGTATCTTACAGGGAGGAACAGGTGCAGGAAAACACTATTTTTAAGCGAAAAGATGTTTCAGGACTAGAGGGCATGGGATGAAGTTGGAGGGAGGACGATTCAGAGGAAACATGAGAAAGAATTTCTTCACAGAACGGGTGGTGGACAAGTGGAACACCCTGCCAGAGGAAGTGGTGGGCTGAAACAATCACGGGATTTAAGAATGCATGGGATAGACATAAAGGAATTCTAGAGGTCAGGGGTAAGGGGAAATAGACTTCTAGGAAAACAAACTGAACTTACAAGCTCAAATGGGCAGACTAGGTGGGCCATAGGCCCTTATCTGCTGACACTGTCTATGTATCTATGTATCTATGTAAGTACAGATGTAGGTATTTGCATACAGTTCTTTAGTCATGTCACACAAGTCACTCAACCACGAGACAGATCTATGTTCTTCATGAATCACAGCAGTTATATATTTTTTTTTCATTTTGATGATACACTGATTGGGAACCAGAGAAAAAGAAAGTTAAGATAGCTGTGTCTGGGTCTGTTGATATTAAATCCCTCCCTCCTCAAAAAGGTTGTGATGTAGTGGTTCCTGTTGAAGATGATGATGACCCAGGGAGGGAGCATGATATAAAATATCAAGTATCAAAAGCAAATCAACAACGTACAAGAGGGTAGCATCATCAAGAAAAGCAGATGTGCATGAGAAAGGGCCCAACATTTGAAGATAGAGGGGGGCGGATCAGGGCAATGTCAGGACCTATTTTGTTTTCTCACAGAGGGTGGTGGGTGAATGGACAAAATAAAACTAATGATCAATGGGGTGGGGCACCACAGAGAAGGAACAGTGGGTCAAGGGAGGAGTCAGGGGGAGCAAATTATCCAGGAAGCCAGCTGATGAAGTGTGGACTCTAGTAGGACCTAGAAAAGAGGTGCAGCAGTAGGCAAGAGGGAGGAGAACACACATAGCAAGGCAAAGAGGGCAGGGAACATGGTTGCTTTACTAGCAACACATGGGAAAGAGGACACATTAGGAGATTGCACAAGGGATAGCACTCACAAAGAGGAGGGATTGAGGGGCATTGCTAGTGGAGAGGTTGAGCAAGGTGTAGCAGGTTAAGGGATAATACTGGGAGAGGTTAGAATTGAGAGGGAGAGGGAGGTTGGCAGTCAAACAGGAGGAGGGGGAGGAGTCTCAATTGAGAGGGGCAGTGGAGAAGACACTGGGGCACTTGGTAAAAGCACTGTCTTGAATGGCCCCAGAAACGAGAACCTGGGTGGGGGGGTGGCAACAGGCACAAGGAAAGAGGAGGGGGTGTACTGGTGTTGGGGGACTCCATACTCAAGGGGATCAGATGGGGCAGCAAGAGGGAGAGGCACAGTCGGATATGGGTGGAGTCCATACGAGGATTAAAGGTAGACAAGGCAGGACAGGCAATCCAAAGATGTGTAAGGAGGGGTAGGAGGAAACCTCACATTGTGGTACATGTGGGGACAAATGACCTAGCGAGGGAAACAGTGGGGGTAACAAGGGAGAGGACTGAGGAATTGGGAAGGTTGTGCGAGAAGACTGGGGAGTCTGTGGCCTTCTCTGAGGTACTCCCAGTACCTTGTGCAAGCACAGTGAGAAAGGAGAGGATTAAGGAGTTGAACATAAGACGTGATAGGAGTGGTGCAGTGCAATGGCTGTGGGGTGGCAGTCTTCCGGGAGACATTCTGGAGGCTGCAATGCTGCCTATTTGCAGGCACCTCTCTGGTCTGAGAGAAGAGCTTGCCCATATCCAGGCTGACCTGGCTAGGATTCAAAACCTCCTCCCCACCCAGGGACCACCAGGGCCAATGCCACTACCTCAGAGGTTGCCAAGAAAGAGGAGAGGCTGGACCAGGGTGGGCTCAGGGAGGGAGAGGGTGGTGGAACAGAGTTGCATCCCTCCAGCTGTACCTTTCCACAATTCATTCGCTCTTCTGGTGGATAATGGTTCCTCTATGGAGGCACCTGTAGTAGAGACCAAGGAGGATGCTGGGAACCTTCACAAAGGAGACCCACAGGAGGGTGGCATGGGACTCCACAGGGGAAGGAAACAACTCCTGGTGGGGGACTCAATCATTAGGGGGTAGAAATGGGGGAGGAAGGGGAGAGGGAGGTAAGGTGCCTTCCTGGCGCCACAGCTTGGAGAGACAGGAAGCGAATCCTCAGGATTGTGGGAGGAGCTGCACAAGGGAGGGAGCTGGATGTCATTGTCCACCTAGGGACAAATGACCTGGCTAGGAATGGGACCAGAGCAGTGCAAGAGGAATTTGTAGAGTTGGGGAGGGGCCTTAGACAAGTAGCACTTACAGTAACCTTCACAGAGGTGCTGCCTGTCTATGGCAAGGGTAATGCTAGGGCACTCCTTACCAGGGAATTCAATGAGTGGTTGAAAAACTGGTGTGGAGCTCAGGGTTTTGGCTTCATTGGGGACTGGGAGGCCACCTGGAGGGATGCAGACCTATACTGGTGCGATAGTCTGCATCTGCCCAGGGGGGAACCAGGATCCTAGGTGAGAGGTTTAAATGCTTCATTGGCAAACATTTAAACTAGCCAAGGGGGAGGCACTGAAAAGGAGCAGTGAAATCCCAGCCTCCCCAACAAAACATGGTAATTAGTGAGGTAAATACCAAGGTAGAGAAGTTATTAGAGTAGGACAGAGGTAAATGTAAAAGAGGCAAAGGCAGTAAGGACAGGAATGAGGCTAAAGGGGTAAGGCTATCAAAAGTGGAGGGTGATGAGTACCAATGCCCATAGTCTGTGTAACAACTCCTGAACTAGTGGCCTTGATGGAAGAGGGTTGCCTGGATATTGTGGCAGTCACAGAAACATGGTACACAGAGAACCATGACTGGGATGTCAACATACCAAGATACACAATCTGCAGGAGGGACAGGGAGGGTAAAAGAGAAGGAGGAGTAGCTCTATGTAAAGGAAGAGAGTGAAGCAACAGAACTAAAGAGTAAACAGGGAGCAGATGAGGCACTCTGGGTCACCCTGCAGACAGGAAATGGCACCACAATACGCACGGGGGTTGTATACAGACCCCCATGTCAGGGGGAAGGAATGGACAATGAAATGATAGAAGGCTTCCTTAGAATGGCAGAAAAAGGGGAGATATTATTGATGGGGGACCTGAATATGCCAGATGTTAACTGGAGCACCTTTGCTGCAGGCACATCCAAGAGCCCTACAGGGGGTATGCCTCAGACAGCTAGTATTGGAACCCACTCGAGAGGGAGCAATCTTAGACTGGGTACTCTCAAATGGGGATGGAAAAAGAATCTCAGATTTAGAGGTGGATAGCCATCTGGGAAAAAGCGACCACCAAACAGTGTGGTTCACGATAAACACAGCCATACAATCAAGCCATATAAAGCAAGAGTATTAGACTTTAGGAGGGCTGACTTTGGGAAGATGAGAGAGTGCCTTAGAAAAGCACTAGCAAACAGGCAAGAAGGAGGAGTGGAGGAACAATGGGGAGTAATGAAAACAGCCATCACAGAGGCAACAAGCCTTTGTATAAAGCAAATCAATAAAACACAATGAAGGAAAAAAACGCTATGGTTCTCAAAAGAGGTGGCAGGGAAGGTTAAGGAGAAAAGGATAGCATTCAGGAAATATAAGGAAACACAGAAGGAGCAGGACAGAGATCTTTATCAGTTAAAGCAGAAAGAGGCTGGGAAGGCAGTAAGAATAGCAAAGGCCCAAACTGAGGAAAGGATAGCCAATTCTGTTAAGAAGGGGATAAGACCTTTATAGGTACATTAGGGAGCGAAGAAAGACCAAAGGAGGATACTGAGGCTTAATAAAGGGAAGGAATGTGGGTAGAGGGACAGTGAAAAGCAGGATACTGAACAAATATTTCTGCTCAGTAGTCACAAAGGAAGAGAGGGAGGAGTACCTAAACCAAACAAGAGAAACACTCTGAACATGGGGATTGATACCAGTCCATTTACAGAAGAAAGGGTTCTGAAAGAACTAATAAAATTGTAGGTGGACAAAGCAATGGGGCCTGATGGGATTCACCCAGAATTCTAAAAAGAACTAAGGGTAGAACTAGTGACACCGCTGACTACTCTCTTAACAAATCATGGGAGGATGGGTTGGTACCTGAGGGACTGGAGGAGGGCAGATGTGATTCCTCTTCACAAAAGTGGGAGCAGAACAGAGGCAGGGAACTACAGACCAGTTAGTTTGACCTCAGTGGTAGGGAAAATGAAGGAATCACTTCTGAAGGAAAGAATTGTTGAGTACCTAGAGGTCAGTGGGGCACAGGACCCAAGGCAGCATGGATTCACGATTGGAAGGTCATGTCAGATGAATCTAATTGATTTCTTTGACTGGGTGACCAAAGTAGTAGACCAGGAAGGGGCTGTGGACATGGCCTACCTAGATTTTAGCAAGGCATTTGATACAGTCCCACACAAAAGATTAATACACAAGTTAGCCAGCCTGGGAGTGGGCCCCAAGGTGGTAGCCTGGATAAAAAATTGGCTAGACAACAGGATGCAAAGGGTAGTAGTAAATGGAGTGCACAGTGAAGAAAGGAGAGTTACTAGCGGGGTACCACAGGGTTCAGTACTGGGACCGGTCCTTTTTAATGTCTTTATAAGTGACATTGCAAAGGAACTGGAAGGAAAAGTATGTCTCTTTGCAGACGACACAAAGATCTGCAACAAGGTTGATACACAAGATGGAGTGGAATGGATGAAGGGACTTGGCAAGGTTGGAGGAATGGTCAAATATGGCAGCTCAGATTCACTGCAAAGAAGTGCATGGTAATGCACATGGGAAACAAAACCCAGGGAAAAGTACACAATGGGGGGTGAGATACTGACAACAGTAAAAATAGAAAGGGACCTGGGGATAATTATATCAGATGACCTAAAGGTGGTCAAGCAATGTGAGAAGGCAGTAAGGAAGGCTGGGGGGATACTGGGATGCATAGGAAGAGGCATCAATAGTAGAAAACAGGAAGTTGTTATCCCTCTGTACAGACAGTTGGTAAGACCACTTATGGAGTACTGTGTGCAGTTCTGGTGACCCCATCTCCGCAAAGACATAGACAGAGTGGAGGTTGTTCAGAGGAGGGCAACCAAAATGGTGCAGGGTCTGCACCAGAAGACATATGAAGAAAGACTAAAGGAGCTTAATATGTATACCCTTGAGGAAAGAAGGGAGAGAGGGGACATGATAGAAACTTTCAAGTACCTCAAGGGAATCAACAAAGTCCAAGAGGGTAGCATCTTTCAGAAAAAGAGATGTGCAAGAACAAGGGGGCACAATTTGAAGATAGTGGGGACGGCTCAGAGGTATTGTGAGGAAGTATTTTTTCATGGAGAGAGTTGTGGATGCATGGAACAGCCTCCTGAGGACGTCGTGGAGTCAAGAACAGTGGGGGAATTCAAGAATGCATGGGACAGACATAAGGCAGTCCTAGTGGGGGATAGGAGGAAGTAAGCTGTTGGTTAACTAGGATCTGCAGCTTATCTGTTAGGTAGGAAAATGGGCAGACTCGGTGGGCCAAGCGGTCCTTATCTGCTGTCAAATTCTATGTTTCAATGAACACATGGCTGGTAGAATGGTTTTTATTAAGGGGTATGGGGTTGTGGGTGGCCGGGGCAGTACCTGAGATAATAACAATCTGTTTGCAAGGGATAGGCTGCACCTGAGTGGGGGGGAGGAGAAGAAAGTATTAAAGCAAAGGCTTGGGAGGTATATTGCAACAAAGGTAGATTTAAACTAGATGGGGGGGTGGCAAGTGGACAGCAGGTAGGCAGGAATCCAATAGAGTGGAGTCACAGCCTACCCCCAGGCTAGCAGGGAAGGACTCAGGACAGCCAAAAAAGAAGGGAGTAGAAGGGATGAGATGGAGGCCAGTGAAGGGAAGAGGGCAGGATGGAGGGTGGTCTCATTGAATGCAAGAAGCTTAGGAAACAAATCAGCTGAGTTACAGACACTCTTATCAGTGTGGCGGGCGTATATAGCAGCTGTCACAAAAACATGGTCAACTGAGCACCAGGACAGGGATCTGGCAATCCCAGGATACAAATTATACAGGAAGGACTGTAAGGAGGAGGGGGTGGGGTGGCAGTCTGTGGAGGGACAGGAAAAAATGTACAAGGGATGAGGGGGAAGAAAGAAGAAGAGAGGCAATCCAGCTGCAGCTTCTAGACTCAAGGGGTAGGAAACTGAGGTTTGGGGTGGCACACAGGCCACTATCCCAGTCTGAGGAGCTTGATAGGGAATTAGCTGGACAAGTCAGAACGGTATGTAGAAAAGGGAAGGTGGTCATTGTGAGGAATTTCAACTTGTCAGGGGTTGACTGGAGCATTCCGGTCACCTCCAGTGCTCAGGAGCAAGTGCTCCTGGACGCGATCCAGGAGGGTCTCCTGACACAGTTGGTTAGTGTACCTACTAGGCTAAAGAACACTTTAGATCTGGTATTGTCGAAAGGGGAGGCAGTAAGGGAAATAAAGGTAGAGGACCCACTAACCTATAGTGATCGCCAAAGTGTGGTTTAACATCACGATGTGCAGGGAGCCAGAGAAATCAGTTACTCGGGTGGTAAACTTCAGGGTGGCAGACTTTAGGAGGATGCAGGAAGTAGTGAAAGGGAAACTGGAGGGCAAAAGGCAGGAGATGGACTTGGAGCAGACATGAGATATTATTAAATGGGGGGTTACAGAGGCAACAGAAGCCTGCACCAAGACACAGAGTAAGAGGAGCAGAGCAAGAAAACCATGCTGGTTGAACAGCGAGGTTGTGGAGGTGGTGAGGGCAAAACTAGTGGCACCAGAGGCATGGGAGGATTGGGAAGGAAAGGACAGGGAGGTATGCAAGATGGTTCAATGAGGTGACCAGGAAGGTGAGAGAAGCCAAGGCCCAGAGAGAGACTGATATTAGTGCATTGAATTAACAGGGGGGACTTTTCCCAGTTACATCAGGGGAAAAGTGCAAGGAGACAATACTGAGGATAAAGGGTGGGGAGTGGATGGAAAGGGCGACGAGCAGACAGAAGAACTGAATGAATACTTTTGCTCAGTGTTCATGGAAAAAAAGGGGACTGCTTCCACCATGGGCTGGGAGGAGGGTGGGGACAGGGGGAAGGAGGTGGCAGATGCAAGAATTGAGGCAAGTAGAGTCCTAGAGGGACTGAGAGCATTGAAGGTAGACAAGGGACCAGGGCTGGATGGTATCCACCCCAGGGTGCTGAGGGAGATGGCGGAGGTGTTGGCGGAGCCACTGGCTGATCTGTACAGCACCTCACTGGAGTCAGGATGTGTGCCACTGAACAGGAGGACAGCACACATAGTACCATTACACAAGAGTGGGCCAAGGGATGAACAGGGTAATTATTGTCCGGTAAGTCTCACTTCCATAGTGTGCAAACTCATGGAAATTACACTAAAGGAAAGACTGGTGTCATACCTGGAGGGCAATGGCCTCCAGGATGTGAGACAGCATGGGCTTGTTTCAGGGAAGTCTTATCAAACCAACTTGATACAATATTATGGCTGGGTGACAGGTGAGCTGGATAAGGGTAATGTGGTTGATGTTCTTTTATAACCCCACTGCAAATGGGGGTAACCAAAAGTCTTCTAGGAGCCTGCCTGAATGCTCCAAGTCTGGGCGGTGTTCGGCGTCTGAGCTGTTTAAATGTGGTTCCAAGTGAGTGCTATTTGAGCCTCCGCGTACTGTCTCTTTAAGAGCTGTCTGCTTGCAGACTTAATTAGTTTGTATGGGGGGACTGTGTATTTAACGCACGAATCCCGCCTGAGCTGTGGATAAATCTCTCTGTTTCTGCCGTCGCTAAGAGCGCAGAAGGAGCCTAAATGAAAGATGTAACTGCTTGCCTGAAACCAGTTAGAGTGTGAAGTAAAATGCAGTTTGTCTAACCTGCCTTTCTTGCAGCTGGGACTCTGTGTGTGTTACCCCTCCATTTTGGACCTAAACTGCTGTGCTGGGCCACTTGGGTTAAGGGCTCCCTAAAATGGAGCCTGTGGATGAATCAGAACTTGGACTCTTAATTTTGAGCTAGCCACAAGGGGATTATATGGGCAGTGACTCTGGAAACGTTGTTTGACCTTGGTGCCTTTTTCTACAAACAGAGGGAGTCATATTGTGAGTGACAGCTGAATCAGCTAACAGAATAGTGTGGAGCTAAAGGAAATGCCCTGCTCTGTGACTGGAAAGAGCAGATCAGTTGTGGCAGTGAAGAGAGAAGGAGCTGTGTTCTTCTGCGGTGTATAGTTTCATGTGGGAAGCGCATGTGAGGCCCTGAGTTTCGGTCTGCAGCCTTTGTGAGTGCCAGTTTGGACTGAATCTGAGTTGTGATGAGAAAGAAGCACTAGAAGTGTGGAAACCAGGCTCATCCTGTAAAAGACTGGAGAAATTGCTGAATCGCGCTCGGTCTGTCAGGAACTGAAGGTGCTGTGTGTGCTCCTGGGTATTTCGTAGTAATTGCGATCGGGATCGAGGAGCAGCCTGCCTGGTATAGTACTTTCCTTTTACATATAAATGTGCGTAGTGCTTTGTGAAATCACTATTTCAAATCCCTGTACAGGGAATTGTGTGCTGAGCTGGAAGTAAACCCCAGCTTAATTGGACTACATCTATTTGCTATCAACTGCAGTGGGGTCCAGTCACAGGACCTTGTCCTCATGCCCTGTTCTTCTGTTATTCCAGAGGGACATTCTCCATCTGATCCTCAGCTTGGGTGTTGTGAGTACAAATCAGGGTATTCCCCTGCAGCTTGTTTTCAATCACAAGTATGTAATCTAATTCTTGTTGTTTCACTGTTTCATGGACTGAGCCCTCTGGTTCCGGATTACAATTGGGTGTTGTGCATATATTTTCTTCTACAGGGCCCTATCCATCTGCACCTGCTGGCCAAATCCCAGGCAACGGATCTGGATAGCTCCCCCCAACCTGGGTACCCAGAGTGTGACTTTTCAGACCCTGTATATGTGCACAGTAATGTGATTTAATGCCACTAATTAACCTGATTTCCCCCTCCCGTGTTACTGTTCCCTAAATAAATCAGAATTGTTGTTGTTGCTAAACTTTAAACAGTCTGAAGCATCAGTACCTTCATGTCAAGAACTATATTGGGTTGTGTATGCTGCTTAACCTTATTTTTCAGGGGGTCCTCAGAGATGAACCTGCGAACCAGACCCGAGGATAAGCGGTACCTTATGAATGAGCAGTGTGTACATGTGGGGTATTGGTACTGTAACTCCTGTGAATCATGTGGGCCATTAGAGGGATTAGGAGGGGGTCTCAGTGTCCCAGAGGTCTGTGACCAAACTAGACTAACCATTACAAACCCTGACCTCTGGGTGGAGGCAGCCGGAATAGAACCTAGGCCCCTCAACCTGTCAGTAGTCAAGCAGGCAGGGGTAGTAGTCCTTGGGATAGCGCCACCTGGGGGTTACATCTTGGAGGCTCACTGCTGGGATTTTGTGTCCTCTAGTGGCCACATTTGCAAACCACTGTTAAAAAAAAAATAAATGGGTACCCCGACAGAAGTGGCTGTGCACCAGTTGGTGGAGTGGTGTACTGGGGAGTAGATCGACCCCCAAAATGCTATGCTTATCCTGGACATCTCTCTGGGTATCAATATGGACACTGTACAGGGAGCACTTTCCAAGGTGAAAGGTTTACAAAACCCTGTGGTGGTGGGTCCACATGCTGATCTGCTCACCCACACTTTCGTGGCCCTAGTAGAGTATAAGGACCACATAG
The DNA here is from genome assembly GCA_016271365.2 of Neoceratodus forsteri. Taxonomy (NCBI): domain Eukaryota; kingdom Metazoa; phylum Chordata; order Ceratodontiformes; family Ceratodontidae; genus Neoceratodus; species Neoceratodus forsteri. Next base: position 1,409,688,156 of record CM057452.1, read on the forward strand.
ATAGCTCCAAAGTGCCACAAACTATTACCCTAGAGGGAGCCCTCACTGCCTGGAGAGTGATAATTAAGGACAGTAGAGACCTGGGGGGAATGAGCCCCCCCACTATCTGAAACTTTTGAGGAGAAATGTGCTAAATTATTGCTGGAGAAAGGGAAAACTGTGGAGGACTTGAAGAAACTATTCTTGCCACCTGGGGGTGTTCCTCCCCCAACACCCTCTCCCACTCCAGTACCTGTTATGGTGGCTTAACCAATGCAGACTCCTATTTCTGCACCTGCCATTAATCATGACTTCTTACAAGGTTGAGGATCTTCTGTACCTCCCCCCTCAGGGGAGGATGATTGGGACACCTGGATAGATTGTGTTGCCCCCCTGAAACTGAATGGCAGTGTGTGGAGGCTGAGAAATGAAAAAGAATCATAGAAAGTCTGAGGGGACCTGCCCTAGAGGCCATTAAATTTTTGAGGCCCACAAATCCTGATGCTTCTGCCCAGAAGTACCTTTCTGCGCTTGAAGGCAATTTTGGGAGCACTGAGTCAGGGGAGAAAATGATGTGGAAATTTCAAGGTACAAAACAGTGGCCAGGGGAAAGTTTTTCTGAATATGTTACTTGTCTGGAAAGAGCTCTGCAGAAGGCTTAGCGAAAAGGTGGGGTAGCCGCCAGTGACTTAAACCGTGTAAGGTTGGAGCACCTACTGCAGCATGCAAAATATTCTAAATTGCAGCTCCTTCAATTAAGGCTCCCAGACAGAAGGGGTAACCCACCGGACTGTTGTGACTTAATAAAAGAACTTTGGGAGGCTGAAGATGAGGAGGGGGATTCTAATACTGGAGTGAGTGCAGCCCAAGTGATCACAGCATCGGGAGGTCCTTGTGAAGTGGGGACCAATGAGGGTGTGCCACCATGGGATGAACTGCTGAGAGAGATCAGGGAATTCAAAAACAGTCTCTTTATGAAGGCCGCGCCTGCAAGTTCAGGCCCCGACCTATATCAGACTGCATCAGCTATGGGGGCGGGTGTACCCATCCAGGCATCTCCTGCTGACAACAGCTCAAAGTTCGATGTCTTGACCATGGAAGTGGGAAAATTGATGAGATGCCTCCAAATGCTTATCAAGCCGCAGACAGAGATGGCACCAAGGTGTCCAGTTAGTAGTACCCCCATCCTGGCTCCCAGTGTGACGCCTCGGCCAGCTCAAACTCCAAAAAGTATGTTTTTCTATAATTGTGGGAAGGATGGGCACATGAAGAGAGAATGCTGGTCCCCAAAAGACACAGACAAAGTTGTATATAGGCTACAAGGAGAGCTTGGGAGAACAAATCAATGGTTAAGAGGTGCACAAAATGATCCCAGTGAGGGTCAGAAACATGCTAACTCACGTCCCTTTGTGGCAAGGTCATTTGCCCAGGCCCCCACTACCGCTTCTCCAGACTGGTCCAGAATAGTGGGTCCCTCCATGGAGACCACTGTAAAGGTGAAAGGAGTGTCTACAAGAGCTATATTAGACAGTGGGTCCCAAGTGACAATTATGTTCCAGGATTGGTATCAGAAGCATTTGTCAGATGTACCCTTACAACCATTGGAAGGACTGCATGTATGAGGATTAAGTGAGAAGGCCTACCCCTACTCCGGGTATATCTCAATTTGGCTGTCTTTCCCCACCTCTGTGGCTGGAGTGGCAGAGCAAGTAGAGACCCTGGCCTTAGTGTGTCCGCCTACTGGACTGTATGCTGGGGTTCCGCTACTAATTGGGACGAATGCGCATATATTTGGATGGTTGGTGCAGTTGTGTTATGAGACACAGGGGTCACAGACTGGTAGAGCTTTAAGAATTCTGGCATTGATCAAGAAGGCCTATGATGCCCAGAGAGATGCTGACAAAGTTGAACCAGAGGAACCGTTTGGAATTGTCTGGAAAAACGATCCTGAGTCTCTGATCCTGGCACCAAATGCCCAGTGTACCTTACAGGGAGAGGTCCGTATCAGAAAGGATGTCAAGAATAAAATCCTCATGCTGGATGCTCCAGGTAATGGGAAATTGCCAGAGGGACTGCTGGTCAAACCAAGTATTTTGCCTGCCAGAGCCCATGCTTATGCCAGATGGGTAATGGTCCAAGTTCATAATGTGTCTGACAGAGAGATTCAAGTAAATAGAGGTTGCACCCTGGCTAATGTGCATTGTGCAGATACTGCAGTGTTTTCTAGTAACAAGTGTTCCGGGGAGAATGACAGAGTGACGCCCGACTTGTTTGATTTTGGTGATTTCCCATTGTCAGCCGAATGGAAGATGAGAATCAGTAGAAAGCTTGCCCAGAGAGACCAGGTGTTTTCTTTCAAAGAATGGGACATAGGATGTGTGCAAGGAGCTGAGCACCACATCCGGCTGCATGATGAAAGGCCATTTAGTGAGAGGTCTCGACGCCTGGCACCTGCTGACATAGATGATGTGAGATGGCATCTGCAAGAGATGCTAGCTGCTGGTGTAATACAAGAATCCAGAAGCCCATATGCTTCACCTATTGTGGTAGTGAGAAAAAAGAATGGGACAGTAAGGATCGTGAGTGGATTATCGCACCTTGAACCTGTGGACTATCCCTGATCAGTACACAATGCCCCACATCCAGGATGCTTTAAACTGCCTGAATGGTAGCAAGTGGTTCTCTGTGCTGGATCTTCGCAGTGAGTACTACCAGACCCCGATGGCCCTGGAAGACCATGAGAAGACAGCCTTTATCTGTCTGCTTGGCTTCTATGAATTCATGAGGATGCCTCAAGGGATTTCAGGTGCCCCAGCCACTTTTCAACAACTGATGGAGCGTGCCGTGGATGATGTTATTGTGTTTGGCAGCTCACTGGAGGAACATGAGAGCAGATTGTTCAAGGTGTTGGACCGACTGGAAGACTTTGGTCCAAACTGAACATCAGTGCTAACTCCAAGTTACTTGAGTTGCCCTCTAGGTATGGTGCCCCTGCCCCATCCAGCCCCAAGGTAGCTGATAAGAAAGAGCCCCCTCTCTTCAGGTTTCATGTACAGGAGGTAATAACCTGTTCAATGTGTGTATAATAAGGTGTAAAAAGTGATGTACTGAAAAGTTTCAGAAATATGTTTCTGGTAAGGTGATATGTTGACTGATGATTACATGTATAAGCCTAATGTGATACTGATGTAAATGTATATGGTTGCATTGAAACTTATCAGAGTACTTACTTGATGCGGACGCCAGGTTTTTCCAGGCCAGGAAGGGTGTAACCCCCCTGCAAGTGGGGGTTCCCAAAAGTCTTCCAGGAGCTTGCTTGAATGCTCCAAGTCTGGGTGGTGTTCGGCATCTGAGCTGTTTAAATGTGGCTCCAAGTGAGAGCTATTTGAGCCTCTGCGTACTGTCTCTTTAAGAGCTGTCTGCTTGCAGACTTAATTAGTTTGTAAGGGAGGACTGTGTATTTAATGCTCGAATCCTGCCCGAGCTGCAGAGAAATCACTTCTTTTCTGCAGTCGCTAAGCGCGCAGAGGGAGCCTAAATAAAAGATGTAACTGTTTGCCTTAAACCAGTTAGAGTGTTAAGTAAAAATGCAGTTTGTCTAACCTGCCTTTCTTGCAGCTGGACTCTGTGATTGCTACCCCTCATTTTGGACCTAAACTGCTGCTGGGCCAATTAAGTTAAGGGTTCCCTAAAATGGAGCCTGTGGATGAATCAGAACTTGGACTCTTAATTTTGAGCCAGCCACAAGGGGATTGTATGGCAGTGACTCTGGGAAATGTAGTTTTTACTCGTGGCACTTTTTTCTACAAACAGAGGAAGTCTTATTGTGAGTGACAGCTGAATCAGCCAACAGAATATTGTGGAGCTAAAGGAAATGCCCTGCTCTGTGACTGGAAAGAGCAGATCAGTTGTGGCAGTGAAGAGAGAAGGAGCTGTGTGCTTCTGCAGTGTATAGTTTCGTGCAGGAAGCGCGTATGAGGCCCTGAGTTTTGGTCTGCAGCCTTTGTGAGTGCCGGTTTGGACTGAATCCGAGTTGTGAGGAGAAAGAAGCACTAGAAGTGTGGAAACCAGGCTCACCCTGTAGAAGACTGGAGAAATTGCTGAATCATGCTCGGACTGTCAGAAACTGAACCTGCTGTGTGTGCTCCTGGGTATTTCATAGTAATTGCGATCGGGATCGAGGAGCAGCCCGCCTGGTATAGTATTTTCCTTTTACATATAAATGTGCGTAGTGCTTGTGGGAAATCGCTATTTCAAATCCCCTGTACAGTGAATTGTGTGCTGAAGCTGGAAGTAAACCCCCAGCTTAATTCGGACTACATCTGTTTGTTATCAACTGCAGTGGGGTCCAGTCACAAGGACCTTGCCCTCATGCCCTGCTCTTCTGGCAATCCAGAGGGACATTCTCCATCCGATCCTCAGCTTGGGTGTTGTGAGTACAAATCAGGGTATTCCCCTGCAGCTTGTTTTCAATCACATGTGTGTAACCTAATTCTTGTTGTTTCACTGTTTAATGGACTGAGCCTCCAACTCGGATTACAATTGGGTGTTGTGCATATATTTTCTCTACAGGGCCTATCCATCTGCACTTGCCAGCCAACCCGGGCAACAGACGGCTAGCTCCCAACCTGGGCAAATCAGAGGTGACTTTCAGACCCTGTATGTGTGCAACAGTAATGTGATTTAATGCCACCACTAACCTGATTTCCTCCCATGTTACTGTTCCCAAATAAATCAGATTTGTTGTTGTTGTTAAACTTTAAACTGCCTGAAGTTTCAGTACCTTCATGCCAAGCACTGTATTGGTTTGTGTATGCTGCTTAACCTATTTTTCAGGGGGTCTCAGAGACGAACCTGCAAGCCAGTCTCGAGGGTAATGGTACTGTTCGAATGAACAGTGTACATGTGAGCATTGGTACTGTAACTCCTGTGCATCGGTGGGCCATTAGTGGATTAGAAGGGTCTCAGTGTCCCAGAGGACTGTGACCAAACTAGACCAACCATTACAAACTCTGACCTCTGGGTGGAGGCACCTGCCATAGAACCTAGGCCCCTCAACCTGTCAGTAGTCAAGCAGTCAGGGGTAGTAGCCCTTGGGATAGTGCCACCTGGGGGTTACACTTTACTTGGACTTTAGCAAGGCCTTCGATTCAGTGTCTCATGGGTAGCTTGGGAGGAAGCTAACTGGTGTAGGAGTAGGGGCAGAAATGATGAACTGGATTACAAGCTGGCTGAGTGGGAGACTGCAACAGGTGGTGGTGAGAGGGGGGAGATCTCAATTCCAAGGCTGGTGATGAGTGGGGTGCCACAGGACTCTGTGCTGGGGCAAGTATTATTTGGGCTCTGTATATCAGACATTGCACATGGGTGGTGAGCAAGGTAAGTCTGTTTGCTGATGACACCAAAATTGAAGCAGTGGTGGATGGAGGGGAGGGATGGAAGCAGCTGCAGGGGGGACCTAAGCAAGCTACAGGAGTGGTCAGAAAGGTGGAAGCTGGGGTTCAATGCAAAGAAGTGTATGGTGGGGATCAAGGGAGGTGGCAGGGAACTACAGGCCTGTCAGCCTGACATCGGTGGTGGGCAAGGTGATGTAGGGCATTGTCAAGCAGAGGCTAGGGGGACCTGGAAAAGTGAGGGTGCTTGGATGATAGACAGCATGGATTCATCCCAGGGAAATCACGTCAGACAAACCTTGTGGAGTTCTATGACTGGGTGATGAGTGCCTTGGACCTGGGTAGACCAGTGGATGTCCTCTTTCTAGACTTCAGCAAGGCATTTGACTCTGTTCCTCACGAGGGCATGTAGGATAAGCTGGGAGGAATGGGGGTGGGGAACCAGATGATCAGATGGATAGACAATTGGCTCCAGGACCGGACCCAGAGGGTCATAGTTGGTGGGATAGTCTCATCCCCAAGGAGGGTCATTAGTGGGATCCCACCAGGATCAGTCCTTGGGCCCCTCCTGTTCAACGCCTATGTCTCTGACATAAGGACAGGTATCAGGAATGAGATGAGTCTCTTTGTGGATGACTCAAAACTGGGGGCAGTGGTGGATGGGGAGGAGGGGAGGGTTGCCCTACAGGGGGATCTGGAGGCTCTGGAAAGATGGTCTAGAAAGTGGAAGCTGAGGTCCAATGCAGGGAAATGCAAGGTACTGCACCTGGGGGCCAGAAACCTGGGCCAAGTGTATACCCAGTGGGGGGGGAAGGTTACAAGTCTCGATGGCTGAGAGGGACCTGGGGGTGGTGGTGGCTGTCAAGATGAACAACTTGGAGACTTGTAGGAGGGCAGCAACTAAGGCCAACAGGATGCTGGGATGCATCACTAGGGGGATCATCTCCAGAAGGAGGGAAGTAATACTCCCTCTGCATAACTGCTTGGTGAGGCCACACCTCGAGTACTGCGTGCAGTTTTGGAGGCCACACTTAAAGAGGGACATTAAACTCCTGGAGAGTGTCCAGAGGATGGCAATCAAAGTTATTTGGGACTTGTGGGACAGGATCTATGTGGAGAGGCTCGAAGAGCTAAATATGTACATTGGAAGAGAGAAGGACCAGGGGGCATGATAGAGTCCTTCAGGTACATGAAGGGGTAAATAAGGGAGGAGCAGTCAGGGTGCTTTGAAGGAAGGAGGAGGGGGCAACTAGAGGGCATGGGTGGAAGCTGGGGGGGGGAAATTTAGGGGAGAAATGAGGAGGTGCTACTTCCCTGAGAGGGTGGTGGAGCCATGGAATGCACTGCCCAGAGGGCTGGTGGACGCAGAGATGGTGGAGGCGTTCAAGAGGGGGTGGAACAGGCAAAGGGGAAGGGTTCTGGAAGCAAAGCCCAGTGCAGCAAGACTATCCAGGACTGGGAAGGGAAAGCCAGAGAGGGCGAGGGGCAGCAAGATCAGCTCCCAGGGTGGGGGCTGACCAAACGAGCAGGACACGAAAGACCATTAGGCCTATTCTGCTGGAATTTTAGTATGTTAGTTATGCACTTTGGGAAAGTGCCCAAGGAGAGAATACTGGCTGGGGGGGTAAGCTGGGGATCACTGAGGAGGAGAAAGATCTAGAGGTAATGATAACAGGGACCATGAACAACACTGCCCATTGCAGGAGAGAGGCTGCAAAAGTGAACAAAATGCTGGGGTGCATAGCGGTGGGGTTTTCATCCAGGTGAAGAGAGGCAATCTTGCCCCTCTTCAGGTCACTGGAAAGGATGCACTTAGAATATTATGTGCAGTTTTGGAGGCCATACCTAAAATGTGGTATCAGGCTACTACAGGGGTGCAGAAGAGGGCAACAAAGATGATATGTGGAATGAAGCGGAGAGACTATGAGAGCAGTCTGGGAGACCTGAATATGTACACTCTGGAGGACAGAAGGGACTGGGGGGACATGACAGAGACATTCAAGTATGTGAGGAGAATCAAGATGGATAGGGCAGATGGTGTCTTTAAGCTAAGGAGGGGGAGGGACACCAGGGGGCATGGGCTAAGAATAGAGGAGGGAAGATTTAGGAGGGAAATGAGGAGACACTATTTCACAGAAAGGGTGGTAGCAAAATGGAATGCTCTACGAGAATGAGTGTTATCATGTAATTCTGTGAACAGCTTCAAAAGGGCATGGGACAGGGAACAGGGGAGAGTAAGGGTGTGGAAGGTGGGGGGTGGCAGTGGGATGACAAAAGAAGGGGGTGGGGCAGCTGCAATCTGGGGTGCTAGCTGAACACTCCAGCAGAGTTAGATAGACTGGATGGTCTGTTTCTGCTGACAAATTCTTATGCCCGTATGTTCATATGTAACGTTATGATGGGACAGCAGCAGTTGAAGCATCTCCATAATTTGTAACTGGTGCCCCTCAATTCATTCCAACTGCTGCTCAACATTGTCAAGACAGTGGTTAACAGCCTCCAACATACTCTACATCAGGCACAGATCGGCCTGTATGGCAGGAAGTTGGACAGGGTTGCCACCGTCACCTGATGCAGGTTATGGAGCTGGAGCATCCAGCTGCTGATCCGTGCCCTTCCCAGCTTCACACTACCACTTGCAGATGGACTCCATGTTGCCCTCACTTCCCCAGCAGGGCCAGCAGGTGCATTACTGCCATATTCTGCAACCTTGGCCTGCCACTGTACATGGTGGTGGTTGTACAGGTGGGTGTGGCTGACCACCTGTGCCAAGATGAATTTGCTTGGGGAATGGGCACCTCCACACCCACAGATTACATGTCACTACACTGCTGTCCCCAGGCAGTGTAGTAAAGAACTCCCACACTAATGAGGTGCAGGGAGGACCAGGCACAGGTGGGGGCAGGTGTTGTTGGAGCCAGGGGCTGCTGCAGCAGTAAAACTCTCTTTCAAGCATGATTCACTTCCTGCTTACCTGAAGCATGTGACCTAGACTGTGTAAGCCATGTGATGTTTGTGGGCTGCCTGTAAATTCTCACTCTGCCCTTAAAGGTGGAGTGAGCAACCAATGCGAAGTCATTATCACCATCATCACAAGTCGAATTGGCAAAGTAGCACTTTCAATGGGCACTTTGCTTAGCCATAAAGTAATCTGAAGTGGTGTACTTTACGTCTGCTTTGTTGGCAGAATTTAACTTCACTGTATCTCTATACACAACCTCTTTCTCCTACTACAAGATGAAAGTGAAGCTCTCTTTCAAGCATGAGTCCCTTCCTGCCTGCCTGGAGCATGTGGCCTACACTGTGTAAACCACGTGATGTGGGCTACCTGTGAATTCTCACTCTGCCTTAAAGTGAAGTAAGGTGGAGTGAACAATGCAAAGTCATAATTACAATGCAAAGTGGTGAAGTGAGGGCTTAAAATGGGCACTTTGCAAAGCGGGATTGCAACACAAAGTGGGCCACTTTGCGTCCACTTCGCAGGCGGAATTTAGCTTTGCTGCATCTCTAGTTTAGACTGGTATGGGGGAGATTTAAAACTGACATTAGGAAGCACGTGTTCACAGAAGATGGTGAAAAAATGAACTGGATTGCATAGGGTGTGGTTAGAGGCAAGGTTTGGTCTTAGCTTCAAGGTTGCTGGGATAAATTCAAGGGAATGGTAACTAATGCAAGCTGCACCTATCACAGTGCAGCAGCACTGATTCACATGGCTGCTGTCAGCCATTCAGCCAGCATATCCCCCTCCTGCCCCAATTTGTGCTTAACAGTGGCAGTGGGTTCTCAATGCCACCACTAGTATTCCACTGCCAACTGACACAGCATCCACAGATTCCAATGGTTGGATGCCCAACCCCAACACCAGACAAGACAAAAACAACCCCCCTAAATAACTCCATTGGTTGGGTGCGCAACCCCTCACACTGAAAGAGGCACCCTCCCCACTAAATCCAGTGGCTGGGTGCCTAACCCACTACAGGAAAACAAAGGAAAATCCTTCTCCTCAACTAAACCTGGCAACTGGATACTGAACTCACTGCCAGAGAGATCAACAACAACCAGAAAAATAACAATACCCCTAACTCATTTGGCAGTCAGGTGGCCACCTCTGCCACAGGACAAAATAACAAAACACTCCACCACCAACTAACCCCAGCAGTCAGGTGCCCAACCCTACCACAGAAATAAACACTCCCTTAAGTAACTCCAGTGGTCAAGTGCCCAAACCTGCCACTGGACATCGATGACCCCTCTCCCCCACAGCTTGCAATACTGGGGTACACACTCCTGATGCCGCAAAACAACAAATCAACACTGGGGTTCCAATCCCCAGTGCTGGTACTCAAAATAAAAAAAAATAAAACTACCACTCATCATCCTCTTGTATTTTCAAAGCCTAAAAAAAGAAAAGAATCCCTCAATGTGTTCAGATCCCCCCAACCTTTCCACTCCCCATTCCCCACCCCAAGCCATCACATAGTAAACCCGTCCCCCCATACTCCTTACTTATCTATCTGGGATCCACCACTGAACTCCTCTTATGACCACCGAACATCCTGTTCCTATTAATGCTGATCAGGAACTGACTGAAAACAAGGTAAGCCCTGTTAATGACTTTTTTAATGGCTTTTAAATGTTTACTTATAATGTTGTCATTTTAAAACATTTTTGCACCAATTTTCAGTATAGTGTTCTCTTTACCACACCTTATGAACAAGACAGGTGTCATTTTTAAAATTCACTTAAAAACATATTTTTTATTTATTTATTTATTGAAATATTTCACCAGGAAGGCACACTGAGTGACAAGTCGCTCATCTCCCGGTGCAACCTAAGTGGAAGGGGTGCAATAAGGGCACAAACATATTTTTGCAGTCACAATGTACAATCACCTTTTGGATAGGATTTAAAAAATCCACCTGTCTTGATCGCAAAGTGGGGTCATAAAAAGACTATGTTGAAGAGGTTGGGTCAAAATGTCACATAACTGACATTATGAAGAAGCATTGATTTTTTACTATTTACTCATAACTTTGTGATTTTTACAGATTTTGGCCCCACATTTTCAACAAAACCATCCTATCTTAATTCAAGAACATGACAGGTGTCATTTTTCAAATCCCCTTCAAAATATGTTTGTTGCTGTTGCTCCTCTAAATCATATTCTGGGTGGGATTTAAGAAATTCCACCTATCTTGATCATAAGGTGGAGGTCATAAGAGACTATATTGAAAATATAGTGTCAATATGTCAAAAAACAACAAGCTATAAAGAAATATTGAATTTGTCCAACATTTACTCATAACATTAGTTTTGCAGAGTTTGGTCCCAAATTTCCAACATAGCCCTCTTGTTACCCCACTTCGTGAACATGACAGGTGTCATTTTTCAAATCCCCTCTGAAATATTTTTAGAATTGCTCCACGAAATCATCTTTTGGACAGGATTTAAAAAAATTGCACCTGTCTTGATCATAAGGTGGGGTCATAAGAAGACTATGATAATATCAACAAATAATTAAGTGATAACAAAAGATTGAACTTATAAAGATGTTTTTCAGATCTAAGGTCCCTATATTCAAACAACATGGCACTAACAGGGTTAGTGACACAATAATGGTGACTAACATAGGTCAACAGGGTAGGGGCCATATTCAAAGGCCCCTGCTGCGCTGCACTGACCTGACTGAGCAACCATGCAGAATGTACCACGTAAATAAGGGTGCTGCATTATATTCAGTCAGTTTCTGCAGAAATAAACAGTCTTTGTCATAATGCTGTTTAATGCTGCCAAAACTCTGCCTTATTCCTGCACACAGTCCCCTCTTTGACTGTATGTCTTGTAGCTGTCTTGAATATTCCTGGTTGTTTTGTGGTTTCCCCCACCTCCTGATCACCCATTCAGTAAGTATCTTGAATTTTCCTGGAATCCTATATTTAATGTTTACTGACCTAACCTAATAGATTTATTGTAATGTGTTTAAACTGTGACTGATTCCAGTCTGTATCAACTCATGCTATTCATGACTCTGTATTATTTCCTAATCCATTGTGTCTGTCCCTATTAGATACTATGTACTATGTATTTTGTACTATTCTTTGTACTTGCTTACATCACCAGTGTATGTACCACCCCTCCCCCAGGAAGCATCTGGACTCGAGCAATAGCCTGCTCAGTATGCCTTCCTGGTAAACGCTACATAAATAAATGAATAAAGTCTAGTGATCCCTTAAGCCCCAGTCATTTGTCCTGTAGCTGTATGATATCTGGTATATTTCTCGTGGTCTATTGACTCCCACCTGACCCCCACTCAGGACCCTTATTTCAGAATCCCTCTTACACTGGTTACCTAAACAACTGTTAGTCACAGTCTCTCATTGACAAGTAGATGGCTTTTCTGTAGAATCACTTATGGACAGTCTGACAGTGGCTGTCTGAGGTGGTTAGCAGAGGGCTATTCTGGTTACTGCCACTATGGGCACAATTCAGCTTAGGTGTCCAGACTGAGTGGTTAGTGAGGGGAGGAGGGTACAGAGCAGATCAATCAGGATGGGGTTATATGTCCTTAGGGTAAAATATTAATTCACCAGGAATTTTCAGGACAACTAGAGGATCTGTGATCAGGGGTGGGGGGACATCTAGACAACCAGAAATATTTGAGACATCTCTAGGATGGGTGAGAAGGGGTGGAGGAATCACTGGATCACTAGGAAAATTCATGGCAGCTACAGGATGGGCACTCAAGGGGTACACATATATGCTCATAAGCCCATACTGGGCATGCAAATAGCATATAGTGCCTGATGTCCAAATGTCTCATTAAGGTGTGAGGTCAAAATACGGGCCACAGGAACCTGGATGCTATTCCATTTGGGATGTACAAAACTTCATTGGGCTCATGTGGTCCATATTCAGTCAGGGTTGTGTCAGCACAGTGCATAGTCACTATGTGCTACATTGACACAGACCCATATTAAGAGACCGATCTCTGGTCAGGCGCACTAACTGTCTCAATATTGCATTGAGCTGGCAGTGTTCTAATTGTTGTGCAGTGCTCCAGTCAGCACAGCACACAGGTTGGCTCTGAATATGGGAGACTATATCCCTTAGTCCAGTGGACCACAAAGTCCAAAAGACAGGGTAAGAAAGGTATGTCTGTAGCCTCAAGATACTGTTGCTCTAACTTGTAGCAGTATGCAAATAAACATGATCAGCATTGGCAAATGCTTCTTATATAGGGAGCTGCAATCATTTATTACTAAAGAGAAACCTTTTACCTCATTTTACTCTGCAAGAACGATGATCTTGTTTTTTTTTTTTTTTTACTTTTTTCTCCATACCAGGATCTCAGAACATCAGCTTTCCAATATTCAACAAAGTAAGGCAAGCAAAAAACTAAATGCTTCATCTGGGGTGAGAGTAGAGGTTTAAGTAAATTATTTCAGAATATAACAATGGGAATGTATTTGATTTTATGATAGACTTTAATAGAATTATTTTAAAGACAAGAAAAAACTAACAACCAGGAAAGCAAAGCAAGGCTACAGGATATGTTGTGTGGACCACCACCCTTTGATCATTCACTGGTTACATGAGTAGATACTGTAGTCCTCGGAGGGGGGTGTCTGATCAGTACATTTTCTGAACAGTGTTTGGTATCAGAATTTGAGTGATATACTTTATAGATTTTCTAATATAGCAACAAGGGTGGCAGACTCAAGTAGATAAAGGTGTGTGAATACAGAACTATATGGCCGCAGTGTCAGAAGGCGTAGGACAGGAATACACAGTTCAGTACTGCACCACCAACACAGATTTTAAAACGTGTAGTTCTACTCTCTCCACATTGTGAACAAAATGAACTGCTCTACTAGAGAGGAAAAAGGTTGAGACAAGATCTTCTGGCTTTCTCAAGTTATCTTAAAATCAGGGACAAATCCATTGATATGCTGCTGAAATACAGTGAAACAGAGATATTTACACCCTCTTCCACAGCAATGAGACCATCAGGGAATGATGCCAGGGATTATTGTACTAAGCTGAAATTAAAGGTATGGGCTGGAAACATAGGGAAAGTGGCTTGGGGATACAGACATATGAATTTGCCAGCAGAAGAAGGTGTTTCGGTGTATCACAGTTAGGTCTGCAACATTAGACAAAGAGCCACATGTGGCTATTTGCCTGTGTTTATGCTGCTAAGTTGCTCCTTAACCTCAAAGGTCCAATGTTTATGCATTTATACATCACTGCTACAGTGATTCAGAATATAGTTATTTGAAACAATGAATGCAGATGGTTTGACATCTGGTCTATGTAGAGCCATATTTTAAAGGCCATGTGCATTCAACATCACATACACACTGATGTCCATTATGCTTGGACAATTATAAGCATCAAACATATATACATAAGGAGACTACCAGCACTGCAATATTCCCATATTTTATGTATGAGTCAGTATTTCCAACTGTGTATAGGCCTTGACGAGTAATAACAGGAGAAGGACTTTGCAAAATGTATCTTCTCCCGCAGAATTCTGGGTGAGTTATGATTTTGAATCTGTGAAATTTTGTGAAACTTCCATGAACATTGCGTAAACTTTGCTAAAATGTATTTTTAATTATTTCTATCCAATTTAAAAGTCTTTGTTCACATTACCAAATTTGGCATTGTGAATTTTTGTTAGCTAATTGACCTAAAAATTAGGCTGCATATGCCTCAATGCCGTAATATTTTGCTCAGAAGCTGGTCATGTTATAAGCAGCCAAAGACGGCACAATATCATCCATATTTAAAGTTGAATTCCATGAGCGTTTGTGAAAATGACTGTATGTAATTTTGTGATAATTTTGTCCGAGCCTTATCCATACATTTTGCCTAGCCATGCACTTAAGCTGCTCCTAGTAGGAAGTAAAAGGCTGGGGAGAGTGACAATAAGGCAGCATTCATGGGTACTGAATAGTAAAAGTGCAATGGTGCCAAGTGAAGGCCTTCAATGTGCATTAGTTAATATTTTCTTGCATTATGCTAGCTAACCACTAGAGCTCACTAAATGACGTGTGTAGGCACATGCATGCAGAGTATTGTTTCTGTACAAAGCCACCTGTTGACTGTTTAACAACCCCATAGCTAATAATGTGTATTTTTGGCAGTTGAAAGCAGTGGCACATAGTGATTACATCTGGTTGTGACTGAGGCCATTGTGACAGAAGTATCTGGATATCTTAATAGTGATGGGCATGATGTTGGACATCAGTGTCACAGGAGTGTTGTAGGGATAGTGCAGGGCCATCATGCTGAGTGCACGTAAGGGGATTTTCCTGCCTGAACTACAACTCAAATGAATGTGATCAATAGCTGAGCCAAGATTGCATATGCATGAAGTGCTCATGCTCACTGCTGCATAGGTCCTGGTGTGGCGGCTGAGAGAAGCACTCTTAAAGCATCACACAGTAAAGACAGCAGCTGCACTCAGTACCGGGATTCCACTGCTATATCAGTCACTATGCAGTGATAATGATGATGACTTTCAGATACCCCACAGGAAACATGCAGTTCAGAAGTGCTTTATTTCACAAAAGTATTTCAAGGGTAGCAGTGGAAAATGCATACCCTTATACAACTGTGATCAGGATGGTCATGTCAATAAAAAAGGATGTTAAGGAGATTTGATTTATTGGACAGAGGTGGTAGCTAGTGAAAGGGTCACCACTGGCAGGAGTTAGATGCATGGGTTCACCAATAGAAAGACAACTGGCCTTAGTAGTGAAGGAATAGTAGACCACCAATTGGAGCAAGGAAGCATTCACTAGAAAGCAGGATGCATGAGAATCCCACCCCACCAAACTGATTGGTCTGACCACCAAATGCACTTGGAAATTGAGAACTTGGAGGAACTCACAGATACTTGGTGGGGGATGAAAATGACTAGGGAACTAATGAGAAACTATTGCTTTTCCAAAGGGTGGTACCATGTGATAAAAGCAAATCAATAATAGAACATACAAAGGATGGCGACTACTAAATAGGGAAAAGCAAAACAACAACGGACATCACAGCTACACAAATACTGTGACAAGCCTTAGTACATTTCCATTTATTTTGCAGGGCTTTGCCCTCTGAACCCCCAACGTGAGAACTTGCCCCCCCACATCACTTTTCTAAAATAATCAATTTGGGTGGGACAACTTGGGGAGTCGTTAAACACAAGAGAGGATAGTCTCTGGGAGGCAACTCCAGGATGAAGAAAAACCCTAGGGGGGGCAAAATCATGATATTGTCATGGGGGGCTCACAATTGAGGGTGCAGGGGGACAGGAAAAGTTTGTAACATGGACAAACTGCAGAGAAACGAACAAAAAAATGGCACCAGCCTGGATCAAACCCAGCTCTACAGCACTTTCCAGCTCTGCACGAGTAGCGAACCTTTGAATGTTAAGTCAGTTATTAATTTAAAAAGGTGATTGATATTGTTTTTAAGAGATCTACAGCTTTGTGAATGTAAGAAGTGTGCTCCTCTTTTACCATTTGTTTGTTAGTATAAGTAATGTCTATTTATGCTGTTTTGTACTTTTGTAACATGATTATTTATCTTGTATTTTGTGATTTACTGTGTATTGTTACTGTATTTTCTCTGTTTCTTTTCTGTATATTCTCACTTACTGCCTGTGAAAACAGGCGCTTTGCTCATCAGGCCTACAAGGATGAAAAGTAAATGAAATGAAAAAAAAAATTAACTGAAAATGACTCTAACCACCACGCAATGCTAGCAGCATGGCTTTTGGCTCACAGCATCTGCCCTACATCTACTAACTACTCGTTGTTTCCCTTCCCCTTACATGATCGCTCTATTTCTCCTTACTGTTATTCCATACTCACTCTTCTGTACTGCTTGCTATTACTTCAGGTGCTCAAATTGATTCAGTCAAATTGAGTCACTCAATTTGACTCTCCCATATCAGGAGTTACCTCAAAGGGATAGGTCCAGGCCCAGCGTCAGCACACGGGCCACCTGGGCAATTGCCTAGGGCTCTGATGACAGAGTAGGTCCTAACAGGGGCTCAAAAAAAAAAGGTTAACTTCTTTGCCTTAGCTCACACTGGCAGAATGCTTTTTTTCCCGCTTTGCCTCCAACCACTGCCTGCTGCTGATGAAGCCACCCATGAGATTATTTACATCAGTGCTGCTGCACTGCTGCTGCCAATCCAAGCAGAAAACAAATTACAGACTGGATTCTTTAGTTGTTCAGAACACCCCAACACCCCATATTGAAGGCTTCCTGCCTGCGATCCCTGCCTGTTGACCAGCACTGGCAGGGCCCAGTCCTGACCATTAGAACATGCCGTGGCGCAGGGTGTGGCATTATCATATGCAGACCAGTTGCTGGAGAATAGTGCGCTGGAGGGGTGGGCCTGAGCAACCAGGCCAGTCAGCTCTTAGTTTACAGTTGCTGTTTGTGTGACATTGGTCTGATGTTGTTGCAAAGGTGATAACAGCCAGTGAGGTGCAAAGGTGGGAAATGGACAGAGTTCAAAGTTGGGTGGGTGCATGTAGGACGGTGGAGAGTGGGTGGTCCAGTGGTGGCAGAGCATGATAAGATCAGTTTGTTGTCAGTGAGTCGGACTCCTGACTCTGTGTGACTGCGTCAGCCTGTATGGACTTGGAGCTCTGAAATGGCACCACACCACACCACTGATGGCAGTGGACAGCAACAGATCGGGTGTGGTTAAAAAACTCCTTCGTGACCAGCATGATGCCGCACCACACCAGGTGGGACAGGTAGCTCATGGGATGGAAGGAGGGAGGGAGGGCTCAGGCTGCAGGCCCAGGCCATTGCACACTGTACCCTATCTGCTTATCTGCCTTTTGCTACTCTACTGCTGTGTGTGGAGAGGGACAGGGTTGGTGTCTGTGATGGCAAATTGGTTGGTAGTGTTTTTTTAACAGATGGACAGGTGGTCTGACTGAGGAGGGGCCAACCTTCTAGAGGAAAGACGGTCACATTGTGGTCCAAGTGTGAGCGGCTTGGCCTGCTGGGGTGGTGGTGTCAGGAATCTTTTTTGAATTGCTTGCTGCCTTACTGCTGTGTGGAGAGCGGAGAGGGTTGGTGAAAGCAAGCTGGCTGGTGCTGTGTTTTTTTGTTTCATTGTATTTTTTTTTCTTTCAACAGATGGACAGGTCTGAGTGGGGCCTTCTAGAGGTCCTTTTCCCGGGCCCACAAAAACCTGATGCCAGCCCTGGATAGGTCCTACAGGAAAAGGAGTATGTTGCTCCCATTTGAAGGGAACATGCTTGTTAAAAACAAGGAGGAAATTAGTGTGACAAGGAAGTCCAGCTAAGTCCATCTGGTCAAGTTCAGCTAAACAAGCACTTGCAGAGATGAAACAGTCACCCAGAAAGGAACTAAAGGACTGCAAACATGTCAGCACAGCTAAATGGATGCAGTGATTATAAGTGCATTGTGAAAGTCAAATTCCACAATTCAAATTCTACAGGCATTACCCATTACACATCCATGAATCTGTGAGAAAATGTTGCCAATTAGTAATTTATGAAATTTGCATGGTACATTTTAAGCTACGGAGCCACATTTATCCAGCTTTGTAAGATACCAGGACCCACTGACACTGGGTATACATTTGTAATTATGAGTGTATACCTGCAATAGCAGCAGAGCTACAAACATTCAAATATTTTGAAAATGTTCACAAAATCTAACAAATATTTAAATTGTGAAATTATGGAGTCACGCACTGCAGCTGTTGGGGTAGCAGCTTTAGGAAGAAGCTCTGTTGATCCCTTTATTTTCTTGATATTACTCCCTTTCCAATTATTCTGTGTTTGTGATTTGGGGTGTTCTTGGGCTTGTTGTTCTTTTTAACATTTGTCTGCAATGTCAGATTCTTGGGATATTTCCACTCTGGAGACAATTGTACTTGCTAAGCAATCCCATCCCCATGAGCTACAGGCTTTGGCTTTAGAGTATAAGCAGCCACGCCATAGTGACTTGCCCCCTACATCACCAACATCTGAGCCAGTTCACCCATGTCATAGTGACAAAGATGTTGCTGCACCGATTATGGCATCAGCAACATGCCACCCAGCATTACGGCACCAGACATTATGTTTCATGGGAGTTACAGTGCCAAAGCGCCCTCCAGGGAAACAGTAGTTTTTTAAGGGGGGCTTCACTTCCAACCCCCCCAAAACTAAATATTACCTCCTCTGGGGTTGGCATGCCCCAGAGAGGATAGAAACTCTGTGGGGGCAAAGGGTGACAGGAGTGAGGGGTGATCTAAAATCAAGATCACACCTTTCATTGTTGCCCTTGTTATACCATTCGAGCCAGGCAAGTTCACTTCAGAGAACTTTTTTCTGTATCTGATTGTCATAAAGAACGCTGTCCTTACACTGATGAAAATTTTAGAGATGTAAAACCCTCTTGCTCTTGCCGAGTTATTGAGATGGGTTTTAGATTCGGAGGCTCGTCTAAGCTCTACAGAGGACCAATTAAATCGTTTGGAGCCAGAAACAGTTACCCTTTGGCGGAGAGTGGCAAAACTCAAGGAAAAATCAGAGGTCCTTGAAGAATGGAGTAGAGGAAACAACCTTGTCCTTTTAGGGCTCCTGGAAGCTGTTGAAAGTTCAAATTCTATTGAATTGTTACAATATCTCCTGAACAAATTGGCTGGCTCATCTCAAAATGGCCCCACTTATATTACTGAATGAGCCCATAGGGCTTTAAGACCTAAACCACCTGTGGCGGATCCACCACAACCTTTTAATTTTCATTTATTAAATTATCTGGATTGGGTGCATTTTTTGGAAAGCATCCAGGGACAACAAGGTCTGCTTTGGGAAGGACATTGGCTGTGTATGGCTCAGGATTTAACACTTCTGGTGAGGCGAAAGAGAGCAGAGTACCAGGCAATTCTTTCAAAGTTATAGGTTGCACAGATCAAACATCGCCTCCTATACCCCTCTCGACTGGAGTTTACTACACTAAATGGTCAGAAGAAATATAAAACTACAGTGCAAGCTGCTAAGGACCTCGGTTACCATTTACTCTGACTTATTTAAGGACTTTTGCTGTCACTCCTTGGCTACATGATCTGTTAATTGGGACTAGAGATGCAGCGAAGTTTAATTTTGCCGACTAAGTTCCAGTGAAATTGGGAATTTCTCCCTGCAGAATATTTTGGGAAATTCATGCATTTCGTGAAATATTTTGTGGATGTGAAATGCAAACTTTTGCCCACAAATGGTGGAATTTTGCCAGTGGTGGAAAATTCTCTGTTCGTGGTCGAAATTCCACATTTGCTGGTGAAATTTCACACTTTTCCCTGTGAAATTTGCAGATTTTGCACATCTCTTAATGGGACTCCAAGGATTTGATTTTGGCTTTTACAGCTTTGGCTTGTTTGGGACTGTACCACAGTTATAGGTTTTACTCTTCTCCCCTTTTACTCTTAAAGTTTTTGTCTATCTTATTATTGGCTCTTTCTTATTTTATTTTTCTTGCTTTCTCAGATAGTTTCAGTTTTATTTTGTATTGCTTTATGCTTTTTTGTTCTTATGTTTTGTATGAGTTATTTTTACGTCTTGCCCCAGTAAAGTTAAATGATCTGTCATCTCCATCTAATAGACCCCCCTTCCCCAAGTCTCTTGTCCTGTTTCTTGTTTTGTATGCAACCTTTTCTTTTTGTATGTAATTTCTTTTGAAGAGAAGCTTGTTTGTTTTCAGGGCTCTTTTTTTCTTTTAAATCCTTTAATTATACTGCCTTCCTATATACAATGTGTTGGATCATTACTGGCTATATTGGACTGGTGACGGGGATGTCCATTCACTAGAATGTTATTTTTTTCCATTAAATGTTTTTCACCTCACACTCAGGATTGCATGATTGACATGGGAGAGTGTGATAGTTTTCCAGATCAAGGGCTAAAACATACTGTGCTAGTATCTGGTTTTCCTTGTTTACCTTAAAGAAGGAGTTGGGGGGGGGCGATGTTTTAATAGCAAACATTGTCCTGTTCTCTATGAGGTTTCTGCTAATATGTATTTAGAACTTATAAATGGTTTTCCCTACTTGTTATTTGTTACCGGGAATCCTGTAGGTTATTATATTTATTCTATCTTACTAGCTGGTTGTTGCTAAAGTGTGCTATTTCTTAGTGCAAGCTTGTTCTTCAGTTACTATTTTAGTGTCTTCGTGGGTTGATGACACAGTATTGCTCTTTAGCTTTTTATTGTTGTTTCCTTGGTTGGGGGGTATGTTATTCTGTGGTGTAGTCTGAGCGTGATGCATTTGACATTTAGATGAGTGTCCTTTTTTGATACAGCTGAAGTCATGTCTTAAACTGATGTAGAGTCCTTGGACTAAGTTGGGGGTATGCTTAACTAACATGTCTGTTTGTCAGGACACGGGGTTTTTGCCCTCTTTATGTATTCTCCCCCCTTTTTTATTCCTGTTTTTTTTTTAACTTTTGTTCTGTGTTTTTATACTTGTTTGCTCTTCTTTGGTATCTTTCTTTTTCCTTGATTTCAATGTATTTCTAACAGTAATGGCTATTACTTATCCACTATTTGTATTATTATCTACATTTTCCATCATGATGCTCCATACAATTGGTCCTTGCCTTCCCCTCTGATTACAATGTTTTGGGTAACTGTTTTTCTTTTTGATATATGATTGGGTACAATATGGGGTGGTTCTGGAGAAAGTTTTTTGGAAATTAATTTTTCAATTTTATTCAGTTTAAGGGGTTGCCGAGGGCTTTTCAACCTTCAGTCAGGCATGGACTATGAAGGCAGAGGAGGGATTCCTTGGCCCAGTTTCTGTCCTTTTTGTGCTAGAGTTTATTTCTTGCTGGAGACTACGCAGTGTGTTATTAGTGTTTATGGTATTATAGGTAGGGAGTGTGGGGTGGAGTTTAGTGGACACACAGTTCTGCTTTGTTGTTTTAATTGTGGCCCCTTTTTTATCATATCTTTGTTTCACAGTATGCCCTCTTTTTATGTCTGATCCATGGAAGATATGGTGACGTAGAATATTAAAGTTGGGCAGTCTCAATCTAAAAGACATTGAATTCTTAAAGACTTGAAGCAATTCCATGTGCATATTGCCTTCCTTCAAGAGTCCCATGTAACTTCCTAGCAAATTAATATTTTTCGTAGCAACTGGGTGGGGCACGTAATAGTATCCATTAGTGGGGCATTCTTTTACTTATAGCTAGAAAAGTCCCGTTTGCATTTTTAAATGAAGTGGGTGACCCTAAAGGCCAATATATTTTTGTGCATGGTCTGCTGGGTAATTCTGAGGTTCTTCTGGGATCTGTCTTTGGCCCAAATGATGACAGCCCTTCTTTTTTTTCCCCCACACTGGCCATTGCTCTGGCCCTCTTTGTTGACTTACCAATGATACTTGGTGGGGATTGGAATTTGGTATTTAATAAGGAGTTGGACAGAACTTACACCTAGGTGCATACTGTGCGATCCTGGCAAGTCACTTAACTTCTCTGTGCTTAGAGGTCACATCTGGAAACAAGCTTCAGCTTAGGGCGCCACTCCTGGTTAAACAATGTTTCCTTTCCTTTCCCTTCCCTTCCCCTTTACAGACCTATAGCGGGCTGTCTCCTGCTCAATGGGCTTTGAGGGAATTCATTGATCAGCTGGGCCTGGTTGACCCTTGGAGGACTCTTTATCATTCCAAACATGCTAATTTATTGCCAACTTTATATTTCTGTAATAAAGTGCAATTGTTATTTCAGCCATGCTCCAGATTTTTACATTGGATATTATTACCAAGGGTGAGTAAGGACCATATGGTCATAAATCTCCACTTTTTCAGGATACAGACCTTGTTGATCAGTTCCTGGTGTTTTTTCAAAAATCGATTAAAGAAAATGTCAGCTTTGTTTCTGCCATGGATGTTTAATGGGGTTCCCATAAATATTTCTGGAGGGGAGAATTAATTTGTTTAGCCTCTGTCCATAAAAAAATCTCAGGACCGGCAGATAAACCAACTTTTGCATGATATCTGTACCTTGAAAAAATGGTTTTCTTCTACCTCTTCTGAACATAACATGATTGTATTCAGCTTTTTCAATTGAAAGCCCAGTACTTTGCTATTTTGCTGGATAAAGCTGAAAGAGCTATTGCTATGACAAGGGTTACATACATAGGTCAAGGTAAACTGGCAAGTAAATTTCTGTCTCTTCATCTTGGGGAACAACAGGCATCGTATTGGATTTCACCTCTCCAGCATCCCTCATCTTCTACTTTGCTTACAGATCCTCGTCACATTATTGCCTCCTTTAGAACTTATTTTTCCTCCCTCTATACCACAGCTAAGTGGTCCCAAGATAGTGAATCAACCATGTGCCAGTTTTTCTGGATGTTGTTTACCACATCTCTCTGATACTCAACAGGACTTATTATCTGCTCCTATTAATGAGGAAGAAGTTAGAGCTGCTATTAATTCTTTGACTATAGATAAAGCTCTAGGATGGGTTTGTTTTTGTTTAACCTCTATAAAGCGTTTGTGGATGATTTTGCCCGTTATTTTCTTCCTTATTTAATTATTTACAGGACCATGACCTTTGCAATACTTCTTTATTGGAAACCAGAACTGTGGTACTAACAAAACCAGGAAGGACCCCTCTCACCCAGATGGATATAGTCCAATCGTCTTATAAATGTGGATGTTAATATTTTGTCAATAGTGTTGGCCACCTGGATAGGATGGGTCTGGTGTAGATTAATAGGTCTGGAACAGATTGGATTCCTGGTTGGGTGGTTTGCTACTGATCATTTTAGAAAGCTTTTACTTGCTTTCTGCATCCAGCGAGGCAGGTCTGATGTGGTCCTTGTCTCTGGACACAGAAAAAGCATTTGATAGAGTTTTGTCATCTTATCTTTTCTCTTCTACCTCTTTGTGGTATCTATGACTCTTATATTCATTGAATACATATTTTACATTCCTCTCCTAAGTTTTTTTTTTTTGTAATGGGGTTCTTTCTGACTCTTTTTCTTTGATATGTGGTACTTGTCAGGGTTGCCCTCTGTCACACTTTTTGTTTAACCTTTACATAAAGTAGAACTTTTAGCTTAAAAGATAATTTATTTTCCTGATATTTCAGGTATTACTGTAGGGGCCGGGATAGGAAAATATTGACGCTTGCTGATGACATTTTGTTACATCTTTCCAATCCCTTGGTTTCTATTCCTGAGGTGTTTCATTTAATTCATGTTTTGGTAGTTTTTCTAGTTATAAATTAAATTTACACAAAATGGTGGTTTATCCACTTTCACCTCACCTTTCTAAACAGGACTTTTCTGAATTAGGTGTTCAGTGGGATTCTCATCCATTTGGGCACTTGGGTATCCAAACTACTAGAGAGATTAGTCTCTTGAAAACTCTTAGTCTTGACTCTCCTGCAACGGATTAAACAGGACTTATTGCGATGGCAATCTTTACCATTGACATTTTGGGGGAGAGCTAATATTATTAAAATTAATATTTTGCCACATTTACGTTACCCTTTGGGTATGCTGAACCTGTTTCTTCCCATTTCTTGGTTCCATAAATTGCATCTTTTATTATTAAAATTATCTTGGTTGGACAAACCATCATGAAGAGCTTATTTCAAACTAGTGAGGTCTAGGAATCTGGGGGGGGGTTGCCTTTACTGCTCTTTCAAAGATATTACTTTGCGCTTCATGCATCTAAATATTTTTATTGTAATAATGTGACTGAGGACCTGGTTGAGCACAGTTATATTCCATCCTGGTTCTATACTGAAAGGGCGCTTTATGGGCAGCACCAGCTTACTCCACATTTATTGTTTTTATTCCTTTTTGTAAACTACCTGGAGATCTTCAAGATACACCTACAGCCTGGTCCTTCAATCTGCTCAGCTTTGCCAACATCTTTATCTGTTGTGCATTAAGGATATTTCTCAGCCCTTATTAGGTAATCCTAATTTATGTGATGCCCATAAGATGTTGGTGGCTCAGCAATGGCATGGACTACCTATTCACACTTCAGCAGATTTTCTTTTGCATAATTCTTTTCTTTCTTTTTAAGATTTTTGGGACAAATATGGATTACAGCCTACATTTGTTTTTAAATATTGCCAGTTACAACATTGTATATTACAATTTTTGGGCTTACCCTCCTTGGGTGAATGAAGCTGGGACAATTTTTACTACCTTCTCAACTTCAGCCAGACAAGCCCATCCTGTTTTGCAGCTATATAAAGGTATTAATCATTTTTTGGGGAAACTACTTCTCATTTTGCCTTTTATTGGCAACATGTGTTAGCACTTGATAAACCAGCCTCCTTTTGGTTAAAGGTTTGGTCAGTTGTTTACAAACATATCAAACAGGATCAATTGTGTTTAGTTCAGTTTAATATTTTGCATGATTTAAATTATACATCTATGCATTTATTTAGAATGGGAAGAGTTTCTTCAGTGGTCTGTCCTTGATGTAATTGTGCAGAAGATGCTTTATTTCATCTTTTATGGGCAATGTCCCAGGATATGGACTTTTTGTGATCCTATCTGAAATAGTTTGGACCCTATTCTAGGCTTGTTGGAGTTTTTTATGCTGGAAATTTGTATATTAGGGGATTGTGGACCACCATTATGGGGACCAAGGAAGGTACGTATGGAGCTGATATCAGCAGTGGTTAAATTGTTAATTCTTCAACACTGGAAGGCAGAATCCCCCCTCCTACAAGAGTGGAATTGGTCCGAGAAATGTTACAGGTGTTGACTGTTGAATGATCTATATCTTGTTTATACCACAATTTACCAACATTTAAGTCAAGTTGGGAGGGTTTACAGGTTTACTTCTCATGGCCCAGTAAACAGAAGAGCTAATAGGGGTCTTTTTACAATTGCCCTGGTTAACATTAATATTAATATTTAACTAATTTTGCATATATGCTTTAACTTTGGAATGTTGGGCATTTTTCTGTTTTCCTCTTTTCTGTGCATATTGGACACATGTGTTGTTCTTAGATGTGTCCACTGGGGTTTAGGGAGAGTTATTGCTTCAGGGAAGGTACTCTTTTCTGGATTTGTTCTTTCATTGGTGGGGTTTTTGTTTATATTTTAATGTTGATGACTGTTGCTATTGTACTGTTAGTTAGATTGTATGTTATATCTATTTTTTCATGTTTCATATTTTGAAAACTTTTATAAAGTTTACTAAATTGCAAAAAAAATTATGAAATCATAAAACTCTGTAACTTACACTTTACTTAACCAACTACCTCCCCATTTAGAAGTTTCAAAGACCTTTCCAAGAAAGCATACTTATACATTTTCAATTATCTAGCTCCAATGATGGCTGAGGTATAAGTAGAGACATATTTTCAGAAATGTTTATGAAAATAATAAACTGCCAAACTTTGAGCCCCTGTAAGTCCCACACTACTTATCCAAATGTCATGAAACTTGGTGTCCCCCTATGGCTCATTCAAAACAGTACAACTTGCCAAATTTTACAGTAGGTATCTAGCTATATGAATGGCTGAGGTATGACCAATTAAAGAATTTCAAAAAATTCCACAAAATTCACAGAATTTTATGAAAATTCCACAAAGCAGATTTTGTTAATTTTTCCCAGCCCTAGAGTGGTGCCCACAAACTTTCAAAAGTTTGTAGTGCTGCATGATGGCCTAATGGGAAGTATTACTGCTTACTAACTTGGTGACAGAGTTAGTGCTGAAGCCTTAGGTATTGCACATCAAGTGGCAAAGTCAGTGGCAAGAGTCAGCTTCGGATTCCTCCAAAATCTGCACATCTGCTCCCTGGTAGCTCAAGGGGAGGGATCATTGTGGCAAGGAGCTGCAGTGTTGGACATTTTGCCATGTCAGCAGCATGTGTGATGCCTCTATGTAATGCAGAGGCACCTGGCATTCAGTTAGATGTGCTTACACAGAACAGGCTTGGCCTGGTAGGTGGGCATGCCCAGCCACCCTTGGCTAACTAAAGCATTTGTTCCCCATATGGGAAGGGGGGGTGGGAAGAGTTGAAACAAAGGTAGGAGAATGTAGCAAGATTAGCTGGTAAAATGGAATCTTACCCTCCACCATACAGGGTGGTCCAGTCTATTCTTTTATCATCCTCGGTCCCTTAACAGATGCTGAGTGCTCAGTATATTTTATTGGGATAGCCCCAGGTTTGTCCATGTGTGTGTGTGTGTGTGTGTGTGTGTGCATATGTGTGCTGGTGGGGAACACAACCAAAATTTCATCAAGATTCTCTGTAGATGTTGGAGCATTATTCAGGTAGATGTTCCTCTGGTTGAATAGAAGTCTGTAGAGACAGAAGAGAGACCAAGTCAAAGCATGCAAGGTCATACAATTGCAAGATATAAGGGGGCTAGATTTTCTAAGTTCCCAAGGACTAAAAGTTAGATTTTCAAAGCCACTGAAATTCCCACAGCTGCGGGAAAATAACTGGTGCAAGTGGGCCTCCACTTGTAGAGATGCAGTTTTTCCTGCAGCTGTGGTATTCTCAAATGTGGAGTGGGTTTTACAACTGGATCCACAATTTTCAACAACTTGCAGCCAATTTTTCAGTGCAGCTGTAGGGTAAAGTTATGTCTGGTGGGACCAGGTGTAATATTCTCCACAGCTGCACAGACTGGAAATATGAAACTCCACAGGTGCTGAGATTTGAGGTTAGATTTTTAAAAACCTCAGGGACTAAGTCCCACTCTGCAGCCAACTTGGTGGGGTGAAATCTCTGTACCTATGGAGTTTCAGATTTTCTGCTGGCACAGCTGCAGTGAATGTTACACCTGGTCCCACGAGGCACAACTTTTTCTCTACAGCTGCATCAAAGGAATTGGATGCAAGCTGCTGTAAATCATGAAGCTGGTCATAAACTGACTCCACCTTTGCAAATGCCATAGCTGTAGGAAAAATTGTGGCTCCACAAGTGGAGACCCACTGCACCATTTTTATCAAGCAGTTGTGGGAATTTCAGGGACTTTGAAAATCCAGCCCCTTGTCCCAAAGAATTGGCTGTGAAGTGGGACTTAGCCCTGGGGGCTTTGAAAATCTAGCCCTATATCCAACTCTGCAGCTGATGCCATGGGATGAAAGCTCTCTACCTGTGGAGATTTGTATTTTCAGTTGGCATAGCTGCAATGGATGGTTTACGCCTTGTCCCACCCACAGCTGCACCCAAAAATTGCTGCAAGCTGCCATAAATCATGGAGCAGGTCATAAACAAGAATCCCTGAGGGGGATTCCATCTTTTGCACTAGCAGTCTGGTGCTGAGCGCAGCCAACCACAGGATGCTCCCCAGCCTGCCCTTAAGAGCAAGATTCCAGGATTCCCTGAGGGGGATTCCATCTTCTGCACTAGTGGTCTGGTGCTGAGTACAGCCAGCCACAGGGTGCTCCCCAGCCTGCACTCAAGAGCAAGATTCCAGGATTCACTGAGGGGGATTCCATCTTCTGTACCAGCGGTTTGGTGCTGATCACTCGAGCCACAGGGTGCTCCCCAGCCTGCCCTCAAGAGCAAGATTCCAGGATTCACTGAGGGGGATTCCATCTTCTGCACTAGTGGTCTGGTGCTGAGCACAGCCAGCCACAGGGTGCTCCCCAGCCTGCCCTCAAGAGCAAGATTCCAGGATTCCCTGAGGGGTATTCCATCTTCTGCACTAGTGGTCTGATGCTGAGTGCAGCCAGCCACAGGGTGTTCCCCAGCCTGCCCTCAAGAGCAAGATTCCAGGATTCCCTGAGGGGGATTCCATCTTCTGTACCAGCGGTTTGGTGCTGATCACTGCGAGCCACAGGGTGCTCCCCAGCCTGCCCTCAAGAGCAAGATTCCAGGATTCCCTGAGAGGGATTCCATCTTCTGCACTAGTAGTCTGGTGCTGAGCACAGCTAGCTGCAGGGTGCTCCCCAACCTGCCCTCAAGAGCGAGATTCCAGGTACGCTTTAGGAAAGCAGCTCCAATCTGGCTTTTTAATTTGAATTGTTAGTGTAGAAACTACACCCCCCCCCTTTTTTGTGCCCATTTTCCCATTTGCAGTTTGTACTGATCTGCCACTAGAAGCATCTTATTTTTCCTATTAATCCTCCAACCTTGCCTGTGCCTTTTCTGTTCTAATCACCTTTATCCCTACCTTGTTCTCACTTTTAGCATATTGTACTCTAAAGAAAAGAAAAAAAAACTACTCAAGAGAGGCAGTCACACTCACTAAAGGTCAGTTATTCCCCTTACTCCACCAATAGAAATAGCAATGAGCACCACGGCTATCACTGTCAACCTACTCAAGGTTACCTTTCTTGTTCTGCCCATGTCCCATCCTGCCCCTCTACCCTCCACCCTGAGTCCCACCCCCTCTACCAACCCACAGCAGCCAATCCCCCCACCCTGGACACCCCTATTTTTACCACGGCACCCACCTCCAACCAATAACCCCCCCAGGACAATCTGGACCTACCCCTTCCTTGCCATACCTACCCTCTGCATCCTATCCATCCCTTCACTAGTAGGACCTCACATTGGTACCTGGCTAAGGTCCTGGTCACCACAGATTGCTCATCAGTTTAATTGCTGCACTCCTTCTGCTCTCCAGGAACATACACCCCAACCCCTGGCCATTGTCAACTAGCCACCCCACACCCCTAGTACTGGCCTCAGCATTGCATCCATAAATATTTGCAGCTTCCTAAAATCTGCCACTCTCCAGTACTGGGCTGTACAACATCATCCTGATGTTATAGCACTAGTCGAGATCTGGCTCTCGAGATAAACTCCCGACTCGGTTATCTCCCTTCCTGCCTGCACTCTGTTTAGGGAAGACCGTATAGGCAAACGTGGTGGTGGGTGTGCAGTCTTTATGCGTGACACACTTTTAGGTCATGGTCTTCCTGCCTCCAAGCTCAGTTTTAGTGCCCAAGCCCTCACCCTCAAGGTTACCCCTGACCCAGCCAGGGGCCCTCTTTTTCTCACAGTCTCTTACATACCCCAAGGGACCAAGGACCAGCTGTCCACCCTCATTGATTACCTCACCACACTCCCACACAAGGCAGGCAGCTCATCCTAGGTGACCTTAATGTCAACTGGCTGAGTATCACTGCCCCCCATATCAGGGACTCCTTCGCTGCCCTAGATATGACCCAGCTAGTTACCTCACCCACTAGATTTAACTGGTCAGGCGGCTCCAGCACCCTAGTAGAAATAATTCTGTTGAACCACCCCCATAAAATTAGGGATATCAATGTACTACCAGACTGTCTTAGTGACCACTCTGCCACTGGTCATCCCCCACACCAAAACCAGTGTCCCAGGTCACCTCACACCGGTGCTTTCACCCCGGGGTCACAGAAAGCTAAAAACGCACCTAGCCCAGCTTGACTGGTCCCCAATCCTACTCACAATGGATATTGACTCTGCCCTAGCCTATTTCTCCAGTGCTTTCACCAAGGTCTGCGACCTTTTCGCCCCCCGACCAGAATCCGTCAAGAAACACAATGACCCATGGATCTCCCCATCCTCATCCAAGCACTGAAACAAAGAGATAATCTCTGGCATATTGCTGTTGAGACAGGCAAACTGGCTGACAGACAAGCCTATAATGCACGCGTAACAAGTGCACCTGGGCTATAAGACAGGCTAAGGCCAAATAATGTCAAGCCACCCTTGAATCCACTTGGGGTTCATCCCATGCCTTCTGGGACAATATGAAAAAGCTCAATGGAAAGACCCACTACCCCCACCGTCACTACTGATCCTCCCCACATAGCTGAGTGCCTCAATATGGCTTTCTCAGATCAAAGCTCTGTCCTCCCCAACTACTTTTTTGACCCTATCCCTACCTCCACCCCCACCTCAGATCCCCCCCCTTTCTACCTGCATGCCATATCACCCTCTGAAGCCAGGCCACATCAGCAAAAAGCCTTAGCTAGCAACAACCCCAGCTGTGATCCCTGGACTTCAGGATTCTCCGATTAGTCCTAGATACTGTACTAGCCCTTCTCACCAACCTTTTAAACCAGTCACTATGTCTTGGTCAATTTCCCAGTGATTGGAAAATTTCAGAAATCAACCCTATCCATAAGAGTTGAGATGAACCTCCCCTAACAATTTCAGGCCCATCTCCATTCTACTCCCTCTCTCCAAAGCACTAGAAAAATAGTATGGCCATTCAGCTCTCTGAGTATCTGGCCAAATACAACCTGCTGTGTCCAGAACAACATGGATTCCACCCTGGACACAGCACCACTACATCCCTCCTGAAGTTCTCCCAGCATCTCCACTCTGCTCTCGACTCTGGTCATGTTGTGGGTGCAATGTTCATTGACCTCTCCAAGGCCTTTGACACTGTCTGTGTCCCCCTCCTTCTTGACTCCCTCCACTAACTTGGCTTCTCTCCTGGCCCACTGGCTTGGTTCACCAGTTACCTCTCTGCCAGATCACAGCGCATGAAGGTAAATGGCACCCTGTCCAATACCCTGCCCATTTGCTCGGGGGTTCCCCAGGGATATATCCTGTGCCCCATTCTGTTCAGCCAATTTCTCAATACCCTCCCCAGCTCCTGCTCAGGCAATATGGTACTCTATGCCGATGATGCGGTTCTCCTTGCCTCCCACCCTGACCCTGCATCTCTACAGGAATCCCTGCAGCACACATTCAACCAAACCAAAAAGTGGTTCCTTGACCACCGGCTGGTCATTAACCTCAAGAAAAACAAATCTATGCTTTTTTCGCATCACCAGAATAAGGCCAAACATGCCCCCCTCTGCATTCTCCCCAGTA
The DNA here is from genome assembly GCA_016271365.2 of Neoceratodus forsteri. Taxonomy (NCBI): domain Eukaryota; kingdom Metazoa; phylum Chordata; order Ceratodontiformes; family Ceratodontidae; genus Neoceratodus; species Neoceratodus forsteri. The sequence goes on from CM057452.1 coordinate 1,409,719,322, forward strand.
ATGCTCACCCTCTTGAGCAGGTGTCATCCTACAAGTACCTGGGCATCACCTTCGACTCGGCTCTTACATTCCACACCCACATCAATATCCTGTCCTCAGCCATAAACTCTCAGATTGGCCTTCTCTATCGCCACAGAGATTGCCTCCCCCAAACCGCTCTCTGACTGGCCATCAACTCCTCTGTCCTGTCCCTAGTGGACTACGGCCTACCTATTTATGCTGCGACTGACAATGCCGACCTCATCAGAATCCAAACCTCGATAAACAAGGCCTGCAGGCTCCTGACTGGTGCATCCCTCCGCACCATACTTGCCTGCTCTATTCCACTGCCAACCTGTTCACCTTGGAGGAGTGCTTGTGCTACCAAACCTGCTTACTTGACAAAACATCCCTGCTAGGACTCTCCACCAGGGGTCACCGCATTCCTGTGGCTTGCATCCTCATCCATTGCCACCCATAGCTCGATTAAGGCCACCTTTCTGGTGCCCTGTACCAAGACCTCCCTAGCCCTAAGGTCCTTCCACTACTGTGCCCCACATGGTTCAACTCCCTCATGCTCTCTGTCACTAAGTCTACCAAAATTGGTCCCTTTAAAGTTGTTCTCCGTAACCACCTCTTTGGCGCCTGAAGCTGTAGTTGCCCTTAATCAACCTAATGTTGGGGTTCCTCCATATTTCTTGCCCATTGCCTTGACAATGTCTGTTGGACTGCTTCCCCCTCCTTTATTTTTTCCTCTTTTGCCACCCCTTTCCCCCCACCCTTCCACTTAGGTATTTCCCCAGTATGATCAAGGTTGTGACTTCTACTTTTGTTATACTTTATACGATTGCTATTTACTGCATGTAACTTTATCCAATAAACCACTGTTATATTGTGTTCTTTTTGTAATCTGTATTGCACCTGTATGTTACCACTGTTGTATCTCACACTGTAACCATGTCTACCCTCCCTGCAACAAGGTGCCTTTGTAAATGAGTCCCTGACTCAAAGGTTGTAAATCCGACTTTCAAAAATAAATAAAAAATAAATAAACTGGCTTCACCTTTGAAAATACTGCAGCTATGGGAAAATGGTGGAGACCCATTTGCACCATTTTTCCCCCACAGCTCTGTGAATTTCAGGGACTTGCCCAATGTGTTTTTCCAAAAAAAAGCTTGCTTCATGGTCTTAAGGTGGAATTGGGACCAGTCAATCAGCCATACATTTGTGATAAAATGGCACATCTAGCAAAGAAGACAAAAATAGTAGATGAGACCACAATTGGCTGGATTTTCAAAAGGTGATCCAGGGCTTGCATCAAGCCATGCACCAGAGGACTTTGGTTTTGGCGAAGTGCCAAACCACTTTGCCACAGCTGTGCCCAATTTTCTAATCTTGAACGTAGTTGTGACAGTTTCCAAGATTTATGCCAGCTTTTGCTAAATATTTGGTGTAAGCTCAGAACAATAGCCCCAGGAGTGGACACACTAGACACAAAAATGCGGTCTAAGGTGCAGCGAGTGGCACAGGGGATTGAAAATGCTGCTTGCCGGCTGTAGACTTACAAGACCCATCTGCCATATGTTCAGTGCACCAGGGGCATGCAGCAGTCCTGGTGTTTTGACAATCTGACCCAAGAAGACTAGGGTACTTGTATTTTCATTAACAGGGATTTTTCATTTATTTTATTTTTTTTTATTTAGAAATTGGTAACCTGGAGAAGCATACTGAGCCAATGCTCATTTCTAGATTTGACTCTGGGGCAGGGAAGTGGGGAAACAAACAGTACAAATAAAGTAAGATATATTGAATATTATACTGGTGCGGTAGCGCCAGTATACTTAGGATTGAGTACTCAGTCTAATGTTAAAGCCCAATTTTTGTACTTCAATAACATCGCAACAGTTCAACATATTTGAATTAAATTTTGCATGCATAGTGTCATGGGGTAGATGTCTTGATGTGGTAATTTTTTTTCCAATCAGTTGTGTGGTTTCAGAGCTACAGAGTGTCACAAACTGTGTAATTTACATTGTGTTTTGCTGTTTTTTTGTCCACCTATATTTCTGAAATGTTTCAAACTGTGGTTTGAAATATCAGGGTAGGTAGGCTTTACTTCACAGATGTCCCTTTTGCTGGTTTAGTGATAAAATATTAATCTGTTCTAAAATTATTACATTCTGAATTTCCTATTATTTTCAGTAGGAAACTATAGATGTTCAGCTTAAAAAAAGATCATTTGATGCAGGTGTGTAACCTTTTTTGCAGGTGGGTCATCCTGTGTCGCAGATGGGAAATCCTTTTTCGAACTGCCACAATTTTGTATGACAGTGAGGGAAACATATTTAAAAAAACTAAACAAAATATGTGTTGTTTTTTTTTTTTATGTGGGATGCTGACAGGGAGCTCCTATGACACAAAAGTTGAGCCATCATAGACCCTGTTGGCTCCAGATTTTACTATTTTGCCCCCCAGGCCCATGATCATGCAATGGGAAGAGCATCTGGCTCCACCTCCACAGAGGCACCCTAATGCCCTGGACATGGGCCCTCCCCATTTCAGGTGGCACATCTGTGCTGACATCCAGCCACTACTGGGTGTCAGTCTACAGTATGGCACATGATCCCCCTGCCATGAGGAAGGAAAGCTGTCTACAGGTGCTCAATCCTTCCTCATCCCTGCCAATTCATGAGCAACCAGAGTACATTCCTGAACTCGGGTCACCAGCATGGCGCGAGGTGTGACATCCAGCACCTCAACCCTCAGCACCACCTGGCCAGCCAAAATGTTGTTTAGTACAAAGTAACACATGTAGCTTGCTTATCAGAACCCACTCAGCTGTATTTTCTAGTTACAGTATGTGCAATGCAAATGGCATTTACGTTTTTTTTTTTTACATTATACATTTTTCTAGGGGCACCCCCCCCCACCCTCTGGTCAGCATCCCCATTATTTTGTTATGATACCTGGTGTCTAGTGGCATCCCTACTTTCAGATCACCATCCTTATGTTTTTTTCTATGATCGACGGTGTCTAGTGGCATCCACACACTCTGATTGCTGTCCCTCTGGTTTTTCTTATGATCTCTAGTGTCTAGTGGTACCACCACCCTCCGATCGCCATCCCCATGGTTTTCCTTGTGATCCCTTGTGTCTAGAGGCACCTTCCACCTTCTGATCATCATCTCCATAGTTTTCCTTATGATCCCTGGTGTCTAGTGGCAGCTCCCACTACCCAATCGCCATCCCCATGGTCTTCTTTATGATCCCTGGTGTCTAGATACGCCTCCTACCCAATGATCACTCCACTGCCTGCAAAAAAAGAAAACAATCCTCATATTCTTTTTTCAGAAGGTTCCTCAGTGAACTGACCCCCCACCCCCACCTCTCACTTAGCACCCACCACCTCCCATCCACCAGTACACCCCACACACCCTCACTCACCTGAACAGGTGCCAGGTTCAAGCTCCACTCTCCAACTGAAGACATGTTTTGCTGCTGGAATCAGCAACTGAAATATGAGAAACTGCAGTAAATGTGGTTCAATGTATTTCAATTTTTGTTTCAACTTTAATTCATAACTCAGTCATTTTTTGACATTTTGAAAACAAACTTCCAACATACCCTTTTGGGGACCACACCTCATGAATAATATGACTGTTGTTACTCGACTCCCACCCAAAAGTGATTTCACGGTCCTTGGCAAATTCACCTTTCAAATGGGATTTCAAATTTCCTTCTGCCCTTGTTCATGGAAATGAGGTCATAAAAATGCTATGTTTCAAAATTTGAGGTCAAAATATGTAAAAAATGGTAAGTTATGCATTCATTGCACTGTTGCTACACGCACTCATAACTTTGTCAATTTTAAATATTTTGACCCCAAATTTTCAACATAGCCTTCTTATTATCCTACCTTATGTATGTTATAGAGGTCATTTCTCACATCCTGGCCAAAATGTGTTTTGGCACCTGTGGCATGGAATGCCATTGCAGTTGCGTAGAATTACATTTTGGTGGGGATTCGAAATTTTATGACCATGTGTATGAGGTGGGTAATAAGATGGCTATGCAGACAATTTGGTCATTGTTGTCCTAGAAATGGAAGTGCAGGGCCCTTCCACTCTACATTCAGATACACATGTATGGTGATTGAGTGCAGGGCCCTTTCTGGGCCCTACACTTCCAAAGCAAATAAGGATAATATACTATATCTCAAAACTGTGGATGGATGGGAGCTCAGGTCTCAGAGTGCCCTGCACTTCCACAGTCAAATAAGGCTGCACTTGCATTAAGCAGGTTATTTGCAAAGGATTCAATTATACTATCTGAAAAGTAAGGAGATTCTGTGCAAAAAACTTTGTTGATGCACTAGTTAGGGTTAAAGTGACAAAAGTAGGGAAATACAGTGTTAGTGTTTTGAACTCTAACACCCCAACCCCACGCACTGAAGGCAGAAAATGAGGCATGAGATGTGCCTGGGGTCTGCACCAACCCTTAACCCTGTCTCATTCACTGTACACATCTATGCTTATTTAGTGATAAAATGGGGTGAGCGCTTGGCTTGAGACCCACAGGGTGCACCTCATGCCTCATTTTCTGCCTCCAGGGTGGGGATGGGATGTTAGGGTTAAAAACCCTAGCACCATATTTCCCTTCATTTGTAGCTTTAACCCTAACTAGTGCATTAATTACTTTTTTTAAATAATGTACAATATGAATAACTCATATTACAAATGGCATGTAATGCATTCAGCAACACTTGAGTATGGTACAACAAGGGGGGCAATGTGCAACCAGGTAGTAATAGTAACAAGAGTGTATAACAGTTGTAGGAGGTAAGAGTTAGATATAAACAAGAGTAGGTACAGAAGCAGAGCTGGGTTTATGTTTGGAAAACATATGTTAACCACAAAACTACAGGCTCTGTTGGCAGAGGGGATGGTGGACATAGCTGCCATCACAGAAACATAGGCCAACTGATATTATGACTGGGACCTGATGATCCCAGGGTATAGGATTTGCAGGAAGGACAGGGGCAAAGGGAAAGGGGAGGGGTAGCGATGTACATAAGAGAAGGGATAAAGTGTGCAATGGAAAAGGGGGAGGAGGATAGGACAGAGGCCTTGTGGATGCAACTCCAGGACAAGAGGAATAGGATTATCAGGATGGAGGTGATATACAGGCCACTGACTCAAGGGGAAAACCTGTACAGGGAAATGGTGGAGGAAATTATAAGGTGTGTGGAAAAGGCAACACAATGATCATGGAAGACTTTAATCTATCAAGAGTCACACAGCCACCTTGAGTGCTTGGGAGCAAATACTCCTGTATGCCTTCCAGGACTGCTTCCTAGCAAGGATGGTCACTGAGCTGACTAGGTTGGGGAATACACTGGATCTAGTTCTGGTCAATGGGATGCTGTAAGGGAGGTGGGGAGGAGTACCAACTGGCTGGGAGTGACCACTACTCGGTGTGGTTCACACTTAATATGAGCAGAGAAACAGTGGGTACAGGGACCAGGGTGGTGGACATCAGACAGGCTGACTTTTGGTAGGATGGGTGAAATCTTAAGGGGGCATCTGGAAGGAATACAACCACACTGGGATGCAAATCAGAAATGGGAAAACATCAAACAGGGGATATTGGAGACAACTGAGACATGTACCAGATTGCATAGCAAAAAGGGAAGGGCTAACAAGGCTGAGCTGGTTAAGTAGAGGGGTCTTAGAATTGGTGAGGGCTGAAAAAGCAGCATGCAAGAAATAGAAGAAATCCAGGATGGGGAAGATCGGGAGGAGTATGTGAAGAGGTCCAAGGAAGTTAACAGGGGAGTCATGGCAGCTAAGGCCTCCAGGAATCGAGGCTGATGCAGGTCATCAGGGATGGGGAAAAGGACTTCTTCAGACAAATAAGGAAGAGAAGGAGCTGCAAGGACCAGATAGTGAGGATCAAGAAGGATGGGGTGGGTAGAGAAAGGGATGGATCAGGTAGAAGCACTGAATGATTACTTCTGTTCTGTATTCATGAGGGAGAAAGGAGGGCAGCTACCGCAGCGGGTGGGCAGGGTGGACAGGGGGAGTGAAGGAGTAATGAACAGGGTGATCACTGAGGGTAGGATATTGGATTAGTTAAAGGCTGTGAGGGTGGATAAGGCACAAGGACCAGATGGCATACACCCAAGGGTGTTGAATGAAATGGCCGAGATCCTGGCTGGACTGCTGGCAGAAGTATTCAATACCTGCCTGGACACAGGGTGCATACGGAATGACTGGAAGATGGCCTATATGGTACACATTCATAAAAGTGGACCAAAGGATGAGCAAGGTAATTACAGGCTGGTAAGCTTAACTTCCACCGAGGGGAAGCTAATGGAGGCAATGCTTATGAAAAGGCTGGTGACCTTTATGGAAGACATTGGGATCCAGGACAGTCACCAGCGTGGGTTTGTCTCCAGAAAATCCTGCCAGATGAACCTAATTGAATATTGCCACTGGATCATGAGGGAACTGGACAAAAGTCATGTTGTGGATGTTATATACTTAGACTCAGTAAGGCCTTCGATTTAAGGCACTGGGTCCAAAGAGTGCTGACAAAAATAGCGTTGACTTGGACTGCACAGGAAAAACAGTGCCATTTTTTCTTTTGTGGGGGGCTATGCTCCCCGCACACTCCGGTATAAAGGATCCTAACTCTGGGGGGAGCAAATATCAAGAAAAGTTAAAAATTGTGGGACTGTGGAATACTGTTTCCCAGCACCACATACCAGAGTGTAAGTCCCGAGTGCAATAAAATATTTGGCTACCAGGATTAGAACCCTGGTCTCCAGTGATGCTGGCCAAGCTGCTCGATGCCCCAGCCCTCCACACCACAGGGCAGATCTGCCAGCCCCCTGGCTCCTGGTGCTGTTGTGCATTGTCAGTGCCACAGACCGTGACCAGGGGAGTGCTTACAGCAAGTGCTGTAAATCCCCCCACACTGTCCGTGTGAGCACTTATCAGACTAGTGCCATATAGTGTAGCACTATTCTGGTAGAGCTCACTTGATGGGTACCCTCGATTGGTGCCACAGGGGAGGCTGGGATGGAAGTTGAGATATGAGGGGTGGGAATTAAGATGGTTGAATGGACTGAGAATTGGCTGCAGGAGACAGGAGAGGTAGTGGTTGTGGACAGAACTCTCATCTCCAAGGGCTGTGATGAGCAGGGTGCCACAGGGACTGGTACTGGGGCAGTGCTGTTTGGAATATTTATCACAGACACCTCAGATGGCATCAGGAATAAGATCAGTCTATTCACTGATAATACCAAATTGGAGGCAGTGGTGGACAATATAGCAGGATAGCAGGGACTGCAGGATAACCTGACCAAACTGGTGGAATGGTCGGAAGCATGGCAGTTGGGGTTCAATGTGAAAAGGTACAAACTCCTGCACTTTGGAGCAAAGAACCCAGGGAGGGTTTACCAGCTGGGAGGGGTAGCCGCTAGGTTCCACCAAGGAGGAGAAGGATTTGGGGCGGTTGTAAAAGGAAGATGAACAATACTGAGCAGTGCAGGAAGGCAGCAAAAGCCAACAGGATGTTGGGTTGTATCACGAGAGGATCTCCTTCAGGAGCAGGAGGTGAACTTGCTCTCCACAGGGCACTGGACAGGCTGAACCTGAAGTATTGTGCAATTCTGGTGCCCATACCTGAAGAAAGATGTGAAATTACTGGAAGGGGTACAATGCAGGGCAACAAGAATGATCCAGGGATTGGAGGACAGACCATATGAGGAGAAGCTAAGAGAGCTGAACATGTGCTCCTTGGAGGAGAGAAGGGACCGTGGGGATATGGCTGGGACCTTTAAGTATGGAAAGGGATAAACAAAGCAGGCACTGAAGGGATACTCAGGCTGAGGAGGGTGAGGGACATGAGAGGACATGGACTTAGATGGAGAGGGAAAGATTTGGGACAGAAATGGGAGACCTGCTTTCACAGAGAGGGTCATGGCAGAATGAAATGTGCTCTACCAGAGGAGGTGGTAGCCTGTAAGACAGTGTGTAGTTTCAAAAGAGGATGGGACAAGATGAGAGGGTAATTGAGAAGGGAGGGGGTAGCTGCAAGGTGAGGGGCTAGCTGCACATTGGAGCAAACTGGATAGACCAGGTGGCCTTATTTCTGCTGGCAAATTCGATGTTCCATGAGATTTGCAGGATGTCTTTGCAAGAAATAAGAAGTCTAATTCCAGGAGCATGCCAGTCAAACATGCTACATATGCCAGGAAATAGGATGGTGATGCACGAGGAAAGTCTTTTTCTGCACTTGAAAATACAACTGGGCCAACAGAATATTGCTTTGACTACATGGCTTGCACTTAAAGTGGCTTCACTGGAGTCATTTAGTTGTTTTGTAGAGCCCACATTTCAATGATGGAGAGGTTATGAAATAAGTTTTCAAAATAGGCTCATATTTGCTTGTAGACTTGAAGGAGCAGAGCAGAAATGTCCTCTATGCTAGATTTAGGATGGCTTTTCTTTACATAAGACTATAAAGATCATGCAAAGAACATTTTTTTAATAGTGGTTAATAGCAGTTTGCATGATATTAGGACAGCTAGCTTTGTTACTCCTGTGATTGAAGAAACATAGAAACAGAATTTGATGGCAGATAATGACCGCTTGGCTCACCCAGTCTGCCTATTTCCTACCATATGGATATGCAGATCCTAGTTAACCAACAGCCTACTTCCTTCTACCCCCAGTAGAATTGCCTTATGTCTGTCCCATGCATTCTTGAATTTCCACTGTTTTTGACTCTACAACCTCCTCAGGAAGGCTGTTCCATGTGTCTACAACCCTCTCTGTGAAGAAATACTTCCTCACATAACCTCTGAGCCATCCCCACTCTATCTTCAAATTGTGTCCCTTGTTTTGCACATCTCTTTTCTGAAAGATGCTACCCTCTTGGACTATATTGATTCCTTGAGGTTTTGAAAGTTTCTATCATGTCCCCCTCCCTCCTTTCCTCAAGGCTATACATCTTAGTTCCTTTAGTCTTTCTTCATATGCCTTCTGATGCAGACCTTGCATCATTTTGGTTGCCCTCCTCTGGACAGCCTCCGCCCTGTCTATGTCATTGCGGAGATGGGGTCTCCAGAACTGTACACAGTACTCCAGATGTGATCTTACCAACAGTCTGTACAGAAGGCCAACAACTTCCTGTTTTCTACTGGTGATGCCTCTCCCTATGCATCGCAGTATCCCCCCAACCCTCCTTACTGCCTTCTCACATTGCTGGCCCACCTTTATCTGATATGACTACCCCCAGGTCCCTTATCATTTTTGTTGTTGTCAGTATCTCACCCCCATTGTGTACTCTTCCCCTGGTTTTGTTTCCCGGTGCATTACTTTGCACTTCTTTGCATTGAATCTAAGCTGCCATACATTTGACCATTCCTCCAACCTTGCCAAGTCCCTTCTCATCCTTTCCACCCCACCTTGTGTATCAACTCTGTTGCAGATCTTTGTGTCATCTGCAAAGAGACATACTTTCCCTTCCAGTCCCTCTGCAATGTCACTTATAAAGACATTAAAAAGAACCGGCCCCAGTACTGAACCCTTCAGTACCCCATTAGTAACTCCTTTCTTCACTGTGGACTCCATTTACTATTATTCGCTGTGTCCTGTTGTCCAACCAGTGTTTTACCAGGCTACCACCCTAGGACCCACTCCCAGGCTGGCTAATTTGTTTATTAATCTTTGTGGGACTTGTCAAATGCCTTGTTAAAGTCTAGGTAGACCATCTCCACAACCCCTCCCTGATCTACTGCTTTGGTCACCCAGTCAAAGAAATCAATTAGATTTGTCTCACATGACCTTCCTGCTGTGAATACATGCTGCGTTGGGTCCTGTGCCCCACTGACCTCTAGGTACTCAACAATTTGCTTTAAAATATTTCAAATACTTTTGTTCTCCTATGCAAGGAAAGAAACGTAGGGGCAACTAAATAAAACTATTAAAATGACTAGCAAGTCTGGCAAATAATTTTTCGGAGGGTTCCACTTATGAAGTATGTAATAGCCACTGACCATCTGTGCTAGGAAGCTATTCTGTAATCGCGTCCAGTAGCACCTGCTCCCCTGCGCTTGACATGGCTGAGGTCTCCAGTCTTCTCTTCTTTCTTCAGAAGTGATTCCATTATTTTCCCTACCACTGAGGTCAAACTGACAGGTCTGTAGTTTCCTGCCTCTGTCTTGCTCCCACTTTTGTGAAGGGGAATCACATCCACCTTCCTCCAGTCCTCAGGTACCACCCCATCTTCCCATGACTTATTAAAAAGGGTAGTCATTGGTGTTACTAATTTTTCCTTTAGTTCTTATAAAATCCTGGGGTGAATCCCATTAGTCCCCATTGCTTTATCCCTCTTCAGTTGTAAGAGTTTTTTCAGAACCTTTTCTTCTGTGGAAGGACTAATATCAATCCCCCTATCTATAGTGCTTCTATTGACCAGATTAGGTATTTCCCCCTGCTTTTCCATTGCGAATACTGAGCAGAAGTATTCCTTCAGTATCCCTGCTTTTTCACTGTCGCTCACTGCCCAACCACCTTCCTCTTTGTTCAGCCTCAATATCCCTACCTTAACCTTTCTTTGCTCCCGATGTACCTATAAAAGGTTTTATCCCCCTTCATAACCGAGTTAGCTATCTTTTCCTCAGTTTGGGCCTTTGCCATTCGGACTGCCTTACCCGCTTCCTTCTGCTTTAACTGGTAAAGTTCTCTGTCCTGCTCCTTGTGTTTCCTTATACTTCCTGAATGCTATCTTTTTTCCCCTTACCTTCCCTGCACTTCTTTTGAGAACCATAGTGTTTTTTTCTTTCATTTTGATTTGTTTATTTGCTTCACACAAAGACTTGTTGCCTCTGTGATGGCGGTTTTGATGTTTCCTCATTATTGCTCCACCCCACATTCTTGCCTGTTTGCTAGTGCTTTTCTGAGGCACTCTCCCATTTTGACAAAATCAGCCCTCCTGAAGTCCAGTACCTTCGCTTTTGTGTGGCTTGACTCTACAGCTAAGTTTATCGTGAACCACACTGTTTGTTGGTCGCTTGTTCCCAGATAGCTACCCACTTCAGGATCAGAGATCCTCTCTCCATCCCCATTTGAGAGTACTAGGTCTAAGATTGCTCTCTCCTGAGTGGGTTCCAAAACTAGCTGTCTGAGGCATGTCCCCTGTAGGGCATTGAGAATGGTCCTGCTCTTGGAAGTGGCTGCAGCAATGGTGTTCCAGTCAACATCTGGCATATTCAGGTCCCCCATCAGCAATATCTCCCATTTCCCTACCATCTCAAGGATGCCTTCTATCATTTCCTTGTCCATTTCTCCCCTGAGATGGGGGTCTGTACACAACCCTGTGCAGGTTTGTGGAGCCATTTCCAGTCTCCAGGGTAACTCACAGTGCCTCCTCTCCTCCCTGTTTACCCTTTAGTTCTGTTGCTTGATCCCTTCCCTCACATAGAGAGCTACTCCTCCTCCTCTTCTTCCCTCCCTGTCCCTCTTAATGAATCCATAGATAATGATACAAATGATACCGTACAGTACAAGTGGCATTTGTGGTCCATTCTACACCATGTGTGTATTAGGAATTTAGGCAGAGTTACTAACCACTTGCCTTTGTAGTCACAGAATGGGGGCTAACATTTTTTCAGTTCTCTCAGTGTTTGGAGAAGGAAAATGTTTCCATGGATACGCTTGTTAATGTCAGCTCAGACCATGCATCCAACATGATGGTTCATTCTAAGTGAGACAGATGTTTGGACCTTGTGGAGCAACCTAGTGGGGTACATTGTAATGCTGGCTTGTACTACTTCCTACGGCAGCTTATTGCACCTGTTCACATCTATTTTTGGGAAAAAGTGCTTAAAAACATCCCTTTACAATCTGTCCCATGCAAGCTTAAGTTAGTTCCTTTTTTCCCTATATTCGAACTCAAGGTGAAAAGTTCCTTGATGACCACCTTATATATCCCATACAGATATGTCTGTCATATCACACTTTTCCTCCTTTTTCCAGGGTGTATATGCTCAAGTCCTGCACCCTCCTGATATGTCGTGGCTCCAAGTCCATGGATCATCTCAGTTGCCCTGTGTTGTACTGCCTTCACCTTTTGCAGTCTTTCCTCAGGTGTGGGTACTAGTAGTACTTTGTACAGTTTTCCAGGTGTGGTTGCACCATCTACCTGTATAATGGGAAGATCACATCCCTGGATCTGCTGCTTGTCCCTCCCTATGCAACCCAACATCCTGTTTGCTTTTCCCACAGCTCTGTTGAGTGAGCAGTCATTCTTTTCAGTTACTGCTATTTTTGCCCTGTCATCTCAGGTCCACCCCATCTGCTTACTCACCCCAGCTCTTCCACAGAAGGTCATCCCATTATATGGGTGACTCAAATTGAGCAACTCAGTTTTGAGTGTCTCAGTTTGAGCACCTATTATGTGAGCTAGCTTGAAAGGATAGAGAGGCGCAGTTATAGTGCAGATGAAGTGGAAGAACAGTTGGGAGGGCTAACAGAACAGAAGGGATAATGGAGGAGGTATGTGGGAGGTAGTGTCATGTAGTGTTGCTGAGCTGGCTATGTGGTGTGGTGGTGAGGGTGGCTGGCTGCAGTGAGGAAGGTGCAGGGTTCAGGGCAGGGTAGAGTACAGTTTTTATTTTTTGTGTGTGCTGGAGTTTAACTTTTTTTCCTGATTTTCTCCCCCTCCCCAACATTCACCCCCCTGGAGCTGACACGTGTGCATGCAAGTGTGCAGGGTGCAGAACCAGCTGGCGTCCAGCCTCTCTACAAGCCACAACTGACTGCACCGCCGCATGTTGTCACTCAGGGGGCAGAATTGCAGCAAAGCAGGATGCCATCCCTTTCTGGAGGCTGAGAGTGTCTACTGGGACACTCAACCCTTGCTCCCCCAACCATCCCGCAACAAACCAAGCTCATTTCCAAAGTCGGGTGACCGGCGTCACAAGCAGTATTGCTACTGCTGCACTCATAGGCCAGCTGTGAGGAGTCATTTTTATATTCTCTGATATTATGACCCCTTGGTTCATTTCCTCCATGGTGCTCTCCAATATGCCCCTACTTCCACTTGCTTATTAATTTTTACATGAGGTAGCACTTTGGGAGATGCATTCAGTAGAGGATCAGGTTCAGGAAATAGGTTTGCAATTGGCTTCAGTGGTGGATTAAGATGGAGCAGAGGAGTCAGAAGGGAAGAGAGGAACCAGAGAGGATGGGAAGGAGGTTGATGAAACAGGGAGAGTCATAAGGGGTGCGATGGGCCACAGGGGAAGGGGTGGTGAGCATAGCTAAAGGGGCAAGTTCAGCGGGATGGGGCAGGCTTGGCTGGGGGGCAGGTCAAGTTGCAAGTGTGCAGGACAGGGTGGATGTTTTAGGAGGAGGTAGAGGTAGTAGGACAATACAGGGTAACAGTGGGCAGAAGGGGTGGGGTGTTAGTGCTTGGGGACTCAATCCTAAAAGGGGTCAGATGGGGAGGGAAGGGAGAACAGAATAGTCTGATATGGGTGGAATCAGTACCTGGATTGACAGTGGGTAGGGTAGGAAAATCCTTGTTCAAGTGTGTTAGGAAGGGAAGAGATAAACCACATGTGGTGGTACATGTGGACACAAATGACTTGGGGGACAGTAAGGCTGAATTAGTGAGGGAGAGGTTCAAGGACTGGAGAGGTTGTGTTTGGAGGTAGGGAGTTCAGTGGCCTTCTCAGAAGTGCTCCCAGTACACAGGACAAGCACAGCAAGGAAAGAAAGGATTGAGAAATTCAACTCTCGGCTGATACAGTGGTGTTGAACCCAAGGCTATGGGCTGGTGGGAGGTTGGAAAACACCTGGGACAACAGTGACTTGCATGTGAAGGACAGATTGTACTTGAGTAAGGCAGGTCAGGGAGTCTTAAAGAAAAGGTTGTAGAAGTACATAGCATCCAGGGTGGATTTAAACTAGTTACGGGGGGATGGCAAGGGTGCAGCAGGTATGCAGGGCCATGAGAGAGGGGAGCTGAATTAACTAACCCCCCATGTTAACAGGGATGGCACCAGGGTAGCATCACATGGGGGAGTCAGGATGAGGGAGAATGGGTTAAGGTGAAAAGGGGAACTGGGTGGAGGGTTGTCTCCCCTGAATGCAAGGAGCCTGGGGAACAAAACAGCTGAGTTACAATCTCTTTTGGCTGTTGGGATGGTAGACATTGTGGCCATCATTGAGACTTGGGCCACCTAGTACCAGGACTGGGATTGGATGATCCCGGGGTATAGGATATATAGAAAAGACAGAAGAAAGGGAGAGGGGAGGGGTGGCAATTTATATTACAGAAGGGATAAGGTGTACAAGAGATGAGGGGGGGAGGAGGGTAAGACAGAGGCATTATTGATGCAGTTCATTCATTCTAAAAGTAGGACACTGCAGCTGGGGGTAGTGTACAGAGCACCAGCTCAGGCAAAGGACTTAGGGAGTTAGCAAAGTATATTAGGAGGGTATGCAGGAAAGGGAACATAATGATCATGGGGGACTTCAATCTACCAGGAGAAGACTCGGAGACCTCAGCCATGTCAAGCGTAGGGGAGCAGGTGCTACTGGACGATTACAGAATAGCTTCCTAGCACAGATGGTCAGTGGCTATTATATACTCTATAAGTGGAACCTCCAAAATTATTTGCCAGACTTGCTAGTCATTTTAATAGTTTTATTTAGTTGCCCCTAAGTTTCTTTTCCTTGCATAGGAGAACAAAAGTATTTGAAATATTTTAAAGCAAAGCGGCAGAGTTTCAAGCCACAGAGACCTGGACAAGGGAATGTTCTCACAGGTACCAGCCAGTTATGTTTGGTGTCAGGCTAGTTCCAGAATAAAAAATAATGTCCATTATCTAGCAAATGCAATATAAATTACAAAACACTGTAAAGGAAACAACCGTCATAAAGAATGATATGAGTTGTGCATAAAAAGTGTTTTAATTTACTGATAGATGGCAATTTGAATAGAGGTGGAAAAGAAGGCAATAGTAAAAGAATTGAATACCTAGAAGAGGCATTTGATAGGTAATTATAACATTGCAATAATTATTTATGATAAAAGGTGAATATTTTATGAAAAATAAAAGATGTGAATGACTGAAATATATTCTGTTTAACAGAAAAGTAAAAAAATGTGAACAAACCCAGAAATGGAGCAAAATGTAGGGCAACTAAACAAAACAATAATATTGAAATGACTAGCAAGTCTGGTAAATAATTTTGGAGGCTCCACTACAAAGTATGTAACAGACATTTTGAGCATCTTGGAACCTGAGACGATTTGAAGATATCATTACCCACACGCATTCGGGACAGATGGTCAGTGAGCCAACTCTATTGGAAAAAACTCTGGACCTAGTGCTAACTAATGGGGAGGCTGTGAGAGAGCTGAGGGTGGAGGATCTGCTAGCTGAGAGTGACCATCAATTGGTGTGGTTCACGCTCAGCATGGGCTGGGAGACTGTAGGTACAGGAACCAGGGTTGTTGACTTAAGGCAGGCAGACATTAACAAAATAGGGAAAATTCTGGGAAGGCAATTGGAAGGAATTAGGCCTGATATGGATGCAAATCAGAAGTGGGAAATTATCAGACTTGGGTTGATGGAGGCTACTGGGTCCTGTACCAAAACGCTGGGTGTGGTAGGGTTCGTGGGGTAGGGTAATGAAAGCATACAGAGTACTAAGAGATTTGTTCAACTCACAAATTCTGTGTGATGTTTATTTTTTTGAAAATAACATAGAGCAAATCATGCTATACAACAATAAATGTAAATCAATAATACAGTAATCCTATCCTAAACCTCAGACTATAAACAAAAAAAATAATAAAGAAATAAATGAGCTGTCGAATCACTTCCCTCTAGGGATTCTGCCACAGTGTAGAATACTTTAACCAGTACAATTTTCTGCCAACTTCTATGCTTTCAGACCAACCTCTCAGGACACTGTCCCAGGATGATCTGCCTAACCTTAGCACAGCGTCAGCTTTTATAGTGCAGTCCTCCTATGACATCAGTGTCAGCTGAGCCGCCCCTTTCCTAATACAGGGAATATTCTGGCTAGTACAAACATATGGGGATCAGACTGACTGTATATACAAAGGGAAAACATACAATCATAAGGAATTATTTAATTCTGCCTTTAACACTCTATCACTGAAGCTGTTGAAAAAGACTTCTTAATTACTCGCAAATAATAAAAATCCACCCCTTTTCAGCTGAGTGACAGCTGGGGAGTTTCTTTTACGACAGCCTCATCATGGGGCTGCTGGCTCCTAGAAGTACATTTTTTTTCAAGAAGGCTTAGCTTAGGTAAGAGCACTCTGCGTAGAATACTAAAGGAAACACTCCTATATTTAGTTCCTGCTCATTAATTATGTCTTCTTTAGTGTGTTGTATAAGCAAACTGCTTTAAAAGACAAATCCCACATCTGTATTCAACACGCCCAATGGCTGCAGCCAGTCGATCTACCTCCTACACTGCTGCTAGGAAGTGAGCCCACAGTGCTCCCTTAATGCTACCCTTGCAGACTGAAAAGGACATAAAACCAATCGGCTGCTAAACATTTCTTGAAACAGAGTGCAGCTTTTCAAGGGGGCACTTGCTCTCATTCCAGGGCACTTTCATTAGTGCAAACATACTTCGGGGCACATTTTAAACAGCAAATAACACAACAGTGGCCAAAAAGACATCATCCTGTCTCTGACTAAGCATTTATTAACTCTTTAGGGAACATAACACAGTAAACATGTACATAACCAACTCTGTGCAGATAACATCTGCTATTTCTTTCTTTCGTCTTTATTGTTTATGTCAGTCTGCTTCTAGCACTCATTCTCATAAGCTTCTATGCAGGGGTTGAAAAGGAATACAGAGAAGGAATAGTCAAGGGAGAAAAGGTACTATTATGGGTGGCCTACCCATAGTAGTAGAAAATGAAAAATAGTTATTCAGAAAAGTTTAGAAATGCTACTGCAGTACACTGTAGGGGTACAAAGAGAAATGCCATATCCTTATTTCTAACAAGGGGTAGTCTAAACTATCATACACTCCCATGGAGAAGCAGAAACTAGAGGTTTCACTAGTCTTGTTTCCAAGACAACCTACCCATTTCTGTTTGGGTAGGATGGAACTACCGCCCACCCTCACTATGTTAGCTCCACCCCAGGGTCCCTTAGAAGTACAAACATACAGGTTATACTTTTTCACTAAGTATACCTGAAATACTCAAATACAACCCTTGGGGTGTCTAATTTGTAACAAAATCAATTTATTCTGGAAAATCAAAGCACTTCAAGTACAAAGATTTTTATTTCATCAGAACAGATACGAGAAATCAGCATTCACATGTTGTGTTCCAGCTCTGTGTTTCACTACAAATTTGTAAGGCTGCAATGCTAGGTACCATCTCATAATTCAGTTATTACCATCCTTAATCTGGTGAAGAAAGCATAACAGATTATGATCTGTGATCAGCGTGAAAGGAGCACTCCACAAATAAAACTTCAGGGCTTCAATCGCTCATTAGGTAGCCAAACACTCCTGCTCAACAGTAGCATACTTCTGCTCTTGGTCATGTCGTTTTGGAGATTAATAGAATGGAATGTTCAACTCCATCAATTGTCTGGCTAATACTGCCCCAAGTCCAGTGGCTGACACATCCTTATGGACTTCAAAGGGTGTGAAAAGTCTGGATTCTTGAAAACCGCAAGGAGCATAATGATGCTTTTATGTTTCTAAAAGCTTGTTCGCATTCCTCTGACCATTTTACCTTTATTCCCATATCTTGTTTGGTCAACTCTGTAAGGGGTAGCAACTGTGGCAAACTGGGTTATAAACCTCTGGTAGTATCTGGCCAGCCTTAGAAAAGATCTTACATGTTTCTTGGTTTCTGGCTGGTGACAGTTGGCTACAGCCTCTACTTTGCCAATCTCAGGCTTTGCCACACCATTGCCTAATATAAATCCTAAATGTTGGGTTTCAAACATTACCAGGGCACATTTGTCAGGGTTTATGATCACACCAGCCTCCTTTACTGATTCTATAACCACCCTCAATTGTTGCAAATGGGTATTCCAATCAGAACTGTACATGATAACATTATCCAGATAAGATGCACAAAAATTCTGGTGAGGTGTCAGTATCTGGTTCATGTATCTTTAAATTTGTGGCTGGCACTCTGTGCAAACCAAATGGCATAGTTCTAAACTGAAATACTCCCATTGGCATACTAAATGCGGTCTTCTACTTTAATGTTTCTTCTAAAGGAATCTGCCAATAGCCCTTGGTGAGATCTAGGGTCGGTACATACCTGGCATTTCCGATTCTATCTAGGAAGTCATCTATCCTTGGTATGGGTAGGCATCAATATGGGAGACCTGGTTCAAGGCTCTAAAATCGAGACACAGGCTAATCCATCCCTCTTTCTTTGGCACCACTACAATCGGGGATACCCAAGAACTCTTAGATGGCTCAGTTATGTTCAGTTGCTGTAGCTTGTCCAGTTCCCTCTGTACTTCAACCCACACTCATTCAGGTAATCTATGTGGCTTCTTTCGTATGTTTGGAGTCAGTTCTAATAGTATGTTCTACCCCTTTAGCAATATCTGGTGTACTTATAAATGTGTGGGGATACTCTCTCAATACTGCTTTTAATTCTTCCTGTCTCTCTGGTTCTAGTGAAGGGTTTATCAATATTTGCTGTCCCTCTTTAGACTTCTCTAGATGGTTATATGCTAGGTCTATCTCTGCCTCCTCTTTCTCAGGGATTACCAACAGACCTGCTGTAGGTGTGCCTCTTTCATACCATTTCTTTTAGCAAATTCACATGGTATATCTTTTTCTGATGTTTCTTTTCTGGGGTACCAATCTCATTTGTAACATGGCATAAAAAGGAAAAACGAAATGAAGCAGTGAGATAGGTGCAAACACACCATGTGGTACAGTATAAACCATGGTCTAATACCATAGTAGATCATGGTTTGTATTGTAATACCATGGCAATCCACTACAGGTAAGAAGCAGTATACAAGTGAAAGCAATATTCAAATAGCTTGCTGTGTATAATTGTCCCAAGTTGTATTTACTAAGAAGTTTCCTGGCACAGGATTTTTTGACTTTTTCAAGATTGTTCTATATTGTGACTACAACAGTAGTTCGTGAGTTACTAAAGATTGTACATTTAAACTCCACATATACTGTTAGTTATACTGCAACAATATTTCTGTAGAAGTGAACAGTTATATACTGTTACCATCCCTTCTGATCTACTGCTTCCTAAGCAACTGTGGGTGCAATGCATTGTGGATGACTGAATAACATTATCTGGCCTAGCCTTGTCTTGGTGAATACACAGTGGTAAAGATGAGCATGCAGCTTCTATAACCGAAAGAAAAAGTAACAGACAGTGAGATAAACAAAGCAAAATCAAAGAGAGAGGATACTTCTGTGGGTGAAAAGAAAAATAAATTGAGAGAAAAAATAAATCAAAGAAACAGACTAACAGTAGTAGTCAAAACAAGTATTTGAAAGATGAAAGCAGTGAACGTTATGTTGTTCTATGTCCTGCTGAGTTAGGTAGCTTAGAGGGAAAAAAAGTGAAAATAATATTCCGTAAAAGAGTAGTTGTTCAATAAAGTGTTTTTCAGATTGGCTTAATTCAGTACATTTGGAGAAAAGGTGCTTGGCTACTAGGATTGTGTGATAGCCACCTGTTGGTCTGCACAGGAACTGGAGAAAGAAAACTAAATGTACCATAGCACACTCCCATCATGTAGTGCAGCCCATATCTTCTTGATACATAGAGAGAAAATCAAAGCACCTAGAATCGAAAGTGAATTGCAGGGTTTTGAAAAGTTGTAAAATATGTTTTGATGTTAGAAAGCTTAAAGCTTGTAATGAAAGTTATTTTAACAAAAGTGAAATAGTAGCAATGATATTTCCAATAGGTGTGTCCAATTGTTTTCAAGTATATGTACATCATGTTTAATAACTCAATTTATAGTATTCTGAAAGTAAATCAGTGTGAGTGTACTCATTTATTCAAAGACTATTAGTCATATACTCATTGCCATGTTACAAGTGGATTAAGCCACTCTGAAAGGATGGGTGTACAGTGGAATTAATCCTTGGTTGGTTGGTTGTTGGTTGGTTGGTTGGACCCCACCAACCATGGATTAATACCACAGTAGACCCATGCTTCTCGTGGCTTAACTCTCATATCACTGGCCCTGTGCTTTTAATACAATAAGGGTCCTTGCCATTTCATCAGCATTTTATTTTCTGACTAGATGTAGGCAACAATAGTAATACCAGTTCCCCAGGGAGAAAATTATTTTCATGTGTCCCCTGATCATAAGTCTGTTTCTGCTTCCCTTGTGTTTGCACTCCCATCTTATGCCATTATGGGTATACCTCATTAGTCTCTGGTGTAGCTCTTTCATATAGGTAGGTATTCCCATGTGCTTTAAATCCTTGCCCTCCTCCCAACATTTTTTCACTACTTCCAGTGATCCTCGGGGATTCTTACCATAAAGTAGTTCGAAGGGGGAATATCCAGTGGATGTCTGAGGGACTTCATGATAGGCAAATAAGGTGAAAGGGAGATACTTGTCCCACTCATTACCTTCTTCATGAACAATCTTCCTCAATATCCTCTTGAGGGTTTGGTTAAACCTCTTGATGAGTCTATCTGTCTGTGGATGTTAAAGGGAAGTTCTTAGTGCCACAATACCCAGGAGTCTGTATAGCTCTTTTAATAAAGCAGCATTAAAATTACTACCTTGATCTGTTATTATTTCTTTGGGTTTTCCTACCCGACTAAACACTTTGTTCAACTCCTCTGCTATTTTTGTAGTGGTCACTGACCTCATAGGAATGGCCTCCGGGTACTTACTAGCATAGTCGCAAATGACCAGGATGAACCTGTTGCCTTTCTTACTTTTTTCAGGGGCCCCACCACATCAATTCCTATTCTCTCAAAAGGGGCTGTCACTAAAGGTAAGGGTATCATGGGAACCAGGTCCTTTGTTCCCACCTATGTAACGAACTGGCAACTTTCACAGGCCCTGCACTAATTAGCCACATCCTCATGAATCCCTGGCCCCAAAAAATATTGGGCTAACTGGCCTAGGGTTCTGTCTCTCCCTGCATGGCCTGCCCACGGGAGGTCATGACTGAGATACAAAAGAGCCTCTCTAAAAACTTGGGGCACCAACAATTGCTCAATATGTTCTTGAGACACAGGTTTCTTACAGACATGATATAATAACCTATTCTGATGTATAATCTCAGGATTGCCTGGGATGGTATCTGTCCCACCTTTAAAAAAAAAAGTTCTAAACTTTCATCAGTTTTTACTCCATAATCACATTAGCATTTTTAAAGATGCCAGACATAGGCTCTGGGATTACCCCTTTTTGTCCAAATACCATTGTCTTTGTTGTTTCTTCTTGGCATTATGAGAGAGTTTTGACTTTCTCAGTTCTTCAGCTACGTACCCCTGAAAAGGAAAAATGTCCCCAAGTTCTCTCTGCTTCTTCCTCTGCGCCCTCATCATTACTGCCACAATACTTCCTTTTTCCAGTATGAGGGAGGTAAATTCTGGGTAATCATGTCCAATCACCATGGATAGGGGCAAATGTGGTACTACTCCTGTAGTAATCAAGGTAGGACATTCCTTGATAACCAATTCTACCATTGCAGTAGGATATTCTGCATATCCCCATGCACACACACACACTCATGATGGGTCCCCTTTCTCAACTGGTTAGATATTCTGGCCTTATCAGGGATTGCTTACTCCCAGAGTCAATGGAGCTGCAATTGTTTTGTCCTCAATCTGGACATTGGTGAAAAATATCCTGGATTCAATAAAGTGAGATGTACTGAGTCATTCCTTCTTGTGGGCAGAACCTGGCAATATGACCCAGACCTTTACAATTCCTACATACAATGTTAGGTGGAAAGGTCCTCTCAGTCCCTCCTCTGCTGTCATTCCTAGCATCATACCTCCCATACCTTGGTTCATAGGTTCATCGTGTGGGAGCATTAACTTTGGCAGTGGTATTTTCCGGGGGTCTATTGACTTTCCACTTGGAATTCAGATGGGCTGATAGGTAGTCGTCAGTCAATGTGATTGTTATTTCTACTGACTAAGGCTTATGCTCTTAAACCCATAGCTGGACTTCTTGGGGCAATATCTGGAGAAACTGTTCCACTACAATAGTCTCAATCACTTCACCAACACTCTTTCCTTCTGCCTGAATCTATTTCACGCACAACTCCTTGAGGCATGTGAAACCCTTCCTAGAGGCATCATTACTCTGGTATTTGAGGGTCCTGAACCTATGCCTGTACATTTCCGTATTAATACTGTACCATGGAATGATCTCCTTCTTATCCAAATCAGAGGTACGGGCAGATCTAGTATCCATATTTGTGTATGTCAGCAGTGCTTTTCCAGTTAAATATGGGGCCATGTGTACTACCCATTGAGTCCTAGGCCACCCACATGCTTTTGCCACTGTCTCGAATGTGGTCAGATAACCCTCAATGTCATCTGATGGCACCATCTTTGTTAGTTTTATATCTTTTGGGTTTGATCTTATCGGCCCCCATCTTAACCTTGACCACACCCCAAGTCCCGAAATGCTCTTATTGCCTTTGCCCACCTGGTGTCTTGTCTCCGTCGCTGCTGTTCTCTCACTTTCTCCATCTCCAGCTGTTGTATGGCTAGCAAGTGCAAACACTCTGGAAGCCCTACTGGTCGTTCCTACAACTGGGTCCGTCATTCCTCTTCCATCCTCTCTTCCTCTTCTGGTAGCTCCTTGGTCTGATCCTTTGCTCTTCGAGTCCGCACCACAGACTCTACTCCCGTCATCAATATCTCTTCGGGTTTCAACACCTGTATCCAGGTCTTCACTCCTCCTTTTTCCATATCACTGTTCTCATCCTCGTCTGACATGCCTTATTACTACCTTTAGTACCAGGTCTGGTACTGGATACTGGTTTCTCTCACCACATCAAACAACCAGATCCCACTTTTAACACCAATTTCTGTGGTAGGGTTCGTGGGGGTAGGGTAATGAAAGCATACACGGTACTCAGAGATTTGTTCAGCACACAAATTCTGTGTGATGTTTATTTTTGTAAAAATAACATAGAGCAAATTATGCTATACAAAAATTAAAACAATCAATAATACAGTAATCCTGTCTTAAACTTCAGACTATAAACAAAAGAAAACAATAAAGAAATAAATGAGCTGTCGAATCACTTCCTCCAGTGATTCTGCCACAGTGTAGAATACTTTAACCAGTACAATTTTCTGCCAACTTCTGTGCTCTCAGACCAACCTCTCAGGACACTCTCCCAGGATGATCTGCTAACCTTAGCTCAGTGGCAGCTTTTAAAGTGCAATCCTCCTATGATACTAGTGTCAGCTGATCCGCCCTTTGTAATACAGGGAATATTCTGGCTAGTACAAACATATGGGGGATCAGACTGACTGTATATACAGAGGGAAAATATACAATTATAAGGTGTTATTTCATTCTGCCTTTAACACTCTGCCACTGAAGCTGTTGAGAAAGTCTTCTGATTACTCTAAATAAGAAAACTCTGCCCCTTTTCAGCTGAGTGACAGCTGGGGAGTTTCTTTTATGACAGCCTCATCATGGGGCTGCTGGCTCCTAGAAGTACATTTTTTTTGCAGGCTTAGCTCAGGTAAGAGCACTCTCTGTGTAGAATACTAAAGGAAACACTCCTATATTTAGTTTCTGCACATTAGTTATGCCTTCTTTAGGATGTTTATATACAAACTGCTTTAAATAGACAAATCCCACATCTGTATTAAACACACCCAATGGCTGCAGCCAGTTGCTCTACCTCCTAGACTGCTGCTAGGATGTGAGACCACAGTGCTGCCTTAATGCTACCCTTGCAGACCGAAAAGGACATAAAAACAATAGAGTGCTAAACATTTCTTGAAACGCAGTGCAGCTTTTCAAGGGGGCACTCGCTCTCATTTCAGGACACTTTCATTAGCACAAATGCACTTCCGGGCACATTTTAAACAGCAAATAACACAACAGTGCCCAAAAAAACACTGTCCTGTCTCTGACTAAGCATTTATTAACTCTTTAGGGAACATAACACAGTAAACAAGTACATGACCAACTCTGCAGATTACATGTGCTGTTTATTTCTTTAGTCTTTATTGTTTATGTCAGTCTGCTGTTCTAGCACTCATTCTCATAAGGCCTTATGGCTGGGGAGAAAAAGGAATACAAAGAGGGAATAATCAAGGGAGAAGAGGTACTACTATGGGTGGTCTACCCATAGTATTAGAAAATAAAAAATAGTTATTCAGAAAAGTTTAGAAATGCTACTGCAGTTGACTGTAGGGGTACAAAGAGAAATGCATAGCCTTATTTCTAACAGGGGGTGGTCCTAAACTATCACACTGGGCAAGAAGAGCAGGGATAAGAAACCAAACTGGCTGAACAAGGGGGTTTTGGAAGGGCTAAGAGCAAAACAAACAGATTTTTGGAGGTTCAAGAAGTCCAGGAAGGGGGAGGACAGCGAATTGTATACAAAGAAGTCCAATGAGGCTTCCAGGGTGCTTATACTGGCATGGAACATCAGGGAAGGGGAGAAATACTTTTTCAGATACATAAGGGAGTGAAAGAGCAGCAGGGACCAGATAGTGAGGGTTAGAAAGGATGGGGGGTGGGTAGAAAACAGGGTGGAACAGGCAGAAGCACTCGATGTGTACTTCTGTTCTGTGCTCACAAAGGAGAAGGGTGGACAGCTACCTCAGGGGATGGGGAAGGTGGGCAAGGGGGAGGGGTGATGGAAAGGGATAATTATAGAAGGCAGGATGCAGGAGGGTCTGAAGGTGCTAAGGGTGGATAAGGCACCTGGTCTGGATGGCATTCACCCCAGGGTGCTGTAAGAGCTGGCGGAGGTATTGGCAGTGCTGTTGGCAGACCTGTTCAACATCTCCCTGGACACAGAATGCATACCACAGGATTGGAAGATGGCTCATGTGGTGCCCCCTCCACAAAAGTGGCCCAAAGGATGAACCAGGTAATTATAAACCAGTAAGCCTCACATCCATTGTAGGAAAATGTATAGAAGCAATCCTGAAAGAGAGGCTGGTGACCTTTTGGGAGGAAGATAGACTCCAGGACAGTCAGCAGCATGGGTTCGTCTCAGGAAGATCCTGCCAGTCCAATCTAATTGAGTACTATGACTGGATAATGAGGGAACTGGATTAAGGCCATGCAGTAAATGTACTGTATTTAGACTTCAACAAGGCCTTTGATTCAGTGCCTCATAGGTGGCTTGGGGGTAAGTTGCAGTATGTGGAGGCAGGGACAAAGATGAAAACTGGATCGTGAACTGGCTGAAGGGGAATCAGCAACAGGTGGTGGGGGGGGGACTTTCATCCCCAAGGGTGGTGACAAGCGGGGTGCTGCAGGGCTCAATGATGGGTCTGGTGTTGTTTGGGTTATTCTGTATTGATATCTCACATGGATTAGTCTGTTCACAGATGATGCCAAGATAGGAGCAGTGGTGGATGACATAGAGCGGTGGCAGGGGCTACAGGAGGACCCTGACCAAACAGGAGGAGTGGTTAGAGAAGTGACAATTGAGCTTCAATGCAAAGAAGTGCAAGGCTATGCACTTCAGAGCAAGGAACACGGGGATGGACTACCAGTTGGAAGGGGTTCAGATAGGGGTCAAAGAGGAGGAAGCACCTAGGGGTGATCATAATGGGTATCATGAACAACTCAGCTCAGTGCTGGATGGTAGCAGCTAAGACCAACACAATGCTGGGGTGCATTGCAAGAGGAATCTCCTCCAGAAATAAGGATGTGATCCTGCCACTGTACCAGTCACTAGTCAGGCCACATTTGGAGTACTGTCTGCAGTGCTGGTACACATTTCCAAAGAAGGATATCAGATTGCTGGAGAGGGTGCAGTGCAGGGCAACTAAAATGCTTCCATGGGCTGGAGGGCAAAATCTACGAGGACAGGCTGACTGGGTTGAATATGTACACCCTGGAGGAGAGGAGGGATTGGGGTGATATGATTAAGACATTCAAATACTTTAAGGGGATTAACAAAATTGGCACAGAAGGGATATTTAAGCTGAGATGGGGAAGGGACATGAGAGGGTATGGTCTCAGGTTGGAGGGTGGAAGATATCGGAGAGAGATGAGGAGGCATTTTTTCACAGAGAGGGTGGTGGAGAAATGGAACACTCTACCCAAGGAGGTGGTATCCTGTAAGACGGTGGGCAGTTTTAAAAGGACATGGGACAGAGTGCGAGGTGGGTAAAGGTGAGGGGAATGGGGGGCAGCAGCAATATAAGGGTGCTAACTGTGCATTCGAGCAGACTTGATAGCCCATGAGGCCTGTTTCTGCTGGCAGACTTGTATGTTCTTATGTACATATGTTTGTATGACTATATCTGGGAGTGGCCATGCTATCACCTCTGTTGCCTTCTTTAGTATCCTCTGGTGTAAGTTGTCAGGCCCCTTAGACATATGTACTTTCAACCATTTAAGATTCTCCAACATCCTTTTTTCTGTTATTTAGAGCATGCCACCTGAGCCCCTTCTCTCTCATCTTCCTCTCTTAACCCTACATTCTAGCTGCAGCCCATCCTTTCTCCTGGTAAATACTGAGTGAAAATAATTGTTCAGTATCTCTGCTTTCCTTCCCCCCCTTCCTTTCCCTCTTCACTCTCAAAATACCCCCTTTGACCTTGCACTTCTCCCAGATGCACCAGAAGAATGCATTTTCCCTTGCTTCACACCCAGTGCCAGCCAGAGTTCTGTCTCAATTTTATACCCTAACCTCCCTGCTAGCTTCTCTTGTTGACTCCAGGTGCTTTTCACTTTCCCTTTTTGACCCTCACTACCACCTTTGCTTTGGCCATGAAGCATAATGGTCCGTTGCTTTTTTCGTTTTGATAACTTTGCAAATGAGCGTTCTGCTGCTTCCACTGCTGATTTTTAAAAAACTACCCACATTTCTTTTGCCCCTATACCATCACTATACCCTTCTTTTTTTTTCCCAATTGTTCCTTTATTTTGCATGTCTGCTTTTTGAAGTCCTATACCTGTACTGAATTTGCCTTTGATGGTCCCTATTTGGACCTCCAGCACTACCACTCTGTGGTCACTGGAACTGAGTGCTCAAGCACTACTACTTTTGTGATCCTCTCATTGTTGGTTAGCACCAGATCCATAAGAGCTCTCTCCTTGTTAGGTATTGAACTAGCTGATCTAGGAATGCCTCTTGCCAGTCATCCACCGAGAGCTGATTCCTAATACTTTTTGTTGTTAAAACTTTCAAGTCCACATCCAGCACATTAAAATCCCCCCTTACCACAATCTCCCCTTGATTGGACATCATCATAAGTGTATCTCCCAGTCTTTCGTCCACTCCATTGATCCTGACCTGGTGGACTCTAGACTACCCTAATCTGGATTTGTTTCCCATTCCCGGTTGCTAATAGTATCCACGTGGTTTCTAAGTTATACAACCCCCCAAGGCTATCTATTTCAGTTGCCTCTATCCCCTCTTTTTCATACAGTGCTACCTTCCCTTTGCCTTGTCATTTCTGAATAATTAGTACCTCAGTAAGGTCATGTACCATTCAAGGTTTGAGCATGCCCATCTCACTATTACTGCCACCATGTCAAGGCTTCCTCCTGTTGCCATCGCCTGAAGTTCCAGCATTTTGTTGCCAAGTCTTCTTGCTTTGGTGAACATCATTTTTCACAATATTTTTCCTTGGCCCCTCATTTACCCTTTGCCCTAGGCACTCTTGATTCTGCTGCAGTAAATGATGGGAAGGGGGCAGTAAACTCGCTTGTATGTATCAGTGTGTGTGTGTGTGTGTGTGTGTGTGTTTTACCACTGTGATGCCCATGTTTCTCCCAGTACCCTGCAAGCCATCCCTTTTAAATGGTCTCCATCCCCTCCAGGTCAAGTCCTAGTCATTGATAAGACAAAATTTCATCCCTGCAATCCCTTCAGTCATGCATTTAACTGGAACATGTAACGTCTATCTGGTTTAGGTATGGCCACAGTAACACCTTGAAGAAGGTCACTTCCACTGCTCTTTTCTTTACTACTTTCCTCAGAGCACAGAAGTCTGTTTCCCTCTCCGATGAGTTGCCCACCCTGGTAAGACTTGTAGTGTCTGTCTGTTGCTGCAGGAAACAGTTGATCACCTTTTGCTATCAGGCATGAACCCCAGTTCCCTGCCAGTGTTCCTTACTGTTAAAGTTCAAAGTGATTTCACTGACCCAATTGACTGATGCTGGTGGAGGGGAGTGACTATTGTGCCCCTCCTAGTTTTTTCACTGAACATGTGTTTTTGCAGCTGTATTGGCAGATTTTCCTGCTCATGCTGAGGACAGGGTATTATATACAGTAGCTCTCAAGCACCTAGAGGAGGGAAGAGAGTCTGTACATTTAAAAACAAAATTGTCTCTGAAAAATAAAACATTAGTTGTGACATATGTTTGTTTACTGTTTGTATCAAGAATGTTTGGTTGGCCAAAAATGAACATATTTTGTATGGGCCAAAATATGTGCAGAGCACAAATTCTGTGTAGCCAACAAATACTGTACAAGGTACTACACTCTGGTGTCTTCCTGCTACACTATTGGAGGAAATGTACTTGAGATTCATAACAGACTAAGGGTTTGAAACATGATAAGCAAGGGGATGCTGCTGTAAAGAGGATGGAAAGAATGCTGGGGTGCATGTAAAGAGGGTAGCCGACAGAAAAGGGGAAGTAATCCTGCCATTTAAGAAATGCCCTGGTCATCATGCCCTGCCCAGAGAATGTCTTGCAGTTCTGGGCTCTTCAATATCATTAAGGCAATAAAGAGGGAGCAGCGCATGGCCACCAAAATAGTCCAGGTTATGGGGAGTAGAAGCTATGAGTTGGGGCTGGAAACCCTTAACATGCTTAAGATGGAGAAAAGATTGCATAGTGAGGACATGATGGCAGTCTTCCACATACTCAAGAGTATCAACAAGATCAAACAAATAACAAGCATTTGTCAATGTTCACTTGCAGGTATTTGCAGTGGTGTTTGGCATGTATGGTGCTTTACCCTAATGCCCTGTGCGATTGCTGGTATTTGCACAATAAATTGTCATCATGACCTTGTTGTTACCCCCATTGTGCGCTACATAGGCAGAAACATGTTTTGGGGAGGATGTGAAAAATGAAAGCTGTACTGCTCATAAGGAAGTGTGGTAAAATGGCAATGTTGAAAATCTGGAGTGGAAATATTGAAAATTCGCAAAACCTATGAGCTGCAGGTGGAACTGCCAGTAATGCACGCCAGAAACAGTCATTTGTAGATTTTTTTCACCAAATTTTCAACATTACCATTTTAAAACCTCTGCTAATGAATAGTGTCACAGTGATTTTCTTACTGTGTCTCATACATTGATTTCGCACACCGACTGCGCCATTGTGCACTACATAGGCGGAAAGAAGTTTTGGGCAGGATGTGAAAATGACAGCTGTACTGCTCATAAGGAGGTGGTAAAATAGCAATGTTGAAAATCTGGAGTGAAAATATTGAAAATTTGCAAAACTTACTAGCGCAGTGAGAACTGCGCAATCTAGAGTCATAAAACAGTTATTTTTAGGAATTTTTTCACCAAATTTTCAGCACAGCCATTTTAAGACCTCTGCTCATGATCAGTGTCACTGTGATTATCTTAATCTGTCCCATACATTGAGTTTGCACACCGACTGCGCCATTGTGCGCTACATGGGCAGAAACACATTTTGGGCAGGATGTGAAAAATGACAGCTGTACTGCTCATGAGGAGGTGTGGTAAAATGGCAATGTTGAAAATCTGGAGTGCAAATATTGAAAATTCGGAAACTTACTAGAGTGCGTAGGAACTGCGCAGCGACGCCTACATCAAAACAGTCATTTTAGAATTTTTCACCAAATTTTCAACATAGCCAATTTAAGACCTCTGCTCATGAACAGTGTCACTGTGATTTTCTTAATGTGTTCCATACATTGATTTCGCACACCGACTGCGCCATTGTGCGCTACATGGGTGGAAACACATTTTGGGTGAGATGTGAAAAATGACAGCTGTACAGCTCATAAGAAGGTGTGATAAAATGGCAATGTTGAAAATCTGGAGTGAAAATATTGAAAATTCGCGAACTTATGAGCCTGCGTAGGAACTGCGCAATGCACGCTCATAAAACAGTCATTTTTTGGAATTTTTGCACCAAATTTTCAACATGGATTTTGGATCCTTCTCATGAATGATGTCACTGTCATGGCATTATTTGAGGCCAAAAGTGATTTCATGCAGTGACTGTGCAGTGCCTGCGAAATCACCCTTCAGGCCCCGATCAGCCATGACAGACATCATGAGAAGGGGTCCCAAAACCCATGTTGAAAATTTGCAAAATTCCAAAATGACTGGAGATATGCACAAAGTTGAAACCCCCATGTAACCCATTATACAGCTTACGCATTTCCTCAGTTTTGCGGCGGTTTTGAAGAATGCAGATGTGTTCGGTCCACGAAGATCGTCGTGCAGGAGTCCGGAGGTAAGTATGGGGTGAGGGGGTGGGGAAGGCTGGGTCCACAGTGGGTGGGTGCGGGTTGTGGGGGGCTGGGAAGCGTGCTCGCGAGGACCGTTTTGTTTTTCCAGGTTAAAAAAAAAAAAGACGACGGGACCTTTGCTGCCGGGTGTGCTCCCAGCATCGCAGAAGATGGCTGGGGGTGGAGGAGCCGACGGGGATTTGGCACCCCATTGGCAAAGTAACGAGGTTTGCCACGCTGGGTGGGCTCCCAGCGTGGCAGCAGGACGGCTTGGGCTGTGGAGCCGATGGGGACTGGCACCCCATCGGCAACAACATTTGCCATGCTGGGGTGACTCCCAGCGTGCACCAAAGCTTTGAGGGGGCAGTGTGACGTGTGTGGGGGAGGTAGCGGGTGATGCAAGGGGGCTGTCTCAGTATGGCAGCGGTGCTTTCCTTTGAGCAGAGGAACACCGCTGTCATGCTGGGCTCCTGCACCGTGGTGCAGGACTCCCATGCCTGCTGCTCAGGGAGCAGTTCGTTGGTAGGAGGCACACCTCAAGTGTGTTACTTCCCAAACGTTCTCGCATGCGTGCAAGCGAACGTAAAATGTTTGTTCACTTTTGCTCCAGCGGGGCGCAGGAACATGCCCTTAAGTTCAGGGGCAATAAATACAGGGGTAATGTTCAGTGGAAAACCTATAGAACAACTGGCCATCAGACAATGAACATGAAGATAGTACAGACCTTCCAGGATGATTTGGTACATTTATGATTACTTGGTGAATTACATGGTACCCTGGATAGTAAAGTCAGAGGGTTAGCCCTATAAATTAGAAAATGCTCAAATGGTATGCTTATTCATCACTGCTAATGAAGTATGTGAGGGGAGCTCAGCCCCTTCCAACCTTAAATTGCTATGTCACTATATTCCTTTAGAACATATACCCCAAACCCATCACTTAGTTAAGATATGTCACTTGGGTGCTGCACAGTTTTTTCAAATTGAGCCCCTAACTAAGGATATATAATGCAGCTGTGACCTGATTCCAAATTCCAACAGTACCCCACTGAAAAAGAATTGTTGCCCCTCAGCTGTGCTCCCCTAGTTAAATAAATAATTAAACAAAACATTCAGCACAGCTCTCAAGGAATTTTACCCAGCAATGTATACCATCCAGTGACAGTGTGTGTGTGTGTGTGTGTTGGGAGCAGGGAAAAGGATACTCTCAACTCTGATTCTGACCTACACCTTCAGGAATCTGACAAGTTGATCTGAGCTAGTTCGAGGTATCATCTCTTTTTGGGGAGGCTGGAATGGATTTGATTGAAAACTTTTAACTCACCCTGATAAGTGGATTATTATTACTTTTATTTATTCCGAAGTTGTTCTTTCTGACTCAATTTTTGCTAAAAATTAACTATTGTGTCACAGAGTAATACATCTGTACAAAACCTGCATTCAAAATGTTGAAAGAAAATTAGAGATCCAGTTTCACCCCTCCTAAATGTATCTGATTTCAGTGCACCACAAGTAAAATTAGAGCTGCATCTCTGTTAAATACTTACTATATTACTACTCTAGCTCAGATGCTGGTTCCTCAAAAGCCCCACTATGCCCTCTACCCTGGAGATCAGATCCTTTTTAAAGTACCTAGATGTAAAACAGCTATGGGAGCTCAGGCCTTTTTCCACGTTGCAGCTGTATACTGGAACTCCTTACCAACCATTATCCGCCTCGTCTCCACTCACTCCAGCTTTAAGCACCAGCTAAAAAGTCACCTACTGCAGTCTGACCCCTGCTCCTGCTTCCTTGTTTGTTTGTTGACCCAGTAAGCCCACTGGGCCTAGAAGTCCCTTTTCAGGAGTGACCGGGGATACAGATGGTAAACAACTGAAATTGAACCAGATTAAGCTGTTGGTATTTTTAGTGAATGGGGAATTGGCCTGGACACCAGGAAATTACCCTACTCTTTTCGATAAGTGCCATGGGATCTTTAACATCCACCTGAACTACCAACAATCCAGGTAGATGGGACCTCGGTTTAACATCTCATCCAAAAGACGGCACTTCACAAGAGCAGCACCCCTCTCATGTTGCACTACAGTGTCAGTATTGGGATATTAACCCAAGTGCCAGATGTGGGAACTGAACCCACAGCCCTCTGATCTCCCGGCCTCAGAGACAAGTGTGCTACCTACTGAGCCACTGACACTGACACTTCCCCCGAACTCTCACTGAAACCTCTTCCGCTATTCTGGACCTGCTTTATGCCTTAGCCATACTCCTTTGCACTTACTGCCTACTGCCTTAAATCTTCAATATGTCCTTACAACTCTCCCAGTTCCCTAAGCTCGAAAGTCACTATTGTCCACCAGTCCATAAAAATGGAGATCGCACCAATGTAACCAACTATAGACCAAACTCCATCCTCTCCCCTCTGTCCAAGCCTCTGAAGAACATTGCTTCGGATCAGTCTCCTACCTAAACAAATATAACCTGCTCTGTAAGCAACAACACAGCTTCCAAAAACTCCATAGCACCAGGACCACACTGGTCTAGTACACCAACTATCTACACACGGGTATCAACAAATGTAATTTGGTAGGTGCTACATATATGTACTTAACAAAGGTATTTGATCTCATAAATCACCACTGCTACTGGATAAGCTATCCGTGCTGATTCTGTCTACTGAAACCCTCTCTTGGTTGATATGCTACCTCTCAGGGAAGTCACAGAGGGCCAGGATTGATAGGGTACTCTCAAATGTCAAAAGGGTCATAGTTGGGGTCCCACACAGACTTTCTGAAGCATGCTCATATTCCAAAATGCTATTACATGCCAATATTGTGTTTATTCACAACAGTAACTCCCAAATGGCTGAGCTAGCCAATGATCTCCAAAACAGTTTCAAGGCCCTCGAGGAATGGTTTGAAGGAAACAAACTAGTACTAAATTACAGAAAAATGAAATTAATGTTGTTCATGGGGCAGCATAAGAAGAAGAAGGCAGCCCCATTGGTCATCCTCAATACACACGGCACAGTCATGGAACAAGTTGAAACCTTCAGGTACTTAGGTATCACTTTGGATGATATTCTCTCATTTGCCACACATGTTGACAACTTAACCAACCAGAATAACCAAAAACTCGGAATACTTTACAGGCAAAAACTGAACCTAACCCCGGAAGCAAGACTCCTGGTGATCTCCACTGTATTATTCCCCATCACAGACTATGGACTATGGTATCCCCATTTATTCTGCAGCCTGTGAGATAGTCCTAAATAGGATACACAAGGTTCTCAACAAAGCATGCCACTTTGGTAGCAATGCAGGTGAACTAACATACATCTGCTTCCTGTACTTCCAAACTGGATGGCCCCCTCTCTAAGAAAGACTAAAATATCAGACTTGCCTCATCGCTAGAAAAGCTCAATTGGAGCCTCATCCCTACAGCAATCAGTGACCTTCTTTGCTTGGTTAATAATAACTACTAAACCAGCAGTATGGCTAGATAAGCCCTCAAAGTCCGTTACTGTAAAACCAGCCTAGGGAAGTGCTCTCTTGCTACCCAAGCTGCTTGCTGTAGAATGATCTCCCCGAACCCATAAGGGGCCTACCTAAGATCTCACAGTTTAAGCCAGCCCAGAAAAAGGAACTCACAGAAATGGCAGCATGCTGCTGCCACGCATGATAAAATGGTGACTGCCAGTTATATGTTGCTTGTACTCCATGCTGCCAAAGCCTAACTCACCGGTGCCCCACAGACCAAGTCCCACTTTGGCTAGCATTGTTTCCTCATCGTACCAGTTGTCTGGGTGTTTACTAACAGCCCTTCTAGAAGTACTAGACTAGGCCCTATCTGGGCTATCACTGAATCTGTCCTAGTCCATTGAATGTACAGTAGACCAAGCTCCCCATGAGCTAGATTATGTGCCTTAGGTGTAATGTGCCTTAAATGTTATTATGTGCCTAAATGTAGTTGCTTTAAATGTTACTGTGGCTGAAGTGGAACCTTTGGAAAAGAGAACTTGTTATCAAAGGTGTATTTCAAGAATCAAATAAAAATAAATAGTTTCTTCCTGATTCCAGTTGTTTACTATTCTCCTCCCTTCCTCAATTTCTAACTAAACCTTCCTCCCCACCTGGAAGCATATCATCCAGCCATATAGCACTAGATCTTAATTAATTTATACTATTGTTCTGCTGTCATTTATGTACATAAAAGCATGACCATTTTTGTTTATAATGTATGGTGAAGGCTTGTTGTGTATGGAACTCAGTGGCTTTCAAAATGTTGTTGTACTACAGTTCAAAAGGTCATGGAACGTGATTGTACCACACTGTACTACAACAACATTTTGAAAGCCTCTAGAGGCTGCACGCGCTCAGCTTGTTTTAAAAGTGGACCACACACAGAAAAATTCGGAGCAGCGGCAGCGCTTACATCATCCCCAACTGATGTCGAACAGGGCACCACAAAGGCAGGATTGACCAGATACTTTAAACTATTAAAAACTGCAGGATCAACCAGATATTTCAAACTACTCACATTAACAGAAGAATCCTTTCACTCACGCTCCCTCGCTTAGCGAGAATCGTCCTCCATGTTTTTTTCTGGAATCCAGCAAAGGCAACTGACAGCCAATGACAGGCACGCTACAGGCGGAGGGGCGCTTGGTCCCCTAACAACCACAGCACTAACCTTAGCAACCTGACTTGAATACCAGACTAAAATGCAGTAGAAAGAATTCCTTTACGGCTAAAAAGAATTAAAATGCTCACTTAATTTATCGTAGGGGCACCATACACTATAAAAAATAATGGATGGAGCAATGTTATGCCCAACGGTGATAACTATAACCACTTGAGTTCTGATTCCATGGACCTCTAGAGGCCGCTCTCGAGGTCATAGGGAATCAGAACCCCTCAGTGGCACAACACACTGGTTGTGCATACTTGCCCATCCACTATTCTTCTATTGTACATTGCTGTTGTTTACTCATCCCTGAGATTTTTATACATTACTGGTGTATTAAGCTGACTGCAATGCTTCTTTTTCCTTCAAACTGATCTTATATTTTGAATTTAATGTACTTCTACTTCTCTGTATTGACTGTACTTGATTTATGCTCTCCTGGGCTGTGCCTGAAAATAGGCATTTTCTAAGTTTAGTGCACCTACCCGGTAATCAAAAACAAATAAAAAGTTGAAAAAGTTAATTTTAGCATTGCCATTCAGGTTATAACTGGAAAATGTGCAGCATGAAATAATGTATTTTCTGAGAAATTCTAGCGTGCAGCTCTGGCAACTGCTACAGCAATTGGCAAACCAGGATATGGCTTATTTGAGCAACAGAATGTGTGTTTTGATTACCACAAACAATTCTTGATTGATTACCTGTCATAAAGCTCAGAGACTGTGTAGACCACATGCCTGTTTTGTGTATATATTTGCAAACTGTTGTTTTTGGATGTACAGACTAGTCATCTCTCATTACTCGGTATTCAATCTATTTGAATACGAATTTTCATAGTATCCCTGCACTGAGCAAAGACTAATTTGCTTAACAAACACTGTATTTTCAGTACAGGATTTAACTGTTGCCAAGTATCTTGCCACACTCAGACATTTGCATTAGTTCAGTAATAAGGGCTCCATGCCCATTAAGCAAGCAGGAGGAGGCATGACTCTGACTCAATGAAGCTTTGCCTATTTTGACAAGGATTGCCAGTTTCTGTATGGCAGATGTACTGAAACACATACAAAATTGTGATGTAGTGCCCAGTTCTCAGTCATGCATTGTTATAGTGGGGAACAGGGCTAAACATGAGCCCTGTTGCTCCAACTTAAAAACTTGCTGTACTGAGAAATAAAGTTCCATGCCAGTGGGGCAGCTCACATCTCCCACAGCACAGACCACAAAATGCAAAAGAGGCACCCAGATATCGCTGTGTGCAAACAGGGATTGTACAAAGTAACAGTGCACAATATTAGCCCATGCACATACAGTATGTACAAAGCACAGTGCTTGATATACCATACATGCATGGGCTGGTCTGTCGACAATTCACATGCCACATCACAACCATACCTTATGGTTCACTTCTGGTCTTTTGATGAATTGTCCTATCATTTTCCTTGCTGGCTTACCTGATAGTTCAGTGGACACCCAACAGCTGTGCAGAGTAACACTCCACTGTAGCTTAATAAATGACCCTCTTGCCTAGCGCATGTCTTCCATGCACTAGCAGACATTGAGTAGTCCCACAGTGTGCTCAGTCCCTCAGTGTGGTTGCGCACTTGACGTAGCTTTCTGATTGTCCCCTACTGCATTTCTTTTGTGGAAATAGCAAGGGGGGATCACCAAACAGCTGTGATGGGTATGCTAGCAGTAACTGGCAATGTAAAAATGCCAACTCTGCCTCTTCTATGCACCAGTATACTTTGATATTCACGGGTATGGAAGGCCCCAGACCCTCTCTGAGCATAGCCTTGGAAGGGTCTCAAGTGGTTCTAGAGCATAGCATCAGCACCTTTATGGCATCAAGTCAAATGAGCGCCAGATTATGGTGACTAACACAATCAGAGAACTCTCTGTTTTCAGGGGCTTCACCACGGCACCTCCCTCATGGGAGGCTGTGCCCTCCATCCCCCTTACTAAATACATTAACTCTAGGAGGAAGGCCTCAGGGAGGGGTACAGAGAATTCACTGTTTGTGTCAGTCGCCATAATTTGGTGCTGTTTTTGACTCTAGTGCCATAAAGTAGCCACCATTACAACAATCTACAGTCTCAAGCAAGGGTCTGGAACTACTGTAAATCAGTTCACAATGATTTTCCTACTGTCCTCTGCAAACTGAGAATCAGCCCTCCAATGTCTTATGTTGCATATTATTGGCTCTCACCATCTAATAATTTATTCAGAATTTGGTTGGATAGACAAACTGAGCTAAATCATTTTAAAAGGTGACTCCCATGGGGAGAAGAACCAGGGAATATGATACAGAATACATCAAATAGAGTTCAAAAGATACATTGAGTGGCAAAAGCAAGAAAGAGTGCAAACCAATGCACTATATGTGCAGAGATAAAATACAGAAAAGCGTGGATGTGTAAAATGACATGTTAACAAAGTACAAAATAGAAACATATGGTATTGTGGTACAGGAATGAATGAGCAGGGAAGCCAATGTAACAAAATAGCAATCCTTTTAAATTCTTAATTAATGAAATTGTAGTAGAGGGGTATAAAGAGCTGGAGAATGATTTGTCTAGATACAGTTGCAGGAGGGGAGTAATGATTAAAAGGAGATACTTAAAGAGCAACTCTCTATTATAATAAAAAGCTTCTCAATACTAGCTTTACATTTACGTTTTGATTTCATTGTTTTTTATGTTGGCTTGCACTTGTGCGACAGCCAACATTTTGCGGTAGTAGCAGATTTGGAGGTGTGGTCACTGTTAGGCGAATGCAGGGCATGCATCAGTAGGTGCGTCCCTCATTCCCCAATCAGCCAGCAGCAGGCACTGACATCATGAATCGCTAATGTGGCCTCCGTATCTAACAAAAGGTCCAATGTAATGAGAGTGAAGCTTTCATGCAGCATGACCACAACACACCTCCTGACGAGCACACAACATGGCGGCAGTGACTGCCGCCACCTCCTGTCACAATGCCAATGGGGGAGCCCACTCCCCATCAGCATAATGACCCCCCTCCCATTTAAAATGTATGCTGAGGGGGTGCCCAATCTCCCTCGGCACCATGCACCCCCTCCAAGAGTTTTTCTTTGTTGTTTATTTTGCCAATGGGGAGCCCACTCCCCAGTGGCATAATGTCTCCCCCTGCATTTGTCCCAGTCCCCCTTGGCTTGTGTTGCCCCCTCAGTATGTGCCGACAATGGTGCCCAATCCCCCATTGGGTACAGCATCACCCCCCGAGAAAATACTTAGGTGGCACACTGGGAGCCCACCCCAGCATGCCAAATACCCTGCAAAAGAAAAACTGTCCCACAATGTTTTTTTTTTTGTAAACCTGTAAAAAAGAAAATGGTCCCTCACAGTCTCCTTGCCCCCTCCCATAGCTTGTGCCCACCCTCTGCACTCCCTGCCTTCCCACACCCTCCCTCTCCTCTTACTTACCTCGAGCCCTGCAGGCATCTTAGGTGACTAGGAACACATCTGCACTCTTTAAAGCTGACCACGATCTGAAGAAATGCCAGTAAGCTGTATAATGGCAGGCAAAAATATCCACTGTGAACCTTACTGTGTCACTGGGCGCTACTTCCTGATTGCTAAGTTAGACTGGTCCGCTCACTGGCTCCTGCTACCACCACAATGGTGGCTGATACTGAGGACCTGCAATCTACACCCTAACCAAATTCTATGCACCAAATCATCTGGGCTCTCAACGTCCTGCACACAGTCTACATGTAGGAAGAAAAACAGCTGCCTCTATAATAAGTTGTGTGGTTACTGGCTATTTGCCCACCAACTCCTATTGCTTAGGGCTGGGAATGTGCACCCAAACCCTGGCCCATCTAGTCCCGCTTCACCCCTAAAACACCCAACCCATGGAACAATCGAGATAGCATCAATAAACAACCGGAGCCTCCCAAACAAGCTGGATCAACTCAAGTCTGGACCGCAGAGCACAACCCCGACATTCTGTTGGTAGTGAAACCTGGCTTTCACCCAAGATCACTGATGATGAGGTTGCTCTCCTGGCTTAATGTTTTCAGGCTTGACAGGGCTACCAAAAGAGGAGGCGGTTGTGTGATCTACATCAAGGACTCCATCATAGGGCACGTCCTCCCCCAGGCAGATCTTTGACCTAATGCCCAGGTGCTAGCAATCAAAGCCTTACTTGTGGTACACAACAAAGCCCTAACTATCGTCTATGTCTATGTTCCCCCTAATGAACACAAAAGGGGCTTCAAGGGTATCGTGGACTTCTTCCGTTTCCTGCCCTCTAACTCTCAGGCCATCTTACTAGGTGACTTCAACATCAATTGGCTTTCACCTGATGCAAGCATATACAGGGACAATATCTCCACAGTCCACCTCACCCAGCATGTCCTCCTCCCCCACCAGGGTTAATTGCAAAATAGGCACCAGCACCCTACTAGACTGGATACTTTCAAGCAACCCAGAACGACTCACCAATGTGACACTGCACCCGACGCTATTAGTGACTTCTCCCCAGTTTCTTGTTGCTGGACAAACAAATTCCTCAATTCACCTTCCCACCTCACCTTTAGTAGGTTACTAAGCGTGGCATCTTGAGTCCCTGAAACATGATCTTGTCAGCACCAGCTGGTCACAAATCAATCACGCTACTGACATCAATACTGCTTTGGATTACTTTATCAAACATTTCATGAAAGTCTGTGACTTGCATGCACCCTACAAAAAGGTCAAAGCACGGGGACTGTTAACCCATGATTATCATCTGACCCCATAGGAAAATTGAAGAAGCATGATCACCTATGGCACCTAGCCAGAGAATCAGGTAAACCCTCAGCCATACTAGCCACAATCAAGCCAGAAATGCCTGCACTCAGGAAATATGCCAGGCTAAAACAAATCACTACAAAGACTTGCTTACTGCTTCCTGGGGCAATGGGAAAACTTCTGGACCAACATGAAGGAAGTCTTAGGGAAGAATGAAAAGTCAGCACCAAACCTAATCAACATACAGGGTACCCTTACCCAGGACCCACTAACTTTAGCCAATGCCTTCAATGAAGTGTTCTCTGACCTTTCTGGGACATTTCCCCACACTTCTTCGAGGACCCACCAAGATCTAACACCTCTACTACTGATGCTCACCATCAGTCTGCCCAACCTTTTTACTTCAAGAAGCTTACCCACTCACTAGTCAGAAAATACCTTCACAAAGTGCTTGGGAAATCACAACAAGGTTCAGACACACTGGACCTCAAACTTGTTGCACTCATCATTGAAGAAGTTCTCCTCCCCATAACTAAAATCCTGAACCTGTCACTCTGCCAGTCACAATTCCCACAGCTGTGGAAATCAGCCATCGTGACTCCTGTGCACAAGAATGGTGACAGGGCATCGCTGGCAAACTACCATCTCAGCTCAATTCTGCCACTGCTCTCTAAAGCACGAGAATGCATAGTGGCTGACCAGCTGGTCAAATACCTTGTAAAATACTCAATCCAATGCCCAGAGCAGCATGGCTTCTGTAAAGGACATAGTACCTCCATGGCATTACTGGAACTCACTGATTTTATTCAACGGTCTTTCGACCAAGAACCCTAGCAGAGGCAGTATTCATTGACCTCTCAAAGGCCTTTGATACTGTCCACCACTCCCTCCTCCTAAACCAACTAACCTCCATAGGCCTCTCTGCAAATTCAACTCTCTGGTTCAAAAGCTACCTAGAACAACGTACACAAAGAGTGAAAATCAACAATGTCCTCTCCAACCATCTGCTTGTAAGATCTGGTGTCCCCAAGGCTCCATATTGGGACCGCTCCTTTCAGCATCTTTCTCAACTATCTACCATGCTACTGCCCACAGCAGATGCTACTCTATGCAGATGATACAGTAATCTTCACAAATTGCCCAGTCCCAGAGCAACTTGAGGGCAATCTCAGCATAGTTTCGGATTGTTGAGGAATGGTTCCAAACTATAAACTAATCCTAAACAGCAAAAAAACTGAAACCATGATGTTCTGCAGCACTCAGAAGAAGTACAAGTCCCATGCTGTCAACATCAGTACCTAATCTGCAGCTCTACTCGAACACACCCAGCACTTTAAATATCTTGGGGTCACACTTGACAGCAGTCTGGCCTATGACCAGCACATCAGCAATGTTTCTAGGACTGTCAACCACAAAACCAGTCTCTTCCACAGGCACAAGCACTGTCTCACTTCAGATGCCTTTAGACTAGCCATCAACAGCTCCATACTCTCTGTCATAGACTATGGCTTGGTTATCTATGGCGATGCTTGCCACACCACCCTCCGCATAATATCAGTTGCACTGAACAAAGCCTGCAGACTGCTCACAGGAGCCGAATGTCTCACCCATACCTGTGACCTCTATGCTCAAATGGGTTGACTCCAACTCAGTGGGAGATTACACTACCAAACTAGTTTGCTGGCCAAAGAGACTTTACTTGGGTATTCTTCCCCGTGGTACAGCAAACCTACTTCAACCACACAGCAGCAACTCGCAATGGACAAGAAGTGCTGACACTCACCTCTTCCATGTTCCTCATCTTCAAACAATGCAGGGTCAGTGCTCCTTTGCCTAGAGAGAACCCCTCTGGTTTAATGCCATCTGCCACGACATCTCCAACCAACCTTCTCCGGGCCCTTTCAAGAGACTGCTGCGCCAACATCTTTCCACATTCAGCACCTGTGACTGCTTCCATTAGTCCCCAATGCGAGTAGTTTCTGCCCTGCCTCTTAGCAGCTCTCTGCATTGGCATGGTCCCTTGCAACCTCAACCCTCCCCCTACACTCCCTCCTCCTCCCTTGCCCTACTACCTTCCACCTAGTGGTTTGCTGCTCTGACTTTGCCACTCACCACCTTCCAACCTCCACCACTCCCCCACACCCAGTCCCTTGACAAAGTCCATGACTGTTGCAACCTCTTTCTCACCTCACCACCCTCCCCCACCTACTACCACCTTATCCCCTCTCTAACCTCCTTGTTTCCTACCTCCAACTATTCTCTCTGCTAACTACTATATATACAGACTGAGGGTATCTTACCCTCTATTGTTATGTCTTGTATGTACAAACCTGCTTGTATAAACCCTTGTAATTATTGTCCATGTTTTATTCTCTCTGTTGTCTAATTTTTTGTAATACTGTCTTCCCTCCCACTGACGCGAAACCTTTGTAAACAAGCTTCCAGCTCAAAGGTGTTAACTCTAATTATAATAAATAAATAAATAAATAAATAAAAATAGGTTTTTTTTTTCAATTTTGGTGCATATCTCAGCCATTTTTGGGAATTTTTGCACCAGGCTTTTAACACAGGTTATTGGAACCCCACTCATGAATTCAGACACTGTCATGGTGTTATTCGGTCCAGAAAGGTGATTTTGTGGTCACTGCATGGAATCACCTTTTGGGACTGATTAACAAAATGACAGTGCCACTGTTGCAAATTTGGTGGAAAAAATCAAAAGCATGGCTGTTTTATGAGTGTGCGTTGAGCAGTTTCCACACACGCTCATAACTTCGTGAATCTGTAATATTTTCACTCCACATTTTTAACACTGGCATTTGTCCACACCTCCTTATGAACAGTATAGCTGTCATTTTACATATCCTGACTGAAATGTGTTTTCGCACATCAGGCGCAGAATAGCAGGATCGCTGTACGAAATCAGTTTTTGGGACAGTTTGAGGAAATGATGGTGACACTGTTCATGAGAAGAACTCCTAAAATGCCTATGTTGAAAATTTGGTGACAAAATTCCATAAAATGACTGTGTTACAAGTGTGTATTGTACAGTTTCCACGCACCCTTGTAACTCCGCAAATTTGCAATATTTTCATGCCACATTTTCAACAATGGCATTTTTTCACACCTCCTTAAGAACAGTACAGCTGCCATTTTTCACATCCTGCCCTACATGTGTTTTCGCACCTGTGGTGCACATTGGCATGATCACAGTGTGATATCAATGTTTCGGACAAAATAACAAAATCACAGTGCCACTGTTCATGAGGGGAGGTCCCAAAATGCCGATGTTAAATATGTGGTTAAAAAAATCCCAAAAATAATTGGGTTATGGACATGTGTTGCATAGTTTCTATGCATGCTCATAACTTCACCAATTGTTCATATTTTCACTCCAGATTTTCAGTGTTGCCGTTTTTTTACATCTCTTCATGAACAATACAGTTGTCATTTTCCATATACTCCCCAAAATGTGTTTTCATCCCGTGTCAACAAATGGTATAGCCACTGTGCAAAACCACCTTTCAGCTAACAAACTGATATTGTCGCTCAAGAGGTGGGCTCACAAAAGCCCATGTTGAAAATTTGGAATGAAAATACCAACAGACGATACGGTATTACAGTTTCCAACTGTAGTACCCACCCTGTAGAAAGTGACTGGCATCAAGAGTGTGACTTGGGATCATCGGCTGTAATGGTCATGCCATCCCCCACCCTGCAGCCAGTGACAGGCATTGTGGTGTGCCTTGCACTGTTCGGCCACAGTTCACCTCTTTCTCCTGTACTGCACCCACTAAGTGTATTTCCTTATGGAATGGGGTAAGTATAATGCCCAAAGACCACAAAGAACACCACACCACTTGTCAGTGTGTACAGGGTAGAGTGAAGTACAATGGCATGAGCGTTACAGCCGGCGACCCAAAGGCACACCCCAATGCCTGTCATTTCTCACAGGGTGGGGTTGGTTGTCATCTTCAATACTTCATTGCCATTCCTATTATGCATCTCTAACTCCAGCACTACAAATGCCAATGCGGGTGAGACAACATTGGCATAGACAAATGCTTGTTTAATTCTATGTTAGTTTTGTTTTACTTTTGCTGCTGTCAGTCTACTA
Organism: Neoceratodus forsteri; assembly: GCA_016271365.2. Taxonomy (NCBI): domain Eukaryota; kingdom Metazoa; phylum Chordata; order Ceratodontiformes; family Ceratodontidae; genus Neoceratodus; species Neoceratodus forsteri. The sequence continues at coordinate 1,409,763,533 of CM057452.1, forward strand.
AATATTGTAGATAATGCAGCAATAATCTCACTGAATCTTTCTAAATGTATCTGTTTCTACCCTGCTAACCACAGAGCTGCTGTTTGTGATATCACAATCTGTTGTCATGGTGAGCACTATGATGTCATAAACCAAGGCTCTGTGAGGCTAAAAAGGGAGAGGCAAATATTTTGAGTTTTCTATACAGATATAGTGTACGTTAGAATGTTGTATTGCATTGAAATCTAACTTTCCCTAGTCTTGTTGTACCATCGATGTGATGTCACAGTGTCGATGTACCATTGTGAGTATGTCACATTGATGGTACAACAGCTCTGACCATGTTTGCTCATGCGCGAGTCTCGGTTCGTAGCGACAATAAAATGGCCACCGCAGTTCATCGGAGACACAGGAGGACATTTAAACTGTCAGTAAGTGCTGTTTTTTTACATAGTGGCTGACATGCAGCAGGACAGCTGTATTTCTTTTTAAATTTATGATCTCACAGTATCTTTGTGGACTGGGAAGGAGTGCAGTGTTTTTACGGACACGGGCAGTTAGGGGTGGGGGGTCACCGACATCAAGGCATGACTGTGGATTCAGTCAACAGCTAATGTGTTTACTTTTGCCCATACACTATAAAGACAGTGGATGGCAACTGTACAATAACACTGCAGTCCACTTCTCGAGATTCATGACAACCTCTCAAAGTGAACAACAGTGTTGTTGTTCACTGTTGCCCATCCACTATCCTCTATGTTTTAAATGGACTATCAAGATGTGCTGCAAACCTTGGAAAGAAACTCTGAAAATGCAAAAAAGTATTCTCTAGTTAAATATTTATTTTTAAATTCAGTATGCTTTATTAAGTTTTCAAACATAAACAACAAGCCAACACACAACAACGAACACAGACCCCCCCACCTCCTCCCCCTTCCCCGCATAAGAGGAGTAAATGGCAAAAAAGCAACTCATTGTCCAATAAATAGAAAACATAGGGGACCCCATTGCAAATAAATTAAAGTAAAACATGTTAATAAATACAAAATATCACCCAACTGGTATCACTCTAATGGAAGAAAGAGAGTATAAATTATGTAATCTACTCCATCTTTTTTCATACAAGTCCATTCCATTATGAAGACTTGCTATCATCTTCTCCATCCTTAAACTGAAAAAAAGTTCTTGCAGCCATTCATGATAAAGTGATACTTGATCAGTCCAATGGTGAAGGACAACCTGTTTAGCAGACAGGGAGATCATGGCAACATGGTGCTTCTTTTCTTGCACCGCTATCCCTGTATAATCTCTAACAATACATACTTCAGGAGTAAAAAGTCCTCCTAAACCTAAAAGTTAGTCTAGTCTGGTTTTAATCTGAGCCCATAAGGGAGCAACATTAACACAGTCCCATAATATATGAAATAGAGAGCCCTCAGCATTTCCATACCTCAACAAAGAGGGGAACCCAGTTTACCCATCTTTGTCAACTTCAGAGGAGTATAATACATTATGTAGAATATAAAATTGGTTAAGGTGATGTTTGTCATTAGAAACATACTTATTGGTCAGCCTGGTGGTGCTGAGGTTGAGGCAGGTGGATGCCACACCTCATACCATGCCAATGACCCGTGTCTGGGAGTGAGCACAGGTCATTGGGGGTCGGCAGGGGTGGAGAAGGATGGCGCATCCTTGAACAGCTCTCCTTCACCGAGGTGGGGGGCCTCCCAACAGTCAGTGCTTGCCTGGCCCCTAGCAGGGGCTGAAGACTGGCACACCAACAGTGTGCCAACAAGGGGGGGAAGAGGCGTAGTCATTGGAGGTGCTTTGGGAAGACGTGCGTGCAGTGCATCGCCAGATGGCATTGCATGCTCCACTACCAAGGAGGGAGAAAAAGTGGAAAAAGAGACATCCTGGTCAAGTGACTTGATGGTCATCCAACGGAAACTCCTCTCTGTGGGTGTCACCTGAAACTGGATACAGACAGGGTGGGTGGGTTGGGTGCTCCCCACCACCCTGTAGCAGGGGGTAAGCCGCAGGGGAAGAAGGCAAGGACCCTAAGGGAGCACTGTGCAGATGGATGGTGGCCAGAGTCCCAAGGGGATGCCAGATAATGGGATCAGACCAGGGAGAAGGTAAAAAAAAATTACTTATAAAGATCTTCTCATATCTTCTTCCAATTAAAATTCTCTAGTAAATTGTAACAGCTAAAACATCTTAATAATGAAAACACATGCTGAAGTGCAGAGCTGTTCTTTAATGCTGGGAATTGAGGTGGAAAGATGCATAGGTAGATAATGGCTATTCCAAAGAAAAGGGTATTGAATGGAGAATGCAGGCTAGCCAGTAAAGTACTTATAGTGAGGAATGGAAAGGAGTGGGCATCAGCGGAGCAGAGGGAGTAGGGTGAATGCATGGGAGAGATGACTGCAGATAGGTATAAGGAGACAGGGAAGAAACAGTGCCCTTATAGAAAAAACACTGGAGGACACCCCAAAACACAAAGGGAGGAGGTTGAGGTGATGAGAACAGTGATCAGTAAGAGGCAGCATATTTGGAGCAAAGTGGCAGAAAGAACGAAAAAAAAATGGGTCCAGTCTAAGCGCAAGCAAATGTGAGACTTGACAACTTCTATTCAGCTTTAATTGATACACTCTTCTTCAATTCAGCTGTAACACTTTGGAAAAGGGACTTCGGGTCCTTGAAACATAGAAACATAGAAACATAGAAACATAGACTTTGACGGCAGATAAGGACCACTTGGCCCACCCAGTCTGCCCATTACCCTACCTATTGGATAAGCTGCAGATTCTAGTTGACCAACAGCCTACTTCCTGCAACCCCCACTATAATTGCCTTATGTCTGTCCCATGCATGTTTGAATTCCTCCACTGTTTTAGATCCCACAACCTCTCCAGGAAGGTGGTTCCATGCGCCCACCGCCTTCCATGAAAAGAATTTCCTACATTACCCCTGAGCCTCCCCCTAACTTTAAATTGTGCCCTCTTGTTCTTACCATCTCTTTTCTGAAAGATGCTACCTCCTGGACTTTGTTGATTCCCTTGAGGTACTTAAAGTTTCTATCACGTCCCCCATCCCTCCTTTCATCAAGGGTATACATATTAAGCTCTCTCACTCTCTCTTCATATGGTTTCTGATGTTGAACCTGCACCATTTTAGTTGCCCTCCTCTTGATTGCTTCCATCCTGTCTATGTCCTTGCATAGATGAGGTCTCCAAAACTGCACACAGTACTCCAGATGGGGTCTCACCTAACTGTCTGTACAGAGGATAACCACTTCCCCTTTTGTACTTGTGATGCCCCTCCCTATGCATCCCTGGCTCTCCTTACTGACTTCTCATATAGCTTACCACCTTTAGGTCATCTGATATGGCTACCCTAAGTCTCTTTCCATTTTGCTGTTGTTAGTACCTCTCCTGCTACTGTGTACTCTTCTCCTGGATTTTATTTCCCAGAGTGCATTACTTTGCACTTCTTTGCATTGAATCTAAGTTGCCATATGTCTGACCATTCCTCTAACCTTGCAAGTCCCTTCTCATCCTTTCTACCCTCCTTGGGTATCAACTCTGTTACAGATATGTGTGTCATCTGCAAAGAGGCATACCTTTCCTTCCAGACCCTCTGCAATGACACCTATAAAGACGTTAAAGAGGACTGGACCCAGTAATGAGCCCTGAGGTACTCCACTAGTAACCCCCCTTTCTTCAGAATGTGTTCCATTGTGTTGAAATGGGTTGAAATGGATGAGGGCAATCTAGCAGGCTAAAAATGAGAAATCGAAACATTCATTCACCACCTCACACCCACTTCAGTCAATCCCACCCTCTTCCACACTCCACTGTTCTAGAAGTCTGTTTTTATTTTGATAAACTCAGATCTTGAGATGTGTGAAATTTGCAAAATTCACACCATTGATTAATCCACAAATTTCATACAATTTGCAGCATGCAATTTGAGAAATGTGTGCACATTGTGACCACCAATTGTGTGAAATTCACCCTGGATCATGAAATTTTCCCATGAATTTCATGCTTCATGGTGATATTTGTGCTCCACAGAGAAATTCATGGTGTAATTCATATAATACCTGAACCATATCTTACTGCTGCCCTCAGTCACGCCTCCTCCAACACCAACACTCTTGACCTCAGAATTCTTCGGCTTTCCCTTAAGGAAGTCCTTGCCCCTCTCATCCACATTTTAAACCTCTCCCTCTCCCTTGGCAAATTTCCTGCCATTTGTTAATCCGCCTATATCATGCCCATATATAAAGGTGGGGACCGATCCTCTGTTAACAATTATCGCCCTATCTCCATACTACCCTCCCTCTCCAAAGCCTTAGAGAGGATAGTTTCGGATCAGCTCGCTGACCACCTCAATAAATATAACCTACTCTGCAAACAACAACATGGTTTCCGTAAAGGTCACAGCACTACTACTGCCCTGCTTGAACTAACATCTCACATCCACACTGCACTGGATAAAGGCCACATCACAGGTGCGATCTTCATTGACCTCACCAAGGCCTTTGATACCATCCATCATTCACTACTCCAAACCTCTTTGCTCAACCTGGGTCTCTCACAGGAAGTAGTGGGTTGGTTCGCTGACTATCTTGCCAACCGGACCCTTCAAGTTAAAATTGTTAATACCCTATCACCTAAATCTCCTGTCCTCTCGGGGTCCAACAAGGTTCCATTTTGGGTCCCCTCCTATTCAGCCTCTTCCTAAACTCCCTCCCCGCATCCTGCACCTCCAACTTATTACTATATGCAGATGATGCTGTCATGTTCTCCTCCAGCCCTGACCCCTCCCAACTCCACCACTCCCTCCAGTCCTCCTTTAATGCGGTCGAAAGTTGATTCTCCTCACAACGCCTTATTATCAACTATAAAAAAACCAAGGGTATGCTATTCGCACACCCGCAGAATTCCAGGACTGGGCTCTTTCCACATATACTATCAATGTCCCAGACTCCCCTGGAATTTGTGCATTCGTTCAAATACCTGGGCATCACTTTGGACACTGGTCTTACCTATCATGAGCACATACATCAATTATCTAAGGCCCTAAATATCAGGCTAGGGCTCCTGCACCGCTATAAACATTGCCTTACCCCAGAGGCCCTTAAGCTTGCTATATCCTCCTCGGTACTCTCCCCTGCTAGACTATGGTCTCCTGTCTTTTGGAGGGGCTAACTCCTCAGCCCTTGATAGTCTTAGACTCGTCCTTAACAAGTCCTGTCATCTTATATTAGGATGTGACACACTTACCTATACCTGTGCTCTATATAAGGATACCAATTGGCTTAACCTAGACAACAGAATCAAATTCCACACTTGTGTCTTGGCAAAAAAAAAATACCCTTGGCCTCTCCCCCACTGCATACACCCCTTTAATCACTAAGGACTCAAAAGTTAAGCACACCCATAGCTCTGACACCCATCGTTTCTCCATCCCTTCCTGTTGCACAGCTCAGTTCTAAAGATCCTTTTATTACAGGGCACCCTTGTGGATGAATAACCTACCCTCCTCCTTGTGTTCTGATCAAAGATTTGGTAATTTTAAAATGCACCTTTGGGCTCACCTTCGATCCACAAGTGACTGCGTCTGTACATGAATCGGTGACACCTTTTCTGTCTACTACTGACAGTGGCCTCTGGCCTGCCTCTGCTAACAGCTCTTAATCTCCCCCCTCCCAGGGATGTTAAGTCCAGTTTTTTTCTCAACTGCCTCAAACTGTTCTAGTTCTTGTTTGTTAGCTTAACTGCTCTGTTATTAACATAGCTCTACTCTGTAACAAGTACTGCATTATGTATCTGTCCTAACTGTATTGTACACTCTGTACTGTATATATTATATGTGATATGGAACCTTTGTAAAGGAGTCTTTGACTCAAAGGTATTTCTGATCTCTGAAATAAATAAATAAAAATAATATGTGTGAAGCTGACGCTTGTTAGACCAGGAGAAGCTTGGCAAACTCGGTGAAACGTGAATTTTCAGTAATTAAATGCGAACTTAGCAGGCAAATTTTTACCTCACAACATCTCTAGGCAGCACATGGCAGTGTGCCAGGAACCAGTCAGTTTTTTTTTTGTTAACAAAACAAATGCCTGGGGATGGGCAGCAGAGTGAAAAGTAACTGGGTGGGAAAGGGCGGATTTAGGACTAGCCCAAGACACCTGGGAATTTCTAGATTGTAACTTTGTTTTTATTATTTTTCTGAAGGCGAAGTGATCCAAAGTGGGAATACTCTATTCAGCAAAATTGAAGTTACAAATGCTGAATTGTGACAGATTAAAAAAAAAAAATCGGCATTGACTCATCCTTAGTCCAGTCTGGCAAGGGTGGCTTTGGGAGCAGCCCTTTTCACCATGTTCACGAAGTTAAACACCAGGATCATCTTGAGGAAAATCTCATGTCTGACCTGAGAAGGAACTAGAAGGGGGACAGGATCAGATCTACAGTACAGTAGCTTCTTGTTTTACATTGTTTTTCATGGATTCTACTTGGTAGAATGTTTATTTTCTTTCTTACTACTAAGGGGCTAGCAGGGTATTGCTTGGGGCTGTTGGAATTTTGAAACCTGTTTTGGTAGCTAAAAGTGGGCTCATTTGATTGGTTTACGGTGTGGCAGGCTGCATTTGTAGAGGCCTATTTCTTCTCTTTTAAACATAATTGGTATAATTTAACTGGTCTGTTTCTTTGAATTGGAGACCTATATCTTATAATTCCAAACCTATTTTGATGTATTGTTGGTGAAGCTGTTTGAATTGGTGTCCTGTTTCTTTGGGTAGCAAACCTATGTTGGGGCTTTGAGTAGAATTGATTCATTGTTGCTGGCTTCACTAGCTGCAACGTTTTGAGTGGGGGAAGGGTGCTAATTTGTCTGGCCAGGTCTCACTCAGCAGGGAGGCAGAGCTGAATCAGGTGTGGAGTCAGTGCTTTGGCTTCTCAGAAGGAACTAGAAGGGGGACAGGATCAGATCTACAGTACAGTAGCTTCTTGTTTTACATTGTTTTTCATGGATTCTACTTGGTAGAATGTTTATTTTCTTTCTTACTACTAAGGGGCTAGCAGGGTATTGTTTGGGGCTGTTGGAATTTTGAAACCTGTTTTGGTAGCTAAAAGTGGGCTCATTTGTTTGGTTTACGAGCAGGGGCTGCATTTGTAGAGGCCTATTTCTTCTCTTTTAAACATAATTGGTGTAATTTAACTGGTCTGTTTCTTTGAATTGGAGACCTATATCTTATAATTCCAAACCTATTTTGATGTATTGTTGGTGAAGCTGTTTGAATTGGTGTCCTGTTTCTTTGGGTAGCAAACCTATGTTGGGGCTTTGAGTAGAATTGATTCATTGTTGCTGGCTTCACTAGCTGCAAAGTTTTGAGTGGGGAGGTGCTAATTGTCTGACTAGAGGCCTCAGCTACCTGATTGTTTCCGGAAGACTTGGGCTGGTCCCACCCACCCAAACCCCTCACCCCACCCACCCCTGGTCAATTATTCCCTTTGTACTAGGGTTCTGACATCACTTCCTCAAACAGGCAAAGGATTTGCACCTGTCATAACAGAAGCAGACATCCAGGAAAGGAACTGCAGCAAGTGAAGAGGTGACTGCTCTCTCAGTGGAAGGAAGTAAATGCAAATCTAGGCGCTTTCATTATTACTACTTCACATAGTTATTGCATTGGGTAAAGAAGGAGTAGGAGTTGAAGAAGGTTGTGCAATGGCTACTTAAAGTATTTTGAGCGTGGATAGAATATAAAAAGCAGTTGCTCAACATATCTAAATGTGTGCAACAAAGGAGGTAAGGACATAAAGAATGTTTTGCACTGATAGAGGGGAGAGTGGGGACTTGGGGGAGTGTTTGGTATCCTGCATCTGGAAGGGTGGGGGTCGCGGAGGCAACGACAGCAATGGGTAGGGTGGTAGGCTGCAACAACTGCAGTGCACCAATCTTTCTAAACATTGCCTGGAGAGTGGTAGGATGTTTAGTGTGCAACCACATAGAAAACTTAGAAAGGAGATTGAGGGTCTGCAGGAGGAACTAAGACAGGCAAGGCAGATTGGGGTGGGTTTAGCCCAATACTGGAGGGAGGAAGAAGGAGATGAGGAGGGCAATTTAAGCCAACAGTGGTGAGGAGAGGCTCAGAAGAAGGAAGCAGAGACAAAGGGGCCCAGGCCAGGAAGAACGATTGCCGGGGAAACCAGGTCAGGAGACAAAAGTCAAATGGAAGGAGGCAATAGGGACTTGTGAGGGGAGGCGAAGAAGTGGCAAAAGTCATGGAGTGGAAAGGAGAGAACAGGTTACTATGCAGAGAGAGGGAGCAGGCATTTGTGAAGGATCTTCAGAAAATAGTTTTGTACTGCTAGAGAGGAAGAAGGTGGAGGAGGGAAGTGATGAAATTAGAGGAGTAATTGATAAATGCCTGGACCAAACTGGAGCGGAGGGAAGTTCTGCTGGGAGAACTGCAACGGGGTTAAAGGGCATAATGTGCAGGAGGAAGAAGAGGAGCTGGAAATGAGGGAGGAGATGAAAGGAAGCAAGCAGGGAGTAAGAGGGTGGAATCGTGAGTGCTGGGGCCTCAATACTAAGAGGAGTTAGGTGGGGTAGCAGGCGGAGAGGCATAGTCGCATTTGGGTGGGCCATGCCAGGAATGACAGCGAAAGGGTGGGACAGTCTGTTCTGAAATATGCTAGAAGGGGTAGGGACAAGCCTCATTTAATTATACATCTTGGGACAAACGACCTGGCTGACAAGACAGTGGATATAGTCCAGAGGAGGTTTGAGGAACTAGCACAATTATGTGAGCGGGCAGAAAGATCAGTAACTTTTTCCGAGATACTTCCGGTGCCAAAGGCAAGCACAACAAGAAAGCTGAGAATAGAGGAATTTAACAGATGGCTAAGAACCTGGTGTTGTGCTAAAGGGTATGGGCTGTTGGGGGAGTGGGGAGGGACCTGGGAAGACAGTAGTCTCTATGCCAAGGACAGACTACACTTGAGTGAGGAAGGAAAGAAAGTGTTGAAGCAGAGGATGGAAGAATATATAGAGGAAGTTGGGAGTTTAAACTAGGAGTGGGGGGTGGCAGTTGGGGAAGAGATATGCAGAGACCACAGGTTGGGAAATCATATGAGCTTACCCCCCATAACAGTGACAAAGGACAAATGGCAAGTACTATTGGTGATGCTAGGAAAGGAGGGCAGGATGGGAGGAGGGGAAAGGGTGGAAGGTGGTTACCCTTAATGCTAGGAGCCTTGGGAGGAAAACTGCAGAGTTGCAGGTTCTCATGGCAGAGGGAGAGGTGGACATTGCAGCCATCACGGAAACATGGGCCACCCAATATAATGACTGGGACCTGTCTGTACCAGGGTACAGGTTATTTCATAGGGACAGGGTGACTGGGAAAGGAGGGGGGGTGGCACTATATGTGAAGGAAGGACTGAAGTGTGTAAGGGAGGAAGGGGAGGAGGGTAGTACAGAGTCACTTTGGGTGCAAATCCAGGATTCCAAGAATAGGAGTCTTAGAATGGGAGTGGTGTACAGGCCACCATCTCAGATGGAGAAGTTAGACAGGGAACTAGCGGGACAGATCAGGAGGACTTGAGAGAAGGGTAGTGTGGTAATTGTGGGGGACTTCAACATGCCAGGAGTGGACTGGAGCACCCCAACAACCAGGAACAGAAGGGAGAGGTACTGCTGGATGCCTTCCAGGACAGCGTCCTGCTGCAAATGGTCCGTGAACCAACCAGGTTAGAAAATACCCTTGACCTTGTGCTGGCAAATGGGGACTTTGTGAGAGAACTTACAGTGGAGGAACCGCTGTCAGGGAGTGACCACCACTCAGTATGGCTCACATTGGATACGGGCAAGGAAGGAGTGGAATCTGGCACAAGAGTGCTGGACTTCAGGAGGGCTGACTTTGGGAGGATGGGGGAAGTGGTAAAAGGTACCTGGCCAGAATTCAATCTAGTATGGATACTAACCAGAGATGGGAGCTCATAAAGTTGGGGATAGCGGAGGCAACCAAAACCTGCTGCAAAGCCCAGAGCAAGAAGGTTGGGCTGAGAAACCGAGCTGGTTGAGCAAGGAGGTCATGGAAAAGGTAAGGAGGAAAAGAGCTGCCTTTAGGAAATACAAGAAAACAGGGAGGGGAGGACAGGAGGAGTACTTGACAGAATTGAAGGAGGTGACAAGGGCAGTAAGGGAGCCAAAGCATCTACGGAACTCAGGCTGGCACAAGGCATTAAGAAGGGAGAGACTGTTAAGTACATCAAGGAGAAAAAGGAGCTGTAAGGACCACATAGTAAGTATTAGGAAGGAGGGGGTTGGGTGGAAGCGAAGATACGATAAGGCAGAAGCACTAAATGAGTACTTTCTGCTCAGTATTTACTAAAGAGAAGAGGGGTGACACCCAAGATGGGAGAAATGGCAGACGAGGGGTGGAAGTGGTGACAGATGGGGAAATCATGGAGGCAGAGTTCGAGAGGGTTTGAAGGCACTGAGGTGGACAAGGCACCAGGCCCAGATGGCATCCACCCCAGGGTACTGAAGGAGCTGGCAGAGGTCCTTGCAGGAACTTTGGCAGACCTATTTAATGCCTCACTACATTCGGTGTGTACCTCAGGACTGGAGGATGGCTCATGTGGTGCCCTCCACAGAGTGGCCCCAAGGATGAACGGAAACTACAGACCAGTGAGCCTCACATCCATCGTGGGTAAGCTAATGGAGACTATCCTGAAGGAGAAGCTGGTGGCCCTCTTAGAGGCCAAAGGACTACAGGACAGCAGACAGCATGGCTTCATATGTGGCGATCCTGCCAAACCAACCTGGTCGGGTTCTATGACTGGGTAACTGGGCAACTGGACAGGGGACATGCAGTGGATGTCCTGTATCTGGACTTCAGTAAGGCATTCGACTCAGTGCCACATGGAAGGCTGGGAAGGAAGTTAGTATGAACAGGGGCAGGTGCAATGCTGGGTGAGATGGGTAGGAAACTGGCTGCAGGGAAGGCAACAGAGGGTGGTGGTGGGTGGGAGCTCTCACACCCAAGGGCAGTGATGAGCGTGTCCCACAGAGCTCGGTGTTGGGACCAGTGTTGTTTGGGATATTCATTGCAGACATATCATGGGACATCAAAGCAAGATCAGTCTGTTTGCTGATGATACCAAGGTTGGCGCGGTGGTGGATGACCTAGGGGGATGGCAGGGGTTGCAGGATGATCTGGCAAAGCTTGAAACCTGGTCAGACACCTGGCAACTGGGCTTTAATGCCAAAAAGTGCAAGGTGATGCATTTTGGGATGAAGAACCCAAGGAGGACTTACCAGCTAGGGGGAGTGCAGCTAGCCCAGACAGAGGAGGAGAAGGATCTGGGTGTGCTCATCACAGGTCAATGAACAACTCGGCACAGTGTAGGAAGGCAGCTGCAAAGGCCAACAAAATGCTGGGTTGTATTGCAAAGGTATATCCTCGAGGAGGAGGAGGTGATTCTGCCACTGTATAGGTCATTAGTTAGACCACACCTGGAGTACTGCGTGCAGTTCTGGCATCCGTATCTGAAGAGGGACATTAAGTTACTGGAGGGAGTGCAGCGCAGGGCGACAAAAGATGATCAAGGGTCTGGGGACTTATCATGTGAGAGGAGGTTGAAGGGTTGAACATGTACTCACTGGAGGAGAGGAGAGACAGGGGGACATGATTGAAACCTTAAATACATGAAAGGAATAAACAAGACAGGTACAGAGGGCTGTTCAAAGTAAGGAGGGAGGGCCACCAGGGCCATGATATGAGACTGGAGCAAGGAAGGTTCAGGAGGGAGATGAGGAGACACTTTTTACAGAGAGGTGGTGGCTGGGTGGAATGCGTTACCTGCAGAAGTGGTATGCAGTAGAACAGTGGACTGCTTCAAATGAGGATGGGACAGGACAAGGGGGAGGGTTAATGAAGGGGAAGGGTGGAAGGGAGGGGCAGCTGCAGAATAAGGGGTGCTAGCTGCACATTCGAGCAGACTTGATAGACCTCTAGGCCTTTATCTGCTGGCAAATTTCGTATGTTCGTATGTTCGTAGGAGAGGAAGTTAGGACTTGCATTGTTGTAAGGCCAGGGATGGATTTTCTTTTATTCTCAACATAACTGTAGGGAGAGAAATCAAGGTTTCCATCCAGTCACACACAATGCACTTGAATTGGAGGACTTCTTCATGGGGGGGCATCAGCAAGTGCCTTGAAAATTTGGGTTAATTGAGCCTATCTAGTCTCATTTTAGTGCAAAAGTCTCAGAAACAGTCTTTTTAGCATGAAAAGAGATCTGATTTGAGTAGAACCAATATTAGACATACAGTAATCGAAGTCATTTTAAGGTGACAATTCCAGCTCTGAGAGTGAGACTTCTGAAATAAAATGTACAGTGCCATCCATGCTACATACAACTGTCTGTCTGTCTGTCCATGTAAGCAATAACACTCAATAGGGGTATGGGATAGTCTGGATACATGTTTGCCTAGGGGCATAGTGAGGAATCAGGCACAGCCGAGTTCCTTACTGCCCCTAGAAGTGTGTTTATTCAGATTAACCCACACCTCATAGTGTGTTATTGTGCTTATAACATGGGTATGTACTGAGAAACTGCCATACTAAAAAAAGTAAAAAAAAAATCTGTCTTGATGTGAAATAGTCCCTCAATGTTCTTTAGGTTGCTAGGGACACTATTACAAGAAGTGCTGTCACTGGGTGCACTGAAGACAGCCTTGAAGTCACTACATGTGACAGCTAGCAAGTCTGCAATTTTACTTTGAGTCTTGCCATTGTAGCTACCATCTCTGTAGCTACTCGTAAAAGTCCCGCTGGTCTTCATCTGCATGAGGGCTTCGCAAAATCGCAAGAACTGTGGAGTGTTCAGACTAAGAGGACAAGGGAGCAGCTTAGTAGGGATAGCAACATGATTTTTCAGTACAGAGAGCTCTTTTTAAGTGTTGTGACAGTTTTTATTTTATGTTTCTGGCTTTGTATTTTACTTGGTGAAACTGTGCCATTTAGCGAGTAATCAAGATGGCGAGGACTCGAAATTTGAATGAAAGGTTGCTCAATGATATTTTTTGGGGTGCTTCATGTTTTTTGGGGGGCTCTTGTTTTTCCCATGGTTTATCCAAAATAAAAGAGAGAGCTGGCAAGGGGTGCCAGCCAATTAGATTACTCCACTGTCTACCTATTTTCTTTCTTTCTTTCTTTCTTTCTTTCTTTCTTTCTTTCTTTCTTTCTTTCGTATCTGTCTGTTTAAATATATACTGTATCAATCAACTCCATGTAGCAAGAAAAGGAAAACATTCTGTGACATGAAGAAAACATTGAAGCTAATTTGTTTTCAGTAATATAATGCTGTAACTGAAATGGACCAATTAGACAAGCATTTCAAAATCCTTTTGATTGTTTTGTTGGGTCCTCTGGTGCTGTAGAAACAGTACTTGTCTGCTGCATTTCATCAGCTGTTGGCAATATAGTAAACCATGTAGCTGTGATGTATTTAATTTACTTTAATGAGGAGCCCTTGATAATGTCCAGCTGAGACTGAGAATATTATATCTTGACCTGGGATAAATAGACCACAGTTTCATCGTCATATTCTCAGTTTTTTAAACGTTGTTCCTCCAACCTTCCTGCCTTCACTGCCAGTGTGTGTATTTCACTTTTTGGTGTTTCTGTTATTTACTCTGTTTCACAGCATCTCATTTCTTCACTGCTAAAACCTGCCTCTAAGGACTGGTCAGCTCTGTCTGGTTTTATTTCCAGGAGACAACATATTAATCTATAAGATGCACTTTGTTGGCTTTTTATTTTGATTGCCACCACAACTTGCTTTTTCACTTTGTAATGACGGATCACTCCATTTCTGGTGTTACTTCATGGGAATTTTACTCTTTAAATGCTACACTTTGTATGCTAATTTGTCCCTTACTGTATTGCATTGTAACTCCACTCCCCCTCCCCCTGGGTCACACCTAAAAATGAGCCTCGGCTCAGTGTGCCTTTCCCTGGTATAAAATTTTAAATCAATAAATAAATAATGTCGACTGTTCACTTGACCATTTCATCTACCTTTTCAATGCAGCCTGCAACAAACATGCAACTTTTAAAAAGCACAAAATCAAAGGCCACTTTAACCCATGGCTATCCCCTGACATAATTAAACTCATGAAAAGCAGGGACCATCTCAGGTATGTATCTAGGGCCTCATGTAAGCTGTCAGACATCCAGAATTACGAAAGGACCAGGAAAATTTGCACCAAGACCATCCATATAGCTAAAAACCTATACTAAAGAGAAGCCCTGGCCCAGAACTGGAAAGATGGTAGAAAATTCTGGAGCAATCTAAACAAGGACACTGAAAAGGAGTCCAGATCTGCCCCCACCATGTTTAATATTGAAGGGACCCCCACCCTAGACCCTAAAGCCATACCCAACACATTTAGTAATGCCTTCACTGATCTTCATGGTGTCCTCTCCACTGACTTCTTCTTCCATACCTCCTCAGGTAAACCCATACAGCCCTTGGTGCATCCCTTTTATTTCAAGGCCAGCACTATTGGAAGCCAGGAAATATCTGTGTAAGGTGCTATTTAAAGGTAGATTCCATGGTGATTACCTTGATCTGAAATTTGTGGCCCTCACTCTGGAAGAAATCCTGTTTCCTCTCATGCATATCATTAACTTATCACTTGGCACTCCAAATTCCCCATAAGGCAAAAAGCCACTGTAGTAACTCCCATACATAAGAATAGTGAGCGTGCTTTATCCAGGAACTACAGATCTAACTCCATTCTTCTGCATCTCTCAAGGCTCTAGAAAGAATCTGCTGACCAGCTAGTTGAGTATTTGGAAAAACACCAGCTTCAATGCCCAGAACAGCACAGATTTAGGACTGGGCACAGTACCACTACAGCTCTACTCGAATTTATGGGCTGTATTCACAAATCTTTCAGCCAAGACCATCTTGTTGGGGCAGCGTACATCGACTTAACAAAGGCCTTCAATATGGTAAACCATGCCCTCCTAGCTGACCAACTAGCTGCCTCTGGGCTCTTCACAGATACCGTAATGTGGTTCCATAGCTACCTGCACAACCACTCGCAAAAAATGAAGATAGGCACTGTCCTTTATGACAGTCAACCTGTTTGTTCTAGGGTCCCACAAGGATCAATCTTGGGCCCTCTCCTATTCAGTTTATTTCAGAATAGTCTCCTTCTAGCCTGCCAGGGTTGCATCCTTCTTTACGTAGATGACGCAGTTTTTTTTTTCAGTGGCTCTGACCCTAGTGTTCTGGAGTGTCAGCTTCAACAAGACTTTTCCAGTGTTGAGAAATGGTTCAATGACCACAGACTGTTAAAAAATTGCAAAAAGACTAAAACTATTCTGTTCTCTTGCCCACAAAGTAAGCATAGAAAATTCCCCCTCTCAATTTGCAACAATGCGGGGTCTTCACTGGAACTTATTCAACACTTCAAATATCTGGGAATCACAGCTGACAACATGCTCTCCTATGCCCTCCACATTAATAACACCACCGAAACTATCAATACATGTATTGGACTGCTCCATAGGTACAAGCATAGTCTGACACCTGAAGCTCAATGGTTTCCCTAGTGGACTACGGACTGGCCATCTATGGCTCTGCCGCAGACAAGTCCCTACATTGCTTAAATACTGTGCTAAACAAAGCCTGTCAGCTCTTCACAGGTGCACCTTGGCTGACTCACACCTGTGACCTATTCACCAGGGCAAACTGGCTCCAACTCAGCAGCTGATTAAAATATTAAATATGCCTATTGGCCAAAAAAATTTATTAGTCTGCTGCCCCCGGGGGTTCAACAACTTCTCGTTTTTTGCGTCAACCCTCACCCTACTCAAAGGTCGGAGCACCAGTTCTTTATTACCCCTCAATGCCGCACCTCCCAAGGACAAAGGTCCTTCACATACCAAGTCCCCCTCTGGTTCAACTCCCTTCGGGATAACATTGCTAACCTTCCCACACTGGGTGCCTTGAAACAGAACCTTAAGCAACAAATATTTCTTTGTTCCCACTGCGATTGCCTGCTCTAATCCTCACCCTCTGTTTCCCATCCCCTGACTGCACCCCTCATGTTCCCTACCCACCTCGCTCCCTTCTGCCTTCTCCTTTTCCTTCCCTCCCACTACCTTCTCCCCTGTCCATTGTATGCTCTTTCTCCTGTCCTGCCACCTTGATCCTACCCGTCTGATCATTACCTCCCCCGGTGCTCCCCTTACCAACAAGGCCTCATGGCTGCTCATCTTCTTTGCCCACTCTCTGCACTTTGAACTATGTCCCCCAACAGCACTTAGTAATTTGTCTAAGTTTGGCACTACCATTACTTCCACACCAGCCTCTGTTCATGTTTTGATGTTAATGCCTACCTACACTTTGTATAAGCTCAGTTATTTGATGTTAATGACTACCTACACTTTGTATAAGCTCAGTTATTTGATGTTAATGGCTATCTACACTATGTATAAGCTCAGTTATTCCATTGTTGTCCTGCCAGCTGATGTTTGTTTTGTACTCATCTGACGTGGAACCTATGTAATGAGCTTTTAGCTCAAAGGTGTTAATCCTAGACCATAATAAAATAAAATAAAAAAATAAACAACACTAAAATCTGTTTCCTGTTCTCAGCAGTATTTTTCTCACTGATTGGAAAAATCATCATAATACAAACCATGGTAGAAGAATGGTATATAAATCTACTTAATTAAGTGAAATGCTGTAAAATACTGTGTGTGGAATGCCGCTAGTATTACCTGCATACTGAAATTCATCCGTTTAGGAAACTGTCATTTTCTAATTTTCAACAAAGGATCATGAAAGGTTGAGGTGATGTACAGTAGCTATAGGATGTTATTCTAACCTTAATACCTCAGATTTTAGCCTTTATTGCAACATGCTCACCACAGGGGTCACTGCACAGTAGACTGCATCACTACCATGACTGTTTTAAGCCTAAATCACATTGTTCAGCCTTAGCTTATTAGGAACAGATCACTATGGCTCATTCCCAAGTCTGGGTCATTTGTGTGGTACTGTGTATAACACGTAATTGTGGGCCCCTTTTGTCTAATTATTCAGCACACTAAATTTGGCTTGACCAGAACCCAAAGGCACCACTGGATGACCCTAAGTGTTATCACCAGTGCAACAGGCACTGGCACTAAAAAAAGGAAAGGATTGTTACTGTTGATCTGAAACAGTAATGAGATCGGACTGTTTTTGTACAGTACTATTCCCTAGAACAATTACATACGAAAGTACACTTACTTTTATTACAAATACAGTAGGCAGTAGACAGGCAGAAGAGAAGAAGTGGTGATGCAGGTAGGCTGAGGATGGACTGGAGGTGGCCTGGCTTTGAGTCCTGTGCTGAGAAGGGCACTTTACTGGGCATCGTGTGGCATGTAGTGAGTCACTTGTACTGTACACAGTTAGCCAGACCATTTCACAGAGTTGGAGAATCTAAAGATACATACAGCCTTGTAGGATGGTCTGGAGATAGGCAAGGCAGGAGTGGGCCTGGCCTAAGACTTCAGTATGACTGCAGCAGCGCACTTCAGGCACATTGGCAGGCTGACTTAACAAACACTCATGATCAGATGGTGAACACTAAATGGATGATAATGAGCCCCCAGTTCCAACCAAAGTTGTGTGGCAATTGTGATTAGTGCTAGATAAACAGCAGCCTGCTGAGAGAGAGACATTCATAATCTGTAGTAATGACATGGCAGACATTCTGCAAAGCCAAGATAAAAGATCTTTGCAGGACAGAACACACAGGCACATTCACAGTCATGCACTTTGTGCTATTTGTGCAGCATGCTGGAGAGTTAGATTACACACACCTGGATGTTGAAACAGCTAGTACATGCACACTTTGCCATCGGTGAGCATCAGTCAGTGCACTTATCAGTGTGAATCTTGCTAACAGCCACTCTAGTAGGCCCATATGCTCACACCCATGCACCCACTTTCATAACAAAACAATTCAGTGACATGGCGTGGGGAAATACTGTAGTGAGCCTCAAGTGACCCAGTGACCTGAGTGTTTGAAATTTTCAGATAGTACTGGTCTGGTGCCCTTCCCCAGAATCACAGCCACAAGAACATGAGGCAGTGCAGCATTTGCAGTATACCAGGGCACACACTGGGGTGCAGCATTTTTTATCTTGGCACATGCTGTTGTGCCCTTGTGTTGTGCTTCCATTTCATATGGTGGAAGCGGTGGTGGCATTGACATCATGGGTGCCCACCTGAATGTGAGTCAGTCACAGATTCCTCTCCTAGCAGGCAAGGCCAAGCAATTTTTATTTAAAAAGATGCCCAATCCCGGAGGCTCTGGGCACCGTACAAAATAAAACAGACAAAAAGATAGATGCAACTAAACTCAAAATAAGTATCATTTTAACATAGAAATCCACAAATAATAAAATAAGATGAATTTATCTATGAGATAATAAAACAGGTGTCCAGGGACTGAGATCGAGACCATAGCACTATGATCTCACTGAAAGACTAGGTCAGAAAAAGCCTTGGTGAACAGGAGGGCCTTGAGGTGGGTCTTGAATTCTTCCAATGACAGGGCCTCCCTAACAACAAGGGGTAAGGAATTCCACAGGACAGGGCTGGTGACACTGAAAGCCCTGTTGCCGGCCATTTTTAGCCTCATCCTGGGAATCATCAGGAGGCCCCTACTGGAGGAGTGGAGGGGATAGATGAGACTGCAGGTGTAAGAAGGTCCATCTAGTAACCAGGGCCCTGGCAATGTAGGGCCTTATAGCTGTGGAGACCCAACTTAAAGAGGATCCTCCACCTGCCCGGCAGCCAGTGCAGCTCAAGCAGTACCAGTATAAAGTGGCAATATTTAGGCTGCCCTGTAAGTAACCTGGCAGCTGCATTCTGTACCAGCTGCAGTCTGCAGAGAGATCATCCCATAACCCCGAGTAGAGCGCATTGCAGTAGTCAAGCCTTGATGTCACCAAGGCACGTATCACAGTGGGGAGGTCCAGAGGCGGCACAAGGGACTTTATCCTGGCAACATTCCTGAGATGGAAAAACAGGAGTGGACAGAGGAAGACACCTGTGTCTCCATTGTCAAACCCCTGCCCAGAATGACACAAGGATTCCACACCTCAGAGGAGGCCTTCAATGGAACAGATCCCAGAACAAGTCCAGTCTCTGTGCCAGAGGCCATCCTATCCTGCACTCTGTTCGACTCCACCACCAATACCTCCATCTTATCAGGGTTCAGCCTCAACTAGCTGGAGGCCATCAAGTCATTGATCTCGGCAAGGCAGCTGTTTAGCACATCTGCTGCATTGGATGTATCTGGAGCAAACGACAAGTATAGCTGGGAATCATCAACATAGCAGTGAAACCCCAGACCATACTTCCTGATGATCCCACAGGGCAGCATGTACACTGTGAACAACATTGGGAAAAAGAGCGAGCCCTGGGGAACTCTGTACAACTGGAGACTAGGAGTGGCAAGTCATGGATGAAACACGTGGATGGAGCAGGTCTGACTTTGGTAAGGCATGTGCAAGGAGTAACTGGAATAGGGAGAAAGGCAGACTGGAATAATGAATAAAGTATAAAAGAAAGAATAAGTCATTGTTAACTGTATTAGCTTATGCTATGCAAACTCCCAAACTTTGATCTTACATAAATGGCCCATTGAACCAAAAAAAGGGTGAATCATCTCCCAATGAAAAAGGCTACTCCTTTCACAGTGCTACTCCTTTTCCCACAGCCTCTGTGACTGCCCCCCTAGTCCCCATATACTCTCTAACTCTCCCCCACCCCATTTATGATAGCTCCCACCCCCTCCACACCTCGTGGATGAAGCCTTATATTTAGGCAGACTAGCTCACTCCATCAAAGCCATTTCTGTCTGCCTCCTAGTGTTTGCCATTCCTCTATGGGGCAACATTATCTTTTTTTAACTATTACGTGCAATTTATGTTTCTGTTACTCTGATTATTCAAGTAGCCTTTGCTCTGTATGACTATGATACACTAATCTGTCTTCTGAAATTGTATTTATCCATATGATGATGTTTTTAGTAATTTGTTTGCCTGTATTGTTACTTGTCGCTGTATGACTTGGAACATACGCAAAAGAGTCTTCTGACTCATAGGCAATTGTAACCCAAGAATTAATAAATTAAACAAATAAATTAATTAATTAAACATTATGTCCTTTCAGACACTGTCAAACACAGACAAGTCTTCCTGTTTAGATAAGGATAAGTGTTGTAGACAGAGTTCTTAATCCACTTTGCCAGAAAATGTACTTGTTTTGCATAATGACTATTTAGGCCCAACAACGGGCCTATCTGTACCATATTCTCTGGTAGTCTAGTGCTATAATTTACCTTATTTTAATACTCTCATTTGAATGTGCTATGGACTACCACAAGATATAAGAAAACTCTTATGTGTTCAGCAAACTTTGTGTTCCTGTTTTAAATATTCTGTATTTTTATTTATTTATTTATGTGTGTATAATTTTTGACCAGGAAAAGCACATTAAGCTGTGATAACTTGTTTCTAGGTACATCCATTGGGGTGCATTACAAGGACCTGTTTTATTGATGGTGAAATATTGGCCAAGCACCAGGGGTAGCTCCCCTACTCTTCATCAACAAGTGCCGTGGGATCTTTTACTTCCACCTGGACAGTGACCAGCGATTGGCAGAAGGGACTGCAGTTTAATATCTCTTCTGAAGGATGGCACCTCAACTGTACAGTACCCACCTTACACTACACTACAGTGTCAATTATGGTATTAACCTAAGTACTTAGAGGTGGGACTAGAACCCAGAACCTGCTGAACTTCTGGCCCCAGAGTCGTATTGTGCTACCTACTAAGTCATTGACATTGCATATTGATTGGATCCCCAAGCTGCAGACTATTCAGTCCCACTTTAAAGCTACTATAGGATCCTGGAATAAATATTATATTTTCACTGTAAGAGATTCCTCACATCAAACACAACAGGGGGATTCTCAAGGCATCATTTCGGGTCTAAAGGGTGCCTTTTGCCTGTGCTACTCCTCTGTCCAGTGCTGCCAGAGATGAGGGTATCACAAGACAAACAAGCATTTGTTCAATGCCAAATGTTTGCTTGCTGTCATTAGCATTGGAGGTGCATGAGTTAGATGCAGAATAGGAATGGCAGTGAAGTACTGAAGTGATGCCAACACCACCCCACCCTGCTGAGATGGACAGGCATTGTGGTGTGCCTTTGGGTCATCGCCCATAACACTCACGCCATTTCACCTCACCCTACCCTGCAGACACCAACAAGTGTCAAGGTGTGCTCGGTGTTCAGGCTTTACACTCACCCCACTCCATAAGGAAATTCATTGAAATGGGTGCAGTATAGGAGAATAGGGTGAACTTTGGGCTAAAGAGTCCAAGGCTCACCTTGATGCCTGTTAAGGTGGGGTGGGGGTGGAATGGCATGAGCATTACTGTTGACAATCCCAAGTCACACCCTGATGCCTGTCAGTCCCTATAGGGTAGGCGTTATTGTCAGAAACCCTAACTCCCTGGGAGTTTCTTGGTATTTGAACTCTAAGTTTTCAACATGGGCTCCTTGTGATCCCACCGCATGAACAGTGACACTATCAGTTCATTAGCAAAAAGGTGTTTTTGCACAGTGACTGTGTCATTTGGTGCCACAGGTGCGAAAACACATTTCGAACAGGATGTGAAAAATGACAGCTGTACTGTTCATGAGGAAGTGTAAAAAATGGTAATGTTGAAAATCTGGAGTGAAAGTATAAAAAAATTGGTGAAGTCACAAGTGTGTGTACAAACTGCACAATGCACACCGGTAATGCAATTATTTTGGGGATTTTTCGACCAGATTTTCAACTTAGGCATTTTGGGATCTACACTTATGAACAGTGGCACTGTGATTTTCTTAATCTGTCCCAAATGTTGATTTTGTTCAGCAACTGCCCCCATTGTGTGCTACAGGTGCGAAAACATGTTTCAGGCAGGATGTAAAAATGACAGCTGTACCATGCATAAGATGGTGTGCAAAATGACAATGTTGATAATGTGGAGTAAAAATATAAAAAATTGGCAAAGTTACAAGCGTGTGCAAAAACTGCACAACACACGCTGGTAACGCAGTCATTTTTTGGAATTTGTTCACAAGATTTGCAACATGGTCATTTTGGAACCTTTTTTTATGGACACTGTCACTGTGATTTTCTTAATCTGTCCCAATCATTGATATCGCACAGCAACTGAGCCATTGTGTGCTAGATGTGTGAATACACATTTCTGGCAGGATATGAAAAATGACAGCTGTGCTGTTCATAAGAACGTGTGGAAAAATGGCAATGTTAAAAATCTGTAGTGAAAATATTATAAATTCTTGACGTTACGAGCACGCGTGGGAACTGAGCAATTCACGCTCATAACACAGTCATGTTTGGAAACTTTTTCACCAAATTTGCAATATAGGCATTTTAGGAGCCCACCTCATGAACAGCGACACTGTCATTTCGTTAATCGATCCCAGAAGGTGATTCCATGCAGTGACTGAAAAATCACCTTTTGGAACAAATAATGACATGACAGTGACTGAGTTCATGATGTAGATTCCCAAGAACCCCATGTTGAAAATTTGGTGCCAAAAGTCACAAAAATGGCTGAGAAAGCCTCTAGTTGAACCCCCTATTGATGCCATTATACAGCTTACTGGCATTTCTTCAGTTCGTGGTCAGCTTTGAAGAGTGCAGATGTGTTCCCGCTCTACTGAAGATCGCTGCACCATGCTCCAGAGTTAGGTATGGGGTGAGGGGTATGGGGAGGTGGGGTGCACAGACAGAGGGTGTGGTTGGGGAGGGGAACCGCAGACAACGAGGGATCGCTTTTGTTTACAGGGTTAAAAATAAATTAAACTTTGTGGAAGGTTTCATTTTTGCAGGGACATTTGGCATTCTGGGTGGGCTCCCAGTGTACCACCTGGGTGTTTTGGGGACTCGAGCCAACGGGCATTGGAAACCCATCAGCAAGGAAAAAGTGTCTGTGTTTGGGGGGCATGATGCGAGGGGACCAACAGACAAACTACAGGGATGTAATTTGACAGAGATTGGGCTTCCCCATCAGAAATGAACTGGGAGGGGTCATGCCAACAGGGGATCGGCACCCTAATTTGGCTTTGCTGGACTGTGAGAAGTGGACAGCAACAGCCCCACCATATTTATTGAAATGTTACACCAGGCAAGGCACACCCTGAAATGAGGGGCACCTCATTGCAGCAGCGAAATCATTTCCAGTTGGTGGCATGCTTGCAGGCTACTGTCACAGCCAGCATGCTCCTTCATTGGTGACACACAGATGAGCACAAAAGCAGTTGTGTCACTGGCCACAATACTGCTGCACCTTCACGACCAGCTTCTCCAGCAAGCTGTCACAATATGTTTCAGATGCATGCAAGCAAACATAAAAAGGGCTCATTGGAGGCTGGAGGCAAAATCATTCCTTTGGCTAATGCCAGGGCATATGGTCACCCTACTAAAAGTTTGTAAGTTTTAAGCATGTACAACCTTATGGTGAAATAATTATTGTTTAGCATACTGTATGTAACTCACTTCCTGTTGTGGTTTTTGACATTGCATGTCAAAAGATTTTGAAAAGTTGTGTGTCATTTCCCAACATTCAAACAAAGGCACCCTTATTACCTCATTTTCAAGTCAAAGATAACATATGTCATAAACAGAACTGCGGTAAAATTACTGCCATCCATCCCTATACACAAGATGATAAAAAACAAATTAGTTGTTAAAAAGGGAAAGCAGCTCATTGTTTTTTTTTTTCGAATCCCTGATGTTTGTTTTGCCATGAGACCTTATCTCGTGTTTTGCAGAGATGGGTAAATATTAGAATGCATGTTTGAAATTGCATTTGAGGGGCAACATTATATACTGTAGCTGCTAAATACAGTATTTTTTATGATCTGCAGCTGTAAGAAATATGTTCACACTGTAAATTACATTTAATTATTCTTCACACTGTTTGTGGTAAGAATAACCAACTAAAGAAACTGTTTGGGAACCCAATCCCCTACCATGGTTATAATTTCAACAACTTTTATTGGATAACTGGGTTCTGATAATAAGGTCTACCTCTAGTTAAGTTTTTTGGTGGTACAGCTCAGTTATTCAGCTAGTTCAATGGTGCTGTCCAGTTTACATTCTCCTGGTGCTTCAAGAAAATGGGCAGTGAAAATACTGGCTTCTGAGTGTATAAGATAGTCTGGCATGCATGCTTTTATGTCAGTATGAAGTTCTGGCAGAACTGGAGCAGGCTGCACCATTCTGTAAAATAGGAACATCTGGCAGACTGTGTGTGCAAAGCAGTCTTTTCTTTTCTTATTCTAAACAAATACTTCTGCTTAGTATTTACAAAGGTGGGGGACCAAAATTAGGGATAGAAACACACACGGGTGGGGGAAGTGGACACCAGTCCTTTCACGGAGGAAAGAGTCCTAAAGGAACTCTCAAAACTAATAGTGAACAAGGCAATGGGACCAGACTGGATGCATCCTAAAATACTAAAAGAGCTTAGGGAGGTATTAGGGGCCTTGGAGAGGGAGTTGACTAGTGGGGTGCCACAGGGTTCAGTTCTGGGGCCAGTTCTGTTCAACGTTTTCATTAGTGACACTACGGAGGGGCTTGAAGGGAAGGTGTGCCTCTTTGTGGATGACACTATCATCTGAAATAGAGTAGACCCTCCAGAAGGGGTGCAAAAAATTAGAAGAGACCTAGGCAAATTGGAGGAATGGTCAAACAAAAAGTGCAAAGTCATGCACTTGGGCTGGGGAATCCTGAGAGGAATACAAAATGGGGGTGGATACTAACAACAACAAAACTGGAAAGGGACCTGGGGTAAACATAACAGACTACCTGAAGGTGACCAAACAATGTGAAAATGCAATGGGGAGGACGGAGGATGCTGGAGTGCATAGGAGGGCATCACCAGTAGAAAGCAAGATGTGGTGATGCCACTGTACAGACAATTGGTTAGGCCATATCTGGAATACTGTGTTCAGTTCTGAGATCGCATCTCTGGAAGGACATTCACAGAATAGAAACAGTCCAGAGTAGGGCAACTAAAATTGTGAAAGGACTGCACCAGAAAGCATATGAGGAAAGACTGACAGACCTCAATATCAATCAATCAATCAGTCAGTCAATCAAACTTTATTTAACCAGGCTATACACCTTTGAGCAGGCTCATTTACAAGATGGTCCTGGAAGACATGGAGGACATTACCAATGCAATGGCAGTTATACAGATGATACAGAAACACAGTAATGCATCTTGCTAGAAGTTGTTCAAGGTTTCTTATCTGTGTTGCGCCACTTTGCAACACCTGACAACGTACTCATGCCTACTACAGGGTACATATTCATTTCAGTATGGATGCAAAGTTATTCATGACACAACTGTATAAAAAACATTGCAACCAAAAAGTACAAAAGCAGTATCTTGCGCTGGGAGGTGGAATGAGTGAGGAGAGAGAGGGGGTAGGGGGTAGTAGAAAATGGGTGTGCAGGGGAGGAGGGGGTATATGGGAAGGGCAGGAGAGAGGTAGAGGAGGGGTTATAGGATTAGTGCAGGGAGCGGGATACTACTCCTGTGCAGGGGGTTGCAGACTGTAAGATTTGGTCAATTATTGATGGCATATGCAATTTCTTTCAGCACAGAAGATAGAAGGGTCTTAAAGGTAGATAAGCCGGAATGGTGCAGAGCTTTAGTGACTTCTGGAGTGCATTCCAAAGGGATGGAAGGGCAAAAGTGATAGCTGCAGTGCCATATGGAGTTCTTACTTTAGGGACTTTAAACATTACAAGTGAGTACCCACTGCACTAGCACCTCTGTAAAGGGCCAGAGAGCATCCTCCTCTGCAAAGATGCCAGTGACATGTTGAGATCTGACAGGCATATACCTGACATCTGAAAAGGTGGGCAGGGAGAAAATCATGAAAAACAGGGGCAAGATACCATGTTGCCTTGCCTGTTACTCCAGCCCTTGTCACCATGTGGGACTCAGCCAGTTCTGAATGTATACTCCAGGACCCTCCTTCTCTTGGCCCCATCTAATGGGCAACATGTGGGAGAACTACCAGCTGGTAGGTCCCTGGGGAGGTTTTCTAGTTGGGGATGACTAAGTCTGAGAAGCCTGTCTGCCCCTGTGGTACAGAAGAACTTATGTAGCAAAAATACTCTGGATCACAGGCTGCTTAAGGACAAATAAGCTAACTATGGCTTGTATAATAACATTCACTGCTTGGAGAACAGTGGGTAGTGCTAGTGCAAATTTTAACTTTTTGGCCTTCCTCTATTCCCACCCTCAGTAGAGGAACTGGCAGCATTTAGGGAAATGAAGGCCCAGTACCAAGGATGAATAGAGTGCTGGAGAAGGAGGAGGCTGGGGAGGATAGTGGACAATGAAAAATTCTGAGCGTGGATTGCTGGAAGAGGCTGGCTTATATTTGGAGTGTGGAGGGCTATTTGCCTCTTATTGAAACTTGATGAGCCCTCCCACTGGAAAAAATTTCAAAGTTGTCTCTCTGACTAATTTCAATCTGTGGTCATTAAAGATTTGGAATCAGCTTTTCTACTTGTCAGAAGAGGAGTGTCTCAGGAACTGGTATTGGGTATCCTCTTATTTTCACTATATGTTAATTTCAGCATATTGACCAACATCTGTAGCAACTTACACTCCCATCCTTATGCAGAGTATGTGGTTTTGTATTGCAGTGTAATGGAATTGGACAATATTCATCTGACTTTGTAGACAGGCTTTGATATACAGTAGTACAGAGATACATAGCTCACAATAAAAGCATGTTAAATGGCAACAAAACACAAGCCTTGCCTTTTTGTACCAGGCAAAAGTCAGAAATGATGCCAAATTCAAAGATTGCCACTTTTGGAGAAACAGAGTTATAGCAGGTTCCTAGCTATAAGTACTTCAGAATGTGAATTAATACATCTCTGACATGGGAAAACCACACTAGAAATTACTAGGTAAACTAACTCCAAGATACAGTACCTTTATAGGTACAGAGATAGCCTCCACAGAACGAGACCAAGTGTGTTAATGCTACACAATTTTTCCTTTTTGAAGGGCACATTTTGCTGCAGGTGTGCAGCCCAGAAACCATAACTGCAATGTTCTCAATTAGGAGAAGGCAGCATTCCTGTTGAGAGAGATTGCCCTGGGAGGTACTGACTGGCGCAGTCTTTTTTAGATTGTAGACAGGCAGCTCCACCTTGCCTGTCTGGAGCCTGTGAGAGCAATTACATCACAAAATGCGAGGAGTTCGCTCAGTTCTTCTCAGATAGGGTGCCCTCTAGTATGACCAGTATCAGTCGAATAGGGCCTTATGAGCTCAGCAGAGACCTGCTTTTTGGCCAGGACCACATTTGGTATTCTTGGAGTGAATTTCAATCAGTAGCAGTGGAAGAGGCCTTCTGAGTCATCACAGCACTAGAGCTGACTTTCTGCAATCTGGACCTGGGCCCAGTGAGTTGTGTAGCCCACCTGTGTCCAGTCTTCACCAAAATTGTCTGGTGTTCTTTGCAGGAGGAGCTGGTTCCAGTAGCACTTAAATGTGCTCTGGTAAAGCCCCTGCTGA
This sequence comes from Neoceratodus forsteri, assembly GCA_016271365.2. NCBI lineage: Eukaryota > Metazoa > Chordata > Ceratodontiformes > Ceratodontidae > Neoceratodus > Neoceratodus forsteri. The sequence continues at coordinate 1,409,791,264 of CM057452.1, forward strand.
AAAAACATCTTTTAATGCCAACATCTTGGCAAACTATCATCCAGTCTCTAACCTTCCCTTTCTAGGAAAGGTTATAGAGAAAGTGGTTGCGCTGCAGCTTGAGGTACACATGGTGGCATCTAATGTTTATAAATCATTCCAGTCTGGTTTCAAAGCTAGGCACAGCATGGAGACAGCTCTGATCAGGGTTCTTAATGACCTGCTCAAGGCAAGAGATAGAAGAGAGCAAATTAATTCTCATCCTCCTCTATCTCTCTGTGGCATTTAATTCCATGGACCATGGTGTACTTTTGGACCATCTTAGGGAGTACGCCAGAGAGTCCATGCTATGGGATAGAACCCAGAGGATAGTTCTAGGCAATCATTCCTCAGCCCTGGTGGTTGTGTTGCCAATGCTGTTCATGGTGTACATCCTACCCATGGGCATGGGCATGGTCATTAGACATTTTGGGCTGGGGTTTTACTGCTATGCAGATGACACCCAACTGTACATGTCTTTTGCTGCCAGGAGTCAGGGTGCTGTCAATGTGTTTCAGAAATGCTTTGGCTGAGATCCAGCACTGGATGACTTCTATCTGGCTAAGATTGAACCCTGATAAGACTGATGTGTTAGTGGTTGAGATGGGCTGAAAGGGTGGATTGGCAGCTGGTGCAGGAGTGAGTGGACTTCAGCTTGGTGACTCTGGATTGCTAGGCTGCCCTAGGGTGAAGAATCTGGGAGTCATACCGGAAGAAGGCCTGACAACGGAGGCCCAGGTGTCGGTCATACTCCTGAATGGCTTTTTCCAGCGTCGGAACATCCTGCACATCCACCAGATCAGATCCCATAACCTCGAGGCTAGACTATTGTAACACTCTGTTCCTTGGGGTTAAAGGTGGCATGTTATGACACCTGCAACTGTTGTAGAATGCAGCTGCCCTGTTACTTATGGGCTTGTCAAGCTCATGCCACATCTATCCAGCACTGTATGATCTGCACTGGCTACCGGTGAAGTGGCATATAGGTTTGTTAACTATAAAGCCCTACATGGACTGGGCCAAACTATCTGGTGGAGCTCCTGCACCTGCTTTCACCAGTTCATCCACTTCAATCTTCAGAGGAGAGCCTCCTGGTGGTCCCAAGGGCAAGATTGAAAACCTTGGGTGATCATGCCATCAAAGTAGCTAGCCCAGCCTGTTGAAACTCCTTGTCCAGGACCTTGAGGGAGGTCCATTCGGTGAACATTTTTAAAAAGGGCTTCAGACATACTTATATCAGCAAGCTTTTGGAGAAACTCTATAATGTATATATTCATCACATCTTATAGTTTAATGGGTTTTGTTGTATTTGTATTGTTTTCTGGATTAAGGTGGTGATTGTACTGTACATATTGGGATCTGCTATGGTTTATTGATTGCTTTTTTATTTCTGTATGTTTTTATTATTTTCTATTTGTATTTTTATTATCTTGGTGCACTTGCGCAGCCAACATCTTGCGGTGCTGCAGATTTGGAGGCGCGGTCACTATAGGGCGAATGCAGGGCACGCATCAGTCAGTGCGTCCCTCATTCCCCAATCAGCCTGCATGCCAGCACCACACCATGCATACGTAATGTGACAAGCACATCTAAGAAAAGGTCCACTGCAATCTGAGCAAAGCTTGTCAGCTGCAGCGGACCTCCCAACATGTTCGGCTACATTGTATGCATGGCGACTGCCCAGCTGCTGACTTCGGGGGTGCCCAATTCCCCTGACAGCTTACCGTGGTCCCAATGTATGTACCAACAGGGGAGCCCACTCCCCATTGGCATGAAGCACTCTTCCCCATTTGTTATATGCCGAGGGGGGTGCCCAATCCCCCTGGGCTCTTGTCCCCCCAACGCTTTCCTCGTGTGCCAATGGGGGTGTCCAATCCCTGTTGGCATAAATTAACACCCCCTTTTGTGGTGTGCTGATGAGGGTGCCCAATCCTCCATCGGCTGCAGCACCCCCCAAAACAGGTAGGTAACACACTGGGAGCTCACCCCAGCGTGCCAAATACCCTGCAAAAGAAAAACTGTCCCACAATGATTTTTTTTTATACCTGTAAAAAAGAAAACAGTCCCTCACAGTCTCCCTACCCCATCCCATAGCCTGCACCCACCCTCTGAGCACCCTGCCTCCACACCCCCTTCACCCCATACTTATCTTCTGAGCCCAGCGGGACAATCTTCGGTAGACTGGGAACACGTCTACACTCTTTAAAGCTGACCACAAACTGAAGAAATGTCAGTAAGCTGTATAATGGCAGGCACAAATATCCACTGGGAACCTTACTGTGTCACTGGTCACTACTTCTTGATTGCTAAGGGAGCCTGGTCCGCTCACTGGCTCCTGCTACAGCCACAATGGTGGCTGACACTGAGGACCTGCAATCTGTACCCTAACCAAACTCTACGCACCAAACCATCAGGGCTCTCAACGTCCTGCATGCAGTCTATGTGTAGGAAGAAAAACAGCTGCCTCTATACTAAGTTGTGTGGTTACTGGCTATTTGCCCACCAACTCCTATTGCTTAGGGCTGGGGATGTGCACCCAAACCCTAGCCCATCTAGTCTGCTTCATCCCCTAAAACACCCAACCCATGGAACAATCAAGATAGCATCAATAAACAGCCGGAGCCTCCCAAGCAAGCTGGATCAACTTCTAGCCTGGACCGCAGAGCACAATCCCGACATTATGTCAGTAGTGAAAACCTGGCTTTCACCCAAGATCACTGATAATGAGGTTGCTTTCCCTGGCTTCAATGTTTTCAGGCTTGACAGGGCTACCAAAAGAGGAGGCAACTGTGTGATCTACATCAAGGACTCCATCAAAGGGCATGTCCTCCCCAGGCTGATCTCAGACCTAATACCCAGGTGCTAGCAATCAAAGCCTTACTTGGGGCACACAACAAAGCACTAACTACCGTTTATGTTTAATGATCTGACCTCTGACCTCAGCTACGTGATAGTGGAGGTGGAGCTTAGTCACAGTTAAAGCAGCAAACAGAGTTCATCTTCTCAGAAAAGCCAGAAGGTGAAGGAAAAACATATTCGTTCAGTGCTTCTGATGACGCTGGTAACTGGTATTTTTCAACAAACTTAGATTGTGAAGCTTGTAGTGGCTATACTTTCTTTCAGTGTTGTCTTCTTATAATTGTTTTGGGCTGATGAAAATTTTAAAAAAATAGTGGTGTAATTCTGTGCTGTTATCTTTAATTGCGCACATTTTATGTGGCTTGTCTGATGACACAGCTGTCTGCTAGCTGGAGTGAAGGGTGGTGGTGTCTGGCCTCTGACCTCAGCTACGTGATAACTTGGAGCGTGGAGCTTAGTCCCAGTTAGAAGCAGCAAACAAGTTCATCTTCTCAGAAGAAGCCAGAAGGTGAAGGAAAGAAACATATTCAATTCAGTGCTTCAGGTAACTGGTAACTGGTATTTTCTCTTACAAACTTAGATTAGCAAAACATAGAGACACTATACACTCTTTCTGTGTTGTCTTTACTTATAATTGTTTTTGAGCTGTTGAAAATTTAAAAAATAGTGGTGGTGTAATTCTATGCTGTCTTTAATTGCTGCAAATTTTACCAGCCATCTGACTGTCCTGTAGCTGGGTGAAGGTGTTAATTGTCTGGCCTCTGACCTCAGCTACACGTGATAACTGGAGGTGGGGCCCAAGTCACAGTTAAAGCTGCAAACAGAAGTTCATCTTCTCAGAAAAACCAGAAGGTGAAGGAAAGAAACATATTCATTCAAAGTGCTTAAGAGTAACTGGTAACTGGTATTTTCTTTTAAACTTAGATTGTAGAGCTTGTCATTGACACTATACTTTCTTTCAGTGTTGTCTTTACTTATAATTGTTTTGGGCTGTTGAAAATTTAAAAAATAGTGGTGGTGTAATTCTGTGCTGTCTTTAATTGCTCACATTTTATCTTAGCTTGTCTGACCTGTCCTAGAGAGAAGGTGAAGGGTGTTAATTGTCTGGCCTCTGACCCCAGCCACGAATAGGTGGGGCTTAGTCACAGTTAAGCAGCAAACAGAAGTTCATCTTCTCAGAAGAAGCCAGAAGGTGAAGGAAGAAACATATTCAATTCAGTGCTTCAGAGTAACTGATAACTGGTATTTTCTTTTAAACCTAGATTGTAAACATCATGCACTATACTTTCTTTCAGTGTTGTCTTTACTATATAATTGTTTTTGGGCTGTTGAAATTTAAAAATAGTGGTGGTGTAATTCTGTGCTGTCTTTAATTGCTGCAAATTTATCTTGGCTTGTCTGACTGTCCTGTAGCTGGGTGAAGGTGTTAATTGTCTGGCCTCTGACCTCAGCTCGTGATAACTGGAGGTGGTGCTTGAGTCACAGTTAAAGCAGCAAACAAGTTCATCTTCTCAGAAGAAGCCAGAAGGTGGAAGGGGAAAGAAACATATTCGAGATTCAGTGCTTCTAGGTAACTGGTAGCTGGTATTTTCTTTTAAACTTAGATTGTGAAGCTTGTAGTGAAACTACTTTCTTTCTCTGTTGTCTTTACTTATAATTGTTTTTGGGCTGTTGAAAATTTAAAAAATAGAGGTGGTGTAATTCTGTAGCTGTCTTTAATTGCTGTAAATTTTATCTTGAAAGCATCACTGAAACTTCCCCTGTAGCTGGGTGAAGGAGTGTTAATTGTCTGGCCTCTGACCTCAGCTACATGGGAATTGGTGGAGGCTTAGTCAAGTTAAAGCAGCAAACAGAAGTTCATCTTCTCAGAAGAAGCCAGAAGAGATGAAGGAAAGAAACATATATTCAATTCAAGTGCTTCAGAGTAACTGGTAACTGGTATTTTCTTTTAAACTTAGATTGTGAGCTTGTAGTGACACTATACTTTCTTTCTGTGTTGTCTTTACTTATAATTGTTTTGGGCTGTTGAACATTTAAAAAAATAGTGGTGGAGTAATTCTGTGCTCTCTTTAATTGCTGCAAATTTTATCTTGCAACATCTGACTGTCCTGTAGCTGGGTGAGAAGGGTGTTAATTGTCTGGCCTCTGACCTCAGCTACGTGATAACTGGAGGTGGGGCTTGAGTCACAGTTAAAGCAGCAAACAGAAGTTCATCTTCTCAGGAAGAAGCCAGAAGGTGAAGGAAGAAACATATTCAATTCAGTGCTTCAGAGTAACTGGTAACTGGTATTTTTCTTTTAAACTTAGATTGTGGAAGACATAATGACACTATACTTTCTTTCAGTGTTGTCTTTACTTATAATTGTTTTTGGGCTGATGAAAATTTAAAAAATAAGTGGTGGTGTAATTCTGTGATATCTTAATTGCCACATTTTATCTTAGCTTGTCTGACTGTCCTGTAGCTAAGTGAAAGGGTGTTAATTGTCTGGCCTCTGACCTCAGCTCACGTGATAACTGGACGTGGTGCTTAAGTCACAGTTAAAGCAGCAAACAGAAGTTCATCTTCTCCAGAAGACAGCCAAGGTGAAGGAAGAAACATATTCAATTCAATTGCTTCAGAGAAACTGGTAACTGGTATTTTTCTTTTAAACTTAGATTGTAGGCTTGTAGTGACACTATACTTTCTTTCTGTGTTGTCTTTACTTATAATTGTTTTGGGCTGTTGAAAATTTAAAAAAATAGTGGTGGTGTAATTCTGGTATTTCTATTTAATTGCTGCAAATTTTATCTTGGCTTGTCTGACTGTCCTGTAGCTGGGTGAGGGTGTTAATTGTCTGGCCTCTGACCTCAGCTACGTAGTAACTGGAGGTGGGGCTTAGTCACAGTTAAAGCTGCAAACAGAAGTTCATCTTCTCAGAAGAAACGAAGGTGAAGGAAAGAAACATATTCAATTCAGTGCTTCAGGTAACTGGTAACTGGTAGTTTTTCTTTTAAACTTAGATTGTAAGCTGTCATGTGACACTATACTTTCTTTCAGTTTTGTCTTTACTTATAATTGTTTTTGGGCTGTTGAAAATTTAAAAAATAGTGGGTGGTGTAATTCTGTGCTGTCTTTAATTGCTGCACATTTTATCTTGGCTTGTCTGAGCTGTCCTGTAGCTGAAGTGAAGGGTGTTAATTGTCTGGCCTCTGACCTCAGCTACGTGATAACTGGGAGGTGCTTAGTCACAGTTAAAGCAGCAAACAGAAGTTTATCTTCTCAGAAGAAGCCAGAAGGTGAAGGAAAGAAACATATTCAATTCAGTGTTTCAAAGTAACTGGTAACTGGTATTTGTCTTTTAAACTTAGATTAGGTAGGCTTGTAGTGACACTATACTTTCTTTCTGTGTTGTCTTTACTTATAATTGTTTTGGACTGTTGAAAATTTAAAAATAGTGGTGGTGTAATTCTGTGTCTGTCTTTAATTGCTGCAAATTTTATCTTGGCTTGTCTGGACTGTCCTGTAGCTGGGTGAAGGGTGTTAATTGTCTGTCCTCTGACCTCAGCTACGTGTGATAACTGGAGGTGGGCTTAGTCACAGTTAAAGCAGCAAACAGAAGTTCATCTTCTCAGAAGAAGCCAGAAGGTGAAGGAAAGAAACATATTCAATTCAGTGCTTCTGAGTAACTGGTATTTTTCTTTTAAACTTAGATTGTAGGCTTGTCGTGACACTATACTTTCTTTCTGTGTTGTCTTTACTTATAATTGTTTTTGGGCTGTTGAAAATTTAAAAATAGTGGTGGTGTAATTCTGTGCTGTCTTTAATTGCTGCACATTTTATCTTGGCTTGTCTGACTGTCCTGTAGCTGGGTGAAGGGTGCTAATTGTCTGTCCTCTGACCTCAGCTACGTGATAACTGGAGGTGGGGCTTAGTCACAGTTAAAGCAGCAAACAGAAGTTCATCTTCTCAGAAGAAGCCAGAAGGTGAAGGAAAGAAACATATTCAATTCAGTGCTTCAGAGTAACTGGTAACTGGTATTTTTCTTTTAAACTTAGATTGTAGGCTTGTCATGACACTATACTTTCTTTCTGTGTTGTCTTTACTTATAATTGTTTTTGGGCTGTTGAAAATTTAAAAAATAGTGGTGGTGTAATTCTGTGCTGTCTTTAATTGCTGCAAATTTTATCTTGGCTTGTCTGACTGTCCTGTAGCTGGGTGAAGGGTGTTAATTGTCTGGCCTCTGACCTCAGCTAGTGATAATGGAGGTGGTGCATGTCACAGTTAAAGCAGCAAACAGAAGTTCATCTTCTCAGAAGAAGCCAGAAGTGTGAAGGAAAGAAACATATTCAATTCAGTGCTTCAGAGTAACTGATAACTGGTATTTGTCTTTTAAACTTAGATTGTAGGCTTGTAGTGACCTATACTTTCTTTCTGTGTTGTCTTTACTTATAATTGTTTTTGGACTGTTGAAAATTTAAAAATAGTGGTGGTGTAATTCTGTGCTATTCTTTAATTGCTGCAAATTTTATCTTGGCTTGTCTGACTGTCCTGTAGCTGGGGTGAAAAGAATTGGTTCGGCTCTGGACCTCAGCTACTTGATAACTGGAGGTGGTGCTTAGTCAGTTAAAGCAGCAAACAAGTTCATCTTCTCAGAAGAAGCCAGAAGTGAAGGAAAGAAACATATTCAATTCAGTGCTTCAGAGTAACTGGTAACTGGTATTTTTCTTTTTAAACTTAGATTGTAGGCTTACGTAGTGAAACTATACTTTCTTTCTCTGTTGTCTTTACTTATAATTGTTTTGGGCTGTTGAAAATTTAAAACATAGAGGTGGTGTAATTCTGCTGTCTTTAATTGCTGTAAATTTTATCTTGGCTTGTCTGACTGTCCTGTAGCTGGGTGAAGGGTGTTAATTGTCTGTCCTCTGACCTCAGCTATGTGATAACTGGAGGTGGGGCTTAGTCACAGTTAAAGCAGCAAACAGAAGTTCATCTTCTCAGAAGAAGCCAAAAGGTGAAGGAAAGAAACATATTCAATTCAGTGCTTCAGAGTAACCGGTAACTGGTATTTTTCTTTTAAACTTAGATTGTAGGCTTGTCGTGACACTATACTTTCTTTCTGTGTTGTCTTTACTTATAATTGTTTTTGGGCTGTTGAACATTTAAAAATAGTGGTGGTGTAATTCTGTGCTGTCTTTAATTGCTGCAAATTTTATCTTGGCTTGTCTGACTGTCCTGTAGCTGGGTGAAGGGTGTTAATTGTCTGGCCTCTGACCTCAGCTACGTGATAACTGGAGGTGGTGCTTAGTCACAGTTAAAGCAGCAAACAGAAGTTCATCTTCTCAGAAGAAGCCAGAAGGTGAAGGAAAGAAACATATTCAATTCAGTGCTTCAGAGTAACTGGTAACTGGTATTTTCTTTTAAACTTAGATTGTAGGCATGTAGTGACACTATACTTTCTTTCAGTGTTGTCTTTACTTATAATTGTTTTTGGGCTGATGAAAATTTAAAAAATAGTGGTGGTGTAATTCTGTGCTGTCTTTAATTGCTGCACATTTTATCTTGGCTTGTCTGACTGTCCTGTAGCTGGGTGAAGGGTGTTAATTGTCTGGCCTCTGACCTCAGCTACGTGATAACTCGGAGAGTGGTAGCTTAGTCACAGTTAAAGCAGCAAACAAGTTCATCTTCTCAGAAGAAGCCAGAAGGTGAAGGAAAGAAACATATTCAATTCAGTGCTTCAGAGTAACTGGTAACTGGTATTTTTCTTTTAAACTTAGATTGTAGGCTTGTAGTGACACTATACTTTCTTTCTGTGTTGTCTTTACTTATAATTGTTTTTGGGCTGTTGAAAATTTAAAAAATAGTGGTGGTGTAATTCTGTGCTGTCTTTAATTGCTGCAAATTTTATCTTGGCTTGTCTGACTGTCCTGTAGCTGGGTGAAGGGTGTTAATTGTCTGGCCTCTGACCTCAGCTACGTGATAATTGAGGTGGGGCTTATCACAGTTAAAGCAGCAAACAAGGTTCATCTTCTCAGAAGAAGCCAGAAGGTGAAGGAAGGAAACATATTCAATTCAGTGCTTCAGAGTAACTGGTAACTGGTATTTTTCTTTTAAACTTAGATTGTAGGCTTGTAGTGACACTATACTTTCTTTCTGTGTTGTCTTTACTTATAATTGTTTTTGGGCTGTTGAAAATTTAAAAAATAGTGGTGGTGTAATTCTGTGCTGTCTTTAATTGCTGCAAATTTTAGCTTGGCTTGTCTGACTGTCCTGTAGCTGGGTGAAGAGTGTTAATTTTCTGGCCTCCTGACCTCAGCTACGTGATAACTGGAGGTGGTCTTAGTCACAGTTAAAGCACAAACAGAAGTTCATCTTCTCAGAAGAAGCCAGAAGGTGAAGGAAAGAAAACATATTTAATTCAGTGCTTCAGAGTAACTGGTAACTGGTATTTTCTTTTAAACTTAGATTGTAAGCTTGTCGTGACACTATACTTTCTTTCAGTGTTGTCTTTACTTATAATTGTTTTTGGGACAGTTGAACATTTAAAAATAGTGGTGGTGTAATTCTGTGCTGTCTTTAATTGCTGCAAATTTTATCTTGGCTTGTCTGACTGTCCTGTAGCTGGGTGAAGGGTGTTAATTGTCTGGCCTCTGACCTCAGCTACGTGATAACTGGACGTGGGGCTTAGTCACAGTTAAAGCAGCAAACAGAAGTTCATCTTCTCAGAAGAAGCCAGAAGGTGAAGGAAAGAAACATATTCAATTCAGTGCTTCAGAGTAACTGGTAACTGGTATTTTTCTTTTAAACTTAGATTGTAGGCTTGTAGTGACACTATACTTTCTTTCAGTGTTGTCTTTACTTATAATTGTTTTTGGGCTGTTGAAAATTTAAAAAATAGTGGTGGTGTAATTCTGTGCTGTCTTTAATTGCTGCAAATTTTATCTTGGCTTGTCTGACTGTCCTGTAGCTGGGTGAAGGGTGTTAATTGTCTGGCCTCTGACCTCAGCTACGTGATAACTGGAGGTGGGGCTTAGTCACAGTTAAAGCAGCAAACAGAAGTTCATCTTCTCAGAAGAAGCCAGAAGGTGAAGGAAAGAAACATGTTCAATTCAGTGCTTCAGAGTAACTGGTAACTGGTATTTTTCTTTTAAACTTAGATTGTAGTCTTGTCATGACACTGTACTTTCTTTCTGTGTTGTCTTTACTTATAATTGTTTTTTTGCTGTTGAACATTTAAAAAATAGTGGTGGTGTAATTCTGTGTTGTCTTTAATTGCTGCAAATTTTATCTTGGCTTGTCTGACTGTCCTGTAGCTGGGTGAAGGGTGTTAATTGTCTGGCCTCTGACCTCAGCTACGTGATAACTGGAGGTGGTGCTTAGTCACAGTTAAAGCAGCAAACAGAAGTTCATCTTCTCAGAAGAAGCCAGAAGGTGAAGGAAGGAAACATATTCAATTCAGTGCTTCAGAGTAACTGGTATTTTTCTTTTAAACTTAGATTGTAGGCTTGTCGTGACACTATACTTTCTTTCTGTGTTGTCTTTACTTATAATTGTTTTTGGGCTGTTGAAAATTTAAAAAATAGTGGTGGTGTAATTCTGTGCTGTCTTTAATTGCTGCACATTTTATCTTGGCTTGTCTGACTGTCCTGTAGCTGGGTGAAGGGTGTTAATTGTCTGGCCTCTGACGTCAGCTACGTGATAACTGGAGGTGGTGCTTAGTCACAGTTAAAGCAGCAAACAGAAGTTCATCTTCTCAGAAGAAGCCAGAAGGTGAAGGAAAGAAACATATTCAATTCAGTGCTTCTGAGTAACTGGTAACTGGTATTTTTCTTTTAAACTTAGATTGTAGGCTTGTAGTGACACTATACTTTCTTTCTGTGTTGTCTTTACTTATAATTGTTTATGGACTGTTGAAAATTTAAAAAATAGTGGTGGTGTAATTCTGTGTTGTCTTTAATTGCTGCAAATTTTATCTTGGCTTGTCTGACTGTCCTGTAGCTGGGTGAAGGGTGTTAATTGTCTGGCCTCTGACCTCAGCTACGTGATAACTGGAGGTGGGGCTTAGTCACAGTTAATGCTGCAAACAGAAGTTCATCTTCTCAGAAGAAGCCAGAAGGTGAAGGAAAGAAACATATTCAATTCAGTGCTTCAGAGTAACTGGTAACTGGTATTTTTCTTTTAAACTTAGATTGTAGGCTTGTCGTGACACTATACTTTCTTTCAGTGTTGTCTTTACTTATAATTGTTTTTGGGCTGTTGAAAATTTAAAAAATAGTGGTGGTGTAATTCTGTGCTGTCTTTAATTGCTGCACATTTTATCTTGGCTTGTCTGACTGTCCTGTAGCTGGGTGAAGGGTGTTAATTGTCTGGCCTCTGACCTCAGCTACGTGATAACTGGAGGTGGTGCTTAGTCACAGTTAAAGCAGCAAACAGAAGTTCATCTTCTCAGAAGAAGCCAGAAGGTGAAGGAAAGAAACATATTCAATTCAGTGCTTCAGAGTAACTGGTAACTGGTATTTTTCTTTTAAACTTAGATTGTAGGCTTGTAGTGACACTATACTTTCTTTCTGTGTTGTCTTTACTTATAATTGTTTTTGGGCTGTTGAAAATTTAAAAAATAGTGGTGGTGTAATTCTGTGCTGTCTTTAATTGCTGCAAATTTTATCTTGGCTTGTCTGACTGTCCTGTAGCTGGGTGAAGGGTGTTAATTGTCTGGCCTCTGACCTCAGCTACGTGATAATTGGAGGTGGGGCTTAGTCACAGTTAAAGCAGCAAACAGAAGTTCATCTTCTCAGAAGAAGCCAGAAGGTGAAGGAAAGAAACATATTCAATTCAGTGCTTCAGAGTAACTGGTAACTGGTATTTTTCTTTTAAACTTAGATTGTAGGCTTGTCATGACACTGTACTTTCTTTCTGTGTTGTCTTTACTTATAATTGTTTTTGGGCTGTTGAACATTTAAAAAATAGTGGTGGTGTAATTCTGTGCTGTCTTTAATTGCTGCAAATTTTATCTTGGCTTGTCTGACTGTCCTGTAGCTGGGTGAAGGGTGTTAATTGTCTGTCCTCTGACCTCAGCTACGTGATAACTGGAGGTGGGGCTTAGTCACAGTTAAAGCAGCAAACAGAAGTTCATCTTCTCAGAAGAAGCCAGAAGGTGAAGGAAAGAAACATATTCAATTCAGTGCTTCAGAGTAACTGGTAACTGGTATTTTTCTTTTAAACTTAGATTGTAGGCTTGTAGTGACACTATACTTTCTTTCTGTGTTGTCTTTACTTATAATTGTTTTTGGGCTGTTGAAAATTTAAAAAATAGTGGTGGTGTAATTCTGTGCTGTCTTTAATTGCTGCAAATTTTATCTTGGCTTCTCTGACTGTCCTGTAGCTGGGTGAAGGGTGTTAATTGTCTGGCCTCTGACCTCAGCTACGTGATAACTGGAGGTGGGGCTTAGTCACAGTTAAAGCAGCAAACAGAAGTTCATCTTCTCAGAAGAAGCCAGAAGGTGAAGGAAAGAAACATATTCAATTCAGTGCTTCAGAGTAACTGGTAACTGGTATTTTTCTTTTAAACTTAGATTGTAGTCTTGTCATGACACTGTACTTTCTTTCTGTGTTGTCTTTACTTATAATTGTTTTTTTGCTGTTGAACATTTAAAAAATAGTGGTGGTGTAATTCTGTGTTGTCTTTAATTGCTGCAAATTTTATCTTGGCTTGTCTGACTGTCCTGTAGCTGGGTGAAGGGTGTTAATTGTCTGGCCTCTGACCTCAGCTACGTGATAACTGGAGGTGGTGCTTAGTCACAGTTAAAGCAGCAAACAGAAGTTCATCTTCTCAGAAGAAGCCAGAAGGTGAAGGAAAGAAACATATTCAATTCAGTGCTTCAGAGTAACTGGTAACTGGTATTTTTCTTTTAAACTTAGATTGTAGGCTTGTAGTGACACTATACTTTCTTTCAGTGTTGTCTTTACTTATAATTGTTTTTGGGCTGTTGAAAATTTAAAAAATAGTGGTGGTGTAATTATGTGCTGTCTTTAATTGCTGCAAATTTTATCTTGGCTTGTCTGACTGTCCTGTAGCTGGGTGAAGGGTGTTAATTGTCTGGCCTCTGACCTCAGCTACGTGATAACTGGAGGTGGTGCTTAGTCACAGTTAAAGCAGCAAACAGAAGTTCATCTTCTCAGAAGAAGCCAGAAGGTGAAGGAAAGAAACATATTCAATTCAGTGCTTCAGAGTAACTGGTAACTGGTATTTTTCTTTTAAACTTAGATTGTAGGCTTGTAGTGACACTATACTTTCTTTCTGTGTTGTCTTTACTTATAATTGTTTTTGGGCTGTTGAAAATTTAAAAATAGTGGTGGTGTAATTCTGTGCTGTCTTTAATTGCTGCAAATTTTATATTAGCTTGTCTGACTGTCCTGTAAGCTGGGTGAAGGGTGTTAATTGTCTGGCCTCTGACCTCAGCTACGTGATAACTGGAGGTGGGTGTAGTCACAGTTAAAGCAGCAAACAGAAGTTCATCTTCTCAGAAGAAGCCAGAAGGTGAAGGAAAGAAACATATTCAATTCAGTGCTTCAGAGTAACTGGTAACTGGTATTTTTCTTTTAAACTTAGATTGTAGGCTTGTAGTGACACTATACTTTCTTTCTGTTGTCTTTACTTATAATTGTTTTGGGCTGTTGAAAATTTAAAAATAGTGGTGGTGTAATTCTGTGCTGTCTTTAATTGCTGCACATTTTATCTTGGCTTCTCTGACTGTCCTGTAGCTGGGTGAAGGGTGCTAGGTGTCTGTCCTCTGACCTCAGCTACGTGATAACTGGAGGTGGTGCTTAGTCACAGTTAAGGCAGCAAACAAGTTCATCTTCTCAGAAGAAGCCAGAAGGTGAAGGAAAGAAACATATTCAATTCAGTGCTTCAGAGTAACTGGTAACTGGTATTTTTCTTTTAAACTTAGATTGTAGGCTTGTCATGACACTATACTTTCTTTCTGTGTTGTCTTTACTTATAATTGTTTTTGGGCTGTTGAAAATTTAAAAAATAGTGGTGGTGTAATTCTGTGCTGTCTTTAATTGCTGCAAATTTTATCTTGGCTTGTCTGACTGTCCTGTAGCTGGGTGAAGGGTGTTAATTGTCTGGCCTCTGACCTCAGCTACGTGATAACTGGAGGTGGGGCTTAGTCACAGTTAAAGCAGCAAACAGAAGTTCATCTTCTCAGAAAAAGCCAGAAGGTGAAGGAAAGAAACATATTCAATTCAGTGCTTCAGAGTAACTGGTAACTGGTATTTTTCTTTTAAACTTAGATTGGGAAGCATCGTGACACTATACTTTCTTTCTGTGTTGTCTTTACTTATAATTGTTTTGGGCTGTTGAACATTTAAAAATAGTGGTGGTGTAATTCTGTGCTGTCTTTAATTGCTGCAAATTTTATCTTGGCTTGTCTGACTGTCCTGTAGCTGGGTGAAGGGTGTTAATTGTCTGGCCTCTGACCTCAGCTACGTGATAACTGGGTAGTGCTGAGTCACAGTTAAAGCAGCAAACAGAAGTTCATCTTCTCAGAAGAAGCCAGAAGGTGAAGGAAAAAGCATATTCAATTCAGTGCTTCAGAGTAACTGGTAACTGGTATTTTTCTTTTAAACTTAGATTGTAGGCTTGTAGTGACACTATACTTTCTTTCTGTGTTGTCTTTACTTATAATTGTTTTTGGACTGTTGAAAATTTAAAAAATAGTGGTGGTGTAATTCTGTGCTGTCTTTAATTGCTGCAAATTTTATCTTGGCTTGTCTGACTGTCCTGTAGCTGGGTGAAGGGTGTTAATTGTCTGGCCTCTGACCTCAGCTACGTGATAATTGGAGGTGGGGCTTAGTCACAGTTAAAGCAGCAAACAGAAGTTCATCTTCTCAGAAGAAGCCAGAAGGTGAAGGAAAGAAACATATTCAATTCAGTGCTTCAGAGTAACTGGTAACTGGTATTTTTCTTTTAAACTTAGATTGTAGGCTTGTAGTGACACTATACTTTCTTTCTGTGTTGTCTTTACTTATAATTGTTTTTTGGGCTGTTGAAAATTTAAAAAATAGTGGTGGTGTAATTCTGTGCTGTCTTTAATTGCTGCAAATTTTATCTTGGCTTGTCTGACTGTCCTGTAGCTGGGTGAAGGGTGTTAATTGTCTGGCCTCTGACCTCAGCTACGTGATAACTGGAGGTGGGGCTTAGTCACAGTTAAAGCAGCAAACAGAAGTTCATCTTCTCAGAAGAAGCCAGAAGGTGAAGGAAAGAAACATATTCAATTCAGTGCTTCAGAGTAACTGGTAACTGGAATTTTCTTTAAAACTTAGATTGTAGGCTTGTAGTGACACTATACTTTCTTTCTGTGTTGTCTTTACTTATAATTGTTTTTGGGCTGTTGAAAATTTAAGAAATAGTGGTGGTGTAATTCTGTGCTGTCTTTAATTGCTGCAAATTTTATCTTGGCTTGTCTGACTGTCCTGTAGCTGGGTGAAGGGTGTTAATTGTCTGGCCTCTGACCTCAGCTACGTGATAACTGGAGGTGGTGTAGTCACAGTTAAAGCAGCAAACAGAGTTCATCTTCTCAGAAGAAGCCAGAAGGTGAAGGAAAGAAACATATTCAATTCAGTGCTTCAGAGTAACTGGTAACTGGTATTTTTCTTTTAAACTTAGATTGTAGTCTTGTCATGACACTGTACTTTCTTTCTGTGTTGTCTTTACTTATAATTGTTTTTGGGCTGTTGAACATTTAAAAAATAGTGGTGGTGTAATTCTGTGCTGTCTTTAATTGCTGCAAATTTTATCTTGGCTTGTCTGACTGTCCTGTAGCTGGGTGAAGGGTGTTAATTGTCTGGCCTCTGACCTCAGCTACGTGATAACTGGAGGTGGGGCTTAGTCACAGTTAAAGCAGCAAACAGAAGTTCATCTTCTCAGAAGAAGCCAGAAGGTGAAGGAAAGAAACATATTCAATTCAGTGCTTCAGAGTAACTGGTAACTGGTATTTTTCTTTTAAACTTAGATTGTAGTCTTGTCATGACACTGTACTTTCTTTCAGTGTTGTCTTTACTTATAATTGTTTTGGGCTGTTGAAAATTTAAAAAATAGTGGTGGTGTAATTCTATGCTTGTCTTTAATTGCTGCAAATTTTATCTTGGCTTGTCTGACTGTCCTGTAGCTGGGTGAAGGTGTTAATTGTCTGGCTCTGACCTCAGCTACGTGATAACTGGAGGTGGGGCTTAGTCACAGTTAAAGCAGCAAACAGAAGTTCATCTTCTCAGAAGAAGCCAGAAGGTGAAGGAAAGAAACATATTCTATTCAGTGCTTCAGAGTAACTGGTAACTGGTATTTTTCTTTTAAACTTAGATTGTGAAGCTTGTCGTGACACTATACTTTCTTTCAGTGTTGTCTTTACTTATAATTGTTTTGGACTGTTGAAAATTAAAAAATAGTGGTGGTGTAATTCTGTGCTGTCTTTAATTGCTGCACATTTTATCTTAGCTTGTCTGACTGTCCTGTAGCTGGGTGAAGGGTGTTAGTGTCTGACCTCTGACCTCAGCTACGTGATAACTGGAGGTGGGTGCTTAGTCACAGTTAAAGCAGCAAACAGAAGTTCATCTTCTCAGAAGAAGCCAGAAGGTGAAGGAAAGAAACATATTCAATTCAATGCTTCTGAGTAATGGTAACTGGTATTTTCTTTTAAACTTAGATTGTAGGCTTGTAGTGACACTATACTTTCTTTCTGTGTTGTCTTTACTTATAATTGTTTTTGGACTGTTGAAAATTTAAAAAATAGTGGTGGTGTAATTCTGTGCTGTCTTTAATTGCTGCAAATTTTATCTTGGCTTGTCTGACTGTCCTGTAGCTGGGTGAAGGGTGTTAATTGTCTGGCCTCTGACCTCAGCTACGTGATAATTGGAGGTGGGGCTTAGTCACAGTTAAAGCAGCAAACAGAAGTTCATCTTCTCAGAAGAAGCCAGAAGGTGAAGGAAAGAAACATATTCAATTCAGTGCTTCTGAGTAACTGGTAACTGGTATTTTTCTTTTAAACTTAGATTGTAGGCTTGTAGTGACACTATACTTTCTTTCTGTGTTGTCTTTACTTATAATTGTTTTTGGGCTGTTGAAAATGTAAAAAATAGTGGTGGTGTAATTCTGTGCTGTCTTTAATTGCTGCAAATTTTATCTTGGCTTGTCTGACTGTCCTGTAGCTGGGTGAAGGGTGTTAATTGTCTGGCCTCTGACCTCAGCTACGTGATAACTGGAGGTGGGCTTAGTCACAGTTAAAGCAGGAAACAGAAGTTCATCTTCTCAGAAGAAGCCAGAAGGTGAAGGAAAGAAACATATTCAATTCAGTGCATCAGAGTAACTGGTAACTGGTATTTTTCTTTTAAACTTAGATTGTAGGCTTGTAGTGACACTATACTTTCTTTCTGTGTTGTCTTTTCTTATAATTGTTTTTGGGCTGTTGAAAATTTAAAAAATTGTGGTGGTGTAATTCTGTGCTGTCTTTAATTGCTGCAAATTTTATCTTCACTTGTCTGACTGTCCTGTAGCTGGGTGAATTGTGTTAATTGTCTGGCCTCTGACCTCAGCTACGTGATAACTGGAGGTGGTGCTTAGTCACAGTTAAAGCAGCAAACAGAAGTTCATCTTCTCAGAAGAAGCCAGAAGGTGAAGGAAAGAAACATATTCAATTTAGTGCTTCAGAGTAACTGGTAACTGGTATTTTTCTTTTAAACTTAGATTGTAGGCTTGTAGTGACACTATACTTTCTTTCTGTGTTGTCTTTACTTATAATTGTTTTTGGGCTGTTGAAAATTTAAAAAATAGTGGTGGTGTAATTCTGTGCTGTCTTTAATTGCTGCAAATTTTATCTTTTCTTGTCTGACTGTCCTGTAGCTGGGTGAAGGTGTTAATTGTCTGGCCTCTGACCTCAGCTACGTGATAACTGGAGGTGGGGCTTAGTCACAGTTAAAGCAGCAAACAGAAGTTCATCTTCTCAGGAGAAGCCAGAAGGTGAAGGAAAGAAACATGTTCAGTTCAGTGCTTCAGAGTAACTGGTAACTGGTATTTTTCTTTTAAACTTAGATTGTAGGCTTGTAGTGACACTATACTTTCTTTCTGTGTTGTCTTTACTTATAATTGTTTTTGGGCTGTTGAAAATTTAAAAATAGTGGTGGTGTAATTCTGCGCTGTCTTTAATTGCTGCAAATTTTATCTTGGCTTGTCTGACTGTCCTGTAGCTGGGTGAAGGGTGTTAATTGTCTGGCCTCTGACCTCAGCTACGTGATAACTGGAGGTGGGGCTTAGTCACAGTTAAAGCAGCAAACAGAAGTTCATCTTCTCAGAAGAAGCCAGAAGGTGAAGGAAAGAAACATATTCAATTCAGTGCTTCAGAGTAACTGGTAACTGGTATTTTTCTTTTAAACTTACATTGTAGGCTTGTAGTGACACTATACTTTCTTTCTGTGTTGTCTTTACTTATAATTGTTTTTGGGCTGTTTAAAATTTAAAAAATAGTGGTGGTGTAATTCTGTGCTGTCTTTAATTGCTGCAAATTTTCGCTCCCGCTCCCCCTCCCACCCCTTCTCCCAGCTCTTAATTATATGCACTGATAAATCTGATTGACAGGAGCTAAACACAGGGTATAGTAAGAGGTTTGAAGTAGGAGGGGCACAAGGGGGAAGAAGACCACCCTCAGCACGACAGGTGTTTTGACTCATTTATTTATTTACTGGTTTCTTTTTCCTTAAAAAAATATATATCTGAGGATCAGTTACAGGATTTTTAGTACTGTAAATAAATAAAAAGAGAACTAAGAGAGCTTCAGTAGCAGATAAGTAGTGGAATTGCAGTATAATGTGGGGAGTGGTGCAATGCAGTGGTGCAAATGCCAGGAGCCTTAGCAACAAGATGGAAGATCTGGAGGCTGTCATGGTACAGTCAGACCTGGACATTGTGGCCTTCACTGAAACCTGGTGTAATGATAACCATGACTGGGAGATGGCCATACCTGGCTACAACATATTCAGAAGAGACAGAGCAGGCAGGAAGGGAGGAGGAGTGGCACTGTATGTGAAAAATGACATAAGGGCCACACAGATCCAGGAGGAACAAAATGGGGAGAGATACTGTGGGTTAAGCTGGAAAGGAAAATGAGGCCAGCCATCCGCACAGGTGTGGTCTATAGACCACCAGCCCAGGAGGAAGAAACAGATAGGGAGCTGATGCTAGCCATCCAAGGATGGCAGACAAAGTGAGGTAGTACTGGTTGGAGACTCAATACCAGGCGTGGACTGGAGCATCCCAGCAGCAGCATCAACTAGGAGCAGATTTATCCTGGAATCCTTCAGGGTGCCTTCCTCAAACAACTGGTCATGGAACCAACTCGGCAGAAGGCAATACTGGACCTTGTGCTCACAAACAGGGACAGTGTGATGGGGGTAACAGTGGGGGAGCACCTGGGTAACAGTGACCACCAGTCATTGTGGTTTGAAATCACAGAAAGAGCAGAAGCAAACCACACAAAAAACACGTATCCTGGATTTTAGGGGCAGACTTTGGGAAAATGGGGAGATGTTTGAAAGAGGCATTAGGGAATGGGACAGGAATCAGGGATTGAGGAACAGTGGGCAGTATTTAAAATGGGGATTATAAGAACAACAGAATATGCATTAAGCAGGTTAGCAAGAGGAAAAAAAGAGGAGACCATTATGGTTTCCAAAGAGGTAGCAAAGAAAGTGAAAGCCAAAAAGATTGCATTCAGACAATACAAAAAGACACAGGCAGAAGGGGATAGGGAGAAGTACCAGGAGAAACAAAGGGAGGCAGGGAAGTCAGTAAGGGAAGCCAAAGCTCAGACAGAAGAACACATTGCAAAATCAGTGGTTAAAGGTGACAAAACCTTTTACAGGTACATAAGTGAAAAAAGAAGGACAAAGGGAGGGATAGTGAGACTGAAGGGGGAGGATGGGATCCGTGAAGGATGACAACAGTAAAGCTGACATATTGAACAGGTATTTCTGCTCAGGCTTTACTAAGGAAGAGGGGTAATGGGTCTGAAGGAGTACAAGGGTGAGAATGGTACAGAAATGGACACAAGTCCCTTTACACGAGAAAGGGTCCTGAAGGAACTGGAAGTAATAAAAGCTGATAAAGCAATTGGGCCAGATGGGGTGCACCCAGGATCCTTAAAGAACTAAGAGAGGTGGTGGCTGAACCTCTGGCTATCCTGTTCAGCCAATCACTGGAAACAGGAGGTACCCAAAGACTGGAGGACAGCAGATGTAGTCCCTTATACAAAGTGGGAACAAAGAGGAAGCAGGGAACTACAGACCATCAGCCTCACCTCGGTAGTGGGAAGATCATGGAAGCACTACTGAAGGAGAGATTGGTGGAACATCTGGTTGTCAATGGACTACAGGACCCAAGGCAGCATGGTTTCACCAGGGGAGGTCATGTCAGACCAACCTCATTGAATTTTTTGACTGGGTGACTAGGGAGGTGGATCAGGGAGGGCAGTGGACATGGCCTATCTGGACTTCAGCAAGGCCTTTGACACTGTGCCACATAGAAGACTATTACACAAACTGGGGAATATGGGTGTGGGCAGGACAGTAGTGTGGTGGGTAGGTAACTGGCTGGGTGGCAGGACACAGAGGGTGGTGGTAAATGGCTGTCACTCCACAGAGGGAAGAGTGACCAGTGGGGTACCACAGGGATCAGTGCTGGGACTGGTCCTATTCAACATCTTCATCAGTGACATTGCACAGGATATAGAAGGCAGAATTTCACTGTTCGCTGATGACACAAAGCTCTGTAACAGAGTAGACACACCAGAGGGTGTAGACAGAATGAGAAGGACCTGAAGAAACTTGAAGAATGGTCAAGGGTTTGGCAGTTGAAATTCAATGCAAAGAAGTGCAAGATAATGCATATGGGGCACAAAACCCTGGCACAATATATCAGTTGGGGGGTGAGGATATAGCATGCACCAAGCAGGAAAGGGATCTTGGGGTTGTCATCTCTGATGACCTCAAGGTAGGGAAACAGTGTGACAAGGCATCAGGTAAAGCAAATAGGATGCTGGGATGTATAGGCAGGGGCATCACCAGCAGGAAAAGGGAGGTCATAATTCCGCTATACAAGACACTAGTGAGGCCCCACCTGGAGTACAGTGTACAGTTCTGGAGACCATACCTACGTAAGGACATAGACAGGGTAGAGAAGGTTCAGAGGAGGGCAACAAAGATGGTGCATGGGTTGCATCACAAGTCCTATGAAGACAGGTTGAAGGAACTGAACATGTACTCCCTGGAGGAGAGGAGGGAGAGAGGGGATATGATAGAGACATACAAGTATCTTACAGGGAGGAACAGGTGCAGGAAAACACTATTTTTAAGCGAAAAGATGTTTCAGGACTAGAGGGCATGGGATGAAGTTGGAGGGAGGACGATTCAGAGGAAACATGAGAAAGAATTTCTTCACAGAACGGGTGGTGGACAAGTGGAACACCCTGCCAGAGGAAGTGGTGGGGCTGAAACAATCACGGGATTTAAGAATGCATGGGATAGACATAAAGGAATTCTAGAGGTCAGGGGTAAGGGGAAATAGACTTCTAGGAAAACAAACTGAACTTACAAGCTCAAATGGGCAGACTAGGTGGGCCATAGGCCCTTATCTGCCGACACTGTCTATGTATCTATGTATCTATGTAAGTACAGATGTAGGTATTTGCATACAGTTCTTTAGTCATGTCACACAAGTCACTCAGCACGAGACAGATCATGTTCTTCATGAATCACAGCAGTTATATATTTTTTTTTTTCATTTTTGATGATACACTGATTGGGAACCAGAGAAAAAGAAAGTTAAGATAGCTGTGTCTGGGTCTGTTGATATTAAATCCCTCCCTCCTCAAAAAGGTTGTGATGTAGTGGTTCCTGTTGAAGATGATGATGACCCAGGGAGGGAGCATGATATAAAATATCAAGTATCAAAAGCAAATCAACAACGTACAAGAGGGTAGCATCATCAAGAAAAGCAGATGTGCATGAGAAAGGGCCCAACATTTGAAGATAGAGGGGGGCGGATCAGGGCAATGTCAGGACCTATTTTGTTTTCTCACAGAGGGTGGTGGGTGAATGGACAAAATAAAACTAATGATCAATGGGGTGGGGGCACCACAGAGAAGGAACAGTGGGTCAAGGGAGGAGTCAGGGGGAGGGAGCAAATTATCCAGGAAGCCAGCTGATGAAGTGTGGACTCTAGTAGGACCTAGAAAAAGAGGTGCAGCAGTGAGGCAAGAGGGAGGAGAACACACATAGCAAGGCAAAGAGGGCAGGGAACATGGTTGCTTTACTAGCAACACATGGGAAAGAGGACACATGGGAGATTGCACGAGGGATAGCACTCACAAGAGGAGGGATTGAGGGCATTGCTAGTGGAGAGGTTGAGCAAGGTGTAGCAGGTTAAGGGATAATACTGGGAGAGGTTAGAATTGAGAGGGAGAGGGAGGTTGGCAGTCAAACAGGAGGAGGGGAGGAGTCTCAATTGAGAGGGGCAGTGGAGAAGACACTGGGGCATGGTAAAAGCACTGTCTTGAATGGCTCCAGAAACTGAGAACCTGGGTGGGGGTGGCAACAGGCACAAGGAAAGAGGAGGGGTGTACTGGTGTTGGGGGACCCATACTCAAGGGGATCAGATGGGGCAGCAAGAGGAGAGGCACAGTCGGATATGGGTGGAGTCCATACTGAGGATTAAAGGTAGACAAGGCAGGACAGGCAATCCAAAGATGTGTAAGGAGGGGTGGGAGGAAACCTCACATTGTGGTACATGTGGGGACAAATGACCTAGCAGGGAAACAGTGGGGTAACAAGGGAGGACTGAGGAATTGGGAAGGTTGTAGAGACTGGGGGAGTCTGTGGCCTTCTCTGAGGTACTCCCAGTACCTTGTGCAAGCACAGTGAGAAAGGAGAGGATTAAGGAGTTGAACATAAGACGTGATAGGAGTGGTGCAGTGCAATGGCTGTGGGGTGGCAGTCTTCCGGGAGACATTCTGGAGGCTGCAATGCTGCCCTATTTGCAGGCACCTCTCTGGTCTGAGAGAAGAGCTTGCCCATATCCAGGCTGACCTGGCTAGGATTCGTAAAACCTCCTCCCCCACCCAGGGACCACCAGGGCCAATGCCACTACCTCAGAGGTTGCCAAGAAAGAGGAGAGGCTGGACCAGGGTGGGCTCAGGGAGGGAGAGGGTGGTGGAACAGAGTTGCATCCCTCCAGCTGTACCTTTCCACAATTCATTCGCTCTTCTGGTGGATAATGGTTCCTCTATGGAGGCACCTGTAGTAGAGACCAAGGAGGATGCTGGGAACCTTCACAAAGGAGACCCACAGGAGGGTGGCATGGGACTCCACAGGGGAAGGAAACAACTCCTGGTGGGGGACTCAATCATTAGGGGGTAGAAATGGGGGAGGAAGGGGAGAGGGAGGTAAGGTGCCTTCCTGGCGCCACAGCTTGGAGAGACAGGAAGCGAATCCTCAGGATTGTGGGAGGAGCTGCACAAGGGAGGGAGCTGGATGTCATTGTCCACCTAGGGACAAATGACCTGGCTAGGAATGGGACCAGAGCAGTGCAAGAGGAATTTGTAGAGTTGGGAGGGCCTAGACAAGTAGCACTTACAGTAACCTTCACAGAGGTGCTGCCTGTCTATGGCAAGGGTAATGCTAGGGCACTCCTTACCAGGGAATTCAATGAGTGGTTGAAAAACTGGTGTGGAGCTCAGGGTTTTGGCTTCATTGGGGACTGGGGAGCCACCTGGAGGGATGCAGACCTATACTGGTGCGATAGTCTGCATCTGCCCAGGGGGGAACCAGGATCCTAGGTGAGAGGTTAAATGCTTCATTGGCAAACATTTAAACTAGCCAAGGGAGAGGCACTGAAAAGGAGCAGTGAAATCCCAGCCTCCCCCAACAAAACATGGTAATTAGTGAGGTAAATACCAAGGTAGAGAAGTTATTAGGGAGTAGGACAGAGGTAAATGTAAAAAGAGGCAAAGGCAGTAAGGACAGGAATGAGGCTAAAAGGGGTAAGGCTATCAAAAAGTGGAGGGTGATGAGTACCAATGCCCATAGTCTGTGTAACAAGCTCCCTGAACTAGTGGCCTTGATGGAAGAGGGTTGCCTGGATATTGTGGCAGTCACAGAAACATGGTACACAGAGAACCATGACTGGGATGTCAACATACCAAGATACACAATCTGCAGGAGGGACAGGGAGGGTAAAAGAGAAGGAGGAGTAGCTCTCTATGTAAAGGAAGAGAGTGAAGCAACAGAACTAAAGAGTAAACAGGGAGCAGATGAGGCACTCTGGGTCACCCTGCAGACAGGAAATGGCACCACAATACGCACGGGGGTTGTATACAGACCCCCATGTCAGGGGGAGGGAATGGACAATGAAATGATAGAAGGCTTCCTTAGAATGGCAGAAAAAGGGGAGATATTATTGATGGGGGACCTGAATATGCCAGATGTTAACTGGAGCACCTTTGCTGCAGGCACATCCAAGAGCCCTACAGGGGGTATGCCTCAGACAGCTAGTATTGGAACCCACTCGAGAGGGAGCAATCTTAGACTGGGTACTCTCAAATGGGGATGGAAAAAGAATCTCAGATTTAGAGGTGGATAGCCATCTGGGAAAAAGCGACCACCAAACAGTGTGGTTCACGATAAACACAGCCATACAATCAAGCCATATAAAAGCAAGAGTATTAGACTTTAGGAGGGCTGACTTTGGGAAGATGAGAGAGTGCCTTAGAAAAGCACTAGCAAACAGGCAAGAAGGAGGAGTGGAGGAACAATGGGGAGTAATGAAAACAGCCATCACAGAGGCAACAAGCCTTTGTATAAAGCAAATCAATAAAACACAATGAAGGAAAAAACGCTATGGTTCTCAAAAGAGGTGGCAGGGAAGGTTAAGAGAAAAGGATAGCATTCAGGAAATATAAGGAAACACAGAAGGAGCAGGACAGAGATCTTTATCAGTTAAAGCAGAAAGAGGCTGGGAAGGCAGTAAGAATAGCAAAGGCCCAAACTGAGGAAAGGATAGCCAATTCTGTTAAGAAGGGGGATAAGACCTTTTATAGGTACATTAGGGAGCGAAGAAAGACCAAAGGAGGGATACTGAGGCTTAATAAAGGGGAAGGAATGTGGGTAGGGGGGGACAGTGAAAAGCAGGATACTGAACAAATATTTCTGCTCAGTAGTCACAAAGGAAGAAGAGGGGGAGGTACCTAAACCAAACAAGAGAAACACTCTGAACATGGGGGTCGATACCAGTCCATTTACAGAAGAAAGGGTTCTGAAAGAACTAATAAAATTGTAGGTGGACAAAGCAATGGGGCCTGATGGGATTCACCCCAGAATTCTAAAAGAACTAAGGGTAGAACTAGTGACACCGCTGACTACTCTCTTTAACAAATCATGGGAGGATGGGTTGGTACCTGAGGACTGGAGGAGGGCAGATGTGATTCCTCTTCACAAAAGTGGGAGCAGAACAGAGGCAGGGAACTACAGACCAGTTAGTTTGACCTCAGTGGTAGGGAAAATGAAGGAATCACTTCTGAAGGAAAGAATTGTTGAGTACCTAGAGGTCAGTGGGGCACAGGACCCAAGGCAGCATGGATTCACGATTGGAAGGTCATGTCAGATGAATCTAATTGATTTCTTTGACTGGGTGACCAAAGTAGTAGACCAGGAAGGGGCTGTGGACATGGCCTACCTAGATTTTAGCAAGGCATTTGATACAGTCCCACACAAAAGATTAATACACAAGTTAGCCAGCCTGGGAGTGGGCCCCAAGGTGGTAGCCTGGATAAAAAAATTGGCTAGACAACAGGATGCAAAGGGTAGTAGTAAATGGAGTGCACAGTGAAGAAAGGAGAGTTACTAGCGGGGTACCACAGGGTTCAGTACTGGGACCGGTCCTTTTTAATGTCTTTATAAGTGACATTGCAAAGGAACTGGAAGGAAAAGTATGTCTCTTTGCAGACGACACAAAGATCTGCAACAAGGTTGATACACAAGATGGAGTGGAATGGATGAGAAGGGACTTGGCAAGGTTGGAGGAATGGTCAAATATATGGCAGCTCAGATTCAATGCAAAGAAGTGCATGGTAATGCACATGGGAAACAAAAACCCAGGGGAAAAGTACACAATGGGGGGTGAGATACTGACAACAGTAAAAATAGAAAGGGACCTGGGGATAATTATATCAGATGACCTAAAGGTGGTCAAGCAATGTGAGAAGGCAGTAAGGAAGGCTGGGGGGATACTGGGATGCATAGGAAGAGGCATCAATAGTAGAAAACAGGAAGTTGTTATCCCTCTGTACAGACAGTTGGTAAGACCACTTATGGAGTACTGTGTGCAGTTCTGGTGACCCCATCTCCGCAAAGACATAGACAGAGTGGAGGTTGTTCAGAGGAGGGCAACCAAAATGGTGCAGGGTCTGCACCAGAAGACATATGAAGAAAGACTAAAGGAGCTTAATATGTATACCCTTGAGGAAAGAAGGGAGAGAGGGGACATGATAGAAACTTTCAAGTACCTCAAGGGAATCAACAAAGTCCAAGAGGGTAGCATCTTTCAGAAAAAGAGATGTGCAAGAACAAGGGGGCACAATTTGAAGATAGTGGGGACGGCTCAAGAGGTATTGTGAGGAAGTATTTTTTCATGGAGAGAGTTGTGGATGCATGGAACAGCCTCCTGAGGTGACGTCGTGGAGTCAAGAACAGTGGGGGAATTCAAGAATGCATGGGACAGACATAAGGCAGTCCTAGTGGGGGATAGGAGGAAGTAAGCTGTTGGTTAACTAGGATCTGCAGCTTATCTGTTAGGTAGGAAAATGGGCAGACTCGGTGGGCCAAGCGGTCCTTATCTGCTGTCAAATTCTATGTTTCAATGAACACATGGCTGGTAGAATGGTTTTTATTAAGGGGTATGGGGTTGTGGGTGGCCGGGGCAGTACCTGAGATAATAACAATCTGTTTGCAAGGGATAGGCTGCACCTGAGTGGGGGGGAGGAGAAGAAAGTATTAAAGCAAAGGCTTGGGAGGTATATTGCAACAAAGGTAGATTTAAACTAGATGGGGGGGTGGCAAGTGGACAGCAGGTAGGCAGGAATCCAATAGAGTGGAGTCACAGCCTACCCCCAGGCTAGCAGGGAAGGACTCAGGACAGCCAAAAAAGAAGGGAGTAGAAGGGATGAGATGGAGGCCAGTGAAGGGAAGAGGGCAGGATGGAGGGTGGTCTCATTGAATGCAAGAAGCTTAGGAAACAAATCAGCTGAGTTACAGACACTCTTATCAGTGTGGCGGGCGTATATAGCAGCTGTCACAAAAACATGGTCAACTGAGCACCAGGACAGGGATCTGGCAATCCCAGGATACAAATTATACAGGAAGGACTGTAAGGAGGAGGGGGTGGGGTGGCAGTCTATGTGAGGGACAGGAAAAAATGTACAAGGGATGAGGGGGAAGAAAGAAGAAGAGAGGCAATCCAGCTGCAGCTTCTAGACTCAAGGGGTAGGAAACTGAGGTTTGGGGTGGCACACAGGCCACTATCCCAGTCTGAGGAGCTTGATAGGGAATTAGCTGGACAAGTCAGAACGGTATGTAGAAAAGGGAAGGTGGTCATTGTGAGGAATTTCAACTTGTCAGGGGTTGACTGGAGCATTCCGGTCACCTCCAGTGCTCAGGAGCAAGTGCTCCTGGACGCGATCCAGGAGGGTCTCCTGACACAGTTGGTTAGTGTACCTACTAGGCTAAAGAACACTTTAGATCTGGTATTGTCGAAAGGGGAGGCAGTAAGGGAAATAAAGGTAGAGGACCCACTAACCTATAGTGATCGCCAAAGTGTGGTTTAACATCACGATGTGCAGGGAGCCAGAGAAATCAGTTACTCGGGTGGTAAACTTCAGGGTGGCAGACTTTAGGAGGATGCAGGAAGTAGTGAAAGGGAAACTGGAGGGCAAAAGGCAGGAGATGGACTTGGAGCAGACATGAGATATTATTAAATGGGGGGTTACAGAGGCAACAGAAGCCTGCACCAAGACACAGAGTAAGAGGAGCAGAGCAAGAAAACCATGCTGGTTGAACAGCGAGGTTGTGGAGGTGGTGAGGGCAAAACTAGTGGCACCAGAGGCATGGGAGGATTGGGAAGGAAAGGGACAGGGAGGTATGCAAGATGGTTCAATGAGGTGACCAGGAAGGTGAGAGAAGCCAAGGCCCAGAGAGAGCTGATATTAGTGCATTGAATTAACAGGGGGGGGGGACTTTTTCAGTTACATCAGGGAGAAAAGAAAGTGCAAGGAGACAATACTGAGGATAAAGGGTGGGGAGTGGATGGAAAGGGCGACGAGCAGACAGAAGAACTGAATGAATACTTTTGCTCAGTGTTCATGGAAAAAAAGGGGACTGCTTCCACCATGGGCTGGGAGGAGGGTGGGGACAGGGGGAAGGAGGTGGCAGATGCAAGAATTGAGGCAAGTAGAGTCCTAGAGGGACTGAGAGCATTGAAGGTAGACAAGGGACCAGGGCTGGATGGTATCCACCCCAGGGTGCTGAGGGAGATGGCGGAGGTGTTGGCGGAGCCACTGGCTGATCTGTACAGCACCTCACTGGAGTCAGGATGTGTGCCACTGAACAGGAGGACAGCACACATAGTACCATTACACAAGAGTGGGCCAAGGGATGAACAGGGTAATTATTGTCCGGTAAGTCTCACTTCCATAGTGTGCAAACTCATGGAAATTACACTAAAGGAAAGACTGGTGTCATACCTGGAGGGCAATGGCCTCCAGGATGTGAGACAGCATGGGCTTGTTTCAGGGAAGTCTTATCAAACCAACTTGATACAATATTATGGCTGGGTGACAGGTGAGCTGGAGTAAGGGTAATGTGGTTGATGTTCTTTTATAACCCCACTGCAAATGGGGGTAACCAAAAGTCTTCTAGGAGCCTGCCTGAATGCTCCAAGTCTGGGCGGTGTTCGGCGTCTGAGCTGTTTAAATGTGGTTCCAAGTGAGTGCTATTTGAGCCTCCGCGTACTGTCTCTTTAAGAGCTGTCTGCTTGCAGACTTAATTAGTTTGTATGGGGGGACTGTGTATTTAACGCACGAATCCCGCCTGAGCTGTGGATAAATCTCTCTGTTTCTGCCGTCGCTAAGAGCGCAGAAGGAGCCTAAATGAAAGATGTAACTGCTTGCCTGAAACCAGTTAGAGTGTGAAGTAAAATGCAGTTTGTCTAACCTGCCTTTCTTGCAGCTGGGACTCTGTGTGTGTTACCCCTCCATTTTGGACCTAAACTGCTGTGCTGGGCCACTTGGGTTAAGGGCTCCCTAAAATGGAGCCTGTGGATGAATCAGAACTTGGACTCTTAATTTTGAGCTAGCCACAAGGGGATTATATGGGCAGTGACTCTGGGAAACGTTGTTTTGACCTTGGTGCCTTTTTCTACAAACAGAGGGAGTCATATTGTGAGTGACAGCTGAATCAGCTAACAGAATAGTGTGGAGCTAAAGGAAATGCCCTGCTCTGTGACTGGAAAGAGCAGATCAGTTGTGGCAGTGAAGAGAGAAGGAGCTGTGTTCTTCTGCGGTGTATAGTTTCATGTGGGAAGCGCATGTGAGGCCCTGAGTTTCGGTCTGCAGCCTTTGTGAGTGCCAGTTTGGACTGAATCTGAGTTGTGATGAGAAAGAAGCACTAGAAGTGTGGAAACCAGGCTCATCCTGTAAAAGACTGGAGAAATTGCTGAATCGCGCTCGGTCTGTCAGGAACTGAAGGTGCTGTGTGTGCTCCTGGGTATTTCGTAGTAATTGCGATCGGGATCGAGGAGCAGCCTGCCTGGTATAGTACTTTCCTTTACATATAAATGTGCGTAGTGCTTTGTGAAATCACTATTTCAAATCCCTGTACAGGGAATTGTGTGCTGAGCTGGAAGTAAACCCCAGCTTAATTGGACTACATCTATTTGCTATCAACTGCAGTGGGGTCCAGTCACAGGACCTTGTCCTCATGCCCTGTTCTTCTGTTATTCCAGAGGGACATTCTCCATCTGATCCTCAGCTTGGGTGTTGTGAGTACAAATCAGGGTATTCCCCTGCAGCTTGTTTTCAATCACAAGTATGTAATCTAATTCTTGTTGTTTCACTGTTTCATGGACTGAGCCCTCTGGTTCCGGATTACAATTGGGTGTTGTGCATATATTTTCTTCTACAGGGCCCTATCCATCTGCACCTGCTGGCCAAATCCCAGGCAACGGATCTGGATAGCTCCCCCCAACCTGGGTACCCAGAGTGTGACTTTTCAGACCCTGTATATGTGCACAGTAATGTGATTTAATGCCACTAATTAACCTGATTTCCCCCTCCCGTGTTACTGTTCCCTAAATAAATCAGAATTGTTGTTGTTGCTAAACTTTAAACAGTCTGAAGCATCAGTACCTTCATGTCAAGAACTATATTGGGTTGTGTATGCTGCTTAACCTTATTTTTCAGGGGGTCCTCAGAGATGAACCTGCGAACCAGACCCGAGGATAAGCGGTACCTTATGAATGAGCAGTGTGTACATGTGGGGTATTGGTACTGTAACTCCTGTGAATCATGTGGGCCATTAGAGGGATTAGGAGGGGGTCTCAGTGTCCCAGAGGTCTGTGACCAAACTAGACTAACCATTACAAACCCTGACCTCTGGGTGGAGGCAGCCGGAATAGAACCTAGGCCCCTCAACCTGTCAGTAGTCAAGCAGGCAGGGGTAGTAGTCCTTGGGATAGCGCCACCTGGGGGTTACATCTTGGAGGCTCACTGCTGGGATTTTGTGTCCTCTAGTGGCCACATTTGCAAACCACTGTTAAAAAAAAAATAAATGGGTACCCCGACAGAAGTGGCTGTGCACCAGTTGGTGGAGTGGTGTACTGGGGAGTAGATCGACCCCCAAAATGCTATGCTTATCCTGGACATCTCTCTGGGTATCAATATGGACACTGTACAGGGAGCACTTTCCAAGGTGAAAGGTTTACAAAACCCTGTGGTGGTGGGTCCACATGCTGATCTGCTCACCCACACTTTCGTGGCCCTAGTAGAGTATAAGGACCACATAGATAGCTCCAAAGTGCCACAAACTATTACCCTAGAGGGAGCCCTCACTGCCTGGAGAGTGATAATTAAGGACAGTAGAGACCTGGGGGGAATGAGCCCCCCCACTATCTGAAACTTTTGAGGAGAAATGTGCTAAATTATTGCTGGAGAAAGGGAAAACTGTGGAGGACTTGAAGAAACTATTCTTGCCACCTGGGGGTGTTCCTCCCCCAACACCCTCTCCCACTCCAGTACCTGTTATGGTGGCTTAACCAATGCAGACTCCTGTTTCTGCACCTGCCATTAATCATGACTTCTTACAAGGTTGAGGATCTTCTGTACCTCCCCCCTCAGGGGAGGATGATTGGGACACCTGGATAGATTGTGTTGCCCCCCTGAAACTGAATGGCAGTGTGTGGAGGCTGAGAAATGAAAAAGAATCATAGAAAGTCTGAGGGGACCTGCCCTAGAGGCCATTAAATTTTTGAGGCCCACAAATCCTGATGCTTCTGCCCAGAAGTACCTTTCTGCGCTTGAAGGCAATTTTGGGAGCACTGAGTCAGGGGAGAAAATGATGTGGAAATTTCAAGGTACAAAACAGTGGCCAGGGGAAAGTTTTTCTGAATATGTTACTTGTCTGGAAAGAGCTCTGCAGAAGGCTTAGCGAAAAGGTGGGGTAGCCGCCAGTGACTTAAACCGTGTAAGGTTGGAGCACCTACTGCAGCATGCAAAATATTCTAAATTGCAGCTCCTTCAATTAAGGCTCCCAGACAGAAGGGGTAACCCACCGGACTGTTGTGACTTAATAAAAGAACTTTGGGAGGCTGAAGATGAGGAGGGGGATTCTAATACTGGAGTGAGTGCAGCCCAAGTGATCACAGCATCGGGAGGTCCTTGTGAAGTGGGGACCAATGAGGGTGTGCCACCATGGGATGAACTGCTGAGAGAGATCAGGGAATTCAAAAACAGTCTCTTTATGAAGGCCGCGCCTGCAAGTTCAGGCCCCGACCTATATCAGACTGCATCAGCTATGGGGGCGGGTGTACCCATCCAGGCATCTCCTGCTGACAACAGCTCAAAGTTCGATGTCTTGACCATGGAAGTGGGAAAATTGATGAGATGCCTCCAAATGCTTATCAAGCCGCAGACAGAGATGGCACCAAGGTGTCCAGTTAGTAGTACCCCCATCCTGGCTCCCAGTGTGACGCCTCGGCCAGCTCAAACTCCAAAAAGTATGTTTTTCTATAATTGTGGGAAGGATGGGCACATGAAGAGAGAATGCTGGTCCCCAAAAGACACAGACAAAGTTGTATATAGGCTACAAGGAGAGCTTGGGAGAACAAATCAATGGTTAAGAGGTGCACAAAATGATCCCAGTGAGGGTCAGAAACATGCTAACTCACGTCCCTTTGTGGCAAGGTCATTTGCCCAGGCCCCCACTACCGCTTCTCCAGACTGGTCCAGAATAGTGGGTCCCTCCATGGAGACCACTGTAAAGGTGAAAGGAGTGTCTACAAGAGCTATATTAGACAGTGGGTCCCAAGTGACAATTATGTTCCAGGATTGGTATCAGAAGCATTTGTCAGATGTACCCTTACAACCATTGGAAGGACTGCATGTATGAGGATTAAGTGAGAAGGCCTACCCCTACTCCGGGTATATCTCAATTTGGCTGTCTTTCCCCACCTCTGTGGCTGGAGTGGCAGAGCAAGTAGAGACCCTGGCCTTAGTGTGTCCGCCTACTGGACTGTATGCTGGGGTTCCGCTACTAATTGGGACGAATGCGCATATATTTGGATGGTTGGTGCAGTTGTGTTATGAGACACAGGGGTCACAGACTGGTAGAGCTTTAAGAATTCTGGCATTGATCAAGAAGGCCTATGATGCCCAGAGAGATGCTGACAAAGTTGAACCAGAGGAACCGTTTGGAATTGTCTGGAAAAACGATCCTGAGTCTCTGATCCTGGCACCAAATGCCCAGTGTACCTTACAGGGAGAGGTCCGTATCAGAAAGGATGTCAAGAATAAAATCCTCATGCTGGATGCTCCAGGTAATGGGAAATTGCCAGAGGGACTGCTGGTCAAACCAAGTATTTTGCCTGCCAGAGCCCATGCTTATGCCAGATGGGTAATGGTCCAAGTTCATAATGTGTCTGACAGAGAGATTCAGTAAATAGAGGTTGCACCCTGGCTAATGTGCATTGTGCAGATACTGCAGTGTTTTCTAGTAACAAGTGTTCCGGGGAGAATGACAGAGTGACGCCCGACTTGTTTGATTTTGGTGATTTCCCATTGTCAGCCGAATGGAAGATGAGAATCAGTAGAAAGCTTGCCCAGAGAGACCAGGTGTTTTCTTTCAAAGAATGGGACATAGGATGTGTGCAAGGAGCTGAGCACCACATCCGGCTGCATGATGAAAGGCCATTTCGTGAGAGGTCTCGACGCCTGGCACCTGCTGACATAGATGATGTGAGATGGCATCTGCAAGAGATGCTAGCTGCTGGTGTAATACAAGAATCCAGAAGCCCATATGCTTCACCTATTGTGGTAGTGAGAAAAAAGAATGGGACAGTAAGGATCGTGAGTGGATTATCGCACCTTGAACCTGTGGACTATCCCTGATCAGTACACAATGCCCCACATCCAGGATGCTTTAAACTGCCTGAATGGTAGCAAGTGGTTCTCTGTGCTGGATCTTCGCAGTGAGTACTACCAGACCCCGATGGCCCTGGAAGACCATGAGAAGACAGCCTTTATCTGTCTGCTTGGCTTCTATGAATTCATGAGGATGCCTCAAGGGATTTCAGGTGCCCCAGCCACTTTTCAACAACTGATGGAGCGTGCCGTGGATGATGTTATTGTGTTTGGCAGCTCACTGGAGGAACATGAGAGCAGATTGTTCAAGGTGTTGGACCGACTGGAAGACTTTGGTCCAAACTGAACATCAGTGCTAACTCCAAGTTACTTGAGTTGCCCTCTAGGTATGGTGCCCCTGCCCCATCCAGCCCCAAGGTAGCTGATAAGAAAGAGCCCCCTCTCTTCAGGTTTCATGTACAGGAGGTAATAACCTGTTCAATGTGTGTATAATAAGGTGTAAAAAGTGATGTACTGAAAAGTTTCAGAAATATGTTTCTGGTAAGGTGATATGTTGACTGATGATTACATGTATAAGCCTAATGTGATACTGATGTAAATGTATATGGTTGCATTGAAACTTATCAGAGTACTTACTTGATGCGGACGCCAGGTTTTTCCAGGCCAGGAAGGGTGTAACCCCCCTGCAAGTGGGGGTTCCCAAAAGTCTTCCAGGAGCTTGCTTGAATGCTCCAAGTCTGGGTGGTGTTCGGCATCTGAGCTGTTTAAATGTGGCTCCAAGTGAGAGCTATTTGAGCCTCTGCGTACTGTCTCTTTAAGAGCTGTCTGCTTGCAGACTTAATTAGTTTGTAAGGGAGGACTGTGTATTTAATGCTCGAATCCTGCCCGAGCTGCAGAGAAATCACTTCTTTTCTGCAGTCGCTAAGCGCGCAGAGGGAGCTTAAATAAAAGATGTAACTGTTTGCCTTAAACCAGTTAGAGTGTTAAGTAAAATGCAGTTTGTCTAACCTGCCTTTCTTGCAGCTGGACTCTGTGATTGCTACCCCTCATTTTGGACCTAAACTGCTGCTGGGCCAATTAAGTTAAGGGTTCCCTAAAATGGAGCCTGTGGATGAATCAGAACTTGGACTCTTAATTTTGAGCCAGCCACAAGGGGATTGTATGGGCAGTGACTCTGGGAAATGTAGTTTTTACCGTGGCACTTTTTTCTACAAACAGAGGAAGTCTTATTGTGAGTGACAGCTGAATCAGCCAACAGAATATTGTGGAGCTAAAGGAAATGCCCTGCTCTGTGACTGGAAAGAGCAGATCAGTTGTGGCAGTGAAGAGAGAAGGAGCTGTGTGCTTCTGCAGTGTATAGTTTCGTGCAGGAAGCGCGTATGAGGCCCTGAGTTTTGGTCTGCAGCCTTTGTGAGTGCCGGTTTGGACTGAATCCGAGTTGTGAGGAGAAAGAAGCACTAGAAGTGTGGAAACCAGGCTCACCCTGTAGAAGACTGGAGAAATTGCTGAATCATGCTCGGACTGTCAGAAACTGAACCTGCTGTGTGTGCTCCTGGGTATTTCATAGTAATTGCGATCGGGATCGAGGAGCAGCCCGCCTGGTATAGTATTTTCCTTTTACATATAAATGTGCGTAGTGCTTGTGGGAAATCGCTATTTCAAATCCCCTGTACAGTGAATTGTGTGCTGAAGCTGGAAGTAAACCCCCAGCTTAATTCGGACTACATCTGTTTGTTATCAACTGCAGTGGGGTCCAGTCACAAGGACCTTGCCCTCATGCCCTGCTCTTCTGGCAATCCAGAGGGACATTCTCCATCCGATCCTCAGCTTGGGTGTTGTGAGTACAAATCAGGGTATTCCCCTGCAGCTTGTTTTCAATCACATGTGTGTAACCTAATTCTTGTTGTTTCACTGTTTAATGGACTGAGCCTCCAACTCGGATTACAATTGGGTGTTGTGCATATATTTTCTCTACAGGGCCTATCCATCTGCACTTGCCAGCCAACCCGGGCAACAGACGGCTAGCTCCCAACCTGGGCAAATCAGAGGTGACTTTCAGACCCTGTATGTGTGCAACAGTAATGTGATTTAATGCCACCACTAACCTGATTTCCTCCCATGTTACTGTTCCCAAATAAATCAGATTTGTTGTTGTTGTTAAACTTTAAACTGCCTGAAGTTTCAGTACCTTCATGCCAAGCACTGTATTGGTTTGTGTATGCTGCTTAACCTATTTTTCAGGGGGTCTCAGAGACGAACCTGCAAGCCAGTCTCGAGGGTAATGGTACTGTTCGAATGAACAGTGTACATGTGAGCATTGGTACTGTAACTCCTGTGCATCGGTGGGCCATTAGTGGATTAGAAGGGTCTCAGTGTCCCAGAGGACTGTGACCAAACTAGACCAACCATTACAAACTCTGACCTCTGGGTGGAGGCACCTGCCATAGAACCTAGGCCCCTCAACCTGTCAGTAGTCAAGCAGTCAGGGGTAGTAGCCCTTGGGATAGTGCCACCTGGGGGTTACACTTTACTTGGACTTTAGCAAGGCCTTCGATTCAGTGTCTCATGGGTAGCTTGGGAGGAAGCTAACTGGTGTAGGAGTAGGGGCAGAAATGATGAACTGGATTACAAGCTGGCTGAGTGGGAGACTGCAACAGGTGGTGGTGAGAGGGGAGATCTCAATTCCAAGGCTGGTGATGAGTGGGGTGCCACAGGACTCTGTGCTGGGGCAAGTATTATTTGGGCTCTGTATATCAGACATTGCACATGGGTGGTGAGCAAGGTAAGTCTGTTTGCTGATGACACCAAAATTGAAGCAGTGGTGGATGGAGGGGAGGGATGGAAGCAGCTGCAGGGGGACCTAAGCAAGCTACAGGAGTGGTCAGAAAGGTGGAAGCTGGGGTTCAATGCAAAGAAGTGTATGGTGGGGATCAAGGGAGGTGGCAGGGAACTACAGGCCTGTCAGCCTGACATCGGTGGTGGGCAAGGTGATGTAGGGCATTGTCAAGCAGAGGCTAGGGGGACCTGGAAAAGTGAGGGTGCTTGGATGATAGACAGCATGGATTCATCCCAGGGAAATCACGTCAGACAAACCTTGTGGAGTTCTATGACTGGGTGATGAGTGCCTTGGACCTGGGTAGACCAGTGGATGTCCTCTTTCTAGACTTCAGCAAGGCATTTGACTCTGTTCCTCACGAGGGCATGTAGGATAAGCTGGGAGGAATGGGGGTGGGGAACCAGATGATCAGATGGATAGACAATTGGCTCCAGGACCGGACCCAGAGGGTCATAGTTGGTGGGATAGTCTCATCCCCAAGGAGGGTCATTAGTGGGATCCCACCAGGATCAGTCCTTGGGGCCCTCCTGTTCAACGCCTATGTCTCTGACATAAGGACAGGTATCAGGAATGAGATGAGTCTCTTTGTGGATGACTCAAAACTGGGGGCAGTGGTGGATGGGGAGGAGGGGAGGGTTGCCCTACAGGGGGATCTGGAGGCTCTGGAAAGATGGTCTAGAAAGTGGAAGCTGAGGTCCAATGCAGGGAAATGCAAGGTACTGCACCTGGGGGCCAGAAACCTGGGCCAAGTGTATACCCAGTGGGGGGGGAAGGTTACAAGTCTCGATGGCTGAGAGGGACCTGGGGGTGGTGGTGGCTGTCAAGATGAACAACTTGGAGACTTGTAGGAGGGCAGCAACTAAGGCCAACAGGATGCTGGGATGCATCACTAGGGGGATCATCTCCAGAAGGAGGGAAGTAATACTCCCTCTGCATAACTGCTTGGTGAGGCCACACCTCGAGTACTGCGTGCAGTTTTGGAGGCCACACTTAAAGAGGGACATTAAACTCCTGGAGAGTGTCCAGAGGATGGCAATCAAAGTTATTTGGGACTTGTGGGACAGGATCTATGTGGAGAGGCTCGAAGAGCTAAATATGTACACATTGGAAGAGAGAAGGGACCAGGGGGGCATGATAGAGTCCTTCAGGTACATGAAGGGGTAAATAAGGGAGGAGCAGTCAGGGTGCTTTGAAGGAAGGAGGAGGGGCAACTAGAGGGCATGGGTGGAGCTGGGGGGAAATTTAGGGGAGAAATGAGGAGGTGCTACTTCCCTGAGAGGGTGGTGGAGCCATGGAATGCACTGCCCAGAGGGCTGGTGGACGCAGAGATGGTGGAGGCGTTCAAGAGGGGGTGGAACAGGCAAAGGGGAAGGGTTCTGGAAGCAAAGCCCAGTGCAGCAAGACTATCCAGGACTGGGAAGGGAGAAGCCAGAGAGGGCGAGGGGGGCAGCAAGATCAGCTCCCAGGGTGGGGGCTGACCAAACGAGCAGACACGAAAGACCATTAGGCCTATTCTGCTGGAATTTTAGTATGTTAGTTATGCACTTTGGGGCAAAGTGCCCAAGGAGAGAATACTGGCTGGGGGGGTTAGCTGGGGATCACTGAGGAGGAGAAAGATCTAGAGGTAATGATAACAGGGACCATGAACAACACTGCCCATTGCAGGAGAGAGGCTGCAAAAGTGAACAAAATGCTGGGGTGCATAGCGTGGGTTTTCATCCAGGTGAAGAGAGGCAATCTTGCCCTCTTCAGGTCACTGGAAAGGATGCACTTAGAATATTATGTGCAGTTTTGGAGGCCATACCTAAAATGTGGTATCAGGCTACTACAGGGGTGCAGAAGAGGGCAACAAAGATGATATGTGGAATGAAGCGGAGAGACTATGAGAGCAGTCTGGGAGACCTGAATATGTACACTCTGGAGGACAGAAGGGACTGGGGGGACATGACAGAGACATTCAAGTATGTGAGGAGAATCAAGATGGATAGGGCAGATGGTGTCTTTAAGCTAAGGAGGGGAGGGACACCAGGGGCATGGGCTAAGAATAGAGGAGGGAAGATTTAGGAGGGAAATGAGGAGACACTATTTCACAGAAAGGGTGGTAGCAAATGGAATGCTCTACGAGAATGAGTGTTATCATGTAATTCTGTGAACAGCTTCAAAAGGGCATGGGACAGGGAACAGGGAGAGTATGTGTGGAAGGTGGGGTGGCAGTGGGATGACAAAAGAAGGGGTGGGCAGCTGCAATCTGGGGTGCTAGCTGAACACTCCAGCAGAGTTAGATAGACTGGATGGTCTGTTTCTGCTGACAAATTCTTATGCCCGTATGTTCATATGTAACGTTATGATGGGACAGCAGCAGTTGAAGCATCTCCATAATTTGTAACTGGTGCCCCTCAATTCATTCCAACTGCTGCTCAACATTGTCAAGACAGTGGTTAACAGCCTCCAACATACTCTACATCAGGCACAGATCGGCCTGTATGGCAGGAAGTTGGACAGGGTTGCCACCGTCACCTGATGCAGGTTATGGAGCTGGAGCATCCAGCTGCTTGATCCGTGCCCCTTCCCAGCTTCACACTACCACTTGCAGATGGACTCCATGTTGCCCTCACTTCCCCAGCAGGGCCAGCAGGTGCATTACTGCCATATTCTGCAACCTTGGCCTGCCACTGTACATGGTGGTGGTTGTACAGGTGGGTGTGCTGACCACCTGTGCCAAGATGAATTTGCTTGGGGATATGGTGCACCTCCACACCACACAGATTACATGTCACTACACTGCTGTCCCCAGGCAGTGTAGTAAAGAACTCCCACACTAATGAGGTGCAGGGAGGACCAGGCACAGGTGGGGGCAGGTGTTGTTGGAGCCAGGGGCTGCTGCAGCAGTAAAACTCTCTTTCAAGCATGATTCACTTCCTGCTTACCTGAAGCATGTGACCTAGACTGTGTAAGCCATGTGATGTTTGTGGGCTGCCCTGTAAATTCTCACTCTGCCTTAAAGTGGAGTGAGCAACCAATGCTAAGTCATTATCACCATCATCACAAGTCTAATTGGCAAAGTAGCACTTTCAATGGGCACTTTGTTTAGCCATAAAGTAATCTGAAGTGGTGTACTTTACGTCTGCTTTGTTGGCAGAATTTAACTTCACTGTATCTCTATACACAACCTCTTTCTCCTACTACAAGATGAAAGTGAAGCTCTCTTTCAAGCATGAGTCCCTTCCTGCCTGCCTGAAGCATGTGGCCTACACTGTGTAAACCACGTGATGTGCGTGGGCTACCTGTGAATTCTCACTCTGCCTTAAAGTGAAGTAAGGTGGAGTGAACAATGCAAAGTCATAATTACAATGCAAAGTGGTGAAGTGAGGGCTTAAAATGGGCACTTTGCCAAGCGGGATTCAGACACAAAGTGGGCCACTTTAATCCCACTTCATGGCGAATTTAGCTTTGCTGCATCTCTAGTTTAGACTGGTATGGGGAGATTTAAAACTGACATTAGGAAGCACGTGTTCACAGAAGATGGTGAAAAATGAACTGGATTGCATAGGGTGTGGTTAGAGGCAGGTTTGGTCTTAGCTTCAAGGTTGTTGGGATAAATTCAAGGGAATGGTAACTAATGCAAGCTGCACCTATCACAGTGCAGCAGCACTGATTCACATGGCTGCTGTCAGCCATTCAGCCAGCATATCCCCCTCCTGCCCCAATTTGTGCTTAACAGTGGCAGTGGGTTCTCAATGCCACCACTAGTATTCCACTGCCAACTGACACAGCATCCACAGATTCCAATGGTTGGATGCCCAACCCCAACACCAGACAAGACAAAAACAACCCCCCTAAATAACTCCATTGGTTGGGTGCGCAACCCCCTCACCTGAAAGAGAGCACCCTCCCCCACTAAATCCAGTGGCTGGGTGCCTAACCCCACTACAGGAAACAAAGGAAAATCCTTCTCCCTCAACTAAACCTGGCAACTGGATACTGAACTCCACTGCCAGAGAGAGATCAACAACAACCAGAAAAAATAACAATACCCCCTAACTCATTTTGGCAGTCAGGTGGCCACCTCTGCCACAGGACAAAATAACAAAACACTCCCACCACCAACTAACCCCAGCAGTCAGGTGCCCAACCCTACCACCAGAAATAAACACTCCCTTAAGTAACTCCAGTGGTCAAGTGCCCAAACCTGCCACTGGACATCGATGACCCCTCTCCCCCACAGCTTGCAATACTGGGGTACACACTCCTGATGCCAAAACAACAAATCAACACTGGGGTTCCAATCCCAGTGCTGGTACTCAAAATAAAAAAAATAAAACTACCACTCATCATCCTCTTGTATTTTCAAAGCCTAAAAAGAAAAGAATCCCTCAATGTGTTCAGATCCCCAACCTTTCCACTCCCATTCCCACCCCAAGCCATCACATAGTAAACCGTCCCCCATACTCCTTACTTATCTATCTGGGATCCACCACTGAACTCCTCTTATGACCACCGAACATCCTGTTCCTATTAATGCTGATCAGGAACTGACTGAAAACAAGGTAAGCCCTGTTAATGACTTTTTTAATGGCTTTTAAATGTTTACTTATAATGTTGTCATTTTAAAACATTTTTGCACCAATTTTCAGTATAGTGTTCTCTTTACCACACCTTATGAACAAGACAGGTGTCATTTTTAAAATTCACTTAAAAACATATTTTTATTTATTTATTTATTGAAATATTTCACCAGGAAGGCACACTGGTGACAAGTCGCTCATCTCCCAGTGCAACCTAAGTGGAAGGGTGCAATAAGGCACAAACATATTTTGCAGTCACAATGTACAATCACCTTTTGGATAGGATTTAAAAATCCACCTGTCTTGATCGCAAAGTGGGGTCATAAAAAGACTATGTTGAAGAGGT
The DNA here is from genome assembly GCA_016271365.2 of Neoceratodus forsteri. Classification (NCBI taxonomy): domain Eukaryota; kingdom Metazoa; phylum Chordata; order Ceratodontiformes; family Ceratodontidae; genus Neoceratodus; species Neoceratodus forsteri. The sequence goes on from CM057452.1 coordinate 1,409,832,590, forward strand.
TGGGTCAAAATGTCACATAACTGACATTATGAAGAAGCATTGATTTTACTATTTACTCATAACTTTGTGATTTTACAGATTTTGGCCTCACATTTTCAACAAAACCATCCTATCTTAATTCAAGAACATGACAGGTGTCATTTTTCAAATCCCCTTCAAAATATGTTTGTTGCTGTTGCTCCTCTAAATCATATTCTGGGTGGGATTTAAGAAATTCCACCTATCTTGATCATAAGGTGGAGGTCATAAGAGACTATATTGAAAATATAGTGTCAATATGTCAAAAAACAACAAGCTATAAAGAAATATTGAATTTGTCCAACATTTACTCATAACATTAGTTTTGCAGAGTTTGGTCCCAAATTTCCAACATAGCCCTCTTGTTACCCCACTTCGTGAACATGACAGGTGTCATTTTCAAATCCCTCTGAAATATTTTTAGAATTGCTCCACGAAATCATCTTTTGGACAGGATTTAAAAATTGCACCTGTCTTGATCATAAGGTGGGGTCATAAGAAGACTATGATAATATCAACAAATAATTAAGTGATAACAAAAGATTGAACTTATAAAGATGTTTTTCAGATCTAAGGTCCTATATTCAAACAACATGGCACTAACAGGGTTAGGTGACACAATAATAGTGACTAACATAGGTCAACAGGGTAGGGGCCATATTCAAAGGCCCCTGCTGCGCTGCACTGACCTGACTGAGCAACCATGCAGAATGTACCACGTAAATAAGGGTGCTGCATTATATTCAGTCAGTTTCTGCAGAAATAAACAGTCTTTGTCATAATGCTGTTTAATGCTGCCAAAACTCTGCCTTATTCCTGCACACAGTCCCCTCTTTGACTGTATGTCTTGTAGCTGTCTTGAATATTCCTGGTTGTTTTGTGGTTTCCCCCACCTCCTGATCACCCATTCAGTAAGTATCTTGAATTTTCCTGGAATCCTATATTTAATGTTTACTGACCTAACCTAATAGATTTATTGTAATGTGTTTAAACTGTGACTGATTCCAGTCTGTATCAACTCATGCTATTCATGACTCTGTATTATTTCCTAATCCATTGTGTCTGTCCCTATTAGATACTATGTACTATGTATTTTGTACTATTCTTTGTACTTGCTTACATCACCAGTGTATGTACCACCCCTCCCCCAGGAAGCATCTGGACTCGAGCAATAGCCTGCTCAGTATGCCTTCCTGGTAAAACGCTTACATAAATAAATGAATAAAGTCTAGTGATCCCTTAAGCCCCAGTCATTTGTCCTGTAGCTGTATGATATCTGGTATATTTCTCGTGGTCTATTGACTCCCACCTGACCCCCACTCAGGACCCTTATTTCAGAATCCCTCTTACACTGGTTACCTAAACAACTGTTAGTCACAGTCTCTCATTGACAAGTAGATGGCTTTTCTGTAGAATCACTTATGGACAGTCTGACAGTGGCTGTCTGAGGTGGTTAGCAGAGGGCTATTCTGGTTACTGCCACTATGGGCACAATTCAGCTTAGGTGTCCAGACTGAGTGGTTAGTGAGGGGAGGAGGGTACAGAGCAGATCAATCAGGATGGGGTTATATGTCCTTAGGGTAAAATATTAATTCACCAGGAATTTTCAGGACAACTAGAGGATCTGTGATCAGGGGTGGGGGGACATCTAGACAACCAGAAATATTTGAGACATCTCTAGGATGGGTGAGAAGGGGTGGAGGAATCACTGGATCACTAGGAAAATTCATGGCAGCTACAGGATGGGCACTCAAGGGGGGTACACATATATGCTCATAAGCCCATACTGGGCATGCAAATAGCATATAGTGCCTTGCATGTCCAAATGTCTCATTAAGGTGTGAGGTCAAAATACGGGCCACAGGAACCTGGATGCTATTCCATTTGGGATGTACAAACTTCATTGGGCTCATGTGGTCCATATTCAGTCAGGGGTTGTGTCAGCACAGTGCATAGTCACTATGTGCTACATTGACACAGACCCATATTAAGAGACCGATCTCTGGTCAGAGCGCACTAACTGTCTCAATATTGCATTGAGCTGGCCGTGTTCTAATTGTTGTGCAGTGCTCCAGTCAGCACAGCACACATGGTTGGCTCTGAATATGGGAGACTATATCCCTTAGTCCAGTGGACCACAAAGTCCAAAAGACAGGGTAAGAAAGGTATGTCTGTAGCCTCAAGATACTGTTGCTCTAACTTGTAGCAGTATGCAAATAAACATGATCAGCATTGGCAAATGCTTCTTATATGGGAGCTGCAATCATTTATTACTAAAGAGAAACCTTTTACCTCATTTTACTCTGCAAAGAACGATGATCTTGTTTTTTTTTTTTTTTTACTTTTTTCTCCATACCAGGATCTCAGAACATCAGCTTTCCAATATTCAACAAAGTAAGGCAAGCAAAAAACTAAATGCTTCATCTGGGGTGAGAGTAGAGGTTTAAGTAAATTATTTCAGAATATAACAATGGGAATGTATTTGATTTTATGATAGACTTTAATAGAATTATTTTAAAGACAAGAAAAACTAACAACCAGGAAAGCAAAGCAAGGCTACAGGATATGTGTGTGGACCACCACCCTTTGATCATTCACTGGTTACATGAGTAGATACTGTAGTCCTCGGAGGGGGTGTCTGATCAGTACATTTTCTGAACAGTGTTTGGTATCAGAATTTGGTGATATACTTTATAGATTTTCTAATATAGCAACAAGGGTGGCAGACTCAAGTAGATAAAGGTGTGTGAATACAGAACTATATGGCCAGTGTCAGAAGGCGTGGGACAGAATACACAGTTCAGTACTGCACCACCAACACAGATTTTAAAACGTAGTTCTACTCTCCACATTGTGAACAAAATGAACTGCTACTAGAGAGGAAAAGGTTGAGACAAGATCTTCTGGCTTTCTCAAGTTATCTTAAAATCAGGGACAAATCCATTGATATGCTGCTGAAATACAGTGAAACAGAGATATTTACACCCTCTTCCACAGCAATGAGACCATCAGGGAATGATGCCAGGGATTATTGTACTAAGCTGAAATTAAAGGTATGGGCTGGAAACATAGGGAAAGTGGCTTGGGGATACAGACATATGAATTTGCCAGCAGAAGAAGGTGTTTCGGTGTATCACAGTTAGGTCTGCAACATTAGACAAGAGAGCCACATGTGGCTATTTGCCTGTGTTTATGCTGCTAAGTTGCTCCTTAACCCTCAAAGGTCCAATGTTTATGCATTTATACATCACTGCTACAGTGATTCAGAATATAGTTATTTGAAACAATGAATGCAGATGGTTTGACATCTGGTCTATGTAGGGCCATATTTTAAAGGCCATGTGCATTCAACATCACATACACACTGATGTCCATTATGCTTGGACAATTATAAGCATCCAAACATATATACATAAGGGAGACTACCAGCACTGCAATATTCCCCATATTTTATGTATGAGTCAGTATTTCCAACTGTGTATAGGCCTTGACGAGTAACAGGGGAGAAGGACTTTGCAAAATGTATCTTCTCCTTGCAGAATTCTGGTGAAGTTATGATTTTGAATCTGTGAAATTTTGTGAAACTTCCATGAACATTGCGTAAACTTTTGCTAAAATGTATTTTTAATTATTTCTATCCAATTTAAAAAGTCTTTGTTCACATTGCACCAAATTTGGCATTGTGAATTTTTTGTTAGCTTAATTGACCTAAAAATTAGGCTGCATATGCCTCAATGCCGTAATATTTTGCTCAGAAGCTGGTCATGTTATAAGCAGCCAAAGACGGCACAATATCATCCATATTTAAAGTTGAATTCCATGAGCGTTTGTGAAAATGACTGTATGTAATTTTGTGATAATTTTGTCCGAGCCTTATCCATACATTTTGCCTAGCCATGCACTTAAGCTGCTCCTAGTAGGAAGTAAAAGGCTGGGGAGAGTGACAAGGCAGCATTCATGGGTACTGAATAGTAAAAGTGCAATGGTGCCAAGTGAAGGCCTTCAATGTGCATTAGTTAATATTTTCTTGCATTATGCTAGCTAACCACTAGAGCTCACTAAATGACGTGTGTAGGCACATGCATGCAGAGTATTGTTTCTGTACAAAGCCACCTGTTGACTGTTTAACAACCCCATAGCTAATAATGTGTATTTTTGGCAGTTGAAAGCAGTGGCACATAGTGATTACATCTGGTTGTGACTGAGGCCATTGTGACAGAAGTATCTGGATATCTTAATAGTGATGGAGCATGATGTTGGACATCAGTGTCACAGGAGTGTTGTAGGGATAGTGCAGGGCCATCATGCTAGTGCACGTAAGGGGATTTTCCTGCCTGAACTACAACTCAAATGAATGTGATCAATAGCTGAGCCAAGATTGCATATGCATGAAGTGCTCATGCTCACTGCTGCATAGGTCCTGGTGTGGCGGCTGAGAGAAGCACTCTTAAAGCACATCACACAGTAAAAGACAGCAGCTGCACTCAGTACCGGGATTCCACTGCTATATCAGTCACTATGCAGTGATAATGATGATGACTTTCAGATACCCCACAGGAAACATGCAGTTCAGAAGTGCTTTATTTCACAAAAGTATTTCAAGGGTAGCAGTGGAAAATGCATACCCTTATACAACTGTGATCAGGATGGTCATGTCAATAAAAAGGATGTTAAGGAGATTTGATTTATTGGACAGAGGTGGTAGCAGTGAAAGGGTCACCACTGGCAGGAGTTAGATGCATGGGTTCACCAATAGAAAGACAACTGGCCTTAGTAGTGAAGGAATAGTAGACCACCAATTGGAGCAAGGAAGCATTCACTAGAAAGCAGGATGCATGAGAATCCCACCCCACCAAACTGATTGGTCTGACCACCAAATGCACTTGGAAATTGAGAACTTGGAGGAACTCACAGATACTTGGTGGGGGATGAAAATGACTAGGGAACTAATGAGAAACTATTGCTTTTCCAAAGGGTGGTACCATGTGATAAAAGCAAATCAATAATAGAACATACAAAGGATGGCGACTACTAAATAGGGAAAAGCAAAACAACAACGGACATCACAGCTACACCAAATACTGTGACAAGCCTTAGTACATTTCCATTATTTTTGCAGGGGGCTTTGCCCTCTGAACCCCCCCCTTGTGTGGGGCTTTGCCCCCCACATCACCCTTTCTAAAATAATCAATTTGGGTGGGACAACTTGGGGAGTGCGTTAAACACAAGAGAGGGGATAGTCTCTGGGGGAGGCAACTCCAGGATGAAGAAAAACCCTAGGGGGGGCAAAATCATGATATTGTCATGGGGGCTCACAATTGAGGTGCAGGGGACAGGAAAAGTTTGTAACATGGACAAACTGCAGAGAAACGAACAAAAAAATGGCACCAGCCTGGATCAAACCCAGCTCTACAGCACTTTCCAGCTCTGCACGAGTAGCGAACCTTTGAATGTTAAGTCAGTTATTAATTTAAAAAGGTGATTGATATTGTTTTTAAGAGATCTACAGCTTTGTGAATGTAAGAAGTGTGCTCCTCTTTTTACCATTTGTTTGTTAGTATAAGTAATGTCTATTTATGCTGTTTTGTACTTTTGTAACATGATTATTTATCTTGTATTTTGTGATTTACTGTGTATTGTTACTGTATTTTCTCTGTTTCTTTTCTGTATATTCTCACTTACTGCCTGTGAAAACAGGCGCTTTGCTCATCAGGCCTACAAGGATGAAAAGTAAATGAAATGAAAAAAAAAATTAACTGAAAATGACTCTAACCACCACGCAATGCTAGCAGCATGGCTTTTGGCTCACAGCATCTGCCCTACATCTACTAACTACTCGTTGTTTCCTCCCTTACATGATCGCTCTATTTCTCCTTACTGTTATTCCATACTCACTCTTCTGTACTGCTTGCTATTACTTCAGGTGCTCAATTGATTCAGTCAAATTGAGTCCTCAATTGACTTCCCATATCAGGAGTTACCTCAAAGGGATAGGTCCAGGCCCAGCGTCCAGCACCCGGGCCACCTGGGCACTGCTGCCTAGGCTCTGATGACAGAGTAGGTCCCACTAGCTCAAAAAAAAAGGTTAACTTCTTTGCCTTAGCTCACACTGGCAGAAATGCTTCCCGCTTTGCCTCCAACCACTGCCTGCTGCTGATGAAGCCACCCATGAGATTATTTACATCAGTGCTGCTGCACTGCTGCTGCCAATCCAAGCAGAAAACAAATTACAGACTGGATTCTTTAGTTGTTCAGAACACCCTCAACACCCCATATTGAAGGCTTCCTGCCTGCGATCCCTGCCTGTTGACCAGCACTGGCAGGGCCCAGTCCTGACCATTAGAACATGCCGTGGCGCAGGGTGTGGCATTATCATATGCAGACCAGTTGCTGGAGAATAGTGCGCTGGAGGGGTGGGCCTGAGCAACCAGGCCAGTCAGCTCTTAGTTTACAGTTGCTGTTTGTGTGACATTGGTCTGATGTTGTTGCAAAGGTGATAACAGCCAGTGAGGTGCAAAGGTGGGAAATGGACAGAGTTCAAAGTTGGGTGGGTGCATGTAGGACGGTGGAGAGTGGAGTGGTCAGTGGTGGCAGAGCATGATAGATCAGTTTGTTGTCAGTGAGTCGGACTCCTGACTCTGTGTGACTGCGTCAGCCTGTATGGACTTGGAGCTCTGAAATGGCACCACACCACACCACTGATGGCGAGTCGACAGCAACAGATCGGGTGTGGTTAAAAAAAGCTCCCTTCGTGACCAGCATGATGCCGCACCACACCAGGTAGGACAGGTAGCTCATGGGATGGAAGGAGGGAGGGGAGGGCTCAGGCTGCAGGCCCAGGCCATTGCACACTGTACCCTATCTGCTTATCTGCCTTTGCTACTCTACTGCTGTGTGTGGAGAGGGACAGGGTTGGTGTCAGTGATGGCAAATTGGTTGGTAGTGTTTTTTTTTAACAGATGGACAGGTGGTCTGACTGAGGAGGGGCCAACCTTCTAGAGGAAAGACGGTCACATTGTGGTCCAAGTGTGAGCGGCTTGGCCTGCTGGGGTGGTGGTGTCAGGAATCTTTTTTGAATTGCTTGCTGCTTTACTGCTGTGTGGAGAGCGGAGAGGGTTGGTGAAAGCAAGCTGGCTGGTGCTGTGTTTTTTTGTTTCATTGTATTTTTTTTTCTTTCAACAGATGGACAGGTCTGAGTGGGGCCTTCTAGAGGTCCTTTCCCGGGCCCACAAAACCTGATGCCAGCCCTGATAGGTCCTACAGGAAAGGAGTATGTTGCTCCCATTTGAAGGAACATGCTTGTTAAAACAAGGAGGAAATTAGTGTGACAAGGAAGTCCAGCTAAGTCCATCTGGTCAAGTTCAGCTAAACAAGCACTTGCAGAGATGAAACAGTCACCCAGAAAGGAACTAAAGGACTGCAAACATGTCAGCACAGCTAAATGGATGCAGTGATTATAAGTGCATTGTGAAAGTCAAATTCCACAATTCAAATTCTACAGGCATTACCCATTACACATCCATGAATCTGTGAGAAAATGTTGCCAATTAGTAATTTATGAAATTTGCATGGTACATTTTAAGCTAGGAGCCACATTTATCCAGCTTTGTAAGATACCAGGACCCACTGACACTGGGTATACATTTGTAATTATGAGTGTATACCTGCAATAGCAGCAGAGCTACAAACATTCAAATATTTTGAAAATGTTCACAAATCTAACAAATATTTAAATTGTGAAATTATGGAGTCACGCACTGCAGCTGTTGGGGTAGCAGCTTTAGGAAGAAGCTCTGTTGATCCCTTTATTTTCTTGATATTACTCCTTTCCAATTATTCTGTGTTTGTGATTTGGGTGTTCTTGGGCTTGTTGTTCTTTTTAACATTTGTCTGCAATGTCAGATTCTTGGATATTTCCCTCTGGAGACAATTGTACTTGCTAAGCAATCCCATCCCCATGAGCTACAGGCTTTGGCTTTAGAGTATAAGCAGCCACGCCATAGTGACTGCCCCTACATCACCAACATCTGAGCCAGTTCACCCATGTCATAGTGACAAAGATGTTGCTGCACGATTATGGCATCAGCAAATATGCTACCCAGCATTACGGCACCAGACATTATGTTTCATGGGAGTTACAGTGCCAAAGCGCCCTCCAGGGAAACAGTAGTTTTTTAAGGGGGTTTACCAACCCCCTAAACTAAATATTACCTCCTCTGGGTGGCATGCCCCAGAGAGGATAGAAACTCTGTGGGGGCAAAGGGTGACAGGAGGAGGGTGATCTAAAATCAAGATCACACCTTTCATTGTTGCCCTTGTTATACCATTCGAGCCAGGCAAGTTCACTTCAGAGAACTTTTTTCTGTATCTGATTGTCATAAAGAACGCTGTCCTTACACTGATGAAAATTTTAGAGATGTAAAACCCTCTTGCTCTTGCCGAGTTATTGAGATGGGTTTTAGATTCGGAGGCTCGTCTAAGCTCTACAGAGGACCAATTAAATCGTTTGGAGCCAGAAACAGTTACCCTTTGACGGAGAGTGGCAAAACTCAAGGAAAATCAGAGGTCCTTGAAGAATGGAGTAGAGAAACAACTTGTCCTTTAGGGCTCCTGGAAGCTGTTGAAAGTTCAAATTCTATTGAATTGTTACAATATCTCCTGAACAAATTGGCTGGCTCATCTCAAAATGGCCCCACTTATATTACTGAATGAGCCCATAGGGCTTTAAGACCTAAACCACCTGTGGCGGATCCACCACAACCTTTTAATTTTCATTTATTAAATTATCTGGATTGGGTGCATTTTTTGAAAAGCATCCAGGGACAACAAGGTCTGCTTTGGGAAGGACATTGGCTGTGTATGGCTCAGGATTTAACACTTTGGTGAGGCGAAGAGAGCAGAGTACCAGGCAATTCTTTCAAAGTTATAGGTTGCACAGATCAAACATCGCCTCCTATACCCCTCTCGACTGGAGTTTACTACACTAAATGGTCAGAAGAAATATAAAACTACAGTGCAAGCTGCTAAGGACCTCGGTTACCATTTACTCTGACTTATTTAAGGACTTTGCTGTCACTCCTTGGCTACATGATCTGTTAATTGGGACTAGAGATGCAGCGAAGTTAATTTTGCCGACTAAGTTCCAGTGAAATTGGGAATTTCTCCCTGCAGAATATTTTGGGAAATTCATGCATTTCGTGAAATATTTTGTGGATGTGAAATGCAAACTTTTGCCCACAAATGGTGGAATTTTGCCAGTGAGTGGAAAAATTCTACTGTTCGTGGTCGAAATTCCACATTTTGCTGGTGAAATTTCACACTTTTCCCCTGTGAAATTTGCAGATTTTGCACATCTCTTAATGGGACTCCAAGGATTTGATTTTGGCTTTTACAGCTTTGGCTTGTTTGGGACTGTACCACAGTTATAGGTTTTACTCTTCTCCCTTTACTCTTAAAGTTTTTGTCTATCTTATTATTGGCTCTTTCTTATTTTATTTTTCTTGCTTTCTCAGATAGTTTCAGTTTTATTTTGTATTGCTTTATGCTTTTTTGTTCTTATGTTTTTGTATGAGTTATTTTTTACGTCTTGCCCCAGTAAAGTTAAATGATCTGTCATCTCCATCTAATAGACCCCCCCTTCCCCCAAGTCTCTTGTCCTGTTTCTTGTTTTGTATGCAACCTTTTCTTTTTTGTGTAATTTCTTTTGAAGAGAAGCTTGTTTGTTTTCAGGGCTCTTTTTTTCTTTTTAAATCCTTTAATTATACTGCCTTCCTATATACAATGTGTTGGATCATTACTGGCTATATTGGACTGGTGACGGGGGATGTCCATTCACTAGGAATGTTATTTTTTTTCCATTAAATGTGTTTTCACTCCTCACACTCAGGATTGCATGATTGACATGGGAGAGTGTGATAGTTTTTCCAGATCAAGGGCTAAAACATACTGTGCTAGTATCTGGTTTTCCTTGTTTACCTTAAAGAAGGAGTTGGGGGGGGGCGATGTTTTAATAGCAAACATTGTCCTGTTCTCTATGAGGTTTCTGCTAATATGTATTTAGAACTTATAAATGGTTTTCCCTACTTGTTATTTGTTACCAGGAATCCTGTAGGTTATTATATTTATTCTATCTTACTAGCTGGTTGTTGCTAAAGTGTGCTATTTCTTAGTGCAAGCTTGTTCTTCAGTTACTATTTTAGTGTCTTCGTGGGTTGATGACACAGTATTGCTCTTTTAGCTTTTATTGTTGTTTCCTTGGTTTGGGGGATATGTTATTCTGTGGTAGTCTGAGCGTGATGCATTTGACATTTAGATGAGTGTCCTTTTTGATACAGCTGAAGTCATGTCTTAAACTGATGTAGAGTCCTTGGACTAAGTTGGGGGTATGCTTAACTAACATGTCTGTTTGTCAGGACACGGGGTTTTTGCCCTCTTTATGTATTCTCCCCCCTTTTTTATTCCTGTTTTTTTTTTAACTTTTGTTCTGTGTTTTTATACTTGTTTGCTCTTCTTTGGTATCTTTCTTTTTTCCCTTGATTTCAATGTATTTCTAACAGTAATGGCTATTACTTATCCCACTATTTGTATTATTATCTACATTTTCCATCATGATGCTCATACAATTGGTCACTTGCCTTCCCCTCTGATTACAATGTTTTGGGTAACTGTTTTTTCTTGTTTGATATATGATTGGGTACAATATGGGGTGGTTCTGGAGAAAGTTTTTTTTGGAAATTAATTTTTTCAATTTTATTCAGTTTAAGGGGGTTGCCGAGGGCTTTTCAACCTTCAGTCAGGCATGGACTATGAAGGCAGAGGAGGGATTCCTTGGCCCAGTTTCTGTCCTTTTTGTGCTAGAGTTTATTTCTTGCTGGAGACTACGCAGTGTGTTATTAGTGTTTATGGTATTATAGGTAGGGAGTGTGTGGGTGGAGTTTAGTGGACACACAGTTCTGCTTTGTTGTTTTAATTGTGCCTTTTTATCATATCTTTGTTTCACAGTATTCCTCTTTTATGTCTGATCCATGGAAGATATGGTGACGTAGAATATTAAAGTTGGGCAGTCTCAATCTAAAGACATTGAATTCTTAAGACTTGAAGCAATTCCATGTGCATATTGCCTTCCTTCAAGAGTCCCATGTAACTTCCTAGCAAATTAATATTTTTGTAGCAACTGGGTGGGGCACGCATTAATGGTATCCATTAGTGGGGCATTCTTTTACTTATAGCTAGAAAAGTCCGTTTGCATTTTTAAATGAAGTGGGTGACCCTAAAGGCCAATATATTTTTGTGCATGGTCTGCTGGGTAATTCTGAGGTTCTTCTGGGATCTGTCCTGTGGCCCCAAATGATTGCAGCCCTTCTTTTTCCCCACACTGGCCATTGCTCTGGCCCTCTTGTTGACTTACCAATGATACTTGGTGGGGTTGAATTTGGTATTTAATAAGGGGTTGGACAGAACTTACACCTAGGTGCATACTGTGCGATCCTGGCAAGTCACTTAACTTCTCTGTGCTTAGAGGTCACATCTGAAACAAGCTTCAGCTTAGGCGCCACTCCTGGTTTAAACAATGTTTCCTTTCCTTTCCCTTCCCTTCCCCTTTACAGACCTATAGCGGGCTGTCTCCTGCTCAATGGGCTTTGAGGGAATTCATTGATCAGCTGGGCCTGGTTGACCCTTGGAGGACTCTTTATCATTCCAAACATGCTAATTTATTGCCAACTTTATATTTCTGTAATAAGTGCAATTGTTATTTCTGACCATGCTCCAGATTTTTTTACATTGGATATTATTACCAAGGGTGATAAGGACCATACTTGGTCCTTAAATACTCCACTTTTTCAGGATACAGACCTTGTTGATCAGTTCCTGGTGTTTTTTCAAAAATCGATTAAAGAAAATGTCAGCTTTGTTTCTGCCATGGATGTTTAATGGGGTTCCATAAATATTTCTGGAGGAGAATTAATTTGTTTAGCCTCTGTCCATAAAAATCTCAGGACCGCAGATAAACCAACTTTTGCATGATATCTGTACCTTGAAAAATGGTTTTCTTCTACCTCTTCTGAACATAACATGATTGTATTCAGCTTTTTCAATTGAAAGCCCAGTACTTTGCTATTTTGCTGGATAAAGCTGAAAGAGCTATTGCTATTAAGGATTACATACATAGGTCAAGGTAAACTGGCAAGTAAATTTCTGTCTCTTCATCTTGGGGAACAACAGGCATCGTATTGGATTTCACCTCTCCAGCATCCCTCATCTTCTACTTTGCTTACAGATCCTCGTCACATTATTGCCTCCTTTAGAACTTATTTTTCCTCCCTCTATACCACAGCTAAGTGGTCCCAAGATAGTGAATCAACCATGTGCCAGTTTTTTCTGGATGTTATTTTACCACATCTCTCTGATACTCAACAGGACTTATTATCTGCTCCTATTAATGAGGAAGAAGTTAGAGCTGCTATTAATTCTTTGACTATAGATAAAGCTCTAGGATGGGTTTGTTTTTTGTTTAACCTCTATAAAGCGTTTGTGGATGATTTTGCCCCGTTATTTTCTTCCTTATTTAATTATTTACAGGACCATGACCTTTGCAATACTTCTTTATTGGAAACCAGAACTGTGGTACTAACAAAACCAGGGAAGGACCCCTCTCACCCAGATGGATATAGTCCAATACGTCTTATAAATGTGGATGTTAATATTTTGTCAATAGTGTTGGCCACCTGGATAGGATGGGTCTGGTGTAGATTAATAGGTCTGGAACAGATTGGATTCCTGGTTGGGTGGTTTGCTACTGATCATTTTAGAAAGCTTTTTTACTTGCTTTCTGCATCCAGCGAGGCAGGTCTGGATGTGGTCCTTGTCTCTCTGGACACAGAAAAAGCATTTGATAGAGTTTTGTCATCTTATCTTTTTTCTCTTCTACCTCTTTGTGGTATCTATGACTCTTATATTCATTGAATACATATTTTACATTCCTCTCCTACTGCTAAGATTTTTTTTTTGTAATGGGGTTCTTTCTGACTCTTTTTCTTTGATATGTGGTACTTGTCAGGGTTGCCCTCTGTCACACTTTTTGTTTAACCTTTACATAAAGTAGAACTTTTAGCTTAAAAGATAATTTATTTTCCTGATATTTCAGGTATTACTGTAGGGGGCCGGGATAGGAAAATATTGACGTTTGCTGATGACATTTTGTTACATCTTTCCAATCCCTTGGTTTCTATTCCTGAGGTGTTTCATTTAATTCATGTTTTTGGTAGTTTTTCTAGTTATAAATTAAATTTACACAAAATGGTGGTTTATCCACTTTCACCTCACCTTTCTAAACAGGACTTTTCTGAATTAGGTGTTCAGTGGGATTCTCATCCATTTGGGCACTTGGGTATCCAAACTACTAGAGAGATTAGTCTCTTGAAAACTCTTAGTCTTGACTCTCCTGCAACGGATTAAACAGGACTTATTGACGATGGCAATCTTTACCATTGACATTTTGGGGAGAGCTAATATTATTAAAATTAATATTTTGCCACATTTACGTTACCCTTTGGGTATGCTGAACCTGTTTCTTCCTATTTCTTGGTTCCATAAATTGCATCTTTTATTATTAAAATTATCTTGGTTGGACAAACCATCATGAAGAGCTTATTTCAAACTAGTGAGGTCTAGGAATCTGGGGGGGGGGGGTTGCCTTTACTGCTCTTTCAAAGATATTACTTTGCGCTTCATGCATCTAAATATTTTTATTGTAATAATGTGACTGAGGACCTGGTTGAGCACAGTTATATTCCATCCTGGTTCTATACTGAAAGGGCGCTTTATGGGCAGCACCAGCTTACTCCACATTTATTGTTTTTTTATTCCTTTTTGTAAACTACCTGGAGATCTTCAAGATACACCTACAGCCTGGTCCCTTCAATCTCATGCTCAGCTTTGCCAACATCTTTATCTGTTGTGCATTAAGGATATTTCTCAGCCCTTATTAGGTAATCCTAATTTATGTGATGCCCATAAGATGTTGGTGGCTCAGCAATGGCATGGACTACCTATTCACACTTCAGCAGATTTTCTTTTTGCATAATTCTTTTCTTTCTTTTTAAGATTTTTGGGACAAATATGGATTACAGCCTACATTTGTTTTTAAATATTGCCAGTTACAACATTGTATATTACAATTTTTGGGCTTACCCTCCTTGGGTGAATGAAGCTGGGACAATTTTTACTACCTTCTCAACTTCAGCCAGACAAGCCCATCCTGTTTTGCAGCTATATAAAGGTATTAATCATTTTTGGAAACTACTTCTCATTTTGCCTTTTATTGGCAACATGTGTTAGCCCTTGATAAACCAGCCTCCTTTTGGTTAAAGGTTTGGTCAGTTGTTTACAAACATATCAAACAGGATCAATTGTGTTTAGTTCAGTTTAATATTTTGCATGATTTAAATTATACATCTATGCATTTATTTAGAATGGGAAGAGTTTCTTCAGTGGTCTGTCCTTGATGTAATTGTGCAGAAGATGCTTTATTTCATCTTTTATGGCAATGTCCCAGGATATGGACTTTTTGTGATCCTATCTGAAATAGTTTGGACCCTATTCTAGGCTTGTTGGAGTTTTTTATGCTGGAAATTTGTATATTAGGGGATTGTGGACCACCATTATGGGGACCAAGGAAGGTACGTATGGAGTTGATATCAGCAGTGGTTAAATTGTTAATTCTTCAACACTGAAGGCAGAATCTCTCCTACAAGAGTGGAATTGGTCCAGAGATGTTACAGGTGTTGACTGTTGAATGATCTATATCTTGTTTATACCACAATTTACCAACATTTAAGTCAAGTTGGGAGGGTTTATAGGTTTACTTCTCATGGCCCAGTAAACAGAAGAGCTAATAGGGTCTTTTACAATTGCCCTGGTTAACATTAATATTAATATTTAACTAATTTTGCATATATGCTTTTAACTTTGGAATGTTGGGCATTTTCTGTTTTCCTCTTTTCTGTGCATATTGGACACATGTGTTGTTCTTAGATGTGTCCACTGGGGTTTAGGGAGAGTTATTGCTTCAGGGAAGGTACTCTTTTCTGGATTTGTTCTTTCATTGGTGGGGTTTTTGTTTATATTTTAATGTTGATGACTGTTGCTATTGTACTGTTAGTTAGATTGTATGTTATATCTATTTTTTCATGTTTCATATTTTGAAAACTTTTATAAAGTTTACTAAATTGCAAAAAAAAAATTATGAAATCATAAAACTCTGTAACTTACACTTTACTTAACCAACTACCTCCCCATTTAGAAGTTTCAAAGACCTTTCCAAGAAAGCATACTTATACATTTTCAATTATCTAGCTCCAATGATGGCTGAGGTATAAGTAGAGACATATTTTCAGAAATGTTTATGAAAATAATAAACTGCCAAACTTTGAGCCCCTGTAAGTCCCACACTACTTATCCAAATGTCATGAAACTTGGTGTCCCCCTATGGCTCATTCAAAACAGTACAACTTGCAAATTTTACAGTAGGTATCTAGCTATATGAATGGCTGAGGTATGACCAATTAAAGAATTTCAAAAATTCACAAAATTCACAGAATTTTATGAAAATTCCACAAAGCAGATTTTGTTAATTTTCCCAGCCCTAGAGTGGTGCCACAAACTTTCAAAAGTTTGTAGTGCTGCATGATGGCCTAATGGGAAGTATTACTGCTTACTAACTTGGTGACAGAGTTAGTGTTGAAGCCTTAGGTATTGCACATCAAGTGGCAAAGTCAGTGGCAAGAGTCAGCTTCGGATTCCTCCAAAATCTGCACATCTGCTCCCTGGTAGCTCAAGGGGAGGGATCATTGTGGCAAGGAGCTGCAGTGTTGGACATTTTGCCATGTCAGCAGCATGTGTGATGCCTCTATGTAATGCAGAGGCACCTGGCATTCAGTTAGATGTGCTTACACAGAACAGGCTTGGCCTGGTAGGTGGGCATGCCCAGCCACCCTTGGCTAACTAAAGCATTTGTTCCCCATATGGGAAGGGGGGTGGGAAGAGTTGAAACAAAGGTAGGAGAATGTAGCAAGATTAGCTGGTAAAATGGAATCTTACCCTCCACCATACAGGGTGGTCCAGTCTATTCTTTTATCATCCTCGGTCCCTTAACAGATGCTGAGTGCTCAGTATATTTTATTGGGATAGCCCCAGGTTTGTCCATGTGTGTGTGTGTGTGTGTGTGTGTGCATATGTGTGCTGGTGGGGAACACAACCAAAATTTCATCAAGATTCTCTGTAGATGTTGGAGCATTATTCAGGCAGATGTTCCTCTGGTTGAATAGAAGTCTGTAGAGACAGAAGAGAGACCAAGTCAAAGCATGCAAGGTCATACAATTGCAAGATATAAGGGGCTAGATTTTCTAAGTTCCCAAGGACTAAAAGTTAGATTTTCAAAGCCACTGAAATTCCCACAGCTGCGGGAAAATAACTGGTGCAAGTGGGCCTCCACTTGTAGAGATGCAGTTTTTCCTGCAGCTGTGGTATTCTCAAATGTGGAGTGGGTTTTACAACTGGATCCACAATTTTCAACAACTTGCAGCCAATTTTTCAGTGCAGCTGTAGGGTAAAGTTATGTCTGGTGGGACCAGGTGTAATATTCTCCACAGCTGCACAGACTGGAAATATGAAACTCCACAGGTGCTGAGATTTGAGGTTAGATTTTTAAAAACCTCAGGGACTAAGTCCCACTCTGCAGCCAACTTGGTGGGGTGAAATCTCTGTACCTATGGAGTTTCAGATTTTCTGCTGGCACAGCTGCAGTGAATGTTACACCTGGTCCCACGAGGCACAACTTTTTCTCTACAGCTGCATCAAAGGAATTGGATGCAAGCTGCTGTAAATCATGAAGCTGGTCATAAACTGACTCCACCTTTGCAAATGCCATAGCTGTAGGAAAAATTGTGGCTCCACAAGTGGAGACCCACTGCACCATTTTTATCAAGCAGTTGTGGGAATTTCAGGGACTTTGAAAATCCAGCCCCTTGTCCCAAAGAATTGGCTGTGAAGTGGGACTTAGCCCTGGGGGCTTTGAAAATCTAGCCCTATATCCAACTCTGCAGCTGATGCCATGGGATGAAAGCTCTCTACCTGTGGAGATTTGTATTTTCAGTTGGCATAGCTGCAATGGATGGTTCGCCATGTCCCACCCACAGCTGCACCTAAAAATTGCTGCAAGCTGCCATAAATCATGGAGCAGGTCATAAACAAGAATCCCTGAGGGGATTCCATCTTTGCACTAGCAGTCTGGTGCTGAGCGCAGCCAACCACAGGATGCTCCCCAGCCTGCCCTTAAGAGCAAGATTCCAGGATTCCCTGAGGGGGATTCCATCTTCTGCACTAGTGGTCTGGTGCTGAGTACAGCCAGCCACAGGGTGCTCCCCAGCCTGCACTCAAGAGCAAGATTCCAGGATTCCCTGAGGGGGATTCCATCTTCTGTACCAGCGGTTTGGTGCTGATCACTGCGAGCCACAGGGTGCTCCCCAGCCTGCCCTCAAGAGCAAGATTCCAGGATTCCCTGAGGGGTATTCCATCTTCTGCACTAGTGGTCTGGTGCTGAGCACAGCCAGCCACAGGGTGCTCCCAGCCTGCCCTCAAGAGCAAGATTCCAGGATTCACTGAGGGGGATTCCATCTTCTGCACTAGTGGTCTGATGCTGAACGCAGCCAGCCACAGGGTGTTCCCCAGCCTGCCCTCAAGAGCAAGATTCCAGGATTCACTGAGGGGGATTCCATCTTCTGTACCAGCGGTTTGGTGCTGATCACTGCAGCCACAGGGTGCTCTCAGCCTGCCCTCAAGAGCAAGATTCCAGGATTCCTGAGAGGGATTCCATCTCTCTGCACTAGTAGTCTGGTGCTGAGCACAGCTAGCTGCAGGGTGCTCCCCAACCTGCCCTCAAGAGCGAGATTCCAGGTACGCTTTAGGAAAGCAGCTCCAATCTGGCTTTTTAATTTGAATTGTTAGTGTAGAAACTACACCCCCCCCCTTTTTTGTGCCCATTTTCCCATTTGCAGTTTGTACTGATCTGCCACTAGAAGCATCTTATTTTTCCTATTAATCCTCCAACCTTGCCTGTGCCTTTTTCTGTTCTAATCACCTTTATCCCCTACCTTGTTCTCACTTTTAGCATATTGTACTCTAAAGAAAAAGAAAAAAAAAACTACTCAAGAGAGGCAGTCACACTCACTAAAGGTCAGTTATTCCCCTTACTCCACCAATAGAAATAGCAATGAGCACCACGGCTATCACTGTCAACCTACTCAAGGTTACCTTTCTTGTTCTGCCCATGTCCCATCCTGCCCTCTACCCTCCACCCTGAGTCCCACCCCTACCAACCCACAGCAGCCAATCCCCACCCTGACACCCCTATTTTTACCACGGCACCCACCTCCAACCAATAACCCCCAGGACAATCTGACCTACCCCTTCCTTGCCATACCTACCCTCTGCATCCTATCCATCCCTTCACTAGTAGGACCTCACATTGGTACCTGGCTAAGGGTCCTGGTCACCACAGATTGCTCATCAGTTTAATTGCTGCACTCCTTCTGCTCTCCAGGAACATACACCCCAACCCCTGGCCATTGTCAACTAGCCACCCCACACCCCACTCTAGTACTGGCCTCAGCATTGCATCCATAAATATTTGCAGCTTCCTAAAAAATCTGCCACTCTCCAGTACTGGGCTGTACAACATCATCCTGATGTTATAGCACTAGTCAAGATCTGGCTCTCGAGATAAACTCCCGACTCGGTTATCTCCCTTCCTGCCTGCACTCTGTTTAGGGAAGACCGTATAGGCAAACGTGGTGGTGGGTGTGCAGTCTTTATGCGTGACACACTTTTAGGTCATGGTCTTCCTGCCTCCAAGCTCAGTTTTAGTGCCCAAGCCCTCACCCTCAAGGTTACCCCTGACCCAGCCAGGGGCCCTCTTTTTCTCACAGTCTCTTACATACCCCCAAGGGACCAAGGACCAGCTGTCCACTCCCTCATTGATTACCTCACCACACTCCCACACAAGGCAGAGCAGCTCATCCTAGGTGACCTTAATGTCAACTGGCTGAGTATCACTGCCCCCCATATCAGGGACTCCTTCGCTGCCCTAGATATGACCCAGCTAGTTACCTCACCCACTAGATTTAACTGGTCAGGCGGCTCCAGCACCTAGTAGAAATAATTCTGTTGAACCACCCCCATAAAATTAGGGATATCAATGTACTCACAGACTGTCTTAGTGACCACTCTGCCACTGGTCATCCCCACACCAAAACCAGTGTCCCAGGTCACCTCGCACCGGTGCTTTCACCCCGGGGTCACAGAAAGCTAAAAACGCACCTAGCCCAGCTTGACTGGTCCCCAATCCTACTCACAATGGATATTGACTCTGCCCTAGCCTATTTCTCCAGTGCCTTCACCAAGGTCTGCGACCTTTTCGCCCCCCGACCAGAATCCGTACCAAGAAACACAATGACCCATGGATCTCCCCATCCCTCATCCAAGCACTGAAACAAAGAGATAATCTCTGGCATATTGCTGTTGAGACAGGCAAACTGGCTGACAGACAAGCCTATAATGCAGCACGTAACAAGTGCACCTGGGCTATAAGACAGGCTAAGGCCAAATAATGTCAAGCCACCCTTGAATCCACTTGGGGTTCATCCCATGCCTTCTGGGACAATATGAAAAAGCTCAATGGAAAGACCCACTACCCCCACCGTCACTACTGATCCTCCCCACATAGCTGAGTGCCTCAATATGGCTTTCTCAGATCAAAGCTCTGTCCTCCCCAACTACTTTTTGACCCTTATCCCTACCTCCACCCCACCTCAGATCCCCCCCTACCTGCATGCCATATCACCCTCTGAAGCCAGGCCACATCAGCAAAAAGCCTTAGCTAGCAACAACCCCAGCTGTGATCCCCTGGACTTCAGGATTCTCCGATTAGTCCTAGATACTGTACTAGCCCTTCTCACCAACCTTTTAAACCAGTCACTATGTCTTGGTCAATTTCCCAGTGATTGGAAAATTTCAGAAATCAACCCTATCCATAAGAGTTGAGATGAACCTCCCCTAACAATTTCAGGCCCATCTCCATTCTACTCCCTCTCTCCAAAGCACTAGAAAAAATAGTGGCCATTCAGCTCTCTGAGTATCTGGCCAAATACAACCTGCTGTGTCCAGAACAACATGGATTCCACCCTGGACACAGCACCACTACATCCCTCCTGAAGTTCTCCCAGCATCTCCACTCTGCTCTCGACTCTGGTCATGTTGTGGGTGCAGTGTTCATTGACCTCTCCAAGGCCTTTGACACTGTCTGTGTCCCCCTCCTTCTTGACTCCCTCCACTAACTTGGCTTCTCTCCTGGCCCACTGGCTTGGTTCACCAGTTACCTCTCTGCCAGATCACAGCGCATGAAGGTAAATGGCACCCTGTCCAATACCCTGCCCATTTGCTCGGGGGTTCCCCAGGGATATATCCTGTGCCCCATTCTGTTCAGCCAATTTCTCAATACCCTCCCCAGCTCCTGCTCAGGCAATATGGTACTCTATGCCGATGATGCGGTTCTCCTTGCCTCCCACCCTGACCCTGCATCTCTACAGGAATCCCTGCAGCACACATTCAACCAAACCAAAAGTGGTTCCTTGACCACCGGCTGGTCATTAACCTCAAGAAAAACAAATCTATGCTTTTTTCGCATCACCAGAATAAGGCCAAACATGCCCCCCTCTGCATTCTCCCCAGTAATGCTCACCCTCTTGAGCAGGTGTCATCCTACAAGTACCTGGGCATCACCTTCGACTCGGCTCTTACATTCCACACCCACATCAATATCCTGTCCTCAGCCATAAACTCTCAGATTGGCCTTCTCTATCGCCACAGAGATTGCCTCCCCCAAACCGCTCTCTGACTGGCCATCAACCCTCTGTCCTGTCCCTAGTGGACTACGGCCTCACCTATTTATGCCGCGACGACAATGCCGACTCATCAGAATCCAGACCGAGACAACAAGGCCTGCAGGCTCCTGACTGGTGCATCCCTCCGCACCATACTTGCCTGCTCTATTCCACTGCCAACCTGTTCACCTTGGAGGAGTGCTTGTGCTACCAAACCTGCTTACTTGACAAAACATCCCTGCTAGGACTCTCCACCAGGGGTCACCGCATTCCTGTGGCTTGCATCCTCATCCATTGCCACCCATAGCTCGATTAAGGCCACCTTTCTGGTGCCCTGTACCAAGACCTCCCTAGCCCTAAGGTCCTTCCACTACTGTGCCCCACATGGTTCAACTCCCTCATGCTCTCTGTCACTAAGTCTACAAAATTGGTCCCTTCAAAGTTGTTCTCCGTAGCCACCTCTTTTGGGCCTAGGCTGTGGTTGCCCTTAATCAACCTAATGTTGGGGTTCCTCCATATTTCTTGCCCATTGCCTTGACAATGTCTGTTGGACTGCTTCCCCTCCTTTATTTTTCCTCTTTTGCCACCCCTTTCCCCCACCCTTCCACTTAGGTATTTCCCAGTATGATCAAGGTTGTGACTTCTACTTTGTTATACTTATACCGATTGCTATTTACTGCATGTAACTTTATCCAATAAACCACTGTTATATTGTGTTCTTTTTGTAATCTGTATTGCACCTGTATGTTACCACTGTTGTATCTCACACTGTAACCATGTCTACCCTCCCTGCAACAAGGTGCCTTTGTAAATGAGTCCCTGACTCAAAGGTTGTAAATCCGACTTTCAAAAATAAATAAAAAATAAATAAACTGGCTTCACCTTTGAAAATACTGCAGCTATGGGAAAATGGTGGAGACCCATTTGCACCATTTTTCCCCACAGCTCTGTGAATTTCAGGGACTTGCCCAATGTGTTTTTCACAAAAAAAGCTTGCTTCATGGTCTTAAGGTGGAATTGGGACCAGTCAATCAGCCATACATTTGTGATAAAATGGCACATCTAGCAAAGAAGACAAAAATAGTAGATGAGACCACAATTGGCTGGATTTTCAAAAGGTGATCCAGGGCTTGCATCAAGCCATGCACCAGAGGACTTTGGTTTTGGGGAAGTGCCAAACCACTTTGCCACAGCTGTGCCCAATTTTCTAATCTTGAACGTAGTTGTGACAGTTTCCAAGATTTATGCCAGCTTTTGCTAAATATTTGGTGTAAGCTCCGCAACAATAGCCCCCAGGAGTGGCACACACTAGACCACAAAAATGCGGTCTAAGGTGCAGCGAGTGGCACAGGGGATTGAAAATGCTGCTTGCCGGCTGTAGACTTACAAGACCCATCTGCCATATGTTCAGTGCACCAGGGGCATGCAGCAGTCCTGGTGTTTTGACAATCTGACCCAAGAAGACTAGGGTACTTGTATTTCATTAACAGGGATTTTTCATTTATTTTATTTTTTTATTTAGAAATTGGTAACCTGAGAAGCATACTGAGCCAATGCTCATTTCTAGATTTGACTCTGGGGCAGGGAAGTGGGAAACAAACAGTACAAATAAAGTAAGATATATTGAATATTATACTGTGCTGTAGCGCCAGTATACTTAGGATTGAGTACTCAGTCTAATGTTAAAGCCCAATTTTTGTACTTCAATAACATCGCAACAGTTCAACATATTTGAATTAAATTTTGCATGCATAGTGTCATGGGGTAGATGTCTTGATGTGGTAATTTTTTTTCCAATCAGTTGTGTGGTTTCAGAGCTACAGAGTGTCACAAACTGTGTAATTTACATTGTGTTTTGCTGTTTTTTTGTCCACCTATATTTCTGAAACTGTTTCAAACTGTGGTTTGAAATATCAGGGTAGGTAGGCTTTACTTCACAGATGTCCCTTTTGCTGGTTTAGTGATAAAATATTAATCTGTTCTAAAATTATTACATTCTGAATTTCCTATTATTTTCAGTAGGAAACTATAGATGTTCAGCTTAAAAAAAGATCATTTGATGCAGGTGTGTAACCTTTTTTGCAGGTGGGTCATCCTGTGTCGCAGATGGGAAATCCTTTTTCGAACTGCCACAATTTTGTATGACAGTGAGGGAAACATATTTAAAAAACTAAACAAAATATGTGTTGTTTTTTTTTTTTGTGGGATGCTGACAGGGAGCTCCTATGACACAAAAGTTGAGCCATCATAGACCCTGTTGGCTCCAGATTTTACTATTTTGCCCCCCAGGCCCATGATCATGCAATGGGAAGAGCATCTGGCTCCACCTCCACAGAGGCACCCTAATGCCCTGGACATGGGCCCTCCCCATTTCAGGTGGCACATCTGTGCTGACATCCAGCCACTACTGGGTGTCAGTCTACAGTATGGCACATGATCCCCCTGCCATGAGGAAGGAAAGCTGTCTACAGGTGCTCAATCCTTCCTCATCCCTGCCACATCATGAGCAACCAGAGTACATTCCTGAACTCGGGTCACCAGCATGGCGCGAGTGTGACATCCAGCACCTCAACCCTCAGCACCACCTGGCCAGCCAAAATGTTGTTTAGTACAAAGTAACACATGTAGCTTGCTTATCAGAACCCACTCAGCTGTATTTTCTAGTTACAGTATGTGCAATGCAAATGGCATTTACGTTTTTTTTTTTTACATTATACATTTTTCTAGGGGCACCTCCACCTCTGGTCAGCATCCCCATTATTTTGTTATGATACCTGGTGTCTAGTGGCATCCCTACTTTCAGATCACCATCCTTATGTTTTTTTCTATGATCGACGGTGTCTAGTGGCATCCACACACTCTGATTGCTGTCCCTCTGGTTTTTCTTATGATCTCTAGTGTCTAGTGGTACCACCACCCTCCGATCGCCATCCCCATGGTTTTCCTTGTGATCCCTGGTGTCTAGTGGCAGCTCCCACTACCCAATCGCCATCCCCATGGTCTTCTTTATGATCCCTGGTGTCTAGATACGCCTCCTACCCAATGATCACTCCACTGCCTGCAAAAAAAGAAAACAATCCTCATATTCTTTTTCAGAAGGTTCCTCAGTGAACTGACCCCCACCCCCACCCTCTTACTTAGCACCCACCACCTCCCATCCACCAGTACACCCCACACCTCACTCACCTGAACAGGTGCCAGGTTCAAGCTCCACTCCAACTGAAGACATGTTTTGCTGCTGGAATCAGCAACTGAAATATGAGAAACTGCAGTAAATGTGGTTCAATGTATTTCAATTTTTGTTTCAACTTTAATTCATAACTCAGTCATTTTTTGACATTTTGAAAACAAACTTCCAACATACCCTTTTGGGGACCACACCTCATGAATAATATGACTGTTGTTACTCGACTCCCACCCAAAAAGTGATTTCACGGTCACTTGGCAAATTCACCTTTCAAATGGGATTTCAAATTTCCTTCTGCCCTTGTTCATGAAATGGGGTCATAAAAATGCTATGTTCAAAATTTGGGGTCAAAATATGTAAAAAATGGTAAAGTTATGCGCATTCATTGCACTGTTGCTACACGCGCTCATAACTTTGTCAATTTTAAATATTTTGACCCCAAATTTTCAACATAGCCTTCTTATTACCCTACCTTATGTATGTTATAGAGGTCATTTCTCACATCCTGGCCAAAATGTGTTTTGGCACCTGTGGCATGGAATGCCATTGCAGTTGCGTAGAATTACATTTTGGTGGGGATTCCGAAATTTTATGTACCATGTGTATGAGGTGGGGTAATAAGATGGCTATGCAGACAATTTGGTCATTGTTGTCCTAGAAATGGAAGTGCAGGGCCCTTCCACTCTACATTCGTATACACATGTATGGGGTGATTGGAGTGCAGGGCCCTTTCTGGGCCCTACACTTCCAAAGCAAATAAGGATAATATTACTATATCTCAAAAACTGTGGATGGATGGGAGCTCAGGTCTCAGAGTGCCCTGCACTTCCACAGTCAAATAAGGCTGCACTTGCATTAAGCAGGTTATTTGCAAAGGATTCAATTATACTATCTGAAAAGTAAGGAGATTCTGTGCAAAAAACTTTGTTGATGCACTAGTTAGGAGTTAAAGTGACAAAGTAGGAAATACAGTGTTAGTGTTTTGAACTCTAACACACCCCACACACTGAAGGCAGAAAATGAGGCATGAGATGTGCCTGGGGTCTGCACCAACCCTAACCCTGTCTCATTCACTGTACACATCTATGCTTATTTAGTGATAAAATGGGGTGAGCGCTGGCTTGAGACCCACAGAGGTGCACCTCATGCCTCATTTTCTGCCTCCAGGGTGGGATGGGATGTTAGGGTTAAAAACCCTAGCACCATATTTCCCTTCATTTGTAGCTTTAACCCTAACTAGTGCATTAATTACTTTTTTTAAATAATGTACAATATGAATAACTCATATTACAAATGGCATGTAATGCATTCAGCAACACTTGAGTATGGTACAACAAGGGGGGCAATGTGCAACCAGGTAGTAATAGTAACAAGAGTGTATAACAGTTGTAGGAGGTAAGAGTTAGATATAAACAAGAGTAGGTACAGAAGCAGAGCTGGGTTTATGTTTGGAAAACATATGTTAACCACAAAACTACAGGCTCTGTTGGCAGAGGGGATGGTGGACATAGCTGCCATCACAGAAACATAGGCCAACTGATATTATGACTGGGACCTGATGATCCCAGGGTATAGGATTTGCAGGAAGGACAGGGGAAGGGAAAGGGGAGGGGTAGCGATGTACATAAGAGAAGGGATAAAGTGTGCAATGGAAAAGGGGGAGGAGGATAGGACAGAGGCCTTGTGGATGCAACTCCAGGACAAGAGGAATAGGATTATCAGGATGGAGGTGATATACAGGCCACTGACTCAAGGGGAAAACCTGTACAGGGAAATGGTGGAGGAAATTATAAGGTGTGTGGAAAAGGCAACACAATGATCATGGAAGACTTTAATCTATCAAGAGTCACACAGCCACCTTGAGTGCTTGGGAGCAAATACTCCTGTATGCCTTCCAGGACTGCTTCCTAGCAAGGATGGTCACTGAGCTGACTAGGTTGGGGAATACACTGGATCTAGTTCTGGTCAATGGGGATGCTGTAAGGGAGGTGGGAGTGGAGTACCAACTGGCTGGGAGTGACCACTACTCGGTGTGGTTCACACTTAATATGAGCAGAGAAACAGTGGGTACAGGGACCAGGGTGGTGGACATCAGACAGGCTGACTTTTGGTAGGATGGGTGAAATCTTAAGGGGGCATCTGGAAGGAATACAACCACACTGGGATGCAAATCAGAAATGGGAAAACATCAAACAGGGGATATTGGAGACAACTGAGACATGTACCAGATTGCATAGCAAAAAGGGAAGGGCTAACAAGGCTGAGCTGGTTAAGTAGAGGGGTCTTAGAATTGGTGAGGGCTGAAAAAGCAGCATGCAAGAAATAGAAGAAATCCAGGATGGGGAAGATCGGAGGAGTATGTGAAGAGGTCTCGGAAGTTCAACAGGGACATGGCAGCTAAGGCTCCAGGAATCGAGGCTGATGCAGGTCATCAGGATGGGGAAAGGACTCTTCAGACAAATAAGGAAGAGAAGGAGCTGCAAGGACCAGATAGTGAGGATCAAGAAGGATGGGGTGGGTAGAGAAAGGGATGGATCAGGTAGAAGCACTGAATGATTACTTCTGTTCTGTATTCATGAGGGAGAAAGGAGGGCAGCTACCGCAGCGGGTGGGCAGGGTGGACAGGGGGAGTGAAGGAGTAATGAACAGGGTGATCACTGAGGGTAGGATATTGGATTAGTTAAAGGCTGTGAGGGTGGATAAGGCACAAGGACCAGATGGCATACACCCAAGGGTGGTGGAATGAAATGGCCGAGATCCTGGCTGGACTGCTGGCAGAAGTATTCAATACCTGCCTGGACACAGGGTATATACGAATGACTGGAAGATGGCCTATATGGTCACACATTCATAAAAGTGGACCAAAGGATGAGCAAGGTAATTACAGGTTGGTAAGCTTAACTTCCACCGAGGGAAGCTAATGGAGGCAATGCTTATGAAAAGGCTGGTGACCTTTATGGAAGACATTGGGATCCAGGACAGTCACCAGCGTGGGTTTGTCTCCAGAAAATCCTGCCAGATGAACCTAATTGAATATTGCCACTGGATCATGAGGGAACTGGACAAAAGTCATGTTGTGGATGTTATATACTTAGACTTCAGTAAGGCCTTCGATTTAAGGCACTGGGTCCAAAGAGTGCTGACAAAAATAGCGTTGACTTGGACTGCACAGGAAAAACAGTGCCATTTTTTCTTTTGTGGGGGGCTATGCTCCCCGGACACTCCGGTATAAAGGATCCTAACTCTGGGGAGCAAATATCAAGAAAAGTTAAAATTGTGGGACTGTGGAATACTGTTTCAGCACCACATACCAAGAGTGTAAGTCCCGAGTGCAATAAAATATTTGGCTACCAGGATTAGAACCCTGGTCTCCAGTGATGCTGGCCAAGCTGCTCGATGCCCCAGCCCTCCACACCACAGGGCAGATCTGCCAGCCCCCTGGCTCCTGGTGCTGTTGTGCATTGTCAGTGCCACAGACCGTGACCAGGGGAGTGCTTACAGCAAGTGCTGTAAATCCCCCCACACTGTCCGTGTGAGCACTTATCAGACTAGTGCCATATAGTGTAGCACTATTCTGGTAGAGCTCACTTGATGGGGTACCTCGATTTGGTGCCACAGGGGAGGTTGGGATGGAAGTTGAGATATGAGGGGGGTGGGAATTAAGATGGTTGAATGGACTGAGAATTGGCTGCAGGGGAGACAGGAGAGGGTAGTGGTTGTGGACAGAACTCTCATCTCCAAGGGCTGTGATGAGCAGGGTGCCACAGGGACTGGTACTGGGGCAGTGCTGTTTGGAATATTTATCACGGACACCTCAGATGGCATCAGGAATAAGATCAGTCTATTCACTGATAATACCAAATTGGAGGCAGTGGTGGACAATATAGCAGGATAGCAGGGACTGCAGGATAACCTGACCAAACTGGTGGAATGGTCGGAAGCATGGCAGTTGGGGTTCAATGTGAAAAGGTACAAACTCCTGCACTTTGGAGCAAAGAACCCAGGGAGGGTTTACCAGCTGGGAGGGGTGCAGCTAGGTTCCACCAAGGAGGAGAAGGATTTGGGGGCGGTTGTAAAAGGGAAGATGAACAATACTGAGCAGTGCAGGAAGGCAGCAGCAAAAGCCAACAGGATGTTGGGTTGTATCACGAGAGGGATCTCCTTCAGGAGCAGGGAGGTGAACTTGCCTCTCCACAGGGCACTGGACAGGCTGAACCTGAAGTATTGTGCAATTCTGGTGCCCATACCTGAAGAAAGATGTGAAATTACTGGAAGGGGTACAATGCAGGGCAACAAGAATGATCCAGGGATTGGAGGACAGACCATATGAGGAGAAGCTAAGAGAGCTGAACATGTGCTCCTTGGAGGAGAGAAGGGACCGTGGGGATATGGCTGGGACCTTTAAGTATGGAAAGGGGATAAACAAAGCAGGCACTGAAGGGATACTCAGGCTGAGGAGGGTGAGGGACATGAGAGGACATGGACTTAGATTGGAGAGGGAAAGATTTAGGACAGAAATGGGAGACTCGTTTTCACAGAGGGTCATGGCAGAATGAAATGCTCTACCAGAGGAGGTGGTAGCCTGTAAGACAGTGTGTAGTTTCAAAAGAGGATGGGACAAGATGAGAGGGGGTAATTGAGAAGGGGAAGGGGGTAGCTGCAAGGTGAGGGGGCTAGCTGCACATTGGAGCAAACTGGATAGACCAGGTGGCCTATTTCTGCTGGCAAATTCGTATGTTCCATGAGATTTGCAGGATGTCTTTGCAAGAAATAAGAAGTCTAATTCCAGGAGCATGCCAGTCAAACATGCTACATATGCCAGGAAATAGGATGGTGATGCACGAGGAAAGTCTTTTCTGCACTTGAAAATACAACTGGGCCAACAGAATATTGCTTTGACTACATGGCTTGCACTTAGCCGGCTTCACTGGAGTCATTTAGTTGCTTTGTAGAGGCCCACATTTCAATGATGGAGAGGTTATGAAATAAGTTTTCAAAATAGGCTCATATTTGCTTGTAGACTTGAAGGAGCAGAGCAGAAATGTCCTCTATGCTAGATTTAGGATGGCTTTTCTTTACATAAGACTATAAAGATCATGCAAAGAACATTTTTTTAATAGTGGTTAATAGCAGTTTGCATGATATTAGGACAGCTAGCTTTGTTACTCCTGTGATTGAAGAAACATAGAAACAGAATTTGATGGCAGATAATGACCGCTTGGCTCACCCAGTCTGCCTATTTCCCTACCATATGGATAAGCTGCAGATCCTAGTTAACCAACAGCCTACTTCCTTCTACCCCCCAGTAGAATTGCCTTATGTCTGTCCCATGCATTCTTGAATTCCCCCACTGTTTTTGACTCTACAACCTCCTCAGAAAGGCTGTTCCATGTGTCTACAACCCTCTCTGTGAAGAAATACTTCCTCACATAACCTCTGAGCCATCCCCACTCTATCTTCAAATTGTGTCCCCTTGTTTTTGCACATCTCTTTTTCTGAAAGATGCTACCCTCTTGGACTATATTGATTCCCTTGAGGTTTTTGAAAGTTTCTATCATGTCCCCCCTCCCTCCTTTCCTCAAGGCTATACATCTTTAGTTCCTTTAGTCTTTCTTCATATGCCTTCTGATGCAGACCTTGCATCATTTTGGTTGCCCTCCTCTGGACAGCCTCCGCCCTGTCTATGTCATTGCGGAGATGGGGTCTCCAGAACTGTACACAGTACTCCAGATGTGATCTTACCAACAGTCTGTACAGAAGGCCAACAACTTCCTGTTTTCTACTGGTGATGCCTCTCCCTATGCATCGCAGTATCCCCCCAACCCTCCTTACTGCCTTCTCACATTGCTGGCCCACCTTTATCTGATATGACTACCCCCAGGTCCCTTATCATTTTGTTGTTGTCAGTATCTCACCCCCATTGTGTACTCTTCCCTGGTTTTGTTTCCGGTGCATTACTTTTGCACTTCTTTGCATTGAATCTAAGCTGCCATACATTTGACCATTCCTCCAACCTTGCCAAGTCCCTTCTCATCCTTTCCACCCCACCTTGTGTATCAACTCTGTTGCAGATCTTTGTGTCATCTGCAAAGAGACATACTTTCCCTTCCAGTCCCTCTGCAATGTCACTTATAAAGACATTAAAAAGAACCGGCCCCAGTACTGAACCCTTCAGTACCCCATTAGTAATCCTCCTTTCTTCACTGTGGACTCCATTTACTATTATTCGCTGTGTCCTGTTGTCCAACCAGTGTTTTACCCAGGCTACCACCCTAGGACCCACTCCCAGGCTGGCTAATTTGTTTATTAATCTTTTGTGTGGGACTTTGTCAAATGCCTTGTTAAAGTCTAGGTAGACCATCTCCACAACCCCTCCCTGATCTACTGCTTTGGTCACCCAGTCAAAGAAATCAATTAGATTTGTCTCACATGACCTTCCTGCTGTGAATACATGCTGCGTTGGGTCCTGTGCCCCACTGACCTCTAGGTACTCAACAATTTGCTTTAAAATATTTCAAATACTTTTGTTCTCCTATGCAAGGAAAGAAACGTAGGGGCAACTAAATAAAACTATTAAAATGACTAGCAAGTCTGGCAAATAATTTTTCGGAGGGTTCCACTTATGAAGTATGTAATAGCCACTGACCATCTGTGCTAGGAAGCTATTCTGTAATGCGTCCAGTAGCACCTGCTCCCCTGCGCTTGACATGGCTGAGGTCTCCGAGTCTTCTCCTTCTTTCTTCAGAAGTGATTCCATTATTTTCCCTACCACTGAGGTCAAACTGACAGGTCTGTAGTTTCCTGCCTCTGTCTTGCTCCCACTTTTGTGAAGGGGAATCACATCCACCTTCCTCCAGTCCTCAGGTACCACCCCATCTTCCCATGACTTATTAAAAAGGGTAGTCATTGGTGTTACTAATTTTTCCTTTAGTTCTTATAAAATCCTGGGGTGAATCCCATTAGTCCCCATTGCTTTATCCCTCTTCAGTTGTAAGAGTTTTTTCAGAACCTTTTCTTCTGTGGAAGGACTAATATCAATCCCCCTATCTATAGTGCTTCTATTGACCAGATTAGGTATTTCCCCCTGCTTTTCCATTGCGAATACTGAGCAGAAGTATTCCTTCAGTATCCCTGCTTTTTCACTGTCGCTCACTGCCCAACCACCTTCCTCTTTGTTCAGCCTCAATATCCCTACCTTAACCTTTCTTTGCTCCCGATGTACCTATAAAAGGTTTTATCCCCCTTCATAACCGAGTTAGCTATCTTTTCCTCAGTTTGGGCCTTTGCCATTCGGACTGCCTTACCCGCTTCCTTCTGCTTTAACTGGTAAAGTTCTCTGTCCTGCTCCTTGTGTTTCCTTATACTTCCTGAATGCTATCTTTTTTCCCCTTACCTTCCCTGCACTTCTTTTGAGAACCATAGTGTTTTTTTCTTTCATTTTGATTTGTTTATTTGCTTCACACAAAGACTTGTTGCCTCTGTGATGGCGGTTTTGATGTTTCCTCATTATTGCTCCACCCCACATTCTTGCCTGTTTGCTAGTGCTTTTCTGAGGCACTCTCCCATTTTGACAAAATCAGCCCTCCTGAAGTCCAGTACCTTCGCTTTTGTGTGGCTTGACTCTACAGCTAAGTTTATCGTGAACCACACTGTTTGTTGGTCGCTTGTTCCCAGATAGCTACCCACTTCAGGATCAGAGATCCTCTCTCCATCCCCATTTGAGAGTACTAGGTCTAAGATTGCTCTCTCCTGAGTGGGTTCCAAAACTAGCTGTCTGAGGCATGTCCCCTGTAGGGCATTGAGAATGGTCCTGCTCTTGGAAGTGGCTGCAGCAATGGTGTTCCAGTCAACATCTGGCATATTCAGGTCCCCCATCAGCAATATCTCCCATTTCCCTACCATCTCAAGGATGCCTTCTATCATTTCCTTGTCCATTTCCTTCCCCTGAGATGGGGGTCTGTACACAACCCCTGTACGGTTTGTGGAGCCATTTCCAGTCTCCAGGGTAACTCACAGTGCCTCCTCTCCTCCCTGTTTACCCTTTAGTTCTGTTGCTTTGATCCCTTCCCTTACATAGAGAGCTACTCCTCCTCCTCTTCTTCCCTCCCTGTCCCTCTTAATGAATCCATAGATAATGATACAAATGATACCGTACAGTACAAGTGGCATTTGTGGTCCATTCTACACCATGTGTGTATTAGGAATTTAGGCAGAGTTACTAACCACTTGCCTTTGTAGTCACAGAATGGGGGCTAACATTTTTCAGTTCTCTCAGTGTTTGGAGAAGGAAAATGTTTCCATGGATACGCTTGTTAATGTCAGCTCAGACCATGCATCCAACATGATGGTTCATTCTAAGTGAGACAGATGTTTGGACCTTGTGGAGCAAACCTAGTGGGGTACATTGTAATGCTGGCTTGTACTACTTCCTACGGCAGCTTATTGCACCTGTTCACATCTATTTTTGGGAAAAAGTGCTTAAAAACATCCCTTTACAATCTGTCCCATGCAAGCTTAAGTTAGTTCCTTTTTTCCCTATATTCGAACTCAAGGTGAAAAGTTCCTTGATGACCACCTTATATATCCCATACAGATATGTCTGTCATATCACACTTTTTCCTCCTTTTTTCCAGGGTGTATATGCTCAAGTCCTGCACCCCTCCTGATATGTCGTGGCTCCAAGTCCATGGATCATCTCAGTTGCCCTGTGTTGTACTGCCTTCACCTTTTTGCAGTCTTTCCTCAGGTGTGGGTACTAGTAGTACTTTGTACAGTTTTCCAGGTGTGGTTGCACTATCTACCTGTATAATGGGAAGATCACATCCCTGGATCTGCTGCTTGTCCCCCTCCCTATGCAACCCAACATCCTGTTTGCTTTTCCCACAGCTCTGTTGAGTGAGCAGTCATTTCTTTGCAGTTACTGCTATTTTTGCCCTGTCATCTCAGGTCCACCCCATCTGCTTACTCACCCCAGCTCTTCCACAGAAGGTCATCCCATTATATGGGTGACTCAAATTGAGCAACTCAGTTTTGAGTGTCTCAGTTTGAGCACCTATTATGTGAGCTAGCTTGAAAGGATAGAGAGGCGCAGTTATAGTGCAGATGAAGTGGAAGAACAGTTGGGAGGGCTAACAGAACAGAAGGGATAATGGAGGAGGTATGTGGGAGGTAGTGTCATGTAGTGTTGCTGAGCTGGCTATGTGGTGTGGTGGTGAGGGTGGCTGGCTGCAGTGAGGAAGGTGCAGGGTTCAGGGCAGGGTAGAGTACAGTTTTTATTTTTTGTGTGTGCTGGAGTTTAACTTTTTTTCCTGATTTTCTCCCCCTCCCCAACATTCACCCCCCTGGAGCTGACACGTGTGCATGCAAGTGTGCAGGGTGCAGAACCAGCTGGCGTCCCAGCCTTCTACAAGCCACAACTGACTGCACCGCAAGATGTTGTCACTCAGGGGCAGAATTGCAGCAAAGCAGGATGCCATCCCTTTCTGGAGGCTGAGAGTGTCTACTGGGACACTTAACCCTTGCTCCCCAACCATCCCGCAACAAACCAAGCTCATTTCCAAAGTCGGGTGACCGGCGTCACAAGCAGTATTGCTACTGCTGCACTCATAGGCCAGCTGTGAGGAGTCATTTTTATATTCTCTGATATTATGACCCCTTGGTTCATTTCCTCCATGGTGCTCTCCAATATGCCCCTACTTCCACTTGCTTATTAATTTTTACATGAGGTAGCACTTTGGGAGATGCATTCAGTAGAGGATCAGGTTCAGGAAATAGGTTTGCAGTATTGGCTTCAGTGGTGGATTAAGATGGAGCAGAGGAGTCAGAAGGGAAGAGAGGAACCAGAGAGGATGGGAAGGAGGTTGATGAAACAGGGAGAGTCATAAGGGGTGCGATGGGCCACTGGGGGGGGGGTGGTGAGCATAGCTAAAGGGGCAAGTTCAGCGGGATGGGGCAGGCTTGGCTGGGGGGCAGGCTGGTTGCAAGTGTGCAGGACAGGGTGGATGTTTTAGGAGGAGGTCAGAGGTAGTAGACAACACAGGGTAACAGTGGGCAGAAGGGGTGGGGTGTTAGTGCTTGGGGACTCAATCCTAAAAGGGGTCAGATGGGGAGGGAAGGGAGAACAGAATAGTCTGATATGGGTGGAATCAGTACCTGGATTGACAGTGGGTAGGGTAGGAAAATCCTTGTTCAAGTGTGTTAGGAGGGGAAGAGATAAACCACATGTGGTGGTACATGTGGACACAAATGACTTGGGGGACAGTAAGGCTGAATTAGTGAGGGAGAGGTTCAAGGACTGGAGAGGTTGTGTTTGGAGGTAGGGAGTTCAGTGGCCTTCTCAGAAGTGCTCCCAGTACACAGGACAAGCACAGCAAGGAAAGAAAGGATTGAGAAATTCAACTCTCGGCTGATACAGTGGTGTTGAACCCAAGGCTATGGGCTGGTGGGAGGTTGGAAAAACACCTGGGACAACAGTGACTTGCATGTGAAGGACAGATTGTACTTGAGTAAGGCAGGTCAGGGAGTCTTAAAGAAAAGGTTGTAGAAGTACATAGCATCCAGGGTGGATTTAAACTAGTTACGGGGGATGGCAAGGGTGCAGCAGGTATGCAGGGCCATGAGAGGGAGCTGAATAACTAACCCCCATGTTAACAGGGATGGCACCAGGGTAGCACTGCATGGGGGGAGTCAGGATGAGGGAGAATGGGTTAAGGTGAAAAGGGAACTGGGTGGAGGGTTGTCTCCCTGAATGCAAGGAGCCTGGGGAACAAAACAGCTGAGTTACAATCTCTTTGGCTGTTGGATGGTAGACATTGTGGCCATCATTGAGACTTTGGGCCACCTAGTACCAGGACTGGGATTGATGATCCCGGGTATAGGATATATAGAAAAGACAGAAGAAAGGGAGAGGGAGGGGTGTAATTTATATTACAGAAGGGATAAGGTGTACAAGAGATGAGGGGGGAGGAGGGTAAGACAGAGGCATTATTGATGCAGTTCATTCATTCTAAAAGTAGGACACTGCAGCTGGGGGTAGTGTACAGAGCACCAGCTCAGGCAAAGGACTTAGGGAGTTAGCAAAGTATATTAGGAGGGTATGCAGGAAAGGGAACATAATGATCATGGGGGACTTCAATCTACCAGGAGAAGACTCGGAGACCTCAGCCATGTCAAGCGCAAGGGAGCAGGTGCTACTGGACGCATTACAGAATAGCTTCCTAGCACAGATGGTCAGTGGCTATTACATACTTCATAAGTGGAACCCTCCAAAAAATTATTTGCCAGACTTGCTAGTCATTTTAATAGTTTTATTTAGTTGCCCCTAAGTTTCTTTCCTTGCATAGGAGAACAAAAGTATTTGAAATATTTTAAAGCAAAGCGGGCAGAGTTTCAAGCCACAGAGACCTGGAACAAGGGAATGTTCTCACAGGTACCAGCCAGTTATGTTTGGTGTCAGGGCTAGTTCCAGAATAAAAAAATAATGTCCATTATCTAGCAAATGCAATATAAATTAAGCAAAACACTGTAAAGGAAACAACCGTCATAAAGAATGATATGAGTTGTGCATAAAAAAGTGTTTTAATTTACTGATAGATGGCAATTTGAATAGAGGTGGAAAAGAAGGCAATAGTAAAAGAATTGAATACGTAGAAGAGGCATTTGATAGGTAATTATAACATTGCAATAATTATTTATGATAAAAAGGTGAATATTTTTATGAAAAATAAAAGATGTGAATGACTGAAATATATTCTGTTTAACAGAAAAAGTAAAAAAAAAATGTGAACAAACTCCAGAAATGGAGCAAAATGTAGGGGCAACTAAACAAAACAATAATATTGAAATGACTAGCAAGTCTGGTAAATAATTTTTTGGAGGCTCCCACTTACAAAGTATGTAACAGACATTTTGAGCATCTTGGAACCTGGAAGACGGATTTGAAGATATCATTACCCACACGCATTCGGGACAG
Source organism: Neoceratodus forsteri (assembly GCA_016271365.2). Taxonomy (NCBI): domain Eukaryota; kingdom Metazoa; phylum Chordata; order Ceratodontiformes; family Ceratodontidae; genus Neoceratodus; species Neoceratodus forsteri. The sequence continues at coordinate 1,409,868,702 of CM057452.1, forward strand.
ATGGTCAGTGAGCCAACTCTATTGGAAAAAACTCTGGACCTAGTGCTAACTAATGGGGAGGCTGTGAGAGAGCTGAGGGTGGAGGATCTGCTAGCTGAGAGTGACCATCAATTGGTGTGGTTCACGCTCAGCATGGGCTGGGAGACTGTAGGTACAGGAACCAGGGTTGTTGACTTAAGGCAGGCAGACATTAACAAAATAGGAAAATTCTGGGAAGGCAATTGGAAGGAATTAGGCCTGATATGGATGCAAATCAGAAGTGGGAAATTATCAGACTTGGGTTGATGGAGGCTACTGGGTCCTGTACCAAAAACGCTGGGGTGTGGTAGGTTCTGGGTAGGTAATGAAAAGCATACAGAGTACTAAGAGATTTGTTCAACTCACAAATTTGTGTGATGTTTATTTTTGAAAATAACATAGAGCAAATCATGCTATACAACAATAAATGTAAATCAATAATACAGTAATCCTATCCTAAACCTCAGACTATAAAACAAAAAATAATAAAGAAATAAATGAGCTGCTCGAATCACTTCCCTCTAGGGATTCTGCCACAGTGTAGAATACTTTAACCAGTACAATTTTCTGCCAACTTCTATGCTTTCAGACCAACCTCTCAGGACACTGTCCCAGGATGATCTGCCTAACCTTAGCACAGCGCCAGCTTTATAGTGCAGTCCTCCTATGACATCAGTGTCAGCTGAGCCGCCTTTCCTAATACAGGGAATATTCTGGCTAGTACAAACATATGGGGATCAGACTGACTGTATATACAAAGGAAAACATACAATCATAAGGAATTATTTAATTCTGCCTTTAACACTCTATCACTGAAGCTGTTGAAAAAGACTTTAATTACTCGCAAATAATAAAAATCCACCCTTTTCAGCTGAGTGACAGCTGGGAGTTTTTACGACAGCCTCATCATGGGGCTGCTGGTCTTAGAAGTACATTTTTTTCAAGAAGGCTTAGCTTAGGTAAGAGCACTCATGAGAATACTAAAGGAAACACTCCTATATTTAGTTCCTGCTCATTAATTATGTCTTCTTTAGTGTGTTGTATAAGCAAACTGCTTTAAAAAGACAAATCCTACATCTGTATTCAACACGCCAATGGCTGCAGCCAGTCGATCTACCTCCCACACTGTTGCTAGGAAGTGAGCCCACAGTGTCTCTTTAATGCTACCCTTGCAGACTGAAAAGGACATAAAACCAATCGGCTGCTAAACATTTCTTGAAACAGAGTGCAGCTTTTCAAGGGGCACTTGCTCTCATTCCAGGGCACTTTCATTAGTGCAAACATACTGGGCACATTTTAAACAGCAAATAACACAACAGTGGCCAAAAAGACATCATCCTGTCTCTGACTAAGCATTTATTAACTCTTTAGGGAACATAACACAGTAAACATGTACATAACCAACTCTGTGCAGATAACATCTGCTATTTCTTTCTTTCGTCTTTATTGTTTATGTCAGTCTGCTGTTCTAGCACTCATTCTCATAAGCGCTTATGGCAGGGGTTGAAAAGGAATACAGAGAAGGAATAGTCAAGGGAGAAAAGGTACTATTATGGGTGGCCTACCCATAGTAGTAGAAAATGAAAAATAGTTATTCAGAAAAGTTTAGAAATGCTACTGCAGTACACTGTAGGGGTACAAAGAGAAATGCCATATCCTTATTTCTAACAAGGGGTAGTCTAAACTATCATACACTCCCATGGAGAAGCAGAAACTAGAGGTTTCACTAGTCTTGTTTCCAAGACAACCTACCCATTTCTGTTTGGGTAGGATGGAACTACCGCCCACCCTCGCTATTTTAGCTCCACCTCAGGGTTCCTTAGAAGTACAAACATACAGGTTATACTTTTTCATTAAGTATACCTGAAATACTCAAATACAACCCTGGGGTGTCTAATTTGTAACAAAATCAATTTATTCTGGAAAAATCAAAGCACTTCAAGTACAAAGATTTTTATTTCATGGACAGAAAATCAGCATTCACATATTGTGTTCCAGCTCTGTGTTTCACTACAAATTAGTAAGGCTGCAATGCTAGGTACCATCTCATAATTCAGTTATTACCATCCTTAATCTGGTGAAGAAAGCATAACAGATTATGATCTGTGATCAGCGTGAAAGGAGCACTCCACAAATAAAACTTCAGGGCTTCAATCGCTCATTAGGCAGCCAAACACTCCTGCTCAACAGTAGCATACTTCTGCTCTTGGTCATGTCGTTTTTGGGAGATTAATAGAATGGAATGTTCAACTCCATCAATTGTCTGGCTTAATACTGCCCCAAGTCCAGTGGCTGACACATCCTTATGGACTTCAAAGGGGTGTGAAAAGTCTGGATTCTTGAAAACCGGCAAGGAGCATAATGATGCTTTTATGTTTCTAAAAGCTTGTTCGCATTCCTCTGACCATTTTACCTTATTCCCATATCTTGTTTTGGTCAACTCTGTAAGGGGGTAGCAACTGTGGCAAACTGGGTTATAAACCTCTGGTAGTATCTGGCCAGCCTTAGAAAAGATCTTACATGTTTCTTGGTTTCTGGCTGGTGACAGTTGGCTACAGCCTCTACTTTGCCAATCTCAGGCTTTGCCACACCATTGCCTAATATAAATCCTAAATGTTGGGTTTCAAACATTACCAGGGCACATTTGTCAGGGTTTATGATCACACCAGCCTCCTTTACTGATTCTATAACCACCCTCAATTGTTGCAAATGGGTATTCCAATCAGAACTGTACATGATAACATTATCCAGATAAGATGCACAAAAATTCTGGTGAGGTGTCAGTATCTGGTTCATGTATCTTTAAATTTGTGGCTGGCACTCTGTGCAAACCAAATGGCATAGTTCTAAACTGAAATACTCCCATTGGCATACTAAATGCGGTCTTCTACTTTAATGTTTCTTCTAAAGGAATCTGCCAATAGCCCTTGGTGAGATCTAGGGTCGGTACATACCTGGCATTTCCGATTCTATCTAGGAAGTCATCTATCCTTGGTATGGGTAGGCATCAATATGGGAGACCTGGTTCAAGGCTCTAAAATCGAGACACAGGCTAATCCATCCCTCTTTCTTTGGCACCACTACAATCGGGGATACCCAAGAACTCTTAGATGGCTCAGTTATGTTCAGTTGCTGTAGCTTGTCCAGTTCCCTCTGTACTTCAACCCACACTCATTCAGGTAATCTATGTGGCTTCTTTCGTATGTTTGGAGTCAGTTCTAATAGTATGTTCTACCCCTTTAGCAATATCTGGTGTACTTATAAATGTGTGGGGATACTCTCTCAATACTGCTTTTAATTCTTCCTGTCTCTCTGGTTCTAGTGAAGGGTTTATCAATATTTGCTGTCCCTCTTAGACTTCTCTAGATGGTTATATGCTAGGTCTATCTCTGCTCTCTTTCTCAGGGATTACCAACAGACCTGCTGTAGGTGTGCCTCTTTCATACCATTTCTTTTAGCAAATTCACATGGTATATCTTTTTCTGATGTTTCTTTTCTGGGGTACCAATCTCATTTGTAACATGGCATAAAAAGGAAAACGAAATGAAGCAGTGAGATAGGTGCAAACACACCATGTGGTACAGTATAAACCATGGTCTAATACCATAGTAGATCATGGTTTGTATTGTAATACCATGGCAATCCACTACAGGTAAGAAGCAGTATACAAGTAAAGCAATATTCAAATAGCTTGCTGTGTATAATTGTCCCAAGTTGTATTTACTAAGAAGTTTCCTGGCACAGATTTTGACTTTTCAAGATTGTTCTATATTGTGACTACAACAGTAGTTCGTGAGTTACTAAAGATTGTACATTTAAACTCCACATATACTGTTAGTTATACTGCAACAATATTTCTGTAGAAGTGAACAGTTATATACTGTTACCATCCCTTCTGATCTACTGCTTCCTAAGCAACTGTGGGTGCAATGCATTGTGGATGACTGAATAACATTATCTGGCCTAGCCTTGTCTTGGTGAATACACAGTGGTAAAGATGAGCATGCAGCTTCTATAACCGAAAGAAAAAGTAACAGACAGTGAGATAAACAAAGCAAAATCAAAGAGAGAGGATACTTCTGTGGGTGAAAAGAAAAATAAATTGAGAGAAAATAAATCAAAGAAACAGACTAACAGTAGTAGTCAAAACAAGTATTTGAAAGATGAAAGCAGTGAACGTTATGTTGTTCTATGTCCTGCTGAGTTAGGTAGCTTAGAGGGAAAAAAAGTGAAAATAATATTCCGTAAAAGAGTAGTTGTTCAATAAAGTGTTTTTCAGATTGGCTTAATTCAGTACATTTGGAGAAAAGGTGCTTGTGCTACTAGGATTGTGTGATAGCCACCTGTTGGTCTGCACAGGAACTGGAGAAAGAAAACTAAAATGTACCATAGCACACTCCCATCATGCAGTGCAGCCCATATCTTCTGATACATAGAGAGGAAAATCAAAGCACCTAGAATCGAAAGTGAATTGCAGGGTTTTGAAAAGTTGTAAAATATGTTTTGATGTTAGAAAGCTTAAAGCTTGTAATGAAAGTTATTTTAACAAAAGTGAAATAGTAGCAATGATATTTCCAATAGGTGTGTTCCAATTGTTTTCAAGTATATGTACATCATGTTTAATAACTCAATTTATAGTATTCTGAAAGTAAATCAGTGTGAGTGTACTCATTTATTCAAAGACTATTAGTCATATACTCATTGCCATGTTACAAGTGGATTAAGCCACTCGAAAGGATGGGTGTACAGTGGAATTAATCCTTGGTTGGTTGGTTGGTTGGTTGGTTGGTTGGACCCCACCAACCATGGATTAATACCACAGTAGACCCATGCTTTCTCGTGGCTTAATCCTTACATATCACTGGCCCTGTGCTTCTTAATACAATAAAGGGTCCTTGCCATTTCATCAGCATTTTATTTTCTGACTAGATGTAGGCAACAATAGTAATACCAGTTCCCCAGGGAGAAAATTATTTTCATGTGTCCCCTGATCATAAGTCTGTTTCTGCTTCCCTTGTGTTTGCACTCCCATCTTATGCCATTATGGGTATACCTCATTAGTCTCTGGTGTGGCTCTTTCATATAGGTAGGTATTCCCATGTGCTTTAAATCCTTGCCCTCCTCCCAACATTTTTTCACTACTTCCAGTGATCCTCGGGGATTCTTACCATAAAGTAGTTCGAAGGGGGAATATCCAGTGGATGTCTGAGGGACTTCATGATAGGCAAATAAGGTGAAAGGGAGATACTTGTCCCACTCATTACCTTCTTCATGAACAATCTTCCTCAATATCCTCTTGAGGGTTTGGTTAAACCTCTTGATGAGTCTATCTGTCTGTGGATGTTAAAGGGAAGTTCTTAGTGCCACAATACCCAGGAGTCTGTATAGCTCTTTTAATAAAGCAGCATTAAAATTACTACCTTGATCTGTTATTATTTCTTTGGGTTTTCCTACCCGACTAAACACTTTGTTCAACTCCTCTGCTATTTTTGTAGTGGTCACTGACCTCATAGGAATGGCCTCCGGGTACTTACTAGCATAGTCGCAAATGACCAGGATGAACCTGTTGCCTTTCTTACTTTTTTCAGGGGCCCCACCACATCAATTCCTATTCTCTCAAAAGGGGCTGTCACTAAAGGTAAGGGTATCATGGGAACCAGGTCCTTTGTTCCCACCTATGTAACGAACTGGCAACTTTCACAGGCCCTGCACTAATTAGCCACATCCTCATGAATCCCTGGCCCCAAAAAATATTGGGCTAACTGGCCTAGGGTTCTGTCTCTCCCTGCATGGCCTGCCCACGGGAGGTCATGACTGAGATACAAAAGAGCCTCTCTAAAAACTTGGGGCACCAACAATTGCTCAATATGTTCTTGAGACACAGGTTTCTTACAGACATGATATAATAACCTATTCTGATGTATAATCTCAGGATTGCCTGGGGATGGTATCTGTCCCACCTTTAAAAAAAAAAGTTCTAAACTTTCATCAGTTTTTACTCCATAATCACATTAGCATTTTTAAAGATGCCAGACATAGGCTCTGGGATTACCCCTTTTTGTCCAAATACCATTGTCTTTGTTGTTTCTTCTTGGCATTATGAGAGAGTTTTGACTTTCTCAGTTCTTCAGCTACGTACCCCTGAAAAGGAAAAATGTCCCCAAGTTCTCTGCTTCTTCCTCTGCGCCCTCATCATTACTGCCACAATACTTCCTTTTTCCAGTATGAGGGAGGTAAATTCTGGGTAATCATGTCCAATCACCATGGATAGGGGCAAATGTGGTACTACTCCTGTAGTAATCAAGGTAGGACATTCCTTGATAACCAATTCTACCATTGCAGTAGGATAATTCTGCATATCCCCATGCACACACACTACACTCATGATGGGTCTCCTTTCTCAACTGGTTAGATATTCTGGCCTTATCAGGGATTGCTTACTCCCAGAGTCAATGAGAGCTGCAATGGTTTTGTCCTCAATCTGGACATTGGTGAAAAAATATCCTGGATTCAATAAAGTGAGATGTACTGAGTCATTCCTTCTTGTGGGGCAGAACCTGGCAATATGACCCAGACCTTTACAATTCCTACATACAATGTTAGGTGGAAAGGTCCTCTCAGTCCCTCCTCTGCTGTCATTCCTAGCATCATACCTCCCATACCTTGGTTCATAGGTTCATCGTGTGGGAGCATTAACTTTGGCAGTGGTATTTTCCGGGGGTCTATTGACTTTCCACTTGGAATTCAGATGGGCTGATAGGTAGTCGTCAGTCAATGTGATTGTTATTTCTACTGACTGTCATTTATGCTCTTAAACCCATAGCTGGACTCTTGGGGCAATATCTGGAGAAACTGTTCCACTACAATAGTCTCAATCTACTTCACCAACACTCTTTCCTTCTGCCTGAATCTATTTCACGACAACCCTTGAGGCATGTGAAACCTTCCTAGAGGCATCATTACTCTGGTATTTGAGGGTCCTGAACCTATGCCTGTACATTTCAGACATACTGTACCATGGAATGATCTCCTTCTTATCCAAATCAGAGGTACGGCAGATCTAGTATCCATATTTGTGTATGTCAGCAGTGCTTTTCCAGTTAAATATGGGGCCATGTGTACTACCCATTGAGTCCTAGGCCACCCACATGCTTTTGCCACTGTCTCGAATGTGGTCAGATAACCCTCAATGTCATCTGATGGCACCATCTTTGTTAGTTTTATATCTTTTGGGTTTGATCTTATCGGCCCCCATCTTAACCTTGACCACACCCCAAGTCCCGAAATGCTCTTATTGCCTTTGCCCACCTGGTGTCTTGTCTCCGTCGCTGCTGTTCTCTCACTTTCTCCATCTCCAGCTGTTGTATGGCTAGTAGTGCAAACACTCGAAGCCCTACTGGTCGTTCCTACAACTGGGTCCGTCATTCCTCTTCCATCCTCTCTTCCTCTTCTGGTAGCTCCTTGGTCTGATCCTTGCTCTTCGAGTCCGCACTACAGACTCTACTCCCGTCTTCAATATCTCTTCGGGTTTCAACACCTGTATCCAGGTCTTCACCTCCTTTTCCATATCATGTTCTCATCCTCGCCTGACATGCCTTATTACTACCTTTAGTACCAGGTCTGGTACTGGATACTGGTTTCTCTCACCACATCAAACAACCAGATCCACTTTTAACACCAATTTCTGTGGTAGGGTTTGTGGGGTAGGGTAATGAAAGCATACACGGTACTCAGAGATTTGTTCAGCACACAAATTCTGTGTGATGTTTATTTTGTAAAATAACATAGAGCAAATTATGCTATACAAAATAAAACAATCAATAATACAGTAATCCTGTCTTAAACTTCAGACTATAAACAAAAGAAAACAATAAAGAAATAAATGAGCTGTCGAATCACTTCCCTCCAGTGATTCTGCCACAGTGTAGAATACTTTAACCAGTACAATTTTCTGCCAACTTCTGTGCTCTCAGACCAACCTCTCAGGACACTCTCCCAGGATGATCTGCCTAACCTTAGCTCAGTGGCAGCTTTTAAAGTGCAATCCTCCTATGACACCAGTGTCAGCTGATCCGCCCCTTTTGTAATACAGGGAATATTCTGGCTAGTACAAACATATGGGGGATCAGACTGACTGTATATACAGAGGGAAAATATACAATTATAAGGTGTTATTTCATTCTGCCTTTAACACTCTGCCACTGAAGCTGTTGAGAAAGTCTTCTTGATTACTCGCAAATAAGAAAACTCTGCCCCTTTTCAGCTGAGTGACAGCTGGGGAGTTTCTTTTATGACAGCCTCATCATGGGGCTGCTGGCTCCTAGAAGTACATTTTTTTTCAAGAAGGCTTAGCTCAGGTAAGAGCACTCTCTGTGTAGAATACTAAAGGAAACACTCCTATATTTAGTTTCTGCACATTAGTTATGCCTTCTTTAGGATGTTTATATACAAACTGCTTTAAATAGACAAATCCCACATCTGTATTAAACACACCCAATGGCTGCAGCCAGTTGCTCTACCTCCTAGACTGCTGCTAGGATGTGAGACCACAGTGCTGCCTTAATGCTACCCTTGCAGACCGAAAAGGACATAAAAACAATAGAGTGCTAAACATTTCTTGAAACGCAGTGCAGCTTTCAAGGGCACTCGCCTCATTTCAGGACACTTTCATTAGCACAAATGCACTCGGGCACATTTTAAACAGCAACAACACAACAGTGCCCAAAAAACACTGTCCTGTCTCTGACTAAGCATTTATTAACTCTTTAGGGAACATAACACAGTAAACAAGTACATGACCAACTCTGCAGATTACATGTGCTGTTTATTTCTTTAGTCTTTATTGTTTATGTCAGTCTGCTGTTCTAGCACTCATTCTCATAAGGCCTTATGGCTGGGGAGAAAAGGAATACAAAGAGGGAATAATCAAGGAGAAGAGGTACTACTATGGGTGGTCTACCCATAGTATTAGAAAAATAAAAATAGTTATTCAGAAAAGTTTAGAAATGCTACTGCAGTTGACTGTAGGGGTACAAGAGAAATGCATAGCCTTATTTCTAACAGGGGTAGTCCTAAACTATCACACTGGGCAAGAAGAGCAGGGATAAGAAACCAAACTGGCTGAACAAGGGGTTTGAAGGGCTAAGAGCAAAACAAACAGATTTTTGAGGTTCAAGAAGTCCAGGAAGGGGAGGACAGCTAATTGTATACAAAGAAGTCCAATGAGGCTTCCAGGGTGCTTATACTGGCATGGAACATCAGGGAAGGGAGAAATACTTTTCAGATACATAAGGGAGGAAAGAGCAGCAGGGACCAGATAGTGAGGGTTAGAAAGGATGGGGGGTGGGTAGAAAACAGGGTGGAACAGGCAGAAGCACTCGATGTGTACTTCTGTTCTGTGCTCACAAAGGAGAAGGGTGGACAGCTACCTCAGGGGATGGGGAAGGTGGGCAAGGGGGAAGGGTGATGGAAAGGGATAATTATAGAAGGCAGGATGCAGGAGGGTCTGAAGGTGCTAAGGGTGGATAAGGCACCTGGTCTGGATGGCATTCACCCCAGGGTGCTGTAAGAGCTGCGGAGGTATTGGCAGTGCTGTTGGCAGACCTGTTCAACATCTCCTGGACACAGAATGCATACCACAGGATTGAAGATGGCTCATGTGGTGCCCCTCCACAAAAGTGGCCCAAAGGATGAACCAGGTAATTATAAACCAGTAAGCCTCACATCCATTGTAGGAAAATGTATAGAAGCAATCCTGAAAGAGGGCTGGTGACCTTTGGGAGGAAGATAGACCTCAGACAGTCAGCAGCATGGGTTGTCTCAGGAAGATCCTGCCAGTCCAATCTAATTGAGTACTATGACTGGATAATGAGGGAACTGGATTAAGGCCATGCAGTAAATGTACTGTATTTAGACTTCAACAAGGCCTTTGATTCAGTGCCTCATAGGTGGCTTGGGGGTAAGTTGCAGTATGTGGAGGCAGGGACAAAGATGAAAACTGGATCGTGAACTGGCTGAAGGGGAATCAGCAACAGGTGGTGGGGGGGGGACTTTCATCCCCAAGGATGGTGACAAGCGGGGTGCTGCAGGGCTCAATGATGGGTCTGGTGTTGTTTGGGTTATTCGTATTGGATATCTCACATGGATTAGTCTGTTCACAGATGATGCCAAGATAGGAGCAGTGGTGGATGACATAGAGCGGTGGCAGGGGCTACAGGAGGACCTGACCAAACAGGAGGAGTGGTTAGAGAAGTGACAATTGAGCTTCAATGCAAAGAAGTGCAAGGCTATGCACTTCAGAGCAAGGAACACGGGGATGGACTACCAGTTGGAAGGGGTTCAGATAGGGGTCAAAGAGGAGGAGAAGCACCTAGGGGTGATCATAATGGGTATCATGAACAACTCAGCTCAGTGCTGGATGGTAGCAGCTAAGACCAACACAATGCTGGGGTGCATTGCAAGAGGAATCTCCTCCAGAAATAAGGATGTGATCCTGCCACTGTACCAGTCACTAGTCAGGCCACATTTGAGTACTGTCTGCAGTGCTGGTACACATTTCAAAGAAGGATATCAGATTGCTGGAGAGGTGCAGTGCAGGCAACTAAAATGCTTCCATGGGCTGGAGGGCAAATACGAGGACAGGCTGACTGGGTTGAATATGTACACCCTGGAGGAGAGGAGGATTGGGGTGATATGATTAAGACATTCAAATACTTTAAGGATTAACAAAATTGGCACAGAAGGGATATTTAAGCTGAGATGGGGAAGGGACATGAGAGGGTATGGTCTCAGGTTGGAGGGTGGAAGATATCGGAGAGAGATGAGGAGGCATTTTTTCACAGAGAGGGTGGTGGAGAAATGGAACACTCTACCCAAGGAGGTGGTATCCTGTAAGACGGTGGGCAGTTTTAAAAGGACATGGGACAGAGTGCGAGGTGGGTAAAGGTGAGGGGAATGGGGGGCAGCAGCAATATAAGGGTGCTAACTGTGCATTCGAGCAGACTTGATAGCCCATGAGGCCTGTTTCTGCTGGCAGACTTGTATGTTCTTATGTACATATGTTTGTATGACTATATCTGGGAGTGGCCATGCTATCACCTCTGTTGCCTTCTTTAGTATCCTGGTGTAAGTTGTCAGGCCCCTTAGACATATGTACTTTCAACCATTTAAGATTCTCCAACATCCTTTTTCTGTTATTTAGAGCATGCCACCTGAGCCCCTTCTCTCTCATCTTCCTCTCTTAACCCTACATTCTAGCTGCAGCCCATCCTTTCTCCTGGTAAATACTGAGTGAAAATAATTGTTCAGTATCTCTGCTTTCCTTCCCCCCCTTCCTTTCCCTCTTCACTCTCAAAATACCCCCTTTGACCTTGCACTTCTCCCAGATGCACCAGAAGAATGCATTTTCCCCTTGCTTCACACCCAGTGCCAGCCAGAGTTCTGTCTCAATTTTATACCCTAACCTCCCTGCTAGCTTCTCTTGTTGACTCCAGGTGCTTTTCACTTTCCCTTTTTGACCCTCACTACCACCTTTGCTTTGGCCATGAAGCATAATGGTCCGTTGCTTTTTTCGTTTTGATAACTTTGCAAATGAGCGTTCTGCTGCTTCCACTGCTGATTTTTAAAAAAAACTACCCACATTTCTTTTGCCCCTATACCATCACTATACCCTTCATCTATTTTTTCCCAATTGTTCCCTTATTTTGCATGTCTGCTTTTTTGAAGTCCTATACCCGTACTGAATTTGCCCCTTTGATGGTCCCTATTTGGACCTCCAGCACTACCACTCTGTGGTCACTGGAACTGAGTGCTTCAAGCACTACTACTTTTGTGATCCTCTCATTGTTGGTTAGCACCAGATCCATAAGAGCTCTCTCCCTTGTTAGGTATTGAACTAGCTGATCTAGGAATGCCTCTTGCCAGTCATCCACCGAGAGCTGATTCCTAATACTTTTTGTTGTTAAAACTTTCAAGTCCACATCCAGCACATTAAAATCCCCCCTTACCACAATCTCCCCTTGATTGGACATCATCATAAGTGTATCTCCCAGTCTTTCGTCCACTCCATTGATCCTGACCTGGTGGACTCTAGACTACCCTAATCTGGATTTGTTTCCCATTCCCGGTTGCTAATAGTATCCACGTGGTTTCTAAGTTATACAACCCCCAAGGCTATCTATTTCAGTTGCTCTATCCCCTTTTTCATACAGTGCTACCTTCCTTTGCCTTGTCATTTCTGAATAATTAGTACCTCAGTAAGGTCATGTACCATTCAAGGTTTGAGCATGCCCATCTCACTATTACTGCCACCATGTCAAGGCTTCCTCCTGTTGCCATCGCCTTAAGTTCCAGCATTTTGTTGCCAAGTCTTCTTGCTTTGGTGAACATCATTTTCACAATATTTTTCCTGCCCCTCATTTACCCTTTGCCCTAGGCACCTTGATTCTGCTGCAGTAAATGATGGAAGGGGGCAGTAAACTGCTTGTATGTATCAGTGTGTGTGTGTGTGTGTGTGTGTGTGTGTGTTTACCACTGTGATGCCCATGTTTCTCCCAGTACCCTGCAAGCCATCCCTTTTAAATGGTCTCCATCCCCTCCAGGTCAAGTCCTAGTCATTGATAAGACAAAATTCCTCATCCCTGCAATCCCTTCAGTCATGCATTTAACTGGAACATGTGTAACGTCTATCTGGTTTAGGTATGGCCACAGTAACACCTTGAAGAAGGTCACTTCCACTGCTCTTTTCTTTACTACTTTCCTCAGAGCACAGAAGTCTGTTTCCCTCTCCGATGAGTTGCCCACCCTGGTAAGACTTGTAAGTCTGTCTGCTGTTGCTGCAGGAAAACAGTTGATCACCTTTTTGCTATCAGGCATGAACCCCAGTTCCCTGCCAGTGTTCCTTACTGTTAAAGTTCAAAGTGATTTCACTGACCCAATTGACTGATGCTGGTGGAGGGGAGTGACTATTGTGCCCCTCCTAGTTTTTTCACTGAACATGTGTTTTTGCAGCTGTATTGGCAGATTTTCCTGCTCATGCTGAGGACAGGGTATTATATACAGTAGCTCTCAAGCACCTAGAGGAGGAAGAGAGTCTGTACATTTAAAAACAAAATTGTCTCTGAAAAATAAAACATTAGTTGTGACATATGTTTGTTTACTGTTTGTATCAAGAATGTTTGGCCAAAAATGAACATATTTTGTATGGGCCAAAATATGTAGAGCACAAATCTGTGTAGCCAACAAATACTGTACAAGGTACTACACTCTGGTGTCTTCCTGCTACACTATTGGAGGAAATGTACTTGAGATTCATAACAGACTAAGGGTTTGAAACATGATAAGCAAGGGATGCTGCTGTAAAGGGATGGAAAAGAATGCTGGGGTGCATGTAAAGAGGGTAGCCGACAGAAAGGGAAGTAATCCTGCCATTTAAGAAATGCCCTGGTCATCATGCCCTGCCCAGAGAATGTCTTGCAGTTCTGGGCTCTTCAATATCATTAAGGCAATAAAGAGGAGCAGCGCATGGCCACCAAAATAGTCCAGGTTATGGGGAGTAGAAGCTATGAGTTGGGGCTGGAAACCCTAACATGCTTAAGATGGAGAAAAGATTGCATAGTGAGGACATGATGGCAGTCTTCACATACTCAAGAGATCAACAAGATCAAACAAATAACAAGCATTTGTCAATGTTCACTTGCAGGTATTTGCAGTGGTGTTTGGCATGTATGGTGCTTTCACCCTAATGCCTCTGCGCGACATGGTATTTGCACAATAAATTGTTTACGACCTTGTTGTTACCCCCATTGTGCGCTACATAGGCAGAAACATGTTTTGGGAGGATGTGAAAATGAAAGCTGTACTGCTCATAAGGAAGTGTGGTAAAATGGCAATGTTGAAAATCTGGAGTGAAATATTGAAAATTCGCAAAACCTATGAGCGTGCGTGGGAACTGTGCAATGCACGCTCGTAAAACAGTCATTTGTAGGATTTTTTCACCAAATTTTCAACATTACCATTTTAAAACCTCTGCTAATGAATAGTGTCACAGTGATTTTCTTACTGTGTCTCATACATTGATTTCGCACACCGACTGCGCCATTGTGCACTACATAGGCGGAAAGAAGTTTTGGGCAGGATGTGAAAAATGACAGCTGTACTGCTCATAAGGAGGTGTGGTAAAATAGCAATGTTGAAAATCTGGAGTGAAAATATTGAAAATTTGCAAACTTACTAGCGTGCGTAGGAACTGCGCAACGCAGAGTCATAAAACAGTTATTTTTAGGAATTTTTTCACCAAATTTTCAGCACAGCCATTTTAAGACCTCTGCTCATGATCAGTGTCACTGTGATTATCTTAATCTGTCCCATACATTGAGTTTGCACACCGACTGCGCCATTGTGCGCTACATGGGCAGAAACACATTTTGGGCAGGATGTGAAAAATGACAGCTGTACTGCTCATGAGGAGGTGTGTAAAATGGCAATGTTGAAAATCTGGAGTGCAAATATTGATCATGAAACTTACTAAGTGCGTGGGAACGCTGCATAGCGCCGCCTTCATCAAAACAGTCATTTTAGAATTTTTCACCAAATTTTCAACATAGCCAATTTAAGACCTCTGCTCATGAACAGTGTCACTGTGATTTTCTTAATGTGTTCCATACATTGATTTCGCACACCGACTGCGCCATTGTGTGCTACATGGGTGAAAACACATTTTGGGTGAGATGTGAAAAATAACAGCTGTACAGCTCATAAGAAGGTGTGATAAAATGGCAATGTTGAAAATCTGGAGTGAAAATATTGAAAATGCGCTAACTTATGAGCCTGCGTAGGAACTGCGCAATGCACGCTCATAAAACAGTCATTTTTTGGAATTTTTGCACCAAATTTTCAACATGGGGATTTTGGGACACCTTCTCATGAATGATGTCACTGTCATGGCATTATTTGAGGCCAAAGAGTGATTTCACGCAGTGACTGTGCAGTGCCTGCGAAATCACCCTTCAGGCCCGAATAATGCCATGACAGATCATTCATGAGAAGGGGTCCCAAAACCCATGTTGAAAATTTGCAAAATTCCAAAATGACTGGAGATATGCATAAAGTTGAAACCCCCTATGTAACCCATTATACAGCTTCCGGCATTTCCTCAGTTTTGCGGCGGTTTGAAGAGTGCAGATGTGTTCGGTCCACGAGATCGTCGTGCAGGAGTCCGGAGGTAAGTATGGGGTGAGGGGGTGTGGGAAGGCTGGGTCCACAGTGGGTGGGTGCGGGTTGTGGGGGGCTGGGAGCGTGCGCGGGACCGTTTTGTTTTTCAGGTTAAAAAAAAAAAAGACGACGGGACCTTGCTGCCAAGGGTGTGCTCCCAGCATCGCAGAAGATGGCTGGGGGTGAGAGCTGACGGGGATTTGGCACCTCATTGGCAAAGTAAGAGCGAGTTTGCCACGCTGGGGTGGGCTCCCAGCGTGGCAGCAGACGGCTTGGGGGCTGTGGAGCGATGGGGACTGGCACCCCATCGGCAACAACATTTGCCATGCTGGGGTGACTCCCAGCGTGGCACCAAAGCTTTGAGGGGGCAGTGTGACGGTGTGGGGAGGTAGCCGTGATGCAGGGGGCTGCTCAGTATGGCAGCGGTGCTTTCCTTTGAGCAAGAGGAACACCGCTGTCATGCTGGGCTCCTGCACCGTGGTGCAGGACTCCCATGCCTGCTCAAGGGAGCAGTTCGTTGGGTGGAGGAGCTCAAGTGTGCTACTCTCCCAAAAGCATTCTTGCGCATGCGTGCAGCTGACGTAAAAATGTTTGCTCACTTTTGCTCAGCGGGCGCAGGAACATGCCCTTAAGTTCAGGGCACATAATACAGGGTAATGTTCAGTGGAAAACCTATAGAACAACTGGCCATCGACAATGAACATGAAGATAGTACAGACCTTCCAGGATGATTTGGTACATTTATGATTACTTGGTGAATTACATGGTACCCTGGATAGTAAAGTCAGAGGGTTAGCCCTATAAATTAGAAAATGCTCAAATGGTATGCTTATTCATCACTGCTAATGAAGTATGTGAGGGGAGCTCAGCCCCTTCCAACCTTAAATTGCTATGTCACTATATTCCTTTAGAACATATACCCCAAACCCATCACTTAGTTAAGATATGTCACTTGGGTGCTGCACAGTTTTTTCAAATTGAGCCCCTAACTAAGGATATATAATGCAGCTGTGACCTGATTCCAAATTCCAACAGTACCCCACTGAAAAAGAATTGTTGCCCCTCAGCTGTGCTCCCCTAGTTAAATAAATAATTAAACAAAACATTCAGCACAGCTCTCAAGGAATTTTACCCAGCGAATGTATACCATCCAGTGACAGTGTGTGTGTGTGTGTGTGTGTTTGGGAGCAGGGGAAAAGGATACTCCTCAACTCTGATTCTGACCTACACCTTCAGGAATCTGACACAGTTGATCTGAGCTAGTTCGAGGTATCATCTCTTTTGGGGGGGGGGGGAGGCTGGAATGGATTTGATTGAAAACTTTTTAACTCACCCTTGATAAGTGGATTATTATTACTTTTATTTATTCCGAAGTGTGTTCTTTCTGACTCAATTTTTGCTAAAAATTAACTATTGTGTCACAGAGTAATACATCTGTACAAAACCTGCATTCAAAATGTTGAAAGAAAATTAGAGATCCAGTTTCACCCCTCCTAAATGTATCTGATTTCAGTGCACCACAAGTAAAATTAGAGCTGCATCTCTGTTAAATACTTACTATATTACTACTCTAGCTCAGATGCTGGTTCCTCAAAAGCCCCACTATGCCCTCTACCCTGGAGATCAGATCCTTTTTAAAGTACCTAGATGTAAAACAGCTATGGGAGCTCAGGCCTTTTTCCACGTTGCAGCTGTATACTGGAACTCCTTACCAACCATTATCCGCCTCGTCTCCACTCACTCCAGCTTTAAGCACCAGCTAAAAAGTCACCTACTGCAGTCTGACCCCTGCTCCTGCTTCCTTGTTTGTTTGTTGACCCAGTAAGCCCACTGGGCCTAGAAGTCCCTTTTTCAGGAGTGACCGGGGGGGGGGATACAGATGGTAAACAACTGAAATTGAACCAGATTAAGCTGTTGGTATTTTTAGTGAATGGGGGAAATTTGGCCTGGACACCAGGGAAATTACCCTACTCTTTTCGATAAGTGCCATGGGATCTTTAACATCCACCTGAACTACCAACAATCCAGGTAGATGGGACCTCGGTTTAACATCTCATCCAAAAGACGGCACTTCACAAGAGCAGCACCCCTCTCATGTTGCACTACAGTGTCAGTATTGGGATATTAACCCAAGTGCCAGATGTGGGAACTGAACCCACAGCCCTCTGATCTCCCGGCCTCAGAGACAAGTGTGCTACCTACTGAGCCACTGACACTGACACTTCCCCCGAACTCTCACTGAAACCTCTTCCGCTATTCTGGACCTGCTTTATGCCTTAGCCATACTCCTTTGCACTTACTGCCTACTGCCTTAAATCTTCAATATGTCCTTACAACTCTCCCAGTTCCCTGAAAGCTCCGAAAGTCACTATTGTCACACCAGTCCATAAAAATGGAGATCGCACCAATGTAACCAACTATAGACCAAACTCCATCCTCTCCCCTCTGTCCAAGCCTCTGAAGAACATTGCTTCGGATCAGTCTCCTACCTAAACAAATATAACCTGCTCTGTAAGCAACAACACAGCTTCCAAAAACTCCATAGCACCAGGACCACACTGGTCTAGTACACCAACTATCTACACGGGTATCAACAAATGTAATTTGGTAGGTGCTACATATATGTACTTAACAAAGGTATTTGATCTCATAAATCACCACTGCTACTGGATAAGCTATCCGTGCTGATTCTGTCTACTGAAACCCTCTCTTGGTTGATATGCTACTCTCAGGGAAGTCACAGAGGGCCAGGATTGATAGGGTACTCTCAAATGTCAAAAGGGTCATAGTTGGGGTCCCACACAGACTTTCTGAAGCATGCTCATATTCCAAAATGCTATTACATGCCAATATTGTGTTTATTCACAACAGTAACTCCCAAATGGCTGAGCTAGCCAATGATCTCCAAAACAGTTTCAAGGCCCTCGAGGAATGGTTTGAAGGAAACAAACTAGTACTAAATTACAGAAAATGAAATTAATGTTGTTCATGGGGCAGCATAAGAAGAAGAAGGCAGCCCCATTGGTCATCCTCAATACACACGGCACAGTCATGGAACAAGTTGAAACCTTCAGGTACTTAGGTATCACTTTGGATGATATTCTCTCATTTGCCACACATGTTGACAACTTAACCAACTAGAATAACCAAAACTCGGAATACTTTACAGGCAAAACTGAACCTAACCTCGGAAGCAAGACCTGGTGATCTCACTGTATTATTCCCCATCACAGACTATGGACTATGGTATCCCCATTTATTCTGCAGCCTGTGAGATAGTCCTAAATAGGATACACAAGGTTCTCAACAAAGCATGCCACTTTGGTAGCAATGCAGGTGAACTAACATACATCTGCTTCCTGTACTTCAAACTGGATGGCCCCTCTCTAAGAAAGACTAAAATATCAGACTTGCCTCATCGCTAGAAAAGCTCAATTGGAGCCTCATCCCTACAGCAATCAGTGACCTTCTTTGCTTGGTTAATAATAACTACTAAACCAGCAGTATGGCTAGATAAGCCCTCAAAGTCCGTTACTGTAAAACCAGCCTAGGGAAGTGCTCTCTTGCTACCCAAGCTGCTTGCTGTATGAATGATCTCCCCGAACCCATAAGGGGCCTACCCAAGATCTCACAGTTTAAGCCAGCCCAGAAAAAGGAACTCACAAAAATGGCAGCATGCTGCTGCCACGCATGATAAAATGGTGACTGCCAGTTATATGTTGCTTGTACTCCATGCTGCCAAAGCCTAACTCACCGGTGCCCCACAGACCAAGTCCCACTTTGGCTAGCATTGTTTCCTCATCGTACCAGTTGTCTGGGTGTTTACTAACAGCCCTTCTAGAAGTACTAGACTAGGCCCTATCTGGGCTATCACTGAATCTGTCCTAGTCCATTGAATGTACAGTAGACCAAGCTCCCCATGAGCTAGATTATGTGCCTTAGGTGTAATGTGCCTTAAATGTTATTATGTGCCCTAAATGTAGTTGCTTTAAATGTTACTGTGGCTGAAGTGGAACCTTTGGAAAAGAGAACTTGTTGCACAAAGGTGTATTTCCAAGAATCAAATAAAAAATAAATAGTTTCTTCCTGATTCCAGTTGTTTTACTATTCTCCCTCCCTTCCTCAATTTCTAACTAAACCTTCCTCCCCCCACCTGGGGGCATATCATCCAGCCATATAGCACTAGATCTTAATTAATTTATACTATTGTTCTGCTGTCATTTATGTACATAAAAGCATGACCATTTTTGTTTATAATGTATGGTGAAGGCTTGTTGTGTATGGAACTCAGTGGCTTTCAAAATGTTGTTGTACTACAGTTCAAAAGGTCATGGAACGTGATTGTACCACACTGTACTACAACAACATTTTGAAAGCCTCTAGAGGCTGCACGCGCTCAGCTTGTTTTAAAAGTGGACCACACACAGAAAAATTCGGAGCAGCGGCAGCGTTACAGTCATCCCCAGACTGATGATCTAACAGGGCACCACGAAAAGGCAGGATTGACCAGATACTTTAAACTATTAAAAACTGCAGGATCAACCAGATATTTCAAACTACTCACATTAACAGAAGAATCCTTTCACTCACGCTCCTCTCGCTTAGCGAGAATCGTCCCTCCATGTTTTTTTCTGGAATCCACCAAAGGCAACTGACAGCCAATGACAGGCACGCTACAGGCGAGGGACGCTTGGTCCCCAACAACCACAGCACTAACCTTAGCAACCTGACTTGAATACCAGACTAAAATGCAGTAGAAAGAATTCCTTTTACGGCTTAAAAAGAATTAAAATGCTCACTTAATTTATCGTAGGGGCACCATACACTATAAAAAATAATGGATGGGCAATGTTATGCCCAACCGGTGTGCTGTGCCACTTCGGGGTTCTGATTCCCATGGACCTCTCGAGCGTCGCTCTCGAGGTCATAGGGAATCAGAACCCCTCAGTGGCACAACACACTGGTTGTGCATACTTGCCCATCCACTATTCTCTATATTGTACATTGCTGTTGTTTAATACTCATCCCTGAGATTTTTATACATTACTGGTGTATTAAGCTGACTGCAATGCTTCTTTTTTCCCTTCAAACTGATCTTATATTTTGAATTTAATGTACTTCTACTTCTCTGTATTGACTGTACTTGATTTATGCTCTCCTGGGCTGTGCCTGAAAATAGGCATTTTCTAAGTTTAGTGCACCTACCCGGTAATCAAAAACAAATAAAAAGTTGAAAAAGTTAATTTTAGCATTGCCATTCAGGTTATAACTGGAAAATGTGCAGCATGAAATAATGTATTTTCTGAGAAATTCTAGCGTGCAGCTCTGGCAACTGCTACAGCAATTGGCAAACCAGGATATGGCTTATTTGAGCAACAGAATGTGTGTTTTGATTACCACAAACAATTCTTGATTGATTACCTGTCATAAAGCTCAGAGACTGTGTAGACCACATGCCTGTTTTGTGTATATATTTGCAAACTGTTGTTTTTGGATGTACAGACTAGTCATCTCTCATTACTCGGTATTCAATCTATTTGAATACGAATTTTCATAGTATCCCTGCACTGAGCAAAGACTAATTTGCTTAACAAACACTGTATTTTCAGTACAGGATTTAACTGTTGCCAAGTATCTTGCCACACTCAGACATTTGCATTAGTTCAGTAATAAGGGCTCCATGCCCATTAAGCAAGCAGGAGGAGGCATGACTCTGACTCAATGAAGCTTTGCCTATTTTGACAAGGATTGCCAGTTTCTGTATGGCAGATGTACTGAAACACATACAAAATTGTGATGTAGTGCCCAGTTCTCAGTCATGCATTGTTATAGTGGGGAACAGGGCTAAACATGAGCCCTGTTGCTCCAACTTAAAACTTGCTGTACTGAGAAATAAAGTTCCATGCCAGTGGGCAGCTCACATCTCCCACAGCACAGACCACAAAATGCAAAAGAGGCACCCAGATATCGCTGTGTGCAAACAGGGATTGTACAAAGTAACAGTGCACAATATTAGCCCATGCACATACAGTATGTACAAAGCACAGTGCCATGATATACCATACATGCATGGGCTGGTCTGTCGACAATTCACATGCCACATCACAACCATACCTTATGGTTCACTTCTGGTCTTTTGATGAATTGTCCTATCATTTTCCTTGCTGGCTTACCTGATAGTTCAGTGGACACCCAACAGCTGTGCAGAGTAACACTCCACTGTAGCTTAATAAATGACCCTCTTGCCTAGCGCATGTCTTCCATGCACTAGCAGACATTAAAATAGTCCCACAGTGTGCTCAGTCCCTCAGTGTGGTTGCACTTGGCGTGGCTTTCTGATTGTCCCCTACTGCATTTCTTTTGTGGAAATAGCAAGGGGATCTCAAACAACTGTGATGGGTATGCTAGCAGTAACTGGCAATGTAAAATGCCAACTCTGCCTCTTCTATGCACCAGTATACTTTGATATTCACGGGTATGGAAGGCCCCAGACCCTCTCTGAGCATAGCCTTGGAAGGGTCTCAAGTGGTTCTAGAGCATAGCATCAGCACCTTTATGGCATCAAGTCAAATGAGCGCCAGATTATGGTGACTAACACAATCAGAGAACTCTCTGTTTTCAGGGGCTTCACCACGGCACCTCCCTCATGGGAGGCTGTGCCCCTCACATCCCCCTTACTAAATACATTAACTCTAGGAGGGAAGGCCTCAGGGAGGGGGTACAGAGAATTCACTGTTTGTGTCAGTCGCCATAATTTGGTGCTGTTTTGACTCAGTGCCATAAAGTAGCCACCATTACAACAATCTACAGTCTCAAGCAAGGGTCTGGAACTACTGTAAATCAGTTCACAATGATTTTCCTACTGTCCTCTGCAAACTGAGAATCAGCCCTCCAATGTCTTATGTTGCATATTATTGGCTCTCACCATCTAATAATTTATTCAGAATTTGGTTGGATAGACAAACTGAGCTAAATCATTTTAAAAGTGACTCTAGGGAGAAGAACCAGGAATATGATACAGAATACATCAAATAGAGTTCAAAAGATACATTGAGTGGCAAAAGCAAGAAAGAGTGCAAACCAATGCACTATATGTGCAGAGATAAAATACAGAAAAGCGTGGATGTGTAAAAATGACATGTGTAACCAAAGTACAAAATAGAAACATATGGTATTGTGGTACAGGAATGAATGAGCAGGGGAAGCCAATGTAACAAAATAGCAATCCTTTTTAAATTCTTAATTAATGAAATTGGTAGTAGAGGGGGTATAAAGAGCTGGAGAATGATTTGTCTAGATACAGTTGCAGGAGGGGAGTAATGATTAAAAGGAGATACTTAAAGAGCAACTCTCTATTATAATAAAAAGCTTCTCAATACTAGCTTTACATTTACGTTTTGATTTCATTGTTTTTTATGTTGGCTTGCACTTGTGCGACAGCCAACATTTTCTTGATAATGTAAAGATTTGGAGGTGTGTGTGTCACTGTTAAGCGAATGCAGGGCATGCATCAGTAGGTGCGTCCCTCATTCCCCAATCAGCCAGCAGCAGGCACTGACATCATGAATCGCTAATGTGGCCTCCGTATCTAACAAAAGGTCCAATGTAATGAGAGTGAAGCTTTCATGCAGCATGACCACAACACACCTCCTGACGAGCACACAACATGGCGGCAGTGACTGCCGCCACCTCCTGTCACAATGCCAATGGGGGAGCCCACTCCCCATCAGCATAATGACCCCCCTCCCATTTAAAATGTATGCTGAGGGGGTGCCCAATCTCCCTCGGCACCATGCACCCCCTCCAAGAGTTTTTCTTGTTGTTTATTTTGCCAATGGGAGCCCACTCCCCAGTGGCATAATGTCTCCCTGCATTTGTCCCAGTCCCCTTGGCTTGTGTTGCCCCTCAGTATGTGCCGACAATGGTGCCCAATCCCCCATTGGCTACAGCATCACCCCCGAAAATACTTAGGTGGCACACTGGGAGCCCACCCCAGCATGCCAAACACCCTGCAAAAGAAAAACTGTCCCACAATGTTTTTTTTGTAAACCTGTAAAAAGAAAATGGTCCTCACAGTCTCCTTGCCCCCTCCCTAGCTTGTGCCCACCCTCTGCACTCCCTGCCTTCCCACACCCTCCCTCTCCTCTTACTTACCTCCGGAGCCCGGCAGGGCGATCTTAGGTGGACTAGGAACACATCTGCACTCTTTAAAGCTGACCACGATCTGAAGAAATGCCAGTAAGCTGTATAATGGCAGGCAAAAATATCCACTGTGAACCTTACTGTGTCACTGGGCGCTACTTCCTGATTGCTAAGTTAGACTGGTCCGCTCACTGGCTCCTGCTACCACCACAATGGTGGCTGATACTGAGGACCTGCAATCTACACCCTAACCAAATTCTATGCACCAAATCATCTGGGCTCTCAACGTCCTGCACACAGTCTACATGTAGGAAGAAAAACAGCTGCCTCTATAATAAGTTGTGTGGTTACTGGCTATTTGCCCACCAACTCCTATTGCTTAGGGCTGGGAATGTGCACCCAAACCCTGGCCCATCTAGTCCGCTTCACCCCCTAAAACACCCAACCCATGGAACAATCGAGATAGCATCAATAAACAACCGGAGCCTCCCAAACAAGCTGGATCAACTTCAAGTCTGGACCGCAGAGCACAACCCCGACATTCTGTTGGTAGTGGAAACCTGGCTTTCACCCAAGATCACTGATGATGAGGTTGCTCTCCCTGGCTTCAATGTTTTCAGGCTTGACAGGGCTACCAAAAGAGGAGGCGGTTGTGTGATCTACATCAAGGACTCCATCATAGGGCACGTCCTTCCCCAGGCAGATCTTTGACCTAATGCCCAGGTGCTAGCAATCAAAGCCT
This sequence comes from Neoceratodus forsteri, assembly GCA_016271365.2. Classification (NCBI taxonomy): domain Eukaryota; kingdom Metazoa; phylum Chordata; order Ceratodontiformes; family Ceratodontidae; genus Neoceratodus; species Neoceratodus forsteri. The sequence goes on from CM057452.1 coordinate 1,409,892,814, forward strand.
TACTTGTGGTACACAACAAAGCCCTAACTATCGCCTATGTCTATGTCTCTCAATGAACACAAAAGGGCTTCAAGGGTATCGTGGACTTCTTCCGTTTCCTGCCCTCTAACTCTCAGGCCATCTTACTAGGTGACTTCAACATCAATTGGCTTTCACCTGATGCAAGCATATACAGGGACAATATCTCCACAGTCCACCTCACCCAGCATGTCCTCCTCCCCCACCAGGGTTAATTGCAAAATAGGCACCAGCACCCTACTAGACTGGATACTTTCAAGCAACCCAGAACGACTCACCAATGTGACACTGCACCCGGACGCTGTTAGTGACTTCTCCCCAGTTTCTTGTTGCTGGACAAACAAATTCCTCAATTCACCTTCCCACCTCACCTTTAGTAGGTTACTAAAGCGTGGGCATCTTGAGTCCCTGAAACATGATCTTGTCAGCACCAGCTGGTCACAAATCAATCACGCTACTGACATCAATACTGCTTTGGATTACTTTATCAAACATTTCATGAAAGTCTGTGACTTGCATGCACCCCACAAAAAGGTCAAAGCACGGGGGACTGTTAACCCATGATTATCATCTGACCCCATAGGAAAATTGAAGAAGCATGATCACCTATGGCACCTAGCCAGAGAATCAGGTAAACCCTCAGCCATACTAGCCTACAATCAAGCCAGAAATGCCTGCACTCAGGAAATATGCCAGGCTAAAACAAATCACTACAAAGACTTGCTTACTGCTTCCTGGGGCAATGGGAAAAACTTCTGGACCAACATGAAGGAAGTCTTAGGGAAGAATGAAAAGTCAGCACCAAACCTAATCAACATACAGGGTACCCTTACCCAGGACCCACTAACTTTAGCCAATGCCTTCAATGAAGTGTTCTCTGACCTCTCTGGGACATTTCCCCACACTTCTTCGAGGACCCACCAAGATCTAACACCTCTACTACTGATGCTCACCATCAGTCTGCCCAACCTTTTTACTTCAAGAAGCTTACCCACTCACTAGTCAGAAAATACCTTCACAAAGTGCTTGGGAAATCACAACAAGGTTCAGACACACTGGACCTCAAACTTGTTGCACTCATCATTGAAGAAGTTCTCCTCCCCATAACTAAAATCCTGAACCTGTCACTCTGCCAGTCACAATTCCCACAGCTGTGGAAATCAGCCATCGTGACTCCTGTGCACAAGAATGGTGACAGGGCATCGCTGGCAAACTACCATCTCAGCTCAATTCTGCCACTGCTCTCTAAAGCACGAGAATGCATAGTGGCTGACCAGCTGGTCAAATACCTTGTAAAATACTCAATCCAATGCCCAGAGCAGCATGGCTTCTGTAAAGGACATAGTACCTCCATGGCATTACTGGAACTCACTGATTTTATTCAACGGTCTTTCGACCAAGAACCCTAGCAGAGGCAGTATTCATTGACCTCTCAAAGGCCTTTGATACTGTCCACCACTCCCTCCTCCTAAACCAACTAACCTCCATAGGCCTCTCTGCAAATTCAACTCTCTGGTTCAAAAGCTACCTAGAACAACGTACACAAAGAGTGAAAATCAACAATGTCCTCTCCAACCATCTGCTTGTAAGATCTGGTGTCCCCCAAGGCTCCATATTGGGACCGCTCCTTTTCAGCATCTTTCTCAACTATCTACCATGCTACTGCCCACAGCAGATGCTACTCTATGCAGATGATACAGTAATCTTCACAAATTGCCCAGTCCCAGAGCAACTTGAGGGCAATCTGCAGCATAGTTTCGGGATTGTTGAGGAATGGTTCCAAAACTATAAACTAATCCTAAACAGCAAAAAAAAACCTGAAACCATGATGTTCTGCAGCACTCAGAAGAAGTACAAGTCCCATGCTGTCAACATCAGTACCTAATCTGCAGCTCTACTCGAACACACCCAGCACTTTAAATATCTTGGGGTCACACTTGACAGCAGTCTGGCCTATGACCAGACATCAGCAATGTTTCTAGGACTGTCAACCACAAACCAGTCTCTTCCACAGGCACAAGCACTGTCTCACTTCAGATGCCTTTAGACTAGCCATCAACAGCTCCATACTCTCTGTCATAGACTATGGCTTGGTTATCTATGGTGATGCTTGCAACCACACCGCCTCCACATAATATCAGGTTGCACTGAACAAAGCCTGCAGACTGCTCACAGGAGCCGAATGTCTCACCCATACCTGTGACCTCTATGCTCAAATGGGTTGACTCCAACTCAGTGGGAGATTACACTACCAAACTAGTTTGCTGGCCAAAGAGACTTTACTTGGGTATTCTTCCCCGTGGTACAGCAAACCTACTTCAACCACACAGCAGCAACTCCAAATGGACAAGAAGTGCTGCACTCACCTCTTCCATGTTCCTCATCTTCAAACAATGGGGTCAGTGCTCCTTTGCCATAGAGAACCCCTCTGGTTTAATGCCATCTGCCAGACATCTCCAACCAACCTTCTCGGGCCCTTTCAAGAGACTGCTACGCCAACATCTTTCCACATTCAGCACCTGTGACTGCTTCCATTAGTCCCCTGCACAGTAGTTTCTGCCCTGCCTCTTAGCAGCTCTCTGCATTGGCATGGTCCTGCAACCTCAACCTCCCCTACACTCCCTCCCTCCTCCCTTGCCCTACTACCTTCCACCTAGTGGTTTGCTGCTCTGACTTTGCACTCACCACCTTCCAACCTCCACCACTCCCCCACACCCAGTCCTTGACAAAGTCCATGACTGTTGCAACTCTCTTTCTCACCTCACCACCCTCCCCACCTACTACCACCTTATCCCTCTCTAACCTCCTTGTTTCCTACCTCCAACTATTCTCTCTGCTAACTACTATATATACAGACTGAGGTATCTTACCCTCTATTGTTATGTCTTGTATGTAAACCTGTTTGTATAAACCCCTGTAATTATTGTCCATGTTTTATTTCTCTGTTGTCTAAACTTTTGTAATACTGTCTTCCCTCCCACTGATGCAGAACCTTGTAAACAAGCTTCCAGCTCAAAGGTGTTAACTCTAATTATAATAAATAAATAAATAAATAAAAATAGGTTTTTTTTCAATTTTGGTCATATCTCAGCCATTTTGGGAATTTTTGCACCAGGCTTTTAACACAGTTATTGGAACCCCACTCATGAATTCAGACACTGTCATGGTGTTATTCGGTCCAGAAAGGTGATTTTGTGGTCACTGCATGGAATCACCTTTTGGGACTGATTAACAAAATGACAGTGCCACTGTTACAAATTTGGTGGAAAAATCAAAAGCATGGCTGTTTTATGAGTGTGCGTTGCAGTTTCCACACACGCTCATAACTTTGAATCTGTAATATTTTCACTCCACATTTTTAACACTGGCATTTGTCCACACCTCCTTATGAACAGTATAGCTGTCATTTTACATATCCTGACTGAAATGTGTTTTCGCACATCAGGCGCAGAATAGCAGGATCGCTGTAGGAAATCAGTTTTTGGGACAGTTTGAGGAAATGATGGTGACACTGTTCATGAGAAGAACTCCTAAAATGCCTATGTTGAAAATTTGGTGACAAAATTCCATAAAATGACTGTGTTACAAGTGTGTATTGTACAGTTTCCACGCACCTTGTAACCCATAGATTTGCAATATTTTCATGCCACATTTTCAACAATGGCATTTTTCACACCTCTTAAGAACAGTACAGCTGCCATTTTCACATCCTGCCCTACATGTGTTTTCGCACCTGTGGTGCACATTGGCATGATCACAGTGTGATATCAATGTTTTGGACAAAATAACAAAATCACAGTGCCACTGTTCATGAGGGAGGTCCCAAATGCCATGTTAAATATGTGGTTAAAAAAATCCCAAAAATAATTGGGTTATGGACATGTGTTGCATAGTTTCTATGCATGCTCATAACTTCACCAATTGTTCATATTTTCACTCCAGATTTTCAGTGTTGCCGTTTTTTTACATCTCTTCATGAACAATACAGTTGTCATTTTCCATATACTCCCCAAAATGTGTTTTCATCCCTGTGTCAACAAATGGTATAGCCACTGTGCAAAACCACCTTTCAGCTAACAAACTGATATTGTCGCTTTTCAAGAGGAGGGCTCACAAAAAGCCCATGTTGAAAATTTGGAATGAAAATACCAACAGACGACTACGGTGTTACAGTTTCCAACTGTAGTACCCCACCCTGTAGAAAGTGACTGGCATCAAGAGTGTGACTTGGGATCATCGGCTGTAATGGTCATGCCATCCCCCCCCACCTGCAGCCAGTGACAGGCATTGTGGTGTGCCTTGCACTGTTGGCCACAAAGTTCACCTCTTTCTCCTGTACTGCACCCACCTAAGTGTATTTCCTTATGGAATGGGGTAAGTATAATGCCCAAAGACCACAAAGAACACCACACCACTTGTCAGTGTGTACAGGGTAGAGTGAAGTACAATGGCATGAGCGTTACAGCCGACGACCCAAAGGCACACCCCAATGCCTGTCATTCTCTACAGGGTGGGGTTGGGGTTGTCGTCACTTCAATACTTCATTGCCATTCCTATTATGCATCTCTAACTCCAGCACTACAAATGCCAATGCGGGTGAGACAACATTCGGCATAGACAAATGCTTGTTTAATTCTATGTTAGTTTTGTTTTACTTTTGCTGCTGTCAGTCTACTAAATATTGTAGATAATGCAGCAATAATCTCACTGAATCTTTCTAAATGTATCTGTTTCTACCCTGCTAACCACAGAGCTGCTGTTTGTGATATCACAATCTGTTGTCATGGTGAGCACTATGATGTCATAAACCAAGGCTCTGTGAGGCTAAAAAGGGAGAGGCAAATATTTTGAGTTTTCTATACAGATATAGTGTACGTTAGAATGTTGTATTGCATTGAAATCTAACTTTCCCTAGTCTTGTTGTACCATCGATGTGATGTCACAGTGTCGATGTACCATTGTGAGTATGTCACATTGATGGTACAACAGCTCTGACCATGTTTGCTCATGCGAGTCTCGTTCGTAGGCGACAATAAAATGGCCACCGCAGTTCATCGGAGACACAGGAGGACATTTAAACTGTCAGTAAGTGCTGTTTTTTACATAGTGGCTGACATGCAGCAGGACAGCTGTATTTCTTTTTAAATTTTTGATCTCACAGTATCTTTGTGGACTGGGAAGGAGTGCAGTGTTTTTACGGACACGGGCAGTTAGGGGTGGGGGGTCACCGACATCAAGGCATGACTGTGGATTCAGTCAACAGCTAATGTGTTTACTTTTGCCCATACACTATAAAAGACAGTGGATGGGCAACTGTAAACAATAACACTGCAGTCCACTTCTCGAGGATTCATGACAACCTCTCAAAGTGAACAACAGTGTTGTTGTTCACTGTTGCCCATCCACTATCCTCTATGTTTTAAATGGACTATCAAGATGTGCTGCAAACCTTGGAAAGAAACTCTGAAAATGCAAAAAGTATTCTCTAGTTAAATATTTATTTTTAAATTCAGTATGCTTTATTAAGTTTTCAAACATAAACAACAAGCCAACACACAACAACGAACACAGACCCCCCACCTCCTCCCTCCCCGCATAAGAGGAGTAAATGGCAAAAAGCAACTCATTGTCCAATAAATAGAAAACATAGGGGACCCCCCATTGCAAATAAATTAAAGTAAAACATGTTAATAAATACAAAATATCACCCAACTGGTATCACTCTAATGGAAGAAAGAGAGTATAAATTATGTAATCTACTCCATCTTTTTTCATACAAGTCCATTCCATTATGAAGACTTGCTATCATCTTCTCCATCCTTAAACTGAAAAAAAGTTCTTGCAGCCATTCATGATAAAGTGATACTTGATCAGTCCAATGGTGAAGGACAACCTGTTTAGCAGATAGGAGATCATGGCAACATGGTGCTTCTTTTCCTGCACCGCTATCCCTGTATAATCTCTAACAATACATACTTCAGGAGTAAAAAGTCCTCCTAAACCTAAAAGTTAGTCTAGTCTGGTTTTAATCTGAGCCCATAAGGGAGCAACATTAACACAGTCCCATAATATATGAAATAGAGAGCCCTCAGCATTTCCACACCTCGAACAAAGAGGGGAACTCAGTTTACCCATCTTTGTCAACTTCAGAGGAGTATAATACATTATGTAGAATATAAAATTGGTTAAGGTGATGTTTGTCATTAGAAACATACTTATTGGTCAGCCTGGTGGTGCTGAGGGTTGAGGCAGGTGGATGCCACACCTCATACCATGCCAATGACCCGTGTCTGGGAGTGAGCACAGGTCATTGGGGGTCGGCAGGGGTGGAGAAGGATGGCGCATCCTTGAACAGCTCTCCTTCACCGAGGTGGGGGGCCTCCCAACAGTCAGTGCTTGCCTGGCCCTGCGGGGCTGAAGACTGGCACACCAACAGTGTGCCAACAAAGGGGAAGAGGCGTAGTCATTGGAGTGCTTTGGGAAGACGTCGGCGGCAGTGCATCGCCAGATGGCATTGCATGCTCCACTACCAAGGAGGGAAAAAGTGGAAAAAGAGACATCCTGGTCAAGTGACTTGATGGTCATCCAACGGAAACTCCTCTCTGTGGGTGTCACCTGAAACTGGATACAGACAGGGTGGGTGGGTTGGGTGCTCCCCACCACCCTGTAGCAGGGGTAAGCCGCAGGGAAGAAGGCAAGGACCCTAAGGGAGCACTGTGCAGATGGATGGTGGCCAGAGTCCCAGGGGATGCCAGATAATGGGATCAGACCAGGGAGAAGGTAAAAAATTACTTATAAAGATCTTCCATATCTTCTTCCAATTAAAATTCTCTAGTAAATTGTAACAGCTAAAACATCTTAATAATGAAAACACATGCTGAAGTGCAGCTGTTCTTTAATGCTGGGAATTGAGGTGGAAAGATGCATAGGTAGATAATGGCTATTCCAAAGAAAAGGGTATTGAATGGAGAATGCAGGCTAGCCAGTAAAGTACTTATAGTGAGGAATGGAAAGGAGTGGGCATCAGCGAGCAGAGGAGTAGGGTGAATGCATGGGAGAGATGACTGCAGATAGGTATAAGGAGACAGGGAAGAAACAGTGCCCTTATAGAAAAAACACTGGAGGACACCCCAAAACACAAAGGGAGGAGGTTGAGGTGATGAGAACAGTGATCAGTAAGAGGCAGCATATTTGGAGCAAAGTGGCAGAAAGAACGAAAAAAAAATGGGTCCAGTCTAAGCGCAAGCAAATGTGAGACTTGACAACTTCTATTCAGCTTTAATTGATACACTCTTCTTCAATTCAGCTGTAACACTTTGGAAAAGGGACTTCGGGTCCTTGAAACATAGAAACATAGAAACATAGAAACATAGACTTTGTGACGATAAGGACCACTTGGCCCACCAGTCTGCCCATTACCCTACCTATTGGATAAGCTGCAGATTCTAGTTGACCAACAGCCTACTTCCTGCAACCCCACTATAATTGCCTTATGTCTGTCCATGCATGTTTGAATTCCTCCACTGTTTTAGATCCCACAACCTCTCAGGAAGGTGGTTCCATCGTCCACCTCTCTCCATGAAAAGAATTCCTCACATTACCCCTGTGCCGTCCCCCCTCTAACTTTAAATTGTGCCCTCTTGTTTTTACGCATCTCTTTTTCTGAAAGATGCTACCCTCCTGGACTTTGTTGATTCCCTTGAGGTACTTACAAGTTTCTATCACGTCCCCCCATCCCTCCTTTCATCAAGGGTATACATATTAAGCTCTCTCACTCTCTCTTCATATGGTTTCTGATGTTGACCCTGCACCATTTTAGTTGCCCTCCTCTTGATTGCTTCCATCCTGTCTATGTCCTTGCATAGATGAGGTCTCCAAAACTGCACACAGTACTCCAGATGGGGTCTCACTAACTGTCTGTACAGAGGGATAACCACTTCCCCTTTTGTACTTGTGATGCCCCTCCCTATGCATCCCTGGCTCTCCTTACTGACTTCTCATATAGCTTACCCACCTTTAGGTCATCTGATATGGCTACCCTAAGTCTCTTTCCATTTTTGCTGTTGTTAGTACCTCTCCTGCTACTGTGTACTCTTCTCCTGGATTTTATTTCCCAGGTGCATTACTTTGCACTTCTTTGCATTGAATCTAAGTTGCCATATGTCTGACCATTCCTCTAACCTTGCCAAGTCCCTTCTCATCCTTTCTACCCCTCCTTGGGTATCAACTCTGTTACAGATATGTGTGTCATCTGCAAAGAGGCATACCTTTCCTTCCAGACCCTCTGCAATGACACCTATAAAGACGTTAAAGAGGACTGGACCCAGTAATGAGCCCTGAGGTACTCCACTAGTAACCCCCCTTTCTTCAGAATGTGTTCCATTGTGTTGAAATGGGTTGAAATGGATGAGGGCAATCTAGCAGGCTAAAATGAGAAATCAATTCATTCACCACCTCACACCCACTTCAGTCAATCCCACCCTCTTCCACACTCCACTGTTCTAGAAGTCTGTTTTTATTTTGATAAACTCAGATCTTGAGATGTGTGAAATTTGCAAAATTCACACCATTGATTAATCCACAAATTTCATACAATTTGCAGCATGCAATTTGAGAAATGTGTGCACATTGTGACCACCAATTGTGTGAAATTCACCCTGGATCATGAAATTTTTCCCATGAATTTCATGCTTCATGGTGATATTTGTGCTCCACAGAGAAATTCATGGTGTAATTCATATAATACCTGAACCATATCTTACTGCTGCCCTCAGTCACGCCTCCTCCAACACCAACACTCTTGACCTCAGAATTCTTCGGCTTTCCCTTAAGGAAGTCCTTGCCCCTCTCATCCACATTTTAAACCTCTCCCTCTCCCTTGGCAAATTCCTGCCATTTGTTAATCCGCCTATATCATGCCCATATATAAAGGTGGGGACCGATCCTCTGTAACAATTGTAGCCCTATCTCATACTACCCTCCCTCTCCAAAGCCTTAGAGAGGATAGTTTCGGATCAGCTCGCTGACCACCCCAATAAATATAACCTACTCTGCAAACAACAACATGGTTTCGTAAAGGTCACAGCACTACTACTGCCCTGCTTGAACTAACATCTCACATCCACACTGCACTGGATAAAGGCCACATCACAGGTGCGATCTTCATTGACCTCACCAAGGCCTTTGATACCATCCATCATTCACTACTCCAAACCTCTTTGCTCAACCTGGGTCTCTCACAGGAAGTAGTGGGTTGGTTCGCTGACTATCTTGCCAACCGGACCCTTCAAGTTAAAATTGTTAATACCCTATCACCTAAATCTCCTGTCCTCTCGGGGTCCAACAAGGTTCCATTTTGGGTCCCCTCCTATTCAGCCTCTTCCTAAACTCCCTCCCCGCATCCTGCACCTCCAACTTATTACTATATGCAGATGATGCTGTCATGTTCTCCTCCAGCCCTGACCCCTCCCAACTCCACCACTCCCTCCAGTCCTCCTTTAATGCGGTCGAAAGTTGATTCTCCTCACTAGCGCCTTATTATCAACTATAAAAACCAAGGGTATGCTATTACTTTTCCATAGAATTCAGGACTGGGCTCTTTCCACATATACTATCAATGTCCCAGACTCCCCTGAATTTGTGCATTCGTTCAAATACCTGGGCATCACTTTGGACACTGGCCTTACCTATCATGAGCACATACATCAATTATCTAAGGCCCTAAATATCAGGCTAGGGCTCCTGCACCGCTATAAACATTGCCTTACCCCAGAGGCCCTTAACACTGCTATATCCTCCTCGGTACTCTCCTGCTAGACTATGGTCTCCTGTCTTTTTGGAGGGCTAACTCCTCAGCCCTGATAGTCTTAGACTCGTCCATATCAAGTCCTGTCATCTTATATTAGGATGTGACACACTTACCTATACCTGTGCTCTATATAAGGATACCAATTGGCTTAACCTAGACAACAGAATCAAATTCCACACTTGTGTCTTGGCAAAAAAAATACCTTGGCCTCTCCCCCACTGCATACACCCCTTTAATCACTAAGGACTCAAAAGTTAAGCACACCCATAGCTCTGACACCCATCGTTTCTCCATCCCTTCCTGTTGCACAGCTCAGTTCTAAAGATCCTTTTATTACAGGGCACCCTTGTGGATGAATAACCTACCCTCCTCCTTGTGTTCTGATCAAAGATTTGGTAATTTTAAAATGCACCTTTGGGCTCACCTTCGATCCACAAGTGACTGCGTCTGTACATGAATCGGTGACACCTTTTCTGTCTACTACTGACAGTGGCCTCTGGCCTGCCTCTGCTAACAGCTCTTCATCTCCCCCTCCCAGGGATGTTAAGTCCAGTTTTTTTCTCTCAACTGCCTCAAACTGTTCTAGTTCTTGTTTGTTAGCTTAACTGCTCCTGTTATTAACATAGCTCTACTCTGTAACAAGTACTGCATTATGTATCTGTCCTAACTGTATTGTATACTCTGTACTGTATATATTATATGTGATATGGAACCTTTGTAAAGGAGTCTTTGACTCAAAGGTATTTCTGATCTCTGAAATAAATAAATAAAAATAATATGTGTGAAGCTGAAGCTTGTTAGACCAGGAGAAGCTTGGCAAACTCGGTGAAACGTGAATTTTCAGTAATTCGTGCGAACTTAGCAGGCAAATTTTTACCTCACAACATCTCTAGGCAGCACATGGCAGTGTGCCAGGAACCAGTCAGTTGTTTTTTTGTTAACAAAAACAAATGCCTGGGGATGGGCAGCAGAGTGAAAAGTAACTGGGTGGGGAAAGGGGCGGATTTAGGACTAGCCCAAGACACCTGGGAATTTCTAGATTGTAACTTTGTTTTTATTATTTTTCTGAAGGCTGAAGTGATCCAAAGTAGGGGAATACTCTATTCAGCAAAATTGAAGTTACAAATGCTGAATTGTGACAGATTAAAAAAAAAAAAATCGGCATTGACTCATCCTTAGTCCAGTCTGGCAAGGGTGGCTTTGGGAGCAGCCCTTTTCACCATGTTCACGAGTTAAACACCAGGATCATCTTGAGAAAATCTCATGTCTGACCTGAGAAGGAACTAGAAGGGGACAGGATCAGATCTACAGTACAGTAGCTTCTTGTTTTACATTGTTTTCATGGATTCTACTTGGTAGAATGTTTATTTTCTTTCTTACTACTAAGGGGCTAGCAGGGTATTGCTTGGGGCTGTTGGAATTTTGAAACCTGTTTTGGTAGCTAAAGTGGGCTCATTTGATTGGTTTACGGTGTGGCAGGCTGCATTTGTAGAGGCCTATTTCTTCTCTTTTAAACATAATTGGTATAATTTAACTGGTCTGTTTCTTTGAATTGGAGACCTATATCTTATAATTCCAAACCTATTTTGATGTATTGTTGGTGAAGCTGTTTGAATTGGTGTCCTGTTTCTTTGGGTAGCAAACCTATGTTGGGCTTTGAGTAGAATTGATTCATTGTTGCTGGCTTCACTAGCTGCAAAGTTTTGAGTGGGGGAAGGGTGCTAATTTGTCTGGCCAGGTCTCACTCAGCAGGGAGGCAGAGCTGAATCAGGTGTGGAGTCAGTGCTTTGGCTTCTCAGAAGGAACTAGAAGGGGGACAGGATCAGATCTACAGTACAGTAGCTTCTTGTTTTACATTGTTTTTCATGGATTCTACTTGGTAGAATGTTTATTTTCTTTCTTACTACTAAGGGGCTAGCAGGGTATTGTTTGGGGCTGTTGGAATTTTGAAACCTGTTTTGGTAGCTAAAAGTGGGCTCATTTGTTTGGTTTACGGCGTGGCAGGCTGCATTTGTAGAGGCCTATTTCTTCTCTTTTAAACATAATTGGTGTAATTTAACTGGTCTGTTTCTTTGAATTGGAGACCTATATCTTATAATTCCAAACCTATTTTGATGTATTGTTGGTGAAGCTGTTTGAATTGGTGTCCTGTTTCTTTGGGTAGCAAACCTATGTTGGGGCTTTGAGTAGAATTGATTCATTGTTGCTGGCTTCACTAGGCTGCAAAGTTTTGAGTGGGGAGGTGCTAATTGTCTGACTAGAGGCCTCAGCTACCTGATTGTTTCCAGGAAGACTTGGGCTGGTCCCACACCCAAACCCCTCACCCCACCCACCCCTGGTCAATTATTCCCTTTGTACTAGGGTTCTGACATCACTTCCTCAAACAGGCAAAGGATTTGCACCTGTCATAACAGAAGCAGACATCCAGGAAAGGAACTGCAGCAAGTGAAGAGGTGACTGCTCTCTCAGTGGAAGGAAGTAAATGCAAATCTAGGCGCTTTCATTATTACTACTTCACATAGTTATTGCATTGGGTAAAGAAGGAGTAGGAGTTGAAGAAGGTTGTGCAATGGCTACTTAAAGTATTTTTGAGCGTGGATAGGAATATAAAAAGCAGTTGCTCAACATATCTAAATGTGTGCAACAAAGGAGGTAAGGGACATAAAGAATGTTTTGCACTGATAGAGGGGGGAGAGTGGGGACTTGGGGGAGTGTTTGGTATCCTGCATCTGGAAGGGTGGGGGGTCGCTGGTGGGCAACGACAGCAATGGGTAGGGTGGTAGGCTGCAACAACTGCAGTGCACCAATCTTTCTAAACATTGCCTGGAGAGTGGTAGGATGTTTAGTGTGCAACCACATAGAAAAACTTAGAAAGGAGATTGAGGGTCTGCAGGAGGAACTAAGACAGGCAAGGCAGATTGGGGGTGGGTTTAGCCCAATACTGGAGGGAGGAAGAAGGGGAGATGAGGGAGGGCAATTTAAGCCAACAGTGGTGAGGAGAGGCTCAGAAGAAGGGAAGCAGAGACAAAGGGGCCCAGGCCAGGAAGAACGATTGCCGGGAAACCAGGTCAGGAGACAAAAGTCAAATGGAAGGAGGCAATAGGGACTTGTGAGGGAGGCGAAGAAGTGGCAAAAGTCATGGAGTGGAAAGGAGAGAACAGGTTACTATGCAGAGAGGGCAGGCATTTGTGAAGGATCTTCAGAAAATAGTTTTGTACTGCTAGAGAGGAAGAAGGTGGAGGAGGGAAGTGATGAAATTAGAGAGTAATTGATAAATGCCTGGACCAAACTGGAGCAGGGGAAGTTCTGCTGGGAGAACTGCAACGGGTAAAGGGCATAATGTGCAGGAGGAAGAAGAGGAGCTGGAAATGAGGGAGGAGATGAAAGGAAGCAAGCAGGGAGTAAGAGGGTGGAATCGTAGTGCTGGGGCCTCAATACTAAGAGGAGTTAGGTGGGGTAGCAGGCGGAGAGGCATGTCGCATTTGGGTGGAGGCCATACCAGGAATGACAGCGAAAGGGTGGGACAGTCTGTTCTGAAATATGCTAGAAGGGTAGGGACAAGCCTCATTTAATTATACATCTTGGGACAAACGACCTGGCTGACAAGACAGTGGATATAGTCCGAGGAGGTTTGAGGAACTAGCACAATTATGTGAGCGGGCAGAAAGATCAGTAACTTTTTCCGAGATACTTCCGGTGCCAAAGGCAAGCACAACAAGAAAGCTGAGAATAGAGGAATTTAACAGATGGCTAAGAACCTGGTGTTGTGCTAAAGGGTATGGGCTGTTGGGGGAGTGGGGAGGGACCTGGGAAGACAGTAGTCTCTATGCCAAGGACAGACTACACTTGAGTGAGGAAGGAAAGAAAGTGTTGAAGCAGAGGATGGAAGAATATATAGAGGAAGTTGGGAGTTTAAACTAGGAGTGGGGGGTGGCAGTTGGGGAAGAGATATGCAGAGACCACAGGTTGGGAAATCATATGAGCTTACCCCCCATAACAGTGACAAAGGACAAATGGCAAGTACTATTGGTGATGCTAGGAAAGGAGGGCAGGATGGGAGGAGGGGGAAGGGTGGAAGGTGGTTACCCTTAATGCTAGGAGCCTTGGGAGGAAAACTGCAGAGTTGCAGGTTCTCATGGCAGAGGGAGAGGTGGACATTGCAGCCATCACGGAAACATGGGCCACCCAAATATAATGACTGGGACCTGTCTGTACCAGGGTACAGGTTATTTCGAGGGACAGGGTGACTGGGAAAGGAGGGGTGGCACTATATGTGAAGGAAGGACTGAAGTGTGTAAGGAGGAAGGGAGGGTAGTACAGAGTCACTTTGGGTGCAAATCCAGGATTCCAAGAATAGGAGTCTTAGAATGGGAGTGGTGTACAGGCCACCATCTCAGATGGAGAAGTTAGACAGGGAACCAGCGGGACAGATCAGGAGGACTTACGTAGAAGGGTAGTGTGGTAATTGTGGGGGACTTCAACATGCCAGGAGTGGACTGGAGCACCCCAACAACCAGGAACAGAAGGGAGAGGTACTGCTGGATGCCTTCCAGGACAGCGTCCTGCTGCAAATGGTCCGTGAACCAACCAGGTTAGAGAATACCCTTGACCTTGTGCTGGCAAATGGGGACTTTGTGAGAGAACTTACAGTGGAGGAACCGCTGTCAGGGAGTGACCACCACTCAGTATGGCTCACATTGGATACGGGCAAGGAAGGAGTGGAATCTGGCACAAGAGTGCTGGACTTCAGGAGGGCTGACTTTGGGAGGATGGGGGAAGTGGTAAAAAGGTACCTGGCCAGAATTCAATCTAGTATGGATACTAACCAGAGATGGGAGCTCATAAAGTTGGGGATAGCGGAGGCAACCAAAACCTGCTGCAAAGCCCAGAGCAAGAAGCTAGGGCTAAGAAACCGACTGGTTGAGCAAGGAGGTCATGGAAAAGGTAAGGAGGAAAAGAGCTGCCTTTAGGAAATACAAGAAAACAGGGAGGGGAGGACAGAGAGAGTACTTGACAGAATTGAAGGAGGTGACAAGGGCAGTAAGGGAGCCAAAGCATCTACGGAACTCAGGCTGGCACAAGGCATTAAGAAGGGAGAGACTGTTAAGTACATCAAGGAAAAAAGGAGCTGTAAGGACACATAGTAAGTTAAAGAGGAAGGAGGGGGTTGGGTGGAAGCAAGATACGATAAGGCAGAAGCACTAAATGAGTACTTCTGCTCAGTATTTACTAAAGAGAAGAGGGTGACACCCAAGATGGGAGAAATGGCAGACGCAGGGGTGGAAGTGGTGACAGATGGGGAAATCATGGAGGGCAGAGTTCGAGAGGGTTTGAAGGCACTGAGGGTGGACAAGGCACCAGGCCCAGATGGCATCCACCCCAGGGTACTGAAGGAGCTGGCAGAGGTCCTTGCAGGAACTTTGCAGAACCTATTTAATGCCTCACTACATTCCGGTGTGTACCTCAGGACTGGAGGATGGCTCATGTGGTGCCCTCCACAGAGTGGCCCAAGGATGAACCGGAAACTACAGACCAGTGAGCCTCACATCCATCGTGGTAAGCTAATGGAGACTATCCTGAAGGAGAAGCTGGTGGCCCTCTTAGAGGCCAAAGGACTACAGGACAGCAGACAGCATGGCTTCATATGTGGCCGATCCTGCCAAACCAACCTGGTCGGGTTCTATGACTGGGTAACTAGGCAACTGGACAGGGGACATGCAGTGGATGTCCTGTATCTGGACTTCAGTAAGGCATTCGACTCAGTGCCACATGGAAGGCTGGGAAGGAAGTTAGTATGAACAGGGGCAGGTGCAATGCTGGTGAGATGGGTAGGAAACTGGCTGCAGGGAAGGCAACAGAGGGTGGTGGTGGGTGGGGAGCTCTCACACCCAAGGGCAGTGATGAGCGGTGTCCCACAGAGCTCGGTGTTGGGACCAGTGTTGTTTGGGATATTCATTGCAGACATATCATGGGACATCAAGAGCAAGATCAGTCTGTTTGCTGATGATACCAAGGTTGGCGCGGTGGTGGATGACCTAGGGGATGGCAGGGGTTGCAGGATGATCTGCAAAGCTTGAAACCTGGTCAGACACCTGGCAACTGGGCTTTAATGCCAAAAAGTGCAAGGTGATGCATTTTGGGATGAAGAACCCAAGGAGGACTTACCAGCTAGGGGGAGTGCAGCTAGCCCAGACAGAGGAGGAGAAGGATCTGGGTGTGCTCATCACAGGTCAATGAACAACTCGGCACAGTGTAGGAAGGCAGCTGCAAAGGCCAACAAAATGCTGGGTTGTATTGCAAAGGTATATCCTCGAGGAGGGAGGAGGTGATTCTGCCACTGTATAGGTCATTAGTTAGACCACACCTGAGTACTGCGTGCAGTTCTGGCATCCGTATCTGAAGAGGGACATTAAGTTACTGGAGGAGTGCAGCGCAGAGCGACAAAGATGATCAAGGGTCTGGGGACTTATCATGAGAGGAGGTTGAAGGTTGAACATGTACTCACTGGAGGAGAGAGAGACAGGGGGACATGATTGAAACCTTTAAATACATGAAAGGAATAAACAAGACAGGTACAGAGGGCTGTTCAAAGTAAGGAGGGAGGGCCACCAGGGCCATGATATGAGACTGGAGCAAGGAAGGTTCAGGAGGGAGATGAGGAGACACTTTTTACAGAGAGGTGGTGGCTGGGTGGAATGCGTTACCTGCAGAAGTGGTATCAGTAGAACAGTGGACTGCTTCAAATGAGGATGGGACAGGACAAGGGGGAGGGTTAATGAAGGGGAAGGGTGGAAGGGAGGGGCAGCTGCAGAATAAGGGGTGCTAGCTGCACATTCGAGCAGACTTGATAGACCTCTAGGCCTTTATCTGCTGGCAAATTTCGTATGTTCGTATGTTCGTAGGAGAGGAAGTTAGGACTTGCATTGTTGTAAGGCCAGGGATGGAGTTTTCTTTTATTCTCAACATAACCGTAGGGAGAGAAATCAAGGTTTCCATCCAGTCACACACAATGCACTTGAATTGGAGGACTTCTTCATGGGGGGCATCAGCAAGTGCCTTGAAAATTTGGGTTAATTGGAGCCTATCTAGTCTCATTTTAGTGCAAAAAGTCTCAGAAACAGTCTTTTTAGCATGAAAAGAGATCTGATTTGAGTAGGACCAATATTAGACATACAGTAATCGAAGTCATTTTAAGGTGACAATTCCAGCTCTGAGAGTGAGACTTCTGAAATAAAATGTACAGTGCCATCCATGCTACATACAACTGTCTGTCTGTCTGTCCATGTAAGCAATAACACTCAATAGGGGTATGGGATAGTCTGGATACATGTTTGCCTAGGGGCATAGTGAGGAATCAGGCACAGCCAAGTGCCTTACTGCCCCTAGAGTGTGTATATTCAGATTAACCCACACCCCAAAGTGTGTTATTGCACTTATAAAATGGGTATGTACTGAGAAACTGCCATACTAAAAAAAGTAAAAAAAAAATCTGTCTTGATGTGAAATAGTCCCTCAATGTTCTTTAGGTTGCTAGGGACACTATTACAAGAAGTGCTGTCACTGGGTGCGCTGAAGACAGCCTTGAAGTCACTACATGTGACAGCTAGCAAGTCTGCAATTTTACTTTGAGTCTTGCCCGTGGCAAGCTACTGTCTGCGGTAGCCACTTTCGTAAAAGTCCCGCTGGTCTTCATCTGCATGGGGCTTCGCAAAATCGCAAGAACTGTGGAGTGTTCAGACTAAGAGGACAAGGGAGCAGCTTAGTAGGGATAGCAACATGATTTTTCAGTACAGAGAGCTCTTTTTAAGTGTTGTGACAGTTTTTATTTTATGTTTCTGGCTTTGTATTTTACTTGGTGAAACTGTGCCATTTAGCGAGTAATCAAGATGGCGAGGACTTCGAAATTTGAATGAAAGGTTGCTCAATGATATTTTTAGGGTGCTTCATGTTTTTTGGGGGGCTCTTGTTTTTCCCATGGTTTATCCAAAATAAAAGAGAGAGCTGGCAAGGGGTGCCAGCCAATTAGATTACTCCACTGTCTACCTATTTTCTTTCTTTCTTTCTTTCTTTCTTTCTTTCTTTCTTTCTTTCTTTCTTTCTTTCTTTCTTTCTTTCTTTCGTATCTGTCTGTTTAAATATATACTGTATCAATCAACTCCATGTAGCAAGAAAAGGAAAACATTCTGTGACATGAAGAAAACATTGAAGCTAATTTGTTTTCAGTAATATAATGCTGTAACTGAAATGGACCAATTAGACAAGCATTTCAAAATCCTTTTTGATTGTTTTGTTGGGGTCCTCTGGGTGCGGTAGAAACAGTACTTGTCTGCTGCATTTCATCAGCTGTTGGCAATATAGTAAACCATGTAGCTGTGATGTATTTAATTTACTTTAATGAGGAGCCCCCTTGATAATGTCCAGCTGAGACTGAGAATATTATATCTTGACCTGGGATAAATAGACCACAGTTTCATCGTCATATTCTCAGTTTTTTAAACGTTGTTCCTCCAACCTTCCTGCCTTCACTGCCAGTGTGTGTATTTCACTTTTTGGTGTTTCTGTTATTTACTCTGTTTCACAGCATCTCATTTCTTCACTGCTAAAACCTGCCTCTAAGGACTGGTCAGCTCTGTCTGGTTTTATTTCCAGGAGACAACATATTAATCTATAAGATGCACTTTGTTGGCTTTTTATTTTGATTGCCACCACAACTTGCTTTTTCACTTTGTAATGACGGATCCTCCATTTCTGGTGTTACTTCATGGGAATTTTACTCTTTAAATGCTACACTTTGTATGCTAATTTGTCCCTTACTGTATTGCATTGTAACTCCACTCCCCTCCCTAGGTCACACCTAAAATGAGCCTCGGCTCAGTGTGCCTTTCCTAGTATAAAATTTTAAATCAATAAATAAATAATATGACTGTTCACTTGACCATTTCATCTACCTTTTCAATGCAGCCTGCAACAAACATGCAACTTTTAAAAAGCACAAAATCAAAGGCCACTTTAACCCATGGCTATCCCCTGACATAATTAAACTCATGAAAAGCAGGGACCATCTCAGGTATGTATCTAGGGCCTCATGTAAGCTGTCAGACATCCAGAATTACGAAAGGACCAGGAAAATTTGCACCAAGACCATCCATATAGCTAAAAACCTATACTAAAGAGAAGCCCTGGCCCAGAACTGGAAAGATGGTAGAAAATTCTGGAGCAATCTAAACAAGGACACTGAAAAGGAGTCCAGATCTGCCCCCACCATGTTTAATATTGAAGGGACCCCCACCCTAGACCCTAAAGCCATACCCAACACATTTAGTAATGCCTTCACTGATCTTCATGGTGTCCTCTCCACTGACTTCTTCTTCCATACCTCCTCAGGTAAACCCATACAGCCCTTGGTGCATCCCCCTTTTTATTTCAAGGCCAGCACTATTGGGGAAGCCAGGAAATATCTGTGTAAGGTGCTATTTAAAGGTAGATTCCATGGTGATTACCTTGATCTGAAATTTGTGGCCCTCACTCTGGAAGAAATCCTGTTTCCTCTCATGCATATCATTAACTTATCACTTCGGCACTCCAAATTCCCCATAAGGCAAAAAGCCACTGTAGTAACTCCCATACATAAGAATAGTGAGCGTGCTTTATCCAGGAACTACAGATCTAACTCCATTCTTCTGCATCTCTCGAAGGCTCTAGAAAGAATCGTTGCTGACCAGCTAGTTGAGTATTTGGAAAAACACCAGCTTCAATGCCCAGAACAGCACAGATTTAGGACTGGGCACAGTACCACTACAGCTCTACTCGAATTTATGGGCTGTATTCACAAATCTTTCAGCCAAGACCATCTTGTTGGGGCAGCGTACATCGACTTAACAAAGGCCTTCAATATGGTAAACCATGCCTCCTAGCTGACCAACTAGCTGCCTCTGGGCTCTTCACAGATACCGTAATGTGGTTCCATAGCTACCTGCACAACCACTCGCAAAAAATGAAGATAGGCACTGTCCTTTATGACAGTCAACCTGTTTGTTCTAGGGTCCCACAAGGATCAATCTTGGGCCCTCTCCTATTCAGTTTATTTCAGAATAGTCTCCTTCTAGCCTGCCAGGGTTGCATCCTTCTTTACGTAGATGACGCAGTTTTTTTTTTCAGTGGCTCTGACCCTAGTGTTCTGGAGTGTCAGCTTCAACAAGACTTTCCAGTGTTGAGAAATGGTTCAATGACCACAGACTGTTAAAAATTGCAAAAGACTAAAACTATTCTGTTCTCTTGCCCAAAGTAAGCATAGAAAATTCCCCTCTCAATTTGCAACAATGCGGGTCTTCACTGGAACTTATTCAACACTTCAAATATCTAGGAATCACAGCTGACAACATGCTCTCCTATGCCCTCCACATTAATAACACCACACAAACTATCAATACATGTATTGGACTGCTCCATAGGTACAAGCATAGTCTGACACCTGAAGCTCAATGGTTTCCCTAGTGGACTACGGACTGGCCATCTATGGCTCTGCCGCAGACAAGTCCCTACATTGCTTAAATACTGTGCTAAACAAAGCCTGTCAGCTCTTCACAGGTGCACCTTGGCTGACTCACACCTGTGACCTATTCACCAGGGCAAACTGGCTCCAACTCAGCAGCTGATTAAAATATTAAATATGCCTATTGGCCAAAAAAATTTATTAGTCTGCTGCCCCCGGGGGTTCAACAACTTCTCGTTTTTTGCGTCAACCCTCACCCTACTCAAAGGTCGGAGCACCAGTTCTTTATTACCCCTCAATGCTGCACCTCCCAAGGACAAAGGTCCTTCACATACCAAGTCCCCTCTGGTTCAACTCCCTTGAGGATAACATTGCTAACCTTCCCACACTGGGTGCCTTGAAACAGAACCTTAAGCAACAAATATTTATTTGTTCCCTCAGATTGCCTGCTCTAATCCTCACCCTCTGTTTCCCATCCCCTGACTGCACCCCTCATGTTCCCCCACCTCGCTCCCTTCTGCCTTCTCCTTTTCCTTCCCTCCCACTACCTTCTCCCCTGTCCATTGTATGCTGTTTCTCCTGTCCTGCCACCTTGATCCTACCCGTCTGATCATTACCTCCCCCGGTGCTCCCCTTACCAACAAGGCCTCATGGCTGCTCATCTTCTTTGCCCACTCTCTGCACTTTGAACTATGTCCCCCAACAGCACTTAGTAATTTGTCTAAGTTTGGCACTACCATTACTTCCACACCAGCCTCTGTTCATGTTTTGATGTTAATGCCTACCTACACTTTGTATAAGCTCAGTTATTTGATGTTAATGACTACCTACACTTTGTATAAGCTCAGTTATTTGATGTTAATGGCTATCTACACTATGTATAAGCTCAGTTATTCCATTGTTGTCCTGCCAGCTGATGTTTGTTTTGTACTCATCTGACGTGGAACCTATGTAATGAGCTTTTAGCTCAAAGGTGTTAATCCTAGACCATAATAAAATAAAATAAAAAAATAAACAACACTAAAATCTGTTTCCTGTTCTCAGCAGTATTTTTCTCACTGATTGGAAAAATCATCATAATACAAACCATGGTAGAAGAATGGTATATAAATCTACTTAATTAAGTGAAATGCTGTAAAATACTGTGTGTGGAATGCCGCTAGTATTACCTGCATACTGAAATTCATCCGTTTAGGAAACTGTCATTTTCTAATTTTCAACAAAGGATCATGAAAGGGTTGAGGTGATGTACAGTAGCTATAGGATGCTTTTCTAACCCTAATACCTCAGATTTTAGCCTTTTATTGCAACATGCTCACCACAGGGGTCACTGCACAGTAGACTGCATCACTACCATGACTGTTTTAAGCCTAAATCACATTGTTCAGCCTTAGCTTATTAGGAACAGATCACTATGGCTCATTCCCAAGTCTGGGTCATTTGTGTGGTACTGTGTATAACACGTAATTGTGGGCCCCTTTTGTCTAATTATTCAGCACACTAAATTTGGCTTGACCAGAACCCAAAGGCACCACTGGATGACCCTAAGTGTTATCACCAGTGCAACAGGCACTGGCACTAAAAAAAGGAAAGGATTGTTACTGTTGATCTGAAACAGTAATGAGATCGGACTGTTTTTGTACAGTACTATTCCCTAGAACAATTACATACAAAGTACACTTACTTTTATTACAAATACAGTAGGCAGTAGACAGGCAGAAGAGAAGAAGTGGTGATGCAGGTAGGCTGAGGATGGACTGGAGGTGGCCTGGCTTTGAGTCCTGTGCTGAGAAGGGCACTTTACTGGGCATCGTGTGGCATGTAGTGAGTCACTTGTACTGTACACAGTTAGCCAGACCATTTCACAGAGTTGGAGAATCTAAAGATACATACAGCCTTGTAGGATGGTCTGGAGATAGGCAAGGCAGGAGTGGGCCTGGCCTAAGACTTCAGTATGACTGCAGCAGCGCACTTCAGGCACATTGGCAGGCTGACTTAACAAACACTCATGATCAGATGGTGAACACTAAATGGATGATAATGAGCCCCAGTTCCAACCAAAGTTGTGTGGCATTGTGATTAGTGCTAGATAAACAGCAGCCTGCTGAGAGAGACATTCATAATCTGTAGTAATGACATGGCAGACATTCTGCAAAGCCAAGATAAAAGATCTTTGCAGGACAGAACACACAGGCACATTCACAGTCATGCACTTTGTGCTATTTGTGCAGCATGCTGGAGAGTTAGATTACACACACCTGGATGTTGAAACAGCTAGTACATGCACACTTTGCCATCGGTGAGCATCAGTCAGTGCACTTATCAGTGTGAATCTTGCTAACAGCCACTCTAGTAGGCCCATATGCTCACACCCATGCACCCACTTTCATAACAAAACAATTCAGTGACATGGCGTGGGGGGAAATACTGTAGTGAGCCTCAAGTGACCCAGTGACCTGAGTGTTTGAAATTTTCAGATAGTACTGGTCTGGTGCCCTTCCCCCAGAATCACAAGCCCTAAGAACATGAGGCAGTGCAGCATTTGCAGTATACCAGGGCACACACTGGGGTGCAGCATTTTTTATCTTGGCACATGCTGTTGTGCCCTTGTGTTGTGCTTCCATTTCATATGGTGGAAGCGGTGGTGGCATTGACATCATGGGTGCCCACCTGAATGTGAGTCAGTCACAGATTCCTCTCCTAGCAGGCAAGGCCAAGCAATTTTTATTTAAAAAGATGCCCAATCCCGGAGGCTCTGGGCACCGTACAAAATAAAACAGACAAAAAGATAGATGCAACTAAACTCAAAATAAGTATCATTTTAACATAGAAATCCACAAATAATAAAATAAGATGAATTTATCTATGAGATAATAAAACAGGTGTCCAGGGACTGAGATCGAGACCATAGCACTATGATCTCACTGAAAGACTAGGTCAGAAAAAGCCTTGGTGAACAGGAGGGCCTTGAGGTGGGTCTTGAATTCTTCCAATGACAGGGCCTCCCTAACAACAAGGGGTAAGGAATTCCACAGGACAGGGCTGGTGACACTGAAAGCCCTGTTGCCGGCCATTTTTAGCCTCATCCTGGGAATCATCAGGAGGCCCCTACTGGAGGAGTGGAGGGGATAGATGAGACTGCAGGTGTAAGAAGGTCCATCTAGTAACCAGGGCCCTGGCAATGTAGGGCCTTATAGCTGTGGAGACCCAACTTAAAGAGGATCCTCCACCTGCCCGGCAGCCAGTGCAGCTCAAGCAGTACCAGTATAAAGTGGCAATATTTAGGCTGCCCTGTAGTAACCTGGCAGCTGCATTCTGTACCAGCTGCAGTCTGCAGAAGATCATCCCATAACCCCAGTGGAGAGCCATTGCAGTAGTCAAGCCTTGATGTCACCAAGGCACGTATCACAGTGGGGAGGTCCAGAGGCAGCACAAGGGACTTTATCCTGGCAACATTCCTGAGATGGAAAAAATAGGAGTGGACAGAGGAAGACACCTGTGTCTCCATTGTCAAACCCCTGCCCAGAATGACACAAGGATTCCACACCTCAGAGGAGGCCTTCAATGGAACAGATCCCAGAACAAGTCCAGTCTCTGTGCCAGAGGCCATCCTATCCTGCACTCTGTTCGACTCCACCACCAATACCTCCATCTTATCAGGGTTCAGCCTCAACTAGCTGGAGGCCATCAAGTCATTGATCTCGGCAAGGCAGCTGTTTAGCACATCTGCTGCATTGGATGTATCTGGAGCAAACGACAAGTATAGCTGGGAATCATCAACATAGCAGTGAAACCCCAGACCATACTTCCTGATGATCCCACAGGGCAGCATGTACACTGTGAACAACATTGGGAAAAAGAGCGAGCCCTGGGGAACTCTGTACAACTGGAGACTAGGAGTGGCAAGTCATGGATGAACACGTGGATGGAGCAGGTCTGACTTTGGTAAGGCATGTGCAAGGAGTAACTGGAATAGGGAGAAAGGCAGACTGGAATAATGAATAAAGTATAAAAGAAAGAATAAGTCATTGTTAACTGTATTAGCTTATGCTATGCAAACTCCCAAACTTTGATCTTACATAAATGGCCCATTGAACCAAAAAAAGGGTGAATCATCTCCCAATGAAAAAGGCTACTCCTTTCACACTGCTACTCCTTTTCCCACAGTCTCTGTGATTGCCCCCCTAGTCCCCATATACTCTCTAACTCTCCCCCACCCCATTTATGATAGCTCCCAACCCCTCCACACCTCGTGGATGAAGCCTTATATTTAGGCAGACTAGCTCACTCCATCAAAGCCATTTCTGTCTGCCTCCTAGTGTTTGCCATTCCTCTATGGGGCAACATTATCTTTTTAACTTACATGCAATTTATGTTTCTGTTACTCTGATTATTCAAGTAGCCTTTGCTCTGTATGACTATGATACACTAATCTGTCTTCTGAAATTGTATTTATCCATATGATGATGTTTTTAGTAATTTGTTTGCCTGTATTGTTACTTGTCGCTGTATGACTTGGAACATACTAAAAGAGTCTTCTGACTCATAGGCAATTGTAACCCAAGAATTAATAAATTAAACAAATAAATTAATTAATTAAACATTATGTCCTTTCAGACACTGTCAAACACAGACAAGTCTTCCTGTTTAGATAAGGATAAGTGTTGTAGACAGAGTTCTTAATCCACTTTGCCAGAAAATGTACTTGTTTTGCATAATGACTATTTAGGCCCAACAACGGGCCTATCTGTACCATATTCTCTGGTAGTCTAGTGCTATAATTTACCTTATTTTAATACTCTCATTTGAATGTGCTATGGACTACCACAAGATATAAGAAAACTCTTATGTGTTCAGCAAACTTTGTGTTCCTGTTTTAAATATTCTGTATTTTTTATTTATTTATTTATGTGTGTATAATTTTTGACCAGGAAAAGCACATTAAGCTGTGATAACTTGTTTCTAGGTACATCCATTGGGGTGCATTACAAGGACCTGTTTTATTGATGGTGAAATATTGGCCAAGCACCAGGGGTAGCTCCCCTACTCTTCATCAACAAGTGCCGTGGGATCTTTTACTTCCACCTGGACAGTGACCAGCGATTGGCAGAAGGGACTGCAGTTTAATATCTCTTCTGAAGGATGGCACCTCAACTGTACAGTACCCACCTTACACTACACTACAGTGTCAATTATGGGTATTAACCTAAGTACTTAGAGTGGGACTAGAACCCAGAACCTGCTGAACTTCTGGCCCCAGAGTCAAGTGTGCTACCTACTAAGTCATTGACATTGCATATTGATTGGATCCCCAAGCTGCAGACTATTCAGTCCCACTTTAAAGCTACTATAGGATCCTGGAATAAATATTACATTTTCACTGTAAGAGATTCCTCACATCAAACACAACAGGGGGATTCTCAAGGCATCATTTCGGGTCTAAAGGGTGCCTTTTGCCTGTGCTACTCCTCTGTCCAGTGCTGCCAGAGATGAGGGTATCACAAGACAAACAAGCATTTGTTCAATGCCAAATGTTTGCTTGCTGTCATTAGCATTGGAGGTGCATGAGTTAGATGCAGAATAGGAATGGCAGTGAAGTACTGAAGTGATGCCAACACCACCCCACCCTGCTGAGATGGACAGGCATTGTGGTGTGCCTTTGGGTCATCGCCCATAACACTCACGCCATTTCACCTCACCCTACCCTGCAGACACCAACAAGTGTCAAGGTGTGCCTTCCGGTGTTCAGGCTTTACACTCACCCCACTCCATAAGGAAATTCATTGAAATGGGTGCAGTATAGGAGAATAGGGTGAACTTTGGGGCTAAAGAGTCCAAGGCTCACCTTGATGCCTGTTAAGGTGGGGGTGGGGGTGGAATGGCATGAGCATTACTGTTGACAATCCCAAGTCACACCCCTGATGCCTGTCAGTCCCTATAGGGTAGGGCGTTATTGTCAGAAACCCTAACTCCCTGGGAGTTTCTTGGTATTTGAACTCTAAGTTTTCAACATGGGCTCCTTGTGATCCCACCGCATGAACAGTGACACTATCAGTTCATTAGCAAAAAGGTGTTTTTGCACAGTGACTGTGTCATTTGGTGCCACAGGTGCGAAAACACATTTCGAACAGGATGTGAAAAATGACAGCTGTACTGTTCATGAGGAAGTGTAAAAAAATGGTAATGTTGAAAATCTGGAGTGAAAGTATAAAAAAAAATTGGTGAAGTCACAAGTGTGTGTACAAACTGCACAATGCACACCCGTAATGCAATTATTTTGGGGATTTTTCGCACCAGATTTTCAACTTAGGCATTTTGGGACCTACACTTATGAACAGTGGCACTGTGATTTTCTTAATCTGTCCTGAATGCTGATGTCGCACAGCGACTCACCCCCATTGTGTGCTACAGGTGCGAAAACATGTTTCAGGCAGGATGATAAAAATGACAGCTATACCATGCATAAGATGGTGTGCAAAATGACAATGTTGATAATGTGGAGTAAAAATATAAAAATTGTAAAGTTACAGCGTGCAAAAAGCTGCACAACACACGCTGGTAACGCAGTCATTTTTGAATTTGTTCACAAGATTTGCAACATGGTCATTTTGAACCTTTTTTATGGACACTGTCACTGTGATTTTCTTAATCTGTCCCAATCATTGATATCCGCACAGCAACTGAGCCATTGTGTGCTAGATGTGTGAATACACATTTCTGGCAGGATATGAAAATGACAGCTGTGCTGTTCATAAGAACGATGTGGAAAAATGGCAATGTTAAAAATCTGTAGTGAAAATATTATAAATTCTTGACGTTACGAAGCAGCGTGGGAACTGAGCAATTCACGCTCATAACACAGTCATGTTTGAAACTTTTCACCAAATTTGCAATATAGGCATTTTAGAGCCCACCTCATGAACAGCGACACTGTCATTTCGTTAATCGATCCCAGAAGGTGATTCCATGCAGTGACTGAAAAATCACCTTTTGGAACAAATAATGACATGACAGTGACTGAGTTCATGATGTAGATTCCCAAGAACCCCATGTTGAAAATTTGGTGCCAAAAGTCACAAAAATGGCTGAGAAAGCCTCCTAAGTTGAACCCCCCCCCTATTGATGCCATTATACAGCTTACTGGCATTTCTTCAGTTCGTGGTCAGCTTTGAAGAGTGCAGATGTGTTCCCGCTCTACTGAAGATCGCTGCACCATGCTCCAGAGTTAGGTATGGGGTGAGGGTATAGGGGAGGTAGGTGCACAGACAGAGGGTGTGGGTTGGGGAGGGGGGGAACCGCAGACAACGAGGGATCGTTTTCTTGTTTACAGGGTTAAAAAATAAATTAAACTTTGTGGGAAGGTTTCATTTTTTGCAGGGACATTTGGCATTCTGGGGTGGGCTCCCAGTGTACCACCTGGGTGTTTTGGGGGACTCGAGCCAACGGGCATTGGAAACCCATCAGCAAGGAAAAAGTGTCTGTGTTTGGGGGGGCATGATGCCGAGGGGGACCAACAGACAAACTACAGGGATGTAATTCTGACAGAGATTGGGCTTCCCCATCAGAAATGAACTGGGGAGGGGTCATGCCAACAGGGGGATCGGGCACCCCCCGAATTTGGCTTTTGCTGGACTGTGAGAAGTGGACAGCAACAGCCGCCACCATATTTATTGAAATGTTACACCAGGCAAGGCACACCCTGAAATGAGGGGGCACTCCCTCATTGCAGCAGCGAAATCATTTCAAGTTGGTGGCATGCTTGCAGGCTACTGTCACAGCCAGCATGCTCCTTCATTGGTGACACACAGATGAGCACAAAAAGCAGTTGTGTCACTGGCCACAATACTGCTGCACCTTCACGACCAGCTTCTCCAGCAAGCTGTCACAATATGTTTCCTGCGCATGCATGCAAGCAAACATAAAAAGGGCTCATTGGAGGCTGGAGGCAAAATCATTTCCTTTGGCTAATGCCAGGGCATATGGTCACCCTACTAAAAGTTTGTAAGTTTTAAGCATGTACAACCTTATGGTGAAATAATTATTGTTTAGCATACTGTATGTAACTCACTTCCTGTTGTGGTTTTTGACATTGCATGTCAAAAGATTTTGAAAAGTTGTGTGTCATTTCCCAACATTCAAACAAAGGCACCCTTATTACCTCATTTTCAAGTCAAAGATAACATATGTCATAAACAGAACTGCGGTAAAATTACTGCCATCCATCCCTATACACAAGATGATAAAAAACAAATTAGTTGTTAAAAAGGGAAAGCAGCTCATTGTTTTTTTTTCGAATCCTGATGTTTGTTTGCCATGAGACCTTATCTCGTGTTTTGCAGAGATGGGTAAATATTAGAATGCATGTTTGAAATTGCATTTGAGGGGCAACATTATATACTGTAGCTACTAAATACAGTATTTTTATGATCTGCAGCTGTAAGAAATATGTTCACACTGTAAATTACATTTAATTATTCTTCACACTGTTTGTGGTAAGAATAACCAACTAAAGAAACTGTTTGGGAACCCAATCCCTACCATGGTTATAATTTCAACAACTTTTATTGGATAACTGGGTTCTGATAATAAGGTCTACCTCTAGTTAAGTTTTTTGGTGGTACAGCTCAGTTATTCAGCTAGTTCAATGGTGCTGTCCAGTTTACATTCTCCTGGTGCTTCAAGAAAATGGGCAGTGAAAATACTGGCTTCTGAGTGTATAAGATAGTCTGGCATGCATGCTTTTATGTCAGTATGAAGTTCTGGCAAAACTGGGGCCAGGCTGCACCATTCCTGTAAAATAGGAACATCTGGGCAGACTGTGTGGGCAAAGCAGTCTTTTTCTTTTCTTATTCTAAACAAATACTTCTGCTTAGTATTTACAAAGGTGGGGGGACCAAAATTAGGGGATAGAAACACACACGGGTGGGGGAAGTGGACACCAGTCCTTTCACGGAGGAAAGAGTCCTAAAGGAACTCTCAAAACTAATAGTGAACAAGGCAATGGGACCAGACTGGATGCATCCTAAAATACTAAAAGAGCTTAGGGAGGTATTAGGGGCCTTGGAGAGGGAGTTGACTAGTGGGGTGCCACAGGGTTCAGTTCTGGGGCCAGTTCTGTTCAACGTTTTCATTAGTGACACTACGGAGGGGCTTGAAGGGAAGGTGTGCCTCTTTGTGGATGACACTATCATCTGAAATAGAGTAGACCCTCCAGAAGGGGTGCAAAAAATTAGAAGAGACCTAGGCAAATTGGAGGAATGGTCAAACAAAAAAGTGCAAAGTCATGCACTTGGGCTGGGGGAATCCTGGAGAGGAATACAAAATGGGGGGTGGATACTAACAACAACAAAACTGGAAAGGGACCTGGGGTAAACATAACAGACTACCTGAAGGTGACCAAACAATGTGAAAATGCAATGGGGAGAGACGGAGGGATGCTGGAGTGCATAGGGAGGGGCATCACCAGTAGAAAGCAAGATGTGGTGATGCCACTGTACAGACAATTGGTTAGGCCATATCTGGAATACTGTGTTCAGTTCTGGAGATCGCATCTCTGGAAGGACATTCACAGAATAGAAACAGTCCAGAGTAGGGCAACTAAAATTGTGAAAGGACTGCACCAGAAAGCATATGAGGAAAGACTGACAGACCTCAATATCAATCAATCAATCAGTCAGTCAATCAAACTTTATTTAACCAGGCTATACACCTTTGAGCAGGCTCATTTACAAGATGGTCCTGGAAGACATGGAGGACATTACCAATGCAATGGCAGTTATACAGATGATACAGAAACACAGTAATGCATCTTGCTAGAAGTTGTTCAAGGTTTCTTATCTGTGTATGCGCCACTTTGCAACACCTGACAACGTACTCATGCCTACTACAGGGTACATATTCATTTCAGTATGGATGCAAAGTTATTCATGACACAACTGTATAAAAACATTGCAACCAAAAGTACAAAAGCAGTATCTTGCGCTGGGAGGTGGAATGAGTGAGGAGAGAGAGGGGGTAGGGGGTAGTAGAAAATGGGTGTGCAGGGGAGGAGGGGGTATATGGGAAGGGCAGGAGAGAGGTAGAGGAGGGGTTATAGGATTAGTGCAGGGAGCGGGATACTACTCCTGTGCAGGGGGTTGCAGACTGTAAGATTTGGTCAATTATTGATGGCATATGCAATTTTCTTTCAGCACAGAAGATAGAAGGGTCTTAAAGGTAGATAAGCCCGGAATGGTGCAGAGCTTTAGTGACTTCTGGAGTGCATTCCAAAGGGATGGAAGGGCAAAAGTGATAGCTGCAGTGCCATATGGAGTTCTTACTTTAGGGACTTTAAACATTACAAGTGAGTACCCACTGCACTAGCGACCCCTGTAAAGGGCCAGAGAGCATCCTCCTCTGCAAAGATGCCAGTGACATGTTGAGATCTGACAGGCATATACCTGACATCTGAAAAGGTGGGCAGGGAGAAAATCATGAAAAACAGGGGCAAGATACCATGTTGCCTTGCCTGTTACTCCAGCCCTTGTCACCATGTGGGACTCAGCCAGTTCTGAATGTATACTCCAGGACCCTCCTTCTCTTGGCCCCATCTAATGGGCAACATGTGGGAGAACTACCAGCTGGTAGGTCCCTGGGGAGGTTTTTCTAGTTGGGGGATGACTAAGTCTGAGAAGCCTGTCTGCCCCTGTGGTACAGAAGAACTTATGTAGCAAAAATACTCTGGATCACAGGCTGCTTAAGGACAAATAAGCTAACTATGGCTTGTATAATAACATTCACTGCTTGGAGAACAGTGGGTAGTGCTAGTGCAAATTTTAACTTTTTGGCCTTCCTCTATTCCCACCCTCAGTAGAGGAACTGGCAGCATTTAGGGAAATGAAGGCCCAGTACCAAGGATGAATAGAGTGCTGGAGAAGGAGGAGGCTGGGGAGGATAGTGGACAATGAAAAAATTCTGAGCGTGGATTGCTGGAAGAGGCTGGCTTATATTTGGAGTGTGGGAGGGGCTATTTGCCTCTTATTGAAACTTGGGCGTAGCCCTCCCACTGGAAAAAAATTTCAAAGTTGTCTCTCTGACTAATTTCAATCTGTGGTCATTAAAGATTTGGAATCAGCTTTTCTACTTGTCAGAAGAGGAGTGTCTCAGGAACTGGTATTGGGTATCCTCTTATTTTCACTATATGTTAATTTCAGCATATTGACCAACATCTGTAGCAACTTACACTCCCATCCTTATGCAGAGTATGTGGTTTTGTATTGCAGTGTAATGGAATTGGACAATATTCATCTGACTTTGTAGACAGGCTTTGATATACAGTAGTACAGAGATACATAGCTCACAATAAAAGCATGTTAAATGGCAACAAAACACAAGCCTTGCCTTTTTTGTACCAGGCAAAAAGTCAGAAATGATGCCAAATTCAAAGATTGCCACTTTTGGAGAAACAGAGTTATAGCAGGTTCCTAGCTATAAGTACTTCAGAATGTGAATTAATACATCTCTGACATGGGAAAACCACACTCAGAAATTACTAGGTAAACTAACTCCAAGATACAGTACCTTTATAGGTACAGAGATAGCCTCCCACAGAACGAGACCGAAGTGTGTTAATGCTACACAATTTTTCCTTTTTGAAGGGCACATTTTGCTGCAGGTGTGCAGCCCAGAAACCATAACTGCAATGTTCTCAATTAGGAGAAGGCAGCATTCCTGTTGAGAGAGATTGCCCTGGGAGGTACTGACTGGCGCAGTCTTTTTAGATTGTAGACAGGCAGCTCCACCTTGCCTGTCTGGAGCCTGTGAGAGCAATTACATCACAAAATGCGAGGAGTTCGCCAGTTCTTCTCAGATAGGGTGCCCTCTAGTATGACCAGTATCAGTCGAATAGGGCCTTATGAGCTCAGCAGAGACCTGCTTTTTGGCCAGGACCACATTTGGTATTCTTGGAGTGAATTTCAATCAGTAGCAGTGGAAGAGGCCTTCTGAGTCATCACAGCACTAGAGCTGACTTTCTGCAATCTGGACCTGGGCCCAGTGAGTTGTGTAGCCCACCTGTGTCCAGTCTTCACCAAAATTGTCTGGTGTTCTTTGCAGGAGAGCTGGTTCCAGTAGCATAAAATGTGCTCTGGTAAAAGCCCCTGCTGAAAAAACATCTTTTAATGCCAACATCTTGGCAAACTATCATCCAGTCTCTAACCTTCCCTTTCTAGGAAAGGTTATAGAGAAAGTGGTTGCGCTGCAGCTTGAGGTACACATGGTGGCATCTAATGTTTATAAATCATTCCAGTCTGGTTTCAAAGCTAGGCACAGCATGGAGACAGCTCTGATCAGGGTTCTTAATGACCTGCTCAAGGCAAGAGATAGAAGAGAGCAATTAATTCTCATCCTCCTCTATCTCTCTGTGGCATTTAATTCCATGGACCATGGTGTACTTTTGGACCATCTTAGGGAGTACGCCAGAGAGTCCATGCTATGGGATAGAACCCAGAGGATAGTTCTAGGCAATCATTCCTCAGCCCTGGTGGTTGTGTTGCCAATGCTGTTCATGGTGTACATCCTACCCATGGGCATGGGCATGGTCATTAGACATTTTGGGCTGGGGTTTTACTGCTATGCAGATGACACCCAACTGTACATGTCTTTTGCTGCCAGGAGTCAGGGTGCTGTCAATGTGTTTCAGAAATGCTTGGCTGAGATCCAGCACTGGATGACTTCTATCTGGCTAAGATTGAACCCTGATAAGACTGATGTGTTAGTGGTTGAGATGGGCTGAAAGGGTGGATTGGCAGCTGGTGCAGGAGTGAGTGGACTTCAGCTTGGTGACTCTGGATTGCTAGGCTGCCCTAGGGTGAAGAATCTGGGAGTCATACCGGAAGAAGGCCTGACAACGGAGGCCCAGGTGTCGGTCATACTCCTGAATGGCTTTTTCCAGCGTCGGAACATCCTGCACATCCACCAGATCAGATCCCATAACCTCGAGGCTAGACTATTGTAACACTCTGTTCCTTGGGGTTAAAGGTGGCATGTTATGACACCTGCAACTGTTGTAGAATGCAGCTGCCCTGTTACTTATGGGCTTGTCAAGCTCATGCCACATCTATCCAGCACTGTATGATCTGCACTGGCTACCGGTGAAGTGGCATATAGGTTTGTTAACTATAAAGCCCTACATGGACTGGGCCAAACTATCTGGTGGAGCTCCTGCACCTGCTTTCACCAGTTCATCCACTTCAATCTTCAGAGGAGAGCCTCCTGGTGGTCCCAAGGGCAAGATTGAAAACCTTGGGTGATCATGCCATCAAAGTAGCTAGCCCAGCCTGTTGAAACTCCTTGTCCAGGACCTTGAGGGAGGTCCATTCGGTGAACATTTTTAAAAAGGGCTTCAGACATACTTATATCAGCAAGCTTTTGGAGAAACTCTATAATGTATATATTCATCACATCTTATAGTTTAATGGGTTTTGTTGTATTTGTATTGTTTTCTGGATTAAGGTGGTGATTGTACTGTACATATTGGGATCTGCTATGGTTTATTGATTGCTTTTTTATTTCTGTATGTTTTTATTATTTTCTATTTGTATTTTTATTATCTTGGTGCACTTGCGCAGCCAACATCTTGCGGTGCTGCAGATTTGGAGGCGCGGTCACTATAGGGCGAATGCAGGGCACGCATCAGTCAGTGCGTCCCTCATTCCCCAATCAGCCTGCATGCCAGCACCACACCATGCATACGTAATGTGACAAGCACATCTAAGAAAAGGTCCACTGCAATCTGAGCAAAGCTTGTCAGCTGCAGCGGACCTCCCAACATGTTCGGCTACATTGTATGCATGGCGACTGCCCAGCTGCTGACTTCGGGGGTGCCCAATTCCCCTGACAGCTTACCGTGGTCCCAATGTATGTACCAACAGGGGAGCCCACTCCCCATTGGCATGAAGCACTCTTCCCCATTTGTTATATGCCGAGGGGGGTGCCCAATCCCCCTGGGCTCTTGTCCCCCCAACGCTTTCCTCGTGTGCCAATGGGTGTCCAATCCCTGTTGGCATAAATTAACACCCCCTTTTGTGGTGTGCTGATGAGGGTGCCCAATCCTCCATCGGCTGCAGCACCCCCCAAAACAGGTAGGTAACACACTGGGAGCTCACCCCAGCGTGCCAAATACCCTGCAAAAGAAAAACTGTCCCACAATGATTTTTTTTTATACCTGTAAAAAAGAAAACAGTCCCTCACAGTCTCCCTACCCCATCCCATAGCCTGCACCCACCCTCTGAGCACCCTGCCTCCACACCCCCTTCACCCCATACTTATCTTCTGAGCCCAGCGGGACAATCTTCGGTAGACTGGGAACACGTCTACACTCTTTAAAGCTGACCACAAACTGAAGAAATGTCAGTAAGCTGTATAATGGCAGGCACAAATATCCACTGGGAACCTTACTGTGTCACTGGTCACTACTTCTTGATTGCTAAGGGAGCCTGGTCCGCTCACTGGCTCCTGCTACAGCCACAATGGTGGCTGACACTGAGGACCTGCAATCTGTACCCTAACCAAACTCTACGCACCAAACCATCAGGGCTCTCAACGTCCTGCATGCAGTCTATGTGTAGGAAGAAAAACAGCTGCCTCTATACTAAGTTGTGTGGTTACTGGCTATTTGCCCACCAACTCCTATTGCTTAGGGCTGGGGATGTGCACCCAAACCCTAGCCCATCTAGTCTGCTTCATCCCCTAAAACACCCAACCCATGGAACAATCAAGATAGCATCAATAAACAGCCGGAGCCTCCCAAGCAAGCTGGATCAACTTCTAGCCTGGACCGCAGAGCACAATCCCGACATTATGTCAGTAGTGAAAACCTGGCTTTCACCCAAGATCACTGATAATGAGGTTGCTTTCCCTGGCTTCAATGTTTTCAGGCTTGACAGGGCTACCAAAAGAGGAGGCAACTGTGTGATCTACATCAAGGACTCCATCAAAGGGCATGTCCTCCCCCAGGCTGATCTCAGACCTAATACCCAGGTGCTAGCAATCAAAGCCTTACTTGGGGCACACAACAAAGCACTAACTACCGTTTATGTCTATGTTCCCCCTAATGAACATGAAAAGGGCTTCAAGGGTATCATGGACTCCTTCCATGGCCTGCCTTCTAACTCTGAGACCATCTTACTAGGTGACTTCAGCCTCAACTGGCTTTCACCTGATGAAAGCATATGCAGGGACAATATCTCCACAGTCCACCTCACCCTGCTTGTCTCCTCTCCCACCAATTTTAATTACAAAATGGGCACCAGCACCCTAGTAGCTTGGCAGAAGGCACCAGGAGAAAGGACTGCTGTGTGACTGGACTTCTGTGCTGGGACTAAAGAAGATGAAGAACTTTTGTACTTGGACCTTTAATTTAGGGTAAAAAAAAAAAAATAACGAACAAAACAAAAAAAAAAATGTGTGTTTTCTGAGTTAACTGAACTGAATGGGTATCTGAACAGTTATCTAGGTGTAAATCTCAGGTGATTGAAAGGACGTAGTAGCTGTGAGGTTTAAATTACTTGTAGAAAGATCTAGTAACTAGGGGGTGTGGCTTAGCTAGAAGGAAGCTACTTTTAAAGACTGCCTTAGAAAGATTCTGCTAATAGCTTGGCAGAAGACACCAGGAGAAAGGACTGCTGTGTGACTGGACTTCTCTGCTGGGGCTATATTGCCCTCCTTCCCTCCCCTCCAGCCCCCCACCCAAAGCTAGCTCTATTTTTATAGGCACAGGATTTGACTGACAACAGGAACTTCCTGTTTGGGAGCAGGAAGTGAGTGATCAGAGAACCACCAAAGACCCACCATCCTAGAAGGGCAAGAGTAGCTCTCCGGCCCCCTGTAGCTGCTGTAGATCTGCCTTTGAGCAAGTAAGTGGTCTACTGAGAAATATAGGATATTCTTGTCTCTGAACAGGACAATCAGGAGCTTAAAGGGCACACAGGCAGAAAGTAAGGAGGGAGAGAAAAAAAACAGAGGAAAGAGTAAGGATTGCAAACAGTTAAGGGGCCAGAAATAAGACATGATTGGAGTGCTGCAGTGCAGTGGCTGTCGAGCAGCAGTCTTCCGGGAGATGTTCTGGAGGATGCAGTGTTGTCCCATCTGCAGGCACCTCTCTGGGCTGAGGGAGGAGGTTGCTTATCTCCAGACTGAGTTGGCCAGGATTTGTGGGACCTCCTCTTCCATCCAGAGACCATCAGTGCCACTGCCGTTGCCTCAGAAGTTGCCAAGAAAGAGGAGCGGTTGGACCACAGTGGGCTCAGGGAGGGTAAGGGTGGTGGAACAGAGGTGCATCCCTCCAGTTGTACCTCTCCACAGTTCCTATGCCATTCTGGCAAAGTGTGGTTCCTCTATGGAGGCACCTGCAGTGGAGACCAAGGAGGATGCTGGGAACCTCCACAAAGGAGACCCACAGGAGAGTGGCAGGGGACCCTGCAGGGGAAGGAAACAACTCCTGGTGGGGGACTCCATTGTTAGGAAGGTAGAACTGGGGGAGGAAGGGGAGACAGAGGTAAGGTGCCTGCCTGGCGCCATGGTTTGGAGGGACAGGGAACGAATCCTCAGGATTGCCAGAGCAGCTGCACAACGGAGGGAGCTGGATGTCATTGTCCACCTAGGGACAAATGACCTGGCTAAGAAAGGGATTAGAGAAGTGCAGGAAGAGTTTGTGGAATTGGGGAGGGGCCTTAGTCAAGTAGCATGCACGGTAACCTTCTCGGAGGTGCTGCCCATTTATGGCATAGGAGTGGCTAGCATGTTCCGCACCATGGGATTCAATCAGTGGTTGAAAAACTGGTGTGGAGCTCAGAGATTTGGCTTCATTGGGGACTGGGAGTCCACCTGGAGTGATGCAAGCCTATACTGGCATGATGGGTTGCTTCTGTCTGGGAGGGCAACCAGGATCCTAGGTGATAGGTTTAAATGCTTCATTGGCAAGCATTTACACTAGCCAAGGGGGGGAGGCACTGGAAAGGAGCAGGGAAATCCTAGCCCCCCCCAAATAATCACGATAGTAAGTGCGGCAAACACCAACATAGAGAAGTTGATAGGAAGAAGGGCTGGGGTAAATGGAGAAAGTGACAAAGGCAAGAAGGACAGGGATGGGGCAAAAGGGAGTAAGGCCATCAGGAAATGGAGGGTAATGAGTACCAATGCCCGTAGTCTGGGCAACAAGCTCCCTGAGCTGGTGGCCTTGATGGAAGAGGGATGCCTGGATATCGTAGCTGTCACAGAAACATGGTACACAGAGAACCATGACTGGATGTTAACATACCAGGGTACATAACCTACAGGAGAGACAGGCAGGGAGTAGAGGGAGGAGAGCTCTCTATGTAAAGGAAAGGATAAAGCAACTGAACAAAAGAGTAAACAGGGAGGAGAGGAGGCACTGTTGGTCACCTTGGAGACTGGAAAGGGCACTACAATGTGTACATGGGTTGTGTACAGACCCCCATGTCAGGGGGAAGGAATGGACAAGAATATGATAGAAGGCATTCTTAGAATGGCCGAGAAAGGGGAGATAATGTTGATGGGAGACCTGAATATGCCAGATATTAACTGGAGCACATTTGCTGCAGCCACATCCAAGAGCAGGGCCATTCTTGATGCCCTACAGGTGGCAGGCCTCAGACAGCTAGTTTCAGAACCCACTCGTGAGGGAGCAATCTTAGACCTCGTAATCTCAAACTGGGGCAGTGAGAGGATCTCAGATCTAGCAGTGGGTTGCCTTCTGGGGACAAGTGACCATCAAACAGTGTGGTTCACGTTAAACTCAGCTACAGAGTCAAGACATGCAAAAGTGAGGGTACTGGACTTTAGGAGGGCTGACTTTGGCAAGATGGGAGAGCCTCAGAAAAGCACTAGCAAACAGACTAGAAGGAGGTGTGGAGCAACAATGGGGAATCATCAAAACTGCCATCACAGAGGCAACAAGCCTTTGTGTGAAGCAAATAAACAAACCAAAATGAAAGAAAAAGCCACTATGGTTCTCAAAAGAGGTGGCTGTGAAAGTCAGGAAGAAAAAGATAGAATTCCGGAAGTATAAGGAAACACAGAAGGAGCAGGACAGAGAGTTGTACCAGGTAAGGCAGAAGGAAGCAGGCAGGGAAGTCAGAGTAGCAAAGGCCCAAACTGAAGAAAAGATAGCCAACTCAGTTAAGAAGGGGGATAAAACCTTTTATAGGTACATCAGTGAGCGCAGAAAGACAAAGGGAGGGATAGTGAGGCTGAATAGAATGAACGGTGGGTGGGCAGAGGGGGACAGTGAAAAAGCAGGTATACTGAATGAATATTTCTGCTCAGTATTCACAAAAGAGGAGGAGAAGTGCCTAATCCAATTAACAGAAGCACTCTTGATAGGGTCGTATCCCAGTCCTTTCACAGAAGAAAGGGTTCTGCAAGAACTCCTAAAACTGAAGGTGGATAAAGCAATGGGTCCTGATGGAATTCACCCCAGAATTCTAAAAAGAATTAAGGGAGGAACTAGTGAAACCACTGGCTACTCTTTTTAATAAATCATGGGAGGATGGTGTGGTACCCGAGCACTGGAGGAAGGCGGATGTGATTCCCCTTCACAAAAGTGGGACCAAGACAGAGGCAGGAAACTACAGACCTGTCAATCTGACCTGTGTGGTAGGGAAAGTGATGGAGTCACTTCTGAAGGAAAGAATAGTTGAGTACCTAGAGGCCAGGGGAGCACAGGACCCAAGACAGCATGGGTTCACAGCTGGAAGGTCATGTCAGATAAATCTAACAGATTTCTTTGACTGGGTGACCAAAGTAGTAGACCAGGGAGGGGCTGTGGACATGGCCTACTTAGACTTTAGCAAGGCATTTGACACAGTCCCACACAAAACATTAATAGTCAAATTAACCAGCCTGGGAGTGGGTCCCAGGGTGGTAGCCTGGGTAAAACATCGGCTGCACAACAGGACTCAGAAGGTAATTGTAAATGGAGTCCACTCTGAAGAAAGAGGGGTTACTAGTGGGATACCGCAGGGTTCAGTATTGGGTCCAGTCCTTTTTAATGTCTTCATCAGTGACATTGCAGAGGGACTGGAAGGAAAAGTATGCCTTTTTGCAGATGACACAAAGATATGCAACAGGGTTGATACACAAGGAGGCGTGGAAAGGATGAAAAGGGACTTGGCAAGGTTAGAGGAATGGTCAGAAGTATGGCAGCTAAGATTCGATGCAAAGAAGTGCAAAATAATGCACCTGGGAAATAAGAACCCAGGGGAAGAATACACAATGGGTGGAGAGGTAGTAACAACAACAAAAAAGGAAAGGGACCTGGAGGTAATCACATCAGATGACCTTAAGGTTAGCAAGCAATGTGAGAAGGCAGTAGGGAGGGCTGAGGGTATACTGGGATGTATAGGGAGAGGCATCAGCAGTAGAAAGCAGGAAGTTGTTATCCCTCGGTACAGACAGTTGGTGAGACCCCATCTGGAGTACTGTGTCCAGTTCTGGGGACCCCATCTCCACAAGGACATAGACAGGATAGAGGTAGTCCAGAGGAGGGCAACTAAAATGGTGCAGGGTCTGCAAGAGAAGCCGTATGAGGAGAGACTAAAGGAGCTTAATATGTATACCCTTGAGGAAAGAAGGGAGAGGGGGGACATGATAGAAACTTTTAAGTACCTCAGTGGAATCAACAAAGTCCAAGAGGGTAGCATCTTTCAGAAAAAGAGACGTGCAAGAACAAGGGGACACAATTTAAAGATAGAAGGAGGGCGGCTCAGGGGCAATGTGAGGAAGTATTATTTCACAGAGAGGGTAGTGGATGTATGGAACAGCCTTCCTGAGGAGGTTGTGGGGTCTAAAACTGTGGGAGAATTCAAGAATGCATGGGACAGACATAAGGCAATTCTTGTGGGGGGTAGGAAGAAATAGGCTGTTGGTTAACTAGGATCTGCGGCCTATCCTGTAGGTAGGGAAATGGGCAGACTAGATGGGCCTAGCGGTCCTCATCTGCCGTCAAAGTCTATGTTTCTACGTTTCTTTCAAGCAACGCAGAATGACTCACCAATGTGACAGTGCACCTGGACGCTATAAGTGACTACTCTCCAGTCTCTTGTTGCTGGACAAACAAATTCCTCAATTTACCTCTCCACTTCACCTTTAGTATGTTACTAAAGTGTGGGCGTCTTGAGTCCCTGAAACATGATCTTGTCAGCACCAACTGGTCACAAATCAATCACGCTACTGACGTCAATACTGCTTTGGATTACTTTATCAAACATTTCACTAAAGTCTGTAACTTGCATGCGCCTCACAAAATGGTCAAAGCACGAGGGACCGTTAACCCATGATTATCATCTGACCCCATAGGCAAATTGAAGAAGCATGATCACCTATGGCACCTAGCCAGAGAATCAGGTAACTCCTCAGCCATACTAGCCTACAAGCAAGCCAGAAATGCCAGCATTCGGGAAATATGCCAGGCAAAAACAAATCACCACAGGAATCGCTTACTGCTTCCTGGGGCAACAGGAAAAACTTATGGACCAATATGAAGGAAGTCTTAGGGAAGGATGTAAAGTCAGCACCGAACCTAATCAACATACAGAGTACCCTTACCCAGGACCCCCTAACTTTAGCCAATGCCTTCAATGAAGTGTTCTCTCTGGGACATTTCCCAGACTTTTTTGAGAACCCACCAAGCTCTAACACCTCTACTACTGATACTCACCATCAGTCTGCCCCCCCCCCTTTTTACTTCAAGAAGCTTACCCCCTCACCAGTCAGAAAATACCTTCACAAAGTGCTTGAGAAATCATGACAAAGTTCAGACACATTGGACCTCAAACTTGTTGCACTCATTATTGAAGAATTCTCCTCCCTAAAACTAAGATCCTGAACCTGTCACTCTGCCAATCACAATTCCCACAGCTGTGGAAATCAGCCATCGTGACTCCTGTGCACAATAATGGTGAAAGGGCATCACTGTCAAACTACCATCCCAGCTCAATTTTGCCACCGCTCTCCAAAGCACGAGAACGCATTGTGGCTGACCAGCTGGTCGAATACCTTGTAAAATACTCATTCCTATGCCCAGAGCAGCATGGCTTCTGTAAAGGACATAGTACCTCCATGGCACTACTGGAACTCAGTGGTTTTAGTCAATGGTTTTTGGACCAAGGAACCCTAGCAGTATTCATTGACCTCTCAAAGGCCTTTGATGCTGTACACCACTCCCTCCTCCTAAACCAACTAACCTCCATAGACCTCTCTGCAAATTCAACTCTGGTTCAAAAGCTACCTAGAACAATGTACACAAAGAGTGAAAATCAACAATGTCCTCTCCAACCATCTTCCTGTAAGATCTGGTGTCCCCCAAGGCTCCATATTGGGACCGCTCCTTTTCAGCATCTTTCTCAACAATCTACCATGCCACTGCCCACAGCAGATGCTACTCTATGCAGATGATGCAGTAATCTTCACAAGTTGCCCAAACCCAGAGCAACTTGAGGCAATCTGCAACATAGCTTCGGGATTGTTGAGGAATGGTCCCAAAACTATAAACTAATCCTTAACAGCAGAAAAAAACTGAAACCATGATGTTCTGCAGCACTCAGAACAAGTACAAGTTCCACACTCTCAACATCAGTACCCAATCTGGAGCTCTACTCGAACACACTCAACACTTGGGATC
Source organism: Neoceratodus forsteri (assembly GCA_016271365.2). Classification (NCBI taxonomy): domain Eukaryota; kingdom Metazoa; phylum Chordata; order Ceratodontiformes; family Ceratodontidae; genus Neoceratodus; species Neoceratodus forsteri. The sequence goes on from CM057452.1 coordinate 1,409,934,811, forward strand.
ACACTTGACAGCAGCCTGGACTATGACCAGCACATCAGCAATGTTTCTAGGACTGTCAACCACAAAATTAGTCTCCTCCACAGGCACAGGCACTGTCTCACTTCAGACGCCCTTAGACTAGCCATCAACAGCTCCATACTCTCTGTCATAGACTATGGCTTGGTTATCTATGGTGATGCTTGCCACACCGCCCTCCACAGAATATCGGTTGCACTGAACAAAGCCTGCAGACTGCTCACAGGAGCTGAATGTCTCACCCATACCTGTGACCTCTACGCTCAAATGGGTTGACTCCAACTCAGTTGGAGATTACACTACCAAACCTGTTTGCTGGCCAAAAAGACTCTACTTGGTATTCCTCCCCATGGTACAGCAAACCTACTTCAACCACACAGCAGCAACTCACAATGGACAAGAAGTGCCAGCACTCACCTCTTCCATGTTCCTCATCTTCAAACAATGCAGGGTCAATGTTCCTTTGCCTACAGAGAACCCCTCTTGTTTAATGCCCTCAGCCAGGACATCTCCAACCAACCTACTCTGGGCCCTTTCAAGAGACTGCTACACCTACATCTTTCCACATCCAGCACCTGTGACTGCTTCCACTAGTCCCCCTTGCCAGTAGTCTCTGCCCTGCCTCTTAGCAGCTCCCTGCATTGGCATGGTCCCTTGCAACCTCTACCCTCCACCTACACTCCCTCCCTCGCCCTACTACCCTTCCACCTAGTGGCTCGCTGTTCTGACTTGGCCACTCACCACCTTCCAGCCTCCCCCCACTCCCCCCACACCCACTTCCTTGACAAAGTCCATGACTGTTTCAACTCTCTTTCTCACCTCACCACCCTCCCCCACCTACTACCACCTTACCCCCTCTCTAAACTCCTTGTTCCCTATCTCCAACTATTCTCTCTGCTAACTACTATATACACAGACTGAGTGTATCTTACCCTCTATTGTTATGTTCTGTATGTACAAACCTGTTTGTATAAACCCCTGTAATTATTGTCCATGTTTTATTCTCTCTGTTGTCTAAACTTTTGTAATACTGTCTTCCCTCCCACTGATGCAGAACCCTTGTAAACGAGCTCCCAGCTTAAAGGTGTTAATCCTAGTTATAGTAAATAAATAAATAAAAATATTTTTTTTTTCAACTTTGGTGCATATCTCAGCCATTTTTGGAAATTTTGGCACCAGATTTTCAACACTGGTTATTGGGACCCCTGCTCATGAATTCAGGCACTGTCATGGCATTATTCAATCCCAAAAGGCGATTTTGTGGTCATTGCGTGGAATCACCTTTCGCGACTGATTAACAAAATGACAGTACCACTGTTGCAAATTTGGTGGAAAAAATCAAAAAAATGGCTGTTTTATGAGTGTGCGTTGCACAGTTTTCATGCATGCTCATAACTGCATGAATTTGTAATATTTTCACTCCAGATTTTCAACATTGGCATTTGTCCATACCTCCTTATGAACAGTATAGCAAACATTTTACATATCCTGACTGAAATGTGTTTTTGCACATCAGGCGCAGAATAGCGCGATCACTGTGTGAAATCAGGTTTTGGGACAGTTTGAGGAAATGACGTTGAGACTGTTCATGAGAAGAACTCCTAAAATGCCTATGTTGAAAATTTGGTGACAAAATTCCATAAAATGACTGTGTTACAAGTGTACATTGTGCAGTTTCCACGCACCCTTGTATCTTCGCAAATTTGCAATATTTTCATGCCACATTTTCAACAATTGCATTTTTTCACACCTCATTATGAACAGTACAGCTGTCAGTTTTCACATCCTGCCCTACATGTGTTTTCACACCTGTGGTGCACATTGGCATGATCACAGTACGATATCAACATTTTGGACAAATTAACAAAATCACAGTACCACTGTTCATGAGGGGAGTTCCCAAAAGGCCTATGTTAAACATGTGGTTAAAAAAATTCCCCAAAATAATTGGGTTACGAACATGTGGTGCACAGTTTATATGCATGCTCATTACTTCACCAATTGTTCATATTTTCACTCCAGATTTTCAGTGTTGCCATTTTTTTACATCTCTTCATGAACAATACAGTTGTCATTTTCCACATACTCCCCAAAATGTGTTTTCATCCCTGTGTCAACAAATGGCATAGCCGCTGTGCAAAACCACCTTTCAGCTAACAAACTGATATTGCCGCTTTTCATGAGGTGGGCTCACAAAAAGCCCATGTTGAAAATTTGGAATGAAAATACCAACAGACGCCTACGGTATTACAGTTTCCAACTGTAGTACCCCACCCTGTAGAAAGTGACAGGTGTCAAAGATGTGACTTGGGATCATTAGTTGTAATGCTCATGCCATTCCAACCCCACCCCCACCCTGCAGCCAGTGACAGGCATTGTGGTGTGCTTTGCACTGTTTGGCCACAAAGTTCACTCCTTTCTCCTATACTGCACCCACCTCAGCATATTTCCTTATGGAATGGGGTAAGTATAATGCCCAATGACCCCAAAGCACACCACGCCACTTGTCAGTGTGTACAGGGTAGGGTGAAGTACAATGGCATGAGTGTTACAGACGATGACCCAAAGGCACACCTCAATGACTGTCACTCTCTACAGGGTAGGGGTGGGGGTTGTCGTCTCTTCAATACTTCATTGTCATTCCTATTATGAATCTCTAATTCCAGCACATCCAATGCCAATGCCAGCTAAACAACATTTGGCATTGACAAATGCTTGTTTAATTCTATGTTAGTTTTGTTTTACTTTTTGCTGCTGTCAGTCTACTAAATATTGTAGATAATGCAGCAATAATCTCACTGAATCTTTCAAAATGTATATGTTTCTACCCTGCTAACCACAGAGCTGCTGTTTGTGATATCACAATCTGTTGTCATGGTGAGCACTATGATGTCATAAACCAAGGCACTGTTAGGTTAACAAGGGAGAGGCAAATGTTTTAAGAGTTTTCTATACAGATATAGTGTACGTTAGAATGTTGTATTGCATTGAAATCTAACTTTCCCTAGTCTTGTTGTGCCATCAGCATGATGTCAAGATGTTGTGGTACCATTGTGAGTATGTCACATCGATGGAACAACAGCTCTGACCATGTTTGCTCATGCGTGAGTCTCGGTTCGTAGCGACAATAAAATGGCTGCCGCAGTTCATCAGAAACACAGGAGGACATTTAAACTGTCAGTAAGTGCTGTTTTTTTACATAGTGGCTGGCACGCAGCAGGACAGCTGTATTTCTTTTTAAATTTATGATCTCACAGTATCTTTGTGGACTGGGAAGGAGTGCAGTGTTTTTACAGACACGGGCAGGGCGGGGCAGGGGGTCACCGACATCACGGCACGACTGTGGAGGCAGTCAACAGCTAATTTGTTTACTTTTGCCCATACACTATAAAAGACAGTGGATAGGCAACTGTAAACAATAACACTGCAGTTCAGTTCTCGAGGTTTCATGACAACCTCTCAAAGTGAACAACAGTGTTGTTGTTTACTGTTGCCCATCCACAATCCTCTATATTTTAGATAGACTATCAAGATGTGCTGCAAACCTTGAAAAGAAACATTGAAAATGCAAAAAAAGTATTCTCTAGTTAAATATTTATTTTTAAATTCAGTATGCTTTATTAAGTTTTCAAACATAAACAACAAGCCAACACACAAAAAATACAACCCCCCCTCCACCTCCTCCCCTTGCATAAGTGGAGTAAATGGCAAAAAAGCAACTCATTGTCCAATAAATAGAAAACATAGGGGAACTCCATTGCAAATAAATTAAAATAAAACATGATAATAAATACAAAATATCACCCAACTGGTATCACTCCAGTGGAAGAAAGAGAGTATAAATGATATAATCTACTCCATCTTTTTTCATACAAGTCCATTCCATTATGAAGATTTGCTATCATCTTCTCCATCCTTAAACTGAACCAAAGTTCTTGCAGCCATTCATGATAAAGCGATACTTGATCAGTCCAATGGTGAAGGACAACCTGTTTAACAGATGGTGAGATCATGGCTACATGGTGCTTCTTTTCCTGCACCACTATCCCTGTATAATCTCTAACAATACATACTAAGGTGTAAAAAGTCCTCCTAAACTTAAAAGTTGGTCTACTTTGGTTTTAATCTGAGCCCATAAGGGAGCAACATTAACACAGTCCCATAATATATGAAATAGAGAGCCCTCAGCATTTCCATACCTCGAACAAAGAGGGGAACTCAGTTTACCCATTTTCATCAACTTCAGAGGAGTATAATACGTTATGTAGAATATAAAATTGGTTAAGGTGAAGTTTGTCATTACAAACATACTTATTGGTCAGCCTGGTGGTGCTGAGGGTTGAGGCAGTGGATGCCACACCTCGTACCATGCCAACGACCCGTGTTTGGGAGTGAGCACAGGTCAATGGGGATTGACAGGGGTGGAGGATGGCGCGTCCTTGAACAGTTCTCCTTCATCGGGGTGGGGGCCCATGCTTCACTGCCAAGGAGGGAGAAAAAGTGGAAAAAGAGACATCCTGGTCGAGTGACTTGATGGTCATCCAAAGGATTCACCTCTCCACGGGCATCACCTGAAACTGGATCCAGACAGGGTGGGTGAGTCGGGAGCTCCCCACCACCCAGTAGCAGGGGGTAAGCCACAGGAGAAGATGGCAAGGACCATAAGGGAGCACGGTGCAGATGGGTGGAGGCCAGAGTCCCAAGGGGATTCCAGATAATGGGATCAGACCAGGGAGAAGGTAAAAAAAAATACTTATAAAGATCTTCCCATATCTTCTTCCAATTAAAATTCTCTAGTAAATTGTAACAGCTAAAACATCTTATTAATAAAAACACATGCTGAAGTGCAGAGCTGTTCTTTAATGCTGGGAATAGAGGTGAAAAGACGCATAGGTAGATAATGGCTATTCCAAAGAAAAGGGTAATGAATGAAGAATGCAGGCTAGCCAGTATAGTACTTATAATGAGGAATGGAAAGGAGTGGGCATCAGCGGAGCAGAGGGAGTAGGGTGAATGTATGGGAGAGATGACAGCAGATAGATATTAGGAGATGGGCAAGAAACAGTGCCCTTATAGAAAAATCGCTGGAGGACACCCCAAAACACAAAGGGAGGAGGCTGAGGTGATGAGAACAGTGATCAGTAAGAGGCAGCATATTTGGAGCAAAGTGGCAGAAAGAATGAAAAAAAAAAATTGGTCCAGTCTAAGCGCAAGCAAATGTGAGACTTGACAACTTCTATTCTGCTTTAATTCATACACTCTTCTTCAATTCAGGTATTACACTTTGGAAAAGGGACTTCGGGTCCTTGAAACATAGAAACATGGACTTTGACGGCAGATAAGGACCACTTGGCCCACCCAGTCTGCCCATTTCCCTACCTATTGGATAAGCTGCAGATTCTAGTTGATCAACAGCCTACTTCCTGCAACCCCCACTATAATTGCCTTATGTCTGTCCCATGAATGTTTGAATTCCCCCACTGTTTTAGACCCCACAACCTCTTCAGGAGGGTGGTTTCACGCGTCCACCACTCTTTCCGTGAAAAAAAAATTCCTGACATTACCCCTGAGCCATCCCCCCCAACTTTAAATTGTGCCCCCTTGTTCTTACACATCTCTTTTTCTGAAAGATGCTACCCTCCTGGACTTTGTTGATTCCCTTGAGGTACTTAAAAGTTTCTATTATGTCCCCTCATCCCTCCTTTCATCAAGGGTATACATATTAAGCTCTCTCACTCTCTCTTCATATGGTTTCTGATGTAGAACCTGCACCATTTTAGTTGCCTTCTTCTGGACTGCTTCCATCCTGTCTATGTCCTTGCGTAGATGAGGTCTCCAAAACTGCACGCAGTACTCCAGATGGGGTCTCACCAACTGTCTGTACAGAAGGATAACCACTTCCCTTTTTCTACTTGTGATGCCCCACCCTATGCATCCCAGTATTCCCCCGGCTCTCCTTAATGACTTCTCACATTGCTTACCCACCTTTTGGTCATCTGATATGACTACCCCAAGTCCCTTTCCATTTTTGTTGTTGTTAGTACCTCCCCTGCTATTGTGTACTCTTCTCCTGGATTTTTATTTCCCAGATGCATTACTTTGCACTTCTTTGCATTGAATCTAAGTTGCCATATGTCTGACCATTCCTCCAACCTTGCTAAGTCCCTTCTCATCCTTTCTACCCCCCCTTGTGTATCAACTCTGTTACAGATCTGTGTGTCATCTGCAAAGAGGCATACCTTTCCTTCCAGACCCTCTGCAATGTCACCTATAAAGACGTTAAAGAGGACTGGACCCAGTACTGAGCCCTGAGGTACTCCACTAGTAACCCCCCTTTCTTCAGAATGTGTTCCATTGTGTTGAAATGGGTTGAAATGGGTGAGGGGAATCTAGCAGGCTAAAAATGAGGGATAGAAACATTCATTCACCACCTCACACCCACTTCGGTCAATCCCACCCTCTTCCACGCTCCACTGTTCTAGAAGTCTGTTTTTTTTTTTTATAAACTCAGCACTTGAGATGTGTGAAATTTACAAAACTCACGCCATTGACTAATCCACAAATTTCATACAATTTGCAGCATGCAATTTGAGAAATGTGTGCACATTGTGAACCACGAATTGTGTGAATTTCACCCTGGATCATGACATTTTGCCCATGAATTTCATGCTTCATGGTGATATTTGTGCTCCACAGAGAAATTCATAGTATAATTCATGTAATATGTGTGAAGCTGAAGCTTTTTAGACCAGGAGAAGCTTGGCAAACTCAGTGAAACGTGAATTTTCAGCAATTCGTGTGAACTTAGCTGGCAAATTTTTACTTCACAACATCTCTAGTCAGCACATGGCAGTGTGCCAGGAACCAGTCAGTTTTTTTTTTGTTAACAAAAACAAATGCCTGGGGATGGGCAGCAGAGTGAAAAGTAACTGGGTGGGGAAAGGGGCCGATTTAGGACTAGCCCAAGACACCTGGGAATTTCTAGATTGTAACTTTTTTTTATTATTTGGCTGAAGGCCGAAGTGATCCAAAGAAGGGGAATAGCTGATTTGGCAAAACTGAAGTTACAAATGCTGAATTCTGACACATTAAAAAAAAAAATCTGCATTGACTCATCCTTAGTCCAGTCTGGCAAGGGTGGTTTTGGGAGCAGCCCTTTTCACCATGTTCACGAAGTTAAACACCAGGATCATCTTGAGGAAAATCTCATGTCTGACCAGGAGAGGAAGTTAGGACTTGCATTGTTGTAAGGCCAGGGATGGAGTTTTCTTTTATTCTCAACATAACTGTAGGGAGAGAAATCAAAGTTTCCATCCAGTCACAAGGCACTTGAATTGGAGGACTTCTTCATGGGGGGCATCAGCAAGTGCCTTGAAAATTTGGGTTAATTGGAGCCTAACTAGTCTCATTTTAGTGCAAAAAGTCTCAGAAACAGTCTTTTTAGCATGAAAAGAGATCTGATTTGAGTAGAACCAATATTAGACATACAGTAATCGAAGTCATGTTAAGGTGACAATTCCAGCTCTGAGAGTGAGACTTCTGAAATAAAATGTACAGTGCCATCCATGCTACATACAACTGTCTGTCTGCCTGTCCATGTAAGCAATAACACTCAATAGGGGTATGGGATAGTCTGGATACATGTTTGCTTAGGAGCATAGTGAGGAATCAGGCACAGCCAAGTGCCTTACTGCCCCTATAAGTGTGTATATTCAGATTAACCCACACCCCAAAGTGTGTTATTGCACTTATAAAATGGGTATGTGTTGAGAAATTGCCATATTAAAAAAAAAGTAAAAAAAAAAAAATCTGTCTTGATGTGAAATAGTCCCTCCATTTTCTTTAGGTTGCTAGGGACACTGTTGCATGAAGTGTTGTAACTGGGTGCGCTGAAGACAGCCTTGGAGTGACTACATGTGGCTGCTGGCAAGTCTGCAGTTTTGCTTTGAGTCTTGCAAGTGGCAAGCTACTGTCTGCGGTAGCCACTTTCGTAAAAGTCCCGCTGGTCTCCCTCTGCATGAGACTTCGCAAAATCGCAGGAACTGTGGAGTGTTCAGGCTAAGAGGACAAGGGAGCAGCTTAGTAGGGATAGCAACATGATTTTGCAGTACAGACAACTCTTTTTAAGTGTTGTGACAGTTTTTATTTTATGTTACTGGCTTTGAATTTTACCCGGAGAAACTGTGCCATTTAGCGAGTAATCAAGATGGCGGGGATTCAAGATTTGAATGAAAGGTTGCTCGATGATATTTTTTTGGGTGCTTCGTGTTTTGGGGGGTCTTGTTTTTCCCATGGTTTATCCAAAATAAAAAAGAGAGCTGGTAAGGGGTGCCAGCCAATTAGATTACTCCACTGTCTACCCATTTTCTTTCTTTCTTTCTTTCTTTCTTTCTTTCTTTCTTTCTTTCTTTCTTTCTTTCTTTCTTTCTTTCTTTCTTTCTTTCTTTCCTGCTTTCTTTCTTGTCTGTCTGTTTAAATGACTGTATATTGTATCAATCAACTCCATGTAGCAAGAAAAAGAAAACTTTCTGTGACATGAAGAAAACATTGAAGCTAATTTGTTTTCAGTAAGATAATGCTCGTAACTGAAGTGGACCAATTAGACAAGCATTTCTAAATCCTTTTTGATTGTTTTGTTGGGGTCCTCTGGGCGCGGTAGAAACAGTACCTGTCTGCTGCATTTCATCAGCTGTTGGCAATATAGTAAACCATGTAGCTGTGACATATTTAATTTACTTTAATGAGGAGCCCCCTTGATAATGTCCAGCTGAGACTGAGAATATTATATCTTGACCTGGGATAAATAGACCACAGTTTCATCGTCATACTCTCAGTTTTTTAAATGTTGTTCCTCCAACCTTCTTGCCTTCACTGTCAGTGTGTGTATTTCACTTTTTGCTGTTCTGGTTATTTACTCTGTTTCACAGCATCTCATTTCTTCACTGCTAAAACCTGCCTCTAAGGACTGGTCAGCTCTGTCTGATTTTATTTCCAGGGGACAACATATTAATCTATAAGATGCACTTTGTCAGCTTTTTATTTTGATTGCTACTATAACTTGCTTTTTCACTTTGTAATGACGGCTCACTTCATTTCTGGTGTTACTGCATGGAAATTTTACTCTTTGAATGCTGCATTTTGTATGCTAATTTGTCCCTTACTGTATTGCATTGTAGATCCACTTTTCCCTCCCCCTGGGTTGCACCTAAAAGTGAGCCTCTGCTCAGTGTGCCTTTCCCTGTTATCAAATTTTTAATCAATCAATAAATAATGTCGACTGTTCTCTTGACCATTTCATCTACCTTTTCAATGCAGCCTGCAACAGACATGGTAATTTTAAAAAGCACAAAATCCAAGGCCACTTTAACCCATGGCTATCCCCTGACATTACTGAACTCTTGAAAAACAGGGACCATCTCAGGCATGTGCCTAGGGCCTCATGTAAGCAGTCAGATATCCAGAATTACAAAACGGCCTGGAAAATTTGCACTAGGACCATCCACATAGCTAAAAACCTATACTAAAGAGAAGCCCTGGTCCAGAACTGGAATTATGGTAGAAAATTCTGGAGCAATCTAAAAAAGGTCAAAGAACCTCTGTGCGTAAACACTGAGGCAAGGGTTACCCCAAAGGGCATTTGGCTGGGAAGCCAAGTTTCAAGAAAATACAAAATCACACATGCCCCCCACAATGCAAAGCATCATGAGCTGCATATGCAAATCACCACAGAATGTTATGCTGGTCCAACTTTAAGCAGAATCGCATGGTGCCGAAAGGCCCTCTCACACACGTTGCAAAGAGTGCTAACAGAAGACATAGACACGTGTTTCATCCTACCAGGACTCATCAGTATGCCTAGTCTGTTTGACACCCCAGTGGAATGGACCAGCTACCCCTAAGGCAGAGTGCCTGGGATATATTGTGGTGAACCCATTAAAATAAAAACTATTTAAAGGCAAAGAACCTCTGTGTGTAAACACTGAGGCAAGGGTTATCCCAAAGGGCATTTGGCTGGGAAGCCAAGTTTCAAGAAAATACAAAATCACATACCCCCACAATGCATGGACCAGCATAACATTCTGTGGTGATTTGCATATGCAGCTCATGATGCTTTGCATTGTGGGGGCAAGTTAAGACAATACAATGCCCCCCACAATGCATGGACCAGCATAACATTCTGTGGTGATTTGCATATGCAGCTCATGATGCTTTGCATTGTGGGGGCATGTGTGATTTTGTATTTTCTTGAAACTTGGCTTCCCAGCCAAATGCCCTTTGGGGTAACCCTTGCCTCAGTGTTTACGCACAGAGGTTCTTTGCCTTTTAAATAGTTTTTATTTTAATGGGTTCACCACAATATATCCCAGGCACTCTGCCTTAGGGGTAGCTGGTCCATTCCACTGGGGTGTCAAACAGATGAGGCATACTGATGAGTCCTGGTAGGATGAAACACGTGTCTATGTCTTCTGTTAGCACCCTTTGCAACCTGTGTGAGAGGGCCTTCGCACCATGCGATTCTGCTTAAAGTTGGACCAGCATAACATTCTGTGGTGATTTGCATATGCAGCTCATGATGCTTGCATTGTGGGGGCATGTGTGATTTTGTATTTTCTTGAAACTTTTTTCCCAGCCAAATGCCCTTGGGGTAACCCTTGCCTCAGTGTTTACATGTGCTGTCTTTTGCCTTTAAATAGTTTTTTTATTTTAATGGGTTCACCACAATATATCCCCAGGCACTCTGCCTTAGGGGTAGCTGGTCTATTCCACTGGGGTGTCAAACAGACGAGGCATACTGATGAGTCCTGGTAGGATGAAACACGTGTTTCATGTCTTCTGTTAGCACCCTTTGCAACCTGTGTGAGAGGCCTTTCGGCACCATGCAATTCTGCTTAAAGTTGGACTAGCATAACATTCTGTGGTGATTTGCATATGCAGCTCATGATGCTTTGCATTGTGGGGGGCATGTGTGATTTTGTATTTTCTTGAAACTTGGCTTCCCAGCCAAATGCCCTTTGGGGTATCCCTTGCCTCAGTGTTTACGCACAGAGGTTCTTTGCCTTTTAAATAGTTTTTTATTTTAATGGGTTCACCACAATATATCCCAGGCACTCTGCCTTAGGGGTAGCTGGTCCATTCCACTGGGGTGTCAAACAGATGAGGCATACTGATGAGTCCTGGTAGGATGAAACACGTGTCTATATCTTCTGTTAGCACCCTTTGCAACCTGTGTGAGAGGCCTTTCGGCACCATGCGATTCTGCTTAAAGTTGGACCAGCATAACATTCTGTGGTGATTTGTATATGTAGCTCATGATGCTTTGCATTGTGGCGGGCATGTGTGATTTTGTATTTTCTTGAAACTTGGCTTCCCAGCCAAATGCCCTTTGGGTAACCCTTGCCTCAGTGTTTACGCACAGAGGTTCTTTGCCTTTTAAATAGTTTTTTATTTTAATGGGTTCACCACAATATATCCCAGGCACTCTGCCTTAGGGGTAGCTGGTCCATTCCACTGGGGTGTCAAACAGACGAGGCATACTGATGAGTCCTGGTAGGATGAAACACGTGTCTATGTCTTCTGTTAGCACCCTTTGCAACCTGTGTGAGAGGCCTTTCGGCACCATGCGATTCTGCTTAAAGTTGGACCAGCATAACATTCTGTGGTGATTTGCATATGCAGCTCATGATGCTTTGCATTGTGGGGGCATGTGTGATTTTGTATTTTCTTGAAACTTGGCTTCCCAGCCAAATGCCCTTTGGGGTAACCCTTGCCTCAGTGTTTACGCACAGAGGTTCTTTGCCTTTTAAATAGTTTTTTATTTTAATGGGTTCACCACAATATATCCCAGGCACTCTGCCTTAGGGGTAGCTGGTCCATTCCACTGGGGTGTCAAACAGACGAGGCATACTGATGAGTCCTGGTAGGATGAAACACGTGTCTATGTCTTCTGTTAGCACCCTTTGCAACCTGTGTGAGAGGCCTTTCGGCACCATGCGATTCTGCTTAAAGTTGGACCAGCATAACATTCTGTGGTGATTTGCATATGCAGCTCATGATGCTTTGCATTGTGGGGGGCATGTGTGATTTTGTATTTTCTTGAAACTTGGCTTCCCAGCCAAATGCCCTTTGGGGTAACCCTTGCCTCAGTGTTTACGCACAGAGGTTCTTTGCCTTTTAAATAGTTTTTTATTTTAATGGGTTCACCACAATATATCCCAGGCACTCTGCCTTAGGGTAGCTGGTCTATTCCACTGGTGTGTCAAACAGACGAGGCATACTGATGAGTCCTGGTAGGATGAAACACGTGTCTATGTCTTCTGTTAGCACCCTTGCAACCTGTGTGAGAGGCCTTTCGGCACCATGCGATTCTGCTTAAAGTTGGACCAGCATAACATTCTGTGGTGATTTGCATATGCAGCTCATGATGCTTTGCATTGTGGGGGGCATGTGTGATTTTGTATTTTCTTGAAACTTGGCTTCCCAGTCAAATGCCCTTTGGGGTAACCCTTGCCTCAGTGTTTACGCACAAAGGTTCTTTGCCTTTTAAATAGTTTTTTATTTTAATGGGTTCACCACAATATATCCCAGGCACTCTGCCTTAGGGGTAGCTGGTCCATTCACTGGGGTGTCAAACAGGCGAGGCATACTGATGAGTCCTGGTAGGATGAAACACGTGTCTATGTCTTCTGTTAGCACCCTTTGCAACCTATAAGTGAGAGGCCTTTCGGCACCATGCGATTCTGCTTAAAGTTGGACCAGCATAACATTCTGTGGTGATTTGCATATGCAGCTCATAATGCTTTGCATTGTGGGGGCATGTGTGATTTTATTTTCTTGAAACTTGGCTTCCCAGCCAAATGCCCCTTTGGGTAACCTTGCCCAGTGTTTACGCACAGAGGTTCTTTTGCCTTTAAATAGTTTTTATTTTAATGGGTTCACCACAATATATCCCAGGCACTCTGCCTTAGGGGTAGCTGGTCCATTCCACTGGGGTGTCAAACAGACGAGGCATACTGATGAGTCCTGGTAGGATGAAACACGTGTCTATGTCTTCTGTTAGCACCCTTTGCAACCTGTGTGAGAGGCTTTCGGCACCATGCGATTCTGCTTAAAGTTGGACCAGCATAACATTCTGTGGTGATTTGCATATGCAGCTCATGATGCTTTGCATTGTGGGGGGCATGTGTGATTTTGTATTTTCTTGAAACTTGGCTTCCCAGCCAAATGCCCTTTGGGGTAACCCTTGCCTCAGTGTTTACGCACAAAGGTTCTTTGCCTTTTAAATAGTTTTTTATTTTAATGGGTTCACCACAATATATCCCAGGCACTCTGCCTTAGGGGTAGCTGGTCCATTCCACTGGGGTGTCAAACAGACGAGGCATACTGATGAGTCCTGGTAGGATGAAACACGTGTCTATGTCTTCTGTTAGCACCCTTTGCAACCTGTGTGAGAGGCCTTTCGGCACCATGTGATTCTGCTTAAAGTTGGACTAGCATAACATTCTGTGGTGATTTGCATATGCAGCTCATGATGCTTTGCATTGTGGGGGGCATGTGTGATTTTGTATTTTCTTAAAAAAGGTCACTGGAAAAGAGCCCAGATCTGCCCCCACCATGTTTACTGTTGAAGGAACCGCCATCCTAGACCCTAAAACCATACCCAACACATTTAGTAACGCCTTCACTGATCTTCATGGTGTCCTCTCCACTGACTTCTTCTTCCATACCACCTCAGGTAAACCCATACAGCCCTTGGTGCACCCCCCTTTTTATTTCAAGTCCAGCACTATTGGGGAAGCCAGGAAATATCTGTGTAAGGTGCTAGGTAAAGATAGATTTAGTGGTGATGCACTTGATCTGAAATTTGTGGACTTCATTCTGGAAGAAATTCTGTTTCCCCTCATGCATATCATTAACTTATTTATCACTTAGGCACTCCAAATTCCCCCAAAGGTGAAAAGCCGCTTGTGTAACTCCCGTATATAAGAATGGTGAGAGTGGTTTATCTGGGAACTACAGACCTATCTCCATTCTTCAGCATCTCTCGAAGGCTCTAGAAAGAACCGTTGCTGACCAGCTAGTTGAGAATTTAGAAAAACACCAGCATCAATGCCCAGAACAGCACAGATTTAGGACTGGGCACAGTACCACTACAGCTCTACTCGAATTTATGGGCTGTATTCACAAATCTTTCAGTCAAGGCCATCTTGTTGGGGCATTGCACATCGACTTCACAAAGGCCTTCGATATGTTAAACCATGCCATCCAAGCTCACCAACTAGCTGCCTTAGGTGTCTCCACAGACACCGTCACATGGTTCCACAGCTACCTGCACAACTGCTCACAAAAAGTGAGGATAGGCACTGTCCTTTACAACAGTCAACCTGTTTGTTCTGGGGTCCCACAAGGCTCAATCCTGGGCCCACCTCCTATTCAGTTTATTTCTGAATAGTCTCCCTCTAGCCTGCCAGGGTCACATCCTTCTTTATGCAGATGATGCAGTTGTTTTTTCCAGTGGTTCTGACCCTAGTGTTCTGGAGTGTCAGCTTCAACAAGACTTTTCCAGTGTTGAGAAATGGTTTAATGACCACAAACTGATAATGAATTGCAAAAAGACTAAAACTATGCTGTTCTCTTGCCCACAAAGTAAGCAAAGAAAATTCTCCTTCTCAATTTGCAACAATGCGGGGTCTTCAATGGAACGTACTCAACACTTCAAATATCTGGGAATCACAGTTGACAACATGCTCTCCTATGCCCTCCACATTAACAACACTGCCAAAACTATCAGTACATGTATTGGACTGCTCCATAGGCACAAGCATAGTCTGACACCTGAAGCCCTAAGTATAGCTGTGCATAGCTCAGTGGTTTCCCTAGTGGACTATGGACTGGCCATCTCTGGCTCTGCCACAGACAAGTCCCTACGGCACTTAAAAACTGTGCTAAACGAAGCTTGTCAGCTCATCACAGGTGCACCTTGGCTGACTCCCACCTGTGACCTATACGCCAGGGCAAACTGGCTCCAACTCAGCAGCTGATTAAAATATCAATTATGCCTATTGACCAAACAAATGTACTTAGGTCTGCTGCCCCCTGGGGTTCAACAACTTCTCATTCCTTTCATCAACCCTCACCCTACTCAAAGGTCAGAGCACCAATTCTTCATTACCCCCCAATGCCGCACCTCCCAAGGACAAAGGTCCTTTGCATACTGAATCCCCCTCTGGTTCAGCTCCCTTCTGGATAACATTGCTAACCTTCCCACACTGGGTGCTTCAAACAGAACCTTAAGCAACAATTAGTGCTTTGTTCCCACTGCGATAGCCTGCTCTAATCCTCATCCTTTGTTTACCATCCCTTGTCTGCCCCCCTCATGTTCCCTACGCACCTCTCTCCCTTCTGCCTGCTCCTTTTCCTTTCCTCCCCCTACCTTCTCCCCTGTCCATTGTATGCTCCCTCTCCTGTCCTGCCACCTTGATCCTACCCGCCTAACAATTACCTCCCCCAGTGTTCCCCTTACCAACGAGGCCTCATGGCTGCTCATCTTCTTTGCCCACTCTCTGCACTTTGAACTATGTCCCCCAACAGCACTTAGTAACTTGTCTAAGTTTGGCACTGCCATTACTTTCACACCAGCCTCTGTTTATGTTTTGATGTTAATGCCTACCTACACTTTGTATAAGCTCAGTTATTTGATGTAAATGCCTACCTACACTTTGTATAAGCTCAGTTATTTGATGTTAATGACTACCTATACTATGTATAAGCTCAGTTATTCAATTGTTGTCCTGCCAACTGATGTTTGTTTTGTACTCATCTGACGTAGAACCTTTGTAACAAGCTTTTAGCTCAAAGATGTTAATCCTAGACCATAACAAAATAAATAAAAAAATAAACAACACTAAAATCTGTTTCCTGCTCTCAGGAATATTTTTCTCACTGATTGGAAAAATCATCATAATACAAACAATGGTAGAAAAACAGTATATAAATCTACTTAATTAAGTGAAGTGCTGGAAAATACTGTGTGTGGAATGCCGCTAGTATTACCTGCATACTGAAACCCATCCGTTTAGGAAACTGTCATTTTCTAATTTTCAACAAAGGATCATGAAAGGGTTGAGGTGATGTACAGTAGCTATAGGATGTTATTCTAACCTTAATAGCGCAGATTTTAGCCTTTTATTGCAACATGCTTACCACAGGGGTCACTGCACAGTAGACTGCATCACTACCATGACTGTTTTAAGCCTAAATCACATTGTTCAGCCTTAGCTTGTTAGGAACAGATCACTATAGCTCATTCCCAAGTCTGGGCAATTTGTATGGTAGTGTGTATAACATGTAATTGTGGGCCCCTTTTGTCTATCTAATTATTCAGCACACTAAATTTGGCTTGACCAGAACCCAAAGGCACCACTGGATGACCCTGAGTGTTATCACCAGTGCAACAGGCACTGGCACTAAAAAAAGAAAAGGATTGTTACTGTTGATCTGAAACAGTAATGAGATCGGACTGTTTTTGTACAGTACTATTCCCTAAAACAATTAAACATACGAAAGTACACTTACTTTTAATACAAATACAGTAGGCAGTAGACAGGCAGAAAAGAAGAAGTGGTGATGCAGGTAGGCTGAGGATGGACTGGAGGTGGCCTGGCTTTGGGTCCTGTGCTGAGAAGGGCACTTTACTGGGCATTGTGTGGCAGGCAGTGAGTCACTTGTACTGCACACAGTTAGCCAGACCATTTCACAGAGTTGGAGAATCTAAAGATACATACACATTTGTAGGATGGTCTGGAGATAGGCAAGGCAGGAGTGGGCCTGGCCTAAGACTTCAGTATGACTGCAGCAGCACACTGCAAGCACATTGGCAGGCTGACATAACAAACACTCATGATCAGATGGTGAACACTAAATGGATGGTAATGAGCCCCCAGTTCCAACCAAAGTTGTGTGGCAATTGTGATTAGTGCTTGATAAACTGCAGCCTGCTGAGAGAGACATTCATAATCTGTAGTAATGACATGGCAGACATTCTGCAAAGCCAAGATAAAAGATCTTTGCAGGACAGAACACACAGGCACATTCACAGTCATGCATTTTGTGCTATTTGTGCAGCACGCTGGAGAGTTAGATTACACACACCTGGGTGTTGAAACAGCAAGCACATGCACACTTTGCCATCAGTGAGCATCAGTCAGTGCACTTAACAGTGTGAATCTTGTCAACAGCCACTCTAGCAAACCCACATGCTCTCACCCATGCACCCACTTTCATAACAAAACAATTCGGTGATATGGACGGGGGGAAATACTGTAGTGAGTCTCAAGTGACCCAGTGACCTGAGTCTGTTTGAAATTTTCAGATAGTACTGGTCTGATGCCCTTCCCCCAGAAGTGCAGGCCATAAGAACATGAGGTAGTGCAGCACTTGCAATATACCAGGGCACACACTGGGGTGCAGCATTTTTTATCTTGGCACATGCTGTTGTGCCCTTGTGTTGTGCTTCCATTTCGTATGGTGGAAGCGGTGGTGGCATTGACATCATGGGTGCCCACCTGAATGTGAGTCAGTCACGGAGTCCTCTCCTTGAGGGCAAGGCAAGGCAAGGCAAAGCAACTTTTATTTAAAAAGACACCCAATCCCGGAGGCTCTGGGCACCGTACAAAATAAAACAGACAAAAAAATAGATACAACTAAACTCAAAATAAGTATAATTTTAACATAGAAATCCACAAACAATAAAATAAGATGAATTTATCAATAAAACAGGGTGTCAAGGGACTGAGATTGAGACCATAGCATAATGATCTCACTAAAAGACTTGGTCAGAAAAAGCCTCGGTGAACAGGAGGGCCTTGAGGTGGGCCTTGATTTCTTCCAATGATGGGACCTCACTAACCCCAAGGGGTAACGAATTCCACAGGACAGGGCTTGTGATACTGAAAGCCCTGTTGCCAGCCATTTTTAGCCTCGTCCTGGGAATCGTCAGGGGGCCCCTACAGAAGGAGTGGAGGGGATGGACCGAAACAGCAGGTGTAAGAAGGTCCATCCAGTAACCAGGGCCCTGGCAATGTAGGGCCTTATAGTTGAGGAAACTCATCTTAAAGAGGATCCTCCACCTGCCTGGCAGCCAGTGCAGCTCATGCAGAACCGGTGTAATGTGGTAATATTCAGGCTACCCTGTAAGTAACCTGGCAGCTGCATTCTGTACCAGCTGCAGTCTGCAAAGAGATCCTCCAATAACCCCAAGGTAGAGCGCATTGCAGTAGTCAAGCCTTGATGTCACCAAGGCACGTATCAAAGTGGGGAGGACTAGAGGCGGCACAAGGGGCTTTATCCTGGCAACATTCCTGAGATGGAAAAAACAGGACTGGACAGAGGAAGACACCTGTGTCTCCATTGTCAAACCCCTGCCCAGAATGACACCAAGATTCCACACCTCAGAGCAGGCCTTCAATGGAACAGATCCCAGAACAAGTCCAGCCTCCATGCCAGAGGCCATCCTTCCTGCACTCTGTTCAACTCCACCACCAATACCTCCATGTTATCAGGGTTCAGCCTCAACTAGGCTGGAGGCCATCGAGTCATTGATCTCGGCAAGGCAGCTGTTTAGCACGTCTGCTGCATTGCATGTTCCTGGAGCAAAGTACAAGCATAGCTGGGTATAATCAACATAGCAGTGAAACCCCAGACCATACTTCCTGATGATCCCCCAGGGCAGCATGTACACTGCGAACAACACTGGGGACAAGACAGAGCCCTGGGGAACTTCGCGTGACTGGAGACTAGGAGTGGCAAGCCATGGAGGAAACACGTGAATGGAGCAGGTCTGACTTTGGTAAGGCATGTGCAAGGAGTAGCTGGAATAGGGAGAGAGGCAGAATGGAATAATGAATAAAGAATAAATCATTAACTGTACTGACTAATACTTTGCAAACTCCCAAACTTTGATCTTACATAAATGGCCCATTGAACCAGAAAAAGGGTGAATCATCTCCCAATGAAAAAGGCTACTCCTTTCACACTGCTACTCCTTTTCCCACAGTCTCTGTGATTGCCTCCCTAGCCCCCATATACTCTCTAACTCTCCCCCACCCCATTTATGATAGCTCCCAACCCCTCCACACCTCGTGGATCAAGCCTTATATTTAGGCAGACTAGATCAATCCATCAAAGCCATTTCTGACTGCCTCCAGCTATTTGCCGTTCCTCTATGGGGCAACATTATCTTTTTTTAACTATTACATGCAATTTATGTTTCTGTTACTCTGATTACTCAAGTAGCCTTTGCTCAGTATGACTATGATACACTAATCTGTCTTCTGAAATTGTATTTATCCATATGATGATGTTTTTAGTAATTTGCTTGCCTGTATTGTTACTGTATTGTTACGTCGTATGACTTGGAACATATGCAAAAGAGTCTTCTGACTCACAGGCAATTGTAATCCAATAATTAATTAATTAATTAATTAATGAAATTAAACATTATGTCCTTTCAGACACTGCCAAACATAGACAAGGCTTCCTGTTTAGATAAGGATAAGTGATGTAGACAGAGTACATAACCCACTTTGCCAGAAAATGTACTTGTTTTGCATAATGATTATTTAGGCCTAACAATGGGCCTACCTGTACCATATTCTCCGGTAGTCTAGTGCTATAATTTACCTTATCTTAATACTATAATTTGAATGTGCTATGAACTACCACAAGATATAAGAAAACTCTTATGTGTTCAGCAAGCATTGTGTTCCTGTTTTAAATATTCTGTATCTTTTATTTATTTATTTATATTTATATAATTTTTGACCAGGAAAAGCACATTAAACTGTAATAACTTGTTTCCAGGTGCGTCCATTGGGGTGCATTACAAGGACCTGTTTTATTGATGGTGAAATATTGGCCATAGCAACAGGGGTAGCTCCCCTACTCTTCATCAACAAGTGCCATGGGATCTTTTACTTCCACCTGGACAGTGACCAGTGATTGGCAGAAGGGACTGCAGTTTAATTTCTCTTCTGAAGGATGGCACCTCAACTGTATAGTACCCACCTTACACTACACTACAGTGTCAGTCATGGGCATTAACCTAAGTACCTGGTGTGGGACTAGAACCCAGAACCTGCTGAACTTCTGGCTCCAGAGGCGAGTGTGCTACCTACTATTGCATATTTATTGGATCCCCAAGCTGCAGACTATCCAGTCCTACTTTAAAGCTACAATAGGATCCTGGAATAACTATTACATTTTCACTGTGAGAGATTCCTCATATCAAACACAACCCCAGGCAAGAGGATTCTCAAGGCATCATTTTGGGTCTAAAGGGTGCCTTTTGCCTGTGCTACTCCTCTGTCCAGTGCTGTCAGAGATGAGGGGATCACAATACAAACAAGCATTTGTCAATGCCAAATGTTTGCTTGCTGGCATTAGCATTGGAAGTGCAGGAGTTAGATGCAGAATAGGAATGGCAGTGAAGTACTGAAGTGATGCCAACCCCATCCCACCCTGCTGAGATGGACAGGCATTGTGGTGTGCCTTTGGGTCATCGCCCATAACGTTCATGCCATTTCACCTCACCCTACCCTGCAGACACCGACAAGTGTCAAGGTGTGCCTTCGGGTGTTCAGGCTTTACACTCACCCCATTCCATAAGGAAATTCGTTGAAATGGGTGCAGTATAGGAGAATGGGGTGAACTTTGGGGCTAAATAGTCCAAGACTCACCTGGATGCCTGTTAATGGCTGCAGGGTGGGCGTGGGCGTGGAATGGCATGAGCATTACTGTTGACAATCCCAAGTCACACCCCTGCTGCCTGTCATTCCCTATAGGGTAGGGCGTTATGGTCAGAAACTCTAATTCTCTGGGTGTTTCTTGGTATTTTCACTCCAAGTTTTCAACATGGGCTCTTTGTGACCCCATTGCATGAACATTGACACTATCAGTTTGTTAGCCAAAAGATGTTTTTGCACAGTGACTGTGTCATTTGGTGCCACAGATGCGAAAACACATTTGAACAGGATGTGAAAAATGACAGATGTACTGTTCATGAGGAGGTGTAAAAAAATGGTAATGTTGAAAATCTGGAGTGAAAATACAAAAAAAATTGGTGAACTCACGAGTATGCATACAAACTGCACAATGCACACCTGTAATGCAATTATTTTGGGGATTTTTCTCACCAGATTTTCAACTTAGGCATTTTGGGACTTACACTTATGAACAGTGGCACTGTGATTTTCTTAATCTGTCCCAAATGTTGATTTTACAGCAACTCACCCCATTGTGTGCTACAGGTGCGAAAACATGTTTCAGGCAGGATGAGAAAATGACAGCTATACCATGCATAAGATGGTGTGCAAAAATGACAATGTTGATAATGTGGAGTAAAAATATAAAAAATTGGCAAAGTTACAAGCGTGCATAAAAACTGCACAACACACGCTGGTAACGCAGTCATTTTTTGGAATTTGTTCACAAGATTTGCAACATGGGATTTTTGGGACCTCTCTTTATGAACACTGTCACTGTGATTTTCTTAATCTGTCCCAATCATTGATATCGCACAGCAACTGAGCCATTGTGCACTAGATGTGTGAAAACACATTTCTGCAGGATACGAAAAATGACAGCTGTGCTGTTCATAAGGAGGTGTGGAAAAATGGCAATGTTAAAAATCTGTAGTGAAAATATTATAAATTCTTGACGTTACGAGCAGCGTGGGAACTGAGCAATTCACGCTCATAACACAGTCATGTTTGGAAATTTTTACACCAAATATGCAACATAGGCGTTTTAGGAGCCCTCCTCATTAACAGTGACACTCTCATTTTGTTAATCGATCTCAGAAGGTGATTCTATACAGTGACCATAAAATCACCTTTTGGGACCAAATAATGACAGGATAGTGACTGAGTTCATGAGGTGGGTTCCCAAGAACCCTATGCTGAAAATCTGGTGCCAAAAGTCACAAAAATGGCTAAGATAGCCACTTAAGTTGACACCCCCCCATTGATGCCATTATACAACTTACTGGCATTTCTTCAGTTCATGGTCAGCTTTGAAGAGTGCAGACATGTTTCCACTCTACCGAAGATCACCGCACCGTCTCCAGAGTTAGGAATGGGGTGAGGGAGTGGGAGGTGGAATTACAGAAGTGGGTGTGGGTTGGGGAGGGGGCACCGCAGACAATGAGGACCATTTTCTTGTTTACAGGGTAAAAAAATAAATTAAACTTTGTGGGAAGGTTTCCTTTTTTGCAGGGACATTTGGCATTCTGGGGTGGGCTCCCAGTGTTTTGGGAAGGACTCGAGCCAATGGGGATTGGAAACCCATCGGCAAGGAAAAAGGGTCTGTGTTTCAGGGGGCATGATGCCAAGGAGGTAGGGCATCCCCTCAGCAGACAAACTATCGGGATGTCATGTTGACGGGTATTGGGCTTCCCCATCGGAAATTAACTAGGGAGGGGGCATGCCAACAGGGGGATTGGGTACCCCCCCCGGATTCGGCTTTTGCTGGACTGTGAGAAGTGGATGGCAACAGCCGCCAGCATATTTATTGAAATGTTACACCAGGCAATGCACACCCTGCAATGAGGGGGCGCTCCCTCATTGCAGCAGCGAAATCATTTCAAGTTGGTGGCATGCTTGCAGGCTACTGTCACAGCCAGCATGCTCCTTCATTGGTGACACACAGATGAGCACAAAAGCAGTGGTGTCACTGGCCACAACACTGCTGCACCTTCACGACCAGCTTCTGCAGCAAGCTGTCACAATATGTTTCCTGCACATGCATGCAAGCAAACATAAAAAGGGGTCATTGGAGGCTGGAGGCAAAATAATTTCCTTTGGCTAATGCCAGGGCATATGGTCACCCTACTAAAAGTTTGTAAATTTTAAGCATGTACAACCTTATGGTGAAATAATTATTGTTTAGCATACTGTATACCACTCACTTCCTGTTGAGGTTCTTTGACATTGCATGTCAAAAGATTTTGAAAAGTCGTGTGTCATTTCTCAACATTGAAACAAAGGCACCCTTATTACCTCATTTTCAAGTCAAAGATAACATGTGTCATAAACAGAACTGCGGTAAAATTACTGCCATCCATCCCTATACACAAGATGATAAAAAACAAATTAGTTGTTAAAAAGGGAAAGCAGCTCATTGTTTTTTTTTTTCCAATCCCTGATGTTTGTTTTGCCATAAGACCTTATCTCATGTTTTACAGAGATGAGTAAATATTAGAATGCATGTTTGAAATTGCATTTGAGGGGCAACATTACATACTGTAGCCGCTAAATACAGTATTTTTTATGATCTGCAGCTGTAAGAAAAATGGTCACACAGTAAATTATATATAATTATTCTTCACACTGTTTGTGGTAAGAATAACCAAGTAAAGAAACAGTTTGGGAGCCCAATCCCTTACCATGGTTATAATTTCAACCACTTTTATTGGTTAACTGGGTTCTGATAATAAGGTCTACCTCTAGTTGAGTTCTTAGGTGGTACAGCTCAGTTATTCAGCTAGTTCCATGGTGCTGTCCAGTTTACATTCTGGTGCTTCAAGAAACTGGGCAGTGAAAATCCTGGCCTCTGAGTGTGTGAGATAGTCTGGCACCCGTGCTTTTATGTCAGTATGAAGTTCTGGCAGAACTGGGGCCAGGCTGCACCATTCCTGTAAAATAGGAACATCTGGGCAGACATGAGTGTGCAAAGCAGTCTTTTTCTTTTCTTATTCTAAACAAATACTTCTGCTTAGTATTTACAAAGGAGAGGGGAAGGGCCAAAATTAGGGGATAGAAACACACACGGGTGGGGGAGGTGGACACCAATCCATTCACGGAGGAAAGAGTCCTAACGGAACTCTCAAAACTAACAGTGAACAAGGCAATGGGACCAGATGGGATGCATCCTAAAATACTGAAAGAACTTAGGGAGGTATTAGGGGCTCAAGGGAGGGAGTTGACTAGTGGGGTGCCACAGGGTTCAGTTCTGGGGCCGGTTCTGTTCAATGTTTTCATTAGTGACAGTGCGGAGAGGCTTGAAGGGAAGGTGTGCCTCTTTGTGGATGACACCATCATCTGAAATAGGGTAGACCCTCCAGATGAGGTGCAAAAAATTAGAAGAGACCTATGCAGATTGGAGGAATGGTCAAACAAAAAAATGTAAAGTCATACACTTGGCCCGTGGGAATCCTGGAGTGGAATACAAAATGGGGGGGGGGGATACTAACAACAGCAAAGCTGGAAAGGGACCTGGGGTAAACATAATAGACAACCTGAAGGTGACCAAGCAATGTGAAAATGCAGTGGGGAGAGACGGAGGGATGCTGGAGTGCATAGGGAAGGGCATCACCAGTAGAAAGCAGGATATGGTGATGCCACTGTACAGACAATTGGTTAGGCCACATCTGGAATACTGTGTTCAGTTCTGGAGACTGCATCTCTGGAAGGATATTCACAGAATAGAAACAGTCCAGAGTAGGGCAACAAAAATTGTGAAAGGATTGCACAAGAAAGCATATGAGGAAAGGCTGAAAGACCTCAATATGTATACCCTGGAGGAAAGGAGGGAGACGGGGGATATGATAGAGACATTCAAGTACCTCAAGGGAATCAACAAAGTGCGGGAGGGCAGCATCTTTCAATAAAAGAGATGTGCAAGAACAAGGGATCACAGTATGAGGCTGGGGGTGAGGGGACTCAAGTGAAATGTGACGAAGCATTGTTTCACAGAAAGGGTGGTGGATGCATGGAAAAGTCTACCTGCGGAGGTTGTACAGGCTAAAACAACTGGTGAACTCAAGAATGCATGGGATATAGAGAAGGCACTCCTAGTGGTAGGAAAGAGAGGGTAAGCTGCTGATCATTTAGGATCAGGAGTTAAGGGGGTAGGGAAATGTGCAGACTAGGTGGTTCAGGTGGGCCTTACCTGCAGTAAAAATCTATGTTTCTATGTTTCTGTTGAAAAATTCTGTTTCTGTATTTCTCAACTCATGCTGCCATCTTTGGAATGTTAAAATTCCTTACAAACACCATCCTCCCAAAAAAGATATAATGCTGTCTGTTTGAAAATATTAAATAAAACGTAATTTTCTCATTTTTGCTATTACCATACTTTTTGTACAATACAAACGTTTAACATATAGTGGCAATTCAAAAAAAATACAGATATAAGTATACTACAGTAGCTGTTCCTGAGTATTAGTGCAATCAGAAGAAATGCAGACGGGTGCTGTGAGCTCCCAGCCCTCATGGAAGATAGGCAGATGTGTCTTGGGAGGTGGGTGGGACCTCTGAGAACCAGGACAAAAGGCCAGCTCAGCTGCTGTAGATAATAGCCTCCACATACTTGAGCAGCCATGCTAGCTGACCCTGTTTGGCAGCACACACACTTCCCAGCTCGGTCTTATGGCTCAAGGAGCTTCTTCTATCTATCCATTTCCAATGTGGGGTTAAGTGCCCCCTGGGGAGGGAAAGGCCTGGAATTAGAAGCAAATGGTACAAATGAGAGTCTGGTGGTGGGTGTAGGTGCCAATGGTGAGTCCTCCGGGCAGAGGATAGGACCACCAGGAAGACAGAAGGAGAGACCACTAGGAGGCCATGGGATGGAGGTAAAAGTAAATGACAAAATAAGAAACAACTGTTAGGCATAAGTCCATACAAACCTGGGTAGCTGGTGGCATTAATATCAACTTTATTCAGATCCAGAATTTTACTGCTTTCACCATATTAATTAATTGATCAGTTCATATGGCTATTGTCCCTATTAATTGTAAAAAGACACCAGTAATTCCCATTTATAAAAGTGGATTGTAAAATTAAATCAATACCTACATTTTTATTTCTCCACTTTAATTTGTCTCAAAAATCCTTGAAAAGTGGATTTTCAAACAACTTATTACATATTTGAGCCAATACAATAATTTAAATTTTAATTATTCAGGTTCCAGGCGATTGCACAGCACAATTTAAGTTGTTGCTAGGGTCAGTAATGACTTTCAGCATGCAATGAACAGGACAAGTGACACATCTCTGGAGACAAATTCATGGATATGTCAAAAGTATTTTATACCCTGGATCATGTGCTGTCCGATGCCTCAATGGGTAGCACGTTGCACTCCTGTGCAGGCATCCTAAGTTTAGGAATGCGTTTGATGAGCTGTTTCATGATTCTGAAGCTACAAAGGTGCTACTGATTGACAGTGCTGCCAGTCCAAGGAGGGATGGCATTGGGTCCCACTGTACTAGCAGCCCCTGTAAAGGGCCTGAGAGCATCCTCCTCTACAAAGATGCTTGAGACATGTTGAGGCCTGACAGGCATATACCTGACATCTGAAAAGGTGGGCAGGGAGAAAATCATGAAAAACAGGGGCAAGATACCATGTTGCCTTGCCTGCTACTCCAGCCCTTGTCACCATGTGGGACTCAGCCAATTCTGCATGTATACTCCAGGGCCCTCCTTCTCTTGGCCCCATCTAATGGGCCACCTGTGGGAGAACTACCAGCTGGTAGGTCCCAGGGGAGGCTTCTCTAGTTGGGGGATGACTAAGTCTGAGAAGCCTGTCTGCACCTGTGGTACAGAAGATCTTATATAGCAAAAATACTCTGAATCACAGGCTGCTTATGGACAAATAAGCTAACTATAGCTCATATAATAACATTCACTGCTTGGTGAATAGTGGGTAGTGCTTGTGCAAACTTTAACTTCTTGGCCTTTCTGTATTCCCACCCTCAGTAGAGGAACCGGCAGCATTTAGGGAATTGAAGGCCCAGTACCAAGGATGAATAGAGTGCCGGAGAAGGAGGAGGCTGGGGAGGATAGTGGACAAAGAAAAAATGCTGAGCGTGGATTGCTAGAAGAGGCTGGCTTATATTTGGAGTGTGGGAAGGGCTATTTGCCTCCTATTGAAACATGGGCTTAGCCCTCCCACTTGAAAAAATTTTCAAAAGTTGTCTATCTGACTAATTTCAATCTGTGGTCATTAAAGATTTGGAATCAGCTTTTCTACTTGTCAGAAGAGGAGTGTCCCAGGAATCGGTCTTGGGTATCCTCTTATTTTCACTATACGTTAATTTCAGCATATTGACCAACACCTATAGCAACTTACACTTCCATCCTTAAGCAGTGTATGTGGTTCTGTATTGCAGTGTAATGGAATTGGGCAATATTCATCTGACTTTGTAGACAGGCTTTGATATACAGTAGTACAGAGATACCTAGCTCACAATAAAAGTGTGTTAAATGGCAACAAAACATAAGCCTTGCTTTTTTTGTACTAGGCAAAAAGTCAGAAATTATGCCAAATTCAAAAATTGCCACTTTTAGATAAACAGAATTATAGCAGGTTCCTAGCTATAAGTACATTAGAATGTGAATTAATATATCTCTGACATGGGAAAACTATACCCAGTAATTACTAGGTAAACTAACTCCAGTATACAGTACCTTTATAGGTACAGAGATAGCCTCACACAGAACAAGACCGAAGTGTGCTAATGCTACACAATTTCTTCTTTTTGAAGGGCACATTTTGTTGCAGGTGTGCAGCCCAGAAACCATAACTGCAATGTTCTCAATTAGGAGAAGGCAGCATTCCTGTCAAGAGAGATTGCCCTGGGAGGTACTGACTGGCGCAGTCTTTTTTAGATTGTAGACAGGCAGCTGCACCCTGCCTGTCTGGAGCCTGTGAAAGCAATTACCTCACAAAATGTGAGGAGTTCGTTCAGTTCTTCTCAGATAGGGTGTCCTGCAGTATGACCAGTATCAGTCGAATAGGGCCTTATGAGCTCAGCAGAGACCTGCTTTTGGGCCAGGAGCACATTTGGTATTATTGGAGTGAATTTCAGTCAGTAGCAGTGGAAGAGGCCTTCCGGGTTATCACAGCACTAGAGCCGACTTTCTGCTATCTGGACCTAAGCCCAGTGATTTGTGTTGCCCACCTGTGCCCAGTGTTCACCAAAATTGTCTGGTGTTCTTTGCAGGAGGGGCTGGTTCCAGTAGCACTTAAATGTGCTCTGGTAAAGCCCCTGCTGAAAAAAACATCTTTGGACCCCGATATATTGGCGAACTATCATCCAGTCTCTAACCTTCCCTTTCTAGGAACGGTTATAGGGAAAGTGGTTGCGCTGCAGCTTGAGGTACACATGGTGCCATCTAATGTTTATAAATCGTTCCAGTCTGGTTTCAAAACTAGGTACAGCATGGAGACAGCTCTGATCAGGGTTCTTAATGACCTGCTCAAGACAAGGGATAGAAGAGAGCAATTGATTCTCATCCTCCTCTGTCTCTCTGTGGCATTTAATTCCATGGATCATGGCGTACCTTGGACCATCTCAGGGAGTACACCAGAGAGTCCATTCTATTGGATAGAATCCAGAGGGTAGTTCTAGGCAGTCATTCCTCAGACCTGGTGGTTGTGTTGCCAATGCTGTTCATGGTGTACATTCTACCCATGGGCATGGTCATTAGACATTTTGGGCTTGGGTTTTACTGCTATGCAGATGATACCCAACTGTACATGTCTTTTGCTCCCAGGAGTCAGGGTGCTGCCAATGTGTTTCAGAAATGCTTGGCTGAGATCCAACACTGGATGGCTTCTATCTGGCTAAGATTGAACCCCGATAAGACTGAGGTGTTAGTGGTTGAGATGGGATGAAAGGGTGGATTGGCAGCTGGTGCAGGAGTGACTGGACTTCAGCTTGGTGACTCTGGATTGCTAGCCTGTCCTAGGGTGAAGAATCTGGGAGTCATACTGGAAGAAGACCAGACAATGGAGGTCCAGATGTTGGTCATACTCCTGAATGGCTTTTTCCAGCTTTGGAACATCCAGAACATCCACCAGATCAGATCCCATGACCTCGAGGCTAGACTATTGTAACACTTTGTTCCTTGGAGTTAAAGGTGGTATGTTATGACACCAGCAGCTGTTGCAGAATGCAGCTGCCCTGTTACTTAATGGGCTTGTCAAGCTCATGCCACATCTGTCTAGTACTGTATGATCTGCACTGGCTACCGGTGAAGTGGCATATATGTTTGTTAACTATAAAGCCCTACATGGACTGGGCCCAGACTATCTGGTGGAGCTCCTGCACCTACTTTCACCAGTTTTTCCACTTTGATCTTCAGAGGAGAGCCTCCTGGTGGTCCCAAGGGCAAGATTAAAAACCTCGGGTGATCAGGCCATCAGATTGCTAGCCCAGCCTGCTGAAACTCCTTGCCCGGGACCTTGAGGGAGGTCCCTTCAGTGAACATTTTTAAAAAGGGCTTAAGACATACTTATATCAGCAAGCTTTTGGAGAAGCTCTGTAATGTATATATTCTGCATATCTTATACTGTAATGAGTTTTGTTGTATTTGTATTGTTTTCTGGATTAAGGTGGTGATTGTACTGTACATATTGGGATCTGCTATGGTTTATTGATTGCTTTTTTATTTCTGTATGTTTTTATTGTTTTCTATTTGCATTTTTATTATGTCAGCGCGCTTGCGCAGCCAACATCTTGCAGTACTGCAGATTTGGAGGCGTGGTCACTGTTGGGTGAATGCAGGCACGCATCAGTCAGTGTCGTCCCTCATTCCCCAATCAGCCTGCATGCCAGCACCACACCATGCATACGTTAATGACAAGCACATCTAAGAAAAGGTCCACTGCAAAGCAAAGCTTGTCAGATGCAGCGGACCTCCAACATGCTCGCCACATTGTGGCGGCTGATGCCCCAGTTGCCGACTTCGGGTGTCCAATCCTCTGCCGCTTACCATGGCCCCAATGTATGTACTAACAGGGAGCCTGCTCCCCATTGGCATAAAACACTCCCTATTTGTTATATGCCGATGGTGGTGCCCTAATCCCTCGGCTCTTGCCCCCCCAATGCTTTCCTTGTGTGCTGATGGGGTGTCCAATCCCCATTGGCACAAATTAACCCCCCCTCTTGTGGTGTGCCGACAAGGGTGTCCAATCCCCCATCAGCTGCAGCATCTCCCCAAACAGTTAGGTGGCAGACTGGGAGCCCGTCCCATTGTGCCAAATCCTTTGAGAAAAAAAACTGTCCCACAATGTTTTTTTTTTAACCCTGTTACACAAAAATGGTTCCTCGTAGTCTCCCTCCCACAACCCGCACCCACCCTCTGTGCATCCTGCCTCCCTACACCCCCCTCACTCCATACTTACCTGCGGAGTCTGGTGCGACAATCTTCGGTGGACCGGGAACACGTCTCCACTATTCAAAGCTGACCACGAACTGAGAAAATGCTGGTAAGCAGTATAAAGGAATAAACAGGGTTTTTTCAACTTTGCTGCATATCTCAGGCATTTTTTGGATGGGGTTTTTGGGACCCCCTCCTCATGAATTCTTGTCCTTCCATGGCATTATTTGGTCCCAAAAAGTGGTTTCGCAGTCACTGCATGGAATCACCTTTCGGGAGTGAGGAATGAAATGACAGTGCCACTGCTCATGAGGGGGCTCTCAAAAAGCCTATGTTGCAAATTAGGTGGGAAAAATCCAATAAATTACTGTTTTACAAGTGTGCGTTGCGCAGTTGCTACGCACGCTCGTAACTTAGCGAATTTGCAACATTTTCATACCACATGTTCAGCATTGGCATTTTTCCACACCTTCTTGTGAATCATACAGCTGTCATTTTTCACATCCTGCCCGAAATGTGTTTTTGTACTTCCGGCACAGAATAGGGCGGGCTATGTGGGAAATCAGTGTTTGGGACAAATTATGAAATTGCCAGTTACACTGTTCATGAGCAGAAGTCCTAAAATGACTTTGCTGAAAATTTGGTGACGATACTCCATAACATGACTGTGCTATGAGCGTGTGTTGCACAGTTTGCACGCACGCTCATAAGGTCACAAATTTATAATATTTTCACTCCAGATTTTCAACATTGCCATTGTTCTGCACCTCCTTATGAGCAGTACAGCTGTCATTTTTCACATCCTGACCAAAATGTGTTTTCACAGTTCCAGCACAGAATAGTGTGGTCACTGTGGAAAGTCCGTGTTCGTGACACATTATGAAAATGACAGTGACACTGTTCATTAGCAGAGGTCCTGAAATGCATATGTTGAAAATCTGGGACCGAAAGTCCATAAAATTAGTGTTTTACGAGTGTGCATTGCGCAGTTTGCACACACGTTCGTGACTTTGTGCATTTGTAATATTTTCACTCCAGATGTTCAAATTTGGCATTTTTTCCACACCTCCTTATGAACAGTACAGTTGACATTTTACATATCCTGGCTGAAATGTGTTTTCACATGTCTGGTGCTGAATTGCACGGTCGCTGTGCAAAATCAGTTTTCCGGACAGTTTGAGGAAATGACGATGACACTGCTCATGAGCAGAAGTCCTAAAATGCATATGTTGAAAATTTGGTGCCAAAAGTCCATAAAATGATTGTGCTGCAAGTGTGCATTGCGCAGTTCCCTCGCAGCCTTGTAACTTCATAAATTTGCAATATTTCCATGCCAGATTTTCACCACTGGCATTTGTGCACACCTCCTTATTAACAGTACAGCTGCCATTTTTCACAGCCTGACCAAAATGCGTTTCTACAACTGTGACGCACAATGGCGGGAAATCACCTTTTGGGAGACATTAACAAAATCACAGCATCAGTGTTCATGAGGGGAGGTCCCAAAATACCTATGTTGAAAATGTGCCTAAAAATCTCCCACAAATAATTGGGTTGTGGACGTCTGTTGCGCAGTTTGTATGCATGTCCATTGCTTCACCAATATTTCATATTGCCACTCCAGATTTTCAACATTGCCATTTTTAACACCTCCTCATGAACAATACAGTTGTCATTCTATACATCCTGCCCAAAACTGTGTTTTCGGCCCTCTATCGCTAAATGGCACAGCCGCTGTGCAGAACCATGTTTCAGCTAACAAAGGGTTTACTCTGCTTTTCATGATGTGGCCTGACAAGCAGCCCATGCTGAAAATGTGGAGTGAAACTAGCACTACACGCCTACAGTGTTAGGGTCTCCAACTGTAGCACCCCACCTGGTACGGACTGACAGGCATCAGGGCTGTGACTTGGGATCATCAGATGTAATGCTCATGCCATTCCACCTTCCATGCACACCCTGCAGCCACTGACAGGCATTGTTGTGTGTTTTGCACTGTTTGGCCACAAACTTCACCCCACGCTCCTATACTGCACCCACGTCAGAGTATTTCCTTATGGAATGGGGTAAGTATAATGCCCAGAGACCCCAAAGCAGACCACAACATTTGTCAGTGTCTACAGGGTAGGGTGAGGTACAATGGCACGAGCATTATAGCTGGTGACCCAAAGGCACATCCCAATGCCTGTCACTCTCTACAGGGTGGGGGTGGGGATGGCGTCACTTCAATACTTCACTGCCATTCCTTTTATGTGACTCTAGCTCTGCCACTGCCAATGCCAGCGCGACAACATTCGGCAATGAAAAATGCTTGTTTTTATTGTATTGTTTTATTTTTGTATTTTTATTACAATGATACTCTGGGCCTCAGGATAAGGATGCCAGATATTAAAAAAACAAATTGACTACTCTGCTACTACTACTACTCTTGGCTCTAATCAGGCCCTCCTCGTAGGCAAGATTTGCCTATCTGTTCCTCTGCCTAGCCTTTAAGCTTTCAAAATTGCTGCCCCCCCCAGTCTTCTTGGTAGTCTCCATGCTAAAACCCAGAAGAGAACACTAAGGTCCTCAACCTGCCACTGCTGGAGGTCCCAAGAATCAGGACATGTGCAGGTGATAGGTCTTTTGCTATTTCTGCACCATCCATCTGGAATAGACTACCATTGGAGGTATTCTACTGTTCTTCTGCAGCCACTTTCAAAAATTCCCTCAAGGCTCATTTGCTTGGGCAGTAGTTGTACCCATAATTGTTGACTCTGTCTGGACCTCCTATTGCCTATCTGTGCATCTCTACATGGTAACTAGTGATATAGGTTGGTGGGTGCTAGAGTGAACAGACACATATGCTGTAACCCAATTCCTTGTACCTGTTCTCACGTTCGACAATATAACTTAAAGTGTAATTAACCCTGGACTTGTTTTTGTATTGTGCATTGTGCAAGAATGCTGTCTACACCTGTACAATATTGTGATTTTATATCTGTGTTCTGAGCACTTTGATACTGTATGTATTCCTTTCTGTTACTGTTTGTAATTTACTCTGGGCCACCTCTGAAGAAGGGACATTTTGTCTTAATGGGCCTACCTCGTCTACAAATTTCAATAAATAAATGTTTTACTATTGAGACATTCTGAATGGATATGCAGCCACTTACAACTTGCTAATCTAGATATAGCATCCAGTATACAGTAATAGACTGACTCGCTCATAACAACAGCACCAAGAGACACACATAGGTGTCTGCTACCATAGATAGCATACAGTGGCAGACTTATGTGGAGTCCATTAAATGAGAGTAGACATTTCCACCTTGCACAATTTATTCACAAATGTGTTCAAAGCCCTTGAGAATACAACTGACCTAAGTGACCCTAGAAGTACTAGGTCTGACCTGTGGCAATGATCAGCTAATAGCATATAGTTCATATACCCAAAAGTCAGAGGCTGTATAGTAGTACTGGAAGTAGTAAAAGAGGATCTAAACAATTGAGCTTTGGCTTATTTTCAATGACTTCCCATGTGCAGGTACATAACAGTATGGATAGACAGCATATTGCTTATTCTAGTATTGGAAGGTGGAACTCACTTTCGGTAAACTGGAGGCCCTGCACAGATCCCCCCTATCAACTTTTAATGTGTCAGCTGTTAAAGTGGCTGTTTGAGAAGTAATATATCTCTTGTACACATTGCCAAGGATGCTTATGACTGTCTGTACATTACTGATATTCTTATGTTAAAATGATTTATGGAGTGAATATTTAGCATATTTTACCTGTGTAATACTTTCATGGCATATTGAATATACTTTTGACTCACTGTAGAGATGCCATGACAATGAGCCAGTGCTTACTTATCTATCTTTTTTATTTTGTAAATGAATAAATATGGGCAGGCACAGAAGCATAGCGGTAGTGATGCCTTCACTATGCTGGTCACTTGGGTTTGGCAATGGACACAGGTCACTCAGGCATTGACCAGAGGATAAAGAATTGAGCACACCAATGGGGAGGAGAGACACTGCTCTCCAACTCTTGCCTGCCTGCCACCTAGCAGAGGT
Source organism: Neoceratodus forsteri (assembly GCA_016271365.2). Classification (NCBI taxonomy): domain Eukaryota; kingdom Metazoa; phylum Chordata; order Ceratodontiformes; family Ceratodontidae; genus Neoceratodus; species Neoceratodus forsteri. The sequence continues at coordinate 1,409,969,040 of CM057452.1, forward strand.
TAGGGGGAGGAACAGGGTTTCTGCTCACTTGAAGGAGCACCCCTTGGAGACTAATAGGGTGCATGCATGCCAGCATACACATGCATGTACATTATTGGATTCTGGCAGCACTCACTGTTAAAATCAGAGGATCCCCCAGCTGGCAGGATGGCACTAGCACCCATGCAGGCCCTGCATCACTGACCAAGGCACTCATGCACCATAATATCGTTCTAAGTGGTGAAGTCCCTGAGATGCTGGATTTTGTATCGGGGGGAGGGGTGCTGGCAGATTGAGCCAGATAGTTGACTAGGGAGATAGGCAAAGGATGAAAAAGTGAACGAATAAACATACTGTATTGATTGCCTGATTGATATTTCTAGCTCTACTGTCAAATTTCCAAATGTTGCCACATTAAAATAATTTATATTTAGGAAAGGCTGACATTGGGTCTACTAAGACTGGAGACATTCTTTTTTTTAACTTAAAGCTTAGACAAGTGGCAACATAATTAAAGTGTAATAATATTTATACAGTTCATTGAAATTTTTTTTTTAATTTTTTATTAACTAAGAAAGATGGGCTAGGAAATATTTTCACGCTTGTCCCAGGATACGGGGGACACAGATTCAAACTGACTGGTATTGAACCGGGATCAGCTGTTAATGGTTTTAAGTGAATGGTGGAAATTTGACCAGATTCCCAGAAAAATTCACCCACTCTTATGGAGAAGTCCTTTGGGATCTAATATGTTTAAAAATGATGGGAACTCAGTTTAGTGTTAATGTAGAGAAAACGTTTCACAATGCTAAAAGCCTTGTAAAGCTTACAGAAGGTGTAGTTCAGATGAACTACTTTTAGGCTGCTGCCATGCAGATCCAGGAAAAAAGAAATGAAGGCTCTATTACTGTTTTTTTTAAATAGCCTTTAGAAATTTATTAACTCTCCACCACAAAGGGTTACTTAAGTTTCATGGAGACCCAATCATGTCATCAGGATAAGGAGTGGAGGTACTTAACAGGCTAAGCCTCAAGCTTTTTGAGATATCAACTCATTTTGGTACAAACCTTACAATTAGCTGCATCCCATTTAGCCTATTCCCTTCACTTAGCCATTCACAGTCTTTAAATATACTGTATATCACACAGTGCACACTGTGGCATCCAGCTAACGATTGCAGCCCACCCCCATATTGTTACGCACTCAGTTTAGTGTCTCATTCAAAAGACCGTTTACTTTATCAATACTTTTATTATCAACACCACATTTTTGTATGACAGTTAAAACATGTTTCTAAATAACTTTTTTTTATTTTTTGATTTACATTCAGACCAAAAAAAGTGCTCTATTAACTTTTGTATTCATAGTCTATTTGCAAAGTGTTACTATCACATTACATCACAAATATTGCATACATATTCATTTCATGTTTCATGACCCAGATACAGTATCTTCATTGCTCTGTCAGGAAGATAAAATATTTGTGAATTGTCTCATATAGGCATGATGTTCTTTGTTTAACATTTTATTGTATTATTACAGAAAATGATATTGAGATAACATTGGGGTTTACAAAGTTTAAAAGATCAGGAAATCCAAAGTTGAGGTCCTGTGGTTTAGAAACTGTAGTGTACCTGTTCTAACCAATCATGCAGGCAAATATGCTTTATCAAACTTTACTGTATGTCACCCACCCAATTATGGCACACTTCTGCTTTGCTAACTGAGAATAGGCTCAGTTAAGTTTATTAATAAGAGAATGCTAACTTTGGATTTCCTGACTTTTTGCATTTTGCATTTTGTACATGAACATTAACTATCTTAAAGGTGGTACATGGTAAAACATGTTAGTATCTCTATGGGATAAACAGGGTAAGCTGGATTGTCTCTATAGCCAAAACACACTGGCATAAATTAGTTTGAGAAACTATTCAAATAGGACTTTATTTTCTGAAATACTGGATTAGAAGGCTGTTTATATTGGCTTTATTTTTTTCGGTGTGGTAATTGCAAATAAATTGAATAACAAGGGAAGGCCTGTGGGGGATCTAAATTTTAAATTGGAATTAGGATCCAGCATGCAAGAAAATCCACCCTCAAATTTGGAAAACGCCTAAGAGCTGCAGCCCGAGTTCTCTTGTCTAGAGTCCTCAGCAGTGTCTGCTAGGTGCCATTTAAATCTTGGACAGCACAACATTGGTGGTGAGCAGATTGACACTGATTTACTTTTTAAAGATTTGTTCCACAAATCTGAAAAGCTTAAAATACAGGAAATTTATGTGTACTATAATAAAACCTCTGTAAGTACTTAAAAAGATAAGATATGGGTCCCATGTGGTCTTCCTGTTGAAAAGGAACCAGCTGGGGAATTCTATAAACCAATTTATCCAACGCAATGGGAAACAGCATTAAGCACTTGCTCAAATACTCTGGTTGATATTTTAAAAGACCAAGATGAAGAGATCTATGCATGCTGATTTAATTAAAGAGAGTGATGATGTTAAAACACAAATCTTACTGTTGAAGGATAATATTCTGTTTAAAACATATGAAACAAGTTTAAGTAAGAAGTTGGCTTTACATGAAAAGGGAATTGTCGAACAAAACAAACCAAATTTATTAGAGATACCGAGGACTATGAAAATAATCAGTTTTTTTCTTGGAAACAACTAAATAAATCCCCAAACAGAAGTAGATCCAGGACACACTCACAATCTAGGGGAAGAAATAAAAGCAGAAGTAAAAATAGAGGACAAAATACTTTACAAAACTCTTCTGGTACTTCACAATCACAGGACAAACAAGTAAGTTTTTTTTTACCCAAACAAAACTGGCAAGGGACCGTGGGAAAAAATCTAAGAAAAAAATGGAAAACAAGACATGGCAGAAGGGGAGGCTATAAATATAGAGAGAACATTGATCGAGAATCTCAGGAGCAGGACATCCAAATGATAAATCTTAGCAATACTGCTTTAACATCAGTGCAGATTAAGGTTCTTAATCATGGTTTCAGCTTTATTCTTGACCCTAAAGTGAATGAATTTAAACTCTTCTGTGACCTGAAATTATTCTTTAGAAAACTGAATTTGAAGTACCTCTTCTCTAAATCAGAAAAAACGGGGGATTTAATCAACAGGAAATTTGTATGTGTCCAAATGACATTATTACTATACAGACATTAATGGATTTATCCACTGAACTTGATCCAAATGAGGCTGTTATTCAGACCACAGAGAACTCTATTATTGGCTCATCTTTTGATGATTCAAATTTTGATTCAGACCTTACCCAATTGGCTGCTTTGGATCTGGAACTAAAGAATACCAATATTCCACCTCGTACTACCTTTTTTTCGCACATTTATTTTTAATTCTACAAATATTAATTCTCCAGCATTGATTACATACCAGACTTTGGTGATGCAGGAATTTGATAAAATATTTTCAAAAAGATGGGTGTGACAGAAAGCGAACCTAACGCAAGATGAAACTGCAGTGCTAGCTGAACTTAGAAATATGGATCATATTAAATTTAAAATGAGTGAATAAAGGTGGAAAAATTGTTATGATGGAAAATACGATTATGAGGCTGAAATCTATCGTCAGCTGGCTGATCAGGACAGCTATCGTAGACTACCTACCGATCTTACAATGGATTACAGATGGAAAAGAGGCTTGATGTATTTCTGGACACTGCTTTGAAGTGTGGAGAAATACCTGAAAAATAATTTCAATACATAAAAGTGGATTTTCCTATTAACCCTATGATTTATGTATTGGCATAAATACGCAAGGACCAGATCAGCCCCCCAGTAGACCTATTATTTCTAGCAATGGATCTCTAACTAAGAATTTATCCATCTTTACTGATGACTTTTTAAAACAACTAGTGATAGAGCAACCATCCTATATTAGGGACTCTATGGATATCCTGCAAAAATTACAAGGGCTGATCTGGTCCTGAGATTTTTTATGGCTGACTATTGATGTGGTCAGCCTTTATACTAATATTCAACATGATTTAGGAATCAATGGCATAGATTATCATCTTAATAATAATCCTAAAGCTGAAACATTTTCCAAAGGAGTTTATTATTGGTGCCCTGTCTTTGATCATGACTTGTAATTACTTTTGCTTTGATTAAAAATTCTATCTGCAAACAAGGGGAATTGCCATGGAGACCACCATGGACCCTCATACGCCAACTTGTTTTTGGCATGTTGGGAGGGGACCATGTTGTTTGACCTGTGTAGAAACCCCTTTCTCCCTAATATTCATCTGTGGGGTCATTTTCTAGATGTTATTCTGGTTATTTGGAGGGGGGGATCTTAATTCTGCTTTGCCTTTTGTTGATTTTTTAAATGATAATAATTTGGGGTTACAATATACCTCAAATATGGATTTACAGTATATTTCTTTTCTGGGTCTTAAACTTCAGGGAATAAATGGACAATGTATTAGTACAGAAAACTTTAGAAAGCCTACATCTGGTAATATGCTATTACATGCAAAAAGTGCCCATCCAAATTAAACTAAAAAAGCAACCCCTTATGGACAACTTGTCCGTTTAAGGCAGAATTGCTCATGCAATGCTGATTTTGAGAAACAAGCATTGGAGTTAAAACAACGTCTTGTACAGAGGGGTTATTCTGAGGGAACCTTATAAGTGGCACTAGATAAAGCAAGGAATCTAGCAAGGAAGGACCTTTTGACACCAAAAAATTAAAAATCTGAAAAAAACAGTCAGTAGCTTTTATCACCAAATATAATTCTATGGCACCAGAAATATCAAAAGTGGTAAAGAATCTTTGGCCCATTTTGAAAGGGGCTCAAAATCTAACAGATTTGGGCGATACTCCTTTGACTGTATTTAAAAAAGGAAAAAATCTAGGGGACATGCTTACTCATAGCCTCTATTCAAAATCCATACAAGGAATTTGTCCAACATGGTTACCATCTGCCCCATCTGCTAATTTGCATTGTGGCAGATGTAATATTTGTTGCTATTGTATTCAGGGAAATACCTTTCAGTATCCAGACCTTTATAAAAGTATTTCAATTAGGGTATTTCTTACATGTACAACGAATTACGTTGCACGTGTAATTCAATGTACCTTGCTCTAAACTTTACATTGGATGCACAAAAAAGACCTTTAAAGGAATGTATGCAGGAGCACATTCGTGCAATCCTTAAAATGGAACCAGGTACACCAACTGGGGCTCATTTTGCCTTGTGTCATAAAAATGACCCTGCTGATTTTTCCTTTATGGGTCTGGAGCATATAAAACCTTTAAAAAGAGGTGGAGACAGACTTAAACTATTGCTACAAAAAGAGTCGAGATGGATCTAGACATTTAGAATTTTAGCTCCTTTGGGATTAAATTACTGTTTGGATATTATTTCTTTTCTCTAAATTGTAGGCCTTTGCACTTTGATTCTCTATGTTTTTGATCATAAACATTTCTTAAAAAATTATTTTTTTCTTTTGAAATGTTCTCTAGAAATGAAATATGGTATTTTGACTTTGATAGGCCTTTGTTCTTTGATTCCCTTAGTTTAAGATCATAAAATTTTCATAAAAAACTATTTTTTTCTTTTGAACTGTTCTCTAGAAATGAAATATGGTCTTTCGATTTTGATAAGATCTTCAGCTCTAGTCTTTTTATTACTGGAACTCTTAGCTATAATGCTATCCACCATAGGAAGTTGTTGACATATATCTTCTCTGAATATGTAACCTTAGGTGGGATTCTAGTTTGAGATCCAATTCTATTCAGATATTTTATTACTAAAACATAACATTTACAAGCATTATATCTCTTGTTCTCATTAAGCAAATAAGTAACCTGATACATTGCTGGTCATTGTTTTCTACTAAACTATATTTAAAATAAAGAGAAAATAAAGGAGCTAAAAATAAAATAAAAAACTAAATGAATTTCTGTACCTAATTAGATTTAATTATGATGCATATCTTTTTACTTCTTTGTTTTGACTTCATTTTATTATTTTCAGAGTTTGACCTTTGGCAACTCCATTTGACCTCCCATACCAATTGTTGTGTTAAAAAACTCTGATCGGAATTTTTATTTTATTCTTATATAGTAGTTATTTATGTTACTATTTCACATAGGGTGTTTGGCATTTTGGGGATACTGTGTTGCTCCATATACATATAAAAGAAATATGTTAAAAATATGTGATTTATCACTTTAAGGTTTTTTTTCTAAATAAAAGGATGACCCTGAGCACCAGATCCCTGCCTCCTGACAAAGTGTCCCGGAGTGGACATGAAGCGCTGGGGTAGTGTGCTGCGGTCTTTCATTGCTCTAATGCTCTGAGTCTCTACGTGCTCATTTTTGGCTTCTTCGAGTGCTTAATTACTATGTTTTTGCCTTTAGAGCTATATTATCCATTTTGTTTTTGTGTGCATACCACTGAACTTATAATTGCCTTACTGCTGTTGGTCTATACAGTACATATGTGCCTCTTTTCTGTTCTGCAACATTTCCTGCGTTGCTTCTATTTGTTCTCCTGCCTGCTGTACAGTTCTGCCTGATTCTTTCTTTCTTATTCAGCAGCAGCCAGCTGCTCTTTCCTTGCCAGCCCTCACCAACAGTTTCATTAGCAGCACTTCCAGCCTCCATTTCAAACTCATACCTGCTGAGTAGTGAAGTGCAGGTAGGCTAATCCCATCTACCAGAGTTGGGAGGTCTATTGCTAACCATTTACAACCTCTGCATCTATAGCAGTATGCACCTGCATATTGGCATTTAGACATCTGTGCCTACCAAAACTGTGCATCTACCGCAATACAAATGCATATTGGCATTTAGGCATCTATGCCTACTGACTCTCTGCAGCTAACGCAGTACGCAGCATGTACTGGCATTTAGACATCTGCACCTACTGACTCTCTGCATCTACCACAATACACAGCATATTAACATTTAGGCATCTACACCTGCTGACTCTCTGAATCTACCACAATACACAGCATATTAACATTTAGACATCTACACCTACTGACTCTGCATCTACCACAATACACAGCATATTAACATTTAGGCATCTACACCTGCTGACTCTCTGCATCTACCACAATACACAGCATATTAACATTTAGACATCTACACCTGCTGACTCTCTGAATCTACCACAATACACAGCATATTAACATTTAGGCATCTACACCTGCTGACTCTCTGAATCTACCACAGTAAGCAGCCTCATATTGGCGTTTGGCATCTTCTGTGCCTTTCCTGATCTGCCTACATATTAGAAGAAGGTCCAGTAAAGGATTCCTCGGACATCTTCTCACTCTCAGAGTGATGTGCAGCATACTGGCATTATGGCATGATGTCCACCAACCAACTCTCTGCCTTCAAACGCAGAAGACAGTCCTACAAGGGCTTCCCAGGTTTCTTCCTTATCTTCCCCGGTTCGTCAATGAGTATTCACTTCTAACTCATCAGCCCACAGCTGGTCATGTGAATGAACCTAAAATGTTGTATTTAAAAACTAAACTTTGTGCTACCTTGATGGCCAAGATCATGCCTGAAAATGGTCTCCATGACCAGTGCACCCACTCAGTTAACAAATAAAGCTAGGGCAGCCTGCTTTATCTGTGGGGATTATATCTGTAAAAATGCAGTAATCACCTTGTAATTCACTTGATATTGGTTCACAGTAGGGGTTGTTCTGTTGACTGTCAAACAATGGGGATGGTGCCAAAGAAGCGGCAAACGCAGGCCAAATTGACAGGACCAACCAGTTCCTCTGTGAATATGAATTGGACCGATAATTAACTACTCTATTAACTCATAGGCTTCCAGTAGATTTAGAATTTATAGAATCATAGAAACTTATGGTGGAAAAAGACCCTCTGGCCCATCAAGACTGCCCCTCAACCCCCCCAGTCCACCCTTCCTCCTCTTGGGGCTCCTCCCCATAGCCCCATGTGCTTGTCCTATGCTCTCTTGAAACCAGACACAGTCTTGGCCCCCAAAACCTCTTTTGGCAGCCTGTTCCAGGATTCCACCATTCTCTCAGTGAGAAACCTTCCCCTCGCAATACCCCTAAAGTTCCTTCCCTCTGTTCTCAGGCTGTGCTGTCACATTATGGAGCCTACCTTCCTGTGAAATAAATGCCCCACATCCACTGTATGGATCCCTTTGACATACTTGAAGGTCTCAATCATGTCCCCACTCTCCCTTCTAGTCTCCAATGTGTAGCACCCAAATTTCCTACATCTTTGTTCATAAGGCTTGCCATCCATCTTCAGCACCACCTTGGTCATTCTTCTCTGAACTCTTTCCACCAGCTCTATGTCCTTCTGGAAGTAAGGCCTCCAGAACTGGACACTGTACTTGAGCAGCAGCCTCACTAAGGCTTGGTACAGGGGTGTCAGGACCTCCTTTCTACTGCCTGTTATTCCCCTGCTTATATTTGACAGCATTCCATATGCCCTCCCCATGGTCCTGGTGCACTGCTTCCCCACCCTTAGGTCACTGGTGACTGTTATCCCCAGGTTCTTTTCTTGATCTGTGATTCTGATTCCCCAACCCCCATTGTGTAATCTAACTGCTGGTTCCTGCTGCCTATGTGCATCATTGCACATGTCTTTGTGTTGAATTTCAGCTGCCAGGTGTCTGCCCACCATTCCAGAGTCCTCAGGTTCTGTCTCATATCTTCTGAACTGCCTGCTGTGTCCACTCTATTTCAGATTTTCAGGTCATCCACAAATAGGGCCACCCATCTCCTGAGGTTGTCTGCTATGTAGATATTGAACAGGAGTGGCCCCAGCACCGACCCCTGGGGGACACCACTCATCACATCCCTTGGCCCTGAATGCACCCATTCACCACCACCCTCTGGGTCCTATCTGATAGCCAGCTTTCCACCTATCTGGTTATTTTGTCTCCCACCTCTAGGCTTTCCAGTTTATGGACCAACCTTCTATGGGGCACAGTGTTGAAGGCCTTGCTGGAATCCAGATAGGTCATGTCCACCGCACCCCCTTGGTCCAGTACCTGTGTCACCCAGTCAAAGGATTTTATCAAATTGGTCTGGCATGACCTCCCCTTTGTAAACCTATGTTGCCTATCATCTAACAGCCCATTTGCTTCCAGGTAGTCCATCACACTTTCCTTTATGAGTGCCTCCATGACCTTGCCCCCTACCATAGTGAATGGGTGGTAGTTTTCCCTTAGCTCCCTGCTTCCTCCCTTGTGTATTGGAGCCACAGCTGCTCTCCTCCAGTCCTCTGGCACACTACCAGAGTCAAGGGACAGGTTGAATAGCTTCACTAGTGGAGCAGCCAACTCATCTTTTAGTTCCCGGATCACTCTTGGGTTCAGCCCATCTGGCCCTATAGCCTTGTCCATCATTAGCCAGAGTAGCTCTTCCCTGACTCTCTCCATGCTAAAAGGTCTCATGTCCACCCCAATGTTACCCACCCTCCTCCTTAGCTCTGGTCCCCTCCCACCCCCTCCTTCATAAACACTGAGCAGAAGTACTTATTTAGTTCATTTGCTTTCTCCCACTCCCCTTCTAGAAAGACCCCACCTTCCCCTTTCAGTCTTGAGATTCCTTAAACAATCTTCCTCCTATCCCTCACATACCTAAAAAATGTTTTCTTCCCTCCCTTTACCTGTAATGCTATCCTTTCCTCTGTGGTTGCTTTTGTTCTCCTTGATTACCTTCCTTTCTAGCCTCCTCATTCCCTATAAGTCTCCTTATCCTCATATTTCTGAGTTATTTTGTATTTCTGGCAATAAAAAAAAACTCTTTTCACCAGACTCCTTTTCAGACCAGTTTCAAGTGATCCCCATATTCTGACCCCCCCAATTAACGAAATAACCTGTGACCATAATTAATTCAACAAGCAGAAGTTTGTACCCCCTATTTCTCAACTGATCAGTCCCCAGAAGCAATAGACCTTTCCTAGTCCACTTTTCTGAACAGCTTCAAGTGATCAAAACAATTTCAGGAGATGAACCCTTTTTTTTTTCTCTCTCTCTCCTTCCCTCTAGCTGACCATTCCTTCCAATCATCTGGACCCTCCGTCTGCTTGCCGTTCTCAATGTCAGCCAACACCTCACATTGCAACCTCCCCGGTTAACAGGATGTATCCCTTCAAGGGCCGGTCCCCCTCCTCTGAGGGGGAAGGCACCACTGGGGGTGGCCAGTGCACTCTGCAATTGGCCAGGGTGTAGCTGAGATGGGGTCTGTCATCCAGGGCTTAGTGGTAGCAGGAACCGACGATCTTCATCCGGCCAGCCAGGGAGCCATTTCTTGGTTTTCTCTCCAGAGGAGTGACATGCCACAGATGTCAAGGTGTACACCGATGTCCACCACTCCCCAGTCATCTGTGGCCTGTCATCCTTCTGTGCTCCTGGCCTCCACCAGGGGCCAGCAGGTGTTGGGCTGCATCTTCATCTTCCCCCAAAGCATCACTGGATGCTTCATCCTTCTCCCCGCTGGCCCTCCAGCAACCTGGGTCTGTTCCCAAACCCAGGTTGCCGGCATCATAAACAGAAATTCAACAGCTGTACTAGCCTTTTCTGATGCTTTAAGATTACCATGATTTCCTTCCTGGGTTTGCACAAGTTTTAGTGATCTGCCCTTTTATGTCCCTCTTTTGTCACTTGAGATTACCAACGAGTTCCCTCCTTTTTGGATGACCCCGCTCCCTGTGGGCATTTACTAGAGATCAGGGACAGGGTAGGTGGGTGGGATGAAAATCCCTCATTCTGCTGCTGCTCCACTCACTCTCCAGGCCAGTCCCCTTCCCTTGTGGCCAAAAAATGCCACCGCTGCTGCCAATAGATGCCACTGCTCTGGGCTCCTCTGCCCTTATTCTTGCAATCAGAAGATGCCACCTGCAGCTCCCCTCCTTGCAGCCCTGAGAAGATGACGCTGTTCTCTTCCTGCTTGAGCCTGGTCCTCCTTTTAAAGCCTGGATTGCTTTTGTGTTGCATGCCCCCTACCTCGATTGGCATGCTTTCCTGCTCACTAATTGGGGCCCTTTACCCTGCTGATCGATTGGCTGCCACACGATACTCCAAGTACTACTTCCCGAAAATTATCCTTTCTGCTGCTGCTGTTCCACTCGCTCTCTGGGCCTGTCCTTTCTCCCTTGCGACCAAAAGATGCAGCCGCTGCTGCCAACAGATGCCACTGTTCTGGGCTCCTCTGCCTCCATCCTTGTGGCTGGAAGATGCCTCCTGCAGCTCCCCTCCTTGCGGCCCTCAGAAGCCACAGCTGTTCTCATAGGAATTCAGGACAGTAGATTATAGAAGTCTGTGGCAAAGCAAGGATTAATATACTGCTGATTAGCCTTGGGGCAGCATCGCAAGGAGCAGTTTAGGAACTTTTTGTGCTTTGCACTTATTAAAAAAAGGAACTGTAACTTGGGGCATGCACATCAGTGTTGGGGCTGATGTGAAAGCCCAGAGTCACAGTTCTGATTTTTGAAGCAGTATTTGTAAGTATTCCTATGATAATTATTCAGTATAAAACATATTGTCATATCCAGGACAATGCCTACTTTCAGGACATAAGTTTTCTCTATGAGTGCTTAAAATATGCATAACTCATGCATGCACAACTTCACATCAAATTCAGGGCCATCTTGTTCAGACACACATTCTCTTGTCCACAGGAATGCACCGAGGCATTGGGTGGGTGAAACTCCAGATGAGCTATGAGACAAAAAATTAATGGGCCATGTACAACTGAATTCTGGTTGAAAAATAACAATAAACTACTGAATAAGACAAAATGGGCAGCCTAGATACAGCCATCAACCGTAAAGATATTGCAAGCTACATTGGTCCATCCGCTCGAGTGTGATTTGTTCCCATAATGCTGTTGTCAGGGCAGTGCTGCCCCCAGACAGCACCCTTTAGCTCCTCCTCCAGCTTACTCCTATTGATGGATTTCCCCACTGGCAGTGCTGCCCCCGGGGCAGCACCCTCGCACGCCACCACCCACCTATCCCTATTGGTGGATTTCATCCCCTGCCCCCAAGGCAGCAACCTGTAGCTTTTATTTCCCACAAATATGGTGCAAGTCTGAGGAACTGAGAGTATTAAGTGTAGATAAGAATGTTATGGAAATACTCCCCCAGCAATGTGTACTGCTTGCCTATGAATATATTGCCCCCCCCACCACCACCATATTTCCAAGGGCAGATAGAGGTTCACAGTTACAGAAAAATTGTTTTTTTTTTGGGGGGGGGGGTGATTTCATGACGTATAAACCTGAAAAAAAGTTGAAAATTTCAGAGGACAGTGTTATTGTTTTGATGCTAGTGTGACCAACTTTATCAATTTTCCTTTATCTGAAAGTGAGATATGGAGTAGTACGACTAGACTTTAAAATCCTGTAAAACTTCAGTGTGTTTCAGTGGCTCAATAGGTATGTCAGCATGTTACAGATCCATGAGTCAAGGGCTCTAACCCTGACCAGGGAAAAGTTTCCTTTTTATGAAGGATAGATATGAAGTAGTGACTACATTTTGAAATCCTATCTACATTCACTGTGCTTCTGCTCAATACGTATGTCAACATGCAAAAGATCCAGAAGTCAAGAGTTGAAGCCTTCAGCAGGGATACTTCACATATGTGTCATTTTATTCTAAGTAGAGACAAAACTTGAGAAAACTAATACAAACTGTGTATTTTGTTGGCTCAAGGTGTATGTCTGTCTGCATCCAAAAGAGCCAGACTTCAAGGGTTCAAACCTTAATGAGGGACTTTGTTTGTGCTTTGTGTAAAACTCAGTTGTGAGCATTTGCAACCCCTTTGTTACCCGGGGTTACTAGAATCCCAGTAAGACCTAGTGGTAGGCAGGGAAGGCAGCTTGTGAAACTCCAGTTAAATGGGTTTCACATTGTCTCACTCTGTCCTCAGTCACAGCTGAGACTGGAGAGATGACATCATTATAGAATTGTTACAGCTGCATGAGCCACATTTGGAATCTTCAGCTCAGAGTAGTTCTAGAACCTTGGGAATTTGAAAAGGAGTCTTCCGTTTGTCCTTGAGCAAGAAGGAAGCATCAGACTGTAGTTTGAGTTTTGCCTCCACACAGAAGAAAGTTTTTCTGTGTTTCACCAGACTTCAAGTGCTGGAGACTGTCCCCTCGGTCTCAGTGCCCCCTCCCTCCGGACCGGGGGTAGGAAAAGGTCTCTGTGGGTTCCAGGGGCAATCCCCTTTTTCCACCAAGGAAAGAAGCTGCCTGAAATTACTTTGTCTGTTTGGGTATACAGAAAAGGTTAAAGGACTTCGCCTGTGGAGCACCTGCAATGATTGGGTGAGTGTTTGGCTCCAGTTTAAGGGGCAAACAACTGTTTTTCAGTCAGGAAATGTTATTGGGGCCTGCTGTTTGGGAGCACTATATACACTAGGACGAACAAATGGAGCAATCAATTCAGTTTCAAGTTTCAAATGGTTTTATTGGGGACTGCTGTTTGGGAGCACTATATACACTAGGACGAACAAATGGAGCAGTCAGTTTAAAGTTTAAATGGATTTAGAGTTCACAGTAGAGGGGGTGCATCAGTTCATCCACCATGCAATCTACAGTTTTACAGTCCTGAAGTTTCTGTTTGTTCAGAGAAATGGCCGGGTATGGGCTGTGGGAGCTGGAGGTGGATAGAACCACATCTTTAGTAACCAGGTCCACCTCCACGGATTTCTTCTGTTTTTGCTACTCACCTCATGCGCTTGGCCAGTGATGGGGTGGGTACCCAGACGTGGGTCGCAACTTGAACATCTCTCTAGGAGTCGCAGACTTCAAGTGATGTGGGGAGCCACAGGATGGGAACATTACTACTTGTAGGATGGGAGTCTCCCTGTTTGATGGGAGTTTCGAATTGGAAGTACGAAAACAAAATCTCTCTAGGAGTCGCAGACTTCAAGTAGTGTGGGGAGCCACAGTTTGGGAGCCTCCTTGTTTGATGGGATGTCTTTCCAAGTAGAGTTTGGGTTCATTCGCCAAGTGGACCGTCAGTAGAGTGGCTAGCAGGGGAGCCGGGCCAGTCGGGCTGTGTATCCAATGCGCATGCAAAGTCCGGGCTGAGTGCCTGGTGGGTCCAAAGCCAGGCAACTGTTGTAGTGTTCATTCCTCAAATGGACCGCTATGTTTAACCTCTAATCTGCCTTATAGTTACGTAGCCCTGTGGGGGACCATACAGAGCTTTGTTTATGTTCAGTGAGTTAATAAATAAAGCTACACTGAAAAATTCCAATTCTGGTTCTGGACATTGCAGTTATTGCTTCCTGTAGTTGGATTTACTTGGGTGTGCCTGTGCAGAGTAGCCAAACCTAGGTCTCTTGTGCCAAGTAGCCTCATCCTTCCCTGAACCCATAGATATACACTCCCCACCAGGTATTGCTGCCAAATGCCAACAGCATGCCACCAGTCATTGTTTTGGTAAAAGGACAGGGGTGGGGAGGGTTACAAAAATGGAGGCACCGCTTTGGATTTGTTTTGGGAAGGAAGGTGCTTGGGCAAGTAGGCTAGCGTTTTGGCTATCTGGCAGTTGGTAGCCCAAAAAGTTGAAGCAATTTCCCTAGTGTGTACTGTGTGCTGTGAATCTTGTGCTGCTGTTTAAAAAATGCCAACTATTTACCAAGGAGCTGTAAAGCCAAAGTGTGTGTCCTTGTCCTGCATCAACATAGTTTACAGCGTTTGTCAGTTTTAAAATAAAGTTCTGTGAAGAAAAGTGTGGAAAACTAGGGGTAGCAACAGAGAAAGTATGCCCTGGATGTTTGAAATGCTTTTAAAATAAAGTTCTGTGAAGGAAAGTGTGGAAAACTAGGGGTAGCAACAGAGAAATTATGCCCCGGACATTGGAAATGCTTTCTGTGCTGTACTAGAGACTGCAGAGTTAATGGCAATGTTACATGGTTGAAATGGGCTCCCACCGTGGAGTCTGTTGAAAAAAAAAAAGTGCATCTTTTCAGTTTAAATTTGCCTGCTCGACGATCGCCGTGAGGAGAGGAGCCCTCATGAGGAAGAAGAGGCTAATTTGCATGGCGTCGTGTGGTTGGTCAGTTTGCCATTAGTCCCACCCCTCAGCCAGCTCTTATGTGTCTGCTTCAGCATTCAAGAGGAAGACAGAGAGTAGTGCATGTACTGGCAGTGGAGGAGCGTTCGAGAAGTGTTCAAAGCGCTGTAAACAGTGAAAAGTGACTTTTTTAGTTCAAAATTGGGCTCAACCCGCTTATCGGTCGTGGGATCAGTGAATTGTGTGATTAATACTACGATCGCGGAGACTGCCCGCCCATTTGGAATCTGAGGCCTTCAAAAATCTGGCTGCAGACCGTTTTCCTCCATCGCAGCAATCTGCTACCATAACAGTGAGTAAACGATTTAAAACTTCTCAAATCAGTGATTTTCAGTAATGCCATATAAAGTGTGAGTGCAGCTGTATAGTCGCTTTGCAAGTAGCGATTGTGTGATATCCTGCTGGCAAGTGCAAGTCTGTAAAGCCATTAAATGTGTGCATAGAAATGAAAGTAGCCTCAGTTTAAAGTTTGCAGCCAGAGAGAGACTGTGGGTTGTAAAATAAGTGCAACACTAGTAAAAGCAGGCAATCCTGAGCTGAAACCTGAAGTTTTAAAAGGGACTGTGATTAAATAAATGTTGCCAGCATGTGAAAAGTCCAAGGAAAATCCTGTAAATGTGAGAACAGCCAGAAAAGAGCAAGTTGTGCAGTTTGAAATAAAAGTTAATAGTAGCTGATGTAAATCGGGTGCACAGTGGCTTGTCCCAGAGTCTGAATGTTGATGCACAGGAGTGCTGCCAGCCATTACAGGGTGGGGTAGTAAAGTAAACACAGCAGCAGAGGAGCCATTTTAAAGCTACAGAGTGTGTTCATTTAAAGTGGGACTTTCAGTTACAGTGAACTTTTGTTTGTTTTCTGCAATTATGGCCTCAGGACCAGCTCATTACCCGGATCATGCCCGGGTTGCAGTAACAGCAGCAGTAAATAGATTGAGAGACATTGAAAATTGATGCTATAGAGGGCAACTCCCTCCTGATGTGGCAATTCCTAATTATCCAGTGCGTGTATGCCAGATGTGCTTTAGTGCTGGAAGGGATGTCTTCATGATTCCTCACTGTGCTGGTTGTCTACAACAATATGGCTTGTATAAAGTGCCTCAAATTCGTTTGGCTCTCACATGGACACAACTTCAAGAATCTGCAGTTGGCAGCACACAGCATCAGGCGGAGCCTGTGGAGGAAGGTCCCCCGGGGGAGTGTGGCACAAAGTTAGAGAGTGCAGAATTAGAGACTGAATCTGAAGCTGAAGTTTTGGATGCTGAATCTCAGAAGGCAAGTTCAGATAAAGCATCAATAGACCCCTGGGTGGGGGGGCCTAGCCCAAGTATCGAAAGTGAAGATGAGATGCGGGAGGCCGTTGAATGGGAGGTGTCAACCTCCGCTCCTAGTGATGAATGGATAGTCTCGGGGGTGAGAACTACTGCTCACTCTTGGGCTCAGATCCTCAGTGAAGAGGAAGATGAGGAGGAACCTAAGTGGCCTTGTGAGATAGGAACGGGTACACAGCCTCATGATCTTGCCTCGGAGGAATTTGTTCAAGAAGGTGGTGATGCCACTGCCCTGGCTTCACCAGAAGAAAAAGAAGTCAGGGATCCGTTTTTAATTTCATTGAGGATATGAAGCTGGCAGAACCAGGACTGGCCACCCCCAAGCCAGGCCAGCGGTCTCAGATTGACCAAAGCAAGTAAAGAGGAGAGACTGGTTCATAGAAAGGCCAATGAAATCTTTGGTATGACCTTTCCTACCTTTCCTCGGAGAGTCTGGGAGGAGATTGAGAACTACAGGAAATCCTGGATCTGGGATGAAGCAATGAAACATGTGCATCCTGGGGCTAACCAGCATGTAAAGAATAGACTGTTCCACGAAAAGTATACACAGTGGAAGACAGGCAGGACACTGTTTATGGAAAGAGTGAGAATTGTGGACAGAGAGGGATGCAAAGTCTCGCACTGTGTGAATTTTGTGCATCCAGATGGAGTAATAATTCAAGCCCCTGACCTCCTCTACTATTGGCCTCAGTGCAAGGACCTCCCGGAAATTAAGCCTGTGCCGACAAAATGGAGAGCCGAGCAGTGGTAGTCAATACTGCCACATCTGAACTGTGAAGTACCTTTATTGAACTGCCAAAATGAATAAACAAAAATTCAGGGCCCCACATTCTTCAGTCTACAGTAAACTGTCTGCAATCACCAACCACCTACTGGTAGCACCAGATGACTTCAGATCCAGAGAGGACACCAGCCCAGCTGTTTTCCTGTTCATCGCCTGGTAATCGGATGACGCCGGACCAGCTGTTTCTCTTTTTGTTCCTGTTCTAAGGTTCCTTCTCCAGTTATGACATCAGCCCAGCTGTTTCCAGATGTGCACTCCTGTGGGTTCCTGGAAGATGTCCGCTCAGCTGTATCATAAGAAATGCTGCCAGGGAGAGTCTTCGGCGGGGACCAGGTTGGTGACGTTCGAATACTTCAAGAGGCCGGTGAGTTAAAATCTCTTTTTATTCTATCTATATGACATTGCAATACACACCTTACACTACAGACTTCAAACAGTGCGTGCACTGTCCGCAAAGACTCTCCCCTTCAGGATTATGGCCTTAAAAGACTATGTTCACGGGGCTCCGGCCCAGGAGAGGCTCTTTAATGGACTGGCCTTCGGGCCTTGTAGTCACTAGTGGGACATTTAGGGCATTCCATCCCCCAGAAAAGTGTATTGTTATCAATGTAATTTCTGTACTTAATGTATATACTGTCTTTTCTACTTTTCTAAAAAAAAAATATTTTTTTTCTTTTTGGGATTGTTTAGTGTTTTGTTTATCCTGTATGGTAAGGGTTGTGGTTGTTGTTGTTGTAGTCATCATTATTTAGGTAGATCGTAAATGCAGATTAGGGTGTTTTGTTTTTCGTTGTTTTTTGTCTTTTCTACAGGTGTTTCTGGAAGAAAGAAGAGAAGACAAGAAGAGGAGGAGGGGCTCATTGGAGTTCCTCATTTCCGTGCTTATGTTTAGAAATTAAAGTACTGTTTGCGTTTCTAATGTTGTAGTTGCAGGCTGCCAAAGGTCGGGGAGGTCCCCGGGTTTTGTTTTTCATTTGGGATGTTACGTAGAGGCAGATAGGTTTTCCCTAGAGGGTTAGGGGGGGATAGACAGGCTGTGGTCCTGAACGGCTGTAGGGATTGCAGTGCTGATCTATCAGGGCTATGCTCTGGACGGTTCTACCAGAGCCACTAGGTGTCCATAGTAAGTGGATAGAGTAGAGGCTGAAATGTCAGCTATAGGCCTCTAGGCCCTTAGTGTTGCCTACCTGTGCTTGCACACGGTAGGAGGGGGCCTGATCACCCCACTCCGCAGGTAGCACATAGGGTGGGATGGCCTAAGGCCGGGTGCATAATGACTGGGGACAGTCATTTTCCTGGTCAAGGGTGAGTGTAACCCCTTTGTTACCCGGGGTTACTAGAATCCCAGTAAGACCTAGTGGTAGGCAGGGAAGGCAGCTTGTGAAATTCCAGTTAAATGGGTTTCACACTGACTCACTCTGTCCTCAGTCACAGCTGAGACTGGAGAGATGACATCAATTTAGAATTGTTACAGCTGCATGAGCCACATTTGGAATCTTCAGCTCAGAGTAGTTCTAGAACCTTGGGAATTTGAAAAGGAGTCTTCCGTTTGTCCTTGAGCAAGAAGGAAGCATCAGACTGTAGTTTGAGTTTTGCCTCCACACAGAAGGAAGTTTTTCTGTGTTTCACCAGACCTCAAGTGGTGGAGACCATCCCCTCGGTCTCAGTGCCCCCTCCCTCCGGGGAGGGGGTAGGAAAAGGTCTCTGTGGGTTCCAGGGGCAATCCCCTTTTCCCACCAGGGAAAGAAGCTGCCTGAAATTACTTTGTCTGTTTGGGTATACAGAAAAGGTTAAAGGACTTCGCCTGTGGGGCCCTGCAATGATTGGGAGTGTTTGGCTCCAGTGTAAGGGGCAAACAACTGTTTTTCAGTCAGGAAATGTTATTGGGGACTGCTGTTTGGGAGGACTGTATACACTAGGATGAACAAATGGAGCAGTCAATTCAGTTTCAAGTTTCAAATGGTTTTATTGGGGACTGCTGTTTGGGAGCACTATATACACTAGGATGAACAAATGGAGCAGTCAGTTTAAAGTTTAAATGGATTTAGAGTTCACAGTAGAGGGGGGTGCATCAGTTCATCCACCATGCAATCTACAGTTTTACAGTCCTGAAGTTTCTGTTTGTTCAGAGAAATGGCCGGGTATGGGCTGTGGGAGCTGGAGGTGGATAGATCCCCATCTTTAGTAACCAGGTCCACCTCTATGGATTTCTTCCGTTTTGCTACTCGCCTCATGCGCTTGGCCAGTGATGGGGTGGGTACCCAGACGTGGGTCGCAACTTGAAAATCTCTCTAGGAGTCGCAGACTTCAAGTGGTGTGGGGAGCCACAGGATGGGAACATTACTCCTTGTAGGATGGGAGTCTCCCTGTTTGATGGGAGTTTCGAATTGGAAGTACGAAAAACAAAATCTCTCTAGGAGTCGCAGACTTCAAGTAGTGTAGGGAGCCAGTTTGGGAGCCTCCTTGTTTGATGGGATGTCTTTCCAAGTAGATTTTGGGTTCATTCGCCAAGTGGACCGTCAGTAGAGTGGCTAGCAGGGGAGCCGGGCCAGTCGGGCTGTGTATCCAATGCGCATGCGAAGTCCGGGCTGAGTGCCTGGTGGGTTCAAAGCCAGACAACTGTTGAAGTGTTCATTCCTCAAATGGACCACTGTGTTTAACCTCTAATCTGCCTTACAGTTACATAGCCCTGTGGGGGACCATACAGAGCTTTGTTTATGTTCAGTGAGTTAATAAATAAAGCCACACTGAAAAATCCCAGTTCTGGTTCTGGACATTACAGTTATTGCTTCCTGTAGTTGGATTTACTTGGGTGCCCCTGTGCAGAGTAGTCAAACCTAGGCCTCTTGTGCCAAGTAGCCTCATCCTTCCCCGAACCCGTAGATATACAGCTCCCCACCAGGTATTGCTGCCAAATGCCAACAGCATGCCACCTGTCGTTGTTTTGGTAAAAGGACAGGGGTGGGGAGGGTTACACATTTAATCATGGAAGTGTCACAAATCATTGCCTTTTTTAATATTGCTAAATTAAGACAGAAGTAAGCAAAAGAATATATTTTATTTATAAATTGTAATAAATGAGGCAGAGCCATGATTGTTGGTTTCTGTTGGCTGCCCCAGGGGCAGTGCCTGTGTAATTGGTTCCTGTGGTCTGCCCCTGGGGCAGTGCCCTTGTAAGTGGTTCCCATGGGCAACCCCTGGGGATGTGCCTGGGTAGTTAGTCCCTGGGTCTGCTCCTGGGCCACAGCCTCTGCTATTGGTTCCCATGGTGCTGCCCCTGGAGTAGTGCTATGATGGTTAGTTTTCTGTTTTCTGCCTCTGGGGCAGTGTTCTTATTGGCCCTGGGGTGGCGCTTGTGTAACTGGTTCCTCTGGGCTTCCCCTTGGGAGTGTCCTCATTGCCCGTGGGTAGCGCCTATGTAATTGGTTACCATGGGCTGCCCCTTGGGCATTGGTTGTGTAGTTGGTTCCTACTAGCTTCCCCTGGGCCAGTGTTTGGGTATTTGTTCCTGTACACTGCCCCAGGGACAGGAAGCAGGCACCAACTACACAAGAACTGCCCCAGGAGCACCCCATGGAAACCAATTACATGTGCACTGCCCCAGGGGCAGTTAGGACACTGCTCCAGGGGCTGCCCACAGGAACCAATTACCCAGACGCTGTCCCAGGGGTATCGCATGGGAACCAATTACACATGCACTGCCCCGGGGCAGCAAGGACACTGCCCCATGGAAAGCCCACAGTAACCAATTACACATCCACTGCCCCAGGGGAAGACCCATGTTCCAACTACCCAGGCACTTTCCCAGGGGCAGTCCATGGGAACCAAGTAAACAAGCACTGTCTCTGAGACAGCGAGGACACTGCCACAGGGCAGCCCAAGTGAACCGATTAAACAGGCGCTACCCCAGGAGCACCTCATGGGAACCAGTTACACATGCACTGCACCAGGGTCAGCAAGGACCCTGCCCCAAGAGCAGCCCACTGGAACCAATTACACAGGTGCTGTCCCATGCACATCAAGAGCACTGCCCCAGGGGCAGCCAACAGAAACCAACCATCATGGTACTACCCCAGGGGCAGAGCCATGGGAACTAATTACACAGGCTGGTACAGCAGGGCAGACCCAGGGACCAGCTACCCAGGCACTTCCCCAGGGGTAGCCAATGGGAACCAATTACACAGGCACTTCCCCAGGGGCAGACTCGGGACCAACTACCCAGGCACTTCCCCAGAGGCAGCCCAAGGGAACTAATTACACAGGCATTACCCCAAGGACAGTGAGGACACAGCCATAGGGACAGTGAGGACACTGCCCTTGGGGCAGCCCACAGGAACCAAATACACAGGTGCTGGCCCAGAGGCAGCAAGAGCTCCGCCTCAGGGGCAGCCAACAGAAACCAACAATCATGGCACTACCCCAAGGGCAGCACCAGTAACCAACCATCACAGCACTGCCCCAAGGGCAGCCCACAGGAACCAATTACTCAGCCACTGCCCCAGGGCAGTGAGAACACAGCCCCAGAGGTAGCCCACTGGAACCAATTACACAGGTGCTGTCCCTGAGGCAGCGAGAGCACTGCCCCAGGGGCAGTCAACAGAAACCAACCATCATGGCTCTGCCCTAGGGGCAGCACCAGTAATCAATCATCACAGCACTGTCCAATTTATTACAGTTTATAATTAAAATAGATTCTGTCACTTACTTCTGTTTTAATTTAGCAATATTAAAAAAAGTAATGATTTGTGACACTTATATGATTAAATGCTCACAACTGAGTTTGACACAAAGCACAAAAAAATGTCTCTGGTTAAGGTTTGAACCCTTGATGTCTGCCTCTTTTGAATGCAGATAGTCATACACATTGAGCCACCAAACTACACTGTGTTCATTAGTTTTCCCAAGTTTTGCCTCTACTCAGAATAAAGTGACACATAAAAAATATCCTTGAACCCTTGACTGGTGGATCTTTTGAATGCTGTCATACATATTACTGCAGAGTACTTTAATATGCTCGCTCAGGACATGCTAGAAGTTTATTCAAGAGCTTCTACTAGTCTGAACAAAATAGTAAGCCAGTTCAGTGGTCCTAAAATGCGCCTCAGCATTTGATTTCCCAGTAGATTCTGACTCAGAATCGCAGGCTTTAACCCTGTGTAGCAACGGGCTTTCTCATGTAGTTGTTAAATTAATTTTTTAACTGAATGCTTCACAGTTCACCCTGTCTACGTGTAAAAGCAACAAAGAATTAGTAGTAAATCTTAATATCAAAAGGTCCGAGTACAGTAGGGGAAATCCCAACACTGACAGCCACATTTCAAATTAATTTTACCATCTAGTCCTAAAGTGCAGGAGCTGCTGTGATTCATTACCTTAGTGCCTACTGATACACGCTGCAGAATCACATCATTAATTCGATTCAAATCCAACTGTGCTTAAACTGGAAATTCCAACTGCTTTTCTAACTGAGCAAACTTGGTTCAAATTGGGATTGCAACTAGAGCAGGGAACAAACTTAATAATTATGAGCCCCTCCTGATGCCTACCTGTTAAATAATTCCTCTTTTTTCCTCTCTTCCCCAGTTTCCTAGGAGGTCATGAGGGCCTCGCTTGTCCTCTACTCCAAGCCGGAACCCCGCTGTTCATCGGGGCACTCAGGTATGCCAGGCCATGCTGCTGCATCTCAGAATGCCAGCTATTTCCATTCAGCATTACTGAGGCCCCCCCGGCACTATGTGCCGGCTGCCCCCTACCCCCCACCACCCTAGGTGAGCACAGTCTTATACAGGCTGGATAGCATCACGTGACAAATTCTATCAGCCCACTTTCCCTTTAGCAGATTATCTGCTTTCAGCACTAGTGGCCGCACTAGACATCCCATCTGCCTAAACACAGAAATAATTCAATATGTTACCACTTTATCTCACTATGCTGTGCATGCTCACACCCCTAACATTCCTCCCACATTCCTCCTACCCAGTGTCACAGCCAAACACTAGTATAATAGGCAGTAGGGCAGCTCTTCCTCCCTACCATGCCACCTCCACCATGGGGCTGCCGCCTCAATATCTCCTGGTTAACTGGGATCCCAGTGCTTCCATCCAGCCGCCCTCCTTCCATGCTGGGCTGACTTCACTAAGATTCTCTTATACAACTAGATCTCCAGAACCCTTCCAGCAACACTGTGCCCTCCGCAAGTTGCAAGGGTTTATGCTCAAAACTAAACAGCTACTCACACTGCTGCTACTTCTAGCATGCGATGTTGAGTTTAACCCTGGACCAACCCACCCCAACCCCTCCCTCCCTCCTCTCAAACTACCAAGGGGTCTTAAAATAATCACCTAAACATATGTAGCATCCTGAACAAGCTCACCATCCTACAAACTAGTGTTCTTACACTGCGACCAGATATTCTGATTGTAACTAAAACATGGCTGAAGCCCCACAACCTGGATGCTGAGTTGTCGATCCCTGGCTACTGCCTCAATCAGCATGATAGCCAGGGTAAAAAAGAGGTGGAGGCATTGCCATGTTCATCTCTGCTCACCACCAGTTCACCTCTGTCCAGCTGTCCATGCCCACGCTGTCCATTGACTCCTTGCTAATTAAGCTCTCACTCCCACACTCAATCCCATTATATGTAGCTGGGTCCTTCTGCACCCCTGACACCCCTATGCCACTCGTAATGGACCCCTTGAGCACCCCTAAATTGCTTGGATCAGGGGGTGAGCTGCTTATCCTTGGAGACTTCAACTCTAACTGGCTCTCCAGCGCTAGCTGTAAGCTACATAGCTATGTAGTTGCACTAAATCTGTCCCAACAAATTCCTGAACCCACACACTTGAATCACAAATCCCAGAACCCACTTCCTACTAGACTGGGCCCTTACCTCACACCCACACCAAATTCTTGAGTCAGGATTCCTTCCTGACTCGCTAAGCAACCACCACATGATCTACATAGTAAGGAGAATATTCAGGCCCAAAGCTCCTCCCCTGCGTATACTGCTCATCAGGTCCTACAAATCCCTTGACCTCGCAGCACTCCTATATGACCTATCTAACATGGATTGGTCCTTCATCCCTCGGGCATTCTCCATTGACACTGTCCTTGAACTTTTCAAGTCTAAATTCCTCACCGTATGGAACTACCAGGCACCGCTGAGAAGTACCTGTGTAAGGGGTGCCCACCTGCCCTGGGTCACCGCCAATATTATTGATCAACTCCATGCTGGGGACCAGGCATGGAAAGCCTATAAGGCAACCAATATCCAGGAGGCACTTCAACTCTACTGCGCATTGCAAATCCTGCACTAGGCTCCTACAACAGGGCAAAGCAAACTATTTCAAGGCCTCTGTCCACTCTAACATAAATCACCCTGCAACATTCTGGAAATCAATCAAATCACTTCTCACACCCCCTGCCTAGCCCCCCACCCCAGCCATAAATGTTGATGGCTCCATCATCACTGAACCAGGTGCTGTGGCCTCGGTTTTTAACACCTTTTTCACTAGTTGCGCATCCTCTCTACTATCCTCACTCCCCCAAAACCACTCAAGCCCATACACTCCCAATCCACCCACCTCCCCGTCTTTCTCCTTTCGCATGGTCACCCCAACCAAAGTGCTAAAAGCTCTGCGGGCACTCAACCCTGCCAAAGGTAAATGTCCCTCAAGTCTGGACTCCAAAATGCTTCACCTATCTGCCCCTGCCATTGCCACCCAACTGGCCACTCTCTTCAATCTCTTTTTCTCACTTGCTTCAGTCCCATCCAACTGTAAACATGCCACAGTCATCACCCTCCCAAAAGAGGGTGACACCTCCTCACCGGTAACTACCGCCCTATCTCCGTACTCCCCATGCTAGCCAAAATTCAGGAGTGCCTTGTGCTCGCCCAACTCTCCTCCTTTCTCAACTCATCCTCTTTCTTCACATGCTACCAATCTGGATTTAGGAAGTTGCATTCCACCGTCACCTCCCTTCTTCGACTCACCGACACCGTCCTCAAGGGTATGAATCATGGGCACATCACCGCAGCTATCTTTGTCGACCTTGCCAAGGCATTCAACACTGTCTCCCATGGCTGTCTACTATCCAAACTTGCCCATGCAGGACTCTCGGGAACTAGCACCAACTGGCTCCAATCCTACCTAGCTGGCAGGTCTCAATCTGTAAGAATTGGTCATCATACTTCTGTCCCCCTCCCTGTAACTACTGGGTCCCCCAAGGCTTGGTCCTTGGCTTGATCCTGTTCTCCATTATCCTGAACGACCTGCTCTAAGTATGTCTACACACATCCATTCACATGTACGCCGATGACACATCACTGTATGCATCAGGTCCCTCCCCCACAGAAGTGGCCTCTAGACTTCAGGAGGACTCCAATGCTATTCAGCTCTGGTTTCACTCAAACCAGCTTTTTCCAAATCCCAAGAAACTGTCTCCCTAACCTTCAGAACTAGACAGAGACTATTCCGACTCCCCACCATCCCCACTTTCCATACCATTGATGGGACTCCTTTGGAGTCCTGCACCTCCTTCCAGTACCTTGGGGTCTGACTTGACCAGCACTTCGACTTCTCAGCTCATATCGATTCAATCCACAAGAAATTACACACCAAGCTGGGTGCTGTATATTAAAACAGGGCTGCATCCCTCTGGAAACCTGCAAGGCAGTCTTACAGAAAATGACTCTCCCTATAGTTGACTATGGCGAAATAGTATACAGCGCTGCCCCTAAGTCCACCCTATCAAGACTTGACCCCCTCTTCCATTCCTTCAGCAATTTTGCCCTGGACTGCCCTCTCTCAATGGACTACTGTGCTCTCTATAAGTCTCTAGACCTACCTTTGCTCCAGGATCAGAAACTGGTCCACTGTGCGAGGACAACTGTGAAATTCTGGGCACAGTCCCTTCCCGCCCACCTAGAGTCTGCCCTCGCAGTTCGACCCCCACTCTGCATACTCTCTCAGGAACAGTGACTCCCAGTTTCTGTATGTACCACATATGTCCACAGCCAAAGGCCAAGCTGCCTTCAATTACTGCATATCTAAACTATGGAACTCCTTGCCGGCTGACATTAGACACACAGACAACACTCAGCAGCTCAACCAGCTCCTTAAATCACTTTTCTCCCCCACCTGCACATGCAGTCAGCTCTGCCGTGATACCAAATATCCCACCTCTCACCCTTAATTTCTACCGCACTATGGCACATCTCTATGAGCTAAGGCCTAGGCCCTCAGTCTAGTTCCTGAAGTAAAATGGCCTGAAGTTCATTCATAACACCGTAAGTGTTCTTCTAGTGCTCTCAGTATGATACCTTCATGTGTGTTATATATTCATTTTATTTGCATAACTGGATTCTTGTTCCACTGGACATGTTAGTAATTTACTTAGAAACATAGAAACATAGACTTTGACGGCAGATAAGGACCACTTGGCCAACCCAGTCTGCCCATTTCCCTACCTACTGGATAAGCTGCAGATTCTAGTTAACTAACAGCCTATTTCCTGCAACCCCCCACTATAATTACCTTATGTCTGTCCCATGCATGTTTGAATTCCTCCACTGTTTTAGACCCCACAACCTCTCCAGGAAGGTGGTTCCATGCGTCCACCACTCTCTCCGTGAAAAAGTATTTCCTCACATTACCCTGAGCCGTCCCCCCTCTAACTTTAAATTGTGCCCCCTTGTTCTTACACATCTCTTTTTCTGAAAGATGCTACCCTCCTGGACTTTGTTGATTCCCTTGAGGTACTTAAAAGTTTCTATCATGTCCCCGTCCCTCCTTTCATCACGGGTATACATATTAAGCTCTCTCAGTCTCTCTTCATATGGTTTCTGATGTAGACCCTGCACCATTTTAGTTGCCCTCCTCTGGACTGCTTCCATCCTGTCTATGTCCTTGCGTAGATGAGGCCTCCAAAACTGCACGCAGTACTCCAGATGGGGTCTCACCAACTGCCTGTATAGAGGGATAACCACTTCCCTTTTTCCTACTTGTGATGCCCCTCCCTATGCATCCCGGTATCCCCCTGGCTTTCCCTACTGACTTCTCACATTGCATACCCACCTTTAGGTCATCTGATATGACTACACCCAGATCCCTTTCCATTATTGTTGCTATTAGTACCTCCCCTGCTATTGTGTACTCTTCTCCTGGATTTTTATTTTTCAGGTGCATTACTTTGCACTTCTTTGCATTGAATCTAAGTTGCCATATGTCTGACCATTCCTCCAACCTTGCCAAGTCCCTTCTCATCCTTTCTTCCCCCCCCCTTGTGTATCATAGATACATAGACAGTGTCGGCAGATAAGGGCCTATGGCCCACCCAGTCTGCCCATTTAAGCTTGTAAGTTCAGTTTGTTTTCCTAGAAGTCTGTTGCCCTTACCCTGACCTCCAGAATTCCTTTATGTCTATCCATGCATTCTTAAATCCCGTGATTGTTTCAGCCCCCACCACTTCCTCTGGCAGGGTGTTCCACTTGTCCACCACCCGTTCTGTGAAGAATTCTTTCTCATGTTTCCTCTGAATCGTCCTCCCTCCAACTTCATCCCATGCCCTCTAGTCCTGGAACATCTTTTTCGCTTAAAAATAGTGTTTTCCTACACCCTGTTCCTCCCTGTAAGATACTTGTATGTCTCTATCATATCCCCTCTCTCCCTCCTCGCCTCCAGGGAGTACATGTTCAGTTCCTTCAACCTGTCTTCATAGGACTTGTGATGCAATCCATGCACCATCTTTGTTGCCCTCCTCTGAACCTTCTCTACCCTGTCTATGTCCTTACGTAGGTATGGTCTCCAGAACTGTACACTGTACTCCAGGTGGGGCCTCACTAGTGTCTTGTATAGCGGAATTATGACCTCCCTTTTCCTGTTGGTGATGCCCTGCCTCTACATCCCAACATCCTATTTGCTTTACCTGCTGCCTTGTCACACTGTTTCCCTGCCTTGAGGTCATCAGAGATGACAACCCCAAGATCCCTTTCCTGCTTGGTGCATGCTATATCCTCACCCTGCAACTGATATATTGTGTCAGGGTTTTTGTGCCCCATATGCATTATCTTGCACTTCTTTGCATTGAATTTCAACTGCCAAACCCCTGACCATTCTTCAAGTTTCTGCAGGTCGCTTCTCATTCTGTCTACACCCTCTGGTGTGTCTACTGTGTTACAGAGCTTTGTGTCATCAGCGAACAGTGAAATTCTGCCTTCTAGGTCCTCGCCAATGTCACTGATGAAGATGTTGAATAGGACCGGTCCAGCACTGATCCCTGTGGTACCCCACTGGTCACTTTTCCTCTGTGGAGTGACAGCCATTTATCACCACCCTCTGTGTCCTGCCACCCAGCCAGTTACCTACCCACCACACTACTGTCCTGCCCACACCCATATTCCCCAGTTTGTGTAATAGTCTTCTATGTGGCACAGTGTCAAAGGCCTTGCTGAAGTCCCGATAGGCCATGTCCACTGCCCTCCCGATCCACCTCCTAGTCACCCAGTCAAAAATTCAACGAGGTTGGTCTGACATGACCTCCCCTGGTGAAACCATGCTGCCTTGGGTCATGTGGTCCATTGACAACCAGATGTTCCACCAATCTCTCCTTCAGTAGTGCTTCCATGATCTTCCCACTACCTAGGTGAGGCTGACTGGTCTGTAGTTCCCTGCTTCCTCTTTGTTCCCACTTTGTATAAGGGAGACTACATCTGCTGTCCTCCAGTCTTTGGGTACCTCCCTGTTTCCAGTGATTGGCTAAACAGGATAGCCAGAGGTTCAGCCACCACCTCTTAGTTCTTTAAGGACCCTGGTGCACCCCATCTGGCCCCATTGCTTTATCAACTCATTACTTCCAGTTCCTTCAGGACCCTTCTCGTGTAAAGGGACTTGTGTCCATTTCTGCACTATTCTCACCCTTTGTACTCCCTTCAGACCCATTACCCTCCTCCTCTTCAGTAAAGACTGAGCAGAAATACCTGTTCAATATGTCAGCTTTACTGTTGTCATCCTCCATGCAGCCCCCATCCTCCCCTTCAGTCTCACTATCCCTCCTTTGTCTTTCTTTTTCAATTATGTACCTGTAAAGGTTTTGTCCCTCTACCCACTGATTTTGCAATGTGTTCTTCTGTCTGAGCTTTGGCTTCCCTTACTGACCTCCCTGCCTCCCTTTGCTTCTCCTGGTAATTCTCCCTATCCCTTCTGCCTGCGTCTTTTGTATTGCCTGAATGCAATCTTTTTGGCTTTCACTTTCTTTGCTACCTCTTTGAAAACCATAATGGTCTCCTCTTCCTTTCCTCTTGCTAACCTGCTTAATGCATAATTCTGTTGTTCTTGTAATCCCCATTTTAAATACTGCCCACTGTCCTCAACTCCTGATTCCTGTCCCATTCCCCTTAATGCCTCTTTCAAGTATCTCCCCATTTTCCCAAAGTCTGCCCCCCTAAAATCCAGGATACGTGTTTTTGTGTGGTTTGGTTCTGCTCTTTCTGTGAATTCAAACCACAATGACTGGTGGTCACTGTTTCCCAGGTGCTCCCCCACTGTTACCCCCATCACACTGTCCCTGTTTGTGAGCACAAGGTCCAGTATTGCCTTCTGCCGAGTTGGTTCCATGACCAGTTGCTTGAGGAAGGCACCCTGAAGGGAGTCCAGGATAAATCTGCTCCTAGTTGATGCTGCTGCTGGGATGCTCAGTCCACATCTGGAATATTGAAGTCTCCAACCAGTACTACCTCACCCTTGACTGCCATCCTTTGGATGGCTAGCATCAGCTCCCTATCTGTTTCTTCCTCCTGGGCTGGTGGTCTATAGACCACACCTGTGCGGATGGCTGCCCCCATTTTCCTTACCAGCTTAACCCACAGTATCTCTCCCCCATTTTGTTCCTCCTGGATCTCTGTGGCCCATATGTCATTTTTCACATACAGTGCCACTCCTCCTCCCTTCCTGCCTGCTCTGTCTCTTCTGAATATGTTGTAGCCAGGTATGGCCATCTCCCAGTCGTGGTTATCATTACACCGAGGTTTCAGTGATGGCCACAATGTCCATGTCTGACTGTACCATGACAGCCTCCAGATCTTTCTGTCTTGTTGCTAAGGCTCCTGGCATTTGCACACATGGCTTTCCATAATTTGACCTCCCTAGACTGTTTCACTTTTCTCTCCAGCCCCTTCCTTGGTTGTCTGGTTCTCCTTGCTGTCTGCCCTTCTGCTGAATTTTGCCCTTTTCTGCTTATCCACCTCTTGGGCACTAATCTCCATCTTCTGCACACTGCTTTGCTGAGATAGCCACTCCTCTGCTTCACTGGTTCCACTGCTAGCTGGGGGTGACAAGAGGTACCCTCCTTGCTGGCCTGCCACACCCTTTGCTAGTTTAAATGCTTGTCAATGTAGCATTTAAACTTATCATTGAGTGCTTGGATTCCCTCCAGGATGGATGCAGGCCGTCAGGCTTGAACAAACCTCCATCCCTCCAGGTGGGTCCCCAGTCACCAATGAATCCAAACCCTTCCTCACAGCACCAGTTCTTCAACCATGAGTTAAAGTTCCTGGTGCATGCACTCCATGCTCTCCTTGCTCTCACAGGTAGTACTTCAGAAAGTGACAGAAGTAGCTACTTGCTTGAGACCCCTCCCCAGTTTCCTAAACTCTTCCTGAACTTCCTTTGGCTCCCATTTGCCAGGTCATTAGTACCTAGGGTGGATAATGACATCCAGCTCACCCTCCCATCTTGCCTTCCCAGTGAGCCCCAGGATCTTCCTTCCATCTGTCCTTGCTGGCACCTGGTAGGCACCTCACCTCCTGTCCTCCCCTCCTGTGTTCCTAGCTGGATCCTCTTATGATGGAGTCCCCACCAGGATTCGCTTCCTCCTCCTCTGGGGTCCACTGCTTTCCCTGTTGAGGTCACCTCCTTGGCTAACCTCCACATCCTTTCCTTCCACTTCTTTGGGTACCTCTATTTGGTTGTCCTCATTTGCCAGTGTGGCATATGAGTTCTTGAGTGGAATAGGATCTGGGATGCGCCTCTGCCTGACTGCTCTAACCCTCCCTGAGCCCACTGTCATCTAAAGTGCTCCTCGTTCTCGGCATCCTTTGAGACAGTTGCATTGGACTGGGTGGTCCCTGGATAGGGGTGATGGTACTCCTGACCCAGTTTACTTCCACTCTGAGTCTGGCTACCTCATCCCACAGTCCAGAGAGATGCATGCAGATAGGGCAGCACCTCAGTGTCCAGAAGGTCTGCCCTGAATATGGCTGCCCACAGCCACTGCATTGCACCACTCCCACATTATACTGCAATTCCACTACTTGTCTGCTACTGAAGCTCTCCTAGTTTCCTTTTATTAATTTACTGTACTAAAAACCTGCCACTGATCCTCAGATTTTTTTTTTTTAAGAAAAAGAAACCAATAAATAAATAAATGAGTCAAAACACTTGTCGTGCTGAGGGTGGGCTTCTTCCTCCTTATGCCCCCCCTACTTCACACCCTTTACTATACCCTGTGTTTAGCTCCTGCCAATCAGATTTAACAGGGCATATAATTAAGAGTTGGGGAAAGGGCAGGGGGGGCGAAAATTTGCAGCAATTAAAGACAGCACAGAATTACAGCACCACTATGTTTTAAATTCTCAACAGCCCAAATGTATCAACTCTGTTACAGATCTTTGTGTCATCCGCAAAGAGGCATACCTTTCCTTCTAGACCCTCTGCAATGTCATCTATAAAGATGTTAAAGAGGACTGGACTCAGTACTGAGCCCTGAGGTACTCCACTAGTAACCCTCCTTTCTTCAGAATGTGTTCCATTCACTATTACCTTCTGTGTCCTGTTGTACAGCCAATGTTTTACTCAGGCTACCACCCTGGGACCCACTCCCAGGCTGGTTAATTTGACTATTAATCTTTTGTGCGAGACTGTGTCAAATGCCTTGCTAAAGTCTAGGTAGGCCATATCCACAGCCCCTCCCGGGTCTATTACTTTGGTCACCCAGTCAAAGAAATCGATTAGATTTATCTGACATGACTTCTCTCTGCTCTTCCCATATCTACTGTACTATGTGTACCCACAGCAATTAAGTTACACGTATTGTATACTGAACTTTATAATCCTTGTGTATGATGCTGTATAAATACTTTATAATCCTTGTGTATTGATACTGTATATATCCTCCCCCCAGGACACATCTGGAATCGAGTGGTACGCCGCTCATTATGCCTTCCTGGTAAAACTCTTCAATAAATAAATAAATATTGAGCCACAGAAGCACAGTGAACTTAGCTAGGATTTCAAATGTCAGTACTCCATGTCTATCCTTCAGAAAAATGTAATTTTTTCCTGGTTAAGGTTGGAACCCTTGACCTATGGTTCTGTAACATGCTGACATACCTATTGAGCCACTAAAACACACTGAAGTTTTGTAGGATTTTCAAGTCTAGTCATACTACTCCATATCTCTCCTTCAGAAAAAGCAAATTAATAAAGTTGGTCACACTAACATCAGAACAATAACACTGTCCTTTGAAATGTTCAACTTTTTGTCAGGTTTATATGCCATGAAATCCCCCACCACCAAATAAAATCTGGTTCTATATCCGTAAATCTCTGTCTGCCCTTATAAATATGGTGGAGGGGCAATATATTTTAAGACAAGCAGTACACATTGCTGGGAGGAGCATTTCCATGACACTCTCATGTACACTTAAATCTCTCAATTCCTCAGACTTGCACCAGATTTGTGGGAAGTAACAGCTACAGGTTGTTGCCCTGGGGTCAGTGGATGAAATCCATCAATAGGGATAGGTGAGAGTTGGAGTGCGGGAGTGCTGCCCCGGGGGCAGCACTGCTAATGGGTGAAATCCACCAACAGGAGTAGGCTGGAAGAGGAGCTAAAGGTTGCTTTCATGGGGGCAGTACTGCCCTGAGAACAGCATTATGGGAACAAATCACACTTGAGCGGTCCAATAGGGCCAACAATAAATAATTAAAAGCTGACAGTGCCTGTGACAGAATGCATGTCCAGCATGCTTCTTTCCCCCATAAACCCCTTCAGATCCCTGCAACACAGGTTTTGACAGGCAGTGGGAGGATTTGTATCATGCCCCTCTTAAATTAAAGTTGTTTTTTTAAGACATCACTGCACTGGATGCTGTACATGTTTAGTTTAGTTTAGTTTATTGTTCTAGGAATTATTACCTTTGAGCCAATGGCTCTTTTACAAAGGTTCCACGTCATCAATGTACAAGCAAACAAGACATGTTACATAGAATGGTTAGCAAATTATAAAGGTTTCAATAAGCCAGTATAATACAGTACATCTCAGGAAAAAAACAAAACATTGGAGGAATGGTCAAGGTGGGAAGGGTGGGAGGAGATATGGGGAGGGGAAGGGAGCAGACTTAGAGTAGTTAGAGGTACTCAGATGCCTTTGTCAAGAAAGGAGCAGAGAAGGAGGAGGAGGAGGATGAAAAACAGTAGAAACAGCCATGAGGGAAGAATCATTAGTCAAGGCAGTCACAGGAGCTAGAGGCTGAGAGGTGAGAGTAAAGCAAAAATTTGAAAGCTCCTAATGTCATGGAGGATGTAATGAGTGAGCTCAGGGCATTGTACCAGCTGGGGGCACGATAGGCAAAAGATCTTTGGCCCTGTGTGGTCTGGCATCTGGGGATCTGGAGAGGCTGGTGTTCCAATCTTCTGGTGGGACGGATGCTGGTATTCGGGCAAAGTAGGTCTTGGATACACAGTGGAGTGCGGCCCAAGATGGATTTTTTTGCCATCAAGCATGTGAGGTACCTTATGCGATTTGAGAGTTGCAACCATCCTGTTTCAGTGTAGAGCTCACATGCATGAGTACATCTTTGTGCTCCAGTGAGCAGCCAACAGGCCTTGTTTAGGGTGGTTGTGATGTGCCTTAATGCGGTGGTAGTGGCAGAGCCATAGATAATTAAGCCGTAGTCTATGATTGAGATGACAGAGCTTTGGATAGCAATCCTCAGCGCAGCTTGGGTAAGGAATTGCTGGTTTCGGAACAGGATACCAATGTGCTGGTTCACCGTTTTCACTGTGTTATCAATGTGGGTCACAAAGGTAAGACCTTGATCAAAGGTGATTCCAAGGTATTTAAATGTTGACACTTGGGTATGTTTTGATAGTAAGTGGAATTTGTCTTTTTCTGTTTTGTGGACTGGAGAAAAGCATGGATTTTGTTTTTTTGTGATGTAGGACCAGCTTGTGCTCTAGGAACCACTTTTCAACATTGGAGAAAGCAAGCTGCAGGCTCTGGAGTAAGGGTTTCGGGTCCTTATGAGAGGAGAGAATCACGCATCGTCAGCAGAAAGGATTATTTGTTCCGGGCAGGATTTGGGAAGAGAGTTTAGGAAAAGGCTGAAAAGGAGGGGGCCTAAGATTGACACCTGTGGAACACTTGAGAGGACCAGTTTTGAGTCTGAGAGAACTTCTGAGATTTTTACTGATTGAGAGCGTTGGGCCAGGTAACTTTTAACCCAGGCACTTGGTCCTTCTGAGAGTCCAAGACTGTGTAGTTGTGTGACAAGTAAGCCATGGTGAACAGTATCAAACGCCTTTGTTAGGTCAATGAAAACAGCTCCGGTTTGATATCCTTTGTCCAAGGCAGTGTGAATTTCTCCTGAGAATTCCAGTAGGGCAGTCAATGTGCTGTGTGCTTTCCTAAATCCATGTTGCTGCAAGCAGAGTATGTTATATTTATGCAGGTAGTCTGAGAGTTGGTCAGCCTCAATGCATTTGAGGGCCTTGGAGAGGGGTGGAAGTATAGATATAGGCTGATAGTTTCCTGGTAGGGACTTGTCACCACTTTTGAAAACTGGTGTGACTATAGCAGACTTCCATTTGCTGGGAAATTGACTAAGGCAGAGGGAGAGATTGAAAATTTTGGTGAGTGGGTGCACCACCTCTTCCAGGGTAAGGGACATAATTTTAAGATCAATAGTATCACTGCTTGCTCTGGATTTAAAGATAGCCTTTTTTATATATTTGTAGACTTCATGTGCCTTAACTATTTTTAAGTGGAAAAGCGGTTGGTCAGGTGAGGCAGTAGGAGATGTTGGTTTTGGCAAGTCCGTGTCAGAGAAGAAGTCCGGCGGGAGGACCCCACTGAGGTCAGTGAAAGTTTTATTTAAGGCCTTTGCCATGACCTTTGGGTCTAGGGTAGTGGTTCCATCGACAGTCATTATAGTGGGAGAGGATTTGGACTGCTTACCCTTGATATTTCTGATGTTGTCCCAGAATGATCTCCCGTCACCCCAGGAGTTTGCGAGGGCATTTTTGAAATAGGAGCTCTATATTAGTCGGATTTGTTTGGTACATTGGTTTCGTGACTGTTTATACTTCTGGATATCCGTCAAGGAGCCTGTGGCTCTGGCTATGGCCCAGAGGTGGTCCAGAGCTTTGAGTTAGGCCAGTAGTTTGGCCGTGAACCAGGGATTTGAGAGCGCTTTGATTTTATGCTTTTTTACTGGTGCGTAAGTGTCACAGGCAGTGTTGAAAGTTGTGATAAAATAATCTAGGGCTGCGTCAACATCTAGAGTATTGTATATTGGGGACCAGTCTTGCTGTAAAAAAACAGGTCTTGAGCTTAGTAAGGCTTCCATGGGGTAGCACTCTGCTTGAGATGGTTTTTGGAGGTGGTTTTTGGAACTTATTTGTCCAGGTACAGATCACAGGGGAGTGGTCACTGAGAGAGTCCGGAAGAACAACTGTGTTTTTTATGTGGGCTGGGTGGCTAGCAAGGATCCAGTCAATGAGAGTGCAAGTTCCAGTTTTGTAGTTTTTTCTAGTGGGGGAGCTCACCATATGCGTTAGGTTAGCTGCTAGGATAGCATCCTTGAGGGACCTAACGTCTGATGTGCGCCAATTTATATTAAAGTCACCAAGGAGAAGGAGCTCGGAGTCAGATGGCTGTGATCTTACAAATTCAAGAACAGTCTGAAGGCTGAACCCTGGATCTTTAGGAGGGATATAGACAGTGGCCACAGTAAGCACTTTATTTTGGGCACCAAGTAGTAGCTTGACATGGAGAAATTGCACAGAGGAGTTAGTGGTGGAAAAGCAGACAGGGTGGCTAGAGAGGTTGTCCTTAATGTAAATAGCACAACCCCCCCCCCTTTTATTAGTCCTGTCCAGTCTGAAAATATTGTTGCCTTGTAGTGAGATGGCATGGTCCGGAGTGCTTGGTGTCAGCTAGGTTTCAAAAATGGCTAGTATGTAGGGATTGTGTTGACTGGCAAAGACTTGAAGGGATGCCAGTTTTGGAAGAAGACTACAGATATTTAAGGTGGCGATGGTGAGACCCTCCTCCATTTTTGCCAGATTTGTTACCTTGGTAGAAACAGGGCCAAGGTTTAGATGGACACTTCCTGACATCAGAAGGAGGAGAAGCAGGAGTTTAAGGGACATCTGCCGCAGCTCATAGTATAACATGTAACGCCTCTGTTTCTTGTTAGTTTGAGTACAGTGTAGTCATTTAGGGTCCCGGCGTAGGGTAATGGCTAGGAGCAGGTGTCGATTTTTCAACTTTCCAGCAGCGTGAGCTGTCATTTGCACCCAGTCCTTTGTAGGAGGGTGCCACAAGTGAGGGTAGGGAGGATTTGTTATGGTGCCAGGTTGCTGGTATCGAGCTTGAATGGTTAGTGTGAGAGGTAGAGGAGACTGCAAATGTTTACTGTAGCAAGGGTGAGTGTTCCTAAATGACTCGTGGTGAGCTACTGTGGACCAGAAAACTGATTGTTACTGTAGATCAAAGACCCAGAAAGTGTTAAATTCCTGAAGGTGATGAACATTAGCCTAGGGCATATGCAGGATGTAAAAATCCTTTGTCAGAATTTTCCCTTTGTTCTCCAAAACAGTTGTAAATAGACCTCAAAGACAAGCACACATCCTTTAAGAAAGTCAAACGGAAATGTGGATTCAATGCAGCACTCCACAACCCAGAAACTTGTATAAAAGATTTACTGACCTCACTTTTGCTTTTTGATGTCTTCCAATAAAGTTGATTTATGATGAGAATGCCTATACCTGGTGGTGATGTTTTGTAGTTTTTTAGTCCAGGAAATGTTCATGGATGTTATGTCCAAGAATGGTCCAGTTCCTCCAAGTAGAAACACATGAAAAACCACAAAACCTTAACTACTGACAGAGACAAACACAAACAGCCAGCTACTGTATGTCCCTCCTGAGAATCTGGTATAATGTTGGCTATTAATTGCTATGGCTTTATGCACTGTCTTAACTCTGCATATATTTTTAGTAATTCTGTATTCAGTACTGTATCCCTTATTCCCCTTTCCCCTAGGACACACCTGGAAATTAACTATTGTAGCTTAGCATGCCTTTCCTGGTGAAATTTTTCAAAAAATCAAAAAATAAATCCTTTACGGTGGGTTAACGAGTAACACTTGATAAGAATAAAGGGGGAGGGTGCACCTGTTAGGGAAGCAGGTTTAATTTTATGTTATGGTGAGATTACCAAAGACTGAACTGCAAGAACTTTTTTTTTAGGGCTGAATACAAGTTCATGTTTTTTTTTATATTTTATAGAAAGTAAAGTGTTTTTTTCTTTTGATTTAAACTGGTGTCTGGAGTGTTCACTTTTTATGTGTTCTCCAAGAAGATGTCTGGTCCATTATCCCATTATATTGCCCCAGTGTAAAACAGAATAGTGGAACAAAAAGCACGAGACAGGTTCCAAGTAGAAATTAGGAACTGCACAAGGAAACTGTCCAGCTTCCAGCTTCCAGCATTGCTATTAGACAAGGACTTCAAAAAGTAAGAGCAAGGGGAAGAGTGGGCAGAATTAGGGAGGAGAGGGGTATCCCGGAGCTGTGCTAAATAGAGGAGGAACACTCCTCCAAAAGCTATCTGACAGTTCAGACTGACATTAATGTGTTCACATGCTTTGCAAGTGAACATGAAATGAACAATATACCAACATGACCCATTTATGTTATTTTATTCCTAAAAATTCAAGGTAGACATTTGGGTCACTAAACATAAAATGAATATGTATGCATTTTTATGAAACTATTCTAGTACTTTGTCAGTGGACTATGATCATAATAAAATAGTGGAATCTTATTTAATTGGGCTGAATATGCACCAAATATAAAAAAAGTGAAAAAGTTATTTCAAAATTGTTTTAAACACATTATAAAAAAATTAATTATTGACAATAAATGTATTGACAATGTAAACCCTCTTTCAGATGCAACATTTAAACAATCTCTCACTTACTGCTTCTGGTGGTTGCTCCAGTGGACATTACGTATCACAAGGTACATTTTGAAAAGAATTAGGCAATTTTCCTGGTGTTTAAAGCAGCAACATTGCTCCATTGACAAGAATCTGTGCTCTGGCAAAGTAATTAACAAAACAGAGAGCACAAAGCCAGCACTGAACACCATGGGGTCTATGCATGAAAAAAGTATTTGCCTGCGTGCTGCATATCTGTGGCATGTAGGCAGCCCCAGGATCACAAGTGATGCTCCAAGGATCCCACAGATACTGGTAGCATTCATGTAAGTGGCAAGCACCCCTTCTGCACTCAGTCTCCTAGCTGGTCATATGACTATTCATGCAGATAGTCCAGGGGAGTGTTGGGGGGGGTGCCTGCACTCCACTCCATTCATGCTGTATCTGTTGCACCCCCCAACAGAGTGCCAACCCCAGCTGCTGGACTACTAGTGCCCCCACCATGCTGCCCCAGTGCTCTGCAGTGCCATGTTGATGTTGGAGAGGTGCAGAATAGAGGAGCAGTAAGTGATTTTCGATCAGGGTGACTGCCAGGCCCTTTATTATAGAAGACATTGAAGGCACCAGTATGGCATGGGTAAGGAAGCATTACTGCTTTCAAATGATCAAGGTATAGACACTAATCACACAGATGCATAAACTGACAGCTGTCTCAGCTGACAGCGAGTCTATCTTCTCTCACTTCCCCATGCTTTTTTACAGAGACAGAAGCAAGTCCGTTTCACAAAAAAAAATACTGACAAGGCATTTGGATATTTGTCATGATGTATTGCTCACAGGGTATCTTGGTGAAGAGGTACCACAGTATGTACACCTAGTAATGTAGTTTTCCCTTGCAAAACTGCTGCAACTTCACTGTACTGCAATGTGAGTCACTCCTCTGCCATCATGTAGTGATGTCAGTAGCAAAGCCCTGGGTCCACAGCAACACTAGGCTTGCTATAGAAGCTCTTGTACACCCTGCAGTTTTTTATCATTAAATAAGCTTTTATAAAAAATATTCCACTTACAAAACAAATCCCAAGAAATAAAACAAAAATCAAACAGAAAAACAGCCACTTGCCCCATACATTCA
Organism: Neoceratodus forsteri; assembly: GCA_016271365.2. Taxonomy (NCBI): domain Eukaryota; kingdom Metazoa; phylum Chordata; order Ceratodontiformes; family Ceratodontidae; genus Neoceratodus; species Neoceratodus forsteri. The sequence continues at coordinate 1,410,008,563 of CM057452.1, forward strand.
GCACTTAAGCATCAGTAAGCAATTTCACTCTGCAGTTTTTAACAGTTCAGAGTGCAAAAACAACTGTAAAGGACAGTAATGAAATACAGTTCAAGAATCAATGCAAGAAGGGGTAATTTGTGAATAGGGGTGGGCAAAAGTGAGTTTTTCCACCTTTGCAGAACTTCCACAAAAAAATGGGAACTTTCGTGGAAGTTTCTAAACTTCTGCCTCTGGTGGATTGGAAAACTTCTGCAAAAGTTTGATGAGAAATACACTAAAAAATAAGCCCTGATGGCTAGGGTCCCCTACCCCACCCACTCCACATGTAAAAGATATACCCCTGGTAGCTTGTGGTCCCTCCTCACACCGGATCACCTGCCCAACTAGTAAAAAAAAATATCCCTGGTGCTGCTGGTTCCAATAGTGATCCCTCCCTCATCTCATCACTTGCCCTACAGTGCCCACTGCATAGCCCCACAAAAGCTCCCATAAAAGAGGCTGGTAGTAGGCTCAGGGATGGTAGTGGCTGGAGACATGGTGGTCTCTGGGTGGGGCAGAGGCCGACAGTACTCCTGCCAACTGGCAACTTCTGCACTCAACCCAGAGAGGTGCCTGCATATGGGGCAGCATTGCAGTACCCAGAACTTTTTCCTGAATACTGTTGCCCTTCACCCACTGCACTACACCACTCCATGCATCTTCCTCCTCTGTTCCGCCAATGTCTGTTTTTCAATTCTATCAAAACCCTTCTGCAGCTATAGTAGACATTTTTCTCTTCCCCCTCTCTTCACAATCTCCTACTGATTACTAGTTCTAGTTTGTGCTGCTGAAAGCTGTACCTCTTGAACTGACCTTAATGTAGCTGAGTGGCTCTTAAACTGGGCTTAGCCCAATTTCCCTTGTCCTCAGATAGTTATCTGCCAATGGCTGTCTATAAAGGTGGATGACCCCGGGGCAGTTGGGAAGGGGGAGAGCAGGCAGGCATTAGCCCTGGCTCCCAAAACAATCTCCTGATTCCCACTGTTAAAATTCAAGAATAATTAGTTTAAATGCAACCCAAATAAGTTAAACTCAGTCACTACAAAGTACAGCACCAGCTCTCACTGCTGCTCCTCTCCTGGTTTGCTCATTGTGCTGCAGTTCTATTTGGCTGCAGCTCCCTACACACCCTGCTAAAAAAAAGATAAAATCTGAAAAAAATCAGCCCAAGTTACACCAGTATCCAAAAGTCATAGCCTATAAGCTTATAGACTACAAGTCATATAGTCATAGCCTATAAGTTAAACGTCTGTATAGTAAATATAATATTTTATTTTTGTTCCCAAGACATAGCTACACCAACATGCCAGGGACTCATTTGCAATGGTTTCCTATGGATCATTTACACGTGTGTCCTGGGAGCACATGGAGGTAAAGAGACTTTGCTCATGGTAACACAATATGCAAGTGGAGGTTATGGGAGTCAAACCTGAGACTTCCAGGTGCATCAGGCATATTTACTGCTCATTACTCTAACCTCTAGGCTATACTGCCATGGTGATGGGAAAATCAATGTGTTTGTTTTTTTAAATACATGCACCAAATTATCACAGACACAACTGAGGAGGCTCAATCAATTGCAATAAAATGTCTGAATGCTCTATGTAATAAACCAGTGAGCCAGTGCTGGCTGGTAAGGCCATGCTTCCGGATTCGTCCTAATGCAGTGCTTGTGTGAGGGCCCAAAATACCTGTTTCACCTAAGGCCTACCACAAGCTGCTTCTTTCATGAGTTTTTATTTAAAGTTTTTTAATTTTTTGTAACACAACAGCATCATGCCTCACAGGGACCAACTAACAGGTTTGCCTTAATTACAGCCCTACCCCTACTGAACTACATGGGCCAACTGGGTGTGCTGTTGGCCTTGGCCTAGTATGGCCTACCATGTGGTCAGGCCCAGTTGCTGCTGAAAAACTGTAGCGAACAAGCCCCACGTTAGTGGACTGCTGGCGAGGGCATAGCAAGGCCTACCATGTGGTCTGGCACAGCTGTTGCTGAGCACTGAAGCGAATGAGCCCAATGTTGACAATAAACCCTCCCAAAAAAAAAAACAGGTCTGCAGACACAGCCAGCTCCTTGGCTGTAATATTCTTTTTTTTTTTCAAACACATCCTCTACTGCATGGGCATGGGGTCATAATGTCACTGATGAAACTGCACACATCAACACCCTGCACCTACATACAGTGTGTGGCAACACTCAAAAGTATTTCTTGTATTTTGTTGGGGCTTCGACCCCCATGCCCCCCATGTGGGGGGCTTTGCCCAACCCCCCAAAACTATTATAATCGACTCCAAAGTGGTGTGGACACAGGAGCAAGAAATAAAATAACCATGTTCCCCCCATCCGCATCCACTGCAGGGTTGAGTGCTCTAGCCACTCCACCATGGGAGCGGCTCAACTGAGCACCCAACTGACAGTGGCTACATCCACTTCCTCCTTGCTGGTGAGCATCAGGGGGTAGTGATACTTTTGTATTGCTGTAATTCCCCTGTTGCTGTAAAGCCATATGTACTACTTGCAGTGCAATCTTCATGTGTGCCATTTCATCCATGAGATTATAACCCAGTAGGCTGTGTATGAGACCAGATGTGGGAAGAGCTATGAGAGATGAGACAGCTAAGCGTAATACAGGAATCTAAAAGCTCTAGGTCTGCCCCCATAGTCTTGATCCTTAAAAAGGATGGAACAGCCCACTTCTTTGTGGATTACTGCAAACTTCAAGGACACCTAAACACAAATTCTGACATATTGCTTTTCCAAAAAGTGACTTCTTTGCACTTTAAAGGAAAGGCTGCCATTTACGTGAATGCTGAAACTGCATTTATTTAATTAGGATAATTGCAGTTTTTCAGCATTTAAAAAAGTGAACAGCTGCGTATCCCAATTCAAATCTCCTTCCTTTGGTTTCCTTAAAATGGCTGCTGATAAGCAACACGATGACATCCATGAGGAGCGAGCCGGATCAGGAGGCAGCAATGCTGTAGCAGCCTTTCATGCTGACAGACACTGTTCTTCCTTACTTCCAATTTGTTGAAAGGTGGAAAGCTCCTCACTTAACCTATGCATTGTTTATACAAGTACATAAAATAAGCAATGATTTTTTAAGTTTGTAAATTGCAACATACAGAAACAAATACCATTTTTACACACTGAATCTGCATTTGTCCACTTGCCCACGTGTCTGAATCACTCCGCACCTATTTTGTTTTGTTTTAAAAAAATACCTTGTGGTCTAGTTGCGGAAACATAGACATCCCCAAAGATCTGTCTCATGAGAACCTCTAGTGCTTCTGCTGCCACGACCAGAGCTCACCACCCCCATGCCACATGTTATCAGTAGCATCCTCCTCCTCCATGCCCACATGCTCAATTCCCCGGCCATGTCCATTTTTTTGTATTTCTTTAAAATATCAGGTGGTCTAGTGGGAGAAGTAGAGAGCCCTGAATGTCCCATGAAAACTTCTGCTACCTCCAGAACCAGAGTTCCTCCACCCCTTCCATGGCTGCATTCCATCTCTGTAGTACATCTTCTTAGAAGTAGCCAATTCCCCTTATGTATCCCCATTTCTGTATTTAAATAAAGTATCCTGTGGTCTAGTGGGAAAAGCAAAGAGATCCAACAAGCATGTACCCATGAAAGTCTCTTTTTTTATTTATTAATTGGATTTTGTTATCCAGGTAGGCACCCTGAGGCAAAAAAGCCCTTTCTCAGGAGCTATCTTGAATTACAGTACATTCAACATGTAACCAACAAAGAACAACTGAGCCAACAAGAAAGGAAAACATGGGAAGTCAAGGCAGAATAAACTAAACAATAACTATAATGGCAAAAATGTGAATGCTGCTAATGTTTTTGACATGCTGATGCTACAAACAGAGTTCACAGACCCCACCCTTCCCTGCTGCAAACTGTGCTCCAATCGATCCTCCTTGAAATGCCTAATTCTCCTGCCATGTTAGAGTGACGTTTTGGGCCTGAACAGCAATAAGCATATCACTGCTCTTCAAGCATTAAACTTTACTTTAACATGACAGAGGAATTCGGCATTTTGAGGAGGATTGATGGGAGCACAGCTTGTAGTATGGAAGGAAGGGTGGAGTCTGTGAGCTCTCTCTGGTTGAGGTGTCAGCATGGCGGCAGCATTAGCAGAAGAGATGTAAGTTAGTGGGACTGTGTGCTTTCAGCTCTCATTGTTTCTCTCAGTATACCACCAGGTGTTTTTTTTGAATGCAGAAATGGGAAAACTGCAAGGGAACTGGCTACAAATACTACAAATATAGGATGCGGCAGCAGCAGGTGGCGAGCTCCATTTCCAGCAATAGGGAAAATATTCATGGGACAATTAGAACTCTCTGATTCTCCCTCAAGACCACTAGGTATTTTTATAAATATAGTAACATGAACATGGCAGGGGAATCAGGCATGTAGACGTGGAGGAGGGTGATGCCATTGAGAGGATGCGGTGGGGGGGGGGGCATGAGCTCCAGCTGAACAGCAGAAGCCGCAGAGATCTTCATGGGATATAGATACTGTATTTGGGGATATCTCTGTTTTCCTCCCTAAAATACCAGGTGTTTTCTTTTTTAAGGACTAGTTATCTCCATCCTTCCGGCTGCCCCCTTCAGTCCAACTAGTCCCCACAGCCCCGACATCCCAGAATTACTGGGGCTTACCATATGCCCGGCCAAGAAGCAGATCTTGTTGAGGGTTGGGTGTTATCCTGCTGCCAGAGGATCTATTTTTCCTCCATTTTCTCCCAATTACCCTGGGGCCCCAGGAGTAGAGACGCATATGCATGGAGGCGTGCATGTGTACTACAGCCGCGATGACAGGCCCTTCTGCCCACCCGCTGGCCTAGCGCCTGGTGCTCCCTCTGGCCTTTGCTGTCCCCTGGCCTCCACCATGAGGCAGTCAAGAGCTGAGGGATACCATCTTCCCTCCTCAGAGAGGAGAGCTGCTTCTCAGTGGTTCCATCCAGCTCCACGCCTTCCCCTCTCTGCTAACCTCCGACAGCCTGTGCTCGTTCCCGAACATGGATCATCGGCATGCCGTGAGGTAAGGCATCCAGCACCTTAGCCCTTGGCACCACCAGGCCAGCACTGGTGTTTTTCTAAAAAACAAAACAAAATAGGTGCAGGAGCACTTGGACATTTGTAGAGTAGACAAATAAAAGGAGGCTTGCAGTGGATAGTGGGGATTTGATGTGTAAAAGTGGTGTTTGTTTCTGCATGTTGCATTTTACAAATTAAAAAAAAAAATTCTCACGTTATTATTTGTATGAATAATATACAGATTAAGTGTGTATTGTTCCACCATTCAACAAAGTGGAAGTAAAATTAAGGGAGAACAGTGTGTTACTGTGTAATGAGCTAGTTCCAAATTGCTCATGTTGATCAGGCTCTTCCCTATGGATCTCATCACACTGCACATCAGCAGCCTTCATTTTTGGGAAACTGAAGAAGACAAATTTGAAGCAGGTGAGGCTGTTGTTTACATTTTTAAAATACTACAAAACTGCATTTATCCTAATTAATAAATGCAGTTTTTCTACATTTATTTAAACAGCAGCTTTTCCTTTAAGTGGCTATGAAGCCAGATTTTAGAAAAGCAACATCAAATGTATGTGTTTAGGTGAAGTTAAATTCCATTACTTACTGATGTATACACTAAGTCAAGAACAGAGGAATTATTGGAATGTCCCGGGGTACCAAGTATCTCGCTACTACTCATTTGACTAATGAGCACTTGCAGCTGCCACTGACAAAGGAGGCCAGAGACTGGTCCACTTTGTCACACCCATTGACCTGTTTGAATTTATGGTCATACCCTTTGGGATGAAAATGCTCCAACAACCTTCCAAAGGCTAGTAGACAGATTCCTGAATAAGAACTGGTAATCTGCAGTTGTTTACACAGATGATATCACAATTTACAGTCAGATCTGGGTGGAACATGTTGAGCATGTCAGGGAGGTACTGTCTCCGCTGCAAAATGCAGGCCTGACAGTAAAAGCAGAAAAGTGCTATACAGGAATGTCAGACATTATATACCTGGGACACCATGTTGGGGTTGGGCACATAAACCTGAACAAGCAGGACTTCCGGTGTAGCTCTCCTCCTAATGGGGCGTAGGCTTCAAGCTCCCAACCAAGGCTCCACAATTTCCCTTGTAAACAGCAGAGTACAGCCACATATTTTGAATATTTTATGCAGATGAAATATGGCATCTAATAAGCTATCAGGGGCAATAAATAGATCTTTAGTGCTTCGGCAAGATGGGATGTAGCCAGATGCAGAACTGTCCGATTCTGAAATTTCGGTCCTCTCTCAATGCTCACACCGCCTGACCAACACCAAAGCGCAGACCAAGAAAGCCAAAAAAAGAGCTAGCATGAACTCCAAACTGGACCAAATACTTCTGGAAATAAAGGACATTAAGGAAGAGATTTTTCAATACAAACTGACTCAAGAGGAATTGCACTCTAACCTGACAAATCTGGAAGATAAGGTGGTGGTGATCAAAACATCCTCTTCTGACCGGAACCAGCAGCTAAAACAAGTCTGCACTACTTTATCTTGAGTAATCCAGGTATGCCAATTAACTATAGAGATACAGGAAGATGAAGTCAGCGAGGGCACAGATATTAAAGAATTTGTTGAGACTCTCCTCCAAACCTCCTTGTCCCTGGAAAAGTCTCTGCAGCTAGACCTGGAAAGAGTTCATTGGGTGTTAGGCCCAAAGCCTGTTGACCCTGCAACAAGGCCTCGGTCTATTGTAGTGCATTTTGCCCGCTATGCGATTAAGGAACAAATCCTCAAGAGAACTTGGTCCTTAGGTAAAATATTGTATGGAACCTCCTGAATCTTTATAGATAATAATTATCCCTTAGTAATCATGCAAATACCTCTTTTTCAGATCCTGAGACAAAATAAACTCAAGTTTCATACACCCTATCCAATGAAGCTACTTGTTCAATACCCCACTGGACAACAACTGTACGAGTTGGCTTCAGAGGCCTGAGAAGATTTGCAGAGGTGGGGATTCAAGGTGCCACTCAGGTCTCCCTTTCCTCAGCATGACCTGGTCAGGAAACTCAGCTTGCACACTTATGTGGAGGACTTCAAAGTGTAACAGATGGCCTTAGCTGAACTGAAACGGTGGGTCACCAGGCCGACCCCTGCTGAGACCTGAACTATTTCTTGGACATACTGGGACACATATTGTTGGAGGAGGTAAGTTGTCTGGTCCCTATGGGGCCCTGGGTCTTTCTTTGCCTCTCCTTGGGGGGGGTCTTCAGATGTTTTTTTTTTGGGGGGGGAGTGGCTAGAGCATGCAGCCTCATTGTTTTGGGCATGGAGACCACAGACACCTGTCACTTCTGATGGGGGGGCTAGCCTGCCCACTCAGGTGTCTTGCCTGGTGGTCTTCCTTGTTGTAGGAGTGTGGGGTGGCTCACTGGGGAAGGACCACAGGGGGCAGTCTGTAGTCTGAGTGGGGAGTGTTTTCTCCCTCAACTGGACTTGAGGTATGCTAGGTGTGCCAGCCTAAGTCTGGGAGCGGATATATGGCTTTGGGGCCCTGGGACTGAGTGTATGATGATTTGTTGTACCTGGTATTTGGACCTCCTACATTAAATAGGATAAAAGGTTGTTATAGAGCAGGATCTGGAGAGCGGGGGTGATTACTTTTACTATGGGGGATAGAGGCAGGTTGGGACATGAGGTGGCAAGACTCCTCTGGCAACTCCCTCAATTTATTCCCTGTTAAATAGGGCTATGGGGCCTAATTCAGCTCTCTGGGTCTGTTCACCAGGTGTAGCACTCTGTTAAATAGGGGATTGCTTCTGTCTACAGGGGGCTCATGGCCCACCTTATATTTGGCTATTTCAGGTTTGTTGGGCTGGCAGATCACCATATGTAGTCCTCTAGATCTATTTACATAGGACTGTCCTCAGGGCCCACTCTACATGGGCACCTCTACTTAATTACTCCTTAAGTGCTGCCTTTAACCTGGTGGGAGTGGCCTGCTGGGGGATGGGTGTGGGGGGTGGGGTGGAGCAGGGGCTTCCCTTGCTGGCTTGGAGGGATGGCGGGGTGGGACCATGCAGGGTCCGGGTTATGTATTTCAATAACAATTTATATGGGTTCTGGCTGCTCTCCTCCTCCTTGGGGCCTTCCTTCCTCTGCTGGGGGAGGGGGGCTGGGTGACAGATACCTCTATAGTTGAAATAAGAGGACAAGATTCTTCTCAGGTTTTCTGATTGAGAGGAGTGAGGGAGGTCTCTTCCACCTCCACATACAACTTTTTTTTTTTTAATTAATCCTGAGACCTTAAGAACAATAGTGCCGAAAGGACTTTGAAACAGTGGTCTGCTCAATGTGCAGGGTTTTGCTGGATTTGTTAACATCTTATATGGAACATTTACTGGGATCTAGAATTTTATTAATCTGGACATGCAGCCACTCTCATTCAGCTATTCTGGATCTTGGTGGCATTGGAACAGCTTCAAGAGGAGACTGGTTTCATTAATGCATCTTCAGTTTTACGTTATCTAAGCAATTTGCTACAAGGTTTGGCAGCTGGATTGATGGGTAGGGGTGATAATGTGTGAAGTAAATCATATATTCTCAGCTTATTTAAAGGAGCTTCATAGTTCTCATTATATATATATATGCCTCTAATTATGGTATGCTGTGGAGCTGGGTGGGACGAGGCCTGGTGCCAGTGGGATGTTGCACCCTTCCCCCACCCCCACCCCTGTATTTGACCATTCCTCCCATGGCCCCTAATACATTTGTTAGTTTTGATTTATCTATCCTATTTCCTCCTTCTCATTTCCATGTTTTTTTGATATATCCCTACAGATACTACCCCTCTGTGGGTTCGGGCATTTATTTTGAGTATATGCCTATGGGTGGGGCTTTGAGGTAAGCAATCAGCTCATCTACAGTTAGAAGTCACCATTTGTATTATAGTTGGTGTGTGACAGGGGTCAGATTGCCTCCCATCATGGCAACCCATTTGTTTTAGGCCCAGTTGGCCTTTAGTTTTCATATTTACAATAGCCGGTGCATACTATAAGCAACAAGAGCAAGTGCTAACATTTTCTGTCAGCTTCTGGAGTACAGCTTTATATATTTTATTAATAGATCCAGGAAAACATTTTTGGAGATTGAGCATGTTTATTTTCATCTGTTCTTAGGTGGGGGTGGCAGGGGTTTATTTTGCTTTAGTTATACGCTGTATGAGTGTACCGTTTAACCTGATTTCTCATAATGTTATTAGGCTGGCCAGTCCCATCAAGCACTACAGAACATTAACATTTTCAAAGAAACACAAACCAGACTCACTATTAATACAGAAGTCACATATGTCTCAGGCTAAACACTTAAAGCTGCAAAAATCTGTTTTTTCTCAAGTTGCAGAGTCCTCATATAAAAATGGGAGGAGGTAGGAAGCATTGATTTTAATCCCCAAAACTTCTCAATTCCAGGTTATGGGGCAGTATTCGGAGTCTTAGGGCCACTTGGCTTTAGCGACAGGAACATATCGTAAACAAGACTTTACAATATGCAGTCTTTATATTCCTCCAGGCTCTGATGCATCTACCATTCAGAGACTATTTGATGTTATTTTGACCCATAAGCGAGGCATGTTGATTATAGGAGGGGATCTTAATTGTCTTATAAATCTATCTACAGACACTTCAGCAACTAATCCCACTTTAGTGTCCACTGGTCAAAAACATCTTAGGCATCTTCCTTTGGATCTTGGAATGGTGGATGCTCGGAGGCATTTATTCCCTGGACAATGACAATTTTTGTTTTATTCCTTCCCACACCAACACTATTCCTTCCTAGATTATTTCTGGGTTGGTGGAGAGCACTAGGACTTGATACATAAAGCAGAGATACATAACTTTCATCTCTCAGTTCACACCGCAGTTTCTCTGGAGCTGTCTTTGATGCGGCCCTGGAAAAATACTTTATGGTGTTTTAATAGTTCTTTACTGAGGGACCCAATTTTCTTAGATTTTTTTTAAGGAGGAAATCACAGAAATTTTAGGAAAGAAGAAACGAATGGAGGCCTGCCTTCGGGAATTGCAGAGTAAGTTGCCCTTTCTTCAGCAGGCACACATGCAGGGAGGCTCTTTGGTTTGGGATCTCTTACAGATAACGCAGCAGGAGATTCAACAAATACTTACAGCTCAAGCTGAACAGGTGCTCCTTTGGCTTTGCCAAAGGTACTACAAGGGAAGGCTTCAGGCATCACGTATTTTAGGTAATCGACTACGCTAACAAATGCAGTTGGTTACGGTAACTAAAATTAGAGGTCTGGTGTCCAGAAGATTTATGCATTCTACTCTTCAAATGTTAGCCATCTTTTGTAGTTTTTACCAAGAGCTTTATTTGGAACCTCACCCCCCCCCACCCATGTAGAACGTGTCCAAAGTTTTCCCTCAGAGCTTTCTCCTTCCCTCTATTTTTCTGAACATTTTATTCAGAGACTGCCGAGCTTTATCACTTTACCTGAAATCTCTCAAACAATTCAAAATCGTAAGAATGGGAAGAGTCTGGGCCCCAGTGGCTTTGATGCTGTATTCTACGAAAAAGCATTTGAACATATTAAGGCTCCTTTCTTGGAAGCTCTGTCGGAGGGCCATCAGACTAGCTTTTCACGAATTTGTGGCACTTTGCAACTATATCTGCCATTTTGAAACCTGATGAGCCTGTTCCTATCTGTGACTCCTACTGTTCAATATCAGTGTTAAATCAGGACAATAAAATTTATACAAGTATATTGGCTCATAGATTGGATGATCTTCTTCTTTTATTAATACATCTAGATCAGTCTGGATTTATTAAGTCTCGACAGATGATGCATAACATCAAAATATGTTATTAATCATGCCCACCAACATAAGAATCCTCTGCTGATTTTAAGTTTCAACATACAGAAAACCTTTGACGGGTTCTCCAGGAGTTTCTTCCAGGAGGATTTGTTGAAGTTTGAGTTCCCTGCTTCCTTTTTAGATATAATAGCAGGTCTTTATGACCATCCAGAGGCCTTGGTTAAATTAAATTAAATTAAATGGTTCTCACTCCAATCAGTTTTCCTTACAGTGGGCACCCACCAAGGCTGCCCCCTTTCTCCATATGTGTTTGTATTGTACGCTGAACTGATAGCTCAGTATTTGCTACAGTTCCCATCATTGATAGGTTATCTCATTATGAGGAAGACTCATAAACTTGCATATTATGCAGATGATTTATTATTATATATCACATCCCCAGAGACTTCTTTGCCGGAATCAAATAAAGGTCTGCAAATAGTAGAATAACTTTTAGGTTAAAAGATTAACCCTACTTGTATGAACAGCTTCGGGAGACTCTTAATCAGTGGACATATCTTCCAATTTCAGTGATACAGAGCGTACAGGTGGTTAAGATGATAGTCCTTCCAAAAATGTATTTCTTAAACAATATTCCTTACTTTCCTACAGACTGGGAGTTCTATCGGTGCAACAGTATGATTTTGTGGTTTCTCTGTCAGGGAAAGCTCCTCCCCACCGGTGGCTTTGGTAAAATTATAGCTGCCTAAAGACAGAGGTGGATTTGCTGTGCCAAATTTTTACAAGTATGCCATAGCAGCTCTAGTGACCCATTTATTACTCTGGTTATGGTCTGGAGAGGCAGCCTCTGCTTGGGTTCAAGTAAAGAGGACATTGTCTGATCTGCTGTTGAATGGCAATGTGTTTTTCAACCTCTTAGAACTTCCCCATTAGATGCTGGGTCTTTATATACTAATAGATTACTTAGCATTTAGTCCCACTTTTAGAATCAACTGGAGAACATGGTGAGGGCACAATGATTGGGTATTCCAGATCCATGACACCAGCATGACAACCTCGAATGCAATGTCCAGTACAGCGCAGGAACCCATTGACACCCCTGACTGTGACACAACCCCAAACTGACAAGCAACATCACGATGCACAATGCGGTGGTGGGTTGCCCCCTTGCACCCCCGCACTATAGATGTCAAACTCCATGTTGCACAGACAGTGGAGTTATATATTTACCCCACATCACCCTAAAGTGTCACAATGCAAAACCCCCATCGCTGCTGATTTAGGTGTGGGTGTTGCTGTAATGGTGGCATGCCAGGTATTCCAATCCTGGACAAGGCTTTTGATCTTCCTAAGCTGGATCATTCCTTCTTTCACTGGCTGGACTTGGGATTGTGGCAGGAGTTTCAATTTTATTATGAGGGTATTTTTAAATCCTTCACACAACTAAGACTTAAATTTATTTTTTCAAACAGGGATCTTTATAAATACTTGCTGTGACTCTTGGCCAGTTGGTTATGATTATCATATGATATTGGCATTATAAATAAATGGTCTGTGTATGAAATGTCAGTCTGTGAGATTTCACCCTTTTAAATTACAAGGTGTCAGCAGCTGAAATCACAGGATGTATTATACTGACCAGGAGATCTCTGTAATATAATTTATTTCCTTGAGAAATTGCATTTTATGCCCTTTTTATGACCTCATGCTTTTGAAGTTGAAAATTAATGTGACTTTATGAGTCTGCTAGAGGATGAGCCTAATAAACTGTTATGACATCTTAAGAGGAACAGGCCATTGATACCAACATGGTGAGAAAAGTTGTAAACCTAAAAGGAGCTGGTTGATCAAAGACTCATAATTTGGGAACTGGGTTTTTGCTGATGCTAACATTATTTAACATACCTCCTGGTAGGAAAATCATGTCTGTAATTTATATTCAAAAAGGAGGAGCTAGATGACTCACAGAAGGGGGTGTGGAGACACATAGTTTAAACTGATGCTTGTGGCTGAAATGTTTGTCATATCTTTTTGGGCTCTTAAGAAACAAAGATCTCTAATTTTACTGCACTTACAGAGGTAATATATTAGATAGAAAAGATCTAAATGTATTGTGGTAGGAGTTTGTTCTGTAGTTTTCCCTTTTTTTCTTTTATGTGATTGTGATGCTGTTTGATATTTGTTCTGTATTTTATCTTATTGTTTTTATCCATTTTTAGTAAACATATTCTTTAAGATTCTGACTGGGTCTCCTCCATCATTTTTGCATGTGGTGTGCCTGTATTTTTAAGTCTGACAACTGTTCAAGGGCTTGATGGTGTTACTAAGCTTGATAAAAGGTAAGAATATACCAAAGGTCTCTTATAGAGTTTTAAGGATTCATTTTGGATACCTGGTTAGGTGCCCTTAGGAGAAAGATATATTGCATCCCCCTGAAGAGAATATTATCTGAGCCTGTACATTTGGGTACGCTATCATAAGGTTCACAGTTTTAATCCCCCCAGAACTTGAGACTAAAGTTGATTCAAGCCCAAAAGCAGACAAGAGGGTTACCCTGTCTGTTACCTGTTCACACTATTGCACTCTGAGGTTGGCACCATGGGAGCAGAGGGCCTGACCTGCAGAGTGCATTTGTGACACTTGGAAATCCACCATTTTCCATATTCTACTTTAGGTTTAGATATTACTGGCCATGTGATTCCCCCACTATTTTCTTTACTGGTCCAGCTGAGATCAGAGAAATCTCCAGGGCACGTGATCTCCCATTTATATATGGCATCTTATCAAATTCCCTCTTCGGTAATGGTTGTGGTTCAGGCTGAGAGGTGGACTTAGTGCTGGACTGGACCTCTGATGATTGGCTCTATGTTTGACATAGATAGCATAAGGTGATGAGCTCCCTGATATGGTGGGAATATGGATGGAAAGTGGTGACCCGCTTTTTACGCACCCCTCAGATCGCGGCAAAATATAGTGCCTCGGTGGATTCCTTCTACTGGTGGAAGTGCAGGTGCAAGGTGGCCACTCACACTCACGTGTTCTGGTTCCGTCTGGTGCTGAAATCTTTTTGGAGGGAGGTGACCTGAATGGTATTGTACCTTTTTCCAGAACTGGGAGATCTTACTCAAGAACTATCCCTTTTGCTTTATTTTCCCAGTCATTTTAAACAAAAGCATAAGATTGCTTTAATAAGTATCTCATTGATAGTGGCAAAGAAAGTTGTTACCTGACTCTGGCTTCAGCTGACTATTCCGGAGATAGTATATTAGGAGAACACAATCTACAATATCTATAAGTTGGAGAGATTAACCACAAAGCTTCAGAATACTACTCTAAACCTCTTAAATATTTGAACAATCTGGTTTTTGAATATTGTATCTTGCAGACCTGAGATGATTCCTTAAAGCTTTTTATGGGGAGCTGATTGGGGAAGGAATGGTGAGCCTGACAGGTTTATTATAAGTCTGGTATTCCATCCCCTCAGTTTATATAACACAAGAAACTAGCCTAGCTACATGGCAGCTTAATTTATTTACTCTTCACTCAGTCAGTTCGATACTACATATCATTTGTTTTTAATTAATTGAACCTATGTATAGATATGTCTTTTTGCTATTTTGTCTGAGAAATGGTGGACCTGGCTTGTATCACCGAGACCTGGCTGGATGAGAATTCTGGCCCCATACTGGAGGCTTTAACTCCAGCTGGGTACTCGGTGATTCACCACCCGAGATTGGATCATGGGGGGGGGGGTTGCGGTCTGCTTCAAGACCAAACTTAACCTCACGAGTGTACCAGTTGAGGAGATGGAGTCATTTGAGTGTATTGTGGTAGCAGGTGTAGGCTGTAGGATCGCTCTCAGTTACTGTCCACCTGGAGATAAGAAGTGGTTCCTTCAGGAAGTGGCAGACTTCATCATCGACATGGTATTTGAGTCACCCAGACTGATGGTTCTGGGTGACTTCAATGCCTGGGTCGATGATGAATTCTCACAGTTTGGACAACACTTCCTCCAGCTGATGTCATCTCTGGGCCTTACATAGGTAGTTACTATTGCTAGCCATAAACATGGTCACTCCCTTGACTTAGTCTTCCTCCTAGGGATTGAGGCCTCTGACCTGGGGGTGGAACCAGTTGAATTGTCCAATCACTACACTGTGAGGTTTAGTTTCGGCACCCCCCTTTGCAGATCTACCCCTGTGGAGATGGTCAGGTATCGCCCTTTATGAGATGTTAGCTCTGAAGGCCTGGTGGCATTACTTGACCTATCATCCATTCCAGTAGCAAACAGAGACCCAGAGGCCCTTGTGGTGGCCTATAATATGGCCATTTCTGTGGCCCTGGATGTCATTGCTCCTGTCCGAGTTCATCCTCTCTCCCTTTGCCCTTGATCCCCATGGTTTGATGGGACCTTGAGGGAGATGTGGCAACTAGGATGAAGGTTAGAGCATTGCTGGCAGAAATCTACCCTTGATGCTGACCACCTTAGATTGATGGATCATTACCAAGCTCATCAATTTGCAATCACCTGTAAGAAGGCAGAGTTCCAGTCTGGGGAGATTGCAGCCACTCAGAATTTACCAGCTCAGCTTTTTCACATCATAAACAGACTATGCAACTCAGACTATCTGCAAGTCTGAAAAGCCTTTTCACAGACTGAGTGTGAGGAACTTGCTTGATTCTTTGTGACTAAGGTGGCTGACATCAGGGCGGTATTCCATTCGGCACACTCTATGGGCATTGCTTTGGATCAGCACATGGCTACTGCTTCTCAGCATTCCTGGAGTACTTTCGACTAAACAGAGAACATGAATGTCATGTGGATTGTCCAGGGTACGTGCCCTACATGCTGTAGTTTGGACCCAGGACCAACTTCCCTGATTTTGGGTTGTATTGATTCCATCAGTCTGGTCCTAGCATGGATAGTCTGGGACTCCTTGGAAACAGGTGAGTTTCCAGCTCCCTGAAGGAGGTGGTGTTAACACCCCTCTTGAAGAAAGCTTCTTTGGACCCTGACTGCCATGCGAACTACAGACCAGTCTCAAACCTCCCCTTTTTGGGGAATGTAATTGAGAAAGTAGTGGTCGTACAGCTGGAGAACCATTTGCCCATACATTACATCTATGAACCCCTCCAGTCTGGTTTTCAAAAGAGGCATAGTACTGAGATGGCACTGGTTCAAGTGCTTGATGATCTCCTGATGGCTAGAGATTGGTAAAACTGCTCCATCTTGGTTCTTCTAGATCTCTCATCAGCATTTGACACTGTAGACCATGGGGTCCTACTTGATTGCCTGAGTTTCATCTGCAGACCATTAAGTGCAGTTCTCAGCTGGTTTATATCTTTCCTCACTGGAAGAACTTGGAGAGTGGTGTCCGAAGTTTATTCCTCAGACCCAGTTTCTCTGTCTTGTGGGGTTTCTCAGGGTTCAGTGTTGTCCCCCATGTTGTTATCAGTGTACATGCTGCCCCTCGAAGACATTGTAAGAAGGTATGGGCTGAGGTTTCACTGCTATGCTGATGATACCCAGCTCTACCTTTCTTTTGCTCCTGACCAGGCTGCAGCTCTCTCAGTCTTTAAAAATTGCCTCACAGAAATCCAGGATTGGATGGATTCAAGTTGCCTGAAGTTGAACTCGGAAAAGACTGAGGTGCTGGTTGTGGATCCGGCACACCGGATGGGGGGCCAGTGGTTGGTTCACCCTCTGGGTTGTTCCTTGGGGGCTTATCACTCCCGACCTCTGAACAGGTGTGAAACATGGGGGTAATTTTTGATGACAGTCTGACTCTGCATTCACAGGTGTCAGCTGTCATCAAGCCCTCCTTTTTACCATCAGAGGAATATCACCAGTAATAAGCATCTTGTTCTGTCCTGCCAACTTCCTGTGCTGGTCCATGCCATTCTGACGTCATGCTTGGACTATTGCAATTCCCTCTACCTAGGGCTACCTGGGGTGGAAATCCACCACTTGCAGCTAGTGCAGAATGCAGCAACCCAGCTTTTGATGGGAACTTCTCGTTCCTGTCATATCTCGCCGGTGTTGCGCGGACTGCACTGACTGCCAGTACAGTGGCAGATCACCTTTAAAGTCAGTTTGTTGACTTTTAAAAGCCCTACATGGACTGGCCCCGGACTACTTGAAAGAGCTCCTAGTTCCTTACTGCCCTGAGTGATCACTCCATTCAGCTGATGAGGGGTTGCTAGAGATTCCTAGGGTGTCTGAAATATTCTGGGGCCCAGGCATTCATGCATGCAGCCTCAATCCTTTGGAATTCTCTACCCCGTCAGTTATGGGACTGCACAACTGTGGAGGGATTTAAACAGGCACTAAAAACATATCTGTGGTACCAAGACTTTGGTGATTGATTTTCTTTTTACTGTATCAGCAGTTTTATATTTTTAGGATGTTGTTATGTTTGATGTGTCATTTTATATTTTATTAGGCACCTTGGTTTTTGAAAGGCACCATAAAAATAAAGATTTATTATTACTATTTATTTATTTAGTATATTATATAAACCCAGAGTATATCATGTATGTTTACTGTATTTATTTAATTTATTGCCTGAGAAGATCAATATGTGGCTGCTAATCATGGTATGTACCTACTTGCCTGATTAAAAATAAAGGAAAAAAAATAAACCTGAACAAGCAAAGGTGGAGACCATTAGCAAAAGGTAGAGACCATTAAAAACTGGGCAGACCCAACACTAAAAAGAAAGTGAGTGCTTTCAAGGTGTTTGCAGTCTACTACAGGAGGCCTGTGCCAAATGTCAGTGCTATGGCTGCACCCCTAACTGACCTCACAGTCAAACAGGCACACAAAGTGATTTGGGCAGAGAACTGTGATAAGGCATTTGAGCAGCTCAAAAATGCTTTATGCCAAAATCCTGTCCTCACTAGCCCAGACTATGAGAAGTATGTACACACTGATACATCAGACAGAGGCTTAGAAACAGAGTGGACCCCCTATGCATCTATGCACACAATGGAAGCATGTAGCGATAGCGACTCACCCTCACCGATCCCCCCACAATGACACAAACAGCTTGACTTCATCAGCAGTGCCTGACAGACCACAGCGACACCCCCCAAGGTGTCTACAGGTACAGAGTGTGGGGTCAGTGACTAGGCTGCAATCTGTCTGTGCCATGGTGGCCATGTGCCACTTTGCCTGTCCCTGCCATGCAACAGTACCATGCCACTCCCAGCGCTCACATACTGTGCCCTGTAATGCCACTCTGGCAATGTCCATAGTCATCGCCGTGCTGCGGCGGGTGTGGGGGGATGCGCTTCTGGTGGTTCACTGTCAGGGGTGTTTGGGTTGAGGAGCATTGCTGTGTGGATGGTTATGGTGGTGTTCATTGGGCTGTGCAGTGCTGGGCATCGTGGTTCTGTCCATCAGACTGGTGCACGTCGGGGGTACTGTGCATCGGTTCAGCTGTGTCACTGTGGGGGCTATCAGTGCAGTTGCTGTCATTCTTCCGTGGTGCCTCCACACACAACAAACACAGCGGCTAACACAGCTGCCTGGGCCATATCTATCACATGTATGTTCTGCCCCCCGTAGTACATTGCTCAAGAGTCAATCTGCCCCCCCATTCCTGATCCCATGTATAGTAGTGGCCATCCTTCCCTGATGGTTTAGCAGACCCCCTCCCAATCCCCAGTCCCCTCATATAATAATGTCCATCCTCATGTACCATAAGAACTATCCTTCTCTGGCGGCTAGCATACCACTTCTCCCCATTCCTGATCCCCTGCAGTGTGACAGAGAACATCCACCTTGCTGGTACAGTGGACCCCACCACCCCAACAGGTATCTCCCCACCACCCAGCTCCTCTACCAGTCCCTGAGCCATTGACCAGCACAACTCTCCACTCTCAACCATGGCTGGCCATCGACTGAGATGTCAAATGAGCACATACTGTACAATCAGCTGTTACAATATGCACTCATTGGCATCTCATTCAGCAGCCGACCATGGTAGAGAATGGAGGGCTGTGCTGGTCATCAGCTCGGGGAGTGGAATGGGGGGAGCTAGGTGGTGTGGTGATACCTGTTGGAGTGGGAGGTGGGGTTCTGCTAGACCACTAGGGTGGATCTTCTCTGTCACACTGCAGGCGATCATTGATTGGGGGGGGTCTACTAGCCACCAGCAATGGCTAGCTCTTACAGTACAGGAGGATTGGGAATAGGGAGGGTTGTTGGCTACACCACTGGGGGATGGGCACTACCACACGAGGGGACCAGGGATAGGGAGGGGGGTCACTAGACTACCAGGAAAGGATAGCTGTTACATTACATGAGGACTGGAATTGGGGGGGCACTTTGGCACCTGCAGAAATGCCCCTGAATAGCATGTTCCTGGCAGTCGCGGTGCTTGCATGTGCATGGTTTGGCTGCATAACCTCACACACCCCAATGCATGGCACTCTAAGCAATTCCATGCCTTTTTGAATCTCACAGAGTTTGGACATGCTCCTTACTCACCCTCTTCCCTTTCTGCATGGCCAGGGTATCTGGTGCACATCTGGCTTGTGCAAACATTAGTGAATGCCGCCTGGGATCTGTGCGACCCCCACTGTGCAGCATTCACATGTAGAGTTGCCTACACAACTGAGATATTCAGCACATAGGCATAGTGAATAGGGCCCTTAAATCTTTACTGTGGGCCAGCCCCAGCCCAGTGGCACTGAGGGATGAGGCACTGGATGCCACACGTCTTGCCATGCCGGTGATCCAGGTTTAGCAGTGAACTCGGGCCACCGGGGGTTGGTTGGAGGGCATGGACTTGGATCAAGCTGCTGTCAGGCAGCTCTTCTTTCCTGGGGGAGGGATGTATGCACTGCTCAGCTTTGGTGGCTCCTAGTGGAGATTAGGGGCTCAGCTAACTCAGTGCACACTATGGAGGGTATGATGGCAACAGAAGATGTCCTGCAGGCAGGTGGGGGAGCATGTCTGCACTGCGCTGGACATCATTGCAAGTCCGCACCCCGGGAACAAGTGAAAATGGCCCTGGCATCTGGACAGACAAAGGTGGGTAGAGTGACCATCCCCCCACATCCTTCACTGGATCTCTCCTGGCTGGCTTCCATGTCTCCCTCTTTCTCCAACTGCTTCTCTTGATTCTAGACAGAGTGCCTGAGGAGTTAGAGCGGTCCCACACTGGGGGGGTGCTCAAAGCCAGGGGGATGGAGTGGTCGGTGGAGTTGGAGGAGCACCCCAGAAACGGAAGGTCTGGACCAGTGAAGATCTCAGGCTGGGCTGGAGAAATGATTGACTGAGACACCACACTGGAGAGGAAGTCTAAGGGACTGGTGAAGGAGCATAAATAAAGTTAAAAAAAAAAAACCTTAACTGTGAGGAATTTTTCCTGTCACGCACAACCCTTAGGCAGGGAGGTTCCCTTGGCATCAGCAAAGGTGTAATGGGAGTGCTGAACTGCCATGCTGGTACTCTAGACATAACAGCCAGTGGATGGAAGGAGAAAAAGAGGGGCACAGGAGTCTGAAAGCAAAATAATTTCCTTTGGCCAATGCCATCGAATATGTTTACCTTACTAAAGGAGTTGCATGTTTGAAGCACATTCAAACTTATGGTGATTTGATTATTACTTAGCATACTGTATACCACTTCCTGTTGTGGTTTTCTGACATTGCACAACAAACAAAATACTTTGAAAGGATGAGTGACAACTCCCAGCATTGTTACAAAGGTACCATTAGTTCCCCATTTTCAAGTCAAACATAACATTATATCATAAATGGCCCTGCGGTAAAAATACTGCTTATCAATCATTGCTGTATTCAAACTAATAAAAGCAAATCAGTTGTTATATAGTCAAAGTAGCTCATTTTTTTTCCAATCCCTGATGCTTGTTTTTGCCAACAGCCCTTATCTCGTGTTTTACAGAGATGAGTGAATATAAGAACACATGTTTTAAACTGTGTATATGAGACAGCATTACATAGCTGGCAAATATCTACAGTACATTTGATCTACAACCTTTCCATTAAAACGGTCACATTGTAAAAAAAAAATTAACTATTCTCCCAGATTTGGTTGTCAGGCACCCATCAGTTTGTGGTAACAACTGCCAACTGAAGAAACTGTTTGGGAATTCTGTTCCTTACTGTGATTATAATTCATGACACTTGCACCAATAACTGGCTGCTAACAATTATGTCTGCCTCTATAATTGCATTTTTCTGTGGTACAGTCAAGCTATTTGACTAGTTCTATGATCCTGCAATAATTCATTCTCTTACAGAATAACATAATGAGTAGAGAAAATCCTGGCCTTTGACTGACTGAAGCAGCCTGGCACCCATGTATTTATATCAGGACTGTGCATGGGCAAGACATAGTACCAGGGCCAGGCTGCTCTACTACTGCACAAATCACTCTACCAGCCATGAAAAGTTAGAATTTCTAACAAATATATTTTCCCCACATACAAAGATGTAATGCAGGCTGTTTATAAATACAGTCAAATAAAATGTCATTTTCCCATGTTTCCATTTTCATATTTTTTTACACTCTACGGATGTTTAACTAATAGTGACAATTCAAGGCAACACAGATATAACCATACTGCAGCAGCCACTTCCAAGCGCTAGCACAATTTCTCAATTAGAAAAAAAATGCAGACAGGCCCTGTGAATTCTCAGCCCATATAGGAGTCATGTGAACATACCTTAAGAGGTGGATAGGGCTGATGAAAACCAGAGAAAAAGGCTGGCTTGGCCACTCTAGATGATAGCATCCATGTACCAGAGCCCCAATACCTCCAGATCCTGCTCAGCAGTACACACGCTCCCCAGCCATGGACTCAGAGTTCAAGGTACTTCTCATGTCTCTTTGATGCTGGAGAGGGGTTCTGAGCCCCTTGGGAGGTATTGACCTGGACCCAGAGCCAAGGACACAAATTGGATGTCTGGGGGCATATGTCGGTGGCAGTAGTGAATTTGGTGGGCAGAGGAACAGACTGCTAGGAAGACCCCAAAATTAGAACACTGTGGGCCATGGGAAGAAAGTAAAAATAATTATAAAAAAAGGCAATACTGTCAAACATAGATCTAAATTTATCTGGAGGGTGGATGGCATTAGTCTCAGCTTTTAACAAATTAAGCCCCACCAATTCATTGTTCTCATTACAATGTTATTGATTATTGTGTATGGCTATTGTTCCTGCTAATTGAAAAAAAGCACAGGTGTGTGTCCCATCTTGAAAAGTGGTCAGCATTATTAAATCAGTAACTAAATACCATTTTTTTCTTTTTGCTATATCCAGAATCCTTGAAAAGCATTTTTAAAACAGCTTATGACATATTTGAGCACAAATAAATTATATTTAATTTCAATCATTCAGGTTTCAACCCATTGTAAAGCACAACTACAGCTGTTGCTACTTTCATTAATGACCTTTATCATGAAATGGACAAAGGCTACTTTTCTGGAGCTATATTTATTTATTTTTATTTCAGTTGCTGTTGACTAGGAAAGGAGGTCTAGGCAATTCCACCAGTTTTCATCCTCATCCTGGGAGTGGGGGGGGGGTGGAGGAGATACAGATAGTAACCGACTGAAATTGAACCAGGTTAAGCTGTTGGTGGTATTCTAGTGACTGGGGGAAATCTGGCCAGGACACTAAGGAAATTCCCCTACTGTTGGATAGGGGGTGCTGTTGAATAATATGGATAGGCAGAATGGCTGACGATTTCAGAGGAGGAGGAGGTGGAGGTAGAACAAACGATGGGTTGTGGAGTGGTGATCTTGGCCTGGGATGTTTTGCTGGCTCTATGGCTATATTATACCTGGCAGTTGGTTTCCAGCACCAGAACTTACGTGAGAAGATGGCACAGTCTGCAGAAGATGATCGAAGTGGACTTTTTCAGGTTGAGTTTAGTTCTTCCAGAGTGCTTGAGGGCCCATGTTCCTCCCAAGTTACTGTACCATCTGATCAAAGGAAGCTGAGGGCTTGGCTGATGCAAATGTTGGTGTCTGAAGATTTGGATTCAGAGACCCGCCCCAAGCATATGGTGCTTAAGGATCAGCTCCAGGGCATGGCTGCACGTCTGCTCCCTGATCAGAATGCTGTGATTGCATCACACATTCCAGAGAGGACTGTGGAGACAGGGCCAGAGAGGAACCCTCCACATCTGGTGGATGCAGTGGGCCCTTGGTCTCTTGATAAGGCACTTGCCAAGGCTGATGGCAGAGATCAGCAGATGGCTCTACCTGAGAACCGGGAGAGGCTTTTACTTCTGCTGAAATTCAGGACACTGCCCTCCAGTCTCCACTCTAGATGAGGCAGGATCTTATCACACTTCCAGGAGGAATCCTGGAGGGGAAACATGCTCATCTCGCCTCTGTTGGAAACGAGGATTTGGCTTCAAGGATTGCGAATGGGGATGCCAGACCCCCCTTGCTAAGGCAATAAATGGCACTGTAGTCTTTTCCCTTTCTACACCTCCTATTAGGATTGACAGACAGGCATCTGGTTATTTCCCATGTGGATGGTATGGGCACCATGGTTTCTCAGGCTGGGCAGGACATGCATTTCGATACAGTGCAGGCTGCAGTAACTCTTGAGGATGATGGTGCATGTCCTGTAGCCGGGTTAGTTGTAAAGCAGTCACAGGTTATTCTGCTGCCAGTTCTCCCCACCATGTCTTGGAGTAGGAGGTGGAGGAGATTTCACCAGACCCATTCCTTTTGTTTGCTTGGACCTGGCATCAATTACCACAGACTACTACAGCTTCCAGTGCCACTAAATTGTCTGCCACAGGGCCCTGAGGCAACCCTCATTTTAAATGTCAGATCTTTTTGCCAAACTGAGGAAGCCTACTACATGCTGAAATGCAGTATGCATTAAATACAAAGGTGGTCTGGAGGAGCAGCCTGATAGGGTTTTTGTTGCCCGCAAACTGCTGAAAGATTCCATGCACTTCTTGGCCACTGAGGTTATTGCTCTTATTCATACGTTTGGGGATACTGTTTTTGATGTCAGTTTTAATACTATGCAACAATGTGAGTGCTTTTGGAAAAAGTTTCACCAACTTAAGCTTACCCTCTCTGGACCCCTTTCCTTGCTATTCCCATGATGAAAGCCACTGTTAAAGAACATTACCATCTAGTTCCACCACAAAAGCATGGACATTTCAGATATCCTCTACTGGGTGAAACAATGGGCAGATATCAATGCCAGACCACTTCCTATCCTTGATGTGGAAGATATTTGGACTGGGGGAATGGAAGATTAGAATTAGACTTAGGTCTACTGATGCTAGGACCCAGCACCTCCCCTGTTGTTTTTACCTAGTCCATGATCGGGGGGTTGCTTCTATCTGGGGCAGCCAAAAAACTTGCTACAGGTATGGTTCCCTGTCCCATCTGAGTAATGTTTGCAATGCTATGGTTTGTAATTTGTATTTACAATTTGGTAATTCCAGTTCCTTTTGCCCTAACCCTGCTAAATGCAACCTTAGCGAGAAGCCCAGTTACTTGTTTCTTTGGTGCTCCTGTGCAGTCCATAATGCTGTCATCTTTTATGACCAGGATGACATGGTGTATGAGGTACAAGCTAAACAAGTCTGATTGCACCCTCAGGTAGAGGATCCCTCTGCGAAGGATATCAATCTGCCTATGGACGTGCTGCTTCCTCCAGTTGCACTTCCTGTGGACTCTGCCACTCCCAATGTGTAGCAGGATGGGTCAGACATAACCCATATTGCTATACCTGTGGATTTACCAGTTCCTTTTAATGATGGACCTCTTCTTTCTAGTACTTCCATTGCTCCTTTGCACATTTCTATGGAGGGCCCTAGGGTGAAGGGGTCTACAGGACAGGATGTGACCATGCCTCTGCCACAAGCACCTTTGGAAGAAATTCAATCAGTGGCAGGGAAACAGAGATGTACCAGAAACTCCCAGAAAAAGTAACTTGCTAAAACAGATGGCTAGAACTTCAGAATCCATGTTCAGCTTTACAGGCCCATATGAACAATAAGGGCAGTTATTTGGAAGCCTCCTCAGTAGCTTCTTCTCAACGGGGTGCTTCTGATATGGGAGTTTCTTCACGACTAGACCAAAACTGAAGAAACGGACAAGGAAAAAACTTCCTTGACATGGACCAATTTTGGTTTATCTTGTTTTTTTTTCTAAATGGAACTGCTTTCTCTGGACACCCTTAAGGTGTTGACTTTAAATGTTAATTGCATTAAAAATCATGCTAGAAGAAGTACTACATTTGCCGCCCTTTATCAGTCACAGGTACAAATCATTCTTTTGCAGGACATCTGCTTAAAATCTACAATGGATATTCACCAGGCACAGAAGGCCAGGCAATGAGGCCCCTCCATTTGGTCCTTAGGTAAAGACACTGTGCCCTGGGGTGGGGATCCTTTTTAACGCTTGTTCCCTTCAGATCCAGAGAGTAATTGATGTGGACCTTGGTAGGGCTTTATTTCTTGATGTCCAATGTGGGGCAGATGGTCCTTCTTGAGTGATTTATGCTCCCCAAACCAAGACCTCCCACTTTCAGCTGTTTTGGTTGGTCCAGCCATACTTGCAGACTACCAAAAACGTGATCTTTGGTGGAGATTTTAACTGCCCCCCTTAACTTGAGGTAGAAACAGGGGACAAGGCTAAGTTGTTCTGTGACACAAATGCCTTGAATGATTTACTGAAATTAGCAAGTTTTAAAGATGTCGATCATTGTATTAGTGCAACACGGGGGGCACAATTATCATAGAGGGACATTGTCCAATTAAATTGATTTTTTCTTTATATAGACAGTTTTATCCCACTTCTGACATGGCTTGGTGGCAACATGCCACCCATCCAAAACTCTTCCCCTCTTGCGGGAATCACACAGCACAGCAGGGGTACAGGTTTTTTTCATAGTTACATATGTAGCTATGGATCCCAAGTCCTGGCCCCTGAGGATGGCGTCATGAAGGGCCATAGCCCAGGCATGGAGCCATGCTGAGAAAATGACTCCAGCCAAGTGTCTAACAGTATCGTCCCCTCCCCACACCACTTCCAAGTGAAGTGGTGCCTGAAGCCTACCCCCAGGACAGGAGAGCTGCCATTAGGTGGCTCAATCCGGCTCTGGCCCTTCCCTCCTTTGATCAACCCCCCTACAGCCCAGGCTCATTCCCAAACCCAGGTCGCCACTGTAGTGAGAAGTATGGCATCCAGCACAGCAACCGTCAGCACCACTGGATTGATTTTCATTGTGTGTCTCAACACTGGATGCCAAGATAAATCCCACAGCTAGCTCTGACCATTTTGACTTATTCGTTACCTTAGGTAGTTTGCAGTCAAACAACTTGGGGCCGAGGTACTGGCACATTAATAATTCTATTTTACTGGACCCGGAGGTTGTGCTGCAGACTGAGGAATTTATTAAAGCCCTAGCAACTGTGTTGCTTTGGTATAACTCGGTTGTGGATTGGTGGCAGGATACTAAGCTAGGACTGAAACACTTGTTTTTAAAATGGGGATGGGCTAAAGGGAGATCTGATTATTTCAGGTTTTTGAATCTAAGGGCTCATTTGTTTTGTCTTCTTTCCTTGCAGAACAAGGGGAACTATACTTTTACAGACCAAAGTTTATAGATTCAGCAGGACAGGAGGACATTTCTATATGACAGGGCCACTTCCCTTAAAGGCTGAACACTCTCTGGGGACACAAGGAATGAGGCATTCCATAGATATTTTAAAAACTGTCAGGAAAGAGCACATGGGAAGCTGTGGACAGGGTTGAAAGATCCTCAGGGTGCTGTTCACATGGATTTGTCAGAAATCTTAGAGGTCACAACAGAAGGATTGCAGGCTGATTTGGGGACACCTCACAGAGTGTCCCAACAGGATATGGTGTCTGGCCCAGTCTGGCAAGACAGTGCTGACAAGACACATTTCTGTCACTGAAATTCAAGAGGTTCTTGATGGCCTGAAAAATGGCATGGCTCCTAGTCCAGACAGACTCAGTAATGAGTTTTATAAAGTCTGTGGTACTCTGCTGGTGCTGGTATTGCTGGAACTTTATAATGATATGCAGGACGACCATAGAATCCCAGACGATATGGCGAAAGCCTTTCTGATTCTTTTGTATAAAAAGGAGATAGGCTAGATATTGACAACTGGAGACCTATCTCTTTTCTCAATTTGGATATTAAGATTTTGATAAAAATACTTTGTGCTATGTTAGGTAAAATAGCACAGAAAGTATTGTTCATAAACTGTCCTGTGCTGTCCTGGGCAGATTAATGAGGGATAACCTCATTATCACACGGGAAGTCTTTGTCAGGGGCAACCTTGATTTGCTTCATGGCTTTGTGCTTTCCATAGATCAGGAAAAGGCCTTCAATAGGGTCCCTCATGACTATTTAGCCAAGGTACTGGCATTCCATGGCATTCCGGTGCTGTTCATTAGTTGGGTTACTTTACTATACGCCAAGCCACATTTTCACCAATGATAAATGGCAGCCTGGGTAAAAGGGTTCCTATAGTCAGAGGGGTGAGACAAGTGTGTACTCTTAGCCCCTTATTATATGTTTTTCGTGTGGACATTATGGTCAGGAAACATTCCCAGACCTTGGGAAAATAGTGACTTAGGTTATCTTTGGATACCCCTCCTCTCAGGGTTATGGCTTATGTGGATGATCACTATATTTTCACAGCAACTGAATCTACCTGTCAGAAGGTGATTTTGGTACTGCAAACCTACTATCGGGTAGCTGAGGCACAGATTAATGTGACTAAAAGTAAGGCAATTGGTTTGGGTCAGACAAATGGCCTAGGGTTGACTCGTGTAGTCCAATGGTCCATGAACTGGACATTCTTGGGATACAGTTTGGTCCAGGTGATATGGACACTCTTAACTCTGAGAAACAACTTGTATATGACTGGAGGATTCTTGCTTGGAAATCTCTGCCATGTTCTAAACTCAAATGGGTTTATTTGATTAAGACCGTCATTATCCCCCTCCTCTTACACTTATGTACAGTGTTCCCACCCAAAAGGATCTGAAAGTCAGACTCTATAGTGTATTTTTTCAGATCATCTGGGGTAGTAGGTAAACCCCATTAAGAGACAAACAACTTATCTGCCTATTCCAAAGGGGTTTTAGCATGGTGAAACCAGTGGTTTTCTTTTACTCAATATATTTTTGGCCTCAAACTTTGCCATTTTATTCCAGGACACATCCTTGCTTTGGGCATCTTGGTGCAGATCCTGGCTCACTCCTATTCTGCCTCTTTGGAATGAGGACAAGTGGACATTCCAGGCTAAATTATGTAAGGCCCAGATTTTGCACTATATTTCATCTGTATTAGCAAAGACGAAGGTGTGGAAACTACCTTTAGCTACCCTCAGTACTGGTTACAGGATGGCCTTGTATGACTGGATTATGAAAATGCATTTTTTGGAATCAGTACAGTTTCCCATGGGTGCCAGGCTGGACACTCAGGGTATGCTACTTTTTGGGCCTTGCTTTCAAAAACTTTGACATGTCCTGTTTTTACTATGATTTCTTAAGGAGTGTTGATTTTGGGACATTTTCAGGGGTCATGGAAAGCTTTTCATCCTAGCATCTTGAGACTTCTCTGAGGATTCCTGAAGTACTATATTTGGCAGGCTTGATGCAAACATATTTTTCAACAGCACTATCACTCACAGCAAGCAGTGCTTGCCTGTATTAAGACACAAATGACAAAACTGCATTTGCAAGAGTCACTGTCGCTTGATATACGATGTTTGACTTCACTTTGGGTGTATTTTTTTGGACTGTGTGACTTGCGGTGATGGGCACTAACTACTTGGATAATAGTTATGTGATTGCTTTCTCTTATTTTGATATGTTATTTTGAATGTTTTTGCATTTTTGGGTATTTCAATTTGTTGTGTATTATTTGTCCCTATCTGTTGTATGATTTTCTCAAATAAAAACCTCCCCTAATCTTTTTGAGAAGTGCCATGGGATCTTTAATGTCCACCTGAACAACCACCAGAACAGGCAGACAGGACTTCAGTTAAATGTCTCATCTGAAATATGGCACCACAGGAGTTCAGCATCCCTTTCATGATGCAGTAGTCTCATTATTGGGAACTTTTGCCACACGTGCCTGGTGTGAAGCTTGAATCTACTACCTTCTGATCTTCTGGCTTCCGAGGTGAGTGTGCTATCTGCTGAGCCATAAAATTATTCATAGAGATGTCCAAAGGTTTAAATAGTCCAGATCATGTCCTACTCCTAGAAAATTAGTTATTTATGACTTCTGAATAATAAATCTGAAAAACAAAAGGTTTAAAAGTTACCTCTCTGGCTGATTTCAATTCATGGTAATTAAAGGTGTTCATACTGTCATGTCACCTGTCAAAAGAGGGGTGCCCCAGTCACCCATGTTGGAGATTCTCTTATTTTTACCATATACAGTATTAAGAATATTAACCAACATCTACAGCATCTTAAGGTCCATCTCAATGCAAATGTTATTATTCTGTGTTGCAGTGTGACAGAATTAGACATTGTCCAATTGATACTGGAGACAGACTTTGATATGCAGTAGTACAAAGACACCTAGCTCACAATAAACTTGCATTAAATGACAACAGAGTGCAAGTCATGCTTTTCAGTACTAGGCAAGAACTCAGAAACTACATCAAATTAAAAATGATAAATTTTGGATGAACTGAGTTATAGCATGTCCCTGACATGTGGCTGGGTAGAGCTGAGTCCACAAAGGTGTAACAGACTACTGCAGAATTCTGCCTCACAATTGCAAGGAATGAGGAAATATCAATGGCCATTATTCAAGTTTGTTACACAGGAAGCTGTTACACTGTGTTGTATTATGACAGGCTCTACTGTAGATCTCAGACATGAGAAGATCACATCAAGAAATTACTATGAGAACTAGCTCCTAGACTGGAATACCTTTATAGGTACACAGATAGACTCACATGAGATGATAGAGAAATTAGTTAAAACAACACAATTTTCTGTTTTTGACTATGCAGAATTTATCTATGGACATGTGTCAGTCATAATTTGCTAAGCTGGATATACTGTTGCATACTGTATACAGTAACACACTAGCTTGTTGCATGTTAACATCACCGAGAAACACGTTATTGTCTCCTACCATAATGCAGTAACACACTTAGGTGGAGTCCATTAAACAAGGGATGGCATTGCTACATGGCAGTGTATGCACAAACGTGGGCAAAAAAGTCTCAGATTATATCACTGATCCATTTGACCCTAGAAGTACTTGACCTTACCTACAGTCAGTTACTGGTATAAAGTTTGCATGCCCAAAAGTTAGAGGTTGTATAGTAGTAGTTGGAATAATGAAATAGGATCTAATCAATTGAGTTTAGTCTTATTTTCAGTTACTTCCCATGCACAGTTAATAAACAGTGTAAGTAAGCAGAGTATTACCTGTTTTGGGACAGGAAGCAGGAACTCACTTTCAGTAAAATAGATACTCTGATTAGCCCCCCATCAGCAATGATGTGTTACCTTTTATTTCAGCTGTGTGAAAAAGCATATATCCCTTGTTTGTACTGTCAAGAGTACTAAAAACTATACTTACATCAAGCTTCAAAAACTGGATTATGATAGCTCAAATGTCTGTACCATATTGATATAGTTATGCTACATTCATTTATGGAGTGAATAATTAGTAACTTTTACCTCTGTAACATTTTTAGTACATACTGAATATACCTTTGCCTCACTGTTAGGATGCCATTGAAGATAAGCAGTGATTCCATTGTCTGTCCTTTTTGTCTGTAAATGAATAAACATGGCCTAGCCCATAAGTGCAGCAGTTGTGCTACTACTCAGTATGCTGATGACTTGGGTTCACCAATGGACTCACGTCACACTAGAGCTTGCCCAGGGAATTAGAGCTGAGAATCCCAGGGGACTGCTTTCCTCCCTTGTGGAGGAGAGACACTGCTTTCTGCTCTCTGCCTGCCACCTAGAGGAGTGTAGGTGGCAGCAGAGTGGGAATGCTTACTCTGGGAGCCATCCTCAGATGCCGATAGAGTGTGTGCTCACCTCCACATACATACATGTGTCATCACATGTTGTTGGCCTTCATGGTTAAAATATGCAGGGTATTGGGGATGGAGTGTGCCATCAGATAGGGGCCAGCAAGGTGATTAGCAAGGCAAACAAATTATAGGAATAAAGGATATTGACTATGCCTATTGATTAATTGTTTGATATTTCTTTCCCTATCAAAACATTTCCAAATTTAGCTAGTTGCAAAGAAACTATCTTTAGAAATGGTTAACATGGGAGCCATTGGTGCCAGAAGCAAACTTTTGTTTAAATGAGAGCTTGGAGGCAGGGTAACTACATTAAAGTGAAATAATGATACCATTTTCAGTAACTGATAATTAACTTTTTTAGTTTTTTTGTTGGATGACAAAGAAAGGCTAGTCACACTTTCTGCTTTAAGCCTCATCCCAGGGAAAGGGGAATCCAGATGCAAATCTTCTGGTACTGAACCAGGTTAAGCTGTTAGTAGATTAGTAAACGGAGGAAATTTGGCGAGGACACTGAGGTAATTCTCAACTCTTTTCAAGAAATGCCTTTGGATATTTAATGTCCACCTGAGCAACCACCAGAAGAGGCAGAGGGGACCTTGGTACACCATCTCTTCCAAAATGCAGTTTACATTGCCAGTACTTTTATTATTGATTAAATACTTTAACATGATTTTTAATAATCTTTTTAATTTTTTTTGGTTTGTTCACTTTCAAGCAGAATCAATAATATTCAACTATTTTTTGTAGTTATAGTTTGCTGAAAAAGTACTACAATAGACAATTAAAACTGCACAAATCTTCATTTCATATTTATTGATCCAAATATCTTGCTTTCCTGGGAAGTTAATAAGATAAATGTGACATGCTGCTATAGCATATATTTTTAACATTTAGTTGTATCACTGCAAAAGAATAAGAAGGAAATAACATTAGGGTTTACAGACAAAGCTCAGCATGTCAGAAAATCAAAAGTTAGGGTTCTCTGGTTAATTAGCCTAATTGTACCTGTTCTACCTAATCCTGCAGGCAGGGATGCTTTATCAAACTACAGTATAGATTACTCAGTTAATTAGGTAATCTACTATTTTCAATCATTCCATGTTCTTCCTCTTACTATACTATTTCAGGAATGCCATGTCCCCTCTCTCACCATCCCATGTCAAGGATTCCATCTCCTCCCTATCACCATCCCACTTCAAGCAGTCCATGTCCCCTCTCTCACCATCCCATTTCAAGTAGTCTATGTCCACCCTTCCTTCATCCCATTTCAAGGCAGTCCATGCCCCCCTCTCACATCCCATTTAACGTAATAAGTGTACTCCCTCTCCCCATCCCATTTCAAGTAGTCCATGTTCTTCTTCTCACCATCCCATTTCAAGCAATCCATGTCCTTCCTCTCATTATACCATTTAATGTAGTCAGTGTCCTCCCTCTCACCATTCCATTTCAAGCAATCCATGTCCTCCCTCTCACCATCCCATTTAATGTAGTCAATGTCCTTCCTCTCCCCATTCCATTTAATGTAGTCAGTGTCCTCCCTCTCACCATTCCATTTAATGTAGTCAGTGTCCTCCCTCTCACCATTCCATTTAATGTAGTCAATGTCCTCCCTCTCCCCATCCCATTTAATGTAGTCAGTGTCCTCCCTCTCACCATTCCATTTAATGTAGTCAATGTCCTCCCTCTCACCATTCCATTTAATGTAGTCAATGTCCTCCCTCTCCCCATCCCATTTAATGTAGTCAATGTCCTCCCTCTCCCCATCCCATTTAATGTAGTCAATGTCCTCCCTCTCCCCATCCCATTTAATGTAGTCAGTGTCCTCCCTCTCACCATTCCATTTCAAGCAATCCATGTCCTCCCTCTCACCATTCCATTTAATGTAGTCACTGTCCTCCCTCTCACCATTCCATTTAATGTAGTCACTGTCCTCCCTCTCCCCATCCCATTTAATTTAGTCAGTGTCCTCCCTCTCACCATTCCATTTCAAGCAATCCATGTCCTCCCTCTCACCATTCCATTTAATGTAGTCACTGTCCTCCCTCTCACCATCCCATTTAATTTAGTCAGTGTCCTCCCTCTCACCATTCCATTTCAAGCAATCCATGTCCTCCCTCTCACCATCCCATTTAATGTAGTCAATGTCCTCCCTCTCACTATCCCATTTCATGTAGTCCATGTTCTCCTTCTCACCATCCCATTTCAGGCAGTCTACATCTGCCCTCTCATCATCCCCATTTCAAGTAGTCCATGTACTCCTTCTCACCAACTCATTTCATGTAGTCTATGTCCTCCCTCTCACCATTCCATTTCAAGCAGTACATGTCCTACCTCATACCATCCCACTTCAAGAAATCTATGTCTTCCTCCTCCCTCTATCCCATTTCAAGTGGTCTATTTCCTCCTTCTCTCACCATCCCATTTCAAGTAGTCTATGTCCTCCTTCTCACTACCCCATTTCAGGCAGCCATTTCCTACCTTACAACACCCCATTTAGAGAATTCCCAGGTGTTCCACAGCAGTCCCTACCCATCTCCCTGTCCCATGCCAAACACCTACCAGGTCAATATGTCATACGCTTAACAGCATATGACAAAACCCTGAAACAGAAACAGTGCAGTATAGGACAGAGAAAGGGTGCAATACTGCAAATGGGTCTGTGCACAGAACTGCACCCTCTCACTGTCTCAGGCAAAGGATAAGACCTATGCTGGGATGGGGATCCACCGAGCAGCTGCCGTGGCTCAACGGGATCAGCCACTGACAGCAATGGAGACAGGCAGTGCATTTGGGTGGGGTTCAGTTTTCCGGTCCCAGACACATGGAATTTGTCATTTTTTCACACTTTGTGCGATATTTACTTTTAACCTCCCCCCCCCGGAGTTAGTTATTTTAGTTGGGGGAGAGTTTGGGGGGCACAGCCCCCCATAATGGGGTGTGCGGGGGTAGCGTCCCCTGCAAAAACAAGACATGCTGCATGCAATACATTGCATTGTATTGGCATGGTATATTGCTGTGGCATAATGTCTTGTGACATTTTGACCCTGTGCCTTCCAAACACACCCATAAATATTGGTTTGTATTATTGTTTTCCTGAGGATGGGTTTCTGTCACTAAAATGCTGCATAAAGTGATAAACTCGGTCAACCTTGTGTATCCATGGAAACTGTAGTTGTTAACATCCACTAATCACCTTTTCTCCTGATATTGGTTAACATTGGAGGTTTGTGCTGCAGTCTGTCAAACAGTGGACTTGGTGTCATGAAGGCTGTGATGGCAGGAAAATGTGACATGAACAGCCATTCCTGGAATTAAATGAATGGGGCCAAATTATCAATTAGTCTAGCAACATACCACTGGTTGACCGGGGGGGGGGGGGCAGCATCACCAGAAGAAGCTCAGCTAGCTTAGGCTGGTGTCTAGAAAGTCCCAGAAAGGGTAGGAGGGCATTCCCTGTGAGGTCATACCTGCTGACCTCTTGTGAAGCAAGGGATGGGCAAAGCCTGTGGAACTCTGGGAAATAAAAAAATTACCCTGAATTACCCTGCAGTACACAGGCACTTGATGCTCAATCAGGCCGGGGATACATAGAACTATGGAAAATTTCTTTCCCTTCCTGAAATGAAGGAGGGTTTATCTCTTAAGCTGTGTGCAAAGACCCGTTCTAAGACTTGAGTAGTAAGAACATAGAATTCAGTGTAGCCCAGTCTTTTTAAGTATTTAGCTTTCCTCTAATTTCCAAACCTGTATATTTTGACTTTCTAGTGTGTTTGTATATTTTGTACATTCAGTAAATATTACATATTTTTATATTTATTTGGTCTGTGACTGTGCAATGTTTTTAAAAGGTATGGGGTCAGATTCAGAAAACATTGCCATGGTGCAAACCCGGTTTTGCACCAAGTCGATATTCACAAAGGCCCAGTGTGCACCCTCAAACGGAGTTTGCGCAGGTACAAAGTGTGGAGGGAACCGTAGTGCAAATGAGGGGGAGTGGACAAGAATATTGGTGCTGTCTGATTCACAAAGTATTTGCTCTGCTTAAGGGCCTTTTGTTGGCCTCCTTGCATGGAGCAAATACTATGGACTGAAACCTTGCTTTAATCCTCCGTAACCCTAGTGGTTGGCAGAGGTACTATGGTGGTCCCTCCACTGCTGATAGCTGGCCTGATCAGTAAAGATGTAAACTTATTCACTGCTGCTTGTGGTGTTCCCTCCCTCAGCACTGACCACTGGCCCAATCAGTAAGAAACTAAACGCATTCCCCAGTATTAGTGGTGTCCCCGCACCCCTGATCGCTGATTGTGAGCCCAATAAGTAAATACTGTATGTAAACTTATTCCCTGGTGGTAGTGGACCCCCCCCCGTGATCACCAACCACTATAAACTACTGTAAATAGTTTCCCTGATGTAGTGTCCCCGTGACTGCCGATCTCAGCCTGTTATAAAGTATGTAGTTTCCCTTGTGGCCAGCGGTCCCTCCCACCACTTGATCACACTCCTAATATATATAAAATATTGTCCCTACTGTCCACTGTACCCCCCATCCCAATCCATTGTATAATAAAGTTAACCATTTCTCTAGTGGTCTAATGGACCCCCACCATGACAATTAGAGACCCACCACACGGCTCCCCCCATCCTGAGCCCCAGCCAGTGACCATCACAGCCCTCCTTTCTCCTCTATGGCTGGCCACTGACAGAGCCATCACTGAATGCGTACTGTGTACAGTACATGCCCACTGACTTTGATCGACAGCTCAGAGTGAACTTTAATTCAAGGAGTGGGTACTGTATATAGTACATGGTCATTGATAGCTCAGTCGGTTGTCAGCCATGGTGGAGAGAGGAGGGATGTTCTGGTCACCATCTGGGGGTCAGACTGGGGGGAGAATGGTGTGGTGGGTCACTACCTGCCAGGTTGGGGGTGGTGGGGTACCACTAGACCATCAGGGAAATGATTAACTTTATTATACAAGGGATTGGGATGGTGGGTACACTGGACACCAGGGACAATTTATATATATTGGGTGAGTAATCGGGTGCGGTAGGGACCAATGGATACCAGTGAATATTTTTTTATATATTGGGTTGGTTATCAGGTGGGAGAAGGGATTGCTAGCCACCAGGGAAATCATTTAGTTTATAACAGGCCTGTGATTGGAGATCATGGGGAAGGTATCCGCTGCCACCAGGGAAGCTTTTTAGTTTATAATGGGCCCGTAATTGGCAGTATTGGAGGGGGAATCACTACGACCAGAGAATAAGTTTATATATTTCCATATTGGGCTGGCAATCAGTGATCAAGGGTGGGGTGGGGCTGAAGGACACCACTAGCATCAGGAAATGAGTTTATATATTTCCTTATTGGGACAGCGAACAGTGATCTGACAGAACACCACTAGCACCAGGGAATAAGTGTATATATTTACTTCATGGGCTGGCAATCAGTGATCGTGGGAGGGGGCACCAGTAGCACCTGGAATTAAATGGACATTGTCAACCTTTTTTGCATCATATTATTTCTAGGTAAAAACCCACATTTTATGATTGTTTACCTGCTCTAAAATCCATCGAAGTTACTGGTTGTTTTACGTGCCTCCTTGCATATTAGAACTGAAATAGTGAGGAGTAGGAGGAAGTAGGCTGTTGGTTAACTAGAATCTGCTACTTACCCAATAGGTAGAGAAATAGGAAGACTAGGTGGGCGAAGCGGTCCATATCTGCTGTCAAAGCCTATGTTTCTATGGGAATGTATAGTTATACCATCTTGTTTTGCTCCAAATCATTTAACTAAGCTTACTGCATACTTCCTGAACATTAGAAACACTCTCTAACAGTGCAGCCACTCATGATACAATAGTCTCCTCTACTCTCACTGCATAATGAGTGGCTAGATAGTGTTTTGGGTGTTTCTGAGTTCAGGAAAGATGCCATGGTAGTTGGTCAGGAAATGTAAACAAACATGTTTTGGTGTGGTAACACCAGCATGGTGGGCACTCAGTTTTTCACTTTTTAAAAGGAAAAAGGAGTCTGAATCAAACAACCAGCTACATCAGCAATCTTTATAGACTGTGAACAATCATAAAATGTGTTTTTTAAACTAGGACCACTTTGAGGCCTAAGGGGGTTGACAGTGTCCCTTTAAGTTTAGTTTTTACTGATCATGTCGGCAATCAGCAGTGGAGGTGGGGGGACCACTAGCACCAGGGAATAAGTTTACTTTTTTCACTGATTGAGCTGATGATCGGTGATTGGGGTGGGGTGGGGCACCAGACCACGAGGGATTATCTGAATGTTCTACTGGCCTGGTGATCAGCATAGAATGGCAGGGTGGCCATGCTATGCTCCTGGCAACCTATGCAAATGGGCCAATGATGGGCATGCAAATTGTCACCTAGCACCTTACATGCCCAACGGGCTCAGTTGCATGATTGCCTTTGTGAATTAGAGATAGTGCCCCTGCACTATTCCTTGTTGGGCCAATGCTTCTGGCAGCTTGTCAGGATGGCACTACTGGGGTAGCACTGGTGGTACTGGGGTTACCACTGCATCAGACTACTCCTTTTTACAGTCAGATAGTATGGAGGGCTAGCCATCTGTGAATAGCCATTTTGGAAGCCTGGGCAACTGCAAATTGCAATGCAAAATTTTGCATTGCCTTTGTGATTTTTTGTGAATCTGGCCCATGGGCTATTAAGCTTACTGGAAATCTGTGGGTTCTGTTTTTGAACCTTGTGCCTGAAGTGAATAGAGGTCCAGATGTCCAAAGGCCTGGTTCTGTGTTGACTAAAAGCATAATGTGGGACAAAAAACAAAACAGTCTAGTGGTAAATTCCGAACAGGCTGGTGGCACAGTAGCAGTGATTAGGTGATTTAAGCACATTGCCAGCCACAGGGCCCTGTGGCATCAGTACCATAGTGTTCAGTGTTTCAACTGAGCAGATGCTTGTTCTTTAAAGATTATATCAGGGCAGACAAGAAGGGGGCAATAGGATCTCTTGTGATTCAGTGCACTGAGTATAGGAAGTTGTTTTTTAAGGATTCCATTGATGTTGTCAGAGAAATTAAGACATAGACAGAGACAAACTCCAAGTAATTGGAAGAAGGGAAAATCATAATGAGGCAACAGTCTGTTGTTATACTGAGCACCTTGATGTTATAAACAAAAGCACTGTGAGGTGAGCTGGGGAGTGGCAAATGCTGGTTATACCGGTGACTTTTTGAATTGACTACCAAGATGTTCTGTAAACCTTTGAAAGGAACGTAGAAGAAAAAATCAATATTTTTGAGTAACTTGTAATACATGAAACATCATATTTATGAAAGTATATGCTGAAGTGCAGAGTTGCTCTTTAAAGGCAGATTTTTATGCTTACAGTGGGCAGAACCTGCAGACATTTTGCATATACAAAAGGGCTGATGTCATGTTTTCTGTCTGTGGAACTGGCTGAAGGTGTAAATAGTCTCCTCTGCCTTACCTTCCTCCAAGAAATGCTTTCTGCCCTCAAATAAATATGCTTTCATGTTAGTCAATGGTTGCAGGGCACTATTTTCTTTCTTAAATTAGAGTTACAGGAACTGGAACCTGAGTACTAGGAGGCAGCATTAGTTTTTTTTGCGGGGTAAGATCCACCCCCACCTCTACCTGAGAAGCTCATAAAGATCCACCCCACCTTTTTTTTTGGTTCATGTGGGAGGGACACGAGGTGGATCTATCATGGAACACCTGACTATCAGAACTGCCTGGGACATCAGAGCTTAAGGTTCAGAAGGAAAGAAAAAGTGCCTGAAACTGCATCCTGAAATTACAGCACTTGAGGAAAGCAAGCACTTGCAACACAAGAATGACAATTAAGGTATAAGCCCACAAAGGAGTAAAGTATGTCACCCAAAAAAGATTATCCCATATTGAATACTAGAGTGTCTGTTTCTTAAAAGCTTTTTATACCCCCCCACACACACAGCTGAAGCACCCACCCAAATAGTTAGGGGAAGCTCTACATTTTTATCTCTCTGGGACCTGAAGTTTAGCAGTAATGTGTGAAGAGAATAAAGTCTTGTGTTTTGTGCATTTGAATAGGTTTAGTGCTTTGAAGTTAAAAGGTATAAATATATATACATAGCATCATGGGCACCTAAAAAAGAAGGAGATACTACTGAAATAAATGTTATTCTGATGATTTATTTATTTATATGTGAGATTTTAAGTGTAGTTCTGCCTAGGTCACAGACACATAAGCTATAAAAGTACATTTAAGGATGGATGTATTAGTCAAAGCTTGTAGTAGTAAAATAAAGCAAGCAAAAAAAATATATTGTGTTTTTTTTCTTTTAATTGTTTAACCAGGAGTGGCACACTAAGCTGAAAGCTTGTTCACAAGGGCAACCTGGGAGCACATAGAAGTTAAGTGACTTGTTCAGGGTCACCCAGTATGCAAGTGGGGGCTATGGGATTCAAACCCAGATTTCCAGGTGTGCAGATCAGAGCCTTAAACCACTTTGATATATTGCCTCCCTAGTTATGGTAGTCATCTGTTTTAAAGTTCATGATGTTGGTGTAGTAAGCAGCAGTACATTGCATAGCAGGTGTAAAATGCCAATAAGTAGGTCATGCAATAGATGTGCTAAGCAGTTACTGAAGCAAGAAATGTATTTAGAATAGTAAAATATTCCTGTTAGAAAACTGATAAATGTGTGACATTTGCATCTCAATTTCAAGTAGGTCCTTATGGGGTGTAATGTACAATATAAAGTAGTTATAGTTTTCAAGTTGTCTGGGTAATTGCTTTGTACTACCACTGTTACTAAATTTAAATTATTCCATGAAGAAATTAAGTTTATTTAACTGTCTGTAAATGTATTAAAAACATTTACTTGTCCTTATAATGTAAGGCATTAAATGCTGTTGCTAGGTTAAGGAGTCACATAACAAGGCCAAGGGCATTAGGGTTTCTGACCATAACACCCTGCCCTGTAGGGACTGACAGGCATCAGGGGTGTGACTTGAGATTGTCAACAGTAATGCTCATGCCATTCCACCCCCGTCCCCACCCCGCAGCCAGTGACAGGTATTGAGGTGTGCCTTTGACTCTTCAGCCCCAAAGTTCACTCCATTTTCTTATACAATACTGTACCCATTTCAGAGAATTTCCTTATGGAATGGGGCGAGTGTAAAGCTTGAACACCCCAAGGCACACCTCAACACTCGTCTGTGTCTGCAGGGTAGGGGTGAGGTGAAATGGCAAGAGTGTTATGGGCAACAAACCAAAGCCACACCCCAATGCCTGTCCATCTCTGAATGGTGGGGGTGGGGTTGGCGTCACTTCAATACTTCACTGCCATTCCTATTCTGCCTGTCTGTCTGTCTGTCTGTCTCTCTCTCTCTCTAGCTATATGACTAAGTAATTATCTTTCTATCAATTGCATGTATTGCTATTTTTACCCATTTCTAAAACAAACCTGCATATCAAATTTGCCTGCGCTCTGAGCACATATTTATGAAACTGTACATATTTGTACTCCACTTTCTGCATAAATCTCATACTTTCCTAATATTCCCATTATCACAAGCATAACTACCTTACCCTTATCAAAAGCGACCCCCTCTGAAAGTTATTATCACATTTTCTCTGCAAACAGTCCATCATTACACCTGACTTCCTGACATGAGCACATTGGTTAAATATGACTTGCATCACCTCATGGACAAAAACCCTGTTTCTCTAAAAATAAAAAAAAAGTGTAAATAATCCCAAGGCTGAACATATGCCAGCCATTACTTTTTCATGTACTGCCACCTTCTGTACCATCATGGGGATTTGCATATGTTTCCCATGATGCTTTGCATTACTGGGGTATGTGCAATTATGTTTTCTTTAAAATGTGGCTGTCCAGCCAATATTGTCTGGGATAACACAGCACTCAGTAGCATTTGTTCTGGGGTTCTTTTGTAAACCTACATTGCTTCCAATTCCTTCCATTAAAATGTACACCTCCATATATTTTTCTAATAATGTGTATGCGTTCCTTAGAACAGAAACTAAAACAAATCTTACTACTTACAAATCATTGTGTTGCTTCTCCATACCTCCTTAACAATTCCACACAACTTCACTAACTTCATTATGCAGCCATGGTGGATCTGATCAGAATTTGTTTTTCAGGTAGCAGCAGGCCTATAAAAGGAAAAAGTAGATGATGGTAACTTGAGAGCCAGTGTCCATCATGGCCTTACATGCATTTCCCATGATTTTAGCTTATGTTTCACTAGACACGGAGGCAATTTCCCTCATGTGTGTTCAGTCCATGTGTTGGGGCATACCACTGCAGGATACCCATGTCCTTCCCTCACGGGGCTGCTTTGTCATTTTCCTTATTTTGCAGCAGTTGCTTTAGCTTTCAACTAACCAGATGAGAATTCTCATGTTTGTTGCACCTTCTACTGTAGCAACATGGCCATCACTTCTACAACAGAAGCAATATATGCTACCTATCAGCACAGGGGTTTTCCTGTCTTATACAGTATATATAGTGAGCTCCAGAGGTGAGGTGATTGGTGGGATGGTGGCTGAGTGGAAGGGCTGGGGGGACTGTTCCACAGGAGATACAAATCCCTGGATCAAACCCACAATCCATGGACCCAGATAAATACAGACTTCATGGTAGAAATCCAGTTCTGGGTCCATGGAGATGCCGTTTCCATGATTTTGTTTTCTGTTGCCAAGGGATGTCATCAGCACGTACAGGTGGTTGGCAGCATCCAGTCAGGCAAAAGAAGGTTACATGATGCACTCATGGTATATAACCATGCTGAGTATGCCACACAGCCCAGAACAAGGAGGACCTGGAAGAGAGAGAAGTGGAGGAGCTGCACTGAGAAGCAGAGTCAAAACAAAACTAAAAAAAAGGCACCGTAAAAAAACAAGAGTTTCTCCAGCTGGAGGGAAGGAAAGGGAGTGGGACAAAGAAGGAGTTAGGGAGGGTGAGAGAACCGATCATAGGAGTGGATGAAGGCAGTCGGGTTGGGACTCAGGAAGGAGTGTCAGAAGTCAGATTGGGGAGGGAGTCAGGACTGGGGAATAGTGGTGTGAGGTGGGTGGCTGCTGGCAATGCTGGGCTGGTGACTGTGTCTCAGCAAGGGCAGGCTGGCAAGATCTGACTTGTTGCCATTCCAGACCAGAGAGAGTGAGACTAGTGTGAAGAGAGGGAGATAGAGAGAGAGAGAGATTCTTGAGTACTGGGGGCCCATTACAGCTACAGAAATTCCTAACTGAAAGTTTTTTTTTCTTGGCCTTGGACAGTTGTTCTATGTACAAAATGGACAATCTGGCAAAATCTGACTTGTGCCATTCCAGATCCAGAGTACTGGGGGTGGGGGCCAGAGATTACAGTTACAGAAAATCCCAAATAAACATTTTTTTCTTGGCCTCAGACAGCAGCTGTGTACACAAAAAGGGCAGGCTGGCAAAATCTGACTTGTGCCATTCCAGATCCAGAGTACTAGGGGTGGGGGGGAGAGAATACAGTTACAGAAAATCCCAAATTAAACTTTTTTTCTTAGCCTCAGACAGTAGCTGTGCTGTGTGTACAAAAAGGGCAGGCTGGCCAAATCTGACTTGTGCCATTCTAGATCCAGAGTACTTGGGGGGCAGAGATTACAGTTACAGAAAATCCCAAATGAAAGGTTTTTTTTC
Organism: Neoceratodus forsteri; assembly: GCA_016271365.2. NCBI lineage: Eukaryota > Metazoa > Chordata > Ceratodontiformes > Ceratodontidae > Neoceratodus > Neoceratodus forsteri. The sequence continues at coordinate 1,410,051,209 of CM057452.1, forward strand.
TTGGCCTCAGACAGTAGCTGTGTGTACAAAAAAGGCAGGCTGGCAAAATCTTTGACTTGTACCATTCCAGATCCAAAGGAGAGAGGGACAGACTACTTCGGATACTAGAGACATTTTACAGTTACATAAAATCCCCAATTTTTTTTCCTGGCTTCAGTGTGGCTGTCTGTACACTAGGGCAAGGGCAGCAGGGTGGCAAAATAAATATCTGTGATGTCCAGTCCAGACTCAGAGGGTACAGGGAGAGACTGCAGGGTGCCTCACAATAAATGTAACATTCCTAGAAATCCCAAATAATTTTTTGTCACTGATTTCAGTGTGGCTGTGTGTACAGAGCAAGTTCAGCAGGGTGGCCAAATAAATCTTTGACTTGTGCCATCCAATCATGAATAACAATCATCATCACCTACGTTCATTCACAAATCATGATTTAATGTATTAAAAAAAATACTGTTCAAACAACATGCAAGTTAATGTGCCTGCCCTGTGCTGCTGGCCGTAGGTGACCCAGGGGATAATCTAATGTGACTTGTAGCAGGCTTAGTGTTTACAGTACAACAAAAGTAAAGCACATACACTACACACAAGTGTTATCATCCTCACTCATTCCCCATTATTCCTTACTATCAGTGGTTTTATAGTATATCACGTTACAAACTTACATTATGTATAAGCATTAACCAACCCCCAGTGTGGGACTGTACTGTGTGTGACTAATGCACCAGATGTTTCTGCATCTCCAATTCAAATTCTGAGGCACACTTAACAGTTGCTGAATTTGGTCACTTAACAGTAGCTGCTTTGTAGCAACCAGTCTAGTAATCTTAAAAGGAAGTGGCGGTGGACTGCTGTGTTGTTGGTGTGCTATGTGTTCTGTACAGTCGCGAGTCATGACAGTAAATTTGTCCCTGACCTGTGGGTGGAAGTCATCAGAAGGACATCACATTAAAGGGATCTTTTGTTACAAAATGGATCAAAGTGTTAATAAGGCGCATTCTAATTCTCAGATAGGCAGTGGCACTGCAAAAGACAGCAATCAGCCTGAAAAGGGAAAACAAAAGCAAACCCCAAAAGTGATTTTTTTCACGCCTAAGGTTTCATCTTCCAAGCGAATGCTTGAATCCAAAAAAGGTGAATGTCTCGAATCATCATCAGTCCCAAGTAAAAAAAAAGTTATGTAGTTAAAAAACCTAAAGGTGTGATGGGTAACACCAGCAAAGGCACCCAACGATATGGAACAATTGCATACTACGCTACTACCAGTCACTCATCCGATTCTTCTGAGGTTGAACCCAATGAGGGTAATACTAATAATAAGGATGAAGAGAATGATCAGGCAGCACAAGGTTTACTGGAGGGGATGAGAATTGCAGATGAGGAAGAGACAGGCAGAAATGTTTTAGTTGTGGATGGGGGCAGTTTGAATAAACCAGAACAGGAACAGGCCCGAGAAACATCCGGGCGGGGGACTCTGAAAAGGTGACTGAGGTGTCGTGCCTTCCTGGGTAAAAAACTAAAAAAATATCATCTTTCGTTTGGTCATACTTCTCCATTAGTACTTCCAATGAGTTGATAGCAACATGCACTATTTGTAAACGGCCCATCAGAAGGGGTAATAACAAAGGGGCACTGGGAACTTTGGCACTGAAAAGGCACCTAGACAGATGTCATAACATTACTGAGAAGTTCAGTTGTGAGTCTCGAAGAGAAAGAGACAGTGATAGCGCACTACACTCAGGGGTAACATCCATAGATGACAGCAGTGGCAGCCCCCACAGCATTACACCTCCATCACCACTTCCTGCCATTTGAAGGATTCCATCAACTGTCACTGAAAGTGATGACCATGTGTTCAAAAGCCCTACTCATTCGAGGAGACAGTTTACCATCTCAGAAACACATGAGTTTAAAGCCAAATATGCCTCGACTCACCCTGTTGCTGTTACAATAACCAAACACATTTTAGGAATAATAGCTGTTGATTTGCTACCATATAACATGGTTGAACATATAGGACTCAGGTGGCTGCTTGAGTACCTCGAACCTCGATATAGTATACCATCGCAGAAATACTTCTCAACAACATGGATTCCAAATCTTTACGATGTTGTATGTAAAAAAAAATAAAGACGCATGTTTTGCAGTACTGTTGGGAGGGTGGTGTATCTCACAATAGACATCTGAACAAGCTGTCAGCCTGAACTCTTCATGTCTGTCATGGCACATTGGGCATGTTTTGATAATTCATACGGGATTGGGGACAGTGAAACATCACAGTGTGCTGTAATAAGAATGTCTTATTTTCCATCTGAACGTACCTCATACAACATCAATAAAGAGCTACAAAAATCAATACTGCAATGGTTCACTTCACAGGGACTGTCAGTTAGCTTTATAGTTGTGGATAATGGGTCCAACATAAGTAAGACCTTGAAGGAGGGGGCTTTGTTCACATCCACTGCTTTGCACATTGCTTAAATTTAATAGTTCACAGTTTTCTCGATGATGACAGGGATATTATGGCTCTTGTTGCACTGGTAAAAGAATATCCACTCAGTTAAGTCACTCAAGCAAAACCTGTCACATGTTTGAAAAAATACAGCAGGTGCACAGGTTACCTTTGCACAGACTGATCCAAGACATTTCTACTTGATGAAATTCAACCTTTTATATGTTCCAAAGGTTGCTGGAACAAAAGAAAGCTGTCAAGGCAGTACACCTTAGAAAATGAAATGGGTGATGCAGGTCTCTATATTACTTCACCACAGCAGGCCATGCTGGAGTTTCTAATTTTCCTGCTCCAGCCATTTGAAGAAATCACCAGCGAGGTTAGTACAAACACAGCAACTCTGAGCCCATAGCACGATCACTGTCCTCACAGAAATCTCTAACTTCCTCCACTCTGCGCTAGACAATGGCCACCTCACTGGTGCCATTTTTATCAACCTCTCCAAGGCCTTTGATATGGTCTCACACCCCCTCTTACTGAACACACTCCACCAACTTGGCTTTTTTCACAAATCCCTCCCCTGGTTCTCTAGCTACATTTCCTCAAGGTCGCAATGTGTAAAAACTCACACCACCCTCTCCAGTACCCAGTCTGTATGCTCTGGTGTCCCCCAGGGTTCCATCCTAGGCCCATTGCTCTTTAGTCTTTATCTAAATGCCCTGCCCAGCTTCTGTTCAGGCAGAGTTCTTCTTTATGTGAATGATGCAGTCCTCTTCACCTCCCACTCTGACCCCTCTGCACTCCAGTCCTCCCTCCAGCACTCCGTCAGTCAAATTGAGAACTGGTTCATGGACTGCTGACTTATCGTAAATATAAAAAAAAAAATAATAATGCATTTCACCCATTGCCAAAGCAAAGCCAAGGACTCCGCCCTCCAGATCCTCTCTGGCTCACTCCATCCACTGGACCAAGTCCTCACTTACAAATACCTGGGCATCATTTTTGACTCTACCCTTTCATTTCACTATCACATCAATACGCTCACCTCAGCCACCAATGCACTCATTGGCCTGGTATTCAGATATAAGGACTGCCTGCCACCCAAAGCCTTCTGCCTAGCAGTCACCTCCTCTGTATTGTCCCTAGTGGACTATGGACTCACTGTATATGCAGCAGCCAATGCCACCACTTTAAATAAAATCCAAATTTCCATTAACAAGGCATGCTGGCTCCTGTCCAGAGGCAATAAATGGACACATACCTGCACCCTTTATTCCTTAACCAATGAACTCACACTGGAGGTTCAATATCAGTCCTGCCTCCTTGCCAAATAAATACAACTGGGTATGTCCCCCCTGTGTCTCCATGTCGCTTCTCCCTGCCACCCCTACTGTTGCCACTCACAGTGGCTCCAAGGCTATTTTGCAGATCCCTAGGGTCAGGACTGCACTAGCACAAAGATCCTTCCTCTTCAGAGCACCTTCCTGGCACAATGCCCCCCCCTGCCATCACCTCTCACCAAAATAGGTCCTTTCAAGGTCACACTCAAGAATCACATTCTGTACACCCACAACTGTGAGTGTCCTCTTCCAAAACCACCCTAGGCCTCTAGATGCCACTCTTCAAGGGCCTAGCCAGCCTTGGAAATGTTTCTCCTGAGACAGCACATGTTGTACCTCATAACAAGTTACTTTGCTTGTAAGTTAGCAACTGCCTAGCTACTGATTTTATAGGACTGCAGTACAAGTCACATTAAACTGTTCCTCCAATAAGCTGTTTTAGCATTTCTGACTGAGTTGCATAAGTGTTGCTCGATCCAGCACAAAGTCCTGCACAAACTGTTTCATAGGAATTAAAACTCAGTTTTGTATTGCGTCGTGACTGTACTGCAAATACATTTCAACTGAGCTGTAAAATCATTTTATAAACATTGCTCTTGAGCTGGTAAAGCATTGAAAAACAATGCAATATGAGTTGCCAATGCATTGCCAGCTGTTAAAAACAATGCTAAACCAAGTCATTGGTGGAACAGTTTAAATGTGACTTGTACTGTACAGCTCATTCTGCTGATGGACATGTGAAATGAGCTTATGACTCAAAGGGTTGTAATTCCGATGTGCTTCTAAATAAATAAATAAATAAATAAATATCCTTGGCATAAGATAGCTGTCAAATACAGACACTTGATTAAGTTTCCTAAAATCAAGGCAGCTTCTTGTACCCCCTTCCTATGTATTTACAGTCACCATTGGTGATGACCAAAGCACTTCTCAATTCATAAATGATACCCAGCTGTGACAGGGAGCTCCTGCCACTCTTGAGGACCAACCTTTTCTTAAATCTGTTGCAACAGTTCTTCTATTTCTTACTCTGTTCTATCCTTTACAATTGCTAGTCCACAAGGTTGGCCACCTATGGGCATCCCCTCCCCTTTTCTGACTATGCTATAGTGTCCTCTTTAATTTTCCTTTTCCCTCTCAGATCCTCATACAGGGAGGTTATTGTTGTGACCTCCAAGCATATGTAAAACAGGTTGTGTTTATCATTGTTGGATTTAGTATGTAATAGCACTATGTCATAATATACCTTGGGCCAGATATTCAAAACGTTGCCCCTGGGCTGACTTAACACTGCCTGGCAGGCAAATGTAGCCCGGAGCACAAAGCAAGATATATTCAAAAGGAGTAGCCCAGGGCAAACAGCGTATGAATATAGCATGGGAATGAGGCCGTGCAAACTGTGCTGGGAGTGCAGGGCAAACATAGCCCTGGAATAAGACAGCACTGAATATAGTAACCAGGAAGTGCAAACCACAACAACAACACTGTGCACAGTGATGTGAGAGTAGGTAGAGATGAACTATGTGGCCGATGTGTGTGCCAGCAAATGCATGGACCTAGTACAGCTGCAGGCAGCAACAGATGTGAAAGAACAGCGATCAAAACTGTATAATATTCCCTGAACCATTAGCGCTGCGCTAACATGTTAGCATGGCCTTAGCATGGAGCTGTTTGCTCGGTGCAAACACATTTGCCCGGTGCTAAGATTTGCCATATTCAAAAGTGACATGCAAATGAGCCTACTTAGGTAGTCTCTGGGCAAGCAGTCAGATTAGCATCTCATTATGCCCTGATTTGCATGTAGTTTTCCCACCGTTACTGCAGGGTCCCACAGCTCCACCTGTAGGCCAGTCTCAAGTACAGGGGCTGGCCAGGTCTGGCCACAGCTTCACCTGTAGATCAGTCTGACAGTGCATGATGGTTGCTGCAGGCTACATGTATGCAGTACAGCATAGCATTGTGTGCCCCAGGGTACAATACAACATAGGCACAGGCAGTGGTGGTGCTGCATGCAACCGACACACTGTAGGCCATGCTACTGTGCACAGCAGACACTACAGTAGCAAGGGGGCCTGTAGTGCGAGGGACACAGCAATGCCTATGGTATGTAGGGAAGTGATGACCACTGCACTGTACAGAATGACAAGCCCAGCTTGCAGGTGATTACTGACAGTGAACACTACTGTTTCATTGTTGTGTGCTCCACAGATGCTGCACCTGTGGCATGGGATGCTCACAGTGACATATACATGGCCAGCTGTGTGTGCTGTGGCATCTGTACAGTTGTGCAGTATGTGGCTGGTGAGGGGCATGTAAGATCCGAGAGGCACACAGGTGGTGGAGTATTCCCACTGCTGGCCCATGTGCACTGCATGCTGTGTCCCAGCCTTGTGGCCACACCTGGGCTGTGGTGAGGTCTGGCCACCCATACATCCTCCTCTGAATGGCCACCATGCCCACAGTACTGCATGTGTGTGCTGGCATCTGTTGGTCACCACAGATGTCTGGTCTGCATGTGTGTGTGCCGTATGGCCACACTGCCATGATGTCCCCGGTGGGTCAGATCACCCCTTACTGTCTGTGCTTGGCTGGGATTGGTGGCAGCTGTTGGCATCATGGTGGTGCCATCAGTGAGCAGAAAGTGTCCTCCATGTCTAGCATTTTCTAAGTGTCATAATCATATGTTAGGGTTGCGCAAGCCGTGCAAATCTCGTGCAAACACTGGGCAAAGCACCAATGTCATGCAAAACTGTTTGCCCAGGGTTAAGACCAGCTTTTCCTGGGTGGTAATTTGTACTGCACTAAGGGTCATGGTAAGTCACGCTAAACACCTTAGCGCAGCGCTAGTCGCTGAATATCTCATAGCACCTGTATTCATGTTCACTTTTCCCCTTGCATATAATTATGGTTTGCCTGGCACTATTGCAGTTTGTACATGCTATTTGGCCTTTTGAATATGGCAGACCCATGCTAATCCTGCGCTAAATCTGCACAAACGATTTGCGCACTGCACAAAGCTTTGAATATCTGGGCCTTTATGTTTATGAAACCTGTAAATGTTGAAAATACCATGGCACTAGGTGTTTTTGATAATGGTAAAAAGTACTAAGTGACTATTATAGAAATTAAGCTAGTTGTGCTATTTAAAATGCATGTAAATTGCTGTAAACTGAACAAGTCTGAAATGTCATGGTGATTTGCATATATCCCGTGATGTTTTGCATTATGGAAGTATGTATGATGTTGTATTCCTTTGAAACTTGATTCATTGCTAATGCCTTTGGGGTAACCCTTTTTTTGGTGTTTCTGTACTGAGGTTCTTTGTTTTTAGCTTGTTTTTTTGAGCCCCCACTACCCAAGCAAAAGAGGCCCACATAGGGATGAAGGGTTTTCACTGAAAAGTGGTTAGATCAGAGATCAGTATCAGTAGGTGCTGGCTAAGTGCAGAGAAAATACATTCATAGTATGTTGCTGCAAACTGATGTACTGAAGAAGGAATATGCTATTGCTTAACCTTATTTTCTGTGTTCTGAATAAACATCACACGGAGATTGTGTGTTGAACCCGAAGTTCAGTGTCTGGTCCATCTGTTATCCCACAGCCCCTCCACACCAACTCTTTCATTTTTTTTTGTATTTCCTTAACAATGTCTGCTCTTAACAGCTCTGGTAATCTGTATGCATTTTGTCTGATAGTTTGAGCATTCTCTGTCACTATTATGTGCTCAACCCCTTTTTCATGGCCTGGCACTTTGGTAAAAGTACTTTTAAATGTATTTACTAGGTTACACATTTCTGAGGTTTGTTCTGTGGGTAAGGAATCATTGACCTTTAAGCATCAGAAGTTACAATCTCTTCCAGTCTGTCATAAGCTATATCAATATCTTCTTTAACAGTTTCTGGTAATACCAACAAAGCAACCTTTTGTGTTTTCTCAATCAATTTCTTCTGGAGATTACCATGGTACATCTTGGTAGGATTTTTGCTAGCAGGGGTCTCAGTCTTATATTTAACTCTACCAGTACAACTAACCCCTTTTTAAGGCTTTTGCGACTTCAATAACAGTTGGTTTCTCTAGTGGTAATAGTAGCAAGACCTTTTCACCTGGTTGAAAAGCATTTTCTTTTATTCCATGGTCATAATACACCTTCCACTGTTTTGAGGCTTCCTCCTGATTACTGTGGGAATTTGCAACATATTTTGACTGTTTTCTTTTTCTCAGCGCACACATATAAGATTTAATAGATTCTTTTTGAACAGGGTTATTTTCTCATATTTCTTTTATTACACCTAGTGGTCCTCTAGTTTGCCAGCCATACAACATTTCAAAGGGTGAACAACTTGTAGATGGTTGTGGTGCTTCTCTGTAAATAAAAAGCAAGTAACGTAAGTATTGATACCAGTCCTTCCCAGTAAACCATCATAATGGCAACTGCAATTAAGTGACTCGAATATGAGTGACTCAATTACAAAGCCTGTACTGTGAGCTACTGTTCAAGGTTAGCGATCAGGGTGACAGGAAGAAAGGGAGGGTGACAGGAAGGATGGGAGGGCGGAAGAGGATGGAGAGTATGTAAGGAGTTGTGCGGCATGAGGCTGCCAAACTGGCACTGAGGGGGAGTGGTAAGGGTGGCAGGCTACAGTGGGAAGAGTGCAGAGTTTGGGTCTAGGGAAGGATGCAATTTTTTATTGCCATGCATGCTCCGTAAAGTATTTTTTAATTTTTCTAAGGTTTCCCCCCTCCCCAACATGCACCCCCCTGGAGTTAGTAATCATTTGGTAGGGGGCATGGGGGGGCACAGCCCTCAGCTGAAAAACCTGTTTAATTGCACAGATGTTTCTTTGCTAGAGTGCACATTGCCTTTTTTTTTGGCGGTGTGCACTCGCCGTAATGGCGATTGCTGTTCCGCAATTACCATTTTGACACGGAACTGTCTTTCCCTTCACATTTCACAAACCTTTTTAACATGTATTTTAGGGCTTGATTAAAATGCTCAACAAGACTGTCTGTCTGAGGGTGATAAGAGGAGCTTCTTATGTTAGTGATACCTAGTAGCTGGTACAGCTCCTTCAGCAATGCAGCACCAAAATTACTACCCTGATCAGTAATAATCCCTTTAGGTATGCCCACCCTGCAGAAAATGTTGCTAATCTCCGTTGCCACTTTTGGGGCTGTGACAGTACACACCAGAATTGCCTCTGGGTATAAGAAGCATAGTAACAGACTACTAAAATGAATTGATTATCCTTTTTTTTTGTCTATGGGGCCAACCACATCAGTTGCAATTTTCTCAAATGACACATCTGTCAAGGGTAAGGGCACCAGTGGCATCTTGTATTTTTTAGCCACTGGGGCTACTTTCTGACATTCAGCAGAAGTGCTAATAGGCTTAAGGACATCTTCAATGAACGCAGGCTAATGCAGATTACCCCTGAGGTTACTTGACCTAATAATAAGAACCCTGGCCGAAGCTCCCTATTGGATCTCATGCTGGTCAACAAACCATATAATATTTCCCATGCAGGGGTCTTCCACAACAATCTGAGTGGCCACTGTGCAATTGCCAGTGTCAGGTGCTCCCCACACCTCCCTTCCACCTACTCCTTCAAGATAAAATGCAGCCTGAAACATTTCTCACTACCAGCCTTTCTGTCCGATCTTGAGAACATTAAGTGGCAGAACTTCTACCTTGCACCCTCTGTGTCTGAAGCTTTCAATATCTTCCAGGAGCTGTTATTAAGGGTTATTAACAAGCAAGCTCCCTTAAGAAAACTCAAATCTAGGTAATGTGCTCCTGATTGGTTCAGCCCAGAACTAAAGAGAGCCCTGTGAAATAAAGACATTCTTTGGAAAAAGGCAAGGAAATTGCAGTCTTACTCAGACTGGCTCTCCTTCCGGGTTGCCAGGAATGCTGCTCTAAACTTGTCAGGATGGAAAAATCATGTTTCTTCCAGTCTGCCCTTGAGGTAAACAAAAACTGCTCAGCTAAATTTTAGCAGATCTTGAGAGAAGTCGAAGGACACTCTCCTGCCACCCCACTCCCAGCCAAAATTGTGGCAAACAACATCTCCTTTATTTATTTTTTTCAAATTGTTTAACCAGGAATAGCACACTAAGCTGAAAGCTTGTTTACAGGTGTGACCTGGGAGCACAGGGAAGTTAAGTGACTTGCTCAGGGTCACACAGTATGCAAGTGGGGGCTGTGGGATTCAAACAAAGGTCTCTAGATTTGCAGCTCAGAGCCTTAAACCACTGCGCTATACTGCCTTCCAGGGTAGGGTCACCAGTGGTATCTTGTCTTTTTTAGTCACTGGGGCTACTTTCAGACGGGGAAGAGACCTTTACAAACAGGTCTGAGATCCTTGATCAGCTTAAGAACCATTTCACGAAGGCAGGCCTCACATTTGATGTATCGCCTGTTAGTAAACTGTGTACTACAGATACCACCAGCATAGTATCTAGCCCAACTTCTGCCCCCAGTACTGGTCGACCCCCTTCAAGTTCCAGACGGTATCCTATAAGCAGGTGGAGGACCTGCTCCTCTCATTAGATACCAAAAAAGTGCAGGTGCCGATTCTCTAGAACCCTTCTTCCTTAAAGCTGGTTATTACTCTCTGACAGCAGCAATCGTCCAACTATTTAATAGCTCTCTAATCCAAGGGGATCTGCCACCTAGCTGGAAAACAGTGCACATCATCCCTTTGTTCAAATCAGGTGACCCCACGGACTTGAATAATAATAGGCCAATCTCGCTGCTTCCTGTTTTATCCAAGTTACTTCAATAAATTGTCAACCTGTAGCCAAGGGAGTACTTGGACTGTGAAAATATCCTTAACCCAGTCCAAAAGGGATTCAGACCTAAACATAGCACCATGTTGGCCCTAGCCAAAGTGTCAAATGACTGGCTAAAAGCCATGGACAGTAAACAACACATCTACGCTCTCTTCCTTGACCTCAGTAAAGCCTTTGACATGGTTGCTCACTCCATACTACTTGATTCACTGGGTAGCCTTGGTCTACTCCCTGCTGCAATAAAGTGGTTCCATTGCTACCTCACAAATCACAGACAGCAAATAAAAGCCCAAGGCAAGCTCTCCCCCCTAAAAATTCTGCCCTGAGGTGTCCCGCAAGGCTCTATCCTGAGACCAGTCCTCTGCACTTTATGTAAACTGCATTGACTTTTGCCTACTTGTGGGAAACATGCATCTCTTTGTGGACGATACAGTCCTCTGCACAACCAACCTCTCCCTGGAACTTGCTTACAAGGAGCTGCAGCAGGACTTCATCATCCTCAAACATAACCTGCTGAATCTGAAGCTCTTGCTAAATGCCAAAAAACAAAAGCCATGATTATCTCCCCGCCTTCCTCCCACAACATGGAGACACCTGGCTCCCCCCAGACTATTACCCTACTTGGTAAACCATTAGAAATAGTGGACAAATTCAAATATCTGGGAGTCTGGATGGATAATAAACTCAACTTCAATACGCATCTAAATGAGCTAACAAAAACGCTAAGACAGCACCTCGGAATATTCTACTACATAAGACTCCTACTCACTCTGAAAGCTAGAAAGAGGCTGGTTCAAACAACCTTCTTCCCTTGATTGACTATGCCAACTTCCTATATAGTCACTCCCCCAGCATGTGCTCCAAAAGCCTGCTACACTCTATCACCGCACCTTGAGATTTGTTCTTGGCCTGCCTGTGCAGACTCACCACTGTTTATTGTACCAAGCACTAGAGGATAGCTCAGAGATTTGCAGATCAGTGTTATCTGATACATAGGAAGAAAAGAAAAGGTGGACAGCCTGAATGTCAGTGGTTAAAAGATATCAATGTTACATTTTTGCTAGTGTAGACCTGCTCATCCCCACAACCCTATATTTGGTACAGCATATGGTACACAACATTTATTTATGATATATTTAGCAGGGTAAGATATAGAGTAATACTATGTGATATAATAATAAGACATGTGCATATGATTGTAGCATGGACTGGTGATAAAGACCGGATCCCAACAGGGCTATGTGCTAGTAACCGCTGGCCCTAATAGTATTAGCATGGCTTATGCAGGCCTTATGGTACAGTTATTTTCTATGCTACTCAGCTGTTATTATTCTGCTAACCAAGCAACTGTTGTAGTGCAACCCCAAACTTGTTTTAGCTAGTTGTACTCTTATAAGAGGGTATGTACAGACAAAGTGATGAACTAACCGTCCTCCGCGCTGACCTCCTACCATTGAGGGGCCCAATTCCAAGATGACTTATGCATGGCGCAAGGTGATTTATGCTAAATCTCATGGCATAAATCGCAACTTGTGCCATGAAATATGCAAGTCGTGATTCCAAGTCGTGACTTGTGCCATGTTGCATGAGGGTTGCACCAAAGGTTGGTTATACCACCCACTATGCCTACAACCCACAATGGCAAGGCACATAGGTGGGTTATGGCAGCAACTACACCCTATTCCAAAAGAGCGGCTGCCATAACCCACGTACGCTATTCCAGAAGCCACAATGGCGCAGCAGAGTTAGACCACATCAGTCCATGCCAATTGATGGAAGCCCTTTCCACAGCACAGCAGAAAGTACACAGCTGTGCTCCCCATGTCCCCCCAACACAGACATGATCCCCACCCCCCGAATGCGGGGACCTCCAGGGTCTGTTTCCTGAAGTGCCCCCCCGAATGCCAGTGCCACCTGTCCAGCCCCCATGCCTCCTGGTGCATGCAGCAGTGTTCCAGGGTGGGGGCTCTGGGGGGGCAGTTCTCAGTCAGCTGCAACTAGCTGCATCCAGGTCCATTGTGTCATGCCCATGGCGCTAGCCTACATTTGTCGCAAGTCGCAGGACGTAGGTGCCGGGGACACTGCCTGTCTTGGAATATGGCACAGGGTCCCCAGCATAGTGCCACATGGTGCAACTTGCATAAACCCATGAGCTGCGCCATGCATCTTCAAATCGGGCCAGAGGTTTCAGTATTTTCTGATTTTACCTTATCTGGCAGACTGTTACTTAGTAATGTATGTTTCTTATCTTGGAGCATAAGAATAATACTGATGCTGTATTTTGCTGAGTTCAAATCTAGTTTTGGAGTGATATCTAGATGTCTGGGGTCCTGTTCCTGGCTCCCAGTAGCTGTATTTTATGTTTTCTGGTAATTAACAAGTTTCTCCTACTGTATGTTTGGTTCTGTGTTGTGTTTAGCCATCAGGTCCAGAAAAATTCTGCTAACACTAGAAATCAGCAGATGTGTCCGGGTTGGGAGTGAGACAGAGTTATCATTCTATTCATGGAAAATGTAAACTTTGCAGCTAACGTTGCTGCAAAGTGTCCCACTATGCACTTCACAGAGTCTCCACATAGTGACCACTTCACATTTTGCCACACTTGTGAGATGTTAACTTCAGAACGTTACCACTCTGCAGTAAAACACAGTTGCAGAGTGGTGAATTGCAGCACTTTGCAAACTCTGTTCTGAGCTTCATGGGAACTCATATTATGAACTTTATGAAGTGAACCATTTCATGAAGTTGTGCACTTCATGGTGAACTACATTAAGAGCACGGTTATAAAGCTTTGCACATACCTAGATACTGTGCACACTGAACCATGAGCCTTACCTGTCCTAGTGAGATGTCCTGAAATAATATGTTGCACTGGCTGGAGGTGTCTTATATCAAGCTGCTGCTTGGAGGTGCTGAGTAGAGGTGGGCAAAGTGCATAAAATGCGCTTTGCGTAGTATTTCGGTAAAAACCTGAATTTTGCATAATATTCTGCAAAATGAAGTAAATAACTTGGCATCTAGAAGTAACATGAAGTTCTACTTGCTCTATATGGACTTTGCATTACTTCACCTTTTTATTTGCTCTTTAAGGCAAATTTTGCAATGATTCATGGGATGTAGGGTCACATGGGCTCCATATTGTCTTGCACAGCCTTAGTTCAGCGTAGTGTGCATAGTGAAAAGCTGGAGACAGATTCTGAGAATCAGACCATTGAAAAACCTTTAAAAATGCAGTTTTGTCACAAACTTTTGTGTCAAAATGTAGTACGGTATATGCCACTTATATTGGCTCCTGAAGTAATGGACTTCCGCTTCTAACAGACGTTTAGCCCATGTCAAAATCCATTTGCTATTCTGGCTATAATTGTCCATTAAAGCGGACCTTTAATTCCTGCAGTACTGTTCAATTACAGTCCAATTAGTTCAACCAAAATGATGCAATTAATGCCATTCAGCTGTATTACTGCCTTCTTATGTTCATTGTAAAATCCCCATGCTGTTCCTTTCCTCTACCTGCTAACACTGTTCTGAGAGTTGTGCTGTGCTTCTACTGTATAAATCATGAGTGCCATCAAGAATGCTGCTGGTAAGAGAACATGTCTCACTTTTTCAAAAAAAAGTCGAGATAATCAAGGAGATAGAAAGAATGCCAAAATTAAGTATGAGTGACCTCAGCACACATTTTTCTATCCCCAAGTCAACCTGACTTGCTTAAGAATAAGGAGGTGCTCCTGTCATACTGGCATTGTAATCAGAACCCAGATAGAAAAGGAAATCGTGAAGGTAAAGATAACGATGTGGAAGAAGCACTTCTCGCTGGTTTACTAATGCAAGGGGTAGGTAGGTTTTAATTAGTGGCCCCTTACTGTTGCAGAAAGCTGATCAGATTGCAATTGCCATGGGCAAAACTGATTTTAAAGCCACGGGTGTGTGGCTAAGCCATTGGAAAATGTGGAACAACATTTCATTCCGCAAAGTCCATGGCGAGAAGCCAGCAGCTGACACAACAGCTGCTGAAGCGTGGATGAAGGAAGTGTTGCCTGATCTCCTGCAAGGCTACTCTCCAGAGAACATCTTCAAGACTGATGAGAATGGGCTTTTTTTCATTGTGTCGATTATGGCACACTTGCCTTTAAGTCAGAGAATCCCTTAGGTTTGAAAAAAAGCTAAAGAACTCACCATGGTCCTCCTTACATGTAACATGGCTGGTATGGAGAAACAGACACCAACAGTGATTGGCAAAAGTGCACAGCCAAGGTGTTTCACAGGCATGCAGCATTTACCAGTCATCTATAAAAATAACAAAACAGCGTGGACGACTTCAGAGATCTTTTCAATTTAGCTGCAAAACTGGGACCAATCACTGAGATCTCAGAAAATTGCCTTGCTTTTTGACAACTGTACCTCCCACCCACCAATAGCTGGCTTAAAAAACATTAAACTTTGTACCTAACACCCAACACAGCATGCTTAATGCAACCCTTAGATCAAGGGATTATATACAGCTTCAAGCGCCACTATGTAAGGCTGATGAGGGGAAGATTGCTTGATATTCTAGATGGTGAGGAAGAAAGTACTGCTTCTGTCTGTGTACGATGCATTAACTTGCTAGATTAAGTATGCCTTATACAGCAAGCATGGCACATTGTCTCACAAGAGACAATACTGAGATGCTTCAGAAAGGGAGGATTCACCAATGACCACCTAATTGGTGTTGTACCAGAGGAGGAGGAGGAGTCCGCTGATACTGATTTGCCAACAGAGATCATGAATGTGTTTGCTGGGGAATGACACACCTCACGCAGATGTAGATGATGTAGCAGAGGCAATCAATGAATCACAGGGAACATGAACTGATGAGGAGGAAGAGGAAATTTTATCACAGGAGAGACCGAGGGTGACGAGGTGCCTGTAACACCGGAGGATGTAAAGAAGGCAATCCTGACTCTCTGTCGGGCTGTCGAGCAGCGGGATGATATTAACCCCCAGTGGGATCAGGTTGCTAATTTCAAGACTGCCTGGCATCGCTACACAATAGGAAAAAAACGCCAAACTACGATGGAGGACTACATCCTGAAGTAGATCATGAAGTAGATAAGTACAGCACAACCAAGAACAGCGCTTTTGTTTGTCTTTATTTTTTTTAACGATTTAAATAAAGTTTCCAGAGGGTTTTTTTGCAGACTGCAACAAAGTCAGAAAAGAACTGTAATTCACTACCTTCAATACACTCAGCGCTTGCCTTTTTTCTTTTTACACTCAGCGCTCGCTTATTTTTTTTATTGTGTGGGGATATTGTTGTACCGGACGCCGCATGTAATAGATTGATGGTTGTCAAATCAGTCCGTTACAAGCGGCATATACTGTACATCGATTGTAGCAAACCCTTGTGTGTTTATGTTATCAATCATTTATTGATTTTGTGTTAGTATTGAATGTTAATTTAGTGTATCAGTCTCTGTACTGACAGACACTGTAGAAGAGTGCTTCAGGGAAAGAGCAATGTAAAAAGATGTGGTGTGGTGTAAAAGGGAGATTAGTGAGAAAGGCAGTTTTTCCAACTGTTATTGACTAGTTTTTTATTATTTAAGTGTTCAGATACAACTTCGCTTAATTTTTTATAAATGTTTGCTATTTGCTGTGCTGCTGTGCATTTTTTCATTCTTTTTCAAAGAATGTGCTGCAGGTTACTGAACTGTTAAAGTTTCTGTGCATTACCTTTAGTCTTTGTGCATGCCATGCGTGCATTTTATTTCACCACCATAATAGCAGTACTCCTAATTTCTTAACTCGTCTGTGGTATTTTTTCCTGCTCCTAACTAGCTACAGCTGTACCCCCCCCTTACAAAATAAGGTATTGTTGTTCCACTTTGCAATTTTTGATGACTGGTTGAAGTCTTGTTGTGCCTGTGCAGTTACATCTCTTTAGTGCTCAATTTCCATCTGGAAGTTGCTGTTGTTTTTTGACTTCCCATCCACCAAAAACTGAATAAATATAATGTTGCTGTTAATTGTCTGTGTTCAGTCTGTTGAAATTGTTGTCACTGTACCACTATTGTGTGTTTCCCTTAGTACTTTGAATACTGTTTCTCACTGGATATTATAGCATTTAACCAAAAGGAAAAGACATAATAAAGAAACATACCTATTGCTTTATTTTTGTCATTGTACTGTCTTGTGAATTCTCTTGAATTTGTCAGCAGCCCACAAAATTAGAAAAATCACTTTTTGCAAAAAACGTGTTTGTTTTCTTGGTGGCTGTGTAATCTTAAAAAATGCCCACAAAGACATAGTCAGGCAACGGTATCCTCATGTTATCCTGCAGCTCACTATCCTGATACTCACCTGCTTAGGCATTATTGTCTGGCAGGTGTTATATCCCGATAGTGGAAATCCCGCTGGCTTGTTGCCCGATGGTGTTACGGGAGGGGTAAGGTAACAGATGTGATGTGTTGCTACCTTACCCCTTGTGTATTGCTGAAAACAGCATTGGATCAGGCAGCTGGCTGAGCTGCTTCAGTGGTGTGGAGGGCTAAATCACTGCCAGCTTGGCCAGCGTATCCTTGGAGGCTCAGGTTCTGGTCCAGGCTATGGTCCTTTTTACATTTTGCCCCCATGACTGATATCATTTTTACTCTGAGGTCTGCTCCCACTCAAAGTTTGTTATGTTAGTTATGGGGTGCAAAGCCCCCCTGGTAATTAGGTGTCTTTATTTCACTGGGATGCCCAACATTGTAATGTCGGGCATCTGAGTCATGCAGGATTTGTCCATTCAGGACTGAAACTTCGGTATGTTGAGTTTCGACATACTGAGTTTCAACATAACATAATATGTCCCAGGCAAAGATGTTTTGGACTGTGGCATATGAGCCACATAAGTCAGTGGGGTATAAGCTTTCGGTCTGTGGGCAGGGCATTCTGTCACAGCACATGGAATAAATAAAAAAAGAAAAATCCTTGAAGGCAAACAGTACTGTGTCAGAGAGGGTTAGGCCACACAAGGTCCCTGAATCTGTGTGGGTAGCAGCAGTGCCTGCAGCATCACCATTAGTGTACGTGGTGTGCAAAATAAATTTTATGTGTGTGTCTAAAATAAAATCTTCCAGCCAGTCATCAAGTAACAGCAAGTAGCCATGTAGGTAAAAGTTGAGAATTAACACCGGAGGTTTCATAGGTCTCATAGATAAATACAAGGCCAAGGATACCAAAGTCCATAGCAGCCTGCCATATTAATAGCCCATAATACCCTGTGTAATCAAATAATTATCTAATGTTGTCTTAAATTCTGACATAGTCTCACTTGCTACCACCTCTATTGGCAGACTGTTCCATATTCTGGTTACTCTTTTGCTAAACCAATGTTTTCTTCTATTTGTACAATAAGTACTGATCTTAATTTGGAGTGGATGTGCCCTAGTATCATATAACTGGGTCCTTAACTTGAGGCATAATTTTGGCCATAAATCATCATCCAGAAGTGCTCTATATGCCATGCACATGTCTCCACGGAGCCTATGGAACTCCAGCGAGTAAAGACTGAGTTCCTGCAATCTCTGCTGGTAGCATAGCCCATCTAGGCCTGCCTCCTGCCTAGCTGCCTTTTTTTGTACTGGTTCAAGAGATTTTATAACTGATTTACCCCCTGGTGACCAAAATTGGGCACAGTATTCCAGATGCAGACGGACCAATGCCTTATACAGTGGCATCACCACTATTCTATCTTCACTTTTAATGTGCTTATTTATACAATGTAAAAGTCCACTAGCTTCCCTAATAACTTGGTTACAGTGAGTCCTGAAACTAAGATCACTGGTAATATGGATACCTAAATCCTTTTCCTCTGTTGTCCCTTGTAACTCCACTCCATTTAAATTATATTTATAATGGCTAGTATTTTTTCCCAAATGCATAACCCTACATTTATTGGCATTGAAAGTATAATTGTTTCTTTTTGCCCAGTGTTCAAGTTCCTTTAAGGCCAATTGTAAAGTATCCGCATCCTCCTTAGAATTTATCTTAAAACCAACCCTAGTATCATCTGCAAACTTAGACAGCCATACTGGTGTCGAAGTTTTCATAGATGATATGTACAAGTTGAAAAGACAAGGGCCCAACACCGAGGCATGAGGAGGATGACTTTGAATGTTCCAGAAGTGGTCAGAGTATTAGTGCAGGTGCTATGAGAGGTGCTGCCAGTGCCAAGTTCATGACTCATGTCACACTCACATCATGGCAGATCATGTTCTTCATGGTCATCATGATCACGAATCACACCACCTCAACTTTTTTTGTCCAGCCCTGTCTTTTCTTAATCTTCAGTTTCATCATGAATAAGGGGGACACCCAGTTATCATGTCACATCACTCTCAAGATCCTTGGTCCAGTATGATGCTTCTGTTAGTGTTCAAGTTCTGCAGGATGCCCTACTAGCAAATGGTCTTGAATCTTTGTCCTCACAACATGCCAGCTCAATTTAATCCAGAATACATTATCTCAGCATGAACATTGTACAGTTCAGGGAAGTGCAGCCATAGGTACTGTATTTCAAATGTTTAAGTGCAACTGTTTGTGGAAGCTCAATTCCATCCAGTTTCTGGTGCTCCAAGAAGCACTCCCAGTGCCAAGTTCATGACTCACTTTACGAGTCATGAGATGAATCATGTTGTTCATGGTCATCTTCAGGATCACAAATCACATCACAGGAATGGAGGTCACATACCAAGTAGAACAATCACATCTATGTTTGTACCCAGTCATGATGGTGGTGCTGAATGCGGGTGAAGCAAACCATCCTGGTGGCAACATCAAACATTGTGCCATTGAGGATGCTGATGCAGTCATGGAAAAAGAATTTCCAAGTGGGCACAACTCTGGCATTGAGGATTGCAAGGGCTACTTTTCTTTTTTTTGTATCCCTTGTTCTCTGTATTTGTAAAGTATTTAACAGTGGTGACATACAGGCCAGATGATGGATATGACAAAAGACAGGAACAGCTCTCCTGCATACTGATTCTGAATGGGGTACTGGAATGAACTCAGAATAATTTCTTCTTCATCTGTTTGCAGGTACCATTGAGGTACTGTGAATGGGTGGTATGTTCCAATCTGAAGATGGACAACAGTTTGGATACAATGAAGACCTGCAAAGAAGAAAAGAATATTAATGAAAATTGTTTTCCAATGATGCATGCAACCCCCCCAAAAAAACAACTTACCTTTCATATCTTGACATTGTTCATAAGCAGCAGTCAACAATCAGACACATGTGGAACACATGTGTGGTGGCAACATGGTTTCATCACTATGATCATGAATCTGTGTGCTGTGACCTGAGAATATAAAAGACATGAACAGTAATGCGAAATGCTTATAATTCACTAGCACACACTAGTCATCCCCCCCTGTAAAAAATTTAAATTTTACAGTACCACATTAGATGGTGGCACGTATATATGTCATGTGAATGTGACCATGGCTAACACATTGGTGAAGGGGAAATATTTACTATGTATGTTGATGATTCCCTGCAAAGGAACAACATAACAAACTCTTACAACAAAAAACAAGATTCAATTAAATTAAATGGCAGTGTCTCTGAAAAAACATGACAGTGACACGTACAATAACTTACCATTGTTAATATGAATACACACACATAGGGCAGCATGTTTCAGTCAGCACAGCAAAAATATTTTCCAGAACATCAAATTATTGTTCAACCCATGGTCATCTGTGACTATCATCATTTAGCAACACACTGTACATTAGCAGTAGCAGAAAACAGCAGGACAACAGCAGCAGCAGCAGCAAGTGCCAGCAAGCCATTTTCTTACTTGGGACACTTATGCAGAGTTCTGGCTCTAGGTGCAGGCTTTAAGCAGTGTGTCAAGAAATACTTGTGACTTTTCTGAACAATTTCTCTTGTAATTATTCTTTATCAGGAGTCATGACTTTTCATGATATTTAAACAAAAGCAGCAGGTACCAGCAAGCCATTTTTATGGCTGTGGGCAGAGCCTACAGTGAACTTATTGTCTGTAGCTGGAAAAATGGAGAAATCTGGAACACTTTTTTGGACATTTCAATGTATCCTTCCACATCTATAAATTACTATGCCAAATGAAATAAAATGCTCCCTTCTTTCTGTCTAGAATGTTGGAGACAGCACTAAAGCTGCTTATCAGATTGCCATTAGGAAACTGAAACAGCTTGTTAAATATTGGTTGCCTATTAAACTGGGGATTTGTTTACTGCATTTGAAATTCAATAACTTGCACATTTAAATAACTATCATTTAAACATGTTCTTGCTACAAGCTTCAGCTGGGCAAGTATTGTCTTTCAAGAAAGATTCATACCTCATAATTGTCACCTTTTCCCAGGAACACATATACAAAGATTTATAGTTTTTTTTAACCTCCTAAGACACTATCTGACAAGTACTGTCTCAGACACATGCCAGGTCTTTTGTGAACTATCCGAGCTACAGTAATATATAGCAATCAGCAGGCATTTTTGACTATGCTTTCTGGGGAAAAAATACATTGAGCTACAGCAAACACACACACATATACTCCTCATGACCACACCATTCAAAATATACCCTACAATCAAATGTAACAAAGAAACTATGTCAGTGAAGACAGTGAAGTTCCTTTAAAGAGCTACTATACTGCCTAAAAGTAACATTAGATTTAAAAGCAGCCAACCATTACCTGTTATATCTGAGGTACTTTTTCTTTTCTCTTTGTTTAATTAGAAGATTGTTTACCTGATGTTAGTAGGTGTGCTATGTAGAACAACTCTTAGCCTGGCAGCTGACATATCTTACTCTACTGCCTCACACTATATCATCAGCATTGTAACCTGAATGACTGTGACATCACTGCTACTTAGGAACAGCAAGTGAGTGACTGCCAGGTTATTCACCAGTGATGTCACAGTCAGTGAGCTCACAATGCTGATGATGTAGTGTGGGGCAGTAGAAAAAGCTATGTCAGCTTCCAGGCTAAGAGCTGTTCCACACATCCAGCACAATATTATCACATAGAATAGTTTCTGATGAGTAAAAGGAAAAAAATAAAAAACTTATGAAATAAAAAATTACAACGGCCTGCTACTTAAAATTTGTATTTTCCTGTCTGTCTGTTTTGGCTCCATTAACTCTTTAAATATTTCTTATCCTACATTTCGTAATCTGAATATCGATGAGCAGATGCTGCATCTCATTGTCATTGTGATCTTCATTTTACACATTTTTGCACTGTATTTACTCAGGATGTCCCAGATTAGATGCAATATCTTGTTTTCAGTGGAGTCATTATTTTACCGTTTCTGAAATGTATTTATTCAGGGTAGCCTATTCCAAATGTGAAATATTGTTTTCTGTGTGTTCTGATTTTATGCATTGCAGCATGATATTGCGTAGGTGCAGAGCCCGACTGAAAATAAGATGCCATGTCTTCTTTGAACTGACCAGGCTAAACATATAGCAATCAGCAGGCATATTCTAGGAAAACACATTGTAAAAATGTATAAAAGGAAGACCACATTGAAACTGCCTCTCAGCAGATCTGCATTGGCAAATTCATTAGAAATAATGGGCAAAAGCATCCCAAAAGCTCTCCATAACCATATTGGCTCTGACCAGAACTTGTCTCACTTGAGACACTTATGCAGAGTTCTGGCTCTAGGTGCATGCTTCGAGCAGTGCATTAATAAATACTTGTGACTTTTCTGAACAGTTTCTCATGTGATTATTCTTCATCGGGACACTACTACTACATGCGGAGTGATGTAGCAATATAGCCGTATAAGCATGCTACATTCACATAGGATAGGACATTTGTGTGGGGATTGTAATTGTATGTGATGTTAGGTTTTTTTGGTTGTAGTTGTGGATGTGCCATGAAAACTTAACACAGTAAACAGTAACAAAAAAATTAATATGGCATGACAAATACGGCAGCAGTGCAATAATCAGGTGACAATATTTACCCATACTTTTGTATTCTGTTTTCGATTGGTACTTATCTATTGACTTGTGTATATAATATCCTTATTTCTACAATTGACGATGGCTGCTGTACTCCTTTTTTTTCACATCTAAAATAATAAAGAGAGTGCTCCTTTTAATCTGGTTTGTAGTCAGTTTTCATCAGTATTCCCACCTGTTTTAGTACATCTATTATTAAAAATAATTTCTGTTGTGACTAAATGAACTAGCATACAATCCAGCAGGTAGTGGTCCACCACCATGACCTTATGGAGCAGTAGGTGTTCGAAAACAGCTGGGTATACTGATAAAAACCAGCTCTGAACAATATTAAAAGGAGCATTACTTTTATTATTTCAGATCTAAAAATAGGGAATAAGTACGCTATAACGTACAATAGACCATGGGTGTATTGGGGCATTAATGCATGGCCCAAGTGCATTGTAACTGAGGCACAAGCACTTTCCCCGAGTGACTTCAACCAGCTGGGAAGTGCATTAATGTCCTGATACACCCATAGGCTGGAGTGGGTTATTGCACTTATAAAGTGGGCTAACTAACTGTAAAAAATCAAAAAATCAAAAGCTTTTTTACAATCAGCATGCCAACTGTTGGTCTACTGGGGCATTAATGAATGATCAGGTGTCACTTTTTGCCCAATGGCAAGTCATCATTTGATCTTTCAATAATGCTTATTTCATAATGCAGAATCAAATTAATTGTGGAAGGAAGGGTATCATACAAGTCAGTAGATAAGGGACAATTGAAAATTGAATAAAACAGATAGGTCAAAATTGTTAACATATATTATTGCACTGCTGCTTTGACAAAATACAACAGGAAGAAAACATTAACGCAAAAAGAAGAATTACATATTTTTTCTGTATGTAAAAAGATTACTAAGTAAGAAAACAAGGAAAGTGCAGGACTGGGTTTTTGTTTTGGTTTCCTTTTATAATTTTTTTGGGTGTGTTTTTAATATTTTTTGGGGAAGAGAAGAAAGTGAGTAAAAATAAAGACAAAGCACACAATACATGTTAAGAAAGAAAACCAAAAACACTACTTGGCCTGGTTCTGACCAATTAGAATTTGGAGCATAGCAATGATTTGAAATTGATGACCCTCCATTTGGTCCAACAGCTGGAGCATTGTGTCAACAACGTTACCTAGGTGGTCGACCTCACGCCACAGAACGGCAAGATCACCCTGTGTTGCTAGAATTTCAGAAGGGTCACATTCACATGCAGCTGCAGGAGCTTCCATTTGTTCAACACTCTCTCTCTCTCTCTCTTCTGCTGCACTTTGAATGCCATGCAAGCTGATGCTGTTCTGTCACCTCTTGCACTGTGCCCTCCACTTTTGGAGCAGTTGCTGCTAGTTCAGCCTCCTTGGCCTATCACTGTGCATGGTGGTGGTGCACAGTCAGGTGTTTTCTCTGGTCACCTGTTCCCAAATGTGTACCCTTGCAATCATGATGCACCATCATGCCACAGATCTTGCATCTCACCACAGTTGGGTCACCTGGCAGTGTGGTGAAAAAATGCCACACTGCCAATCTTAGTGGAGGACCAGGCACAGGCAGTGTGTGCGACCCAGATGTACCAGTCTTAATATGGTTTTGATCATTCCTTACAGGCAGGTCTCAGAGGGTTGTCACTGAAATTTATTCCTCTGATACTCTCCCCCTGTCCTGTGGGGTGCTGCAGGGCTCCATATTGGCACCCTTGCTGTTGACAATGTATATGCTGCCATTAAGAGAAATCATTAGGTGATATGGTTTGGGTTTTCACTGCTATGCAGATGATACCAAACTGTATATGCCCTTTATGCCCAGACAGGAAGTTGCGGTCTCCGTGCTTAACAACTGTCTAGCCGAGATCAAGATCTGGGTGAGCACCAGCTGGCTGAGGTTGAATCCAG
The DNA here is from genome assembly GCA_016271365.2 of Neoceratodus forsteri. Lineage (NCBI taxonomy): Eukaryota > Metazoa > Chordata > Ceratodontiformes > Ceratodontidae > Neoceratodus > Neoceratodus forsteri. Next base: position 1,410,075,703 of record CM057452.1, read on the forward strand.
ATAAGACTGAGGTATTGGTGATGGAACTGGGTCATCCAGAGGTGGGACAGGGGGCTGGGCAGTCTTCAGGCTTATGGCTCGATGATGTCCAGACTGGGTGCATAACCTGGGCGTTACATTTGACAGTGGTTTGACTCTGAAATCTCAGGTGTCTGCCATTGTCAAATCCTCATTTTATAATCTGAGGAATATCAACTGGGTGAAACACCTGGTTCCTCTGGCTGGCCTTCCTATATTGGTCCACACCTTTGTGACCACCCACCTTGATTACTGCAATGCCTTCTACCTAGGGCTTCCAGGGGTTGATATCCATCACCTGCAGCTAGTGCAGAACACGGCAGCCAGGCTTTTGGCTGGTACATCTGGGACTAGTCATATTACGCCTGTGCTGTGTGAACTGCAATGGCTGCCTATGCAGTGGTGGATCACCTTTAAGGTCGGCTTACTGACTTACAAAGCCCTACATGAACAGAGACCCCAGTACTTACAAGATCTTCTGACTCCCTACTGCCCTTTCTGCCCACTCCAATCCACCGATGAGGGATTGCTGGAGATTCCCAGGGTTCAGTAAAAATCATCTGGTGCACATGCTTTTTCTTTTGCTGCCCCTACCCTATGGGATTCTCTACCTCATGAGTTAAAGGAATGCCTGACTATCTCAAGTTTTAAATCAGAGTTTAAAACCTACCTGTTTCATTTGGCTTTTCCTGATGGTTTTTAAAATCTGCAGCTGCCTATGGATGTTATTATTTGTCTTAAATTGTTTTTAGTGATATGATTTTACTGATTGTATAGTGCCTTGGTTTTGGAAAGGCGCTTTATAAACAAAGTTTTACTTTACTTACTTTACTTTACTAGACTGCTCTACAATTGGGGTGGGGGCAAGCTGCTGCTGCTGTTGTCATTCCTGCTGCTGTTCCTACTGTTGCTGTTGCTGCTGCTGCTGTTGTTGTTCCTGCTGCCACTGCTGTTTTTGTTCCTGCTGCTGCTGCTGTTGTCATTCCTGCTGCTGTTCCTACTGTTGTTGTTGTTCCTGCTGCTGCTGTTGTTGTTCCTGCTGCCGCTGCTGTTGTTCCTGCTGCTGCTGCTGCTGTTGTTGTTCCTGCTGCCGCTGCTGTTGTTGTTTCTGCTGCTGCTGTTGTTGTTTCTGCTGCTGCTGCTGTTGTTGTTCCTACTGTTGCTGTTGTTGCTCCTTGGCCTGCTGTGGGGGGGTCAGTACTAGCCACCAGTGCAGCTAGACTGGCACCACTAACATCAAAAGCAGCAGTTGTTGCTGCTGATGCTACTGGAATCTCACTTCCAATGCCAGTAGAAACAACATTTTCAGGGAAGGGGAGCACTGGACAAGAACAAGTTCCCACAGTTGAGGTGAAAATTTCAGCTCACACCACCACGTGTCCTTAGGCCATGACTCCTGGCAGGAATCATACCTCTCTCTATTTGGAAACAAAAATTAATAGAAGTATTAATAAATACACAAAAAAGAACAATGGAGTGACAGAATCAGATACAACAAACAACAAGGGCACTAGGATGAAAGAGGTTCAAAATAAAGTCAGAATGATGACAAAAAAAGGATCAAAAGCACTAAACGTTTCTCAAAACTACTAATCCACACATACAGACACACCAGACAGTCGGCTCCACACAGCTCCCAATCTAGCAAACAGAAGGTCACAATTAAGCCTGATTCATTTCCTCACTGCATCATGTGATCTGCAGACAGTCAGACATGTGATCTGTGGGCTGTTTCTCACAAACTTCACATTCTCAAAATGTAAACTGAAGTTAACGTGAAATCCATAATGTGAAGTCCATTACAGGTGAATTTCGACCTTTTAATTGAAACCACGTAATTATATACAGATTCAAAGTTATGCACTTCATGTTAACTTTGAGGGCATAGTGAAACTTTGCTGCATCTCTAGTGCTGAGTTGTTGGAGATGCCCTCAAATAAAGCAGACAGAGATGAACAGCTGGGGGTGCTGCCAACCTTAAAGTAGAACTGTTTTAACCATACGGATGTCTTTATATGGATAAGGAAGTTAGCCCCTAGATAATAATGTGGCTATACTTGAACTTACACAGTTTGTAAGTATAGTCTCATATTTGCTGTCAACAGCTTCTGCCTGTTATTCACTTGTTGGGTCTCTAAGCTGCAGACTGTCTAGCCCCATGATAAGAACAAGTTCTTGGAAAAAATATGAATTTTTACTCTGCAGAATTTGCTGGTTTGAATGGAATCCCTAGACAAGGATCTTTCCAGTGACTCGCCCAAGGCCTGTGGGAGTGTTCCCATTACCAGTGCTAGTTTTCTAGGTGATCATCCAGGAACAAAGGTTTACAGGTAAAAAAAAGGGGACACAGAAGGCTGGAAGCAAATTCATTTTTTGCTCAATGCCAGGACAAATGATTACCATACTAGAAAGTCTGCAGCACATACAGACTTATGGTGATCTGTTATGTGGAATACATTACACCACTTCCTGTCGTAGTTCTTAAACATTGCACCTCAAACAAAATAGTGTAAAAAGGTTGTATGACATTTCTCAGCATTGTAACAAAGGCATCATTATTACCTCATTTTAATGTCAAAGATAACATTATGTCACAAAACCAACTGTGGTAAAAATACTGCTACTCCTCACTGCTCTCAAACTGATAAAACAAATAATTTGCTATAAAAGGCAAGGCAACGCATTGTTTTTTTTTTAAATCCCTAATACTTGTTTTTACCATAAATTTTCCAGAGCTAGGTAAATATTACAATATCTTGTTTCATATTGAATCTGAAAGACAGTATTACATATCTGACAATATCAACAATTGATCTACTAACATAGCACATAACAAGTAAAATAATAGTAAGAACATAGGGCCGGATATTCAAACTGTGCCCGAAAAGTGCGCAACAGCAAGAGCAAGCGCAAGTCACTTGCGCACATGCACAATCGTTGTGATATTCAAACATGGAGCAAGGCCAACTGCGCAAGCAGCCAACGTCTGAATATCACACAAACTGCGCCATAGCGCAACCAGGAAGGGGGGAAGCTGAGCAGATACGATGTGCCATAGCGCAACAAGGCCAGCCCAGCTGAGCAGTCCAGAGGCCCATAGGGCAAGCAATGACACCCCCAGCAGCATAGCAATGGAACAGCACAACCAGGGAGGTAGGCAGAGGCCCACCACCCATGCCACAGATGGGCACAGGGACACACTGCAGAACTAACAATGCACCCCCACACCCCAAGAATAGCATAACTGGGGGAGGGATGGAATATCAACCGGCCCATGGGGACAAGCAAAGAAAGCACATCCCGGCCGTGTTACTGCAGCACACCCACTGGCAAGCTGAGACTGCCACTCAAAGGAGGCAGACCACCCCAGTGTCCAACAGCCCCCCCATGTGCACAGCACACCCTGCACTGTGACCCCAAGACACCACCCATGAACAGTGACTGGACCGTCACTGCAGGACTCCCCAGCCCCCCCCGGCACAATGCAACCATGTGTACCACCGAACCATACAAGCCAGACCCACAGAGCACCCAGCGGTGTGGCAGCACACGCCAGTCCGCTGAAAGCCACCACCACACCAGGGACACCCCCCATGCACACACACACACAATCCCAGGACAATACCACACCAGATGCCATGCACACCACTGCAACTGAGCACCCATAGCCAGCTGCAAATCAGAGACCACTACAGTATTCATACAAAATAGATTTATAAAAGAATATCAACACGAACACACAACAATAAACTATGTACAGAGAGATATATACAAGAAGGGGGTGGGGGTACGGGTACAAGGTAGGGGTGGGTAAGGGGCAGGGGTGAAGAACTTGGTGAGGAGGCAGGGTGTGAAGGAAGGAAGGGGGGTAGGTGGGGACAGCTACTGTCCTCCAGGCTCACAGCAGCAGGTTGCCCTGGTCTCGCGGGCCTCCGTCGCCTGACACCCCTCCGCTGCATCTCCTGCAGAATGGATAGGGACGCCTTGGACACCTCTAGCAGGCGGTGGACAGCCCGCTCAATCCTGTGCAGGACCCGACACCTAGGGCAAGGGAACAGAATCAATGGCTGTGACTGTCCACAACCCTGAAGCCCACCCAACATGCATGGCATACAGCAAGTGCCCCACCCTGTGATGGACTGCACCCACTCACAGTGACCGTGCACAAGACAAGCCCAACCAGGCAGCAACAGCCATGTGTGCCACTGCACACACACCCCACCCATGCCCAGCACAGCACAACCAAGGCTGTCCAGTGACGTGGCTATGTCGTGGGAAGGTAGTGCCACAGCCATGTGCCCAGTGCATGCATGGACCACCAGTGACGCACTCACAGACATGCAGTGCCACTGGACAGTGCTGACTGTCACACGTCATGTGCATGGCAGTGTTGTCCATGGATGGTGGCCGTGCCCCCCCACAGCATGCAATAGCATCCATGTTGTAATGACACTCACCCTCATCCAGCCGCTGCATCAGGTGCTGTGGCTGCGGCTGCTGCTGTTGCTGCTGCTGTGGCTGTTGCACTCTCCTCCGCCAGCCACCCTGGCACCACCATCCCATGCCTCAGCCCGTGCCTGCCTCTGCTCCTCCATGCCTGTGGGAGACAAAGGAAGAGAAAACATCAGTGAGATCCCAAAGCAGACAGCCCCTCTGTCTATTGAGTGCCACACATCCAGACCCAAACAGCACACACCTGCAAACACCCTCACAGCAAACCACAGCCCAACCCACCCCCATGTGCAGATTACATTACACAGTCACCCATGCAGACAATACCGGTGCATACACAGCACACCCACCTGGACTGGGCACAATGCCCCTCCTGGCATGCGACCTGAGGTGCGCAAGCAGAGCACGCTGCCTCCTCTGCAGGTCGCCATAGCGGTGCCTGCACTGTTCAGGGGTCCTCCTCCACCCAGTGGCCTGCTCCAGGGCAGTGGTGACCTGCTGCCACACATGGGTGCGTGGCACCTGCAGGGGCACACCCTCAAACAGTGAGCCATAGTGGGGCTCCACCACAGCCACCAGGTTGGCTAACTCCAAAGCCCCCCATTGTGGTGCTCTCCTGCGTGCCATATTCAAACTGTACAGTGGCAATATGGCGATCAGCAGCACGGCAACCCCATGTGAAAATATTGCGCAATACAACTCCATCACTGCCTATCGCACTGTTCGGACAGCGCCGTTGGCCCACATCGCGCTGTCACAGAACAGCGTGATAGAGCTGTAAACATGGCTGATGTACAGCGCCGGGGCAAAGGTCGTGCACAAGGTCATGGGTCAGTGGTGCAAGGCCACTCACAGCGCCATTGGACGTCCACACATCCTGCGCGATCCGACACCTGCGTGCCAGTGCCACAGTGGACTATTGCGCAGTACTGCCACTGTGCCATGTGGTGACCAGCGCTGTAGCGCCATTGGCACAATGGTGGCCATGGCCTGAATTGCTGATCACACACAGCACGTCATCAGCGCGGCAGACGCCTGTGTAAGCTACCTGGGCATGCGCAATGCAGTGTATCACACAGTCACAGATATGCGCCATTGGCTCAGCCGGCTCAACCAGATGGGCGCAGCGCAACGGCGCGATATTCAGCCGACACATGTAAATCATCTGATCAGCCATTCAAAGCGGGTGCAGGACGTGATTTGCATCTCATTACAGTTGCTCCACTCTAATTTACATGCATTGCGCTTATAAAAAAGGGAGTATTGGGCCACGCTGGCCAGATCTGCTACTGCAGGTGAGAGGTGGGTTGCATGCTGTGTGATGTTCTGGACAATGGTCATGGATATCGCTGTAGACTGCACAGTGACAGGGTGTCCACTTCACCCATACAGATCGACATGACCGGAGAGCCAAGGTGAGGGTGAGATGGTGGGTGGAGGAGGAGGCCCAACTTCACCACGGCGGAGACAGAGGCCCTCTTCCAGGCCTACCTGGAGGAGGAGCCACTACTGAGTGGACGGCGGGGCACCCCTCAGGCCCGTGTGGCTGCATGGGAGGGGGTAGCTTGGGCAGTGAACCTGCACGGAAGCCACCAGCGCTCCATGCAGGAATGCAAAAAGAAGATGGCGACAGACCGCAGGAGGGTGAAGGAGAAGGTGGCAGCCCTCAGGGTGGCACATGCTGGCACAGGTGGGGCCAGCCAGCAGTGGCGGAGCTGACCCCGGCTGAGGACCGACTGGCTGCATCAATGCAGCGGAGTGCTATTGAGGGCGTACCAGGAGGTGGATTCCAGACAGGTGGAAGCCCATCACTGCACGGTATGACATGGTGGTGGTGTTGGGGGGGAAGGTTGTTCACATGCACTCACATGTCCTCACTTTCTGTTACAGATCCTGTTCGTCTTCAGGGGACAGTGGTGGTGGGTCCAGGCAGTGAGGAAGACCTGCTGGACATGGAGGAGGGTCCATCCACCTCTGTCATGAGCCAGCATGCACTGCACCAGCATGCATGCCGGGCTGCCAACTCTGGTGTCAGTGAGTCAGGTGTGGGGGGGTGCACAGCCTGTGTCTCAGCAGTCTGGCATGCAAGCATGCCAGCACGCTGTGACTGTGGCTGTAGCACGTACCTGCACCATTGATGATCCAAGGACTGCAATGGGCAGTGACATGTGTGTGTCCCATGATGGACACGCAGCAGGCCAGCATGTGCCCCTGGGCCTAGCTGGTTCCAACATGTGTGCCAGCATGTCGGCACAGTCCCAGGCTGTGCCTGTCAGCACCGGTTGGGCAGCACCGGTGGCTGTGCAGGTGTCTGGCACTGTTGCAGCCACAGCAGTGGAACGAGTGGTCCCTGGGGCACAGCGGTTGGAAGGGCAGCAGCCGCAGTCACCCACCAGGTCTGGGGGTACAGTGTCCAGTGGTGGCACATGCCCACTGCCCTTTGATATGCCCATTCCTGGTCCTGGTGAACAGCGCCCACCCTCAAGGGGTGTTGAGCATCAGGACCTTCCATACCCTGGGGGACAGGATGCCGTTGTGGCAAAGTACCCATTTGAAGAGCACACCCGCCTGCTGCAGGAATCAGTATAGCAGCAAAGGTGGGTTGCAACGTCCGTGGAGGCACTGTGCATGGCTGTGGAGCAGCACAGCAGGGACTGTGCTCTGATCCTTGCAGAGATGGTCCATATGCAGATGGATGTGACCGCCACCATTGACAGGCAGACCCAGGCATTGGTCACTGTCGTGGCTGCATTGGGCACACAAGCAGGTGCCCCTGTACCGCGCACCCCACACAGTACGCTCTCCACTCCCCATTCCCGGCATTGTGCGACACCCAACCTGTCGATGCCGGGTTCTGCTGTGGGCATCCCGAGCATCCCTGGTGCAAGTATGTTTGGCATACTACATACCCCAGTGCGGACAAGGTCGTGATCGCACAGTGGGACCCCTGGTGGTCCATCGGTGCCACCCCATGTGGCCCCTGCTCAGCCTGCCAGTGCTGTTGGGTCATGGCGGGGCCGCCCACACATCCATGGTGGCCATGGAACAGTGCAACATGAGTGACCTGTCTCCCAGTGCGGGCCCTGTCTGGTGCTGCCCTGTGTGCACTGTGCGTCATGGTGGGCAGTGCACTGGTGGGTGCCCTGCACATCACGCCGACATAAGGACCACCTGCACACCATCCCGACTGCTGTCCACAGATGCGTGTGCATGATGATGCCTGCATTGTACTGTACACCAGGGTGCAAGGGTGCCCAGCATCTGACACATGTACTTGGACAGTACAGGTGGTGGGTGTGGTCTGTGGATCTGTGTGTTTGCCATGTCTGTTCCTGCTCTGCTGTGCACCTGCCCATGTACGCTTTGTGCCTAGTGTGTGTGTGTGTGTGTGTGTGTGTGTGTGTGTGTGTCCATATGACTGTTCACCCTCCTGATGGTGTGTTTGTGTGCCTGGTCCTTCCTACTTTCTGCCGCCATGCATCCCTGGTGTGTTACTCTGTGTGCCTGTGGGTTGCGCCAGGACAGTGTTGGTGCACATGGCCCCTTGACTTACCTGTGTCATGCATAATGCTCCTCCGTGATGGTGTCACGGTGCAGCTGGGCCTGCTGGATCAGTCGGGGGTCCCGCCGTCCAAGGGGGGGCTGCTCATCACCATCATCACCAGCACCGCTGGCGTCCCCATCGCTGTCCCCTTCCTCGACCTGAATGGCTATCCCACAGTCTTTGGCCATGTTGTGCAGGATACAACACACCAGGAATATCTCACAGGCCTTTGAGGGGCTGTACTGTAGGGCACCGCTGGAGGTGTCTAGGCATCGGAAGCGTGCCTTGAGCATCCCAAACACCCGCTCGATGATGTTGCATGTGGCGGCATGCGCCTCATTATAGCGTTGCTGCGATGGGGTCATGGGGCACTGGTATGGTGAGCAGCCAGGGATGGAGTGGGTATCCACTGTCAACTGTGTGGAGATGGTGGAGATGAGTATCATGTTCAGGTCCATATTGCCAATATCCCTGTGTGCCACTACCATAGCACCTGTGGCATTCCCACCCTTGCCCCACGCTTGCAATTCCTACATGCGTACCACCCACTAGATGGCCTGTGGGATGTCCCCACTCTCGAATTGATGGCACAGTGGACTGATACCATAAAGGCATCATGTGCCCGCCAGGGTGTGTGGCACAGACATTGATTATGCGCCCAGTGGCATCACACCACCTGGCAGTTGACACTGGAATAGCCCTTCCTGTTCCTATATGCAGCCCCATCGGGGCCAGGTGGCATGTGAATGGCCACATGGGTGCCGTCTATGGCCCCTAGCATGCCAGGCATACGTGCTACCCTGTGGAACTCCTGCATGTTTGCTGTACGCTCTGCCACAGTGCTGGGGAACTGGATGTGCTCCGCAGCATGTGGCAGCAGTGCGCTGAGGAATTGGGTGAGGATGCATGATGTGGCTGACTGTGTGATGCCTGTGGTGTCCCCTGTCAGCCTCTGGAAGGTGCCCATGGTGAGCAGGCACATGCAGGCTGTCACCTTGGTCTCCACCGACAGAGCGTGACTCCGTCGGGAGGGTGCCTGCATCACATCACTGCACAGCTCACAGAGCCATCTCATTATTGCCCTGTTCAGGTGGTACCGGCCCATGATCTCTACATCTGTGTACAGCTCAAAGCTGATGCGGGCACGGTACTGCCTGTTGGGGGCGTACCGCCGACGGGCCCTTCCATGGCCACGTCCCCCTGCAGCATGCATTCTCACCCCCCTCATTACAGCTTCCATGTGGAAGCTGGCACTGTCCATCTCCCTGGCTTGTGACCCCCCTGGCTGATGTTGCTCTGTTACCCCCACTGTCCTGACTGCTGCCTCCACTGCACCGGGTTCCCCCACTGGCCTCTGCAGCCTATGGCCCACACAACTTCCCTTGCCTGCCCTGTTCTGGACTGTCACTGTCTGCCTCTCTCTGTCTGTCTTGCTTGGCATCTCTGTAGTGTTCTTGCACCTCTTCCTTGAGCCTTTTTATTTTGGCTCATTTCCGCTGTGGCGCAACTTCCGGCTGTTCTGCTGTTGCGCATTGCGCAACCCTTTGAATATCGCATTGTGCTCTTTATGCAGGGATCCACCCCCTTTGGTTGCACATGCCGTCATTTGCATTGCGCTGTTGCTCAGCCTGTTTTCAGTGGCGCAACTGCCTCCTGCTGAATATCGCAGAATGGCGCACTTTCGGACTTGTGCACGCGCAACCCTATTGCGCATGGCGCAACCCTTTTGAATATCCAGCCCATAGAGTATAACACAACACTTTTTGGAGAACTGTTAGGAATCTAACTCTCTCCATAAATTCTCGTCTCCCAAATCATTTCAAGGTTAATGTACTGAATATAACTAGCCCAAGTGTAATTTCCAATGAATTTAACAACTGTGTTGTACTTCTGGCTTGCATCTGATGACACCTGACCCTGATGCCTTTACTATACCCATCATGTCTACTATAAATGAATCCTCTTCCTTTAAGCTGACTCCTTTTACAGCAGAGGAAGTACATATCTTGCTGCAGAAACAGTACTCGGGAAAGTCTGAAGACTTGATGAATTAGTCCAAAACTTTTGAAATATGCTGCCACTTTTATTTGTTATTCTTTAGCTTACTTGTTAACGTGTCCATTTCTACAGGTACATTTCTGGACTAAGGACTCTGGCAAAAGTTATTCAAGTTTTTAGGTCTGGAAATAATACTTTGTTTTTTAATAGCCAACCCATTTCCCTCTCTCTATTGTGTCAAAGTTCTTGGATACTCTAGTAGAAAACCAATTTTCAAAATTTTGAAATTTCAGTAATCATATTCATGAATTTCAGTCTGGCTTTAGATTCCTCCATAGCACCCCATAAGTGCTGGTCAAAGTAACCAGTGACCTTCAAACAACAATTGACAGCGATTCTATGATTTGGGAAATTTTTTGATCTCTCCAGAACCTTTGACATAATAAACCATAAATTACTATTGCATAAACTGAGTTTTCTGTGTCCTAATTCATAACTTTATAGTTGGCTAGACAGCTAATTGCTTTACAGATGCTATATGTTTAGATGCTATATGTTTTTTTATGAATGGTACACATCCTGATGTAGCCCCAGCGAGCATAAGTATTCCCCAGGGCTCTGTCCTAGGCCAGCTGCTCATTAATATATTTATTAAAGATTTGATCTCAGAAAAATATAGCTCTGCATTTATATGCTGGAGACACTATATAGTTGGAGTTCAATTTTTTGGATTTGCAATCTAATCTACAAAGAGCATTTTATGAGGTTCAAATATTTTCAGACAATAACCTACTGAAGCAAAATGTGCAGAGAACTCAGTTTATGTAGTTTGGCACTTCTGATGCTGAAAATCTAGCCCTAATTAGAATACCATTACTCAGAACAGTTCCCCTCTTCAGAGAACTTCTCACTAGACGTATGAGGGCATGTGGCTTAATGACAGTTTTATGTGCGATTAGCATATTACAGTTACTATAAAAAAGTAAATGACTGAAGGGTTTTTTTACACCTGAACAAAGGTTGTTTTTCTTATGATGTTAGATTAGGGTTAGTTTAATTAATGATTCTTCCTTTAATAGACTATGATGCTATTATTATCTCAGGGGCTACATCAATTTCTCTTTCTAAACTTGATGCTGCCTATTATAAACTTGAAACAAGTCAAGAGAGACTGGCACCTGCTAATGTGGCTTTTCCAAATGCAAATGTAGACTCCCAAAGAATTTGACACTAAGGACTGGAGTAGTATTTCTGCATAAAAGCTTATTTTTTATTAAGTTAAATGTTAAAACGATTACAGAAAACATCCAGGTGCAAAACAGCAAGCAACAAACTAATTCCACAATCCCAGCACTGCAACAAAGCAAGCCCCAAGGCATAACAAGGGACCAACACTAGCTCCTAACATGTTCCGCTCTAAAAAGAGCTTTCTCAAAGGTTAGCAAATGTCCTTCAGGTGTTTCTTATAACCCCCACAATTAAAGTGATAATGCTCAATTTTAAGAACAATTCATTAGTGCAACGGGTTCAGTAATTAATTAAAAAACGTTCTATAAATACAAATCTTTTCACACATGATCAACAACAACAGCTGTGTACCACATACAATGTAAAGGGCAATACATTTATAATAGAGTGTCAGCACCTGTAATAGGAAACTAGGAAAGTTGCTAAGTGGTATCAATGCAGGGTATATAGTAAATGAATATAGGTTATCTTGGTCACACTTCTCTGTACAGCCTCCAACCTTTCACAGCCCCATCACTACAATATTCTATACTCTTTCAAAAATGCATAAAAATATCAGGGAGCCCTTTGGATTGCCAATATTGTTGGGAATAGGTTCTCTGACACAGAACCTATCCGTATTCATAGACAGTTTCCTATAGCCATATGTGTTCAAACTAAGACCACGTGTAAAAAGATATAGTATGGTCCTCTTTTGGAAACTAAAGGGGATGATATGGGATTTCAATAATTTGCTTTACCATTGAAGCTTGTGGCCTCTATACTTTCATCCATCATTACCAATGCCTGGAGGCTGCATCCGGGTTATGTAGTTTGGCACTTCTGATGCTTAAAATCAGTGTCAGTGACTCAGTAGGTAGCACACTCTCCTCTGAGGCCGGGAGATCAGAGGGCTGTGGGTTCAGTTCCCACATCTGGCACTTGGGTTAATATCCCAGTACTGACACTGTAGTGCAGCATGAGAGGGGTGCTGCACTTCTGAGGTGCCATCTTTCAGATGAGACATTAAACCAAGGTCCCATCTGCCTGGATTGGTGGTAGTTCAGGTGGATGTTAAAGATCCCATGGCACTTATTGAATAGAGCAGGCGAATTTCCCCTGTGTCCTGGCCAAATTTTCCTCATTCATTAAAAATACCACCAACAGCTTAATCTGGTTCAAGGTCAGTTGGCATTCATCTGTATTCCCCTTCCCCAGGTCATGCCTGAAAATAGGCAGGATTTGTCTTGTGCACATACCCGGTCAACAAAAACTAAATAAAATAAACAAATAAATAAATACAATCTAGCCCTAATTTGAATATCATTACCTAGAATAATTCATCTTCAGGTAATTTCTCATTATAAGTATGTGGGTACGTGGCTTGATGAGAGTTTTATCTGGGATTAGCATAGTACAGTTACTATCAAAAAGTAAGTGACTTAAGGTTTTTTGTAGCAGCACAAAGGTTGTTTTTCTTATCATATTAGATTAGGTTTAGTTCAATAAATGATTCTTCCTTTAATAGACTATGGTTCTATCATTATCACAGGAGCTGCATCGACTTCTCTTTCTAAACTTGATGCTGCCTATTATAAACTTGAAACACATCAAGAAAGAGACTGACATCTGCTGATGTGGCAGTTCCAAATGCAAAGTTAATCTCCCGAAGAATTTGACACAGAGGACTAGCAGCACTTCAGGATAAAAGCTTTTTCTATATTCTGTTAAACATTAAAAAGATTACTGACAACATCTGGATGCGAAACAGCAAATATCAAGCAGCAACATAATTCCAACATTCCCAACAGTGCAAAAATCAAGCCCCAAGGTATAGCAAGGAACCAGCACTTGCCCCTAATGTATTCTCAATGGTTAGCAAATGTCCTTCAGGTGTTCCTTATAACTCCCACAGTTAAAGTGACAGTGCCCAGGTTTAAGAACAATTCATTAGTGCAATGGGTTTAGTTATAAAAAATAAAAAAAAATTAAAAATTATAAATACAAATCTTTCCACACATGATTAACAACAACAGCTGTGCACCATATACGTATAGGGCAAAAGGAATACATTTATAATAGAGTGCTAGCACCTGTAATAAGAGACTAGGAAAGTTGCTAGGCAGCGTTAATGCAGTGCACAGTATATGGTGAACGAACATCTTTAAGGGACCTAGTGCTTAGATATAGCACAACTGAAAACTAAAGATTTAGTGGTTTGTTGAACAGTGATTCAGCAGGAGCCCTGTGCCCCCTCACTGCCAGACATGTATTTACACAGTTTGAAAGAACAGCGTTTAATCTTAAATGGCTTAAGTGGGAAGAAATGTCACTTCATGAGTGGACCTGTCCTTTTCAGTGTCTTCATTAGTGATATTGCAGAGGGGCTGGAAGGAAATGTCTGTCTGTTTGCAGATGACACCAACATCTGCAACAGGATGGCTACTCCAAAAGGGGTGCAGGCAATGAAAGGGACCTGGAGAAGCTTGAAAGATGGTTGGAGATGTGGCAACTGAGGTTCAATGCAAATAAGTGCAAAATAATGCACTTGGGTAGAGGGAACCTGGGAAGAGCTACAGGTTGGGGGGAGGAGCTGACTGTCATCAAAGAGGAAAGAGACCTAGGGGTTATCATCTCTGATGACCTTAAGGTATCAAAGTCATGCACAAAGGTGGCAGGGAGGGGCAGTGGCATGCTGGGGTGCATAGGCAGGGATATCACTAGCAGGAGGCAGGAGATGGTGATGCCATTGTGTAAAACATTGGTAAGGCCTCACCTGGAGTACTGCATGCAGTTCTGGAGGCCACACCTGTGCAAGGACATAGATAAGGTGGAGACTATCCAGATAAGGGAAACAAATATGGTGCAGGGCTTGCACCACAAAACATATGAGGAGAGACTAAGGGACCTCAATATGTACTCAGTGGAGGAGAGGAGACAGCGGGAGAACATGATTGAAGTGTTCAAGTACCTCAAGGGTATAAACAAGGTGCAGGTGGGGGACCTTTTTCCAATGTAGAAAAAGTACTAGAACAAGGGGGCACAATATGAAATTGGAAGGGGTAGATTGAGGTAATGTGAGGAAGTTTTTCAATACAGAAAGAGTAGTCGATGTTTGGAATAATCTGTCACAGGAGGTAGTGAGGGCAAGCACAGTGGAGGAGTTTAAGCATGCCTGGGAGTGGGACAGGCACAAGGGAAACTTGAGAGGGGAGGGAGTGATGAAAAATCATTGATCACATAGGGTCAGTGGCCACATACAATGTATAGGGCCTATGGGCAGACTGGATGGGCCTAGCGTTCCTTATCTGCTGACAATTTCTATGTTTCTATGTTTTGTTCCAGGTGCTAACACTCTATTATAAATGAATTCCTTGTACCCTCTTCATCGTATATGGGGCACAGTTGTTGTTAATCACGTGTGGAAAGATTTGTATTTATAAAAAGTTTCGATTTTTAATGGTTGAGAACTGAACTCATTTCATTAATGAATAGTTTTTAAAATTGGGCACTGTCAGTTTAAGTGAGAAGGTTATAAGAAACACATGAAGGACATTTGCTAACCTTTGATAAAGTTATTTTTAGAGAAAAACAGATTAGGTGCAAGTGTTGGTCCCTTGTTGTACCTTTCGGCTTTCTTTTTGCACTCTTGGGGCTGTGGAATTATCTTGCTGCTTGATGTTTGCTGTTTTGCACCTAGAGGGTTTCAATAACCTTTTTCGAGTTTAACTGAACAAAGAAGAATCTTTCATCCAGAAGTGCTGCTATATTCCTCAGTGTCAAATTATTTTGGTGTCTACATTTGCATTTGGAAATGCCACATCGGCAGGTTCCATTCTCTCTTTACTTGTTTCTCTGTTACTATTTAGACCTTGGCAAAGCGTTTCCCAGGTTGCAGTCAAAAAACTCTTTTTCCACTTTAAACTTACAAGATTTATTTTTTAGTCCCCCAGATGTACCTAGCACTGTGAGTGACCTATATAGTTCAATTAGCTAATACCTCCTTGACCAAAAGCACCACCATCCCATTTTAATTTTGACACAGAAGTGTGTCAGATAGAAAACACCTATTATCTACAGCATTTACTTTTGTTCTGGTTGATTACATAGTACATAAGACAAAAAAAAAATGTGCCTCTGCTGTTGACACCCAGATTTGCTTACCTTGCCTATTGTCTCCTCCACTACTCCCACTTCTCCCCATCCTCCTAACCCCTAGTCTTTCCCATGTCTTTTATCCTCTACTCTACCTGCCCACTGTGCTTTTACTTTCATCCCTACACACTATACTATTTGAATGCACCTAGATTAGCTGATCATGTAGGCAATGTTTAGTCCTGAATTCTGCATAAATGGTTGCATCCATTCGTGACTTACTATTACTGTATTCTGTAAGCTCTTGACTTAAATTTTTATTGAAATGATACCTGTATGTTGTGTCCTTATGCCTGTGTATGTGTACCAGGACCTCCTTGTGAATGAGCTTGCTCAATGGAGTATTTTCCTACAATAAACTTGAACTCGAACTTGATTAAAAACAGGCACAGGTCAACAGTAGACACTGAATATGTAATTCCAGTTGTTAAACCCTCTGCGGGGTGACAGACTTTTTCCTAAAAAGCATCAAAGTCCTGGAATTCCCGTCCTCTTCACTTGCATCCTGTTTATGGGCCATTACCTTCACTACAGATTTTGAAAAACTGGTTTAATGATGATCATTTTGTTTGCTGTGATTCTTGCTCATTGATATTTAATCTTCTGGTGCTGTACTGTCGTTGCTGTGTTTTTTTATTTGCTGTATTTTATTGATTGCCAGACTACTGTCTAGTGAAGCTTGAATAACTGCCCCCCCTTAGTACTTTGTATATTGTTTGTACGTAATGCTTTTGTGTAATTGCATCTATTTTTGTAACAATGAATTTCAAGAAACCATTGCAATAAGTAAAAGCTCATTTAGTTTTCACCATCTTTCCGGTTTCAATTAAAATCTTGAAATCCTGCAGAAATAAGTTTTTTGGCCACCCAGCAGACCACATCTATCTAGATGGCCCTAATGATTATCTTCCTCCTTTATGCCCTCTCTGTTTCCACCACATGTCCTCATCAGTCCACTCTGCCTGTCTCAGTGATATTTGAATTCACTCATTGTTTTAGCACAGACCACCTCATCAAGTAGTCCATTGCCTTTGTCCACCACACTTTGTGTGAAAAGTGCTTGCAGACATCAGCCTTGAATATCCCTCTGCCAGCTTTCGAAGGATGTCTTTTTGTGGTTTTAGTTTGTACTAAAGGTGATCAATTCTATACTACATCACTCTATTAATCCAGTGGATATATTTGTACAGTATGTTCCAGTCTTGTCTCCCTCTCTCTTTGTTTCCATACTAGTTTCTCAAACTTTCCTCATAGGCTTTCTACCCCAGCCCATTGGACATCTTGGTCACACTTCTCTTTACAGCCTCCAATCTTTCACAGCCCCATCACTACAATATTCAATACTCTTCCAAAAACACATAAAAATATCAGGGACCCCTTTGGATTGCCAATAGTGTTAGCAATAGGTTCTCTGACACAGAACATGTCCATAATCATACATAGTTTCATTGAGCCATATGTGTTCAAACTTAGATCACATGTAAAAGGATATAGCATGGACCTCCTTTGGAAACTAGTGGAGATGATATGGGATTTCAGTCATTTGCGTTGCCATTGATGCTTGTGTCCTCTATACTTTCCGTCACCATTACCAAGGCCTTGAGGCAGCATCTGGGTTATGTAGTTTGGCACTTCCTGATGCTTAAAATCTAGCCCTCATTTGAATGCCATTACCCAGAATAATTTCCATCTTCAGATAATTTCTCATTATAAGTATGTGGGTGCGTGGCTTAGTGAGAGTTTTATATGGGTTTAACACAGTACAGTTACTTTCAAAAAGTAAGTGACTTAAGGTTTTTTTTTTGTACCAGCACAAATGTTGTTTTTCTTGTTATATGAGATTGGGTTTAGTTCAATCAATGATTCTTCCTTTGATAGACTATGATTCTATTATTATCTCAGGAGCTGCATCAACCTCTCTTTCTAAACTTGATGCTGCCTACTATAAACTTGAAACACATCAAGAGAGACTGGCACCTACTGATGTGGCATTTCCAAATGCAAAGTTAATCTCCCAAAGAATTTGACACAGAGGACTAGCAGCACTTCAGGATAAAAGCTTTTTCTATATTCAGTTACATGTTAAAAAGATTACTGAAAACATCTGCATGCAAAACAGCAAAGATCAAGCTACAACATAATTCCACATTCCTAAACTGTGCAAAAAGGCAAGCCCCAAGGTATAGTAAGGGGCCATCGCTTGCCCCTAATGCATTTCACTCTAAAAAGAGCTTTCACAATGGCTGGAAAATGTCCTTCAGGTGTTCCTTATATCCCCCACACTTAAATGACAGTGTCCAGTTTTAAGAGCAATTCATTAGTGCAATGGGTTCCGTTATTAACAATTTAAAAAACATTTTTTATAAATACAATTCTTTTCACACATGATTAACAATAACTGTGTACCATATACAATGGGCAACATGAATACATTCATAATAGACTGTTGGCACCTGTAATAAGAGACTAGGAATGTTGCTAGCTAGAGTCAATGCTGTGTATATGGTAAAAAGCAAATATTTAATGTTTTGCTGAACAGTGATTTAGGGGGATCCCTGGGCCCCCTCACTGCCAGACAGGCATTCACACAGTTCAAAAGAACAGTCTTTAATCTTAAATGGTTTTAATGGGAAGAAATTTCACTTCGTGCCTATCAAGAAGTTGACGGGGTTCCATGAGGACTAAGGATTTAAAAAAATCCTACCACCAGACTAAATCATGAAGGATTCATTGGAAAGTGTTGAGGCATATGCCACCACCCAAGCAATGAGTATATTGAGCTCATTCTACAAGAAAATGTGGAAATTCTGAAAAAAGTTACTGATGAATTAAAAAGGATGGAGGAAGCGATCAATAAATTTGCCAGTACAAAACAGCTTTGTCAATTACAGGACAGCTTTCTAGAGGATTTGAGGAGATATGATTAAAAAATAAAACAAGTTAAAAGAACAAAATTTGATCCAGACACTGGGGACAATCAGAATAATCAAGTGTTCAACTGTAGTAAAATGGACACAAATACATCTGCACCTAAGTCAATTATAAAACCCAGTTCCCTCTGACTTACTTGATTTTGGTACTGAAGCAAGTGGTGATGAAAACATTGAATCAGAAGTGTTTTTTCAGGGGAAGAGGAAATAGAGGAACTATCAGCCCATTCACCCCCTTTACAATGGAGGAGCCAGAGAATGAGCAGGCAGAAAGCCATCACAGAAAATGAATGCACCACAATGGAAAATACATGGCTGGAAGGGGAGGAGGAACAACGATGGGAAGAGCATGGAAGAGAGGAGGACATTGTAGGGGGAGAGGCGGAAATTGGAATCAAACATAAATAATCTGTCCAGGTATGTTCTTAATAAAACTGAAACTGCAGTACTGAACTGTGGCCTCTCCTTTACTCCAAATGGACATTTTAATGATTTTGAGACAGTGATTGATTTACATAAGATGGTATGTAATCTTAGCTTGAAATAATTTTTCTCTGAAAAAGAGCAGAGCAGTATAGGGAAAGTGATGGAATTAATTTATGGTCAGTGGTTTGGCAGTTGAAATTCAATGCAAAGAAGTGCAAGATAATGCATATGGGGCACAAAAACCCTGGCACAATAAATCAGTTGGGGGGTGAGGATATAGCACGCACCAAGCAGGAAAGGGATCTTGGGGTTATCATCTCTGATGACCTCAAGGTAGGGAAACAGTGTGACAAGGCATCAGGTAAAGCAAATAGGTTGCTGGGATGCATAGACAGGGCATCATCAGCAGGAAAAGGGAGGTCATAATTCCACTATACAAGACACTAGTGAGGCCCCACCTGGAGTACAGTGTACAGTTCTGGAGACCTTACCTACGTAAGGACATAGACAGGGTAGAGAAGGTTCAGAGGAGGGCAACAAAGATGGTGCATGGATTGCATCACAAGTCCTATGAAGACAGGTTGAAGGAACTGAACATGTACTCCCTGGAGGAGAGGAGGGAGAGGGGGGATATGATAGAGACATACAAGTATCTTACAGGGAGGAACAGGGTGCAGGAATACACTATTTTTAAGTGAAAAAGATGTTCTAGGACTAGAGGGCATGGGATGAAGTTGGAGGGAGGATGATTCAGAGGAAACGTGAGGAAGAATTTCTTCACAGAATGGGTGGTGGACAAGTGGAACACCCTGCCAGAAGTGGTGGAGGCTGAAACAATCACGGGATTTAAGAATGCATGGGATAGACATAAAGAAATTCTGGAGGTCAGGGGTAAGGGGCAACAGACTTCTAGGAAAACATAAACCGAACTTACAAGCTCAAATGGCAGACTGCGTGGGCAATAGGCCCTTATCTGCCGACACTGTCTATGTATCAATGTATCTATGTAATGTAAACAACACTAATGTGATTGATGGTGTGTGTGCTTTTAAACCAAAATCTACTTTCTGCCCCCCAGTCCTGGCCCTTTTTAGAATGGTGTGAGGATGATCTGAGGGAAGTGGACAGGTGTATAACCTTTTCAATCCTCAATAATCGGGAGAGGCATGCACTTGAAGGGTTGGGGGAATATAGAGATTACAAAAAACAACAAAAGAAAAGGCATGTGGGGGGCACTGTTATCCAGGATATTGCTAAAGATGAAACTGAAGTAATAAGACAGCTGAGTGATAGTACTTACTATGATAAAATTGGATTTGACAAAACTAATGAATTTAAATGGATTACTGATAACTATTTGGCACTTGCCAGGAGTAACAACTGGCTGCCCACACAAACTATTTAATATTGAATGGATCTACTATGAAATCCCAACAGTCAGTCTCCCAGACTTCATAAGCCAGAGTTTAGGAGACTGACTGTTGGAAGACCAAGAAGGTCTTAGTGCAATGTGGGGGAAGCCCCCCACAACACCCACATGGCACCCCCCATAACTAAAATAACCAACTCTGAGGGGAAGTGGACCTCAGAGTAGGTTACAACAAGTTACAAGGGGGAAAAGAGCGCCATGCAGAAAAGTTGCCCTCCAGAAATAAAACATGGGTCTGAGTGCACTGGTAGCACTCCACGCCATGAGAGCAGCTCGGCCAACCACCGGATTTTCCCCCCTCTTGTGATGCACAGCTAGATGCAGGGTAGCAGTTTGTCACATCCACTACCTTACTCCTGCCGGTACCAGCTTCCATGTGTTGGGCAGGTATGTGTCAGGCAGCCGAACTCGGGATCCTGAATGAGGGGATTCTGAGTTTCAGTGTTTTGTCACAATCCCATAATGAACAGACCATATCCAGTTAGAGTCAGTTATTACTGTCTCCCCAAAATCCATAAAGAAATGGTTAATCCACCAGGGATGCCTACTGTTTCTGGCATTATTTCACTCATTTAGCCCTAGAGATGCAGTGAAGTAAAATTCTGCCCGCGAAGTGGCTGCAAAGTGGGCGCTTTGTGTTGCAATTCTACAACATCATTGGTATCTCACACCAGCACTCTAAAATGTATACTTCTTCTCCTGCTATTGTCAGGAAACATTCATCCCAATCCCGGACCAGCCCCTACAATAAGAACAACTCAGACCAATCAACCAGGATCCCTCTCAATAATCTCACTTAACATATGCAGTCTTCTTCACAAAATTGACTTCCCTTCAGACTTTTGCCTCCCAGCATAACCCAGACATACTAGCAGTCATAGAAACCTGCCTTTTACCTTCAGTTCCAACCATGCTATCACCCTTCCTGGGTATAATGTCTACCAGCTTGACTGAACATTAAAAAGAGGTGGTGGCTGTGCCCTGTACCTTAAGGACATGATCTGGGGGAACTTCATCAACTTAACCCCCCAAACCACCACTGCACAGATTTTTCCTGTGAAGATGCTTCTCGGTGCACTCAATAAAGCCATCACAGTTGTCACAGTCTACATTCCACCGAGAGAGCAAGGTAATGGGCTTAACGCAGTCCTGGAGTTTACCAAATCTCTCTCACCTGATTCAGAAACCATCCTCCTCAGTGACTTTAATATTAACTGGCCTGCTGCAGAGGCAGGGGCATACAGGGACTTGATCGCTGCAGCAAACCTTTCTCAGATGGTTAGCTCCCCAACCATGACAAATTATAAAATGGGTACCAGCACCCTTCTGGATTGGTTCATAACAAGCGATCCCACCAGGATCACAAACACCACTGTACTCACTGACACACTTAGTGACCACTCCACCGTCATCTGCTACTGGTCCAATAAATTCATCAAGCCCCCCCCCCAAAAACCATTACTAGCAGGGTTCTACCTAGAGGCAACCTACTTCATCTCAAAACCTGCCTTCGTCAACAGGATTGGTCCCCAGTTCTCACTGCAACCAATCTGAACACTGTGCTGGAACACTTCATCGGGATCTTCAACCAAGCATGCAACATATTTTCACCTTTTAAGAAGTGCAAGGCCAAAGCCCTATGTAACTCCTGGCTCACCAGAGACCTACTTAGATAACTAAAAGCTCGAGACCACCTTTGGGAGATTGCCAGAAACACCAGGAGACAAGCTGATATTGCTAACTATAAACGTGCACAAAATGACTGCACCAAATATTTCCATGATATGAAGACCACCTATTTCCATAATGCTCCAACTAACTCATGGGGCAACGGTAGGGACCTCTGGAATAACATTAAAGAAGTCACCAGGAAGCAATCTAAATCACCTGCATCAGTAGTCAGCATAAATAGTGAAACTACACTTGACCAGAAACTCATTGCTGATACATTCAATGACACCTTCGTGGACCTCAGTACTGTACTCCCACAGGATTTTTTCGATGAGGTGGTACCTCTTAACCCCCCAGCCACCTCCAGCCACCCTCCCTTCTACTTTAAAGCAGTAAAAATGCATCAAGTCTGCAGCTACATTACCAAAGCCATTTGCAACTCCAGAGCCAGCAGTGACTCCCTCGACCTCAAACTGCTATCACTCACACTTGAAGAAGTACTCCGACCACTGACCAGGATTTTCAACCTCTCCCTCAGCCTCAGCCAGTTCCCTGACTTATGGAAATCTGCCACGGT
This sequence comes from Neoceratodus forsteri, assembly GCA_016271365.2. Classification (NCBI taxonomy): domain Eukaryota; kingdom Metazoa; phylum Chordata; order Ceratodontiformes; family Ceratodontidae; genus Neoceratodus; species Neoceratodus forsteri. The sequence goes on from CM057452.1 coordinate 1,410,098,130, forward strand.
AACCACAATTCATAAAAGTAGTGACAAAACAGCTACTGAGAATTACTGTCCAATTTCCATCCTACCTCTACTCTCCAATGCCCTAGAATGGATTGTGTCAGACCAGCTCATCGACCTCCTAGACAATCACAACATCCTGTGCATGGAGCAATATGGCTTTAGAAAAGGTCATAGCACCTCCATGACACTACTTGAATTCACTGGTGCAATCCATCACTCACTTGATAACAGTCATCTTACTGGGTCCACCTTCATCGACAACTAAAGCCTTTGATACTGTCAACCACAATCTCCTACTTGCCCAGCTTCGACTAGCAGGGCTGTCACTTAACTCAGTGAACTGGTATAAAAGCTACTTAGACAGTCGCTCCCTGAGAGTGAGAATTGCTGGCACAGTCTCAGACCAAAGACCAGTCCAGTCAGGTGTCCCACAGGGCTCAATCTTGGGCCCCCTCCTTTTCAGCCTTTTTCTGAACTCACTGCCAGAATCCTGCCCTGAACAGATCCTACTCTACGTGGATGATGCTGTCATCCTGGCATCCCACCATGATCCAGTCCATCTACAAGGTAACCTCCAACAGGCCTTCTCTGCAGTCGAAAACTGGTTCACAAAACACAGACTTATTTTTAACCAGAAAAAAACAAAGACCATGCTCTTCTGCAGCTCCCAAAACAAGCAAAACAATATCAGCTCTCCATTAAAACCAAGCAAGGAATCACCCTTGAACAAGTTCATACCTTCAAATACCTCGGCCTCACCCTCGACTGTAATATCTCCTATGTCCCACACATCAGAAATGTGGCAAAAGTAGCCAACACCACGATGGGCCTTCTATTCTGACCTAGGAAACATCTAACCCCAGAAGCTCTGTCCATAGTTGTCCAGAGCTCCATCATCAGCATCATTGACTATGGTCTCATTATCTATGGATCTGCCACAACCTCATCTTTCAGGCATGTTTCGACTTCCCTCAATCAAGCCTACCGACTCGTTACTGGTTCCCACCGTCTCATCCACACCTGTGACCTCTACTCCAAAACAGGCTGGCTGCAACTGAACAACCAAATCAAATACCAAACCTGCATCACTGCTAAGAAAATCATGATGGGAAAGGCACCACCAGGAGTCAGCACCCTCCTCAAACTCAAAATCACTAACCGCAACACCAGGAGCTCTAAGCCCCAAATCCTTCAAATTCCCCACTTCTGCACATCCCAAGGCCAAAGGTCATTTGCATACTGGGCTCTGAGTTGGCTGAATGAGCTCTCTAGTAACACCTCATCCACAGCAACACTTGAAGCGTTCAAAAAAAAACTCCGCCACTCCTTAACTGGCACCTCCACCTGTGCTTACACCCCATAACATCTTCATTCCCTATGCTGCTTCTGACCTTATAGGTGTCAGTTTCTGCCCTCTCTTCTTGAACTTACCTGTCCAATGCAACTTCTAATGCACTTGCTCTGTGTCTGTCCTGACAAGGCCTCTCGGCTGCCTCACCCTGACCCTCTACACCTATGCCTTCCCCTACCCTCAGCCCTCTCCCCTTCTTGCCCTCTTCCTCCTATTTTTTCTTGAGTTACTCATCACTCAGTCTGATTTTATCAAGCAAAGTTACTGTCTAAAACTATGTACCTGTAACTGTTTTATGTTTTAGTGTCTGTTACCCTGTAATCAGCATGACATGGAACCTTTGTAAAAGAGTCTTCCTCAAAGGTACTTTGTAATCCTAGACACAAAATAAAAAAATAAATAAATAAAATAAAAAATGCCAAGTGCCCATTGTAAAGCCCCACTTCATTAGTTTGCATTGCAGTTATGACTTGCATTGTTTACTCTGCCTTAATTCGCTTTATGGTGGAGTGAGAATTCTGTTGGCAACCCCACACACATCACATGGCTTACACTAGTGTAAGTCACATGCTTCAGCCAGGCAGGCAGGGAGTGACTCATGCTTGGACGAGAGTTTCACTTTCACCTTGTGTTAGGAGAAAGAGGTTGGGAGAACTTGGAGAGTGAGAGAGAAGAAAAGCTATTTAAAAAAACACTTTAAATCTTTTCATTTTTTTGCTCTAGGTGCTTTTGTTTGAGTATTTGTTGTCTGGATTTGTGTTGGTGCTGTATTTCTGTTTAGTATTTGTTTTATTAATTGTTTCTGTGTGTCTATGTGTGTGTGTTGTTTGTTGTGGAGAGCTTTAGTGATCCTACAATACAGGGTAAGAAACATGGGGGGTTTAGTCAACATGGTGGCGAGTGGGTGGGTGTGTGAATGCGTGGTGGCTGGCTTCATCTGGAATGAAGCACCATATTGAGGGTTCCCCCCTGAAGGAAGAGATACTGGAGTTGGTGCTGCCATGGAACCACCACCTCCTGTGGCACCACTGACCAGTGCCCCCCCGTGCTAGCGGCACCTATGTTGCCCATGCCAGTGGCTGAGCAGCAAGAAGTGAGAAAGGAGGAGGAACCACAACAACTAATGCAGCAGAAGGTTTCTGCACCACCAGTCCTAACTTTAGAGCCACAGCCCCTGGCTGCAACACCATCTGGGCCCCCCTGTCTGTGCCTGGTCCTTCCCACACCTTCTTAGTGTGGGCTTTCTTTTACTGCACTGCCGGAGGACAGCAATGTAGTAAGGTGCAATTTGTGTGGTGTGGAGGTGTGCCGTGGCCCCCGAGGAAGTCACCTTGGCACAGGGGGTCAGTGTACCCATATGTACAATCACCACCACCTAGAGTAGCAGGCTAAGGTTGCCGAACAGCTAGCTGTTCTCCATCAGCACCAGGCCCCAGAGTTAGTGTAGCGTGCTACTGGACAGGACCTGTTATATTCTTACTTAATAATGTCTGTTTACCATAAAAGATTTTGGGTGCCTCAGCTCTATTTCATTTCTGTTGGGTTTGTTGAAAAGCAGGAGTGAGCAGTGCTATGATCTCCTAAACCACATGTGTGCACTGTGAGGTGCACATTGCCCATAAGCACTCTGAAAACATATTATATGACTTGGTCCACTGTTGATGGTGGTGCAAATAAAATATATGTTATATACTGTATTCTTACCTTTATTCTTTGTACCATCAGTAGAGGAACAAGTCATAATCATGTATGTTTTCAGGGAGCTGGACAGTATGTGCACATGACAGTTCACTGCACACATGCTATTTAGCTCATTATTATTGCACTGCTCACTCCTGCTTTTGCATACACGCACACAGCAGGACAGAAATAAAACATTACTAATACCACTAAAATAATTAATTTTTGGAAAGAGACATTATTAAGTCTTGGAAGGGAGGGGCAGCTGTAGAATAAGGGGTGCTAGCTGCACATTCGAGCAGACTTGATAGACCTGTAGGCCATTATCTGCTGGCAAATTTCGTATGTTCGTAAGTCAGAATATAACAAGGAAGGGAATTAATTAATGGCTCACTCAGTCATGTGTGCAGTGCTGCCACACAGTCCAGAGAATTAAAATGCACCCCCAAAATGCTGCTGTCTTGTGTCCAGGAAATTATCCACTACAGACAAAGAGAAATGAAAGTATAACATGGAATGAAAAGTCTCCCTTAATTAATGGCACACTCTGTCATGTGTGCAGTGCTACCACATAGTCCCCAGAATTAATGTGCACCCCCAAAATGCTGCTGTCCTGTGTCCATAAAATTTCCCACTCCAGATGAAGAGAAATGACAGCATAACATGGAATGAAAAGTCTCCATTAATTAATGGTGCACTCAGTCATGCGTGCACACATTCCAATAAGAACTAAGTGCCCTGCTGCTGTTGGAATTTAATGTAATGCTGCTGTTGACCTGACTGGGCTAATGCACAGTGTCTTGTCAAATGGTGTGTTAGAAGGATGACCCGACCATTGAGTTAACCTTCCAAGATTATGTGACTGATAACGCTATTGGTTGCCCAAAGTGTGCTGCTCTGACCACAGCAGGAAGGATTCCTTTTGTGTGTACAGTAATAGTGCCCTTGGTAAGTTAATTAATGTACCTGCCTGGCTCCATCTTTGTTTTGCACAGAACCTGACCGTAAATGTTATATAAATTTTGTTTTCCATATATATACATGTAATCATTGATTTGTTTTGTATCACAGGTCACATAGTTGCAGTTTGTGTGTGCATTTCTGTGCTTTGTTGAGGAATTTTGGCTTTGGAATACTGTCAAGCCTGTGAAGGTAAGCATTTTTTTTTGGGGGGGGGCATTTGCAAGTACATTTCATTAATGTTTTATTATTTGGTTAATTCTTCACAAGTTTTATCTGCATCCTCCAGTCCAGTAATGATGGTCATGTATTCATACTACTTGTTGCGTGTCTCCCGGCCCAAGGTATGATGTTGAACTTGTTATTTGGAGAAAGCAACAGTGACAGCACACAGCATCAGAGTGTTTCCTGCTAAAAGAGATAAAGAAGGAGTTATTAGTACTTGACTGCAGTAACACATTATGTTTAAAGTGTGGCTGTTCCATCCTGTCATATATGTTGAGTAACAGATAGCAAGTTGTCTCACAAAGCCACATGAAGAAAAAATCATCACAAATCACAATCAAAAATTTGGTACCTGTGACCCATACACTGTGTCATTGTCCCGATGTCTTAATATAGGTTACACTGTAAAACACATTTTGTCAAGTCACAACCTGGATCAAACTTTGTTTGACACTGGCATGGCTGCTGCAGCAATACAGTGTGTTATGTGCATGAGGGACAAATGTAGTATGTGACGTGCATGTCACCTGCTTTATACGATTTGCACTCTTTTGAAAACATGAACAACAAAAAAAGTACTGATGAAATAAAAAGTGTATTTTATTTTTTTATCTTATTACAACTAGGATTACAAGTACCTTTGAGCCAGGCTCTTTTACAAAGGTTCCACGTCAGAGAACAAATACAATACAAGTTACAGAAATAAGAACAAAACAATAAATAGGTCGGCATATTAGGTTACAATGGTAGATCAATACAATAGCTAGAATAAGTAGAATGTATACATTGGAACACAGAGTAACAGAGGGAGAAGAAGGAGGGAGGGGTTAAGATGAAGATAAACGTGAGGAGTGAAGTTGGAGAGGGCAGGAATTGCAACCAAAGGGTATGGTCATCAACTGGGAGCAGGCTGAAACTAGTCAGCGAAAAGGGAAAGATCATTGAGGGCTCAGAGGAGGTGGGAGGTGAAGGGGGAGAGTCAGGAGTGGTGAAAAAAAAGAAGAAATAAAAAAGTAACATAGAGGAAAAGGAGGTGGTGGATATGTGGTAGGTGATAGTTGGAGGGAACAAAAACAAGAGGGCTGAGGAGACTATAGGTAGCATTCACAGGAGCTAGAGTTAGTAAGGTGGAGGTGGAGTTTATGTTTGAATGAGCCAAAGGTGGTGGTGGGGGAGATGTCTGGATTGAGCACTTTTAACCAGCTAGGCAATCGGAAGGCAAAGGATCTTTGGCCATGAGAGGTGCGATGGTGGGGAACCTGAAGGAGCTGGTATTCAGAGCCCCTGGTGTTACGTGGCTTTAGTCTAGAACTAAGCAGTGCTTGGACTCCCGGGGGAGCAAGGCCTATGGTTACTTTCTTTGCCATAATGCAGGTTTGGTATTTAATATTATTTAAAAGTTGAAGCCAGCCAGATCAGGCATACAGGTCACATGTATGAGTGAGATGATGAGCACCAGAGATTAGCCTGCAGCCCTTGTTAAGTGATGTTGAAATTCATCTCAGGGCAGTGGCAGAGGCAGAGCCATAGATTATAAGACCATAATCAATAATGGAGACCACCGAGCTTTGGATGACAATCTTCAGTGCTTCTGCAGTAAGGTGTTGTCTATGTTGGTAAAGTAAGAATAGGCACATATTTGCTGATTTGGCAACATTGTCTATGTATGCCTCATAGGAGATATTTGAGTCCAAGGATAACCCTAGGTCTTTGAATGATTGCACTTGCTCAAGGGTGTAGCTATTGCTGGTAGAGATAGCTAGGGGGTAAGATCTATGCTTGTTTTGAGAGCTGTTAAAGAGCATTACTTTTTTTTTTGTTTTTTTATGATTGAGGACAAGCTTATGATGAACGAACCAGTTTTCCACTGCGGCAAAGCCTTGCTGAAGATTGGTCTGCAGGAGCACAGGGTCCTTGTGGGAGGAGAAGATAACAGCATCATCAGCAGCATAGAGGATAATCTGTTCAATGCAGGATTTCGGGAGCGTGTTAAGAAAAAGGCTGAAGAGTAACTGACCCAGGATGGATCCTTATGGGACTCCAGATCAGACCGGTCTGAGGTCCGAGAGTGTCCCAGCAATTTTGACTCCTTGAGATCTGTTTTGCAGATAGCTGTTGAACCATGAGACAGTGTCAGGAGAGAGTCCTAAATTCTGGAGTTGTTGGATCAGCAGACAATGGTGGACTGTGTCGAAGGCCTTGGTCAGATTTACATATACTGCCCTGGTTAAGTGACCCATATTCAATGTGCCGTGCAGTGCTCCAGTGAACTCCAGTAATGCAGAAGAGGTGCTTTGATCTTTTCTGAAGCCATGTTGTTGTGGGCATAAGAGACTGTGCTTGTCCATGTAGTCCGTGAGTTGGTTGGATACTATGCATTCGAGTGCCTTGGAGAGAGGTGGTAGTATCAAAATCGGTCGGTAGTTTGCATGGCAGGTCTTATCCCCGCTTTTGTGGACTGGAGTAACTGTAGCTGCCTTCCATTTGTTAGGGAACTGACCAGTGCTAAGGGAGAGATTGAGAATGTGTGTTAATAGGACTAGAACCTCATCCATAGTGAGGGTTAGGAGTTTTAGATCCAGTGAGTCTCCACTTGATCTTGAGTTTGAAATTGCTTTGGTGATGTGTGTTCGGGCATCGTGCAGGTTAATTTTTTTGAAGTGTAAGGGCAGGAGAGTGGTACAAGGATCATCAGGGATAGCGTGGGTAGTGTCAAGGAAAACAAAAAAGGGAGAAGGATGCTGCTGAGATCAGTAAATGCATCATTAAAGGTGTTCACAATGACAAGAGGATCCAGGGTGATGGCCTCATCAACCTTTAGCATGGATGGGGAGGATTTAGTTTGTTTCCCTGTAACATTTTTGATATTCTTCCAGAAATCCGACCCCTTTCCCCAGGAGTTTGAGAGAGCTTCTTTGTAGTAGGCATTTTTCAGTAGTCGTATGGATTTAGTGCAGTTATTATGGGCACATTTGTAGCTCTGTATGTTATGCTGGGCACCAGAGTCTCTAGCCAGGGCCAAAGATGGTCCCGAGCCTATAGCTGGGCAAGTAGCTCTCCAGTTAGCCATGGGTTGCAGAGTGCTTTGACTTTTCATTTTTTATGCGGGGTGTAGGTGTCACAAGCTGCATTGAAGGAGGAGATAAAGAGGTCAAGAACTGTGTTAACATCTGTTAAGAGGAAAATGGGAGACCAATCAAACCGACTGAGGTAGGATTTAAGGTGTCTTAGCTGTCCACGTGGGAACACTCTGCTAGTGATTACTATAGGTGGGTGGGTGAAAATCATATAAAGCAGGTGACATGCACGTCACATAATATATTTGTCCCTCATGCACATAACACACTGTATTGCTGCAGCAGCCATGCCAGTGTCAAACAAAGTTTGATTCAGGTCATGACTTGACAAAATGTGTTTTACACACCCCATACTTATCGGAAGTGGACAGCCTGTAGGTGGTTGTAGACAGTACTGCATTACGAAAGTCCTCCAGCTAAGGACAGTGTTTGAAACTGTTAACCTGTAAAAAAGAAAATAAGTTGATCGCATTTGTTTCACCACTGCACCTCAGAAAAGCAACAGGAAACATAACACAACTCAAGGAAGTTCCATAGTATGAAACATCAGGACTCATACTCACTTTTAAGTATTGATAGTAAGAAGCCTTGTGGCTGTGGCTGATGGATGTGGTCTCCTATCCAACTTTGTGTGCCATGTCATGTGCAGGACACAGGATGGAAAACTTAGTGGTCATGGGCACATGATGTTGACATTCCCCTCTCAGTATCTGGTGGCTTTGGCTAACAGCAGTTTTCTGATGATGGCCAAGGGGGCACATGATGGCATTCCCTCTCAGTATCTGGCGTCTTTGGCTAACAGCAGTTTTCTGGTGGCGGCCATGGGAGCACATGATGACATTCTCTCTAAGTATATGGTGGCTTTGGCTAACAGCGTTTTTCTGGTGGTGGCCATGGGGGCACATAATGACATTCTCTGCAAGTATCTGGTGGCTTTAGTTAACAGCGTTTTTTTAGGTGGTGGTCATGGGAACAGCTGCAGCCTGTAACACATTCACTATCACTGTCAGACACAGGTGGGATATAGTGTGCACTGTGTTACAATATGACAAACATATGGAATTTGAGTAACTCTGAGTGGGACACTGATTTAACTTTATGAAAAATAAAACGTGTACCATAGAAAAAATGTAACAGCCTTTTAACCACTTCACTTAAAACCTACCAACATCAGCCTCATCATCATCATTATCATCATACAGACAGCTACCCTCATAGTCATCAGTGTCTGGATTGTGCCCACTAGGGAGTTCTTTCTCCATCATGTCATCATCTACCTCACTGGTAGGCCATTTCATGATGCCAGTGTCACCAGGATGGTCCATTTCTCCAACATCGGCACAACCGTGACCATGCTGGGATATAGATACAGAGGTTGCAGTTCAAGCTGATATGTGACCCTGATTCATTTTTATGAATATCAGCTTGCTGACATTTGAAGGAGAGAGGTTTGTATGATGATCCTGAACTATTGCACCACAGCTGAACTGAATACCCTCTCGACACTTTCACTGGAGGGTGGGCATGTCAGGTACTTCAGTGCCACTGAGATCAGCTCTGGCCAATCACTGACCTTTCCACTCCAGTATAAAAGAGAATCATCAGTTACTGACAGATGCCTGTTTTCAGCCAAATATCAGTCAACCATTCACTGTGCTACACGAAGTCCAGTGGTTGATGCATCATCCTGTTCTTCGGACTCATTTATCGCACAAATCTGGACTTGAAACAAAGCACCCCAAAGTGGGTTAATGACAACAGCCTTTGATGACAGACCATCCGGAACTGCAGCCACCTTACAGGATGTGCTTGATACTGTTCCAAACTGACCTTCAGCCTGGTTATGCTGCTGAGGTTTGCTGATGTTGGCATGTGACTTCTGTGCCCCATGAACCAAGCACACCAGTTGCCCACTGACATTTTTTACCTGTTCAGGCCCTCCTTCCAGTAGTGAGGCAATTCCACGTTTGTATCATGGGTCCAGCATTCTTGCTATCACAAAGTCATCACTCTGCTGAATGCCCACGGTGTGCCAATTGTGGTCGAATAGTGTCAGCATGTGTTTCAGCAACACACTGCTAGCACAGTCTCCGGATCCATCAAGGCTATGCTGTAGATTCAGCAATGTCTGCCTCAACACCTGGAAAAGTGGAATTGCTTGACTAATGGAGGCAGACTAGGCACCCACTGCCTGTGCAGTGAGTTCAAAAGGCCTCAAAATTGTTATTACAGAGTCCATGAGGCACCACTGTTCAGTCGTGAGAGATATGGAGGCCCGGAAGTGTCACGGCTAGTATGCATGATGAGATATTCCGAGATGGCTTTGTATTGTTCATACAACCTCTCTACCATGTATAAAGTGGAGTTCCACTGGTTGACAACTTCCAACTTGAGGCAGTGTTGCAGGAGGCTGTTTTGGATCTGCATCTGCTGAAGTTGGTCATGGGCCTTTGCAGAACGTGAAAAGTGAGAACAGATACAGGGTGCAATTGTCAACATTTCCTTTATATCAGGGTGCTGCAGAAACCCTGCACCACAAGATTTAAACAGTGGGTCATGCATGGAACCCGAACAAAGCCACCATTCATGATGCATTTAATCACATTTGACCCATTGTCACTTGCTATAAACCCAGCTCTCTGGGACAGGGGGTTCAGCCACTCATCAGTTTCGGTCAGTAGCAAGTCCAGCATGTTTTCATCAGTGTATGAACAGGTCACACTGTAAATAGCAAGCATTGCATGCTGTTGAATTCCTGGAAGATTGCTACTATGACAGTCTGCCTTACTACACTGATTATTCACACTACCACCAGCACAAAGAACCCGGGCACCTGCTCCCATTGTGCAGTTATACACAGATATGAACTCCCCTTTGTTTTGCTACTGGTTCACATATCCATAATTAAATGGATGAATGGAGAGGAGGAATGTTGAAGGGCATGTCTTACAGAGTCAGCCACAGTACGGTATAACTTGGGGACAGCATGGGTGGAAAAGTATGTCCTGGGTGGGACTTTCCATTTTGGACAGGTGTGTGCCACAAACCACCGGAATCTGGCATTCTCCATGAAGGAGAAGAGCAAAAGATCAATTGCCAGCATTTCAGCTACAGCATCATTAAGTACACATGACACTGCATGATTGGGTGGGTACTTCAGATTATGGGCAAAAACACTGTCCAGCATGGCTGACTTACACTTTTTGCACATGTTGTGACAAATGGCACTGCTCTGCGAATGGCCAGGGGTGGGGTGTGGACATGTGATGAAGAGGACTGCACAGGTGACAAATCCCCAAATGAAGTTAGAAACATAGAAACATAGAAACATAGACTTTGACTGCAGATAAGGACCACTTGGCCCACCTAGTCTGCCCATTTCCCTACCTACAGGATAAGCTGCAGATCCTATTTAACCAACAGCTTATTTTTTCCTACCCACCACAAAAATTGCCTTGTGTCTGTCCCATGCATTCTTGAATTCTCCCACAGTTTTAGACCCCACAATCTCCTCAGGAAGGCTGTTCCATGCATCCACCACCCTCTCTGTAAAAAAATACTTCCTCACATTGCCCCTGAGCCATCCCCCCTCAATCTTCAGATTGTGTCCCCTTGTTCTTACACATCTCTTTTTCTGAAAGATGATACCCTCTTGGACTTTGTTGATTCCACTGAGGTACTTTTTGTTTCTATCATGCCCACCCTCTCCCTCCTTTCCTCAAGGGTATACATATTAAGCTCCTTTAGTTTCTCCTCATATGACTTCTCTTGCAGACCCAGCACCATTTTAGTTGCCCTCCTCTGTACTGCCTCCATCCTGTCTATGTCCTTGTGGAGATGGGGTCTCCAGAACTGGACGCAGTACTTCAGATGAGGTCTCACCAACTGTCTGTACAGAGGCATAACAACTTCCTGTTTTCTGCTGGTGATGCCCCTTCCTATACATCCCAGTATCCCCCCAGCTCCCCCTACTGCCTTCTCACGTTGCTTGCTAACCTTAAGGTCATCCGATATGATTACCTCCAGGTCCCTTTCCATTTTTGTTGTTGTTATTACTACCCTTCCCCATTGTGTAATCTTTCCCTGGGTTTTTGTTTCCCAGGTGCATTATTTTGCACTTCTTTGCATTGCATCCAAGCTGTCATACTTCTGACCATTCCTCCAACCTTGCCAAGTCCCTTCTCATCTTTTCCACACCTCCTTGTGTATCAGCCCTGTTTCAGATCTTTGTGTCATCTGCAAAGAGGCATATTTTTCCTTCCAGTCCCTCTGCAATGTCACTTATAAAGACATTAAAAAGGACTGGACCCAGTACTGAACCCTGCTGTACCCCACTAGTAACCCCTCTTTCTTCTGAGTGGACTCCATTTACAATTACCTGCTACGTCCTGTTGTCCGGCCAATGTTTTTTGCAGGCTATCACCCTAGGACCCACTCCCAGGCTGGTTAATTTGACTATTAATCTTTTGTGTGGGACTGTGTCAAATGCCTTGCTAAAGTCTAGGTAGGCCATGTCCACAACTCCTCAATGGTCTACTACTTTGGTCACCCAGTCAAAGAAATTAATTAGACTCATCTGACATGACCTTCCCACTGTAAACCCATGCAGCCTTGGGTCCTGTGCCCCACTGGCCTCTAGGTACTCAACAAGTCTTTCCTTCAGAAGTGATTCCATCACTTTCCCTACCACAGAGGTCAAACTGACAGGTTTGTAGTTTCCTGCCTCTGTCTTGCTCCCACTTTTGTGAATGGGAATCACACCCGCCTTCCTCCAGTCCTTAGATACCACACCATTCTTCCATGATTTGTTAAAAAGGGTAGTCAGTGGTGTCACTAGTTCTCTCCTTAATTCTTTTAGAATTCTGGAGTGAATTTCATCAGGCCCCATTGCTTTGTCCACCTTCAGTTTTAGGAGTTCTTTCGGAACCCTTTCTTCTGTGAAAGGACTGGGATCGGCCCCCCCATCCAGAGTCCTTCTGTTAATTGGATTAGGCACCTCCCCCTCCTCCTCTACATAGAAACATAGAATTTGATGGCAGATAAGGACCGCTTGGCCCTCCCAGTCTGCCGATTTCCCTACCTACTGGATAAGCTGCAGATCCTAGTTAACCAGCAGCCTACTTCTTCCTACCCCCAACCCCTAGAATGGCCTTATGACTGTCCCATGCATGCTTGAATTCCACCACTGATTTTGACTCCACAACCTCCTCCGGAAGGCTCTTTTGTGAATACTGAGCAGAAGTATTCATTCAGTATCCCTGCTTTTTTACTGCCCCTCTCTGCCCACCCACCGTCCATTCTATTCAGCCTCACTATCCCACCCTTTGTCTTTTTATGTTCCCTGATATACCTATAAAAGGTTTTATCGCCCTTCCTAACTGAGTTGGCTGTCTTTTCCTCAGTTTGGGCCTTTGGTATTCTGACAACGCTCCCTGCCTCCTCCTGCCTTAACTGGTACAGTTCTCTGTCCTGCTCCTTCTTCATTTCCTTATACTTCCTAAATGCTATCTTTTTCTTCCTAATCTTCACCGCTACCTCTTTTGAGAAACATAGTGGCTTTTTCTTTCATTTTGATTTGTTTATTTGGTTCACACAAAGGCTCATTGCCTCTGTGATGGCAGTTTTGATGTTTCCCCATTGTTGCGTCACCCCTCCTTCTATCCTGTTTGCTAGTGCTTTTCTAAGGCACTCTCCCATCTTGACAAAGTTAGCTCTGCTGAAGTCCAGAACCCTCACTTTTGTATGGCTTGATTCTGTAGCTGAGTCTATCATGAACCATGCTGGTGGTCACTTGTTCCCAGATGGCTACCCACTTCTAGATCTGAGATCCTCTCACTGTCCCCATTTGAGAGTATGAGGTCTAAGATTGCTCCCTCATGAGTGGGTTCCAAAACTAGCTGTCTGAGGCATGCCACCTGAAGGGCATCAAGAATGGCACTGTTTTTGGATGTGGCTGCAGCAAAGGTGCTCCAGTTAACATCTGGCATATACAGGTCCCCTATCAACAGTATCTCCCCTTTCTCTGCCATCCTAAGGATGCCTTATATCATATCATTGTCCATTCCCTTCCCATGACATGGGGGTCTGTATACAACCCCTGTTCGGATTGTGGTGCCATTTCCAGTTTCTAAGGTGACCCACAGTGCCTCCTCTCCTCCCTTTTTACTCTTTTGTTCAGTTGCTTTTATCCCTTCCCTTACATAGAGAACTACCCTCCCTCTCTGTCTCTCTTGTAGGTTGTGTACCCTGGTATGTTAACATCCCAGTCATGGTTCTCTGTGTGCCATGTTTCTGTGACTGCTACACTATCCAGGCATCCCTCTTCCATCAAGGCCACCAATTCAGGGAGCTTGTTGCCCAGACTATGGGCATTGGTACTCATTACCCTCCATCTCTTGATGGCCTTACCCCTTTCTGCCCCATCCCTGTTCTTATTGTGTTTGTCATTTTCTCCATTTACCCCTGCCCTTCTCCCTATCAACATCTCTATCTTGGTGTTTACCTCACTTACTATCCTGATTTTTTTGGAGGGGCTAGGATTTCCCTTCTCCTTTCCAGCGCCCCCCCTTGTTTAGTTTAAATGCTTGCCAATGAAGCATTTAAACCTATCACCTAGGATCCTGGTTCCCCTCCTGGACAGATGCAGACCATCCCACCAGTATAGGCCTGCATCCCTCCAGGTGGACCCCCAGTCCCCAACGAAGCCAAATTCCTGAGCTCTGCACCAGCTTTTCAACCACTGATTGATTCCCATGGTGTGGAGCACCCTTGTCTCACCCATGCCATAGACAGGCAGCATCTCGGAGAAGGTTACCCTGCGTGATACTTGTCTAAGGCCCCTCCCCAACTCCACAAACTCTTCCTACACTGCTCTGATCCCTTCCTTAGCCAAGTTATTTGTTCCTAGGTGGACAATGACATCCAGCTCCCTCCCCTGTGCAGCTACTCTGGCGATCCTGAAGATTTACTCCCTGTTTCTCCAAGCCATGGCACCAGGAAAGCACCTTACCTCCCTCTCCCCTTCCTTCCCCAGTTCTACCTTCCTAACAATGGAGTCCCCCACCAGGAGTTGTTTCTTTCCCCTGTGGAGTCCCATGCCACCCTCCTGTGAGTCTTCTTTGTGGAGGTTTCCAGCATCCTCCTTGGTCTCCACTGTGGGTGCCTCCATAGAGGAACCACACTTTGCCAGAATGGCATATGAATTGTAGAGAGGTACAACTGGAGGGATGTGCCTCTGTTTCACCACCCTCACCCTCCCTTAGCCCACTTTGGTCCAACCACTCTTCTTTCTTGGCAACCTCTGAGGCATTGGCAGTGGCCCTGTTGGTCCCTGGGTGGGAGTGGAGGTCCCACAAATCCTGGCCAACTCAGCCTGGAGATGAACAACCTCCTTACTAAGCCCAGAGAGGTGCCTGCAGATGGGACAACACCGCATCCTCCAGAACATCTCCCGGAAGACTGCTGCTCCACAGCCACTGCACTGTACCACTACCACCATGTCTTATTTCTGGCCCCTTACCTGTTGTTTGGAATACTTACTCTTTCCTCTGTTTTTTTTTCTCCCTACTTACTTACTTACTGCCTCTGTGCCTTTTAAGCTCCTGATCTTCCTGTTCTGAGACAAGAAGTTCCCATATTTCTCACTAGTCTCCTTACCTGCTCAGAGTCAGACCTCCAGCAGCTAGTGGGGGATGGAGAGCTACTCTTTTCCTTCAAGGATGGTGAGTCTTTGGTGGCTCTGTGATCACTCACTTCCTGCTCCCAAACAGGAAGTTCCTGTTGTCAGTCAAATCCTGTGTCTATAAAAGTAGAACTGGTTTAGGGTGGGGGTTGGAGGGGAAGGAAGGAGGGCAATATAGTCCCAGTAGAGAAGTTCAGTTATAACAGCAGCTCCTTCCTCCTGGTGTTCTCTGACTGTTCTCTGGCAGAAGCTGTCTAGGGCAGTGTTTAAATCTGGCTTTAACCTGGCTTCCTTCTAGCTAAGCCACTCCCCCTACTTTACAAATCTTTAGTTAATGGCACAGATAATTCCCTTCAGCCGCCTGTGACAAAAACCTACATAACTGCACAGATAACTATTCACTTCAGCCATCTCAGACAAACAGACTAACTTTTTTAATTTTGTTTTACCCTAAATTGAAAGTACTAGTAGTAGAGTTCTAGTTCTTTAGTCTCAGTAGAGAAGTTTAGTTATAACATCAGCTCCTTCCTCCTGGTGTTCTCTGCCTGTTCTGATTTAAATACAGGGGTTGATGTTCCACTTGCACTAGACATATTGCATTGACCACCACCACCACCATTGCTACTGTAACCACCACTTGACAAGGTTTCAAAATCATTATCATCCCCCTCATCATGCCTGTAGTAATCCTCTGCTGTTATTTCATCATTGCTGCAGACATTCCTACTTGGTCTTACAGTCATGGAAGGGGATAGCATGCTCATTAAGGTTGATGATGAGGGTAAATGCCCCACTATGGCATTAGCTGCCATCTGGTGCCAGGTCCACAGTGGCAAGTGCCTGTTCCTAAGATGTGTATGCTGGCCCCCCATGCCCAGATGACTCCTGTTTTTCCCTTGACTCACACGCAAATCTGGCAGATTGCAACTGGCTAATTATTTGCATCTTGCACAAAAAAATCCAAAACAAGGGATTGTGATGGCCTACCTTCAACATGTCCCTGGTGCTGCTTATTGGACTTTGTTTTTTTTTTAACCCCTGAAATGGGGGGGGGTGCTACATGATTTTTCATGCTGGAGACTCTTGGACTCGAACTGACCACCATGACTACCTATGATTATTAGCGGGTCATCATCTTTATCATCATCATCAACTGGAACTGCTAAATCACAACTTTTTTGAGGAGGGGGGGAGTTTAACGCCAACAGAACCAGACACAGCCACCTTGACTTTCTTTTTCTCCAGTTCCCAGCAGGGGTCACTGACATCATCATCATATTCATTAACATCATCCACATCCACATTTTCTGCTTGGTTGCTGTCATGTGGACTACATGTTGCAACCACAGCAACAACAGCATCATCAGATTCATCATCAACACCACCATCACCTGATATTTTTCCACCACACTGTGAATCATTGCATGGCAAATGTGTAACCTGAACCCCGGTGGAAGAAATGTGACATTGTGTGTTATCATTGCCGTGATGATCAGAATCCTCATGTTCAGTTACCAATGGGATGTTACTGGGGAGTATGACATCATCTTCATTGTCACTTACCACTTTACACTCAACGATATTTTTGGACACGGTCAATTGGTCAGAAGTGGAACTTGAGACAGCAATACTCATACCACCAGCAACTGCACTAACACCACCAGCTGGGACAACATCATCTCCTCCAACTTTGAGTGAAGCTACCGATTGCGCTGTAAAAAACATTGAAAGAGAAATACTTTTCCTCACATCAGCAATGCACTTCTGCTAGTGCATACTACCATGCCCACAGACAATCTTACCACTGGCAGCAGTGCCATGGTGAGAAACAGCTTTGCTTGCACGTCTCTATGTGGGCATTTTTGGGAATCAACAAGAATATTCTAAACAAATTTCGATTTTGGAACATTCACTGTGGGCCGCTGGATGTCAAGCCTAAAAAAACAACTGTGGCTTCAACAAGAGATACAGATGTAAAGTCACAACTAGTTCAACAACACCTTAACTAACCAGTGGTGCTCAAGTCACAATACAGTCTGGAAAAGAATACCTTTTGCCGGTTTGGGGTGGGGGCACTGTGACTGCAGATTACAGTAACAGTGCAAAACCAAGATACCACGATGGCAGTACAAAATCACGCAAGTGCAGTGGATAGTAGGTCACATCGCTGCAGTTACACTGTGGCACAATAAAATATGTATTATTTGATGTCACACACACACACACACACACACACACACACACACACGCACACGCACACGCTATGTGTAAGCAAATTACGTATTTTAAACAACTTGAAATGATGCACTGCTGTACCTGGTCCACAACACAATCAGCCAAAAAATGTCAACAATTACTGAAAATTTTACCGTATGTACATTAACACAGTTATACAAGTAAAATATAACCTAAAAAACAAAGAACTTCCTATTTCTCCAACTTAAATCTACCTATAACACAGATACGCCCCTTCCTCAAAGCACACTTCAACTGTCTGTCAGTACACAGGCTGAATGTTGTACATTAACATTCAAAATCCACACGCAAACAATAAACACTTGATGACATGAGCACAGGAGGGCTTCCTACAATCGATGCACTAAAGTTTGAGCAAAAAAAATTTACTCAGAAAGGCTTTTTAATAGATTTTAGAGGGTTTGAATCGCAGAGAGCTCTCAGTGCAAACTGTCTCCTACAGCTACCTACACAAATTACCCTGAACTGAGGCTGTGCAGAACAATCTGGAGGCCATGTGGCCTACAATCCCATGAATCACTGCAAAATTCACCTTTGGAGCTCACCAACAAGGTGAAGTGATGCAAAATACGTTGATTTCAATGTACTTCGCCTTAAAATTAGTGGAGCAGTGGCTTGGGGAAAGCAGAATAATACAATCATTGCTTTCAATAGACTTTGCGTTCCTCATTATGATGCAAAGTACTCCTCTTTGTGTTGCGGAGTACTTCATGAATTCTACATTACTCCACATCCACATTTTCTGCTTGGTTGCTGTCATGTGGACTACATGTTGCAACCATAGCAACATCATCATCACCAATATTTTTGCACCACAGTGTGAATCATTGGATGGCAAAGACATGACCTCAATTGCAGTGGAAGAAATATGACATTGTGAGTTATTGCCGCCATGATCAGAATCCTGTCCAACTACCATGAGGGTGTTACTAGGGAGTATGACATCATCTACACTGTAAGTCACAGCTTTAGACACAACTATATATTTTGAAATGGTTAACTGGTCAGAAGTGTAACTTGAGGCAGCAATACTCATTCCAGCAGAAACTGCACTAACACCACCATCTGGGACATCATCATCTCCTCCACCTATGAGTGAATCTACAGAATGTGCTGTAAAAAACACTGATAGAGAAATCCCTTTACTCACATCAGCTATGCACTTCTACATACTACCAAGCCCATACACAATCTTGCCACTGGCAGCAGTGCCATGGCCAGAAATAGCTTTTTTTGCATGTCTCTTTGCAGGCATTTTGGGGGCTCACAAAGAAAATTGCAACTGAATTGAGATTTTGGAACTTTCAATCTGGCCTGGTGGATGTGAAGCCCAAACAAACAACAACTGTGGCTTGCAGATGGAGACTGGGCACTAAACAGATGCAAAGGCACAGACAGATTAGATTACACTGTGCAATCAAGAAAAGATGCAGAGGCAAAGTCACAACAACACCTTAACCACTGCTGCTCAAAAGTCACAATCCAATATGGAAAAGAATACCTTTTGGTGGTGGGGGTGGAGGGGGGCAGTGCACTACAGTAACAGTCCAAAACCAAGATACCACAATCCATAAAGCAGTACAAAATCATGCATCTGTGGTGGATAGCAGGTTCACACTGCTGCAATTACTCTGTGGCACAATAAAAGGTGTCTGTGATTTGATGGCATGCATCGCACACACATTCACGTACACACTACAAGTAATGCATGGAAAATAGAAAACTTCAGTAATATAACAAAATCTTTTCAACAAATTGAAATTATGCACTGCTTCACAAAAAAATTTCAAGAATTACTGAAAATATTACTGTGTATACATTAACACAGTTATACAACAAAAATATAACCAAAACACAAAGGGCCTGATTCTAAAAGAGTTACTCCTGGCGCAACAGCACTTGCGCCAAAAGGAATGATGCAAGTAGCAAGTTACGCCAGCAGTTGTGATGTACAGGATTCTACAATGTGGCCTGCGATATGTCTCAGGCCACTGGCGCCAAAGAGCAGTTACGGCAGCAGTTGCACCATAACCCCCCGTGACATGGTGTTAGGGGGTTTATGGCAGCAGTTGTGCCCTGTTCTAGTAGGGCAGCAACAAAGTCCCCAGTGTTGGAATTCTACAAGAACCAGCAACATAAGTTGCACCAGCAGGGTGTAACTGTACATACATTCTCCGGGGGTTCAGGAGACCCACTGCACCCATCCCAGGATTCCCCCCATGCCCAGAACACCCCCATTGGTGCCCCACAGGGCAGTCCACAACCCCTCCAGCCCCCATACCCCCAGCAGATGTGCCCAGCTGGGCATCATGCACCCCCAGACTCCAGAACCCCCAAACCCTCAATGCTCTGCAGGCAGCCACACACATCATGCCCATACCCCACAATGCTAGTGCCCCACAGGGCAGCTGTGTCCCCCCCCATCCATGCCCCAACCCAATATGGTGCTGCATATGGGGCATGGATAGGGGGACAGGACACTGCTGCCCTGTGGGGCTTAGGGAACACTTATGCTTGCTGGGGGGTTGTGACTTGTGACTTGCTCTTCGGGTATGCCCTTTGTTAGTGTATCTATCCGCATGTCACAAGTCACGGGACTTAGCCACGGAGACCCAGCCCCTTCCTGAATAGGGTGCAGGGTCCATGTCACAGCGGCATTTGGTGCAAGTCGCCTTTGGCGGCGACTTGCGCCAGTGCTTCTAGAATTAAGCTGAAAGACTGCCCTTTTCTCCTCGCCTTTTTCTCCTCACCAGCCTAATTGTTCTCTCTCTCTCTCTCTCTTATCCCATCCTATCTTATCAACAGTTGGCCCATCCATCCCCTTATTCTTCCTTTCCCAACCTCGGATAGGAGCGCACTACCCTGGGTTGTGACATCCTACCATGCCCCGTACTTTATAGCATTCACTCCCGGGGCTCACACATACTCCTTTTCTCTATCTACCTTCTCTACATCCCATTTTACCAACTCCTTTCTGTGCACCGTGCCCTCCTAGCCTTTCTTCCCCTACATCCCTCCCTCCCTTTCCCCCTACCTTCACCTCTACCTGGTGAATATTTTTATATTTTTTCTTCCGTTACTTCCTCCTGCAACCCTAGATAACCTGCTTTATTTTCCTATAGACACTTCTATGTATGTAAATACTGTGTAATCTGTACAATATCTGTATAATTCCATGTACATATGAACTTCTTTTTCTTCCTCTCTGTAAAGAGTATTATCTGTATTGCCTTATAAATACCTGTGTTGACCTGTATATACAATTGTTCATGCTCCACCCAGGTTCATCTTGCAAATGAGCTTCTGCTCAACGATGAACGCCTGGTTAAATAAAGACTTGATTGATTGAATCTACCTACGCCACACAGATACGCCTCTCCCCCAAAGCACTCTTCAAGTGTCTGTCAGTACACAGACTGAATGTTTAAAATTAACATTCAGAATCTATACACAAACAATAAACACTCGATGACATGAGTGCAGGAGTATTTCCTACAATCAATGTACTATGTTTTGAGCAAAAAAAAATTGCTCAAAAAGGCTTTTTTGAAAGCTTTTATAGGGTTTGAATTGCAAAACTCTGAGAGCAAGCTGTCTCCAGCTACCACTACACAGACACTACACATAACTGAGGCTGTGCAGAACAATCTAGAGCCCATATGGCCTGCAATCCCATGAATCACTGCAAAATTCACCTTCAAGCTCAGTAACAAGGCGAAGTGATGCAAAGTACATTGATTTCAATGCACTTCACATTAAAATCATCCCAAAATGGTCGGGGGAAGGCAGAGTAATGTGAAGTGCATTAAAATCAATGACTTTGCGTTCCTCATTATGACGCAAAGTACTCCACTTCGCATTGCAGAGCACTTCGTGGATTTACCACTGCTCCGCAAATTGCATTGTGGAGTGAATTTCAGCCACTTCACCCACCTCTGTTTAGCTCTTAGCTAAAGTAGTTGACTTGCATCTTGCAGAACTGATTAAAGAATTGACCTCTTGCATTAAAGACAAAGGAGAGATTTTATGTGTCTTGGAGGATATTGCAATTGAAGATGATAGTTTACTGATTGCTTTGGATTTTGAAGCTTTATATTCTAACATCCCACACAAAGATGGGCTTAAAGCTATGAAATATTTATTTAAACAAACATCCTGTTTTGGATCCTTCCACTGAAGTCCTTTTAATATTGGCTGGATATGTTCTTACTTTTAACAGTTTTTATTACAATAAAGAGTTTTATCTATCAAAAAAAGTTACAGTAATGAGTGTGAGTTTCTCACTCAATTATGCCAATTTATATGTAGGTAACTGGGAAAATTACATCGTCCTGAATAGAGGTGGGCAAAGTGCTCTCACTTTGCTACACGGAGCACTTCATGTATTAACCCCCAATTCACGTAGTGCTCCATAATGCGAAGCGTATTACTCCACCTTTATTTTTTCATCATGAAGTTCATTGAAACCAATGGATTTCACGCTACTTCATTTAGTTTTACAGCCTTCCCTTAATTGTAACGCGAAGTGCCATTGATTTTGATGGACTTCACCTTTATATTGCTATTTGAGGCAAATTTTGCATTGATTCATGGGATGGCAGGTCACATGGGCTCTATATTGTCTAGTGCAGTCTCAGTTCTGCATATTGTGTGTAGTGGAAAGCTGAAGATGGTTTGCTCTCAGAGCTCTGAGAATCAAACCATCGACAAAGCTTTAAAAAATCACTTTTGATCCAATTATTTTGGTCCAAATTTAGTACATCAATTGAAAGAAACCCTCCTGTGCTTAGATCATCGAGCACTGATTGTTTTTCAGTGCATTTTGAATGTTAATTTAGACCATTCATTCTGTGTACTGATAGACACTGTTGAAGTGTGCTTTGGAGAAGGGGCATATCTGTGGTGGAGTGAGATTCACATCATGAGAAATGCAGTCTTCCTAACTGTTTTGTACTAATAGTGTGTGTTAGTATTTGTGTGTTAATGTACACACAGTAATACTTGAAGTAATTTTTGATAATTATTTTCTATTTGTTGTGGTGTAGTGCATATTTTCATTCTATTTAAAAAAATTGATTATGTAGTGTACTGAACTGTTAAATTTTCTGTGCATTACCTGTAGTTTGTGAGTGTGTGTGCATGCCATCAAATCAGACACATTTTGTTGTGACACACAGTAATCACAGCACTCTGAATCTGTTATGTATCTGTGGTAGTTTTTACTGTTTCATGCTATCTAGATAGTGGACTTGTATTGCAGTGCTCCCCCCCCACCGGCAAAAGATATTATTTTTCCAGTTTTGGATTTGTGTAACTACTGGTTAAGGCATTGCTGTTTTGCCTGTACGGCTGCTTCTCAAGTGTAATCTCCATCTGCCTGTGTGTTTCCATCTGTTTATGGCTTAATCTGTATCAATAAGCCACAGTTGATTTTTTGACTTCCCATCCACCCCAAAGTTCAGAAATCTAAATTTTTTGTGAATTTTCTGTGTAATTCAAAATAATTCCTGCAAAGAGATGCAGATGCAAAGATGTTTCTGGCCATGACACTGCTGCAACTGGCAAGAGTGGACATGGGCATGGTAGTATACAGCAAAAGTGCACAGTCGATGCCAGTAAAGAGATTTATCTGACTATGTTTTTCACAGTGCAATCAGTTGCTTCAATGATGGTTGGAGATGCTGTTGTCCCCACTGGTGGTGGTATTGAAGTTACTGATGGCATGAGTATTGCCCCAAGTTCAACCCGTGACAATGTAACAATGTAAAGGGGGCAAAATTTGAAGCTAGACAGAGAACAGATCGGGCAACATCAGAAAGTATTTTTTCATGGAGAGGGTGGTGGATGCATGGGCAAACAAAAACTAATGCTTCATGTTATGGTGTGATAGTAGCAGTTGGATCATGGCCATAATTTGGACTTGGTGACCCTCGATGCGCTCCAACCTCTGCTCCAGTTTCGCAACCCTGTTGTTCAGGTGGTCCAACTCACTTCACATCAGACCAAAATTGGCCTGTGTGGCAGGTATTCTGGCAGGGTTGCCAGTATCCCCTGCAGGTTCTAGAGTAGCGCTTGCTCCATGGCCCAACCATGCTTGATCCCTTGTGCAGGTGATGGCCATGCTGCTACCTGTTGCCCAGCAAGGACAGCAGGTGCATTCCATCCCTGTTCAGCAACATTGTCCTCCCATTGTGTATGGTGGTGGTTTGCAATGTGAGTGCACTGCCCACTTGTCCCCAGATGTCTTCTTTCTCACAAAACCTCTTTTTTCAACACTAGGTAAGGCAAAAGTGAAAGTCTTTCACTATCTTGCCTGATTAACTTCCTGCATGAGCCATGTGACTGGCAGACTGTAACACATGTGATCTGTGAGCTGTTTCAATTATGACTCACTTCATGTTCAGCAGAAACCAATGTGAAATGAACACAAAGTCACCTTAACATGAAGCTATAATGGGGCGAAGTCATTATACGGTGAAGTAATGTAATTCTATGGGGACTTCGCATAGCGTTTAGCATCACAGCATGGATGACTTCACCCCAACTTCGCTGGTGGAGTTAAATTTTGCTGTATCTGTCTCAGAAGGTTGCACACTCACCTCTGAAGCCTGGAGATCAGATGGCTGTGGGTTCTATCCCCACGCCAGGCACTTGAGTTAATATCCCCAATACTGACACTGTAGTGCAGCATGAGAGGGATGCTGCACTCCTGAGGTGCTGTCTTTCAGATGAGACAATAAACCGAGGTCCCATCTGCTGGTTCTGGTGGTTGTTCAGGTGGACATTAACAATCCCACGGTACTTCTCAAAAAGAGTAGGAGAATTTGTTTATTCAAAAGCCAGAACAAAATATACAAAAATGTATTACTTTATAAAAAATCACAAAGAAAGAAAATCAAAAACATAAATACGTATTACATCATACATTAAATTTAAACCTAAATAATTCATATTGATATAACCCCCCCCCCCAAAAAAAAAAAGTAGGGGAATTTTTTACTCAGAACTCAAAACAAAATGTACAAAAATGTATTACAACATACAAAATCATAATGAAAGAAAATCCAAAGCAGAAAATATTACATCATACAATAATTTTAAACATAAATAAATTATAATGACATAAACCACCTTCCCCTCCCCACTAAAAAGTAGGAGAACATTTTTTTCAACATTCAAAGCAAAATATAGAAGAATGCATTTACTCCACACAAAATCATAAATGAAAATAAATAAAAAAAAATAAATCAGTATTACATCATACATGAGACTGCAAAAAAAGAAGCATTCAGATTTATAAAACTTCCCAAAAAGAGTGGGGGAAGTGTGTATAAATATAAAACAGTGTCAACTCACACAACACTACTGTACAAATCATAAATAACTCAAAGCATTATAGTCATACTGTTTCTAAATTTCATTTAAATAAATATTTATATCCTCAATAAATCCTAATACAGAAAAGAAACACCCCCCACCAGAGTTGGGAAATTTGTTATTCCAAAATTCAAAAGTAAAACATACAAAATTATAATACAGCATACAAATCACATTAACAAAAAACACAGAAAGAGTATATCATACAAAATCAATGAGAGGGAAAAGAAATCCTGCATTAGTGAAATGTGCTACATAGATAATAAACCTAAGTAATTTGAATTAAGAAAAGGGGACATCAGTGCCATTACCTACTTGAGTGTCAAACCACTAAATACAGAAAACCATCATCCTGTATCTAACCAGTTTAATAATTTCCATTTTTTTTCCATAAATATGGGAAGGAAGCCTTTCCTGTTCTTCCTTTTTGATAGTTAAAATGCCATCCCTGATTGTCCAAAATAATTAGTCTGGAGTCACAAGGTATTGTTGTAGATCCTATTTGCATCTGGCTTGCCAAATATAGTACTTAATGTATCCTAAAATACCATGCAATATACCAGTGTCATATTGTTTCTTAATATGGGGCCCAGTGTCTCATAACAAATTGTCAGAGTTTAAACCAATAAACAGGGAGGAAGTCCAATGGTTAGATAATATCAACCAAAATTGTTGAATATAGGGACATAAAAAGAACAAATGTTCCATTGTTTCAAGAGATGCTTGACACATACTGGATCTTGGACAAACTCTCTCTTCTATACTTTTGTTCTTTAAGTTACCCTTCACATTAAGCTTACCATGGACATCCAACCATGTTACATCACACATAAAATGAGGCACTGTAGAGTATAGCAACATGGCTTTAACATTTGAGAGTTCAGAATGTGATCTATTCACAAATGCTGGAAACTGGAAAAAATAGATACTTTGGATAGACTGATAGAAATCGTTTCTTGTAGTGTGTACAATCATTGATTTGGTAATTTTCCAGAATTTCAATTTCCCAAAACAATAATGAAAATTATTTGGGAGACCCTGAATATGTTTTTGTTTGGAAATGGGTGCATCCCAGCCCCATTCTTCCAGCCATGGGGAGATAGCATCAGATACCCATGGATACCAGAGGTGGGGAATATTTAGGCAATAAGGCACAACAGGGTGTGGGTTATTGGGGGTTTACCCATGCCTTGTGTGGTGTGTCACAAGGTGCAGCTGAGTGACTTAACCACACAAGAAGTATGTAAATCCCCAATAAATCACACCTTGGAGTGCCTTATTGTGATTATACAATGGACTCATGTGTAAAATAAATGTGAAATGTGTTTAATTATATTTTTTATAAATGCAATTCCTCAGCCAAGGGTAATGCAGGATTTACCTAAGGTCATGTGACATGTTTTGACAAGTGAGGTTACAGGATTTTCACACACCATTGTATAATACTCAGTAATAGCCGTATATTTACATACAAAAAAATGGAAAAAAAAAGAAAGCAGTTGGATTCACCATCTGTAGACCACCATGTTCTTTTTGGAGCAACAGTATGCTTCGTTGTATGGGGTTTAAGTGGCTCCCCCAAACTGCTTGGAAAAAAACACTTAGTAGAGAGGTTTCCATATTTCTGGGTAGTGAATAAATGGCAGCCAAATATTAAAAAACCCTATCAAGAATGTTTTAATCATAAAGATACACTTTAGACTAGACATCCTCCATTTGTTCCATAAACCGATACATGTCCTTGCTACATTTATAAGCATATCCCAGTTAAATTTATCCTCATTGTCCATATCAAAATGTATACCTAGAATTTCTACTCCAGATTGCACGACCAGAACACCCATGACAACATTATATGAACATTTTCCCCCTCCAAGAAAGAGATATTTACTTTTTGTCCTGTTAATTTGAGCTTCCATACCTTCCATGAAAGCCATTGTCACTGCTTCTGCAGCTTTACTAGGTGGAAGATCTGCGAAGAGGATGCAAAGATCATCAACGTATGCTATAGTTATTATCTCAGGAGATTCACAATTAAAAGAAAGACCCCTATTGGCCTCAGTGTTATTGAGTCATACTAAAAGGAGATCTAAAGCCAAAATGTATAACAAAGGGCTGAGGGGACAGCCTTGGCACACTCCCCTGTTGTACCCATGAAATTTACCAGACCATCCATTTACATTTATGGCTACTTCTGCCTGACTATAAATTCCCTGTAACCAAGATATAAAAGAGAACAGAAATCCAACACGTTGCATGCATTTCCACAAGTACTGGTGTGAGGCTCTATCAAATGCTTTCAGTTGATCCAGACTAAATAAAAAACCCATGACCATCCCTAGTCTGCTCCTATCAAAAATCTCCTGAAGTAAAATCAGTGCGTCTGTAATAGTCCTTCCAGGAATGGAACAAAACTGTGAATTTTGAATAATAGAATTTTGAACCAGTGATATTTTGTTACTTAAAAGTTTAGTCAAAATCTTGCTGTCAGACATTAGAAGTGTAATTGGCCTCCAGTTCCTCAAATCATATTTGTTACCTGCCTTATGTAAAAAAAAAATTACCAAACCCTGATTAAAGCTATGTGGGAAAATCCCATGTTCCAGACTATGAGCATACATCTGGAGTAATTCTTGCCCCCAAAGTCTCAAAAATCAAAGAATATAATTCATTTGGGATTCCATCATTCCCTGGTGATTTGCCCAAGGGTAATTCCTGAATGACCTTTTCTAATTCTGAGACAGTCAATGGTTGGACCAGGGTTGGAACAAGATGGTCCAGGATAGTTGGCAGAGTACAAGTGTTCAACCAAGCATCCGCATTTTCTGCAGGAAGTTTCTGGTCTGCTCTACGCAACTGAACTAGATATTTGTCCAGCTCCTTTAAGATAGCAGTCTGAGATGTCACCACATCACCAGAAGATGTCACTAACTTTCTCATATCTTTGTTTTTCCATCTCTGTGCACAACTTTCATAATGATTGATAACCTCTTGTCTCCCTGAACCCCAAACCTTTTGTTCTATCTCTAAAGACTTTCATCTATTATAATGTGCCTGTAATAGTTTAAGTTTTATTTCTTGTACTTTGGCTGTGTCTACAAACTCTCCTTTATTTAATTTAGAATAGGCATGTAAGAGTTTGTGTCTGAGATTCTGATATATGGCACATTTATTCTTTCCTAACAATTTCCCTATACACTGAAAATAATGTTTATATCTGTTTTTGTCTTCTCCCACCAGTGTTGGGATGAATCATATAAGAAATGTACTGATTTCCTTGCTTGAAGTAGGGAAAGAAAGCCTTCTTTAACTTCTGGAATGTCTGATAGGGAAATATTTAATTTCTAGTACCTGGGACCCTTAGAGGTAGCCGGATGATCAGAAAACGTGACCTTCAACAGCATGTGGTCTGAAGTTGCTACTGGCTGTAGCACTGGGGATCTATACTGTAATTTTGGGGAAACAAACCAAGAGTCAATCCTTTATTTCCTTAAACCATAAAAATATGTATAGGCAACCTCTTTCCCTGTAGATCTAAAAACATCTATAAGACTAGTAAGTCTAAGTAGCTCATTTATAAAATTTGAGCCACAGTACAGTTTTGCACTGTGCTCACCTCTATCTTGGGTGGTTCTGTTTATATTTAGGCCACCCCCAAATAGAACATTTTGCCTAGTAAATAGGTAGGGTTGCATCTTCATCAATCAGACTATCCTCTGTTTTTTATTGAGGGCCATATGCATTGATAAGCCTGAAATCAGAATCGTATACAGAAATATCTAACATTAGACATCTACCAGCCACAATTTCTATTATATTTGTGACACAAATTTCGGGGTTCAAAAAACAAATTCCCACTCCAGAGCATACTACCTCCCCCCCAAGCAATAACATGGGCCCTGAAGCCATGCTGCTGAGGCAGCATCAAAATCTTCAGAGGTCTATATAGTCTGGTATCCTGAAAGAATACCATATCCATATTTGGCCCTGAAAAAAAAAATCAAAAGTAGCAAGTCTTTTCCAGTCTGAATGAATACTATTTATGTTCAATGTAGCTACAGTAAGATCATATCCAGAATGAGATAAAGGTGTTTAGTGCTCAAGTGACAGACTGTTTCTTCTGGGCACTTTTTCTTAAACCAGGTCAGAGACTCACTACTTTTTGTTTGGGTTTCTGTGAGCTGTTCATGGCTACAACCAGCTCCACATCAGACACTTGTTCCATTTGTGAAGAGCTTCTAGAAGCAGTATCTGAGTCCCCCTCTACCATACTATCTTCTACCGGCAAACTTTCAAATTTGTTAGATAGCCGAACACTAGCAGTAGGGGGCAGATTCTTTCCTTCTGCTATGCGGGATTGATCACCTGGATGGCTGCCACTGACAAGGGGAAAACCATGGGGGAGGAGGTGGAGGGGCCATGTTTCCTTTGGCTGGTGTAGAAACTGATGGCAAGGGTACTTCTACAATAGGTTCATAGGTTCATAGAAGTGTACGAGCAACATAGGCAAATGTAAAGGATGCCCATTAATGTGCTCACCACCCATATATCCTATGGGTGGAAGTCAAACTTTTTGTCTCCCATATATTTATCTAATCTCTGTTTAAAAGTACTTAGATTAGTACTATTAACACCACTTTCAGGTAGGTTTTTCCACATTCCCACAACTCTTTGTGTAAAAAATAGACTCCTTTTAGTGGATATGCATTTCTCTCCAATGAGTTTATGTCCATGGCTCCTAGTTGACTTTACGTTGGAGGCTGTAGTAAGTCCAATTGTTGTTCTTAGATAATCATTTTTTAAAGTTTGGTATAGAAAAGCTAAGTCTCCCCTTATTTGTTTATATTTAACAGAAAATAGTCTAAGTTTTTTTAATCTATCTTCATAACTTTTATTATGTAAAGTTGAAACTTTCTTAGTCAATTTAAGCTGAACACCCTCTGCTAGTTTTAAACCCCCAATTGTAGCTGGTGTGCAAAATTGAGAGCAGTATTCCAAATGGGGACGTACCAAACTGGTGTAAAGAGGTATAATAACTTGGGAGTCTCTGCTTTTAATACTTCTTAAAATTGAGCCAATTATTTTATTACATTTTTTAACTTTAATTATATTATTTTTTTCAAAGGTTAAATTATTTGAGATTATAACTCCCAAATCCTTTTCTTCTGTAATACTTTTTAGATTAACATTGTTTAGGGAATAGTTAAAGGGTATGTTATTTTTGCCCAAATGCAAAACTTTACATTTGTCAACGTTAAAAAATATTCCATAAGCCTTTGCCCAGTTAGATAGGTTATTTAGCTGATTTTGTAGTGAGCACTTATCATGTAATGTGCTTACCAAACTACCCATTTTACAGTCAACAGCATATTTTGTGACCCATATCTTATCAGTTGTAGGCATTGTAGAAACCATAATATTAAATAGTATCGGACCCAGAACGGAGTCCTGGGGAACACCACTAGTCACCATACCCGCTTCAGATCGGTGACTCTTTACTGATACATGTTGAGTTCTGTTATCCAGCCATGACTGAATCCAATTTATAATATTAGGTTGCAACTTAATTTTGACCAATTCCTGTAATAAAACTTTATGTGATACTTTGTCAAAAGCTCTGGAGAAATCTAAAAATATCACATCCACTGGACTACCCAAGTCCAAAGCAGCACTCACTGGTTCAAAGAACTGTAGTAGACTGGTCAAAACTGATCTTTCAGTCACAAATCCATGTTGAATGATATCAACTATTTTATTCCTTTCTAAATGGTTTATAATATGGGCTTTAAGCAATCTTTCCATAATTTTACCTATGATGGAAGTCAGGCTTATAGGGCGATAATTATTTGGGTCATGTCTAGATCCACCCTTATGTATAGGAATAACTGTAGCCTCTCTCCAGGCCTGAACAACTTTGCCTTCTCTGATGGATGCATTAAATAACATAGCTAGTGGACCAGAAATTAAATGACTAATGTGCAAAAATCTGGGTGGGATACCGTCAGGACCTGGAGAACTGTTTGGTTTTAAAGATTTAATTAGTTTTTCAACCTCCATTTTTGTAAACACAGGAAAACTGGTGTTATTTGCAAGAAGGGGGTTATTTGCAACTTCCTTAGTTTCAAAAACTTTTAAAAATGTCTCATTTAGAATTGTAGCAGTGGTTGTTTCATCAAAGTTAGGTATGTCATTGGTGTTAAAGGGTCCTATTGTTTGATGTCTTTCTTTCATGGAACCAATATAGTTATACAGTTGTTTTTTATTGTCTTTGATTTTTGTAACTAAATTTAATTCAATTTTAGATTTAGATGATTTAATCATGTGTTTTAATTTTTTGGCTGCAATTTTATACTCATCCAGGAGACTATTGGATTTAACTTTTTTATATTTTCTATATAGTTTTCTTTTTTTTTTTTGCAATTGTTTCTTAATTTTTGAAGACCACCAAAGAGGCACACGTTTACTGTTGCAATACTTGGTTCTATAAGGAACCCAATTGGAGAGACAGATGTTAATTTTGTTATTGATTTTATCCCAAATTTGTAATAAATTCAAGTTATTTGGTTCAGTCACCCAATTCCATTTGGATAAAAAATCATTTATTTTTATATAGTTAGCTTTGTTAAAGTTTTTGATTTTAGTAATACCATGTGTACATGGCAGATCTGTTATGTATTCATATCTAACAATACAGTGATCGCTATCACCCAAGGGAGGGAGTATTTTAGTGTTTTCTATTTTCTCATTAGCATTGGTGAGTACAATATCAAGGATATTGTTGTCACGGGTAGGTTTATTTACTATCTGTTCCAGGTCAGATTGGAGGAAAACATACATAAACTAATTTTCAATATTTGAAGCTGATGTATAATTGTCCCAATTAGCAGTTGGAAGATTAAAGTCACCCATCAATATATAGGGAGTATCAATGTGTACCTCAGATATTTCTTCGATTAAGCTATGATTTTCATCATTGGTTAGACTAGGAGATCTATATATTAACCCAATCACTAGTGGACTTTGGGGGAGAAAAATTTTAACCAATAAACTGTCATTGGTACTTATTTTAGTATTAATTGTGTTCTCTTTCAGGTTTTCTTCAATATATAATATAACACCTCCACCCTTTTTATCTTCATTTTGGTTTTTGTAAAATTTATTATATCCCTTTATGTCAGTGTTCCAATCATCATCCTTGTACCAAGTTTCAGTAACGCCACAAATTGATATTTTTTGTGATTGAAGTATGTAAGTAAGCTCTTCTTTTTTGTTACGTAGACTTCTGGCATTAGTTAATATAATTTTTATGTTTGATTTAAGAGTAGAACCAGTAGTATTCAATTGAATGGAGTTTTGGTTACTTATGATTGCGGGATTTAGAAGAGGTTTAAATGGTTGAGGTTCAAGAGTTGTATTTAAATCATACAACTCCCCCCTTGCTGGAAGTTTAAACAACCATTAATGGAGTGAGCTATGCTTTCACCCAAGAGCCTACTACCCCTCCTACTGAGGTGAAGTCCATCCCAACAATAGATGTTCAATTTGCCATAAAAGTCCTCCCAATGAGTGATATATTGTATATTCTGTTTAAGACACCAAAATCTTAACCAGTTATTTATTTCTCTCATTTTACATTGTTAAGAATGATTAGCTCTGGGAATAGGCAAGATTTCAGACAGAAGTACCTCACATCCTAAGTCCAATAGTTTATTGGTTAATGCTACATAATCTTCTTTTAGTTTTTGAATAGAATCCTTTAGTACATTGTTGGCGCCTATGTGAACTATTACCAAAGGTTTAGAACTGAAGTTTTGTAAGATAGTGCTGGACATCTCTGTGATATCAGTAATGCCAGCACCCCTGAAACTAGAAAGAGTTCTATTAGTATTGTCAGGATTGCAAATGATTCTGTTGATGTGTTTGATGATAGATTCTCCTAAGACTATTACTTGTCTTTTTTTATTGCAAGCATCATCTTGATTTAGGTCCAGATTATCACAATTTTCTAGGTCTAGAGAAATCAAGAGATTTTCATCAACTAAGTAATGATTAATAGTTTCTCTAGTATCAATAACAGTTTGTGCAATGCAGGGAAAGGGGGAAGGAGGGTTAAGCTCAGCTTTTGAAATATTTACATTTGTTACCATAAATATTGAATTATCTGTATTATCAAAATTTTCAACAGTAAGGACACTTGTTGATTCTGGGTCGTAGGCTATATCCGAGATATATGTTAAGGGATCGAAAGAATTAAAAGTAGAAACCATAAATTGGTCTGCTCTTCTGCCCTTTTTTGGATTTTTTTGAGTTTGAAGAGTGTACCAATCTTCATCTGTATTATCAGATGGATCTACAATGGACTGTGAGACTTCCTTTACCATAGTTGTTGCTACCGTTGTCCCATCTGATCATGTCATAGGGCTAGGAATTACAGCACATGAGTCATGAGCTGGAGAAGTGGGCCTGTGGGATCTTGGCGGTCTTGGTTCCTGGAGATTCCTCCCTGAATGGGCAGTATTGATATAAAAATCTTGCACGACAAAGTCTGCATCGTCAGTATTGTGTTTTGCCAAAGGACACTCTGTAAAGGTGTGTCCAAGCTCCTCACAAAAATTACATAGGGGTGCATTTTCACATTCCAACCCAGGACTGCCTAATTCCTCACATCTAAAACCTCTTTATCACAAGATGTGCTTATGTGTCTATGGGACCCACATTTATGACACTTTCTGACTTGACCTGAGTAAAAAATGAAACCCTTGTCTCTGCCAGTAAAAAAACAGGCAGATGCTGAAAATTGTTTTCTATCTGAAACAATTTAACTTTCAGACACCATCCCCCATTCCAAAATCCCTCAGACTCTAATATAGGCTCTGGAGAGCCTTGAACATCACAGCATTTCTCCATCCAACATAAGATATCAGTACATTTATCTCCTCATTGCAGAATAATATTATAACAGTTCTAAAGGATTGTTTCATGAGGGGGATGACCTGAAATGGGACCCAAAGTGGATTTGTTTTTAATAAAGACTATGTACTCCAGAATCTTTCGAGAACCCCTTGTGTTCTGAAGATAATGTTGAAAGTATGCTCCCCTTCATTAGGGGAAAAACCCAAAGATTGTTTCAGTAAAACTATTCCAACAAAGAACCTATCAGGCAACTCCAACATAACCCCTTAAATACCTGAGGGGAATAGCATTGTGCCTTTTCGATTGTTCCACAGGTTTATGAAATAACCCCGTGTAAGTTTTTTCTCTGGATGTGTTTGTATTTCAAGGGGAGCGTTGTTAAGTTCTTACAGTGCATTTATAGTTTGGTCTGTAACTAGGTTTGAAAAGGGAGGGCTCCAAAAAGTACCTGGTAAGGAAGAGTCATCTTCCCTTAGTTCACTATCTCCCTGCTGCAGTATAGCCATCTTGGGGATCACCCCGGAAGTGTCTGGCCTTGTTTCCATCAGCACCTGCAGTAGCAGTCTCAGAGGATCTTTGAATTCAGCATCTACAGCCCAAGTACTGCCTGAGTGCCTAATCTATCCAGCATTGGACAGAGCATCATCTAATGACCATTCCACTTCTCCTGGTGCATGTTGTAGAACCCGTACAATCTCCTGTGCCCCTGAGGTAGGGTTTCTCATAGTGCTGCACTCCGCATCTGAGAGGAATATTTTTGAGGAAGAAGTTTCTGAAGACGGAGCTCTACCTTGAAAACATTTCTTTTTCCTCTCTTCTATCAATTTGGCAGAAGCTGCCACATATTCCAGGTTTGCAAGCCTGATCCGTTCTTCCAAGACCTGTTGAAGAATGATTTCTGGATCCACATCTGCAGCTGCAATATTTGTAGAGTTAGTGCCTACCATTTGGCATGTCTGCTGGTCCTCACATATAGCGTTAGACACGGTCACTGGGGATACCTCCACATGTCCACATGTTGGCTGTTCCAGTGCAATACTGAGCTTCTCCACACACCTGTGAGACAGCGCCCCTACGAAAGAGTAGGGGAATTTTTATTAAGAAGAGTGGACTTCATTACAACAAAACATCAAACTTAACATCCAAAGTCATAACCACAAAACAAAATTATGCAAAAATATAAAAATCAGAAAAGAAACTGAAAAAATGGAACACAATATAGCAAGCTCAATGCATATCAATAAGTACAACTATTTAACACCAGTTATTACAATGTAGCCACAAATGAGTTCGTTTTGTCTTTTCAAGGTATAACATATCATGTTTCATTAACTGTTGCAATGCCTTCCTTATATTGGCCAAAACTTCAACCTGAGGCAACTATTTCTACTGCATAATCCATACACACGTTGCCTGCCAAATTTAATACTGAATTATTGCTAATACAACATATATGGTGTCTGCATGGTATTTTCCTAATAAAGCTGAACTAGAACCATATAGAATACCTTAGTAATCTAATTGTAAGAATAAGGGCTCTTTCGATTCCTGTGCTAACATTTCCCAGAATACTTGTACATACACAGTCCTTAAATAAGTGCTGCTGTGTTTCAATTATTTGGTGACATGTATCTCTGGGGTGGTATCTTCCATCCATCTTTTTCTGCTTATTGTTCCCTTTCATGCTGAGTCTGCCATACTTACCCAACCACAAACAGTCCCAAACATAAGTTGTGATCCTTGGGTTAGATAGTTGTTTTAATGCCTGCACTTTCTGGAGGTCAGAGCATTGTGAACATTCTACAGAAGACTGCCCTTCAACTAACAGTGGTTTTATAATAGAGTTCCTGTTCAAAATAAGCTTGTCCTGTGGGCCCAAACCCAATTTTAATGCCCATTTTAAACTTTCCAACCCATATACTGGTAACCTTGCCACTTTCCCTAGCATTCTGGGTTTTCTCTGCTGCCAAGAAGGAAGATTAGGGATCAGCCTGCTCTCTACCTTTTTTTTATCTAATCCCTACCTCCTGATCTTAAACTAAGACCCAGATTAATGCTGTAAAAAAAGCTGCAGGTTCACCATCTCGACTACACCTTCTGAAATTGGTCTGTATCTAAATATCCTTTTAACTGGGTTTAACTAAGATCCCCAAAAGGCTAGGAAGAACACATTATATAACTGGGTTATGAGCCCCTCTGGAGGTGGAAAAACATAACTAACATACAAAAATATAGGAAGTAATAATGTTTTGATCAACCATCCCCTTTTCTTTTTTCCAATGGGTTTGTTTCACCAACCTGATATAACCCTATCAGCCCATAAAAGGCCCATCTCCCAATTAAGTACAGTATATTGGCATTCTGAGGGCCAAGAACAACTTCCAAAATTTAAATATGTTCATTAGATATGCTAATATTCCCAATGCTACCAGATACTGGAATAGGGGTGCAGGCTAAAGGGACCCCCTTACTCTTGTCAATATTGATTTGAGAACCTGATAAGATGGAGTACCTGTTTATCATGGTTAACAATACAGTTTCACGTGTGTCTCTACTTAAGGATAATACCATGTCATCCACATAAGCTAGAACTTTAACCATTAGGGTACTAGGGTTAACATTAAGTCCTACAATGCCTTGAGCCTGTAAAATCAGTCTAATAGATGTATCTATACCAAATGTGAACAACAAGGGGCTTAAGGGACAGTCCTGATACACTCCTCTGTACACCATTATTTTCCCCCCATACCACTCATTCACACTGGGTATTAAAAAAGCATTGGTATACAGTAGTCTAAGCCATGCTAGGAATATAGCTGGGATTCCAAAAGCTTGTAAAACAGAAAATAAAAATTTGTGGGACAGCCTATCAAAGGTTTCACTTGATCCATTCCCACCCCCCACCCAGAAACCTTACCTAACTCTCCTAGGAAAATATCTCTCAAGATAATACGGTTATCATATTTGTATCTGCCAGGTATAGCACAAGTTTGAGCTGAACTAATTAAATACGATGACACTTCAGTAAGCCTAGCTAGTAAAACCTTGGCCAAGATTTTAGAATCTGTATTTAACAGGCTCAATGGTCTCCAATTCTTAATATTGGAAGTTGGCCCTTTCTATGAATCAAAACTAATACAGTTTCTTTCATTGTGGGAGCAAACTTAACTTCTTTCAACATATAGTTAATGCAGGGGCTAATGTTTCCTTATATTGTCTATAAAATCCTGCACCCAGTACATCTGAGCCAGGAGCAGAGTCTGACTTCAGAAGTCCAATTGTGTGAAGAATTTATTTTCTGTAGTATCTTGTGTTAGATATTTAATGTCTATTTGTGCAACTTGTAGAAGTTGCAAATCCTTCAAAGTGTTTTTGCATCTTTACATGTAGGTCTATACTGGCATGATGGTCTGCATCTGTCCAGGAAGGGAAACATGCTCCTAGGTGACAGGTTAAAAGGCTTCCTTGGCAAGCTTTTAAACTAGCCAAGGGGGAGGTGCTGATAGGAAGCAGGAAAGTTCAAGCCTCCTCCCACAAAACATGGCAGGTAGTAGGGTAAACACTGAGTTACAGAGCTTGACAGAGGGAAGGACAGGGGAAATGGAAAAATGGACAAGGGCAATAAGAGCAAGGATGGGGTAAAAAAGGATAAAGCCAACATTAAATGGAGGGCAATGAGTACCAATGCCTGTAGTCTGGGAAACAAACTTCCAGAGCTAGTAGCCCTGATGGAAGAAGAACACTTGGATATTGTGGCAGTCACAGAAACATGGTACATGGAGAACCATGACTGGGATGTCAACATTCCAGGGTACACAATCTACAGAAGGGACAGGGAGGGTAAAAGAAGAGGTGGAGTAGCTCTCACATAAGGAAGGGATCAAAGCTACAGAACTAAAAGGTAAAGGGAGGACAAGAGGAACTCTGGGTCACCTTGGAGACAGAGAATGGCATCACAATCCGCACAGGGGTTGTATACAGACCCCCGTCTCAAGGGGAGGAAATGGACAAGAAAATGATAGAGGGCATTCTCAAAATGGCTGAAAAATGGGAGATACTGTTGATGGGGACCTGAATATGTCAGATGTTAACTGGGTGACATGTACTGCAGCCACATCCAAGAGCAGGGTCATTCTTGATGCCCTACAGGGAGCATGCCATAGACAGCTAGTGGTGGAACCCACTCGGGAGGGAACAATATTATACGTGGTACTCTCAAATGGAGAGAGGATCACAAACTTAGAAGTCAGTAGACATCTGGGAACAAGCTACCACTGCACAGTGTGCTTCACAATAAACACAGCCATGGAGACAAGCCATACAAAGACAAGGATACTGGACTTTAGAAGGGATGACTTTGGCATACTGGGTGAATACCTGAGGAATGCATTAGCAAATGGCCAGAAAGGAGGTGTGGAAGAACAATGGAGAAAAATCAAAACTGCCATCATGGAGGCAACAAGCCTTTGTGTGAAACAAATAAAGAACACAAAGTGGAATAAAAAACCACTATGGCTCTCAAAAGAGGTGTCAGAGAAGGGTAAGGAGAAAAAGGCTGCATTCAAAAAGTATAAGGAATCACAGACAGAGCACGACAGGGAACTGTATCAATTAAAGCAGAAAGAAGTGGGGAAGGCAGTCAAAATAGCAAAGGCCCAAACCGAGGAAAAAATAGCTAACTCAGTTAAGAAGGGGGATAAAACCTTTTACAGGTATATTTGGGAGCATAGAAAGGTTAAGGGAGGGATAGTGAAGATTAATAAAGGAGAGGGGAGGTGGGCAGAGGGAGACAGTGAACAGACAGAGATACTGAATGAATGCTTTTGCTCAGTATTCACAAAAGAAGAAGAGGAGGAGTTACCTAAACCAAACAGTAGAAGCACTCTGGATAGTGGGGTTGACACCAGTCCATTTGCAGAAGAAAGAGTACTGAAGGAACTCCTAAAATTCAAGGTGGACAAAGCAATGGGTCCTGATAGGATTCACCCTAGAATCCTAAAAGAGCTAAGGGAGGACCTAGTGACACCACTAACCACACTTTTTAACAAATCAAGGGAAGATGGGGTGGTACCTGAGGACTGGAGGAGGGCAGATGTGATTCCCCTTCACAAAAGTGGGAGCAAGGCAGAAGCAGGAAACTACAGACCTGTTAGTTTGACCTCAGTGGTGGGGAAAATGATCGAATCACTTCTGAAAGAAAGAATTGTTGAGTACCTAGAGGCCAGCTGGGCACAGGACCCAAAGCAGCATGGATTCACAGCAGGAAGGTGATGTCAGATGAATCTAATCGATTTCTTTGACTGGGTGACCAAAGTAATAGACCAGGGAGGGGCTGTGGATATGGCCTACCTAGACCGTAGAAAGGCATTTGACACAGCCCCGCACAAAAGATTATTTATCAAGTTAGCCAGCCTGGGAGTGGGTCCCAGGGTGGTAGCCTGGGTAGCAAACTGGCTGCACAACAGGACACAGAAGGTAATAGTGAATGGAACACATTCTGAAGAAAGGGGTGTTACTAGTGGTGTACCTCAGTACTGGGTCCAGTCCTTTTTAAAGTCTTTATAGGTGACATTGCAGAGGGTCTGAAAGGAAAGGTATGCCTCTTTATGGATGACACACAGATCTGTAACAGAGTTGATACATGGGGGGGTAGAAAGGATGAGAAGGGACTTGGCAAGGTTGGAGGAATGGTCAGACATATGGCAACTTAGATTCAATGCAAAGAAGTGCAAAGTAACGCACCTGGGAAATAAAAATCCAGGAGAAGAGTACACAATAGCAGGGGAGGTACTAATGACAACAAAAATGGAAAGGGATCTGGGTGTAGTCATATCAGATGACCTAAAGGTGGGTAAGCAATGTGAGAAGTCAGTAAGGAAAGCCAGGGGGATACTGGGATGCATAGGGTGGGGCATCACAAGTAGAAAAAGGGAAGTGGTTATCCCTCTGTACAGACAGTTGGTGAGACCCCATCTGGAGTACTGCGTGCAGTTTTGGAGACCTCATCTATGCAAGGACATAGACAGGATGGAAGCAGTCCAGAGGAGGGCAACTAAAATGGTGCAGGGTCTACATCAGAAACCATATGAAGAGAGACTGAGAGAGCTATTGTATACCCTTGATGAAAGGAGGATGGGGGAATACGATAGAAACTTTTAAGTACCTCAAGGGAATCAACAAAGTCCAGGAGGGTAGCATCTTTCAGAAAAAGAGATGTGTAAGAACAAGGGGGCACAATTTAAAGTTAGAGGGGGGACAGCTCAGGAGTAATGTGAGGAAATTCTTTTTCATGGAGAGAGTGGTGGACGCATGGAACCGCCTTCCTGGAGAGGTTGTGGGGTCTAAAACAGTGAGAGAATTCAAACATGCATGGGACAGACATAAGGCAATTATAGTGGGGGGTTGCAGGAAGTAGGCTGTTGGTTAACTAGAATCTGCAGCTTATCCAGTAGGTAGTGAAATGGGCAGACTGGATGGGCCAAGTGGTCCTTATCTGCCGTCAAAGTCTATGTTCCTATGTTTCTATGGGCATTTTCCAAACATATTCTTGACCTGTTCCCCAACAATCTGCAGTATGCTCTGTGGTGTGTAAACAGAATCTCCTGAAGGTGAGATTAGTTCCGTAATAATTCTGGATTCTACCCTATTTTTACAATCTTTATGTGGGTCAATGCCACTCTTAGTGCATTGTGTCCCAAACCTAGCTTCATGCCCCAAAGATTGAGCTCTATTATATTGGAATATCTGTATCTGTTTCCTGATAACTTGAACTTGAGAGCTGTAGTCCCTTGAAGTAGTTTCTGACAACAATATCAAATGTTGTAACTGTTGTCTAAGGTGTAGGTATTTTAAGTATGTCTTATTGCTCTCATAGTGACCCTTCTTTTGAAACAGCTCCTACCATGAAACATTTCTATCTTCCCACCAGACCACCATATCCTGGTAACAAGCAACAACTGACAATCTGGCCATCCAGTTTCATTGCCGTAACTTCTGGAGTCTGGGGTCTAACAAAAGAGACTCATTTAATCTCCATTTATTACATTCGCTTGCGTGCATGCGCAAGGAATGTTTTGGGAGAGTAGCACACTTTGGAGGTGTGCCTCTCCCATTCAATCCAGTGCTCCGTTGAGCAGGCATGGCGGTCCTGCACCAATGGGTGCAGGAGCTCTGTATGACAGCAGTGGTCTTCTGCTTCAAAACAAACCACCGCTGCCATACCGAGCACCACGTCACGCCGTCCCCTCACGTCACGTGCCCCCAAGCTTTGCTGCCACGCTGGGGCCATCCCAGTGTGTGGCAGTGAACTGCCGACGGGGTGCCCAATCCCCATCGGGCTCCAAGGCCCCCAAGCCATCCTCCCACACTGGGAGCCCACCCAAGTGTGGCAAACGTTCACTTTTTGCCGACGGGATGCCCAACTCTGGCCAGTCTCGCCCCTCAAGATAGTTTGCCGACAGGTGCCCAATCCCCATCAGCCTCGGCCCCCTGTCATTCTTCTGCCATGCTGGGAGCCCACCCCAGCATGGCAATGTCCCATGTCATCGCTTTTTTTTTGTTTAAAACCTGTAAAATAAAACGGTCCCACGGCATGTCTCCCAGCCCCTCCCACAACCCGCACCCACCCACTGCACACCCAGCCTCCCCACACCCCTCACCCCATACTTACCTCTGGACTCTGCACGACGATCTTCGTGGACCGGGAACACATCTGCACTCTTCAAAGGCGACCGCAACTGAGGAAATGCCGTAAGCTGTATAATGGGCTAGATGGGGGTCAACTTTATTGCATATCTCAGGCATTTTTTGGAATTTTTGCACCAAATTTTCAACATGGGGTTTTTGGGACCCCTTCTCATGAATGATGTCACTGTCATGGCGTTATTCAGGCCCGAAGGGTGATTTCACAGTCACTGCGCAGTCACTGTGTGAAATCACCCTTCGGGCCTGAATAGTGCCATGACAGTGACATCAATCATGAGAAGGGGTCCCAAAAACCCCATGTTGAAAATTTGGTTCAAAAATTCAAAAAAATGACTTTTTTAACGAGCGTGCATTGCGCAGTTCCTACACATGCTCGTAGGTTTGCGAATTTTCAATATTTCTACTACCAATTTTCAACATTGCCATTTTATCACACCTTCTTATGAGTAGTACAGCTGTCATTTTTCACATCTCACCCAAAACGTGTTTCCGCCCATGTAGCACACAATGGCGCAGTCGGTGTGCCAAATCAATGTATGGGATACATTAAGAAAATCACAGTGATACTGTTCATGAGCAGAGCTATTAAAATGGCTATGTTGAAAATTTGGTGAAAAAATTCCTTTAAAATGACTTTTATTTAGTCTGGCGTTATGCAGTTCCTACGCACGCTCGTAAGTTTGCGAATTTTCAATATTTTCACTCCAGATGCCAACATTGCCATTTTACCACACCTCCTCATGAGCATTACAGCTGTCATTTTTCACATCCTGCCCAAAATGTGTTTCAGCCCATGTAGCGCACAATGGCGCAGTCAGTGAGCAAACTCAATGTATGGGACACATTAAGAAAATCACAGTGACACTGATCATGAGCAGAGGTCTTAAAATGGCTGTGCTGAAAATTTGGTGAAAAAATTCCTAAAAATGACTGTTTTACTAGTTTGCGTTGAGCAGTTCCTACTCACGCTCGTAAGTTTGAAAATTTTCAATATTTTCACTCCAGATTTTCAACATTGCCATTTTACCACACCTCCTTATGAGCAGTGCAGCTGTCATTTTTCACATCCTGCCCAAAACGTGTTTCCGCCCATGTAGCGCACAATGGCACAGTCGGTGTGCGAAATCAATGTATGGAACACATTAAGAAAATCACAGTGACACTGTTCATGAGCAGAGGTTTTAAAATGGCTGTATTGAAAATTTGGTGACAAAATTCCTAAAAATGACTGTTTTACGAGTGTTCATTGCGCAGTTCCTATGCACGCTCATAAGTTTGCGAATTTTCAATATTTTCACTCCAGATTTTCAACTTTGCCATTTTACCATGCCTCCTTATGAGCACTGCAGCTGTCATTTTTCATATCTTGCCCAAAATGTGTTTCTGCCCATGTTGCGAACAATGGCACAGTCGCTGCGTGAACTCTGTGTATGGGACACATTAAGAAATCACAGTGTCACTGTTCATGAGCAGAGATCTTAAAATGGCTATGTTGAAAATTTGGTGAACAAATTCCTAAAAATAACTGTGTTTCTGCCCATGTAGCGCACAATGGCACAGTCGCTGCGTGAACTCAGTGTATGGGACACATTAAGAAACCACAGTGTCACTGTTCATGAGCAGAGATCTTAAAATGGCAATGTTGAAAATCTGGAGTGAATGTATTGAAAATTCGCAAACTTA
Source organism: Neoceratodus forsteri (assembly GCA_016271365.2). Lineage (NCBI taxonomy): Eukaryota > Metazoa > Chordata > Ceratodontiformes > Ceratodontidae > Neoceratodus > Neoceratodus forsteri. Next base: position 1,410,141,037 of record CM057452.1, read on the forward strand.
CGAGCGTGCGTAGGAACTGCACAATGCACGCTCGTAAGTTTGCGAATTTTCAATACATTCACTCCAGATTTTCAACATTGCCATTTTACCACACCTCCTTATGAGCAGTACAGCAGTCATTTTTCACATCCTGCCCAAAACGTGTTTCCGCCCATGTAGTGCACAATGGTGCAGTCGGTGTGCCAAATCAATGTATGGCACAGAGTAAGACAATCACAGTGACACTGTTCATTAGCAGAGGTTTTAAAATACCAATGTTGACAATTTGGTGAAAAAATTCCTAACAATGACTGTTTTACGTGCGTGCATTGCACAGTTACCACGCACACTCCTAGGTTTGCGAATTTTCAATATTTCCACTCCAGATTTTCAACATTACCATTTTACCACACCTCCTTATGAGCAGTACAGCTGTCATTTTTCACATCCTGCCCAAAATGTGTTTCCGCCTATGTAGCGCACAATGGGGGTAACAAAAAGGTCATGCTGACAATTTATTGTGCAAATGCCAGCAATCGCACAGGGCATTAGGGTAAAGCACCATACATGCCAAACACCACTGCAAATACCTGCAAGCGAACGTTCGGCATTGACAAATGCTTGTTCTTTTTACTCCTTGGGATATCTGTCCATGTAATTTGTGTTTTTAAAGCTACATGATCTGAAAACTCATGGGCCTGTGTTGTAATGTATTGGACAAGCAATCGTTTGGAAAGAAATATAAAATCTATCCATGTTTTGGTAGTCCCTCTGAAATAGGGGAAACCTCCAGTAGGGTGTACACATCCGTGCGCATCCTTCAAGGCTGCATCTGTGAGTACCTGTTTTAAAGCAGTTGAGTCACAGAATAGTTTGGTAGTATATAACCCTCTATCAGACTGATGTAGGCTACAGTTGAAGTACCCAACCCACAGCACTAGCCTGGAGATACGTAAAAAAGGGCTGTATTTCCCTGAAAAGCTCAGCTCTGAGTGCCTTGGTCTGGGGGGCATATGCAGCTATCAATCAAAATCTTTCCTTGTAATAAGAAATATCTAAAAGTAAGGCTCATCCTGGACAAATTTCTACAATTCTAGAAACTTGCAAGTTAACATTAGAAAAGAGCACCCCCACCCCATCACAGGTATCCAATCAAGTGGACCAAAAAGAAGAGCCCAGAGTCCAGGCTTGACAGGCCTGTTGGGAGTTCCCTGTGTGTTTTAAGCGTAGTATCTAACACACAAACGATATCACTGGCATTTTCCTGTAAGGTCAAAATCATTCCTACCAACTTCCTATGTCCCTTAATGCTGTTCACATTAATTGTGATGAGACTGAGATGGTCCACAGAGGCAAGCTGGGTAGGGATTCTCATTGATAATGTTAACATTTAAGGGGTCTTTATTGTCTGCCTCTGTCTTGTATATTTTGCTATAGAATCTGACCCACCCCCATCCCCTGTATCTGTGCTAGAAATAATTGAGGCGGTTTCTGAAACATCTCCCTCTGAATCCCCTTCACCATCATCAGGAAAGAGAGCTGCAACTTTATTTCCTGACTTCCAGGAGCTAGGTGAGAGAGAGAGAGAGACTTCCATCCCTCCAACCTTCCTGGACACTACATAGTAGCCCAGTCCTTTTCTTTTGTGTTACAGTTTTACAAGCAGATTCTACTGATGGGGGGGCATGTCCACCACGGGCCTAATATCAGTTTCTATATCAGAAGAGGGATGAGAGGCTTGATCATTCAAATCAATTATGTCAGGTGGTATATTCAGGAAAGGGGAAACTGTTATCATGTTATCATTTCCTTGGGGCTCAGCAATGTCCTCCTGTTGTAGCACAACCAGACCAGCCCTCAAAGCTTGTTCAGCAGTCCTTTTTGCTTGCAGTTGCTGTGTCATGTTGATGAGGCCTTCATGTGAGGGGCAGTCATCTCGATTGAGCGAGGTCTAAGGGCATTGACCATACGCATGTACTGCCTGCTCAGATAGATTACACTTAAATAAGTTCATGCATTTACTTGCCAAATGTCTGAACTCCAGACAGTGGCTGCATTTAACAAAATCCCAGGTTGAACTTGAGTGGGTTCAAGCCCTGCACTTAAACATGACCTAGGTTGACCTACAAAAAAGATGGATCCCTGGTCTTTACCTAAATAAAATGTGCTTGGTAGATGTGCTGGACCAGAGTTGGCAGTAATTAACTTAATGTGCACCCTCTACCCCATCCCAGATTAGCTCACTATCTAGGGTGGGGCTGGGTTTAATGAGTACCTCACACTGCTGTTGAAGCCAGAACAAAATGTCTTCTATGTTCACCCCTTCATTTTTGAACGTAATAGTGATGTTTTAAATTGCCGGCTTTGTCAGTGGAACAACATGAAAGGGAGACCATACGGGGGTATTTTTGAGTGAGTTATACTGTGCCCAGAATCTATCTAAACTAGACACATTTTGAAAACTAATGTCGTAATTAGCATTGCCAAACTAATTAAAGTGAATATTTCTGAAGAGAAAAATTTCAAGGAGCCTTTCAAAAGAGTTTTAGTAATAAGCATTCAATCAGGGGGGTCTATTAGACCACCTTTGTATAATAATCTAACTGTATCCCTATGGGGTGCTGGTTCATATCTATTTTGGAACAAATCAGATAATTTGAAAGCAGCTTCCATTCCCCTTTCCCCTTCATCTGTCACAGTATTAGGTTGTGGACCCAATCTAATCGGGCCATCTGAATTAGTATCCTCTCTATGCTGTATAGTATCAATGACAACATTAGTGTTATACATATTAGAGTCAAGAATGTAAATATTACCCTGGGGTATGTTGGACCTCGCTTCATCTGTAGAGGTGGTGGCCACAGGAACAGAAGGTACGGGCATAATTTTTATATAAGTTGGATCACTTTTGTCTGGAATCCAGTGTCCATCTGATGATTTTTCCCATCCAGCATCTTTCAGTGCATGAATAGGAGACCAGTTTGGGCCACCCACATCTGTAATAAGCAAAGCTGAGTCAGAATGTGTATCACTGTGTGAATTAATGGTTTGTTATGTCTTTTCTACAGGAAGAGAATTCTTGCTCCAGCCAGGCCAAGTACGGTCTTTTGCAAAAGTGTATTCAACTCTTGTACAGGTACCTGTCCTCTTGCTTGTTTGCCATTTGTTGTATTGGGCCGAAGACCATGCCCCAGTCCCAGTCTTTTATTTATTTTATTCTCTTGTCCGGTTTTATTACGCAGCACAGGTTTTGGGCACATGGCTGTATCGCTGTTTGAACTGCCAGCCTGTTGTTGTTGGTGTCAGCTCTCCACATCAGGAGCCTCTGAAACAGTACTGTCTCCATGTGTTTCCACTGGAACTGCCATGTCAGCATTCTGCTGACTCATCTGTGAGATGACAGCAGTATCGCTTGTATGGACAGGTAGTGAAACTATCTCATCATGCTCTAGAGTTGCAGTAAGACTTTGTATTTCTTTTAACAAGGCATTCTTTCTTTTTAACAGCTCTTGCTTATCTGTTTTACTGCTTTGTTCTGTTTCCTTTTGAACAACAATATTCTTAGGCATACCTTGTACACCTCACTCACTAGCAGAATCCATACCTCGGTCTGTATCAGTATCCAACAAATTAGCAGTCACTAGAGCTGTGTCGATGGCCTCTTACAGGTCAATGTCAGGAAAGGAGGCCTGCTCTTTTGCAATTTCTGTGCCCATCTCCTATGATGGCTTCTCCATACTGGCCATCCTGAATCAGACAGTCATGGGGTTCCCCTTCTGGAAAGTAGGGGGAATTTTGTTTATTGCAATATAGAGAAAGGCACACAACAATGAAACTCAAAAGAAACAGAAAGATACAACAAGAATCTCAAGTAGCAGGAACATCTGAATTGGTGATCCAGGGAAGGTTTCTCCACATATTTTGAACATACAATGCAGACTGAAAACTCTTTTCATTAAAATAAATATCCCTAACTTCCTTTTGAATACATCCCTGTAAATCAAAACAAGTAAGTTGCCTTTGCTGCAATGTGAATAAACAGCGAACATTCCAAGTATACCATTTAACAATTGAAAAAAGAATATTCAAGGTATTACTATGCCACTGACCCCAGGATGGCACATAAACCCCATGAATCAAATTTTCATATGTAATAGAAGATACAACATCCATAACCCACCAGGTAGCCAAAAAATCCCCAAAAGTCTGGATAAATGAACACGAAAAAAACAAATGATGCATAGATTCCAATTGAAGGATACAGTCAGGTCTAGCACACATTCTATCAGCGACAGCTTTATCCTTTTGATTTGCCTTAACGTTCAACTTTTCATGACAACATAGTCATAAAATATCAAAAAATTTGCTGGGAAGTCTGTCATTATGAAGTAAATGCAGCACAGTAGGAATCTTATTTTGAGGACATAAAGGAAATGTTGTAATGTCAGTAAAATGCCTGCCTTGTACTAAAGCACATAATTGCTTCTTCGAGCATGCCTTAATATCAGCAGCAGTGATACCCCATTTATGAAGCTGAACAAAAAATCTCCATGTAATATCATGGGGAAAAAGAGACAGTTTTAAAAAGTTTCTGAGAACCAGAGACCCAGCCACCAAACCAGCCCTGAAGCTTAACAGAAAACAATGCAGTCCACCACAGTGGAATCTGATAACATGAAGGACGAAAATAAAAAATTAAAAAATTAGCAAAAAGGAAAAGAGCGGGTTTACCATATTTACACCACTATCCTTGACTTTTAAGTGTTAAATATTACATTTCAGGGGATTTAATCTGCTCCCCCAAAATGGCCTGAAAAAAAACTATATAACAAAGTCTCCCTCTCTTTGGGAAGAGGAAAAATCCCACAAATATAAAGAAAAAGAGGCAATAAATAAGTTTTAACTAAACATACCCATTTCAGGTTACTCATAGTAAAAGTATTCCAAGATGCTGCCAATGCTTTCCCATTTTGGAGTTTTGTGTCCCAATTAAGGAGATCCTGGCGATTTGTATCAAAATCAATGCCCAAAATATGCACAGGCACATCTTCAATGACAATACCAGCAATATGAGAGCCGTGCAGAGGAACTCTTCCAATCTGTCTTATTGTACTTTTGTCTTTATTGAGACAAACCCCAGAAGATCTCCCATAAAGGTGACAAAAATACATGGTAGTCTCAATATCAGCCAAACTTTTCAAAATAAGACTGACATCATCCGCATAGGTCACCACAGTGAGAGGAAAATGGATTCCTGAGAAAAGTAAAGGCGTAAAAAAATCACCTATCATTTAAAAGCGGCAATAAAGGGTCTAAGCTAAAAATGAAAAGTAAGGGACTGAAGGTGCAGCCCTGTCATACCCCCATTTAATAGGCAGCATTGGGCCAAGGAATCCATTAACCAGGGCTTTACCACTGCGGTCTGATAAAGAGCCCATAACCAGGAAATAAACTGCGTGGGGATATCATAACTAGTCAAGGTAAACCACAAAAAATCATGATCCACAAAATCAAAAGCTTTTCTCTGGTCTAAAGAAACAACATAACCCTGCGTACCAGGAAAGGCCCCAGCTGCAAATACTTCTCTTAGCAAAAGGAGTTGATCAGTTATAGTTTTACCAGGAATTGCACAAGACTGCACTGGAGAAATAAGCTGTTGCGCTATTTTGGAGAGCCTATTGCAAAGAATCTTAGTCGATAACTTAAAATCAACATTTAACAAGCATATAGGCTGCCAATTATTGAGATCTTCCCTAGCAGCTTTCTTAAATAAAAGAGTCACAATCCCTAGAGCCATTTTCAAAGGGTTAGACCCGTAGGCAAGTAAATAATTATACAGCTGGGCCAATTCTTCTGAAATGTAAGGTACAAGTAAATGATACAATTTGAGAGGCAGTCCATCATTCCCAGGCACTTTACCCACAGGGAGTGCATTAGCCACCTCAAGAACTTCCTGAGAAGTAATATCAACACAAAGGGCATGAGCATCAGCTAAAGGGTAGTTAGGAATGAGTAAAAGTGAAAACAGGGTAGAGAAAGCTGACATGGCAGTGGGTTGGAATGCAAACTGTGAGGTCAAATAACTGGAGATAGTATGCAGTATGTTATGATGCTGTGGCTGGAGCGTATGCTGAGCATCCCAAACAGCTTCCATATGTCAGGACCTAACTTGGTCTTTACAATAAAGGAAAGGGCAACCATTACCCAGCCTCCCCTGTGTACTAAACTGCTGTTGCATTTTAAGCGTGGACATTTGTTTCTCATGGAAATCCTGCATATGTGTTTGAATAGAAGTAATTTGTGCCCCAAAATCGTGTTGTGTGGATAGAGCCAAATTCATAAGACACTGCAGTTGCTTCCTGTACTGCAAATATTTAATCTTGGCAGAATCAGACCTATGTTTACTAAGACCACTCAAGAAAGTTTTTGAATCCAGTTTAAAACTCTCCCACCAAAGCAAAGGATTATTAAAAACAGCAAAAAAAAAAATGATTTCCTACATTTAGCAAAATACACTAGTTAGTGAGCAACAGCAACAGACTGAAGAAACAACATATTAAATTTCCAAATGTCAGGCCTTTTAGGAAGATAAAAATCTCCAACAGCCACAGACAGTGTTTTATGATCAGAGTATGCCACTGATTCTGCCATGGCAGTACAAACCATCATACTTTTATTCACAAAAAGGAAATCCAGTCTCATCACTAGATGACCCCTCTGAAATGTAGGTGCAGACTTTTTGTGGACAGGAGTATAGGCATCAACCAGATTAGCCAGTGACACAATATTTTTAAGAAAAGCCATATCACAAAAATGTTTTTAGGTGGAAGTACCCACCCCCCATCCTCCAAGGAAAGACCACTGTTAAAATCCCCCCCAAATTATATTATGAGCAGAAAATAAAAAGGGGCGAGTTTATCTAAGAATATCTATCCGTTCTGACTTAACCTGGGGTGCATACAAATTAATTAGCCAAAACAAAATATTATCAATTTTAATGTCAAGAATCAAAACCTGCCCAGGGATAAGGTCAATAAGCTTAATAAGATGTATATCCAATAGGAATAAAATACCAACCCCAGTACAGGCCCCAAAGTCAATCGACCAGTAAGAAACCCCCTTAAACCATTCCTGTTGTGCAAGTCATATATCACAAAAAGAATGCAACCAGGTATCCTGCAAAAAAATAATATCCACTTCACAGAACAACAAATGAGAAAAAAACATCATCCTTCTTCTTAGTATTTTTTATGCTGTTGACATTAATTGTCAAGAACTTCAGCTGTTGCCACAAAACTATTCAGAAATCAAGGGGGCTTGTGTAACCTAGATTTCCTAAGACCAACTACTTTCTCTTTACCCACAGGCTTAGTGTGATTCCATTTCCTCCTAGGCCCTTTCTGTACCTGAGAATCTTCCCCCAATTCACTGCAACCAGAGTCAGAAAAGGCATCAGAGATGGGTATGTCATCTAAAGAATGGTCAGATTCATTCTCAGGGGCATCAGTGTCAGGGAAAAGGGACTGAAACCTGTTAGAGGTTCGAGTCTCAGAGATTTTATATACTTTGGATACAGGTTGTCTCCAGTTATGGCGGTGGGTCACCTGTTTATCAAAGTCCAGACCAGGAACATTGGGGGGCATCTCAGGTCGCACAGCAGTTTGAAGCTCAGAAGAACCTCTCTCAGTAATGACAGAATTATCTAAATCACAAGGGGGGAAGGGGGAATCCATGTCCAGAGAAGGTTCATGTCCAATCACAGGCAACTCTGACTCAACCGCAGCAAGGGAGGGGGAAGGATCTGCAGGGTTAGCAGGAGGAAGACTCACCCGGAAGTCCACAACCTCAACGACCGAAGGCCCATCAGTAGCAAGTTTCACATGCTCCCTCTGAGTAACAGTCACCATTAAACGTTGCTCCTCCTGATCTCCTGAACCTGTCTTAGAATGCGCTGCTTGTGCACACGTCATGTAAGAATGACCCATGACACCGCATAACGTACAGCGAAGCTCATTGGTGCGCTGGAGATTAGAATGACCAAGGTTACCACACAAAGAACATCCAATCTTATCACAAGCACTACTAATATGCCCTGGAGCACCACACTTATAGCATGCTTTAGGCTGCCCTGGATAGAATAACACCCCCCTATCCCCCCACAAAAAAAAGAATTGGGCAGATTTTGAAGAAAACCATCAATAGTTTTGAGGAGAAACCGAATTTTCCAACCTCCCATCCAAATGTGCTCAATATCAAAAATAGCTTCTGGGTGACCTAAAACTGTACATCTGAGCTTTAACCAGGAGACCAAATCCATGACATTAACCCCTTCACTGCAAAATAAAACCATGACAGTATTTTGGGCAGGCTTAGAAAGGGAAATAACCTCAAAAGGGGACCAGAGAGGTGTATGATGCACCTTATGATACCTCACCCAAAAATTCTCCAACCCACTCTGCATCTTGAAACTCACATCAAATGAATTCTCCCCAGACACGTGGATAAGAGAATACAATTCAGTAGCATTAAAGTGCAGACAATCTTCTAACAGAACTTTTCCCACATAAACCCAGTCAGAGAAGACATCCAACCCCCCCCTTATAAAGTATATGGACAACGTTATGTCTTTTAGCAGGTGTAACATGCTTATGAAAAAAGGAGGCATAAGTATAAGAAGGCTTTCCCCCCCCAGACCGGTCATGAACATTAGATGGGTTAGGAACACCGTCAATACCACTGTGACCATCCAAGTCAAGGGAGCACCCAGCATCCTGTGTCTTAGAGGCCCAATCAGCCAAGGCGGCCATATGACCAAAGTTTAAAGGGGGATTCTGAGTCAGCTCCAAGTTAGGGTCAATAGCAATATAGGCAACAGAGTCGGAAGAAGAACCCCCAGATACATTTTTATGTTGACTGTGCGCATGTACAAGAAACATGTTATGGCAGCTTTCTCCAGAAGCAGGTTATGGAGGTGTGGCACTGTTGTACCCAATGCCCCACAGCCTGCAAAGGCTTGTCCCCTGTCCACCAATGCTGTGGCACGCTGCTGCTGACACTAGTTCAGCCAGCGTGCCACAACCTTCTAAAAAAGTAGCCGCTGCAATCAGGGGCTTCCTTGTCATTGCAACGTCAGCCATCCGCTGCAATGAGGGAGCAACCTGTCATTGCAGGGTGGGATGTGAAACCCCTGGTATTGTTTGTGAACATGGCGGTGGCTTGCCGCCATGTTCACAACCGATATAACTTCCCCCCCATCGTGTTTACTTACAGACTCTCTGTCGGCATTCTGTAACCCCCCCGGTTTTGTTCCTGCCAGTGGGGTGCCCAATCCCCGTCAGCATAATGAAACCCCCCTCTGTTTTGTTCCTGCCAATGGGGTACTCAATCCATGTCAGCATAATGAAACCCCACCCCGTTTTGTTCCTGCTGACAGGGTGCCCAATCCCTGTCGGCATAATGAACCTCCCCAGTTTTGTTCCTGCCAACGGGGGTGCCCAATCCCCTGTCTGCTACTGCTGGCCCCCAAACCAAAGCCTCTGCTGGTACACTGGGAGCCCACCCCAGTGTGCCAGATGCCCCTGTGAAGGGAAAAATGGTCCCACAATCTCTTTTGTTTTTTTTTTCCTAAAAAAAAAGGAAACTGTCCCTCAGCACTCGCCCTGCACCCCAGCCACAACCCGCACCCCACCACTGCACACCTACATTTCACCCCTCACCCCATACTTACCTCGGAGCTCGCGCGGCGATCTTCGGTGGACTGGGGACACGTCTGCAATCTTCAAAGCTGACTGCAAACTGAGGAAATGCCGGTAAGCTGTATAATGTAATAAATAGGGTTTTTTCAACTTTCGTGCATATCTCGGGCATTTTGGGGAATCTTTTCACCAAATTTTCAACATGGGGGTTTTGGGACCCCTCCTAATGAATTCTTAAACTGTCATGGTGTTAATCAGCCCTGAAAGGTGGTTTCACGGTCACTGTGCGAAATCACCCTTTGGGGCCAATTAACAAAATGACAGTGCCAGTGTTCATGAGTGGGCTCTCAAAAGCCTATGTTGAAAATTTGGTGGAAAAAATCCAAAAAATGACTGTTTTACGAGCATGCGTTGTGCAGTTGCTATGTACGCTTGTAACTTCACGAATTTATAATATTTTCATGCCAGATTTTTGACAGTGACATTTTGTCACACCTCCTTGTGAGCAGTATAGCTATCATTGTTCACATCCTGGCCAAAATGTGTTTTTGCACTTCCGGCGCAGAATAGCGCGGTCGCTGTGGGAAATCAGTGTTCAGGACAGATTAAGAAAATAACAGTGACACTGTTCATGAATAGAGGTCCTAAAATGCCAATGTTGAAAATTTGGTAACGATACTCCATAAAATAACTGTGTAACGAGCGAGTGTTAGTGGTTGGCACACACACTCGTAAATTCGTAAATTTATAATATTTTCACTCCAGATTTTCAACATTACCATTTTTCCAGACCTACTTAATGAACAGTACAGCTGTCATTTTTCCCATCCTGGCCAAAATGTGTTTTCGCACTTCCGGCGCAGAATAGAGCGGTCGCTGTAGAACTCTCTGTTTGGGACAGACTAAGAAAATTACAATGATACTGTTCATGAGCAGAGGTCCTAAAATGCCAATGTTGAAAATTTGGTGATGATAGCCCATCAATTAACTGTGTTACAAGTGTGCATTGCCCACTTTCCATGCACCCTTATAACTTCGAAGATTTGTAATATTGCCACACCAGATTTTCAGCAGTGCCATTTTTTCACACCTCCTTATAAGCAGTACAGCTGTCATTTTTCACATCCTGACCAAAATGTATTTTCACAGTTCCAGTGCAGAATAACGTAGTCACTGTGGGAAATCAGTGTTCAGGACAGATTAAGAAAATGGCAGTGGCACTGTTCATGAGCAGAGGTACTAAAATCCCTATGTTGAACATTTGATGACGAAACTCCATAACATGACTGTGTTACAAGCATGCGTTGAACTGTTTCCACGCACCCTTGTAACTTCGTAAATTTGTAAGACTGTCATGCCACATTTTTAACTGTGGCATTTTTTGATAACTTCTTATGAACACTACAGCTGTCATTTTTCACATCCTGGCTAAAATATATTTTTGTACTCCTGCCGGACAGTAGCACGGTCACTCTAGGAAATCAGTGTTTGGGACAGATTAAGATCGACCGAGTGAGAGGGGGGAGTGACTGAGCTCAACTGAGCTTTGTCAGGACTGGTGTGGATTTCTTTGTGTTCAGACAAAGGCCCCAACACAAGAGCCCAGTACAAAAGGGCAGCCTGCAGCACTGGGAGAAACAGAATGAGAGAGCGAGTGAGAGGGAGTGAGCAAACTCACCGAAGCACTGTCAGGACTGCTGCGGATTTCTTTGTGGGCAGCAAAAGGCATCAATACAGGCAGGGGCCCAGTACAAAAGGCCGGCCTGCAGCGGTGGGAGAAACAGTACAAGCGCATAAGACAAGGGGACTTAGTGAGATCAACGGAGCTCTATCAGGACTGCTGGGATTTCTTAGTGGGCAGAAAAAGGCGCCAATGAAGGCAGGAGCCCAGTACAAAAGGGCAGCTTGCAGCGCCAGGACAAACAGAATGAGCGATGAGAGAGGGAGACTGAGCAACCTCAATGGGGCTCTGTCAGGACAGCTTCGGATTTCTTTGTGGACAGACAAAGGTGCCAATGCAGCCAGGAGCCCCATACAAAAGTGCAACCTGTGGCACCAAGAGAAACAGAACAAGCGAGTGACAGAGCAATAGTGAGCAAGCTCAACGGAGCTCTAGTGTGACTGCTACAGATTTCTTTGTGGGCAGAAAATGCGGCAGTGCAGACAGGAGCCCAGTAGAAAAGGCCAGTTTGCAGCTCCGGCACAAACAGAATGCGAGAGTGACAGAGGGGGAGTGATCGAGCTCAGCGGAGCTGTGTCAGGACAGTTTCAGATTTCTTTCTGACCAGAAAAAGCTACCAATGCAGGCAGGAGCTCATTACAAAAGGGCAGCCTGCAGCACCAGGAGACACAGAACAAGCGAGTGAGGGAGGGGGAGTCAGTGAGCTCAACGGGGCTCTGTTGGGACTGCTACAGATTTGTTTGTGGGCAGAAAAAGGCAGCAATGCATGCAGGGGCCCAGTACAAAAGGGCAGCCTGCAGTGGCAGGAAAACCAGAATGAGCGAGTGAGTGAGCTCAACAGAGCTGTATTGTAACTGCTGCAAATTTCTTTGTGGGCATAAGAACGAAGCAATGCAGGAAGGAGCCCAGTAGAAAAGGGCAGCCTGCAGCGTGGCAGAACAGACTGAGTGAGTGACAGAAGGGGAGTGAGTGAGCTCAACAGAGCTTTGTCTGGACTGCTGCAGATTCCATTGTGGGCAGAAAAAGGCGCCAACAGAAGCAGCAGCCTAGAACAAAAGGGCAGCCTGCTGTGCCAGGAGAACCAGAATAAGTGAGTGAGACATGGGGTAGTGAGCGACCTCAATGGAGCTCTGTCGGGACAGCTGTGGATTTCTTTGTGGGTAGAAAAAGCCACCAACACAGGCAGGAGCCCAGTACAAAACAGCAGCCTGCAGCACCAGGAGAAACAGAATGAGTAAGTGAGAGATGGGGAATGATAACCTCAATGGAGTTCTGTCAGGACAGATGCAGATTTCTTCCTCAGCAGAACAAGGTGCCAATGCAGGCAGCAGCCCAGTACAAAAGAGCAGCCTGCAGCACCAGGACAAACAGACTGAGCCAGTGACAGGGGGCCACTGAGCGAGCTCAACAGACCAGTGCAATCAACATTCGGCATTGACAAATGCTTGTTTAAGGATGGAGTAGCAGCACTGGTAATAGAAGATCTGTCAGTCAGCCGTACTCCCGGAATACGTATAGGAGCAAACCCTGAAGTCCATCTTGCATCAGTAGGTGACTGCACCCAACCCGTGGCCTTAATGGACTGTTTGACCAACCAGGGCTTCACAGATTCCAATTCTGAATCAGCCCAAACAGTTACAGGAGGAGAAGATTTCTTAACATGAACCTCTGAAGTAGGAGCGGAAACGGAAAAAACAGTCACCCCGTCCTGAGCAGTAGCGGTAGTCTGAAAACAACCAGCAAAGAGAGAGGCAAGTCGGGTTGCCAGTTGCCAGGTGTGTCTGAAAGCAGACTATTCTGGGATGTTACATGACAACTCCTGCCAGACACCACCAGAACATCAGAAGCACTCAAAGCAGCCACAACAGTACAGGATGAATCGCTGGCAGTACACAATTTCATCAGTAAAGGTAAAGCAGAATTATCTGCAATAAGTGGTACCTCAGACTTTTGTACATTCATAGAAGATAGTAATACAGTCTTTCCCGACCTCAGAGCTCGACCAACCATATCAGGATTCTCAGGCAATGCTCCCTTGGTACTAGACAGAACCACATCCAAACGGACTTCAGCATCATAAAATGTATCCAAATCGCTCGTCTCAGCCGATGGCGGAGCAGTCAACTCCCTGAGCACCTCCACATTCTGCTCCATCAGCAGTCAGATGCGGACTGACACAACACCACTCAATATTTCCCCTACTGATGAGTAAGGGAATTTCTCCGGTGGCCTGGTCAAATTTCCCTCATTCACTGAAAAAATACCACCAGCAACTTAATCTGGTTTAATTTCAGTTGGTTATCATCTATATCCCTGCTTCCCCGATCACCCCTGAAAAAGGGACTTCGAGTCTCAGTGGGTCTACCAGGTCGACAAAATTCAATAAAATATATCTAGTCCTGAATGAAAATGTCAACACTTTCCTCCAGAGCATTGATCTCTGGAGGCACTTTATAGATTGTCATTTTAATCTGGAAAGGATCAGAGAGCGAACTATTTGATTTTGTTAAGTTTATTGAAAATACTAACCACAACTGGAGATTTAGTATTTAGTACTTCTTTTAGTTACAGACAGACTCATTTTTTGTATCTGATTATTCTCAAGGATGATGAGGGTGGCCTGGTTTCTGACTCATATAGAAATAAACATGGACAGGAACACTCTTTTGTTGGCTAGTAGTAGCCACTCACAACATGTGATTAGGGCTATGCCCAAAGGCCAATTTATATATTCAAAATGAAATTGTGGCACTGTAGAAAGATACAAAACAAGGTCAGATATGTTGGAAGTCAAACTGAGAGAAAATGGCTATACTCAGGAGCTGGTGTCTGCAGGTAGGGAAGCTGTTGATAAAATTCCTAGGGAGGAAATCTAAAACAAAAAAGAAAGTATACAGATACTGGACCCCCAGGTAGATTTTATTTCGGCTTATAACCCCGAATCAGCACAAGTTGCAACTATTATTAAGTCACCTGGCATCTGTTCAAGCATGATAATTTGGAGAATCCTAAAATAGTGTACAGAAGTGGAAAGAATACAAGGGACATTGCTGTACACAATGTCCAGCTCCCCAGTGAAGCAACAAGAATGTGGCTACTCAAAAGGAAATAGGACAACTATTGGTGTGGCAATCGTAGCTTTTCCCCCATATCAGGATAACTGATCACTTTACAAATCCTGTTACAGGAAGAGTTTTTTTTTTTTACTTGCAATACTTGTGGTGCAGTATAGTTAGTTCACAGCAAGTGTGGTTGTTTTAATGTAGGGAAAACTAAACTCAGCTTTAAAATCAGGATAGGTGAACACCTAAGAGCTATTGGGAAGGGTGACACCAAATATTTGTTGATAGTGTATGATAGTAGAAAATTATGGGGCTCTGGTACACGAGGAATTGTTGGGGGCTTAGGAGCTCTGATGGGGGGTAGGGGATGACACTTGGGTTTATGCTGAGAGGCCTGAAGAGTCAATGTGGAGGGAGTACTAATGTTTTCATGTGAGAGCAGGAAAAGTAAGTGGCAGCCCAGTGGTCACAGTAAAAGGTGTGCAGGTTAAGGAAAACAAGGACTACTAGGCTGTTACTCCTCAAGGGAAATGGATCCCCTGGCCACAAGCTCCTTCAAGCTAAACTCCCCCCAATGGGGGGGTGAATGGCCCATCCTGGTTAATTTAGAGCATGGGAGGGCTCATAGGCTACCATGCATGGAATGGGATTGCTAGGGGGAAGGGGATACACAGTGGACAGACCCAACATCCTGCCAGCTCTCTCCCTCATGGAAGGACTGAAGAGACAGGATGCAGTAGCGAAGGTTTTCCCCCTAGCCCCCACTACCTCTCGGCTGGATCTCATGCTGCCCTAGGGCCAACTTCCATGGCCCCCACTCCATAGCAGAGAAATGATGAAGTGAAATGCCCCAGTGTCAGGATTCCCGCCCTCCTAACTGGATCAGTGAGTAACCCCCCCATAGCTCCTTGGGCCCACTTCCCCCTCTACTCCAGAGAGGGTGTTAACTTATGAGGCCTGTGGAACATGCCTAGTGGGTTCCACTGGAAGATGAACAGCCCCAAAAGGTATAACAATCCTGAGTAGCCACACACCCAGACTGCAAGGACTACCAAACCTTCAGATTACTGACAGTAATGGAGAGATATGGGGATACTAGGCTGGCTACAAGAAGGGCTACCACACCTAAGGGAGCTGCCCGGCAGATCTTGCTCTGCCAAATCAGGTGAGTGGTTACACATGCAAGGTGATGCCACTTGGGCACGGACATGCAGGTTGTAAATATGTTCTTTTGTATGTACTAGTATTGGATGGTTTATATTTGTGGTGTTAGCAAAATTCTTAGGGTCTATAGGAAAATGGCACATGTCTTTGAGGCAGCTCTCAGCACCTGCTGTCTGCAACCCATTCAAAGCAGCTGGGAAGCACTCCAAGGGCAACACAAAGGTTCTGGACCAGGGACAAATGAAGGGGCCCCTAACATCCAGAATGGCATGACAACCACCATACTATGCCTCAGGGCCACATGTCACCACACGGGTGGGACCCTTGGACCCACTCATTTGGGTGACCAGAAGCCACCCTCTTCCCCTGGGAAGATGGCCAGCCTGAGCCATCCAGACAGCTTCCTTGAAAAACAGCACCTCTCCCCCTTCACCAGTCAACTGCAGTTAATTTTACCTCCATTACCTCTCGAAGACACTGATTATGGCTAATTTAACATGTATTATGTGGAACATACAGAGGCTAAATACACCGGTGAAGAGGAAAAAGGTGCTGTCATATTTAAAAAAGGGCAGGACACAGGTTGTTTTCTTGCAAGAGACAAAGCTCACCAGTAAGGATCATGAGCTCTTAAAGAAGGACTGTGTGGGATTAGTGGTTCATGCCTCTGCGGCAGCTAGAAAATATGGGGTGGCAATTCTGGTGCATAAACAGCTGTAGTGGTCTCATCATGGCAAAGGCAGATTCACAGGGCAGGTGGGTGTTTGGAATTTTTCAAACCCCTACAGGTTAGATCCTGCTGGGGAACCTGTATGGCCCTAATGAGGATGAACCAGAATTTTTCCATCAGGCTTCCCAGACTGTGCTAAATATGTCCAAAACTGGGATGCCCACCATAATAGGAGGTGATTTCAATTTGGTCTTAGATCCAGTGCTAGACAAAAGCACACCGGGGGACTCCCATGGGAAGGAACAGAGTGCACTGCAAAGCTGAATGAGAGACCAAGGGCTGACGGATGTGTGGAGGGTACTGAACCCCAGGGGGTGAGATTACTCCTTCTATTACCCAGTACATGGGTTCTATAGCCATATCAACCTCTTGCTAACATCCCCACAGATCACCCAGGCCATATAATAGACTCTGACATTTTGCCCATAATAATATCTGACCATGCCCCAGTCCAGCTGACCACTCTCTGGGGACCCCCAACACCTACCTCCACCTCTTGGAGGCTTGACCCCTTGCTAGTCAAGGATGCAGACTTCCTCGCATGGGCATATGCCAAGGCAAGGCTTTTCTTCCAAGAGAACCCCATTCATGATACCACTGCAGGGAACACATAGGAGGCATTTAAGACCTCAATGTGGGGTAAGATCACTGGCTATGCAGAGATCAGGAGAAGACATCGGGAGACTTAGAGGAAAAACTAATTGAAGCAGAAAGAGAACAGAAGAGGCAGGCAGGGGAAAAAAACCATCAGGAACCCCTGGGATGGAAGATATTTTGTCTCTATATGGAGATCAATTCTCTCCTATAATGCAAGGCAGAAGTCTCAATCTTCCGCCTAAAACAGAAATACTGGGAAGGCGGGGAAAAGGTTGGGAAAGTGCTGGCCTATGGGCTGCAGAAGCAGCAAATGGAAAGGCATATTGCAGGGCTGAAAGACACAAAATGGGTTGTGCACACCAAAGACACTGAGCTGAGTGGGGTCATGGCAGAATACTACACTTCTCTATACATGTCCTCTAGGGAAGCCAACCCCCAAACTGCCCAAGCACTCCTCCATTCAATATACCTCCCCAACATATTTGAAGAACAAGCCAAGCAGTTGGATGCCCCACTTTCCACTGAAGAAGTTAAGAATGCTCTTCTTTCACTTAGGCCAGGGAAGGCCCCGGGGGGGATGGCTATCCCGAGAGGGGGAATGGCTATACAGTTGAGTTTTGGCAGGCCCTAGCAGAGATAGTTGCCCCTGTCCTACAACAGCCATACGTAGAGGCAGCGATAAATAGGATTTTCCCCCCACTATGATAGAGGCAGTGATTACAATACTGCCAAAAAAAGGAAAAGACTCCACTTCTCCTGGCAGCTACTGCCCAGTCTCCCAATATCAGTAAAATCTTTACCAAAGCCATGGCCCTACAGTTAGGCCCCCTACTACTGCAGCTGATCCACCTCTCACAAGTAGGGTTTGTCCTAGGTAGGTATAGTGCTGACTACATTAGGACTATAGTCAACCTGGCACATGTGGCCCAAGACCTCACAACCCCTGCAGTTGCAATTGCCATCGACTTTGAGAAGACTTTTGATTCCCTGGAATGGATAACCTTCACGCCATCCTAAAAAAGCTGGAAATTGGACCACATTTCTGAGCCTGGGTAGCAGCTGTATACAACTTCCCCTCTGTCCAGCTTCTGACCAACTCTACTCTACCCCCCACATTTGGGCTGGAATGGGGCACCAGGCAGGGCTTCCCTCTCTCCCCCCTGCTGTTTGTGCTTGCAGTAGAGCCACTGGCAACTAAGCTCAGATATAGTAAGAGGACACAGGGGATTACAGAAGGTAAAGAGGAATACATCACATGTATGTATCTAGACAACCTCCTGGTCCTGATCTTGGACTTACCTAAGGGCATATCCCTGTTGCTGGACACCCTCTAGCAGTTTCAAGAGCTGTCAGGATTTCACCTCAATCACATCAGAACTGAGGTGCTCCTGCTGAACTCCAGATGCACACCCCAAGCACTAGGGGACACCAGACTAAAGTGGGTAGGAGAGGGTATCACTTACCTAAGCATCAACTTCACCATCACAGTCCCCAAGTTGTGGGATCACAATCTCCAGCCAATCCTAATAGAGATAATAGAAGACATGTCTAGATGGATGAAACTTCATTTAACCCTTGCAGGAAAGATAGCTGCAATTAAGATTATCCTAGCCCCCAAAATCTTCTACATCTTAGCACATGTCCCACTTTCCCTTCCGCTAGTTGGACTCAGAGGATAGACAAGGCAATCGGTAGATTTATGTGAGAAGAGAAGCCCCCCAGATATAATAGAAACAAGCTGAGGGCCCATTGGAGTGTGGGAGGGTGGGGTCTCCCATGGTTAGAGAGATACAAATGGGCTTTCCACATGACACAGTCACTGAACTAGTTGAGGGTAGGAGAGGAGTCCATACCTCAGTGGGTGACCATAGAACTAGCCGCCAGTCAAAAACCCTCTCTGGCACTATTGGTATAAAACTCACCCCCAATGGGACTCAAATACCACCCTACCATAGGACCCTCTCTGCAGTGTTGGGCCAAACTGTGAAAGTGGCTTGAGATGACCCACTCTCCAGTTAAAATGACCCCACTGTGGGGGAATGATAATCTTGGATAGGCAAAAAGCCAGTTCACTGGCAGGGGTGGGAAGACCTGATGATGATACCAAACTCCATTGTGGTCAACACCTTCTCCAATTTACAATCCCAATGGGCACTACTTCCTCAGACATCTGGAGGTACTCACAGATCTGAAGTGCCACCAGGAGTATGTGAAACACATGCTCCAGAGAGAAGCCCAGGTTTTCCCCTTATAGCCCTCAAGGAAAAAGGATATAGCCAGCTCCATCTATGCCATTCTCAGGGACACCATACCTAGCCAAACTGAAGGGTCCAGGCAAAAATGGGAAAAGGCCCTACAAATCAAAATTATGGAGCAGCAGTGAAAGGAATACTGGAAAACTGCTCAAAATGCTTCACAGATGCAAAAAGTAGGCTAATACAAAACAAGATCTTACACTCTTGATACCGAACCCCTGTGGTGCTATATGCAGCAGGGGTGCAGGGTTCCAAATTATGCTGGAGATGTAACTCTCAACCAGAGGCTCTCCTGCATATCCTATGGACGTGCCCCCTATTTCAAGATACCTGGGATTATGTCTGTGAAGTGGGAGCTGAGGTATTACATAAACCAATCCCTAGATCCATCCCCCTGCTCCTCCTGGGAATGAAATCAGAGGCCCCCTCACCTGTGAGACCCAGAACAATAGTGGCTGGCCCTGTGCACCATGCAGGCCAAACACCTTCTACTTTGTTGATGGAGAATCACAGTGACTCCCAGACCCCAGGAGGTCCTGGCTTCTGTGGCCCAGATAGCCTCCATGGATCAGCTTTCCCACCTGGCAAGTAACTCCATGGAAATCTCTGAAGAGTGCTGAGCCCCACAGGTACACTACTACTATATATATATATATATATAATAAGAGAGAGAGAGAGAGAGAGAGATACAATATACAGTATAGTATGTATATGTGTATATATATATATATATATACATATGTATTAATATGCATATATATATATATATATATATGCATATGTTTATATATATGAACAAGGTGCTGCATCAGCATGTGATCTGAAAGCAAAACAAAATGGTAATATTAAATGCATGCTGAAAGTACAAAATAGAGTGAAAATTAACGTTTTGACCTGAGGTCTTCTTCAGGAAATATTCAGAGAGAAACACTAACTTCACTGTTTTTTCTTTTAGATATTTCCTGAAGAAAACCTAAGGTCAAAACATCGATTTTAACTATATTTTCTACTTTTAGCATGCATTATTCTATATATATATATATATGTATATATATATATATATATTAGAGGCAAAAAACTCCATTTAATGCATTAGTTAGGGTTGTTCCACAGCAACAAAAGTGAGGAAATTCTCTGTTAGGGTTGAAAACCCTTGGACCCCCTGCCCACCCCCAACCCGGCATTGGGAGTGCGCATTGGGATACGTCAGCCTAACTCTCACCCCATGACATGTGAAAATCAACAGAAGTATGGGAGAATGGGTGAGAGTTGGGACCCACGATCGTCACCTGTCTGGGGCCTGGCGAAAATCAGGGATTTTTCAACTTAACTGTCCTCACTTATAAGCAATGAACAACCTAACCAGCCCTGACTTTGCCTCTAATTCCCTTTTTTTGAGAATGATAATGAGAAATAATGAATGTAATGCGTTGGCGGGAGCTCCCGCTACATAATGCGTTGGCGGGAGCGTGGGGCCCTTTGGGCCCCATGCTCCCGCCACATGATGTGTTGTGGCATAGTAACAGGGACAGCAACGCAAACAGAAATGCTAACAGTGGCGCACATGGTAACACAAGCACGAATGAGAACAGAAACAGAAACAGTAACGCACATGGTGGCGTAGACGGGAATGGTCTGCCACGTGATGTGTTGTCACATAGTAACATGGTGCCTGCAAACAGAAATGTCAATGGGCATGGTGATGTAAAGTGAAACAGTAAGATAAACAGTACTTGAGACAGAAATGGCAAAAATAACAGAAGCATAAGCACAAATGAAAGCGCAAAGGATAGCAATGGTGGCGCGAGGCGTCAATGGTAAGTAAGCAGTGCGGATCCGCCTTAGCGGAAAGGGCAACAGTAACAGTAATGTAAGCGCACAGGCTGGTTTTCCCCAAAACCTGCATTGAGAAAGACAGGAGTACAAATAATGTATGCAAAATAATGAGTATCGGCATGAAAATTAGATCTTGGAATACTAAATACATTATATCTCAGGAACCGTAAGCGTGAAAAAAATTTAAAAGTCATATTATTTACAACTGTCCTGGCTAATTTGAAACTTAGCCCCATTGTGGAAGCTAAGTTTTCTGACAAAAAGTCCGTATCTGCATTCTCTCTGAGATACGGGCTAAAAAGCGCAATGAACGCCGTAATGTTATCCTATGGGAAAAAAGAAAAGTTCGAGCCATAACTTTGCCTCCCTGTAATGTTTTTCACCAAACTACTGAAAGGCACATCTGTGGGCTGTTGGCTGTCTTCCCTCCAAATTTCAGGAAAAAGACCAAACCGTTATTTTGCAGCAGGGCTCCAAATGATTTCTGTTAAGTGTCGGGCCCGTAATGTTATCCTATGGGAAAAACTGTCAATTTTGAGTGCCGTAACTTTCGCCATGTGATATTTTTCACCAAGCTACTGAAAGGCACATCTGTGTACTGTTGGCTGTCTTCCCTCAAATTTCAGGAAAAAGACCAAACCGTTATTTTGCAGCAGGTGCCAAAGGATTCCTGTAATGCTTGGTGCCGTAATGTTATCCTATGGGAAAAACTGTCAACTTTGGAGTGCCATAACTTTGCCGCCATGTAATATTTTTTCAATACAACACTGAAAGGCGCATCTGTGTTCCCTCCAAATTTCAGCCCAAAACTCCCAACGGTTATTTTGCAGTGCAGTGCCAAAGAATTGCTGTCATTCTCCCACAGACTAGAAAATTACTGTCGCAATTTGCGAAAGCTTTCGCAAACATTTGCGACACTTTCGTGAGCACAAAAGTAATTTGCGAAAGTACTTTTTCCAGAAATTTGAAAAACATATTTCTGGGGTGTTTTACCACAAAATAAAGACATGGCAAGCATCCTCAGGGCCCGACTAGGTGAATACAAAAAATTAGGTTGCTAGAGGGTCCCAAATTTAAATGCCAACCATTTTTATGATCACCAACTGAAAACAAAATGGCCGATTTACGAAAGTAACAGGCCCATTTGCGAAAGTAAAAATGCATTTGCGAAAGTGTTGAACTTTTTGTTAACTTTTCCCATTGACTTATAATGGGAAACTGTTTTTTGAATAACTTTTGAACCGTTTAATATTTTTTCATGAAATCTTTGAAAGGCACATCGGGGACCCTGGCTGCACGTTCCCTGAAGATTTTGGGCCAGTCATGCAAACCGTACGACCTGTAGGCGCGACCACAGAATTCCAGAAAAGCGTAAATGCGCGCACAGATCATGCTTAATAACTCCGCAACTGTATATCTGATCAGTACAAAACTTGGCAGATCCTAAGGCCCATGGGTCTTGATCATACATTCCAAATTTCAGGCAAATCTATCAAACGGTTGCAAAGTTATTAAGGTGCAAAATTTTGGGTTTAACATGGAAATGGCTCCTCAACCCTAACTACCGTGCTACCATAATATATATATATATATGTGTGTGTGTGTATATATATATATATATATATATACATATATATGTAATAAGGGTGCAGTCACACCCCTATAGTAAGGGTTGAGTGGGCATTTCAATGTTAAACTCAAAATGTTGAACTTTAATAACTTTTTAACCACTGAACATGACATTTGGTATGCACCTTCCTGTGTGTTAGTTCTTTTAATCTGCCAAGTTTCATTCCGGTCAAATATGTGGTCTCTGAGTTACAGAGAGGTGAAAATATATTGTTTCACCCATTGACTTTGCTGAGGCTTTTCTTTGAACTTGCCTACACCCCAAAGGGTTTGTTTGTTTGGTCTGACATTTTCAGGACAGAAAGGGACTACCCCACATGTGTGCCTTTTGCTAGACTAGTGAAAACAACAATATGCCATTTTTAAGATATTGCAATTTTAAAATTTGAAAAAATAATTTCTGAGCATGCTCAGTAGGCACTTCAATATAGCTGTATGATATGAAGTAGAACCTCTGAAGAAGCCCCGCCTAAATGGAGCAAAACGTAAGGTTTTTTCACCCCTTGGGGTGTAGCTGTAGCAGTGTGAAGTGCCATCCCTTCATACTCTTTTGTATTTGTTTCTTTGTGTATTAATACAATTATGTAGCACTAGGAGTTCTAGCCTGCTAATTGTGTTGCTGAAATAGTCTTGCCAAATACCTACACTTACATTTTGTGCTGTTTTGTCTCTTTAATGAATGTCATGCTTTTTTGTATTAGAATTACATTGAAATAAAAAAAAGCTTTTTATACAAAAACAAAGCATGAATTTATGTTTAATTCAAAGTGCTGATTTAACCATCCAAAGTGGGTGATCTATTTTTTGATTTTTGTTTCAGTAGCTAGTTTGTGAGCACTATTCTATTTGGATGGCTCCCAGGAGCACCTTGTTCTGATGGTTGGTATGATATGAAGTAAGAATCCTGCTCTGTATGCAAAAAATCCTACTTCATATAGCAGCCATCTTGTTTGCTATTTTGCCTGAGATTTATATGTGATAACCTCCCAAAATGAGCTTCTGGGGAAGACCCAATATATGAATCTCTCTTATTGTGATCCCCTAAGCATATTGTACACTTTACTTCTTTAAAAACTTCTTTTTAATTTAAAGCTTCCTGTGACTGCCAGCGTAATACAAACTAGAATCATATGTTGTAGTACACAATACGATGTAGGATCCTAGTTAATATGGGAAATCCTATATCATATGGATGCCATCTTGTTTTCTGTTTTGCCTGAAACATTTAAATATAAAAATCTTCAAAAATGGGCTTATGGGAATGGATCAACACATGTAGGTTGATTGTTGTGACCCTCTGAGCATATTCTGAACTGTACTAGGCCCGAACATTTGTTTTTGTTAATTTACAATTTCTGTGAGTGGCAGCGTGATACAAACTAGAATCCTACATTGTATTACACGATACAACATAGGATCCTAGTTCATATGGGAAATCCTATGGTGTATGGACACCATCTTGATTTTTTATTTTTGCATGAAACATTTAAATATGAAAACCTCCCAAAATGTGCTTATGGGGAGTGACCAACACATGTATCCTGATTGTTGTGACCCCCTGAGCATATTCTGAACTGTACTAGATTAGAACATTGGTTTTTATTTATTTACAACTTCCTGTGAGTGGCAGAGTGATATGAAATAGGATCCTACATTGTATTATGCTATATGACATAGGATCCTAGTTAGTATGGGAAATCCTATGTCGTATGAATGCCATCTTGTTTTCTGTTTTGCCTGAAACATTTAAGTACAAAAACCTTCCAAAACGGGCTTATGGAGAGGGATCAACTCATGTAGCTTGATAGTTTTGACCCCGTGAGCATATTCTAAACTGTGCTATGTCTGAATGTTTGTTTTTACAAATTCTTGTGAGTGGCAGCATTATATGAAATAGAATCCTACATTATATTACGGGATATGACTTAGGATCCTAGTTCATATGGGTAGTCCTTCATCATATGGATGCCATCTTGTTCACTGATTTGCTTGAGACATTTAAATATGAAAAATGTCCAAAAGGGGATTATGGGGAGTGACCAACAAATGTAGCCTGATTGTTGCGACCCCCTGACCATATTCTGAACTGTACTATGTCAGAACATTTGTTTTTATTAAATTAAAATTTCCTGAGAGTTGCAATGTGATATGAACTAAGATCCTACGTTGTATTACATGATACAATGTAGGACCCTAGTTCATATGAGAAATCATACGTCATATGGATGCCATCTTACTTTCTGTTTTGCCTGAATCATTTAATATGAAAACCTCCCTGATGGGCTTATGGGGAGGGACCAACACATGTAGCATGATTGTTGTCACTCCCTGAGCATATTCTAAACTGTACTAGGCCAGAACATTTGTTTTTATTAATTTACAACTTCCTGTGAGTGGCAGCGTGATATAAACTAGGATCCTACATTATATTACATGTTACAACATAGGATCCTAGTTCATATGGGAAATCCTATGTCGTATGAACTCCATCTTGTTCTTAGCTTTACCATGACATTGGGGCAAGTGAGGCAACCTCACAAAATGATCTGCTATAAAGGAACCAACATGTACATTTAACTTATTGTGCCACCTTATGAATAATATGCACTTCATTTCACTGTCTCAAAAAGAAGGGAACATTATTGCTAAAAACTCTGTTAACACATCAGTTAGGATTGATTTCCACACCAACAAAAGTGTGGAAACTTGATGTTAGGGTTTCCAACCCTACTATTCCATGCCCCACCACACAACTCTCCACAGACCATCAGGCACCAGGGTGTGCCTTGGGGTCATTGAGCCATACTATCACCCCATTCTCCTATACTGTATCATCTCAGCTTATTTACACATGGAATGGGGTGAGAATTAGGGCCAAGAACCCCAAGGAAAAACCTGGTTCCTGATGGTCTGTGGAGTGCTGGGAGTAGGGCATGGGGTAGTAGGATTGGAAGCCCTAACATCAAATTTCCACAATTTTGTTTGTGTGGAAATCAGCCCTAATGAATGCGATAGATAGATAGATAGATAGATAGATAGATAGATAGATAGATAGATAGATACTCCTATACTTCGATACTGATAGACATAAATCATATTAATGCAGATAAAAACTTACAGGTTAACTCTTGAGTATTAAGTGAGAGCTTTGCCAGCCTGGGGAGATAGTGGGAGTAAGCAAACCTTCACCCCTTCATCCCTCTGGGACGCACACTCCACAAGGGGATTTGACAAGGAACAGGTGAGGAACATTGGGAGGTAGTTGGTGGACAGAATAACTGGTGCTGACACATAAGGGGGCGGTGAATTAAAAGGGATGTAGACTGTAACACACTGGAGTAGAATAACAATTGCATTATGCAGATGGAGTTGGGAAATTGAAGAGGAGAGAGGGGGTGGGATGCATGCCATAACCCTTAAGGAGCAATACCCAAGGAATGAACACTGCCTAATGCAAACCCAGCCAGTGATCTATGCTTTTGGCGTGCCAAGGATGAGGCAGAAGTTGGGTAAAGTTGGTAAAATAGGACAGTAGTGGTGGAAAAGAAAGTTAATGAAGGAGCTGTGGGTCATAAGCAGTATGGAAACATGTGTGTGGGTGAGGAGCAGTAGCTGGATGAAGAAATGCACTGTCAAAGAAGATAGAATAATAGCCTAGTAGATTGGTAAGAGAGGAAATCCAAGAGGATGGAGTTCCATATGTTTGGAATGTGATAGGAGAAGGGAGCTGTCTCTCTCTGAAGTGAAATCTGTGGCTGGGAGGGCTAGCGTCCTATTGGGGAGTTGTGAAGAGAGTAGGATTGATGACATCATGATAATATGGTCAAGAGACATAGCTTTGATACCCCGATGTGTGGAGTACTTGAATGGAAATTATTTAAATTTGACTTTTACAGTTGAAACTGACAGACACTGTATCAAATTTTTGGATATTTTGTTCAAGGGTACCCCTGGTGAGGAAATTTCTGCTACTGGCTACCACAAAAACACTCCAGCAAATGTGATCGTCCATGCCAACTTGTCATAGCCTAGAAAACTTATTTTCACCATCCTCTGTGGGGAAATGATCTGCTTGAAGAGAAATTGCTCAGACGAGACTGTCTTCTTGGAACAAGTTGAATCCCTAAACATTAAATTTCTTCAAAGGGGATACAGCTCTAAAATGTTGGACAAAGCCTTTCAAAAGGTGAGCAAACTCAAGAGAGATGACCTTTTGACTCCCAATCATAAAAATAAGGAGAACTATTTAAAGAATAGACAGCAATTTATGTCTCTGAATAACAAACACACAGTAGCATTTGTTTCAGAATTTAACCCTTTGGCAGGCAGAATTGAGGGTATTGTACTTTAACTATGGCCTATTCTGCTGCCAGACTAAGTGCTAAAAGAAACTATTCCCCCCAAACCGAGGGTCACATTTAGTATGGGCAGGAGCATTGACGAAAGAATTACCCATTGTCATTTTTCACCTACAATGGAAATGGAAGGGAGAACCACTTGGCTTAAGAAGAAACCAAGGGAATTTTTAAAATGTGGCAGGAGCAATGTTTGCAAATATGCATGTACTAGTAACAGAGTCACTAAAAATCAATGTTTTTTTTAACTTGCACCACTGCCTTTGTGGTATACATTTGTTGGTATGAATGTGGACTCCTTTGTAGGAAGAACCATGAGACCTGCAATGGTTCCCATACAAGAGCATGTGACAGCAATAATTAATGACAATACACATAATGCTTTCGGTGCCCACTTTGCTGCAGCACATGATAATAAACCTGATTTTATGCATTTTGTGGTTTTGAAACATTGTCAGACATCTGGGGAGAGGAGACAGACATCACAGTTTGTTTCAAATGGAAACAAGATGGTTTTTGATGTTCAAGGCTGCATTTCCCCAGAGGGTTAAATGACAAACTTAATTATACACCTTATTTGTGATTTGGCTTGTGGATGTACAGTTTTTTTTTATTTTAACTTATCTTTCCTTATTCTTTCTATTTTTATCTTTTTGGTTGGACTTCCTTCTGTAATAGTGAACCATGATACAGAAATACACGTGAACCCCTATACATCTAACTATAAATTCCAAGAAGGGGTATCTCACTTGGCACAGAAAAAGTTCAATACTGCATTCAACAGGGGAAGGAAACTTCTTACTGTGTGATTATCCTGTCAATTTATCTGTTGTTTATTTCTGTTATTGCATTTGATCATTTTTAACTGCATTTGCTATACCCTCTATATAAGGAATCCTTACCCTTCCCCCTTCTCTTTCCAGCTTGTAGTATACTCTATCCCTGCTATAACTGATATTTTCTTTTTTTAATTTCCATCTACAGTATGCTTTGCTAACAATCCCTCTCCCCCCTCACCCTATTTCTTTAATGGGAATACGTTAGTTTTATTAAAGTTATGTTATTATTGTATTTGCTGCCAGCTTTTCTCTCTTTCTTATTTTTAGCTCATTTTGTATTTATCATTTTTCATCTTCTATCCTTTTTCATACTAAACAGTCTGTTGGCACTAATCTTGTAAAAGTAAATTTATTTACCTCAAATACTTAAATAACTTACACGAATTTCCAGTAGTCATATTAGAAAGATTCACATGGATGCTCTTTTCGCATATGGTCTTTTCTTTCTTAATAGTGCGTGGAAATTACACAATATTTGGGGACTGTATGTTCATACATTTTATATGTGTATGTATCACATTAATTGTGCTGTTTAAATTGGGATCAAATCTGTTTCACTTCAGGCTCATCCTCAGATGAAGCCTGTTGTGGGTTGAAGTGCAAGGGCTTTGGATATTTGCCAGGACTATTGACAGTATCACAATAAATTACTTAATACACTTGCTTTGAGTTTTCACTTCTTTGAATCCATGAGTGAATAACTGCTGGTGTTTTTGATCCAGTTAGTTGATTGGATCATAATGATGTGCAGTTTAGTTGTGGGGCCCCTCAATTAAGCCCCATTTGGAGATGGTCAGTTACTGCTCTTTAAGAAATCTTGAGTCTCAGAGTCTCCTAGCAGCACTGAACATCTCGGGCATGGAGGTCATTTGTGTGAGGGAAGCTGAGGCAGCAGTGAAGAGTTACAATGTGACTTTTACTGTGGCTGTCAACTCGCTAGCTCCCAACCACATATACACCCCTTGATTTCCTGCTGCAGTTCACCATGGTTTGATGGTGACCTGAAGAGGTTGAAGAATAAGGAGTGGAGGTTGGAGCTTTGTTAGCAGAGGTCTTGCTAGGAGGGGTATACATTGACACTGTACTGTACATTCATTATGATGATTGTCAACAAGAAATCCATCTGCAGAAGTCAGTATCCCTGTCACAGGTGATTGCAGCTGGAAAGAACTGACTAACTCTGCTGTTCAAACTGTAGACAGATTATTAAATACTATCTTCAGTCTTATAGTGTGTTTGTATATTTTGTACATTCTGTAGATAGTACATATTTTTATATTTTTAGATTTATTTGATCTGTTAATGTGTAAGATTGTTAAAAGATAGGGGCTATTTAGTTTACTAGAAAACTCTTGGCTCCATCTCTCAGCATCGTGTCTGAAGCGAATAGAGGTCCTGATGTTCAGAGAGATGGTTCTGTTTTGAGTACGACCATAAAGTAGTACAAAAAGGGAACAGCCCAGTGGTAAATTCCCAACATGCTGGTGGCAGCATTGATTAAGTGATTAAAGCCAGTTGTCAACCAGGGAAACAGTGACATCAATATAACTGTGTTAGGTCTTTTACAGTAGTTGAGATACTTACTCTTTAAAGTTGATCTCATGGCAGACAAGAAGGTGAAGACTGGATTTCTTGTGATGCAGTGTACCAGATATAGGGAGTTTTTTCAAGGACTCCATTTATGTTGTCGGTAGAGATGCAGTAAAATTTTATTTCGCTGGTGAAATTATGGCGGAATTGCCAGTTTCACAACATTTTACGTAATTCTGGCCTTTCAGTGAAATTTTGCAGCTAAATTTCACCTTTAATTTCGCCTGTGCATCTGAGGTGAAGTTAGGCAAAATTGATCTTTTTGCTATGCTGGTGGTCAATGGTTGAGTCTAAACAGACAGGAAGTGAGTGGTTCATTTCCTGTGCTACATATCTCGAGAAAGCAGGCAGCATTTATACTCCCTGTGACTACAGAGTGTACTTTCACAGATTAATTGCTTCATTTGTGCCATTTTTTCTAACTTTTTCTTGTTTGTCTTTGT
Organism: Neoceratodus forsteri; assembly: GCA_016271365.2. Taxonomy (NCBI): domain Eukaryota; kingdom Metazoa; phylum Chordata; order Ceratodontiformes; family Ceratodontidae; genus Neoceratodus; species Neoceratodus forsteri. The sequence continues at coordinate 1,410,170,892 of CM057452.1, forward strand.
TCTAATTCATATTTTAGTACCTAGTGATTGTATTTGTGTCAGTGTATGTGTGTGTGTGTGTGTGTGTGTGTGTGTGTGTTTGTGTGTGTGCATGTGTGTGATTCCCCCCTGGGACCAGGCTCTCTCAGGGTCTTGATTTCTTTTTTTTGTTTGTTTGTTTGAATTGGTTGTTTTTGTGGACATAATGAGAGGATGAAGACAGTGGGGCACCTGTATGTGCACTTCAGGTAACTATTACAACTGAAACACCACAGCAGGAGGCTTTTGACTCCAGCACCAGCACCCAACTGCCAACTGTTCCCCCTCCCCAGAAGCAGGAGGCGATCGTGGCCCCTCCACCGCAGCAGCAGCAGCAGTTGGAGAAACTGCCCCCTCCCCAGTACCTGGAGGATACTGTTCCTCCACCCAGGCAGCAGGAGACTGTGCCCCCCTCCCAAGCAGTCCATGGAGTTAGTGCCTGAGGTGTTATCTGTGCCCCCCCAGCACCGACAACCCTGAAGTTCTCCTGTCTGGGATTTTTCCTATGAAATATAGGTAGATAACCCAGTGTTCACCTGCATTCTATGCGAGCAGGATGTGCGTCAGGAGAAAAGGAGGATCCCACTTCAGAAAAAACAACCAGTGTAGCCACTTGGAGCACTACCACGCACTCCAATGGGATCTCAAATTGCCGGAGGTGGTGGCATCAAGTGCAGCTGTAGAGAGCAGTGCAGGTGTAAGCACTGAAGTGGGTGATCTGGATGTATTATGTGGCTGGACACAGAGAAGGGGAGGAGGGCCAGGACGAGTAAGGTGGCCCTTCTCAGTCTGTGGTGAGTCAATGTCCACACAGGTGCAGTAGTCAGACACAGCAGCAGCAGCAGCAGGCAGCAGCACCGGCAGCAGAATTACCCCACAGTCAGTGACACCACTAGCATCAGGATGCTGAGCCTACACAGGCTGCAGCTGGTGGTCATGTGGTCACCGGTGAAGACCTGGCAGCTGTGCGTGCTGAAGTGCAAGCACCACAGCATGACTATCAACAGTTCAGACAGGAGTTCAGTGAGGTCAGGGGGGATATCAACAAAATAATGGAGGACCAGCAACAAATGTTCAACCTCCTGGAGGACTTGCATCATGGTGGTGGCAGTGGAAGCACTTCTGGGAATGTTTAAATTACTTATTTTCAGTCAGCAGCAATGTAATTGTTTTTCCTAGTTTTGATTGAATCCTATCCTCCTGTGTCCTGTCACTGTGTTTTGATAATCTTCTCTTCTCTCCATTCTATCTCCACCCTCCAAAAATACAAAAAAAGACAAATAATTAAAAAGATAAAAAATTACAAAAAATATTTTCTGTCCTCTAATCTTCCTCTATATTCTTGTTTGTTTGTTTATTGTCATAAATATATGTCTTTGTCCATTGGTTCTGTGTGGTGTGTTACTTATGTGTAATGTTATGCTCCCCATAGTATTAAATCCTTTTCCCTGTTCCCTAATTTCTGTATCGCCCTCTTATATTACAGTACCCATGACCCGGCCTGTCTCCCTCCCCCTGTCGTACCCGTGTGTCATAGGCAGTACTGTTGTACCAATAAACTCCTAACCTTTGTTTCTCTTTTGTTTGACTCATTCATATATTCTCTCCTCCTATCCACAAATGTCAAGTATTGTTCCTATGAACAAAAATGTTTTTCCAAAAATATGTGATGTTGCAGCAGTCGTGGATGCGTGCAGCAACACTCCAAAGATGTACACAACAATCGCAGAAACATAAACAATTTTATTGTAAAGTTAAACATAAATATGGTTTTAGTGCTTAACACGTGTCCTGCACTCGCCACAAATGTTAAGTTGGTTCCCTCCCCTCCATTCCATGCTGTGCTGTGCAGAGCACTGTTAATACAAGTTCAGAAACAGCACATTAAATTCAGACTGAAATCAGGTGTTAGTCATGCTGTTAAATGTTGCACGCCTTCCACACTGACCAAAACATGTTGTTTTGCCCACTGTTTACAAATGGTTTCATGCCTGATCTTGGTGTAGCCACTGAGTAACATAGCTCAGAAGTCCAGAAATGTTTCCCATATAAGGTCACAGTAACTTCAGACTGAAATCAGGTCTCAATGATTATGTTTTATGGTGCCCAAGTCCCCACCCAGACCAAATGATGGTCTCTGGTCCATTGTTTACAATTGATTTTTGGCCACAACTTGTTTCTGCGCGTGCAGTACAGGCAGTACATGTCCAGAAATGGTTCCTCAAAATGGTTCATTAAATTTAGACTGAAATCTGTTGTCAGCCCTGATGTTTGATGATGCTCCCCCCCAGTAGTCAGACATTGAAATGCAGTTTTGGCCACTGATTGCAATTGCTTTTAGGCCACATCTTGTTCCTGCGAGTGCAGCACAGGCAGTGCATGTCCAGAAATGTTTCCCCAAAAATTGCACAGTATATTCAGACAGAAATCAGGTGTCAGACATGCAGTTACATGGTTCACATCCACCATGAGGACCCAAATGTGTTGTTTTCTGCACCATTTAAATGCTTTTCAGGCCTACCTGTGGTGTTGCCACTGCCTAACATGACCCAGAAGTCAAGACATCTTTCTAAAAAATGTTACAATAACTTCAGACTGAAATCAGGTCCCAGCCATGATGTTTTACGGCACCCAAACCCCCACCCGGACCAAACGATGGTCTTTGGTCCACTGTTTACAATTGATTTTAGGCCACATCTTCTTTCTGTGATTGCAGCACAGACAGTACCTGTCAAGAAATATTTCCCAAAAAAATGGTACATTAAATTCAGACAGAAATCTGGTGTGAGCCATGATTTTTTATGGTGCCCCCCCCACCACCACCAAGACACTGAAATGCAGTTTTGGCAACTGTTTACAATTGCTTTTAGGCCATACCTTGTTACTGCAAGTGAAGCACAGGCAGTACATGTCCACAAATGTTTCCTAAATTTACAGTGACATTAAATTCAGACTGAAATCTGGTGTCAGATATGCAGTAAAGTTACATGGTTCACATCCACAAAGGACCCTAATCTGCTGTTCTCTGCAACATTTAATATGGTTTTCAGGCCTAACCGTGGTGCCGCCATACCTGACCTGCAACATAAGCCAGTTTGCCATGATTAGAAAAATAAATCTTCCTGCAAAATGGTTCTGTGACTTAAAGTTGCACTTTCTTCCCCCTGCTGCTGCTTTCTCAATTGATTGAGAACTGTAGAATTATCATTTCACAATGATGATGCACTGATTGTCTCTGTTGTCTCTATGGTTTTAAGTCAGTGTGGATTGAATGACATTTTGTGTGCTGCTGCTATTGCCTGTAGCTGCTGCCTGTGGCTCTGATTAGTTGCCATGAGAAGTAATGCTTTGTCTGCTTCATGGGGATCCCTCTTCACATTGTCAGTCGATGCTGCTATTGCTGCTGCTGCACACATAAGTATCTGTCTGTATTTATTTTTTCATGTGCAAGAGAAGGGGGGATGGTGGGTTGCTATTGGGACATCTTGAGTTCTTATATGTTTGTATTTATTTTATATTATCTAGTGTGTTGAGGAGTACATCATCATGACATGCATGCCAGCCCAGGATTTGGATATGGGATATTGGAATGCACCACATTTAACATTGCACAAGGACAAGGTAAGCATTTCATTTTTACGTTCGCTTGCACGCATGCGCAAGGAACGTTTTGGGAAAGTAGCACACTTTGGAGGTGTGCCTCTCCCTCTCAATCCACTGCTCCATTGAGCAGGCATGGCGGTCCTGCACCAATGGGTGTGGGAGCTGTGTATGACAGCGGTGGTCTTCGCTTCAAAGAAAACCACCGCTGTCATACAGAGCACCAGCGTCACACCGCCCCCCCGCATCACGCCGCCACCACCAAATCTTTGCTGCTATGCTGTAAGCCCACCCCAGCGTGGCAAACATCCCGCGTTGTTTGCGGCGGGGTATCAATCAGTGGCTCCACGGCCCCACAAGCCATCCTTCTGCCATGCTGGGAGCCCACCCCAGCGTGGAAAATGTCCCGTGTTGTTTGCCAACGGGGGTGCCCAATCCCCTGTCAGCTCCTCAGCCCGCCCAGCCATCCTTCTGCCATGCTGGGAGCCCACCCCAGTGTGGCAAACATCCCAGGTAGTCTTTTTTTTGGTGTCACCTGTAAAGAAAAAACGGTCCCACGTAGTCTCCCAGTCCCCCCTCCCACAACCCGCACCCACACACTGCGCAACCAGCCTCCCCACAACCCCCTCACCCCATACTTACCTCCGGAGCTCGGTGCGACGATCTTCGGTGGACCGGGAACACGTCTGCACTCTTCAAAGCCGACCGCGAACTGAGGAAATGCCGGTAAGCTGTATAATGGGCTAGATAGGGGTTTTCAACTTTATTGCATATCTCAGGCATTTTTTGGAATTTTTGCACCAAATTTTCAACATGGGGTTTTTGGGACCCCTTCTCATGAATGATGTCACTGTCATGGCATTATTCAGGCCGAAGGGTGATTTCGCAGTCACTGCGTGAAATCACCCTTCAGGCTAAACAAATTCATGACAGTGACATCATTCATGAAGGGTCTAAACCACTATGTTGAAAATTTAAAAAAATAAAAATGACTGTTCTTATCTTAGTGCTGCGCAGTTCCTATGCATGCTTGTATGTTTACGAATTTTCAATATTTGCACTCCAGATTTTCAACATTGCCATTTTACCACACCTCCTCATGAGCAGTACAGCTGTCATTTTTCACATCCTGCCCAAGACGTCTTTCCGCCCATGTAGCGCACAATGGCGCAGTCAGTGTGTGAAATCAATGTATGGGACACATTAAGAAAATCACACTGACACTGATCATGAGCAGAGGTCTTAAAATGGCTGTGTTGAAAATTTGGTGAAAAAATTCCTAAAAATGACTGTTTTATAGTGTGCATGCGCAGTTCCTATGCACGCTCGTAAGTTTGTGAATTTTCAATATTTCCCTCCAGATTTTCAACATTGGCATTTTACCACACCTCCTCATGAGCAGTACAGCTGTCATTTTTCACATCCTGCCCAAAATGTGTTTCCGCCCATGTAGCGCACAATGGCACAGTCGGTGTGCAAACTCAATGTATGGGACACATTAAGAAAATCACACTGACACTGATCATGAGCAGAGGTCTTAAAATGGCTGTGTTGAAAATTTGGTAGCAAATTCCTAAATGACTGTTTACGAGTGTTCATTGCGCGGTTCCTATACGCGGCTCGTAAGTTTTGCAATTTCAATACCTCCAGATTTTCAACATTGCCATTTTACCACACCTCCTTGTGAGCAGTGCAGCTGTCATTTTCACATCTTGCCCAAAATGTATTTCGCCCATGTAGCGCTATAATGGCACAGTCGCTGTGCAAACTCAGTGTATGGGACACATTAAGAAAATCACAGTGTCACTGTTCATGAGCAGAGATCTTAAAATGGTTATATTTGAAAATTTAGTGAACAAATTACTAAAAATAACTGTTTTACGAAAATGTGTTGGCAGTTCCTCACGCACGCTCATAAGTTTCATGCAATTTCAATATTTTCACTCCAGATTTTCAACATTGCCATTTTACCACACCTCCTTATGAGCAGTACAGCTGTCATTTTTCACATCCTGCCCAAAATGTGTTTCTGCCCATGCACAATACGGCGATCGGTGTGCAAAATCAATGTATGGGACACAGTAAGAAAATCACAGTGACACTGTTCACTAGCAGAGGTTTTAAAATGCCAATGTTGAAAATTTGGTGAAAAAATTCCTAACAATGACTGTTTTACGAGTGCATTGCACAGTTCCATATGCGCTCGTAAGTTTGCAATTTTCAATATTTTCACTCCACATTTTCAACATTGCCATTTTACCACACTTCCTTATGAGCAGTACAGCTGTCATTTTTCACATCCTGCCCAAAACGTGTTTCCGCCTATGTAGCGCACAATGGGGGTAACAAAAAGGTCATGCTGAAAATTTATTGTGCAAATACCAGCAATTGCACAGGGCATTAGGGTAAAGCACCATACGAGCCAAACACTGCTGCAAATACCTGCAAGTGAACATTCGGCATTGACAAATGCTTGTTAATTACTGGGAGGGATAAGTGACTGCAGCTTGGCTATCTGAGTCAGATTGTAATTGTGTTATTTTTTCTTTTCTCAACACATGCAGGAATTCAGATGTTGTTAACTCCAGGTGCACTGCTGCTACTGCTGCTTTTGAATATGTGTGCAATTCATTAACTTGTGGTAAGTATTTCTTAATTGTTGATGGTCTTTGGTGGACGGGTGGTGGAGGAGGTGGTTGAGGCTGGGTTGGTGTGGGATTGGTGGATATAGTTAAGTATTAAGTTTGTGGTTACTGCAGTACAGTGATGTCAGATTTTGACAGTAACTATCTTCTATATGGGTCTGTCAATATTCAGGAATTCCACTGCTGGGGTGTGTCTGTTGACTCACAATCTGGATGCTGGCTGTGCTCATCAGACATAGTCTGTTTATGTCAAGTGTTCCAGTTTAACAGCCATTCCCTGATGTAAGTATTACTTCATGTAATGGTGGTGGGGGGGGGCACCTAGTTGTAACAATGCTCAAAATGACTTCTTTTTTTCTTATCGCCAGGTACCAAATACTTAATTTGGAGTGGTGGCTTAGTTTTCTGGTGGACATTTGTTGATGCATCCCATCTCTGAATGTCATTGGGGACCAAATTCAAGTCTTCCATCCTGGTGTGTGGATGCTGGAGCGAGGTGCTGCATCTGCGAGGTATGGCATGCGGGCCACTGCTGACATCTAAAAACATATGTCAATATCATCAATGGGATGAAAGTGATACATTGTGTGGGTTGATGTACTGGCCCCATATGTGCTGGCATTGACAATGCTGTGGTTCCTCTTGGTGGAAGACTGCTGAAGGAGGAGGAGGAGGAGGAGTAATTTAGATGGACTCAGAGGCAACATTAATGTACTGGTCTGAAACTGCTGTTTATGCTGGAGCATGCATCTGTCAACTTCATAGATTTTCAGCGGTATTTCTTGGTAGTATGAGAGTGATGGCCCACACTGTTGAAGTCTGTGTTATACACATTAGGATGGATGACTAGGAGGTGGATTACATGATGGTTAACTGTATACATGGGGATGGAGTATGCATGCATTTCTGAGTAACATAGTACTGGCTTTGCACTGTCCGACTAAGTTGTTATTGTTACATCATATATACAGTGGTGGCACATTCACTAGACACTCATTCAGGGTCTCATAGAGGAGGTATATGTGGAAATAGGGAAGATGTTGTTCAGTATTTGTTGCTCGATGGTGCCATTGTGTATTGCTGAGATGACATATTCACTTCAGTTAGAATAGCAGGGGCAAATACATTTTCTAAAATGAAATGAAGTAAACATTGTTACTAGGTTGGGTAATCAAATGGTTTAACTGGATGTGTAACAGAACAAACAGCAAAATAAAATTTAAAATGTATAACAATGACATAAAACAGTATATTCAGTGGAAATGGGGGTGAAGATGCTGGCGGTGGCTAGGGGGCAGAACACCTTCAGCCTTCTACCACTGACACATCATCCATGAAGCAGCCCTCACAGTCTTCAAGACTGGAGTCATCACCAGGTGGAAATTCGGTCATCAGTGCCGCTTCATCTACCTCCCTTCTAGTAGAGGCCTTACCAGCATGGACATCTTCATTGTCATTATCATCTCTGAGACACAGGTCTTGGGGCAACACCAATGAAATAACTGTATTATGTGGAATGTGAGCCTCACTCATTTTTATGCTGGCTTACGCATACGCACCAGCTAACATATTGCAGTAGTAGCAGATTTGAAGGTTCAGTCTCTGTGGGCTAATTCAGGGCATGCATTAGTAGTTGCGTCCTTCATTCCCCAATAAGCCAGCATGCAGGCGCTGACACCAGGCATATGTAAACTGGCCACCAGATCTAACAAAAGTGTAGCTGCAATGAGAGGCAAGCTCATCATGCAGCAGCACAATAGCACACCTCTCGATGTGCCTTTACTGGAGAAGTTTTCCAGTAAACATAGCGGCACTGACTGCCACTGCGCACAATGCAGACTTCAGGGGTGCCCAATCCCCCTGTCGGCATGCCCCAACCCACTTCATGTGCCGACAGGGGAGCCCACTCCCCATTGACATAACTCCTCCCATTGCAATTGTGTGCTGAGGGGGCCCAATCCTCCTCGGCATCATGTGCCTCCCAACAGTCTTTCTTTGCTGATAGGGGGCCCAATTCCCATCAGCTTCAGTCCCCCCTGCCCAGTTCAATTTGCAGATGGTGGGAGCCCACTCCTCATTGGCATAATGTGCCCAACCCCCGATTTGTGCTGTGTGCCGAGGGGGTGCCCAATCCCTCTCAGCATCATGTGCACCCCCCCACCCATTTCTGTGCTAAAGGGGGGGCCCAATTCCCATCAGCTGTGGTCCCCTTCCCCATAACACAGGTGGTACACTGGAAGCCCACCCCAGTGTACCAAACACCTGCAAAAAAAGAAAACTGACCCTCATTGTCTTTTTTCTCCTGTAAAAGAAGGAAGTGGTCCCTCACAGTCTCTCCCGCCCCCTCCCCAACCCGCGCCCACCCTCTGCGTACCCTGTCTCCCCACACACACCCTCACCCCATACTTACCTCTGGAGCCTGGCGTGATGATCTTCGGTGGACCAGGAACACATCTGCACTCTTCAAAGCCGACCGCGAACTGAAGAAATGCCGGTAAGCTGTATAATGGCATAAATAGGGCTTTTTCAACTGTGGTGCATATGTCAGGCATTTTGGGGAATTTTGGCACCACATTTTAACATGGGGTTATTGGGACCTCCCCTCATGAATTTAGTCACTGTCATGGCATTATTTGGTCCCAAAATATGATTTTGCAGTCACTGCGCAGAATCACCTTTTGGAACCGCTTAATAAAACGACAGTGCCACTTTTCATGAGGTGGCCTCTCAAAAAGCCTATGTTGCAAATTTGGTGGAAAAAATCCCCAAAATTACTGTTTTACGAGCATGCATTACGCAGTTTCCACACAAGCTCATAACTTCATGAATCTGTAGTATTTTCACTCCAGATTTTCAACAGTGGCATTTTTCCACTCCTCTTTATGAACAGTACAGCTGTCATTTTACATATCCTGGCCAAAATGTGTTTTCGCACTTCCAACAAATAGCACAGTTGCTGTGGAAAATCAGTTTTAGGGACAGATTAAGAAATTGAAGGTGACAGCGTTCATGAGCAGAGGTGCTAAAATGCCTATGTTGAAAATTTGGTTATGAAAGTCCATAAAATGACTGTGTTACAAGGATACATTGCGCAGTTTCTAAGCACCCTTGTAACTTCACAAATCTGCAATATTTTCATGCCAGATTTTCAACACTGCCATTTTTTCACACCTCCTTATGAACAGTACAGCTGTAGTTTTTCACATCATGCCTGAAATGTGTTTTTGCACCTGAGGTGCACAATGGCGTGGCTGCTGTGGAAAATCAAGTCTTGTGACAGATTAACAAAATCACAGTGCCACTGTTCATGAGGGAGGTCCCAAAATGCCTGTGTTGAAAATGTGGTTACAAGAATCTTCAAAATAATTGGATTATGGAGGTTTGTTGCGCAGTTTCTATGCATGCTCATGACTTCACCAATTTTTCATATGTTCAGTCCAGATTTTCAACGTTGCCATTTTTTTACACCTCCTCATGAACAATACAGTTGTCATTTTTCACATTCTGCCCAAAATGTATTTTCATGCCTGTGGCTTCAAATGGCACAGCCACTGTGCAAAACCACCTTTCGGCTAACAAACTGATAGTGCCACTCTTCATGAGGTGGGGGTCACAAAAAGCCCATGTTGACAATTTGGAGTAAAAATACCAACAAATGCCCATGACATTAGGGTTTCCAACTGTAACACCCCACCCTGTAGAGACTGACTAGCATCAGGGTGTGACTTGGGATCATTGGCTGCAATGCTCATGCCATTCCACCCTCACCACCCATCCTGCAGCCAGTGACAGGCACTGAGGTGTGCCTTGGAGTGCTCGGCCCCAAAGTTCACCCCATTCTCCTATACTTCACCCATCTCAGTGTATTTCCTTATGGAATCGAGTAAGTATAAGGTTCAAAGACTCCAAAGCACACCACAACACTTGTCAGTGTCTACAGGATAGGGTGAGGTGAAATGGCATGAGTGTTACAGCTGATGACCCAAAGGCACACCCCAATGTCTGACAGTCTCTGCAGGGTGGGAGTGAAATTGGCGTCAGTTCAATACCTCACTGCCATTCCTATTATGCATCTCTAACTCCTGCACTACCAATGCCAATGCCAGCGAGACAACATTTGGCATTGACAAATGCTTGTTATAAATGTTAGGATGGAAACATTCTTCAGTGACAGATTTGTCCTATGGTCATGCACAATGGCCCCAGCAGAACTGAACACCCGTTCCACACTGACGCTGGATGGTGGGCAGCTGAGATATGTAAAAGCAACAGATGCCAGTGCAGGCCAGTCACTCACTTTGCTGCTCCAGTAAACCAATGGCTCATCAGTGATGCCAAGATGCTAGGTATCTTCCATGTAGGCATCCACCACATGTTGTACTGCCCTGAGTCCTGCTGCTTCATCATGCTCCTCCTCCTTGTCTTCAATTTCTTACACGCCCACCTGGTACAGAGCATCCCAAGTGGGATTACCTACCATGGTGTGCTGCAACTTTGACATTTTCTTTGATTTGGTGGCCTCTGATGATTTACTGGTGGTGGTGGTAGCAACACCTGGTATATGTGCCCTTTTTGTCTCTGCATTTTTCATCTGAATGCCATGTACCCATCTAACAAGGTAATTGGTCAGTTTGTCTATCGCACATGACCCCATTCAATCATTGCAGGCAAGCCACGTTTGTACCATGGATCCAGCATGATAACAATAGCAAACTCATTAGACTGCATAATGCCAGAGATATGTGTATATGGAGCATGTGACCCATTGCATGAACAGAACTGTGATCATCCCTTGCCTCCATCTGGTGACGGATATTTACCAGTGTCTGCCTCAGCACACATATAAGGGGCATTGACTGATTTATACATGTGGTGTTCCCACTCACAGCCTGTGTTGCATGCTGAAATTGATACAGAATGTGTATTATGCCACCCATTTGTCGCCACTGCTCTGTTATTAGGGAGATGGACACTCCAGCACTGTCCTGGGTGTTGTGCAGCAGTAGGTAATCTGAAACTACTTTATACTGCTCATAAACCCGGTCCAGCATGTACAGTGTGGAGTTCCACCTGGTAACAACATCAAGCTTCATATGGCACTGAGGCAGATGGTTAATGTGCTACAGCTCATGCAGATGGTCATGGATCTTTGCAGAATGGGTAAAGTGCACACTGATGCATCTGGTTCAGAAATTGCTGCACAACTAGATTAAGGCAGTGTGCCAGGCAGGGAACTCTGAAAAAAAACATTAGTAATGCAATTAACCACATTGGAGCCATTGTCACTGGCAATAAACCCTGCTGTGAGTGAGTGTGTATGTTTAGCCACTCATCAATCTGATTTAGCAGCACATACCGCATTTTCTCACCAATGTGAGACCCTGTAACACTTTGCACAGTAATGGTTGGATTCTGACAAATACCAGGTGTGTTGCTACCACCACAGTTTTGCTTTATGCAGCTTTTGCCAGGCCCCAACTTAACAACCACCCCAGGTACCTGTGCCCAGTGTGCTGTTATGCACAGATAAGAGCTGCTCACTGTTTACCCACTTGTCCACATATCCATGCTAAGGTGGATATATTTTGAGGCAGAATGCTTCATGGCATGTAGGATGGACTGTGAAACTCTGCTGTAGAGTTCAGGCATGGCACATTTGGAGAAATACATTCGCTATGGCACCTGCCATTTGGAACAGGCAAGGGCCATCAAATCATGGAATCCTGGAATCTCCACAAAGGAGAATGGCAACAAGTCAATGGAAAACATTTCAGCTGTGGCTGCATTCAGTTCATGTGCAATATCATGATTGGGGGGGGGTACTTTGAGTGCCGCTCAGACACACAACACACTCTTCAATGTGAGTTGTATCTCAGGAGCGGGTCAACAAAAACACTTTACTTGTGCCACCAATGTTGTTCTTGCTGGGGTACCAGGTGGCTCTTGGGGCCTAGGATGTGCAACATGTATGAAACTGGTTATTTTGGTGGATTTGGTGCCTGGTGGTGTACTTTTATAACTTGAGGGAGTGGCAGCTTCAATGGTACCATGTCCACTGCTCGAGGCAGAGAAAATGATTCCTCACACTCTTCCTCCACCGATACACTCAGCCCTCCCTCCTTCTGCTCTATTGCACTGCTGCCACTAACATTAAGCTTGACAAGACAAGTCCCATCAACAGCTCTGGTATCTTTCTGGTGTTGTTGTCAGCGCAATGGGTGCTTGTTTTTCAAGTGGGCATGCTGGCCACTGGTGCCTATGTGGCTGCCCTTTTTTCCATGACCTACACATGCTTGACACAGCTGACCTAATGACATGGTGTTGTCATACCTCTCAACCTCCTGCTTCATAAATTAGGGACAAGGCTTAAAAAAATCAGGGACAAAGGACCAAAATCAGGGACACATCTTCAAAATTAGAGATATCCACCCAGGAAGTTGGTAGAATATGGGGCTTAGTGCAAAATTCATTTTCTAAAGAAGAACAAGTCTGTAACTTTAATGCTTGACATTGTTTTGAGCTTATAGTCCCCACTGTTTAGCCACAAAAACACAAATTTTAGGAGGGACAGAGTAAAATTTTGAGGCAAAATCACTGACATCCCTGAAAATCAGGGACACTTGAAAGGTATGGGTGTCATCTGCTGCATCAAGCACAAAAAAATCCCAAACTAGGGACTTTGCAACTCTAGATTTGACATGGGATTGACACTTGGACAGTGGAGCCACAGGTGTGGAAGTTTGCTTTTTGTGCTGCTTGCATGATATCCAGCATGCTACGTTTGGGAGGTGGGGTGACTGGACTACCTATTGCAGGCTTGCTGATATCCTCACCCTCTGTCTTGTCATCTAGATGGGGTACATATTTAACCTTCATCTTTTTCACTTCTGGATCCCACAGGGGATCCAGCACCTCATCGTCATCTGTACCAAAACATATTATATCCTCCTCCTCCTTATCACTGTCTATTGCCAGACAAATATTTCCCTTCTCTGGCATCTCCTTAATGTGGGGGGTGACTTTCCTTATCTCCTTCTTCAGGAGAACAAAACTGAAGCTAGACACTATCACACACACCACCATCAGTTCCTCCTTGAGCAGGAACAACAGTCACACTGATAACTTTTTCAACCTTCTCTTAGATCTCTGTGCATCCACTGGTGAGAGTGTCTCCCTTATTCCCAGTATCATCCCCAACAAGCATACTAGCTACAGATTGGGCAGTAAAAAAAGAGTCACAGACTTGAAGCCACTTCTAACTTCAATTTTGCTGCTATTGGCTGCCACAGCAGCAGCTGACCCCACAGAGGACATTGATTCAGAATCAGACATAGGTTTACTTTTTCCACCATACTTCTTTGAGCCATTGCTGTCACCTTTATCTGAAGTTGAACGTCTCTTGGCAGGCATATTTATATGCTTGTTTCATTTGACTTCCTCTGGAACTATATCATTATGTACAGTATTTATATTAAATAAGTGTGATTTAACACCTGCAGTGCTATCTACAAAAGGCAAACAGAAATAAGAACAGGTAGCTGCACTGGTGGAAGACTAGGTTTCCTGGCCAAGGCACCTAGCGTCACCTGATCTCTTTCCTTCTAGGTTGCTTGAAAGGACAGAGAAAGAACCTTAAAAGAGCAAGGGAAAGGATTAAGACTTCTTTTGGCTAGGCAGATTTACTCTGTGTTGTTATTTTTATTTTGTACTCACAGGGATTGTTACTGTTTGTTGCTAACATTTTATTGTTTTATTTTTTTCTGATTCAAATTGTTGCTGGGTATACCTTCCACTGCATTATTACAAGGTGTGCCTACGGGTGTGTGCTAACAGATTATTGCTGTAATCTTCTGATTCAAAGTGTCTTTTGCAAGGTATATATTTTGTTACTGCTTCATTTTTCTCTGTAGCAAAGTGTTTCTTACAGGGTATATCTTCTGTGAAATTATTACAGGTGGTGCTTACATTTTTGTGACTTTTCATCATTAGGCTAAGCAAAATTACTGTTTGCCACCATTTTATTTTTTTTTGCTGAAAAGTTTTTTGTCTCAGAGGTGTTGCAGTCTCCTTCTCACATTGAAGGAGCTAATTGCTTTCTTCCCACAGCTCTTCCAGAGGATTAGGTGTTTATCTGTGGAGTGGAGCTGGCAAACTGTCAGTAACTCCCAACAGAAAGAAGGGTTAAAAGGTCAGGTTAGTTGATATCTTGGTGGTGGAAGACTAGGTTTGCTGGCCAAGGCACCTAGCTTCACCTGAGCACTTTCCTTCTAGGTTGCTTGAAAGGACAGAGCAAAGAACCTTACCAGAGCAAGGGAAAAGATTAAGTCTTCTTTTGGCTAGGCAGATTTACTGTGTGTTGTTATTTTTATTTTGTATTTACAGGGATTGTTACTGTTTGTTGCTAACATTTTATTGTTTTATTTTTTTCTGATTCAAATTGTTGTTGCTGGGTATACCTTCTGCTGCATTATTACAAGGTATGCCTATGTGTGCTAACAGATTACTGCTGTAATCTGATTCAAATTGTCTTTTGCAAGGTATATCTTCTGTTACTGCTTCATTTTTCTCTGTAGCAAAGTGTTTCTTACAAGGTATATCTTCAGTGAAATTATTACAGGTGGTGTTTACAGGTTTTGCAGTATTATCTACCATTAGGATAAGCTTTCAGGGTTACTGCATTTGTTTCTGACTGATAGTTTCTGCTCTTACCTCCTTGTTTCTTTTGTTCATGATTCTTCTTTTTCAGTAGGGGAAGGGCCCAGTCACCCACCCCCATCCCTAACCACTCCATATTACAGTCCTTTTATAGGGAGCACAGTCATGACATTTCCTGTGCAAAGTGGGAAGGAGCAGTTCATTTGGATATCCACACGGTGACCTCATTTACAGGGGCACTAGTAACTTAACTTGTTATAACAAGTTATGCAAAAACAAACAAACAAAACACAAAATCAAACTTTTGCTTTCATTCTCCTCCTTCTAATTACTCTGACCAGGTTATAAACAAGGCAACTTATCTGGAATGGATATCATTAATTCCAGGTACTGCAGAACACTTTTCAGAAGGGCAGTTTTACAGGATTTAGGACACTGTCCTACATGCTGGCCATTGGAGATCTTAAGACTCAGCTCCGGGCAGCATGGGCAGAGATTGTGCACCTCAAATTTCATATTCAAGAGGAAATATATTATCAGAACCACCCACCATTTCCCCAACATCCAACAGAAGCACCTCGACCACAAGAGGGTAGTTGGTCCTGGAGGTTGGCAGGTGGTTAGGTTGGGCAAATCGGGTGCCCCATCACTAGCTGCTCTCCAACATATTACCTCCACAAACCATATAAAAAAAACAAGCAAGTATCTGCCTCTATCTCCAAAATCAAGCAAAGGGGCAGAGGACACTGCAGAACAGGACACTGCAGCACAGGATCTAGCCCAACAAAACTCACCCAAAACAGGAACCAAAACAAAAAAAGCAAAAAGGAAATCCAAAAAACTTCTGATCATAGGAGACTCCATGATTTGGGGAGTTGATGCCTATCTCCAGTCAGGGGTAATGGTCAGATGTCTCCCAGGTACTTCAGCATGGAGAGACATTGACTGCATTGCTAAAATTGTTCAGCAAGCAGGAGGAAAACATTGACATCCTGGTACACATAGGGACTATGGATCTCACCACCCAGTCAGTTGTGGAGACCAAGGAACACCTGACCAGGCTGGGTGACAAACTATCATCCATTTCATCAGGCATCTCCTTCTCTGAGATCCTGCCTGTCTGGGAGAGGGAGGCAGATGGACAGAAGGTCAGAGAAGGAGAGGTAGGGGAGCTAAACATGTGGCTCAAGGGCTGGTGCCAGGAAAAAGGACACCAAATTTGTAGGGAACTGGCAACAGTTTGGGGAATGAAAGTACTTTAAATTTGATGGACTGCTTCTGACTAAGGAGGGAGTCAGTGCATTGGGACAGAAGTTTGACATCTTTGCAGATTATTTAAACTAGCAAATGGGAAGGGGGTGTAGCACCCAAAATGTTGAATGGGAAGAACACCCCTCCCCCATTAGCTAGTGGTCAAACAGGAGTTCAGCATGTTTGCAGTTCATTTGCATCACCAGGTAAGGAAAAAGGTCCAGCTCCCCATACGACACACTGGGGAAATGCCAGACCTCACCCAACAACTAACACACCAAAATCTGGCCAATGGAAAATCATGTACACAAATGCTTGCAGTCTGGGAAACAAGATCCCAGACCTGCAGGCAATAATGACAGAGGCTAAAGTGGACATAGTAGCAATTAGCGAGACTTGGTTTGCCAGTAAGCACACTTGGGAGACTTCAGTACCTGGGTATGTACTGTTCAGAAGAGACCGAGGTGCAAAAAGAGGGGGAGGGTAGAGTGGCCCTGTATGTCAATGAAAATATCAAACCTACAGAAATTCAGAATGCACATAAGGAGCCAGACGAACTGTGGGTCACCCAGGAAACAGGAAATGGGACAGCCATAAGAACTGGGGTTGTCTACAGGCCCCCAGACCAGGGGGAGGACATAGACACATTACTGTTAGAAGATATGCAAAACATAATGGCTAAAGGGGAGGTTCTGATAATGGGAGACTTCAACATGCCAGATACAGATTGGTCAATACCAGCAGGAACATCGGCCAGAACTAGACACATGGTGGATTCCCTACAGGGGGAAGGCCTCAAACAACTGGTACAACAACACACAAGAGACAGGGCTATCCTAGATCTAGTACTGATTAACAGGAAAAGGATCACAGATCTCCCGGTAGAAGGTCACCTGGGGGCCAGTGACCATCACATGGTATGGTTCAATTTGGCCACTACAACTAAATTATCCCATTCCAAGGCAAAAATATGGGACTTCAGAGGAGTTGACTTTGATAAGATGGCCAACAGACTTAATCTAGCCCTGGTAAAAAGAAATACAGGTGAGGGGGTACAGGCAAAGTGGGCAAGCATTAAGGATGCAATACTTGAAGCAACATCCCATTGTGTTAGAGAGAAAAGGAAGTACAAAAGAAGAAGGAAACTGCTTTGGTTCTCAAAAACAGTAGCAGAAAAGGTCAGAGGCACAAGGCTGGCCTTCAGGAAATATAAGGGAACACTGCTGGATGAAAATATGGAGGCATATCAAACTACCCTAAGGGAAGCAGGGAAGGCAGTAAGGCAGGCAAAAGTCCAAACCAAGGAAACACTAGCACAGAGAGTAAAAGAAGGTGACAAGACTTTCTATAGATACATTAGTGAAAGGAGAAAGTCCAGAGGGGGTTGTGCTAAGATCAAAGGAGATAAGGGAACGTGTGAGGAGGAGGACCAAGGAAAAACATCTATCCTAAATAGATACTTCTGTTCAGTATTTACTGAAGAGAAGGTAGTGCAGGGCCCACACCTCATCACCATGGACACAGGGGGTGGGAGGTGAGCATTAGTTCCTTCACAAAAGAAAGAGTCCTACAAGAGCTCGATAAGATCAGGGTGGACAAGGCAATGGGATCTGATGGCATACATCCAAGGGTACTAAAGGAGCTAAGGGTCGAACTAGCAGAGCCATTATCAAAACTGTTTAGTGAGTCTCTGAGCACAGGAGATGTCCCAGAAGACTGGAGAAGGGCTTATGTGATCCCGCTCCACAAGAGTGGTAGCAGGGAGGAGGCAGGGAATTACAGACCAGTCAGTCTTACTGCATCTCAGTAGTGGGCAAGATTATGGAGGCACTCCTTAAGGAAAGGATAGTGCAACACCTGGAATCCATAGGAGCACAGGATCCAAGACAGCATGGATTTACATAAGGAAGGTCCTGTCAAACTAATCTCATCCATTTCTTTGACTGGGTAACCAAAGTGGTGGACCAAGGGGGAGAAGTTGATGTTGCCTACCTTGACTTCAGCAAAGCTTTTGATACTGTTCCACATAGAAGATTGATTAATAAGATGTGTAGGCTCAGCTGGGTCAGAAGTTGGTCAACTGTGTGGTAAACTGGTTGACGGGCAGAAAACAGAGAGTGGTGGCAAATGGTATACAGTCAGAAGATATGCATGCCACAAGTGGGGTACCTCTGGGATCAGTCCTGGAGCCAGTCCTCTTCAATATCTTCATCAGTGACATTGCAGATGGACTAGAGGGTAAGGTTTGTCTGTTTGCAGATGACACCAAGATCTGCAACAGAGTAGATGATCCAGATGGGGTGGGCAGAATGAGAAGAGATCTGGATAAACTAGCAAAATGGTCAGAAGAGTGGCAACTGGGGTTTAATGCAAAAGTGCAAGATCATGCACATAGAGAAGTGAAACCCTGAAGCCACCTATAGGTTGGGAGGGGAGTTGCTGGCAGTCACAAGAAAAGAAAGAGACTTGGTTATCATCATCACCGATGACCTGAAATCATCCAAGCAGACCTCTAAAGCAGTAGGTAAGGCTAGGGGGATGTTAGGGTGTATTAGTAGAGGTATCACAAGTCAGAAGAGGGAGGTAATAATCCCTCTTTACAAGACACTGATTAGGCCCCATCTGGAGTACTGCATGTAGTACTAGAGGCCACATCTTCACAAGGACATTAACCAAATTGAGGCAATCTAGAGAAGGGCAACCAAAATGATGCAGGGACTGCATCAGAAAACATATGAGGACAGATTAATGGAGCTCAATATGTATACCCTAGAGCAAAGAAGGGAGGGAGGTGATATGATTGAAACATTCAAACACCTTAAAAGCATTAACAATGGTGAATGGGTCTAACATGTTTCAATATAAGAAAACTAGCAGGACAAGAAAACACAGCATGAGATTAGCGGGAGGCCAATTAAGGGGTAATGTGAGGAAGTTCTTTTTCACAGAAAGGGTGGTGGATGCATGGAATGGCCTACCTCAAGAAGTGGTGGATAGGAATACAGGGCAGGGCTTCAGACAAGCATGGGACAGGCATAAGGGAGCAATACAGATGACTATGAATAGATAGGCCATTGACACAGCAAAGGCTGATGGCACATTTATAAGGCAGAAAAAGAAATGGGCAGACTGGATGGGTCTTGTGTTCATTATCTGCCATCAACTTCTATGTTTCTGTGTAGTGTACATGTATATAACTACCTACAACTGCTACTGTAGCCAATTCAAGTGTGAAAACACTATTTTATTTTTTCAATTACAAAAAACATGAGTTAAGTAACATTGGGTAACAGGAGAACAGAAGCAAGAGACTTTCAATACAAAACCGACACAGAACACCACCACAACAAGGTTGTGCAGTAAATCTGAAAAAAATACTTTAGTAGTTCTTAATCAAATGTCAGTTTTTAAATGGAATGATTATTACACAACTTGATAATAACTGGGTAGGTACTGGTAGGTTCACAAAAACTAAACTGTAAACCAACTGCACAGAACACCTCTCAGTCAAAATATGAACTACGAACATGATAAGTGGCATCTTAATAAGGCGAGTATTGCAATGTATTAGTACCTACTAAATACAGTTTTGGCTCATAGATATATCAGACAGAAGGGATGATGAGATTAGAAATGAACAAAGTCACCTTCAAAACTCATGCAGGGACCACAACTATCTTGAAAACGATGTCGTTTTTTATAGAGTATGTCAGGTAGTAAACAATAGTGGTGTGACAGGGAGGAAAGGGTTAATACGGTAAGCAAATTAAATAGAAAAACAGGAATGCTGCAATCCAGAGGCTAGATTACAATATTAATTTCTGTGAGCAATTCAACAATGCAGTATACCTGGATATGAACGAACAAGTCAAGTGGTCAATGTACACAAATATTTTCAATCAAAAAAATAAATCACAAAAGTGATTAAGCAAAGGGAAACTGGAACAGAACTTCTCAATCAGAATGTAGTAACTGTTCAGATAAACTTACCCAAAAAAGGGTCAATATGTAAGAAAAATATAACAAATAAGTAGAACACCAACAAACATATTAAAACTTAAAATAAATTACAGAAACTCACTCACTACTTGTGAGAAATCTGTCAAATAGTAGGAACTAGCCTGCTCTACTTTCACACACACACACACACCACATGGTCGACCCTCTCCCACTCAGCTACCTCACAGATACAGATACAGAGAAAACTGAAAACACTACCTAAGTTTAACTAAGTGTTATCCAAAGATATCAAAACAAAAAAGGTTCACTAGCAGCAGTATGAACTGCATTTAGATTTTGGGAGCAATTAACTCTAAAAAATCACAAATAAATAGGTTTTGCAAGGGTTTTTTGGCTATGATGCACCACACTAAACTGCTCTCTGACTCAACAGACAATATACTATGCAGGAAGCAGCCTGCACATGGTATTTCAGCTATCTACCCACAATGCATTGCAATTTTCAATGGCAAAATTGAAAAACATTGGCAAAATTAAGGATAATGGTGAAATTCCACCTTATGCGAAAGTGAAATTTGGCAAAATTAGGAAGAAATTTTGCATTATGCGAAAGCAGAATTGGAGGCTAAATTAAGTTTTGCCTAGGTGAAAAATTTTGCATTATGCAGGAATTGTGCAAAATGTTTTGGTAGGCAAAATTTTCCAATTTTGTACATCTTTAGTTGTCAGAGAAATTAAGGCTTAGATTGAGCCACACACCAAGGTATTTGAAGGAGGACAATCTTAATGAGGGCTGCCTTCCAAACCTTGGAGAAAGGGTGTGCATTGAAGACTGGCAAGTCTCTGTTTGCTGCCAAAGGTCACAGAAAAGCATCGGCAGATGAGGACCATGTGATCTATCTAGTCTGCCCTAGAAACTACCCCCTCCATATGCAGCCTTCATCCTAACTTGTCCCTTATGTCTGTCCCATGTGAGTTTGAACTCCCTGATTGTCTTTGTTGCTACCGCCTCCTGGGGCAGGCTGTTCCATGGATCTATCACTCTTTCTGTGAAGAAGTACTTCCTGTGGTTGATTTTGAACCTTCCTCCTACCAGTCTCATTTCATGCCCTCTCGTGCATGCTGCTGTGTTCTGTTGAAATTGATTGCCTGTCTGAGCTGCATTAAATCCCCTCATGCACTTAAATATTTCAATCATGTCCCTTCTGTTTCTTCTCTCCTCAAGGGAGTTTAGGTTTAGCTCCCTGAGTCTTGCTTCATATGACCTATGATGCAGTTCATGCACCATCTTAGTAGCCCTTCTATGCACCATTTCCAAATGATCAATGTCCTTCTTAGGTGAGTTCTCCAGAATTGAACACAGTACTCCAAGTGTGGCCTCACCAAGGAACTGTAGAGGGGCAGGATAACCTCCCTCTTTCTACTAGAAATACCTGTACTTATTCATCTGAGGATGCCACCCACTTTCTGTGCTGCTTTCTCACATTGTTTTCCTACATTTAATTTGTCACTGATGATTATACTGACATCTCGCTCATTTTGTGTCTCTTCAAGTTAATGTTCTCCCAATGTGTACTTTTTGCAGGGTTCCTCATTCCCAAGTGCATTACCTTACACTTTTTAGCATTACATTGTAACTGCCAGTCCCTGGACCAATCCTCTGTAGCCTTCTAAAGTCAGCTTCCATGTTGTCTGTCCTTCCCTTGTGTCCAATCTGTTGCAAAGTTTTGTATCATCTGTGAACAGGCAAACCTTGCATGTTAGTCCATTCACTATGTCTGCTATAAATATGTTAAATAGGATCGGTCCCAGTACTGATCCCTGCAAGATGCCTCTGGTCACCCTACCCTCCCTTGGCAATGATCCATTGACTAGCACTCTTGAGGTCTTATCGTTCAGCCAGTTACTGCTCAAGCTGACTATCTTCTGGCCAACTCTTGTATGTTCCAGCTTATTGGTTATCCTTCTGTGAGGGACAGTGTCAAATGCCTTTCTGAAATCTAGGTATACATCTTCCACCGCCCCTCCCTGATCCAATGATCTGGTGATCAAGTTGAAGAAGTCAATCAAGTTGGTTTGACAAGAGCGTCCTACTGTGAAGCCATTTTGCTTTGGGTCCATTTTTCTATTATTTGTTAGGTACACCACAATCGTCTCTTTTAGTAGTGACTCCATCATTTTCCCCACAACTGAGGTCAAACTGACAGGGCAGTAATTTCCTGCCTCTTCCTTGTTTCTGCTCTTGTGTAAGGGCACAACGGTTGCCTGTTTCCAGTCCTGAGGTATTTTCACATTGTCTAGTGATTTGTTGAAGAGATCAGCAAGTGTCACAGCCAGTTCCTTTTGTAGCTCCTTCAATACCTTAGGGTGTATGCCATCCAGTCCCATGTTTTTTTCCACTTTTAGTTTATTAAGCTCTTTTAGGACCCTCTCCCTTGTAAAGGGGCTAGTATCTGCTCCCTGTGTATATTCCTTTGTTCTACTCAATCTGGGACCTTTGCCACTGTCTTCTATGATGAAGACAGAGCAAAATAACTCATTTAGCACTTCTGCCTTGTCCTCATCATTCTCTGCCATCTTACCTTCCTTGGTTGCTAGTCAGACTATTCCTCCATTAGTTTTTCTTTTTTATGTTATGTATGTATAGAAGGTTTTGTATCCCTCCTTAACACCCTGTGCTATTTTCTCTTCTGTTTGTGCCTTTGCCCTTTTCAAGGAAAAAAAAATCAAAAAACTGAAGCATCAAGGCCCTGGTCCATCCCCTTAAGGAGAGAGTGTCAGTGAACCCTAACTGAAGGAGACAGTAATGTGAACCATATCACATTCAGACTGTTAGGGAGAAAGAACAGAGGAGGAGAAGACTACTCCTGTTGACTAAAAGGAAGGGGGGGTAGGACAGAATTCATTTTTCTTATAATTTCTCCAGATGATGAAGAAAGGGAGGGATCAATAGCTTCGTGAGGTGGAAGAATCCCCACCATTAAAGAGGGGGTAGATTTTGACAGTTCTCCAGGTTGCAGGAACCAAGAGAAAATAAGAGGTTGAGGACTGAGGAGTTAGAGGCAGTGGCAGCAGGAGCAGGGAGAAAAAAGGCTTATTGCCAAGACCATCAGGGTTTTATCCTTAGCTGGTTGAGTGAAAGAAAGGAAAAGAAGATGAGTGCCATGGAAACAGATAAGACATTAAAGAAGAAAAGGGTGGAAGCTAAGTCAGGGGTACTGTAGTTGGTGCGGGAGGGGAAGGGAAACTGGAGAGAGGAAGGAGATAGCAAGTGGAGGGAGGAATTACTGAGAGGATACAGTAGGTGAATCAGTCATTAATGGTACATGTGATGTCAGATTGCTCAGACATAGAGTAGCCCACTAACATGGGGCTGGGTGCCAGTGACTTGAGTCAGACCACAAACAGAGTAGATTACCATCTACGTATGACTAAAAGAAATGTACATGTTCCTGAGTGCCACAAAAGAGGCCTCTGACACCTACTGTATCTAGTTCAAAAGCAGGGGTTTATTGTGCAAATAGTGTAAATAAGAGCCATAACAACATCTGCCAAACTCTGTGGAGGCTTTGATTTCACAAAAGAAAAGTCAGGTTAGTAGACACCCTGAATATCTTGGAGATTTTGTTAACTTTATTTGCTGTGTTTTCACATTTTGTTATAGCACTTCATGTACCATTTGCACAATTAAGACCTGCTCTGTAACTAGATAGGTGTTTAGGTGATCTTTTTGCACCAGGAAGTATGTGCCCTCCTATTTTGTTGCAGACTTTTTTATTGTGAAGTTTTAAGGTTGCCTTGAAGTTTAACAATGTCCTACTGCCAGTGGGATGAGGAAGTTTGTTACTAGGCAGTACAATTTATTTATTTATTTAAGAGATTTACCAGGAAGGCATGCTGAGCAGAGTTCTGCTAGATTCCAGATGCACCCTGGGGGTAGGGGGTTACACTGGTAAGGAAAATTATAGCAGAAAAAAAAACAAGAACATACATAGACAGATTACAAGCAGTAGGTGAGACAGTTCAAGTACAGCTGCATAGGTACTTAATCACTTCAACTAGAATGTATTACCAGACATGCGTAGGGAGCAGAACTACAAGTTAGAATTAGAACAAGTTGCTGCACAACTGGGGGGATTATGGAGTCGAGGGGGAGAACTAAGGGGGGGTTACAGTTGCAGTTGGTAGCGAGTGCAGTTTCAGAAGAGTATTCAGTTGAGGAGTACTTTGGAATGTCTGATACATCGGCTGTCAGGGAGTTCCATAGTTTGGGCAACCTGAAGCTGAAAGCAGCCTGGCCTGACCGGGTGGATCTGTGGGGGATATGTAAGAGCCTAGCTTCAGTATTTCAAAGAGCATAAGTAGGAGGAGAGAGGTGGCTAAGGAGGAAGACAGGTAGGAGGGGAGGGTATGTGACCAGAACTTGACGGAGGTTTTAGCGCAGTGGAGCAGTCTTCTGTTATGAAGAGACGGGAGGTCCAAGGATTGGTAGAGGACACAGTGGTGGGTATTGGGAGGGAGGTTTCATGAGAAGTGGCAAAAAGAGTTAAAAAGGGGATCTAGCCTAGCTAGGGAAGTTTGGGGGCGGCACAGTAGATGACATCCCCATAATCAGTAATGGGTAGGATCATTTTTTGCACTGTTGCTTGTCTAGTTTGTAGAGGGATGCAATTTTTATTCCGGTAGAGGGCTCCCAACATAGGGTGCAATTTTTTGTGTAGCGCATCAATATGCACTGAAAAGTCAAGATGCTGGTCTAGCCAGACCCCAAGATAATGATAAGCAGTGCAGGCCTCTAGTGGGGAGCTATCCAGAGTATAGAACATAGGAGGTGTGGGAAGCCATGCTATTTTGGACCAGGAGCCGAAGGTGAGGGAGACTGATTTTTTAGGGTTTAGCTAAAGCTGGTTTAAGGTGAACCAATGTTGGATGGAGTCAGAAATCCTGTTGTAGGCAGGCTGACACGGCACTAGTGGATGGGCCAGAGGCAAACAGCACTGTGTCGTCAGCATACATGTGGATAGATGCTTGTAGGCAGGCTGCAGGCAGGTCATTGAGAAAGATAGAGAACTCCAGCGGGCCGAGTACAGACCCTTGAGGGACACCACTGGTGACAGGGAGTGAGGTGGATCTGGCCAAGCCAATGCAGACTGATTGGGACCTGTCAGCCAGGTAAGAGTGGAACCAGTCAACTGCGTTATTTGACAGTCCTGCTTGGGCAAGTTTAGCCAGCAGCAGGAGATGGGAGACCGTGTCGAAGGTTTTCGCCAGGTCGATGAAAATGGCAGCTGTTATTTCACCTTTGTCCATTCCCGTGAGGATGGCATTAGTAAGGTGAAGAAGAGAGGTGGTGGTAGAGTAATTTTTCCTGAAACCAGCCTGGAAGGGGGTGAAAAAGGATATGGTATCAAGATAGTGATAGAGCTGGGAGAGAACGAGTCACTCTTGAATCTTTGCTAGGACAGGGAGCAGGGATAAAGTGCGGTAGTTGGATGGAGAGGAGAGGTCCCTTCCTTTAGGTAATGGAATGACAGTGGCTTGTTTCCATAAGTTGGGGACAGCCCTGAGTTTAAAAGACAAGTTAAAGAGCAGGGCTAGCGGGTGTGCTATGGCAGGTGCAGAGAGCAGGAGCAATTATAAAATGGGTGTTTGTTAATCAGTCTGGCAGGGGTTAGCACCAATGAAAGGAACCTAGCTATAGTTCAGTCTGGGAAGACAGGGCAGAAAATCCAGAGTAGGAAATTAGTTAGATTGGACAACTGGGGGTTGGCATCAGGGCTGGGGCACTCAGGCCCAAGTAAACCAGATGACTTTATGGCCAACATAAAAGGAACCATGGTAGAATCTGAGGATTAGGTGGGTTCCTCCACAAGGGGAGCACCCTCATGGTCAGTTGAACTGAGAATGGTTACCCTGAATCTCAGAGAAAAAATCTAGTGGAGACATTTTCAGTTGGTGTCCCTGCAAAGGAAGATGGTGCATAAAGAAGTTTGTGGAGGACCCAGAACAAAAGCTGCTGTAAGGTAGTAAATGCTCAGTTTCTAGGCTTGAGGAATCCTGAAGTAAAGGGACACCAGGATATGAAGCTGTTATGAGGTTTGGGTAGATCAGGTCTTAACAGGCATGCTGTTCTGATCTGTCATCACTTAGAAACAGAAGGTTGTGTTCTGAAAATCCTGCATGACTGTAAATCATTCTATTGCAACTATATTCAAACAGAACAGTTTCATGTGGAAGCAAAGTAAAAGAGTGATTTGATGCATAACCATTATGCTTACACTGAATGTTTTGATCAATACTAATGGGTGCCATCAGAAAGTTGGAAGAGAGATTGTAGCTGGAGGAGCATAGTGGTCCACAATTCTTCACATTGTTATGTGACTTGATGCAGAATCTGACTTTTACAGCCTTAGATCTTTAGGGGATAGTTCAGAGACTTGCAGATCAGTGTGATCTGATACATACAGATAAAAAAAAATAGATGAACAGCCTAAATGTCAGTGGTCGAATGATATCAATGTTGAATGCGTGCTGTAAAGTAGCAGATGTGTATGGGCTGGGAGTGAGACAGTGTTATCATTAGCTTCATACAAAGTTTAAACTTCACAGGTGAAGTTGCCAAAAAGTGGCCCACTGTGTAAGTCATAGAGTTATCACAAAGTGACCACTTCACATTTCACCACACTTGCAGAAAGTTACCTTCAGAATTTTACCACTTTGTGGTAACGCTTAGCTATAAAGTGGTGAATTACCATACTTTGCATAGTTAGTTCTATACTGCATGGGAATGCATACTGCAAACTTCACATAGTGAAATACTTCATGAAATTGTGCATTTCATGGTGAACTTCATTACTGTAAGTGTGCAGTTAAAAAAACTTTGCACAGGCTGGCCTGCTTTTGTGAAGGACTGAAGCATCTGTGCCTTACCTCCTGCCACATTGGCAATCTGCATTCACAGTACAAGTGGGTCTTCAGGGGTCAACTGGGGATGGAGAGGATCAAGTGTCTGGATGACTTCTCTACTCTTCTGGGCAGGGTGGTTTGGCAGTCCAGCCACATGACTGTCCCCAGGTGGAGGTCTGAGGCAGGATGCGTCAGGAACAACAAGGAAGGGAGGGTGCTACAGAACTTCTGCAGCATGTGAGCACCTCAACACACCAGCACTGATGTGTGGGTCCCAGCAATAGGGAGGGAGAAAATTGGCAGAAACCCCCCAACGGCTCTGCACTCAGTGGCTTGGCATAACTGCAGCCTTGTGGCAGCAGGGCACAAGATGAAGGTAAGTCCTGGGGGAGCTGAGGTGATGGGGCTGGGGGAGGGGCACTCAGAAGGTGACAACCAGGTAAGGAGGAGATAAAATGTATATAAAAAAAACTTTGTGCTGACCCAGATATTGTGTACACTGAAACTTGGGTCTCATCTGTCCCATTGAGATGTCCTGAAATAATACATTGCACTGGCTGGAGGTATCACATACCAAGCTGCTGCTAGGAGGTGCTGAGCTGTTGGAGATGCCCTTAAATAACGTAGACAGAGATACATAGCTAGTGGAGCCACCATCTCTAATGTAGAATAGATGTTGTGAAATAGATGTGTTTATATGAACAATGAATTAGGTCCTTGGACAATGATATATTACTTGGAGATTTTAATTAACTTGGCATTAATTGGGATGAATATTCTACATCAACATTACAACAACAAGCTTTGTTAGAGCTATGTCTAACAAATGGACTAAATCAACTTGTCAATAAGCCCACCGGGGGAATAACATTTTAGATCTTGTCATTACTGATATCCCAGACAAAATTAATGATCTTAAAATTCATGTACCTTTGTTCAATAGTGATAATAACACTATTACCTTTTCAATGAATACTAACACCACTAGAGAGATTGTTATAACCACCCGTTAAGGATTTTAGAAAAGCTAACTTTAGGGTGATTCTACCAGAACTTTACAAGTGGGACTGGAATAGGGATATCTCCACTGTTGACCGACTTTGACAAAATATTGAAACTAAGATCCTTGAATTAACCGACAAATACATACCAAACCAAATTCTTTACAATAAATTTCCCTTGTGGTTTACAAATTAGGTAAGAATATTAATTTCAACTAAAAAAGGGCCTATAGGGCATTTAAAAGAGATAATAATGATTACAATAAACATAAGTACAGAGAGGACCTCAATTACTGTAAGGCAAACATCAATAAAGAAAAATGGAACATTTAATTAAAGTTGGCCCACATGAAAGATGGAGGAAACATTTTTTCCTCATATATAAACAACAAAAAGAGTTTGTCATGTACAATAGGTCCCTTAAAAACTGACTCAACAGTGATCACTGAACCTCAAGAAATGGCAAGTGAATTCAATAGATGCTTCTGTTCTGTCTTTTCCCCTAAGAATAAGGCCCCTATCATATCAAACACAGGGACACCTGATGACTGGGTTCCAGAGATAACTAGGGATGAGATTATCTTCAAATTAAAAAACATCAAAATTAGTACTTCCCCATGAGATTAGAGGGCTAGACTGTGAGTTCAGGAGATGACATCATCAGCACCTCTTCACTGAAACTGGCTTTTCTGAACAGGTAGTGAAAGCATGGTTACAAAATAGCCCATAACTTTAAAATGAAGTAACACAGAAATCTAATGTTCGGTATGAGATTTACTGGGGGTATGCTTATTCTAATTATGCAATGTAGCACTTTTGGCCAGAGTCCCTCTTTAATGTCAAAGATAACAATACAGCACAAAAACAACTGCAGTAACAATACTGTTAATCTCCACTGTAATCAAAGTGATAAATACAAATCAGTTGTCAAAATGGGAAAGCAGCTCATTGTTTTCTTTTTCCACAAATCATTGATTCTTGTTTTTTTCCATGACAGCTTGTTATCTGTTTTCCAGAGATAGGTAAATACGAGAATACCTTGTTTCACATTGTACTTAAGACAGCATTACTTATCTAACAATATGTATAATTGATCTGTATCCTGTCCACTAACAGAGAAACATAGAACATGACAAGTTAAATAATACTAAGGACATAGATCCCAGCATTTTTTGGAAAACTGCCAGGAGTCAGACCCCTAAAGTACTGTAAGGGCTCTGGCTCTTGTAAGGCTTACATCAATTCTTGTTTGGGCCAGAAGAACTCAGTGAAGTTCTGACATTATCACATACGAATCGAAACATGGAGTAATTCTGATTTGTTCTGATTTTTTCCAAAAATTTAAGAAAATGTGATAAAATGTATAAAAGTGGCCATAGTCAGTCATATTCAACACAGAGGCCAAACAGAAATAATTTAATGCATTGTTTGTATAAAAATGACAGTAAAACTGCTAAATAAAAGCAATAGTTAATTAATAGTTTCCCCCTGAATTGTGTTATGATCTGCTATGTGCCTTGTTGTTGTAACTAACTGGTACCGTGAAATGTAATTATGTTCCTACTATCTGTGGTGCTGTAGTCAACTGTAATTTGTGTGTTGTAGTATGTCATTGTATGTAACCTACTGTACTGTGTCTGCTGGATTATATAAGCTGTATATAACTGTGCCTCCTGAATGTAACTAATTCCAGGTCACCCCTGTAAAAGGGACCTCTGGTCTCAGTGGGTTTATCCAGTTATTAAAATGCTTTAAGTAAAAACTTGCAGCTACTTCATGGCTGGGCTGTACTGGTAGCAATAGTATCCTGTGTATCCTGCTTGGGCCCGTGACATGAGTGTGCTGGGAGATAGAGAGAGAGAGAGACAGACAGATGCAAATATTACTGTTCCACAAAGTAATACCAAGCACTACAGGCAACTAAGAATATTTTTATTAATGCTGCTGCTGTGTGGGTATTATTTTGATGGATTTTCCAGTCAGTGCAAATCAGGTTAAGAGACAGAGAGCAGATTGTTAGAATTAGAGGGTATACTTCTGATAAGGGCCCTGTAACAAGTGGAGTTACTCAGTGTGAGTATTGGGACCCTCCTTGTTTTCCATCTTCATCTCTGATCTCAGTGCAAACCTAAATAGTTTTGCGATTAAGTTTGCAGACGATACTAAAATAGCCGCAGATGTCAGCAATGCTGAAGGGCTTCAAAAGCTGAGAGATGATCATTTAAAGATGGAACTCTGGGCTAATACTAATGGTATGATGTTAATTTATTTTTATTTATTTATTTAAAATATCAGATTTACAGACCTTTGAGTCAGGGACTCATTTACATAAGCGCCTCATCGATATAATACAGCAACAGTACAGTTAAAGGGTCATACAACAAATAGCTAGGAGAGCAGACAGTTATTACAATCATTCACGGGGATACATGATGGCAGCAGTAAAAAAATACAGCATACATAGTTTATCCCCGATAAGTGTATTGTCATGCACTTGGGCAATGAGAACCCATGTAATATTCATATTCTGAAAGGAAAAATGTTGAAATCAGTCAGTAATGAAAAAGATGTGTGTGTTGTTATCTCTAATGACCTCAAGTTTAGTATTCACTGTACAGAGATGACAAAAAAAAAAAACTAACAAACTTATTAGTTGTATGAAGAGGTTGATTACTTCTAGAAATAGGGCATGTATCATTCATTTATATAAAGCATATGTCCAACCTTTGTTGGACTACTGCTGCCAGAAAAATCTACAGATCTTACACATGCTACACAAGCATCCCTACCTGAAAGGACAAACAGGCCAGGGGGCTCGCAGATGGTCAGGAACCATAGAACAATCAAAAAAATCCTCTGCTAAGGGGAGTTCCAAACCTGTTTCAACATTGGAGAGATACGCACTACTGTCTCCCAGGGCGGCTTGCATAGATAGTGTTAATGAGTCTCCAACTTGCATAATTGGCATCGAACATTCTTCACATTCAAACCAGCACAGAGAAGTGCACCCCACCACTAAACATGCCAAATCAGAAAAGATGAAACCTGTTCTAATAATATACAACTCCATTATTAAGGGTATAGAACCTCACCTCCAGCAGGCACCTTGCTTCAGTTGCAAATAGGTGCCTCCCTAGGACATCAGCACTGAGGGACACAAGCCACATTGAGAAAATTGTATGTGAAGTGGACCACAACACTCATGTCATTCTCCACATAGGTAGAAATGACCTAGCCAGTAGGTCAGTCGAGAAAACTAAACAAAATCTCTCCAGGTTAGGTGACAATCTTTCTTCTCTTTCAACCGGTCTCACCTGCACAGAGATTCTGCCTGTCTGGAATAAGGGAGACAGCAGGCAGAAGATCAGGAAAAAGGACATCACCAAATTTAACACCTGGCTGATGAACTGGTGCCTGGAAAAAGGCAACCAGTATATCGGTAATTGGCAGGACTTCTGGGAATGGGAGTGTTTTTAATTTGATGACCTGTACCTCTCTAAAGAAGGTACATGAGAGCTTGGTCAAAAGGTTGATGTCCATATTGGTCAGTTAAACTAGTTGATGGGGGAGGTGGTACAGGCACCCCTTACACCACAAGGGTCACCATGTACCCCTCCCCATCACCAACTAGTTTAGCACATATATGCTCCTATAATACACACAACAAGCAACACAAAACATATACACAACTGAGCCAGGGTAAGCCTTCAACTAACCAGAGTAAACAGTGTTGGAAGGTAATATGCATTAATACTTGTAGCCTGACAAACAAAATTCCTGATCTCACAGCCATGATGGCAGAAGTGCGGTTAGACTTGGGAAACATGGTTCACCAGGAACCACACATGGAATATCACCATCCCAGGGTACATGCTTTTCTGGAAAGATAGAGAAGGTAAAAAGGGAAGGGGTAGAACTGCATGTAAAAGAGCACATCAAGGCAAAAGAAATCCAAAGGAAGCACCTTCTGAACCTATACCATCCATAACGATGGAGAATGTCTTGGGCCAAAGGAATGCCAAATGCAACAAGATAGCTAAACAACATCATAAACAAAATCTCAACAGGAAAAAAATCATAGTCATAGGGGACTCCATGATTCATGTTGTGGATCCCCACCTGAGGCAATACAAATGTGCAGATGTGCAGGTCAGATGCCTCCCAGGAGCATCCGCTTGGAGGGACAATGTCAACATAGCTAGAAAGGAAGAAGAGGGCATAAACATCCTGGTCCACCCAGTAACCAATGACTTTGCTAGCCAGTCATTCGAGGAGGTTGAGGAGCACATTGTGCAGCTTGGTGAGAAATTGGTTTCATTTTTGTTCAGCATCGCATTCTCTGAGATTGTGCCTGTTTGGAAAAAGGGGAAGAACAGGCAGAAAATCAGAGAGAAAGAGATAAGTGAGTTCAACACATGCCTGAAGGACTGGTGCCACACAAAGGGGCACCACTTCTTTAGAAACTGGGGCAACTTCTGGGAAAGGGAATTCCTCAAATTCAATATCCTCCACCTGTCTAAAAGAGGGAGTCCGAGCACTGGGCCAGAAATTTGATGTCCATGTAGGACAATTAAACTAGTGAGAGGGGAGATGATAGTAGCTCCAGGAGAAGCACACGTAGATCCTGCTGTCTCTCCTCCTCCAGCTAGCACCACATCTACACACTCCAGGATAGCAAAAGAAGATAGCTGGAAACATAAAACCCATTCCAGCTCTGGCGATGAACATCACAATGGAAAGAAAGGAACCATAAACAGGGAAAACTACAAAGGGACAAACAATAAGAGCCAGGGAGGCATGACAAACAAAGTGACACAGCAAGAGTGGTCAGCACTATGCCTCAATGCACGCAGTCTGGCTAACAAGATGACTGACCTCAATGCCACAATAGCTGAGTCAGGACTAGACTGGGTTGCCATGACTGAAACATGGTTCACAAATAATCATGGTTGGGAGGTAACTGTCCTGGGGTACAACTTGTTTAGGAGAGCTAGGACTGGGAAAAAGGGATTGGGGTAGCTATTTATGTTAAGGATACCATCAATGCTACAGAAATGCAACAGGTACTAATGGAAACATAGGATCTATGGATCCCAATAGGGTCCAGAAGCCAGAAACTCATTCAGGTAGGAATAATCTACAGAATCCTAAATCAGGAGGAAGCCAGGGATAAGAAAACCCTTGAAACCATCCTCCAGATGTCAGGCAAAGGGAACATGGTGCTGGTGGGGGATTTCAATCTGCTGGACTGTTATTGGAATACCCACATAGCGGTATCACAGAAGAGAAGGTAATTCCTAGTCACACTACAGGAACAGGCCTAAGTCAACTAGTGACATCACCCACAAGGGGTAACATGGTTCTAGATCTGATATTCCCAAATAGTGATAGGGTTACAAGTGTCAAAGTAGGGAATTACTGGATCAACAGTGATTATAACATGGCATTGTTCAAGGTAAAGAGAACTGTAGACTCCACACACTCCAAACTGAAGGTCCTTGACTTCAGGAGGGAAGACTTCACAAATATAAAGGTCTGCCTAAGAATCAACCTTAGTAACTTGACAGAAGGGAGTGTTGAGAAATATTGGACAAGGTTGAAGGATGAAATAACTATTGTCACATCACAGTGTGCCTGTCAGGTTAGTAAGAACAATAGAAGGAAAATCCCACTATGGTTTTCCAAGGAGTGGCAACCATGGTGAGAGAAAAGTGCATAGCCTTCAGAAAGTACAAGAACTCAGGTAACAAGGCAGACAAAACAGAATATAAACAGAAACTAAAAGAGACAGGGAAAGTGATAAGAAATGCAAAGGCTCAAACAAAGGTTAGGATAGCTCAGGATGTAAAAAAAGGTAAAACCTTCTACAGGTACATACGTGAAAAAAGGAAGATCAAAAGGGGCATTGTTAGAATCACAAAAAAAGAAGGACAAACAACTGAGCAAGATGGGGAGAAGGCAGATGCACTCAATAAGTACTTCTGCTCAATCTTCACACAGGAAGCAGACGGTAAGGGACCAAAAAGAGGCATAAAGAAGTGTCTGATTGAAGGAATAGACATGGGTTCCTTCACAGAGGAAAGGGTCCTGGAGAAAATAAACAAGTTAAAGGTAGATAAAGCTATGGGGTCAAATGGAATACACTGAAGAATACTGAAAGAACTAGGGAGGGACCTGGCAGCCCCCTTAGCAGTGGTCTTCAACAAATCATCAAGGAGCGGGGAGATGCCAGAGGATTGGAAGAGTGCAGCAGTAGTATCACTCCACAAGAGTGGAAGCAAGGAATAGCCAGGTAACTACCGTCCAGTCAGTCTAATGTCAGTCATGGGAAAACTGATGGAGTCTCTGCTGAAGGAAAGAATAATAGCTTTTTTGGAGCAAACTGGTCATCTCAACAAAAATCAACATGGTTTCATGGCAGGGAGGTCCTGTCAGACAAACCTGGTTGATTTTTTCAATTGGGTCACCAAAACAGTGGATCAGAGTGGGGAAGTGGATGTGGTTTACCTGGACTTCAGCAAAGCTTTTGACTCCATTTCACACAGGAGACAAGCCAAAAAATTGGAGAACTTGGGAATTGGGTCTGAGGATACAAACTGGATCAGAAACTGGTTACATGGGAGAACTCAGAGAGTATTAATAAATGGCACTTTGTCTGTGGAGGGAAGGGTCACTAGCAGGGTCCTGCAGGGCTCAGTTCTGGGGCCAATCCTCTTCAACATATTCATCAGCCACATTGCGGATGAACTGGAGGGAAAGGTGTGCCTGTTTGCTGATGACACCAAAATTGGCAACAGGGTAGACACAACAGAGGGACAGCAAAGCATGGAAGCTGATATCCAAAAACTGGAGGAGTGGTCCAAGACCTGGCAATTCAAATTCAGTGCCAAAAAATGCAAGGTCACATACCTGGGAAAGTGTAAACCAGGGAAACTGTACTCAATGGGAGGGGAGTAGCTGGTGGCTACCAGGTAGGAACAAAACCTAGGGATGATCATATTAGATAACCTCAAGGTCAGTAGACAATGTGAAAATTCAGCACTAAAGGCTAGTGGTATCCTGGGATGCATAGGGAGGGCCATCACGAGCAGAAAGCATGAAGTAATCATGCCTTTGTATCTGTCCCTGGTCAGGCCTCACCTCAAGTACTGTGTCCAATTTTGGATGCCACACCTCAGGAAGGATATAGATAAGCTGGAGACAGTACAGAGAACAGCAACAAAGATGGTGCAGAGCTTGCATCAGAAACCATATGAAGCAAGACTGGATGACCTCAAATTATACTCTCTAGAACAATGCAGGAATCATTGGGACATGACAGAATAATTCAAGTACCTTAAAGGCAACAACAGGGTACATGTGCAGAACCTCTTTCAGGTAAAGGACTACAGCAGGACTAGAGGACACAACCTTCACCTTAAGGGAGGATAGTTCAGAAGCAATATGTGGAAATTCTTCTTAACAGAGTGTGTTGTTTACCCATGGATAAGCCTGCTGGAGGCAGTGGTGGGAGCCAAGACAGTGGGGGAATTAAAGCGGGCATGGGACACGCACTGTGGGATACACAAGCTGGCAGCTAAGTAGGGGGTTAGGATGCCAAGGGCAAACTTGATGGAATGTATGGTCCCCATCTGCTGACAACTACTATCTTTCTATGTTTCAACATTTCTAAAGCAAGGCAGAAGCACTTTGGATTACCCTTGGGGCTGGAAAGAAGGCCTCAATCTGTATCAGAGTTATCTACAGACCCCATCCCAGGAAGCTGATATGGATAAAGGGCTCATGGAGACCATCTTGATGATGGCAGACAAGGGAGAGTTGCTGCTGGTAGGTGACTTCAGTCTTCCAGATGTGGACTGGTCCTCATACACAGCATCCTCTGAAAGAAGCAAAGATTTCCTGTTTGCACTGCAATGAGCAGGTTTACAACAGCTGGTGAATTCCCCCACCAGAGACAAAGCAATACTGGACTTGGTGCTCACAAACAACACAAGAGTCTCAGATGTGCAAGTAGGGGTCAGTCTGGGGACCAGAGACCACAGGACAATCTATGTAAATGTGAACAAGGTTGAAGATATTAGTCACACTAAAATCAAGGTTCAAGAATTCAGGAGAGCTAACTTTCCTGAAATGAAACATATAGTCAAATCCATGCTAGGTGGCAGAAACTCGGAAGGTGCAGAAGACTGTTGGGAGACATTGAAAACTGCTTTAAATAGAGCTATAGATACATACACTAGGCAGATCACCAAATCCAAATGAAAGAAAAATCCACTCTAGTTCACCAAGGAAGTTGCTACCAAAATCAAAGAAAAAAGGAGGGCTTTCATAAAATATAAACAAACTGAAAGTGAATTAGATAAAGAAGAATACAAAAACAAGCTGAGTTAGGCAGGAAAGGCAGTTAGGAGATCAAAAGCACAGATGGAGGAAAAAATAGAACAAGGTTCAAGATGGAAGACAAAACCTTCTTCAGATATATAAGGGGAAAAAGAAGGAGTAAGGGGGAATAGTCAGGATAGAAACAAAGGAAGGCAAGATGGCAGAGATAGATGAAGACAAAGCAGAGTTACTAAATGATTTCTTTTGCTCAGTCTTTACTATAGAAGACAGTGGGAAGGGGGTCAGTTTGACTTTGGTGGTAGGAAAAATTATGGAGTCATTGCTAAAGGAGAGGATAGTGAAGTACCTGGAGGAGAGCAGAAAGATTGACCCCAGGCAACATGGCATTACAGCTGGATGCTCTTGTCAAACCAACATGATCGACTTTATTGATTGGGTCACCAAAGCAGTCGACCAAGGAGGAGCAGTGGACATTCTGTATCTTGACTTCAGCAAAGCCTGTGACACTGTCCCCCACAGAAGGCTAGCTAACAAATTACAGCATACAGGAGTCAGTCATAAAATAGCGAACTGGATCACAAACTGACTGCAAGATAGGACACAGAGAGTGCTTGTCAATGGATCATTATCAAGGGAAAGCAAAGTGACCAGTGGTGTTCCACAAAGATCTTTGCTGGGACCTATCTTCTTTAACATATTTATCCGGGATATTGCAGATGACTTGAAGGGAAAGATTTGCCTGTTTGCACATGACACAAGACTCTGCAACAGAGTAGACATGAAGGAGGGAGCGAAAGGCATGGAAGCAGACATGAAAAAACTTGAGGAATGATCTAGGGATTAGCAGTTGAAATTTAATGCCAAGAAGTGCAAGGTCATGCACATAGGAAAAAAGAAACCCAGGGATAAAGTACACACTGGGAGGGCATCAGTTAGAGGAGAGAAAGACAGAAAGAGACCTCGGAGTAGTCATCACGGATGATTTAAAGGTTGAAAAAGAATGAGAAAAGGCAGCACAGAGGGTGAGTGGCATCCTTGATGCATTGGTAGAGGAATTATAAGTAGAAAGAGTGAGATTATCATTCCTCTCTACTGGTCCTTGGTGAGGGCATATTTAGAGTACTTCAATCAGTTTTGGAGGCCCCACCTGAAAAAAGACATAGATCACCTGGAGACAGAACAGAGAAGGGCTACAAAGATGGTACATGGACTGCATCATGGGCCATATGAGGCAAGACTCAGGGAACTACATATGTACACCCTTGAGCAGAAAAGAAACAGAAGGGACATAATAGAAACTTTTAAGTATGTTAAGGGAATCAACACAACACAAGTAGGAAACCTCTTCCAGCAAAACAGGGATGCACATACAAGGGGTCACAACTTGTGTCAGGTGGGAGGCAGGTTCAAAAGCAACCTCAGGAAGTACTTCTTTACAGAAAGGGTCATAAACCCATGGAACTACCTATCTTAGGAGGTGGTGGAATCCAAGACAGTACGCAAGTTCAAGCTCACATGGACAGACATTGTGGACACATCAGGGTGCAGTCTAAATAGAGAGGTGGGGCAGAAACATGGGCAGACTAGATGGATCCTGTGGCTCCCATCTGCTACCATGATTCCTATGTTCCTATGTTCTCCCCTGTGGAACCCTAATTTGTGCAGATATGTAAATAAATTGGAGGGTGTACAGAGGAGAATTACAAGGATGATTGATGGCTTTCAACATGCGGATCATGAAACCAGACTTAGGGAGCTAAAACTTTACTCCTTGGAACTTAGAAGATTAAGAGGTGACCTTTTGCTAATGTTCAAAATCACTAGGGATAAATCATTATTGTCTGACTTAGGGCTAGTGTTTAATTACAGGGAGACTTCCCTTAGAAGTCATGGTTTTCAGCTCATGCTAACAAATCCAAAGAAAATGACAAGAAAATGTGGAATTCTCTTCCCAAAGATGTAGTGGAAGCAGACACTTTCAATACCTTTAAACTGAAATTAAATTGGTATTTAATAAAATCTATGGTAAGAGACTAAAAAGAAAAATCTGCCATGCGGGAAATGTTCTCTATGGACCCATTGCCTTCTGTACATCTACATAATCCTGGTATGAATCCTAGTATGACAATAATGTGACTCTACTTGAATTGTCATGGTTTATAAGTAAAATCTCATATTTGCTGCAAACAATTTCTCCCTGTTATTCACTAAGTGGGATTCAAAGCTGCAGACTATCCAGCCCCATGCTAAGCCCAGATTCCCTGAATGAATATTAATTTTAACTCTTTGGGATTTGTCTGGTCAAGTGCAACCCATAGGAAAGAAGATTCTCAGGGTTGTACTCAAGGTCTATGGGGTTGTGCATCTTGCCAGTGCTGATGTTCTAGCCTGGGCAGGCAGGAATAAGAGTCATAGGTCAAAAAAAGAGGTCACAGCAGTCTGGAAACACATTGATTTCCTTTAGACAATGCCAAGGCAAATGGTTACCATACTACAGGGTTTGCAAGTTTGAAGCACATACAGACTTATGGTGAGCTGATATGATGCAGCATACACTATTCCTCTTCCAGTTGTGGTTCTCAGATATTGTTCCTCAAACAAAATACTTTAAAAGTCTGTATGAAATTTTTCAACATTATATCAAAGGCACCATTATAACCTCATTTTAATGTCAAAGATAACAATATGTCACAAAAACAACAATAGTAAAAATACTGTCAATCTTCACTGTAATCAAACTGATAAATATAAATCAGTTGTTAAAAAGGGAAAGCAGCTCATTGTTTTCTTTTTCCACAAATCATTGAATCTTGTTTTTTCCTTGACACCTTATCATTTGTACCTAAAAGACAGCATTACATATCTAACAATATGTATAACTGATCTATATCCTGTCCACTAACTGAGAAAAATAGACCATGACAAGTTAAATAATATTAAGGACATTGATCCCAGCACTTTTTGGAAAACTGTGAGGTGTCAGACCCCTTAAGTAAGAGGTCTGGCTCCTGTAAGGCTCACATGAATTCTTGTTAGGGCTGGGAGAACTCGGTGAAGCTTTGACATTATTAAATAAGAACTAGAACATGGAGGTGTTTTGATTTGTTCTGATTTTTTATAAATATTTTAAAAAAATTGATAACATGCATAACAGTTGCCAAAGTCAGTCATATTCAACACAAAGTCCAAACAGAAATAATTTAATGCATTGTTTGTATAAAAATGAAAGTAAAAACTCAAAATAAATGCAATAATTAATTACTAGTTTCCCCCTGAATCGTGTTATGAACTGCAATGTACCTTGCTGTTGGAACTAACTGGTACTGTAAAATGTAACTATGTTCCTACTATCTGTGGTGCTGCAGTCAACTGTAATTTGTGTGCTGTAGTACTTAATTGTATGTAACCTACTGCACTGTGTCTGCTGTACTATATATGCTGTATGTAACTGTGCCTACTGAATGTACCTAATTTTGGGTCGCCCCTGAAAAAGGGACATCTGGTCTCAGTGGATTTACTAGGTTACCAAAATGCTATAAATAAATAAAAACTAGTAGCTACTTCATGGCCGACCTGTACTGGTAGCAATAGCATCCTGCATATCCTGCTTGGGGCCATGACATGAGCATGCTGGAAGAGAGAGAGAGAGAGAGAGAGAGACAGATAGATGCAAATACTATTGAACCACAAAGAAATACCTAGCACTGCAGGCAGCTACGATTATTTTTATTAATGCTGCTGCTGTGTGGGTATTATTCTGATGGATTTTCCAGTTAGAGCTAACCAGGTGAAAGAAGTTAATGATCAAAATGAGCAGCAGTAAGAGCTCACCCACCCTACCCAAGTGAATGATGCAACTCCATTACATGTTCCACTGTACTGCGGTATGGTACACTACCTGGCCCAACAGGTGGTAATGTTTTCTATGACTACTTCTTCTACTGTTCAAAATGCAATACATTTATTAAACAAGAAATACAAGGCATAAACCGATCACCGCTCAGGCAGCCAGTCAGTCATATCACATTGGTCAACTGCAGTGCAGTCATAAAAATAAAGGTTGCTACTGCCACCTGAAGACCTGATGACACACAGTTACATCCTTCTTAGTTCCACAATTGTTGCCATGCCACCCACTGCCAAATAGTTTAAGTACGTAAAAATTATTAATGTCTATCTTGTTCTCCTCTGTTTGGAAAATCTAATTAAAATCATTAACTGCAAAAAGGTATATAACAATTTAAATTTAATAATCTCAGTTCAGTTACTGTAAGTGAAATGTAGTGTTGTTCCAGCCAGGCTAACATACCACACACACACACACACACAAAATTAATTTACATGTTCTCTGTAATTGCAGCTAAATATCGGGCACGTGAGAAACATATTATGCAAAGAGCATTCAATTTCAGTGTTCAGACTTCTGCTAAGCCATCCATTGTACAAGTATTAAAACCGTAATACTACAGTAAAGTCAGGTCAGTGGCAAAACAATTTTTAATCAGTTGACGAGGAGAAAAAAGTGAGACATAATCGTAGTAGTACTGAGGAGAAAAAGTGACAAGTAGCAGAAGCAGTAGTAGTAGTAGACAGCATTACTCCACCTTTCAGAGAGAGTGGTATACCTAGTACCACTAAATGAGTGTGACATAAAATGCAGTTGCTTGCTGTATTTAGACTCTGACTCACTGATGGTATTATTTTTCATCTTTATATGCTCTTTGTGACCATTAAAATAATTCTGGCCAGGCCTTGTCCATCCTCCTGAGTCCTGACCTGACTTGATACAATTAATTATAGTTTACCCTGTTCACAAAAGATTTTCACCACAGGCACAAACAAAAAAATCTTGAAAGTGTTTTGTACATAGGACCTGCTCACTCAGACTATACATTTCATTCAGGTATCATATTTGAAATTAAAGTGAGGAAAGTTGACTTTTAGAAATGTCAGGTGCTCAGCATTTTCTGTTGTCAAGCAGGATCTTGTGTCAGTATTGACGTTAACAGCTGAGCTAAACAATCATTCTGAAAACATGCTAGTCTGAGGCAATTCATGTACTTCATTGCAATGTTTACTAAAGCATGCCACATATATTGTTTGGATTTCCAGTATTGCAAAGGATCAGCATTCCAGCTTATATTGGGCTCTGCTCGGTACATTTCAACAATTGTCTGTGCTGAGGCTGTATTACAAGAGGCAGATTTAGAAGAGGTTACAATTACGTCTTCTAAATGATGACGGAGACATGATGCTAAATCAAGTAACTGTGGCACAGTGCTATGTTTGGATGGTGTTGAAGAAGAAAATTCAGCTGCAGTGGTTGATGAGGAAGAGGAAGAAAATGCCTCAACAGTAGAGGATGGGCCAAGTAATGCTGTGCTGCATCATGAAGTAGATTCTGAATTTGGTGCTGCTGTCATATTCTGTTCCATGACAGCATGCACCTCATCAATTATTTTTTGTTTGTTTATCTTGAAAGAAGTGTCATCATCATCATTAAATAGCTTCTTTGATTTGTATCATGGGTCCAAGATTGTTGCTCTAATGTAGTACTCAGAATGAAGCATTTTACATAGTTTGTCATCTTCTGCAACTTTTTTGATCATACATCTCATTAGATCTTTTTGTATTCTGGGGAACAACCTGTATGTTTCATCAGCACTACTGGTAGACTGTGTGATCATGGCACTGTCTTGGTTTTCTAACCTTTCCCTAATCAGATTCAACCTGAATTTTAACTTTTTTATTCGGAGTATTACCTGGCTCAGAGTTGCTGTGTTTGCACTAACCTCTCTGGTGATTTCCTCAAATGGCTGGAGCAGGAAAATAAGAATCTCCAGCATGGCCCACTGTGGTGAACTAATACAGACATCTGCATCACCAATTTTATTTTCCAAGTTGTATTGTCTGACAGCTTTCTTTTGTTCCAGCAGCCTTTGGAACATATAAAAAGTCAAATTCCATGAACTGGAAATGTCTTGGATAAGTATATGCAAAGGTAAACTGTGCTCCTGCTGTATTTTTTCCAACAAGTGTTTGTTTGAGTGGCTGAAATGAGTGAATATTCTTATAGCATTGCTAACAAGAGCCTTAATGTCCCTGTTGTCATTGAGAAAACTGAACTATTAAATTTAAGCAATGCACAAAGCAGCAAATGTGAACAAAGCCTCCCTCCTACAAGGCCTTCCTCATGTTGGACCCATTATCTCCAACTATAAAGTCAGCAGGTATGTTCAGATGGAAAATAAAACATTCTTAAAACAGCAAACTGTAACGCTTCACAGTCCCCACTTGAATTATCAAAACATACCCAATGTTCCATGACAGACATGAAAGATTAAGGCTGAGCATGTCCAGATATCTGTTGTGAGATACACCACCCTCCCAACAGCACTGCACAAGATGCAGCTTAATTTTTTATATATGATATTGTAAAGATCTGGAATCCCTGTTGTCGAGAAGTATTTCTGAGATGGTATACTATATGAAGGTTTGAGGTACTTAAGCAACCGCATGAGTCCTACATGTTCAAACACATCATGTGGTAGCAAATCAACAGTTATAATTTCTAAATAAATTTTTGTTATTGTAACAGCAACAGTGTGAGTTGTAGCATATTTGGCTTTTTGAGCATATGTTTCTTAGATGGTAAGCTGTCTTTATGAAGGAGTGGGACTGTTGAACACATGGTCACTCTCAGCAGCAGTTGGAATCCTTCAAATGGGGGGAAGTAGTGGTGGAGGTATTTCCATAGTGCTGCAGAGGCTGCCACTGCTTTCATCTATCAAGTTACCTCTTAATATAGTGAGCTATTATGGTCACTTTCTCTTCGAGACTCACAACAACTGGAGTTCTCAGTAATGTTTCAGTGTCTGTCAAGGTGCCTTTTCAGTGCTGATGTTCCCAATGTTCCTTTCTTTTTACCTCTGATATTTGGCTATTTACAAATGGTGCATGTTTCCAC
The DNA here is from genome assembly GCA_016271365.2 of Neoceratodus forsteri. Lineage (NCBI taxonomy): Eukaryota > Metazoa > Chordata > Ceratodontiformes > Ceratodontidae > Neoceratodus > Neoceratodus forsteri. The sequence goes on from CM057452.1 coordinate 1,410,214,238, forward strand.
CAACTCTTTAGAAGCACTAATGGAAAAGTATGACCAAACAAAAGATGATATTTTCTAAGTTTTATTCCCAGGAAGGCATTGCACCTCAGTCCCTTTTTTAGGGTGTTTTTTTACCCTCAGATTTTTTTGGGGATTGCACCTCTTGTGGTTTATTCCCACTGCCCTCCGCCACAACCAAAACATTTCTGTCCATAACTTCCTCATCTGCAATTTTATCCCCTCCTGTTGTAAACCTTCTGCTGCCTGATGATTTTCTTCATCTTTATTATTAGTACCCTCGTCTGGTTCGACCTCAGAAGAATCAGATGACATAGTATAGTATGCAATGTTCCATACTTTTGGTTGCCTCTGTGGTTGGTACCCACTGTTACATGAGGTCTCTGCACCTTGATTGGTACCCCCAGAGGTACACCGTACACAGCTAGTACTTAGGCATATGTTATACTAACATAGGGCTAAGGGCATCTACTGTATATTAATAGATCTCAGGATATGTATGCATATTGTTGTTATACACTTTGCTTGCCAATACATATATTTTTCTATGTATTTTCTGTGTATTTCTTCCTTATAAGATGTTAGGACATCTGTGTCCTTGGAATGATTAGGATATATAAGTCAGCATTGCTACCTTTTGGTGATTTGTACTACTACACTGAGATATGTAAGACTCTGTACACTGTACTCTTTTGTTTTACAAACTGATGACTACTACTACATTATATAATGTTATCTTGGACCGTGGACTCACCTCTAACTTAGACAATAGGGCTCATCTCTGTAATTAGACATGTTTCTATCTTACAGTAACCACAGTAATTATTTTAGGTTTATATTGTGAGACACTGAGTCTTATACCTCGGAGACCTCAAGAGACACCAAGAAAGCTCGAGGTATAGGGAATGCTAAGCATTGGCTCCCGGTTTGTATTGGTAAGAACTGCTTAGGGCAACTGTGATTTATCCTTTGGCAGTAATAAACAAGTTTATTACTCTTATGCAACATGTTTGTGATTTCTTGCATTCCCAATATTGCCAAGGACCTGAGAGTGAGGTTTACACCTCCTGACATTTGACGACCATGGCCAGGCAATATTTGGTGTTTGTAAGTTTTCACTTGTTGCTTAAAACTCTTATCTTCCTGACGGGGACAGTAGGTGTGCATCCTCGTGACACCTCTATCGTTTTCAGACCACTTTGTAGTCACTTACAAAATCTGTCTGCTTTTCTTGGGTGTGGTCAATGTCGACTTGACCCCCTCCACTGATGCTTTGAATTGAAAGCTTACCAAGTATACAGTAGCCTGACTGTGTGTAAAGTGTGCCAGCTGTGGATCAATACATAGCACGGCGCCTTTTCACTGTTTAATTTTTCATTCCATCTCACATAATGGCCACCGTATCAAATATCTGTGCAGAACTGAAACACGATGTCTCTAACTTCCTTGCCTCCGATGAAGAATGGGCTGACTTTGTCCCGCAGGTCAGTCTGAAAACCCTATACTGGGGATCTCAACCAAGGATTGTGAGATGAGACAAACAGCCAATAAGTGTCATGCCAAAGGGCTCTTGTTCGTGACTCTCTATGCTGCTCTGCAAGCCTCCAAAGTGAGGTTTGAAACCCTTGATCTGCAGATCTTGTCTCTTAAGCAAGAGATGGGTTTGTAGGAAATGGAATGTGTTAGCCTGCAGCAGAATTTGGAGTCTGAACTTCAAACACCGTAAAATAAAAAGGATTCACTTTTGCATCATTCAGCATAGGCTGGAGAGCAAGAAATTTGTATGTTGAAGCAGGAATGTGAAAGTTTGAGGCAGGATACGGGACAGGCTTTGAACATGAATGACTTGTTAAGTAGAGTGAATGAACAGTTGAGTGAGGAAATGGGAAAGCTACAGGACGAGATAAACCAGGTACGTAATGACTTAGAAATGGCTACTAGGGACAATCGCAAATTGAGCGCCGCGTATAGAGTGTTCCAGATAAAAATGCAAGATGAGGTTGATATGGATGTTGCAAATGTGAGTCATGCAGAATGTGAATCCAAGATGGTGAAATTGCGCCATCAGTGAGAGGTTCTGGCTGGACATGTTAAGACAATGGGAGGCGTAGCCCCTGTCTTACATACGTCATCTGAAGGGGAGGTCTCAGATGATGACATTTCTCAGTACAATGCCCAGTCATACCCCTACTATGGCCCAGAAACCCCACCCAGCCATCCACAACATGCCGGGTCCCCACTACATCTGCACCACATCATACGTCGTTGACATCATGATGCACATCATGGGAGATGCTAACATGGTGGCCCCCATGATGGGGGGGAGCAGGTCTAGGCCTGGTCCCAATGGCACCACTAGTGGACGTAATTAATGTGGAAGATGGGCAGGAGATAGAAATTATGTTTGAAAATGCAATAGGCAATGTACCTATTCCTGAGAGAAGCAAACGGGCTGTTAAAACCCTAATTAGGCAACTTCTACAAGAGGCTGGCACTGAGGAAGGCATAGTTCATACAGCAGCTGAAACCGAAGCCTGGGCCACCCTGGACAGTGCCCGAGGTAACCTACCTTCATATGATCAGCCCAATAATCCCCTACAAATGGCCTACTGTGTTCAGCAGGTAGCTGACAGTATAGGTTGGATGAGCCTGTCCAACAACCTCAGCTGCCACTTAGAGAAGGTGCATGCCAAATGCAAGATGTTTAACCTCACTGCAAAATATCAAGTCCAAATACTACGCCAAACTATTGAGCCTCACTTGTGGGCCAAACTCCCTGATGCCATCCACCAGGACAGTAACACCACCTTTGATGAGGCTGCAGCTGAACACATTACTGCACGCAGCACAGGTGTAGGAGGAACAATGCTTACATACTCTGTAAAACAGAATGCAAAAGAAAGTTCAGCAAATCACCACCAGAGACTTTGGATGGCCTACCAAGCAGGAAAACACCTTGCCCAAGAAGCTGCAGATGTGGACCTTATCGAATTTAAGACCCTGTTCCTAAGGAACATGATCCCTGCAGTGAGAAAAAAAGTGGAACCAACCACTTATCCCTCCACAGAAAGGTTTGCTGACATTCTTCTGAAAATTGAGAGAGTTTATCAACTCTACATCCATGATCTGGGCTCCAGTTCCAAGAAAGTAGCTGCCTTGGAGCCTACTCAAGACGCTGTGATGCACTACATGGTGAAAGGGCAGGCCCAACACAAACAGCCTCTCTCTGCAGACAACCAACACCCCCAACAGGCCCAACAACAACAACAACCACAACAGCAACAGCAGCAATGTGGTGGGAACCGGAACTATCATAAAAATAAAAAGCACCATGAGAATAAGGGCAAACAAAAACAAAGACCAGGCCCTTCATATACAGAAATAGCTGAAGAAAATTGAAAGTTTAGAGAACCCCTGGGGCAAGTGCGCTCTGTAGCAGATACTGTTCCTGCTCAGTCCATTGCAGCCATACAACCATGAACCCTGGCTCCAATGGGCCATGATTATTCTTGAAGTACAGGCCTTCATCCCCAAACAGGCCTGAACCCAGAAGCACCTCCCTATATAGTATCAGTGCAGCATGGTGAAGTGGTTCAGAGGAGCCAGGCCCAATCCCTCCATGCTTCCTCCAGCACAGATTGACAATTACAGGCCTCAGTCCAGATAGTAAACAAGCTTTTGGAAGCTTTGGTTTCTTGAATGAACACAAACGGAAGGACCTGCACTGAGGTTGAGGTCAGGGGCCGACTACTTACAGTGTTATGGGATACAGGCACGACTGTGTCTGTACTACATGATAACCACTCGGACACATCTCCTTGGTCCACCAGATGGATGACCAATATGACAGGATTAGATGGAAGTAGGTTACCTGCATACCACTCTGTACCTCTACCAGTAGAGTTAGGCCATTTAAAGGCCTCACACACCTCCCAACTGACGGTATTGCATGATCATCCTAGTATCATTGGTATTTACTTTCTTGCCCCACACGGCTGTGTGGTGGACCTAGCTAATATGCTACTGATAAAGATTTAGAGCCAGTATCACACTATCCTGATCCCTGACTCACATGTTGTGGCAACTATATCTGCCAACAACAAGGAGTATGGCATCATAGATTTGTTCAAGAATCATGACCTTTTTCCAAAGCTCCTACCAAAGTTGCAAAAGGCATCTGGAAACATTTGCTATCAGCAAGCATGACAGTGACAGAATGCACACTGTCATTGAAGTGACAGGCCCAGCACATGAGAGGCAAAGGCAATACCCTTTTCCATCAGAGGCCTTGCCTTCTCTCAGATAAACAATAAAATCACTCCTTAACCAAGGGGTAATCAGAACATGTGTTTCTACTGCCAACTCCCCAATGTGGCCCAAGGAAAAAACCCACAGGCACCTGGAGACTTACTATTGACTACAGGAAACTGAATCAGGTCACCCCCAATTGCACTCCAACTGTGGCATCTGCAACTGATGTGCTATGACTTTTAACCCCTGACCTGAAATGGTTCAGCACCTTGGATATTTCCAATGATTTCTGGCCACTGCCATTGCCTCCCATAAGTCAATATAAGTTCACCTTCACCTTTGAAGGTAGACAGTACACGTGGACCTGCTTACCACAGGGATTCCATAACAGCCCATCCTGGTTCCATCTGCACATGATGGATGCCCTTGAAGATTTCTGTACTCCCCAGTGTCTCTTGTAGTATGTGGATGACCTGCTGTTGGCAACTACCATGCAGGAACAACACATGGATCTCTTGGATGTACTATTGGCTCTCATCCAGACAGCAGGCCTTAAATGTAACCCAGCAAAGGCACAGCTATGTCAGAAAGAGGTACTCTTTCTGGGTCTAAAGTTAACTGACCAGGGCCACAGCTGTACCTGGAAAAAGATACAAGGATTGCAAGACTTGCCAATGCCTACCTGCTTGACAACTCATAGAAGGTTTCTAGGTATGGTAAACTATTCCAGAGACTTCATCTGTGATTTTGCTCAGAAGACTGCTCCTCAGTATGACTTACTGAAAAAGGACATTCCCTGGAGTTGGGGTCTAATACACACACAGGCTGTGATGTCACTGAAGCTGGCCTTGGCCTACGCCCCAGCTCTGGTCAACCCCAATCCAGCACTACCATTCCATCTGGAATGTGCCATCTCTGATATTGCCATGTCAGCAGTGCTGGCTCAGAAGGTTCATGGTACTCAGAGACCCACTGCTTATTCATCACAGCTCTTGACCCCAGTAGAACAGAAGTACAGCCTTTGTGAAAGGAACCTTCTGGCTACCTACTGGGCTGTCAAGCACTTTCTGTATGTCATTGGGTACTCTCCACTGATTATTAACACCAACCACACCACAACTACTTTTCTGCTATCAGACAGAGTGAAGGATGGTTCAGTCTCTAATACCAGGCTGACACACTGGTCACTTCTTCTCCAGGATAGAGACATACAGGTACACCCAACCAAAATTCCATCTATGCTGGCACATGGACTTCTTTTCCAAGGAGATATCCATGACTGTACACTGCAGTCACCTGATCTTCCAGATCCAAGACCTTTCCTCCATGCCACACCACAAATACCTGAGAGCACCTCTTTGCATCATATTTTTACAGACGGTTCAGATTCCTACTATCAGGGAGAACAAATTGCAGGGATGGGTATCTTAGTGATTTACCCCTATAGTAACACTTAAAATCTCTAAGCACTGTAGTATGACATCATCACAGTATGCAGAGATGGCAGCAGAGGCCTGTGCCCTCGAGTTCATACTGCTTGGAACCGGGGATACAATCTTTCTTACAGACTCTAACTGGGTTTGTTGTTCTGTTTCAGAATTTCTTCCATTCTGGCAGAAGAACTCCTTCCTCTCTTCAGGTGGCAGCCCAGTGAAGTACAAAGAACTGGTAATATACATACATTCACTGGCCGAAAGGTTTGCACACAAACTCTATATGCACAAGGTCAAAGCTCATTCCTTAAATGACCCCTATCTTGCCTTCAATGACACAGCAGACACCCTTGCCAAGGAAGTGGCCCGGGAAGGGGACACATGGATGATGGACCATCCAGAGGCCAATGCAGCCATACACATTGCATCACTAAGGAAAAAGCCTGAACCTTTTCACCCTTGGACCTCTCAGCAGCTCAATATGTTGACACTAAACTTAAAGAAGTGTTCAGATCCCTTGATAAAGTTACTGAGGAAAAACATCACACACATAACCCCTACTGGAGGCATGAAGGTAAGTTACACTTGTCACCTGATGACATGCTCTTCTGGTACCAGCCATATGATTCCACTACCAAGTTGTGGGTGTTCCCCAGACACCTTAGGTCTGAATTCTTGTACCAAGTGCTTGGTGGGCACCAGGGAGTGGAAAATACCCTCCACAGGCTCAAGACCACTGCCTGGTGGCCTGGTGTAACCAAGGATGTTAAACAGTACATAGATAACTGCATTGTTTGTGCACAAAACAACCCCATTCCCACCAAATGAAATGCCAAACTCCTACCACAAAGACATTATGGCCCTTGGCATGCCATACAGATTGATTTCATTGCTCCTTTGACCAACACCAGCAGAAACAATAAGTATGCTCTTCTGGTAACTGATCTTTTCTCTAAGTGGGTCAAAGCATTCCCCGCTAAGACAAGCACTGCTAAAACCACTGCCAAAATCCTGGTTGAACAAATTGTCTCCAGGTGGGGCCTACCTCTTAAGGTAGACTCAGACAAAGAAACCAGTTTTACAGGTGAGTTGATGAAAGAATCCCTTGAACTCCTTGGAGTTCAACAGAAGTTTCACATACCCTACCATCCTCAAACTTCAGGTCAAGTAGAGAGAACCAACAGATGGATTAAGCAAATGCTTTCTAAATTCATTGAGGATAATCCCAAAACCTGGGATTCCCTATTGCCAATACTCCTTATGGCAATTATGGGCATACCTTCAGCCACCACCCAGTTGACACCCTTCGAGATGATGACTGGAAGACAATTGAGATTACCTGAACAGCTGTTGATTGACCTGCACACCCCCACTGCAGACCGTGTGTCTGTAGATTAATATGTGGAAAAATTCAGAAATAAAACTCATACACACACACTTGTATGCTGCCAATTGCATGGGCAAGACACAACAACAGTCCAAAATACAGTTTGACAAACACACCCAAGAAGTGGATTGGCAGGTTGGAGATCAAGTAATGGTCCTCTGATTTGCGCACCCCATGCTCTCCTTCTCCAATAAATGGGAAGGCCCTTACCCCATTGTCAACAACCTCAGTCTGGCAGTCTATCAAGTAAGACTCCTACAAAACAATAAACTGACTGAAAAATGGTTACATGCAAACCAACTGAAACTGTATAAAGGAGCTCAATTACTTTTTCTCACCCCATTGGGTGGAATAGTGCTAACCTACTAATGTCTGATTTTGCTTTTCAGATACATTGATAAGATGGCTATATTGTTCCATTTTCTTCTCATCTCAGGAGTTATCCCCTGCATCCAAGACACGGTACAGAACCTCCTACAAAACCTTGATCATCCAGCATCTGCTCCAGAGGGAGTATCCATCAAAATACCCGATCGTTTGATTACTGTCCAGGAAGGCTCCAATGCTTACCTTACTGCCTCGGTTGTTGCTCCTGATAAATCTACCCTACAAATTGAGTGGCAAACCACATCGCAATGACAAATTCTCCCTGTGGCCAAACTCTCCAAGGGAACTTTTCAGGGATGGCCCAATGCTAAATTATCCCCAAATGGTTCTCTGTCCTTGCTGCAAACTGCTGTCATAAATTCTGATTTATACAATATTACTGCTTTAATTGATCCTTCATATTATAACTCTTTCTCTAAGGACTCCGCTCGAAAATTGTGTGCTGTACACAACATGGCCTCTGCTGCCATGTACCACCCACTGACAAACAGCTTCTGGAATGTCCAAAGCACATCCTTGGTCCTCACAGTGGTCTCACAGTCACTGCTTTACCTGGTTCACTGATTAAAAATTTACAATTGATGCATATACCTGTGTTGTTAAATTTTGCTTACTGGAATATGAAAAAATTTGGTATGTGTCACAATACTAACACATCAGCATTTTATAGTATGTTATTGCTGGATAGTTTAGCAGCATTTCAAATTCGTACTCAAGACCCTATTGCCAGGGTACATTCCACCGAGCATAGATGCAACTTCAGGAAAAAACACAATCCTGATGATCAAAGTCATAAACGTAATACACGTGAAGTTGACACTTCTGATGTCGCTGGTCCAGCAGACACTGTCACTGGTCTTTTTGGTTCGGCTATGTCTATTTGGAATAAGGCAGACATTGCTGCCATCAAATCTCATTCATCCAAATTTGAGTGATATTTGGTAAACAATATATTACCCCCATTGTTGCATGGTGTGGATGGCCTTAGTCAGGAAGAAAGATAAACAGTTTACAGGATGCATGACATTGCTAAGGTATTTACTAATTCTAAGGACTAGATTAACGCACTCATTGCGCAGAATAACAAAGAAGCAGATAAACAATACATTGCTAGAGAAATTCTATGCTCAGCTTATGGCTCATACATTATTACTACCATCAATAACCTCTTCCATGATCTAGAATCTGGAAGAATCCCTGATATTATTCATGACTGACGTATTTCCAAATGGTATTGTCCATGATGTAAAACCCCTGACTGTATTGCTATGTGTATGCAACAATCTCTCACTATTTCTCTTTCTATAGCTAAAAATGTGGGTTTTGTGACCAGACACCCTAAAACTGGTCCATGTTTTACTTCTAAGAAATGTTCTATCAAAGATACAATGTTTGTTTCCTTTACTGTCTCTTTACCATGCTTTGATCCCACTACAGCTTTGTTTGACAAGACTGCTGCCGTACACTCCATCGAGCACCTTAATGATGACATCTACAGAGAACACATGGACTTGCCTCCTTTGTTGGTCTTCCATCCTTTCCTGGATGCCTAGGTCACTCCACACACAGATTGCTGTTTGAAGAAACAGTATATCTACTTGTGTCAATGTGATGTATTTGATTTTATTAAACCTGTATGTGGTTATTCTCCTGACAGTATTGATTGGTCCTTTTCCATGGACGATGACATCAGCACTAATGGCACAGATTTCTTGGACTCAACATTGGCTCCAGATAAACTTTATCTATCTTATCGTGAGGAGGTTCATTGCCTGTCAACACGGATTTACAAGATGACCTACACCTGCCCGGTACAGTTGCTAAAGTGGTGCCTCCCCACAGTTAAAATGTAGTATAACTGTGATGGGGAGTACTGTTTGGTCACAAACTATAAGTCATACACATACAGAAGTGAGACATGTGATATTGATTTTCCAAGCTTCAGTTTTGTTCCCCACTAGACGTCTGTCATTGGACATACCATTATTACCCCATCCTCCTTATGGATGTGGACATCATAGATGGTATCCCAGATTATCTACTTACCCTTTCTGAATATGCCCCTTATTTTAATGTACACATAGAACCATTGTCACTTACATTAAAATCACTTTAAGAGAGAAAAGACACCCAACTCAATCACATCTGCAATAATATGACCAAAGCAAATGAAGCTATGCTTTCATTGATTAATGATGGCAATATGAATGATGCATTAACTAACACTTGGTTAGAGATTACTTTTAAAGGTTTTGTTATTATTCAAGCATTTTTGATATTTTTCTTGATTCTTATGCTATGTTGCCTACGGCGCACACTGTGCCAACACTGTGAGCACCTGGAGTTCCTTTACAAAGCTAGCGAGTTGGGTTTTTGAACAGTCCCTGCTCCCTGACCTTTGCCTAGATTTGACTGTGTTGCCCTTGGAGGCAACAAGGGGGGAAATGTTACATTAAGTCCCTGCATCCTGATTGGTACCCACAGAGGTACACCATAGACAGCTAGTGCTAAGGCATATGATATACTAAGGTCACCTACCGTATAAGAGTAGATGTCATGATATGTACACATAATATTGTTATACACTTTGCTTGCTAATACATATATTTTTCTATGTATTTTCTATGTATTTCTTACTGATAAGATTTTAGGACATCTGTGTCCTTGGAATGATTATGATACATAAGTCGGCATTGCCACCTTTTGGTGATTTGTACTGCTTCACTGAGTTATGTAAGACTGTGCACGCTGTACTCTTTTGTTTTACAAACTGATGACTACTAAAAATTGTATAATGTTATCTTGGACCATGGAGCCATCTCTAATTTAGCCAACAGGGCTCATCTCTGTAACTAGAAATGTTTCTATTTTACAGTAACCATAGTAATTATTATAGGTATATGATGTGAGACACTGAGTCTTATACCTCAGAGACCCCAAGAGACATGAAGAAACCTCGAGGTATGGGGAACGCTTAGCACTGGCTCCCAATTCATATTGGTAAGAACTGCTTAGGGCAACTGTGATTTATCCTTAGGCAGTAATAAATAAGTTTATTACTCTTATGCAGCATGTTTGTGATTCCTTGCATTCCCAATATTGCCAAGAACATGAAAGTGAGGTTTAGACCTCCTGACATCACAAACCCTTTGGTTTTAACTACATAATTGTTTTTTTTTATTTGGAACTGATCCAACAGATGCACCTTTTTTGGGTTCAAGCATTCACTTGGAAGACAAAACTTTAGACGTGAACAATTCACTTTATGGAATTTTGTTTTGTTTTTACTTTGCAGGCTGACTGCTGTCTTTTGCAGTGGCATTTGCTGCACTGCCTTTCTGAAAAGAATGCACCTCATCAACACTTTGATCTATTTTTATCTTATTCTAAGTGTAAAAAAAAATATCCCTCTACCTAACATCCTCTGATGACTCCCACTCACACCCACAGGCCAAGGACAGATTTACAGTTGAGAGTCCTGAATTTGTATCGTTCATGATTGTAGTAGTACACAGCACACCACAGTCCATCACCACTTCCTTCCAAGCTTAGCTGACTGACTCCTGCTACAGTTACCATTCAGTGACCTACTCAACAGTGTGCCTCAGAATTTAAATTGGTGATGCAGACATCTGGTGCATGGCCACAAGCACAGTCTCACATGGCTTAGTCAATGCTTATGCATAACAATAAACTAAGAAGGATAAGGAGAAGGAATAATGGATGAAATGACTGAGTGATGAGGATTGATGATGATGACACTTGTGTGTGTACTTTTATTACTTGTGTTGTAGTGTACACAGAGTGGTACAGGTCACAAAATCAGAATATCTGCTGGGCCCTACCACAGCCAGCAGCACAGGTGCAGTAACGTATCTGTTGTTTGTCAGAAAAATATATTTTTTTTATTTTTAATACATGAAGTCATGAATAAACGTTAATGAGGGATCATGATTGAGTGGCACAAGTCAAAGATTTATTTTGTCAGCCTGCCCCTTCCCCTGTACACACAGCCACATTGTGGCCAGGAATAGAAACAAAATCTTTTATTTGGGATTTATGGGACTGTAACATTTATTGTGCCCCCCCAGTCTCTGTCTCCCCTCAGGATCTGGAATGGATGGCACAAGTCAAAGATTTATTTTGTCAGATTGCTGGTGCCCCTACTCACACATACTCGCACAGCCACATTGAGGCCAGGGAAATAAATAACATCTTTTATTTGGGATTTCTGGTACTGTAAAAATATTCATTGCCTCCCCATAGACTCTCTATCTATAATCTGGATCTGGAATGCACACATCAAAGATTTATTTTGCCAGCCTGCCCTTGCCCTATAAACATAGCCACTTTGAGGGCAGGAATAGAGAAAAAAAAACACTTTTATTTGGGATTTCTGGGACAGCATAATTTCTCTTCCACCCAGTCTCTCTCTTCTCTGTATCTGGAATGAATGGCTCAAGTAAAAGGTTTATTTTGTCAGCCTGTCCTTGTCCTACACACACTCATAGTGCCACATTGAGGCCCGCAAAAGAAGAAGAATTTTTTATTTGGGATTTCTGGGACTATTAATTTTATCATGCCCCCCCCCATAGTCCCTGTCTGTCCTCTATATCTGGACGGTACAAGTCAAAGATTTATTTTGCCAGCCTGCTCTTGTCCTGTGAACCCAGCCACATTGAGAGGCCAGAAGAAGAAGAAAAACACTTATATGTGGGATTTCTGGGACTGTAAAATTTCTCACACACAACCCCTCCAAAGTCTCTCTTTCTCTCTCTCTGTCTCTCCTCTGCATCCAGGATGGCACAAGTCAAAAGTTTATTTTGCCAGCCTGCCCTTGCCTTATACATAATCACACAGCCATTGAGGTTAGAAAAAGTAAAGAAAAATCTTTCATTTGGGATTTCTGGAACTGTAACATTTCTCATCCCCCCAATAGTGTCTCTCTCTCTCTCTTTCTCTCTCTCCCCCTTCTGGATCAGGGATGGCACAAGTCAAAGATTTGTTTTGCTCCCTGAGTTTACCCTGTACTACACACAGCCACATTGAAGCCAAGAAAAAAAACTTTTATGTATTTATGGCACTGTAAAATTTCTCTTGGGCCCCCAGTAGTCCCTCTCGCTCTCCTCTGAAAAGACACAAGTGAAAGATTTTGCCAACCTGTCCTTGCTCTGTGTACACAGAGCCACACTGCCTGAGGCTAAAAAAAAAACACTTTTATATGGGATTTTATGGCACTGAGAATTTTCTCTTCAGCCCCCAGTAGTCTCTCCCACTCTCCTCTGGATTCTGGAATGGATCAAGTCAAAGATTTTGCCAGACTTCCCTTACTCAGTGTACTAACTACACTGTCTGAGGCCAAGAAAGGAAAAAAAAACATTTATTTGGGATTTTCTGTAAGTGTAAAATTTCTCTAGGGCCCAAGTAGTCTCTGTCTCTGTCTCTCTCTCTCTCTCTCTCCTCTCTCTCTCTCATCTGGAGGATTTTCTAGATTCAGTTTCTGTATGGCACAAGTCAAAGATTTATTTTGCCAGCCTGCCCTTGCCCTGCAGCACACTGCCTGCCACACTGCCTTTTTTGCCTGGTTTTCATCCCCCTCCCCCTGCCAGCCACCCACCATCTCTCTCCTTTCTTGGATTCCTTTCCTCTCCCTCCCCCAGCAATGACTTTGTCCCACCACTCAGTAAGACTCCTCTTCTCTCTTTCTTTCCACCTCTTAAGCTCTGCTTAACAAATAAGTTATTTTTAATTTTTTATTTAGTTTCTCTCTGTGGTGTGCAACTGTAGCCTCTGCTCTGCAGCAGCAAGCTCCTCCAACCATTTGTCAAATTGTTTTGGCTCACATTGTGCATTCACCATGGTTGTATACCAAGAGTGTGTCACATGACTGACTGGCTGGCCTGCTCTGTTACTTGATTAGATGCCACCAACCACCTGTACATGGAGTGATCATGCTGACATCCCTATGGCAACAATATACTGAATAGCACTCCACAAAACTGGACTTCTGTGGTGAAGTCCATATTTATCTGAGTCTGTGGATTACAGGTTGATGAGGGGGTTCTGATCTCACATGGAACAGTTCACCCAGCCCTAATTCTTGTCTCACAAAACATGCTGAGCTTAATGAACTGAAGATAAGTTTCCCAAGAGTAATTTCAAATGAAGTTAACAACTATGTTCTTGCTTTTGGCTTGAATCTGATGACCCCTAACCCAGACACCTTCCTATAGCCAACACACTTACTGTAGATTAATCCTTGTCTTTTAAGCTGACTCCTTTTACTGCAGTGGAAGCATGTTTCATAGAAAGATAGAATTTGACAGCAGATAAGGACCGCTTGGCACACCTAGTCTGCCCATTTCCCTACCTAATGGATAAGCTGCAGATCTTAGTTAACCTGCAGCCTACTTCTTTCTACCCCAACCCTTGAGAATTACCTTATGACTGTATCATGCATGCATGAATCCAACTACTGTTTCCAACTCCACAACCTCCTCTGGAAGGCTATTCCATGCATTCACAACCCTCTCTGTGAAAAAATACTTTCTTGCAGTACCTCTGAGCCGCCCCCTTCTATTTTCAAATTGTGCACCCTTGTTCTTGCACACCTCTTTTTTTGAAAGATTCTACCCTCTTGGACTTTGTTGATTCCCTTGAGGTACTTGAAAGTTTCTATCATGTCCCCCCTCTCCCTCCTTTCCCCGAGGATATATGTATTAAGCTCCTTTAGTTTCTCTTCATTTGTTTTCTGGTGCAGACCCTGCACCATTTCAGTTGCCCACTTCTGCACAGGTTCCATCCTGTCTAGGTCCTTGCGGAGACTGGGTCTCCAGAACTGCATGCAGTACTCCAGATGGGGTCTCACCAGCTGTCTGTACAGAGGGATAACAACTTCCTGTTTTCTACTGGTGATGCCTCTCCCTCTGCATCCCAGTAACCCCCCAGTCCTCCTTACTGCCCACTCACATTGCTTGCCCACCTTTAAGTCATCTGATATGACTACCCCCAGGTCCCTTTCCATTTTTGTTGTTTTTAGTATCTCACCACCCATTGTGTACTCTTCCCCTGGGTTTTTGTTTCCCAGGTGCATTACCTTGCACTTCTTAACATTGAATCTAAGCTGCCATACATTTGACCATTCCACTAAACTTGCCAAGTCCCTCCTCATCCTTTCCACCCCCTTCTTGTAGCTGAAACTGGACTCAAGAAAGTCTGAGGGCTTGATGATATTAATCCAAAACTTTTGAGAGAAGAGGTTCAATTTTCAAAGCCTCACTTTTTATGCAAGGCACCTGCATCAAAAGAAGTGCTGCAAGTGACATCTTGGGTCAAAAGTTGCAGTAATCCAAATTTTTTAAAACAAGCTGTGTTGAAAATGGGAGGCCATGTGGCAAACCAGCCCTGTGCCACCTCTGTGCCCTTAAGTAGTGGGGCAACATTTTGTAAGGGGGCTTGTGCCATGACAGGGCTGCTGCATTCCCTAAATCAGGATTTTGGAAGCCCCACTGTGGCCTCAAGGTGTAAGTGTGGTTACACCAGCCATAAACTGGTCTAACAGCTCTTGTACTACACATCAGGATGGTACTGGATGGAGGGAAAAGACACCCCAAGGCTCAAGTGGGATCCATACAATGGTAATAGCCCTTCCTAGTGGGGTCTGCTATACCAGCCATCAGTGCACCATGCAGCACTGCTGGAATATTCACAGACTATCTGAGGATGGATGACCTTATGTGCCAGTCATGACCCTCTACTGGCATGACTACTCATAGCAGACCCTGACAGCTGTTGCACATCATGGAAACCCTGTAAGTATCCCTGAATCCCTGTCATTCAGTTGTGTGTTGGTTCAGGAGCAGCATGACTGTCTGACCTGTCATGACCCTGATTGCCAGATCTGTGTGTGATGATATTGTTGTTACTGCCCCTGATGACACAGGTGCCATACCTGCAATGGTTAGAAAGAATGCACATGGCATGATAATACTTATACAGGTGGGTAGCAGCTTCATTTTGCTTACTGTACATACTGTGTGATAGTGCTCATTACCAGGTATTATGGGTGACATACATCAAAACACCCACGCATCATGGGGTGCTTGTACTAGTTTCCACTTCTGGTGAACCCTGACAAGCTGAGCCTTGCAGATCCTCTATATGGCAATTAAACTACCACACAATTGGATATGTGGTTGTTGTGCATGTAACCCACCAGCCCTGTCACAGGACATTGCTAACACAGTACAGTACAAGACCCAGAATGGGACTTCCACACACCAGTGTGTGTCCTGTATTTTCTTTTATTGTGCAGTCATTCTCACCATCATGGTTAAGCCACCCTCTGAGTGGTTCTGCAGGACTGCCAGGCATACAGTGCTAGACAGCTGTACCCAGCAAAGTAGCATGGTGCACCGACCTACCCTGCCTCAACATAGCCTAAATAACCACTACAACAAGGCAGCCCATGGTGTCCTACTATGGCTTGGGGATTGCAAAGTCTTACCCCCCTCCCAAATTGTATCTATTGACAACTATCTGATGGTTAGGGGGACAATGGAGCACTCTATCAAACACCTCCAGTGTGCCTATTGTTCGGCACACCATTCCAGTTATGGCAGATCCCGGGACTTTGGCACTGGGACCCTTGGTGTACTAGAGTCTGGCACATGGTCCCTGGCACACACAGAGTTTGCCACAGGTAGAGGTTTGGCACAAATTGCACCAATCTTAGGGTGCTTTGAAAATCAAGCCCATGCTTTCACTGTTATTTGTTAACCTTTGTGTTACTTTTTTAATATATCCATTTTTACAGGTACATTACAGGACTTATGGAAACTGGCAAAAGTTATTCCAGTTGAAGTCCGGAAAAAAAGCACTTCTTTTCTAATAACTGGTCCATTTACCTTCACCCTATTGTGTCAAAGGTCTTAAAGACTCTTAGAAAAATAGTTTCCAAATTATGAAATTTCAATAATCATACAGTATTGGTGAATTTCAATCTGGCTTTAAATCCCTCCATTGCTCCCTGCAGCAATGGTCAAAGTAATAAGTGAACTCCAACCAGTAACTGACAGAATTTCTATGGTATTTGCATGAATACAGCATCTCTGTGCTTTTAGCTCTGGCTGTCTGCCTACACCAGACATCATAATTCTGTTTATGACTTCAAAATATGTTGCTGTGGAGAAAATGGTGATGTCATAAACAGGTGATTGTGATGCCCAGTGAAGAGAAGCTGGCAGTGTAAATATAGTCTAAAGGACAGTGATCTTGTTTTCATGCAACTGTTTTCAGTAATAAAGAGAATGGGGAATTAATTACTGAAAATATTTGAAGTAATAAAGACAAGCATTTGTCAATGCCTATGTTGGCTTGCTAGTGTTGGCATTGGTAGTGCAGGAGTTAGAGAGATGCATAATAGGAATGGCAGTGAAGTATTGAACTAACGGCAAACCTCAACCCCACCCTACAGAGACTGACAGGCATTGGGGGTGTGCCTTTGGGTTATTGGTCATAACATTCATTCCATTCCACCTCACCCCATCCTGCAGACACCAATAGGTGTCATGGCATGCATTGGGGTCTTCAGCCCTTATGCTCACCCCATTCCATAAGGAAATAAGATGACATGGTGCAGAGGCCAAACTGAAATAATTTAATATGTTTTTTGTGTAAAAATGACAGTAAAACTACTAAATAAAAGCAATAGTTAATTACTAGTTTCCCCTGAATCGTGTTATGATCTGCTGTGTGCCTTGTTGGTGTAACTAACTGGTACTATGAAATGTAATTATGTTCCTGCTATCTGTGGTGTTGCAGTCAACTGTAATTTGTGCTGTAGTACTTCATTGTATGTAACCTACTGTACTGTGTCTGCTGTGTTATATAAGCTGTATATAACTGGGCCTATTGATTGTAACTAATTCCAGGTCACCCCTGAAAAAGGGACGTCTGGTCTCAGTGGGTTTACCAGGTTATCAAAACACTATAAATAAGTAAGTAAATAAATAAATAAATAAAAACTAGTAGCTACTTCATGGCTGACCTGTACTGGTAGCAACAGCATCCTGCATATCCTGCTTGGGCCCATGACATGAGCATGCTGGAAGAGAGAGAGAGAAAGAGAGAGAGACAGATAGATGCAAATACTATTGAACCACAAAGAAATACCTAGCACTGCAGGCAGCTAAGATTATTTTTATTAATGCTGCTGCTGTGTGGGTATTATTCTGATGGATTTTCCAGTTAGTGCTAACCAGGTGAAAGAAGTTAATGATCAAAATGAGCAGCAGTAAGCGCTCACCCACCCTACCCAAGTGAATGATGCAACTCCATTACATGTTCCACTGTACTGCAGTATGGTACACTACCTGGCCCAACAGGTGGTAATGTTGTCTATGACTACTTCTTCTACTGTTCAACATGCAATACATTTATTAAACAAGAAATAAAAGGCATAAACGGATCATCACCCAGGCAGCCAGTCAGTCATGTCACATTGGTCAACTGCAGTGCAGTCATAAAAATAAAGGTTGCTGCTGCTACCTGAAGACCTGATGACACACCATTACATCCTTCTTAGTTCCACAATTGCTGCCATGCCACCCAGTGCCAAATAGTTTAAGTACATAACAATCATTAATGTCTTTTTTGCCTCTGTTTAAAAAATCTAATCCAAATCATTAACTGCAAAAGGGTATATAAAAATTAAAATATAATAATCTCCGTTCAGTTACTGTAAGAGAGATGCAGTGTTGTTCCAGCCAGGCTAACATACCACATGCACACAGACACACAAAATTAATTTACATTTTCTCTGTAATTGCAGCTAAATATTGGGCATGTGAGAAACATATTATGCACAGAGCATTCAATTTCAGTGTTCAGACTTCTGCTAAGCCATCTATTGTACAAGTATTAAAACAGTAATATTACAGTAAAGTCAGGTCGGTAGTAAAATAATTTTTAATCAGTTGCTGAGGACAAAAAAGTGACAAGTAATCATAGTAGTACTGAGGAGAAAAAGCGGCAAGTAGCAGAAGCAGTAGTCATAGTAGACAGCATTATTCCACCTTTCAGAGAGAGTGGTATACCTAGTACCACCAAATAAGTGTGACATAAAATGCAGTTGCTTGCTGTATTTAGACCATGATTCACTGATGGTATTATTATGCATGTTTATGTGCTCATTGTGACCATTAAATAATTCTGGCCTGGCCTTGTAGTCCATCCTCCTGAGTCCTGACCTGACTTGATGCAATTAATTGCTGCCTCATGTAGTTGACCATGTTGACAAAAGATTTTCACCACAGGCACAAAAAAAAAATCTTGAAAATGTTTTGTACGTAGGGCCTGCTTACTCAGACTATACATTTCATTCAGGTATCATATTTGAAATTAAAGTGAGGAAAGTTGGCTTTTAGAAATGTCAGGTGCTCAGCATTTTCTGTTGTCAAGCAGGATCTTATGTCAGTAATGATGTTAACAGCTGAGCTAAACAATCATTCTGAAAACATGCTAGTCTGAGGCAATTCATGTGCTTCATTGCAATGTTTATTAAAGCATGCCACATATATTGTTTGAATTTTCAGTATTGCAAAGGATCAGCATTCAAGCTTATATTGGGCTCTGCACGGTACATTTTAACAATTGTCTGTGCTGATGCTGTATTAGAAGAGGCAGATGAAGAAGATGTTACAATTACATCTTCTAAGTGACACCAGAGACATGATGCTAAACTAAGTGACTGTGGGACAGTGCTATGTTTGAATGGTGGTGAAAATTCAGCTGCGTTGGCTGATGAGGAAGAGGGAGAAAATGCCTCAACAGTAGAGGATGGGCCACATAATACTGCATCATGAAGAAGATTCTGAATTTGGTGCTGCTGTCGCACTCTGTTCCATGACAGCACGCACCTCATCGATTATTTTTTGTTTGTTTATCTTGAAAGAAGTGTCATCATCATCATCACTGAATAGTTGCTTCAATTTGTATCATGTGTCCAAGACTGTTGCTCTAATGTAGTACTCAGAATGAAACATTTTACATAGTTTGTCATCTTCTGCAACTTTTTTGATCATATGTCTCATTAGATCTTTTTGTATTCTGAGGAACAACCTGTACGTTTCATCAGTGCAACTGGCAGCATGTGTGATCATGGCACTGTCTTGGTTTTCTAACCTTTCCCTAATCATGTTCAACCTGAATTTTAACATTTTTATTTGGAGTATTATCTGGCTCAGAGTTTCTGTGTTTGGACTAACCTCTCTGGTGATTTCCTCAAAAGGCTGGAGAAGGAAAATTAGAATCTCCAGCGTGGCCCACTATGGTGGATGAATACAGACGTCTGCATCACCAATTTTATTTTCTATATTTTATTTAATTTTATTTTTGTGTTGTCTGACAGCTTTCTTTTGTTCCAGCACCCTTTTGAACATATAAAATGTCAAATTCCATCAAATGGAAATGTCTTGGATAAGTCTGAGCAAATGTAAACTGTGCTCTTGCTGTATTTTTTCCAACAAGTGATGGTCTTTGTTTGAGTGGCTGAAATGAGTGCATATTCTTTTAGCATTGCTAACAAGAGCCTTAATGTCCCTGTCGTCATTGAGAAAACCGAACTATTAAATTTAAGCAACGTGCAAAGTAGCAGATGTTAACAAAGCCCCCCTCCTCCAAGGCCTTCGTCATGTTGGACCCATTATCTGCAACTATAAAGGCAACTGATACTCCCTGAGAAGTTATATATTGGTATATTGTTTTTTGAATCTCTTTATGGATGTTGTATGAGGTATGTTCAGATGGAATATAAAACATTCTTAAAACAGCAAACTGTGACGCTTCACAGCCCCCACTTGAATTATCAAAACATGCCCAATGTGCCCTTCACTGCCCCACTTGAATTATCAAAACATGCCCAATTTGCCCTTCACTGCCCTACTTGAATTATCAAAACATGCCCAATGTGCCATGACAGACATGAAGGATTCAGGCTGCAGCTTATCCAGATATCTGCTGTGAGATACACCACTCTCCCAACAGCAATGCACAAGATGCAGCTTAATTGTTTTATATATGATGTTGTAAAGATCTGGAATCCCTTTTGTCGAGAAGTATTAATGAGATGGTATACTATATCAAGGTGTGAGTTACTCAAGCAACCGCATGAGTCCTACATGTTCAACCACATTATGTGGTAGAAAATCAACAGTTATCATTTCTAAAAATTTGTGGTTATTCTAACAGCAACAGTGTGAGTCGTGGCATATTTGGCTTTAAGCTCATATGTTTCTTAGATGGTAAGCTGTCTTTCTGAAGGAGGGGGACAGATGAACACATGGTGACTCTCAGCCACAGTTGGAATCCTTCAAATGGGGGGAAGTAGTGGTGGAGGTGTTTCCATAGTGCTGCAGGGGCTGCCACTGCTTTCATCTATTGGGTTACCTCTTAATATAGCGAGCTATTACTGTCACTTTCTCTTTGAGACTCACAACAATGGGAGTTCTCAGTAATGTTTCAGTGTCTGTCAAGGTGCCTTTTCAGTGCTGATGTTCCCAATGCTCCTTTCTTGTACCCCTGATGGTTAGCTATTTACAAATGGTGCATGTTTCCACCAACTCATTAGAATCACTAATGGAAAGTATGACCAAACAAAAGATGATATTTTCTAAGTTTTTTTCCCAGGAAGGCATTGCATCTCAGTCCCTTTTTTAGTGTATTTTTTACCCTTAGATTTTTGTTGGGCTTGCACCTCTTGTGGTTTATTCCCATTGCCCTCCTCCACAACCAAAACATTTCTGTCCATATCTTCCTCATCTACAATTTCATCCCCTCCTGTTGTAAACCTTCTGCTGCCTGATCATTTTCTTCATCTTTATTATTAGTACCCTCATCTGGTTCGACCTCAGAAGAATCAGATGACATAGCATAGTATGCAATGTTCTATACCTTTGGTTGGCTCTGCAGATGGTACCCACTGTTACACGAGGTTCTTGCACCCTGATTGGTACCCCCAGAAGTACACCGTAGACAGCTAGTGCTTAGGCATATGTTGTACTAACTTAGGGCAAAGGGCATCTACTGTATAGGTGTAGATGTCAGGATATGTATGCATATTATTGTTATACACTTTGCTTGCCAATATATATTTTTTTTGATGTATTTTCTGTGTATTTCTTACTTATTAGATGGTAGGACATCTGTGTCTTTGGAATGATTATGACATATAAGTTGCATTGCCAGTTTTTGGTAATTTGTAGTACTACACTGAGATATGTAAGACTCTGTACACTGTACTCTTTTGTTTTACAAACTGATGACTACTACAAAATTGTATAATGTTATCTTGGACCATGGAGCCACCTCTAATTTAGCCAATAGGGCTCATCTCTGTAACTAGAATTGTTTCTGTCTTACAGTAACCATAGTAATTATTATAGGTATATAATGTGAGACACTGAGTCTTATACCTCGTAGACTCCAAGAGACACAAAGAAACCTCGAGGTATAGGGAACGCTTAGCATTGGCTCCTGGTTTGTATTGGTAAGAACTGCTTAGGGCAACTGTGATTTATCCTTTGGCAGTAAAAAACAAGTTTATTATTCTTATGCAACGTGTTTGTGATTCCGTGAATTCCCAATATTGACAAGAACCTGAGAGTGAGGTTTAGACCGCCTGACAATTGATGACCACGGGCAGGCAATATCTGGTGTTTGTAAATTTTCACTTGTTGCTTAAAACTCTTGCCTTCCTGATAGGGACAGTAGGTGTGCATCCTCGCGACACCTCTCCTGTTTTCAGACCACTTTGTAGTCATTTGCAAATTTTGGCTGCTTTTCTTGGGTGTGGGCAATGCCGACTCCATCCACTCCACTGTGGCTTTGAATTGCAAGAATACCAAGTATACAGTAACCTGACTGTGTGTAAAGTGTACCTGCTGTTTATCAATAGATAGTAAGGCACCTTTTTCACAGTTTGATTTTTCGTTCCATCCCACACAATGGCCACCATATCAAATATCTGCACAGAACTGAGACTCAATGTCTCTAACTTCCTTGCCTCCGACGTAGGATGGGCTGACATTGCGAGGGACGCAGGTCAATCCAAAAACCATATACTGGGGATCTCAACCCATTATTGTGAGACGAGACAGACAGCCAATAAGCGCCATGCCAAAGGGTTGTTGGTCGTGACTCTCTATGCTGCTCTGGAAGCCTTCCAAGTGAGGTTTGAAACCCTTGATCTGCAGATCTTTCAAGCAAGAGATGGGTTTGCAGGAAACGGAATGTGTCAGACTGCAGCAGAATTTGGAGTCTGAACTTCAAACACTGCAAAATGAAAAGGATTCACTTTTGCATCTTTCAGCACAAGCCAGAGAGGAAGAAATTTGTATGTTGAAGCAGGAGTATGAAAGTTTGAGACAGGATAAGGGACAGGCTTTGAACATGAATGACTAGTTAAGTAGAGTGAATTAACAGTTGAGTGAGGAAATTGGAAAGCTACTGGATGAGATAAACCAGGTACGTAATGAATTAGAAGTGGCTACTAGGGACAATCACAAAATGAGCGCCGAGTATAGAGTGTTGCAGAAACAAAGATGAGGTTGATATGGATGTTGCAAATGTCAGTCATGCAGAATGTGAATCCAAGATGGTAAAACTGTGCCATCAGCAGGAGATTCTGGCTGGACATGTTAAGGCGATGGTAGGCATAGCCCCCGCCTTACATACGTCATCTGAAGGGGAGGTCTCAGATGATGACATTTCTCAGTACAACGCCCAGTCACACCCCTATATTGCCTAGAAACCCCACCCAGCCATCCACAACATGGCGGTCCCCACCACAGCCACACCATGTCATACGTTGTTGACGTCATGACACACATCATGGGAGATGCCGACATGGCGGCCCCCATGGTGGGGGCGAGCAGGCCCTGACCTGATCCTGACGGCACTACCGGTGGCCATAATTAATGTGGAAGACAGGCAAGAGATTGAAACGATGATTGAAAATGTAATAGGTAATGTACCTATTCCTGAGAGAAGTAAACAGGCCATTAAAACCCAAATTAGGCAGCTTCTACAAGAGGCTGGCACTCAGGAAAGCATAGTTCATACTGCAGCAGAAGCCACAGACTGGACAGTGCCTGAGATAACCTACCTTCATCTGATTGGCCCAATAATCTCCTATAAATAGCCTACTCTGTTCAGCAGACAGCTGACAGTATCGGTTGGATGAGCCCGTCCAGCAACCTCCGCTTCCACTTACAAAAAAGGTGCTTAGCCTCACTGCAGAATATCAAGTCCAAATACTACGCCAAACTATTGAGCCTGAATTGTGGGCCAAACTCCCCAATGCCATCCTCAAGGATGGCAACGCCACCTTTGATGAGGTTGCAGCTGAACTCATTTCTGCACAGAGCCCAGGTGTAGTAGGAGTGATGCTTGCATACACTGTAAAACAGAATGCAAAAGAAAGTCCAGCGACTTACTACCAGAGACTTTAGATGGCCTACTGAGCAGGAAAACACCTTGCCCAAGAAGCTGCAGATGTGGACCTTATCGAATATAAGACCCTGTTCCTTAGGAACATGATCCCTGCAGTGAGAGAAAAAGTAGAACCAACCACTTATCACTCAACGGAAAGGTTTGCTGACATTCTTCAGAAAATCAAGAGTTTATCAACTCTTCATCCATGATCTGGGCTCTGGTTCCAAGAAAGCAGCTGCCATGGAGCCTACTCAAGAGATCATGGTGCACTACAAAGTGGAAGGGCAGGCCCAACACAAACAGCCCCTCCCCGCAGACAACCAACACCCCCAACAGGCCCAACAACAACAACAACAACAACAACAACGACCACAACAGCAACAGCAGTAATGTGGTGGGAACTGGAACTGTCATAAAAACAAAAAGCACCATGACAATTAGGGCCAACAACAACAAAGACCAGGCCCTTCATATAAGGAACAAGCCGAAGAAAATCAAAAGTTTAGAGAACCCCTGGGACAAGTACGCTCTGTAGCGGATGCTGTTCCTGCTCAGGCCATCGCAGCCATACATCCGGGAACCCAGGCTCCAGTGGCCCATGGTGATACTGGAAGTACAGCCCTTCATGCCCAAACAGGCCTGAACCCATTAGCACCTAACTATATAGCATCAGTGCAGCATGATGAAGTGGTTCAGGGGAGCCAGGCCCAGCCTCTCCATGCTTCCTCCAGTACAGATTGACAATTACAGTCCCCAGTCTGGATTGTAAACAAGCTGGTCTTGGATACAAACGTAAGACCCTGCACTGAGGCAGAGGTCAGGGGCCACCTACTTACAGTGGTATTGGAAATAGGCTCGGCTATGTCTGTATTAGATGATAACCACTCAGACACATCTCCTTGGTCCACCAGATAGAGGACCAATATGGCAGGAGTAGATGGCACTAGGTTATCTGCATACCGCTCTCTACCTCTGCCGGTAGAGTTAGGCCATTTAAAGGCCTCACACACCTTCCAACTGAAGGTATTGCATGATCATCCTAGTATCATTGTAATTTACTTTCTTGCCCCACTCGACTGTGTGGATGACCTAGTTAATATGCTACTGATACAGATTTAGGGCCAACATCACACTATCTTGATCCCTGACTCGCACGTTGTGGCAACAATAACTGCCAACAACAAGGAGTATGACGTCATAGATTTGTTCAAGAATCATGAGCTTTGTCCAAAGTTACTACCAAATTTGCAAAGGCATCAGGAAGAATTTGCTATCAACAAGCATGACAGTGACAGAATGCACACTGTCAGTGAAGTGTCAGGTCCAGCACATGAGAGGCAAAGGCAATAACCTTTTCCATCTGAGGCCTTGCCTTCTCTCAGAGAAACAATAAAATCACTCCTTAACCAAGGGGTAATCAGAATATGTGTTTCTACTGCCAACTCCCCAGTGTGGCGCATGAAAAAACCCACAGGCACCTGGAGACTTACTATTGACTACAGGAAACTGAACCAGGTCACCCCCAGTTGTGCTCCAACTGTGGCATCTGCACCTGATGTGCTATGACCTTTGACCCCTGACCTGAAATGATTCGGCACTCTTTATATTTCCAATGGTTTATGGTCACTGCCATTGGCTCCCACAAGTCAATATAAGTTCACCTTCACCTTTGAAGGTAGACAGTACACGTGGACCTGCTTACCACAGGGTTCCATAACAGCCCGTCCCTGTGCCATCTGCACATGATGGATGCCTTTAAAGGTTTCTCTACTCTCCAGTGTCTGTTGCAGTTTGTGGACAACCTGCTGTTGGCGACTGCCATGCAGTAACAACACTTGGATCTCTTGGATGAACAATTGACTCTCATCCAGACAGCAGGCCTCAAATGTAACCCATAAAAAGCACAGCTATGTCAGAAAGAGGTACTCTTTCTGGGTCTAAAGATAACTGACCATGGTCGCAGCACTACCTGGAAAAAGATACAAGGATTGCAAGACTTGCCATTGCCTACCAGCATGGAAACTCTTAGAAGGTTTCTATGTATGGTAAACTATTCCAGAGACTTCATCTGTGGTTTTGCTCAGAAGGCTGCTCTTCTGCATGACCTATTGAAACAGGACATTCCCTGGACTTGGGGTCCCATACACACCCCGGCTGTGACATCACTGATGCAGGCCTTGGCCTCTGCCCCAAGTCTGGCTAACCCCAATCCAGCACTGCCATTCCATCTGGAATGTGCCACCTCTGATATTGCCAAGTCAGCAGTGCTGGCCCTGAAGGTTCATGGTACTCTGAGACCCATTGCTTATGCATCCCAGCTCTTGACCCCAGTAGAACAGAAGTACAGCCTTTGTGAAAGGAACCTTCTGGCCACCTACTGGGCTGTCAAGCACTTTCTGTATGTCATTGGGTACTCTCCACTGATTATTAACACCAACCACACCCCAACTACTTTTCTGCTATTAGACAGAGTGAAGGATGGTTCAGTTTCTAATACTAGGCTGAAACACTGGTCACTTCTTCCACAGGATACAGACATACAGATACACCCTACCAAAATTCCATTTATGCTGGCACATGGACTCCTTTTCCAAGGAGAGCCCCATGACTGTACACTGCAGTCACCTGATCTTCCAGATCCAAGACCTTTCCTCCCTGCCACGACACATATTCTTGACAGCACCTCTTTGTGTCATCTTTTTACAGATGGTTCAGCTTCCTACTATCAGGGAGAACAAATTGCAGGGATGAGTATCTTAGTGATTTACCCCTATGGTAACACCGTTAAAATCTCTAAGCGCTGTAGTATAACATCATCACAGTATGCAGAGATGGCAGCGGTGGCCTGTGCCCTTGAGTTCATACTGCACAGAACAGAGGATACCATGATTCTTACAGACTCTAACTGGGTTTGTTGTTCTCTTACATGATTTCTTCCATTCTGGTAGAAGAACTCATTCCTCTCTTCTGATGGCAGTCCAGTGAAGTACAAAGAACTGGTAATATGCATACATTCACTGGCACAAAGGTTTACACACAAACTCTATGTACACAAGGTCAAAGTTCATGCCCTAAATGACCCCTACCATGCCTTCAATGACACAACAGACACCTTTGCCAAGGAAGAGGCTCGAGGAGGGGACACTTGGATGATGGACCATCCAGAGGCCAATGCAGCCATTCACATTGCATCACTCAGGAAAAAGTCTGAACCTTTTTACCCCTTGGACCTCTCAGCAGCTCAATATGCTTGCACTAAACTTAAAGAAGTGTTCAGATTTCTTGATAAAGGTACTGAAGAAAAACTTCCCACACATAACTCCTACCAGAGGCAGGAAGGAAAGTTACACTTGTCACCAGATGACAAGCTCATCTGGTACCAGCCATATGATTCCACCACCAAGTTGTGGGTGTTCCCCAGACACCTTAGGTCTAAATTCTTGCACTAAGTGCATGGCACATCTACCGGTGGACACCAGGGAGTGGAAAATACCTTCCAAAGGTTCATGACTACTGCTTGGTGGCCTGGTGTCACCAAGGATGTTAAATAGTACATAGATAACTGCCTTGTTTGTGCATGAAACAACCCCATTCCCACCAAACAAAATGCCAAACTCCTACCACAAAGACAATCTGGCCATTGGCATGCCATACAGATTGATTTCATTGGTCCCTTGACCAACACCAGCAGAAATAATAAGTATACACTTATGGTAACTGATCTTTTCTCTATGTGGGTCGAAGCTTTCTCTACTAAGACATGCACTGCTAAAACCGCTGCCAAAATCCTAGTTGAACAAATTGTCTCCAGTTAGGGTCTACTTCTTAAGGTAGACTCAGACAAAGGAACCAGTTTTACTGGTGAGTTGATGAAAGAATCCCTCGAATTCTTTGGAGTTCAACAGAAGTTCCACATACCCTACCACCCTCAATCTTCAGGTCAAGTAGAGAGATCCAACAGACGGATTAAGGAAATGCTTTCCAAATTCATTGAGGATAATCCCAAAACCTAGGATTCCCTATTGCCATTACTCCTTATGGTAATTAGGGGCACACCCTCAGCCACCACCCTGTTGACACTCTTTGAGATGATGACTTGAAGACAATTGAGATTACCTGAACACCTGTTGTTTGACTTGCACACACCCACTGCAGACCGTGTGTCTGTAGATTAATATGTGGAAAAAGTCAGAAAAAAACTCATACACACACACACTGTTGTATGCTTCCAATTGCAGGAGCAAGGCCTAGAAACAGTCCAAAATACAGTTTGACAAACATGCACACGATGTGGACTGGCAGGTTGGAGATCAGGTAATGGTCCTCTGTTTTGCACATTCCACACACTCCTTCTTCAGTAAATGGGAAGGCCCTTACCCCGTTGTCAACAAGCTCAGTCTGGCAGTCTATCAAGTTAGACTCCAGCAAAACAATCAACTGACTCAGAAATGGTTCCATGCTAACCAACAAAACTGTATAAAGGAGCTTAATTACTTTTCCTCACCCTGTTGGGTGATTGGGTGGAATAGCACTAACCTACTAATGTCTGATTTTTCTTTTCAGATACATTGACAAGATGGCTATCTTGTTCCATTTTCTCCTCATCTCAGGAGTTATCCCTTGCATCCAAGGCATGGCATCCAACCTCCTACCACACCTTGATCATCCAGCATCTGCTCCAGAGGAAGTATCCATCAAAATACCCGATAGTTTGACTACTGTCCAGGAAGGTTCCGATGCTTAACTTACTGTCTCGGTTGTTGCTCCTGATAAATCTACCCTACAAATTGAGTGGCAAACCACATTGCAAGGGCACATTCTCCCTGTGGCCATACTCTCCAAGGGAACTTTTCAGGGTTGGCCCAATGCTAAATTATGCCCAAATGGTTCTCTGTCCTTGCTGCAAACTGCTCTCATACATTCTGGTTTATACAATATTACTGCTTTAATTGATCCTTCATACTATAATTCTTTGTCTAAGGACTCCACTCAAAAACGTTGTGCTGTACACAACATGGCATGTGCTGCCACGTACCTCTCTGTACTACCACCCACTGACAAACAGCATCTGGAATGTCCAAAGCACACCCCTGGTCCTCACACTGGTCTCACAGCCACTGCTTTGCCTGGCTCACTGATTAAAAATTTACAATTTATGCATATACCTGTGTTGTTTAATCTTACTTACTGGAATATGAAAGAATTGGTATGTGTCACAGTACTAACACATCAGCATTTTATAGTACGTTATTGCTTGATAGTTTAGCAGCATTTCAGATTTGTACTCAAGACCCTATTGCCAGGGTACATACATAGATGCAACTTCAGGAGAAAATGTAATCCTGATTATCAAAGTCATAAATGTAATGCACGTGAAGTTGACAGTTTTGATGTCACTGGTCCAACATACACTGTCACCAGTCTCTTTGGTATGGCTATGTCTATCTGGAATAAGGCAGACATTGCTCCATCAAATCTCATTCTGCCAAATTTCAGACTGATTTGGTAAACAATATATTATCCCCATTATTGCATGCTGTGGATGGCCTTAGTCAGGAAGAAAAATACACTGATTACAATATGCATGACATTGCTAAGGTATTTAATGATTCTAAGGACTAGATTAACACACTCATTGCACAGAATAACAAAGAAACAGATAATAAATTGCAAGAGAAATTTTATGCTCAGCTTATGGCTCATACATTATTACTACCATCAATAACCTCTTCCATGATCTAGAATCTGGAAGAATCCCTGATATTATTCATGACAGAGGTATTTTTAAATGGTATTGTCCACAATGTAAAACCCCTAGCTGTATTGCATTGTGTATGCAACAATCTCTCACTATTTCTCTTTCTACAGCTAGAAATTTGGGTTTTGTGACCAGACACCCTAAAACTGGTCCATGTTTTACTTCTAAGAAATGTTCTATCAAAGATACAATGTTTGTTTCCTTTACTGTCTCTTTACCATGCTTTGATCCCACTACAACTTTGTTTAACGAGATTGCTGCTGTACACTCCATTGGGCACCTTGATGACAACATCTACAGAGAACACCTGGGCTTGCCTCCTCTATTGGTCTTCCTTCCTTTCCTGGATGCCTGGGTCACTCCACACACAGATTGCAGTGCAAAGAAACAGTATATCTAATTGTGTCGATGTGATGTATTTGATTTTATTAAACCTGTATGTGGTTATTCTTCTGACAGTATTGATTGGTCCTCTTCCATGGACGATGACATCAGCACTAATGGCACAGATTTCTCGGACTCAACATTGGCTCCAGATAAATTTTATCTATCTTATTGTGAGGTGGTTCATTGCCTGTCAACACGGATTTACAAGATGACCCTCACCTGCCCGGAACAGTTGCTAAAGTGGTGCCTCCCCACAGTTAAAATGCAGTATAACTCTGATGGGGAGTACTGTGTGGTCACAAACTATAAGTCATACACATACGGAAGAGAGACATGTGTTATTGATTTTCCCAACTTCTGTTTTGTTCCCCACCAGACGTCTGTCATTGGACATACCGTTATTACCCCGTCCCCCTTATGGATGCGGACATCATTGATGGTAACCCCGATTATCTGCTTACCCTTTCTGAATATCTCCCTTATTTTAATGTACACATAGAAACATTGTCACTTATATTAAAATCACTTTTAGAGAGAAAAGACACCCACCTTATCCACAACAGCAATAATATGACCAAAGCTAATGAAGCTACCCTTTCATTGATTAATGATGGCGAAATGAATGATGCATTAACTAACACTTGGTTAGAGATTACTTTTAAAGGTTTTGTTATTATTCAAGCATTTTTGATATTTTTCTTGATTCTTATGCTGTGCTGCCTATGGCACACACTGTGCCAACACTGTAAGCACCTGGAGTTCTTTACAAAGCTAGCAAGTTGGGTTTGCGAACGGTCCCTGCTCCCTGACCTTTCCCTAGATTTGCCTGTGTTGCCGTTGGAGGCGACAAGGGAGGATGTTACATTAAGTTCCTGCACCCTGATTGGTACCCCCAGAGGTACACCATAGACAGCTAGTGCTTAGGCATATGTTATACTAAGGGCATCTACCGTATAGGAGGAGATGCCAGGATATGTACGCATATTATTGTTATACACTTTGTTTGCTAATACATATATTTTTCTATGTATTTTCTGTGTATTTCTTACTGATAAGATGTTAGGACATCTGTGTCATTGTAATGATTATGATATATAAGTCGGCATTGCCACCTTTGGTGATTTGTACTGCTACACTGAGTTATGTAGGACTCTGTACACTGTACTCTTTTGTTTTACAAACTGATGACTACTACAAAATTGTATAATGTTATCTTGGACCGTGGAGCCACCTCTAACTTAGCCAATAGGGATCATCTCTGTAACTAGAAATGTTTCTATTTTACAGTAACCTTAGTAATTATTATAGGTATAAAATGTGAGACACTGAGTCTTATACCTCGGAGACACCAAGAGACATGAAGAAACCTTGAGGTATAAGGAATGCTTAGCTTTCGCTCCCAGTTCATATTGGTAAGAGCTGCTTAGGGCAACTGTGATTTATCCTTAGGCAATAATAAACAAGTTTATTACTCTTATGCAACATGTTTGTGATTCCTTGTATTCCCAATATTGCCAAGAACATGAGAGTGAGGTTTAGATGTCCTGACATCACAAACCCTTTGGTTTTAACTACGTAACTTTTTTTTTAAATTTGGGACTGATCCAACAGATGCACCTTTTTTGGGTTCAAGCATTCGCTTGGAAGACAAAACTTTAGACGTGAACAAATCACTTTATGGAATTTTATTTTATTTTTCCTTTGCAGGCTGACTGCTGTATTTTACAGTGGCATTTGCTGCACTGCTTTTCTGAAATGAATGTACCTCACCAACACTTTGATCTATTTTTATCTTATTCTAAGTATAAAAAAAAAATATCCCTCTACCTAACATCCTCTGATGACTCCCACTCACACCCACAGGCCAAGGACAGATTCACAGTTGAGAGTCCTGAATTTGTATTGTTCATGATTGTAGTAGTACACAGCACACCACAGTCCATCACCACTTCCTTCCAAGCTTAGCTGACTAACTCCTGCTACAGTTACTGTTCAGTGACCTACTCAACAGTGTGCCTCAGAATTTAAATTGGTGATGCAGACATCTGGTGCATAGCCAGAAGCATAGTCTCACATGGCTTAGTCAGTGCTTATGCATAACAATAAACTAAGAAGGATAAGGAGGAAGAATAATGGATGAAATGACTGAATGATGATAATTGATGATGATGACACTTGTGTGTGTACTTTTATTACTTGTGTTGTAGTGTACACAGAGTGGTACAGGTCACAAAATCAGAATATCCCCTGGGTCCTCTCTCAGCCAGCAGCACAGGTGCAGTAACTTACCTGTTGTTTGTCAGAAAAATATATTTTTTTTATTTTTAATACATGAAGTCATGAATAAACATTAATTAGGGATCATGATTGAGTGGTACAAGTCAAAGATTTATTTTGCCAGCCTGTCCCTTCCCCTGTACACACAGCCACATTGTGGCCAGGAATAGAAACAAAATCTTTTATTTGGAATTTATGGGACTGTAACATTTCTCGTGCCCCCACCAGTCGCTCTCTCCCCTCAGGATCTGGAATGGATGGCACCAGTCAAAGATTTATTTTGTCAGATTGCTGGTGCCCTTACGCACACATACTCACACAGCCACATTGAGGCCAGGAAAATAAATAAAATATTTTATTTGGGATTTATGGGACTGTAAAAATGTTCATCCCTCCAGACTCTCCATCTCTAATCTTGATCTGGAAGGCACACATCAAAGATTTATTTTGCCAGCCTGCCCTTGCCCTACAAACATATCCACCTTGAGGGCAGGAACAGAAAAAAAAACACTTTTATTTGGGATTTCTGGGACAACATAATTTCTCTTCCCCCCTGTCTCTCTCTTCTCTGGATCTGGAATTGATGGCTCAAGTCAAAGATTTATTTTGTCAGCCTGTCCTTGTCCTACACACACTCATGCTGCCACATTGAGACCTGCAAATGAAGAAGAAACTTTTATTTGAGATTTCTGGGACTGTTAATTTTATCGTACCCTCCCATAGTCTCTGTCTCTCCACTATATCTTAATGGCACAAGACAAATATTTATTTTGCCAGCCTGCTCTTGTCATGTGAACCCAGCCACATTGAGAGGCCAGGAGAAGAAAAAAAAATACTTATATGTGGGATGCATGAGACTGTAAAATTTCTCACACACAACCCCTCCATAGTCTCTCTCTCTCTCTCTGTCTTTCCTCTGCATCCAGGATAGCACAAGTCAAAAGTTTATTTTGCCAGCCTGCCCTTGCCTTATACATACTCACACAGCCATTGAGGTCAGAAAAAGAAAAGAAAAATCTTTCATTTGGGATTTCTGGGACTGTAACATTTCTCGTCCCCCCCACCCCATAGTCTTTCTCACTCTCTCCCTTCTGGATCTACAATGGCACAAGTCAAAAATTTGTTTTGCCACCCGATTTTACCCTGTACTACACACAGCCACATAGAGGCCAAGAAAAAAAACTTTTATGTGTTTATAGCACTGTAAAATTTCTCTTGAGCCCCCAGTAGTCCCTCTTACTTTCCTCTGGATCTAGAAAGACACAAGTCAAAGATTTTGCCAACCTGTACTTGCACTGTGTACACAGAGCCACACTGTCTGAGGCTAAGAAAAGAAAACACTTTTATTTGGGATTTTCTAGCATTGAGAATTTTCTCTTCAGCCCCCAGTAGTATCTCCCACTCTCCTCTGGATTTTGGAATGGATCAAGTCAAAGATTTAGCCAGACTGCCTTTACTCAGTGTACTAACCACACTGTCTGAGGCCAAAAAAAGAAAAAAAAAACTTTTATTTGGGATTTTTTGTAACTGTAAAATTTCTCTAGGGCCCCAGTAGTCAGTCTCTCTCTCTCTCTCTCTCCCTCTCTCTCTCTCTCTCTCTCATGTGGAGAATCTTCTAGATTCAATTTCTGTATGGCAAAAGTCAAAGATTTATTTTGCCAGTCTGCCCTTGCCCTGTAGTACACTGCCTTTTTTGCCTGGCTTGCATTCCCCTTCCCCTGGCAGCCACCCACTGTCTCTCTCCGTTCTTGGATTCCTTTCCTCTCCCTCCCTGACAATGACTTTGTCCCACCACTCAGTAAGCCCCCTCTTCTCTCTTTCTTTCCTCCCCTTCATCTCTGCTTAACAAATAGGTTATTTTTAATTTTTTATTTAGTTTCTCTCTGTGGTGTGCAACTGCAGCCTCTGCTC
Source organism: Neoceratodus forsteri (assembly GCA_016271365.2). Classification (NCBI taxonomy): domain Eukaryota; kingdom Metazoa; phylum Chordata; order Ceratodontiformes; family Ceratodontidae; genus Neoceratodus; species Neoceratodus forsteri. The sequence continues at coordinate 1,410,248,517 of CM057452.1, forward strand.
TGCAGCAGCAAGCTCCTCCAACCGTTCGTCAAATTGTTTTGGCTCACATTGTGCATTCACCATGATTGTATACCATGAGTGTGTCACATGACTGACTGCACAGCTCTGTTACCTGATTAGATGCCACCAGCCACCTGTACATGGAGTAATCATGCTGACAGCATCCCCATGGCAACAATATACTGAATAGCACTCCACAAAACTGGACTTCTGTGGTGAAGTCCAAATTTATCTGAGTCTGTGGATTACAGGTTGATGAGGGGGTTCTGATCTCACACGGAACAGTTCGCCCAGCCCTAATTCATGTTTCGCAAAACATGTTGAGATTAATGAACTGAAGATAAGTATCCCAAGAGTAATTTCAAATGAATTTAACAGCTATTTTCTTTCTTTTGGCTTGAATCTGATGACCCCTAATCCAGACACCTTCCTATAGCCAGCACACCTATTGTAAATTAACCCTTGTCTTTTAAGATGACTCCTTTTACTGCAGTGGAAGTATGTATCATACAAGCATAGAATTTGACAGCAGATAAAGACCACTTGGCCCACCCAGTCTGCCCATTTCCCTACCAAATGGATAAGCTACATATCCTTGTTAACCAGCAGCCTACTTCTTTGTACCCCACTCCCTAGAATTGCCTTATGACTGTCCCATGCATGTATGAATTCAACCACTGTTTTTGACTCCATAGCCTCCTCCAGAAGTGCCATTCCATACATCCACAACCCTCTCTGTGAACAAAATACTTCCTTACATTACCTCTTAGCCGCCCCCCTCTGTCTTCAAATTGTGCCTCCTTGTTCTTGCACACCTCTTTTTTTGAAAGATGCTACCCTCTTGGACTTTGTTGATTCCCTTGAGGTACTTGAAAGTTTCTATCATGTCCCCCCTCTCCCTCCTTTTCTCGAGGCTATACATATTAAGCTCCTTCTGGTTTCTCTTCATATGTTTTCTTGTGCAGACCCTGCACCATTTTAGTTGCCCTCCTCTTGACACCTTCCATCCTGTCTATGTCCTTGCGGAGATTGGGTCTCCAGAACTGCATGCATTACTCCAGATGGGGTCTCACCCACTGTCTGTACAGAGGAATAACAACTTCCTGTTTTCTACTGGTGATGCCTCTCCCTATGCATCCCAGTATCCCCCCAGTCCTCCTTACTGCCCTCTCACATTGCTTGTCCACCTTTAAGACATCTGATATGACTATCCCCAGGTCCCTTTCCATTTTTGTTGTTGTTAGTATTGCACCACCCATTGTGTACTCTTCCCCTGGGTTTTTGTTTCCCAGGTGCATTACCTTGCACTTCTTACCATTGAATATAAGCTGCCATATATTTGACCATTCCTCTAACCTTGCCAAGTTCCTTCTCATCCTTTCCACCCCATCTTGTGGCTGAAACTGGACTCAAGAAAGTCTGAGGGATTGATGGTATTCATCCAAAACTTTTGAGATATGGGGCTCAATTTTCAAAGCTCCACTTTTAATGCAAGGCACCTGTATCAAAAGTGTTGCTGCAAGTGACATCTTGTGTCAAAAGTTGCAGTAATCCAAATTTTTAAAAACAAGGTGTGTTGAAAATGGGAGGCCATGTGTCAAACCAGCCCTGTGCCACCTCTGTGCCCTTATGTGGTGATGCACCATTTTGTAAGGGGGCTTGTGCCATGGCAGGGCTGCTGCATTCCCTAAATCAGGAGTTTGAAAGCCCCACTGTGGCCTCAAGGTGTGACTGTGGTTACACCAGCCATGAACTGGTCTAACAGTTCTTGTACCTCACATCAGGATGGTACTGGATGGAGGGAAAAGACACCACAAGACTCAAGTGGGATCCATGCAATAGTAATAGCCCTTCCTAGTGGGGTCTGCTGTACCAGCCATCAGTGCACCATGCAGCACTGCTGGAATATTCACAGACTATCTGAGGATGGGTGCCCTTAAGTGCCGGTCATGATCCTCTACTGGCATGACTACTCATAGCAGACCCTGACTGCTGTTGCACATTGTGGAAACCCTGGACATGCCCCTGAATCCCCATCATTCAGTTGTGTGATGGTTCAAGAGCAGCACGACTGTCTGACCTGTCATGATAATGTTGTTTCTGACCCTGATGACACAAGTGCCATACCTGTAATGGTTAGAAAGAATGCACATAGCATGATAATACTTATAGAGGTGTGTAGCAGCTTCATTGTGCTTACTGTACATACTGTGTGATAATCAAGGCCCCTGGAATTCTGCGGTTCTGCGGTTGCGGAATTTGCCGCAGAATTTACATCATGTCACAGAATATATATAGTGCCACAGAATTCATTGTTTTTGGTGAATTTTATATAAATATACTGTTTTTCCATAGTGTCAGGTTTTCTTTCCCACCTCGTTTATCCTGAAGCCCCCTCCTCTATGCTCAGCATATGATATCATCGATGACATCACATCATATTTAGCCAATGACAGGACTGCATTCTGCCAGAGAAATGAATAAATCATGCTGCAGAAATCAGAAAATGCTGCTGCAGAAGTCAGGGAGCCCTGCCGCAGAAATCAGAAAATTCTGCCTCAGAACACCAGGGGCCCTGTTGATAATGCACATTACCAGGTATTGTGGGTGACATACATTAAAACACCCACACATCATGAGGTGCTTGTACTGGTTTCCACTGCAGGTGAACCCTGACAAGTTAAGCCTTGAAGATGCTCTATATGGCAATCAGAGACTACCATACGATTAGATATGTGGTTGTTGTGCATGTAACCCACCAGCCCTGGCACTGGACATAGCTAACATAGCACAGTACATAACCCAGAATGGGGCTTCCACACACCTGTGTGTGTGTGTCCTGTATTTTCTTTTATTGTGCAGTCATTCTCATCATCATGGTTAAGCCACCCTCTGAGTGGTTCTACAGCACTGCCAGGCATACAGTGCCAGACAGCTGTACCCAGCAATGTGGCATGGTGCACTGACCTACCCTGCCACAACATAGTCTAAACATCCACTACAACAAGGCACCTCATGGTGTCCTACTATGGCTTGGGGATTGAAAAGTCTTACCCACCTCCCAAATCTTATCCATTGACAACTTTCTGATGGTTAGGGGGACAATGGAGCCCTCTGTCATATACCTCCAGTGTGCCACCTGTTTGGCACACCATTCCACTTATAGCATGTCCCAGGACTTTGGCACTGGGACCGTTGGTGTACTAGAGTCTGGCACATGGTCCCTGGCACACCCAGAGTTTGCCACAGGTGGAGGTTTGGCACAAATTTCACCAATCTAGGGGTGCTTTGAAAATCAAGCCCATGCTTTCACTGCTTTTTCTTATCGTTTGTCTTACTTGTTTAATATATCCATTTTTACAGGTACATTACAGGACTTATGGAAACTGGCAAAAGTTATTCCAGTTGAAGTCCAGAAAAAAAACACTTTATTTTCTAATATTTGGCTCATTTACCTTCTCCCTATTGTGACAGAGGTCTTAAAGACTCTTAGAAAAACAGTTACCAAATTATGACATTTCAATAGTCATACAGTATTGGTGAATTTCAATCTGGCTTTAGATCCCTCCATTGCTCCCTGCAGCAATGGTCACAGTAATAAGTGAACTCCTAACAGTAACTGACAGAATTTCTATGGTTGAGGCAATTTTTATCGATCTCTCCAAGGCCTTTGACTCAATAAACCACAAGTTACTATTATATAAACTGAGTTTTCTGTGTTTCAATTCACAACTTTGTAGTTGGCTGGACAGCTATTTGCTTAACAGATGCCAGATGGTCTTTATTAAAGAGCTCCTGACACAGTTGAGACAACTTAAAAAAAATGTATACTCATGCATAACTTTTGCTTGTATTTTGTAGTTTATTCTGTAATTCTCACCCTTATTTCCTTATTACTAATGGTATTTGCATGAATCCAGGATCTCTGCCCTTTTAGCTCTGGCTGCCTGCCTACACCAGACATCATAATTCTGTTTATGAAATCAAAATATGTTGCTGTGGAGAAAATAGTAACGTCATAAACAGGGGGATTGTGATGTCCTGTGAAGAGAAGCTAGCAGTGCAAATATAGTCTAAGGGACAGGCATCTTGTTTTCATGCAACTGTTTTCAGAAATAAAGAGAATGGGGAATTAATTACTGAAAATATTTGAAGTAGGGGAATTAATTACTGAAAATATATGAAGTAATAAATACAAGCATCTGTCAATGCCTAATGTTGGCTTGCTAGTATTGGCATTGGTAGTGCAGGAGTTAGAGAGATGCATAATGGGAATGGCAGTGAAGTATTGAACTAACGCCAAACCTCAACCCCACCCTGTAGAGACTGACAGGCATTGGGGGGTGGCTTTGGGTTATTGGTCATAACGTTCATGCCATTCCACCTCACCCCATCCTGCAGACACCATTAGGTGTCATGGCATGCCTTGGGGTCTTCGTCCCTTATGCTCACCCCATTCCATAAGGAAATAAGATGAGATGGTGCATAGGCCAAACGGAAATAATTTAATACATTGTTTGAATAAAAATGACAGTAAAACTGCTAAATAAAAGCAATAGTTAATTACTAGTTTCCCCCTGAATTGTGTTATGATCTGCTGTGTGCCTTGTTGGTGTAACTAACTGGTACTATGAAATGTAATTATGTTCCTACTATCTGTGGTGTTGCAGTCAATTGTAATTTGTGTGGTGTAGTACTTCATTGTATGTAACCTACTGTACTATGTCTGCTGTATTATATAAGCTACATATAACTGTGCCTATTGAATGTAACTAATTCCAGGTCACCCCTGAATAAGGGACATCTGGTCTCAGTGGGTTCTTCCGGTTATCAAAACACTATAAATAAATAAATAAACAGACAAACAAATACGCTAACAAATACTGTAAATAAATAAATAAAAACTAGTAGCTACTTCATGGCTGACCTGTACTGGTAGCAATAGCATCCTGCATATCCTGCTTGTGGCCCTGACATGAGCGTGCTGGAAGAGAGAGAGAAAGAGAGAAAGAGAGAGAGAGACAGATAGATGCAAATACTATTGAACCACAAAGAAATACCAAGCACTGCAGGCAGCTAAGATTATTTTTATTAATGCTGCTGCTTTGTGGGTATTATTTGGATGGATTTTTCAGTTAGAGCTAACCAGATGAAGGAAGTTAATGATCAAAATGAGCAGCAGTAAGAGCTCACCCACCCTACCCATGTGAATGATGCAACTCCATTACATGTTCCACTGTACTGCGGTATGGTACACTACCTGGCCCAGCAGGTGGTAATGTTTTCTATGACTACTTCTTCTACTGTTCAACATGCAATACATTTATTAAACAAAAAATAAAAGGCATAAACTGATCACCACCCAGGCAACCAGTCAGTCATATCAAAGTGGTCAACTGCAGTGCAGTCATAAAAATAAAGGTTGCTACTGCCACCTGAAGACCTGATGACACACTGTTACATCCTTCTTAGTTAAACAACTGCTGCCATGCCACCCAGTGCCAAATAGTTTAAGTACATAACAATTATTAGTGTCTGTCTTTTTCTCCTCTGTTTGAAAAATCTAATGAAAATCATTAACTGCAAAAAGGTATATAAAAATTAAAATATAATAATCTCCGTTCAGTTACTGTAAGAGAGATGTAGTGTTGTTCCAGCCAGGCTAACATACCACATACACACACACACACACACACACACAAAATTAATTTACATTTTCTCTGTAATTGCAGCTAAATATTGGGCATGTGAGAAACATATTATGCAAAGAGCATTCTATTTCAGTGTTCAGACTTCTGCTAAGCCATCCATAGTACAAGTATAAAAACAGTAATAGTACAGTAAAGTCAGGTCGGTGGTAAAATAATTTTTAATCAGTTGCCGAGGACAAGAAAGTGACAAATAATTGTAGTAGTACTGAGAAGAAAAAGTAACAAGTAGCAGAAGCAGCAGTAGTAGTAGTAGTAGTAGACAGCATTATTCCACCTTTCAGAGAGAGTGGTATACCTAGTACCTCCAAATAAGTGTGACATAAAATGCAGTTGCTAGCTGTATTTAGACCATGATTCACTGACGGTATTATTTTTCATGTTTATGTGCTCATTGTGACCATTAAAATAATTCTGGATTGGCCTTGAAGTCTATCCTCCTGAGTCCTGACCTGACTTGATGCAATTAATTGCTGCCTCATGTAGTTGACCCTGTTTACAAAAGATTTTCACCACAGGCACAAACAAAAAAATATTGAAAGTGCTTTGTACTATACTATACTATACTAGACTATACATTTCATTCAGGTATCATATGTGAAATTAAAGAGAGGAAAGTAGACTTTTAGAAATGTCAGGTGCTCAGCATTTTCTTTTGTCAAGCAGGATCTTGAGTCAGTAAGGATGTTAACAGCTGAGCTAAACAATCATTCGGAAAACATACTAGTCTGAGGCAATTCAAGTACTTCATTGCAATATTTACTAAAGCATGCCACATATATTGTTTGGATTTCCAGTATTGCAAAGGATCAGCATCCTAGCTCATATTGGGCTCAGCATGGTACATTTCAACAATTGTCTGTGCTGAGGCTGTATTACAAGAGGCAGATGAAGAAGATGTTACAAATATGTCTTCTAAGTGACACCAGAGACATGACACTAAACCAAGCGACTGTGGGACAGTGCTATGTTTGGATGGTGGTGAAAATTCAGCTGCAGTTGCTGATGAGGAAGAGGGAGAAAATGCCTCAACAGTAGAGGATGGACCACGTAATGCTGTGCAGCGTCATGAAGAAGATTACAAATTTGGTGCTGCTGTCGCACTCTGTTCCATGACAGCATGCACCTTATCAATTATTTTTTGTTTGTTTATCTTGAAAGAAGTGTCATCATCATCACTAAATAGTTGCTTCAATTTGTATCATGGGTCCAAGATTGTTGCTCTAATTTAGTACTCAGAATGAAGCATTTTACATAGTTTGTCATCTTCTGCAACTTTTATGATCGTACGTCTCATTAGATCTTTTTGTATTCTGGGGAACAACCTGTATGTTTCATCAGCACTACTGGCAGCCTATGTGATCATGGCACTGTCTTGGTTTTCTAACCTTTCCCGAATCATGTTCTACCTGAATTTTAACATTTTTATTCAGAGTATTAACTGGCTCAGAGTTGCTGTGTTTGCACTAACCTCTCTGGTGATTTCCTCAAATGGCTGGAGCAGAAAAATTAGAATCTCTAGCATGGCCCACTGTGGTGGGTGAATATAGACTTCTGCATCACCAATTTTATTTTCTATATTTTATTTAATTTTATTTTTGTATTGTCTGACAGCTTTCTTTTGTTCCAGCAGCCGTTGGAACATATAAAAAGTCAAATTCCATCAAATAGAAATGTCTTGGATAAGTCTGTGCAAAGGCGAACTGTACTCTTCCTGTATTTTTTCCAACAAGTGATGGTCTTTGTTTGAGTGGCTGAAATGAGTGCATATTCTTTTAGCATTGCTAACAAGAGACTTAATGTCATTTCATCATTGAGAAAACTGAACTATTAAATTTAAGCAATGTGCAAAGCAGCAGATGTGAACAAAGCCCCCCTCCTCCAAGGCCTTCGTCATGTTGGACCCATTATCTGCAACTATAAAGTCAACTGATAGTCCCTGAGAAGTTACATATTGCTATATTGGTTTTTGAAGCTCTTTATGGATGTTGTATGAGGTATGTTCAGATGGAATATAAAACATTCTTAAAACAGCAAACTGTGATGCTTCACAGCCCCCACTTGAATTATCAAAACATGCCCAATGTGCCCTTCACTGCTCCACTTGAATTATCAAAACAAACCCAATGTGCCATGACAGACATGAAGGATTCAGGCTGCAGCTTGTCCAGATATCTGCTGTGAGATACACCACCCTCCCAACAGCAATGCACAAGATGCAGCTTAATGTTTTATATATGACATTGTAAAGATCTGGAATCCCTGTTGTCGAGAAGTATTTCTGAGATGGTATACTATATGAAGGTTCGAAGTACCCAAGCAACCGCCTGAATCCTACATGTTCAACCACATTATGTGGTAGCAAATCAACAGTTATCATTTATAAACATTTTTTGATTATTGTAACAGCAACAGTGTGAGTCGTGGCATATTTGGCTTTATGCTCATATGTTTCTTAGATGGTTAGCTGTCTTTCTGAAGGAGGGGTACTGTTGAACACATGGTCACTCTCAGCAACAATTGGAATCCTTCAAATGGGGGGAAGTAGTGGTGGAGGTATTTCCATAGTGCTGCAGAGGCTGCCACTGCTTTCATCTATCAAGTTACCTCTTAATATAGTGAGCTATTACTGTCACTTTCTCTTCGAGACTCACAACAACTGGAGTTTTCAGTAATGTTTCAGTGTCTGTCAAGATGCCTTTTCAGTGCTGATGTTCCCAATGCTCCTTTCTTTTTACCCCTGGTATTTGGCTATTTAAAAATGGCACATGTTTCCACCAACTCGTTAGAAGCACTAATGGAAAAGTATGACCAAACAAAATATGATATTTTCTAAGTTTTTTTCCCAGGAAGGCACTGCACCTCAGTCCCTTTTTTAGGGTGTTTTTTACCCTTGGATTTTTTGGGGGCTTGCACTACTTGTGGTGTATTCCCACTGCCCTCCACCACAACCAAAACATTTCTGTCCATATCTTCTTCAGCTGCAATTTTATCTCCTCCTGTTGTAAACCTTCTGCTGCCTGATCATTTTCTTCATCTTTATAATTACCGTCGTCTGGCTCTACCTCAGAAGAATCAGATGACATAGCATAGTATGCAATTTTCCATATCTTTGGTTGCCTCTGCAGGTGGTACCCACTGTTACATGAGGTCCCTGCACCCTGACTGGTACCCCCAGAGGTACACTGTAGACAGCTAGTGCTTAGGCATATGTTAAACTAACATAGGGCTAAGGGCATCTACTGTATAAGAGTAGATGTCAGGATATGTATGCATATTATTTTTATACACTTTGCTTGCCAATACATATATTTTTTCTATGTATTTTCTGTGTATTTCTTACTTACAAGATGTTAGGACATCTGTGTCTTTATAATGATTATGATATATAAGTTGCATTGCCACCTTTTGGTGACTTGTACTACTGCACTGAGATATGACGTGGAGCCTTTGCAAAAGAGTCTATGACTCAAACAGTTGTAATTCTGCTTGTACTCAATAAATAAATAAATAAAATGTAAGACTCTGTACACTGCACTCTTTTGCTTTACAAACTGATGATGACTACTACAAAATTGTATAATGTTATCTTGGACCATGGAGCCACCTCTAATTTACCCAATAGGGCTCACCTCTGTAACTAGAAATGTTTCCATCTTATAGTAACCATAGTAATTATTATAGGTATACAATGTGAGACACTGAGTCTTATACCTCATAGACTCCAAGAGACACAAAGAAACCACGAGGAACAGGGAACACTTAACATTGGCTCCTGGTTCGTATTGGTAAGAACTGCTAAGGGCAACTGTGATTTATCCTTTGGCAGTAAAAAACAAGTTTATTACTCTTAAGCAACGTGTTTGTGATTCCTTGAATTCCCAATATTGCCAAGAACCTAAGAGTGAGGTTTAGACCTCCTGACAATTGGTGACCATGGGCAGGCAATATTTGGTGTTTGTAAGTTTTCACTTGTTATTTAAAACTCTTACCTTCCCGATGGGGACAGTAGGTGTGCATCCTTGCGACACTTCTCCAGTTTTCAGACCACTTTGTAGTCACTTGCAAAGTCTGCCTACCTTTCTTGGGTGTGGTTGATGCCGACTCGACCCACTCAACTGCAGCTTTGAATTGCAAGCCTACCAAGTATACAATAGCCTGACGGTGTGTAAAGTGTGCCTGCTGTGGATCAATACATAGCACGGCGCCTTTTTCACAGTTCTATTTTTCGTTTCATCCCACACAATGGCCACTGTGTCAAATATATGCACAGAACTGAGACTCGATGTCTCTAACTTCCTTGCCTCCGATGTAGAATGGGCTGACTTTGTGCAGGACGCAGGTCAGTCCAAAAACCCTATACTGGGAATCTCAACCAAGTATTGTGAGATGAGACAAACAGACAATAAGTGTCATGCCAAAGGGCTGTTGGTCATGACTCTCTATGCTGCTCTGGAAGCCTCCGAAGTGAGGTTTGAAACCCTTGATCTGCAGATCTCTTCTCTTAAGCAAGAGATGGGTTTGCAGGAAACAGAACGTGTTAGACTGCAGCAGAATTTGGAGTCCGAACTTCAAACACTGCAAAATTAAAAGGATTCACTTTTACATCATTCAGCACAAGCTGGAGAGGAAAAAATTTGTATGTTGAAGCAGGAGTGTGAAAGTTTGAGACAGGATAAGGGACAGGCTTTGAACATGAATGACTTGTTAAGTAGAGTGAATTAACAGTTGAGTGAGGAAATGGGAAAGCTACTGGATGAAATAAACCAGGTACGTAATGACTTAGAAGTGGCTACTAGGGACAATCACGAAATGAGCGGTGAGTATAGACTGTTGCAGAAACAAATGCAAGATGAGGTTGATATGGATGCTGCAAATGTCAGTCATGCAGAATGTGAATGCAAGATGTCAAAACTGCGCCATAAGCAGGAGGTTCTGGCTGGACATGTTAAGGCGATGGGAGGCATGTGCCCCGCCTTACATTCGTCATCTGAAAAGGAGGTCTCAGATGATGACATTTCTCAGTACAATGCCCAGTCACACCTCTACTACTGCCCAGAAACCCCACCTAGCCATCCACAACATGGCGGGTCCCCACTACACGCGCACCATGTCATATGTCATCGACGTCATGACGCACATCATGGGAGATGCCAACATGGTAGCCCTCATGATGGGGAGGAGCAGGCCCTGACCTTGTCCTGATGGCACCACTGGTGGCCGCAATTAATGTGAAAGACAGGCAGGAGATTGAAACGATGATTGAAAATGTAATAGGTAATGTTCCTATTCCTGTGAGAAGTAAACTGGCCATTGAAACCCAAATTAGGCAGCTTCTACAAGAGACTGGCACTCAGGAAGGCATAGTTCATACTGCAGCAGAAGCCACAGCCTGGGCCACACTGTACAGTACCCGAGATGACCTACCTCCATTTGATCGGCCAAATAATCCCCTACAAATGGCCTACTCTGTTCAGCAGATAGCTGACAGTATCGGTCGGATGAGCCTGTCCAACAACCTCTGCTGCCACATAGAAAAGGTGCATGCCAAATGCGAGATGCTTAGCCTCGCTGCAGAATATCAAGTCCAATTACTATGCTAAACTATTGAGCCTGGCTTGTGGGCCAAACTCCCCAATGCCATCTGCCAGGATGGTAGTGCCACCTTTGATGAGGTTACAACTGAACTCATTTCTGCACACAGCCTAGGTGTAGTAGGAGTGATGCTTGCATACCCTGTAAAACAGAATGCAAAAGAAAGTCCAGCAACTTACCACCAGAGACTTTAGATGGCCTACTGAGCAGGAAAACACCTTGCCCAAGAAGCTGCATATTTGGACCTTATCGAATGTAAGACCCTGTTCCTTAGGAACATGATCCTAGCAGTGAGAGAAAAAGTAGAACCAACCACTTATCCTCTATGGAAAGGTTTGCTGACATTCTTCAGAAAAACAAGAGAGTTTATCAACTCTACATCCATGATCTGGGCTCCATTTAAAAGAAGGTAGCTGCTGTGGAGCCTACTCAAGAGGCCGCACTGCATTACAAAGTGGAAGGGCAGGCCCAACACAAACAGCCCCTCTCCGCAGACAACCAACACCACCAACAGGCACTACAACAACAACAACCACAACAGAAACAACAGTAATGTGGTGGGAACTGGAACTATCATAAAAGCAAAAAGCACCATAAGAATAAGGGCAAACAACAATAAAGACCAGGTCCTTCATATAGGGAAAAAGCCAAAGAAAATCTAAAGTTTAGAGAACCCCTGGGGCAAGTGCGCTCTGATGCAGATGCTGTTCCTGCTCAGTCCATTGCAGTCATACAACTGGGAACCCAGGCTCCAATGGGCCATGGTGATACTGGAAGTAAAGCTCTTCATGCCCAAACAGGCCTGAACCCATAAGCACCTCCCTATATAGCATTAGTGCAGCATGGTGAAGTGGTTCAGAGGAGCCAGGCACAACCTTTCCATGCTTCCTCCAGTACAGATTGACAATTACAGGCCCCAGTCTGGATTGTAAACAAGCTGGTCTTGGATACAAATAGAAGGCCCTGCACTGAGGCAGAGGTCAGGGGCCACCTACTTACAGTGTTACTGGATATAGGTGCGGCTATGTCTGTATTAGATGATAACCACTCATACACATCTCCTTGGTCCACCAGATGGAGGATCAACATGTCAGGAGTAGATGGCACTAGGTTACCTGCATACTGCTCTCTACCTGTACCGGTAGAGTTAGGCCATTTAAAGGCCTCACACACCCTCCAACTGATGCTATGGCATGATCATCCTAGTATCATTAGAATTTACTTTCTTGCCCCACACGGCTATGTGGTGGACCTAGCTAATATGCTACTGATACAGATTTAGGGCCAACATCACACTATCTTGATCCCTGACTCTGACATGGCAACAATATCTGCCAACAACAAGGAGTATGACGTTATAGATTTGCTCAAGATTCATGAGCTTTTTCCAAAGTTCCTACCAAATTTGCAAAGGCATCTGGAAGCATTTGCTATCAACAAGCATGACTGTGACAGAATACACACTGTCATTGAAGTACCAGGCCCAGCACATGAGAGGCAAAGACAACACCCTTTTCCATCTGAGGCCTTGCCTTCTTTCTCTTCAGAGAAACAATAAAATCACTCCTTAACCTAGGGGTAATCATAACATGTGTTTCTACTGCCAACTCTCCAGTGTGGCCCATGAAAAAAACCACAGGCACCTGGCGAATTACTATTGACTACTGGAAAATGAACCAGGTCACCCCCAGTTGCGCTCCAACTGCGGCATCTGCACCTGATATGCTATGACTTTTGATCCCTGACCTGAAATGGTTTAGCACCCTGGATATTTCCAATGGTTTATGGTCACTGGCATTGGCTCCCACAAGACAATATAAGTTCGTGTTCACCTTTGAAGGTAGATAGTACACGTGGACCTGCTTACTACAGGGATTCCATAACAGGCCATCCCTGTTCCATCTGCACATGATGGATGCCCTTAAAGGTTTTTCTACTCCCCAGTGTCTGTTGCAGAATGTGGACAATCTGCTGTTGGTGACTGCCATGCAGGAACAACACTTGGATCTCTAGGATGAACTATTGATTCTCATCCAGACAGCAGGCCTCAAATGTAACCCAGAAAAAGCACAGCTATGTCAGAAAGAGGTACTTTATCTGGGTCTAAAGATGACTGACCAGGGTCGCAGCCCTACCTTGAAAAAGATACAAGAATTGCAAGACTTGCCATTGCCTACCAGCGTGGCAACTCTTAGAAGGTTTCTATGCATGGTAAACTATTCCAGAGCCTTCATCTGTGATTTTGCTCAGAAGGCTGCTCTTCTGCATGACCTACTGAAAAAGGACATTCAATAGACTTGGGGTCCCATACCCACCCAGGCTGTGACATCACTGAAGCAGGCCTTGGCCTCTGCCCCATCTCTGGTTAACCCCAATCCAGCATTGCCATTACATCTGGAATGTGCCTCCTCTGATATTGCCATGTCAGCAGTGCTGGCCCTGAAGGTTCATGGTACTCTGTGACCCATTGCTTATGCATCACAGTTCTTGACCCCAGTAGAACAGAAGTAAAGCCTTTTTGAAAGGAACCTTCTGGCTACCTACTGTGCCGTCAAGCACTTTCTGTATGTCATTGGGTACTCTCCACTGATTATTAACACCAACCACACCACAACTACATTTCTGCTATCAGACAGAGTGAAGGATGGTTCAGTTTCTAATACCAGGCTGACACACTGGTCACTTCTTCTCCAGGATAGAGACATACAGGTACACCCAACCAAATTTCCATTTATGCTGGCACATGGACTCCTTTTCGAAGGAGAGCCCCATGACTGTACACTGCAGTCACCTGATCTTCCAGATCCAAGACCTTTCCTCCCTGCCACGCCACATATTCTTGACAGCACCTCTTTGTGTCGTATTTTTACAGACGGTTCAGCTTCTTACTATCAGGGAGAACAAATTGCAGGGATGAGTATCTTAGTGATTTACCCCTATGATAGCACTGTTAAAATCTCTAAGCGCTGTAGTATAACATCATCACAGTATGCAGAGATGGCAGTGGTGGCCTGTGCCCTCGAGTTCATACTGCAGGGAACCGAGGATACCATCATTCTTACAGACTCTAACTGGGTTTGTTGTTCTCTTACACATTTTCTTCCATTCTGGTAGAAGAACTCATTCCTGTCTTCAGACGGCAGCCCAGTGAAGTACAAAGAACTGGTAATATACATACATTCACTGCCACAAAGGGTTGAACACAAACTCTATGTACACAAGGTCAAAGCTCATTCACTTAATGACCCCTTCCATGCCTTCAATGACACAACAGACACCCTTGCCTAGGAATAGACCCGAGGAGGAGACACATGGATGATGGACCATCCAGAGGCCAATGCAGCCATACACATTGTATCACTCAGGAAAAAGTCTGAACCTTTTCCCCCTTGGTCCTCTCAGCAGCTCAATATGCTGACACTGAACTTAAAGAAGTGTTCAGATTCCTTGATAAAAGTACTGAAGAAAAACTTCCCACACATAACTCCTACCAGAGGCATGAAGGTAAGTTACACTTGTCACCAGATGACAAGCTCATCTGGTGCCAGCCATATGATTCCACCACCAAGTTGTGGGTGTTCCCCAGACTCCTTAGGTCTAAATTTTTGCACCAAGTGCATGATACATCCACCGGTGGACACCTGGGAGTGGAAAATACCCTCCAAAGGCTCAAGACCACTGCTTGGTGGCCTGGTGTCACCAAGGATGTCAAACAGTACATATATAACTGCCTTGTTTGTGAATGAAACAACCCCATTTCCACCAAACAAAATGCCAAACTCCTACCACAAAAACATTCTGGCCCTTGGCATGCCATACAGATTGATTTCATTGGTCCTTTGACCAACACCTGCAGAAATAATAAGTATACTCTTGTGGTAACTGATCTTCTCACTAAGTGGGTTGAAGCTTTCTCTATTAAGACATGCACTGATAAAACCACTGCCAAAATCCTGGTTGTACAAATTGTCTCCAGGTGGGGTCTACCTCTTAAGGTAGACTCAGACAAAGGAACCAATTTTACAGGTGAGTTGATGAAAGAATCCCTTGAACTCCTTGGAGTTCAACAGAAGTTCCACATACCCTACCATCCTCAATCTTCAGGTCAAGTAGACAGAGCCAACAGACGGATTAAGCAAATGCTTTCCAAATTCATTGAGGATAATCCCCAAACCTGGGATTCCTTATTGTCATTACTCCTTATGGCAATTAGGGGCACAGCCTCAGCCACCACCTAGTTGACACCCTTTGAGATGATGACTGGAAGACAATTTTGATTACCTGAACACCTGTTGTTGGACCTGCACACGCCCACTGCAGACCGTGTGTCTGAAGACTCATATGTGGAAAAACTCAGAAAAAAACTCATACACACACACTTGTATGCTGCCATTTGCATGGGCAAGGCCTAGAAACAGTCCAAAATACAGTTTGACAAACACGCACATGTAAGTGGATTGCCAAGTTGGAGATCAGGTAATGGTCCTCTGATTTGCACATCCCACACACTCTTTCTCCAATAAGTGGGAAGGCTCTTATCCCATTGTCAACAAGCTCATTCCAGCAGTCAATCAAGTTAGACTCTTGCAAAACAATAAACTAACTGACAAATGGTTGCATGCAAACAAACTAAAACTGTATAAAGGAGCTTAATTACTTTTTCTCACCCCGTTGGGTGGAATAGTACTAACTACTAATGTCTGATTCTGCTTTTCAGATACATTGATAACATGGCTATCTTGTTCCATTTTCTTCTCATCTCAGGAGTTATCCCCTGCATCCTAGGCATGGTACCGAACCTACTACCACATCTTGATCATCCAGCATCTGCTTCAGAGGGAGTATCCATCAAAATACCCGATAGTTTGATTAGTGTCCAGGAAGGTTACAATGCTTACCTCACTGCCTCAGTTGTTCCTCCTGATAAATCTACCCTAAAAATTGAGTGACAAACCACATCGCAAGGACAAATCCTCCCTGTTGCCAAACTCTCCAAGGGAACTTTTCAGGGTTGTCCCAATTCTAAATTATCCCCAAATGGTTCTTTGTCCTTGCTGCAAACTGCTCTTAGATAGTCTGGTTTATACAATATTACTATTTTAATTGATCCTTCGTATTGTAATTCTTTGTCTAAGGACTCTGCTCGAAAATGTTGTGCTGTACACAACATGGCCTATGCTGCCATGTACCTCACTGTGCTACCACCTGTGTTGTTTAATTTTACTTACTGGAATATGAAAGAATTTCGTATGTGTCACAATACTAACACACTAGCATTTTATAATATATTATTGCTGGATAGTTTAGCAGCATTTCAGGTTTGTACTCAAGACCCTATTGCCAGGGTACATACCACTGAGCATAGAAGCAATTCCAGGAGAAAATGCAATCCTGATGATCAAAGGCATAAACGTAATGCACGTGAAGTTGACAGTTCTGATGTCACTGGTCCAACAGACACTGTCACTGGTCTCTTTGGTACGGCTATGTCTAGCTGGAATAAGGCAGACATTGCTGCTATCAAATCTCATTCAGCCAAATGTCAGACTGATTTGGCAAATAATATTTTACCCCCATTATTGCATGGTGAGGATGGCCTTAGTCAGGAAGAAAGATACACTGTTTGCGATATGCACTACATTGCTAAGGCATTTACTGATTCTAAGGACAAGATTAATGCTCTCATTGCACAGAATAACAAAGAAGCAGATAAATAATACATTGCTAGATAAATTCTATGCTCAGCTTATGGCTCATACATTATTAAAATCATCAATTACCTCTTCCATGATCTAGAATCTGGAAGAACCCCTGATATTATTCATGACAGACATATTTCCAAATGGTATTGTCCACGATGTAAAACCCCTGGCTGTATTTCATTGTGTATGCAACAGTCTCTCACTGTTCCTCTTTCTACAGCTAGAAATTTGGGTTTTGTGACCAGACACCCTAAAACTGGTCCATGTTTTACTTCTAAGAAATGTTCTATGAAAGATACAATGTTTGTTTCCTTTACTGTCTCTTTACCACTATTTGATCCCACTACAGCTTTGATTGACAAGACTGCTGCTGTACACTCCATTGGGCACCTTGATGACGACATCTACAGAGAATGCCTGGACTTGTCTCCTCTATTGGTCTTCCATCCTTTCCTGGATGCCTGGGTCACTCTGCTCACAGATTGCTGTGCGAAGAGGCAGTATATCTACATGTGTCGATGTGATGTGTTTGATGTTATTAAACCTGTATGTGGTTATTCTCCCGACAGTATTGATTGGTCCTTTTCCATGGAGGATGACATCCGCACTAATGACACAGATTTCTCGGACTCAACATTGGCTCCAGATAAACTTTATCTATTTTATCATGAGGAATAGTACTAACTACTAATGTCTGATTCTGCTTTTCAGATACATTGATAACATGGCTATCTTGTTCCATTTTCTCCTCATTGCCTGTCAACACAGATTTACAAGATGACCTACACATGCCCAGTACAGTTGCAAATGTGGTGCCTCCCCACTGTTAAAATACAGTATAACTCTGATAGGGAGTACTGTGTGGTCACAAACTATAAGTCATACACATACGGAAGTGAGACATGTGTTATTGATTTTCCCAACTTCTGTTTTGTTCCCCACCAGAAGTATGTCATTGGACATACCGTTATTACCTCATCCCCCTAATGGATGTGTACATCATTGATGGTAACCCCGATTATCTGCTTACCCTTTCTGAATATCTCCCTTATTTTATTGTACACATAGATCCATTGTCACTTATTTTAAAATCACTTTTAGACAGAAAAGACACCCACCTCATCCACATCAACAATAATATCAAATCCTAGTTGGAGACCTTATAGTAAATTGGCTCAGCACCTCCCCTTCCATGATCAGAGACTCATTTGCCGCCCAAGACCTGACGCAACTCGTCACCCAGCCCACGAGAATAAACCCTAAGAGAGGAACCAGCACCCTTCGGGATGTTATTATAACCAACCGACCCCAAAAAATCCAAAACATCCAGGTCCTACCAGACTCCCTAAGTGACCACTCCCCTATCCTATTTCATTGGACAGTCCCCAATCCCAAACCCAAAGCCCAGACCACCCTCCACAGGCGCCTCCACCCTGGTGGGCTGCAAAAACTTAAACTATTCCTCACCCAGATATACTGGTCCCCCATTCATCGTGCAACCGACATTGACATGGCCCTCGCCTTCTTCACACACACCTTCAACATGGCCTGTGATCTCTTTACACCCTTCACCAAAATCCGGTCCAAAAAGCAGAATGCACCCTGGGTTAGCCCTGCCCTTCTACAATTACTAAGAAATTGGGATAACCTCTGGCACCTTGCCACTGAAACGGGTCATCTGTCTGATAGACAGGCTTACAATGCAGCCCAGAATAAGTGCTCTTGGGCCATCCAGAAAGCCAAGGCCGACCATTACCAGGCCACCCTTACCTACTCCTGGGGCTCGGCCCGGACTTTCTGGGATAATATTAAACAACTAAACAGAAAATCACGCTCCCCTGCCCCTTCCCAGCTCACTAGCAATGGCACTACCACCACCGAGCCTACCACCATAGCTAACTGGCTCAACACCACTTTCACTGACCATAGCTCAGTCCTCCCTAGTAATTTCTTTGACCCTTCCCCCAACCAACCTCCCCCTGTCCTCCAGCACCCCAGCTTCCACCTGCGCAAGATTTCTGCTGGGGAAGCCAGACCCATCCTAATCAAAGCTTTGAATAGCAACAGTCCTGGCAGTGACTCACTGGACCCCAGTATCCTCAGGCTGGTGCTAGATGAAGTCCTTGCCCCACTCACCAGCCTAATTAACCGATCGCTCTGCCTTGGACAATTTCCCACGGCTCAGAAAACAGCCATAATCACACCCATTCATAAAGGGGGCGACAGGTCGTCGGCCAACAACTACCGGTCAATCTCCACCCCCCCAAAGCCCTGGAGAAAGTGGTGACCATTCAAATCACTGATTATCTGGCTAAGCATAACATCTTATGCCCAGAGCAACATGGCTTCCATGCTGGTCACAGTACCAGCACTGCCCTAATTGAATTCTCCAACTTCCTACACTCCTCCTTGGATACCAGCTCCCTAGCTGGTGCAGTGTTCATTTACCTCTCAAAGGCTTTCGACACCGTCTCCCATCCTCTTCTGCTGAACATACCTCACAACTGTCCCGATTTGCCCGGGACATCCCGTATTTATAGCATTTTTCCGCTTCTGCCCTGCCATCCCGGATTTGCTGTGCCTTGCCCCGAAATTGTTGTTCTTTTGGCCAAAAGTACATGCCACGCAATCGGTCCACCGTCACGCCGAGTCACTGAGCCGACTAGTTCTCTCTCTGATCTCTCTCTCTCTGAGTTGCCTAAACTCAGTAGCTGTAGTGTTTCGCCGAGCGAGCGAGCGCACTGACGTCACTGCCTATGGAGACTTCAGCCAATCAGGCTATACTGCTAGGTCCGTTCTGATTTTCGCACCTCCACCCCTGCGGACCTGAACCTTTGATTCCCCACTCAGGTCCGCAACCTCTGGATAAAAGCAGCCTCTCCGGTGCTCTTGGAACCATTCAGCCGAGAAGAGTTCCAGAGCACCGGAGAGAAAATTTGAAGTGAAGCCGCAGATTTGTTTGGACCACAGAGAGAGAGAGAGAGAGAGAGCGCGCGTTAGTGTTACTGACTGCAGCCAGTGCCTGATCCTGTCTTGTTCTGCATTGATTCTCCGACTAACCCTGAGTGCTGACTCTGAGCAGTGAGCAGAGCTTTTTCAGTAAAAGCAGCTGTAAATTACTTTTTTTTTTTAAGACTTTCAGGTTTTTTGGGTGGCAGATTAGAGAATCAGCCAGTGAGACAGTGAGCAGCCTGCCTGCCAGATGATTCGAACCCTGCACACTTTAGAAGCAGAAGCCTGAACCAACAGAAGTGAAGTACACCAACGGAGACTCCAGGTATGTTCAAATTAATCAGTGGTGTCTTTACCAGTAGTGTGTGTTTCATGATCTAAAGATGGGGTTTGATTGACTTATAACATAAGCCCTACCAACAGCAAAATGTATATTATAACTATGTTTCTTTTTCTTATATTAATAATATACATAATGCATTATGATTCTAAATTACAGGAGGACTGAGTTTGCTGCCTTGCTGGTGTCAATAATGCATGTGCTGTTGTCAACAATAATTGATGTAAGAATAAGAAACATAGTCTTATAATATACATTTTAATGAAAAATTATAATCATTGGTCTTCTACTGCAAAGCCTAGCAGCACCTTTATTCAGCCTTGGATTTATATGAACTCTTAACATTTACATCCTAGCATTTAGTTCAACACTTACTGTTCTGTTTTAAAGCCCAGTTATTTCCATTATACTAGAAATGTTCCACACTTCAGCTTTCAAGTTGAAAAATTATTATTTGGGACTTCAGAGTTCATAGTGTAACTGCATTCCTTTGCTTTAAGTCAAGCTCTACCACCATGCACATTTTTGTGAAAATGCTGCTTCCCTAAATACTATATATGATTTGAAAATTCAAAAAGAGTTGTACATTTGTCCCCCCTTATTGGCTGTATCATTCTGGGAAAGTAGAACTCCTACAGCATATGACTGCTTTTTTAGTATCTGAGGGTAGAATTGACTGTACAGAAACACAAACAGTAAAGCTTCATAACCCAGAATTGTTTTAACAGTTTCACCGCAAGTTCAGTCCTCTAACCTGTGTGTCCCAAGTTTCATCAAGTGAAATGCTGCTGCCACTGGTCATGACTGCCACTGAGCCGGGGGGGGGGGGAGGTGACCTTCTAAGCAACAGCTACGATCAATATGATGCATTGCTTTTTATAATGATTGTTACTGCAGATTTGAGAATTCAGAAAGTAGGAGTTATACATTGTTCCCCACTTCTGCTCAGTATTTACTGAAGGTAGGGCAGGGCCCACAGCTCAGCACCATAGACACGGGGGGGGCTAGTCCTGGCCTTCACAAAAGAACGGGTCATACAAGAGCTCAGTTCACTAAGCTCAGGGTGGACAAGACAATGGGACCTGATGGCATACATCTCAGGGTACTAAAGGAGCTAAAAGGTCGGAACTAGCAGAGCCATTATCAGAACTGTTTGAGTGTCTGAGCACAGCAGCGGTCCCAGAAGACTGGAGAAGGGCTCATGTGATCCCATGCCACAAAAGTGGTAGTAGATAGGGGGAGGCAGGGAACTCAGTAGTGGGCACAATTATGGAGACACCCCTAAAGGAAAGGATAGTGCAACACCTGGTATCCATAGGAGTGCAGGATCCAAGACAGCTTAGGTTTACAACAGGAAGTTCCTGTCAAACTAGTAGCTGGGTAGGATCAGGGTGAGTCAGAAGATGGTCAACTGGGTGGCAAACTGGTTGATGGGCAGAAAACAGACTGCCAGAGAAGTAATTGAGTAGATAAATGAATAAAACATAATTCCATGAAAACAATACCTTGATACAAGTATAAGAAAGTTATTTTATATGAAACTATAATCCCTGTTAAGCCTGGCACAGTATCTGTTATGTGGTTGCCATCCAATTTAAAAAGCGCTGCAGATCACCAAGCTGCATAATGCAAGGTAGGTAGTTAATAATGTACAATTATAAGCCTCTCTACAGTAAACTGTGTGCATCACCATAACTGTGATAACTTTGTGCAATTGCACACAGGTGATGACAGGTCTGCAAACTCTGCATCTATTTGTAAACAAATGGGGGCAGGGGTTGTTGTAGTTACGTACATAAGTTTTTTTTTGGTCCCCCCCCCGATATGCTGTTTTATTCATTTGTGGCCATTCACTCACTTCTCCAGTTGCGTGTTTTTGCTGCCCATTATCATTGACCCCATATAAACATGTCTAGCAGACTAATATAGTGCCGGAGAAGTGAATGACCAAATGAATAAAACAGCATGCAAAACTAGGCTTCAGGCTGCTGACCAAGTAAGATGTGGACCTTACAGACTACAGTTTGGCTTCTAGTTCTTGGTGGCTAAATTGTCTATTTCCTTTTCTGTCTCTTAATATGTCTAATTCTTTAACCTTATCCATACTACTCTACCCGGAGTCTGATTAGCAGTGTACTACATGGCTGGGGACAGGGAAATAAAAATAACTTAACATTAAAGCTCTTAAGGGGTTTGGGTCACTGAGCTGGTAGCTTATTCAGTTCTCCCACAGTCACCAGCCCCCCTCAAGCCCCAACCACTGCTTTAATGTTAGTAATAGAATTTTATTTGATTACTTAGCAAGCCAGAAACTACCTGTGACAGCAATTGACCATGATGGATAGATGTTAAGTTTTTTTTTTTTTGTTTTGTTTTGTTTTTGGGGGCTTATTAAAGCCAATAGTGTACTGTGCAAACCATTTTTGTGTGACTAGCGTATGTGGCATCGGGTAGGTTGTGTCAGTGCTAGGATTCTGTGCCTTGATTAAGTATCATTTCCCTGAGTACATCAAAGCATTGAGTGCCTATTGTTCGGGTTCTACAGAGTAGTATATGCCCACATAATACCTAACCCATCTGACTTGTCACTGTGATGCTGGCACTTGCTTGTCACATTGGTTGCATGGTTACAATAATCTTCCAGCTGACCAAGGATATTTGTGTCTGGATCATTTATTGAATTGTGTTGACTGGGTAGGCCCAGTGAGACTAGTGGTCCCTCTTTCAGGGATGACGAAGGGTTAATCAACATCCTACCCTCCACTAGAATTGCCTCATGTCTGTCCCATGCATTCTTGCATTCTCTCACTGTTTGACCCCACAACCTCCTCAGGAAGGCTGTTCCATGCATTTACCACCCTCTCTGTGACAAATATACTTCCTCACATTACCCTGAGCTGCTCCCCCCCCATCTACAAATTGTGCCACCTTGGTCTTGCACATATCTTTCTGAAAGAGGATACACTCTTGGACTTGTTGACTCCCTCGAGGTACTTGAAAGTTTCAGGTTACTATAAACACTGTTGTATATCACAGTCCCTGTATAAAACTGGAAATACATTTTTCCTTCATCACTGTGACTTTAAGATGAGTAATTCCAGACACTGAGGCTCAGATGAAGCAAGTCTAGCCAAGATACATTAGCAGATGCTGATAATTTAACAGGCTGCAATTAGCACTTCACATGACGGTCAGGGGTCAGTTGAACACTATTATTTGCACCAACTGTGCTGTAACTACCTGATAGCGTATACATTATCGGGTAGTTACAGCACAGCTGGTGCAAATGACAGTGTCCAACTGACTCAAGCAGCCTCCATGTGAGGTGCTAATTGCAGCCTCTACATCACTACATGGAATATTATCAAACCTGAACTGAATTCTAAGGCCTGGCTTGGGCTTCACTTCATGCAGTGAGTTCTTGTTTATTATTCTATGGTGATTTTGAATGGGATAAGAAATTAATACAAGCCATGCAAATGTTGTTGAAAATTGTTTTTATTTATACATGGATTTACAGATGTATCTTGTAAAACACAAGTGACACACACACATGCACATACATTTTGAGATCTAACCAGTTTGTGGATACTGTAGTGCCTTACGTCCGCCATCCTCGGGAAGCTGAGTGGATTGGACAGGTAACTAGCATCCAACCTTCTGATGGCTCATATGTGATGACGTTATGTGATTCTGGAAAGAGTATCTAAGTGGTAAAGTACTCCTCCATCCTGGGACTCTGACTTGAGTTGGATTGGACAGGTGAGGTCAGCTTCTACTCAAATGAGATGAAATTTACTATATTAATGTTTCTGCCACCTTTACTAATTTTCTGTTCCATACATCTCATTTTATTCCACCGAGCAGGCAGAATCCAAGAATCACTGAAGATAGCAATGGCCCAGTTCCAGAACCAGGAAAACTGTAGCAACACCAGTACCAGTTCTTCTAGGCAAACGTCCAGCAGTAACTGAGAAGGGTAAGTTGACAGTTTCTATGCTTAACCATATATTCACTCCTGAACACTGCTATGGGTCCCACAACCGTGAAAGAAATGAAATGGTCAAAACCTAGTAAGCAGTACATGATGTTGGCCAATTTCCTTTATATAGTTGCTCACCCCCTCCATCAGGTTACATGCTGTGCACTTAAGAAATGTACACCAACCAGTGCCTATTTTAACATGGTGCTTGTCCTGCATTACAAAACTTGTAGAGTATACAGTGAGGTTGTAAAATAAGATGGAATCCTACCAGAAAAAGTGTTGGCTTTTGCTTCAGCTGGTATGAGTCTGGATTTACTGAGGTGCAGTGACAGGCCAAGGGAGATGAAGTTAAACTTTGGGGGGGGTGTAGTCTGTGGAACAACTAGCATTCTAGAGTGTAGCTAAGAGACATATGTCAAGTGTGTTTCTGTGTCTGAACACAAACTAAGTACTTTGTCTTTTTTTTTCCACAGATGGAACACCAGAGAAGAAAAAAAGAATGGCATCCTTTCAAAGCAGTTGGAAAGTGTCCTTCGACTGGGTGATGGAGATCAAGTGTGGCCCAGGATTCACCTTCTGCAAAAATCTGTGCTGCGAACCTCAGTGTTGGCCATGGAGGTCATAATGATCTACAAAGACATGGGATTCAGAAAAGCACAAACAGAGTGTCAAGCATGCTGCAGGAAGAAAAGTCACTGAAATGTTTGCCTCACAGCTAGGAAACACAAAGGTTGTTGAGGCTGAAGTAGCCTTTGTGTCACTACTGGCTGAACACAACTTGCATTCACTGCTGGGATCATCTGCTGAAGTATGAAGAAATATTGCATGGATGCAGAGGTGGTAAAAAGATGACCTGTGGGGCTACAAAGGCTGCCTGCATTGCCGTGATGTTTTGGGGCCAAAATACCAAGAGGATGTGGCAGGAAAATAGCACTTTGCTTCTGTTTATACCTCGATCAGAGCACTGATATGGGGGATGACAAACTACTCGTCATTCCTGATTGGTTTCTTGACCAGGCTTGGGCAGAAATATTATGCGATTCTTGGATATGCCTTTTGTGTAGCTGGAACTGGACAAGCAATATTTGACTGTGTTAGTGAAACACTGCAGAAATTCAACATTCCTGAGAGCAATATGGTTGCATATTCATCTGACAATGCTGCTTCCATGATTGGCAAAGAAATTCTGTTTTATCCGCCTGGAAAGAACTGAATCTCAGTCTTATTCATATGGGCTGCTTATGCCATTTGGCAGATCTCTGCATGAAATCTGGTGTAAAAGCAATGGCACTGCCCATTGAGGACTTAATATCAGACATCTACTGTCATTTTTCCAGCAGTGCACAGCGCCAGCAGAAGTTAAAGGAGTTTGCTCTTTTTGTCGAAATAGAGCCATTAAAAATCATAAAGCATGCACCAACTCAATGGCTGAGCCTGAGCAAGGTCATTAAAAGAATGCTGGACATGTGGCCTGCTCTGAAGTCTTATTTTATGACCTTCGAACAGCGAACAGCTAAGTTAAGCTCATTGCTGACAGACTGCAAAGTCATGAGGTGAAGCTGAGGATTCCTTTTTTACAGTATGCAGTGGAACCTCTGCATAAATTCAAATGTACAAATGCAGAGCAGGGACAGTCAGCTGATAAACCTGAACAATGACATCCATGAAAACCATGCAGACATATGCTAGCAGATTATTGAAGCCACCTGCTGCCAGAGAATTTCACAATCTGTGTCTGCCAGTAATTCTTTGCTGGAAGATGAAGAAAATATACTGCCAGACACCGAAATCCATGTAGGCCCAGATGCAGATCTACATCGATGAAAATGCAGATGACATCATTGGGTCAACAGCAGAAAGAAATTTCATAAAAAGTCAAAAGCTTTTTATGCAGCAGTGCTAGTTAAATGAAGAAAACTTCCAATCACATGACCCTCTACTTAAGAATGTTGGCACTTTGTTAGATCCTACATGCAAGCTGCAGCTATCTTCACAATTATAGCAGGCATTGGTACCGCCTGGGACTCTGCAACTCAGGCAAGAGCAGCCAGCTCCTGGATGAATTTTCAGTATACCAGCTGACTGAATGGCAGCAGAATTCTAACACAGGCAATACAGTGCCCTCTTTCCTGAACTACTGGTCTACCATTCTTTCCAGTGTTGAAGTCACGAGACCTGCCAGCATTTACGCAAACTAATGCTGACAGTTCTATGCATTCGCATTCAAACAGTGAACCAGAGCTGAGCCTTCAGCATAGCAATGGAAAGTAAAAACTGAGTTGAGGCAATCTATGACCGTGAAAACATTAAATGCACTTCTTGCTATAAAAATGAATGAAGAGAATGACTGTTTTGCTGTGCGGCACCCAAAAGAAGTCATTGAGGCAGCAAGAAAGGCCACAGCAGCATATAATAAAGAACATCCTGCAAAACAGGCAGCAGCAACAGACTCTTAATGGCCATTGAAGTGGCACAGAGACACTATAGACTTGAATATAACATTTGTGTAATGTGATGCTTTTGGTGATGGTGTGCAGTCATTTTCTGTTAACACATTTTCATGTAATCATTTTTTAACTATTTATTAAACACTTTGAGGGTATTTGTGGTGGTAATGGTGATGGGGTTCAGTCAATTTCTGTTGAACACATTTTGATGCAATAATGCCCTTTAAATTTTACACCTTTGTTTTTCTTGGTTAATAAATAACATCTTAAGTAATAAATACTAATCCTTACTGGTCTTTAATGTTCTATTAGTTAACAAAACATGTCCTGGCAAAGAAATAAAGAACAATACTTTCCAAATGCTTCATGTGAGGAGACTCTAAATAGCTGGCAACGTGTGGAATGAAACCCACTTTGGGGCGCGGCTATGCAAATTTTATGCTAATGAAGTGTCCCTGATTTTCAGTGATTGTCCCTGATTTTCTGGGGCTCTGTCCCTGATTTGGTCATCTGGAGGTTGAGAGGTATGCTGCTGAATGCTCTCTGCCACACTGGTCTCTCAGCTGGCCCCCTAGCATGATGCACAAGCTATCTAGCCGCTCAATCACAGTGTGTTAAAATCAATGGGATACTCTCTGATACCTGTCCCATTCACTCTGGGGTCCCCCAAGGCTCCATCTTGGGCCCCCTTCTCTTCTCACTCTATCTGAACATCCTGTCCAGTGCATGCCCTGGCAAAATTCTCCTATATGCAGATGATGCTGTCCTTTTTGCCACCCACCGCAATCCCGTCTCCCTTCAGGATACCCTACAGCAGTCTTTCAATAGTGCCGAAGCTTGGTTTAAGGAGCGCAGACTCGTCATCAATCTTAAAAAAAACAAAGCTATGCTCTTTTCCCACCCCCAAAACAAAGCTAGCAACCACCCACTCTATATCCTTCCTAGTACCAAACAGCCACTGGAACAAGTCTGCTCCTACAAATACCTTGGGGTTACCTTCGACTCAGCCCTCACATTTCACAACCACAATGATGCCCTAACATCTGTCACTAACACACGGCTTGGCATCCTCTTCTGCCATAGAATCTGCCTTCCCCCAAATGCACTCTGGCTCGCTGTTACATCCTCCGTTTTGTCTCTTGTAGACTATGGTCTACCAGTCTGTGGTGCTGCCGACACGACTGCACTCAAAAAAATTCACTTAACCCTGAATAAAGCCTGCAGATTGATTACTGGTGCCCCCAGGCTCACACACACCTGTCAGCTGTATGATGAGGCTAAACTCCTTACCCTGGATGAACGGCTCCATTATCAAACCTGCCTCCTCACAAAAAACACCTATTCAGGCTCTCCCCTGGGGTAATGGCATCCATCCACCAGATCCCACCCACTATTGCAACACGGTCATCCAACAAGACCACTCTAATGGTCCCCAGATCAAGAACCAGCCAGGCCAGAGGTCTCTCTGCTACAGAGGCCCCATCCTGGTTTAACTCTCTCTCCTGCCCCCCATCATAATGCCACCACCATCTCAAGTTCAAAACCACACTTGAACCAACTCTTCAACACTCGTAGCTGCTCCTGTCTCTGAAAGTAGCCTCCACCTCTCTACTTCTCATGACAATGCCCACCGGCAGCTCTCCACCTAGCCATCCCCACCACCTCTTCCCGGTACACCGTACCTATGTCTAACCTGGCCAGTGCCAGCTGTTTCATTGTATACCTATTAGATTGCTCAGTTTTTGATACCAACTTGTGTAACACCTGTTCTCAATTACATGTACCCTGTAACCTAAATGTATTTTGTCTGACCTCAGTGTGACATGGCACCTCTGTCGAATGCCTATTGTTTTGCAAACCTATGCTATGTAACCTAAAACTCTATGTATGTCTTTAATGTGATGCGGTACCTTTGGAAACGAGCCTCTGGCTCAAAGGTTGTAAACTGATTTCACAAATAAAATAAAATAAAAAAATAAAATAAAAAAATATTACCAAAGCTAATGAAGCTATCCTTTCATTGATTAGTGATGGCGATATGAATGAAGCATTAACTAACACTTGGTTAGAGATTACTTTAAAGGTTTTGTTATTATTCAAGCATTTTTGATATTTTTCTTGATAATTAGGCTATGCTGCCTAGGGCACACACTGTTCCAACACCGTGAGCAGCTGGAGTTCCTTTACAAAGCTTGCGCGTCAGGTTTGTGAACGGCCCCTGCTCCCTGACCTTTCCCTAGATTTACCTGTGTTGCCCTTGGAGGCAACAAGGGGGAGAATGTTACATGAGGTCCCTGCACCCTGATTGGTACCCCCAGAGGTACACCGTAGACAGCTAGTGCTTAGGCAGATGTTATACTAAGGGCATCTATGGTATAAGAGTGTATGTCAGGATATGTGTACGCATATTATTGTTATACACTTTGCTTGCTAATACATATATTTTTCTATCTATTTTCTGTATATTTCTTACTTATAAGATGTTAGGACATCTGTGTCCTTGGAATGATTATGATATATAAGTCAGCATTGCCAACTTTTGGTGATTTGTACTACTACTCTGAGTTACGTAAGACTCTGTACACTGTATCCTTTTGTTTTACAAGCTGATGACTACTACAGAATTGTACAATGTTATCTTGGACCATAGAGCCACCTCTAATTTAGCCAGTAGGGCTCACCTCTGTAACTAGAAATGTTTCTATCTTACAGTAACCATAGTAATTATTATAGGTATATAATGTGAGACACTGAGTCTTATACCTCAGAGACCCCAAGAGACACGAAGAAACCTCGAGGTATAGGGAATGCTTAGCATTGACTCCCAGTTCATATTGGTAAGAACTGCTTAGGGCAACTGTGATTTATCCTTAGGCAGTAATAAACAAGTTTATTACTCTTATGCAAAATGTTTGTGATTCCTTGCATTCCCAATATTGCCACAAACCTGAGAGTGAGGTTTAGACCTCCTGACACCACCAACCCTTTGGTTTTAACTACATAACTTTTTTTTTACTTGGGACTGATCCAACAGATGCACCTTTTTTGGGTTCAAGCATTCACTTGGAAGACAAAACTTTCGACGTGAACAAATCACTTTATGGAATTTTGTTTTGTTTTTCCTTTGCAGGCTGACTGCTGTCTTTTGCAGTGGCATTTGCTGCAATGCCTTTCTGAAAAGAATGCACCTCATTAACACTTTAATCCATTTTTTGCTTATTCTAAGTGTAAAAAAAAATATCACTCTACCTAACATCCTCTGATGACTCCCTTTCACACCCACAGGCCAAGGACAGATTTACAGTTGAGAGTCCTGAATTTGTATCATTCATGATTGTAGTAGAACACAGCACACCACAGTCCATCACCACTTCCTTCCAAGCTTAGCTGACTAACTCCTGCTACAGTTACTGTTCAGTGACCTACTCAACAGTGTGCCTCAGAATTTAAATTGGTGATACAGACTTCTAGTGCATGGCCACAAGCACAGCCTCACATGGCTTAGTCAATGCTTATACATAACAATAAACTAAGAAGGATAAGGAGGAGGAATAATGGATGAAATGACTGAGTGATGATGATTGATGATGATGACACTTGTGTGTGTACTTTTATTACTTGTGTTGTGGTGTACACAGAGTGGTACAGGTCACACAATCAGAATATCCCCTGGGCCCTACCACAGCCAGCAGCACAGGTGCAGTAACTTATCTGTTGTTTGTCAGAAAAATATTTTTTTAATTTTAATACATGAAGTCATGAATAAATGTTAATGAGTGATCATGATTGAGTGGCACAAGTCAAAGATTTATTTTGCCAGCCTGTCCCTTCCCCTGTACACACAGCCACATTGTGGCCATGAATAGAGAAAAAAAAACACTTTTATTTGGGATTTATGGGACAGTAACATTTCTCGTGCCCTCCAGTCTCTCTCTCCTCTCAGGATCTGGAATGGATAGCACAAGTCAAATATTTATTTTGTCAGATTGCTGGTGCCCTTACTCACACATACTCACACAGCCACATTGAGGCCAGGAAAATAAATAAAATCTTTTATTTGGGATTTATGGGACTGTAAAATATCTCATTCCCCCCATAGACTCTGTATCTCTAATCTTGATCTGGAAGGCACACATCAAACATATATTTTGCCAGCCTGCCCTTGCCTTGTAAAGATAGTCACCTTGAGGGCAGGAAAAGAAAAAAAAAACTCTTTTATTTGGGATTTCTGGGACTGCTAATTTCTCTTCCCCCCAGGCTCTCTCTTCTCTGGATCTGGAATGGATGGCTCAAGTCAAATATTTATTTTGTCAGACTGTCCTTGTCCTATACACACTTATACTGCCACATTGAGGCCCGCAAAAGAAGTAGAAACTTTTATTTCGTATTTCTGGGACTGTAACATTTATCATGCCCCCTCCATAGTCTCTGTCTCTCCTCTAGATCTGGATGGCACAAGTCAAAGATTTATTTTGCCAGCCTGCTCTTGTCCTGTGAACCCAGCCACATTGAGAGGCCAGGAGAAGAAAAAGAAAATACTTACATGTGGGATTTCTGGGACTGTAACATTTCTCACACCCCCCCATACTCTCTCTCTCTCTCTCTCTGTCTCTCCTCTGCATCTGGGATGGCACAAGTCAAAAGTTTATTTTGCCAGCCTGCCCTTGCCTTATACATACTCACACAGCCTCAATGAGGTCAGAAAAAGAAAAGAAAAATCTTTCATTTGGGATTTCTGGGACTGTAACATTTCTCATCCCCCCCATGGACTATCTCTCTCTCTCTCTTTTCCCTCTGGATCTGGGATGGCACAAGTCAAAGATTTATTTTGCCACCTGACATCACCCTGTACTACACGCAACCACAATGAGGCAAAGAAAAAAACCTTTATGTATTTATGGCACTGTAAAATTTCTCTTGGGCCCCCAGGATTCCCTCTCTCTCTCTCTTCTCTGGATCTGGAAAGGCACAAGTCAAAGATTTTGCCTATCTGCCCTCACTCAGTATATACAGAGCCACACTGTCTGAGGCAAAGAAAAGAAAAAAACTTTTATTTGGGATTTTCTGGCACTGAACATTTTCTCTTCAGCACCCAGTAGTCTCTCCCACTCTCCTCTGGATTCTGGAATGGAACAAGTCAAATATTTTGCCAGACTGCCCTTACTCAGTGTACCAGCCACACTGTCTGAGGCCAAGAAAAGAAAAACAAACTTTTATTTGGGATTTTCTGTAAATGTAAAATTCTCTAGGGCCCCAGTAGTCAGTCTCTCTCTCTCTCTCTCTCTCTCTCTCTCTCTCTCTCTCTCATCTGGAGGATCCTCTAGATTCAATTTCTATATGGCACAAGTCAAAGATTTCTTTTGCCAGCCTGCCATTGCCCTGTAGTACGTTACCTGCTACACTGCCTTTTTTGCCAGGTTTGCATCCCCCTACCCCTGGCAGCCACCCACTATCTCTCTCCTTTCTTGGATTCCTTTCCTCTCCCTCTCCCGACAATGACTTTGTCCCACCACCCAGTAAGTCTCCTCTTCTCACTTTCTTTCTTTCTGCCCCTCCAGCTCTGCTTAACAAATAGGTTATTTTTAATTTTTTATTCAGTTTCTCTCTGTGGTGTGCAACTGTAGGCTCTACTCTGTAGCAGCAAGCTCCTCCAACTGTTCGCCAAATTATTTTGGCTCACATTGTGCATTCACCATGGTTGTATACCATGAGTGTGTCACATGACTGACGGCCCTGCACTGTTACCTGATTAGATGCCACCAGCCACCTGTACATAGAGTGATCATGCTGGCAGCATCCCCATGGCAACAATAAACTGAATAGAACTCCACAAAACTGGGCTTCTGTGGTGAAGTCCTATTTATCTGAGTCTGTGGATTACAGGTTGATGAGGGGGTTCTGATCTCATGTGAAACAGTCTGCCCAGCCCTAATTCTTGTCTCAGAAAACATGTTGAGGTTAATGAACTGAAGATAATTATCCCAAGAGTACTTTCAAATGAATTTAACAACTATTTCCTTGCTTTTGGCATTGAATCTGATGACCCCTAATATAGACACCTTCCTATAGCCAGCAGACCTACAGTAAATGAATCCTTGTCTTTTAAGCAGACTCCTTTTACTGCAGTGGAAGTATGTATCTTGTGACTGAAACTGGACTCAGGAAAGTCTGAGGCTTGATGGTATTCTTCCAAAACGTTTGAGATATGGGGCTCAATTTTCAAAGCTTTTAATGCAAGGTGCCTGCATCAAAATAATTGCCCGCAAGTAACATCTTGTGTCAAAAGTTGCAGTAATTCAATTTTTTAAAAAGAAGCTGTGTTGAAAATGGGAGGCCATGTGGCAAACCAGCCCTGTGCCACCTCTGTGCCCTTAAGTGGTGGGGCACCATTTTGTAAGGGGGCTTGTGCCATGGCAGGGCTATTGCATTCCTAAATCAGGAGTTTAAAAGCCCTACTGTGGCCTGAAGGTGTGACTGTGGTTACACCAGCCATGAACTGGTCTAACAGCTCTTGTAGCTCACATCAGGATGGTACTGGATGGAGGGAAAGACACCCCAAGGCTCAAGTGGGATCCATGCAATGGTAATAGCCCTTCCTACTGGGGTCTGCTATACCAGCCATCAGTGCACCATGCAGTACTGCTGGAATATTCACAGAGAGTATCTGAGGATAGATGCCCTTACGTGCCAGTCATGATCCTCTACTGGCATGACTACTCATGGCATACCCTGACTGCTGTTACACATTGTGGAAATCCTGGAAGTACCCCTGAATCCCTGTCATTCAGTTGTGTGGTGGTGCAGGAGCAGCATGACTGTCTAACCTGACATGACCCTGATTGTCAGATCTGTGTGTGATGACATTGTTGTTACTACCCCTCATGACACAGGTGCCATATCTGCAATGGTTTGAAAGAATGCACATGGCATGATAATACTTATACAGGTGGGTAGCAGCTTCATTTTGCTTACTGTGCATACTGTGTGATAGTGCACATTATCTGGTATGGTGAGTGACTTACATTAAAACACCCACACATTGTGGGGTGCTTGTACTGGTTTCCACTGCAGATGAACCCTGACAAGCTGAGCCTTGCAGATGCTCTATATGACAATCAGAGACTACCACATGATTAGATATGTGGTTGTTGT
Source organism: Neoceratodus forsteri (assembly GCA_016271365.2). Taxonomy (NCBI): domain Eukaryota; kingdom Metazoa; phylum Chordata; order Ceratodontiformes; family Ceratodontidae; genus Neoceratodus; species Neoceratodus forsteri. The sequence goes on from CM057452.1 coordinate 1,410,282,398, forward strand.
GCATGTAACCCACCAGCCCTTGCTAACACAGTGCAGTACATGACCCAGAATGGGGCTTCCACACACCTGTGTGTGTCCTGTATATTCTTTTGTCGTGCAATCATTCTCACCATCATGTTCATGCCACCCTCTGAGTGGTTCTGCAGGACTGCCAGGCATACAGTGCCAGACAGCTACACCCAGCAATGTGGCATGGTGCACCGACCTACCCTACCACAATGTAGCCTAAACAACCACTACAGCAGGGCACCTCAAGGTGTCCTACTATGGCTTAGGGATTGAAAAGTCTTACCCCCTCCCCAATCTTATCCATTGACAACTTTCTGATGGTTAGGGGGACAATGGTGCCCTCTGTCAAACACCTCCAGAGTGCCTATTGTTCGGCACACCATTCCACTTATGGCAGATCCTGGGACTTTGGCACTGGGACCCTTGGTGTACTAGAGTCTGGCACATGGTCCCTGGCACACTCAGAGTTTGCCACAGGTAGAGGTTTGGCACAAATTGCACCAATCTAAGGGTGCTTTGAAAATTGAGTCCATGCTATCACAGTTATGTGTTATCCTTTATCTTACTTATTTAATATTCCCATTTCTACAGATACATTACAGGACTTATGGAAACTGGCAAAAATTATTCCAGATGATGTTCAGAAAAAAAAACTCTTGTTTTCTAATAACTGGCTCATTTACCTTCTCACTATTGTGTCAAAGGTCTTAAAGACTCTTAGAAAAACAGTTTCCATATTATGAAATTTCAATAATCATACAGTATTGGTGAATTTCAATCTAGCTTTAGATCCCTCCATTTCGCCATGCACTAATGGTCAAAGTAATAAGTGAACTCCAAACAGTAACTGACAGAATTTCTATGGCTGAGGCAATTTGTATCGATCTCTCCAAGGCATTTGACACAATAAACCACAAATTACTATTACATAAACTGAGACTTCTGTGTGTCAATTCACAACTTTGCAGTTGGCTGGACAGCTATTTGCTTAACAGATGATAGATCGTCTTTATTAAAGAGTTCCTGACTCGGTTGAGACAAATCTAAAAAAATGTATATTCATGCATAACTTTAGCTTATATTTTGTATTTTATTCTGTATGTCTCACCCTTATTTCCTTATTACTAAGGGTATTTGCATGAATACAGTATCTCTGCCCTTTTAGCTCTGGCTGCCTACCTACACCTGACATCATAACTCTGTTTATGACATCAAAATATGTTGCTGTGGAGAAAATGGTGATGCCATAAACAGGGGATTGTGATGTCCTGTGAAGAGAAGCTAGCAGTGTAAATATAGTCTAAGGGACAGGGATCTTGTTTTCATGCAACTGTTTTCAGTAATAAAGAGAATGGGGAATGAATTACTGAAAATATTTGAAGTAGGGGAATTAATTACTGAAAATATATGAAGTAATAAAGACAATTAGAAAATGGGATTTTGATTTGCTGGGTTCTGATTGGCTAGCACCCCCCGCCAGGGGGGGTACATTAACTTTCTATAGATGCCCAGCAAATAAAAAGTTCCAATACGAGTGCTCCTTCACACATCCAAATATCTTTGTTCCCACCCTGCTTGCCCATTGGCTGACAGCATGAATTCAATTTGAAAATACCGCCATTTTCTTTCTGCTGCTTAGCGAGAGAACTGGCCACCGGTACCCAATGCTCATAAGTTCAATGCCAATAGCTGATGAATTGCACATCACACCCGCTGATGGTCTTTTTTCTCCCACACTTTTTTTTATTTTTCAGTATTTTATCATCCCATTCTTTTTGCTGCACTGCTAGCCCAACTCTTCAACAGCAGACTGCACTCTCGCTTCTCTCTCCCATTGCTCAGTCGCTCCTGGTAATAAAGGAACTGTCCACCAAACTGTCAGTAGTTCAGTGGCAGCCACTGACGAAATGTACATCCCCATGTAATGGGCTCATGTCGCATTACCCTTTGTTGTTTTGACTTTACTGCCCCACACTTTGTACTACCGTCATAACCAACAGCCTGCCTCTTCAGGAGCAGAACGCACTCTCGCTCCTCTGGCCGGTCACCCAGTGGCTCCTGAAAATGAAGCAACTTCCAGCTTCTAACACTTCTATTTCTATGTAGTCTCGTATTAAACCGAATTATAGATAAGTCAGGAGGAGCAGTTATCATCCTTTTTTATTTTAATTCCCCCTTTCCTTGTGTGCTCCTGTCTGTGAAAAGCAAGAGGGTGTGTAGGAATGCAGAGAGAGAGAGAGAAAGAGAGAGAGAGAGAGAGAGAGAGTTGCTGGTAACAGTATATTTAAAGAAAACTCACCGCTCTCCTCATTTCTCTGGCATGGGGTTTCACTGAGTTGTAAAGCAGCAAATGTAAATTACGGTCTAGGGCAGAAGCGAGCAGCTGGCAAGGTGTCATTAGTTTCAGCCACCGCTGCTTGGCTTTCTGTTGTTTCCCCCAGTCATCTTTGGTACGATAAAAGACCCTGTGGGGTCTAATTGTATAAAGTATCATGAACACCGGTTCAGTTTGGACTGGGATGTGTCTGCACGCCGCAAAAGAGAGAGAGAGAAAGAGACGGAGCGGTTTAGCAGCCGTCGTCCAGGCTGTTGGCAAGTGAACTGCACTTTTTTTTAAATAAAGAAAGCCTACCAAACTGTAATTCAGTGTGTGGGTGTGTGTGTGTGGGGGGGCACTACTGTCTGCAAAGTAATCATAATTTCTCCTACAGCTAGATGAGTCTTTTTGACAGAGAACGAACATTTCCTCATTTGACAGAGAACAAACATTTTTTTTTCATTTTATCTATTGAATGCTGCCCATTGTCTCCATTGGCAGACTGTTTTAAAATGCACTTTTAGCCAAATACACATGTGTTTCTTCTAGAAAATGGGCTTGTTATTTCGGGGGTGGGGTAGGGATACAAGAGAATGGCTGTATGGGGAGGGTGCAACAGGAGATGGAACAGCTCAGGGACTTCTTTACTAGAAAAAGACTTCAAATTATTTCTTACTCTTTTTTATTTTATTTATTTACTCTTTTTTAAATCCTATATAAAAATGCTACAGGTAGCCCATTTTCTAAGTGCAATAATACCCTCCAGGGTGGGCGGTATGGGCAATACCAGACCTTCCAGGGGCTATAAGGCCCTCCCCCTGCGGAGTCGGGCCTCATTACACCCCTGGGCAGTCTGGTATTGCCCAATACTGCCCACCCTATCAGGTTTGTCAATGCCTAATGTTGGCTTGCTAGTATTGGCATTGGTAGTGCAGGAGTTAGAGAGATGCATAATAGGAATGGCAGTGAAGTATTGAATTAACGCCAAACCTCAACCCCACCCTGCAGAGACTGACAGGCACTGGGAGTGTGCCTTTGGGTTATTGGTCATTACACTCATGCCACTCCACCTTGCCCCATCCTGCAGACACCAATAGGTGTCGTAGCATGCCTTGGGGTCTTCGGTCCTTATGCTTACCCCATACCATAAGGAAATAAGATGAGATGGATGCAGTATAGGAGAATGGGCTGAACATGATGATTGAAGACCCCAAGGCACACCTCAATGTCTGTCTCTGGCTGCAGGGTGGGGGTGGAATGGTGTGCAAATTACAGCCAATGACCCCAAGTCAAACCCCGACACCTGTCAGTCTCTACAGTGTGGGGCATTACGGTTGAAAACCCTAATGCCCAGGGTGTTTGTTGGTATTTTCAGTCCAAATTTTCAACATGGGCTTTTTGGGATGCCACTTCATGAACAAAGGCACTATCATTTCATTACTCTATCATGAAAGGTGGTTTCACACAGTGACTGTGCCAATCGGTGGCACAGGTGCAAAAACGCTTTTTGGAAAGGATGTGAAAAATGACAGCTGTACTGTTCTTGCAGAGGTATGAAAAAATTGCGATGCTGAAAATATCAAGAGAGAAAATATGACAAATTGATGAAGTTACTAGCGTGCGTAGACACTCTGCAATGCACACCCATAATGCAATCATTTTGTGGAATTTTTTCACCAAATTTTCAACATGGACTTTTTGGGACCACACCTCATAAACAGTGACACTATAATTTCAATACTCCATCCTGAAAGTTAACTTCACACAGTGACTGTGCCATTCTGCACCACAGGTATGAAAACATGTTTTGGGCAGGTTATGAAAAATGACAGCTATACAGTTCATAAGGAGGTTTGAAAAAAATGGCAATGTTGGAAATCTGGAGTGAAAATATTAAAAATTGGTGAACTTACAAGCGTGCATAGAAACTGCACAACACATGCTTGTAACAGTCATTTTGTTCAAATTTTTCACTAAATTTGCAACATGGGCTTTTTAGGACCCCACCTCATGAACACTGGCACTGTCATTTCATTAATCGTTCCCGAAAGGTGATTCTGCGCTGTGACCTGAAAATCACCTTTCAGGACCAAGAAACAAAATGACAGTGTCAGTGTTCACAAGGTGGGGTCCCAAGAACCCCATATTGAAAATCTGGGACCAAAACTCCAAACATTGGCTGAGATATCAACCTAAATTGAACCCCCCATTCACTTCCATTATAGGGCTTACCATCATTTATTCAGTTCCCATTTGGTCTTTGAAGAGTGCAGATGTGTTCCTGGTCCACAGAAGATCACTGCTCCTGACCGCCAGAGGTACGTGTGGGTGGGGGAGGTGCAGAGAGGGTGGGGTTCTCAAGAGGGATTGTAACACCTTGATAGAAATGATTCAAAGACTTGAACTAAATAGATATCTTATTACATGGGTTGATGCATGGTTAAGAGACAGAGAGCAGATTGTTAGAATTAGAGGGTATACCTCTGATAAGGGCCCTGTGACAAGTGGAGTTCCTCAGGGGTCAGTACTGGGACCCTCCTTGTTTTCTATCTTCATCCCTGATCTCAATACAAACTAAAATAGTTTTGCGATCTAGTTTGCTGATGATACTAAAATAGCCACAGATGTTAGTAATGCTGAAGGGCTCCAAAAGCTGAGAGATGACCTTTTAAAGTTGGAACTCTGGGCTAATACTAATGGTATGTTGTTTAACACCGATAAGTGTGTTGTCTTGCACTTGGGCAAAGATAGCTCATGCAGTGTTGATTTTCTAAAAAAGGAAAAATGTTGAAATCAGTCAGTAATGAAAAAGATTTGGGTGTTGTTATCTCTAATGATCTCAAATTTAGTATTCACTGTACAGAGATGACAAAAAATCTAACAAACTTATTAGTAGTATGAAGAGGTCGATTACTTCTAGAAATAGGGCATGTATCATTCCTTTATATAAAGCATATGTCTGACCTTTGTTGGACCACAGTATCCTGTAATAATAGCAACCCAAAATAAATGACTACAAAAATAGTGACTCATTTTCGGTGCTATTATTCTGGGCTACCCTGTAGAATAGTGAGGGTATGAGACAGTGACTATGGGGAAGGGCAAACAGAGGGGGAAATAGTGAGGGGAAGGGGAGGAACAGGGAAGGGGTTTTCAGGGACTGGAGTATCTGCTGCTGAGTTAGCCATGTGGCATGGTAATGTGGGAGGATAGCTCTGACAGAGCAGGTACTGGATTCAAGACATGTAGTGGGTAATATTTTGCCACATCTGCTAGCTGTGGCACTTAATTTTTCCAATACCCAGATTTTGCCCCCTCCCTAACATGTACCCCCCTGGGGTTGAGAATCCTAATTCAGGGGGGTGCAGGGGGGCAAACCCCCAGAGAGGGGGTGCATAGCCCCCACCCCCCTGCAAAAACACTTTTTTTTCTTTTATACGGATGTTTGGTCACCTTAAAATGTATATCACTGATTTGCTCTTCAGTGATATACACTCACCATTATAGTGAGCATTGTTTTATGATCACTACTATAACATGGAAGCCGGACTACTATTCTCCCCTGTGGAACCTTAATTTGCACTAAGATGTAAATAAATTGAAGGGTGTGCAGAGGAGAATTATAAGGATGTTTGATGGCCTTCAACATGTGGACTATGAAACCAGACTTAGGGATCTAAAATTTTACATAGAAACATAAAATTTGATGGCAGATAAGGACTGCTTGGCCCACCCAGTCTGCCCATTTCCCTACCTACTGGATAAGCTACAGATCCTAGTTAACCAGCAGCCTACTTCTTCCTACCCCCACCCCCTAGAATTGCCTTATGACTGTCCCATGCATGCTTGAATTCCACCACTGTTTTTGATTCCACAACCTCCTCTGGAAGGCCGCTTCATGCATCCACAACCCTCTCTGTGAAAAAATACTTCCTTAAATTACCTCTGAGCCACCCCCCATCTTCAAATTGTGCCTCCTTGTTCTTGCACACCTCTTTTTTTGAAAGATGCTACCCTCTTGGATTTTGTTGATTACTTGAAAGTTTCTATCAAGTCCCCCCTCTCCCTCCTTTCCTCGAGGCTATACATATTAAGCTCCTTTAGTCTCTCTTCATATGTCTTCCGGTGCAGACCCGGCACCATTTTAGTTGCCCTCCTCTAGACAGCTTCCATTCTGTCTATGTCTTTGCAGAGATTGGGTCTCCAGAACTGCATGCAGTACTCCAGATGGGGTCTCACCAGCTGTCTGTACAGAGGAATAATAACTTCCTGTTTTCTACTGGTGATGCCTCTCCCTATGCATCCCAGTATCCCCCCAGCCCTCCTTGCTGCCCTCTCACATTGCTTGCCCACCTTTAGGTCATTTGATATGACTACCCCCAGTTTCCTTTCCATTTTTGTTGTTGTTAGTATCTCATCCCCAACTGTGTACTCTTCCTCTGGGTTTTTGTTTCCCAGGTGCATTACCTTGCACTTCTTAGCATTGAATCTAAGCTGCCATACATTTGACCATTCCTCTAACCTTGCCAAGTCCCTTCTCATCCTTTCCACCCCACCCTGTGCATCAACACTGTTGCAGATCTTTGTGTCATCTGCAAAGAGACATACTTTTCCTTCCAGTCCCTCTGCAATGTCGCTTATAAAGACAATGAAGAGGACCGGTCCTAATACTGAACCCTGCGGTACCCCACTAGTAACCCCCTTCCTTCTGAGTGGACTCCATTTACTATTACTCTCTGTGTCCTATTCTCCAGCCAATTCTTTACCCAGGCTGTCATCTTGGGACCCACTCCCAGGCTGGCTAACTTGTATATTAATCTTTTGTGTGGGACTGTGTCAAATGCCTTGCTAAAGTCTAGGTAGGCCATGTCCACAGCCCTCCGATCTACTACTTTGGTCACCCAGTCAAAGAAATCTTCAGATTCGTCTGGCATGACCTTCCCACTGTGAATCCATGCTGCCTAGGGTCCTGTGCCCTCTGACCTCTAGATACTTGACAATTCTTTCCTTCAGAAGTGATTCCATCATTTTCCCTATCACTGAGGTTAAACTAACAGGTCTGTAGTTTCCTGCTTCTGCCTTGTTCCCACTTTAGTGAAGGGGAATCACATCTGCCCTCCTCCAGTCCTCGGGTGCCGCCCCATCCTCCCATGATTTGTTAAAGAGGGTAGTCATGGTGTCACTAGTTCTACCCTTAGTTCTTTTAGAATTCTGGGATGAATCCCATCAGGCCCCATTGCTTTGTCCACCTTCAGTTTTAAGAGTTCTTTCATAACTCTTTCTTCTGTAAATGGGCTGGTATCAACTTCTGTATCCAGAGTGTTTCTACTGTTTGTTTAGGTACCTCCCTCTTCATTTGTAAATACTGAGCAAAAATATTTGTTTAGTATCTCTGCCTTTTCACAGTCTCCTCTGCCCACCCTCCTCCCTTTATTAAGCCTCCACTATCCCTCCCTTGGTCTTCCTTCGCTCCCTGATGTACCTATAAAAGGTTTTGTCCCCTTCTTAACTGAGTTGGCTATCTTTTCCTCGGTTTGGGCCTTTGCTGTTCTGACTGCCTTCCAGCTTCCTTTTGCTTTAACTGATACATTCTCTGTCCTGCTCCTTCTGCGATTCCTTGTACTTCCTGAATGCTTTCTTTTTCTCTTGAACCTTCACTGCCACTTCCTTTGAGAACCATAGTGATTTCTTACATTGTTTTGTTTTGTTTATTTGCTTCACACAAAGGCTCGTTACCTCTGTGATGGCAGTTTTTATTATTCCCCATTGTTCTTCCACCCCTCCTTCCTGCCCACTTGCTAGTGCATTCCTTAGGCACTCACCCATTTTAGCAAAGTCAGCCCTCCTAAAGTCCAGCACTTTTGCCTTTGTATGGCTTGATTCTATTGCTGTGTTTATTGTGAACCATACTGTTCGATGGTTGCTAGTTCCCAGATGGCTACCCACTTCTACATCTGTGATCCTCTCTCCATCTCCATTTGAGAGAACCAGGTCTAAGATTACTCCCTCTCGCGTGGCTCCAATACTAGTTGTCTAAGGCATGCCCCCTGTAGGGCATCTAAAATAACCACACTCTTCGAAGTGGCTGCTGCAACTGCACTCCAGTTAACATCTGGCATATTCAGATCACCCATCAGATCACCCATCAGCAATATCTCCCCTTTTTCTGCCATTCTAAGTATACTTTCTATCATTTCCTTGTCCATTTCCTCCCCCTGAGAAGGGGGTACTCCTTGGAACTTACTGTAGATTAAGAGGTGACTTTTTGCTAATGTTCAAAACCACTAGGGATAAATCATTATTGTCTGACTTAGGGCTAGTACTTAATTATAGGGGGAGTTCCCTTAGAAGTCATGATTTTCAGCTCATGCAAGCAAAACCAAAAAGCCTTACAAGAAGTAATTATTTTAAACAAAGGATTATTCACTTGTGGAATTCTCTTTCCAAAGATGTCATGGAAGTAGGCACTTTCGATACCTTCAAACTGAAAATAGATATGCATTTTATGAATTGTGTGAAAAGGGACTATAAAATATGTCATGCAGGAGGCACACTCTATGTGCACATTGCCTTCTGTATATCTACATAATCCTAGTTTGAATCCTAGTATAACAATAATGTGTCTCTGCTTGAATTTTCATGATTTATAAGTAAAATCTCATATTTGTTGCAAACAATTTATCCCTGTTATTTACTAAAAGGGTCTCCAAGCTGTAGACTATCCAGACCAATGCTAAGGCCAGATTCCTTGAATGAACATTAATTTTCATTCTTTGGGATTTTTCCTGTCAAGTGCAACACATAGGCAAGAAGATTCTCAGGGTCATACTCAAGGTCTATGGGGTTGTGCATCTTGCCAGTTCTGGTATTCTAGCCTGGGCAGACAGGGATAAGGGTCATAGGTCAAAGAAAGTGGTCACAGCAGGCTGGAAGCAAATTAATTTCCTTTAGACAATGCCAAGGCAAATGGTTACCATACTACAGGGTTTGCAAGTCTGATGCACATACAGACTTATAGTGATCTGATATGATGCAGCATACACTATTCCACTTCCTGTTGTGGTTCTCAGATATTGTGCCTTAAATAAAATACTTTAAAAGGTTGTATGACATTTTTCAGCATTGTAACAAAGGCACCATTATTACCTCATTTTAATGTCAAAGATAACAATACAGCACAAAAACAACTGCAGTAACAATACTGTTAATCTCCACTGAAATCAAACTGATAAATACAAATCAGTTGTCAAAAAGGGAAAGCAGCTCATTGTTTTCTTTTTCCACAAATCATTGATACTTGTTTTTTTTCCATGACAGCTTATTATCTGTTTTCCAGAGATAGGTAAATATTAGAATACCTTGTTCCACATTGTACCTAAAAGACAGCATTACTTATCTAACAATATATATATATATAATTGATCTGTATCCTGTCCACTAACAGAGAAACATAGAACATCACACGTTAAATAATGTTAAGGAGATAGATCCCAGCACTTTTTGGAAAACTGTCAGGAGCCAGACCCCTCAAGTACTGTAAGGGGTCTGGCTCTTGTAAGGCTTACATGAATTCTTGTTTGGGCTGGAAGAACTCAGTGAAGTTTTGACATTAGTACATAAGAATCGAAATATGGAGGAATTCTGATTTGTTCAGATCTTTTTCAAAAATTTAAGAAAATGTGATAAAATGCATAAAAGTAGTCATAGTAATATTCAACACAGAGGCCAAATGGGAATAATTTAATGATTGTTTGTATTAATATGACAGTAAAACTGCTAAATAAAAGCAATAGTTAATTACTAGTTTCCCCCTGAATCATGTTGTGATCTGCTATGTGCCTTGCTGTTGTAACTAACTGGTACTATGAAATGTAATTATGTTCCTACTATCTGTGGTGCTGTAATCAACTGTAATTTGTGTGTTGTAGTACTTCATTGTATGTAACCTACTGTACTGTGTCTGCTGGATTATATAAGCTATATATAACTGTGCCTACTGAATGTAACTAATGCCAGGTAACCCCTGAAAATGGGACGCCTGGTCTCAGTGGGTTTATCCAGTTATCAAAATGCTATAAGTAAAAATTTGCAGCTACTTCATGGCTGGTCTGTACTGGTAGCAATAGTATCCTGTGCATTCTGCTTGGGCCCGTGACATGAGTGTGCTGGGAAAGAGAGAGAGAGAGAGAGACAGACAGAGAGAGACAGACAGATGCAAATATTATTGTTCCACAAAGAAATACCAAGCACTGCAGGCAGCTAAGAATATTTTTATTAATGCTGCTGCTGTGTGGGTATTACTTTGATGGATTTTCCGGTCAGAGCAAATCAGGTTAAGAGACAGAGAGCAGATTGTTAGAATTAGAGGGTATACTTCTGAAAAGGGCCCTGTGACAAGTGGAGTTACTCAGGGCCAGTATTGGGACCCTCCTTGTTTTCCATCTTCATCTCTGATCTCAGTACAAACTGAAATAGTTTTGTGATAAAGTTTGCCGATGATACTAAAATAGCTGCAGATGTCAGTAATGCTGAAGGGCTCCAAAAGCTAAGAGATGACCATTTAAAGATGGAACTCTGGGCTAATACTAATGGTATGATGTTTATTTATTTTTATTTATTTATTTAGAACATCAGATTTACAGACCTTTGAGTCAGGGACTCATTTACAAAAGCACCTCATCAATGTAAGACAGCAACAGTACAGTTAAAGGGTCATACAATAGCTAGGGGAGCAGACAGTTTTATTTATTTTTTTATTTATTTGTGAAATCAGTTTACAACCTTTGAGCCAGAGGCTCATTTCCAAAGGTACCTAGTCACATTAAAGACATACATAGAGTTTTAGGTTACATAGCATAGGTTTGCAAAACAATAGGCATTCAACAGAGGCGCCACGTCGCACCGAGGTCAGACAAAATACATTTAGGTTACAGGGTACATGTAATTGAGAACAGGTGTTACACAAGTTGGTATCAAAAATTGAGCAATCTAATAGGTATACAATGAAACAGCTGGCACTGGCCAGGTTAGACATAGGTACGGTGTACTGGGAAGCGGTGGTGGGAATGGCTAGGTGGAGAGCCGCCCAGTGGGTGTTGTCATGAGAAGTCAAGGTGGAGGCTACTTTCAGAGACAGGAGCAGCTACGAGTGTTGAAGAGTTGGTTTCAAGGGTGGTTTTGAACTTGGAGATGGTGGTGGCATTGGTGATGGGGGCAGGGAGAGAGTTAAACCAGGATGGGGCTCTGTAGCAGAAGGACCTCTGGCCACGGCTGGTTCTTGATCTGGGGACCATTAGAGTGGTCTTGTTGGATGACCATGTTGCAATAGTGGGTGGGCTCTGGTGGATTGATGCCGTTACCCTGGGGCAGAGAGCCCGAGTAGGGTTTTTTTTGTGAGGAGGCAGGTTTGATATCGAGCCGTTCATCCAGGGTAAGGAGTTTAGCCTCGTCATACAGCTGACAGGTGTGTGTGAGCCTGGGGGCACCAGTAATCAATCTGCAGGCTTTACTCAGGGTTAAGTGAATTTTTTTGAGTGCAGTGGTGTTGGCAGCACCATAGACTGGTAGACCATAGTCTACAAGGGACAAAACGGAAGACGTAACAGCGAGTCGGAGTGCATTTGGGGGAAGGCAGGTTCTATGGCGGAAGAGGATGCCAAGCCGTGTGTTAGTGGCGGATGTTAGGGCATCAATGTGGTTGTGAAATGTGAGGGCTGAGTTGAAGGTAACCCCAAGGTATTTGTAAGAGCAGACTTGTTCCAGTGGCTGATTGGTACTAGGAAGGATATAGAGTGGGTGGTTGCTAGCTTTGTTTTGGGGGTGGGAAAAGAGCATAGCTTTGTTTTTTTTAAGATTGATGATGAGTCTGCGCTCCTTAAACCAAGCTTCCGCACTACTGAAAGACTGCTGTAGGGTGTCCTGAAGGAGACGATTGCGGTGGGTGGCAAAAGGACAGCGCCATCTGCATACTGGAGAATTTTGCCAGGGCATGCACTGGGCAGGGTGTTCAGATAGAGCGAGAAGAGAAGGGGGCCCAGGATGGAGCCTTGGGGGACCCCAGAGTGAATGGGATGGGTATCAGAGAGTATCCCATTGATTTTTACACACTGTCATCGAGCGGCTAGATAGCTTGTGCACCATGCTAGGGGGCCAGCCGAGAGACCAGTGTGGCAGAGAGCATTCAGCAGAAGAGGATGGGAGATGGTGTTGAAAGCCTTTGAGAGGTCGATGAAAACTGCACCAGCTAGGGAGCTGGTATCCAAGGAGGAGTGTAGGAAGTTGGAGAATTCAATTAGGGCAGTGCTGGTACTGTGACCAGCATGGAAGCCATGTTGCTCTGGGCATAAGATGTTATGCTTAGCCAGATAATCAGTGATTTGAATGGCCACCACTTTCTCCAGGGCTTTGGGGGGGGGTGGAGATTGGCCGGTAGTTGTTGGCCGACGACCTGTCACCCCGTTTATGAATTGGTGTGATTATGGCTGTTTTCCAAGCCGTGGGAAATTTTCCCAGGCAGAGCAATCAGTTAATTAGGCTGGTGAGTGGGGCAAGGACTTCATCTAGCACCAGCCTGAGGATACTGGGGTCCAGTGAGTCACTGCCGGGACTGTTGCTATTCAAAGCTTTGATTAGGATGGGTCTGGCTTCCCGGGTGGAAATCTTCTGCAGGTGGAAGCTGGGGTGCTGGAGGACAGGGGGAGGTTGGTTGGGGGGAGAGGCAAAGAAATTACTAGAGAGGACTGAGCTAAGGTCAGTGAAAGCGGTGTTGAGCCAGTTAGCTATGGTGGCAGGTTCGGTGGAGGTAGTCCCATTTCTAGTGAGCTGGGATGGGGCAGGGGAGCGAGATTTTCTGTTTAGTTGTTTAATATTATCCCAGAAAGTCAGGCCCAAGCCCAGGAGGAGTAGGGTGGCCTGGTAATGGTCGGCCTTGGCTTTCCAGATGGCCCCGAGAACTTATTCGCTGCATTGTAAGCCTGTCTATCAGACAGATGACCCGTTTCAGTGGCAAGATGCCAGAGGTTATCCCAATTTCTTAGTAATTGTAGAAGGGCAGGGCTAACCCAGGGTGCATTCTGCTTTTTGGACCGGATTTTGGTGAAGGGTGCAAAGAGATCACAGGCCATGTTGAAGGTGTGTGTGAAGAAGGCGAGGTCAGTGTCAATGTCAGTTGCACGATGAATGGGGGACCAATTTATCTGGGTGAGGAATAGTTTAAGTTTTATCAGCCCACCAGGGTGGAGGCGCCTGCGGAGGGTGGTCTGGGCTTTGGGTTTGGGATTGGGGACTGCCCAACGAAATAGGATAGGGGAGTGGTCACTTAGGGAGTCTGGTAGGACCTAGATGTTTTGGATTTTTTGGGGTCGGTTGGTTATAATAACATCCAGAAGGGTGCTGGTACCTCTCTTAGGGTTTATTCTCGTGGGCTGGGTGACGCGTTGCGTCAGGTCTTGGGCGGCAAATGAGTCTCTGATCACAGAAGAGGAGGTGCTGAGCCAATTTACATTAAGGTCCCCAACTAGGATTTGTTCCACCTTATGGTGGAGGGAGGCCAGGTAGTCAGTTAAAGATACCAGGGCGGGTGCTGGTTCTTGGGGAGCGTGGGCTGTGGTGAGATAGCGAGGGGCTCTAGATGGGTCCGGTGAGTTTGAGGAGTGAGCCTGGGCCCCATTTACAAGGGCAGGGTGGGGAGTGCGTGTCCCAAGTATTCCCTAGTGTGGATGCACAGCCTCCCTCGTTGCCTACTCAGTCCTCCGGTATAAGGTATAGCCTGGGAGGGAGAAAAATGAGTCAGGGTGGATTTGAGAGTCAGGTTTCAACCAGGGCTATGATGTCTGGTTGATGAGCCATGGCCCAGCACTGTAGGGCATCACATTTTTCAGCAGGCTGCATATGTTCATGAAAGCTACTTGGAGACCAGTGGGCCGAGTGGGTGGGTGGGAGAGGGCAGGGCATGGGTTGGGATGTATGTTCCCTGTCAGGAGTAGAAGGAGGAGAACTGCTCTGGTCAGAAGGTGGCAGATGGAGAGTTTATGCCGGGAGCGATAGGATGAGAAAGGGGGTTTCGTAGCACAGGGGGTGGGTAGGGCAGCACAGGCAGAGAAGACTTGTGTGATCAGATGCCCAAGGGAGCCGTGGGGAGGAAAGGTAATGTCCAGATGGAGGGTGAGGTGGAGAGGAGCATATGGGGTGTGTGGAGGAGGAGGAAGGGGAAGGAGCAGTGGTAAAGGAGGAGGGGAGGACAGGAGGGTAGGTAGGAACACTGGAGTAGTGAGGCTGAGGGTTAATAGGGACAATAGGGTTGGTGGAAGGCAAAAGGAGGAGGAGGAGAAGAGAGTGGCTGGTGGGCAGGAGGTGCACATGCATAGTTGGTAAGGGTGGGAGAGCAGAAGCGAAGAAAGAATGGGGGAACTAGGATGATAGAGGGGGAGATAGTAGTGAGAGGTCACCTCTAAGCATAGTTGCTGCTTTGGTACAGTGGCAGAGATGGTGCCTGAGGTGCACAGAGCACTAGGTTCAAGCCTTACCCAGGGTAGCAGGAAAGACCCCAGACAGTGGTTGTAACAGCAGAGAGGTGGGTTAAAGGTCTGCAGAAACAATCAGATAACAATTTAGCAGTATCTGAGGGTTAGAATGTTTTTTAGAGTTTGAAATCCTGCAGAAATAATAGACAGGTGTGCTAGCTGAGTGGTGGAACTGCTGACTTTGACAGTGAGGGTACAGCGTGCAAAGGCAGCAAGAAAGAAGTGGTAAACTTATGTTTTTGCAGGTGGGGGGGTAAGAGACTAAAAGGCATAGAAAGTAGGAATAAAATAGGTAGACAAAGTGGTTACGAGGTAGAGCTGCTGACTCTGACTGCAAGGGTACTGGGTGTGAGCACAGCTTAGGGACAGAGTGTAGAAAGTTTTTTTTAATTCAGAAAAGGAGGGAGGAAGGGTTAAGAGTTTGAAAGTAGAGGAAGATGTTGGCCTGGTTCATTGGCTTAGTGGCTAGTCAGTAGACTTTGGAAAAAAAAAGTACCAGGTTTGAGGCTGTCAGGTGCTTAGTGGTAGGCTGATGAGAGGAGTGAGGAAAGTAGATGGCAGAAAGGATTCAAAGGGAACTGCAGGGACCGCTAGTGGGTAGGTTTGCAAACAGTTTCTAGGAAGGGGTGGAGAGTTGAAAGAGGAGCTAGAGTGGAGAGTGCAGCAACCCCTTGTGGTTGGTGTCTATAAGCTGCAAATGGGAAAGTGGACACTTAGTAAAAAGAAGGGTAGGTCACGTGATGTGACACGTGACCTGCCAGCAGCAATAAATGAGGTGCCACCCCTGGGTGGGGGGTGGTTGGGGCAGGCATGGAAAGTGCTACACAACAGTCAGGCTGTAGTGCAGGACGCTTTACCTCTTACAGGCTCTGGCAATCCCCGTGTTTAGGCTCCGCTGCTGGGCAGAGTAGTTACAATCATTCACGGGGATACATGTGTGGCAGCAGTAGAAATAAACAGTATACATAGTTTATCCCCAATAAGTGTATTGTCATGCACTTGGGCAATGATAACCCATGTAATATTGATTTTCTGAAAGAATAAATGTTGAAATCAGTCAGTAACGTAAAAGATCTGTGTGTTGTTATCACTAATTACCTCAAGTTTAGTATTCACTGTACAGAGATGAAAAAAAAACTAACAAACTTATTAGTTGTATAAAGAGGTGGATTAATTCTAGCAATAGGGCATGTATCATTCATTTATATAAAACATGTGTTCGACCTTTGTTGGACTACTGCTGCCAAAGAAACCTACAGGTCCTACACACGCTACACAAGCATCCCTACCTTAAAAGGGCAAACAGGCCAGGGGGCTCGCAGATGGTCAGGAACCATAGAACAACCAAAAAATCCTCTGCTAAGGGGAGTTCCAAACCTATTTCAACATTCGAGAGATACGCACCACTGTCTCCCAGGGTGGTTTGCGTAGATAGTGTTAATGATTCTTCAACTTGCATAATTGGCATAGAGCATTCTTTACATTCAAACCAGCACAGCAAAGTGCACCCCACCACTAAACATGCCAAATCAGAAAAGATGAAACCTGTTCTAATTATATGCAACTCCATAATTACGGGTATAGAACCTCACCTCCAGCAGGACCATGCTTCAGCTGCAATTAGGTGCCTCCCTAGGACATCAGCACAGAGGGACACAAGCCACATTGAGGAAATTGTATGTGAAGTGGACCACAACACTCATGTCATTCTCCACATAGATAGAAATGACTTAGCCAGTAGGTCAGTTGAGAAAACTAAACAAAATCTCTCCAGGCTAGGTGACAAACTTCTTCTCTTTCAACCGGTCTCACCTTCACAGAGATTCTACCTGTCTGGAATAAGGCATACAGCAGGCAGAAGATTAGGGAAAAAAACATCACCAAATTTAACACCTGGTTGAGAAACTGGTGCCAGGAAAAAGGCTACCGGTATATCGGTAATTCTCAGGACTTCAGGGAATGGGAGTGTTTTTAATTCGATGGCCTGTGCCTCTCTAAAGAAGGTACATGAGAGCTTGGTCAAAAGGTTGATGTCCATATTGGCCAGTTAAACTAGTTGATGGGGGAGGTAGTACAGGCACCCCTTGTGCCCCTCCCCCATCACCAACTAGTTTAGGACACATATGTTCCTATAATACACACAACTAGCAACACAAAACATATACACAACTGAGACAAAGTAAGCCTTCAACTAACCTGAGTAAACAGTGTTGGAAGGCAATGTGCATTAATACTTGTAGCCTGACAAGCAAAATTCCTGATATCACAGCCATGATGGCAGAAGTGCAGTTAGACTTGGTCGGCGTTACGGAAATATGGTTAACCAGGAACCACACATGGGATATCACCATTCTAGGGTACATGTTTTTCCGGAAAGATAGAGAAGGTAAAAAAAGGAGGAAGGGGTAGCACTGTATGTAACAGAAGACATTAAGGCAACAGAAATCCAAAGGAAGCACCTTCTGTGCCCATACCATCCATAATGATGGAGAATGTATTGGGTCAAAGGAATGCCAAATGCAACAAGATAGCTAAACAACATCATAAACAAAATCTCAACAGGAAAAAAATCATAGTCATAGGGGACTCCATGATTCATGTTGTGGATCCCCACCTGAGGCAAAACAAATGTACAGATGTGCAGGTCAGATGTCTCCCAGGAGCATTCGCTTGGAGAGACAATGTCAACATAGTTAAAAAGGAAAAAGAGGGCACAAACATCCTGATCCTCCCAGGGACCAATGACCTTGCTAGCCAGTTATTTGAGGAGGTTGAGGAGCACATTGTGCAGCATTGTGAGAAATTGGTTTCATTTTTGTCCAGCAACGCATTCTCTGAGATTTTGCCGATTTGGGAAAAGGGGAAGAACGGGCAGAAAATCAGAGAGAAAGAGATAAGTGAGTTCGACGTATGCCTCAAGGACTGGTGCCACACAAAGGGGCACCACTTCTTCAGAAACTGGGGCAACTTCTGGGAAAGGGAATTCTTCAAATTCAACATCCTCCACCTGACTAAAGAAGGAGTCAGAGCACTGGGCCAGAAATTTCATGTCCATGTAGGACAGTTAAACCAGTGGGAGGGGAAATGATAGTAGCTCACGGAGAAGCACACATAGATCCTGCTGTCTCTCCTCCTCCAGCTAGCACCACATCTACATACTCCAGGATAGCAAAAGAATATAGCCGGAAACATAAAACCCTTTCCGGCTCTGGCGATGAACAACACAATGGAAAGGAAGGAACCATAAACAGCGAAAACTACAAAGGGACAAACAATAAGATCCAGAGAGGCATGACAAACAAAGTGACACAGCAGGAGTGGTCAGCACTATGCCTCAATGCACACAGTCTGGCTAAAAAGATGACTGACCTCACTGCCACAATAGCTGAGGCAGAACTAGATTGGTTTGCCATGACTGAAACATGGTTCACAAATAATCACAGTTGGGAGGTAACTGTCCTGGGGTACAACTTGTTAAGGACAACTAGGACTGGGAAAAGGGATTGGGGTAACTATTTATGTTAAGGATACCATCAATGCTACAGAAATGCAGCAGGCACTAGGGAAACATAGGATCTATGGATCTCAATAGGGGCCGGAAGCCAGAAACTAATTCAGGTAGGAATAATCTACAGACTCCTAAATCAGGAGGAAGCCAGGGATAAGTAAACCCTTGAAACCATCCTCCAGAAGTCAGGCAAAGGAAACATGGTGCTGGTGGGGGATTTCAATCTGCTGGACTTAGACTGGAATACCCACACAGCGGTACCACAGAAGAGCAGGGAATTCCTAGTCACACTACAGGAAGCAGGTCTAAGTCAACTAGTGACATCACCCACAAGGGGTAACATGGTTCTAGATCTGATATTCCCAAATAGCGATAGGGTTACATGTGTTGAAGTAGGGAATCACAGGGGCAACAGTGATTATAACATGGTATGGTTCAGGGTAAAAAGGACTGTAGATTCCACACACTCCAAACTGAAGGTCCTTGACTTCAGGCAGGCAGACTTCACAAATAAGAAGGCATGCCTAAGAGACAACCTTAGTAACTTGACAGAAGGGAGTGTTGAGAAATATTAGACAAGGTTGAAGGATGTAATAACCATGGTCACATCACAGTGTGCCTGTCAGGTTGGTAAGAACAAAAGGAGGAAAACCCCACTATGGTTTTCCAAGGAGTGGCAACCATGGTGAGAGAAAAGTGCATAGCCTTCAGAAAGTACAAGGAGTCAGGGAACAAAGCAGACAAAACAGAAAATAAACAGAAACTAAAAGAGACAGGGATAATGATAAGAAATGTAGAGGCTCAAACGGAGGTTAGGATAGCTCAGGATGTTAAAAAATGGTAACAAAACCTTCTACAGGTACATACATGAAAAAAGAAAGATCAAAAGGGGCATTGTTAGAATCACAGAAAAAGAAGGACAAACCACAGAGCAAGATGGGGAGAAGGCAGAGGCACTCAACGAGTACTTCTGCTCAATCTTCACACAGGAAGCAGTTGGCAATGGAGCAATAATAGGCATAAGGAAGTGTCTGATTGAAGGAATAGACATGGGTCCCTTCACAGAGGAAATGGTCCTGGAGTAAATAAACAAGTTAAAGGTAGATAAAGCTATGGGGCCAAATAGAATACACTGAAGAATACTGAAAGAACTAGGGAGGGACCTGGCAGGCCCTTTAGCAGTGCTCTTCAACAAATCATCAAGGAGCGTGGTGGTGCCAGAGGACTGGAAGAGTGCAGCAGTAGTACCACTCCACAAGGGTGGTAGCAAGGAATAGCCAGGTAGCTACTGATCAGTCAGTCTAATATCAGTCATGGGAAAACTGATGGAGTCTCTGCTGAAGGAAAGAATAATAGCTTTTTTGGAGCAAACTGGTCATCTCAACAAAAATCAACATGATTTCATGGCAGGGAGGTCCTACCAGACAAACCTGGCTGATTTTTTCAGTTGGGTCACCAAAACAGTGGATCAGAGTGGGGCAGTGGATGTGGTTTACCTGGACTTCAGCAAGCTTTTGACTCCATTTCACACAGGAGACAAGTCAAAAAACTGGAGAACTTGAGAATTGGGCCCGAGGTTAAAAACTGGATCAGAAACTGGTTACATGGGAGAACTCAGAGAGTACTAGTAAATGGCACTCTGTCTGTGGAGGGAAGGGTCACTAGCAGGGTCCTGCAGGGCTCAGTTCTGGGTCCGATCCTCTTCAACATATTCATCAGCCACATTACAGATGAACTGGAGGGAAAGGTGAGCCTGTTTGCAGATGACACCAAAATTGGCAACAGGGTAGACACAACAGAGGGACAGCAAAGCATGGAAGCTGATATCCAAAAACTGGAGGAGTGGTCCAGGACCTGGCAATTAAAATTCAGTGCCAAAAAATGCAAGGTCACACACCTGGGAAAGTGTAAACCAGGGAAACTGTACTCAATGGGCGGGGACCAGCTGGTGGCTACCAGGTAGGAACAAGACCTAGGGGTGAGCATATTAGATAACCTCAAGGTCAGTAGACAATGTGAAAAGGCAGCACTAAAGGCTAGTGGTATCCAGGGATGCATAGGGTGGGGCATCACGAGCAGAAGGCATGAAGTAATCATGCCTCTGTTTCTGTCCCTGGTCAGGCCTCACCTTGAGTACTGTGTTCAGTTCTGGAGGCCACAACTCAGAAAATACATAGATAGGCTGGAGACAGTACAGAGAAGAGCAACAAAGGTGGTGCAGGGCTTGAATCAGAAGCCATATGAGGCAAGACTGGATGACCTCAAATTATACTCCCTAGAGCATTGCAGGAATCACTGGGACATAATAGAATCATTCAAATACCTTAAAGGCAACAACAGGGTACATGTGCAGAACCTCTTTCAGGTAAAGGACTACAGCAGGACTAGAGGACACAACCTTCGCCTTAAGGGAGGAAAGTTCAGAAGCAATATGTGGAAATTCTTCTTCACAGAGCATGTTGTGGAACCATGGAATAGCCTGCCAGAGGATGTGGTGGGAGCCAAGACCATGGGGGAATTAAAGTGGCATGGGACATGCACTGTGGGACACACAAGCTGACAGCTAAGTAGGGGGGTTAGGAAGCCAAGGGCGAACTTGATGTAATGTATGGTCCCCATCTGCTGACAACGTCTACCTTTCTATATTTCTTCATTTCTAAAGCAAGGCAGAAGCACTTTGGATTACCCTTGGGGTTGGAAAGAAGGCCTCAATCTGAATCAGAGTTATCTACAGACCCCATCCCAGGAAGCTGATATAGATAACGGGCTCATGAAGACCATCTTGATGATGGCAGACAGGGGAGAGTTGCTGCTGGTAGGTGACTTCAGTCCTCCAGATGTAGACTGGTCCTTATACACAGCATTCTCTGAAAGAAGCAACAATTTCCTGTTTGAACTGCAAGGAGCAGGTTTACAACAGCTGGCGAATCCCCCCCACTGGATCTGGTGCTCACAAACAACACAACAGATGTGCAAGTAGGGGTCAATCTGGGGACCAGTGACCACAGGACAATCCATGCAAATGTGAACAAGGTAGAAGATATTAGTCACACTAAAATCAAGGTTCAAGATTTCAGGAGAGCTAACTTTCCTGAAATGAAATGTATAGTCTAATCCATGCTAGATGACAGAAACTCGGAAGATGTAGAAGACTCTTGGGAGGCCTTGAAAACTGCTTTACATACAGCTATAATAATAATAATAATAATTTTATTTGTATAGCACCTTTCAGTATATCAAGGTGCTGAACAGTTTTAAAAACAAGTTCAAAGCTCTAAATAAAAGTCATAAAACATCCATAAAAAGATCAGCATATCATCATAAAACAAATTTATAATAAAATCCAAACATAATAAAATAACTTAATTATCTGAGAAGGCCATATTCCATAAATACCTATAGATACATACACTAGGCAGATCACCCAATCCAAATGAAAGAAAAATCCAGTCTAGTTCAACAAGGAAGTTGCTACCAAAATCAAAGAAAAAAGGAGGGCTTTCGTAAAATATAAATAGTCTGAAAGTGAATTAGATTAAGAAGAATACAAAAACAAGTTGAGTTAGGCAGGAAAGGCAGTTAGGAGATCAAAAGCACAGATGGAGGAGAAAATAGAACAAGGGTCAAGAAGGAAGACAAAACCTTCTTCAGATATATAAGGGAAAAAAGAAAGAGTAAGGGGGAATAAACAGGTTAGAAAAAAAGGAAAGCAAGATGGCAGAGACAGATGAAGACAAAGCAGAGTTACTAAATGATTTCTTTTGCTCAGTCTTTACTATAGAAGACAGTGGGAAGGGGATCAGTTTGACTTTGGTGGTAGGAAAAATTATGGAGTCGTTGCTAAAGGAGAGGATAGTGAAGTACCTGGAGGAGAGCAGAAAGATTGACCCCAGGCAACATGGCATTACAGCTGGATGCTCTTGTCAAACCAACATGATCGACTTTATTGATTGGGTCACCAAAGCAGTCGACCAAGGAGGAGCAGTGGACATTCTGTATCTTTACTTCAGCAAAGCCTGTGATACTGTCCCCCACAGAAGGCTAGCTAACAAATTACAGCATACAGGAGTCAGTCATAAAATAGCGAACTGGATCACAAACTGACTGCAAGATAGGACACAGAGAGTGCTTGTCAATGGATCATTATCAAGGGAAAGCAAAGTGACCAGTGGTGTTCCACAAAGATCTTTGCTGGGACCTATCTTCTTTAACATATTTATCTGGGATATTGCAGATGACTTGAAAGGAAAGATTTGCCTGTTTGCACATGACACAAGACTCTGCAACAGAGTAGACATGAAGGAGGGAGCGAAAGGCATGGAAGCAGACATGAAAAAACTTGAGGAATGATCCAGGGATTGGCAATTGAAATTTAATGCCAAGAAGTGCAAGGTCATGCACATAGGAAAAAGGAAACCCAGGGATAAAGTACACACTGGGAGGGCATCAGTTAGAGGAGACAAAGACAGAAAGAGACCTCAGAGTAGTCATCACAGATGACTTAAAGGTTGAAAAACAGTGTGAAAAGGCAGCAGAGAAGGCAAGTGGCATCCTTGGATGCATTGGTAGACGAATTACAGATAGAAAGAGTGAGGTTATCATTCCTCTCTACAGGTCCTTGGTGAGGGCATATTTAGAGTACTTCAATCAGTTTTGAAGGCCCCACCTGAAAAAAGACATAGATCACCTGGAGACAGTACAGAGAAGGGCTGCACAGATGGTGCATGGACTTCATCATGCGCCATATGAGGCAAGACTCAGGGAACTAAATCCGTACACCTTTGAGCAGAAAAGAAACAGAAGGGACCTAATAGAAACTTCTAAGTATGTTAAGGGAATCAACACAACACAATTAGGAAATCTCTTCCAGAAAAACAGGGATGCGCGTACAAGGGGTCACAACTTGTGTCTGGTGGGAGGCAGGTTCAAAAGCAACCTCAGGAAGTACTTCTTTACAGAAAGGGTCAAAAACCCATGGAACTACCTATCTCAGTAGGTGGTTCAATCCAAGACAGTATGCGAGTTCAAACTCACATGGACAGACATTGTGGACACATCAGGACGCAGTCTAAATAGAGAGGTGGGGCAAAAACATGGGCAGACTAGATGGATCATGCGGTCCCCATCTGCTACCATGATTCCTATGTTCCTTTGTTCTCCCCTGTGGAACCCTAATTTGTGCAGAAATGTAAATAAATTGGAGGGTGTACAGAGGAGAATTGCAAGGATGATTGATGGCCCTCAACATGTGGATTATGAAACCAGACTTAGGGAGCTAAAACTTTACTCCTTGGAACTTAGAAGATTAAGAGGTGACCTTTTGCTAATATTCAAAATCACTAGGGATAAATCATTATTGTCTGACTTAGGGCTAGTATTTAATTACAGGGAGACTTCCCTTAGAAGTCATGGTTTTCAGCACATGCTAACAAATCCAAAAAGCCTGACAAGAAAATGTTATTTTACACAAAGGTTTATTCCCTTGTGGAATTCTCTTCCCAAAGATGTCATGGAAGCAGGTACTTTCAATACCTTTAAACTGAAATTGGATAGGTATTTAACAAAATCTATGGTAAGAGACTAAAGAAAAAAAAATCTGCCATGCTGGAAATGTACTCTATGGATCCATTGCCTTCTGTACATGTATATAATCCTAGTTAGAATCTTAGTATGACAACAACATGACTACTTGAATTGTCATGGTTTATAAGTAAAATCTCATATTTGCTGCAAACAATTTCTCCCTGTTATTCATAAAGTGGGTCTCAAAGCTGCAGCCTATCCAGACCCATGCAAAGGCCAGATTCCTTGAACGAATACTAATTTTCACTCTTTGGGATTTGTCTGGTGAAGTGTAACCCATAGGCAAGAAGATTCTCAGGGTCATACTCAAGGTCTACGGGGTTGTACAACTTGCCAGTGCTGGTGTTCTAGCCTGGACAGGCAGGAATAAGAGTCATAGGTCAAAAAAAGAGGTCACAGCAGTCTGGAAATAAATTAATTTCCTTTAGACAATGCCAAGGCAAATGGTTACCATACTACAGGGTCTGAAAGTTTGAAGCACATACAAACTTACGGTGAGCTGATATGATGCAGCATACACTATTCCACTTCCAGTTGTGGCTCTCAGATATTGCTCCTCAAACAAAATAAAAGTCTGTATGACATTTTTCAACATAATATCAAAGGCACCATTATAACCTCATTTTAATGTCAAAGATAACAATATGTCACAAAAACAACTATAGTAAAAATCCTGTCAATCTTTACTGTAATCAAACTGATAAATGCAAATCAGTTGTTAAAAAGGGAAAGCAGCTCATTTTTTTCTTTTTCCACAAATCATTGAAGCTTGTTTTTTCCATGACACGTTATCATTTGTTTTCCAGAGACAGATAAATATTAGAATACCTTGTTTCACAATGTACCTAAAAGACAACATTACATATTTAACAAAATGCATAATTGATCTGTATCCTGGCCACTAACTGAGAAACATAGACCATGACAAGTTAAATAATATTAAGGACATTGATCCCAGCACTTTTTGGAAAACTGCGAGGTGCCAGACCCCTTAAGTAAGGGGTCTGGCTCCTGTAAGGCTTACATGAATTCTTGTTAGGGCTGAGAGAACTCAGTGAAGCTTTGACATTATTAAATAAGAACTGGAACATGGTGGTGTTCCGATTTAAAAAAAAAATTGATAAAATGCATAAAATTGCCAAAGTCAGTCATATTCAACACAAAGTCCAAACAGAAATAATTTAATGCATTGTTTGTTTAAAAATGACAGTAAAACTGCAAAATAAATGCAATAATTAATTACTAGTTTCCCCCTGAATTGTGTTTTAATCTACGATGTACCTTGCTGTTGGAACTAACTGGTACTGTGAAATGGAACTATGTTCCTACTATCTGTGGTGCTGCAGACAACAGTAATTTGTGCTGTAGTACTTCATTGTATGTAACCTACTGCACTGTATCTGCTGTATTATATAAGCTGTATGTAACTGTGCCTACTGAATGTACAGTAACTAATTCTGGGTCGCCCCTGAAAAAGGGACGTCTGGTCTCAGTGGGTTTACTTGGTTATCAAAATGCTATAAGTACATAAATAAATAAAAACTAGTAGCTACTTCATGGCTGACCTGTACTGGTAGCAACAGAATCCTGCATATCCTGCTTGGGGCCATGACATGAGCATGCTGGAAGAGAGAGAGAGAAAGAGAGAGAGACAGATAGATGCAAATACTATTGAACCACAAAGAAATACCAAGCACTGCAGGCAGCTAAGATTATTTTTATTAATGCTGCTGCTGTGTGGGTATTATTCTGATGGATTTTCCAGTTAGAGCTAACCAGGTGAAAGAAGTCAATGATCAAAATGAGCAGCAGTAAGAGCTCACCCACCCTACCCATGTGAATGATGCAACTCCTCTGCAAGTTCCGCTGTTCTGTGGTATGGTACACTACCTGGCCCAACAGGTGGTAATGTTTTCTATGACTACTTCTTCTACTGTTCAACATGCAATACATTTATTAAACAGAAATAAAAGGCATAAACTGATCACCACCCAGGCAGCCAGTCAGTCATGTCACATTGGTCAACTGCAGTGCAGTCATAAAAATAAAGGTTGCTACTGCCACCTGAAGACCTGATGACACACCATTACATCCTTCTTAGTTCCACAATTGCTGCCATGCCACCCAGTGCCAAATAGTTTAAGTACGTAAAAATTATTAATGTCTGTCTTTCTCCTCTGTTTGGAAAATCTAATCAAAATCATTAACTGCAAAAGGGTATATAAAAATTAAAATATAATAATCTCAGTTCAGTCACTGTAAGTGAAATGTAGTGTTGTTCCAGCCAGGCTAACATACCACACATACACACACACACACACACACACACACAAAATTAATTTACATTTTCTCTGTAATTGGAGCTAAATATCGGGCATGTGAGAAATATATTATGCAAAAAGCATTCGATTTCAGTGTTCAGACTTCTGCTAAGCCATCCATTGTACAAGTATTAAAACAGTAATACTACAGTAAAGTCAGGTCGGTGGTAGAATAATTTTTAATCAATTGCTGAGGACAAAAAAGTGACAAGTAACCATGGTAGTACTGAGGAGAAAAAGCGACAGGTATTAGAAGCAGTAGTAGTAGTAGCAGCCAGCATTTCTCCACCTTTCAGAGAGAGTGGTATACCTAGTACCACCAAATAAATGTGACTTAAAATGCAGTTGCTTGCTTTATTTACACTCTAACTCACTGATGGTATTATTTTTCATCTTTATGTGCTCTTTGTGACCATTAAAGTAATTCTGGCCTGGCCTTGTAGTCCATCCTCCTGAGCTCTGACCTGACTTGATGCAATTAATTGCTGCCTCATGTAGTTGACCCTGTTCACAAAAGATTTTCACCACAGGCACAAACAAAAAAATCTTGAATGTGTTTTGTACATAGGGCCTGCTCACTCAGATTATACATTTCATTCAGGTATCATATTTGAAATTAAAGTGAGGAAAGTTGACTTTTAGAAATGCCAGGTGCTCAGCATTTTCTGTTGTTAAGCAAGATCTTGTGTCAGTAATGACGTTAACAGCAGAGCTAAACAATCATTCTGAAAACATGCTAGTCTGAGGCAATTCATTGCAATGTTTACTAAAGCATGCCACATATATTGTTTGGATGTCCAGTATTGCAAAGGATCAGCATTCCAGCTTATATTGGGCTCTGCATGGTACATTTCAAAAATTGTCTGTGTTGAGGCTGTATTACAAGAGGCAGATGAAGAAGAGGTTACAATTACATCTTCTAAGTGACGCCAGAGACATGATGCTAAACTAAGTGACTGTGGGACAGTGCTATGTTTGGATGGTGGTGAGGAAGAAAATTCAGCTGCAGTGGCTGGTGAGGAAGAGGGAGAAAATGCCTCACCTGTAGAGGATGGGCCATGTAATGCTGTGCTGCGTCATGAAGAAGATTCCGAATATGGTGCTGCTGTCATACTCTGTTCCATGACAGCATGCACCTCATCAATTATTTTTTGTTTATCTTGAAAGAAGTGTCATCATCATCATCATCACTAAATAGTTGCTTCGATTTGTATCATGGAACCAAGACTGTTGCTCTAATGTAGAACTCAGAATGAAGCATTTTACATAGTTTGTCATCTTCTGCAACTTTTTTGATCATACGTCTCATTAGATCTTTTTGTATTTTGGGGAACGACCTTTATGTTTCATCAGCACTACTAGCAGCCTGTATGATCATGGCACTGTCTTGGTTTTCTAACCTTTCCCTAATCAGATGCAACCTGAATTTTAACATTTTTATTCTGAGTATGACCTGGCTCAGAGTTGCTGTGTTTGCACTAACCTCTTTGGTGATTTCCTCAAATGGCTGGAGTAGGAAAATTAGAATCTAAAGCATGGCCCACTGTGGTGAACTAATACAGATGTCTGCATCACCAATTATATTTTCCAAGTTGTATTGTCTGGCAGCTTTCTTTTGTTCCAGCAGCCTTTGGAACATATAAAAAGTCAAATCCATCAAATGGAAATGTCTTGGATAAGTCTGTGCAAAGGTGAACTGTGATCCTGCTGTATTTTTTCCAACAATTGATGGTCTTTGAGTGGCTGAAATGAGTGCATATTCTTTTAGCATTGCTAACAAGAGCCTTAATGTCCCTGTCGTCATTGAGAAAACTGAACTATTACATTTAAGCAATGCACAAAGCAGCAGATGTGAACAAATCCGCCCTCCTACAAGGCCTTCCTCATGTTGGACCCATTATCTGCAACTATAAAGTCAACTGATAGTCCCGGAGAAGTTAGATATTGCTTATTGGTTTTTGAAGCTCTTTATGGATATTGTATGAGGTATGTTCAGATGGAATATAAAACATTCTTAAAACAGCAAACTGCAACGCTTCACAGCCCCCACTTGAATTATCAAAACATGCCCAATGTGCCATGACAGACATGAAGGATTCAGGCTGCAGCTTGTCCAGATATCTGTTGTGAGATACACCACCCTCCCAACAGCACTGCACAAGATGCAGCTTAATTTTTTATATATGACATTGTAAAGATCTGGAATCCCTGTTGTCGAGAAGTATTTCTGAGATGGTATACTATATGAAGGTTCGAGGTACTCAAGCAACCGCATGAGTCCTACGTGTTCAACCACATTATGTGGTAGCAAATCAACAGTTATCATTTATAAACATTTTTTGGTTATTGTAACAGCAACAGTGTGAGTCGTGGCATATTTGGCTTTATGCTTTTATGTTTCTTAGATGGTTAGCTGTCTTTCTGAAGGAGGGGGGACTGTTGAACACATGGTCACTCTCAGCAACAGTTGGAATCCTTCAAATGGGGGCAAGTAGTGGTGGAGGTATTTCCATAGTGCTACAGAGTCTGCCACTGCTTTCATCTATTGGGGTTACCTCTTACTGGAGTGAGCTGTTACTGTGACTTTCTCTTCAAGACTCACAAGAACTGGAGTTCTCAGTAATGTTTCAGTGTCTGTCATTGTGCCTATTCAGTGCTGATGTTCCCAGTGTTCCTTTCTTGTACCCCTGATGGTTGGCTATTTACAAATCTTGCATGTTTCCATCAATTCATTAGAAGCACTAATGGAAAAGTATGACCAAACAAAAGGTGAGATTTTCTTAGTTTTTTTCCCAGGAAGCCACTGCTCCTCAGTCCCTTTTTAAGGTGTTTTTTCCCTCAGATTTTTCTTGGGCTTGCACCTCTTGTGGTTTATTCCCACTGCCCTCTGCCACAACCAAAACATTTCTCTCCATATCTTCCTCATCAGCAATTTCATCCCCTCCTGTTGTAAACCTTCTGCTGCCTGATTATTTTCTTCATCTTTGTTATTAGTACCCTCGTCTGGTTCGACCTCAGAAGAATCAGATGACATAGCATAGTATGCAATGATCCATACCTTTGGTTTCTCTGCGGGTGGTACCCTCTGTTACATGAGGTCCCTGCACTCTGAATGGTACATCCAGAGGTACACCGTAGACAGCTAGTGCTTAGGCATATGTTATACTAACTTAGGGTTAAGGGCATCTACTGTATAAGATTAGATGTCAGGATATTATGCATATTATTGTTATACACTTTGCTTGCCAATACATATATTTTTCTATGTATTTTCTGCGTTTTTCTTACTTATAAGATGTTAGGACATCTGGGTCCTTGGAATGATTATGACATATAAGTCGGCATTGCCACCTTTTGGTGATTTGTACAACTATACTGAGTTACGTAAGACTCTGCACACTGTACTCTTTTGTTTTACAAACTGATGATTACTACAAAATTGTATAATGTTATCTTGGACTGCAGACTCACCTTTAATTAAGACAATAGGGCTCATCTCTGTAATTAGAAATGTTTCTATCCTACAGTAACCATAGCAATTATTATAGGTATATAGTGTGAGACACTGAATCTTATACCTCGGAGACCCCTAGAGACATGAAGAAACCTCGAGGTATAGGGAATGCTTAGCATTGGCTCCCAGTTCATATTGGTAAGAACTGCTTAGGGCAACTGTGATTTATGCTTTAGCAGTAATAAACAAGTTTATTACTCTTATGCAATGTGTCTGTGATTCCTTGCATTCCCAATATTGCCAAGAACCTGAGAGTGAGGTTTACACCTCCTGACAATTGGTGACCATGGACAGGCAATATTTGGTGTTTGTAAGTTTTCACTTGTTGCTTAAAACTCTTACCTTCCCGACGGGGATAGTAGGTTTGCATTCTCGTGACACCTCTCTCATTTTCAGACCACTTTGGTAGTCACTTGCAAGGTCTGGCTACTTTTCTTGGGTGTGGTCGATGCCGACTCGACCCACTCCACTGCGACTTTGAATTGCAAGCCTACCAAGTATACAGTAGCCTGATTGTGTGTAAAGTGTGTCTGCTGTGGATCAATTCATAGCACAGCGCCTTTTTCACAGTTTGATTTTTCGTTACATCCCACACAACGGCCACTGTATCAGATATCTGCATAGAACTGACACTCGATGTCTCTAACTTCCTTGCCTCTGATTGAGGATGGGCTGACTTTGTGCAGGACGCAGGTCAATCTGTAAACCACTTACTGGGGATCTCAACCCAGTATTGGGAGATGAGACAAACAGCCAATAAGCATCATGCCAAATGGCTGTTGGTCGTGACTCTCTATGCTGCTCTGGAAACCTCCCAAGTGAGGTTTGAAACCCTTGATCTGCCGATCTCGTCTCTTAAGCAATAGATGGATTTGCAGAAAACAGAATGTGTTAGCCTGCAGCAGAATTTGGAGTCTGAACTTCAAACACTGTGAAATGAAAAGGATTCACTTTTGCATCATTCTGCACAAGCTGGAGAGCAAGAAATGTGTATGTTGAAGCAGGATTGTGAAAGTTTGAGACAGGATAAGGGACAGGCTTTGAACATGAATGACTTGTTAAGTAGAGTGAATGAACTGTTGAGTGAGGAAATGGGAAAGTTACAGGATGAGATAAACCAAGTACGTAATGACTTAGAAGTGGCTACTAGGGACACTCGAGAAATGAGCGCCGCGTATAGAGTGTAGCAGAAACAAATGCAAGATGAGGTTGATATGGATGTTGCAAATGTGAGTCATACAAAATGTGAATCCAAGATGGCGAAACTGCACCATCAGTGGGAGGTTCTGGCTGGACATGTTAAGGTGATGGGAGGCGTTGCCCCCAACTTACATACGTCATCTGAAGGGGAGATCTCTAATGATGACATTTCACAGTACAATGCCTAGTCACACCCGTACTATGGCCCAGAAACCCCACCCAGCCATCCACAACATGGCAGGTCCCCACAACACCCGCACCATGTCATACGTCATCGACGTCAAGAAGCACATCATGGGAGATGCCAACATGGATGCCCCCATGATGGAGGTGAGCAGGCCCAGACCTGGTCCTGATGGCACCACCGGTGGCCGTAATTAATGTAGAAGACAGGCAGGAGATAGAAGTGCTGGTTGAAATGCAATAGGTAATGTACCTATTCCTGAGAGAAGTAAATGGGCTGTTAAAAACCAAATTAGGCAGCTTCTACAAGAGGCTGGCACTCAGGAAGGCATAGTTCATACTGCAGCAGAAGCCAAAGCCTGGGCCACCCTGGACGGTGCCAGAGGTAACCTACCATCATCAGATCAGCCCAATAATCCCCAACAAATAGCCTACTCTGTTCAGCAGATAGCTGACAGTATCGGTCGGATAAGCCCGTCCACAACCTTAGCTGCCACTTAGAAAAGGTGCATGCCAAATGCAAGATGCTTAGCCTCACTGCAAAATATCAAGTCCAAATACTATGCCAAACTATTGAGCCTGGCTTGTGGGCCAACTCCCTGATGCCATCCACCAGGACAGTAACGCCACCGTTGATGAGGTTGCAGCTGAACTCTTTTCTGCACACAGCCCAGGTGTAGTAGGAGTGATGCTTACATACCCTGTAAAACAGAATGCAAAATAAAATCCAGCACTCACCACCAGAGACTTTGGATGGCCTACCAAGCAGGAAATCACCTTGCCCAAGAAGCTTCAGATGTGGACCTTATTGAATATAAGACCCTGTTCCTTAAGAACATGATCCCTGCAGTGAGAGAAAAAGTAGAACCAACCACTTATCCCTCCATGGAAAGGTTTGCTGACATTCATCAGAAAATCGAGAGAGTTTACCAACTCTACATCCATGATCTGGGCTCTGGTTCCAAGAAAGTAGCTGCTGTGGAGCCTAATCAAGAGACCGTAATGCACTACATGGTGGAAGGGAAGGCCCAACTCATACAGCCCCTCTCCACAGACAACCAACACCCCCAACAGGCCCAACAAAAACAACCACAACAGCAACAGCAGCAATGTGGTGGGAACTGGAACTATCATAAAAACAAAAAGCACCATGAGTATAAAGGCAAACAACAACAAAGACCAGGCCCTTCATATACGGAAATAGCTGAAGAAAATAGGAAGTTTAGAGGACCCCTGGGCAAGTGCGCTCTGTAGCGGATGCTGTTCCTGCTCAGTCCATTGCAGCCATACAACCAGGAACCCAGGCTCCAATGGGCCATGGTGATCCTGGAAGTACAGACCTTCAGGCCCAAACAGGCCTGAACCCAGAAGCACCTCTCTATATAGCATCAGTACAGCATGGTGAAGTGGTTCAGAGGAGCCAGGCCCAACCTCTCCATGCTTCCTCCAGAACAGATTGACAATTACAGGCCCCAGTACAGATTGTAAACAAGCTGGTCTTGGATACAAACGGAAAGCCCTGCACAAAGGCCGAGGTCAGGGCTCCCCTACTTACAGAGTTAGTGGATACAGGCGTGGCTGTCTCTGTATTACATGATAACCACTCAGACACATCTCCTTGGTCCACCAGATGGAGGACCAACATGTCAGGAGTAGATGGCACTAGGTTACCTGCATATCACTCTCTACCTCTACTGGTAGAGTTAGGCCATTTAAAGGCTTCACACACCTTCCAACTGATGGTATTGCATGATCATCCTAGTATCATTGGAATTTACTTTCTTGCCCCACACAGCTGTGTGGTGGACCTAGCTAATATGCTACTGATACAGATTAAGGGCCAGTATCACACTATCTTGATCCCTGACTCACACGTTGTGGCAACAATATCTGCCAGCAACAAGGAGTATGATGTCATAGATTTGTTCAAGAATCATGAGCTTTTTCCAAAGCTCCTACCCAATTTGCAAAGGCATCTGGAAGCATTTGCTATCAACTAGCATGCCTGTGGCAGAATGCACACTGTCATTGAAGTGCCAGGCCCAGCACATGAGAGGCAAAGGCAATACCCTTTTCCATCTGAGGCCTTGCCTTTTCTCAGAGAAACAATAAAATCACTCCTTAACCAAGGGGTAAGCAGAACATGTGTTTCTACTGCCAACTCCCCATAGTGGCCAGTGAAAAAAACCCACAGGCACCTGGAGACTTACTATTGAATACAGGAAACTGAACCAGGTCACCCCTAGTTGCGCTCCAACTGTGGCATCTGTACCTGATGTGCTATGACTTTTGACCCCTGACCTGAAATGGTTTAGCACCCTGGATATTTCCAATGGTTTATGGTCACTGCCATTGACTCCCACAAGTCAATATAAGTTCACCTTCACCTTTGAAGGTAGACAGTACACGTGGACCTGCATACCACAGGGATTCCATAACAGCCTGTCCCTGTTCCATCTGCATATGATGGATGCCCTTGAAGGTTTCTGTACTCCCCAGTGTCTCTTGTAGTATGTGGACAACCTGCTGTTGGAGACTGCCATGCAGGAACAACACTTGGATCTCTTGGATGAACGATTGACTCTCATCCAGAGAACAGGCCTCAAATGTAACCCGGCAAAAGCACAGCTATGTCAGAAAGAGGTACTCTTTCTGGGTCTAAAGATAACTGACCGGGGCCGCAGCTGTAACTGGAAAAAGATACAAGGATTGCGAGACTTGCCAATGTCTACCAGCGTGACAACTCTTGGAAGGTTTCTAGGTATGGTAAACTATTCCAGAGACTTCTGTGATTTTGCTCAGAAGGCTGCTCCTCTGTCTGACTTACTGAAAAAGGACATTCCCTGGACTTGGGGTCCCATACACACCCAGGATGTGATGTCACTGAAGCTGGCATTGGCCTCTGCCCAAGCTCTGGACAACCCAATCCAGCACTACCATTCCATCTGGAATGTGCCATCTCTGATATTGCCATGGCAGCAGTGCTGGCCCAGAAGGTTCATGGTACTCTGAGACCCATTGCTTATGCATCACAGCTCTTGAGCCTAATAGAACAGAAGTACAGCCTTTGTGAAAGGAACCTTCTGGCCACCTACTGTGCTGTCAAGCACTTTCTGTATGTCATTGGGTACTCTCCACTGATTATTAACACCAACCACACCCCAACTACTTTTCTGCTATCAGACAGATTGAAAGATGGTTCAATCTGTAATACCAGGCTGACACTCTGGTCACTTCTTCTCCATGACAGAGACATACAGGTACCAAAATTGCATCTATGCTGGCACATGGACTCCTTTTCCAAGGAGAGCCCCATGACTGTACACTGCAGTCACCTGATCTTCCAGATCCAAGACCGTTCCTCCCTTCCACGCCACAAATACTTGAGATCACCTCATTGTGTCATATTTTTATAGACGTTTCAGCTTCCTACTATCAGTGAGAACAAATTGCAGGGATGGGTATCTTAGTGATTTATCCCTATGGTAACACTGTTAAATTCTATAAGCGGTGTAGTATAATATCATTGCAGTATGCAGAGATGGCAGCGGTGGCCTGTGCCCTCCTGTTCATACTGCATGGAACCGAGGATACCATCATTCTTACAGACTCTAACTGGGTTTGTTGTTCTGTTTCAGAATTTCTTCCTTTCTGGCAGAAGAACTCCTTCCTCTCTTCAGATGGCAGCCCAGTGAAGTATAAAGAACTGGTAATATACATACATTCACCAGCAGAAAGGTTTGCACACAAACTCTATGTACACAAGGTCAAAGCTCATTCCCTAAATGACCCCTACCTTGCCTTCAGTGACACAGCAGACACCCTTGAAAAAGAAGGGACCCGAGGAAGGGACACATAGATGATGGACCATCCAGAGGCCAATGCAGCCGAACACATTGCATCACTCAGGAAAAAGGCTGAACCTTTTTCCCCCTTGGACCTCTCTGCAGCTCAGTATGCTGGCACTGAACTTAAAGAAGTGTTCAGATTGCTTGATAAAGGTACTGAAGAAAAACTTCCCACACATAACCCCTACCGGAGGCATGAAGGTAAGTTACACTTGTCACCAGATGACAAGCTCTTCTGGTACCAGCCATATGATTCCACCAAGTTGTGGGTGTTCCACAGACACCTTAGGTCTGAGTTCTTGCACCAAGTGCATGATACACCCACTGGTGGACACCAGGGAGTGGAAAATGCCCTCCAAAGGCTCAAGACCACTGCTTGGTGGCCTGGTGTCACCAAGGATGTTAAACAGTACATTGATAACTGCCTTATTTATGCACAAAACAACCCCATTCCCCCCAAATGAAATGCCAAACTCCTACCACAAAGACATTATGGACCTTGGCATGCCATACAGATTGATTTAATTGGTCTCTTGACCAACACCAGCAGAAATAATAAGTATGCTCTTGTGGTAACTGATCTTTTCTCTAAGTGGGTCAAAGCTTTCCACACCAAGACATACACTGCTAAAACCACTGCTAAAATCCTGGTTGAACAAATTGTCTCCAGGTGGGGCGTACCTCTTAAGGTAGTCTCAGACAAAGGAACCAGTTTTACAGGTGAGTTGATGAAAGAATCCCTTGAACTCCTTGGAGTTCAACAGAAGTTCCACATACCCTACCACCCTCAATCTTCAGGTCAAGTAGAGAGAGTCAACATACGGATTAAGCAAATGCTTTCCAAATTCATTGAGGATAATCCCAAAATCTGGGATTCCCTATTGCCAATACTCCTTATGGCAATTATGGGCACAGCCTCAGCCACCACCTAGTTGACACACTTCGAGATGATGACTGGAAGACAATTGAGATTACCTGAACTCCTGTTATTTGACCTGCACACCCCAACTGCAGACCATGTGTCTGTAGATTAATATGAGGAAAAACTCAGAAAAAAACTCATATATACACACACTTGTATGCTGCCAATTGCATTGGCAAGGCCCAGCAACAGTCCAAAATACAGTTTGACACACACACCCAAGTAGTGGATTGGCAGGTTGGAGATCAGGTAATGGTCCTCTGATTTGTGCAGCCCATACTCTCCTCCAATAAGTGGGAAGGCCCTTATCCCATTGTCAACAAGCTCAATCCAGAATTCTATCAAGTAAGACTCCTGTAAAACAAGAAACTGACTGACAAATGGTTACATGCTAACCAGCTGAAACTGTATAAAGGAGCTCAATTACTTTTTCTCACCCCACTGGATGGAATAGTTCTAACCTACTAATGTCTGATTTTGCTTTTGAGATACATGGACAAGATGGCTATCTTGTTCCATTTTCTCCTCATCTCAGGAATTATCCCCTGGATTCAAGGCATGGTACAGAACCTACTACCACACCTTGATTATCCAGCATCTGCTCCAGAGGGAGTATTCATCAAAATACCTTATAGTTTGATTATTGTCCTGGAAGATTCCAATGCTTACCTTACTGCCTCAGTTGTTGCTCCTAATAAATCTACCATACAAATTGACTGGCAAACCACATCGCAAGGACAAATTCTCCCTGTGGCCAAACTCTCCAAGAGAACTTTTCAGGGTTGGCCCAATGCTAAATTATCCAAATGGTTCTCTGTCCTTGCTGTAAACTGCTCTTAGATGTTCTGGTTTATACAATATTGCTACTTTAATTGATCCTGCGTTTTGTAATTCTTTGTCTAGGGACTCCACTCAAAAATTTTGTGCTGTACATAACATGGCCTCTGCTGCCATATAACCCCCTTTGCTACCACCCACTGACAAACTGCTTTTGGAATGTCCAAAGCACACCCCTGGTCCCCACAGTGGTCTCACAGCCACTGCTTTGCCTGGTCCATTGATTAAAAATTTACAATTTATGCAAATACCTGTGTTGTTTAATTTTACTTACTGGAATATGAAAGAATTTGGTATGTGTCACAATGCTAACACATCGGCATTTTATAGTATGTTATTGCTTGATAGTTTAGCAGCATTTCAGATTCGTACTTAAGACCCTATTGCCAGAGTACATACCACCGAGCATAGATGCAACTTCAGGAGAAAACGCAATCCTGATGGTCAAAGTCATAAACGTAATACACGTGAAGTTGACAGTTCTGATGTCACTGGTCCAATAGACACTGTCACCAGTCTCTTTGGTATGGCTATGTCTATCTGGAATAAGGCAGACATTGCTGCTATTAAATCTCATTCAGCCAAATGTCAGACTGATTTGGTAAACAATATATTACCCCCATTATTGCATGGTGTGGATGGCCTTAGTCAAGAAGAAAGATACACTGTTTACAATATGCACAACATTGCTAAGGCATTTACTGATTCTTAGGACAAGATTAACGCACTCATTGTGCAGAATAACAAAGAAGCAGATAAACAATACATTGCTAGAGAAATTCTATGCTCAGCTTATGGCTCATACATTATTACTACCATCAATAACCTCTTCCATGATCTAGAATCTCGAAGAATCCCTGATATTATTCATGACAGACGTATTTCCAAATGGTATTGTCCGCGTTGTAAAACCCCTGGTTGTATTGCTCTGTGTATGCAACAATCTCTCACTATTTCTCTTTCTACAGCTAGAAATTTGGGTTTTATGACCAGACACCCTAAAACTGGTCCATGTTTTACTTCTATGTAATGTTCTATCAAAGATACAATGTTTATTTCCTTTACTGATTCTTTACCATGCTTTGATCCCACTACAGCTTTGTTTGACAAGACTGCTGCTGTACACTCCATCGGGCACCTTGATGACGACATCTACAGAGAACACCTGGGCTTGCCTCCTCTGTTGGTTTTCCATCCTTTCCTGGATGCCTGGGTTGCTCTGCACACAGATTGCTGTGCTAAGAAACAGCATATCTGCTTGTGTTGATGTGATGTATTTTATGTTATTAAACCTGTATGTGGTTATGCCCCCGACAGTATTGACTGGTCCTTTTCCATGGATGATGATATCAGCACTAATGGCACAGATTTTTTGGACTCAACATTGGCTCCAGATAAACTTTATCTATCTTATCATGAGGAGGTTCATTGCCTGTCAACAAGGATTTCCAAGATGACCAACACCTGCCCGGTACAGTTGCTAAAGTGGTGTCTCCCCACTGTTAAAATGCAGTATAACTCTGATGGGGAGTACTGTGTGGTCACAAACTATAAGTCATACACGTATGAAAGTGAGACATGTGTTATTGATTTTCCCAACTTTTGTTTTGTTCCCCACCAGAAGCCTGTCATTCGACATCCTGTTATTACTCCGTCCCCCTTATGGATGCATACATCATTGATGGTAACCCCGATTATCTGCTTACCCTTTCTCAATATCTCCCTTATTTTAATGTACATGTAGAACCATTATCACTTACATTAAAATCACTTTTAGAGAGAAAAGACACCCACCTCATCCACATCAGCAATAATATGACCGAAGCTAATGAAACTATCCTTTCATTGATTAATGATGGCAATATGAATGATGCATTAACCAACACTTGGTTAGAGATTACTTTTAAAGGTTTTGCTATTATTCAAGCATTTTTGATATTTTTCTTGATTCGTATGCTATGCTGCCTACGGCGCACACTGTGCCAACACCGTGAGCACCAGGAGTTCCTTTACAAAGTTCACGCGTCAGGTTTGTGAACGGTCCCTGCTCCCTAACCTTTCCCTAGATTTGCCTGTATTGCCTTTGGAGGCAAAAAAGGGGGGCATGTTTCCTGAGGTCCCTGCAACCTGATTGGTACACCCAGAGGTACACTGTAGACAGCTAGTGTTTAGGCATATGTCATACTAAGGGCATCTACCGTATAAGAGTAGATGTTAGGATATGTACGCATTATTGTTATACACTTTGCTTGCTAATACATATATTTTTCTATGTATTTTCTGTGTATTTCTTACTGATAAGATGTTAGGACATCTCTGTCATTGGAATGATTATGATATATAAGTCGGCATTGTCACCTTTTGGTGATTTGTTCTGCTACACTGAGTTATGTAAGACTCGGTACATTGTATTCTTTTGTTTTACAACCTGATGACTACTACAAAATTGTATAATGTTATCTTGGACCATGGAGCCACCTCTAATTTAGCCAATATGGCTCATCTCTGTAACTATAAATGTTTCTATCTTACAGTAACCATAGTAATTAATATAGGTATATAATGTGAGACACTGAGTCTTATACCTCGGAGACCCCAAGAGACATGAAGAAACCTCAAGGTACAGGGAACACTTAGCATTGGCTCCCAGTTCATATTAGTAAGAACTGCTTAGGGCAACTGTGATTTATCCTTAGGCAGTAATAAACAAGTTTATTACTCTTTTGCAAGATGTTTGTGATTCCTTGCATTCTCAATATTGCCAAGAACATGAGAGTGAGGATTAGACCTCCTGACATCACCAACCCTTTGGTTTTAACTACATAACTTTTTTTTTACTTGGGACTGATCCAACAGATGCACCTTTTTTGGGTTCAAGCATTCACTTGGAAGACAAAACTTTAGACGTGTACAAATCACTTTATGGAATTTTGTTTTGTTTAACCTTTGCAGGCTGACTGCTGTCTTTTGCAGTGGCATTTGCTGCACTGCCTTTGTGAAAAGAATGCACCTCATCAACACTTTGATCTGTTTTTATCTTATTCTAAGTGTAAAAAAAATGTCCCTCTTCCTAACATCCTCTGATGACTCCCACTCACACCCACAGGCCAAGGAGAGATTTATAGTTGACAGTCCTGAATTTGAATTGTTCATGATTGTAGTAGTACACAGCACACCATAGTCCATCACCACTTCCTTTCAAGCTTAGCTGAGTGACTCCTGCTACAGTTACCATTCAGTGACTTACTCAACAGTGTCTCTCAGAATTTAAATTGGTGATGCAGACATCTGGTGCATGGCCACAAGCACAGTCTCACATGGCTTAGTCAATGCTTATACATAAGAATAAACTAAGAAAGATAATGAGGAGGAATAATGGATGAAATGACTGAGTGATGATGATTGATGATTATGACACTTGTGTGTTCTTTTATTACTTGTGTTGTAGTGTGCACAGAGTGGTACAGGTCACAAAATCAGAATATCTCCTGGGCCCTTCCACAGCCAGCAGCACATGTGCAGTAACTTATCTGTTGTTTGTCAGAAACATTTTTTTTTTTATTTTTAATATATGAAGTCATGAATAAATGTTAGTGAGGGATCATGATTGACTGGCACAAGTCAAAGATTTATTTTGCCAGCCTGCCCCTTCCCCTGTACACACAGCCACATTGTGGCCAGGAATAGCAACAAAATCTTTTATTTGGGATTTATGGGACTGTAACATTTCTCATGCGCCCCAATCTCTCTCTCTCTCCTCAGGATCTGGAATGGATGGCACTAGTCAAAGATTTTTCTTGTCAGATTGCTGGTGCCCTTACTCACATATACTCACAACCACATTGAGGCCTGGAAAATAAATAAAATCTTTTATTTGGGATTTCTGGGACTGCAAAAATTTTCATTCATACCTAATAGACTCTCTATCTCTAAACTGGATCTGGAAGGCACACATCAAAGATTTATTTTGCCAGCCTGCCCTTGCCCTTCAAATATAGCCACCTTGAAGGCAGGAAAAGGAAAGAAAAAATACTTTTATTTGATATTTCTGGGACTGCATACTTTCTCTTCCCCCCAGTCTCTCTCTCTTTCATCTCTGGATCTGGAATGGATGGCTCAAGTCAAAGATTTATTTTGTCAGCCTGTCCTTGTCATACACACACTCACGCTGCCACATTGAGGCTCACAAAAGAAGAAGAAACTTTTATTTGGGATTTCTGGGACTGTTAATTTTATCGTGCCCCCCCAATAGTCTCTGTTACTCCTCTATATCAGGATGGCACAAGTCAAAGATTTATTTTGCCAGCCTGCTCTTGTCCTGTGAACCCAGCCACATTAAGAGGCCAGGAGAAGAAAAAAATTAGTTATATGTGGGATTTCTGGGACTGTAGAATTTCTAACACACAACCCCTCCATAGTCTCTCTCTCTCAGTCTCTCCTCTGCATCTGGTATGGCACAAGTCAAAAGTTTATTTTGCCAGCCTGCCCTTGCCTTATACATACTCACTCAGCCATTGAGGTCAGAAAAAGAAAAGAAAAATCTTTCATTTGGGATTTCTGGGACTGTAACATTTCTCATCTACCCCATAGTCTCTCTCTCTCTCTCTTCCCCCTCTGGATTTGGGATGGCACAAGTCAAATTTTTTTTTGATTCCTGACTTTACCCTGTACTACACACAGCCACATTGAGGCCAAGAAAAAAAAAACTTTTATGTATTTATTTCACTGTAAAATTTCTCTTGAGCCCCCAGTAGTCCCTCTCTCTCCTCTGGATCTAAAAAGACACAAGTCAAAGATTTTGCAAACCTGCCCTTGCTCTGTGTACACAGAGCTACACGGTCTGAGGCTAAGAAAAGAAAAAAAAACTTTTATTTAGGTTTTTCTGGCACTGAAAATTTTCTCTTTAGCCCCCAATAGTCTTTCCCACCCTCCTCTGGATTCTGGAATGGATCAAGTCAATGATTTTGACAGACTTCCCTTACTCATTGTACTAACCACACTGTTTGATACTAAGAAAAGAGAAAAAAAACTTTTATCTGGGACTTTCTGTAACTGTAAAATTTCTCTAGGGCCCCAGTACTCAGTCTCTGTCTCTCTCTTTCTCTATCTCTCAAATGGAGGATCTTCTAGATTCAATTTCTGTATGGCACAAGTTAACAATTTCTTTTGCCAGCCTGCCCTTGCCCTGTAGTACACTGCCTGCCACACTGCCTTTTTTGCCTGGTTTGCATCCCCCTTCCCCTGGCAGCCACCCACTGTCTCTCTCCTTTCTTGGATTCCTTTCCTCTCCCTCCCCCGACAATGACTTTGTCTCACCACTCAGTAAGTCTCCTCTTCTCTCTTTCTTTCCTCCCCTTCAGCTCTGCTTAACAAATAGGTTATTTTTAATTTTTTATTTAGTTTCTCTCTGTGGTGTGCAACTGTAGGCTCTGCTCTGCAGCAGCAAGCTCCTCAACTGTTTGCCAAATTGTTTTGGCTCGCATTGTGCATTCACCATGGTTGTATACCATGAGTGTGTCACATTACTGACTGTCCTGCTCTGTTACCTGATTAGATGCCACCAGCCACCTGTACATGGAGTGATCTTGCTGACAGCATCCCAATGGCAACAATATACTGAATAGCACTCCACAAAACTGGGCTTCTGTGGTGATGTCCATATTTACCTGAGTCTGTGGATTACAGGTTGATGAGGGGGTCCTGATCTCACATGAAACAGTCCACCCAGCCCTAATTCTTGTCTCACAAAACATGTTGAGATTAATGAACTGAAGATAAGCTTCCCAAGAGTAATTTCAAATTAATTTAATAACTATTTTCTTGCTTTTGGCTTGAATCTGATGACCCCAACCCAGACATCTTCCTATAGCCAGCACACCTTCTGTAAATGAATCCTTGTCTTGTAAGCTGACTCCTTTTACTGCAGTGGAAGTATGTATCATAGAAACATAGAATTTGAAGGCTGATAAGGACCACTTGGCCCACCCAGTCTGCCCATTTCCCTACCTAATGGATAGGCTGCAGATCCTAGTTAACCAGCAGCCTACTTCTTTCTACCCCAACCCCTAGAATTGCCTTATCATTGTCCCATACATGCATGAATTCAACCACTGATTTTGACTCCACAACCTCCTCCAGAAGACTATTCCATGCATCCAAAACCCTGTCTGTGAAAAAAATACTTCCTTACGTTACCTCTGAGCTACCCCCTCTATCTTCAAATTGTGCCCCCTTGTTCTTGCACACTTTTTTTTTGAAAGATGCTACCCTCTTGGACTTTGTTGATTCCCATGAGGTACTTGAAAGTTTCTATCTTGTCCCCCCTCTCCCTCCTTTCCTCGAGGTTATACATGTTAAGCTCCTTTAGTTCCTCTTCATATATTTTCTTGTGCAGACCCTGCACCATTTTAGTTGCCCTCCTCTGGACAGCTTCCATCCTGTCTATGTCCTTGTGGAGATTGGGTCTCCAGAACTGTATGCAGTATTCCAGATGGGGTCTCACCAGCTGTCTGTACAGAGGGATAACAACTTCCTGTTTTCTACTGGTAATGCCTCTCTCTGTGAATCTTAGTATCTCCCCAGTCCTCCTTACTGCCCTCTCACATTGCTTGCACACCTTTAAGTCATCTGATATGACTACCCCAGGTTCCTTTCTATTTTTGTTGTTGTTAGTATCTCACCACCCATTGTGTACTCTTCCCCTGGGTTTTTGTTCCCAGGTACATTTCCTTGCACTTCTTATCATTGACTCTAAGCTGCCATACATTTGACCATTCCTTTAACCATGCCAAGTTTCTTCTTATCCTTTCCACCCCATCTTGTGGCTGACACTGGACTCAAGAAAGTCTGAGGGCTTGATGGTATTTCTCCAAAACTTCTGAGATATGGGGCTTGATTTTCAAAGCCCCACTTTTAATGCAAGGTGCCTGCATCATAGGAATTGCTGCAAGAGACATCTTGTGTCAAATGTTGCAGTAATCCAAATTTTTAAAAACAAGCTGTGTTGAAAATGGGAGGCCATGTGGCAAACCA
Organism: Neoceratodus forsteri; assembly: GCA_016271365.2. NCBI lineage: Eukaryota > Metazoa > Chordata > Ceratodontiformes > Ceratodontidae > Neoceratodus > Neoceratodus forsteri. The sequence goes on from CM057452.1 coordinate 1,410,326,193, forward strand.
GCCCTGTGCCACCTCTGTGCCCTTAAGTGGTGGGGCACCATTTTGTAAGGGGTCTTGTGCCATGGCAGGGCTGCTGCATTCCCTAAATCAGGAGTTTGAAAGCCCTACTGTGGCCTCAAGGTGTGACTGTGGTTACACCAGCCATAAACTGGTCTAACAGTTCTTGTACTACACATCAGGATGGTACTGGATGGAGGGAAAAGACACCCCAAGGCTCAAGTGGGATCCATGCAATGGTAATAGCCCTTCCTAGTGGGGTCTGCTGTACCAGCCATCAGTGCGCCATGCAGCACTGCTGGGATATTCATAGACTATCTGAGGATGGATGCCCTTATTTGCTGGTCATGATCCTCTACTGGCATGACTACTCATAGCAGACCCTGACTGCTGTTGCACATCATGGAAACCCTGGAAGTACACCTGAATCCCCATCATTCAGTTGTGTGGTTGTTCAGGAACAGCATGACTGTCTGACCTGTCATGACCCTGATTGCCAGATCTGTGTGTGATGACATTGTTGTTACTGCCCTCATGACACAGGTGCCATAGCTGCAATGGTTAGAAAGAATGCTCCTGGCATGATAATACTTATACAGGTGTGTAGCAGCGTTATTTTGCTTACTGTACATACTGTGTGATAGTGCACATTACCAGGTATGGTGGGTGACATCAGGGCCATTGCTAGGATTTTCACAAGGGGGGTTCTTTTTATGCAGTCCAACTTTTTTAAAAAAACTGTGGATCTTAGGGCCACTAGTACCCCGAAAGCCGTGGAATCCTAGAATTGCTCTGTGGTGCATTTTGCAGCTTGTTTTGAAGCTAAAGAAGTCATATTGGAGATCTCCTACATGCCTTGCTCTAAAAAAAATGATCTGGCTGGCTGCAGGGTGCATACATATGTATTCAGTACTGGAGGGCAGAAAGATGCTGTTAATGTAATATACCTAAGACATTGTCTCAGATGTATTATGTTATGAGGTTTAATCTCTGCAGCTGTATCTACTAGTGTGTAGGAAAGGGGTCTGGGGGCTGCTTGGCCCCTGAAGCTTTGGGGTACTAGATACTCTGTGGCTAATTTTGTAGATTTTAAACCAGAATAACTCATCTGTGAGCCCCCCTCCACCTCCTGCTCTAAGGACAATTATTACTATCTGGGTGGCTCAGATTGTGTGTGTGTGTGTATTTATAAAATGGGAAGCAAAGTAAATAACAAATCCAGCATTCTGACTGTATAAAACACATCACATGACCATGCATCTATCAGAGCATGACTGTACACCTGCACTTTTACCCCCCTACAAAACTATTTTGCCATTTTATAAGATAGCTAACCCACTCTAGGATGTGCGGTTGCGCTCTGATATACACATGCCTTTGGTGGTTGATGCACTCGGCCTGCGGACTCATGCTTAACAATGCACACCAAGGCATGCGTATATCAGAGCGCGACTGCACACCTTAGAGTAAGTTATCTATTACATATGTAGATATATAGATAGATAGATATATAGAGAGAGCAAATGCTAAAGCACTGAACCTCAATACAGAGTCTGCAGCTGGTTTAGTCTGGGTATAGTACACTACTAACTTACTGCAGTGCTGGCTTGCTACTAGGGCAGTGGTCTAGGTCTGATAGGCCACAGAAACCATGGGCTATGGTATGCTCAGTGGTGCACTTTTGTGGCTTATTTTAAGTCTAAATAACTCATATCTGAACTCTCTCTAACCCTTGTTGTTACCCCCACCAACCACAACTCAATATACCATTTAAGTAATTGAGTCAGTGCAGCATGGCCTATAGCAAGGCTAGCAGGATACTGGGATGTATTGGTAGGGGGTATTGATAGCAGAAGAAAGGAGGTAACACTTCCCATCTACAGATCCCCGGTGAGGCCTCACCTAGAGTACTGTGCCCAGTTCTGGAGTCCTCACCTCAGAAAGGATAAGGATAGGTTGGAGACAGTGCAGCACAAAGTAACTAAAATGATTCAGGAACAGCAGGGAAAATCCTATGAGGAGTGCCTCAAGGCACTAAATATATACTCATTGGAGACCAGAAGGGAGAGAGTGAGGAAGTACTACTTTATGGAAAAGGTGGTGGAACTTAAGAACAGTCTGTCAGCTAAAATGTTGGGTGTAAAAACAGTCAGAGGATTCAAGCAGGGGCTAGGACATAATGACAGGAATAGTGGTTACCGGAGGCAACAGGACCAAGGAGGTGACTAGAAGAGGACAGGGAGGGTTAGTACCCAGGAGAAATTGTAGGTTCCAGGGATTATAGGGAACTTGGGCAGACTGGATGGACCTCTGGTCGTTTTCCGCCGCCATTGCCTATATTTCTATGTTTCTATTCCAGGCACCCTGCTTGGAAAAAAATCTGTAACGTAAGTCTTAGTTCAATATCGAGTACTACAATTGTTGCCCCCACTCCATTCTCCAATGTGGTAGGTATGACAAAGGGAGTGAGGTGAAATGTAATTCGACAGCGGTGGGGATTTTCAGTGCAAAGTTACCATCTCCTAAATGCCTACCCCCTATCTCCCAACCCCACCCCACCATGCTTCCAAAGTACAGTGGGTATGTTCAAAACAGTGAATTGTAGCAACAAATGTCAATCTATTGGCACTTGGTCATCTGGAGAAAACACATCACAACTTATTTGATTTAATGGCATATGGCACAGATGACACAGACCAAAGTGGTACTGAATGTCCATGAAAATGGGACCACAGTGAAGACCTCTCTGAACAGCACAATTAATGAGATGGCAGTGCAGATCCCAGCCAGAACCTTCCAAACACTTGCATTGCCTTTCCACGGTGGCACCTCTTTTGTTTTACTTTTGAAAAGTTAAAACAGGCATATGAAACATGACAACTTTGCTTTTTGTATAGAGGGGAATTTAAATAATTTATTTCTACATTTTCAGCCTGCCACCTGAAGAACTCTCTTGCACAACTGTACAGCCTGTCCCTTAATATACAGTTATTAAGGGATACATCTTCAGCAATAGTGGCCAGCAAAATTTACCTGCCTGTGACTGATAATATTATAAGTAGAAGTCCTCTGCTTCTTTTTTGGTCACCTGGTGATGTCATCTCTGAGCCTGCCACCATGCTTCATCTTCCTCCAGTGCTAACTGACACTAGTGTGAATTGTAGGCAGTGGCCATGCTGTATTGAGGTCACATTAATGATGCTGATGTGAGCTCCAACTGGCCAGCCAGTCATAAGGGGAGTGTGCAGAGAAAGACTCACAAAGCAGCTCCAGTCATCTTACTGGTACTGAGGGAGCTGATTGGCAGCAGAAGGAAGGAGGGCACATGCAGAGAGAAAGTGCTGGGGTTCATCATGTGTGCATTAGCACTCTGTAACAGTAAAAATTAAACAGAAAGGATGAAACTTTTTTTTTACAAATAATGAAAAATAAAGGGGGAGTTTCAAAAGGGGGTTCTTTTGAACCAGACGAACCCCCGCAATGGCTATGGACATACATTTAAACACCGACACATTATGGGGTGTTTGTAATGGTTTCCACTGCAGGTGAACCCTGACAAGCTGAGCCTTGCAGATGCTCTATATGGCAATCAGAGACTAACAAACAATTGACTATGTGGTTGTTGTGCATGTAACCCACCAGCCCTGGCACAGGACATTGCTAACACAGCACAGTACAAGACCCAGAATGGGGCTTCCACACACCTCTGTGTGTCCTGTATTTTCTTTTATTGTGTAATCATTCTCACCATCATGGTTAAGCCACCCTCTGAGTGGCTCTGCAGGACTGATAGGCATACAGTGCCAGACAGCTGTATCCAGCAATGTGGCATGGTGCACCAACCTACTCTGCCACAACATAGCCTAAATAGCCACTACAACAAGGCACCTCATGGTGTCCTACTATGGCTTGGGGATTGTATAGTCTTACCCACCTCCCAAATCTTATCCATTGACAACTTTCTGATGGTTAGGGGGACAATGGAGCCCTCTGTCAAACACCTCCAGTGTGCCACCTGTTTGGCACACCATTCCACTTATGGCAGGTCCCGGGACTTTGGCACTGGGACCCTTGGTGTACTAGAGTTTGGCACATGGTCCCTGGCACACCCAGAGTTTGCCAGAGGTGGAGGTTTGGCACAAATTGCACCAATCTAAGGGTGCTTTGAAAATCAAGCCCATGCTTTCACTGTTGTTTGTTATCCTTTGTCTTACTTGTTTAATATATCCATTTTTACAGGTACATTACAGGACTTATGGAAATTGGCATAAGTTATTCCTGTTGAAGTCCAGAAACAAATCACTTGTTTTTCATAAACTGGCACATTTACCTTCTCCCTACTGTGTCAAAGGTTTTAAAGACTCTTAGAAAAACAGTTTCCAAATTATGAAATTTCAATAATCATACAGCATTGGTGAATTTCAATCTGGCTTTAGATTCCTCCATTGCTCCATGCACTAATGGTCAAAGTAATAAGTGAACTCCAAACAGTAACTGACAGAATTTCTATGGCTGAGGCAATTTTTATCGATCTCTCCAAGGCCTTTGACACAATAAACCACAAATTACTATTACATAAATTGAGTTTTCTGTGTCTCAGTTCACAACTTCGTAGTTGACTGGACAGCTATTTGCTTAACAGATGCCAGATGGTCTTTATTAAGGAGCTCCTGACACAGTTGAGACAACTCTAAAAAATGTATATTCATTCATAACTTGAGCTTATAGTTTGTATTTTATTCTGTAATTCTCACCCTTATTTCCTTAATACTAAGGGTATTTGCATGAATACAGTATCTCTGCCCTTTTAGGTCTGGCTGCCTGCCTACACCTGACATCATAATTCTGTTTATGACATCAAAATATGTTGCTGTGGAGAAAATGGTGATGTCATAAACAAGGGATTGTGATGTCCTGTGAAGAGAAGCTAGCAGTGCAAATATAGTCTAAGGGACAGGGATCTTGTTTTCATGCAACTGTTTTCAGTAATAAAGAGAATGGGGAATTAATTACTGAAATATTTGAAGTAGGGGAATTAATTACTGAAAATATATGAAGTAATAAAGACAAGCATTTGTCAATGTCTAATGTTGGCTTGCTAGTATTGGCATTGGTAGTGCAGGAGTTAGAGAGATGCATAATAGGAATGGCAGTGAAGTATTGAACTAATGCCAAACCTCAACCTCATCCTGCAGAGACTGACAGGCATTGGGGGTGTGCCTTTGGATTATTGGTCATAACGCTCATGCCATTCCACCTCACCCCACCCTGCAGACACCAATAGGTGTCATGGCATGCCTTGGGGTCTTCGACCCTTATGCTCACTTCATTCCATAAGGAAAGAAGATGAAATGGTGCACAGGCCAAACAGAAATAATTTAATACATTGTATAAACATGACAGTAAAACTGCTAAATAAAAGCAAAAGTTAATTACTAGTTTCTCCCTGAATCATGTTATGATCTGCTATGTGTCTTGTTGTTGTAACTAACTGGTACTATGAAATGTAATTATGTTCCTTCTATCTGTGGTGCTGCAATCAACTGTAATTTGTGTGCTGTAGTACCTCATTGTATGTAACCTACTGTACTCTGTCTGCCACTATTATATAAGCTGTATATAACTGTGCCTATTGAATGTAACTAATTCCTGGTCACCCCTGAAAAAGGGACGTCTGGTCTCAGTGGGTTTACCAGGTAATCAAAACGCTATAAATAAATAAATAAATAATAAAAACTAGTAGCTACTTCATGGCTGACCTGTACTGGTAGCAACAGCATCCTGCATATCCTGCTTGGGCCCATGACATGAGCATGCTGGAAGAGAGAGAGAGAAAGAGAGAGAGACAGATAGATGCAAATACTATTGAACCACAAAGAAATAGTAAGCACTGCAGGCAGCTAAGATTATTTTTATTAAAGCTGCTGCTGTGTGGGTATTGTTCTGATGGATTTTCCAGTTAGAGCTAACCAGGTGAAAAAAGTTAATGATCAAAATGAGCAGCAGTAAGAGCTCACCCACCCTACCCAAATGAATGATGCAACTCCAATGCATGTTCCACTGTACTGCGGTATGGTACACTACCTGGCCCAACAGGTGGTAATGTTTTCTATGACTACTTCTTCTACTGTTCAAAATGCAATACATTTATTAAGCAAGAAATAAAAGGCATAAACTGATCACCCCCCAGGCAGCCAGTCAGTCATGTCACATTGGTCAACTGCAGTGCAGTCATAAAAATAAAGGTTGCTACTGCCACCTGAAGACCTGATGACACACAATTACATCCTTTTTAGTTCCACAATTGCTGCCATGCCACCCAGTGCCAAATAGTTTAAGTACGTAAAAATAATTAATGTCTGTCTTTCTCCTCTGTTTGGAAAATCTAATCAAAATCATTAACTGCAAAAGGGTATATAAAAATTAAAATATAATAATCTCAGTTCAGTCACTGTAAGTGAAATGTAGTGTTGTTCCAGCCAGGCTAACATACCACACATACACACAACACACACACACACAAAATTAATTTACATTTTCTCTCTAATTGCAGCCAAATATCGGGCATGTGAGAAAAATATTATGCAAAGAGCATTCAATTTCAGTGTTCGGACTTCTGCTAAGCCATCCATTGTACAAGTATTAAAACAGTAATACTACAGTAAAGTCAGGTCGGTGGTAAAATAATTTTTAATCAATTGCTGAGGATAAAAAAGTGACAAGTAATCGTGGTAGTACTGAGGAGAAAAAGCGACAGGTATTAGAAGCAGTAGTAGTAGTAGCAGACAGCATTTCTCCACCTTTCAGAGAGAGTGGTATACCTAGTACCACCAAATAAATGTGACTTAAAATGCAGCTGCTTGCTGTATTTAGACTCTGACTCACTGATGGTATTATTTTTCATCTTTATGTGCTCTTGGTGACCATTAAAGTAATTCTGGCCTGGCCTTGTAGTCCATCCTCCTGAGCTCTGACCTGACTTGATGCAATTAATTGCTGCCTCATGTAGTTGACCCTGTTCACAAAAGATTTTCACCACAGGCACAGAAAAAAAATCTTGAAAGTGTTTTGTACATAGGGCCTGCTCACTCAGACTATACGTTTCATTCAGGTATCATATTTGAAATGAAAGTGAGGAAAGTTGACTTTTAGAAATATCAGGTGCTCAGCATTTTCTGTTGTCAAGCAGGATCTTGTGTCAGTAATGACGTTAACAGCAGAGCTAAACAATCATTCTGGAAACATGCTAGTCTGAGGCAATTCATGTACTTCACTGCAATGTTTACTAAAGCATGCCACATATATTGTTTGGATTTCCAGTATTGCAAAGGATCAGTATTCCAGCTTATATTGGGCTCTGCATGGTGCATTTCAACAATTATCTGTGCTGAGGCTGTATTACAAGAGGCAAATGAAGAAGAGGTTACAATTACGTCTTCTAAGTGCCCCGGAGACACAAGGCTAAACCTGGTGACTGTGGGACAGTGCTATGTTTGGATGGTGGTGAAGAAGAAAATTCAGCTGCATTGGCTGATGAGGAAGAGGAAGAAAATGCCTCAACAGTAGAGGATGGGCCACATAATGCTGTACTGCGTCATGAAGAAGGTTCGGAATTTGGTGCTGCTGTTATACTCTGTTCCATGACAGCATGCACCTCATCGATTATTTTTCGTTTTGTTTATCTTGAAAGAAGTGTCATCATTATCACTAAATAGTTGATTTGATTTGTATCATGGGTCCAAGATTGTTGCTCTAATGTACTACTCAGAATGAAGCATTTTATACAGTTTGTCATCTTCTGCAACTTTTTTGATCATACGTCTCATTAGATTTTTTTGTATTCTGAGGAACAACCTGTATTTTTCATCAGCACTACTTGCAGCCTGTGTGATCATGGCACTGACTTGATTTTCTAACCTTTCCCTAATCAGAGTCAACCTGAATTTGAACATTTTTTATTCAGAGTATTTCCTTGCTCAGAGTTGCTGTGTTTGCATTAACATCTCTGGTGATTTCCTCAAATGGCTGGAGCAGGAAAATTAGAATCTCCAACACGGCCCACTGTGTTGAACTAATACAGACATCTGCATCACCAATTTTATTTTCCAAGTTATATTGTTTGACAGTTTTCTTTTGTTCCAGCAGCCTTTGAAACATATAAAAAGTCAAATTCCATCAAATGGAAATGTCTTGGATAAGTCTATGCAAAGGTAAACTGTGCTCCTGCTATATTTTTTTCCAACAAGTGATGGTCTTTGTTTGAGTGGCTGAAATGAGTGCATATTCTTTTAGCATTGCTAACAAGAGCCTTCATGTCCCAGTCATCATTGAGAAAACTGAACTATTAAATTTAAGCAATGCACAAAGCAGCAGATGTGAACAAATCCCCCCTCCTCCAAGGCCTTCCTCATGTTGGACCCATTATCTGCAACTATAAAGTCAACGGATAGTCCCTGAGAAGTTAGATATTGCTACATTGGTTTTTGAAGCTCTTTATTGATGTTGTATGAGGTATGTTCAGTTGGAATATAAAACATTCTTAAAACTGCAAACTGCAATGCTTCACAGCCCCCACTTGAATTATCAAAACATGCCCAATGTGCCATGACAGACATGAAGGATTCAGGCTGCAGCTTTTCCAGATATCTGTTGTGAGATACACCACCCTCCCAACAGCACTGCACAAGACGCAGCTTAATTTTTTTATATATAAAATTGTAAAGATCTGGAATCCCTGTTGTCGAGAAGTATTTCTGAGATGATATACTATATCAGTGTTCGAGGTACTCTAGCAACCGCATTAATCCTACATGTTCAACCTCATTATGTGGTAGCAAATCAACAGTTATCATTTATAAATAAATTTGTGTTATTCTAACAGGAACAGTGTGAGTCGTGGCATATTTGGCTTTATGCTCATATGTTTATTAGATGGTAAGCTGTCTTTCTGAAGCAGGGGGACTGTTAAACACATGGTCACTCTCAGCAACAGCTGGAATCCTTCAAATGGGGGGAAGTAGTGGTGGAGGTATTTCCAGAGTGCTGCAGAGGCTGCCACTGTTTTCATCTATCGGGGTTACCTCTTACTAGAGTGAGCAATTACTGTCACTTTCTCTTTGAGACTCACAACAATGGGAGTTCTCAGTAACGTTTCAGTGTCTGTCAAGGTGCCTTTTCAGTGCTGATGTTTCCAATGTTCCTTTCTTTTTACCCCTGATGGTTGGCTATTTACAAATGGTGCATGTTTCCTCCAACTCATTAGAAGCACTAATGGAATAGTATGACCAAACAAAAGATGATATTTTCTTAGTTTTTTTCCTAAGAAGGCACTGCACCTCAGTCCCTTTTTTAGGGTGTTTTTTCCCTCAGATTTTTCTTGGGCTTGCACCTCTTGTGGTTTATTCCTACTGCCCTCCTCCACAACCAAAACATTTCTGTTCATATCTTCCTCATCTGCAATTTCATCCCCTCCTGTTGTAAACCTTCTGCTGCCTGATCAATTTCTTCATCTTTATTATTACTACCCTCGTCTGGTTTGACCTCAGAAGAATCAGATGACATAGCATAATATGCAATGTTCCATACCTTTGGTTGCCTCTGTGGGTGGTACCCACTGTTACATGAGGTCCCTGCACCCTGATTGGTACCCCCAGAGGTACACCATAGACTGCTAATGCTTAGGCACATGTTAAACTAGCATAGGGCTAAGGGCATCTACTGTATAAGAGTAGATGTCAGGATATGTATGCATATTATTGTTATACACTTTGCCAATACATATATTATTCTATGTATTTTCTGTGTATTTCTTACTTATAAGATGTTAGAACATCTGTGTCCTTGGAATGATTATGATATATAAGTCAGCATTGCCACCTTTTGGTGATTTGTACTACTACTACACTGAGATATGTAAGACTCTGTACACTGTACTCTTATGTTTTACAAACTGATGACTACTACAAAATTGTATAATTTTATCTTGGACAGTGGAGCCACCTCTAATTTAGCCAATAGGGCTCATCTTTGTAATTAGAAATGTTTCTATCTTAGAGTAATCATAGTAATTATTATAGGTATATAATGTGAGATACTGAGTCTTATACCTCAGAGACCCCAAGAGACACAAACAAACCTCGAGGTATAGGGAACACTTAGCTCACATTGGCTCCCGGATCGTATTGGTAAGAACTGCTTAGGGCAACTGTGATTTATCCTTTGGTGCAGTAATAAACAAGCTTATCACTCTTATGTAATGTGTTTGTGATTCCTTGCATTCCCAATATTGCCAAGAACCTGACAGTGAGGTTTACACCTCCTGACAATTGGTGACTATGGGCAAGCAATATTAGGTGTTTGTATGTTTTCTCTTGTTGCTTTAAACTCTTACCTTCCTGATGGGGACAGTAGGTGTGCATCCTCATGACTCCTCTCCCATTTTCAGACCACTTTGTAGTCACTAGCAAAGTCTGGCTGCTTTTCTTGGGTGTGGTCAATGCCGACTGGACCCACTCCACTGCGGCTTTGAATTGCAAGCCTACCAAGTATACAGTAGTCTGACTGTGTGTAAAGTGTGCCTGCTGTGGATCAATTCATAGCACTGCGCCTTTTTCACAGTTTGATTTTTAATTCCATCCAACACAATGGCCACTGTATCAAAAATCTGTGCAGAACTGAGACTCGATGTCTCTAACTTCCTTTCCTCCGATGGAGGATTTGCTGAATGTGCGTGGGACTCAGGTCAGTCCAAAAACTCTATACTGGGGATCTCAACCCAGTATTATGAGAAGAGACAAATAGCCAATAAGTGTCATGCCAAAGGGCTGTTGGTCATGACTCTCTATGCTGCTCTGGAAGCCTCCGAAGTGAGGTTTGAAACCCTTGATCTGCAGATCTCCTCTATTAAGCAAGAGATGGGTTTGCTGGAAATGGAATGTGTTAGCATGCAGCAGAATTTGGAGTCTGAACTTCAAACACTGTGAAATGAAAAGGATTCACTTTTGCATCATTCAGCACAGGCTGGAGAGCAAGAAATTTGTATGTTGAAGCAGGAGTGTGAAAGTTTGAGGCAGGATACAGGACAGGCTTTGAACATGAATGACTTGTTAAGTAGAGAGAATGAACAGTTGAGTGAGGAAATAGGAAAGCTACAGGATGAGATAAACCAGGTACGTAATGACTTAGAAATGGCTACTAGGGACAATCGCGAAATGAGTGCCACGTATAGAGTGTTGCAGAAGCAAATGCAAGATGAGGTTGATATGGATGTTGCACATGAGTCATGCAGAATGTGAATCCAAGACAGAGAAACTGTGCCATCAGTGGGAGGTTCTGGCTGGACATATTAAGGGGATGGGAGGCGTAGCCCCCATCTTACATACGACTTCTGAAGGGGAGGTCTCAGATGATGACATTTCTCAGTACAACGCCCAGCCACATCCCTACTATAGCCCAGAAACCCCACCCAGCCATCCACAACATGGCGGGTCCCCACTTACCCCACACCATGTCATACGTCATCAACGTCATGATGCACATCATGGGAGATGCCAACATGATGGCCCCAATGATGGGGGGAGCAGGCCCAGGCCTATTCCCGATGGCACCACCGGTGGCCATAATTAATGTGGAAGACAGGCAGGAGATAGAAACAATGATTGAAAATGCAATAGGTAATATACCTATTCCTGAGAGAAGTAAATGGGCCATTAAACCCCAAATTAGGCAGCTTCTACAAGAGGCAGGCACTTATGAAGGCATAGTTCATACTGCAGCAGAAACCGAAGCTCGGGCCACCTGGATGGTGCCGGAGGTAACCTACCTCCATTTGATCAGCCAAATAATCTCCAACAAATGGCCTACTCTGTTCAGCAGATAGCTGACAGCATTGGTCGTATGAGCCCATCCAACAACCTCAGCTGCCACTTAGAAAAGGTGCATGCCAAATGTGAGATGCTTTGCCTCTCTGCAGAATGTCAAGTCCAAATACTACGCCAAACTATTGAGCCTGGACTGTGGGCCAGACTCCCCGTTGCCATCCGCCAGGACGGTAATGCCACCTTTGATGAGGTTCCAGCTGAACTCATGTCTGCATACAGCCCAGGTGTAGTAGAAGTGATGCTTGCATACCCTGTAAAACAGAATGCAAAAGAAAGTCCAGCAACTCACCACCAGAGACTTTGGATGGCCTACCTAGCAGGAAAACACCTTGCCCAAGAAGCTGCAGATGTGGACCTTATCGAATATATGATCCTGTTCCTTAGGAACATGATCCCTGCATTGAGAGAAAAAGCAGAACCAACCACTTATCCCTCAACAGATAGGTTTGCTGACATTCTTCAGAAAATAGGCAGAGTTTATGAACTATACATCCTTGATCTGTGCTCCGGTTCCAAGAAAGTAGCTGCCATGGAGCCTACTCAAGAGGCCGTGATGCACCACATGGTGAAAGGGCAGGCCTAACACAAACAGCCCCTCTTCACAAACAACCAACACCCCCAACAGGCCCAAAAACAACAACCACAACAGCAACAGCAGCAATGTGGAGGGAACAGGAACTATCATAAAAACAAAAAGCACCATAAGAATAAGAGCAAACAACAACAAAGACCAGGCCCTTCATATATGGAAATAGCTGAAGAAAATTGGTAGTTTAGAGAACCCCTGGGGCAAGTGTGCTCTGTAGCGGATGCTGTTCCTGCTCAGTTCATTGCAGCCATACAACCGGGAACCCAGGCTCCTATGGGCCATGGTGATCCTGGAAGTACAGGTCTTCATCCACAAACAGGCCTGAACCCAGAAGCACCTCCCTATATAGCATCAGTGTAGCATGGTGAAGTGGTTCAGAGGAGCCAGGCCCAACCTCTCCATGCTTCCTCCAGTACAGACTGACAATTACAGGCACCAGTCCAGATTGTAAACAAGCTGGTCTTGGATACAAACGGAAGGCCTTGCACTGAGGACGAGGTCAGGGGCCACCTACTTACAGTGTTATTGGATACAGGCGTGGCTGCATCTGTATTACATGATAACCACATGGACACATCTCCTTGGTCCACCAGACAGAGAACCAACATGTCAGGAGTTGACAGCACTAGGTTACCTGCATTCCACTCTCTACCTCTACTGGTAGAGTTGGGCCGTTTAAAGGCCTCACACACCATCCAACTGATGGTTTTGCATGATTATCCTAGTATCATTGGAATTTACTTTCTTGCCCTACACAGCTGTGTAGTGGACCTAGCTAATATGCTACTGATACAGATTTAGTGCCAGTATCACACTATCTTGATCCCTGACTCAGACATTGTGGCAACAATATCTGCCAACACCAAGAAGTATGACGTCACAGATTTGTTCAGGAATCATGAGCTTTTTCCAAAGTTCCTACCCAATTTGTAAAGGAATCTGGAAGCATTTTCTACCAACAAACATGACTGTGGCAGAATGCACACTGTAATTGAAGTGCCAGGCCCAGCACATGAGAGGCAAAGGCAATATCCTTTTCCATCTGAGGCCTTGCCTTCTCTCAGAGAAATAATAAAATCACTCCTTAACCAAGGGGTAATCAGAACATGTGTTCCTACTGCCAACTCCCCAGTGTGGCCCATGAAAAACCCCACAGGCACCTGGAGACTTACTATTGACTATAGAAAACTGATCCAGGTCACCCCCAGTTGTGCATCAACTGTGGCATCTGACCTGATGTGCTATGACTTTTGACCCCAACCTGAAACGGTTTAGCACCCTGGATATTTCCAATGGTTTATGGTCACTGTCATTGGCTCCCACAAGTCAATATAAGTTTGCCTTATCCTTTGAAGGTAGACAGTACACGTGGACCTGCTTATGACAGGGATTCCATAACAGCCCGTCCCTGTTCCATCTGCACATGATGGATGCCCTTGAAGGTTTCCCTACTCCCCAGTGTCTCTTGCAGTATGTGAATGACCTGCTGTTGGCGATTGCCATGCAGAAACAACACTTGGATCTCTTGAATGAACTATTGACTTTCATCCAGTGAGCAGGCCTCAAATATGACCCAGCAAAAGCACAGCTATGTCAGAAAGAGGTACTCTTTCTGGGTCTAAAGATAACTGACCAGGGCCGCAGCCATACCTGAAAAAGATACGAGGATAGCAAGACTTGCCAATGCCTACCAGCATGGCAACTCTTAGAGGGTTTCTAGGTATGGTAAACTATTCCAGAGACTTCATCTGTGATTTTGCTCAGAAGACTGCTCCTCTGTATGACCTACTGAAAAAGGACATTCCCTGGACTTGGGGTCCCATACACACCAAGGTTGTGACATCTCTGAAGCAGGCCTTGGCCTCCGCCACAGCTCTTGTCAACCCCAATCCAGCACTATCATTCCATCTGGAATGTGCCACCTCTGATATTGCCATGTCAGCAGTGCTGGCTCAGAAGGTTCATGGTGCTCTGAGATCCACTGCTTATGCATCACAGCTCTTGAGCCCAGTAGAACAGAAGTACAGCCTTTGAGAAAGGAACCTTCTGTCCACCTACTGGGCTGTTAAGCACTTTCTGTATGTCATTGGGTACTCTCCACTGATTATTAACACCAGCCACACCCCAACTACTTTTCTGCTGTCAGACAGAGTGAAGGATGATTCAGTCTCTAATACCAGGCTGACACACTGGTCACTTCTTCTCCAGGATAGAGACGTACAGGTACACCCACCAAAATTCCATCTATGCTGGCACATGGACTCCTTTTCCAAGGAGAGCCTCATGACTGCACACTGCAGTCACCTGATCTTCCAGATCCAAGACCTTTCCTCCCTGACATGCCACAAATACTTAAGAGCACCCCTTTGTGTCGTATTTTTACAGACGGTTCAGCTTCCTACTATCAGTGAGAACAAATTGCAGGGATGAGTATCTTAGTGATTTACCCCTATGGTAACATTGTTAAAATCTTTAAGTGCTGTAGTATAACATCATCACAGTATGCAGAGATGGCAGGGGTGGTCTGTGCCCTCGAGTTCATACTGCATGGAACCGAGGATACCAGCACTCATACAGACTTTATCTGGGTTTCTTTTTCTGTTTCAGAATTTCTTCCATTCTGGTAGAAGAACTTCTTCCTCTCTTCTGATGGCAGCCCAGTGAAGTACAAAGAACTGGTAATATACATACATTCACTGGCACAAAGGTTTGCACACAAACTCTATGTACACAAGGTCAAAGCTCATTCCCTAAATGACCCCTACCATGCCTTCAATGACACAGCTGACACTCTTGCCAAGGAAGGGGTCTGAGGAGGGGACACATGGATGATGGACCATCCAGAGGCCAATACGGTCATACACATTGCATCACTCAGGAAAAAGCCTGAACCTTTTTCCCCCTTGGACTTCTCAGCAGCTCAATATGTGGACACTGAACTTAAAGAAGTGTTCAGATTCCTTGATAAAAGTACTGAAGAAAAGCTTCCCACACATAACCCCTATCGGAGGCATGAAGGTAAGTTACACTTGTCTCTAGATGACAAGCTCTTCTGATACCAGCCATATGATTCCACCACAAAGTTGTGGGTGTTCCCCAGACATCTTAATTCTGACTTCTTGCACCAAGTGCATGATACACCCACTGGTGGACACCAAAAAGTGCGAAATACCCTCCAAAGGCTCAAGATCACTGCCTGGTGGCCTGGTGTCACCAAGGATGTTAAGCAGTACATAGATAACTGCCTTGTTTGTGCACAAAACAACCCCATTCCCACCAAATTAAATGCTAAACTCCTACCACAAAGACACTCTGGCCCTTGGCATGCCATACAGATTGATTTCATTGGTCCCTTGACAAACACCAGCAGAAATAATAAGTATGCACTTCTGGTAACTGATCTTTTCCCTAAGTGGGTAAAAACTTTCCCCACTAAGACATGCACTGCTAAAACCACTGCCAAAATCCTGGTTGAACAAATTGTCTCCAGGTGGGGCGTAACTCTTAAGGTAGTCTCAGACAAAGGAACCAGTTTTACAGGTGAGTTGATGAAAGAATCCCTTGAACTCCTTGGAGTTCAACAAAAGTTTCACATACCCTACCACCCTCACTCTTCAGGTCAAGCAGAGAGAGCCAACAGATGGATTAAGCAAATGCTTTCCAAATTCATTGGGGATAATCCAAAAACCTGGGATTCCCTATTGCCATTACTCCTTATGGCAATTATGGGCACACCCTCAGCCACCACCCAGTTGAAACCCTTCGAGATGATGACTGGAAGGCAACTGAGATTACCTGAACACCTGTTGTTTGACCAGCACACCCCCACTGCAGACCGTGTGTCTGCAGATTAATACGGGGAAAAACTCAGAATAAAATGCATGCACACACACTTGTATGCTGCCAATTGCATGGGCAAGGCCCAGCAAAAGTCCAAAATACAGTTTGACAAACACACACAAGAAGTGGATTGGCAGGGTGGAGATCAGGTAATGGTCCTCTAATTTGCGCATCCCACACTCTCCTTCTCCAATAAGTGGGAATGCCCTTACCCCATTGTCACAAGCTCAGTCCGGCAGTCTATCAAGTTAGACTCCTGCAAAACAATAAACTGACTGACAAATGGTTGCATGCAAACCAACTAAAACTGTATAAAGGAGCTTAATTACTTTTCCTCACCCATTGGGTGGAATAGTACTAACCTACTAATGTCTGACTTTGCTTTTCAGATACATTGACAAGATGGCTGCCTTGTTCCATTTTCTCCTCATCTCAGGAGTTATCCCCTGTATCCAAGGCATGGTACCAAACCATCTACCACACCTTGATCATCCAGCATCTGCTCCATAGGGAGTATCCATCAAAATACCCGATAGTTTGATTACTGTCCAGGAAGGTTCCAGTGCTTACATTACTGCCTTGGTTGTTGCTCCTGATAAATCTACCCTACAAATTGAGTGGCAAACCACATTGCAAGGACAAATTCTCCCTGTGGCCAAACTCTCCAAGGGAACTTTTCAGGGTTGGTCCAATCCTAAATGATCCCCAAATGGTTCTCTGTCCTTGCTGCAAACTGCTTTTAGACATTCTGGTTTATACAATATTTCTACTTTAGTTGATCCTTTGTATTATAATTCTTTGTCTAAGGACTCTGCTCGAAAATGTTGTGCTGTACGCAACATGGCCTCTGCTGCCATACACCTCTCTGTACTATCACCAACTGATAAGCAGCTTTTGGAATGCTCAAAGCACACCCCTGGTCCCCACAGTGGTCTCACAGCCACTGCTTTGCCTGGTTCACTGACTAAAAATGTACAATTTATACATATACCTGTGTTGTTTAATTTTACTTACTGGAATGTGAAAGAATTTGGTATGAGTCACAATACTAACACATCAGCATTTTATAGTACTTTACTGCTTGATAGTTTAGCAGCATTTCAGAATCGTACTCAAGACCCTATTGCCAGGGTACATACCACCAAGCATAGAGGCAACTTCAGGAGAAAACGCAATCCTGATGATCAAAGTCATAAACGTAATACACATCACTTTGACAGTTCTGATATCACTGGTCCAACAGACACTGTCACCGGTCTTTTTGGTACGGCTATGTCTATCTGGAATAAGGCAGACATTGCTGCTTTCAAATCTCATTCAGCCAAATTTCAGACTGATTTGGTAAACAATATATTACCCCCATTATTGCATGGTGTGGATAACCTTAGTCAGGAAGAAAGATACACTGTTTACTATATGCACGACATTGCTAAGGCATTTACTGATTCTAAGGACAAGATTAACACACTCATTGCACAGAATAACAAAGAAAGCAGATAAACAATACATTGAAAGATAAATTCTATGCTCAGTTTATGGCTCATACATTTTTACTACCATCAATAACCTCTTCCATGATCTAGAATCTGGAAGAATCCCTGATATTATTCATGACAGATGTATTTCCAAATGGCATTGTCCATGATGTAAAACCCCTGGCTTTACTGATATGTGTATGCAACAGTCTCTCACTATTCCTCTTTCTACAGCTAGAAATTTGGGTTTTGTCACCAGACACCCTAAAACTGGTTTATGTTTTACTTCTAAGAAATGCTCTATCAAAGATACAATGTTTGTTTCCTTTACTGTCTCTTTACCACACTTTGATCCCACTACAGCTTTGTTTGGCAAGATTGCTGCTGTACACTCCATCGGGCACCTTGATGATGACATCTACAGAGAATGCCTGGACTTGCCTCCTCTATTGGTCTTCCATTCTTTCCTGGATGCCTGGGTCACTCCGCACACAGATTGCTGTGTGAAGAAACAGTATATCTACTTGTGTCGATGTGACATATTTGATGTTATTAAACCTGCATGTGGTTATTCTCCCGATAGTACTGACTGGTCCTTTTCCATGGACGATGACATCAGCACTAATGACACAGATTTCTCAGACTCAACATTGGCTCCAGATAAACTTTATCTATCTTATCGTGAGGAGGTTCATTGCCTGTCAACATGAATTGCTAAGATGACCTACACCTGCCCGGAATAGTTGCAAATGTGGTGCCTTCCCACTGTTAAAATGCAGTATAACTCTGATGGGGAGTACTGTGTGGTCACAAACTATAAGTCAAACACATACAGAATGGAGACATGTGTTATTGATTTTCCCAACTTCTGTTTTGTTTCCCACCAGAAGTCTGTCATTGGACATACCATTATTAGCCAGTTTCCCTTATGAATTGAGACATCATTGATGGTAACCCCGATTATCTGCTTACCCTGTCTGAATATCTCCCTTATTTTAATATACACATAGATCCATTGTCACTTGCATTAAAATCACTTTTAGAGAGAAAAGACACCCACCTCATCCACATTAGCAATAATATGACCAAAGTTAATGAAGCTATCCTTTCATTGATTAAAGAATGCATTAATTGATGCATTGAATGATGCATTAACTAACACTTGGTTAGAGATTACTTTTAAAGGTTTTGTTATTATTCAAGCATTTTTTATATTTTTCTTGATTCTTATGCTATGCTGCCTACAGTGCAAACTGTGGCAACACCATGAGCAGCTGGAATTCCTTTACAAAGCTTGCGCGTCGGGTTTATGAATGGTCCCTTTTTTCCTGACCTTTCCCTAGATTTACTTGTGTTGCCTTCGGACGCAACAAGTTGGGGAATGTTATGTGAGGTCCCTGCACCCTGATTGGTACCCCCAGATGTACACCATAGACAGCTAGGGCTTAGGCATACGTTATACTAAGTGCATCTACGGTATAAGAGTAGATGTCAGGATATGTTCGCATACTATTGTAATACACTTTGCTTGCTAATACATATATTTTCTATGTATTTTCTGTGTATTTCTTACTGATAAGATGTTAGAACATTTGTGTCCTTGGAATGATTATGATATATGAGTCGGCATTGCCTCCTTTTGGTTATTTGTACTGCTATACTGAGTTATGTCAGACTCTGTACATTGTACTCTATTGTTTTACAAATTGATAACTACTACAAAATTGTATAATGTTATCTTGGACCATGGAGCCACCTCTAATTTAGCCAATAGGGCTCATCTCTGTAACTAGAAATTTTTCTATCTTACAGTAACCATAGTATTTTTATAGGTATATAATGTGAGACATTGAGTCTTATACCTCAGAGACCCCAAGAGATTTGAAGAAACCTCGAGGTATAGGGAACACTTAGCATTGGCTTCCGGTTTATAGTGGTAAGAACTGCTTAGGGCAACTGTGATTTATTCTTAGGCAGTAATAAACAAGTTTATTACTCTTATGCAACATGTTTGTGATTCCTTGCATTCCCAATATTGCCAAGAACATGAGAGCGAGGTTTAGACCTCCTGACACCACCAACCCTTTGGTTTTAAGTACATAACTTTTTTTTTTTACTTGGGACTGATCCAACAGATGCACCTTTTTTGGATTCAAGCATTTGCCTGGAAGATAAAACTTTAGATGTGAACAAATCACTTTATGGAATTTTGTTTTGTTTTTCCTTTGCAGGCTGACTGTGGTCTTTTGCAGTGGCATTTGCTGCACTGCCTTTCTGAAAAGAATGCACCTCATCAACACTTTGGTCCATTTTTATCTTATTCTAAGTGTAAAAAAGAATCTTTCTGCTAAACATCCTCTGATGGTTCCCACTCACACCCACAGGCCAAGGACAGATTTACAGTTGAGAGTCCTGAATTTGTATAATTCATGATTGTAGTAGTACACAGCACACCGCAGTCCATCATCACTTCCTTCCAAGCTTAGCAGACTGACTCCTGCTACAGTTACTGTTAAGTGACCTACTCAACAGTGTGCCTCAGAATTTAAATTGGTGATGCAGACATCTGGTGCATGGCCACAAGCACAGTCTCACTTGGCTTAGTCAATGCTTATACATAACAATAAACTAAGAAGGATAAGGAGGAGGAATAATGGATGAAATGACTGTGTGATGATGATTGATGATGATGACACTTGTGTGTGTACTTTAATTACTTGTGTTGTAGTATACACAGAGTGGTACAGGTCACAAAATCAGAATATGCCCTGGGCCCTCCCACAGCCAGTAGCACAGGTGCAGTAACTTATCTGTTGTTTGTCAGAAAAATATTTTTTTAAATGTTTAATACATGAAGTCATGAATAAATGTTAATGAGGGATCATGATTGAGTGGCACAAGTCAAAGATTTATTTTGCCAGCCTGTCCCTTCCCCTGTACACACAGCCACATTGTGGCTGGGAATAGAAACAAAAAAAAACTTTTATTTGGGATTTATGGGACTGTAACATTTCTCATGCCCCCCAGTCTCTCTCCCCCCTCAGGATCTGGAATGGATGGCACAAGTCAAATATTTATTTTGTCAGATTGATGGTGCCCTTACTCACACAGCCACATTGAGGCCAGAAAAATAAATAAAATCTTTTGTTTGGGATTTCTGGGACTGTAAAAATTTTCATTCCCCCATGCACATAGACTCTCTATCTCTAATCTGGATCTGGAAGGCACACATCAACAATTTATTTTGCTAGCCTGCCCTTGCCCATGAAATATAACCACCTTGAGGGCAGGAAAAGAAAAAAAAAACACTTTTATTTGGGATTTCTGGGACTGCAAAATTTCTCTTCCCCCAGTCTCTCTCTTCTCTGGATCTGGAATGGATGGCTCAAGTCAAAGATTTATTTTGTCAGATTGATAGTGCTCTTACTCACACATACTCACACAGCCACATTGAGGCCAGTAAAATAAATAAAATCTTTTATTTGGGAGTTCTGGGACTGTAAAAATTTTCATTCCCCCATGCACATAGACTCTCTATCTCTAATCTGGATCTGGAAGGCACACATCAAAGATTTATTTTTCCAGCCTGCCCTTGCCCATGAAACATAACCACCTTGAGGGCAGGAAAAGAAAAAAAAACACTTTTATTTGGGATTTCTGGGACTGCAAAATTTCTCTTCCTGCAGTCTCTCTCTTCTCTGGATCTGGAATGGATGGCTCAAGTCAAAGATTTATTTTGGCAGCCTGTCCTTGTCCTACACACACTCACGCTGCCACATTGAGGCTCGCAAAAGAAGAAGAAACTTTCATTTGGGATTTCTGGGACTGTTAATTTTATTGTGCCCCCCATAGTCTCTGTCTCTCCTCTATATGTGGATGGCATAAGTCAAGAATTTATTTTGCAAGCCTGCTCTTGTCCTGTGAACCCAGCCGCAATGAGAGGACAGGAGAAGAAAAAGAAATATTTGTATGTAGGATTTGTGTGGCTGTAAAATTTCTCACACACAACCCCTCCATAATCTGTCTGTCTCTCACTCTCTCTCTTTCTCTCTCTCTCTGTCTCTCCCCTGCATCTGGTATGGCACAAGTCAAAAGTTTATTTTGCCAGCCTGCCCTTGCCTTATACACACTCACACAGCCATTGAGGTCAGATAAAGAAAAGAAAAATCTTTCATTTGGGATTTCTGGGACTGTAACATTTCTCATCTCCCCCATAGTCTCTCTCTCTCTCTCTCTCTCTCTCTCTCTCTATCTCTCTCTCTCTCTCTCTCTCTCTCTCTCTCTCTGTCTCTCCCCACTCTGGATCTGGGATGGGACAAGTCAAAGATTTGTTTCACTGCTTGACTTTACCCTGTACTACATACAGCCACATTGAGGCCAAGAAAAAAAAAACTTTTATGTATTTATGGCACTGTAAAATTTCTCTTGAGCCCCAGTAGTCCCTCTCTCTCTCCTCTGGATCTGGATAGACTGGTCCCCCATTCAGCAGGCAACCAACATTGATACTGCCCTCACCTTTTTCACTCACACCTTCAACATGGCCTGTGATCTCTTTGCACCCTTAACCAAAATCCGGTCCAAAAAACAGATCGCACCCTGGGATTGACTGGCCTCCACAATTACTTAGAAACCGGATAACCTCTGGCACCTTGCCACTGAAACAGGTCGTCTGTGATAGCATACAATGCAGCCCGAAATAAATGCTCATGGGCCATCAGAAAGCCAAGGCAGACCATTACCAGGCCCCCTTACTTCCTCCTGGGGCTCAGCCGGACCTTCTGAGGTAATATTAAACCTCAATGGTAAGCTTGCTCCCTGCCCCATCCCAGCTCACTAGAAATGGAACAACCTCCACCGAGCCTGCCACCATAGCTAACTGGTTCAACACCACTTTCACTGACCTTAGCTCAGTCCTCCCTAGTAATTTCTTTGACCTCCCTCAGCCAAACTCCCCTGTCCTCCAACACAGCTTCCTCCTGCAAAGATTTCCACCCGGAAGGCCAGACCCATCCTAATCAAAGCTCTCAATGGCAACAATACAGGCAGTGACTCACTGGACCCCAGCATCCTCAGGCTGGTGCTAGATGAGGAATCCTTGCACCTCTTCACAAACCCTAATTAACCAGTCACTCTGCCTGGGACAATTCCCCAGCTTGGAAAACAGCCATTATCACACCTATTCATAAAGGAGGCGACAGGTCATCGACCCAACAACTACTGACCAATCTCCATCCTCCCCTCCCCTCTCTAAAGCCCTGGAGAAAGTGGTGGCCATTCAAATCACTGATTATCTGGCTACATAACATCTTATGCCCCGAGCAACATGGCTTCCTCATGGGTCCCCAGTACTAGCACTGCCCTTATTGAATTCTCCAACTTCCTACACTCCTCCTTGGATACCAGCTCCCTAGCTGGTGCAGTGTCCATTGACCTCTCAAAGGCTTTCGACACTGTCTCCCATCCACTGCTGCTGAATGCACTCTGCCTCACTGGTCTCTCGCTGGCCCCTGGCATGGTGTGCTAGCTATCTTGACACTCGATCCCAGTGTGTCAAGATTAGTAACCACCTTCTCAATCTCCGTCCCATTCTCTCTGGGGTCCCCCAAGGCTCCATCCTGGGCCCCCTTCTCTTTCGCTGTATCTGAACACCCTGCCCAGTGCATGCTCTGGCAAAAAATTCTGCTGTATGCAGATGGCGCCTGTCCTTTGCCACCCACCGTAATCCCATCTCCTACAGGACTCCCTACAGCAGTCTTTCAACAGTGCCCAGGCTTGGTTTAAGGAGCGCAGACTGGATCATCAATCTTAAGAAAACCAAAACTATGCTCTTTTCACCCCAAAACACAAACTAGCAACCACCCTCTATATCCCTCTCCAAGCACCAACCAACCACTGGAACAAGTCTGCTCCTACAAATACCTTGGGGTTACCTTGATTCAGCCTCACATTTCACAACCACGACGCCCTAACATCCACCACCAACACACGGCTTGGCATCCTATTCCACCATAAAACCTGCCTTCCCCTAAATGCTCTCGCTAGCTTGTTACATCGTCTGCTCTGTCCCTTTGTAGACTATGGTCACTAGTATACAGGTGCTGCCGACACCACTGCACTCAACCAAAATTCACCTCGCCCTGAATAAAGCATGCAGATTGATTACTGGTGCCCCCAGGCTCACACACACCTGTCAGCTATATGTTGATGCAAACCTGCTTACCCTGGATGAACGGCTCGATACCAGACCTGTCTCCTCACCAAAAACCCTACTCAGGCTCTCCCCTGGAGTAACGTGCATCCATCCACCAGAGCCTCCCACCTTTCCTACACGGGTCTTCCTACAAGACCACTCTAAAGGTCCCCAGAACAAGAACCAGCCGAGAGCCAGAGGTCCTTCGGCTATAGAGCCCCAACCTGGTTTAACTCTCTCCTGCCACCGTCACCAATGCCATCACCATCTCCAAATTCAAACCGCACTTCAGAACCACATCTTCAGCACTCAATGTGCTCCTGTCTCTGAACATAGCCTCCACCTCTTTTTTCTTGACAATGCCCCTGGCAGATCTCGACCCAACCATCACCCCACCACTTCCCTGTACACCATGCCTAGGTTTAACCTGGCCAGTGCCAGTTGTTTCAATGTTTACCAACCAGAATGCTCACTTGATACCAACTTGTGTAATATCTGTTATCAATTACATGTACCCTGTACCCGATTGTATTTGTCTGACCACAATGTGACGTGGCACCTCTGGTGAATGCCTATTGATTTTTTGCAAATCTTTGCTATGTAACCGAAACGTAATGTATGTCTTTATGTGATGAAGTACCTTTGGAAACGAGCCTCTGGCTCAAAGGTTGTAAACTGATTCCTTAAATAAATAAATAAACAAGTCAAAGATTTTGCCAACCTGCCCTTGCTCTGTGTACACAGAGCCACACTGTCTGAGGCTAAGAAAAGAAAAAAAATTTATTTGGAATTTTCTGGCACTGAAAATTTTCTCTTCAGCCTCCAGTAGTCTCTTCCACTCTCCTCTGGATTCTGGAATGGAACAAGCCAAAGATTTTGCCAGACTGCCCTTACTCAGTGTACTAGCCACACTGTCTGAGGCCAAGAAAAGAAAAAAAAAACTTTTATTTTGGATTTTCTGTAACTGTAAAATTTCTCTAGGGCCCCAGTAGTCAGTCTCTCTCTCTCTCTCTCTCTCTCTCTCTCTCATCTGGAGGATCTTCTAGATTCAATTTCTGTATGGCACAAGTCAACAATTTCTTTTGCCAGCCTGCCCTTGCCCTGTAGTACACTGCCTGCCACACTGCCTTTTTTGCCTGGTTTGCATCCCCCTTCCCCTGGCAGCCACCCACTGTCTCTCTCCTTTCTTGGATTCCTTTCCTCTCCCTTCCCCGACAATGACTTTGTCTCACCACTCAGTAAGTCTCCTCTTCTCTCTTTCTTTCCTCCCCTTCAGCTCTGCTTAACAAATAGGTTATTTTTAATTTTTTATTTAGTTTCTCTCTGTGGTGTGCAACTGTAGGCTCTGCTCTGCAGCAGCAAGCTCCTCCAACTGTTTGCCAAATTGTTTTGGCTCGCATTGTGCATTCACCATGGTTGTATACCATGAGTGTGTCACATTACTGACTGTCCTGCTCTGTTACCTGATTAGATGCCACCAGCCACCTGTACATGGAGTGATCTTGCTGACAGCATCCCAATGGCAACAATATACTGAATAGCACTCCACAAAACTGGGCTTCTGTGGTGATGTCCATATTTACCCGAGTCTGTGGATTACAGGTTGATGAGGGGGTCCTGATCTCACATGGAACAGTCCACCCAGCCCTAATTCTTGTCTCACAAAACATGTTGAGATTAATGAACTGAAGATAAGCTTCCCAAGAGTAATTTCAAATGAATTTAATAACTATTTTCTTGCTTTTGGCTTGAATCTGATGACCCCAACCCAGACACCTTCCTATAGCCAGCACACCTTCTGTAAATGAATCCTTGTCTTTTAAGCTGACTCCTTTTACTGCAGTGGAAGTATGTATCATAGAAACATAGAATTTGAAGGCTGATAAGGACCACTTGGCCCACCCAGTCTGCCCATTTCCCTACCTAATGGATAGGCTGCAGATCCTAGTTAACCAGCAGCCTACTTCTTTCTACCCCACCCCCTAGAATTGCCTTATCACTGTCCCATACATGCATGAATTCAACCACTGATTTTGACTCCAACCTCCTCCAGAAGACTGTTCCATGCATCCAAAACCCTGTCTGTGAAAAAAATACTTCCTTACATTACCTCTGAGCTGCCCCTCTATCTTCAAATTGTGCCCCCTTGTTCTTGCACACTTTTTTTTTTTGAAAGATGCTACCCTCTTGGACTTTGTTGATTCCCTTGAGGTACTTGAAAGTTTCTATCATGTCCCCCCTCTCCTTCCTTTCCTCGAGGCTATACATATTAAGCACCTTTAGTTTCTCTTCATATGTTTTCTTGTGCAGACCCTGCACCATTTTAGTTGCCCTCTTTTGGACAGCTTCCATCCTGTTTATGTCTTTGCGGAGACTGGGTCTCCAGAACTGCACGCAGTACTCCAGATGGAGTCAATATAGCTGTCTGTACGGAGTTATAATAACTTCCTGTTTTCTACTGGTGATGCCTCTCCCTATGCATCCCAGTATCTCCCCAGTCCTCCTTACTGCCCTCTCACATTGCTTGCCCACCTTTAAGTAATCTGATATGGCTACCCCAAGTCCCTTTCCATTTCTATTGTTGTTAGTATCTTACCACCCATTTTGAACTCTTCCCCCGGGTTTTGGTTTCCCAGGTGCATTACCTTGCACTTCTTAGCATTGAATCTAAGCTGCCATATATTTGACCATTCCTCTAACCTTGCCAAGTCCCTTCTCATCCGTCCACCCCATTTTGTGGCTGAAACTGGAATCAAGAAAGTCTGAGGGCTTGATGGTCTTCATCCAAAACTTTTGAGATATGGGGCTCGATTTTCAAAGCCCCACTTTTAATGCAAGGTGCCTGCATCAAAAGAATTGCTGCATGTGACATCTTGTGTCAAAAGTTGCAGTAATCCAAATTTTTAAAAACAAGCTGTGTTGAAAATGGGAGGCCATGTGGCAAACCAGCCTGTGCCACCTCTGTGCCCTTAAGTGGTGGGGCACCACTTTGTAAGGGGCTTGTGCCATGGCAGGGCTGCTGCATTCCCTAAATCAGAAGTTTGAAAGCCCCACTGTGGCCTCAAGTTGTGACTGTGGTTACACCAGCCATGAACTGGTCTAACAGTTCTTGTCTACACATCAGGATGGTACTGGATGGAGGAAAAGACACCCCAAGGCTCAAGTGGGATCCATGCAATGGTAATAGCCCTTCCTAGTGGGGTCTGCTGTACCAGCCATCAGTGCACCATGCAGCACTGCTGGGATATTCATAGACTATCAGAGGATGGATGCCCTTATGATCGTCTACTGGCATGACTACTCATAGCAGACCCTGACTGCTGTTGCACATCGTGGAAACCCTGGAAGTACCCCTGAATCCCCATCATTCAGTTGTGTGGTGGTTCAGGAGCAGCAGGACTGTCTGACCTGTCATGACCCTGAATGCTAGATCTGTGTGTGATGACATTGTTGTTACTGCCCCTCATGACACAGGTGCACATAGCATGATAATACTTATTCAGGTGGGTAGCAGCTTCATTTAGCTTACTGTACATACTGTGTGATCATGCACATTACCAGGTATGCTGGGTGACATACAATAAAACACCCACACATTGTGGGGTGCTTGTACTGGTTTTCACTACAGGTGAACCCTGAAAAGCTGAGCCTTGAAGAATCTCTATATGGCAATCAGTGACTAGCATGCAATTGGATATGTGGTTGCTGTGCATGTAATCCACCAGCCCTGGCACAGTACATTACTTAAAGAGTACTGTACAAGACCCAGAATGGGGCTTCCACACACCTGTGTGTGTCCTGTATTTTCTTTTATTGTGCAATCATTCTCACCATCATGGTTAAGCCACCCTCTGGTGGTTCTGCAGGACTGCCAGGCATACAGTGTCAGACAGCTGTATCCAGCAATGTGGCATGGTGCACCGACCTACCCTGCCACAACATAGCCTAAACAACCACTACAACAAGGCACTTCATGGTGTACTACTATGGCTTGGGGATTGCAAAGTCTTAACAACCTCCCAAATCTTATCCATTGACAACTTTCTGATGGTTATGAGGACAATGGTACCCACTGGCAAACACCTCCAGTGTGCCACCTGTTTGGCACACCATTCCACGTATGGCAGGTCCTGGAACTTTGGCACTGGGACCCTTGGTGTACTAGAGTTTGGCACATGATCCCTGGCACACCCAGAGTTTGCCACAGGTGGAGGCTTGGCACAAATTTCACCAATCTAAGGGTGCTTTGAAAATTGAGCCCATGCTTTCACTGTTATTTGTTATCCATTGCCTTACTTGTTTAATATATCCATTTCTACAGGTACATTACGGGACTTATGGAAACTGGCAAAAGTTATTTCAGTTGAAGTCCAGAAAAAAACACTTCTTTTCTAATAACTGGTCCATTTACCTTCTTCCTATTGTGTCAAAGGTCTTAAATACTCTTACAAAAACAGTTTTCAAATTATTAAATTTCAATAATCAAACAGTATTGGTGAATTTCAATCTGGCTTTAGATCCCTCCATTGCTCCATGCAGCAATGGTCAAAGTAATAAGTGAACTCCAAACAGTAACTGACAGAATTTCTGTGGCTGAGGCAATTTTTATCAATCTTCAAGGTCTTTGACACAATAACCACAAATTACTATTACATAAACTGAGTTTTCTATGTCTCAATTCACAACTTTGTAGTTGGCTGGACAGCTATTTGCTTATCAGATGCCAGATGGTCTTTATTAAAGAGCTCCTGACACAGTTGAGACAACTCTAAAAAAATGTATATTCATGCATAACTTGAGCTTATATTTTGTATTTTATTCTGTAATTTTCACCCTTATTTCCTTACTACTAAGGGTATTTGCATAGATGCAGTATCTCTGCTCTTTTAGGTCTGACTGCCTGCCTACATCTGACATCATAATTCTGTATATGATATCATAATATGTTGCTGTGGAGAAAACGGTGATGTCATAAACATGGTATTGTGATGTCCTGTGAAGAGAAGCTAGCAGTGCAAATATAGTCTAAGGGACAGGGATCTTGTTTTCATGCAGTTGTTTTCAGTAATAAAGAGAATGGGGAATTAATTACTGAAAATATCTGAAGTAGGGGAATTAATTACTGAAAATATATGAAGTAATAAAGACAAGCTTTTGTCAATGCCTAATGTTGGCTTGCAAGTATTGGCATTGGTAGTGCAGGAGTTAGAGAGATGCATAATAGGAATGGCAGTGAAGTATTGAACTAACGCCAAACCTCAACCCCACCCTGCAGAGACTGGCAGGCATTGAGGTGTGCTTTGGGTTATTGGACATAACGCTCATGCCATTCCACCTCATTACATCCTGCAGACACCAAAAGGTGTTGTGGCATGCCTTGGGTCATTGGCCCTTATACTACCCCATTCCATAAGGAAATCAGATGAGATGGGTGCAGAGACCAAATGGAAATAATTTAATACATTGTTTATATAAAAATGACAGTAAAACTGCTAAATATAAGCAATAGTTAGTTACAAGTTTCCACCCCGAATCGTGTTATGATCTGCTATGTGCCTTGCTGTTGTAACTAACTGGTACTATGAAATGTAATTATGTGCCTACTATCTGTAGTGCTGCAGTCAACTGTAATTTGTGCAGTAGTACTTAATTGTATGTAAACTACTGTACTGTGTCTGCCTCTATTATTTAAGCTGTATATAACTGTGACTATTGAATGTTACTAATTCCAGGTCACCCCTGAAAAAGGGATGTCTGGTCTCAGTGGGTTAACCAGGTTATCAAAATGCTATAAGTACATAAATAAATAAAAACTAGTAGCTACTTCATGGCTGACCTGTACTGGTAGCAACAGCATCCTGCATATTCTGCTTGGGCCCAGGACATGAGCATGCTGGAAGAGAGAGAGAGAAAGAGAGAGAGACAGATAGATGCAAATACTATTGAACCACAAAGAAATACCAAGCACTGCAGGCAGCTAAGATTATTTTTATTAATGCTGCTGTTGTGTGGGTATTATTCTGATGGATTTTCCAGTTAGAGCAACCAGGTGAAAGAAGTTAATGATCAAAATGAGCAGCAGTAAGAGCTCACCCACCCTACCCATATGAATGATGCAACTCCACTTCAAGTTCCGCTGTTCTGAGGTATGGTACACTACCTAGTCCAACAGGTGGTAATGTTGTCTATGACTACTTCTTCTACTGTTCAACTGCAATACATTAATTAAATAAGAAATAAAAGGCAAAAACTGATCAACACTCAGGCAGCCAGTCAGTCATGTCACATTGGTCAACTGCAGTGCAGTCATAAAAATAAAAGTTGCTACTGCCACCCGAAGATCTGATGACACACAATTACATCCTTCTTAGTTCCACAATTGCTGCCATGCCACCCAGTGCCAAATAGTTTAAGTACGTAAAAATAATTAATGTCTGTCTTTTCCTCTGTTTGGAAAATCTAATCAAAATCATTAACTGAAAAGGGTATATAAAATTAAAATATAATAATCTCAGTTCAGTCACTGTAAGTGAAATGTAGTGTTGTTCCAGCCAGGCTAACATACCACACACACACACACACACAAAATTAATTTACATGTTCTCTGTAATTGCAGCTAAATATCGGGCACGTGAGAAACATATTATGCAAAGAGCATTCAATTTCAGTGTTCGGACTTCTGCTATGCCATCCATTGTACAAGTATTAAAACAGTAATACTACAGTAAAGTCAGGTCGGTGGTAGAATAATTTTTAATCAATTGCTGAGGACAAAAAAGTGACAAGTAACCGTGGTAGTACTGAGGAGAAAAAGCGACAGGTATTAGAAGCAGTAGTAGTAGTAGCAGACAGCATTTCTCCACCTTTCAGAGAGAGTGGTATACCTAGTACCAACAAATGAGTGTGACATAAAATGCAGTTGCTTGCTTTATTTACACTCTAACTCACTGATGGTATTATTTTTCATCTTTATGTGCTCTTTGTGACCATTAAAATAATTCTGGATTGGCCTTGAAGTCTATCCTCCTGAGTCCTGACCTGACTTGATGCAATTAATTGCTGCCTCATGTAGTTGACCCTGTTCACAAAAGATTTTCACCACGGGCACAAAAAAAAAATCTTGAAAGTGTTTTGTACATAGGACCTGCTCACTCAGACTATACGTTTCATTCAGGTATCATATTTGAAATTAAAGAGAGGAAAGTAGACTTTTAGAAATGTCAGGTGCTCAGCATTTTCTGTTGTCAAGCAGGATCTTGTGTAAGTAATGACGTTAACAGCAGAGCTAAACAATCATTCTGGAAACATGCTAGTCTGAGACAATTCATGTACTTCATTGCAATGTTTACTAAAGCATGCCACATAT
Source organism: Neoceratodus forsteri (assembly GCA_016271365.2). NCBI lineage: Eukaryota > Metazoa > Chordata > Ceratodontiformes > Ceratodontidae > Neoceratodus > Neoceratodus forsteri. The sequence goes on from CM057452.1 coordinate 1,410,357,529, forward strand.
ATTGTTTGGATTTCCAGTATTGCAAAGGATCAGCATTCCAGCTTTTATTGGGCTCTGCATGGTACATTTCAACAATTGGCTGTGCTGAGGCTATATTACAAGAGGCAGATGAAGAAGATGTTACAATTACTTCTTCTAAGTGACACCAGTGGCATGACGCTAAACCAGGTGACTGTGGGGCAGTGCTATTTTTGGATGGTGGTGAAGAAGACAATTGAGCTGCAGAGGCTGATGAGGAAGAGGGAGAAAATGCCTCAACAGTAGAAGATGGACCATGTTATGCTGTGCTGCATCATAAAAAAGATTCTGAATATGGTGCTGCTATCATACTCCGTTCCATGACAGCGTGCACCTCATCAATTATTTTTTGTTTCTTCATCTTGAAAGAAGTGTCATCATCATCACTAAATAGTTGCTTTGATTTGTATCATGGGTTCAAGATTGTTGCTTTAATGTAGTACTCAGAATGAAGGATTTTACATAGTTTGTCATCTTCTGCAACTTTTTTGATCATACGTCTCATTAGATCTTTTTGTATTCTGGGGAACAACCTGTATGTTTCATCAGCACTACTGGCAGCTGTGTGATCATGGCACTGTCTTGGTTTTCTAACCTTTTCCTAATCAGATTCAACCTGAATTTTAACATTTTTATTTGGAGTATTACCTGGCTCAGAGTTGTTGTGTTTGCACTAACCTCTCTGGTGATTTTCTCAAATGGCTGGAGCTGGAAAATTAGAATCTCCAGCATGGCCCACTGTGGTGGATTAATACAGACGTCTGCATCACCAATTTTATTTTCCATATTTTATTTAATTTTATTTTTTTTATTGTCTGACAGCTTTCTTTTGTTCCAGCAGCCTTTGAAACATATAAAAAGTCAAATTCCATCAAATGGAAATGGCTTGATAAGTCTGTCAAAGGTAAACTGTGTTCCTGTATTTTTTTCCAACAAGTGATGGTCTTTGAGTGCCTGATATGAGTGCATATTGTTTAGCATTACAAAAAGAGCCTCAATATCCCAGTCATCATTGAGAAAACTGAACTATTAAATTTAAGCAATGCACAAAGCAGCAGATGTGAACAAAGCCCCCCTCCTCTAAGGCCTTCCTCATGTTGGACCCATTATCTGCAACTGTACAGTCAACGGATACTCCCTGAGAAGTTAGATATTGCTATATTGGTTTTTGAAGCTCTTTATTGATGTTGTATGAGGTATGTTCAGATGGAATATAAAACATTCTTAAAACAACAAACTGCAATGCTTCACAGCCCCCAACTGGATTATCAAAACATGCCCAATGTGCCATGACAGACAAGGAGGAGTCAGGCTGCAGCTTGTCCAGATATCTGCTGTGAGATACACCACCCTCCCAACAGCACTGCACAAGATGCAGCTTAATTTTTATATATGACATTGTAAAGATCTGGAATCCCTGTTGTCAAGAAGTATTTCTGAGATGGTATACTATATCAAGGTTCGAGGTACTCAAGCAACCGCATGAGTCCTACATGTTCAACCACATTATGTGGTAGCAAATCAACAGTTATCATTTCTAAACATTTTTTGGTTATTGTAACGGCAACAGTGTGAGTCATGGCATATTTGGCTTTATGCTCATATGTTTCTTAGATGGTTAGCTGTCTTTCTGAAGGAGGGGGACTGTTGAACACATGGTCACTCTCAGCAACAGCTGGAATCCTTCAAATGGGGGGAAGTAGTGGTGGAGGTATTTCCATAGTGCTGCAGAGGCTGCCACTGTTTTCATCTATCGGGGTTACCTCTTAATATAGTGAGCTATTACTGTCACTTTCTCTTCGAGACTCACAACAACTGGAGTTCTCAGTAATGTTTCAATGTCTGTCAAGGTGCCTTTTCAGTGTTGATGTTCCCAATGCTCCTTTCTTGTGCCCCTGATGGTTGGCTATTTACAAATGGTGCATGTTTCCACCAACTCATTAGAAGCACTAATAGAAAGTATGACCAAACAAAAGATGATATTGTCTAAGTTTTTTCCCAGGATGGCACTGCACCTCAGTCCCTTTTTTAGGGTGTTTTTTACCCTCAGATTTTTCTTGGGCTTGCACTTCTTGTGGTTTATTCCCACTGCCCTCTGCCACAACCAAAACATTTTTGTCCATATCTTCCTCCTCTGCAATTTCATCCCCTCCTGTTGTAAACCTTCTGCTGAATGATCATTTTCTTCATCTTTATTATTAGTACCCTTGTCTGGTACGACCTCAGAAGAATCAGATGACATTGCATAGTATGCAATGTTCCACACCTTTGGTTGCCTCTGTGAGTGGTAGTCACTGTTACATGAGGTCCCTGCACTCCTGACTGGTGCCACCAGAGGTACACCCTTAGACAGCTAGTGCTTGGAGATATGTTGTACTAACATAGACTAAGGCATCTACTGTATAAGGTAGATGTCAGGATATGTATGCATATTATTGTTATAGACTTTACTTGCCAATACATATATTTTCTATGTATTTTCTGTGTATTTCTTACTTATAAGATGTTAGGACATCTGTGTCCTTGGAATGATTATAATATATCAGTTGCATTGCCGCCTTTTGGTGATTTGTACTACTACACTGAGATATGTAAGACTCTGTACACTGTACTCTTTTGTTTTACAAACTGATGACTACTACAAAATTGTATAATGTTATCTTGGACCGTGGAGCCACCTCTAATTTACCCAAAAGGGCTCATCTCTATAACTAGAAATGTTTCCATCTTACAGTAACTATTGTACTTATTATAGGTATGTAATGTGAGACACTGAGTCTTATACCTCGGAGACCCCAAAAGACATGCAGAAACCTTGAGGTATAGGGAATACTTAGCATTGGCTCCCAGTTCGTATTGATAAGAACTGCTTAGGGCAACTGTGATTTATCCTTTGGCAGTAATAAACAATTTTATTACTCTTATGCAGCATGTTTGTGATTCCTTGAATTCCCAATATTGCCAAGAACCTGAGAATGAGATTTAGACTTCCTGACAATTGATGACCACGGACAGACAATATTTGGTGTTTGTAAGTTTTCACTTGTTGCTTAAAACTCTTACCTTCCCTACAAGGACAGTAGGTGTGCATCCTCGTGACACCTCTCCCATTTTCAGAACACTTTGTAGTCACTTGCAAAGTCTGGCTGCTTTTCTTGGGTGTGGTCAATGCCGACTCCATCCACTCCACTGTGGCTTTGAATTGCAAGCCTACCAAGTATACAGTAGCTTGACTGTGTGTAAAGTGTACCTGCTGGGGATCAATACATAGCACGGCCCCTTTTTCACAGTTTGATTTTTCTTTCCATCCCACACAATGGCCACATGTATCAAATATCTGCATAGAACTGACACTCAATGTCTCTAAGTTCCTTGCCTCCGATTGAGGATGAGTTGACTTTGCGCAGTACGCAGGTCAATCCGAAAACCGCATACTGGGGATCTTAACCCAGTATTGTGAGACGAGACAAACAGCCAATAAGTGTCATGCCAAAGGGCTGTTGGTCATGACTCTCTATGCTGCTCTGTAAGCCTTCCAAGTGAGGTTTGAAACACTTGATCTGCAGATCTCGTCTCTTAAGCAAGAGAAAGGTTTGCAGGAAATGGAATGTGTTAGACTGCAGCAGAATTTGGAGTCTGAACTTCAAGCACTGAAAAATAAAAAGGATTCACTTTTGCATCATTCAGCACAGGCAGGAGAGCAAGAAATTTGTATGTTGAAGCAGGAGAGTGAATGTTTGAGACAGAATAAGGGACAGACTTTGAACATGAATGACTTGTTAAGTAGAGTGAATGAACAATTGAGTGAGGAACTGGGAAAGCTACAGGATGAGATAAACCAGGAACATAATGACTTAGAAGTGGCTACTAGGGACAATCGCAAAATGAGCACAGCGTATAGAGTGTTGCAGAAACAAATGCAAGATGTAGTTGATATGGATGTTGCAAATGTGAGTCATGCAGAATGTGAATCCAAGATGGCGAAACTGTGCCATCAGAGGGAGGTTCTGGCTGGACATGTTAAGGCAATGGGAGGCATAGCCCCAGCCTTACATATGTCATCTGAAAGGGAGGTCTCAGATGATGACATTTCTCAGTACAACACCCAGTCACACACCTAGTATGGCCCAGAAACCTCACCCAGCCATCCACAACTTGGCGGGTCCCCACTACACCCCCACCATGTCATACGTCGTTGATGTCATGATGCACATCATGGGAGATGCCAATATGGCGGCACCCATGATGGGGGGCCAGGCCCATACCTGGTCCCAACAACACCACCAGTGGCCGTAATTAATGTGGAAGACAGGCAAGAGATAGAAATGATGATTGGAAATGTAATAGGTAATGTACATATTCCTGAGAGAAGTAAATGGACCATTAAAACCCAAATTAGGCAGCTTCTACAAGAGGCTGGCACTCAGGAAGGCATAGTTCATACTGCAGCAGAATCTGCAGCCCCTCCACCCCGGACGGTACCTGAGATAACCTACCTCCAACTGATCAGCCCAATAATCCCCTACATATGGCCTACTCTGTTCAGCAGATAGCTGACAGTAATGGGTGGATGAGCCCGTCCAACAACCTCCGCTACCACTTTGAAAAGATGCATACCAAATGTGAGATGCTTAGCCTCGCTGCAGAATATCAAGTCCAAATACTGCACCAAGCTATTGAGCCTGGCTTGTGGGCCAAAGTCCCCAATGCCATCCGCCAGGATGGTAATGTCACCTTTGATGAGGCTGCAGCTGAACTCAATTCTGCATACAGCCCAGGTGTAGTAGGAGTGATGCTTGCATACCCTGTAAAACAGAATGCAAAAGAAAGTCCAGCAACTTACCACCAGAGACTTTGGATGGCCTACTGAGCAGGAAAACACCTTACCCAAGAAGCTGCAGATGTGGACCTTTTTGAATATAAGACCCTGTTCCATAGGAACATGATCCCTGCAGTGAGAGAAAAAGTAGAACCAACCACTTATCCATCCACAGAAAGGTTTGCTGACATTCTTCATAAAATCGAGAGAGTTTATCAACTCTACATCCATGATCTGGGCTCCAGTTCCAAGAAAGTAGCTGCCATGGAGCCTACTCAAGAGGCCACGATGCACTGCGTGGTGGAAGGGCAAGCCCAACTCAAACAACCCCTGTCTGCAGACAACCAACATACCCAACAAGCCCAACAACAACAACAACAATAACAACAGCAACAGCAGCAATGTGGTGGGAACTGGAACTATTATAAAAACCAAAAGCACCAGAAGAATAAGGGCCAACAACAACAAAAACCAGGCCCTTCATATATGGAAAAAGCCGAAGAAAATCAGAAGTTTAGAGAACCCCTGGGGAAAGTGCGCTCTGTAGCAGATACTGTTCCTGCTCAGTCTATTTCAGCCAAAAAACTTGGAACCAAGGCTCCAACAGGCCATGGTGATACTGGAAGTACAGGTCTTCATGCCCAAACAGGCCTGAACCCAGGAGCACCTCCCTATATAGCATCAGTGCAGCATGGTGAAGTGGTTTAGAGGAGCCAGGCCCAACCTCTCCATGCTTCCTCCAGTACAGACTTACAATTACAGGCCCCAGTCTGGATTGTAAACAAGCTGGTCTTGGATATAAACGGAAGGCCCTGCACTGAGGCCAAGGTCGGGGGCTGCCTACTTACAGTGTTATTGGATATAGGCAAGGCTATGTCTGTATTAGATGATAACCACTCGGACACATCTTCTTGGTCCACCAGATGGAGGACCCACATGTCAGGAGTAGATGGCACTAGGTTACCTGCATACCGCTCTCTACCTCTACCGGTAGAGTTAGGCCATTTAAAAGCCTCACACACCTTCCAACTGATGGTATTGCATGACCATCCTAGTATCTTTGGAATTTACTTTCTTGCCCCACACGGCTGTGTGGTGGACCTATCTAATATGCTACTGATACAGATTTAGGGCCAATATCACACTATCTTGATTCCAGACTCAGACACTGTGGCAACAATATCTGCTAACAACAAGGAGTATGACGTCATTGATTTGTTCAAGAATCATGAGCTTTCTCCAAAGTTTCTACCCAATTTGCAAAGGCATCTGGAAGCATTTACTATCAACAAGCATGACTGTGACAGAATGCACACTGTCATTGAAGTGCCAGGCCCAGCACATGAGAGGCAAAGGCAATACCCTTTTCCATCTGAGGCCTTGCCTTCTTTCAGAGAAACAATAAAATCACTCCTTAAACAAGGGGTAATCAGAACATGTGTTTCTACTGCCAACTCCCCAGTGTGGCCCATGAAAAAAAACCACAGGCACCTGGAGACTTACTATTGACTACAGGAAACTGAACCAGGTCACCCCCAGTTGTGCTCCAACTGTGGCATCTGCATCTGATGTGCTATGACTTTTGACCCCTGACCTGAAATGGTTCAGCACCCTGGATATTTCCAATGGTTTATGGTCACTGCCATTGGCTCCCACAAGTCAATATAAGTTCACCTTCATCTTTGAAGGTAGACAGTACACGAGGACCTGCTTACCACAGGGATTCCATAACAGCCCGTCCCTGTTCCATCTGCTCATGATGGATGCCATTAAAGGTTTCTTTACTCCCCAGTGTCTGTTGCAGTATGTGGACAACCTGCTGTTGGTGACTGCCATGCAGGAACAACACTTGGATCTTGGATGAACAATTGACTCTCATCCAGAGAACAGGCCTCAAATGTAACCCAGCAAAAGCACAGCTATGTCAGAAAGAGGTACTCTTTCTGGGTCTAAAGATAACTGACCAGGGTCGCAACCCTACCTGGAAAAAGACACAAGGATTGCAAGACTTGCCATTGCCTACCAGTGTGGCAACTCTTAGAAGGTTTCTAGGTATGGTAAACTATTCCAGAGACTTCATCTGTGATTTTGCTCAGAAGGCTGCTCTTCTGTATGACCTACTGAAAAAGGACATTCCCTGGACTTGGGGTCCCATACACACCCAGGCTGTGATGTCACTGAAGCAGGCTTTGGCCTCTGCCCCAGCTCTGGTAAGCCACAATCCAGCACTACCATTCCATCTGGAATGTGCCACCTCTGATATTGTCATGTCAGCAGTGCTGGCTCAGAAAGTTCATGATACTCTGAGACCCATTGCTTATTCATTACAGCTCTTGACCCCAGTAGAACAGAAGCACAGCCTTTGTGAAAGGAACCTTCTGGCCACCTACTGTGTTGTCAAGCACTTTTGTATGTCATTGGGTACTCTCCACTGATTATTAACCAACCACACCCCAACTACTTTTCTGCTATCAGACAGATTGATGGATGGTTCAGTCTCTAATACCAGGCTGACACACGGTCACTTCTTCTCCAGGATAGAGACATACAGGTACAACCACAAAATTCCATCTATGCTGGAACATGGACTCCTTTTCCAATGAGAGTCCCATGACTGTACACTGCAGTCACCTGATCTTCCAGATCCAAGACCTTTCCTCCCTGTCACACCACAAATTCTTGAGGACACCTCTTTGTGTCATATTTTTACAGATGGTTCAGCTTCCTACTATCAGGGAGAACAAAGTGCAGGGATGGGTATCTTAGTGATTTACCCCTATGGTAACACTGTTAAAATCTCTAAGCGCTGTAGTATAACATCATCACAGTATGCAGAGATGGCAGAGGTGGCCTGTGCCCTCGAGTTCATACTGCATGGAACCAAGGATGCCATCATTCTTACAGACTCTAACTGGGTTTGTTGTTCTCTTACAGAATTTCTTCCATTCTGGCAGAAGAACTCCTTCCTCTCTTCTGATGACATCCCAGTGAAGTACAAAGAACTGGTAATATACATACATTCACTGGCACAAGGTTTGCACACAAACTCTATGTACACAAGGTCAAAGCCCATTCCTAAATGACCCCTACCATGCCTTCAATGACACAGCAGACACCCTTGCCAAGGAAAGGGCCAGAGGAGGAAACATGGATGATGGACCATTGAGAGGCCAATGTTGCCATACACATTGTGATCACTCGGAAAAAGCCAGAACCTTTTCCCCTTGGACCTCCTCAGCAGCTCAGTATGCTGACACTGAACTTAAAGAAGTGTTCAGGTTCCTTGATAAAGGTACTGAAGAAAAACTTCCCACACATAACCCCTACCAGAGGCATGAAGGTAAGTTACACTTGTCACCAGATGACAAGTTCATCTGGTGCCAGCCATATGATTCCACCACCAAGTTGTGGGTGTTCCCCAAACACCTTAAATATTTATGGCACTGTAAAATTTCTCTTGAGCACCCAGTAGTCCCTCTCTTTCTCCTCTGGATCTGAAAAGGCACAAGTCAAAGATTTTGCTAACCTACCCTTGCTCAGTGCACATAGAACCACACTGTCTGAGGCTAAGAAAATAAAACACTTTTATTTGGGATTTTCTGGCACTGAAAAATTTCTCTTCAGCCCCCAGTAGTGTCTCTCCCACTCTCCTCTGGATTCTGAAATGGAACAAATCAAAGATTTTGCCAGACTGCCCTTACTCGGTGTACCAGCCACACTGTCTGAGGCCAAGAAAAGACAAAAAAAAACCTTTTATTTGGGATTTTCTGTAACTGTAAAATTTCTCTAGGGCACCAGTAGTCAGTCTGTCTCTCTCTCTCTCCCATCTGGAGGATCTTCTAGATTCAGTTTCTGTATGGCACAAGTCAAAGATTTCTTTTGCCAGCCTGTAATTGCCCTGTAGTACACTGCCTGCCACACTGCCTTTTTTGCCTGGTTTTCATCCCCCTTCCCCTGGCAGCCACCCACTGTCTCTCTCTCTCTCTCTCTCTCCTTTCTTGGATTCCTTTCCTCTCCTTCCTCCGACAATGACTTTGTCCCACTTCTCTCTTTCTTTTGTCCCTCCAGCTCTGCTTAACAAATAGGATATTTTTAATTTTTTATTTAGTTTCTCTCTGTGGTGTGCAACTGTAGGCTCTGCTCTGCAGCAGCAAGCTCCTCCAACTGTTCACCAAATTGTTTTGGCCTGCATTGTGCATTCACCATGGTTGTATACCATGAGTGTGTCACATGACTGACTGCTCTGCTCTGTTACCTGATTAGATGCCACCAGCCACCTGTACATGGAGTGATCATGCTGACAGCATCCCCATGGCAACAATATACTGAATAGCACTCCACAAAACTGGACTCCTGTGATGAAGTCCATATTTATCTGAGTCTGTGGATTACAGGTTGATGAGGTGGTTCTGATCTCACGTGGAAAATTCCTCCCAGCCCTAATTCTTGTCTCACAAAACATGTTGAGATTAATGAACTGAAGATAAGTAGCCCAAGAGTAATTTCAAATGAATTTAACAACTATTTTCTTGCTTTCGGCTTGAAACTGATGACCCCTAACCCAGACACCTTCCTATAGCTAGCACACCTACTGTAAATGAATCCTTGTCTTTTAAGCTGACTCCTTTTACTGCAATGGAAGTATGTATCTTGTGGCTGAAACTGGACTCAAGAAAGTCTGAGGGCTTAATGGTATTCATCCAAAACGTTTGAGATATGGGGCTCGATTTTCAAAGCCCCACTTTTAATGCAAAGTGCCTGCTTCAAAAGAATTGCTGCAAGTGACATCTTGTATCAAAAGTTGCAGTTATCCAATTTTTTAAAAACAAGCTGTGTTGAAAATGGGACGCCATGTGACAAACCAGCCCTGTGCCACCTCTGTTCCCTTAAGTGGTGGGGCACTATTTTGTAAGGGTGCTTGTGCCATGGTAGGGCTGCTGCATTCCCTAAATCAGGAGTTTGAAAGCCCCACTGTGGCCTCAAGGTGTGACTGTGGTTACACCAGCCATGAACTGGTCTAACAGCTCTTGTACCACACATCAGGATGGTACTGGATGGAGGGAAAAGACACCAAAAGGCTCAAGTGGGATCTATGCAAGGGTAATAGCCCTTCCTAGTGGGGTCTGCTGTACCAGCCATTAGTGCACCATGCAGCACTGCTTGGATATTCACAGACTATCTGAGGATGGATGCCCTTATGTGCGGGTCATGATCCTCTACTGGCATGACTACTCATAGCAGACCCTGACTGCTGTTGCACATTGTGGAAACCCTGGAAGTACCCCTGAATCCCCATCATTCAGTTGTGTGGTGGTTCAGGAGCAGCATGACTGTCTGACCTGTCATAACCCTGAATGCCAGATCTGTGTGATGAGATTGGTTACTGCCCCTCATGACACAGGTGCATACTTTACAATGGTTAGAAGAAGTGCACATGGCATGATAATACTTATGAGGTGGGTAGCAGCTTCATTTTGCTTACTGTACATACTATGTGATAGTGCACATTACCAGGTATGGTGGTGACATACATTAAAACACCCACACATCTTGTGGTGCTTGTACTGGTTTCCACTGCAGGTGAACCCTGACAAGCTGAGCCTTGAAGATGCTCTATATGGCAATCAGAGACTGCCACACAATTGGATATGTGGTTGTTGTGCATGTAATCCACCAGTCGTGGCACAGGACTAGGGTTGCCACCTCTGAATAAGGCAAAAAACGGACCTTAAGCTCCGCCCCTATTTCGGCCCTAAACCACACCCCCTGTTTGGGCCCGCCCCTTTAAAAACTCATGACCAACTGAAACCACTACACAAAATTTACTGATCGGTTCGGTGGACATTAAGGAACTGCACCACAACACCACTTATGAATTAATAATATAATAGTTCATTGCACTTTAATGCAGTTTGAAAGTTAGACAAACAATTAAAGATTTAAAGTAAACACACTTTCACATGGACACATGTACTCTATCAAACAATGAGTGCACATATATGATTTTATTTTAAACTGGCAGAATTGAATTGGAGTTGTTTGGCACCTATTGTCTCATCAGTTCAAACTTCATTGGCATGGCACTGTACTTTGAATTTGTATTTTGTATTTGATTTTGCTGCATCTAACAACTTTATATTGTTTTTTATAAAGGCATGGAACTGTGAGCAGCTATGCTGAAAGTTCAGTTTAACCTGCAGTTCAGCCTTTACTAAACTGACAGACATACGGTTCCTCTCATCTGTCCAACAGTTCCCCATGATAGAAAAAACTCTTTCTACAAAGCTGTTGCTGACAGGTATTGACAACACAAACTGTACAAGCTGTAGAAGAGTTTTACATTCTGGTGCCTTGGCAAAAAATGTTACCCATTTCTCTGCCACAGACCCTGTCATACCACTCAGTACTGGCAGTGCATTACTCAGCAGACAGTATTCTGAATAAAGTTCATCCATGTCCAAAATGTTCGTGAGCTGCAGAATTTCTGCACAGTGGAGCAGTTCATTCCATGCCATTTCTGGCTTGCTAAGTGCCATGATCTGCATCCCCTGAAGAGGACTTGTTTCAAATTTGAACCATTTGTTTAAATACATAATGGCTCGACTATAAAATCCACAGAAGTCTTTTAAAATTCTGTCTCTGATGTTTCCAGGAAATGTCTGCAGTGCTGCATTCACTTTGTAGCCAACAAAGTTGTCCTCCAGTCTTTTCTCCAGTTCCTGTTTTAGGCTATGCATTATGCCATACACCTCTGTGCTTGTCACAGTTTTGCTCTCTGACAGTGCTATTGATTTGTGGAAAATGGTCATTGTATACTGCATAAAATGGATATAGCACTCTCCCTCAGTAAGTTCATCCCTGCTGCTATACCCATCTTCATTTTCTGCGATGAACCTCCAAATGGCAGGATGGCATTCATCTGAACCCTGGCTGATGAAGTATGATTTAACTGCAGGCCAGCACTGGAGGAGCCTATTTATTGCTGGCAGGAGGGAAAGCCAGCAAGTGACCACATGGCATAGCAGATCCTTCCATTCCAACTCAACAAAGGCAAACATGTCTTTTAGCTCATTCATATTCTTAGCAGAGCTGGAAAACTCATTATATACTTTTATTACCAAGTTTTCCACATCATACCAAGCCAGAGCCTTACTGGCATTCCTGGCACAGTTATGGATAACATGGCACAGGCAGTTGGCAGACACAAGGTGGGCAACTTTTGATCTTAAGTTTTGAAAAACTGAATGATGTTCCCATAATTTTCAGAGGCATTGTCCGCAGCACAGCTTGATAAGTGTGCAAGCTTTTAAACCGCTGATGGTCAGGAGTTCAACAATTTTGCTGTGACAGCATCTGCAGTTTCATTGTGATCTTCATAAAAGTCCAACAGTTTCTGCTGGATCCCTTTTTGGGATCAAAGTACTGCACAGCAACTGGAGACATTTTTTATTGCCTTTATTAGAAGCATCTGATGCAACAGAGTGAAATGAATTGCCCATTTCTTGTAACAGCTCCTCCCCAACAGGTGCCAGGACATTGGTGACAATGCTCTCAGCCTTTGTTCGTCCACAACTCATTTTGGATGCAATACTTGAGTCTGTGTAGATTTGCTGGGCTATCTTCATTCCACAGTCTATGGACAGGTAGGGTGATGATGCTGGACTCATGGTATAGTTCTGTAAGTTCGCTGCCATCACCTTATTGCTTTCAGAACTATTTTCTGCAACAAAAATTTCTTCATGATATGATTTTCTTTTTGCAGGTGTGTTAGCTGTTGGTGTTTTCTTTTTTCATGATTCTTTACTGCAGCCTCAGCATCACTTTACTGTAAAAGCAGAGCCACATACATTGCATTTGGCAGAATGTTCCATTCCTGGTCCTGCAGATCTGATCCAGGAATACTTGCTTTCCCAAGCCTTGTTGTAGCAGCAAAATATTTTGGCCTTCTTAGCAGGAGGACTGCTACTCCTTTCTTCATCACTAATGGTGGGTTGGAATCTTTTTCCACTAAGACTCATGTTTCTGTTACGCAGAGGAGAGAGGGTTGAGGGTAAGAGACAAAAAGCTACAAAAACAAAACAGTGTGTGATGGCCACTGACGGAAGTTCCAGGACAGCAGGATGTCACAGGCTCAGTCCGCTATAGCACATATGAACATTTTACTGTAATATTTTTTCAGAGATTGCAGTGAGACACACATGCAGTTGTGGTGGAGCTCAGACTGACTGAAAATAGTGTCCACTCCTCCTTGACTTGGCAGTATCAATAACACAGAGCAAATACAAGTTGCCACTTGCCACAGCATCTCAGAAGAAGAAGAATCAGCATTTATGTAGCACTTTTCATACACAGTGTACCCTAAAGTGCTTTTTACAAGCAATGCTAGACTGGTAGTGAAGTGACTGAATGTGTAGTGGCAGCCATATCACACATCATCACCCACACACAGCCTGCCCTGGATAATTGCATGAACCGGTTTTGTGGGAAGGGGAATGTTGGTCAGGACACCTGGAATATCCGCTACTCTTTGTGAAGAATGCCTTAGGTTCTTTTACTTCCACCGTTCTGTACACCCACCAGGACAGCATCAGGATGAGTAGAAAGGACCTTGGTTTTAAGCCCTCATCCGAAGGACAGCACTCCCCAACAGTACTGCACTGCACCCCCTAATACAGACAGTATGCAGAATAATGCATAATATACCGACACCACACCATACTAATTGGTGAGCCAGCCTTACAGCAAGGGTCCCTGTTAAATTAAATTAAGTACTTTTAAAGCTATAAAATGCTCTCATTATGAAACATAAAATGTCTGTTTGCCATTTTTGTTACTAAAGTTCTTTTTGGTTGGACTTGAAACTGCATTCTGTAGTTTCAAGTCCAGTCAAGAACTTCAATAACAAAAGTGGCAAATAAAATACGTTCTGCATTTCATAATGACAGAATTTTATAACTTTTAAAATACAATATAAATAATAACACACTATTCAAATTGGTGAGCCAGCTGGCCCAGTTGTTCAATTGGGCCCCTACAGCAAGCATTCCTGTGAAAACTAACTAATTTTTCAAGCCTGTCACAGTTCACTCCACTCCAGCCAATTGAGCCAAAAGAGAACTGCAGTACTTGTTGCTATGATATATAAATTTAAAATGTGTTCTTCTGAGCATACACTATAGTGATGGTTCAGTCAGAAATTATTGAATTCTGATCACATACTGTAGCCCCCACACCCCCAAGTAAAAAAAAGACATGAACAGAATGGCAGCAGGACATAAGAAACAGCCAATCTGTGAGCTGGGAGTCCTGGAAATTCACTATTTAAATTATTAATTAATCCACTTTCAAAAAGGGCAAGCCTACCTACAAAGTTGATCCTAGGGAGATGAGACAGTTGCAGCAGCAGATATCGCAAATTCGCAATTTCGTAGTGGTGTTTGTCAAGCGAGGATTGATGCAGTCAGTCATTCAGCCAGCCAGCAGAGCAGGTTGTCCAAGGACAGATGAGATAAGGCAGCTAAAAGCTAGGGTATTTATAGCCAGGAGTAGGAGTGCCTGGCTTTTGTTTTTAAATTCCCGCTGCATATTCATATTTTCCAGGACCAGATGATTGGTCCCTTTTTAAGGACCAATAAAAATCTATGAATTTCAGTGGGTGGTTACTGCAAGTTGGACAGCAACCAATTGGTAGAAAATTAGCTAGTCATACGGAGCCACTGATTGGTAGGGCTTTCAATGCCAACTGCTACTGTGAAAAACAGACCGAACTCCTGGAAGTCTACTTGGGCAGGACTCAGGAGAAAGCGGCAGGGACCAGTGGGGACTTCAAAGAAAAAGTAAAAGTCTTGAGTTTAGACACAATCTGAAACCGAATGTTCGTTTTTTAATTGGAGAAATATGCTACTGTGCGGTTTTCATTTTTAGTAAGTCGTGTTTATTTTTCTGATTTAAGTTGAAGTCTGAAATGTGCATAATATACAAAGAACAGTTCTGACGTAAAGCGCTAAATGCATAACAAAATAACATGTGAATTTAAACACAGGGCCGACCCTCATCCATTCGGGATGTGGCCATAACCACCTGGGGCATTTCTGTTTTTATTTTCCTACGTTTAACTGAGTATTGAATTCCAGAAATGCAATGCAGGAATATGTAAAGACCATGTTACCGCGTTTGATAAAGGCCATGGACACGCTCATAACACAGAAGAGCATGGCACTGCGGTCCACAGTGTAGCTACTGTAGCAAAGTAGGGTGTAAGGGTGTTAGAAAATTAAAAGAAAGATGTGTGGGTTGGAAGGAATAAACTTAGAAGAGCAGTAACAACAGTGTACATTCGTTTACTTTGGGGTGGTGAAGCGGGGCATGCAAGTAAATCTGCTTCATATGTGGACAGCAAAACAAGAGGATGCGGGTCGCTGCTTCCTCAACATTTTCAGGAGAACGGCACCCTGCTGTTAATTATAATTCTGGTGCTGTCAACTGAGAAACTGGGCAGTTAATTTAAAGTGATTAAAACTTGCTGGAACAACCAAGTTGCACATGCAGATAATTTAAATCGTGACTCAGACTTTTATTGCTGGAAACAAGACAAAATTCAAAACACAATCTAAACAGTTGATATTTGTGTCAGTAAAATAGGACTAAGATGCACAGAACTATCCCAGTAAACACCCAGTAAAATAAAACCTTAACACAGGATTTTTAGAGGCGAGGGAGAAGCACAGAGTTGAGGAAGGATTTGAAGAGAGGAAATAATTTTATGAGGTGGACATAGATTGTTCTGAGTGGCAAGAGCAGAGATGACTCCCAGAGTGCAGGTGGGTGAATATGCAGTGCAAAATATTGTCGGGTCATTTTTAAAAAGAATGACAATACATACATTTTTTGTTTGTGTTCTGTTTTTCATGGGTCAGGTGTAACACAACAGTAAAGAGGAGACAAGTAGTAAGTCACCAGCAGGGTGGGGGAACCAGGGGATACAGACTGAGAGTCTGAGAGTGATTGTAGGATTCAGTACAGTACAGTCTGTGCAATGTGCATCACTCCAGGCTGCAGGCAGCTCTCCTTTACTCCGGACCCTCACCCTGGTTCCCCAGTCTTCGCCGTTCAGGCTTCGCTCAGTCACTCACAGAGACTGAGTCAGTAGTCAAAGTCACACAGGCTCAGCACATGCCACAGTCTGAAAGATGAAAGATCAGAACAACAACACAGACAGACTGACATCACACTAAATCTCTTTCTCATAACATCAGCAAGCTGCCAAGCAGCGAACAGAACAGATGAAAGTACCAGACCATTGACCGTAAGGTAATTATTATATTAAAATTAACGAATTATCGCTTTGCTGATTGCTGTGCGTGCGCTACTACCACCGTCTTGAACAGTCATGCGGGCAGGGCAGGCAGCTGGCAGCAGCATTATAAATAGACCCAGGATAAGGATTCATTTTTTTATTTAAATTAAATACATTTTGCAGCCTTGCAGGTTTAAAAGTAACGTTACGTGCCGGCGGTGCCGCTTAAGTTCAGACCGTTCGTTGATTGAACGATTAAATGATTAACAAAGCAGAATAGAAGAGGAGACACAAGTTTATTCCCGAATCCCAATTCCCAAATTTAAGGCAAAGGCGATGATGACAGCATGATGACACTGATACCGTAGCTAGTAATTGGGGTAGGTATCTTGTTTGTAAGGTGTAGGTGTTGCAACTTGCTGCCAGCCTGTTAGTGGTGTGTAAAGCATCTGAGCATGGGAGCGAGCAACCGGGTCCGAATTTGAAGGGCTTCTTGTGTTTTTATGCTGTCGCCAGTTGCCTGTCATCTTAGCAAAAATGTTCAGGACGGGTCATGGGACAGATACATGATCCAGCAAGGATTCTGTCTGACCTTTCCATCATGCTGCTGCAGCGAGTGGCAAAACTGGAGCAGGCGGGAGGAGTATCATGTTACTCAATCAGGTATTATTGACCTGGCTTTTTCTGACCATTCTGCTGTATATCTTGAATGCCAGTGGGGTGGGAGCCTTTCTAATGACAAGCCCACTTGGAAATTGAATGTCTCTTTGTTAGACCAGGCACATATCATTGTGGCTTGTAAGTCTTCATGGAGTGCTCAGCTTTCAGTGTAATATATGTATGACTCTTTGGTTGATTGGTGGAGGGACACAAAGTTGGAAATGAAACTCTTTTTTCAGAAATCTGTGGGGTTGCACCATAGAACTAATTACTTTCATTATTTACAGTGCAAGAAACACTACCTTAGATTAATTTCTCTTTCTGATTCTACTGGTCAAGATTTTAGCTCACAAATTCAGCAGGCTAAAGCTGCCATGTATCAGTTTCAATATGGTAGGATTAAAACCCTTAAGCATGTATTGAGGTTTGGCATGGCAAGCAAAAACAGATGTTCTGTCCTTTTAAAGATACTCAGGTTAACTGTCAAAAGAAATGTATGGAGGACTTGATGGATGCAGATGGGAGGGTATGTAATGATAAGGTTTCTATTCTGCATCTTGTATCTACATATATTAAAGCTACTTATGGATTTCCCCCTCAGATGTGTCATATGGACTCTTATGTAGCACAGTTGGAACCACAAGCTGTTTTGCAGGAACAGGTACAGCAGCTTGTGGCTTCTGTTACAATAGATGAAGTTTGGGCTGTTATTAAATCTGCCAAAACTAACACTACTCCTGGACCAGATGGGCTTCCAGAGGAGTTTTACAAATCTTTTGTGACATTTTGGCACCGGTATTATGTGATTTATTTAATATTCTCTACACTCTCCTGAACTGCCAGAATGGTTGGTAGAAGCGGAGTTTTCTCTTGCATAAAAGGATGATAGAAGGACACTACTCAACTGGATGCCTATCTGTTTGCTGAATTATGACATTAAGTTTTGAGTTTAAATTTTGTCTAATAGATTGTCTCACTGTCCTCATACTCTTATTAGTACTGTACAGGGTTGTGGTGTTCTCCACCAAGGGATACATGACAATCTGATTTTGCTCAGGGAATTGTTTTAGACAGGTCAGAAGAAGAGTATCTCTGGTTTAGTACTTAGCCTAGATCAATGTAAGGCCTTTGATTCTATTTCACGGGACTATTTATTCTTAGTCTTGGGCCATTATGGGATTCCTGTTGAGTTTATTTCTTGCCTCCAGAAACTTTATTATAATGCTACAGTAGTGCCAAAGGTAAATGGTTGGAAAGGGGATAGGATTGGTTTAAAACAGGGTGTGAAACAAGGCTGTCCATTGAGTCCCTTGTGGTATGTTTTTGGTATAGATCCTCTTTTACAGCAAATCCTTAGTGATTCTAGGATAATATGAATACCTCTGGAACATTCCCTACCCACGTGAAAATACTCACTTATGCTGATGTTGTAGTTCTTTTGGTACAAGAATATACTAGTAAAGTTATATCACAACAGCTTACTGATTTTTCCAGTGCTTCTGGATCAAGTATTAATATGGACAAATGTTTTGGATATCAGTTTAGGTCTGATGCTCCTAGGATAGTTACGTATGCAGGTATCTCAGTATCAATGGATCCAGTTACTATTTTAGGGCTGCAGTTTGGTACTGTCAATCTGGCAGTTGTTAACTGGGGAAAAAAAATTGTCGACAGCAAAAGGGTTATTGGTCCGTTGGATTCATAAGCCTTTGTCTAAATGCAAACGGATGTTGTTGTTGAAAACTTTGATTGTACCTCTTTTTCTCTGTGTTAGTTATATTTATCCCCTGGTGAAGGTTTTGTATACTAAATTGTATAGTTTGTTTTTTAGGGCCTTATGGGGCAGCAGGTTAAACCCTGTAAAGAGAAATATTACTTATCGGAGTATAAAACACGGGGGTTTGAATATGCTCTATCCTATAGCATTTTATTTTAGTATTTTTCTTTATTACAATGTTTTGGAACTTAATCGACCTTATAGTAAAAGCTGGATTCATTTATTGACTGAATGGATTAGGCCCGGTTTGGGAGCTTGGGAAAACAGAAATACTAGATTGTTTTCTAGTTTAGAAGTTGTCCTTCCAGTTGTTAAGGAAATGTTTCAGCAACTTATTCTTTGGAAAGTTGATTATATTATTATGATACTGACTGAGCGGATTGGAGTTTATGATGTTATTGTTCAAGCTCAATGCTTGGAACCACTTATATTGCCATACTGTACTGAGCATAATAGTCAGGGACAGTTTTTACAATTATTAAATGCTAGATTACCAGTGTTTGTTTTGGATTTAGTATGGCTGACTTTGCATGGCAAACTGAATGTTTAAAACAATAATAAGCATAAGGCAGTTCAGGAAAGGTATTGTTTACGTCATTCTTGTACCCAAATTCTAGAAACTCAGGAACACTTATTTTTGGACTGCAGTTATGCACAACAGTTTTGGAGTTTTTTAGTTGATCACTGGAATATACCAACGGTTTGGTTCTCTTACTTATCAGGAGTTAATTTATGTTCCAGGAACTTCAAGTAGGCAATCCTTTTCAACTTCGATGTTGCAAGTTTTATTTGCTGTTTTGAAATACTATCTCTGGCAATCTAGGTGTAAATGGGTACTACAACAGCAATATATCCCATATGATGCATTGTTGTTATTAATTACTGAAGAGATTAAAAAGGTATATGAGGCAGATTCGAGACGCTTTCCGATTCACCAGTTGAACTGTCTATGGCGGGCATGTGATGGTATCTTACGATATGCTTCCTTATGACTTCATAATTTTCTGGCTTCTCACTCAGGATAGGTGCTATTGTTTAATTTTCTGTGTTGCTTTGAGGACTTTTTTAGTAACCTTGGTTATGTCAGTACTGCTTATGCTATTTAATGCTTCTCTGTTTTTACAGATCTAGTTGTTTTGAATTATACTTCCCTTTCCACCACAAAATTCCTCTACTCTTTTCAATAAGCACCATGGGATCCATAACATCCACCTGAATTACCACCAATCCAGGCAGATGGGACCTCAGTTTAACATCTTATCTGAAAGATTGCACCTCAGAAGTGCAGCACCCCTCTCATGCTGCACTACAGTGTCAGTACCGGGATATTAACCCAAGTGCCAGATGTGGAAATTGAACCCACAGCCCTCTGATCTCCCAACCTCAGAGGTGAGTGTGTTACCTACTGAGCCGCTGACACTGACATGGGGGATAAGAGGTCCTCACAAGTTGGGGGGTTGGGGTGCAGGGCAACAAGAGGGTGAAAAGGAAAAGCATCAGAGTGTCATCATTTTAGAGGATTCTATACTTAAGGGTATAAGGTGGGGAGAAAGGGGTGCCAGAAAAAGTAACATCTTGGTAGAGTGCATGCCAGGAATGACAGTGAGTAGAGGGGGCAGCATATGGGCAGATATGTAGGGAAGGTGGTGGGGAAGCTCATATTGTGATGCACCTGGGAATGAATGATCTGGAAGGGAGAAGGATAGAGGGGGTACAAGACAGCTTCAGGGAAGTAGGAAAACTATGCAGCAAAGAGGGAACAATAGTTGTCTTCTCAGAAGTTATTCTCAGTGCCATGGGCCAGTACAGACAGAAAGAGAAGAATAAATGACTTCAAAAAGTGGCTGAGGGAATGGTGTGGGACCAAGGGGTATGGATTGGTGGGAAACTGGGGAAGCACATTGGATAACACAGATCTTTATGCAGGGTATAGGTTACACCTCAGCAGGGCAGGTTTGCAGGTATAGAAGCAGAAGCTGGGGGATTTCATCAATGAGAGGTATCATTTAAACTAGGTAGGGGGGAGGCAGTGGAGCTGGAAATCACCAGGTCCCATAGACCTGCCCCACCACAGGGATAGATATGACCATAGGCAAAATAGGCGTTGGATTGAAGGGTAAGGAAGCAGAAAGGATAGGTGCAGCATGGAGAATGGTTTCACTCAATGCTAAGAGCCTGGGGAACAGGTTGGCAGAGTTGCAGGCATTGATGGCAGATGGAGAGGTGGACATAGCTGCCATTACTGAGACATGGGCAACCAAGTACCATGACTTGAACCTAACCATCCCAGGGTGCAAACTTTTCCAGGAGATAGAGGTAAAGGGAAGGCAGAATGGGTTGCAGTTTATGTAAGAGAAGGGATCAGATATAATAGAGAGGAAGGGCAGGATGGCAGGTTGGAAGTAATCTAGCTGCAACTATACAGACAGAAAGGGACCAAGATTTGTCTGGGGGTTGTTTATAGACCTCCAGCCCAGATGGAGGACATTGACAGGGAAATGAGGGAGCAGATACAGAGGCATAGTGGCAAAGGGAGCAGAATGGTGATGGGGGACTTTAATCTACTAGGGGTAGATTGGAACATCCTAGCAATGAATTGTGCCAAGGAGCAGATCCTCCTGGAAACATTCCAGGATAGCTTCCTTAACCAGAGGGTAATTTAGCTAACGAGGGAGGGGAATGTACTAGACATGATACTGGAAGAAGGGGAATAGGTCAGTGATGTAAGGGTGGAGGAACCTCTGGCAAGCAGTGACCACTGCACAGCATGGTTTTCAATCAGATTGGGTAGGAAAGTAGCCAATACAAAAACTAGGGTCCTGGACTTCAAAAGGGCGGACTTTGGCAGGATGGAAAACATACTGCAAAGTCATATGGCAAGCATCCACCCAGAAATGGACACAGAACAAAAATGAGCAGTCATCAAGACAGGACTGGCTGAAGCCACTAAATCATGTGTCAAGAGCCAGAGTAAGAAATCCAGGACCAAGAAACCCAGCTGGATGAGTAGAGAGGTAGAGGAGAAGGTGAGGGAAAAGAGGAATGATTTTGGACCTACAAGCGATCCAACAGGGCAGAAGACAAAGAAGAATATGTGAAGAAATCCAGAGAAGTGAGCAGTGTGGTAAGGGCAGCAAAGGCAGCTAGGGAATGGAGGTTAGAACATGGAATCAAAGGAGGGGAAAACAATTTCTTCAGCTATGTCAGAGAGAAGAGGAAGAGCAAGGATCAAATTGTTAGGTTCAGGAGGGGAAGTGGATGGGTAGAAAAGGGGGCTGAGCAGGTAGAAGCACTTAATGAATACTTCTGTTAAGTCTTCACCAAGGAGAAGGGTGGACCCATACCTGAGAGGAAGGATGAGGTGGGAAAGGGTGGGGGAGAAGCAACCATGGATGGGGAAATCATGATGGAAAGGGTGAGGGAGGGCTTTAAGTCCCTGAAGGTGGACAAGGCACTGGCCCAGACGGAGTCCACTCCAATGTGCTGACAGAGTTGGCAGAGGTACTGGCATGGCCACTGGCAGACCTGTTCAATACTTCTTTGAACTCATAGTGCATGCCCAGGGACTGGAGGGAAGCACATGTGGTACTTCTCCATAAGAGTGGCCCAAGGACAAACTGGGGAATTACAGACCGGTGAGTCTTACTGCAATTGTGGGAAAACTGATGGAGACAGTCTTCAAGAAAAGACTGGTAGACTTTCTTGAGACTAACAACCTCCAGGACAGCAAGCAGCAGGCAGCATGGGTTTGTCTCAGGCAAATCCCACCAGACAAACTTGGTTGATTTTTATGACTGGGTTACAAGGGCACAGGACAGGGGACATGCGGTGGATGTCCTCTACCTGCATTTAAGCAAGGCCTTTGACTCGGTGCCACATGGTAGGCTGATCTGCAAGTTGAAGAGTCTGTGAGCAGGGAAGAAACTGGTCAGATAGGTTGTGAATTGGCTGCAGGGGAGACAGCAGAAGGTAGTAGTGAAGGTGAGGCATCTGAACCCCGGGCAGTAACAGGCAGTGTACCACAGGGCTTGGTGTTGGGACCAGTTCTGTTTAACATTTTCATAGCCGACATTGCAGTAGGGATTAAGAGCAAGATCAGTCTCTTGCAGATGACACAAAGGTCTGTGCCTAGGTAGATGGGAGGAAGGAAGGAAGCAAAAGTACTTTGGGAGGATTTGGCAAAACTGGATGAATGGAATCATATTCTTTGACTGTGTCACTAAGGCAGTAGACAGGAGCCATGTGGTAGACATCCTCTATCTTGATTTCAGCAAGGCCTTTGACTCTGTGCCCTACAAAAGTTTGATCAGGAACTTGGTGGATTTCGTGGTTGGGAAAAGATGGCCAAGTGGGTGTAAAACTAGCTGAAGGAAAGAACACAGAGGGTGGTTGTGGGAGCACAGTTATCTGGCACTGGATAGGTAACCAGTGGGTCGGATCAGTGCTTGGGCTGGTGTTGTTCAATGCATCAATGACACTGGAGATGACATTAAGGGAAAATGTGTTTATTTGTGGATGACACCAAACTCTGTGGGAAAGTGGACACAGCTGAAGAGATACAGGACCTACAGGTAGATCTGGAAAAGCTAGGGAGGTGGTCCAGGATATGGCAGCTTGGCTTCAATGTCAAGAATTGCAAAGTTATGCATATTGGAGCCAAGAATCCTAGGACAGAGTACTACCTGCATGGAGCCCGAGTATCTGCATCAGAAGAGGAGAAAGACCTAGGAGTGATGATCAAAAGTGACCTAAAGAACTCCATGCAGTGCAAGAAAGCAGCAAAGGCAAACAAGATGCTGGAAAGCATATCAAGGATGATCAGTAGTAGGAGAGAGGAGGGCACTGGTAAGGCTGCATCTATAGTATGGAGTTCAGTACTGGTGCCCACATCTCAAAAAGGACATTAACCTGCTGGAGAAGGTCCAGAGGAGGGCTATAAAGATGATAACCGGTCATCAGTGTAAGGCATATGAGGAGAGGTTGAGGGCAGTGAACATGTACTGGAAGACCGGAGAGAAAGAGAGAGAGAGGGGACATGATTGGGACCTTCAAGTTCTTGAAAGGGATAACTAAGGTTGATAAGAAGAGCCTCTTTAAGCTGACTGGCAAGCATAACATGATGGGGCACAGTCTTATGCTGGCGGGAGGGAGGTTTAGGAGGGAGGTCAGGAAGCACTTCTTTACAGAGAGTCGTGGACACTTGGAATATTATGCCAGAAGAGGTAATCTTGTTGAAGACAGTTGGCAGCTTTAAGAGAGGCTGGTACAGGCATAGTGGGAGGGTAAGGGTCATGGGTAGGGAGGATGGGAGGAGTGGGGGGGGCAGGGAGAGTAATACAAGCTATGGACCCTGCAACACAAGCAGACTTGATGAACCAAATGGCCTTCTTCTGCTGGCTTCTTCGTATGTTCGAATGTATGTTCGAATGTAAAGCGCCAGCATTAGGAGCCCATACAGGGATTGGAGTTTGATGAGCAGCGACAGGAAAGTCATACATGCTAAGCATGTTGTTAGATTGGGTGGATGTGATGACAAGTTTAATGCCTGGGAAGTAATGATCAGAGCCCAAAAAATAATAATTCCAGTTTTGCCGGCCCAAGCCAGGAGGGGCAAGCCACCATTTTAGCCAGCCTGGCTCGGGTGCCATTTTGAGCTATTCTCCAGTGGGGAGGGAGACAGAATGAGCTGAGTGGCAGTGATCAACTGCCAAAGTGGCCAGCAGGTGCTGGTCACCATTTTGGAAGGAGGGGAGTGCCATTTTGGAGTAGGTGAATTCCAAAAAAATTAGAGAGGATATATATGCAGTAAAGGCAACAAGAATAAAAAAAAAATCAAGTATGATACTGGGTTTCGGATTGCAAATGGGAAAAGCAAAGGAGATAAGCACTGCAAACAGATTTTCAGTGTTGGCTAGTCCAGAAGAACAGGTAGCAGGGAGGAGGAGCACTAGAGTGAAGGAGCAGGGAGAGGACACTACAGGGAAAAAGGTATACAGTGGGAGGCAGTACACCAAGACGACAAATTGGCAAGGGGGGCAGTGAGTGATGATGATGATACAGTTTCTACAGAGGAAAAGAAGAAGCAAGGAGACAGGAGGAGGGGAAGCAGCAGGCAGCCTGGGAAGGCTAAGGATATTGAAAGGAGAGGAGACCGAGCGCGGGAGGTCCACATTTCATGGAAGACACAGGAATGTAATAGTAGAGGAGGTGGAAGCATGATGGACAGAGCAACAAGTCAGTGCAAAGGGGAGGTTCCACAGATGGAAAATAGATGGAGGAGGAGGTCAGTAGCCCAGTCATAGTTGCGAGGGGGGAGAGGTCAGGGCAAAGGTTAGGGGAGGCAAAGGAGGGCCATGACATTTATTTTTTTATTTATTTAGTTTTTTGTTGACCAGGTAAGTGCACTAGACAAATCCTGCCTATTTTCAGGCATGGCTCGGGGAAGGGGAAACAGATGAATACCAACTGACCTGGAACCAAATTAAGCTGTAGGTGGTATTTTTAGTGAATGAGGTAAATTTGGCCAAGACACCGGGGAAATTCCCCTACTCACTGGTAGGGGGAAGTGCTGTCTGTGCTGATGGCCATTTCACCCTGAGATGTCAATGGAGGAAGACGTCAGGGAGGTAGGGGAGAGGGTCTCCTCCCCAACCTCGGCTTTGCTAGAGACCCATGCTGCTTCATTGATTTCTTACTCACCTGTATTATCGGCTTTGGAAGGTCCATCCTGCCTGCTGCATGACTCTGCTGTTTTTTGTATTCCGACACGTAAGACTGCTCTGTCTCTTGGGGAGGAGTAGGATAATTTGGACTCTGCCTGTACTTCTGATTTGAATGTAGTGCCTTCGTTTGCTGATAGTAGCAGTGTTGCTACTGTAGAAGTTCCCGGATGTGCGACTGCTGTGCCCATTCTGAAATTGCCTACATCTGCTGGGGATGTGACACAGTGCTTGGACGAGCTGCTCTCTGGAGCTCCCGGGAAAGGTATGTCTCTACCAGGGAAACCAGGGAAACAGTTGGGGATGCTTTGCAAGGTGTGCCTCTCCTCTGGGTATTGTAAGGATTCTCTTACACGAGAACTTGACACTGCGCCTTGCATTATGGGCCATGGGTTGGATTCCCACTAAGAGCAGTTGATCGCCTGACCTCACGGATGTGACCGTGCAAGGATATGCTGCCCTGGTAATCACAGACAAAGGCAAGGTTCTTCAGGATTCTGCTCTAGTAGCTGATGGACTGGTAACTGTACAGCAGTATTTGTCTGCTAAGGAACATGGGGTTGCAACAGAGACTCCTTTGCATCCAGTTGCTTCAGCATTGGATCCTGCTTCTGGGACTGCCCCTACTCACAGTATTGCCCCAGGACAAGAGCGGTCAGCTGCTTCCCAGGTTGGAGGGATGTGGGCTGTGGGTTTGGGAGCTGATGTTTTGCAAGCTACTCTTGGAGCCAGGGTTTCCAAGCCTGTCTTGCGGATGGCTGATTTATTTAAGCCTACTCTTAATGAACCTGCTCCTCGACATAATGCAGTTAGACTGCTTTATAAAGTGGGATTCTTGAACCCTCCTTATAGGGTGTATATTGGGAGGTGTCTGTTGAAGGACTCTAAAATTTTATGCGTCTGATGTCTTTGCTTTGATCCACACTGATGGCAATAATTATGACATTAGCTTTAAAACTGTGGAAGCTTTAAATCGATTCTGGGTTAAATATAATTCACTAAGGATACTCTGCTTTGGACTACTTTTTTGGCTATTCCACTCACTAAACCTGCAGTACGCACTATTACAGTTTTGTTTCGGAATGAAGGAGTGGAGTTGGCTGATATTTTGATTTGGTTGGAAAAACGCTGTGAAGTGTTGGAACACCCGGTTCCTATTATGGATTCCAAACAATTCTGAACCGGTGGTTGGAAAATAAAGTGTAAATTGTTTATGACTAATTCTGGTATTGCCCATTTACCAAGCTGTTTTTTCTGGGTAGGGACAGGGTTCTCTGTTTTACCAGGGCAACCTAAATCCTGTTATAGGTGTGAGTCTAGATTACATCTTAGTAATGCCTGTGACTCCTTAAAGTGTACTCATTGCCTAGAAACTGGTCATTTGGCTGCAAACTGTATTAATTTGTTTCATTGTAATCTCTGTGATGGGAAAGGCCATTCTTATGTTAAGTGTCCATGGGCCTCCCATAATTCTGTGGATGACCATTCCCATGACGCTCTTATTACAAGGCCCAAAAAAAGAGCTGTGCTAAGGCCTCTGAGAAAAGAATGCAGGACCTTTTAAAGCCCCTGAACCCCTTGTCCCCTGATCATTTCCTCAACCGGAGTCAGGTTTACAGGCTGTACAGCAACCTGTTCTTGTTTCAGGCATTAAGTCTGATAGTACAGTACCATTGGCACAAGGGGCCCCAATGATGGGAGTTGTCACTGAACCAGTGGACCCTCTGGAACACCACTCTGTAGCTCCTGTAGAACCTGGCTCCCAGTCAGAGGATATGCTTGTGGATGCAGAACTTGACCTTGTGGTTCCTCCCCTTGATACCGAAATTCCTGTTTCAGATACCTCTGCTATGCCCCCCGTGTTGGATATTGACCAGACTTTTCAGACTGTGTCTTATAAGAAAAGACAGAGGGAAAGAGTGGTATTCCGGTCCTAAAGGGAAAGAATGGAAAGCTGTGGTTAAGAAGAAACTTTACAGTCTAATAAATTTGATGTGTTGTGTCGACACCGGAAGTCAGGAGGTACTGGATGAGGAGGATGAGGATTCAGCATCAGAATCCTCTTCTCTTACCTCTTCCATAGGTGCTTCTTCTGGAATTTAGAATGGGGTTCCTGGGTGGGAAGCTTAAATGGAAAACCATTTGCAACGATGATCGACTTGTGACTTTTCTTTCTGTCTTTTCCTTTGCCTTATGAGTGCCGTTCATGTCTTATCTTTAAATGGTAATTGCATGAAGAGTGGGTTTGAAGGATTTAATCTTAACTGAGTTACAGCCTTTTCGGTCTGATTTGGTCCTTTTGCAGGATACTAGAATTAAGATATTTAAATAGATAGCACAATGTTCTTCTTCTTGGACATTGGGAGTCACGTTTTGGTCCTTAGGGCCTTACAAGTGTGATGGTTTGGGGGTTTTGTTTGCCAATCCTGATTTAAAAGTTTCTCAATTGATTGATTTAGACCCTGGTAGAGCTATGATTTTAGATATCTGTTATAAAACATGGAGATTACGTGTTATTAATGTATATGCACCACAGAGTAAGGCATCTAGAGTGGACCTTTTTAGGAAGATTCAACCATTCCTTTGTACAGCATGAATGGTCATTTGGGGTGGGGATTTCAACTGTGGTATACAAAGGGGTGACCAGGGTCTACAGATGGATAAATTATTCTGTGATTCTAATGCTTTACATGATATTGTTACTACTGCTCACTTAGTGGATTCTTACTGATTGTTTCATGCTACTGGTGACTTTACTTTTGGTAAAGGCTTATTACAAACTAGAATAGATTATATTTGGGTTTCTAAATCAGTTCATGTTACTCAATCGGGTATTATTGACCTGGCTTTTTCTGACCATTCAGCTGTATATCTTGAATGCCAATGGGGTGAGAGCCTTTCTTATGACAAGCCCACTTGGAAATTGATTGTCTCTTTGTTAGACCTGGCACATATCATTGTGGCTTGTAAGTCTTCATGGAGTGCTCAGCTTTCAGTGCAATGTATGTATGACTCTTTGGTTGATTGGTGGAGGGACACAAAGTTGGAAATGAAAGTCTTTTTTCAGAAATCTGCGGGGTTGCACCATAGAACTAATTACTTTCATTATTTACAGTGTAGGAAACACTACCATAGATTAATTTCTCTTGCTGATTCTACTGGTCAAGATTTTAGCTCACAAATTCAGCAGGCTAAAGCTGCCATGTATCAGTTTCAATATGGTAGGATTAAAACCCTTAAGCATGTATTGAGGTTTGGCACGGCAGGCAAAAAACAGACATTCTGTCCTTTTAAAGATACTCAGGTTATCTGTCAAAAGAAATGTATGGAGGAATTGATGGATGCAGATGGGAGGGTATGTCATGATAAGGTTTCTATTCTGTATCTTGTATCTACATATATTAAGGCTACTTTTGGATTTCCCCATCCGATGTGTCATATGGACTCTTATGTAGCACAGTTGGAACCATAAGCTGTTTTGCCTGAACAGGTACAGCAGCTTGTGGCTTTTATTACAATAGATGAAGTTTGGGCTGTTATTAAATCTGCCAAAACTAACACTACTCCTGGACCAGCTGGGCTTCCAGAGGAGTTTTACCAAATTGTTTGTGATATTTTGGCACCGGTATTATGTGATTTATTTAATATTCTTACACTCTCCTGAACTGCCAGAATGGTTGGTAGAAGCGGAGTTGATTCTCTTGTATAAAAAGGATGATAGAAGGACACTACTCAACTGGAGGCCTATCTGTTTGCTGAATTCTGACATTAAGTTTTTGAGAAAAATTTTGTCTAATAGATTGTCTCACTGTGCTCGTACTCTTATTAGTACTGTACAGAGTTGTGGTGTTCCCCACCAAGGGATACATGATAATCTGATTTTGCTCTGGGAATTGTTTTATAGAGGTCAGAAGCAGAGTATCTCTGGTTTAGTACTTAGCCTAGATCAACGTAAGGCCTTTGATTTTATTTCACAGGACTATTTATTTTTAGTCTTGGGCCTTTATGGGATACCTGTTGAGTTTATTTCTTGGCTCCGGAAACTTTCTTATAATGCTACAGTAGTGCCAAAGGTAAATGGTTGGAAAGGGGATAGGATTGGTTTAAAATGGGGTGTGAAACAAGGCTGTCCATTGAGTCCCTTGTTGTATGTTTTTGGTATAGATCCCCTTTTACGGCAAATCCTTAGTGATTCTAGGATAGTAGGAATACCTTTGGTACATTCCTTTCCCACGTTGAAAATACTCGCTTATGCTGATGATGTAGTTATTTTGGTACAAGAATGTACTAGTAAAGAAGTTATATCACAACAGCTTACTGATTTTTCCAATGCTTCTGTATCAAGTATTAATATGGACAAATGGTTTGGATATCAGTTTAGGTCTGATGCTCCTAGGATAGTTACGTATGCAGGTATCTCGGTATTAATGGATCCAGTTACTATTTTAGGGCTGCAATTTGGTACTGTCAATCCAGCAGTTGTTAACTGGGAAAAAAAAATTGTCGACAGCAGAAGGGTTATTGGCCCGTTGGATTCACGGGCCTTTGTTCAAATGCAAATGGATATTGTTGTTGAAAACTTTGATTGTACCTCTTTTTCTCTATGTTAGTTATATTAATCCCCCAGTGAAGGTTTTGTATACTAAATTGTATAGTTTGTTTTTTAGGGCCTTATGGGGTAGCAGGTTAAACCCTGTAAAGAGAAATATTACATAGTATAAAACACAGGGGATTGAATATGCTGTATCCTATAGCATTTTATTTTAGTATTTTTCATTATTACAATGTTTTGGATCTTAATCGACCTCGTAGTAAAAGTTGGATTAATTTATTGACTGAATGGATTAGGCCTAGTTTGAGAGCTTGGGAAAACAGAAATACTAGATTGTTTTCTAGGTTAGAAGTTGTCCCTCAAGTTATTAAGGAAATGTTTCAGCAACTTATTCTTTGGAAAGTTGATTATAGTATTATGACACTGACTGAGTGGATAGAAGATTATGATGCTATTCTTCAAGCTCAATGCTTGGAACCTCTTATATTGCCATATAGTACTGAGCATAATAGTCAGGGAGAGTTTTCACAATTATTAAATGCTAGATTACCCGTGTTTGTTTGGGATTTAGTATGGCTGACTTTGCATGGCAAACTGAATGTTACAAATAATAATAAGCATAAGGCAGTTCAGGAACGGTATTGTTTACGTCATTCTTGTACCCAAATTCTAGAAACTCAGGAACACTTATTTTTGCACTGTAGTTATGCACAACAGTTTTGGAGTTTCTTAGCTGATCACTGGAATATACCACAGTTTGGTTCTCTTACTTATCAGGAGTTAATTTATGTTCCAGGAACTTCAAGTTGGCAATCCTTTTCAACTTCAATGTTGCAAGTTTTATTTGCTGTTTTGAAATACTATCTCTGGCAATCTAGGTGTAAATGGGTACTACAACAGCAATGTATCCCATATGATGCATTGCTGTTATTAATTACTGAAGTGATTAAAAAGGTACATGAGGCAGATTCGAGACGGTTTCCAATTCACCAGTTGAACTGTCTATGGCGGGCATGTGATGGTATCTTACGATATGCTTCATTATGACTTCATAATTTTCTGACTTCTCACTCAGGATAGGTGCTTTTGTTTGATTTTCTGTGTTGCTTTGAGGATGTTTTAGTTATCTTGGTTATGTCAGTACTGCCAATGCTATTTAGTGCTTCTCTGTTTATACAGATCTAGTTGTTTTGAATTATACTTCCCTTTTCCCCCTCAAAATTCCCCTACTCTTTTCGATGGGTCCTCAGTTTAACATCTCATCTGAAAGACGGCACCTCAGATGTGCAGCACCCCTCTCATGCTGCACTAAAGTGTCAGTACTGGGATATTAACCCAAGTGCCAGATGTGGGAACTGAACCTACAGCCCTCTGATCTCCCAGCCTCAGAGGTGAGTGTGCTACCTACTGAGCCACTGACACTGACATGGGGGATAATAGGTCATCACAAGTTGTGGGGTGGGGGTGCAGGGCAACAAGAGGATGAAAAGGAAAGGCATCAGAGTGTCATTATTTTAGAGGATTCTATACTTAAGGGTATAAGGTGGGGGGAAGGGGTGCCAGAAAAAGTAACATCTTGGTAGAGCGGATGCCAGACATGACAGTGAGTAGAGTGGGGGCAGCATATGGGCAGATATGTAGTGAAGGTGGTGGGGAAGCAGCATATTGTGGTCCACCTGGGAATGAATGATCTGGAAGGGAGAAGGATAGAGGGGGTACAAGACAGCTTCAGGGAAAACTATGCAGCAAAGAGGGAACAATGGTAGTCTTCTCAGAAGTTCTGCTTAGTGCCATGGGCCAGTACAGACAGAAAGAGAAGAATAAATGACTTCAACAAGTGGCTGAGGGAATGGTGTGGGACCAAGGGGCATGGATTGGTGGTGGACTGGGGAAGCACATGGGATAACACAGATCTTTATGCAGGGGATAGGTTTCACCTCAGCAGGGCAGTTTGCATGTATAGAAGCAGAAGCTGGGATTTCATCAATGAGAGGTATCATTTAGAAACTTGGTAGGGGCGGCAGTGGGCTACAAATCACCAGGTCCATAGACCTCCCCACCACAGGGATAGATATGACCTTAGGCAAAATAGGGGTTGGAGTGAAGGGTAAGGAAGCAGAAAGGATAGGTGCAGCATGGAGAATGGTTTCACTAAATGCTAAGAGCCTGGGGAACAAGTTGGCAGAGTTGCAGGCATTGATGGCAGATGGAGAGGTGGACATAGCTGCCATTACTGAGACATGGGCAGCCAAGTACCATGACTGGAACCTAACCATCCCAGGGTATAAACCTTTCCAAGGGATAGAGATAAAGGGAAGGCAGGATGGGTTGCAGTTTATGTAAGGGAAGGGATCAGATGTAATAGGGAGGAAGGGGAGGAGGGCAGGTTGGAAGTAATCTGGCTGCAACTGTACAGCCAGAAAGGGGCCAAGATTTGTCTTGGGGTTGATTATAGACATCCAGCCCAGAAGGAGGACATTGACAGGGAACTGGGGGAGCAGATACAGAGGCATAGTGGCAAAGGGAGCAGAGTGGTGGTGGGGGACTTTAATCTACTAGGGGTGGATTGGAACACCCCAGCAGTAAATTGTGCCAAGGAGCAGATCCTCCTGGAAACATTCCAGGATAGCTTCCTTACCCAGAGGGTAATGGAGCTAATGAGGGTGGGAAATATACTAGACATGATACTGGAAGATGGGGAATAGGACAGTGTTGTAAGGGTGGAGGAACCTCTGGCAAGCAGTGACCACTGCACAGTGTGGTTTTCAATCAGCTTTTGTAGGAAAGTAGCCACTACAAAAACTAGGGTCCTGGACTTCAAAAGGGCGGACTTTGGGAGGATGGGAAACATACTGGAAAGTCATATGGCCAGCATCCACCCAGAAATGGATATGGAACAAAAATGGGCAGTCATGAAGACAGGACTGGCTGAAGCCACTAAAACATGTGTCAAGAGCCACAGGAAGAAAGCCAGGACCAAGAAACCCAGCTGGATGAGTAGAGAGGTAGTGGAGAAGGTGAGGGAAAAGAGGAATGCATTTTGGACCTACAAGCGATCCAACAGAGCAGAAGACAAAGAAGAATATGTGAAGAAATCCAGATAAGTGAGCAGCATGGTAAGGGCAGGAAAGGCAGCTAGGAAATGGAGGTTAGAACATGGGATCAATGTAGGGGAAAATTATTTCTTCTGCTATGTCAGAGAGAAGAGGGAGAGCAAGGATCAAATTGTTAGGATCGGGAGGAGAAGTGGGTGGGTAGAAAAGGGGGCTGAGCAGGTAGAAGTACTTAATGAATACTTCTGTTAAGTCTTCACCAAGGAGAGGGATGGACCCATACCTGAGAGGAAGGATCAGGTGGGAAAGGGTGGGGGAGAAGCAACCATGGATGGGGAAATCATGATGGAAAGGGTGAGGGAGGGCCTTAAGTCCCTGAAGGTGGACAAGGCATCTGGCCCAGACGGAGTCTACTCCAACGTGCTGACAGAGTTGGCAGAGGTTCTGACATGGCCACTGACAGACCAGTTCAATACTTCTTTGAACTCAGGGTGCATGCCCAGGGACTGGAGGGAAGCTCATGTGGTACTTCTCCATAAGAGTGGCCCAAGGACAAACTGGGGAACTACAGACCAGTGAGTCTTACTGCAATTGTGGGAAAACTGATGGAGACAGTCCTCAAGAAAAGGCTGGTAGACTTTCTTGAGAATAACAACCTCCAGGACAGCAGGCAGCAGGCAGCATGGGTTTGTCTCAGGCAAATCCCACCAGACAAACTTGGTTGATTTTTATGACTGGGTTACAAGGGCACAGGACAGGGGACATGCGGTGGATGTCCTCTACCTGCATTTAAGCAAGGCCTTTGACTCGGTGCCACATGGTAGGCTGATCTGCAAGTTGAAGAGTCTGTGAGCAGGGAACAAACTGGTCAGATAGGTTGTAAATTGGCTGCAGGGTAGACAGCAGAAGGTAGTAGTTAAGGGGAGGCATCTGAACCCGGGGCAGTAACAGGCGGCGTAACACAGGGCTTGGTGTTGGGACCAGTTCTGTTTAACATTTTCATAGCCGACATTGCAGTAGGGATTCAGAGCAAGATCAGTCTCTTCGTAGATGACACAAAGGTCTATGCCAAGGTAGATGGGAGGAAGGAAGGAAGGAAGCAAAAGTACTTTGGGAGGATTTGGCAAAACTGGATGAATGGTATCATACTTGGCAGCTTGGTTTCAATGCCAAGAAGTGTAAAGTGATGCATTTAGGAGGCAAGAACCCAGGACACAATTACTGGCTGCAGGGTGTCCCATTAACAAAATCCAAGGAGGAGAAGGATCTGGGAGTGCTGGTAACCAGGGAGATGAACCACTCTGCTCAGTACAGGAAGGCAGCAACAAAGACAAACAGGATGCAAGGTTGTATAGCAAGGGGGATTACTTCCAGGAGTGGGGAGATCATCTTGCCCATATACAGATCCCTGGTGAGACTGCACATAGAGTACTGCATGCAGTTCTAGTGCTCCTACTTAAAAAGGGACATCAAACTACTGGAGGGGGTAGAGTGCAGGGCAACAAAAATGATCCTGGGGTTGGGGGACAGGCCATATGAGGAGAGACTGAGAGAGCTCATTATGTATACCCTGAAGGAAAGAAGTGAGAAAGGGGATATGATTGAGATCTTCAAGTACCTGAAGGGTTTGAACAGCACAGACACCAGGTGTATGTTAAGTCTGAAGGGCAGAAAGGAAACCGTGGGACACTCTTTGAAGTTGGAAGGGGGCAGATTCAAGAGGGAACAGAGGAGGCACTAATTCACAGAAAGGGTGGTAGCAGGGTGGAATGCTCTGCCAGAGGGAGTCATATCGCTGCAGAGTGTTGGGGCTTCAAAAGGGATTGGTACAGATTCAAGTGGAGGGTACAAACCGGGACGAGGCGTGAGATGGGGGAGGGCATATGAGAGAGGGGGCAGCTACAGTCTAATGGACTGAAGTGCTGCACACTCGAGCAGACTAGGTAGACCAAATGGCCTGTATCTGCTGGCAATTTCCTATGTTCGTGGTTTGTTTATGGAAGGAGGTATATGTGGACATTTTTGCCATAGTTAGCAGGGAAACCATCACTAAGTATGATGAAAAGTGAAGCATAGGGAAGAGTGAGATGGCAGCTGCAGTAGTGCTGCTGGGAAAAAAGGAGGAAGACAAATTCACAAAGGGTAACACATGGGATGCTTGGTTTGTTGGGTTTGCCACATACTCAGCGATAGTGATGGAGAAAAAGTTAGAACAGGTGTTACCATTGATTATTTATTCTGTGATCATTCGTAGGGCAAATTCAAGTGGGGGGTTTTGGATGGTTATCTTACAATGAGTTTTTTTCCTATGGGGACACACGTTGGGACACAAAGCAGTTGGATTTGTGGACTTATTATGTCACAAACCAAGCTACTCCAGACTGAGAAGGGGGGAAGAAACCCACCTTGTTGCAGAAGTGTTGTTGGGCTTACAACTGTGCATTCTGTACCTGGACACAATGTAGGTTTCAGCATGCTTGCACAAAATGTTGAGGAACCCATCTGGCATCAAAGTGCTGGACAATTGGATAAATGGGGGGTAGCCCAGTGGGGCCCAGGGACAACCTGGGCAGTTTTTTCGAGGGGGCAATTGGGCTACAGGGGTCAGGCATGAAACAGGGAATACAGAGGGAGGCGGTATAGTGGGAGGGGGAACAGAACCTCTGAGTTTAGGGAGAAGGGTGGCTTCATTTGGGATTGCTGTTTTGGGATGTCCAGGACACCAATAAAGGTGGAGATTCTTGAACGTTAGTTACAGGCTTAACCAGACAGTGGAGCAGCAAGGTGACTAATAAAGGGATTTACACAGGGTTTCATCTTACAATTTCAGGAGAATAGATGGAGCAGGGAAGCAAAGAACTTAGGGTCAGTGAGGGGAAAGGAGGATGTGCTATGAAGGGAAATTAAAAAAAGAAAAGGATGCTGAGAGGGTAGAGAGCCCTTTCAGCATTCCTCATTACAAAAATTAAGGGTGTCCCCTTTAGGTTTAGTCCCTAAAAAGCAACCAGAAGAATTCAGGGTCATCCACCACCTGTCTTTCCCAGATTGGAGAACTGGTGAATGACTATATTTCCAAAGAGGACAGCAAGGTGTCATACACGACCATTGAAGAGGCAGTACAGATCATTAGGGCAACCCCCGAGGCATGGCTTGCGAAGACAGACATTGAATGATCTTTTAAAGTATTACCAGTTCTCCCAGAGGACTGGGCCTATTAGGTTTTAAACTAGACAAGCAGTACTACTTCGATAAAGCTATGCCTATGGGGTGTTCAACTGCCTGTGCCACTTTCAACCAACTTAGCACCTGCCTACAATGGATTTTTCAACATGGAACTGGGTTCAGGATGGTCATACTCTATTTGGATGACTTCTTGCTCATAGGTAGCTGGTGGAAGGAGACTGAATGGATGTTATACAAATTCCAGAAGATTTGTCATGCATTGGGGGTGCCTCTGGTGCCAGACAAGATGGAGGGACCTAGTAGGGTCATTGAATTCTTGGGCATTGAAATAGATGCACAACAGGAGGTTTTCCATTTGCCAGACAAGAAGGTACAGAAACTGAGAGAGTAGTTAGAGAAAACAGGGTAGGTACAGAGTACAGCTGAGGCAAGTGCAACAGTTGTTTGTCTACCTCTGTTGCGCCTGCAGGACAATCGGGCCAGGGAAGGCATTCACTAGACGGTTAGCGAAGGCCATGAGGGGGATAATCGAGCCACATCATTGGGTAGATGTAGACAAGGGCACGCAGGAAGACTGGGATCTGGGAAGAATGTATCAGTCAGTTCAATGGAGTATCGTTTTGGCAGGAGGACTGGGTCTACAACATGGACTTGGAGTTGTACAGAGATGCAGCCGGGGGGCTAGGTATTGGAGGGTACTTTAGAGGGCGATGATTCTCAGAGGCATGGCCGAAGGAATGGTCACACAGTGGATAGACTAGTGATATCACGTTATTGGAGATGGTACCGATTTGAGTGAGCACGCTAATTTGGGGAGGGGAGCTGTGGAACCAAAAATTTACCTTCTGGTGTGATAATAGAATGGTTGGAGACAAGCTAAACAATTGGGAGGGGTGACGTCAGATTCAGTGTTGGGGTGTTGAGACAGTTGTTAGAATAGTCATGCAAGGTTTGAAACCGAACATGTCCTTTAGGGCTAGACACATTGATGTGGTAAAGAACACAGTAGCTGACAGCCTTTCATGCCTGCAGCTGGACAGGTTCTGGGCCTTAGCACTGAGGGCAGAGGAACACAAAAAACCCATACCTGCACATATTTGGGAGATTGGCTGGAAGGAGCCGAGTTGCTGTTTTCTGAACTTCTGGTTGTCCCAGACCCTAAGAGCATATGAGGGAAATACACCACATGGAGGTAAGTGCTTTGGTCGCTGATGACCAGCTTGGAAAATACATAGATCATCAATGGGAGAAGGGATTAGCACACTTCACAATGGGGATACAGCTAGTGGCCATCAGCATGGTATGTAACCTTAAGGGTTGGCAGACCCCACAAAGAAGATGTTCGTAAGGAGAATGATGCAGGGATAGGAAAGATTAAGGACAAGGGAAACCATTGACAGGAAGTCGGTGTCAGAATAACTTCTGTCCAAGCTAGCTGATGCACTGCCTAGAATATGTAAATCAAAGAAGGAAGCCATGTTATTCCTGGCCATTTTTATAATCATGTTTCATGGACTATTCCAGGTGAGTGAAGCTGTGGGTCATGGAGGGGGAAGGAGTCAGTTGGGATTTGCTGAGAAGATTTGGTTTTCATGCTGGAAGGGGTGACAATACATTTAAAATATTCTAAGATGGGCCAAGGGGGTAAGGATGCATGGTCAAGCTGGGAAAACACATTAATCAGGTAATATGCCCGGTCCATGCACTGTGGGCTTACGCCGCAGTACGCCGGAATAGCAGAGGGCAGTTGTTTACTTACGGAGATGGGAAACTGGTGACAAGTTATCAGATTATAGCAGTCCTGAAGAAAGGCATAGGTTTTGTAGGAGAAGACCCAAAGAGGTTCACATTCCACTCTTTTAGGATCAGGGTAGCATTGCAATTGGTGGCAACAGTGGGAACCAGGGGTCAGATACAGGAAAAAGGCCAATAGAAATTTGAATGTTACAAGAGATACATTAGGCAGCTGGATGAATAAGCACACTAACCCCTTTTCTTTTTGTCTTACAGGTATAAGTAGTGAGCATGTGAGGGTAATGGGGGGATATATAAAACAAGCATTTGTCAATGCCGAATGTTGATCGAATTGGTCTGTTGAGCTTGCTCAGTGGCCCTGTGTCACTTGCTCATTCTGTTTCTCCCAGTGCTACAGGATGCACCTTTGTACAGGGCTCCTGGCTGCATTAGCATGTTTTTTCTGCCCACAAAGAAATCTGCAGCCGTCCTGACAGAGCTGTCCTGAGGTGGGTCACTCGACCTCTCTCAGCCACTAATTCTGTTTCTGCTGGTGCTGCAGGCTTCCCTTTTGTACTAGGCTCCTGCCTCTGTTGGCGGCTTTTTCTGCCCACAAAGAAATGTGCAGCAGTCCTGAAACAGGTCCATTGAGCTACCGCACTCCCCCTCTCTCACTCATTCCGTTTCTGGCGGTGCTGCAGGCTCCAGCCTGCATTGCTGCCTTCTTCTGCACACAAAGCAATGTGCAGCAGTCATGGTAGAGGTCTGTTGAGCTCTCTCACTGCCCCTTTGTCACTCGCTAATTGTGTTTGGCTCAGTGCTGGTGGCTGCCCTTTTGTACTGGACTTCTGCTTGTGTTGGCACCTTTTTCTGGCTACACAGAAATCTGCAGCTGTCCCGACACAGTTTCATTGAGGTCGCTGTCTCCGCCTGTCTCACTCTCATTCTGTTTCTCCTGGTGTTGCAGGCTGTTCTTTTGTACTGGACTTCTGCCTGCATTGGCAGGTTTTGCAGACCACAAAGAAATCTGCAGCTGTCCTGACACAGCTCCGTTGAGGTGGGTCACTCCCCCTCTGTCACTCGCTCATTCTGTTTCTGCTAGCACTGCAGGTTGCCCTTTTGCACTGGGGTCCTGCCTCTGTTGGTGGCTTTTTCTGCCCACAAAGAAATCTGCAGTAGTCCTGACACAGGTCAATTGAGCTAGCTCACTCCCCCTCTCTCACTCGCTTGTTCCGTTTCTGCCAGCACTGCCTGCTGGCCTTTTGTACTGGGCTCCTGCCTGTGTTGCCGCCTTTTTCTTCCCACAAACAAATCCACAGCAGTCACAATAGAGCTCTGTTGAGCTTGCTCACCGACCCTCTCTCACTCACTTATTGTGTTTCTCCCAGCACTGCAGGCTGCCCTTTTGTACTGGGCTTCTGCCTGCATTGGCACCTTTTTCTGCCCACAAAGAAATCCGCAGTTGTCCTGACAGAACTCTGTTGAGTTCGCTCACTCCACCTGTCTCACTCGCTCATTCTGTTTTTCCTGGTGCCGCAGACTGCCATTTTGTAGCAGTCTCCTCCCTCTGTCGGCACCTATTTCTGCCCACAAACAAATCCGCAGCAGTCCCAACAGAGCTCCGTTGACCTCTCTCAGTCCCCCTCTCTCACTTGCTCGTGCCATTTCTGTCGGCGCTGCAGGCTGCCCTTTTCTACTGGGTTCCTGCCTGCATTGTTACCTTCTTCTGAGCACAAAGAAATCTGCAGCAGTCACTCACTACCACTCTCTCACTTATTCGTTCTGTTTCTCCCACCACTGCAGGCTGTCGTTTTGTACTGGGCCCCTGCGTGCATTGCTGCCTTTTTCTACCCACAAAGAGATCCACAGCAGTCCCTACAGAGCTCCATTGAGCTCACTCACTCCCCCTATCTCACACACTCATTCTGACTATCCTGGCGCTGTAGGCTGCCCTTTAGTATTGGGCTCCAGCCTCTGTCGGCATTTTTGTCTGCCCACAAAGAAATCCGCTGCAGTTTCAACAGAGTTCCGCTGGCCTCACTCACTACCCCTGTCTCACTTGCTCATTCCATTTCTGCCAGCGGTGCAAGCTGCCCTTTTGTACTGGGCTCCTGCCTGCGTTGCCATCCTTTTCTGCCCCCAAAGAAATCTGCAGCAGTCATGATAGATCTCCACTGAGCTCGCTCACTCACTGCCCCTCTCTCACTTGTTCATTTTGTTTCTCCCACTGCTGCAGATTGCCCTTTTGTACTGGGCCCCTGCGTGCATTGCTGCCTTTTACTACCCTCAAAGAAATCTGCAGCAGTCCCAACTGAGCTCGGTTCAGCTCACTCACCCCCCTTCACTCGCTCATTCTGTTTCTGCTGGCACTGCAGGTTGTCCTTTTGCACTGGGCTCCTGCCTCTGTTGGTGACTTTTTCTGACCACAAAGAAATCTGCAGTAGTCCTGACACAGGTCAGTTGAGCTAGCTCACTCCCCCTCTCTCACTCACTTGCTTCATTTCTGCCACCGCTGCTGGCTGGCCTTTTGTACTGGGCTCCTGCCTGCATTGCCACCTTTTTCTTCCCACAAAGAAATCCACAGCAGTCACTATACAGATCCATTGAGCTCACTCACTCCACCTCCCCCACTTGCTCATTCTATGTCTCCTGCTGCTGCAGGCTGCCCTTTTGTACTGGATTCCTGCCTGCATTGATGGCTTTGTCAGCCTATAAAGAGATGTGCAGCAGTCCTGACACAGCTCCGTTAAGGTCGCTCACTCGCCCTCTGTCTCTCACTCATTCTGTTTCTGTGGGGGCTACAGGCTGGCCTTTTGTACTGGGTTCCTGCCTGCATTGCCACCTTTCCTGCCCACAAAGAAATCCACAGCAGTGACGATAGACCTCCGTTGAGCTCGCTCACTCCCCCTCTGTCACTTGCTCATTCTGTTTGTCCCAGCACTGCAGGTTGCCTTTTTGTACTGGGTTTCTGCCTGTGTTGATGGCTTTTTCTACCCACAAACACATCTGCAGCAGTCTCGAGAGAGCTCCGTTAAGCTTGCTGACTCCCCCTCTCTCACTTGCTCATTCTGTTTGTCCCAGCACTGCAGGTTGCCCTTTTGTACTAGGCTCCTGCCTGCATTGCCACCTTTTCCTGCCCACAAAGAAATCCACAGCTTTCCTGGCAGAGCTCCGTTGAGATCGCTCGCTCACTCCCCCTATCTCACACACTCATTCTGATTCTCCTGGTGCTGCAGGCTGCCCTTTTGTACTGGGCTCCAGCCTCTGTCAGCATTTTTGTCTGCCCACAAAGAAATCTGCTGCAGTTTCAACAGAGCTCCGCTGGCCTCACTCACTCGCCCTGTCTCACTGCTGCAGATTGCCCTTTTGTGCTGGGCCCCTGCATGCATTGCTGCCTTTTTCTACCCTCAAAGAAATCTGCAGCAGTCCCAACTGAGCTCTGTTCAGCTCACTCACCCCCCCTCCCTCACTCGCTCATTCTGTGTCTCCCACTGCTGTAGGCTGCCTTTTGTCCTGGGTTTCTGCCTGTGTTGGTGGCTTTTTCTGCCCACAAATACATCTGCAGCAGTCCCGAGAGAGCTCCATTGAACTCGCTTACTCCCCCCCCCAGTCGCTCGTTCCATTTCTGCCAGCGCTGCAGGCTGGCCTTTTGTACTGGTCTCCTGCCTGCATTGCCGCCTTTTCCTGGCCACAAACAAATCCATAGCAGTCATGATACACCTCTGTTGAGCTCGCTCACTCACCCCTCTCACTTGCTCATTCTGTTTGTCCTGGCACTGCAGGCTGCCCTTTTGTACTGTGCTCCTGCCTGCGTTGCCACCTTTTCCTGCCCACAAAGAAATCCACAGCTGTCCTGACAGAGCTCTGTTGAGGTCGGTCTCTGGCTCCCCCATCTCACTCACTCATTCTGTTTCTCCTGGCACTGCAGGCTGTCCTTTTGTACTGGGCTCCTGCCTCTGTCGGCATTTTTGTCTGCCCACAAAAAAATCTGCAGCAGTCCCGACATGGATCCATTGGCCTCACTCACTTCCCCTGTCTCACTTGCTCATTCCATTTCTGTCGGCGCTGCAGGCTGCCCTTCTGTACTGTGCTCCTGCCAGCATAGCCACTCTTATCTGCCCACAAAAAAATCTGCAGCAGTGAGGACTGAGCTCTGTTGAGCTTGTTCAGTCCCCCTCTCTTGCTTGCTCGTTCTGTTTGTCCCACTGCTGCAGGCTGCACTTTTGTACTCAGACCCTGCATGCATTGCTGCATTTTCCTGCCCACAAACAAATCCACAGCAGTCCCAACAGAGCTCCGTTGAGCTCACTCACTCCCCTCCCTCACTCGCTCGTTCTGTGTCTCCTGGCACTGCAGGCTGCCCTTTTGTACTGGGCTCCTGCCTGCGTTGTCACTTTTTCCTGCTCACAAAGACATCTGCAGCAGTCCTGACAGAGCTCAGGTGAGCTCAGTCACTCCCCCACTCTAAGTCGCTCGATCCTAATCTGTCCCAAACATTGATTTCCGACAGCAACTGCGGTATTCTGCACCAGAAGAGCGGAAACACTTTTTTGGCCAGGATGTGAAAAATGACAGCTCTACTGTTCATAAGGAGGTGTGAATAAATGACAGTGTTGAAAATCTGGCTAGAAAATATTACTAATTTGCAAACTTACAAGGGTGCATGGCACCTGCACAATATGTGCTCATAACACAGGTATTTTAGGACCTCTGCTCATGAACAGTGTCCGTGTGATTTTCTTAATATGTCCTGAACGCCGATTTCTCACAGCAACCACACAATTGTGCGCCGGAAGAGTGAAAACACAGTTCGGTCAAGATGTGACAAATGACAGCTGCACTGTTGATAAGGAGGTGTGGCAAAATGGCAATGCTGAAAATTTGGAGTGAAAATATTGCAAAGTTGTGAAGGTAAGACCATGTGTGGAAACTGCACAATGCACATTCGTAATGCACTCATTTTATGGACTTTGGTCACCAAATTTTCAACATAGGCATTTTATGACCTCTGCTAATGAACAGTGTCACTGTCATTTTCATAATGTGTCCTGAACATGGATTTCCCACAGCGACCACGCTATTCTGCGCCGGAACTGCAAAAACACATTTCCGCCAGGATGTGAAAGATGACAGCTATACTGTTCATAAGGAGGTGCAGAATAATGACAGCTGCACTGTTGATAAGGAGGTGTGACA
The DNA here is from genome assembly GCA_016271365.2 of Neoceratodus forsteri. Classification (NCBI taxonomy): domain Eukaryota; kingdom Metazoa; phylum Chordata; order Ceratodontiformes; family Ceratodontidae; genus Neoceratodus; species Neoceratodus forsteri. The sequence goes on from CM057452.1 coordinate 1,410,400,536, forward strand.
AAATGACAATGTTGAATATCTGGAGTGAAAATATTATAAATGTGTGAACTTACGAGCGTGCATGCATACTGTACAATGCACGCTCATAACACAGTCATTTTATGGAGTATTGTCATCAAATTTTCAACACAGGCATTTTAGGACCTCTGCTCATGAACAGTGCCACTGTCAGTTTCTTAATCTGTGCAGAACAGTGCTTTACCACACAGACCGTGCTATTCTGCGCCGGAAGTGCGACAACACATTTCAGCCAGGGTGTGAAAAATGACAGCTGTATTGTTCACAAGGAGATCTGAAAAAATGCCAATGCTGAAAATCTGGGGTGAAAATATTGCAAATTCGCAAAGTTATGAATGTGCATAGCAACTGCGCAATGCACGCTCGTGAAACAGTCATTTTTTTGATTTTTCCCACCAAATTTGCAATATAGGCTTTTTGAGAGCCTACTTCATGAACACTGGCACTGTCATTTTGTTAATCAGTCCCAAAAGGTGATTCCGCGCAGTGACCGTGAAATCACCTTTTGAGGCCGATTAATGCCATGACAGTGATAGAATTCATGAGGAGGGGTCCCAAAAACCCCATGTTGAAAATTTGGTGCCAAAATTCTAAAAAATGCCTGAGATATGCATCAAAGTTGAAAAAACCCTATTTATTCCATTATACAGCTTACAGGCATTTCCTTAGTTTGTGGTCGGCTTTGAAGAGTGCAGACGTGTTCCCAACCCAACGAAGATAATCACGCTGGACTCCGAAGGTAAGTATGGGGTGAGGGGGGTGTGGGGAGGCAGGGTGTGCAGTGGGTGGGTGCAGGTTGTGGGAGGGGGCAGGGAGGCCGCTGAGGGACCATTTCTTTACTGGTAAAAAAAAAATCACGGGACCGTTTTTTAATTTTACAGGGGAATGTGGCATGCTGGGGTGGGCTCCCAGCATACCAGTGGAGTCTTCTGTTTGGGGGGGCAGCTGTAGACAACGGAGGATTGGACACCCCCGACAGCACACAAGAAAGGGGAGGTGGTGTTACATTATGCCGATGGGGATTGTGCACCCCTGTTGGCACACAACAAAGGGGGGGCTGTTATGTTGTGCTGACAGGGATTGGGCACCCCCGTCAGCAGACAACAAAAGAGTGAGGGGTAACATTATGCCAACTGGGACTGGGCACCCTGTTGGCAAACAACCAAAGCGGGGGGATTTACATAATGCCGACGGGAGTGGGCTCCCCATTGGCAACATACATTGTGGGGCACATGCTGCCGAGGGAGATTGGGCACTCCCATGGCGGGAGGGTTTAATATTGTTTGTGAACACGGCAGCAAGCCACCACCATGTTCATAAACAATATCACTGTTTTAGGGTTCCGCCCTGCAATGACAGGTCGCTCCCTCATTGCAATGAATGGCTGACACTGCAATGACAAGGCGGCCCCTGATTGCAGCAGCTAATTTTTTACAAGTTGGTGGCACGCTGGCTGAACTAGTGTCAGCAGCAGTGTGCCATGGCATTGGGGGAAGTGGGACAAGCCTTTACAGGCTGTGGGGGCATTGGCCACAACAGTGCCGTACCTCCACAACCTTCTTGCAGAGAAACCTGCCGCAACATGTTTCTTGCACATGCGCACAATCAACATAAAAAGGGGGGAAGAAATTAGATTTGAGTAAGTTACTCATGAGTCTTTGCTTTTATCTTCTACAAGGCCTGGACACCGTTTGGAGATTTGGATATGTGGGCAATCATACATTTACTGGGCAGAGAGGAGTGCATCAAAGAAGGCAGGGGGAAATCAGCTCTATCAGGATCCCAGGCACTGTAGGTTGTCATGAACAGGAATCAGGGGAAAGAAGTGGGCCCAGTTCTTACCTACCCTGAGGGAGATGAGGGAGAGGTGACCGATGTCAAACATGATTATCGTCCATTTGGGGGGAAATTATATTGGGTCCAGGCCCTGGTTAGATGTCAATTTACAAATTAAGTGCAATATGTAAAAGATAAAACAACGGTGGCTACATGCAACCTCAGTGTGGTCCGAAATGGTGCCATGCAGTGTGTGGCATTTTGAAAAGAACCATGTAGCCATGGACAGAGCCAGAAAGAAAATGACCAGGAGAGTGGGCACACTGTTCCTTTCTTTGTGGGGGAGAGTGATTAGAAGGTGAATAGAAGGGACAGAGGATGAATTTTACAGGCCAGATGGAGATTAACCTATCTGAGCTGGGGATTGTCATGTTTAACACAGAGATAATGGGTGCTATTAAGGAATGGCACAGACATGTAGGAAGATAAAAGGTGAGAGGAAGACCTGTCATCCAATGCAGGCTGGAGACAGACTGTGGGAAAAAATGGAAAAGGGGCACATGGGGTGGGGGGAGTTGGGAGAGAGAACTGAATTAGGAAGAACAATAAGATGAGAAAAGAGGTATAGGTTTACACCATTACTTCCAAAGAGAACAGTGGAAATGGCATCCAGGTTTACACCTGGGGGAAGAAGATGAGGCTAAAGAAAACCTCTTACACAGCATGGACATGCCAATTTAGTAGAGACCCAAAGTCAAAAGCAATAAACTGCACAATACACCATTGAATATGTCAAATAAGTTAATGATGTTTAATTTTTTAACATGGAGGTTATATTGGACATCTTATAGGAAATATGCATGAGCTTGATAGTAGATACTGAGGGATATGTGGACATGTATAAATGTGCTATAATGATAATTATAGGTAATATTTGAATGTATTATCTGTAGTTGATCTATGTGTCTTAGGTAACATTATTGCACTTTTTGCATATTTTATTTTTTTTAAATACACTTTAGATAGAGGGTTAAAATTATATACTTTGGCACTTTGCACTGTTATATTTATATGTATATATAAGTCAAATGAATGAAATGTGACCACTGTCACTTGAAGAACACTATATATAGGTGCTTAATCATTTACCTGGGGCACTTCCTGATGGTGCCTTAGTGGTGAAACTGGTTGGAGCTTTGTCTGTGGAACAGTTTGGCATCCCCATTTTGGAGAAGGTCTGTGTGTCTTTTCTCTGGCTTTTTTATGGCTATTCATGCACTTTAAATTAAATTGTGACAACATTTAAAAACCATATGTGGTACTGCTTCTTATTTAGCATACTCAAGGGTGGACAGTGCAGTTTATTGCTGTTGTCTTGGACGAAGATGTGGACAAGAAGATATAGATATGAAATGTTTATGATTTAATTGGTGTAAATTATGTAAATATGATCAATGGAAGGATGGAGATTATGAATTGCAACCTGGATATTATATGGAAAAGAAGATTTGGTTGTTTGTAAGAGAATGGATTTCAATATTAAATTGCCGATCAATCGGCAAATAAATTCATTGCCGATCTGAGCACCCACAATATCAGGTGTCTGTCTTGATTAGGGAGAACATCTGGGACAATGAGGTTTGCCTGTTAAAAGGCAAAAGCAATTGTCCTAGTGCCCCCACCCAAGAGTAAAGTAATCAGACGGGAAGAAAGATTAGGTGGGAGGGGGGAAGGAAGGAAGGAGAAGGGGGAAGGGAGAGAGGAGGGGTTATTCTGTTTAGAAGAGGGTTTTTCAGATGTCTAATTTGACAGACTGTTGGTGCAGCTCAAATGGGTATGAGCTATAGATGACATCAGAACAAGGGAGGGGTTACAGAGACAAAGGAAAGAAAATGATAGGTGGGGAGGAAAGGGAAAGATCTGAAATAAGGGATACTTAAGGGGCTGCAAAGAGGGTGTCTGCTTTATTTTTGCTATTTTCAGAAAATTCTTACCCTCCCACCCATTCGGTTTTTCAGTGGACTGACGAAGGTAGATAGCAGATGAGAAAAGAAAGAAGTGAGTCTCCAGGTTAATGGATGGCCAGGAGACTGTGGGAAAAGATATAGGGAGAGCATGGAATAGAAAAATGAAAAATTGAGAAGGGAAAAATGGAGCAGGAGCTACCTCCAGAGAGAAGAGTAGAGATGGCCTCCAGGTTTACACCAGGGGGATGAAGATGGGGACAAGATGATACAGATAATAAATGTGTATGATTTAATTGGTGTAAATTATGTAAATTGGATCAATGGAAGGATGGAGATTATGAATTGGAAAATAGATATTATATGGAAAAGAAGATTTGGTTGTCTGCATGAGAATGGATTTCAATATTAAATGAATTGCTGATCTGAGCATCCACAATATCAGGTGTCTGTCCTGATTTGGGGGGATTCTGGGACAATGGATAGTTGATAGACATCCTGCAACTCTGTGCAACAGTCTGGGATCTGTTGTTGTGAACAAATAAATGACCAATTGGTCAGTGGGGAGACCAAGATTACTCAAAGTTTCTCCTAGCCATTGTTTACTTGTTTTGGCATATAAGGGGAGTAACAATAATATGTGTTTTAAGTTGTCCACAGTCTCATACCCACAGCCATAAAAAAGGCATGTTATTCCAGTTATTTTCTACAGGATGTGTAAACCTAGCTGTGTGTAACCTAGGGTTGTGGGTAGGCCCCAGCTACGATGTTCATGATATATTTAGTTAGAGATGACATGGACACAGCCAGGAGAGTTAGCAGATTTAATCAACACCTTGCCTTGTATTACACATTGATGTTGGGTCTCTCTCTCAGTGCTTTCAGAGCACCAGCTTATATACATATAGCCTCTACTAGATATGCAAATCTTGTAGTCAGCCAGTCAGTACAGTGAGTACAAATCATATCAATTGTTGCTATCTAAAACAGAGTTAATGAGGTTGTGCTTCCTATCTAATACATTGATAGATTAAACTTGACTGCAATATTCTCAATGGCCAGTAAATGGCGGCATTATATAACTAATGATTTAAATACAATGGCTTAGCTTTTTAGTAATGGTATGCAGTGACCAATAAATAAGTCTTTTAATAGGCTGATAGCCTAGTTTGTGTTTTGGTTACACAGAATAACACATATTCTATTATGCGTTGTGTTTTTGCATCTTTTACAGTTGCTGCTGTTATAGAAACATAGAAGGAGTTGTTGATAATCTTTGTTTAACAAAGCAGAAGCTTATTTACTTGTTAGCATTTGAATAGGCAGTTACAAATATACACTTGTGTTGGGTCTCTCCCAGTACTTTTAGCTTGGGGAGTCTCTTGACCCATACACTGCCATGTCTCTCCATGAACTAACTGGTGATTTAAGGTCATATAATCTGTACGTTGTCATAGTTCCCTATGGCATACATATACTGACTGACCTTTCCTGCTAGTTTTATTTAACTCAGTTACGGCATTTGTCATGTTTACTGCATCAGTGCTTGTAACTGCATATAACTACCAACATTTATGTAAATACAAACTTAGCTAAGTTTTTATCAATACCTAGACTGACAGCTGTAAATGAGTCACAAGGCCATGTAGCTAATAGTTGCACAACACATTGGAAAAACCCAGACTTTTAACTCATCACAAGATGGAGGAAAAATACAGGAATTATCTCAAACCTATTAAAACTAGCTTGTTAAAGCAACCAATGGGGTAGTCCCATTGGGGTATTTCTGACGTATAATCTAAAAGCATATATTTTCAACAACTTGTTTGTACTTGGTAGATAGCAAATATAGCAGTACACTTGATTACATTGTGGTTTGTAATAAAGAAAGAAGAAGAGAAAACAGTTTGTTACAATGGTTGTGTTGCAGCCACACATCAAAAATCATTTTATTGTTACACTGTGCATAATTCCATTCTGAATCTAGTTATAAATTGTCTAAGTTGTGCATTAAAGTATTAATTTAATATGGTTCCAACTGGTGAGTTGTTTTCATTTCTTTATTCCATTTATAATGCTTTAACACAGTTTGGCGAGTCATATCTTTCATGATTGTTAGTTCCCTAATTCTTGTTTTAACCTGAATAATTGTTTCCTCCTTTGGTCTTAAGTATATTTCGTATAATAAATTATGCAGTTCTATGAAAAATAACTCTTTTCTAATTAAATGGATAAATGGAGAAGAAAATCCAAGTTGAATATAGTATCTCTTCTTCCAGACATCACCAGGTAATCTAGTTTCTGGGAGTTGAAATAAACCTAACATAAAGTAAGCAATAATACCCGACAGGGTGAGCAGTATCGTGCAATACCAGATCACCCCGGGGCGTAATGTGGTCTGATGCCATAGGTGGAAGGGCTTATAGCCCCTGGAAGGTCTGATATTGCACAATACCACCCACCCTGGAGGGAATTATTATGCTTAGAAATTGGGCTACCTATTGCAATTTTATATGGGATTTTAAAAAATGTTTTAAAAATGTAAAAAAAAAATTACAAAGAATGAAGTTTGAGTCATTTGGTAGTAAAGTAGTCCCTGATTTCTGAGATACTACATCTCCTGTAGCCTAACCCTCCATAGAGCCATTCACTTTTACTTTTCCTCTACCACCACCTCTGGAACAAGTTTACCCCACCAAGTACTCTGCTGTCATTGTTACTGCACCACTCAAAACGGGAAATGTCATCTCTGCTGCTTGCCCTGGGGATTTTTATTATTGGCTTTTTTTATGCAGTTTCCCCAGTCCTCACTGCCTACTCTGAGGACCAGAGCTCATTTCTTACTGTTTTCTTTTTTTTCTTTTGTTTTTGTTTTTAATTGTTCCTGGTCCTCGCTGCCTGCTCTGAGGACCGGGAGTGCTAAGAGGAGTGCCATTAGTTTCCTGGCCCTCGCTGCCTATCCTGAGGACTGGGGTCAGTTCTTATAATTTTTTTTCCTTGGTATATTTTCAGTTGTTCCTGGTCCTCACTGCCTGCTCTGAGGATCTGGAGTCTAAAGAAGAGTGCCGTTACAGTTTCCCAGTCCTTGCTGCCTATCCTGAGGACCAGGGGGTCAGTTATTTTTGTTTTTTTTCCTTGATATTTTTTAGTTGTTCCCGGTCCTTGCTGCCTGCTCTCAGGACTGGGAATCTGAAGAGGAGTGCCGTTAAAGTTTCCGGGTCCTCACTGCCTGTCCTGAGGAACGGGGGTCAGTTCTTAATGGTTTTTTTCTCTCTTTTTATAGTGATTCCCAGTCCTTGCTGCTTGCTCTGAGGACTGGGAGTGTGAAGAGGAGCGCCTGTGTTTCCTGGTCTTCACTGCCAACCCGTGGTGAGGATCAGTCAGCAGTATCACAGATTGCAGTGTTGGGAGATGACGGAAGGTACTGTAAAAAAAGCAATTACAACAAGTTTGAGAGAGAATGAGTTTTTGGTGTGTTTGTGCTGAGGATGATTCGCTCTTTGTGCTTTCCTCTTAGGAGGGGGATGTGACAGTAAGGAAAGGTGAGCCAGTTCATGTCAGGGCAATCTTTGCTGCCACTATAAATCACAGGCAGGTTCATTTTCAGATGAGTAGTTGGCCAGTTGCAGAAGGGAGGAGCGAGAGAGTGGCTCGCTCTCCAAGAGTCAGGTATCAACAATTACAGGGCATGGCAGAACAGGGCACTATAGTTAAAAAAGAAAGAAAGAAAAAAAAATAGCCATAGATGAGGATGATGTGTGATTTAGCAGCTGCCAATGAACTAGTGAGAGAGGGTTTGGGGGCCAGTATCTCTCGTTGAGTGAGACAAAAAAAAATGGCAGGCATTTTAAATTCAAACTTCCACTGGCACCCTGATACTGGTGGTAATCAGGTTGGTTGGGACTGGCACTAGATTTTACCAGGGCTCTGTTGTCTGATAGACGGCCACCTTGCCAGGGCTATCAGCCAATAAGAACCCATAGATTTCTTAGCTTATTTTCTAATATTATACATCACTCTAGAGCTAGAGTTTCAAGTGAGAATTAGCTTGACTCCATTCTTAGAACTTCAGGGGCACCAATTGTGGTACCATTAGTATATAGTGGCATAATGTGTTGAGAATAATCTGGAGAGCCTTTAAATCGACTAAGCCCCAGATTTCTGTACCTTAAGCATAAATTCAGCTGATCCCTTACCTAGCTGAGAGTTACATAATTTTAATGCATTAGATGCTGTTTTCATTTTCAACAGGATAAATAGAATAACAACTATTCCATGAAATATTTTGAGCAAACCGTATCACCAAGTAATCACAGTATTTGTCAGTTATGCTTATTTCTTTATTAATAACTGCTCTATGTACTGACTTTGACCTTTTACCAAAAATGACCACCTTAGTTTTGTCCTTACTAAGTAGTATGCCATTTGCTGTGCATAACTCCTTTAATTGTTCTAGCTTTCTTTGAAGTCCTAAGAAGGATGTTTAAATTAAAACCAGATTGTCTGCATATGCTAGACATAGTATTCTTTTATCCATTATGTTAAGAGAATAATAATCACAGGTAAACAGACCATCCAGCATTTAATTTATATACAAGTTAAAACATGTGGAGGCCAGGAGACAGCCTGGTGTACCCCAAGATTTCTATATATTATTGAAGTTGTCATACATTGTTGGTTATATTGTACCTTGGTCCAGCTATCTTTGTGCAACCTAATGAGAATATCTAATAAGACATAATCTATCCCATGCCTTTCCATTTTTGCCATAATAGTGTTCTGCTGACATTGCCAAAAGTGGCTGACAGGTCAACAAAGCAGTAGTAAAGTTTATTTCTTTTTATAGTAACATACTTTAAAATTAAATGGTTTAAGACATAACAATGTTGTACTGTGGATGGTTCCACCATGCCACGGTAACACAGAATTAGTCGACTGTCAGTACAGTCCAGTACCAATTGGTTTTGTGCAGTCACAGGAGAAAAGTGTGTTTTCTATGGGGGGCTTTGCCCCCATACCCCCACACTTAAGATTACTAACTCTGAGTGAGAGTAGGTTCGGGGAAGGGGAGAACACCCTGGAAGCAGCAGTGTCAAAAACCTAGTGGACCATCACAATGAACTGCCAAAAATGTCACTGTGATGGTGTTCGCTGTATCCTTGTCACTGTTGCATTGTGATACCAATGTAGACCTTCCAGATTTGAAAACATTCTGGAATTTATTTAAGATCCATTTTTCACTAATCCATATTTGAAGTCTTTGCAATATAATTTTGCAAACGACTTTCTGTGAAACATCAATGAGGCTAATTATCCTGTACATTTGGGATCCGTTGGATCCACTTTTTTTAATATGGGATAGATGGTACTACCAAACCATCTATTAGGGGCATCCTGTCTCTGTACTAGTGAGTTGAAAAGAATTTTGAATATTGGAAGCCACCATCCTGGAAAAGCTTTATATGTGTCTCCCAGAATAAAATCAGGTCCAGCAGCTTTGTTTGAGGCTATTGTAATTAATGCTTGATATGTTTCCTCATCTTGGATATACATTGAATTTGGATAAAATATTTGTTTTTTATTTCCTCCCATATCTTCCAGAGAGGTGTCATTTGTGCCTCTTCTTCTTAAAAATAAAGATTTTGAAAATGTGTTTCCCATAGGAGTCACATAAGCCTCGATACTTATAAAATATTGACCATATCCTCCACTAACTAGTTTTCAAAATGCTTTGTTATCCTTAGAGATTACTGTATTCCTCAGCTTTTGTCCTTTTCCTGATTCAATAATTTTTATATTCTTTTCTGGCTTTATTTAAATTTTGATTTCTTTTCCATGTTTTTTTTTTCTCTTTTCATGTCTCTAAGTATTTTATTAAAGTTTTGCTTTACTTTTTTGCAAGTGTTATTAAACCTTGGTCTATGCCCTTGTTTCTGTACTCTGCTTGCTCTACAGCAAGGTCTGATATATTCATTAATATCCTGCCATTTCTGAGTTTTTGTTGTATAATTTGCATTTTCAACAATATTCAAACACTGATTATTTAAACAACTGATTATTCCTAAATGTGTCAATTGTCTCTCCTGCCATTTAATTCTTTTTTGATTTATGATTTCTATTGCCTCATTGTCTGTTTGAGTATTCTCTTGTCTGGGGAGTCTGTACTTGGCATTTGAATAGATGTTAATGTTGGAAAGTGTGAGGAATCAGGACAATTCATGACTGAAAAATTTTGTAGTATTTCTAAAGCTTCCATATTGGCCCAAGCGAGATCAATAGTTGAGGACCCCATATATCTTGTGTATGTGTAACTGCCCTCTTGATTCCCCAGAAGTCAGCCATTTATTAATAAAAAGTGATGTTTGGAAAAGAAAGTGAGAAGTTCTGTCCCTCACTTATTGCATTTTTTATCTTCTGATTTTCTAAAGTAGTTTATCCTAGGGTTGATGGCAGATAAACCCTGGAGCAAATCTTTATATAAGCTTCTAGTATATTTTCCATCTGGCATTCTTGCATTAAAATCTCCTACAATTAAGACTGACCAGGTTTCATATTCTGCTATAATTGTTTCTAATGCTGTTCTGCACTGTGACCATAGATTTGAGGAGTTCTTCATTTTAGGTGGTAGATATACATTCAGGAGTATTAATTTCATGAAGTCGTTTTTCCAGAATTAGTTGGAGAATTGTATCTACTGAACAATTTAACTTTTTTATCTTAAGATTCAGGGATGTTTTAACATATATAACAAGCCCTGCTTCAGTCAGCCTTGTTTCTTATCTCTTGTTGTCAGCACTTCATATGCTGTATATCCAGGGATCAGTGGGTTCAAAAGATGGTTGCACCATGTTTCCTGAAAACACAGAACATGCTCTGTGCCCACAAAATTCCTGACTTTGCTTTCAGCCATCTTATATTTGTTCCCTTCTATATTACACAACAAAATTATTATTGCTCTGTGATCTTTTCCACTGCCATAGAGGGTTCCTGGATCATTTTCCTGTCATTTTTTCATTCAAAACTTGTTTTATTGACTTTTCATATTCTCCCACTCATGGAAGGTGAACCTGTTTCACTTGTTTTAAGTTCTTGCTTGAATATTTATCAAACCTATTTTCCTCTTGTCTATATAAGTTATTTATCTATTGAGTTTCCCTTGTATGTGTGTTATTTATCTCTTTAGTTTCCCTCTATGTGTTAAATATTTTTGGAGTTGTTATGAGAATTCCTAGCCCATTCAATATTGTAGAAGTCTCTAAAATAGATGTCACTATTTGAGAATTTTTAAAATTAATATCTATTTGGGGTGTGCCAGAGCTGTCATCCTAGACCCTTATTCAATATATGGCATGACTAGAAACAATAGTATTAAAGAAATGTGTCATAAAAGAGATCAGATCCTTCTTAATTGTTTTTATTGATCTTTCTCCCAGAGTCCTCCATCCAAAAATAGTTATGGTCTTACATTCCAACTCCTCATATTGGTTGTCTTCATACTCTTTTATTACTTCTAGAATATCCTGAATTCTTCTCCTATCTTTTTTTCCCTATTTTCGTCAGGCTGAGTATATATTTTTTTGTTTTTCATTGTCATTTCTGGGGTGATAGTGACCATTTGTGGGTGACTTATATGAATGCCATTTACTTTTAATATTGGTTCCTGTCCCCATATCTTATCTGCCAAAGCTGCTGATTGTCAGTATACCAAAACACAGCCCAGAATAGATGGATTTGGCAAATGCATGATGTGGAAATTCTCATCTAATTTGTTAATATGTAATAAATGTGAGATCCATTTTCCCAGTTTCTTTGGCTTTTCATCCACCAAAGTTTCAATACCGTACATTTCAATCAGGTACTCTGTTTCTTGGCCTATCCCATGGTTGTATTCCCCAAAAGAGGTATACCTACAGTTTGACCTGGTAATTCCTATAAGAGACCCATGATTTTTAATAAATAATAATAATAATACTTTATTTATAAGGTGCCTTTCAACAAACCAAGGAACCTAACAATAAGATAAAACAACACAGTAAAACAATAAGTGCAATCTCTTATAAAATTCAGATAGCAGACAGGATAAAATCAAACAAGGTAGGCTTGATGCCATAAGTGAATTTTAAGGGCCTGTTTAAATCCCTCCATGGCCACACACTTCCATAGCTGACAGGGTAGAGAATTCCACAGGGCTGGGGCTGTGTACTTAAATGCATAGTTCCCCAAAGATTTTAAAGAAACCCTTGGAATCTCTAGCAACCCCTCGTGAGCTGAGCGGTGTGATTATCCAGGGCAGTAAGGAACCAGAAGCTCTTTCAGGTTGTTTGGACCCTGTCCGTGTAGGGCTTTATAAGTCAGAAGTCTGACTTTAAAGGTGATCCGCCACTGCACTGGCAGCCAGTGCAGTTCGCGCAGCACCCGAGAGATGTGACAAGACCAAGGAGTTACTATCAATAACTGGGCTGCAGCGTTCTGCACCAGCTGCAAGTGGTGGATATCCATCCAGTAAGCCCTAAATAGAGGGAGTTGCAGTAATCAAGATGCGAGGTCTCAAATGCGTGGACCAATGTAGGGAGGTCACTGGATGGAACTAGGTGCTTAACCCTGGAGATGTTCCTCAATGATAGAAAGAGGACTTGATGACTGCCGACACCTGTGATCACAATGTCAGCCCTTCATGAAAAATTACCCCCAGGTTTTGCACCCTTTCAGAGGTAAGGAGCTGGGAGACCCCAAGGAAAAGACCCGAAGGCAGACCCAACCCCTCTATCTGGTGCCCCAGGTTTATGACCAACACCTCAGTCTTTTCTGAGTTCAACCTCAGCCAGCTCAAATTCATTCAACCCTGGATTTCAGCAAGGCAGTTGTTAAATAACAAGAAAGCTCTATCCTTGTCAGGTGCAAAAGAAAGGTAGAGCTTGGTATCATCAGTATAGCAGTAAAACCTCAGCCCGTACCTTCTTACAATGTCTCCATGGGGTAGCATGTACACTGCGAACTAGATGGGGGATAACACCAAACCCTGAGGTGCCCCACATGACAGAGAGACTGGGTCAGAGGAATGAATCCCCAACACCACCCTCTGATTTTTTAGGTACCTTATCTGGAGAATATTTTTCCTTGTTCTCCCTCCCTAACCTGGTCCTATTCTACATGATGCAATTTTCCCTTTTTCTTACCAATTTTTAAGACAGCATGTGCCATGTGTTCTCAGTCTTTGTTTATATGCAAGAAAGTATATCCTCTAGTTCTTTCATAACCCTTGTTTTATATCTTTAAGCTTTCATTTGGGTATACTAGGGTATTTTTCCTTTTTTCAGTAATTTTCCTCTTGCTTTTTTCTTAATTTGTTTGGTTGGGGCAGGGGAGTTGACTGTTTCACTTTATTAATGGGGTGGTAAATTCACTTGGACAGCTTGGTTCTTCCTTTTTATCAGTGTATCATGATTACCTCTAATATCTGGGCTAGAATTCAATATATTGCTTTCCCTTGAGTTCCCTAACTGGTCTAATAGTATTTTGTTCCTGAAGACATGTGTCCTCAAGTTTGCAATCTCCTCTTTGAGGGCCGCTAAGTTCTCCAGAATCATAATATTCTCATAATAGGGTTCTTTATTATTTCCAGCATCTGTATAGATGTAGACAAATATGATGTAAAGTTTCCCGCACCTATAAAATATCTCCTATCATGTTCTATTGGGTAAGTAGTCAGGTTTATAATATACTTAGGGGGGGTGGAGGCATGAGTTATCTGAACTGGGTCTTACTTCTCCTTGTTTTTCCTGTTATACTCTGAATGATCTGTATCTAACTTTTTCAACCCATCTATAGTGTTACTCAGTCCCTGTATTACTGAGGGCAGATTATCTACTTCCCATATCTTGACCACTCCTGACCTTTTTTCCCTTTTAGGATAGAGGAGGTGGAGAGGTCACTGGTATATAAGTAGCATTAAATGATAGGTTTAAAGTTGTTTCTCATTGAGTTGATTCCTGTGGGGAGAAAACTTCATCATATGTTTCTGAATAAGTTTTATCCAGGCCTAACAAATGGGAATCTGAAGACTCCCAGCCATGAGCAAGGAGAGAAATTGCCACCAATATTTTCTAATTGTATTCTGATTTTATATTATCTGAGGTGATTTCTGTAAATTCCAGATTTATAATCTCCCTACTCCTTTGTTGTTTCTGGAGAACAGAAGTAGGAAAAAGGATTACCGGTGCATGTATTTGCTCACAAAAAAATTATGTTATCTTTGGTTGTTTAACCTTTTTACTTTTAGCCCCTTTTGACATTTTTGTAGGTCCCTGTTTCTTATCTTTTAAAGTTGTTCTTATTTGTTTTAGATTTATTCCCCTCTTTCCTCCATTACATCACTTTGTATATCTAAATTTATTGAGCTGTTTTTACCACTCCTAGTTGACATCATATTTACAATGGCTATAGTGGCCCCAATAAATATAATAGAAAACCTGTAGTTGTTAATGATCTGAAATATTTTGTTTTGTTAAGTTAGAGGATAGTAGTTGAATTAGATGATAGCAGGTATCTTAATAATTTCCCTGTTTCCCTGTTTCAGATTAATGCCATCTGCTTGATATAAGATACAGAAAATAATAAGTGGTCTGTACATTTGTTTTCAAAATGATACCAGTCTTGTTCCTGGTTAACTCCAGATAAAGACTAGTACTGACACATGTAACATATTACCATAGTTTATTGGAGACTTTATAAGTTCTATAAGTTCTTCTCATTTAAAATAAATCATGACATAGACTTTCTAATAAATAAATAACATCAGTTAAAAAGTCTGCAATTCAATATCATCAAAAAAGGTTCCTCCAGTCCCAGATGATGATTAGTGGTGGGCGAAGTGGCCTCAGTTCACTCTGTGAAGCAATTACTAAAGTCAAGGTGAATTCATGATGTACTTTGCAACACGGAGTACAGTACTTCACATCATTATGGGCAATGCAAAGTCCGTTGACAGCAATTACTTCACATTACCCCGCCTTCTCCAAGACACTACTCCACAAATTTTAAGGTGAAGTACATTGAAAATCATGCACTTTGCCTCATTTTGCCTTGTTTTAAGCTCCAAAGGTGAATTTTGCAGTGATTCATCAGATTTCAGGTCACTTGGGCTCTAGATTGTTCTGCACAGCCTCAGTTCGGGGTAGTGCGTGTAGGAAGCTGTAGAAGGCAGTCAGCTGTGAGAGCTCTCTGCAATTCAAACCTTCTAAAAGCTGTTAAAAAAGCCTTTTTAACATAGAAACACAGAATTTGATGGCAGATAAGGACCGCTTGGACCACCCAGTCTGCCCATTATCCTTCCTGATGGATAAGCTGCAGATCCTAGTTAACCAGCAGCCTACTTCTTCCTACCCTCACCCCCTAGAATTGCCTTATGACTGTCCCATGCATGCCTGAATTCCACCAGTGTTTTTGACTCCATAACCTCCTCTGGAAGGCCGTTCCATACATCCACAACCCTCTCTGTGAAAAAATACTTCCTTAAATTACCTCTGAGCCACCCCCCTTCTATCTTCAAATTGTGTCCCCTTGTTCTTGCACACCTCTTTTTGAAAGATGCTCCTCTTAGACTTTGTTGATTCCCTTGAGGTACTTGAAAGTTTCTATCATGTCCCCCTCTCCTCCTTTCCTCAAGGCTATACATATTAAGCTCCTTAAGTCTCTCTTGCATATGTTCCGTGCAGACCCTGCACCATTTTAGTTGCCCTCCTCTGGACAGCTTCCATCCTGTCTATGTCTTTGCGGAGATTGGGTCTCCAGAACTGCAAGCAGTACTCCAGATGTGGTCTCACCAGCTGTCTGTACAGAGGGATTATAACTTCTTGTTTTCTACTGGTGATGCCTCTCCCTATGCATCCCAGTATCCCCCCAGCCCTCCTTGCTGCCCTCTCACATTGCTTGCCCACCTTTAGGTCATCTGATATGACTACCCCCAGGTCCCTTTCCATTTTTGTTGTTGTTAGTATCTCACCCCATTGTGTACTCTTTCCCTGGGTTTTGTTTCCCAGGTGCATTACCTGCACTTCTTAGCATTGAATCTAAGCTGCCATACATTTGACCATTCCTCTAACCTTGCCAAGTCCTTCTCATCCTTTCCACCCCACCTTGTGCATCAACTCTGTTGCAGATCTTTGTGTCATCTGCAAAGAGACATGCCTTTTCCTTCAGTCCTCTGCAGTAACAAACATAAGGAACGTTGAAGAGGACCAGTCTAATACTGAACCCTGTGGGACCCACACGAGTAACCCCTTTTTCAGAGTGGACTCATTTACTATTACTCTCTGTGTCCTATTCTCCAGCCAATTCTTTACCCAGGCTGTCATCTTGGGACCCACTCCCAGGCTGGCTAACTTGTATATTAATCTTTGTGTGGGACTGTGTCAAATGCCTTGCTAAAGTCTAGGTAGGCCATGTCCACAGCCCCTCCCTTGATCAACTACTTTGGTCACCCAGTCAAAGAAATCTATCAGATTTGTCTGGCATGACCTTCCCACTGTGAATCCATGCTGCCTTGGGTCCTGTGCCCTCTGGCCTCTAGATACTCAACATTTCTTTCCTTCAGAAGTGATTCCATCATTTTCCCTACCACTGAGGTTAAACTAACAGGTCTGTAGTTTCCTGCTTCTGCTTTGCTCCCACTTGTGAAGGGGAATCACATCTGCCCTCCTCCAGTCCTCAGGTACCACCCCATCCTCCCATGATTTGTTAAAGAGGGTAGTCAGTGGTGTCAATAGTTCTACCCTTAGTTCTTTTAGAATTCTGGGATGAATCCCATCAGGGCCCATTGCTTTGTCCACCTTCAGTTTTAAGAGCTCTTTCAGAACCCTTTCTTCTGTAAATGGGCTGGTATCAACTTCTGTATCCAGAGTGTTTCTACTGTTTGTTTTAGGTACCTCCCTCTTCCTTTGTAAATACTGAGCAAAAATATTTGTTTAGTATCTCTGACTTTTCACAGTCACCCTCTGCCCACCCTCCCTCCTTCCCTTTATTAAACCTCACTATCCCTCCTTGGTCTTCCTTAGCTCCTGATGTACCTATAAAAGGTTTTATCCTCCTTCTTAACTGAGTTGGCTATCTTTTCCTTGGTTTGGGCCTTTGCTGTTCTGACTGCCTTTCCAGCTTCCTTTTCTTTAACTGATACAGTTCTCTGTCCTGTTCCTTCTGTGATTCCTTGTACTTCCTGAATGCTTTCTTTTCTCTTGAACCTTCACTGCCACTTCCTTTGAGAACCATAGTGGTTTCTTACCTCATTTCATTTGTTTATTGCTTTACACAAAGGCTTGTTACCTCTGTGATGGCAGTTTTTATTATCCCCATTGTTCTTCCACCCCTCCTTCCTGCCCATTTGCTGAGTGCATTCCTTAGGCACTCACCCATTTTGAGAAAGTCAGCCCTCCTAAAATCCAGTACCTTTGTCTTTGTATGGCTTGACTGTATTGCTGTGTTTATTGTGAACCATACTGTTCGATGGTCGCTAGTTCCCAGATGGCTACCCACTTCTACATCTGTGATCCTCTCTTCATCTCCGTTTGAGAGAACCAGGTCCAAGATTGTTCCCTCTTGAGTGGGCTCCAATACAAGTTGTCTAAGGCATGCCCCCTGTAGGGCATCTAGAATAACCCCACTCTTAGAAGTGGCTGCTGCAACTGCACTCCAGTTAACATCTGGCATATTCAGATCACCCATCAGCAATATCTCCCCTTTATGTGCCATTCTAAGTATACTTTCTATCATTTCCTTGTCCATTTCCTCCCCCTGAGAGTCTATATACAACACCTGTGCGGATTGTGGTGCCATTTCCTGCCTCCAAATTGACCCACAGTGCTTCTTCTCCTCCCTGTTTACCCTTTTGTTCTGTTGCTTTGATTTCTTTTTTTATGTAGAGAGCTACTCCTCCTCCTCTTTTACCCTCCCTGTCCATCCTGTAGATAGTGTATCCTAGTATGTTTACGTCCCAGTCATGGTTCTGTGTGTACCATGTTTTTGAGTAATTTGTTTTGCTCAAACTTTAGTTCATCAACAGTCGGAAACCCTCCTGTGCTCATATCATCGAGAGTTTATTGTTTGTGTGTAGATTTTGAATGTTAATTTACAACATTCAGTCTGTGTACTAACAGACACTGGAAGTGTGTTTTGTGGGAGTGGTGTTTCTGTGGTGTAGGTAGATTAACTTGGAGAAAAAGACAGTTCTTTCTGTTTTGGTGATATTTTTCTTGTATAACTGTGTTAATGTACACACAATAAAATTTTCAATAATTCTTGACATTTTTTTGATGATTGTTGTGGTGCAGCAGTGCATAATTTTAGTTTGTTTATAATACGTGATTATATTATTGAAATTTTCAATTTGCTATGCATTACTTAGTGTGTGAGCGTGTGTGTGATGCATGTCATCAAATCAGACACCTTTTATTGTGCCACCTAGTAACTGCAGCAGTGTGAATCTGCTATCCACTGCAGCTTCATGATTTTTGTACTTCTTTGTGGTATCTTTACTGGTATTAGTTCTAGTGTGACTGTTACTGCAGTACACCCCCCCCCCACACAGCCTGCCCCAACCAGAAAAGGAATTATTTTCCAGATGTGAATTTCTGATGTTGAGCACTGGTTAGGTGTGGTGCCTTTGCATCTGCATCTCTTCAGTGTGCAATCCAATCTTAATCTGTCTGTCCATTTGCATTTCTTTAGGGCCAAATCTCGATCTGTAACTTAAGTCACAGTGTTTCTTTGGCTTCCCTTCAGAGTACTGGACTGGTGTGATGCATATCTCTGCATGAACATTGTACTCATTAATATGTGTTTTTAAGTCAGGGCCATCATCATGAGTCACTCATGATACAAATCATGTATTTCATCATCAAGGTCACAAATGCAGTTACCATTCATGATCACGTCAAGAATCTCAAAATTAATTTTTTTACTAGTTACTTGGATGTACTGTATTGTAATCCTGTTTTGTAGTATCTCTCCAGGCTTCACCACCGCACCACTGTATTCATTAATGAGTTTTTAAACTGGGGAGTTTGATGCTACAGCTCTTTGGGGAAGTACAGCCGTAGGCATTCACGTTCCTGTACAGTTTTGTATTGGTTATCTCAATCCAAATCATGTTCTTCATCATCATAGTCACAAATCACGATTCATGATCATGTCACGAATCACAAAATACATTTTTTTACTAGTTACTTGCATGTATTGTAAGCCTGTTTTATAGTATCTCTCCATGCTTCTCCCAATCACCACCACTGTACTCATTAATAAGAGTTTTTAAATTGGGGAGTTTATGATATAGGCTCAGCTCATTGGGGAAGTACAGCCATAGGCATTCACATTCCTTTCTGTACAGCATTTGATTACCATACTGTAAGTTGTGGTGGGCGAAGTGGCCCCAATTTGCTCCATGAAGTGGTTCACGAAGTAACACAGAATCCACGGAGTACTCCACAATGTGAAGTGAAGTGTTTCACATCATAATGAGGAATGCAAGGTCCATTGAAACTAATGAATTTTTGTTATTCTGCCTTCCCCAAACCACTTCTCCACCAATTTTAAGGTGAAGTACATTGAAATCAATGTACTTCACCTCACTTAGCCTTGTAATTGTACTCCTAATGACATTCTGCTGTGATTCCTGGGATTGCAGGTCACATGGGCTATAGATTGTTCTGTATAGCCTCAGTTCTGGCCTGGGTAGTGTGTGTGTATTGTTAGCTGGAGACAGTTTGGTCTCAGAGCTCTGCGGTTCAAAACCTCTAAAAGCTATTAAAAATGCCTTTTTGAGTCATTTTATTTTGCTCAAAATTTAATACATCGATTGTAGGAAACCCTTCTGTGCTCACATCACTGAGTGTTTATTGTTTGTGTGTGGATTTTGAATGTTAATTTAGAGCAGTCAGTCTGTGTACTGTGAAGTGTGCATGGGGGAGGGGCATCTTTGTGGTGTAGGTAGATTAACTGGGAGAAAAGTCAGTCTTTCTGTTTTGGTTATATTTTTCTTGTATAACTGTGTTAATGTACACACAGTAATATTTCCAGTAATTCTTGAATTTCTTTTGCTGATTGTTGTGGTGTAGCAGTGTATAATTTGTTTGTTTAAAACATTTGGTTATATTACTATAGGTTTTTGATTTGCTACGCATTACTTGTAGTGTGTGTGTGTGTGAGCATATGTGTGTGTGTGTGTGTGTGTGTGATGCATGCCATTAAATCAGACACCTTTTCTTGTGACACAGAGTAATTGCAGCAGTGTGAACCTGCTATTCACCACACCTGCATTAATTTTTTGTACTGCTTTGTAGTATCTTTACTGGTAATGGATTGTTACTGCCATGCACTAATCCCCCAACTAGCAAAAGGTATTCCTTTCCAGATGTGGATTTGTGACTTGTTGTGAGCACTGGTTAGGTGTGCCTTTTCATATGCATCTCTTGAGTGCGCAGCACAATCTTAATTTGTCTGTGTGTTTGCAGTGCACCATTAATTCTAGGAGACTTTGCATTTCTTGTTACGCTCTCATTTCACTTCATCAACTCTGGGGAATTTTCTGGATGCAAGACAGTAGCATTTTGAGGATGCACATTAATTCTCGTGACTGTGTGTGACCACTGGGTGCATGAATGAGTGCACCATTAATTCTGGGAGACTTTGCATTTCTTGTTACACTCTCATTTCACTTCGTCAGCACTGGGGAATTTTCTGGACACAAGACAGTAGCATTTCGTCACCACTGTGGAATTTTCTGGACACAAGACAGTAGTATTTTGGGGATGCACATTAATTCTGGTGACTGTGAGTGACCACTGAGTGCATGACTGAGTATGCCATTTATTCTGGGAGACTTTGCATTTATTGTTGTGCTCTCATTTCACTTTGTCAGCATGAGGGAGTTTTCTGGCCACAAGACAGTAGCACTTTGGGATGCACATTAATTCAGGTGGCTGTGTGTATGTGGGTCTGCCAATATTGTTGTCAATTCAACTTAATTTGCATTAAGGTGGAATGACAACATGAAGTAATAATCACAAGGTGAAATGAGCCTTTCATATGAGTCAATCTGCATAGCGAAGTGTCAACATGAAGTGCCCACTTTGCAGGCACTTTGCCAGCGGAATTTAAATTTGCTTCTCCTGTAATGATGATCTTCTAGTGCAGACATGAAGGAAGTAAATCAATGTAGGTTGATGTATTCTGGATCAATTACCCTTCCTGTGCTGCTATTTACTGTAAGTTCAGCTTTCAACAAATCTCAGCTGTCTCTGTCTGGGAATTTCCCAATGGATGTTGTTAGCAATAAGTATGCTTCTAATAATAAATGGTCCTTTGTTCCCTTTTTCTTCTTCCTTTGGCCCTTTATGTTTATGACTTAGCTTATGTGGGAAAAAATATACTTTAAATATCTTGGTAACTTTAAAGGTAGGCAGCAGATTGTATTCCATGCAGCCCAAAAAAATATATCTGGTTCTAATATTTTAAAGCTTAAAAATAGGTTTGTTTACCAGAAACCATTATTTTGTCCATCAGTTGGTAAAAACAACTAGTTCAGTTCTAAATGCCAATAAGTAATGGTACTAATAAACATTTTGGAATTTTTGTTAAACTTAAAGTCAACAGGTGTAGTTAATATATCTTATTGTTTAAAAAATTGATATCAAATTCTGTTTCAATAATTAAACCTAAAGCTACAGGTTAAATAGTCTGCCTTTAAATCCTGATGGAATCCTGAAGTTTTTTTTTTTTAATGCACTATTTTAAGCCCCAGCCAGCAGGACAAAAGGACAGTCTTAAAGTCAAACTTGCAATATTAAAGCATCCAATATGGTCTAAGTTGAAACCTCAAGGATCCCAGAAATCTCTGGTGAGCTGTTTTTCTAGAGGTGAATAGCCAGTGATGCTTTGGTAGTGCTCATCCTTTCAATGGGTCAGTGTTTACTGACATCAAGGAGTCAGAAATAGCTAAATAAATAAAACATTTAAAAAGTCACTTGTATAGTGATAAAAACAAATATATAATAAATTATTGATATCCCAATGAAAAAAGGAGAGAAGGGGTCTGCTTCCTTGCAAAATGTACTGTACTTTCCTAGACTGGATAAAATACAAAAGCATTTACTGCTTGCAAAATTATTAATCATCTATTTTTACTCACTTGGCATTCTTGCTGTGAAAAAATAGTGAAGATGCCATTTCGTTCTTCTGTGCTTCTACCAAAGCTAGATTGCAGCCTATAACTCAGGGTGTGGTGGAAGCTCTTTACTTCTTTAGTTGATGCTTAAAGTCCAGAACTTAAAAGCCTAAAAACCTTTCAGGGCAAAATAACAAGTAACAAGATTTGAATTATGTCAGCAAGTTTCCTGAATATATAAAAAAATTATAAGAAACTCAAATCTAGCTGCAACAGTTTTTAAATATGTATTTTTACAAAGTGCTTTTAAGGAGTGCCTTAACTGCGCAAAGCTTGTATGAATACTGAGGAGCTAGTGGTTGGGCTTTTTATCCTAAAACACACTGAGAAGAGATGCTAATGAGTATAAGTTAGATTCAGGCTTGTAACATGCAAATATTCAGCCTTGTTTAATTAGGTGCTGTGTTTAACATTGATACAATTGATCAATTAGTCTTTGATTAATTTAGCAATTTAGTTTTTGTCCTTGAAGACTATGGTTAAAGGGGCCCCTTCTGTTCAACGCCTACGTATCTGACATAAGGACAGGAATCAGGAGTGAGATGAGTCTCTTTGCAGATGACTCGAAACTGGGGGCAGTGGTGGATGGGGAGAAGGGGAGGGTGGCCCTGCAGGGGGACCTGGAGGCTCTGGAAAGATGGTCTAGAAAGTGGAAGCTGAGGTTTAATGCAGGGAAATGCAAGGTACTCCATCTGGGGGCCAGAAACCCAGGCCAAGTGTACACCCTGGGGGGGGGAATACTACAAGTCTCAATGGCTGAGAGGGACCTGGGGGTGGTGGTGGATGTCAAGATGAACAACTCTGAGACTTGTAGGAGGGTAGCAGCCAAGACCAACAGGATGCTGGGATGCATCACTAGGGGGATCACCTCCAGAAGGAGGGAAGTGATACTCCCCCTGTATAACTGCTTGGTTAGGCCGCACCTGGAGTACTGCGTGCAGTTTTGGAGGCCACACTTAAAGAGGGACATTAACCTCCTGGAGAAGGTCCAGAGGAGGGCAACCAAAATGATTTGGGTCTTGGGGGACAGGACCTATGAGGAGAGGCTCAAAGAGCTAAATATGTACACTTTGGAAGAGAGAAGGGACCGAGGGGACATGATAGAGGTCTTCAGGTACATGAAGAGGGTAAATAGGGGAGGAACAGTGGGGAGGGTGTCGAAGGAAGGAGGAAGGGCCACTAGAGGGCATGGGTGGAAGCTGGAGGGGGGAAGATTCAGGGGAGAAAGGAGGAGGTGCTACTTCACTGAGAGGGTGGTAGAGCCATGGAATGCACTACCTAGGGAGCTGGTGGAGGCAGAGACAGTGGAGGGATTCAAGAGGGGGTGGGACAGGTACAGGGGAAGGGTTCAGGAAGCAAAATCCAATGCAGCAAGAATATCCAGAACTGGGAAGGGAGAAGCCAGAGAAGGCGAGGGGGACAGCAAGGTCAGCACCCAGGGTGGGGGCTGACCAAACGAGCAGACACGAAAGACCATTAGGCCTATTCTGCTGGCATTTTAGTGTGTTAGTATGTTAGTATGTTTTAGGCAATAGCTGAATTTTTGAATCCACCATGCTCCACTAGTTGCCACCAGTTGCTATCTACGAGGGATTGCAGATCAAGAGACTGTAAAGCAATTTTTTCCAAAAAGTAAAAAGGAAAGAAAAAAAACCCTGGATAACTGTTTAAAATTTTAAAAACAAGGAAATACACTCCGTTATACCCATTCAAACTAATAGGATACTAAAGAAAAAGGATTTAAAGTCTGCAGTGTAAGTCCAGTGTGAGTCCAGTATCAATATATTTTCATTTATTGATTTTATTGACTTCGTATGCTTAATATTCAATACTCTGTAAGGCTTTTCAAAGTTCTGTGAGATGGTTGTTGAAAAGTACTCACCTGTCTTCTCCTTCACTTCTCTATTGGTTTATGCCATCTGATTTTCCAAAAATTTCCCCTTCATTTCAGCTATTGAACAATCTTCCTGTGTGTTGGAGGGGCAGAGAAAACACTCTCTGGGATGAGGCAGCTTTGAGACAATTTAATTTAATTAAAAAAAATTGTGTAGTCTATAGAGGAGCAAGATAAATTTTTATCAGAGATGGCATACAATACTGTACCTGTAGTAACAAAAAAAGAGCCCCAAAAAGTTTTGGAGTAGAGCTCTGAGTCCTGGGTCCTCAGCAGATTTTCTGCACCACGTCTGACTTCTCTGGCTTCCTTCAGCAAATCAATTCAGATTTTGATCAAACCAGCCAAGGAAGAGACACAGTGATGGGGAAAAGTAAGGCATTCAGGAATTACAAGTGTAACTTCTCTAAGGAGCCCTAGGACATTATGTAGGTCTACAAGACCTCAAAGAGCTAACTTCTGGTCCCTTAGTGGGTTGAGCCACTTGGTCTGTTCTAGAACTCTAGAGGGAGAAACCAACTGTCTAGCTGAAGAACAGCAGCTGATTGCATTCAGACTGAGGAAGGCATCTACCAGACATGCAGTGCCTGCTCCCTTTGACAAACTTCTTTTGCATTGATGTAATCCAAAACAACTTCAGTGTGGTCTCCCATACTGGTTTTAGCCCTTTGGTTCTGTTTAAGATTACTGGTGGAGCAATTTTAAATAAAAGGATCTGGAGCCTGCTGCCCAAAGACCCAATTGGGCAGGTAGTATGGTGACTATGTAAAGGGTTCAAGGGATGATTGGATGGCAGAATTCCTTGGGCACATTTACAGAGCCCAATGCTCCTTGCTGTGTCATGAAGTCTGTCCAAATTGACACGTGAGCCAAATGATATAAGTAAAAGGTGCCCTTGTGTTTAGACCTTCTGTGGCTTTGCATAAATATCCTAGACATTAAAGGAGGGTCACCATAACATGTATCAGTCACAGAGTTTTCATTCAGATAATGGAAGATCTGGTTGGGAAAAGAGTAACTGTAATGCTGTATTATGTTAAAAGAGAGATAGAGATTAGAGTTGTACCCCACTAGGTCGTCTGCAACCCCTGCATCAATTCCAGACTGTAATATATAGGGAATAAGATGACAGAAGGACTATAAATTGTAACTCTCCAATAGGACAAGCAAATCAACAAAATATTTGTACTGGGGAAGGCTGCACCTGCTAACTGAACCATAGAAACTTAAAAACACACAATTTGATGAAAGATAAGGACCACTTGGCCATTCCAGTCTGCCCATTTCTCCCTTCCTACAATATTTCAGCAAACCATGCCCCGTCTACTCTTCTTTCTCCCTCTCCTATGTCCTTCCAGTATGATTCCCTTGTGATATCCCATGCATTCGTAAGCCCTACCACTGGTTTCACCTCCACCACCTCTACTGGAAGGCTACTTCAGGAATCCATCACTTCTTTTGGGAAGAAGTACTTCCTCACATCTCACCTGAATCTATGCCCCTCTAGCTTCATAGCATGTTTCCTAATTCTTGAGTACCTTTTCCTCTGGAAAATACTCCCCTCCTGTACCTTATTTACCCATTTTGAGGTATTTAAAAGTCTTTATCAGATCCCTCTATCCCTCCTCAGTCTCAGGGTAAACATACAGTAGTGAGGTCCTTTAATCTCTCCTCATAGTGCTTTTGATGCAGATCCTGCATGATTTTAGTTGCTCTCCTGTGGACCGCCTCCACTCTGTCTATGTTCTTCTAGAGATGTGGTCTCCAGAACTGGACACAGTACTCTAGGTTGGATCTTACCAGCAATCTATAAAGAGGCAACACCACAAGAGGTGGTTGAAGTGGCTAAAATTTGCTATGCATAGTATTTCATGTAGAACCTGAATTTTGCATAATTTTCCACATAGCAAAGCTAAAAACGCTGCATCCTAAAGTAACGTGAAGTTCCCATTATTCTCTATGTACTTTGCTTTACTTTGCCTTGTTTTTTTGCTCTTAAAGGTGAATTTTTTGTAGTGATTCATGAGATTTAAGGTCACATGGGCTCTGTATTGTTTTGCACAGTCTCAGTTCAGTGTAGTGTGTGTAGTGGAAAGCTGGAGACAGTTTGTTCTCTGAGCTCTGAAATTCAAACCATTGAAAAACCTTTAAAAACACATTTTTTTCTACAAAATTTCATGTTAAAAGTTAGTACACTGGTTGTAGGAAACACTTATGTGTTCACATCATTGCACATTTATTGATTTTGTGTGAATATTTAATGTTAATTTAGTACATTCAGTCTCTGTAGTGACAGACACAGTAGATGTGTGCTTCAGGGGAAGGGCAGATCTATGGCGTAGAAGTTAGATTAGTGAGAAAGGCAGTTTTTCCAACTTTTGTTGCCTGTTTTTTTTATTATTTGTGTTCCGGTACACAAAGTACAACTTTACTTCATTTTTTTATATTTTTTTTCTGTTTGCTGGACATTTTTGCAGTTGTTTTAAAAGACTGTCTGTATTGTACTTTACTGAACAGTTAAAGTGTCTGTGGCTGACCATTAATGTGTGTGTTGTATAAATTGATACGCTTTTATTGTGGCGCCACAATAGCAGTACTCTGAATTTCTCAGCCTGTCTGAAATTTTTTTCCTTGCTTCTGTCTGTGTAACTAAAACTGTACCCCCAAAAAAAACAAACAAAAAAAAACAAGGTATTGTTTTGTGACGTTTGGATTTTTGAAGACTGGTTCAGGTCTTGTGTTACATGTGCTTGTGAGGCTGCATCTCTTGCATTTTTTGCTTCCCATCCCTCCAAAACAGCCAAAATAATAAGTTACTGTTATTTGTCTGTGTAATCTTAAAAAATGCTCATGAAGAGACCTTCATTCAAAGCTGTTTTTGGCTGTGGTGCTGCTGCCAATAAGACTATTAGCAGTGGAAGTTGTGATGATGAGGCAGGTTCATCAGTGGCTAGTAGCAAGTCTAGCAGTGTTAAGAGCAGTGGTCATGGCCATGGTATTATGCAGCAGAAGGGAAAGGTTGCAGTTGCTGCAAGTAAGGGGATTTCAGTTACTTCAATGCTGGATGGAGATGCTGTTGTCCATGCTGGTATTAAGTTAATGATGGCATGGTTGGTAACAGCATGAGTATTGCTACAAATTGAAGCTGGGCAAACTTATCAGGTGGGAAGAATGTTGTTGAATCCACAGACTTGAGTGTAGATGATGTCCCACTCCCCACAGTACAGTAGTTGAACATGATTCTGATCATGCTAATGACTCCCAGTCTCATATTTCCACT
Source organism: Neoceratodus forsteri (assembly GCA_016271365.2). Lineage (NCBI taxonomy): Eukaryota > Metazoa > Chordata > Ceratodontiformes > Ceratodontidae > Neoceratodus > Neoceratodus forsteri. The sequence goes on from CM057452.1 coordinate 1,410,427,679, forward strand.
GATCTTGAGGTTAGGCCATCCAAACATTCAGATGTTGATGAAAAAAGTGTGGATGACAGTATTGAGGCTGTGGTTGGTATCTCTCCCCAGGAGGACGGCATCCAATATGAATTTGTGGATGATGATTATGATGATGATGCTAGCGACTCCATTTGAGAACCAGCAAAAAAGAAAGTGAAAATAGCTGTTTCTAAACATTCTGTTCGTCATCCCCCCCTCCTCAAAGTTCAGATGTGGCTGCATCTGTTGCTGACCCTGAAGTAATAGTCATCAATTGTGATGTTCAGTCAAAGTCCAAGTGTGTACAACACCAGACTTCTTGCAGTACACCCCCCATTTAATTGCTACCAAAACTTCTATTCCATATGCAACCCCAGAAGCAACACATGAAGAGTAGGACATCAAAATCCCTAATTTGGAATTTTTTTGTACAAGATGGTAGCAATGAAACAGAGCAATCAGTCAACTTTGCCAAGAGTGTATGAAGCATGGTAAAAAGGGTAGCCATCTGGGCACTGGAGGCCAGCATACTCATCTCAAGAGCAGGCACATGGCACTGTGGACTTAGCACCAGAGGGGAACTAGTGCAGTAGTGGGGCATTCTCCCTTAGGAACCTTAGTGAGTATGGTATCCCCTTCCTTTAGTGTAAGTAGTCATTTCAGTAAAAGTGGTGAAACAACACTGGAAGATTACTACAGGCATGAGGAGGAGGAGGAGGATTTTGAATGTTCAAGTGGTGATCAGAGTAGCAGTGATCCATGTAGTAATTCTAGTACCTCAATCCCTGTGCTTAAAACAGGTAAAATAACCACATTTATTGGCTTGTCTCCTGTGCACCCACCATCACACATCAAAGGTACCCCATCCATATCAGTTCCCAGAGGACAGCCATTTGGCACACCATGTGCAAAACACCAAACAATGCAGCCCACATTGCACAGCCTTTTTGCCCGGAAGAGTAAATACCCACCAAATCATGCAGTTGCTCATGAACTCAATGCTGCAGTAGTGGAAATGCTGGCAAATTGACCTTTTGCTGTTCTCCATTGAGGAGAATGCTGGATTCTTGTGCTTTGTGGCAGGCACTTGTCCTAAATGAAAGATCCCATCCAGGACCTACTTTTCCACCCATGCTGTCCCTTAGTTATATCAGTCCTTCTGCCACACTAAACAATATAGTAACAACTAATAACTTTACTCACCTACAACGACAAAAAAGGGATATGAAAGTATTACTGCTAAACACTAGAAGTTTGTCAAATAAAATGGAAGAATTAAGATATATTTTGTACAAAGAAAAAAATGTCTATCTCCGGGGTCACTGAAACTTGGTTCCATGATGACAGTTGGAATAACGATATATCAGGATTCAACAAAATAACTAAAAATAGGAAGGATAAACAAGGAGGAGGAATTGTATTATACATCTCTGAAGAGTACACATACTACTGTTATCATGATACCATGCAAACAAATTATGAAAGTGGAACAATATGGACAGAGATTAATCTATCATTACTAAAAGTATACATTGGACTGGCTTATAGATCTCCTAACCTAAATAAAGACCAGAACATTGAATTACTAAACCTAATTAACAGTTTTGAGCCAAAAAAAATTACATTCTAATGGGTGACTTTAGTTTCCCCAATATTGACTGGAAAACATACCGGGAAGGGAAATATTTTGAGAAAGAATTCCTAGAAATTACAGTTACTCAAAATCTGAATCAAATCATACAGGAAGGCACTAGAAATAATAATATCATTGACATTGTTCTAACTAATATGGGGACTTTAGTAAACAGTATCAAAATACTACAGCCACTGGGAAACAGCAATCACAATATGATTCTACTTCACACCCAGTCAAAAGTCATAGATACAAAAGGGAACACCCTAACTAAAGATTTTACTAGAGCAGATTATACAAAAATCATTCAACACTTGAACACATGGGATTGGAACTCTGAGTGGATTGGTCTTACTGTACATCAAGCCTGGAATAGTTTATTAACTAAACTTAAATACTGTATAGATAAATGGGTTCCAAACAGGAAAAAATACAAGGGCTATCGAAATCCTGCCTGGTGTAAATAACAATATTAAAAAACTGATTACTAAAAAACAAAAAACTTATAAGAAATACAAAGCTCAACCATCAAAAGAAAAATGGGAACAGTACAAAATTATGGCAATAAAGTTAAACTAGAAATTAAGAATGCTAAAAGGAATATGGAAAATAAACTAGCTAATGATACACTGGATAATAAGAAAAAAATTCTATAACTGCATTGGCTCACTGAGAGGATCCAAAGCAACACTAGGTCCTTTATTTACAAACTCAGGAACAATAAGTAATGAAATACAAATAGCAGAGGAATTCAATAAGTACTTTCATAAGATCTTCTCAAACAAAGAACATCTTAACAACATTTTAAATACAAATTATAACTGCACAACGGTTGAACCAATTACAGTAGATGAAACTAAAGAAGAACTACAGAAATTAAAAGTCTCCTCATCAGCTGAACCTGACGGGATACTCCCTTTCTTCCTAAAGGAAACCTCCTCTTGTTTATCTGGCCCATTGTGTAAATTATTTAATCTATCACTTGAGGCAGGAGAAAGTGTACTTGATTGGATGGAAGCAATAGTTGTGCCAATATATAAAAGTGGAATTAAATCTGATTTTATCGCCTATAAGTCTGACTTCTGTTATAGGGAAAACCTTTGAAAGATTAATATTGCATAGACTTGAAGAACACATCAATCACTATAACGTATATGATATAACACAGCATGGCTTTAGAAAGGGAAGGTCATGTTTAACAAACCAACTAAACTTCTTCGAGAATGTGAGTGCTGCATTAGATAAGGGACTTCGGGTGGATGTTGTATTCCTGGACCTAGCTAAGGCATTTGACAGAGTAACACATAGAATTCTTCTGGAACATCTGGTTAAACAAAATTTCCCATATACCTTAATCAACTGGATGGACTTATGGTTATGCAGTCGTAAACAATGTATTTCAGTTAAGTGAGCCTTATCATCATGGGTCGAAGTCACAAGTGGAGTTCCACAGGGTTCAGTATTGGGCCCTGTTCTTTTTCAATATTCTAATAACATCAATGCGGCCATCAGATAATATATGGATATCTAAATATGCTGATGACTATAAAATTGGAGGTATTGTCAATACTGAAGCAACAGATACTTTGCAAAAGGAATTAGATGCTTTAGAAATTTGGGCAAGAAATAATAAAATGAAATTTAACGAGCAGAAGTGTAAAGTAATGCATTTCTGTCATAACAATCCGAAAAAAGAGTACTTACTAAATAATGAAAAACTTCAAATAACAGATAACGAAAAGGACCTTGGGATAAACATAGACAGTAAGCTAACCTTTGAAAACAATACAATACTCAAAGTAAAAAAAATTTCAATGTATAATGGGTAGTATATGGAAAAATATTAAAAGTAGACAACCACAGGTCATCCTGCCATTATATACTAGTCTGGTGAGATCTCACCTGGATTACTGTGCCCCTTTTTGTGCACCAACCACAATACATGGAAAGAAACAAATAGAAAGAGTTCAAAGGAAAATGACCAAAAACTTAAAGGCATGTCTGATAAAACCTATGGAGAAAGATTAAAAATGCTTGGCCTGTACTCAATCCAATATAGGCATCTTAGAGGTGACCTATGTATGATCTTTAAAACACTCAATGAACGAGGATTAACAGAAACCCTAGGTATAGAAAGAAAATTTTGTGTATCACATACAAGATCACAAAATATGAAATTAAAAGGAGCAAATTGTCAAACAAAAAAAGACTTTGATGGTTCTCTCAGAGAATAGTTAATCTATGGAATACACTACCAGTCTCTATAGTTGAAAGTAGAACTATGGATATCTTTAAGAATACATTAGACAAATATATGGGTAATAGTAAATTTGAATATATACAGATAACTAAAACCACCTTTGGGTGGTAAGTTCAATAATAGGCTCTGCCTCCTGAACTTGTAAACAACTGTGAAACTATGAAACAGTGAAGCTGAGCTGCTAACACCTCTTTCTACAAGAGAAAAAGAAAGTAAAACTCTGACTACCTGCCTGTTTAACTGCCCCTGAATCATGTGACCTGCAGACCTGCAAAGACAGTCAGGCATGTGATCAGAGGCCTGTTTCTTACCAACTTTACCTTATCAAGCTGGAACTCAAAGTGAACTCAAAGTGGAAAATGCGAAGTAAGGCGAGTTTCGACTTATTAATGGAAATTTTGCATAGTGATATCCAAATTTGAAGTGGACTACTTTGCGTTCACTATGCAGGTGAATTAAAACTTTGCTGCATCTCTAAACACCACCTCCCTCTTTCTGCTGATTATACCCCTCCCTATTTTCCCCAGCATCCCACTAGTGACTTGTTCCACTGCCTGGACACCTTTAGGTTATCTGATATGATTAACCCCAGGTTCTTTCCTGCTTGATGGTCTTCAATACCTCACCACCCATTTTGTACTCTGACCATGGGTTTCTGCTCTCTAAATGCATTATGTGCAATTTTTTGTACTGAAACCCACTGCCATACTCTTGACCACTCCACCAGTTTTCTCAAGTCTCTGCTCATCATTTACATACCCCACCAAGTGTCCACCCTACTGCAGATGTTGGTGTGATGTAGAAAGAGGCAGACCTTCCCTTCTAGCTCCTCTGCAATGTCACTTATAAAGACATTAAAGAGGACTGGTTCCAGCACTGATACCTGTGGCACCCCACTGGTCACCCTCCCTTCTTTGCAGTAAACTCCATTTGCCAACACTCTCCATCACCTATTCCCTAACCAATTTCTTATCCAGTTTACCACCTTTATACCAACTGCCTAGCTATCCAACTTGCTTACTAGTCTCCTATGTGGAACAATATTGAATGCCTTACTGAAATCTAGGTATTCCACATACACTGCTCCACCCTATTCTAAATCCTTTGTCACCCAGTCAAAGACATTTATAAGATTTGTTTGTTATGACCTCCCTCCTGTGAAACCATGTTGCCTTGGGTCTTGTGACCAACTGGATTCAAGGTATTCCATAATATTTCCTTCAGCAATGATTCCATTAACTTTCCCATCACCAATAAAAGGCTAATTGGTATATAATTGCCAACCCCATCCTGCTACCACATTCGCATAGTGGGACTATACCCATCCTCCTTCAGTCATCTGGAAATACTCCTGTTTCCAGTAAGCTGCTAAACAGAACTGTCAGAATGCAGTTAATATTTCACTGACCTTCATCAGTACCTCTGGATGCACCTCATCTGGCTCCATCACTTTGTCCAGCTTCAGATTAGCAAGTCCCTTCAGGACTTTCACCTCCAAAAAAGGACTGGTGTCCACCTCCTCCCTCCAAAGCTTTTGTTACTTTTTTGTGGGCCACCCTTCTCCTTCCTCTTTGAACACAGAACAAAAGTATTTCTTCTGGATGTCTGCCTTTTCCTGGTCCCCCTCTGCATATTCCCCCATTCCCTTTTTAACCTTACAATCCCACCAGCAGGCTTCCTCTTTTCACTGACATACCTTAAAAATGTCTTGTCCTCTTTCATTACCTCCTAAGCTATTCTCTCTTCAGTTTGCACCTTTGCACTCCTTACTGCTTTCTGTGCTTCCCTCTATTTCCCCTGACACACCTCACTATCCTCCTCCCTCTGCATCTCTGTTTGTCTTCCAAATGCTACCCTTTTAGCCTTTACCTTTTCAGCCACCTCTTTCAGGAACCATATCAGTCCCTTTTCCTCTTGCTTTTGCTCAATGGTTTGATACAGATGAAGATTTTTTGCCTTTACTATACTTCCTTATATCTTGCCCACTGTTCCTCCATCCCTCCCAGGCTATCCCCCTGCCAGGTCATCCCAGAGGCATTCACCTGCCTTTGTAAAATCTGCCCTCCTGAAGTCAAGAACCCTTGCCCTTGTGTGGTTCAATTCCACAGCTGTCTTTTTATTGAACCACACCCTATGGTGATCACTGGACCCAAGTGGCCTCCCACCTTGACATCTACAACACTGTCCCTGAAGCATGCTTACTGAATTTCATGTGATTATGAACTGAAAGAATAAAAGGGACCCTGGTTAGACTTTATTCCTATTCTTGACATTGTCATTATGATTAGGGTATGTTGTGTTGCTAGCGCCTTGCTTTGCAGCCCTGTGCAGCCCAATAGTGTCTGAGTACCTGGAAGTAATCTCAGTCCTGTTTGATCAAGTACTGTAGGTTGAGGAGTGTTTGTATGCTTCCCTCCCAAAAGAGATCAAATCTGATAATACTAGATATGGAGAGAGGACTACACAATGTACAATGTACAATGCTTGTTTACAGGTGTGACCTGGGAGCACAAGGAAGTTAAATGACTTTCTCAGTGTCACACAGTATGCAAGTGGGGGCTGTGGGATTCAAACCCAGGTCTCCAGGTTTGCAGCTCAGGGCCTTAAACCACTGCACTATACTGCCTCCTAAAATATAAGACACATACTTATCATGATGCATCACAGCAGAACATTTATGGGATGAGGTCAGGGTATCATACCTGAGGGTAACTATGGAAACTATCAAAAATATAAAAGGAAAAAGTGGAAATGAGAATTGCAGAGGGATAAAGCAGGTGGATAATGCTATCTTCTGATATACTCCATAAGGGAGAAGCTTAGAATTCAGCAGGAAATTGTGAGGCTGAGGAACACGGAGTGAGGCAGGAAGGATTTAGAAGTATCGCTGAGATTTCAAATCAATATTTTTATTCAGTATTCACTAAGGAGGGAGAAGGTCCAGTGCCAGACTGTACAGTTAGATTAGAATGGCGGGGGGGGGTCTGATGCTCACATCACAGAAGAATGGGTGCTGGAGGATTTAAGAGAACTTAAAGAGGACAAATCAATTGGTCCAGGAGGAATTCACCCAAGAATCTAAGGGCAAAGGTATAGGTGCTTGCAGCACTGCTAGCAGACATTTTCAAATGCTTGCTAAACATTGGAGGGGTCACCAGGGATTGGAAGACAGATGCCATTGTGCCCTTGTACCAAAAATGGCAGCAAGGATGATTTGGTAAGGCAAGACAATTTTATTTAAATGATGCCCAATCCTGTGGGCTCTGGCACCTAACATAAGCAAACACATTAATAAAATTAGTATAATTGAAACAGTAAGTAATGAAATCAGATATAAATACACACAGCAGAATATTAAGTAACAGCATCATGCCCCAACACATATGGTGATCAAGTCTTGAGCTTGAATTTAAAAATAGTCAGGGAAGGAGCACCTCTTACCTCTGGAGGAAGGGCATTCCAGTGATGTTGGGTGGCCACTGTGAATGCCCTATCCCTTAGGATTTTAAATGAGATCTTGGGACGGCAAGACATTCTACATACACTGAATGAGGCAGTAAGTAAGTAAGCAGGGAGAGAAGAAAAAAAAAGTAAACAAACAGAGGAAAGAGTAAGTATTCCAAATAACAGTTAGGGGGCCAGAAAAAAGACATGAAGGGAGTGGAGCAGTGCAGTGGCTGTGGAGCAGCAGTCTTCTGGGAGATGTTCTGGAGGATGCAGTGTTGTCCCATCTGCAGACACCTCTCTGGGCTGAGGGAGGAGGTTGCTCATCTTCAGGCTGAGTTGACCATGATTTGTTGGACCGCCTCTCCCACCCAGGGACCACCAGGGTCACTGCCGTTGCCTCAGAGGTTGTCAAGAAAGAGGAGTGGTTGGACCACAGTGGGCTCAGAGAGGGTGAGGGTGGTGGAACAGAGGCGCATCCCTCCAGTTGTACCTGTCCACAATTTCTATGCCATTCTTGGAAAGTGTGGTTCCTCTATGGAGGCACCCACAGTGGAGACCAAGGAGGATGCAGGGAACCTCCAAAAAGGAGACCCACAGGAGGGTGGCATGGGACCCCACAGGGGAAGGAAACAACTCCTGGTGAGGGACTCCATTGTTAAGAATGTAGAACTGGGGGAGGAAGGGGAGAGGGAGGTAAGGTGCCTGCCTGGTGCCATGGCTTGGAGAGATAGGGAGAAAATCCTCAGGATCGCAGGGGCAGCTGCACAGGGGAGGGATCTGGATGTCATTGTCCACCTAGGAACAAATGACCTGGCTAAGAAAGGGATCAGAGCAGTGCAAGAAGCATTTGTGGAGATGGGGAGGGGCCTTAGACAAATAGCACACATGGTAACCTTCTCAGAGGTGGGACTGTCTATGGCATGGGTGAGGCTAGGGTGCTCCACACCATGGGATTCAATCAGTGGTTGAAAAACTGGTGCAGAGCTCAGGGATTTGGCTTCACTGGGGAATGGGGGTCCATCTGGAGGGATGCAGGCCTATACTTGCATGATGGTGTGCATCTGTCCAGGAAGGGAACCAGGATCCTAGGTGATAAGTTTAAATACTTTATTGACCAGCATTTAAACTAGCTAAGGGGGGGGAGGCACTGGAAAGGAGCATAGAAATCCTAGCCCCCCCAAAATATCAGGGTACTAAGTGAGGTAGACACCAACATAGAGATGTCAATATGGAGAAGTGAAGGGGTAAATGGAGAAAATGACAGATGCAATGAGAGGGATGGGGCAAAAATGGGTAAGGCCATCAAGAAATGGAGGGTAATGGGTACCAACATCTGTAGTCTGGGCAACAAGCTCCCTGAACTGGTGGCCTTGATGGAAGAGGGATGCCTGGATATTGTAGCAGTCACAGAAACATGGTACACAGAGAACCGTGACTGGGATGTTAACATATCAGGGTACACAATCTACAGGAGAGACAGGGAGGGCAGAAGAGAGGAGAGTAGCTCTATATGTAAGGGAAGGGAAAAAAGCAACTGAACAAAAGAGTAAACAGAGAGGAGAGGAGGCACTGTGGATCACCTTAGAGACTGGAAATGGCAGCACAATCTGCACAAGTGTTGTATATAGACCCCCATGTCAGGGGAAGGAATGGACAAGGATATTATAGAAGGCATACTTAGGATGGCAGAGAAAGGTGACATACTGTTGATGGGACCTTAAGATGCCAGATGTTAACTGGAGCACCTTTGCGGCAGCCACATCCAAAAGCAGGGCCATTCTACATGCCCTTCAGGAGGCATGCCTCAAACAGCTAGTTTTGGAACCTACTCATAAGGAAGTAATCTTAGACCTTGTACTCTCAAATGGGGACAGTGAGAGGATCTCAGATCTAGAAGTGGGTAGCCATTTGGGAAAAAGTGACCACCAAACAGTAAAACTCAGATACAGAGTCGAGCCATCCAAAAATGAGGGTTCTGAACTTCAGGAGGGCTGACTTTGGCAAGATGGGAGAGTGCCTTAGAAAAGCACTAGCAAACAGGCTAGAAGGAGGGGAGGAGCAACAATGGGGAAATATCACAGCGGCAACAAGCCTTTGTGTGAAGCAAATAAACAAATCAAAATTAAAGAAAAAGCCGCTATGGTTCTCAAAAGAGGTGGCGGTGAAGGTTAGGGAGAAAAAGATAGCATTTAGGAAATATAAGGAAACACAGAAGGAGCAGGACAGAGAACTGTACCAGTTAAGGCAGAAGGAAGCAGGGAGAGTAGACAGAATAGCAAAGGCACAAACTGAGGAAAAGATAGCTAATTCGGTTAAGAAGGGGAATAAACCCTTTTATAGGTATATCAGGGAGTGTAGAAAGACAAAGGGAGAGATAGTGAGGCTGAATAGAATGGATGGTGGATGGGCAGAGAGTGACAGTGAAAAAGCTAGGATACTGAATGAATACTTCTGTTCAGTATTCAAAAGATGAAGTGGGAGTTCTAATCCAATTAACAGAAGCACTCTGGAGAGGGGGTCAATCCCAGTACTTACAGAACAAAGGGTTCTAAAGAACTCCTAAAACTGAAGGTGGACAAAGCAATGGGGCCAGATGGAATTCACCTCAGAATTCTAAAAGAATTAAGCAGAGAACTAGTGACACCACTGACTACCCTTTTTAACAAATCATGGGAAGATGGTGTGGTACCTGAGGACTGGAAGAAGGCAGATGTGATTCCCCTTCACAAAAGTGGGACCAAGACAGAGGCAGGAAACTACAGACCTGTCAGTTTGACCTCTGTGGTAGGGAAAGTGATGAAATCACTTCTGATGGAAAGAACTGTTGAGTACCTAGAGGCCAGTGGGGCATAGGACCCAAGGCAGCATGGGTTTACAGTGGGAAGATCATGTCAGATGAATCTAATTGATTTCTTTGACTGGGTGACCAAAGTAGTAGACCAGGGAAGGGCTGTGGACATGGCCTACATAGACTTTAGCAAAGCATTTGACACAGTCACGCACAAAAGATTAGTAGTCAAATTAACCAGCAACGGAGTGGGCCCCAGGGTGGTAGCCTGGGTAAAACATTGGTGAACAACAGGACACAGAAGGTAATTGTAAATGGAGTCCACTCTGAAGTAAGAGGAGTTACTAGTGGGGTACCACAGGGTTCAGTACTGGGTCCAGTCATTTTTAATGTCTTTATAAGTGACATTGCAGAGGGACTGGAAGGAAAAGTATGCCTCTTTACAGATGACACAAAGATCTGCAACAGGGTTGATACACAAGGAGGTGTGGAAAAGATGAGAAGGGACTGGCAAGGTTGGAGGAATGGTCAGAAGTCTGGCAGCTTGGATTCAGTGCAAAGAAATGCAAGTAATGCACCTGGAAACAAAACCCAGGGAAGATTACACAATGGGGGGAGGTAGTAACAACAACAAAAATGGAAAGAGACCTAGGGGTAATCATATCAGATGACCATAAGGTTGGCAAGCAATGTGAGAAGGTGGTAGGGAGGGCTGGGGGGATACTGGGATGTATAGGGAGAGGTATCACCAGCAGAAAACAGGAAGTTGTTATCCCTCTGTACAGACAATTAGTGGGACCCCATCTGGAGTACTGCGTCCAGTTCTGGAGACCCCATCTCCGCAAGGACATAGACAGGATGGAGGCAGTTCAGAGGAGGGCAACTAAAATGGTGCAGGGTCTGCAAGAGAAGCCATACGAGGAGAGGCTAAAGGAGCTTAATATGTATGCCCTTGAGGAAAGGAGGGAGAGGGGGGACATGATAGAAATGTTTAAGTACCTCAGAGGAATCAACAAAGTCCAAGAGGGTAGCTTCTTTCAGAAAAAGAGATGTGCAAGAACAAGGGAACACAATTTGAAGATAGAAGGGGGATGGCTCAGGGGCAATGTGAGGAAGTATTTTTTCACAGAGATGGTAGTGAACACATGGAACAACCTTTCTGAGGAGGTTGTGGGGTCTAAAACTGTGGGGGAATTCAAGAATGCATGGGACAGACATAAGGCAATTTTTGTGGGGGGTAGGAAGAAATAGGCTGTTGGTTAAATAGGATCTGCAGCTTATCCTCTAGGTAGGGAAATGGGCAGACTGGGTGGGCCAAGTGGTCCTTATCTGCCATCAAAGTCTATATTTCTATGTTTCTATGTTTCTATGAATGAAGGGATCAGCCAGGAGCATATGGCGTTAGGAGGTCTTTCAGGTAGCCCAGACCCAAACTGTGCAGAGCATTGTAAGTTAACAAGCAACACATGTTGTTGATGTGCCACTGCTCCAGCAGCCAGTGCAGAATGCAGAGAATCTGCATGATATGCTGAAACTAGGAGGTGCCAGGAACCAGCTGGGCTACTGCATTCTGGACCAGCTACAAGTGATGCAACAACTTCATGGATAACCCCAGGTATACAGCATTACAGTGATCCAGTCTTGACGAGTCAAGTGTGTACACTGGTGCTGCTATGTCAGATGGTTCAAGAAAGGGCTTGATCCTGGAGTTGTTCCAAAGATGATAAAAGCCACTGCAGACAACAGCCGATACCTGATGTTTTAATGTCAGCTTAGGGTCCACAGTGACTCCAAGATTCCTCACCCTATCTACAGCCTTGAAAAAATTTTCCCTATTTGTTTCTCCTAATCTGGCATGACCTCTTTCTTGTAATAATAATGTGATTATTGATATCTCATGTCCTTTTGCACAAATGATTTGATATGTATTTGTATATGTTTTCTTGCTCTTGACACAACACAAATTGTTGTGTTATCTATGTAACCTTTTGTACTGTACCTAATTGACGTGGAACCTTTGTAAAAGAGCCTCTGGCTCAAAGGTAGTAATTCCTAGAACAATAAACTAAACTAATGCCATCCAGTTATGATAAAACAGTATCACAACTCAAAGCTGATGAACCAAACCACCCAAGCACCACCAATAGCACCTCTGTCTTCAAAAGATTTAGCCTAAGCCAGCTGGCCACCATCCAGTCTTGACTTTCCCTGAGGCACCCAGTCAGTTTCAAGACAGCTGCCCTGTCAACAGGGGCAGAAGAAATATGTCGCTGGGAATCATTGGCATAACTATTAAAACCAAGGCCATATCATCTAATGATCTCCTCCAATAGCAACATGCACACAGTGAACTTAATGGGAGCCAAGACTGATCACTGAGGAACACCACAGTAAAGCACATCATTGCAAGAGATGAAAATGTCAAGTGCCATCTTCTGCACTGTACTGGCGATCAACTGTAGGACTCAAACCATTGTAACACCATCCCTGTGAGTCCTACATAGTGCCTCAAATGGGCCAACAGCACCCCATGGTCCACTGTATCAAAAACTGGAGGAAGGTTAAGCAGAACCAAAATGAAACCATGTTCACTGTCCTTTGCAAGGAGTAAGTCATGGTGCACCATGACCAGAGCAGTTTCTGTACTATGGCAAGGCCAGAATCTTGACTGGGAATGCTGATAGATGTCATATGTCTCCAGGTGCTATTCAGACTGCACCATAACCAGCTTCCTGATCCACTTCCCCAGAAAGTGAAGGTTCGATACAGGCCTGGAATTAGACAGAACGTCATGGTCCAAAGATGGTTTCTTAAAAAGGGGCATCATCACTGCCCTCTTCAAGTGAACACTTGACAATCTCCACAAAAATTGGACCAAGCATACCCCTGCACTTTAAAGGTTGCTGGGTCAGCCCAGGGTCCAATATCCAGCAGGTGGGGTATAATCAAGAAACTAGATGGAGGACATCCTTTGCCAACACTGGCTTAAACTCAGCCTTTAAATACAAAGTACTCCATCTAAAGTCCAGATACTGGCAGCTGATGACAGAATGCTTGAGGATATCCTAGCCCTAATAGAGGACACCCTGTCCAGAAAGAACTGATTAAACTCATCACATTTTCTGTGGAAAACACTCTACAGGACTTGAGACAGATTAGATTTAATACTCTGTCCGCAGTGTTTAAGAGCTGAGCTGCTCGGTTCTTTCCAGCAGAAATCACCCACAAAAGGAATATTAACTTTCAGAGTATCCACTGACAACCATCTTAATGAGCCCACAACACCAATTTATCTCCCTCTGAGTGAGACCTCTGCTAACAATAGTGCAAACTTTGCCCCTTAGTCTTCAATCTTCTAAGGTCACTATCAAATCTTAGCAACTTGCAATGGGAAATCAAAAGGCGTACAAGGAGAGTAGCTAGGGAATCAACAGCCATGGTAACAGCCACACTGTAACCTTCCACCACTGCTTCAACTCCCATTGCACAAGCCATCTCTATGCCTAGGATCTCTAGCACCACCTGGAGATGCAGAAACTCCAGATTTCTTAAATGAGCGGTAACTGACTGTCTTCACAGGAGAGATAAATCAATGACTCCCACAAAGAAACTGTATGGCATGCTCATCTGACCAATTAATTGGATCAACCTTGACATTACTAATATGAACACCAAACCAGATGACGAGATCCAAGGCATGGCCTTGTTAGCTAGTGCCAGAAACAACTACCTGTACAAAGCCCTTTGAAGACATCAACTGGAGGAACTGATTTCTAAAAAGAAAAGCATCATTGTTGATACAGGCATTATTGGGAAACAATGGAAAAGTACCAGCTTTCACCAGCTTGTGCCAAAATGCCTGATTAGCACTTCTAGACAACATGGGATTTAGTTACAGTATCTGTATATGTATTTTTAGTCTTTGAAACAGTGAGCCACAACTTCTGCTTTTCATTGCTGGCAAGCACCATCTCACAAGCAGCCATGCGCTTCCCTCACTTACTTTATGCTAATATGCTTTGCCAACTTCAGTCAATGGACAGCAGGGCATAGTAGTATAAAGTAAGCGAGGGAAGTGCATGGCTGCTCATAAGGTGGTTCTTGTCAGCAATGAAAAGTGGAAGTTGCAGCGTGCTGTTTCAGAGATTTAAAAAACATATACAGGTATTGTAACAAAATCCCATACTGTCTAAAAGTACTAATCGGACATTTTGGCACCAGCTGGTAAAAGCTGATACTTTTCCATTGTTCTCCTTTAAAATCACTCAGAATGAGAAGTTTTGGATAACTACAGAAATATCAGCCTGATACCAATAAACCAGATATTACAGGAGGCTATACCATCAGAAAGACTGGAAGACTTTCATATTACAAACTGCCCATGGAACAGCAGGCAACAAGATTTCAAATGAGGAAGGTCATGCCATATGAACTTAACAGAGTTCTTTAACAGGGCTACTAGAGTCACCAACAAAGGACAGACAATACAGATACTGCACCTGGCCTTCAGTAAGTCCTTTGACTTGGTGCTCCCCCAGAAGACTAGTCAAGAAACTGATGGATCAATGGGCAGATGAAAAATAGCAACATGGGTGGAAAACTGACTAAAAAGGCTGATATAGAGGGTGGCAGTGAACAGGGAGCACTTGGAGGTTGTTTTTATTTATTTCTGATCTAGGATTAACCATTTGAGCTCAGAGCTCTTTACATAGGTTCCACATTAGTACATTTAGAACAAGTACAGTAGGTGATTATACAGAGGATTGAGACAACAAGGCAATAGAATTAGAATGAGAACACTTAGGTACATATGGTCTTTAAACAAAGGAATGCAAAAAATACAGAGAAAAATTAAACTAGAATAGGTAAACATAGTCAGATACATACAGGAATAGACTAAATAACTGTGTCCAACAGGGAGCCTGTTAGTTGTCAGCAACACGAGGGGGTTAGCGCATAGAAGTTCTGGAGACATGGGGTGGTGGGTTGAGCCCCAAGTGCAGGATGTCCGAGAGGAGAGAGAGAGAGAGAGAGAGAGAGAGAGGTCTGTTTGGCAGATGGGCAGATGATAGGAGATGCCTTTGCTAGGTGCTAGAGATGGCAGACACATTGAGATTCCTGTATTAAATGGTTCTTTAGGTTAAAAAGGTAATGAGCAGGGTATCAGAAGGCTCAGTCCTGGGATTTGTGCTCTTCACCATATTAATTTGTAACATAGGGTAGGTGTTCAGGGAAAGATATGCCTCTTTGCTGATGATCTGTGAAAGATGTACAATAAGGATAGGATTGGAGCAATAAGAAGGACCAGAGAGTACTTGAAAAGTGGTTGAGGATATGGTAGTTGAGATGTAATGCCTATAAATGCAAGGTAATGCACATCAGAAACTGGAACCCACAAATGTTATATCTGATGGGGTGGAGAACCTATTGGGACCACAACTGAGGAAAAGGACCTGGGGGTACAACATCAGAAATCCTGAAATAAGAAGCCAGTGCAACATGACAATCAGGAAGTCAAACAGAATGCTAGGGTGCATAGGAAGGGGGACCAGCAGTAGAAACAGGGAGGTGATGCTTCCCTTTTATAGTCTGTTTCACCCTCACCCTCACCTGGAGTACTATGAGATTATGGAGCCCACACCTAGTGTATGGCAGAGCTGTGAAATGTTGGGGGCTGTACTGAGAAGGGTGACCAAGATTTACCCAGGGGCTGGGGTAGAAAGCGTATGAGGTAAGTTTGGGAAACTAATATGCACCCCTGGAGAAAAAGAGTGAGCTAGAACATGATCGAAACATGCTGCACCCATATATCCATGGGATCAGCAGGGTGAAATGCAATGAAATGTTCATCTTGGGTACAAACCAAAACACAAAGGGAAATCCTCTAAAACTTTCTCGTGGTGGGTTCAAGGGTAATATTCAAGAGGGATGTGTGCAAGCACTTTTGGCAGAAAGAGTGGATAAATGCAGTGAACTGATTCATGAGGCAACTCTCACACTTTCTCAAGGCTGAGGTAGCTTTATCACATCCCATTTAAACAGTGCAAGTTAAAGTGTCAGTGCAATGTTACATTAGAATCAACTAGTATTCATTAATCACAAAAAAACTACCTAGTCAACAAACCTGGACTTCCCAATACCACCAATAAAAATATACATTTATAACATGTAAAAAACAGTGATATTACTAAATATTTTAGTACAAGCACGTATTGCTATATTACAAATATGGGGATGACTGAAAAAACTCATTAAGACCTGGTTCCAAAAATTATTTGGTTTTAAACTGCCAAAAGGTTTCTCTCCATCTCAATTTTTTATTTATATCACCCCCACAAAAGCGATTTTTCATCCTTTCAAGCATTTGAAAAGCAAACCTGTGTGTATTTTCTTTTACTTTCACATGCAATGCCAAAGCACTAACATCATCCTGATTAAAAATGCTCCTAACATGTTGTCCAATTGTCAATTTAAATGTCTGCACAGTTTTCCCTATATAGAAACTGTTACAACTACAGAAGGTAACGACATAAAAAATATTTTTGGTATTACAATTACAAAAACCACCTATCTGATTTGTCTGGCTTGTAACAGGATGTCTAAAAAATTTCCTATCTTAATATATTTACAAAAAGAACAACTTTCACATCGAAAAGTACCATCAAGAAGTATCAATTCTTTCTGTCCCTAAGGTTCCCAATAGGTGCTATGGACCAAAATATCCCTAAGGTTCGGTGCCCTCCTATACTCAAACTGTGGAAGTTATTTTGTTACATAATTAAGTTTCTTTTCAGTTGTCAGAATATGGCAATTATTGGGGACTAAAAGTAGTAATAAATGTAAATTTCCTTTCATTTAAAGCAATATTATTCTTCATTTTAGGTTTTAACAAATCTGATCTATCTCTCTAATAAACTTTTTCTTTTGCTTGATCTATAATGTTACTGCTATAGCCCCTGGCCTGAAAACAATGTGTGAGGTCCACAATACTTTCAATATAGTCTCTTAAATCAGAACAGTTCCTCTAAGCCCTTAGGAATTGCCCTTTAGGAATATTTCTAGTAACATGTTCAGGATGACAACTATTGGATAGAAAATATAATTCTTATCTATATTCTTCCTAAATAATCTAGTACCTATTCCAGTACCATCAGATTTCATATATATAGAAAGATCCCAAAAATGAATTTCTTGTACATTAGAGTGGACCTCAAATCGTACATTCTGATTGCTATTTTCTAGATATTGAACAAAAAAAGGCTAACTCATCTACTGTCCCTTTCCAAATGAAAAACTGCTTGGGGAAGGGCACATTGCAACTGTGTGCTGGCATGTTCTTGGTGCAAATAAATGTTTTTGCTTATAGCCTGACTTAAATTGTTTTTTCTGAATACCCTTTGGTGATGTGTAGTCGAGCTGCTGTTTCCTGCACACGAGAACTTTTTGCATTTGGCTCCATCTCTGCTTTTAGCTGCCTGCTTCTGTTTTATGCTTGATGAGGTGACCTGTGCTAAAACAGTAGAAGGATTCAAACATGACTGGGATAGGGACAGTGGCCTGATAAGAACATGTGGTGGAAACAGAGGGAGCATAAAGGGGAAAGATGGTCATTAGGGCCCTCAAGGAGAAGCAGATACATTGGGGCAGGCTGGATGGCTGGTAAACCACCTTGTGCAAGATATCAATATGTGTTATTAGAACAGGAAAGATGGTACAAACCAGTGGAGCTTTTGTTCATTGACAATGGTTTCCTGAAAAATATTGTTACAAAAATGTATACCAATACACAAAAACATCAATGAACAATCAATATGAAAAATATGCAAAATACTAATGGAGTGACAGTTATTCAAGCTTCGCAGGGCAGTAGTCAAGCAAGCAATACATTATATAGCAATTGAAAAAAGCACAACAAAACCAGTACAGTACCAGAAGATTAAATATATTCAAAATAGAATCCCATCAGACGTATTGATTACCTGTAATCCAGTTTTTCAAAATTTGCAGTGAAGATAAGGGCCCATTAATAGGGTGCAAGTGCAGAAGAAGGGAATTCCAAGACTTTGATCCTTTATAGAAAATGTATGTCACCCTCTAGAGGGTTTAGCAACTGGAACTCCATATTCAATGCCTGTTGCTGACCTAATGCTGTTTTCAATCAAATGAGACAAAATTTAATCCTTTACATTGTATAGTCAGTTCTTTCTGTCTGACACTCTTCCACATCAAAATTAGATTGGTTAGGTGGTGCTTTTGGTTTGGGGGTACCAACAAAGCGAACTAAGTAGATCGTAATGGTAGGTATATCTAGGGAATTGAAAAATAGATCCTGCAAGTTTATAGTAAGCAGCATCAAGTTTAGAAAGAGAAGCTGAGGCAGCCCCTGAGATGATAGAACCATATTCTAGTAAAGGAAGAATCGTGGATTGAAGTAACCTTACAGTAATCTACTGAAATATTATAAGAAATACACCTTCTGTGTTGGTACAAAAAAATCTTACTTTTTTGATAGCAGCTGTAATGGTAATCCCACTTAAAACGTAATATGCCACATGCCCAAATACTTACAGTGAGGAGCATTCTGAAGAACGGAATTATTCTACGTGATGATATTCAAATTAGGACTAGATTTTAAGCAGCAGGAAATTTCAAGCTGCATAACCTACATTTTCTGCTCATTTCGCTTGAGAAGGTTATAGTAAAAAATATTTGAAAATCATGGAATGTCCTTTGAAGGTAATATTTCAAATCTGCAGTTTGGACTCCAACTGTTGATTATAGTGCCATCAGCATGTAAATGCAGACCTTCTTCTTTCTGAGATAGCCTCAAATCGTAAGTAAATAAATTAAAGAGCAAGGGGCCCAAGACAAAGCGTTGAGGGATATCACTGTTCACTGGGGCTAAATCAGAATATGTACCATTAAAGAGCCCCAGACAACATTAGGAAAACTTAAAAAGTAAGATTTGTATTCAACTCAATCCCATTTTTATGTTTGCGTGTGCAAGCAGCACACAAGAAACATATTGAGGTTAGCAGAACATTGCAGAGGTGTGGCGGTGTTTGGTCAATCCAGCAAATGCTTTCAGAGGTTCGTCCTTCAGTCACCAATAGACAGGGAATCCTCCAATGATGGCAGTTTGAGAGCGAGCTCCAGACTTGAAAGATATATGCTGCTCCAATCAGGGACAGTTTCATCATTTCTGACTGCAGCAGCAGCTCCTCCCCCCCCAACCAGGCACATAGCAGCAGAGAAGACTCCAGCCATGCACATTACAAGTGCACAGTAATGCATATGGCTGGAGTTACAAGCAACTTACATGCTCAGTGTGCCTTTCATGGTGAATCATAGCTATAAATAAAGTTAATTAAACATAATAAATGAGCCACACTATGGCTTTGCAGATTGGCAGCTCCTGCTACCCACCACACAGTCCCCCAAAAGCCAACATTGGGGTGGCAAATCCTCATGTCGGCATGCTCCACCCCAACCACCCCACCCCACTATTATGGCACACTGGGAGCCCACCCAAGTGTGCCCAGATAAATGTTTTCTTTTTTTGCTGACACTAGGATGCCCACTCACAGTGTTGGATGACTCCCACTCCAAGCCCGAATATATCTTTTGCTAACAACAGGGTGCCCAATCCCTGTGTCAGCATGCCCCCCAGCCCAAACATATCTTTCAGTGACAACTGAGTGCCCAATCCCCATGTTGGCATGCCCCCCCACCCCCACTATTGTGGCACACTGGAAGCCCACCCCAGTGTGCCAAAGTAATTTCCCCCCCCAACACCAGGATGCCCACTCCCAGTGTCGGATGTGCCCACACACACACCCCTTTTTTCAGCTGACCTCAGGGTGCCTAATCCCCAGGTCAGCATTGATTCACCCTCCACTAGTCTGGCACACTAGAAGCCCACTCCAGTGTGCCAAAATCCATTTTGTAATATTTTACCTTTAAAGAAGAAAACAGTCCCACAAAGTACTTTTTTTAAATCCTGAAAAAAAAAAAGGAAACGGTCCATTCTCATTCCTGCCAGCCCCCTTCCCTTACCACACCATCTGTCTGTGAACCACACCTCTCTGCACCTCCCCTCACCCATACGTACCTCTGGAGATCAGAAGCAGTAATCTTCTGTGGACCAGGAATACGTCTGCACTCTTGAAAGACCAACTGGGGACTGAAGAAATGATGGTAAGCCTTATAATGGCAGTGAAGGGGGGGTTTAATTTAGATTGATATCTCAGCCAATGTTTGGAGTTTTGGTCCCAAATTTTCAATATGGGGTTCTTGGGACCACACCTTGTGAACACTGACACTGTCATTTTGTTTCTTGGTCCCAAAAGGTGATTTTCAGGCCACAGCGTAGAATCACCTTTTGGGACCGATTCATGAAATATCAGTACCACTGTTCAGGAGGTGGAGTACTAAAAAGCCCATGTTGCAAGTTTAGTGAAAAATTCAACAAAAGTACTGTTACAAGCATTTGTTGTGCAGTTTCTATTCATGCTTATAACTTCACTGATTTTTAATATTTTCACTCCAGATTTCCAACATTGCCATTTTTTCAAAACCTCCTTATGAACTGCATAGCTGTCATTTTTCATAACCTGCCCAAAACATGTTATCACATCTGTGGTGCAGAATGGCACAGTCACTGTGTGAAGTCAACTGTTGGGATGGAGTACTGAAATGATAGTATCACTGTTTATGAGGTGGGGTCCCAAAAAGTCCATGTTGAAAACTTGGTGAAAGAATTCCACAAAATGATTGCGTTATGGGCGTGCATTGTAGACTATCTACACACGCTAGTAACTTCATCAATTTGTCATATTTTCACTCCATATTTTCAGCATTGCCATTTTTTCATACCTTCTCAAGAAAAGTACAGCTGTCATTTTTCATATCCTGCTCAAAATGTGTTTTTGTACCTGTGGCATCGATTGGCACAGTCGCTGTGTGAAATCACCTTTCAGGATAGAGTAACGAAATGATAGTGCCTTTGTTCATGAAGTGGCATCCCAAAAAAACCATGTTGAAAACTTGGACTGAAAATACCAACAAACGCCCTGGGCATTAGGGTTTTCAACTGTAATGCCCCACACTGTAGAGATTGACAGGTGTCTGGGATTGACTTGGGGTCATTGGCTGTAATTCGCACACCATTCCACCCCCACCCTGCAGCCAGAGACAGGCATTGAGGTGTGCCTTGGGGTCTTCGATCATAACGTTCAGTCCATTCTCCTATACTGCACCCATCTCATCTTATTTCCTTATGGAATGGGGTAAGCATAAGGACCAAAGACCCCAAGGCATGCCACGACACCTATTGGTGTCTGCAGGATGGGGTGAGGTGGAATGGCATGAGCGTTATGACCAATAACCCAAAGGCACACCCCCCAATGCCTGCCAGTCTCTACAGGGTGGGGTTGAGGTTTGGCATTAGTTCAATACTTCACTGCCATTCCTATTATGTATCTCTCTAACTCCTACACTACCAATGCCAGTACTAGCAAGCCAATATTAGGCATTGACAAATGCTTGCCTTTATTACTTCATATATTTTCAGTAATTAATTCCCCTACTTCAGATATTTTCAGTAATTAATTCCCCATTCTCTTTATTACTGAAAGCAGTTGCATGAAAACAAGATCCCTGTCCCTTAGACTATATTTACACTGCTAGCTTCTCTTCACAGGACATCACAATCCCCTGTTTATGACATCACCATTTTCTCCACAGCAACATATTTTGATGTTATAAACAGAATTATGATGTCAGGTGTAGGCAGGCAGCCATAGCTGAAAGGGCAGGGATACTGTACTCATGCAAATACCCTTAGTAATAAGGAAAAAAGGGAGAGAATTACAGAATAAAATACAAAATATAAGCTCAAGTTATGCATGAATATACATTTTTTTTACAGTTGTCTCAACTGTGTCAGGAGCTCTTTTTTCAAAGCACCCTTTGATTGGTGAAATTTGTGCCAAACCTCCACCTGGGGAAAACTCTGGGTGTGCCAGGGACCAAGTGCCAGACTCTAGTACACCAAGGGTCCCAGTGCCAAAGTCCCAGGACCTGCCATAATTGGAATGGTCTGCCAAACAGGTGGCACACTGGAGGTGTTTGGCAGAGGGCACCATCGCCCCCCTAACCATCAGAAAGTTGTCAATGGATAAGATTGGGGAGGGGGTAAGACTTTAAAATCCCCAAGCCATAGTAGGATATGATGAGGTGCCTTGCTGTAGTGGTTGTTTAGGCTATGTTGTGGCAGGGTAGGTCAGTGCACCATGCCACATTGCTGGGTACAGCTGTCTGGCACTGTATGCCTGGCAGTCCTGCAGAACCACTCAGAGGGTGGCATGAACATGATGGTGAGAATGATTGCACAATTAAAGAAAATACAGGACACACACAGGTGTGTGGAAGCCCCATTCTGGGTCTTGTACTGTACTGTGTTAGCAATGTCCTGTGTAGGGTTGCCACCTGTCCGGTTTTTGACCTGATCGCCCGGTTTTTTACTTATTTGTCCGGTTCTCCGTACTCCTCCCCGTCTGCTCCAGTTTTGCCACTCTCGTTGCAGCAGCATGATGGAAAGGTCAGACAGAATCCTTGCTGGATCATGTATCTGTCCCATGACCCGTCCTGAACATTTTTGCTAAGATGACAGGCAACTGGCGACAGCATAAAAACACAAGAAGCCCTTCAAATTCGGACCCGGTTGCTCGCTCCCATGCTCAGATGCTTTACACACCACTAACAGGCTGGCAGCAAGTTGCAACACCTACACCTTACAAACAAGATACCTACCCCAATTACTAGCTACGGTGTCAGTGTCATCATGCTGTCATCATCGCCTTTGCCTTAAATTTGGGAATTGGGATTCGGGAATAAACTTGTGTCTCCTCTTCTATTCTGCTTTGTTAATCATTTAATCGCTCAATCAACGAACGGTTCGAACTTATGCCGCACCGCCGGCACGTAACGTTACTTTTAAACCTGCAAGGCTGCAAAATGTATTTAATTTAAATAAAAAAATGAATCCTTATCCTGGGTCTATTTATAATGCTGCTGCCAGCTGCCTGCCCTGCCCGCATGACTGTTCAAGACGGTGGTAGTAGCGCACGCACAGCAATCAGCAAAGCGTTAATTCGTTAATTTTAATATAATAATTACCTCACGGTCAATGGTCTGGTACTCTCATCTGTTCTGTTCGCTGCTTGGCAGCTTGCTGATGTTATGAGAAAGAGATTTAGTGTGATGTCAGTCTGTCTGTGTTGTTGTTCTGATCTTTCATCTTTCAGACTGTGGCATGTGCTGAGCCTGTGTGACTTTGACTACTGACTCAGTCTCTGTGAGTGACTGAAGCGAAGCCTGAACGGGCGAAGACTGGGGAACCAGGGTGAGGGGTCCGGCGAGTAAAGGAGAGCTGCCTGCAGCCTGGAGTGATGCACATTGCACAGACTGTACTGTACTGAATCCTACAATCACTCTCAGACTCTCAGTCTGTATCCCCCCTGGTTCCCCCCCCACCCTGCTGGTGACTTACTACTTGTCTCCTCTTTACTGTTGTGTTACACCTGACCCATGAAAAACAGAACACAAACAAAAATGTATGTATTGTCATTCTTTTAAAATGACCCGACAATATTTTGCACTGCATATTCACCCACCTGCACTCTGGGAGTCATCTCTGCTCTTGCCACTCAGAACAATCTATGTCCACCTCATAAAATTATTTCCTCTCTTCAAATCCTTCCTCAACTCTGTGCTTCTCCCTCGCCTCTAAAAATCCTGTGTTAAGGTTTTATTTTACTGGGTGTTTACTGGGATAGTTCTGTGCATCTTAGTCCTATTTTACTGACACAAATATCAACTGTTTAGATTGTGTTTTGAATTTTGTCTTGTTTCCAGCAATAAAAGTCTGAGTCACGTATTTAAATTATCTGCATGTGCAACTTGGTTGTTCCAGCAAGTTTTTAATCACTTTTAAATTAACTGCCCAGTTTCTCAGTTGACAGCACCAGAATTAATAATTAACAGCAGGGTGCCGTTCTCCCTGAAAATGTTGAGGAAGCAGCGACGCCCCCCGCACTCCTCTTGTTTTGCTGTCCACATATGAAGCAGATTTACTTGCATGCCCCGCCCCCCACCACCCCAAAGTAAACGAATGTACACTGTTGTTACTGCTCTTCTAAGTTTATTCCTTCCAACCCACACATCTTTCTTTTAATTTTCTAACACCCTTACACCCTACTTTGCTACAGTAGCTACACTGTGGACCGCAGTGCCATGCTCTTCTGTGTTATGAGCGTGTCCATGGCCTTTATCAAACGCGGTAACATGGTCTTTACATATTCCTGCATTGCATTTCTGGAATTCAATACTCAGTTAAACGTAGGAAAATAAAAACAGAAATGCCCCAGGTGGTTATGGCCACATCCCGAATGGATGAGGGTCGGCCCTGTGTTTAAATTCACATGTTATTTTGTTATGCATTTGCGCTTTACGTCAGAACTGTTCTTTGTATATTATGCACATTTCAGACTTCAACTTAAATCAGAAAAAATAAACACGACTTACTAAAAAATGAAAACCGCACAGTAGCATATTTCTCCAATTAAAAAAAAACGAACATTCGGTTTCAGATTGTGTCTAAACTCAAGACTTTTACTTCTTTTCTTTGAAGTCCCCACTGGTCCCTGCCGCTTTCTCTCCTGAGTCCTGCCCAAGTAGACTTCCAGGAGTTCGGTCTGTTTTTCACAGTAGCAGTTGGCATTGAAAGCCCTACCAATCAGTGGCTTCCGTATGACTAGCTAATTTTCTACCAATTGGGTTGCTGTCCAACTTGCAGTAACCACCCACTGAAATTCATAGATTTTTATTGGTCCTTAAAAAGGGACCAATCATCTGGTCCTGGAAAATATGAATATGCAGCGGGAATTTAAAAACAAAAGCCAGGCACTCCTACTCCTGGCTATAAATACCCTAGCTTTTAGCTGCCTTATCTCATCTGTCCTTGGACAACCTGCTCTGCTGGCTGGCTGAATGACTGACTGCATCAATCCTAGCATGACAAACACCACTCTGAAATTGCAATTTGCGATATCTGCTGCTGCAACTGTCTCATCTCCCTAGGATCAACTTTGTAGGTAGGCTTGCCCTTTTGAAAGTGGATTAATTAATAATTTAAATAGTGAATTTCCAGGACTCCCAGCTCACAGATTGGCTGTTTCTTATGTCCTGCTGCCATTCTGTTCATGTCTTTTTTTTACTTGGGGGTGTGGGGGCTACAGTATGTGATCAGAATTCAATAATTTCTGACTGAATCCCATCACTATAGTGTATGCTCAGAAGAACACATTTTAAATTTATATATCATAGCAACAAGTACTGCAGTTCTCTTCTTTTTGGCTCAATTGGCTGGAGTGGAGTGAACTGTGGACAGGCTTGAAAAATTAAGTTAGTTTTCACAGGAATGCTTGCTGTAGGGGCCCAATTGAACAACTGGGCCAGCTGGCTCACCAATTTGAATAGTGTGTTATATTATTTATATTGTATTTTTAAAAGTTATAAAATTCTGTCATTATGAAATGCAGAAACGTAATTTCTATTTGCCACTTTTGTTACTGAAGTTCTTTTTGACTGGACTTGAAACTACAGAATGCAGTTTCAAGTCCAACCAAAAAGAACTTTAGTAACAAAAATGGCAAACAGACATTTTATGTTTCATAATGAGAGCATTTTATAGCTTTAAAAGTACTTAATTTAATTTAACAGGGACCCTTGCTGTAAGGCTGGCTCACCAATTAGTATGGTGTGGTGTCGGTATATTATGCATTATTCTGCATACTGTCTGTATTAGGGGGTGCAGTGCAGTACTGTTGGGGAGTGCTGTCCTTCGGATGAGACGTTAAAACCAAGGTCCTTTCTACTCATCCTGGTGCTGTCCTGGTGGGTGTACAGAACGGTGGAAGTAAAAGAACCTAAGGCATTCTTCACAAAGAGTAGCGGATATTCCAGGTGTCCTGACCAACATTCCCCTTCCCACAAAACCGGTTCATGCAATTATCCAGGGCAGGCTGTGTGTGGGTGATGATGTGTGATATGGCTGCCACTACACATTCAGTCACTTCACTACCAGTCTAGCATTGCTTGTAAAAAGCACTTTAGGGTACACTGTGTATGAAAAGTGCTACATAAATGCTGATTCTTCTTCTTCTGAGATGCTGTGGCAAGTGGCAACTTGTATTTGCTCTGTGTTATTTATACTGCCAAGTCAAGGAGGAGTGGACACTATTTTCAGTCAGTCTGAGCTCCACCACAACTGCATGTGTGCCTCACTGCAATCTCTGAAAAAATATTACAGTAAAATGTTCATATTGTGCTGCCAACGGACTGAGCCTGTGACATCCTGCTGTCCTGGAACTTCCGTCAGTGGCCATCACACACTGTTTTGTTTTTGTAGCTTTTTGTCTCTTACCCTCAACCCTCTCTCCTCTGAGTAACAGAAACATGAGTCTTAGTGGAAAAAGATTCCAACCCACCATTAGTGATGAAGAAAGGAGTAGCAGTCCTCCTGCTAAGAAGGCCAAAATATTTTGCTGCTACAACAAGGCTTGGGAAAGCAAGTATTCCTGGATCAGATCTGCAGGACCAGGAATGGAACATTCTGCCAAATGCAATGTATGTGGCTCTGCTTTTACAGTAAAGTGGGATGCTGAGGCTGCAGTAAAGAATCATGAAAAAAGTAAAAAAACACCAACAGCTAACACACCTGCAAAAAGAAAATCATATCATGAAGAAATTTTTTGTTGCAGAAAATAGTTCTGAAAGCAATAAGGTGATGGCAGCCGAACTTACAGAACTATACCGCGGAGTCCAGCATCATCACTCCTACCTGTCCATAGACTGTGGAATGAAGATAGCCCAGCAAATCTACACAGACTCAAGTATTGCATCCAAAATGAGTTGTGGACGAACAAAGGCTGAGAGCATTGTCACCAATGTCCTGGCACCTGTTGGGGAGGAGCTGCTGTTACAAGAAATGGGCAATTCATTTCACTCTGTTGCATCAGATGCTTCTAATAAAGGCAATAAAAAAATGTCTCCAGTTGCTGTGCAGTACTTTGATCCCAAAAAGGGGATCCAGCAGAAACTGTTGGACTTTTATGAAGATCACAATGAAACTGCAGATGCTGTCACAGCAAAAATTGTTGAATCCCTGACCATCAGCGGTTTAAAGCTTGCACACTTATCAAGCTGTGCTGCGGACAATGCCTCTGAAAATTATGGGAAACATCATTCAGTTTTTCAAAACTTAAGATCAAAAGTTGCCCACCTTGTGTCTGCCAACTGCCTGTGCCATGTTATCCATAACTGTGCCAGGAATGCCAGTAAGGCTCTGGCTTGGTATGATGTGGAAAACTTGGTAATAAAAGTATATAATGAGTTTTCCAGCTCTGCTAAGAATATGAATGAGCTAAAAGACATGTTTGCCTTTGTTGAGTTGGAATGGAAGGATCTGCTATGCCATGTGGTCACTTGCTGGCTTTCCCTCCTGCCAGCAATAAATAGGCTCCTCCAGTGCTGGCCTGCAGTTAAATCATACTTCATCAGCCAGGGTTCAGATGAATGCCATCCTGCCATTTGGAGGTTCATCGCAGAAAATGAAGATGGGTATAGCAGCAGGGATGAACTTACTGAGGGAGAGTGCTATATCCATTTTATGCAGTATACAATGACCATTTTCCACAAATCAATAGCACTGTCAGAGAGCAAAACTGTGACAAGCACAGAGGTGTATGGCATAATGCATAGCCTAAAACAGGAACTGGAGAAAAGACTGGAGGACAACTTTGTTGGCTACAAAGTGAATGCAGCACTGCAGACATTTCCTGGAAACATCAGAGACAGAATTTTAAAAGACTTCTGTGGATTTTATAGTAGCCATTATGTATTTAAACAAATGGTTCAAATTTGAAACAAGTCCTCTTCAGGGGATGCAGATCATGGCACTTAGCAAGCCAGAAATGGCATGGAATGAACTGCTCCACTGTGCAGAAATTCTGCAGCTCACGAACATTTTGGACATGGATGAACTTTATTCAGAATACTGTCTGCTGAGTAATGCACTGCCAGTACTGAGTGGTATGACAGGGTCTGTGGCAGAGAAATGGTAACATTTTTGCCAAGGCACCAGAATGTAAAACTCTTCTACAGCTTGTACAGTTTGTGTTGTCAATACCTGTCAGCAACAGCTTTGTAGAAAGAGTTTTTTCTATCATGGGGAACTGTTGGACAGATGAGAGGAACCGTATGTCTGTCAGTTTAGTAAAGGCTGAACTGCAGGTTAAACTGAACTTTCAGCATAGCTGCTCACAGTTCCATGCCTTTATAAAAAACAATATAAAGTTGTTAGATGCAGCAAAATCAAATACAAAATACAAATTCAAAGTACAGTGCCATGCCAATGAAGTTTGAACTGATGAGACAATAGGTGCCAAACAACTGCCAATTCAATTCTGCCAGTTTAAAAATAAAAATCATATATGTGCACTCATTGTTTGATAGAGTACATGTGTCCCATGTGAAAGTGTGTTTACTTTAAATCTTTAATTGTTTGTCTAACTTTCAAACTGCATTAAAGTGCAATGAACTATTATATTATTAATTCATAAGTGGTGTTGTGGTGCAGTTCCTTAATGTCCACCGAACCGATCAGTAAATTTTGTGTAGTGGTTTCAGTTGGTCATGAGTTTTTAAAGGGGCCGGCCCAAACAGGGGGTGTGGTTTAGGGCCGAAATAGGGGCGGAGCTTAAGGTCCGTTTTTTGCTTTATTCAGAGGTGGCAACCCTAGTCCTGTGCCACGACTGGTGGATTACATGCACAACAACCACATATCCAATTGTGTGGCAGTCTCTGATTGCCATATAGAGCATCTTCAAGGCTCAGCTTGTCAGGGTTCACCTGCAGTGGAAACCAGTACAAGCACCACAAGATGTGTGGGTGTTTTAATGTATGTCACCCACCATACCTGGTAATGTGCACTATCACATAGTATGTACAGTAAGCAAAATGAAGCTGCTACCCACCTGTATAAGTATTATCATGCCATGTGCACTTCTTCTAACCATTGCAAGTATGCACCTGTGTCATGAGGGGCAGTAACAACAATCTCATCACACACAGATCTGGCATTCAGGGTTATGACAGGTCAGACAGTCATGCTGCTCCTGAACCACCACACAACTGAATGATGGGGATTCAGGGGTACTTCCAGGGTTTCCACAATGTGCAACAGCAGTCAGGGTCTGCTATGAGTAGTCATGCCAGTAGAGGATCATGACCCGCACATAAGGGCATCCATCCTCAGATAGTCTGTGAATATCCAAGCAGTGCTGCATGGTGCACTAATGGCTGGTACAGCAGACCCACTGGAAGGGCTATTACCCTTGCATAGATCCCACTTGAGCCTTTTGGTGTCTTTTCCCTCCATCCAGTACCATCCTGATGTGTGGTACAAGAGCTGTTAGACCAGTTCATGGCTGGTGTAACCACAGTCACACCTTGAGGCCACAGTGGGGCTTTCAAACTCCTGATTTAGGGAATGCAGCAGCCCTACCATGGCACAAGCACCCTTACAAAATAGTGCCCCACCACTTAAGGGAACAGAGGTGGCACAGGGCTGGTTTGTCACATGGCGTCCCATTTTCAACACAGCTTGTTTTTAAAAAATTGGATAACTGCAACTTTTGATACAAGATGTCACTTGCAGCAATTCTTTTGAAGCAGGCACTTTGCATTAAAAGTGGGGCTTTGAAATCGAGCCCCATATCTCAAACGTTTTGGATGAATACCATTAAGCCCTCAGACTTTCTTGAGTCAGTTTCAGCCACAAGATACATACTTCCATTGCAGTAAAGGTCAGCTAAAAGACAAGGATTCATTTACAGTAGGTGTGCTAGCTATAGGAAGGTGTCTGGTTAGGGGTCATCAGTTTCAAGGCAAAGCAAGAAAATAGTTGTTAAATTCATTTGAAATTACTCTTGGGCTACTTATCTTCAGTTCATTAATCTCAACATGTTTTGTGAGACAAGAATTAGGGCTGGAGGAATTTTCCACGTGAGATCAGAACCACCTCATCAACCTGTAATCCACAGACTCAGATAAATATGGACTTCATCACAGGAGTCCAGTTTTGTGGAGTGTCTATTCAGTATATTGTTGCCATGGGGATGCTGCCAGCATGATCACTCCATGTACAGGTGGCTGGTGGCATCTAATCAGGTAACAGAGCAGAGCAGTCAGTCATGTGACACACTCATGGTATACAACCATGGTAGATGCACAATGCAAGCCAAAACAATTTGGTGAACAGTTGGAGGCTTGCTGCTGCAGAGCAAAGCCTACAGTTGCACACCACAGAGAGAAACTAAATAAAAATTAAAAATATCCTATTTGTTAAGCAGAGCTGGAGGGACAAAAAGAGAGAAGTGGGACAAAGTCATTGTCGGAGGAAGGAGAGGAAGGAATCCAAGAAAGGAGAGAGAGAGAGAGAGACAGTGGGTGGCTGCCAGGGGAGGGGATGAAAACCAGGCAAAAGGCAGTGTGGCAGGCAGTGTACTACAGGGCAATTACAGGCTGGCAAAAGAAATCTTTGACTTGTGCCATACAGAAACTGAATCTAGAAGATCCTCCAGATGGGAGAGAGAGAGAGAGAGACTGACTACTGGTGCCCTAGAGAAATTTTACAGTTACAGAAAATCCCAAATAAAAGGTTTTTTTTTTGTCTTTTCTTGGCCTCAGACAGTGTGGCTGGTACACCGAGTAAGGGCAGTCTGGCAAAATCTTTGATTTGTTCCATTTCAGAATCCAGAGGAGAGTGGGAGAGACACTACTGGGGGCTGAAGAGAAATTTTTCAGTGCCAGAAAATCCCAAATAAAAGTGTTTTATTTTCTTAGCCTCAGACAGTGTGGTTCTATGTGCACTGAGCAAGGGTAGGTTAGCAAAATCTTTGACTTGTGCCTTTTCAGATCCAGAGGAGAAAGAGAGGGACTACTGGGTGCTCAAGAGAAATTTTACAGTGCCATAAATATTTAAGGTGTTTGGGGAACACCCACAACTTAGTGGTGGAATCATATGGCTGGCACCAGATGAACTTGTCATCTGGTGACAAGTGTAACTTACCTTCATGCCTCTGGTAGGGGTTATGTGTGGGAAGTTTTTCTTCAGTACCTTTATCAAGGAACCTGAACACTTCTTTAAGTTCAGTGTCAGCATACTGAGCTGCTGAGAGGTCCAAGGGGGAAAAAGGTTCTGGCTTTTTCCCGAGTGATGCAATGTGTATGGCAACATTGGCCTCTCAATGGTCCATCATCCATGTTTCCCCTCCTCTGGCCCTTTCCTTGGCAAGGGTGTCTGCTGTGTCATTGAAGGCATGGTAGGGGTCATTTAGGGAATGGGCTTTGACCTTGTGTACATAGAGTTTGTGTGCAAACCTTTGTGCCAGTGAATGTATGTATATTACCAGTTCTTTGTACTTCACTGGGATGTCATCAGAAGAGAGGAAGGAGTTCTTCTGCCAGAATGGAAGAAATTCTGTAAGAGAACAACAAACCCAGTTAGAGTCTGTAAGAATGATGGCATCCTTGGTTCCATGCAGTATGAACTCGAGGGCACAGGCCACCTCTGCCATCTCTGCATACTGTGATGATGTTATACTACAGCGCTTAGAGATTTTAACAGTGTTACCATAGGGGTAAATCACTAAGATACCCATCCCTGCACTTTGTTCTCCCTGATAGTAGGAAGCTGAACCATCTGTAAAAATATGACACAAAGAGGTGTCCTCAAGAATTTGTGGTGTGACAGGGAGGAAAGGTCTTGGATCTGGAAGATCAGGTGACTGCAGTGTACAGTCATGGGACTCTCATTGGAAAAGGAGTCCATGTTCCAGCATAGATGGAATTTTGGTTGGGTGTACCTGTATGTCTCTATCCTGGAGAAGAAGTGACCGGTGTGTCAGCCTGGTATTAGAGACTGAACCATCCATCAATCTGTCTGATAGCAGAAAAGTAGTTGGGGTGTGGTTGGTGTTAATAATCAGTGGAGAGTACCCAATGACATACAAAAAGTGCTTGACAGCACAGTAGGTGGCCAGAAGGTTCCTTTCACAAAGGCTGTGCTTCTGTTCTACTGGGGTCAAGAGCTGTAATGAATAAGCAATGGGTCTCAGAGTATCATGAACTTTCTGAGCCAGCACTGCTGACATGACAATATCAGAGGTGGCACATTCCAGATGGAATGGTAGTGCTGGATTGTGGCTTACCAGAGCTGGGGCAGAGGCCAAAGCCTGCTTCAGTGACATCACAGCCTGGGTGTGTATGGGACCCCAAGTCCAGGGAATGTCCTTTTTCAGTAGGTCATACAGAAGAGCAGCCTTCTGAGCAAAATCACAGATGAAGTCTCTGGAATAGTTTACCATACCTAGAAACCTTCTAAGAGTTGCCACACTGGTAGGCAATGGCAAGTCTTGCAATCCTTGTGTCTTTTTCCAGGTAGGGTTGCGACCCTGGTCAGTTATCTTTAGACCCAGAAAGAGTACCTCTTTCTGACATAGCTGTGCTTTTGCTGGGTTACATTTGAGGCCTGTTCTCTGGATGAGAGTCAATTGTTCATCCAAGAGATCCAAGTGTTGTTCCTGCATGGCAGTCACCAACAGCAGGTTGTCCACATACTGCAACAGACACTGGGGAGTAAAGAAACCTTTAATGGCATCCATCATGAGCAGATGGAACAGGGACGGGCTGTTATGGAATCCCTGTGGTAAGCAGGTCCTCGTGTACTGTCTACCTTCAAAGATGAAGGTGAACTTATATTGACTTGTGGGAGCCAATGGCAGTGACCATAAACCATTGGAAATATCCAGGTGCTGAACCATTTCAGGTCAGGGTCAAAGTCATAGCACATCAGATGCAGATGCCACAGTTGGAGCACAACTGGGGGTGACCTGGTTCAGTTTCCTGTAGTCAATAGTAAGTCTCCAGGTGCCTGTGGTTTTTTTTCATGGGCCACACTGGGGAGTTGGCAGTAGAAACACATGTTCTGATTACCCCTTGTTTAAGGAGTGATTTTATTGTTTCTCTGAAAGAAGGCAAGGCCTCAGATGGAAAAGGGTATTGCCTTTGCCTCTCATGTGCTGGGCCTGGCACTTCAATGACAGTGTGCATTCTGTCACAGTCATGCTTGTTGATAGTAAATGCTTCCAGATGCCTTTGCAAATTGGGTAGAAACTTTGAGAAAGCTCATGATTCTTGAACAAATCAATGACGCTCATACTCCTTGTTGTTAGCAGATATTGTTGCCACAGTGTCTGAGTCTGGAATCAAGATAGTGTGATATTGGCCCTAAATCT
The DNA here is from genome assembly GCA_016271365.2 of Neoceratodus forsteri. Taxonomy (NCBI): domain Eukaryota; kingdom Metazoa; phylum Chordata; order Ceratodontiformes; family Ceratodontidae; genus Neoceratodus; species Neoceratodus forsteri. Next base: position 1,410,461,227 of record CM057452.1, read on the forward strand.
GTATCAGTAGCATATTGAATGGGTCCACCACACAGCCGTGTGGGCAAGAAATAAATTCAAAGATACTAGGATGGTCATGCAATACCATCAGTTGGAAGGTGTGTGAGGCTTTTAAATGGCCTAACTCTACCGGTAGAGGTAGAGAGCGGTATGCAGGTAACCTAGTGCCATCTACTCCTGACATGTGGGTCCTCCATCTGGTGGACCAAGAAGATGTGTCCGAGTGGTTATCATCTAATACAGACATAGCCTTGCCTATATCCAATAACACTGTAAGTAGGCAGCCCCCGACCTTGGCCTCAGTGCAGGGCCTTCCGTTTATATCCAAGACCAGCTTGTTTACAATCCAGACTGGGGCCTGTAATTGTAAGTCTGTACTGGAGAAGCATGGAGGTTGGGCCTGGCTCCTCAACACTTCACCATGCTGCACTGATGCTATAGGGAGGTGCTCCTGGGTTCAGGCCTGTTTGGGCATGAAGACCTGTACTCAGTATCACCATGGCCTGTTGGAGCCTTGGTTCCAAGTTTTTGGCTGAAATAGACTGAGCAGGAACAGTATCTGCTACAGAGCGCACTTTCCCCAGGGGTTCTCTAAACTTCTGATTTTCTTCGGCTTTTTCCATATATGAAGGGCCTGGTTTTTGTTGTTGTTTGCCCTTATTCTTCTGGTGCTTTTTGGTTTTATAATAGTTCCAGTTCCCACCACATTGCTGCTGTTGCTGTTGTTATTGTTGTTGTTGTTGTTGGGCTTGTTGGGTATGTTGGTTGTCTGCAGACAGGGGTTGTTTGAGTTGGGCTTGCCCTTCCACCACATGAGTGCATCGTAGCCTCTTGAGTAGGCTCCATGGCAGCTACTTTCTTGGAACTGGAGCCCAGATCATGGATGTAGAGTTGATAAACTCTCTCGATTTTATGAAGAATGTCAGCAAACCTTTCTGTGGATGGATAAGTGGTTGGTTCTACTTTTTCTCTCACTGCAGGGATCATGTTCCTATGGAACAGGGTCTTATATTCAAAAAGGTCCACATCTGCAGCTTCTTGGGTAAGGTGTTTTCCTGCTCAGTAGGCCATCCAAAGTCTCTGGTGGTAAGTTGCTGGACTTTCTTTTGCATTCTGTTTTACAGGGTATGCAAGCATCACTCCTACTACACCTGGGCTGTATGCAGAATTGAGTTCAGCTGCAGCCTCATCAAGGTGATTATTACCATCCTGGCGGATGGCATTGGGGACTTTGGCCCTACAAGCCAGGCTCAATAGCTTGGTGCAGTATTTGGACTTGATATTCTGCAGCGAGGCTAAGCATCTCACATTTGTATGCATCTTTTCAAAGTGGTAGGCGGAGGTTGTTGGATCATCCACCCATTACTGTCAGCTATCTGCTGAACAGAGTGAGCCATATGTAAGGGATTATTGGGCTGATCAGTTGGAGGTAGGGTTATCTCAGGTACCGTCCGGGTGGAGGGCTGCAGATTCTGCTGCAGTATGAACTATGCCTTCCTGAGTGCCAGCCTCTTGTAGAAGCTGCCTAATTTGGTTTTAATGGTCCATTTACTTCTCTCAGGAATATGTACATTACCTATTACATTTCAATCATCATTTCTATCTCTTGCCTGTCTTCCACATTAATTGACCCACTGGTGGTGTTGTTGGGACCAGGTATGGGCTTGGCCCCCCATCATGAGTGCCGCCATATTGGCATCTCCCATGATGTGCATCATGACATCAACGACGTATGACATGGTGGGGGTGTAGTGGGGACCCGCCAAGTTGTGGATGGCTGGGTGAGGTTTCTGGGCCATACCTAGGTGTGTGACTGGGTGTTGTACTGAGAAATGTCATCATCTGAGACCTCCTTTCAGATGACATATGTAAGGCTGAGGCTATGCCTCCCATTGCCTTAACATGTCCAGCCAGAACCTCCCTCTGATGGCACAGTTTCGCCATCTTGGATTCACATTCTGCATGACTCACATTTGCAACATCCATATCAACTACATCTTGCATTTGTTTCTGCAACACTCTATACGCTGTGCTCATTTTCGATTGTCCCTAGTAGCCACTTCCTAAGTCATTATGTTCCTGGTTTATCTCATCCTGTAGCTTTCCCAGTTCCTCACCAATTGTTCATTCACTCTACTTAACAAGTCATTCATGTTCAAAGTCTGTCCCTTATTCTGTCTCAAACATTCACTCTCCTGCTTCAACATACAAATTTCTTGCTCTCCTGCCTGTGCTGAATGATGCAAAAGTGAATCCTTTTTATTTTTCAGTGCTTGAAGTTCAGACTCCAAATTCTGCTGCAGTCTAACACATTCCATTTCCTGCAAACCTTTCTCTTGCTTAAGAGACGAGATCTGCAGATCAAGTGTTTCAAACCTCACTTGGAAGGCTTACAGAGCAGCATAGAGAGTCATGACCAACAGCCTTTGGCATGACACTTATTGGCTGTTTCTCGTCTCGACAATACTGGTTAAGATCCCAGTATGCGGTTTTCAGATTGACCTGCGTACTGCGCAAAGTCAACTCATCCTCAATCGGAGGCAAGGAACTTAGAGACATTGAGTGTCAGTTCCTATGCAGATATTTGATACATGTGGCCATTGTGTGGGATGGAAAGAAAAATCAAACTGTGAAAAAAGGCGTGCTATGTATTGATCCCCAGCAGGTACACTTTACACACACAGTCAAGCTACTGTGATACTTGGTAGGCTTGCAATTCAAAGCCACAGTGGAGTGGATGGAGTCATTTGACCACACCAAGAAAAGCAGCCAGACTTTGCAAGTGACTACAAAGTGTTCTGAAAATGGGAGAGGTGTCACGAGGATGCACACCTACTGTCCTTGTAGGGAAGGTAGAGTTTTAAGCAACAAGTGAAAACTTACAAACACCAAATATTGTCTGTCCGTGGTCATCAATTGTCAGGAGTCTAAATCTCATTCTCAGGTTCTTGGCAATGATTAGAATTCAAGGAATCACAAACATGCTGCATAAGAGTAATAAAATTGTTTATTACTGCCAAAGGATAAATCACAGTTGCCCTAAGCAGTTCTTATCAATACGAACTGGGAGCCAATGCTAAGTATTCCCTATACCTCAAGGTTTCTGCATGTCTTTTGGGGTCTCCGAGGTATAAGACTCAGTGTCTCACATTACATACCTATAATAAGTACAATAGTTACTGTAAGATGGAAACATTTCTAGTTATAGAGATGAGCCCTTTTGGGTAAATTAGAGGTGGCTCCACGGTCCAAGATAACATTATACAATTTTGTAGTAGTCATCAGTTTGTAAAACAAAAGAGTACAGTGTACAGAGTCTTACATATCTCAGTGTAGTAGTACAAATCACCAAAAGGCGGCAATGCAACTGATATATTATAATCATTCCAAGGACACAGATGTCCTAACATCTTATAAGTAAGAAATACACAGAAAATACATAGAAAATATATGTATTGGCAAGTAAAGTCTATAACAATAATATGCATACATATCCTGACATCTACTCTTATACAGTAGATGCCTTTAGCCCTATGTTAGTACAACATATTCCTAAGCACTAGCTGTCTAGGGTGTACCTCTGGTGGCACCAGTCAGGGTGCAGGGACCTCATGTAACAGTGACTACCACTCACAGAGGCAACCAAAGGTGTGGAACATTGCATACTATGCAATGTCATCTGATCTTCTGAGGTCGTACCAGACAAGGGTACTAATAATAAAGATGAAGAAAATGATCATTCAGCAGAAGGTTTACAACAGGAGGGGATGAAATTGCAGAGGAGGAAGATATGGACAAAAATGTTTTGGTTGTGGCAGAGGGCAGTGGGAATAAACCACAAGAAGTGCAAGCCCAAGAAAAATCTGAGGGTAAAAAACACCCTAAAAAAGGGACTGAGGTGCAGTGCCATCCTGGGAAAAAACTTAGACAATATCATCTTTTGTTTGGTCATACTTTCTATTAGTGCTTCTAATGAGTTGGTGGAAACATGCACCATTTGTAAATAGCCAACCATCAGGGGCACAAGAAAGGAGCATTGGGAACATCAACACTGAAAAGGCACCTTGACAGACATTGAAACATTACTGAGAACTCCAGTTGTTGTGAGTCTCAAGAGAAAGTGACAGTAATAGCTCACTATATTAAGAGGTAACCCGATAGATGAGAAACAGTGGCAGCCTCTGCAGCACTATGGAAATACCTCCACCACTACTTCCCCCCATTTGAAGGATTCCAGCTGTTGCTGAGAGTGACCATGTGTTCAACAGTCCCCCTCCTTCAGAAAGACAGCTAACCATCTAAGAAACATATGAGCATAAAGCCAAATATGCCATGACTCACACTGTTGCCGTTACAATAACCAAAAAATGTTTAGAAATGATAACTGTTGATTTGCTACCACATAATGTGGTTGAACATGTAGGACTCATGCGGTTGCTTGAGTACCTCGAACCTTGATATAGTATACCATCTCAGAAATACTTCTTGACAACAGGGATTCCAGATCTTTACAATGTCATATATAAAAATTAAGCTGCATCTTGTGCAGTGCTGTTGGGAGGGTGGTGTATCTCACAGCAGATATCTGGACAAGCTGCAGCCTGACTCCTCCTTGTCTGTCATGGCACATTGGGCATGTTTTGATAATCCAGTTGGGGCTGTGAAGCATTGCAGTTTGTTGTTTTAAGAATGTTTTATATTCCATCTGAACATACCTCATACAACATCAATAAAAGCTTCAAAACCAATATAGCAATATCTAACTTCTCAGGGAGTATCCGTTGACTGTACAGTTGCAGATAATGGGTCCAACATGAGGAAGGCCTTAGAGGAGGGGGGCTTTGTTCACATCTGCTGCTTTGTGCATTGCTTAAATTTAATAGTTCAGTTTTCTCAATGATGACTGGGATATTGAGGCTCTTTTTAGCAATGCTAAAACAATATGCACTCATATCAGGCACTCAAAGACCATCACTTGTTGGAAAAAATACAGCAGGAACACAGTTTACCTTTGCACAGACTTATCCAAGCCATTTCCATTTGATGGAATTTGACTTTTTATATGTTTCAAAGGCTGCTGGAACAAAAGAAAGCTGTCAGACAATAAAAAAAATTAAATTAAATAAAATATGGAAAATAAAATTGGTGATGCAGACGTCTGTATTAATCCACCACAGTGGGCCATGCTGGAGATTCTAATTTTCCAGCTCCAGCCATTTGAGAAAATCACCAGAGAGGTTAGTGCAAACACAACAACTCTGAGCCAGGTAATACTCCAAATAAAAATGTTAAAATTCAGGTTGAATCTGATTAGGAAAAGGTTAGAAAACCAAGACAGTGCCATGATCACACAGCTGCCAGTAGTGCTGATGAAACATACAGGTTGTTCCCCAGAATACAAAAAGATCTAATGAGACGTATGATCAAAAAAGTTGCAGAAGATGACAAACTATGTAAAATCCTTCATTCTGAGTACTACATTAAAGCAACAATCTTGAACCCATGATACAAATCAAAGCAACTATTTAGTGATGATGATGACACTTCTTTCAAGATGAAGAAACAAAAATAATTGATGAGGTCCGCTGTCATGGAGACAGAGTATGATAGCAGCACCATATTCAGAATCTTTTTATGATGCAGCACAGCATAACATGGTCCATCTTCTACTGTTGAGGCATTTTCTCCCTCTTCCTCATCAGCCTCTGCAGCTCAATTGTCTTCTTCACCACCATCCAAAAATAGCACTGCCCCACAGTCACCTGGTTTAGCGTCATGCCACTGGTGTCACTTAGAAGAAGTAATTGTAACATCTTCTTCATCTGCCTCTTGTAATATAGCCTCAGCACAGCCAATTGTTGAAATGTACCATGCAGAGCCCAATAAAAGCTGGAATGCTGATCCTTTGCAATACTGGAAATCAAACAATATATGGCATGCTTTAGTAAACATTGCAATGAAGTACATGAATTGTCTCAGACTAGCATGTTTCCAGAATGATTGTTTAGCTCTGCTGTTAACGTCATTACTTACACAAGATCCTGCTTGACAACAGAAAATGCTGAGCACCTGACATTTCTAAAAGTCTACTTTCCTCTCTTTAATTTCAAATATGATACCTGAATGAAACGTATAGTCTGAGTGAGCAGGTCCTATGTACAAAACACTTTCAAGATTTTTTTTTTGTGCCCGTGGTGAAAATCTTTTGTGAACAGGGTCAACTACATGAGGCAGCAATTAATTGCATCAAGTCAGGTCAGGACTCAGGAGGATAGACTTCAAGGCCAATCCAGAATTATTTTAATGGTCACAAAGAGCACATAAAGATGAAAAATAATACCATCAGTGAGTTAGAGTGTAAATAAAGCAAGCAACTGCATTTTATGTCACACTCATTTGTTGAGTACTAGGTATACCACTCTCTCTGAAAGGTGGAGAAATGCTGTCTGCTACTACTACTACTGCTTCTAATACCTGTAAGCTTTTCTCCTCAGTACTACCACGATTACTTGTCACTTTTTGTCCTCAGCAATTGATTAAAAATTATTCTACCGACCCTGACTTTTACTGTAGTATTACTGTTTTAATACTTGTACAATGGATGGCTTAGCAGAAGTCCGAACACTGAAATTGAATGCTCTTTGCATAATATGTTTCTCACGTGCCCGATATTTAGCTGCAATTACAGAGAACATGTAAATTAATTTTGTGTGTGTGTGTGTGTGTGGTATGTTAGCCTGGCTGGAACAACACTACATTTCACTTACAGTGACTGAACTGAGATTATTATATTTTAATTTTTATATACCCTTTTGCAGTTAATGATTTTGATTAGATTTTCCAAACAGAGGAGAAAGACAGACATTAATTATTTTTACGTACTTAAACTATTTGGCACTGGGTGGCATGGCAGCAATTGTGGAACTAAGAAGGATGTAATTGTGTGTCATCAGATCTTCGGGTGGCAGTAGCAACTTTTATTTTGACTGCACTGCAGTTGACCAATGTGACATGACTGACTGGCTGCCTGAGTGTTGATCAGTTTTTGCCTTTTATTTCTTATTTAATTAATGTATTGCAGTTGAACAGTAGAAGAAGTAGTCATAGACAACATTACCACCTGTTGGACTAGGTAGTGTACCATACCGCAGAACAGCGGAACTTGAAGTGGAGTTGCATCATTCATATGGGTAGGGTGGGTGAGCTCTTACTGCTGCTCATTTTGATCATTAACTTCTTTCACCTGGTTAGCTCTAACTGGAAAATCCATCAGAATAATACCCACACAACAGCAGTAATAATAAAATAATCTTAGCTGCCTGCAGTGCTTGGTATTTCTTTGTGGTTCAATGATATTTGCATCTATCTCTCTCTCTCTTTCTCTCTCTCTCTTCCAGCATGCTCATGTCCTGGGCCCAAGCAGAATATGCAGGATGCTGTTGCTACCAGTACAGGTCAGCCATGAAGTAGCTACTAGTTTTTATTTATTTATGTACTTATAGCATTTTGATAACCTGGTTAACCCACTGAGACCAGACATCCCTTTTTCAGGGGTGACCTGGAATTAGTAACATTCAATAGTCACAGTTATATACAGCTTAAATAATAGAGGCAGACACAGTACAGTAGTTTACATACAATTAAGTACTACTGCACAAATTACAGTTGACTGCAGCACTACAGATAGTAGGCACATAATTACATTTCATAGTACCAGTTAGTTACAACAGCAAGGCACATAGCAGATCATAACACGATTCGGGGTGGAAACTTGTAACTAACTATTGCTTATATTTAGCAGTTTTACTGTCATTTTTATATAAACAATGTATTAAATTATTTCCATTTGGTCTCTGCACCCATCTCATCTGATTTCCTTATGGAATGGGGTGAGTATAAGGGCCAATGACCCCAAGGCATGCCACAACACCTTTTGGTGTCTGCAGGATGTAATGAGGTGGAATGGCATGAGCGTTATGTCCAATAACCCAAAGGCACACCTCCAATGCCTGCCAGTCTCTGCAGGGTGGGGTTGAGGTTTGGCGTTAGTTCAATACTTCACTGCCATTCCTATTATGCATCTCTCTAACTCCTGCACTACCAATGCCAATACTTGCAAGCCAACATTAGGCATTGACAAAAGCTTGTCTTTATTACTTCATATATTTTCAGTAATTAATTCCTACTTCAGATATTTTCAGTAATTAATTCCCCATTCTCTTTATTACTGAAAACAACTGCATGAAAACAAGATCCCTGTCCCTTAGACTATATTTGCACTGCTAGCTTCTCTTCACAGGACATCACAATACCATGTTTATGACATCACCGTTTTCTCCACAGCAACATATTATGATATCATATACAGAATTATGATGTCAGATGTAGGCTAGGCAGTCAGACCTAAAAAGCAGAGATACTGTATCTATGCAAATACCCTTAGTAGTAAGGAAATAAGGGTGAAAATTACAGAATAAAATACAAAATATAAGCTCAAGTTATGCATGAATATACATTTTTTTAGAGTTGTCTCAACTGTGTCAGGAGCTCTTTAATAAAGACCATCTGGCATCTGATAAGCAAATAGCTGTCCAGCCAACTACAAAGTTGTGAATTGAGACATAGAAAACTCAGTTTATGTAATAGTAATTTGTGGTTTATTGTGTCAAAGACCTTGGAGAGATTGATAAAAATTGCCTCAGCCACAGAAATTCTGTCAGTTACTGTTTGGAGTTCACTTATTACTTTGACCATTGCTGCATGGAGCAATGGAGGGATCTAAAGCCAGATTGAAATTCACCAATACTGTTTGATTATTGAAATTTAATAATTTGAAAACTGTTTTTGTAAGAGTATTTAAGACCTTTGACACAATAGGAAGAAGGTAAATGGACCAGTTATTAGAAAAGAAGTGTTTTTCTGGACTTCAACTGAAATAACTTTTGCCAGTTTCCATAAGTCCGTAATGTACCTGTAGAAATGGATATATTAAACAAGTAAGGCAATAGGATAACAAATAACAGTGAAAGCATGGGCTCAATTTTCAAAGCACCCTTAGATTGGTGAATTTGTGCAAACCTCCACCTGTGGCAAACTCTGGTGTGCCAGGGACCATGTGCCAAACTCTAGTACACCAAGGGTCCCAGTGCCAAAGTTCCAGGACCTGCCATACGTGGAATGGTGTGCCAAACAGGTGGCACACTGGAGGTGTTTGCCAGTGGGTACCATTGTCCTCATAACCATCAGAAAGTTGTCAATGGATAAGATTTGGGAGGTTGTTAAGACTTTGCAATCCCCAAGCCATAGTAGTACACCATGAAGTGCCTTGTTGTAGTGGTTGTTTAGGCTATGTTGTGGCAGGGTAGGTCGGTGCACCATGCCACATTGCTGGGTACAGCTGTCTGACACTGTATGCCTGGCAGTCCTGCAGAACCACTTAGAGGGTGGCTTAACCATGATGGTGAGAATGATTGCACAATAAAAGAAAATACAGGACACACACAGGTGTGTGGAAGCCCCATTCTGGGTCTTGTACAGTACTCTTTAAGTAATGTACTGTGCCAGGGCTGGTGGATTACATGCACAGCAACCACATATCCAATTGCATGCTAGTCACTGATTGCCATATAGAGATTCTTCAAGGCTCAGCTTTTCAGGGTTCACCTGTAGTGAAAACCAGTACAAGCACCCACAATGTGTGGGTGTTTTATTGTATGTCACCCAGCATACCTGGTAATGTGCATGATCACACAGTATGTACAGTAAGCTAAATGAAGCTGCTACCCACCTGAATAAGTATTATCATGCTATGTGCACCTGTGTCATGAGGGGCAGTAACAACAATGTCATCACACACAGATCTAGCATTCAGGGTCATGACAGGTCAGACAGTCCTGCTGCTCCTGAACCACCACACAACTGAATGATGGGGATTCAGGGGTACTTCCAGGGTTTCCACGATGTGCAACAGCAGTCAGGGTCTGCTATGAGTAGTCATGCCAGTAGACGATCATAAGGGCATCCATCCTCTGATAGTCTATGAATATCCCAGCAGTGCTGCATGGTGCACTGATGGCTGGTACAGCAGACCCCACTAGGAAGGGCTATTACCATTGCATGGATCCCACTTGAGCCTTGGGGTGTCTTTTCCCTCCATCCAGTACCATCCTGATGTGTGGTACAAGAACTGTAAGACCAGTTCATGGCTGGTGTAACCACAGTCACAACTTGAGGCAACAGTGGGGCTTTCAAACTTCTGATTTAGGGAATGCAGCAGCCCTGCCATGGCACAAGCCGCCTTACAAAGTGGTGCCCCACCACTTAAGGGCACAGAGGTGGCACAGGGCTTGTTTGCCACATGGCCTCCCATTTTCAACACAGCTTGTTTTTAAAAATTTGGATTACTGCAACTTTTGACACAAGATGTCACATGCAGCAATTCTTTTGATGCAGGCACCTTGCATTAAAAGTGGGGCTTTGAAAATCGAGCCCCATATCTCAAAAGTTTTGGATGAAGACCATCAAGCCCTCAGACTTTCTTGAGTCCAGTTTCAGCCACAAGATGGGGTGGAAAGGATGAGAAGGGACTTGGCAAGGTTAGAGGAATGGTCAAATATATGGCAGCTTAGATTCAATGCTAAGAAGTGCAAGGTAATGCACCTGGGAAACCAAAACCCGGGGAAGAGTTCACAATGGGTGGTAAGATACTAACAACAACAAAATGGAAAGGGACCTGGGGTAGTCATATCAGATGACTTAAAGGTGGGCAAGCAATGTGAGAGGGCAGTAAGGAGGACTGGGGGATACTGGGATGCATAGGGAGAGGCATCACCAGTAGAAAACAGGAAGTTATTATAACTCTGTACAGACAGCTGGTGAGACCCCATCTGGAGTACTGCATGCAGTTCTGGAGACCCAGTCTCTGCAAAGACATAAACAGGATGGAAGCTGTCCAAAGGAGGGCAACTAAAATGGTGCAGGGTCTGCACAAGAAAACATATGAAGAGAAACTAAAGGTGCTTAATATGTATAGCCTCGAGGAAAGGAAGGAGAGGGGGGACATGATAGAAACTTTCAAGTACCTCAAGGGAATCAACAAAGTCCAAGAGGGTAGCATCTTTCAAAAAAAAAAAGTGTGCAAGAACAAGGGGGCACAATTTGAAGATAGAGGAGGCAGCTCAGAGGTAATGTAAGGAAGTATTTTTTTTCACAGACAGGGTTTTGGATGCATGGAACAGTCTTCTGGAGGAGGTTGTGGAGTCAAAATCAGTGGTTGAATTCATGCATGTATGGGACAGTGATAAGGCAATTCTAGGGGGTGGGGTAGAAAGAAGTAGGCTGCTGGTTAACTAGGATCTGCAGCCTATCCATTAGGTAGGGAAATGGGCAGACTGGGTGGGCCAAGTGGTCCTTATCAGCCTTCAAATTCTATGTTTCTATGATACATACTTCCACTGCAGTAAAAGGAGTCAGCTTAAAAGACAAGGATTCATTTACAGAAGGTGTGCTGGCTATAGGAAGGTGTCTGGGTTGGGGTCATCAGATTCAAGCCAAAAGCAAGAAAATAGTTATTAAATTCATTTGAAATTACTCTTGGGAAGCTTATCTTCAGTTCATTAATCTCAACATGTTTTGTGAGACAAGAATTAGGGCTGGTGAACTGTTCCATGTGAGATCAGGACCCCTCATCAACCTGTAATCCACAGACTCAGGTAAATATGGACATCACCACAGAAGCCCAGTTTTGTGGAGTGCTATTCAGTATATTGTTGCCATTGGGATGCTGTCAGCAAGATCACTCCATGTACAGGTGGCTGGTGGCATCTAATCAGGTAACAGAGCAGGACAGTCAGTAATGTGACACACTCATGGTATACAACCATGGTGAATACTGTCTGACCAAAACAATTTGGCAAACAGTTGGAGGAGCTTGCTGCTGCAGAGCAGAGCCTACAGTTGCACACCACAGAGAGAAACTAAATAAAAATTAAAATAACCTATTTGTTAAGCAGAGCTGAAGGGAGGAAAGAAAGAGAAGAGAGACTTACTGAGTGGTGAGACAAAGTCATTGTCGGGGAGGGAGAGAAGGAATCCAAGAAAGGAGAGAGACAGTGGTGGCTGCCAGGGGGGGGATGCAAACCAGGCAAAAAGGCAGTGTGGCAGGCAGTGTACTACAGGGCAAGGGCAGGCTGGCAAAAGAAATTGTTGACTTGTGCCATACAGAAATTGAATCTAGAAGATCCTCCAGATGAGAGAGAGAGAGAGAGAGAGAGAGACAGAGACTGGCACTTGAAAAAGGGATCTATACCAAAACATACAACAAAGGGACTCAATGGACAGCCTTGTTTCACAACCTATTTTAAACCAATCCTATCCCCTTTCCAACCATTTACCTTTGGCACTACTGTAGCATTATAAGAAAGTTTCTGGAGCCAAGAAATAAACTCAACAGGAATCCCATAAAGGCCCAAGACTAAAAATAAATAGTCCCTGAGGAAATAAAATCAAAGGCTACATTGATCTAGGCTAAGTACCAAACCAGAGATACTCTTCTTCTGACCTCTATAAAACAATTCCCAGAGCAAAATCAGATTGTCATGTATCCCTTGGTGGGAACAACCACAACTCTGTACAGTACTAATAAGAGTACGAGCACAGTGAGACAATCTATTAGACAAAATTTAAATCTCAAAACTTAATGTCAGAATTCAGCAAACAGATAGGCATCCAGTTGAGTAGTGTCCTTCTATCATCCTTTTGATACAAGAGAATAAACTCCGCTTCTACCAACCATTCTGGCAGTTCAGGAGAGTGTAAGAATATTAAATAAATCATATAATACCGAGTGCCAAAATATCACAAAAAATTTGGTAAAACTCCTCTGAAGCCCAGCTGGTCCAGGAGTAGTGTTAGTTTTGGCAGATTTAATAACAGCCCAAACTTCATCTATTGTAACAGAAACACAAGCTGCCTGTACCTGTTCCAGCAAAACAGCTTATGGTTCCAACTAATGCTACATAAGAGTCCATATGACACATCGGATGGGAAATCCATAAGTAGCCTTAATATATGTAGATACAAGATACAGAATAGAAACCTTACATTGACATACCCTCCATCTGCATCCATCAATTCCTCCATACATTTCTTTTGACAGATAACCTGAGTATCTTTTAAAAGGACAGAACATCTGTTTTTGCCTGCCAGTGCCAAACCTCAATACATGCTTAAGGGTTTAATCAACTACTATTGAAACTGATACATGGCAGCTTTAGCCTGCTGAATTTGTGAGCTAAAATTGACCAGTAGAATCAGAAAGAGAAATTAATCTATGATAGTTCTTGCATCGTAAATAATGAAAGTAATTAGTTCTATGGTGCAACCCTCACAGATTTCTGAAAAAAGAGTTTCATTTCCAACTTTGTGTCCCCTCCACCAATCAACCAAAGAGTCATACATATATTACACTGAAAGCTGAGGCACTCCATGAAGACCATCAAGCCACAATGATATGTACCAGGTCTAACAAAAGAGACAATCAATTTCCAAGTGGGCATTGTCATAAGAAAGGCTCTCACCCATTGGCATTCAAGATATACAGCTGAATGGTCAGAAAAAGCCAGGTCAATAATACCTGATTGAGTAATATGAACTGATTTAGAAACCCAAATATATTCTATTCTAGTTCATACAGCACCTACAAAAGTAAAGCCACCAGTAGCATGAAACAATCGGTAAGAATCCACCAAGTGAGCAGTAGTAACAATATCATGTAAAGCACTAGAATCACAGAAAAATTTATCCATCTGTAGACCCCGGTCACCCCTTTGTATAACACAGTTGAAATCCCCACCCCAAATGACCATTCGTGCTGTACAAAGGAATGGTTGAATCTTCCTAAAAAGGTCCACTCTAGATGCCTTACTCTGTGGTGCATATACATTAATAACACGTAATCTCCATGTTTTATAGCAGATATCTAAAATCATAGCTCTACCAGGGTCTAAATCAATCAATTGAGAAACTTTTAAATCAGGATTGGCAAACAAAACCCCCAAACCATCACACTTGTAAGGCCCTAAGGACCAAAACGTGACTCCCAAAGTCCAAGAAGAAGAACATTGTGCTATCTTTTTAAATGTCTTAATTCTAGTATCCTGCAAAAGGACCAAATCAGACCGAAAAGGCTGTAACTCAGTTAAGATTAAATCCCTTCAAACCCACTCTTCATTCTATTACCATTTAAAGATAAGACACGAAAGGCACTCATAAGGCAAAGGAAAAGACAGAAAAAAGAAAAAGTCACAAGTCGTATCATAGTTGCAAATGGGTTTTCCACTTAAGCTTCCCACCCAGGAACCCCATCCTCCATTCCAGAAGAAGCACCTATGGAAGAGGCAACAGAAGAGGAATCTGATGTTGAATCCTCATCCTCCTCTTCAGTACCCCCTGACTTCCGGTGTCGACGCAACACATCAAGTTTATTAGACTGTGCAAGTTTTTTCTTAACCACAACTTTCCTTTCTTTCCCTTTAGGACCTGGAATCCCACTCTTTTTCCTCTGTCTTTTCTTATAAGAGACAGTCTGAAAAGTCTGGTCAATATTCAACATGGGGGGGGGATAGCAGAGGTATCTGAAACAGGAATTTCGGTATCAAGGGGAGGAACCACAAGGTCAAGTTCTGCATCCACAAGCATATCCTCTGACTGGGAGCCAGGTTCTACAGGAGCTACAGAGTGGTGTTCCAGAGGGTCCACCGGTTCCCATCATTGGGGCCCCTTGTGCCAATGGTACTGGTACTATCAGACTTAATGCCTGAAACAAGAACAGGTTGCTGTACAGCCTGTAAACCTGACTCCGGTTGAGGAAATGACCCGGGGACATGGGGTTCAGGGGCTTTTAAAAGGTCCTGCATTCTTTTCTCAGAGGCCTTAGCACAGCTCTTTTTTTGGGCCTTTGTAATAAGAACGTCATGGGAATGGTCATCCACAGAATTATGGGAGGCCCATGGACACTTAACATAAGAATGGCCTTTCTCATCACAGAGATTACAACAAAACAAATTAATACAGGTTGCAGCCAAATGACCAGTTTCTAGGCAATGAGTACACTTTAAGGAGTCACAGGCATTACTAAGATGTAATCTAGACCCACACCTATAACAGGATTTAGGTTGCCCCTGGTAAAACAGAGAACCCCTCTCCCTACCCAGAAAAAAACAGCTTGGTAAATGGGCAGTACCAGAATTAGTCATAAACAATTTACACTTTATTTTCCAACCACGGTCCAAATTGTTGAATCCATAATAGGAACCGGTGTTCCAACACTTCACAGCATTTTTCAACCAAACCAAAATATCAATACTCTACTCCTTCATTCGAAACAAAACTGTAATAGTGCGACAGCAGGTTTAGTGAGTGGAAGAATAAAAAAGTAGTCCAAAGCGGAGTATCCTTAGTAGAATTATATTTAACCCAGAATCGATTTAAAGCTTCCACAGTTTTAAAGCTAATGTCATAATTATTGCCATCAGTGTGGATCAAAGCAAAGACTTCAGACGCATAAAATTTTAAAGAGTCCTTCAACAGACACCTCCCAATATACACCCTATCAGGAGGCTCCAACAATCCCCCTTTATAAAGCAGTCTAACTGCATTATGTCGAGGAGCAAGTTCCTTAAGAGTAGGCTTAAATAAATCAGCCATCCAAAAGACAGGCTTGGAAACCCTGGCTCCAAGAGTAGTTGCAAAACATCAGCTCCCCAAACCCACAGCCCACATCCTCCAACCTGGGAAGCAGCTGACCGCTCTTGTCCTGGGGCAATACTGTGAGTAGGGGCAGTCCAGAAGCAGGATCCAGTGCTGAAGCAACTGGAGGCAAGGAGTCTCTGTTGCAACCCCATGTTCCTTAGCAGACAAATACTGCTGTACAGTTACCAGTCCATCAGCTACTAGAGCAGAATCTGAGAACCTTGCCTTTGTCTGTGATTACCAGGGTAGCATATCCTTGCACGGTCACATCCGTGAGGTCAGGAGACCAACTGCTGTTAGTTGGATTCCAACCCATGGCCCATAATGCAGGCGCAGTGTCAAGTTCTCATGTAAGAGAATCCTTATAATACCCAGAGGAGAGGCACACCTTGCAAAGCATCCCCAACTGTTTCCCTGGTTTCCCCGGTAGAGACATACCTTTCCCGGGAGCTCCACAGAGCAGCTCATCCAAGCACTGTGTCACATCCCCAGCAGACGTCAGCAATTTCAGAATGGGCACAGCGGTCGAACATCCAGGAACTTCTACAGTAGCAACACTGCTACTATCAGGAAATGAAGGCACTACATACAAATCAGAAGTACAGGCAGAGTCCAAATTATCTGACTCCTCCCCAAGAGACAGAGCGGTCTTATGTGATGGGATACAAAAGACAGCAGAGTCATGCAGCAGGCAGGATGGACCTTCCAAAGCCGATAATGCAGGTGAGTAAGAAATCAATGAAGCAGCATGGGTCTCTAGCAAAGCCGAGGTTGGGGAGGAAACCCTCTCCCCTACCTCCCTGACGTCTTCCTCTGTTGACAACTCAGAGTGAAATGGCCATCAGCACAGACAGCACTTCCCCCTATCAGTGAGTAGGGGAGTTTTTATTGAAAATACATCAAAATACATCAAAATACATCGGAATATCATAATACATCAGGGAATCCACCAAAAGAAAAGAACACATTATTAACTCTTACCATATTTAACAGAAGGGAAAAGAACACAGTTACCCAAAACATCATCATTTATGTAACCCCTTCCCCTTTATTTATATTTAATAAAAATCTGGAATCCTTTCCACCATTTAAATATTTTCCCAGCAGTCCCAAAGTTTTTATCTTTCATATAAACAGATTTCATCTCTTCCATAATAAGTACATAAAAGGTTTCATAAGGCATAATTTTTTTTGTAGTACCCACTGGCATCTAGCTTGCCACAAATAATATTTCAAACAACAAAAAAACACAACTAGGGTGCCCCAATCATAAGATCCCAATAAATGGGGAAAAAACCCCAAAAACTAAGGCCTGGTACTCCAAATTTTGTAACCATAAAAACTGTAGCTTGATACTTAAAATAACCCATAATCCTGAAGCATAGGAACACTTAAATAAAAAATGATCCATAGTCTCCTCTTTCGCCTGACACAGCATATAGGGACAATACCTTTCACTAATCATTTTATGCTTAGCATTCCCCTTAACATATAGCCTTCCATAAACTGACAGCCACAGCACCTCCCACATTTGAGAGGGGATCCTATGGTAATTAAGTTGTTTGAGCGCAAGTTCAGTACAAAAGGAAGGACAATTAACAAATACTGGTTCACTTGGATACAGTTTTCCCAGGAGGAAAAAATATAATCCACCATTATATTATCTTTAATACACTGATAAGAAAGAAACCATCTAAACAACTTCAGAGCATGGTGAAAAAACCCTGGAATATATATTACTTTGGGAATCCGTGGGTAAGTGGTGCCTCCAAACCCCAAAAAAGGGTTTAAAGTTATTCATTATCCATTTTTGTTGCATTAATGATGGAAGGGACGGATCAAAATTAAAGTTCTGAGAAAGAAAAAGCCCATAGAAAAAACTAAGAGGGTCCACCATACCCAAACTCCCTTTAGAAATTGGGAGATAAGTATAGCAACGTTTAATAGGGTTAAGTCTACTCCCCCAAAGCATTGAAAAAAAATATGCATACAATCGAGTTTCTAAAGCTAGCGGGGGAGGGTATACCAAAGCAATATATAACAACCCAGGAATAATAAACTTTTTGATAACCAGAATCCTCTTTATTTTAGATAGTCTCCATTCCTTCCATCTCTGGACCTTCCCTTCTGCTTTTTTTAAAGCAATTTCCCAGTTCTCCACAGGGAGATTATGACCTCCAAAAAAGACCCCTAAAATTTTACATGGAAGGGAAGAAAACACAATACAAGATACTGTAAACTGCTTATAATTAAATGGCCCTAAGAACAATCCTTTAGATTTCTTAATATTAATTTTGGAGTTGGAAACCTTCTCATATTTAGAAATACAATTTAAAATAATAGGAATTTGAGCCAATGCAGTCAAAAAAAATGCAGATATCATCCGCATAAGCTTGGACAATCACTGAATCTAAAAGCATATGGCCAGAAATGCATGGTAATCCATCATCCTGATCTAACATTTTAAGTAATGGATCCAAGGAAAAGGCATATAATAAGGGGCTCAGGGGGCAACCCTGTCGTACCCCAAATTTAACTAAAACTGGGAGGGAGAACTTACCCTTAATGACAGGGTATAATAACATACTAACATACTATTTGCCAGCAGATTAGGCCTTACTGACTATCGAGTCTGCTCGAACCTTAGATCCTTAGTTGGGTGCCCAGACCCTCCCATCCCTTGTGCTCCAGAAACCCGTATCATCCATCCCCACCCCCCGGGACAGGCCATCATCTGATGCATCCACTTTCTGTGTCTGTCCCACCGTCTCTTGAAGCCCTCCACTGTGGATCTCTGAACCAGCTCCCCAGGCAGTGCATTCCAAGAGTCCACCACCCTCTCAGTGAAAAACCTC
Organism: Neoceratodus forsteri; assembly: GCA_016271365.2. NCBI lineage: Eukaryota > Metazoa > Chordata > Ceratodontiformes > Ceratodontidae > Neoceratodus > Neoceratodus forsteri. Next base: position 1,410,479,832 of record CM057452.1, read on the forward strand.
CTCCTCTTTCCCCCCTCACCCTTCCACCTTCCAACTTCAAACCATGCCCTCTGGTGATACCTCCCTGCTTTAGTCTAAAGATCCCCTCCATGTTTACCCTATTTATTCCCTTGAGGTACTTGAAGACCTCAATCATGTCCCCCATCTCTCCTCTCCTCCAATGAAAACAGGCAGAGCTCCTTAAGTCTGTTCTCATACGTCAAATCCCCTAGCCCTCATATCATCTTTGTTGCCCTCCTCTGTACCTCTCCAGGAGCTGTATGTCCCTCTTCAAGTGTGGTCTCCAGTACTGTACACAGTACTCAAGGTGTGGTCTAACCAGTCCATTGTACAGCGGCAGAATCACTTCCTTGCTCCTAGAGGTGATCCCCTTACGATGCATCCCAACATCCTGTTTGCCTTGCTAGCCACTCCCTGCACTGCTCAGAGTTATTCATACATGCATCCACCATGACCCCTAGGTCTTTTTCCCTATTGAGGCCTCCAGCACCTCCCTCCCAGGGCGTGCCTGTGTTGGGGTTTCCTGACCAAGATGCAACACCTTGCACTTGGTGATGTTGAATTAATTTCCATGTGTGAGCCCAACTTTTCAGGGTGTCCAGGTCCCCTTGCAGGGGCCAACCTCCCTCCTCTCCCTCAACTACTGCTCCCCATCATTGGAGTCATCCAGCGAAGAGACTCATTTCACACCCTATACCCTCCTGATGTCCGATATGTATGCATTAAACAGATTGGACCCAGGACCCGAGCTCCTCGGTGCCCACTACCAACCTCTCTGGGGTTAAGAGCTCCCACAGACCACTACTCTCTGAGTGCATCCAGCTAGCCAGTTTTCAATCCATCTGACCATCAAAGGGCCTACTCCTAACCCCACCAGTTTCTCCACCAGACCATTGTGGGGACAGAGTCAAACGCCTTGCTGAAGTCCAAGAATAATACATCCACAGGCTTACCCCTGTCCAGTCCTGATGTTACCCATTCATAGAACACCACAAGGTTGGTTTGACATGATCTACCTGGCACAAACCCATGTTGCCAACTATCCAGACCTCCCACCTCCTCCAAGTACACCCCCAATCGTTCCTTTAGTATACTCTCCATTAATTTTCCCACCACTGAGGTCAAGCTGATGGGTCTATAGTTACCTGGTACTTCCCTCGACCCCCCTTTATGGATTGGTACCACATGTGCCTCTCGCCAATCCCTAGGTACCCTCCCATTCTATACTACTGCTTTATTGTACATTAGTTTAATCCAATAAACAAAATCATGAGGTAACCCATATTTCTCTAATACTACAAATAAATAAGAGCAAGATACCCTGTCAAAGGCCTTATTTTGGTCAAGTGACAAAATACAGTGCCAATTTGGAGCTCTATTGGAAAATTCTATGATTTTCCTAATAATAGTAATTGCAGATAGAATTTTTCTATTTGGAATGCCGCAAAACTGAAAAGGATATAATAGATCAGCCGACACTGATCTTAGTCTTTTATTTAAGATTTGAGATAATATCTTAAAATCTGAATTCAAAATGGTTATAGGTCTCAATTGCATAGAAGAGTTCTATCACCCCTTAAAAGGAAGATCATTAACCCTACTGAAAACTGCACAGGCAAAACAAGGAAGACCATGTAAAAGGAAAAACCTTCTCTAAACAGGGTGCTAAAATCTCACCAAAATGTTTAAAAATTCGTATGACAACCCATCAGCACCTGGAGACACCACCCTTTAAAGAGCAAGAACTTCCAAAATTTCATGCTGGGATATGGCAACAGCTAATTTATTTATTTTCTGGCCATTTGAAGGGTTAAAACAACATCCTGAAAAACTGTATGAACATCACAATTAGGGGTCTTAGGCCCTTCCTGCTCTTTATAAAATCCTGAATAATAGAAAATAAATCATCCTGAGAGGTTTTAAAATCCCCTCCTTAATTTTGTAATACCTCTAATCCTAAAGAATTTCTTTTTATCTTTAAAGGCTTCAAAGGTCCACCTAAAGGCGTTCTTTGAGTGCCAAGAGCTCGAATGTAAAGTCTGTGCTCTGTCATACTGGCACTCCTTCATAGCAGACTTTGTTAGGGACATCTGGGAAGAAATCCCCTCTAGAAGTGTTTGCCACTGAAAACAGCCCTAAGTTTCTTCCTAGATTTAAATACCTTAGAAATTTAGAAGTGACTCGTTGTTTCCCATATTTTTGGAAGAATTCCCTGATATCTGCTTTTGTATCCGCCCACCAATCCCATAAATCCTCATATAGAAACATGACAGATATTCAAGCAGCCAATAAGGAGGATATACCTTTTACAACCCCTGGGTCCTGTAATACAGAAGAGTTTAATTTCCAATGTGGTTTATTTATAGGTTCATACCGAGAGTCACTAAAGGAAAGAGTGATAAACAAGTGATCAGAATATTCAGTAATGTGAGTTCTATGAACCGGAAGGGATAAATTCCTAGAGAAAAATAAATAATCTATTGTGGATACCAAGGATCCCTTCCTAAATGTATAATTCAACCCCTTAACCTGATATTTCCTCCCATTCCTTAACCCTGCTAAATTAATAACTCTCTCAAAGGCAATAGTATCACAATACTTTTTCTTCCCTGCTTCCCCCTACTGAACTCAGAAATTTCACAATTAAAATCTTTCCCCAAAATAATATAACTTGAGGTAGCCAAAAAAGGGGCAAGGGTCTTACACATTGTCACTCTTCCTGCCTTTGTTTGTGGCCCATAAACTATTATAAAACGAAAATCAGCTTGTTTCCATAACCCATCAATGATCAGTAATCTCCCCGGTATGAGAGCCACCAGTTTTTTAAGGGTGAAGTTAAAGGAACCAAAAAGGATCCCCACACCATCTGTTTGGCTAATCCAAAAGACCAATCGGAGGGTCCCCAAATCCATCCAGATTGAAAGGACCGACACTGGTTTAAAGTATAGACCCATGTTTCTTGTAAAAAACAAACATCCAAGCCAAAATAATGAAAAAAATTAAAAAGAGCATTCCTTTTACAGTTGTTTAAAAGACTACTGCAATTTAGGGATCCAACATTTAAGAAGTCATAGGTATTTAGGTTTTCTTCCTCCTTTTTTTTCTTTCCTTTGTAATCAGTGGAAGAAGATTTACTCCCATAGGGTTGAGATAGGAGGAGTACCAGTATCCATATCAGAATCCCTGTGACCATCTCTAGAATAGCATCTGAGTTTTCCATCTCAAAATTGGGAACATCTACTGAAATTGAGGGGGGGGAGGAAATTTGTTTTGGGGGGGGACCGGGGATAAGGATCCAGAGCTCCTAGTAACTCTTTTCTCCACAATACTAGTACTCAGAGGTTTAGCCTTTATACTATCCTGATAACATACTGGTGGAAACTCTTTAACATCAAAGGGGTCAGGAGGACCGCACTCCATTTTAATTCAATTCAATTCAGCTTTATTTTTAAAAGGCACTTTTCTTAAAACCAAAGCGATTGTACATTTCGAACAATAAATACAATAGAATTAAAACTAATATAAATTATTAAAAGCTATGCTAAAAAGGTGGGTCTTCAAAGCTCTTTTAAAACTAAGGATGGTTGGGCAATTTCGCACCTGACGAGGTAGAGAATTCCATAGGGTCGGTGCCATAAAACTAAATGATCTAGCACCTGATGTTTTCAAACAGACCCTAGGAATCTCTAGCAATCCTTGTCAGTGGATCGGAGGGAGGCGGGAGGGACAGAGGGCAAGGAGTTCTTTCAGGTAGGTAGGTCCCAGGTCATGTAGGGCTTTATAGGTCAACAAACCGACCTTGAAGGTGATTCAGCCAAGCCACTGGCAGCCAGTGCAGTCCGCGAAGCACAGGCATTATATGGCTGGATCTAGAAGATCCAGTCAACAGCCTAGCTGCCGCATTCTGCACTAGCTAGCTGCAGTTCAACCCCGATAGCCCTAGGTATAGGGAGTTACAGTAGTCGAGACGGGAGGTAACGAAGGCGTGGATCAACGTTGGAAGGTCCTCTGGAGGAATCAGGTGCTTCACCCTGGCAATATTCCTCAGATGAAAAAAGGAAGTTTTGACCACCGCTGACACCTGAGATTTAAGCATCAGATGGTCGTCAATTATTACACCAAGATTCTGCACCTGATCTGAGGTTGCCAACTGAACACCTCCAAGCCATAATCCTGAGGGTGATCCATCCGGCAAACCCGCCTCATATCGGCCTTTGTCCATGACCAGCACCTCAGTTTTCTCCTGATTTAACCTCAGCCAACTCCCATTCATCCAGTCTTGAATTTCTGCAAGGCAGTTATTAAATACCGACAAGGCAGCATCCTGGTCAGGCACGAAAGACATATACAACTGGGGATCATCTGCATAGCAGTGAAAACCCAGACTGTATCATCTAATAATCGCTCTAAGGGCAGCATATACACATAAACAACATGGGTGCTAAGATAGAACCCTGCGATACCCACAGGATAGGGAGACTGATGCGAGGAAAAATTCCTGACACCACTCTCTCGAGTCCTACCCTCGAGGTAGATCGAAACCATCTGAGGACCGTACCAGATAGTCCACAGACAGACATAGCGTTCTAACAGCACACCATGGTCCAGCAGTGTCAAGCGCTGCAGAGAGAGATCAAGTAGTACTAAGATGGATCGAGTCCCACGATCTCTCGCTATTAGGAGGTCATTTAGTACCGAACCAGTGGTGTCTCGGTACTATGCCTTTTCCTAAATCCAGACTGGAGAGAGTCATAGATATTGTTGTTGGTCAGATGATCTTCCAACTGTACCTGAGACCACTTTCTCAATAACTTTACCCACAAAGGGTAAGTTAGAGATTGGCCTGTAATTTGCTAGACAATCTGGATCTAAGGAGGATTTCTTTAATAGAGGCTTAACTATAGCCTCTTTTAGGGGATCCGGAAAGATCCCCCTCTTCAAAGACTTCCAGACTATCAAAGCCAGGACCTGGCTGATTTTATCCACACAACCCATTAAAAGATGTGTGGGGCCAGGATCCAAATCACAGCTAGTCGGTCGCATTGCTCGAATGATCATCACAACATCATCGATTTTGGGAAGGCTGAAGTCAGACCAACTAAACTGGGAGTTCGACATCTCCTGCCGACCACCATCATTCCCATTGGGGAGGGAGGAGCATATGTCCGATCTGATTTTGACAACCTTATCTGCAAAGAAGAGAGCAAGTTCCTCACACCATTCTTGAGATAAGACTCTTCTGGGCTGCAGACAGACTGGATTGCACAGTCTGTCCACAGTCTGAAAGAGCTGAGCTGGTCTATTCTGTGCAGCCGCTATCTCTCTAGACAGGAATTCTGCCTTCTTATGAGAGATTACTTATTGTAGACCACATAATGGTCCACCAAACTAAGCCTGTCATCATCAAGACCGGACCTCTGCCAACGCCTCTCCAGCCTTCGTCCAACCCTCCTCAACTCCATCACAGTCTCATCAAACCAAGGAGACCAAGGGTGAGAAGTGAGAGGATGAACACGAACTGGTGCAATGGAATCCAGGGCCCCTGTCACTGCCTCATTATAAGCATGTACCAGGTCACCTGGATCCAAGCAATCTGTCAGTAGGCTTGATAGGTCCAACACTGCCATCGGGTCATCTGGGGAAACACCCTTCAAAGGGCGTGTATCGACCATCTCCAAAGGGGCTGACCTAACAAGGGTGGCCTCAAACTGAACCTAATGGTGGGTTGGTCAGACCATCCGACCGGTTCCACCACCAAGTTGGATATCCCCATCCCCAAAAGGAACACCAGGTCAATGAGTGTCCAGCAATATGGTTCAGGAGGAAACAAGCTGTGTGAAGCCCAATGTATCATCAACTGGAGGAAGTCTTGACCAAAATTGAGAGGAGTTCATCATCGATCAAGCATTGAAGTCCCCCAGAACCAACCATCTGGGGACCCAACGTCAGATGTCGACAATGGAAGTCTGCGACTTCCTGCAGGAAAACATTCTCGTCACCTGGTGGACGGTATACAAGAAGTATCCTGCACCCCACACCCTCACCCAAAATACACTCAAAGGATCTGGTGACTCTGATCGGTACCTCTACCAGGCCCAGTTCTGACTTAAAATATATGGCAACACCCCCGCCCCTACGATCCTGCCTCGGGCGGTGTATCACTGAGTACCCAGCTGGAACTGCTGAGGCTAAAACAAGCCCAGCATTTTCATCCAGCCAAGTCTCGGTGATGCATGCCAGATCGGATGACCCAACAAGATTGGCTATCACAGCGGTCTTGTTTTTAATAGACCTGGCATTGCATAACACCGCCCGAGTAGGATAAACCTCCGATGATGACTGCCCTACCTGCTGACCCTGATCAGAACCTTTGGGTATGGACACAAGACAAGGAGAACCCCTCTCCTGTGCCCATTTCACCCAAGGGCATCTCCTTGACCCCACTATCCCTATCAGCCCACTCCTTTCCATTCCCTCCCCCAGGCCCAGCACCAACCCTCCATCTCCTTCTCACAATCCCCAGAGCCCTACACTTTCTGTAGACTCCCGGAGACAAAGGAGGGCAGGAAAAAGGACAGAGATCCCTGAGCATAGAGGGGGAATAATACCCGACCATTTTATTATCTTTCCAGCACATAAATCACACCACAATTAATAATAATAAATCCTACTCAACTTATAAAACAAAATTACAAATAAAAACTAAAAATCCAACACACAAACAAAATCTATTAATAAATTTAGTGCTGACAAATTATTAAAAACATATTATTATCTACCCCACCTACAGTGCTCTCACCACTGTGGGAAGAGGAGCTTACCACCTAAAGCACAAAAAATTGGCCCATCACTTTAATACTCATTAATAAGTACCCTCATTTTACCCAAAATAAAGTTCAAGGTCTTTTATACATCCATACTTCTGTGCTCTCAGCACTCAGTATGGCTCCAACATTTATCCGTCTCCTCTCACGAGACCAATAGTTGTGAATGAACTTAAATATAACAGTCACCCAGTAATTAAAACACTGTAGCTGCAACAAAGATAATTCGGGGATACTTCACCAAGTTCAAGCAGTCCATACCAGTCCATGTAGATCCAAATATAAACGAAGTGTTCAGAATTCACAGTGGCCAGAATTCTAAAGGCAGCAAATAAACAGACACCACGAGCAACTCCACCATAGGTTCCAGCTGCACCTAACCCTCGCTATGATGAGGCAGGCATAACCACCCTCCAATAGTACCCCTGCCTCACCTAGGGAGAAAAGCAACCCCCACCGCCCTCCGGAGGCAGGAAAACCAATCACCCCATCTGGGTCAGGGAGCCAAAACCTCCAGTTATGTGGGCCAAAATATCACCAGTCTTACTGCCATTATTTGCCTTCCACTTCCTTATTCCGCTGGTACCACACACACAGAAAACCATTAGCGTCTTTCCTATAGTCGGTGAGAATTATATCCCCAAGTAGAAACTATAATTCAGTCACTGGTTCCAGAAAGGAGAAGCATCACCAAACCTCCACCAATATCCTGAAAGAATATCTTCAAGGTATCTTCAAGGAATATCTCAGTAGGTTCGCAATTTTCACAGTTTCACTTGATTTAGTAACTATTACTCTAATTCAAGCAGGTGCTTCAATCCTAGGGTACAAACAATTACCCCTGTAACATCGGGACCGCGACTGTCTCACACTGGCAAGAGTTACCTAGCAGTCTTAAAATCAGCCACCACAGCAGCCGACTCTCACCAATAATTACTAAAAAATTAGGCAGTCAAAGCCACCTCAGTCCCATACATAGTTCTCCAAAGCACCCCATGACCATGCCGGTTAATAGCACCAGTGAAGAAAATTCAATCCTTGCTGATCTCGGATCTCAGCTAAAAGATAGCAGCACAGCCCCAGCGTTCCCGATACGTTTGAAGCTTATAAAATAAAATAAACAAACTAAACAAATTATAATAAACTAAACGAAGTTAAATAAACTAAACAAAGTTTAAACAAAACTCAAACAGAGCTAAAATGAAGGCTGACCCAGCGTGGCCGCCATCTTTGAATTTTAGAAGGAATAGCAGGTTCAGCCCCCAAAACCTCTCTTTCTTCTTCTACCCCTTCAAATTTTGTAATTTTAGAGCGAAGACCTATTTTCTGATTTTTAGAAAAAGCTTCGTCCTGAGCTTTTTGTACTATTAACTCTGGACTACTAACAGAAGCTTTGTTAGAAGCTGCCCATGGACAATTCTATACCCATGACCTGACTCTACACAAATCACATTTTATCAGATTACCACACTAAAATTACCATGTCCAAGTTCCCACATATCTCACATCTAGTAGTATCCACATGAACTAGAAAGATGTGTCCTGTTTCCACATTTGTAGCATGCCTGGGGCTGGCCAGCATAAAAACAACCCCTATCTCTTCCAAGGAAAAAGAATTAGGGATGTTTTTGATTTCATTAATTACTTGCTGTAATTTTACTTTATACCTCCAACTACCATTCCAAAATAACTCTGAGTCTAACACAGCCTCAGGACTACTTAACACCTCGCATTTCTGACAGAGCCAAAAGGAAATATCATCAACGTGAACCCCTTCGTTCCTGAACATTATAGTCACATACTTAATTAATGATGGAGTAAGGGGAGTAACAAAGGGAGACCACAATGGGGAAAACTTCAACTGGTTGTAACGTTGCCAAAATAAGTCTAACAGAAAAACAGATCTAAAGCTGACATCATAGTTGTCTTCTCCCGAAATGTTAATGAAGGAAAACACGTCTTTAGGTGAAAATTGCAGTGATTCTTTCAACAGAAGCTTCCTTCACATAAACACGGTCAGGTCGATCAACCAGTTCTCCCTTATACCGTATACGGACAGCGTTTCTACGGGGGGCTGAATCTTTACGAGACTGTGTAAAAAAATCTGAAAGAAGAGGTCTAATAGGGGGAGGGTTCACTAAAGGATTGTTAGGATTTTTCCCTTCCCCTATAACTTAGTTCCTTTTTTCTCCGAGCTAGATAGTAAGGTAGCAGTCAGTTCACCATTTTCAGGTTGCATTTTCTGAGACTCAGGAGCTTTTTGAAACGCAGGAGGCTACTCTGAAGGGAAGGAAGGCAGGGGTGAAACTGACGACCACTCTGGGTCTGGGATCCATGTTCCTGAGGATTTAATTTCCATCAGAATCCAACAGTGCTTTCTCTGGAGCCCAATCCTTATCTTTAGTTATTATATTTTTTGCAGGTATGGAAAAGGCTTGCTGAATTAGGGTAGAAGTAGAGATCTTCTGAGGGCCCTTATCCTTATTACCAGGCTGCTGTATATGCAAGTTCCGATTTGCTGCTGTTAAGACAGCTCTTTTATTTTTAATTATGTCTGGGGAAGCTTTATTTCTGGTCATAAAAGAAAAGGATGTAGCATACATTTGGCTGGAGGCATCAGTTTGATATATTAATTCGTCAGGTAGCCCACACCCAGCTTGCTGTTTAGATTCCTCCACTATCGAGGGACCTGAGCCAATAGTAAAGAGCTTTGTTTGTCCGATAGTAGGCAACACACTGACACCGGGAATGTTTAAACAGTTTAGAGATTTAGACTGACCTTGCAAACTTCCCTTCAAAGTTCCGAAAACAGCAGCTTTATCCTCAGGACTCGGCTCTTGGCACTCGCTACAGCCAGCGACCACACTGCCAGCCGAAATTCCTTCTGATAAATCCCAGTTAGAAAGCGTTAATGAAATTTGTGACTCGGGAGCGCTCTCCTCTACCTGTGTGGTGTCATCGGCCAAACAATCCATATTCTCCGCAATGACAGGCTTTATATCCATAATAAATACCCGGTTTCCTGAAAGATAACTGTCCTCAGCTCCTTCACAAGAAATCGAAGAACTCAAAAATCCTGACGCTTCAGAAGGTAAGGAAGTTACCATTTCTATAGATTCAGCCATTTTTTCATCCAAAGACTCTTTTACTAATGCAGCATTTCCAGAAGGCACACAAAAAGTTTCCGTTTGTACTACGGAACCGCAACTTTCATTTTCCTTATGTCCCGAGACGGAGGCTCGCTCCCCTGGCTCGCAGACGTCCTCATCCTCCAACACACTCAGCATAGTGGCCATGACAATAGCCAGCAAGTCCCCCTACTGGCCAAGCAGCAGGGGAATTTCCCTGGTGTCCTGGCCAAATTTCCCTCATTCACTAAAAACACCTCCAACAGCTTAATTTGGTTCCAGGTCAGTTGGTATTCATCTGTTTCCCCCTCCACCGAGTCATGCCTGAAAATGGGCAGGATTTGTCTAGTGCACTTACCCGGTCAACAAAAAACTAAATAAATAAAAAAATAAATGTCATGGCCCTCCTTTGCCTCCCCTAACCTTTGAACTGACCTCTCCCCCCTCGCAGCTATGACTGGGCTACTGACCTCCTCCTCCATCTATTTTCAATCTGTGGAACCTCCCCTTTGCACTGACTTGTTGCTCTGTCCATCACGCTTCCACCTCCTCTACTATTACATTCCTGTGTCTTCCCTGAAATGTGGACCTCCCCAACTCGGACTCCACTCCTTTCAAAATCCTTAGCCTTCCCCAGGCTGCCTCCTGCTTCCCCCCTCCTCCTGTCTTCTTGCTTCTTCTTTTCCTCTGTAGAGACTGTATCATCATCATCACCTCACTGCCCCCCCTTGCCAATTTGTCATCTTGGTGTACTGCCTACTGCCTCCCCACTGTATACCTTTTTCCCAGTAGTGTCCTCTCCCTGCTCCTTCACTCTAGTGCCCCTCCTCCCTACTACCTGCTCTTCTGGACTAGCCAACACTGAAAATCTGTTTGCAGTGCTTATCTCCTTTCCTCTTCCCATCTGCATTCCGAAACCCAGTATCATACTTGTTTTTTTTATCCTTGTTGTCTTTAATGCATATATATCCTCTGTTTTTTTTTTTTAGAATTCACCTTCTCCAAAATGGCACTCCCTCCTTCAAAATGGTGACCAGCACCTGCTTTGCTTGCGTTGATCACTGCCACTCAGCTATTCTGTCTCCTCCCACTGGAGAATAGCTCAAAATGGCACCCGAGCCAAGCTGGCTAAAATGGTGGCTTGCCCCTCCTGGCTTGGGCCGACAAAACTGGAATTATCATTTTTTGGGCTCTTATCATTACTTCCCAGGCAGTAAACTTGTCATCACATCCTCCCAATCCAACAACATGCTTAGCATGTATGACTTTCCTGTCACTGCTTATCAAACTCCAATCCCTGTATGGACTCCTAATGCTGGCACTTTACATTTGAACATACATTCAAACATACGAAGAAACCAGCAGAAGAAGGCCATTTGGTTCATCAAGTCTGCTTGTGTCGCAGGGTCCATAGCTTGTATTACTATCCCTGACCCTCTCACTCCTCCCCTCCTCCCTAGCCATGACCCTTACCCTCCCACTATGCCTGTCCCAGCCTCTCTTAAAGCTGCCGACTGTCTTCAATGAGATTACCTCTTCTGGCATCATATTCCAAGTGTCCATGACCCTCTCTTTGAAGAAGTGCTTCCTGACCTGCCTCCTAAACCTCCCTCCCGCCAGCTTAAGACTGTGTCCCATCATGTTATGGTTGCCAGTCAGCTTAAAGAGGCTCTTCTTATCAACCTTAGTTATCCCTTTCAAGAACTTGAAGGTCCCAATCATGTTCCCTCTCTCTCTCTTTCTCTCCTGTCTTCCAGTACATGTTCAATGCCCTCAGCCTCTCCTCATATGCCTTACACTGCTGATCAGTTATCATCTTTACAGCCCTCCTCTGGACTTTTCCAGCAGGTTAATGCCTTTTTGAGATGTGGGCACCAGTACTGAACTCCATACTATAGATGCAGCCTTACCAGTGCCCTCCTCTCTCCTACTACTGATCATCCTTGATATGCTTTCCAGCATCTTGTTTGCCTTTGCTGCTGCTTTCTTGCACTGCATGGAGTTCTTTAGGTCACTTTTGATCATCACTCCTAGGTCTTTCTCCTCTTCTGATGCAGATACTCGGACTCCATCCAGGTAGTACTCTGTCTTAGGATTCTTGGCTCCAATATGCATAACTTTGCATTTCTTGGCATTGAAGCCAAGCTGATATAGCCTGGACCACATCCCTAGCTTTTCCAGATCTTCCTGTAGGTCCTGTATCCCTTCAGCTGTGTACACTTTCACACAGAGTTTGGTGTCATCCACAAATAGACACATTTTCCCTTAATGTCATCTCCAGTGTAATTGATGAAGGCATTGAACAACACTAGCCCAAGCACTGATCCGGACCCCACTGGTTACCTGTCTGGTGCCAGATAACTCTGGTCCCACAGCCACCCTCTGTGTTCTTTCCTTCAGCTAGGTTTTCACTCACTTGGCCATCTTTTCCCCAACCACGAGATCCACCAAGTTCCTGATCAACCTTTTGTGGGGCACAGAGTCAAAGGCCTTGCTGAAATCAAGATAGAGGATGTCTACTACTTGGCTCCTGTCTACTGCCTTAGTGACACAGTCAAAGAATATGATTCCATTCATCCAGTTTTGCCAAATCCCCCCAAAGTACTTTTGCTTCCTTCCTTCCTCCCATCTACCTTGGCACAGACCTTTGTGTCATCTGTGAAGAGACTGATCTTGCTCTTAATCCCTACTGCAATGTCGGCTATGAAAATGTTAAACAGAACTGGTCCCAACACCAAGCCCTGTGGTACACTGCCTGTTACTGCCGGGTTCAGATGCCTCACCTTCACTACTACCTTCTGCTGTCTCCCTGCAGCCAATTCACAACCTATCTGACCAGTTTCTTCCCTGCTCACAGACTCTTCAACTTGCAGATCAGCCTACCATGTGGCACCGAGTCAAAGGCCTTGCTTAAATGCAGGTAGAGGACATCCACCGCATGTCCCCTGTCCTGTGCCCTTGTAACCCAGTCACAAAAAATCAACCAAGTTTGTCTGGTGGGATTTGCCTGAGACAAACCCATGCTGCCTGCTGCCTGCTGTCCTGGAGGTTGTTAGTCTCAAGAAAGTCTACCAGCCTTTTCTTGAGGATTGTCTCCATCAGTTTTCCCACAATTGCAGTAAGACGCACTGGTCTGTAGTTCTCCAGTTTGTCCTTGGGCCACTCTTACGGAGAAGTACCACATGTGCTTCCCTCCAGTCCCTGGGCATGCACCCTGAGATCAAAGAAGTTTTGAACAGGTCTGCCAGTGGCCATGCCAGTACCTCTGCCAACTCTGTCAGCACGTTGGAGTGGACTCCGTCTGTGCCAGTGCCTTGTCCACCTTCAGGGACTTAAGGCCCTCCCTCACCCTTTCCATCATGATTTCCCCATCCGTGGTTGTTTCTCCCCCACCCTTTCCCATCTCATCCTTCCTCTCAGGTATGGGTCCATCCTTCTCCTTGGTGAAGACTTAACAGAAGTATTCATTAAGTACTTCTACATGCTCAGCCCCCTTTTCTACCCATCAACTTCCCCTCCTGAACCTAACAATTTGATCCTTGCTCTTCTTCTTCTCTCTGACATAGCTGAAGAAATTGTTTTCCCCTCCTTTGATTCCCTGTTCTAACCTCTATTCCCTAGCCACCTTTGCTGCCCTTACCACGCAGCTCACTTCTCTGGATTTCTTCACATATTCTTCTTTGTTTTCTGCCCTGTTGGATCGCTTGTAGGTCCAAAATGCATTCCTCTTTTCATTCACCTTCTCCACTACCTCTCTACTCATCTAACAGGGTTTCTTGGTCCTGGCTTTCTTGCTCTGGCTCTTGACACATATTTTAGTGGCTTCAGCCAGTCCTGTCTTGATGACTGCTCATTTTTGTTCTCTGTCCATTTCTGGGTGGATGCTTTCAATATGACTTTCCAGTATGTTTTCCATCCTGCCAAAGTCCGCCCTTTTGAAGTCCAGGACCCTAGTTTTTGTAGTGGCTACTTTCCTACCCAAGCTGATTGAAAACCACACTGTGCAGTGGTCACTGCTTGCCAGATGTTCCTCCACCCTACATCACTGACCTATTCCCTTCTTCCTGTATCATGTACATTTCCCTCCTCGTTAGCTCCATTACCCTCTGGTAAGAAGCTATCCTGGAATGTTTCAGGAGGATCTGCTCCTTGGCACAATTCATTGCTAGGATGTTCCAATCTACCCCTAGTAGATTAAAGTCCCCCATCACCATTCTGCTCCCTTTGCCACTATGCCTCTGTATCTGCTCCCTCATTTCCCTGTCAATGTCCTCCATCTGGGCTGGAGGTCTATAAACAACCCCCAGACAAATCTTGGTCCCTTTCTGTCTGTATAGTTGCAGCTAGATTACTTCCAACCTGCCATCCTGCCCTTCCTCTCTATTATATCTGATCCCTTCTCTTACATAAACTGCAACCCATTCTGCCTTCCCTTTACCTCTATCTCCTGGAAAAGTTTGCACCCTTGGATGGTTAGGTTCAAGTCATGGTACTTGGTTGCCCATGTCTCAGTAATGGCAGCTATGTCCACCTCTCCATCTGCCATCAATGCCTGCAACTCTGCCAACCTGTTCCTCAGGCTCTTAGCATTTAGTGAAACCATTCTCCATGCTGCACCTATCCTTTCTGCTTCCTTACCCTTCAATCCAGCCCTATTTGCCTATGGTCATATCTATCCCTGTGGTGGGGCAGGTCTATGGGACCTGGTGATTTCCAGCTCCACTGCCTCCCCTACCTAGTTTAAATGATACCTCTCATTGATGAAATCCTCAGCTTCTGCTTCTATACCTGCAAACCTGCCCTGCTGAGGTGTAACCTATACCCTGCATAAAGATCTGTGTTATCAATGTGCTTCCCCAGTTTCCCGACCAATCCATACCCCTTGGTCCCCACCATTCCCTCAGCCACTTTTGAAGTCATTTATTCTTCTCTTTCTGTCTGTACTGGCCCATGGCACTGAGAATAACTTCTGAGAAGACAACTATTGTTCACTCTTTGCTGCATAGTTTTCCTACTTCCCTGAAGCTGTCTTGTACCCCCTCTATCCTTCTCCCTTCCAGATCATTCATTCCAAGGTGCATCACAATATGAGGCTTCCCCACCACCTTCCCTACATATCTGCCCATATGCTGCCCCCACTCTACTCACTGTCATTCCTGGCATGCACTCTACCAAGATGTTACTTTTTCTGGCACCCTTTCCCCCCACCTTATACCCTTAAGTATAGAATCCTCTAAAATGATGACACTCTGATGCTTTTCCTTTTTGCCCTCTTGTTGCCCTGCACCCCCAACCCCCAACTTATGAGGACCTCTTATCCCCCATGTCAGTGTCAGTGGCTCAGTAGGTAACACACTCACCTCTGAGGCTGGGAGATCAGAGGGCTGTGGGTTCAATTTCCACATCTGGCACTTGGGTTAATATCCAAGTATTGACACTGTAGTGCAGCATGAGAGGGGTGCTGCACTTCTGAGGTGCAATCTTTCGGATGAGATGTTAAACTGAGGTCCCATCTGCCTGGATTGGTGGTAGTTCAGGTGGATGTTAAGGATCCCATAGCGCTTATTGAAAAGAGTAGGGGAAATTTGTGGGGGAAAGAGAAGTATAATTCAGAACAACTAGATCTGTATAAACAGAGAAGCACTAAATAGCATAAGCAGTACTGACATAACCAAGGTAACTAAAAACGTCCTTAAAGCAACACAGAAAATCAAACAAAAGCACCTATCCTGAGTGAGAAGTCAGAAAATTATGAAGCCATAATGAAGCATATCGTAAGATACCATCACATGCCCGCCATAGACAGTTCAACTGGTGAATTGGAAACAATCTTGAATTTGCCTCATATACCTTTTTAATCACTTCAGTAATTAATAACAACAATGCATCATGTGGGATATATTGCTGTTGTAGTACCCATTTACACCTAGAATGCCAGAGATAGTATTTCAAAACAGCAAATAAAACTTGCAACATTGAAGTTGAAAAGGATTGCCAACTTGAAGTTCCTGGAACATAAATTAACTCCTGATAAGTAAGAGAACCAAACTGTGGTATATTCCAGTGATCAGCTAAGAAACTCCAAAACTGTTGTGCATAACTACAGTGCAAAAATAAGTGTTCCTGAGTTTCTAGAATTTGGGTATAAGAATGACGTAAACAATACCTTTCCTGAACTGCCTTATGCTTATTATTGTTTTTAACATTCAGTTTGCCATGCAAAGTCAGCCATACTAAATCCAAAACAAACACTGGTACTCTAGCATTTAATAATTGTAAAAACTGTCCCTGACTATTATGCTCAGTACAGTATGGCAATATAAGTGGTTCCAAGCATTGAGCTTGAACAATAACATCATAAACTTCTATCCGCTCGGTCAGTATCGTAATAATATAATCAACTTTCCAAAGAATAACTTGCTGAAACATTTCCTTAATAACTTGAGGGACAACTTCTAAACTAGAAAACAATCTAGTATTTCTGTTTTCCCAAGCTCTCAAACCGGGCCTAATCCATTCAGTCAATAAATGAATCCAACTTTTACTATAAGGTCGATTAAGTTCCAAAACATTGTAATAAAGAAAAATACTAAAATAAAATGCTATAGGATAGAGCATATTCAAAACCCCATGTTTTATACTCCGATAAGTAATATTTCTCTTTACAGGGTTTAACCTGCTACCCCATAAGGCCCTAAAAAACAAACTAACAATTTAGTATACAAAACCTTCACCAGGGGATAAATATAACTAACACAGAGAAAAAGAGGTACAATCAAAGTTTTCAACAACAATATCCGTTTGCATTTGGACAAAGGCCTATGAATCCAATGGGCCAAAAACCCTTTTGCTGTCCACAATTTTTTTTCCCAGTTAACAACTGCCGGATTGACAGCACCAAACTGTATCCCTAAAATAGTAACTGGATCCATTGATACTGAGATACCTGCATAAGTAACTATCCTAGGAGCATCAGACCTAAACTGATATATAAAACATTTGTCCATATTAATACTTGATCCAGAAGCGTTGGAAAAATCAGTAAGCTGTTGTGATATAACATCTTTACTAGTATATTCTTGTACCAAAAGAACTACATCATCAGCATAAGCGAGTATTTTCAACGTGGGAAGGGAATGTTCCAGAGGTATTCCTATTATCCTAGAATCACTAAGGATTTGCCGTAAAAGGGGATCTATACCAAAAACATACAACAAGGGACTCAATGGACAGCCTTGTTTCACACCCCGTTTTAAACCAATCCTATCCCCTTTCCAACCATTTACCTTTGGCACTACTGTAGCATTATAAGAAAGTTTCTGGAGCCAAGAAATAAACTCAACAGGAATCCCATAATGGCCCAAGACTAAAAAATAAATAGTCCTGTGAAATAGAATCAAAGGCCTTATGTTGATCTAGGCTAAGTACTAAACCAGAGATACTGTTCTTCTGACCTGTATAAAACAATTCCCTGAGCAAAATCAGATTGTCATGTATCCCTTGGTGGAGAACACCACAACCCTGTACAGTACTAATAAGAGTATGAGGACAGTGAGACAATCTATTAGACAAAATTTTACTCAGAAACTTAATGTCAGATTTCCGCAAACAGATAGGCCTCCAGTTGACTAGTGTCCTTCTATCATCCTTTTTATACAAGAGAATCAACTCCGCTTCTACCAACCATTCTGGCAGTTCATTAGGGTGTAAGAGAATACTAAATAAATCACATAATACCAGGGCCAAAATATCACAAAAGATTTGGTAAAACTCCTCTGGAAGCCCCTCTGGTCCAGGAGTAATGTTAGTTTTGGCAGATTTAATAACGGCCCAAACTTCATCTATTGTAATAGAAGCCACAAGCTGCTGTACCTGTTCCTGCAAAACAGCTTATGGTTCCAACTGTGCTACATAAGAGTCCATATGACACATCTGAGGGGGAAATCCAAAAGTATCCTTAATATATGTAGATACAAGATACAGAATAGAAACCTTATCATGACATACACTCCCATCTGCATCCATCAATTCCTCTATACATTTCTTTTGACAGTTAACCTGAGTATCTTTAAAAGGACAGAACATCTGTTTTTTGGCTGCCATGCCAAACCTCAATACATGCTTAAGGGTTTTAATCCTACCATATTGAAACTGATACATGGCAGCTTTAGCCTGCTGAATTTGTGAGCTGAAATCTTGACCAGTAGAATCAGCTAGAGAAATGAATCCATAGTAGTGTTTCCTACACTGTAAATAATGAAAGTAATTAGTTCTATGGCAACCCACAGATTTCTGAAAAGACTTTCATTTCCAACTTTGTGTCCCTCCACCAATCAACCAAAGAGTCATACATACATTGCACTGAAAGCCGAGCACTCAATGAAGACTTACGAGCCACAATGATATGTGCCAGGTCTAACAAAGAGACATTCAATTTCCAAGTGGGCTTGTCATAAGAAAGGCTCTCACCCCACTGGCATTCAAGATAAACAGCAGAATGGTCAGAAAAAGCCAGGTCAATAATACCTGATTGAGTAACATGAACTGATTTAGAAACCCAAATACAATCTATTCTAGTTCATAATAAGCCTTTGCAAAAAGTAAAGCCACCAGTAGCATGAAACAATCGGTAAGAATCCACCAAGTGAGCAGTAGTAACAATATCATGTAAAGCAGTAGAATCACTGAATAATTTATCCATCCGTAGACCCCGGTCACCCCTTTGTATACCACAGTTGAAATCCCCACCCCAAATGACCATTCGTGCTGTACAAAGGAATGGTTGAATCTTCCTAAAAAGGTCCACTCTAGATGCCTTACTCTGTGGTGCATATACATTAATATCACGTAATCTCCATGTTTTATAACAGATATCTAAAATCATAGCTCTACCAGGGTCTAAATCAATGAATCGAGAAACTTTTAAATCAGGGTTGGCAAACGAAACCCCCAAACCATCATACTTGTTAGGCCCTAAGGACCAAAAGTGGCTCCCAATGTCCAAGAAGAACATTGTGCTATCTATTTAAATGTCTTAATTCTAGTATCCTGCAAAAGGACCAAATTGGACTGAAAAGGCTGTAACTCAGTTAAGATTAAATCCCTTCGAAACCCACTCTTCATGCTATTACCATTTAAAGATAAGACATAAAAGGCACTCATAAGGCAAAGGAAAAGACAGAAAAAAAAAGTCACAAGTCGTATCATCATTGCGAACGGGTTTTCCATTTAAGCTTCCCCGGAACCCCATCCTCCATTCTGGAAGAAGCACCTATGGAAGAGGCAACAGAAGAGGAATCTGATGCTGAATCCTCATCCTCCTCTTCAGTACCTCCTGACTTCCGGTGTCGACACAACACATCAAATTTATTAGACTGTAAAAGTTTCTTCTTAACCACAGCTTTCCATTCTTTCCCTTTAGGACCCGGAATACCACTCTTTTCCCTCTGTCTTTTCTTATAAGAGACAGTCTGAAATGTCTGGTCAACATCCAACACGGGGGGGGGGTGCATAGCAGAGGTATCTGAAACAGGAATTTCGGTATCAAGGGGAGGAACCACAAGGTCAAGTTCTGCATCCACAAGCATATCCTCTGACTGGGATCCAGGTTCTACAGGAGCTACAGAGTAGTGTTCCAGAGGGTCCACTGGTTCAGTGACAACTCCCATCATTGGGGCCCTTGTGCCAATGGTACTGTACTATCAGACTTAATGCCTGAAACAAGAACAGGTTGCTGTACAGCCTGTAAACCTGACTCGGTTGAGGAAATGATCCGGGGACAAGGGGTTCAGGGGCTTTTAAAAGATCCTGCATTCTTTTCTCAGAGGCCTTAGCACAGCTCTTTTTTTTGGGCCTGTGTAATAAGAGCGTCATGGGAATGGTCATCCACAGAATTATGGGAGGCCCATGGACACTTAACATAAGAATGGCCTTTCTCATCACAGAGTTTACAACTAAACAAAGTAATACAGGTTGCATCCAAATGACCAGTTTCTAGGCAATGAGTACACTTTAAGGAGTCACAGGCATTACTAAGCTGTAATCTAGACCCACACATATCACAGGATTTAGGTTGCCCCTGGTAAACCAGAGAACCCCTGTCCCTATCCAGCAAAAAACAGCTTGGTAAATGGGCAATACCAGAATTAGTCGTAAACAATTTACACTTTATTTTCCAACCACCAGTCCAGAATTGTTCGGAATCCATAATAGGAACCGAGTGTTCCAACACTTCACAGCATTTTTTCAACCAAAACAAAATATCAGCCAACTGCACTTCTTCATTCTGAAATAAAACTGTAATAGTGCGTACAGCAGGTTTAGTGAGCGGAATAGCCAAAAAAGGAGTTCAAAGCAGAGTATCCTTTCGTGAATTATATTTAACCCAGAATCGATTTAAAGCTTCCACAGTTTTAAAGCTAATGTCATAATTACTGCCATCAGTGTGGATCAAAGCAAAGACTTCAGACGCATTA
Source organism: Neoceratodus forsteri (assembly GCA_016271365.2). NCBI lineage: Eukaryota > Metazoa > Chordata > Ceratodontiformes > Ceratodontidae > Neoceratodus > Neoceratodus forsteri. The sequence goes on from CM057452.1 coordinate 1,410,500,259, forward strand.
AATTTTAAAGAGTCCTTCAACAGACACCTCCCAATATACACCCTATCAGGAGGGTCCAACAGTCCGCCTTTATAAAGCAGTCTAACTGCATTATGTCGAGGAGCAGGTTCCTTAAGAGTAGGCTTAAGTAAATCAGCCATCCGTACTACAGGCTTGGAAACCCTGGCTCCAACAGTAGTTTGCAAAACATCAGCTCCCAAACCCACAGCCCACATCCCTCCCACCTGGGAAGCAGCTGACCGCTCTAGTCCTGGGGCAATACTGTGAGTAGGGGCAGTCCCAGAAGCAGGATCCAGTGCTGAAGCAACTGGAGGCAAAGGAGTCTCTGCTGCAACCCCATGTTCCTTAGCAGACAAATACTGCTGTACAGTTACCGGTCCATCAGCTACCAGACCAGAATCCTGAAGAACCTTGCCTTTGTCTGTGATTACCATGGCAGCATATTCTTGCACAGTCACATCCGTGGAGTCAGGAGACCAACCGCTCTTAGTGGGAATCCAACCCGTGGCCCATAATGCAGGCGCAGTGTCATGTTCTCATGTAAGAGAATCCTTACAACCCCCAGAGGAGAGGCACACCTTGCAAAGCATCCCCAACTGTTTTCCTGGTTTCCCCGGTAGAGTTATACCTTTCCCGGGAGCTCCAGAGAGCAGCTCATCCAAGCACTGTGTCACATCCCCAGCAGATGTCGGCAATTTCAGAATGGGCACAGCGGTCGCACATCCAGGAACTTCTACAGTAGCAACACCGCTACTATCAGCAAATGAAGGCACTACATTCAAATCGGAAGTACAGGCAGAGTCCAAATTATCCAACTACTCCCCAAGAGACAGAGTGGTCTTACGTGTCGGGATACTAGAAACAGCAGAGTCAACGAGCAGGCAGGATGGACCTCCCAAAGCCGATAATACAGGTGAGTAAGAACTCAATGAAGCAGCATGGGTCTCTAGCAAAGTCGAGGCTGGAGAGGAGACCCACTCCCCTACCTCCCTGACATCTTCCTCCGTCGACATCTCAGGGTGAATTGGCCATCAGCACAGACAGCACTTCCCCCTACCAGTGAGTAGGGGAATTTCCCCTGTGTCCTGGCCAAATTTCCCTCATTCACTAAAAATACTACCAACAGCTTAATCTGGTTCAAGGTCAGATGGTATTCATCTGTTTCCCCCTCCACCGAGTCATGCCTGAAAATAGGCAGGATTTGTCTAGTGCAGTTACCCGGTCAACAAAAAACTAAATAAATAAAAAAATAAATGTCATGGCCCTCCTTTGCCTCCCCTAACCTTTGCCCTGACCTCTCCCTCCTCGCAGCTATGACTGGGCTACTGACCTCCTCTTCCATCTATTTTCCATCTGTGGAACCTCCCCTTTGCACTGACTTGTTGCTCTGTCCATCACGCTTCTACCTCCTCTACTATTACATTCCTGTGTCTTCCCTGAAATGTGGACCTCCCCCACTCGGACTCCACTCCTTTCAATATCCTTAGCCTTCCCCAGGCTGCCTGCTGCTTCCCCCTTCCTCCTGTCTCCTTGCTTCTTCTTTCCCTCTGGAGACACTGTATCATCATCACCTCACTGCCCCCCCCTTGCCAATGTGTCGTCTTGGTGTACTGCCTACTGCCTCCCCACTGTATACCTTTTTCCCCTGTAGTGTCCTCTCCCTGCTCCTTCACTCTAGTGCCCCTCCTCCCTACTACCTGGTCTTCTGGACTAGCCAACATTGAAAATCTGTTTGCAGTGCTTATCTCCTTTCCTCTTCCCACCTGCATTCCGAAACCCAGTATCATACTTGTTTTTTTTTTATCCTTGTTGCCTTTAATGCATATATATCCTCTCTTTTTTTTTAGAATTCACCTTCTCCAAAATGGCACTCCCCTCATTCCAAAATGGTGACCAGCACTTGCTGGCCACCTTGGCAGTCAATCACTGCCACTCAGCTCATCCTGTCTCCCTTCCCACTGGAGAATAGCTCAAAATGGCACCCAAGCCAAACTGGCTAAAATGGTGGCTTGCCCCTCCTGGCTTCGGCTGACAAAATTGGAATTATCATTTTTTGGCTCTTATCATTACTTCCCAGGCAGTAAACTTGTCATCACATCCTCCAAATCCAACAACATTCTTAGCATGTATGACTTTCCTGTCGCTGCTCATCAAACTCCAATCCCTGTATGGGCTCCCAGTGCTGGCACTTTACATTCAAACATACATTTGAACATACGAAGAAGCCAACAGAAGAAGGCCATTTGGTTCATCAAGTCTGCTTGTGTTGCAGGGTCCATAGCTTGTATTACTTTCCCTGCCCCCCTTCCCCACTCCTCCCATCCCCCCCTACCCATGACCCTTACCCTCCCACTATGCCTGTCCCAGCCTCTCTTAAAGCTGCCCACTGTCTTCAATGAGATTACCTCTTCTGGCATCATATTCCAAGTGTCCATAACCCTCTCTTTGAAGAAGTGCTTCCTGACCTCCCTCCTAAACCTCCCTCCCGCCAGCTTAAGACTGTGCCCCATCATGTTATGGTTGCCAGTCAGCTTAAAGAGGCTATTCTTATCAACCTTAGTTATCCCTTTCAAGAACTTGAAGGTCCCAATCATGTTCCCTCTCTCTCTCTTTCTCTCCTGTCTTCCAGTACATGTTCACTTCCCTCAACCTCTCCTCATATGCCTTACACTGCTGACCGGTTATCATCTTTATAACCCTCCTCTGGACCTTCTCCAGCAGTTTAATGTCCTTTTTGAGGTGTGGGCACCAGTACTGCACTCCATACTATAGACACAGCCTTACCAGTGCCCTCCTCTCTCCTAATACTGATCATCCTTGATAAGCATTCCAGCATCTTGTTTGCCTTTGCTGCTGCTTTCTTGCACTGCATGGAGTTCTTTAGGTCACTTTTGATCATCACTCCTAGGTCTTTCTCCTCTTCTGATGCAGATACTTGGACTCCACCCAGGTAGTACTCTGTCCTAGGGTTCTTGGCTCCAATATGCATAACTTTGCATTTCTTGACATTGACGCCAAGCTGCCATATCCTGGACCACCTCCCTAGCTTTTCCAGATCTTCCTGTAGGTCCTGTATCCCTTCAGCTGTGTCCACTTTCCCACAGAGTTTGGAGTCATCCACAAATAGACACATTTTGCCCTTAATGTCATCTCCAGTGTCATTGATGAAGGCATTGAACAACACCAGCCCAAGCACTGAGCCGGACCCCACTAGTTACCTGTCTGGTGCCAGATTACTCTGCTCCCACAACCACCCTCTGTGTTCTTTCCTTCAGCTAGTTTTTCACCCACTTGGCCATCTTTTCCCCAACCATGAGATCCACCAAGTTCCTGATCAACCTTTTGTGGGGCACAGTGTCAAAGGTCTTGCTGAAATCAAGATAGAAGATGTCTACCACTTGGCTCCTGTCTACTGCCTTAGTGACACAGTCAAAGAAGTCAATCAGATTTGCTTGACATGATCTCCCCCCATGAACCCATGCTGCCTCGCATCTTGGAGACCATACTCTTCTACATATTCCACCATCCTCTCCTTTAGTATGGTCTCCATGAGTTTGCCCACAAGTCTTAGACAATATGAAAATAAAATTAAAATGGAATAGTGGCACAGTTTTCACAAATTAAACATGACAGTCTCTAATAAATGTAATCCAATTAGTTCGCACTGTGCCATGGGCATGTCGGCCCTATCCCCTTAACCTCAAGTGCAGGCCAAACCATGTGGCAATGCCATTCAAGTGTACCACAGCCTAGTTCCAAGCCTCTGCTTGTAGTCACCTACCCCAAACCATCCTGGGGCCCCCCGACTAACTGTGCCTCCTAATTTGTCCCTCAGTCAAACTGGCAGATGTGTTGCACCTCTCAGGGCTCACTGCATGCCCTGCATCACCCCTGACTCTGGCTGGCTCTCATGCCCCCAGGGTGGCCAGTGCATCAAAAATGCCACATCTCACATGGGGGTGCCCGGTTTTTGTCTTGCAACCCCCATCTGCCAGTGATCACCGGGCACCTTTGCCTGCCAGTCCTAGGTTGTGACCTACAAGAATGCTGAAATAGGCCAGATGTCATTTTTGAACCAGGCTGAGTCACTTGCTGAGTTCCCATCCGTATTGCCCTTTTCTCCCAAAAGATCCAGGAATTACAACAATCCAGCAGTGCTCCAGCACTGCCTCCAGAAACAGCCTCAACAATTCACCCATTGTCTCCATCTCTCTCTGGTGTATGTATTCACTGAACTCCCTCCACAGACCCCCTTAGTGGCCCCTGAATTCGCCAAAAGTGAAACTTTTTTTTTGGCAGCCACTAGCATGCTCCATCTGAATGCTGCCAGTGTTCAACAATCTAAAAGGCTAACAGAGAGGCCCTTGCTCCTACAACTGACTGCCATGCTGAACTCCATCCACCACCAAAGAATTTTAAGTCACAGGGCACCTTGCTCTTCTGATACCATTCACTTGTTTAACCATCCCACTCTGTGGTCAAAACACACTGCTTCCCATCGAGCGACCTGGATACCATCTGTTCACTCTCCGGACCCATCCCTTGTGCTTTATAGCTGATGCGCCCAAATTAAACCACAAAATGAAAAATACTTAGGAGCATGCAGCAACCACCACTTTCAATGGTCACAGAGCTGCCCATCAGGCCCCTAGCCTCCATGCAGACTGGCGAGGAGCAGACTCAAGTAAACAAACCATCAGCTAACAACTCCCAAACCCTAAACCCACAACAAAGAAATGAAGAGTATAATCTTTGGCACACAGAAGGATTGCGCTAGCCTGAACTGCTGTCAGCCTTTCAAATAGAAAAACACCTCTGTTGCTTACCCATCCCCATATGCTTGCAGGCCTCCTCAGTTTTGTATTAATACACGGATAGTATATATAATCATAAACTGGGTCCAAGTAGATAGACCAGCCAGTACCTCCTAAACTTACAGTATAACTATATCTATCTATCTATATCTATCTATCTATCTGTCTGTCTGTCTGTCTGTCTGTCTGTCTGTCTGTCTGTCTGTCTATCTATCTATCTATCTATCTATCTATCTATCTATCTATCTATCTATCTATCTATCATTATATGACAAAGAACCTCAGCGTGCAACCCAATAAAAACAAAAAACAAGCTAAAAGACAAAGAACCTCAGCGTGCAAGCACTGAGGCAATGGTTACCCCAAAGGGCACTGGCCGAGAAGCCAAGTTTCAAAGAAATACAAAATCACACATACCCCCATAATGCAAAGCACCATGGGCTGTATATGCAAATCACCACAGAATATTATGCTGGTTCAACTTTAAGCAGAAATGCATGGTACCAAATGGTCTCTCACACAATCTGCAAAGGGTGCTAACAGAAGACACATACACGTGTTTCATCTTACTAGGACTCATCAGTGTGCCTTATCTGTGTGACACCCCAGGTGAATGATCCAGCTACCCTAAGATGGCCTATCTGGGTTATGTTGTGGTGAACCCAAAATATATATTATAGTGGTGTGGTTGCACCACTATAGTTAGGGTTGAGCGGCCACTTACATACAAAAGTCAAAAGTTTGGACATTAATAACTTTGGATCCATTCAATGGATTTGCCTGAAAGTTGGTACACGCATTGGGGCACACTACATCTCTTGACTTGTCAAACTGCGTTTGTGTCGGAGTGTTGGTCTTCATGTACAAAAGAGCTGAAAAATGCAAAATGATCCATTTTTGAAGGCACCTTTTGGCATTCTTAATGTGGTCCTGCACGGCCATCATGCAGTGTGCCACTCTGAAAGATGGCTTGTTTGAAAGAGCTTTGGTGGCTGAATATGCAGCTTTTTGTTTGGTGGAAAAATATTAAGGCATTCAAAAGTTATGGCACTTTTAAGTTCCCATTATAAGTCAAAGGGAAAATTTATATGTATATCTTGTGATGAAAGAATGGGGGTTCTGGCCTTCTGGTCTCATGTGGCGATCAAAGAATTTGCAGCCTCACGGATCAAGAATCTTTGTTCCTGAGGAATTTTCAAAATTCTTTGATTGTGAGGTCCGTCATCTTGTTTTCAGTTTTCCAGTCACACAAACACAAATATCTCGGCTCAGGGGTCACTTCTGAAGTAAATCAAATCAAATCAAATCATCTTTATTTTTATAGCACCTTTCAAAACCAAGGTACTGTACATAAAAACCATATACATAAAGATAAAAATTTTAAAACAAACATTAAAACAAATCAACCATAGCGAGGCAAATCTAGACTAAATAAATATGTTTTTAACTCCTTTTTAATTCTCTTGACAGTTGGGCATTCTCTCAACCAATGAGGTAGAGAATTCCACCGGGTTGGTGCTGAAGAAGCGAAGGCACAAGATCCTGATGTCTTTAATCAAACCCTGGGAATCTCTAGCAATCCCTCATTGGCGGAACGGAGATGATGGAGGCAGCAGTAGGGTACAAGGAGATCTTTCAGGTAACTGGGTCCTTGATCATATAGAGCTTTAAAGGTTAGTAAACCAACCTTAAAGTTGATCTGCCACCAGACAGGAAGCCAGTGCAGTTTGTGGAGCACAGGTGTAATATGACTGGTTCTATAAGTCTCAGTCAAAAGCCCGGCCGCCGCATTCTGCACCAACAGCAGGTGGTGGATATCAACCCCAGGTAGCCCTACGTAGAGGGAATTGCAATAGTCAAGATGGGTAGTGACAAAGGCATGGACTAATGTAGGAAGATCATCCAGAAGAACCAGGTGTTTCACCTGGGTGATATTCCTCAGATGGTAAAAAGAGGATTTGATGACAGCTGACACCTGAGATTTTAGGGTCAAACCATTATCAAAAATAACGCCCAGGTTACACACCTGATCGGAGGTAGTGAGCGACATACCACCAAGTAATAAGCCTGATGATTGTCCAGACCCTAAACCTGCCCCCGGACAACCTGGGTCCACTACCAGCACCTTAGTCTTATCCGGATTCAGTCTCAGCCAGCTGGAACTCATCCAAAGTCTGATCTCAGCAAGGCAGTTAGTTAGCACGGAGAGTACATCATCCTGTCCAGGCAGAAAGAACAGATACAGCTGAGTATCATCTGCATAGCAGTGAAAACCCAGACTGTATCACCTGATGATATCTCCCAATGGCAGCATATACACTGCAAACAACATGGGGGCTAGAATGGAACCCTGCAGTACCCCAAAAGGCAGGGAGTGAGTGCCAGAGGAATAAATTCCAGTGGCAACTCTCTGAGACCTGTCTGTGAGGTAAGAATATAACCATTTGAGGACTGTACCAGACAGCACACAAAAGAACCACAGGCGGTCCAACAGTACCCCATGGTCTACAGTGTAAAATGCAGCAGAGAGATTGAGAAGGACCAGAATAGTAAGTGCCTTTCAATCTCTAGCCATTAGAAGGTCATTCAATACCCCTACAAGGGCAGTCGCTGTGCTATGCTTCTTCCTAAAACCAGACTGGAGAGTATCATAGACATTGTGAGTTGTAAGATGATCATCTAATTGCAGCACAACCACCTTTTCAATAGCCTTACCAATGAATGGCAGGTTAGAGATAGGTCGGTAGTTAGCTAGACTAACTGGATCCAAGGAGGGTTTTTTAAGGAGTGGTCGAATCACCGCCTCCTTTCCTTGAGAGGGTCAGGAAAGACCCCCCTCTTCAAAGACTTCCAGACAATGTCAGCAAGGATCGGGCAGATAACTTCTACACATCCCACTAAAAAGGGGTGTAGGACCCAGATCCAAACTACAGCTGGTTGGTGGCAATGTTTGGATGATCTTCATAATGTCAGTGAACTCCAGCTGGTGAAAATCTGACCAAAGAGACTGAGTGCATGCCACTTCCTATCGACCACTGCAATCCCTCATAGGAGAGGTCAGACCGATGCCAGACCTGATGCTGGCAACCTTATCTTCAAAAAACCGAGTGAAGTCCTGGAATCTCAGCTGAGAAAAAGCTTCTCTGGGCTGGAGACAGATTGGACTGCACAACCTGTCAACAGTCCCGGAAAAGCTAAGCTGGTCGATTCTGTGCAGCAGAAATCTCCCTGGACAGGAATTCTGCCTTCTTAGGGGTGATTTATGATTGATAGCTATCATAATGTGTCATCAACCTAAGCCTGTCAGCATCATGGCTGGACTTCTGCCAGACTCTCTCCAAACTTCAGCCAACTTGTCTAAACTCCTTCAAGGAGCCATCAAACCAAGGGCTTCTTGAACGAAGGGTGAGAGGCCGAACATGAACAGGAGCAATCTTGTCCAGGGCATCTCCTACAGCCTTATTATAGCCTAGTGTGAGATCGTCTGGACTCATGCATTCACCCGACAGGCCCGATAGATCCAGTACCACCATTAGGTCACTGGGGTTAATGCCCCTTAAAGGGCGGTACTGAACCATCTCTGTAGGGGCAGACCTATTGGGGTAGCCCTGAAGCTGAACCTTACGATGTGATGATCAGACCAGCTGACTGGTTCCACCCCCAAATCAGCAATCTCCATACTCAAAAGAAAGATCAGGTCCAATGAATGACCCCCTACATGGGTCGAGGAGGTAACCACCTGTGTTAGGCCCAAATAAAACTTCAATGGGTTTTACTCAGGGGACCCTGATCTATCAAGCCATGGCTTTGGTTCCTTCCAAATCGGTCAAAAAATAGAGTTATAAGCTTTTAAAATCTTAATTCGTGACTCGCTAACGATCTTTGATTGCGAGATTGCAAATTCTTTGATCGTGAGATTCTTTAATCGTGATCTTGCATCATGACCTAAAACACTAATATCTCAGCTCAGGGGTGGGCTAGGGACACAAATGAGGGCTTGTTTTGCTCAGGAGGGTCCATTGGTTCAAATCAGTGAATACATTGTGTTTCACCCTTTTTTATTCTTTGATCTTGAGTCTGCAAATTCTTTGATCGTGAGGCTACAAATTCTTTGATAATGAGATTCTTTGATCGCGATCTTGCATCATGAGCCAGGGATGAGATGGCCGATTTTGAAAATAATTTTTCTCAGCCCATGGGTGCCCTAGCAAGTCAAATGAGGGTGGGTGTTACTCAGGGGAATTCGTTCTGTCAAACCATGTTAGTGGTTTACTGCAATTCCTCCAATTTTTTGATTTATTACATTTTTTATTCTTTGTTCGTGAGCTTGCAAATTCTTTGATCGTGAGGCTGCAAATTCTTTGATTGTGATATTCTTTGACCACAATCTTGCATCACGAGCAAGGAACAAGATGGTCCAAATTAAAATTAAATTTTCTTAGCCCAGGGGTGCCCTAGGAGGTCAAATGAGGGTGGATTTTACTCGGGGGGTTCGTTCTATTGAACCATGGCAGTGGTTTACTGCAATTGCTTCTGTTTCTTGAATTATTAACTTTTTTATTCCTTTTTCATGAGCCTGCAAATTATTTGATCATGAGGCTGAAAATTCTTGGATCTTGAGATTCTTTGACTGAGTTCTTTGATCGCAAAATAGGGACAAGATAGCCAGATTTCTTATAATGAAATAGATAGGGAAATTTTGCCAATCTTTGACATTGAATATCTCAGAAATGGTTTGGTCTTTTTACTTGACATTTGGAGGAAGGAAAGGAACATCAGAACAGATGTGCCTTTTAGTAGATCGGTCAAAAAATATTACAGGGTGGCAAAGTTACGGCACGACGAAGTTGGCACTTTTTCCAGTAGGATAACATTACGGCATCCACCATATTACAGGACTTCTTTGCTGCTCTGCTGGAAAATAATGGTTTGGTCTTTTGGGCTGAAATTTGGAGGGAAGAAAGCCAACATCCTACAAATATGCCTTTTTTGTGGTTTGTATAAAAAATATTATAGGGTGGCAAAGTGACAGCACTTCAAAGTTGACAATTTGTCCCATAGGATAACATTATGGCATCCGTTGCATCTTTCAGGGCCCATATCTCAGAAATGGTGCGAGATACAGACTTTTTGTCAAAAAGATGCTTAGCCCCCTACTTGGGGGGCTAAGCAAGAAACTAGCCAGGAAAGTAATAATTCATACAAAATTTTAATTTTTTTCCTACATCATACGGTTCCTGAGATGTAAGCAATTTAGTATTCCAAGTTGTACTTTTCTGCTCTGAAGTCAATTGTAATGCATACATTCTTTGTTTTTCAATTAGTTTTTACTAAAGTAAAGTGACGCCGAACCAAACAGTTACGTAAATGGAGACATCAAGCAGAAGTGCATACAGAACGCAACTGGTAACACACACACATTCATGGTACCACAATTGTAAATGTAAATGGTAACAGTAACACCAAAAATAACACTCCAAGTAAACAGAAACACAATCACGTATGAAAAAGCAAACCATAATGCACACACTCACGGAACCACTATTGTAAATGCAAATGGTTATGGTATCAGCAGCAACAAAGCCAATAAAAACAGAAATGCAAGCACATACAAAAACGTAAACTGTTACACATAAGGTCATGATACCACAGTAGTAAAGCGTAAATGAAGCTTAAGTAACAGCAACAATGAAAGACAACAGAAACAGAAATGCAAGTGCATAAAAAAACACAAACCGTTACGTACACGGTGGCGTAGACGGGAACGGTGATTTGAATGGTAAGAGAAGTGCAACTGGAAATGCTAGCTGTCAGTAACAAAAGGGCACACCCTTCTTTTTCCCAAAAACTGCATTGAAAAAACTAATTGAAAACAAAGAATGTATGCATTATAATTGAATTCAGAGCAGAAAAGTACGAGTTGGAATACTAAATTGCTTATATCTCAGGAACCATATAGCGTAGGAAAAAAATAAAAATTTTGTATGAATTATTACTTTCCTGGCTAGTTAGCAAGCTGGGAATTAAAATTTTAAAAGCTTATAACTCTATTTTTTAACTGATTTGGATGGAAACAAAGCCATGGCTTGATAGATCAGGGTCCCCAGAGTAAAACCCATTGAAGTTTTACTTCAGAAGTGACCCCTGAGCCAAGATATTTGTGTTTGTGTGATTGGAAAACTGAAAGCAAGATGGCGGACCTCGCGGTCAAAGAATTTTGAAAATTCCTTGGGAACAAAGATTCTTGAACTGTGAGGCTGCAAATTCTTTGATCAGCAGGTGAGACCAGATGGCCTGAACCCCCATTCTTTCATCGCAAGATAGACATATACATTTTCCCTTTGACTTATAATGGGAACTTAAAAGTGCCATAACTTTTTCACCAAACAAAAAGTGGTATATTCAGCCACCAAAGCTCTTTCAAACAAGCCATATTGCAGAGCAGCACACCACATGATGGCCGTGCAGGACCACTTTAAGAATGCCAAAAGGTGCCTTCAAAAATAGATACTTTTGCATTATTCAGTGCTTTCGTACACGAAGACCAGCACTCTGATACAAATGCAATTTGGCAAATCAAGAGATCTAGTGTACCCCAACGTATGTACCAAATTTCAGGGAAATCCATTGAATGGGTCCAAAGGTACTAATGTCCAAACTTTTGACTTTAGTATGTAAGTGGCCACTCAACCCTAACTATAGTGGCATGACCGCACCACTATAATGTGCATATATATATATATATATATATATATGTGTGTGTGTGTGTGTATATATATATATATGTATCGCTTATAGATATTTTTTAAATTACCTCTTAGGCATACAATTACCTGAAGTTAAGGGTCAATTACCACTCTGATGTACTGCTCTCAGTAAACTAAGCATTTTCTGAAAGTAGCAAAAATGAGGCAGATACCCTTTTTGCAGCCACTTAAGTATCCCTTATTTTGGATATTCCCCTTTTCTCCCCCCACCTGTCATTTTCTTTCCTTTGTCTCTGTAACTCCTCTTTCATTGTGATGTCATCTGTGACTCATACCCTTCTGAGATCCACCCACAGTCTGTCAAATCAGTCATCCAAAAATCATTCCTCTAAACAGTGTAACCTCTCTTTTTTTCCCTTCCCTCCTTTACACTCCCTTCTGTCCCCTTCCACCTGATCTTTCTTCCCTTCTGATTACTTTACTCTTTGATGGGGGCACTAGGACAATTGAGTCTGCCTTTTAACAGGCAAACCTCATTTATGAAAGATCTAGGAACTTCGATAGCATTAAGATATCTTTAGAAAGATACAATCTAATTCCCTGGAACAGAATAACTATGAAAATCAGAACAAAACTACTGATGTTAATACATATTCAATTTGCATATCATAATGAATGAAAAGATGCACTTTATTGAAATATGTTTTTAATCTTTCTAAAGTTATAATATTTATTGCATCTCTTGCATGGTACCTTTTCATAGAAATGTATGTATAACTAAAATGTATGAACTGTGAATATGTTTTTGTATGTTTTTTGTAAAGGCATATAGCCGAAAATAAAATCTGATTGATTTAATTTAATTGACTATATATTTTTAGATTTAGGAATACTAAATTTATATGTGCATATTGTTCAATCTTTTAGTATATTACTTTAAAAATTCTAAAACCCATTTCAAACGGTCTGAGTGGATCTTGCCAGGTAGATAGACTTTCAGGCTTAAGTTTTATTTATTGTTTCAATTATATTGTACAAATCTCTTTACAGGCTGAATTGATATTAGTGGAAATGCTTGACGGTCTGCTCTTCCTCCAGATAGGATATTCTCAGACAGTTTTTCCTGGCTCTGAATCCTTGATAGTTCATGTACATCAGACTAGAAAACTTATAAGGATGGTAGTAACTACAAGGGGCCAAAAAGCAAATGGGAAAGACCCTGACCAAAATTCTGAATACACAACAGTTGTTGAAATAGATCTTATGGCAGAATAATATAAAACTACATTGGCTACACCCCAAAAATATGGGAAAAAAACAAAATTTTCAAAAATCCACTATAAGTGGGGAAATATCAAAACAAGTTTAAAACAACAAATGTCTGGCTAGCTCTCATAAGGCGGGTAAGAAAACAAAACAAAGCAAACACTAATAAATAAGTTTGTATGCCCCCCCAGTTGTATAAAGGGGTATCAAGCTCTATCCAGGTAAAACAATGACCTTTTCAAGGGGGGAAGGGGACTTCTGACCTCACCTAGGAAATTAAAAATAATTCACAAAATAGTTCCTTACTGATAGAAGTTAGTAGGGGAGATGAAGATATAGAAACCTATCAGAAAAAAAATAAAACTTCTGTTTTCTAAGGAAACAAAGTTGACAGAACATGAAAAATGTCACACATCACTTGAATTTGAATGGGAACTTTCCCTGAATCCACTACAAAAATAGATCATTCTCTTCCTTCCTTAGAAAAATTACCAATTCTAGTTCAAGACAACTCTTTAAATGAGAGTATGCATAGTAACACGGGACATCACTTTGCTCAAAAGCAAAATGTTAGTTACTCTGACATGGTCAAAAGCTACACTACAGCCTTTACCCCAAAACTGATACAGGTGCTAAATGATCAACATATGGTTAATATCTTATTGTTAGAACAACTATATGTAAAGGGACACAATCACCACAATTGAATCTACTTTAGCACACCATGAAGTCCTAATCTGAAATATTTTTAGAGATTTAGTTAAAGTTGAACTAGGTTCAGAGGCAGATTCTTTTTTTTTTATTTTCTTTTTCTCCAGGATAGATCTCTGTCCTGTTTATCCACTCTGGTCATGGCCCCTGGAGCTCCCACCAACTGCCCATTGCTGCAACTCCCGGTTACACCCAGCTTACCCCCAGGAGGGTAGGGCCATGGCACCAGTTCCCCTAATTCCAGCACCACAGGATTAGTAACTGGTTGGAAGTGTTGTGGCAGTGGCTGATTGAAACCTGAGGAGGGCTTCACATAGACCGAGGCTCTCCCCTCCTCCATTTTCTTGTTTTTTTTCCTCTGGGAGGTGGGGACATGCAATGACATCCAGCATCCACCCTGCCTCCATTAGCTGTGAGTGCCAGTAGCTGTGGGACTTCCAGCTTCTGTTAGGGGTTGATAATGTGCCAGACACTTCCCCACCCCCCCGGAGAAGGAGAGCTGTCCATGGGATGCTCTATCCTTCTCCCCCCGGCCAGCCCCCTGATGACCTGGGTCCATCCCTGACCCTGGGTTACCAGCAGCCCAAGTGGAATTCCAACCACTGCACTGATGGGCCAGCCTTCAGAGGCAGACTCTATGGTACCTTGTCCATTAGATGACACAGGTAGACACCAGGTTGACTCATCCCCAAATTCACTAAATTTAGGCGCAACCGTACCTGAACAGAACAATTTAATAAAGGAAAACACAAAGTGTGAGAAAAAAAGGAAGAACACAAAAAGTAAATAACAAATCAAAAAAAAAAACAGAAATACCCATTCCTCAATAAAACAGGAGAATGGAACAAAGCAGAAAATGAAAACCCAATGAGAGAGAGACTATCCTCCAAAAAAATAGCACCTCCTCCAACAAATTTAAAAATTAAAGCTAATTTGGAGGATCTAGATTTAAACAAGCTTCTGAAAAGCAAAAACAAAAAAAAACATTTAAAAGAGGGGGCTCCCTTTAAACTAAAGGGCATGAAAAATGAAATACCCAGAAAAAGGACTATTCTAGTCTCATATGCAGCTTCAACTTGCAAACTAGCCATGAAAATGGAATGGAAAAGAGACTATAAATGGCTGCTGGTTCTCCAGAAATGAGGCTACTTTAAAAATATATGACATTCATCAAAATGTTATTTTTATTTTATTTTATTTAGTTTTTGTTGACCGTGTAAGTGCACTAGACAAATCCTGCCTATTTTTAGGCACGACACAGGGGAGAGGGATACAGATGAATGCCCACTGACCTTGAACCAGATTAAGCTGTTGGTGGTATGTTTAGTGAATGTAGATGACATTTTCAATTCCTTGACAAAACTTGTGGTACTCCTACTGGAAAAGGAACTAAAATTCACAAATGGTAAAACTGATTTAATTTTTGCAACTAGAGCTTCAGAAAACAAATTGGGCACCAGTTTGCCTATCTCTCTGACATGGAAATTACTAAATGTATCTCAAAAAAAGATATTTTCATTACAACATTTTGGTATATTCACAGAGTCCCCTATGACCATAAAGAGCCATCTAAAAGAGAAAAAAGAGGCCTTTGCAGAAGGTAAATGTGTTACTAAAAATGACCTTGAATTGTGAACTAAATTAGAAAAGCCTAACACTGACATGATAGCACAAGAAAGAGATGAATACCTTCTAACCCTTCATGGAATTGAAAAATTAAAGCATTAAACTCCAAATTCACTCATGCAAATTGTATGCTGCATCTTGACACACCTACTGGGTGTAAGACTATAGCAGGGAGGAGGAAAATGGATCTGGACAGAGGAGGGATATACAAACCAGGGACAAACAACATTTGCAATTAGGGACTTTGTTTTGCATAGTCTAATACTGTTTGAAGCTCAAAAATTGAACAGGCTGAATATTCTTTTGTGTGATTGGTCAAATATAGAATCTTAGTTAAACCTGAGAAATGTTCACTCTGGTAAAAAGATAGAAGATTTCCATCCTTGATACATCAATAATATCAAAAACCAAAAATTCCCTTTTTACCAGGTTGTTTTATCAGTCTGTATATACCCAAATAAACAAACCAATACACAATCGTTATCAATGTTTACCAAATCTGGAACAGGACTGACCTTCAGAAGATTCAAAAATACTAGCTGGCCAAACCAAACTTTGTGTGTTAGAGGAAGGGAATTTGTTTGATTCAATTATATCATAGAATGTAGCAGGCCATTTAAAAAGTTTTGTTGATTTAGATTTTTAAAGATTTCTTAAAAACATAGTGTGATTTGCCTTGAGGAACCTTGGGCAGTGCAAACCTTACATCTGGAGGGATACACATCAGCTTCAGCCGTAACAAAGACGGTAGCAGGCAGTGGTAAGTCAGGGGAGGGAGGTCTCCCTACTTTCATCAAGGTCCAGAAAAACTTGATGATCAAATCTTCTCTGGTTGTTACACCAAATCTGATAATCCTCTTGATTCATTGGGAATATGAAACATTTTACTTTTGTAAGGTTTATGTATCACCTCAAAATACAAGCTACTATTATTTTCAAATCTGGGAAACCCTGGAGACCTATCTTTGTGCATTAATGAAGGCACAACCTGAATCCAGGATTTTTCTCATGGGTGATTTTAATGCTAGTTTCAGTATCTTATCTTACCATCTAGTAGAAGAGACCCCTATAACATACAAAATATCAAAAGTTAAAATTGTTATTGGAAGTTGCAGAAGGCTCAAATATCTTTTAGAAAACCTAAATCTAGCCGTACTAAATGGAACTTTGGGGGTTCTCTTAGTACACTTTTCTAAACTTAAGAGGCACCAATGTGATAGATTACATATGTGCATTTCCTTGGCAGATGTAATTTTTTAAAGGAATTTAACATTATTTTACATCCAGAAAGTGACCACTACCTGTTTTTTCTTAAATTAAATTTACATTCAGAAAATACTTGTATATCTTTAACACCTGAGATTGAGATAAGAAATCAAAAAAGTCTTATTCGCATCAGATGGAGAAATAAGAGTCTCAAACGTTTTAATTAATATGGAAATCAAAAAAGAAACTGAACAACTTAACATCAGCTTCTTCTATTCAGAACATTAGTGAGTCAAGTCTACCACTTTTATATCATCCAATGAAAACAAATGGCTCTGACTCTTGGTTCAACAAAGATAGTAAAAGATTCAAAAGTTCTATATCACAACTCATAAGATTTGTAAACCAAATCCTTTAAAGGAGAGCTATGCATTCTTGAATAAATCCAGGAAGTACTATAACACATTTTTGCTTTCCCAAACCTATTTCTTTCAGCCAAAATAATTGCCCAATATGTTAGAAATTATAAAATCTGGTGACATCAAAGAAATTTTGGTTGATGGTAGCAAAGGGGACAGGTAATTACACCTCAAATATCCTTGCACATATTTCCCAATGATATGGATCACTTATTATAAAAAAAAAATGTTGTAATGATATTATCATAGGCCTAACAAATGCTGCACTTCTTAAGTTAACTAATGCACATCTTCTTCTAAATTTTTCACCACATGAAGTATCTGAAGCTGTTAGACATACTAAACCAAATAAGGCCACAAGACCAGATAAGATGCCTCCATTTGTTTATAAAATACATCTTGAATGGAGGAGTACACGTCTAGCTATATAATTCAATAAAATCACTGCAGAAAATTATTTTCCACATACCTGGGGAGGCAACATAATAGTACCAATTCTGAGAAAGGGTGATCCGAATCTCCATGAAAACTGCAGACCTATAAGTCAGATCGATGGCCTTGGTAAGATTTTTTCAATAAAAATTTACTAGATTAAACATCTGGGGGCCTGATTCCAAGATGGCTTATGCATGGCACAAGTCCAGTTACGCCAAACCCCATTGTGTAAATAGCAACATGTGCCATGTGTAGCACCATTTGCTACTCCAAAAGGCACCTTGCACCATGCTGACTGCGGGTTGCGCCAAATGTGGGTTTCACCACCCACTACACCTGCAACCCACAATGGCATGACACAAGGGTAGGTTAAGGCAGGAACTTCTGCACCCTATTAGAAAAGGGCACTGCCATAGCCCACTTATGCTATTCCAAGAGCAAAAATGGCACAGTGGAGTTAACCATCATGGAGATGGTCTAAGGGGCCTCTGTCCATGACAATCGATGGATGCCCACTCTGCAGCACCACGGCAAAGGAACTGCAGTGCTCCCCATGCCCCTAAATCACATTCATGCCCCCAATCCCTGAATGTCTGGGACTCCCGGAGTCTGATAAACAATATGCCCCCCAAAATACCAATGTCACCAGGCCAACCCCCAATGCCCCCTCGTGCATACAGTGGTGTTCAGGGGTGGGGGGATCTGAGGGGGCAGTTCACAGTGGGTTGCGACTTGCAGCATGCAGGGCCATTGCACCATGCTTGTGGCATTAGCCTACGCCAGCCTCATGTTGCAGGACGTAGGTGCCAGGGACCCTGCCTGTCTTGGAATATGGGGCAGGGTCCCAGTGTAGTGCCACATAGCGCAACTCACACACTCCCACAAGTTGCAGCATGCATCTTGGAATCAGCCCCCTGGTTGGAACACCAAAAAGTTTTAAATATTTACCAGCCAGGTTTCAGAGAGGGATACTCAACTGTAGATCAGTGTTTTATATCACATCATATTGTTGAAAAATTCTATGTGGAAAAACATATCCCAATCTACCTGGCTTTTATAGATTTTAAAGGAACATTTGATGGACTAAGCAGACCACTTCTTTGGGAAAAACTATTTGATTTAAACATAAATCACAAAATTTTATGAGTGATTATTGGACTCTATTCAGAAAATTGGAAATCAGTGAGATAAATTCTAAATGGCAGTACATCTTATCCCTTTGATACAAACCAGAGAGTGAAACAGGACTGCATTGTGTCCCCCACACTTTTTAATTTATTTATTAAAGACCTTCCTACCATTATTATTGCACTGGAAGCTTCACACTCTCCCTCTGTTGGAGGAACCCTGATGTCAGCACTTATGTTCGCAGATGAGTAGGCACTAATTTCCCTCTCTCTCTCTCTCTCTCTCTCTCTGCTAGGTTTACAAAAACAATTACATGTATTGTGGTGATATTGTTTTATAAATAAGCTGACCATCAATATCAAAAAGACTCAGATTTTAATACTGAGGATGAGAAATCTCAAATATAGCTGTCATCTTGATAGAGACCCGCTGGAAGTGGTTACAAACTATCACTATCCAGACTTCTATTTTCCTTATAATTGTAAAACAACAATTCATATTACTTACATTTTGAACAAATTACAAAAATAACAAAACAATCTATTAAGATTCAATTCTAAGTATGGGGGACAGTCTATTTTTTCTACCTTATGTGCAACAGAAATGAAGATGAATCCAGTGGCTCTTTATGCTGTAGACATTTGGCATGACAAAAATGTTGAAAAACTAGAAATATATTTTATTCAGTTACAGTATATAGCTCTATGTTGCAAATAACTAGAACTAGGGAGGGGTGAAAGTGCGGTTTTCCACACCCATTGAACGGCCATGGAAATCAGTGAACTTTCACAGAAGTTTCTGAACTTCTGCCCATTGAGGAGCAGAAAACTTCAAGAAAAGGTATGGGCAAATGTTTGCCCAGTATCAAGTTCTGGAGGGCAGAAAACCATAGTTTCACCCATTCCTAGCCCTGGTAGTTAGTGGCTCCCCCACCCACCACACAAGTACATAACCTATCAATGGTGGCTAGTAGACCCTCCCCCACCGCATCACACTGTTTTTTTCCCTCATCTTGGCAACTAATATTAACATATTTTTATGTTGACCATAAAAATATGATCCTTAGAAATATTAATGTGTATGATGCACTTGAACTTTATGGACAACTAAAAAGACTGTATTCATTGTATTCTACTGGACAGATTGAAAAGAATACTACATAAAAGCAATGACAATTTGCACTTTAACATGATCCTATATGTAAAAGCACAGGTAATATGCCCAGCAGAAATGAAAAGTAATAAAATCTCCAAAATGTAATGGAGTTTTAAAGATCTGTATACTTTCTCAATAATTTTGTACTATGAAATGAAAACCGAATATCTATATTAAAAATTGTACATTAGATCATGTTTGTATTGTGGTGTGTATTTAGACTTAAATAGTTTTATAAAGACTTGAAAAAATAGTTGAACCAATAAAAAGTACCTGAAATCTAAAATCTACCTTGGTTGGTATCCATAAAGGTGCCTTTGCCTTCCTGCATTTACTTACCTGCCCAATGCAGCATGATGATGCTTCTGCCAACCCTGATTTAAAGGCTAACCATTCCTTGTCCACTCCTTCAGTCTATGCTATACCCCCATTACTGTCCAACAATAATTTATGCTTCCTCCCCAAGGCTGCTCTGCTAATGTCCTATACCTTTGTTTGACTGATCTTTCTGCTGACTTCCAACTACACTGTTCTGGGATCACTTGACCCAAGCAACTCACAGACTATAACACTGTGTACCCTTTCCCTGTTGGTAAGAACCAGATCCAGTGTGGCGCCCTTCCTTGTGAGGGCCTGAACTAATTTTGAAAGGAAATTTTCCTGGCGTGCTTCCACCAGGAGCTGATTCCTTGAACCTACCATGACTGGAACCCTCAAGCCCATGTCTTGCATATTAAAATCCCCTAACACCAGTACCTCCCCGGATCCTGCTACCCTTCTGATAATCCCCCCCCCAATTCTTTTACTGCCTCCTGATCCCCAGATGGTTGTCTGTACACCACTCCTATTGTGATCCATATTATTGTTACCTATGGTTACCTACAATGAAAGGAATTGTCATCCTTTGGTTATTCAATGTTGTAGCCTCCATATCCTCCTACACACAGAATGGTAATCCGCCACACCTTGTCTTTTCCCTACTACTCCTGAATAATGCATAGCCTGTAATAGTGATGTCCCAGACCAGGCTATGCATCACAAATGGTTATAATCTTGAGTTAGTTATAGTGATTTGCCATCTCCAGGTGCTATATTAATCGATCCCAGAGAAGTCTTGGATAAATTATGTAATATGGACATTAGTAAATCTCTTGGGCCAGATAATGTTCAACCTAGAGTCATTCGCAAACCATCTGAGCTTTTGGTAGCACCCCTTACCCATATTTTTTGGGTCTCCTTAGATAGGGGAGAAGTTCCCAGGGATTGGAAAGTTGCAACAGTTGTTCCTATTTTAAAACAAGCATTTGTCAATGCCAAATGTTGGCTTGCTGGCATTGGCATTGGCAGTGCAGGAGTTAGAGAGATGCATCATAGGAATGGCAGTGAAGTATTGAACTGGATTTCAACCCACACCCACCCTGCAGAGAGTGACAGGCATTAGGGTGCCCCTTTGGGTGTTTGGTAGTGCAGTGCAGGAAAACATGTTGGGCAGGATGTGAAAAATGACAGCTGCACAGTTCATAAGGAGGTGTAAAAAAATGCCAGCGTTGAAAATGTGCCATATAAATATACCAAATTTGCGGCGTTACAAGGGTGCATGGGAAATATGCAACGCATGCTTGCAACATTTCCATTTATGGGCATTTGGCACCAAATTTTCAACATAGGCATTTTAGCACCTCTGCTTATGTCCAGTGTAACTGTTATTTCCTCAAAGTGTCCCAAGAAGTGATTTCACACAGCGACCATGCTATTCTGCGCCGGAAGTGTGAAAACACATTTTGGGCAGGATATGTAAAATGACGGCTGTACTGTTCATCAAGAGGTGTGGAAAAATGGCAATGGTGAAAATCCAGAGAGAAAATATTACAAATGCATGATAGTACGAGCATGTGTGCAGTCTGCTAATGTACACACATAACATAGTCATTTTATGGAGTATCATCACCAAATTTTCAACCTAGGCATTTTGGAACCTCTGCTCATGAACTGTGTAACTGTCATTTTCATAATCTGGCCCAAACACTGATTTCCCATAGTGACTGTGCTATTGTGCTCAGGAAGTGCGGAAACACATTTTGGGCAGGATGTGAAAAATAACAGCTGTACTGCTCACAAGGAGGTGTACAAAAATGACAATGTTGAAATTCCAGCATTAAAATATTGCGAATGTGCGAAGTTGCGAGCCTGCATAGCAACTGCGCAACGCACGCTCGTAAAACAAGCTTTTGTTGGAATTTTTCCACTAAATTTGGAACATAGGCTTTCTGAAAGGCCACCTTATGAACACTGGCAGTATCAATTTTTTAGTGGGTCCCGGAAGGTGATTTCATGCAGTGACTGCAAAATCACCTTTCAAGGCCGATTAGCACCATGACAGTGATAGAATTCATGAGGAGGGGCCCCCAAAACCCCATGTTGAAAATTTGGTGCCAAAATTCCAAAAAATGCCCGAGATATGCAGCAAAGTTGAAAAAACCCTATTCATTCCATTATATAGCATTCCGGCATTTCCTCAGTTTGCGGTCGGTTTTGAAGAGTGCAGATGTGTTCCTGATCCACGGAAGATCATTGCGCCAGACTCCAGAGGTAAATATGGGGTGAGGGGGTGAGGGGAAGCAGGGTGCACAGTGGGTGGGTGCAGGTGGGGGAAGGGGGCATCGAGACTACAAGGGATGGTTTTCATTTTACTGGGTAAAAAAAAAAGGAAAACCATTGCAGGACAGTTTTCATTTTGCAGGGCATTTGCCACACTGGGGTGGGCTCCCAGCATGCCACCTAACTGTTTTTTTTTGGGGGTGTCAATAGCTGACAGGGGATTGAGCACCCTCGTCGGCATGCAACATGGGGGGGGGAGAAAGTAATGCTGATGGGGATTGGGCACCCCTGTCAGCAAACCAAGAAAGTTGGGGGTGCGAACTGAGGGGGATTGAGCACCCCCCTTGGCATTCAACATTGGGGGGGTTATGCCAACAGGGAGTGGGCTCCCTCACGACACACAACACGGGGGGGGAGGAGAAAGTAATGCCGATGGGGATTGGGCACCCCTGTCAGCAAACAAAGAAAGAGGGGGGCATGAGCAGTGGGTGATTGGGCACCCCCCTCAGCATTCAACATTGGGGGGGTTATGCTGATGGGGAGTGGGCTCCCTGTCAGTACACAAACACAGTGGTGGGGGTTAACGACAGGGGGATTTGGCACCCCAGATGTCGGCAAATGTTAAGCAGCCACCCGCTCGCCGACCATGCTCATAATGGCGGCAAGCACGGCAAGAAAAGGACTGCTACATATGACGAGTTTTGTTCAGATTGCAGTGGACCTTTTCTTAGTTTTGCTCTCCCCATTATGTATGCATGGTATGGCGCCGGGCAAGCAGGCTGATTGGGGAATGAGGGACGCACCTACTGATGTGTGCCCTGCATTTGCCCAACAGCGGCCATGCCCCAAAATCTGCAGTCTCACAAGATGTTGACTTGCGCACAAGCACGGCAAGCCAACATAAAAAGGGCCTAGAACTTTACCTTCTAATTTTAGGCCAGTTAGCCTGATGTCACTTATGGGGAAGATACTGGAAAGTATATTGAATGATAGGATCTTGGCCTCACTAGTGGACCATAATTTAAATGATTCATTACAGCACAGTTTTACCAAGTTTAGGTCATGTCAGACAAACCTATTGACCTTTTATAAGAAAGTTAATCGGAACTTGATTTGGGTAATTGGGTCAATGTTGTTTTTATGGATTTCACAAAGCCTTCAATAAATTGCCACATTGTGAGTTGATTGCTGTTTTGAGGGCATTTAAATTAGAGACTAATTTAATATGTTGGATTTCAGACTGGTTGCGGGATAGGAGTCAGAGGGTGGTAGTTAAGGTGGTCTTCTCAGATTGGGCTCCTGTGACAAGTGGCGTTCCCCAGGGCTCAGTATTGGGTCTGTGCTTGTTTAACATTTACATCTCTACTTCAAAATTAAATGTCCCTAATGTCTGGTTATCTAAATTTGCAGATGACTGCAGACTGGGAGCAGTTGTTAATAATCTGACTGATGCAGTATCCTTACAACAAGCTATTGAAAACACTGTGTTATGGACTGAGTTTAACAAATTGGAATTGAATTCCAGTAAATGTAAGATTATGCACTTGGGAAACAAAGATAATAAGGTGGTTTATAAAATTGGGAATGATATGCTAACTGTCAACCCTGCAAGAAAAGGATTTGGGCATTATGTTTACCCCTGATTTTAAATTTAGTCAGCATTGTTCTATTCAGACAAGAAAGGTGAATTACAATTTAAATAGCATTCTGAGGCACATATCTAATAGAGAAGCTAATGTTCTGATCCCGTTGTATAGTTCTCTGGTTAGACCCCATCTGGAGTATTGTGCTTGGGTGTGGTCACCATACAAGAGGGAAGATATAATTAGATTAGAGAGTGTTCAGAGAAGAGCAACTAAAGCTATAACAGGACTTGGGACCAGATCATATAAGGAAAGGCTGGAAATGTTGGGCTTGTATTCACTTTATTACCAAAGGATCAGGGTAATATGTGTATGCTTTATAAAGCAATTAGAGACTGTATGTTGCGAGAGCAGTTGAGGATTATATTTAAGATTGACCGGACTAGCACTCGGAAACATTCTAAACAACTTTTTCAGCCTAGGTGGAATTTAAAAATGAGAAAATACTAGTTCAGCCAAAGGGTAGTTTCATCTTGGAATGATCTTCCTTTATTAGTAGAGGAGAGCCCTAATATGGATACCTTTAAGTCTAGATTGGACGTAGTGTTTATGGATAGCATTTACGATTTTTAAATAAATTTGGGATAAGGCAAGCTATAAGGATGAAAGTCCATAAATGCTTGAATTTTTTCCTATGATTCCTATGATTTCCTATGATTATAAATAACATTTAATTATTCAGCCATTGATTAGTCATCTATCCTTACAGCTGCTGACAGTGATGTTGTACTTTTCCTCTTCCACTCAAAATTTCTGCAAGAGCAGGAAAATCACACCCCACTAAACAAAATCCTATCTAAAAAGCTCCCACCACCCTTGCACTCAGCATCTGACCTCCTTATATAGAAAGGCTCAGAAATGTCTACACAAAGACCCTTAAGGGCAGCTAAATAAAACTATTTTGTCTCCAGCCTACAGAATAACCTTAATTCCCTTGATAAACTCTGCAAGGTCATTCACTTCCTTTTCAACCCCAGTTTCCCTCTCCTTCCCTACTCAAGAATGGTTTGCCTATGTATACTACCTCCTGGTTGCCTCTTACTTTAATCATTTTTTGGCACCTGTATCCTCTCTTCTCAGTTGTAACTGTTGGTTTCTCCCTCCCTATCATAGTCCCTCTATGAATCTTCTCCAATCAGATTTTATTCCTCTCCTGTTACTTTCTTGGACATCATTATTGCACTTTCTTCTCTTAATCTATTTGAAGGATTGAGCCCTGATGGAATTGACACCAAACTACTCCACCTCTCTGCCACTGCTATAGCAGTGCCCATTACAAATCTACTTAATCTCACCTCCCTTTTCTCTCTGTCTCAGTCCTGGAAATTTGCAAAGGTATTCCCACTATACAAGAACAGTGATCCTACATCCTTCGGCAACTATCACCCTATTTCCTTTCTCCCTACTCTTGCTATGTTGCAAGAAATATTAGCCTACTTTCAGCTCTCTGTCTACTACTTCATTAATTTCCTCTGTCCTTTCCATTCTGGATTCCAAAATAACCATTCCACTGTGTCCCCCATATTGCGTGCTTACTGACTCCATCCTTACTGGGTTGGATCGAGGGTACATCATTGCTGCAATATTCATTAACCTTGCTAAGGTCCTTAATTCAGTAGCTCACTCCCTTCTTATGAAGAAGTTGAGATCTGCAGGTCTTTCAGTGCCAGCAGTTGACTGGATCACATCCTAACTCTCAAGATGTCTCCAGTTGGCACAGGTCAGTGATGCCTTGCCCCCTCCCCATTCAATCCAGAGTCCCATGGGACTCCATCCTGGATCCATCTTATTCTCCATTTTTCTTAAGAACCTCCCATCAAGGTTGTATACAAATTACCAAAGAAATAAAAATAAAACATCTGTGTTTATTCACATATTCATATTCATATGTACAGTTTGTGGATGACACCTTACTCTTTGCATCAGGAGTCTCAATCTCAACCTTGGAATCATCACCACAGCATGACTTTAACAATATCCATTTGTTCCACTAAAACTAACTAAGACTTAACACATAGAAAACTGTCTGTGACATTTGGCACCAGCCAAAAGCTCACCAAGCTCCATGTCTTCCTGTTTTCTCCTCCCTGGATGGCACACCCCTTGAGACTGTGTCCTGTTTCAAATATCTCAGTGTGTGGTTGGACAGTAGACTTGACTTCTCTATCTATACTGATGCCATCAACAGCATGCTCTGCCCCAGACTGGTTGCCCTGTACCACAGCAAAGGTTCTCTCTAATTCCTTCTTTGTGGTGAGCTGATCACTAAGATGGTGCTCCCAGTGTTAGACTGCACAGATGTGATTTATGGCATTACCCTGTCCTCTTCCTTTGTTAGACTTCACTCCCTCTGCAATGCCTTTTGTCATTTAACTTCTGAGGGGGATACAACTCCATATGGACAATAGGACCATGGGTAGATAGGGAACTTCAGGCAGACAAAATAGACTGTTGGTATTTTTTTCTATCATCATTGTCTATGCTTCTGTGCTTCTAATTCTCCTCATCATACTCATCACTGCATCAATTACACTTCCCTTTCTATCCCTCCCCTTCCCTTCCATCACTTTATGCACTGTGCATCCCTAATTTCTAAGTACTAGTTTGACTCTTTGTGCTCCTATCGCTCTTCTCCCCTCTACTTCCTCTGCCTCTTATTTACTTTACCTTTGTGATTATCATACTTTTTCCATTCCAAACTCCAACTTAGCTGCTGGGAAATCTGATTTCTGTTCATTTCTTTCCTCCATCGGAACAATCCCACTACCACCCTCCACCTCCCCTCTTCCCTTTTCTTCCTCTAATAAATAGCTTAAATAGCTTGTTGCCCTCTTTTGCTCTGGCCCTAGCCATAGTTAATTCTGCTATGCAGTTATGCTGTACATAACTTTAGTGTTCCTGCACCAGTGCTTTTAGTGTTGATGTATTAATCTGCACACCATTTATGATGCTGCAGCTATTGTTCAGTTACTACATATTGCTGTACCTTGAATTTTTATACCATGTATAATTTGACCCTACCAGGTCATAATGTCACACACTTACCCACACATAGCAAGGGCGCATTGTGGGTAGTGCATAGGGAATTAAAGCAATGGGAATATCAGTGATGAGATACTATCGTTACCCCCTGTCACTCACCAGGAAGTGGATGTAGCCCTGCAGTGTGTGGTTTGGGGGGATCATGGTTTGATTCCCTGCTAGGAAAACATTTACTTTTATTTTTTTTCTCTTGCCCAGTATACACACCCCCTCAGAGTTGATTATAATAGATCCAGGGGTGTGAGGGGGCAAACAGATTTTGGATATTGCCGCACGCTGTTTCCTGCTGTGTGGTCATAATGTGCGCAGTATTGTCTGTGACATTATGTGACCTCATGACCCCATGCCTATTTTGAATATACATTGTATAATTTGTCTCCCAATTTTCCTTCCCCCTGGTTGTACCCAGACACAATCCTTAGTTCAGTGCACCATTTCTGGTTACCAATTTTCAATAAATAAATATTCTCACAAACATTTGTTTGCATATCAGACAGTTTGTGGTAATAACCACCAAATGTGAAAAACTGTTCGGGAAACTTGTCATTTCCCATGGTTATAATTTAGGATACACATACTGTATAACTGGATTCTGTTGAGTAGGTCTGCCTCTTTAGCTGCATTCTTCAGTGGTATAGTCCAACAGTCAGCAGGTTCACTGGTCTTTCATATTGCTCATTCACTGAGGGCCTTAAAAAAGGATAGGGAAAATCCTGGCCTCTGATTGGCTGAGGTAGTCTTGCATCCATGTGTTGGTATTAGTACTGTGTGCAGGTAAAAAAATACCAGTGCCAGGCTGTCCCATTTCCTTAGAATATTAAAATTCCTTACAAATGCCAATTTTTTCAACATACAATGATGTAATGCTAGCATTTTGAAAATATTATCAAATTAAATATAATTTACTTATTTTTCCATGACCATATTTTCTACATTCTACAGATGTTTTGCTTATAGTTGCAGTTCTAGACAACACATATCAGTAAACTGCAGCAGCAACTGCAGAATATTACTGTGCAAGCCCAATTATAAAAAGAAAATACTGATGGGCACTGTTTACTGTCAGCTTATATAGATGTCAGGCTGAGGTTTGCCTCCTTTGGAGGGATAATTATTAAAAGGCGCTGGACAAACAGGTTCAAAAATTCAGTGCCTCCCTCCACATTATTGATTCCATGACTGTCAAATCTTTCTTTACTTGCCAAAGGCTATCAAATATATTGTGATCACACTAAGCTATGAGAGGGCTTTTGGAGGCTTGGCCATGCTACACTTATCATAACCTAAGGATCATCAGTGTGACTCCCTGGTCAGTACAGTGACTGGATTCACACTTTTGCCTGGTGACTGTTGTGGGCACACTAGTTTGAGGGGTTTGGTTTCATTCTTTCTCCTACAGTGGGGGGGGGGGGGTGTTCCAGAACAGATAATAAATAATGTGGTGCCTCCACCCAGATAGGAAAAGTGGGCCAGATAATGTATGCAGTACCACATTCTGAGATGCAGTACCTAGCCATCTCCCTACATTGGACTGGATCATTTCCTGTTGATCACAAATAGTTATTACCTTCACCAATAAATACATTCAGCCAGACTGTACAAACTGAAGGTACACACAGTAGTGAAATTCAAACAATTAACAGTGCTTTTATTTGGTAATATAGGCCTGGCAGCTGGGAGAAAATGAAACATTAAATGATTAAAGTCAGAATCAGCACCCCCACCATATAATCAACACACCTTAAGTCCTCTCAGACTTCACACAGTTTTGGACGCAGCCAATCAAGCAAGGGGAACAGCCAAGGGAAATATTTTACAAAAAGTGCGGTATACTCTTTAACTGGTACAAGCAAGAGAACATGTTCTCTAAGGGAAGCTCCTGTGTCAAGAATCTACTTTGCTTTTGTGAGTCTGTTAGTCAAAACCTTGACATTAGATTTCCATGTGATGTGATATTTCTGGACTTTAAAAAAGCCCTTTGATTCGATGTTTTATTGGGCCTTGGTTAACAAATTGGGAAATTTGAATGTTCATTCCAGATTTATTTTTTGGATTTCTAATTGGATAACTGACCGGGTACAGCAGGAAATGATTGATGGACATGATCTGGACTGGCGGCCTGTTTCAGTGAAGTTCCACAGGGTTCTGTACTTCACTCTTTAGTATTTTAAATATTCATTTCTATTCTTTCCACTAACCTAGAAAGTCGAGTAACAGAGTATGCAGATGATGGTAAAATAAGTGGCCCTTGCAGTAATTTTGAAGAAAATCTCTTGGATCCAGTGGAATCTTGATAAGCTTCCCCAATGGACATCTGAATGGGAGATGTTCTTTAATATTAATTACTGTAGCGTGATGGACTTCAGCTCATATAACCTAAAACATGATTACTTCCTTTATGGTAAGTTATTAAACAAGTCTACTTTTCAATTATAGACTAATATCTCTCATCCCGATTGCTAGTAAGATTTTGGAACACATATTAGTGGAACAGATGGTTGACTACTTGAATGGGCAGAATCTCTTTGATGAGTTTCAGTCCAGCTTTTGCAAGGATCATGGCACAGTGGTCTCCATGTTGAGGGTCTTGGACAACATAGCTAGAGCAAGTGACCAACAGAAATACACATTAACTGTATTGATAGACTTGTCCAAGGCCTTCAACATGGTTGACCACCAGTCCTTGCTGCATTAGTTATCTGAAATAGGGATGAGCGGGTCTGCTCTAGTTTGATTCTGCTCATACCTGAGTAATCAACAACAGTTCACCAGAGTTAATGATTTGGATCCACTGTCCTTGAAAGTGGAGAGGGGAGTACCCAGGGCTCTGTGTTGGGGCCACTCCTTTTCCTGATTTACTTAAAAGACACTGATAAGAGCATACAGGGAGTGAACTATCATCTCTACGCTGATGATACAATTCTTTATTACTCAAATAGCTCACTAGAGAAGACCCAATCCATATTACAGGCAAGATCTGAGTCAGTACAAAAATATTTTTGTCAGTTGAAGCTAAAGCTAAATACATCTAAAACAAAAACATTACTATTTGGACCACCATCTAAAATAAAATCAGATACTACATTAGAGATTTTGGATCTATTTGGTATGAATTTGGAATCTGTTAAAATGTATAAATAGTTGGGCTATTGGCTGGATCAGCTAGGCATGGGGAATGAACATGTCGATAGTTTGGCTGGACAGATGAGCAGGAGGGTGGGTTGTTTCCATAGAAATAGAAAATGTCTTGATGCTGATATTATGGAAAATATAATACAAGCCCAGATATTACTGCTAATTGATTATGGCAACACTACTATATGGCAGTGCTTCTTTAGATAGAATACATAAATTAGATAGTCTCTAAAATAAACTGGCCAGATTAATTTTGAATTGCTCTACAACTACACATCATTGCCACCTATACCATTCCTTAGGTTGGGTCTCCCTGACCTCTAGAAGAAATATACATACAAGTCTATTTGTATATAAGTCTGGTTTGGGACAAATTCCAAAGTACTTACGGGACAGATTGACTTTTAGGAAAATTGATCCTTCCCTGAGAAATTCCCCCTTTTCCCAGTTAGTAGTACCTAAACTCTTTACTAAAAGGTCCTCACATAGTTTTAGTACCATAGTCCTGAAAGTCTGGAATAAATTCCCCTCCCATCTTAGGGATCCTTATTCTAAACCCTTGCCAGTCTCTGCTTTAAAGAATCACCTGCTTTTGAATATTCAGCCATGTGAATGTTTTAATTGATTGTGGTAATATATTACTCTGTTTGTTGTATATTTGAGGCTTGTGTGGAAATGAATGATCAATTGCTTGAAACTGTATTGTAATTATATATTTTTTATGTATCTGTATATTTGTACTTGTGTAATAAGGTCACTGTTGTGAATGAGCATAAGCTCAATGGTTATACCTAAATAAACAACAACAACAAGTCCTAACATGAGAAAGAATTGGGGGTTACAATCTCTGATGACTTTAGTTTTAATAAACAAATAACGGGTACTAATAATAAAACCAACAACATTTGGTGGGCAATAAGATGGAATATTAAGTCCAAAGACCAGTCAATAATACTTCTGTTGTTCAAGGCTTATGTTCACCCATGCCTTGGTTTTTCATCACAACTTAGCTGCCCATATAACAAGGGAGATATTACATGCATTAAGAAAGTGCTGCAAAAGAGTACCAATTACATGGGCAAGGATTCACAAAGGTGAGCACATATTTGCACTGCACTTCCCGGCTGCACTGTTGGGCAACACAGTTATTCAGTCTGATAGCATGGTGGGCTATCTGACTGTGAATAGGGGCTTGAAGGGGCAGCACTAACCCAGGAAAAGCAGTGAAATACTTAGTAGCGCAGCTCACACAACCAGCCAAGAAAATGGCGCAGCAGCCAATATCGTTCAGGTGCTAAACTGCTATTTACCAACAGAAGCATGCAAATAAGCCCATTTGGCATGCAAGGTGCTAGTGGCCATTAGTATGCCCATTATGGGCTCATTTACATACCATTAGTGGGGTGTTGCATGCCCCACCATCAGTCCAAGTCGCACATAGCCACATACCCCCAAAGTGAAGTGGTGCACCCACACCCCGATCGCAGACCCGACAGTAGAACAAATATATTTCCATAGTGTAGGGTCCCACCTCAGATCCCCAATCAGCTGATTACCCACCTGTTATTAAACTAAAAACTTGTCCATAGTGTAGTGGTTCTTGCCTGATCGCCCGATTATTCACCTAGTGATAAAATAATAATGTTTCCATAGAGTAGTAGTCCCTCTCCATCCCAATCTCCTGATGACCCACCCAGTAATAAAATAATAACTTTTCCATAGAGTAGTGGTCCTTCCTTGTCCCTGATCACCTGATTACCCACCCAGTAATAAAAAAAGTTTTCCTAGTGTAGTGTTCCCTCCCCATCCAATTACCTACCCATTATTAAAAAAAACTGTTTCCAGAGTGTAGTGGTCTCCCCAACCCCCATGCACTCCATTAAGCACATACCACCCCACTTCCCCTGTCCCAGCTCAGCCGCTGGTTGGCAAGCAGCATAGCCCTCCTCACACCTAAATGGCTGCCCGCCAACTGAACTGTCAATGACAGCTTGCAGTATACTGTACAAGCCAGGGAACAGGGTGGTATGTGCTTAATGAAGTGGATGGGGGGGTTGTGGAGACCACTACACTATGGAATCAAGTTTGTTTTAATAATGGGTGGGTAAATTGGGAGAGCAGGGATGGGGAGAGACCACTACACTATGAAAAAACTCTTTTTTATTACTGGGTGGATAATTGGGCAGTCGGGTACAGGGAGGGACAACTACTCTATGGACAAGTTATTATTTTATTACCGAATGGGTAATCAGGCAATCGGGGACTGGGGAAAGGGGTGGGGGCCGCAGTTCCTCTGCTGACCACTAGGGTTGTGCAAAATACAGCTAGCTTTTTTGGGAGGTAATTTGCTCCATGCAAGGACCTGTGCAAAGGCCCTTGCATTGAGCAAATCCTTTGTGAATGGGATTGCGGGGATATGCAGATCCCCGCTCCCTCATTTGAATTGCAGCCCCCTTCACTACTTTGTCTGGGTGCAAACTTAGTTTGTGGGGGCAAATTGGGCTTTGTGAATACCAGCTATTCACAAAGCCCAGTTTTCCCTCAGGCAAAGCTTTGTCAATCCTGCCCATGGTTTTGGGGCTCTAAGTTACAATTATAGGTTGGATGAACTGAGACTCGTCCCTTGAGATTGGAAGTCTATGTGGTGACCTTATGCTTACTTGGGAGGTATTAAAGGATTAATATTTAATTTCAGAAATGGGACTGTATTTCAAACAAACAGCTGTGGACATGAGGGGACACCCATTACAAATTGCATGACATAGATTTAACTCCTTAAGGCAGGGATATTTCTTCTCACAGACGATAATCATCCCTCAGAACTCATCAGCTTTGGATGTGGTTATTAGTGAAATTAAACCCACTTTTATGAATAGGCTTGATAGGCTGTTGTTTTCCAGTTATAAGCTAGCTTATTACAGTTGAATGATAGGAGCTTAAACGGGCCTCTGCTTTCTGTTCCTTATTTCCTACCTCAGTGAACCTTAGTATAGATTAAAGTATACCAAGATCACCAACTGGACTCGGTATGCAAGAGTTACACTAGAGTCCCTGTGCAGGCCTGGTAGTTATATTGTTCGGGTTCTTTCAGTGGTGCACTTTAAGAAAGTTGGTAAGCTTGCAGTTCTACCACCAAACAGGCCATAGTGTGCTAGCACAATTTCGTGAACTTGTAATTCCAAAAATGGCTTGAAATCCCAAGAATTGTAATCCAGACAAGGAGAAGTACAAAGATCCAGCAAGGAGTGCCAGCACTCACATGACCCTCAGATGCAGCAGTTCAAATGCGGTGGGTACCAGCACACAGGAACAGGGTAAACAATGATCAGGAGCTATGGATTCTCACAAATGTGCCACGACAATACAGCCTTTCTGTCTCAACCTCTCTAAAGACAACCCTTCTGGCTCACACCTTTCTGGACACAGCCCTTCTAACTAAACTTTCATAATAAGGAGCACTATGCACCTGCTTTCCGGTTCCCAAGGAGCCCAGACCCAAGAAGCAATCCCATGGTCCAACTCTGCCATGGGTCGGGAACACACCTGGACTTGGGCTCATGTCCATGGCTCCCTTTCCTGATCCACCCCCATAGATAAGGGCTGGCAAGCCACTTACCTGGCTCTCTGGTAGTCTGGACAGGATGCAGGTCTCTGACTCCATTTGGTACAGCTCAACAGCTTGGCAGTGCAGACATGGCCCATCGGCTTACAGTCACAGTAGCTCCTTCATCACAATGACTAGTCTAAAACAGTCTCTGGCATTGATGAACTTTGAGGATAGTTCACAAGACATTTTGGCTGAGTGAACCCTGGAGACGATTTGCAGGAAATTGTGCCTGGCTAGACCACTCTCTCCCTGTCACAGCAGCTGCTCTGAACATCTCTCAGACCTCTTCAGACTCCTCTAGCTTCTCAATAGTCCAGCAACCTTTTTCCCTCCATTCAGGGTTTCACTGATCAGACAGGGTTGTCCATCATTCTTTCTGCCTGTTTTGCCCTCAGACTGGCTCCTCATATCCAACCAGTCCATTTGGGAGAGTCCTATTACATTATTCCCCACAATCCTCTGTGAAGCTAGCTGCCGAGATCCCTGACCTCTGATTAATAGCCAGTGAGGTCATGGGTTGGCAAAATGAAGGCTGCATTTCTGTAAAGACAAGGCTTTCACTTTAAAGTTTATTTTATATGACCCTGCATTGCTTTTTAATCAGACTGGCCCCATTATTTGGCAGGCACTCCTGTGCCAAGCTATCCAGTGGTGGTGTGGTGTCAACTGGGCTTTTCTGCTCCCCATCAAGAGCTCTGTTACTGCTCCCTATACAGGCATACTCTGTGCAGCTGTAGTCTCTTTATTCTCTTAAAGGCACAGTGTGCCAAATCACCAGTTCCGGTTCTTTTTTACTTATAGCTTCATAGGTTCATAGGATGAGTTTAGGTCCACAAGCTTCAAGAGCCATATATTGAACCTGCCACTATTTAGTGGTCAAATTCCAATTTTTTTATTTCCCACATGTTTATCCAAAAGGTGTTTAAAGGCTGCTATGCTGATGGCTCCCACCACCTCCAGAGGGAGTCCATTCCAGACATTCACCACTCTCTGGTTAATCCATATTCCTCTCCTGGTTGTATTATATCTGTCACCTTTAAGCTGCTTTTTATGAACCCTAGTACCCATTCTGGGTCCATCTTTCCAATTCAACCCTGCAGCTTCTCATAACATACTATTGTTCACTGCTCTGTTTACATAGCAGAGGTCCCCCTTTATTTTCCTATACATCATGGAGTATAGTCCCAGCTGCTTTATCTAGGAGCCATACTCCTCTTTGTTTACTGAATGTATTATTTTGGTGAACCTTCGTTGTACCTGCTCTACTTTTTTACTCACTCCTATGCTTTGTGCTGTACTGAAAGGTTCTCCATATTCTAATATGGGTCTCACCAGGGATCTGTACAGGGGCACAAGAACCTCACTCTTTCTACTCTTGATATGATGCAGCAGATTTCCAATAGTCCTTCAATATTGTGTTTGTTGAAGCTTAAGGTATTTGATATAACTACCCCTAAATCCTTCTCATTATCAGTAGCAGTAAGTTGCTCATTGTTCAATATATATTGGACTTTGACATTATTCTGTCCGAAGTGCATAGCTTTGCATTTTTTTATATTAAATTCCAGTTTATGCATGATTGCCTAATCTCCCATATGATTTATCTGAGCCTGTAGTTTATTTTAGACTCTTCATTGTTAACTATGGCCCTGATTTTTGGGTCATCTACATATTTGCAGATCCAGACTCCATCTGCTACCTGCATATTTGAAATCAAGATGTTAAACAACCTTGGCCCCAGCACAGACCCCTGGGGCACTCCACTTGTAACCTCTCCCTTCTTTGACAAGAATCCCCTAACTTGAAACTGCTGCATTCTGTTCTGCAGCCATGCTGCCACCCATCTAATTATGTTTTGGTCAATCCCTAACTCCTGTAGAGTCCTAAGTAGAATGTCATGTGAAACCGAATCAAAGGCCTTTTTGTAGTCCAGGTATACAACATCAACTGGCAAGCCAGCATCCAATGCAAGACTCACGGTTTCAAAAACATGCATCAAGTTGGTGGTACATGATTTCCCAGCTGCAAAGCCATGTTGGGATACATCTACATGATACAAAGCTCTCAAATTGTTCTCCAGTAGTTCATTAATAAAGCTCTCCATCAATTTTCCTTTACTGACGTGATACTTATTGGGTAGTAATTCTCTACTTGGACTCATGCCCAGATTTAAATATTGGTGTAATATATGCCACCTTCCATCTTTCCAAAACCTTTCCTTCTTTCAGAGACTTATTAAAGAGAATTGCAAGTGGAATAGATAATTCTTCTGCTTATTCTAACAAGTACGCAGGAGGGTATCCAGCCATTCCACCAGATTTTTTTTTTAGTTTTTTTAACTTGTATCTGACCTGCTCTGTCTGCTGTTATATTTGGGATATCTGTTGTCTTCCCCTAGTGCCTCCAAGCCCCCTAATGCCCAGTTGAGTCCCTGGGACTGGAGCACATTAAAGGGGTTCTGTGTCTGGCTGCTGTTGCAACAGTGCTGTCTGTGGTGGGTAGTCATGTTCGGTGCCGAAGAACACTTCAGCTGCAGAGACAGGTCGCTCATTCAAGCTGGTGGGCTCTTGAACATGTGCACATTTACAGTGCAGCTGTGCAGTTATCCTCTTCAATAGCACATCCGGTTCCCTTCCCAGCTGCAGTCCTGGGGCTGCAGTGAGCAGAAGAGACAGCAGAAAGACTTTAGAGGTGACACACTGGAATCCAGGTAAACCCCCTCTCGAGGAGGGGGTTACATCAATATCTGTCCCAATTCTGCCAACTCTCTGCCTTCATATTGCTTTCTGTTTTGAATTACTTGCCAATCAGGAGACTAGAAAGTGCAAGGTGGAAATGGATTTTCTTGTGTAGCTTGCAGTTCCTACAGATAATAGTTCTTGTGCTGTTTGTCACACATAAGTAATGCTCTTCTGTGTTTTGTTTCTTTGCCTTATGGGAATGGCAGAGATGTTGGACAGCAGTCCCAGTCTTTTCTTGTATGCTGCCTGCCATGTCACTTTTAATAGCCATGCCACTTGGTGACACTTGTTCTGTCTCCGCCCCCTCATCACTCATACTTGAAGTGTTGGTTCTGCTACTTTGCTGCTCAGCAGCATTTATTGTACTCTCACATACTCACCTTTTGCCCACTCTAAGGAGGGGAGCATGGCTCTTCAAAGCCCTACATCTGAGCAGAAACCAACACCAGAAGCAAATTTTGACAGCACTGTAGGAAAAGGCAAGTAGCGTTAGTAGTTTATTTTATAGAGCATCATTTTCCAGGGGTTCAGATTACCTTACATAGAGGATAAAGGCAACATGCATAAACACAGGTTTAGTGCCTTACATAGAATAAATACAATAAAAACCCTGGGGCAATGTACCAGTTGGGCAGGAGACATTAGAAACCACAAAACTGCAAAGGGACCTGGGAATAATCATGTCTGATGACCTGAGGGTAGCAAAGCAGTGTGATAAGTCAGTGGGGAAGCTAGCAAGATGCTCAGGAGCATAAGGAGACATATCACCAGAAGAAAGTTGGAGTATGTGTTACCCCTGAATAGAATGTTGGTGAGGCCCCGCCTTGAGCACTGTGTCCTGTACTTGAGGTCCCATCACAGGAAGAACATAGATTAGATGGAGGAGGTACAGAAGAGGGCAAACAAAATAGTGCAGGGCCTGCATCAAAAGACCTATGAAGAAAGACTCAAGGGGTTAAATATGTACTCTCTAGAGGAAAGGAGGAAAAGGGGGGGCATGATAGAAATGTTCAAATACCTCAACGGTATTAAAAAGGTATAGCAGGGCAGCATTTTACAATTTTACATAGATAGAAGGAGATGCTCAAGGACAAGGGGTCACACCATGAAGCTGGGGGGGGGTGACTCAGAGAGGATGTGAGAAAATACTTATTCATGGAAAGGGTGATGGACACTTAGAACAGTCTACCAAAGGAGGTGGCGGGTGCTGAAATGATAGTAGGATTTAAGCATGCATGGGATAGACACAAGGGGAACTTAGTAATAAGGCAAGGGGGGAGACCATAGATTAAGTAGTGTCTGCAGTTACACAGTATGTAGGGAAAATAGGTGAGACTTGGTGGATCAAAAGGTCCTTATCTGCTGACGACTTCTATGTTTCTATGTTATCCCGATATTTAACACAGCATTAAACAAATGAATGAATGAATACTGATTAAAAACAGAAGGCATCAGCAGACACAGGGGCTACTAAATGCTACCACAGGCCTCATGAAATAAAAAGATTTTAAGGCTCCTCTTAAAAGCTTCCATCAAGGGGGCCTCCCTCAGAGATCTATGTAGCAAATTCCACAGAGCTCACACTGCAGTCTCAAATGTTCAAGCCCCAAATGATTTAAGCCTAGCCTTGGGAACTGCCTAGAGGCCCACCTCAGAGAAGTGGAGAGGGTGGAAGGGACAGAAAGGAGTCAGATGTTCTCTCAAGTAACAAGGGCCCAGTTCATAAGGAGCTTAAAAGTCAGCAAACTGCCCTATAAGGTAATACGCCATTTTACTAGCAGCCAGTGCAGTTCATGTAGAACCAGGGTCACATGACAGGACCCGAGATGGTGCATCAGAAAACTAGCTGCTGTATTCTGCACCAGTTGCAGGTGCTGTAGCATACCTCCATTGACCCTGAGGTAGAAGACATGTCACTAATCAAGTGTAAAGGTCACAAATGCCATGTAGTAGTGATTGCAATCTGGGCGATATTCCTGAGATGTACAAGCCATTCCAAAGGACTGCAGGCACCTGAGCCTCAAATATCAGCCTCTCAGCCAGCCCGCCAGCACAGCGATAGGGTTACCACTCATGGCGCCAGTGACCCGGGTTCGGGAACGGACTCGGGCAGCTGGAGGGTCAGCCGGGGGGAGGAGGATGAAGTGCTCAGAGGCTGCTCTCCTCCTCCAGGTGGGGTGGGATGTGGGTCCCACCGTGATACCACCACCTGGGTGACCACAGGTGGTGGTGCAGCGAGGACCACATGTGGCAGGGAGGGAGGACGCCTGCCGAGCCGAGCATTAGCACGCCAGACGCAGCATCACCCTTGCCTCCCTACCGCAGATGTCCCACGGGGATGGGCGGAAAAAGGAACGTCCTACAGGGATGGGCAGAAAAAGGAAAAATACCCTCCAGTGCTCCCTGTAGATGGAGCTTCAGGCCCCGATCCCAGGGCCCCTGCCGGCATGGGTGATAGATCCCTGACGAAATCACAGTCACTCTGGGGCAATGGAAGGGGGAACCCCACCTCGTACCCGCCGGGGGGTCAAACCAAGGCAGCGTAAGGGGGATGACAACACCCGACGTCGACAGACGAGCAGGGACGCACAAGGCCATAGGAAACTCCTGAAGGTGAGGAAGTACCGGGGTGAGGAGGGGACGTAAAAAAAAAATATAAAAAAAAAATAAAAAATATCAGCCTCTCATCAAGAATGACCACCAGATTTTTCACCTGAGTGGAGGCCACAAGCCTAAAGGGCTCATGCATAAGCTCTGTCACTTCTTTGGCCACCTCCACACCCTTTTTCTGAGCCATCACACTCATCAGTACCTTAGTCTTATCCAGGTTAAGTCTAAGCCATCAAGAGGTCATCCAGTCCTGGATCTCAGCCAGACACAAATGAAGTACCGTGACAGAATCAGTTGTTCTAGGTGCAAACAACAGGTTATGCTGGCTATCATCTACATAGCTGTGAAAAATCAGCTTATCTCATCTAATGATCCCTCACAGGAGTAGCATGTACACTGTAAACAGTATAACAGAGAGGACCAATGCCTGGGGTACACCACAGAGCAGGGTTTTGAGACCAAGAACTTCCCCATCACTACCCTGTGAATTCTATCTTTTATGTAGGACTGGAGCCAGCAGATGATTATGCCAGTGAATCCACAGTAAATGCTGATCCAACCAATACCTCCCTCTACCGCAACAGTTCAACACCAGGGTGCCCTGACTCCTGGTGTCACTAAACTCCCACCCACCACAGTGTGGCAACAGAGTGCCCAACTCCAAGGGCAACCAAACAACATCCCCCACTACTTCCACAGTTGGGTGCCCAATCCCTGGTACCACTAAACAACACCATCCAATACCCATAACAGTCCATCACTAGAATCTCCAATCCCAAGTGCCACCAAACAACACCCTCAGTCCAACACTGGGGTAGTTAACCTCAGGATCGACCAAACAGCACCTCCTACCACAGTCCAGCATTAGGGTGCTAAACCAAACCCCTGACGCCACCATACTACACCCTCCAGCACTCTAATCACGAGTGCAGCTAAGCATGCAAAATGACAATGGAATGCCCAATCCCCAGTATCCACTCCCTGAAACAAGGAAAACCATCCACTGTTGTTTCTCTTTTTTTACACCTGAAAATTACAGCAAAACATCCAGTGATGTCTTCTACCCACAACCATCTCTCAGTGTCTATCAATCCAACCCTCACTTACCTGACTAGGGAACAAAAATGTAATCCTCTAAGTGACCTCTGATGCTTCTGCTACTGTGCCTAACCATGAAGTCAAAACAAGCTAAGTATGGTTAATGTTTTTTAAATGCAGTTTGAACTTTAATGCATAATTCCTTTTTTTTTTTTAAACATTTTGGCCTCAAGTTTTCCATGTTGTTTTTTTTACCCTAACTCAGGAACAAGACAGGTGTCATTTTTCAAATTCACTCTGAAACATGCTTTCACAGTCGCTCCGTGAAATTAACTTTCAGATAGGATTTAAAAATTTACACCCACCTTGATTATAAGGTGGGGTATTAAAAAGGAAATACTGAAAATCTGGGATCAAAATCTCAAAAACAAGAAAGTTATGAAGAAATGTTGACATTTTTCAACAGTTACTCCTAATGTTGCAATTTTTTTTTATATTTGGAACCCACATTTTAAGCATACTGTAGATATTATTTAATCCACCTCATAAACATGGCAGATGTCCTTTTTCTAATTTCCCTCCAAACCTGTTTTTGTGGTTATTCCATAAAATCACATTTCAGGTGGGATTTGACAAATGACCCCTGCCATGTCCATATGCCAGGATAATAAAAATACTATCTTGATAATCACATTCTCTAACAAAAACAATATAGGTCTAAACTTCTTCATTTTCCAATCTTGTCAGTTTCACTATTAAAACTTGTTTTTTCCCCCACTTCCTCCTTGGCTGGCCCTCATCTGCCTTGCAATGCCCCCCAAAGCCCTGTCACCCACCGTCTCTGGGGCTTACAACTGCTCTGCTTTTATAGTGCCCAATGGATACCCCCCCATGGCAGGGCCTTTCAGGTTCCCCAAGCCTGGGGGAGGAGGCTATTTTATGGGATGTGGAAGTGGGCAGCCCAGTGGATAATGCAGCGGCTGTAGGGACGTGCAGCATCATTTCACACAGCTTTGGCTTTTCCCACCGTTTTTTCTCCCCTCATCTCTGGTGCCCCAGGGGCATGGACTGAGTTAACTTATGCAAATGTATGCATCCCAATCAGAGGGCACCCCCTCCCTTGTGGCTACGCTTGTATTACCACCTGTGGTCACCCAGTGGAAGTGTTGAAGTGGAGACCACCGTCCTCCCTCCTTGGAGAAGAAGAGCATCCGAAGGCTGAATCCCCCTCCCCCAAGCCATTCCTGAACCTGGGTTGCTGGCATGATGGCAGGTGTTTTTTTTTTTTATTTTAAAGTAAAACTACATGCAAAAATTAAAAAAAAAACACATGCTGCTCATTGAGTTTTTGTTTCACTGATGGTCCCCATGATCTGTTGCATGTTTCTGTAGCAAGGTTATTTTTTTTTTACTTTCCCTGCCTTGGGGTAGTCATACTGGCTTCTTTTATTTCTTTTGTTCTATTGGAATTTTCCCAGAATGCCTCTGGGAAAGCAGTCAATATGACCAAAGACCTTGACAGGCGTATTTATTTATTTTTGTTGACCGGGTACGTGCACTAGACAAATTCTTGCCTATTTTCACACACGACCCGGGGGGAAGGGGATACAAGTGAATGTCAACTGATCTTTTAACCAGATTAAGTTATTTTTAGTGAATTATTGGCTTTATTATCATTTTACAAAGAATATTTTCACACATCCATAAAATACCAACAGTTTCCACTTAGAGAAATCAGACTTCAGCTGGAGAGGGAGAGCAAACACTTTTTAAAAGCCATTAACTTTTTCAAACAGTTGCAGCTGAACATTATGGCCCCGGTTCTAGAAGGCTGGCACAAGTTGCCGCCAAATGTGACTTGCACTAATCGCCATTGCGACATGGACCCTGCGCCCTATTTTAGAAGGGGCAGGGTCTCCTCGTCTAAGTCCTGCAACTTGCAACATGTGGCCAGATATGCTGAACAGAAGGTGTACCTGGTGAGGAAGTCGCAAGCCGCAACCGCAGGTTATAAGTGCTCCCTCCCTATTGCCCACACACTGCCGGTGCCCTGCAGGGCTAGAGACCCCCTACCCACTGTCGTAGTGTCCCCAAATCACACCATTACCTGCATACTGTACAGTATGTACAGTACAGGTATATATCCCTCATCCCGTAAGTACACCTGGTGATCTAGTGGACCCCACCCCAGCCATTCCCGTCTACCCAGTACCCCCCACTTGTCCCCAGCCGGCGACGCAGCCACCACCCTCTCACCTTCACGGCCAGCCACCAACGCATTCAGTAGGAGGCGCTTACTGAATAAACTAACTCAGAAATTAATTTCTGAGCTCATCTTTACAGTAAGCACTCCTACTGAACTCAGTCAGCGGCTGTCCATGGAGGTGAGAGGCGGGCTGTGCCAGTCGCCGCCTGGGAACAGGTGGGGGGATGCTAGT
The DNA here is from genome assembly GCA_016271365.2 of Neoceratodus forsteri. Lineage (NCBI taxonomy): Eukaryota > Metazoa > Chordata > Ceratodontiformes > Ceratodontidae > Neoceratodus > Neoceratodus forsteri. Next base: position 1,410,542,578 of record CM057452.1, read on the forward strand.
TGGACTGGCATGGCTGGATGGGGGGTGTGGGGGCCACTAGACTACCAGGGCTGGTCTGGGGCAATGCCAGCATCTGAAGCAGTGACTCAGGGTCGGAGCATGGGTGGGGGTTGACAGCGCCGACCTGTGAGGCATTCAGCAATGGGGGCTTAGGGGGGCAGGGGATGTGGGCAGCCCTGTGGGGCACCTACTGGGGTATGCTGGGCATGGAAGGAGGGCACCTGTGGATAGCCTGCTGGGCTGCTGACAGGTCTACAGGACCCCCGGTGGGCATCCATAAGTTACACCAGCTAAAAGCTGGTGTAACTTACATTGTCAATTCTTCTCCAGGGGTTCTTGTAGAATCCCAACATTAGGGACTTTGTTGCTGCCCTTCTGGAATGGGATGCAACTGTTGCCATAAAACCCCTAGTGCCATGTTACAAGGGGTTTATGGCGCAACTGCTGGCGAAACAGCTCTTCGGCGCAAGTGGCCTGTGATATGTCACAGGCCACATTGTAGAATCGTGCATGTTGCAACTGCTGGTGTAAGTTGCCACTTGTGCCATTCTACTTGGCACAAGTGCTGTTACACCAGGCATAACTTTTCTAGAATCTGGGCCTGTGACTAGATTATAACTAGGATCCTTGGCTCTTGGTTCTAGTGCTAAGTCTAACAGATATCATTCCAGAGTCACAGAGTGTGCATCAGTGATGATGTTGCTCACCCACCAGGAGTCACAACTTCACCTTGATACAACAACAATATGCAGTTCTTCTCAGATTTAGTGTTAAAAGAGCTTGTGTACTGCCTAAAACTAAGTAGTCAATCATTACCTTTTATATCTGAAGTACATTTTCTTCTCTTTTTGGTTACTTAGAAGATTGTTTACCTGATGTTAGTAGGTGTGCTGTGTGAAATAGCACTCTGCCTTGTAGCTGGCATACAGTACCATGCTCTGTTCCACCCATAATATCATCAGCATAGTGACCTCTTTGACTGTGATGTCACTGTTGCTTAGGAACAGCCACTCAGTAACTGCCAGTTTAGACACCTGTGATGTCTTTGTCAATGAAATCACAATGCTGATGATATAGTGGGGGCACTAGAAACATATATGTCAGCTTCCAGGCTGAGAGTTGTTCTACACATCCAACATACTATTATCAAATAAACAAGCATTTGTCAACGCCAAATGTTGTCTTGCTGGCATTAGCATTGAAAGTGCAGTAGTTAGACAGATGCAGAATAGGAATGGCAGTGAAGCATAGAACTGATGCCAACCCACTCCCACCCCGCAGAAAGGGACAGGCATTGGGATGTGCCTTTTGGTCATCACCCATAACGCTCATGCCGTTTCACCTCACTATACCTTGTAGACACTGACAAGTGTTGAGGTGTGCCTTGGGGTGTTCGGGCTTTACACTCATCCCATTCCATAAGGAAATATGCTGAAATGGGTGAATGGGTGCAGTATAGGAGAATGTGGTGAACTTTGGGGTCAAAGCGTCCAAGGCACACCTCAATGCTTGTAACTGGCTGCAGGGTGGGGATGGGGGTGGAATAGCATGAGCATTACTGCCGACAGTACCAAGTCACAACCCTGATGCCTGTCAGTCCCTACAGGGTAGGGCATTATGGTTGGAAACCCTAATACCTTGGGGGTTTCTTTGTATTTTCACTCCAAGTTTTCAACATAGGCTTTTTGTGACCGCACAGTATGAACATTGACACTATAATTTTGTTAGCCAAAAGGTGATTTTGCACAGCGACTGTGCCATTTGGCGCCACAGGTGCGAAAACACATTTTGAACAGGATGTGAAAAACGACAGTTATACTGTTCATGAGATGGTGTAAAAAAATGGTAATGTTGAAAATCTGGAGTAAAAATATAAAAAAAAATTGGTGAAGTCACGAGCATGCCTAGAAACTGCACAACGCACACCAGTAATGCAATTATTTGGGGGATATTTTACACCAGAATTTCAACATAGGCATTTTGTGACCGCCTATCATGAACAGTGGCACTGTTATTTTCCTGCTCTGTCCCAAATGTTGTTTTGCACAGCAACCATGCCCATTGTGTGCCACAGGTGCGAAAACATGTTTTGGGCAGGATGCGAAAAATGACAGCTGTACTGTTCATAAGGCAGTGTGCAAAAATGACAGTGTTGAAAATCTGGAGTACAAATATAAAAAATTGGCAAAGTTAAGAGCGTGCGTAGAAACTGTGCAACACATACTGGAAACGCAGTCATTTTTTTGAATTTGTTCACCAGATTTGCAACATGGGCTTTTAGGGACCTCTCCTTATGAACACTGTCACTGTGATTTTCTTAATCTGTCCAGAACATTGATTTTGCACAACAACAAAGCCATTGTGTGCCAGATGTGCAAAAACACATTTCAGGCAGGATGTGAAAAATGACAGCTATACGGTTCATAAGGAGGTGTGGAAAAATGGCAATATTGAAAATATGTAGTGAAAATATTAAAAATTCTCTAAGTTACAAGCATGTGTAGGAACTGCGCAATGCACGCTCACAACAGAGTCATTTTTTGGAATTTTTTTACTAAATTTGCAACATAGGCTTTTTGAGAGCCCACCTCATGAACAGTGACACTGTCATTTTGTTAATCAGTCCTGGAAGGTGATTCAACACACTGACAGCAAAATCACCTTTAGAGATCTAATAACGACATGACAGTGACTGAGTTCATGAGGTGGGGTCCCAAGAACCACATGTTTTCATAATTTGCTGCCAAAAGTTACAAAAATGTCTGAGATATCCACCTAAGTTGAACCCCCATTTATGCCATTATGCAGCTTTATTTATTTAGCTTTTCTTAACCAGGTAAGTACACTATACAAACAGATGCCTATTTTCAGGTATGACCCAGGAGAGTACAGGAAATCAAAGAACATACAGAGTACAAATTGAAGCAAGTAGGACAGATTCACTGATGGCAGGAGAAGCATAACATACATAGTAAGATATCTCAGGTTACAACTGTAAACACAGTCAATGTAATAAAGTACAGAGTCACTGACACAACGGTACCAGCAATATATACAGATATATACAGAATTTATGCATTTATCACAGGACAACACTCAGGCAGGCAGGCAGACCATGGCAGGACCTAAGCAAGATACCTGGGATGATACGCTCAAGAATACTATGCAGAGGACCAGGCTAATCAGGGAGGTTTAAGACAGTCACATACTGATGAGAGCTTCAAGTGGTTCTACAGGGAGGTGCGTAGGCCTAACTGGGAAGGGGAGGTCCAGACCTGGACAGGAAAGGAGTTCCATAATCTAAGGGCACATGGCGCAAAGTCCCTGTCCCCCATTTTGGTACATGTAGCAGGGACCTTAAGGATAGTGGGGCCCAGTGACCTTAGGGGGTAGGTAGCGGGGGCTGCTGGCACAAGAAGCTCTGCCAGTCCAGGGGGGGTGCCAGTACCCAGAACCTTACCCGTGAAACAGCTCACAACAAAATTCATATATTTGGGTGGGGACAGCTTACTGGCATTCCTTCAGTACGCTGTCTGCTTTGAAGAGTGGAAATGTGTTCCCGCTCCACTGAAGATCATCACGCCAGCCTCCGTAGGTACATATGGGGAGAAGGGGGTATGGGGAGGTGGGGTGTGCAGAGAGTGGGTGAGGTTTGGGGGAGAGTGGCACCGCAGACAGTGAGGGACTGTTTTCTTGTTCACAGGTTTAAAAAAAGAAAAACTTCACAGAAAGGTTTACTTTTTTACAGGTACATTTGGCATGCTGGGTTGGGCTCCCAGTGTGCCACCTGGGTGTTTTGGGACTACTGACGCCAACAGGGATCAGGCACCCCATTGGCAAAGAAAATAGGTCTGTGTTTGGGGGAGGCATGATGCCAAGGGGAATTGGGCACCCCGTTGGCATACAAATGAAGCTACTGGGACAACATGCCGATGGGGATTGGGCTCTCCATTGGCAAATGAACTGGGAACGGGGTATGCCGACAGGGGGATTGGGCATCCCTGATGTCAGCTTTCAGGCAGGACTGTGAGAGGTGGACGGTGACAGCCACCACCATGTTTATTGAAATGTTACACCAGGCAAGGCATGCCCTGCAATGACGGGTCGCTCCCTCATTGCAGCAGCAAAATTGTTTCAAGTTGGTGGCATTCTTTTGACTTGCTGTCATAGATAGCGTGCTCATTCATTGGTGCCACATAGACAAGCCCTAAAAAATGGTGGAGGCATTGGCCACAAACTGGCCGCACCTCCACAACCTGCTACTCCAGCAAGCTGTCACAACATGTTTCTTGCACATGCATGCAAGCAAACATAAAAATGTTCTGATGAGCAAAAGAAAAAACAAAAAATACTTCGGAAATAAAAAAGTTACAACTGACCACTTCTTAAAATGTGTATCATTTTCTTGTCTGTCTTTTTGATTCCACATGCACTTTAAAGCTGGAATTTGTTAGTGTTTTGTGTTAATTAAATTTTTTTTCACAATTATTCATTGTATTTATTGATTTATTTATTTGTGACATTCGGACAATACCTTTGAGACAAAGTAGCTTGTTTATAAAGGTTCCTTATCAAACAGTAGTTTGCAGAACATTTTATTTATTTATTTATTAAAGTCTAAGAATTACAGCCTTTGAGTCAGAGACTCCTTTACAAAGGCTCCATGTCATATAGTTCACAGCAATATACAACAATAAACAAAGGTAACAGGATGCAGGATGCAATACAGATAACATGTAATATTCAAGGAAGCAATGCAAGATATACTGTAGATAAGCATATAATAAACAAAGAAATAATGCGGATTGCATGCAGGCAAAGTTGGTTGCAATAAGGTGTGTGAATCCAGAAGGGGCAGAGGTTCGGGAACGGCAAGGAGGAGGAGGAGGAGGGGGAGGTGGTAGCAGAGGACAGGGAGGAGGATAGGGAGACAGGAGGGGAAGAGAATAAGGAGAATGGGGGCGAGATAGTACTATGTGCAGTCAGTAAAGTTATAGTCATAGGAAAGTGTGGCTAAGGGGAGGAGGAGGAGGAGGAGGAGGAGCAGGAAAGGCAGTGGTAGTAAAGCGGCAGGCTAGTATTGGTTGAGGCAACTAATGGACGAGAGATGGGGCACATTACACAATAGTACCTTGATTACATCACATAACTTAGTTTACAAGGCAATAGAGTTAAGCACTCCATTACAATCGAGGCATCACATATGTGCACTTGACAGGGTAAGGCAATGACAAAGGTTCCACAGCCACAAATAACTTAGCTTCTGTCTCAGCTTTACTGAGAGTCAATAACTGACAACCATGGAGGATGGTAGTGATCCTGAAGCAGGATGCTGTGGCAGAGGGGCCGCAACCAGTCCACTCTCTCCTCTGGAAAAGGCTCTGATGACAGACAGTTCATACTCAGGAGGAAAAGCAGTCTTCCTGTAAGCCTGCATTGCTACCCTCAGGTATCTTAAAACTGGCAGGGAAAAGTAAAATAAAACCTTGTGACAGACAAAGGGAAAAGAACTCCATGGACCATCAGAGAAACAAAAACCCAAAGCACAGCATATGCATTTATAATTTTTGCATGTAGTCTTCCTTTAAGTGTGACCGTATACTTTTTTAGATCCAACAACTACACAGAAAATACAATCAAGCAAACATGGCTGGTGTTGACCAGTGCTTGTGTGGTGACCAAACTCAGATGGGGTTCATCTCTTGTGGTCAAGGAGAGGAAGGCACAAAGGCTCCAGATGCAAACAGATAGCTTTTATTGGTAGCAGCCATGGGTTCCACTGGAAAATAATAGGTTAGGTGATAAACATAGAAACATAGAAACATAGAAAGGAGGGAGAGGGGGGACATGATAGAAACTTTCAAGTACCTCAAGGGAATCAACAAAGTCCAAGAGGGTAGCATCTTTCAAAAAAAGAGGTGTGCAAGAACAAGAGGGCACAATTTGAAGATAGAGGGGGGCGGCTCAGAGGTAATTTAAGGAAGTATTTTTTCACAGAGAGGGTTGTGGATGCATGGAATGGCCTTCCGGAGGAGGTTGTGGAGTCAAAATCAGTGGTGGAATTCAAGCATGCATGGGATAGTCATAAGGCAATTCTGGGGGGTTGGGGTAGGAAGAAGTAGGCTGCTGGTTAACTAGGATCTGCAGCTTATCCAGTAGGTAGGGAAATGGGCTGACTGGGTGGGCCAAGCGGTCCTTATCTGCTGTCAAATTCTATGTTTCTATGTTTCTATGTAATTGCAGTCTTCGTAGGGCAATTAGTTTGGGTGGTGGGACTACCACAGTTGGGCAGTCTGTCCACTTCCCCATGGCAACAGCTCAGACTGGGGGTGGAGACAGAACTGACATAGCTCAATGCAGTTGGTGATGTGCCAGGCAGTTTGAGCCCCTTCCAGGACAGTTCAGGAACCAACTGGTCCAAGTGCAGGGCAAGCAAGTTCAGCCCAACATGGATAGATGACTTTGGTGGGCACAGAGCAGGCAGATCAGGCCCTGTTGCAATTTTGATCAGACCCTGATGCAATTAGTTCAGTCATTTGGGGTCAACAACGTCCCTGGGTGCAGCCCAGAAAAACACTGTAAATAACAATTACACAATAACCACTGTTCCTTTTTCCAAGATCGGGGTTTACCTTATGGCCAGGGTAAGGTGACAGGCATCCCAGCATCAACCTGGCTGTTCCATTGATCTGCAGATCCCAGCAGCTATCAGTAAGCAGCCCTGGGTGAAAATAAGATGTCTGATTGGGGTGGACAGGGATCCCAGTGAAGGGCTTGGACCTCTGGGGGGTGGCTGAGCTATGCAGTGTGCCCAGCCTTACCTCTGCCCTCCTGAATACTAGCGTTGCAGCAGGCATATTGGTACAGGGCTTGGACCTAGCCCTGCTCCCCATGCACATCAATGGAAGCCCCTTTAGCTCCTGGCCCCACCCTGCACTATCGGCCTGTGTGTACTGCCCACGGCCGTATTCCCCCTCAAATCCAGGAGGTAGTATAGTGCAGTGGTTCAAGGCTCTGAGTTGCCAACCTGGAGATCTAACTTTGAATCCCACAGCCCCACTTGCACACTGTGTGACTCTGAACCAGCCACCCAACTTCCCTGTGCTCCCAGGTCACACTGCTGAACAAGCTTCAGCTTAGTGTGTCTCTTCAAGGGTCTAAGCTGTCAGTCTGGAGATCTGGGTTTGAATCCCACAGCCCCACTCTAATCCCCCTCTTTGCTGCTTGGAATGCCTAGTTGTGCACCCACCCTAATCCCTGAGGCTCATGCCATGCAGTGCCCCTTGCTGCTACAGTGGGTGCTTTGCCCACTTTTCTCTTTCCTGTCCTCTGGTGCCCTACTCTTTTCTGCAGTGCCCTGGTGCTAAATGAGATAATGTTTAGGAATCCCGCCCACTTACCACTTGGCTCAGGTCCTCTGGGGTCAGCTGGCATTGGTGGTAAGTGCCGGGGATCCATGCTTGTACTCGCTGTTTCTTTCTTTTGTCCCAAGGCTGCAGGGCAAAACGCTGTATGTTTCAGGCACTCTCTTTCCCCTGGATGCAAAACTCTGCCACACACTGCAGTCTGCCACCAAAATAAGTCCTCTCCCTTCCCCTAGACACTGCATGAATTGGTGGTCACCCTTGCTGACTTTGGTGAGCCAGCGGTTGGTGGAAGGGAGGGTGAACCATGCCAGAGGGGGAATTCCGCTATGCCACCAATACTCCCCAGAGACTTTGAGCATGGGGCAATGGGACAGCTGTAGGAGGTGGCCACCATTCAGCGCACAGCAGGGGAGCCTGAAATTAGCACATGAAAATTAAAAAAAACAATTTTAAGGGGCATGGACGCACAATGGAACAACTCACCGGGCTGCAACTGCAACTAAGGCCCTCTAGAAGGGGGATGGATGGGGCCTGTCCACCACAATGGGCCCCAAAGCTTTCAGTTGGAGGGACAACCAGGAGGACCACCCAGGCAGGGTACAGCACAGGGCACCCTGCATGAAACACCCCAGATACTCACAAAAAAAAAGAAACTGAGGGGAAATCCACCAGCCCAGGGTCAGACAATTAAAGGGAACTTACCCAATAGGGCCTGCTGCTGCTGGACGTTGGGGGGGACTGCTGGACTCCTCAAGGAGCTGGAGTACAACTTCTGCTGCTGGATGCTGGATAGTCTGCTGGACCCCTGCAGTCTGGAAGATGACTGCTGCTGCTGAAGATCCCAGTAACCTGGCTACAGAGGAGCAGCCACCAGGGAGCTACAGACCAGAGTTACAGGTAAGCTTCCAGGCATCCATACCTTGTGCTATCCACTCTTTAAGCCACCGAGTCCAGAACTTCCCTCCAGCTAGCAAGGGAGACCCTTTTCTAGCCTGGGGAAGACTTGGCTTCTGGCCAGATGATTGGGCCCCTGGGGCCTAGATCAGCCCCATGGGCTGATTTATGGCCCCTTTAGGCATTGGCCAGAGCTCTGGCCTGGCCAGAACAAAGGCCAAAGCCTGGGAAAAGTACAGGAGGGGGAAGGGGGACCAGAAGAAGAGGTGGTCAGCCAGCTAGCTTGGTCAGCAAGCCAGCTGGCTGTGTGTGGGGTGGGTGGTAGGTTAACCCTTTCTCTCCCTGTGGTCCTTCCTGCTGGCTTATGTAGCAACCGTTGGGGTGCAACACTTGTTTTTAACTTGTTGCCCAACCATTGCCTATTATGTGCTTTTGCTAAATCATGTTCTACTCCTCCCCAGTCACTTGCTATATCCAGTTGGTCACTCAAACTGCAATATGCTTCCTCAAAACAGGTTCTAATATACTGATAATCCAGATTTTATGCAGCAATTCAGCACATCTCATAAAAACAGCCATGTAATGCTGCAGTTGTTTCCGAGACTTACCACAATCATTTTATATTAAACTGCCTCCATCTAAAATCATCAGCTCCTCAATCACAAAGTACCAAGTGCCTTCAACACACCTGGAAGTGTGTTTTGGAAATTGGTCACCCAAATTATAATGAAAACAAACTCATCTAACGTCAAGAGACCGACAGCAACAAGTCCGAATTTGACGGAGCAAGCAGGAATATGGTCGGAAAGCAGTGGGAATGGGAACATACTCAAATGCCCCCCACATTCCCCTTAATTATTTCAAAAACACCTCCAGTCAGCAGCAATAGTGGAGAGGGCAGTGATCCTGCAGGGTACATGTACAGCAATTGGAGAGCTCACTCCAAAGTCTGAACCGCACACATTGCCTTCATCCTCCTTTTCCGCACTCTCACTTACCCATGCTAAACTCTCTGCTCTATTGTTGGGATAACTTTAGGAATAGTAACCACACCCTGAAGGGTCTCATTGCACTTATAAAATGGGTCTATGGCAAACAAACAAACAAAAAAAAGTATGTTTAGCAGTGTGGTAACGATTCCTGAGTGCACTCCTTTGGAACCTTCTCTACCAGTCAAGAAGCAGGATTTCCCATCCCTGTTTTATAACTCAGCATAATGAGCAACCCTTCATGTCTTACTGCTTCTGTAGCCACTGTAAAAACCAACTAAAGTTGTATCTGTTGCAGAAGTCTCCTCTGTTAACTGTTCTATCTCAAAATTATCGCAGAGATACAAACCTTACATTTTTTCTTTGACTCGTTTGCAATTGTTTACAGCTGTTGGATAAGTAAGCAATAAGATACTACAGAGTTTGCATTATGGTGATATAATAACCGGGTATCATTTTTTCCATAGAGAAAAGCGTGCGTAATTTGCCGTTATAAAGGAGTGTTTATAAAGGCAAACATGCGCACCTTCTGTATGAGAAAAAACTCTACAACTTTCTCTCGCGACCACCGGCAGCAGTATGCCATTTCCCCTTAATCAAAACCCTGCCTAAGAGCTTTCAGCTCGCGACCATTCCAACTGTCTCTCAGTGAAAAGTGAAACCTCTCGATCACTCACCTCAGACTCTGCATCCGATAAACAGCTTGCCGTACATTCTTACAATTAAGAGAAAAACAGAAAATGTCAAGCAGATTCCAAATACAAAATACTGCAGCTAGACAAGATTTCATAGATGACCAGCAGAACAGAAACACTGCTCGAAAGACTGACAGTGATCTGAGGCTATTTAAAACATATCTCTCTGAGGGAGGACAAAGTACAGATTTTACAGCATTTGAAGTAGAACATCTAGACACTCAAATTGCCAACTTCATATATGTCCTCTGCCGACAAGACAGTTCCGAGTACGAACCTGGTACAGTCAGAGGCATAATTGCTAGCATCAACAGACACCTCATAGCCAATAAGTACCCCTACTCCATATTCAAAGATCTAGACACGATATTCACTGAAACTAAAAGAACTCTTGCAGCAAAACAAAAACAACTAAAAAAAGCAGGAAAGGGTAACAGACCCAATAAAGCACAACCGCTAACAGACCAAGATATTGAGCTAGTATACACATCACAAACCCTATCTATGTCCACTCCAGCAGGACTCCTTAATTTCTTATTTTTCAACTTTGGACTTCAGTTCACTTTACGAACCAAAGAGCAGTACGACCCCCAGTGGGGCGACATCACAAAAGGACAAGATAGCAATGGCAATATATATTTAGAATATTTAGAGAGACAAACCAAGACTAGAACAGAAGAAAATCCATGCGATGTCCGTCCTATCACATCTTGTATATAGAAAAACACTATGAACCCAGAAAGAGACACCCTAACAGCTTATGACCTCTACAAACTACAGAGACCCCCTGAAATGCAAACTCCTCAATTACAATTCTACATCGCTCCAAACATAAACCACAAAGATGATTCACTGTGGTTTCAAAACATGAACATAGGCATAAACCAAATGCGTAAAATTATGGAGAAAATGAAGTTAGATTCTGGCCTACCAGAATGCAGATGAATAACAAATCACAGCACCAGGAAAACAACCATACAGAAGATCATCGATCACAACATCCCACCAACCGATGAACAGCAAATCCAAGGGCACAAAAACCTACAGTCAATAAACAACTACTCGGTGCTTTTGGAGAACAAGCAGTACCAAATCAGTAAACTGCTTACCGACTCAACTGCCTGTGAGCTGCCATCCACCTCAAAATCAAAGCCCTTCCAGACTAAATCCAACATTGTACTTCCCGAGTCAACTTCAAGCAACATGCTGACCTCAATCTTTGGGACTGACTGCACTTTTAACAGCTCTGTGAAGGTCAATGTTTTCAATGCTGCACCGCCACCACTGAAAAGAAGAAGAAGAATACAGGTCCTCGACGACTCCGATAGCTCCGACTAAAGTAAACAGCACAGTCAAAATGATCTAATACCTATAAAAATCTTAAATACAATCTACTGAAATTAAAAAAAACTTTGGTACCCTTTTCACACAGTCCCTAAACAAATCTCTCTCTCCCCCCTCCCCTCTACAGGTCATATGACACAGTTGCTCCAGTAACCAGACTCTCCTAGCAACACTTGCTGCCTAGCTATGGACTTTCGTTAAACCTTTTTTAATTTTTGGCTTCAATCACTTTTTTACATAATATTGTGAATCTCATAGTTCTAGTAATAGTTTATCTTTACTGCAAAATAAAAACTTAAAACAACATCAAAAAGGTAAGCCTCTATATTCCACCTCGTAAATGTAAGCCTGATGTACACATTTTATGTAATTGCTGTGACAAAAAAAGATACCCAGCAATTATATAAAATAAAAAATGGGTCGGGTGTGTGAAAATCGATTTTATGTTATTGCCTCTGGCTGTGGGATGTTTTCATTAAACCCCTTGGGCTTCGCTCCTTGGGTTTATGTGTATCATCCCACAACCGGATGTGTGTAAAATCTTATTACACACCAAGACCCATATTTATTTGCTAATATCCTGACAGGGTGGCGGTATTAGCATACCGACTGGCTAGGGCGTGATGAGTCTCAAGTCAGAGGAGGAGGGCCTTATAGGCCTTTGGCCAGTCCGGTATTGCCCATACCTCCCACCCTGGAGGGCATTATTGCGTTTAGAAAATGGGCTAACTGTTGAAAAATAAAGACACAGAGTATTAATTTAGTTGTGAATAAATGAAATTTTATTTTAACTCTTTTTTGAAATTTGAGAAAAAATAGTCCGTTTTTTATATGTTTAAATAAGACTGTTAAACATTTAAAATGTATTTTAAATAATTAAAATGTAATAGTTTAAGACAGTGTTAAATATTTAAAAGATTTTTTTAACATTTTTAGGGTACAATTTCATTTTAAATATATTTAAATAGTGTAAAACATGTAATACTGTTACATTTGTTTACAATCTCTGACTGTTGTTCAGGGTAGCATTTCATTTCTTTCATTTCTGGTAAGTAATGAAATTAATTGGTGAATTAAATGTGCAATTAGTAGGCTGAAAAATGTTTTTGGTTGCAGTTTGTGTGACATCAGTAGGTGGCAGGCTTGTTTTACAGATGCTGTTGTGGTGCTCATTATCTGTGTTCTGCTGTGCTGTCTTAGCTGAGGTTTTCGGTTCTTGATTTTCTTTACCTGCTAGTATGGAGCTCCATGTCTTTCTGTCTGCAGTTGAAGGGGCCCAGTATGAAGTCAAACTTTGCTGGGAGTGGTGGCCTGTGACTGCGATTATTTCTTTGTCCGTAAGTCCTGCTCTATATAGTAGCTGCACTGAAGTAGCCCGAATACTGTGATTTGTGTAGCGTTTTGATAAATCAGCTTCTTTGCTTAGTCGTGGCATGAGGGAGCCCAAGTAATTTTTGCCCATGGGTTCCGTGGTTGTACCAGTATTCGTGATGATCTAGGATTTCTTGTGGCAATTTTTTTGGATGGAGGTAGAAAGCTGTAGCAGTTGGTGGGCATTTTTGATATATTTAATAAAGGAATGAACAGGGCAGAGCCGGTCGTTTGCTGCTCTGAGATGTGACCTCGTGTGTTTTCTTTGTTCAGCTCCTGTGGATCTTTGTGATTTTTGTATCTGGGTTGTGTTAGTGTAATATATTTTTGCCCACTTTCATCTTGCTTTTACCAAACTTTCCTTTTTAGCTCTCGGATGCCCTCCCGACCGCGCCTGGCCATGTGAAGCTGAATGTCAAACCAAACTTTACGGACTAAGCCAGGCGCGGTATCGGGATTTAGTGCTGCACTGAGTCTTAGTTTCTGAAGATCCGCTTGGTTTATTGGTGGATGATGGCTTGCTTGGTCTTTTTGGGACTTTCGGAGACGTTTTAGGAGTGCTGATAGGACGTTGTTGGAAGAGGTGAAAGCTGGGTTTCCGATTATGCTAATAGGCCTATGGACATCTGTGCTTGCGAGGTGGCGGTTGATGCCCGCGCGCAAAGCACAGTAGCCAACTACTGAATACTGTGTCCCGCTGCTTGTTCGTACTTCCGCGTAAAAACGTCTGAGCAGATCGTCTAGATTTTCTAATGTTATGCTTTCCCAGGAAATCATTATTTCATTGTGAGTTAGCCATTGCTGAAAGACGGAGACTGCCCATTTTGTGTTTTTTACAGTGTTTTCTTCTTGTCTTTCATTTTCTATTTGGTCTAACTGTAGATCGTTGATTGAGACAAAGCGTTCACTTACTTGTGCTTTTTCTATTTCTTTTTTTACAGGACGACTTCTTTTGATTTTCTGTGGTGGCTGGTCATCTTCTGTAAGTATGTTGTGCCACTTTAAGATATTTATTAGGTCGAAGTTTGTTGATATTTGGTCTGACATACTTATTTTTTTTAAACTGATATGAAGTACTTGATTGAAGTGGTCAGCTGGGCTGCAGGATATGGGCAAGTACAGTGGTCAGCTGACTGGCACTTCTTACTTGCTGGTCATCTATTGAAACTTAATGTACCCCTATCTTGAGGGTACTGACCAATCAGATGGCAGCAAGTAAGCAGCCCATTTTCTAATCTCTATATAATTAATGGCTTCCTCTTTTTTCCATAAGGAAACCATGGCATAATTTGCCATTATAAAGGAGGGTTTATAATGGCAAACATGCGCATGGTTTCCCCCTCTCTGCGCATGTGCCTGCTCGAACTCCTCGATTGCTGTCCTTCCCAAACCACAAACCCAACGTGAAGAGAAACTGCCTTGGACACTCGGCAGTAAGTAAAATATAATTTAAATAAAATGTACCGCATTGCTGCCGGATCGATCATCCCTCACAATACTGTGGAGAAAAAAAATGTTTTGAATAAGAGAAAGCCGACCGCCTGCCATGACGGAATCGGACAACAGTGGCACAGCAGCCTTTTTTATTTTATATAATTGCTGAGACGAAAAAGAGAAACCCAACAATTATCTAAAATAAAATATGTATCTGGGTGTGTGTAAACTTGAATTTACATACACCCTTGGGGTTAGATGCGTCACATAAACCCCTTGACCTTTGCTCTCAGGGTTTATGTAGCATCAAACCCCTCGGGTGTGTGTAAATTCTCATTACACACCCAGACCCATACTAATTCTATATTTATTCATTTAGGATGTTAAACCATGCAGTACAGTTTGTCTGATATCTGGCTTCCTGTTTGGCATTCAATTTCATGGAGTTCACAAAGGGAGTTCATGGGGTTGTGCTTTAGCATTCAGTTGATGGGGTTTACGGGGTGGTGCATGAAAGTGAATGGAGTTAAGTTTCGAAGAAAGCACAACTTTGCATTTCCATTTGTTGCTTTAAAGAATGTAACTTGTACATTATTGTAGTTTTTTTGCAATTCATTTCCTTTCTTTAAGATAGATAGCTACTGTATAGTATAGTGTCTTAGTGCTCGCTTCTTGAAGGAGGTAATTCATATGCTGTAGTTATTGCCTCTCTGTTTTTGTTTTTATTGTGCTCCCCACAACCCAAACCCAATAGACCAACTTAAGGTAGCTGGTTCATTCCACTAGGGTGTCATACAGACGAGGTACACTGATGAGTCCTGGTAAGACGAAACATGTGTCTGTGTCTTCTGTTGGCACCATTTGCAGACTGTGTGAGAGGCCTTTCAGCACCATGCATTCCTGCTTAAAGTTGAACCAGCATAGCATTTTGTGGTGATTTGCATATACAGCCCATGATGTTTTGCATTACAGGGGTATGTGTGATTTTATATTTCTTTGAAACTTGGCTTCCTGGCCAATGCCCTTTCGGGTAGCCCTTGTATCAGTGCTTACTCACCAAGATTATTTGTCTTTTATGTGTACGATGCCAGATAAGCAACTTGCTTTGTGAGTGACCCTGTGGATTATGCATAGTGATGTGCAGTGCTCCAGATCACAAGTGGCCTAAGGTACATAGAAACATATAAACATAGAATTTGACAGCAGATAAGGACCGCTTGGCCCATCCAGTCTGCCCATTTCTCTACCTAATGGATAAGCTGCAGATCCTAGTTAATCAGCAGCCTACTTCTTCCTGCCCCCACCCCCTAGAATTGCCTTATGACTGTCCCATGCATGCTTGAATTCCACCACTGTTTTTGACTCCACAACCTCCTCCGGAAGGCCATTCCATGCATCCACAACCCTCTGTGTGAAAAAATACTTCAGCAAATTACCTCTGAGCCACCCCCATCTTCAAATTGTGCCCCTTGTTCTTGCACACCTTTTTTGAAAGATGCTACCCTTTTGGACTTTATTGATTCCCTTGAGGTACTTGAAAGTTTCTATCATGTCCTCCCTCTCCTCCTTTCCTCGAGGCATACATATTAAGCTCCTTAAGTCTCTTCATATGTCTTCCGCAGACCCTGCACCATTTTAGTTGCCCTCCTCTGGACAGCTTCCATCCTGTCTATGTCTTTGCAGAGATTGGGTCTCCAGAACTGCACGCAGTACTCCAGATGGGGTCTGACCAACTGTCTGTACAGAGGGATAATAACTTCTTGTTTTCTACTAGTGATGCCTCTCCCTATGCATCCCAGTATTCCCCCAGCCCTCCTTGCTGCCCTCTCACATTGCTTGCCCACCTTTAGGTCATCTTATACGACTACCCCCAGGTCCCTTTCCATTTTTGTTGTTGCTAGTATCTCACCCCACATTGTGTACTCTTCCCCTGGGTTTTTGTTTCCCAGGTACATTACCTTGCACTTCTTAGCATTGAATCTAAGCTGCCATACATTTGACTATTCCTCTAACCTTGCCAAGTCCGTTCTCATCCTTTCCACCCCACCTTGTGCATCAACTCTGTTGCAGATCTTTGTGTCATCTGCAAAGAGACATACTTTTCCTTCTTGTCCCTCTGCAATGTCGCTTATAAAGACATTGAAGAGGACCAGTCTAATACTGAACCCTGCGGTACCCCACTAGCAACCCCCCTTTCTTCAGAGTGGACTCCATTTACTATTACTCTCTGTGTCCTATTCTCCAGCCAATTCTTTACCCAGGCTGTCATCTTGGGACCCACTCCCAGGCTGGCTAACTTGTATATTAATCTTTTGTGTGGGACTGTGTCAAATGCCTTGCTAAAGTCTAGGTAGGCCATGTCCACAGCCCCTCCCTGATCTACTACTTTGGTCACCCAGTCAAAGAAATCTATTAGATTCGTCTGGCATGACCTTCCTGCTGCGAATCCATGCTGGCTTTGGTCCTGTGCCCCTCTGGCCTCTAGATAATCGACAATTCTTTCCTTCAGAAGTGATTCCATCATTTTCCCTACCACTGAGGTTAAACTAACAGGTCTGTAGTTTCCTGCGTCTGCCTTGCTCCCACTTTTGTGAAGGGGAATCACATCTGCCCTCCTCCAGTCCTCAGGTACCACCCCATCCTCCCATGATTTGTTAAAGAGGGTAGTCAGTGGTGTCACAAGTTCTCCCCTTAGTTCTTTTAGAATTCTGGGATGAATCCCATCAGGCCCCATTGCTTTGTCCACCTTCAGTTTTAAGAGTTCTTTCAGAACCCTTTCTTCTATAAATGGCTGGTATCAACTTCTGTATCCAGAGTGTTTCTACTGTTTGTTTTGGGTACCTCCCTCTTCCTTTGTAAATACTGAGCAAAATATTTGTTTAGTATCTCTGCCTTTTCACAGTCACCCTCTGCCCACCCTCCCTCCCCTTATTAAGCCTCACTATCCCTCCCTTGGTCTTTCTTCGCTCCCTGATGTACCTATAAAAGGTTTTATCCCCCTTCTTAACCGAGCTGACTATCTTTTCCTCGGTCTGGGCCTTTGCTGTTCTGACTGCCTTCCCAGCTTCCTTTTGCTTTAACTGATACAATTCTCTGTCCTGCTCCTTCTGTGATTCCTTGTACTTTCTGAATGCTTTCTTTTTTTCTTGATCCTTCACTGCCACTTCCTTTGAGAACCATAGTGGTTTCTTACATCATTTTGTTTTGTTTATTTGCTTCACACAAAGGCTTATTACCTCTGTGATGGCAGTTTTTATTATTCCCCATTGTTCTTCCACCCCTCCTTCCTGCCCATTTGCTAGTGCATTCCTTAGGCATGCACCCATTTTGGCGCAGTCAGCCCTCCTAAAGTCCAGTACTTTTGCCTTTGTATTACTTGACCCTATTGCTGTGTTTATTGTGAACCATGCTGTTCAATGGTCGCTAGTTCCCAGATGGCTACCCACTTCTACATCTGTGATCCTCTCTTCATCTCCATTTGAGAGAACCAGGTCTAAGATTGCTCCCTCTTGAGTGGGCTCCAATACTAGTTGTCTAAGGCATGCCCCCTGTAGGGCATCTAGAATAACCCCACTCTTCGAAATGGCTGCTGCAACTGCACTCCAGTTAACATCTGGCATATTCAGATCACCCATCAGCAATATCTCCCCTTTTTCTGCCATTCTAAGTATACTTTCTATCATTTCCTTGTCCATTTCCTCCCCCTGAGAAGGGGGTCTGTATACAACCCCTGTGCGGATTGTGGTTCCATTGCCGGTCTCCAAATTTACCCACAGTGCTTCTTCTCCTCCCTGTTTTCCCTTTTGTTCTGTTGCTTTGATTCCTTGCCTTATGTAAATAGCTACTCCTCCTCCTCTTTTACCCTCCCTGTCCCTCCTGTAGATAGTGTATCCTGGTATGTTTATGTCCCAGTCATGGTTTTGTGTGTACCATGTTTCTGTGACTGCCATGATATCCAGATGGTCCTACTCCATCAAGGCCACTAATTCAGGAATTTTGTTACTCAGACTATGGGCATTGGTACTCATTGCTCTCCATTTTTTGATGGCTTTACCTTCTGGTGCAGCATCCCCCACTGACCTTTCTACCTTGGTCTTCTTCTCATTTAGTACCCTGTTTTGTAGGGAGAGGCTGGGATTTTCCTGTTGCTTATCAGTGCCTCCCCCTTGACTAGTTTAAAAGCTTGTCAATGAAGCATTTAAACCGATTGCTCAAAAAACTTGTTCCCTTCCTAGACAGATGCAGACCATCCTGCCAGTATAGGCTGGTGTCCCTCCAGGTGGAACCCCAGTCCCCATTGAAGCCAAACCCCTGTTCTCCACACCATTTTTTCAACCATTCATTAAACCGCATGGTGCAAAGTACCCTCACCTCACTCATGCCATTGACAGGCAGCACCTCTGAGAAGGATACTGTGTGTGCTACTTGTCTTAGGCCCCTCCCCAATTCTAGAAAGTCCTTCTGCACTGCTCTAATCTCATGTTGAGCCAAGTCATTTGTCCCTAGGTGGACAATGACATCCAGCTCAGACTCCCGTACAGCTATTCTCGTGATCCTGAGGATGCGCTTCCTCTCCCTCCAAGCCATGGCACCAGGCAGGCACCTTACTTCAGTTTTCCCTGCTCCCCCCAGTTCTATCCCCCTAATAATTGAGTCCCCCACCAGGAGCTGCTTCCTTTCCTTGTGGTGTCCTCTGCCTCCTTCCTGTGGGGCTCCCTTGTGATACTTGTCCTCAGCCTCCTTAGTCTCCTCTGCGGGTGCATCCATAGGGGATCTATGCTCCCCCAGAATGGTGTATGGATTGTGGAGTGGAATAACTGACTGGGTGTGCCTCTGTTCCACCATCCTCACCCTCCCTGAGCCCACTGTGGTCCAACTGCTGTGCTTTCTTTGCAACCTCTGAGGTAGTGGTGGTGGCTCTGGTGCTCCCTGGATGTGGGAGGTTCCCTTCCTACCGTCCAGTGTGGCCTGGGGGAAGGTTCCCTTACTACTGTCCAGTGTGGTCTGAAGACAGGCAACTTCCTCCATCAGGGCAGAGAGTTGTCTGCAAATAGGGCAGCATCTCAGCCTCCAGAAAGACTCCCGGAAGACTGCTGCCTCACAGCCATTACATTGCACTACTCCCCACATGTTTATCTACTTTTTTGTGTGTGTGTGTTTGTGTGTGTGATTGGTTTGTTATATAGAAATATATATATTATACAATGTGTATGCTTATATTGTCAGTGCAGTGTGCTAGAGAGGATATGACAGTGATATGCACCTTGCACTCTTGAGGAAATGATGTCAGAACCCCAGGTATAAAGGAACTATTTCCAGGGGTGGGTGGGGTGAGGGTGGAAGGGGTTGGGCCGAAACTGTGCCCTCACAAAACAATCAGCTAAGAGCTCTGACCCACTGCTACGATGAGTGCCTTCCTGTCAGCAAGATACCCTACACAACAATTTGAAAGAGAAAATACCCTGTTAATCAAACAGAGAAAAATCCAGACATCCAAGTCAGACACAGGTAAAACCTCCCCAGCCCCAAAACAGCCTGGTGATTTGTGCTCTGAAAGCAGTCAGCCCCAAAATAAGTCAGATGTGCTTTAAACTCTTCCTGCACTGAAAATCTTAAGAATTGTAACAAAGACTGTCTTTTCCTGATAATTTTAAGTTCCTTATTTCACCTTTCAGTTAGAAGTAGCCTCCACCTGCAGAATATCTGCTACAAACCAAAGACAATTGTAAGGTTCACCTCCCTCGGTTGTGAGTACAACTCGCTTTCTTGCAAATCCTATGTTCAGTATTGCAGCTTCCAGCCAGAGGTAGTTTTACTTGAAAAATATTAGCTGTTCTGATGAATTTGCTATAAAACACTTGCTTATAATACAATTGTTCTCAGGTCTGTTACCAAAGCTATTGACTGATAAGTAGCTATGATGTAAGCACTTCCTGCTAAAGTCTGGAATTTCCTTTTAAGGCACACAAAGATAAACACAAAAAAACAGTTTCCACCCCCTAGAGAACTTGTCTGGGTCAAATACACAACCTGTACCTGCACTTATTTCAGGATTTATGACAAATTCTTAGCCCAAGGTTTAAACTCTTCCTGCACTGAAAATCTTAAGAATTGTAACAAAGACTGTCTTTTCCTGATAATTCTAAGTTCCTTATTTCACCTTTCAGTTAGAAGTAGCCTCCACCTGCAGAATATCTGCTACAAACCAAAGACAATTGTAAGGTTCACCTCCCTCTGTTGTGAGCACAACTCGCTTTCTTGCAAATCCTATGTTCAGTATTGCAGCTTCCAGCCAGAGGTAGTTTGACTTGAAAAATATTAGCTGTTCTATTTTAACCAGGAGAGCAGGCAATATAGTGTAGTGGTTTAAGGCTCTGAGCTGCAAACCTGGAGACCTGGGTTTGAATCCCACAGTTCCCACTTGCATGCTGTGTGATCCTAAGCAAGTCACTTAACTTCCTTGTGCTCCCCAGTTGCACTGTAAACAAACTTTCAGCTTAGTGTGACTGTCATAAAAACATAGAAACTGTAGGCAGATAAGGATCACTAGGCCCATCCAGTATGCCCGTAGGCCCTATACATTGTATATGGCCACTGACCCTATGTGATTAATGGCTTGTCATCACTCCCTCCCCTCTCAGGCTTCCCTTGTGCCTGTCCCAAGCATGCTTAAACCCCTCCACTGTGCTTTCCCCCACTACTTCCTGTGGCAGACTATTCCCTGTGTCGACTACCCTTTCTGTGTAGGAAAATGTCCTTACATTATCTCTTAATCTACCCCTTTCCAAGTTCATATTGTGCACCTTTGTTCTAGTATTCTCCTGGTTAAAAAAAATGGTAGCCTCACCCCTTTTTGGTCATCCAACATGTGCCTGGACATATTTGTTTTCCTTTTTTCATTTGCAAATATCATGGCCTGTTTTACAAATTTTTCACTTCAGGTTTTCAGTGTGGGCAGTTTGCTGCCTCACCTCATGGCCTCATGATTGTCACCTTGTAATTGTGACACAAAATATATTTTTGGGGTCAACCACCAAAAATAGATTTGGGGTCAGATTTACACAGCTGGGCAATGGATGCAAGGGAACCCATGGATGTATGTTCCCATGGATGTATGTTTTTCTAAGATTCTATTTATTTGGACTGCAGAAAGGCATTTGATATGGTACTGCACAAGGATATTTAGCCAGGATTGTTGCTCTTGCTATGGAGGACAGAGTTTTTAAGTGGTTAAGATGCGCAGTTTTTGATGAGAGATGGAGGAGTAGAGTAAATCAGTTTGTATCAGAGTGGGGAGAAGTGACCAGTGTAGTTCATCAGGAGTCTGTATTAGAGCCATTTTGATTAGTCTTCTGTCTACTGTATGTCAGGAACATGGGTAAAGATATTGAAGTTATGTTTGCATATGATACGTAGCATGGGGTATATTGTAGCTGTGACAAAGGGTCAGAGAGAGAATATGTGGCAGAACCTGGAAAGGGAGGTGGCATGGGTAGACAGATGCAAAGTGAAATTTAATTTTGAAGAGTACTCTGTTTTTGGAAAAAAAGATACCAAGGCAAGATACCACGTGATTGGGAGTATCTTAAGGCTATAGAACTGGAGAGACATGGGATTTATCTTAACCAACAAGCTGAAGTAAAGGGCACAATGTAAGCAGGTGGTCAGTGGCCACCAATTGTTGCCAGACAATGGGGTGTCAAATTTGTAAGCAGAGCATGGGAGATTGTCTTTATATAGATCACTGCAGAATCACACTTGGAGTATCACTGGCAGTTCTGGGTACCATATAACTGAAAGAAAATGGCAAAGGTGGAGAATGTCCAAAGATCTCATTGGTGGCTGAACTATCAGGAGACATTAACAATCAATAGCAAACGTTACATGAATTTTCTTTTTTCACAGGTGTTTCCTATGGCAGAGTAATAGGCAAGACAAATTTTATTTATATGGTACCCAATCCCTGAGGCTCTGGGTGCCTCACATTAAAACAGGTAAGGTCAGAAAGAGGTCAGCACAACATATGCGTGTTATAAAACAAGTATAAAACAACAGTGATAACAGTAATAAATAATTCTCAGCATAATTAAAACTTATGTAATTATACAGGTCAGTCGCCCTCATCGGGAAAGGTCAGATGGAATAAGTGAGCCTTTAGTCCCTTTTTGAACAGTGCAACTGTCGGGGCCACCCTGATACCAGCTGGAAAGGTGTTCCACAGCATCAGTCCCATGACACTAAAGGCATGGTTGCCAGACGTTTTGAGCTGAACTCTGGGAACATCAAGGTCCTTAGTTGAGGAACAGAGGGAATGGACAAAGGTAGCAGAGGTGTAAGGAGCTCAGCCAGATAGCCCAGGTACAGCCAGTATAGGAAATAGTAGGTGAGCAAGCCCACCTTGAAGAGGTTCCTCCGCCTGACAGGCAGCCAGTGCAGAGCCTGCAGGACTGGGGTTACATGACTGGACGTATCTGGGCCAGTCAGCAACCAAGCCACTGCATTCAGCCAGCAGAGGGCCCCTCCAGTGACCCTGCAGTAAACAGCATTACAGTTAACAAGTCTCGAGGTAACAAAGGTATGCACCAGTGTCAGCAGGTCTTTGGGCAGAACTAGGGGCTTAATCCTGGTGATATTCCTCAAGCGGTGAAAAACACTTTTGACAACAGATGATGCCTGAGCTTCAAGTTTCAATCTGCTATCTAGGATGACACCAAGATCCTGCACCCTAGGGGACGCCATCAATGGAGCAGATACCAGACATAATCCTGTACTCACTCCAGAAGCACTCCCATCGTGCCTGTGACCCAGCTCAATCACCAGTACCTCCATCTTGTCTGGGTTCAGTTGCAATTGGCTGGAGGACATCCAGTCATTGATCTCAGCCAGGCAGTTGTTAATCATTTCCATGGCATTGTGTGTTCCAGGGGCAAACAACAAATAAAGTTTGGCATCATCTGCATAGCAGTGAAAACCCACACTGTAATGCTGAATGAGCTCTCCTGGGGCAGCATATGGATCGCAAATAGCATTGGCTACAGGATCAAACATTGAGCTACTCCACATGACAGGGGCTTCAGGGAGGAGGAGAAGTTCTCCATCACTATCTGCTTCACCTTGCCAGAGAGATAGGACTCAAACCAGTTTATTATGGTTCTGGCGAGTCCACAGTACTTTCAAAGGCAATCAAGAAGCACAATGTGCTTCACAGTATCAAAAGCTGATGAGGGATCAAGGGGAACAAGAATTGACCTGTTTCTTCTATCTCTAGCCCAGAGGAAGTCATTATGCACCCTAATTATTGCTGTTTCAGTGCTATGCCTGGCTCTGAAACCCAACTGAAGTGGCTTGTAGATATCAAAAGACATGAGATGTTCTTTGCGCTGATGTGCCACTATTTTCTCAACAACCTTACCCAAAAATAAGCTTCAATATCACCTCAATGACCTCAGCCACCTCCACAGGTTTAAACTCATCCCAGACTGATGGAGTGCATCTGCCCATCCCAGGCTGAACACTGTGAGGCAAAGCTTTCCTCACTGATGGGATTAACGATCAGATGGAGGACACCCTGTCAGAGAAAAACAGAGGAAACTACTCACACAAAGTGATTGAAAAGGCTTTTTTTCAGCTGTAGGCAGACTGGATGTGAAAGTCTGTCCACAGTCCAAAAAAGCTGAGATGGTCTGTTTTTCCCTGCAGCAGTTTTGGTAATCATGGTAATAAGCATGCAAGGCTAGCTTGCCCTCCTCCAACAGGGTTCTCCTCCAGCAATGCTCCAACTTCCAACCCCTGATATCCATCACCTTGAGATCCCCATCAAACCAAGGGGATCTCAAATGAGAAGATCTGCATCATATATGGACCAGTGTGATGGCATTGAGTGCTTCAGAGACCACCTTATTATAAGCGGCCACTGTCTCGCCCATGCCAACTGCACATGTAGCGTCTACTCTAGATAAATCCGTTATTGCCAGCAGTCCCTCTGGGAACAATCCTGTCAAAGGGTGAAGGCTAACCATCTCAACAGGGGAAGGTCTTTCGGGGGGGACCCCAAACAAGAACTCCACTGTACAATGATCAGACCAAATGACCTGATCAGTCTTGAGGTTTGCGACCTCAAGCCCCAGCGCGATCACTAGGTTGAGCATGTGACCATGGTGATGGGTCACAGAAGTAACCACTTGTGCCAGGCCCAGTGATGACATCAACTGGAGGAGGTCATAACCAAACTGCAAGGATTCATCATCAACCCAGGCATCAAAGTCCCCCAGAATTAAACATTTGTGGGACTCCAACATCTCATCAATAACAAAGTCTACAACCTCCTGCAGGAAATCCCCTCCTGACCCCTGGAGGGTGGTAAATGAGGAGAATCCTTCAACCTGCACCTGTACCCCCATGCACTGCCACACATTCAAAAGACCTGGCTGATCCCACTGGGTGCACATTGAAGCCCAAGCTAGATCTAAAGTAGATGGCCACACCCCCACACCCACCCCTACATTCCCTCCTTGGGCAGTGCACAATGGAATACCCAAAAGGGTAAATTGAACATTTTAACTAGAATCAATATGTCTCCAGTTCTCTTTCTTTGAGCATGCTGATAGTGTAAGCCCCCCAGATTGGTCCTCATTCAGACAGTCAGCTCAGATTTTTTTCCGAGTCCAGTCAGCCTGTGTCAGTTTTTGATATCATTGCAGGAGTGACGTCCAATAGCCATGCGCATGAAAGTATCCCTGGTGTGTGCCAGCGAATTCACTCCCCCAATAACTAGAGAAGTTTTTATTTCTGTCTTATGACTGTGTGGCAATCTTTTTTTCTCTAACAGAAAAGAAAGATAATATTCTTTTTGCTATCTGAATAGATATAGTGTTAAAAATAGCTGTTTCATCTTGAAGCCGTCATCCGATCAGTATCTGCCTATTCAGTGTTCCTTTTTTTGTTTGTTTTAAACATGATCATTCATTAAAACATACAGCTGTTCTGTGTATAGTAAGTAGAATGTAAAAGGTCATTCTGCAGAGTTTTATTTTTAGATAGTTATATAAATTATATGAAATTGCAGCTATTGAAAAAAAAATCCTCCGTGCTCCTACAGAATGGAAGCGAACAGACCGACTGTCAGCTTCTTCATGTATTGAATGTTTTAACCGCTATTCAGTTCATCATTATGATTTGGGTAAGACTGTCTTATGATTGAGGTTGTGCTGATATTGTTGTTCAGCCAACATGATGAGGATTGTCTGCATTTCAAAGCAATCCTGGGTAAAAAGATTAGTAGCCCATGGAGCCAGGACCTATTACTTGCCATTACACACCCTCATGGTAGGGGCTAATATTAGTACAGTGCCTATTACAGTTTGCTGCTTTCTTGCCTTTCTTTGCTGCTGATTGCCATACTGTCTTTGATCACATTGCTGACCCAACCCACCGCCAAACCAAACCTCTGAGGAGGGCGACTTGACTGCCTCCTGGTCCTGCTTTAGTGCTGGTGGAGGTGCTGCTGCCAATTGCTTGCCATCAGCAGAAAGTTCTGTATCACTCTTTGTAACACGCTTTTCCTTTGGTGATTGCAGATTTCTTTATCATTACCTGCCGATCACTGCTGTGTGAACACCAGAACACATCTGAACACCATAAATTGCTTTATTTATGGTCCCCATGTCAGTAGCAGCAGCTGGGATGAAGCTAGCACAAATAAGCATGGATTCTGCATGTGATTCTTGCCTGGAAGATATATATCAACGTGCAAGGAGATAGGGAAAATGGAGATGGCAGCAGCAACAAAGTACTGACTGACTGAGACTCCAAATTCTAACTCTGAAATTAATTTAAAATTAAAATTTGTAAGCCTAGAATAGTTACTTAAAAAGTAGCTGAGCATTTGGTACAATATCTCCGGTTTGGAGCACTATGTAAAATTAAATAGTGCTTTTGGGGGGAAGGATATGAACTGATAAGCAAAGTAACCCTCAGTAGGCACTGAAGTATTTCATAGGAGGAAATAGTTGAAAGTGGCTTTACACACCATCCTGTTACATTACTTTAATTGGCTTGAGTTGTTGGCCACTGGTCAGCACTTTAGAATGAGTAAATAATTTTGGCAGCCCAATGCTACATGTAAGCAATAATACCCTCCAGGGTGGGCTTTATTGAGAAATACCAGACTGCCCAGGGGAGTAATGAGGCATGATGCCACAGGTGCAGGATGTTATAGCCCCTGGAAGGTCGGGTATTTCCCAATAAAGCCCACCCTGGGGGGTATTATTGGGCTTAGAAAATGGGCTACTGTATTAAGTTTTAAAAAAAATAATAATTTTCATTTTTAAATGGTAAAACTTTTAACTGTTCCATTTATTGCTTAATAAAATAGGTCCTTCACCTGCATTAGAATGGTATTTTTTTTAACTAAGGAGTTTTGTGTTACTGGAGCCTCTGTAGTTGTGGAGCTGGTTGTCATGGTAACCCCACCACCACACATGCACACAAGCAGGGCTTATGTTTTACTTTTAGATTACTTTTATTTTCATTCATTTTTTTAAATAAATTTTTTCCATTAACTATAGCTTTCGGGTAGGAGTACACCTCCGATGGGCTACTGCAGTATGTTGCTATAGTGAAACAGCAGGTCAGGGCTTGTATTCATGGAGGAGGAGGATGGTAGCAGAAAAAAACCTGACTATTATTGTCAAAAGCAGATAGCTTTCATTTATTTATTTTTGGGTTCCGTGTGCAGTGGGGAACTGAGGTTTGATCGATCAGGACAATCAGGCCGAGGTTCAGCAGCAGCAGGTTCAAGTGTGGTATTAGCAAAGAGAGAAAGAAAATGGTGACAAGAGCAGGAAACAGATTTCTCTCTGTCTTTATGTAGTTTTGTTGGGCAGGGGAGAGAGAGAGTCTTGGCAGGGCTACACTTACAATGTTTGAGCGATCAGGAGAACAGGTTGAGGATCAGTGGCGGAGTCCTTTAACTTCTGTTTCCGAGATGTGGAGACGCATTTCCCACTTGTCAGAATTTGTACATTGGACTGCTTTTAAAGGACCATGAGCTGCGATTTGACCTGGCAGATCAGCTCACTTGTTAGGGATGTATATGTATTGTTGTTGCAGACAGTCATTTTTTTACTACTTTTTTCCTTACCTTTTATTTAAGTAAACTGAGACGAAGGGGGGGGGCACCAAGTCGCCACTAAGCGAGAGCAAAAAAATGGCGGCTAGTCACTTTGAAAATTCAGGGTGACCAATGATAAGTGAAGTAATGGGGCACCCCAAATTGGCACTTCTTTTACACTGGGCGTCTATTGAAAAATAAATGCATGCTGATCGTGGCTTTCAGCCAGTAAACATGCTTTATTTTTAAAGCCTATTTTCTAAGCATTTTTTATTCATTCTAAAGAGCTGGCCACTGGCCAACTACTCAAATCAACTACAGTATGGGAGTAGGGTGGTGTGTAAAGCCATTTTTCCACTGTTTCCTCCTATGAAATACTTATGATGCTGCCCTGTGTAAGAAAAACAAAGTGCTCACAGCAGGTTAGGTCTGTAATTTTACAGCAACATTTTGTTTTATTTCTACCAAGGCTCCTTACATATGTATAAGTCCCCACCCTGTTATCAACTCCATTTGCCTCCCTCCATCCTGAATGCTGTCCAAAAATCTCACAGCAGGTTAGATTATTATTAAAACACCTTTTTCAATCCTCTTCTGACTTCCTGCTTCATTTGCCACCATCCCAATTTATGCTCAAAACCTCCTGATTTCTGCTCAAAACCTCACAGCAGGTTTGTTAATTATTTAATAAGCTTTTAAATCTCCACCTAGTTTTCTGCTCCAATTTCCTCCCTCTGATTTTTGTTCAAATGCTCACAGCTGTGTAGTTTAGTATTTAAAAGGCTTTTTAAATCCCCACCCGATTTTCTACTCCCTTTGCCTCCCTCCTGATATGTGTTTGCTCCAAAAATCACTCACCACTGCTATCTTTCCCTGTTCTCTATGTTCCTGTTCCAGTCACTGCCCTGCTTATTTTGTTTTGGGGGGCTGAAAAGTGTAACATTCCATGCAATGTGAAGCTCATTACAGGTGGGTGTCCACTTTCATTGGCGCCTCAAGAAATGCCAGAAATTACAGTGCAGTCCTGTTCCCACTCCACTTGGATAATAAATCCAACCAGTTGCATAGTTTGGTCACCCATCAAAGGCAAGTCAGTACCATTGATTTGATAGCAACCAAGTGGTAGGATGTGATGTCATACGTAGACATGGATGGGGCTTACTGAAGTGCTGGCTGCACATCAGATACTGGTATGGAAAGCAACATCCAACATAAGACCAAAGATTCCTGAAATGACTTTGAAATGAATTTTTGTGGGTTAGTGTGATGCAGCATTACCATTACTATTACCTGACTCTAGTGCTTCATGACAAGTTATCTGTCTTTTATGTAAAGAATAATCCATGGTTGGGTGAGCTGGAAATATTGCAATCACAGAGAGCCATATGTGGGTTCTGAGGCACAAGATGCAGCCAAGGACCTTCAACCACTCAGTATGTTGGGCTGTTGAAGCACTGGCATATACCAACGGTAGATTATTACATGTATAACCTTTGTAAAAAGGTCTAAAGTTTTATAAATGTATTTGTTAGCTTATGTTGTGCTCTGCATGCTCTCTTTCTCTTGAATCTCAGCACCTCTCTCATTGGGCTGCTGTCCCCTTTTTTAATATTCTTTATTGATGGAGGAGACAGAACAAGCAGCCTACACAATATCAATATATTTGTCACTGCAAGATTTAAATAGAGCATTTTATAAAACACAATTTCTTTTTGCATTTAGTTATCTTATTATGCCTCCAGACACTACTCCTTCAAATTGAGCCCATATCCTATTAAATGCATTGAGATCTTTATTTAGTATGTGGTGCATTGCCTCCAGTGTTATTTTATATCACATGAACTAGAACTGTATTTGAGTTTATGAGGGATCTGGGGTTTCTATTTTCATAAAATACATTTTAGGTCAGTTAAAGTCATATTGAATCAGAACAGAGGTTTCTTTTGTTGGTGTTGTATTATTTAGCCCAAGTCCAAGTAAAATGGTAACCTGCTGGCTAGCTGGATCCATCAGTAACCTGTTAAATAATTAGAAATAGTAAGAAAATAGATTTTTTAATCTGGTCATCTCGTCCCTCACTCGCGATGCACGATTGTGATCAAAGAATCTCGGAATCAAAGAATTTGCAGGCTCATGATCAAAGAAATTGCACACTCATGATCAAAGAATTTAAAATGCTGAAACGTGAGCTTTTCACCGATTTGAACCTAACCAGTGGCATGCCTCACTAGAACAAAGCTCCTTGATTGAAACCCACCATCATTTGTGTCCCTAGCTGACCCCTGAGCTGAGACATTTGTGTATTTAGGTCACAATGCAAGATCGTGATCAAAGAATCTTGCGATCAAAGAATTTGTAGTTTCGCGATCAAAGATCGTTAGTGAACCACGATCAAAGATTTTAAAAGATTATAACTCTATTTTTTTGACTGATTTGGATGAAACCAAAGGCATGGATCAATAGAACAGAGCCACCTGGGTAAAACCCATCCAAGTTTTGCTTGAGAAGTGACCCCTGAGTCAAGATATTTGTGTTTTTCCCATCGGAAAACTAAAAACAAGATGGAGGACCTCGCAATCAAAAAATTTTACAAATTCTCGGGGACAAAGATTCTTGAACCACGAGGCTGCAAATTCTTTGATCACCAGGCAGAACCAGATGGCCAAAACCCCATTCATATCAATTTTCCCATTGACTTATAATGGGAACTTCAAACTAGCATAACTTTTGAATGCCTTAATATTTTTTCACCAAACAAAAAGTGGCATGTTCGGCCACCGAAGCTCTTTCAATCAAGCAAGCCATCTCACAGAGTGGCACACTACATGACAGCCATGCAGGGTCACATCTAAAATCCCCAAAGCTGCCTCCAAAAATGGATAATTTTGCATTTTTCAGTGTTTTCATAGTCAAAGAACATAAGTCAGACCAAAACAAAATTTGGCAGATCAAGAGATCTACCATGGCCCACCACGCATACCAAATTTCAGGCAAATCTGTTGAATGGATCCAAAGTTATTAATGTGCAAAATGTTGACTTAAACATAGACGTGACATCTGAACCCTAACTATAGTGGCACAATCGTATACTATTAAATATATATATATATATATATATATATATATATATATATATATATATATATAATGTGTTTAATAGAGTACAGATAACAAACACATGTGTCAGACATCCTAGTACCTGCTCACATCTTGGACAGTTATTATAGTATTTGGATTTATTCTACTAGGTTTCTATGGTCTGTAGCATATCACATTTATAACACTAAAATAAATTTGCAACATTTTGTATGAGATGGGCTGCTTTTCTCTCAAAGTGCTGCTTTGCCTTCTTCCTTTCTGTCTGTGACCTTCTCTCAACTCCTATCCCCTCCACCTATGTCCTCCACATCTCTGACTACTGCTCCTTCAGCATTCTTCATCCCTGCTGGCACAGAGAAAATAAGCTCAACTCCCATTTAAGCAACCATTCAAGGCATACAAATTTCAGTTTTAATTTAATTTCAGGGTTAGAAATTGGAGCCTCAGTCAGTACCTTACTGCTGCTGCTGCTGTAATCTATGTCTACCTATCTGCTTGCATGTTCAGAAATCTCTTTCAGTCAAAAATCATATGCAGAATACATGCTTACTTGTGCTTGCTCCAATCCACTTGCTGCTATTGATGCGGGGCCCATTAAGCGAAACAATTTTGGTTTCCTGATTCAAAAACCAAGATTGGGTTGTCTGAAACCAGGCTATGCAGATTCACAAAACCTGACTGGTAGGTCAGTACTTCAGAAAAAAATTAAAAAATCTACACATTTAGATGATTTCTTTCTTTACACTTTTTGCTGCAATCATAAAAGGCAAAAAGCTGAAAATGTTGGTGCCAGTTGAAGCTGCTGGAAATGTGAAACAAGCAAAAGAACATCAAAATAATAACCAGTTTTCAAGCATGGGAGAAAAAATATGAAACATCATGACTCTGACTCATATGTCCGAAATTCCATTGTGAAATAAAACTGCTCTATAGTTATTAACAGTGTTTTTTTTTTCAATTTCATATTGCTAACAAAAGTAATACGTATTAGAATCTGACTATAACATTTCCAAACAGTATACAAAAAAGAAAAAAAAATGACACATTATAAAATGTCCTTCCCTCTCCCTCAATTGATGTAATTGAACAGCAGCGAGCAATAAAATATGACAGTGTGATGGTTAGTAGCATGATCACTGCAGCCAAGTGGTTTAATGAAGCATGAGAATGCTGGTCTACTGCCTTTTTGTCCTTTGAATTGCAATAATTAAAGTACTACCCACACTGTGGAGTGTCTTATTGCATTAATCAAGTGGTAATTAACACTGAAAAAAAATAATCAGGCACAAAATATATGCATCTATACTAAAATAATGTTTCCTTATGAGTCAAAATGCCTAAGGAGAACTAGTCACAGTACTAGACATGGTGATGAGTCAGTTGGGGATGGCGTATTTTATAGTGTGTTGTATTACTATTATTTGTTTGTTTTTACTTTTTAGAAAATGTTCTTTTTGTTTACATTTAATTCAAATATAACAAAAACAATGAAACACTCCTGGGTGTGAGTAGTACTTTGATTACTGTAATTCAGGCAGTGGTAATGCATTTTTACCAGTGGTCTTATGCCTCAATATTCCCCAGAGTGTATTGATCACACCACTACCAACACCTTGTTGTGCTTGATTGCTTGTTTATTAAATACAGTGGTATATGGGTTCAAATGTTGCACTTGTTATTAGATAAGTTTTGAGAAATTACAATTATTTATATGATTTATTTTTTATTTTTTAAATAACACCAAGGTGAAAGAATAGATATGGACAGTGATAAAGTACATAGAGAATATGATGGCTCCATACACAGCAACACAGATGTTCTACTGTATGACTTGATGCAGTTATTCATGCAAGTCAACAGACACATTCCAGATTCAGCAACACAAAATAATGATGAAGTAGTCCCTCAGGCCAATGTAGAAGACCGATGTGTACTTCCAGCTATCTTAGCTTTTGTTTTAAACTGGTTTACTGAGTACTGTAATACAATGTGACTTCATAAGTGTATTACTTTTAGAATGATTGATATGGCTGTAATTTAGTTTAATTTCCTATCTGCGTCTACTTATGGCAGAATATATGTATCAATAAGTTAGATGGTAGGCTGTCTGGTTTTGCAAAGAGAATGCATGTGTGACGTGACCATAACTATTAGTGAGATTATTCCATATAGTACTCATATACTATAGCATCATCATGAAAGATATGTTATACCCATTTAAAGAGTGCAGAGGACTGGTGGTAAGGTTGGGGAGCATGGGGGGTGCAGAAAGATGAAAGTTTCATGACTGTTTACATAGAAAGTTGTCTAAGTAGTGCGACGAGGTTGGTAGTTCTTGTTCATGTATATGTGGCATTAAGATTGCAACATTATCAAGACACATTATTATAATAGCCTTTTAAGGCTATGTTTGGTTTTCACAATTATATTAAGAGATTATTAAAATCCATAATTGTATTCTTGATTACACTGTGAATGACTCATTCTTTTACTATTAAGTACATGAATATAATTGTGCTCTTTTTGGTAGTTGTACTTGTCATTGCATCAACATGCCATCAGCAACTGAGAACATATGCTGTAATTCATACATTGCAGTATGCTGTGTGAAGAAAGAATTTTAAAAAGTTAAGCATATTACATAACATCCAGGATTCAGATCATGCTGTATGGATCAAAATGTGCTAAGATCTAACTTGAATGAATTTATTTATCTATCAGGAAGGGTCAATTGGTGATGAAGTAACTATTGATGAGTAATTTAATTATCAAAATTCCAACTAATATTTAACTTGATAATTCCTTACTTTCTCATGTGTATTACACTTATGAGAGTGCCACATCTGCTGTTAAGAATTGTGGCTGCATGGTCTTTCTCAGACTCAACCTGTAATACTGCTGCAAGTTCATTGAATACTCCAGTAGTAGCAGTTACTGTGCTTATACATTCTTTTTTTTTTGGGGGGGGGATCTTCTTCTCTTTTGAACCAGTTCAAGTATATAAAAGTGCTTCTTGCTCAGGGCCACATGCTCACCCCTCTATGTCACCAGCTAAACACATCTTACTTTATTAACAGTAAATGGTAACTGTGGTCTTTCCCTTACTGACAGAAATAATGATATGTAAGCAGTAAGGAATGATGGGGCACTGGTTGTGTAAGCAATAAGTCTGGACAGGAATTTTGTTTTGTTATGTTCACCCCATGGTCTGGGGTGCTGTTGGTGCCTTTTTTCTTATATAAAATTGACCAGTAAGCAACTTTTGAGAAATAAACTCTAAACATTTTAAAAGCCTAAAAAAATATGATACAATGTTGAAAACTCATTTTATATACTGTGTTACCACACTGTCAGCTGCATAGTAAGGTATGAAGTAAAGCCAGACAGTGAGTTAACCATTTACAACCATCACCCTCTGAGTATTTTATTGGTTATATAAGATGAGCATACCTTATTACACTAACTGATATACACATACACACACAAACACTTTTTTAAATAACTTTAATAAAATAATAATTCACAGTTCGGGTTACCATATAAGGAGAAGAAGTTCTCAAACTCAGTCCAGGTAGCATACCATATAATTTGAAGCTCATTTTATGTATACAATTGGATAATGACTCAGTAATCCTCATTATTTTGATGAGCTTTGCCCTACTCATTACTTTTGTCTACTTTTTGAAACAAAAAAATGAAAATTCGAACTTTAACATTGATATATAGCACCATTAGTCGTGGCTTGTTTTAAGCCATTGGTAGTGCTCTCTTAAGGCCATTGCAAGAACTAAGTCTTGACCAATCATAACTCAGGGTTTTTCAGACTCTATCAGTTATAATCTACGAATTCATTCACCAAACCATGAAATGTAAAAAGAATATTGTTAATATTTCAAGATTACTGCAAAGAGTCTGCAGAATTTTACAACACGCCATATGGAGTAAAATTATATAGGAAAAGAGAGAAACTGGTATCCAACAATAAGTCACCAACAGAAAAACTCTTTAGTTTTATCTTATCTTGAAACCACTTGTTGGTGACGTCAGATCATTATGCAATACCGGGTGATTCTATAGATAGAAGTACATGTCTGAACTGAGTTAAAGGCACATTGAAAACTGCACAGTAATGGGTATTGGCAGAACCATTTAATATCAATTTGTAGATTGTAAAGAGTCTTTGCTCGGTACATTACCAAATAAGTAACATTACTTAATGAATGTGTCTACACATTAGATGCATTTTAATGTTTGTCACTTAAAATTTGCAGAGGTAATCACCATATGGCATACAGATTGTTGGTCATTTGTATCTGTGGTGCACTCAGAAGAGGAAATCGAAGTGTAATCCCCTCTTGTGCAGTCAGGAAAATCAGAGAGAGAGAAAGATTTCCATCAGCTAGCTTTACTGGGTTCAAACAAGCATAAACAGGAAAACAATCAAACCCCTGTTATTAATTGGATTGTATTTAAAATATGTACATTTACAGTATTTTAGAAATTGTTTAATGGAATTAAAGTTATTTCAAATTCTTAATATTGTATTATTCTGCCCTTGTATTTAGTTTGTAAATAAAAAAACTTACAGTTGATGTGTAGTATATTACTATATGAATGATTATATGTTTTTTACACTTCCCTTTTTTGAGGTCATACAATTAAATAAAGACTCATTTCTGAGTTACTAGATATCATTTAACAAATGTTATTGCATGTTTAATTGGACAGAGGTTCATTAAGATTTATTGAAGTGATTTATGGCACTGAGCGGGGTAACTTACAACAAATGATAGGTGATACTGTCGATAGTTCCCTTGCAGAAATCATAATTTTTGTGCAGTCATTATTTCGTGAGAATGGATCATAGTTTGACTCTGACAAGGTGGCCAGCCAATCCCTTCTGCTTCCTGATTGCTTTCTATATCACTGTTGTGATGTGCAGCAAGAAGGGGATCCCTAAGGCATGCCGCATTGAAATGAATGAGGGTACTTTTGACTAGTATTTACGCTTAATTATTAACTGCATTACTTACAGCAAATGATAGGTGATGCTGGTGGTAGTCACTCTGCAGAAATCATTTCACCTCCTGATAGCTTCCAATGCTTATGAACTATAATGAGCAACAAAGGAGATCATGGGGGGGGGGGGTGCATCCGATTAAAATGAATGTTGACATTTTTTTTTCAGTTAACATATTGTGCATTATCATGAAGAGATGGAGAATAATGAAGACCTCTGCTCAACTGACAAGGGCATTGTTGGATGAGCGATGGCCTTTATCAATCTCTATCTCACCATCATAATGTATCAAATACTAATCAAAAATACCCCCATTCATTTCAATGGGACATGCCTCCATGATCCCCCTCTATGAGGATAGAATAAGACCTATGAAGGTAGAATAAGAGGCTTCAATATTTATTTGTATTTATTTTTTTATTGTTTTTGAATTTAGTCTTTGGTAACCAGGTAAGGCCCACTAGGCACAAGTGCCTGTTTTCAGGAGTGACCTGGGAGCATTGGGCAATTAAGTGACTTGCTTAGAATCACACAATATGCAAGTGGAAGTTGTGAGAATCAAACCCAGGTCTGGTCTGCCAGATGTACCAAGCTCATTTACAGCTCGTTACTCTAACCTCTAGGCAATACTGCCATTCCCTATATGTATTCCCTAGAGGTAAGGAGGGAGAGGGGGATATGATTGAGACATTCAAACAGTTCACTAGTGTAGCCCCCCCTTGTAAGCTCTGCACCATTCTAGTTGCCCCCCTCTGCATCACCTCCACATTGTCTACGTCATTAATGAGATGGGACCTCCAGAGCTATATGCAGTACTCCAGGTGGGATCTTACCGGTGTCTTATACTGGGGTATTATTCCCTCCCTCCCTCTTTCTACTGGTGATACCCCTCCCAATACATTAGAGCATTCGGCTAGCCTTTTTCTTTTTTTATACTTCATTTTTATTTAGCACTGGTTAAAAACAGTACATTAAGACACTGGTACAGTCATCAAAATAACCAATACAATTGATAAAGATACATTTCTCATTTCTTACCAGGTGTTACTAGGTAATATTGTTTGAAAGCACTATTTACCAAATACAGGTGTATCCAGGAGTAATTTCCTTATTTAAGGTTTACATTGTATTCATACTGTAGCTGCTACTACCTAGTGCAGGGTTAACCAGAGATTTGATAGAAAGAAAATGGTATTAGTGCAAATAGTTTGGGTAAAAATAAACAATAAAAATCTTAAAAACCATTCAGAACTTAACAAGAAACTTTGTTTGGTCAGCTATTTACCATACAAAATGTTTTAGGTTGACATTGCTGGGCAGTATCCCCATGAGGATAATCTTACCCTACAGCCAGGTCGATGGAATAAAAGGGTCATTTGCAGAAGGGATTGTAGTTTAAATCAGGGTCTTTACTTTATGTTTCTTTCTCATAATAAGGAGAGGATCGGCTCATAACTTCTTACCCCCCCACCAGTAAATCCTATTTTAATACCCACTAATTGTCCAAGGTCAGGCATCCTGGTCATTCAAAACCCACCTGGTCCACCTGTTCATATACACTGTGGGCCTATCCTGGAGGTTATGGGAAATGTTCTCAAAGATTCTAATATGGTCCACAATACTTCTCCATTCAGAGATGGTAGGGGGGATCTCCTGAAGCCATCTCCTGGTTATAGCCTTGTAGGCCGCAACCAACAGTATAGACCAGAGGTATTTCATATCTTTTTGTTTAAGGGACTCCGGAGGAATACCTAGAATCAAATTCTGTGCTGTTAATGGCTCATCAAGGGTTAAAATGTTGGAAATATGATGGTTGACAGTTGACCAGAAGGTTTGAAGTTTTGGGCACCAAAAAAATATATGCACATGGGTTGACACTTCTGTGTCACATGCCCTCCAGCATGCTGAGGAGAGATTGGAGTTTCTTTTAGCCAATAGGTTAGGCATTAAAAAGAATCTTGTTCGAACTTTCCAAACGTATTCACGCCAATTCGGGGATGAAGTAGTGGACCACGTCATCTGCCAGATCTTTGCCCATTGAGGTTGTAATATTGAGAGGTGAAGGTCCTGCTCCCATTTAACTTTGAGAGGCTCCAACATATGCTCTTGCAAGGACACTAAATATTTATATGTATGGGATATTGCATGGTCCCCCCCCCCCCAAGCATTCAGAATTTGCATGTATGGGGATGTATCCTCAAGTATCTGAGAGTGGGATTGTATACGCCTATACTGGGAGTTTATATGATCTCTATTTTGAAAATAGCATAATCTCTTTCCCCTCACCCCATTTAAATTTTATCTTGGCTTCCTTGAAGGATATTATTGTATTTTGCCTAATGAGCTGCCATGGGGCAAAAATTCCTCTATTTGCTTGGGTAGCATACCAGATTGATTCCCTGGCAAGAGGAAAGACTGGGTTATTAATAAACCACTTATACTTCCATGCGTGTTCCTTGATATACTTCCAGGGATGTCCCCTCCTCCAACCCTCAAGAATAGAGCATATGCTCCCTTGTGTATCTAATAGGGCTTGTTTCAATAAACAGCCTGAAAATAATGTGTAGGGTAATGAATGCCGTAGGTCTCTGGTTAAGTCAATTTGTTTCCAGTGAGCTTCATAATACTTATTGCCCCACAGCAGTGTGCATCTCATTTGCGTAGAGTTCCAATAGGTAAGTAGATTCGGAAACTCAGTTCTGCCCTATGACTTAGGAAGGTATAATGCCTGGAGCCTGAATCGTGGTTTTCTGCCTTGCCATATAAAAGCCGTAGACATTTGTTGCCAAGCCTTAAGTTCTCATGTAGGAATGGCACATGGTACTGATTGGAACAGATATAACAGGCAAGGCAGAACATTTAATTTTATTGCCTGATTCCTAGCGTAAAATGACAATGGGATTATATTCCACCTTTTAATATCTCTTTTTAGATTATTGATCAACGGGATATAGTTATTGCTAAATAATTGGCTGAGATCTATGGGTATTTTAATTCCTAAATATTTCATGGAGGGGAGATCTCATTTAAATTGAAACTGCTTTCAAATGGGCATAGGAACTGGGTAGTTGAGTGGGAGTGCTTCAGTTTTAGTCATATTCAGGGAATAATTGGATAAAACTGAGAATGTTTCAAGTTTGTGAAAAAGATCAGGGAGGGTCTTGGTTGGGTCTGTAAGGTATACCAATACATTGTCTGCGAAAAGGGCCAGTTTATGTTCTTTAACCCCCACGTTTATACCCTGTATGTCTGCTGCTTGCCTGATATATTGAGCCAATGGTTCAATGTAAAGGGCAAATAATAAGGGGGAAATTGGGCAACCCTGTCTAGTCCCTCAGCAAAAGGGGAAGTTGTGGGAGATGTGGCCATTTGAGCGTATGTATGCCTGGGGGTTTGAGTAAAATTTGAAAATAAGATTGATGAATTTCTGGGGAAAATCAAAGGCAGCAAGGACACCCCTCAAGAATTGCCATGACACCTGGTCAAATGCTTTTTCAGCATCTAAACTTATAAGGATCACCGGTATCTTATAATTTTGTACGTGTTCAATCAGGTAGATGGTACGTTGGATATTATCTGAGGCCTGATGACCAGGGATAAACCCACACTGATCCTGATGGATTAGGGAGGAGACCAGTTGTTTTAATCTCTGTGACAACACACAGGTGAATATTTTGTAATCTGTGTTTAGTACCGAGATGGGATGGTGGGAGCTGGGTAGGGTTGGGTTCTTGCCTGCCTTTGGGATGACAGATATAATTGCTTGATCCCAGGATGGGGGGGTTCTCCCTTCAGGGCTTGGGATATTTACAAACAATCTGGAGAGAAGGGGGGTTACTATCGCTTTTAGAGATTTATAAAATTCTCCAGGAAGGCCGTCCATCCCCGGACACTTGAACGTTTTCAGTCTCCCTATCTCAGCCTCTATTTCCCTAGTTGTTATAGGGGCGACCAGGCCCAGACCTAGATGTTTAGGCAGTTTAGGCAATCGGAGGGTTGCCAAAAAGGCTTGTATTTGATCCTCTTTCTCTTGGGTCGGGGGGGGGGTTGCATACAGTTGTGTGTAATACTGCACGAAAGTATCAGATATTTTCTTCACCGTATGGTAGGGGAGATGTTGGTGGGATTACCTCAGAGTAGATAGTGCTTTAGCTCTTTGCTGTCTGAGACAGCCGGCCAGCAGTTTCAAGGAGCGCGGCCCTCCATCATAGTACTTCTGCTTGAGAAACAATAGCTTCTGTTCAATTTTATAATCTAGTATGGCATTCAGTTCTTGTTTTAACTTTTTTAATTTCTTTTGAAATTTTAGGGTTGACCTGGGATATCTGTTGAAGCTCTAATTTTTGTATCTGGGCAGTCAAAGCAGTTAGTTTTTGTTCCCTTTCTTGTTTGTTTCGAGCAGATAGTTTGATAAATTTGCCCCTGCAGATCACCTTGATGGTGTCCCATAAAATCGAGATATCAGACCCAGGACAATCATTTTCCCTCTCAGCCTGCTTTATAACCTCTTCCATTTTTTGGATGGTGTCCTTGATATTAAGCAGGGAGAGGTTAAGCCTCAACATAATATTTTTCCTAAAGTTGCCTGATTCTAATCTAAGGAAGACTGGGGCATGGTCTGATAAAATAAAATCACCCATCCATGTCTTACCCGCCAACCCTAGTTGCTCTTGGGAAGTTAACATATAATCAATTGTGGTGTAACTAGAGTGGACTTGTGAAAAAAAGGTGGCATGTTTAGCTGAGCCATTTAAGTGTTTCCGTGTGTCCACGTACCCCAATTCCCTAAGCAATTTTGTTAATTCTCTTGTTTTTTCCCCCGCTGTCCTACCCCCACTCGGCTAGCCTTTTCTACTGCCCTGTCACACTGTCTAGACATCTTCAGGTCATCCAAGATGATAACTCCCCAGTCCCTTTCCTGCTTTGTGACTTATCAGTACTTCCCCTCCCAGTTCGTATGTTGCTCCCGGGTCCTTGTGCCCTATGTGTATGATCTTGCACTTTTTTGCATTGAATCCTAACAGCCAAAGTCTAGACTATTTCTCTAGTTTTTTGAGACCCTCCATCATCCTTTCAACCCCCCCCCAGTGTGTCCACCCTATTGCAGATCATTGTATCATTTGCAAATAGGCATATATGTTCCCCATCAGCCCCTCCACAACATTACCAATAAAGACATTGAAGAGGACCAGCCCCAATACTGAACCCTGTGGCTCTCCGCTCATCACCCTTCCCTCACTAGAGTGTACTCCATTTAGCACCACCATTTGGCTCCTGCCAGCAAGCAAGCTCTCCACCCATTTTACTATTTTAGGGCTGACCCCAGGGCTGCATGGTTCCACCACCGGAATGCGCTTGTCCTAGTGCACCCGTCATTAGGACACCAAGGATTTTACTTTGACTCTCAAGATTAATACAGGGGGCTGCACCTCCCCGCACCCCTCATGTCGGGGGCTGTTCCCCATGCCCTCCTTACTATTTATTCTAACTCTGGAGGGGACCTCAGGGAAGGGGGGACAAAATTTACAAATTGTCACCCTATTGATGTGCGCATTCGGACCGGCACACAGATGTCTGGAATGGAGGCTGCACAGTTTGTTTAACAACCTTTTACATGGGATGGTGTCAATGGCCTTTCTGAAGTCTAGATGGGCTATGTTCACTGCCCCACCTTGGTCCACCACCTTTGTCACCCAATCAAAAAACTCTTATCAGATTTTTCTGGCAGGACCTCCCTCCTGTGAAACCATGTTGTCCCTGGTCTTGTGGCCCACTCACAGTAAGGTATTCAACTATCTTTTCTTTCAGCAGTGATTACATTACCTTGCCTTCTACTGAAGTCTGGCTGACCAGCCTGTAATTTCCAGTCTCCTCCTTATCACTGCTCTTGTGGAGTGGGACCACATCTGCTCTCCTCCAGTCTCCTGGTACATCCCCTGTTTCCAGTGATAGATTGAACAGTGCCATTAATGGGGCAGCCAGCTCTTCCCTGAGCTACCTCAGTAACCTGGAGTACATTGCATCTGGAACCATTGCCTTGTCTGCCCTTAGCTTTGTTAAATCCCTCAGGACTCTTTCCACAGTAAAGTGGCTTGAGAACACCTTGAGCCTTCTATGCCCTTGCCCTGCAACTCCAGCCCTTTCCCCACTCCCTTCTCAGTGAATGCTGAGCAGAAGTACTTGTTTAGTATGTCTGCTTTTTGACTGTCTGCCCCAACATAATCCCCTCTCCTTCCCTTAGTGTCTGACTGCCCCCCTTGGTTCTCCTCCTTTCACTAATGTACCTGTAAAATGTTTTATCCCCTTCTTTATTGATCTGGTTATACTCTCTTCTGTCAACACTTTTGCTGTCATAATTGTCCTCCCTGCCTCCCTTTGTCTCTCCTTGTAACACTCCCTATCCTCTTCCTTCTGTGTTCTTTTGTATTGTCTAAATGCTAGTTTTTTAGCCCTCACCTTCTCTGCTACCTTTCTAGTGAATCATACTAGCTTCCTTCTCCTCCTGCACTTGCTGATCTGCCTGACACAGAGTTCAGTAGCTCTACCAATTCCCTCCCTTATTGCAGCCCACTGTACCTCTACTCCTACCTGTTCCTCCAACCCTGCCAGTGATCCCTAAGGCTTTCTCTCATTTTGGAAAAGTCGTCCTGAAGTCCATGACCCTCATTTTGTTGCGGCTAGGCTCCAGCCCAGTGATTATATCAAACCTCACAATCTGATGGCCACTGGTCCCCAGGTGGTCTGCCACTTCTACATTAGTGACAGAGTCCTCATTTGTTAGTATCAGATCTCGTATTGCACCTTCCCAAGTGGGTCCCATTACAAGCTGCCAGAGGCATACCAACTGCAGAGAGTCAAGGACGTCCCTGCTTTTTGAGGTTCCCATGGCAGGGAGGCTCCAGTCCACATCCAGAAGATTGAAGTCTCACTCCAGCAACAACTCTCCCTTGCTAGATATCTTTTATATTTCTTGCAACGTATCCCTGTCACTCATAACTTCAATCATTTAAAATTTTTAACCCCAAATTTTCAACATAGCCCCTTTTTCAGACCACCTCATGAACATCACAGATGTCATTTTTCAAATCCTGGCTAAAATGCTTTTTCGACCCTGTGGTTCAGAATGATGTTTTGGTGGTATAGAATCACATTTCAGCTGGGATCTGAGAATGTTCACCTATGGGGTTCATGAGGTGGCATAATAAGAAGGCTATGCTGAAAGTTTGGTGTACAAATATGGTAAAATGTCCAGGTCATGACTGAACATTGCAGTGTTTCAACATTTCTCATAACTTTTCTTTTCAACATACTTATTTTTGCACACCACCTAATAAATATGACAGGTATCATTTATTTAAATTCTGGATGAGATGTCCTTTCACACTTGTGGTGCAAAATGAGAATTCAGCCAATATACTATAAATGCTACATGTCATGTTTATAAGAATAGTCATAAAATAACTATCTTGAAAATTTGAGGTCAAAATAAAAAAAAGAGTGAGTGTGTGAAGAGTTAATGTGTAAAGAGTGACTGTATGAAGACTGAATGTGTAAACAGTGAATCAATGTGTAATGTGCACTGCATGAGTGAAGAGTGAATGTATAAACAGTGAATGTGCCCAGCCCAGCACTTTTGTAGCTGGACAGAGTCTTCATATAGTGCACAGACCAATGGACCCCACTTCTGTT
This sequence comes from Neoceratodus forsteri, assembly GCA_016271365.2. Classification (NCBI taxonomy): domain Eukaryota; kingdom Metazoa; phylum Chordata; order Ceratodontiformes; family Ceratodontidae; genus Neoceratodus; species Neoceratodus forsteri. Next base: position 1,410,585,591 of record CM057452.1, read on the forward strand.
CACACATCAATGATATCTTCAGCTTTCCTCTGGTCTGAAGCACACTCTCACTTTCTATGGCTGCATCAATACCATCATTTTGTAGCTGTATCAGCTCTGACCAGAGATCGTTTATAAAACAGTTGCTACACTGCATGACCCAGTTTGCCTGCAAAATACCAGCAAAGTGACAGTTAAGAGGAGAGGACTCTTTGACAATGGTAAACTTTCTGGAGGTTTTCCACACAGACTTCACCCATCAAATTTTTTTCTTTGCTGCAACGGACTATGTGAAGCAAAGTTTGTGGGCTTTGCCTTTATGTTATCAATGTTAAGCTTAGGGTGGTAGGAATGATCCTGTACCTTCTCATTTTTGGTCTTGCCAATGGCCCCTACCCCCAAATCATTCATCATGCTCATATTCTTGTTCACATTCAAGTCATCAGTTAAAAGTCTCAGCACTTGGGCCATCCTGGTGGTGAAGTGGGCTGAGGTGCCATGCACACCTTATCTTGTCCCAAGTCAGTGACCCAGGTTCGGTAATGGACTCTGGTCACCAGGGATCGGCCATGGCAAGAGAGGATTGAGCATCCAATGGACTGCTCTCCTCTCCTCTCTCAGGGGAGGGCAGCTGCCAACTCTGCCATGTGACTGCCATCAGGTTGAAGCCTGGTGGTAGGAAAGCCAAGAGCAGCACATTTGGATGTGTGCTGCAGGACTCTGCATAGCATGCCTGCCTCCATACACATTCTCTGATATGTGTGTTCCAACAGAGGGGATGGACTAAAATGGAAAATGGGAGGATGGACCAAATGAAGCCCTGCCCATCTCCTGTAGCTAGCTCTACCAAGCGCAGACCAGAGAAAATCTGTATATGCTCTCTGGGGTGGAAGATGGCCTGCCTACCCCCAGCCCTGCCATGGGAAGAGATCTTCAGGAGTCCATTGCCAGGAACCTGCAGTGATGGAAACCAGCTGCAGGTAGAGGGGATAGGGCTGAAGAGCCACCCATCCATCGAAGCTGGTAAAAAAACCTTTATGGCACAAAAAAGTCTTAAAACTATACTGTAACAATCAGTGCACAGTCATGTCATCAGTTAAAAGTGTCAACACTGTAGTAGTCAATGTACTTTCATGTTGTCAGTTAAACGTGTCATCACAACAGTGTATATTCATATCATCAGTTAAATGAGTCACCCACTTTAACATCACAGTGTATTTATGTTGTCAGTTAAATGTGTTACCCACTGTAACAATTAATATTAATTCAGGCCATGAGTTGAAAGTGTCACACACTGCAACAATCAATGTATGTAAGGGCTGTCTCCCCCTTCTGTGCTAAGGGTATTGGATGGCACATTGTCCAAGAGAGCACCCATCTTATGCCATGACCACCAGTACTGCACCAACACCAGTCACCTTGTCATCATGGGTCGAGGTGATGGGGATCAGGAGCACCATAGCAGCCATACTCTGGGCCACCATAACATGGGACCACAAAAAACTAGATTGTCCATAAAAGAGCTTGAATTAAGCATGGTAGTACTTTATTATTACAGCTGTGTGGGCAGAGGTTGCAGATGTTGTGATAGCACAGGAGGTTCAGTATAGCACTGTGGAAGCACATGACTGGATCGCTGTCCAGTGTGCTTCCACAGTGCTATGTGGAAATTTCACTAGTGCTGCTTATGTGGCCTTTCCCCTCCATGGGCCACATAAACATACACCTTTGCTGATGCTCTACTTTTTCTGTCGGTACTGCAGAACTGATGTCCACCATGTACAAGATGGTGGCATCAACTCAAACTGTGCATGCGCAGTTCTGTCAGTACCACTATCTTGACCACGGTGGACTATGGTGCTATGGGAGTTATAGTTTTTTGTACGAAAACTGGGGAAGGATTAGTGAGAAGCAACAGCACTCAGGTCCCCAGCAGATGGAGGAAAGCAGTAACAAGAAAAGAAACGAGAAGACAGCGCCAAAATCTCTGCTCTGATCCTGGAAGACAGATGCAGGCTGCGAGCAGCGTGAAGCAAGAATTACAAATACAGCAGCAACTGTACATAAGGAGGTAATCACAGCCCCATCATTTTGTTCAAGAGATAAGGCTATGCTTCATTTTTTTAAATAAAATAGACCCCAGTCAGGAGGATTTATGGCATCTCTTTTGGTCTTTAGGAAATGTCTTTCTAATAAAAAAAAGTGTGTATGTCGTGTAAAGGTATGGAGGTCATACATTTCCTTGACATGTCTGGAACATTCTCTTCTCTTAGAGATTGCTGTTACTGGAGTTCAGTATGGGAAGGTAAGGTCTATTCTCTGTCCTGCTGGGACCTATGGTTTCTGTTTAAATCAATTATCTCTGCTCACTTTGAGTTTGTGCTGCAGGACATTGGTGTTTCAGCTGGTAACAAGCAACTGGTGCACACATCTGCCTGAAATACTTATAATCGGTTATTCTGTGCTTTGACTTTGCTGCCTGATTTCTTAGCCACACTGCCCAGTGCTCCTAGATTGCTGCCTCCAGTCTTCTAAATCAGGGGTAAATGATCTTTAGACTCGGGGACACCATCTAAATTTGTCATGCCCATTCAAGTAGTGCTTTTTTGACTAAGACAGTCTGTAAAACTACAGTATAACATAGTGGTTCTCTTAGAGATTGCCATTACTGTAGTTCAGTACAGAAGGTAGTCTGTTCTCTGTCCTGCTGAGACCTACGGTTTCTGTTGAAATCAATTATTTCTGCTCTCTGAGTCTGTGCTGCAGGATGTTGGTGTTCAAGCTGGTAACAAGCAACTGGTGTACAAGCCTGCCTGAAATATGTTTTTCTAATCAGTTATTCTATGTCTTGACTTTGCAGCCTGATTCATTAGCCACACTTCTCTTTGTTCCTAGATTGCCACCTCCAGTCTTCTAAATCAGGGGTAAATGATCTTCACATTCGGGGATACCATCTAAAGCAGGGTTGTCATGCCCATCCAAGTAGTGTTTTCTGGTGGTTCCATGTTGCTGCGGTGACAGGAATGTCAGTGACCTCCCCTACAGTGACACATGGTCGCCAACATCCCTGACACCACTGACTCTGGTCCCCAACTGGAAAATGCTCTAACACACTATTGTTGTTCATGGGGGAGGCTGTGCCCACAGCCCCCCCTGGACTTAAGGATTCCAACTCTGGGGAGGTGGGTCTCAGGGGAGAGTGACCAAACTCCAGTGTCGATGACTCTGGCATTGCTCCAGCAACCCGGTCGACACTGCGGGTATTGGCGGGTTGCTGTCGCTGTAACAGCATCACTGTAAGAACATCACTGCTACAATGGTATACCTTTTCAGGCTTGGAAATTTTGTAAAAATACAGTATAATGTAATGCTTCTCTTAGACTCAATTTTATGTTGTCTTGCACTTGTGCAAGCAATATCTTGTGGTAGTAGGAGAAATGCAGAGGTGTGTCGGTGTTGGTGAATGCAGAGCATACTTTAATAGGTGCGTCTCTCATTTCCCAAATAGCCAGCATGCTAGTGCTGACACAAGAATTATGTAAAGTGGAAACAACTTGTAAGAAATGTGCTGCTGCAACCAGAGACAAGCTTGTCATGCAGCGGCATAGATGACATGCCTCCCATATGTGCCTTTCCTTGTGAAACATTTCAATAATCATGGTGGTGGTTCCTGCCACTGCCACACAATCCCAAAATAAGGCAGAGATTGTGGGTGCAATCCCCGTGTTGGCATGACCATAACCACCCCCCACATTGTGTGGTTCACTGGGAGCCCACCCCAGTGTGCCTCCTCTCACAGAAAGTTGACCATGTCTGCATGTTCCTCCCCCTGCCCCACCCCCATTGTGTGGCACACTGGGAGACCACCCCAGTGTGGCCAACATCACCCCTGAAAGTCATGGGGCACACTGGGAGCCCTCCCCAGTGTGCCCAACATTTGTTTTATTTCACCTGTAAAGAGGGAAAACCTTCCCGTGATGCAGTGTCCATTTTTTTTTGTACCTGAAAAAAAAGAAAATGGTCCATTGTCCATGGTGCCCCTTCCCTGACCCATACCCACCCTCTGTGAACCCCACCTCCCCACAACCCCCTCACCCCGTACTTACCTCTGGAGGGTCCAGCACTGCTATCTTCGGTGGAGGGGGAACACGTCTGGACTCTTAAAAGTTGATTTGCAAAATGAAGAAATGCTGGTAGGCTGTATAATGGCATCATGGGGGGGGGGGTTCAACTTAGGTGGATATCTCAGCAATTGTTTTGAATTTTGGCTCCAAATTTTCAACATAGGGTTCTTGGGATCCCACCTCATGAACTCATGCACTGTCATCTCGTTATTCGGTCCCGAAAGGTGATTTTGTGGATACTGCATGGTATCACCTTTTGGGATTGAGTAATGAAATGACAGTGCCACTGTGCATGAGGAGGGGTCCCAAAAGCCTATGTTGCAAATTTGGTGAAAACATTCCAAAAAAATGACTGCACTACAAGCGTGCAAAACACAGTTTCCATGCACATTCTTAACTTTGGCAATTTTTAATATTTTCACTCCAAATTTTCAACATTACCATTTTTTCACACCTCCTTATGGATAGTATAGCTGTCATTTTTCACGTCCTGCCCAAAATGTGTTTTCACATATCTGGCACACAATGCCATGGTAGCTGTGGGAAATCAACTTTTGGGACAGATTAACAAAATCACAGTGCCACTGGTCATGAGCAGAGGTCCCAAAATGGCTGTGTTGAAAATTTAGTTAAAAAACTACCAAAATAATTGTGTTATGGGCATGCATTGAGCAGTTTCTACACACACTTCGTGACTTCACCAATTTTTCATATTTTCACTCCAGACTTTCAACATTGCCTTTTTTTTACACCTTCTCATGAACAGTACAGCTGTCATTTTTCACATCCTGCCCAAAATGTGGTTTCACACCTGTGGTGCCAAATGGCGCAGTCGCTGTGCAAAATCACCTTTTGGCTAACAAACTGATAGTACCACTGTTCATGAGGCGGGGTCACAAAAAGCCTACTGTATGTTAAAAATTTGGAGTGAAAATAAATACCAACAAACTCCCGGAGCGTTAAGGTTTCCAACCATAATGCCCCACCCAATAGAGACTGACAGGTGTCAGGGGTGTGACTTGGGATTGTCATCTGTAATGCTCATGCCATTCCACCCCCACCCCCACCCTGCAGCCAGTGACAGGCATCAAGGTGTGCCTTGGACTCTTTGGCCCCAAAGTTCACCCCATTCTCCTATACTGCACCCATCTCAGCATATTTCCTTATGGAATGGGGTGAGTGTAAAGCCCAAAGACCTCAAGGCACACTGCGACACTTGTCGGTGTCTGCAGGGTAGGGTGAGGTGAAATGGCATGAGCGTTATGGTTGACGACCCAAAGACACACCCCAATGCCAGGCCATCTCTGCAGGGTGGGGGTGGGGTTGACGTCAGTTCAATACTTCACTGCCATTCCTATTATGCATCTCTTTATCTCCTGCACTACCAATGCCAATGTCAGCAAGACAACATTCAGTATTGACAAATGCTTGTTTAAATTGTATTGAGTTACTGCTACAAGTCCTGAAAACCAGAATTACCTTTGTCTGAGAAACTATTGTTGAAGAGGCAATACATGTTGACAGTCACATTTATGTTAAAGACATCTATTTCTCATCTTACTGCATGTATTTCACTATTAGTTCCATTCCCATGACCAAACTGCTGCTGCTGCTATGTAATAGTAGTACTTATTTCTTAACTATTGCACCCTGTTGCTACCCATTGTATTTGCATTTATTTAGTATGCTATCAAAATGCCTTATAATGCCATTTATATTAACTGTTATGCAAGTTCTAGTGCATATATTATAAACTGCTGCTGATTATATATGGATGTATTCAATTTGCTGTTGAAATGCCATATAGTAGTATTTATTTCTTAACTGTTCCACCATTCCTACTGCCTGTATTCATTTTTTATGGCTGTGTGGCTGGAGCTCCACAGATGTTATGCCAGCATCTAACATCTCAGAAGAGCTCTGTAGAAACATGTGACCAGGCCACTGTCTGGTGTGCTTCCACAGTGCTCCGGCACAATTTCCAGTGCTTGTGTTTATGCGGCCCTTCCCCTCTGCTGGCTGCATAAACACACCCACTTTGGCAGCATTTCTTTTTCTTCCACAACTGCAGAAGTAATGGCTGCTGTGTACAAGATGGCGGCACCTAGTCCATGTGCAATTCAGTCATTGTCACCATCTTGTGCATGGCATACTTCAGCGGCGCTCGCAAAAGCTCAGCGCGGCCGTATCAGCCCTGACCAGAGTTTGTTTATTTAGCTGTCAAATGATGCACAACTCCCTGATCATTCCCCTGGCCATTACTTCTTTTCACGGTGGTACTTGAGCACACTATTTTACATTCTTTACCTGGTCCATACCCTACATATATACTTAAGCAATTATTAATGACATGGGGTTCCACTAATTATCTGTTACTTTTCCTTCTCTTCCTCCCTCCCACATAATGCTTTATCTGTCATCACTTCAGACTGCTACTTCCCCCCTAACCACAGTTATTTAGTCATGCCCATAAATGTTCAGTTTTTAGTATTCCAGTTATTCCAGTTTTGTTTTTATATCTGTCACTTTTCTCTGTTTTCCAGTCAGACTCCAATTTTTTTAAGTAAAATTACACTAGCTAAAGCAAAGCAAGGCACAGTTGATTCACAACCTCGTGCAACCTTGAGTTCATTGACTCAGTCATGCTGTATAGGCAGAGAGGGTTCAGTTTGGAGTGTTATGGTTTTGTTTTGCCACTTCTCAAATTAAAGTCCTTACCCTCAAAGAGTTAAAAAAGAGTGACAAATAAATCAGCCAAAGCAAGGTTACTCTGCCAAACACAATTCTCTTGTGCTACAGACTCCCTCCCATCAGCATTTCAGTCAGCAAGTATTAATCTGCAAAAAAAGGGGGAGACGGAAGCAAGTGTTAAGTAGCTAAAGGTTAAAGTAAAGCAAAACAAAGTCTCTGTACATGTTTTCTACCATCTAAGATTTAGTTAAAAAAAGCTCACATCAGTACTGTCTGTAGTGGGTGGAAGGTAAGATTCCCAGAGGACAGCTGAGCCCTTAAGCTGTTTCAAGCACATTTAGCTCCTGTATCTGTTATTTAAATATTGCATCACAATTATGGAGGAAGGCAGATTTAAATTAGCTCTGAGAAATGCTTTAACTGTGATCACTAACCAGTCAAGCTAATGGCAGCCACTGACAACTTTTTAGAACTTTGCAGTTGTTTAGAATTCTTAATTTAAAGACCGACTTCTTTTCTCAGATCTTGCTGCAAGTAGTGAGGCTCAACTACACTACTTATTAAAGACTAATGTAACCCTCTTGGAAGAATGCTGACCAATCATATGTCTTCATTTTTATTACCATTGCTATAATCTACTTTACTGTATTCCTGTGGCTTCACATATCTTCCCCTTTTACTAGCATGCATATTACTATGACTGCTACGATACACTGTCTGATGGTACCCAGCTAATTGTGGGGCCTATTTACCCACCCTATATCTACACTGGTTTCCAGGAACTATCCTCTGAACTAAGAGGCACGTGACTGGGTCTCTCTCAACCTAAGCCACTCTTGCAGGGTCCCTGGAGACCTGGTGCACCCAAGACCATGGGTTTAGTGGCACACTTCTTAGGTAGGGCAAATCCTTACCTGAGGGGCAAACTGTGCCATGCATGTGTCTCAGTATGCCCAGAAGGACAGCAATAATGGAAAGTGAATCAGCATTATGATATCACTACTAAGTGCTTAAAGCATGATTGGTCTGGCCGTGTGTACCTCCCTTTAACACAACACTGATAGCCCTAATGGCCGAAAGAGCAGACTTGACCCCATTCTCAGGGGCTTACTAATCCAACCCTTGCCAGGCTCCCTCCTACCTGAAGCCCATTCATTCAGCTTCTTCCAAGGTTCTAATTCAACTGCCTAGGACATCACACAATGTGATAATTATTTAGGCATGGTTCACTCACATTTGGATCTGAACAAAGACTTTTCCATTTCTTTACCCTTTTGTCTTACTGCTACATGAAGTGAACCCATGAGGCCTCAGACATCTTCTCCTGAGGGGTGGCTCATCATTCTCCCTGAATTGCCTTTTTAGGGATTCTGTTCTCTGCAGATCTTGAGGCAAGTCCTGGGATCTTCATCCCTCCATGTGCTTCCAGTGGTAGCCTTCTCTGGTGATCAGGCACAAGGGTACCAGTGCTGCCCAGTCCCAGGGATCTGACCACTACCGCTTGGGACACAGGAACCTAAGGCACAGTTTCAGTCATGGAGGCTGTACTACTTCTCTCACAGGCTCCAATCCCTGGCTGGCCAGATCAGTGCCCTGCAGCCTTCCCCTTGTATGGAATATCAGGGGAAAGGGCAGAACTACACATATTCATGCTGCGGTTTCCAGCTCTTTGCTAAGTCTGGTCCTTCAGTCATGACTTCAACATGCCAGATACAGATTGGTCAATACCAGCAGGAACATCTGCCAGAACTAGACTCATAGTGGATTCCCTGCAGGGGGAGGGCCTCAAACAACTGGTACAGCAACCCACAAGAGACAGGGCTATCCTAGATCTAGTACTGACTAACAAAGAAGGGATCACAGATCTCCAGGTAGAAGGTCACCTGGGGCCAGTGACCATCACATGGTATGGTTCAATTTGGCTACTACATCTAAATCATCCCATTCCAAGGCAAAAATATGGGACTTCAGAGGAGCTGACTTTGATAAGATGGCCAGCAGAGTTAAGCTAACCCTGGCAAAAGAACACAGGTGAGGAGGTACAGGCAAAGTGGGCAAGCATTAAGGATACAATACTTGAAGCAACATCCCATTGTGTTAGACAGAAAAGGAAGTGCAAAAGAAGAAGGAAACCACTTTGGTTCTCAAATACAGTAGCAGAAAAGGTCAGAGCCAAAAGGCTGGCCTTCAGGAAATATAAGGGAACACAGCAGGATGAAGATAGGGAGGCATACCAAACTGCCCTAAGGGAAGCAGGTAAGGCAGTAAGGCAGGCAAAGTCCCAAACTGAGGAAACACTAGCACGAACAGTAAAAGAAGGTGACAAGACTTTCTATAGATACATTAGTGAAAGGAGAAAGTCCAGAGGGGGTATTGCTAAGCTTAATGGAGAAAAGGGAGCATGTGAGGAGGAGGACCCTGTAAAGGCATCTATCCTAAATAGATAATTTTGCTCAGTATTTACTGAAGAGAAGGTAAGGCAGGCCCACAGCTCAGCATCATGGACACAGGGGAGAGAGGTGAGCACTACTCCCTTCACAAAAGAAAGGGTCCTACAAGAGCTTGCTAAGCTCAGGGTGGATAAGGCAATGGACCTGATGGCATACATCTCAGGGTACTTAAGGAGCTAAAGGAGGAACTAGCAGAGCCATTAGCAGAACTGTTTAGTGAGTCTCTGAGCACAGGAGAGGTCCCAGAAGACTGGAGAAGGTGTTTCATGTGATCCCGCTCCACAAGAGTGGTAGCAGGGAGGAGGTGGGGAACTACAGACCAGTCAGTCTTACCTCAGTAGTGGGCAAGATTATGGAGGCACTCCTTAAGAAAGGATAGTGCAACACCTGGAACCATAGGGGCACAGGATCCAAGACAGCATGGGTTTGCAAAAGGAAGGTCCTGTCAAACTAATCTCAGATTTCTTTTGACTGGGTAACCAGAGTGGTGGACCAAGGGGAGCAGTTGATGTCGCCTACCTTGACTTCAGCAAAGCTTTGACACTGTTCCACATAGAAGATTGATAAATAAGCTAGGTAGGCTCGGTGGGTCAGAAGTTGGTCAACTGGTGGCAAACTGGTTGACTGGCAGAAAACAGAGAGTGGTGGTAAATGGTATACAGTCAGAAGAGATGCAAGTCACAAGTGGGGTACCTCAGGGATCAGTCCTGGGGCCAGTCCTATTCAACATCTTCATTAGTGACCTCGCAGATGGACTAGAGGGTAAGGCTTGTCTGTTTGCAGATGACACCAAGATCTGCAACAGAGTAGATGATCCAGATGGGTGGGCAGAATGAGAAGAGATCTGGATAAACTAGCAAATGGTCAGAAGAGTGGCAACTGGGATTTAATGCAAAGAAGTGCAAAATCATGCACATAGGGAAGAGAAACCCTGAAGCCACTTATAGGCTGGGAGGAGTTGCTAGCAGTCACAAAGGAAGAAAGAGACTTGGGCATCATCATCACTGATGACCTAAAATCATCAAGCAGACCTCTAAGCAGTAGGTAAGGCTAGGGGTGTTAGGGTGTATTAGTAGAGGTATCACAAGTCATAAGAGGAGGTAATAATCCTCTGTACAAGACATTGGTTAGGCCCCATCTGGAGTACTGCGTGCAGTATTGGAGGCCACACCTCACAAGAACATTAACCAAATTGAGGCAGTCCAGAGAAGGGCAACCAAAATGGTGCAGGGACTGCATCAGAAGACATATGAAGACAGATTAACGGAGCTCAATATGTATACCCTTGAGCAAAGGAGGAGAGAGGTGATATGATCGAGACATTTAAACACCTTAAGGGCATAAACAAGGTGAAAGAGTCTAACATGTTTAAATATAAGAAAAATAGCAGGACAAGAGGACACAGCATGAGATTAGAGGGAGGCCGATTAAGGGGAATGTGAGGAAATTCTTTTCACAGAAAGGGTGGTAGATGCATGGAATAGCTTACCACAAGAAGTGGTGGCTATGAATACAGTGCAGGGCTTCAAACAGGAATGGGATAGGCATAAGGGAGCAATACAAATGACTATGAATAGATAGGTCACTGACAGAGCAAAGGCCGATGGCACATTTATAAGGTAGAAAAAGAAATGGGCAGACTGGATGGGCCTTGCGGTCCTTTTCTGCCGTCAACTTCTATGTTTCTATGAACATCCTGACATCCTGTCTCAGGGTAACTTCCCCTCCATAGAACAGCTCTGAGAGTTTGGCTTAATCCTTTGAGTAACCTGCCTTGAGCCAGCTGAGAACAGAGGCTGGTTACATACTGTACATCAGTGTCATTAGTTAAACATGTCATCCACTGTAATAATCATTGTACATTCAGGTCATCAGTGAAACCTGCCACTCCTGTAACAAGCAATTTACTTTCATGCTGTCAGTTAAATGTGTCCCCTCTTAACAACTAATGTACAGTACATTGGTGTCATCAGTGAAACATGTCTCCCGCCGAAACAAATAATGTATATACCTGTTCTCAGTAAAATGTGTCCCCCAGTAACAACTAATGTACATTCATGTTGTTAGTGAAACTTGTCACCCACTGTAAAAATCTATATTTATTCATGTTTCTAGTTGAATGTCTCATCCTCTGTAATAACCAATGTACGTTCATGTCACCAACCAAACAAATAACCCACTGTGTCAAGTTAGAGTACACTACAATCTTTTAATCAGTTAAAAGTGTCACTTAGTGTTACAATCAATATGCATTCATAGAAACATATAATTTGTCACATTAGTGCCATCAGTTGAAAGAGTCAGACACTGTAAAAATCATCATTTAAAAGTGTTACCCACTATAATAAGCACTGTACATTCATGTCATCAGTTAATCATGTCACCTATGTAAAAAATCAATGCACATTCATGTCTTTAGATAAACGTGTGTAACTGGGTCACTGTAGATATGTTGTTCATGGTTACTTCCCCTGCCTTGTACTGTGGGAACTACAAATAAGGTTGAGGGGTCTGGGCTTGTTATACTCCTCAAATGGGGGGTTTGGTTCAGAAAGGGATAAGGATTAATGTTGTTCCTCCAACCAGAGAAAGATAAGTGGGCTAGGTCAAAAGTAAAATACTGCCCAGGGATGCAGAACCAACCCATTTCCCTACAGATTATGGGCCACCACCCAGAGCCCAACCAGTACTCACCTTTTACTTTTGGCAATACGCACTTCTGTAACACTTATTGTAGGTGGCTAATAGTATGTTCATCCACCAACAATCTGAAATGAACAATAGGACTTTCTTTTATTTTTTTTTTGGGGGGGGTATTGGTCCTGTGAAGGGAATAGGGGGTTATGCAATTAGAAACAAATAGGTTGCAGTCATACTGGCTGCATATCTTGATGTTACAGGCCCCAAAGATGTGCCAGAGGTCCTTCTGCACCCACACTCACAGGACCCCAGTGACCAACTGTACTGTTGGGCCACCAACTACCCACAGTAATTGCAGGTCTGTACCAGACAAGTTACTTTCAATATTAATTACTTCACTACAGAATGTAGCTACTATGTACCAAGGTTAAATAATTATTGCGGGCCTGATGTCACAGTGCCTCAGATCTTGTGGTGGTGCACCAGAACAACTTAAGCAAGCCTGCACCCTCACCCAACTGACATTTGGCTAGCACTTGTTGAATAAAGAATTTGTATTCCAACAGGGAATGTTGAAATCAAAAGAAAAATAATTGCAATACAACAGGGGATGGATGATGGCAACTCTGGCTGTTTAGGCCTGTACTCATGCATGTGATGACCTTGCACAGCTTGGGCTGGACCAAGATCACCAGAGAGGTCCTCCGTAATAGTCATCGGGTGCAGGCTAGCAATAAGGATGTTCAGCAGGCAGAAGCAGTGCCAGTGGATGGTAGAAGGCCTTGGCTTGGGCCTGATAGCTCTCGCTCTTCACTATAACCACAGGCTCAGCTCTTGCAACAAGGTGGTGGTGAGCAAGTTCCAAGTAAAGTCTAGACATAGGTGCTTCCTGCCTCACCTTAGGCACACACATAATCAGAAGTTCTCATAGACTAGGCTCCTGATCTCTCTTTTCTCTCCGATACACTAAACATACATAGCAGGGGTTATCTCCTACCTCTGACTCCATCAGCAGTTTGTATTCTGTGCATCTCTCTCTCTTTCTCTCTCTCACTCGTCAGCACTTTTAGGAAGCTCTCTTCAGGCAGATACACAGTCATTCAGTTTGTATTGAATTTCTGTAGCTCTGTACAGCACAGATACTAAGCTTGGCTCCAAGCTTGCTAGGGCATCAATTCTCTCCTTCTTAGCATGGCTGATTTCTCCAAATGCCTGAGCAGGACCACCAGAAATCCTTCCTAACTCATGGGAAGGTTCCAGTGCAGGACCCAGACATCTCCACTTCTCAAAGTTTGACTTGACTGTCAATCACAGTTCTGCTTTCTCATTGTTGAAAATATGGTTTTATGTGATAAAGGCAAGTCTGAAAGACCACCTATCACATAAAGCGAACAATATGAGCCCATGGTCAAAAGGGCAATGGATATTGTACCAACCATCGCAAATAGCAACGGTCACTGCAATACTTTACAACAGCACACAAAAACTTTTTTTTATGCAGGGGGCTGTGCCCCACTCACCTCCCCTTGCAAGGGGCAAGGCCCCTGCACCCCCCAAACTTAAATAACCAACTCCAAGGGGGGGGGTGCAGACCATGGGGCAAGTTATTGGATGTTGAAAAAAATAAAATAATTTTGCCCATAGCAGGACCCGAACCCAGGTCTGCTCACAATCTTTAGCAGAGGTGTACACCACTATGCTATGTGAGCAGTTCAGTAGGAACTGGCCATAAAGGATCCTATATCCTGTAGTAATGAGTACAGCTCCTTGCTTTACTCGCTATACAATATAAGGCGATGCATTGCACCACTTGCTCCCTAGTGGAGCGCTATTATTGAGTCGCTCAAAAGTGCAGCGCTCAATATACAGCGCTCTAGATGGGTACTACTGAAAATATGGTGTTAAGCACTCTTCTCCTCTGGATCCAAGAGTTCTTCAGGAAAATCTTCTGTGACCCTCAGACTCTGTTTGCCAAGTCCTCGGGTAAGGGGTCAGCAAGATGGCAATGACCATGTTATTTACACAGGCACTTAAAGCAGAGCTAAAGGTACAAACAGTTATTTAGGTCAAATGCTGCAATGCTTTTACTTTTTGGATTTAGCCTTGATTCTGTAATCTAGTTTAATTGGCAGTGATGGCAGTGATGATCCACTTGGTCCTCTTCAAGTGCAAGACTACTCCTGCTGTCTGCGGCACACAGCATTGGATTATTCTGAGCTCCTTTCTCCTCTTCACTGCCAGGCCTCCAACATCTGTTCCAGTTGGAGTACTAAGGCAAGGCAAGGCAATTTTACTTGTATTGTGCTGTATCCCATGGACTCAGGGCACGTTACATACAATAATGAGAGAAAAACAATAAAAACAGTAGTTTCAGTAATAAATATATGCACAAGTACAGGTCAATAAGCAAGTCCAATGAGATGACTTTTCAGGCCTTGTTTAAATGCCTCAACTAGGGGAACTCTTAGGATGGTAATGCAGAGAGATCCAAATTGTAAGTGCCACCACCGAGAGACCCCAGTCTCCAGATAGTTTCAGATGGGATCTCAGGATGCCTAACAACAACTCCTTAGTGGAGCAGAGAGAGCAGCTTGGAGCATACCAAGCCTAGAGGCTTTTAAGATAGTGATGACCCAAACCATGCAGGGATTTGTATGTTAACAAAGCAATCTTGAAGAAGATGTGCCACCCAATTGGAAGCTAGTGCAACTGCCACAGTGCAGGCCTTATATAATCCCTCTAAGGTGCGCCAGCCACCAACCTGGCAGACACATTTTGCACCAGCTGCTGGTGGTGCACCAAACTTCCGATTGCCCCAGTGTAGGTACAAGGCATTACAGTACTGAATCTCAAGGTCACAAGTGCATGTGCTAGGGTTGCAGATCCTCTTGCACTAGATAAGGTCTGATCCAGGAGATATTCCTTAGTTGAAAATTCTGCTGCAGACCACAGGTAACACCTGATGTTCCAGTGTCAGCCATGTCAACAATGACTCCCAGATTCTTAACCGTATCCACAGCTGTCAGAAATATGCCATTCAAAGATGGAATTTTGACAGCACTGTATCTTCCTTATGATGCTCAAGGGCCTGGTTACACTAGCAACAGCTCTGTCTTTGTTGAACTTAGACTCAGCCAGCTGGGGGTCATCCAATTAGTGATTTCTTTAAGGCAGTGCTTCAGCACAGAGACCATCTCCTGCCCATCTGATGTGAAGGACATGTACAGTTGAGTATCATACATGCAGGAGTGAAAACTCACTGTACTGCCTGATAACCTGCCCCAGTGGCAGCATATACACCACAAACAGCATGGGAGACATAATCTAGCCCTGAGGAACACCATAGTTGACTGCTGACAGCTGCAATGAGAACGTTCCCATCACAACCTGATGCATTCTGCCGGACAGAAAGGACTCAAACTCCTATAAAGCTGTCCCTGTGAGTCCCCCATATTGCCTAAGATACTCTATCAAAACCCCATAATTCACGGTGTCAAATGTTGATGACAGATTGAGGAGACAACAATAGAGCATTCCCCCGTCTGTTGCTCAGAGCAGATATGAACAAACGAACATATGAAAGAGCCAGCAGAGGAAGGCCATTTGGTCTATCAAGTCTGCTCATTGTTACAGGATCCCTAGCTTATGCCATTGACCCTGCCCCAGTCTTCCCTTCTTCCCTGTCTGCCCACAGTCCCATGGGTCCCCCTTATGCCTATCCCAGGCCCCCTTAAAGCCAACCACTGTCCTATATGAAACCACTTCCTCCAGCAGCGCATTATATGTGGACACCACTTTCTTCAAAAAGAAATGCTTTCTAACACCCCTCCTAACCCCCTTCCCCACCAGCCTTAAACTGTGCCCCCTTGTGGTTTGGTTGTCTCTTAGCTTGAAGTTGCCTACCTATGCACTCTGTTTATCCCCTTTACATATTTGAAAGTCTCTATCATATCCCCTCGATCTCTCCTCTCCTGCAGGGAGTACATTCTCAGGGCTCCCAGTCTCTACTCAAAGGGCTTTCCCTGCTGACCCACAATCATCCTGGTTGCCCTCCTTTGGACTTTCTCCAACAAGTTGATATCCTTCTTAAGGTATGGACACCAGTATCTTACCCCATACTCCAGATATGGTCTCACCAGTGACCTGCACAAGGGCAATATGACTTCACTCTACCAACTGCTGATTCCTCTGGCTATACATCCCAACATCCTGTTTGCATTTGTTGCTGCCTTTTTGCACTGCAAGCAGTGCTTCAGGTCACTAGTAATCACCATCCCAGATCCTTTTCTTCCTCCATTGCTGTGACCCTGACACCTCCCAGGTAGTACTCACTCCTAGAATTCCTGGTTCCAGTGTGCATCACTTTGCATTTCTTGGCATGGATTCCAAGTTGCCTGATCCCTGACCATCTCTCAAGTTTTCTGAGGTCTTCCCACTGATCCTGTATCCCTTCCCGTGTCCACCCTCCCACAGAGTTTGGTGTCATCCGCAAAAAGGCACATCTTGCCCTTAATACCCTCCCCAGTGTCATTTATGAAGACATTGAATAACACCGACCCCAGCACCAGTCCCTGTGGGACCCTGCTGGTGACCTTCCTAGTTCTGGATAACTCTCCCCCCACCACCAGTCTCTGAGTTCTGCCCCTCAACCAGCTTCCTACCCACCTGATCATATTCTCCCCAACCGCTAGATCTGCCAGTTTCCTGATCAGACTCTTATGGGTCACTGAATTGAAGGCCTTGCTGAAGTCCTGGTAGATGATGTCCACCACCTGGCCCCCATCCACCACCCTGGTGACCCAGTCGAAGAAGTCAGTCAGTTTCATTAAAATGATCTTCCTCTCACAAATCTATGCTGCCTCTTGTCCTGGAGACCAGTCTCTTCCATGTACCTTACTAGCCTCTCCTTAAGTATGGTCTCCTTGAGTTTGCACACAACTGAGGTCAGACTGACTGGCCTATAGTTCCCTGCATCATCCCTGGGTCCACTCTTGTGGAGAGGCACCACATGCACCATTCTCCAGTCCTGTGGCACCACATCTAACTTCATGAAACTATTGATGAGGCCAACCAGTGGCCCCACATGCTCCTCCACCAGCTCCTTTAGCATCCTTGCGTGTATGCCTTGCCTCTGGTCCTAGGGACTTGCCTACTTTCAGTGCCAGCAGCCCCTCCTTCACACTATACACATCTATCACTACATCTGCGCTCCCTCCCCTCTCTCTCCTTCTCCCTCCAGGTAGCATGGCCCATTTTTCTCCCTATTAAAGGCAGAGCAGAAGTAATCGTTCAGTACATCCACCTTGCTTCCTTCTTCCTCCACCCATATATCCTCCTTCTTAAGCTTAACTATCCCATCCTTGTCTGTCTTCTTGCTTGTGTAGTGAAAGAAGGCATTCTCTTCCTTCTAAATCCTTTCATCTATTTGTAGTTTTTTCTGTGCCTTATCTTGCTGCACCACCTTGCCCGATACTTAAGCCTACTTCAGGTAGTATTCCTTATCCACCTCAATTGCAGTCTTCCTGTATCTCCTGTAGGCAGCATACAGGAGATACTGTACAGGAGGACTGCATGAGAGGCTTGTCCCTCACCGCCCTGGCAACCTCAGAGTTGAACTAGATGGGTTATTAATACCTTAATTTCTTCCCCCTAAACCTAACACACTCCACTGTGGCAGCCAGTATTGCATCCTTTATAATGGTCCCTTTTTGGTTCACCCCCATGTCCACTCTGATGCCTTCAAGGTGCAACCTTAGCACCTCACCCACCTTCTTAAAATCTGTCCTTCTGAAATGCAGGATTTTGGTCTTGATGGAGATGTTTTCCCTGCCCATATACAGCCTGAACCACACTGTGCTGTGGTTGCTACCCCTCAGGTTCGTTGACTGTTATCTCTTGTACACACTCCACATTTATGAGCACAAGATCAAGGATTGCCCCCTTCCTGGTGGGTTCAGTATTGCCCTGAGTCAGAAACCTGCATGGTATCACATCCAAGATCACTTGACTTATGGCACAGCATGTGGCTAGTATACCCCAGTCTACTTTGGACAGATTAAAGTACCCCACCACTACCACCTCCCCCTTTCTTGCAGCTTCTTGCAAGTGTGAACACAGCTCACTGTCCCATTCCTCCTCTTGGCTGGGCAGTGTGTAGACCACTCCCAACCTGACCTTCCTCCCTTTATTGGTCTGAAGCTGAATCCACAGTGTTCTATATTCCCCTTTTCATTCACCTACCTTGTGCATTTTATCCCCTCCCTGATGTAAACTGCCAACCCCCTTTGCCTACTACCCTGTATCTTCTGTATAACTTGTAACCCGGAATCAAGAGATCCCAGTCATGGTGTGGTGTAGCCCAGGTCTTAATAATTGTTGCTATGTCTACCTTCCCTTCCACTAAGAGGGTCTGCATATTTGTCACCCTGTTACCAAGAATTCAAGCACTGAGTGACACCACACTCCACCTCGTGTCCATGCCCCCCATGCTTAATTTTTGTACTTTTCCTGACCTGCCCTTCCCCTGCACTCTCCCCTTTACCCCCTTAATTGGTTGTCCCTCTTTCTTCCTCTCCCACCCTTCCAAATACTACTGCTGATTTTCGGGAGAGGTCCACAGACCTCCTCGTCAAAAGTTTCTGGCTGCTGGCCCACCCCCTTCAGCAGTTTAAACTCAGTTTGTTGCCAGCTCACCTCTGAGTATGTTTGAGCCCTCCTTACTAAGGTACAGTCTATCTGCCAAATACAGCCTCTTGTCCAACCATGTGCCCCCAGCCTTTGATGCATTTGAACTCCTCTTCCCTGCACCAGCTCCTCAGCCAATCATTAAACTCCTCTATCCTCTTTTTCCTGACTGTTCTTGCTCTAGCGACTGGAATTACTTCTGAAAGGGCCAAATAGTTCACTGTTTCCCTGCAGGTCCATGCCAACTCTTTGAACCCAGCCTGTACCACCCCCATGTCTTCCCCTACAAAGTCATTTGTTCCCAGGTGGATGACCAAGTTAGGTTTTCCACCAGCCTCCCTTACAACTGCTCTGATTCTTGGTTCTGTCCTCCCAGCTAGCATCCCTGGCATACAAACAACCATTCTTCTAGTCTTTGGTTCCCCCTTCCTCCCCCAATTGATACCCTTAATTATGGATTCCCCAATGATTATCACTATTCCATCCCATGCGCATGTGTATTTTGACCTCCTATCTACTCCTAGTAAACTAACCAACTCCTTATTGAACTACTTCCTATCTATTCTGGTTGTCTTCCTGCCACCACCATCACTATCCCCTCCTTCTGCTTCTCCATCCCCTCTTGATCCCATTCCTCCCTGGCTAACCTTACTTTCTACCACTCTTCCCTCCCTATCCCATACTCTAAATCTTCCCTCCCCCCCCAACCTTTACTCCACCCTGAATACCTTTTCTTCCTTGTCTCCCTACTCACCTCTCTCCTCCCTATGCCTACACGCTTTGACTCTGGGTCTCCGCTATCCTCCACTCCATCATTTGCCTCCCCTTCCCCTAAGCTATTAATAAGCCAGTGTTGCATACATGTTTGATGAGGGCACCTCAGCGTCAGATCCCATTCTTGTTCTTCCTCTCCCAGTCCCTCCCCTTTCCTCCTATGTTGATCTTCTTACCCACCTACCATTTCCTCTTACCACCTGCCATTCTTCCATACCAGTTCTCCAGGGTCATTAAGGAGAAGATGTCCCTGGACATTGATGTAAACTAGAAACAACAAAGAAACAGCCGCTCCACTGCTAAGACTGTGCCATAAAACCAATAACCAAGCAACAAGATTACGGCACCAGTACCAGTGAATAAATAAATAATATTTTATTACAAAATGTCAAAAATTCCAAAAGCTTACAGTGCTCAGCAAATATAAAGTGCTACAAAGACGACAGGGGAAGTGCCCGACCAGGTTTCGCCATGCAGGGCTTTCTCAAGGGTCAGGTTGTCAGAACCACCTGAAATGCTTTAATAGTGTTGTTAACAGGTCACATGGTACAAAACAGTACAAAAGTTTTAAAGGGCACAATGCTCCCAAATAAAGTGCTACCCATGTTCTTACCTACCCACAACCTACACAGCATATCATGGTCAAAAATAACTTTCTGTATGTCGATCCTTCATTTCTTGATATCTGAGAGGTGCATTTTTAAAAAATGTTTTGGGTTGCTAAATCTATGCAATATCTATCATTTCTTGTATCCAGTTTTCAACAAAATAACCAATGGGACATACAGTAGGTACAATACTTAAATATAAAACGGCACCATTATGTCAAATTCTTAGAAGTGTTTACAATCGCATACCCATTGCACACATTTAATACAGTATTTATTTTTCTTTGTTTTTCTCCTAGTTTTACTTGCAATAAGGAGGTGCTGCCCCCTTCTCTAGAGCCACTCTGTCTCCTTCCTATATATTTTTTTTTCCTTTTTGGAGAAATACATCCATGTAGATTGTATTAAAAGACCTAAAGGAGTATATCACAAGAACAACAATTTGTATCAATCTTTGAAAAAAATCACAAAACAACTTACAGGTTACTAACAAGAAGTAGTAGATTACAAATAGATCAAAAAAGTCAGGTTCACCATTATTGTTTCTGCAATCCTGGCTTGTTATATCTCCTTTTATTTATTAGGGGGCATACAGTAACTTCCAATCTTCTATTTAGGCCCGGGGGAATATGTCCCCCCAATTGGAAAATCCATAGGGCTTCTCTTTCAAGGATCAGACTTTTCAGATCTCCACCACTTTTGACCCAAACTACTTTCTCTAAGCCACAAAACCTAAATACATGTTCATTTCTGTCCGTGGCATGTGCCACATGGGAGGCTAATTCGGTCCTAAGATCTCCACCTTCAATTGCACACATGTGCTCACCCACTCTAACTTTAAAAGCCCTTGTTGTTTTTCCCATGTAAAAGGCTGAGCAACTGCATTTTGCCAAATACACCACATTAGCTGTGTCAAAGTTAGTGAAACTGTGAATTGTAACCTCTCTGGTAGTGTTTTTTGTTCCAAAATGTTTTTTTTTCCACCACTTCACAGTATTTTCATCTCCCACATTTAAAAGTACCATGAGGTAAAGCAGGTAACCAAGGGTTCAACCTCCCCTCAATTCTTGGCTGATAGCTGTGGGTCAGAATGTCACTCAACCTTTGTGCGCTCCTATAGCTGAATTTAGGGGGGGTTGGGGCAATAATTTCTAAGCATTGGATCAGATCTAATAATGTTCCAATTTTTTGTAATAAGTTGTCTTATATTAGCTGACCTGGCTGTATAGGTGAATACAAATTAAAGATCTTGGTCTGTGTTTCCAATACTTGTATCTCTTGGGGTCAAGAGGTCACTCCTGGTTATAGCCTCCACCTCTCTCTCTGCTTGGTCCAAAACACCTGGATCATAACCTCTGAGTTGAAACCTGGCACGCATCTCACCTTTTCTAAGTTCATAATCTTTTGGCACACTGCAATTTCTTTTAATTCGCATATATTGGGATTTTGGGATATTTCAAATAAGGTGTCTAGGATGGCAACTTTTAGCATGGAGAATGGTATTCATATCACTGTCCTTCCTATAAAGGTCTGGTTTTATAGTATCAACTCCCTGCTTGGTAATTACAAAATCAAGAAAAGGTACCTCATGCTGGTCTGCATGGACTGAAATCCTCAGGTTAGGATTAGTGCTTTCCATGCACTGTTTGTATACCTCCAGCTCTGCCAATTCCCCTGTCCACGCCATAAATATATCATCTATAAAGCATCTCCAGAGGTCAGTCTTATGGTAAAAAGGATTGACCTCAGCGCTACAGGCTCCCAATAGCCCAAATACAAATTTGCATAATTGGGTGAAAAAGTTGCACCCATAGCTGTACCCTTTATTTACAAATGATGTGTGTCTTGAAAAATAAAGGTGTTACACTCCAAAACCAACTTGGCCCCATCACACAGGAAGTCTATAAGCCCCATCTCAAAATCAGTGTAAGATTCAAGCCAGAACCGCATAGTATATATACCATCCTTATGGGGTATATTGGTATATAATGCCTCAATATCCAGAGATACTAAATACCAATTTTTTTCAAGTTGTAAATCATCTACTATGCATAGCACCTGAGTTGTGTCCTTTAAATAGGATGGTAAGTTTGAAACTAGATCCTTAATATGAACATCGATAAACTGTGATAGGGGTTCTAACAAACTGCCAGTTCCTGACACAATCGGTCTGCCAGGAGGTGCTTCCTGACTTTTATGCACTTTAGGAAGTGTATAAAAACATGCCTTGATTGGGTTTGAAACCATCAGGAAATTAAAGGTATCTAAATCAATAATCCCCCTATCCAAAACAGTACCTAGTAGTTCATCAATCTTTTGTTTAAATATTAAAGATGATGTTCTTGATTACCCAAATGCCTGTTACATTCCAGAACATATTGTTCAGTATCCTGAATAACAATCCCACCACCCTTTTCTGCTTTTCTAATTGTAATGGTAGTGTCCTTCTGTAAGGTCTTCAGTGCAGTCCTTTCATCAACACTCAAATTGCTATAATGATTATATTTATTAAGAAGAAGTTGATTTATGTCATACTCACAGGCCATTTTGAATGCGGACACACTGCTATTTTATGGGGAATTAAAGGTGGATTGAGGTTTAAAAGTTGCTTTCTTTACCTCTTTATGGTGTACCCAAACTACCGCTCCTTCTTCTACCTCCATATTCTCAAATGTTGACTCCACAAGATCCATTCCAATAGAATAAACTGCTAAACCCAGTAATTCTTCCCTGCCAGAAGGCTCAATTTCCTTAGGTGAATCTTCATATGATGTGGAAACTGAGAAATGCTCGGAATGGTCCACCATCCCTTCTGACGATGACAATGGGCTGTAATCCAATTCCTGCCCCATGTTGTTAACAGGTTCCACCATGTTTTTATGTCTATTCCAAAATGCCTTGAGATTCAGATTTCTAGTCAACCTTCTCAGATGTAAATAAAGTTTGAATTTATTTGAATCATAACTTGGTATAAAAGAAAGTCATTTCTGCAATATTCCCACTTCTTCCTTTGTTTATATTTGTTTGGAGAGATTTATAACATTTACTGTGGCCTCAGATTCTTCTTCCCTCTACCTTTCTCTGTTTGGTTGTTTATTCCTCTTCCATTTTCTACCACCTCTTATAGTCTTCTTGTTGTTGAAACAGTTTTGAAGCTCACTATTCTTTTGGAATTTTTGATATTTTGAAATAATTCTACATTAATGTAAACTCCCTGCCCTCAACTTATACCTGCTGTCCATTTGCCCTAGGGCTGCCCTACCTGCCCCTGCCTCCACTGCTCTACCTCTCTGCCCCTCCTCCCCTTTCCAACTCTCAGCTGAACAGTCTTACCTCTACCCTGATTTTTCCAAGCCCCTGCACACTGGACAGCTCCCTGTTCTCCACTCCTTCCCCAGAAAAACTGCAACCCCACATCCGTTATAGCTCACCATCCTCCCTTCACTATCATGACTAATGCACCAAACACCTTGATGAGCATGGTCTCCCTACTATGAGGAGGCTTGAAACCCAACTGGACAGGTTCACAGATGTCAAAACTCTCAAGATAAGCCTCCAGCTGTGCCACCTCCACTACCTTCTTGATAACCTATCCTCAGAAAAGGAAGTTCTAAACCAGCCTGTAGTTTGCTAGCTCCTCGGGGGCCTAAAGATGTTTTTTTATTTTATGAGCTTTTTTAAGAGTCAATGGGAAACAGCACTCCATTGAGGAATCCTTGAAAATGCTGTAGGCAATGCACCCAGGGTCATTTGGCAGTCAACCAACAGCTCAGTGGGCCCTGGGTCTGAGATACAGCAGGTGGGGTGCAGTGTTGCAATCACTTTGAGATCCTCCTCCATAACAACTGGCTAGAATTCACTTCAGACCACCAGAGTTCCCTTGTACCTCTCCTCTCCATCACTGCCTATCCCTGATAGGTCACCTGTTAAGATCCCAGGCCAAATACAGAACTCTCTGGCCAGAAACAAAGTCACAAACTCCTCACGCCTTTCTTGAGATTAAATTCCTCTGGACTTTGGACAGTGGAGATGGAGTAACCTGTCTATTTTGTGGAAGAGTTGAATGGGCCTTTTTCCTCCTAAGATAATAACTTCTGACAGGAGCACTTCAGTTTTCATGGTTATTGCCCCCTGATAGTCCTGATAATGAGATGTCAGAGTAATTACAGCAATCCTGCCCTCCATTGAGACTGACCTCTTCCAGGAATGCTCCAACCTCCACCCACTTGTCTTCACCACCTCAACTTGTCATTAAACCTCAGTGAGCTGTAGCCGAAGATCAGAAGGTGGGCTCACAGGGGGGCATGGTCTAGCCACCAAAACAATGGCAGCTTAACCATAACAGCTCTCTTTAGGCTGGGCAACAATGGAGCTCTGGTGCTGAGACTCTGGTACATCGAGACCCCTATTATTAGCTTTTGATGGGGTAACACTCCCTTACCTGCCGACGCTAACTTGTTTTAGATTCCGATGTGATTCACAGTGGTTTGGCAGCTTCGGTCTCCATGTGGCATTCTGATCACTAGACCACGAAGGCCACACTACAGCTACGACTAGGCACCTGCAATCTGTATGGTTGGAGCATCGGGAACTGCCACCTTCCTTCCTTGTGAACGAGGGTCACAGATACTCACTTTTGCCTCCTAGATCCCTGTTTTCTCGCACGGGTGCAGTATGGCCACACAAGGTGACACCAATCAGACACTCTCACCAGCTCGGCCACCAGCCCAGCATCCCTCAGTCGATGAATCATTTCAATATATTACACGCATGCTGGAGGCCGTACTCACTCAAGTGGAAGGCATTAATACCACTCTGTCTGGCACAGCTACTGATGTAAGAAACCTTCAAGACCACATGAATGTAACTGAACAGTGGGCAGAGGTATGTGAGCAGCAACAATCAAAACTCCTACATCACCCGCAACTACAAGAGGAAAAAATTGCAGTTCTGTGGGACAGAATCGAGGACCAAGAAAATCGAGCCAGATGCAATAATTTGCATATAATAGGGATACCAGCAGCCCAGTGGTGCTGAGGGTTGAGGCGCTGGATGCCATACCTCACGTTATGCTGATGGCCCAAGTTTGGGAGCATGCTAGGGAGTTTTGGGTTGGCAGGGGAGGGAGATAGATCAAGCACCTGCTGGCCTGTTCTCCTGTCCAGGTGGAAGGGCATGGGTTGCCTGGCACTCTGGCAACCCTTGGTGGAGACTGGAGGGCACCACAAGCTGTTAGGCTGCATATGAGAAGTGTGGCTGACGCAGGCAGGGTTGCCATGCAGCACAGTGTCAGATGTGCACCTCACAGGGGGGAGGGGGTCTCGGGCTTCCACCACCACAAGATATATCCCTCCAGCCCTAGATAGGCAACAGCCCTGCTAGAGCCACTGCAACATGCCCAATGCTGGTTCCCTGCCACTGCCTCCTGCGGTCTCCCCAGGTTTTAGTTCCCCGACCCAGGAAACCGTAATGAACTTGAATACAGCCGAGGGACACAGTGGGTGGTAGAGCAAATTGGTGAGTGCAGTGGCCTGAGAGAGTTCCAGGCTGGAGGGCTACAAATAGAATTGAAAAAAAAAGGAAAAAAATAGGGATACCACAATGGGCAGTGGGGCAATCCATGAAGAGGTTTCTGAATGATTCTTGATCATTATGCTGGGAGACGGGTGGCGGGGTGCTATGGACATGGAGAGGGTGCTTAGAATAGCCATCAACAGAGACAGGAACTCTTCCACACCCAGGCCAATAATTGCCTATTTTCTATGCTATACGATGAGAGAAAGGATCCTGAGAGCCGCTAGGGACCTAGGAGAGGTCTGCTGGCAAAGGACCACTGTCTCCTTCTACAGAGATTTTGCTCAGGAAACTGCATCTAAACAAAGAGCTTTTGTCCCCCTTAAAAAATTCCTGCACCAATTCAACTTCCTTTTCTACCCTGCAAAAGTCTCTCGGGAAGATAGAGACTCCCCTCCTCTCAGTGCACAGGCAAATCCTCCTGAATCCCTCAAGATGGATACCACTGCAACTTCTGACTGGGCAGATCTCCCCCAAAAGCCTCCCTGGTGGAGGCTGTGAATGCTTTGACCCCCATAAAACCTGGACTGATTTCCTATGCAGCAGCCATGGCTATGGACATTTCTGGGACTACACCTTCTCCCCCAGTGAGTATTGGACGTGCCGAAGGACCCCACCGGGTTAAAATGTGAACTTTCTCTGTTTGTGTTGTTCATTATCTGCTGAATTAGTCATATATTGTTGCTATGGGTCTACTACATCCCCTAAGCACCTATACCTTGCTTTTTGCATGGGTGGTGGTTTCTTTTTAGCAGCAGGTATCCCAGACTGCATGCTATTTTTTTTCCCAGTCCCCCTGACTACACTGACACTAGGCCTATCGAGGTGGGCTCTTTTGGAGCATTTTCTTTTTTTGTACTTTTCCTAAGCTCTATCGCTGTTGTAGCCCACTTAGGTAATATGGGGTGCACTTGGGGTCCTATGTGACAATGGAGGTATGACAAAGCTCTAGCAGCAGCCTCTCCCCCATTCTGTATTGCTCCAATGTTAATGGTGGGCCTCTAACGTTCTGGTAAGGAGGTTCCCCCTTTCCCTCCTGCCTATCCCTTTTGGATCCCCTCCTTCCTACCTCACATCATTACCTCCCCTTGCCCCCTCCCCTTTTCCCTGTCCCCCCCGCTGTTCCCTCTTTTGCCTCCCATGGGTCAGATACCCAACCTTATACGTGTTCTCAGCCTGGAGGTCTCAAACCCAGTTGTTTACAAGCACCTCCCCTTTATTAAGTTTCTAGAGCTGGCGTAGCTGAGGCTAACAGTATACGGTTAACCTCTTTCTCCTACAGCTTCGAACCTATAGCGCATTTGCACATTGCTATATTATCTCCTGTTTGTGTTCATTGTAAGAATTGTTCATTGTGGTTGGGGCAATGTTCTTTGTTAATTGCCCATTGGTTAAGTTGCATATAGCTATATTTGACTTTGCCTGCTCACAGCACTTGTTTTTCCTCTTTATTGCAGCCTGCTTTCTATGGTGTGTACTCCTTCTCTACTCCCTTGACTCTCTCCCCTCTCCCATCTGGCATCGCAGGTCAGTACTCCAGATATCCAGGGCTCTGTATGGGTGGTGAGCATGCCCCCTAGATTGCCAATCCCATCCTCCCCTTGGGTCTGAGTAAGTACTATTATTCCTTTTTCAATAGTCCCCCAACTGTCTATACATGGCAATAGCAAGTCCTACCCTCTCATCAACAGTACTGGTGTCATGGAATGTAAAGGGTCTTAACCACCGTATCAAACCAACTAAAGTACTCTTGCATCGCTGATCCCTTCACCTGGATATTGCCCTGCTACTGGAAACCCACCTTCTGAAGAGGGTGGTTCCCTGGTTAAGGAAATCCTGGGTGGGCAATGTTTGTGCTAGCTCAGATTCCTTTAAAACTAGAGGGGTAGCTATTTTGATCTGGCGCTCCTCCTCTTGGGTTGTAGAGGAATCCTGATATGACTTGCAAGGTAGGTGGGTGGCTGTTAGGCTATCCTCCCCGGAGGGGCAATTGATTCTTTGTAATGTGTACACCCCGAATACTGACCATGTGGATTTCTTCCCATCGATTAGTCAGGCCCTCTCCTCCCTCTGCCCAGTAGGCATCGTTATCCCTATCATAGTAGGTGGCAATTACATATGGTCTCAGAAGTGTTCCTGGATAAGTCAATGCCCACCCCCCCGAGGCCAGATCTAAAGGAAGCTTAGCCCTTCATGAGCTGCAAGAGGAATGAGGGTTAGCAGAGGTGTGGCGCAGGGATAATCCCACTGGACGTGATTATACTTACTATTCTCTGGTACATTCCACTTATAGCCACATAGACTATCTACTAGCCAATACAGCAGTGGCCCAGAATATTTCCAATACTAAAATTGGGAATATTATTATTTCTGACCATGCCCCAGTGGTAGCTTCATATACGTTGGAAGGGCAACCCTCGACCAGCACCCACTAGAGATGCAACCCACTGCTTCTAAAAGCAATCTCCCAAACTGCAAAGGACTACTTTGCCATTAACTCACAGTGCGGCATCCCCCAGGTACTGTCTGGGACACCTTTAAGGCAGTCTTCAGAGGCCGTATCATCACCTTCTCAGCCTCTAAAACTAAAGCACGTAAAGCTACCCTGGCCCAGTTACAAGTTGACCTTATGTCATATTTATATGTCATATACATATTTTATGGATGTGCCCTCAAACTTCATCCTTCTGGGCATTCATAGCTCAGGACTGTTCCAAGGTACCCGGCTCCCAGATGCTTTTATCCAACCCAAGGATCCTTTTGGGGGACACCACATCTTTAACTGCCTTAACCCGACCCCAGCAGCAGTGGGTGGCACTGACTCTTCTTGAGGCCAAAAGGCTTTTTCTTATGCATTGGTGTCAATTAAGATTATCGACTCATACCAGTTGACATGCTGCCCTTGCTAAATTGTCCCTACTAGAGCGTTTGTCTTATGTACACCAAGGCCGTATGTACCAGTATCTTGCCAGATGGGAAGCTTACCTTCACTCACCCTTCTGCAAAACCCCTGTCCCCTACTGCAACCCTCCTACTTAAGCCCTTATGGTACTCACTTGCCACCAACTTATTCCATTATTACTCTCGCCTCTTTACTCTCACGCCTCCTAATCCTGCTTGGCTACTGTCTACTCATATGTGAGTTGTTGTACTTTGCATCCAGATTGGATCATGTGTAATTATTATATTTCCTCTGGTATCATTTCATGTATACACACCACTATGCTAATATGAGCACCTCTGGATGTTGCTAGTTGTGTGTTGAATATGCTGACTGTGAGATGTAGTCTTGATCTTAATCTCAATAAAAATTATTCTATGATAAAAAAAGAAGGTGGGCTTGCATTGATGGGATGGATTAGAGTTCCACTGTAATGGCCAAATTATAGCCATCAGTGGCTGCCTCCATTCCTTCATCACATTCTGTCTTCATACCCAAGATGTCCAACAACACCCAGAACATTTTTGATACCTGGGCACTTTTTTATTGCCTTATTTTTATTATAATCTTGGATTTAATAACACCTTTGAGCTGGAAGCTCTTTTACAAAGATTCTAAGTCATAATCTCAAACAGGAAACATAGGAGATGTATAAGATAACACAATTTGATAACACATTATGACAGGGTACACAAAGTCAAAGCAGAATACCTTACAATTATTATAGCAATTTACAATAAATGCAGGTTACAGACGTAATGCAGGGTACTTAACAACTTATGAGCTGTACACAGAATGGCAGGACAGTGGGAGAGGAAGCCAGAGGAGGCTTTGTCAAAGACTGGTGGGTAGGTATGAGGTAGAGGGGGTAAACAGTTGAGATATGAAAGTGGGTAGGTTGGGCAGATGCCAGAGAGGGAGAGGGAGTGCTTGAGATTGGAGTGGATAGGAAGTGGGTATGATTTGGGAGGTCAATGTAAGTGGATTTCTGGGGTAAGTGCAGCTGCTTAAGTGTTCGAGGGGAGCTCCCTGGTGAAAGCAACAGGGGCCACCTAGGAAATGTGATGACAACTGCTTTGTGCAGAAAGTTGCTGGCAGAACTTTCATTTGAACTTCTAGGACGATATTGAATCATCTAAATGGGGAATGGTTTTTGGTGAACCTATGCATGAACTCTAACAGCATGGTGTCCAACTACCCTACTGGATCCACCATGACATTCAAGATGTTCAGCCCAGGGAGAAGACGTGGTCCAAGGTGTAGCCATGTTCATGGGTAGCAGTATAAATGACTTGTGTGAGGCCCAATGAATCCATCAGCTAGTAGAACTGTTGAGTAAATTCAAGGGTCTCGATTCTCAAAGCTGCCAGAATGATGCAAGGGGCTTGCACCACAATATATGGTGCAACTTGTCGTTGCACAAAGATGCACCAGGAGCAATTCTTAAATGCAACCTGCATCAACTGCAGGCTATGTAGACCAAAAGGGGGTTACGCCATCCTTGTGGCACAAAATGGGCTACAGCATGGCACTGGGGGCATGCAGTAGATGCAAGCTGTCATATCCCCTAATTTGGGATTCTGTAAACCCTCCCAGAGGGTGAAATTCTAAGGGTCGGTTCTAAAGGTACTTAGAATTTCACCCCCTGGGAGGGTTAGAGCACTTGCACCACTCTCGAGGCCCTCCCTAGACAGGAGGGAAGATGTGCCATGGTCCCACCTTCCCTGTGCCCCTTTTATTAAAATTGGTCATGTCTCTGGTGGTCTACTGGCCCCCCAGCCCTGATCCCCTTTTATTAAAATTGATCACATCCCTGGTGGTCTACCAGCCCCACCCCCAGCCCCGACCTCCTGTTATTAATATTAATATTGATCATGTCCCTGGTGGTCTAGTGGATCCTTTCAGGCCTGATCCCCTTCATATCAGAATTGATCCCACCCCTGACAGTCTAGCAGTCCCCTGCCCTGATCTGCCAAGATAACAATAGATATCATTCTGTGGTGGTCTAATGGACACCCACCCCAACAGGCAGTGCCCCACCACCTGCTCCTTCATCTCATCCCCAAGCCAGCAACCAGCACAGCCCTCTGCTCTCCACCACTGCCGGCCACTGACTGAGCTGTGAATGAGCATGTACTATATACAGAGGGTGCTCATTGACTTACAGAGCTGTCAATCAATGAGCATGTAGTGTGTACAGTACAAGCTCATTGATAGCTCAGTTTGGCAGCAGGCTGTGGTGGAGAGCAGAGGGCTGTGCTGGTAGCTGGCTCAGGGAGGGACAGGGGAAGCAGGGTGGGGCACTACCTGCTGGGTGTGGAGGATCCACCAGACCACCACAGGAATAATATCTATCAGGGTCTGCTAGACCACAGGGATGGGATGAATTCTGATATGAAGGGATTGGGGCTGGTGGGGATCCACTAGATCACCAGGGACATGATTAACATTAAAAAAAAGGATTGGGGTGGGGGTCTGCTAGACTGCCAGGCACATGATCAATATTAATAAAAGAGGATCGGGCTGGGGGGTCTGCTAGACCACCAGAGACATAGAAACATAGAAATTGATGGCAGATAAGGACTGCTTGGCCCACCCAGTCTGCCCATTTCCCTACGTTCTGCATAAAGTCTAGATCCTAGTTGATTTGCAGCATACCTTCTCTTTCCTGCCACTAGGGTTACCTTATGTCTATCCCATGCATCCTTGAATTCACCTATCGTTTTTGCCACTCTGACCACTGCAGAGAGACTGTTCCATGCATCTAGCATCTTTTTTGTGAAAAAATACTTCCTTACATTATCCCTGAGTCTTCCCCCTCTAGCTTCATATTGTGACCCCTTTCTCTTGCATATCTCTTTTTCTGAAAGATTCTGCCCTCTTGAACTATGTTTATCCCCTTGAGGTACTTGAATGTCTCTATCATAACCCCCCTCTCTCTCCTTTTCTCCAGGGTATACACATTGAGGTCCCTCAGCCTTTCCTCATATGGTTTCTGGTGGAGTCCTTGCACCATTTTTGTTGCCATTCTCTGAACTGCCTCCACTCTGTCTATGTCCTTTCAGAGATGTGGTCTCCAGAACTGAACATGATATTCCGGATGATGCCTCTCCAATTGTCAATACAGATGCATCACCACCTCCTGTTTTCTACTGGTGATGCCTCATCCTATGCACCCCAGCATCCATCTGGCTCTCCTCACAGCCTTCTCACATTGCTTGGTTACCTTTAGGTCATCTGTTATAATTATCACCAGGTTCCTTTCCAGTTTGGTTGTCGTTAATGACCCCTCCATTGTATATTTCTCTCCTGGATTCCTGTGTCCCAAATGCATGACTTTGCTCATCTTTGTATTGAATTTCAGCTGCCACACTCTTGACCACTCCTCCAACTTACCCAGGTCTCTTCTCATGCAGGCAGTGTAGCACAGTGGTTTTGGTCTCTGAGCTGCAAACCTGGAAGCCTGGTTTCATATCCCACAGCTCCTACTTGCATACTGTGTGACCCTGAGCATGTCACTTAACTTCTTTGTGTTCTGCGGTCACACCTGGAAACAATCTTTGGTTTAGTGTGCCATTCCTGGTTAAGCAATCCCCAGGTTTTCCACCTCGCCTGGAGTGTCAACCCTATTTCAGATCTTACTGTCATCCACAAAGAGGCATAACTTTCCTTCTTTCCTCTCCAAAATGTCACTTATGAAGACATTGAAGAGGATAGGCCCTAGCACTGAGCCCTGTGGCACCTCGCTGTTTACCCCCTCTTCCCAGATTGAACTCTGTTTACTACCACCCTCTGTTTCCTGTTGCTCAGTCAATTCCTGACCCAGTTTACCATCTTGGGATGCACTCCCACGCTGCCCAACTAGTTTACTAGCCTCCTGTGTGGGATGGTGCCAGATGCCTTGCTAAAATCTAGGTATGCTATGTCTACTGCCCCTCCCCGAACAACCACCCTGATCACCCAGTCAAAGAAATCTATCAGATTTGTATGACAAGACCTTCCTGCTGTGAAGCCATGCTGCCTCAGGTCTTATACCCTGCTGGCCTCAAGATTTTCAGCAGTCCTTTCTTTTAGCATTATTCCATTATTTTCCCCCACTACTGAGACCACACTGACCAGCCTGTACTTTCCAGCCTCCACCTTGCTCTTACTTTTGTGGAACTGTACCACATTTGCCCTCCTTCAATCCTCCAGTACCACTCGCTCCTCCAGCAATTTGTTGAATAGGACTGTCATTGATGCCACTAGTTCCTCTCTGAGTTCTTCCAATATTCTGCAATGTATCCTGTCCAGCCATATTGCCTTGTCCACTTTTAGTTTTGAGAGTTCCTTTAAGACTCTTTCCTCCATGAAAGGACTGGTGTTCATGTCCCCTCCTTGTGAGTTTCTACCACTTAATTGTGGTCCCTCCCCTTCCTCTTCTTTTGTGAATACTGAGCAGTTGTATTTGTTCAGGATTTCTGCTTTTTCTAGGTCCCCCTCCACACACATACACCCCTTTATTTAGCCTCACAGTCCCACCATTGGTCTTTTTACTTTCTCTAACATACCTGAAGAAGGTTTTGTCTCCTTCTTTTACTGTCTGGGCTATTCTTTCCTCTGTTTGTACCTTTGCACTCTTGACTGCTTTCACTACCTCCCTCTGCTTTACCTGATACAGTTCCCTGTCTACCTCCCACTGTGTTTCGTTGTACTTTATGAATGCCTGTTTTTTTCCCTAATCTTCCCTGCCACTTCCTTTGAAAATTATAGTGTTTTTTTCTTTCTTTTTGCTTTATTTACTTGCTTTACACAAAGGCTTGTTACCTCTGCTATGGCTACTTTAAGATTCTCCCACTGTTCCTCTACCCCCCTTCCTCCTCCTTAGCCAGGGTTTGTTTGAGGCGTTCCCCCAATTTTGCAAAGTCAGCCCTCTTGAAATCTGAACCTCTAATCTGTTACTCTGTCACCACCGATGAGAACCAGGTGCATGATTAATATTAATCCCCTCCTTCCACACCCTAGATGGAACCATGGTCAATGATGTTCCCACCATTAATACCTCGGGGTCTGGCTCGATTGACACCTCGACTTTTCTGGACATGTAGATGCTATCCACGAAACACACCCTAAACTAGGTGCATTATACAGAAACCGTGGTTGCATCCCCCTGCCAGCTTGTAGAGCCATTGTCCAGCAAATGATTCTATGCATTTTTGACTATGAAAACATTGCCTACAGTAGTGTTGCTCCTAAGTCCACCCTGTCCAGACTGGACTCCCTCTTCCACTCTTTCTGTCGCTGTGCTTTGGACTGCTCACCCTGCACTCACCATTGCTCCCTTTATAACTCTCATTGCTCCTCCTTAATTACTAAATTCTGGCTGGGATGACTCCCATCTTACCTCACCTCACTTCTCTCCCCCTCCCCTACTTCCCACTATAAACTTCATAACTGTGGTTTCCACTGCCTTGCAGTCCCTATTAAGACATCCTCATCTGGCCAGGCTGCCTTCTCCTACATCTTCCCCAAGCTATGGAATGCTCTCCCTCTTTCAATCTGCTCTGCCTCTTCCCTATGCTCTATCTCCTCTCTTCTCCTCACCCGTGCAACTGCCCAGACCCCCTTACTGTACCTATCTTCCCTCTCATTCACTCCATCCTCCTCTCCCTAGCCTTGTCTTCTATCCTCTCTACTCTAATCTTTTCGCCCTAGTTTCTACTGACAACAAATTTCCTCACCTCCAATTAGACTCTACTATTAGTTGCTGGTTAGCTTGTCTAATATCTGCCTGCATTTCTTCACTCTTCACTTAACTGCATACTCCTGTTGTCGTCATGATGCATCTTGCTTTATCTATCTATACCAATGCACATCATTTGTTTTAATGCCTCTTTCTTGTTTATTACATGATGTATATATGATAGATTAGTATGTTTTTACCTACTACATAGTTCAATTTTACTTGTTTTCATGTATTTCCCCTTCCCCTTCCCCCCAGGATGCATCTAGAAATGAGTTGTTACCAGCTCAGTATGTCTTTCCTGGTGAAACAAAAGAAAGGAAGGAAGGAAGGAAGGAAGGAAGGGAGAAAGAGAGAGAGAAAGAAAGAAAGAAAGAAAGAAAGAAAGAGAAAGAAAGAAAGAAAGAAAGAAAGAAAGAAAGAAAGAAAGAAAGAAAGAAAGAAAGAAAGAAAGAAAGAAAGAAAGAAAGGGGCATCAGGGCTGGGAAGTCCATTAGACCACCAGGGACATGATCAATATTAATAAAAGGATATCAGGGCTGGGAGGGACCTCTATCCACCATGGACATCCTAGAGTGGTGCATGGCTGCCCCACAGCTTGTGGCACACTATCCAGATGTGCTGACTATTTGGCACATTGCCACAGTTGCCACAAGCTGTGGGACATTGCCGTTGGGACCCTACCCAATACAGAATCTGGTGCAGGGTACCTGGCGCACTAGCAATTGACTCAAGCTGCCATTTGTGCAGCTTGCACTGAGTTTTGAGAATAAGGCCCAAGGTTTCATTATTGACCCATACCCTAAAATATCCCAACAGAATTAAGTTGGCAGTTTTCAATGATAAGTTAATGTTCAAATCTGCAAATTCCCATAGGAACTCCTATTCCCAACCCAGAGGGTGGTAAGCCAGCAGCATCCTACATATCACACCCATATTAGCCTTCCCTGCCACACATTCAGACAACCCATCCTCCTTCAATGGGTATGCTGTTAGCTTCAGGCAGGATCTAAAACAAAGCTGGGGGTCTTGTCTTTAGTAGTTCTTCTCTATAGGTGCTCCCCATGACCCAAATAAGGAAGACCCTCTTAAGGCCAGCTCCCTCCCTCTGGGCTGAGATACAAATACAGCACATAGATGAATACTAGCAAGGATGAAACACATGTCTGTGTCTGCTGTTTTTGAGGCCTTTCAATCCCATGCAATTCTGCTTAAAGTTAAGCCAATCCAAATTCCTTTGTCGGGATTTGCCTGTGCTTCCCAAGATGCTTTGTATTATTGGGGTATGTGCAATTGTGTTTATCTGTAAAGCAAATGGGCACTCCACTACTCCTGTGTTTCTGCCTCATGCTGTGTACTGCCAGGAACCCGGCTAGGATTTCTACCTCTAAAACTGGCCTAGTCATCACCAAGCCATGTCTAATTATAACAAACTAGGTCCCTAGAGGAGTCACTGATAAAATCCAACACAATAGCCATTTTATTCCTCAGATACTAGGCAATGCATAGAAAAAAATGACTGGGAGTGATCAGAGCAGTCAGCCCTTCTGCTATCTGCCTTCTACTTCTAAGGGACTTCCTGGAGATTGAGACATGACAGGGAGACTCCATGATCCTCCTAAACCCAGGGTGCCTACTAAGCCTGATGCTCCCAGTCTTACTCTCCACTGCTCCTACTCTTGGCAAACATCTCCAACATGTGCCCCACCTTCTCAGAATATCCAGTCTCTAGCAGCAGCCCCAAACCATCTTTGCAGGTGCTGGGGGCTGAAAAAGATGGAGCTGTGAAGCAGTTCAATGGAGCAGGGTTGTGCAGGACGTCCTGACATAAGTACATCCTGTAAATCACTAGCTAAAATACAAATTAAAACAAACCAATATAAAAACAGACCCTAGCAGACCACAAAATCCCACCACCTTAACCCCACTCATACCACACTCACTCTATAAAAACAGAAACTCCTAATAACTCTCTCAATCCCAGGTACAAAAAACAAATATTTATATAAAAATAATAAATACAATGCTAAAACAAAAAAAAAGAAAATTAAAATAGTGTGGATACACAGACATTGAAAGCAGAAAAAGACCCTTGGCCCATCCAGTCTGCCCACCCTACCTAATTGTTCTGCTCTGTCCCATTGCCTATCTTCCCCTCCATTATTGCCCTTCTTCCAAACAAACATACTTGCCTTATACATCCTTGCTTGAAACTGCTGATTGATTTGGCCTATTCCACTTCTTCTGGTAGCTTATTCCACTTATACACCACCTTTTTTTGTGAAGAAGAGCTTCCGGATATCCTTTTTTAATCTTCCTGCTGCCTGCTTCAGTGAATTCCCTCTATCATTCCTGTGTATGAACTCAAGGAGAATAGTTCCTTGTCATTTCTGTATTTATCCCATGCAGTTATATGTATGTCTTAATCACATCACCCCTTCCCTCCTTTTCTCCAGGGTGTGCATACCGAAGTCTTGAAGTACACGTTTAAGTTCTGCAGATAGCCAGCAGAAGGTGCTCCTTAATGAGTTTAACAAAGATCTATTAATATAGTGAAGTAATATCCAGAGAATCTTTGAAACCA
The DNA here is from genome assembly GCA_016271365.2 of Neoceratodus forsteri. NCBI lineage: Eukaryota > Metazoa > Chordata > Ceratodontiformes > Ceratodontidae > Neoceratodus > Neoceratodus forsteri. Next base: position 1,410,622,362 of record CM057452.1, read on the forward strand.
CCAACTTAAAGCATAAAATGAAAATCCCCCCTCACAATACCACTGAGAGGAGGAAGTTAACCAAAGCTGGTGCAACATTCAGATAGCCAGGTACTGCAGCAGCTTGAGCAACATGAGCACAAAGATGGTCCACTCTCACTTGGCCAAACTGAAAAAGTTGCAAGTAAGGTTTCTAAAGGAGGATGTCCTCTCACAGCATCTAAGAATGCTTTGTCATAGTGCCCTTCAAGAGGCCCACTAATTACGGGGCAGAAAGAGTGGGACCTACCCAGAGAGCTGACCCAGAAACTTTGCAGTAATACTGCTTCCTCTTCGACCCACTGCCACTAATTAGGTTTAGGACTCTGACCCACCGCTACTTATGTAACCACACCCCCACAAGACATGTGTCCTTTAATTACCAGGACATCATACTTTGCTGTTAACTACTCCCATCTTTCCATTCAATAAATAAAATTATCTGCAACATCATCTAATCTTTACCCTGCACAGTAAGTAACCTTTTTGGTGGTCACAGTATCTTTGCACCTTTCCCTTCCTCTAGTGAGTTCATGGCCTGCAAATTGTCCTAATTTGTTAGGTCATGATTTATTTTCATACCATGTCTGTTCTATTGTGAATTAAGAGTCGGGGGGACTCTAGGACCATCATGCCCCCCAGTTCATAGGTGTGCTTACAATGAATTAGTAAGTTACAACTGTATTTTTAAAGATGTCTGAGTAGCACCATAACTGTGCTTAGAAAACAGTCTTCATCTTTCTCCGTGTGAATTCTACTACTCCTTCGTCCTTGCTTTTTTGTCCAATCACAAATACTACCTCAGCCTTGCTACCTGCTCCCTTATTACTCTGACCATTGTGTGATAGCACCCACTTTGCTACTTTACCACCATATTCTGCTCACTGCTAATCAAATGTTCATGTTTATGGCCTCTGTGTGTAGGTTACGCAGAGAACACCATGATTTTAGATACTGTATTTAGTAATGCAATAATACGTGGCAAGGTGTGCAATATTATGGGATATTTTCCCATCTCAAGTGAGTTGTGCAGCACTAGGCCACAGGCCATGTGAATTCAATCACATGAGAATGGATGATATGCCATAATATTGTATACTTGGAGTGTGTTATTGTGATTATGTCAAATATACATTTAACTTAGATTTTGAAAATATTTTATTTTAATGATTCTGTTGACTGATGGCATGATATATGTTCAGACCACTGTTATGTACAAACATATCATCCTGGCTGCATGTGGTGTTGGACAATCAGATTTGAGGATTCTGACTATCCATTTGATTGGTCCAAATAAGTTTCCAATTATCTTGAAAATTTGCCCCATAACAGCTCTAACCTCGATAAGATTAATCTCTGCATAACTGAGGAATCTGTCAGTGCCTTCATAGGGACATTATTTCACTGTCAGAACATTTCTAGTAATAACTAAATGGCTAAAAAGGTGTGTGAGTACCTTCATTGGCTTTGTAGCTGCACCATACAGTAGTTCGAGACAACTTGGAGTGTAACTGTGTAGACTAATTAAAAGTTCTTGAATTTGTACCCAGCAGGGCATTTTATTTGCTCATTCTTCCAAATTTGAGTGCAAGGGAAACACTCTGAGGGAGATAAGCTTCAAGACTCACCTACAATAAGCACAAGTACTAAACGTATTTTGAGCACATCCTCCTTGCTCAATTATATCTATTGCATCCTTCCTCTAGGGTTGAAATGTGTTGTTCATCACTTTATGTGCTCTCGATAGCCTGTTTTTTGCCAGAAATATGGTTTTGATATATTTATTTTGTGTACCTATTTAACTATTGTAACATTCTTTATCCATGGAGAACAATATAGCTATTCACAGAGAACAAATACTGTATAGCTCTAGACACATAAGAAACATAGGAATTGGTGACAGAGAAACACAAAAGATCCATCTAGTCTGCCTGGAGTTCCCCATCTGCCCTGGGACCTATTGACCATATGTTATTTCATCCCTCCCGGTCCATCCCTTGCTCTCTTTCCAATTGGTACTGACCTGAGCAACCCCAAGATCCTTCACTCTGTCCCATCTACAGTACGTTTGAAGCCATTTACAGTCTTGGCACCCACCAATTCCACTGGTCATCAGTTCTACATCTCCATCACCTTTTCCATGAAATAAAACTTCCTCACATCCCTCTTAATCCTTTCCACCACCAGTTTCCACTCATGATTTTGGGTTCTTGAATCTGTACTGTTAAACAGATCCTCACAGTTCACCTGGTTTGCTCCCTTCAAGAACTTGAAGATCTTTACCATATTCTCCCTCTCTCACCTGGTGCCCAGTGAGTACATATTCAGTAGGTTCAGATGGTCTTCATAAGATCTGGGCTGTTGTCCCCTCCCTGAATCATCTTAGCCACCCTGCATTGTACCGTCTTCTGTCTGTCCATGTCCTCCCTTTGGTGAGGACTAAAGTATTCCAGATGCAGCCTCATCAGTGACCTTTATAGAGAAGGTAGTGGTACTTCCTTTTTTCTGCTGTCAGTACCCCTTCTGATACACTCCAGTATTATTATCACAATATAATATTTAACAAGCACAAACTCATTCATTTATTCTTTCATTAGACCTGCACTGATTGACATATCATGTCATTACAATTATTTTAAAAAGTACATATGCAAAGTATGAAGCATAAAATATCACAATGAGAAAAAATAAAGGCATATATAATCAGAACCAATGTCCATCACTAGTCATTCATATTAACTTTAATTTCTAATGTTATTTCCTCTTTTACCCTTTTACCCTCTTACAGCCTAAGTATACCTGAGGCCAGTTTCTTCTACAGTACATTTTTCTTGTTTCCATTACAGCTTTGAAAATTTGAGCAACAAATAGGCAGAACCTGTATCAAATCGGTTTAAGATTACTATGATAAAATCATTAAGGGCAAATAGACTGGCAAAATCTTCATAAGGAAGATTTGTTTCCATTTTATATAAAGTGGGCACTTGAAGACAGAACATTCTAAATCCTCATAGTGTCCTAACTTACATTGACAAATAAAAATCAAACACGGAAGGTTTGACTTTAGTACTGTATATCTGTACTCTATCCTTTTTGTTGAAAATACTGTAGCTGTAGACTTATTTATGTTATAAGACATCTGCCTGTGAGGTGAACAGATAATGTTAATAACAGATCAAGATTGTGAGTAAATTCACTGGATAGCAACCAAGGGCAAAACTTTTGATTGACTAAGTTTAAACATGACAATTTCTAGTCAATGCGATGTTTCCCCAACACCACTACATCATCTGCAATTATGGTCGGGATGGTGCTGCCGTAATAAAACTTATTTTTTTGCTGGGGGCACCCCCCTACACCCCTCATGCAGGGGGCTGTGTCCCCTGCACCCCCTACTTAAGATTCTCAACTCTGAGATGGAGCTGAGTCAGGGATGGGGTTCAAGACCTTGGGGAAGGGTGCTGGGGTCCCAGGTGAACTTTACAGTGATGTGGTGATGTTGTTGGTATTGACCATGTCACTGTAAAGTTGTCAATGTATCGATAGTATACCAAAAAAATGTAATGCCCTTTATACAACTTTTAAAGGAAAAAGTAATAAAAATCTCTTTAAAGGGGACATGAAATGGTTCTAACCTCTTACTTTTCAGGAATGATGTCAAGTTTGTTAAATTAACATTGTTTTTACTTCATTATGGCTCCTGTCTTTATTTATATCTGATTGTGTACAGTTGTCCACGATCCCGTAGCTGCTCCGATGCAGAGGATTCTATTTCTGCCATGAGAGCTACCTGACAAAATAAACATTCTAAATGACGTCCTCATTTGAGGCAGTGTTACAGCCAACAGCCTGAGGTATTCTTATTGGAAATTTGTTGTTTAATCATGATCATTGCATTTTAATTGTTTTCACAATATGTTAGCTGTGCCATTATGCATTAGTTACCAGTAGGGGATCTTGATATCACATATATAAAGCTATATTTAACCAAAGACTAACGTCTTACGTTAGAAAGCAAGGCAGTATGTTGAAGATTGAAAATGTTATTCAGTGGGTTGACTGCATGAAACTATGTCATCATTGTGTGTTGATGTACTGCTGTTATCATGGGATTGCCTTTTTTCCCTGACTCCAGATGACTCTGAGCTTGTTTTCATATGGAGAGCTACTTGTTGGGCACTGAATGTTATCTGCTAACAACGTGGCAGCAATACATGTATACATTGTTTTCTCTTTACCTGAGGATAATAAATAAAGCCCCCTACTTGTCTTCTGTTTTTTGGTCAGGACATACGTTAGAGATTAACTGTTTTTAAACGATGACCAAACACATACAGTAGAAAAAAATGTGTACATTCACATAGTGAACTGTATTTAGGAACAAGAAAACTAAAAAGGACCACTGAATCATGTTAGTTATGTGACTCATTCAGTTGAGCACTTGGTTTTGGATCTGATGGTGCAGGATTCCATTCTTATACGCGGACGTTTTTTTTTTTTTAATATAATGTATGTTCTGTTCCCTTCTAGTTTATGGCTGTTTTCCAGGAGCTGATGAAATGAGGGTGGACTCACTGGTAGCATTCCCCCCACCCCAATCATGCAGCCTACAATGGGAATGCCTGTTCTCATTTTGACTCGAATGGCTGTTATATTGCCTAGTAAACAGTCAAGCTAAAGTGTCAAGATTAGAGATATATCTATTTGAAAATGAAAAATAATTGCTACAAAACATTTTTTGTGGTTGTTTGGTTGAGTAATCATGTTTTGTAAAGTAAATTAAATCACAATAAAAATGTGCATTTTCCTAAGCTCAGTATTACATAAGAACCAAAAAGACTAAAAGATCAGCTTAGTTTTACGATTGTGTTGTGGTTCAGTTGGTTGGTTCTTTGCTTTTGGACCCAATGGTACAGGGTTCTATTCCCGTTTATAGACTCTTTTTTTTTTTTTCTTCATTCTAGTTTTTAGCTGCATGCCAGAAATGGTCATTTCAGTAGTCCCACTGACACCCCCTGCTCACCCCTCCTCCAACTACAATTGGCAAGTTTACATTGTGAATATTAAGTATAATTTTGGTAGCATGAGCTGTAATATTTTCTATTGTGAAGGCAAGCCAAAGTGTCAAAATCAAAGATATGTATATTAAAAAATAAGTGCTACAAAACATTTGTTTTGGTTATTTGGTTGAGTAATCATGTTTTTGTAGTGCAAGCTAATTCACAATTAAAATGTGCAGTTTGCTATGCTCAGTAGTACTAAAGAACAAGGTAACTAAAAACTCACCTTGGTACAAAGGGTATGTAGTGGCTTAGTTAATTAATTGCTTGCTTTGTAAAATTAAGGGTATGGGATTCTATTCCCATTTAAGAATGTTTTTTTTTTTTTTTATTTATTCTTCTTCCTTTTAGTTCCAAGCTGTATGACTGAAATGGACATGTCAGTAGTCTCACTGACGCCCCCTGCCCACCCCTCCCTCAACTACAATTGGCAAGTTTACATTGTGAATGAAGTTTCATTTTGGTTGTATGAGCTGTAATATTTTTTACTGTGAAGGCAAGCCAAAGTGTCAAAATTATAGATATGTATATTTGAAAATAAAAAATAAGTGCTACAAAACATTTGTTGTGGTTGTTTGGTTGGGTAATCATGTTTTTGTAGTGCAAGCTAATTGAAACATGCATGTTCCTAAGCTCAGCAGTACCTGTCTAAAAGATCTATTCATTTCTTGCGGATATGATGTAGCTTAGTTGGCTGCATGCTTATTTTTGGACCCGATGGTACAGAGTTACATTCCTAGTCACAAATTTTTTAATTTTAAATTCTGATCCCATCCAGTTACTAGCTGTATGGATTTTAGTTGTATGCCAGAAATGGACAACATGTCAATAGTCTCACTGACACCCCCTGTGCACTACACCCCCAACACAATTGTTAAGTTTACATTAAAGGGGCACTTTCAGCTTTGGCCCTCGTTTTTTTTTGTCTGCATGCAACAATGGGACTGAAGCACCCATCGACGACTTATCTCCCAAATAAAGGCATCATGCATGCCATAGCAGTGTTCACTTACTGTATATTTCAATTTTGCCACATTTCTGTATCGCAACATCCCGGCTGAAAATACCTCATCCCCCGGAAGAGATTGTATGCCTAGAGCATGCCTGTGACTCGAAGTGCTGGCATGAATGTCCATTTTTCCCACACCCACACTAAAGAGTTACTTGCAGCATGTCTTGCACTATATTGAAATAAAGTGGTCATGTTTTAAGTAAAACCGAGCACTTGTAATGGCAAAAAATGCATTTGAACAATGGCACCAAAATCCTGCACCTGCGTGAATCTGGGACACTCCTGCACATGCATGAGATCTGTGTTCTATCCTGGTATTGTGCATGCGTGGGATTTCATCACCTGGAGTGGTCTACATTCGCGCAGGCGTGGGTTTCAAATGCCAGAGTTTAAATGCATTTTTTGCCCTTACTAGCACTCGGTTTTACTTAAAACATGGCCACTTTATTTCAATATGGTGCAAGGCATGCTGCAAGTACCTCTTTAGTGTGGGTATGTGAAAAACAGATGTTCGTGCTGGCGCTTTGTGTCACAGGTGCGCTCTAGGCATACAATCTCTTAGGGGGGACGAATATTCTTAATGTCAGTGTTACTTATCCTAATTGAACATATATTTATGGGAAAATAATTGTTGCAGACACATAATGGGGTTGTTTGGTTGTGTAATCATAGTTTTGAAAGTACTAGCAAATCCAAGGTAGAAACATGCATATTCCTAATGTCAATAGTAGTTAGAAACAAGATAAGTAAAAGATTTACTGTAGCATTTGCTGAACTGTCTCTCTGGTTCAGTTGATTACATATTCACTTCTGGATCCAAATGATACAGGGTTCTATTCATGTATATGTATATATATATATATATATATATATTTTTTTTTATATACTCTGCTCCCTTCTAGAAACATAGAATACCACGGCAGATAAGGACCACTTGGCCCACCTAGTCTGCCCATTTACCTACCTACAGGATACGCTGCAGATCCTAGTTAATCAACAGCTTACATCCTCCTACACCTACTACAATTGCCTTATGACTGCCCCATGCATTCTTGAATTCTCCCACTGTTTCTGACTCCACAACCTCCTCAGGAAGGCTGTTCCATGCATCCACAACTCTCTGTGTGAAAAAATACTTTCTAACATTACCTCTGAGCCATGCCCCCTCTGTCTTCAAAATGTGCCCCCTTGTTCTTGCACATATCTTCTTCTGAAAGATGCCACCCTCTTGTACTTTGTTAATTCCCTTGAGATACTTGAGAGAGAGAGAGAGAGAGAGAGAGAAACCAGGCCAGGTGGGGTGTTTGCCTGCTCCAGCCTTGGTGGCAGCTATGGAGTCCAGAGTCAGTGGAGAAAATCCAGGAGTTCCAGGGTCACAGGGTAAACATCCGGCCAGGCCAGCCAAGAGAGAGAGAGTTACCATGAGAGAGAAAGAAAGAAATCCTGGGGGAGAACAAATCCAGTATTGAACTGTCCCTAGAGGGCTCACCTAATAGCTTCCCAAACTCTGACCCCTGTAGTGAATCCAAGATGTATCGGCTCCATGTTGAGGCTGCCACTGGTGTGACGCACTCCGTGTCTGGAATACAGTCTTTCACTAAGTGGATTATATTTGATAAGGTTCACAATTTTACACTCTTTTGTCAGTTAGGCACCTATATTTCAGGTGCTGGTGTATTTTTCTTTAGATTAGTGAATCTCTGTAATATATTATTATTATCAATGTATGTTCAACTTTAGCAATACTTTGTATAGCAATATAATTTTGCTTTTCATTTGTCTTTTTAGAAAGAGTTTCTACCAAATACATCCTCTTTAGGTACAAGGTTGAAGAATGCTCTAGTTTACAGATATCTGGCACAAAATGCAGCGGTCATGCATTAAAAAAAATCTTTTGGTCCATACTGTATTGTGCCAGGCTGTAGTAGTACTTATATGAGAAATCCTTATCTAAGTTTCCATCGTTTACCACCTATCAATACCGATTTGTTCAGTAGGTGGTTATGTGCACTGGATATTAAAAACTACAACTCAACAGTTAGGAGATTCATATGTAGTTTACACTTTCGAGAATGTGACTACACCAGAAAAGGCATTTTTGACAGTAGTGGAACTTTCTCCATGCAAGTCACCAACCGTTTGAAAAAAAATGCTGTACCAACTGTGAATAACCAACGTGCAGATGCAGGATTTGATGTGCACACTTCAGCACCAGATCTGAAATCTTCATTTGAGATAGATACAGATCAATCGCATGATATAATATGTGAAGGACCTCTGGTTCTGAATCAGGTACTCTTTAAATAGACTATTTCTGTCATTGTTATTGTTTATCTGTTTATTACTGCTAATATTGCATTAAAATGGGGGGGTGTTGTGAGGCACAAGGCTGCATGCCGAATGTCCTCGCATTGCACCTGGCGTGGATTAAGTCCTATAACCCCACATCCTGTCATGGGTTATCTCACTTATAACATGCCCTTGACTGCATCTATGCTTTCTACGGTGCTGGCAACCCTGCTTCTACCTCTACAGGTGCCGTTTGGGAGGAGGGATTTGGAAAGGAGTGCCTGTTCCATGGCCACATGTCCGTGTGGTGATGGCTGGCACATCAGGTGATTATGGGGAAAGGGAAGGCGCAACCTTCTGGAATGGTGACAAAATGAGGAACAGACTATGTTTATGGATGGGGACAAAATGAGGAGTAAGACAGCAGTATCCGGTCCACTAGGACTGTGGAATGGGTGCCAGCGACAATGTACAACTTTTCCTCTGACAGTTATGCCATTGCTACAGACCAAGCCCTTTGGCAATCAGCCCATGAAAAAGTGCCTTGCTGTCATGGAACAGGGAAGTGGTTGCACCACACAGTTGTAGTGTTCAGCTATTTCTCGCTGTTGCTTCCTTACACCATTTATGTTCATGGTACATACGTCATTGTCCCCACCCTCCCCCCATTGCCTGCTGGCAGTTCTTCCAATGATTTTCACTTTCTTAATTCCATTACCCTCCAGCACACCTGATACACAGTACCCTACCATTACAAAGCAGACTTCTGTTCCATTGTCAGATAACCAGCATATCCTCATTGTGAACAATGTGGTTTGAGTTTTTAACATCTACCTACAAAAGGTCCTTGCCTGTTGTATAAATGATATATATTGAGGGGCCCTTGTGTGATACATGTTATATCTATACTCATTATGTTCAACATCAAACACCTCACTTGTGTCTTACACCATTCATGAAGTTACCCAATGCCAATTATAAAAATGGTCTCAGAAATGCTGCAATCTGATCTGCTGTTCGGACAGGAGGGTCACACACCTTCAAAAACTCGGACTGTCTCAAAACATTCCTTGCACATGCATGCAAGCGGATGCAAAAATAAACAAGAATTTGTCAGTGCCGAATGTTGCTTGCTTCTATGTGCTGTTTAGGTATTTGGAAGTAATTGGAGTGCAAATATTGAAAATTCACAAACTTACGAGCGTGCATAGGAACTGCGCAATGCATGCTCCTAAATAAAACGTCATTTTAGGAATTTTTCACCAAATTTTCAACATGCCATTTTAAGACCTCTGCTAATGAACAGTGTCACTGTGATTTTCTTGATGTGTCCCATACGTTGATTTCGCACACCGACTGCGCCACTGTGTGCTACATGGGCGGAAACACGTTTTGAGTGAGATGTGAAAAATGACAGCTGTACAGCTCATAAGAAAGTGTGGTAAAATGTCAATGTTGAAAATCTGGAGTGAAAATATTGAAAATTCGCGAACTTACGAGCCTGCGTAGGAACTGCACAACGCACGCTCGTAAAACGGTCATTTTTAGGAATTTTTCCACCAAATTTTCAAAATAGGCTTTTTGAGAGCCCACCTTATGAATGCTGGCAGTGTTATTTCATTAATCAGGCCCGAAAGGTGATTTTGCGCAGTGACTGCAAAATCACCCTTTGGGCCTGAATAACGCCATGACAGTGACATTATTCATGAGAAAGGGTCCCAAAACCCCATGTTGAAAATTTGGCAAAATTCAAAAAATGCCTGAGATATGCAAACAAAGTTGAAAACCCATCTAGCCCATTACACAGCTACCGGCATTTCCTCAGTTCGCTGTCGGCTTTGAAGAGTGCAGACGTGTTCTGGTCCAGCGAAGATCGTTCGCCCTAGCTCGGAGTAAGTATGGGGTGAGGGGGGTGTGGGATGCAGGGTGCGCAGGGTGGGTGCGGTTGTGGGAGGGGGTTGGGAGACAGCGATGGAACGTTTTCTTATTTACAGGTTTTTTTTTTATTCAGACGATGCGGGACGTTTGCCATGCTGGGGTGGGCTCCCAGCATGGCAGCAGGGAAAGTTGTTTGGGGTGACGTGGAGCCAATGGGGGATTGGGCACCCCCATCAGCCAAAACAAGATTTGCCAAGCAGGGGTGGGCTCCCAGCGTGGCACCAAAGCTTTGGGGGGGTGTGAGACGCTGCCAGCACACAGCGGTGGTTTTCTTTGAAGTGAAGACCACCGCTGTCATACACAGCACCCGCATCCATTGGTGCAGGACCGCCATGCCTGCTCAATGGAGCAGTGGATTGCACAGGACAGTCACACCTCCAAACTGTCCTATTCTCCCAAGACGTTCCTTGCACATGTGCACAAGCGAATGTAAAAAGGGACAAGAATGCCAAAACACCAATAAGTTATGAGTACACATTATTTGTTCGCCAAAAAAAATGCATCACACTTATATTAATGTGGTCTCCTGTTTATTTATCTGACTTAGAGAGCTAGGGTCTGGAATATGAAGAAAAAAAAATTAATAAAAAAAAAATACAGGTGATGGGAACGGAACCCTGTACCATTGGGTCCAAAATAGAACCTTTAGCCAACTGAGCCATTTAACCCTGTACCATTGGGTCCAAAATAAAACTTTTAGCCAACTGAGCCATTTAACAAGCACAACTATTATTTGGATTTTCTCCTCTCTTATTTAAAAGTGCTGCTCAAACTGTAAATGTGTATATTTCCTTTGTGTATTTACTCATCAGCATTAGAAAGCATTTGTTTTTTTGTTGTCTGTTCATGTATGATAGCTACAGGCAGATAGACAAGGTGATTGCTCATGCACAGGTAAAAATACAGACATGTTAACAAAGCTCCCAGGTCGCTCCTGTAAAAAAGCTTTCAGCTTAGTGTGCTATACCTGGTTAAACAACTAAATAAAAAAAATAAATAAATGAAAGCCTCTACTCAACTGAGCTATTTAACAAGCATACATACTATGGGGACTTTCTCCTCATGCACAGATAAAAATACCAACATGTTAACAGTGTTATTTCAGCACTTCACTACTATGTATAGACAACTTGACTGTAGTCAGTGCTGCCTGACAAGCTATTCGTTCTCACTGTTCAGCTGACTTTGAACCCAAAACAGCAGCTTGTTCACACTAGCAAAAGTTTACAAAGCGACAAGAATGCCATAACAATAACCAGTTAGGAGTCCACATTATTTGTTCTCAAAAAAAATGCATCACATTTATATTAATATAGTCTCCTGTTTATTTATCTGACTTAGAGAGCTATGGTCTGTAATATGAAGAAAAAAAATTAAAAAATAAAAAAAAGTCAGCTGATGGTAACTGAACCCTGTACCATTGGGTCCAAAATGAGAACCTTTAGTCAACTGAGTTCTTTAAAAAGCACAGCTGCTATTAGGAGTTTCTCCTCTCTTATTTAGAAGTGCTGCTCAAACTGTAAATGTGAATATTTCCTTTGTGTGTTTACCCATCAACATTAGAAAGCATTTGTTTTTTTTGTTGTTGTCTGTTCATGTATGATAGCTACAGGCAGGTAGACAAGGTAATTACTCATCCACAGATAAAAATATAGACATGTTAACAGTGTTATTTCAGCACTTCACTACTATGTATAGACAACTTGACTGTAGTCAGTGCTGCCTGACAAGCTACTCGTTCTCACTGTTCAGCTGACTCTGAACTCAGAACAGCAGCTTGTTCATGCTGGCAAAAGTTTAAAAATCGACAAGAATGCCATAACAATAATAAGTTAGCAGTCCACATTATGTATTCACAAAACAAAAAGCACAGTACACTTATGTGAATATGGTCTCCCGTTTATCTGATCTAGATAACAAGGGTCTAGAAGGTAACATAATATGGAAAGAAAAAACCAAAAAAGTCCTGCTTTGGGAACTGAACCCTGTACCATCAGATCAAAACAGAAGCTTTTAACCAATTAAGCTATTAAGTAAACACAATTCATTTCTGACTTTTAGTTCCTTTATCTTGAATCACTGCTTACACCGTGACTATGCATATTTCCTCCTTATGTTTGCCCATTACTGTAAAACATTCGTTTTTTGATGTCTGTTCCTGCATGATTGCTGGAGGCAGGTAGTGAACACGAGTAATTATAAACAAGTAGAACAAAAATTTAAGCATTGTTTTTCAGCAGATCAGCAGTTTGGATACCCAGTTTTCTCATCAATTTTTTTTAATGTCAAGCTTTTTACTATCACTGTTCCTCCGACTCTGCACACAAGATCATAGATTACTGACTCGGTAAAAGTTTAAAAAGGGACCGCCCATTTCTCCAAACTGCTCGTATGTCCCACAAGCAATTCGAAAAAATGAGGTTGACCTGTTATAAAATGAGTACTAAAAAATATTCATGTATGGAGGACTGACCAACTTTGTACAACTAATATAACCTGTGAAAAATCAATCCATATGTTTTCCAGCCTACACAAACAAACAGACCTAATGCTACTTACACTTCTGCTGTGAAAGTTTTAAAAAATGTTGATTTCTCAAAAATAATAATTATGGCTTTGGACAGTCAGCACACAAGAGGACTAAATGTTGAGGGATCACAGAATACTGATGTCAGCCTTTTGCACGCGGGCACTAGATGGCGCCAAAATATCAAATGACAACGTCACTGGTTTTTAGAGGCACGCTCACTTTTTCAGAACAGAAACCGGAGTACTGTCTGAAAATAACACTAACACGGCCATATTGAGAATTCCCTAGAAATGTATAAAATAAATACACTAGCATATGTTTGTATTAGCTACAAGGCACACAGTGTAGTAAAATAAAATACAAAATACTGTGCTTTTCATGCAGGGACGTTTTTCATTTCCTGTCCTCTTTAAGGGAATCCCTCCAAAGATGTTCAAAATGTATTAGTTCAAGAATAGTTTAAGTGCATTTAACCAGGGTGAATTTTGATTCTTATTATTCCAAGATTTGTTTCTTTTAAAACAAAGTGTAAGAAGAGGATTTGTGTTGTTATCCAAAATTCTTAACCAACAGACAGCCACTCACAGTTTTGCAAAATATTCAATTCTAATTTTTCCCACTTTAACCCGAGCTATTGCAGCCAGGATTAACTACGGAATTTTCAACAGTGCATGATAAAACCAACTTGTGTAACACCTATTTCAGCTACTTGTACCCTGTAACTTAAATGTATTTTGTTTGACCTCAGTGTGACATGGCGCCTCTGATGAATGCCTATTTCAGCAACCTGTGCTATGTAACCTAAAATTGCTATGTATGTCCTCAATGTGACCAGGTACCTTTGGAAATGAGCCCCTGGCTCAAAGGTTGTAAATTGATTTTCACAAATAAATAAAAATCAATAAAAAGAGGAAAATAGTCTCCCAATTGATTGGTAGAGATATAACCCCATACTTCCACCCCAGATTGAGCAATCAGGATAAGTTCCATTTCAACAGTATACAGAGGAGGTGAAAAAGACAGGGCACCACATCTGTTATTAAACTTTAATATACTGTATCAGCTTTGTTGTGACTTGAGTTACTTCAACTAAAGGGAAGAGTGTCTAGCCCATTTTGCATTGGAAGCAAAATTGATCCCAAAATAGAAATATTCTCTAACATTTTCAGTCTTGGTGTGGCTTAGTAGAATGCAAATGTCCTATTTGACCCAAACGTAGCTGAATTGATGTTTAATTTTAAACCAGAACAAAATTATGGAAAACACTCACTTTCAACAAGATCCGTATTGAGTTAATGAGTACTTTGCTTTCTGCAAAGTACAACAGTTATACTCTTATTCTTTTTTAGTATACTCCTCTGCAGAAATTAGCATTGCCGTGTGACCCAATCTATGATCAGAACAATCCTGCTTCCCCTGGGTGCAAATTGAAACAGTGCTCATCTACAGACCTCCAGCACAGGGGGAGAATTAGATAAGGTACTGGGGGAAGCCACTGACAAGACTGCAGAAAGGGGAGGTGCTGTGGTGGGGATCTTTAACCTGCAAGATGTAGATTGGAACCACCCAGCAGTGGCTTCAGATAGAAGCAGGGACATCCTGGACTCTCTGCAGGGGGTGTTCCTTAGGCAACTAGTCAGTGAACCCATTCATGATGGGGCACTACTGGACCTGGTACTCACTAACAAGGACTGATGGAAAGTCACTTGGGTACCAATGATTACCGTACGGTGTGGTTCCATATAAGGACTGCTGCAGAACTGAACCACACAGGGGCAAAGATTGTGGACTCCAGTAGGGCAGATTTTAAGAAGATGGGTGAATACCTCAGGGATGACCTAGTGAGGGGGATAACTTGGATGGGGTGGATGAACAGTGGGTGAAGATAAAAGGGAACATACAGTAGTAAAGGCATTAAACCTCTGCATCAAACAAGTGAGTAAAAGCAAGAGGAATAAGAGACCGCTATGGTGCTTGAAACAGGTGATTGAAAGGCAAATGCTAAAAGGGTAGCATTCAGAAAGTATAGGGACAGGTAGAGGGAGGAGGATAGAGAGGTGTATCGGGCAAAATGGAGGGAAGCAGAGAAAGTAGTGAGGAGTGCAAAGGCACCAACTGAAGTGAGAATAGCCAAGGAGGTAATGAAAGCTGACAAGACATGTTTTTGGTATGTAAGTGAAAAGAGGAAGACCAGAAGTGGTATTTTGAGGTTAAAAAGGCAAGGGGAGACTGTGCAGAGAGGGCCAGAAAAGGCAGACATCCTGAGCAAATACTTTTGTTCAGTGTTCACAAAGGAAGGAGAGGGATCAAAAAAAGTAACAAAAGCTTTTGAGGGTGGGCTCTAGTCCTTTTTTGGAGGTGAGAGTCCTGAAGTGACTTGCTAATCTGAAGGTGGACAAAAAAATGGGTCCAGATAGACTACATTCAAGGGAATTGAGGGAGCTCAGGGAAATACTGACTGCACATCTGTCAGTTCTATTTTAAAGCTCACTGGAAACAGGAGTGGTTCCAGAGGACTGGATGACTGCATATGTAGTCCTGTTACAGAAAAGTGGTAGCAGGGAGAAGGATGGCAATTATAGGCCAGCCAGACTGATATTGGTGGTGTGAAAGGTAATGGAATCACTGCTGAAGGAAAGGATTGTGAAATATCTTGAATCTAGTGGGTTACAAGACCCGAGGCAGCATGGTTTCATGGGGGGAGGTCATGTCAAACGAATCTGATGGATTTTGATAGACTTCTTTAACTGGGTGACCAAGGAACTAGATCAGGGAAGAGAAGTGGATGTGGCCTACCTAGATTTCAGTAAGGTGTTCAACACGGTTCCACAGTGGAGACTAGTAAGCATGCTGGGTAGCTTAGGAATGGGTCAAAAGGTAGTCTCCATAAGGATCTCACTACCTCCACCTGACTGAACACTAAAACAGGCAATCACTCCCTTATTGATTGGGTCCTTGACAGTAACCTCAACAGGGTTATACTGTTTGGCCATCTGCCAGAATTCATAAGTGATCATTCTGCCATCTACTGCCTTTGGCACATTAGTAAGTTGTAACAGTTTTAACATGCAGGCATTTCATGCTGACCTGGCAATAGTGGATTGTTCCTTCATGAATGCAGTCTCTGATTTAATCTGTGCACTCGATTGTTTCATTTGCAAATTCACAAAACTGCTAAACAAGCATGCCCCTCTAAGTAGGCAGACAGTAAAAATACTGAAATTCAAATTGGCAAAATGGTGACCTTTTCGAATTAATGAAGGTTACAGATTCTGCTTGGGATGCACACAGAAAATCACGCTCCAATCTGACTGGAAAGCCTATAGACACCCAAGAAATAAATGGAAGCTTGAAATCAAACTGGCCAAAAATTCTTACTTTACGGTGCAGCAGAAAACTAGCCTAAGCAACCCAAACATATTCTGGACCTGTAGATTTAGCATACTAAGCCCCAGAACTGCTGAGGCCCCCATGACTGTCGGGGTTGATGGTGATAAACACAGTGACCTGAAAATTGTGGAAGATTTGTTTAACAAACATTTTTGCAACCTAGAAAAGCTTAGTAACCCTAACAATGATGGGATGGTTCCCAAACATTACACAAAAACCAGGCTCAAAAACTTCCTCTCCTTGTATCTACCTAATAAAAGTCACAGTCAAGAAAGTCTAGAAACTACTCACCTGCTTAAACATTGATAAAGCTGATGGCTGTGATGGCTTGCCCCCAAGTTACTCAGGTTAGCTACACCACTAATTGCAAAGCCAGTCACCAAATTGTTAACCTCTCTTTGGAGACAAAACTGTCCCTGACATTTGGAAGCATACCACAGTAGTATCTCTTTTCAAAAATGGCAAAAGTATTGTCTTGGACAACTACAGGCCCATATCCATATTTTTAGTCCTAGCAAAGGTACAAGAGAAGATAGTGCATAATCAACTAACCTCTTACCAATAGCAGCACAAACTCCTCTGTGTGGAGCAGCACGATTTCAGTAAGGGCCATGGATCCTACACCAGTTTCATCAACTTCACAGACTCTTTGCACCAAGCCATGAACAAAGGACTTATGATCAGCGCAGTGCTCATGGACCTGACCAAAGCTTTGACTTGGTGGACCACTGTCTGCTTCTTCAAGGACTTGGCTCCTTTGGAGTGGGACCAGCACCAATGCAGTAGCTTTTGAGCTACCTGCAAAATAGTTTCCCCAGTGGTTAATCTTGGTAATGTAATATCAAATGCTAACACCATTATCCGTAGTGTTCCGCAAAGCTCTATAATAAGACCCCTCCTCTTCACTCTTTTCATAAATGACCTAAGACCTGCTTGACTGCTACATCCCTGCTTTATGCAGATGATGCTGTTGTCTATGGACAAGGGAGTGATATATCTGAAATTAATAAAACCCTTGAGCTAAACTTCCACACTTTTTAATGCTGGTTCCTTAATTAAAAACATTTCCTAAATGCACCCAAGACTAAGGCCATGCTCCTTAGTTCTACCCACAAAATTAAACACCACTCACAAGACATCAACATCTCTACTCTGGATGGTACGCAGCTTAAATTGGCAGCTGATTTCAACCATCTGGGCATGATCCTCAACCCTTGCCTCTCATTTGACAATCACCTGAGTAACACTGTCAAGGTCATTCAACACAAACTGGGGCAACTATATCACATCCAAAGGCTCCTCATGGCAGACACCAAAGTAAGGATTACACAAAGCAACCTTCTTTCATTATTAGATTATGGGGTCATTGTAACTGATACTGCTTCAAAATCAGTTTGAGGAAAGAAAAGAGCTCTTTACGACAAAGTGGCCAGATTCACCATAGTCAAGCATCTGGTCTCTAAGCAAATTCAAAGATATGACTTTTCAGGCCTAGTTTAAATGCCTCCACTGAGGGGGAACTCCTAAGATGGTATAGCAGAGAGTTCCATATTGTAGGTGCCACTTCTGAGGGATCTCAGTCTCCCGATATTTTCAGATGGGATCTCAGGATTACTAACAAGAACTCCTCAGTGGAGAAGAGAGCAGCTGGGAGCATACCAAGCCAAGATGTCTTTAAGATAGGTGGGGCCTGAAGCATGCAGGGATTTGTATGTTAACAAAGCAATCTTGAAGGTGGTGCACAACATAATGGCAGCCAGTGAAGCTGCTGCATCACAGAAATTATATATGATCCCTGTAAAGTGCACCAGCCACCAACCTGGCAGGTCAAAACCAGCTGCTGTCGGTGCACCAAACCTCCAGAAAGCCATACTGTAGGTACAAAGCATTACAGTAATAGAGTCTCGAGGTCACAAAAGCATGTACTATGGTGGACAGATCCTCTTGCACTAGATACTGTCTGATATAGGTGATATGCCTTAGTTTGAAAAATCTGTGTTCCAGTGTCAGCAGTGAGTCAACAATCACTCCCAGTACCCACAGCTGTCAGATATGTGCTATTTAGAGATGGAAATCTGACAGCATCATATCTTTCAGCCATCCCTTGAGGACCTGGTCACATTAGCAACCTTTCTGTCATTGTTGAATTTAAAATCAGCCAATTGGAGGCTATTCAATTATTGATTTCTTTAAGGCAGTGCTCCAGCACAAAGACTGCCACCTGCCCATCTGATGTAAAGGACATGTGCAGTTGAGTATCTTTAGCATAATAGTGAAAACTCACAACATACTACCTGATAAAATTCCTCAATGGCAGAAAATATACCGTAAATGGTTAAGGGGCCATAATCAAGCCCTGAGGAACACCACAGTGACCACTAGTTCCCATCACATCTTGCTGCACTCTTCCAGACAGGAAGGACTCAAACCCTTCTATTGTTTTCCTGATGAGTCCCCCACATTCCCCAAGATGCTCTATCAAAACCTCATGGTCCACAGTGTCAAATGCTGATGAAAGATTGAGAACACCACTAGAGCATTCCCCATGTCTCCTGCTAAGATCCGATCATCAGTCACCTTGAGGAGCATGGTCTCCATACTATGGAGAGGCCTGGAACCCAATTAAAGAAGTTGATAGATGTCAAAACTCTAAAGATGGGCCTTCGGCTCTTCTGCCACAACCTTCTTGATAACCTTTCCTATGAAAGGTGAGGTCAAGTCTTGGCTGCAGTTTGCCAGCACCATTGTTTTTTTGTTTTTTTTGTAATTTATATTTTGTTGAATAAAAAGCAACAGATTTAACAATACAAGAATTTGTTAGAAGTCCTGACGGAGGTAGACCCATGGAATTGCAGCTCTAATACAGTACATAGACATTTGACAACAGAAATGAAGCATACATAGAATTATTGATTTGCAAATAGCAATGAGTGGGCAAATAACATTAAGTAAAAAAGAAGAAAGCTACAACATGAATATTTAAGATAGTTAAATTCAGCTCTATAGTATGTACATGAGTATGACAGACTGCAAGAATTATAAAATAGTGTATAGTGGAACGTCGTTGTTCACTGAAATCTAGTGCTCTCAAAATGTTGTTCTGCTGCACTAGTGATGTCCGCAGTGCAGCAGAACTAAAAAGTGATGTCCACAGGACAGCAGAATGACTTTTCGTTCTGCTTCAGTGTGGACGTCACACATGGTGTCCTCAAGCAGCAATCTGACAGTTAGTCTAATTTTAAAAAGAAAGATGTAATTTTTTTTTGAGACAATGACATTCCACTATACACTATACAGAACAGTGCGTGAGTAACAGTTAACAACAGGGCTATTCTTTCACCTTGTTGGTACTATAACGACTGATTACCTCTCGAGCTGTGCTCTCGAGGTAATCTGTCATCATAGTACCAACTCGGTGAAAGAATAGCCCTGTTGTTAACTATTACTCATGCACTATCCTATATACAGTAATCTACAGATCTGTTTCCTGGGCATTATGTCATTAATGTCTGGATGTTATTCCAAGAAAACCCCATTTAGAGGACAGGCATTAAAGAGCTAATGACACCTCAAAGAACACTTTAAAAAGCATAATAATTAGGAACAATTTTGCCTGCATTCCACTTATATTTTATATATTTCTCCTCCCCATTATTTATTATTAAGGGCATTTGCATGAATATATATATATATTGATCTTTATCCCTTAGAGTTTCATTAGAGTCTATCTGACTCTCTAGCTTACTCCTTGCTTCAAGTCATAATCCTCTGTTGTGACATAACAATTCCTTGCCATGGGAGTAACTGTGATGTCACAAGCAGTGCTCTGTGACTTCAGGAAGGGAAAAAGCAGGAATAGACAAACTCTTCAGGAACAAAGATCCTGTTTTCATACAGATGACTTCAGTAATAAATAATGGGGAGGAGGAATACAGCACTGATGGGAAACGCAAGCTGGACTGTGTCTAAGTGTTAGGTTTTGTTAAAGTTGTCCTGAACGTGTCACCAGCTCTTTAAGTCTATAACAGCGTTTTGGCTGTAATGGACAGGGGTGTGGGTGAGAGGGGTCTTGAATAGAGTGAGTGGATTATTTAGGGAGTTTACAGTAAAATGAGTAGAAAAATTGACAAGTGTTGGTGAATGCTTCCAATTTATTCTGATTGGCATGCAACACCCTCTCATAGCTAACTGTAGGTGTTTTACCCAGGTCTTCCAGCCATTCTTGTATATTAGGTGTATTAGGATCTTTCCAGTGCCCAAGAATGATGTGTTTTACCATCACCAGTGCATCTAGCAGCCAGTTCTTTTTCCATCTGGCTGAACCCTTGCAGTGATTGTCATCTCCAGGGGTAGTCTTAGCATTACTAGAGAGGGTGTAAGGGTGACTGGCCATCTGAGGACTGTGGTACAAATGGATTGGGTCTAATCCCAGAAATTCCAAAGGGCCAGGCAGGACCACAGGACATGGATGATAGAGCTGGCAGGTGCATTACATCTCCAACAATCCCTGGAGTGATGCAGGCCCCGCTTTTGCAGCATGAGTGGGGTCCTGTGCCATCTGTGCATGTTTATTGTATCTTTGATTGCTTTTTGAAGTTAGCCCAGCACGTATGCCTAATATTGATAGTGATATCAAGGCCTAGCTCAACAGACCAACATTGCACGGTTTGGCTTGTCGGATCTGGGAGCAGTTCCAGGAGAGGTCTATAAATATCATTGCTTCTTGCTCTACCAGTACCTGTTGGCCACAGTACCACATCCAGGGTTAGGAGTGGGCATAGCTGATTGTGGGTCCAGGGTTGATGTGAGGGCATGCCTTAATTGAAGATACTGCTAACAGTGCTGCCTAGGAAGCCTGAATTCTTGTTGCAGCTGGGCAAAGAATTTCAGGGTGTGGAGAGTCAGATGCATGATATCTGACAAGAGGTGGATGCCTGCCACAGCCCGATCTCTATATCTCACCAGCTGTCCTCCAATAGAGAGGCATGGGTTATCTCACAGAGGGAAATACGGCACTCTGTTAGGTTTCCACCTACTCAAATTTATATATTTCTTCCACATCCAGTTCATGTGAGACAGGGTGGGGTGAGAGCCCACACATTTTGGCAAGGTGCCAGACAGTACCACTGTGGCTAGCAGCCCACAAACAATTGAGGCATCACAAACATCACATTTGGGCTGGTAATGGCTTGAGGCTCAATGGGCTGTTTGAGCAAGCTGAAGTAAGGTGTGAGCCATGACCCAGTATTCAAAATCCAGCAATTTCAGAGCAACATTTCTGAAATCTAGCTTAAATTTGGACCAGTTAATTTGTCTTGGTCCCTTGCCCCAGAGGAATTGTAGCATCTTGGAAAGGATTGATTTAGGGATCTTGAGATCTCACTGCATATGGAGGGCATCCAATACATACTGAATCTTGTGGGCTGCCATCATTTTGAATGCCTGAGCCCTACCACAATGGGATATGTGCAATATCCTCCATCTAGTGAGATCTTTGTTCAGTTCTGCCAACATTGGGGGCATGTTGTCCATCCCTAACTTGTGCAGGTTCCAGTGAAACATGATTCCCAAGTACTCCACCCCTATTGTGAGGCATGGAGGAGTTCCCAAGGATACTCCGGCAGCTGCAAAATCTGTTGAGAAGAGGCTATAAATTGGGATTCGGACACATTTACTTTGTAGGCAGAAAAATGACTACATTGGTAAATCAGTGTGAGGAGGTTCGGTATGGACTAGCCTGGTTTGATGACGGTTAGCATTACATCGTCTGCATATGCCAGTGCTTTACATTCTCCTCCCATGTGTACCCCTTTGATGTGTGGAACTTGGTGGATGACTTGGAGAATAGGTTCCAATGGCAATATGAAGAGAAGGGGTAATAGAAGACAGATGTGATGGGTGCCTCTGCCCAACGGGAATGGAGGTGAGGCCCTACCATTCATGATGACCTCTGCGAAGGTATCAGTGTAGAGGACCTTCACCCAATGAGTAAAGGATGGGCCTATATTGAATTTTTAAAGTGCTGTGAACAAGTGCTTCCATTCCAGCCTATCAAATGCCTTCTCAGCATCAAGAGAGAGAAGGATAGTGATATGGTGTCTGGTTCTCTACAGCAGATTAAGCAGGTGCCTGGTGTTATCCAAGCCCTTGTGCCCAGGGACAAACCCTGTCTAGTCCCTATCTATCAGACAGGGTATAACTTCCCTGAGCCTTGTGGACACAATTCTGGCAAATGCCTTGCAATCTGCCATTATCAATGAGATAGGCCTGTAGCTGCTACATAAGGATGGATCCTTCCCTGGCTTTGGCAAGAGGGATATCTGTGCTGTTCTCAAAGAAGTGGGCAAGGTGTCTATGAAGCAAGCTTCCATTAGGGTTGCCATAAGTAGTGCCAAAAGCACATCAAGAAATGGGTTCAGGAAGTCCGCTGGGAGTCCATCCACCTCTGGGGGGCTTTGCCTGAGGGCATGCTCCATATAGCAGCCTCCAACTCTGCCTGCTTGAAGGGCCAATCCAGATGCACTTGCATGTGTAGATCCAGCTGTGGCAGTCATAGTCGATTTAAGAAATCATCGATATGTTGGTTAGTAGGTTGTACTTCACTAGAGTATAGTGAGCAGTAATACTTCCAGAATTCCTTGTTTATTCCTTTATACCTTTTTCGTCTCTAGTGAGACCACCTGATTTTGTCTTCATGGCCAAAATCCAGATTGTTCCTGTTTCTTTTTCAGTTGGTAAGCTAGGAGCTTGCCTGGTTTCTCCCCAGATTCCCATAATGTCTACCTGAGGTGGAAAAGGGTTTAATCTGCTTTTTGATTTAAATATGAGTTAATGGAGTACCTGAGACCTATGATCTCAGCTAAGAGAGGCTTCCCGATAGAGGTTTCCTCATGGAATTTTTGCTCTAGGGATCTCAGCCTCTGTTATTCCATCAGGGCCTGTGTCCTGGCTTTACGCAAGGAGGCAGTATAGCACAGCGGTTTAAGGCTCTGAACTGCAACCCTGGAGACCTGGGTTTGAATTCCACAGTCCCCATTTGCATACTGTGTGACCCTGAGCAAGTCCCTTAACTTCCTTGTGCTCCAAGGTCACATTTGTAAACAAGCTTTCTGCTTAGTGTGTCTCTCCTGGTTAAAAAAAAAAAGTGTGATTTGTGGCTGATGCACCTGCCTCTAATAAAGGCTTTACATGCATCCCAGAGAATGGCCACTGAAGTGTCTTCTGGCTTGTTTGTGAGGAGGAAATTTCTGATGTCTTCCCTGTGGCAAGCACAGAACTTGGAGTCTTTCAATATTGAGACATTGAAATGCCACCAACCTCTTGCAGTTTCAGGCATGGTGGATGGAAGCCAAGAGAAGGAGACCAGAACATAGTCTATTATCATTGTGACTCCTATACTGGCATCCACAATATCAGCAGTCCACTTACCCAGAGTCAGCCATAAGTATATCCGAGAAAATGACTCATGTGGGACAGAAAAGAAGGAGTAGTCCCTCCCTGTGGGGTGGGCTAATTTCCATATGTCTGTGAGACTGAGTTCATGGGCCAGGTCCTGTAGTGTTCATATCTCCCCCAACTGCCAGTAATCACTCACTCTGGACAGAGACTGTGAGAGCTGGTGGGAGAACAGTGGATCCTCAGAGTTAGGGCCATACACATTACATGTCACAGTCTGACCTGCCAATGGAGACCCCATCTCCACAAGGACATAGATAGGATGGAGGCAGTCCAGAGGAGGGCTACTAAATGGTGCAGGGTCTGCACCAGAAGCCATACAAAGACAGACTAAAGGAGCTTAATATGTATAACCTCGAGGAAAGAAAGGAGAGGGAGGACATGATAGAAACTTTCAAGTACCTCAAGGGAATCAACAAAGTCCAAGAAGGTAGCATATTTCAGAAAAATAGATGTGCAAGAACAAGGGGTAGAATCTGAAGATAGACGGGGGACGGCTCAGGGGCAACATGAGGAAGTATGGAGATGGTGGTGGATGCATGGAACAGCCTTCCTGAGGAGGTCGTGGAGTCAAAAACAGTGGGAGAATTCAAGAGTGCATGGGACAGACATAAGGCAATTCTGGTGGAGGGGTAGGAGGAAGTAGGCTGTTGGTTAACTAGGATCTGCAGCTTATCCAGTTGGTAGGGAAATGGGCAGACTGGGTGGGCCAAGCAGTCCTTATCTGCTGTCAAAGTCTATGTTTCTATGTAATGTGCCCTGTATTATTACATAGTGGCCTTCAGTATCAGGGATAACCTTTTTGGTTTGAAATGGGGTATTCTTATGAAAAAGTATAGCTACTCCCCTGCTCTTGGTATTATAGAAGGCTCTGAAAACCTGAGAAACCCATCATGTCTTAAGCATGCTCGTTTCTATTTTGTGGAGATGTTTTTTTTTTTTAAAAAAAAGGTGATTCCTGCCCTCTCCCTCATTAGTTGATCCAGAATTTTCCTTCATTTAATGGGGGTTTGGATATCCTTACCATTTCAAGAAATCTATTTTATCAGTTGAGTAGCAATAGGGAGACATGAAAATACCAAGAGCTAATGGGGGTGTCCCAGATGACTGGATAGTGAGCTCACTGGAACTCTAATTGGGTATCAATTCGAGGTATGAATCTAGAGATCAGGAAAAAAAAGACACCATTAAAGGGCCATGGCCTTAGTTGGGGAGGAACTCCACAGTCGAGTAACTGATGATATCGGAGTGGGGTTGACATACACAAAGTGACATTTACACCTTAAGTTATTGAAGTTCTTAAATTAGTTTAACTGAGGGATTCTGCCCATGATAGAATGTGTTATATCCCTTACTTCAATGGAGCTGAATAATAAAGTTGAATACATCCTGAAATGATCTACATAAAGCCAAATAATAATAGAAAAGTGAATATACACAAGTATGAACAGTTGCCAGAAAGTCCTATTAGGACCAAAGGATGTTGTAGGAACAAGGTGTGAGGGTCTTAAAGCCACCATTTCCTGGTCCTTGTCCATGCATGGTTCATCCTAAAAAGCATGGGGTAGTGTGGCATCCCAACATGGTTGTGCTAGTGGAGAGGACCACCCACCTTAGGGCCTAAAGAGATATAGCTTGAAGACAGGCTGTTTATTCTTTATTCAACCCACTTATTATACCCTCCTCAGTGCTCTCTGGGCAATGGAAAGTTGTCTGGTAGTGGACCATCTACCAGAACTTGGGGGGGTGGTAGTGTTGGGGTTCCTGTGGCATTTGAGGAGACCCACTGGTCCCTAAGGGGTAAATGGAGGCATACAGGCTCTTTAATGACCTTACTAGTCACCCAATCAGGTAGTGGTTGTGTAGGTACTGAGAAGAGAAAGGCCCACCAAGACCTATGTCCCTGGTCAGCATGGACGTAGAATGTGTCTGCATCCATGACTGAGTAATGTTTTGCCCCCCCTCCTCAATCCATGTCTATCTAGGTGGGCAGGGGTCCCAGTGAAAAGTGTAGGGACAGCTGAAGAGGGAGTTACTTCTTATAAAGTGGTAGGAAAAATAAAGCAAGTCCCATTCTGCGCTGAGTTCTCCATTGTGTTTCGTATGTTGAGAGTCCATAATGCAGGAGCTTATGATCAAGTCTCCCAGCAAAAATGGGAGATGGGGGGAGAGTGGTAGCAGTTAGGGGGGTCCTTATGTTGAGCTGTATCTGCTACCCTATTGAGCGTCCTGCTACAGTGGGAGTCCTCCCTCTTTCTCGTTGCAATTACCAATGGAGTAGCAGGAAAATCGATAGCTGCAGCTGCTAGTCCAGGGAAATTCTGTCCTGTAGCCCTGCTTTACATTGTCCCTTTAGATGACTGGGAGGTGTGGTTGGGGGATGAAACATCTGACTATGCTGCAGCCTGGGGCTTGAATTGTGTGTGCCTTGAGTCCAGTTTTTAGACTTGTGGCAGCGACAGTGACTCTGACAGGATTTGAACCTATGATCATGCTTATGTCCTGGAACTTTGCAACCTTTCTGCAAATGGTTTGGGAGGCAGGAATTCTATGACAAGCTGAACAGTGTCAGTGGAGCCAGCCTTATGGGTTGTATATAGTGTAGGCTGTCCTCTACCGGTACCTCAGCATGATTTCCAGGGGGATTCTAAACTTATTTTTTGGGGAAGTGATCATACAACAGCAGTGTATTTGTGCCCAGTAGAAGATGTACTGAGGGAAGTATGTTTGTAGAGGCTAGGGAGTGAGTGTGGAAGAGGACTCCTGCTGCCCAGTCTCACCACATCAACAGTGCGCCAGGACCCCACATGCTGTACAGCACGCATGCCTCATGAAGGTACCAGCTCTGGCAAAGAATGGGGGAAAATCCAGAGGGGGCCTGGCTGGGTAAGGACAACTGAGTGAGAGCTAGTGTGCCATAGCAGACCATGCCCAGGAAGGTTGTTAAAGTGCTAGCTGCCCAAAACCCAACCAGAAAAGCCAGAATAAATACCACCCCTCATGGGACCCATCTGAAGGAGAGCTATCAGTTCCCAGAAATCCTATCAGGCATCCTTCCCCTGGTACAACACCCTTCCAAGGCATCAGGATGTGAAGGGGGGAGCACCCCCATCATTCTGAAACTTCCATCCTTCATAATCTAGTATGGACATATTGGCTCCTCCCACCCCCCCACATACACTACGGGTTGCTTATTTTGAGGGAATGGCACTTTCACAGACTGGTTGTTTTGGGTGAGCATTCCAGGCACAGTGGGGCTGAGAGCCTATGAAGGGAATAGATGAGTACTCTATTATGCTAAAAGTACGGGAGTGCAGGTGAGGTTAGCCAAGTATAAAGTTCAGATGCTCCGCACATAGCCCCAGTTAACATTCAGGTTTAAGTCCTGTGAGCCAATAAGTTGATACTCACCCTCCTGGAGAGCAGTATAGGATTAGTGTTCTAGGCTAGACAAAACTTGATTCACTTACCATACCCTATCCATAATTAGGAAAGGGCTAAAGACACTATGAGATTGATTTAATTGTGATCATAGTGTCAGCAGAGTTCATCTAAGAGTACGCAGATATCAGTTTACAGTAGGTGTGTGAAAGAGAATCTTTGTCAGAGTGTGCCAAGGAAGATCTAGTGCATTCCGGCAGCTGCTCCTCTGACTTCTCTAGGTCATGTTGTGTTGCAGCTCCAGCCACATCTGCTTATGATCTCTGGGGTAAAGCACCGGGAGCCAAGTTTTGAGTATCCATTGATGAGGGGATTGTTGACAGTTGAAGTGTCTCTTGCTCCTGTCACTTTAGGGCAGGTTGGTTGTGGGTGAGGCTGAGGTCCTGCTGTGATCCCAGTGGTCTGGACCTTGTGCCCCCTTGGACTATCCTGCTCTGGTTTTGTCTCTGTGCTTGGGTTTAGATTTCATAGTTTGCCAGTCCATTTCTCCTATGGGTGAGGTGGCAAGTGCAGGGATTGCTCTGGCGTGGTTTCTTTGGATCACTGTCCAGATTCTCAAGTTGGTGCTCATCTCTGGTGGGGGGAAGGGTGCGGTTGTGGCGACCTACTAAGGTCAGTGCTGCAGTATACAGTCCATAGCTTCTTGTGGGGTCTCAAAAGTGATATAGATCCCATTTCTAGTTATTTGTAGTTTGGCAGGTTATAACATTCGACAAGGGATCCACAAGTCCTGGAAGATCCTCTGGACCTCAGTAAAGCTACTTCACAGCCCTGCAAGCTCTGATGCATACTTATTAAAAAATTAGATTCTGTTTCCTTGCCAGCTGAGGGGGCCTTTCTCCCTGGCCAATGTAAAAAATATTTTTTTGGGGGGAAATTAAGAAATTTGGCAAGGAGACGTCTACAGTAGGTCTGCCACATTCCTTCTTCAGTGGTGCCAACATATGGTGTGCCCTCTCTATTTCCAAGGCAGGATGCCAGGAGTAGCCAAGAAGTTTAGGTAATTCTTTCTGCAAGACTGCTGCTGGGTCTCTTCCTTCAGCCCCTTCAAAGAAGCCAACACAATGTAAATTGTTACTCCAACTCTGGTTCTCAGAGTCCTCTGCCCTTTGCTACAGCAACTGAACCAAACGCTTTCACTCCTATATCCTGGCTTCATGTCTGCTATCTTTCTTATCAATGTAGGAGAGATAGGTCTTGGCGTGTAAAGTCCAGTGATGAAGGGTTTGGACTTTATCTTCAAGAGCTGCTACTGAGTATTTGAAGGTCAAAATTTCTTTTTAAAACTTAATGCAGAAGGCTCATGAGTTCAGAGGTTTCAACCAAGGGGACCGAGGCAGCTGTCGTGGTTTGAGCATTTCCCAACACACTGAGATTGATTAGGAGTGGTCACGGTTTTCTGGTAGTAACTTGTCTCCAGAGACTATTTTCTAGAGCAGGCTTTGTTTTTCATTTGATCCAATTTGTATAGAATGAATAAGCCCTGGGTAGTGTAATTCCATTCGCTAGTCATTTTTTTTTTCACGGATTTATGCAGGGTTGCCACAGAGCTCCAAACTAAGCAGCTATTCAGGTTGGTGATCCATGCATGCACCCTGCCAGCAACTCTTTAAGAGCTTTTCAAAGAGCTAATGGGAAAGATACCTCCATTAAAGAACTCTGGACAATAATGGAAAAAACAGAACCAGGGTCACTCGGTAGTCAACCAACAGCCGACTGTATCCTGGGTCCTGCATACAACAGATGGGGTGCACTTCCACAATCACCTTGAGCACCTCCTCCATAACAATGGGCTGAAACTCACTTCAGATCACCGGAGGTCCCTTACACCTCTCCTCTCCATCACTGCTGGCCCCTGACAGGCCACCTGTTGAGATCCTCACTTAAATGGAGAACACTCTGTCCAGAAAAAAGTTCCAAACTCCTCACACCTTTCTTGAGATAAAATTCCTCTGAACTGGACAGTAGGGATGGAGTAACTTGTCTACAGTGTGGAAGAGCTGAGTGGGCCTATTTCCTCCTGAGAAAATAACCACTAACAGGAACTCTGCATTTTTTAGGGTGTTTGCCCTCTGACATTCCTTATAATTTGATGTCAGAATTCTCCAACCTCCACCCAAATGCCTCCAATCCCCTCAACTTGTCATAAAACCTCTGTGAGTTGCGACTGAAAATCAGAAGATGAGTAAGGGTTAGTTTATTGGAGTCAAGTGCTACTTTGGTGGCAAAATTGTAGCCATCAGTGGCTACCTCCACTCCTCTATCACATGCTGCCTCCATATCCAAGATGTCCAACACCACCAGGAACCTTTCCGATACCAGAGCACATCTAGGACAATATTGAAAAATTATCTGCATGTACGAGGAGTGGTTTTTGGTGATCCTATGTATGAAAGCTAACAGCATGGTATACAACTTCCCTTTTGGATCCACCCTGACATTCAAGGTGTTCAGCCCCAGGGAGCAGACATGGTCCAAGTTTTGGCCATGTTTATGGGTAGCAGTGGAAATTGCTTATATGTGTCCAAATGAATCCATCCACTGGTGGAATTGCTGAGCAAATTGCAAGGTTTAATCATTGACCCATTCATTAAAATTCCCCAACACATTTAGGAGTGCAGTGTTCAAAAACAGGCCAATGAAACCTGCAAATTCCCATAGGAACTCTTTTTCCCAACCTGAATGTTAGTAAACCAGAAGACTCCTACACCGCACGCCCATATCACCCATCACTGCCACACATTGAAACAACCTCACCTCATTCAATTGGTTTTCTATTAGCTTCAGGCAGGATCTAAAACAGATGGCCACCCACCATCATTGTGCCACTCCTGTGTTCCTGCCTGGGACTGTGCAATACCAAGAACCTGGCTAGGACTGCTGCCTCTAGAACTGGCCCAGTCATCACCACGCCAGGCCTTGGTGTAACAAACAAAGTCCCAAGAGGCTTGACTAATGAAATTCAACATGCCACCTGTTTTATTCCTCAGGTAACTGGCACTGTACAACACAACATGAAGGGGAAGGGGAGTCACAACAGTCAGCCCTTCTACTATCTGCCTCTTACTTTTAAGGGGCTCCTTGTGGATCAGGACATGGCAAGGAGGATCCAGCTCCATGAACCTCCGAAACACAGGGTGCCTAGTCAGCCAGACACTCCCAATCATACTCTCCCCTTTTCCTACTCCTGGTTCAGATCTTCAACATATGTGCCCCACATTCTCAGGATATCTAGTTTCCAGCAGCAGTCCAAAACCATCTTTGAAGGTGCTGGGGGCTGAAAAAGATGGAGCTGGTGTAGCATTTCTGGGAAGTAGGAGCACACCAGAGCCTCCTGATCTAAGCACATCCTGTACATCACTAGCTAAAATATTAATTGAACTAATATAACAACAGACACTAACAGACCACACAACATCCCACCCACCCACCCCAAACCCCACTCATACCACACTCACCCCATAAACACAGAAACTCCCAACAATTCACTCAAC
Source organism: Neoceratodus forsteri (assembly GCA_016271365.2). Lineage (NCBI taxonomy): Eukaryota > Metazoa > Chordata > Ceratodontiformes > Ceratodontidae > Neoceratodus > Neoceratodus forsteri. Next base: position 1,410,652,989 of record CM057452.1, read on the forward strand.
ATCAGGCACACAAAACAAATATTTATATAAAAATAATAAATAAAATACTAAAACGAAAGACAGTAAAATAATATAGTATAGATACATAGACACTGAAAGCGGAAAAAGACTCTTGGCCCATCCAGTCTGCCCACCCTACCTAACAGTTTGGTTTTGCCCCCTTGACTATCCTCCACTGATTTACTGCCACCTTTTTCTAACTAAACCCAGTTGCCTGAACAATAATTGTATGAAGCTGCTGACTGATTTGACCCGTACCACTTATTCATGTAGCTTCTTCTACTTAACTACCACCTTTGCTGTGAAGAAGTGCTTGCAGACATCCTTTGTGAATCTTCCCCTTGCCACTCTAAGTGAATTCCCTCTCATCCACCATATGAACTCAAGGAGAATAGTTCCTTGTCATCTGCTGTATTTATCCTTGCATTTATTTGAAAAAACATCTCTCAGCCCCGACATCCTGGTGAATTATAGACCAATCTCCAACCTCCCATTCCTAAGGAAAGTTGTCTAGAAGATAGTGGCTCTGCAGCTTGAGGAACAACTGAAAACCTGTGACATCTATGAGCCATTTCAGTCTGGGTTTAGGGCGAGTCACAGCACAGAGACAACACTAGTCTGGGCACATAATGACCTCCTCATGGCAAGAGACCGAGGAGAACAGTCAATTCTCATTCACCTTGATCTGTCATCGGCATTTGATACCGTGGACCACATCTTGTTGCAGGATCACCTTAGAGAGCATTGTGGACTCACCAGTGTTGTCATCAACTGGTCTGAGTCCTTTCTCACAGGCAGGAGGCAGGGGGCAGTGATGGGGAAGTTGTCCTCCTCCTCCCCTTTGCCTCTGACCTCTGGAGTTCCTCAAGGCGCGATCCTATCACCAATGCTGTTCTCAGTGTACATGCTGACCTTGGGGAGGATCATCAGATAGTACAGTTGGAGTTTTCATTGCTATGCTATGCAGACAATACTCAACTGTACGTCTTTTGCACCAGGGACAAGTGGTGCTGTCGAAGTGCTAAATAAATTCCTTGCCAAGATACAGGATTGGATGAACGCTAATTGGCTGAGACTTAACCCAGACAAGATGTAGGTTCCAGTGACTGTGATGAGGACATTTCTGGGATGACAACAGGTTTGGTCCTGGGATCGATACTGTTGATGGCATCCTCTGTGGTGAGAAATCTGGGCGTGATCCTCAACAACAGGCTGACATTTGAAGCTCAGGTGTCGGCTGTCATCAAAAGTGTTTTTCACCATCTGAGGAACATCACCCAGATTAAACCCCTAATTCCATCTGAGGATCTGCCGTCACTGGTGCACTCTTGTATGACATCAAGACTCGACTACTGTAATGCTCTGCACATCAGGGTCAATGCAGGGAACCTCTGCTGGCTGCAGCTAGTGCAGAATGCAATGGTTAGGCTGCTGACAGGATTTTCAAGGTCCTGTCATATGACTGCATTCCTGTGGGGTCTGCACTGGCTGCCAGTCAGGTGGTGGGTTCTCTTCAAGGTAGGCTTGATCACTTATAAGGCCCTATATGGATCAGGCCCTGGCTACCTGTCAGACCTCCTTACTCCTGCCATCACAGCTCATTCCCTCTGTTCCTCCACCCAGGGGCACAGACTCCTACTCTGAACATTAGCTTTAGTTGGGGCACAATCTAAAGGCTCACAGTTTTTACCAAAACTACAATGGGTGTTTGACCTTTGACCTTGAGCAAGTTGAAAATCTCTTTTTTCTTTTTATAAATTATAGTTCTAGTCACTCATCCTGGTAAACTTGTGAATATTGTATGCCCCTCTAACCTGTTATTATTCCTCTCCCACATCATTTTTATGTTTTTATATACATTTTTATTTATTCTCCTTATTGTAGCCCCTCCCCATCCTCACTTCACAAAATATAGGTTTGTTTTGCTAGCAGAACCATATGTATAGACATGGTCATAAAACTCTTAAACCACTGACCCAAAATTCTGGACACTTACGTAATTGCACTTGGCAGCATGTTCAGAATATTTGCCAGCATCTTAACCTTAGTAAGAAACGAACATTTGTTCTGACCTGTTTTGGGGAATATCTTGCTTTTTTTTCCTGAATTATCAGTTTAAATTTTATATATTCAATAATTTAATATTGCTTGCAATTTAGTAACATACAATAATTTACACACTGATTAAGCCAGGAGCTCCTTTACAGACCCTATATTCATATTATTCTACTTTACTTTACACCCTCAATGTTGAGGATGTTTTGTTTTACTTACTGTCACATTAAGATTGCCTGTTTTAATGAGAAATCTGTTGTATTGTATGGACACACACCCTAAGGAAGATCTAACGGTCAAAGCACTGGGGCTGTTACTTAATATGTTTGTCCATGCTTACTTTTCTCTAAAACTTGGAATAAACCTGCATTGAGCATACTCCCGGGAGTGCTGGTCTTTCATTTAATATTTTGTATAAACATTAGGAAAATTACAAACATTATAACTTAACTTATCACAATAAAAGGCAATACTACATTGTACATATATTGTACTAGAGGAGGAAAATTCAAATACATGGTAAAGGCATTGGAAGGTAGTAGTAAAGGGTGAAATGGCAGCAAGGGTTAAGACTTTGAAGAGAGGGAGGAGACAGACATAACTGCACCAATACTGACAGTAAGGGCAGAAAGGGTTAGGGGGAGAACTAGAGAGGGGCAGGAAACAAAATATAAGTGCAGGAAGAAATACATGGTGCAGAAACACAAGTAGTCAAGGTGTAGCAGGAAGCTCATGTTAAAAGAGAGCAGTTACAAGGACGAGAGAGCAGAAGATAGCGATGAAACTCCCTCTTGAAGTGATTATGAGAAGAGGAGAGTCTGGTAGAGAATGGCAGAGAGTTCCATAGTGTTGGGGTAGAGTGTGAGAAGGCTTGGGAGCCCATAGTCGTATGACTCCTTGGGACAGATAGTAAGGACCATCCCCCAAAGCGAAGGAGGTAGGGGAGGAAAGGAAGAGATAATAGTGATACAAGGGAGGACTGTACTCCTATGCATGCTATTTTATCCGTTGTAGTCCCAAGGGCATAAGAGCGGTAGGCATTGGTGAGAGCCAGTTTAAGTCTCTGTAAAGCCAACAGCAATGGGTAGGATGGTGTGGCAACAGTGCAAAGTGAAAGATATTATTGTAGGCAGTGTCCCATCTGTGAAGATGAGTTTTAGCTGTGCAGCCATAAACAGCAGCACAGTAGGTAAGGGTAGGAAGAAGTACACTATGAGCAACAGTTTTTCTAGCAGAGGGTGTAAGGGCATGGCTAGATTTGAAGGCATGGCCAAGTCTGTAGTTTACAGTCCTTCACACATTTGCAATATGTTGGGCAAAATGAAGTGAGGGATCTAGGGTGACACCAATATATTTAAAGTTTGGAACATTATCTATAGATAGTTGCTCTGTGCATGTTTTTAGCCTAGGGACACAGCCAAATAGAAACATAGAAATATAGAATTTGATGGCAGATAAGGACCGCTTGGCCCACCTAGTCCATTTCCCTACGTAATGGATAAGCTGCAGATCCTAGTTAACCAACAGCCTACTTCCTCCTACCCCCCCACTAGAATAGCCTTATGTCTGTCCCATGCATTCTTGAATTCCCCCACTGTTTTTGACTCTATGACCTCCTCAGAAAGGCTGTTCCATGTATCCACAATCCTCTCTGTGAAGAAATACTTCCTCACATTACCTCTGAGCTGTCCCCCCTCTATCTTCAAATTGTGCCCACTTGTTTTTGCACATCTCTTTTTCTGAAAGATGCTACCCTCTTGGACTTTGTTGATTCCTTTGAGGTATTTGAAAGTTTCTATCATGTCCCCCCTCTCCCTCCTTTCCTCTAGGCTATACAACTTTAGTTCCTTTCGTCTTTCTCCATATGTCTCCTGATGCAGACCCTGCATCCTTTTGGTTGCCCTCCACTGGACAGCCTCCTCCCTGTCTATGTCTTTGAGGAGATTGGGTCTCCAGAACTGTACACAGTACTCCAGATGTGGTCTTACCAACTGTCTGTACAGAGGGCCAACAACTTCCTGTTTTCTACTGGTGATGCCTCTCCCTATGCATCCCAGTATCCCCCCAGCCCTCCTTACTGCCCTCTCACATTGCTTGCCCGCCTTTAGGTCATCTGATATGACTACCACCAGATCCCTTTCCATTTTTGTTGTTGTTAGTATCTCACCCCCATTCTGTACTCTTCCCCTGGATTTTTGTTTCCTAGATGCATTATCTTGCACTTCTTAGCATTTAATCTAAGCTGACATACATTTGACCATTCCTCTAACCTTGCAAAGTCCCTTCTCATCCTTTCCACCCCACCTTGTGCATCAACTCTGTTGCAGATCTTTGTGCCATCTGCAAAGAGACATACTTTTCCTTCCAGTCCCTCTGCAGTGTCGCTTATAAAGACATTGAAGAGGACCGGTCCCAATACTGAACCCTGCTGTACCCCACTAGTAACCCCCCTTTCTTCAGAGTGGACTCTATATCACCTGATATCTATATCATTTAACACGTTCTAATCATTACACATCTCAGATAATTTTTATGGCATTACTATATATGTAATAGATCAGTATTCAATATATTTTGAAGATCAAATAATTCACATATTACACAGCCCCCAGAAGTTCTTAAGGGGTTGGAGTGCTGGAGAAGATTCCTTAATAAACAAAGCTTGTCTTCTAGTCTACATGGTGTGCTTGCCCCTTTTCTGTTTTTCAATACATTTAAATGAGTGATTGGCCAAGGTATTGCAACTGGAATTACCCTGAGTAAGAATGGGGAAACTAATGTATTTACAATAAATTACCTGTGCTAACAGTTCCCGCATACTTTCAGAATTAAAGTAGAATATACACAACGAGTTTTAAAACCAGGCATTTTTAACTATAATATGTATGTGCACAATGCCAAATGAGTGTGAACATTTCAAATCCTAGATTGATAAGTGAAGAGAAAAGAAATTAAATGAGGTAGTAAACTATTATATATGCAAATTATTTGAGTTTCAAAAGATATTAAATACTGATCTATTATGTAATGTATTGACATTCTCTGAGATGTTTAAGGATTGGAAAATGTTAAAGGATTTGGATTTTGAATATGTATTTATGGAACATTTTAGAAACATTAACTGAAAATGACCTATTGATCTGGCAGCCATGCGTGGTTGGAGCCACAGAATCGTGGGTAAAATGTGCAGAGGTTTTTAAAGAAGTGTGAATACAGTACACTGGTGAGATGGTAGGTGTGCAGTCATGGCAATATCATATAGTAACTAACTGAATGTATAATTAATATAGGTAAATAACTGAATTTAGACTAAGAATTGAACAAAAGGAAGTTAAATAAAAAGGAGTATTAGTACGTGAATCAGTTTGGATGTACTCTGAAGCTTGAATCAGTGACGATTATAATTAGTAAATATTCTACTGAAACATTTTTTATTTATGCTTGTAGTGTCCCCAGAGGAAGCCATATAGGAGAAACGTTAGGGTATTTTGCATAAACACGTACATACTCAAGTTATTGGTGTTGAGGCATGTTTCTGGCTCTGAGCAGCCCCACTACCTTGTTGTTGCAGATAAAGTGGGGCCTACTCAGAAAACTACTCCTGAAACTTGGCAGTATTACTGCTACCTCTCTAACCCAGTGCCAGTACCTAGGTTCAAGGTCAGGACCACCTTTAATTCTGCCGAATATCATACTTTACTGAGCACCAGTCCCACCTATCCATTCAATAAATAGCATTTTCTGCAACACTGTCTAATGTTTACACTGCACAGTAAGTAGCCTTTTGGGAGGCCAAAGTTTTTATGCTCCTTTCCCTTCCTCTAGTGAGTTCATGGCCTGTGCAGTGTCCTAACTTGTTAGTGTATGATTTTTTTTGTACTGTGACTTTTCTGGTGACTTTACATATTATAAGAGGAATTTAGGGTCATTTAGGACTCTAGGGCCATCATGCACTGCCCCAGTTCATAGCTGTACTTATAATGTATTAGTAAGTTACAAAGTGTATTTTAAAGGCCTTTAAGCACCACCATAACTGTGCTCACAGAATACTCCTCATCTTTCTCCATGTAAATTCTATTATTCCTCCTTTCATGTTGCTTTGTCCAATCACAAAACTATACTGATGCAATATTTGTGTCCTACTACAGTATGATACTACCTCAGCCTTGCTTCCTGCTCCCTCACTATTCTGGCCACTGTGTGATAGCACATACTTTGCTACTTTACTACCAAACTCTGCTCACTGCTTATCACATTTTCATGTTTGTGGTCTACTGTATGCGACTGACACAGATCACACCATGACTTTTAGATATTGTATTTAATAAAGCAATAATACATAACAATGTGTACAATATTATGTGATATCTGCCTATCTAAGAGGAGTTGTGCAGCACTCAGCCATAGGCCAAGTGACTTCAATCACCAGAGAAGGGATGATAACCCATAATATTGTATACCTTGGAGTACCTTATTGTGATTATGTCAAGGATTAATTTTTTATTTATAAAAAAAAATAAAATACTCAGAAACATAGAAACATACAGTAGAAGTTGTTGGCAGATAAGAACCTCTTGGCCCACCTAGTCTGCTCAGTTTTCCCTGCATACTGTGCCACCACAGATCCTAATCGATCTTTGGACATCCTCTCCCCTTGCCTTGCAACCAAGGTCTCCTTGTATCTGTCCCATGCATACTTGAATCCCATCACCATTTTGGCACCCACCAACTCCACTAGAAGGCTGTTCCGGGCATCCACCACACCATCTGTGAAGAAGCATTTCATCACATTTCCTCTTAGCCTCCCTCCAACTTCATAGCATGACCCCCTTGTCCTTGAGCGTCTTTTTTTATGGAACATGCTACCTTCCTGTACTTTATTTATACCTGTTAGATAGTTGAATGTTTTTATCATATCCCCCCTTTCCCTCCTCTCCTCCAGAGAGTACATATTCAGTTCCTTGAGTCTCTCCTTATAGGCCTATTGATGCAGGCCCTGCAGCATTTTCGTAGCCCTCTTTTATAGCATCTCCACCTTATCATTGTCCTTCTGGAGGTGGGGCCTCCAGAACTGAATGCAGTACTCGAGATGGGGGTCTTACCAATGATCTGTTCTGGGGTAATGTTACCTCCTTCTTCCTACTGGTGATACCCTTGGTGGTTGCCAGTACTTCCTCTCACAATTGGCATGTAGCCCTAGGGTTTCTGTGCCCCAAGTGCATGATTTTGCACTTTTGTGCATTGAAACCCAGATGCCAAACCATTGATCATTCTTCCAACTTTTTCAAATCATCCTTCATCCCCCCAGTGTGTTTACTCTGTTGCAAATTCTGGTGTCTGCCTTGAACAGGCATACTTTCCCTTCTAGCCCTTCTGTAACATCACCAATAAAGACACTGAAGAGGATCTGGCCTAGTAGTGAGCCTTGAGGCACCCCGCTGGTCATCTTGCCTTCTCCAGAATGGACACCATTTACCAATAGAGTCTGACTCCTGTTGGTTAACCAACTTCTTACCCAGTTTATAAGTTTTTGACTCACTCCTAGATAGACTAGCTTGTTCACCAGTCTTCTATGTAGAACGTTGTTGAAGGCCATACTGAAATCTACGTAGGCCACTTTTACTACTCCTCCCTGATCCACTACCCTGATCACCCAGTCGAAGAACTCAATTAGGTTTGTCTGGCAAGATCTCCCCCTTGTGAAACCATGTTGCCTTGGATCCTGTAATTCACTGGTTACAAGGTATTCTACTATTCTCTCCTTCAATAGTCTTTCCATTACTTTGCCTACTACTGAAGTCAGGCTGACAGGTCTGTAATTTCCTGCCTCCTTCCTGTTCCCACTTTTGTGAAGTAGGACCACATCTGCCCTCCTCCAGTCCCTCAGAACCTCCCACTTCTAATGATAAGCTGAACAGAGTTGTCAGAGGTACAGTCAGCACCTCTTTAAGCTCCCTCAGTATCCTGGGGTGCATCCCATTAGGGCCCTTTGCCTTGTCTACTTTTAATTGTGCTAATACCTTGAGGACTTTTTCCTTTGTAAAATGACTAGTGTCCCCTTCCCAACCATTTATGCCCTTATTCCTTATCTTTGGCCAGTCACCTACCCCTTCTTCTGTAAATACTGAACACAAGCACTTGTTCAATATGTCTGCCTTCTTTTGGTCCTCCTCCTCACAAACCCCTTCTTCCCCTTTTATCCTTACTATTTCTTCTTGGTCTTCCTCTTCTCACTTACATATCTAAAGAAAGTTTTATCCCCTTCTTTTACTTATTGGGCAATATTCTCCTTTGTTTGTGCCTTTGCGCGTTTAACTGCCTACCCTGCCTTCCTTTGTTTCTCCTGGTAGTTTTTCCTAGCATTCTCCTTCTATGTCTTTTTGTACTTTCTAAATGCTAGTTTGTTTTTGCTCTTACTTTTTCTGTTATGTCTTTTGAGAATCATAGTGGTCTCTTTTTTTCCCTTGCCTTGTTAACCTGCTTGACACAGAGATTTGCTGCCTTTTTAATGCCCCTTTCATGTTTACCCATAGTTCCTTGATTCCCCCCAGATCATCTATCCCTGCTAGAGTCCTGAGGCATTCTCCCATTTACAGTACCTGAAATCAGCACTTCTGAAGTCCAGGACCCTCGTCCTTGTATGACTCAGTTCTGGCCCAGTCCTTAAATTGAAGTACACTGTACGGTGATTGCTGGATCCCAGGTTGTCACCCACCATGAGATCAGCAACACTTTATAATACCTGGTCAGTATTGTCACCCTTCCCACAAGTGGGCTTCTTAAGTAGTTGCCTGAGGAACACCCCTTGCAGGGAGTCCAGAAAGTCCTTACTTTTGACTGTTGCTGAAGCTGGTAGGCTCAAATCCACGTCTGGTAAATTGAAGTCCCCCACCAGCAACACCTCCCCCTTACATGCCATCCTTTAGATGGCCTCCATAATGTCCTTATCCACCTCTACCCCCTCTGCTGAAGGTCTGTAGATCACTCCTATGCAAATAGTGACCCTCTTATGTGTTTCCAAGGGGCACGGGGTCATTATACTGAATACAAAAACAGCACAGTAACAAATGCCACAGCCAAAACAGTGCTGACCAACAATAGAGTTGGACAAAACACCAACCTGTTGGGACAGCATGCCCATTGACAACAAGGGGACTTTATGTTTTTTTTCCAGGGGGCTTTCCCCCACACCCCGCACATGGGGGGCATGGCCCACCATACAACCTGGAACTTAAATAACTAACTCAGGTGGGGGGGAAGGAGACTTCAGGGATGGGGAGAAACTTGGATGGTGGGAAGTTTTTTTTTTAAATCCCCAAAAAAGTAGTAGCAGGGGAGATCTTGGTGGGGAGGGGGAGCAATTAAGCCATGTGCTGATGCCCTAGTCACTCCACCACAGAAGTGACTTGACCAGGCCTCCAGCACACAGCTACTTCACTTCTCCTCATAGATGTGCAGAGTGACAGGGGTAGTGGTATTTCCTGGTTGCTATCATATCCCTGACACTCTACATGCATGCACAGTATACCTTGCGTGATTATTGCCGCGCTGTTCCGGGTGCAGCATATTGACTCAGTACCTTTCCTGGGTGACCCACAGCACCTCAACTCCTCCCTGCTCTCAGTTTTAAAAATATTTTATAATGATTTTGCTGACTGATTGCATGACTTATTTTCAGACTGCTGTTACGTGTGGAGACATCACCCTGACAGAATGCGGTCTTGGCAAATCAGATCTGAGGATTTTGACTATCCGTTTCATTAATCCAGATAAGACCCAAATTATCTTGAAACTTTGCCCAGAACAGATCAACTGTGGATAAGGTTAATATCTGCCTACCTGTGGAATCTGTCAGAGCATTCACAGGGACATTATTTCACTGTCATAACAGTTCAAGTAATAAATGAGTGGCTAAAAAGGTGTGTGTGTACCTTCATTGGCTTTTTTAGGTGCTTCATATGTAGACTCAGCTTGGAGTATGACTGTGTAAATCAGTGACTATGTAGACTGAGTAATTGATCTTGAATTTCTAGCGAATAGAGCATTTTATTTGCTTACTCTTCCAGGTCACAGTTCAAGGGAAATGCTTTGAAAGGGGTAAGCCTTATGACTCACCTACAATAAGCACAAGTTCTAAGCATATTTTAAGCGGATCCTCCTTGCTCAATTACATCTACTGCATCCATCCACTAGAGCTTAAGTGTGAAGTAAATTAATTTCTTTGCTCAGGATAGCCTGTTTTTTTTTTCCTTTCAGAAAGAGGGTATTGATTAATTTATTCTAAGTGCCTATTTAACTATTGTGACATTCTTTATCCATAGAGAACAATGTAGTAATCCATACAGAACAAGTACTGTATACCTCTGAACACATTAGAAACATAGAAACATAGACAATGATGGCAGAAAAAAAAACTAAGGTATATCTAGTCTGCCTGGAGCTCCCCATCTGCCTTGGGACCTATTGTCCATATGAGATTTTGTCTCTTCCATTCCACCCCCCACACTGCTAATAATGTCCAAAGCATACCCCAAACTCTTCACGCTTTCCCCACCATGGCTGAAACCAGTTACCATTTTGGCATCCACCAGCTCCACTGCCAGACTGTTCCAAGGCTCCATCACCTTTTCCATAAAATAACACTTTCTTACATCCCTCTTAAACCTCCACCCACCCACCAGTTTCCACCTGTGACATTGGGTTCTTCACTCTGTACTCCTGCTAAATAGTTCCCTGAAATTCATTTTGTTTATTCCCTTCAGGAGCGTGAAGGTCTCTATCATGATCCCCCTCTCTCACCTGGTCTCCAGTGAGCACATGTTCAATATCGTCAGATGATCTTCATAAGATATGCCTTGTAATTGTGAATCATCTTGCTCACCATGTGTTGCACCATCTCCCATCTGTCTCTGTCCTTCATTAAGTGAGGACTCCAGAACTGAGTACAGCATTTCACATGTGGCCACACCAGTGACCTATATAGAGGAAGCTGTGGTACCTCCTTTTGTTCTGTTATTTCTTTACTCAATTTTTCCCTTATTTGCCCATCCCTACCCTCTCGTCCTTGGTGACCATACACACCATGCACTGTGTGATGTCCCACCCTACTAGCAGACCCTTCCACCTACCTACATCACCACTGGACCTCCACCCAGTGATGATGGGACTACAGGAGGGAAAGCATCCTCACCAGGAGAGGAGAGAAGAGCTGCCGGTAGGTGGATGAATCCTGCTCCCATCCTTCTCCCTCAGCCAGGCCACCAATGACTCAAGGTCACTCCTGAACCTGGGTCACCTGTGTAATGCAAGGTAAGGTTAGATGTCTCAACCCTCAGTGCCTCCTCGCCACAGTACCTCCTTTTTCCTGCTATCAATACCCCTTTCCAATACATCCCAGCATTATGATCAGGCTATAACATTTAATGTGGGCAAATCCATTCATTTACTCTTTCATTAGACTTTTATTGACTGACATATTATGTCATTACAATTATTAAAAAATACCTATACAAAGTATGCCTCATAAAACATCACAATGACAAGAAATAAAAGCAGATAAAATCAGGACCAATGCCAATCACCATTTTTCCTTTTCCCCTCTTGGAGTCACAGTATATCTGAGGGCAGTTTCATCTTACTTTTTATAGCTTTCATCAGAGCTTTGAAAAATGTGATCAAGAAATTGGCAGAATCAGTATCAAATGGGTTTGGGATTACTATGAAAAAATCTTTAAAGGCAAATTAATATTATTTTGGCAGCATCTTCATATGGAAGATTTGTCTCCATTTTATATAAAGTGGGCACTTGAAGACAATATGTTCTTAGTCCTCATGTTGTCCTAAATCATCATTTACCCACCCAACAGTGAGGTCCCCCACAGTGACTACAGCACCATGTCGCTGTAGGGGACCCGCTGGAACCGGGCACTGTCTGTCGGTGGTCCTGCACCCACCCCAAATCAACTCTGACTTGGAGTTGATTATCCTTAAGTGGGGGGTGTGGGGGTGCAGCCCCCCTAGTGGGGAGTTCAGGGGGTGAAGCCCCCTGCAGAAAACACAGCCAGCACATAGAAATCGGCAGCCAACTGCTAAATGTGGTCAACCTGCCGGTTTCGCTGTCAGGGCGGCCAACAGGAAATTTGTTGATCACCTGTCGTGGATTCCTAAATTACAATGACAAGAAAAATCCACACCAAAGCTTTGGCTCTACCATATCTGTACTCTATCTTACTTGTTGAAAATACTGTGGCTCAAGGCTTATTTGTGTTATATGATGTCTGTCTGTGGGGTGAAGAGGAGAAGTTAAGAACAGATCAAGACTGTAAGTCAGTTTATTAGATGCTAACCAAGGGGAGAATTTTGATTGACTAAATTTAAAATATCTACTGAACTTTATCAAAAAGGAAAAACAAAATCTATAATAATCTTTTTAAGGGAACCCCTCCAAAGATGTCCAAAATACATTAATTCAAGAATAGTTTATGATTCTGATTATTCCAAGGTTTGTTTCTTTTAAACAAAGTGCAAGAAGAGGATTTGTGTTGTCATCCAAAATTCAAGCCAACAGACAGCCACTCACAGTTCTGACAAATATTCAATTTTAATTCTTCCCAATTCAGCCTGTACTATTGCATTCATGATTAACAGTGGGATTTTCAAGAGTGCACATTAGAAAGAAGAAAATGGTCCCTCCAATTGATTGCTAGAAATATTACCCCATACTTGCACCCCCATATAGAGCAACTGGAATAAGTTCCATTTAAGCAGTACACAGAGCAGATGAAACAGACAATCCACCATATCTAGCATTAAACCTAAATATAGCAGCTATGTGCTGACTGTGTTGCTTCAGCTGTAGGGAAGAATGTCTAATCCATTTTACACTGAATGAAAAATTGACTACTAACTAAACATATTCTCTAAGAATTTCAGTCTTGGTATGGTTTAAGGCCATGACTATGGCTTCCTTGACCCAAATGTAATTATTTTTATTTTAGTCACATTTTAGTCATAAGGGAAGAAAGAGACTTGGGCATCATCATCACAGATGACCTGAAATCATCCCAGCAGACCACTAAAGCAGTAGGTGAGGCTAGAGGGATGTTGGGGTGTGTTAGCAGGGGTACCACAAGTTGTAAGAGAGTGGTAATAATTCCTCTTTACAAGACACTGGTTTGGCCCCATCTGGAGTACTGTGTGCAGTACTGGAGGCCACACCTGTACAAGGACATTAACAAAATAGAGGCAGTCCAGAGAAGGGCAACCAAAATGGTGCAGGTACTGCATCAGAAAACACGAGGACAGATTAACAGAGCTCAATATGTATACTGTAGAGCAAAGGAGGAAGAGAGGTGATATGATCAAAACATTCAAACAACTTAAGGGCATTATCAAGGTGAAAGAGTCCAACATGTTTCAATGTAAGAAAAATAGCAGGACAAGAAGACACAACATGAGATTAGAGAGAGAGGCTGATTAAGGGGTAAAGTGAGGAAGTTCTTTTTCACAGAAATGGTGGTGGATGCATGGAATTGCCTACCTTATGAAGTGGTGGATATGAATACATAGCAGGACTTCAAACAGGCATGGGATAGGTATGAGGGAGCATTACAGATGAGTATGAATAAATAGGCAATTGACTGAGTAAAGGCCTATGGCACATTCATATGGTAGAAAAAATTGGCAGACTGGATGGGTCTTGTGGTCCTTATCTGCCGGCAACTTCTATGTTTCTATGTTTAATTTTAAATAAGAACAACATTGTTGAAAACTATTCACTTTACACAGGAGCCCTAGTATTATAATGAGTACTTTGTCTTCTGCATAGGACTAAAGTTCTCATCTGTTTTGTAGCATACTGTAGTCCTCTGTAGAAAGTAACATTTCAGTGTGAATCAGTCTATGATCTGAACACATCCTGATTACCCGTGCAAACTGAAAAAGTGCTCATCTACTGTAATTTTCCTTCTAGTCTTTATTTAATGCCTTTTGGAGATTTCAGAAAGCAAATATTGCATGTTCATAACTAACAAACATTACAATATGAGCTGCAAAGTTCACATTCATTTTCTAAATCAAATCTGTTGAAAGGAAAGAAGATAAATTGTAAGAATGCAAACAAGCATTTCACCAAACAAGGCATGTCTCTTTTTAGTGTACCAAGTTTTCCTCAATAGCCTCTTCTTGCATTTTGGAATTATCCCAAACTCTTTGTCCTTTCAGCTTTGCCAGGTAAACTAGTCCAACAATTTATTATCAGTTGAGAGAGAAGAACCTCATCATACTTATTAATTTAGAATTTACATTTCCTTGATCTCACATTTAAGGCATCTGGTACCAAAGTGTTTGCTATGTGTGCAGTTAACTTTATCAAAGAGATATTGAACTGATCTGAAAGTGCCATCATACAGACTCACCCTATAAATACAGGAATTCCTAATAATTCTCTTTATCTGAAGCACATAAAACAAATATTTATATAAAAGAAATAAAAAACTAAAATAAAAGATAGTAAAATAAAATTGTATAGATACATGTACATATACTGTACATTGACAGCAGAAAAAAGCTCTTGCTGTATCTGGTCTGCCCCCCTGCCTATTCTGTCTTATCCTAGTAATGATCCTCCTGTTTTTTTACTGCACTCTCTTTCAAACTAAACCCACCTGCCTGCCCCATCCTTGCTAGAAGTAGTCAATTCATTTGGCCTGTACTATTAATTCTGGTAGTGTATTCCTCTTATCCCCCACCTTTTCCATGAAAAGTGCTTCTATATGTCATTTTTGAATCTTCCCCCACCAACTTTAGTGAATTCCATCTCATCCCTATGTATGAACTCATAGAGAATAGTTCCTTGGTGTCTACTCTATATATCCTATTCAGATAATGTGCATGTACTGTATGTCTCAATCAATCAATCAATCTTTATTTTACCAGATGAAGCATCATTGAAATGATTCATTTCCAGGATGGACCTGGTTGAACATACATACTGTCATACAATTCATAAATATAATATAAAGCAATATCATAAACCAAAACCATTCCAAATACAGAATGGTAGGACAGAATTATACACAGTACATTGCAATACATAAAAATACAGTGGTGTAGGAGTAAAAATGGAGACAACAATTCATAGGCAATGCAGAGTAAGAGCAATATATGTACTGGGTGTAAAAACTCTTGAAGTACAGAGATGGCCTGTTATATAGTATGAAACAATACAATACAGTGCAGGTAATATAGCCTAAAAACAGGTGCACTCCAAGGAAGGTATTAGGGGTGTACCTATGGAGAACATAAGGAAGGGTAGGCAGTGGGAAATTAAGGATAATCAGGAGGAGAAATCAGGTGCTATGCAGGCCGTGCATTAGGAAGTGCAATTGCAGGATTCGGAGCATGCTTGGCCAAATAACATCTTGAAGGCTGTAAATTTCACATAGCTGGCTAGCATCAATGTCTTTTTGCAGATTGTTCAATAGAGAGGGGAGAGAGCAGCAGATGGACGATCTACCAAATCGAGTTCTAACTTTGGAGATTATGAGGGAGATATATGAGATGCTCCTCAATGTGTAATTTCCTGTAGGGCAGATAGGAAGGCAGTCTGAAATATATTGAGGGAGATTTTTAGTTATAGCACGGTATGTCCAAAGGGTAACATTTTTTTTGCGTCTGAATTCGAGTGATGATCAACCAACCAGTGTTTATAGAGAGCAGTGGTGTGTGAAGTGGGGAGCTCCCAGTTATAAATCATATTGCTGTGTGGTAAAGGGTATCATGTTTAGAGTGGACACAGCTGGTTGATTGTCCATAAAGTACATCTGCATAGCCCAATAGTGGGAGAAAGGTTGCTTGGACAAGTCTGATTTGGGCTTCTGTGGTGAGTAGGTGTCTCAGATGGAAGAAAATGCTGAGTCGCTGTTTGAGTTTTTTAGTCAGTTCCTCAATTTGGCCATAAAAGGACAATTTTTGGTCAATCCAAACACCCAGGTACTTGAATTTGACTATGAATCCTAATGGTTCACCTAAGAGAGTGGTAATTGGGGGCAGTATTCCTGTGGTAGGGGGTTTGAGGCCTTTAGACAAGGCATAAGGAGCATGGCCTTCATTTTCTTGGCATTGAGTAAGAGCTATAATTGAAGTAAACTTAATTGGAGTTGCTTAAACTTGGATTGGAGGTCCAAATAAACTATCACGGGAGGGCTGCGCAATATATAGGACAGTATCATGCGCGAAAAGATGAATGTTAGCAGTTTTTACATCAGTGTGCATATTATTTATATAGATGGCAAAAAGGAGCAGACCCAGCATGGATCCCTGAGAGACCCCTCTAGTAAGGGGTTTTAGGGGGGAGAAATCACCTTCTACTTTAACCTGTTGTAGGCGACCAATGAGGTAGCTATCAAACCATTTCAGAGCCACTGAATCAAAGCCAGTGCTATGGCAGGATGCCCAGAAGTAGGGTATGGTCCACAGTATTAAAGGCTTTGCTTAGGTCCAGAAATAAGGCACCTCCAAAATGTTTGTTATCCAGTGTGATCTGCCAGTTAATCCCAACTTTAGTGAGCACAGAGATTGTGCTGTGGCGTGGTCTGAAGCCTGATTAAACTGAAGAGAGTACATTAAATGATTCAAGAAAGTCTCTAATTTGATAATTAACCTACTTTTCTAGTAATTTGGAAAAGGTGGGAAAAGGAGAAACAGGTCTGTAATTGTTAAGATCACTAGGATCGCCAGATTTAAAAAGTGGTATTACATGTGCTTTTTTCCATATTTAGAGAATGGTACCTTGACTTAAAGACAGTTTGAACAGATGCGTGAGGGGAGGAGCAATGACGTGAGAGCTGATTTTTAGAAAATATGGGTCAGTCAGGTCAGCTTCCATGCTTTTCTATGTGTCTAAGTTTAGAAGTAAATCTTCAACCTGTTTTAGTGTGGTTGGGCTAATAGAGAAGGGAGTAGCAGGCATAGGGTGGTCGATGTCACTGAGGCTGGGTTTTATTTACAGAGTTGGTCACATAGGTTCTGAGCAGGAGAGGAGTCTAATGCCAAACCAGCCATGGCAAAGTGGTTGTTTAAAAGGTCTAGAATAGAGTGTTTGTCCATAATTGTAGACCCTCTGGAGGAAAGTTTGGTGGGGAGGGAGTTTGAGGACTTGGAGCCTTGGACTTCTCTCAAGGTTTTTCAAAATTGGGAGGAGCAACATGTAGGTATGTCAAGTTTGTGACTAAAGTAGCAGACTTTTTGCATCTCTGATGAGCTTTGTGCACTGGTTTCTGGCTGCTCGAAAAGCCGTCCAGTCAGGAGGAAGCTTTTTCTTCCAAGCAATCTTCCACAATTTATCCTGGTGGAGGAGCATGGACTTAAGCCTGGAAGAAAACCATGGGCAGGGTGCTTTTTTGTTCTTACTTTAAAGAAGGGTGCATGTCTATTAATGGCACTTAGGAGTATGTTATGGAAAAAAATTGTAAGCTGTGGACACTGATGGGGGCAAGTAAAAGTCTTGCCAGCAGGAGTGTTGGAGGTCCAAGAGAAAAGCAGTGATGTCAATATTGCAGTGTTTCCTTTTGTAGATATATTTAGATGTGGAAACTGATAGGAGTTGGCCTGACACAGGCAATGGTGCAATTGATCACTAAGGTCATAGAAGAAAACCCTCGAGTGAGTGAATAGGTGAGGTTTATTTACAAGGATTATATCTATTAGGGAATTGTGCTCAGGGTTTTTTTGTTGGGTCTGGTTGTTTCCATCACAAATCATGTCACCCCTTTCCCTCCTTTTCTCAAGGGTGTACATGTTTAAGTCCCACAGTCAGTGCTCCAGATAAGGTGAGTGCTGTTTTTTTTTTACTCACCAAATTTAAAAAAATACACTTGAAAAATGTTTTGAGGACTACCGATACTCATCCCAACCCTTGGAAATGCTCCATAGATACTTCAAAACTGTTGTTTTTGAAAGTTTTAGGGCACTTTTACTCATCACAATTATACTTTACTCATCTAATGTCAAAAATGCTGAGTACATTACTCTTGAATGCCAACTTTATCTGGAGTATAGCCCACAGTACATTTTCATGTCCTGTGCATGGCCAGAAGAAGGTGCTCCTTAATAAATTATATCAAAGTACTTCACTTCCAGTGAAGCAATATCCAGGGAATCCTTGGAACTATTAACTTAAAGAATGAAATGAAAATCCCCCCTCACACTGCCACTCAGAAGGGGAATGTCAATTACATCTGGTGCAACTTTCAGATTGCCAGGTACTGCAGCAGCTTAATCAACATGAGAACAGAGATGGCCCACTCTCACTTGGCCAAATCAAAACATTTGCAGGTAAGTTCCAAAAGAAGAAAGGCAACACTTTCAGAACACCCTCTCCAAGCATCTAAGGATACCCTGTCATGGCACCCCACCAGAGGCCACCAGCTGTTGACCAGATAGAGTGCAGCTTACCCAGAGAGCTGCCCCAGAACTTTTGTAGTAATATTGCTACCTCAGTGAGCCACCACCACTATCCAGGGTCAGGACACAAATCACACCAGTATATGGAGTATCCTGGCCACAAGATCCTGTACAGGCAAACTAGGTACCTCTAACCCACAACTCACAGACTTTAACAGAAACACCAGGCCCCACTGCCTGTTTCTCACAGTTTGGTGAATTTTATAAAGTTGGCCCAGATAAGCAGACTAGTCACCTTTTTTTCCTATCCACGGATATTATGCCAGCTCCAGTTCTACAGAGCTGCACTGGTCAACCTCAGCCTCGATAATCCCAAGGTTCTCCATCTACTCCCACATCGAATATTGCGAGAAGCTGCAGGGGAATAATACAGATTAATCAAAGGTTTGGAATCTCAAGCCACCCATTCGTACAATGGGAATAAAACACTGATGTAGTTACATTTCAAACCACTATTGCAGTTTCAATTTGCCAAATTCAGAAAGCTCATAAAAGTAAAACCAATGGCAGTCTGGTGAGTCTGAGCATTGGGATGCCAATTTCCAAGCACTCAAAACTGGTTCCTAAACAACAGTCAACCCTTACTAAAAATGTTCTACTTCACTTAAAAACCCCATCTGACTTAAGATATGCACTACTAACTAACCTACAAGTAAAGTCACAGTAAAAAGCATTACAACAGCACCATTTTAGAATATTAAAAGCATTTTTATCTGAGCTGACTCAGAACTCAGCTGATATGCCACCCAGCATGGCAGCCATTTTCCTGTCAGCTTCCGTGCTGGGTGGCCTGTCAGCTGAGCTGAGGAGCGCTGGTGGACCCGCCTCGAACCTCCACTGGCTGAGAAGGTAAGCCCCACCATGGGGGGGTTACAAGAGTAACTTTTGTAAAAATGAATGTACATTCTGTAAGTTAAAAGTGTCAACCATTGTAATAATCAATTACATCTAGGTCCCAATTATTGTGGTCTTCCACCACCTGTCATCATCTTTTATTTAAGGTCATCTATGCAACCACAACCCATGTCTCCTTCAATTCTCTGTGGCATCATACTTTACTGTGCATCACTCCCATCTTTCCATTCAATAAATAAAATTCTTTGCAACATCATCTAATTGTTACCCTGCACAGCAAGTAACCTTTTGTGGGCCATCATCTTTTTTTCTTCTTTCCTTCCTCTAGGGAGTTCATGGCCTGCACACCATCATAATTTGCTGGTGCAAGATGTGTTTTGTACCAAGACAGTTTTATTGATGTTATATACTATTAGAGGAACCTAAGGTCATTGGGGACTCTAGTACCATCATGACCCCCAATTCTTAGGAGTACTTTTGTATTAGTAAGTTACAAAGTGTATTTTAAAGCCCCCTGAGCACCACCATAACTGTGCTCAAAAAACACTCATCCTCTTTCTCCTTGTGAATTCTATTACTCCTTCATCCATGCTTTTTTAAAAATCACAAAACTACACCAATGACAATATTTGTGTCCTGCTACAATATGATACTACCTCAGCCTTGCTACCTACTCTCTATTCTGGCCACTGTGTGATAGCACATACTTTGCTACTTTTACCACCATATTCTGCTAATGGCTAATCAAATGTTCATGTTTGTGGCCTACTGTATGTGGGTTACACAGATCACATTATGATTTTAGATACTACAATTTATATATAGAAAAATACTGGGGAGTGGTGGGCTTAATGAGAATTTTACACACACCCGAGGTGTTCAATGCTACATAAACCCTGGGAGCAAATCTTGAGGGGTTTATTTAAGCATCCAGCACTGAGGTAGTGCAGTGTATAGCATCTGAGTTTTACACACCACCCCATGTTTTATTTCATAGAACTGCAGGGAAGCATTTTTTTGCCACAGCAATTATATAAAATAGAAATACAATGCTGTACAGCTAGGGGTGGGGCATTCAAGCAACTGTTGTAAATTTTTTGGTAAAGCAGTTCCTCCACAAAGTGTACTGAAAAGAGTAAAGTTCATTTTTTTAACATTTAGTTATGGTGGAGTCTGAGTGGGAGAGGTGGTAAAGTGTCTGCAATGAAGGGAAGATGGTGGCTGGTGCATGCTTGGAGTGAGGGAAACCTGGTGTGTGTTCACCATTATAACTAGCTGGTTATAACCAGCAAATTATTACTCGGTTTCTCTATTGGAAAAAATACTCCCAAGTTATTATAAAGCAATAATACATGATAAGGTGTGCAATACTATGGGATATTATCCCACCTCGGGCAAGTTGTGCAGCACTAGACCACAGCCAAAGTGACTTCAATTACATAAGCAGGGGTGATAGCCTTTAATATCACACATCTAGGTGTTTATTCCTGTGATTACATCAAGTATCCATGTTGTATTCATAAACAAAATAAAATCTTAGTTTCTGAAATACAAGGATTTTGTTGACAGATGGTATGACCTACATTCAGACAACTGTTACGTGCTGAGATACCATCCTGAATGAATTTGGTCTCAGCCAATCAGATCTGAGGATTTTGACTATCATTTAATTAATCCAGATAACTCCCCAATTATCTTGAAAATATGCCTCAGAGCAGATGTAACCTGGATAATGTTAACCTCTGAATACCTGAGGAATCGGGCAGAGCATTCACATGTACATTGATTCAATGTTAACATAGAGGATAATGGATGGGTATCAGTTAACAACAAGGCTGTATTCCCTTAGAGAGGTTGCTGTGACAACATAGTAGACCTCCAGAGCAAAGCTCGAGAGGTTTACTGCTGTCATAGGCCCTAGAGAAGGGAATGCACCTGTGTTGTTAACTGATGTCCATCCATTACTTTGTATAGTGTATGGGCAGCAGTTACCCTCCTAAAGTGAATTCATGCACCTGCCCATCCTGTTCCACTCTGCGTCTGCAACAGTTATGGTCTGCTGTTATGCTCCCACCTCCCAGCACAAGAACAAGTCTCGCTTCACGCACACTATCCCAATCTCACACACTTGATACTTTAATGCATAAATTCAGGTAAAAGCACCTTCGGTACTAAGCAGATAGAGCCTACTCATACTGACGTTTTTATCTGGATTACTCTCTATTTCCTGGACTGATCTTACCGCTATTGCCATTTCTCAATGAGCGGGGATTAGAGAGTCGCACATGCACAAATACAATAGATGCTGTTGTATCATCAATGTGACATGCTAAAGATGATACAACAGCAATACTGAGTCACATTGATGGTACAAGATTATCTTTTGCTCAAGTTTCAGTGATAACAACGTTGTACCATACACTATAGTTCTATTAACAACTGAATGGCTGTAATGTGTGTAGGTATCTCCATGGGCTTTGTGGCTGTACCATAGTTAGAGTCAACTTTGAGGGTGGCTGTGTACATCAGTGACTATGTAGACTGAATAACACTTCTTGAATTTCTTTCCGATATAATAGGGCATTTTATTTGCTCACTCAGTCAAATTATAGTACAAGGGGAAACACTGTGAAGGAGGTAAGGTTCATGACTTGACTACAATAAGCACACATTGTAAACATAATTTGAACACATCATCCTTGCTCAGTTATATCTACTGCATCCATCTACTATGGCTGAAATGTGCAGGTCTTCAATTTATTTGCTCAGGATAGCCTTTTTTTGGCAGACAGAGGGGTTTGACCTATTTATTCTGTGTTACCAATTTCACAATTGTAACATCCTTTATCAATCGAGAACATTGTACTGTAGATATCTTCAGAGCACAAGTACGGTAAAGCTCTTGAGACATTATGATAAGAATGTAACATTTAATATGGACAGATTAATTCATTCATTGGACTTTTATTGATTGACATATTATGTCATTGCAATTATTAAATAAAAAAGTACAAAGTCTGTCTCAAAAATATCACAGTGACAAGAAATAAAGGCAGATAAAATCAAAACCAATGTCCATTACTCTACATTCATATTAACTTTCCTTCCTAGTATTATTTTCCCCTATTTCCCTTTTCCCATCTTAGAGCCACAGTATATCTAAGGCTAGTTTCATCTTCCTTTTTTCTTGTTTTCATCACAGCTTTGAAAACCTCGACCAACAAATCGGCAGAATCACTATCAAATAGGTTTAGAAATACTATGAAAAAATCTTTAAAGGAGCACTGCACTGAACATGTAAGTCATTCTTCCTAGTAGATGCTGTTCTTAAGCACTGGTTCAAATTCTGTTATTGTTCCATCTATACAAGCCTATTAGTAACTACAGTGTGCATTTCTGAATTACACTCTGGTGGCTAGTCTCATTTTAGAACTGAATGATATAGGTTATGTCCCTCTTAGTCATAGAGTTCTGTAGTAGAACACTGATACATTGTGCTAACAGTAGAAGAGCAGCACAGGGACATAAACTACATCACAGAGTTGTAAAATGGTCCTTGCCAGCAGCATGTAAATCAGAAACACCCACAGGGATAAATAAGAAGACTATACACTGTAGCAAGAACAATAACAGAATTTGAACCAGTATTTAAAAGCAGCATCTACTGGAAAAAAATACATATTCAGCACAGTTCTCCTTTAAGGGTAGGGCACACCTGAAATTGAGCAGTATTCTGCTCAGTGTGCCTCCCTGGTAAAATTCTTAAATAAATAAATATGCAAAATTGATATTTAGGCAAAATCAACATCAGGAAAGTTTGTCTCCACTTTTTATAAAATGGCGACAATTTCCCTGCTAGTAATGGGGAACTGTGAGACACCAGTGGGGAACATGAGGGCTACTTGCAGACTATCTGAGTCAATTCTCCACTAGTGATCGCTACCTTAGACCAGTGCCAGTCCTCATAAATTTCTCCAATAGCCACAAATCCACTGAGCTTCTATAACAGACAGGAGGCTTCAAAATGGGAGTGGGTAGACCGTTAATGCCTACCAGAACTTAAACTTCAGCACAAACATTTTTCTCTTTCCCTGCCACTACCAGAGGACCACAGGACACCATTGAGGGATGTGTGGGCTACCTGCAGACTTTCTGAGCCCACCACCATTGACAACAATTGCCACCTGACCGCAGCACCAGTCCTCGAGGGCCTCCTCCAGTTGCCACACCTCTGCTGAGTCTCTTGATCAATCAGGAGGCTTCAGAACAAGAGTGGGCAGAGTTTAAATGCCCACCACAATTTAAACTTTAGCATGGACATTTTTCTCTTTCCATGTCACTACTAGAGCACTATGGGACACCCTGGGGGGACATGAGGGCTACCTACAGACTTTATGAGCACACCCCCCACCAACGATCACTGCCTGAGTCTAGCACCAGTCTTCAGCAGTCCCTCCAGTAGCCACACCAACACTGAGCCTCTTGATCAGTCAGGAGACTCCAACCCTTAATTTAAGGAAACTCGCGTGAAGTGGTCCTCCACACTGCAGTACTGAGTGAAGTACTGCAGTGCAAAGAGCATCAAGGGAGTCTGCCTGAGAGTCAGCCAGAGGAGGCAGATGGTGGCCAGTCATGCTGCAAGAACATCCTCATGGTACGAAGTGCCTCTCTGCTCTTTGACAGACTCACTACTGAAGTTTGGTTACCGACCCTCCAGCTCTGCTACACAGAACATTATTTGTAGGCTGTCCATTATCATACATAACCAAATACTGTCTGCTAAACCACTACAGTAGCTATAGACTATCATTACCAATGCAACACTGACTAAATAGTAACCTGCTGTTATGCAGTATTATTGCATGTTGTTTTCTGGTTTGCATTTCTTACTAGTAACTAATCCTGCTATCTTACTCTCTGTGACTCTGTCTAATGGAGATATTGTGTTACACTGCTGCTAAACTAGATTCACCTGTACCGCTGAAAGATCTGGCAACTCCCTATCTGGGGTTTACCGTTACAACTGTTTTTATTTGGTATCCTGATGTGTTACACAAAATTTGCAAGTTGTCTTAATGACTCAGTAAAGCCTGGTGACTCCTTATCTGAGGTCTGACAATATAACTGCCTTTCAGTTAGCATTCCAAGGTATTGGCCATACTAATGGGATAATCTGCTTCTTACCGTACAGTAACATCCTTGAGCCCTGGCTTCTCCCTGCTCTGGGACTACTGTTTAATTTGTTTCATTGTTTTGCTTGTGTAGCTGACAGTATAATTTTACTATGGGTCTGCCTTTTAATTTGATTCACTGTTTAGCTTATGTACCTGTCAATTTTAATTTTGCAGAGTCATAGCTGGTACTGTCAGGCAAGGTCCCCTAAGATTTTGCTCCAGGTCTAACTGACACACCTGACCTGGAGCCCCTGCACCCTACAGCTCATTTAGTGACAATTCCATTACATCAGTTCTTAATCTTCCTGTTCCTTAGTGTGGTCAGAACCATGGCCACCAAGGGTTTGTGTTATGGTCTAACTTACTGTATAATATTCCTCATCCTTGACCTTTTATCCACTGTGCTAGTGATCTACCAGAATGTTGCCAATATGTCCAGAGTGCAAAGCATACATATGAAATGACCCCTAACCAGTTCTACTGCCCTTTTCCTGTGCTGCTACTGAAAAGTCACCTGTGTCCGCTAGTGCACAATTCTTGGTGCCTCCTTGCTTGCAGCACTTGTATCCATATCTGCAAGATCATCCATCTCCCACTAGCCATTTCTGGAGATATCAAAAATTACCCTGGCCCTACATTTTACTCACCTCTGGCTAGAAACAATGTCTGGCTGTGCCGAAAGATCTTCGACTTATCCATCTTAATCACTGTACATAGATTAATCTCCATGGTGGCTGAGCTCAAGGCCTTTATCATAATGCATAAACAGAATGTGTTAGCTATCTCAGGGACCAGGCTAAGGCCTAGCATCAATAACTCAGTGTTTGCACTTCTAAACTACTCCACCCACTCAAAGGACAGAATAAGTAAGAGGGGTTGGGGCACCCTGTTCTATGTCAAATCTGACCTGAGTGCTGAGATCTTTCTCCCAGCCATATATTCATGACAGATTATGAATAGCTCAGTCTAGGTACAAATAAGTTAAACGAATGTTGTGTATACACTACAGACCGCCTAAAAACGGTATTGAAGGTCTGAAAGACATGATGCTTATGGCACCTATGATTTTTCACACTGAACTAATTGTGTTGGTTGATTTTAATCTAAACTGGCAATCCAGTGCCATGACATATAGAGATGTATTGGTGGAGCACAGTCTCCATCAGGTTCTCACTGCCCCTACCAGTCTGAACACTAAAACAGGGAATCACTCCCATTTTGATTGGGTCCTTGCAAGTAACCCCACCAGGGTAAAACTGTCCAGCCATCTACCAGACTCCAACAGTGATCATTCTGCCATCTACTGCCTTTGACACAATAGTAAGTTGCAAAGGTTTTAACCAAGCTAACCTGGCATCAGTGAATTGGATTTTCATTGATGCAATTGCTGATGCAAACTGTGTACTTGATTTTTTCATTTCCAAATTCACAAAACTGCTTGACAAACATGCCTAACCAGGCACAGAGTAAAAAAAATATGAAATTCAGATTGGTTAAATGGTGACCTTTTTAAATTTATGAAGATGATAGATTCTGCTTGGAATGTATACAAAAGAAATCACACTCCCAATCTGACTGGGAGGCCTACAGACACCTAAGAAATGAATGCTACTGTGAACTCAATCTAGCCAAGAAGTAAACTCAGCAGGAAACCAGCCTAAGCAACCCCAACAAATATTGGGACCTGTAGAAATAGCATACCGAGTCCCAATACTGCTGAGACTCCCAAGACTGTAGAAGATGATGGTACTAAAGACACCTACCAAAAGACTATGAGAGATACAACAAACATTTCTGCAACCTGAAATAGCTTGGTAATACTAACAATGATTGGAAACCCCCAAAACATTGCACATGAGCCAGGCTTGGAAACTTCCTTTCCTCATTTCTACCTAAAAAAATGTCACAATCAAGAAAATTCAGAAACTGTTGACCTGCTTAAACATTAATCTACTGGCATGGATGGCTTGCCTTCCATTGTCCTCAGGTTAGATTCCCCACTTATTGGCAAGACAATCACCAGCGTGGTTAACCTTTCATTCAAGACAAAAACCATTCCTGATATCTGGTAGTGGTCCATGATAGTACCTCTTTTCAGAAAGGGTAGAAGTACTGTCTTGGACAACTACAGGCCCATATCCATACTTTTGGTCCTACCCAAGGTACACACGAGGACAGTACATAACCAGCTAACCTCTTACCTAGGGCGGCACAGAGTCATCTGTGTGGAACTGAACAGTTTCAGAAATGGCCACTAACCTGCACTGCTTTGGGCAGCTTTGCAGACTCTGTAACAAGCCATAGACAGGGGGCTTATGACTGGTGCAGTATTTGTGTACCTGACCAAAGATTTTGACTTGGTGGACCACTACCTGCTTCTTCAAAGACTTGGTTCCTTTGGGGTAGGACCATCAGTAATGCAGTGATTTTCATGCGGCCTGCAAAATAGGTCCCAAGCATTAAGCTGGGAAAGGTAATCTCAAATGCCAACACCATCACCCGTAGCATTCTGCAGGTATCTGTACTAAGACTAGTCCTCTTCTTGCTTTACATAAATAACCTGCTTAAGACCTGCTTAAATGTGAAATCCCTGCTTTATGCAGATGATGCTGTTGTCTATGTATAAAAAAGTGATATATCTGAAATCAACAAAACCCTTCCACTCTGTTCAACGCTGGTTCCATAATGAAAAGCATGTCCTAAATATACCCAAGACTAAGGCCATGCTCCTTGGTTCTGCCCACAGAATTAAATGCCACTCATAAGAACTCAATATATCTACCCTGGGTGGTACCCAGCTTGAGTTGGTATTTAATTTCAAGAATCTTAAACATAATCTTTGACCCATGCCTCTAATTTAGCAGTCACCTGAGCAATGTTGTCAAGGTCATTAACCACAAACTGGGACAACTCTGTCATATCCAAAGGCTCCTAATGGCAGACGCCAAAGTAAGGATTGCAAATCAACCTACTCCCATTGTTAGGTTATGGGACCATCATAGCTGACACTGACACCAAATCAATTTGGGGAAAAAAAGAGCTCTTTACCACAAGGTGGCCAGATTCGCAACCTCCCGCAGTCCCCAAGACCAACCATTGCCCCAGTCTTCAGCAGTTTAGATGGTTGCACCTAGAGCACAGGGCCCAAATTACATCGACCAGCACCAGACTCTATACAGCAACATGCCTTGATGACTAAAAAAGCTGTATACACCAATCAGATAATACGTTGTAGCCTAGAACTTAATTCAGTTCATATTCTGTGTAAAGTTTGGAATGTAATTTGTGATTAACTCTGGATGCCTTATTGTACTGCAACCACATACTTGAGTTTTTTTGTATCTGCTTATATGTTTTCAGAACATCATTATCATGTATGTAAACTTTTCTGTTATTGTACTGCATGTTAATTAACTCTGGGTCACTCCTGCAAATGGGATACTAGTCTCAGTAGGCCTACCAACAAATTTCAATAAATAAATCAACCTCCCTCTCTGTCAAACCACAGCCACTAATTTGCTTCTGAGCCTGCTTATACAAAGAGAGATGAGCCAGAGATTCTTCAGTTTCATGGCTTTTTCCCTCTGGAATGTCATACCGGTCCCCATCAGACAGTCTACCTCCATCAAAGTATTTGCTCATAAGACGATGAGCCATTTGTTAAACCTGAGTACCTGCTCCTGCTTTTTGTAGATATGCTTTCTGCATCAATGTATAGATACTGTAGTCCCTTATGTTAAACCTGCTGTATATCCATCTGCAACAATCTGTTATTCACGTTCTCCAAGTTTCCAACCTTGTGCTTTGTAAACATTTAAATGTGTGTCACTCTATTATATCACTTGTCTAACTGCAGTACTATAAACTGTGACATTACTTTCTTAATACTTATACATAGTACTTGTAACACCCAGTTCATGCCTGTAAAAGGCATCTTGCACCAATGCACTTACCTAGTAATCAAAATATAAATAGATAAATTAATTAATAAATTAATGGACCTTTCAATACAATAGGCGAGATATTCATAACTTTGCCATGGGGCTAAATTAGCACTGCCTGGCATGCTAAATTAGCCCTGAACCAGTAGCCTGCTATATGCAAAAGGGATAGCCCCGGTGCTAAACCTGCTGAATATAGCATGCTAAGGAAGCAATGCAAACTGAGCTGGGAGTGCAGTGGAAAAATAGCCAAGGAATAAGACAGCTCTGAATATTGCCACCAGGAAGGGCAAACCACAACAGCAGCCCAGTTCACAGTGATGTGAAGGAAGGTAAAGGTGAACTACGTGGCCAATGTGTGTGCTAGCAAAGGAGTGGAGTCAATAAAGCTGCAAGCAGCAGCACATGTGAAATTAAATTGTGCAGAACATAGAAACATAGAAACATAGAAACATAGAAACATAGAAGTTGATGGCAGATAAGGACCGCAAGGCCCATCCAGTCTTCCCATTTCTTTTTCTACCTTATAAATGTGCCTTCGGCCTTTGCTCTGTCAGTGACCTATCTATTCATAGTCATTTGTATTGCTCCCTTATGCCTATCCCATGCCTGTTTGAAGCCCTGCACTGTATTCATAGCCACCACTTCTTGTGGTAAGCCATTCCATGCATCTACCATCCTTTCTGTGAAAAGAATTTCCTCACATTCCCCTTAATCAGCCTCCTCTAATCTCATGCTGTGTCCTCTTGTCCTGCTATTTTTCTTATATTTAAACATGTTAGACTCTTTCACCTTGTTTATGCCCTTAAGGTGTTTAAATGTCTCGATCATATCACCTCTCTCCTCCTTTGCTCAAGGGTATACATATTGAGCTCCGTTAATCTGTCCTCATATGTCTTCTGATGCAGTCCCTGCACCATTTGGTTGCCCTTCTCTGGACTGCCTCAATTTGGTTAATGTCCTTGTGAAGGTGTGGCCTCAATACTGCCGCAGTACTCCAGATGGGGCCTAACCAATGTCTTGTACAGAGGGATTATTACCTCCCTCTACGACTTGTGATACCCCTACTAATACACCCTAACACCCCTAGCCTTACCTACTGCTTTAGAGGTCTGCTTGGATGATTTTAGGTCATCAGTGATGATGATGCCCAAGTCTCTTTCTTCCTTTGTGACTGCTAGCAACTCCCTCCCAGCCTATAAGTGACTTCAGGGTTTCTCTTCCCTATGTGCATGATTTTGCATTCTTTGCATTAAATCCAGTTGCCACTCTTCTGACCATTCTGCTAGTTTATCAGATCTCTTTTCATTCTGCCCACCCCATCTGGATCATCTACTCTGTTGCAGATCTTGGTGTCATCTGCAAACAGACAAGCCTTACCCTCTAGTCCATCTGCGAGGTCACTAATGAAGATGTTGAATAGGACTGACCCCAGGACTGATCCTGAGGTACCCGACTTGTGACTTGCATCTCTTCTGACTGTATACCATTTACCACCACTCTCTGTTTTCTGCCAGTCAACCAGTTTGCCACCAGTTGACCAACTTGACCCACCCCGAGCCTACCTAGCTTATTTATCAATCTTCTATGTGGAACAGTGTCAAAGCTTTTGCTGTCAAGGTAGGCGACATCAACTGCTCCCCTTGTCCACCACTCTGGTTACCCAGTCAAAGAAATCTAAGAGATTAGTTTGACAGGACCTTCCTTTTGTAAACCCATGCTGTCTTGGATCCTGTGCCCCTATGATTCCAGGTGTTGCACTATCCTTTCCTTAAGGAGTGCCTCCATAATCTTGCCCACTACTGAGGTAAGACTGGCCGGTCTGTGGTTCCCTTCCTCCCTGCTCCCACTCTTGTGGGTGGGATCACAAACCCTTCTCCAGTCTTCTGGGACCTCTCCTGTGCTCAGAGACTCACTAAACAATTCTGCTAATGGCTCTGCTAGTTCCTCCTTTAGCTCCTAAGTACCCTGGGATGTATGCCATCAGGTCCCATTGCCTTATCCACCCTGAGCTTAGCAAGCTCTTGTAGGACCCTTTCTTTGTGAAGGGAGTAGTGCTCACCTCCCTCCCCCTGTGTCCATGATGCTGAGCTGTGGGCCCTGCCCTACCTTCTCTTCAGTAAATACTGAGCAAAAGTATCTATTTAGGATAGATGCCTTTACAGGGTTCTCCTCCTCACATGCTCCCTTTTCTCCATTAAGCTTAGCAATACCCCCTCTGGACTTTCTCCTTTCACTAATGTATCTATAGAAAGTCTTGTCACCTTCTTTTACTGTTCGTGCTAGTGTTTCCTCAGTTTGGGACTTTGCCTGCCTTACTGCCTTACCTGCTTCCCTTAGGGCAGTTTGGTATGTCTCCCTATCTTCATCCCGCTGTGTTCCCTTATATTTTCTGAAGGCCAGCCTTTTGGCTCTGACCTTTTCTGCTACTGTATTTGAGAAATGTATAATGTTTCTAAAATGTTTGCATGGTGCAAACACATTTGAGAAGTTTAGTGTGGAGCTAATCCATTTGCCTGGTGCAATCACATTTTCCTGGGGCAAAACTTTGCTATATTCAAAAGCGACACGCAAATGAGCCTACTTATGTAGTCTGTGGGCAAACATCCAGATTAGCATCTCATTGTGACCTGATTTGAATGCAGTTTGCTCAGCACTATTGCAGGGTCCCACAGCTCCACCTGTAGCTCAGTCTAGAAGTACAGGGGCTGGCTGGGTCTGCCCACAGCTCCACCTGTAGGTCAGTCTGGTAGTGCACAGTGGTAGCTACGAGCTACATTTGTACAGTACAGCATAGAATATTATGCCCCAGGGGACTACACAGCACAGGCACAGGTGGTGGTGCTGCATGCAATTGTCAAACTGTAGTTCATGCACACCAGACAATACAATAGTAAGGGGGCCAGTAGTGTGAGGGACACAGCAATGCTTATGGTGTGTAGGGTAGTGATGACCACTGCACTGTACACAGCGACAGGCCCAACTTGCAGGTGTTTACTGACAGTGGACATTACCGTTATGTTGTTGTGCGACCCACAGACATTGCACCACTAACATGGGATGCTCACAATGAGATATACACAGCTGTCTCTGTGTGCTGTGGTATCTGTACAGAAGTGTGGTAAATGGCTGGGGGGGCACAAACCATCAGATAGGCACACTGGTGTTGGGGTATTCCTAACACTGGCCCATGTACACTGCGTGGCTTGTCCCAGCCTTGTGTCCACACCCAGTCTGTGGTGGAGCCTGGCCACTTGTACACCCTCCCCTCAACACCCTCCATGCCAACAGTGCTGCATGTGTGTGCTGGCATCTGTTGGTGTCCACTGAAGAGTGGTCTGCAGGTGTGTGCTCTATGGCTGCACTGCCATGGTGTCCACTGGGAGGTGGGTCACCACTTACTGCCTGTCATGACTGAGACTGGTGACAGATGATGGCATCATAGGGATGCCATCTGTAAGCAGCATGTTTCCTCTCTTTCTGGCTTATTTCTATGTGCCATACTTACTGGTTAGGGTCGTGCAAAGCCACAAAGTTGCACACAGCTGATTTGCTCAAGAGTTGAGACTACATTTTCCTGGGTTGTAATTTGCATCACGCAAAGTGTTGTGATAAGTTGCGCAAACACACTTTGCGCTGCACTATTCGCTGAGTATAGCATTGCACCTGTATTCATGTACATGCTCTCTCAGTTTTCCCCTTGCATACATTATAATTTTGTCTGGTGCTAATGCAGCTTGTGCATGCAATTTGACCTTTTGAATATAGTGGACTCGCGCTAACCCTGTGCAAACGGTTTGCGCCCTGCGCAGTTTTTAATGTCTGGCCCAATATGCTCTAAATAATGATTGTGGCCTAACTCACAACAACAACAAGAATCCCACATTGAAGGTGGGACATTAATATATATACTCTTTTTGTTTTATTGAAAATTCTGTCGTTCTAGCCTTACTGTATTTTGTCTTAAAGACATCTGTCTTGGTAGCAAAGAGGTAATGTTAATAACAAATCAAGACTGTTAGTTTATTAGATGTAAATCAAGGGCACAGCTTTGATTGATAGAATTCAAAGATATCTAATGACCTTAATAGAATGTTTAAAGAAAAAAAATATAATAATCTCTTTAAGGGAATCCCTTCAATTACGGTCACAGTTTATTAGTTCAAGAATAGTTTACTTGCATTTAACCAAGGTGAATTCTGATTCTTACAGTATTACTCCAAGAGTTATTACTCCATAGTGTTTCTTTCAAACAAAGTGCAAGAAGAGGATTTGTGTCAGTCAAATTCTTACCCAACAGGCAGCCAATCAGAGTTTTGCAAAATATTAAATTCTAATTCTTCTCAATTCAGCCAAGATTGTCTAAGGAATTTTCAAGAGTACATGAAAAAAGAGGAAAATGGTCTCTCCAATTGATAGGTAGACATATAATCCCATACTTTGGCTCCATATAGAGCAATCAGAATAAGTTCCATATCAGCAGTATACAGAGCAGGTAAAACTGACAGACTGCCATATCTAGCATTAGGTCTTAATATACCTTACAGAAATAATTATATGAAATGTTTTCAAGCTGCACACATAAAACTATCCAAGTGATATGCTTGCTGCAAGTATGATTTAAATGTTAAATTGGAACCGATTCCATGCATGTGATATGTGTGCAGCAAGCAAGTGGGGAAACCATGATTTTTATGTTAAATTGAGAAAGACTGCATGCATGTGGCATGCATGCAAAAAGCAAATGGTCACTTAAAACTGCACATTTAAAAGTTAAGTGACTTGCTTAGGATCACACCATACACAAGTGGGGGCTTAATGAGAGTCAAAGCCAGGTCTTCATGTTTCCAAGTCTCCTGGCTTATAGGCTTATAGTTCAGTGCCTTTAACCACTAAGCCATACTGTCTGCACACATATGGCTTGCTTGTGCTTCAATACATATTGTCTCTGACTACATCTGCATGCATGCAACATGCTTGTAGCCACTGTTATGCTTTTCAGTTTTCTTCTTTACTCATCTCAGTTTCACAGTTGAGCTGTAGCACATATACCAATGGAAACACTTATTTTTTTCCCACGCTTAATGCACAAACTTACCCACAAAACCACTTAAATACTTCTGTCTGGCCTTCACTCCTACTATTATCTCTCCATAGTTTTGAATGCTTCCATGCAAACAGACTTTAACATGCAGACACAGAAGTAGCAATAACTCGAAACACACACCCACATGGCCAGTCCCCCCGCCACCATGCACACACACACACACTGAAGCGGGTACAACAATGCTGCTACAAAAAACCCACCATGTATAGATATAAATAAAAAGTTTCTTACTTCCTTAAGCTGGCCCAGTGGTGCTGAGGGTTGAGGCACTGAACACCACACCTCACATCACACTGGCGATCCATGTTTGGGAATGGGCACATGCCACCATGGGTCAGCATGGGAGGAGAAGGATTGAGGGTCCAGAGGACTGATCTCCTTCTCCAGGGAGGAGGGTCTCTCAGTGTCGGCACCCATTTGCCCTCTGGTGGAAGCTGGGGGACAGGGCACTGTGCTGCAGCAGGGAGGAGCTGCGGATGGATGCTTGGAGGAGAGTGTGCAAGGAAGTGTGCGTGCTCTCATCTCTGAAGTATCATTGCATGTCCCTCGGCTCCAGGGGGAAAAAGAGAAAAAGGCCTGCCCCTGCATATGAGCCGGTTCCGTGCCTGATCTCTCTGGCCATGACAGTTCTGCCATGATGGCTCCATTCGGGGTGGGGGCATCCCCGAGTATGAAGGAACAGGAGACCCGGTAACAAAAATATAAAAAAAAACATTTCTTACTTGAGTACTAGGGAGCCAGAGGCAGGTGTCTTTAAGAGATGAGGTCCATGGGTCAGAGTGTTGTGGTGTACCTCCTTGGCATGAATGAATTTATTTTTTTATTACTATTTTATATGTTATGATAGTGATTTGGAGAATAATGAAGGCCACTGTTCTACTAACATGGCCCTTGTTAGTTGAGCAGTGGCCTTCATTATTCTCTAACTCTCCATAAGTAATGTATGAAATAGTAATAAAGAAATACTCCATTAATTTCAATGGTGCACACCCCTGCAGTCTCCTTTGCCCTTTGTCATAATGTGCCTAAGCATGGGGATATGAAGGTCAGCTTCACTGCAGTGGGGGATGGGGGGGTCATATGCCTGACTATAAAAGGGCTCCAATAGTCTGTGCATACCATACCCCTCAACTGTCCATGAATGCAAGGGACAGTTCTAGAATGTCTGTAACATCTCTAAAAGGTACAACTTATCTGTTCTGACTGAAAAGTGATATGCAAATCAGGAAAAATTTAAATGTGTAATATTCATCTGTATATATCCCAGAGCAGTGAATCAGATTTTGGCTTAAACCCACCCAGTTACTGACCTTTTTTTTTTTTACTGGCTGAAGTTCTGCCCCCCCCCCAAAAAAACAACTTTGTCTCAGTTTTTGTCCCCGACTCCATTCCATTCAATACTCATCCCCTGTGGGTCATGGAGCTGCCCAAAGGTGAAGAAACGTGAAAAACACATCAATATTTCAGTCCTTCCTCCTTCACCAATCCCCCTGTAAAAAAAATTATTTACTTTTACTTACCCAGCCATATGGCCAGAACTTGCAGCCTGGCACAGTGTGCCACCAGCCCAGTTTTCACTTCACCCCCCCCTCTCCTTCTTCCAGAAGCTGGATGCAAGAATCAACCATCACAGGTCCCCAACATGGCCAGTAACCAAGTAACCTGACCAACCAAACCCACCCAACCTGGGTTGCTTTCTTCTTGCATGGTTGCTGCTGTAGCTGTCGCCACACTGCATTGATCAAGGCTTATGAGGGCCACTCACACCACTGTCACCACTGCTGCTAAACTTAGCTTGGTGCCGTGGAGGTCGGTGCTGTTTTTTTTTGCAAGGTTAGCCTAGTAGAGTAAGTAGGTAGCATAGTCTTTAGTTAGCTTCTAGCTCACCCTCTGCCCCTTCAACCACCAGGGGAGATGGAAACTCACTAAGAGTAGACCAACAAAAATATGCTGCCACAACACTGCTATTGAGAGTACAGTGCTCACTGACTCCTCCAAGTTGTAGTGTGCAGTCTGTCTACTCTGTGGTGGGAAAGACAGTGTGGCACTTGCAAGGCTCATGCACTCTTTCTGGGCTGGAGCTCATCCACATCACATGTGATTTTGCTGGCACTAATAGGTGGACAGAGTGGACAACACATTACAGACACACACAGTCAAGTCTTGAGAGTACGTGCAGCATGAGCACACACAGGCCAGGTGGGCACTTATTGTGCAAAAGATTAAATCCAAATTTAATGCCATTATTGCTACACCATAAGAACAACTTAGGCACAAATGGGGGGGGGGCAGGGGCAGCTTCCCCCCTCTGCCCTACCTAAATGGCGCCCCTGCTTAATGGAAGAAATTCAATCTCAGGTGCGAATGCAAAGATTTCCACTGTGTTCTGAGGTACTATATCTCCATGTTTCATGATGTATCCTAATCATCATGTAGGTTAGAGTCCCTCATTGTCCTTCATTTTGAGCATGCATGTCCCTCATTTCAGTGACAAAATGTGAGATATGGTGCATGCTTCCAAGTCCCTACTCAGTACATAGAGTGCTGAGCATGGACATAGTGTATATCCTCAATACAGAATGACAAGAGGAAAGTAAGTGATCTGAAGCAGTCATGGAAAAACCCATTTGAAGCACTAAATATTCATAAAGGATTTGCATGGTGTAAAACAAGAAGGATAGGCTTCACAACACAGAGGCCCCTCTTCGTACATCTGGAATGGAGGATGTTGACTGGCTATATCTTAGGCATTTAATGCAGTAAACAAACACTACTTTACTAATTAATGGTGATTTAATGACAAAAATCAAAAACCATTAAGCAACTTGCAAAAGGATCAGAATTAATGAGTTTACCTAATCTGTCATGGGAATTCAAATACAAATGTATTTTAATGACTCTAATTGCTAGCAGTAGTATAAGAAATAGAAACTGATGTGTTTTTTTAGGTATACTCCCCTGACAGCAACACCAATACAGCGATCTACCTTGATGCTAACAAAATTGACAGTTCGTTGACAGGTCGCTGTATTGGTGCACCAGAGACAGGGCACACTGTCTTGTGGTCCTGCACCCCCTTCCCAAATCAGCTCTGACTTGGAGTTGATTATATTTAGAATGTGAGGTGCCATGGGCAGAGCCCCCCCCCACATGAGTGGTTTGGGGAAGGTGAAGCTCCACTTTAGACAAACAGACTGGGACTCCCAATTGGGATTTATGTCTACCTTAACTTGTGGTTGACATAAATTCCGTTGCTGTGATGCCGATCGATTAAATTGTTGTCAAACCGGCACCATAGAGCTGGTGTTTTTTAGATGAGATTTCACCAGCTTATCTGCTGCACACATGACAAGTGTGCAGTATGTGAACCTGATGTGGTGTTTAAATGATGCTCACACCAGCTTAACTGCAGCACTCATGGCAAACGTGCAACATGTGAACCTGATATAATTTTAAATGTGCACAAGTCAAGCTTGCAGCATGCGAACCTGATTTGCTTTTTTAGACTTGGTTCGCTAAGGATCACTTTGTGTATTCAAACTGCATGCAAACATTGCACAATTAAGCATGTGGAATGCATTCTACATGTGCACAGCACACCTAGATTTCTGTAAGGGATATCAGCTCTGTTCCGACTGAGTTGCTTCAACTGTTATGAAGAATGTTTAACCCTTTTTCCACTGGATGTAAATTTGACACCTAAATAAAGACATTCCCTAATAATATCAGTCTTGGTATGGTTCAATACCATGAATATGGCTTCCTTGACCCAAATGTGACTATTTTCATTTTAGCGAAACTGATGTTTAATTTTGAAGCAGAACAAATTAGTAGAACATGTTCACTTTTAACAGGAGCTCTGTTGAGATAATGATATGAGTACTGTGCCTTCGGGATAGGACAAAAGTTATACTGTTATTGGTTTTGTGGCATAGTCCTTTGTAGAAATGAACACTGCAGTATGAAATAATCTATGATCAGAACACATCCTGTTTTCTCTGGGCACACACCAAAACAATGCTCATTAAGGATGTTCCCTGGTGTTTCAACAACCCCATGTCTAAGTCATCATTTTTTTGCCCAGTACATGATGGTCATATAAACATTTAAAATCCAGAACAAAACACATGGGTTGCCGTGCTTGTTTTTAAGTTACATTGGTGAGACTTAATATCTCTTTATGGAAGAAACCTGGAAGGGGTCAAATTGTTTTATGTGTTTATAACATCAGTATTTTCGATGTTAACATGAATGTGAAAGAAACTGTTAAACAAAGACACAGTTTGTCATGATGCTTGCTTCATTTTTTCCACAAATGCAAAAATAAAGAGTAAATTACCAATACTATGACATAGATACATAAATACACAGACACTGCTGGCAGATAAGGGCCTATGGCCCACCAAGTCTGCTCATTTGAGCTTGTAAGTTCCCTTTCCATTTTTCTAGAAGTCTGTTGCACCTTACTGCTGACCTCCAGAGTTCCTTTATGTCTATCCCATGGATTCTTAAATCCTGTGATTGTTTCAGCCCCCACCACTTCCTCTGGCAGGGAGTTCCACTTGTCCACCATCCTTTCTGAGAATTCTTCCTCATGTTTCCTCTGAATCAACCTCCCTCCAGCTTCATCCCATGCCCTCTAGTCCTGGAACATCTTTTTCACTGGAAAATAGTGTATTTCTGCAAACTGTTCCTCCCTGTAAGGTACTTGAATGCCTCTATCATATCCCCTCTCTCCCTCCTTTCCTCCAGGGAGTACATATTCAAGTCCTTCAGCCTGTCCTAATAAGACTTGTGATGCAATCCTTGTACCATCTTTGTAGCCCTCCTTTGAACCTTCTCTACCCTGTCTACTGTATGTCCTTACATAGGTAAGGTCTCCAGAACTGTACACTTTACTCCAGGTGGGGCCTCACTAGTGTCTTGTATAGTGGAATTATGACTTCCCTTTTCCTGCTGGTGATTCTCCTGCCTATGCATCCCAGCATCCTATTTGCTTTACCTGCTGCCTTGTTGCACTGTTTGCCTACCTTGAGGTAATCAGAGATGATAACCCCAAGGTCTCTTTCCTGCTTGGTGCATGGTATATCTTCACCACTCAACTGATATGTTGTTACAGGGTTTTTGTGCCCCATATGCATTATCTTGCACTTCTTTACATTTAATTTCAACTGCCAAACCCATGACCATTCTTTAAGTTTCTGTAGGTCCCTCCTCATTCTGTCTACACCCTCTGGCATGTCCACTCTGTTACAGAGCTTTGTGTCATCAACGAACAGGAAAATTCTGCCTTCTAGGTCCTGCGCAATATCACTGATGAAGACATTGATTAGGAACAGTCCCAGCAATGATCCTTGTGGTACCTGACTGGTCACGCTGCCCTCTGAGGAATGAAAAGCAACAAGAAACCACTCCACTTGGAGTAACTTCAAAATAGCAGCTTAAATGAAGGAAGTTTAAAACACTGCCAGACATGCAAAGTGCATCAGTGATGCAGCTACAACTCTTTACCGGTTTCACATTCAAACGTGCATCATCGGGAGAAAAACGAATCAGACATATGGACCCTTTTTATACAAAAAGCATACTGAATTTAAAGTGGCAGTGTATGAGAAAGACTTACGTTTCACATAAATATTGCATAAATCCATAACCATTAAAAACAATAAGTATTGTGTAATACAGGAGAACTATACCAGATTTTACTAGCAGATCTGAAAGTGATTTGCATTGTTTTCATATTCCATATTATCTAAAAATGTTAAGCACAAGCATAAGACCTAATTAAGGACCAATGCATTAGTATATAAAACTGTCCATAAAAACACCATCTAAACAATAAAGGTTCTAATATATTATAGAACTTTTAACATTACCACATCACTTTGAACAT
This sequence comes from Neoceratodus forsteri, assembly GCA_016271365.2. Lineage (NCBI taxonomy): Eukaryota > Metazoa > Chordata > Ceratodontiformes > Ceratodontidae > Neoceratodus > Neoceratodus forsteri. The sequence continues at coordinate 1,410,692,478 of CM057452.1, forward strand.
GAATTCTATGATTTTTCAGATAGAAAAAGTGGTGTTGTATGTTTGCAGATAGCAAATAGTCCTGCACCCTAGAAAACAAACATAAAGAAAACAGAACAAAACATTGGCAAGATAAAGAAAACACAATTTAGCCAAGGAGAGACAAAACAAAAATTATTTATGTCCTTCTCTTAATACATGGTACTGTAGAAATTCAGTTCTGTCATTGAGCTCTGGTGGTTCAAGTCCCCCTAATGTAAAAATCCAAAAGGACTCACGATGAAGTAATTTGGCAGGAACTGTTCAGAGGTCAGTGATATCATTGTGAATGGCAATGACGTGTAATAGATTTGTTGAGAGAGGTTATCCAACTAAGCTTGTAGAACAGACCTTTTTTGAGGCCTTAGATACCCAAAGAGAGACCCTACTAGTTGTAAAATCCAAAAAAGAGGGACCACCCAGAGCTAATTTTAATACCAACTACATTAGACATACACATAGAATGCAAGCTATTGTAAATAGAAATTCGCATATTTTGGAGAATGAACAATTAGTGACTGAGGATGTAAAAGAAAAACCACTATTTATCTACCGTAGGGGAAGAAACTTGCAAGATAAACTGGCACACAGCTATCTACATGATAGAGAAGAAAATACACTAGGTGTCACTTGGTTGCCCCTATTGCCCACAAGTAATTTTAGTTGTGGTAATTGCAAGTTTTGTCCATACATCCTCAGAACTGACTCTTTCACTACATGTAATAACACTAAATTGTTCAAAATTAGGGACTTTTTTAATTGTAGTAATGAGAATGTTATCTATCTTGCTACACGTGAATGTGGTTCCTTTTATATAGGCAAAACTAGCAGACCTATGAAGATCAGAATAGGGGAGCATCTTCATTCTATTTCGACAGAGATGCTAAAAATGCTTTAGCATGTCATGTGAACAACAGTAGGCATGGTAAACACTTTTTCAAGTTTTGTGCTCTGGAGAGGGTTGTTCTAGGACCACGTGGTGGCAATCTAGATACCAAATTACTTCATTGTGAGTTGTTTTGGATTTTTACATTGGGGGACTTGAACCACTGGGGCTCAATGATAGAACTGATTTGCTACCATGTATTAAGAGAAGGACAAAAATAATTTTTGCTTTGTCTCTCCTAGGCTAAATTGTGTTTTCTTTATCTTGCCAATGTTTCATTCTGGTTTCTTTATGTTTGTTTTCTAGGGTGTGGAATATTTGCTATCTACAAACATACAACACCACTTTTTCTTTCTGAACAATCATAGAATTCATGTTCAAAGTGATGTGGCAATGTTAAAAGTTCTATAATATATTAGAACCTTTATTGTTTAGATGGTGTAGTTATGGACAATTTTATATACTAATGCATAGGTCCTTAATTAGGTCTTATGATTGTGCTTAACATTTTTAGGTAATATGGAATATAGAAACTATGCATTACACTTTCAGATCTGCTAGTAAAATCTAGTATAGTTCTCCTGTATTACATGATACTTGTTTTTAATGGTTATGGTTTTATGCAATATGTATGTGAAATGTATGTCTTTCTCATACACTGCCACTTTAAATTCACTATGCTTTTTGTATAAAAAAGTTCTATATGTCTGATTCACTATCCTCCTGATGATGCATGTTTAAATGTGAAACCAGTAAAGGGTTGCAGCTGCATTCCTGATGCACTTTGCATGTTTGGCAATGTTTTTAACTTTTTTCATTAAAGCTGCTATTTTGAAGTTACTCTGAGTAGTGCGGTTTCTTGCTGCTTTTCACTGACCTTTTTTGTTCCCACACACTCTGTACCCTGCTGAGCTGTTCTACCTTGCTGTGACCTCTGTGGAGTGACAGCCATTTACCACCACCCTCTGTGTCCTGCTGCCCAGCCAATTATCCATCCACCCACTGCACTACTGTCCCGTCCACTCCCATATTCCCCAGTTGGTTTAATAGCCTTCTATGTGGCACAGTGTCAAAGGCCTTACTGAAGTCCAGATAGGCCACTTCCACTGCCCTCCCCTAATCCACCTCCCATGTCACACAGTCAAAAAATTCAATGAGGTTGGTCTGGCATGACCTCCCCGCAGTGAAACCATGCTGCCTTGCGTCCTGTAGTCTGTTGGTAACTAGATGTTTCACCAATCTCTTTTTCAGTAGTGTTTCCATGATCTTCCCCACTGCCCAGGTCAGGCTGACTCATCTGTAGTTCCCCACTTCCTCTTAATTCTTACTTTTTTATAAGGGGACTACATCTGCTGTCCTCCAGTCTTTCGGTACCTCACCTGTTTCCAGTGATTGGCTAAACAAGATTACCAGAGGCTCAACCACCACCTCTCTTAGTTCTTTTAGGACCCTGGGGTGCACCCCATCTGGCCCCATTGCTTTATTGACTCTTATTCCTTCCAGTTCCTTTAGGACCCTTTCCCGTGTAAAGGGACCTGTGTCCATTTCTGCCCCATTCCCACCCTTTGTACTCCATTCAGGCCCATTACCCTCCTCTTCCTCAGTAAAGACTGTGCAAAAATATCTGTCCAGTATCTCAGCTTTACTGTTGTCATCCTCCATGTGGCCTGTATTCCACCTTTAGACTCAATATTCCTCCCTTTGCCCTTCTTTTTTCACTTATGTACCAGTAAAAGGTTTTGTTCCCTCTACTCACTGATTTTGTGATGCACTCTTCTGTCAGAGCTTTGGCTTCCCTTACTGTCCTCCCTGGATCCCTTTGTATCTCCTGGTACTTCTCCCTACCCCTTCTGCCTGTGTATTTTTGTATTACCTGAGTGCAATCTTTTTAGCTTTCACTTTCTCCGCTACCTCCTTGGAAAACCATAATGGCCTCCTCTTCCTTTTCCCCTTGCAAAATTGCTTATTGCATAATTCTGTTGCTCTTGTAATCCCTATTTTAAATATTGCCCACTGTTCCTCCACTTCTGATTCCCTCCCCATTCCAATTAGTGCCTCTTTCAAGCATGACACCCTCTTGAATGTATATTGCCCAAAAAAGGGGGAAATATTTGTATGTTTTTAAATGTAAAACCATTTCAAAACCATGTCATTTTCATAAAATGTTTCTGATTGATGTAGAATATGGTTATGAATATAGAAACAAAAGAGATATCGGGGATGTCATACTTCTTTTAGTACACTAATCACATCCATTAGGTGCTGGACCAGGGTCCTCTACTCGGTGCCATTTACATAGACCTCAATAAGGCCTTTTATCACTGTCAATCACCAGCTCCTACTCCACTCCTTACCTGCATTTGGCCTCTCCCATGGGGTCATCAGCTGGCTTGGCAGCTATCTTACAGAAAGAATGAAACGTGAAGATTTTTGATACTCTTTTCCTGTTCATTCTGGAGTCCCTCAAGGCTCCATTCTGGGTTCATTACTTTTTAGCCTCTTCATCAACAATCTCCCCAAGGCCTGCAACAACTACAAGCTCTTCTACTCTGATGATGTGGTCATCTATTCAACCCATGCTGAACTGCTTCCTTTCACAGCTGACCTGCATTCCAATTTCTCCTTGATCGAGACCTGGTTTCTCCATCATAAGTCATTAAGGAACTATAAGAAAACCAAGGCCATTCTGTTCTCTGGCACCAATAATAAGTCCAGATCTGCTACTCTGACTATATATAACAAACAAAATCTTCCTCTAGACAAGGCCAGTGACTTCAAATACTTAGGTGTAAGACTAGACTGCTCGCTTACATACCAGCTTCATATTAACCTCATCGCTGAAGTTATTAGCGCCAGCCTTGGAGTACTTTATCATCACCGCCATTGCCTCACCCCTGAAGTGCTATATACTGCAGTTATAAGCTCCATCCTGTCCATTATTGACTATGGACTTGTTATTTATGGGTCAGCCACTGACACCTCCCTTAATCGTCTTAAGGTGGCACTCAACAATTGTTGTTCTCTTGTCATTGGTGCACGCAAGTGCACACATACATGTGAGCTCTACGCACAGACTGGCTGGCTACATCTTAAGAGCAGGATCATGTATCAAACCTGCCGTCTTGCAAATAAGATATGCTTTAACCTCACTCACCCTGCTACTCAGGTGTTGCTACAGCATGCCTCCAACTCACAAGTCACCTCTAGTGAAGCCAAGCAGTCCTTCCTTGGCCCCCTCTGCTGCACCTTCTTAGCCCAGCACACCTTCACCTTCAGAGCTCCTAGCTGGCTTAATGCCTTTCCTCCAGAAGTTGCCTCGGAACTAAAACTATGTCCTTTCAAAGCAAAACTGCACTAATACCTCATCTCACTTAACCATTGTGCCTGCGATTGCTAAACTATACTGCTCCCCCTTCCCTTTTCACCCTCTCACCCTCATAGTCTTCTTTCCTTATCTCCCTTACCCATGTCTTCCACTCTACACTTCCTCCCATCCTATTTGTCCTCCCCTCTCCTCTCCTGTCCTTCCTCCCTCCCTCCCTCCTCCTTCCTCATCCTTTCCTTCCTCCTCCCCACCTTTCTGCCCTCCACATCTCCTATCTTCTAGTCCCTCCCTACACTTATACTCCCTGACAAAGCCTTCATGGCCACCACAATTTTTGCATCTACTTGTTTTTGTTCTTTTAAGTTAGTTATTATGACCATTGTACTATATTTAGCTTTGTTTATGCTCCACTGTTTATTTTGACTGTTTTTTTTGTAATTATTGATGCTGAGCTTGAGTTTGTTTTTGTTGTGTTTTGTAATTATTGATGATGAGCTTGAGTTTTTCTTGATCCTTATTATTTTTTGTATCCTTGACATGGAACCTTTGTAAACAAGCCTGTGGCTCAAAGTTACTGTAGTTCTGAGAAATAAATAAAAACATCAGCTTTCAAAGTTGTAGTCTCAGAGATTTTTGGCTCAGGACAAAAATAATTGAAACATCCCAATAAAAAATAAAACTCGCAAGAATGCTAGTCATACAATTCAAAAGTATGTGCAGAATGGCAAGGACTTTAACATCAAATAAACCATGTAACCAAAGACAGATATATAGGTAAAGTGCCTTGAATGATATCAAGTGGTGCAATTGGAGGAGTAAATTTCTTTGTTGCCATCCTGCATATATTTGTAGCTGGACATGACATAACAGGATAAATTATTATTCTGATAATGCTTCCATGTATTTAAGAATATACTTGTGCCAGAAAAGAACACTGAAAACTTCTCTAAGAGCATCAGAAACATGAGAATCTGAAACTCCAGGGAATGTCTTTAACTGCAGTTTTCCATTGAGTAGCAGTAGGGGTTTAATGCTTTTTAGAGCTTTCACAGAAAAAAAAAACATTACAGCATGTTCAAACCTAGCAAACACTGGAATAGGAGCATCAAAAGGAACATTCATGTTGCAAATGAAATCTGATGAAAGAAAAGATCAACTGTGAGAATGCAAACACACATTTCACCAGACAAACAGTAGGTTTTTCTTGCATTTTGGAACTGCCATCAAATCTTTGCTTTCACAGCTTTGCCAGGTAAGCAACTCCAAGAATTTATTATCCATTGAGTGATAAAAACTTCATCAGAATAATTTATTCATGATTTACATTTCTCTCTGATTATGTAGTTATGCCCTCCAGTACCACATTGTCTGCCTTGTGTGAAGTTGACCTTATCAAAGAGATAAGCATCTGGTCTGAAGGTGAACTAAAGTCTTCACCAAATTCAGTGGACACAGATGGAGTCTGAATCAAGCCTGACAGCCAACACATTATAGGTAGCTTATTATAGGGGTGCGGTCACACCGTGCCCCTACTGTTAGGATCAGTGGTGACTTCCATGTTAAACCCAATTTGTTCTTTGTTACTTGCTGCTTACAGTAAGATTTTTTTTTTCAGATTGACTTGAAACTTTTGGGATTCATTGTCCATATCAAAATCTACAATCTGTGAAAGTTTCATGTAACGTGAGTAAATATTGTTAGAGTTACTAAAGTGTGAAAAAAAAAGTAATTTTCAGTTGATTTTCACTGGTGGTTTTTTCCTGAATGTTTGCTCTAATTTAGAGAAAAAAATTATAAATCTTCAAATAGTGAAATTCTGCATAGTTGTGTAGGTTAGTAGAGAAACTAGATCGTGTTTCTGTCACTAAAATACATTTCACCTCAGAGACCCTGCTACTTTCCATTTAGCAGAGAGTCAGTTGTGAGAATGGCACTGCTGTAGTGCTGATCACAACTTTATTTTCCCAAGCCCCATTCAAATGCAATGAAAAATTTCTGCACATGTTGTACATTAACTCCAGTCCAACACATTTGCATATGTGGTACATTAACTCCAACCTTGCTGCTTAAAGCCAAAACCTGATTTCTCAAATGTAAATAACTTAAAAAATACTAAACCCGCAAGCATCAAATCCACATAGGAATCCTTTACTAGATGTAAATGAAAGGTAAAGCTGAGTGTCATCTGCATAGCAGTGAAAACTCAAGCCATACCTTTGGATTATTTCACCCAGTGGAAACATTATGCCACAAATAACAAGAAAAGTATAGACCCCTGGGGGATACAACACTTGACCAGTGATGGGCAGACTGACAACTACCCAACACCACAGTCTGGTGGTTATTTTCAAAGAAAGATCTGAACCAGTGTGACGCTGTGACAGCCAATCTACAGATACCTGTCAGGCACTCAACTAAGTCCCCGTGATCCGCAATATCAAATGCCGATGACCAGTCAAGGAGAACTAAAACATATAACTCTCCCTGATCCTTCACCAGGAGCAGGTAATTTATGACCTGGAACAAAGTGGTCTCCATGCGGTGGCAAGAATGGAAATCAGATTGGAGAGGCTCGTAGAGTTCCAGTTTCTCTAGGTGTTCCATCAGATAAGATGCCACCACTTTATCACCTTCGCTATGAAAGGAAGGTTAGAGATAGGCTTGTGGTTTGTTAGATTATCTAGATCTAGATTTAGTTTCTTGAGGAGGAGTGTTGCAATGGTCCCTTTAAGGGGGTTAAGAAAAGCACCTTCTGTTAATGAAGAATTCACAATCTCCACAAACACAGGCATTAGCATTAGTCAGCCCTCCCTAAGCAAATGGGAGGAGTTAGGGTCTAAGATGCAAGTGAATTGTTGTATTATTGCCAGCACCTAGAAGATTTCTACATAATCAGCTTGCTGCAAGTCTGTCCACAGCACCTGAGATTCAGTTACCTCAGCTTCTTAAACAGTGTGGTGGTGAGCAGTATCAGTGGATGAGATACTTCACTGGAATCTCCACAAACTTGGCTGTGAAAAATTCAGAAAACTGCTCACATCTCTTCACTGAACTTGCCTCTAGCTGAGAACCAAGACAATCTGGGTTATAGAGGATAATGTATGATAGGCTATCCATAACAAGCATGGGTAGACATTGAGAGGTTGCCAGTGGTGACCACTTAAACCTCAAGAATGAAGCTTAAGAGGTTTTGGTCACCATGGCAACCTTGAGGAGGCTACCCGCTTGTTATGGATAGCCAACCATACATTGTCTTTTATAGTGTATGGTCTGCTATCCTATCAAAACTGAGCCATTTAAAATGAATTTCTCCTTACTTTGTTCTTTATCTTACTGACTGTGGTCTTTCTCTCACCACCATGGCCCTGTCTAAATCAGGGGATGTTCGCATATCGCACATGCACTACTGCATTCTAAGTTGTTATGGTTCCCTAACTGTGTGGCTAGTGAAGCATAACAAACTAGCTGACGTACCTGTAGCTAGTGAAGCATAACAATGTTTTTGAAGGGATGGATTTCCATCCCTAACAATGTTCCACCATACACTATAAGAATCTTATACACCAGTCTGAAGAGAGCTGTAGTTCTGCTTTCCCAGTTGCAATGAAGAAGGATGAGTTAACAATATTCACTTCACAGAGATGGGTTAACAGTATTTTCCAATTTCATAATAAAGCACTCAGAACTTATTGTGACTCTTGAATAACTGTTAACAATGAATGACAACTATGGTTATTTCCATATACTGTGATTGCCTCACCAGCTACCATTACAGTTTGCCTCTTTAACTTCATGCCTCCTCTTTTCTCCACCTTTCCTGTACTCTCCTAGCTAGGGCCCCAACCTCTATTCCTCCCCCCATCTCCAGGCATTACTCCATTCCCAGTTTTATAGCTGTGGGCAGAGCCTACAGCCATCTTGCTGTAGCTTGAAAAATTGGATACTGTGAAACATATTTTTTGTGCTTTTCATGGTATCTTTCCATAACTGCAAGTCTCTATGAAAGTTAAATAAAATACTCCCTTCTTTCTGTTTAGAATATTGAGAGACACAACTCCAAGCTGCTTTTTTCGGATAGCAAATGTGCACACATTCTAAACAAATCTAAATATCTTTAAAACTATTCAAGGTGCACAAAAATAACTGTCTTGTTTAGTACATCAGGCACATGGATTTACTAGAACAAGTAATAATCATTAGACATGTAGCATCAGACAGTTCTAATATACAATGCCTCGCTTGAAGTCCTATCTCGAACTGACCTGCTGGAGCTAGCCTGTATCAGCATTCCTAGGAATCTACTAAGGCTAACAGTCAATAACCTTTTACTCACAGAACATCCCCTGTTTTCTTAAAAAAAAACCAAAAACAGAAGATTGAACAAATACATACTAACCAGAGGTTATTGTGAAGTCCTTTAACTATGTATTATCTAGTAACATACATTATCTCCACTACTTATAGTCTATTATATTCATGCACTGTAAAGATATTTCACTGATAGCATGCAGTATCTCTTTCCATTTGTAACAGTATTTGTTCTGACTAGCATGAGAGGGATTACTGTTTTCCTGACTTGCTATCTGAATCTGACAACAGCAAACAGATTTAGATAGATAGATAGATAGATAGATAGATAGATAGATAGATAGATAGATAGATAGGTTTAGATAGATAGGTTGATAGGTTGATAGATAGATAGATAGATAGATAGATAGATAGATAGATAGATAGATAGATACAACTATATATAATATAGAGAACATGTTTTTAGTAGTTGACAGTTTAACAGGTTTTGATAATTCTATGTGGTTGTCTGATTAGCAAACTTGCAAAAGACTGCACTCCTCAGCTGGATACAAAATGCTTTATTGTAGAGATTAAAACTGCAACACCATGCTACCAATGTGCTGGTTCATCACTAATTGGTTAGGGAATAGGTGACACAGGCTGGTAGTAAATGGAGTTCACTTCAATGAAGAGAGGGTGATGGGGGTACCTCAGAGATCAGTGATTGACCCGGTCCTCTTTAATGTCTTTATAAGTAAAATTGCAAAAGAACAGGAAGAGAAGGTCTGACTCTGCATGGTTATACCAAGATCTGCAGCAGGATAGAAAAGTATGAGTAGAGACCTGAGAAGACTTGAACAGCAGTCAGGGGTATGGCAGCTAAGTTTCAACAAAAAAATTTGAAATAATAGCCTACCTGGTGGTGCTAAGGGTTGAGGTGCTGGACTCCACACCTCATACCATGCCGGTGACCCAGGTTCCAGAAATGATTTGGGTAGCTTGTGGGTCAGCCAGGGGAGGAAGGAGTGAGCAGCCTTAGACAGCTCTCCTTCCTTGGAAGGGGGGATAACCACTGTGTGCTACAGATTGATACCCAGCAGTGGCTGGGTGTCAGCATAGGTGAACAGCCATGTATGGGAAAGGACCACATCCAAGTCAATAGGCTGCCTTCATGGAGGTGGGGACAGCAGCCCCACCCATTGCACAGATGCAGAGTTGGGGAGAAAATGGAGGAAAAAGCAGGGAGCTGACAGGTTCAATGATGGTCCAGTTGTTCTTCCATGATGCCTCCCCTGATCCTGGATTTTTGCTCTGTTCGAGAAGTACACTGGCAATCCTCACCCTGGCCCATCCGGGGGGGGGATTGCAGGGGGTCTGCAGAGTGGGGATGTCCGGAACTTGAGGAAGATCCCTCCAAGGGAAGGGTCAAAGCCTCTTTTCACTTCCACAGAAGAGCAGAAATTACTAATTAAAAAAAAATTTACAATAATGCAATTGGGGCACAGAAATCCAGGGGCAGAGTACAAAATGGGTAGAGTGGGATTGACAGCATTAAGAAATCACACATTAAAAAAAAAACAAGCTTTTACATACAGTTGATTACTGTTTAACAATAGTATGAGTCTGTAGCTGCCATTCTACATCTGATGCAAATCAAAAATCACATTTTTCACCTTAAGCAAAGAGAGGTTGGAGGTTATAACTGACTCCTCATTTTTGTGTTAAATGGGTCAATTTTCTTAAAGCAAAAACAAGGAAAAGGGTCATTTTAAAAATTTTCAGGCTAGCATGGGTACTACTTTTTTTAGAGAGTGTCACCACTGGCAGCTACCACTTCAAGACTGCTACTGCCCCTACCTACTACGATAAAGGGAAAAACAGAAGTAGTTCTACCAGCACTGAGATCAATATAGTTAAGACACATTTACCAAAAATTACTGCTTAGAAAAGACTGAAAAAGTGACTGTGATAAAGAGCAAGTCTCAGACCAGATCTCTAGTTTCTTAATTGTCTCCTCCTAAGTAGGGGTGGGTGAAAAAAAACTTCCGTGGGCAGAATTCAAGGGAAAGTCAGACTTTCACTTCCATGGAAGTTCGGAAATTGATTTCTGAAATTCAGCGGAACTTCCACCTATGATTGCTGCTCTTTAAATTAAATTGCCCCCCAAAAAACTCTGGTTACTAGTGTAGTGGTCCTCCCCACCCACCCCACATGAAAAAATTATCCCTGGTGTCTAGTGGTCCCTCCCTTCAACTGATAACCCACCCGCCACGATGCACAGTGACACCCCCCCATCCCTATCTCCACTGTCCGTCCAATCTGTGAAATGCAAAGTAGCACCCCTATCCCTATCTGCACTGTCCATCCAGTTAAAAAAAATCTTTGGTGGTCTAATGGCTTGGTTTCTTTTAATTTAATGAAACCCTCTACCTGATCCCCAGTCTCAAATCCCATTCCCTGGTGATTCAATGCCCCCACCCAGCCTCCCAAACAGCCAGGTGGCCCACAACCCCACTTTTATCCCTATCATAAACTCTGGCAGAGGCAGACCGGCACAGCCCTCCTCTCTCCTCCACAGCCAGCCCTCTGACTGAGCTGTCAATGAATGAGTGGTATGCATCTGCTCATGAATGAGCTGTCAATGAATGAGTGGTATGCGTCTGCTCATTGATGACAGCTCAGTCGGAAGGTCAGCCGTGGAGGAGAGAGAGGAGGGCTATACTGGTCCAACGCTGTTGGGATTTATGGTGTAGGACACCTGGCTGCTGGGGAGACTGGGTGGGGGCACTGGATCACCAGGGATTTGGGACTGGGAATTGGGAGGGGGGGTTAAATAAAAAAAACACTAGACCATCGGAGATTATTTTTAACAGGACAGTAGAGAAAGGGGTGCGGAGGTGGGGGGGGTCAATGTACATTTCATGGTGGTGGGCACATTACAGAGTGGGGGGGAGGCACCACTAGTCACCAGGGATAATCTTTTACATGTGGGACAGGTGGGGAGAGGGACCACTAGCCACCAGGGTTTATCTTCTTAATTTACAGGTGACATTGCACCTGTAACTTTCACGGGAGTTTTCCACTCCGCCATAGGCGGAAGTTCGGAGACTTTCACAAAAGTCCCTTAATTTCAGCAGAAGTTCTGTGGGAGCAGAAAACTGCAGTTTTGCCCACCCCTACTCCTGAGTCTGATTCTTATGACTGCATTGGCCAAACTCCACAGACGTTATGTCATTATCAGATTTGTATAACAGCACTGTGGAAGCACTTGACTAGACTAATGTCTGAAATGCTGCCACAGTGCTCTGGCATAGTTTCCAATGATTCTGTTTGTGCAGCCCTTCCCTTCCATGGGCTACATAAACACACACCCTTTCCAGTGCACTACTTTTCCTTTCCACAACTGTGGAAGTGACTGCCGCTGTGTCCAACATGGCAGCACTGACTTAAACTGTGCATGCATGAGTATCGTGCATACGTAGTCATGTCAGCACTGCTATGTTGCACACGGCTGAATTCGGGGCAAAGTGTGCATGCGTGAGTATCACGCATGCGCAGTACTGTAATTGCTGCAGTATTAATTATGGCTGACTCCGGTGCTGCGAGAGCACCACATATTCTTTTTAATGCTCTTACCACTCCTAAAAGCTCTCCACAGTCATATCGGCTCTGGCCAGAGTTTGTTTTTTTTCCTTTTAGCTCTTACTCACTCCATAAGTCCTCAAAGCTGCGTAACCCTCCCTGTCTCCTCCAAGCTACCACTCCTCTCTCCTGATCATGCAACTTTCTAGCTTCTTTTCCATTGTTCTTTCCTTTCTACCCTTTCTATTTCTCACTACCTCACTCCTCCATGCCAGCTTCCCTGCTCCCCAACCTCCTCTGCCTCCTCTCCTAACCCCCTGCACCCCTCCTCCCCCCAACCTTTCCCTCCTCCTGCCTCCCCTTCCCTTCTCACTCCCACTGGATTCCAGGCAGTTTTCTCCTCTCATTCATCTCTTTCTGGGTCCACCAGGTACCCATCAAGCCTCCCCCTACTCCTTTCTCCCCTCAACTTCACTGCAAGCCATCACTCCCCAGCCTCCACCATGTTCTTTCTACCTCTGCTACTCCTCTTAGCTGGTGATGTTGAGTCTATCCTGGGTCCAGCTCACTCCCTTCCCATAAATCTAAACAAAGGACTATGGGTTGCCCACATAAACATCTGCAGTCTCCTGCCCAAAAATCTACATCAACCTCTCATGGTTTCACCCCACCCTGATGACTTCATTGTATTAGAATTGTGACTTTCCCCCATGAGTCCTGACTCTGCTATCAATATCTCTGGCTACACCCTCACCCGCCAAGATCACTCTACTAAGGGTGGTGGTATTACCATCTACCTCTTTTCCTCTATTCAGTTTACTGCAGTTCTGTCTTTTGTCTCCCCTGCTGCCTAGGATTACCTCCTCTTCAAACTCTCCCTTCCTTTCTCCCTCCTCATTTTTGTGGGATGCATCTACTGCTGCCCAGGGTTATCTACTGTACTTCTTCTGTTTCAGAACTTCTAACTACTATCTCCTCTCATGCTATCTCTGGTGAGCTTCTCATCCTGGGGGATTTCAACATTAACTGGCTGTCCTACTCTAACTTTAAACTCTGTCAAAATATTAAATCCTTACACCTTACTCAACTTATTTCAGTCCCTACCTGGCAAAATTCTAAATCCCCAAACTATTAGCTACTAGACTAGGTACACACAAGCTATCTGCATCACAGTAGTGATGCTGGCACCCTCCCTGATGCATGTAGTGACCCCCACATGGCATACTATATGGGAAAAATTCTATGCTCCAGAGTCCCCATGAAAATGATTCAAATCAGGTCCTTCTGGTTGCTAGACTTCTCCTCACTGCATGTTTATGTGCTAACCACTGACTGGTTACCTATCTAAGTGGCTAACAACTTAAACCAAGTCCTGGATAAGTTACAATTAAAATTTTCATCCCTCTGGGATCAGCATGCCCCCCTACAGAAAGCCAGGTTTAGAGGTTGTCACCTCCCTTGGATCTCAGCTGAACTTCTGGCTTGCCCCAGGGCATGTGACCTGATATGAAAGGTGTACAAATCCTCTGGCATGCTTGCTGACCTCAACAGGTACTGCATCCTGAGGAATTCTTGCACTAGAGTTACCAGGATAGTGAAGACCAAATTATTTTCATCTTATTTCCAGAAAAACCTTAACCACCCCACCAAGTTATGGAAAGTCATCCATGCCCTCTTCTTCTCCCTACCCGCTCTGCCCTTCATGTCCTCAACGTATGTGACTCCATAATCAAGGCAACAAAAATGGTGCAGGGTCTTCACCATAAGTCATATGAGGAGAGACTGGAGGACCTCAATATGTATACGTTTGAAGAGATGAGGGAGGGAGGGGGGATATATTAGAGATCTTCAAATATCTTAAGGGCATAAATAAGGTACAGGAGGGTAGCATGTTTCTGAAAAAGAGATGTTCTAGACCATTGGATCATGACATGAGGCTGGAAGTGGATAGACTAAGGGGCAATGTGAGGAAGTATTTCTTCCAGGAAGGGTGATGGATGCATGGAACAGCCTCCCAGCAAAGGTGGTGGGGCAAATGTTTTTGTACATGTGCAAAGAAACTTTAAAAGGCTCATTTTCCTTTATACTTCAATTAGAGGGATTAATCTGACCTGGTCAGGATACATTTTTGCAGGTTTGCTGCTGACACAAAATAGCCATTTGTTCCTGCACAAAATCATTTTATTGTATACGATTTCCTGCTATTTTCATGTAAAATGCTCAAACAGTTTATGAATTAAAAGGCACAGTTGTGTGTAAAACCCAAGTATACTACACCTGGATCAAAATCTCTGCTGGGGTTTGACTGCAGCACAATTCATCCATAAATCACACCTTTTATTGGGGGGAGGGGGTATTGTTGGTTTAATGTGAAGTAAACAAATAATCATATGTGCCAACCCATATAAGTCACATGGAAAATGTGGTTCTACCATTCTCCCTTAGCCAATGTACTATGATGATTAAATGATGTGCTCTTTTGGAAAATATTTTTCATTTATAAAAGTTGTATTTTAAGTTAAGGATACTAGATTCACCACATACTACATTCTTAGAAAAGAGTCCATAAAACTGTTTGTCTTTGCCATTTGACAGGCCTTTGTTTGTTGAAGGAAAAGTCAAGAGAAAAAATAGCGTGCAGCTTTTTAGTGTGAGTGCACTACTAATAGAGCCTGCCCAGGCCTGGGGAGGGTAGCCTAGCGAGGATGACCTGTTTTATGTTTGATGGCACTTGCACTTTAATAAAAGCTTTTTATTTTCTAAAATTGCAGTGTTGTCTGCATCCAGGTTTGGGAGTGCTCTGTTTTTGGTGGCGTGACTTTTTTGGTGAAGAGTTGTATTTTTTTTATGTACCATTATTGCACTGGGGATTCATAACTGCATTACCAGATGTCCAAATATGATGACAATTCCTTCCTTTTGTAGTGGGAATTATTATTGTTTTTATTTAATATACTTTACTAAGGTTGAAGGTGTATAACAACAGACTACACAACACAAAAACACAAAACCATACAATACAAATACCTACCCACACCCACTTCTCCCCAGATAGACACAAACACAACACAAATACAATATGCTCTTATTGTACTACCAAAAGTAAATTCAGACACCCAGTACACACTGGTAAAGAGTATGATGTAAAACAATTTATAAACTGTCACATTACATTTGTAGGCCCAGATATTCAAACTGCGCCATTCTGAGGCGCAAGCCCCTGTGCTGCTCAAAATAGTTGCGCAGTGGAACTTTGAATATCACCCCCCAGCCACAGCTGCGCAGTGGAACTTGCGCCACCGCAAGTTTCCAGAGTTGAGCATTAAACTTGCGGTGGCGCAAGTACCATTGCGCCATGTGCAAATTTCCGATATTCAAAAGGTGACATGCAAATGGGGCCATAATTTATGCAAGGTGCAGGGGGGGCCATTTTCATCTATTTATGGCCCCGTTTGCGTGCCATTAGCATATGGATGCGCCGATCCCCGAGGACTTGCTCCTGGCTGCCCTGCCAGGCAGCAGCCATCGGGGACCGACGCACCCTGCAGCCCGATCGCGGGCAGAATCTCTGTGTATACATTCCCCCCACACACAGATCCTGAAGCCCGATCGCGGGCAGAAAGTATCATGACCCCCACACATCTCGAAGCCCGTCGCGGGCATAAAGTTATATGACCCCACACATTTCCCGATGCCCGATGCGGGCAATAAATAACATGAACCCCTCGCCCACACATCTCCGAAGCCCAATCGCGGGCAATAAAGTAACATAGAACCCCAGCCCACACATCTCCGAAGCCCGATCGCGGGCAATAAAGTAACATGAACCCCGCACACATCTCCGAAGCCCGATCGCGGGCAATAAAGTAACATAGAACCCCCGCCCACATCTCCGAAGCCCGATCGCGGGCAGAGCGATATATCAACCCCCAAGTGCCCGATCGTGGGCGAGGTAAAAAAACCCCCAACCCGAATATCTCCCTGGTGGTCCAGTGGACTGTAATGCCCATCGCGGGCAGAATGTCAAGTACAACCCCCAAACACATCCCTGGTGTCATTATCCCCACCCACCCACCCAAACCCTTCCATCGCTCCCCAGCGGCGGCGGGTAGGGCAGCCCACCTGCCTGCCGCCCGCCGCCCGCCCGACTGACTGTCGGTAGGGCTGCGCCGATGGTGCCAGAGCTACAGCCAATGGGCGTGCAGCCATACAGACATAAGATCCAGATTTATGAATCATTCACAAATCTGGACTGTCTCCTCACCCACCCACTCCACGAAGCTTCTTCCATCCCGCCTCCCTCAGCAGCCGGTAGGGAGTATTTATCTGTCAGCTGCTTTGCTGTTATTGGCCGATTGATTGTCCGTAGTTGCATTATTCGAGCTACAGCCACTGGGCGTGCAGCTCCATAGCATACATGACAGTCCAGATTTGTGAATCATTCACAAATCTGGACTGTCACTGGTGATAGGCTGCACGCCCATTGGCTGCAGCTTTCACCACCGGGCGCAGCCCCACCGGACAGTCAGTCGGCGGAGGCGGGCGCAGGCGGTGGGATGCTGCCGCGCCGGGGAAGCAGGGTGAGGGCTTTGGGTGGGGACACAGACACCAGGGAGATGTTTGGGGGTTGTAACTTTGACATTCTGCCCGCGATCGGGCATTACGGTCCACTGGACCACCAGGGAGATATTCGGTTGGGGGGCGTTTATATTCTGCCCGTGATCGGGCACTGGGGGTTGATATACGTTCTGCCCGCGATCGGGCTTCGGAGATGTGGGCGGGGGTCTCATGTTACTTTATTGCCCGTGATCGGGCTTCGGAGATGTGGGGCGGGGGTCTGCGTTACTTTATTGCCTCGACA
This sequence comes from Neoceratodus forsteri, assembly GCA_016271365.2. Classification (NCBI taxonomy): domain Eukaryota; kingdom Metazoa; phylum Chordata; order Ceratodontiformes; family Ceratodontidae; genus Neoceratodus; species Neoceratodus forsteri. The sequence continues at coordinate 1,410,709,440 of CM057452.1, forward strand.
TCGGGCTTCGGGAGATGTGTGTGGGGTTCATGTTATTTTATTGCCACACGATCGGGCTTCGGGAGATGTGTGGGGGTTCATGTTACTTTTTATTGCCCGCGACGGCTTCGAGATGTGTGGGGTCATAGCATTTTATGCCCGCAATCGGGCTTCGGAGATGTGAGGGGTCATGTTACTTTATGCCCACGATCGGGCTGGTGGGGAGCAGAGGACCGGAAGTTGGGGGCCAGCTGGTGGGCAGCTGCTGCGTTGGCGCCTGCAATACAGCAGCTCACCTGTGGGTGGCCCTCAACTGATCTCTTTTTGGCTTAAGGTTGTGCAGGCGCAGGTTGGGGTTGCGCATGCACAACTCTGTACAACCAGACTGAATATCGGGTTGCGCAGTTTATGCATGATTCCTCCCCCTCCTGTTGAGCATGCATTCATTTGCATTGTGCTGTTGAGCAACCTGTTGTCAGTGGCGTAACTGCCTCCTGCTGAATATCGCAGAATGGCGCAATGTAGGACTTGCGCATGCGCAACCCTGTTGCTCATGACGCAACCCTTTTGAATATCTGGGCCATAGTATATATCTTATTGTGTACATGCAATATGGCGTATATTGGAAGAACTACCAGACTACTGAAAACTAGAATACAAGAACATGTCAGAAATATTTGTAATTCTAGATCTGATACCCCAGTTGGCTAATAGTTCACAAAGTATCACAACTCTTCCCCAAATGGACTTAAATATATGGGGATATAATGCATACCACCAATGACATACGGTGGTGATTGAGTCAATTTGCTGTTAATGAAGGAAAGTGAATGGATTTTTAGACTAAAAAGTGTTAAGTATGATGGCCTGAATGATCGATTGGATCTTAGACCATTTTGGAAAAAGAAAAGAAAAAGAAATGTAACAGAAATGAAATGTGGAATTGCTTGACCTTTTGTACTGCTACCTGACCTTCCTAGCCTGCTCTCTCTTTTATCTTTTACAGGAGATTCCTCTGCCTGTCATGTATCCTGTGCCTCTGCAAGTTCTCTCTCTTTCACTTGCAGCATTGCGACATTGTTGATCCCCAGTGACAGATGGATTTATCTTATTACTAACTTTAAAAGTGGTGATCACATTTTTGCCAAGCTTTTCTTTTTCAGTTGGGTGGCTGTAGTCCAATACAGATGAACCTGATTTTCAGATCTCTGGTATTAAATTGAAATTATTAATCTATAGGTACTGTAGAGATAAACACTTTAGGTGTGCTGTATAAATCAGTTTTTTTCATTTATTACTTTAGTTACTATTGTAATTTGTGATTTTGTATTTTCTTTTTTCTATCTTTTTTTGTATATATATTATATATATATATATATATATATATTTTTTTTTTAGACATGTGATATTCAGGTGATGTTAATTTAGACTGTATAAAAGGAAAACTGTACCTCCCTTATCCATGCCCCCTGACAAAGACAACCGCCGAACTGCTGGGGTATGGGCTGAGTGCCTTGGCCTGTTCAATAAACCTGCATTTTGCTGTGAATTTGACTTGATATCCACCTTCCTCACTTTGAGTGCTGTGTGAGTGGACTCTGCCTTGTTTTACTTGGGGTTGCATCCTGTGGCACAGCACCATCCCTCCTGAGTTTGATTTGTGGCAGCACACCTGTGGAACACACAAATACAACAGAAATACAATACACACAGGTATATAGGTATACTCTCCAGGTACACACAAATACAACACAAATACAATACACACAGGTATATAGGTATACTCTCCAGGTACACACAAATGCAACACAAATGCACAATGTATATGAAGGACTCCATAAAGGCTACTGAGGTACTAGAGGAGAGGGGGAGCAAGAGGTAATGTGGGTTAATTTAGAAAAGAGAAAGGGTATAGCTCTGAGATCGCGGGTGATATACAGGCCCCCTTTGCAGACTGAGGAAATGTACACAAACCTGATACATGACATACATAAGATGGCAAGCAAGGGCAAGTTGCTGCTGGTGGGGGATTTCAACCTTCCAGATGTGGCTTGGGGTCTCCCAGTAGTGGCAACCCCTAGGAGCAGTGACTTCTTGGACTCACTTCTGGGATCAGGCCTCAGTCAACTGGTGGAGGAACCAACTAAGGGGGCAGCTGTACTGGATCTAGCCCTCTCAAATGGAGACAGTATTGATAATAATAATAATAAAATTTATTTGATTAAGTGCCTTTTTAATTTCAAAGCGCTGTACAGTATTCATAAAAACAAAACATATGTACAAATACATGCAATATAAAATCAGAACAATACAGGAAATGCCTTCCCCTATAAAAAAGTCTGAAACAAGGAGTTGGCCTAAGTTCAAGCCACCCACAGGAAGCCAGCAGAGCAGCAGTAGCAGAAAAATGGATGGGGCAGCTTTCCTAATGGTGGAGGTAATGAGGGGTATGAGGAGGCGGGTGGAACAGCAAAGTGGCTGTGGAAGGGCCCATAGGTGGCATGGCCAACAGAGACAGTACCATGCCCATATCACCTACGAACAGCTGACTGACACAGAGATTGTGGGTTGGTACTGACTCAACAGGGATATTCTGAGACAGCTCTGTGAGCTGTGCCATGATGAACTGCAGGCACCCACCAGAAGAAGGCATGCCATGTCGGTGGAGAAAAAGGTGACAGCAGCAATGTGTTTGCTCACCACGTGCACCTTCCAGACACCAGTCGGTGACAGCACTGGTATTACACAGTCTGCCATGTCCCATCTCCTCACACAGTTCCTCAATGCCCTGCTGCCACATGCTACTAGCTGGCTGAGGTTAAACTCTGATAAAACTGAGGTACTGGTTGTGGACCCGGTCCGACAGATAGGGGGGTTGGGTGATGTTGCGTCATCTGGAATTTTTCTTGGGGGCGTTTCTCTCCTGACCTCTGAACAGGTGCAGAACCTAGGGGTAGTTCTTGACGATAGGCTGACACTGCATTCGCAGGTGTCAGCAGTTGTCAAGACTTCCTTTTATCATCTTAGGAACACTGCCAGGATTTGGCATCTTGTTCCGTCTGCCGACCTGCCAACTTTAGTCTATGCCTTCGTGTCCTCGCAAACCCAAAGGCGTTCCTACCAGATGACTTTAAATTAACCCTCAGAATCTCCAGCAACCCCTCATCAGCTGAGCAGAGCTGTCGCAAAGGGGTGTAAGGAACCAGGACCTCTTTCAAGTAATCGGGACCCGATCCATGTAGGGCTTTGTAAGTCAATAGACCTACTTTAAAGGTGATCCACCACTGTATTGGCAGCCAGTGCAGAGCATGCAGTACAGGGTTAATATGTGATCTTCTAGATGCCCCAGTCAACAAATCTGCTGCCACGTTCTGCACTAGCTGTAAGCAGCAGACATCAACCCCAGGAAGCCCTAGGTAAAGGGAGTTGCACTAATCAAGGCGCAATGTCACAAAGGCATGGACCAAAATAGGCAGGTCGCTGGATGGAACAAGGTGCCTAATCCTGGCAATGTTCCTAAGATGGAAAAAAGCCAGCTTGACGACTGCCGATACCTGATGTCGAAGAGTCAGACCATCGTCAAGCACCACTCCCAGGTTACGCACCCATTCAGAGGTGAGAATCTGGTCCTCCCCCAGGACTAAACTGGAAGGGAGCCCAGTCCTCAACCCCTCTACCCTATGACCCGAGTCCACAACCAAAACCTCAGTCTTTCTTGGGTTCAACATTAGACAGCTGGAATTCATCCAGTCTTGGATTTCTGCGAGGCAGCTGTTCGATACCGAGATAGTACCAACCTGGTCAGGTGCAAAAGACAGGTAGAGCTGGGTATCATCAGCATAGCAATGAAACCTCAGCTCGTACCATCTTACAATGTCTCTGAGGCGTAGCATATATACCGTGAATAACATGGGGGACAGCACCAAACCCTGAGGTACCTCGCAAGGCAGAAAGAAAGCCCCAGGTGAAAAAAAACCGAGACCACTCTCTGCATTCTCCCAGCGAGGAAAGAATGAAAAACATCTGAGGACTGTACCCGACAGCCCACAGATGAACCTCAGGCATTCAAGCAGAACCCCATGATCCACAGTATCAAAAGCTGATGACAGATCCAAGAGAACCAAGATAGAATGGTGTCTCCGATCTCTCACCATCAGTAGGTCATTGAGTACCTGAACCAGAGCAGTCTTGGTACTACGCCTCTTATGAAAACCCGATTGGAGAGATTCGTATAAAATATGGATTGTTAAATGGTTATCCAGTTGAGCAGCCACAACTTTCTCAATAACCTTTCCCCCAAAAGGGAGGTTAGAGACAGGCCTGTAGTTTGCTAGGTTCTCCAGGTCTGAAGAAGCTTTTTTCAGAAGGGGGATCACTACCCCCTCCTTCAGGGAGCTAGGGAACTCACCCATGTCTAGAGAGCACCAGACAACCTGAGCTAAGATCGGGCAGATGATCTCACTGCAACCCAAAATCAGGGAAGTAGGGCCTGGGGCTAAACTACAGCACATGGGTCGCATCTCCTGGACAATCCTCATAATGTCTATGAAATCCAGCAGGTCAAAGGTACTCCAGGAAACTCCGGGCTCTGTGACAGAGCACCGATCAACAGCAACCCCCTTAGAGTGAAGTTGGTGGCAGTCCCTCCTGATGTCGTCCACCTTATTCGCAAAGAAGCGAGTGATCTCATCACAATCAATTTGTGTAAAAACTCAACTAAGCTGCCAACAGGCTGGGTTGCACAACCTGTCAACAGTTCTGAAGAGTTGAGCTGGTCGGTTCCGTATGACAGAAATTTCCCTGGACAGGAATTCTGCCTTCTTACAGGAGATTTCTGTTTGGTAGAGTTTATGATGCTCTAGCAAAATACGGTGGTCGGCATCAGCGGCAGTCTTCCTCCAGCAAAGATTTAACCTACACCCCAATTTCCACAACTGTCTCAGAGCCCCATCAAACCATGGGGCTCCAAGGGTGACACAGAAAGGGGCGAACTCAGATAGGAGCAATCAGATCAAGAGCTGAAGATATGGCCCCATTATAGGCCACAACCAACTGCTAGGGATCTGTGCAAAACTTGTCCAACAACGAGAGGTCAATAACCGCCATCAGGTCTCCAGGGACCACATCCCACAAAGGACGGTACCTGACCAATTTCACAGGGGCAGACCTACCCAGGGGGGTCGCAAAATTGAACCCAACTGAGTAGTGATTAGACCAACTGACTGGGCCCACCACTAAATTGGAGGTCTCAATCTCCAGGAGGAAGACCAGGTCAATAGAGTGACCTCCCTTGTGTGTAGCTGAGGAAACAACCTTTATGAAGCCCAGAGATGTCATAACCTTGAGGAAATGTTGACCAAAAGTGAGGATTCATCATCGACCCAGGCATTGAAGTCTCCCAGAACCATCAATCTGGGCAACTCCAAAGCCATGTCAATGGCGATGTCTGCTATTTCCTGCAGGAATAGCTTCTCATCCCCTGGTGGACGGTAAATGAGGGCGATCCTGCACCCAACACCAGCTACCACGATACACTCAAATGACCTGGCCTCCTCAACTGGTATACCCATTAGGCCCAATTTGGTCTTGAAACAGACCGCAACCCCACCCCGTGGTCCAGTCTCGTGCAATGTACAACCGAGTACCCAGTGGTAACAGTGGCCTCTAAAAAAAGGGCTGTATTCCCATCCAACCAGATCTCAGTAATGCAAACCAGATCTGCCCTAACAATAGAGTCTGCAATAAGACCAGTCTTGATGCAGACAGATCTGGCATTGCATAACAACGCCCGAGTTGGACGAGGTTGGCGAGCTATCCCAACTACTTGCCCTCCCAAATTGGAGGTGCCCTTGGGTATGGGAACCAGAATGGAATCACCATGTTCCAAGTACCGTTTCACCCCAGGGTGTCTTCAGGGCCTAATCATCCCTATGGGAGAGCCCCACTCACTCTGCTGTCTGCAACCCCCCACGCACCCCCGACCCCCCTACGAGCAATCTCCAGTGCCAGACAGCATTGATAGATAAAAGCAGAAAGGGGGAGAGGAGAAAGGGTGGAAGGAACAGACAGTGGACGCTGAATAGCACAGGACAGGAGGAGCAAGCACTCATATTTCAACAACACTATTAAAATAATGGGAAAGCACAAAACTCCAATTTTCCCAAATCACAAGGTGATACTGTAAGCAGAACTAAACCTCCCAAAACACAAACAACTTAAATATCAATCCTTACCATAATAAATCAAATAAACTACCCCCTTCCACTATAAGATAACCTTCTTACCCTGAAAGAAAATAAAACTAAAAAATAAGACAATGACACAATCCCCTCTCACGGGATAAAATAGAACATCAAAATATAAAATAAAAATGCTCCCTCTCCCACAGCCCTCTCACTGCCAAGGAGGGAGAAGAATAATAAAACAACCCCCTCTCACAGGATATTCAAAACAAACAGTAACAAACATAAATTTCCACCAGCCCTCCCACAGCTGAGGAAAGAAAGAAAAAGTAATAACAAGGCTCACTAGTACTCTCACTACTAGGGAACCAAAACAATTAAAAAAATCAGGGAAAAAGGCATCAAGTAGTAGGAGGAGCCATAATAATCCAAATAATCCAACATGAAATAAATCCAATGTCAAGTCCGATGGAGAAGAATATATGTTTCCGACATGAAAAAATATTCAGTCTCAATGGATATCCTACGAAGGGAATGAAAATCTCCAAGGAACCAGAAGTAAATACAGGCCAAACTAATGGAAAGCAGGGGCTCCCCCACCTCGCCCCAAATCTACCTTATCAGGTCCAGCTATACCCCCAAGGACCTGCAGCCACAAATATCATATAGAAACATAGAAACATAGAAACATAGAAACATAGAAACATAGAAGTTGAAGGCAGATAAGGACCGCAAGGCCCATCCAGTCTGCCCATTTCTTTTTCTACCTTATAAATGTGCCATCGGCCTTTGCTCTGTCAGTGACCTATCTATTCATAGTCATTTGTATTGCTCCCTTATGCCTATCCCATGCCTGTTTGAAGCCCTGCACTGTATTCATAGCCACCACTTCTTGTGGTAAGCCATTCTATGCATCTACCACCCTTTCTGTGAAAAAGAATTTCCTCACATTCCTCCTTAATCGGCCTCCTCTAATCTCATGCTGTGTCCTCTTGTCCTGCTATTTTTCTTATATTTAAACATGTTAGACTCTTTCACCTTGTTTATGCCCTTAAGGTGTTTAAATGTCTCGATCATATCACTCTCTCCCTCCTTTGCTCAAGGGTAACATATTGAGCTCCGTTAATCTGTCCTCATATGTCTTCTGATGCAGTCCTGCATCATTTTGCTGCCTTCTCTGACTGCCTCAATTTGGTTAATGTCCTTGTGAAGGTGTGGCTCCAATACTGCACGCAGTACTCCAGATGGGGCCTAACCAATGTCTTGTACAGAGGGCTTATTACCTCCTCTTACGACTTGTGATACTCCTACTAATACACCCTAACACCCCTAGCCTTACCTACTGCTTTAGAGGTCTGCTTGATGATTTGAGGTCATCAGTGATGATGATGCCCAAGTCTCTTTCTTCCTTTTGACTGCTAGCAACTCCCTCCCAACCTATAAGTGGCTTCAGGGTTTCTCTTCCTATGTGCATGATTTTGCACTTTTGCATTAAATCCCAGTTGCCACTCTTCTGACCATTCTGCTAGTTTATCCAGATCTCTTCTCATTCTGCCCACCCCATCTGGATCATCTACTCTGTTGCAGATCTTGGTGTCATCTGCAAACAGACAAGCCTTACCCTCTAGTCCATCTGTGAGGTCACTAATGAAGATGTTGAATAGGACTGGCCCCAGGACTGATCCCTGAGGTACCCCACTTGTGACTTGCATCTCTTCTGACTGTATACCATTTACCACCACTCTCTGTTTTCTGCCAGTCAACCAGTTTGCCACCCAGTTGACCAACTTCTGACCCACCCTGAGCCTACCTAGCTTATTTATCAATCTTCTATGTGGAACAGTGTCAAAAGCTTTGCTGAAGTCAAGGTAGGGACATCAACTGCTCCCCCTTGGTCCACCACTCTGGTTACCCAGTCAAAGAAATCTATGAGATTAGTTTGACAGGACCTTCCTTTTGTAAACCCATGCTGTCTTGGATCCTGTGCCCCTATGGATTCCAGGTGTTGCACTATTCTTTCATTAAGGAGTGCCTCCATAATCTTGCCCACTACTGAGGTAAGACTGACTGGTCTGTAGTTCCCCACCTCCTCCCTGCTACCACTCTTGTGGAGTGGGATCACATGAGCCCTTCTCCAGTCTTCTGGGACCTCTCCTGTGCTCAGAGACTCACTAAACAATTCTGCTAATGGCTCTGCTAGTTCCTCCTTTAGCTCCTTAAGTACCCTGGGATGTATGCCATCAGGTCCCATTGCCTTATCCACCCTGAGCTTAGCAAGCTCTTGTAGGACCCTTTCTTTTGTGAAGGAGTAGTGCTCACCTCCCTCCCCTGTGTCCATGATGTTGAGCTGTGGGCCCTGCCTCACCTTTTCTTCAGTAAATACTGAGCAAAAGTATCTATTTAGGATAGATGCCTTACAGGGTCCTCCTCCTCACATGCCCCCTTTCTCCATTAAGCTTAGCAATACCCCCTCTGGACTTTTTCCTTTCACTAATGTATCTATAGAAAGTCTTGTCACCTTCTTTTACTGTTCGTGCTAGTGTTTCCTCAGTTTGGGACTTTGCCTGCCTTACTGCCTTACCTGCTTCCCTTAGGGCAGTTTGGTATGCCTCCCTATCTTCATCCCGCTGTGTTCCCTTATATTTTCTGAAGGCCATCCCAAGGTCATGCCAAAAGGACCAACCCGGGGATAAATTAGGAGCCCCTCACTAATCCCTAGCTTCCAAGGGAAGAGAAAAACAAGTCCCGCTCGGTCCCAGGTGACAGCAGAATTACCCAGGCACCAATATGGAGGGGGGAAACAAAGACCCACAACCAAACCACTATACTGTCCCTTCTTCTGGACTGGAAAAAAATATATAAAATTACAAGGAAGAAAAGGGGGCTCTGATCAGCAAATCAGTCCCCCACTCACAGTATTCCAGACACCACAAGCAGTCTCTTCAGCCAGTTTCCAGTTTTAAAGTCACCACAAGAAATCCCAAATCAGACTCTTGTTTGTCCAACAGAAACAAAATATATCCACTTGATCAAAAATAACAGAAAAAGCATAAAAAAGTCAGTAGGATCCAAGGTCCAGGCTTCTACGAACTGAAATAGACAAAACACACCAAAGGATAATCCAGGAACAACAGTTTGAGAGATTAATATGTCTCAAGTCAGTGGTAACACTCAAAGCTCACAAATCCCATTAAGGAAAAAAGCTGCCCTCCAACTTTCAGCAGCAGACAAAAGTGCTCCCTTTTAATGGCTGAATAGCCGCACCAGAGATACCAGCTAGCTTTCAGTCCCAGTCCTAACACCAACAGGAAAGCACCACCGTCCGGAAAAATGACCTGGTTTTGGCTAGCGACCAAGCGCTGCTTCTCCACTTCTCCACTTCACTTCACTGCCCAAAAAACACACAGGGGAAATGCCGCCAAGAACTAGAGACTTCAGCAACCGCAAGACTAGAGGATTTAAAAACTTAATAAAGAACAAAAACATATAACACAGCTATGCTCGGTTTAACGTATAAAAAATTAAATTAGACAAAGATAAAACCAAAAACATATAAAGCAACGGAGCGTAGAAATGAGGGGTAGTCCAGCATGACCACCATCTTCATATCACAGGTCTGAGCACCCTAAGTGCTCTTTGAGACGTCATATCAGCTGATAGGGTGGAAGTGACAGACCCCCTGAGAAACAATGATCTTAGAGCAATGGTTTTCAAGATAAAAACCAAAGTGGAGAACAGCCATACAAGTACTAGGGTCCCGGATTTCCAGGGGACTGACTTCAGAAAGGTCAATCAATCAGTCAATCAATCAATCTTTATTTTACCAAGTAAAAACACCTTTGAGAAGGATTCATTTACCAGGTGGACCTGAACAGGATTACATAAATCAGCAAATGAAACAGAAGCATCAATATTACAGAATACAATTTTATAATATTAAACAGATGTAGCTAAAGCGATGCAAAAACAAGGAGCAGAAGAAAGGCCTGGGGAGGACCTTAGAACAGTTAAGAAGGTAGAATGAAGGAACTGGGAGAAGGAGCAGCAGCTTGTCATACAAGACAAGTGATGGGGTGTAAGTCAAGGATACAGGTTCTAGATATACAGAAGGTATAGATGAGATGAGGAAGATGAGGCAGAGCCTGAGGGATTCCCTAGCTAGGATGGGGGAATACAGTGGGGTAGAAGAGAAATGGAGACGGATAAGAGAGGCTATTGAAATGGCTACCAGGATGGGAGTCAGAGACAGCAGGAAAAGTAGTAGGAGAAGGAGGCCTATGTGGTTTACGAGGGAAGTAGCAGAGAGGGTAAGTACCCAGAAGAGGGCATTCTTGAAATTCAAAAAAAACCCATAGGGAGGAGGACCGGGATCATTACCAGGATTTGCAGAGGGAGGCGGGAAAGGCAGTGAGAAAGTCACTGATGGAATTAAATATTGCAAGTACAATCAAGGATGGGGGCAAGGCATGCTATCATTACACAGAGAGCAGAGGAAAACTAAAGCTGGGATAAAAAGACTAAAAGGGAAGGGGGGAGCATGTGTAGAGGAGGAGAATGATCAGAAGGCTAATATACTAAATAATTACCTCATCTCAGATTTTGCCAAGGAGGTGGAGGATATGGGTCCAAAACTGGAGGGTAGGGGTTGGGGAGGGGTAGACACCAACCCCTTCATGGAAGATAGGGTCAAGAAGGGACTACAGAGGCTTAGGGTGGACAAGACAATGGGTCCAGATACAGTACACCCTAGAGTACTGAAGGAACTCAGGGAAGAATTTGGTGGCACCTGAGGCAGAGCTCTTTTCCCTATCACTAGAAATGGAAGAGGTCCAGAGGATTGGAAAAAAACACAAGTGGTTCCACTACACAAGGAAATGGGGGCAGGGAATTTTGGGGTAACTACAGGCCTGTCAGCCTGACATCAGTGGGTGGGAAGATAATGAAGTCACTCTTAAAGGAGTGTATAATAACTATCTTGAAGGGAGAGGGCTGGTAGACCCCAGTCAACATGGATTTACCAGAGGGAGATCCTGCCATCCAAACTAATAGAGTTTTTTGACTGGGTACCGGGGGTGGTGGACCATGGAGGAGCAGTGGATGTTGCCTATCTGGACCACAGGAAGGCTTTTGACACTGTTCCTCTTAAAAGGCTATTGAACAAACTGGGCAGTCTTAGGCCGGGACCAGCAGTAGTTAACTGGGTTGAAAACCGGCTCTCCAATAGGACCCAGAAGGTAATGGTTAATGGGGTACTCTCTAGTGAGGAGAGGGTGACAAGTGGGGTACCTCAGGGGTCAGTCTTGGGACCAGCCTATTCAATGTCTTCAATGGAGACATTGCATTAGGGCTAGAGGAGAAGATGTGTTTGTTAGCAAATGACACGAAGATTTGTAACAGGGTGGATACACTGGAGGGTGTTAGCAGGATAAGGGATGACTTTATAAAGCTGGAGCAGTGGTTTAAGGTATGGAGACTGGGGTTCAATGAGGTGAAGTATAAAATTATTCATGTGGGGCATAGGAACCCTTGGGCAAAATGTGAGCTCGGGGGGGGGGGAGAAATAGCAGTCATGGAGCAGGAGAGGGACCTTGGTGTCATCATCACAGCCGACCTCAAGGTGACAAGTCAATGCCCAAAGGCGGCAGGGAAGACAAAGAGAATGTTGGGATTTATAGGGCAGGTTATGGCTAGTAGAAGGAGGGAGGTCACTATGTCCCTGTACAAGACACTGGTCAGGCCCCACTTTGAATACTGCATCCGGTTCTGGAGACCACATCTGAAAAATGATGTTGAGAAGGTGAAGGCTGTACAAATGAAGGCCACCAGAATGATTCATGGGCTGCAAGGGAGGGCATATGAGGACAGACTGAGGGATCTAAATATGTACTGTACTCCCTGGAGGACAGAAGGGAGAGGGAGAACATGATTGAGACTTTAATATATAAAGGGGGCTGGCCCGGTGGCATGGAGGGTTGAGGCACTGGACACCTTACCTTGCACCACGCCAGTGACCCGGGTTCAGGAGTGACTTCAAGTTGTCAGGGAGCTGGCATCGTGGGGGAGCAGGATTGAGCCACCTAATGGCAGCTCTCCTGTCCCGGGGAGGTGGTCACCACTCCGTAGTCCCAGCGTCGCCTGGTGGAGGTCTGGTGACAGTGCAGGTGGGAGGGGGCAGTGCAAAGGGAAGGTGTCTTGTAGCCTGACATGCATGTGCCTCAACACATGCATGCCCATGCTGAGACCAGAGGATGGGAATGGGGAGAAGGCATTTGAAAAAACCCTACAAACTACGTACAGAAAACAAAGGGTACAGGAGGAAAGCTTATTTCAGAGGAAAGAAGGCTAAGCAACTAGGGGTCATGGCATCAAGCTGCAGGGTGGGAAATTTAGGGGAAATATAAGAAAGCACTTTTTTACAAAGAGGGTGCTGTATGCCTGGAATGGGCTGCTGGATGAAGTAGTAAGGGCTGTAACTGTATCTGGTTTTAAGCATGCATGGGGCAGACACAAGGGGATCCTGAGGGGTGGGAAGGTGGGGTGTACTTAACTGTGGAGTTCAAGGGGAAAACAGGCAACAATCGGGGGGTAAGGGGATACTCAATAGATAAGAGTATCAAGGGGCAGATTAGATGGGCTATTTTGGTCCTTATCTGCCAGAAACTGTATGTATGTATGTATGCATGTAATACCACTGGAGTCAGCTTTTGAGCTATACGTGCAATATAAAAAGCTACATAACTGCATCAAGTGTCGAGTACAGTAGTAGGATGACATGCAGTGTTTTCCCAATTCCAGTTGTAAGTAGGAAGCTAGTCATTTATACTAGTTATCATTTTTGTATGCTTGTAAAACAAATAATATTTCTTTGTGCCATTTTACATAAGTAGGTATATTGGAATTAAACCAATGCCGTAAAATGATTTGTTCTGCACAATCTGAAATTAAGACCATACAACACTTTTACTATCCCAACAATTTGTTCTTGTAGTCACCAATAAGGCAAATATCTGGCTGAAAAACATTATTAAGACCTAATATAGGGTCCAGTCTAGATTTAATTGCATCCCAAAATGACTTAGCTCTCTGATACTCCCACATAATATGCAGTAAAGTACCTGGACTTTTGTCACACTATAAACACTGATCAGATGCTATTTTCCCCATTTTACATAATTCAGTGAAGTTATAATAAAAATTATGAAGAAGGATCAATTGGGAGGGGGTGGAACCAGCAGCCGAAGGGAACAGACGCTTCTGAGAGAGCTCCTGTAGCTCGGTGACGATTCCGATCTAAAATATTTTTTGAAACATTAATAAACTGCTTCCAAACCCGCATCAGCCTGTGAAGCACCTCAAATGGCACAGTTTGATACAAAATTTGCCAGTTTTAAATATGGTGAACCCGAATAAAAAAAAATCCTCTAAAGATAGCGGTGGAGCACATCCTCCTAGGCCTACTGATCAGACAGCAGCAGGGACCTCTAGCCACGAGGTGGGCATTGCTGAATCGATGAATGGTGTACTCTTGCAAGCAATTCAGATTCCAGACAAAAAGGTTGATACCCTAACAGATCATTTGGCCACAATGGACACTAAAATAGCTAGGGCCTCAGCAACAGCCGTTGGAGCTGCAGAAACAGCAAACAATACTGCAATGGTTGTTTTGGGAGTACTATCAGAGAACAAATACTTGAGGCTCCGGATGGAACAACTCGAAAATACTGTCCGCTCTGCCAACCTCCGTATTCTGGGTGTCCCAGAACAACTGGAAGGACAGGATCTAATGGGGTATGTGGAAACCCTTGTTTCCAGATTATGGGATACTGAAATTGCAGGCAAGATAAACGTGTACTGTATCACCCCCAGACATCGTCAGATCTCGGAGGACTTGCCCCGCGCTATCTTGATGGTGACTACTGGCCAGCACATTCAAGACAAATATTGGATGTGGCTAAAAAGAAAGGTACCATATCTCTAACTTCAGGGGAAAAGGGCCACTGTTTTCCTCACCTGGCCTACTCTACCAGACAACGCCGCAAGGCATTCAATGCTGTAGGATCTGGGCTTCGAGCACTGGGAGTCTCACATGCTCTCCAAGTCCCAGCCCATCTTCGAATCCAGTATGAGAGCAAAACTTATCTTTACACTGATCCTACTGAAGCCGGGAAATATTTGTCTGTGATCCAAAAGGACTTTGCTCAGCAGGACCTGGGAAGATAATCTGATGAAGGGCACTGTACATTTAGCTTTGATTTTCTTCTTTTTTTGGACTAAATCTCAATAAGTTGATCCCTTTGTGGCAGTCTTTCATTTAGATGCGTCATGGACACATGTCTAATTTTCTTTTTGTGGTATGAAAGTTAACTGTACATAAACTTAAGGCTTGTCAAAAGCTGTTGCTGGGGGAATTGTTTACTTAGAGTGAAAAAACACTGAACATGAGTTACTGTTTAGATTGATCAGAGGAGGAGTGGAAGGAAGGGGACCTCTCAGGGGCATCTGCTGGAATGGCATAAATAAAATAAATACAGTTTTACATAGAAAAAATGCTGCCTTTGGCGGCTTTATTAAGTGCTATGTAAGCACATGGACACAATTCAAACCTACTTGTATGTCATACATGTCCTGTGTTCTTGATGCAATGGCAATTTAGATACTTTATCTTGCTTCCATTTTTAATAAGTCATATTTCAACCCTCTGATGTTGTAAAGATGAGTGCTGAGTTTACTATCCTAGTTATTCTATACATGATCATAAGCTTATTGTTCTCAAATCCAAGGTATGACATTCTTGTATGTCAGTACTATGAAAAGTAATAAACATAAAGTTAAAAAAAAAGAAGGCTCAATTGCAAAAAACAACAGTTATTTAAGATATCCATACATATCAGTCCAAATGACATCCCAATTATATGGACCAGTAGGATGGGGCATGGACTTCTGGTGTAACGGCTATGGAGGTGGTTGCTCGAAGGTGAATCTTGTCATGGGTCACTCGTTACAGTAAGCTAAATCATAAACATTTTTCACTTCCTGGCATACATATCTATTTTAAAGTACTGCTTTCTCCATTTACAACTTGTAGTGGCAAGAAATTTGATGGCAAAAATGACAGAACAAAATCAAAGGAAAAAAGACATCACCGGCAGCTCTTCTACACAGTTCTGAACAGCAGAAACCATCTAAGAGGCACAAATCAGAATTGAAATCTGGTGGCCCTGTCTCTACCAAAGATCAACCTCAGGATAAAGAACAAGATGCCTACTTGCTTGAATGTAACTATGTTAAGGCTATTTTAACCAAATTAGCTACAGATGGGAAGGATATAAAATCTTTTATGGTGGCTTTGACTGCCAGAGTCTCTGATGTAGAGGCATGAGTGAGCTTGCTTGAAGATTGATCCCAGTCAACATATAAAGAAGTTATTACCTTAAGAAGAAAGCTACAAAAACTTGAAAAGAAAACAGTCAACCCAGAAAATAGGTCAAGAAGGAGTAATTTACTGCTTATTGGTATACCTGAAGGAGCCGAACAAACTGATATGCTCAGTTTTGTAAGTTCTCTTTTTTGCCAGATTGCAGATCCTCCAGAGTCCGGACAAGTTTATCTTATAAAAAGGCTCATCTGTCTCTTCTTTCAAAACCTTAACAGGGTGAAAGACCTAAAGAAATTATTTGTAAGTTGCTTAATTTCCAGGATAAATTTAAAATTCAGCAGGCTGCTAGATCCCAGCCAGTCCTATATTGGCAGCATTACTGCTTCTGTATTTTTAATGATGTAAGCAGGGCTGTCCGGAAACAACAAAAAGCCTATCAAGAAGATATCAAAGAGCGTTTGCATCAGGGAGGCATAAAATACAGGATACAATTTCCTGCTAGACTGACAATTATGTTACCACATGGCAATTTTTCATTTCAATCCGCAGTCTGCCAAACTACAGCTGCAGAGTATCATGCAAGATTTGTTCCCCAAGCAAGCTTCCTTAACTCCTCGTCAAGAAAGCATTGATCAATGAATAGAACTAAGAGAACATTTCCAATGTTTTTATGATCCTAGCAGATGGGATTCTTTATTTGCTCCAGTTTTCTTAAGATAGTGCTTCAGAGAAAGGCAAACCAGCTCCTTTTCGTAAATTTTTAATCTGTATATTTACTCTGGACAAATGCGCTTTCATTCTGCGGAAGAAAACACAGTTTGGGCAATATATTTTTAAAGATTTTATGCATCAAAATATATGAGAAGGACTCCCTTGGTTAATTCATGGAACATTTCTGATTTATTGCAATAACATTACAAATGTTCTGTTTTTGCTTGAGACCTGATTTTTATATAGATCTTTTTCAGCTGTTTATTCAATTTTGGTCTCCCTGGTTTGGGGTTTGGACCAGCCCGAGTAGATGTTTTTATAGGAAGTGAAATGATAATGTTTGTTTTGTCTTTTTAATATGTTTCGCATTTTTGCTTGAAGGTCCGAGATGTTCAATTCCAATGAAAAGCTTTATGGTGGCATCATATCTCCTATTATGTCCTAGTGGCAAGTCTCATCTCAGACATAGCTTAAAGACTAAACAGTTGGTGACAGTTTGGGATTTCCTTTTGGGTTTTTCAATATGATCTCCAGTAATTAATTATATTTTTGTCATGGGCTTGTATGACTTTTTATTTTGCTTCTAAAGGCACAAGACAACTTAGGATCAGCTGTTGATTCTTTGCAAGGATATTATAGTATCTCCTGCTGTATTCTATATATTATGGATATTTGTTGTGATGTTTTTGTACTCAACATTATATGATAGTTCTTAATAGGTTTATCTCCAAGGTGGGTTTTAAATACTGGGAAGTTTTGCTGATTATGGAACTCCGTATTGGCTACGTGCACTTTTGCTTGCTGGGAGAAGATGCAGTTTGCATGTATCCTCTAAATTTTATAAACCAAACTACATCAAAAGACTTACATTAATTCATTTAAAAACATTTTTGATTTATTGTTTTTGTAGTACTTTATTTCCTCTAAGTACTTTAGAAAATAATGCTACTAATGTGACGTTCCTGCCTTTGTTGGTTCTTCTGCAAATTTTATTTTGTCCAGTTGGGCCATTTATTAAGTTCCATGCTTGGGAGTTGGATTAGCGCAACTAGATATTTGTTGCTAGGGAACTGATAATGCTGTTTTTTGTCTTTCTTTAACTAACAATACTCTTACCTGCTTGAGGGTTTGAGGGGTGTAATTTATTAGCGTGTCTTATGTTGCACCCTGTCTTTTATTTCTCCTTTCTGTTTTTACTAATAAGTTCAGAACATAGAACACTGTTTAAACAGATGGTGACGGCTATGTTTTTTTCTTTTTTGGGCTCTCTAACATTAATTAGGTAATTTTATTTATTTATTGGGTTGATTTGGCTTTTTGTCTTGTTTCTAAGAACATTCAATAACTTAGGAATAAGTGTTTTTTTAAGATATTATAGTATTTTTCACTTGAATTATGTATTTTACTGATATATGTTGTGATGGCTTATTTATTCTTGCTATAGTGACCAGAAGATGACCTATTATGTGATACCCCCATAGGATGACATTCTGGTCGCAAAGTAGTGTGGAGGGTGGCGGGGTAGAAACCATTTGTTTCTGCTATTACATATATGCTGTGATATATATATATATATATATATATATATATATATATATATGTATATATATATTATACTGCAGGGTTTAGTTTTGCTGATTGTCATGGGAACAGGAGTGAAATGTATGTGGTTGGGAATGAGTTTTGTTTTCTGTTTGGCTTAAACACAGGGGAGTTTTGCAGGATACCTGCCATCACTTTTATGCTTCCTATATCATGGAGGATTGTACCAGGGCATCTATGTAAATGGCAATCTCATACAATTTTTGACATATTTAATTCAGATCAATGAGTTTTACTTTTATTTCTTGGAATGTCAAAGATGCTAATTCTCCACAAAAAGATCTAAAATTCTTGTTTATTTACAGAGATTTAATTCCTGTATAGTTTGTTTTGGAGGAAACCCATTTATTGACAAAAGATGCTTTTTTTTTGAGGAGGGGTTGGGTGAATCAAGTTTTTGGTGTTGGAATACATAATAAAGAGTGGGGAGGGTAGCTATACTTATCACAAAGATGTTAATTTTATTTGCCACCATTTGATTTCTGATTCAAATGCCAGATTTATTACAACAGTAAGTGCTTTGGACAACACAAAGAGTTCATTAGCTTCAGTTTATGAACCTAACAAGGATGATCCTCATACTGTATTTTTATAGATTTTTCTTTACAATTGGTTAATTGGCTCAATATCCCACATATAATAGGAGGGGATTGTAATGTCATGTTTGACAATGATTTGGACAGGACTGGACATTATAGTGCTTCCCTTTGTCAGAACCAACAGGCTATCAGAGAGTTAGTAGATTCTCATTTTCTTATTGATTCATGGAGAACATTGCATCCAAAGGACAAAGACGATACTTTTTTTCATTTCCTCACAATACATAATCAAGGACTGACTACTTTTTAATAAGCCGCTCACTATTAGTAGGTGTTGTACAAGCCCTGATTCTGTCCTGTGTGATCTCTGATCACTCATCAGAATATTTGACTTTACAAGTGGTCTGTGATGTGAATGCAAACAAAACTTGGAGATTGAATGACTCATTATTGAAAATTGAACAAATAACTTGATCCTATAAGGATTTTACCATTCATTTTTTCAAGGAAATGAAGGGTTCAGTAGCTCAATATTCTACCTTATAACTGGCATATAAGAGTGCCATCCAAGGCGAGATTATACGCTTGTCTTCTAAACTTAAACAGCAGAAATTAGCTAAATTTAACAAGCTTTTGAATTCAATCAGATCTTTAAAAATTCAGATTTACCATTCCTATTCAAACAGTTTACTAAAACAGCTAATTAATTGTAGGTAACAATATCATGAATTAAATGGAGCACAGGCAGAATTCAATATATTTAGAGCCAAACTCAACTATGCCTACACTGGGGAATATCCAGGTAAGCTGTTAGTGATGCATATCAAACAGCAAGAGATGTCGCGAATCATCAAATGCATATACAGGTCTATAACTGAACCTACACTAGTAGCTGAAGAGTTTTATAAACCTTATGCCACCCTGCACGATATGGGCAACCCTTAGTTTAACCTTCAAGAAGTAGATAATTATTTGGATTCATGTGATTTACCGCAGCTAGATTCTATGGACTGTGAATGTTTGCCTACTCCTCTTACAGTGGCCAAACTACATTCTTCTCTAAACACTATTGCTATTGATAAAGCCCAAGGCCCTGATGGATTTTCCATTTTGTTTTATAAGACCTTTTTTGAGGCTTTTACTGCCTCATCTTCTTTGGGTGTTTGAAGAAGCATATGAATTGGCTGATCTGGACCAGTCTATGCAAGAATTTACTATTTCACTCTTACTGAAAACAGGGGAGGACTTCACTAGTGTCAATAACTACAGGCCTATATCCCTTTTGAATATAGATTTTAAAATTTTGACATGTGCCCTTGCTTTTCAGATCCAGAAAATCTAGTCTAAATTAATAAGTCCTGAACAAGTTGGTTTTATGTCTAACAGACATTCTTTTGATCACCTCAGAAAGGTTCAGCACATAATTTCTGCATCTTGGGGAACAACAATCCCAGCTGTTCATACCTCACTCGATGCAGAGAAAGCTTTTGACAGAGTCTCGTGGTTATACCTTTCTCATATATTGGAAATATTTGGCTTCCCTGTAGACTTTGTTAACTGGTTGAGACTAGTAGATACCCATTCCACTGCTAAAGTTATATACAATAAGGTTTTCTCATCCCCCTTTAAGTTATATAATGGGACACATCAGGGATTCCCCCTCTCACCATTCTTATTTCATTTATATATTGAGCCTTTTATCTAAAATATTATACTTAATCTGAACATTATTGGTATTAATATAGGATCCTAGCAATATAAAATCTCAATGTATGCTGATGATCTTTTGCTCCATCGGCAAGAGCCAGCTAATTCTTTAAGTCATTATGTTAGTAGCGATTGAAAGATTTAGCTCTATTTCACACTACAAATTAAATATAAACAAGACTCAAGTTCCCTTACAGAAATATAGGTGTGTTGTGTACATGAAGAATGCTTGCCACATGCTTAATTGGGCAATGTTTGCATGCAGCTAGCATGCACAAAGTGATCTAAGTGAACCAGGTCTAAAAAACAAGTCAATTCTGCATGCTGCAAGCCTGACATGTGCACAGCAGGTAAGCTGGTCTGAATAACTTCTAAAAATTACATCAGGTTCACGTGTTGCATGCTTGACATAAGTGCAGCAGTTAAGCTGGTGTGAACATCATTTGAACATCACATCAGGTTCACATGCTGCATGCTTGCCATGTGTGCAGCAGCTAAGCTGGTACAAATTTCATCTAAAAAAACACATCAGTTTCAATTTCTTATACTACTGCTAGCAATTAGAATCATTAAAATACATTTTTTATTTGATTCCCATAAAAAATTAGGTAAACTCTTTAATTCTGATCCTTTTGCAAGTTGTTTAATGGCTTTTGATTTCTGTCATTAAATCACCATTAATTTGTAAAGTATTGTTTGCTTACTGCATTAAATGCCTAGGATATAGCCAATCAGCCTTTGTGTTGTGAAGCCTATATTTTTGTTTTGGACTATGCATATCCCTTATGCATATTTAATGCTACAAATATGTTTCTCCATGACTGTTTCATCTCACTTACTTTCCCTTTGTCATTCTGTTTTGAGCATATACACTATGGCCATGCTCAGCACTCTTTATGCTGAGTGGGCTCTTGTAAGTATGCACCATACCTCACATTTTGTCACTGTAATGAGGGACATGGACACTCAAAATGAGAGACAGTGAGGGACACTAACCCACATGATGATCAGGACATATCATGAAACATAGAGATACAGTACCTCAGAACACAGTGGAAATCATTACATTAGCACCTGAAAATAAATTTCTACCATTAAGCAGCAGTGCCATTTAGTAGGGCAGAGGTAGTTGCCCCCCCCCCATATTTGTGCCTAGGTTGTTCTTATGGTGTGGCAATAATAGCATTAAATTTGGATTTAATCTTTTGCACAATAAGTGCCCACCTGGCCTGTGTGTGCTCATGCTGCAGGTACTCTCCAGAGTGGACTGTATCTGTATTGTGTTGTCCACAGCTCTCTTCACCTATTAGCAGCAGCACAATCACATGTGATGTGGATGAGCTCCAGCCAAGAAAGTGTGCATGAGTCTTGCAAGTGCAACACTGTCTTTCCTGCCACAGAGTAGACAGACTGCACACTAAAACTTGGAGGAGACAATGAGCACTGAACTCTCAATAGCAGTGTTGTGGCATATTTTTTTCAATCTACTCTTAGTGAGTCTCCATCTTCCCTGATGGCTGAAGAGGCAGAGTGTGAGAGAGAGAAGCTAACTCAAGACTAGGATACCTACTTACTCTACTGAGCTCACCATGGGAAAAAAAACAGCACAGACCCCCATGGCAGAAAGCTAGGTTTAGCAGCAGTGGTGACAGTGGTGTGGGTTGCCTTCATAGGCCTTGATCAGTGCAGTGCATCAGCAGCCACAGCAGCAACCAAGCAAGAAGCAAGCAATCCTGGTTGGCTGGGTTCCATTGGTGAGGTGACTTGGTCGCAGACCACACTGGGGACCTGTGATGGTTCCAGCATCCAGATTCTGGTGGAAGGAGAAGGGGGAGCAGACTGAAAACTGGGCTGGTGGCACACTGTGCCAGGCTGCAGGTTCTGGCCACATGGCTGGGTAAGTACAAGTAAATATTTTTTTTTTAAAGAGAGATTGGGGAAGGCAGAAGGATTGAAATATTGATGTTTTCTTCATGTTTCTTCACCTTTGGGCAGCTTCATGACCCATCGGGAAGGAATATTGAATGTAATAGAGTCAGTGAAAAATCAGGACAAAGTTATTTTTTGGGGGGGGCAGAACATCAGTCAGGAAACAAAATTGGTTAGTAACTGGGTGCATTTAAGCCCAAATCTGATGCACTGCTCCTGGGTATGTACACAGATGAATCATATACATTTGAATTGTTCCTGATTTACATATCACTTTTCAGTCAAAAATAAGTTGTACCTTTTAGAGATGTTACAGACATTCTAGAGCTGTCCCTTGCATTCACTAACAGTTAAGTGGTACAGTATGTACAGACTATTGGATCCCCACTGTATTTTATTTATTTATTCAATTTTGATGACTGGGTAGGCTCACTGAGCCCTTGAGGTCCCTTTCTCAGGGGTGACCTGGATTTAGTTACAAGAAGAGGAAAATACAATAGTGTACAAGGAATGTAGAACTTAAATACAGCAGAGTAATCAATACATAACACATTAAGGTGACATGAAACCAAAGGGGGCAGAGCGATAGTCAGGCTTATGCCACCTCCCCCCAGTGAAGCTGACCTTTATATCCCCATGCTCAGGCACATTATGAGAAAGGGCAAAGGAGACTGCAGGGATGTGCAACATTGAAATGAATGGGGGTATTTTTTTATTACTGTTTTAGACATTATTGATTGAGAGTTGGAGATTAATGAAGGCCACCACTTGACTAACAAGGGCCTTGTTAGTAGAACAGTGGCCTTTCTTATTATCCAACTCACCATCATAATATATAAAATAGTAAAAAAAAATTACTCCATTCATTTCAAAGGGATACAGCCCAGTATTCTGACCTATGGACATTATCTCTTAAAGCCTCCATACCTCTGGCTCCCTAGTACTCAAGTAAGAGACTTTTTACTTATATCTATACTTGGTGGGTTGTCTGTAGCAGCATGGCGGTACCTGCTACAGTGTGTATGCATGGAAGGAGATTAGCCATGTGTGTGTGTGTGTGTGTGTGTGTGTGTGTGTGTGTGTGTATATGTAGTTACTGCTACTTTCATGTTTGCACCTTCAAGTCTGTTTGTGTGGAATCATTCAAAACAATGGAGAGAAAATAGTAGGAGTACAGGCCAGACAGAAGAAATTAAGTGTTTTTTTGGGTAAATTTGTGTATTGGAGGTGGGAAAAATCACATGTTTTCATTGGTATATGTGCTACAGTTCAACTGTGAAACTGAGATGAGTAAAAGAAGAAAACTGAAAAGCATAATAGTGGCTACAAGCATGCATGCCGATGTAGCCAGATACAGTATGTATTGAAGTACAAGTGAGCCATATGTGTGCAGACAGTATGGCTTAGTGGTTAAAGGCACTAAACTGCAAACCAGGAGATTCTGATACATGAAGACCTGGGTTTGAATCTTGTCAACCTCCACTTGTCTATGGTGTGATCCTGAACAACTCACTTAACTTTTACATGTGCAGTTAACAGTGGCCACTTGCTGTTTGCTTGCATGCCACATGCATGCAGTCTTTCCCAATTTAACATAAAAATCATGGTTTCCACACTTGCTTGCTGCACGCATGCCGTATGTATGCAGTCAGTCCCAATTTAACATTTAAATCATACTTGCAACATGCATATCACTTGGGTAGTTTTATGTGTCCAGCATGAAAACATTTCCTACTATTATTTCTGTAAGGGTTCTACCGCTAAACAAATACATGAGCAGGAGTGATATTTCACCTTTGTGTTCAGTGAAAATTACCAAAGAGTTGTTATACCTTGGCATTTATATTCCTATATCTAATCTTGTAATGACTCGTAATAATCTCACTTTCCCTTTAAGGGTAATAAAATCAGACATAGAAGGGATACATTACCCCTTTCTCTTTGAGGTAGGCTAAGTTTAATAAAGATGACTATATTGCCAAGGATACTCTATCCTATAACAATGCTGACAGTCTATTTAACATCTAATTGTTTTTTGCAGTTCATAAATTGCTTTCACAATTTCTGTGGCTAGGGCATAAGCCTAAATTGTAATACCATAAGCTGGTTGCTCCTAAGCAATCAGGATGTTTGGCTGCCCCAGACTTTCATGGTTATTATCACACAACACGAGGTTCTAAATATTTTTGCTGGGAAGCCCAGAATCAGACACATCGATCTTCTTAGACTCCACTTTGGTGGCAAATGGAAGAAGATTTATGTCTCACATATGATATACAACTTAAAGCCCTATTTTCAGTGTGTTCAGTGAAAATTACCAAAGAGTTGTTATACCTTGGCATTTATATTCCTATATCTAATCTTGTAATGACTCGCAATAATCTCACTTTCCCTTTAAGGGTAATAAAATCAGACATAGAAGGGATACATTACCCCTTTCTCTTTGAGGTAGGCTAAGTTTAATAAAGATGACTATATTGCCAAGGATACTCTATCCTATAACAATGCTGACAATCTATTTAACATCTAATTGTTTCTTGCAGTTCATAAATTGCTTTCACAATTTCTGTGGCTAGGGCATAAGCCTAAATTGTGATACCATAAGCTGGTTGCTCCTAAGCAATCAGGATGTTTGGCTGCCCCAGACTTTCATGGTTATTATCACACAACACGAGGTTCTAAATATTTTTGCTGGGAAGCCCAGAATCAGACACATCGATCTTCTTACACTCCACTTTGGTGGCAAATGGAAGAAGATTTATGTCTCACATATGATATACAACTTAAAGCCCTATTTTTTCTTACAGTGTTAACCTTGCTTTACAGCTTAAAGATTCACCTCTATGTACTTCTTTGGCAATATTTAAACAACTGCAAAAATGCCTAAAATATCTGCTTTGTGATCCCTGGGAGCAACCCCTTCGGTTAAACCTGAATTTCAAAATACATAAAAAAAATTAAAAAAACACTAGCTGGCAATCTTGTGGCATATAATCTCCCCTACAGTTTGTCCTTGGGCACAACTGAACCTCCTTTTTGAAATTAAAAAAAGGAGCATAATTTAACCATCAAAAATTGGTTAGATTACCATTGAATTCAACATATGTTTTTTCTATCCTAGGCAATCCATGCCCTAATACTGTCCAACTTACTTTTTTATCTTTTCTAATTTATCTATAGAGTGACATGCCATTTCTAAGTTATACAGGGAAATACAGCAACTTTGGGCTTATAGATATGGCTCCTCATTCCAATATTGGTCTAAAGTTTTAAATTTGCCTATAACTGAGCAACAATGGCAATCTATTTGGTTAAACATTTATAGATTTATTAAATTTGATGGCTATCGGTTCACTCAATATAAAATAATACATGTGATCTACAATACTCCTTTTAATTTGCGTAAATGGGGAATCTTAACCCTTAGACTGCTAACAGAATGAGAACATTTAGGAATTTTGGATTGATATATCACAGCAAGGGTCAAATTCTCCTGTTTGTATCAGATGTAATCAGGATCCTGGTACACTTGTACATATTATATGGGAATGCCCTAATGTACAATCTTTATGGATAAAAATAAAGGAATTAGTAACCCTGGATATGGAAATTAAAGACATTTTTTCTAAATGCAATTATATTTTGGGCCCAGTTGACCATGATTTAACAGGGAATAGGCATTTTTATTTCATGTTAATTTACATGGTAGCTACTGAAAGAAGATCATACTTCGACACTGGATAGACCAGAACTCTTCTTCTATTATTGAGTGGTATAGGAAAATACTCCTGATCTTAAGAATGGAAAGAATGTTGGCATCTATGAGGAACTTTCCTCTAATTATGTTAGACATTGAGGCCCCTTAGAATCCTGGCTATCTACTTTAATTTTATAACCTTGTTCCTTATGGATAAGTGGTTTGTATCATTTCAAAATTTCATTTTACTCTCCTCTGTGTATTTTAATTCAGCTTGATTTGTTTATATTTTAAGGCTTGTGGGTTCAGATTGGGGTTTGGGTTCTGCAGGGCAACTTGTATTTGTTATATCTTTGTACTTTTTTTAATAAAGTTTTATTCAATTTGGAAAAAAAGGATGGGGCTAGGCCTGATTCCATTACAATACTACACCCTCTGACTTATTAAATAAAAGACTGTATAATTGCAAATATGGGTGAGAAATAGAGTGTGGAGTAAGAGCCCATTTTGCCAGGGATGACACTTTAACACCATGTTCATTCTGCTAGGCAGATGATCCAAAGTGCTTAATTAACAGATGTGCAGTCTGGAGAAATTTTCAACAGTCTTCTGTTTGGCATACCTCTGGTGAAAGGTAGCATATGTAATAAGTTTACCATTTAACATCAGTTGTTCTACCGACCATAGATTTTTAGAAGCTCAGTAGGGGGATGTAATAACCCGTCCATCAATTTTAAAATTAAGGTTACTCAGTAGGGGGTTGTGAAACATCCTTAAAAAGATCAACCCAGAAAGACCAGCAAAGCTGAAAGTGGGCCCTTACAATTGTCTCTAAAAGCTCAGCACAGGGGTCAGCCTGGTGGTGTTGAGGGTTTAAGCACTGGAAGCCACACCTCACGCCATGCCAGTGACCTGGGATTGGGAATAAGCCTGGGCCACTGAGGGTCAGTGGGGGGTGGAGAGAGAATAAAGCATCTAGAGGACTGCTCTTCTCTCTAGAGGAGGGTCCCATAGCATCCTGCTTGCTGATTGCCCTGGTGACTGGAAGGCAATACGGGTCAGAAGGCATGCTGCGACATAGTTACATCAGTGGGGGGGATGGGATAAAACACGAGGAAAAAGGAGCCTGGCAGGGCTCCATGATGGTCCACCATGCCAAGGGATGACCCCAGCTTCTGGATTGTGTCTCTGGGGAGGGGGTGCCACCTCCTTGGCATCACCACAGGGGGCAAGCCATGGGGGAATCTCCAGGGTCAGTGAGCATGATGCAATGGGACCTGACAGAGTGTCCCTCATCTGGAGGGCCAAAGCCCCTGCTGGAGCTCAGGGAGCATAAACAACTAAATAAAACAAATAATAAAAGCTCAGCACAGATACTTAGGAGGAATGTGGAGAAGAGAGGTAATGGTCATCTTATGCTGAAAACAAAGATACTGCTCTATATCTAATGAGAAAGTAAGTCACAGAGGCTGATGAGTCTAGTGCTCTACAACACTGGAAGTACTTTCTACTTTGACTAGCAAAGTAATAAAGATAAAAGTTAGGGGACAAGTGACCATCAAACAGTGTGGTTCACGTTAAACTCAGCTACAGAGTCAAGCCATACAAAAGTGAGGGTACTGGACTTTAGGAGGGCTGACTTTGGCAAGATGGGAGAGTGCCTTAGAAAAGCACTAGCAAACAGGCTAAAAGGAGGTGTGGAGCAACAATGGGGAATTATCAAAACTGCCATCACAGACGCAACAAGCCTTTGTGTGAAGCAAATAAACAAATCAAAATGAAAGAAAAAGCCACTATGGTTCTCAAGAGAGGTGGCTGTGAAAGTCAGGAAGAAAAAGATAGCATTCCGGAAGTATAAGGAAACACAGAAGGAGCAGGACAGAGAGCTGTACCAGTTAAGGCAGAAAGAAGCAGGAGGGAAGTCAGAATAGCAAAGGCCCAAACTGAGGAAAAGATAGCCAACTCAGTTAAGAAGGGGATAAAACCTTTTATAGGTAACATCGCGAGTGAGAAAGACAAAGGAGGGATAGTGAGGCTGAATAGAATGAACGGTGGGTGGGCAGAGGGGACAGTGAAAAGCAGGAATACTGAATGAATATTTCTGCTCAGTATTCACAAAAGAGGAGGGGAAGTGCCTAATCCAATTAACAGAAGCACTCTTGATAGGGGGTCGATCCCAGTCCTTTCACAGAAGAAAGGGTTCTGCAAGAACTCCTAAAACTGAAGGTGGACAAAGCAATGGGTCCTGATGGAATTCACCCAGAATTCTAAAAGAATTAAGGAAGGAACTAGTGAAACCACTGGCTACTCTTTAATAAATCATGGGAGGATGGTGTGGTACCCGAGGACTGGAGGAAGGCGGATGTGATTCCCTTCACAAAAGTGGGACCAAGACAGAGGCAGGAAACTACAGACCTGTCAGTCTGACCTCTGTGGTAGGGAAAGTGATGGAGTCACTTCTGAAGGAAAGAATAGTTGAGTACCTAGAGGTCAGTGGAGCACAGGATCCAAGGCAGCATGGGTTCACAGTGGGAAGGTCATGTCAGACGAATCTAATAGATTTCTTTGACTGGTTGACCAAAGTAGTAGACCAGGGGGCTGTGGACATGGCCTACCTAGACTTTAGCAAGGCATTTGACACAGTCCCACACAAAAGATTGATAGTCAAATTAACCAGCCTGGGAGCGGGTCCCAGGGTGGTATCCTGAGTAAAACATTGGCTGGACAACAGGACACAGAAGGTAATTGTAAATGGAGTCCACTCTGAAGAAAGGGCGGTTACTAGTGGGGTACAGCAGGGTTTAGTATTGGGTCCAGTCCTTTTTAATGTCTTCATCAGTGACATTGCAGAGGGACTGAAGGAAAAGTATGCCTTTTGCAGATGACACAAAGATCTGCAACAGGGTTGATACACAAGGAGGTGTGGAAAGGATGAAAAGGACTTAGCAAGGTTGGAGGAATGGTCAGACATATGGCAGCTAGGATTCAATGCAAAAGTGCAAAATAATGCACCTGGGAAACAAGAACCCGGGAAGAATACACAATGGGTGGGGAGGTAGTAACAACAACAAAACAGGAAAGGGACCTGGGGTAATCATATCAGATGATCTTAAGGTTAGCAAGCAATGTGAGAAGGCAGTAGGGAGGCTGGGGGTATACTGGGATGTATAGGAGAGGCATCAGCAGCAGAAAACAGGAAGTTGTTATCCCTCTGTACAGACAGTTGGTGAGACCCCATCTGGAATACTGTGTCCAGTTCTGGAGACCCCATCTCCCAAGGACATAGACAGGATAGAGGCAGTCCAGAGGAGGGCAACTAAAATGGTGCAGGGTCTGCAAGAGAAGCTGTATGAGGAAAGACTAAAGGAGCTTAATATGTATACCCTTGAGGAAAGAAGGGAGAGGGGGGACATGATAGAAACTTTCAAGTACCTCAAGGGAATCAACAAAGTCCAAGAGGGTAGCATCTTTCAGAAAAAGAGACTTGCAAGAACAAGGGGACACAATTTAAAGATAGAAGAAGGGCGGTTCAGGGGCAATGTGAGGAAGTATTATTTCACAGAGAGGGTAGTGGATGCATTAAACAGCCTTCCTGAGGAAGTTGTGGGGTCTAAAACTGTGGGAGAATTCAAGAATGCATGGGACAGACATAAGACAATTCTTGTGGGGGGCAGGAAGATAAAGGCTGTTGGTTAACTAGGATCTGCGGCCTATCCTGTAGGTAGGGAAATGGGCAGACTAGATGGGCCTAGCGGTCCTTATCTGCCGTCAAAGTCTATGTTTCTATGTTTCTATGTAAGCTCAAGACTCCTTCTGCTTTGGGAGCCAATAGTGTATGATAAACTTTGCAGACCACTTTACTGTGCCAAGTAAATGTAGATGCCATGCTATATAAAATATTAAACCATGAGATGGGGATGACCTAATTTAACATGCTAAGAGGATATAATACTCTTGGTAATAAATTTATTTTGACTATATTTATCTACTCCATAAGGACAGTGCCAAATGCTGCCAACATACTAAATCTTGCTTCAACTGCTCCAATAAGGGTCCAAGTTGTAAAGTTTCAGCTTACAATATGAAGTGTGCAAATAAATCCAAAATATTTAAGTTTATTGGGTTGCTATAACTGACTGAGTTCTGTAGTGTCAGAACTATAAATCCAAGCATTCAAGGGCATAACTTCTGTTTTTTCCACATTAAACTTATAGTTATAAATAACACAAAAAGCTCTTTATCACAGTGAGAACAGCAGGAGGGGATGCCTTCAGATGACAAACATGCAGCGATATATCTTCTGCATATATAGATAATTTGAACTGGTGCAGACCAATAACTATGCCTTGAATTTCTGACATATTATTGATTTTCCTAATAAAGGGCTCAGAAGAGAGATTAAATCATAATTGGAAAAGGGGGCTACCCTGATTGATGACCCAACACAGCATTTCTTTATTGGAGTGAACTGTGTTACAAAGAATCCTGGCACATGGTTTGGTGTAAAGTACCTTGACCAAGGTTATAAATTCCTGCACAATATTAAATTCCTGTAGTACTCATAATAAATATTTCCAAGAAATGTGGTCAAATGCTTTTTCCATGTCCAGGGAGGCCAACATCATGGGGTGTGACCCACCATGGACATGGAAAAAAGATGCATTAGCTTCCAAAGATGATCAGAGAACAACCTCCCAGTGACAAATCCCACCTGTTCTCAACTAAGCAGCCCTCCACGTACCTTATTAAGGTGAATCACCAAAACCTTCAAAAGTATTTTATATTCCACATTAATCAAGGAAATGGGCCTATAACTGTTGACTTTAGTAGGATATTTGCCTGATTTTAATAACACTGTGATAAGAGCTTCTACGAGTGAGAGTTAAATCTGATGTACTACTATGATAAATATAATTGTAAAATTCTAAAATTATATGGGCTATAACTACTTTAAATTTTTTGTAAAAATTGAGGGTAAAATTATCCAGGCTTTGTCTAGAGCCAAAAAATCAATAGCCGTCTCTGCCTCATGGAAAGCAAAAGGAGATTTGAAGAGGGCTGCCTAGTCTTCATCTAGTTTTGGGAATGGGGGTCCCTAAGAAAGAGCTCTATGGCTGGCATATGGGAGTCAATACTATCCAGGTTATAGAGGAATTGATAATACTCCTCAAATTGCATAGCTATCTGCCTAGGCTGAGTAAATACCTGTCCTGGATCTGTAATAATGCACAGAATAATTTTATCCATAGCCCTTTGACATAGCCATAAAGCTAGTAATTTCCCAGCTTCTTCACCTTCATCAAAGTACTTTATCCTGGAGTGATAAGTGGCATGTTTTGCTTTTTCATGAATAAGCTCACAGCATGTGGCACATAAGTTATTAAGTTTGGTCCATGTGTTTTCTCAAGGGTGGTTGGGGAAAGTATTTTTTTAATATCTCTTATATGTGTGAGAAATGCCGTAGCCTCCTGGACTTGAAGTTTTTTGGATGCCAATTGGATAAACTCACCCCCAGACCACATTTCAATGCTCCCCATGAAAGATTCTTCATTGGTATAGACGTAGAGTTGATTACAATAAAATCTGAAATATATTTTCAAACAAAACGAGAGATATCTTAGGCTTAAGTAACTGATTATTCAGCCACCAGGCTTTATCCACCTCAGCTGCCTGTGGGAGGCTATGATGAAGAATAACTGGAAGATGATCAGAAAAAAAACTTAGGGCTATGTACACACTGACAGATGCCTTGGACTAGATCCACCCCATCAGAAAATTGTCAAGCCTAGAAAATATCTTATGTCGCACTGAATAAAAGGTGTAATCCCTTTGAGTGTGGTGTAATAATTGCCACAGATCAATGAGCCCAGTCGTGTCGATCAGCTCCCTAAGAGCTCTTTATTCTGTTGATAACCCTTTCTTCCTAGACCCCAATCAATCCATTTTGTTAGTGTTGAAAATATTCCAGTCTCCACCCACTATAACAGGAAGGGCTGTCCAAGCAGACAAGAGGCTTAAGAGACAAGACAAAATCCCAGGTCATGCAAAATGAGACCATAAATGGAACCCATCAGAACCTCCTTGTGCCCTATGAGCCCACTGATAGAAATTTAATGCCCAGACAGGTCTGCAGTCTCTTGTATGAGATGGAACAGAACCCAGCGGGCTATTAAAACTGTGACTCCTTTCCTATAAGTGTTACCCCCAACTGCAAAGGCAAGAGCAACTCATTCTCTACACAAAACAGTGGATTGGTCAGTCCTTAGATGAGTTTTCTGCAAAAAGGGTGATGTCAATGTATCATTTTTTAAGGTGTTTAAGAACCTGATAATGTTTGTAATGTAAATTATGATGTCCCTAAGAAATCTGTTTCTTTAACCTTAAAGTTTTCTTGGGTCACAGCAAATGGTGTCACCTCACCCTCTACTGCTGAAAGCAGTTAATAACCAAGCTGGTCAGCTGTTGCATCTATTTCTGTGCAGGCAGCAAGGACAAGCCAGTAAACCCTACTAGTTGTAGATGCATGTCACAGTGAGATGGCAACAACATCTCACAGACTACAGTGCTCCACTCCACATGTAATTTGTTGTGATTCAGCAGGTTACACCAGTTTTGAGAACTTGGTAACTGTTAGTTTGTGGGTGTTGAGAAGCTTTTGGGGATAGTGGGTGTAAGATTTTGAATGATACAATATTCACTTTTCCTACTACCCCCTTGTATTTTCCTTCCACTCTCTTTTTAAATAAATTGTTATTCATTTATTTGCACTGCACTACATTGTATGAGGTTTCTTTTGTTTTATTTATTTGCACTGCACTATTTTGCTGGTGGTGTTGTTTGTTTTATTCCTTTATTTGCACTGCACTAAACTGCTGGAGGTGTCTTTTGTTATACAGTTTCATTTGTTTTGGAGAGGGATTGGGTGTCCCTTGGTAAGATTTTTGTTTCTGCAGAATAATATCATGGAGAGTCAACAGCTACATATGTTTTTATTAGAAACAGAGAGGTGGTACCATGTCAACTGTAGATACAGTACCCCGTATACAGTAGCACACCCTCATTCACCTAGGCAGGCAGTGACACCCAAAGAAGTTTGTGAGGGGATTTAAAAAAAATGGATACTGGATGAAACAACACATGACTGTGTTAGTGGTAAAAGTTAATGTACTTGTGGTGGGGGCAAATGTGGTTTAAAAGAGGAAATGAGAAAATATCTTTAAAAACATTGTGCGTCATTAGATGGGAGTTGAGTCAGTATGCATAGGCTCGGCCATTACCATCCTCCACTCCTAGTCACATGGATATTTGTGGTTAGCCATACAGCATTGTTCAAATCATCTATCCATTTATCTATCTATCTATCTATCTATCTATCTATCTATCTATCTATCTATCTATCTATCTATCTATCTATCTATCTATCTATCTATCTATCTATCTATCTATCTATCTATCTATCTATCTATCTATGTATCTATCTATCTATGTATCTATCTGTCTATCTGTCTATCTCTGTCTATCTATCTATCTATCTATCTATCTATCTATCTATCTATCTATCTATCTGTCTGTCTCTCTCTCTCTCTCTCTCTCTATCTATCTCTCTATCTATCTATCTATCTATCTCTCTATCTATCTATCTGCTTTACAAAAACTGCATTAATGCACCAGTTAGGGTTCAAGTTAATGCCACAAAAGTAGGGAAGTGTGGTGTCAGGGTTTCTAACCCTAACTCCCCAACCCCCAAGCAGGAAATGGACAAGACCACACAAGCAACCATGCACAGCTATCATCAGGTAGGAAAAACAACATGCAACTGTTTCTGGATGACACAAATGCTGGTGCATTGATGTGCTGCCTTCATGGATTTTTCTTGCCACCTGCATAAGCACAGGCCCCAGAGGGTCCTCTGTTTATGTAGCCACACCTGTGTGTGTGTGTGTCGTACAGTGTGCATGAGTACCGGTGGTTGCAGATGCACACTTCCTGTGGGGGCCTGCACATCTGCAGACAGAAGTACTGTTGCAATATTTATTTATTGAATATTTTAGAGAATACTTTTGAGCACAAGTGCCCTTTTTCAAAGAACAGAGACAACAAAGCAACATAACAAATACAGTATTTGAGTTCCAGTGGAATGAAGTCAAACAAGTACAAATATAGAGGAAAAAGTGCAAATAAACAGGACAGATCAATTGCATACAATTTCACAATAAGGCAGGTAGACAGAATCTGTGTAGAACAAGCATAGTAATGGTACATGGCCTTGGAGCCAGAGTCTGACACAGTTCAAAGTGTATACTAGGACGGACTTTAGCTAGGATGATTAGCAGTTACAGTTGCATTTTACTGAAAGGATTGCCTGTAGAGCTCTATTAAATTGATAAAACTTAGGTTGAGTGAGAAAGATATCAGGCAGCAGTTACAGTTGCATTGAACTATTAGGATTGCCTGTAGTGCTCTCTTAAATTGGTAAACCTTAGGTTGATTGAGCAAGGTATCAGGCAGCAGTTGCAGTTGCATTGAACTGTTAGGGTTGCACATAGTGCTCTCCTAAATTGGTCAAACTTACATAGATTGAGCAAGGTATCAGGTAGCTTACTTAACCAGCCAGCAGCACCAACTGTCAATGAACACTTGCCCAGTTGAGTATGGTGGAAGGGCAGTTCAAGGGCATTCTGAGCCATACTGCTGGTGTTGTAGAGATTGGCAACAGGGCAGAAGCAGTGAGTTAGGGCCAGGGGGCTAGGCCCAGTAGCACCTTCTTGCCTAGCATACACATTTAGAACATAATTCTGCTAAGTACGGATGACCGATTTATTTCGGTGAAGGGGGTGCAGCTACAGTATAGGTGTGCTTGTCAGCCCCATGCACAGAGCAACAGCCTTATTTCAGATCAAATTTATTCTGCTGAGAATTGAGTCATAGGAAGTTGCATAGACAGGGAGAACATAGTCAACTAGTGACAGTACTGAGCTTGCCACTGTGAGTCATCTAGCATCAGCAATACTGTTGCACTGTTATGGTACAAGGCTCCCAATCCTCTCTTTACCATGGACACAAGGTGGTCAATATGGAGAGAAAAAGATAAGGGGCTCAATTTTCAAAGAGTCCTTAGAGTGACGTAAGATGTACAAAAGGTTTGCTTGCATCAATTCCAGATGTGTCGAAGTGAATGCACCAGATTCTGATAAAGAAGAGGTTGTTGTGTTAAAGTCCCCCCAATTGATGCAAGGTGCACTATGCATTATAAATGTGGTACATCAGGTGAAAACAGCGGAAGCTGCATCAAAAAAAGGTGACACAAAACCATGGTGGAAAAAATGACAAAGAGATTGAGGCAAGCAAGGCAAGGCAAGCACAAGTGGAAAAAAATTCACAGAGACTGAAGCTGTCATCATTGCAGAGGAAGTGGATGCTCAAGTTGACCTCCTGCTATCCAGAGGTGGGAACAAGGCTCTGTAGGAGAGTAAGAAGCAGGCCTGGGTTAAGGTGGCCACCAGGGTCAATGCTGTATGCACTATCAGGCACAGCATAAGGGAACCCCAGAAACAGTACCATGATATCAGGTGGATGTCAAAGGAGAAAATGGCACACAACACGTGCTGCACCACTGCCGCAGGAGGTGAATCAAGCCAAGTCATACCACTGAGCAGCCAGGAGGAACGTGTGACAGCACACTGTAGTAGCCAGACAATTGAGGGAGACAGCAACCTGGAACTTTACAGGCTACAGAGTTTGCCAGGTATGTAGCAGGCAGAGTTGCCACAACAGTAGGAGGTAGGAGGTAAGATAGCAAGACACTAACACTGGCAGTTGTGGGACGGCCAGACCCTCACACACATGGACATAGCAGGACCACAAAGGAGGCTATGGTAGCAAGCAGTGACAGAGCATATGCACAGTCCAACCAGGCTGTCCCACACTGAAAGAGGCACCCCAGGTATGTGTGCACTGTGCCAAGCTACACATAGTGAACACTGCAGATGTGGCCAGGAACACACATAGTGAGAAGTGGCACCCAATAGGTCTGTCATATGCTGCTGGTGCAGTACAGTGGCACCAACAGCATGTGGTAAGTGTACTGGCAACTGTGTCATTGTGGAGGCATCAAGATGTGGCAGACACATGTCTAGTGTACCATAGAGCACAGCAGTGGTCCAGACATGTACACCAGTTGAGTGACCATGGCACTGGAGTGAGCCCTGTGACATATGCCACAGTCCTGTATCATATGTCATGAATGGCAGCCAACAGCTGGGCAGATCTACCCACCCAGCAGGTTGACAGATGAACACTACTGTCATAGAGTCTGTGTGTAAATGTCCTGCTGCAGGTCATGCAGATTGTGTACCTCAACGGTGCACAGAACAAGCGCTAAGTCATGACCAGTGCTTTGTCAGCAGATATGGGGGATGGACAGGCCAAGGGAATGGTGACAGTGACATGCTTGGTCAAAGGCTGCAGCTGATCAGGATATACCAATACAGTGGCAGACTAGGGCATAAGGGGGACAACACACACAACTGCACAGGATGCTGCTGGAAGGTGTAAGGTGGGGAGGTGTGACAGCACAGGGAAGGAATAATGCAAGGCAATGGCAGAGTCTGTGCCCAGACACATGCAATGGATAGGGTGGGCAACATTGTGCAGGTAAGGCATACAGCCCTGCAGATGAAGATGCACACGGTGCCAAACCAGTTCTCTGCCACCCCACTGGTGCAGTCTATATGACTGTACATGGTGCCAGAAGTCCACTGTAGGGGCCACACAACAGTGCACCCAATAGTGTCACTGTTGCCCAGGCCACATGACCACAGGTGAGAACAATGTCCCCCACACCGCGGATCCCATGGGCATCCAGAGGCCTGCTGACTAGTAGAAATAACACACAGCACATGTGGACACACCAAACTGCCATGTGAGCATGAGGGGCCATGTAGCAGCAGGGTGCAGGCAAGAGTCAATGTTGCAGCCAGCCTGTCTGCACAGGATATGCAGGTAACAACTGCAATCACATGGGATCAAGTCACCGGACATAGGATGGGTGGGCAGCCATGCCAACCAACAAGGCTTACCAGCTGTGGCACACTACAATAAAGCACAAAGCAGCAGCATTCTTGGTACACAAATAAATCAGACCAGACAGCAAGAAGTTTGCTTAAAGGCTCCTGCTTTAAGCAAACTTCTTGCTGTCCAGTCCAATTTATTTGTGTACCGAGAGTGCTGCCATTCTGTGCTTTATTGTATGAATTTTGGTTCAGTAAGCATCAATTAATTCCCAGTGATGCTCCAAATGCCTGTGTTTTTTTTTGTGGCACACTACAGCCTGCACCATGTGATGGTTCCAGCAGCCAACATGCAGTCCGTGCACAGAGCAATGCAATGATACGCAATACATACATAGGACAGTGATGCAGGGATATGGCCATGCAGCACAGCAACTCACTGCTGCTATGTTGTCTTCCCACAGGCACCACAAGTGATCACACGGGATCTGTAGCACCAACCATTGCGAGTAAAACCCAAGAACAGCATCAGTGTAGAGAGGTGGTGGAGGATGCAGTGAGGCCTCAGATGACACTGGCAGGCTGGCGGCTGAAGATGGGCAGAAGCAGGAAAACATAGGCCACAGTGATCACCAGAAGGTCACGCAACACCACAGCAACTATGATGACACTAGAAGAGGCACACAGAACAGCAGTGATGAGTCCGATACAGACATCAGTGACACAGACCATTCCACTACCACCCTTGAGCTGAGCCCCATACAGTAAGAATGATGGGTGTACTGGCAGCTTCACCCCAGTGACAGAGGATAAGAGTCCTAGCCCCAATGTGTATGGAAGGCAGAGTAGCAAGAACCCAGACAACCATTACTACACTGCACACAGCAGCCAGCTACAAGGTGCACATCACACTCATGCAGACAGTACCCAGGGTAATGGTGCAGCCATGAACTACTGTATGGGTACTGGAACCCCATTGATGATGACCATGGTGGCCCAAGAGGATATAGCTGCACATAGCATGATGGGTACTGCCAAGGTGCAGTCAGCAGATGTGAAGACAACGGGCAGTATCACAGACTACCTTGCCAGCAACTACACAGCACACAGGATGGGGGAAGTCAACCTGCACAGAAGATACATACCACCAGCAGGTCACAGGGCCTGGACACCTGTTTCCTGCCATGCAGACTATCAGTCCACTGCATGCAGCTGCAGCCAGGGCCACAACAATCAAAGCCTGCAGCATGCAGGCCACAGCACAACCCACGGACAGCACGTCCCAGACCAGAAACATGCAACAGGCACCAACCATGTGTCCGAACACCTGCCAGAACATCACCCATGCCCCTTGTGTCACATCCTACAGACAACATGACACATGGCAGAACCACCTAACAGGCCCGTGGCCCTAGTATGACCACCATTCATGCATCCACCATGGAACTGGCTGCACTAACTATGTCCACCACTGCCTTGGTCCATAGTCCCACCCATGCCTCTGGATCCAATGTGAGCAACCTGCAGGCTGGCAGCACACATGTACAGTAGCTGCACAACTAACTGTCAGTACTGTCCAGATGAACAGGAGCACACTAACTGCCACAACCTGGACTGACTCGGGGCAGGCCCCCAGCACAGTACACACCCACACTGCCAGCACCTTGACTGCCATACCCACCAAGGGTTCCACTGCAGAGGACATTACAGCCAGATGCCATACCACAGCCACATTTGCAAGTCATAGAAAATTAGGGAGGAAGGCAAAGGATTGTGGTACATTAGAAAGAGCACCTGACACATCAGCCACCAAGGGGGGGGGGGCACCCACACGGAAGTTACAGAGTTCAGTTCTTTTTATTTACTTTTTTTTTATTTATTTTTTGTTGACCGGGTAAGTACACTAGACAAATCCTGCCTATTTTCAGGCACGACCCGGGGCAGGGGGTTACAGATGAATGCCAACCGACCTTGAACCAGATTAAGCTGTTGGCAGCACAAAATGTAGCATGCCAGAACAATGCAGGTCACAAGACACGCAGGTAGCAAATAATGTCCACCACATGGAGGTACTGCACTGGAATCACAGGGGCCAGGAGGCACTGTATTATGCAGGCCAAACAGAGAACTGCAAGTGACATAAGCCATCAGAGATCAGAGGTGGGCACCCATCAAGCACATGTGCCACAGACTCCAGTGGCACACAGCAGAAGGCATGGTAGGAAAAGGAAGGGGGACCTGAAGCACCATAGGCCTGCAGGGATGTACAGCTTGAGTAAAAACAGACCATGGATTGCACAATGGGGGGAGGTTGTGTGAATTGCATACATCAAATGCAGTGTTGTGACTGTGTTGTCAAGGCTTCATAGTGTTTACCACTAGAGTTGTCATGACATTCAATACAGCAAATAAATATGTCAGATAATATTTTGCATAGAAACACATGTACATTCCATGAAGCATGCTTTGCCAAAACAATTGCAATGGTGCAATAGTGAGTTATGCAGCAGACTGCAGTAGGGCAATGCAGCTGCAGGAATGTGATAGTACATGGGCACACTGCAGTATCAGCCAGCTATGGTTCTGGTTAGTAACATCGCGGAACAAAATAAAGTGGACAAAAATAAAGTGGCAAAAACAGTGTTACCATCAATACTGGCAGCACAAAATGTAGTGTGCTAGAACAATGCGGGCCACATGACACGCAGGAAGCAAACAACGTTCACCACATGGAGGCACTGCACTGGAACACACAGCAGCAGGCACCCATGCACAGGACCAGCACAGGGCTGCAGGGTGATGGAACAGGGCAGGGGGCAATCATCACTGGGGGAAGCAGGCCACTGGACACCTACCATGGTAATCTAATGGCACAGGAACTCACATGGTGGGGTACCCCCACCCAGACTGCTGACTGATGGAGAACATGCACCGGGGTAACCACTGGAGGACAGGTGGACAATGGCCACCATGTGGATGGCCATGTATAATGCAAGGGGCCAGGATCACAAGCCAGCATGTCCCCAGCAACAGACATAACACACAGGACAGGGGAGATGGCATGCTGGCTTGTGCTCCTGGCCCCTGTGATTCCA
Source organism: Neoceratodus forsteri (assembly GCA_016271365.2). Classification (NCBI taxonomy): domain Eukaryota; kingdom Metazoa; phylum Chordata; order Ceratodontiformes; family Ceratodontidae; genus Neoceratodus; species Neoceratodus forsteri. The sequence continues at coordinate 1,410,749,266 of CM057452.1, forward strand.
GTGCAGTACCTCCATGCAGTGGATGTTGTTTGCTACCTGCATGTCATGTGGCCTGCATTGTTCTGACATGCTACATTTTGTGCTGCCAATATTGATGGTGATACTGTTTATGCCACTTTATTTTTGTCCACTTTATTTTGTTCCACAATGTTACTGACCAGAACCATTCAAAAATCAAATAATTACATAACAGTGTTAATTCACACCAAATTCCTACACTAATCATAAAAGAAATCAAAGAAGTATAACAGTCATATCTTTTCTATTTTACTGACAAACAAACATTTAGGTCCCAGGGTAACTCATAATACCGAACCTCCCCCCCTCCCCCCTGCAAAGTCAAATAAATATCAAACAGTGTTAAACTCTCACAAAATTAATAGACTCCTATGAGACATGTTGCAAGCCTCCAACACAGCAATAAAGCCCAACTTTTCAGTTCATTCTGTATCTAACCAGTTCAGTAACTTCCACCTTTTATTATGAGTCAGGGTCCGTAGATGCATCCTATCCCTACTTCTAATAGCTAAAATTGCAGTTTTAATTGTCTGAAATAATTGATTTTGTGTTATAAAATATTGTTGCAATGACCACCTGCATCGAGCTTGCCAGATATGGTATTTGACACATCCCAAAATCCCACGTATAATGTTAATGTCATAACTTTGCCACTGCTGTGGCAATATACCCAGCAATAATATCTCAGATGTAATGCCTATAAACAGTGAATTACCCCACTATCTGTGCCATAATGCCCCAAATTGCTTAATATATGGACAGAAAAAAAAATGATCCATTAATTCAATTGAGGCTTGACAGACAGTATTTTTAGGACAAGCTCTTTCTTCAACACATTTATGTGATAAATTACCTTTCACATTCAATTTACCATGGACTCCTAACCATGTAATATCTGACATGAAAGGAGGCATATTTGAGTGTGTTAACATTGATTTAATATATACAAGATCCTGATGAGGTCTATTGGTAAACATAGAAACACAGAGGTTGATGGTGGATAAGGACCACAAGGCCCATCCAGTCTGCCCATTTTTTCTACCTTACGAATGTGCCACACACCTTTACACTGTCAATGACCTATCTATCCATATTCATCTGTACTGCTCCCTTATGCCTATCCCATGCCAGTTTGAAGCTCTGCACTGTATTCATAGCCACCACTTCCTGAGGTAGGCAGTTCCATGCATCCACCACTCTTTCAGTGAAAAAGAATTTCCTTACATTCCCCCTAAATTGGCCTCCCTCTATTCTCATGCTATGTCCTCTTGTCCTGCTATTTTTCTTATATTTAAACATGTTAGACTCTTTCACCTTGTTAATGCCCTTAAGGTGTTTGAATGTTTTGATCATATCACCTCTCTCCCTCCTTTGCTCAAGAGTATGCATATTGAGCTCCGTTAATCTGTCCTCATATGTCTTCTGATGCAGTCCCTGCACCATTTTGGTTGCCCTCCTCTGGACTGCCTCAATTTGGTTAATGTCCTTGTGAAGGTGTGGCCTCCAGTACTGCATGCAGTACTCCAGATGGGGCCTAACCAGTGTCTTGTAAAGATAGATTATTACCTCCCTCTTATGACTTGTGATACCACTTCTAATACACCCTAACATCCCCCTAGCCTTACCTACTGCTTTAGAGGTCTGCTTGGATGATTTCAGGTCATCAGTGATGATGATGCCCAAGTCTCTTTCTTCCTTTGTGATTGCCAGCAACTCCCCTCCCAGCCTATAGGTGGCTTCAGGGTTTCTCCTTCCTATGTGCATGATCTTACACTTCTTTGCATTAAATCCCAGTTGTCACTCTTCTGACCATTTTGCTAGTTTATCCAGATCTCTTCTCATTCTGCCCACCCCATCTGGATCATCTACTCTGTTGCAGATCTTGGTGTCATCTGCAAACAGAAAAGCCTTACCCTCTAGTCCATCTGCAATGTCACTAATGAAGATATTGAAGAGGACTTCTCCCCAGGACTGATCCCTGAGGTACCCCATTTGTGACTTGCATCTCTTCTGACTGTACACCATTTACCACCACTCTCCATTTTCTGTCCGTCAACCAGTTTGCCACCCAGTTGACCAACTTCTGACCCACCCCGAGTCTACCCAGCTTATTTATCAATCTTCTATGTGAAACAATGTCGAAAGCTTTGCTGAAGTCAAGATAGGTGACATCAACTGCTCCCCTTGGTCCACCACTCTGGTTACCCAGTCAAATAAATCTATGAGATTAGTTTGACAGGACCTTCCTTTTGTAATCCCATGCTGTCTTGGATCCTGTGCCTCTGTGGATTCCAGGTGTTGCACTATCCTTTCCTTAAGGAGTGCCTCCATAATCTTGCCCACTAATCAGGTAAGACTGACTGGCCTGTAGTTCCCTGCCTCCTCCCTGCTACCACTCTTGTGGAGCAGGATCACATGAGCCCTTCTCCAGTCTTCTGGGACCTCTCCTGTGCTCAGAGACTCACTAAACAGGTCTGCTAATGGCTCTGCTAGTTCCACCCTTACTTCCTTAAGTACCATGGGATGTATGCCATCAGATCCCATTGCCTTGTGCACCCTGAGCTTAGCGAGCTCTTGTAGGACCCTTTCTTTTGTGAAGGGAGTAGTGCTCACCTCCCTCCCCCCTGTGTCCTACCTTCTCTTTAGTAAATATTGAGCCAAAGTATCTATTTAGGATAGATGCTTTGACAGGGTCCTCCTCCTCCTCACATGCCCCCTTTTCTCCTTTGAGTTTAGCAATACCCCCTCTGGACTTTCTCCTTTCGCTAAGGTATCTATAGAATGTCTTGTCACCTTCTTTTACTGTTTGTGCTAGTGTTTCCTCAGTTTGGGACTTTGCCTGCCTTACTGCCTTCCCTGCTTCCCTTAGGGCAGTTTGGTATAATGTGGAAGCTGAAAAAAATATGTTTGCTGAATGCTTTGATACAATTATTTTCATGTAGAATGAGTGATCATAGTTTTTGTAATTTTCCACAATTTCAGTTTACCAAAACACTCATAAAAGTACATTGGTAGCCCCTGAATATGCTTTTGTCTGGCAATTGGGGTATCTAACCCCTAATCATCCAGCCATTGTGAAATAGTGTCAAGTACCCAGGGAAACCAAACACAGAAGATGTTAAATAGTAATGGCCTTAAACTGACATACACACATATTGAAGATAAGAATGAAATGGGGTTAACCATACATAGTCTCCCTTGTTCCTTTTGAAGATATAGAATACCTCTTTTTATTGGGTTTAAATGATTGCACCAAACTGCCTTAAATAATATGCTCAATAAAGAAGTTTCCAAGTGCCTAGGAATCAGATATATCACTGCCAAATGCAAAAAGCAGCCTATAAAACACATTTTAATCATATAGACTCTTTTTAATTTTGATATCCTCCACTTATTAAGTTGGAAGGTGGAAGGGTGAGGGGGGGAAGAGGAGGGGGTTTTTCACTGAGAGGGTGGTGGACCCTTGGAATGCACTGCCTGGTGAGCTGGTTCAGAGATCCACAGTGGAGGGCTTCAAGAGAGGGTGGGACAGACACAGAAAGTGGATGTATCAGATGATGGCCTCTCCTGGGGGGGTGGGGATGGATGATACTGGTTTCTGGAGCACAAGGGATGGGAGGGCCTCGGCACCCAACTAAGGATCTAAGGTTCGAGCAGACTCAATAGACCATAAGGCCTAATCTGCTGGCAAATAGTGTGTTAGTATGTTATTCCAAATACTAACATGTGCCTTAGCTTCCCTAATCAGTATGTTCCAATTAAATTAGTCTAAATTTTCCATGCTGAAATGCACTCCTAAGATCTGAACCCCCTCTTGTACAACTGGTATTCCCATAGTTTCTGTATATTGACAGGTACCCCCCTCCAAGAAAAAGGCACTTATTTTTGTGACAATTAATTCTTGCTCCTGTACTTTCCATAAAAGCTACCGTTGCTGCATCCATAGCTTTGCTGGATGGAAGATCTGCCAGAAAAATAGAAATGTCATCAGCGTATGCAATTGTTTTTAATACTGACATTTCACTATGAATGGATAGACCTCTGATTCCCACTGAGTTGTTAAGTTTTGGCAATAATGGTTTCAATGTCAATATATACAAAAGGGGGCTAAGAGGACACCCTTTCCGCACACCATGAATATGTTTGCAAAACTTATCAACTCAGCCATTGACATATGGAGCCTCTTCTGCAGTACTATAATACTGTTGTATCTACCTAATAAATGCAACCAGGAACCCACATTTTATCAAACACTTCCAAATATACTGATCGGAGATGCTATCAAAGGCTTTAGCTGATCTAGGCTAAGTAAGAAACCTTGTATCTCCCCCAATCGACTTCTAACATCACCTTCTTGAATAAAATCAAAGCATCTGTGATTTTATTCCCCCCTGGACTGAACAAAACTGGGAAGAACTAACTACAGTACTTATTACAGTCAAAAGCCTATTACATAATATTTTAGATAGAATGTTGTTGTCTGAATTAAGTAACGTAATAGGTGTCCAATTCCAAAGGTCCTCTTTAGGACTTTTTGGTGCAAAAACATCACCAGCCCCTGATTAATGCTAGCTGGAACTAAACCGGTATCTAAACTATTGTTGAACATGTGTAGTAATTCCACACTCAATATGGTATGAATTAAGGAATACAGCTCATTTGTTATACCATCAAACTCAGGAGTTTTGTTTCTTGGCAATGCCTTAATTACTATTTCCAATTCCTGATTCATTATTGGGCATCCCAGAGAGGACCACAAATATTCAGGAATAGCTGGTAGGTCACAAGATAGCAACCACTCATCTAACTTGGCATGCGAGATCTGAGAATCTGCCCTAAAAAGTTTCTGCAAATATTTATCTAGTTCTTGTAGAATTTCCTTTTGAGTGACTACCAAATCCCCAGAAGATGTCTCTGTTGTATTTCTTTTTTTGAGTGCTGTAGTGCACAGCTCTCAAAGGGGTTGATAGACCCTTGTGTCCAGGAAATCCCAAACCTTTGTTCAGTGACTAGAGTTTTAGGTCTATCATATTGTGTCTGTACTAGACTTTCTTTTAGCCCTTGTATGACAGCAGGCTCCACAAATTCACCTTTATTTAGCTTAAACTATACCTTTTGTAGTTCTAGTCTTAAAGATTGATATGAAGTTTGTTTTTTTTACCTAAAATCCTCCCAATATGCTGAAAATAATGTTTTATGTCCAATTTTGTGTCCTCCCACCATTATTGGGGAGAATCATACAACAAGTGAACTGATTTCCTTGCCAATAGTAAAGAGATAAAACCCTCTTTAACTTCAGGAACTTCTACTAAGGAGAGGTTGAGTTTCCAATATCAAGGCCCCTTAGATGTTGCAGGAAAGTCAGAAAGAGTAATCTGCAACATCATGTGGTCCAAAGTGGCCATAGGTGTTACTTTCAGAGATCTACAATGTAAATTTGGAGAAATAAACTAGTAGTCCATTCATAATTTGCGGGCTCCTGAAAAATATGTGTAGGCCGTTTTATTACCTGATTCCTCAAATGCATCCTGTAAGCCAGTTAGTCTAAGTAAATCATTTAAATAATTTGTATCACAATATAATTGTATGCCTATCACCCCTCTATCCCTCACTGATCTATTAATATTCAAATCTCCACCAAACAAAACATTTTTCCTAGTGAATAAATATGGTTGCACTTTCATTAGTAAAGCAATTCACTCAGTTTTTACTTGTGGGCCATATATATTGATTAATCTAAAATCTGAGTCTTAAACCGTAACATCTAATAGGAGGGCTCTACCTGGTTCAATATCCACCACATTGGTTACTATAGTATTAGGAATTAAAAAGCAAATCTCTATCCCAGAGCATACCATCTCTCCCCCATCCCCTGACCAATAACAAGCCCCTCATAACCATGCATTTGAGGCCTTGTCAGAATCTTCAGATGAATACAATCTAGTGCCCTGGAAATAGATCACGTCAGCCTCAGAAGCTGAAAAAAAAATCAAATGTTGCAAACCGTTTCCTTTCAGACCTAATGCTGTTTACATTAAATGTTGCAATATGTAATTCACAGGTCATGAAATGACATTACAGTAAGACGATCATGTAGGCAACTGTTTTTTCCTGGTACTTTTCCTTAATCCCAGTCTACTGCCCATTTTCTTTCTTTTTTTTTTTTTTGCACCACTACTCATAAGGCCTTGATCCACATCAGAGGCCAGGTCTCTTTGTGAGGAGGATCTCAATGCAGTGTCTGAGTCAAAGTCCTCCATACCCTCCTCTACTGGGAGACCTTCAAATTTATTGGCAGTTGAAATACTGTTGTGGGGGTTCTCTATAGACCCCATGTCACCTGAAGAGTCACCTGGATTTTTATTTCCACTACATGTTAGCTCTGGGAAATGGGTGGTAGTGGTGGTGGTGGTGGTGCCATAATCCCTTCTTCATGAGTATGTTCCAAGTGTTGAAAGGTACTAGACCCTTGCTGCAATTCTCCCTGTACTGCCATATTGCCTGTTGTCATTTGTCTGATAGAGACTTCAGACACTGGTGCCTCTCGTACTTCAAGCTGTTCAGATGGACAGTCAGTTGTATTAGCCACTCAAGGCTTTCTAGGAGGTCTCGTATCAGCAGGGCCTCTTCCTGATCTGGCAGTATTAATATAAAAGTTCTGCATGGCAAAATCCACATCATCTGTGTTATGTGAAGCTAAGGGGCATTCAGCAAAAGTATGGCCTGGTTCTTCACAGAAATTACAGTTTGGAGCATTGTCATAATCCATACCAGCATGACCTAGTTCCCCACAATGGAAACACTGTATTGTATCACAAGTCATGCCTATACGCCTCAGACAGCCACACCTGTGACACCTTCTGGGCTGATCAGATTAAAAAAATGAATCCTTTGTCTCTGCCCAAAAAGAAACAATTAGGCAGATGCTGAAAGTCGTTATCAACTTGAAACAATTTCACCTTGAGATGCCGCCCCCATTCCAAAACCCTTCTGAATCCAAGATAGGGTCTGAGGCACCCTGAACATCACATTCTTTCTCCAGCCATTGTAAAATATCTGTAATGTTCACCTCCTCATTATGAAACAGGACAGTAATAATCCTGAAGGACTGTTTTGTTAGAGATATAACTTGTAAATTAACCCATAAAGGGCTGGTCTTCAGAATGGAGTATTTTATCCAAAACCTTTCCAGCACTGCTGGAGTTCAAAAACTGATGTCAAATATAAATGCAGAGTGGGGGAAGGGTGCTAATGGTCTGACCAGAGGCCTCAGCTACCTGATTTTTTCTGGAAGACTTGGGCTGGTCCCACCCTTGGTCCATTATTTCCTTTATACCAGGGGTTCTGACATCACTTCCTCAAACAGGCAAAGGATATGCACTTGTCATAGCAAAAGCAGACATCCAGGAAAGGAACAGCAGCAAGTGAAGAGGTGACTGCTCTCTCAGTGGAAGGGAAGTAAATGCAAATCTAGGAGCTTTCATTATTACTTCTTCGCAATGATATTGCATTAGGGAAAGGAGGAGTAGGAGTTTGAAGAAGGTTGTGCAATGGCTACTTAAAGTCTGTTTTTGAGTGTGGATAGGAAGGATAGGAATATAAGCAGTTGCTCAATATATCTAAATGTGTGCAACAAAGGAGGTAAGGAAAATAAAGAAAATGTTTTGCACTGATAGAGGAGGGAGAGGGGAGACTTGGAGGAGTGTTTGGTATCCTGCATCTGGAAGGGTAGGGGGTCACTGGTGGGCAACGACAGCAATGGGTAGGGTGGTAGGCTGCAACAACTGCGATGCACCAATCTTTCTAAAAATTGCCTGGAGTGTGGGAGGATGTTTAGTGTGAAACCACATAGAAAAACTTAGAAAGGAGATTGAGGGTCTGCAGGAGGAACTAAGACAGGCAAGGCAGATTGGGGGTGGGTTTAGCCCAATACTGGAGGGAGAAAGAAGGGAGATGAGGGAGGGCGATTTAAGCAAACAGTGGTGAGGAGAGGGTCAGAAGAAGGGAAGCAGAGACAAAGGGGCCCAGGCCAGGAAGAACAATTGCCGGGGAAACCAGGTCAGGAGACAAAAGACAAATGGAAGGAGGAGATAGGGGCTTGCGGGGAGGCAAAGAAGTGGCAAAGTCATGGAGTGGAAAGGAGAGAACAGGTTACTATGAAGAGAGAGGAGCGGCATTTGTGAAGGGCCTTCAGAAAATAGTTGTGCACTGCTAGAGAAAGAAGGTGGAGGAGAATGATGAAATTAGAGGAATAATTGATAAATGCCTGGACCAAACTGGAGTGGGGGGAAGTTCTGCTGGGAGAACTGCAACAGGGGTAAAAGGGGGAAATAATGTGCAGGAGGAAGAAGAGGAGGAGCTGGAAATGAGAGAGGGAGATGACTGGAAGCAAGCAGGGAGTAAGAGGGGTGGAATCTTAGTGCTGGTTGACTCAATACTAAGAGGAGCTAGGTGGGGTAGCAAGGGGGAGAGGCATAGTCACATTTGGGTGGAGGCCATGCCAGGAATGACAGTGGAAAGGGTGGGACAGTCTGTTCTGAAATATGCTAGAAGGGGTAGGGACAAGCCTCATTTAATTATACATCTTGGGACAAACGACCTGGCTGACAAGACAGTAGATACAGTCCAGAGGAGGTTTGAGGAACTAGCACAATTATGTGAGGGGGCAGGAAGATCAGTAACTTTTTCAGAGATACTTTCCGTGCCAAAGGCAAGCACAACAAGAAAGCTGAGAATAGAGGAATTTAACGGATGGCTAAGAACCTGGTGTTGTGCTAAAGGTTATGGGCTGTTGGAGGGGTGGGGAGGGACCTGGGAGGACAGTAGTCTCTATGCCAAGGACAGACTACACTTGAGTGAGGATGGAAAGAAAGTGTTGAAACAGAGGATGGTGGAGTACATAGAGGAAGTTGGGAATTTAAACTAGAAGTGGGGGGGGTGGCAGTTGGGGAAGAGATATGCAGAGACCACAGGTTGGGAAACCATATAAGCTAACCCCCCGTAACAGTGACAAAGGACAAATGGCAAGTACTGTTGGTGATGCTAGGAAAGGAGGGCTGGATCGAGGGGGGGAAGGGTGGAAGGTGGTTACCCTTAATGCTAGGAGCCTTGGGAGGAAAACTGCAAAATTACAGGTTCTCATGGCAGAGGGAGAGGTGGACATTGCAGTCATCACGGAAACATGGGCCACCCAATACAATGACTGGGACCTGTCTGTACCAGGGTACAGATTATTTTGTAGGGACAGGGTGATTGGGAAAGGAGGGGGATGGCACTATATGTGAAGGAAGGACTGAAGTGTGTAAGGGAGGAAGGGGAGGAGGGTAGTATGGAGTCACTTTGGATGCAAATCCAGGATTCCAAGAATAGGATTCTTAGAATGGGAGTGGTGTACAGGCCACCATCTCAGATGGAGGAGTTAGACAGGGAACTAGCAGGACAGATCAGGAGGACCTGCGAGAAGGGTAGTGTGGTGATTGTGGGGGGGGGACTTCAACATGCCAGAAGTGGACTGGAGCACCCAAGCAACCAGGAACAGAAGGGAGCAGGTACTGCTGGATGCCTTCCAGGACAGCTTCCTGCTGCAAATGGTCAGTGAACCAACCAAGTTAGGAAATACCCTTGACCTTGTGCTGGCAAATGGGGACTTTGTGAGAGAACTTACAGTGGAGGAACCGCTGTCAGGGAGTGACCACCACTCAGTATGGCTCACATTGGATATGGGCAAGAAAGGAGTGGAATCTGGTACAATAGTGCTGGACTTCAGGAGGGCCGACTTTGGGAGGATGGGGGAAGTGGTAAAAGGGTACCTGGCCAGAATTCCATCTAGTATGGACACTAACCAGAGGTGGGAGCTCATAAAGCTGGGGATAGTGGAGGCAACCAAAACCTGCTGCAAAGCCCAGAGCAAGAAGGCTAGGGCTAAGAAACCAATCTGCTGAGCAAGGAGGTCATGGAAAGGTAAGGAGGAAAAGAGCTGCCTTTAGGAAGTACAAGAAAACAGGGAGGGGAGGACAGGGAGGAGTACTTGACAGAATCGAAGGAGGTGACAAGAGCAGTAAGGGAGCCAAAGCATCTACGGAACTCAGGCTGGCACAAAGCATTAAGAAGGGGAGAAGGACTCTTTAAGTACATCAGGGAGAAAAGGAGCTGTAAGGACCACATAGTAAGGATTAGGAAGGAGGGGGATTGGGTGGAAGCAGGGTGCGATAAGGTGAAAGCACTAAATGAGTACTTCTGCTCAGTATTTACTAAAGAGAAGAGAGGGGTGACACCCAAGGTGGAAGAAATGGCAGAAGCAGGGGGGAAGTGGTGACAGATGGGGAAATCATGGAGAGCAGAGTTCAAGAGGGTTTGAAGGCACTTAGGGTGGACAAGGCGCCAGGCCCAGATGGCATCCATCCCAGGGTACTGAAGGAGCTGGCAGAGGTCCTTGCAGGACCTTTGGCAGACCTATTTAATGCCTCACTACATTCGGGGTGTGTACCTCAGGACTGGAGGATGGTTCATGTGGTACCCCTCCACAAAAGTGGCCCCAAGGATGAACCGGGAAACTACAGACCAGTGAGCCTCACATCCATTGTGGGTAAGCTAATGGAGACTATCCTGAAGGAGAGGCTGGTGGCCCTCCTAGAGGCCAAGGACTACAGGACAGCAGACAGCATGGTTTCATATGTGGCAGATCCTGCCAAACCAACCTGGTTGAGTTCTATGACTGGTAACTAGGCAACTGGACAGGGGCCATGCAGTGGATGTCCTGTATCTGGACTTCGTAAGTCATTCAACTTGGTGCTGCATGGAAGGCTGGGAAGGAAGTTAGTAGGCACAGCGCGGGTGCAAAGCTGGTGAGATGGGTAGAAACTGGCTGCAGGGAAGGCAACAGAGGGCGGTGGGGGTGGGGAGCTCTCACACCCAAGGGCAGTGACGAGCGGTGTTCCACAGGGGCTCAGTGTTGGGGCCAGTGTTGTTTGGGATATTCATTGCAGACATATCATGGGACATCAAGTGCAAGATCAGTCTGTTTGCTGATGATACCAAGGTAGGCGCGGTGGTGGATGACCTAGAGGATGGCAGGGTTGCAGAATGATCTGGCAAAGCTTGAAACCTGGTCAGACACCTGGCAACTGGGCTTTAATGCCAAAAAGTGCAAGGTGCTGCATTTTGGGATGAAGAACCCAAGGAGGAGTTACCAATTGGGGAGTGCAGCTAGCCCAGACAGAGGAGGAGAAGGATCTGGGTGTGCTCATTACAGGGTCAATGAACAACTCGGCACAATGTAGGAAGGCAGCTGCAAAGGCTAACAAAATGCTGGGTTGTATTGCAAGGGGTATATCCTTGAGGAGGGAGGAAGTGATTCTGCCACTGTATAGGTCATTAGTTAGACCATACCTGGAGTACTGCGTGCAGTACTGGCATCCGTATCTGAAGAGGGACATTAAGTAACTGGAGGGGGTGCAGTGCAGAGCGACAAAGATGATCAAGGGGCTGGGGGACTTATCATACGAGAGGAGGTTGAAGGAGTTGAACATGTACTCACTGGACGAGAGGAGAGACAGGGGTGACATGATTGAAACCTTTAAATACATGAAAGGAATAAACAAGATGGGTACAGAGGGGCTGTTCAAAGTAAGGGAGGGGAGGGCCACCAGGGGCCATGATATGAGACTGGAGCAAGGAAGGTTCAGGAGGGAGATGAGGAGACACTTTTTTACAGAGAGGGTGGTGGCTGGGTGGAATGGGTTACCTGCTGAAGTGGTATGCAGTAGAACAGTGGACTGCTTCAAACGAGGATGGAACAGGACAAGGGGGAGGGTTAATGAAGGGGAAGGGTGGAAGGGAGGTGCAGCTGCAGAATAAGGGGTGCTAGCTGCACATTTGAGCAGACTTGATAGACCTCTAGGCCTTTATCTGCTGGCAAATTTCGTATGTTCGTATATGTCCCCCGGGGCATGGATCAAGGCATGAACCTCATTAGGGGAAAATCCCAGAGATAGTTTTAAAAGATTTCGACCCACAAAAAATCGGTCAGGCAGTTCTTCCATGCCCCCCATATATCTCAATCTAATGGCATTTCTTCATTTTGCCATTTCGACTGATTTATGAAATAACCCAGCAGGAGACCTTTTTGGTTCATGTGTGTGATTTGTGGAACCCAAATCATTAGACAGTCTTGGAATCCCTTCCTCCCCTAATGAAGGTGCATCAGGGCCACTGGTAGGACCTGTTGGTTGTTGAAAATCAGGCCCTACCATATCAGGGTTCAAAAGGGGAGACTAAGAAGGTGTATCTGTGACTGAAGGGTCTAACTCCAACCCCCGACATGGATCCTCTTGTACCATTTTCTCTGGGTCTGGCTGCTGCTGTATAATTTCTGTATGAGAAGACTCCATGAGTGGCAAAGTATAGGAGCATCTCCAGAAACACTCTCGTAATCCTTGTCTATGGCCCAGGTACCATGCTCTAATCATTTCCAGCCGGCCTGTGTTAAGACCTCTTCTGCTGACCATCCGTCATCTTCCAGCAACTGTCCCGGCTATTGTATCAACTTTTTCCCTTTCTCTGTTGTCTTCCATATGGGTTTAGTCTCTGATTCTCCTCTGGCTGTAGCCACAAAGACTTTGGCAGCAGACATCTTTGGTGAAGGTGACAGATCTTGCAATTGTTTCTGCTTTTTCTCTTCCTGTAGCTTCTCCGTTGCCATCTCATAATCCCTTTGGGCTGATTGTATTTTTTCTTCCAGGGATTTGTAGTAGTCGTTCCTGTTCCACGGTCTCATCCACAGAATCAATTTCATTCAATTCTCCTGTTAAAGCTTTCGGCTGCCCCTGCTATAGGTGCTAGACACGCCCGCCGAGGAGACTATTCCACATCCACCTTTCTCCAGCTCCAGCTCCAACACTGCTGACCGAGCACACAGCGCACCTTCGAGACTACACCCCCTACCGATAAGAGCAGGGGAAGTTTTTATTTAAAACAAAAGACAAACATTTATGATTCAGTACATCAGATTACCTTGGTCATTACAGTGTCTTCTTCCATTTTATACAGTCTATTTCCCATACTTTAATGCATTCCCTTTATCTTATATGTTTATGGTTTCATAGGCAATTTCATTCCCAGCTGCCTTGTCATTTAAGTGTTTTTGGCTTTTCTCTTTAATCCAGTAGGTTAGGTTTTTAATTGCCATACCCTATTCCCTTACATAAACCGGTGCCAACATTATTATCACCCTACACATTCAAAGTTTCTCCACAATTGCTTCCCTCTTTCTTCTCCATATTTGGCACATTCATATTGAAATAAAATGTCTACTTCTTGTATTTTGAACAGTAATTAATTTATTGTTATTTCTTAATTTTGTATAAACCTCTGGCACCTTACTTGCCATATTGCCCATTTAATTACTGCCAGCACTACATATACTGTACTTTTCTCCAAGTTCTCCCATTTTCCTGTTAATTGCCCCAAAACTAGTATCTCATTCATCAGCCCCTTGAATAGCTTCATCCCCCACATATTGGCTATTAATTCCCAATTCAAACAACATATGTCTAACAGTTTCCTCCTGAGACAGGCATTGATTCCCCAAACAAACTCTGTCTTCCATTTTTTTATGTTTTAAATTCCCTTTTACATTTATCTTCCCATGGCTATATATCCAAATCACTTCCCTCATTTTCCTTAGTATCCTGCTTTCTAACGTAGCTTCCAGTGATATATTTATGTTAACATCCTGTTCCACTTTAAACACTGGTCCTTCATAATACTTCCTTTCTATAATTTTGTTGTATATTACCTGTCTTTTTTTTATCTGTATTTCATCTTTGGATACCTCCCATTGTGTCAAATATTTCCTGCACACATTCATGTATGCTGGTAGCTTTGATTGTTTACATACATTTCCCTTTCCCCCATTTCCTTTCCATTCTGTATCTAAAAAATATCATAAAGTTTGCTCTTTTTGCAATATTGGTTGCACATTTGCATAAGTAAATATTGACATGAAAAACACAATTGGTTGCAACATATTCAAACCTCCTTCATTTACTGTCCATACGTGTCTGCTCTTTTAATAGGATTCAACCTATTACCCCACAGTAAAGTAAAACATAAACCAAATAATTTTGTTTGCATCTCCCATGGTACTGGAAAAACATATGCAATGTGTAAAAAGATTGGTATGATAAAGGTTTTAAGCACAAAAATGATTTTTCTCTTCGTCATGTTCCAGCCTATCCATTTATTTACTTTTTTATCTGCTATTTGGAACTTCCTTTCCCAGTTTTCTCTCATAGGGTCTTTTCCACGAAAGATTAGAGATGGGGAAAGTTTTATTAGAGAAGAAATCGGTACATTTCCAAAAGCACAATACAAAATGTAAAACAATAATACAATCAGGTAGGGACATAAAAAGAAAAAGAAAGGGAAAAAAAAGTCCTAAAAGAAATGGTACAAGTCTAAAACAGAAAAGAAAAAGATCATCATTCCATCCATGTTCAAGTGACAGCCACATCTGTATTCATCATCCAGGGCAATTGCTTCCACAGTTCAGAAATGTCCAGAGCAGAAAGCTATGACTTGTCAGACAAATAAACAACATGGGCATCAGCAACAGTTTTGTGACAGAGTTCAACATAAGTACAATGATGCTGTTGTAAAGTAAAGAGATATTGAGCCATTCAGATATTCCACTTAATAATGGAATAATGGAACTTAATAATGGAGAACAAAACACCTAAAGTGTCAATATTCCATTTCCTCCAAGCGGAGAAGAAATGTCAATACAGAAGATTAACATATGAGACCATAGAGAATAGTGGTTCCCCCCCAGAGGTCAGCAAGGTATATCCAACAATCCTTAATAAAGGAGCACTGAAAGAATAAATGATCAGTTTTCTCAAGGGAGTTAGTACTCTGGGGCCTACTACAGAATCTATCAGAAAGTTGTATATGTTTGTGGTTACTCTTGACATTAATCTTCTCATGGCAGGAGAGCCAATGGAACTCCCACATATGCACAGGGATTCTAGGATTTATCAGCAGTGATTTCAGAGAAACTCTTTATAAAGCATCACATTTAGGAAAGGGGTCCAAAGAGGGACAAACGGAAGCCCTTAAATCCCTATACAGTACTTTATGGGAAGAAACCATCAAGAGCTGATGTGGAGTAACTTTTCATTGTTTCAAATGGAGGAAAGTGTCCTTCAGGTACTGAAGGGTTACCAATCCCCTCAAAACTATAATGGAATGTCTTTCCCCGGAATGGAACCAAGAGCTGCAATTTTCATAGAGCCAGCTCTCCCACCCCCATTGCCTATTAATCAAAAGAGGTCTGAAATTGGACATCAAAAACACACAAGTAAAAAAAAGAATCGTATTTACCATATCCAGCCCCAGGATAGGCAGGTACAAAACTTCATGCTTAATGGGGTTAAGGCAACTGCCCCAAACCACTTGAAAAAACAAACTCAGGATAGGGGTTTCGAGCGGTTCCAGAATGGGGAAAACATAACTTAAATATAAAAAAACAGGAAGCAGGTAAGTCTTAACCAAAAACACCCACTTCTTTTTCCCAATCTTACCTTGGTTCCATTGGGAAACTTTAAACCTGCCAACAGCAAGTTTGTCTTCCCAATTCTGAACATAAATATCAGGACGACCAAATTTAATACCCAAGATAGTAATAAAAGAGGGGGAGATATGAATCAAGCCAATAAAAGTGGTTGGCTGAGGGGAAGGGCCCAGTGCAAAAGCATGGCATTTGTCCAGATTCAAAGCTGCCCCTGAAAAAGAGACAAAAGAGAAGCGCTCAGAAAGGGCTTCCTGGACTGAGGAAGTATTCGCAGTCAACAAACACAAATCATCTGCATAAGCCAAAGAGGAAGGCGTGTCTTGAACAGTAGGACTAGAAATTGAAAGTATGGCTGGGGAGGCATTCAATTTGCGTAGCAAGGGATCAATAAAAAAACATATAAAAGGGGGCTCAGGGGGCACCCTTGTCTCACACCCCATTTAATACAGACCAAAGGGCCCAGCCAACCATTGACAAGCGGCACAACAGTAGCATTCCTATAAAGAGACCGTATCCAAGAAACAAATAGAGGAGGAATGTGATAATGCAACAGAGCTTCCCATAAAAAGTCATGACAAATATAGTCGAAAGCAGATTTTTGATCCAAGGAGACCACATACCCAGAACACTGACCAGAGTACCCAGATGTAAAAATTTCCCACACACGAATGAGGTGATCTTGAATCCTCCGTTGTGAGATTGCACAAGCATGCTCAGGAGAGATAACAAGATCAGCCATAAGCAATAATCTGTTGGTCAAAATTTTTGACAAAATTTTACAATCACCATTAAGCATGCATATAGGTCTCCAATTATGTAGGTCAGATTTGTCCCCTTTCTTATGCAAAAAAATCAAGGCTCCCTTGTTAAAGTTTAGAGGAACATCCCCACTTGCTAACAGAGTATTAAGCACCATGGATAATTCAGGTCCCAGGGTCTCACCCACAAGCTGATATAGTTCATTCGGAAGGCTATCCGGACACGGGGTGACATGTGTCTTCAAATGACGAATAACCTCCAGTACCTCACCCACGGCAATAGGTCAGCTAAGACTGGCAAGAACCTGAGGAGCAATCGCTGGCACTGGAATATCGTGCAAATAGTCTCTGATCCCCCCAACATCAGAAGGGTGCTCTGAAAGCAATTTACAAGAAAAACCAGTCACAATTCACATAATAACATGTGGGGAGGTGCAAAGAACACCTGATTCATCCAGGAGTCCAGCGATGCCTTTCTTACTGATCTGTGTCTTGTTATGGGTAAAGGGACAGGTTTCATGGGCCATCCCCTGGGTACCAAATTTATGTTGCCAGAAAAGGTGAGCTGCCTTTTGTTTAGAGTAACACAACATAGTCTGCTGGACAGATCAAATTTGGACACTCAAATCTTGTCCAGTGGTATGAGCAAGGGACAGTAGGGACTGTATGTGCTGATGATCCTGTAAGTAAGATAAATATACAGAGGTGCTATGAGCTTTACCAAATCACCGCAGGAGCCTGGAAAGATCACTCTTCGAATCCTCCCACCACTGAACTGGGTTCTCATAGCAGAGCAGAACAGACGTCCTGGCTGCCAAAAATTGGCTCCAGAAACCGAGAAAAACCTCATCTGTAAGCAAGGAAATATTACATTTCCAAATACCTGGACCTTTGGAGAGGGGTGTTGCCATCAAATGAGAATGAGATTAACCTATGATCCAAGAATTCTACAGGATCAATCCAGACCAGGGAAACAGTGAGAAGAGGGGAGAAAAAGATGTAGTCAATCCTGGCCGCCAGGACACCCTTTTGAAATACAGGGGAATGGCTCTTTGTGAATTTTAAAACAGCATCCCGCAAGTTTGCGGTGCGAATAATAGAATTCAAGGAGCAGGAGACACAATACAACTTCCTAGTGGTAGCATGTGAACTTTAATCCAATAGACTAAACCCACAGTTAAAATCAACAGCAAAAATTACATGTTTGGAAGTATGCAGGAGCAGTTGAATCAGGGAAAAAATATCAATACGAGCAGTTTTAGTTCGGGGAGCAATAAACATATAAGATGATATGGAACCTGGAAAAGTAAAACATCGAGAAACAAAACATGACCAGGGACCACATCATACAGTTTTAGAAGCACAAAGGCAACAGAATATACCAAAATCCCCACACCAGAGCAACGATCTGGGCCCATCAACCAGTAGGAAGGGCCCAAAAGTTAGTATCTTTGGGCTTGTTTTAGCTCATGCACAGCATGAAATCTAACATCTTGCAAGAGTATAATACCACCTTGTAAAGAAGTTATGAAGGCAAAGACAGTGTTACGCTTATCCAGCCTCTTGATAATGTTAACATTTAGTGAGTAAAATGCAAAGGTGTGGGAAGACGTGGAAAAGACAGAGATGACAAGCAATCAACATCATTTTTTTTATCTTTCCCACCAGTTGTCTTCAATTTGGACCTTGCTTTCTGCTTTTGATCCCCTATATCTATCGAAGGGATTTCCATGTCCATAGTGCCCTCAGGTTGGGAAGAAGGAACTGAGGAAGAATCAGAATCCTCCCCAGAGTTCGCGGAAGTCTCTTGCAAGACATCATCAGAGTCAGTCAGGTTAACAGGGACAGTCCGGACAGTCTTAGAGGGAGGAGGCAGAGCCTTCACTTTAGAATGAGCAGATCACCTGCAAACGACCTGCATGGGTTCTGGAGATGGGGCATAACATCTAAGGTAGCAGGGACCGGAGTCTGATCCTTGGGGTCCGGAGAACCGGGGCTGGCAACACAGGTGAAGGGGGGCTGACACCACAGGTTCACCCAAAGGTAATGCAGCCTCCTGGACAGATGGTGGTGCAAGGGTGGAGGGAGGTCTGACAGGGTCACAAGAAAGGTCAGAAGAACTAGGCCTACTATGGAATTTGGCTCTCTGAGCTTGTGTAATCAGAAAGTCGTGATCGTCCCCACCATCATGATGTTCCTGATTATAAGCTGCATAGGTACAATTTTGAAAGGTGTGGCCAAGCTTGTCGCAGAGATTACAGTGACATTCATTTAAACAGGATGAAATGACATGACCCAAATCCCTGCAAAGATGACACTTTACAGTATCACAAACACTACTTAAATGCAAGGGATTCCCACACATATACCAGGGCTTAGGCTGACTTGGGTAGAACAAAACCCCCTATCCCTGCCCCAAAAAAGGAATTTGGGTGGTGAACAACACCAGAATCATCAGATTTTAGTAAAACCTTCACTTTCCAACCACCAGTCCAGATATTTTTGGAGTCCAAAATTGCCTCAAGGTCCCCAATGACAGTACATCTGAGCTTCAGCCAGTAAAGCACATCCACCAGGTCTACACCCTCATTATGAAATAGAATAGAGATAGTTTTATAAGCAGGCTTGGTCAAGGGAATGGCAAGAAAGGAAGAACACAAAGCAGACCATTTCAGAACTTGGTATTTAGACCAGAACCTGTCCAGGCCCTTAGAAGTTTGGAAACTGACATCAAAGGTGGGCTCTCCAGAAATGTGGATTAGGGCATAGATCTCATAGGCAAAAAACTTCATGGAGTCGTTCAGCAAAGTCCTGACTACAAAGAAACAGTCTGGAGGCTCCTGCATGCCCCCCATAGAGGAGAGCTGGACAGCATTATGTCTTTGAGCCGGTAAAACTGATAGACAAAACAGAGATGAAAATATCTTTTTTTTGTCTGTCAGATAATGTGTTCAGTGGAGCCTGCACAAGGCTAGGGCCGGAAGGCAGGGCCTGAGAAGTGGACGACAGGTTAGGAAAAACAAGAATTGGGTTTTGAGTCAATTGTAAACTGTTAGGGAGAGTCAGAGGGTCAGAATGGAGAACAGACTTATCTGGAAAGGGGACTGGAGAAACAGCTCTGTGAACCGCTGTATGAGCAGGGTGGACAGGAGATGCAGGCATGTGGATAGGGGATGAAACAGAGGTCCACTGACCCAAAGAAGTTTTTTTTTCCCATCCAGCATCGTGGAGTGCCTGGTCAACTGACCAGGGTTCACTTCAAGGGACAGAAGCATCAGGCAACAAAGCAGGAGGAGTCTGAGACAACGAAACAGTAGGCACACTCACTGTAGTAGCATTCTCCCCAGCAGACGGCAGCACAGGAGCAGAAACAGGTCCAAGCTTCAGCTGAGATGATCTGACAGGGCTGGACGTGCTGTCAACCTTCAGCAGCTGAATCTTCTGCAGTAGGGCCAATTTCTTGGAGCGAAAAGACCGCTTCTCAGTTTCAATCAAATGGAGCAGTTCCAACGCCTCTCCCAAAGCATCCGGAGAGATTTCTAATTTAACAGGTGAGTTGGAGATTTCAGAAGCAGGGTCAGAAACAAAGAGGTCAGTAGGGTTCTGTTCCAAATTGCCTTCAACAGAGTCTCTCCACTCCAGTGGAGCAGGATCAGGTACAGATGAAACATTCTTGGCAGAAACATCCACAGCAGAGCTATCCAAAGCCAACTCAGGTAATAAAGCAGGACAGGTAGAAGCAGACTCTCCCACCTCCATAGCAACCTCCTGCACACGAGGACTGTCATCAACCATCTTGGATAGCCAGAAAGTCCCCCTCAGGCGAGTAGGGGAATTTCTCCGGTGCCTTGGCCAAATGTCCCTCCATTCACTAAAAATCTGGCTCAAGGTCAGTTGGCATTCATCTGCATCCCCCTCGTGCCCGAAAATAGGCAGAATGTGTCTAGTGCACTTACTCAGTCAACAAAAGCTAAATACATAAATAAATAAATAAATTACACATTTCCAACAAGGCCAGAAGCACAACACATTAAGGCTGGAATGGGTAGGGACAACAGAAACAACAGGGAGGGGGGTTATAAACAAGGAAATACAGATGTGATATAGTAATTCAACAGCAACACAACTGAGAACAGCAATGCAACATGGGTAGAAATGATCTGCAACTCACAGGCCTATGGGAACATAGTACAGTGTCTCTGTAAACTCACAGATCCTTGAAGGTACAGTACCAATGGTATCCACCACCACTTGCAGGGATCCTTGCAAGTGGTTCACATCAGCCATGACAATTTACATATGGTAGTGAATGGTGCTGAGGAATGATTACAGCCTGTCCCTCAGGGGCAGCACCAGGTCCTCCTCAATGGCCTCCTCATCCCCCCATTGTGGCCTGCCAGGCTGTTTCAGTTGGTCCAGTAGCTCTGGTTGGACAGGTGCCTCCTGTTGCTCAGGGTTCTCAATGGCCATGACCACCTCAGGGCAATGCTGCTGCTGGCCCCCTGGGTGACATCATCCATGCTGCTGACTGGCATCTAGGCAGCAGTGCCAGGGCCTTCAGGCCATGGCACTGCACCACTGTCCACAGGTAGTATGTCTGATAGTGCTGTGGTTCACTGTCTTCCACTGCCAGGACCTCCTGCAGCTGTTGTTGGATCCACTCATGGTAGGTTTCGGCATCCTGCCACATTTGATGGCACATGGCATGCTCCAGCACCTGAAGTCTTTCTGATGATGTCCCTGTTCCTGTGGCTGAAATCCAAACAGTTCCTGCAACAACATAAGGTAGACTACATCAGTGATGGCAGCATGGCAGCCCTGTACAGGCAGCTCCACAATGCATGACACAATACAAAATAAAAAGGCCCTACTGGCATGGCCCAGGCTATGTATGCTATGCATACTCACTGAGGCCAGCTCCCTCATCACAGTGCCACTTGTGTTGCACATGACGCTGCAACAGAGGGTGGGTGGACCATACACACTGAGCCTATGCCAGTGCTATGTGCACCCATGAGTCACAGTCCAGAGGAATGGGAGGTGCAGCATGCTGTGCTTGTCACCACAGGACAGTGGCACATGGTACTTGGGTAGCAAGAGAAGTTCCACTTGGTGACAGTGCCATGGCAATGGAGGTATCCCTACAGGATCCAATTGGTGTCCAGAAGGGTGCCCACATCAGTGGAGGATTATCTCCCACATACAGGAGGCATGGGTAGTTGCAGGTGTTGCTGCACAGGGTGTAGATGTGTGCCACTGTGAAACCCTCACAGTGCATGTGCTGCAACTGGATGGGGTTGCAGGGCACCACCTGACAGTTGGCCAACAGGGGTGTGGGATGTGTGGTGTCCAGGGTGAGGACATAGGACCAGCTGGTGCTGGGGTCACTATGGTCCATACAGGGCTGTGTTGTTCCACTGTAGCCCCATCCGGCAAACCCCTCTGACCTGATGGCAGAACACTGTGCCACTCCTGGCCATGGGGACTTAGTAGGGATACATGGCCCTGTGATGGCCCGTGGAGCATCCTGAGCCACAACAGGGGTGCCAGCTGTCAATCAGCACATGAGGTGATCAGAACAGTGTCACTTGTGCACTAGCGTAGGGGGACACCAGATACATTAGTAGGCCACCCATGCATGAATAGAGTGGAGTGCTGCCATGATCTCACACTTGGGAGGGTGCACCTTAGGAGTAGGCTTGCTTTGCATATGGCCACAAGTGCCAGAAGGCCTCCGGGAATATGCAGTGCAGTGAACATGCATGTCTGGGTAGTGGGGGTTGGGTCATGTTGCATCTGCAGGGCATAGAGCAGCCATAGATGGTGCCAGGAAGGAACCACCAAAAGTGCCATATTGTAGGGCACATTTAATGACCCTGTCCATGTGACCTAGGCAGTAGGCACACAAGCACCAGCACATTGTTGATGCACGGCCATCATGTGGCATGCAACACATGTGTGTCAGGGGGCTGCAACGCTGCAGCACAATGTGACCAGACAGGAACTAGGACAGGATGTGCGAAAACCAGACATCAGTGGTCCCACATGATGGACTGGGCCTGAGATATGGACAGCACCACTGCAGAAGATCATGCCATACATGAACATATAGTGAGGTGTGGGGGACAGGGTTCGCAGACTGTGTCATGGGGAGAAGCATATAGATGTATAACCGCTATGCCTCACCTGGTACATGCTCAGGGACCATTGCACAGCCATAGACACACTTGATGCTCATGGGCTATGCTGCATGTTCCCTATAGGGCTGTGGCAGGTGCCTTACTATTGCTGCATACATGGAGGCACATAGAATTTCACCTACAGTCAGTATCTGGTCACTCAGGACCAACAACCCCCCCCAAATTTACCTTCCAGCACCGCCTAAAAAATGGAGTGTTTGGACATTTCAAAAACTACCTCTACTCCTGTGACTGGTCACGAATTGATGCATCCCAGTCCATGGATATAGCCCTCTCCCATTTCATCACTACTTTTAATGATGCTTGTGACTGCTTCTCCCTTTTTCCAAACAGTTCATCAAAGGACCTGTCACCCCATGGATATCGCAGACCCTCCTTGAGCTCATGTGACTTAGGGGTAACCTATGGCACAAAGTCCTTGACTCTAGTAAGCCCACTGATAGACAGCAATACAGGGTGGCAAGAAATAAGTGCACCTGGCAAGTCCGTAAGACCAAAGCTACTTACTACTGTACCAGTAAACACTGTCCTTCTCTTGGGGAAATGGATGCAGTTTCTGGAACAACATCAAAGAACTCAAAAGCAAAACGGTGTGTCTCCCTCCCTCCCAACTCATTGTAAATGGGAGCATCATCCAAGACCCCACGATCATCGCTGAATCCCTAAATACCACATTCTTGGACCTTAGTAGTGTCCTCCCACTTAATTTCTTTGACCCCCTGACAACTCCCCCATCAAACCCACATCCATGACAGCTCCCCCCTTTTGCCTCAAAACAGCCTCACCCAAAGAAGTGAGCCCATACCTCACCAAAGTCCTGGGAAAATCCAGGCACAGTGGAGACTCCTTGGACCTAAAACTTCTCCTCCTCGCCCTTGACATTGTGCTTATACCCCTCACAAAAATCACAAATCTCTCCTTCTGGCAGGGTCAATTCCCCTCCCTCTTGAAGCTGGCAGTCATTACCCCCATCCTGAAGGGTGATGATAGTACCTCCCCATCTAATTACTGCCCCATCTCCATCCTTCCTCCCTATCCAAGGCTGTCAAAAAAATTGTTTCAGACCAGCTTGCCGACCACTTAACCAAATACAATCTCCTATGCCCAGAGCAGCATGGTTTCAGAGCAGGTCATAGTACCACAACTGTGCTACTCAAATATTCTAGCTTCATCCACCAAGCCCTTGATCATGGGCACTTGGTTGGATCTGTTTACACAGATCTGACCAAAGCCTTTGATACCATCTGCCACCCCCTTCTAATAAATACCCTGTATTCCCTAGCCTTGCCCCTGACACTGCCTTATGGTTCTCTGATTGCCTCAGCAATCATTTTCCTGAGAGTTAAGATTGAGACCGCCTTCTCATCATGTCTACTGGTTTACTAAGGGGTCCCACAAGGCTCTATCTTAGGATCGTTACTGTTTAGTCTCTTCCTAAATGCCCTCCCTAAATCATGCCCTTGGAAAATTATGCTTTATGCTGATGATGCTGTCCTCTTTTGCTCACACCCTGATCCTGTCTACCTCCAACTTGAGCTACTAAAATGCTTCACAGAATCTGAAGCCAGATTCGCCGAACACAAACTGGTGTTAAATTACAAAAAAAACAGTCATGGTCTTTGCTCACCATCAGAACAAACATGCAACAACCCCCCTGATTATCCTCAACTCCCTCAACACTATCTTTGAGCAGGTTACCTCTTTTAAGTACCTTGGTATCACACTTGATCCCGCATTCACTTGTAGTAACCACATTCATATCCTCTGTTCAGCAATTAACTCCAGAATTGGCCTTCTGTTCAGACATAAGAGGTGCTTCACCCCTGATGCACTCAGCCTGGCTGTCTCCTCCTTGGTACTCTCCCTGGTAGATTACAGCATTGCCCTCTATGGTACCGTCAATATCACAGCCCTTAGCAGGGTCAAGGTTGCCCTCAATAGAGCCTTCCATCTGGTGACCGGGTGTGATAGAATGACACATACTTGTTACCTCTACCAGCTCTCAAACTGGTTAAAATTTGAAGGGAGACTTCATTACCACAACTGCCTTCTCGCAAAAAAAGGTCCTTCTTGGGTTAGCCCCACCTGGCCTTCTCACCTTGCTCCAACTTGCCCCCCTTCTAGGACCACCCATCTATCAACTAGGGCATTACTGACAGTCCCCTGGTGTAGGACCTCCTTGGGTCAATGCGCCTTCTATTACCGAGCACCCTTTTGGTTTAATGAGCTACCCTCCAAAACCACATTACTGAAGATCGGCCATTTCAAGTCTAGTCTTAGAAATGTGATCATTTCTTCCAGTAACTGTGATTGCCACTGAACAACACTTTGGTTGAGTATTCCCTTCTAGTACCTACCTTATCCCTCCCTCACTCCCATTCCCCTTACCTTATGTATCATCCTTATATTAAATTTGCTGATCTAAATTACTCATTGCCTCTATTGACACTGCCTCTTATTTGTCCCACTTTTTATTATTTTTATTATTTTGACTCAAGTCTTCTTGCCCATTACAAATGTACTTTCCTGTAACCATCATAATGTGTATTCACAGTGTTTCATTTCTCTCTCTACCTCAGTTATTTGTGTAATACCGTTGTCAGCATGTTATTTTCTATCTTCTATGTTTACTCACATCATGACGTGGAGCCTTTGTAAAGGAGTCTCTGACTCAAAGGGTTGTAATTCTGATATCATTAATAAATAAATTAATAAAAATATATAGAAAAGAACAGCATCCACCAGCTGCTAGTTCCATACTTCCTTTTTTCTCCCTGCTACCATAGCCAGGGGGGTGGCATAACCATGTGGGATACTATGACTTGTGGTGGCATGCATCATAGAAGCATCTGCACCGGCCCATGTGTCTTACACCCCAGGCACCAGAGTGACTGCAGGCAGTTGACATGCATTTGTGCTGCCAAAGTTGACACACACCACATTAATAGTCTCCACCACCCGGGCAAAGCTGCAGCAATCCGTCTGTGCCAAGCAGTCTCAATGCATAACTGTGTTGCAACGGATGGTGCAGTCATCAGCAGACCCTCCTTTAGTAGACTGCTGCCCCCCTTGTGGCTGCCCATATCCACGTGCATTCCTTATGTCATGTGTGTAGGATACTCAGTATGGCAACTGACACAGATCTCAGGACTGTGGCCCACCACCCATGTATGCAACAGGGTTCACTGTGGTATGTACATGTGCTGGGTAACCACCACCAATCCTCCCCCAGATATACTAGCAGCTCAGTGACATCTGCACCTCCCCCCCAGCATGTGTCAGTGGTGTACACTGCCAAGGCATTGCGACCCTGCATGACCACTGCATTGCCAGCCTCTGTGGGGTACTGGAGCCACAAAGATCCTGCACATGCTGTGGATCAGCATGGCATTGTGTCAGTCACATTGCTACATGCCACCCCAGGACATCAATGTGCTGCTAAGCAGACACTGACCTGTGCTACAGTGCTGGGGAGAAAGGGCATTGCATTCTCGCAGCCTACAAAGGTACTGCAGTACTACGGCACAGTGCTAGGCATGGCTGCACCATTGGCCCACAACACCCTGTTGCACACTATAGTGGTCCCCTCTCACAGTGTCAAATGGCAGTGTGACACACAGCAGCAGCATTCTCTGTGATGGCATGCATGCAGCTCATGGTACGCACATTAGTATGAGATCTTATGCTCCTTGTGACCATGCTCTATCCTCTGTGGTGCTAGGGCACCTGTGTGTGACATGTGGGGCAGCAGTCATGCCACATCTGGATGTTGCCAGGTTCCTTCATTTGGTCATTGCCCTGTGTGGTGTGTTGCACCCTTGCACCCCAGCCATCCCTGTGATGCCATTGTGAAGGTACATGGGTGTGGCAGTACATCACCTAGCTGTGTTTCCCCATGTGTGCCTGTTTCCCACATGGTGATTTCCAATGCATCCCTGGGCCTTGTCTGCATATGCTTGGATGGTGTCAACCCAATGTGGAGATCCACGGTGCGCAACACACCCTGGCACTACACCAGGGGACATTCCCACAGCACACCCATAGGCTGCAATGCTTGCCAGATGCTGTCACACTCCCAAGTGTGCTACATGGGCAACGGTACTCTGGCAACATAACACAACACAATGCAAGTGAGCCATTTCATTCCCCCCCCAAACTGCAGGACCTGCAAGTCATCCTCTGTGGTGTGTCAGCTGCCAGCACTGTGCCCATGCACTGACAACCACCTGCGTTGCATGGGGCCAGATACATGGACCACCAAGCATGTTGGTGTTGCGGCACAGGAACCATTCTCACCATGGCATCTTGACTTTTCACAGTATGTCTATCTCTGTCCCAAACTCTGTCCCAAAGAACTCTATCCCAAACTGGGTGCACTATATAGGAACAAAAGCTGCATCCCACTTCCTGATCGCCAAGATGTCATCACTAAAATGATCCTTCCCATTATCAATTATGGTGACATTATCTACAGTGCTGCCCCAAAATCCACCCTGACCAGACTGGACTCCCTCTTTCACTCCATCTACCGCTTTGCCTTGGACTGCCCACCTCGCACTCACCACTGTTCCCTATATTCTGTCCTCTCTCTTTCCTCCCTGGAAGGCCGCCATCTTATTGACTGTGCCTCTTTTATCTCTAAATTCTGGCTGGCCTCCCTCCCTCTTACCTTAGCTCTCTCCTCTCACCCCTTGCCTCCCTCCTCATACTCCCTCTATAACTCCGGCTATCGTTCTTTCATACTTCCCTCTCGGTAATCCCTCACTGGTCAGACTACCTTCCATTTCCACTTTCCTAAACTTTGGAACTCTCTCTTCCTAACCATTCACTCTGACTCTTCTAAACACTTTCTTTCCTCTCTGCTACATGACAACACTGCTCCCTCCTATGCCTGCCCTTGAGTCATAGCCCTTTCCTGCTTCTCACTCTACCCCTTTCCCCTCTTTCTTCTCCTCTTTACCCCTCTCCTCCCCAACCTACCTCCTTCTCCTCTTTCTCCCCCATTTGCTCTGCTCTTTCCATCCCTTCCCCCATTTGTGCTCCTTCCTTCAGCACCCTTTCACCTGGTGCCCTCACCATTGAAATGTACTCTTGAGTGAACCTATGGGACAGATCCCCCCGCCCTGTCCTTGTAAAAAGTTTAGCTTATAATTTTACCTGTCTGATGAACCTCATTTTATACTGCTTAATTTGTATTTCTGTATTATGTTCTCAATGTATAATTTATTATTATATCTTGTTCTCATACCCCTTCTCCCTCTTCCCCCCAGGACACATCTAGAAATTAGCTGTTTTCAGCTCAGTATATCTTTCGTGGTGAAACCTTTGAAATAAATAAATGTCAGGCTGCATGAGTGCTGTGATCCATGCCTGTTCCCCACTGCTGTGTCAGCCCCCGATGTCCCCATCTCTAGGCCACAGTCTCATGCATGTGGGCAGCAGTATAGTGGGTCCCCCAATGTGTATGCATTGCAGAACCTGTCACCTTCTTTGTCAACTGGGTTCTGGGGCATTCTCATCCACAGTGCCTACCGCCTCTGTGGTGTCTGCACCAGTACCATGGCTGTCTCTTGTAGCATCAGTGGGCTGTACATCTGTTGGGATATATAAATTGACAGGGGGGTTAACACCTGCAACATTACATACGTGGGCATATGATGCCTGCTGTACATGTAGCTATGTGTGCCAATGCATATCTGTGTAACTGCTGATGTCCACCATATATGGTAACATTGGCTTCGCTAACCATCTCCTGAAGTCGATGAGGTATCTCCGCCTCCCACAAGGACAGGTCATTCTACCCGTGTTTAAGTTACCTGGTGGTTCTCTTCATCTCTTAGAGGTACTCTAGTTTTGTGGCAATGGAATGCCATATTCAGTCCCTAAACCTGGTGGGGGGTTTGCTGCTGCCAGGTGGAAGCAACACCCTTGCCCACTGCTCTACTGAGCCTATGAGGAGTACCATCTCTTCATCGGAAAATGTAGGTGCCCTTGTCCAGAAGCCATAGTTCTTTCGTAAATTTAACATGTGTCCTCTTGCCTTGCATTGCAGGACCTTGTGAAGATTGTTTCTTGTGGGACTGCTGTGTGTATGCGGAGGCCATGCACGCAACATTTGATGCAAAATGTGTCAATTTTCGATGCACTCCATTGCTTGCATCAAATTACACACATCATTTTGATGCAACTTGCGGCAATTTCAGGAAGCCACAGCACCTCTATATGGCTAGCTTGTCTCTCGTATATCGGGGGGAACCCACACTACATGACAGCACCCCACATCTGACTTGTACACATAGCCACAACTGGTAAGGCTCACCCTCCCAAACTGAGGGCCTGCCCCACCTGCCAGTCTGCTACATGTGCCTACTAGCACACTGTTGCCACCAACATCACAATGTCATGTGGAATATGGTGCATGACTGTATCATAGCACATGTTCAGCCGTCACTTGGCTGGCAGATTAACATCGCAATGGCCAACACATGTCCCTGGTGAATAACTCATTCCACCAATATGCCTCTGGCTAACACGCATGCAGGTGAGGTTCAGAATGCCATTGGAGGGGAAGGCCACTCTACACCCCCCATGTGACAACAATGCCACCCATGTCAGTCATCACTGCCATCACCATTGTACATGGGTGGAATCCAGGGTGCAATCTACAGCATGGCAGCATCAGCAGGTCCCGAGGGGGGCACCAGGGTATGTATAAACCTGTAGACTGCTGCCAACTGCTGTAGGGGCCACTGATGCCACTGGGACACCAGGGTGCATGTTCCACATTGCATCTATCATGACAACACATACTTGTACCTTTCATGACACACGTGACCACTGCTGCCCCCTCTCTTGGTCCCTTGTGCCACTTGACATGCTGCCAACTGACCAGCTACTTTACATCACCCAAATCACTGTTTCATTCTGCATCTGTGGAGTGGTCCCCTCTCTCACCCCATATGCCTCCGAGCATTCTGCCACTGCATCTTGGGGGCCATTATACATTGACACAACACCCACAGTAGTATCACCCACATGTTGTCACTGCCCACATGCCATCTGTAGTGGCCATCTGTGTCATCTGCCTGACTGGTTGCATTTATCTGCTAAAGGGGAACTACTTACAGACAACATGCAATATACATGCTACAGTGCTGCCCTTGTCTGTAGGCAGACCCCTGCAGTCACAACAACTGCACAGATCTTGACCCACACAGCACCCTGTTGATGCCACTGTGGTTGATGACTCTTTTTTGTGTCTCTGACATCTAGCATGATATCAGTAATGCATCCCCAGTCACTGAGATGGTGATGGTAGGCCTCCCTGCTTGTGTGGGTGTGATGCTGTATCTCTGCTGCAGTGAATGCGGCCTGTGATGCTATGCAGCCTGGCGTACAGCCAGCAGAGCACTCTGGTGTGCTGCTAGGAAATGACTGTGGCCTTGTGGGTTGTATGCTGCTTGCTGGTGTGCTACCATGGTAATGGCCCTGTCTGCTCACATGAAATGGGTCCTAACCAGTTGGTCACTGGCATGGTGACCAGCCACTGCAGTCTGTGTCCTTGGAGTCCCTTGCACAGTTATGTTGTCTGGGTTCTCCTCCTCACCACCGTTATTGTCTGCACCCTGCTTGGCATCCATCTCTGACATGGTTATCCTGTGTGCCATTGTGATGTTGTGGAGTATGCAGTATACCAGAAAGATTTTGCATGCCATTGTTGAGGTTATACTGCACTACCTTTGATCTGTGCAGGCATTGTAATCACAACTTTAGCAGCCCTACAGTCCTCTCAGTCATGGACTATGTGAATCATATGCCTCACTGTAGCTTGTCTCAGCCCCGGTTTCAGGATTTCTGAGCACAGTCATCAGCCACCTGTGGGAAAAGAATGCATTAGTCACTCATGGTGGCATGTCTCTATCCACTCATACATGCACTGTACTGATGGCTATATGGCATAATGGTGGTCTGCCCACAGGGTGGAGGACCAACCTATGCTGCCTGCTTTGCCACAACATCCACCTAGGGCCTCCTTGCTGACCCATCCTACACCCACCACTTGCTCTACATACTGCACTGTGGGCAGTGGGACCTAGCACCTTGCCTATTCACTCGGTGCATTGCTAAGGGGTTCCATATCTGTGTCACTGAACTATGCAAACTCTGGCCCCTTAGGCTGTGACCACATGGCTTGCATGTGGATAACCATTGTGGTGTGCCCTGAGCATATGTTGGGCTATGTGTGTGTCCCTAACATATCCGCCCCTGGAGAGTCCTGCTGTACTGGCATGTTGGTCATGTACGCATCTGTGAGCCATCCATGCTGTATGCCTGCATATTCAAATGCCTCACACAGTCCACTGTGCTGAAATATGTCTGCATCATGAAAATATCCAGGGTACTGGGCAACTACATCAAGGATACGGCACTGACTGTCACGTACAACTTGCATGTTCATAGTGTGGTGCCCCTTTCTGTTGACATATGCATCCTCATCAGTAGCTGGTGCCTTCACAGCAATGTGTGTGCAGTATATTCCACCCAGAACATGTAGAAAGCATGCAAAAAGCAACCTTCCTCACTGCTTATTGCTGCTGTGCATCCCATGGGAAGGTGATGTACCACTTCAGGAATTGTTTGAAGCACTTTGAGACAGAGGACTATGCTCAGGGTATCACCTGTCGGGGTTTGAAAACTCCCACTTCCTAGGAAGCAAAGTGCAGCAGTGACCTTCACATGCACTGGTATAGCATGGGCTCTCTGCGTTCTGTTCTGCAGGTCACCTCTCAGCTGCTGGCACAGCTCCATGATTGCAGCCATGTTTTATTGGTATCGTGTGATACACTGCTCCTCAGTCAGTTTCTAGTATGATGTCCACCTGTGGTGCACCTTTGCAGCATATCTCATGTTGGTTGTCCACTGTCTTCGTTACCTGGTCTGCTTTTGTGCCCTGCCAGCCTCTTGTTGAGCATGTCTCCACCACCTTAGCATGGCCAACCTGATACCAATTAGAGCCACAGCCCCTGGCATTTTGTACTGTCACTCCTCTGGTGCATCTCTGGTGCAATGAACTCTCAGCAGTGACTCAGATCTGCCTGCTTGCTGTGGACCTTTTCATATTCTCTAGTGTCAGTTAGACTTGCCCTGGCTGGTCTAACAGGTGCATGCTATCTTTGGCACAGATTCAATAGCTCACACCTTTGAAAATCCAAAACAAGGGAATGGTTCATCATTTTTTCGACTCAAGCCCCATTGTGACATGGCGCACCTGTTTTATTGATGCAAGCTTGATGCTAGGCCCTTCAGCACAGGCAATTTCCCTTTTTATGCAAGCTGCATTAGATAACTGGACTTGATGCAACTTTCAACATAGCGTGGTCTTTGCATCCTTTTTTTTGATGCAGGAACTTTGGGTCAATTTTGAAGCTTTGAAAACTGAGCCCAAGGTATTGTCCAGGATCGCCTCAAGGTATTTAAAGGTTTCTGGTTCCATGTCATAACAGCGATTGTGGAATAGCAATCGCCATTACGGCGAGTGTACATCACCAAAAATAAATTTCGATGATGCACACTCGTGGCAAGGATGAAGAGGGTGCCCAAGACCTACAGGTGCTTTTTAATGCAGGAGGCTGCCCCTCCCCCGCGGCCCCCTAATAATGGAATCTCAACTCCAGGGAAGTGCTTGTCGGGGGTGTGAAAAACTTGGAAAAATACAAAGTTGCCTGTCAGCAAAATAAAAAAAAAAACACGCAGCACCAGACCCGAACCCTGCACCCTGCACCTTCCAAGCAATCACCCAACCCACCACACTAGCTATCCAGCTCAGCAGCTGTTCACCACACCCCCTCCCGCATACCTTCCCTCCTCTTCATCCCCCCCCGCACTTGAGTATACGCGCATACATCCTTTCACCCTTCCTCGCTCACCCTGGTATCCATTCACTACCCTGCCAGGTAGCCCTGTACACAGGTGCCATGATTGAGAAGCCCTTTTTGTAAGCGCTCAATCACGGTCACCCTGTACACGGTATACCAAGGCTTCCCCTGTTCATGTATATGTCCCAGATCATTGAGGATTTATTTGTGGACTTGTGAAGAGAATTGTCCTTTTTTTTGTAATTTAGAACCACTTTGTTTTGGGAAAACCATTTTTCAAGGGCCCAAAAACTACCCAGGAGGATGGATGAAAGGCTGCTGAGGTTAGAGTTCTTGAAATAAATAACAGCATCTTCCGCATACAGAAGTACATTTACAGACTGACAGGCATGAGTCAGCTGGTTTATGAATAAACCAAATTGCAGGGGGCCCAAAATGGAGCCCTGGGGAGCACCAATGAATACATTTTGAATGTCTGACAAGAAGCCATCTGTCTTAATGCATTGAGTGTGATTGGTGAGATTACTCTGGAAGAATGTGACTGCGTCTTGTGACAGGCCTAGGCCAGGGAGTTTTCAGAGAAGCAGCTTATGACTGACCAAGTCAAAGGCTTTTGTCAAGTCAATATAGATAGTGCCAGCTTTGTCTCCAATGTCAAGGGACTAGAGGACAAAATTGGAATGCTCAGTTACTGGAGTATTTGGTGCTATATTGTTTTCTGACATCCATTCTGTTGGGGACACTGTATTGCATATTATTCAAGATATGAAACAAGTTGATCAGATACTTTCCTCTCAAGGGCTTTGGATGGGTGAGAATATGGGAATTGGAATGGTTAGAATGATCACCACTTTTAAAAACTGGCTTAACCAGCATGGTTTTCCACTTTTCAGGGAACTTAGAGTTGTGCAGAAATATATGAATGAAACAACATATAACAATATAGGTATCATGGTTTCAAGCAGCAGATCTAGAAATTATTCAAGTGGGTAGCAGTTTTGTTTAGGGTTAGCTCTCTCTCCAAAAAAATAAAATGTTGCCTTTGAAAGCTCAGATTAGGTTTACTCAGTTGCTTTTGCCAGCCTAAGAGGGAAGCAGGTGTTATCTCATTGCATAACTGAATCTGTTCGTGTGTGGTTTTTTTTTATATAAAGCTGCATAACTGCAAACCCCACAGGGGCCTGCCCTTCTGCAGCCAGAAGTGGATGTGTAATTACACTTGTAGGTAAACAGGTGCAGATCCCTCGGGGGCCTTCATTCCTACAGATTCTAACACTGTTGCAATTTTGGTATCATGGATTTTGTGGGTCCTGTAATTCTGCAGTTAGAGGTCTGTGAACTGCTTATGTTATCCCTCTTCATGAAAAAGGCCCCAAAAGTGATTGGCAAAATGATAGGCCTATTAGCCTTACCTCTCTTGTTTGTAAAATCTTGGAAGGTGTTGTTCAAGATATCATCACTGCAAATCTTAACATCATTGATGAAGTACAAAACGGCTTCAAACAGGGTCACAGCTGTTTATCTAACCTGATGTGTTTCTATGAAAATATCAGTGCTTTATTGGATGAAAACATTCCTTGTGATGTAGTATACATAGATTTCAGTAAAGAGTTTGATATTATGCCACATAGAGCCCTTTTAGGAAAATCTTACTAATCTGAACATTAATAAAAAAAAATTATAAACTGGATTAATAGTTGGCTGTCATATCGAACTCAACAAGTGTTAATTAATGGTTATTTGTCAACACCAGGTGAGGTCACTAGTGGTGTGCCACAGGGATCCATTTTGGGCTACACTCTTTTTCAGGTTTTTATCTCAGACTTAACAGCCAATGTTTTATCATATACAGTGAAATACATTGATGATGTTAAATTGGGTAGTCTTATATTGACACTGAACATGCTGAAGTCCTTCAATGTGACTTAGATAAAATCTCTGATTGGGGAATTAAGTGAGGCATGTGACTAAATCCAAATAAGTGCAAAATTATACATTTAGGTAAATACAATCCTCAACATTCTTATATCCTAGGGGGTTATCCTTTAACAACATCTACTGATGAAAAAGGCTTGGGCATTATAATATCGGATGGTTTTGAAAAAGATAAACAAATAAATGAAATCATTAAAAAAAAAAAAAGTCATTTGATCCATCAAACGTAACATTCAGTCTTGTGATGCTAAAGTCTTAATGCCGTTGTTTCATTCCTACATTAGACCTCACCTGGAATACAATTATGGTGCCCATATAAGAACATTATTGTGCTGATCTAGGAAATGTTCTACACAAATTCATTAAGTATATTGTTGGCTTGCATGATGTTCCTTACTCTAACAGATTACTGAACCTAAATCTAATGTCCTTGGAAACATGTCATTTAAGAGAGGATTTATTTTTCCTTTTTGATATTATTCATTATCCTCTCCCCAAGTCAGAACTTGGTTTACAATTTAAAGATAATACATACAACACTAGGGCCCATACATTGCAAATATCAGGTAAATGCATCAAACACAGTAAAAGGAAGTACTTTTTCACTCTTAGAGTGGTTGGTCCATGGGATAAACTGCCAGAAGAAATTATTATTAGCAAAACTAAAACAGAATTTAAGAACCGACTGGTCAAATTTATTCTGTCAAAGGCTAATCTGCAATACTATTTAACGTAAATTCATTAGAGCAATTTTGGGCATGACCTGCCTCCTAACTCCTTAATCTTCTCTAGTATGATCCTTTAGTATGTGTAGGTCTTACACTTGCAGCTGCAGAAGTCCAGGCCCATCTGGGGCCTGCAAGTCTGCAGACAGAACTGTGTACAGTGTAGATGAGTACCTGTGGCTACAGAAGTGCTGGTCCCAGAGGAACCAGTGCTTCTGCTGATAAAAACAAAAAAAACTCTTTTAATTTGGGTTTTGTAGATTTGTACCTGTGACTGCAGGTGCCTGTGCTTCTGCACACAGAAGCAGTTTTGTGATTTCAGTATTGTGTATTTTTTATCTGTAGCCAGAACTGACTGTGTCTGCCTAGTAGTGTTGTACCCCACATACAGTACAAATCCCTGAAGGTACACTAGCACATCATTGCATTTGTGTCATCTGAAACAGTGGTATGTTGTTTGTCTTATATGGCTGCCTGTGGCTGCTAGTGTGTTTTTGCCCTTTGCTGCTTAGGGTGGGGGTGGGAAGTTAGGGTTATAAACCCTAATGCCACATTTACCAACTTTTTTGGTGTCAACTTGAACCCTAACTGGTGCATTAATGCGGTTTTTGCAAAGAATTTTCTTTCTTTTTGAGATAGTGGAATCACATCCTTATCCATGTAGGTCTCTTTGGGACCTGTGTGAACAGATGCAAACATGCCAGGCCCTCTGGGTCCTGTATCAAGGGAAGAGTCCATCTGCCTGCAGAAATGCAGGGCCCTTGGATGTCAAGTATTTGTGGGACTGTCTAGTGTGCTACGGAAACGGGACCTGTGTTTCCTTGTGGCTACAGATACAGACATGCAGGGCAAAGAGTCTGTCAGTCAGCTGAAGTGCAGAGCCCTATGGCACCAATGGGTGCAGAGGTCCAGGGCACTATGCTATGATACATGGGCCCATGCAGGCAACCCTATACATTCCCCTCATTGGCTGTAGGGTGATGCTGCATGACAGTGCAGTCCCCCTAGCCTCTGCCAATCCAGCTGGCTCACTGAGCTCATCCCCAAAGTTAGCTCACTGATACAGAATCACAAAGCACTAACTGCTGTGGCAAAGGCTGACACAACACACAGAATTTCTTCTTTTTTTTATTTTGACCCCAACTTTTCAAGATAATCATTTTATGGCTCCCACTTATAAACATGATATATGGCATTAACAGAATACTTGCCAAAAAGTAATTTTGCACCACAAATGGGAGCACACATCTCATCTCGGATTTGAAAAATTACCCTGCCATGCTTATGAGGTGGTGCAAAAATAAAGTGGCTACGTTGAAACTTTGGAGTCAAAATATTGAAAATTAATGAAGTTACGAGTAAACATGAAATATTTCAACATTTACTCATAACTTGGTAATTTTATTATATTTGTATCAACAATTTTGAACATAGTGCTCTTATGACCACATGTTATAAATACAGTTGGTAAAAATGTTCAAATGCCGCCTGAAGCATGATGTTGTTAACTGACTGCAAAATCACCTTTTGGCCTGGATTTGAAAAGTTTCACCTGCCTTGTTCATGAGGTGGGGTCTCAAATAGGCCATGTTCAATGTTTGGTTGAAAAATATTTAAAATTAGTGAAGCTATGAGTGAATATTGAAATATTTCAACGTTCACTCATAGCTTGGTCATTTTACCATATTTCCTTCCAAACTTTCAGCATAGTCTTCTTATCGCCTCTTGAACACAGTAGGTGAAAATGTTCAAATCCTGCCTGAATGGTGATTTGGTGGAGCAACCACAAAAGTCACCTTTTGGGATAGATCTGAAAAATTTCACCTACCATCTAACTTCGGTCCCATAGCTGCCATATTGTGTCTGTGCCATCCATTGCTAAACTCAACCCAAAATGGCCACTGGGGTAGAGAATGAGTTATTGAGGTGGTGTCCCAAAGGCCATGTTAAAAATCTGGTGGAAAAATATTGAAAAAATAACAAAGTTCTGGGTAAAAGTTAAAAATGCACTGAAATACATTAACCAGATCTACCTTGTTTTTTTATATTAGAATCACCAGTTCCAGCAGCAGACATCTTTTTGATGGAAGAGTGGATCTATGCCATGGGACAGTTTTAGGTGAGTGGGGTGTACATGGATGTGAGCGGTGTGGGGGGGGTTGCTGAGTGGGAGGTCAGGTGGGATTGCTAGGGATATGTGGGGGTCAGATCGGCAAGGGACCATTTTCTTCTTTGCAGATTTCTAAAAACAGACAAAAAGGGCCAGTAAAAGACAATATTCTTTTTTACAGGTGGACCGTATCCAACAATGGGGATTGGGTACCCCAGTGTCAGGATACTCTTTAGTGACAGTAGGGTTGGGCACCCCACTGCCGCCACCTATATATTGGGGGGAGCTGTGGAAGGGGATGATGTATAATTCAGTGGTACTGGGTGTGGGCACCCCAACCCATTAACAAATAAATATAAGTAGGTAGGTAGATAGATAATATAGGTAGGTAGGTGGGTAGGTAGGTAGATAGATAATATAGATAGGTGGGCAGGTAGATATAGGTAGGTAGACACATAGATAGATAGATAGATAGATAGATAGATAGATAGATAGACAGACAGACAGACTGACAGACAAGCAGGCAAACAGACAGGCAGGCAGGCAGGCAGACAGATAGATAGACAGAGAGAGAGAAAAGAGACAGAGGTATTTCATAGTTTAATATGAGAGACGTTTTGTATAACGATATGCTTCTGCTATAAATCACAAGTATTTTAATTTAAACCAGTAAGCATAGTAGTTAAACAGGTTTTGTAGGCCTATCAACTAGCCTGATGTATGGCAATGTTATGATGGATGGCTTGAATAATCTTTAACTTGCTTTGGGCTAACAATTCAGGTTGGCATGACTTTAGGGCAAACCAAGTTAGAGACTGCCTGCTTGAGTTTGGCCAAACAATCTAAACATTTACAAGGGTTTTTCCACCTAGCTGTGCACATTATTATGGCGCATTTACTTGCCTACAGTAATATGGCAATGAAAATCCATTTTTAACCATAGTTAAAGTCATACAAATTAAAATATTTGATTACTGATAGTTTTTTTTTTAATATTATTTTGCAAGATCCTGACAGTTCCTTAGATTTAACATATAGGTGGAGGCTTCCTTGAGCTTCCAGTATCTGAAATAATAACGTGGCTTTGGCTAAAACACGACTCTCATCTTGCACATTTTAAAACTCTCAACAGGAATTCAGCTCTTTTGCTCCTGGAGAGTTTATTTAGCTTTGGTGGTCAGAAGGGTCTAAGATTCATTAGACCCAGCTTTTTCATGGGTCATCAAGAGAGGTTTGTTTTAGATTCTTATGTTCCGATGGAGTGCATTTGGGTCTCAGATTTTTTTTTTTTTTTGCCATACGTGGACTTCGAAAATATTCAATTGACAAATTTGCTAGTTCCTGTTTTAAGTAATCAGTATTATAATTTCAATATACCATTTTCAGGTTAGTTCCAAATATTTGTATTACTATTATTTAGTAGTTCATACCATGCATTCTACTGTAATTGTAGTTATCTGTTGCTTTACTTGTTGCTTGTACAGATTTTATATAGTTTATTTATGCATTTGCCTTTGGTCCAGGACTTTCCTGAAAAGGTGTCCGGTCAAAAGAGCGACAGCACATATGTAGGTCAAAAACCATGTGGTCATAATGGTGTCCATGGTTTCTAAGTTTGTTTATTTAATCTAGCACAGTTTCGGACTGCGCTGTTTTGAAGGAACCTCATGGCACTGTTTTTGCCCATGTTGTTTTTGAACACACTTTATTGACCCAATGTCTACTGAAAACTGGCATTTTAGTTCAGTATTCTTATCCGATTGTCACGTAAATGAAATGAAACTATCTTAGCATATTTGAAATATATCTTTCTGAATCAGAAGTTGAACCCAATGCCTGCTTGCAGCAGCATTATGAAAACAGGCCCTCATCATTATTTATTTTGTGTCAGCAAGTACTCAGAAATGTATTGAACTTGCTGCACTTCTAAACCTGCTAAACAAAAAATGCTCTTTTACAGTCCTGAAGATCCTTTCACCCTAAGAAGGGTACTGTGATATCTGAAAGTGATGTGTACTAAAAATAACAACATCAAGGATCCAATTCACAAAACAAATTACAAAGACAAAGCAACATTTTTCATTGCACTCTGCAGTTGCCCAGGCATCCAGAATTGCTATTCACAGATGGTTAGCATAGCACACTATCAAACTGTGAATAGGGGTGGTCCAAGGCAGCAGTAACCAAAGTGCTGCCAACGCTACCCCAGTAGTGCTGCCCTAACATGCAGCCAGGAGCATACATGGAAGATTGCAGGGGTGCTATTTCCAATTCACAAAGACAGCTATGCAAATGAACCCATTAGGCATGCAAAGCAATAGGTGTCCATTTGTATGCCCATTATGAACCCATTTGCAAATACTGTGAGGAGCATAGTGTGCCACACAGCCCCTGCTCTAGAAGCAGTCCCTGGTGGTAGTGGTCACCCCACCTCCTGTTGCCATTTGCAGGCCTGAGGAAACAAAGTTATTTTCCTGGTAACTAGTGGTCCTTCCCCCCCACCGTTCATTGATCACCAGCCCAAGAAAAAAATAACAATTTCCCTGCTGGCTAGTAACCTCCCGCCTAGCCGATCACCATTCCAGTCACCTAGAGATATTAGAATATATCTTCCCTGATGGCTAGTGGTCCCTATCACTGCCGATCACTGATCAGAAATTAAATATAGATAATCCCTGGTGATCCAGTGGTCCGCCCTCATGCCAATCACCAGTCCAATATCAATAAAGAAACTCTCTGGTGGTCTAGTGGCCCCACCTTGCCAATTGCCAGCCCAATACCAATAAAAATATTCCCTGGTTGTCTGTTGGTTTCCCCATCAGCCATAAATCATCTGTCTGTCACCTAGATATAAAATATAGATGATCTCGGATGGTCCCATGGTTTACCTCCCTCCAATCACCAGCCCAATATCAATAAAGATATTGCCTGATGGTCTAGTGCCTCCCCACCCATCGATGATCGCCACGTGATAACAAAAATATAAACTGTCCCTGGTGTCCATTAGTCCCCCCACCCAAAGCCCTGCCCAAAATAGAAATAGTATTTTCTGGTGGCTAGCAGTTCCTTCCCACATCTGCTCACCTGTCTGATGTTGCATTATATTCCCTGGTGTACAGTGTAACCCCCCATCCCAATCCCCTGTATAATCAATGTAATCATTTTCCTGGTGGTCTAGTGAACCCCCCTCCCTATCCCTGAGCTCCAGTAAGTTAACTAACATCTATTCCCTGGTGATCTAGTGCACCTCCCACCATTCCAGCCCAGTAGGTAGTGTCTCACAACCCTGCTCCCCCATCCCAAACCCAAGCATGTGACCAGCACAGCCCAACTCTCTCCACCATGGCTGGCCACTGGCTGAGCTGTCAGCGAGTACATACTGTATACAGTTTGCATTCATTGACAATGATTGACAACTTAGAGTGAGCTGTAATTTCATCAGCACATACTGTATACAGTATGTGCACATTGACAGCTCAGTTAGTGACCAGCCATTGTGGAGAGCGAGAAGAGCTGGGCTGGTCACAGGCTTGGGTTCAGGATGGGGGGAGCGGAATGGTAGGACACTATCTGCTGGGCTGTGAGGTGCTCCA
The DNA here is from genome assembly GCA_016271365.2 of Neoceratodus forsteri. NCBI lineage: Eukaryota > Metazoa > Chordata > Ceratodontiformes > Ceratodontidae > Neoceratodus > Neoceratodus forsteri. Next base: position 1,410,790,051 of record CM057452.1, read on the forward strand.
ATTCACCAGAGAATAGATGCAAGTTAACTTTCTGGGGCTTGGGGTTGGGGACAGGATTCACTAGACAACCCGGGAAGTAATTATATTGACTATACAGGGGATCAGGATTTGGGGTTACACTTGACACCAGAGAATATGATGCAACATCAGAGCAGGTGATTGGGTGGGGGGAGGGACCGCTTGCCACCATGGAATAATGTAGCCACCAGGGAATACTATCATTATTTCGGGCAGGGCATTGGGTGGGGGGGGGGACCACTGGACCCCAGGGATAGCTTATAGTTTTGTTATCAGGCAGCAATTGGTGACTGCTGGTGAGGCACTATACCACCAGGGAATATCTTTATTGATACTGGGCCACCAAACAGCAAGGAGGACCACTACACTACCAGAAATATCTTTATTGATATTGGGCTGACGATCAGCGAGGGCAGACCACTAGACCAAGAGGGAATATCTATATTTTATATTAGGCTAGTGATCGGCAGGGGAATGAGCCACTAGCCACTAGAGAAGATATATTTTAATATATGTAGGTGATAGGGATGGCGATCGGCCTGTGGAGGGACCACTAGCCACCAAGGAAGATGTGTTTTAATATATCTAGTTGATCAAGATGGTGATTGGTGGTGGGGGGCACTACCACCAGGGAATATACGTGGGATGAATCAGGCCAGTGATCGGTGCTGGTGGGGGGGGCAGGGGCTGCTGCAGTGCCTCCATTAACAACTAGGGTTGTGGAGATTAAAGCAAGATCTAGGTCAGCAGAAATTGCTTTGCACAATGGGGCTAAAAGGCCCTTGCATGGAGCAAATACTTTGCGAACCAGACATCCCGATATTCATATCCCTTTCCCCACATTTGTATTGTCGCCCCCTCCACACTTTGCCCTGGCGCAAACCCAGTTTAAGGGCGCAAACTGGGATTATGTGAATACCAACTTGGCACAAAACTCGGTCTGTGCCATGCAAACTGGGTTTGCACCAAGGCAAAGTTTTGTGAACCCAGCCCCAGAGATAGCTCAGGGGATATGGTAGTGAAGCCACAGTGTCAAGAGGTACAACTGTCAAAAAAGGAATATGGCTCACAGTACAGTATAAGAGAAAAAAAATGACTTTACCTTATGAGATGCAGGAAAAAGCACCAGTTATTAAAGCAAAATGTCAGAATTTTTCTGCGAAGCACTTCTGCTGGACTATGAAGTGATTTTTGCACAATAAAGCAGTTTACCATGCATCTCATGAGGTGCAATCATTTCATCCTCCTATACTGTAAGCCAGGCTCTTTTATTTTGACTGTTGTATTGAAAATCACCTGTTGGTCCAATAAAAGATATAATGCTATCTATCGAATGTGCTTATGCAAAGACAAAGTGGCTACAAACATTTTCACTGAAAAGTGAACTGATGCATATGCCTAGGATCTTGTGTCACTACTGTTTATCCTGTTTAAAGTGTTTACAATACCAATAAAAAAGGTAACCAACTGGCAGTTCATGTTATGAGCATACAATTGTTTTGTTGCAAAGGCTCGAAAAAAAGTAAGTGCATAAATTTGTCAGGGTTTGTTTATTTCATATTTTCACTGGACTAAGGTTTTGTGGAGAACTCCTTGACCTTTAGTCAGAGGTCCAGCATTGCTAGCAAAATTAATACCATATATAGAAATGCTTCACTGATGCAAAGAAATGAAAGTTGTAATCCATTGACTCCCAGTTTTAAACTAAGGCAGATTTAAATAACATGGAATGTGAAACTCAGCTGCATCTTCCAAATATCCCTGTGTAGAACAAATCAGATATAAAGATGGCTAAGACTGCCCATGCTGTGTGCATGGCATGGACTGCCAGTGTGAGCTGGGTTTACTAAACTATAAACTACTTTTTTGGTGTCAACTTGAACCCTAACTGGTGCATTAATGCAGTTTTTGCAAATAATTTTCTTTCTTTTTGAGGTAGTGGAATCGCATCCTCATCCATGCAGGTCCCTTTGGGACCTGTGTGAACAGATGTAAACATACCAGGCCCTCTGGGTCCTGTGTCAAGGGAAGAGTCCATCTGCCTGCAGAAATGCAGTAGGAAGTGGATGTGTTCTTTATTTAAATACTGCAATTTTTTTAAACAAAATATGTGTAACATTGAAATGAAATGCATTCCAAAACTGTAGAGTTGTGGGTTTGTGAGCCATTATTTTGAAGCTAGACATTAGCATTTTAAATAATCCCATAGGCTAAATCACACATTCGGTTTCTGATTAAAACAGTGATTCATGGTCCAGCTACATTACACAAAAGAGGAGGGCTCAGTAGTCTCAGTGGGAAACAAAGTGCTGTCAGGAACTCCAACAAATTAGAACACAATCATTGTTGTAAAGTTACAAAATGCTTTAATCGAAATAAAAATCAAAAACAAGCATACACTGTGAAAAAGACTTAAGGTGGAGCTTAGTTAGGGGGTGGGTACCTGAACTGCTCCCACACATTTTATACCCTAAGAGAGCACCTCTTCAAGAATAAATCTGGACTGGTGCCATCATGGTAGTAGTGGTGGGAATGAAACCCGACAGCAAGGTGCAAAACATACAAAGCAGATATAAAAACAATATTATTTTCAGCTTATGCTAACACACTTACTGAGATAAAATTCATGCAATATGTAGATGCAAATAACATCAGAGTAAATAAGCAGCATACAAGCAGAGGAAGCATAAATAAGAGGTGACTCATAGCCCATCATGCTGACAGTACACTAGATGCAAGTACAAAAAAGGTAAGTACATCTCTTGACCATGGGTAAAAGCATTGGTAAATAAGCAGAAATGAAAATGTGAATGCAGTGTTTGTACAGTGGTATATGCCATAATGCCTGCATCTATGCTCTTCATCATGTCTCCTACTCAGAAAGAAAGGACAGATATAAACCAGGCAGTTCCTTTAAAAAAGGAATTGCATTAAGGTGTGAGCAAAATTGCAAAGGAACTATGATGACATATGATGCTGTGCTCATGCAAGTATAATAGGACTTTTGCTTTACTGTTCTCTGAAAAACATTGCTTCAAAAATGAGAACAGGGTAAAAGGCAGATTGGGCAGAGGGGTAAATGTTGAGATGTGTAAGGCAAGTAAAGAGTTACAAGTGCTAGAGAAATGGGAAGGGAAAGAGAATGTGTTTGGGGTAGGAAGAAATAAGATGAGCAATGGTTAGGAGAGCAAGAACCCACCCAGTGGAATAAGTCATTGTGTGACACTAACCAGGTCACTTGATCATTGGGCTGCCTGAAGAGTCATCCTAATGTGCTCCAGTCCACCCAGCAGTAAAAATGGATAAAATAAGAACCACTGATTCATCTCTCTCTCCATCTCCTTTTTTAAGGGTCCTGCACATGAATTTTTAAATTTGTGTTCTGCCTTCACCAGGGTATGGTCAGGTACTCAGCTGCACATTGTGTTGCTTTTCCGATCAGTTGCTGGCATGCAGAACATGCAGTAACATTACTGTGTGGTATGTGGTCCTCCAATGTATTTCCCCTGATGTGTTGTCATTCAGAATATTTGTTTCCACTCTTATGTGGGCAATCCAAAGGTTGGGGCGGGGGAGAGATCAAGTAGGATCCACAGTGTGACTGTAGGTATGGAACATGGGCAGACCAGGTGGGCCAAGTGGTCCTTATCTGCTGTCAAATTCTATGTTTCTATGTTACTAAATGCGCACTAAAAATAGAAAATACAGTTAAAAATCAATGTTTTTACCTTCGGTTTTCTTCAGGAATTATCTAAAAGAGAAAAAAATATTAGGGGAGAAGTAAGGAGAAATAAGGGATATTTATGTGGGAAAAGAATAAAAGAGGAGACACTGGGAGAAAAAGTGATACTAGGCAAGGTAGGAAAAGAATCTGGAAAACAAAAAGGTGATGATGGGCATGACAAGGCATAGTAGGTGTGTATGAGCTGAGGAGTCCTCAAGTGGGGACTAATTAAAAATGCCTAGTAAGAAGGTTGGAATTTTAAAAAATGTAGGGAAAAGATACAGAGATGGAGACATCTGTGGAAAATGAAAATAGATGTGAACATATAGCTAGAATGCCCATGTGAGTAAGTCAACCCATCCACTCTCCCCACACACTCATGGAATGGGAGGGTGGGCTGGCATCCCCATACATGCAAGCGTACCATGCACATATGCAAACAAAGATATAGCAGGGGTGGGGTTAAAAAAGGCAGACTACAGTGGAAAACCATAAGGTAACTTGAAAGATGTTACTAGAAAATAAGTCTGTCATTTAAATCGGAGGGTGGCTGGGAGCCTAGGTGGATGATCAGGTTGGTTTTCATGTTTTTTCTTTGGTCAGCATCCCAGAAACCCTGCTGAAGGACACAGACAGAAAGATTATTGACACTGTGGTCCCTGGAGGTAAAGTGAGATACAATGGGTTTATCAGTGTCTTTGCTCTTGACTGCCCTGTAATGTTCTTTGAATTAGTCAGCCAGGCATCTGCCAGTTTCTCCAATGTAGATAGCTGCACACTTCCTGCAAAGAATACAGTATACCACATTAGCAGAATTCCATGAGAACTCCTTAGTGATGTGTAAAACACCCCCCGGGATATTGAATTTCAGTGACACTAGAACTACATTTGTGGATATAACAGCAAGTTCTGTTGCAAGCTTTAGTACCTGATAGGGAGAAATTGTTAGGGAGTATTAGTTGTAAACTCTGGGGTGCCTTAAGAAGCTATGCCAGTGCCGAGCTAGGATACTCGTTCCAAATATTAGATAAAACAAAAAAGGTAGCACTCAGGTTGAAACTGATGCACGTTTGATATCAAAAAAGTGAGTATTATTCAGATATGTTATTAGACACTGTAAAAACACTGGCGCTTTGACCACATTGGTCTTCCTCAGGGGGTATGTCAGAGACAAGACAAACCAATTACAATATATAGTGCTCACAATTATGGATAACAGGTGAAATGCTTCCCACGTGCCAATAAATATTAATTTATTTATTCATTATGAAAATGTGAAGTTCACCAATCAAATCAATATTCACCGCAGAGATAAATGCTTTTACAATATACAGCTATTTGATATTGTTTAATAAGAACCTCACGTTGAAAATTGTGCAATAAGTTACTGAACATCAATCAAACAGATCACATTGCACTAATGCAGCTAATAGTAAACAATCCACTCTAAATAAATGCCAGTGGGCAGACGATTAAGAAAGATTTAATACAGTACATCAGTTTAACTCATAAATAAGGCTTATAGTCAACCTCTTCATTAAGTCCTTTTGGTATCTCAAAAAACTAAAGATAAATACATAAATAAAATACAAACATAAATAAATATATCTATATCTCAATATTGAGGGTGACTATCAACTTAATTTCCTTTTAGAGCAAAAGCTCCTTATGGTTTTCAGCTTCTTACATGGTGGCACAGTACATGTTCAATCCCTGTAAACCTCAATAAATTAACATTTGAACTACGATGACTCTTGAAATGCAATCCAAAAGCATTTTTTTCATCTTTATTTATAATTGCCCTAAAATGTTTCCTGAATCCTTTTCTTTAAATGGTGAACTTTCTCCCCTATATAATATTTAAAACAAGTGCACCATGCTGCATAAACTATAAATGCAGCATTGAAGGTAATTAGATGTCTAATATCTACCCTGTTTTTCTTTAATAAAACATCTGCCTTCACTTACATATTTACAGCTAATGCAATTTTTGCACGCATTGAAAAAAACAAATGGGGGGGGCAGCTACGTTCTAGAAACTGTAGCAATGGGAAGTTTTTTGCTTATTTCAAAGTGACTGGATGTTAAAATATCTCCCAAGTTCTTACCTTTCCTAAATGTAACTCGTGGGCTTTTTTGAATGTTGGTTTTTAATACGTTATCAGCCTGTAAAATCAGCATTAGTTTGTGCACTAGTGCACCAACTTCACCAGCCAGCAAATTAAACTCCATTGAAAAAGTGATAAGTCTCCCTGAATTGTTAACTTCTTCTCCCATTTTGTATTTACTTATAAGTTTTAATAACTCATCCCTTGAAATGCCATGTGCCCTGTTCAAGGCTTGATCTAATGCAGATAAATCATAACCCATTATTAAATTGTTGTGTTAACTCATGTGCTTGTTCTTCAAAAAACAACTCAGTTCCTTTGCAGCCTAAAATACTGTCCATAAGGAATAGAATGCTTTAGATTTTTTGGATGAAAGCTCTTATAATGAAGCAAAGATTTACCGGCTGATAGCTTTCTAAAATTTTCTGACTGCACTCTGCAATTAGGGACAGACTGTAGGGTGAGATCCAGGAAGTTCACTTTATTAGAGTCACAGACACTTGTAAACTTAAGATTTAATGTATTCTGGTTAATATACTCCAAAAAATTCCTGTCTCACATCCAAAGCCCCCCCTCCCCAAATACTAAGTAAGTTAATAAATAAAACTTTATAGAGCACCTTTCCAGAACCAAGGTGCTTTACAATCATAAAATAACAGCACTTTACAACAATTTTAAATAGATCATGACATCCATAGACAGCTGCAGACTTTAAAAACTATCAGGAAATGCTAAACTAAACAGGTAGGTTTTAAACTCATATTTAAAACTTGAGACAGTCAGGCATTCCCTTAACCGATGAGGTAGAGAATTCCACAGGGTAGGGCCAGCAAAACAAAAAGCATGTGCACCTGATGTTTTTAACCAAACCCTGGGACTCTCTAGCAATCACTTGTTGGTGGATCAGAGTGGGCAGGAGGGAGTCAGAATATCTTGCAGGAAACAGGGTCGCTGTTTGTGTAGGGCTTTACAGGTCAGTAAACTGACCATAAAGGTGATTCGCCACTGTACAGGCAGTCAGTGCAGTTTGCACAGCACAGGTATAATATAACTAGTCCTGGATGTACCAGTCAAAAGCCTGGCCACTGCATTCTGCACTAGCTGCAAGCAATGGATATCAGCCCCTGGGAGCCCTAGGTAGAGGTCATTGCAGTAATCAAGGCGGGTGGTCACGAAGGCGTGAACCAATGTAGGAAGATCATCCAGAGGAACCAGGTGTTTCACCCAGGTGATATTCCTCAGATGATAAAATGAGGATTTGACAATGCCAGAAACCTGAGATGTCAGGATCAAACCATTATCAAAATTAATGTCCAGGTTACGCACCCGGTCTGAGGCAGTGAGCTGGACACCATCAAGCCATCAGCCCCTGAGGCCTGTCCAGCCCCCAAACCTGCCTTTGGATGACCTGGTTCCACAACCAGCACCTCTGTCTAGATTCAGCCTCAGCCAGCTGGTTCTCATCCAGTTCTTGATCTTGGCCAGATAGTTGTTAAGCACAGAGACTGCATCATCCTGTCTGGGCATAAAGGACATATACAGTTGAGTATCATCTGCATTTCAGTGAAAACTCAAACCGTTTCACCTAATGGCAGCATATACACTATGAACAACATGGATGACAATATGGAGCACTGTGGCACCCCTCAGGACAGGGGGAAGACATCAGAGGAATAAATTCCAGTGACAACCCTCTGAGACCTGTCCACAAGGAACAATCAAAACCATCTTAAGACTGTCCCAGACAGTCTACAGAGGAGCCGCAGGCACTCAAAAAGCACACCATGGTTCACAGTGTCAAATGCTGCTGAAAGGTCAAGAAGGACTAACATAGAATGAGCCTTTTGATCTCTTGCAATTAGGAGATCATTTTAAACCCAGACAAAGGCAGTCTCAGTGCTGTGTCCCTTCCTAAACCCAGACTGGAGAGCATTATAGAGATTGCGTGTTACAAGGTGATCATCCAGCTGCAATGCAACCACCTTCTCAATAACCTTACCCACAAAGGGTAGATTAGAGACAGGCCTGTAGTTAGCAAGACAGTCTGCATCCAAGGAGGATTTTTGGGGGAGTGGTCATATGACCACCTCCTTAAGGGTATCAGGAAAGACCCCCTTCTCCAAGGAAATCCAAACAATTTCAGAAAGTATCGGGCAGATGACATCTACGCAATCTACCAAGAGGCGTGTAGGGCCTGGATCCAAACTACAGCTGGTTGGTCGCAAAGTCTGGACAATCCTGAAAATGTCCATGAATTCCAGCTGGCTACAGTCAGTCCAGACAGAACGGGTGCTCATCACCTACTGCTAACCTCCACAATCCCTCATAGGGAGAGTCAGGCCAATATCAGACCTGATGTTAGCAACCTTATCTGCAAAGAATTGAGCAAGCTTGTCACACTTCATCTGTGAAAAATCTCTTCCAGACTGGAGACAGATTGGATTACGCAATCTGTCTACAGTCCAGAAGAGCTGAGCTGGTCGATTCTGTGCAGCAGCAATCTCCAGAGACAAAAATTCTGCCTTCTTATGGGTGATTGCTGATTGATAGGCCTTATAATGTTCCCTCAGTCTAAGTCTGTCAACCTCCAGGCTGACCTCCACCAGGCTCTCTCTAGCCTTCAACCTACTCTTCTCAGCTCCTTCAAGGACCCATCAAACCAAGGGGCCCTTGGGCAAAGGGTAAGTGGTTGAACATGAACAGGAGCAATTGAGTCCAAGGCATCCCCCACCACCTTATTATTCCCTGGAATCAAGCATTCACTCGACAAACCCGATAGGTCCAGCACCACCACTGATAGACCCTCTGGGGTAACCGCCCTTAAAGATTGTTATTGGACCATCTCTGTAGGGTCAGGCCCATTGGGGGCACCCTGAAACTGAACCTTATGGTGTGATGGTCTGAACAACTGACTGGTTCCATCCCCAGGTCCATGCTCTCCATCCACAGGAGAAACACAAGATCCAATGAGTGATCCCCTATATGGGTAGTGGAGGTAGGTACGGGGTCATAATGTTGCAAGGCATTATGCTGCATCAATATACCATGCTGCCAATACAGCGCAATTTATTGCCAGCAGAATATGTTTTTTTTTTTGCAGTGTGGTCCACACTCTACACACCCCATATTGGGGTCTGTGCCCCCAAACACCCCCAACTAAAATATCTAACTCTTGGCGGGGGGGGGTTAACAGTGAATATCATACAAAGTGCAAAAAATGTAAAAATCCATGAGTCTGGGACTGGGAATCGAAACCTGGTCCCAAATGCACTGCTTGTCTCCCTTGCTGCCAGTGGTTCATCCCATTGAGCCACAGCAGCTGATTGGCAGACCCTCATCCCAGTAGGATCCTTATCCTGTACAGGGAACAGTGAGAGGGTGCACTACCGTGCATACATACTTTCATGGTTTTGCACCCTCTCGCTCTTCCCTACTGCACTATTCCTACTATGCAGTCATGTCGTGCACTGTAAAGCATACAACATGTTGACCTGGTAGGGCAGAGGAAACCACCTGTGTAAGGCCCATCATAGTCATGAGCTGGAGGAGATTTTGACCAAATTGCATGAGTTCATCGTTGACCCATACACAGAATATCATTGATAAAACAACCCCAGAACTGGATATGTGGCATAAATCTAATTTGAAAAATCTACCAGTCACCCAATGAGCCCATATAAAAATTTGCATAGGTGGGAGCTACTGTTGCTCCCATTGCTCTCCCACATCGTTGAAAATGAATGTCCCCATTAAAAGTCAAAAAACTTATGATATAAAATTAATTTAAGTGCCACCAAAATAAAATCCACATGGGGATCACGTGATGCAGGATACCGAGTAGAAGCTCCTCTGCATAGCTCCAACCTCCTAATCACAAATAATCTCTACTTTGGTCATAATTTCTTCCTAAAAACCAGAAAGTTTATAAATTATCACCTTCTTAATATCTTGGGCTCCTGTTTGCTTGTTGCCAGTGACTATGGAGGTTTATATGAAGAAGCCTCCACAGAAGCATATACTGCTGGTCACTCCAGAGAAGGCCCCGAAAAAATCGAGGGCCTCGAGTGTTGTGGATAAGCCAGAGCTTCAAAGCCTGATCTCTGAGCAAGAGCCCCTAACTCTGAACAGATTTTTGGAAGAATTCAAACCCTTCTGGGAAGAAATTAAAGAAATCTCAGCTGAAATTAAATCCCTTTCTAAAAAACTTGAGGAGATCACGATGAAAACCTCAGATAATGCAGCCTGTATCTTATCCCTTGAGAAGCAAGTGGAAAAAATCGATCCCAGTCTAGTAGTCATGAGGCAAAAGATTTCTAGCTTGAAAGCTAAGTTGGAAGATTTGGAGAGCCGCAGCCGAAGAAATAATGTTGTTATCCTAGGCCTTCCAGAAGGAGAAGAAGGCCTGAATATGCTGGGGTTTGTGCAGAAGCTGATTGAAAAGATCGCCGGTCCCTCTCCCTATGGGGCTAACTACATCATTGAAAGGGCGCATAGGTCCTTGTGACACAAGCCATCCCCAGGAGCAGTGCCACGTTCCATTATTTGCCACTTTTTAAATTACCTAGAGCGACAGCACTTTCTGGGAAAAGTGAGAGAGTTACAAGAAGTGAAATAGGAAAATACCAGGCTTAGAATTGCACAAGATCTGCCGGGGTCGGTCAGGGCAAAGCGTACTGCTTTTCATCCTATTGTATCAAAAATTATAGCTGCAGGCCTTCGCTTCAAAATGGGGTATCCAGCTAGGCTACAAGTTCTAATGGACGGTACCTGGTTAGCATATGAGAATCCTGAAGCTGTTCTCTCGGGATTGAAGGCTGCTCTACCTGATCTGTTTCGGGACACCTGATCTGGCTGGTCGGTCTTACCCAACCCGGTTTTGGAAAAGAGAAGAACTCTTTCAAATTGTTATACCAAAAGAGGACTGAGTACTAGTTTGGTTTTGTGGACTCTCGAATTTTGTAACGGAGGGAACTATCTTCAGCAGAGTCTTGACCTTTTGTATTTTCCATCTCAGCGTTCAGTGTTTTGGAGCATCCTCGCATCTCGGGACTTTCTCTCTGGGGGGGTAGTGTTTTGTCTGGGAAGTGCTCCCTTTCTATTCACACAGATCACATTTTCCAGTTTTTCATTTCCAGGGACACTTAATTATCTCACATGATATGGTTAATATGACGAAAACCCTCAAGTTGGATGTTTTTGATTATTGGGGCATGGTTCGAGAGAGTGTCCTTTTGGTTTCAATGTTTTTTGGATAATATCACTAAAGAGTGCTTTTGCTCTAATTTTGATGGTTCAACCCCCCCTTTATCTATTTGTTTCTGGAATCTATTTCTATCGGGTATAGATAGCAGTGGGGGCTTGGCCGCAGATGGAGGCCCCCTACTTGGGAGCATTTAGTTTACTAGTGAATTTATGTTTCGGGGAAAGTTTTCAATTTTATTAATGGCAGCAGTTATGAGAGCATATTTGGCGAGTGTGCCTTACATCATGTACTTTCTGTTTTTTCTCAGGAATTTGGGGTTTTCTGGATTGCTCCCAGGTAGGGGTTGCTCTCTTCTCTATTTCTCGTTCTTGTCATTTTTTTTCTGGATTTCAGGAGTCCAGTGCTTACCTATCTTTATCTACATTACCTTTATCTTTGATGTAATGTTATTGATCACTGTTTCTATAAGAAGGTTTACATTCTAAGGCGGGGTTTTTGGGTACATGCGTGGGAGGCTGGAGGGGGAGAAGGGAAGCGGTATTGTGCTGAACATTGCTCAGGACAGTTGGGGGAAGGGGAGGGTGATATTGTGTTCAGGTTTATCATATTACTTGTTAGTTAGAAAGGGATGGAATATTTTGTGGGGTGGGGGTGGTGGGTGGGAGGAAAGTTGATACTCGGGTGGGAAGGGTATACAGCAGCAAACAGGGGTTTGGGTCATTTAAGTCTGATTATTGTAATTCCTGGATTTCATATAATGTACTTTCTCTTTTTCTGTTTAGACGGCCAGTAGTATAAACATTGCTACATGGAATGTGAAGGGGATAAGGAAAAGAGTTAAACAATACCAAGTGTTAAAACACTTAAGTTTATTATCTTCTCAGATTACATTCCTGCAAGAATCTCATTTACTGGAAAGTGAATCTCTGCAACTTAGGAGGCAACAAATTGGGCAGGTGTTTAATGCCTCAGGGTCCACTAATAGCTGCAGGGTTATGATTCTAATTAATAGAGATATTCCCTTTATTTCCAAACAAGTTTTCAGGGACCCGGATGGCAGATATGTCCTAGTTCAAGGGAGTCTCTGGTCTATGCCGATTTTACTTGGTAGCATTTATGGGCCTAACGCAGATGATCCGGGCTTTTACATGAAGCTTATCTCCATACTCCTTCCCATGCTTCCCATTGGTATAATAATAGGTGGGGACTTCAATCTGGTTCTTGATCCTGAAGTAGACTGGTCCGGTACTGGGTTGAGGGGCTTGACGCCTGGACAGAGGGCCCTCCGAGATTTTCTGGACCAGTGCGGACTGTGCGATGTGTGGTGTGTGTTACACCCTAAGGATAGGGAGAACCCAGTCTTGCATTGACTGTCTTTTCCTCTCTCAGGCCCTTTTTCGGGGGATCCTAACTACCTTGATCCAGCCAGGTCCAGTGTCTGATCACTCTTTGGTAACTTCTAAGCTGGCCTTCCTTAACATTCCCCATAAAGAAACCCGATGGAAATTAAATGGTCAATTGCTCTAAGACACTAAATACTGTGATCTAATAAAGGAGCAGATTGATTTCTTTTTTCCACTAATTCCTCTGAGGATACGACACCTGATATTTTGTGGGGTGCTTTCAAATCATACATGAGAGGGTCATTATTAGTTTAGCTACAAAAAGGAAAAAGACTTGAGAGGCAGAATTACTAGCTTCATTATCTCTAATTAGGTCTTTAGAAACCAGATTATCCTCTAATGCCTTGGAAGAGGATATGAGGAGGCTCTTGGTAGCTAAAGATAAATATTTAGATCTATTGAGGGAAAAAGCAGAATTATCTATTATTTGTACCAAAACAAACTATACCAATCAGGGGGAAAAGGTGGGTTGCTTGCTAGCCTTAAGGTTAAAGCAGCAAGAATCAGCTAGATTTATACCTCCAATTAGGGCCCAGGCAGATGGATCCTTGAAGGTATCCCCGTCTGAGGTCGTGCAAGAGTTTGCCTCTTACTATGAAGATTTATATAGGGATATGGACAACCCTCCTTCCTTAGTAGAGCTTGAGGCCTACCTGAGGGATTCCTCTCTACCTTCTCTATCAGAATCGCAGAGGAATTTTTTATCCTCACCAATATCGTTAGAGGAAATTTCAGAGGTCATTGGGGCTTTGCCCTCAGATAAGGTCCCAGGACCAGACGGTTTTTCCCTTTATTTTATAAAACTTTTCAATCACAATTATTGCCAGTTCTCCACCGGTTGTACTGTCACATTCTTTCTGGTGCAAAAATAGATACACATTTGTTTGAGGCCCTGATTGTACTTCTCCCTAAGCCCAATAAAGATCCGGAATTAGTGCAAAGCTACAGACCAATCTCCTTATTGAATCAAGATGTTAAAATTCTCTCTAAGATATTGGCTGATAGAATAACACAAGTTCTTCCTGACCTGATTAGTATGTCTCAGGTAGGGTTTATGAGGGGACGTTCATCAGCTGACCATCTATGTACTCTCTCACACATAGTCTCGGTGTCCAGGGATGCTGCCTTTCCTGCTGGATTGGTCTCCTTGGACGCTGAGAAAGCATTTGACTGTGTCAATTGGAATTTCCTGTTTCAGGCCCTTAAAGTATTTGGTTTTCCGGCTAAGTTTATAGAGTGGATTCAGGCCTTATATCAAACTCCATCTGCCAGAGTCTCTGGCAACGGAGCATTTTCCAAACCCTCTCCTTTGTCTTCCAGCACCTGGCAGGGCAGCCCTCTCCCCCCTTTTATTTAATTTATACTTAGAGCCTCTTATCCGAAACATTTTCAATAATCCGGAGATAAGCAGTATCCCGATTGGCAATCAGGTGGTGAAGATCACAGCTTACGCTGATGATCTCCTTCTTCATTTATCTCATCCAAAAACTTCAATTCCTGTCATGTTGAGAGAAATCGGCAAGTTCAGTGCTCTCTCAAATTATAAGTTGAATATAAATAAATCCTCCATTTTCCCTCTTAATCATAAGGTTTTTAAAAATGATTTGTTGTCTTTCAGTCTCGGTTGGTCTCCACGTGTTCTCAGATACCTTGGCATTAATTTGACGCATAACCCCTCCTCCTGGTTTAAGGAAAATTTGGACCCTCTCTCTCAAGTGATAGTTCAGGATCTCAATAGATGGTACAAACTCCCTCTCTCTCTCTCTCTTTGGGGTCGCATTAATATTATTAAAATGAATGTTTTCCCAATTTGTTTTATCCTCTCTCACTTCTTAACTCCTTTACATCGTTATCATGGTTTCATAAAATGCATGGAATTTTCACAAATTTCATCTGGTCTAATAAACAAGCCAGGTTAGCATATTACAAACTAGCTGCTCAAAAACTAGATGGAGGACTACAAATCCCCCTTCTAGCAATTTATTATTGGGCTAGACATATTGCAAAATATTTGCGGTGGGTTAATCCGGGTCCGGAATATTTAAGACCGGTCTAGCTCAAAATCGAGTTAGACTCTATTCAGTCTGAGAATATTGACCCCCAGAAAATGTTCTATCTTAAAATTGCCTTCCTTCCAGACACTATTAGTTGTCCCATTATCTGAACATCCCTCAGATTTCACACGCAGCTTTGTTCATTTCTGTGGTATTCCCCAGAAATGGACCTGTCCCAGTCCATTTGGAATTCCCCATCTTTCTCAATAAACAAAAAGATGATATCTCGTAAATGGTTGCCTTAGATCGGGGATGGGATAATTTCTACTTTTCTGGATGACGCAGGGGAATGGCTCTCAGTTTCTAATATAATTTGCAAGTTTGATATCCCGTTAACTTTTTACTTCAGGGTGGCCCAATTGAAACATCTACTCTCCACAATATTTGGTAATATCCCTCCTCGTCCACCTGCTTTTCTGTTGTATCGGATCTCTCCCCTTTATTGGGGTCACCAGGTGCTATTTCTAAAATATATTGTGTCCTATGTAGTGGAAATATGGGAGACCTGAAGGCCCCACTAGGCTCTGGGTTTCTTTTTTTCCTCAATATACTCCTAACTGGTCAGCTTTATGGAAGTACTGCCATAAATATGTTTCTCAGGATAGACTCCGCCTTATGCAATACCATATATTGCATAACATGTATGATACCCCTGTGAAGCTAAGGAAATGGGGTCTTATAAGTTTGGGGGCCTGTACCAGAGGATGTCAAGAGGAAGGTACTCTTCTTCACGTCTTTTGGTCATGCCCGAAGATAAAGCCATTATGGATGGCCATACAGAATAACTTAGACACCATACTGGGTTTGTAGGAATACTTCACCCCAGACGTATGTTTGTTGGGTGATTTATCCTCTATCAAGGTTAGAATCAGAAGGTTTCATATTTCCATGATTGCACTATCTGTTAAGAAAATTGTGTTACGGCATTGGAGGGATACATTAAGCCCAACATATCAGGAATGGGTTAATGAAATGTTGGCTAACTTATGTAATGAGAAAGCGATAGCAAGCCTTCACAATAAGTTGCAGTGGTACAAGAATACTTGGGATCCCCTTCACATGTTAATTATGGTCAGAGCTGCTAAATGAATCTGTATATTCAATGCTTTTTGATTTGTGATACTATATTGTATTTTTCTATTTTTGTAAGTAACTTGCTGCTGTATGGGGTGGGGAGGGATGGGGACATCTCATGTATTATTTTGTGTATAAGCACTGTATATGGTACTTCTCTGTCCCCTGTATTAGTAAAAAAATGTACCAATAAAATATGAATTATAAAAAAAAAAAAATCCACATTTTTGATCAACTGACTCAAAGGATAGCTGACAGCATCCAATCCCAGTTTAAGGGGTAAACTAGTGCACAATTTGGATACATCTATTGTAATCCAAAATAAATCGTTCCTCCATATAAAATTATCAAACTTTTGTAAAACATGCATGCAATCTGTTAAATATGACGGGAGGGTTAACACAAATGGCTATAAGTAGAAATCCACCAGCTTATATGAGTTGTAAATAACTGAATTTATTCCTGAAATAATAGGTCTTAATGGTGGATTGTTTAGATCCTTGTGTGTCTTCGGAACCGCATACAAGGTGGGCATAACTGGAAAGTCAATTTTAATAAATTCTGCCTCCTTGGGTGTAATCCATCCCCTGCACTCAGCCAGGTCCACAAGGTCAAACAATTCCAAAAGTACACTACTGGTTGGATCTCTAGTCACCCTTTCATATTCATCTGGATTGCTAAGCCAGTTTCAAACTGAATGCCACCTTTTTTGTAATGTTAGGCATGTGCAGTCTGCTTCATGCTGGGAGATTCTGCAGGTTGGGTGGCTGTCAGTAGGAGGCAATAGCTGTTTCTTTAAAGAAAGCTTCAATATTATGGTCAGTTTGGAGAACAGGGAAGTTCCTAGTGGTGATCCTGTGAAGATAAGGTTACTGTGATGGAAGGGAAGCACTAGTGGAATGCATTGTTGCTGTTGTTGCATGACAGTATCCCTCCTACAAGGGTTAAGATTACGGTGCATATTACTGACACAGCAGATTGCTCTGTCCACTGTGCTTTTGGGGTATGCTATCCCCTCTAATAAAGAAACTATGCATTATTTGAGCCTGCTCAGCAAAATTGTCTTCTTCACTGAATAACCTGAGAAGTCTAAGAAACTGCAAATATGGCAAACCATTCTTAATAAGTTTAGGATGGAAGGAACTGTTGAGGATTAAGTCACATGAGTCAGTGGGTTTGTAATAAACTGAAGTCTTTAGACCAGTGCTCTGCACCGACAATTTGATCTCTAGAAAAGGCAGTTTGGGGGAGGATACTTTGACAGTGTACTGAAGGGATGAGCAGTGGTAGACGTGTCCAAGAAGATTTGGAGGTTTTCCCTGGAGCAGAAGGTGGCTCCCACACAGTCATCTATGCAGTGTTTGTAGAGTTCAGGTACAGTCCCTATGAGGGAAAGAAAGAACTGTTCCTCAACCCAACCAACAAACATAGGCAAAGTTGGGACCCATCATGGTACCCATGGCAACCGAGCTGCACAAACAATCCATCAATTCTCGTGATGTTCCCACTGCAGCTCACCATACTATACCTGCTCATACCCTTAGCAGCCCTCCCTTTCACCTCCCTCCCACAGCCACAACCACACACCAAACTCTCAGGTAGCAAAGCATCTCCACTTCCCTACCAGGCCACCACCAGCACAGAGCTGCCATCTCAACATCTCCTGGTAAACTGGGATACCGGTGCTGTTATCCTGCCACCCTCTTTCCACGCTGGACAAATAGCACTACACTTTTCCTATCCTATTAAATCTCAGAAACCCTCCTAGCCACTCCATGCCCTCCGTAAGTCACAAGGGCTCTAGCCCAAAATCAAACTGCTTCATTCACTGCTGCTGCTTCTTGCAGGAGACGTTGAGCATAACCCTGGCCTATCTCACCCCAACCCCTCCCCAAACCCTAATCTACCTAGGGATCTTAAATGAATGCATCTGAACATATGCAGCATATTGAGCAAGATCACTCTCCTCCAACCCAATTGCCTTTACACTGCACCAAGATATTCTGATCATAACCGAAACATGGCTCTAGCCCCCTAATTCGGATGCATAATTAATAATCCCTTGCTATACACTAATCTGGCATTACTGCCAGGGAAACAAAAGGGGCAGCGGCATTGTCATGTTCATCACTGATCACCTTCGATTCACCCCATCCAGCTCTCCATGCCCACGCTTTCAATAGACTCACTGCTGATTAAGCTCTCACTCCCACACTCAATCCCTATTTATGTAGCTGGGTCCTACTGTGCCCCCGACACTCCTATGCCTCTCATAATGGCCCAACTGAGCACCCTTAAACAGATAGGCTGTCTGGGAGAAGTTCTTATCCTTGGAGACTTCAACTCTAACTGGCTCTCCAGCACAAGCTTCAAGCTTCAGTGCCATGTAGCTGCACTAAATCTGTGCCAGCAAATTTTGGAACCAACACATTTGAATCACAATTCCCTAAACCGCTCCCTACTAAATTGGGTACTTACCACACACCTGCACCGCATTCTTCACTCAGGACTCCTCCCATACTCACTAAGTGACCACCACATGATCTATGTGGTAAGGAGAAAATTCAGGCCCAAAAGCTCCCCCAGTATATTGCTCACCAGGTCCTACAAATCCCTAGACCTCTCAGGTCTACTATGATCTGTCCAACTTGGACTTGTCCTTCATCCCTCAGGCCTCCTCCATTGACACTGCTCTTGACCTTTTCAAGTCTAATTTCTTTGCTGTTTGGAACCACCATGCACCGCTGAGAAGGACCCGTGTCAGAGGTGCCCACCTGCCCTAGATCACAGACAATATTATTGACCAGCTACATGCCAGGGACTGAGCATGGAAAGCCTATAAGGCCTTCATACCCTGGAAGCACTCCAGTTCTACTGAACACTCTGCAACTCCTGCACTAGGCTTCTAAGGCAGGCCAAAGCAAGCTATTTCAAGGCCTCTTTTCACTCTAACCTAAATCACCCTGTGAAATTCTGGAAATCTATCAAATTGCTTCTCACTCCCCCGGCCCAGCCTCCCACCTCTGCCCTAAATGTTGATGGCTCCACCATCACTGACCTAGGTGAAGTGGCCTTGGTCTTTAACACCTTTTTCACCAGCTGCGTGGCCTCTCTCCTATCCTCACTCCCCCAATCTCAACCTAGCCCACCCACTCCCACTCCTCACACACCCCCGGGCTTTGCCTTTTGCATTGTTGCACCTACAGAAGTGCTAAAAGCTCTTCGGGCACTTAACCCCAGCAAAGGTAAATGTCCCTTGGGTCTGGACTCCAAAATGCTTTACCTATCTGCCCCTGCCATCACCTCCCCATTGACCGCTCTCCTCAATCTCTCTTTCTCACTTGCTTCAGTACCATCTGACTGGAAAAGTGCTACTGTTATCCACCTCCCTAAAGGGTGTGACCTCTCTACTCCGAGCAGCTACTGCCCCATCTCCGTACCCCCAATCCTGGCCAAAATCCAAGAGCGGCTTGTGCTAGATCAGCTCTTCTCTTTTCTCAATGCCTCTTCCTTCTTCACACTCTACCAATTGGGATTCAGGAAGATGCATTCCACCATGACTTCCCTCCTCAGGCTCACTGACACTGTCCTCACGGTTATGAATCACAGGCACATCTCCTCAGCTATCTTTGTAGACCTCGCCAAAGAGTTCAACATCATCTCCCACACCCTTCTATTATCCAGACTTGCCCAGGCAGGTCTCTTGAGTACTTGCACCAAATAGTTCAATTCCTACTTAACAGGCAGATCCCAATCTGTTAGAATCAGTCATCATACCTCAGTCCAACTCTCTGTAACCTCAGCGGTCCCCCAAGGCTCGGTACTTGGCCCAATCCTGGCGTCCATTTTTCTGAATGACCTGCCCTCTGTATGCCAAAACACATCCATTCATATGTATGCCGATGACACTGCACTGTATGCCTCTGGTCCCTCACCCTCTGAAGTGACCTCTAGACTGCAGGATGACTTCAATGCTGTCCAGCTTTGGTTTCAATCAAACCAGCTCTTTCTCAATCCCCAAAAAACTTTCTCTCTAACCTTTGGTACTAGTCAGAGGGTCAGAGGCTCGCCTGGCTCCCCACAACCTCCACTTATCATTCTATTGATAGGACTCCTTAGGAGGCCTGCACCTCCTCCTCCTCCTTCCAGTACATTGGGGTCTGGCTTGACCAGCACCTCGACTTCTCAGCTCATATTGACTCAATACACAAGAAACTTCACCCCAAGCTGGGCGCATTATATTGCAACAAAGGCTGCTTATCCCTGGCAACTCACAAAGCAATCCTACAATAAATGATTCTCCCTACAATTGACTATGGTGACATAGTTTACAGCACCACCCCCAATTCCACCCTCGCAAAACTTGACCCCCTCTTCCATTCCTTCTGCCATTTTGCCTTGGACTGAACTCCCTCTGCACACCACTGCAACCTCTATAAGATGCTAGACCTCCCCTTGCTACAAGATCGAAGACTTACCCACTGTGTGAGGATAACAGCAAAATTCTGGACACAGTCCCTCCCCTCCTACCTACCGCCTGCCTTTGCAGTTTAACCCCCCTTGGTGTATTCTCTCAGAAACACTGACTCCCAGTTACTGCATGTCCCACTCATGTCCACAGCCAAAGGTCAGGCCTCATTCATCTACCACATGCCTAAACTTTGGAATGCTTTGCTGGCTGACATTAGGCACACAGACAACCCTCAGTGGCTAAACCAGCTCCTCAAGTCATTCTTTCCCTCTCCTGCTCATGCAGTCCTCTCCACAGGAATGCCATATATCCCCCCTCCCATACTTTACCTTTCCACTTTGGCTCATCACCAACCACCATGTTCCAGGCCCAAGACCAGTTTCTGGGGAAAATCCAGCCTGTAGCACCTGCCATAATCATAAATGTCCTTCCAGCATTACTTATATCACTCAAATTGCTTAGTTGGTTTGTGGGCACACCGGAATTGTTAATAGTTAGGTGCTCTGTTAGCTGTTGCCTTAGGCACCAACGGTACTAGCTCTGTTATGACTTTGTATAATCCTGTTATTTTCTGCACTGTAAATTATCTATACTGTAATTCATGTGTCTCAATGCTGTTCTTGTACTCTCCCCCTCTCCCCAGGACACATCTGGAATCAAGCGGCACTCCGCTCAGTATGCCTTCCTGGTGAAACTCTCAAATAAATATAATAAATAAATACATCCCAGTATCCCCCAGCCCTCTCTTCTGCCTTCTCACATTGTTTGCTAACCTTAAGGTCATCTGATATGATTACCCCCAGGTCCCTTTCTATTTTTGTTGTTGTTACTTCCCCACCACCATTGTGTAATCTTCCCCTGGGTTTTTGTTTCCCAGGTGCAACATTTTGCACTTTTTTGAATTGAATCCAAGCTGCCATACTTCTGACCATTCCTCCAACCTTACCAAGTCCCTTCTTATCCTTTCCATGCCTCCTTGTGTATCAACCTTGTTGCAGATCTTTGTGTCATCCACAAAGAGGCATATTTTTCCTTCCCGTCCCTCTGCAATGTCACTTATAAAGACATTAAAAGGGATTGGACCCAGTACTGAACCCTGCGGTACCCCACTAGTAACAACCCCTCTTTCTTCAGAGTGGACTCCATTTACAATTACCTTCTGTGTCCTGTTGTCCAGCCAATGTTTTACCCAGACTACCACCCTGGGACCCACTCCCAGGCCGGTTAATTTGATTATTAATCTTTTGTGTGGGACTGTGTCAAATGCCTTGCTAAAGTCTAGGTAGGCCATGTCCACAGCCCTTCCCTGGTCTACTACTTTGGTCACCCTTTCAAAGAAATCAATTAGATTCATCTGACATGACCTTCCCACTGTGAACTTATGCTGCCTTGGGTCCTGAGCCCCACTGGCTTCTAGGCACTCAACAATTCTTTCTTTCAGAAGTGATTCCAGCACTTTCCCTACCACAGAAGTGAAGATGACAGATCTGTAGTTTCCTGCCTCTGTCTTGCTCCCACTTTTGTGAAGAGAAATCACATCTGCCTTCCTCCAGTCCTCAGGTACCACACCATTCTCCCATGATTTGTTAAAAAGGGTAGTCAGTGGTGTCACTAGTTCTCCCCTTAATTCTTTTGGAATTCTGGGGTGAATTTCATCAGGCCCTGCTGCTTTGTCCACCTTCAGTTTTAGAAGTTCTTTCAGAACCCTTTCTTCTGTGAAAGGACTGGGATCGACCCCCCCCATCCAGAGTGCTTCTGTTAATTGGATTAGGCACCCCCCTCCTCCTCTTCTGTAAATATTGAGCAGTAGTATTCATTCAGTATCTCTGCTTTTTCACTGTCCCTGTCTGCCCACCCACTGTCCATTCTGTTCAGCCTCACTATCCCACCCTTTGTCTTTCAATGCTCCCTGATGTACCTATAAAAGGTTTTATCCCCCTTCTTAACTGAGTTGGCTATCTTTTCCTCAGCTTGAGCCTTTCCTATTCTGACTTCCTTCCCTGCTTCCTTCTGCCTTAACTGGTACAGTTCTCTGTCCTGCTCCTTCTGTGTTTCCTTATACTTCCTAAATGCTATCTTTTTCTCCCTAACCTTCCCCGCCATCTCTTTTGAGAACCATAGTGACTTTTTCTTTCATTTTAATTTGTTTATTTGTTTCACACAAAGGCTTGTTGCCTCTGTGATGGCAGTTTTGATGTTTCCCTATTGTTGCTCTGCCCCTCCTTCTAGCCTGTTTGTTAGTGCTTTTCTAAGGCACTCTCCCATCTTGCCAAAGTCAGCCCTCCTGATGTCCAGTACCCTCACTTTTGTATGGCTTGACTCTGTAGCTGAGTTTATTGTGAACCACACTGTTTGTTGTTCACTTGTTCCCAGATGACTACCCACTTCTAGATCTGAGATCCTCTCAATGAGTGGTCTCATGAGGCTCTCCAGAAATGCTGAGATGTGGGATGTGGAACAGGAGTAGTCAGGCACAAGAGGACATCAGGGGTTACCTGTTTTGTGGATTTTGGGAAGGAGATAAAACCCGGATGCCTGAGGGTGCTGAACTATGAGTCTCTTGCCGTAGGAAATGAGTTCTTTGTTTTAAATAGCAGAGGTGATGGTGGTGGCAACCTTTGTCTGTTAGTCAGCAGTGGGGTCCTGTGGAAGAGAAAAATAAAACCTGCTGTTGGAGAGTTGCTGTGTGGCATCAGTGATGTATATCTCTTTTTGCCAGACCACAACAGTTCCCCCCCGCAACTGCTGGTTTAATAACAATGTCATTCCTGTGTTGCAGAGATCTGAGTGCTGCAAGTTCACCAGCTGTGTGGATAATAGAGATATGCCTACATGGAAAACTGAAGTTAGTGGTGTCTTTCATACATTGGTTACAAGATAATCAACAGCAGCAATACATCCTGGAGGGGGAATCTATGCACTGTGTTGTGTATTGATGTCATTGATTATTCTAGTAATACTGTCTTCATCATCTGCAGGAAGAGGATTCTCATTAGAAAAATTAGCTGTAAGGCAAACTCTATTGTAGAAGCACTGCAGATCAACTTGAACCTGGGGTACATCGAGATGTCTCGGTGTGGTCAGGAAAAGAGACCCTTGCTAAGAGGAGATACCTCATCTTGTGTCAAGAGAAAGTCTGAAGAAATGCAAAAATGTGTGTATGTGGGGAATGGGCATACTCACGTGGACATTCCAGCTATGTGTGCACATCTATTTTCATTTTACACAGATGTGTCCATCCTGTTTCCTTCCCCCACATTTGTCACCTTTCAGCTTTCTTACTAGGCTCTGTTAATTATTCCCCACTTGAGGGCCCCTTGACTCATTCACTTCTACCATGCTTAATCATACCCAGCACCCCCTTTTTGTTTCCTAGATTCTTTTCTGAATTTGCCTATTAGCACTTTTTCTCCCAGAGCCTCCTCCTTTGTTCTTTTCCCACATGTATATCCATTATTTCCCCTTACTGTTCCACTAACTCTTTTTTTTCTCTTTTAGATAATTCTTGCAGAAGTCATAAAGTCAAAATGTAAATTTTAACTTATTTTTTTATTTTCAGCGTGCATTTAATATTACCATTTTGTTTTGTTTTCAGACCACATGTTGACGCAGCACCTTATTTTTTTTGTTATTACATTTTATGTTCTGAGTCTGATCATTATTCATTAAGGCAGTATCTAATTGTCCTGGCTCTGGGCTTTTTCATTTGCATCAGATCTCTCATGAACCACAAAAGCACAAAAAGCCATCTCTGAAATTTTCGGTCCCCATAGATTCAAACTGAATCATAGTGATGAGATCAGTGCCTTGTCAAGGCAACTCCAACATCACCGGACCAATGGTTCCTGGAATTATTTGCATATAAATGAAATATTGTGTTATATTTTGGGTTTGGGGAAATGAGTGGCCTGATAGGATACAAAATTGATATGGTTAAATAGTATGTGGTATTTATATTTGCATCTTACACATCATTAAAAATGTTAAAGACACTAGGCAGCATATGTGTGTGTGTGGGGGAGTCCTCATTTGGGTGACTGCAGCAGAAGTACCAGTGTTTGATAGGGTGATATCTTCATGGAAGGAAACTTCTTCTTGGGACTCGTATGGTCCCTCTTGCTGTGAATTCAGAGTGGTTAATGTGGTATCGTTGACCCCTCGAGGTGCTCCTATTATGGTGAACAGGTACTCTAGTGTTATATTGCACTGTTTAAGTAATCATCAGGTGTGCTGAGCTGAGATCAAGGAGCAGCTCTGTTGTGTTTTACCAGGTTATCCTGGTTTCTCTAGTTTTCTCTTTCTACGTTGCACCTATATACTGTTCTGCTGTCATGTATACAACATCTGGATTGTATACTTCTTGTTGATGAGCTATGGCTTAAACAATAAAGACTCTAGATGGAGAGACTGGGATAAAATGTTTTGAATGTCACATGTATAATATTTCATCGGGGCTAACAGTTCAACATAATTATGTCTGTACCAAATGTGTAGAAAATGCTTCTTTGCATTAAGAAATGTCCTTATTTGATTCCAGACTATTGTCCTTAGAACACAGTCAGAAATAAATGACAGCTAGGTTTGTAGCACTTGGACCATCCTCTGAGTGTAGCACTTTTCCTGTCTCTACCCAGTTTGATGTGGTCATTCCTACACAGCAAAACTCTGCACTAGAACATTGTACACCTCCTGATGGCACTTTGGTACCCAATTGTAGCATCACAAGTAGTAATGCTAAATCCTCTGACTTCTGTAATAAAAAACTCCATAGGGATGATGACATATGTGAAAACTCGCATGATCAGTGGTATGATGTCCAGAGCAAGAGAGTCTTCAAAAAGGGTTACAAAGCTACAGTATTCTCTCTCTTCACATTTACAATAGATTTGCCCCACTTTTATTACAACAAAATAATAATATGACTAATAACCCAGGTTATCAACCACCAGGCAACACTAATGATTATGCAAAAATAGTCACAGTTGCTTCTAGTATTACTGATATGGAAAACCGGGTAGGCTCTAATACCTCCACTTCCTTGTCATCACTAGTCTCGACCATGCTCGCAGTTAGGGACTCCCAGGTATTACCCTCCAGCTCTAATGGGTCTATAATTAGTCCTCACCTTATTCCACTGAACATACCTGGTAATATCCCACCCGTATTCATAGATACAATCTCATGACCTCCTTCACCATTTGCTGACCATAGACAGATTTATGTCCTCAGGGACTCAATAACAAACATCTTTACAGAGCTATGTGCGATCATAATAGAATGAATCATACCTGTTCCAGCTTTTGTGGAGGCAAAAAGGCAGATATAACAGCAATGGCTAATAAAATTCTTAATAATTGTGGTTCCAATCCACATGTAATTCTTCACGTTGGTACTAATAATATTATGCATGATGTTCTACTGTAGATTAAGAAGAATATAGTGGCACTATCAAATAGATTTAATAGAATTCAGGGTGAAATTGGTTTTTCAGAAATTCTACCTATCCCAAGAGCATCTTATGAGATAAATAAGAAAGTAAAGACCTTTAATGAGTGGCTCAAGAAACGATGCCTAAGACAAGACCATTTTTGTATTACGCACTGGGAAGAATTCTGTAACAGATTTGAACTACTTGGTGACGGACTTCTCTTGAGCCACCGGGGAAGCACTTTACTGGAAAAACAAATCCTCGCTAGCATAAACCTGCATTTAAACTAATTGACTTGAGGGAGGGGCATACATATACTATCACTCTGAACACAAAAAAATAAAGGTCATAACAATTGTATTGGGAATAGATTGCATTTCCTATACTTTAATGCTATTTTTCTGCACAATAAAATAGATGAACTAAAA
The DNA here is from genome assembly GCA_016271365.2 of Neoceratodus forsteri. Taxonomy (NCBI): domain Eukaryota; kingdom Metazoa; phylum Chordata; order Ceratodontiformes; family Ceratodontidae; genus Neoceratodus; species Neoceratodus forsteri. The sequence goes on from CM057452.1 coordinate 1,410,815,962, forward strand.
TTAAGATTAGCTTCAGATAATATTGACATCTTAGCTGTGACAGAAACTTGGGGTGATGACAAAACTTGTTGGAATAACTGCCTTTCAGGGTATATGTCCCACATACTCAACAGAGTTGATAGAAGAGGTGGAGGTGTTGCTATTGTTGTTAAGAACACTCCGCAAACTATAGACATCTCAGATAAAATAAAAGCCCCAAACTGGTCTACTGAAACTATTTGGACTAAACTAGTCTCGAACAAATCAAACCATGTTATCATTGGGAATGGCTATCATCCACCCACTACAAGATCAGTAACCTTAGATGAAATAACACATAAAATTGAACAAGCTTGTGAATTAGGGGACATTATACTCATAGGGGACTTTAAACTTGGCAACATTTCTTGGAAAGACCAGAAAGCTTCAACAGGACTAGGTAAAAAATTAATTAGCATATTCCAACAGTGTAATCGTAACCAAAGTATTCATCAACCTGTAAGGGGAGAAAGAATTCTGGATCTAGTAATACATAACGTGAAAGTGGTCATAAAAAATATATCGATAAATTCACCAATTTGTAAAAGCGACCATAACATCATACAGTTTACTACAGAAAATATTTTCACATATACCCGCTGTAATACTAACATCTATTTGTAAGACAAAGCAGACCTATCCAGTATGAAATTGGTACTGAAAAACACTGATTACGATCATATTTTCTCATCCCAACTATCAAAGGATAGTTGGGATATACTCCATAATGCTTTAACTAATCTTAGAGATACTTGTATCCCATATAAAATCAAGAATAATAATAACAAACACTGCCCAAAATGGTTGGATAACTCATTGTGTAAACTTATCAAACATAAAAATAAAAAATATTCAACATATCTTAAATCATGTGCACAAAACAACTGGATTTCCTACTTAAAAAGTAAAAAAAAATGCAAAAAAAAGAATTAGAAACGCTAAGATAAAGTGGGAATACAAACTTGCATATGAAGCTGATAAGACTAACAATAAGACTTTTTATTCTTATATTAACTCACTTAAAAAACCCACTTGTCAGGTTGGGCCATTGCTTTATAATGATACTGTACTACATGAACCGACTGATGTGACAAACGTCTTTAACACTAAATTTTGTGAAATGTTTTATTCACCTCAGAACATGGTAACACATACTATATCTATGGATGACCCCATTACCTTTTCTGATTTTTGTGTTTTTGATAAATTATCTTCCTTTAAGGGTAAAACTAGCACTGGCCCAGATAATATAGCTGGCCATCTTATAGTGTTGCTAGCAGACTGTCTGGCCCATCCAATAAAGCTATTTTTTGAAAAGCGCCTGTCTCTAAATTTCATTCTGCAGGTATGGAAAACAGCTTATGTCATTCCCAGACACAAAAAGATACTGCAGAATAATTGGGAAAACTATAGGCCCATTAGTTTAACGTCCCCTATCTGCAAACTGCTAGAAAGTATCATCAAGGACTTAATTTCACCCATGCTAGACAATCTTGACATGGCACAACATAGGCTTAAAAGAGATCGCAGTTGCCTAACCAACCTCATGTGCTTCTATGAATTTCTGCTTCAATAAGTGGGTAAACCATTTACAAGGATATGAGAGAGAGAGAGAGAGAGAAATCCTAAGAGATGGAGGTATACATGCGTAAAGCTCCTCCGCAGCACTCACTTCCCCCTACACCTGAGAAAGACAAGTCCACAAAACAGCCTAAGCAACAGCCACCCAGTAGTAGTAAAACTCCAGTGGGGTCATCGGTCCTTACCGAAGAATGCTTCTTGGGAATTTATGCAGCTGCTACAAAGCTCCAGTGTGGCCATATCAAAGGAATTTCACCAAGTACACTCTTCGATGGATTCTCTAGCAATACAAGTCTCCAATTCAGAAGCACAACTTATTTCCCTGGAGAAAAGGCAGGACAAGGCTGATCTAGATTGCAATTGTATGGCTAAAAGGTTTAAAAGAATGGAGGACAAACATGAAGATCTTGAGGGCAGAAGCTGATGAAATTATCTGCTAATTCTTGGGATCCCTGAAAAGGAAGAAGGCAGTTCTCCTATCTTATTCCTACAAAAGCTTTGTGAAAAAATTGCTTTGCCATTGCCACATACATCATTGAGAGAGGTCATAGATCACTGCGTCCACCTCCACCCCCTGATCATCTCCTAGGCCACTAATCTTTAAGGTCCTCAATTTCCTCAATAAACAGCATATCCTGGCCCAAGTTAAATCCCTTCAAGAGGTGCATTGGGAGGGCCGAAAAATACATATTGCCGAAGACTTACTTCAATTGGTAAGAACAAAGAGACAGGAGTTGCACCCCCTTGTATACAAACTAATTGCAGCAGGGAAGCAGTTCCAGGTTCGATACCCAGCCATGCTCCAGGTGAGAATAAATGATCAGTGGTATGTGTTCAAAACTCGGGATCAATTAAAACTTGAGCTTAAGAAGCTGTTACCTGATTTATTCAAGTGAATGGGCTTTTGTCATTCAGGTTCAAAGTGGATTCCTTGATCTGGTTGCTTGGCATGATTATAGTGTTGGAGTGTCTCCTGGGAGATCACTACCTACTGTGACTGATTCCACAAGATTAGTTGGTTTTACATTTCATCTCGCTTGCATATTCTGAAACAGACTTTGCGATTCTGAGTATTGCTTTTTTTATATAATTCTTTATTGGTTTCATGTCAGTCCAACAGATTACATCTTGCAGAAGTGTCAGACTTATATGACATTATACATTGTATGTAGGAGTAACATCTTAAAAATATACAATATTCATTCTATCATTGTTCTAGTATTCACATAGATGAAATTGATCCAAAAGGTCTCTCTGTCTAAAACACTCCTATTGAACTCTTTAAGTATTCAGGAATTTTGTATCTGAGTATTGCTGACTAGTGACTACGCAAACCGTCTCTATCGGATAATTTCTCAGCATTCAAATTGATGACCGGACAGGGCACAAAATTATGACTGTATGTTTAATATTATTTGCTCGCAGTCATATCTCTGCCCATGATTGGATTAAATGATCTTCTTTGTACACTGTGGGCCTCACTTGTAAATACAGGATAACCATAGACGGGCCTCTGTGCTGTAAACAGACGCCCACTTATTAAGTAGCAAGCTTTTTAAAATATATAAACTAGGGGGCTATATACTTATTACATAAGTCCTGCTTTGATTTCTTAATCATGCCACCCTCGTGTTGCTCTGTGTAAGGGCTTAGATCCTTGAACTCAAAGTGGTACTTTTGAGATTCAATTTCTTATTGGAATAATTGATGGCCTGTCTAAGTAGTTTAAATATTGGGCTAATTATATAATAGTTAATGCTCATCTTTACAACTTTTTGCAATAACAATGTTTATTATTATATAAGTCATGTCGGGGAGGGGGGATGTGGGGAGTGGGTGGCTGGGAAGTTCTATTGTGGTCATGCATTTAGACATCACCTGGCAGCATATTTAGCCAGTACAGTTTAAAGAACTGGGGGTAGTTATTTGTGATTTATTGTTGGATTAGAGATTTAATCAAGGTTTTAGTAGCTGATAGGGATTTTTGGAGATGTTATGGATATGGGGAGGGATGTGCCAAAACTATTACACTTAGACTTGGAGTTGCTAAGTATTAACTGGACAGGACTGATTCTATTTATGCGATCTCTTATGGAATTATCCTAACTAGATTTTCAATAATGGGAAACCCATCTAATATTATAACTTGGAATGTCCGAGGAGCTAAAGACAGGTGTAAACGTCAAATCATCCTAAAACACCTTTCTCACCTCCACGCTGAAATTGTATGTCTACAAGAGACCCATCTCAGGAGAGAAGATATCTCTCTTCTTTGTAAGAATTGGGTCGGGCAAGCCTATGGTGCTGGTATTTCCACCAGCCTTGGTGGAAGGTTGCTATATTAACCTCCAAAATGGTGTTTTTTAAATTGACACAAGAAATTTGGGATGTGAATGGTCATTATGTCCTACTGCATGGTGTACTACAGTCTCAGCAAATTCTTTTGGGGTCTATTTATGGCCCTAATATGGACTCGCCTCTTTTTTCTCACACCTTCTCAACCTGATAGCCTCCCTTACACAGGAAGCTATATTTCTTGGAGGGGGGGGATTGGAACCTGACACCACAGCTACAATTAGATAGATCTGATAACAAAAGAATGGGACTTTCTATAGCTCAAAGAGCTTTAAAAGACCTGATGTCCGGAGCAGGATTGGTGGACATATGGGGAATTTTAAACTCCATGGAGAAACTCTACACATTTTTCTTCTTTCCCCACCGCACCTGTTTCAGGATTGATTACTTTCTGATTAGCTCTTTCTTTCTTCCGGGAATAATTGATAGTCGAATAAATGCAGAGTAATCTCAGATCATTCTCCTGTTTCCCTCTCTTATTTGTTAGTCCCAGGTATAAAAAGGGTTACCTTATGGCACTTAAATAACCAACTACTTAAAATTCCAACTACTTTATTACATGTTAAGGACTTTGTTTCCCAATTTCTTGATGCCAATAAAGGCTCAATTATCAGAACTGATGTAGTCTGGGCTGCCCTCAAGTGTGCTCTATGGGGTGAATGCATTTGCCTTGCATCCATGAGATCCCGACAGTTTAAAAATCAAATAGATGGTCTGTTGTTCACTATTAAATCCATCAAAAAGAACATTAGTCGCTACTCCCTAGAAGAAGATTGGATTAATTTGCACTCTTTAAATACACAATTTCTTGATCTTATGTCTCAGAGAGCTGAATTAGCGTTAAAGAGAACTAAGCTTAAATATTTAGAATCAGGAGAGCAAGCAGGTAAATTGCTTGCTATCTGACTTAAACAGGCAGATGTGACTCGTTGTATACCTAGTTTAAAACTAACAGAAAATAGTCCTACTATTACTAACTCCATACAAATTACTGCGGCTTTCAGATCATACTTTCATAGTTTATATAGTGTTCTTAGAGAGGATATTACCACTCAGGTTGAAATAAACAACTACCTTGATCAAATTGATCTCCTGAGTCTCCCCCCTGATAAGGCTTCTCCCCTAGGCACTTCTATCCAAGTTCTGGAACTTGAACATGCAATACGCCAACTCCCTCTAGATAAATCCTTCAGTCCAGATGGCCTCACAAATAACTTGTTCAAATCTTGTTCCTCAGAAATTGCCCCTTTTCTGATGGAGGTTTACAATTATTGGTTTTTCAATGGATTTTCAGAACAAAGTTTTCTTGAAGCCATTATTACCCTCATACCTAAACCTGGCAGAGACCCCCAATTTCCAGAAAACTGCTGCCCCATTTCACTTTCCAACACTGATGTAAAGATAATGGCAAAGGTCCTAGCAAAAAGATTGAGCCCTCTTATGTGTACTTTAGTTGGCCCTGAACAGGTAGGATTTATGGCTGGTAGATCCTCCAGTGATCATATATGTTGTCTTTTACACTTACTTTCCCTGACTAACCAATCTGATATACCTGCTGCCTTGATTTCACTAGATGCTGAAAAAGCATTCAATCATGTCTCTGGGACTTTCTGTATACAGTCCTTGACAGATTAGGCTTCCCTAATAATTTAATCAAATGGGTGCAACTTTTCTACAATTTGGCAACCACCCATGTCTGGTGTAATGGCACACTATCGGATCCTCTCCCGCTGCACCGTGATACCAGACAAGGCTGTTCCATGTCCCCTTTACTTTTCAATATATATCTAGAATCCTTCATTAGGAAACTAATTTCCTCACCTGACCTTCAGAGTGTACCTGTGGGTACATCTCGTCACCTCATATCAGCATATGCAGATGGTCTGCTATTACATTTGTAAAATCCAATGGATGGTGTCCCAACTCTGCTCAGAGAAGCTGACATTTCCAAAGTTTCTTATTGCAAGCTTAACCCTTCCAAAACAAAAGTTTTCCCACTGAATGGGAAAACTATTCCATCAGATATTGAAGGATACAACTTGGTGTGGGAATCGAAGTCCTTAACATATTTAGGTCTCAAGATTCTGAGAGGAATCCCATCTATAATAAAAGAAAATTTCTCCACTTTAATTGTGACTCTTAGAACAGACCTAGCTAGATGGGGTATGCTACCAATTTCAATTTGGGGTAGAATTTCCACAATTAAAATGAATGTATTACCTTGTATTCTCTACCTCTTAATTATGTTGGGTATTTTCTCCCTAAGTGTTGGTTTACTGAATTACAAGCTCTGATCAATAAATACCTATGGAAGGGAAAAGGAGTTCAAAAAGCATATTTCAAACTTACTGCTCTGAAGCTCCAGGGTGGCCTTTCATTCCCGTCATTTTTTTACCTATTACAGTGCCATTCATATAAGTAAACTTGTTAACTGGATCCTGACACCTGACCAAAGAAGTCCTGGCTCCATTAAACCCTTATGGCTGGATATAGAAATAGCCATAGCTGATGGTAATCACTGCACCTTACCTGCATTATTATATGTTTCCTCACAACAGGTACCTAAAACTCTTAGGAATACACCAATTGGATGGTCACTTAGGCTTTACACCAGATACAAAAGTCTTGGAATTTTGACTGGCACAAATCCTTAGAACAACCACTGATTGGTAATCCACATTTTCAAATTGGCAAAACTCCTTCTCCCCTCTTTTTTGGGCTCCCTTACTTAATACCAAACTTTGAGACCTGGCCCCAGATGGCAAAGTGTTCTCTTTTTTACAATTTTGCCAAGTTCTTAAAATGCAAGAAAGAAATCTATTTAAATGCTGCCAAATTTGACAGGCAGTTCTTTCATTTTTAGGTCACACCCCTCCTAAAATTGAACTCTACCCTCTACTCCTGGTTGCAAATCAACCTCATGTAATATCTATGGTATATAAAGAATTGCAAACCCTTAATTTTTATTTGCCCAATGGTGTTTGTTATTACTGGGTTAACAAGTTCTCTTTACCTACAGATGTCCACTTCTGGCACCGTATTTGGTGTAACACATACAAAGTTATCAAGCAGGATAGGCTCCGTATGGTACAATATAATATCCTGCATAATTTTATATTTTTCTCCTGACAAATTATACAAGATGGGAAGGCTTCCATCACCTCAATGTCAATGCTGTCATGATTCTCTGGGAGACCTTCATCATATGCTATGGTCTTGCCCAAGAGTCTCATTGTTCTGGTGTAGTATCAAATGCTCGCTAGACCCGCTACTTGGATTGCAATCTTTATTTACCCCCGAAGTTTGCCTTCTTAATAGCTTCCCTTAAGGAACTATTAAATACAGAAAAGCCCACATAGCTCTAATTTCAGCAGTTGTTAAACTAATAATCATGAGATACTGGAAAGTCGAATCACTGCCATCAGTGTTAGAATGGCAGAAGAGATTTTACTAGCCCTACAATTGGAAAAGCATATAGCCATGTTAACCAACAGGAACCAGGCCTATCAAGACAAATGGGGTCCTCTGTAAGCCTTACTAACAGTCTGGAAACCCTAGACTACTCCAAACTCAGTTTGTATATACATATGTATTGCCCTGTATAAGCAATCTTCTATTTTTTGGTACAGGGATTGATTATGGGTGGGCTGATTGAAAGGGTGGCCAGTGGAAATACTGTATTAAGTTTATCTTACAATGTTCTGAGTGAGGATTCCTCCCCACAAAATTGTAATTTTAATCTCTTGCTTCCTCAGTCTCTCTTTAGATACCCAATGATATAGTGTATCGTTGTCAAGCTTAAATAAAGCATATTAAAAAAAAATAAAATTGGAGGGCCCTGCTCAAATTCTGATGAGATAGCAATTATTCAGAAAGACCTAGATAAAATAATACAATGGTTAACAAAGTGAGGAATGAAACTTAATGCTGATAAATGTAAGGTTATGAACATGGGAGCAAATAATCAGATATCTTTATACCAATTAGATGGCAAAACATTAAAAACTATCACCAATGAAAAAGACCTGGGAATCACTATCTCAGAAGATTTCCTCCCATCTATTCAGATAAATGAGACCATACACAAAGCTAACAGAGTTAGCTGATCAATTAAAAGAAATATAAAATCTAGGGATGGCAAAGTGATGATGCCCCTGTACAGGGCATACATTCATCTTCAACTAGAGTACACTTCACAATTATGGTGCCCTTTTAGGAAGTCAGATATCTGTTTATTAGAAAGGATACAAAGGAAATATACAAAACATATTTTGGGTCTATAAAATGACTCTTATGAAACAAGAATCAAAACCTTAAATCTTATGTTATTAATGACTCAGCGTCTTAGGGGTGATCTCCTTTTTATGTATGATATAATTCAGGATACATACCTGTTATCTGTATAGGGTTTAGAATTTAAAAATGACATCTATAACATCAGAGGTCACCCTTTACAGCTTTACAGCAGCAAATTTAAACCTACTGCTCGTAAATATTTTTTCACTTTAAAAACAGTGAACCCCTGGAACAAACTACCCCTAGAAGCTATCACTAGTAGATCTAAATCTGAATTTAAGCATTGCTTAAATAAACTTATTCTTTTGGGCTTCAAAATTAGTTACTATTAAATATATAGGAGCATTTATGGGCCTCTTAGACTCCCTGCTCCTTCATCTCTTTAATATGAACCTTTGTAGTATGACCTCTCATTCCACAGGATTATGTCTAGTCAAAACCATTAACAGTGGGGATGAATCCAAGCTGCGATACTATTTTTAGTTCCATGTCATAACTGTGATTGTGGAAAAGTGATCGCTGTTAGGGTGAGTGTACATTATTGAAAATCTGTTTTGGTGATGTTCACTCCCGGTGCACAGCAAAAAGGTACCTCGGACATAGGTTTTACTTGTTCATATGGGGGTCTGCCCCCCGCACCCCCCTACTAAAGGATTCTCAACTCCGGGGGGGAGTGTCAGGAGGGGATGCAAAATCTAGATGCACTGGGGTAGGCATTGCCTGACCCGAACCCAGCACCCTCGGAACCACAGCCTGCCATCAACCCACCATGCCACGGGGCCAGCTCAGCAACCCACTGCTACACCATGCCTCACAAACACTCACTCCCCTTTGTTGCTCAGCGTGCTCACTCCCCCCCGCTTGCACATGTGTACATATAGCAACATCCCATCGCTATATTCATTGACCTCCCCATCCAGTTGCCTCTTTCCTCAGTAGCCCTGTCGACAGGCACCGCAATTGAGTCGCCCTTTTTGAAAGCGCTCAATCGCGGTTGCCGATGTCACAGGATACCATATTTTTTGCTCCTGTTTTGTACCCAATAAACCCTTAGAATATGACCCTGTAATAAAAAGGGATGAAGAAATGAACTTTGAAGGCATGTGTACCAGGGATTCTTGGATATGCACCCAACTTACACTAAAATATGTTGTGATTTAAAAGGATTCACCCATAAAACTTAGTTCGCACAGTCAGGACTCAATAATTTTTCAAGCCACTTTGTTATTTGTATTGGGGGCAGTTGTATGAAAATGCATTCTGTGTTGACTGGAGTTCCTCAGCTCCTGATGCTTTTATTTCATGTGGTACTCAGTGTGTGCTCACACAAAGAATTCATGCACAACCCACCATAAAAGCAGACCAAAGGCTCAAATGGCATCATTTCAATAGCAATTTATTACAGCAAAAAAGTGCATTAAAGTGCAAACCTGTAATGGTGCTGAAGCACAGACCAGCGAACGGCCAGGCAGGACCCCACTACTTTCAACCAGTTTCACCTTAAGGCTTCATCAGGAAGTGTCCCACTGGTACAGCCTCCCACCTTTGACGTGCAGTACTTAAAGTGACAGTGCACAATTATGATTGGTGGATACATAAAAAGTAAATGAAAATTCATGATAACCATTAAATACCACACTACTAGAAGAATTGCACAAAATATGCATGTATATAGATGTTAGGTTAATTACCTATAAAAAAAAAATGCCCACCTTATATAAAAACAATTATGGATGGTTATTGTACAGTATATAAATTAATAAGAACCCTAGATAAATGGATACGTGTATGTATATAAGAAACCCTAAGGACCCTACACACAGATACTGGGGAAATTATTATAGTTAGTGCAAAAGCATCTATGACATTAATGCATTAATTTTATTTATTTATTTATTTATTAGAATATCAGAATTTTATTTATTTATTTATTTGTTCTAGGATTACAAATACCTTTGAGCCAAGGCTCTTTTACAAAGGTTCCACATCATTGGTACAATTGAGATAAACATAAGCAAAGACAACAGTTTATAAAATTAAAAAAACACTTAGTCTTGTAGAGGAAAAAAGAACAATAAAGTGAAATGTTGGGGAGGGGAAAGGGAAAGGAGGAGGGTGAAATCAGGGAGACTAAATGGATGGGAGAAAAGGGGAGGTAGGTGGGGGGGACAGAGAGAGGAGAGGTGGAAGGCGGGTAAGAATAGAAGCAGTGCAGCCAGGTGGCATTTGTCATGGGCCAGCAGGGAAGGTGAAGAAAGGAGGGGTGGGATGCTGGAAAGAGCAGGAGTAGATGTGGATCCAAAAGGGCATCTTCAGCTATGGAACCAAAAGACATGTTTAGCCACAACAGTTGCAGCGGTTGGAGACGGTGAGGATGAGATGTCACTAGGAAGACCGTTGTACCAACTAGCGGCACGGTAAGCAAAGGATCTTTGTCCTTGTGTTGTGTGGCAATGCAGGATTTGCAGAAGCTGAGGTTTCAATCCCCAGGTATGGTGGGTGTGGAGTCTCGGTTGTATGAGGGAACAGACTCCGGGGAGGCAAGGCCCAGCAAGATTTTCTTAGTAGTAATACAAGTTTGGTGTTTTATTTGATTGGCAAGATTCAACCATCCAGTTTGAGAATAGAGGTCACTGGTGTGAGTTAGGCATTGGGAGCCAGTGACAAGTTGAAAGGTCTTGTTGAGGGTGGTGGATACACATTTGAGTGCAGTAGTTGTAGCAGAGCTGTAAATGATAATGCCATAATCAATGATGGATATGGTGGAACTCTGGACAGTGACAGCGAGGGCTTCAGGTGTCAGATGTTTCCTATGATGGAATAGCAGGACTAGCCAGGAGTTAGTGGCTTTGGAGACATGGTCGATGTGGGCAGTGTAGGAGAGGTGAGGGTCAAGGGTAATCCCGAGGTATTTCAAGTTTTTGACCTGTTCCAGTGCGGCACCTTGTCTGGTGATAACGGAGAGTTGGAAGTGCTTCTGTTTATTATGGGAGCTGCTAAAGATCATAGCCTTTTTTTTTTTTTGATTTAGGATCAGTTTGTGCTTTGTGAACCAATTCTCAGCCGAGGAGAAGCCGAGTTGGAGATTTTCTTGCAATTTCTTTGGGTCCTGGTGTGTGGTAAGGATTACTGCATCATCGGCATACAGGGTGATATGTTCAGTGCAGGAGTCCAGTAGGGTGTTAAGGAATAGGCTGAAGAGTAGAGGGCCCAGTATTGAACCCTGGGGGACTCCAGAGAGGACAGGTTTGGAATCAGAGTGCACATCCCCAATTTTTACATGCTGGGAGTGGTTTTCAGGATACCTTTTGAACCAAGAGATTGAATCATTGGACAGACCAACATTTTTTAGTTGGCTCAGCAGGAGGGAGTGGTGGACAGTATTGAAGGCTTTGGCCAGGTCAATGAAAATAGCACCAGTTAGTTGTCCATTGTCGAGGGAGCTGTGAATAGAGCCGGTGAATTCAAGTAAGACAGAGGATGTACTATGACCTTTTCGAAAGCCATGTTGCTGTTTACAGAGAATATTATAATTGTCCAGATGCTCAGTAAGTTGGTCCGCTACTATACGTTCCAGTGCATTCGATAGGGGAGGCAGAATGGAGATAGGGCAGAAGTTCACATGGACAGTCTTATCACCACTTTTGTGTGTCGGGGTAACAGTGGCCATTTTCCATTTGTCCGGGATTTGGCTAAGGGAAAGAGAGAGATTAAAGATCTTGGTGAGGGGCCCAAGTACCTCGTCGAGCGTTAGGGCCAGTAGCTTGAGGTCAAGTGTGTCATTGCTTGTTCTAGATTTGCTGATGGCTTTGGCAACGTAGTTTCGGACTTGATGTTTCTTTAGTGCTTTAAAGTAGAAAGGTAGGTGATAGGCATTGGTGGAGGAGTTGGGGGGTGGGAGTTGACACATCTTGGAAGAAGTCAGAGGGGAGAACACTGCTAAGGTCAGTGAAAGCGATGTTAAAAGTGTTCGCAATAGTTTTAGGGTTGAGTATAGTGTGCCCATTTATGTTAAGTATGTTCGGCAAAGATTTTGACTGTTTCCCAGTGACATCTTTAATATTTTTCCAGAAATCCTTCCCATTTCCCCAGGAGTTGGTGAGGGCATTTTTATAGTAATCAAATTTCTGTTGCTGAATGGATTTGGTGCAGTGATTCCATGCCCGTTTATGATTCTGGATGTCAATCAATCAATCAGTCAATCAATCAAAATTTATTTATAATGCGCTTTTCAGCATATCAAAGCGCAAGTACAAAACAGCATCTTACATAATAAATAATAACATAAAAACAATAAAAAGCAGCAATAAACCTATCCAAATGCTAATTCAAATAGATAACTCTTCAGGGACTCCTTAATTGATTCCATGGGCAGGAACTCTCTAATCTGATGAGGTAGAAACATAGAAACATAGAAACATAGAAGATGACGGCAGATAAGGACCGTAAGGCCCATCCAGTCTGCCCATTTCTTTCTCTACCTTATAAATGTGCCATCGGCCTTTGCTCTGTCAGTGACCTATCTATTCATAGTCATTTGTATTGCTCCCTTATGCCTATCCCATGCCTGTTTGAAGCCCTGCACTGTATTCATAGCCACCACTTCTGTGGTAAGCCATTCCATGCATCTACCACTCCTTTCCGAAAATAATTTCTACATTCCCCTTAATCAGCCTCCTCTAATCTCATGCTGTGTCCTCTTGTCCTGCTATTTTTCTTATATTTAAACATGTTAGACTCTTTCACCTTGTTTATGCCCTTAAGGTGTTTAAATGTCTCGATCATATCACCTCTCCCTCCTTTGCTCAAGGGTATACATATTGAGCTCCGTTAATCTGTCCTCATATGTCTTCTGATGCAGTCCCTGCACCATTTTGGTTGCCCTTCTCTGACTGCCTCAATTTGGTTAATGTCCTTGTGAAGGTGTGGCTCCAATACTGCAATGTAGTACTCAGATGGGGCCTAACCAATGTCTTGTACAGAGGGATTATTACCTCCCTCTTACGACTTGTGATACCCTTACTAATACACCCTAACACCCCTAGCCTTTACCTACTGCTTTAGAGGTCTGCTTGATGATTTTAGGTCATCAGTGATGATGATGCCCAAGTCTCTTTCTTCCTTGTGACTGCTAGCAACTCCTCCCAGCCTATAAGTGGTTTCAGGGTTTCTCTTCCCATGTGCATGATTTTGCACTTTGCATAAATCCCAGTTGCCACTCTTCTGACCATTCTGCTAGTTTATCCAGATCTCTTCTCATTCTGCCCACCCCATCTGGATCATCTACTCTGTTGCAGATCTTGGTGTCATCTGCAAACAGACAAGCCTTACCCTCTAGTCCATCTGATGAGGTCACTAATGAAGATGTTGAATAGGACTGGCCCCAGGACTGATCCCTGAGGTACCCCACTTGTGACTTGCATCTCTTCTGACTGTATACCATTTACCACCACTCTGTTTTCTTCCAGTCAACCAGTTTGCCACCCAGTTGACCAACTTCTGACCCACCTTCAGCATACCTAGCTTTTTATCAATCTTCTATGTAAACAGTGTCAAAAGCTTTGCTGAAGTCAAGAAGGCTACATCAACTGCTCCCCTTGGTCCACCACTCTGGTTACCCAGTCAAAGAAATCTATGAGATTAGTTTGACAGGACCTTCCTTTGTAAACCCATGCTGTCTTGGATCCTGTGCCCTATGGATTCCAGGTGTTGCACTATCCTTTCCTTAAGGAGTGCCTCCATAATCTTGCCCACTACTGAGGTAAGACTGACCGGTCTGTAGTTCCCGCCTCCTCCCTGCTACCACTCTTGTGGAGTGGGATCACATGAGCCCTTCTCCAGTCTTCTGGGACCTCTCCTGTGCTCAGAGACTCACTAAACAATTCTGCTAATGGCTCTGCTAGTTCCCTTCTTTAGCTCCTTAAGTACCCTGGGATGTATGCCATCAGGTCCCATTGCCTTATCCACCCTGAGCTTAGCAAGCTCTTGTAGGACCCTTTCTTTGTGAAGGGAGTAGTGCTCACCTCCCTCCCCTGTGTCCATGATGCTCAGCTGTGGGCCCTGCCCTATTCTTCAGTAAATACTGAGCAGAAGTATCTATTTAGATAGATGCCTTACAGGGTCCTCCTCCTCACATGCTCCCTTTTCTCCATTAAGCTTAGCAATACCCCCTCTGGACTTTCTCCTTTCACTAATGTATCTATAGAAAGTCTTGTCACCTTCTTTTACTGTTCGTGCTAGGTAGAGAATTCCACAGGGTTGGGGCCATGAAGGAAAAAGCTCTGGCCCCAGATGACTGAAGACAAACCCTGGGAATCTCTAGCAATCTCTCATCAGCAGAGCGGAGTGGGCAGACAGGGTGGTAGGGTCGAAGGAGATCTTTCAAGTAGCCCGGTCCCTGACCATGTAGGGTCTTATAGGTCAGCAACACAACCTTGAAGGTGATTCTCCACTGCACCGGTAGCCAGTGCAGTTCACGCAGCACAGGAGTGATATGGCAAGTTCTTGGTAGCCCAGTCAACAACCTGGCTGCAGCGTCCTGCACCAGCTGCAGGCGACAGAGATCCACCCCCGGCAACCCTAGATATAGAGCATTACAGTAATCAAGATGTGAGGAAACAAAGGCGTGGACCAACACAGGAAGGTCATCATGTGAAACAAGGTGTTTTATCCGGGCGATATTCCTCAGATGGTAAAAGGAAGACATGTCAGCGGTAGATACCTGTGTCTTCAACGTTAAGTCACTGTCAAGAATTACACCCAGATTCTGCACCTGTTCAGAAGGTCTCAACTGGTTACCCCCTAATACAAGGCCAGAGGGAAACCCAGGAGTCAACTTCTCTACACGATGACCCGGGTCCACAACCAACACCTCAGTCTTATCCGGATTTAGTATCAACCAGTTAGCACTCATCCAGTCCTGAATCTCAGCGAGGCAGTTATTAAAGACTGATAATGCGTCATTTCTGTTCAGGTACAAAGGACATATAGAGCTGAGTATCATCTGCATAGCAGTGAAAACTCAGCCCATAATGCCTTACAATGTCTCCCAACGGCAGCATATACACCATGAACAACATGTGGGAAACCACAGAACCCTGTGGCACCCCACAGGACAGAGCAAAGGGAGCAAAGGAAAAAATTCCTGAGACTACCCTCTGACTTTTGCCTATGAGAAAAGAGTGGAACCATCTGAGGACTGTCCCCGGCAGTCCGCAGAACAGCTGCAGGTGATCTAGCAACATCCCATGATCCACGGTGTCAAATTCTGCAGAGAGATCAAGGAGGACCAAGATCGAACAGCTCCTCTGATGTCTCGCTATTAGGAGATCATTAAGTACCTGAACCAACGCCGTCTCGGTACTATGCCTCTTCCTGAAACTGGACTGGAGAGGATCATAGACCTCATGGGTAAGAAAGTCATTGAGCTGCAATGCGGCTACTTTCTCAATAACCTTGCCCAAAAAGGGCAAGTTAGAGATCGGTCTGTAGTTAGTGAGACAGTCTGGGTCAAGGGAAGGCTTCTTTAAAAGGGGTGTCATGATAGCTTCTTTTAAAGACTCCAGAAACACCCCTTGGTCCAAAGAGCACCAGACTATCTCAGCAAGGACTGGTCTGATCATATCCATGTACCCCACAAGGAGGCATGTGGGACCAGGATCCAAACTACAGCAAGTCGGTCGCAAGCCCTTGACAATCTTCATGATATCCATGATCGCTGGCTGGTCAAAATCTGTCCAGGCAGACTGAGGGTCTGTAACCCCACATCAATCACTGCCACGCTCATTAGAATGCATACCATGGATCTCTGATCTGATCAATGACACCTTATCCTCAAAGAACCGAACAAACTCATCACACTTTATTTGTGAAAAGGCTTTCCGACCCCACAGACAGGCTGGATTGCACAGTCTGTCCATGGTCCAGAAAAGCTGAGCTGGTCAATTTCTTGATGCAGCTATCTCCCAGGACAGGAACTCTGCCTTCTTACAGGAGATTTCTGATTGATAGTCCACATAATGGGCCATCAATCTAAGTCTGTCACCTTCCAGGCTGGATTTCCACCAACAGCGTTCCAATCTTCGCCCCATTCTCAACTCCCTCAATGTCCCATCAAACCAGGGGCACCGAGGGTGAAGGGAGAGGAGGCGAACATGGACAGGTGCTATGGAGTCCAGTGCCCTCAGCACCATATTATTATAGTGCACTACTAAGGCATCCAGTTCCATGCACTCCATAGGCCAATTTGATAGGTCCAGCACTGCCATCAGATCCTCAGGGGTAACTATCCTTAAAGGGCGGTACTGGACCATCTCCAAAGGGGTAGGTCTTGCAAGGGGGGGTCATGAAATTGAATCTTATAGAGTGATGGTCAGACCACCCAACTGGTTCCACCACCAGTTCCGTGATCTCCATCCCCAGGGTGAACACCAGATCCAGAGAGTGACCCTGAATATGGGTAGCAGCGGTAACAACCTGTGTGAAGCCAAATAAAAATCATTAATTGGAGGAAGTTTTGACCAAAATGTGAGAGTTCATCATCGACCCATGCATTGAAGTCCCCCAGGACCAACCACCTGGAGGGCTCCAATACCAGGTCAACAATGAAGTCTGCAACTTCCTGCAGAAAAACTTTCTCATCACTGGGTGGATGGTAGACAAGTAAAATTCTGCTGCCCACACCCATGATACACTCAAAGGATCTAAGGGCCACCACTGGAACCCCAATTCCAATTTAAAACAAATAGTGACCCCCCCATCCCTTCGATCCAACCTAGGGTGATGTATTACCAAGCACCCGGCTGGAACAGCTGTTTCCAATATCGGACCAGCATTCTCATCCAGCCAGGTCTTGGTAATGCAAGTCATGTCAGATGACTCAACAAGATCAGCAATAATTGCTGTCTTGTTTTTTATAGACCTGGCATTGCATAACACCACCCGGGTTGGATGAAAGGCCTTGGAGGAGCGGGCCACTTGCCCACTCTCAGTGGAACCCGTGAGTATGGGAACCAGGCATCACACTCCCCTATCCTGGACCCATTTCACCCCAGGGCATCTCCTAGACCCCATGACCCTTATCCACCCACTCCGCTCCCCCTCCTCGCAGCCGAGGAACCTCTTCCCCCTCCGCCACCTCTGTGCAATTCCCAAGGCACGACAATGCCTATATACCTCGGGTTGCAATGGGGGCTATCGAAGGGGCGCAGGTCCCTCAGCCTAATGGGGGAATAGCACCTGACCATGGAAGCCTGGTCCCAACACGTGCTGCCAAATATTTAAAAACAGATATTAATCAATCAACCAATTTGATTAATACTATCAATGCTGCAAACTTATTTAAATATCTTAAACGGCAGCCCCACTTCCCATTTCTAACACAAAATAAAACAATTGTCCATTTCCCTTCAGACAAACTCCCCAGAAAAAGTCTTAAGCAGTCTGGATAAATGTTAACTCCTAAAGCAGAGTGTATAACAGTATGAACGTAAAGTCTCAATTTCTTTAGACCTGTACACCACTGAAAACTAAGAATAATGAAAAGACCCTCAGAGCTCTCACCACTGAGGAATTTGTCCCAGGCCTATCTCTCACATAGGCAAGTAAACAGTTGCACAATTTGTTCTTAATACAAAACGAAGCACTCTCACTGCTTCACCAAAATATGCAGGAAGAAAGAAAAGAAACAGTCTGACCTGGGGTAATCACATCCTTTGCTGAGCAGGAAAAATAAATCAAACATTACATGTTGATTCTTCCAACGAAGCCCCTCCAAGAAACTGGCATCTGGAGAACTACCAGCTGCTCCCAAAGTTTTCAGCAGCAAATATCTAAAAAATCAGATAACTAGAAGACGGGAAATAACAGGCTCCACTCCCAGCATCCACAACCGAAAATAATTGCTGGGGTACTTCAACGCCCGGGGAAAGACTAAACCAATAGCCAACCTATAGCCAAACCACAAGAGTCTAGGAAAACAAAAGGCTCATCAGTCAGTTCCCTGGCTGCTCTAGAGCCCTGTCACCTGTAACCACAGCAAAAACCAGTCGCCGGACACTAGAGAGCTAGGCCCACCCATACTATAAAAGGTCAAATCAGCAGAGTTGCTTACCAGAGTTTCTAGCCAGTTCCCAGAGGTGGTCCCTGGATTTAAGTTTTTTTTAGGAGGTCTCCTGACAGCCAAGGGTTACTGAGTGATTTAACTTTATGCTTTTTGAGGGGGGCAAATGTATTACAGGCTTCATTGAAAATGTGAATAAATTGCTCCAGTGCAGTATTAGTATCTGTTGCCTTGAAGATGGGGGACCAGTCCTGCAGATGGAGGTGCGATTTGAGGTGGGGTAGCTGACCATGGGGTAGGACTTTGTTAGTGATGATTTTTGGAGGGAGCTTATAGAATTTGTTTGACCAGGTACAGTTGATGGGAGAGTGGTCACTGAGTGAGTCAGGGAGGATTGAGGTTTTCGTGATCTGAGAGGGGTGGTTGGTTAGCATCCAGTCGAGTAGGGTGCAGGTCCCACTTCTGTAGTTCTTTCTGGTTGTGTAGTCAACCATTTGAGTCAGGTTAGCTGATATAACAGAGTCCTTAAACGACCCACCTTCAGCTGAGAGCCAATTAATGTTAAAGTCACCAAGAAGGATGATTTTGGAGTCTGATGGGTGGGATTTGACAAAATCAAGGACAGCGGTTAGACTAGGTCCCTGTTCCTTAGGAGGTATGTAAACAGTGACAACTGTGTGGGCCTTATTGTGGGCACCTAATAGGAGTCTGATGGGAAGAATCCGAACAGGAGTTGCTGGAAGATTGGGATCAATGGGGTGTCCTCGGAAAGTGTCTTTCACATATAAGGCACACCCTTCACTTCTTTTGGACTTACGATCAACCCGGAAGACATTGTAGCCAGGAAGGGTGATTGCCCAGTCAGGAATCTTTGGGGTGAGCCAAGTTTCAACTACTGACAGAATATCCAGGTTGTGATGGGTGGTAAAGGCTTGCAGTGCGTCAAGCTTAGGAAGTAAACTGCAGATGTTCAGGCACATGATTGAGAGAGTGCCTGTTGGTTTGTTTTGGTTGGTGGTGTTTGGTCCGGGGTTAGGGTAAACAGTTCCTGATAGCAGCAGGAGGAGGGGCACAAGTTTCAGGGTGCATAGGCGGAGTTCAGTCAGAAAGGGGTTGCGTTTTGTTTTTGAACAGTAGCATGTCAGGTGGTAATGTCGAAAATGCAACATTGGAATAGTTGTATAAGATGTGGCTAGATGAGCCCAAGGCTCACACATGAGCAGAGACAGATCAATTTCGGTGGTGTGCCACCAGGGGGGAGGATTTGCTCCATTGCCAAATGATGTAAAATAATCAAATCCACAGGAAAAGGACCAGTAAACTATTTGATGTACAGTAACAAGACAAAGGATGTGATAAATTCCTGGAACACTGGCCTGGGGCATATGCAGGAAGTTAAAACCCTTTGTCAGTGTCTTCCCTTTGTTTAAATAGTTGTGAATGGTTCTCAAAGACATGCAGATCCCTTTAGCAACAAGGTAGACGGAAATGTGGATTCAGTTTGCACTCCCCCAGGTCAGAGCTTGTAGAATTTCTTAGCTATACTTACTTCGATTGTGATAGCTTCCAAAAAAGTTGATTTGTAATGAGAATCCCAATATCTGCCGGTGATGTTTTCCAGTTTCTTAGTCCAGGAAACTTTCATAGATCTCATATCCAAAAATGGTCTAGTTCCTCCAAGCCAAAACGCATGAAAATTCACAAAACTAAACTAATGACAGAGACAAACACAAACACCCAGCCACACAGCCCAAGTAGGCAGCATTATGGAATTACAATCTTTTGAGTCATAGACTCATTTCCAAAGACTCCTCATTGGATAACAAATACAGACATGACAGTAGTACAGCAAAGACAACGTTACATAACTGATTGGAAAGTAGATGTACAAACATTAAATAATATACTTTGATGCGTACTTATACAGAGTGTTTGCTAAGCAGTTAGATAAGTTCTTTGCAGTGCTAAGCGGTTACAAACATCCTTTGCAATGGAGTAGTGCAGGCATTACAATACATTGGTACATACCTATACAGAGTATTAATTTTATTGGTTACATACATTCTTTGCAAAGCACTGGTGTAAGTTTAGATACAGTGATAGCTAAGCAGAATAACAAGAGATCAGAAACTTGACAGTGGGCCCTGGTGGGGTTAAGTGGCACAGTCTTGGGTTAGACCTTGTCTTGGTGTGGGCCCACTTTAGTAGTGACTGGGCTGTGGTTTGAAAATGGCAGTAGGACTAGCATGGGCAGGTGCAGGTACATTTGGCATAGAGGTGATTTTTGAAAGCCACTTTGAAAGGGCCAAGCTTGGTGTGGTAGTGACCGAGGATGGTAGAGTATTATACCAGGCAGGGGATGTGACTGGGAATGATCTCTGGGCAAGCATAGTCCTGACCCTGGGGATGGCCAGTGTTATTGTGTCTGTTCTTCGTGTATGGACTTTGGGGGTGGCTAGGGGCAAGGAGGCTGACACTCCTGGGGTGTCTGCCCAATAAGGGTTTTTTTTTGGCCATGAGGCATGCTTGGAACTGGAGCCTTTCATCAAGGTTGAGGATTTGGGCATGGTCATAGAGGGTGCAGGTGTGGGTCATGCGATCAGCCCCTGACACGAGCCTGCAAGCTTTGTTGATGGCTACTTTAATCTTGTTGAGAGCAGTGGTGTCAGTGGCGGCGTAGACCAGTAGGCCGTAGTCGACCAGTGACATAATGAATAAGATGATGGCTAGATGCATGGCTTCAGGGGGTAGATAGTCCCTGTGTTGGTAGAGGAGGCCAATTCAGGCATTCATCGTGGTTGCAAGTGTGCTGATGTGGCCGTGAAAAGTGAGAGCAGGGTCAAATGTGATCCCAAGGTATTTATAAGATAAGACCTGTTTTAGGGGGTGGAGTGAGCTAGGTAAGATTCTTAGTTAGGCATTTTTTTTTGTTTGATTTGGTGGTGCACAAACA
Organism: Neoceratodus forsteri; assembly: GCA_016271365.2. Taxonomy (NCBI): domain Eukaryota; kingdom Metazoa; phylum Chordata; order Ceratodontiformes; family Ceratodontidae; genus Neoceratodus; species Neoceratodus forsteri. The sequence continues at coordinate 1,410,837,225 of CM057452.1, forward strand.
GCATGGTTTTTGTGTTTTTCTGGTTTAGTACTAGCTTGTGCTTGGCAAACCATTGCTCGGCTTGGCTGAAAGAGTGCTGCAGCAAGGCATGCAGGTTGGTGGGGTTTGCATGGGAACCACAGAGGATGGTGTCATCTGCATATAGAAGTATCTTGCCAGAGCGCGAGGTGGGAAATGTATTCAGAAACAGGCTAAGAAGTAATGGCCCTAGGATGGAGCCTGTGGGACTCCAGAGCAGGTGGGGTAGGTGCTGTATACAGTATTACTTATCCTGATGTATTGCATCCTGGAGTTTAAATAGCTGGTAAACCAGTTTCAAAGACCTTGAGAGAGGCCTGTGTGCATCAGGGTGTTCAGCAGGAGGGGTGGTTAACCGTGTCAAAGGCCTTGGATATGTCAATGAACATGGCCCCTGCCAGCTGTCCCTTGTCTAGGGCAGAGTGAATGTTGTTCAGGAATCCAATGAAAGCCGTTGTAGTGCTGTGTCCAGATGGAACTCGTGCTGCTCCATATACAGCAGGTTATGGGTTTCAAGGTAATTGGTCAGTTGGTCTGCCACTACTTTTTCCAGGGCCTTGGACAGTGGGGGGAGAATGGAGACTGGGCAGTAGTTCCCTGGGAGTAGTGGATCACCACCTTTGTGGATGAGTGTTACAACTGCATTTTTCCATTTGCTGGGGAACTGTCCAGGGCAAAGAGAGCAGTTTAGCAGGGCAGTTAGTGGGAGAAGCAATGTGTCCAGGAGCAGACAGAGGAGTTTGATGTCTAGAGGGTCATTAAGGGGGCTGGTGCCATTCAGGGCCTTAATCAGGTAGGGTTCGGCTTCCTGGGGGGAGATGGTCTGGAGATATAAAGGGGCGTGAGGGAGGGGGGTTCTGAGCTGGGTGTGGGATCAAAGAAATTGGGAGGGAGCACAGAGCCTAGGTCCATAAAGTTGGAGTTGAGTAGCTGCAACTTGTTTCAGGTCAGTGGTGACCGAGCCATTGTTTGTGGGAGATCTGGGGGAAGGCTTCCAATTTAGTATTTTATATTCATAAGTTTCATAAGTTCTCAAGCTTAAAACTTGCATCCTTGGTGGCTTGCCTGACTTATTTAAATTAGCTTATCCTTATTTAAATAAAATCTATCCAGACCAATTTTGAATGAGTCCATAGTTTTACTCAATACCACTTCACGTGGTAATTTATTCCAGAGTTGAACCCCCCTCTGGCTAAACCAATTTTTTCCTTTTAAGGGTGTTCTACTTTTCTTGTTCTAATTGCATCATATGGCCTCTAGGTTCAAATAGGTAGATCTTTCTTATTTTGGGTCCCAAGTTCTCCTTCAATTGTTTATCCTGAAAAGCCCTAAAAATCATTCATATATCTCCTCTTAGTCTTCTGTATTGTAAGGAAAACATCCTCAGTTTATCCAATCTCTCCTGGTATGGCAATTTCTTGTATTCTGTAATCCTTTTTGTTGCTTTTCGTTGCACCCCTTCCAACCTTCTAACATCAATTTTATTGTATGGGGACCATACCTGTGCACAATACTCAAGATGTGGCTTCACCAATGCCCAATAAAGGGGTAAAATTATCCTACTGTCTCTACTGCCTATGTGCCTAAAAATACAATTTAATGCCTGGTTTGCCTTTGTGACAACCAAGCTACGATGTGTACTAAATTTTAAGTCATTTGTCACCCTCACCCCCAGATTTCTTTCCGCCACTGTTTTATGAAGTAAACTACCACCCAGACTGTAGTTATAATTGATATGACTTTTCCCTAGATGCATCACTGCACATTTATCTAAGTTCAATTCCAGTTTGTATTACCCTGTCCACTGCACTATCATATCTAGGTTTTTGTGCACATTTTGAATTCCGCTTGCAGTGCTTACAATACCCCCAATCCTGCAGTCGTCCACAAATTTGCTCAGCCACATATTTGGGAATCTGCGTTTAATAGAGGATACATATATATTAAATAAACATGGGCCCAGCACTGATCCCTGTGGGTCTCCACTCATGACCTGATCCCAATCTGACATTACCCCTCTGATAACAACCCTCTGCCTCCTATTACTCAGCCACACTTCTACCCAATTTACTATGTTTGTAGGCAAATTCATACCAAGCAGTACCTCAATTAATTCTTTATGTGGTAGTTTATCAAATGCCTTTGAAAAGTCTAGTAACACAACATCAACTGCACTCCCCCCGGCCCAGATATTCAAAAGGGTTGCACCATGCACAATAGGGTTGCTCCAGCGCAAGTCCGAAAATGCACCATTCGGCGATATTCAGCGGGAGGCTGAAGCACCCCTAAATCACACTGCACAAGAGTGCAATGATAATGAATGCATGCGTAACTGAAGGGGAGAACCATGCAATAAATGGCAGTCGATATTCAACAATATGGCCATGCATGATTGAGCAAGTAGAAGTTGCGTGATAGTGGAAATGAGCCAAAATAAAAAGGAACAAGAGAGAGGTGCAAGAACGCTACAGGGAAGGCACATGTTGCTGAACCATTGGCAGCCACATAGGCAACACACACACACACACAGGGCAGGACAGAAAAAGGGCACCTGAACCCACAGGCACAGGAAAGGTGTGAGGAGACACAGCCATAGTGCAGTGCAGAAGGGGGAGGTGCCACACAGCACTGAGGCCACCAGAGGAAGGTGTTCCCGGTGCAGGGGAAGTAGCAGCCAGGACAACGGGGGGAACACAGAAACAGCGGGGAACACAAGCCAGGGAGATGGCAGTGCCACCATCCAGATGGAGCAGTTATGAGGGGGTGAAAAGGCAGGCAGTGGGGGCGCAGCCATGGAAGGGCCATCGGTATGCCCCAACAGGCAGTACAGAGCCCGCACCAGCTTTGAGCTGTACACCAATACCAAGATCGTGGGCCGGTACCACCTGAACCGGGCAATTCTGAGGCAGCTCTATGAGCTGTGCAGTGATGTGATGCAGGCACCTACACGACGTAGCCATGCTATGTCAGTGGAGACAAAAGTGACAGCTTGCATGTGCCTGCTTGCCACGGTTACCTTCCAGAGACCAACAGGGGACACCAGAGGCATAACCCAGTTGGCCGCGTCACACCACCTCACTCAGTTCCTCAGCACACTGCTGCCACATGCTGTGGAGTACATCCATTTCCCCAGCACACCGGCGGAGTGCACAGCAAACATACAGGAATTCCACAGGGTAGCACGTATGCCTGGCGTGCTAGGGGCAATAGACTGCACCCATGTGGCCATCTGCATACCACCTGGCCCCGAAGGGACCAAATATATCAATCAGAAGGGCTTTGCAAGCATCAACTTCCAGGTGGTGTGTGTTGCTAGGGACGCATAATCAATGTCTGTGCCACGCACCCTGGGGGAGCACATGATGCCTTCATCTGGCACCAGTCAGCACTGTGCCACAGATTTGAGAGTGGGGACATCCTCACTGGCCACTTAGTGGGTGAGTATGCAAACCATGCAGAAAAACATAGAGCTTGGGAGGGGCATAGTCAGAGGTGACATGGGTAATGGCCTAGATGGCCCAAGGCAGGGCGAAGCTGATCACCAAACTAACCTCCACCCTCTACACACAGGTGACAGTGGATACTCACTCCATCCCTGGCTGCTCACACCATACTGGTGGCCCACAACCCCATCGCAGCAACTCTACAATGAGGCACATGTCACCACACACAATGTCATTGAGCGGGTGTTCGGGATGCTGAAGGCAAGTTTCCATTGCCTGGACATGTCTGGCAGTGACCTACAGTACAGCCCCTCAAAGGCCTGCAGGCAATTCCTGGCCTGTTGCATCCTGCACAACATGGCCAATGACTGTGGGATAGCCGTACAGGTCAAAGAGGGACAGCGATGGAGATGATGAGGGGCCAGAAGATGGTGATGGGCAGCCCCTTGGGCGACGCCGGGACCCCGACTGATTCGCTGGCACAGCTGCACTGGACACCATCACAGAGGAGCACTTCAGCCAACTCAGGTAAGTCATGGGGCCATGTGCAGCCACCAGTGGCAAAGGGCACAACCCACAAACATGCATGGACAAACACCAGGATGCATGCTGTCAAAGGGAAGTGGCGAGCATGGAGACCGCACTCCACCCGCCAGGGATGGGCAAGGTCTAACATGGCACGCAGTCACACACACACACACACACCTCACAAGACATGCACAAAGGGTAGGAGGCACGCCGACCCTGACCGCCACCCTTAGCCACACACACGTCCACAGACCACCACGCCCACTGCATGTCATTGTGCGTGTGTCAGACGCTGGGCACCATTGCGCAGTGGCGGCCAGCACAACACAGGCATCATCATGCACATGCCACAGCAGACAGCAGCCGGGAGGGTGTGCAGATGGAACATGTGTGTGCATGCAGGGCGGGTACCCTACCCGTGCATTGCATGCTGAACAACATAATGCACACAGGGCAGCATCAGACAGTAGCCATGCTGGGAGACAGGTCAGTCATGCGCCACAGTGCCACAGCCACCACGGATGCATGGGGGACCCCACTGAGACCCGGTAGCAGGACAGGCTGACCAATGGCCTCATGGGTGGTTCTGATGGTCCCCAGGGGTTCCAGACTCTGTGAACGCGACCAGTTTCGCAGGGGTCTTCAGCACACTGAACATGCCTGCACCAGGTGTGCTCAGGTACCCACAGCTGAACCCGGTGTCGACAAGGAGGGTGTCACATGACACCGGGAATGGGGGGGTGGACATTGCACTGCACAGTGTCTGCGACGCATTGGCAAATAACTGTGTGCCCATTGTGGCCATGAAAGCTGTGATTGCCTGTGTCTGTCTGTCAATGGCAGCGGTCACATCCTCCTGCAACCGGTCCATCCCTGCCAGAAGCAGAGCGGTGTCTCTGCTGTGCCGCTCCTCTGCCTGGTGCAGAGCCACACTGAGTGCATCCACCGCCGTCGCAAGTCACATCTACTGATTGACTGATGCTTGGAGTATGCGGGTGTGCTCATCTAAGAGGTCATCTGCATGATCGGCATGCTGTCCCTCATGGTGTTCGTGGCCCTGATGGTCATCACCCCTTGAGGGTGGGCGCTGCACACTAGGGCCAGGCCTGGTCTTGCCCACAGGCGGTGCACTGACGCCACCCCCTGACACTGTACCCCCATGGCCATTGGCCAACTGCTGATACTGCTCCTCCGGCTGCCGCTCTCCAGGACTCAATGGTGCCACGCAGTGGCATAGCAGCCACTGTCCTGGACACACACAGTGCTGCCCCACACTGGTGCCAGGCCAGGCTGGCTGGGACTCTGATGTAGCCTTGAGCCTCATGCACCACCCACAGCCATGCCCATGATGTCACCTGCTGTGTGACCAACCTGTGGCCCACACATCTCACTGCCCATGATGTTAGCTCCATCATCATCGGTGATGGATCCAGCACCAGCCCGAGTCTCAGAATGCTGGCATCCATGGACACTGGCACTCTGGGATACAGGCAGGGCCTCCTCCGTACCTTCTTCACCAACATCAGTCCAGATGTCCAGGCGGGCCTATTGTCGCCCTGACCCCCGTATGCCTGTGGAGGTGGATGGGCCCTCCTCCATCTCCATACTACTGTCCTCAGTGGAGAAGTCCACCACCACTGACCCATGTAGATGCTCAGGAGCTGTAAGGGAAAAACAGTAGCATTAATGTATGTGACCTACCCTGTCCCCCCCATTGACAGACCAGGACCTACCATGCAGTGATGGGCTACCACCCGTCTGGAATCCACCACCAGGAACACCCTCGATGGCGCAATGCTGTATGCTGGCAGCAACCTGCTCTTCTTTTGGGGTCAGGTGTTGCACCTCCGGCTGTCCCCCACCAGTCACAGACCATGTTGCCCTGATGGCAGCCACCTTCTCCTTAATTCTCCACCTGTCCATGCCCATCTTCTTTTTGCACTCCTGCACGGAGCGCTGGTGGCTGCCATGCAGGTTGACAGCACGCGCCACCTCTTCCCATGCAGCAGCACAGGCCTGTAGTGTTCCCTGGCATCTGCTGAGCAGCGGCTCCTGGTCGAGGTAGGCCTCAAACAGGGCATCTGTTTCTGCCTTGGTGAAGTTCAGCCTCCTCTTCCTCCCACATCTCTGTTCCTCTTCTTCCACCTCATGATTGGTCATGATTCCTCCTGTGAGAATGACAGGTGTTACCTGTGACTGTGCAGTCCTTTGCATGTCCCAAACACCACAGTCCACACTCCCAAACAGCATGCAACTCACCGCAATAGACTGCAGTAACTGACCATGGCCAGTGAAGCCCAATGTCACATTTTTATAGCACAATGCATGAAAATGAGGTGAGGCACATTTTTAAGTGGATGCAAATGCAGTGACTGTGCCATTGAATGGCTGATTAGCTGATTTGCATATGCCGGCTGAATATCATGCTGTTGAGCTTTGCACAGTTGTGTTGAACATGCTGAGCCAAGGGCACAATTCTGTGACATGCACAGTACACACCTAACTGCGCATGCTCGGGTTGATGACACAGGCACCTGCCAAGCTGTTGACATGCTGTGCACGGGAAGCAATGCAGGGAACGGCCACCATTGTGCCAGTGGTGCTACTGCGCTGTTCACGTATATGGCACTGTGGCACTGGGGTGCAGTAGGCGCACCGGGGCAACAGCGCTGTAGGCCACTACAGGAGGTGGCACACAGGCACCCAATCACACTACATCATTGAGTTCCAATCTCGCTGTGGCTGTCCATGTGCGAGAGACCCTTGACCCTGTGCTCGACCTTTGCCCCCAGGCGCCATGCATCAGGCATGGGTGCATCACTATCACGCTGTTCGGTGACAGCATGATAGGGAATGGCAGCGTTGTACCGCACAGCATCTGCATGTGGCAGGACAGCACTGCCGGGTGCCATTTTAACTCCACCACTTTGCTGAGATGATGCGGAGAAGGGCAGTGATGTGGAGCCAGGTGGAGCTTGCCAACATGGTGGCAATTGGACAGCCCCATGCTGGGCCTCTATGTGGTGATGCACCCGTGGACAGGGCTAAGAGTGCAGTGTGGCAGGAGGTGGCCAATGCTCTTGAGGAGGCCACCGCTATGGGGCGCATGGTGGAGCTGTGTCACCACCGTTATGGGGACCTCAGGCGCAGGGACCTGCACCTGTTTGCCCGCCTGCGGGCACATGTCAGGAGGGGCATGGTGCCACGGCCAGGTAGGTGCCCCATCCATACACTATTATCGTCCATACGGGTATCACGGTTGCATGAGTCTGGCACATGGGGGGCCGTCCAGTGTTGGCCGTGGTGGTGGTGGTATCGGGGTGTGGGGTGGATGGGTATGGCTGTGTGAGATTGCACACACATGGGGGTGGGGGGACTTTGCTACTTGATTGTACTGATGTTCCTCTCTCCATGTTTGCACCTTAGGCCCAGAAGAGCTCAGACAGGCAAGGAAGCAGAGGTGCCGCCTGGAGGACCAGCAGAACAGGAGGGCTGAAGGTCTGCAGCAGCGCATGGACCAGCCTGATGATGGTGAGTGCCTTACATCCATGGTTACTATTGCATGCTGTATAACTGGGTGGGCAGTGGGGCATGGCCACCATCCATTGACACCACTGCCATGCACGCAACTTGTTACAGTCAGCACTGTCCAGTGGCACTGCATGTCTGGGAGTGCGTCAATGGTGGTCCATGCATGCACCGGGCACATGACTGTGCCACTGCCTTCACACCGCATAGCCAAGTCACTGTACCACCACGGTGGTGCTGTGCAGGACATGGGAGGTGGGCATGTGCAGTGGTCCACATGGCTGTGGCTGCCTGGGTAGGCAGGTCTTGTGGACATGGTCACTGTGGGTGGTCGCACACCACCACAGGGGTGTGGCACATGGTTGTATGCCATGCACAATGGGTGGGTTGCAGGGGACTGGACAGTCACACTTATTGACTCTGCTCCCTTGTCCTAGGTGGACGGTGGCTCGAGGCACTGGAGTGATGTGTGCAGGAGCTGCTCCAGGTGGCGAGGGCAACCCTGGAGCTACTGCAGAGCATGGACCACCATGGGGTGAGTAGGAGGAGGAGGAGACGACATCGGTGCCACATGGAGGAGGACCGGGGAAGACGAAGAGCACTCCATGCCCCTAATAACACCTTCCCCCCAGACCCACCCTCACATCCCTTCTTCCCTCTCCCATATGTTCACCCCTGCCTCTTACCCGCCCCCACCTGGTATGTGGCCCTTCCCCCCATTGTATATAGTTGTATATAGTTTTTGTATCTCCGGTTTTAAATACATTTGTTTTGTTATGACAACTGTGGTGGTCTCTGATTTGCAGTGGGCTACAGGTGCTCAGCTGCAGTGGTGTGCATGGCGTCAGGGGTGATGCATGCATGGGTGTGTGTCTGTGTGCAGAGGTGAACTGTCTATGGTGTGGGCAGGGGGATCAGTCACTGTCTGTGGTTTGTGTGTTGCACTCTGTGCACTGGATACCTGTGTGCAGTGGTCCACGGTGCCTGCACTGTGTGCATGGCACCCCTGTCAGACTGTCCATGACCTGTGCAGCTGACACCCTTGCATGTCTGTGATATGCACGGTCTGCTGGCATGTCAGTGGTGGCTGTCCATGCTGGATAACAAACTGTATCCAGTACAATGCCAGATTGCCTTCCATCACCGGTATGGTGCACGTCTGCCTCCAGTGGCACTGTGGCCTCTGCTGTTGTTGTCCCCCCTCCATGCTGTTGCTAGTGTCTGTTGCAGGGGGTGTCCTCAAGTGTCTGTCACCTGTGTTCTGGCAGCATGCTGGTGGCATACAGCTTCATGGTGCCTGCGCAGGGTGGCTGGCACACCTGTGCATTGTAGGGATGCTGGCCATGTGTACTCATGAGCCGTGGCCACACGCCACTGGCTTGGTTGACCCGCTACTGTGTCCCTGTGTTCTTGTGCCCTTGGGTATGGGTGGGTGTTTGTCCATACACTGTGCATGCTTCCATGCAACACTGTGCGGGTCTGTGCTGCCTGTTGTGGCCAGTGCTGGGATGGGATGTGTCCTTGGTAGTGTGTGCAGGGTACTGTATCACTGGTGGTGGGGTCTGGGGCATGCCCTGTCATAATTGGGGTACCTTGTGTGGCGACGCATGGTCGGTCTCTCAGCTGTACCTCAGAGGGGACTTGCAGGGTAGCACTGTGTATGCTGTTGTTGCATTGCTGTCTGCTGCCACCCACAGCAGGGTGCACATGGTGGAGCTGCCTTGCATGGCTCTGTGGTGCACAGGGTTGCATTGTCACAGTGGGGGTGGTGGCATGCATAAGGTGTCCTGCACTGTTGGGTGCTACTCCTGGGAATGGTGTATGGTGATCATGGTGCAGGGTGTGCTCAACATTGGTGGGATGGTGTGGCATGGGGTGGTCTGCCCTCCTTGTGTGCCAGTCACAGCTTGCCAGGGGGTGTGCTGGGGCACCATGGCCCAGCTGTGGGTTGGTTGCTGGTATCCATGGCCCGGTGGTTATTCCAGCTCTCCCCCAGTTGTGCAGTGCATGGGGTGTGAGGGATGATGACAGTTCTGCTGTGTGCTCCTCTGCACATCTGTGGCATGGGTGGTGGGCCCCTGCATCTCTGGTTGTGCTGTTGCATTGCTACCCTGCTCCAGGGGCATCCCTGGTTGCACTATGGCACATCTGGACTGCTCCGCTGAGCATCCCTTGTTATGCTATGGCACATCAGATATGCGCAACTTCACATCCTTGGTTGCGCTATGGCACAGGTGGTGCGATATTCAGTCATCTGCCGTATGCGCATCTTGGCCTGCGCAGTTTTTGGATATCGTGCTTCGTGTGCATGGGCGTAGTGGACTTGCACTTGCTCCTGCTGTTGCGCACTTTTTGGGTGCAGTTTGAATATCCGGGCCCCCATGTCCAAGGCTTTATTTACTTTTTCATAAAAGGCTAACAAATTAGTCTGACATGATCTTGTTTTTGTAAATCCATATTGGGTTTCATCCGTTAGTTCATGCAATTTCAAATGGTCTGAGATGTGTTCTTTTAGAATACCTTCAAATATTTTACCCACTATAGAAGTCAGGGTAATTGGTCTAAAGTTTGCAGGGTTTGTGGAAGGACCTTTTTTAATAAGGGTACCACTAATGCATCTCTCTAACCCTGTACCACTACAACCTGATTCAAGGATTTTTGAAATATATAAGTTAAAGGCCTGGATAGACTGACTGCTAATTCACTAAGAACTGGGGTGAACACCATCTGGCCCTTGGGATTTGTTAACATTAACTTCCCTTAGTCTTCTTAATACTTCATCAGGATCAATTAAGATTTGCCCTGCCTGTGAACACTGCTTGGTCCTGTTGTCTATAGAACTAATTTTATTAAATACAGAGCTAAAATATGAGTTTTGCATATCTGCCAATCATTTATCATTAGTTACAGGTACTCCCAGTGTATCAGTATAGGGACCAATGTTATTTTGCACCTTCCTTTTTCTATTTATGTGTGTAAAGAATGCTTTACGATTATTCTTTACCATTACAGTCAAAGACAATTCATACTCAGCCTTAGCTTTTTGTATTTCTTTTTTAAGCTGTTTAACCGTTTCCCTATACACCAACCACCCTTCTTGGTTATGTTGATTATTTACTCGCTTAAAGATATTGTTCTTATTTTTAACCATTTTTTTGATTTTAGCATTGAACCACCCTTTATTACTTTTCCTTCTTTCATCTCTACACCTGCTGGGTGTGTACATATGCACTTCACTCATAATTTTATCACACAGTTTTCCCCACATGTTTTCAACTGACTGGTTGGAAAGCTCTACCTCCTAGTCCCAAGCAGCCATTTTAGCTTTTAATCCTGTAAAGTCTGCTTTATTGAAATTTAATTTGAATGTTATAGCTGCATCACTTTTCATACTAGATTCTCCTGTCCATTTAAAAAACACTGTGTAGTGATCATTGTTTCCCAGTGGGCTTCCTATTGCTGTATTGTTTATTTTATTCCCCATATTGGTCAGAACCAAATCTAGAATGTTCTCTCCTCTTGTTGGTAATAATACTTTCTGTTCTATTCCAATTTGGTCCATTGCTTCCAAGAATTTCACTTCCACATCTGTTTTTCCACTTAATTTTAACCAATCAATATTTATTAAATTAAAGTCACCCGTTAGCAGAATATCATCTGCTGGATCCAACTTGGAAATATATTCAAGGAGACAATCATTATCTTGTTTAGCAATAGATGGTGGCCTGTAAATCAGCCCCAATCTTGTTTTAGATTTGAATTCATGAATTATTTTTACCCATATCATTTCCACATTTCCTAAGTGAACTATTTATTGTTCCCTTTTGATGGAGTCTCTAATATATATAGCAACCCCTCCCTTTTTTGGGGTTCTATATGTAGCATATAGTTGATATCCTATAATATTTTTTTCCCCAACTATCAGATTTGTCCCACCAGGTTTCTGTCACTAATGCTATATCAATATTATTAGCTATTAACGTGTTCTGGAATTCATCAATTTTAGGTGTTAAGCTCCTTGCATTTAATAAAAGCACATTCCAATTGTCAGGCTTATTATCAAACAGGCCATACTCTTTCACTCCCCTTATGGATGTAGATTCCTGCCCCCTCCCTCCAGTTTAAATGAAACTGTATCATCTTATTTAGCTTTGTTCCCAGGATTCTAATACCCGCTCTGTTTAAATGCAACCCATCATATTTATACATTGCTCTATTTTGAAATGTTCTTGTGCTATCCATAAATCCAATATTTTTACTTGCACAAAAGGAGCATAGCCATTTGTTTACTTGATTTATTTCTGGATTTTTATACGCGCATGGACGATGCACTGGTAAAATCCCTGAAACTATAAGTTCTCCACCCTTTTCTTGAATTCTCTGTATTATGTTCTTAAAGGCTTCCTGTATGATTCCTATTTTGGTTTTATCTATATCATTTATCCCTATGTGTAGTATAACCAAAGGTTCATGTGTATTTTCCATTAAACCATCCAGTAGTTTTTCCAGATCCATTATTTTTACACCAGGTAAAGTTTTAACCGTTGTATACATTTTCCTATTTCTGCAAACAATTTCATCAGTCCTCCTTGTGATAGAATCCCCAATTACCAAAATATCTTTCTTTTTTTGTTCTCTTAACCTTGACCTTTCATCAGTTATTAAATGCAATGTCTCACTTAAATTATTAACAGTTTGGTGTGTATCCTTAAGATCTATCACCTGATTGAAGGACCCATTATTAGTCACCCCTCCTATTGGTTTACCAATATCTATTATTTCCACAGGTGTTTTGTCCAATATTTCAAATCTATTACTTAAGTGCAGAGGCTCGCCCTGATGTATATCCCCCTTTTTATTTTTAGATTTCCTGTTTTTTACTTTCATTAATAGGCCGTTTTTGTTTTGTTTAATTACCTCTTGTTTTCTACCCTCTGATAAACTACCTGGAGTACTAGTCATAATATTTTCTGTTTGTGCCATGGAGACTGTCTGATACTGTATCAATAAACATCTCCAGTTCACAGATCTCTTTTTTTACTTCCAGCCTCCAGAACAATTTTAATCTTTTCCTGTAGGGTTACTACCAATAGACAGTTGTCACATCTAAAATCTTGCACCTTAACCCCTTCAGTATACATTTTGCATTGTGTACATTGTTTTTGTACTTTTCTTGTTTTGCCCCTTCCTTGTGACACTTTAAATGTTTGAATGTGTTAATCACTTATGTATTTTGTCTTAAAATGCCTCCTTTTTGTATCTCCTGATTCCTGCTTGCAAGGACTGTAACTCCTGTTCCTAGCGTCCGAAGAGGGCACAGCAGACATACGTGTCTCTGCACACGTCTCCACATGCGAAACCGCGCTCTCGCCCCACTCACCCTCACTCCAACTCGCATGAGGTGCTCAATTTAAGCCTCTCTCCCAGGAAGTACAAGAATGTCCACTTCCTGTCTAGCGAGGAGCTCGTTGTCACACTGAAGTAAAGTATTAATTTAAAATAAAATATTAAATACCTGTCACCTCATGAGGTGGGCTTTACTACAGGGAGCACTACACCTTGCTACCCAGCTGCTATTGTGTTGTTATGGGGGGTTTGCCAGGGACCGTAGGTGGCTCCTCCACCTTCTCTCGTTGCTCTGGGCTTGCTGAGCAGGCAAACACTACCCTGTGAGACACACTCCCCTCGTTTACACAGCAACAAGCCCTGACCTTTCCTCTCACCAGAGGATCACAAAACTGTTTATTCCAAAATGTGCATGATGAGCCCCAGGTGGCAGTCAGGGCGGCTCTGTAATGCTCAGCTTTTGCTTTGTGGAGGGCCCAGGTGCATTTATTCCATTCTGCACAGTAGGCTTGCCTGTGTGTGGGTTTTCCCTATTCATTTGCCTTATACCAAAGGTTGTCATGGTTCTTGAGCTGCTGTAGGAGGGATGTGGTAATCCAGGGGGCATTTTGCCTCTTGAGATGGGTCTTTTTTAGGGGAGCAAAGGTGTCGCAGGCTAGGGTGAAGGTGTTGTTGAAATATTCTAGCGCTGCTTCCACAGAGGTGGCCTGGTATATAGGAGACCAGTCGCAGTGAGCTAGGTGATGCTTGAGGTTCATAAGACTGCCAGGGCAGAGGTGGTAACAGAGCATGGTGTTGGGGGGGCAGGTTGCTTGGCAGTCCATGTGAAGATTACTGAGGAGTGGTCACTGAGAGAGTTAGGGAGGATCATAGCATCCTCAATTTTATGCAGGCAGTTAGTTAGTACAATTTCCAGCAAGGTTTGCATCCCTGTGATTGAGTTGTACCTTGTGGCTTGGGTCACCATCTGGTGGAGGTCAAGGGCTGAGAGGGCATCTCTGGAGGTGGTTGTGGATGCAGCCAGTCAGCTTAGGTTCAGATCACCCAGAAGAATGTGTTCTGTCTTGTGGTGGAGGCTTGCAATGTATTCCATCAGGGAGAGAAGAGAGTGGGTTTGCTTGTGGGGTGGTATATAGGCTACAGTGATTATGATAAGGGCCTTGGAAGGGTCAGGTGAGACCTTCACAGACATCACTTGGGCAACATGATCTAATGTAGGTGGGAGGATGGCTTGTGCTAGTAGGGAGTCCCGCAGGTATATTGCACATCCTCCACCCCTCTTGCCCATTCTGTCTAGTCTGAGGAGCGAGTAGCCTGGAAGGGAGAAGAGGGAGTCAGGGGTTTTCTTTGAGAGCCATGTCTCAATCATTGTGAGGATGTCAGGTTGGTGCCTGGTAGCCCAGCATTGCAGTGTGACCATTTTGTTAAGTATGCTGCATATGTTCATGGACCCTATGCGGAGGCCTGTGGTTGACTGAGGGTGCATCGGCATGTGGGATCCTGGGCCAGGGTTGGGGTGGATGTTTCCAGATAGGAAAAGGAGGAGGAGGAGGGAAATAATTCTAAGTAGGGGTAGTCATCTATTCGTGCAGCAGTGTGTTAGGCTTTTAGTGTCATTCAAGGTGGTGATGTCAGGAATAGCAATTGAGCAGATGGTGGGGATCACGGGAAATTGGTGGCAATAGTGAGCAGGGGTAAGATTGCTGGAGAAGTGTGTGTGTTGGTGGGGTGTGGCATGGTTGGGCAGCATGGGGAAGCAGGGGCAGCACTGAGTGGTGTGGAGAGGTTGTTGCACTGAGTGGTGGAGAGATGGTGTGGTCATGCCTAGCGACATTAGTATGAGGAGTGTCAGTCTGATAGGCACCTGCAGCATTGTAGTGGTGGTCATGGATCAATGTATAAGAGGTCCCTTTTGATGTACTGAAACGTGGCAACTACTTTGGCATAGTGATAGTGTCCTGGACTTTGGTGCAAAGGGTGTAAGGTTCAGGCTTTAGGTCTGGAAACTTGGTGGGTGCCAATGTAAGTAGGGTGCATTGGGTGGAAATGTACATCCAAAATATATGGCAAGGGACCCTTACAGCAAGGGCCAGCATTGACTTCTAGAGGGCACTTTGGGTACTGCAAGCAGGGCTATGGAATTTGGGTTTGTATGAGGGGGAGGATAAGTGTGGAGAAAGAGCAGAGAAAATCAGCATTAGAGAAGAGTAGAGAGGCAGGAAGTTGTGGGAGGTGACTCAGCTCAGCCACCTGATGGCAGGAAAGTATAACCTGCTAATGGGAAAGTGGGGACTTAGGAAAAAATGAAAGAGGAAGTCATGTGACCAGGGTGGTCCTTAAATTGAGGGTTAGGCTTGGGTGGTTGGAGTGGGTGGGTGTGGCAGTTGATGTGAAGCGTCAATGGGCCAACACCCCTCACAGGAGTTCAGCTGGAGGAGGAGAGAGAAGTTACATTTAGGCTCTGCCAGGACTGCCACCCCTGCTGTGTGCAGGCTTCTCTGGCTGTGTCAGTTCAGTTCACTTTATTAACCTAGTAAGTACACTGGGCCAAAGGCCATTTTCAGGAACAACCCGGAGCTTCATCAGTAAGAAGCTACGATATTGTACAAAGTGCAAAATACATGAACAGTGCAGCAAATACAGATATAATGGTACAACAGATACAATATAAATGTACATATTTAAAAAGAATTACATAAGGCTGAACATTGCAAATGGCTAAGTAGAGCATTTTTAAAAGCTGTACTTTCTAAGACATTTACTCAGCTGGATGGCAAAGAATTCCAGAGAAAAGAGCTCTGCACAGAAAAGTCCCTCTCTCCCATACAAGTGGGAACTACTGTGCCCTTTTGGGCTGTTTCCTTTCAAGCAAACTGCATTTTCTAGTTTGACAAGCAGACTAAGGATAAGCTGCCGAAGCTCACCCTCTAAGCAAGGTACGGGTTGGAACTCTGAATTTTGGCATCCACTGCTGGAGGAATATCACTTGCCCATGTTTGCCAGTGTTTCTCACACTATGTGCAACAATCCAGAAGTCTTCTAGGAACTGCTGCCAAGAAATTAATGCTAGGACTGACCTCTGCTTGACATGTTCTTGATTTCTCACTTTAAGTAATGTTTAGTCTGATGTAGAGATTTCTTAAGCGTTGATTTAAGTTTGAGAGAGGTTTTAAGGTAGTGTGATTTTGCTATCTGCCCTGAGCCCTGTGCCTCTTCTCTTAGAGCTGTAAGTTTGTGGACTGCACCCTTGACCTCAGCATCCCATTGAAGCTGCTGCAGTGCCCCCCCCAAAAAAAACTTGCTTCAGAACCTCCCTGCCTTTTTTTTTTTCCATTAGCAGATTTTATCTTTTAGCCACTAGAGGGCCCAGTTATAAGCACACTTACCCAATTCAACACAATACAGTTCCTGTCTCATTTCACTTATTGTGTGGTCAGTCTATTACTATTCATCAGTCTTTGCCCTCTCCCTCTTCTACTGATTGATACTGATTTTTCACATTTGCATCTTGTACTCTTTGCCTACTAGAGGAGTTTTCCCCCAACCGTGCCAAAGCTGCTCTACATCTCCTTACTCTCTACTACTTCCTGGACACTTTTCCTGTACTACTCAGCTGCTCTGTCCCCCTGTGTGGAAAACCTCACTGCACCCGTCCACCCTACTCTGCTCAATACTTAACCTCCCTACCCAGTCACCAGACAACCACACCCCCATACCTACCCCCTAACCTGCTCCCTTTGTGACCACTAGGAGTTGCTATTTCCACCCCTTTTTTCACCACTAACCTAGCACTACCCAGCCTTCTCAGCAATCCCAGACAACCTCCCCTGCTAGGCTCCAAGACACCCCCTCTGGGGTATTCGAACCTGGTACCTTCTGCACCAAAGTAGGCAGCACTAACGCTACTCAACAGTGGCAGTCACCCTGACCGAAGGTCAGCCCGCACCCTTATTGTCTACTATAGGAATAAAACTATGGGTACCTACACTCCATTACAAAGTCTATGTCCTTCACCCTCTGCACAGACCTCACACTGACTGGAGCCCTTCCTCCACACTAGGCACCTCATCCCCAGACTACCCCACAGTGACTCAGCCCCTCCCCACCCCTCAAAAACACCTGTGACCCCCAACACCCCCACCCTGCCAACACCCCAGTCCCTCCACCTTCCAAGGCCCAACCTGGACCCAGCTCTCCCTGCCATTCCCACCCTTCACACTTATCTATCCCATGCATCCTGATTATAAAGCCCTCAGCTGGGTGTCAACCCAAGGATCTCTATCACCACTGGCCACTAACCAGAATAATCACACTGCTATTATTATTATAATGTACACCCAAACCCAGGACCTATGGCTTCTAGCCCTTCCAAACCCTGTACTGCAACTGGCCTCCACTTTGCATCCTTAAACATTTGCAGTCTCCTAAAGAAATCCGCTGCCCTCCAGTGCTGGGTCGTTCAACATCAGCCTGACATAATTGCACTGATAGAGACTTGGCTCTCCAAACCCACCCCTGGCTCAGTTATCACCCCCCCCGGATATACCATCTACAGGGAAGATCGAGTAGGCAAATGCAGTGGTAGTTGCGCACTACTCATACAGGACTCCCTTATATGTCAGGCACTCCCAGCTCTCAAACTTGATTATGGAGCCCAAGAGCTCACCTTAAAAATCATACTTGACCCTTCCCGAGGCCTTCTCTTCCTCACAGTCTCCTACGTACCCCTGAGGAATCAAAACCAAGTGGTCCAGTCCCTTATTGACTACATAACATCTCTCCCTCACAAAGTGGAGCAAGTCATCCTAGGTGATCTCAATGTTAACTGGCTTGCCTCCACTGCATCCCCTATAAGGGACTCCTTTGCTGCCCTGGATATGTCCCAGTTAGTCACCCAGCCCACCAGATCCAACCACTCTACTGGCACCAGCACCCTCCTGGATGTTGTTGTATCTAATTGCCCCTACAAAACCTTGGATGTCACTGTCCTCCTTGACTCTCTTAGTGATCACTCCCCAGTTCTCTGTCTCTGGTCATCCTCTACTCTGAAGCCAGTGTCCCAGGCCACTCCACGCCATCATTTACACCCTGGCGGCCTCAGAAAATTAAAACAATACCTAGCCCAGCTAGACTAGTCCCCTATCCAGTGTGCCCCTGACATTGACTCAGCTCTTGACCACATCACAAATGCCTTCTTTAAGGCTAGTGACCTTTTCACCCCCCTCACCAGGATCCACTCCAAAAAATGCAATGCCCCATGGAACACTCCAGCCCTCCACCAGAGACTCAAAAACAGAGATAATCTCTGGCACATTGCTGTAGAATCTGGAAAGGCATCTGACAGACAGGCCAACAATGCAGAATGCAATAAGTGCACTTGGACCATTAGGCGGGCCAAGGCAGAACACTACCAGACCACCCTTGCTTCCACTTTGGGTTCAGCCCGGACCTTCTGGGATAATATGAAAGAGCTAAATGGGAAGTCCCGCTCCCCCCCAGCATTCCAGCTCTCCATCAATGGCACCCCCACCACAGATCTGCTCCTTATAGCTGATTGCCTTAACACTGCCTTCTCAGACCTAAGCTCGGTCCTCCCCTGCAGCTTCTTTGACCCAATCCCCACCTCTCTCCCTCCAGTCATGCATCACCTACCATTCTACCTGCAAACCCTAGCCCCCCAAGAAGCCAGGCCACACCTGCTAAAAATCTTAGGCAGCAATAACCCAGCAGTGACCCCCTCAACTCCAGGATACTCCGTATGGTCTTGGACAAAGCCCTATTCCCCTTGACTGACCTTCCAAACCAATCTTTATGCCTGGGTAATTTCCCAAGTGCATGGAAAATTGCTGAAATCACGCCCACACATAAGAGTGGAGACAGGTCCACCCCCAAAAATTACCATCCAATTTCCATCCTCCCCCCCCACTCTCTAAAGCCCTTGAAAAAGTGTTGTTGATCCAGCTCTCTGAATACCTAACAAAGTACAACATTACATATCCAGAGCAGCATGGTTTCCACCCAGGACAAAGTACAACCATGGCTCTCCTGGAATTCTCCCAACACCTGCATGCTGCTCTCAACTCTGGCAGCCTTGCAGGAGCAGTGTTCATTGACCTCTCCAAGGCCTTTGACACTGTCTGTCATCCCCTTCTACTCGACACTCTCTCCACCAACTTGGCTTCTCTTGCAGTCCCATTTCCTAGTTCTCTAGCTACCTCTCTGCTAGATCCCAGCACATCAAGATCAGCGGCTCCCTCTCCAGCACTCTTCCCATTCACTTCAGGGTCCCTCAGGGCTCCATCCTGGGTCCAGTACTTTTTAGTCTCTACCTCAACACCCTCCCCAGCTCATGTACCGGTAAAATGCTCATCTACATTGAGGATGCAGTCCTCATTGCCTCACATCCCAATCCCACCTCCCTTCAATTATTACCCTCCAGCAAGCTTACAACAAAGCCGAAAGGTGGTTCAATGACCGCAGACTGGTCATTAACCTAAAGAAAACCAAATCAATGCTCTTCTCCCACCACCAAAATAAAGCTAAAAATACCCCCTCTTGATTATTCCCAGCACTCTGCACCCACTAGAACAAGTGACCACATACAAGTACCTAGGCATCACATTCGATACTGCCCTCTGCTTCCACACCCACATTAATGCCCTGTCAGCAGCCATAAACTCTCAGATTGGCCTGCTATACAGGCAAGGGGACTGCCTGCCTCAGGTTGCCCTCAGCCTAGCCATCACCTCCTCTATCTTGTCCCTCGTGGACTATGGCTTGCCCATCTATGCCGCAGCTCACAACACTGCCCTCTCCAAAATCCAACTCTCCATCAATAAGGCCTGTAGGCTCCTGACCGGTGCCCCCAGCCACACTCACACCTGCCTTCTCTATACTACCACCAATCTGCTCAACTTTGAGGAGCGTCTGCTCTACCAGACCTGCCTTCTCGCTAAGAAATCACTTCTAGGACTTTCCTCCTGGGGGTCTCCACCTCTCCACAGCAGTCATCATCATCCATCACCACCCATAGGTCTGTTAAGGCCACCTTCCAGGTGTCCAGAACCAAGACCTCTCTTGGCCAGAGATCCTTTCTCTACCCAGCCCCCACCTGTTTCAACTGCCTCCCTAGCTGCATCTCCAACTTGCCAAAAATTGGCTCCTTCAAAACTGCCCTTCAGAACCATATCTTTAATACCCGCTGTTGTAGGTGCAACTAACCTCCTATTGTAACCTGTAGTACCCACCTGCCTTGCTCCCTGGCTTGACAACATCCACTGGACAGCCTCTCCTTCCCCCAGACCCACTCCTTCCCTACTAGGTCCAAATAGGGATGTAACCCACTGTCTTCTCTGAGGACCTACTATATCCATGATTGTAACTCACAATTTTGTAACATTGTGTAACCTAAGTAACATACAAATTACTATATTATGTAACCTAAGCGTATCTATGTTAAATGTTTCTTTTACTGCACCTGTGATGTTATCCTCTGTTTTAATCTGTACTGTAATAACTGTCTTGATGTCTGCCCTCCCTCCGATGAAGTGCCTTTGTAAATGAATCTCTGACTCAAAGGTTGTAAACCTGATTTGTAATGAGTAAAGAAAGAATAAAGAACTTAGGAATGGACAAATGTGGTACATTAGAGGGACGAAACAGTTGAGGTCCCTCTCTAATATCTAATACAGCAAATAATTAAGATTTACTACCCAGGAGAAGTGTACGATTAGTCATACAACCCAAATTATATAAATAGGTCAATTTAGGGGGCAACCAACCAACGGTATTGTACAAAACGCAATGATGCATTCTGTAAGGCTTTGCCAAAACAAATCTACATATGGAATTAAAAGTTTTGTTAACTAAATCCAAATCTTTTTTCACCAATTCAGTTAACAAAAAAATTATAATAAAATGTGGGTGATAATACATTTTTAGCTATAGTTTCCCTAGCTTCTCTAGTGAGACAGTCTTTAATGCAATACAAGGCACCAAGTGTCTGATTCATGGTCTTTATTGTCTTTCTGATATGAGATGAATACATAAGATTAGAATTCAGTAGTACTCCTAAATATTTGGGGCCAGATATTCAAACTGCGCTATTTTGTGGAGCAAGCCCTTGCGCTGCACAAAATAGTTACGCAGGGGGTGTGGCCAGAGCGATATTCAAAGGAGTTGAGCCCTTGAGCAACTCCTTTGAATATCACCCCCCGGCCATAGCCATTGTGCATGGCACAGTGGAACTTGTGCCACCGCAAGTGGTCAGAGTGGAGCATTCAACTTGCGGTGGTGCAAGTACCATTGCGCCATGCACAAAATCCCGATATTCAAAAGGTGACATGCAAATGGGGCCATAATTCATGCAAGACGTAGGGGGCCATTTGCATCTGATTATGGCCCCATTTGCATGCCATTAGCATGCAGGTGCGCCGATCCCAGAGGACTTGCACCTGGCACCCTGCCAGGCAGCAGCCATCGGGGACTGATGCCCCCTGCAGCCCGATTGCGGGCAAAAGAGTGTAAAATCCCACCCACCACCCCCCACTGGCCTGATCGTGGGCAGCAATGTGTCTTCCCCTCCAACACATCCCTGGTGGTCCAGTGGACCGATAAGCCCGATCCTAGGCTGGAGTTGTCAAATACACACCCCCACCTCCCGAATATATCCCTGGTGGTCCAGTGGACTGAAAATCCCGATCGTGGGATGTAGTTGTCAAACACACACCCCCACCTCCCGAATATATCCCTGGTGGTCCAGTGGACCGAAAATCCTGATCGCGGGATGTAGTTGTCAAACACACCCCCCCACCTCCCGAATATATCCCTGGTGGTCCAGTGGACTGAAAATCCCGATCGTGGGATGTAGTTAAACCCCTCCAAACATCATCTGGTGACTCTAGTGTCCCCACCCCACCCACCCATGAAGCCCCACCACCCCGCTTCCCCCACAGCGGGCGGGTGGCAGCATCCCACCGCCTGCCACCCCGCCACCCGCTGACTGACTGCCCAGTAGGGCTGCATGCCCATTGGTGCAGAGCAAGAGCCAATGGGCGTGCAGCCCATACCATACAAGACAGTCCACTGAACCACCAGGGATATGTTCGGGAGGTGGGGGGGTGTGTGTTTGACAACTACAGCCCAGGATTGGGCTTATCGGTCCACTGGACCACCAGGGATGTGTTGGGGGGAAACACATTGCTGCCCACGATCGGGCTGGTGGGGGATTTAAGCTATGCCTGTGATCGGGCCAGTGGGAGGTGGTGGTGGAGATTTTACACTCTTTTGCCCACGATCGGGATGTGGGGGGGCACAGGGGTTGGGTTGAGGGCCAGCCGCAGGTGGCTGTGTTGTGCCCTGCAATGCAGCAGCTCACCTGTGGGTGGTCCTCGACTTGATCCTTTTTTTTTTGGCTCAAAGTTGTGCAGGCACAGGTTGGGGGTTGTGCCTGCACAACTCTGCACAGCCTGGCTGAATATCGGGCTGTGCAGTTTATGCATGGTTCCTCCCCCTCCAGTTCAGCATGCATTAATTTGCATTGTGCTGTTGCTCAGCATGTTTTCAGTGGCGCAACTGCCTCCTGCTGAATATTGCAGAATGGAGCAATTTCGGACTTGTGCAGGTGCAACCCTATTGTGCATGGCACAACCCTTTTGAATATCTGGCCCTTAGTCTCCATATGAATATGATAATTAATATAAGTTTGTCATTTTCAATTCACATGTTTTAAATTTCATTGCTATATATTCATATTTTTCATTTATAATTCATTAGACAATATAGAAGCTAAATATTACACCAAAAAGCATATGTGTAATCACAAGAGTGAACACACATCTGAGATCCATTTATTGCAGAAACTATCCAACACTCCTCTGAAATGCATCTATGCATAATGTAGCCCACCACCCATACACATATTCAGAGACCAATATGTATCTGTACAAATGTAGTCTTCTCAAAAAATTTCATTTGTGCAGATGGACAGACACATCAATCCCATCATTGAGACCCAGTGATCTAGTACTCCAAGGACATAGATCCAGAATGATTCCTTCTCTGCCTGGATACTTTTTACATTTCCACACCTGGGTCCAACAAATGCATGATCAATGCCACAAAATGTGAATTTATGGTTCTGTCCATCCCTTTGAGAAGAAATATGTGTGCTTAGAGCACTCTTATCATCCTGCAGTCTAACTCAACTAAGATGCTCACAAATTCTAGTCTTAAGTCATTGACTGGTTTTGCCCACATAAAAAGTTTTGCAAGAATATGTGGCAAGATCCATTATATTAGTAGTGCTACAGTTTATGAAATGTCAGATCTCAAAAGACCTACAGTTGTTGCAGGAAGTAAAAGATTTAGATTTAACAATAACTTTGCATTGTGCACATCTGCCACACTAAAAACAGCCGTGAGGAAGGCTAGGTAACCACCTCACAGTTTTAGGGACAGGTAGATAACTGTGTACAAGAACATCTCAAAGATTAGTGCCCCCCTTGTACACAAACTTCAATGGTGTCCTAGCCACTTCAGCCAGTGTGGACTCAGTTGACAGAATGTGCGAATATTTGTTGATGATTTCCCTTACAAGGTGACTGTCCCTCTCAAATTTGGTAATGAATAGTATATCCCCAGGCCCAGTCCTTTCAACATCCCTGTATTGAAGTAACGGATCTCTAGGAATGTCTGAGACCTGCGACTGAATGTTATTCAACAAAGCTGTGTCGTATCCCCTATCTCTAAAGTGTAGGAATAGTTCTGTACTTCTAGACTCATATACATCTTTATCTGAACAGTTACATTTGACCCTTAAGAAGTGGGACTTTGGGATGTTGTTGATGGTGTGACTGGGGTGACAGCTGCTAAACATCAATTAACCATTATGGTCTGTGGTTTTACGGAGCAGGTCTGTAGATACAGTTCCATCCATGTTTACAGAAATATTCAAATCCAAAAAAGGTATGCAGCATGTGGAATAATGTACTGTGAACCTCAAATTGGGATTTGACTCCTCCAAATATTCCACAAACTCATAAAGCTGTTCTACACTACCCCGCCACATCATCAACACATCATCTTTATATCTATGTCATAAATCTATTAGGTCATAGAAAGGGTTACTTTCCCTATTATAGATGTTACATAGCTCCCAGAAAGCCAGGTAAAGGTTAGCATACAGGATGTGGGGTCAAATGTTGCCCCCATTGCTATATCCGTTATCTGGAGAAAGTATTGTCCTTGAAAAATAAAGCTGTTCCTGGTCAAAACAAACTTAACTAGATCGCACAGAAAATCAGTAAATGGTAGGTTATAATTAGTGCCATTTTCTAACCAAAAGCAGAGAGCATGTAGTCTCCCATCATGAGGGACATTCAAATACAGTGCCTCCACATCTAGAGTCACCAAAAGCCAAGTGGGATCAAATTGTAGGTCCCCCAGGATTCCCAATATCTGGCTGGTATCCCTGACAAACAAACGCAAAGTAGGTACCAGATGTTTAACATGGCCATCAACAAAATTTGATAATGACTCAGTCACAAAACCAATACCAGAAATAATTGGGCACCGTGGGGGATCCACCAATGTCTTGGGATTTGTGACAAGATGTATATTGTTTGCCAGATGGGACCATCCACAGTTAAATATTCCAAAATGTCTTTTGAAATTATGCCCCTGGTAAATGCTTTACTCAAGTATGTATCAATTTCTAACTTAAAGCTATGGGTAGAATCAGACTTCAAATTTGCATAGAAGTTGGTGTTTGCAAGCTGACGGAACACCTCCTGTTGTTATTTTTCTATGTCCATTAGGACTACAGAACTCCCCTTGTCAGGTGGCTTCAAAATAATATGTGGGTTGTTCTGTAGTTCCTGAAGTACAAGCCGTTCACTGCTGGAAACATTGTTATATCTAGTGCTGAAAACTGTATCACATTTCTGCTCTATTTCCAAAATAAAAGCCCTTTCAAATGTAATGAATGTTTGAGAGTAGGCAGGAACATGCTTAGACATTTTTTTAAAAGTCATTAGATCAGTTGATGGCAATGTACTGTCGATGTCAGAAACAGAAACATCAGGAGATAAACCCATGTTGTTCTGATCTCTGTTATCAAGTGCCCATTTAGATAAAAATGCCTTCAGGTTAAATTTACGTTGAAACTTTTTTATGTCAATATGCAAATTGAATGGACGATTGATTTATATGTTGTATAACAATCCATAATTGTTTTTATATATAGTGGGTATTTTTTATAGATAATTATTTTATAGGTAATAAACCTAACATTTATATACATTCATATTTTGTGTACTTCTTATAGTAGTGTGGCATTTGATGGTTATCATGAATTTTCATTTACTTTTTATGTATCCACTAATCATAATTGTGCACTGTCACTTTAAGCACTGCACTTAAAAGGTGGGAGGTTGTACCAGTGGGACACTTTCTGATGAACTCTTAGGGCAAAACCGGTTGAAGCCATTGGGGCCCTGCCTGGCTGTTCCCCAGTCTGTGTTTTAGCACCATTACAGGTTTGCACTTTATTGCACTTTTTTGCATAATAAATTGCTATTGAATTGATGCCATTTGAGCCTTTGGTCTGCTTTTGTGGAGGGTTATGCAGGAGTTACTTATGTGAGTTCTGCTTTCTTTATTTCAACAACCAGCTGGAAAGGCAGCTTTCCAGGAGCTTTGTGAGCACTCAGTGGGTGCTGCCACAACAACATTAACAGCATCAGGTTTTGATGTCTCAGACTCAAGATTATGACCCTGGGACAAGATGGCAGCTATCGTATTCTCATGCATAATAACTAATAAGTATTCACAATGAAAGAGGAGGGGGAGATATCTAAACCAAACAAGAGAGAAACTCTGACTAGGGGGTCGATAGCAGTCCATTCACAGAAGAAAGGGTTTTGAAAGAACTCTTGAAACTGAGGGTGGATAAAGCAACGGGGCCTGATGGGATTCACCCAATAATTCTAAAAGAACTAAGGGTAGAACAAGTAACACCACTGACTACTGTTTTTAACAAATCATGGGAGGATGGGGTGGTACCTGAGAACTGGAGGAGGGCAATGTGATTCCACTTCACAAAAGTGGGAGCAGGACAGAGGCAGGAAACTACAGACCAGTTAGTTTGACTTCAGTGGTAGGGGAAATGATGGAATCACTTCTGAAGGAAAGAACTGTTGAGTACCTAGAGGCCAGTGGGGCACAGGACCCATGGCAGCATGGTTTCACAGCAGAAAGGTCATGTCAGATGAACCTAATAGATTTCTTTGACTGGGTGACCAAAGTAGTAGACCAGGGAGGGGCTGTGGATATGGCCTACCTAGATTTTAGCACTGCATTTGACACAGTCTCACACAAAAGATTAATATACAAGTTATCCAGCCTTGGAGTGGGTCCCAAGGTGGTAGCCTGGATAAAAAACTGGCTGGACAACTGGACACAAAGGGTAATAGTAAACGGAGTCCACAGTGAAGAAAAGAGGGTAACTAGCCTGGTACCGCAGGGTTCGGTACTGGGAATGATCCTCTTTAATGTCTTTATAGGTGACATTGGAGAGCACCTGGAAGGAAAGGTATGTCTCTTTGCAGATGACACAAAGATCTGCAACAGGGTTGAGACACAAGGTGGGGTGGAAAGGATGAAAAGGGACTTGGCAAGGTTAGAGGAATGGTCAAATATGTGGCAGCTCAGATTCAATGCAAAGAAGTGCAAGGTAATGCATCAGGGAAACAAAAACCCATGGGAAGAGTACACAATGGGGGGTGAGTTAATAACAACAACAAAAATTGAATAGGAGTAATTATATCAGATGACCTAAAGATGGGCAAGCAATGTGAGAAGGCAGTATGGAGGGCTGGGCGGATACTGGGATGCAAAGGGAGAGGCATCAACAGTAGAAAACAGGAAGTTGTTATCCCTACATACATATGTAGATACATAGACAGTGTCAGCAGATAAGGGCCTATGGCCCACCCAGTCTGCCCATTTGAGCTTCTCAGTTTACTTTATGTTTTCCTAGAAGTCTGTTGCCCCTTAACTCTGACTTCCAGAATTCCTTTATGTCTATCCAATGCATTCTTAAATCCCGTGATTGCTTCAGCCCCCACCACTTCCTCTGGCAGGGTGTTCCACTTGTCCACCACCCATTCAATGAAGAAATTCTTCCTCACGTTTCCTCTGAATCATTCTCCCTCCAACTTCATCCCATGCCCTCTAGTCCTGGAACATCTTTTTCACTTAAAAATAGTGTATTCCTGCACCCTGTTCCTCCCTCTGTACAGACAGGTAGTGAGACCACATCTGGAGTACTGCATGCAATTCTGGAGACCCCATCTAATGTACACAATGGGGGGTGAGTTAATAACAACAACAAAAATCGAATAGGAGTAATCATATCAGATGACCTAAAGGTGGGCAAGCAATGTGAGAAGGCAGTAAGGAGGGCTTGGGGGATACTGGAATGCATAGGGAGAGGCATCACCAGTAGAAAACAGGAAGTTGTTGGCCCTCTGTACAGACAGTTGGTAAGACCGCATCTGGAGTACTGTGTACAGTTCTGGAGACCCCATCTCCGCAAAAACATAGACAGAGTGGAGCCTGTTCAGAGGAGGGCAACCAAAATGGTGCAGGGTCTGCACCAGAAGACATGCAAAGAAAGACTAAAGCAGCTTAATATGTATACCCGTGAGGAAAGGAGAGAGAGGGGGGACATGATAGAAACTTTCAGTTATCTCAAGGAAATTAACAAAGTACAAGAGGGTAGCACATTTCAGAAGAAGAGATGTGCAAGAACAAGGGGTCACAATTTGAAGATAGAGGGGGAACGGCTCAGAGGTAATGTTAGAAAGTATTTTTTTACAGAGAGTGTTGTGGATGCATGGAACCGCCTTCCTGAAGAGGTTGTGGAGTTGGGAACTGTGGGATAATTCAGGAATGCATGGGACAGGCATAAGGCAATTCTAGTGGGGGGTAGGAGGAAGTAAGCTGTTGATTAACTAGAATCTGCAACTTATCCGTCAGATAGGGAAATGGGCAGAATAGGTGGGCCAAGCGGTCCTTATCTGCCATCAAATTCTTTGTTTCTATGTAATAAAGTAGGGGTGGTGTAACATTCTGATGGGACGAGCATTTGTAGATTTGGGTTGATGCCAGCTGGGACCATTTGCTGGTGTCAATAAATAGGGGGCACTCTGATCTACCAGCCATTCACTACCAGCACTGGTGGAAAAGGTCATGCATATGTGACAGGAATAATTAACTCATAAAAATTTCAGCATAGGTAGCCCACATATCAGAATTTTTTTTTCCAATTCTATTTATTCACCATCTACATTGAGGCATCTCTAAGAGGAGTCTACTTGATCTTACCTCTACTGCTCCCCACCATGGCAGAGCACACCAGATCACCCTTCCCTCAAGGGACATCCCAGTGCCCTGGCTCACTCCCTGGGGCAGGGACCACCATCCCTTGGTGGCGTCTTTCTGAGATTAGAGGGTCCATACCTCTCAGGAAGTCATCTGTGGATGCTCGGTGTGGTCTTACCTGGTATTGGGGATATGAGGGAGATCCCTGAGGCCCTTGTCACCTCCTTGGCAAGCCGTGATGTTTCTTCTGTTACACCTCAGATGTTGGATGTGCAATGCAACCCAGCCCATGACGAGGATGCTCCCACCCACGTCCAGAAGGCAGCCATCCGACGTCTTCCTCCTGCATACAAGCCCTGTGCATTGCAGTGCCCGCAGTCTCCATCGGGGGCCTCTGCGATGCTGGGGTTCCCCATGAACCCTCTCCAAGAGAGGAGAGCAGTACTCTGGATGTTCAATCCTCTCTCTCCCCTGCCAACCCCTGGAGTGAGGTCTGATGTCCAGCGCCTCAACCCTCAGTGCCGCCGGGCCAGCTACCCCACATGCCAGGCTGAAGTACATATTTTGGTGCTGGACATGAACAACAAAATGCCCACCTTCCTGGACCACTCCCCGCCCATCATGGTCTCCTTCAAAGATGATTATGGTCACAGGTTGCAAGTCATCCTGAACATGGCCACCAAGTCAGACACTGGCACCAAAGGCCTGGATCACAGCTCCTGTCAAATTGTGGCTGGCAAAGAGGATAATTCTTTTAGGTTGGTTATCACTGCCAACCCAAGAGGGGAGGCTGCCTTACTGCACCTAATGTGACAGGTAGTTCTGGACTGGGATGCCACACCATCTTACCAGCTTCTGGTAGAGGTGGTAGACTGTGGACAGCTCAGATGGCTTGGCCACCTGCAGGTGAATGTGATGGTGCAGGATGTGAATTGCAACTCACCAGTCTTTGAGCAGCCCCAGTACAGGGCCAGTGTGTATGGGGATGTGCCAGTCAGCTCCTTTGTGCAGCGTGTGGCTACCACCAACCTACATGAAGCCACCAAGGTTGTGTGATACTACCTGGATGAGGGCACCCAATTTGAGATCTGCCCACGGGCCAGCATGGTCACCATAAATGAACATCTTGACAAGGTGAGCCACCAGCAGTATTTGCTCACTCTGCACAATGTGGACTGCAGGCTACCATCACTCACTTGGCATGCTAAGGCCACCATCTAGCTGTTGGACATCAAAGACAATGACCTTGTCATGAAATTCTGTTATTTCCAGCCACCGTTCTCTACACGTCAGTGGACGTGAACACACAGGCATGCACCATAGTGCTGCTGCTGATGGTCACCAACTCAGACTTGCCTACAGACAATGGCAACATCTCTGTCTCTATCCTGGGTAGCAATGAGCAAAGCCACTTTGAGGTGCAGTTGTCCAAGGTGTCCAACCTGACCGTCATCAAGGTGGCCAGCACCCTGGACTGGGAGCACATCCAGTCCTACAACCTCACCATCTCCATCTCAGATGGCAGCACTCCAGTTGCACACTATGTAAATGATTTCTTAAGTGGACCAGGGAGCTTACCCCTGTACTGCTTCTTTCTCCCCTCCCCTCCAGGTTGCCTGCCTGCCCTTCAAGTGTTTATATATTTTTATATAACTGGGGATGAAGGTGTCCCCTCATTACTTCTGCTCTTGACCTCCCCTCCACTCCTGGTCATCCCCCACCATTCCCCCATGTATGTGGTGGCTCAGGGATGCCCACACTGCTACCACTGAACACTAGCCAAGCACTAGGGTGCCCAGTCCCCAGTGTTGAAATAACCCCTGAAATAAAGAAAAACATTCCTCAATGTTTTTCTAACTGGCAAAAAAGAAAAATGGTCCTTCACTGATCTGACCCTCACACACCCACCATCCACCCCACCCTGAACTCCTACATAGCACTTACCAACCAACAACTCCCCCCACACCCCCACACATCCTCCCTCACATGGCAAGTTTTATTTATTTATTAATTTTGGTGACTGGGTAGGCCCACTGAGCCCCGGAGGTGCCTTTTTCATGGGTAGAGCCACACTCCAGCTGAAGACATGTCTTGCAGCTGGAACTGGTGACTGCGATAAGAGAAATCAGGCAAGTGCAGGTTAATGTATTTCAATGGTGTTTGAACTTTGATTCATAACTTTACCATTTTTACATATTTTGACCCTGAATTTTCAAAATATACTTTTCATGACCCCACCTCATTAGAATGGCACTGAAATTATGCATATTTGGCTTGAAAGGTGATTTCTTGGTTGCCTTGCAAAGTCAACTTTCAGTCAGGATTTGGAAAACTTCACCACACTTGTTTATGAGGAGTGGTCATAAAAGGTTATGTTGAAAATTGTGAGTCAAAATATTTAAAAATGGCAAAGATATGAGCATATGTTGAAATAGTTCTATGCTCACTCGTAACTTACATGTTTTTACCCCAAATTTTCAACATTGAAATTTCTTCCCATCAACTCATGAACGTGACAGATGTCATTTTTCAAATCTTGGCAAAAATGTGGTTTTGCATATGTGGTGTGGAATGACATTTTGGTGGGAATTTGAAAATGTTCACCTCATGAGGTCATGAAGTGGGGTACTAAGAAGGTGACACTGAAAATCTGGTGTACAAATATGGTGAAATAACCAAGTTATGACTCAACTTTGCATTACTTTAATGTTCACTCATAACTTTGCTAATTTTCAGTACTTTGAGTCACAAAGAGACTGGACCACCAACCACTATGAAAAGTGACACTTGCTACACTTAAATCAAATAAGCAAATGTCCAGGGATAAAATATGTTGGCTGTCACTCCATCCCAGATGATGTTATTTGACTCAGTATTGCCATTGTTTGGGAAGTCAGTGCAGGGTTGTTTTGGGGCTTGTTTTCATTGATATAAATGAAAGTCATTTATTGGCATGTATATTTTTAACCAGTTGGATTAATACTAATTTAAAAAATTCTAGATTATAGCCAATACTCCATGATGAAGGGATTTTGATAATCTGGCTGAAATGCTTTATTAAATAAATATGCTTTATATGTGGTGAGTGAACTTAGTGGTACAATCTTGTGGCTTTTGTCTTGACTTGACTGTATCTAGCTCCTCCCCATTTTCTGATACTTACTTTATTTTTTACCGGGCTGAGCTGAATTGGAGGTTCATCTTTTTCAATATTTTGACTCCAAACTTTCAACATAGTCATTTTTTCACACCATTGGATGTGACAGTTTCACTATTAAAATGCTGGATGATATGTGCTTTCACACTTCTAGTGTGAAATGACATTTTTGCCAATATACCACAAAGGTCACAAATCATGGTAATAAAGGGAGACATAAAAAAATAATTTTGAAGATCTGGGGGCAAAATTAGCAAAATCTATATAGTTAGTAAGAAACTTTGTATGTAGGGTATTGTTTAAAGGATGTTATATCTGTTGGTATTAATACAGCCAGAAGCCTGAGATATCACAGTCAAGTTTTTTCCAGATTATACGTAAAACAGCATGTCGGCCGGGAGTTAGGAAGCCTCGAGTTACATCATGATGCAAGCAAAACTCAGAGAACAAAGGAAGTTACAGACAGTCTTATACTGCTGTTAAGCAAATAGGTGGATGGCAAAGCCATTATTTCTATTGGTGCAGTAGTGGACAGTTGCACATGCTTAAATAGTGATAAGCAGTGTGCTGACCTCAGTAATATTAGAACAATAGAATAGTCATATACATTATAATGCTAACTATAGCAGTTTATCTTATGACAGTAGTTGGTGCTCTAATACCACCACACAATCATGCTCGCTAACAATGGCACAGCACGTGATGTAGAGGCTGATGCCAATTCTGAGACCTGTGTCATGGTCTCTGATAAGGATAATGAAGGCAGGTGCTGTGTTACAATACAGAGATGCTTAGCTTGCACAAAAGTAAAGATGTGTTAGCTGTATACTTAGAACATTGTCATGTGACCTATGGAAAGCAATACTAAGTCTATTTGAGCTACCTAGAAAATAGCTCCTGTTAGATTACTACAATTAAACATTACAGAAACATATAATACTGTACTAAATTCTGCCTTGCTAATACTACATTCTGTCTTGCTAAATATATTACAAATAGATGTGTGTGTGTGTGTGTGTGTGTGTGTATGTGTGTGTGAATATACTATTTGCTGCAGGGTTTGGTCCAGGCCAATATATCCCCCACTTGTTGCCTGCTAAACTGGCAATACAAGATAGTGAGTGAAGATAGAATGGCAGCATAGCTGTCTGTGATGATGTCTGAGGGTATGCATAGGTAGCGAATGGTACAAATACAAATAATAATAATATTCTTTATTTTGATGGTGCCTTTCAAAAACCAAGCTAACCTAACAAGATAAAAATAATACATCAAGCATCCCAACATCTTAAAAATATAAAACAACTGATACAAGTTAAAAGTAGGATCAATCACCAAATGCCTGGTACCACAAATATGTCTTTAATGCCTGTTTGAATCCCTCCATGGTCGTGCACTCCTGTAACTGATGGGGTAGAGAAATTCAAAGGGTTGGGGCTGCATGCATAAAAGCTCAGGCTCCTGAAGGTTTCAGAAACACCCTAGGAATCTCTAGCAACCCCTCGTCAGCTGAGCGGAGTGATCACTAAGGGCAGTAAGGAACCAGGAGCTCTTTCAAGTAGTCTGGACCCTGTCCATTTAGGGATTTAAAAGTCAGTAAGCCAACTTTAAAGGTGATCCACCACTGTACAGGCAGCCAGTGAGTCTGCACAGTACCGGTGAAATATGACAGGACTGAGAAGACCCCATCAAAAGCAGGGCTGCAGTGTTCTGCACTAGCTGCAAGTGGTGGATTTCAGCCCCAGGTAGCCCTAGGTAAAGGGAGTTGCAATAGTCCAAGTGTGAGGTCACAAAGGCATGGACCAGTGTAGGTAAATCACCAGATGGAACAAGGTGCTTAATCCTGGAGATATTACTCAGATGGTAAAAAGAGGCTTTGACCATGACTGACACATGATAACGCAGAGTCAACCCTTTGTCAAAAATGACCCCCAGGTTTCGCACCTGTTCAGAGGCCAGGAGTGATAAACCCTCAAGAAAAAGCCTGGAGGGCAAACCAACCCTGGGCCCCCTATCCAGCATGCCAGATCCACAACCAGCACCTCAGTCTATTCTGAATTCAACTTCAGCCAACTTGAATCCATCCAGTCCTGGATTTTTGCAAGGCAGTTGTTAAAGACTGAGAGAGCTCCATCCTGGTCAGGTGCAAAAGAAAGGTAGAGCTAGGTATCATCAGCATACCAGTGAAACCTCAGCCCATACCTTCTCACAATGTCTCGAGGGCAGTATGTACACTGTGAACAACATGGGGGACAACACTGAACCCTGAGGAACCCCACATAACAGATAAACTGGGTGCAAGAAATAAACTCCGGACACCACTGTCTGAGTTCTTCCGGTGAGGAAAGATGTTAACCACCTGAGGACTGTACCCGACAGTCCACAGATGAACCTCAGGTGATCAAGTAGAACCCCATGGTCCACTGTGTCAAATGCTGGTGAGAGATCTAAGAGAACCAAGATGGAGCGGTTTTTCCAATCTCTAGCCATCAGGAGAATATTGAGCACCTGAACTAGTGCTGTCTCAGTACTATGCCTCTTTCGAAAACCAGACTGGAGGGGTTCATAGATGTCATGGATGGTTAAATGGTTCTCCAGCTATGCAACCACTACTTTCTAAATCACCTTCCCCACAAAAGGGAGGTTTGAGATTGGTCTGTAGTTCACATGGCAGTTGGGATCCAAAGATGCTTTCTTTAAGAGGGGTGTTACCACCGCCTCCTTCAGGGAGCTAAGAAACTCTCCTGTTTCCAATGAGCATCAGTCTATCTGTGTTAGGACCAGACCAATAGAATCAGTGCAACCCAAAATCAGGGAAGTTGGTCCTAGGTCCAAACTACAGCATGTAGGGCATGCACCCTGGACAACCTGCATGACATCCATGAACTCCAGTTGGTTGAAGGTACTCCAGGAATGCTGAGAGGCAGAGGCCATGTGCTGGTCCAAAGCAACGCCCTTAGAATGTGCTGGCTGGAGTACTGCCCTGATGTCGGCCACCTTATTCACAAAGAATCGAGCAAGCTCATTGCACTCTACCTGCAAAAAAAGCTTTGTGAACATGCAGACAGGTTGGGTTGCACAGTCTGTCTACAGTACAAAAAAGCTGAGCTGGTCAATTCTGAGTGGCCGCAATCTCCCCGGACAGGAACTCTGCTTTCTTACAGGTGATTGCAGATTGATAGGCTTGATAATGATCCATCAATCTAAGGTGGTCGGCATCGAGGGAGGATTTCCACCAGCACAACTCTAACCATTGTCCTAGTCACCACATCTCCCTCAGAGTCCCATCAAATCATGGGGATCAAGGGTGAAGGGAGAGAGGACGAACAAGGACAGGAGCAATGACATCCAGAGCTGCCGAAATGGCCATGTTATAAGCCACCACAAGAGCCTCTGGGTCACTGTTTGCCACTGGAAAGGATGAGCCAGGTCTTGGTGATGCCAGCCAGGTCCACTGTTCCCACAAGATCTGCAATAATTGCAGTCTTTTTCTTAATGGACCTGGCATTGCATAACACTGCCCTAGTTGGATGAACCTCCAGGGCTGCTCAAGCCACTTGCCCACCAAAGTTGGTGGTGCCCTTTGGTATGGAAACCAGACATGTCAGACCACAATTTTGGTTCCTTTTCACCCCAGGGCATCTCCTGGAACTTACAACCTTGATGCAGTGACCCCACTCATTCACCCTCTACTGTTCACACCTCCCAGCCTTCCTCCCCCTTCTACAAGCAAAAAGGGAAATCTAAGAGGTGGGCCTGGCCTTTCCATCTGCAGTAAGTTAGTGTTGACATTTTAAAATGCTGATACATTACTTTTACACCCTTTGGGAATATTGTTTAACATCTGCTGTAAATAGTCTTGTGGCTGCAAGCCACACATTACTTGATTGCTGAAAACCAAATAAATTATTTAAAAAAAAACAGAGAGGGAGGGTATTCCCTCTACATGAAATCCTGTTCAATGCTGTACAGTTGTATTCCATGGCATGGTTTTTCTGTGACTATTTAATTTTCCATGATGAGTCACACTTGGTTAGTAACAAAGAAAAGTAAACATGAGCACTCACGCTTTCCATTCCTCTGGTGAACTGTGTAGATCTAGGATGCCATTCCCAGTTTTATATTTTCAAAATAGTTTTGTCCATCCCCTGATGGTCTCCCATGGGCACATTAGGTAATTTCTGAAATAACAAAATAATTTCTTTCCAACAGTAAGACTGCTTTTAGCAGATGGCTTTGCTTTTGTCTTGCCTATGTAGGCTGCCAAATTAAACAGCCTTTTATTTCCCTGTGATTATTTTGTCACAAATATTGGGGTTAGTGGAAGATGTGAGTACTCTCCCACTCAATCACTTCACTTGGCAAGATGATCAACATGGCATTGTTATGGGCAAAGGAAGCCGTAGTTAAACAAAATGTATCTCCATGAAGGAGTAGTAGAGTACATTTTTAGTTTGGAGGGTTGGGCATCGGTAAAAGATAAGTTAGAAGGTTACTGACAGGAAGCCATATGGGAGATGGCTCCCTGCCGTAACAGGGGAAAATTACCAGGCGTATGCTATTAGTAAAAAAAAAAAGGGTACATTTTCAGGAATCACCAGTTGATGTGTGTTCTGAAAAAATTGCATAAAAGGGAAAAAAATTGTTAAGTTAGGAAAAGCACACCAAGCCAAAGATTGTCTTTGAGTGTGACTTGGGAGCACAAGGTGGTTAAGTGATTTGCCAAAGGTCACACAGTATGCAAGTCGTGGCTGGTGGGACTCAAACCCAAGTGTCTAGGTTTGTATCTGCATTTCCCATAAGCACTATGCTGTACTAAGGTTTTACAGAAGGTCCATTCCTCCTTTTATGGTAAAAGAAAAACAAAACAAAACATGCCATTTGAGGCAGTTGTAGCTTCTCAAAAGAGAGTATGGTTACAGTGACACATCATCTGAGTCTGGAAATGTTGACATATAGCCTGTTTCAATTAAGCATGCCCTTGCTAGTGGTGTACATTTTGGTTTTTGTTCCTAAGAAAATCTTTTTACTGAAAATTAACCCAAACCCTGGTTTGGGATGGTGTGAAGTAAAACTAAAAGTTTTACATTTTTACTGCTTTAGCCAGCCTAGTGGCATGAAGGGCTGAGACATCCATGCCTTACCTCCTGCCACACTGGTGACTCATGTTTGCAGTGAAAGTGGGCTGCTGGGGTTCAGCTGGGGATGGAGAGGATCGAGAGCCTGTAAGACTGATCTCCTGTCCCGGGGAGGGGTGGGGATGGAGTCCCCTGTTTATCTTGCCTCTAGTGGTGGCTGGGGGATGGTGCAATGGACCCATAAATTCAAGGGGTGGAGGAAGGGCAAACACCCAGCAAGCCATGTGCAGATGCATGCATAGCTCAGCCATTGGTGTCATTGCACACCACCGCACACGGGGATGGGAAGAAAATGGAAAGAAATCCTGATCAATGAGATGATGCTGGCCCCTTGCATGTGCAGCACCTGGCCAACTAGCACCTCGTGGAAGCCAGAGGTGAGTCCACTAGATGTCGGGGTGATGGGGCTGGGGGGCAGGAAGAAGTGGGCCAGTTGGGAGGGAGGGAGAAAAAGAAAGCAGCAAAATAAAAAAAAAACTGTACTGTTTTCAGCATGTCAGTTGAAAAACCTGCTGCTTTTAAAATAAACAACCCATGATTAACTTTAAACAAGAACACTAATAACATAAAGAAAGTCTAATCATTTGCTACCAAATGCAAAACATTAAAGGCATTCTGAACTGTTGCGACTGCATTCCAAATGACAGTACACATTGCATTGAAACAAAACAGTTAAACTGTGAAACTGTACCATGTAAATTCTTTCCAAATGTCAGCTACCCACACATTTACATGGCAAATTCTTAAGTTCATCTGACACTATCTCCACATACAAAAACATTATTATATCCATTCTTTTCAGACTAGCATAATTATTTCTAAGGATTCACAAAGTACATTTGCAAAAGTGGGGTTAAATCACATTGCCTTGTCTATAGCCCACCCGTAATGAAAATAATTTCTGTGAGCTGTTTTGACATCTGCTGGCTCTCCTTGAAGGAAGCCTTTAACAGAAAGAAAGAGAGAGAGAGAGAGAGAGAGAGAGAGAGAGAGAGAGAGAGATGGGGGATAAAAAACAAAAAGAACATTACATTTTCACATTGCATACTGCAGCAGGCAGATTTAAACCAACAGCACTCAGTTTATTAGATTTTCAGTCTTCTTAAAACTGAAAACAAGGCACATCTTGTACAACCAGTGGTTGACATACATTTTTCCTTTTAAGGGGTACTCTTAACACCTCCAGGATCCCAGGTGTGTTCCTGATTGTGGGTGACCTTTTCCCAAAGCTGGTTATCAGTCTTACTGTCATTAGTCAAAGACAGTGATTCTGACAGTGTGGCAGTTGGCATTGCCTTTATCTGGTCCCTCTCAACCAGAAGTTGTCCTTGCAATTCTACTATCTGTTTCTCACTCTGTGACTTTGTGACACTGTCTTGGGGCTCTGGTTGCTCACCGACCTTGGTCTGCAAAGCCTGTTGAGGGACAGTAACATCATAAACCTGTCCATGCTGTTCTGTGACATTTTGGAATTTCTCAATCTCTTGTTTTGACTGTACACAATCACTCCTTGACACCTCATTCACAAGCACATGTTGATCCTGGTGTAACCTGGCATTCACTTTTTATAACCTAACAACTTCCTCTGCTAAGCAAGTCATCTCCTCAATGTTTTCCTTATAGAGATGTACAGCTGCAAATGCCTCTTGTAACATTGCATTTTCCTGTTTGAAAGCATGGTACGAGTCAGAAAAGGCAGTCTCTGCTGCACATTTCTCTCATTCCACATTCTCAATCTTGCTTTTTAACAGGGCATTTTCATTAAAGTGCCACTTGCAAGCATCCTTGTAAACAGAACAGACATTCTTTTCTACACAGTTTTCAAATTTGTCCCTTCTAATCTCATCCTGTAACTTAGACACCTCATTTGACTTAAATCCCAATTTCTAGTGTAAAGAAGCAATTACAGTATTTGCTGCCCATTCCCTACATTCAAGTTGAGTCTGTAACTTACCCACCTCATTGGATTTAGATTCCAATTGTTGGCACAGAGCAGAAATAAAATTATCTACCAGCAAAGCATTCCACCTTCCCTGAAAGACAGAATTTCTAAAGCATCTAATTTGAGCTCAGTAGTCATGGCCATTTTCCTCTGGAAATTTCCCCTCTCTGTACTAACTGAAAATCCAAAGCTTACTGGTTCCACTTTGAATCTTGCAACAAGACAGATGTATACACTGGATGCCGAGGTTGACTCCCTGGATCAAACAGTGGGCACAAGTCTGCCTGGTGTGATCCACAGTCTGTTTACTGGATATCCCCTACAGCATACTGGTTTGGTTCTGACCAAATATGTACTGTTTATGGTCACCATTTGTTGTTTGCAGGATTCTATACCTGTTGGTAGTAATGCAGCCAGAAGCTTGAGATATCATCGTAAAGTTTATTCCAGATTATACATAATACAGCATGTCTGCCTGGAGTTAGGAAGTCTCCAGTTACATCATGATGCAAGCAAAACTCAGACAAAAAAGGAAGTTATAGACAGTCTTATACTCCTGATAAGCAAACAGGTGGATGGAAAATCCATTGTTTCTATTGGTGCACGGTAGTGGACAGTTGCACATACACAAATAGTGATAAGCATTGTTCTGACCTCAGTAATATGGCAAAGAATTAAAAATAAATTACTTGAAGTTACCATTAAATACAATCCAGATAGAAAGTTATATAACAAAAGGGGCAAAGTTCCGATGTGGCTTACTCCCAATGTCAAGAAAGCGATACAGGACAAACAAAGAACTTATAGAGCCTTTAAAAGGGACAATAACCCATTTAATGAGCACAAATACAGGGTATTCTTAAAAAAATGTAAGAAATTTACTACCGAGGAAAGGCAGAAAATAGCATTCAAATTGGCCCACATAAACGATGGGGGTAAATCTTTTTATTCTTATGTAAATCATGAAAAAAGGTAACCTTCTCTATGGGGCCACTCAAAACAAACAGAGAGGTGATCACTGATCCTAAGTTTATGGCCAAAATCTTTAATTCTTACTTTTGCTCAGTTTTCTCACCAAATGTGAATGATGTTGTGAAGACAGATAGTGATCAACATAACTGAAATTTTTCATAGATAACCAGTGAAGAAATTTTGTTAAAACTAAGAAAAATCAAAATTCATACATCCCTTGGTCCAGACTTGTTACTCCCCTGAATGTTGAAGGAAATTGAACCATGGTTAATTTAACCATTGACTCTGCTTTTTAATTTATCCTTGAACACTGCACAGGTGCCTATAGACTGGAGAATGTCCGACGTACCCATTTTTAAAATGGGTGATCATTCAAATCCTGCCAACTACAGACCCATTAGCCTGACCAGTATTTTGGGTAAAATAATGGAAGCTATTATAAAAGACAGGCTTGAGAATGATATGGGTAATAAAAATATAAGTGACCATTCCCAACAGGGGTTTAATGGCCAGAGGTCGTGCATGACTGCAAATCTAGTTTTTATGAAAAAGTCAGTGCTATGTTAGAAGAAAAAAATATGTGGATGTTGTTTATTTGGACCCCAGTATGGCTTTTGAGCGGGTACCACATTCAATTTTACTCAGCAAGATGCACAAACTAGGTATTAATAATACTATTATAAATTGAACCAAAGCATGGCTTTCTGATAGAACACAAGCCATTAGAATCAGAGGGTTTTCCTCAATCCAGAGTCCTTTGACAAGTGGGGTACCCCAGGTGTCCATCCTGGGACCGATGTTTTCTCGATCTTTATCTCTGACCTTAACAAAAATCTAGAGAACTTTGTAATAATGTTCATTAATGACACTAAACTCATAGCAGATGTTAGTACTAATTAGGGGTCTTTACTGTTCCAAAAAGGTCTGGATGGGCTAACGCATTGGGCAGATACAAATGGTATGATTTTTAATAACAGTAAATGTGTTATCACGCACCTGGGTTCTAAGAACCTACGCTTCTTTTATCAACTAGACCACATACCTTTAAAATCAGTCGACTGTGAGCATGATTTAGGTATATTAATATCAAATAACCTAAAAACTAGTAAACATTGTAATAAGCTAACAGTAAAGGCAAATAGGATCATCGGTTGCATCAAAAAATCTTTTACTTTC
Organism: Neoceratodus forsteri; assembly: GCA_016271365.2. NCBI lineage: Eukaryota > Metazoa > Chordata > Ceratodontiformes > Ceratodontidae > Neoceratodus > Neoceratodus forsteri. The sequence goes on from CM057452.1 coordinate 1,410,877,857, forward strand.
AGAAAAAGAGCATGTTTGATTCCCCTATATACAGCCTATGTCCAACCACCCAAGAACCATTGAATACAGGAATCTCAATGTGTCTGCCATCGCTAGCACCTAGCAAAGGCATCTCCTACTATCTGCTCTTCTACCAAACAGATCTCTCTCTCTTTCTCTCTCTCTCTCGAACACTGTGCACTTGGGGCTCAACCCCCCCACCCCATCTCTACAACACTTCTATGCACTAACCCCCTCATGTTGCTGACAACTAACAGGCTCCCTGTTGGGCAAAGTTATTTAGTTTGTTCCTATATGTATCTGACTGTGTTTACTTATTCCAGTTTTAGTTTTTGCTGTATTTTTTGCATTCCTTTTGTTTAAAGACCAAATGTACCTTAATGTTCTCATTCTAATTCTATTGCCTTGTATGTCTCAATCCTCCATATAATCACCTACTTGTTCTAAATGTACTAACGTGGAACCTATGTAAAGAGCTCTGAGCTCAAACAGTTTATCTGAGATCAGAAATAAATAAATAAAATATGTAAATAAATGTCTTGATTACTGTTCACCCCTCTAGAACCATAACCTGCAAAAAGATATACATAGACTTGAAGGTGTACAAAGGAGGCTTACCAGAATGGTCAATGGTGTGTAGGGAATAGGTTAAGAGAATTACAACTATCACCTTTGGAACTACACAGGACAAGGGGTGACTTATTGACAATGTACACGATCTCCAAGGATAATAATCTAATGTTAGATCTGGGCATTGCCTTCAATGACAGAGCTATAACACTGAGAAGTCATAATTTCCAGTCAATGTTAACACAACCTAGGAGTACATTGAGAAGAATATTTTTCACACAGAGTATTATTCCACTCTAGAATACTCTCCCAAAGGAGATAACAGAGGTAGATTCTCTTGGAGGGTTTAAAACGAGGTTAGATCAGTACCTCTTTAAATAGCTAGACTGGAATTAATACCCAAAACAGGAGATGCTGATTTATGGGTTTGTGCCTTCTGAGCATCTTGACCTTTCCTAGTGTGAATCCTAGTATGAACATTAGAACAACAGAACGGGCATATATATTATAATGCTAACTATGGCAGTGCCCCTAATGACAGTAGCTGGTGCTCTAACACCACCACATAATCATGCTGGTTAACAATGGCATAGTTCTGAGACTTGCATCATGGGTTCTGATATGGATTGTGAAGGCTGGTTCTGTGTTGTAATACAGAGATGCTTAGCTTGCACAAAAGTAAAGATGTGTTAGCTGTATACTTAGAACATTGTCATGTGACCTATGGAAAGCAATACTAAGTTTATTTCAGCTACCTAGAAAATAGCTCCTGTTAGAGTACTACAATTATACATTACAGAAACATATAATAATGTACAAATTCTGCCTTGTTAATACTACATTCTATCTTGCTAAATATATTACAAATAAATGTGTGTGGTGTGTATATGTGTGTTTATGTGTGCGTGTATGTACCATCTGCTGCAGGGGTAGGTCCAGGCCAACAAGTGCCAGTCCTGACCCCAGCAGGTATGCTTTGGTATCTCATCCCAGTGACCTGAATTCAGGGGTGTGCTCAGTGGCCCAGCTGGATGGGGTGAGGGTGGGGGGATGGTGCTGTTATGTGATCCCCCCTGTCAGGGAATGAAAGATGGAGGGTTGTCTTCATGGGCCCAAGTACTATTTAGTGAAGACAACAGTTCTCTTGACATATGGCCCTGCACATCTGTATCTGTGAGTGTGTCTGTATCTGGGCCACAGGCAAGGGCAGGAAACAAAGGGCCCTGCACTTCCACAGCCCACCAGACATACATTGCTGCACTGAAGTGCAACAGTCCTGTACAAGGGACCTGCACTTCCATAGGCAGACAGAGTTTCCCTTTTTCCCTTGGGCCCTTCAAGTCTGCATCTGTTCTCACAGGTCCTGAAGGGACCTGCATGAATGAGGATATGATTCCACTATCATAAAAAGAAAGGACTTTTTTCCAAAAAAAAACTGTTACTGCACCAATTAGGGTTCCAGTTAATGCCACATAAGTAAGGAAATGTTGTGTTAAGGTTTCCAACCTCAACTCCCTACCCTCCCAGCAGCAAAAGGTAAAAACATTAGGGCTTTGGGTCTCCAGAATGTGGGCAAATCAGTGGTGGGGTCTTCCTTGGGATTGTCAACCCTAATGCCCACACTGTTACCTGAATAAAGAAGGGGAGATGTCACCTCCTTTCTTCACACATGGCCCTGTATGAAGAAAACTACAACACATTTTATTGTGAACATGTGCTGAGACATACTTCTTTACCTTTAAAGACTGTATCTGTATGAGGAACAGGCTTTTGGCTTTGAGCTATATCTTGTGCCTCAGACAGGATTTTATGGGTTGTAGGGAGGGGTGAGCATTAGGACTGAAAACCCTAAGGAAGACCCCACCACTGATTCGCCAAGACTATGGAGACCCCAAACACTAATGATGTTACCTTATGATGCTTAGCAGTGGTGGCGGAGGGAAGTTAGAGTTGGAAACCTTAACATCACATTTTCATATTTTTGTGGTATTAACTGGAATCCTGACTGGTGCATTAATGCTAGTGGTGTGGTAGGGTTGAACAGGTGTTTAATGTTAACCCCCTAACTTTGCACCTTAATAGTTTGGCCCCGTTCAATAAAATTGCATGAAATTTTGCATGCACAGTCTGTGAGGAAGGTCTCTTGAGTTGGCAAAGTTTCACTCTGGTCAGATGTCCAGATTCTGAGATCCTAATAGTGCCAAATTAGGAAAATATTCTGTGGTTTTGTTTTTTTTTTGGCTCTCACGTACAGCCCAGATGGTTTGGAATTTTGTTCTGAAACTTTGAGGTAGAAAGGGCTTGCCCTAGAATGTTGGAATTCATTGTTTTGCTGAAAAAAATATTAATCCATTGCTAAGTTATAAGGATTTTAAATTTCAGTTCTGATCATGCTCAGTACAGTCTTTCAGATATTGTAGATGTTTGATACAAAAGAAGAATTTCTGCTCATAAAAGAAGATTCATGTTTCATAAGATGAAATTCTTCTTCCATGAGAAAAAACAATTTCTTGCTTCGTATGCTGGCCATCTTTTCCTTTTTTTTCCTCCAAAAACATTTTTTGAAAACACACAAAAGTGATGCCTCGGAGAGACTCAAACACATGAATCTAGCTAAATGGGAACCATTTAGCTCAGTTCTGCAGTTAGTTTTTATTAAAAAAAAACAAGATGTGTTTTTAAACATCCCCAAAATCCTTTATGATTCTTGTTTTGTTTTGTGAGCCATTTTCTTGCTTTGTGAGGTTCATACAAGAGGAATACAGCCTCACAAAACAAGAGTTTCATCTCATGAACAAGGATTTTGGACCTGTTTTTTCACACTCTTGTTTCATCAGAAGGCATCATGTTTTGTGAGTTCATGAAAATCTTGGCCAGGATATTTAGACTGCGCCAGGCTGGGGCGCAACCTTGGCGCAGCATAACTGGGATGCGCCAGGACGTGATCCGGGCAATATTCAATGGTGCTACGCCATGGCTCAGTACCATTGAATAGGGCAGTGTGGCCACCCACATTGTGAATGGTGCAGTGTCACTGTGCCAGTGCAAGTAGCAAGTGAGGAGCAGGGGTATGCGCCAACGCAAGTGCGATTGTGTTAGGCACAGGAACCGCGATATTCAGCCATCAGTATGCAAATGAGGCCATTATACATGCAAGGCACAAATTGGGCCATTTGCATGTCATTATGGCCCATTTGCATAAATGTGTGCCTATCCTCAGTGACTTGCGCCTGGCACCCTGCCAGGCTGCAGCCGTTGGGGACCGACGCCCCTTGCACCTTGGTGGCAAAGCACCCCAATGCCCGATCGTGGACTTTGTAAACAGGTAGAATCCCTGGGGGTCCAGTGGACCTGCTCTCCTGCCCAATCGCTGGCTTATTAAAAATAAATTCTTCCCTGGTGGTCCAGTGGACCTGCTCCCCTGCCCAATCTGGGATTATTAAAAATAAATTCCTCCCTTGTGGTCCAGTGGACTTGCTCCCCTGCTCGATCACAGGCTTATTAAAAATAAATTCCTCCCTGGTGGTCCAGTGGACCTGCTCCCCAGCCCGATCGCGGGTGTAGTTAAAATAATAGTATCCCTGGTGGTCCAGTGGACCGAATCCAGCCCAATCATGGGCTTTGTGAAGTAAAATGTATCCCTGGTGGTCCAGTGGACCTGCTGCCAAGCCTGATCATAGGCATTGTAGAAGAGAAAACCATGGTGGTCAGTGGTACCCCCACCCGCACTCAGACCTGCCACCCTCTCCCCCAGTCTGTGGCGGCAGCTCCACCTGCAAGCCGCCTGGCAGCCCGCTGACTGACAGCATATAGTACAGCTGTATGCCCATTGGTCCACAGCGTGGGCCAATGGGCATGCAGACCATACTGTACTACACAGTCCCAATATGTGAATGGTTACTCTGTCAGTTGGCAGGTGGCCAGGTGGCTTGCAGGTGGGGAGCTGCCATCCGCCACTGACTGGGGGTGTGGGGTGGTGGGTCTGAGTGCGTGGGTGAGGAAGGGTGTACTGCTGGACCACCAGGGTTTTCTCTTCTACAGTGCCCATGATCAGGCTTGGCAGTTGGTCCACTGGACCACCAGGGATACATTTTACTTCATAATGCCCGTGATTAGGCTGGATTCGGTCCACTGAACCACCAGGGATACTATTATTTTAACTACTCCTGCGATCAGTCTGGGGAGCAGGTCCACTGGACCACCAGGGAGAAATTTATGTTTAATAAGCCCATGATCGGGCTGGGGAGCAGGTTCATTGGACCACCAGGGAGATATTTATTTTTAATAAGCCTGCGATCGGGCAGGGGAGCAGGTCCACTGAACCACCAGGACAGAATCTATTGGAAAACACCCACAATCGGGTGAGGGGTTAGGTGTTCTGCCAACTCAAACCAGGCAGCTATTTGCCATTCACACTCACATACACACAATAACAATACAATAAGTACAGCAAGCCAAAGCTTTATTATAACAAAATATAATACAAAAGGTTATACACCACCGATTCAATAAAGCATCATCCAAGCCCTCTTCCAATGGCTGGGAAGCCCCCTTGTCAGCCTGGCTAGGAGTCTCTCGAACCGGGAACTGGCCCCACAGCGATGTGTCCACCCTGCAGGAGAGGCTTCTAACCAGGCGTCTGGAAAATCCCATTTTATATGTTTTATCTGGTATTTAGAAATGCTAAACCATCATGTCCTAAGCACTGGCCAGGTGCCCAGAACATCATGAGTTCAGCATGACAAACACCACTTATTCTCATAATAAATAGTTGGCATTCGTTAGATCATCATGCCCTAAGCACTGGCCAGGTGTCCAGAACATCATGAGCCAAACAATGCCAGAGATTCTCACAACATCTGTATGCGACCTTCAAGTCAGCAAAATACACTGTCTGAAGCAAAACATAATAATGAGGCTATCTAAAGAGCAAAACACCAATTAAATGAAGCAGCATGTAAATGGAGTCACACAATACAAAATGGAGTATAAAATGACATACATTACATGAAATAGCATACAAAATGGAGTAACAATAATCAACATATTATACTATCACTACATTCGTCCTTTGATTATTGTGAATACTGTGTATGATATTGGTACCATAGCAAAATTACTATGAATATAACATAATAAGTAACAAGTCCAAATAAGCAAGATAATTATCACTACAGCAATGATTATGATAGGATGTATCAGAATATTTAACACTTTTGTAGCTGATGGAGACCATCCTGTAAAATATCCACCAATAATGAGTAGTCTCTTGTTGAATCTTGGAACTTAAATCAATCATTTTATTTTTAACTATCAGTAGTTTGCACCTGACTTTACACTAATGATTTATTTCTTATTGCCAAATGAGCTTGCATTACATCTGTTTCTGAATTATCTGTTTAATTTTATTTAATGAGATACTCAATCTTGATTGATCTAAAATATTGGGCTGCCAATACAAAATAAGCTTCTGCTAATTATCAGGGACCTATGCATTTTACTGTGGTGGATGACATTACAATCCAATGATTACTAGGAATCCATGATTTGAACACGGTTCTCCACACATATTCATTATTACTCATTAAATCACTCTGGGCCTTATTTCTTTGCATTATAGAATACATATGTCGTGTACGCATTCTGTCCAATCAATAAATCGCTAAATATTTTCTGCTACTCCCATTCTCCATACCTGTGAAGCATTAAATAACTGCAAGAACTCAAAATCATAATTCAAAGTTAATCTTTGGGGTAAGAAAACAGTTGGCATCCATTGAGCTTGTAAGTTAATTAAGCTAAATACATCAATTCCTACTGCCTGAAGCCTGTTAGTCAGTGTTTCTATATCTACACTATTTAAAATTCCTATGCCTGCCCTGCTCCACCTAATAGCGTATCATACCAAGCTCTTTTATATTTGCATTTTCTACTAAACATAAACGTTATGTTAAAATGGATTACATTTTCTGATACCGCTGTGCTACTGATGTACATGTGGATGGAACCTTAACTATACTATCATTGCTAATTACAGGATGATTTTTCAACACTGTAATGTGATCTGCCCAAGTAGTTCTATTAGTTATTGCAGTAGCATTCATGCAGAATAACGTGTCTATGTCAATCAAAGTAATACTTGCATTGAAAATGTCTGTTTGATTCATGCAGCAATCAAGTCTATGTGGTACAGTCAATGCAACTATTCGGTAAGTTGCAGCATTTAATAGCAGTCTTATTCTGCAAAGAGATTTCATCTGTTTCAGTAGGCATATTGTCCTGAGCCACCAGTTGTCATCCAGAGATTGACCCCTGGTGAAAATGTCATGTTCAGTACCACACACTTCTGTCTGGATGGGCAGCTAAAGTTCCCCTGGGTTCTATCTTTGGTATCATTTTTCCAACTCCAGGTTCCTTTACAACCAGTGTCATTACAGTTAACCCTTGGAATCCTTCCTCCAGGGGTAACTAGCTCTGCCAAATGGACCATAAGACACACCAGCATTCCTTTTAAAATCCATTGCTGGACCTAGAAAGACACAAATTTCATTATTCTTGAAGATAACATTTATGTGCAGGCACGTATTCCCATTTTTCTTTCCCTGATCTGATAATTAACACTGTGTTATCTCATCCGGTGGCTATCACCTCAGCTGGTTCAGGAGGGCCATTTGGGTTTGTAACCCATATTTTGGCACCATTGTTAAAACCTCCTGTAGATCTAAAACCTTTATCCCCCTTGCTGTTTAGAGTGTGGGGGCTTGTCCCTTTATAGGGGTCATTTTGTTAACTGGAATAATTAACAATTGAGCCACTCTGTCATACTGTTAAATCAACAGATTTTGTTCTCTACTATTCAACAAAATTACTTTCACTTCTCCTTGGTAATCACAATCAATCACCCCTCCCAAAATTTGTATTCCCTGAGGGCTAGTTCTGATTTAGGTGCTATCCATCCAAAATGTCTCGTGGAATTTGTATTCCAATACCAGTTTCTATATTCTTGAAGGGCATGTAAATCAAGTCCAGCAGCTTCTGGGGTTGCCCTGCAAGGAGACAGAGCTCCTGGTGTAATTTCCCAATATAACACTGTTTCTGTAGTTGAGTAAGCCTGCACTTGCAAATTAGGAGTTATCATTCGCATTAAGGGGGTCTCAGATTCTCCAATTGGTCTATTATTTAAAATCTGTAATGCTTCCTGCAAATTCTCTTTCCATTTTCGTAGGCTCTCCCCCCCTCCCCAATTGTCCTTTCACAATATGAGGGATTGGTCTTTGTTGCCCATGTTGGCATATAGGACACTAAGCAATAACAGTTTTAACCAAATCCAATGTTAGGGGTACACCTACTATATGCCCACCTGTAAGTGGCTTTTCTCCCAAATGTCCACATTTTTGATGTGCCCATTTGCCAGCCCTGATAACTGCTGACTTTGAGTTTCTTCAATATCCACTGGAAGAATCTTAGCTTTTTCATCTGCAATAGAATTATACCATCGTTCTAGTGTATCTGAAGCACAATGAGCATCAACATGAAATACAGTGGTCTGAGTATTTTGCACCATAGTCCATATTTCCTGCCACAGTTCTTTTCCCCATATTTCTTTGAATAAATTTTCCACTCATCCTTAGCCCAAGTGGGCAGCCAGGTTGTTAAACCATTGGCTACAGACCATGAATCAGTATAAATATGACATGTACCTTGCAACCTTTGTGGGTATTACACTGGAAGGGAGGAAGGGTACCCTCCTCCAAGCTCCTACTGGTGGAAGACACAGCTCGAGGTGCAAGAGACAGCTCAATACTGTAGCAATAAAAGGTTAGCTGTGAAACACGGACAAACAACAAAAACAAACACACATCAGTTTAAAAATAAAACAAGATTATTTCCATAGGATAAAAGAAGCCAAGCATCCCTGGGTTCCTTATCCTAAGCATGACAAATGTCCAGAATTGATGGTAATCAGACGTATGTATCTCTGTAGATGGTAAACTCTCAAAACAGCTGTAATAGTCCTTTTTCAAAATTGTAAAGTTTGTTCCTCTTCACTTAGAATACTAGTTTTGCAATAAAAGTCAAATTACATGGTTCACTCTTGGTGTGCTTTCATGAAAACATACATTTTGTGTGAAAAGTTGTGCTTTAGGCATGGAATACACATCAAGTTTGAACTGGTAGTAACATAAAATGTTGAAACACAAGAAGGTCAAATAACGTGCAAAAGGTCACAGTGTGCATGCAAGGGTCATTCAAACCCAGCCATTCCTGTAGTGTCCTTGAACACCACCAATATTAAAATATCTTTACACAATAAAACTGCTGGCCAAGACAGTACACACACATACACATACACAAAAAGAAATACTTAACACAAAATAAGACTGACAGTGTTTCACACCAATTTGCTGAGGTAATTCCCATAGTTCCATTAGAAAACTGTATGTGGTTTAGATATATGTGCTGCCTCCTGCCTGTCTTGTAACACTGATAATTTTTAAACCAACACATTTATACATATTGCCATGCCAAATCTTTCCAGAACAAAACACTGTTTAAACACATCATCTGTAAGTGAACACATCTCGTATAACATGATTACACCTTTTGGCACATAACTAAAATATGGCACTCTGTCATTTTGCAAAAAGTTTCTGGTTTTAACTAGAAGTATGATAAAACCATTTATAGCTGTTAACACATTACATTTTCACCTAGCAGTGGCTTGGCACGTTACTTGCAAACTACAACTCTTTCTGCACATTGCAATCTATATGACGTCATAACTCTTCACCATGAACACTACCTGCTCCAAGCAAACAAAAGTTCTTCACTGACCCTATCTAGGCAGCACAAATGTTCCATTAAAAATAAAGCCAATTAAAACAGTCAGCTATGAGGCAAAGAAACTTCTTCTTTCTTTTTTTTTTCTGTAACCTGTTGTGCACTGAAGGCAGTCAATCCTATCTCGCAACCTTAACAACAGAACATAATTACAGAACACAGATATAAAACAACTTTGAATAAAAAAAAATTCAGACTTACCCGGTGCCAAGGTATTTTTCTTCTTCTTTTCCGATACACTAGTCTAAGTAAGAAAACTGACTGCAGGACCTTCGTGATAATTTCCAAACGCTGCAGCTATTAACTCTTTCAAAGGTTTTAACCCTTTGAAAGGTTTTCTTTTTTTGGCCATTTTAGTAACCTGCCAAACCAAGTCTTTTTCCAGAGCTCTGGTTTGCAGTTTAAAAACAAAACAAACAAAAATCTCTAACAGTACTAGGTTGAGATCCATCTGGTAGAGGTCCCCAGTACTTGGGTTTAGGATCAAATGTTTCAGCCTCTATAGGAGGCAAGGGAACTTGAAATTGATACAGAAAAACTTGAAACTACACAGATAGGCAACATGGGGGGGGGGATGATTTTCAAATCATCCCGTCTGTAGTCACCTACTGTGCGTACATCCACAGTAGTTTCTTTTTCTAGATGTTGCTTATCTAACTTTACTTAACCAGCCGCTGCTTTTCTCCTAAAAGCAGCCTGAACTGTGAAAGCCATCATTGGCTCTAACAGTATATACTTGCAGCAAGCACAAATTACAAGTACAAAGGGCAGTTGCCCTTGCTTGTTTGAGCCTTAATACACCTTTAAAAAAAAAGAACTCATCCTTTTTCCTAAAAAATAGACATTTTATTTTCGAATCCTGCCGACTACGCCAAAAATGTTCTGCCAACTCAAACCAGGCAGCTATTTGCCATTCACACTCACATACACACAATAACAATACAATAAGTACAGCAAGCCAAAGCTTTACTATAACAAAATATAATACAAAAGGTTATACATCACCGATTCAATAAAGCATCATCCAAGCCCTCTTCCAATGGCTGGGAAGCCCCCTTGTCAGCCTGGCTAGGAGTCTCTCGAACCGGGGAACTGGCCCCACAGCGATGCGTCCACCCTGCAGGAGAGGCTTCTAACCAGGCATCTGGAAAATCCCATTTTATATGTTTTATCTGGTATTTAGAAATGCTAAACCATCATGTCCTAAGCACTGGCCAGGTGCCCAGAACATCACGAGTTCAGCATGACAAACACCACTTATTCTCATAATAAATAGTTGGCATTCGTTAGATCATCATGCCCTAAGCACTGGCCAGGTGTCCAGAACATCATGAGCCAAACAATGCCAGAGATTCTCACAACATCTTGTATGCGACCTTCAAGTCAGCAAAATACACTGTCTGAAGCAAAACATAATAATGAGGCTATCTAAAGAGCAAAACACCAATTAAATGAAGCAGCATGTAAAATGGAGTCACACAATACAAAATGGAGTATAAAATGACATACATTACATGAAATAGCATACAAAATGGAGTAACAATAATCAACATATTATACTATCACTACAGTAGGGTCCTGTGGACCACCAGGGAATGTCTTTAGTTTATGATGCCCGCGATCGGGTGTGAGGGGGGCAATGCCCAGCCTGTGTCTCGGGAGGTCGGGTGGCCACCCACAGCAGGTGGTTGCTGTGTTGCGCCCTGCATTACTGCAGCTCACCTGTGAGTGGCCAGTCCTCACTCCTATTCTTTTTGGATAGATTTTTGCACCTCCCTTTGTGGCGCAAGGTGGGTATGTGCCTCCATATGCACTGCACATCCCAGACTGAATATCGGGATGTGCCACATATGCATGGGCACGCCCCCTGCACTTGAACCGCATACATTACTGGTACACCCCAGTGCATTGGGATTTGCACAGTGCAACATCCCCTTTTGAATATTGCGCCAGGGTACATCAGTGGGTTGCGCATGGTGCAACTCCTTTGAATAGCCCAGCCAAGAAGATGATCTCATGAAACAATATTTTGTACTTAGTATTTTTTCACTTTCTTGTTGTATGAGAAGGCACTTTCATTCGTGAGTTCATGAAACTCTCATGAAAGAAGGTAGGCAGACAAAACAAGATTTTGTACTTATTTTTTCAGAATCTTGTTTTTGCTCATAACTGTGTTGTTTTTGAAGATTTCAAAGCCAAATTGTTGACATGTGTTTTTTTTATGGTCCTACCTCATTAACAATTGTGGAACGAATCTTAAAACATGATTGAAAAGGTGCATCTGTACCTGTATAGACATGCAGAGCCCTTCTGTACTGAGATGAACTCCTGTAAATCTGTATATAAAGCAACATGGAAGTGCAAGGCTCAGAATAACCTGTGCTTCTGCACCCACATGGAATCCTCATCTGGGGCATGGCCCAGAGGGCCCTGCATGTCTGCATCTGTAACTGTTGCAGTGCATGAATAAGAGGCTCCTGTGTTTCTAGATGCATGGAAGCACAGGGCCCAGAGGGCCCTGCACTTCTATAGCCAGAGGGATGTGTTCAGGCATGACTCTTTGGGACCTGCATGGATGAGGCTATGATTCTACTATCTCAAAAAGAAGAGAAATTCATTGTGAAAACCTGTGTTAAAGTACCAGTCAGGGATCCATTTAAATCAACAAAAGTAGGGAAATGTGGTGTTCCAACCCTAACCCCCCACCCCCACCCCCAAGTATCAGAAAGAAAAAACATTAGGGTTTTATCTCTCCTGAGTCTTGGTAAATCAGTGGTGGGGTCTCCCTTGTTGTTCCCAACCCTAATGCTCCCCTCTCACCCCAGCCCATAGCCTCCTGTCTGAACCACAAGGTACAGCTTCTAGCCAGTGCTTCATACTTATACAGTCTTCAAAGGTAGAGAACTACTGTATAGCTGCTTATTTTCACTGACAAATAATATTAGCTATAACCATGGGACTGCAGTAAAGCTCAGAAACATGAAGACGGCTAATATTTTTTTTGAAGCAAAAAATTACTTGCCATAGTAATCTTAATCATATTCTGTATAATGACCCACTTTAACATTTTATTTAACTGTGTGTGAGTAAATACAGTACCTGCATTGTCCTTTTTCTTTTCTCCTTAACCTTTTTGTCCTCCTTGTCCTTCTTGTTCTGCCATCTTATAAATGTCCCATCCGCATAGTTCCTGTCGGCGGATCCATCATTTGCATTGCCTTAACCTCATTCCTTTGTTCATACTTGCTTAATTCCAGTAGTATTAGCCCTCATACAGTATTACCCTCACTCCATTCATTACCATTCATTACCTCTGCTCACTCCATTATTTGTATTACTCCTCGTATCACCATGCTGCCCCCCTGGCATACATACTGAACCAACCTCATGGTTCACCTCAGCAGCTAGTGTCCCATCCTCATTGTTTGAATCTCCTCTGAGGGGTATCCATCACTTTGACTCTGCTACCCAAAGATTGCCATAACACCATTCCTTACTTACTTTCTTAACTCCGGTAGTATTACCCCTAATATTACCCTCACTCCTGCTCACTGCATTATTTGTATTACTCCATGTATCACCATGCCCCCCCGTCTCGGGTGTGCATACTACACCGACCTCATGGTTCTCCTCAGCGGCGAGTGTAGCCCGTCAATCTGATATTCCAGCTTCTGCCATAGGTACAGACAGTAAAGTGTATTTCTGGAGGTGAATCTTATAGAACTTAAACAGAGCAACGTTTAAGGGATATTTGATTGTTCCTGACTATAATGAAGTAATAATAGCTTTTTGTAGCTTGCAGAAATAATTATTACAGTGCTACTGTGTATTTGCTAATATAAATTGATGTGGATGTCTGCCACGACTGTGGGAGCACAAAATATGAGCTGCGCTGACATTTTGCGTTATACAGTATGTCTTGCCACATGTTACCAACAATGTGGGGCCCTGCCTGAAGAAAATAGATCACATATGATGGTGTTTGCTCAGGGGAGGAGGTGAGCATTGGGGCTGAGAACCCCAAGGAAGATCTCACCACTGATTTGCCAAGATGCAGGAGACCCAACACTCTAATGTTGTTTCCTTTTGCAACTTGTTGTGTGTGTGGGGGGAGTTAGGGTTGGAAATAAGGGGATATGAAAAAGTGAACTCAAAGTATGCATTTTATATTCATGTGTGAAGGGGCAGGACCATTGGAGGTGCCACAAGTGAGTTAAGAAAGTCCTGTTCCTACACAAGGGATGATAAACCATGTCTTTTTTGTCTGTTATATAATCGATTTATACTACATTGGTTTACTAGTTATTGCTTTTAAAGATATAACTGCTCCTGTTTGATATCAACTGTTGGCTTCAGAGTTGCAGTTGTCTTGTGTCATGTGCACTTTAGTTGATTCAGTATGCATGATGACATGACCTACTTTGCAAGATAATATTATCTTGCTAAGTAACATACATACATACATACATACATACTGTAGATAGAGATAGATGGATAGACAAATACATGGATAGATAGATAGATAGATAGATAGATAGATAGATAGATAGATAGATAGATAGATAGATAGATAGATAGAGAAACTAGTTTTTCTGAAGATAAGAAATCCCTCATACACCATCTGGTAAGTATGTACTTGATGAATCTGTATGAGAATCAGTAACCTTAACTGTAGGAATTGTGTTGATTTCTCCCCATGCCTGCTTGAAGTGAAAAATGAAAAGTTCTGGAGCTCTTCCAAGAACTGCCACATGTCCTTGGCTTATGCAGTGCCCGTCAGTTACATCATTTAACACAGGCACAACTCCCAGCATGTTCTGGAACAATTCTGACATGAGCTAATCCTTAGTGATTTGATGCAGTGGTTTCTGAGGAATTTAGTGAAGTGACTGTCCTTCTCCCAAATAAATTTGCTTAATGCACAGACTAGTACAACTTATGAGCTATTCTTATACTGCATCTCTGCCAATTGAAGCAGAAACAGACCTTCACATGGGGAATTTTTTTTTCATTACTTTGCAAAATGCAACTGTCTAATATTTCATAAGTAGCTCCTACAACCACTTCACACTATTGAAGAAGATTATTAACATGAAAATACCACAAGTACATTTTTCAGCAATATAGCAGCCTTAGTTGGGGGCTCACAAGCAAGGATTGTTTTTAGGGTCTATAACATTGCTACAGTATATAGACAAACACAATCATGTTCTACAAATTCTATGAGAGCTACTTAAGGTCAGGAGGCCCTGTGCCAATCCCCAGCCCCCAACACACACATCACGCTAACATACACACACATATGGGGCAATGTAATTGGCAGTGTTGCATTTTTTTCTATGTGGAGCACAAAAACATAAAAAAATAACTAGACAAAGGCTGTGGTCCTCTTTTGGAATACCACTTGTATAGTCCGATGAAGTGGCCAGTATTAGATCAAGTGCTTCCATTATACTGTACGAGTATAATATTATATTTTTTTAATTTATCTTGGGAAATTTATTTTAATGAAAATATCAAACACGTATAGCAGTAGATTTCAATGTACCTATATCTATCTATCTATCTATCTATCTATCTATCTATCTATCTATCTATATACTGTATCTGTCCTTTCTATCTATATATCTATCTATCTATCTGTCTGTGTGCCTGCCTGCCTGTCTGTCTGTCTATCTATCTATCTATCTATCTATCTATCTATCTATCTATCTATCTATCTATCTATCTATCTATCTATCTATCTGTCTATCTGTCTATCTGTTTATCAGTCTATCTATCTAGTACCCTTGGTCTCTCAATTATCCACCCTTTAATTATCCACAACTCTCCTTTTCTGCTAGCTTTGCCTCCTGTACCATTCAGTGTCTATTAGAAAGCCCTCTGATATCCACCACCCTCTGTTTTCACCATCCACCAGCCTCTTTGTTTGTACTGTCTTCATACAGTGCTGTTATTTCCTCCATCTTTGATCCGCTGAATGTGGTCGGTACTGTTGCCCCACCTTGTTCCCCACAGTGCTCTAATACCATAGCATTAGCCTCACTCAACTAATTAAAAGTAAAAAGAAATGTTTATTTAATATAACACACAACTCACTGTGGCCAAACACAAACCAGAAATAAACACCAGCATAAGAAACAGCTTTTATTTTTATTTTGTTAGACTAAAGGCTACATGCCAGATTGCCTTTTTGCTCTCACCTGCCCCTCTTGCTCACTTTAACATCACCTGTAAGTATGCCATTTTCTCTTCATCACAGGAATCCTCAAAGTGTACAAAGTGTACAGACTCCCCAGTACCCTATATCCAGTTCTGCTTGTTTTTTCAGACCACTCAGTCACAGGTCTCAGTTTTGGTCTCACTTATTTTACCTGTGCTACCCAAGCCACTACTGATCATCAAAGCATTAAAGTAAGAGTACACCCACAGAGTAGCACACAGTAAAATAAAGAAAAGAAGAAATATTTAAACTTTGGTTTGGTCATTGTAACTTTGTAACTTTCAAAAGTTTGAAACTTTCACTCCAACGTGGAACTGCGGCACAGTGCATCATGATCTTGTTTCTGAGTCACATTCAGTCAGAGTTACACACCTTTAAACTTGACTATAACATATAGAATAATACATGGGGTTGCATGCTTAATGAGAATTTTACACTCACCCTTGGTGTTGGATGCTACATAAACCCCAAGAGAGAAACTTGAGGGGTTTATTTAAGCATCCATCACCTAGGTTGTGTGTAAAATTCAAGTTTCACACACAACCCCATGTCTTATTTTATATAATTGCTGGGTACCCTTTTTTTTTGCCACAGCAATTATATAAAATAAAAAATGTCAATGTGTGGCCATGGTCTGGTCAGGTCAGCATGGCCTGAGGCTGCAAGTGGGTGTCAAAATAAATGTTAAGTTTTTTATTTATTCTTCCCCCCCTTTTTTAAAAGTAGGCAGTTTACAGCAGTGTAACCTAGTGATTTCTTTTAAAAAAACATATTGTTGAGTCCGAGTGGTGGAGAAGTCTTCAGCAGTAAAGAAAGGTAGCCGTCACCGAGGAAGGGAAGATGTGTGGCTGGCACATGTGCAGACCAAGGGGAAACCTGGCGCGTGTTCACCGTTATAACCCGTGGGTTATAATTGCGAATTATAACTGGGTTTTTCCTAGAAAGAAATGCAACCCAGTTATTATTTTTACTAATTATTAACTGTAATGCTAAGTTTAAAATGTTTTAGGTTTTGTGTGATACAGTGTTGGTAATGTAATGTTCCTGCTGGCATGTGTCCAAGGATGTGGTTTACCTTAAGAGTGTGTGCCAGGATCTCCATGTTGGATCCATGCTAGATTCATTTCAACTTGATGGGCATGTTAGGTCAGTATTGTTGTATTGCACTGTACAGGGTAGCCTTTTAAAAAACAAACACTTGCAGTTTATTTAGGAATTTTTATAGTGCTTAACCAATTGGAGGCAGTATGGCACAGTGGTTTAAGGCTCTGAGCTGCAAATCTGGAGGCCTGGGTTTTCAATCTCACAGCCCCCACTTGCATACCGTGTGACCCTGAGCGAGTCACTTAACTTCCGTGTGCTCTCAGGTTGCATCTGTAAACAAGCTTTCTGCTTAGTGTGTCTCACCTGGTTAAATAATTGGAAAAAAAAAATTAAGTACCCCCAGCTATAGCTAAGAGCAGAAGAATGCGGTGTTAGTGTGGTCTGCTGAATGGCATGGGGGCATCTTGTAAATAATTTAATACAAGAATTGTAGTTCTGTGTTGTTTTAAAAAATGTTTACATATGCAAACTATCAGACCTCTATTATCCACCACTGTTTATTATCAGCCATAAAGTTGGCGCACCAAAGTTGGCAGAAAATAGCGGGTGCACTGTATATATTTATTTTATGGATGGTCAATGACCCCATGGCATCACTAGTGATGAAGCTATGAGTGATGTCACAGTGGACACAGAACACAAGTATATTTTTATTTGGCCTGTGCCATTTTTGATGCATACTGTGTCATTGGTTCGTATGGTAAAGCAGTTCATGTGCTGCTGTTTTAGTGAACTTAAGTATTTAAAAAGAACCTTCTGAGGAACAGAAATCTCAGAAAGAAATAATGTTAGTCATCTTTTTTGAGGGCCTTACAGTGAAAATATATGCTTTGATATCTACCTTGAGTGATAATATGATGATATGCTCATTGTAGGTCCCTGGCAAGCAAACACAACCCTGCTATGTTTGATGTTTTCTTTACACTGCCATTGTATAAATGGGCAATATATTGATGCAAAGTGTTGCAGTGCTGCCACCAGGCTATTATTTTAAAAAAAGATTGGGTCCCTAGACCTACAGTAACTGGTACAGAGTTGTCATGTTACAAAGTAATTATCTTTAGCATGATATAGCTTTGGAACTGTTAGGACTAGTAGATGACTTTTTTTTTTATAAAAAGTTTGGCGTCTGTACTTTGCCAGTTCATATCTATATGTTTGTCTGTCTGTCTATCAATCTATCTATATATCTATCTATCTATTGATATCTATCTATTTAAATATTCTTTGCAAAAATTGCTGTGTCATGCACACTGCAAGACATACACACTCATTTGTTGCAGATAAAAAGCCACTTTACTCAAATCACAACACTGCTTCTGTATGAAGAAGCACAGGCCCCTGCAGCCTCAGATACAAATGCTTTAAATGCAGATTACAAGAGCTATTTTGTCTGCAGAAGCTCACACCCCATGGGGCAATGCTTCAGCAGCCTCAGGTACTCATGCGCACTGTAAAACATATACACTTGACAGGCCTGTACTTCTGCAGCCACAGGTGTAAGACATACACACCATCTTCTGACTTAAAAGGGCAGGCCCCTGTGGGGCCAGCAGTTATGTAGATGGAAGAACTGTTGCAATGTGGGTATAATGCTTTCAGCAGTGGATCTAGAAACTGTTCAAGGGGGTAGCAGTTTTGAAATTACTAAGATGTACATAGAAAAGCATGTATTAACATATTATGCTATCTGGAGAGGTACAGTACCTCAGGGAGTGTGCATGACTACAATGGAGAAAGCCACATTGCAATGCAATAACTTTCAGTAAATAACATGTCACAAAATACTGCAGTAAGAAAACTTTCATTGCAATTGAATCACATTGTTCTCTGTAGCATACTGCAGCATGTTTGTGATACACTGCAGAATTGCTGTGTTGCGCCCTGGCTGGTGCAACTGTACCCCTGGCTGCAGAGCCTCACGCCCCATGGGACCTTCTGTGTAGAGAAAGGTCAGTGCCAATGGGGCCTGCACTTCTGAAGCCACACATTCTTATACACACTATGTGACATACACACACAGGTGTGTCTGTGTGCTTATGAAGCCACAAACACAAATCCACCAAGGTAGTACATCCGTGCTCCTGCATTTGTGTCATCTGAAAACAGTTGTATAATGTTTTTAATACTTAAATTTTATTAATGATTTTACAATATACAGGCCACATAACAATTCCATGAAAATTACAATTTACAGGAGAGAAGCCAACAGTAGTCTATCATCAAAACAACTGTAGCAGTTCAAAGCAATTGGTGAATTGTAGGCATATTTTTCTGTAACAGTTCCACTTATGGTGGAGGCATCCAAGGCATCACAGCATCTACCGCAAGGATCTTATGTAATTACATTATTCAGATAGCAATATCTGGTCAAATTGTTGATATATAATGTAGCCATAGGTTCCATCTATTCTGTACTGTCCTCCATGTTTTAAAGATATGAAGTCATTTGTTCCATTCTGTCAACCTCCTGAATCATATCTGCCAAGCTGTATATAGTTTTTCCTATATATACACATACCCGTGTAGCTAGATAGCACTTGATTTACATACCTGTTCCCCATTTTGACCCTAACTCCACATGTCCAGATTTTCTAAAGGCTTGCCCATGACTCTAATGTTATCGTAACAAAGATTTTGAAAAGAATGTGTATTAATACAGCTATCTATGCTAGTTCTTTTTTGTAAGTGTGCTTTCTTCCATTTTGCTTTTTCACGGTACAGTAATTTGTAGTCACTGTATCTCTTGTCGGCGATCACATCAGGGTCAGCAATGACTGCCTTGGAGGAGATCAAGTTAGTTGGTTAAGTTGTGCTTTCTCACGTGGCTGATGACTTCAAGGCAAAGGGGAAGGGGGGATGGAGTAACAGTGGAAGAAACTTAAAGAATCCATAGCAGAGACAACAGGCCTCTGTGTAAATCTAGTAAACAAAGCAAAAAGAAAGAAAAAACACTATGGTTTTCAAAAGAAGTGGCATGGAAGTTAGTGGAAAAATAAACAGGCACTCAGAATATACAAGGAAACACAGAGGGAGGGAGGGATACAGGGAAATATACCAGGCAAAGCAGAGGGAGGTGGGGAAGGCAATCAGGTGCACATAGGAATAAACTGAAAAAAGAATGGCAAAATCAGTAAAATAAGGTGGCAAAACATTCTTCAGCAAAATCAGGTAAAGAAAAAAGACCAATTGAGGGATTGTGAGGTTGAATAAAGGGGGAGTGTGCAGAGGGGGACCTAGAAATAGCAGAAAGTCTAAATGAATACTTCTGCTAAGTATTTACAAGGGAAGGGAAGGGGAGGGACCAAAATTAGGTGGTAGAAACACACACAGAGGGAGATGGACACCAGTCAATTTATGGAGGAAAGAGTCCTAAAGGAACTCTCGAAACTAAAAGTGAAAAAGGCAATGGAATTAGAGATGTTGTGAAATAAAATTTCACCAGCAGAATTGTGCAAAATTCCATCATTACCCAAAATATTTTGGCAGGTGTGAAATTGTGAAATTTCACCCACAAAATGCAAAATATCACAGCAAAATTTGAAGTTTTGACAAATTTTGCACAAATTTCATCAAATTTCACCTAAATTCCACTGTTTCGTGGGTGAAATTTCACTTTTCATGGCCAAAATTTTGCATTTTACAATGAAATTTCACATTTCACAGGCAAAGGTTTATATTTTTCTCACAGAATTTCACATTTCTCACCCACAAAATATTTCATGAAATGCGCAAATTTCACAAAATATTTTGCCGAATGAAATTTTCCAAATTTAGCTCATCTCTAAATGGGACCAGTTGGAATGCATCCCAGAAAACTGAAGGATCACAGGGTGGAACTAGTAGCACCACTGACAGTCCTATTTATCAAATCACTAGAGGAGGGAGTGGTACCAAAGGACTGGAGGAGGGTGAATGTGGTACCACTACACAAAAGTGGGAGGAAGGTGGAGACTGGAAATTACAGGTCAGTCAGCTTGACCTCAGTGGTGGGGAAAATCATGGAATTCATGTTAAAGGAAAGGATTGTGGCATACCTGGAGGCTAGTGGGGCAGAAGACCCAAGACCGCATGGATTCGCAGAAGGGAGATCTTGACAAACAAATCTGATAGATTTCTTTGACTGGGTAACCAGAGTGATGGACATGGCCTACCTAGAATTTAGCAAGGCATTTGACAATGTCCCACACAGGAGGCTAATAAACAAGTTGTGCAGTCTGGGAGTAGGTCCCAAGGTGGTACACTGGGTCCGATATTGGCTGAGCAATAGGGCACCGATGGTGGTGGTAAACGGAGTTCAATCCCAGGAGATGGTGGTGAAAAGTGGCATGCCACAGGGCTTGGTTCTGGGCTTGATCCTCTTCAATGTCTTCATTAGTGACATTGAAGGAGGACCAGATGGGAAGGTAAGCCTCTTTGGAGATGACACCAAGATTGCAATAGGGTAGACACTCCAGACGGGGTCGAAAGATGAGAAGAAACCTAGGTAAATTGGAGGAGTTGTTAAGAGTGTGGCAGCTTAAATTCAATACAAAAAAAGTGCAAAGTTATACACTTGGGCCACAGGAATCCTAGAGAGGTATACAAAGTGTGTGTGTGTGTGTATATGGGGAGAAGGGGGGTGCTAACAATAACAAAACTGGAAAGGGACCTGGAGGTAAACATAACAGATGACCTGAAGGTGGCCTAGCAATGTGAAAAAGCAGTGAGGGGGGCTGGAGTGATGCTGTGGTGCATAAGGAGGGGCATTACCAATAGAAAATAGGAGGTGGCGATGCCACTATATAGACAATTGGTCAGTCCAAATCTGGAATACCATTTTCAGTTCTGGAGACTGCATCTCTGGAAGGACATTGACAGAATGGAGAGAAGGGCAACAAAAATGGTGAAAGTAATGCACCCCAAAATGTATGAGGAAAGACTGAAATACCTCAATATGTATACCCTGGAGGAAAGAAGGGAGAGGGGGTATGATAGAGATATTCAAGTAACTCAGTGGAAGCAACAAGGTAAAGGAGGGCAGCATCTTTCAAAAAAAAGAGATGTGAAAGAACAAGAGGTCACAATATGAGGCTGAAGGGGATACTCTGGGGTAATGTGAGAAAGTTTTTTTTCACAGAAAGGGTGGTGGATACATGGAACAGCTTCCCAGCAGAGGCCGTAGAAGCTAAAACAATTGTTTAGTTCAAGAATGCATGGGATAAGCTGGCCCAGTGGTGCTGAGGGTTGAGGTACTGGACATCACACCTTGCACCAAGCCAGTGACCTGGGTTAGGGAATGACCTTGGGTCATCAGAGTGCCAGCACAAGGGGTGGGTGTGGAGCAGGATCTAATGCCTAACGGCAGCTCTCCTTTCCTGGGGTGGCCATCACTCCCTCAATAGTTCCACTGCCACCTGGTGGGGTTCTGGTGGCCTCACAGGTGGGAGAGGGTGGCAAGTCAGAAGCGCATTTCGGAACACTGCATGTGAGTGCGTGTCCAGGACTAGGGGCAGGTGAAAAGGGAAAAAACATATAAAATACAAATATAAAAGAATGCATGGGATAGACTGAAGGCAACCCTAGTGATTGGAAAGAGAGAATAAGCTGCTGATAATTTAGGATCTGGAATTTAAGTAGGTAGGGAAATGGGCAGACTAGGTGGGCCAGGCAGTCCTTATCTGCCATCAAAATCTATGTTCTATGATGCATGCTGCACATATATGCCCACACACAGGGCACATGATGCCCAGTGCAGCTGCTGATTGATGTTGAGAAGCAGCTTTCCTAGCTTATCTGTTTTTTTCAGCAGCCATCACACATCAGCTTTCAAATATTGTGACTCTGTCATGAACAGTGAATCTCCATAGAGCTTTTTCTTGAGCCATTACCTTCCAGTCATTGACGCTGATGTTGCATTTAGTCAGTGAGTATTTCAGTGTGTCCCTATAGTGCTTCCTCCCATTGGCCCATGGAGCATTTACCCAATTTCACCTCTCCATAAAGGATAAGATTCAGCAGCCTTGTGTCATCCATATAAAGCACTTGACCTGTCTATTTAAGTTGAGTCTTGATAAGTTATGCGTAAAAACTGATTGTTTGAGCTTGATGCAGGACTTTAGTATTGGTGATTTTGTCCTGCCACTTAATGTGGAGAATTTTTCTTAAATACTGCATAGAGAAAGACTCAAGCTCCTTTACATGACGTCTATAGAGTGTCCTGATCTCGCAAACATATAGTACCACAGAACCAACAGCCTGGTATACTTTGAGTTTTGTTGACAGTTTGAGATCATGCTCATTTCAGACTCTGTCATATGAATGACCAAAGTTGCTGCTGGCTTTATGAATGTGAGCGACTATCTGCTTATCTATGAGCTCATCATTAGGCAAGATGTTGCCGAGGTACATGAATGATGGCACCTCCTTCAATTTGACAACATTGTTATTGATGATGGCCTCAGCTGCTGAAGTCATATCATTTAGCAGTCTTTGATGCATAACTTCTGTCTTGCTGAGGTTAATCAACAGGCCAAACACTGCTGTTGCTGCAGAAAAGTGATCAGACATTTCCTGGAGGTCACCCTCTGTGTACGCGAACATACCACAGTGATCAGCATGAAGAAATTCTTGAATTAGTGCTTTCAATACCAGGCTACTCACTTGTAGCCGGTGCAGGTTGAATAGTTTGCCTGCTGTTCAGAAATGAATGCAGATCCTGGCCTGAGTCTTTGACATGGCCTCCTTAAGCATAACAACATGAACAGGAGAGGCACCAGAATGCATCCTTGCATTAAGCCATTTACTATCATGAAAGAGTCTATACCTCTTATAAACAATCAGCCTTGACTGAACAAATTAGCACTGACAATTTGCTTTCAAGTCATACCCCTTTATAGCAATAAGAAGGCAATCACCTGCAGCGTTAGAAAATGTGAAATTTCACTCAACCCAGTAGCACGGTGGTAGCACTACCACTTACTATGTTGGTAACCTGGGTTCAGAAACAGGCTTGAGTCACTTGGGAGCTGGCCAGGGAGGGTGGATCAAGCATTGCACAGATAGCTCTATTCCATCAGAGTGGAGGAACACTGCATTCCACTACTATACTGCCACCAGGTGGAGACTAGATGGCAGCATCGTGTGCGCACATCATAGGGGAGAGGGGCTACCATGGGACACCAAGCACATATGTGTAACCATACATGCATGCATATCATTCCTTCTGAGAAGAAAATGAGAAGAGACTATTCATGGCCAGCACCCCCCACAGGCCCACACACAACTGACAGGGCAGGGTGCCCACCACAAATGTGGTGTTGGGAAGTGGTAACTAACCCATAAGTCCACGAGAAGGTCAGTGATAATGCTGGAGTGGGGTACCATCAGGAGAGGGCAGAACAGAGGGCCAGGGAACAAGTTCTGTGGTTAAAGTAAACATGAAATGTGTTAAATTGTGCATAAACTGTCCTCTAAGATTCCATTTTTTAAGTCCTCAACCACAGTTTGATGATCTGTACTACATGGTATATCACATCAAAATCAATTCAGCAGTTATTTATAATGCGCTTTTTGGAATGCCAAAACGCAGATACATAAATATAACAACACACATCCAAAATAAATACAAATATGAAACATTTAAAAGGCAGCTGAATAAACTAAATGCTATCTTCAAAAAGCTAACTCAAATAAATAACTTTTTAGTAAAGCTTTAAAAGACTCAGTGGACAGGCACTCTTTAATCTGACGAGGTAGAGAATTCCACAGGGTTGGAGCCACAAAGCATTCTCACTGCCTGAACCTAAGTTCCCCACAAGATATTCCTTGGAGTGTAATAAAAGATAGACTTCAGCAGTTCAGCAAGCATCTCAAGCATCAAGGAAAAGGTGATTTAAGAGGGGATACCCAGCCAGAGTCCAGCCCATGCCTTCCCAGGGAGGTAATTTAACCACCAGGGTAGGTTTGCCACTGCAGCTCCCAGGATCGACTTGCCCTACAACTAGCCACCTGGGGAAGCCTAAGAAACACCGGAAAACTGCACCCACCCTCCAGTGGATCCTACACCAGCGTTTTCTGCAGCAGGCTTGCCCTACAGCGGTCACCTCCCAAGCCAGCACAAGGTAGATCTTCTGGGGCCCCCCTTACCTTCCGGAAATCCAAAGTCCACCGCTAGATCACCAGAGAGGCTCCAGAAGCAAAAATATCCTCATTCAAGGGATCAACTAATGCTGGTACTCATACTGGCCTTTAAAAACTTGGGTCTTGCATTGTTGCCATTTATTAGCATATTGTGGGCATATTGTCCATTTTAATATTAACTTAATAAAGCCTTTATTGCTCACGAGTCTGGAGTAGTGCTGGTTTTGCTGTTTGGTATAATCTGTAGCTTTTTTCCAGGTATCAAACTTCCTCACTTGACTCACAAAAAACACAGCAGAACATAGTCAGCGAAAAGTTTCTTTCTCCCTTTGTGGACACTGCTACTGTTGGCTGTTAGCTGTTGTTGGCTCTTTTCCCTAACAACTAAACAGCCACAATCTTTTCTGAGGAGGGTACTAGCTGTTCCAGT
The DNA here is from genome assembly GCA_016271365.2 of Neoceratodus forsteri. NCBI lineage: Eukaryota > Metazoa > Chordata > Ceratodontiformes > Ceratodontidae > Neoceratodus > Neoceratodus forsteri. Next base: position 1,410,903,146 of record CM057452.1, read on the forward strand.
CAAAAGAGTACCCTGAATCCTTCACCCCCAGAGACTGAGCGAGCCACCAAAGGAGGAAAGGAATCTGCTCCACAATCCACTGGCACTCACTCCAACGCTCAGCACAGTGCTGCACGGCAAAACACTCCTCAAACTCTTCAGACTCACATAACCCTGAGTGCTTCACCCTCAGGAATGAAATGAGCCACCAAAGAAGAAATGAATCTGCTCCACAGTCCTCTCACACTCGTTCTGATGCACAGCACCACACTGCATGGCAACACTCATCGGACTCCTCGGACTCACGGAACTCGCAAACGCGAGACACAAAAACAAGAACAAAACAGAAGAACTAAATTTAAAACAAAACGCAATAAATGCATAAATAAAAAGGGTAGCCTTATTAAAGCGATCAACTGAATTTAGCAGCTGATGGCTAACCCTGCGTGGCTGCCATACTACCCACATGCTGAGAGTGGAACAGGATTGGGGTGTCACACACCTTTAAGAGTGTCACCTCTTGCATCTGTAGGTTTCCAGAATCGTTCGACTTCAGTTTGCCTTAGAGCAGTGCTGAATGTGGAACTCCACCAGTGTAATTCATGAGAAATGGTAATTCTGATTCCAAAATGCTTTTTGAATTTGTTTTAATTCCTTGGAATTCTGAAAAACATTTCTATGTAAACCGCAGAATGCCCTGATGGGATGGGGATGGCCCAGGATAACTCCTATGCCAAGGGGTATAAGGATGTCTCTGGTTGCCGGGATCTCCTTTGCTAAGAGTTATAGTACAGCTGCTACACTTTTGCCTGACTTTCACTGAGAGAGAGACTGATGACACAAGGTTAAAAGTGATAACTGAACACCCAGTTGCAATTCATCTGTGATCTTTACTGGGGTGAACTCATAGCGGTTCATCTGTATACAGATCCTCTTGACTCATACATTTCATCCCATGCACATTGTTTAATAAGGTACTTCTCGAGGTTCACTGATTGCAGTTTCCTCGGGGTCTCTGACCCTCTTGTTTAACAGTATGGACTCTCCTGTTTCTAATTTTAAATGCGGTGTAGCAGCCAGGACAAGAAAAGTGTTTCACTGTTTTCCCTTAGTTCTTCATGGCTATACAGTTCAGCATCATCCTGGGTTTCATCTGTCTTTCTCAGGCATACTAGCTGTTTTTGGTTAAATTTTTAATACCAGCTGTATTTGACTGTATTTGGCAGCTATATGCAGGTGCAAAAGTACCCCTTTAAATAAAGATGTTTAAAAGTCTTTAACAACCCCCACCCAGGTGGCAATGTTGCTCTCTTCCCATTACCCAAAAATACCTACACCTCATCTCTCATACCACTGCACCACACTAACCTCCCTCCATCCATGGTGCAGTCATGTGCAAATTAAAATCAATTCCCAGCTGGCAGTGGCTGGCTAGTGGGCTTCCAACAGTAGTCACATCATCTTCCCTCTCCCCTTAAAGCCAGACATTGTTAAACAGATACCCCACAGACCACACTCTGACAGCCACTACCCTCCTCCCTCACACCTGAGCCCTGGAAATAAAAAGTGACTCCCAAACAAAAGTTAAAGATATGCAGCCCTAGAGTATCCCCCCATCTCGGCTGACGCACTCTGAGCTGTCAATCAAGGAGTGCCTACCATATACAGTCCATGCTCATTGACAGCTCAGTCAATGACCAGTCATGGTGGAGAAAGGAGGGCTGTGAGCATTGCTGGCTCAGGTTCAGGATGGGGGGAGTGTGGTGGTGGGGCACTTCTTGCCAGGGTGGGAGGAGGGAGGTCCATTAGATACCAGGGAAGGCACATTTGGTTATTTTACAGGGGATCGGAGATAGGCAGGGGGGTTTGTTAGATGCCAGGGAATGCATTTAATTTCTTTTATGGGGTATCAGGGAGTGAGTGGGGAGAGGGACCACTGGACACCAGGGACTAATGATGACTATATTGGGCATGGGTGTAGGTGGGGAGCAGGATCACTGGACACAAGGGAATAGTGATTGAGTTGTGGGGCGAGGGATCGGTTGGGGGGAGAGACCAATGGACAACAGAGAATAGTGGTTGAGATGTGGGGGGAGGGATTGGGCGGAGGTAGGGACCACTGGACACCAGGGAATAATACTTGTGTATCGGGCATTGGTGCAGGTGAAGTAAAAGAAACTGGACACCAGGGAAAATTCTGTTTCATACACAGGCTGGAGATTGGCTATTGCAGGAAGGGGGTGACCACTAGCACCAGGAAATCAGTTTTTTTTTACTCAAGCTGGCGACCAGTAATCCCGGGAAGGGGGACTAGCACCTGGGAGAATTTTATTTTTTTTACTCAAGCTGGTGATCGGGGATCACAGAAGGGAACACTAGCACCAGTGAGATTTTTTTTTTACTCAGGCTAGCAATTGGTGATCATGGGGGGTGGGGCACTAGCACTAGAAGAATTCTTTCTCTTTATTTGAGCCAGCAATCATGATCATCGGGGGTGGTAGAGCACTAGCACAAGGGATAATATTTTACTCAGGCTGGTGATTGGTGATCATGGAGGGAAGGGGGCACTAGCACCAGGAAGTCTGTTTTTTTTTTACTTGGGCTGGCAATTGGCAATCATGGTGAGAGAACCACTAGCAGCAGGGAGAATTCTTACTTTACTCATGCCTGTGATCTGTGATCAAGGCCGGCGGGGGGGACCACTTGTACCAGGTAGAATTCTTTTTTTCTTGTTAGGGCTGGCGATTAGCAATCATGTGGGTGGGGCAGGAGAATTCTTTCTCTTTTCTCAGGCCGGTGATCAGCGATCATGTGAGGGGGTAATCACTAGCACCAGGGTGCTCGGTAAACATACTGACACAGGGCTGTCTCTGGGGCAGGGGATGGGGGGTGCTAAACGCATTGCAGCTTATGTAAATGGGCCCATAATAGGCATACAAATGGCCATGTAGTGTGTTGCATGCCCAATGGGCTCACCTACATGGCTGTTATAGTGAATTGGAAATAGTGCACCTGTGCTAATCATTGCAGAGCCATACTCCTGGCTGCATGTTGGGGTAGCATTATTGGGGTTAGCACTAGCAGTATTGGGGTTAGCACTGACTCCACCCGGCCCTATTCTTAGTTGGATAGTACGGTGCACTATCCGAATGAGAAAAGCAAGATTTGACACCTGAGCAAAAGCAAACAGTAACACAAACGTTTGCGCTGTGCTTTGCAATTTTGTGAATCTAGCCCCTGAACTTTGGCATGATTATTTATTGAAACAGTATGTGATTGAAAGACATACCAAACAGTATGGTAATTGGATGAATCATTTAAAGATGATAAGGGTTTAAATCTGGCATTTTATTTATTGTGGTAAAATTCTATGAAACATTTTTATCTGCTCATTACTCAACCACCTCTGTAGTTAGATCTGCCAAAATTAGCATGCATAACCTTTTTTAGGGGTTTTAGGATCTAGTAAATATTGAGAGATTTGGTTTAGAAATGTTTAAGTTAAAGGGGTTCAACATTTCCTTACATACAGTAATTGTGAAAACTTTCTAAAAAATGTGGATGATTGTAACTTTCCCGCTCATCCAGGTATAGCTGTGATATTTGTCATGCATACACAATGTCATTGTGTCCTGGTACCAAACAAAACTGGAACAAAAAGGTTTAGCAGTTTTAAATTTACAGTGAAAATACCAAACATTCGGGCCTATGCGCCAATAGACTGGATTTACGTGCCCAAGGTGCGTATGCCACCAGCAGAGCTCCGCACCTGCAGAGAGGTGCATGCCATCAGTATTCCCCAATGGCCATGATCTGTCTGCAGCACTCCATGGGGTGGTCGGGAGCAGAATCGTGAATCTGGGTTGGCATCCAATCAGATGTCCATCCCAGGTCCAACAGTAGATACCTTGCACAGTGGGGGCATGGGCTGCACTCCCCGTAGATGTCCACATGGCTGGCGGCCATTGAGGTGAGAGGTGGGTAGATCAACTGGCTGTGTCATGCCCGCAATCAGATGGGGAGGTACGGGGTGGTACCACAGGTTTGTGCAGGGGAGGCTGCAACAGCCCAGCTCACCAACCAGTGCACAGGGAGCCACAGAGGTCAGCAGGCGGAGGGGTTTTCATGTAGTCTGGGGCCAGTGCCCCCATATGTGTGTTTTTGTGGTGAGGAGGTTGGCATACACCGGGTCTTCAGCTGGGTGCTGGGGTTGGTGGCCCTGAGTAGCCACTGGATGTGGAGGCCATGGTCCCCTTGATATGGGAGGATGCATGGGGTGTATAGGGGACTTAAGGAAGGGTTTTCCTGGTGTACTGGCTTCTCCTCTACATGCCTTGGTGCACAATACTACATGGATTTGTGCATGCCGTGTAGTGCTGGAATGCCCGCCACTCATCCCCTGCACACTGTGGTATGTGCAGGTTGGGGATCGGGTGCATGGGGGCTGTGGGCCCCCCATTAGTACATCCCACACGTGGGTGTAATGGGTGTAGAGTGTCTCCGCATCTCACATACATGGTGTGGAGGCGCTCTGCACCTTCAAGCATAGGTTCCATTGTTGGCAACATTTTCTGAAATATTTATGCCACTGTTATTCCTCATAGGCTACAGAACCATAAGGGATTTGAACATATTTTTCTTTATGAACATTTCTTATTCAGTAAGTGACATTCTCGTGTCCTCAGAACTTGCACTCCCTATCAACAGTCAGTTGCTCACTCTACAAGCAGTGCTTAGCAATGGATCAGACTCATTTGATCATTTGATCTGCACTGCATAAAGGGCCTGCAATGTACCTCCAACCATCCAGCTACTTTTATTGTGGAGTTCCTCATGAATCCAACCGTATTACTTTTCTCACTGTCCTTTTTCTTTCTCCTGCATGGAAGGTTAGGTGTATACCATAGCTGGGAAATATTCATGAATGTGGCTTCCATATTAATTATCATGGAATTCCACAACTTTCTCAAAGGCTCTGGGAATTCAACTCTAAGTACTAATGTTATTTTCCAATTTTTGGCAACTTATAACTTGGACATCCTTTAAGCAGGAGATTAGTAAAACAAAAAAACAGTGTCCTTTTAATGACTTTGATCCTGTCAAATGTGATGGCATTGTGTTCTGTATTTTTAAAGTTGCAGAGTTTATAATTCTGCATTTACATATTTTCAAAATGTAATTAAAACATTCCTGAAAGTTTGGCTGTTTATAAATCTGTTCCCTAGAAATTTAAAATATCACACACACATACATGAGCTTAAGCAGCTAAAATGTTTCCAATGCAGAACTTGGGCCAGCCTGCCTGCACAGTGGTTGGATTTCCACCTGAGATGCCAATGACTTGGGTTTGGGAATGGACTCGGCTGTTGGAGTGCCAGCAAGTGGGGAGATGGCTCAAGCATCCACAAACTGCTCACCTTCTCTTGGGGGAGAGGAGGGGGTTCATGGCTCAGTGGTTGCTGGCCCCTGATGGAGGCTGGAAGCACTGCAACATGTTAGGCCACACTGTGGGTGGGAGCATGATGGACAGTGGCATACACCTTGACCTCATGTGGCATGTCATGCTCCCCAGAAAAAACAAGAAAATGCCCCTTGTCTGATTGGATGATGGCCACTGGTTCCCAGCACACCATGGTAGACTGGGATAGCCCATGACACTGCTTCCCTGAAGGAGGAGACCCATCTGATGAATGGTTATGTAGGGACACCTGGGGGGATCCATTGGCAGACATGTGTGGCAGCAGTATGGCTACCAGAGGTGGGTGACCGTGAGTCCTAAGTTGCCGGAAGGAGTGGTTGGGCCAGGGGGTGTGGAGGAGCAAAAAAAATGCAGTGCACATTGGATAAGGTGTTTTAAAATTATTTGGGAATAAATGAAATTTAAATGTTTGCAACATGTTCAACTGCTTTTTGCTATGTCCTGTTTAAAGTTAGAAATCTGAAACGGCATGAGTATACATGTGGTATGAGCATCCAGTGGGTGATTCCTCATTTGCAAGTGTGGCTGTGCATGGGGGTTCCAGGTGCAGGATGCAGGATTCTCCAAGTATACTGGCCTCTGGGGCATGATGGATATTTTCTCCAGGAAATCACAGACTTTCAAAGGATTCATAGATTCATAGGAATGATACGAATTGGTTAACCATAAGCCTATTACACTCATCATTTCTTAATGGATAAACATTGTGTTTCTTTTTACCCACAAACTCATTTAGCACTTTTTTAAAGGACTCCATAGAGGTGCTTTGGACCACTTCCTCAGGAAGACTTTTCCAAAGCGTCACCACTCTTTAGTTAATCCATGCACCGCTTTTGTTTGGGCTATATAATTATCCTTCCAGCTAGTATTTTTGAAATCTGGTGTCTCTTTCTATTATTTTCCTATCGAGCCCCAAGCATTCCCAAAGACTGTCCTCCTGAAATGCCCTATATGCTAAACATACAGTAGATCTCCCTTGAACCTTTTATACTTCAGTGATAAAGTGCTCCAAGCTGGTAGATATCTGCTTTCCCTTTGCAGAAGGGTATTCCGTTGGTTCCCCCTCATGGGTTAAGGTGCACATGATTGATAGCCATGAATTTGAAAGAATGTAAAGTTTGGCTATGACACAGACTCCAGTGGGTCCCCAATGGAGTGTCACAAATCCCTGTAAAATGGTGCGAACATGCTCCTGAATTTGTTCCTTTGAAGTGCATGTTGTCAAGCCTACATAAAGGTTAGGGCAGTCACACCACAAAGTGTATATAATGTGTGTGATACAACAGGTAACAAAATGTTGTATCTCTAGTTGCATACCATTTGTAGGACTGACAAAAACATTACCACATTGCATGTCTATACAGATATTACAATTTCCACAAGTGCAGTGTGGCAGCATCTGTCTAGGAGCAGCAGTCTCAGGAACAAAGTTTCTACTACCTACCCTGTCCTTAAAGTTTTTACCCCTTTTGTAAACTACCCTTGGGGACTTCAAAACCTCTCATTCAAATCATGATCCGAATGCAGGATGTGCCTGAAGTGTTTTTTTTTTTTCGTTTTTTTTAAACTTTATTTCTCTCATTTTTTAATTAAGACACGTTATAATAACAAGAATTTACCATCAACTGTTCAAACGAAAAATTACTCAAAAATTGATTGTCATCTTATACGTATGGCATGTCTAGACCAAAAACATCTGTTGGGGGGGGAGAGGGAAAAAGAACAACTACAATTATTTCATATGAAACTTCAGCATCATACTATAATATCAAGAATTTTAGTATATTCTATAATATAATTGCTATTCATCTGCAATCTGTTTATCTATTGCAGTAAACTAAGCAAGAAAAAAAAAGCTAGACTTTCCTCCCAATAAAGAAAAAGTGCCTCCTCCCTTTCCAGGCCAATACAGAGAGCCATAGTTTATATTGCTGCCATATTTATCATCTCTTCCAGAGACACAGTTGGTGTGTTAGACCCATTTTTGCTGTCTTGGTCATACTGTGCCCAGATGAAAGCAGAAACTTGATCAATTTCAAAGAATAGATATTGTGAAACCTTGGCCCAGATATTCAAACTGCGCCCAAAAAGTGCGCAATAGCAGGAGCAAGCGCAAGTCTATTGAGCCCATGCTCAAGAGATGCGATATTCAAAAATGGAGCAGGCCAAATTGCACCTACAGCTGACAACTGAATATCGCACCACCTGCGCTATAGCGCAACTAGGGAGGGGAAACTGAGCAGATCTGATGCGCCATAGCACAACAAGGGATGTTCAGCTGAGCAGTCCAGAGGACCATAGCACAACCAGGGAGCCCACCAGCAGCAGAGCAATATAACTGCACAACCAGGGAGGTAGGGGCCCACCACCCACGCCAGAGATGGGCACAGGAACACACAGCAGAACAGACATCATCACCCCACACCCCAAGCACTATACAACAGGGGGAGGGCTGGAATAACCACGGGCCCATGGAAACAAGCAAATAAACCCACAGCCGGGCCATGGTACCCCATCACACCTACTGGCAAGCTGTGACTGGCACACAAGGAGGGCAGACCACCCTGTGCCACAACATCCCCCCCAGTGCAAAGCACACTCTGCACCATGACCCCCAGATACCCCCCCCATGAGCAGTGACCACCACTGCAGGAAACCCCATGCATGCCACCACCCCAACCCCCACTGTGACACTGCAACCCTGTGCACCACAGAACCATGCAAGCCATCCTCACCACAAGCACTCATCAGTGGGTGGCAGCACATGGCAATGCAACAACAGCAGACACAGTGACACCATGCACAGTCCTCCCGAGGTACTGCTGAGAGACCAACCATGCGTTGGCACAAGAGGTACCCCACACGGGACAGGGCGTGCCCTTGACACCACCACCAGTGGTACAGCACTCTGCACAGTAGTCCAGTGATACACCCTGACCCATCACTGGCCACAACAGCCAGCACAGACACCCACAGTGGTGCATGGAAGCATGCACCACACAGGATGCCACACAGTGTAAGGACAGACACCCACCCATACCCAAGGGCACACCAACACAAGGGACCCAGTGGTGGGGCAACCAAGCCCCCATTGTGGGCCCATGTAAGCTGTGTACACACAACCTGCAGTCCTTCATGGCACTGGAGTGCCAGCCACCCTGCGCAGGCACTGTGGACCCATACACCACCAGCAGTCGCCCAGAGCACAAGTCACAAACAGTGGGGCACATCCTCTGCAACACACACACAAGGCACAGCATGGAGGTGGGACAACGACTGTGGCGCCCACAATGCCACCCGAGCCAGGGATGCACCATACCAGTGACAGGGGCAACCCAGCAAAGTGATGGGTACAGCGGCCACCGTGCAGAGACTGCCACCACTGACATGCCAGCTGACTGTGCAGATCACAGACATGCAAGTGTGTCAGTTGCACAGGCCATGGATGGGCCGATGGGTGCGCCATGGACACAGAGCACGCACCATGGACCACTGCACACAGTCATCCAGTGCACAGGGAACAACACACACACACACCACAGACACTGACTGATAGCTACCCCCTCACCATAGTCACCTCCATGCGGACACACACACATACCCATGACTGCACCACCCCTGACGCCATACACACCACTGCAGCTGAGCACCTATAGCCAAGGCCCCTAGAATTCTGCGGCCACAGAATTTTGCGCAAAACTTGCAATCTACCGCAGAACTTCTGCGGTGCCACAGAATTCACTCTTCATGGTGAATTTTTATTAATATTTCTGTTTATCCATATAATCTGTTTCCCTTCTCATCTTTTAACATCCAAACCCCCTATATGCTCAGAATGTGATGTTATCATTGCTATACCATCATACATAGCTAATGAAATGGCTGAGTTCTGCAACAGAGATGAACAGTCACTTATCTGCCACAGCTCCCACTGCCAGAGACAGTGGCACAGCACATCATGCATGGTGATAGTTGCTCAACCTGCACTACAGCCTAATATAATTTTTAGTCTTACATTATTGCACTAGGGCCAACTTAAACAAAACCTTGTCAATAGCACAGACCTGTTAAGTCCATACCTCACTTTGCACAAACATATCTGTGCCTTTTAAAGTATAGAGATGCCATCTGAAATGAATAACTGGTAAAATGAATTTAACTGTCATTTTTAAGAAAAAATAAAGTAATTATGCCCAGAAAAGTGAAATATAATAATGTGTAGACCTGCTGAAAGAACACACCTATTAAATAAATAATTGCACTGTGTACATTTTTGCTAGGGTTATTGATTACATATTGTCATTGGTTGATAGAATCACCTAAAAGTTGTAGAGAAATGTTGTTTGCAGGGACAGCTGTTGGACCAGAGGATAGCATGCTGTGTTTCCGTGCTGGCAACTCAGGTTCAGAGATTAGCTCTGGGAGCTGGCTGGGCAGCACAAGGACTGGTTGAACACATCACTGCTCGGGGCATGGGAAGGTATGGTACAGTGTTCTGTCACATGGTGGACACATTGTGATGGACTGGAGAGCACTATCTCACTATCGGTTCACATGCATGTCATGGCCTGATGGTGTCACGCAGTGTGTCAGGGAAAGCAGGTTGACATGAAAAATTAGTTTTGCAATAACTCCTCTATTCCATTTCCAATTGGACCTGTATGAATGAGGATGCAAGTTCATGGAAATCTAAATATATATATATATATATATATATATATATATATATATATATATAAAGAAAAGAACCTCTGTGCGTAAACACTGAGGCAAGGGTTACCCAAAGGGCATTTGGCTGGGAGCCAAGTTTCAAGAAAATACAAAATCACACATGCTCACGACAATGCAAGCATTGGGTTAATATGCAAATCACCACAAATATGTTGGTCATAATGAAGTCTCTGGTAGTTATAAACATGTGTCCAATGTCTGTTAGCACCCTTTGCAAACTATGTGAGAGGCCTTTCGGCACCATGCAATTCTGCTTAAAGTTGGACCAGCATAACATTCTGTGGTGATTTGCATGTGCAGCCCATGATGCTTTGCATTGTGGGGGCATGTGTGCTATTATATATATATATATACACACATACACACATACACACACACACACACACACACACACAGTATCTCTGTCTCTCCCACCACACACACACTCATAAACACACATATTTGTATGTATGTTACAGGCTGCATATAAATATATAAGTGATACACAGCAGGAACCTCATGAGTGGTGTAGAAAGCACATACAAATATAAGTAACAGACAGTGGAAATCTCATTAGTGGGATAGATAGCATGCATATAGAAATACATTATTTATCATATAAGATCCCCTCTGCATATCTCATTTATACAACTGGCTAGGACCTTAAGGGAGAGGCATTTGTTTTGCTTTTTTAGGCATAAAATTATTTTTATAAGTCTGTTATTTTTGAACTAGTGTTACTGTGCTTTCCACCATCCAGATTGCTATAACCACTGTCATGAAAGTGAAGTCAGGATGACAAGCTCACGCTGTGATGTGGTTGTTTGTTAGTGCCGCAGAACTTCAGCAGAAATTACAAACCACCGCTGCAGAAGTTCTGCGGCAAATGATAGTCTTTCCGCAGAACTTGGTCCCACTGTGCCGCAGAAAAGTAGGGGCCCTGAGCCTATAGCCCACTGCAAATCAGAGACCACCACAGTATTCATATCAAAATTAAATGTATTGCACAAATATAAAATTCAACTATTTACAATAATACAAAACTATATACAAGGTTGGGGGGCCACAAACAAGGTGGGGGGTGGGTAGGAGGCTGGGGTGGACAAATGGGATGGGAAAGGAGGGGTGTGAGGGTGGGTCCAGGGAGGTAGGGGAATACAGGGACTGAGAGATATTTAGCAGGAGCGCCATTCCCCACTCTGACTCCTCCGGCCTCTGTGCCTCCTCAGTACCCCGGTGCTTTCTATCTGCTTGAGGATGTCCAGCGATTCCCGGGCCAGCTGTAGAAGTTCCCTGAGAGCCTCCCTGATGTCCCGTAGATGGCAGGTACCTAGAACAAGGGAGCACAGTCAATAGGTGTGAATGCACAACCCCATACAGCCCACCCACTGTGCATGGCATACGGCCATGGGACATACCACTGTGATGGTGTGTGACCACCCGCAGTGATCATGTCCACAGGACCTGCCCACTCAGGCACATACAGCCATGTGGAAAGCTGCACACACCCACTGGCCAAGTCACGCACAGCATCACCGTGGCCGTTTAATGACATGGCTATGTGGTGCAAAGGCAGTGGCACAACCATGCACCCGGTGCACGCATGGACTACCATTGACGCACTCCCAGACATGCATTACCACTGGACAGTGTTGACTGTAACAAGTTGCATGCATGGAAGTGGTGTCGATGAATGGTGGCCATGCCCCACTGCCCACCTTGTCACACAGCATGCAGTAGTAATCATGGATGTATGGCACTCACCCTCATCCGGCTGGTCAGGTGGGTGGTGATGGCGCTCGACCCGCCTGGCTGCACCGTCCTCCTCCCTCCACTGCTCCTCTCTCAAATGGCAGCGTTAGTCTGGGCCTGTGGGGAAAACAAGGAGAGAAGGACATCAGTACAATCCTGAAGCAAAGTCCCCCTGCCCCAAGGTGTGTGCCCTCCCACCCAGCCAGATCCACCCACCCAACACCCTGTGAACACCGCCACAGCCAACCCCAGACAGTCCCTCCCCTATGTGCTGGACACATACAACACTGTTACCCATAAGAACGATAAAAGTGTGCCGACGGAACCCCCTACCTGGAAGTGGCACCGTGCCCCTCCTGGCATGTGCCCGCAGTCGTGCCAGTAGCTCCGGCTCCCTCCTCTGCAAGTCTCCGTAGCAGTGCCTGCACTGCTTCGTGCTCCTCCCCCATCCAGTGGCCTCCTCCAGGGCAGTGGCCACCTCCTGCCACACCTGGGTCCTGGCCCTGTCCAGGGGCACCTCCCTGAAGAGAGGCCCATGGTGTGGCTCCACAATTGCCACCAGATTCACCAACTCAATCACAGACCACTGTGCTGCTCTTCTGCGTGCCATCCTTCCAGTTATAGTAGGCAATGTGGCGCTCTGCAACGTAGCTCCTCACTTGCAGATGCTGCGCGGTACAGCGCTGCCATTCCCTATTGCACTGTTACCAAACAGCACGATAGAGGTGCATCCATGCTTGACGCATGTCACCTGGGGGCTAAGGTCTGGCACAGGGTCAAGGGTCTCTGATGCATGGCCATGCACAGCGCCATTGGAAGACAATGTGTGTAGCATGATTGGCTGCCTGTGTGCCAGCACCATAGTGGAATACCGTGCAGCTGGACCATTGCACCTATGATGGCCCAGTGCCACAGCGCCATGTAGTGACCATCGCTATAGCGCCACTGGCACAATGGTGGCCATGCCCTGCATTGCCTACTGTGCACAGCATGTCATCAGCATGGCAGATGCCTGTGTCAGCAACCCGGGCATGCGCAGTGAGGTGTACTACGCATGTCACAGAACTGCGCCATTGGCTCAGCACGTTTAACACAATTGCGCAAAGCGCAACAGCGTGATATTCAGCTGTCATATGCAAATCACCTAATCAGCCATTCAATGGCGCAGCACTGTAATTTGCATATACCTAAAGTTGCTCCTCACCTCATTTGCATGGATTGCGCTATAAAAGTGCGACAATGTGCTGCAGTGGCCATAGTCGATTACTGCAGTCTATTGGTGAGTTGCATGCTGTTTGGGAGTGTGGACTGTGGATTCAGGGACATGCATGTGACTGCACAGTCACACGTAACAACTGCTATTCTTACAGGCTACATAATGACCAAGCAGGTTGTTGGAGAGGAGGAACACAGTGGTGGGAGGAGGAGGAGGCCTAACTTTACAAAGGCCGACCGAGGCCCTGTTCGAGGCCTACCTGGATCAGGAGCCACTTCTCAGTGGACGGTGGGGAACACTTCAAGCCCGTGCTGCTGCATGGGAGGAGGTGGCATGTGCTGTGAACCTGCATGGCAGCCACCAGAGCTCCATGCAGAAGTGTAAGAAAAAGATGGGCACGGACAGGAGAAGGATAAAGGAGAAGGTGGCTGCCATCAGGGCAGCATGTGCTGCAACAGATGGGGGACAGCCAGAGGTGGTACAGCTGACCCCACAGTAGGAGAGGCTTGCTGGAAGCATGCAGCGCAGTGTCATTGAGGATGTTCTGGGTGGTGGCTTCCAGACTGGTGGTGGCCCATCACAGCATGGTAAGTCATGGTCTGTCTATGGGGGGGGCAGGGTAGGTCACACGCACTAATGCAACTTTGCTTTCCCTTACAGATCCTGAGTGTCTGCATGGGTCAGTGGTGGTGGGCCTGTCCACTGCAGAAAGTCAGCTGGAGTTGGAGGAGGGACCATCCACCTCCACAGGTATACGTGGATCACTGCGACAGTGGGGCCGCCTGGCTGTCCACACTGATGTCATTGTAACAGGTGTGGAGGAAGCCCTGCCTGTGTCCCAGCATGCTGGCGTCCACAGATGCCAGCATGCTGTGACTGTGGCCAGTGCAGAGCCTGTCACCAGTGATGATGACAAGACTGTCATGGGCAGTGACACATGTGTGCCATGGAATGGCCACACAGCAGGGCAATTCACGCCCATGGCTATGGGTAGTGCCACCGTGGAGGTCTGCATGTCAGCACAGTCCCAGGCTGTGCCTGTCAGCACCAGTGGGGCAGCACTGGTGTCTGTTCAGGACAGTGGGACTGTTGTGGCCACTGCGGTGGCACCACTGTGCCTGGGGAGTGGCAGCCGGAGGGGCAGCATCAGCAGTCACCCAATGAGCTTGGGGGTACAGGGTTCAGCGGTGGCATCTGTGCACCACCTGTGGACATGCCCAGACCTGGTCCTGGTATGCAGCACCCACCCTCAAGGGGTGCTGATCATCAGGGTCATGCACACCCTGAGGGACAGGATACTGAGGAGGCTGATGACCTCTTGGATGAGCACACACGCCTACTGCAAGCGTCGGCCCAGTAGCAGATGCGGCGTGTGATGTCCATGGATGCACTGTATGTGGCTCTGGAGTGGGCAGAGGATCATCACAGCAGGGACACTGCACTGATCCTGGCAGGGATGGACCATTTGCGGGAGGATGTGACCGGGCATTGACAGGCATGCACAGGCATTCATTGCTGTCATGGCCACAATGGGCACACAGTCAGGTGCCCATGCATCGTGGACACCATGCAGTGCACTATCTACCCCCCGTTCCCAACGTCGTGTGACTCCCACCCTGTCAACGCCTGGTTCATCTGTGGGCATCCTGAGCACTCCTGGAGCAGGCATGTTCAGTGTGCTGCAGACCCCTGTGCGAGCACGATCGCTTCCATGCAGTGGAACCCTTGGGGGACCATCGGTGCCACCCCATGAGGCCATTGGTCATCCTGTCAGTGCTGGCGGGTCTCAGTGGGGCTGCCCACACATCCGTGGTGGCCGTGGCATGTGTCGCATGACTGACCTGTCTCCCAGCACGGCTACTGTCTGGTGCTGCCCTGTGTGCATTGTGTGTTTCAGTGGGCAGTGCACGGGTGGGTACCAGGCACTGCACATGGACACACAGTCCACCTGCACACCCTCCCAGCTGCTGTCCGCAGTTGCATGTGCATGATGATGCCTGCATTGTGCTGTACACCAATGTGCAATGGTGCTCAGCATCTGACACACGCACATGGACAGGCAGTGGGTGTGGTGGCCTGTGGACATCTGTGTTGCTAGGGTGTGCATTCTGGGTCAGTGTGCCTCCTGCCCTCTGTGCACGCTTGTGGCGTTGTTTGTGAGCATGTGTGTTTGTCTGTCTGCGTGGCATATTAATCCTCACCCACCCCTGGTTGTGCTTCTGTTCCCTGCCACTTCCCTTGACGGCATGCACCCCTGGTGTGTGTCCATGTGTTTTTGTGGGTTATGCCTTAGCCACTGGTGGTTGCGCATGGCCCCATGACTTACCTGGGTTGGCTGAAGTGCTCCTCTGTGATGGTGTCCCGGTGCAGCTGTGCCAGCCAGAGCAATCGAGGGTCCCATCGGCCAAGGGGGGGCTGCCCATCACCATTGTCACTAGCGTCCCCATTGTCCCAATCGCTGTACCCCTCTTCGACCTGTATGGTTATCCCACATTCATTGCCAATGTTGTGCAGGATGCAACAGGCCAGGAATAGCCCACAGGCCTTTGAGGAGCTGTACTGTAAGGCACCGCCAGAGGGTCCAGGCAATGGAAACATGCCTTCAGCATCCCCAACACCCGCTCGATGATGTTACTTGCGGTGGCGTGTGCCTCATTGTAGCATTGTTGCGATGGGGTCGTGGGCCGCTGGTAGGGTGTGAGCAGCCAGGGTGATGGAGTCAGTATCCACTGTCACCTGTGTGTAGAGGGCAGAGGTTAGTTTTGGGAACAGCATCGCCCTGTCCCAGGCCATGTAGGCCACTACCCATGCCACCTCTGGCCATGCCCCCCCAGGCCCTATGATTGTCCATGTGGTTTGCATACTCACCCAGTAGGTGTCCAGTGGGGATGTTCCTACTCTCAAATCTGTGGCACAGTGCTGACTGGTGCCAGATGAACGAATCATGTGCTCCCCCAGGGTGCGTGACACAGACATTGATTATGCACCCCCTGGCATCGCACACCACCTGGCAGTTGATGCTGGCATAGCCCTTGCGATTTATATGCGGCCCCTGGGGCCGGTGGTGGCGTATGGCCCATGGGTGCAGTCTATTGCCCCTAGCATACCAGGCATATGTGCTACCCTGTGGAACTCCTGTATGTTTGCTGTGCGCTCCGCTGCTGTGCTGGGGAAATGGATGTACTCCGCAGCATGTGGCAGCAGTGCGCTGAGGGATTGGATGAGGTGGTGTGATGTGGCTGACTGGGTTATGCCTGTGGTGTCCCCAGTTGGTCTCTGGAAGGTACCCGTGGTGAGCAAGCACATGCAGGCTGTTACCTTAGTCTCCACTGACAGGTCATGGCTCTGTTGTGTGGGTGCCTGCATCACATCACTGCACAGCTCACAAAGCCGCCTCAGAATTGCCCTATTCAGGTGGTACCAGCCCACAATCTCAGTATCAGTGTACAGCTTAAAGCTGGTGTGGGCTTGGTACTGACTGTTGGGGGCAGCCCGCCAACACGCCCTTCCACAGCCACGCCCCCCTGCCGCCTGCCGTCTCAGCCCCCTCATAACAGCCTCCATTTGGAAGGTGGCACTGACCATGTCCCTGGCTTGTGTTCATCCCCCCTGGCAGCTGTTGCTGAATTCCCCCCACTGTTCTGGCTGCTACTTCCCCTGCACCGGGTACACCTGCCTGTGCTGGCCTCTGTGTTGTGTGGCTCCTCACACTTTCCCTGTGCCTGGCTGCTCAGACTGCCCTTTCCCTGGCCTGCCCTGTTTGTGCCTCCTGCCCTGTCTGTCTGGCTAGAGTTCTGCCTCAAGTGGCTTCCCTGTAGAGTTCTTGTGCCTCTCCCTTGCTCCTTTTTATTTTGGCTCATTTCAGCTATGGTGCAACTTTCGCTTGCTCCCCTATTGCGCATAGCACAAGTCGTTGAATATTGCACTGCGCCATTTATGCATGGTTTCTCCCCCTTTGGTTGCACATGCCTTCATTATCATTGTGCTGTTGCTCAGCATGATTTCGGGGGCGCAACTGCCTCCTGCTGAATATCACAGAATGGCGAAATTTCGGACTTACGCAGGCGCAACCCTATTGCGCATGGCTCAACTCTTTTGAATATCTGGGCCCTTGTATTTAATCAAAAGTTTCACTGTTGCCAGAAGCTGAAATTTGGCTCCCATTACAAGAAGTTCCTGCCTAAATGCCAGGAAGAGACAACGTCTTTGTTATGTTGGAAAAGAGTAATCCAGATATTTGGAGAAGTGATTATTTTTATTCTGCAGGGGTGCTTTTATTCATGAAAGTCTCAATCAAATCCCGATCTGTTTCAAAAGCCATTGATAAGAAAATTGTAGATTTTTTTCAGTGCCATTAATTAATTTGTACCAGCCTGAGTAGAAACCTTAGGAAGAATTCTGTAGACACAAGTGACGAAAGGTAAACTATCTTCTGGAAATTCAAAAACTTGCACAAAGGCATCTCTCACCATGTCTCTAATAGTTTCATGTTCTGGATCAAATGGTGGAGGTAAGCCAATTAGTCTGAGATTGTGTATCTCTGTTGATTTTCCAAGATTTTAATTTTCCAGAACATGGTATAGTTTTCTTTCAAAAGATTTGCTGTTGTTGCCCTGACTTCAGTAATTTTATTAGTGGTTTTCTGTATTTCTTTATTTTGATTTTCCATGTCAGTCGAAATTGCCTCGATCTTATTACAATTTTGTTTTGCATCATTCTGCAAGAATTCAACTTTCTCAGACAGGGCATTAAACCTCTTGTCATAGTAACGTTTCTAAAATATCACCCAATGAGTCGATAATATGCTTTCCCCCAGAAGCCATAGTTGCAGGTTCCACAGGTGCAGAAGCCAGATCAGCTCCTGACATATTTTATGAGGTGAGTGCTCTTTCTATATGTTCTACATTTACTTCTTCAGCAATGTTCTCTGATATATTGTACCTGGAGTCAGAGGTTTGTTGCAATAGCAGTTGTCTGTATGTCCCTAGGCTGTGCCTCAGGCTCCCATGAAGCAGCACTCGGCATCCCAGCTACAGTATGAGAACTGCGTTCCCCCTGTCATCTCTCCTGGGGCTCTCGGTGCTGGTGCTTGATCTGTAATATTTCTTGAGTGGTCTGATTCTTGGTGAGACAAACTCTTCGGAGGAAAAAGAGATCAATACCATCCTATTTTCAGCCATCAATTCAATACAAAAACTTCTCAATGCAAGGTTTTTTGAAGATGAAATAGACTGCCTACATGGACCTCTTAAACAAAGCTGCCAGCTTCAAAGATGCTAGCTCCACCCCTCTGAAGTGTTTTAATGCTCCAGCAACCTTGAGAGTAATATTATTGTATTCCATAACAAAACTGATAGACTCTTGAGTACTAGTATCTTTAACCTTTGGTTTCAAGTGTGTGGATTGATCATGGACCAAAGCAAAATCAGTGGTATCCTGTAAAACAATGGCATCATAGCCCCTATTTAAAAATTGAGCTGTGAGATCCTTTGCATGTTTGTCAAATGTGGGTAGAGTGGAATAATTCCTACAAAGTCTCACAAATTGTCCTTTCGGGATATGCTTAACAAGGTGGGATGGATGAAAACTATCAGCCCTCAAGATAGTATTGCCAGAGACTGACTTCCGAAAGTTTTCTGAACAGATTGAGCCATCCGGGATGTCACATAGAAATTGGTCAGGGACCTGAGGAGATAAGCCAGATCACAGAGTTACAGCAGGACAGTTAGGGAGGGGGGGCACTGTCATACTTAGCAATTTGCCTGTAAGAATACCGATAGCTAAGGAAGGACCTCCTGTCATGAAAGCACAGGGTTTCTGCATCACCTCTGCTGTGAGGCATTTGGTAGTATGGAAGCCTACATGCCATTTGTATAGGTGCATAGGCTTCTTGAATAGAGGCCAATATATTTTGGAGTACTATTTTTTTTGTGTGTGTGTGTTCCTGTGTAATTGTGCAGCCCACACTTTATAAAGACAAGCAAGTAGCACAAATAAAAAAGGTACAGTGGAGCCCACTGTGCATATATGAAGAAGGAGTAGGAGA
Source organism: Neoceratodus forsteri (assembly GCA_016271365.2). Classification (NCBI taxonomy): domain Eukaryota; kingdom Metazoa; phylum Chordata; order Ceratodontiformes; family Ceratodontidae; genus Neoceratodus; species Neoceratodus forsteri. The sequence goes on from CM057452.1 coordinate 1,410,922,328, forward strand.
ATAAAACCTTCAAGGCAACATGGAATATATGGCACTCTTTTCATGGGAGAAAAAATGACTGAGTGATGTTTTCAATGCTTGCAAAACAGTAAATACCAAAATAGGCCTTGCCTATAGAGTTAAGTAAGCCCTCACTCCCTCTACATGGCTTTCCATAACAGAGTGTATTCTTCTTCCCAGCCTCATTTATGGATGTGTCACATACTCCTTCTCCTCCAAAGGAAGCCTGAGCAAATGAAATTCTGCTTACAATAACATATGCCATTTTGCCTTGGCCTCTACCCGACTTACCCATCACTGACTGCTCTACAATGTGTTAAACTGGCTATCCCCTCTTGGTTATCATTCCTTTGCTATCAGTACCCTTACAGGCAAATTGCTAAGTATAACAGCGCCTTCCTCCCTAACTGCCCTGCTGTAACTCCCTGATCTAGCTTACCGTCTCAGGTCCCATGACCCATCTCTACTGGGTATTCCAAGGAGTTCTACCATTATGGGGGAACAGGGCATCTCCTAATTTGCTCCAAAATATTGGAACTAGAATGATGGAAACATAGAATTTGTTGGCAGAAAATGACCACTTGGACAACTCTGTCTTCCCAGATGTTTCCTGCTTAGTCCTTCTCTGCACACCCTACCTGATTTCCAGTGACCATTCATCCTCGTTGCCTCATTTACCATATTCCTCTATGTCTATCCCATGCATGATTGAAGCCCCCCACTATTTTTACCTCCTCCATTTCTGCTGGCAGTGAGTTCCAGGTGTCTATCATCCTTTCAAAAAAGGTTGTACTTCCTCACTTCCCTCTTAAATGCCCCCATCTAGCTTCATTGCATGCCCCCTGGTCATGGTGCTCTTTCTTATTTGAAAGAGGCTCTTCTCCTTCAACATGTTCACCCTTTTGAGATACTTGTAGGTCTCTAACATATCCCCCTCCTTTCTCTCTTCCAGGGTGTACATATTGAGATCCCTCGGTCTCTTCGCATAGGGATTTTGGTGCAACCCCTGCACCATTTTAGTTGCCCTCCTCTGAACTACTTCAACCCTGCCTATGCCCTTTCTGAGGTGTGTCCCCTGGAACTAGACACAATACTCTAGGTGGCATCTCAACATCGAGTGCTACAGAGGCAAAACCACTTCCCTCCTGCTGCTGGAGGCACTCCTCCCCATGCACTACAGCATTAAACTAACCCTACTCACTGTTTGGACACACTGCCTTGCCACTTTGAGGTCATTGTTTATAATAACCCCAGACTACCTTTCCTGCTTCATGACTGTCAGTATCCTTCCTCATCCTATACTCAGTTCTTGGGTTACTACAGCGTAGATGCAAGATGTTACACTTTTTGGCATTGAACCCCAGCTGCCATGCTCTTGACCACTCCTCAGGCTCCCTCTTAGTAAACTTTAAGCACTCCCTATCTCATTCCAGAATTGAAAGGGCGCTATAGCTAAACATAATGCCTTCAAGCATATGCACCTGTGCATGGCTGTCTAACTTCTGTACCTGTAATTATTATACATGCTATAGTTTATATTTTTAAACTACTTTTACTACCTGTTGCTTACCTGTCTACCATCTACAGCATCTCAGGCTTGTTTATTGTCTATATTGTGTGAATTTGTCTATATAGAAACATAGAAACATAGAAACATAGAAACACAGAATTTGACGGCAGATAATGACCACTTGGCCCACCCAGTCTGACCATTTCCCTACCTAATGGATAAGTTGCAGATCCTAGTTAAACAGTAGCCTACTTCTTTCTATCCCCACCCCTAGAATTGCCTTATGGTTGTCCCATGCATGCTTGAATTCCACCACTGTTTTTGACTGCACAACCTCCTCCCTCCTCCAGAAGGCCGCTCCATGCATCCACAACCCACTCTGTGAAAAAATACTTCCTTAAATTACCTCTGAGCCGCCCCACCTCTATCTTCAAATTGTGCCCCCTTGTTCTTGCGCACCTCTTTCTTTGAAAGATGCTACCCTCTTGGACTTTGTTGATTCCCTTGAGGTACTTGAAAGTTTCTATCATGTCCCCCCTCTCCCTTCTTTCCTCAAGGCTATACATATTAAGCTCCCTAAGTCTCTCTTCATATGTCTTCGTGCAGACCCTGCACCATTCTAGTGCCCTCCTCTGGACAGCTTCCATCCTGTCTATGTCTTTGCTGAGATTGGGTCTCCAGAACTGCATGCAGTACTCCAGATGGGGTCTCACCAGCTGTCTGTACAGAGGATAACAACTTCCTGTTTTCTACTGGTGATGCCTCTCCCTATGCATCCCAGTATCCCCAACCCTCCTTGCTGCCCTCTCACATTGCTTGCCCACCTTTAGGTCATCTGATATGACTACCCCAGTCCCTTTCCATTTTGTTGCTGTTAGTATCTCACCCGATTGTGTACTCTTCCCTGGGTTTTTGTTTTCTAGGTGCATTACCTTGCACTTCTTAGCATTGAATCTAAGCTGCCATACATTTAACCATTCCTCTAACCTTGCCAAGTTCCTTCTCATCCTTTCCACCCACCTTGTGCATCAACTCTGTTGCAGATCTTTGTGTCATCTGCAAAGAGACATACTTTCCTTCCAGTCCCTCTGCAATGTAGCTTATAAGACATTAGAGAGGACCGATCCCCTGATACTGACCTACGGTACCCCACTAGTAACCCTCCTTTCTTCAGAGTGGACTCCATTTACTATTACTCTCTGTGTCCTATTCTCCAGCAAATTCTTTACCCAGGCTGTCATCTTGGGACCCACTCCCAGGCTGGCTAACTTGTATATTAATCTTTTGTGTGGGACTGTGTCAAATGCCTTGCTAAAGTCTAGGTAGACCGTGTCCACAGCCCTTCCCTGATCAACTACTTTGGTTACCCAGTCAAATAAATCTATCAGATTTGTCTGGCATGACTTTTCCGATGTGAATCCATGCTGCCTTGGGTCTTGTGCCCCTCTGGCCTCTAGATACTCGACAATTCTTTCTTTCAGAAGTGATTCCATCATTTTCCCTACCACTGAGGTTAAACTAACAGGTCTGTAGTTTCCTGCTTCTGCCTTGCTCCCACTTTTGTGAAGGAATCACATCTGCCCTCCTCCAGTCCTCGGGTACCACCCCATCCTCCCTTGATTTGTTAAAGAGGGTAGTCAGTGGTGTCACTAGTTCTACCCTTAGTTCTTTTAGAATTCTGGGATGAATCCCATCTGGCCCCATTGCTTTGTCCACCTTAAGTTTTAAGAGTTCTTTCAGAACCCTTTCTTCTGTAACTGGGCTGGTATCAACTTCTGTATCCAGAGTGTTTCTACTGTTTGTTTTAGGTACCTCCCCCTTTTCCTTTGTAAATACTGAGCAAAAATATTTGTTTAGTATCTCTGCCTTTTCACAGTCACCCTCTGCCTACCCTCCCTTCCCTTTATTAAGCCTCACTATCCCTCTTCCTTCACTCCCTGATGTACCTATAAAAGGTTTTATCCCCCTTCTTAACTGAGTTGGCTATCTTTTCCTCGGTTTGGGCCTTTGCTGTTCTGACTGCCTTCCCAGCTTCCTTTTGCTTTAACTGATACAGTTCTCTGTCCTGTTCCTTCTGTGATTCCTTGTGCTTCCTGAATGCTTTCTTTTTCTCTTGAACCTTCACTGCCATGTCCTTTGAGAACCATAGTGGTTTCTTACATCGTTTCGTTTTGTTTATTTGCTTCACACAAAGGCTTGTTACCTCTGTGATGGCAGTTTTTATTATTCCCCATTGTTCTTCCACCCACATATTGTGTGAATTTGTCTGTATGTGTGCAAAGTTGTCTTCTGGATTACTTCTTGTATTTTACCTACTGCACATTTGCATTTTATTACGACCATTTTTAATGTATTATACTGTGTTGTTATAATTCTATACTCCATATTCATTGGGCTTGCTCTCCATCGTATCAGTGATTGTATTCCCTCAGGTCATGCCAAAAAATGGCATTTTATTGTCCAGTATACCAATTCAGTAATCAAAAATCAAAACAAATAAATGAATGAAGTCTTCAAATTGGTGAGGCACAACATTCAAAAGTAGGGCAGGATTTTCAAATGGAGCAGACACAGACACAGGTGCATTCTCCATCTGCTGTTGCCCAAGCTCAATTGCATCAAAACTCAAAAGCTTTCTTTTCATAGGCTCTTAGGTTTTTGCAGCTATTTCTGCAATATGGCGTAGCATGCATTAAAATTTGATGCAAGCATATTTTGATGCAAGCTGTGCTTGGCTGGATGCAACTACATCTGATATTCTGTCTAAAATTCTGATGTAGTCACCTCCAAACGGCTCTTGCATGTATAAAAATTCTGCCCTATGAGTTCAGCCTGAATGGAGGAAGACTCAGCAAAGATGTAAGGAAATATTATTTTCTTGATAGGTCAATTTCTCAGAATAGTTTAACTTGGGAGGCATTAGATGGATGTAGCTCATCTCTGACCTTTTTACCATTTACCAACAATGGTCCAACTTTCCTAGATGCTTACTTTTTTGAACTCATTTGAGTAAAACATGATCCGGGGTTATGTTTAACTTTTTCTGCTGTATTATTCTCTTGGGCACTTTTTGCTGTGCTGATTTTAAATTCACAGTCTCAGTGTAATGTCTTAAAGTTTACTCAGTCCTCCTTATCATTTGTTCTTATATATTTTATGTAACCTTTTCTTATCCCATATACAACTACTCACTTTTTACCACTGCGTGGACTGAGTTCTGTAGATGTTATGGCATCATAGGAGAGTTAGGATAGCACAGTGGAAGAACATGACCAGTCTGCTGTCCGCTGTGCTTCCACAGAGCTCTGGCAAATGTTTACTGGTGTTGTTTATGTGGCCCTTCCCCTCAGCCAGCTGCAAAAACAAACCCCTTGTATGCAATCTACTTTTTCTTCCATAACTGAGGAAGTGATGATCTCCATGCCCAAGATGGATGATGGCTCTGACTCAAACTGCTCATGCACAAGTATCATACATGCACAGTTCTGTCAGTGTGGCCATCTTGCAAATGGCAGACTCCAGTGCAACGAGACCTCCGACTATTCTTTTACTCACTCTCACTGTACTCCCGTTGCTCTAACAGCCGTATCAACTCTGACCAGAATTTGTTTGTTTAGCCATGGTGGTACTTTGGTCACATTTTCTAACATCTGGGATGTATTTTCTCTCCAGTTTCTTGATGTTATATTTTAAAATTTCCCACATTTCAACTGTTCCTCTCCTACTGAATTCATGTTCCCAGTCCCGATCAATCAGAGCATCCTTATTTCTTGAAATCTTGCTTTGGCATAATTTTTTTAACAGTGATTCCTTTTTCTGCTATAATTTTCCTATTATTTTAAAATGGACCATATTGTGGTCATTGTTCCCCAGTGGTTCTCTCATGATAGAGTCACTTATGTTTGTTTTTTTGACCAGGAGAGACACACTAAGCTGAAAGCTTGTTTACAGGTGTGACCTGGGAGCACAAGGAAGTTAAGTGACTTGCTCAGGGTCACACAGTATGCATGTGGGGGCTGTGGGATTCAAACCCAGGTTTCCATGTTTGTAGCTCAGAGCCTTAAACCACTGCACTATACTGCCTCCTTAATATACCAGTAGAAATGTCAGTTATCACCAGATTCAGTATGTTCTTTTGTCTGATACCCTTAGTAACATGTTATGATTAGTTATTTTCATTCATAGTTCTAAGTAATTATTTACCAGTGGTAGTGATAGAAGTTAGTGTATCTCAATTTACACTAGGTAGATTGAGATCTCCTACCATGACCATATCTCCTTTTAAACACATGGACTCCATATCATGCATCATTAAGTCATTCATTACCCTAGCGCAACCTGGTGGTCCATAGTAAGTTCCAACGTACCCATTTCTCCCTTTTTTCGTTGGCTAACTTTTAACCAGATGATAAATGTACTTGAGGTGTTGTAAATTTTGATTACAATGATATTGAAAATTGGGGCTGATGCACATGCCCAGCGTCACAGCTTTCAATTTCAACACATTCATAAAAGCATCTTATAGCTCTCAGTTTTACATGGGACTCACTGTATAGTTCTGTCCAATATAGTCAGGTAATAGTTCATAATATTTACCCATCTTGTCCATGTATGAGTTTGCAGGGGTATAGTTGTCATGTTGTGACGTGATCACATTGGTGGCTCTAGCGGCTGAGGAGAAAGTCAGACCGACTAAGTAGTAACTATGATAAAATATATAATAAACTCAGAATGTATTGCTATCAGGGACCATAACTTGAAACCTCAAGGCTTACTGATGGCTGCAGGAACCTTTTAGAACTTTGCAAAAAATGCAGCAAATTGACAATGTTCCTTTAATTGAGTCGGTATAAGAAACTGAGTGAAGTTGCAGCATTTGGTCATGGTGCACTAGTGGCAGAGTACAGTGAAGACCCACGATTTGCTGCAAATATGGCACCTGCTATTGAAATTTGGGCCCCTGGGATCATGAAAAGTATTAGTAGGGTCCTGTTTTCAATTTTTTTTAACATAGACACAGAATGGAATAAATCTTTTTGAAAATATGGCCCAGGGTCCACTAATTTATCAGTGTGCACCATAGGCAAATTGCAGAATTTGGCAATTTGTAATGGAAATTTAAATTTTGTTTTTAAAGTTGTTAGGAAATTCTTTTTGCATTGACAACTACCCTCCCATTTTCTTTTTTATGACATTTATGTATTCTGATATGCTTTGACGAATTTTTGATAAATAAAAAATATAGGTTTTGAGTGCCCTCAGATCTACAGTACTTTGAGTTTTGCTGTCTTTACCAGCTACTGCTTTTTCTTTTTATATTTCTAAGACATTTCATGGCATCTGTAACGCTATTCCATTCTATTGATCTAAATGGCTTGGAATACTCTTACTGATACTTAGGAAAACTACTGGAAAAATGCTGAAATAATATATTATTTACATTTACAAGATAAGGGACAAATGGATGCAACACAGCATGGTTTTGTTCAGGGTAGATCATGTTTAACAAACTTGCTACATTTTTTTGAACCTGTTAGTTCTGCTTTGGACAACAGACTATCAGTTGATGTTATTTTCTTTGATTATTCAAAAGCAGTCAATACAGTATTACATAGAGTTTTAATAGAGCAAATGATCAGTCTAAATTTTCATCCAGACGTAGTTTAGTGGATAAATCCATGGCTGACATACAGAAAACAACGCTTAGCCATTAGGGGGTGCAAGTCACCATGCAGCTCAATAACAAGTGGCGTGCCTCAGGGTTCGGTTTTGGGCCCAATCATGTTCAATATTCTTGTCACATCTATGCTACCACTGAATAACATCTGGTTCTGCAAATATGCAGATGATTGCAAAATAGGAGATATTATAATGGGCAAAGAAAGGGCATGACATTTTCAAAACAACCTTAGTCATTTTGATAATTGGGCAAAGAGAGATAAAATTAGCTTTAATACAGCTAAATGCAAGGTTATGCATTTTTGGAAAAAACAACCCTGGGTATAACTACATACTTAATAATATTGTATTACAAACAACAGAAAATGAAAAAGATCTGGGTGTAGTTATATCACAGAAATTATCATTTGATACACGCTCCAATAATATAGTTAAAAAAGTCAACAAATATTAGGCTGTATTTTTAAAAATATAAAATGTAGACAACCAGAAGTACTTGTGCCACTATACTTTAGTTTGGTTAGGCCACATTTGAAGTATTGTTCCCCTCTATGTGCCCCAATTTTCACTGGAGACAAGACATTAATTGAAAGGGTACAGAGGAATGCTACAAATAAAATTACTAACCTTGAGAACATGGACTATGCTGACAGACTCAAGACACTGGGGGTGGTATATTCAAAAGGGTTGCATATGGCACAACAGGGGTGCACCATGCGCAATGCACTGATGTGCTTTGGTGCGATATTCAAATGGGGAAATGCCCGACACAAATCCCGATGTGCCAGGGCGTACCAGTAATGTATGTGGCATGAGTGGGGGGGCATGCCCATGCCTACCCCACACATCCCGATATACAGCCCAGGATCTGCTGAGCATAGGCAGGCACAACCCCTACGTGTGCCACACACAGCTGTTCCCCCAAAAAAGGGAGCAACAGCTGGCCACTCACAGGTGAGCTGCCATATTGCATGGTGCAACAAGGCAGCTGCCAGCTGTGGGTGGTCACCTGAGCTCCGGCAGCACCATCAGTCACGGTCGCTTCCCCCATGCCCGATAGCAAGCTTCCATTATGTTAACATCCCTGGTGGTCCAGTGAACCTGATCCCTCAGCCCAATCATGGGCTTACAGTGAGTGACATAACCCTGGTGGTCCAGTGGTGTCCCCCTTCCAACCTGCCCACTCAGTCCCGGCAGCTCGCTCCCCCTCAAGTTAGCGGTGGGTGGCAGCACCCCACCTGCAAGCCGCCTGGCCGCCCACTGACTGACAGCATACGGTATGGCCATGTTCCCAGTGGCCCACAGCGTGGACCAGTAGGCATGCAGACCGTACTATACTACACAGTTCCAATATGTGAATGAATCCATTCATTCACATATTAGGACTGTGTAGTACAGTACAGTCTGCATGCCCGCGTACAGTCATACCGTATGCTGTCAGTTGGTTGGTGGGCGGGTGGATTGATGGGCGGGTGTTACACCCACACACTGACTGGGGGCAGTGGGTTGGCGAAACTGAGTGGGAGGGTTAGGAGAGGGCTACCACTGACCACCAGAGTTATTTCACTTCACTGTAAGCCCGGTGATCGGGCTGTGGGATCGGGTCTACTGGACCACCAGAGATTTTAATTCATTGAATGCCCACGATTGGGCATTGGGGCACATTGACCACAGGGGGTGTCGGTCCCCAGTGGCTGCAGCCTGGCAGGGTGCCAGGCGCAAGTCACGGGGGATCAGTGCACCTGCATGCAAATGGTGCCATACTGATATACAAATGGCCCCATTTGTGCCTTGCATGCATTATGGCCCCATTTGCATATCCACCACTGAATATCACGGTTGCTGCACCTAGCACAATGACACTTGTGTTGGTGCATCCCCCTGTTCCTCTCTGGCCACTTGCGCTAGTGCAGTGCCACTGCACCATGCACAATGCAGGTGGCCACAGTGCCATATTCAGTGCAGCACCATAGAATATCACCCTGTCACTGCCCTGGCACATCCCAGTTGCACTGTGCCCAGGCTTGTACCACAGCCTGGCGCAGTCCGAATATCTGACCCTGGGACTATATTCTATGCACTATAGGAGATTACGAGGAGATCTGTGTCTAGCATATGTTGCGATGCATAATGATGCCACATTTGAAACTATTGGATTAGTTAAAAACAGGAATAATAATATTAATATATCTCATCATTTAAAATTAAAGGGAGACCATTGTAAAACCACTAAATGCTCTCAATGGTACACCCAAAGAGTTATATCACACTAGAAATGCCTTACCTAAAAATGTTGTAGAAAGTGAAACCATGGCTATTTTTAAGATGAGACTAACCATACATATGGGAAACAAAAAAAATGAGTACCACCATTAATATGGTGGAGAGTTCACAAAAGGCCCCCAAGCCACCTGAACTCATTGACACACACTGTGAAACTGTGATGTCAAGGAACATTCAGGTAGCAGTAATTGAGAGAGCAGCAACTGCTGAGGAAAGAGAGATTCAGGTTACTTACAATGGCAAAAAATTGGATGATTAATTTAACAAAAAAAATAAAATCAACAAAAAAAGTCATATCAGAATACTGGATAGTCACTAAAAGGAAATCATGAGGGTCAATAGAGATCTAAAATAGTTAAAATGAGTGCCAGAGTGCACACAGAAAGCTATACCTCCTCCAAGGCCAACCAGTCAATAGGAACTCAGAGATATCTTTTTCAGACTGCTCAGCTCAAGCTGTCCTCCATGCTGTGCTCCCCCATGTGAAGGATCACAATGCAAAGAACAATGAGGGAGTCTGCCAGCCAGAGAAGGCAGCCAGCAGCCGGCAGCTGGTCATTCTGCTTGAGCCAAGAGTCTTCAGTACTGGTAAGACTAATTAATACAGAATCATAACAAGACACATTCTGACCTCAACAAACGGAAGAAAGGCCATAGGGCTGTTTAAAGTGTTTTGGTAGTCACTGTATTTACTCCTCAGGACACTTAAGACAACATGGTTTGTTAATTCTGCCATAGTGCAATTTCATGTGTTTTGGTATTCATTTTCATTTTTCTTTATGATACTTAAAGAGCCCTAACAGCATTAAGAAAACTGAAAAAAGAAAGGTTTATATTCAGCTTCATCCTTTTTTTTAATTACTTCATATATTTTCAGTAATTAATTCCCCATTTTCTTTATTACTGAAAACATTTGCATGAAAACAAGATCCCTGTCTCCTAGACTATATCTACTCTGGCTGGTTCTCTACATGACATCTCAGTCCCCTGTTTATAACATCATAGTTACTTCTTTGGCAATATATTCTGATGTCATAAACAGAATTATGATGTCAGGTGTAGGCAGGCAGGCAGAACTAAAAGGGCAGCGATACTGTATTCATGCAAATACCCTTAGTAATAAGGAAATAGTGATGAGAATTACAGAATAAAATGTGAACTAAAAGCTACATTCATAACTGAATGTTACATTTTTTTCACAGTTGACTCAACTATGTCAGGAGCTCTTTAAAGCAATGTGTTTTTCATAGGCTTTGTCAGCATTAACTCCCAACCAAGCTATTATTGTCACATGTACAGTACATTATTTTAATAAGTTGCTAACATTCTTTCAAATTTCACCAGTCCTAGAAATGTTCTATCTGGGTAGCCCTCATAAAGGTGTTACATCATAGTACCCAAACCCTCCTCTTCGTATTAGATCGCTTTAGGTTAAGTCATTATAACACCTAGTGGAGGGTGACTTAACTGGAGCTTAGCTGTCTTTAGACATAACTACATAAATGTATTAGTTTCTGTATCTGAAGGGAAGCTGACATACTACAGCACCTTATATTCATAAAACTCAATCTACAGCTGGAATATGGAAAAACTGTTATTTGGGGCACTGTTGTTGTGCTATTTCAGGGATCCCCTTCCCCAAGGTCACTTCCTCCTTCCCCATCAAAAGACCAGTGAATACTTTTTATGGTACCAGTCTCCCAGTGGTGCACAAATACCACTAAACTGGGAAACTTCTTAATCACTGTGATGCCAGTGATCAAGTATTCATTGCTAGTTATTCAGACCTCTTACATAAAATATGCAGTTGCCAGCATCTACAATCCAAATTCAAGAACAACCACTAAAACAGATCAGCATGCACATAACCTACATAGTACAGTAGATGTCATATGAGTAAGAGTTTAATTCTGCTATTATTGATCTTCTGGGGCAATGTGGAAGTCAACCCTTGTCCATTCACCCCAGCTTCGGCACCCTCTGAACTAGTATCCCTTAAGGGATTGAAATGTATACTAATCAATGTGTGCAGTCTGCTGAAAAAAACTGAATGAGGTAAAAGCCTGGCTGTGACACATGAGCCCAGATGTTTTCATCCTTACAGAAACATGGCTTAATGGTAGAGCAGTACAGAATGGGAAAATTCTGAATCCACAGAATTTTGATGAAATTTCGCAAAATTTTGTGAAGATTCATGGAATGTCTTCGGATATTTGTTGCATTTTTAACATTTAGTAATTTGGTTATACCTCAGAAACCATTCATGCTATAGTGCTAATATTTTGAATATGTATTCTAGCAGTCAATGGACATAAACATGCCTAATATCATGCAATTTGGTAGGATAATTTCAAAATTATAGGTGCTCAAATGTTATCATTTTATTGTTTGTGCGAAATTTCATGAACATTTTTACTTGCATATACCTTAACTGTCTATTGGGTCAGGGATCTTAAATTTGGTATGATTTCTGTATGATAGGTGTTCTAATAATGTGTCAGATTTCAAGACAATATGATGCATTGTCTCAAAATGATACAGTATGTGCTCGAAATCTGTCATTTTATTTTTTTCAGGAAATTTCTTGAACAATTTCATCTGCATATAACTGAGGCACCTTTGCAGCTAGACATCTGTAAATTAGTGTGGATAACATTTTTGCAATGCTTATAGATTGGTCTAAATATGGAGAGCATTAGACAAGGTATTTTTAAGTTATATGGGTTCAAACCTTTACTATGAAAATATTTGCAAAACTTTGTGAAAACTATCAAAAATGTGGATGTTTGTAATTTCTTTGTTCTTGCAGGCATAGAGTTAACATTTGGCATGCATATTCATAGTTGTGTATCAGTTTTAATTTTGCAGAAAAAAATATGATTAGTAAAAGTTTCTCACATATTTATGATAGCATATTCTGTAGATAAAGCATCCATATTTTTTTTGTGGAACTTAACATTAACAATGCACATTTCACTACTTCATTTGATAAGCTGAGCTGTGCTTTATGCAGTCCTGCTGTTCCTCACTGTGTGACTATTCCCCCCCCATCTCTTTTGGCATAGCCAGATTGACTCAGTAGAACTACTGAGCCCACTTATATCCTCTTTGTTCTCTACAGTGGCAAACTCCCTTAAAACATGAGTCACCTACTCCTTTTCCTATCTATCTACCCTGTTGGAATAGCCAGAATTCTTTCTTCCTGCTGCCCAAAACACTGTCTTCCCCCACTATATCTTTTTGAGTACCTCCAAGTCCTAGACTTACATGTACACCAGTATCCATGGATCATAAATTTACTGGATGTGATCCTTAAATATCCTACATTCAGGTTGGAATTGTTGACACTCTGTGCTTTCTTGCTCCAACCTGGAGGTCTATCATTGTTGTGCTGCCCAGCTCAGCTGTCCATTTCTTGGTGAAACTGTGCATCTAACTCCAGAACCTGGTGATCCCTTGTACTACCTGCCTCTTATACCCATGTCCTTTAATTAGAACCCCCAGATAAGGCTGAGTGAAATTAGAAATTTCCAGTTTTATGGAATTTTTCATGAAATTCGGCAATTTTCACAAAGACTCAAGGGTCTGACTTTAAGTACATATGTTACTTTGCAATTTCTTGTAGCAAGCAGTTAATAAAATTGGCTTCCAGTCAGTACATAGTGGAACAAAATGAAGTGGACAAAAATAAAGCAGTGGTGGACATTGTTTGCTACCTGCATGTCATGTGGCCTGCATTGTTCTGGCATGCTTCATTTTGTGCTGCCAATATTGATGATGACACTGTTTTTGCCATTTTATTTTTGTCCATTTCATTTTGTTTTGTGATGTTACTGATTGGAACCATAAAAATGGCCACACACAGTCTCCTTGTAAGGCCTAAGAAACTGTCAAATTTAATGGTATTGCATTTTTAAGTTTTAAAGTTTCAGTGATTATAAATTTGTAGTTAACATTTTTGAAAAATTTAATTTTTATATGTGAAAGTTTGACTACTTTTAATTCAATCCCGTTTAAAGCTGAAAATACAAACTTTTTTTCAGAAATGACCATGCGGTATAGTAGTTTAAATGTGTCAGCTCTGGTTAAATTTGGATATGCAGTTTTAAAATTAGGGGGAACTAACCAAAATTTATATTTTTGCAGCTTGTTTTGCAGGCTGTAATGCAGTTTGATTTAAAGCTAGAAATCTGAAACTAAGTGCGTATACAAAAGTGGTGATAACCTGTATACCTGGCAATTTTTGTAATATTTCAATGAATACTGTCAAAGTTATACTAAAATTACAGAAATCCAAATGTTGGCAAAATATTTGACTACCTATAACTCAGCACCCATTAAAGCTTGAGATTTAAAACATGGTGCATATATGCATTCTACGTGCTTCTCTAAACCCTGATATTGTGGAAAAATGTGGATAAAAATTTTTTAAATTATCTCGAAATAACTGAAAATGTTATTTTGATTAAATGTTTGGCCATCCGTAACTCTGCCACTTTCAATCTACAACTCTGAAATTTGGTACACATTTGTGAGCCATATGGTACTGCTCACATCCCAAATTTGGTGTTATTTGGATGTGTACTTGTAAACCTATAGAGAAATAACTAACATTTAAAATGTTGTGAAATTCCACAGAAATTCCATGGAATTCCATAGAACTGTCATGCTCATCCTGTGGGCATTCTGTTGGCAGAATTTTATATTCTGCACAGCTCTACTTAAAAGGACTGTATCCCACCATAATACAGTCTTACCATCTCTAACCCATTTCCACCTGGACAGACCAACTAAGGGAGGTGGCCTTGTCAGCTACATCAACAATATATTTAAAGCAGTCAAAATTAGCTCCTTCTCAGTGCCAAGTGAATTTGAATGTTTGGCAATCAAGCTCTCACTTTCAGATGCTGGGACTATTAATGTTATAGGATGCTATAGACCATCTAACGGTGGCTTAGAACTTCTGAATCACATCTACACTGTTCTACATATGCACCAAAATTAAACAATAATATTAGGAGACCTAAATCTGGACTGGAATTTCAAAAAATTAAATGACCAGAAAAACCTTTGTGATGACCTAGGGTTAGTATGACTAATTAATGAACTACAAGACTAAACACAAAAAAACCCTACCAAGAGTTCCACACTAGATCTCATATTGACCAGCATGCCCCATAAGTTTACCCACACTGCAGTATTCCATAATGATATCAGTTATCACAATGATGTAGCCTGTATCATGTGTTCCATAAAACAAGAATCCCTTCCAAAATTTGTTGTCAAAAGAAGGTTTACTAAATTTAATACATCAAATTTCATAGCTGATTTGAACACAAAAAAATTGGAACAATTTTATCTCACCTCCACAATCCATTAAGCAACTGCACACTTAAAACAACTCTTGTTGGTAATCACAAACAAGCAATCTCTCATGATTAAACAGATAGTTAAAAAGTTACCTTGACTTGGTTTAACGGTGAATTAAAAAAAAAGCTGTAATAGAAAGGGATGGCCTCCGGGCCACTGCTAGACATACAAATCCCAATCTGAGTGTACTGCTTTTACAAAAATTAGAAATATGTGCACCAAATTGGTAACAGACACCAAAGCCAAGTTCTGTCTGAATGCTTTAAACAATTCTAAATGCAACACAGCCAAATTCTGGAGGGTAGTCAAAAATATAGAAGGCCTAAAAACAACATAATTACTCCCAATCAAAACTGAGTCACAAGACAAATTAAAAACAGATAAACAAATTATTCTGGATGGTATCCAGTGAATATGGCATCTGAAATTGAGTGCCTTCAAAAACTGTGACTCAGTTATGGCACCTGTATTCAGGGCTATGTATACCGGGGTGGGTGAGTGGAAGCTATGCATGTACTCACATGCACATGCGGGTTGGGGAGAGGAAATGGATGGAATATATGTGGGAGGGGTGTGGCAGGCAGCTGCTGAACTGATTCACTAGTGTAATGGGGAGGGTGGTCAGTTGGGAAGTGCAGGGTGCAGGGTTCGGGTCCTGTGCAGTGCGTTTTTTTTTTCCAGCAGCCGGCTTTTTCAAAATGCAAATATTTCACCCCCCCCCAACATGCATCCCCCTGGAGTTGAAAATCCTTTAGTAGGGGGATGAGGGGAGTACAGCTCCTAGCATTAAAAAATAGGGTTGTGGATCTCGGGCATCCTCTTCCCAGCCACTGCGAGTGTGCATCGCCAAAATTCATTTTCAGTGATGTACACTAGCCATAATTGCGATCACTATTCTGTGATCACCGTTATCACATAGAACCATGCTGGATGAACTAAACTACCACTTTGCCACATCCAGACTTGCATTTGACAGCTCACCGGCAGCACATTACCCCATCCCTCATTCGGGAGATACCTGCAATCTCAGACATCTGACCAATCTATTTTCATTCTAGCCCATTACATATAAGCAGATGAAAGACTTACTATTAATCCTAGACATCAAAAAAAGTGTCAGTGCTGATGGTTTAGACTCCTTGTTCAAAAGAATTGTCTATCGTCACCTAGACTGGTGGCACTGAGAACTGAGGTGCTGGATGTCGAACCTCACACCATGCTGGTGATCCGAGTTTGGGAGTGAGCTCAGACCACCAGGGGTTGGCTGGGAGGAGGACTGGAAGATGATTTTAGTGGCTGCTAGACTGCTCTCATCTCTCAGATTGGGGAGGTACAGTTCCTCACTTTTGGCTGACACATAGTGAAGGCCAGGTGCCAGAGCAGGGTCGAGAACTGATGTAAAGTAGGGGAGGGCAGAAAGAGCATTCATTTTCCAGGAGAGTGCACACACCTCCATGCAAATGCACTTGCCATGTTCACCATTGTTCTGAGGGATGAGGGAAAAAAAACAGAACTACCATGTCTCCGTATGGCCATATCTGACAGCCCCCACTGTTCTGGGTCCTGTTCCTTGTGGATCCCCACTGGCATGATGATGGGGAGAAAGGCTGATGGATTTGGGGATGGCAGGAGCTTGATGGCAGGCAAAGGTGGCCATGGGGGGGCAAACAGTTGTATAAAAAGAAATTGACTATCATCAACTCTTGGCACCAATAACCCATCTTTTTAATCTCTCACTCTCCAGCAATGTACTGCTTACAATTTGGAAAATGGCACGTATTATACCTCCCTTCAAATCAGGTAGCATATGCAATCTAACTACAGACCTATATCTATTCTCCCTATCCTGGTCAAGTTCCTTGAAAACTAGTTAATACCCAGCTAAGGGATTACCTGAAGTATTCTAACCTTATAAATCCCATGTAATCTGGATTCAGACTCTAGTATAGCACTACATTGTCTCTAGCAAAAGTTACCAATGTTTGGCTAGCAGTCATTGATCATAGGCATATTAAAGGAGCTGTATTCCTCAATCTTAGCAAAGCCTTTTATACAGTTGACCACAGTATATTACTATGCAAGGTCAAGGAAGTAGGTCTGGGTGTAACCTCACCATCCTTGTTCTCAAATTATCTGATTGGCAGACAGCAAGAAATCAAAGTGAAAGGTTCTTTCTCCTCCTATACAATGTTACCTAGAGGAGCACCACAAGGATCAGTCCTGAGCCCCCTACCGTTCATAATATACATCGGTGATCTTAATAGGAACATCAATATGTCTAATTTGCATTTCTATGCCAATGATACAGTCCTTTATATCTCTAGACACACCCTAACAAGTGTATGTGCTGATCTCCAATCAGAGTTCAATCAATTGCAATTAAACATACTCCAATCTAAATTAATGTTAAATGTAAAAAAAAGACAAATGTAAAGTTTTTCTTGGCAACTAACTCTGCATTCCCCCACTTTATCTGCTCCCACCATAACCACAGTCCTGGGAAATACACTTGATATGGTGGACAATCTAAAATATCTGAGATTATAACTTTATACCATAGATGCATGCCATTCACCACACATACAGAAGCTCTGTGCAAAAAAAAAAAAGAAGAAGTAGACTAGGCTTCTATTATAGAAATAAGAATTGATTCCCAGTGGATGTCAGGACAAGATTAATACAAGTCCCCTTCCTCCTTTACTGGACTATGCAGACTTAATCTATGGCTGCTTTTCTTCCACCTACCTAAACAAATTAGATGTCTCTACCATAGGGACCTTCAATGTATTACTAACTCAGCACCTAGAATTTGTTCTTTTATATGGTATACTACTATAGGGTGAACATCCCTAACCACAAGGAGACAACACATCTATATGTGTGGGCTTATAAAGCAATAACTAAAAATGTACCACAGTACATTTCAGACCTCATCAATAGGTCACATAGTTGCTACATGTTGAGAAAAAAGTAACCATATTTTGTTAGACATTGTGAGGTATGCCACCCAGTATGGTAAAACAGCAATCAGCAGTGTCATCCTTAAGATCTGGAATAGCCTGCAAAATTCCCTTGAACTCAACAGCACAGTTAGCCTTGGTGTTTTCAAATCACATATAGAAAACGTACTGTATGCAATGATTTATGTGCCCACAAAAGCCTAAATGTATGACCACCACTGTATTCTACAACGTATCTGGTACTCTGCTAAGAGCTTCTGTATATTCCTTCAGAAAAAAAACATAAGTGTATAAAATGTACCTAATTCAGAGTCTACCTTTCTGTACACTTGGGACTCCGTACTTAAACTGTATTATTTGTATTAAGATGGGCATTATTAAGCATGCTTCCTCATTATTTATTACCCAATGATCTGCACTACAGTGTATATCTTATCTGCTAGTAGCGTGTGCTATGTTCATAATTTCCTTACTACTGTATGTTGCTGTGCCTAGTTTCTTATTGTATGCTGTCATACCCTGGAACTCCTTGTAAACGAGCTTGCTCAATGGAGCCTTTGTCTGGTGAAATAAACTAAATAAAAAAAAATAAACTAAAGCTTAAAGGAAAAGTACTGTAGGGTGTCAGGAGAAACATGGGTTAAGCAAATTACCCTTCAGTGATCTGTGATTCTAAGCTATAAATAAGACTTGCCATGGTTTCTGAAGAACTGCTGTCCTATTCAACTGCAGCACAAGTTCTGTGCCATGATGTAGCTGCAGTAGTGAAATAAAGAATTTAAAAATACCAGGGCAATGGAATTCTGCAGTTTTGAGAAATTCTGCAAAAATTCTGCTGAATTCCATCAGAAGCAGAAAAGCAGAATACTGTGAAATGGATTATTCACTCCCTTGCTGCAGAACAAAATTCTGAGGATCTCTATATATTCTGCAGAAAATGTTCCACAGCCATTTTGTTTACTCGGCATTACTTGGTTCTTAAAAGGCAGAAGAAGGCCCTCCCTGCTCTTTGTGGGGGGTATTTTTTTATTTGTCATCCCCAAGTAGGTACTTATCAAGGTTATATTTAAACATGTTAACATTTTTAGAGTCTACTGCATATTGCAGAAATAAATATTCGAAGAGTACATACTGATACTGTAAAGAAATATTTTCTTTTATTAGTTACTGCTCTTGGTATACACAGTTGTCTGTTGTGACATCTAAGGCTACTTGGTTTCTGTGCAAAATAGACCTTACCATAATTTTTAGTTGTTTATCATTAAGTATTTTATCAAGTAATAGCAGGTCTCCCCTGTCCCTTCTCAGTTTAAGATCATACAGATGTAAGGACTTTAGTATTTCCTGATAGGGTAGTTTATAAACTCTTGGTATAATTTTAGTGGCCCTCCTCTGGACACTGCCTATTATTTTTATATCTTTAGTCAAATAAGGGGCCCAAAAGGAGGCAGCATAATCATTATGTGGCCTGACAAAGGATTTATACAATGTCACAATACATGTTTCATTTCTACAGATAAATGATCTCTTTATAGCCACCAAAATACTATTGGCCACTTAAGACACCTGCCTGCAGTGTTCTCCTGGGGCAAGTAAACTATTGACAGTTATGCCTAGGTCTTTTTCGGATATTACAGTTTTTACCTGTTGATTATTTAAAGTACAGTATATTTGTTGTGAGGATTTTTTTGCCCCAAAATGGATAACAGCACATTTGTTAACATTAAATGTCATTTTATTTACATGTGCCCATTTTTCAATTTGTTACAGATCTAATACAAAGTTATCAATCTTCTTTTCGGTGTCCACTTTTGTACATATTTTTGTATTATCTGTAAATTTGCAAATATGACACCTAGTTCCTTGCTGCAGGTCATACATAGAAATTACAAACATTGTAGGTCCTAGAACAGAACCCTGAAGCACACTTCTTGCAACCTCTACTTTTTAATCGAAAGTTGAGTCTGATATTTTAACTTTCTGACTTCTATTTAGTATCCGTGATTCAACTCATCTACTGTATTTATTTGTGTATCAAACCCTAGCTTAATCATTTTCTGTAACAGTAATTTATATGAAACTACATGAAAAGCTTTTTTGAAGTCGAGGAATACAACATCCACAGGTGCTCCTCTGGCTATACACAAATTTACTTTGTCGTAAAAGCTTAACATATTTGTCATGCCTGATTGTCCAGACCTGAATCTATGTCGTGACAAATCTTGCATACCTCTAGTCTTTATTTCACTTTCAATTCTGACCTTTAGTATTGTTTTCATTGTTTTGCATATGACTGATGTAAGGCTGATAGGTCACACATTTTCAATATTTGTTTTACTACCTTTTTAATGACTTGACATAAATATAACAATAGCTTTTTTCCATTCCTCAGGCGCTATTCCTTCAGCATACGATTTGTTAAAAATTAATTTCAGGGGCTGAATAATGTTACAAAATTGTAGAAGAAAACAACCTGGGAAACCACAGGAAATGTATATAAATATATATATATATATATATATATATATATATATATATATATATAAAACTTAAAGTCTTTAATTCTGCTGCCTCTTCAGATGTGTCCTCTGACCAAATTCTGCAAGCCCCACATGTACCTGGGAGGGGTACACATGGGGCTTGCTGAATAATGATATCAATTTTATTTTTAAGGAAACACAAGTTAATACCATCAGGCCCTGGTGATGTATTTATTTTAAGGAGCATAATGCTGACTTGATTTCATCTTTGGTAATTTCATTGAAGTAATAATCTGAATGCATATCAGTTTTTGTTTTGTCTTTAATAGTAAAACAGATCCAAAAGATCTATTAAAGGTATTAGCAATGTCAATACTATCCTACATTTCTACATCATTGTCAACTATTTTAGTGATACTGTCTTTTTATTTACTAGTTATCATATGCATAAAAAGCTTTTGATTCCTTTAATACAGATAATTTATATTTGATTTTTCTATGTTCATTCTTTATTAGAATTTTAGCTCTTTTTTGTTCATATTTGTATATGTTCTTGTTCTGTTCTGAAGGAATTTTTTTGAACTTTTTAAATGCCCCTTTTTTTTTATTTGTATTTTAATTTTCTGAGTTAGCCATTGTGAAATCTTGCACTTATTGTTATGTGATTTCTTTAAGGGTATAAAAATACTTTCCAGGTCATTTATAATCTTTTTAAATAATAACCAGCTTTCACTGGTTCCTAATTCAGAAAAGGCATAATCCCAATTAATAGTTTTCAAAGCCTTATTTATATTGTTATAATCACCTTTGGCATAGTTGTATCTATAGTTTACCCTTCCCACATTAGCATTTTTTTTCTTCCAATATCAAGGAAAATTGAATTATGATCACTGTTACCAATTGGAGCAGAAACAGAAAGATTGCTATCACTCGGCATATTGGTTAAAACAATATCTAATATGTTCTTATCTCTAGTTTGTTCAGTTACTAATTGATCTAAACCTGCCATAATGAAGTAGTCAAGGTACAGTGATTTTATGTGTGTATTGGATGTTAGATTGTGCCAATTTATCCCAGGCAAATTAAAATCACCAACCACAACTAGGTCAGAGTGTGTACCTATTTCATTAAACTCATCAACCAGAAGTTGATCAAAAGAAATCTCAGCAGATGGTGGTGTATAGAGGTTTCCTAGGACAAATTTCTTGTCATCAATTTGCTTAGTCTGGATATCCTTTTGCCTGCTTCCAACCCTAAAACTTATCTGCTCCTACCACTACCTCTCACCTTCCCCCTCCTTCTACTTCCCACTTCCACATCTTAATCCACCATGGGCTACTCAGCTGCTCTCTCTTAAATTTAGCAGCCATTCATCAATTACATTTCCCCAAACCTCCCTTGCATGTCCCCTCAAGCTTTCCAAATCAAGTATAAGTGTCATGCCCATCACTCACCTACACCTGTTGGTTCTTCTATGTCTCCTATCAGTGGATGTTAAGCCTTATCCTGACCCCCCTAGCCCTACCACCACCCACCTACAGGCCCTCCCAAAAGGCCTGCAGATTTTCCACTTAAATGCATGAAGCCTACTTCCTAAATTGGAAGTACTAAAAGTATGGGTCACTCAGTACTCCCCTGACATATTTTGCTTATCTGAAACATGGTTGTCCTCCTGTATCCTGATTCCCAGCTGACCCTTCCAGACTTTAAACTCTATCAACAAGACCATGGAAAACGTGAAGGCGGGGTGGCTATCTACTACCACAGCTCCCTAAAGTGCACTATTTCCCATTGTGACACAATCCCCTACTTCCATGAACTCATCTTGCAAAATCTAGCTTTTCCTTCATCTTCACCCCTTTTTGTGAGGGTTTTATATGCCTCCCCAAAACTCCCACCCATCTCTTATCTCCCACCTCTCCCCAGTCTCAGCCTTCACATCAGCAGGTGAACTAATTCTTCTTGGTGACTTTAATATCAAACTGGCTCTCCCCACTGTCACTTAACTTGCATCACCAGATCTAAGCATTAAACCTCACCCAGCTGATCAGTGACCTCACCCGTCCCAACCCTGAGTCTCAAACTCACTCCCTACTGGACTGGATGCTGACAACCCACCCCACCATATCTGCTGTGCTGATATCTTACCCAATGTGCTCAGCAATCAGTGCCCTACCTTCTGTGTTAGGAAGTCTTGCCCTCCTTCCACTCCACCAAAGTACATCCAGCACTACCCCCTCAAATCCCTCAATGTGAGTAAACTAATCCATGACCTGGTCTGGGCCAAATAGTCTCCAGTCTTCTCCTCCCTCTCAGTCAACACTGCCCTCACTCACTTCACAACCATCTTCTTAAAAGTCTGGAATGCCCATGTCCTGATAAAAACTTTATGGGAAAAATGCAGCTACCATCCATGGATCACTCCAGATATTTTGGCTATGTGCAGAGCTCATGATCATGCATGGTGCTGTTCTAAATCCTCAGGTACCCATGCCTCCCTCCAAGCCTTTCATGCCCTCTGCAATAGCTGTACTAACATTATCTGCCATGCCCAATCTGACTTCTTTAAGTCATGCTTGCACCCCTTAAATAGTACCCCTTCCTCCTTCTGGCAGGCTCTCTGCTTGCTCCTTCATCAGCATGCTGAAACCCTTCCTCTATTTGTGAAGCAGACAACCTAATCTCCAATCCCTCGCTTGTTGCTGAGACCCCAAATACATTTTTCAAATCTTATGCCATTCCCCAAGAGCCCCCACTTCTCCATCCATGACCTTTTAATCCCCCCCCCACAATCTTCCAGTTTTCAACTATTGCCAATATCTTGGTCAGTAGTTCTAAGAGCTCTTACCTCACTTAATCCCTTTAAAACTTCCATAATTCATTGTAGAGTGGTCCCCTTATACAGAATGTGTTCATTTCTTATTAGGGAGTCTAGGTTAGCTATTTCCAATCATTGTTTAGCTCCTATTGTCAGGGACCCTGGTTTTCCATTTTTACCGGTAACACCGGTAGCAATCACGGAATCCTGCTTGGTTTGCGGAATTTGTATTCTTGTACCGGTGCCTCACGGAAATTGCATGTCACTGCACAGAATCTCTAAGATTTCAGCATCTTTTTACATTTTTTATTTTCTTTTTCTATGTCCTCTTCTCACAGCATTAGTCTCCACTTTTCAGAGATCCCTAGACTGGGTATCCTCTAGCTTCACCCCAGGCAATGCTCAGGAGCCCTGTGGGCCTGCCCCTATTTTGCTTGGGTTGTACCTCCCCAGGTGGAAGGGAGGGTGGGGACCCCAGGTCACCCCTCCATACTCCCTTAGTGTGTGTCGGCAGCCAGTGGGTCCCTCATGGAGCCTGGTTGTGAAGTCTGGGGCACCTGGGTCCCTTCTACCAGTGGCCAATGTGGGGTGATTGTTCCTGGTTTTCTGGTCTCTGTCCCTGAGGGCACCGGCACTAGAGGAGATCCAAGGAGGTAGGTCACATAGAGACATGCCACTGCTCCAGATTCTGGCTAGCGTCCTCCCCTCCTGATCACTCTGCAGCACCATTGCACCTCCACCCGTGGTCACACAGGTGGTGGTAAAGCAGCAGGACCTGCAGCCCACCCTCCCTGGAGGAGGAGAGCGGTCCCCCAGGTGCTCGATCCTACTCCCCAGTCAGACTTCCAGCAACCTGAGTTCACTTCTGAGCCTGGGTCGCTTGCATTGCAAGCAGTAGTGCTACAGCAGTGCCAGTGGGCCAACCCAGATTTCAGCATCTTAAATGAATGCTGCTGTGCTTTGCATTTTTTCTACTTTGCTGCATATAGAGTCAGTAAGGAAATCACCTGCACTGCTTTATTCTAACCAGCCATTCAGTTTAACCACTCATGCTTCCCACCAACATCTCCATCACCTGAGAACTGCTTTCCTTCCTGAAAGAAAACAGTTTTCATGTAGTATATTCGTAACTGTTGTTTGCTATTTATATTACACTATATGATACAATAAAAATACAAGTTATCGGCACACATGGGCAGGGCAACTGGAAAATTGCAGGAAAAGTAACCTGGAATTGCAGAGATTTTTTGCAAAACTTACTGGGAAATTGCGGGAGTTCTATTATAGATCTGGAGTGCTTCACAATAAATCCTTTACTGTTTTCTACAGCATATATTAGTCAGCATAAACTACTAAATCAATATACTGACACTTGAATATGTTTTAAATGTGAAGAAAAACTTCTGTTTCTAACATGAATCCTAATTGGATAAGATGTGTTGCCTCTTCCAAAATGTAAAAACATCTGCCTTATGCAGTGATAGATTTTATTTAGTGAGCCACAGAAAATCAATATTTAATAAATCCATAATAAACAAATGTTATCTGTTTCTGGATGTAGAATAATGAAGTCTGATCAAAAGCTATTTACAGTGCTCTGTCAACTATTCACTGACTTTGGTGTAAAAAAATAAGCAGATGGAGTGGCAAATAGTTCAGTTTAGTAAAATGTAAAGTGTTTCATGTTCATAATTTGCACTGTAGGTACTGTGCACTATTATTAAAATAATATATTAAATGTTATATATATATATATATATATATATATATATATATATATATATATATATATATATATATATGTGTGTGTTATTATGGCTGGCAGTATAGCCTAGTAGTTAAAGTAACAAGCAATGATTGAAATGGGTACATCCAGCAGACCTGGGTTTGATTTCCACAGCCTCCACTTGCATACTGTGTGACTTCAAGCAATGTCACTTAAGCTTCCCAGTGCTTTTAGGTCACTCCTGAAAACAGGCAGTTCTGCCTAGTGGGCCTTACCTGATTTATAAAAAAATACCAATATATGTTTACTACATCATAGAATAGTAGTCAGGGTACCATGTAATTTACCTGAGTTTTACTTGGGCTGCAATGATTTTGTAGTCAGGTTTTTATTGTATTCTTTTCATATGAGCATCTAGGTTGTAGATTGTTAAATGCAGGATCACTGTTACCAACTAGCTTATTCAAGTTTATAATCAGCAGGGCCATCCAAAATCCTCAGTTGTTTGAATGAAAACTAGTCTGAATGGAAGTATGTTCACAAGGAAAAAACTGCCTTACTACTTATGAAAAGACTTCACAGTTAGCACCCCATTTAGGTGAATTGGATCATTTGCACCTTTTCTCCCACCTGCTGTTCCAGTCTCTGTGACAACAAAAGGTTTTTTGATAGACTACTTCAATAAAAAGCAAATGTTAAGTATTTAAGTGTACTTATGTTTGCCAATGGAGTTTGAAAGCACATTCAATGATATACAGAAGGTAAGACCCCAGGGGCTGTATGATGCTGGTCGGCCAAATGGTGCTCAATTCACATCTGAGCTCAGACATGAAAACTGGGAGACACCATTCTCATGGACAGCAAGTAAAACAAAGCATCCACATGTCTGCAAGATGCATGAATCCATTTGAAGGTCCACTTGTGGATTTTTTAGGTGAAGACACTTCATTTCAAAGAAGCAAATTCAAGCATTTTTTTTTCTCCTCCTACCCCTGGCCATTCACTCCTTCAGGCCTGCCAAGGCCCCCTAGCACCACTGCTGAGTCCCAACCACCATTCACTGCCCCTTACTGCTGTGCTACCAGGTAACCCAAAGTAACCCTTCATTGAGTGGGCCTCTACCCCTGTGAGAAGCTACCAGGGGAGAAGAATTGCCCCAAAGCACTTCTTGTGCATCCTGGGCATGGCAGGGGTCAGAATGGATACATGTCTGGGGCTTTTGGCTTATGGAGGGACCAGCAGCCATCCTTCAGTTGACCAGCGGGTGTTTTCCCATTTCTTGGCAGCGTGACAGGCCACTTGATGTCAAGGCACAAGTCGAAGTCTGTCACGCTTCCTCCTGCAGTGTGGGCCGATGTGTTGTCATGCCTCTGGCCTCCACCAGGGGCCAGAAAATACTGAGCCATGAACCCACCCTCCCTCCCAGGAGAAGGTGAGTGGTTGTTGGACACTCAAGACTTCACCCACTAGCTGGCCCTCCAACACCCAAATCAAGTATGTTCCCGAACCCTGGTCAGTGGTGTCACAGGCAGAAATCCAATTCAGGCAGTTAAATTATAGATAGGAAAAAACAAAGGTAGTCCACCTTAGTGGTGATGGTTCAGATTAATTCACATCTGAGTTCTAATAAGCAAAGCAGCAAGTGATTTGTAACTTGTGCATGTGGGTGTGGGTGTTGAAGAAAGGAGATCATAGTGCTTGTCACTACTGCCATCACCCTAGAGGGATGTGGACCACCGTTGTTGCTACTGCCATCACACCGAAGGGTGGAGGTTGTAGTGCTTCTGCCATCACCACTGGTGGATGGGGAATGTAGTATTGCTACCATCAGACCTAAGGGATGGGGCTGCAGTGCTGCTGCTTCTGTCACACCTGGGGAGGAGGCCATAGTGCTGTTTCTGCTGCCATCACAACAGAGGGATGGGGGCCATAGTGCTGTTGTGCTGCCATCACTGCCAGAGGATGGGGCCGTAGTGCTGCTTCCATCACACCTTAGGGATGGGGACTGTAGTGCTGCTGCTGCCATCACATCTTGAACCTAAAATAACTTTAAATTGGTACAAGGATGGATGGAGGTGCAATAGTGGAGGTAAAAATTGCTAAAATGCATGGTAGCAGAGTTGAAAATTGTTAAATAAAGTACACAGAACCAAATACCGGTAAAACCGGATTTTGGCTTGGCAGACACCAGTGACAATATCGTTTTTTACAATGTGGAAAATGGAACATGTCCTTTCTCAATCCCGGTAAACCAATGTCCCTGCCTATTGTAAATTATGCCGCCATTATAACCTATACTGCTTCTGTGACAATAATTTCTAAGAAATCTACTTTACTCCGATTGATTGCTAAATTTGCTTTAAACTAACCTAAACTGTCCCATCATTGCGAAATTTTGAAAGAGATAGGCTGGCTTCCAGTTTCATTAAATTTTCATTACTATACAGTAAAATTTACACATAGAATTGTTAACTCTGGAATCCCACAATAATTGTGTAATCTGTTGAGGCCTTATGATGAGGGTTATTTCTCCAGACATAGGACAGATGGTTTGGTTCTCAAAATACCTTTCATGAGAACTAAATGTGGACAGAGATCCTTTGCTCATATTGCTCCATTTATCTGGAATGAAATTCCTTGTGATATAAGATAGCTGCATTCTACTAAAGTGTTTGCAAATTAATTAAGGATGTTTTTTGAGTTACAATCTAATTGTACATGTTTTTTTATGATTATTTTGTTGTAACAAAGACATTTCTTGGTCTGATATATTTGTATTGTATATGTATGTTTTTGAATTGTACATGTATGTTTTTATATGGGTCGGACCTTGAAAAGGAACTAGTTTTCCAGTGTGCTTACCCATTAAATGAATAAACAAACAAACAAACAAATCAAGCCCTGATGGCCTGCACCCTCGACTCCTCAAAATCTTGGCCTGCTCTATTGTTAGCTCTTTAACTTTCATCTTAAATCTTTCATTTTCCACAGCTACTGTCCCTACACTTGGAAGTCCACCACAGTTCCTCCCCATTCAAAGGTGGTGACTCCACTGTCCTGGGAAATTTATTTATTTATTTATTTATAAGAATCAGTTTACAACCTTTGAGCCAGAGGCTCGTTTCCAAAGGTACTTCATCACATAAAGACATACATTGTGTTTTTGGTTACATAGCATAGCTTTGCAAAACAATAGGCGTTCAACAGAGGCGCCACGTCACACTGTGGTCAGACAACTACAATTAGATTACAGGGTACATGTAATTGATAACAGGCACAAGTTGGTATCAAGTGAGCAACTAGTTGGTAAACACCAAACAGCTGGCACTGGCCAGGTTAAACATAGCACGTGTACAGGGAAGTGGTGGTGGGGATGGCTAGGTGGAGAGCTGCCCGGGGGGCGTTGTCAAGAGAAGCAGAGGTGGAGGCTATGTTCAGAGACAGGAGCAGTTACGAGTGCTGATGATGTGGTTCTGAAGGGTGGTTTTGAACTTGGAGATGGTGGTGGCATTGGTGATGGGGGCAGGGAGAGAGTTAAACCAGGTTGGGGCTCTATAGCAGAAGGACCTCTGGCAACAGCTGATTCTTGATCTGGGGACCTTTAGAGTGGTCTTGTAGGAAGACTGTGTTGTAATAGTGGGAGGGCTCTGGTGGATGGATGCCGTTACCCAAGGGGGGGAGAGCCCGAGTAGGGTTTTTTTTTTGTGAGGAGACAGGTTTGGTATCGGAGCCATTCATCCAGGGTAAGCAGGTTAGCCCTCGACATACAGCTGACAGGTGTGTGTGAGCCTGGGGCACCAGTAATCAATCTGCAAGCTTTATTCAGGTTATGAATTTTGTTGAGTGCAGTGATGTCGGCAGCACATATACTGGTAGACCATAGTCTACAAGGGACAGAACGGATGATGTAACAGCGAGCTGAGAGCATTTGGGGAAGGCAGGTTCTATGGCAGAAGAGGATGCCAGCGTGTTAGTGGCGGATGTTAGGCATCGATGTGGTTGTGAAATGGGGCTGAGTCGGTAACCCCAAGGTATTTGTAGAGCAGACTTGTTCCAGTGGCTGATTGGTACTTGGAAGGATATAGAGTGGGTGGTTGCTAGCTTTGTTTTGGGGTGGGAAAAGAGCATAGCTTTGGTTTTATTAAGATTGATGACGAGTCTGCGCTCCTTAAACCAAGCCTTGGCACTGTTGAAAGACTGCTGTAGGGAGTCCTGTAGGGAGATGGGATTGCGGTGTGTGGCAAAAAGGACAGCGTCGTCTGCATACAGTAGAATTTTGCCAGGGCATGCACTGGGCAGGGTGTTCAGATAGAACGAGAAGAGAAGGGGGCCCAGGATGGAGCCTTGAGGGACCCCAGAGAGAATGGGATGGGTATCGGAGAATTTTTACACACTGAGATCGAGTGTCAAGATAGCTAGCGCACCATGCTAGGGGGTCAGCTGAGAGACCAGTGTGGCAGAATGCATTCAGCAGAAGAGGATGGGAGACGGTGTCGAAAGCCTTTGAGAGGTCGATGAATACTGCACCAGCCAGGGAGCTGGTATCCAAGGAGGAGTGTAGAAAGTTGGAGAATTCAATAAGGGCAGTGCTGGTACTGTGACCAGCAAGGAAGCCATGTTGCTCTGGGCATAAAATGTTATGCTTAGCCAGATAATCAGTGATTTGAATGGCCACTTTCTCCAGGGCTTTAGAGAGGGGGGGGGAGGATGGAGATTGGCCCGTAGTTGTTGGCCAATGACCTGTCGCCCCCTTTATGAATAGGTGTGATAATGGCTGTTTTCCAAGCTGTGGGAAATTGTCCCAGGCAGAGTGACTGGTTACTGCCCCATCTCCCTTCTCCCCTCCCTCACCAAAGTCTAAGGGTCCCTAATTCTCTCTAGGCTCAATGAATTCCTTCTTGTTTACAACACCCTCTCCCCATTTCAATCAGACTCAGGCAATTCCACTCTACCACCTCCTTCCTCTTATGCTTTACTGATGCCATCCACTCTGCCATGGATCTTGGCCAGATCACCTCAGCTATCTTCATTGACTTGGCTAAGGCCTTTGATTTTGTTTCCCATGCTCTGTTACTGAATAAACTATACCTTGCTAGCCTATCCCCTACTTTGGTGTCTTGGTTCAGCTCTTATCTAACTGGACATTCCCAGGCAGTCTCTATTAACAATGCCCAATCCGCCCTCCCCATCCTCTCAGGTGTGCCTCAGGGATCTATCATTGGGCCTGTTCTTTTTTCCCTCTTTATAAATGATCTCCCCTCCGTATGCACCCATGCCAGTATTCACATGTATGAGGATGACACCATACTTTTCCTGTCTGGTCCTTCCTTCCAAGCCATCCAATCCCTCCTTCAAAGTGATCTCACAGTGGTTACAGCCTCGTTCCATGCCAACTGCCTAAAACTGAATACAAGGAAAACACAGGAGAGCTATTATGCTACTCATTCATGCTGTTGTCTTCATAGTGTTGTAAGAAATAAATAGAACACTAACAGTGATATAAAAATGTTTCTGTGTTTTTTTGCAGAGGAATGCAGAGTTACACTTTTTATTGGGGTTAGCCACCCTACTCTGCACCCTGTTATCTGACTGAGCACACAGTTTTCTGTTTTGTACAAGTACCTAGGAGTCTGGCTGGATCCCTCCCTTGATTTCTCCTCCCACTTTAGTATCCTACGCTCCAAGTTGCACTCTAAACTACAGCAACTCTACTGCTAGAAGATCAGTCTCTCCCCCTTCCAGTAACACGTGATCTTTTAGTTAAATGGATTATCCCTGCTTCTGATTATGCAGACATAGTTTATAGTGCTGCCCCTGCCACCTCCCTTGCCAAACTTGATGTTCTGTTTCATGCCTTCTGTAGGTTTGCCTATAACTCTCCCTCTTTAACTCGCCGCTGGGACCTATACTCCTCCCTATCACTCCAATCCCTTGCTCAGAGATGCTTCTCACACTGTTCCACCTTTATCACTAAATACTGGTTTGGAACCCTTCCGCCTTACCTCGCCTCCCTCCTTAATCCAGCTAACCCCTCACCCTACAACTTGTGGTCAAACTGCACCCACGTTTTTTCCCTCCCATGTGTATGCACAACAGCTGGCAGATGTTCCTTCTCCTGTAGACTGCCTTCATCTGGAACAGTGTTCCCCTCTAAATCCATCTTTCTCCTGCCTTCCCTGCCCTCAAGCAGCTACTCAAGCCACCCCCTATCATTTTCTGTATCTGTTCTTCTTCCTAGTACTCACCTACCTGAGTTTTGTAGTTCTCCTCTCCCCTTGCTGCAACTCAATGTAAATAACCAGGCAAATATTGTTTGTTTATATTTATTAGATATTTATCTTTTGTAAATAGCACTTTTTTTTATAATGTCTTATTTCTAGATTTTGTTATAACTCTGGTGTCACTGCTGTATATTTTCTTTTTTCCTCTGTACTCCCTCCCCAAGTCACACCTGGAAACAAGCTTCTGCTCATGGTGCCTTTCCCAGTTACCAACTTTTGAATAAATAGATAAAACATATCCCCTCAAGTAGATCATCATTAACATATTTAAGTGTGTATTCTGAGGCTGTTAAAGTATATTTGACATAAATACACTAGCCACCACCCTTTATATTAGCCCTATTTCTATAATAAAGATTATAAGCTGGGATTCAGTTATGCCAGGAAGATGAATCATCTCACCATGTCTCACTAATAGCAGCTATGTCATTTTTTTTCTGTAAACTACCTGCCAGTTCTGCAATTGTAGCCACATATAGGCTCCTGTGTTGGTAACTAGTGTTTCATAAGTCTGGTTAGACTTTGGTGGTTTACTTACTAAATTACCCCTTTGCCCCAGGCTAACTAGATTAAATTGGCCTTGATTATTTTTGTGATGCGTTTTCCTAGTGCTATACTCCCTCTCTTGCATAAATGGAGGCCATCCCAACTATATAAGCTTGGATCATTAGAAAATTGTTCCCATTGTGTAATACAAATCAAGTGTTTTTGTAGGAACAATGATCATAACCATTCCTTAACTTGTTTTATTTTCTCCTGTTTACTCTTCTCACTCTCAGAACTGGTAGTATGTCTGAAATACAAACTTCACAACCCATTTTTCTGGGTTTGAGACAAGGCTGATAAAATAATTTTGTATAGATACATTAGCAAATCTGTTGATGTCATGTGTCCCCTCATGGATAACCACAAATGGCTTCTGATCTACATTATTTAGTATAACAGGTGCTATCCTGTCTATATCATGAATCCATGCCCCACTAAATCTTGAACACATCCTGTTTTCCTTGTCCTGATTGCATACTTATATATGCATCTGTGTATTTTAGAACTGAATCTCCGAGTACAAACACCTATCTAGGCTTGCTTCATTGGACATATCAGATTGCTGTTTCCATTTGGATCTCATGCCCACTATCTTGATTTGGAACTGATGGCTTTTTTGAAGTTGCAGCAACACTCTGTTCTATGTGTGTAGAGTCTTTCTGATTCATGCTGTTAGTATTATTATTTTTATTTGTTAAAGCCAAGTCTCCTAGTTTCTGGATTGTATTGTTTGTATGAACCTGTGCTGTAATCACCTGTATATTGGACTTAGAATTTAGTATTGATTTTCCCACCTTTGCTGCATCTCGATTATACTCATTTATTTAGATTCCATTTAATAAAGTTATCAAATTAAAAACAAACAAACTCCCATTTCAATGTTTTGGGCTTGAGGATGAGCAACCTGATCATGAGTTGTGTCATCTATGTTTTTAGTTCAAGTTCTGTTATATCACCTAAATTGCTAAAGTGCATTATCTTCTGAGGAATATTATTTTATGGAAATGTATATATCCAGAATACAATACCATGGGTAATCTCACAATGGTTAAAAATGGACACATGGTGCTACATTCCACATCAAATGTACCAATGTGACTCCCTCAGCTCACTACTGACTTTATGGACATTTGAGAGAGGACTCTGCTCTGCTTTTGATACCACTGAAATTTGTGCTTTACTGCTGACTTATTGGCGCAGTGGTTGGATTTCCACTTGTGACGCTGGTGACCCAGGTTCGAGAATGGACTCAGGTTGCTGGAGAGTCGGCTGGGAGGAGAAGGCTTGAGCATTCTGTGACTGCTCGCCTTCTCTGGATGGAGGAAGGGAACATGGCTCATTGTCTGCTGCCTCCAGGTGGAGGCAGGGGGAGCAATAGCTCAAGCGAGCCCCACTGCACACAGAAGCATGGTGGACATCAGCTTTGGTGTAGATGTCTGTGGCACACCACACCCCTGAGGACAAAAGCAGAAACCCCAACCTCCTGTTCAGCTGGATGATGACTGCCAACTCCTGCCGACTCGAGTGCCCTGACACCCAGAATCCACCTTAGCAGCACCCGGGGACTGATCGAGTCATGCACTGGTTTCCCCCCCTGGTGCCTTCACCCTCAGAGGAGAGGGATCCATATGGCAAAGGGGTATGCCAGGCCACAACTGGGATGGCTGCAATGTGAGGTGAGTGGAAGGGGGTCAGGGCGAGGGGATTGGGAGGACCATGAGCAGCCGGAAGGAGAGGCAGGCCAGGGGGCAAGTAAGGAGCAAAACAAAAAAATGAAATGCTGCTTTAAAGTCCCCAAAAGCTTGCTTCATTGAGTACTTTTACTACAGGCTTGCAGTAAAAGTTATGTGGTGTTGGTGGTGTATGTATTATTTGTTTTATTTACAATTTTTGTGTGATTTTTTTTATTTGTTTGTTGCAGCTGTGTTTTCCATCCCAGTCATCGTGGAATGGACTGTGTTCATCAGTAGGTGCACAGAAAGGGGGAGACAGAGAAATATTTTAGTCAGATACAGTCTAGCATGAAGAAAACTGTGTATTTTTGATATGTATTCTCAAATAAATAGAATTATCTGTGGCCGTGACATGCCCCCCCCCCAAAAAAATCTGACATTTAAAATAGATTTGCTACTTTAAATAACATTTTTTTCCCCAGCAGACATTTTTCCTTGCAATGTAGGAAACTGTTTCTGTTTCTGACCTTGAATAATATTTTCAGTGTTAGTAGTCACTATGAAGAAGTGCAGCTGTGGGTGTGGTATTGTGCAATTGCGTTCCAATGGTGGGAGAGGCAATGAAAGTGCTGCACATGTGGCCATTAGCAGAGAAACAGCAGCATCTTCCAACATGTATGCTTCATTGTCCTCTGTTGTGCACATGTTGGCCACAGACCCAGTAAGAAGAATGGCTGCTTTTGTGCCATCTGATGATGGTGGAAGGGAAGTCACTAGTAGTGGGCATAGTGCAGCTGTGCAGAATAGTTGCATTGTAAAACAATCAGCAAGTGACATGGCAGCAATACTTCTGATGTCCCAGTCACAGGGAGTGGAAGATTCTTAGTCAGGCTACTTTCAAATCTGAGACTAAGTCCCAGAATATTCTGGATGATTCTCAGTGTGAGGTGTTAGAAGAGAAGGATGAGGCAATGGAAAAGGTAGTTGATGAAACAGAGGAGATAAATAAGGAGGAAAGGGAAGTTCTAGTTAAGAATATTGATATTTGGAGCAGTGATTTTTGGTCCAGTCTAGACAATCCTGTCCTAGATTCAGACTGGGAGTTTTGGAGAGGGGCCTCAAAGATTCTGTTCTATTAAGAAATAGGAATCATTAATGTGGAGAGCGGGAGAAGGAGAATGCAAAGGTGATAAGGACATATCCAAGATGAAAACCAAAAACAGTTAATGTGCAGCAGGGCCATGATGATAAGGAACAACAAGGGGACTGTGCAATGGAAGGTAGCAGTGTAGGTGTGGATGGTCATAATGTCAGAGGTTCAGGCCCAGTCATGTCTCCTCACCATGATCATATGCCATGAGTTAGGAAACAGCAGCCAGTGGCAGAAACAAGCTCTTTTTTTTGTTAACGTTATTTATGCCTCCTTCCTCACTGGCTCCATAGGACCTCTCTATAGTGTGGACTCCATCTACCAGCTTTCTCCCACTTGCCGAGATCTCCCTGTCCAGATCTCGATCCTGGGATGATCCTGTATCCTCGCCCATGACTCGCTGACTCCCCAGGTCTGAGTCCCCCGAGGTGGGACCACTAACTCCTCGGCATTCTATCTATAATCTAGTTGGTGGCTGGAGTGAGGGTGGGAGCCAGAGGCCAGCAGGCTGGATCTGGCACTGAGCATAGGTGCCATATATTGGTCCCACCTTCACCTTCCTGGGTGCCAGGGCTTTATCCCCGTGTTTTCCTCCCCAAGGTGCAGACATGTAATGATGTCACTGTGCAGAGGGTGTGCTCTCATCCCTTTCTGCAGATGTACATCATCACCTCCTCCTTTAAAGTCCCTGCATGTGTGGTGCTCCCAGTCTCCACTGGGAGTCACTACAAGGTGGGGAATCCCCAGTAACACACCCCAGGAGAGGAGATCAGTCCTCTGGATGCTCAATCCTCTCCTCCCCATAAACCCCTGACAACCCGAGTCCACTCCCAATCCCGGGTCACCAACATGGCATGAGGTGTGGCATCCAGCACCTCAACCCTCAATGCCACTGGACTGGGCAGAAACAAGCTCTTTATTGTGGGATTGTTTTGTTACTGGTCCCATAGAGAACAGCCTTGTTGTTTGCCAGATCTGCAAAGCCAGAGTTAGCCATGGCAAAGCTGGGTCATGTCTCAGAAGTACAGGTCAGAGTGACCATATGAAACCAAACACTTAATAAAGTGGCAGCAGCATGAGAAGGAAGCACAAAGGGGAATGAGGCAACCTGTTTTTGGCCATGGTGAAAGTGGGGAAGATGAAGCCATTGGAAGGGACATAGACAATAGCAGTGGTAGCATTAGCAACACCATATTGCTTCCTGACAGCAGCAACCCTGCCAGTAAATTTTCAAAACAAGCTATTTCAATCTCTGGATGTTTCTCAAAGGGGAAAAGTACTAGACATACCCTGGGTAGTAATAATCTATGTCAGTCATCTGTCACACCATGTTCCTGATCTGTACCCTCACCACTAGTGCAACTGGAAATAACTGAGGCACTGTCCAGAAATACAAAATATCACTATGACCACCAAGTCCCCTGTGAGCTCAGTGCCTGCTTGGCACAAATGCTGCCAATTGATATGCTGCCTTACTCTTTTGTTGACAATGCTGGTTTTAGGTATCTAATGAGTATGACACTTCCAAAGTGGGTAACAGTTTATGTTCTGTTAACTACATTGTAGTTACTGTATAACTGCACTGTAACTACAAGCAACAAATGTGTAACTACAGTGTAAATACCACAACTGCATGTAATTAATTATTACATATCCTGCAGTTACATGAAAACTGACACTCAATCTGAAGAGTGATCCAAAAGTGGAATATTCCATTTAGAACATATTGTTCCACAAAGTCTGTTCTCAAACTATACATAGATTTAAAATCCTTTATGTCTAATTCCATTAGCCATTATGCCACAGACACTGTGCACCTTACCATGTATATGTGGAGCAGTGGGTCTGGAGCTGTCTCCTTATGTATGTGTATCACTGACCACTTAGCTTGTTTCCCTAATTTTTTTTGCAAAGTTCTGTCAGTCTCCATCCTGCCTGAATGACCCTCCTCTTGCTGGTGTGTGGCAGCAGGCCACACTCAGCATGCCTTGTATTGACGC
The DNA here is from genome assembly GCA_016271365.2 of Neoceratodus forsteri. Classification (NCBI taxonomy): domain Eukaryota; kingdom Metazoa; phylum Chordata; order Ceratodontiformes; family Ceratodontidae; genus Neoceratodus; species Neoceratodus forsteri. The sequence goes on from CM057452.1 coordinate 1,410,958,804, forward strand.
TGTACTGTACACTGCCATAAAGATACTGAGTGCGCTGCCTATACAAATTGCTTAGTAGCTCATGTGACAGGACATGGAAGCAGGATTTATTTCCAGTGACAATGGCAGAAATGTTGTTAAGGTCATTGCAGACATGTAATTTACTCATGTGCCATGCTTTGCCCAGTGCCTAAATTTAATAGTACAGGATTGCCTCAAGAACATCAAGATGGATGTCATGCTGATCTGTGATCATCACTTGTATGGACATTTTAGTCATTCTAGGAAGGCCAGAAATGAACTTAAAAACCTGCAGATAAAGCCGGTCCGGTGGTGCTGGAGGTTGAGGAACTGGTTGCTACACCTCACGCCATGCCAGTGACCCAGGTACAGGAATGAGCCAAGGCTGCCGGGGGTCAGCAGGGGTGAGAGAGGATCAAGCTTCCAGAGGACTGCTCTCCTTTCTTGGGAGAAGGGAGGCCTATCGTCCTGCTCGTTGACTGCCTTCTGGCAGTAGTTGGAGGGCAACATGGGTCGGGAGGCATGTACTGATATCTCTACATCAGTAGGGGAGGAAGGACAGGAGAAAAAGTGGAAATGGAGCTGGTGCGCTCCATGATGGTCCAACATCCATGTGTCACCCTGGCTTCTGGATTTGTGCTCGGGGGGGTAGAGAGATGGCACTCTTCTCCCTGGCCCCGCCAAGGAGGGTAAGCTGCAGGGCAACTACCAGGTTTGGCTGAGTTTAGACATATGTGGACGGAGGATGAATGCCTCTGAGGGAGGGCCATAGCCCCTCTCCAGGCTCTAGCAAAAACAGATAATAGAGAAAAAAGCCTGCAGATAATAAACACTGGCTTATGTAAGATGTGGCCACACAATGGAAATCACTTTAATGTGCTGGAACAGCTGATTGAGCAATTCAAGGTCTTAATAGACTTCACCATGCCGTTTGGAGACTGTGACACATCCTCTCTCCCTCTCTTTAAGGATCAGTGGTGCCTGATGGACACCCTGATCCAAACTGAAGTATTGATAGGACTTGTGCAGGAACATACAATAAGCCAGCAAGGTAAGGACAGCAAGCAGCAGTAACATGCTTCAATACATTCTTTGTTTGGAGCATCACCCTAATCTGCCACAACTACTAGCACTGCTTTATTCTTGTATTTTGAAAACTTTAATAAAGTATATTGAATAAAAAAAGCACTGCTTTATCCTCATCCTCCACCAGCTCCATAAATACTCAAGAGCAGAATCAACCAAGCACCAGTAGTGTCTTAAATCCTCTAAGGGCAGTTCTTTCTCATGTGGGTGTATCCAGCAAAAAATTACTCCATCTCATCAAGAGAGCTATGTCTGCAGCCTCATTTGTGCAGACATGTACTGATGACACAGAACAGCTTGGGCCAGATGACAAACAATTGTTTTACTAGTAGAGTAATTTGACAGTGTGGCCATCACTTGCAAAAGTTGCTGTTGAGTACATATTCTGCCAGTAGCCAGTGTAAGTTTGAAAAGAGTACTCCACACAGCAGGGGTAACCCTTACTGACAAGAAAATGTCTTTCGAATAAGAATGTAGAAATGCTGACATTCAGTGAAATGAGCTGAGAACACATTCCACCTGACTACAAAATAAGTGTCAGATTGAGATGCCATGAGGAGGGACAGGGAGACTCAAACCAGCCATCAGAGGTAGGTATTGAGATTGAAGATGACAGTGTCCTGGTAGAGGAGCTATCAGGTGAGGAAAATGCTGAGAGTCAATCTGAACTCTGTTAGGAACCTTAAATCTACACCATCTCTGATTGCAATCTGTCCCATGGCACAAACACCAGTTCTGTGAAATAATCTTACCTTACATCCCTCTTAAGCATTGCTTCCACCAGTTTGTTAACTGGGTATGCCCTCTGAGATTAAATGCCCCTTTTTCAGGACTGGCATGGAATTAAGTACACAGAAGTATACAAACTGCACAAATAGTAGAGTAGCCGGTGCAGAAATTAATTTAAAATATAAACACACATTTTCTATGCCCAATAATACACTCCAGGGTTGACAACAGTAATGCCCAGGGGCGAGTGCATATAGCCCAATGCTGTCAACTCTATCATGTATATTAACTTATCTTACAGTGTTCCATGCTCAAGAAGAGCAAACAAAAGCACAGAAACACTCACTAACAGTTTTGCAATGGCATTTTCACCCCTCTGCCAAGGTCATCACACTGCCAAAGCTCTAAAGAATGAGGGCATCCCCCTTCTTGGATGTCCTCCCACCTGGATGCAAGCTGCTTAATGGTGCACTCCAGTCAATTTGCCATTTCACTCACCTTTTTGGCTATATTAGCCCATGGAGGGGAAACATAGAAACATAGACTTTGAAGGCAGATAAGGACCACTTGGCCCACCCAGTCTGACCATTTCCCTACCTACTGGATAAGCTGCAGATTCTAGTTAACCAACAGCCTACTTCCTGCCACCTCCCACTACAATTGCCTTGTGTCTGTCCCATGCATGTTTGAATTCCCCCACTGTTTTAGCCCCAACAACCTCCCCAGGAAGGAGTTCCACGCATCCACCACTTTCTCTGTGAAAAAAGATTTCCTCACATTACCCCTGAGCCATCCCCCCTCTATCTTTAAATTATGTCCCCTTGTTCTTACACATCTCTTTTTCTGAAAGATGCTACCCTCCTGGACTTTGTTGATTCCCTTGAGGTACTTGAACGTTTCTATCATGTCCCCCCTGTCCCTCCTTTCATCAAGGGTATACATATTAAGCTCTCTCAGTCTCTCTTCATATGATTTCTGATGCAGACCCTGCACCATTTAGTTGCCCTCCTCTGGACTGCTTTCATCCTGTCTATGTCCTTCCGTAGATGAGGTCTCCAAAACTGCACACAGTACTCCAGATTGGGTCTCACCAACTGTCTGTACAGAAGGATAACCATTTCCCTTTTTCTACTTGTGATGCCCCTTCCTATGCATCCCAGTATCCCCCTGGCTCTCCTTTCTGACTTCTCACATTGCTTACCCACCTTTAGGTCATCTGATATGACTACCCCAAAGTCCCTTTCCATTTTTGTTGTTGTTAGTACCTCCCCTGCTATTGTGTACTCTTCTCCTGGGTTTTTGTTTCCCAGGTGCATTACTTTACTTCTTGCATTGAATCTAAGTTGCCATATGTCTGACCATTCCTCCAACCTTGCCAAGTCCCTTCTCATCCTTTCTACCCCCTTGTGTATCAACTCTGTTACAGATCTTTGTATCATCTGCAAAGAGGCATACCTTTCCCTCCAGACCCTCTGCAATGTCACCTATAAAGATGTTAAAGAGGACTGGACCCGTACTGAGCCCTGAGGTACTTACATTAGTGACCCCTTTCTTTGGAATGTGTTCCACCCACTATTACCTTCTGTGTCCTGTTGTGTAGCCAGTTTGTAACCAGGCTACCACCCTGGAACCCACTCCCAGGCTGGCTAACTTGATTATTAATCTTTGTGCAGGACTGTGTCAAATGCCTTGCTAAAGTCTAGGCAGGCCATATCACAGCCCCTCCTGGTCTATTACTTTGGTCACCCAGTCAAAGAAATCTATTAGATTCATCTGACATGACCTTCCTGCTGTAAATCCATGCTGCTTTGGGTCCTGTGCCCCGCTGGCCTCTAGGTACTCAACAATTCTTTCTTTCAGAAGTGATTCCATCATTTTCCTACCACTGAGGTCAAACTTACAGGTCTGTAGTTTCCTGCTTCTGCCTTGGTCCCACTTTTGTGAAGGGGAATCACATCTGCCTTCCTCCAGTCCTCAGGTACCACTCCATCCTCCCATGATTTGTTAAAAAGTGTGGTCAGTGGTGTCACTAGGTCCTCCCTTAGTTCTTTTAGGATTCTGGGGTGAATCCCATCGTGCCCCATTGGTTTGTCCACCTTGAGTTTTAGTCCATTCAGGACTCTTTCTTCTGCAAATGGACTGGTGTCAACCCCCCTACCTTGAGGGCTTCTATGTCTGGTTTAGGTAACTCCTCCTCATCTTCTTTTGTGAATACTGATTCACAGCACTTCTCCTAAACTCAGACACCAGAATATTGATGTACTCCAAGTAAAATGGAGGTGGCTCTCACTTTGTGTTGCTAGTGGTGGTTGTGGCACTTTCCTCACTTGCCATTGCTGCAATTATGTTTTTTGAACTCTTCTCTCCTACAAAACAAATTGCATGATACTGTTGCTGAACCATAGCATGCAATTCAGCAGATAACACTGTGAATTTTACCATTTACATAGAACATTGTTAGGAACCATGGAATAGTATTCCAGCACATTAAAAGCATCAACCATGGAATACTATTAGAGTGCATTAAAAACATCAGTGTTGCATGACAGAATAATATTCCATGTTTTGAATAAATAAAGTTCCACAAAACTCAATGTGAAAACCTTGTACGATTCAAACTCAGCTTCTGGCACTCTAGATAATTTCATGAGCCCCAGGTAGATATGCTGAATCCATTTGGAGCCAAGTGTGTGCATATTAAGTTAAATTCACCCACTTGGTTTCATAGAAATTACATGCAATGGTCATGGAATGATTATACATAGAGTAATGTTTGGCAGAATATAATACCGTGGATCACAACCAGTGGAATTTTACAGAATAAACAGCAACATTCTGCTGGAAATTCCACCAGTGGAATGATGATTCTCTGTCAATTCTGCAAGTGGAATTTTGTACTCCACACACCGTAGTGCTAAGCTACAGTGAATGAAGTAGGGGACAAAGGTCACTGGTGGAGGAAAATCCAAAGAAAAGTGAGTAACATAAAGATCCTTGCTTTAGAAATTTCATACAGAACTGTCATCAAATTAGGTGCCCATTTTGAAGAACATTTTATTGTAAGGGTTTTGTCCAGTTCTCATCTGCTCATGGGAGAATGTTTCCTTCTAGGAGAGTTTTTGTGCTCTCCACCAAAAAAAATCAAACAGGAAATGTTCAGTTGAGGGGCTCTTGCAGATACTTAAAAAGTATCCAGTGACGTGAACTAAGATTATCAGTAGTGCTGTGCAGAATTTTTTAAATTCCTCCAAAATTCCACCAGGAATGGAATGGTGCAATTCCGCAGCAGAAAATAGTTGCCGAATGATTTTCCATGGAAACAATGCTGTTCCATGGAATATTATTCTGTGGATCTCAATATTTGCTGTGGAAATTGTTGCAGAATAATTTACTGCAGAATAAAATGCTGTTCCAAGGAGATCATAGTAGGTGGAATTCCACAGAAGAACCAGCAAAATTCTGGCACAAATTCTGCTGGCAGAATGGTCATTCTGTGCTAATTCTACCAGTGGAATTCCACATTCCACACAGCACTAATTGTTAGAATCATCTGAGGTTCAGGGTTCTGATTCTTAGCTAGAGTTTTATAAATGTTCAAGGGCTCTAACCTGTTTTAGAATTCCATCCCTTTTCTGTATGAGTGATACAGAGGTGAAAACAAGAATGACTTGCCCTGAAAAATGGTGGCATTACTTGATTTTCTGTCATACAGATTTAGTCTTTGCTGTATTGGTCCATATAAGAACAGATCCTGAAGCAAATGATTGGACACCTTTTATTTGACCAGCATAGATGTAACAAAATGAACAAAATGCTTTAGCTTTCAGACCAATCCAGTCCTTCCTCGGAAGCTTAATGACAGTTATTTAGAAAATCCCATACTTTTAACACCCAAAATCATGCAGAAAAAAACAGAAACAAATTCCCATTGGTTTAAAATACTCATTTAAAAAATAACACAGGACCCATCAGAGAAGCTGAAAAAAACCAGTTCAGCTTCAGCTAAAAAGGCCTACATGTCAGATGCGCTTAGAGCATAACCTCATGCAAGGAGTGCTCTGTACATAAATTAAAATGAATTAGAGATATCTTCAGAGTAAGAAAATGACATCTCGAGCATAGATCTGAATAGCTCAATCACGAGTGCAGTTCATGAAAAGCAAAACCCACTCAAATTGTTATAGCTGTAAGTTAAAAATAAGCCATCCAAAACAGAACTACAAAAAAGAAATATACATGGCATACAAAGGGGTTAAAGTAAAGTTTACCTAATGTGAGCAATAGTTGAAAACATTACTCAACTATACTCTCAAACTAGTTATTATGCTCCATAAACCTTAAATCATTTAGTGTTGTAACAGGAGTTTATACATGATAATATAAATTGGCAGTATAAGAGCCAAACAAAAAGCTGCTTGTCAAGGACCACCAAGAAACAAAGACCATAAAATCTGATATGTACAGATTTCAACCTGATGTACAAAAAATGTCTAAGGAATCTGAATAAGAAATCATAGAACTTAAACTCCCCCTCCTAGAGGAAGATAACTAGTTCTAAGGACACACACACACACACACACACACACACACACACTAATGCACTATCATTCACATCAGTCACTTCAAATGTTATCCAAAGGAATTAAACTTGTCCTGAACCTCCAAGTAAAAGAGATCATGCATCCTAATATGTACAGAGTTAAAAAATGTGACACTATATAATCATACTACTATATGTGCAGTAACAGTCCAAGGATTCTGAATAGAACCACAATAACATAAAACCTCTACCCTACCTAGGGTAAGAAAACTAGTTAGAAGTGAATGTACATTATATATATTTGAGACAAGCGTCCTAAACATACCTTTATTTCCACAAATCAGTACAATATTAGCCCAATGTAATTTAATCTGTCAAGGACCCCCATGCAAATGAGATCTTGCATCCCACTATGTTTAGAGTACAAAAATGTGACAGTATATAATAAAAGTACAGTACGAAGAGTGACAGGCAAGGAATCTGAATAAGACCCAATGGAATTAACCCCACCCCCACCCCTGGGAAGATAGTTATTAAACTAAATAATATTCATCATGGGTATGAACTAAGAGTTATAACACACTGTAACACCATTATATCATGTACCTGAATATAAGCCCACCTCAGTGTAACAGCAACCCCCACACCCACCCCACTCTCATAGCCCCCCAACACACCCAAGGAGATGCTGAAGTTCTATAATATGTCTATCCTTTGAAGAAAAGGTCTGTGGATATCTCAGTCCTATAATGTGCCATAAACCCCAAATCTGTGTTCATGCCATTATTTACCATATTGAGAAGTAACATAAGTTTGATCTCAAAAGCTTATCTCTGTTGTGTACTTTTGAGATTTACTTTTAAGACCATTACTGACATATCTGAGATCGAGTTGTCCAGCTGAAAGAAGTGTTGCCCCACTGTTTTTTCACTCATCTTGAGATTAATATTATGTCTATGTGAGCTCATTCTAGTGCAGAATGGCTGGCTTGTCTCTCCAATATAACCTGTGTGTGGACATCTCTTGCATTGACTGAAATAAACAACATTCCGTGATGCACATGTATAATTCCCCTGTACCCTGAATTGTCTGTTTTGTGATGTAACCACACAGTCTGAATTGGAAATGAGCTCACAAGTCTTACATTTGAGTTGATTACAGGGTTGTGTACCATTAAGCATCATGGCATTCTGTTCTGGTGAAAGTTTACTCCTAATAAGTAGGTTGGTTAAGTTTAGTGGTTGTTCAAAAGATAGTAGTGGCAGTTCCTTAAAAATACAATTAAGGGTCTCATTCTCACTAAATATTGGGTGGAGGTCCACAATAATCTTGTGCAGAAGTTCAAGGTCAAGATGATATGTGACTACTAAGAGTATTCTGTTGGTAACTGTCCTTTCCTTATACTGAGTAGTTGTTGCCTTGGTACTTGTGTTGCACTTTCTATTGTCCTGTCAATTTCTCTGGAAGAGTATATCTGCTCAATAAAGGTGTTTTTCATTATAACCAAATGTGTATTTCTGTCTTCCTCATTTGAACAGATACACTGATACTGAAGTGCTTGACTGTACATGACAGATTTCTTAGTGTGGTTCGGGTGATTACTGTTCCTGTGTAAGTATCTCTGTCTGTTGGTTTCCTGTAAATGCATGTGTTACATGATAGGCCTAGATCCATTTACGTGGATTCATATTATATATGCTGTAATGCACTTTAGAATTAAGACACTGTCCCTTTAACAGGTAACTACAAAATAACTGTTATTTCTATAAATGCTAGTGTGGACCTATTATGTCTCAAGATAAGGGAGACAAGCATATAGCCCAGGAAGGCATAAAATATCCCACTGTGGCTTTTCATGACAAAGAAATGCAATGTAGTGACTTAGGGGTCAGAGGTTAAGCCAAATGCATGGTCCAGATGTCACGGGATTGACATGGAACAACAGTGACACCTGCAGGAAAAGGTAAACTGTTGCACCCTACTATCTGTATTGTCTTGGAACCATTAAACTCCACCCCAGGGACAAAAAACGTGGGTGTGTCCACAATAAATTACCATCATGTATTTATCAGACACACATTTTGAATTCAGAGTAGTTCAAAAACATTTTAGCTGGGGGTCAGATCACCTGTTACAGCTGGCATACACTTGTTGACCAGACATATATAGTATGTGTCGGCCTGGAAAAATCTCTAAAACCAGACCTGAGTGTGTGGAAAGTTTGACTTGTCCCATACTGAACAAAAACTTCTAATTGTAAGTCAGAATTTTGGAAACCAAGACTTTTCGCCAAGGAGAGAACCTGAAGAGTTATTTTTAAAAAAGGACATTTCAGAGGAACTGACTTGGACTACAACCTTGCTACAAGATTGTTACTTACAGACTCACCTCTACAAGGACATTTAAAACTTTGTTTGGACTATAGCATAAAAAACAAGGTATAGTTTAGAATAACAGTATCTAGAGTTTTCTGTAAACCATTGAGTTTTACTTTTGTTATTGTCTGCATTTCAAAGTTCTTCCAAACTGTAGACTTTTCTGTGTTGCTTTTATGTTAAGTAAACTTTTATGATTTTCTTATCAGTTCTGCCTGGGGTCTGATTGTGTGATTTAACATTTTAAACAGAAGGGTTTTGAAAAGACTGTGGGCCTAAAAGATAGAACCACTCGGCTATCATATAAATCTACCTAGGCAAGATGTAGCCAGTGGCCGTGGTGGGATTCAAATACTGAAAGTAGTGCAGAGTCAAGGGAACTCAAATCTACAGAATCCACCCTCCCACTGAGAAAAGGAAGGTTGGGAAGTCCTTCTGAACCCTAACTCCAGCTCACGAGTTCTTAAAAAGGGGATCCTCTCTGCAAACAGTAGGTCCTGCCACGTTGCCTGGGATTTGGCAGCCAGGGCGCGTGCAGATTTGGTGCCAGCTACTGGGATTTTGAACAGTCTTGAAAAACCATCGCACAGTCAATGGCAGAATTTGGAAAGGGGAAAAATATTTTTTTTTTTGCAGACAATCGACCCTATCCTGTTTGATTTTTTTAAACAGAGTAGTGTAGCTAGAAGAATGCCTGTTCAGTACAGCAATATGAACTTTGAACAACTGATAAAGATCTGTGGGGAGAGGGGCATTCCTAGGGGAAAACAAAAATAAAATAAAAGGCAACACATGAAGGCCCTTCTGTCAGCTGAAATGAAGGACGCACCACCCCACTGAGTGCCAGAGGTGGTGACTTCAGAGTTCCAGAGCCCCAAGGAGAAGGAGCCATCTACAGATCAAGGGCTAAGAAGGAGGAACCACTTGAGAAAGAGAAAAAGGTTTGAGATGCAGCAAAAGAGGACTGAGATGGAAATGGAGGAATGATGGCAACAGAAAGAGGCCGAAGAATGCCAGCACCAGGCAGAAGAATGGCAGCAGCAGGTGGAGGCTGAAGAATGAAAGTGCCAGAGGGAACATGAGCTGAAAAAGTTGATGCTGCAACTGAAAACAAGCCCTGAGCAAGTAAGTGGTGGAGTTAGTTTTGGATCTCCAGGACTGGGGTACAAGTTAAATTCAAAATTAATAGCCAAGTTAAAAGAGGGGGAGGATATGGACATGTTTTTAAATTCATTTGAAAAGGTCTGTGTCCAGGACAATCTGCCCAAAGACACCTGGAGCTTTCACCTGTCTCCACTACTTATTAGCAAGGGAAGGGAATTTCTGGGGCAGATGGACAGTGTCGAAAGTAAAGAGTTTGACAAGTTGAAAACTGCTTTATTAAAATAATGTGATCTGAACCCTCATGCATACAGAGCAAAGTTCTGTAAAATCCAAAAGGTGCTGGAAATGAGCTTTGAAGAGGTAGCTGCAAAACAGCATCAATATTTAAAACGTTGGTGGGAGGGGGTGAAAGCAGATTCTTTTGTAGCTATTGAAGGGGTGGTATTGCTTGAACATTATTGGATTTGCTCACCTGACAAAGTTTTGGTTAGAGGACCAAGATCTCAAGACTGCCAGAAAGACCGCAGAGCTGGCAAATCGCTATGCTCAAAGCAGGGCTACTTCCCAGGGGAATGTAGTGATGAAAGGGAAAAGTGAGCATTTTGGACAATCAAAAACCACAGGGCCCCTGCAAAATGAAGGGAATCCCCAGGTGCCCAAAAGGGAGGTTGGGGACAAGAAACATGATGAATGCTGGTATTGTCACCAGATAGGTCATCTGTCTAGGCAGTGCCCTAAGAAAGCACACAAGGTAAAAAGGCCTGTGCAATCAGAGACAATAGCCCACTGTATCACTGATGCTCTCCCTGACAATATGAGTGGGCACATTCACTCAGTCATGGTGAATGGGGTACAAACTAGGGGACTAAAGGAAAGAGGAGCATCTCTTACCCTGGTGAAAGGTGATTAGGTGGGGGCTGAACAAATACAGCCAAACCAGTTTGTCTCTGTGAGGGATTACACAGGGGAAAGGAAAACTTACCCATTAGCCAGTGTTACCCTGGATTGGGGAGATGCAGGTGAAGGGGTAAGGAAGGTGGTTGTAGCTGAAAAACATATTATGGATTTTATTGTGGGGAATGATGTTCCACAGGGAATAGTTAGTGCTGTGACAAGGAGCCAGAAGAATAGAGGCTCCTGTGATCCTCGGGACCCCACAGAAATTCAGACAGGAGAGGCTGGTAGGCAGGCCATCCAACAAGAGGATGGAACTTCCCCTAGTGGCAGCTAACCCAGCTGCTACTGAAGGTTGCTCTCAGAAGGGAGGGTGACGCATAGCCTGGGGAGGGGGAAGGTTGTGATACTGAGTCCCCTACGGCCACAGCTATGGACCTCAGTCTGGGAACTAATTGGGACATACCCCATGCTCTGGGCAAGTTGGAAGACTTAGCAGCAGCAGCACAATGGACAGACTCTAGCTTAGAGAGGCTCAGGGCCTGTGCAGAGTCTGCTGGGACACAGGAAGGTGACAGAAAGCATAGGGTGTATTGGGAAAATTGACTGTTATATACACAGGACATCAGGACAGAGAGAGGAGTGATGGACAGGAAGATTGTTGTTCCCCAGGAGTATTGTGGGTTACTGCTCAATGTAGCTCATGATATTCCCCTGTCCAGACATTTGGGCATTGCTCTCATGGTGCAGCGCTTAGCCCACAATTTCTTTTTCCCCAATATTACCAAGCAGGTTAAGGAATACTGCAAGTCATGTCACCGGTGTCAGGAAATCGGGAAGGCCAGAAGAAACATAGAAACATAGAATTTGATGGCAGATAAGGACCGTTTGGCCCACCTAGTCTGCCCATTTCCCTACCTAACAGATAAGCTACAGATCCTAGTTAACCGACAGCCTACTTCCTCCTACCCCCCACTAGAATTGCTCTATGTCAGTTCCAGGGTAAGTTCATGAAACAGGGTTACCATAGTGTGACATGAGGGAGAATTTTTCCAATAGATCAATTTTAATAAGCTGGTCAAGACACTGTGACTGAAGAGTTAAAAAGGAACCAGATTATGAGATAACTCCCTAGCAGGGATTTGAGAAAAATCACCTTCAGTGTTGCACGTGCAACGGGGACACCAAACGTTTCACATGCAACAGTGGACACAACTGGTGTTTAACTTGAAAAAAAATGTTACTTTTCTTTTTTACTTTATTTTACTAAGCATTTCAAGACACTATGACCCAAGAGTTAAAACGGGAGTATGTTGTGGGCTAACTCTATATCATACTTGAGAGAAAAGCACCTTCAGTGTTGCATGTGCAATGGGGACACCAAACATTACACGTGCAAGAGGTGTTTAACTTGAAAAAAAATACTTTCATTTTTTATTTATTTTGCTAAGCATTTCAAGACACTATGACTCAATAGTGAAAAAGGGACTATGTTGTGGGATAACTCCATATCAGATATGAGAGAAAAGCAATTTCAGCTTTGCACGTGCAACAGGGACACCACACAAATGTTTAAGTTAAAAAAAGCATTGCCTTCACCTCTCTCTCACCAATGTCCTGCAATACTTTTAAGACCCTATCTGAAAAGAAAATCACCCACTCAAAATAAGCTGGATGCTTTTGCTGAAAATTAGGGAACATGTAAAAAGTGCAGTTTGCTTGGACACCACAGTTGCACGCGCCACGCAAAACTTGAGTGAACTAGAAATTTTATATGCATTGAAAAACTAGGGTGAAAATGTTTTCATTAACAAAAGACAACACCCAATGCAGTTTTTAACATAAATTTACTGAAGTGCAACTAAAATAAAGTCTTCATAGAAGCAATGGAATGTACTGTGGTTTTGCATGTCACATTTTGCTAGGGAAAATCTGTGTCATTCTGGAGCTGGACATGGAATAAAAATAAAATGATTGCAGCTAGGTTTCTCAAACTATGAAATGTATCTGTACTTGTGGCTATCTTTTAAATTTACTTATCATGACAGCAGTGGCTGTAAATTATTTTTAAATCAACATACAAAGTATTGGGCACATTGGTACCCCTATTTCATGAACTTACCCTCCATGCATTCTTGAATTCCCCAACTGTTTTTGACTCTACAACCTCCTCAGGAAGGCTGTTCCATGTATCTACAACCCTCTCTGTGAAGAAATGTTTCCTCACATTACCTCTGAGCTGTCTCCCCTCTTTCTTCGAATTGTGCCCCCTTGTTCTTGCAGATCTCTTTTCCTAAAAGAAGTTACCATCTTGGACTTTGTTGATTCCCTTGAGGTATTTTAAAGTTTCTATGATGTCCCCTTCTCCCTCCTTTCCTTGAGGCTATACATCTTAAGCTCCTTTAGTCTTTCTTCATACGTCTTCTGGTGCAGACCCTGCACCATTTTAGTTGCCTTCCTCTGGACAGCCTCCATCCTGTCTATGTTCTTGCAGAAGATGGGGTCTCCAGAACTGTACACAGTACTCCAGATGTGGTCTTACCAACGGTCTGTGAAGAGGGCCAACAACTTACTGTTTTCTACTGGTGATGCATCTCCCTGTGCATCCCAGTATCCCCCCAGCCCTCCTTACTGCCTTCTCACATTGCTGGCCCACCTTTAGGTCATCTGATATGACTACCCCCAGTTCCCCTTCCATTTTTGTTGTTGTCAGTATCTCACCCCCATTGTGTACTCTTCCCCTGGGTTTTTGTTTACCAGGTGCATTACTTTGCACTTCTTTGCATTGAATCTAAGCTGCCATACATTTGGCCATTCCTCCAACCTTGCCAAGTCCCTTTTCATCCTTTCCACCCCACCTTGTGTATCAACCCTGTTACAGATCTTTGTGTCATCTGCAAAGAGACATAATTTTCCTTCCAGCCCCTCTGCAATGTCACTTATAAAGACATTAAAAAGGACCAGCCCCAGTACTGAACCCTGCAGTACCCCACTAGTAACACCCCTTTCTACACTGTGGACTCCATTTAGTATTACGCTCTGTGCCCTGCTGTCCAGGCAGTATTTTACCCTGGCTACCACCCTGGGACCCACTCCCAGGCTGGCTAATTTGTTTATTAATGCCTGATTCCCTTACCGCTTGTGGAGGAGCCATTCCAGAAGGTTGAAATGGATATTGTGGGTCCTTTGAATACTCCAAGTTCCTTGGGAAAAAGGTATATATTGACAGTTACTGATTATGCTACCCACTATCCTGAAGCCATTGCTCTGTCCTCAACTGAGCTGGACAAGGTGGCAGATGCTTTGCTGGAAATTTACTCCCATGTTGGGTTTCCACAGGAGGTTATCTCTGATCGAGGGGGTAACTTTATGCTGGACCTAATGAAGTGTTTGTGGGAGAAGTGTGGTAGTGTACAGAGATGCACAACGCCTTACCACTCACAAGCCAATGGTCTTGTACAGAGATTTAATGGGACACTAAAAGCTATGCTAATGGCATTTGCAGAACAGCATAGGTGGGACTGGTAAAAATACCTGCCTCACTTGCTGTTTGCCTACAGGGAAGTGCCACAATAGTCGACCGGCTTTTCACCCTTTTAGCTCTTGTATGGACACATGGTGAAGGGGCCCCTAAATTAAATATGAGAGGACTGGGAAGGTAAGCATACCAGCCATGGGACTCCCATAGTGGAGTATGTGTTAAAATTCAGGGAGACACTGAAGGAGCTTACAGGCATGGCTCAGAACAACCTGGCAGCTGCCCAGCAAAAACAAAAGACCTGTTATGATTGTGGAGCCAGAGCTCGATCGTATGGGGCAGGACAGGAGGTAATGCTTCTGATTCCAGTCCAGAAGGACAAACTACAAGCTGAGTGGACAGGGCCATACAAGGTAGTACAACAGGTAAATGATTTTAATTACATTGTAGAGTTACCTGACTGAAAACACACTCACATGATGTATCATGTGAACATGATGAAGTCATATTTTAATAGGCCTGACATGGTATTTGTGGTTTGCAGTCCTGGAGATGAGATAGGTGGAGAAGACCCCCTTCTTGACTTATTAGCCAAGAGCAAGCAAGCATCATCTGTGCAGACCATCATGCTGTCACCCCAGTTAACACTTGGAAAGGCCCAAGAACTGAGGACCATTTTGAGAGGCTTTTCTCCTTTATTTATGGCACAGCCTGGATAGACACTGCTAGTGGTGCATGACGTAGACACGGGGACCCAAGCACCCATACATAGGACAGCTCACCAGGTGTCAGAGACAGTCATTAAGGACATTAGGAGGGAGATGGGGAGATGCTGGATCTAGGGGTGATCCAGAAGTCCAACAACCCCTGGGCCTCACCTGTAGTCCTTGTACTCAAACCGGATGGGTCTACATGGTTCACCGTAGATTACTGTGGGCTTAACACCAACATGAAATCTGATGCTCACCCAATGCCATGCACAGATGAACTGCTTGACAAACTGAGAGGGGTGACATACTTGACTACAGTAGACCTGACAAAGGGGTACTGGCAGGTGGAAATGGCAGGTGGAACTGACTGACAGGGATAGGGAAAGGTCAGCATTCATCACCACAATCAGCTGTTTGAGTTCAAGGTCATGCCCTTTGGGATGAAGAATGTCCCTGCTACATTCCAGTGGTTAGTAAACCAAGTGTTACAGGATACAGATGACTTTGCAGTCACCTGGATGATATTGCTATCTTTAGCAATAGCTGGGAGAAACACCTAATACACCAGATGGAGGTGTTGGTCCGAAAACAGGCCTCAAGTTTGACTATTAAGGCAGAAAAGTGTCAGGTGGCCATGGCAGAGGTTGCTTATTTGGGACATGTGGTGGGGCGAGTCCAACTTCGCCCAAACCAAGCAAAGATAGAGGCTATTGCATCATGGCCTACACCTGAAACCCAGAGGCAAGTCAGGAGTATTCTTGGGAAAGCAGGGTATTATAGAAAATGTGTTCCCAACTACAACTCCCTGGCTGCTCCTTTATCTGTGTTGCTAACAAAGAATATAAGCCTAGGAAGGTAAAATAGGATGCAGCCTGTGAGCAGGCCTTCACACAGCTGAAAACCTCACTGTGTAGGGCCCCAGTGCTGGCCAGCCCAGACTACAACAGGCCATTTGTGGTGCAGACAGATGCCTCAGATGTGGGAATAGGGGCAGTCCTCAGCCAAGTATCCAGTCAGGGGAGAAAGCACCCCATTGTATACTTAAGCAAGAAGCTGTTTCCACGGGAATAGGCCTATTCAACAGTAGAAAAGGAATGTCTCGCCTTAAAAAAATGGGAACCATACCTTTATGGGATGCATTTTAAGGTTCAAAAGGACCACAGCCCATTAATATGGTTGGGCCAAATGGGAAAAACAAATGGGAAACTTGTGAGATGGAGTATTGCCTTGCAGGCTTATGATATTGAGATTTCGCTTAGGCCTGGATCCAAAAATGGGAAGGCAGACGGCCTATCCCGCATACTGGATCTGTAACAAAACTAAGAAGAAGAACTGCCTCCAATAGGGGTGTGTACTGCCCAGGTTCTGTTTTAGGAGGGAGGAATGTGCATGATAGGCCTAGATCCATTTATGTGGGTTCATATTGCAAATGCTGTAATATACTTTAGAATTAAGACACTGTCCCTTTAACAGATTACTACAAAATAACTGTCATTTCTATAAAGGCTAGTGTGGATCTGTTATGTCTCAAGGTAAGGGAGACAGGTATATAGCCCAGGAACACATAAAATATCCCACTGTGGCTTTCCATGATAGGGAAAGATAATGTAGTGACCGAGGGGTCAGGGGTTAAGCCAAATGCATGGATCAGATATCACTGGGATTGACATAAAACCACAGTGACACCTGTAGGAAAAGGTAAACTGTTGCATCCTACTATCTGTATTGTCTTGGGATTATTTAACCCCACCCCAGAGAAAAGAAAGGTGGTTATGTCCAAAAAATGACCATCATGTATTTATCAGACACACATTTTGAATTCAGAGCAGTTGAAGAACATTTTAGCTGGGGCTCACATCACCTGTTCCAGCTGACATATACTTGTAGACCAGAAGCATATGTGTAGGCCTGCAAAAATCTCTAAAACCAGACCTGAGTGTGTGGAAAGTTTGACTTGTCCCACACTGAACAGAAAATTCTGATTGTAAGTCAGAATTTTGGAACCAAGACTTTTCAACAAGGAGAGAACCTGAAGTTTTATTTTCAAAAAAGTCCATTTCAGAGGAACTGACTTGGACTACAACCTTGCTGCAAGATTGTTGCTTAAAGCCTCATCTCTACAAGAACATTTTAAATCTTGTCTGGACTATTACATCAAAACAAGGTATAGTTTAGAATAACAGTGCCTAGCATTTTCTGCAAACCATCCAGTTTTACTTTTGTTATTGTCCGCATTTCAAAGTTCTTCCGAACTGTAGACATTTCTGTATTGCTTTTATGTTAAATAAACTTTTATGATTTTCTTATCAATTCTGCCTGGGGTCTGATTGTGTGATTTAACATTTTAAACAGAAGGGTTTTGAAAAGACTGTTGGCCTAAGAGACAGAATTGCTCAGCTATCATATAAAACTACCAAGGCAGGATTCAAATACTGAAAGTAGTGCAGAGTCAAGGGAACTCATAACTACAGAATCCACCCTCCTACTGGGAAAAAGAAGGTTGGGAAGTGTTCCTGAATCCTTACTCCTGCTCATGAGTTCTTGAAAAGGGGGATCCTCTCTGCAAACAGGAGGTCCTGCTGGGCTGCCCAGGGTTTGGGGGCCAGGGGAGCATGACAACATGTATGTAAGGTTCCATCCTTGGTGGTGACAGTGGTGTCCAGAAAATTAACACTTGTGGCAGAATATTCCAGGGAAAACTTTATGGTTGGGTGGAAGTTATTAAGTTCCTGATAAAAATCCTTAAGAGTGTCAGTACCCTCCTTCCAAATTATAAATAAATCATCAATATAACGGAAATAAATGAGTGGTTTATGTGTACAGTGCCTTAAAAAGTCCTCCAAATTTGCCATAAAAAGATTAGCATACTGTGGAGCCATCCTGGCACCCATTGCTGTTCCCATAGTTTGAACATAATGTTTATCACTGAAGCTGAAGTTAATATGTGTCAGAATGATTTCAGTAAGTTTCCCCACCACTTCAGGGTTGAAGTTTTTGTCCAGTTCTTTCTCCTGTATGTATTTATGGCAGGCTGAAATGCCATCTGCATGTGGAATATTAATGTCAAGTGACGTTACTTCCATCGTGGCTAAAATGGTATCAGGTGGTAAGTACTAATAATAAGAAAATTTACCCAGGAAGTGTGTAGTGTCCTGGATGTAACTCTTTCTTTCCATAACCAGTGGTTTCAAAATGGTTTCTACAAACTCTGAGATCCCCTCAGTTAGGATACCATTACCAAAGACTATGGGTCTCCCCAGATGGCCAATTCTGGGTACAGAGGAATTATACATGTGAATCACGGAATGTTTTTTATTTCATTCAATGCAAGAGATGTCCACAAACAGGTTATGTTGGAGAAAGAAGCCAACCACTCTGCACTAGAATAAACTGGGCACAGACATAATATTAATTTCAAGGTGACTGAAAAAACGGTGGGACAACACTTCTCTTGGCTGGACCACTCATTCTCAGATATGTCAGTAATGGTTTTAAAAGGAACTCTCAAAAGTACAAAACAGAGATGGGCTTTTTAGATCAAACTTATATTACTTCTCAATGTGGTAAAAGATGGCATGAACATAGATTTGGGGTTTATGGCACATTATAGAATTTAAACATCCATAGATAATTTCTTCAAAAGGTACACATATTATAGGACTTCAACATCTCCTTGGGTGTGTGTGTGTGTGCGGGGGAGGGGGGTTATGTGATTGGGGTGGGTGTGGGGGTTGCTGTTACATTGAGGTGAGCTTATATTCAGGTACATTATATAATGGTGTTACAGTATGTTATGACTCTTAGTTCACACCCATAATGAACATTATTTCCTTTACTAGCTATCTTCCCAGGGGGGGGGGTAGGGTTAACTTCACTGGGTCTTATTCATATTCCTAGCCTGTTACTCTTCATACTGTGGTTTTATTATGTACTGTCACATTTTTGTACTCTAAACCTATTGGTGTGCAGGTATGTTAGGACTCTTGTCTCACATACATACTGTATCATGAACATTCACTTTCTAACTAGTTTTCTTACCCTGGGCAGGGTGGAGGTTTTATTTTTTTGTGGTTCTATTCAGAATCCTTGGACTGTTACTGCACATATAGCAGTATGATTATATTGTGTCACATTTTTTAACTCTGTACATATTAGCATGCATGATCTCTTTTACTTGGAGGTTCAGGACAAGTTTAATTCCTTTGGATAACATTTGAAGTGATTGATAGGAATGATGGTGCATTAGGACTCGTGTGTGTGTGTGTGTGTGTGTGTGTGTGTGTTGTGTGTGTGCGCGCGCGCACGCGTGCATGCGTGTGCCTGTGTGTGTGTCCTTAGAACTAGTTATCTTCCCCTGGGGGAGTGGAATTTAATTCTTATGATTTCTTATTCAGATTTCTTAGACATTTTTAGTACATCAAGTTGAAACATGTACATATAAGATTGCATGGTCTTAGTTTCTTGGTGGTCCTTGACAAGCAGCTTTTTTTTTTTTTTTGCTGTTATACTGCCAATTTATATTATCATGTATAAACTCCTGTTATAACACTAAAGGTCTTAAGGTTTATGGAGCATAATAACAAGTTTGAGAGTATAGTTGGGCAATGTTTTCAACTATTGCTCACATTTATTAAACTTTGCTTTAAACCCTTTGTGTGCCTTGTATATTTATTTATTGTAGTTCTATTTTGTGTGGCTTATTTTTAACTTACAATTATGACAATCCGAGTGAGTTTTGCTTTTCATGAACTGCACTCATAACTGAGCTATACAAATCTATGCTCGAGATGTCCTCATCTTACTCTAAAGGTATTTCTAAATCATTTTAATTTATGTGCAGTTGACTCACTGCATTGCATGATGATATACTCTAAGCACATTTGACAATTAGGCCATTTCAGCTGAAGCTGAACTAGTATTTTTCAGCTTCTCTGATATGTCTTGTGTTATTTTTGAATGAGTATTTTAAACCAATGGGAATATTTTCTGTTTTTTTTCTGCATGAACTGGGTGTTAAAAGTATGGGATTTTCTAAATAACTGTCATTAAGCTTCTGAGGAAGGAGTGGGTTGATTCAAAAGCTAAAGCACTTAGTTATTTTTGTTACAACATGGTCAAATAAAAGGTATCAAATAATTTGCCTCTGGATTTGATTTTCTGTGACATTTAGAATCCTGCAGGCAGCTAATCCTTATCCAAAGCAGATTTTTTACTTTTCTGAAGCAGATGTTTTTCTTTTTTGGCTCATCTCTACCTGTAAATCACTTTAAGGCACAGTTGGTACAGAAGGCGCCCTCTAAAGCCAAATTCCTTTCCAATTTTGTTTTATTACATAGTCAAGACCATAAAATAGAGAACAATATATGGGATGGTGTGTGTAACAAGATTTTACACACACCCGAGTTGTGGAATGCTACAAAAACACAGAGGGTTAAGTCCAACAGGTTTATAAAATGCATCCCACAACGAGGATGTGTGTAAAATCGAGTTTTACACATCACCCTGTATTTTATTTTTTATACTTGCTAGCATGTGCTTTTTCACCTCAGCAATTATATAAAAGTCGGAAACAGACTGGTGTTCAGGCAGCAACGGACTAGTTATGATTCTGTGCTGTTTTGGTCCGTGGTCTGCCAAGTTCCACTTATGTGGAGAAAATAAAAGTGGTAGTTTGCATATATATATTTATATACTTTTTTTTTATTTTCGTAAACTTACCAGTGAATGGCGGTTTGTGGCACTGCGGTGTGGTTCTGGTAGAAAGAGGAGATGAGACCTGCTGGCTCTTGAATGCTGGCAGGGAAACCAAAACTAGGCTAGCTGGTATGTTTAAATATTATCTGTTTGGTTTTCCATGCCAGTGACTACAGGGAGATACTTTTTTTTGTAATTAAAAAAAAATTCATCAACGCCAACTGTGATGGGGCGATGTTCCAAATGTCGCATGCTGAAGGAAGACCACACAACTGGCACATGAGCAATCCAAGGGAAATATGGCATGTGTTTGCCATTATAACCAGCTAGTTATAATAGCAAATTATAACCGGGTTTCCTTATGGGAAAAAGCGTTAATCAGTAATTATTACTGTATAAACATTTAAGACTTGCACAATCATATTAGGATTTTAGCTGAATTTGCAATTATCCCTAATCTTTTGCAGTGAAATTAGTTGTTTTTGTGTTTAACATTCAAGGAAATGTACCTGTTTCAGGCAGGAAGTAATAGGATTTGAACATCCCTGTACCGTATAGACAGTACTTCAATCCTATTTCATAAACTAGTTCTGATTAGGCAGTATTTTCAATCTCTTTATGTCCAACTCTATTTTTAGAGTAGACTTCTGCCCCTATGGTAAAACAATTAACCCTTCCTGTGCCACAGACTTTTACATCAGTCCAAAATTACTAAGCATTCTAATTCTGCTGGCAACTTAAGGGTTAAGCAGTAAGACATGACAGGGTGTGCTTTATTGTGAGGTAATACATAGATACATAGAAGTTGACAGCAGAAAAAGGCTCTTGACCCATCCAGTTTGCCCACCATACCTAACTATTCTACCTTGCCTTGTGCAATCCTCTCCTTTCCTACTGTTCCCCCTTATACTAACTTAATTCAGCACTCTGTCCCATTCCTGCTTGAAGCTGCTGATCAGTTTTGTCTGTGCCACTTCTTCAGGTAGCTTATTCCACTTATACACAACAGTTATTGAGAAGTAATCCTTATGGATGCCCTTTTTGGATATCCCACTGCCAGCTTCAGGGATTTCCCTCATATTCCTGTGTTTGACCTCAAGGAAAATAGTTTCTTGGCGGCTACCCTTTTTATCCCATGCAGGTATCTGTACATCTTCATCATGTAAATCCCTTTCACTACTTTTTTCAAGGCAGTACGTGTTTATGTCCTTTATCGTCTCCACGTATGTCTTATCCCAAAGGCTATGGACCATCTGAGTTGCCCAGAACTGTTCTGCCTCCACCTTGCTGCAGTCCTTTCTCAGGTGTTGGCTCTAGTACCTTACACAGTATTCAATATGAGGCCTCACTAGTGACCTGTGCACTGGCAGGATGCCACAACTGCTTATCTTCCTTTGTTTGGAACCCAACATTTTGTTTGCTTTACTCATCATCCTGTTGCAGTTTGCAAACATTTGTATTGTGTCCAATAGTGTTACTCCTAAATCCTTTCCTTCCCTAGTGCTAACAAGCACCACCCACCAATCTCATACTGAGCCCTTGGGTCCATCTCCCAGTGTGCATTACTTTACATTTTTAGCATTAATGTTCAGCTGCCAAATCATGGACCAGCTTTCCAATCTACCACATTCTCCCTTAGCTCTTTTCTCTCTTCCTCCATATCTACCCTTACATAGATCTCCTCAAAAAGGCATATCTTACCCTTCATACCCTTGCCAGTGTCACTGATGAAAATATTGACAAGGACTGGTCTAAGTACTGACCCCTGAGGTGCCTCACTCATCACTTTCCTTATCTCTGAAAACTCCCCATTGATATCACCATCTGTGTTCTACACCTCAGCCATCTGTCTACCTAATTTGCCATCCTATTCTCTACCTTTAGGTCCCTCATCTTTTTGACCAGCCACCTGTAAGGAACTGAGTCAAAGACCATGCTGAAGTCAAGATATAATATAACAATTGCCCCGACTTTGTTGCTATGGTCACTCAGTTAAGGAACTTGACCAGATTAGTCTGGCAAGACCATCCCCTCATGAACTCATGCTGTCTGTGGTCCTGCAGCCTATTCCTTTCAAGGAAATCCACCAAGATCCTCCTTCAGTAGAGACTCCATAATTTTCCCAGACTCTAGATATCAAACAGAGTAGTCTGTAGTTCCCTGGCTCATCCTTCTTCGAAGTCTTGAATAGCAGTATGAAACCCACTATTGTCAAGTTCCCAGGTACTACTCCCATGTTTAGAGAGCAACTGAAAATGTCTTCTAGTGCCCTTGATACCAACCTATGCTACCTCACATAATGTCCTCAGGTGTCAGTGGCCAGGTACTGTAGATTTATCTAC
Source organism: Neoceratodus forsteri (assembly GCA_016271365.2). Taxonomy (NCBI): domain Eukaryota; kingdom Metazoa; phylum Chordata; order Ceratodontiformes; family Ceratodontidae; genus Neoceratodus; species Neoceratodus forsteri. The sequence goes on from CM057452.1 coordinate 1,410,981,756, forward strand.
TTTTAATCTTGCAAGCTTTTCCATGTCACCCCCCCCCCCCAGCAATGCCAAGGACCTTACTTACCCAAGAAGGGCCAATGTTCCAGAATTACATAAGCCTAGGAGGGCCTTATTTATTTTTATTTAGTTTTTGTTGACCGGGTAGGGTGCACTAGGCAGACAAATGCCTATTTTCAGGCATGATCTGGGAGGTTACAAAGCAGGATAAGCACAAAACAACCAACATACAAAGGCAGGTACAGCATGTACAAATCTTACTGAAAGAGGCAGCAAACACTAGGTAAGGCAGTGGTGTACAATAGTAGAATAAGATGCAAGTGAGATAACAGTGAATAGGAAGTTACAAAGTAATAATGAGAGCTAGGTAATGGTAGAACAACATAACATTCTAAATAAATACAAACAAATATGGTTCAGTACCAGAGCGTACCAGTAGTAAAGAGTGTAGCAACAAATAGATTCATGACAGAGCTTGGTGCTTACTAGGAACACTAGGGCAGAATTGGGACACTTGAGTCAGAGGCCTGTGGACCAGAGTGGTTAATTGCTTCCATTTACCTAGGGTGTAGAAAAGGAGGATGTTATAATGCAACAAAGAGTTAGGAAGGGTTAAGGGCAGCTGCTTTGGAAGCTTTGAAGAAAATAGGAGTGGAAATGTCTGCTAAAGGTATTGACAATTCTGTGCTGCCTCAGTGGTGGGTTAAGCTGTTCCAAAGTTTGGGAGCTACTGAGGAGGACATATCATCATATCTAGTTTGTGAGCTGGGGCTGGTCAGTTGTTTAGTTCTGAGGATCTGAGGGTGTACCTGCTGATGGATGGTGTCACAAACACACTCTGCAGGTCAGGACCTCTGCTCCCACATTGCCAATCTCAGAGTGCAATAGTGTGAACAGGTAACAGGGTAACCCTCCTGTCTGCTTGGGATCTAAATCACCTTTAGCCTCAAGTTCTGGAGGGATTCAAACTGTGAACCTTATGCTAGCATACCCAAATGTACAGGCTCAGATAATATTCTCTTTGGGGGTGCAATATATCTTTTACCTAAGGGCAGCTAACCAGGTATCCAAAATGAATCCTTTTTAACTCATAAGAGACCAAGGTATTTCTGACAGTAGTAGCCAGAGACATTGCCAGCTATTTCCAGACATTTCACAAAATTTCTGAAGAGTTTCTCTGCTGCCCCTACTGTTGAAATGCAGAAAGCAGGAGATATTTCTGGAAATAGCACAGAAATTTTGGGAAATAGCTGGCAGTGTCTGTGACTGCTACTGTACCTTATTGTACAAGCTCAGTAACACAATCAAGCTTTTCAACAGCTGTCAGACTTAAATACAGGCACTTCACATGTAAAACGAAAACGAGGAGACACCCAGGCAGTATTTCAAAGAAAAGGTTGTTTACTAAAATATGATAAAAACAAGTAACATTAAATACAGAACAATATATCATACATCTTACAATTATGTAAAACAAGAAGGAAGTTACAGAACAAAACACTCCTACTACAAAGACTTAATTTATTTTATCTAAGTATTACCTTGTAAGTGCTGTTTAAGTTAACAAACTTCTACCTCAGAGCCCAAAGATCATATGTCACATTTCCCAGATACAGTGTTTCATTTTTAACTCTATCTGCCCCACTCTCTTTTGATGTGGTCAGCTAGATACTCTCTTAGATTTTAATTTCTAACATAGTTATCCCTAAGGATGTGAGTCATTACTTTGAGAAGTCTGTAACTAGCCATTTCATAAATATGACAGTCTTTAATCAAACATTTCTCTTTGACATCTCTTTTCCTTGTTTCCGGCTGCTAGTGTGATCTGAGGGTGTTATGACTCTTCCCACACTTCTGGCTATGTGCTAAAATGAGGGGAACCAACCCAATTACCTTTCTTCTTGTAATGTCATAAAACTAACATTTAGTTTCAACTTCAAAATCCTGGGCAGGTTATAAAAGGTAATAAAATGCTCTTCTGTAAGGAAGTCTTAATTAAATGGTTCCCCTGGTCAGTTTAATGACATCGTGTGATTTCAGCTGCTGACCTTTAAAGTTAAAGGCCAAATTTCTCACATACTGACATTTCATACACAGACCATTTATTTATACTATAACTATCATACAATAACTATAAGCAGAGGGCAGAGCGTCACAATCCTCCCCACCTAGACTCAATTTGGGGGCTCTATCCCCTACATGGGATGAGCTGCCTAAGTCAGTTCAATCTTCTTATACAGTAGACATGACAAGCCATCTGCATTTTCATTGGTTGCTCCAGCCCTATGTGAGATCTTCATGTCATACCCTTGCAAGGCAAGACTCCATCTTAATAGTCGACCATTCAGTTTTTCCATTTGTGTCAGTAAAACCAGGGAGTTGTGGTCAGTTTGTACCTCCAAATGCTTCCCATATAAGTATGACTCTAACTTCTTTAGGGCCCACACTATGGCAAGACACTCTTTTTCCACAATAGAATATACCTGCTCCCTGGGAAGTAACATTTTACTCAGGTACACTATGGGATGATCTTTCCCTTGGTTGGATGTCTGACTCAGAACTGCCCCAATACCCACATCTGAGGCATCAGTCTGTACTATAAAGGGTCTGCTATAGTCTGGACTTGTCAATACAGGAGTGCTGTACAGTGCCTCCTTCAGTCTGGTAAAGGCTTTTTCACAGGCTGGTTCCCAGATAGCTTTCTAAGGCATCCTTTTCTTTACCAGTTCAGATAAGGGAGTGGCCAGGACACTGTAATTGGGTGCAGATTTCCTATAGTACCCTGCTGTCCCCAGAAAACTCCTGAACTGCTTCTGCATTTCTGGTCTGGGCCATGTCTTGATCACCTGTATTTTACTTGGTTAGGACGGAGCTGTCCCTGGTCTACAACATGCCCAAGGTATGCCACTTCAGTCATGACCACAGGGTACTTCTCAGCTTTGACAGTGAGCCTGGCCCTCTGTATTCTGCCCAGCACTTCCCTAAGGTGGGACAGGTGTTCCTCCCAGCTGGCACTAAATATGGCTATGTCATCCAGGTACACCATCGCGTACTCCTCAGCACTATTTAACACCTGGTTCACCAACCTTTGGAAAGTGGCCAGAGCCTTCTTCATTTCAAAAGCATTACTTTAAATTCAAATAACCTTATTGGAGTGATGAAGACCGACCTCTCCCTAGCTTTGTCAGTTAACTCTACCTGCCAATACCCCTTTGTCAGGTCAATAGTTGTAAGGTATTTTGCCCCTCCCAACTTGTCCAGGAGTTCATCTGTCCATGGCATTGGGTGGGCGTCTGACTTCATGACTGCATTCAGTCCATGATAATCCACACAAAAATGAGTAGAACCATCTGGCTTAGGCACAAGGACTACATGTGAGGGCCAGGGTCTGTGGGATTTCTGGATTATCCCTAAATCCAGTATTTCCAGGGTTAGTTCATACTTGGTGCTAAACAATGGGGCAAAGTCTACTAAAACCTCCCTTACTTCCTGGATCTGGTCCAGGGCCAGCTGGGATGACAATTTAACTGCCTCCACAGAGGACTCCTGCTTGCTTTCTTCTAGCAAGTCCAGAAGGGGGTCTCCTTCATCTGTCCACTCCCCAGGACTACATACTGCAAACACCATGTCAGCCCTATTACCATATGGCTTCATCATGTTTACACAGTACATTCTTTGTGTAAGTCTCCTGTTAAGTAACTCTATTATATAGTTTATATAATTTACCTTTCTGATTACTTTGTACAGTCCTACCCACTCAGCCTGCAGCTTGTCTTTATGAACTGGGATGAGGACCATGACTTCCTGACCTGCTGTGTGCGAGTGAGGTCTGGCTCTGTGTTCATATCACACATTTTGTTTTTGTTAGGCAGCTGCCAGGTGGCTCTGGGCTGTCCTCATAAGCTCCTTCAGCCTTTCCCTAAACCTAAGGATGTAATCCACTATGGGAGTTCCCTGGGTGGTGTGCTTGCCTTCCCAGTCCTTCCGGATCAAGTCTAGGGGCCCACGTACCCAGCGTTCATATAAGAGCTCGAAGGGGGACAACCCTGTCAACTCTTGGGGCACCTCTCTGTATGCAAACAACATGTGGGGAAGGTATTTCTCCCAGTCCCTCCTATGCTGTTAGGCAAGTGCTTGGACCATTGACTTAAGGGTACCATTAAATCTTTCCACAAGCCCATTAGCTTGAGGGTGATAATGTGTCGTGCGCCTCTACACCACCCCACACTTCTTCCACAAACATTTCATCAGGTCCAACATGAAGGAACCTCCCTCAATCTGTGATAACCTCCTGCAGAAACCCAACATGGGAGAAAATCCCTAGCAAGGCATCTGCCACTTTGTCTGTCCTCAGTGAGGATAGGGCGACTGCCTCTGGATACCAGGTGGCATAATCCACCACAGTCAGGATGAACCACTTCCTGGAGGAACTGGGGGGTATTTAAAGGCCCCACAATATTCATTCCCACCCTCTGGAATAGCTCCACCACTATGGGCAATGTAATTAGGGTAGCTTAGGTTTTCTTACCTGCCTTTCCTATTTCTTGGCACCTGTGACAAGATCTGCAATACTCCATCACCTGCTGAGTGAAGTTGGGCCAATATAAATTTTGGGCCAACCACTGCATTGTGTGTGCAATTCCCAGATGATCAGACAAGGAATATCATGTGCAATCTTGAGCAACTGCTCACGGTACCCCTGGGGAATGACAAGTTGCCTGTCTATCACCCCTCCCTCTGTCTTAGCATCCTGAGTATACATCAGTCCATTGTCCCAATAAACTTTGTGTTTCTCGTCACCTCCCTGTGCTCTGTCAGAGTCTGCCCAAGCCCTCAGCTTCTCTAGACTAGGGTCACTTTTTTGAGTAGCTGCAAACTCCTTACACATTTCCAAAACATAGGACAGATCCCCTTCAGTCTCTAAACTAGGGTCCCTAGCTCTAGCATCAAGGCAGTCAGGATCACTGTCATCCCTAACCCTTTGACAATGAGTCACCCCTCCTTTCTTGGAATAACCCTCTGTAGCCATGTGGTTAACTACTACTTGGGGAATTTCTACTCCCTTTTCATTATTCTTCATATCAGGAGACACAGGCTGGGGAACCAACCTCTCAGTTGTTTTCAAAGGGGCTCCTACAGGGTCCAGGGAACTATAATTTTCCCTTGCCGCTTTGCTGCACACATCGCCCCCTGTTTGAGATTGTTGCCAAGAATTACTTCAACTTCTAAAGTTTCAGCTACAGAAACCTGTTGCTCAGTTCCCCCTGTCTCACCCCAGTCTAGGAGAACATTAGCAAGTGGCAATGTTTTCTCCTCCCCAGTGAATATCTGTATAGCTACAAATTGATTGTGTATAAGCTGACCAGGCTTTACCAGATCCCCTTTTGCCAAAGTCAGGGATGCTCCCGTGTCTCTTAACCCTTGTGTCCGTATACCATTCACAGTAACTGGGTGCATGTGTTCCCTCATGTTGACTGGCATGCTTTCAGAGACACACAAATAACCCACTTCTTTTTGAGCACTGCTTTGTGCACTGCTTGTCCTTTTAAGACACTGTCTGGCAATATGACCAGTTTCTTTGCAAATCCAACATTCATGTCTTTTCTCAGTTAAATCTTTCCTTTGAAACCTGTGGCTACCTGGTTTTGGTGGAGGCAGTAAGGGTTTTAGCTGCCCTGAAGCAGTGCTTTTCCCTTTCTGCACTGCCACACCATAACCATTCTCTCTCAGAACAGGTCTACTCCTGGCATAGCAGTCTGAGAGTTCAGCAGGCTCTTGCACTGTTTTGGGATCTCAGTCCTCCAGCCAGGTTTTCAGCTCTGCTGGGCATGCCCCAAAAAACTGCTCTAACAATACAGCATTTTCAAGTTTATCTATAGAGTTTGCTTCAATTCCTTCCCACCAACATTTTAAAAACTAATGTTTTGTGGATAGCGCCTCATAACTTGTGCCAGGGCTTTTCATAAGCTTACGGAAATTAGCTCTGTATGCTTCTGCAGTTAAATCATACTTTTTTAAAAGTGCAGTTTTCTGTTTACTGTAATCATTATAGTCTTCATTGTCCATTTTACCCAATGCATCCTGAGCTCTCCCAGTAAGTAACATGGATAGCTGGAAGCTCCAGGACCCTCCAGGAATATTTGCCTGAATACACATTTTTCCAAAGGAATTTAAATAGGCATCCATATCCTCCCCCTCTTTAAATTCAGCTATCAATTTGGAATTTAATTTGTAACCCAGTCCTATAGTTTCAGTTAACCCCAGGCCACTTACCTGCTCTGGTGCTGGTGGTTGGAGCTGAGCTTCTCCAGTTCATGTTGTCTCTAGCACTCATGCTGTTCTCAGTCAGCTTTTCACTGTTCTCACTCCCTCTTCTCCTCTATGGCTCACTGTTTTCACTCCATCTTCTCCTCTGTGGGTTGCTGCTCTCATCTCTCTTCTCTCTGGAACTCCAGCTCCATTCTCTACAACTCTATCTGCAACTGGATCGCTTCTGTCTCCAGAATGCTGGTGACCTTCCCCTGCTGCTGTTGCCCTTGGCTTGCACTGGCCCTGCTATCCTCTGCTCTGGATCTGGACACTGCAATGGATCTTGGCCCCTCGACACCCAAGGTTCGGTCCTTTTCAGTCACAGACTGTCACTTGAGGCTCTGAGCATCAGCGGTCATCAGATCATCCATGAGGTTCTGCTTGTTGGGTCTCCCCTTGTGCAGGACTCCTCTCTCCTTCAGCAACTGCTTTAGGTAGTGACCGTAGTTGGAAGCCATCTTCTTCCCTAACTACGGCTACTCTAACTTGTACTTGTCAAAAATTAAAACAGGTAGGAACTTTGACTATAAGCAAAATGATGTAGTTCTCTTTACGTTTTTAAAATAAATCACTGCCTTCTTTTGCAAGTGAGCTGTATAGTATTAAACTGATAGACTGAACTGTTAAAGCTTGTGTTACCAATACTTTAAATCACACTGCTGCCAACCAAATCTGTCACAAATGCACTCCGTAGGTCAGGACCTCTGCTCCCACAGTGCCAACCTCAGAGTGCAATACTGTGAACAGGTAACAGACAGGGTAAAACTCCTGTCTGCTTTGGGTACAAATCACCATTAGCCTCGAGTTCTGGAGGGATTCAAACTGTGAATTTTATGCTAGCATACCCAAATGTACAGGCTCAGATAATATTCTCTTCAGGGGGATGCACTATATCTTTCACCTAAGGGCACCTAACCAGATATCCAAAATAAACCCTTTTTAACTCTATAAGAGACCTAGGTATGTATTGCCTTATTATACAAGCTCAGTAACACAATCAAGTTTTTCAACAACTGTCAGACTTGAATACAGGCACTTCACATGCAAAAAGGAAAATGAGAAGTCACCTAGGCAGTATTTCAAAGAAAAGGTTGCTTACTAAAATATGATAAAAACAGGTAACATTAAATACAGAACAATATATCATACATATAGCTTACAGTCATGTAGAACAAGAAGGAAGTTACAGAACAAAACACTCCTACTACAAAGACATACTTTTTTCTATCTAAGTATTACCTAGTAAGTGCTGTTTAAGTTAGAGACCTTCTGTCTCAGAGCCCAAAAATCATATGTCACATTTCCCAGATACAATGTTTAATTTTTAACTCTATCTGCCCCACCCCTTTTGATGAGGTCATCTAGGTCCTCCCTTAGATTTTAATTTCTAACATAGTTATCCCTGAGGATGTGAATCATTACTTTGAGAAATATGTAACTAGCTATTTCCCAAATATGACAGTCTTTAATCAAACATTTCTCTTTGATCTCCCTTCTACTTATTTCCTGCTGCTAGTGTGACCTGAGGGTGTTATGACTCTTCACACACTTCTGGCTATGTGCTAAAATGAGGGGAACCAGCCTAATTACATTTCTTCTTGTAATGTCATAAAACTCACATTTAGTTTCAACTTCAAATGCCTGGGCAGGTCATAAAAGGTAATAAATTGCCCTTCTACAAGGAAGTCTTAACTAAAAAAGTTAATAATATGAATAGTAAATCATACGGTGTAAGACTACAGGAATTAAAACTCTACTCGATGGAATATAGGAAGATGAGAGGTGATTTATGCCTTGCATTTAAAGCATATCACAATGAGGTTCTCCTATATACATTAGGGTTACAAAATCATAATTCAAACAGTTTAAATACAAGGTCACATATGTGTAAATTCAAGGAGAAGTGAATAAAACTACAAAAAGGAATCATTGGTATAACCAACGAATCATTACGTTATGGAATACACTTCCTAGACATGTAATTGATACTGGATAGTGAAGATATGGAAACATTTAAAATCAGATTAGATAAACATATGAAAGAAAGAACGTTTTATTACCACCATTAAACATTATGGTGGCAAGCTCATTAAAGGACCATGGTCTACAGAACTTGAAACCTATTCTATGATTCTTTGAAATGGCTCCACTGGTCAGTTTAATGTCATCCTGTGGTTTCAGTTACTGACCTTTAAAGTTAAAGGCCTAATTGCTCACATACTTACATTTCACACACAGACCATTTATTTATAATATAACTATCATACAATAACCATAAGCAGAGGGCAGAGCATCACAGACAGCACAAGGTAGGAGGTGTGGCGATGGGGCATTGTATTCTGTAGAATACTGTGGACAATTTTCCTTAGCATAAGGTCATTTAGGGCAGAAAGGGTAGGCCATCCAAGTTTGCTGTACAATAGACAGTGGTGGGTGAATCAGTTACATGGGAGAGCAAAACAGCATACGTTATTATACCCCACTGTCCACCTCTGCATCATAGTGCAAGGGAGTGTTAGCAAAAACTGGAATGCCATAAGTAAGTTTAGGGTGCAGTAGCAAATGTGCTGTTAATCCTAGCAGCAGGGGAAAGGTTAGTGCTGGCATGATAGGCTTAATTAAGACTAGTGCTGGTGGCTTTATAGGCAGCAGAAATGTGCTGAGTGAAGTCCAGAGAGGGGTCCAGGGTGATCCCAAGATATTTGAAGGATGAGACTGTGTCTAGAGGACAGCCATTAATGCAGATCATCGAAAGTGGAGTGTGTAGGTTCTGTAGTCAAGAAGGTGCACCGAAGAGCATCGCTTCTGATTTGGAGTGGTTCATTAGGAGTTTATTTTCATTAAGTCATGATTGGGCTACCTTGAGATCAGAGGAGAGAGCTTTGTTGATGTCGATTATGTTAGAGGCATATTTGATAAACACAAGATCATCAGCATAGAGGAGATGGGCACAGTGCTTGAAAAAGTGATAAATAGAGTTTATGTGCAAGAAGAAAAACAGTGGTCCAAGAGTTGAGCCTTGAGGGATGCCAAGGGTGGTAGGGAGGTAGTCAGAGAAGGAGGAACTAATCTTAACCCTCTGTGTCCTATTAGAGAGGTAACTGATGAACCAGGGTAATGCATGTTCATAGGTCCCCTTGGAACTTAACTTATTAAGTGGTATCTGGTGACAGACCATATCAAAGGCTTACATCAAGTCAATGAATACTGTGCCTACATACTCTCCATTGTCAAGGGAAGTGTAGATGAGGTTAGTTAGGTGAGCAACAAAGTGGCTGAGTGATGGCATTTATGGAAGCCCTGCAGGACAGGGCAGAATAGTCTGTAACTAGCTAAGTATGTGGTAATTTGGGAGGCAGCAATCTTCACAATTATTTTGTTTAGTGCAGGTAATATGGCAATGGGTCTATGGTTGGATATGATTTTACATGTTTCCATACTGTGGGGATACTGGTGGTGGAGAGGTAGAGGTTAATAATTCTAGTTAAAGGGCCAGCTAGGGGTGGGTGAAAGTGGAATTTTCCTCCATGGTGAAACTTCCGCGAAAATAGGTAACTTTCGCAGAAGTTTCAAAACTTCCACCAGTGGCAAAGTGGAAAATTTCCATGAAATTTACTGGCAAAATATCACCTGGTTATCCACTTTTGTCCACCCAATTATTTTGCCCAACTTGCAAAGCAGACCTGCATTGCAAATAATTACCCAAACCCTGGTGGCAAGCAGCCCCTACCCCCACCCGACCACCCATATATTACTGTTCCCCTGCCATCCTCATCCTGATCCTGTATGTGGTTACCCTGGTGGTCTAGTGTAGTAATTAAATTCCCCTCCTCCCAGTCCCCAAATCCCAATCCTCAGTATATCCTGGTGTGGTGTAGTGCCCCCACACTACTCCTCCCCACCCATAGGTAATTCCACCCTACTCACCCATCCCAAAATGTGGCAGGGCAGTGGCAGCAGCCACTGACACAGCCTTCTGCTCTCCTCCTCAGCCGGTGGCCCACTGAAATTTGTGAATGAATGAATGAATGAATGAGTGCATGCACATGTGCTCATTCATTCACAAATTTCAGTGGGTTACTAACTGAGGAGGAGAGAGGAGGGCTATGTCGGAGGCCCGCTGCCACTATGTTTCAGGATGGAGGAGTGGGGTAGGAATCTGTCTATTAGAGTGAGGAGGGGTGGTGAAGGGGGGCACTAGGCCACCACACCAGGATATAAGTACATTTAAAAAAATACTGGGATTGGGATTTGGGGACTGGGAGGGAGAGGAATTTTACTACTACACTGGACCACCAGGGTAAAATTAATATGCAGAGGTCAGAGAATGCTGATGGTGCATGGAGTAAACAGTAATATTATACTGTGAGGGACAAGAGGGGTGGTCAGGTGGGGGTAGGGGCCACTAGCAACCAGGGTTTGGATATTTTTTTCATTTGTGGGGCAATGGAGGAAGCAGGCAGAATTTCCACAAAAGATCATAAGTTGATTTCCAAACTTTCGGAGAAACGAAAGTCAGACTTTTACTTATTTTCTGCCTATGGAATATTTTTTTCCACACACCCCAGGGGCAGCTAATTTGTAGACTGCAATTTCAAGTAGTTTGGGTTCTAGAACATCTGGACCAGCCAATTGGGATTCTGGCATCTTCCTGATTAGTTTAAGTACTTCTGTGATGGTAACCTATTTGAAGAGGAAGGGTGGGGTGATGTGCTGCAGGAGGTGTATGTGGGGGGATGGCCTACCCATGTGTGTGTTTAGTGTCACAAGAGTTGAGGAGAGATCAGTGAATAGTGCATTTAAAGCATTCAAAAGTGTAAGGAGGTTATTACAGTTAGCCCCACCAATTTCAAAGTCAGGTGTGGGAGAAGGGTTGGAGTATCCAAGGACCTGTTTGAAGTGCTTCCAGTATTGTCTGGGTTTTTTTTGTGAGGAGACCAGGTTAGCCCTTAAATTGCTGCCTTTGCTCTGTTGAATGGCTTTAAAATAGCTCCTTTGATTTTTAATTTAAAAACTGAGTAATGATGTTCAGAAAGTTAAGAAGTATTTCTGGCCCATATTGTTGAGCTGCAATAATACATGGTCATGTGATCACATCTGCCCAATCTCAGATCTTCATTTCTCGTACCCATTTTATAATCTGCAGCATCTACAGTTTGGATGCTATATGTGGAGTGTTCTTCCTTACGGCTGCAGTGGGTGTAGCCCTGCAGACATCTTGTAAGCACAGCAGAATAAAAGGGAGCTTACCAGATACTAGCCTGACTTTTAAATAGTGGAGATGGACATTAATCACTGCATGTCCACCACACTATTTTGGAACATGGTACTGTCCGTCATGTCCAACATGGCTGTCAGTGCTCACTGAGCATGCACGGGTCATCATGCATGTGAAAGGAACTCAGGCAGGCATCTTTTTTTTTGTTACTTCTTGGGCTGTTTCCTCCTTTTGCACACCCGTGCAAGTACACTTGTTTGAAACCTGCATTCAGAGTGGGTATGCTCAGAAGTTGTAGCATCATAAATGAGCAAGAGGAAGGCCTGAAGAACTGTTTTTAATTTGACTGGGGGTAATGTGGTGATGAGTGTGCACAATGGCAGCAGCAGCGATCAGCAGGTGTGGACTATAGTGCTGGGATAGTGAACTGGGCATGGCGTGTGTGGCCAGTTGCAAAGACACGGAGTGGTACTGGCATTCGGCATTGTGTCTCAGTGTTTAACATCTTTTATTCCAAGCTTTAGCTATTTCATGTAGATGTTCAGTCTTTCGACTGTGCAGTGCATTCCATTTTGTGACAGTGGTTCACTAGTTAAAAGTGTTCAGATTAGCTGATTTTGTTGCCAAGCTTCTGTTGCAAGTTGCACGTTTAGAATCCAAGCTATAAGTAAGAATATATCTCTGCTAGTTTTCTTAGTGATTTGTCTGCACTGTTTTACAATAGCAACCACTTCGGTATACTGGAACGTGTGTGCATTCAGTGTATGTGCCCTATGAACTAGTACATTATTTTACAGTTGCACTTCATGAAAGGAAACAGTATTAGAGGGTGACTGCTGTTAGATTTCTTGAATGAATATCATTCTGTACTCTGGTTACACCTTGAATTGACCAAATAAATAGCAAATATTACAGAAATACATAGATCTGGCTGTATTATATATACTTGGGGTCCACAACTGCCATGTGCCATCTCTTCATTTGGGGCCTCTCCCTTGCCACTCTGTTGTGTCTGTTGCCACATTTGGATTAAGCACTGTGCCCTTTCTCACCTGATCCAGTCTTTTTTTTCACAGTAGGTGTTATCCTATGGTGGGGGTGGTGAGGGATTTCACAGGGTGGGAGTCAGCAGATGGGTGGTGCAAAAAGATGTGATTATTGGGATGGTTGGGCATCTGTAGATGGGGGATCAGGGAAGTTATTAGTGAGACAGGGTAGGTGACAGTAGATGGGTGGAATCAGAGATGTGACTAGAATTGGGTGGGTGTCTGTCTGCAAATGGGTGGGGTGAAGATGGGATTCCTAGGACTGGGTAGGTGTCACCAGACTGGGGGGCAGTGATGTGATTAGTGGGGCAGCATGGGTGTCAGAAGATGGGTGGAGGGTAAGAATGTGATTACTGGGACAAGAGTGGATATCAGCAGATGAGTGGGTGTCAGGGATGTGATTAGTGGGACAGGATGGATGTCACCAGATTGGGAGGGGCAGTAATTTGATTAATAGGGATGGGTACATATCAGCAGATGGGTGGGGGTGAAGAATATGAAGAATGTGATCACTGAGACATAAAGGGTGTCAGCAAATGGGTGGGGATCGTGATTGTAATTATTGGGACAGGCTAGGTATCAGCCGATGGGGGTAAGGGATGTGATTATTGGGGCAGTCTGGGTCTCAGCAGTATGATTATTAGGACAGGGTGGGTGTCTTTTAGCAGATGGGAGCTGGGGAGATGCTATGGCAGGGAGAGGGACTGGAAATTCAGTACCATACTGCCACCCAGAGTTAGGGAAATGAGTTTAATGGGATTCTGTAAAGCAACAAAAAATGGAAGACATAGCAAAAGATTGCACAGAATTGAGTTAGAAATGCAAACTAAGAAAGAGGTGTCAGTCACAGTCTCTCATTTCCCTCTCTTCTTCAGGTTATATTCTTGCTAGTATGGAGGGTGATTATTGGAAGCATGGGAGGAAGGAATGTTCCTTTTTATGGCTGTGGTCGAAGCCTACAGTCATTTTGTGATTGATCTGTTGCTCCTAAAAGGGCCAATCGTGGCACCTCCCATTGGACATTTGGAAGTATCCTTCCGAATGTCTAATGAAACTTGTAACACTCCACCATGATCAGCCGCAGTGGAGTAACAGCTGCACTATTTTGGCTGTTACTGCCATATTTCTGGTGCTGCCATCTTGTGCACTGCAGCTATGCATGTGTGAATGTTGCACATGCACAGTTCCATCGCATCTGCCATCTTGTGGATGGCACTCTTCATGCACTCTCCCACTGCTCCTGCCCTCCCCTCTCCATCCATTCCCTGTCAGCACTAGTGGGTATTGAAACCCTCTCTCTCTCTCTCTCTCCCACTGCTGCAGTTCTCCCCGCTTCCTCCATTTCCTGTTCCTGTGCTGACATCGGGGTGCCCAATCCCTGTGTCAGCATCATGTACCCCTCCAACTCATGTGACACACTGGGAGCTCACCTGGGTGTGTGCCCAATTTTTTTTAATTCATTCCCCCCCTCACCAACATTGGGATGCCCAATCCTCTTGTCGGCATCATGTCCATCCATACCCGCTCATGTGGCACACTGGGAGCCCACCGCAGTGTGCCCAAATTTGTTTGTTTCCCTGTAAATAAAGAAAATAGTCCCCTGTATTTTTTTACCTGTAAGAAAGAAAACGGTCCTTCATTGTCACCCAAGTCCCCATCCCCACCCTTCTACTGAGCACTCTACTCCCCACCCCCACCCCACCCTTACTCCATACTTACCTCCAGAGGTCAGCACTGTCATCTTCTCTGGACTGAGACATGTCTGCACTCTTCAAAGCTGAACTGCAAACTGAAGAATCAAAGGTAAGCATTGTATAATGGCACTCAGTGGGGTCTTCAACTTATCTTGACATATCCATTTTTGGGAATATTGGCCCCAAATTTTCAACATGAGGTTCTTGGAACCCCACCTTATGAACACTGTCACTGTCATTTAGTCACTCTGTCCTGAAAGGATATTTCATGGTCACTGTGTGGAATCACCTTTTGGGACCAATTAACAAAACAACAGTGCCACTGTTCTTGAGGTGGGGTCCCAAAAAGCGAATGGTGCAAATTTGGTGAAACAATTCCTAAAAATGACTGTGTTATGACCGTGCATTGCGCAGTTTGTACGCATGCTCCTAACTTCGCCAATGTTTTATATTTTCACTCCAGATTTTCAACATTGCCATTATTGCACACCTCCTTATTTCCAGTAGAGCTGACATTTTTCATATCCTGCCCAAAATGTGTTTATGCACCTGTGGCACAGAACAGCATGGTCACTCTGCAAAATCACCTTTTGGGACAAAGTGTACGAAATGACATTTGAACTTTTCATGAGATGGAGTCCTAAAAAGGCCATGTTGAAAATTTGGTGAAACAACTCCAAAAAAATGGCGGAGTTACACCGGCTGTTCCAAATTTTCTATGCACAGGTGCAACTTTGGTCATTTAGCAGCTCTCCAGAGCTGTATTGGCTCTGGCTAGAGTTTGTTTTACTGGTCACAGCTGGGGGGAGTAGGGTGTGATGGGTTCTATGAGGGTGTCGGAATGGTTTAATTTTTTGTGGAATTTGGTTTTATGAGAGAGGGAGAAGGTTTTTTTCTCTGTTTTACTGCCCAGAGGGATGGGAGAAGGACGTGGGATGGATGAGTAACTCTTCCCTCCATAAGTGGGGCTTAACTGGCTCCATAGAGCCCATCAGCCAACCACCTAAATGTTGCACTTCAAATGGGTTTTCCTGAGTAATGTAGTACAGTCATAAAAACTGAAATCATCATCCTAATGGGATGGACATGCCAGCTACTTGGATTTAGCAGCTGGCTTATGGCTTTGGAAACAGAGCTGGGTGTTGGACAAGCACTGCCAGTGTTAGCATGCTTCAGCCTGGTCTTGACATAGCCCTAGAGCAGGGTGAAAATGTCTGGCAGTGCTATGGGATCAGTCTGTTATCTTACTGCTGTTTTATCTTTTATGAAATAAAGTTACAACATTTGTCACAGCTTAAGAGAACTGGAATTACTTCAAAGGAGTATGCTGAGATAAGTTCTCTGACTGTTTTGTATGCTTCATTCTGGGGTAAGTGGCATTGAGGCTTCGCCTCCACAGCAACCCCTATGGAGACATGGTAGCTTTCTGTTACAAAGGGGCATTCTAGGTGTGTGTATTGTTACTACATGACTATCCATTTCAGCAGGCTTGTGGGAAAGACAGGTGGCATGGGAAGTGGCAGAATGTGGTGGGGATGACAAAATCCTATTTCAGGCTGGTGAGCTCTGTTTTTGTCTTAGTGGCAGCAGGTGGTGATGGGGGGATCCATTAGTGGGCAGTGCAATGACAGTGCTAATGGCATTGAAGTGGCAGCCACTGGTGAGCTAGATGAAGAGCTTCCCATTTCTGTACCTGATGTCCACATCAGAGGTGTGTGTGTAGTCTAGCACTTTGCTGTATTCTGTGACCATAAATGTTTGACAAAGCAAAACATTAATTTTATATGGAGTTCTGCAGTTCAGAGACAGACTTTTTGTGCACATATGCGACCTTAGCCCAAAGGAGGCATTCAGTAGCCCATTGGCCCATACAGGCAATATTACATTTATTATAGATTGAGGGAGTGCTCCCAACCAATCGGAGTGCTCCTTTCCCCTGCACATAAGGCACTCTTATTCTGTGAAGAGTGTCTCATGCGCAGATGTCCTGGAAGAGGGCATGTTCTGGGAACAGTTTTTTTAATATATTATTGACTCACCTTATCAACATTATATTATTATAAACTTCCTTATCATTACTGTTGTTGAAAGGAGTGAGTTTCATTTGCCTTCAGCTTGTTAGAACGGCTCAGTTTTGCTTCACTGTTCTTGCTCAACTGAAGGCTCATGAAACCACTCGTTTTCAGCAACGAGTGGCTCCGGGGGACATATTAATACATAATAAGGCTACCCAGGTTGCTGCAGGGTAATCCTGACTCACTCCCCACCACTTTGTTTTCATTATTTATTTGTACCTGTATCTCATTTCCTTTCTCAGTTTATTTCTTTATTTGACGTTTCTCACTTTTACTTCAAACTGTACCTTTTCTTTGAAAAATACCTTTTGCTTAAATATCTGCTCATCGTGCAGCTCTTGTACCTCTGTAACTCTTGTCTGTCTACTCTCAGCACTATTTTTTCCTCATACTAACACATTTCTTCCTTTATTTCTACAGGCCTGAAAGACTGAGATCCCAATCTGAAGGGACAGCACATATAAGTATTCTTTTATGTTTAACATTTCCATCTGTTCTGTATAGTTCATAAAGAACTACAGGTCCTTTGTGACCCCATTGCTATTCTTATTTTACAGGTATGATTCAACGTCACCTCGAGTACTTCATCCCAGGCTCATCAGGACCCAGGTACGTGATCTACCTATTATTTATGCTTGGTGGGTTAGCTGTAATGGTGCAGTCACAAATGTTACACAGTGTCAACTTTTAATTATTTTTATGTTGGCTCGCCTGTGCATGCCAGCTAACATCTTGTGGTAGTAGCAGATTTGGAGGTGCGGTCACTGTGGGTGAGTACAGGGCATGCATCAGTAGGTGTGTCCCTCATTCCCCAATAAGTGAGCATGCAGGCAATGAGACCAGCAATACGTAAAGTGGCCATCACATCTAACAAAAGTGCCGCTGCAATGACAGGCAAGCTTGTCATGCAATGGCACAATAATATGCCTCTTGATGTGCCTTTACTGGTGAAGTTTTTTCGCTAAATATGGTGGCATTGACTGCTGCCGCTGTCTTCAGGGGTGCCCAATCCCCCTGGTGGCATGCCCCCACCCACTTCATTTGCCGATGGGGAAGCCCATTCCCTGTTGGCATAATGCCCCCTTCCCATTTCAAGTGTGTGCTGAGGGGGTGCCAAATCCCCCTTGGCATCATGCACCCCCAACAGTCTTTCTTTGCCAATGAGGGGGCTCAATCCCAATTGGCTCCAGTCTCCTCTTCCCAGTTCAATTTGCCAATGGGGGAGTCTACACCCCATTGACATAATGCCCCCCCCATTTGTTGTGTGCCGAGGGGGGTGCCCAGTCCCCCTTGGCTCTTGCCTCCCCTTCAAGGGTGAGATATTGTTGATGGGGGACCTGAATATGCCAGATGTTAACTGGAGCATCTTTGCTGCTGCCACATCCAAGTGTGGGGTCATTCTCAATGGTTCTCAAAAGAGGTGGTGGGGAAGGTTAGGTAGAAAAAGATAGCATTCAGGAAGTGTAAGGGAACACAGAAGGAGCAGGACAGAGAACTGTATCAGTTAAAGCAGAATGAAGCTGGGAAGGCAATCAGAATAGCAAATGCCCAAATCGAGGAAAAGATGGCCAACTCGGTTAAGAAAGGGGATAAAACATTTTATAGGTACATTAGGAAGCAAAGAAAGGCCAATGGAGGGATAGTGAGCCTTAATAAAGGAGAGGGGAGGTGGGCAGATAGGGAGAGTGAAAACACAGTGACACTGAACTAATACTTCTGCTCAGTATTCACAAAAGAAGAGGGGGGTACCTAATCCAATCAATAGAAGCACTCTGGATAGGGGGGCCGATACCAGTCCTTTCACAGAAAAAAAGGTTCTGAAAGAACTCCTAAAACTGAAGGTGAACAAAGCAATGGGGCTTGATGGGATTCACCTCAGAATTATAAAAGAACTAAAAGGGAACTTGTTACTCAACTGACTACCCTTTTTAACAAATCATGGGAGGATGATGTGGTACCTAAGGAATGGAGGAGGACAGATGTGATTCCTCTTCACAAAAGTGGGAGCAAAGCAGAGGCAGGAAACTAGACCTGTTAGCTTGACCTCAATGGTAGGGAAAATGATGGAATCACTTGTGAAAGAAAGAATTGTTGAGTACCTAGAGGCCAGTGGGGCACATGACTCAAGGCAGCATGGATTCACAGTGGGAAGGTCATGCCAGATGAATCTAATAGACTTCTTTGACTGGATGACCAAAGTAGTAGACCAAGGAGGGGCTGTGGACATGGCCTACCTAGACTTTAGCAAGGCAGTTGACACAGTCCCACACAAAAGATTAATAAACAAATTAGCCAGCCTGGAAGTGGGTCCCAGGGTGGTAGCCAGGGTAAAAAATTGGCTGGACAACAAGACACAGAGGGTAATAGTAAGCGGAGTCCACTTTGAAGAAATGGAGGTTACTAGCTAGGTACCGCAGTTTTCAGTACTGGTTCTGGTCCTTTTTAATGTCTTTATAAGTGGCATTGCAGAGGAACTAGAAGGAAAAATATACCTCTTTGTAGTTGACACAAAGATCTGCAACAGGGTTGATACACAAGGGTGTGTGGAAAGGATAAGAAGGGACTTGGCAAGATTGGAGGAATGGTCAAAAGTATGGCAGCTTAGATTCAATGCAAAGAAGTACAATGTAATGCACCTGGGAAACAAAATCCCAGTGGAAGAGTACACAATGGGGGGGTGGTATTAACAACAAAAATGGAAAGGGACATCAGGGTAGTCATATCAGATGGCCTAAAGGTAAGTAAGCAAGCAAGGTAAGAAGGCAGTAAGGATGGCTGGGGGATGCTAGGATGTATAGGGAGAGGCATCACCAGTCGAAAACAGGAAGTTGTTTTCCCTCTGTACAGACAATTGGTGAGACCCCATCTGGAGTACTGCATACAGTTCTGGAGAACCCATCTCCACAAGGACGTAGACAAGATGGAGGCAGTCCAGAGGAGGGCAACTAAAATGGTGCAGAGTCTGCACCAGAAGCCATATGAAGAGAGACTAAAGGAGCTAAATATGTATACCCTTGAGGAAAGGGGGGGGGGACATGATAGAAATGTTCAAGTAGCTCAAGGGAATCAACAAAGTCCAAGAGGGTAGCATCTTTCAGAAAAAGAGATGTGCAAGAACAAGGTGAAACAATTTGAAGATAGAGGGGGGATGGCTCAGGGGCAATGTGAGGAAATATTTTTTCACAGAAAGAGTGGTGGACGCATAGAACAGCCTTCCTGGGACAGTCATAAGGCAATTCAGGTGGGGGTAGGAAGAAAAAGGCTGTTGGTTA
Organism: Neoceratodus forsteri; assembly: GCA_016271365.2. Lineage (NCBI taxonomy): Eukaryota > Metazoa > Chordata > Ceratodontiformes > Ceratodontidae > Neoceratodus > Neoceratodus forsteri. The sequence goes on from CM057452.1 coordinate 1,411,001,367, forward strand.
ACTAGGATCTGCTGCTTATCCAATAGGTAGGGAAATGAGCAGACTATGTGGGCCAAGTGGTCCTTATCTGCCTTCAAAGTCTATGTTTCTATTCAGTTTCAAAGCTGCAGCTGAACAGGCATGATTTTAATTTTGGGGTGCCCTCTGAAAACAGGGAGTCCCAACCTGCTATGCAGAATTGCAGCCCCAAAGAAATCTTTAAATCTTGAATATTAAAATCTTCAGAGTTGAGAAAAGTAGCTCTGTCCTCGTTTGAACAGCACACTGCAGATGTTTACTTCCAAAAATAGAAAATTTACTATTTTATTTAGTGTATTTTGATGTGTTAGTAATTACTGTCCACTTTCACAATAAAATATTTGGTAATGCTATAAAACAAGTGGATTTCTACCTTTAATTTTTACACTGCTAGTGAAAAATAATTCTGATATTGTGATGTCAGAAACTTCCAGCTAATTAAGAGCTCAATGTATTTCAATAGAAAAAATTTTCAAAAGAAATTTTAATTATTTCATCAACACACTTTGCTTTTTATATGTTTGCACTATCATGCTCCATCTGTATGATTTTAGGTTTTTAAAACCAATAATTAGCTTCTCTTTTCTTCTTTTCAAGTAAAATCTGGTTATGAAGAAAATGCCACCTGCTAAGTTATAACAAAATACTACATGTTATAAAAAATCACATATTTCTATTAAATATATAATATTTTGGTGGCAAGAAGTGTTATTTCTCCATAAAAATCTGAAAACAGATTTGTAGTCTCCCATTGTAATACACAGGTAGCCTTGCCAGTAAGTAGTTTCTGACGTCATAACACAAGAATTCCATTTGATTCTTTTTGTGTTTGCTTGTGCATGTGCAAGAAACACCTTGCTTCAGTAGCTTGTGGTGAAGGCGGGGCAGTGTTGTGGAGAACCACAGCAGTCCATTTTGGGGCTGGTCTCTACCGCGCCAATAGAGGAACACACTACCGATGACAGCAGTTAATGAGCATACCACTATGCTCAAAGAAATTGACTGCTACAATCAGGGAGCGCCCCGTCACTATACAATCAGCTGTTTGTGGGGCAGTCCCTGACTGCAGCAGTCAATTACAGCTGGATTGTCTGGTGTCACCTTTCAATAAACATGGCAATGGCTTCTCTGTCAGCCTCTCACAGCCTCCAGGAAGCCGACAGACAGTCGCCACCTCTCACAGTCCCTGGTGAAGCCAACGGGGGTGCCCAATCCCCCTGTCAGCATGCCCCCTTTCCAGTTATTTATTTTTTTTTTTTTTAAGTCTTTGGTAACTGGGTAAGGCCCACTAGGCACACATGCCTGTTTTCAGGGGTGACCTGGGAGCACAGGGCAGTTAAGTGACTTTCTCAGACTCACACAGTATACAAGTGGAGGTTGTGAGAATCAAACTCAGGTTTGGACTGCTGGATGTAGCAAGCTCGTTCACACCTCGTTCCTCTAACCTCTAGACTATACTGCCAATTTGCCAACGGGGTAGCCCAATCCCCGTCAGCATGATGTGCCACTCCCCCCTATTTGTTGTGTGCCAAAAGGGTGCCCAATCCCCCTTGGCTGATGCACTTTCCCCCCCAAGCACTATTGTGGCGATAGGGGTGCCCAATCCCTGTTGGCTCCTCCCCCAAACAAACTTCCAGGTAGCATGCTGGGAGCCTACCCCAGCATGCCAAAAGTCCCGCGTCATCTTTAAAAAAAAAAAAAACTAAAAAAGAAAACGGTGCCTTGTTGAGTCTCTTGCCCCTTCCCCCAGCCCACACCTGCCCTCTGCGTACCCCACCTCCGCACACCCCCCTCACCCCGTATTTACCTCTGGAGCCTGGCATGATAATCTTTGGTGAACCAGGAACACGTCTGCACTCTTCAAAGCCGACCGCAAACTGAAGGAATGCCAGTAAGCTGTATAATGGCATAAATGTTTTTTTTTCAACTTATGTAGATATCGTGCCCATTTTTTCAACTTTTGGCACCAACTTTCCGACATGGGGTTCTTGGGACCCCCCCCTTATGAATTCAGTCATTGTCATGGTATTATTCAGTCCCAAAAGGTGATTTCACGGTCACTGTGCAGAATCACCTTTTGGGACTGATGAATAAAATGACAGTGTCACTGTTCATGAGGTGGGATCTCAAAAAGTCTATGTTGCAAATTTAGTGAAAAAATTCCAGAAAATGACTGTGTTATGACTGTGCATTGTGCAATTTCCATGCACATTTGTAACTTCATGAATTTGTAATATTTTCACTCCAGATTTTCCATGTTGGCATTTTTTCACACCTCCTTATGAACAGTACAGCTGTCATTTTTCACATCCTGGCTGAAATTTGTTTTCTCACGTCCTGCACAGAATTGCACCGTCACTGTGGGAAATCAGTGTTCAGGACAGATTAAGAAAATCACAGTGACACTGTTCATAAGTAGAGGGTCCTAAAATGCCTATGCTGAAAATTTGGTGAAAAATTCCAAAAAATGACCATGTTACGGGCGTGCATTGTGCATTTTCTATGCACACTCGTATCTTCGTGAATTTTTCATATTTTCACTCCAGATTTTCAACAGTGCCATTTTTCCACACCTCCTCATGAACAGTACAACTGACATTTTTTGCATCCTGCCCAAAATGTGTTTCCACACCTGTGGCACCAAATGGCGTAGTTGCTGTGTGAAATCACCTTTCAGGATTGAGTAATGAAATAATAATGCCACTGTTCATGAGGTGGGGTCCCAAAAAGCCCATTTTGAAAATTTGGAGTGAAAATACCAACAAATGCCTGTAGCATTAAGGTTTCCAACCATGACGCCCACCCTGTAGACAGTGACTGGTGTCAGGGGTGTGACTTGGGTTCATTGGCCGTAATGCTCATGGCATTTTACCCCCTCCCCCATAGCCACTGACAGGCATCAAGGTGTGCCTTGGGGTCTTCTGCCCTAAAGTTCACCCATTCTCTTATGCTGCATACATCTCAGCTTATTTCCTTATGAAATGGGTTAAGCATAAGGGCCAAAGACTCCAAAGCACACCGTGACACCTGTCGGTGTCTGCAGGGTGGGGTGAGGTGGAATGGCATAAGAGTTATGGCTGATGACCCAAAGGCACACCCCCAATGCCTTTCAGTCTCTGCATGGTAGGGATGGGGGTTGGTGTTAGTTCAATACTGCCATTCCTATTATGCATCTCTCTTACTCCTGCACTAACAATGCCAATGCCAGCAAGCAAACATTCGACATTGACAAATGCTTGTTTCGCTAGCAGTTGGCAGAATGCAATTAAAATGATGAAAAAGTAAGTAAAGAAACAAATAGAAGCAAACTGATTGACTGCAGAGGCATTTACAGGCCCTAAATCTTCATTCTTTAAGATGCACACACTTACTAAGCACTTGCTCTTTAATGGGGGAATTGCTGTTAGTACATGAAATCCTCAGGTGCCTAACATTCTAAAGCTTGGGCTGTGCCATTCCCCTGGTAGGGGTGCATCATACCTGGTTGTTATAATTACCCATGGACAATGTGGAGCACTACAGAAATAAAATTTGTTGAAACATATAATTTCCCAGCAGATAAGGATCACTTGGCCCACCAAGCCTGCCAAGTTTTCCCACCGCAGATCCTACTTAATGTCTATCCCATTCACCCAGTTCCCCCTTCCCTTTCACTGTGATTCCCTTATACCTATCCCATGCATTCTTGAACCCCACCATTGTTTTTGCTTTCACCATCTCTGCTGGAAGACTGTTTCAGGAATTCACTACTCATTCTGTGAAGAAATACTTTCTCACATCTCTCCTGAATCTACCCTCCCAGCTTCTCATCATGCCCCCTTGTCCTTGAGCACCTTTTTTCTGAAACATACTTCCCTCCCATACCTTCTTGACCCTTGTGAGATATTTAAAAGTCTCTATCATATCCCCCTTTCCTTCTCTAAGTCTTTCCTCAAAGGGTTTCTGATGCAAATCCTGCACCATTTTAGTTGCCCTCCTCTGGACTGCTTCCACTCTCTCTATATCCTTCCAGAGACGTGGATCTCCAGAACTGGACACAATACTCTAGGTGGGGTCTTACTAGTGATCAATACAGAGGTAATATCACCTCCCTCTTTCTGCTGCTGATACCCTTCTCTATGCTCCCCAGTATCCTGCTAGCCCTCCCAACTGCCTTGTCGTCCTGCCTGGCCACCTTCAGGTCATCCATAATAATCCCCTCTAGGTATTTTTTTCTGCTAGGTGGTTGTCAGTACCAGTCCTCCCATTTTGTACTCTGCCCCTGAGTTTCTGTGCCTCAAGTGCATTACTTTCCACTTTTTGCATTGAAACCCAGCTTGACCACTCCTCAAGTTTTTTCAGGTATCTTCTCATCTTTTCCACCACAGAGTGTCTATTCTACTGCAGATTTTGGTGTTATATGCAAAGAGGCAGACCTTTCCTTCCAGCTCCTCTGGAATGTCACTTATAAATACATTAAAGATAAGGACTGTTTGGCCAATGTAGTGTGCCCATTTGTTCCCTGGCTATCTTGTCATTGTAGACCCTTTCTGATGTTTGGCTACTTCTGCCCCCTGACATCCCTACCAAATTTCATTATGCTTATCCAGTGCATGCTTGAGACCCACCGTTGTTTTTGCCCATACTACCTCTGCTCTAAGACTGGTGCAGACATCCACCACCCTTTCAGTGAAGAAGTGTATCCTCACATCCCTCCTAAATTTACTCCTTCCACCTTCATTGCATGCCTCCTAGTTCTCGTGCACCTTCTCTTCCAGATAATGTTCCTCTCCATTACCTTATTTACCCCGTGAGATATTTATAGGAATCTATACTCACTTCCAGGTTGTTCAAATTGAGACCCCTCAGTCTGTCCTCATAAGGCTTCTGATGCAGCATCTGAACCATTTCAGGCACCCTCCTCTCGACAGCCTCCACCCTGTCTATGTCCTTCCTAAGATGTGGTTTTCAGAGCTGGACAAAGTACCGTAAGAAAGCTCTCACCAATGATCTATACAGTGGTTACACCACCTTACTCCTTCTGGTTCTGATAACCCTCCCAATACATCCAAGCATCCTGCAGGCCTTACCTACTGCCTTGTTGCATTGCCTCACCACCTTGAGGTCATCCAATATGATTACTCCATTGTCCATTTCTTGTTTTGTAGCTGTCAAAACATCTTCTCCCATTTTATTATCCACTTGGATGTTTGTGCCCTAGGTGCATGGTTTTGCAATTGTTCACATTGAAACCCAGCTTCCTTACCTTTGACCACTCCTCTAGTATTCTCATGTCTCTGTTCATTTTCCTCACCCCCTCTGGAGTTTCTACCCTATTGCAGATTTTGTTGTCATCTGCAAAGAAGCATACCTTCCCTTCCAGCTCTTCTGCAATGTCACTTATAAAGACATTAAAGAGGATGTCCCAGTATTGAGCCCTGAGGTGCACTGCCAATCACTCTCCTCTCCCCTGAGTGAGTTCCATTTACGTAACACAGACACATAGAAACATAGAATGTGTTGGCAGGAAAGGACTGGGTGGCCCATCTAGTCTGCTCTATTTCCTTGCCTAATACTACAACCTAAACCCTATTTTATCACAGATATCAATTCCTCCCTCCTCCCTTACCTCTACTTAATATACTTATATGTCTACCCAATGCATGCTTGAAGCTTCCAACTGTCTTTGCCCCTACCACCTCTTCTGGTAGGCTGTTCCAGGCATCCACCACCTTTCTGTGAAGAGGTATTTCCTCACATCCCTCTTAAATGTCTCCCCCCCAAGCTTCATAACATGCCTCCTGTACTAGTGCTCCTCCTCCTGTGAAAGAGACTCCCTTCCTACACCTTGTTCACCCCCATGGGTACTTATAGGTCCCAATCATGTCCCCTTTCTCTCTTCTCTCTCCTCCAGGGAGTATATGTTGATCTCCCACAGTCTCTTATATACAACTTCTTGTGCAACTCCACTTCTACCCTGTCAATGTTCCTTTGGGGGTTCGACCTCCAGAGCTAGACACAGTACTCCAGACTGGTCTCAAAAGGGAAAAACTGAAACATCAGGCACACACAATGTATAGGTGTAGCCATATTTTATTAATTAAAGATGTGCATGCAAACACCAGGGAAACATACCCTTACATACATTCGCCCTACACAGCCTTCATCAGAAGGAGACTCTCAATTGCCAGAAGTACTCACCAATACTGGATCTTGTACTCACCAATGGGGACATAGTGTTTCAGATATCACAGTGGGTGGCCACCTGGGAACCAGTGATCACTGTCCAGTGGAGTTCAATATAAGAATTGTAGCAGAATCGAACTGCACAAAGGTGAGGGTCCTGGACTTTAGAAGGGAAAACTTTACAAAGATGGGGTATTGCCTTAGGATGCCATGGCAGGAGAAGAGGACCTGGGCTGAGTGGAGGAACAGAGGGCAAAACTAAAAGGGGCCATAGTGAAGGCAACAAACCTCTGTGAGGCAAGTAAGCAAAAGCAAAAGTAAACAGAGATCACTATGGTTGTCAAACAATGTAGCTGGAAAGGGAAGGGCAAAATAGTTAGCATTCATAAGGTATAAGGAGACACAGAGGGAGAAGGATAGGGAGGTGTATCAGGAGAAACAGAGGGAGGCAGGGAAAGCGGTCAGGAGCATAAAGGTGCAAACAGAGGAGGAAAATAACCCAGGCAGTAAAGAAAGGGGACAAGACATTTTTTAGGCATGTAAGCAAAAGGAGAAATACTAAGAGAGGGATTGTAAGACTAAGGAAATGGGGGTATGTGAAAGGAGACCTAGAAAAATCAGATGTCCTGAACAAATACTTTTATTCAGTGTTCCCAGAGGGAGGGGACAGTGAGGGACCACAGAAAAGGGACAGGAGCAGTGAAGGAAGGGAGGTGGACACTAGTTAATTTACAGAGCAGAGAGTCCTGAAGAACTTACAAATCTGAGGGTGGACAAGGCAATGGGGCCAGATGGGATACATCCAAGGATATTGAAGGAGCTCAGAGAGGTGCTGGCTGCACCTCTGACAGTCCTGGTTCAGCCATTCACTGGTGATGGGAGTGGTTCTGGAGGATTGGAGGAGGGCAGATGTAGTCCCACTTCACAAATGTGGTAGCAGGGAGGAGGCTGGCAATTACAGGCCAGTCAGCCGGACTCTGGTGGTGGGTAAATTAATGGAATCATTACTGAAGGAAAGGACTGTAGAATGTCTTAAATCCAGTGGCTTGCAGGATCCAAGCCAGCACGGCTTCACAGCATGGAGTTCATGTTAAACAAATCTGATAGATTTCTTTGACTTGATGACCAGGGAATTAGATCCGGGTGGAGCAGTGGATGTGGCCTACCTAGATTTCAGTAAGACTTTCAACACTTTTCCACCCAGGATACTCATAAACAAGTTGAGCCTCCTGGAAGTAGTTCCAAAGGTGGTAAACTGGGTAAGTAATTGGTTGGGAGATAGGCAACAGAGGGTGGTGGTAAATGGAGTTCACTCAGAAGAAGGGAGGGTGACCAGCTGGGTGCCATGAGGATCAGTACTGGGACTGGTCCTCTTTAATGTCTTTATTAGCAACATTGCAGAGGGTCTAGAAGGGAAGGTATGCCTTTTTGCAGATGGCACAAATATCTGCAATAGGGTAGACACAACGGGGGGTGAAAAAAGTGAGTACAGATCTAAGAAAGCTTGAGGAGTGGTCAAACTACCTGAAAGAGCTTCTGATTCCTTACAGCCCTGTACGACAGCTCCGTTCGTCTAACGAGGGGTTGCTGGAGGTTCTGAGGGTTACTTTAAAATCCTCTGGGGCTCGGGCTTGTGTGTTTATAGCCCCAACCCTCTGCAATTCTCCACCTCGACGGCTTTGGGAATGCACAACCGTGGAGTCTTTTAAGTGGGAACTCAAGACCCATTTGTGGAGCCAGGCTTTTATGGCTTGAGGTTGATGTGATTACTGATTTTGTATGTGTATTTTTTGATTTTATTATTCATTTGTACAGCGCCTTGGTGCTTGAAAGGTGCTTAATAAATATAGTTTTATTATTATTATTATAGTGTGGCAAATAAGTTTCAATAAGACATGCAAAATTATGCACTTGAGGCTCAAAAACCCAGGGGCAGAGCATAAGAGACCTGGGGGTAATTATATCTGATGACCTAAAGGTGGCCAAGCAGTGTGACAAGGCAGTGGGGGGAGCTAGTGGGATGCTAGGGTTCATCGGGTGGGGTATCATCAGCAGAAAGACTGAGGTGGTATTACCGCTGTATAAATCTTTGGTGAGACCTCACCTAGAGTACTGTAGTTCTGGAGACTACATCTCTGGAAGGACATAGACAGAGTAGAGGCAGTCCAGAGAAGGGAAACTGAATTGGTGCAGGGCCTGCTACAAAAGCCCTGTAAGGAGAGACTAAAGGACCTCAATATGTACACCCTGGAGGAAAGTAAGGGGGAAATATGACCAAGACTTTCAAATATCTCATGGGTATAAATAGTGTACAACAGGGAAGCATTTTTCAGATAAAAAGATGCTCAAGGACAAGGGGTCATGCTGTGAAGCTGGGGGGTAGTTTAGGGGAACCGTGAGGAAGTACTACTTCACAGAAAGAGTGGTGGATGCTTGGAACAGCCTCCCAGCTTAGGTGGTCAGGGCAAAAACTGTAATGGGATTAAAGAACACATGGGACAAGCATAAGGAACCATAGTGGTTAGGAAAGGGAGGGTAAAGATGGAGACGGAGACCAAGTAGGGTCTGCAGTATTACAGCAGGCAGGGAAAATGTGCAACATATGTGGGCCTAATGATCCCTATCTGCTATCAAATTCTATGTTTCTATGATTAATTTGTACTCTTCTCCATTGAACCAAATTAATGTGATTACATGCAAACAGCAAAAAAAAATGTGCCAAACCCAATATGCGTTAAACACAGTGACTTTTTAAAATCATTTGGTGATCCTACAAGCCCAGTCTGTAAAAGATTCCCATACAGCTATGACTTTCAAAATCATACTTCTTGCCACAGCACAATTCCCCATTACATTCAACTACCATTAACTTAACACAAAGGCACTATGATAGGGGGGTTGCCAGGATTTAAGGGTGAACCTTTAAATATTTCTGCAGCAATATGTTGTATGCACCTGATTTTTCATTTTTGCATATGGATTTGGTACTGTCTGAGCATTGCCTTTATTAGGCACCCAATGCACCATGTTTCTATTTTTGAGATTGTTCCTCTCCTTGTTTGTTTTTTGCAGTCGCACTAAGCTGTGAGCGGTGCAATCAGATTTTGACTTAACACAGTGGATCTCTGCTTGTCAGTCCAGAGTGAACGGGTCCTGTTTCTAAAGTCAGGAGACTTTTTTTTCTTTTGAATTACAAATTTATCAGGCAGCTAAGCCCTTGCTCAGATAGCCATCAGCAGAACCCAGCTTGGTGAATGGTAGGAAGAGGAGGAGAGTTTCATTTATTTATTTTATTTATTTATTTTATTTATTTGTGAAATCAGTTTACAACCTTTGAGCCAGAGGCTCGTTTCCAAAGGTACCTCGTCACATTAAAGACATACATAGAGTTTTAGGTTACATAGCATAGGTTTGCAAAACAATAGGCGTTCAACAGAGGCGCCACGTCACTATGAGGTCAGACAAAATACATTTAGGTTACAATCTGGAGATGCAGTTGATACTGAATTAAATGCATTCCAAGCCCAGGGGAATGAGGAGTGAAGTTCTTTTATTCATGGTCTGTGTGCAGATGATGACTCAACCTCAGATAACCAATAGGAACTTTGATTATCTGATTTATTTAAAAAAATGGAAAAATTAAAAATCCAAGACACTAATGCTTGGTTTGATGGTGCTACCCTCCCCGAATATTTAAAGAAGAACAGGATCCCATGGGGCTATGAGTAGAAAAGACACCATCCAGTCGCAACCTTGATTGACACGTGAGAATAAGATGGGAAACAGCATTAGAACTTGTTCTTTAGAATTGGTGTGTATTTTAATAGAACAAGGCAAAAGGACACATGAAATTGCCAAGAATGCTATTAAAGAAGTGAATGAAGAACTGGCAGCTTTTCAAACACAAACAAATTGTCAACAGATATATATAAATCTACCACAGAAGTGATGAATGAACATGAGGCTGAAGTCTGAGAAATAAAAAAAGTCCAAGTTCTTAAGAGATAAATTGGACTATGAACAAGTGGGAGTCTTTTCTTTGAAGAAACGGATAAATGTGGTCGGATGGAGGGGTTCACAATCTTGCAGTCATTTTCAGAGGAGTAGCAGCATGTATAATGGTAAGAATAAGAAACATCACACACACACGCATGCATGCACACAGACACACACTGGATCAAAATGCAGAGAACACCAAAAAGGGTCAGCAACTAATAATCAGAGGTGCAGGAAAAGGCCAAGTAAAAGAAAAAATGTTGGGGGCAAAGCAGTGATGACCAGGAGATAAGCCAACATGCAATAACTATGTCACCAGTTTTGAATATCTCCAGCCAGCCATTAACAGCAACTCAGATAAAAGTTGCAAGTAAGGGGTTATCTTTTGTTCCTGATAAGATGATGGATAAGTTTCAGACAGAAACTGATTTATTTAAATTATGTAGAAAAATTGATCAAAAATATAATTTTAAGGGTGTGGACATTGTCCAAGAACAAGTTCAAGAACCATTACAACAGCTGGATATAGTTGATAATTAACTGGATTGTCAAATACCTCTTACTCAATTGATAGATGTAGCATCTGAATTTGAGATGGGATGAGTTGATATTTCACTAACTGAACTGGTTCATGAAAGGTTATCACTTTCTGGAGATTCTGCACAAAATGAAGATGGTAGTGCTTATATGGATTTGACAAATTCTTTTGGGAGTGAGACAACATTAGGATTCATGAATTCAATTGACTCTGTTTATATGGTAGCTGACTAATAATGGCAATAATAGTGTTGTGGTGTCTGATAATGATCAATGGGGTTATAGTGAAGGGTATAATAGAGACTTCTTTCGGGGTATGGGTAGGTTAACAACTGATCCATCGGGCAATGATGGTGGGAGGATGGGTACAGCCCTACTGTGGGCATGTACACATTTTAAAACTAAAAGTAGGGAGTCAAGTGATGCAGCTGAGCTGATAGCAACTAGGCTCCAAAGGCTTTGCCTAAGGTGATCAAATTTGCAGTAATCTGCACACTGTTCCCCTTGCAGAAGGGTATATTTACATTTATTTTGCTGTCTCTCCCTTATCCATTATGGAGGAAGTTGAAACTACTGATTCTATTGCCCCCAGAAAGCATAAACACTTGGCCTCTCTGGGTAATTCACCAGATGCAATCAACAGGATGACCTACCTGTGCTACGAGCAGGAAACAGAGTCGTGCTTGCTTATGAGGGCATTGTTTAAAATTTAGGCATCCTGTCATGGAAGCTTTGGCCTCTGTCAAGACCTTGGTGAATTCCCTTGGGGTAAGAGTCTCAGAGGCTGAGACCAGGACCGGCAAGCTGGAAGACTGAACTCACCCCAATGAGAGATACTAGGCCCTTGTAGAGAAGGAGATGTGGTCCAGATGAGATAACTTTGATGATCAAAAGACTTGGAGCCACCATAGAAGGCTGAGAGCTTGGATTTCATTGACTTTTTGCAGAATCTCCTCTCTGAGTTGTTGAATCATTATTGGGATTCTCCCATTGAAATTGATAGGGCCCTCTGAGTCCCCTCAGACCCACCACCACTGAACCAAAATGCTCATCCGAGGGTCATTATCTTCCACTTGTTGCGGTACCAGAATCAGAGGTGTATCCTCAGTAAAGCTTGTACTTTTAAAGATCTGACTTGCCAAGGCTTGAAACTTTCCTTAAACACAATTTTCTTAAGTGGGTTATTGATAAGCAGAATTCTTTTGACTGAGTCTGGGATTTAGCAAGGGAGAAGAGTCTTAAATGTTATCTGGGGCCACCTGATACTCTCTGGGTGGTCATCGGGCAGACAACTGAATCTGAAACTAAGTTTAAAGTGATACAGTTTTTTTCTGTTTAGACCAGATTCCATTTGGGTCACAGTTGTAAGCTTTACCCTGCAAATAATCCAATTTCTCTTTAACTTTCTGTCCTTCTGTCTCCTTGCTGCTTGAATTTTTATACCCAACCCCCATCCCCCACCTCCAGCCTTTATTAAATACTCTCCCCCCCCTTGGCACCACTCCTAGCAATGTTCATCCTCCCCTCTCACTAATATTGCAACTCCTCTTAAGGATACAGAGTGCAGCTATTAGGCCTAATACTTGTCCTGTCTTCCCTTTAAACACATCTTCCTATTTACCATCTGCTTGCCTATCAGCTTTGCTTAGTGCCTGCTCTGCTATCTACTGTGCAGTTCCATACCTGGGCTTCCTCTCTTGCTACCCCGAGTAATTTTCAAGTTGCCTTGGTACCTCCTGCCCTAGCTAATAGCATCCTATCGTAACCTACATTTAATATCTTAAAGTAGATCCACTGTGCCTGATCGTGCTCCCAGTGAGCGGCGTGGCTAATCCTGCCAGCTGCCCGTACCTCCATCCTCCTGATGAACAGAACACCTTCAAATCTGGTTAAGTGTCCGGGCTAGCACTGTGCGGGATTGATAGGCGGCCACCTGCTGCCACCCTCCTCTAATTGGACTGCTGCTCTCTGCTTGGCCACTGTTTGGCCCTGCCTTTTCTCTGTCAGATTATCAGTCTCTGGGCTTCGGCGCCCTCTGCTTTGCATTGACTCTTGCCGAACACTACTGCTATCTGTCTAGTCTCCCATTGGTTCCTTATAAAATTCCGCCGCTAGGGGTGCCGTCTAACATATCTTGAATAGGCCTTCATTTCCTCACTGTAATCTTTACCACAAGTAGAGCCTCCGACTGGTCTGATTTCCTAATTAACCTTTGTGGGGCTTTACTTTCTGCTTCTCTGATCCACTTCTTCTAAATAATTGCTACACTAGCAGGAAACACTTCGTTGTTTTTGCTCTATCTCTAATTTAGGCCAAGGGTTAAAACAGTGGAACACGGTCACCCTTGGTAGTCTTAATTTTACACACACTATCTCTTTATCCCTAAGAACTAATCCTCTGTCTCAGTATACCACTAGTCTTCCTACCCAAGTCAAATAGTAACACTATGGTGAAGTATAGTCTGCTATGGGCACTCTTGTCATTTGTCCTTTTACTCAGCCTGGACACTGCCACATGGGCTCTCCCAAGTAACCAAATGGCAAAAGACTCCTCAGAGACTTACCTCAACTATAGTTTCTCTAACTTGATTGCAGAGACAAAGCCTGATCTGCAACCTAACCCTATCCTCATTGTTAGAGGCAGCATCTATTACCTTCTACATGCCAGGAGGATGCTGCCATGGAGATGTGCTTTCACCCTAACCTGCCACCGTGCAAGGCTTTGGTTCCTAGCCATGATCATTATTCTGCTATCTGGGGGACATCAAACTAAATCCAGTTCCACTTACCTGTTTCTTTTCCCCAAATGAGTTATCTGGCATGTCCAAGAAAGGATTATTAATTGCCCATATCAGTATCAGAAGTCTTACCTGTCACCATGCAGAACTTGAGGCCTGGGTGAAACTCTGCAATCCTGATGTACTCTGTCTCACAGAAACTTGGCTAAAACCTGGAATACCTGATGATGTATGCTCCTTGCCTAACTATTCCCTGTTCCGGTGGGATAGATCCTCATCCAAGTGTGGAGGTGGAGTTGCCCTATTCTTCAAAAACCACCTCAACATCTCTATTGTCCTGACATCTGCCTCTCCCGCAGTGTGCGAATTCATACAGGCAACTATTGTATTGGGGGAAAAGACGCTTCATATTATCTGTGCCTATAATCCACCTGCTGGAGGAATAGTAGGTCTTCAAGAACTCCTTGACATCACCTCCCAGACTATAAATCATAATGAGGCTGTCATCCTAGGTGATCTTAACCTCAATTGGTTAGGATCAGCTCAAATATCCTTGCAATCACTCACGCTTAGTTATAATCTTCACCAGTTGATCTCTGAAGCAACTAGAGCCACGTCATCCCATCAAACGGGTATACTCCTGGACTGGGTGATGGTTAACCATATGGAACATGTGTCAAAAGCAGGAATCCTTGCAGATGCACTAACAGACCACTCACCCACTTTTTGTATCCTGTCTATGGTTGCACCTCCATCTCCTCCATCAAGACTAATCACATTTACAAATCTAGCTCACACTGACCAGGATGCATTTCTCTATGATGTCTCAAATATCGACTGGGCAGGTATCTATCAAACAAAGGATGTGGAAGTTGCTCTACAGATATTCATAAATTAATTTCTTACCATTCAATATAAACATGCCCCCAAGACTACTAGGAGGGTCAGAGGAAAACAGACGAGGTGTCTGCATAAAGACCTTGCTAATCTGCACCAGAGGGACAAGCTTTGGATTCGCTACAAACAAACTGGCCTACAGTCAGATCATATTGTCTATCATGAACTAAGGAACAGATGTAAGAGACAAGTTAGAGCTGCTAAAAGCAAATACTGCAAGGACCTTCTACAAAGCTCAGCCTGCGACCCGAGGAAATTCTGGGCCCATGTCAAAACATTTCTCGGTACCTCACAGTCACTCCTGATGAAATGATCATAAATGGGGCACATTGTAATGACCCTAGGACCATCTCAAACAGTTTTAACAATCTTTTCTCTGATCTGTCATACTATACCCCAGCTTTACAACCTAGTGGATCGCATTCCAATCTACCTACCACACTACCATCAGACAACCATACTACCCTATCATATGATGCTCCTCCAGCGCCACCATTCTATTCCAAAGCTATAGCAAGAGCGGAAGTTCTGAAATTACAGAGATCCATATCTGCCAATACCAGCTCTGGTTCTGACTCACTGGAACCTCGACTTCTTAAGCTGGCTGCTCCACTCATTGCCTCTCTGATTGCCAGAATCTACACTTTATCCCTTATCCATAGCACTGTGCCGGACCTATGGAAATCTGCAAGAGTAATGCCTGTCTTTAAAAAAGGTGACCCAAAGAACATGGCCAATTACAGACCTATAGCAATTCTCTCTGTCCTTAACAAGATCCTAGAGAAAATAGTTGCATCACAGACCATTGACTACCTTACATGCTACAATCTCCTCTCAGACACCCAGCATTGTTTCAGAAAAAGGTCATAGCACCACCACGGCTCTTCTTCAACTAACTACTGATATTCTATCCAACATGAACTCTGGAAAACTCACAGGTGCCATCTTCATTAACCTCACTAAGGCTTTTGACCTTGTAGACCATCCCCTGCTTCTCTCCACTCTCCATAAATTCCATTTCTCTACCCCTGTTGTGGACTGGTTCTGTAGCTACCTGTCAAATAGGTCACAAGCTGTCAAATTTAACTCCTCCCTGTCCAACACATCTACTATCAACCTTGGGGTCCCCCAGGGCTCTATCCTTGGGCCCCTTCTTCTTTTCTCAAATTTTATCAACAATGCAGCTGAGGTCCTGGAATCCTGCTCAGCTATTCTCTACTCTGATGACCTGATCATCTACACTAGCTCTTCTAGTATTGCCTGCATAAACACATCACTTACTTCAGACTTCAATAAGGTCTTATACTGGCTACTAGACCTTAAGCTTGTACTAAATAAAAAGAAAATGAAAGTCATGGTCCTAGGTTCTGCACCGAAGATTAAGACCTGTTCTAGTTTGCTGGAGGTTCTTCACCCAGGAGGATTTCCACTTGAAAATGTCACTTCTTTCAAGCACCTTGGGATCCTGCTGGACCAGTCCCTGGATTTTAATCTTCACATTCAGTCCTTGTGCAAAGCTGTAAACTCGAAACTGGGAGTAGCTTACAAAATGAGCTACATGCTTATACCCTAGGCCAAATTAGCAATTGCCTAGGTATTCTGCTCCCATCCCTTACTTATGGTGCCTCTATTCTTACCTCTGTCCATAAAACCTCCCTACTAAAATGGGACGTAACTTATAACAATATATGCCGATTTGCCTCTTCGTCGCTTCGACTTAAACATCACTGTCTTCTTAATAAGGATCTCAATTGGCTCTCACCCTCTGCCAGTAGACAATACTACCTTGGATCACTAATGGACTCTATCATCCAGAAAAAAAAAACATCCCAGCTGGCGGCGTTGCTGGTCCCTCAACCATCCTGCCACGGCCTGCGATCAGCTGACGAATCCTTGCTCTATGTTCCGAGATGTCGGACGACTAAAGGCACAGGGGCCTTCCAATTCTCTGCTCCCAGGCAATAGAATGTTCTTCCACTCAACCTCCGGCTGTCTCAGTCTCACTTTGGATTTAAAAGTGAATATCATCGTTATCTATCCTTAGCTGATGCTTGTACATGCTTTGATCCAACCTGAAGCTCCTGAGACTTACCAGTAATGTCACCCCTGTTCTAATTCAGCTCCAAGACTGTCTCCTCTTCCCTTCCCCTTATTTTTCCTTTTCTTTGTAAATAACTTCTTGACTACTAGCTCTCTTCCTTCTCGAACCTTGTTGTCGACCATCCACAGTTGTTTTGCCAATTACCACCCCGACCTTCCTTCTGTCAGTCTTTCTTGTTATGTTTGAACATTCCTCACATTTCTCTCTATATAACCTTACTATCTTATTAACCCTTTCACTCCACAGGTCAGGTCCATGGTTTCTGCACTTATTATAGATCTTACTGCCATTATCTGTATAATGCTTGCCATTATTTTTTGTTGTTTCTACCCATTGTACTTTTGTAGCACTGCTGTACTGTTCCTCTATTTGTTTTATTGTACCCATGTTGCTGTTTGTTCAAATGTTCTCATTTTGTTGTACTCTCCTGGGTCATGCCTGAAAATAGTCATTTTATGGCTAGTGCACCTACCCAGTTAACAAAAACTAAATAAACAAATAAAAAATGTTATATGACCCAGAGAAGCCAGACAGTTCATTTTGGATATCATGGGACAGCGAGAAACTCCTGATGTGAGCTCCTGCCAGGACCTTAGAACAAAGCTCAGCCCAGGGCCAGCATGGTTGAGGAATTCAGCAGCTTCATCAGGGGACCAGGTTCTATGGCATTATGAAGCATCTTATGAGATGGAGGCTATGGATCTGGGTAGAGAGATGGCAGTTTGAAGCCTTTTCTTCTCTATGTGATACATTTCTAGGGGCTGTAATCTCTTTTGGTTTGTTTTTTGGCCTACTCTGTTGCTAGCTGACATATGGTCATTTTCCTTTGGCTAGCTCTGCAGCCCCCAGAAGTTACAGAATTCTTCAAACTTCTTGGGCTTTGTTATGGGACCAGACTGATTCTTTCAGAACTGCATTCTTTCATCCCTTGAATGGGTGAGTTTCTTTGGGGCAGATCTGGTCAGGGTTTTGGGGTGGGAGAGTGCATGGAGCTTGAGTGAATTTTAAAGGACAGCATCTCCTGAGCATGCCCCAGCACATGGCTGTTTGAGACAGGAGCTTACTTTTTATTATGGGCAGGAGAAACCCTTAGGAAATATGGCTGCTGTGCTGAGTGGCTATACCATGTGATTACCCAAGGTGATATTCTGTGTTGACAGCCTTATGTTGCTGCCTTTTAGAGCTCATCTCTTTGTTATATCACATAGCCTTGCTTTTTTGGTGATGGGTGGGTTGGATTGTAATGCATATAACTGGTACCCTTCCCTGTTTACTTGTGCCCATATTGGTTTGCTCAGCATGTCACCTAGGGATACGATTACTGGCACATCTCTGCCATTGTTGCCTTCCCTTCTGGTCCTTTTGGTTGCTCTCTGCTGCTGTGTCTGGTGAATGTGTTGCCACTTTTTAGTCAGAGATAGTTACAGTACTGGTGCATGCTTTAGGGGATATTGCCTCTTGGTGGACTAGTGATGGGAGGTGGCTTGTCTGCTTATGTGGGAAACAAAGACATCTGGGAGATATTACTGTTTTATAAAATGGGCTAAAGAAATCAAGCATCCTGATTGGCTAAAAGCCGTTTTCAGCCATGCCCTTATCAGGATGTATCATGCAAACCGGCACTAATTGTGGCACCCAAACCCCACCACATCAAAAAATCCATCCATGCCACTACTCTCTTCCTGGCCAGTACAGCTCCTCAGCACTGAACTATGATCCTGGCTGGACAGAAACACACCAGCTGCACTGAAACACAAGATGGAACCAATGTAGAACCAACGGATACCAGTGAGTGTCCATGATATTTTAACGCACAAAATGACACACTCACTGCTTCTCGGCATCACAGATCTCAGTCCCACTGCTCAAAAAGTAATACAATACATACTACGTCGAACTCGCTTTCCCCCCGAAAATCATCTTCCTCCTTCAACACCTGCAACAGCCCATAAGTCCCCGTGTAAAAGCCAGTGCATTAATGTAACTGAAAAAGGAAAAATATTAAAATAAATGACTGTCTCTATCTTCCTCACGCTTACACGAACCACGGACCAGGAAACAGCAACCTACGGTGGCTGCTGAGGGACACGCTCGCCACCAGCTACACACCACTCAGTCCTTGAAAAACATTAGTATAATAGCACAAACCTGTAAAAAAAAGTAAGGTGACACAAAAAATGTTTTCTGTATGTTGGAGAGGGGAACAAACAAAAATTCCTCTACTTGCCTCAGCTACTATATGACATGCTAATTTCCAGACACGCTTGCTCCCATTGCACTTAACTGAAACGGAGGGGGGGGGGATGGAGCAAACAAAAATTTTCAGAGGTTTTTTTTAAGAATGGGGTTGCTGTGGGCTACAGATACATTACAGACACCAATGTTCTGTACTAAGTTTTAGTTAAACAGCTCCATATCAAAACAGTGAGTGGAACTACTTTTTCTTTTTTTTGTAATACATAATCAAATTTTTTACTCGTTTTATCTACTTCTTATACATTTTTTAATTAACTTATTTACCGGAGCAGCCCATTTTATATGTGCAATAACACACTCCGAGCTGTGGGTTATCTCCTGATAACCCACACCTCATCATGTGTTATTGCATGCTTACTTTTAGTAGTGTGAAGTCCTACTGTGGGGAGAGGGGGATAATGTAGTGCTTGGTCTTAGACTGAGCCAGAGTGATCGCTATCTATGTCTTTATACAGACACATGGCTGTTCTTGTCCAAACTCAGTTGGGTTCTGCTTCTCTGCTCATGCAGATGCAGTGTATGTCTTGTTTGCTTTACTATTACTTGTTATCTCTCAGCTCTGGAGGCAGTTATGCTGATGTCTGGATTGTTGGCGGACGACTAACTTGATGTTTGTTATGGTGTATAAGGTCGTTTTCTGGAACTTACCAGGACTTAATAGCCCAATTTAACACAATCAGGTTTTAACCCATCTAAAGAAGCTAGTGAGGCAGATCCTTCACCTGCAAGAAATTCACTTATTCCATCATGAGGTGGAGACTTTGGGGAAACTCTGGGGGGGTCAGGTCTTTTAGGCCCCACACTCTGCTAAAAAGAGAGGCACGGCCATTTTGTGCAGTAAGCGGGTTAAAAAGTTTCCACAACAAGTTAAGAAGGATAAGCAAGGGAGGTGGCTGTTGGTATTAGAAAGTCTGGATGGCACCCTTTTGCTAATGGGTTCTATATACAGCCTGAATAAGGATGGTGCCTCCTTCTTTCATGCTTTATCCCAAGCCATTTTAGATTTGAGTGGGAAGGAGGTGCTCATCAGGGGTGATATCAATGAGGTGCTGGATAACCTTTGTGACAGAAGTGGTGGTGACTCTTACCTAGACACTCCTGGTTCTGCTGCCCTATAGGATTATGCTGGCTCATGTGTTGCAAAATGAGCAGAGGCTTGTGCATCCCTCTGGCTGGGATTACACATTCTTCTCCGAACCTCATGGTACCTATAGTATGATAGGTATGATCCTAACTTCTTCTGGTATTGTGAAGGAGACTCTGTCTACCACTATTGAGCCTATTCTTATTTCCTGCCACTCCCCTGTTACTCTTACCTTCCAGCAAGGTGCTCCTGGCACAGAAACAAAAAGGTTGCAGTGCAATGCTTACTTTCTAGGGGATGCCAACTTTACATATGATTTTGGCAGGAAACTAAGGAGTATCTGGTTCACAGTCACATGGGGTTGCAGGGAATAACCAGGTATGGAAGGGGTTAAAGGTGCATCTCAGGGGCAGAATCATTGCCTATGCTTCTGTCAGGGAAAAGGATAGGGGTAAGGAGTTAGACTCCTTGGAGCAGCATTTGGCAGAGCTGGAAAAGAAACATAAGTGCGGAGATGTTGCACCATCCCTATTGCATGATGTGCAGATGGTCTGTTACCATATTAATACTCTGAACACTATGCAGGCTAAAATTGGCCTGTACCACATGTGACAGGCATATTGGGAAGGGGAAGACAGAGCTGGTCATCTCCTTGCCTTTCGTTTAAATCAGATGTCAGCAGATAGTAGAAGCCCATGTTTTATTGTTGGTACAGATGTTACTGTGGATCCGGCTGAGGTTAATGCCGCCATTAGAGATTTCTACCAGGGGCTATTTTCTTCTTGGGTTAAGGCTGCAGAGGAACTTGTCAGGGAGATTTAGGTATTTTTAGCCTCAGTCTCCATACCTAAGTTAAGTATAGAGCAACGGAGGGGGTTGGAAGGTCCCATTATCCCTTGGAGATTTAAGATGTCATTGGCAGTATGCACGGGGGGCAGGGCCCAATGGCTTCCCTAATAAAGTCTACAAGGTACTAGGGGATTTGGAGAGCCCCTCATTGGCTGCCACCCCACAGGATGCTTGAGTAGAGGGAGCCTTACTTGACACAATGAATGATGCAATCATCTTGGTTTTAGCAAAACTGGATAAAGGTCCCTTACAATGTTCTAGCTACTGGCCCATCTCGTTAAATACAGATTATAAAATCCTGGCAAAGGTCTTGGTGCTCTGCCTCAATAAAGTGCTACCCCTTTTAGTTCAGCTGGACCAGGCCGAGTTTTTGGCAGGAAGGAATGTGGTGGACCACATCAGATGGTTGATTAATCTGACTTGAGCTGTGTCATCCTCACCGAGTGCGGTGGCAGCTATAACAATGGACATGGAAAAGGCATTCAACTCTGTTGAATGGCCTCATCTAGTTGAGATTGTTAGGGCCTTTGGGCTGAGGGAGAGCTTCATTTGGTGGGTACAAGCTGTCCATGCTATGTCAGGAGCGACAGTATTGATGAATGGGAGACTTTCTCTAGCTTTTCAGTTAGGTAGGGGCATAAGTCAGGGTTGACCCTTGTCCCCAGCCTTATTTGTTTTAGCAGTTGAACTGCTGTCACAGGCATGAGGGGGTTGCGATGGGTGAAAGTCTTATAAGCTTATGCTCTTTGTTGATTACATTTGATTAATGGTGAGTCAGTCTGCCACCACAGTTCGAGCCCTGGTGACCTTTTTATATCAGTTTTCTGACCTTTCCAGCCTGAAAAATAATTTGGAGGACTGAACAATTTCCTCTGAATTCTAGGTGTACTGATCAAACTCTAGTTGGCATAGGTCTAACTTGGGCTGCACAGCCCATATGATACCCTGGTTTATGGATTTCTCCCAAATATTGGGAATGGCTTTCATTAAATTTTGATTGAATTAGGAAAAGCTGTGTCCAGTGTGTAAGCTGGTGCTGAGTCTGGGGTGTGCTCCCCCAAAAGTGAAATCAAAGTCCAGAAAGACCCACACTACAGAGCAAAAAGTGGCAACCAAACACAGTAGTAATTTTTTAAGTTAAACTTTTTATTGACTTCTTTTCATTTTACAACAATGAAAATACAATAGTCTTATAAGAACATAAGAATGCATGCTCCCTGTACCAAGTCGGTAGAGAGGAGTATAAAATATACAGAAAAGCATTGTAGTAAATTAAATTCCTCAGTCATAAATATTACACTTTAGGTACAATCTATCCTTTATGGTGAATATATGCTGAGCTTAGTTTGTGTAGTCCTATGGGAAAGGATCAGTGGTTAAGGACAGGATACAAATAGAATACAACTATAGGTAACAGGGGGTCAGCCTACATAGAAACATAGAATTTGATGGCAGATAAGGACTGCTTGGCCCACCTAGTCTGCCCATTTCTCTACCTAATGGATAAGCTGCAGATCCTAATTAACCAACAGCCTATTTCTTCCTACCACCACTAGAATTGCCTTATGTCTGTCCCATGCATTCTTGAATTCCCCCCACTGTTTTTGACTCTACAACCTCTTCAGGAAGGCTGTTCCATGCATCTACAACCCTCTATGTGAAGAAATACTTCCTCACATTACCTCTGAGCCATTCCCCCTCTATCTTCAAATTGTGCACCCTTGTTCTTGCACATCTCTTTTTCTGAAAGATGCTACCCTCTTGGACTTTGTTGATTCCCTTCAGGTATTTGAAAGTTTCTATCATGCCCCCACCTTTCCTCGAGGCTATACATCTTAAGCTTCTTTAGTCTTTCTTCATATATCTTCTGGTGCAGACCCTGCACCATTTTGGTTGCCCTCTTCTGGACAGCTTCCACCCTGTCTATGTCTTTGTGGAGATGGGGTCTCCAGAACTGTACACAGTACTCAAGATGTGGTCTTACCAACTGTCTGTGCAGACAGCCAACAACTTCCTGTTTTTACTGGTGATGCCTCTCCCTATGCATCCCAGTATCCCCCCAGCCTTCCTTACTGCCTTCTCACATTGCTGGCCCACCTTTAGGTCATCTGATATGGCTACCCCCAGGTCCCTTTCCGTTTTTGTTGTTGTCAGTATCTCACCCCTCACTGTGTACTTTTCCCCTGGGTTTTTGTTTACCAGGTGCATTACTTTGCACTTCTTTGAATTGAATCTAAGCTGCCATACATTTGACCATTTCTCCATCCTTGCCAAGTCCCTTTTCATCCTTTCCACCCCACCTTACATATCAACCCTGTTGCAGATCTTTGAGTCATCTGCAAAGAGACATACTTTCCCTTCCAGTCCCTCTGAAATGTTACTTATAAAGATATTAAAAAGGACTGACCCCAGTACTGAACCCTGTGGTACCTCACTAGTAACCCTCTTTTCTTCACTGTGGACTCCATTTATTATTACCCTATGTGTCCTGTTCTCCAGCCAGTGTTTTACCCAGGGTACTACCCTGGGACCCACTCCCAGGCTGGCTAATTTGATTATTAATCTTTTGTGCGTGACTGTGTCAAATGTCTTGCTAAAGTCTAGGTAGGCCATGTCCACAGCCCCTCCCTGGTCTACTACTTTGGTCACCCAGTCAAAGAAATAAATTAGATTTGTCTGATATGATCTTCCTGCTGTGAATCCATGCTGCCTTCGGTCCTATGCCCCACTGGCCTCTAAGTACTCAACAGTTCTTTCCTTCAGAAGTAATTCCATAATTTTCCCTACCACTGAGGTCAAACTGACAGGTCTGTAGTTTCCTGCCTCTGTCTTTCTCCCACTTTTGTGAAGGGGAATCACATCCACCCTCCTCCAGTCCTCAGGTACCACACCATCCTCCCATGGTTTATTAGAAAGGGTAGTCAGCAGTGTTACTAGTTCTTTCCTTAGTTCTTTTACAATTCTGGGGTGAATCCCATAAGGCCCCATTGCTTTATCCACCTTCAGTTTTAAATGTTCTTTCAGAACCCTTTCTTCTGTGAAAGGATTAATATCAGCCCCCCTATCCATAGTGCTTCTATTGACTGGATTAGGTATCTCCCCCTGCTTTTCGATTGTGAATACTGAGCAGAAGTATTTGTTCAGTATCCCTGCTTTTTCACTGTCTCTCTCTGCCCAACCACCTTCCTCTTTATTCAGCCTCAGTATCCCTGCCTTTTTTTTTTTGCTCCCTAATGTACCTATAAAAGGTTTTATCCCCCTTCTTAACCGAGTTGGCTATGTTTTCCTTGGTTTGGGCCTTTGCTATTCTGACTGCCTTCCCCGCTTCCTTCTGCTTTAACTGGTATAGTTCTCTGTCTTGCTCCTTCTGTGTTTCCTTATACTTCCTGAATGCTATCTTTTTTTTTACATCACCCTCTGGGGGTGACTGGGTAGTTTGCACTAAGACTGTGTTTAATGAATAATGAATGATTGATCTTGTACTGCTTAACTATATACATGACAAAGACAGAAATTACCTTGTGGGAATATATGAGGAACATCTTACAACCCTAAGGATAACATATGAGTTTCATCTGAGGATCCATCATAGTGGGGCAGTCATTGAGTTCATAAATAAAGTGAACATGTCCATGAATATGAGTCTCAGTCAATACCTTGTCTCAGGTGGGGGAGGGTTAGGCACCCAGGCCTTGTGCTGTTGGCATTTAGATATTGATAGAAGAGTTCCCATGAGGGATTGTGTGCCTGAACAGTGCTGCTTAAAAAAGGTGGGACAGGTGGTCATATGCAGGGCCCCTACTTTTCTGCGGCACAGTGGGACCAAGTTCTGCGGCAAGGCTACCATTTGCCGCAGAACTTCTGCGGCAGTGGTTTGCAATTTCTTCGGAAGTTCTGCGGCACTAACAAACTACCATATCACAGTGTCGGCTTGTCATCCTGACTTCAATTTCATGGCAGTTTTTATAGCAATCAGGATGGTGGAAAGCACAGTAACACTAGTTCAAAAAATAACAGAATTATAAAAAACATTTTATGCCTAAAAAAGCAAAACGAATGTCTCTCCCTTAAGATCCTAGCCTGTTAAATAAATGACATATGCAGAGGGGATCTTATGTGATAAATAAGGTATTTCTATATGCATGGTATCTATCCCACTAATGAGGTCTCCACTGTCTATTACTTATATATTTGTATGTGCTTTCTATACCACTCATGAGGTTCCCACTGTGTATCACTTATATATTTATATGCAAACTGTAACATACATACAAATGTGTGTGTGTGGTGAGATAGACCAAGATACTGTATGTGTGTGTGTGTGTGTGTGTGTGTATATTTTTTTTTAATTTCCATGAACTTGCATCCTCATTCATATAGGTCCCATTAGAAATGGAATAGAGGAGTTATTGCAAAACTCATTTTTGATGTCAACCTGCTTTCCCTGACACACCATCAGGCCATGACATGCACGTGAACCAATTGTGAGATAGAGCTCTCCAGACCAGCACAATGTATCCACCATGTGACAGAACACTGCACCATACCTTCCCAGGCTCTGAGCAATGATGTGTTCCACCAATCCTTGTGCTGCCCAGCCAGCTCCCAGAGCTAATCTCTGAACCTGAGTTGCTGGCATGGAAACACAGCATGCTACCCTCTGTCCCGGCACACAACATTTCTCCATAACTTTTAGGTGATTCTATCAACTAATGACATTATGTAATCAATAACCCTGGCAAAAATACGTACAGTGCAATTATTTATTTAACAGGTCTGTTCTTCCAACAGGTTCACACATTATTATATTCCACTTTTCTGGGCATAATTACTTTATTTTTCTTACAAATGACAGTTAAATTCATTTTACCAGTTATTCATTTCAGCTGGCATCTCTATACCTTAAAGGCACAAATAGGTTTGTACAAAGTGAGGTATGGATTTAACAGGTCTATGCTATTGACAAGGCTTTGTTTAAGTTAGCCCTAGTGCAATAATGTAAGACTGAAAATTGTATTAGGCTGTAGTGCAGGTTGAGCAAATATCACCATGCCTGATGTGCTGTGCCACCGTCTCTGGCAGTGGGAGCTGTGGTAGATAAGTGACTGTTCATTTCTGTTGCAGATTGCAGCCATTTCATTACCTAATGTATAATGTTATAGCAATGATAACATCACATTCTGAGCATATAGGGGGTTTAGGATATAAAAAGAGGGGAAGGGAACCAGATTCTATGGAAAAACAGAAATGTTAATAAAAAATCAACAAGAAGAGTGAATTCTGTGGCACCGTAGAAGTTCTGAAGTAGATTGCAAGTTCTGCACAAAATTCTGTGGCCGCAGAATTCTAGGGGCCTTGGTCATATGTGACCAATTGGGTAAAGCTGGTCAGAAATTCAGTATCTGTGGGTTTGTGTACACCAGTTATGTAGGATTAGTCACTTGGATACTACACTGGCTTGTAGCTATAAAGATTTTTGGTTCTTAGAGAGGGGTAATGAGTTGTCAGCACAGTGGCAATTTTTAAAGGTGAATTGCCATTCATTCAGCCACTTCAAGTTTACAAGTTGATTCAGTTCAGTTCCATGAAAATCAAACAGGTAGCAATACTACATTCAGAAGTGCACTGTCCCAGTGCTTTGCTCTGCTAGAGCTTCTTCAGGGGGCTGAAGTTGGTCGATACTATTTGGAAGCAATTGTCTACCATTGTGAAGGACATTCTGGGAGAGGGGCACCAGGCCAGTCTTTCTGCACTTCAGTTAATAGCCCCCTGGGCCAAGGGAGACTTTTGGGCATCTTGGTTTAAGGGATACTACTTGGCAGTGGGGCTTCACCACATTTGTATGTGGCTTCATGCAGCAATGGTGTGGATATGCTTGGAGTGGCAACTAGAGGATGGCTAGCTTCCTGGGCTCACTTTGTCAGATTCTGCCTGGGAAGCTCATTGGACCCCCAATCAAGCCTATGCCAGACATGTGTGGATGGAGCTTAAGAAGGTGTTCAGAAATACATGGGACGTCCCATTGTCTCTTTGGCCCCTATAGCATAATCCTCAGCTGCAGATGGGGGACACCCCTTGCATGACCTGCCTGGGAAAAGGGTAACTTAGAAAGATTATGAGACCTGTTCTCTCTCACCAGGCAGTGTTTGAAGTTATATGTTGTACTCCAACATCAGGCTTCTTTGCCTGCCTCCCATCAGTGACATTTTGTACAACTCTACCATTTGTTATCTACAGCTGTGGGCACTCAACTTTGACTGCTGGCCAGGAAAATGTGGGGAGATGTGTTAGGACTTTCTGGAGGTGGTAGATTTAAAGACCCGCCGCCAAAGATTGGCTCCATATATTAGAGTCTCTTAGATGTGTTTACTCCCTCTACTGCATTGCTGCAGGCTAGATGGGAGAAGCTGTTAGGCCATGCACTCACGGACAGGGAGTGGGAGGGATGTTGGGCAAATGAGTATGGAGCCTGTAGGGATACAGCGGGGAGATTAATTCAGCTCAAAACATTGCACTTATGGTATCACACTCGAGACTGTTTACATAAGATGTGCCTACTTCTGAACTGAGAGTGCTGATTTGTGGTGTGAAGGATGGTATTTTGCCCCATATTCTGTGATCCTGTCCAAGACTTCATACCTAGTGAACCCAAATCCTGACCTCACTGAATTCACTTGGGTGCATGCAGTCCCAAGGCTGTATTTGAAGTTGAAGCTGTTTATTGTTACTGCTGTTTATTGTTACTGTTGTATGTTTATCTCCTTTTGTATGGTTCGTTTAATCTTATATGAGGTCAGTGATATCTTGGGGCTGAGTAGCTGACAAGTAATATGTTAATTGGCATAGTGGCGTACTGATGTTGTTTAAGCACTTCCTTATGGGGTACAGATGTAGTCAAAATAGATGGGATACTAACCTTGTTTTTCTTGTGTTAGTCTGTAATTCAAGTAGCAGGTGACCATCCCTGTTCCGGCCAGGATGCGAGAATTATACCTCAATGGTTCTTCTGGTAAGCAGTATGTATTTTTTGATAAAACCTCAATAAACTATACATTTTAAAAATAAATTTAAGAGTAAGTTTAGTCCTCCAATCAGACTTACAGTGGTTTGGCTTTTTGACAAAATGGTTAAATGAGATATTTCTAACTTGTTGGAAAATCCCGTGCCACACACTTTTGTTAACATTACTACAACCCAACATCAAGTTGTTAGAGAAATCCAAAATATGCCACACATTGTGGTGGAATGGTCGTGGTGCAGGTTACCACAAAATATGTGGCATAAATTAAAAGACAGCTGGGTGATGTTGATTGTTATCAGCCCTTAACATGGGATCCAACCTGGTGTTTTAAGTGTGTGCTAGATCAATTAATTGGCACAGTATATTGAGATGGTCACATCACCGGGGAGGAATGTATTTTTTAAAGACATAATTTTCTATTGTCCCTACTTTTTACACTTTACCCAAGGTCCACAAGTCTCTGGTGGATCCTTCTGGGTGACCATCTTTATCAGGTAGCAGGTCACCCAGTGATGGGCCATCACAGACTGAGGATCATTTCTTGAAGCAGGTGGTATCCAAGGTTCCCAGTTACATACAGGATACTATGCATATTATTGAAATATTGGAGGGAATGGTGGCAGGAAACTTATTGTTAGCTCACAATTGCGATTGAATCTTTATTTACAGTACATGTATATGTCACCAGCATGGCATAACAGCCACTAAGTATTTCCTGGCACAGGAGCATACCCTGAAATTGGAGTCACAAAATTTACTCTGGATTTGTTAGACTTTGTGTTGAACCATAATTATTTTGTATTTGATCAAGCATTTTATTTACAGTTATAAAGCACAGCGATGAGGACTTCATTAGCTCTGTCATATGCCAGTCTTTTTCTGGCATGGTGGGAGGAGAATTTAATTTTAAGGGATTCCAACCCCTTACCTCAGACACATTGTACAATGGTACTGTTTAATTGATGACATCATGTGTGTCTAGGGTGGGAGTATGGATACCATTCCTCCCTTTATTGAATGGCTGTACAGCAACAATTTAAACATCAAATGCACATTTCATGCAGATAGATATCGGGCAGAATTTTTAGATGTATCTTTCCACTGTGACCAAAACAATAGGGTAGAAGTGAAACCCTTTACAAAAACTATTTTAGAGAATACAGTGCTACAGGCAGAAAGTGTACATCCCTGGTCTCTGGTGGACAACATTCCTTATGGATAGTTTTTATGAATATATGGAAACTCTACCTCACCACGTAAGTTTGAAGAAGAAGCATGGATGCTGTTCACTAGATTCAGGAAAAGGGGATATTTGAGGGTAGTAATAGCTAAAGCCTATAATAGGGCCAAAAATAAAACTAGAGTGGAGCTTTTAGTGATCAAAATACGTACCCCTGTATCAAATGAAAATATAATTAATTTTGTAATGGATTATGGTTCTATGTCTTGTTAGATCTGGAATATTATCTATAATAAATGGCAAATCCTACAGTCAGATTCTGAAGTGCCAAGGGTAGTTGGGCCTAAGCCCAGAATTTCATACTGGCAGGGAAATGATCCTTCAGATTTTGTCACTAGAGGTCATTATGTGGCAAACTGAATCAAACATCTCAACCGTTAACATTATAGAAATGTCAC
Organism: Neoceratodus forsteri; assembly: GCA_016271365.2. Lineage (NCBI taxonomy): Eukaryota > Metazoa > Chordata > Ceratodontiformes > Ceratodontidae > Neoceratodus > Neoceratodus forsteri. Next base: position 1,411,030,666 of record CM057452.1, read on the forward strand.
AGTTGTAATACATGCAAATATGCTGTGCCATTCTTGGAGTTTGTGTAACCCTGTACAGGACAGAGATCTGAATTGAAACAGTATGTGAATTATAAGACCACCCGTGCCATGCTTGACTCCCTTGCACCAATCTGTGTATGACCCAAGTCTTCTCACTAGAGATCCCCCTGGCTTGATGGGGAGCTCAAGGTGATGAAGACTGTGGATGAGAGGTAAGAGTGCTGTTGGCAGAAGACCAGGCTGGAGGCAGACAAACTGGCCCTGCATGCTCACTATTCAGAGTACCAGGGGGCAATCAACTGTAAGAAGGCAGAATTCCTACCAAGGGAGATTGCTGCAGAGAGGAACCGACTAATTGTGCTTTTTCGGACTGTAGACAGGCTGCTAATCCCAGCCTGTCTTCAGCCAAAAATGACTTTTTCAAATTAGTTATGTGAGGAGTTTGCTCAGTTCCTCTCAGACAGAGTGTCCAGCTTCTGGCTTAGAATTCTGCCAGTGAGCTGTGTCATGGCTGACAGGGATTGCCTTAGTTGTTCAGAGAGTGCTCCATCTGGTTGGGGTGAGTTTCGACCAGTAGAGGTTTGACCGAGGTAATTGAGGTTGCTTCCAAGCTGAGGCACACATATTGTGAACTGGACATGGTGCCAATGTGTTTCTTGATGGGATGCATTGACTCTATTGGCCACGGTGTTTGCCTTGATTGTCCAGTGTTCCTTGTCAGAGGGAATTTTCCTGGATGTCTTGAAGGAGGCATTGGTGAGATCCCTTCTGAAAAAAACATCATTGGACCCTGACGTCATGGCAAATTACCATCCTGTCTCCAACCTCAAATTTGTGGTTGTGGAGAAGGTTGTGCTGCTTCAGCTTGAAAAGCACCTATTGGCCTATGATCAATATGAGCCTTTCCATTCAGGATTGCAGGTGAAGCATCGCACTGAAACTGTGTTAGTTTGGGTGCATAATGACCTTCTCAGGGCAAGAGATCAAGGGGAAGGGACAATTCTCGTTCTCCTCTATCTCGCCTCAGTTTTTGACATGGTGGATCATTGTGTGTTATTGAACCTCCTGAGGGTCTTTTGTGGACTCACCAGCATGGTCATCTGCTGTTTTGAGTCTTTTCTCACTAACAGGAGGCAAAGGGTAGTAATGAGGAATTTTTCCTCCTCCCCCCCACAGCCTCCTGTTTTGTGGAGTACCCCAGGGATTGGTCTTGTCATCAATTTTGTTTGCCATGTACATGCTACCCCTGGGAAGGATCATTAGGAAGTATGGCTTGGGTTTTCATTGCTATTCTGATAATACCCTGCTACACCTCTCCTTTTCCCCTGGAACACCTGACACAGTGAATGTGCTAAATAATTGCCTCACTGAAATAAATGATTGGATGGCCTCCAGCTGGTTGCTACTGAACCCCAATATGATGGAGGTACTAGTTGTAGAGTCGAACAGAGGGCATGCTGGGGTGGCCTCAGGTGCAGAGACAGGATTGTTCCTGGGATCTGTACCCTTGAAGGCCTCTTCTAAGGTGTGAAAGCTGGCCATTATTCTGGATAGCGGCCTGACACTTGAGGCTCAGATATCGGCTGCTGTCTGTGTCTGTTTCTATTATCTGAGGAATATCCCTAGGATTAGGCCCCTAGTTCCACCTCTGGACCTCCCAGTTTTGGTGCATGCCTTTGTGATGACGAGGCTCAATTGCTATAACGTGCTCTATCTCGGGGTATCTTTGGGTACCTTCTGCTTACTGCAGCTGATGCAAAACGCAGCTGCCAGGCTGTTGACGGGGCAGTCTAAATACTGCCACATCATCCCAATGCTGCTGGAATTACACTGTTTGCTAGTCAGGTGAAGGATCCTCTTTATGGTGGGTTTGCTCACCTTTAAGGCCTTACAAGGATTGGGCCCTGGCTACCTAGTTGACCTTCTCACACCAGCCATTTCAGTCTTCTCCCTATGTTTCTCCTCTAAGGGCCTCCTAGCAATTCCAAGGACAAGGTTAAAAACAATCAGTTGCAGAGTTTTTAGTGTTGCCAGCCCCATCCTGTGGAATTCACTTCCACCATCTATAAGGGAGGCCCCTTCAGTTGATGTATTTAAGACTCGCCACAAGGCCTTCCTTTTTATGCAGACATTCCCTGATTTTGCTGTGTAATATACTGGGCCTGACCATTATGCAGGTTGTTCCTGACTTGTGTTTTTCTTTTTAGTTAACTGTAATACAATTGATTTATTATTTTGATATTTATGATTGGTTGTTATGTTGTATTATTGTATTCCAATTGATGCTGCGTTATATTATTGTACAGTGCCCATAGCTTCTGGGATTGGGCATCTTTTTAAATAGATTTTGTCTTGCCTTGCCTTATGTTGATTGGTGTGACTGTAAGTTACTGTATGTGGGTCAGACTCCAGGACTATTGAAAAAAAGTATCCAGTATCATGTGGGAGCTATTGATGCTGGGGATGTACAAAATGCTTTCAGTCTTCATTTTAAAAATCATTATAATTGCAGCCTGAATAGTTTCAGATTCAGACCCTTGAAACATCTAAGTAAGTGGGACGGAGGGAGCAAGCAAATAGAAATGTTAGACTGAAAAGAATTGCAATGGATGTTTAGATTATCCACATTCATCCCTAATGGTTTGAATGAAATGTTCAATTTGAGATTGCTTTTTATAAAAACAGTTTGCTACTGTTGTGGTTTCCAGTTCTGCCCTTCTTTCTGTCTCTGACATTTATAGATTAATTTATGTACTGTATTTGATTCCTTGTGGTTTTTTTGAGTTTTTACTTCTGGGTAAGTGCTCTCATCTACATTTGACTCTCTATGGAAGGGGATTTCAGGTATTTAAGGGTTAACTATTTTCTAAGTGTAATGCTTGCCATTCAGCTTTATCATTCGAGTCCCCCCCCCCCACACCAGAAAACTTAAATAACATTAGATAAAGGAGCAGTGGTGGCTGTTAACCTTAATGGCAATTGAATATAATGGGGAATTGTGCTGTGGCAAGCAATTAGATTTCGAAAGCCATAGCTGTTTGGGAATCTTTTACAGACCGGTCCTGTGCAATCATCAATTCATTGTAAATAGTCACTGGGCTGGATTTTCAAAGACCAGAGAATTATGCAGGGTGCCTATGTAAAAACAACTGATGCACAGAGTAGGAAGATTTTCAAATGGTGCTTGCATCCCAAATGAGTCTGCTTGTACCAGACTTCCTTGCACCATGCTTGTGTGGAACAAATGCCTGTGCCATTTTGGAAGGGATGCCTGTATCACTGAAATGATGTACCATCCTCTTATTTGGGATTTTCAAAGAACATGAGTCCTTTCCTCATGCCTAAGATGCATGCCACTGTTAGACCAGCCAGAGTTGGTCTAACAGACACTAAAGCATCTAAAGAGGCTCACAGTAGGTGGGCAGACATGACTATGGTAGTATTAAGAGCCAACATTCCCCTGCAGAAGTAGTTTAGATCCTTTTGGAGGGCTTCACACAGGCAGTTGCCTCTGCAATTCACAATTATGGTCACTTGTTGGACCGGATTTTCTTCCTGAGGATGGAGACCTCTGACTTGATGGTGGAACTGGTCAGATGAACTGATCACCACACTATAACGTTCAGTCTCCTTGCTCCCCCATATAGGCCTGCACCTGTGGAGATGGTCCGATACCACCCTTTATGGTGAGTGACCCCAGAAGGTCTTCTGGTAGAGTTGTACCTATCAGGATTTCCAGGTGAAAGCGAGGGTCCCAAGAACCTCTTACTGGCCTATAATCAGGCAATAGTTGAGGCTCGGGATAGTCTGACTCCAGTCCATGTTCAACCTCTCACCCTTTGCCCTCAGTTCCCCTGGTTTGATGGGGTTTGAGGGAGCTGAAGTGAGTAGGGCGAAGGTTAGAATGCTGTTGGCAGAGATCCGGCTGGGATGCCAACAGCTTAGATTGATGGAACAATACAGGGACTATCAGTGGGCAATCTCCCATAAGGAGGCAGAATTCCTGTCAGGGGAGATTGCTGCAGCTCAGAATCAACCAGTTCAGCTCTTTCAGACTGTGGACAGACTGTGCAATCCAGCCTGTCTGCAAGTTCTCAGGATAAGAGTAGGAGTTTTCTCACTTCTTTGCTGACAAGGTTGCTGACATCAGGTCTGAGATCTGCTTAGCAAGCTCTATCGGGGGGGTGGTGGTTAGTGTGGGGTTGCTACTCCTCAGTTCTGCTGGATGGTGGTTGAGCGGCTGGAGATCATGGATGTCATGCGGATTCTCCAAGGTATGCACTCTACATGCTGTAGTTTGGACCCAGGCCCTACTCGCCTTTTATTAAGTTGAATTGATGTCACTGGCCCAGTCCTTGTGGAGTTAGTCTGGTGTTCACCGAAGCCGGGTGAGTTTCTGTTCTCCCTGAAGGAAGCGGTGGTAAATCTCCTTCTCAAGAAATCCTCTCTTGACCCTGACTGCCCCACTGATTACAGACTGGTCTCTAACCTTCCCTTTGTGGGAAAGGTTATTAAGAAAGTTGTGGTGTTACAACTGGAGAGCCATCTTACCATCCATGATATCTACGACCCTCTCCAGTCCAGTTTTCGTAAAAGGCATAGCACAGAGACCACTCTGGTTTAGGTACTCAATGATTTCCTGATTGCGAGAGATCAGAAACGCCATTCCATCTTGGTGCTTTTAGATCTCTCTTCAGCTTTTGACACCATGAACCATGGGGTACTGCTTGAATGTCTGCCCATCATCTGTGGGCTGTCTGGTATGGTCTCAGATGATTCAATTCTTTCCTCACTGGCAGATCTCAGAGAGTGGTCTTGGGGATTCATTCTTCTGAGGCATTCTCTCTGCCACATGGGGTGCTGCAGTGTTCCATGCTGTCCCCCATGTTGTTCACGGTGTATATGCTGCCATTAGGAGACATTGTGAGGCAGTATGGGCTAGGTTTTCACTGCTATGCAGATGATATACAACTCTACTTGTCCTTTGTGCCCGACCAGGTTAGTGCACTCTCAGTGTTTAACAACTGTCTTGCAGAAATCCAGCAGTGGATGAAAACCAGCTGGCTGAAACTGAATTCAGACAAAACTGAGGTGTTAGTAGTGGATTCTGGTCATCTGATAGAGGGGCTTGTGGCAGGATACCCTTAGTGCTTTGGCTTGGGTGTGCCCAGTTGCAGACCTCTGACCTGGTACAAAATCTGGGGGTAATACGTGATGACAGGCTGACACTTCATTGTCAGGTGTTGGCTGTGGTTAAGTTCTCTTTTTACCATCTGAGGAACAGTGCCCAGAATAAGCACCTAGTTTCATCTGGTGGCCTTCCAGCTTTGATCCACACCTTTGTGACCTCACGCCTGGACTACTGTAACTGCCTTTACCCGAGATTTCCAGGGGTTGATGTCCGCTACTTGCAGCTGGTGCAAAATGCTGTGGTCAGGTTGTTGTCTGGATCATTTCGATCCAGTCATATTACACCTGTGCTGCATGAACTGCACTGGCTGCCAGTTCAGTGGTGGATCACCTTCAAGGTTGGCTTACTGATCTATAAAGCCCTACACAAACAGGGACCGAGCTACCTGCAAGATCTCCTGCATCCTTACTGCCCCCTCCAACTGCTCCGCTCAGCTGATGAGGGATTGCTGGAGATTCCCAGGGTATGGTTAAAAATGTCTGGATTGTGGGCTTTTTCATTTGCAATCCCAACCCTGTGGAATTCTCTGCTTTGTCGAATATGAGAGTGCCTGACAGTGGAAAGCTTCAAAACTGCTTTAAAAACATATTTTTGGGTGTTCGCCTTTGGAGATATTACTTAGTTTATATTGGATCACTGAAGTTGTGTTTTTAAATAACTGATTGGATGACTGTTTTTAGAATTTAATATAAGTATTTTTTTATGTACTGTACAGTGCTTTGATACTTTGTGAATAGCGCTTTATAAATAAAGTTATTATTATTATTAGTCTTGGCCATTTCATCTGCTGTATTTTTAACTCAGTTTAGCAAAAAGCAGTGCTCACAGTAAAGCTGGGTGCATGGAAAAACAGTCCAACAGTTATCAAAAGAGAAGCCAGCACTCCTGATATCAGTGATTACATTCATTTTACTCCATAAATGTGAAATACAAAATTAAATTACAGAGTGACATAAGCAACCTAACCTAGCAGACCAGCCCCAGTGCTTCGAGTTGCAGTAACTCTTTGTCAGGGGGTGTGGCTAACTTACTACCATGTGTGCTTTTTAAGGTTCAAGATCAAGTTGTACTTAATTATAAAAGTGATCATTAACTGTGATAGTGTTACAATACATTAGTCAGTTGATACATTAAAATAATACAATGCTTATATTACATCCTTTGCATTATTGAAATGAATTGAAATATATTAGACAGCATAAAATGCTTGTAAATAACAATTAACTGGATAAAGAATATTTCAAAACCAATTAAATGCCTTTTCTTGTGTCTAACCACCTGAGACATTAATATTTGCAGTTCATTTAATTCATGTATCGTTATTACTTGGCAAATAACACAGTTTTATATTTTACAAATACACAGCATTACACCAAATAATTTTTCCAGTGTGTGAGCATACACAAATGGAGATGCTGCATGATTGACGGCACTTAAACCAAGGACTATAAATTAAAATAGACCAATAGACCGTGGTGTGCAAGGCACTTAGGGTATAATTAAAGAAAATGCTCCCCAAGTGTCATTCATGTAGCCCAAAACATAGCACTGCTCACACATTGAAAGTGCTAGTGCCTTAAAAAATACTTAAACATTTATTTTTTTCAAAACAGACTTCTAACAAATAATATGCACCATCACTAGTACGCAGCAATGATTATTTTAATCATATAAATTTCTATGATGCCTATTTTTTTTGAACCACACCATGCACTTCTGGTAACTTATAACTAGTTATTTAGCATTTAATATGACCTGATTTTATTAAAGTTTTAAAGAGGCCTATCTAATATGTTGGAGACTATGCCTCAAAATGATACCACACTTAGTTAAATTCAAACTTCTAACTATGAGTGAAACATACATGACAGGTGAATAGAAGAGTCAAATTATCAAGTGCAGAATGAATGGGGGGATATCATTTTAATTTCAAGGGCTGACAGTTTTATCAATTTGCTACAGCAAAAGAACAAAAAAATACTTAATTTTAGAAAGTCATAGTGAATAATAAATGTATACCGCCTAACATTTTCCTAACCATAGCTACAGGATAAATTATTGACTTTACAAAATGCTTTTTTTATTTTAACAGTAATCTCTATTCCATTAGCTTTTGCTGTTACAGCCAAAAGGGAGTAAATCAAAGTATAAAGTATGCAATGGAAAAGTGAAGGGGAGAATTTAATTTCAAAAATACCCAATTTATGAATTTTCTATAACAAAAAAAAAAAGAAACAGCAGTCAAAGACTCAGCTTGCAACATTCTCATCACTTGTGTCATTTTCTTTACTCAACGTGCAGCATTTGTTTGACTCAGCTTGCATCATTTTTTGACTCAACTTGTTATTCTGGTTGCTTGAGTCATTTTTTTGGCTTAACTTGCACCATTTATTTTTACTCAGCTTGTACCATTTTTGACTTAATTTGTGTCATTCTTGTTGTGAGGCAATTTTTGTGACTCAACCTGCACCATTTTCTTTGACTCAACATGTGTCATTCTCATTGCTTGAGTCGTTTCTTTGATTCAACTTGCACCATATTATTGACCATTTTCTGACTCAATTTGTACCTATTTTGACACAGCTTGCGTCATTCTCATCCCTTGTATCATTTGTTTTGATGCAGTGGACCCCTTGCATCAGTTTAGGGGACTTTTCTACAGAGAGGGCTTGATTCATATAGAGCCCTTAGACTGATGCAAGCTTCATCAAATGGCAGCTTGCATCAAAGGCTGGTCCACCTGGGATCCTGCACCCAATTCTCTATCCATCAGGGTCCCAATGGCAAAGTCCTTAGGCTTGCAGCAGCCCTGGCCATGCATCAAACAGGCAGCACATTCATAGGGTATGCTGAAAGCTGTGGAGTGACTGTATGCCACTCTAGCACATGCTTGGTGGCAGCAGCATTCCCCCATCCTGATCTCCCATTAGTTGATATAAATACCCCCAATCTCTGATGTTGCCTGCATATATTATTAGTAAAATACCCCTTCCTGTTGATCTAATGACACCCCTCCCTGATCCTCAAAGTCACCCCCAAGTCATAATTATTAAACTACCTCTTTCTGGTGGTCTAGTGCTCCCCCTCCCTAATCCTTAATGTTGCTCATCATAATATTATGAAATACACCCCCCTTCCAGGGTGGTCTAGTGGCCCCCTCCCTGTTCTCTAATGTCACCCTTCATATTATTATTAAATACGCTCCCCTTCCCTGGTGGTCTAGTGTCCCCCCTCTTTCATCCCTGATGTTGCCTGTCATTATATTATTAAATACATCCCCCTTCCCTGGTGGTCAAGTGGCCCCTCAACTCAGCAGGTAGTGTCACCACCCCACTCTCCCTATTCCAAAACAGAGCCAGTGACTGGCACTGCCTTCCTCTTTCCTCTGTGGCCAGCTGCCAACTGAGCTGTCACTGAATGCATACTGTATAGTGTACATGCTCATTGATTGACATTAAAATTTTAAATATTAAAATATTGCTGCACCTACTGTATATGTTATGTGCACCTAATTTTTCAGTTTTTCACTAGGTTTTGGTACTGTTTGGGCAGCACCTTTAGTAGGCACCCAGTGCACCACATTTTGGTTTTGACACTGCAAGCAGGATTTTTGAATGGTGACACAGGGCTTGCACCCAGCCCTGCACCTCCACACTTAGGTTCTGGATGTGTGCCAAACCCTGCACCACAACTGCCACCTGATTTTACAATCTCAGGTGCAGTTGCAACAGTTTCCACCATATATGGCAGCTTGTGCCAAATATCTGGTGCAAGCTCTGTATAAATGGCACCTGGATTTGCCACAAGTTAGAGCTGAAAATGGTGGTCTAACTTGCAACAATTGCTGCATGTGATGGCAGTTCCCGTTAGATTGCCACAAGCCCCATGCACTGCATTATAGGCACACCAGGGCTTGTGGCAAAGGAGATTAAAGTTTGAAATAAACAGCATGAAGAGATGAAAAATTGACTAGAAAATCAAGAAAACAGAGCCAGGAGAAAAAGATTTCAGATTTTTGGAATGTTATAAATCTGGGAAAAATCTTCAATTGTGACAAAACTGGCTACTGAATTATTCCAGCTATTGCTTGGTAACTTTTCAGACTCTTTGATCTCTATAGATTCAATTCATTGGATAGGGATGGCCTTAGAGAAAGATGGTCACAGACCAATTATTGTAGAATTTCTCATGAGCTACTACAAAAATGGAAGATTGCAAATGCCTACTAATCAGTGCACTTACTGTATGGTACACTACTTAATCACCTGTCTTATGCAAATGAATGTAACTACTGACTTGTAACTTGAATGTATGTATTACTCTGCATAGTCACCTGTCTATGCAAATGAATGTAATTGCTGACTTGTAACTTAAGAGTATGTACTACTACTTATCCTAGTGTATCCACCCCCCCCAGGTTACCCCAGGAGATGAGCAACTTGTTGCTCAGTGTGCCTTCCTGGTGAAACATTTCAATAAATAAATAAATAAAATAAAATTTCTGAAATCTGAGAACAAATTTAGAACTATTAATGCCATTATCCAACCAAGAACTATAAATTTAGGGACCAGAATATATCTACAAAACAAGATTTTTTTCATGAGCTACTACAACAACGGAAGAAGTTCTCACTGATACAAACAAATGCTCTGGGAGGAAAAAATAAGAGCATTCTTAGTATATCCAGTGAAATTAAGAGTCTTCTTAAATAACCAGATTATCTTTATGATATACATGACGATGCACTGAGGGACTAAACATTATAACTACCTAATGTCTTTAAATGACATTTACTACAATACATTTATTCCAGTCTGGACTTTTGATTTGTTAAATCCTCATGAATAGCTCATTGTGTTGGTTTTGGAGGGTGGGTGCAGGGACATGAGGATGGAAGAGAGCTGGATGAATATTTCATGGTGTGGGGGCAGTTTTAGTTGATTAGTTGGAGTGCATAGAGGGGAAGGGGTAAATCAGGACATGGTAAGCTGTGCCAAGCATTTTGGGAATAGCAAACAGGAATAATTTCATGGTACGCAGTAAAGGGGGCGAGGTAGGTTTTGCTTGGGAATGGGTGTATAACATAAACAATCCTGAAAATATGACATATGTTAAAGAACATGACAGGCTTATAGTGATTTCATTTTACTTTTTAAAAGGGGAGTATGGGTCAAGGGTATGACATTAAATATTAATGGAATTATGTCCCCAGTCCAAAAGGCCAGATTATTTAAGTATATCATATCTCATGATATCATGATAACCTGTCTGCAAGAAAAATAGTTGAATAATGTTGAGTCTCAAAGACACAAAAAAACAGGGTTAAAACAAGTTTTCTTGGCCTGTCCAAACAAACAAACAGCAAGGGTACAATTATAACAATACACATGGATTTTCCTGGGGAAATTCTAGAATATAGAACAGACCAGAAAAAAAGAATTCTCCTTTTAAGAATTGACCTGAAACTTTCAGTGACATTGTGAACTGAATAGCAGCAGGAATCTGACAGCTCCATGACCTAACTCCCAAGAAACAGAGAATTTGATACTTAAAATCTCAGAACTGCAGAACAAAATCATTCTGCAGTATGAACAAATGTCAGGTTGAAATACAAAAGGGGGTGCCGTAACCCCAGCCAGCAAACTCCGACAATTAATAACAGATGGAGAAAAAATTGCCCCCAAGGATCCCAGCCTTGGACTTCCTTTTCTTAGTCCCCAACTTTAATTTCATCTTTGGAGCCAGAAGGTGACTACGATGAGGTCAGGGAAGCACTGGCACTGCTGCTGCTTCAAATGCTACTATACATAAGGTCATTAATACAGTTCAGACTATTGAGTCAGCTCTTGCTGACTTGAAAACACACTTTAAACATCTTGATAAAAAAATTGCAAGCACTCAAAAGCAAGTCAGAGAGCTTTCTGATATCCAAGGGGCACAAGGCAGGGTTCTGTTATACTTATTACAAAGAGAAAAGGAGGTGCAAAATTGGATAGAGGATGCAGAAAACAGAGCCCATCATAACAATTTTACAGTGCATGCTGTACCTGAAGGGGCAGAAGACTCATTTCCATCTATGAATGAGTTTATGGAACATTTATTACGAAAAGTCCAGAAGGTGCCAACCAACATCCCTACCACTGTTGAGAGAGCACATAGAACTCTAGGGCCAAAACCTAAAGAATCTAACATTCAGGTCCGATCAAGCATTGTCAAGATGTTGCATTTCCAGTCAAAGGAGACAATCTTATCTATGGCCTGGAAACAGCAAAAGGTGTTGCTAGAGGGACAACAGAAATATTTCGACCAAGATTTTTCCCCGGCAATGCAGGCAAAGAGACAACAGGCAAGATGGCTGGTAAAACTACTCCAGAAAAAGAAAAAGAAACAGGTGCAAGTGCTGTATCCCACAAAACTGAGGATTTTCACAGAGAATGGCCGACAAATATTTCAAAATATCCTGGCTACAACAGCACTGTTGAAGGAGTGGGGTATAGACTGTCCTGACATGACTATGACTGAGTTAGAGGAAGAGTTCCACAAGACCATGTGGCTACAGGCATGAAGCAACAGAAAATGGAGAAGAACAGAAGATGATTTCTCCAAGCAACTTGAGAAAGATGTAAACTCCCTGCTACAAAATCATTTGTACACTGAAGCTACAAAGACGATGGAAGGGAGGGAGGAGAAAAAAAGAATACTTACTGTATATACATCTCAAGATGTGTGGACTTTGGTGGGATGGGATGCTCATGAGTGGGCATGAATTATTGCAATTAGTGGATGCAATGAAGAGGTTGCGATGTACATATGAAAGGTGAAGGTATTTTCTACATTATCAGCTATATCGCAAAAGAAGGGAGGAATGGGGGAAGAAGAGGAATTAAAGGGTTTGATACGAGGTGAATAATGCTAGGCTATGGGGTCAGGGGGAGAGGGGCCCTGAGAAGGGAAAAAATGGGGATAAGCATGTTTTGAAGTACAAATGGGGGAAGGAATCAAAACCATTCCCCTGCTTTTCTTTTCTCTATTGCTCTTTTATTTCTTTTTAACTGTTTTTTCTCTCTTTTTGCTCATTTGTATTTTAAAATGGCATCTGAGTGTGATTCTAGTGGTAAGCACAGGAAACAAAATGGGAAAAGGGGGAGATTGTCATGGACAGCTATTATTTGGTCAAGTGACAAAATCTTACCACCAGTAGAGTGCAGGTGTGATGGGCAACTCACTGAAAATACCTGCTCATTGTTACTGTGAGCATGGAGAAGAGGAGGGATTAGTGAGGTAGTAAATAGGTAGCAAAGGGGGATGATAGGACTGATTTTAAAATGATACAAGGTCTGTCAGACAGGGTAATTAGTGATTCAGTGTGGGACATGGCCCAAGCAAGGTAACCAGCAATTGATAAAATACCTTTGTGCGGCGGAGCTGACATATGGAACTGTCAGACGATGCAGAAATACGAAATCTGATGACAGCTGTCAAGTAGTAATTCATCAGGAGAATGAAATTGACTAGCACTAGCTATGGCTGACAGCATATCAAAGGGAGATACAAATGGGAACTCGAGGGTGGAGGTGGCGGGGAGAGTGAGAAGGAACCAGTGAATACAAGAGGGGAAACAACTCAATGGAACAACCACAAAAATGGGGGACCAACTGCATTAAAGTGAAAGTTAATGGGGTGGGACATGTAAAGCAGAAGTTAAATGAGAAGGGAAGCAATAATCAGGAAAAAACTGAGGAGAGGACACCATCAGTAGCAAAAGAAGACAAAAGGCGGGGGGGATAGCCCTGGTCTGAAGTGAACTCACATATTGAAAAGATACAGATGAGAGGAGATGGGATGTACAAGGCGGAAAAGGTGAAATGAGTGAAACAACAGAACCTATATAAAAGAAAGTGAACACTAAGGTTGCCACCACCCTGATTTTTGTAGGACAGTCATGGATTGAGCAGCTGTGTCCTGAAGGGGAGCATGTAAAATACTACAAGTCCTGACCTTATAGTAGATAAAGATATTTTCTGACTTTCCTTGGAATGTTGTAGAGACTTATGGTGCCTTATCTAGAATATCTCAAATGGATAAGAAACAATAGCATCAACTACTAAACAGCAACACTTGCTCTTGGGTTTGATTACTTGGAGAAAGCACTCTGTTGCACTGGTCAGGGTTTGAGGTTGTCCTTCAAAGGACCATGTTTAGTGGTAAATATCCCACTCGGTGCTTATTAAAAGGTGGTAACCCTGGTGAACGCAGATTGGCACATAGTATAATGTAATGCAGCAGTTGAAGACCTCTCAAACACTGTGGATGACTAGCAAGGAAAAGATAAACGTGGAAGAGGAATGCAACATCATTATGGCCTCAGGGTGAACACAGGAGATCTTTAGAAAAAAATATAGGAGACCCCTCAATAGCTAATCTGCAGTTTACAAACTTATATTAGTTAATAATGATGCAGGGTAATAGATTGCATTTAAGACCTAGGGAAATACAGGAGGGGGGGATACATTGGTTACACTTAACAACAGTTGAACAGTAACTGTTCCAAGGATAAAGGGAAGGGGGATGGGGAAGGGTTTAAATAGCCTAGTTAGGTGAACACAATCTCCATCCTTCTAAAAGTGCAATTTAGAAGGGAGGAGTGAAGGGACCGTTGGCAGATTAGCTGCTATTTTGCTTGTGAAGGGTTTAGTGACATTCGTCTGAAGTGTGGAGTCACACTTCACACAAACAACGTGAGGGATCACCTGGGTTAAGAAGAGCCACCAGGGGAAATGGTAACTGGTTTAGGGTCTCTGGAACTGGTCACAGCCCTAAAGTCACATTGAAGTGTCAACCGAAGAATATGCAGAGCAGAAGGGAGGGAGGAGTAATCCTTGATTTATAAATTCATACTTGTATTGAAAATAGTTTAAGGTTCCAAAGTTACTTGTTATGTTATGATTAAGTAATGACAAACAGAATATTAGAAATATCATCTAGTGCCACAGGGCTCAGAGAAGGGAATGAGCAAAAGAACAAAAACCAGTAAACAGAAAGACAAGAACTTCTGGTCAGATCCACCACAGCTGCATAATGAAGTTAGTGAATTTGTGTGAAATTGTTAAGGAGATGTGGAAAAACAACACAATGATTTGTAAGTAGTAAGAATTGTTTTGGTTTCTGTTCTAAATAAGGCATACACATTATTAGGAAAATATATGGAGGTGTACATTTTAATGGTAGGAATCGGAAGCTTACAAAAGAACCCCAGACCAAATGCCACTGATGGCTGTGTTATCCCAGATGATATTGGCAGACAGACAAATTTTAAAGAAAACTCAATTGCACTTATCCCAATAATGCAAAGCATCAAGGGAAAGATATGCAAATCCCCATGATGGTACAGAAGGTGGCAGTACATGAAAAAGTAATGGCTGGCATATATTCAGCCTGGGATTATTTACACATTAGTTTTTATTTTTTAAAGAAATAGGGTTTTTGTCCATGAGGTGATGTAAGTTATATTTAACCAATGTGTTGATGTCAGGAAGTCAGGTGTAATGATGATGGACTGTTAGACAAAATGTGATATTAACTCTCAGAGGGGGGCACTTTTGATAAGGGCAAGGTAGTTATGAGTGTGATAACGGGAATATTAGGAAAGTATGAGCTTGATGCAGAATTGAAGTACAAATATGCGCAGTTTCACAAGTATGTGCTCAGAGTGCAGGCAAATGTGATATGCAGGTTTGTTTTAGAAATAAGTAAAAATAGCGATACATGCAATTAACAGAAAGATAGATAATTACACAGATATATAGACAGAGAGCAAGAGACACAGACAGACAGGCAGAATAGGAATGGCAGTGAAGTACTGAAGTAACACCAACCCCACCCCAACCCCGCAGACATGGACAGGCATTGGGGTGTGCCTTTGGGTCATTGGCCATAACACTCACACCATTTCACCTCACCCTACCCTGCAGACACAGACAAGAGTCGAGGAGTGCCTTGAGGTTTTCAGATTATACACTCACACCATTCCATAGAGAAATATGCTGAAATGGGTACAGCATAAGGGAATGGAGTTAACTTTGGAGCTGAAGAGTCAAAGGCACATCTCGATACCTGTCTCTGGCTGCAGGGTGGGGGTGGGGTGGAAAGGCAAGAGCATTACTATTGACAATCCCAAGTCACACCCTGATGCCTGTCAGTCCCTGCAGTGCAGGGTGTTATGGTCAGAAATTCTAATGCCCTGGGTGTTTCTTGCTATTTTCACTCCAAGTTTTCAGCATGGGCTTTTTGTGACCCCACATCATGAACAGTGGCACTATCAGTTCATTAGCTGAAAGGAGTTTTTGCACAGCGACTGTGCCATTTGGCACCACAGGTGCAAAAACACATTTTGAACAGTATGTAAAAAATGACAGCTGTACATTTCTTGCTTCAGTAACTACACAGCACATCTGTTGCATGGCCTGCTTATTGACATTTTATTTCTGCTATGTAATGTACTGCTGCTATGGCTGTATGGCTGAGAGGGACATGGGGTGGTGGTGGATGTCAAGATGAACAACTCAGAGACTTGTAGGAGTGCAGCAGCTAAGGCTACGATGCTGGGATGCATCACTAGAGGGATCACTCCAGAAGGAGGGAAGTGATACTCCCTCTGTATAACTGCTTGGTGAGGTCACACCTTGAGTACTGCATACAGTTTTTGAGGCCACACTTAAAGAGAGACATTGAACTCCTGGAGAAGGTCCAGAGAAAGGCAACCAAATTATCTAGGCTTGGTGGAAAGGACCTAAGGGAAGAGGCTCAACAAGCTGAATATATACACGGAAGACAGAAGGGACAGGGGGACAAGATAGAGGTCTTCAGGTACATGAAGGGGGTAAACATGGGTGGCAAAGTCATGGTGCTCCGAAGGAAGGAGAGGGGGCAACTAGAATGCATGAGTGGAAGCTGGAGGGGAGCTACTCAGGGGAGAAAGGAGGAGGAGATGCTACTTCAGTGAGAGGGTGGTAGAACCATAGAATGTGCTGCCCGGGGGACTGGTTGAGGCAGAGACTGTGGAGGGGGTTCAAGAGGGGGTGGGACAGGTACAGGGGAAGGGTTGTAGAAGCAAAGTCCAATGAAGCGGGAATACCCTGGAGTAGGAACAGAGAAGCACGAGAGGGTGGGGGTTTGCAGCAAGGTCAGCTCCCAGGGTGGGGACTAACCAAATGAGCAGACACAAAAGCCCACTATTCCTATTCTGCTGGCATTTTTGTATGTTATTATGTTGGTATGCTTACTACACCAACATCATGAACCATAACATAGATGACTGCCGTAACTAGGGAGGCAGTATAGTACAGTGGTTTAAAGCTCTTAAAGGAGCAGTCCACCCAGAATTTGCAAAAAACATATGTTATACAGAGTGATTTGATTTGTATGTTAAATCCTAGTGTGCCCTTCCCTCTGTCTGCTATTAGAAGTTTTTCCTAAATTAACCTGCTAGTTGTATGGTAGTTTTTCGACCCCTGGCGATCTCTATCACAATCAGATTTATTGGCTTTCTTTTTCTTACAGTGCACCCTGTCTCATGTGACAGTGATGTAGCTAGGCCATTAGATTTAGCAGGTGCACAGAAAACAACTGCTTAATAATTCTAATTCATTATCTGTGTTTTCAGTGTGTGTTAGGTCTAGCTAGCAGTAGTAAGTGTTTTCATTTTTAAATTTTATTTTATCAAACTACACACAACAATAAAAAGCATAGAAATTGCCCCAGATTATCAATGCAATAATTAGTAAAGACTGTATCTGTTTTATTACAGAACATCTACTCAGCTCTCTAGTATTTGCTAAATTGTAAATATAGGTATCATCATTCTACTTTAAGGAACTGGGAGTTAGGGCTGATTTTACTCTGTGATATGGCTTTCATTTATTTTTTTGTTTATTTTTTGTTACAAATGTGAAGTGTCTTTTTAATGAAGTATAAAATATGTATGTGTGAGTTATTTCATTTGGAGAATATTTGTTTTATTATTTGAAAAAATTTGATACACTAAATGTGTAGTGCAGTAAACCATTGTAAAATGGAATCAAATGTGTAGCTGGAATAGTCACTGGCATCCTATTGCTTTTAAGCCATACCAAAGGCAGGAGAAAAGCTGACTTTAAAGTATTTTGCTGTTTCTAAGCTGCAGTTTCCTACCATACACTTCATTTGTAAAAAAAAAAAAAAATATCTTGTCACAGACCACAATCAGCTCTAACTACTAAGAGAATGCTGATACCTACATTTACAATTTAGCAAATACTTGAAATCTAACTGAGTGGGGTTTCTGTAACAAAACCGCTAGAGTCTGTTAATTATAGCATTTTATAGCATTGATGATCTGGGCAGTTTCCGTGCTTTTATAGTTGTGTACAGTTTGATAAAATTAATAATTTTAAAATTAAAATACTCCTGCTAGCTAGACCTGATGCACATAGAAAACAAAAACAGTAAATTCGAGCTGTTTAGTAGCTGTTTTACAGAAACCCCAGTTAGGCTGCTCCCTGGATAAGAACACAAAGCTCTGCTGTTGCGAACTGATGTTAAACTGATTTTAAAGTAGTGCACATGCTAAATCTAAGGGTAGTGCTACATCATTGTCACATGAGACAGGGTGCATCGTAGGAGAAAGAAAGCCAACAAATCTATTTGTGATGGAGATTCTCAGGGTTTGTAAAACTACCATACACCTAGCAGGCTAATTTAGGAAAAACTCCTAATAGCAGACAGGAGAAAGGACACACTAGGACGTAACATACATATCAAAACATTCAGCATAACTCAAGCTATTTTGCAAATTCTGGGTGGACTACTCCTTTAATTGCAAATCTGGAGATCTGGGTTTGAATCCCACAGCTCTCACAAAAATAAAGAAAATTTTCTTACAGAGCTAATTAGCATTAACTGCTCATAGAATGCCGATACCTACATTTACAGCTTAGCAAATATACTTGAAATCTAATTGAGTGGGGTTTCTGTAAGAAAACAGGTAGAGTTTGTATTAATTATAGCACTGATGATCTGAGCAGTTTCTGTGCTTTTATGCTTGTGTATAGTTGGATAAATTTAAAAGGTTTAAAATTGAAACACTCCTGCTAGCTAGACCTTACACACATAGACAATAAAAATAGGGAATTAGAGCTATTTAGTAGCTGTTGTCTTACAGAAACCCCAGTTAGCTAGCTCTCATCTGGACTGAGAAGGGAGAAGCCTGAGAGGGCAGGGGGGCAGCAAGGTCAGCTCCCCGGGTGGGGACTGACCAAAGGAGCAGATATGAAAGCCCACTAGGCCTACTCTGCTCACATTTTTGTATGTTAGTATGCTTACTACACCAACACCATGAACCTCAAAACAGATGACTGCCATAACTAGGGAGGCAGTATAGTACAGTGGTTTAAGGCTCTTCTCTGCAAATCTGGAGATCTAGGTTTGAATCCCACAGCCCCCACACAAATGTGGAGTATCTTTTTAAGAAAGTATAAAATACTGTGAAATTATTTTAAAGCAGTGCATGTGCTATATCCTACTGACACATTGAAAACATCATACTTTACCTACTTACCACATATAAACTCAACTACATTAAAACAATAATTCTAGGCACTTTTTTTTTTTTTACCAGGAGAGACACACTAAGCTGAAAGCTTGTTTACAGGTGTGACCTGGGAGCACAAGGAAGTTAAATGGTTTGTGCACAGTCACACAGTATGCAAGTGGGGGCTGTGGGAGTCAAACCCGGGTCTCCAGGTTTGTAGCTCAGAGCCTTAAACCACTGCCTACTTAACAATTTACAACACGGTTGCACTTATATGTACACTTCTCAAACTTGAAAGAAAAAAATACACTTTATTATCAAAGTCAGTATTTACCAAGTACTGTGCACATGTTTAAAATAATTTGAACTCCCCACAAAAATGTGCCCTGACATGAAACTGCATGTTTAACTGTAAACACAATTAAAAATTGGATTTTTAAATGCATTACTAACACCAATGCTTTCAAAGTTTTAAAACTACTAAAGACAAATTGGCCTAGATATTCAAACTGTGCCCAAAAAGTGTGCAATAGCAGGAGCAAGCGCAAGTCCACTGCACCCATGTGCAAGAAGCACAATATTCAAAAACTGCACAGGTCAAGATGCGCCTGCGGCACACAACTGAATATCACACCAAATGCACCATAGCACAACCAGGGATGCTCAGTGGAGCAGTCCAGATGCACCACAGTGCAACTAGGAATGCCCCGTGGAGCAGGGCAGCAGTGCAACAGCACAACCAGGGATGCGCAGGGACAGGATGTAGGGGCCCACCACCCACACCACAGATGGGCAGAGGAGCACACAGCAGAACAGACATTGCCTCCCACACCCCATGCACTGCACAACTGGTGGAGAGCCAGAATAACCACTGGCCCATGGATACCAGCAAGCAACCCACAGCCAGGGCATGGTGCTCCAGCATACCCCCTGGCAAGCTGTCACTGGCACACAAGGAGGGCTGACCACCCCATGCCACACCGTCCCACCAGTGCAGAGCACACCCTGCACCACAATCCCCATATACCCTGCCCAGGAGTAGCACCCAGCAGTGCAGGACACCCCATGCATGCCACCACCCCTACTGTCACAATGCAACCCTGTGCACCACGGAGCCATGCAAGGCAGCCCCACCACGTGCAACCTGCAGCGTGTGGCAGCAGACAGTGATGCAACAACTGCATACACAGTGCCACCCTGCATGTCCCCCCGAGGTACAGCTGAGAGACCAACCATGCGTCGGCACATGAGGTACCCCACATGCGACAGAGCATGCCCTGGACCCCACCACCAGTGGTACAGCACCCTGCACACCCTCCCAAGGACACATACCATCCCAGCACTGGCCACAATGGCCAGCACAGACTACACAGTGTAGCATGGAAGCTTAGCCACACAGGATGCAACACAGTGCGTGGACAAACACCCACCCATCCCAAGGGCACACCAACACAGGGACACAGTAGCGGGTCAGCCAAGCAACTGGCGTGTGGCCACGGCAGCCATGTACACAAGGCCAGCACCCCTGCATGGCACAGGTGTGCCAGCTACCCTGCGCAGGCACCATGAATCTGTATGCCACCAGCATGTGGCTGGAGCACAAGTGACAAACAGTGGAGCACATCCCCTGCAACAGGCACAAGTGACAGCATGGGGGGAGACACAACAGTGGAGGCCACAGTGCCACTGGAGGCAGACATGCACCATACTGGTGACAGAAGGCAACCTGGCATTGTGCCAGATATAGGGGTTGTCCAGCATGGACAGCCACCACTGACATGCCAGCAGACCATGCATATCACAAACATGCAAGGGTGTCAGATGCACAGGCCATGGACAGTTTGACGGGGTGCCATGGATATAGTGCATGCACAGTGGACTACTGCACACAGGCATCCAGTGCACAGAGAACAACACACAAACCACAGACAGTGACTGATTCCCCCACCCACACCATAGGCAGTTCCCTTCTGGACACACACACGCCCATGCTTGCACCACCCCGATGCCATGCACACCACTGCAGCTGAGCACCTGTAGCCCACTGCAAATCATAGATCACCACAGTTGTCATAACAAAACAAATGTATTAAAAAGAGGTAAGAAACAAAACTATTTACAAATATTTACAATGGGAGAAGGGCTACATACCAGGTGGGGAGGTAGGGACAGGGTGAACAAATAGGAGAGGAAGAAGGGGTGTGAGGGTGGGTCTGGGGGTAAAAGGTGTTTCCAGGGCATGGGGCCTATTATCACCCACTCTTCACTTCTGTGGCACTGACGTGTCCTCATGCCTCCTGACCCTGCGCCGCTCCATTCGTTGGAGGATCTCCAGGGATGCCCTTGCTAGCTGCAATAGCTCCTGCATGCCCCTTTCAATGGTCATCAATCACCGTTCATTTAGGAAAAGGGAGCAGAGTCAATATGTGTGACTGTCCAGCCCCCTGAATCCCACCCATTGTGCATGGCATACAGCCATGTACCATGTCCCTGTGATGGTGTGCGACCACCCACAGTGACCGCATCCACAATACCTGCCTACCAAGGCACCCACAACCATGTGGACCACTGCACACACCCACTGCCCATGTCCTGCACAGCACCACTGTGGCCGTATAGTGACATAGCTATGCGGTGCGAAGGCAGTGGCACAGCCATGTACCCAGTGCTTGCATGGACCACCATTGATAAACTCCCAGACATGCAGTGCCACTGAGCAGTGCTGACTGTAACAAGTTGCGTGCATGGCAGTGGTGTCAATGGATGGTGGCCAGGCCCCGCTGCCCACCATGTTACACAGCATGCAATAGTAATCATGGATGTAAGGCACTCACCATCATCAGGCTGGTCCCTGTGCCTGTGTGGTATGGCATCCCTCCTGGCCTGCTCATCCTCTTGGAAGTGCCTCCTCTCCCTCACCCGCTGGCACTCCTCTGGGCCTAAGGTGCAAACATGGAGAGTGGAACATCAGTACAATCCTGTAGCAAAGTCTCCCCACCCCCGTGTGTGTGCAATCCCACACAGTTATACCCATCCACCCCCACCCCAATACCACCACCACTTCACAAAGGCAGAAACAGATGTCCTATTTGAGGCCTACCTCGACCAGGAGCTGCTGCTCAGCGGATGGTGGAGAACATCACAGGCCCATGCTGCTGCATGGGAAGAGGTGGTGTGTGCCATCAACCTGCATGGCAGCCTCCAGCGGTCCATGCAGGAGTGCAAAAAGAAGATTAGCATGGGCAGGCTGAGGATTAAGGACAAGGTGGCTGCCATCAGGGCAGCACGGTCTGCGACCGGTGGGGGACAGTCGGCCATGCAATGCCTGACCCCATAAGAAGAGTGGGTTGCTGGCAGCATGTGGCATTGTGCCATCGAGGGTGTTCCAGGTGGTGCATTCCAGATGGGTGGTAGCCCATCACTGCATGGTAGGTCCTGGTCTGTCAATGGGGGGACAGGGTAGGGCAGATACATTAATGCTACTGTGTTCCCTTACAGCTCCTGAGTGGCTACATGGGTCAGCCGTGGTGGGCTTGTCCACTGAGGGTGATGCCATGGACATAGAGGAGGTCCCATCCACCTCCACAGGCATACAAGGGTCAGGGTGACAGTGCGCCTGCCTGGATGTCTGGACTGATATTTGTGGAGCAAGTGCAGAGGAGGCCCTGCCCATGTCCTAGCATCCATGGATGCCAGCATGCTGATACTCGGGCTGGTGCCGGATCCATCATTGATTATGATGAAGCTCACTTCATTGACAGTGATACGTGTGGGCTGCAGGATGGCCACACAGCAGGTGACATCACGGGCATGGCCGTGGGTCATGCCACTGTGGAGGCCTGCATGACATCACAGTCCCAGCCTGTGCCTATCTGCACCAGTGGGGCAGCACTGGTGTGTGTCCAGGAGGGCTGTTGCAGCCACTGTGGTGGCACCGTTGAGCCCTGGAGAGCAGCAGCCAGAGAGGCAGTGTCAGCAGTCGGCCAATGGCCATGGGGGTACAGTGTCAGGGGGGCAGCGTCAGTGCACCACCTGTGAACATACCCAGGCCTGGCCCTGATGTGCAGCACCCACCCTCCAGGGGTGCTGCCCATCAGGGCTGCGAACACCATGAGGGACTGGATGCCGATCAGACAGATTACCTCTTACTGCCGCATACTCCAAGAATTAGTCGATCAGCAGTTGTGGCTTGTGATGGTGGTGGATGCACTCAGTGTGGCTCTGTGCCAGGCAGAGGAGCAGTGCAGCAGAGACACTACTCTGCTCCTGTCAGGGATGGACCGGATGTAGGAGGATGTGACTGCTGCCATTGACAGGCAGACACAGGCAATCACAGCTGTCATGGCCACAATGGGCGCACAGTTATTTGCCCATGCATCGCAGACACCACGCAGTGCAATGTCCACCCCCCATTCCTGGTGTCATGCGACACCCTCCTTGTTGACACTGGGTTCGGCTGTGGGCATCCCGAGCACATCTGGTGCAGGCATGTTCAGTGTGCTGCAGACCCCTGCATGAACATGGTCATGTTCAAGCAGCGGAAACCCTGGGGGACTGTCGGTGCCACCCCATGAGGCCATTGGTCAGCTTGTCACTGCTGGCGGGTCTCGGTGGGGCTGCCCACTCATCTGTGGTGGCTGTGGCACTGTGGCACATGACTGACCTGTCTCCCACCATGGCTACTGTCTGATGCTGCCCTGTGTGCATTGTGTTGTTCAACGTGCAATGCACGGGTGGGGTACCCAGCCCTGCACGCACACACATGTTCCATCTGCACACCCTCCTGGCTGCTATCCACTGTAGCGTGTGCATGATGATGCCTGCATTGCGCTGTCCACCATTGTGCAATGGTGCCCAGTGTGTGATGCACACATAATGGCAGACACTGGGTATGGTGGTCTGTGGACGTGTGTGGCTAGGGGTGGCGGTTGGGGTCGGCGTGCCTCCTACCCTTTGTGCATGTCTTGTGAGGTGTGTGTGTGCGTGTGTGTGTGTGTGTGTGTGTGTGTGTGTGTGTGTGTGTGACCATGTGCCGTGTTAGACCTTGCCCATCCCTGACGACGTGTGCAGTTCCATGCTCGGCCAATTCCCTTAACGACATGCACCCCTAGAGTTTGTCCATGCATGTTTGTGGGTTGTGCCCTTGCCACTGCTGGTTGCACATGGTCCCATGACTTACCTGGGTTGGTTGAAGTGCTCCTCTGTGATGGTGTCCAGGTGCAGCTGTGCCATCTGGATCAGTCAGGGGTCCCTTCGACCAAGGGGGGGGCTGCCAATCACCATCTTCACCTGTGTCCTCATCATCCCCATCGCTGTCCCCTCTTCGACCTGTACGGTTATCCCACAGTTGTAGGCCATGTTGTGAAGGATTCAACAGGTCAGGAATAGCCATCAGGCCTTTGGGGGGGCTGTACTGTAGGGCACTACCAGACGTGTCCAGGCAATGGAAACATGTCTTCAGCATCTTGAACACCCGCTCTATGACATTGCATGTGGTGGTATGTGCCTCATTGTAGCATTGCTGTGATGGGGTTGCGGGCTGCTGGTATGGTGTGAGCAGTCAGGGACGGAGTCGGCATCCACTGTCATCTATGTGTAGAGGGTGGACATTAATTTGGTGATCAGTGTCACCCTGCCTTGGGCCATCTAGGCCAATACCCATGTCACCTCTGACTATGCCCCTCCCAAGCTCCATGTCTTTCTTCATGGTTTGCATACTCACCCACTAGGTGGCCAGTGGGGATGTCCCCACTCTTGAACCTGTGGCACAGTGTGGACTGGTGCCAGATGAAGGCATCATGTGCTCCCCCAGGGTGCATGGCACAGACATTGACTCTGTGCCCCCTGGCATTGCACACCACCTGGCAGTTGATGCTTGCATACCCCTTCCGATTCATCTGTGTGGCCCCTTCAGGGCCAGGTGGCATGCAGATGGCCACATGGGTGCAGTCTATTGCCCCGAGCATGCCAGGCATACGTGCTACCCTGTGTAACTCCCGTATGTTTGCTGTGTGCTCCGCCAGTGTGCTGGGGAAATAGATGTACTCTGCAGTATGTGGCAGCAGTGCGTTGAGGAATTGGGTGAGGATGTGTGATGTGGCCGACTGGGTTTTGCCTGTGGTGTCCCCTGTTGGTCTCTGGAAGGTACCCGTGGCGAGCAGGCACATGACAGCTGTCACTTTGATCTCCACTGACAGAGCATGGCTCCATCATGTGGGTGCCTGCATCACAACACTGCACAGCTCACAAAGCTGCCTCAGGATCATCTGGTTCAGGTGGTACCAGCCCACGATCTCAGTATCAGTGTACAGCTTGAAGCTGGTGCGGGCTCAGTACTGCCTGTTGGGGACATACCACCGATGGGCCCTTCCACGGCTGTGCCCCCCTGCTGCCTGGCTTCTCCCCCCCTCATAACTGCCTCCATCTGGACGGTGGCACTGGCCATGTCCCTGGCTTGTGTTATCCCCCCGGCAGCTGTTTCTGTGTTCCTCCCGCTGTCCTTGATGCTACTCCCCCTGCACTGGGAACACCTCCCTGTAGTGGCCATACTGCCCACTATTCATGCCCTCAGTGCTGTGTGGCACTTCCCCCTTTTGATCTGCACTGTGGCACAGGCTCCTCATACCTTCCCTGTTCCTGGGGGTTCCAGGTGCTCTGTCCTGCTCCTGCCCTGTCCTGCTCCAATTTTTTTGTGTGCCTGTGTGGTTGCCTGCAGTTCACCAACATGTGGCTTCCCTGTAGCGTTCTTGCACCTCTCTCTTGTTCCTTTTTATTTTAGATCATT
The DNA here is from genome assembly GCA_016271365.2 of Neoceratodus forsteri. Taxonomy (NCBI): domain Eukaryota; kingdom Metazoa; phylum Chordata; order Ceratodontiformes; family Ceratodontidae; genus Neoceratodus; species Neoceratodus forsteri. Next base: position 1,411,056,209 of record CM057452.1, read on the forward strand.
TCTGCTATTGCGCAACTTCCGTTTGCTCCCCTATTGCGCATGGCGCATGTTGTTGAATATCGCACTGTGCCATTTATGCATGGTTCCTCCCCCTTCAGTTGTGCATGCATTCATTATCATTGTGCTCTTGCGCATTGTGATTTGGGGGGCACATCTGCATCCCGCTGAATATCGCAGAATGGCACATTTTTGGACTTGCACTGGCGCATCCCTGTTGCGCATGGTGCAACCCTTTTTGAATATCTGGGCCAAATTATAGATAAACTATACATATATAAAACATTTAAGAAAAACATGTGTCTGTCATTGTAAATTAAAATGTGTGTCTAGGTCTCCTTCTGAGGTCCCAGGTGGCTCTGATAATCATTTGTTCCAAAGGATTTTTAAGTCAGTTTGAAGGCATTAAATAACTTCTGTTCTGTTCTGTTCTCCACTGCACAGGCATGTATGTTGGTTGATAAGGTCCCAAACTAGTGTATCTTGTTACAGCATGATAGAGCTATCTCATGCCCCTCCCACATGAATCAGAAAAAAGTTTGGGGTGGAGGCAGAGGTGGCTCTTACTCCAAAAAAAAAAAACCCTAATGCTGCCTCCCACTACTCAGGTTCCAGTTCTTGTAGCACCTATTTAAGAAAGAAAATAGTACCCTGCAACCATTGACTAACATGAAAGTGTATTTATTTGAGGGCAGAAAACATTGCTTGGAGGAGGTAAGGTGGAAGAGACTATTTACACCTTCAGTCAGTTCCTCGGGCAGAAAATATGACATCACTACTTTCGTACATGCAAAAACATCTGCAGGCTCCGCCCACAGCTGTAAAAATGTGGTCACTTCACATTACTTCCTTTAATGTGAAAGAAATCAATTCTGCAATTGAAAGAGTGAAGATTTTGATGGAACTTAAAAAATGTCACAGTGACATAGTCTTCCTACAGGAGACTCACCTGTCAGAGACAGAGCACCAAAAACTGAAAAGGAACTGGATGGGTCAGGTAGTGGCATCATCACACACAATGGCCAAAAGAAATGGAACTGCAATTTTAATTAAAAAAGACTTGGGCTTTGTGATTCAGAATACAAAAGCAGACACGACGGGAAAATGGGTCTTGGAGTCGGGGCAGACACAGGGCCTAGAAATACACTTTATGAATGTATACACACCTAACACAGGAGCCTCAACCTTTCTGAGAGAGGTATTTGGGGAGGTAGCCAGATTACCAAGGGGATGTACTATAATGGCGGGGGGTTTAACTATGTATTGAACCAGCAGTATGACAGGACCTCTCAAAATAAATGTACAAATAAAATACTTAGAGATAGCCTGTTAGAATTATGGATGAACGATTTTTGGTGGGAGCAACATAAAAAGGAAAAAGACTACACGTTCTACTCCCACCCAGAAAAAGAATACTCATGAATAGACATGTGATTTACCCATACAATAGAAATGCACAGGATGACAAAGAGTAGAATTCATCCAGTAGTTACATCAGACCATGCCCCCATCACAACTGAAATGGAACTGAATCAATTAAAAAACAAACTCTTTGGAGGTTTAATACAGCTTTATTAAATAACAAAATGTTTAAGGAAAAGTTGACAGAACACATTAAAATATATAGACAAGTGAATGAGGGTGAGGTAGTGGGGGAACTGGGTGTGTGGGATGCCATGAAAGCTGTCCTGCATGGTCATATCATCAGCTGGTCATCTATGTGTAAACAGCAGAACCAAAGCAGACAACAAACCCTGGAAAATAAATTACAAGATTTAAAACAAACCCATAAAAAGGAAAAAAACCTTAAGTAAAAAAAACTTGGAAAGAAATACTAAATATTAGAAAAGAATTACAGGACCTAAATACAAGAGTAATAAATGGAAAGCTATGATATACTGCCCATAGATACTATAATTTGGGAGGTAAAACAGCTGCATTATTAGCATTTACATTAAAAAAGCGGCAGCAGAAAGAACTGTAGCTAAAATGTAAAAAAAAATAAAGACTCCCTAGAGACTGAAAATCACCCAGAAAAATTGCTTTAACAATTTTTACACATATTTATTTACTGTGAATAATATATATATATATATATATATATATATATATATATATATATGTTAGTCCTTTCAGGACCGCCTTGCAAATGAGCTGTCTCAATGGTGTAATCCAGGTAAAAATAAAATTGAATTGAATTGAATATAGGGAAGTCCTGGTAAGCAATAGGTCAGAAAAAATGCAGGCCTTCCTACAGAAGCTTCAGTTACCTAAATTGACCATAGATGAGAGAGAGTTCTTAAGTGCCCCAATCACCAATGCAGAAATCAGTAGGACAATTAGCTGCCTCCTATCCAATAAATCACCAGGCCAAGACAGATTTAACTCAGATTTATTTAAGTTGTTTAATAAACAGCTCACTCCATTGCTGGGGAGGATATTCAGGTTCAGCCAGAAAGAAGGGAAGATCTTGCAAACTTGGGATACAGCTCTCTTTACAGTGGTATCCAAACCAGGTAAAAATAAAGAGATGTGTGAATAATATTGCCCTATTTCCCTCCTAAATCAGGATGTTAAAACATTCACAGAAATATTGGCCAAATGCCTTCAAACTGTAATACAGTGACTAATTCACCCAGACAAGACAGGTTTTATAACAGGGAAACATCTAGGAGACAATCTGAGAAGGATGTTAAACATTTTGGAGAGAGCTAAGATCTGCAAAGAAACACAGATAGCAATCCTAATTGATGCAGAAAAAGCCTTCTACAGGCTGAATTGATCCTTTCTCCAGGGTACCATGTGATATGTGGGTTTTCCTGATGACTTCATAAAATGAAGTAGTGATGTTATCTAACACACCTAAAGCCAGAGTAAAGGTGAGTGGAACAATATCACAAAATCTCCTGATTGAAAGAGGCACTAGGCAACAACCAAGCAGCCCTGGTAATGTTTCCTGCTGGCAGCCGGACCTCTGCATCCAGCACACCACCATCCGACCAAGGAAAGCAGTCACAAGCCCAAATCAGTCTCTTCATTTCAGCCGAGCAACCCTGGCACTGATTCCTGGCGGCGGATGGACCTCTGCATCTAGCCCGCCATCCCCAACCAAGGAAACCATGTACGATCAGTCAGCTCTTAGTCTTCAATCCCTGTAGTTGGACTGGATCCTGGGGACTATTGCCCTTCTCAATTGGACGCTGTTGATCCCCATTGAGAAAGCAAGCACTCAAGGTGCCTTTTTCAAATCACTGCTTGGCCACTGCCTTGCTTTATTACTCTCTGGACAGTTTTTTGCCGTATTTACTGCTACTGTGAAAATTATTTGTTTTTCTTCTTGGAATTTTCTTCTGTTTAACCTGCTGTACTACCTAGGCCTGACTTCTAGATAGCTTATGGCTTGTACTGCTGAATATTTTTTTTACTGCATAAACATTTTACCTTTAAACTACTGAATTGTATATGTAAGAATTGCCTGTACTGGCCTTATAGCTTGTACTGCTGAATATTTTTTACTGCTTAAACATTTTACCTTTAAACTACTGCATTGTATATGTAGGAGTTGCCTTCCAGAGTATAGCAGAGTTGTAGCGAACCTTAACTGACTGCCTTACTGCTATACAGCTTAATGCTTGTACTACTGAATTTTTACTGCTGAACTAATTGCCCAGTATTGTAGGATAGCTTGAACAACTGCCTACTACCTGCTGTTTTTGTGCCGCACTCTTCCAATTACAGTTGCTCTCATTTCTCCTTGGACTGCTTTTTTCACTCCCCTGTTTCACTTGCTTTTCCCCTTTTGCATTTCTTTTTCTCTGCTCCCCACACTGTTTCTCTGCCAGCTTCTGTACCCCTGATTCCTTATCCTGACACCTCCCGGAACCAGCATATTCTGTAAATATTGCCTGCCATTTTTGGCCATCTTCTCTACTCCTGCTCCTGGGCCCCTGCCTCCTCCCCCATCAACTTCCTGAAACAGCCTTTGGTTTTGGTAATTTCCCACCCGGCACCTTTGACCAGACCTCTCTGCAGGAACCTTTTCTCTCCCTTCATGCCCACTATTTGCACCTACTTCTGCCTTCAGCACTAAATTGCCCAGGGCCCTCCTACCAATTGACCTGAGCTTTGTCTTTGTTTATTAACTAACGGCACCCCTTTTTTCTGTACTTCTTTAGCCACAGGCTCAAACTGGGCTCTCCACTTCAGCCGAGCAGCCCTGGTGCTGATTACTGCCAGTGGCCAGACCTCTGTATCCAGCTTGCCACCCCCCCAACCAAGGAAAACAGGTATGATCAGTCAATTCCTAGCCAGGAGCTGCCAGGCTTCAATCCCTATAATTGGACTGGCTCCTGGTGACTGTGGGTGCTTCTTGATTGGATGCTGCATATCCCCATTGAGAAAGCAAGCGCTCAAGGTACCTTTTTCAAATCATAGCTCGGCCACTGCCTTGCTATACTACTCTCTGGACAGTTTTTTTGGCCCCCCCCTTTATTAAATACACTTCCTCAGTGATCCACGCCCCCTGATGCCTCATACTAGTCAAATACAGCAACTTCTTAAAGGGGCTCTCCTTTCCTGCAGCTTCTTAAAGGAGCGATCCTCTCTCATGCTCAGATTTAACATACACTGCTGACTGCCTTATCTTAATCAGCCCTTTAGTCCTAGCATTTTTCTTGCGTAGTATTAATCTTAAACTTTTTAGTCAGATCCTTACATAAATTACTGCAAGGGCCATGGCTTACTCCACATGCTGGCAGGTTATCCTTCTGATAATTATAGCCATGTACCCATCATCTCTACCTGGCTCAGCTCTTGATAACTTGGATTTTCTACCTTGGTCATACATGCCCGTGATTTCTCCTTATTCCCCTCACCCTACCTGGGCTAAAGCCTGCATTCAACCACCTTCTGCACCCAGTTGGCAGCAGCCCTTTAGTTTAAGTGTCCATGAACTCCTTTGTTCAACTCGTATCTCAAACTTCAAGGTAGAATTGAAGCATATGGATAACCCTGACCAAAGAAGTATGACATCTAGGAAAAAACAACAAGCTGCTCTTGTAGCAACCGTGAAAAGGCTAATCCTATTACTGATCCTGTGCTCAGACAATGTGGAACTTAATCCTGGACCACCTACTGCCTTAGACTTTTCCGACCAACTTCACATCAGTATCAGGCATTAAATTCATTCTGATTAACGCCCGCAGTCTACTAAAAAATTTCAGTCAAATCCAAACTTGAACTGCCCATACCAACCCAGATGTGCTAGTAATCACAGAGTCCTGGCTGAACAGCTCCATCACAGACTTCCAGAAAACACTACCCTCATATAGCACATTCAGAGTAGATAGGCCCACTGGGGTAGAGGGGTAGTTATCTACCTCAATAACAAGCTCAATGCCAAGGAACTACTTTTTGAGTCAAAACCCAAAGAGTTTGAATGCCTAGCACTTTGGTTACTACTCCCATCCTCTGAAGTAATCAATATCATTGGCTGTTACAGACCTCCCTCAGGTGGGATGGATATTCTGTCAAAGATCAGGGATATCACAGAATCCAACACCAATGAAACCATCATCCTTGGGGACTTAAATCTTGACTGACCCATGACCAAAGCTAATGCCATCAAAGATCTACTTGACTAGCTTGGATTCACTCAGTCACTGAACCTATTCAGGGCTGGTTCTAGGATGTACTGGGCCCTGGTACTAGACTTTGTAGTGGCCCCCCCATTCACAGACCCTCCCTGAAGTGCTCCCACACCCTGGTTTCCCAAGCCACCAAAAGATATTGCTGCTGTTATTCCATTTTGTGAACTTAAAGGTGTACTCAGCAGGATTTTGCTGCAGCAAATGCTTCAATCACATCGGAAAAATTTACTTGTCTTGCAAGTCTATTTTCAATGGAAAGTACACCCAAGGCAGACAATCTCTCCTGTGACATTGTGGAGTGCAGGTAATTCTTTATCAAAGACAGTTTACTGAAGGAATGCTCAGCACTGGCAACTGTAATTGGAATTGTAAACAGTACTTGCAGTCCAATTTGGGTGTTTGGAAATCCTCTGCTCAGGTCTTTCTGTACAAGGTACTGTAACACTTCAAACAGAGATTTCACATCATCAGGTAACAGATGAGCCAGCAAGGTAATTTGTCTGGACATGTCTGAACCATCTATGGCCCCAAGAAATCGGGCCAACTCATTGCATGCTACTTGTAGGTTTTCATCATGTCCACATGTTTTTATGTTGAACAGGAAACGAAAAAGTGACTGAAAGTCATCAAGAAATTGGAATTGCTCATCAATTTCCATCAGCACTTTATCCAATAGGCAATTGAAAAAATTGACTTCAAAGCTTTCTTAGCCAGTGAAGGGTTCATCTGTGGCAAGCTCTCCTGGCATCGATTTTCAACGTTTGGTGCCTTTTTCTGGAAGTGGGCTAGCAGCTTTGCTTCCTCTAATACTCTCCTAAATCTTTATCTTTGATAATCAGACAGTTATTTCTTGATTGCTGAAACCACATCTATGGCATTTGAAAGATTTAAAGAAGGTGACTGTAAAATCACGGTCACCCAATTGATGGCACTAAGCACTTCATTCCACACAAGTAAACATACAATAAATGGAAATGATTCCAGTGTTTTCACAAGGCCTGTGATGTCAGACAGTGTTTCGCTGTCACAGTTTCCAGTTTCTGATACTTCCAGCAAAGAATCCAACAATTCAGGCAGTTGTTCACAGACTGCCTTTGCAGCATCAGCACAGGCACTCCATTGGGTCTCTGAAAGTGGTTTGAGGGTATATCGTTTCATGTGCTTGACGAGGATGTCCCAATGTCTGTTGGACCCAGAAAAGAGTCTGTAAACCTGCTGTAGTATTATAAAGAAATTCTTTGCTTCCAAGAATGATTGAGCTGCATGTTCTAACACAAGGGTTCCAGTTACGAGGATAGCAAGGCACGTACAGTACATGTTCATTCACCTGTCATATTCCCACTTGAATTCCTCGACAGACACCTCTTATGTTAGCCCCGTTATTGTAACACTGGCCTCTGCAGTCTTAAATTTAAATGCCATGTTTAGTAAGTTGATTTAGCAATAATTCAGCCAAAGCCACTCCTGTTGTATTTTCAACATGGAAAAACTCCAGGAAGCTCTCCCGCATTTCAACTTGATCACCATTGATTTTCACATAATGAATCATTATTGATAACTGCTCCATGTGAGAAATATCTGGAGTGCAATCCATCCGCACATTATAGTAGTGAGTGTTGTGCATTCTGTCCCTAATCTTACTAGTCACAGCTTCAGCTAACATCTGCATAAATTTATTCTGGCTATCTTTGCTTAAATAATGAACATTTGTTCCTTGCTGAACACGTTGCAAGTGATCAGCCATAATAGGATCATACCTGGACAATAGTTCCATCAATTTCAAAAAATTACCATTGCTGTCCACATACAGGCAGTCTACTGAACCCCTAAAGGCTAAGTTTTGGCCTGCTAAATATAAAACACAGTCCAAAATTCTACAAAGCACAGCATGCCATCATTCATTTTCCTTATCCAGCTTTTTTTGCAAACTCCTGTCTATTGTAGCCTGTTTCTGTAGCCCTAACTCTAAATGTTTTCACCTGTAGAAATTCTTCATGTGTGATGGGCATGCTTCATGTTGACTCTGCCTTTGTGATAACTTTTGCCAGTTGGAGAAACATTGTGTAAACACACCCCTTCCCTCACCAAAAAGCTTACAGCAGAAACAACATACAGCATCAGCAGGCTTGTTGTAAATTAACCAAGGCCTGTAAATCTTTGAGGATCCCACTTTACACTCATAGTTTGCTGAAGTAAACAGGCAACCAGCTGTTTTAGGGAATTCAATGTCAATTTCCATCAGCTGCAGGAGTTTATGCTGCACAGTTTCAACCCTGAGGTGCTCTGACTCTGTAATAAAACTTTCAGGTCAGGTAGCTGAGTTGTAAAAATTATACATGAAAGGTGGTTGACTGGGTTCAGGGTTTATGTCACAATCTGATTCCAATTCCATACATTCTTGTATTTCTTCTTGCAGTACATTTCTTTCATCATGTATTTCTTCTAGGCCTAGCTGTACATTTCTTTCATATATTTCTTCTAGCTGTACATTTCTTTCTGAGTCGGAGTAAGATTCATGGTTCCCCGACTCCCCAGTCATCTTCCCCGGCCCCTCTACTACTGCCTGTACAGCTGTTTCATATGATGAGGTTGATGGTTCTTGCTCGCTTGTGGTGCTTTCACCAGATGTGGTCACTGTTGTTGCAGTTGCTGCTGGTGGACAACTTAACCATTTACAAAATATTTTGTTAGCATTTTCTGCTTCTTTCTGACTCAACTCTAGCTGTCTATTTTGTTCTTTATATTTTACAGAACTAGACTTGCTCTTTGGTAGTGCTACAGGATTCAACATCTTTATTTTTTCTTTCCTTTTGTTTCTGTTATGTATGGTTTGCCTTGCTAGCTAAGCTTTGTTTATGTTGGGTTTTTTTTATGAATACAAGATGTACTTTTTGACTACCACTTTAGTTAAAGTTCAATAATATCTATGAGCTGCAGATGGTTCACTTAACACTAGCAGACAGGTGCAAGGGCAGGAAATTGTGTAGAAAAATGTATAGATGTGCTGCTCCTGAGTCCTGTCCTTGCAGTCGCTGCCTAAGTTTGAAGCAGGCTAGCAGTGAGCAAGAAAACAGATCCAGTCCAGAGAATGTACTGCTCTTCTTTGCAAAATAAAGTACTTTTCTGCAAAATAATCCGGATGTGTTGTCCTTCCTTCTTGCCAGAAATTAAAGATTAAAGTGGACTATTTCTCTCCTGAGGGGAAAAAAAAGGTTATTTTATTTTCCACTGCAACTCAAGTTTACACACAGCACAGACTCCTCTGCAGAGACAGAAAGAAGACTGTTGTTGAATGAATATCTGTAACTGAATCACATCAGACAGAGACACAGCACTCCACTGTCTGAACTCTGAAAGTACTAGCCAGAGAATATCTTGTTAGTTTAATGCCAAAAACAGTAACTCCTACAGTAGTACTAGGCTAAATGCTTGCTGATGGCTTACTTTAAGGAAGTCTAGGCAGGCTGCAGCAGCAGAGCCAGAAAATATCCTGTTATTTTAATGCCAAAAACAGTAACTCCTACAGCAGTAGGCTGGCTAGAAAGCTTGCTGCTGGCTTACTTTAAAGAAGACTAAAATAAACAAACAAAGGGCTAGGCACTAGGTTGCAGCAGCAACAGAGCTAAACAGTGACTCCAGTCTCCTAGGTTATGCTTCCTTAAGATTGAGACAGCAGAGCCAAAGATTAGAAAAAATGTTGCCAATTTGCCAAATAAAATCCTAAACTGCTTACTTTGAAGCATAGGCCGCATCACTCTTGTCTACTAGTGTATGGTATTTATTATTATTAATTTCTATAATCAGCCTCAGAAGCAAAGCAGTCTGAACAGGTCACATCGTCAGAGAGGTCAGTCAGGATTTATTTGTGTTTTACTGGTATGGTGACTGACTACAGTAACTCACTCAGAGAAGATGAGGATCTTATGACACCAGACTGAGTGACTAACTTGTTTACTCACTCACTGTCATCACTGATGATCATTCAGTTGATCCTCCAGTCCTGAACTGTTGTTCACAAAATTAAAAAAAATGCAAGTCTTTCATTATTCATATGACTGAATGTATGAGACAAAAGGAGAGAATGATTTTATTCTTATCTTGTTACTTCTTTTCCCTGGCCTGATTCCTTAATCTGCCTGCCTAAGACAAATTCTTCTTCTAATGTTTACAGAGACACACACAGTAGAGTACACGAGCAGTAGCCCCTCAGAGTTCTCTCTCTTATCTTTTTACTTTTTCTCCCTGTCCTTGACTTCCTAATCTGCCTGCCTATTGCTTAACATTCTTCTAATGTTTTCTTTCCAGTCTAGAGAAGAGAAGAGCTACAGAGTACTAGCGCTCACCTGTCAGCAGTGTCCTCAGCACCACTGGATTTCAATTCAACTAACTTCTCCCCCAGGCAGCCATCGGCACCATCCGCTGGGGCATAGACAGCTGCAGTACTCACTCCTTCCTGCTTGCTGATGAACCCTAGCACTAGCTAGCTACCTTGTCCTTTGCTTTTTATATTTTCCTTTTCTCTATTCTGTCCAGTTCTAGTTAAGTTTGGCCCCAAGTGTGCATTTTTTTTATTGTGTGTCTCGTTTACAGACAAGTTAAACTTTCTGTTCAACAGAAGCAGAAAGCACAAGCACTCAGTCCGATGTCCACTCCACCACTCGTTCATCTGTCACCAGTGTAGGATTTCTCGACTAGTGAGATGCATGCTCCCTGACACTGCAACTGCGCAAGCATTTTCAGCTCTCCCCCACCCACAACAATGCAACATATTAATATTAATTAAAATGGTGCCAGCAACCATTGAGCTGAGCAGCACCCCCAGCAAATCAGAACAGCCGCCCGCGGCATCAGCAAGGGAAGGCGAGAGTAGTGGAGGAGCTATGGAGCATTGCCAGTGTCAGGGGTGGGGAGGAGCAAACTGAACAATGAGTCACCAGTCACCTGTGCAGGAGATGAGAGAATGGAGCCTGCCAGGTCCCCAGGCAGCAATGAGGGGGAGCTGAGGAGGAGCTGAAGCAACAGATACACCAGAAGTGAGGACTTAGATGCCAATGATGGATGGAGTGTCGAGGATGTGACAACTGCCAAGCAAAACAGCTCACACACTCTGACAGCACCACACTACCACTGCAGGTACGTCTGAGGAGGTGCGCTTGCTCAGGAGGAAGACATGAGCGTTTGCAGCAGGGAAGAGGGGATTTAATTTTTAAATGTCCGGTGTCAGTTGACAGATGAGTCCACATGGTCATGGTGACATGCACACTGACTGACTCAGGGAGGGACAGTGGTTCTCAGGCAGGTGGGCAAGGCCCAGGCAGAGGTCAGGAGGCAGCAGGCTGATTGCTCCATGTGGGAGCAGTTTAAAAATAAAACAAAAAAAAACAAAACACTGTTTTGACTTAAGGAGCCATGGGCCCCAGTGGGGCTCAGGGCCCTGGTGCAGTGGCATCCCTTGCACCCCCCCCCGACATTGGCCCTGAACCTGCTAGGACAAATATGAAAAACAAAGACCACAGTCCTATTCTCAACCTAATCCTCACAAATCAACCTCACAAAATTGAACACTCAGAGGTCTTTGGTAGTGATGTAAGTGATCACAATACTGTGGTCTGCACACATGCCCTTACCAAATGCCCTACCTGGCCCAAATTAGTCAACAGCAGAAGTTTCCATAAGTTTAATGTCCATAACTATCTTGCAGACCTTAAGCAGAGATACTGGCAATCCTTTTATTTAGCCCAATCTGTAGAAGCCACTGTCACTATTTTTAATACCATCATCACAGGCCTTGCTAACAAGCATTTACCATTCCACAAATGCAGAGTTAGGAAATTTTCACACTCATGGTTCACCCCTGAGCTGAGCTGCACTCTTGCATCATGATAAATTGTGGGCCCATGCAAGGAAGACTAAAACTGCGACCCACTGGCAGGAATTCAGTGCAGCTATAAATAGATGCACCAAGCTTGTAAGGAGTGCCAAGTCTACTTACTATGTCGAAACCTTAGAGGAAGCTAAAGGCAACTCAGCAACAATATGGCGCACCTTCAAGACTATCAAAGGCCACAAAATCCCCCAATCTCTCCCACAAAAAGTCAGCTCTAAAGGTGCACTGATCACTGAGCAATGCACCATACTGGATCTGCTAAACACCCACTTTGCCAGAGCTGGTATGGCCTTTGACACTTCACCAGCTACAGGGCTGCCCAGCAGCCTCTCTTTTCCAGACTACCCTGAGTCTTCACCACCATACACCTCTGTCCAGCTCTCCCTGGTCACATTCAAGGAAGTCAAGCAACTTCTAATCAAGTTGGATGCCATGAAAGGGGCAGGTGCTGACAGAATCGAAGCATTCTTTCTAAAAATAGGGAGTCATCTATTAGCTGTGCCCATCATGCTCAAATTTAACCTTTCCATCTCCATGACTACTGTTCCCTCCAGCTGGAAAACTGTGCATATCATCCCACTATTCAAGTCTGGAGACTGGAGTGACCTCAACAACTGCAGGCCAATTTCCATTCTACCGGTCCTGTCCAAGCTAATGGAAAAATTAATATACGTTCAAACAAAGCAATATCTGGAGAACTTTAACCTACTTAACCCACTCCAATCAGGGTTCAGGCAGAATCACAGTATAGTCTCAGACCTGGCAAAGGTAACTGATGACTGGTTCTCTGCCGTTGACAATGAACAGTCTACTTGTGCCGTTTTTCTTGACTTAAGCAAGGTGTTTCGACACAGAGGACCATACCTTCCTCCTGCACTGCCTAACATCCCTGGGATTTCATGACACTACAGTAATATGGTTCTGTAGTTACCTCGCAAATAGGTTGCAAAGAATCAAAGCTGATGGAGCCATGTCATCACGAGGGGAGTCCCTCAGGGATCCATTCTAGGGCCCCTCCTCTTCACTATTTACAGCAACTCATTGGACAAAAACATTCAGCAATCCAAGCTGCACTTTATTGTCGATGACACAGCCATCTACATCTCTAGGCTTTCATTGTGTGAAGCCTGTGCTGAATTACAATCTGATTTCAATCAGCTACAGTTCAACCTGGCCCATTCAAAACTTCTCCTAAAAGCAAAGAAGACAATGGTGATGTTTTTAACTTCAAACCATATGCCCTCTACTCTAAGTACTCAGAGTACCTCACTGCCCATCACTACTATATTCGGGGACACCCTCGAGGTTATGGATCAATTTAAGTATCTTGGAATATGGCTAGACAGTAAATTAACTTTTAGTGCCCATATCAACTGCTGTGTCAACAAGCTCAAAGCCAGGCTGTGGTTTTTCTTCAGGAACAGATCCCTATTTTCACTTGACTGTAGAAGAAGGCTGGTCCAGGCCACATTCCTACCACTCCTTGACTACGGGAATATCATTTACAATTGCAGTGCACCAACTCACACTCACAAACTTGATGTCCTGTACCATCATGCATTACATTTCATACTAAATGCTCCAGCCAGGACACACCATTGTACCCTCTGTTCTTCTTTGAACTGGACCTCACTATCAACCAGATGTATGTTCCACATTGGGCAGTGGTCTCTAAAACTGCTGACTGGCATGTTACCTCAGTACATATGCTCCTTAGTGCACAAGTCTCACAATGTATTTGCACTGCACACCTCAGACTCTGTGCTCCTAGAAGTTCCCAGGACATGTACTAATCAGAGCAGAGGTGCCGCTAGTTCCATTCTCCCATTTATATGGAACCAGCTGCAAAAAAACATGAAGCTAACTGAGATAGTCATGTTAAATTGCTTTAAGTCTCTAGCCAAGAAAGCATTTGAAGTGGTCTGCTATTGCTCTTTATGCTAAGCTAATATAAATTCTCACAGTCCCTTCTGCTTGTCACCCTATCCCTGTTTCCCCACCAACCACCTAGCCTTACTGCTCACCCATCTGCCCCACCCAACCCTTTATTCCTACCCCAAACCCTTTACCCATTCTGCTTCCTAGCATTTCTTAAATTCCTTCACTTCCCTGTCTCCCTCCCCCCACTCCTATATTCCCACCTCAACCCCATGACCCATTCTGCCTCCTAGCACTTCTTCCCTTCCTCCATCTCCCTGTCTCCCTACCCCCTCCTCCCCTACCCCAGTCACCTCCCTCCACAAACCCCCCTCCCTGTATCCAATCTCCATGCACAATATTCCTGTCCTGCTGATCCTACCACCCTCCCCTTCCCCACCTCCCTGTCTCCCTACCCCATCCTATCCCTACCCCAGTCATCACCCTCCCCTTGACGCCCCTTCCTGTACCCCATCTCAGTGCACAATATTCCTGTCCCTCTGAATCTACCACCCTCCTCTGTGATGTCATCTTTAGACCCATGTTTTCTCCTTTTTCTTTTTTCCTTTTCTTTCTGCCCCAGTGAAGATTTGTCTCACACTATGTGTATCATCAACATGCACATTAGTGCAGTTAATTTTCTGAATGTAATGTATCAGTTATTTGCAACAATCCAAGTTGTACCTAATCATTGCCATTGCAGTTTACTCATGCTATCCAAATCCGTTTTGTATAAGATCATGTATGTCATTGTATTGTTTGAAATCTCCAGGACCTCCTTCTGAATGAGCTTGCTCAATGTGGTATTTCCTGCAATAATAAACTTGAACTTGAACTAGGCAAGGATGCCTGCTATCACCACTCTTGTTTGCTCTGAGTATCTAACCCTTAGCAGAAGTTATTCGAAAAAGTAAGGCAATAGAGGGGGCATGGGTAGGAGGCATAAACAACAGGGTTTCATTACACACAGAAGATACATAAATCTATTTAAGGGATCCCAAAACTAATTTGAAACCATTATTAGAAATAATAAACCAGTAAGCAGATATTTCGGGATTTAAAATGAACATAGAAAAAATGAAAATAATAATAATAATAACAATCAGAAGGCACATTACAGAAGAGATGAGGAAGGCACTGCCAGATAAATGGGGGCCAGAAGTAGTTAGATATTTAGGAGCTAACTTAACCCATAACCTGAACCGATTATATCAAAAAAAATTACGAGAAGATAAAGCAGGCGATTTTTATAGACATCAAAAAGTGGGCTACAGTACCACTCTCTTTTTCTAATAGGGTAGAGGCATTTAAAATAAACACAGTCCCAAGATTCCATTTCTTCTTTCAGAACCTACCAGTACAAATCCCACGATAGGAATGGAAGGAAATCACAGACGCAATAAAAAATCTTATCTGGCAGGGGAGAAAGCCAAGGGTAAAATGGCAAGTACTAATGGGAAGTAAAGCACAGGGATGGTATAACATTTCCAACCACAAGGAGTACTACATGGCAGCCCAAGTGGGTGACCTGCTAGACCTCACAAATACACACATGGATATGGCAAGGAAGATGATAGAAGTAGGGACCAGCATGGTGAAACACTTAGAGAGCCTAGAATGGGCCATAGAATCTCTGAAAGATTTATCCAGTATAGACAAATGCTGGACAATGCAAATCTTTAAAGTGTGGATACTTGCCAAACATAGGTTGCAAATCATAGATATACAACCACATTGGGTTCCTCTGTGGAAAAACAAGAATTTTACCACAGCAACCATTACTTACAGAAGGTGGGGCAGGAAAGGGCTAACATACCTCTCCCAGATGTGCCAAGGGCAGGACATTAAAAAATTTCAACAGATACTGGCAGAATTTAACTTACCACATACAGTACAGATCTATTTCAATATCTCCAGCTTAGGGCATACACAGTATATTAGAACATAAGTTACGGTGTAGAGTAGATTCAAGGCAGCACATTCTTGTTGCAAAGTAATGTACAATGACACCACAAAACACAATGGGACATGTGATCTCCAATATTTATACTGTACTTAATTTGGACATAGGTGGCAAAGAGATGGAGAGAACTCAGTTACAATGGGAGAAGTTACTGCAAGGTCCAATTTCCCCTAAGGACTGGATACAGGTATGGCAGTCTGTACACAAAACCACACTATCAGGCAGCTGGTGAGTATTCAGGTGGAAAGTGGTGAGTCGATTCTTTCTTACACCAGATAGGACAAAACATTACTCTCCAGGGGCATCAGATACATGCTGGAGAGGGTGTGGGGAAAAGGGGACGCATACTGTATATTGGTCTTGCAGGATACTGGGGAAATTTTGACAAGTGATACAGGTTTGAATGGGCAAAATATTTGAATTACCAAACACCCTGGAGGGTTGGCATCTGGTAATTGGATTATGCCCAAAGCTCTTAAAGGGTCATGCTAAAATATATCTATTCAACATCCTAGTAGCAGGCACCACAAAGGCAATTACCCAGAGATGGCTAACCAACACACCACCCACTAAAGGGGACTGGGTTAAAAAATTTAAGAGAATAAAATAAATGGGACTAATCACAGCCAGACTGCATCTGAAAATAGATTAGTACAATACTAGATGGCACCCATTTGCACACTTAATAAAAGAGATGGAGGGTACCCCAGTTCTGGAACAAGTGATATATAATTGAACCAAGGGAAAACTAGACAATGTGAGCCTAGAGACTAGAGGCTGTACCAAACAACATAGGTATCTACTGTCCTGTTAACTGTTGTGTTGATGTTTTACAGTTTAATGTGCAAGTTTAATGCATGCAAGAGAATCATCTAGAAAACACAGTAAAGACCCAAAATGAAGACCTAGATAAGTTAAGCTGAGTAAAAACAGGATCACTAATACATGATGATATAACAGAGGTAATAGAAAAATAGGAAATTATAGAGTATTACCGTAAATATAAGAAAGTAGGCATGTAAGTTCTGACAATGATGCTAAATCAATGTATGTAATGTAAGTCTTGAAGTCTTTACAATAAAAAGAAGTTTAAAAAGAAAAGAATTGGCCTGGGGGTTATTCCTTTGATTCTAGGTTTAATCGATGCACTATTTTGTATATTACATCAGTTCTTTAATGAGATAAACAGATTATTAAGACTGGGACATAGGCGGCCCTTGGCCAGTGATTGAATTTCCGCTTATGCCAGCGACCGGGTTGAGGGCGAGCCGGGAGCTGGAGAACCCGGGAAGGACTGAGCGTCCCCAGGACTTTCGTCCTCTCCGAGAGGGGTACCTGAGCTCGGTGCTTGTCTGACCCCAGGTGGAGACCTGAGGTACAGCAAGCCCGATGCTCAACAGAGGGAAGGGCGTGCAGGCGTCGGCGTTGGCGCCTTGGCGTCGCCGGACCTGCGCGTCGAGAAACACCAGGAAAAAACCCTTGCAGCCTCCTGGTAGACGGAGCACCAGGGGCCCGACCTTCAATGCCCCTACCTGCCCGGAGACAGCATGCCGACAAAGATTAGCGGAACGTCGGGGTGGAAGGGTGTCCCGCCTCGTTACCGCCTGGGGGTATAGCCACGGCTCCATGGGGCATGGACTGCACCGGCTCCAGGTAGGTGAGCGAAGGCTGATAAGCCCATAGGTGTCTCCAAGAGGAGGGCTGCAAGTAGGGAGGAGGATAAAGAGAAAATTAAAAAAAAAAAAAAAAAAAAAAAAGACTGGGACATAGAACATTTTATAAAATGTGGGGAAATAAATTGTGTATAAGATAATTCCAGAGACAAATCTTTTGACTATAAAAGTTGGAACAGATACAGATCTAGATTATTTAACAATTTTGACGAGGTTATTGCAGGGTCCCACAACTCCACCTATAGATCAGTCTGGAAGTACAAGGGCTGGCTGGTTCTGCCCACAGCTCCACCTATAGATCAGTCAAGAGAAGCATGGTGATAGCTGCAGGCTACATATGTACAGAACTGTGTAGAATAATGTGATCCAGTAGACTGCACAGCACAGGCACTGGTGGTGGTGGTGCTGGATGCAATAGTCCAACTGGAGGTCCTGCTATACAGTGCACAGCAGTCAGTACAGTGACATGGGGGCCAGTGCTTGTGTGGGACACAGCACTGCCTATGGTGTGGCAGGAAGCATTGACTGCAGTACTGTACACAGTGACAGCCCCATCCTGCAGGTGTGTACCAACAGTGAACAGTACTGTACTGCTGTTGTGTGACTCACAGATGCTGCACTACTGGCATGGGATGCTCACAGTGACATATACATTGCTGGGTATGTGTGCTGTGTTGTCTGTACAGCTGTGCGGTGTGTGGCTGGGGGGGTGTTACCATTGGACAGACACACATGTGTTGGGGTATTCCTTACACTGAACCATTTGCGCTGCATGGCTTGTCCCAGTCATGTGGTAGCACCCAGTATGTGGTGCAGCCTGGTCACCTGTACACCCCCCATGCCCGCAGTGCTGCATGCGTGTGCTAGCATCTGTTGGTGTCCACAGAAGGTTGGTCTTCAGGTGTGTACAGTATGTCCACACTGCTATGGTGTCCACTGTGGGCCGGGTCACCACTTACTGCCTGGCATGGCTGGGACTGGTGGCAGATGATGGCATCATAGTGATGTCATCAGTGGACAGCATATTTTCTCTATGTCTGGCTTATTTCTATGTGTCATATTTACTGGTTAAGGTTGCCCAAAGCCTTGCAAACATCTCACAAAGCCATAAAATAGAACAAAGCTGGTTTGTCCAGAATTAAGACAACCTTTTCCTTGGCGGTAATTTGCACCACACAAAGTGTTGTGCTAAGTCACGCAAAACCACTTTATGTTGTGCTATTCGCTGTATATAGTATTGCACTGACATGCCCCCCCATTTTCCCCTTGCATACATTATAATTTTGCCCGGTGCTAATGCGATTTGTGCGTGCTACTTGACCTTTTGAATATAGCAGACCTGTACTAACCCAGTGCTAAACCTGTGCAAATGGTTTGTACCCACTGCAAAGTTTTGAATTTAGGACTCAATATCTGTGTAAGCTAAACAAGATACTTTCCTATTTCTCACTCTAGGAGAATGAAATTCAGGTAAGTCCAACTGTTGTATTATAGTGTTCGTATACAAACTGAATAGAGTAGGAGCAAGAATACATCCTTGCCTGACTAAAAGATTTGCTTTAACAGGAGATGTTAAACCACCAAACTGGATATACTACACCCTAACCCATGTGTTTTGGTGTAACCTTATTATGATGTTCAACAGAAAAGGGTCAATATTATAAACTAGTAATTTCTGCCACAGTAATTTGCAACTAATATTATCAAAGACAGATCTGAAATCCATGAAACAGCAATAAAGTTTTGATTTCTTAATATGTGTATACATATGTATGAGACAGGACATAACAGTGTTGAATGGTAGATAGACCATTTCTAAAACCATTCTGAGTCTCATTAAGTGCATGATTTTCATGGATCCAGGACTGAAGGCACTGTACTATTATTTTGCAAAATATTTTCTGGGAAGCATCTGTAGGTCTATACATACTCGGATCAGAAAGCTGGTCTTTTTTTTCTACATAGGGAAGATGATGCTTCCCTTCCAGCTATCTGGGATCTTTTCTCTTTGTAAACATGTGTTAAATATCACTGTAAAAATAGGAAGCCACCAGTCAAAAAAGGTCTTGTATATGTCAAATAAGGCCTGCTCTGGACCATGGGCCTTCTTAAACATTATTGATGACAGTGATTGTGTAATTTCCTCTTGATTTATATAAAATGGCCTTGGGAAATAAGAAGATATTTTAACCTAATTTCATTAATATTATCCTCTCTATTATCTTTCATTTTTTTTTTTTTTTTTCGTATTTTTGTTGCCTAAGCTCCCCAAGCCCTTCCAAGGAGGGCTCACCAGGCTCCGGCATCCGACCCCCTCGTACCCGGGGCCCCCCCAAGTGGGGCCGCCAAGGTGGTACTGTTGAGACCTGAGGGGTTGGAACCAAGGCCGGCTAATTAGCTGGTAGCCGGCAATTTTTTTGGCTGTGTTTTGTTCCCCGGAGCCGAGTGCATGCAATGACACCAGCAGAGGAGGATCCCACATGCAAATGTTCATGCTGTCCTCCATGCATCTGCACTCGAATCCCCCCTTGCTCAGGCACAGCATCAAGTCTCCTGGCCTCTGCCAGGGTGTAACCAGGCACCGATGCTGCATTTTTCTCCCTCCCAGAGAAGGAGAGCAATCCTCTGGATGCTCATTCCTTCTCCTCCCCTGCCGACCCATGGTGGCCCATGCCCGTTCCCGAACATGGGTCACCAGCATGGAGTGTGGTGTGGTGTGGTGTCCAGTGCTTCAACCATCAGCGCCACTGGGCAAGCCATCTCTATTATCTTTTATATGGGAAAAATAGACTGAAAGTGTCCCTTCCATATCTGAGGCATAATATATTCTTCCACTTTTCTTGTATATTGATTATAACTGTGACTAACCAAGGACCAAATAGATCTAATATCCTTGTCAATAAATGTGTTTTTTTGTTTATTCCACATACTTTTTCAATATATTTCTTTCTCAAAATCCAATATCTGCTGTATTTCGTCCTTGCTTTTTTAAAAGAACTAAGATTTTTCCTGCATCTATATTTTATGCAGAATCTAACAAGTTCATTTAATTTATATTTGGCTCTCTGACAGGTCTTGTTAAACCATGTCAGGTTAAAATGCTTTGTTATTCTGTTAGTTCTAAATAAGGTTTATTTATTTATTTAGTTAGTTATGAAACTGGAATTACAATCCTTTGAGTCATAGACTTGTTTCCAAAGGCTCCATGTCAGATTAATATAATTATTGACTTCCAGCCATTTATCAATAACTTGACCATTATCTGAAACTACTACTATTTCATTACAGAAGGATATTAAAGGGTCAGCATAAAGTAATCCTAAAAATAAATCAATTATTTCAATTTGCCATCTAACTCTTTTGGAGTTAATTATTTTCAGGTCATCTAACTTGCAAGCAGCGTGAACAGAGTGAACAGATTTACCATCATTTCTTAGTGTTCAGAAAGTTGTAAATATTGGAAAATGAGCTGACTCAGGGTGGTCAAATACTACAAAGTCATACAGGAGTTAGGGTCACTTGGCAAATGACTGTTTACCAAGCATAAATTCAAGTTGGACATTATTTTATACAATTTCCTGCCTTGTTGCTTGAACTTCTTAACCTTAGAATTTCTAATGCTGCCTACTTGAAAATTAATCAAATTTAAACACTGAGAAAATTCATCACAAGGAAATTCAATCTGGTCCTCTACAGGGATCCTAGTGTTGAAATCTTCGATAAATAGAAAAGCAAGGAATTCATATCTAGTCATTAAGTTATCTAATAATTCAGAGAATTGTTGCCAGATGGTTGAAAGATAAATAGAGCTAGTTATTAGTGGAAAATATACATTGAGAAGAATTAGTCTAGTAAGGGTTCAAGTACTGCCAGATGCAATTATTGACCATTCACCAGAACAGTGTGAATGGTCTGTGCAGATCCAGAAATCTCCTCCCATAACAATGAACTGCAGGGTACTGTGTAAACACCTCATCGGTGACATCAAGGAGTATCATGCCAGGACTGGATGGACCCCACTGGACATTTACATGGATGTAAATCAGGCCCTTGACTACTTTATAAAGCACCTTATCATAGTCTGTGACTAATTCACTCCTTATATGAAGCAAAAAGTTAGGGGTTCTTCAGCAGACTGAACCACACAACCCCTTATTGCCCTTATGCACAACTGGGACACTCTATGGTGTACAGCCAAAGCCAGAGGGGCTCCTGCTGATTTTGCCAAATATAAAGAAGCTCCAAATAAATGCATCAGGGCAATAAAAGTGGTAAGAGTGGACTACTACAAAAAGCAGCTCAGGGACAACAATGGCAATAGTCAGAAAATCTGAGCAACCCTGAAAGAACTAATGGGAAAAAGTAATAAAGTCCACCTCCAACCATGCTATCCACTCATTGGGGTGATGTCACCTCACTAATAGACATAGCCAATGCTTTAAATGTTGCCTTCTCCGGTCAAAGCTCAGTACTCCCAGCAAATCCAACACATTTACCATTAGAGGCCAGGAGAAATAGCCATACTAGTCCAGCCAACCTGAAATTCCACTTCAGGTGAGTCACTATCAAGGAAACTATCAAATACATTAAGCATATTCTTGCCAAAACCAGGAGTGGGAGTGACAGGCCTGACATGAAGTTGCTGGCTATTGTCTTGAAAGAACTGGCTCCTCCTCTTAATAAAATCTTCAGCAGCTAACTGAGGTTCTCACAATTCCCTCAGGTCTGGAAGAGTGCAATAGTAACACCTGTTTTAAAGCATGGAGGTAGCTCAGGCATTTTAAACTATAGACCTATCTTGATTCTGTACCCCATATCTAAAGCTCTAGAAAGGATTGTGTCTGATCAGCTCATGAAGTATCTGAATGAATATAACCTGCTATGTGCACAGCAGCATGGGTTTAGAAAACTACACAGCACTGTCACAGTACTCACTGATTTTACTTGTTTTCACCATGAGGTCCTGTATAGAGTGCAGGCAGTTGGTGCCATCTACATAGATCTAACAAAAGCATTTGATCTTGTGAATCACCCACAGCTAGTCTCCAAGTTACAATCACTTGGCCTATCTGAGGAAGCTACAATGATGTTCTAGTGCTACCTGACAGACCATTTACAGAGAGTGAAGATTAATGGGGTCCTCTCAAGAGGAAGGAGCTTTACTGTAGAAGTCCCACAGGGGTCAGTCCTGGGCCCCCTCCTATTCAGTCTCTTTGTCAATGACCTGCCTGATGCTTGCCCAAGGTCAAGGATGCTGCTTTATGCAGGCGATGCTGTGGTTCACAACAGCAGTGCTTCACACAACAACCTTACTTGAAAACTACAACAAACTTTTGATGGGCTAGAAGCATGATTTTCTCTTGATAACCTTGTTCTCAACTATAAAAAAAACAAACAATGCTCTTCTCAGGTGTACAACAAAAAAAAAGGGTACCTATCCTTACCATATGCAATGGGTTTCACCCTAGAGCAGGTAAAATCCTTTAGATACATGAGCGTTATCCTTGATGTTATCTTTTGCTGAGCATGTGGACCCCATCATAAGGACAACAAATAGGAAACCTGGAGTGCTCTATAGACAAAAATTGAACCAAATCCAGGATGCCAAATGAATAACCATCTCCAGTTGAGTGCTCTCCCTCATGGACTATGGTCTCCCAATTTATGAATCGGCCACTGATGTGGTGTTGGATATAGTCAGGAGTATACTCAATAAAGCCTGCTGACTTGTTTCTGGATTACACAAATACACCCGCACATGCAGTTTACATGATCTCACTAACTGGTTCCCCTATCTGCTCGACTCAGATTTCAAACACCCTTCTTAGCCAAGAAAGTGCTCATGGGCCTTACACCCCCATCCATTGGCTCTGTCCTCAGGCCAGTCCACAACCAGTATACCACACAGAATGTGACCTGACAAGCCCTAGCCATACCACTGCGATGAACTAGCAAAAGACAACACTTCTTTACAAATTAGGCAGTCTAGTGATTCAATGACTTTGATAAGATGGCCAACAGAGTTAAGCTAGTCCTGGCAAGAAGAAATACAGGTGAGGGAGTACAGGCAAAGTGGGCAAGCATTAAGGATGCAATACTTGCAGCACTATCCCACTGTGTTAGAGAGAAAGGCAAGAGCAAAAGAGGAAGGAAACTACTTTGTTTCTTAAAAACAGTAGCAGAAAAAGTCAGATCCAAAAGGCTAGCCTTCAGGAAATATAAGGGAATGCAGTGGGATAAAGATAGGGAGGCATACCAAACTTCCCTAAGGGAATCAGGGAAGGCAGTAAGGCAGGCAAAGGACCAAACCAAGGAAACACTAGCACGAACAGTAAAAGAAGGTGACAATACTTTCTATAGATACATTAGTGAAAGGAGAAAGTCCAGAGGGGGTATTGCTAAGATCAAAGGGGATATGGGGAAGTGTGAGGAGGAGGACCAAGGAAAAGCATCTATCCTAAATAGATACTTCTGCTCAGGATTTACTGAGGAGAAGGTAGGGCAGGGCCCACAGCTCAGCACCATGGATGCAGGGAGGAGGGAGGTGTGCACAAGTCCCTTCACAAAAGAAAGGCTCATACAAGAACTCACTAAGATGATCACTAAAAAATTACCACCAACAGCTTAATCTGGTTCAAGGTCAGTTGACATTCATCTGTATCCCCTTCCCCCGGGTCGTGCCTGAAAATAGGCAGAATTTGTCTATTGCACTTACCTGGTCAACAAAAACTAAATAAATAAATAAAATAAGCTCAGGGTGGATAAGGCAATGGGACCTGATGAGATACACCCCAGGGTACTAAAGGAGCTAAGGGTGGAACTAGCAGAGCCATTAGCAGAACTGTTTAGTGAGTCTCTGAGCACAGGAGAGGTCCCAGATGACTGTAGAAGGGCTCATATGATCCCGCTCCACAAGAGTGGTAGCAGGGAGGAGGCAGGGAACTACAGACCAGTCAGCCTTACCTCAGTAGTGGGCAAGATTATGGAGGCACTCCTTAAGGAAAGGATAGTGAAACACCTGGAATCCATAGGAGCACAGGATCCAAGACAGCATGGGTTTACAACAGGAAAGTCCTGTCAAAATAATCTCATAGATTTCTTTGACTGGGTAACCAGAGTAGTGGACCAAGGGGGAGCAGTTGATGTCACCTACCTTGACTTCAGCAAAGCTTTTGATACTGTTACACATAAAATATTGATTAATAAGCTGTGTAGGCTCGGGGTAGGTCAGAAGTTGATGAACTGCATGGCACACTGGTTGGTTGGCAGAAAACAGAGAGTGGTGGTAAATGGTATATAGTCAGAAGAGATGCCAGTCACAAGTGGGGTACCTCAAGGATCAGTCCTGGGGCCATTCCTCTTAAATATCTTCATTGGTGACATTGCAGATGGACTGTAGGGTAAGGTTTGTCTGTTTGCAGATGACACCAAGATCTGCAACAGAGTAAATAATCCAGATGGGTTGGGCAGAATGAAAAGAGATCTGGATAAACTGGCAAAATGGTTGGAAGAGTGGCAGATGGGGTTTAACTCAAAGAAGTGCAAGATCATGCACATAGGGAAGAGAAACCCTGAAGCCACCTATAGGTTAGGAGGGGAGTTAATGGAAGTCACAAGGCAAGAAACAGACCTGGGCATAATCATCACAGATTACCTAAGATCATCCAAGCAGACCACTAAAAGAGTAGGTAAGGCTAGAGGGATGTTGTGGTGTATTAGTAGGGGTATCGCAATTTGTAAGAGGAACGAAATAATCCCTCTTTACAAGACACTGATTAGGCCCCATCTGGAGTACTACGTGCAGTACTGGAAGCCACACCTGCACAAGAACATTAACAAAATGGAGGCAGTCCAGAGAAGGGCAACCAAAATGGTGCAGGGACAGCATCAGAAAACGTATGAGGACAGATTAGTGGAGCTCAATATGTATACCCTAGAGCAAAGGAGGGAGAGAGGTGATATGATCGAAACATTCAAACATCTTAAGGGCATTAACAAGGTGAAAGAGTCTAACATGTTTCAATATAAGAAAAACAGCAGGACAAGAGGACAAGGCATGAGATTAGAGGGAGGCCAATTAAGGAGAAATGTGAGGAAGTTACTTTCCACAGAAAGGGTGGTGGATATATGGAATGGCCTACCTCAGGAAGTGGTGGATATGAATACAGTGCAGAGCTTCAAACAGGCATGGGATAGGCATAAGGGAGCAATACAGAAGAGTATGAAAAGATAGGCTTTTGACAGAGTAAAGGCCTATGACACATTCATAAGGTATGTAACCCCCGTGTTACCTGGGGCTACTAGAATCCCAGTAAGACCTAGTGGTAGGCAGGGAAGGCAGCTTGTGAAACTCCAGTTAAATGGATTTCACACTGTCTCACTCTGTTTTCAGTCTCATCTGAGACTGAGGGATGACATCACCATAGAACCATCGCAGCTGCATGAGCCAGAATGGAATCTGCAGCAGGGAGTTAGAGTAGAATGTTGGGAGGTTTGAACAGTCAGTTGGTAGTAGTCTGCAGTTGGAGATTGTTGTGAGAGGAGCACAGCAGCTCTGTGCTCAGGCTCTTGGAGCCTCAGCCCTGAAATAGGGCTACACTTAGGGAAAGGTGTGTGTTTCCGCCCAAAGAGAGACACAGTATACTGTTTTTTTAGTGGTGGAGACCGCTGATACGGGTCTCTGTGACCCATCCCTGAGGGGATGGAGCAGGAAGGTTTGCCTGCTATTCCAGGGGCAACCCCCTGGCTACCACTGGAGAAAGAAGCTGCCTTATTTTGTCCAGGTGTGTGGGGTTCAAGAAGATTTCGTGATTTGCCTGTGGGGCACCTGCAACCAAAGGGTGAGTTCTGCTCTTTCTAAAGCGCCCATGTTTCATTCTGAACTGTGTTAAAGTGGGGATTGGACTGCTGAAGTAATGGGAGGCCTAGAGTAATAGGCTTAGCCAAAAGTAAAAGTATGTTCAAGTCCAGCACAAAGGGAAAGTCAAGACACGTAGAGGAGATGTGATATACGTCTACCCAGTAATCTACATTGCCAAGCTTTCAAAAGAGTTGTTTAGTGTCCAGAGAAATGGCCGGGTATGGATTGTGGGAGCTGGAGGTGGGATACCCCCCATATTTAATAACCAGGTCCACCTCTACGGATTTGCTCTGTGGATTTCTACTTTGCCTCATGCACTTGGCCAGTGATGAGGGAAGTACCCAGACATGGGATTGGAAGGAAATTTCCCTCTAGGAGTCGAAGGCTCTAAGGTGGTTTGGGGAGCCACCAACAGGAAAACTGGTTCATTCCCATATGGACCACGGATCAAGTGGCCAGCGGGGGAGTGGGGCCATGGGGAAAACCCAAGTAGTGTACAAGTCGGGCTGTGTACCCAAAGCTGCGTGCAAGTCCGTGCTGTGTGCCTGGTGGGTTCAGAGCCTGAGGGCTGAAATGTGAAGAAGTGTTCTGTTATCGCTAATCTGCATTACCAGGAATGTAGCCCCGTGGGGGTCTGTCTATACTTTGTTTGTTCAGTTTGAATGTGAATAAAAGCCACACTGTAGAATCCCATTCCTGGTTTTGGACATTACAGTTATTGCTTCCTGTGTTCAGATTTACTTGGGTGCCCCTGTGCAGAGTAGCCAAACCTAGGCCCCCTGTGCCGAGTAACCTAGTCCTCCCTGAACCCAGTCCCCACCAGGTACTGCTGTCAGCTTCAACAGCATGCCACCTGTCATTTTACAAAAAGGCAGGGGTCTGGGTGTTACAGGTAGAAAAATGGGCAGACTGGATGGGCTTTGCAGTCCTTATCTGCCATCAACCTCTATGTTTCTTTGTTTCTATGACCTTCCAGCCAGTACAACCAGCATAGCCAGCCTCTCCAACATATCACAATTTATACAGGCCCTCAAGTCTAATATTGTCCTGAACTCCATCTGTCACTGCTTTAACCTGACCTGAACAACAATTATCCATCAGCCTCCTCTCTGCTCCCATTCTAGTTTCCTCTCCACCTCACTGTAATATCCTTTCATTGCAGTCAACTATGCCTGGATACATGACCTATGGCTCCTCAATAAAATTAACTACTGCCACTGCTAACCTGCTGCAACTACACTGGGTATCTATTTAATCTAATCAGTATCTTTATGTCTTGTAATCTTCTATACCACGTTTGACCTGTTGCAATCCTTAATCAAAATTGCTTGCACAATTTGTGAATATCCTGTACTGTACTATAATATAACATGCTACCCCTCTTTTCAGCCTTCTAAACCTGTACAATATGTTTGGATTACTCTGTAGTATACTGTAACATGACTGACCTTCTAAACTGGTCTCTATGCCTGGGTCAGTTCCCAAATGCTTGGAAAACTGCTGAAATCACACCCATACATAAGAGTGGGGACCGGTCCATCCCCAGCAATTAGTGGCCGATCTCCATCCTCCCCCCACTCTCTAAAGCCCTTGAAAAAGTGGTGTTGATCCAGCTCTCTGAATGTATAACGAAGTAAGACATTATGTGCCCAGAGCAGCACGGTTTCCGCCCATGACACAGTACAACCCCAGCTCTACTGGAATTCTCCCAACACCTGCATGCTGCTCTCGACTCTGTCAACCTTGCAGGAGCAGTGTTCATTGACCTCTCCAAGGCCTTTGACAACTGTCTGTCATCTCCTTCTACTCGACTCTCTCCACCAACTTAGCTTCTCTGGTGGTCCCATTTCCTGGTTCTCTAGCTACCTCTCTGCTAGATCCCAGTGTGTCAAGATCAGTGGCTTCCTCTCCAGCACTCTCCCCATTTACTCCGAAGTCCCTCAGGGCTCCATCCTGGGTCCAATACTTTTTAGTCTTTATCTCAACACCCTTCCTAGGTCATGTACTGGTAAAATGCTCCTCTACGCCAATGATGCAGTCCTCGTTGCCTCACATCCCAATCCCACCCTCCAATTATCCCTCCAGCAAGCTTACAACCAAGATGAAAGGTGGTTTGGTGACTGCAGACTGGTCATTAACCTAAAGAAAACCAAATCAATGCTCTTCTCCCACCATCAATATAAAGCTAAAAATACCCCCTCTTGATTATCCCCAGCACTCTGCACCTGCTAGAACAAGTGACCACATACAAGTACCTAGGCATCATGTTCGATACTGCCCTCTCCTTATACACCCACATTAATGTCCTGTCAGCTGCCATTAACTCTCAGATTGGCCTGCTATACCGGCACAGGGACTGCCTGCCTCAGGTTTCCCTTAGGCTGGCCATCACTTCCTCCATCTTGTCCCTTGTGGATTATGGCTTGCCCATCTATGCTGCAGCTGACAACACTTCCCTTTCCAAAATCCAACTCTCCATCAATAAGGCCTGTAGGCTCCTGACCGGTGCCCCCAGCCGCACTCACACCTGCCTTCTCTATACTACCATCAATCTGCTCAACTTTGAGGAGTGACTGCTCTACCAGACCTGCCTTCTCGCTAAGAAATCACTGCTAGGACTCTCTCCCCAAGGGGTCTCCACCTCCCTACAGCAGTCATCGTCATCCATCACCACCCTTACAGTGGTAGTCACAGATATTGCCAGCTATTTCCAGATATTTCGTGAAATTTCTGAACAGTTTCTCTCTACTCCCGCCTACTGTTTAAATGCAAAAAGCATCAGATATGTCGAGAAATATCACAGAACTTTCGAGAAATAGCTGGCAGTGTCTGTGGCTACTACTGTAGCTCTGTTAAGGCCACTTTCAAGTTGCTCAGAACCAAGACCTTTCTTACCCGGATATCTTTACTCTACCGAGCCCCCATCTGGTTCAACTCCCTCCCTAGCTGCATCTCCAACTTGCCAAAAATTGGCTTCTTCAAAATAGCCCTTCGGAACCATATCTTTAATACCCACTGATGTAGGTGCAACTAACCCCCTGTTGTAACCTGTGGTACCTGCCCGCCTTGCCCCTTGGCTCGACAATGTCCACTGGATGAGCCTCTCCCTCCTCAGACCCACTCCTTCCCTACTAGGTCCAAACAGAGATGTAACCCGCTGTCTTCTCTGAGGACCTACTATATCCATGAATGTAACTCACAATTTTGTAACACTATGCAACCTAAGTAACATACAAACTACTACATTATGTAACATAAGTGTATCTATGTTAAATGTTCCTTTTACTGCACCTGTAATGTTATCCTCTGTTTTAATCTGCAGTGTAATAACTGTCTTGATGTCTCCCCCCCCCCGTGACAAAGTGTCTTTGTAAATGAGTCTCTGACTCAAAGGCTGTAAACCCGATTTGAATAAATTAATGAATAAATGAATATCCATACGTACCTCATAAAAACTTGTAATGCCTGTTGACAAGACTGTACTAGAGCTGATGTAACTGTTTTTTGTCCTCTGTATATGTCCATCTGATGTGGAACCTTTGCAAATGAGCAAGTTGTGCATAAAGGTTGTTACTGGGGTAAGTGGGAGCAGGAGGCTGCTCTCCCTATCCCCCTGACACAGTAGGAACTTAGATTTAAGAGAGGCTGGGTAGTAACAGATTCCCCTAATCGGTGTGAATTTAATTGGAAAATTATAGTTAGGTATTTTCATACACCAACAGTAACAAAACATTTTGGAACTGCTCACTCAGATCTTCCCTGGTGGAGCTATGGTCAGGTCATGTTCCACTGGCACATATTTTTGAGTTGCCTCCTGCTAACTCCATACTGTCAACAGGTTCACACCTCCATTCAAACACGTTTTGGTATCCCCAAACCCTCAAACACAACCCAAGGAACCTAAGGACCTCAGATAGAATGCTATTAGAAGTCCCTAGGGTAAGGACAAATGCTGGCGGAAGATCCTTTTCCTCCCAAGCAGCCTGCCAATGGAACAAGCTCCCTCCCCAGGTCCAGGCCTCCTCCTCACTCATGAACTTCCGCACCAGGCTTAAGTCCCATCTGCTGACCTCAAGCACATGCCACTGTCATGGCACTTAAAGCTCCTAAGGTACTCCCCTCCTCTCCAACTCCTGTCTCCTAGCTTAACCTTCCTACTACCTGCCTTATACAGACTGCTCACCAGAGGCCAAGTGTATCCCCTGAATAAACTATATGCAAAGTACTACCAATTGCTTACATGTCATGATGATAACCATGCCTGTACCCATGCCTACATCCACTGCTCTTCTTTTACCGTGCCTGTAAGCCATGCCTGTATCCACTGCTTTTCTTTTACCATGCCCGTAACCATGCCTGTATCCACTATTTTTCTTTACTGTAACCACTCATGATGTTACTCACAATGCCTCAAATGTTCCTTATGTCCATGTTCATTCTTATAACTTGTATTGCTATCCAAGGTCACCCCAGAAAAAGAGACCTTTGGGGCTCAGTGGGGCTATCCGGTCACCAAAATTTAATAAATAAATAAATAAATAGTACTTGGACTTTTGGAAACTGTCAAAGGAACTGGGACCAGGGCTAAACTCTACAATATTTTCTGCATAGCCACTTTAAAATGCATAACATTGCAGTGGCTTTTTCCTCTGATCCCAACCCTAGCACAGTGGAAACAGAATGTGTCAGAGCTCAAAACCATGGAGAGAGTCGCTGCTACTCTTCAGTTGAAGGAAAATTTCTTGGAGATCTGGTGTCCCTGGCACTTTGCTGAGAACACTGATGGGGCAGATGGAAATTGGGGACCAAGATTGGTTTAGACCATCTAGAACAGCTTGGTGCATTTTTTTTGCACCTTCCAGCCCCTACAGTGAATTGCAGATTCCCACTCACACCCCGTCTCTCTCTTTTTTCTCTACCCCCACTCCTCTACATGTTAGCTGAGACCCTTGACACCTATGTGACATCTTCTTTGATGTGTAATGTATCTTATATGCATTATTGGTGAACATGTGAGAACGTAGCCTGGGCGTTTTATTCAGGTTGCGCTCTTCAAATACATGAAGTCCCTCCTCCCTCCACCCAGTAGGACAACTCGAGAATTAACACACCGCACATGTTATTTCAAATGTTGGAATTTTTATTAGAAATACTGTGTTATGATTATTATTGTCAAGCTCATGTTATTAGCCAACATTATTTGCAGTGTATAGGATTATTTTCCTGGACTTATACTTTAGAATACCATATTTAATTTTAATTAAGTAATTATAAGATCTAACAGCTGGAAGGAAAGACATTGTATATCATTATTACATTGCATACCAGTAATCAAAGATAAATATATCTGTTGTCATGTTATCTATAAATGACAAATTGCAATAAAAACAATGTTTCAAATAAAAGGTTGTTACTGATTATTTTAATTAATAAATTACTACTTTCCAGATTCAACACAAGTGTTGATGATGATTGGCCCTCAGTATGTGAGCCTTTATAATTTAATGAGGTCTTATGGTATATAGCTGTGCCAGCCTGACTTCTACCATATTTGTTTGTTTTTATAGCTAGGGTGGTGTACATTATATATCCAGGAATCAACAGTGGCATGACACCATGCCACCATGTTTTCTGGAAACACAAGAGGTCAAATGTCATTAAAAATTCTCTAACTTCATTGTCTGCCAATATATAGGCCAAGCCTTCTATATTCCAAGAAAGAATAGTTAGCATTCATAGTGAGTTATCGGGTATGTATTAATATTGAAACTCTTATTAGTATCAAGTAAAGATATTTCACCTTCAATTGAACCTGGAACATTATTAGATCACAATCAAGTCCACTATGAGTTATTAATTGACACTTCACTGAAAATGCAATCAATTGTACAGTATCTAGCCATCAGCCCTAGTCGGTTTTGTTTAAAGGATGTGTAAATAGCTTCATACAGTTCCGATTTAAATCTTGTGACTATTTTATGGTCAATGGGATTAGATAAATGTGTCAAATAATACTCAAGCTACTGATAAACGTTATATTGCTTGTATCATCTGAAAAATTTCAGGGAAGAAATACAGAAGAAATCCTGTTCAATCGCAACATTTCAAACATCCCAAACTCCGTTCTTAATTTGAATTTTGATCTCATAAAATGGTTTGGTAAATATTTCATGTAACAGATTCCCCAAACCCATTACTACAAGACAAAGTCTTTATACAAAAAGTCAGGAAAGCTATTATAGAGTTTTGGGATTTAAATGATCCTCTTCTAGACAACATTCTGGAATACCAGGATGCTTTAAAAGCAACAGTTAGAGGAGAGGTCATAAACTATGCGGGAACACTTAAACAAAGAAAATTCAGAGAATAGGAACAAGAACATAAAGTAAGAACAATAGACTGTAAAATTAACAATGGTGACACTAATAAACAGGTTCCGGGGGGGGCGTGGCTAACGCTCAACCAAGATGGTGACTTAACCTCGTAGCTCCACTCGCATAAGAGCCTAGAACCCATAAATTATATTTTCAGGGGAGGACTTTCAAGAAGAAAAGTGAAAGACCAGCGATCTGAAGCTTTACTCTATCAACTGGGTGACTCCGAGGAAAAACTGATGTAACCGAGCCACCTAGGAGCGAACGAACTTGCTGTTCAGACAACGTGATATGCACTATGGTGCACTTAGCAAAAAAGAGAGAGACGAACCCTCTATAAGAGAGATGTTCACGTCAGTTATGGCCAGTATTGATACCCTCACTCTGGCAGCAAATAACTCTGCCTTTTCAATACAGCAGATCAATCTCAGAGTTGATGCGGTAGAGCAAAAGGCTACTACGCAGGAGGATACACTCCAGAATTACTCAGCCATCATGAGAGAACAGGCGGCTCAGATACACCTCCTACAAGACAAAGTAGGCGACTTAGAGAACAGAAGTTGTCGTAATAATTTGCACCTTCTTGGCTTCCCGGAGGGTTGTGAGGGTGGGAGGGTTCTACCCTTTCTACAACAAGCACTGCCAGAGATTTTGAAACTTCCACAGGGTATAAAGATTACCATGGAGCGAGAACACCGTATGCTCCAAACCCAGGCTCAAGGGGAGAGAGGCTCACTTATCATAGTCAATTCTGAATTTTGCAGAAAAAGAAGCAATCCAGACAAGGGCTAGGGAGTTAGGGAAGCTCTAGTGGAAGTACCATAAGATTATGATTTTTCAAGACTATTATAAAGAGCTAGCAGCCTGATACAAAGCTTTCTCTGAAGCCCATCGGAAGTTACATGCTCTGAATATCCCTTTCACTCTGAGATACCCTGCAACGTTGCAAATCTCATTTAATGGAGCAGTCCAGCAATTTTCATCTCCAGATTCTGCCCTGGTCTTCATTG
This sequence comes from Neoceratodus forsteri, assembly GCA_016271365.2. Taxonomy (NCBI): domain Eukaryota; kingdom Metazoa; phylum Chordata; order Ceratodontiformes; family Ceratodontidae; genus Neoceratodus; species Neoceratodus forsteri. The sequence goes on from CM057452.1 coordinate 1,411,089,538, forward strand.
CCAGTACCTGCCCGACCGGCTTGAGCTCTCCATCCTCTATTCAGGTTGCAAACAACTCGCTACCTTCCATGCCAAAAGCTGATTCTACTGATATCTTGCCCCCTCCTGCCCCTCAGGTGGGATTAGAACCCTGAAATTTGAAAGTTCGGAAGAGACCTCCATCCTCACCGCATATTAAATGGGGCCATCTGCAGGAGAGGAAGAACAATCTCAACATACAGGCCCCAACCTCCTCCTTGGCGGAGACTGAAGCACAGATAGAATATGTGAGCCCCTATTTTGCACACAACTGATTTTCGATCTTGAGCGATCTTACCGATGCAGAGGCATGTGTAGAAATGGACAATGAGAGGGGACACCCGGACTGCAGTCTCCTGGAAGAACTACACACTGAAAGGACTCAAAGTGCGAAGACAGATTCGGCGATCCCCCAACCGGACCTCCAGGCCCCAGGCTCGCCCTCAGACCGAAGCTCAGGCCAAGAACTCGTAGAAGCAAAACAGCTGAACCCTCCATGAACACTGGCAACCCTCACTAGTTTAACATGTTGAACAGTCAGATAAGTATCTGAGGGTGTTGATATAGAAAAGTTGTAATTCTGAGGGTGGGGAATAAGGAACAGCTTTTTACGGCCTGTACAACGAGAGCTAACTTTGACCCATTTTAGAACGGAGGTTTCCTAGCAATTGTTAATTTAGCCTGTGTCAGTACAGACATACTCGTTTATTTGTTGGTTTTGTTGGCCAGAAGCTGTTTGCTGAATGGGAAGGCTGTAGGCACTGATAACTGAAAGCAGTGTATAAAGATGCATTTGCCCAGGATTACACGCCAGAGGAGTGGGAGCACCAGATAATCCTACTGGTACTGATCATTTACTAAGGGATTTAATGGTACCCACCTCCCCCTCCATTACTCTCCCAACTGGCCAACTGCCCTCCTTTAAGATGGATTCTAAAGTTCCTTCCCTGATTCTTTTTCACCCCTATACTGGTTCATGAATGGTTAGTTTGTCCTAAGGGATCATCAGTGGGGTGGTAAAATAGTCTTTCTGGATCATGAATGGGCTATATGCCATACTATGTACCCAAGTAGTACTTGGGCCAATGCATCAATCATTCTGTATAGTGCTAACTTGCTGGTATATTTGACAATCCTATCTGGAACTGAGCTTTTTCTTTGTGATAGATAGGGCTGTAAAATGGGTCAGCTCAAATGTTGTCTGATGTAGAACTTCATTAGAAATGTTTTCAAACCTGTAGTATAATGGTTGAATGTTTTCAGCGACTGCTAAAGATATATGTTTTGGGGACTTCCCTCTCTCGCCTTTTGGATGATACCAATATAGTTAAGAATTAAGAACTAAGAGCAAGTCATTCACACCTTTAGCACATACATTCTTGGATTTCACTTAACCTCTGTCTTCTGGCAGATTGCAAGTAATTCCAAGAAGGTTAGCCCTAATGATATTAAGCGGATTCTTTGATTTCTTTAGATTTGTATGCTGGTCTAAGAATCCGTTGATAGGACTCATACCCCCCCCCCCGGTTAGAAGGGTTTGCAGGTAGGTCCGGATATGGCTCTAGTAAGAGCTGACTAGTTGCTCTTCCTGATTTTACCTTGGTTCCAGACAACCTGGTATAAATGCCACAGTAGTAGAGTATTTTCTTCCCCTCTTTGGGAAGTATCTGTTCCACACCCCCAAGCGTGACAGGACATACCATTGGCTAGGGCTCTAGCCCGGTTTAGTCCTACCACACCTCCCTTAATATTTTGTAGATAAGTTAGTTTGATAGTTAGACTTATAGACAGTATATAGTCTCTATAGTCCTGATAGATAAACCCTTGCCTCCTATAGAGGGGCCCTGTTAAGACTGGGGCAGTGATTCTTAATTACCAAGCATACAGAAACACGCTGCTTGCTCTTTCCTTTAGGTTCTTCTTTATGCTTGTTATACCCTGGGGCCCTTAATTAAAATGTCTGACATTGTGATACATACGTGGAATGTCAAGGGGGCTAAACTCCCCAATAAAATGAAAGAAAGTTCTGGCTTACCTGAAACGTAATCAATCTCAAGTGGCCTTTCTGCAGGAGATGAAATTCTCTGGGGAGAATCATACCCGTATGAGGAAAGACTGGGTTGGCCAGCAGGTTCACTCCAATGCCCAGACCAGGAAACATGGGGTTCTTATCCTGGTGAATAAATCTCTTGCCTAGACATTAAAACAAACACGTTCAGACCATGAAGGCAGATGGGTAATGGCCACTTATAATACATCCACAGGTCCACTCACTCTCTGTAATGTATATGCCCCCAATGAAGATGCTCCTTGGTTCTTTCATAATTTGGCAGAGGTAGTACTTGAATTTAACCCCTCAGATTTCCCACTACTTATTGGTGAGGACTTTAATCTCACTCTAATGCCTCTCTTAGATAGGAATGATGGGGGGGAAAGAGGCGCATCTTAGAAGCAGGAAGGCTGTCCAACAAATGTTATCTGATCAGGGGCTTACAGACCTCTGGAGATTATCCCACCCCAGAACAAGAGATTACACTTTTCATTTGGCTGCAAATGCCTCATACAGTAGGCTGGATCTTTGGCTTGGCTCATCTACCCTGACTACTAAAACCCTTGATGTCTCAATTCTTCCCTGCTGTATCTCCGACCATGCTCTAGTCCAGCTTCTCATACAATGGGACCCTGTGGCTCCCCCGACTAAAAATGGAGATTGGACCCGCTCCTAGTTAAGGACCCCAAATTTACCCATTGGGTTAATAAGGAGGCTTCTCTTTTTTTAGCCGAAAACCCTATAAGTGATACCTCTGCCTGCACAATGTGGAAAGCCTTCAAAGCCATGATGCAAGGTAACATTATGAGGTTCACTGCAGCCAAACTTAGGCAAAGGGAAATGCAGTTGGTCACTCTTGAATAGAGACTGGCTGAAGCCGAAAGTACTTTTAAGGCGTTGCCCTCTCCTTCCATTCATTCAACCATAGGTAAATCCATTTTGGTTTTTCGGTTTGAAATTAACCAACTTTTAAATAGGAAAGCCGAATCCGCTATCCTTCACCTTAAACATACCTTCTGGGAAGGGGTGGACAAAGGGGGTAAAGTACTCACATATCAATTACACAAACAGCAGGCTAGCAGATATATCCCAGGTTTGAAAAACAAACAAGGGATACTGAGTACTTCTACTGGGGATATTAATGAGATCATGTCCTCATTTTATAAAAGGCTATATTGTTCCACCCACATCTGCCCTAACAGAGACACACAAGGCTTTCTAGATACCATAGGCCTGCCCAAGCTGCAGAGTCAGCAAACACAACTCCTAGATCTGCCCATTTCAAAGGAAGAACTGACTGCAGCCATCCAAGATTTGAAAAAAGGAAAATCCCCCGGGAAGTGATGGGTACACTGCAGAATTCTACCATATTCTGGTCTCCACTATTTCTCCCTTTTAACTCAAGTGTTTCAGGAGATAGAACTCAAGCGAGCCCTACCGCCCTCCATGCGGGAGGCAATCATAGTTGTAATTCCCAAAAAAGGCAAAGACCCTACCAACCCAGGAAATTACCGCCCAATTTCCCATATAAATTTGGACAGTAAACTTTATGCTAAAATTTTAGCCTCCAGACTTAGTTCTTTATTGACTGTTCTTGTACACCTTTCACAAGTGGGATTTATACCTAGAAGACACAGCTCAGATCATTTAAGAACTCTGCTGAATCTGATCCCCCTTTGCCAAGTCTCTTCATACTCCCACAGCTGCTATTATGGTTGACTTTGAAAAGGCATTTGATTCCGTGGAGTGGGACTATCTATATATGACTCTTTCCCATTTTGGGATAGGGGAAACATTTCTTGCCAGGATAAAAGCCATATATGAAGGCCCCTTAGCCAGAGTTAACACAAACTCAATGCTTTCTGATCCATTCCCTTTGGGCAGAGGCACAAGGCAAGGGTGCCCACTCTCCCCCCTCCTTTTTGTGTTGGCGGTCGAACCTCTGGCTGCGGCTATCCGTAACCACCCAGAGATTAAAGGGTTAACAGTGGGAAATACATCCTATATAACTTTTATGTACGCTGATGATCTCCTCCTCCTTTTGGAGGATGCACACACTGCTATCCCCCCGCTCCTTGCTCTGCTAGAAGTTTTCTCTAAATATTCTGGCTTACGGCTGAACCAGAATAAGACTGAAGTAACCCCTCTCAACGATCAATACGTTCAGCAAGTGATAGCCACGTATGACATAAGTTGGGCACCAGAAGGGATTACGTATCTGGGTATTTTTTTGACCCCGTCTTTAGAGACAATATGGCAAGCTAATGTACAACCCCTTCTCTCCTTCATTAAGACAGACTTTGATAGATGGAGGCTTCTTAAACTCACCCTAGCCAGGAAAGTTGCAGCAGTGACACTGATCTCTGCCCCTAAACTATTCTATCTCCTGATGCACCTGCCTGTTCCCTTACCTACACAGTGGTTTCAGGTTATTGATAAACTAATTGGGGATTTTCTATGGGAGGGATCCAAACCCAGGTTCAGTCAATCTAAACTAAGGTCACATTGGAAGCAAGGTGGGTGGAACCTCCCATGGCCAGAGGGATACTGCCGGGCCTTTCTTTTGGCCCAAATGGTTAAATGGGCATGCTCTCCTTCCCCTCTTTCACCACAGTGGGAGCAACTAGAAACAGATATTATGGGTCTGAGCCATCCCTCCTCCCTTTCTGTACAGAGGGGCAGCCCTAAAAAATCCGGGGCCAGTAAGACAAATACAGAACTCACTTCTCCCACAGTAATGGCATCCAGGGAAAACTGGGTTAGTTCTCACTTTAAAATGAATCTGAACCCCATACCACTCTCCTACGTGCCTATCTAGCAAAACCCAGCCATTACTATAGGCGGAGCTGAATCCTATGGAGACACTGGGTGGAACTGGGTATTACTAAGTTGGGTGATTTTCTGACCCCTAACCACAAGGCCATGCAGACATTCCATTCTTTAATACAAGAATGGGGTATCTCACCACTAAACTTCTGGAGATATCTCCAACTTAGGGATGTAACTCGACACCTTCTATCCCATACCATAAACCATGCTTAAACTTCACCATTGGCCAAGTGGATACTCTGTACTAAGGGCCTTGCAGGTCAGATATATGCTACTCTTAGAGATACTCTTCCATCCCAATCAGATGAAGCAAGGCAAAGATGGGAGAAGATGTTGCAGACCCATATATCCTCCGAGGCCTGGGACAAAGTGTGGGTAGATGCACATACCTGGTTCACAGATGCTAAATCCAGACTAACACAAAATAAAATTGCACATTCCTGGTACAGAACTCCAGTCATACTTCATAAAGCTAAAGTAATAGATCAGGACAATTGCTGGAGACTCCAACAGCCAGGAGGTGACCTAGTGCATGTATTGTGGTGCTGCCCAAAAATCCAACCCCTATGTCAAGAGATACAAGAAATTGCCTCTAGGGTTCTGCAACAGGCCATTCCCCTCAGTCCTCTCTTTTTTATCTTGGGTATTTGTGTTGATATACCCAAACTGGCACCATTAAGATATAGGTGGCTGGCATTTCTGGCTTTACAAACAAAAAGAGCCATTCTATGTAAATGGAGAGCCCCTCTGATTCCTACTATGGCAGAAATACTGGGGTCCCTGTCTATCCTGGCCAAACTGGACAAGATATCCTATTTACAGAAGTCCAAACTTTCCTCATTTGAAGCCTGCTGGGATCCCAATTTTAAATATCTGGGTAAAGTCCAACCACCAACAGGAATAGGGTGATCACCTTCAGTCTCCTCTGCCGGTATAAAGGTAATATGACAAATGGGATCTCTACCTAAGGTACCAATAATATGTGGAGAGGCCCAAGTTTTTCTTGATAGGACTGGAGACTTTATTTATGGTGATTGTATACATGATGATATGTAGAATGCTTTAATTCACCAGGTACATATTTAAGCTTGGGATATACTTGTTTCCAATCAGGATCAGTCTGGTCTCTTGCAGAGCATATACACACTCTCACTCAACTTTTTCTAGATGCTATGAAGAGGGATAAGTTTGGTTGCAGTTATACAAAGTTATCGTTTGAGGTGTTTATGTCCGGCAAAGTTGACATTCTGATCTGACACTAGGTTCTGGTGAATACCCTTACATGATAGTTACTGGGAGCTTATGATGACACAGTGGTCTACCCCCTTGAATGCCATAGTATGTCTCTACATAATAGTTTTTTTTTCCTTTTTTGGACAGGGAAATTTTTTTTTAATAAGAGTGGAGGTAGGTCCTCTTGAGTATAGGGCTGTTAGTGTCACCTCTATTAGAATATTTATATCACCAGGAAATATATTAATATGTATTCAGTAATGGGAAATGATATGTGTCTGTACCCCCATTCTTTTGTTATATCCCTTAGTCTTTCCCTTGCTTACTGTATCGGCACTTTACATCTATAAATGAGGCGTAGGGTGGTTAAATGTACCTACAGAACATGTGACTGTATACTGTATTATGATTTTTTTCATTTTTCCTATTTTCTTGGAAAATAATAATAACAATTATTACAACAAAAAACAGGTTCCATGGCAACTGAGGTCAGAATTATATGGCTCAGTAAAAAAAAATTCTGCAAAATGCCACAAGGCAAAACTGAGCCTCTCAGAATGAGTTAAAGCAAAAACAGCATAAATGAAAAAACTTGCACACTGGCCACCCATACAACAACAATGTAGATTTACTATTACCATGCCAAGCTGCCATGGATTGCCACTCCAGTGAAATACAGTACTCCATGAAGAAACACAGAACAGTATAGATTTACTATTACCATACCACACAGCCACGGATCTCCTTCTCTAACGTGACTCTGACACCATGCAGTTACGGCTCCTCGATAATATGCACTATCACACATGCATACCTCACTCCTCTCTATTTTGAGCTTTTGACTAAGTGCTCTTGACCATGCTCCTTTGGTCCATATAAACATGATGTGATATCAATAAACAGAGTACAGCAACTTAAAAAAATGATTACTTAGACACAAAACAAACAGATCCAATTTACTTGCTGCAGATCTAAAAGCACATGGTGTCAGAAGTTTAGCAAAAATGAATTAAAGCAGAGAAAGAAAAAAGAGAAATAACACTACTATATGACACTTCAGGACACCTATGCTCAAATACAACCTGGATTTCAGAATGTTTTCTGAACTAATATATTACTCTACTACTCTGTAAACTTCAAAGTGTAGTCCAGATGATCAAGATTTAAAATGTTACAGTAGGTTCATAACTGCTTTCTCATTCTCTACCAGTGAACTGGAAAATATTAAGGCACCAATCCAAAGACTGGAAATCAAAAAAGCCACATTACAAATGAAAAAAGGGAAGTGCCCAGAAGAAGATGGTTTCTCCATAGAAGATTACTAGCCTTTTAAGGATGTATTCATCCTCTTACTAAAAAATAATATTTTAAAAGAATACAAAATACATACAAATTACCACAGTCCTTCATGACAGCTATAATCACATTCATTTCCAAAGAAGGCAAAGATTTACAAAAAGCAGAAAATTATAGATCTGTATCTATCCAGTTCTATGTGATAATAGCGACTGCACAAAGTCAGTCACTATTATCATGACCTATATTATTGCCAAAAACAACTTCAGCAATATGCAGAAAATGGCTACTGGGAATTGTGCATTAAGGAGGTGACTGTGCCCCCTGGCATCCACCTCCCCCGAGCCATGCACCCTACCCACCACACCACACGCTGGCTCGGCAGAAGCAGGTTCTCCATGGGTTACATCTCTACTCCCCATCCCTCCAAATTCTGTCACCCACCCTCCCTTCCTGTTTCCCATCCTAGCTTTGTGTTTGAGGTGTTTGCTATCCCGTTACAGTCACCCATGATCAAAGCACCATTATATTGGTTGCCGTTATGACAGTTGCATATGCGGTCGCCATCATCACAGGCTACCTATCTGTGCTAAATTATGATTAAAAAATGTTTGCTAAAATTGTTAATAAAAGAATTTGACCTTTCTGAGTATAGTTATTCATCATGACCATACTGGTTTTATTTAAGGAAGAACTATATTTTCCTCCATTCAGAATATTCAATATAATGTGGAACATATATAAACATAGACTTTGATGGCAGATAAGGACTGCTTGGCCCACCTAGTCTGCCCAGTTTCCCTACCTACAGGATAAGCTGAAGATCCTATTTAACCAACAGTGCCTCCTCTCCTCCATGTTTACCCCCATGTCAGGAGAGGGAATGGACAAAGATATGATAGAAGGCATTCTTAGAATGGGAGAGAAAGGGGAGATATTGTTGATGGGAGACCTGAATATGCCAGATGTTAAATGGAGCACATTTGCTGCAGCCACATCCAAGAGCAGGGCCATTCTTGATACCCTATAGGTGGCAGACCTCAGGCAGCTAGTTTCAGAACCCACTCGTGAAGGAGCAATCTTAGACCTCGTACTCTCAAACGGGGGTAGTGAGAGGATCTCAGATCTAGAAGTGGGTTGCCATCTGGGAACAAGTGACCATCAAATAGTGTGGTTCACATTAAACTTAGCTACAGAATCAAGCCATACAAAAGTGAGGGTACTGGACTTCAGGAGGGCTGACTTTGTCAAGATGGGAGAGTGCTTCAGAAAAGCAATAGCAAACAGGCTAGAAGGAGGTGTGGAGCAACAATGGGGAATCATCAAAACAGCCATCACAGAGGCAACAAGCCTTTGTGTGAAGCAAATAAATCAAAATGAAAGAAAAAGCCACTGTGATTCTCAAAAGAGGTGGCTTTGAAAGTCAGGAAGAAAAAGATAGCATTCTGGAAGTATAAGGAAACACAGAAGGAGCAGGACAGACAGCTGTACCAGTTAAGGCAGAAGGAAGCAGGAAGGGAAGTCAGAATAGCAAAGGCCCAAACTGAGGAAAAGATAGCCAACTCTGTTAAGAAGGGGGATAAAACCTTTTATAGGTACATCAGTGAGAGTAGAAAGACAAAGGGAGGGATAGTGAGGCTGAATAGAATGAACAGTGGGTGGGCAGAGGGGGACAGTGAAAGAGCAGGGCTACTGAATGAATATTTCTGCTCAGTATTAACAAAAGAGGAGAGGGAAGTGCCTAATCCAATTAACAGAAGCACTCTTGATAGGGGGGTCGATCCCAGTCCTTTCACAGAAGAAAGGGTTCTGCAAGAACTCCTAAAACTGAAGGTGGATAAAGCAATGGGGCCAGATTGAATTCACCCCAGAATTCTAAAAGAATTAAGGTGGGGTAACTAGTGAAGCCACTGGCTACTCTTTTTAATAAATCATGGGAGGATGGTGTGGTACCCGAGGACTGGAGGAAGGCGGATGTATTTCCCTTCACAAAAGTGGGACCAAGACAGAGGCAGGAAACTACAGACCTGTCAGTCAGACCTCTGTGGTAGGGAAAGTGATGGAGTCACTTCTGAAGGAAAGAATAGTTGAGTACCTAGAGGCCAGTGGGGCACAGGACCCAAGGCAGCATGGGTTCACAGCAGGAAGGTCATGTCAGACGAATCTAATAGATTTCTTTGACTGGGTGACCAAAGTAGTAGACCAGGGAGGGGCTGTGGACATGGCCTACCTAGACTTTAGCAAGGCATTTGACACAGTCCCACAAAAGATTAATAGTTAAATTAACCAGCCTGGGAGTGGGTCCCATGGTGGTAGCCTGGGTAAAACATTGGCTGGACAACAGGACACAGAAGGTAATTGTAAATGGAGTCCATTCTGAAGAAAGAGGGGTTACTAGTTGGGTACTGCGGGGTTCAGTTTTGGGTCCAGTCCTTTTTAATGTCATCATAAGTGACATTGCAGAGGGACTGGAAGGAAAAGCATGCCTCTTTGCAGATGACACAAATATCTGCAACATGGTTGATACACAAGGAGGCATGGAAAGGATGAAAAGGGACTTGGCAAGGTTGGAGAAATGGTCAGAGGTATGGCAGCTAGGATTCAATGCAAAAAAGTGCAAAATAATGCACCTGGGAAACAAGAACCCAGGGGAAGAATACACAATGGGGGGAGGTAGTAACAACAACAAAAAAGGAAAGGGATCTGGGGGTAATCATATCAAGCAATGTGAGAAGGCAGTAGGGAGGGCTGGGGGTATACTGGGATGTATGGGGAGAGGAATCACCAGCAGAAAACAGGAAGTTGTTATTCCTCTGTACTGACAGTTGGTGAGACCCCATCTGGAGTACTGTGTCCAGTTCTGGAGACCCCATCTCCTCAAGGACATAGACAGGATAGTGGTAGTCCAGAAGAGGGCAACTAAAATGGTGCAGGGTCTACAAGGGAAGCCATATGAGGAGAGACTAAAGGAGCTTAATATGTATACCCTTGAAGAAAGAAGGGAGAGGGAGGACATGATTGAAATGTTTAAGTACCTCAATGGAATCAACAAAGTCCAAGAGGGTAGCATCTTTCAGAAAAAGTGATGTGCAAGAACAAGGGGACACAATTTGAAGATAGAGGGGGGATGACTCAGGGGCAATGTGAGGAAGTATTTTTTCACAGAGAGGGTGTTGGATGCATTGAACAGCCTTCCTGAGGAGGTTGTGGGGTCTAAAACTGTGGGAGAATTCAAGAATGCATGGGACAGACATAAGGCAATTCTTGTGGGGAGTAGGAAGAAATAGGTTGTTGGTTAACTAGGATCTGCGGCCTATCCTATAGGTAGGGAAATGGGCAGACTAGATGGGCCAAGTGGTCCTTATCTGCTGTCAAAGTCTATGTTTCTATATTTCTAAATCAAAGTCGAAATGTAACGTCCACATTTCCAATGTTTCAATCATGTGCATCACTCATCGGGTCCATTCACCAGTTACCGAGCACTAAATTATTAGCAGAATTGTGCAGAGGGAGATAGAGGAATACAGTAGTAGAAGTGTAGCATGACAAACAGATGCACATTACCAAGTGCAATAGTAGACCACAATGAAGTAAATCTGTGCAGCAGCATGCCAATAACTAGAATATAAGTAAACACAATATGCAGTCATCGTAAAACTACAGTGAATTAGCATAATGTAGTGTAAATGCTTGAGTCAGCACAACAACAGCAGCCACAGAAACAGGGTATATCAGCGCAGCAATGGGACTCCAGAAATATGCAAATGACACAGAAGTCCATGGCAGTAGAAGCAGCAAACATCGGTGATGGAGCCGGAAACGAGTAAAAAAACAACAACTTGTACATATAGTTTTGCAGAAGAAATTTACCATTCCACTACTCATTGTGCTGCTTTCAAGGAACAAACCTAGTAATATATAACAATAAAAACACCACTATGTGAATAATTGTGGTAGTGAGAAGATAACAAGTACCCAACAGTTGTTATTGCAAATGATATGTTGTGAAACAGTGCATCTATCTGTATATATGTTATATAACAGATCATAATCAGCATTACCCATTTCACATTGCCCATGTTACGAGAGCATCAATCCCCTCCAGAGTCGGGCTCTACTATGGTATTAATGCCTGGTTGGTGGTTATAAGCACCCCCCCAACCAGGCATTAATCCCTAGTAAAGCCCTCTTCTGTTGGGGATTAATGCTTACTTATTCACGATAGCCCCAAATGATGTTTCTATCCAATATATCTCCAAATGAGACAATGTATCCATCCAGGATAGCCCCAAATGATGTTTTTGTCCAGGATAATCCCAAATGAGACAATTTTCTTATCCAGGATAGTCCCAAATGAAACCATTTGCCTATCCAGGATAGTCCCAAATTAGGTAATTTGTCTTTCCAGGATAGCCCCAAATGAGAATTTGTCTCTCCAGGATGGCCCCAAATAAAATAACTACAAAAAAGTTAGTGCTATTTTTATTTCATTAGATGCCACAAAGGCATTTGACATGATTGATACATAGATACATAGATACATCGATAGTGTCGGCAGATAAGGGTCTATGGCCCATCCAGTCTGCCCATTTGAGCTTGTAAGTTCAGTTTGTTTTCCTAGAAGTCTGTTGCCCCTTACCCCTGACCTCTAGAATTCCTTTATGTCTATCCCATGCATTCTTAAACCTGTGATTGTTTCAGCCCCCACCACTTCCTCTGGCAGGGTGTTCCACTTGTCCACCACCCGTTCTGTGAAGAAATTCTTCTCATGATTCCTCTGAATCGTCCTCCTCCAACTTCATCCCATGCCCTAGTCCTGGAACATCTTTTTCGCTTAAAAATAGTGTTTTCCTGCACCCTGTTCCTCCCTGTAAGATACTTGTATGTCTCTATCACATCCCTCTCCCTCCTCTCCTCCAGGGAGTACATGTTCAGTTCCTTCAACCTGTCTTCATAGGACTTGTGATGCAATCCATGCACCATCTTTTTGCCCTCCTCTGAACCTTCTCTCACTCCTTCTATGTCCTTACGTAGGTATGGTCTCCAGAACTATACACTGTACTCCAGGTGCGCCTCACTAGTGTCTTGTATAGCGGAATTATGACCTCCCTTTTCCTGCTGGTGATGCCCCTGCCTATACATCCCAGCATCCTATTTGCTTTACCTGCTGCCTTGTCACACTGTTTCCCTACCTTGAGGTCATCAGAGATGACAACCCCAAGATCCCTTTCGTGCTTGAATGGTGATACCTCTTTTTCATCCTAAAACTCTAATGGGCATTCCTTTAGAACTAATTAGATTAATACAGAGACATTATACCTCAACTAATTCTAAGATAAAAATGAACAATGGCTGTATGAAAAAAATGTCTTTTAGGAAGGGGAGTAAGACAAGATTGCCTCTTGTCTTCTACGATTTTTGTTTTGGCCTTAGAAGCTCTATTGAATGAAAGAAGGAACATCTCTAAAGTAGAATATATACAGTTAGGACACAGATACTGCAAAATAAAAGATTACACAGATGATATATTGTTATATATATTTTTTTTTATATTGATTTTTCAGATAATTTTATACATTTGAACATACATACATGTACATCAAGACAGGGAAACTGTCTCAAGTACATAAAAGATACATTTTAGTCTGTTACTTGCAAGGACAGGGAAACAAAATGACATTATAATGCAAAATGAACCATTACAAAAAGCAAAGGGTGCCCTGTCTAAATTTTATTTTTAACAGGCTACAAAAAGAAAAAACATCTGAAAGGGAAGGATTCACAAAGTAGTTACACCCGGTGCATCTGAAATACACCGGGGCAAATGAGATGCACCGTGCCCAAACAGTGGTATTCATAGAAGGCTGTGCTGCAAGATGCACCATGCGCATCCCCACTACGAATACCACTGAAGCATCATGGTGCAACCTGAGTTGCCCCGGCGCAACCAGGATGTGCTGGAGCACCTTGGACCACAGAACAAGGAATCATCAGCAAGTTAGCAAGGGACACAGGAGCAACAGCAGAAGACAGTAGTGACATAAAGGAAGCTGGTGAACAGCCCAGCAGTGACTGGGCACAGGGCCAAAGGGCTGGAGGGTGGCCCACCAAAGCAGATGAGGTGCACAGATAGAGTACACATGGTGACACCTGGTAGCAACACAGAAACACATCAAATACAGGGGACCAACTGGCACAGACACCGTGCACAGGAATGACTGTCAAGGTATGGCACAGCAGCCAAGGTGCATCAGTCAGCATAGCAGAGGCAGCTATGCATGTCCCAGTGCACAGGAACACAGCAGTGTGGACATCGGTGCTGCAACACAGGTGCACATAGGGGAACAGGCACAATGACACACAGACCAAAGGCTGTGTCCTGCACAGGAGGAACATGCCCACAGGCACTGTGGACTGCAAGAAGAGCAGCACAGCAACAGGGGACCACCAAAACATAACAAAACATCATGCACCACACACAGAACAGGGGTACTGTGCCAGCCAGCACACGGGAAGGCTACCCAACAGGCCAGGCACAACATGGAGGGCACACACCGTAGCGTGCATGAAAGACGGACATGGAGCATGGATGCACATTACCACAGGGTCACATATGCGAATGGGAACAAAGGTACTGTGGAATCTAGGAAGCATGACAGGGCACCAGCTCAAGGTAAAATGAAAGACCACAGACACTGTCAACAATATCAAAATATTTACTTATGTAGGTACAAGAAAAGGAACAGCAATATGAACAACAGAATAAATAACCAATAACAGGGATAGGGTGGTGTGGGATTTAACAAAGGAACAATAAACAGGGTAACTCAATAAAGTACCAGTTTGTGGGGAGTGCAACAAGGAAAGATTGCTAGGAAAGGGGTTGGTTATGGAGAGTAGGGGACAGTGAACAAAGGGGCCATTTATAAAGGGCCCAGTGGCCTACTGTCCATGATAGGGTGCAGCCCTGCATCCACTTGGTCTGCCCACTGCCTGAAATTCCCACACAAGCAGGGTTCTTGCCCATAGTAACTTCCCATGCCTCCTGTAGAGTGGCGCCATGATCCTTCTTCTTGCCCTCTGCAGCTGAATCCCTGCTGGCCTGACAAAGGTCCGCCCTCTGCTCCTCCTCCCCAACACAGCAGGATGTGCTATCCATGGACCTACAGTGGGAACACAGACAACAAGAACTCAGTGCCATGATCCACACCATGTCCCTTCCCTCTCCCTGACCAGCATGCAAGTGTGATGGAGGCAGCCCCTGCAGCAGTGGCCAACAGCCTGTCGTGCAAACCACACACCAGCAACAAGCTAGCACACAGCACCTCTCAGTGACTGTGAAATGGTACTGAGACAGCACAAGGCCCTCATGTGCATGCAGAGTGATGTGCAAAGGGGCATGTAGCCATGTCCCACACAGCATATGCAAATGCCAACAGGCTGCACAACTGTGCTGGCCCCTTCCAACTACCAATGGAGCACCACAATGGCAATGGCCCACTATGAGCATCCCCCCTTACTCCTTGATGAACACACAGCGGAAGCACATACAGTACACTCACTTGCACTCACATGACCAGACCCTTGGCCACCTCCAGTGGTCCTAGCATCCCTGGCTTCTACCAGCACCACAGCCCTCCACCTGTCTGCTGGTCCTGCAATGGAAACACAAGCAAAGAGCACCATGAGGTGACAGTAGGTATGTACAAACACTCCCCCCTCCACCCAGTGATGCACAGCAACATCACTGGTGCCAGCATGCAGTGATGGACCCACCCTTTCAGTGACCAAATATAACAGCACCCTGGGCTGTGGGTAGTAACAGACACCACCCCAGACTTTTCCCACTATGTCAGTGTGTGGATGAATGTGTGTGGTGCCACTGTTGACACGACAATGTGCCTGCCACAGTGCCAGTGCAACCCCCCTGTTGTGCACCATGGCACACACATCGAAGCACTGTGTGCATAGCTGTACTACACAAGCATCACCAGCAGGGTATACCGTGAGTGTGTATGTGTGTCTGTGTCTGTGTGTGGTTGGGTGCTAGTGCACACTGCACCCTGCTAGAACCTATTATCTGCCTGCTGGAGTGGATGTAAGTTGTTGTGACCTACCTGGACATGGCACCACACACCTGTGTGCCTGGTCCCAAAGGCTACGAAGCCAGTCAGGGTTCCTCTACTGCAGGTCACCATAGCAGCACCTGCACTGCTCCCCCATGCATGATACACCAGTCCTGCACACCAGACGCTCTGCCACCCTTGCCCACACAGCAGAGCATGGTTCATGCAGGTCCTGTGTTCTGAAAATGTACCACTCACGTGGCATGATCAGTGCCACCAGGATGGCAAGCTCCACCTCCCCCCAATGCATGGCTCTGTGTCCAACTGACTGGGCATGTGGCATTGTTATATGTTGTGCTGTGGAACAGAGTTGGGGAGAGAAAGTGGGATAAAGTTTTTTTTTTTGGGGGGGTGGTCAGCCAGGAAAAGAATTGGCTAGTAATTGGGTGGGTAACTGGGTGGGTTTAAATTCAAATCTTATGTACTGCTCCAGGGTATTGATAGATGAATCGTATACTGTACATTTGAATTTTTCCTGATTTGCATATCACTTTTTGGTCACAACAAATAAGTTTCACCTTTTAGAGATGCTCCAGACATTCCTGAGCTTGCCACCTAGGGGCTAACTAGCACCTGGCCTCCACTGATTGTTGGCTCCCCCCTGCTGAAATCTGAAATGGTGTCTCTGTTATAAAGTCTAAATTTACAGGACATCCTCTGTGTGAGCAGCATGATTTCCATGAGGGACAGATAAGGAACAGAGCAATTTTCAGGGTAAAATGAGGGCTGTCCCTTGCATTCAGAGACAGCTGAGTGGTATGATATGCACAGACTATTGGAGCCCACTATTGTCAGGTTTTTGTCCCCCCCCCAGTGAAGCTGATCTCCACATCCCATACTCAGGCACATTATGATATAGGGCAAGGGAGAGTGCAGGGGCGTGCTCCATTGATATGAATGAGGGTGCTTTTGTATTACCATTTTATACATTATTGATGGAGAACTGGAAATAAATGAAGGCCACTGCTTGACTAACAAGGGCCTTGTTTGTAGAACAATGGCCTTCATTATTCTCCAACTCACCATCATAATGTATAAAATAGTAATAAAAAATAACAACATTCATTTCAAGGGGGTATGCCCCAGCACCCTGACCTATGGACATCATCTCTTAAAGACTCCTACCTCTGGCTGCCTAGTACTCAGGTAAGAAAACTTTCAACTTATACCTATACTTGGTGGGTTGTCTGTAGCATCATGGCCTCACCCACTACAGTGTGTGTGCATGGGAGGGGGTCTGGCCATGTGGGAGGGTACTGAGTTATTACTACTTTTGTGTTTGCCCTTTAAAGTCTGTTTGTGTGGAAGCATTCAAAACTATGGAGGGAAAATAGTAGGAGTACAGGCCAGAAAGAAGTAATTAAGTAGTTTTGTGGGTAAGTGTGCATATTGGGGGTAGGAAGACTCACATGTGTTTCCATTGTTATGTGTGCTACAATTCAGCTGTGCAGCTGAGATGGGGAGGACAAGACAATTAAAAAGTATATCAGTAGCTATAAGCATGCCATATGAGTATAGATATATGCAGATTTGTACTGAAGTAAAAGTGAGCCATATATATGCAGGCAGCATTGCTTAGTGGTTAAAGGCACTGAACTGCAACCCTGGAGATCTAAAGACCTGGGTTTGAATCTCATCAGCCCCTACTTGTATACTGTGTGATCCTGAGCATGTCACTTAACTTAACTTTTATGAGTGCAGTTATCAGTGACCACTTGCTTTTTGCATACATGCCGCATGCATGCAGTCTGTTTCCATTTAATGTAAAAAGTGTGCTTTTCACACTTGCTTGCTGCTCACACACCACATGCATGCAATCGGTTCAGATTTAACCTTTAAATCATGCTTGCAGCATGCATGTCACATGGGCAATTTTATGTGTGCAGCATGAAAACATTTTATATAATTATTTCTGTAAGGGCATCCTTTTTTTAGGTGAGGTCTCCAGAACTGGACACAGTACTCCAGGTGAGGTCTCACCAAGGATCTGTATAGAGGGATTATCACTTCACGCTTTCTGCTTGTGATGCCCCTGCAACATATCCAAGGATGCCATTGGCTTTTTGAGCCACCTTTTCACACTGTCTTTAAACCTTCAGATCATTGGAAACCATGACCCAAAGGTTCCTTTCTAAGTTTGTAACAATAATTGTTCACCCCCTAATCTCTGAGATCCTGCCAGTCTGGGAGAGGGGAGCAGATGGACGGAAGGTCAGAGAAGGGGAGATAGGGGAGCTAAACATGTGGCTCAAGGGCTGGTGCCAGGAAAAAGGACACAGATTTGTAGGAACTGGCAACAGTTCCGGAGCAAAATTCTTAAATTTGATGGACTGCATCTGACTAAGGAGGAGTCAGTGCATTGGGGCAGAAGTTTGAAGTCTTTGGGAATATTTAAACTAGCAAATGGGGAGAGAGGTGCAGCACCCATCGTCGAATGGGAAGAACACCCCTCCCCTCAACTTGTGGTCAAACAGGGATTCAGCATGTTTGCAGTTCATTTGCATCACCAGGTAAGAAAAAAGGTTTGTCTCCCCATACGACGCACAGGGGTAATGCCAAACCTCACCCAACAACTAACTCACCAAAATCTGGCCAATGGAAAATCATGTACACAGATGCTCACAGCCTGGGAAATAAGATCCCAGACCTGCAGGCAATAATGTCAGAGGCTAAACTGGACATAGTAGCAATTAGTGAGACGTGGTTTACCAGTAACCACACTTGGGAGACTTCAGTACCTGGATATGTATTATTCAGAAGAGACCAAGGTGCAAAAAGGGGGGGAGGAGTGGCCCTGTATGTCAATGAAAATATCAAAGCTACAGAAATTCAGAATACACATAAGGAGCCAGAAGAACTGTGGGTCACTCTGGAAACAGGAAATGGGACAGCCATAAGAACTGGGGTTGTCTACAGGCCCCAGACCAGGGGAGGACAGAGACACATTACTGTTAGAAGATATACAAAACATGACAGCTAAAGGGAGGTTCTGATAATGGGAGACTTCAACATGCTGGATACAGATTGGTCAATACCAGCTGGAACATCTGCCAGAACTAGACATAGTGGATTCCCTGCAGGAGGGCCTCAACAACTGGTACAGCAGCCCACAAGAGACAGGGCTATCCTAGATCTAGTATTGACTAACAGGAAGGGATCACAGATCTCCAGGTAGAAGGTCACCTGGGGCCAGTGACCATCACATGGTATGGTTCAATTTGGCTACTACAACTAAATCATCCCATTCCAAGGCAAAAATATGGGACTTCAGAGGAGCTGACTTTGATAAGATGGCCAACAGAGTTAAGCTAGCCATGGCAAAAGAAACACAGGTGAGGGGTACAGGCAAAGTGGGCAAGCATTAAGGATGCAATACTTGAAGCAACATCCCATTGTGTTGGACAGAAAAGGAAGTGCAAAGAAGAAGGAAACCACTTTGGTTCTCAAATACAGTAGCAGAAAGGTCAGAGCCAAAAGGCTGGCCTTCAGGAAATATAAGGGAACACAGCGGATGAAGAAAGGGGCATACCAAACTGCCCTAAGGAAGCAGGGAAGTCAGTAAGGCAGGCAAAGTCCCAAACTGAGGAAACACTAGCACGAACAGTAAAGAAGGTGACAAGCCTTTCTATAGATACATTAGTGGAAGGAGAAAGTCCAGAGGGTATTGCTAAGCTTAATGGAGAAAATGGAGCATGTGAGGAGGAGGACCTGTAGAGGCATCTATCCTAAATAGATACTTTTGCTCAGTATTTACTGAAGAGAAGGTAGGGCAGGGCCCACAGCTCAGCATCATGGACACAGGGGAGAGGGAGGTGAGCACTACTCCTTCACAAAAGAAAGGGTCCTACAAGAGCTGCTAAGCTCAGGTGGATAAGGCAATGGGACCTGATGGCATACATCCCAGGGTACTTAAGGAACTAAAGGTGGAACTAGCAGAGCCATTATCAGAACTATTTAGTGAGTCTCTGAGCACAGGAGAGGTCCCAGAAGACTGGAGAAGGGCTCATGTGATCCTGCTCCACAAGAGTGGTAGCAGGGAGGAGGCAGGTAACTATAGACCAGTCAGTCTTACCTCAGTAGTGGGCAAGATTATGGAGGCACTCCTTAAGGAAAGGATAGTGCAACACCTGGAATCCATAGGGGCACAGGATCCAAGACAGCATAGGTTTACAAAAGGAAGGTCCTGTCAAACTAATCTCATAGATTTCTTTGACTGGGTAACCAGAGTGGTGGACCAAGGGGGAGCAGTTGATGTCACCTACCTTGACTTCAGCAAAGCTTTTGACACTGTTCCACATAGAAGATTGATAAATAAGCTGGGTAGACTCGGGGTGGGTCAGAAGTTGGTCAACTGGGTGGCAAACTGGTTGACGGGCAGAAAACAGAGAGTGGTGGTAAATGGCATTCAGTCAGAAGAGATGCAAGTCACAAGTGGGGTACCTCAGGGATCAGTCCTGGGGCCAGTCCTTTTCAACATCTTCATTAGTGACCTTGCAGATGGACTAGAGGGTAAGGCTTGTCTGTTTGCAGATGACACCAAGATCTGCAACAGAGTAGATGATCCAGATGGGGTGGGCAGAATAAGAAGAGATCTGGATAAACTAGCAAAATGGTCAGAAGAGTGGCAATTGGGATTTAATGCAAAGAAGTCCAAAATCATGCACATAGGGAAGAGAAACCTAGAAGCCACCTATAGGCTGGGAGGGGAGTTGCTAGCATCACAAAGGAAGAAAGAGACTTGGGCATCATCATCACTGATGACCTGAAATCATCCAAGCAGACCTCTAAAGCAGTAGGTAAGGCTAGGGGATGTTAGGTGTATTAGTAGGGTATCATGTCACAAGAGGGAGGTAATAATCCTCTTTACAAGACACTGGCTAGGGCCCCATCTGGAGTACTGCATGCAGTATTGGAGGCCACACCTTCACAAGGACATTAACCAAATTGAGGCAGTCCAGAGAAGGGCAACCAAAATGGTACAGGGACTGCATCAGAAGACATATGAAGACAGATTAACAGAGCTCAATATGTATACCCTTGAGCAAAGGAGGGAGAGAGGTGATATGATTGAGGCATTCGAACACCTTAAGGGCATTAACAAGGTAAAAGAGTCTAACATGTTTAAATATAAGAAAAATAGCAGGACAAGAGGACACAGCATGAGATTAGAGGGGGGCCGATTAAGGGGGAATGTGAGGAAATTCTTTTTCACAGAAAGGGTGGTGGATGCATGGAATGGCTTACCACAAGAAGTGGTAGATGAGTACAGTGCAGGGCTTCAAACAGGCATGGGATAGGCATAAGGGAGCATTACAAATGACCATGAATAGATAGGCCACTAACAGAGCAAAGGCCAAATGCACATTTATAAGGTAGAAAAAGAAATGGGCAGACTGGATGGGCCTTGCGGTCCTTATCTGCTGTCAACTTCTATGTTTCTATGTTCTATGTGTACACCTTACCTGCATTATTTTTCCCTTTTGCATAACCTTACATTTCTTGAAACAAATTTTTGATACCTTTTATTGGACCAACATAGATGTAACAACAAGAACAAAGTGCTTTAGCTTTCAGACCAACCCAAAGCACTTTGCTCTTTTTGTTACATCTATGTTGGTCCAATAAATGGTATCAAATCATTTGCTTCTTGGTCTGTTCTTACAAAGACCAATACGGCAAAGATTAAATCTGTATGTATTACATTTCTTGGCATTGAACTTCAACTGCCAAGTTGTTAACAATTTTTTCAACTTTCTTAGGTCCAGTTCCATACCTGAGGCTTCTTCTTGTGTGTCTACCTTGTTGTAGATCTTGGTGTCATCTGCAAAAAGGCACGCCTTCCCTTCCAAACAATCTGCAACATCACTGATGAATATGTATGAATATGAGAAACCCCTTTCAGGTCTATAGGAGGAGTCTAAACTCAGGTGGTAATTATAAATCTTTGCAACCCTGTGGTTTTATTAATCCCATAATAAATTTATCTGGGGCCTATTGTACGATCTTGATTCTGGAGGTGACATTGAGCTGAACCCCAGACCTGTTGTTTCTAATAGTATTAAGATCTTACATGATAATGCCTGCAGTATAGAGGCAAAAAGTGATATTTTAGAAACTATGTTACATGAGCAAGACTCTTGTATTTTGGGCTTAAGTGAAACCTGGCTTTCTAATAAATACAGTGATAATGAATTTGCCCTACAGAATTATCAAATATGGAGATCTGACAGGAAAACCAGTGGGGGTGTGTTTTTTTATAAAATGAGTTCTGGGGTACTCAGAAGTCCTGACACAAGGTAGTGACAAGAACATTGAGTTTTTAGTAGTTAATTTAGAACAAATTGGATTTGGTTATTTCTATAGTTTACTCACCACCTTAAACAACCATGAAAGATTTAGATGATATCTTAACAATGATAGTGGAATTGGCGGGGAGCAAACCCTTAATTTTGATGGGAGACTTAAAAACTGTGACTGGAAAAACTCATGGGAATGCCTTTTTTTTTTTTTCTCCCCCAGCTCTGGGCCAGCCTCTCCTTCACGCCCTCCTATGCCCTCTGAGCTGCACTGCCCTGGTACAGCCATCTCTTCACCCCATATCACAGACCCCCCCAGTAACCCCTGGATGTAACCCTTCACCGAGTGGGTCCCCCCTCCAAGAGGGAAGGCACCGGGAGGGTGGCCAGCACCATACTTACCCCAGGTATTTGCTAAGGTGGTTCAGTCACACTATGAGTCTCGTGGCAGTGAGAGCTGGCAACTGTCATCTGGTCAGCCTCGGGCTCTTTCCCATTTGCTCCCCAGGGACATGTGGCGTGCCACTAACATCAGGATTACACTGACGCTCACCATGCCCATTGATCAGGGGATTTGCATTGTTGAGCCCCCTGGTTTCCACCAGGGATCAGCAATCACTGCTGCATCCTGCCTCCCCGAGAGAAGGTGAGCAGTTGTCAGACACTTCAGACTTCTCTCAGCTGCTCTCCAGCACCCGAGTCCATTCCCGAACACAGGTCACTGGCGTCGCAAGCAGAAATCCAACCACTGCACCGACTGGCTGGCTGGGGAATGTTTTTAAAGGAAATAATTACTCCTTTGGAGCTAAAACAATACATAAAAAATTCTACTCAATTTACTTCCACTGTAACTACTGGATCAACTCTGGATTTGATTTTTGCATCTACCCAATTCGAAGTAGAAGCCACAGTACTTTACCCCCTTATCTTGGTGACCATAATCCAATCTGGGCTGCTTTGCCTCAGTCCCAGTTTTTTACAAAATTCTACCTGTCCTAACCAAAATTGGATTAGAGACTATAGAAAGTTTTCTAAGCCTAAATTTTTGGAGAGTGTAACCAGGGAAAGCTGGGTCCGTTGTAAACTAATTCCAGACATTGATTTAGCATTTGAATACTTTACATAGACCTTTGAATGGATTTGTGACTTGTATGCTCCAAAAATTAAGGTTCAAAAAAGATCTTCCAATCTGCCCTGGATAAATGAAAAACTTTTAAAGCAAATAAGGATAAAAAAATAGAATTTGGAGAAAAGCCCAAAAATCAAAATTAGACGGGGACTGGGTTTCTTTTAAAGCAGCTCATAATAAATGCAAAAGACTCATAAAAATGGCTAAGAATTTATATTATAGAACCAAGATTAATTCAATCACTAAGCCAAGAAATTTCGGGAAGATAGTCAAACAATTAACTAATGCAGGTGGGAAACCCCGAGAAACAAAGTTAAAAATATAATTAGAAGGGAAAGACGTAAGCTTGAATTTAAACTAGCAACAACACAAAATACAAAAGCTTGTTATTTATACATTAATCATAATAAACAACATAGCTTCGATTCAATTACTTTGCTAGATAATGATGAGGAACTGTTAGATCCACTAGATATAGGTAATAAAATGAATAAGTTCTTTGGATCTATATTCAATCCTGACCCTAGGGTTGAGTTCACAAATTCTTAAAATCTCTCCCCTGATCTAATAACCAAAGATGAAATAGTAAGATCAATCAAGGATATGAGGGCAGATTCTGCAATAGGGCCTGATGGTATAAGCCCCAAATTCACCAAAAATAGTATCTCCTCTATTGTCCCCCCTTACCCTGTAATTTAACAAGTTACTTATTTCAGGCAACTTACCCTCTGATTGGAAACAAGCAATTGTTGTTCCCATTTATAAAAAGAAGGAAAATCAGAAGGAGACTGAGAATTACAGACAAATTAGTCTCACATCTGTGGTGTGCAAGGCTATGGAAAGAATCCTTAAAAACAGAATCGACAGTCAGATGGAAAACATGGGTATTAAAGATCACAAGCAATGTGGATTTGTTAAGGGAAGGTCTTGCACTACCAACTTGATCTCTTTCTATGAACCGATCAGTAATTCGGTGGATATGGGTATACCTGTTGACATAATTTACTTAGATTTTAAAAAGGCCTTTGACAAGGTCTTGCATCATATATTAATATAAAAATAGTTAATATTAAAATGGATCAGTACATCATAGGTTAGCTAGCCAATTGGTTATCCGACAGATCACAAGTGGTTAAAATACATAACGTGCTATCATACCCTATTGTAGTTTCAAGTGGAGTACTGCAGGAATATGTCTTGGGACCATTAGTATTTGGTATATATATATATATATATATAGCTGACCTGCATAATGAAAGAACATGTCACAGTAATAAACGTGTGGATGACACCAAAATTAGAAGAAAAGTGAATAGCAATAACAATATCATATCACTACAAAAAGACATAAAACTGCTCGAGAAGTGGGCAAAAGATAATACTATGTCCTTTAATGAGGACAAATGTGTAGTGATGCACCTAGGTCAGCACAACTTACTGTACACTCAGAGTATTACCTCAATGATAAATTATTAAAGGAAGTACATTCAGAAAAAGATCTAGGGATCCTAATAAATAATTAACTACGTCCTGAAAGTCACTGTAGACAAATTGCCACTTGAGCTAATTTAATTTTAAATTCTATTAAAAAGTCCCTCATTAGTAAGCAGAAACCATGCGTCCTAGCATTATATAATGTCTATATAAGACCACATTTGGAATATGGAGTTGTTTTTTTGGGCACCATTTATGTCAAAAGATATTAAACTATTGGAAGGTGTTCAAAGGAAGGCAACTAAGCTAATTTCAAGATTGAGAAATCAAGACTATGAGACCAGTTGTAGTGAGCTGAATTTATACTCACTTAAAATAAGGCGTATAAGAGGCAACCTTTTGCTTCTTTATAAATTACTCCAGAATGAACATCTAATGCAGGCATGTGGGATAAGACATGTTTCTAAACCAATTGAACTATGATGTAATACACGTCAGCTCTTTGTACCACGAGCAATAAAGAACAAAAGAAAATTCTTATTTTCCATTAGGGCAACTAAACAATGGAATAAACTGCCACAGTCTCCTGTCAGTTCAAAAACAATGGATCAGTTCAAAAGAAATTTAGAGAAACACTTACAAAATTTGGTTAATAGCTGAATATCCCACACAGTGTGGGGGTAGACTTGATTGGTCACATGGCCTTCTTCTACCTATACAAACCGTGCAAACCATGTAAAGGCTAAAGGAAGGGGAAATCCACATTGATAATTCTGAAGAAATTTCTAACATTTTTAAAGATTTTTTCACAGATCTTTCAAACTGTAATATTCCCTTTGATTCAGATTCAGTGAATTTGGAAACATTTTCTTCACAAAATAATCTACCCCCTTTCAGATTCACAATTCTTTCAATTACAAATGTATTTAAGGTCCTGTGCAAAATAAGTACTTATAAGGCCTCCGGTAATGATAAAATGTAGATTCTTGATGTCAGCAGCTCACTGTATAACACTGATAATTACTTATTTATTTAACTGGAGTATTCAAATTGGGCATTTTCCCTCATTATGGAAAGAGAGTAGGGTAAAACCTATATTTAAAGGAGAAAGTGCAGTAGAAGTTAACAACTATAGGCCAATAGCCTTCTTACCCCTTTTATCAAAATGTCTGGAAAAACTAATTTCTCTCCAGTTTGTGGATTATTTAGCAAAATATAACCTTTTCACCCCAAACCAGTCAGATTTTAGAAAGGACCACTCAATCTCAACAGCCCTACTGGAGTTCAATTACCTGATTAACAGATGTTTAGGAGATGGCAAGGAAACTGCGGTGGTTTTTGTGAACCTTTCAAATGCCTTTGACCTGGTGGACCACCCCTTATTAATAGAAAGACTGCAGGAGCTGGGTATCAGGGATGGCCCCTTAAATTGGTTAAAATCTTACTTGAGTGGTCGCTCCCAGAGGGTAGAGATTCAGGTTTGCATATCTGAGAGTAGCGAAGTTACCAGAGTTGTTCCACAGGAGTCCATACTAGGTCCCCTTTTATTTTTAATCTTTATTAATAAGCTACCTCTAGTAGCTGAGCACACAGCAATTAGGTTGTATGCAGATGATTCCATGATTGTTGCTTCTAGCCACTCTGATTTCGAGCTGCAGTCAAAGTTACAATATGACTTTCTTAAGATCGAGGGTGGTTCACCAGGTCAAGGTTGATTATGAACATAAAGAAAACAAAATGTATGAAATTCTCACTTAAAAAGAGAAGTATCCCTTCTCAAATTCAAATTCAGAAAAAAAACTTGACAAAGTTAGAACAGGTAGTGGATTATAACTATTTGAGGGTGATCTTTGATCATCATTTGACTTTTAACCAACCTATTTCAGCCCCTGTAAAGAAAGAGAATAAAAGGTTAGGGGTCCTAAGGCAGGCCTCCAAATGCCTGATGTTAAAGGATAGGAAGAAGTTAGCAGAACAATTGATTATCCTAGTTTTGAGATATTGTGAGTTAATTTATAGAACTGCTAATAAATTGCATCTGGACCAATTGGATAAAACCTATTTCTGTCTAGCAAGATTTGTATTAAAGGGGAATTATAGAACTCACCATTGCACACTTCTTGGTAGATTGAATCAGTTATCATTGAAAGCTGCTTATTATTGTCAATGGTTGACTTTAATCCAAAAAATGAAAAATGTTTGTTTGAATCACCCTATCTCAAAACATTTATTTCCAGCAAACCTGAATTCAAAAAGGGTATTAACACGATCTGTGCATCTAAACAAAATTACTGTGAGGAAAACCTGTATTAAACATGAGGATGGGACTTTAGTCCATAAAGCAGCTATTGCCTGGAATTCTCTTCCTCCAGAAATCAGGCATATATCAAGTTACTTCACATTTGTTCAGGCCATAAAAGATCAGATGGTTCATACTGTCTTGCTTGGTTTACTTGGTATCTATGGGACAAAAGAAGGCCGAAGTCCATCGGAATTGTCCTCCATAATACAAGTGACACATTAATCTATTGTCAAGTTAACTTTAAGCCATTTGTCAAGCCTTGTTTTGAATGTAGTAAGAGAAGGAGAGTCCACAAGTTCTTGGGTCAAGGAGTTCCAGAGTCTATGTGCTCTTACTATAAATAAGTTTAATCTTTTATTTGTGTTAGCTTTTGTTACATTGATTTGTTTATTATGCAGTCTGTGAGCAATACATCTATTACTGAAGTGTAATCCAAATTGCTGCATTAATTCTGAAGATTGATGAACTTTATAAAGAAGAAGAAAATCCCCTCTAATTCTTCTTTTCTGTAATGAGTGTAAACCTGTACTCTGTAATCTTGAAGCATAATCTTTAGAGGCCAGATAGGGAACTAATTTAGTTGCTCTCCTTCAAATTCTCTCCAGACCTTGTATATCCTGTACCAAATATGGACTCCAAAGTGGAGAGCCATAGTCCATGTAAGGCCTTACATATGTTCTGTACAGGTGAATAATACATTGTTAGTATTTTGTGACAAAGGTGTGCTTTATGTGCATAAGTAGTTGGTTAGAGGTTTTAGCTGCCTTAATACAATGATCTCTATGAGTAAATTTATTATTAATTTGTATTCCTAGATCCCTTTCACATGTGCTGACACTTTCAGGGGAATATTATTAAGGGTGTATGTCTGCAGGGGATTAGCTCTGCCAAAGTGTAAGACAGTGCACTTGTCTATGTTAAAGTGCATATCATTTATTTGGGCCCAAATTTCAATATGTTTTAAATCATTTATAACTGAAAGTCTGTTTGATAATGAATCAACCCTCCCTCCCAACTTTGTATCATCAGAAAATTTTGAAATACATTTTTCAGAGTTAATCTGCATGTCCCAGAAGAAAATATTGAACAATGAGCGCTCAAGTACAGATCCCTGAGGGACCCGCTTGTCTCTTGTCCTTCTTCCAATAAAATACTTTGTATTTTGACTTGCTGGCATCTGTTAGTCAGCCAGTTATCTATCCATTTAACTAAAATAGGAGAGAAGCCTATTAATCATAATTTGATAATAAATTTATTATGAGAAACTTTATCAAAAGCCTTACTATAGTCCAACAGGATCACATCTTGGGGGATGTTAAGATCGAGACCCTGGCTTACATTTTCATAAAAGGCTATTAAATTCAAAGTACATGAATGCCCTTTCTTAAAGCCGTGTTTAGTTGAATCATTAAGTTTTAATAACTCAATTTCTTTTTCAAGAAGTGCTTTAATGAGTTTTTCCATCACTTTTTGAAAGAACAGATGTTAGACTAATAGGTCTATAATTTTCGGGATTAGATTGATTCCCTTTTTGAAAAATAGGTACCACAATGGCCTTGTGCCAGTCATTGGGAACTACACCCTCTTGAAGCGATTTCTTGAATATAAGAGATAGGGGGAGTGCCAAAGCTGTGGATGCTGAATGTAGGAATCTAGGATTTATATTGTCTGGCCCAGGACTGGAGGGTTTCTTTATAGATGTAAGTGCTGCCGATGTGTCTACTAAAGAAATAGTATGATTGTAACTACTAGGTACAGTAGAAGAGACCAGAGTTGGTGTTACCTTTGGAGTAAATACTGAACAAAAATAATTGTTGAAGGAATTAGCAATGTCGATATCTGTAGACAATATAGAGTTGTCAACCATAAGAGGACCAATTTGTCTAGTGGAACCTTTTTTTTTTCATTAAGATATGACAATATGGATTTATGACTGTCTTTAGAATGTGCAAGTCTAAATTCCAAGTTTATAAGGTCTTTTAGTTCTCTGACTGCTTCTTTATATTTGAGTGTGATTTTAGCCTTATCTTTAATATTTCAATTCTTAAGGTTGTTAAAACGTTTTTCCTTTTTCTTAATCGATTTTTTAATGTTTTTATTAAACCATAAGGGTATCTTGCCCTTGGAATGGTATTTTTTTTTTATTTGGGACAAAGATGTTTTCCAAATCTAAAATAGTGGTGTTAACATAGGTCCAAGCTTCCTCAAGTGATAGTGGTAAAAGTATATCACACCATGCTATTTTGTTTAGTTGTTCATTAATTAATTCAAAGTCAGCTAGGTCATACTTTTTAAATAGAGAGTAATTATGAGGTAGCTGATATTGATAAGTCAGAGAGAAGGAGATGGCGTAATGGTCACTACAACCTAAAGAGTTAAGTAAGGAAAGGCTGGATATGTTGTCAAATAGATTAGTAATCACAAGATCCAGGATGTTATTTCCTCTTGTAGGATCTTTAATGAGTTGTTCCAGCCCTAGTTCGATTAGTGATGATATAAAGTTATTTTCTGTATGGATTTTACTAGTAAGGTTATACCAATTTATTGAGGGCATAATGAAGTCACCTAAAATAATGACATGTCCTTTATCAGCCAATACTGAAATGTGTTTTATCAATGTATCTTTATATTCAAGATCTACTGAAGGGGGCCTGTAGCAAGTACCTATAATGATTTAGGATGCCCTGGAAAATGAATATTAACCCAAATACTTTCTATAATGGAGTCACATAGAATTTGATTAGATGGAATGTAATTTCTCACATATAGGCAAACCCCTCCACCAATTTGATCTTGACAGTCTTTGTGGTAGAGTTTATAGCCTGAAATTTCTTTAATCCAAGCAGAGTTGGGATCCCACCAAGTATCGATGACTGCAACAATGCCATAATTAAATATTTTGCATCTGGCATCTAATTCAACAATTTTAGTTAAATTTAAGGATCATGCATTAAAAGATGAGAAATTACAAGTTTTAACTGTGGTAAATTTCATATCAAGAGACCTGGGAACACTCCCATTCTCCCCCAGAGGTATGAGTTTAAATGTTTTTTGATTGTTGATAGAAAGCTTTTTCCTAACAAGACACTACCTCACCTGCTAAGGTGTAGTCCATCACAGCAAAACAGTGAGGGTTTGTCATAAACATTTTCCCAGTGCATTATGCAAGTAATTCCCTGTTGGTAACACCATTTCCATAGCCACTCATTTAAAGCTTCGATCTTATCGGTAATGGCGGGGGTAGCTCTGGGTACTGGCATAACCTCGGAAATGCAGACTGTACAATCTTTTTCTGCCCAGACATTGTTAAGGGCAACAAAATCTTTCTTCATATTGTCTAGGTTAGTCTGATTTATATCATTAGTGACTATGTGCACCAGAATCAAGGGATTATTGCCTGAATGTTTAAGTACTTTTTTAGCAATTGTTGTAATGTCTGCTACCCTAGCTCCCCTAAAACTGAAACAAGTACAGTTAAGTTTATCTAGATTGCATATGACTTGATCAATATGTTTGATCATAGAATCCCCCATCACTAAAATTTGTTTAATATCTGTGGTATTAGTGACAGTATTGGTTGATACGGTGGGACCTGAAGAAATAGGAGAGGAAGTTGAGGTTACTTTTGTCACGATATTGGAAGGTGAATTTGTTATAGGATGTGGGATGGTTATTTTTTGTGTTTTGAAAATCTTTCCAGTATTCTTAGAATTTATAGGTAATGTATTAGGAGACTCATTCGGAAGGGAGAATATCCTGAATAGGCAAGCTGTCAGACCTGTTCTGTACATGTAATGTGGGAGGTTTATTAAAGATCTGACCTCCTCTTCGCTTAGTTTTGTATTTGGAAGAAATAGACCAATCATCATCCTGTTTAACCATAGGGAGAAAGTAATTTCCTGGGAGAGAACAGCTTGCTTCACAACTAGTAACTTCAGATTTGGATAGAGTACTAGTGGAGAATGCAGATTCGGACACTTGATCTATAAATTGCTCAATGACTTCAATTTCTGGGTTAATAGATAATGGTACCTGCAGAGTCTGTACTAATATGCATTTATCACAGATATAGTCTTTAATTTGGTTACCCCATCCAAACATTTGACAGGTACTACAAAAATTATTAGGGGATTCAATAGTTGTTATATACACAATGACAGCTGTATACTGCCTTCTGCTGTCTTACTTTTAAGCTTAACATTTGGTTTTGTATTAACACACTATTTTGGCCCTGGTTCCTTACTTCTGCTGCAGTCACAGCTGACATGAGAAAACACATACGTCTCTGGCGCACAACCATGCGCACACCCCCCATACTCGTTAACGAGGGTCAAATATAGTGCCCAAATCCAGAAGTGCCTGTGCAACCTCCAGTTTCACGGTAGGGTTTAGGGCTGCAAAGTATATTGAAATAACAGTTGAAACTGGCTAGAAAGACTGATTAGGCAACATAAAATGTTTTTATGAAGGACAATGGCCTAGTGTAGTCAGGAGATATTCTCCTGATTAAGTGTATTATACAATCGGGATCAAAGTAGGTTCAGAAGATCCATCAATATTCCAGACACCTTCACTGTCCCCACAAACAGGTAGGTAGAGCAGGAGGATACCTAGTCCAAGCTATAATACCCTACTAATAATACTTGTAAATGTTAGTGGCTATTCGTCTGCTGATGTACCTTGCAAGTATTTGTTGGCCATTGCGATTTTCATTATTTGTGATGTGAGAGATGATATTATTATTATTTGTTATATAAATTAAGTATTTTAGTTCATGTAAGTTGATTTGTATATGCATTTTATACTGAGTTGAATGTTGTCTGTCTCCCTGTTTAGATAACTTAGAATTGTATGTCTTGTTATATGTCCTGAAACATTAGAAAATGACAAAGGTCTGTCTTGTAAACTGGACAATAGTCCAAATGGCATGTATTACCTGTATAAAAATAAGATGTTTACTTACTACATGTTAAAGAGGTCTGTTCCCAGCACTGATCCCTGTGGAACTTCACTGGTCACTCTTCTCTCTTGTGACAAGGTGCCTTTCACCATGCATTCTGAGTTCTCCCCTGAAGCCAGTTCCTTACCCAGTTAACAACTTTTTCTCCCACCCCTGTATCCTCTAACTTGTAGATGAGCCTCCTGTGGGGGGATGGAATTGAAGGCTTTGCTGAAATCTAGACATACAACATCAACTGCCTCGCCTTGGTCCACTGCTTTTATAACCCAGTTAAAGAAATATATCATGTTTGTTTGACATGACCGTCCAGTTCTGAAGCCATGCTGCTTAGGGTCCAACTTCCTGCTGGTCTCTAGATATGCCATTATCCTTTCATTCAGTATCAATTCCATAATTTTCCCCACAACTGAGGTGAGGCTGACTAGGTGGTAGTTTCCTGCCTCCTTCTTGCTTCCACTGTTGTGTAAAGGTACCACGGTGGCCTTCTTCCAGTCCTCAGCCACTTTACCACTCTCCAGTGATTTATTGAAGAGCTAGGCTAGTGGAGCAGAGAGTTCCTCCCTAAGTTCCTTCAAAATTTGTGGATGGTTTCCAATGAGACCCATGGCTTTGTCAGCTTTTAACTCATTGAGCTTCTCGAGGATTCTCTCCTTGGTGAAGGGGCTAGTGTCTGCCTCCTTAGTGTGGTGTCCCTTTCTACCTAGTGTTGGTCTGCTTCAGTTATCTTCTAGTGTAAATACTGAGCAGAAATAATCATTCAAAATGTCTGCTTTTTTAGTGTCTTCTTCTATATATTGACCCTCTTTTGCTTTTATTCTAACTATCCCCCCCCCATGGTCTTTCTATTTTTACGTATGTATCTATAGAAGGTCTTGTCACCTCTTTTTATTCCCTCAGAAATCTTCTCCTCTATCTGTGCTTTTTCTACTCTGATTGCCTTGCCTGCATCTTTTAGTCTAGCTTGGTATACCTCTCTATCATTGTCATTCTCTGTTTCTTTATATTTCTTGAATGTTTTTTTCTTTTTCCTAATTCTTGATGCCACATCATTTGTGAACCAAAGAGGTTTATTTCTTCTTTTGGATTTGCTGATTACCCTTGTACATTGTGATATAACAAGATTTAGTGCTGTTTTTAGAGCTGTCCAGCTCACCTCAACATCCCCATGTATCACATTTTCATGTATGCTCCTAAAGGTGGATCTCATCTTGTTGAAGTCAGCATTCCTAAAGTTGAGGCTCTTCAGTCTAGTGTGACTGAAATTCTCATGTCTGTTGACTGTGAACCAGACTGACCTGTGATCACTACCACCCAGATTGACTCCCACTCTCATGTCTGAAACCCTAGTGCTGTTTGGAAGCACACAGTTCAGGACTGCTTCTTCTCTTGTGGGAGTATCCACCATCTGTGTCAGACTTGCTCCCTGCAGGGCAATGAGTGTGTCTGAGTTGGGTGAAGGAATTGTTATCTGTGCAGTTAGCTAGGTGAAAAAGAAACTGTGACTTAGGGGGAGTGGCTTAGAGAGAAGGAAGTCAGGTGTTTGCATTTAAAAACTGACCTAGATAGCATGTGGCAGAGAACAAGAGAAAGGAGCTGCTGTTAGAACTTTACTACTCTACTGGACTAAAGAACTAGAACTCTACTATTGGGAACTCCAATTTAGGGTAAAAACAAACAAAACAAGAGTGTGTTTTCTGAGTTGGGTGAAGGAATTGTTATCTGTGCAGTTAGCTAGGTGAAAAAGAAACTGTGAATTAGGGGAGTGGCTTAGAGAGAAGGAAGTCAGGTGTTTGCATTTAAAAACAGATCTAGATAGCTTGTGACAGAGAACAGCAAGATGAAGAAGCTGTTGTTAGAACTTTACTACTCTACTGAACTAAAGATCTAGAACTCTACTACTGAGAACCCTCAAGTTAGGGTAAAAACAAACAAAAAAACAAACAAAAAAGAGTGTGTTTGTCTTAGTTGAGTGAAGGAATTGTTAGCTGGGCAGTTAGCTAGGTGAAAAAGAAACTGTGAATTGGGGGAGTGGCTTAGAGAGAAGGAAGCCAGGTGTTTGCATTTAAAAACTGACCTAGATAGCCTGTGGCAGAGAACAGCAAGAGGAAGGAGCTGCTATTAGAACTTTACTGGGACTATACTGCCCTTCAGCCCTCCCCTCCACCCTTAGCTGATTCTACTTTAATAAGCACAGGATTTGACTGACAACAGGAGCTTCATGTTTGGAAGCAGGAAGGGAGTGATCACAGAGGCACAAAAGACTCACCATCCTAGAAGGGAAAGATTAGCTCTTCATCCCCCATAGCTACTGGAGGTCTGACTCTGAGCAAGTAAGAAGAAGACTACTAAGGGAATATAGGAACTTACTGTCCCAGAACAGGAAGATCAGGAGCTTTAAGGGCATAGAGGCAGTAGGAAAGTAGGGAGAACAAAATATATATATATAAAAAATAAATAAATAAAAAGAGAGAGAAAAGAGTAAGTATACAAAACAACAGTTAATGGGCCACAAATAAGACATGATGGGAGTGGTGCAGTGCAGTGGCTGTGGAGCAGCAGTCTTCAAGGAGATGTTCTGGTGGATGTGGTATTTTTCCTAGCTGCAGGCACCTCTCTGGGCTGAGGGAGGAGATTGCTCATCTCCAGGCTAAGTTGGCCAGGATTTGGGGGACCTCCTTTCCCACCCAGGGACCACCAGGGCCACTGTCACTGATTCAGAGCTTGGCAAGAAAGACAAGTGGTTGGGCCACAGTGGGCTCAGGGAGGGTGAGGGTGGTGGAACAGAGGTACATCCCTCCAGTTGTATCTCTCCACAATTCATATGCTGTTCTGCCAGAGTGTGGTTGCTCTATGGAGGCACCCACAGAGGAGACCAAGGAGGATGCTGGGAACCTGCACAAAGGAGACCCACAGGAGGGTGGCATGGGACCCCGTGGGGAAGAAAACAACTCCTGGTGTGGGACTCCATTGTTAGGAGGGTAGAACTGGGGGAGGAAGGGGAGAGGGAGGTAAGGTGCCTGCCTGGCACCATGGCTTGGAGTGACAGGGAGCAAATCCTCAGGATCATGGGAGCAGCTGCATGGTGGAGGGAGTTGGATGTCATTGTCACCTAGGTACAAATGACCTAGCTGGGAAAGGGATCAGAGCAGTACAGGAGGAGTTTGTGGAGTTGGAGAGGGCCTTATACAAGTAGCACGCATGGCAACCTTCTCGGAGGAGCTACCTGTCTATGGTATGGGTGCTCCACACAATGGGATTCAATCAGTGGATGAAAAACTGGTACAGAGCTCAGAGTTTTGGCTTCATTGGGGACTGGAAGTCCATCTGGAGGGATGCAGGCCTATACTGGTGTGATGGTTTGCATCTGACAAGGAGGGGAACCAGGATCCTAGGTGATGGGATGAAATGCTTCATTGGCAAGTATTTAAACTAGCCAAGGGGGAAGGCACTGAAAAGGATAAGGGAAATCCTAGACCCCCCAAAAAATCAGGGTAGTTAGTGAGGTAAACACCAAAATAGAGAAGTTGATAGGGGAATGGCAGGGGTAAGTGGAGAAAAAGACAAAGACAGTAAGGACGGGGATGGAGAAAAAAGAGGTAAGGCCATCAATAAATGGACGATAATGAGTACCAATGCCTGTAGTCTATTTAACAAGCTCTATGAACTGGTGGCCTTGATGGAACAGTGATGCCTGGATATTGTGGCAGTCACAGAAACATGGTACACAGAGAACCATGACTGGGATGTCACCATACCAGTATACAAAATCTACAGGAGGGACAGGGAGGGTAGAAGAGGAGGAGGAGTAGCTCTCTATGTAAGGAAAGTGATCAAAGCAATGGAACTAAAGGGTAAACAGGGAGAGGAGGAGGCACTATGGGTCACCCTGGAGACTGGAAATGGCATCACAATCCACACAGGGGTTGTACATAGTCCCCCATCTCAGGGTGAGTAAATGGACAAGAAAATGATAGAAGGCATCCTAAGGATGGCAGAGAAAGGGGAGATATTGTTGATAGGGGACCTGAATATGCCAGTCTTAACTGGAGCACCTCTGCTGCAGCCACATCCAAGAGCAGGACCATTCTCAATGCCCTACAGTGGGCATGCCTCAAACAGCTAGTGTTGAAATCCACTCAGAAGGGAGAAATCTTAGACCTGGTACTCTCAAATGGGGACAGAGAGAGGATCTCAGATCTAGAAGTGGGTAGCCATCAAGGAACAAGTGACCACCAAACTCAGCTGTAGAATCAAGCCATGCAAAGTGAAGGTACTGGATTTCAGGAGGGCTAATTTTGTCAAAATGAGACTGCACCTCAGAAAAGCACTAGCAAACAGTCAAGAAGGGGTGGAACAACAATGGGGAAACATCAAAACTGCCATCACAGAGGTAACAAGCCTTTGTGTGAAGCAAATAAACAAATCAAAATGAAAGAAAAAAAACACTATGGATCTCAAAAGAGGTGGTGGGGAAGGTTAGGGAGCAAAAAATAACATTCAGGAAGTATAAGGAAACACAGAAGGAGCAGGACAGAGAACTGTACCAGTTAAAGCAGAAGGAGGTGGGGAAGGCAGTCAGAATAGCAAAGGCCCAAACCAAGGAAAAGATAGCCAACTCTGTTAAGAAGGGGGATAAAACATTTTATAGGTACATTAGGGAGTGAAGAAAGACAAAGGGAGGGATACTGAGACTGAATAAAGAGGAGGGTGGTTAGGCAGAGTGAGACAGTGAAAAAACAGGGATACTGAATGAATACTTCTGTTCAGAATTTACAGAGGAAGGGGGGGGAGTACCTAATCCAGTCAACAGAAGCACTCTGGATAGGGTGGTCGGCATCAGTCCTTTCATGGAAGAAAGGGTTCTGAAAGAACTCCTAAAACTGAAGGTGGACAAAACAATTGGGCAAGATGGAATTCACCACAGAATTCTAAAAGAACTAAGAGAAGAAACAGTAACACCATTGACTACCCTTTTTAACAAATCATGAGAGGATGGGGTGGTACCTGAGGACTAGAGGAGGGCAGATGTGATTTCCCCTTCACAAAAGTGGGAGCAAGACAGAGGCAGGAAACTACAGACCTGTCAGTTTGGCCTCAGTTGTAGGGAAACTGATGGAATCACTTCTGAAGGAAAGAATTGTTGAGTACCTAGAGGCCAGTGGGGCACAGGACACAAGGCAGCATGGATCCACAGTGGGAAGGTCATGTCAGATGAATCTAATCAATTTATTTGACTGGGTGACCAAAGTAGTAGACCAGGGAGGGGTTGTGGACATGGCCTACCTGGACTTTAGCAAGGTATTTGACACAGTCCCATTCAAAAGATTAATAAACAAAGTAGCCAGCCTGAAAGTGGGTCCCAGGGTGGTAGCCTGCGTAAAACATTGGCTAGAGAATAGGATGCAGAGGGTAATAGTAAACGGAGTCCACAGTGAAGAAAGAGGGGTTACTAGTGGAGTACTGCAGTGTTCAGTACTGGGGCCAGTCCTTTTTAATGTCCTTATAAGTGACATTGCAGAGGGACTGGAAGGAAAAGTATGTCTCTTTGCAGACAACACAAAGATCTGCAACAGGGTTAATACACAAGGTGGGGTGGAAAGGATTAGAAGGGGCTTGGCAAGGTTGGAGGAATGGTCAAATGTATGACAGCTT
The DNA here is from genome assembly GCA_016271365.2 of Neoceratodus forsteri. Classification (NCBI taxonomy): domain Eukaryota; kingdom Metazoa; phylum Chordata; order Ceratodontiformes; family Ceratodontidae; genus Neoceratodus; species Neoceratodus forsteri. Next base: position 1,411,126,863 of record CM057452.1, read on the forward strand.
AGATTCAATGCAAAAAAGTTCAAAGTAACGCACTTGGGAAACAAAAACCCAGGGGAAGAGTACACAATGGGGGGTGAGCTACTGAAAATGACAAAAATGGAAAGGGACCCGGGGGTAGTTATATCAGATGACCTAAAGGTGGGCAAGCAATGTGAGAAGGCAGTAAGGAGGGCTGGGGGATACTGAGATGCATTGGGAGAGGCATCACCAGTAGAAAACAAGAAGTTGTTATCCCTCTGTATAGACAGTTGGTGAGACCCATTTTGAAGTACTGTATGCAGTTCTGGAGATCCGATCTCTGCAAAGACATTGACAGGGTGGAGGCTATCCAGAGGAGGGCAACCAAAATGGTGCAGGGTCTGCACCAGAAGACATACGAAGAGAGACTAAAGGAGCTTAATATGTATACCCTCGAGGAAAGGTGGGAGATGGGGGACATGATATAAACTTTCAAGTACCTCAAGGCAATCAACAAAATCCAAGAGGATAGCATCTTTCAAAAAAGAGATGTGCAAGAACAAGGTGGCACAATTTGAAGATAGGGAGATGGCTGAGAGGTAATGTGAGGAAGAATTTTTTAATGGAGAGGGTTGTGGATGCATGGAACAGCCTTCCTGAGGAGGTCGTGGAGTCAAAAACAGTGGGGGAATTTAAGAATGCATGGGACAGACATAAGGCAATTCTAGTAGGGGGGGTAGGAGGAAGTAGGCTGTTGGTTATCTAGGATTTGCAGCTTATCCATTAGATAGGAAAATGGGCAGACTAGGTGGGCCAAGCTGTTCTTATCTGCCATCAAATTCTGTTTCTATTTTTTTATGTTTCTATGAATTCCTTACTTCTTTCTGATGCAGCTGTGCAGGAGGACCAATTTACATCTAGCAAATTGAAGTCTCCTACTAGCAGCATCTCTCCTATTTTAGCCTTCGTTAGGATGGATTCAAGAAGTTCTTTGACTTTTTCAACTTCTTGAGAAGGTGGTCTGTACACAGCTCCCACCCTATCTGGGGCCTTGTCACCTGTTCCAAGGGTAACCCATAATGTCTCAGCCTCATTATGATTTATTTGTATCTCAGTGGCTTTGATTTCTTCCTTGATATATATTGCAACTCCCCCACCCTTTTTTCCTCTTTCATCCACCCTCCCACGCACCCCCCTTTCTGAGCCGTATTATGCTAGTCTTTTCATCCCTTTTCTCACAAATGTACCTAAAAAAATACCCTTTCTCCTTTTATAATCTCTTCAGCTATCTATGGTTCCTTCTGAGCTTTAGCCAACCCGATTACTTTCCTTCCTCACTGGTCTTCCTCTGGTAGTCCTCCTGCCTCTGGGTCCTTCTGAACTTTCTATAAGTAGTACTTTTATCCCTGATTGCCTGGGCAACCTCTCGACTAAACCAGTTTCATGTTTTAGCCATCGAGGTTTTCCACTTAAGACTAACACACTCTTTTGTGGCTGCTGCTGTTCGCTTCTTAATGATGGACCACTACTGATCCACCCCCATCTCTACACTGATGTCCTCCAGGTGCCCCCTTAGCAGCTTCCTATCCTTTTGTAGTCTGCCTTTCCGTTGTCCAAGACATTGGTCTTTGCAGTTACCTTCTCTCTGCCCATGTCCAACCTGAAGCTCACTGTGTGATGGTCACAACCAGCCAAGAGTTCTTTAACCTGGATATCCTAAACATGGTCCCTGTTTGTCAATACCACATCGAGGATTGCTCCCCTCCATCATGGGTACTGTGACACCCTGGATGAGGAATCCACTCAGCACAGCATCCAGGATTTCATGACGCCTGGTTCAGGTTGTGGTGGGATCTTCCAATCCACATTAGACAGATCAAAGTCCCCCACAATTACTACCTCTACTTTTCCTGCAGCTGCCCTTATCACTGAACCCAGTTCCCTATCTCTTTCCTCCTTCTGGATGGGCAGTCTGTAAACCACTCCAACTTTCACCTTACTCCATTTATTGGATAGTAACTGCACCCATATCACCTCTGCAATCCCCTCTTTTGACTCTTCCCTTGTGCAAGTTATACCTTTCTTATAGAAACCACAACCCCCTACCCTTCCCTCCTGTACAGTTTGTTCCTAGGGATCTAGATGTCCCAGTCATGGTTATGGGTAGCCAATGTCTCAGTGACCTCTGCAATGTCCACACATCTCTTCACCAACAATGCCTGTAGGTCATCAATCTTGTTTCTTAGATTCCTGTGTTCAGGGACACCACCTTTGATCTTGAATCTGAGACTCCCTTCCTCCCTTGGTCAATATATTCCCTCTCACACTCCCCTTTGTATGCTGCTTACCCCTGCCCTCTACCTCCATTATTACTGTTACTCCAGATCTTACCTCCAATTCTTCCTGCCTGGAATGGGAGAAGGCCTGCTGACCATCTCCTCCTTGAGACCCAGGGCCTGAAGGCCCTTTCTGCACCTTCAACATTTTAAATTAATAAATACACCCCAATTTATCCCTAAGGACTCTTGAACCTTCTATACTGAGGTGCAGTCTGTCTGCTATGTAGAGGGGATTTATCACTCCAGTTCTACCCCCAACTGGCAATGCAAGAGTAACCTTCCTCCTTGCACCATTACCAAAGCTTGCCATGAAACTCCTCTACCCTTTTCTTCCAGACCGCACTGGCTCTCAGCACTGGCAACACCTCAGAGAATGCAACTAATCTGGCCATCTTTCTACAGATCCTCCCCATTTCCCTTAACTTCTCTACTGCTAACATCAGAACTGAGCACAGGGTCTGGGAGAAGCTCTGCTACCCACCCTGAAGATCTGCGTATAATGAACTGACTCCTGCTCCAGCTGCAATTTAGCCCTGTACAAACTACATCTAGTTGGGGCAATTGTAGTGCTTGTGTGTCTATCAGCTGGCGTGGGGGCTCAGAGGTGAGCCAGCAGTTGACAGTCATTGAGGAGGAGGGGTTTGCTGACTTGAAAAGCTGTGCCATTTGCTTTCCTTTTAGTGGCTGCTAACATCTGAACTGAGCACAGGGGGCTGGGAGAAGCTCTGCTACCCACCCTGAAGATTTGTGTACAGTGAACTGACTCCTGCTTCAGGTGCAGTTTAGTCCTGTATGAACTACATCTAGTTGGGGCAATTGTAGTGCTTTTATGTCCATCAGCTGGCATGGGAGTTCAGAGATGAGCCAGCAGCTGATGTTCATTGAGAAGGAGGGGCTTGCTGACTTGAAAAGCCTTGCCACTCGCTAGTGCGAGGAGCGTGAGTGGCATGAGCGCCACTCAGTCACAGAAATCAGTCTGAAACTAATAGATCCTGCGGTGCCTAGAGAAAGGTAATTTGTTTTCTGTTTTCAACAATTATTTAAGTAGATACATACAGATTGCCTAGGCACTGCTGAATCTGAAATGTAAATAAAAATTTTTAGCAATTGCCTCATAGGCACAAGTTTTAAGTGTGGGTAAAGCCTGAGTTGTTTTGTATGGTATTTGTTTAAACTGATTGTGCATTAGAAAATGTGTCCCCAGTCCCTAAACTAAAGAAATGTGATAGTAAACCTAGGTAGAGTGAATACAACTATGATTTTTCTATTTTTGGTGGTGTTCTGCCTGTTTGCTTGTCATAGTTCACACCAACAAGTACACAAACTGGGATTAGGCCAGTGGGAGGTTGGCAGTGTGAATTCTGCAATCATAACAAGCAAGAGCACATTGGCATGGATTTGGGAGGGTAGTATGCACTGGCCTGGAAAATTATCAGCTAAAATAGTGCCTAAGTACCTGTTTAATGCTTTAGGAAAATGGCCCTTACTGATTAGAAATGTGCCTTTTTTGGGATATTCAAATATAAACAAGGGTCTAAGTAGGTACTGAATGTCTAAACATAATAATATAACAGTGTGTAGACAAGGATTTAAATGCTGTAAAATGTTTTTATCACTAATTTTTATACTTACTGGTGATGTTCAATGGAACCCTGGACCAACGCAAAAAATCTGTGCTGGAAGTAAAGATTTGCCTGGTGCTGAAGACAATTTGAATATGGATATAACTGATGATCTCTTAACAGCACAAGGCGTGAGTATAGTTCATAAGCATGTGCAGCCTGTTATCCAAAATAGAATATTTAAGAGAATGGATTTATAAATATAAACTTGACATCATAATAATTACTGAATCCTGGTTAAGTAGAAGGGTAACAAATGAGCAGAAACAAATGCAGGGATTTAATCTATGGAGACATGACAGAACAAAACAGGGTGGAGGAGTCCTCATTTATGCTAACAAATCTTTAGATGTTATTAAGAAGGACAGTAATATAGACTGGAATGGATCGGAAGGCTTGTTACTGGAGATTAAACTTATCTTCAATAAACCCTTGTTGTTATTAGGACTGTATCATCCCCCAAAGACTAACTTTAGGGTTCTAGAATCAAAAGAAGAGCTTCTGGGAGAATATACAGCCAGTCATGAATTGATATTAATTGGAGATTTCAATATAAGTTGGCAAATGGTTGCTCATGCCATGTAATTTTTGAAATGGCCACTACTCTTGGCTAACACAATTGACATAGGATATCACTTGAGTTAATAGTAAGCATCCAGAAGTTTCAGCAATCTTAGACCTAATGTTTGTTACTCATCCTAAAAAGTATGTAATTAGTGGGGTACTACCGGATGCAATGTCTGACCATCAAATGGTATACTGGATTAGACAAACAATTAAACAGATGGTTCCAGGGAAGACAATAGTGACTAGTAATTTCAAAAGGTTTGACTGTAAATTTTATGCTGGACCTAGAAGGTGTAAATTGGGAAAGGTTAAAATTAATAACCAATGTGAGTGATGCATGGGACTTCTTCTATGAATAATATATGGGAGTATGTAATAAACATACCCCTTTAAAAATGAGGAAAGCAAAAAAGAACGATGCCCCATGGTATGATTCTAAATTGCATAAATTAAAAAGACAGAGATAAGCTACGGAAAATTGCAAAAAATAACTCACATTTACAGAATCGGGCAAAATATAAGCAATACAGAAATATATACACAACAGAATTAAGGCACGTTAGACATAACTATTATAAAAAACAGTTTATTCATGACCTGACTAAAAATCTCCATAAGTTTTGGAAGATTATGAAGAATGTCCAAGGCTTACAGACCCCAGATTTTCCTAATAATTTTGAGATACATAGAGTAAATACCCCTATAGGTGTAGAAGTTGCAGATGGTTTCTATGAATTTTTCATATCAATGGGATCTATTGCCCAGAATTCAGTGTTAACAAATAACCAGGCTATACAAACTAAGAACTTGTTACCAGGAGACCTCATAGTGAATATGCAGGAGATAAAACCATATGAAATAATTGAGGCACTGGGAAATATAGATATACATAAAGCAATAGGTGATGATGGTATACCAAATATATTATTAAAATATGAAGCCCCTGTTGTCGCCTATCCTCTAACAGAATGATAAAATATGTCACTGATGTGTTCTGAATTCCCAACAGCTTGTGAACCTGCTAAGGTAGTCCCCATATTTAAATCAGGATCAAAAGATTTATTAGAAAATTATAGACCCATTTCCCTCCTCCCAGTGGTTGCCAAGGTCTTTGAAGGCCTAGTTGCCAAGCAAGTTCAAAGTTTTCTGGAGACTGAGAAAGTTATAAATAAATACCAATCTGGCTTCCGACCAGTGCATGGTACAACCACTGCTTTACTGTAGGTCACAAATTCATTAAACAAAAGCCTGCACAGAGGTTTGTCTGTGGTGGCCATATATGTAGATCTTTTGAAAGCTTTTGATACGTTGGACCATGGCATTCCCCTGTCCAGGCTTCAGTATGTGGAATTGTCAGAGCAGGTAATAAATTGTTTTAAATCATCTTTCTAACATGTCAATTTGTGGCACTCAAACAATGGAAATCAAATATGTGCCAAATTAAAACTGGAGTCCATCAGGGCTCCTTGTTAGGCTTGTTATTATATAATGTGTATATGAATCCAATGAAACTTTCAAATCCTGAAATAAATAATCACTTATATGCTGATGAAACAATAATTTGTCCATCAGGTACATCAGACATTCAAATTCAGAACTCACTTCAGGCAGCATTTGAAGAATTGCAGGTTTTCTTAATTTCATCTAAGCTTGTCTTGAACCCCAAAAAATCTCAGGTGATGTGTTTCCACAGGAAGGAAGAAAGAAAGGGACCAGGCAGAAAAAGTGTTTCAAATTAAAACCATTGACAATCAGGTTTTAGAGCAGGTATCTAGCTACTGATATTTGGGGGTCCATCTTGATAGTTCTCTAAAGTGGGATATACTTATAAAACAAATGGTGAAGAAACTTAATAGATGTATGGGAGCTTTATATCGAATTAAATAGTGTACAACAGAGGCTATTATAAAACATATGATTAATTCATCAGTTATCCCACTGATAAATTATGGAGACTTAATGTATATGGGGGGCATGTTGCACACTATTAGGAAGATTGGATATCGTATATAACAAAATGGCGTGATATGTCACTATGGCCCCAAGAAGGACACACAGGAAGGACCTATATCAGAACTTAGGATGGTGTAACTTGGGGGATAGGAGGTCCCTACACATATTGTTATATATGGAAAAATGTTTTTTTAACAAAGTACCCGGTTATATCTTAGAGTGCTTATATGAAAGAGTGATTAAGTCAAGCCTAAAGTCTGCCAGAGGGATAGAATATTTGTTACCCAAATGTAGTACAGAGTCGGGGGGGGGGCATTTTTTTTACAAAGGTCCTTCTCTCTGGAACACATTACCTGTAGATTTGAGGGTTTGAGATGGTAAAAGGCTGAATAAAAATTGGTTTCGGACAGGGAAGATTAAATGAATCTAGTAACAACTGAGATGTAACTTTACCGGATTATGGATTAAAGGGGAATTTAGTGCAATACTGTTATTTATTGTATGCTATATTGTGATATCCTTCATCTGATGTTGTGAGTTGTAGTTAGTATATATCATCTTGTCTGTATGTTTATATGTGATGTAACAGATGTCTTTAGTAGTGTAATTAATGTAATATGTTATTTTACGGATCTCACTGGAAATGAGTTTTTAACTCAGTTGAGCTACCAATTAATTAATTATTAGGACTAACATTTTTACTACTACTACTACTTCTCCTGCACCACCCCCACCTCCTCTTCAGCTAGGTCATTAGATCATAGATAGATAATCACATGGGGCTCCCCCAACCCCTTGCATTATCTGAGCAATACTTGGTCTCACCCTTTCTGGAGTCATCCGCCTGCATGCATATCACCTCCCTTCTTGTATGTGCATACCCCTTTCCCCCCAGTTGATACCTTTAACTATCAAGTGTCCCAAGAATATGACCTGTCTCCCCTTTCCTGTCCCCCTCCCTCACCTCTCTAACCATCCCCCAAACTCCTCCCCTGCCTGTCTGATCCCTCCACCTTGCAGTCCACTCCTCCCCTGCTCTTCACCCCTGTCTTCTTACATCCTCCCCCAACCACAACTGTTGCCTTCCCTACCTCTGCTCTTACCTGCCTTCTTGTATGGCCTAAACTCCCTGCTTCAATCCCTGCTATTCCTGCTCCCCCTCTTTCTTTCTTTCTTTCTTTCTTTCTTTCTTTCTTTCTTTCTTTCTTTCTTTCTTTCTTTCTTTCTTTCTTTCTTTTTCTCCCTTCCTTCCTTCCTTCTCCTGAACTTGTTCCACTTTCCCTGGAAACTCTTCAACATTCTTCATTCCTGCCAGGCACCCTTCCATCACCCATCTCCTGTCTAACCTGCCTTGATTTGTACCTGACCCTCCCTCCTTCTCCTTCACTCCCTTCCCAACCTCTATTATGGGAGGAAGCTATTCCACACTGTAAACCCACTAGGTGCGCCAACTCTGGTCCCACCTCTCCAGACTCCACCTCTAACACCCACCACTGTTCATCTCTCCTCTTTGGGGCACCTAAGCCTCTGGTGCCCACAGCATCTAGGTCCTTCCCTCCTCAACTCTCCATTGCTTGCTTGTCTCTCTCAGATGGGCTGCCCCCACCTGCCTTTCTCCCTCAACCTCATCCCCACCCTTCCATTCCTCACTAGCATTCCACACCCCCATGTGCCCTTGTTTCCAGACCCATTCACTTATTGTACAGATTTTATCTCTCATCTAACCCCTAACGATCCCTTCCCACCACACTTATATGGCTTACTTAAGACATGGTGTAGATGTCCCCTGCTATTTCTCCTATGTAAGCTGACCCTAGATAGCAGTTGGATGCAAAGCTGTGACCCCTCAGTTTTCTATGTCTGCTGACCGTAGGTAAGGACTAGCTGCAGTTCTTTTGTAAGATGACCCAAGATGGGAGTTAGTTGCAATGCTGAAACCACTCTGAACCCTTTGTTATTTGTCTCTATATAGGGACTACCTGCAACTCCCTTATAAGTTGACCCTAGATGTAGTTGGCTACAATGCTGCAACCCACAGTTTACTCTGTCAACTGACTCTAGATAGGGATTAGCTGCATCTCCTCAGAATTCCTTGTCTACTTACTCTTCTGTAAACTGATCCCACATGGGGACTAGCTGCAAACCTTCAGTATTCCTTGTCAGTTTTCTCTCTATAGGAAATACTGATTACCTGTAAAATTTTTTACTATAATTCTTCCATTCCATGGTGCTGTTGGCCTACTGTGAATGGAAGTACTATGGCAGCCTTCACACACTGGGTGTAGAGTGCCCCATGTACTGTACTTCTATGTAGGACTGTCCCGATAGGGATTACCACCCTATCCTCATTCCTCAGCTCCCAAAGTCTCTTTACTATGCTACCTGATTCTTCTCCCCTTCTTACTGTGTCTGCATTCTGCTAAGCAGTTTGTCCTACAGCCTGCCATCCTCCTTGCAGAAGCCCTACCGACTCCCCCAGACATCACTTAGATAGATGCCATGCTCCTGCTTCGTGGTGCTAGTGCTTTGTGGCCACTCATGTATGGTGTTGCTTGGCCCTCTGGGTATCTTACAGGAACTGTAGACACCTTACAGGCTGCCTGTAGCCATGTGAGGACTCATCCCACCAATGGGGCTGGCTTGTAGCCTCTGACTCCCACCTTCTACTCTCCCTCTAATCACCTCCTCCCAAATTCTCTTTCCCACAGAGCAAAATCAGCATTAAAATAAATGAGCACATTTCCCCATTATTTAGCACAGCTTGAGGCAGAACAAAAGGCATACAAACAGAGCACTTAGCTTATGAAAACTGGTCCTGCTGTCTGCTTCCCTCATCTCTGCTTGGTGGTGTCTGTACACAATAAGGCCTAAACATATACTACCATTGCATAAGTACTGGTGTTACAATAAAAAATGGAGAGAACAATTTTGAAAGCTGATTAGTGGAGAGTTAGATAGACTTGTGATGTTATCCCAGCACAACCTCACAGGTGAAGCTATTGCCCACAATACAGCCTACTTATGACTGTAAACACATATGTAAGCCCCCCACTCCTAATGTCTAGGGGTATCCAGATGGTAACTTGGTGGAAGGGGGCACTGTACAACCAAGAAAACACAGTCCAAGAAACTAGAACATGATCATTACCTGCCTCTTTTGATGTTGCAAGATGGCTTTGCATTGCAGATGAGCAAGTACATCTCTTCACTTCGGTGGGCTAACTGAAGAGGGCAATGTTCATTAAACAGGCACAACATACATAGCAGCAATCAGTTAAATTCAATGTCCACTCCAGAATCACAAGTGCAAAACTTATTCAATATCAAAATGAGAAATTTGATAAATCACTCCATGGAGTATGGGGTATCAAGTACAGTAATTCACAGGTAAGAACCTGATAGTCACTTCTGCAACAATCTTTGTTTTCAACAGATTGATTTAAGGCTTTCCAGACATTTTCTTGAGCCAAAAAGGATACATTCCTGAGAGCAGCACTAGACAATGGGCCAAAACAAGCCACACCTAGAAGCATTTCGAAACTTGCAAACTTTCAATTCATATTCTTTTCCCTCTAGACTCTTCCTAACCCATAGGCAAGATTACTTAGGAACAGAGTCCCCCATTGGTGCTTACCCTCCCAAGGTGCCAGGATCACTTGGTGGGCCTCCACACTTCTGCTCCTCCCAGGCTCCATCTCCCAAACTACACCAACAGGACCCAACTTGTGCTGCACAGCTCCCCATCATCTTTTGACCTGAACTGCCACACTTCCATTGTGGGTGTTTGAAGAAGGAGGGCCAGGGTGGCAAGCCACCCACCCCTGCCCAGCCATGGCCCTCTGGCCGAACTTGTGGGCCCAAACCCCACAACTTGCTCTCTCCTGTCTCCTCTCATTTCCAGTCCCCCTTCTGGCACCAAAGCCCCACTATTTATCCCCTAGAGGGTGGATACCCCTGCTGGCCACAGGCAGGCCTACACTCCAGACCTACCTGCATCAGAGATCCTGACTGCCTAGATACACAGCTTAACTAGTAAGCTCCCAGAGGGTGATTACACTTTCCCACACACAAAATGTTCACCTCCTCATAAACGCCAACCATGCCACACAACTTCCCCCCCAGAGGAGAGATATAGTCACTCTCCTTCCCCCCTAGGGTCAGAGTACTACTGGCAACACCACTGAAATTGTGGAAATTCAGGTACTTTACCCAAGACTTTACCTAACCTATCCTTTGTTGCCCTACAGGGCCTACAGGTGACCCACTCACTGGTTCCTATGGTTGGACTGCCAGGTACTGCAGCAGGGGTGTCCCTCCCCCCACTAACACTATAAACTTCCCATACAACCTTAATTCCCAAATTAATAAAAGAGTGCTGCTGTCAGCAATAGGACAATATGACACATTTCCTCTACATGTAACTGCATGAGTGAAACACTGTAACATTAAACTGCACAACAACAGTTTATCTGCCCCAACAGAGCAAAGGATGACATTTTAATAAACTCATTGTAATTGTTAACCACTCACACTCGGATGCTCGCTTAGTCTCACATGGTATTCCACAAACATCTGTCACTCCAACCTCACTAACCATGCATACCTTATCACAGCAATGCAGCTTGAAGGGACATATTCCAGTCTAGCCCCCTCCTAGCAAACAGAATTTTTTTTCAAACAATAAACTTCAGTTGTCCGAAGATTGTGCAGGAAAATATAATTTACTGTGGAGCCAACTTCTGGTAACTTTAAACATTATAACAATAACAAAAGTTGTTGATCTTAGCCAGCATCCAGCGATGGGAGTCTGTGACATCAGTCTTGCCCTGGAGAAACCAGGCCAGCTTGCAGCATGAATGATTACAGTCTAGGGCACATTAAATCTCTGAGAACCACATTCAGGCTGGTAAAATTTAGGGTCCAGCTTGGTGTTCTCTTTAGCAGAAGAGTCTTTGGATATAATGTAGTACTTGATCCATCGACCATCCTCCTGTTGCACCAGGGCAAAAGTCTTAAAGAGGGTGACTCCAGTCCAGACTGAAAAGGCACACATCCTCTTTGCTTGGTGGATAGCCTGACTGCACACAACCAGTGGAATATCAAGGCTGAGATTGGAGTTGGCCATACTATGATCCAAAGCTCCATGAAACATCCAAGCTTTCCAATTCCCCTCAATAATGTCCCAGAGCTTATCTCACAGATGGGGTGCTCAGCACCAGGGTACTCCTTCTGAATGTGCTCCCTCATCCAACACTCTACAGTAGACCACTTGAACAGGCTGGTCACATTGGCTCCTGCAGTGGTACCTTTCTGCATCCAGCTACTCGAGGCATAGCATACAACCCTCTGGTCTGAGGGGTCTAGAGCTCCCATCTGTCACAGTTTAGATTGACAGAGTTCAGACAGACTCCAAGAAGTTGCTGCCAAGGTGCCAGGTGGTAGGTGGTATGGCTTTGGAATATCCTGCTCAATGCAGGAATCATTGAACTCCAATGCCTTTGGGCTGTATCCAGGAGTGGAGGCCATGGCTCCCTCTTCTGAACCAGAAGTGCACACCAACAATGATTCTGCCACCGCCGCATACGGGGATCCTGGGGTTGGGTAGTAATCATGGATTCCTCCAGATTCATCGCCGTTGATGTCATTGCCAAAGAGGGGCTACCAGGGTGAGCTAACCCAAGACTTGCTTGTAGCTGCTATCCTCCAAAGCTTCCCCCACTGCCACTGGGAGTGGTGGAATCAGATGGTAGGGAAAGGCTGGGCAGATGTCTATCGCCCTTCACCACAGGTTTACCAGCAATCTCCCAAAGGGCTCATTCCATTCCCCCAGGTCTCTGCACTGGATAATGTATCTGCACTGTCCACATGAGTGGGGGTACCACACCAGCCTCGTCCATCCAATTAGGGCAAAAGGGATTCACTTGGGTAAGTTAATGCTCCTTTGTAACACCCTATAGAAACTGGCAATGGAATTAGATTGTCTTCAGTGGTGTGGCACACCACACAGTAATCCAAGATGATACTTTTCTCCATCATATCCCAAGTCCAGGATAGCAGGGACACAGGGATAATTACCCTATGATCTTTCAGCACTTCATCCATGATGCAGATCTTTGTTATGGCTCAAACACACAATGGGATACTCCGCCAATATCCCTCTCAAGTTGGCGCCTGCTCCTCTCTAGAAAATCTTGTTAATCAGCACCCCAGTCACTGTTAGCCAATCAGAGCAGAGAATTTATATGCCGGTGGTTTTAGTCACCTGCCTGTCCATGTGCAACCACCCCATGGAGTGAGATAGCGGTCCAAAAAAAATGGGGACATTTCTTGGGCAAATTAAACTCTGTTAGCCTGTAAATGTGGCTCAACAGTCCCACCTGCAGCTCCCCAATGTCAAACCAGGCAGAAGCATGCTCCACAAACATTTTCAAATCCCGGATGAGCCTCCACATTGTAAGCCTCCCAATCTCAATTTCTAAGGGTATCCAGAAGGTAACTTGATGGGATGGGGGCACTGTACAACCAAGAAAACACAGTCCAATGAAATAGAACTTGCTCATTACCTGCTTCTTTTGATTTTATGAGATGGCTTTGCATTGCAAGGGATCCAGTGCATCTCTTCACTTCAGTGGGCTAACTGCAAAGGGCAATGTTTGTTAAACAGGCACAACTTGCAGAGCAGGAATCAATTAAATTCAATGTCCACTCCAGAATCAAAAGTGCAAGACTGATTTAATATAAAATGGGAAACTTGATGAACCACTCCATGGAGCATGGGGGTAGCAAGTATGGTGGGGGCAATTCATAGGTAAGAACCTGGCAGACACTTTTGCAACAATCGCTTTTTTCAACAGATTGATTTATGACTTTGCAGACATTCTCTTGAGCCAAAAAGGCTACATTCCTGACATCAGCATTAGATGGTGGGCCAACGCAAGCCACACGTAGAAGTATTTCGAAACTTGCAAACTTTCAATTCATATTCCTTTCCCTCCAGACTCTTCCTTAACACAGGCACTTACTTACATTTCTTCTCCTAGTGTCATTAGCACTCAAACTGAGGTAGCAATTATGACAGTTTAAGATGTTTCAACTGTCCCAATCCCTTTTCTTACTTGGCTTGTTGCAAACATTGGGCTATTTTAAAACACATAGGAGATATCTTTTCAAATGAGAGATCTTAACTTCCACCAGTGTTCCTTTTAGCATGAAACATAGCCACAGAAGACTTTCCTGATACCCAATCATTGATGTTTTATGCCTGCTCCAAGCATCACAGAGAATTATTTAGTCCTTGGTGATCACAAAGACCTGAGGCACTTTCCACTCATGCAGTGATTTCAATTTCTGGACTGCCTTCACACAAGGGACTGCTTGTTGTGCCACACTGAGCTCTTGGGTGGCCTGCCACCATGCCGAGGTCCCAACCAACCAATCCCCACATGAAGCTCCCCATGACTCCACAGGCTGCACCCCCTGAGAGCCCCAAAACACTGTAGTTGCTAATGGCCAGGGGAAAAGGGGTTGGCTGCCACCTCTGCTTCCTCAATGATCCAGGCTGTCACCTCTGGATGGCACACCAGACCCATTTGCCAAAACAGGCCTGACCACAGAAAACACTACCGGTTCTCAGGCTACACTCACCATGGGCAAGATTACTTAGGAACAGAGTCCCCCATTGGTGTTTACCCTACCAAGGTGCCAGGATCACTTGATGGACCTCCACACTTCTGCTGCTCCCAGGCTCCGTCTCCCAAACTACACCAACAGGACCCAACTTGTGCTCCACAGCTCCCCATCACTCTTTTGGCCTATACTGTAACACTTCCATTGTGGGTGTTTGAGGGAGGAGGGCCAGGATGGCAGGCCACCCACCCCTGCCCAGCCATGGCCCTCTGACCAAACTTGTGGGCCCACACCCCACTACTTGCTCTCTCTCCTGCCTCCTCTCATTTCCAGTCCCCCTCCTGGCACCAAAGCCCCACTATTTATCCCCTAGAGGGTGGATACCCCTGCTGGCCACAGGCAGGCCTACATTCCAGACCTACCAGCACCAGAGCTCCTTACTGCCTAGATAAACAGCTTAACTAGTAAGCTCCCAGATGGTGTTTACACTTTCCCACACACAAAATGTTCACCTCCTCATAAATGCCAACCAGGCCACGCAACTGCCCCCCAGAGGAGAGATATAGTCACTCTCCCTCCCCCCTAGGGTCAGAGTACTACTGGCAACACCACTGAAATTGTGGAAATTCAGGTACTTTACCCAAGACTTTACCTTAACCTATACTTTGTTGCCCTACAGGGCCTACAGGTGACCCACTCACTGGTTCCCATGGTTGGACTGCCAGGTACTGCAGCAGGGGTGTTCCCCCCCACTAACACTATAAACTTTGTGCCTGCCCTGAGCATCCCAAAGAATTATTTTGTCCCTGGTGATCCCAAAGACCTGAGGCACTTTGCGATTATGCAGTGATTCCAATTTCTGGACTGCCTTCACCCAGGGGACTGCTTGCTGTGCCATACTGAGCACCTGGATGGCCTGCCACTCTACCAGGGTCCCAGCCAACCACTACCCACATGGATCTCCCCTTGCCTCCACAGGCTGCACCCCCAGAGAGCCCCGAGACATTGTAGTGGCCAACAGCTGGGGAAAAGGGTTAAGCTGCCACCTCTACTCCCTCAGCAATCCAGGCTTCCACCTCCAGATGCTGCACCAGGCTTTATCTGCCTGAACAAGCCTGACCACAGAAAACACTACCAGCTCTCCGGCTGCACACATCCATGGGCAAGATTACTTAGGAACAGAGTTCCCCATTGGTGCTTACCCTACTAAGGTGCCAGGATCACTTGGCAGGCTTCCATACTTCTGCTCCTCACAGACTCTGGCTCCCAAACTGCACAGCCAGGACCCAACTTAGGCTTCACATCTCCCCACACTCTTTCAGCCCAAATCTGTATACTTCCAACATAGGTCTTCAAGGGAGGAGGGCCGGGGTAGCAAGCAGCCCACCCTGGCCCTCCAGCTGAACTTGTGGGCCCAAACGCCATGACTTGCTCTCTCCTGCCTTTCCTTGTTTCTAGTCCCCCTTCTGGTGCCAAAGTCCCACTATTTATCGTCTAGTGGGTGGGTCCACCTGCAGGCCACAGGCTGGCCCACATCCCAGACCTACTGGTACCAGAGCTCCTTACTGCCTAGCTACACAGTTTAACTAGTACACTCCCAGAGGATGCATACACACAAATGGATCCATTTTATAATCTCAGTAAGACACTTCAGGATATGTGTCACTGGGATAATGTTACTTCTCTGGAGCTTGAAGGTGCATACCCTGTGACTTCATGAATTACAGTGCACCAGAAGTGTGATGTTATCCTAACATGGTACATACCCTAACATGCCTTACTGCTGAGTTTTAACACACAGATAAACATAGTGTGGTTTTATATTCCAAACAGTCATGTGCAACAGTGTCCTATCAATCAAAGTAAAATTCCTCTAAAATGCTCATTTTTGCTTCCTATCCCAAAATGAACATCCCTCTGGTTATCCAAATCACCTAAATGACATTATGTTTTATTATAACATTTATTCGGTGAGCCTGCCAAGTTTTCTTACTTAAATTTTAAACTAAAAAGCAAAATCACACTGCACGGCCCTTCTGGTTTCACAGTTCAGATGGAAAACCAGCATTTTGTTACTATGCTTTTTAGTTGAGGTTTGTAAATGAGCAAAACTGTGCAGGGTCAACCAGATAAGTTTTTTTTTAAATGAAATGAAAAGTGTGTTCTGGAGGCTTGGATAATATAAGAGTTGCTGATTTGGAGAAGGGGAGGAAAAACAATTATTTTTTTCCCAGTACTGGTAAGGGAAGCTCTAGCATTTTTCATTATAGTCCCACCTCAGCAATTGCAAAAAATAAAACATGACTGTTGATGCAAAACTCAATTATTTACACACCCTCATTGTGTGATGAATAGATAAACCATAGCATCACACACACTGTGTGTGTAAAATAATGTTTTTATGTACTACCACCAATGTATCATTCTCTATATTTTATCTGTAAAAGTAATTAAGCAATAGTATACAGATGTTGAAAAGAGATGAGGGAAACAGTGGAAAAATATTGATCTCTCAGGAAGAACTATTCACTGGTTAGATTGGAAATGTTTAGGCGGGTCAACTCATATCTAGATTTTAAGTGGTAGAGCTGTAATTTCTAGGTGGTGGAACTCTCCTGTAATAGTCACTGGATAAAGATGACAGAGGTGGTGGAACTCTCATATACTTTTTTTTTTATAGTTAATCTTTTTCATTGAGTTTTGTCATTTAACATTGCTCCATGAATACAAACATTGGGCATTAGATCTAGTAATTCATGACAAGTTTGACATTACATGTATATTGTACAGAGACTAAACAAGGTCATACAGAAACACAGACATTTGTCTTGCATCTAATTCAGTGCTGTACAAGATATTCCATTTCAGATGAGACTGCATCATAGCAAGGTCAATTCAGAACAGAAGAAAGAGACAACATTGTAGTAAGAGGAATAAGTATACAATCTGGCATATGGGGATCCAAGGGTTCCCTGTCTCCTAATATAATCTATATGAGAGGAATCTTCCCTACGTTTCTTAGAATATGTAATGAATATAATGAGTGTAAAATGAGGATGAGTGTCTCTTGGTATATAAAAGGAGCACAACTTCAGAGAAAAACACCTCCATGCGAGCAAAAAAAAAAAATAATAACAATAATTCATGGAGGACATAGTAGGTCCTCACCAAAAGAAGTCCTAATAGTTCTTACATGCGTACCAATGAATTTTGCATAGGGACCCCCTATAACTGCATAAATTTTAGTAGTATTTTGAAAGTAATGAGACATCTGAGAATACATGGCCAGGGATTCTAGGGAGGTAAACCATTCAGAGAAGGTTGGTATATTGGTAGTCCTCCATCAGTGGAGGAAAAACCTTTTTGCCTCAGTACTAGCTTCAATCAGCCAAAGCCTTACAGGATCTTTCAGCTGGAGTCCAGCTATAGGAATACCCAGCAGTAGCACTTCTGGAGAAAGGGGGAAAGGGATTTTTAGAACCTTAGGGCATTGCTGGATCACTTGTTTACAGAAGTGATATAGAGTGTTACAGCTCCATATAATGTGAAGGAGATCTGCTCCAGGGGAATTGCATCTCCAACAACATCCTGCTTAAGAAGGACCATTCTTTTTAATTGAACTGGGGTGCAATACCAATGATGCAATAGTTCATTTTGTACCAAGAGACTGCAAGGTCCTATACAAGCCTTATAAGTCAGCCTCCAACAGTGAGCTCAAGTTATTTCAGTTAGTGGATAATTTAATGAGAATTGATATTTTTGTTTGGAGGTAAGAGAGGGATTGGGGCAGCATCTCAGACAGGTCTGCATATAGTACCAGCCAAATCTTGCATTTTCTTAATACAGGCCTTGATGGAAATTCCAAGACATTTATCTAGAGGCGTTTTGCTACAAGTAGAATGAGTGCACGTCTCTGTTTGCCATTGGATATACTGTATTAGCTCCTGACTTGTAAACACTTATAGGACTCAGATCTTGGAAGTGCATACCCCCCACCCCGGGTTTCCCCTGAAAAAGGGACTTCTAGTCTCAGTGAACCTACCTCATCAACAAAATTCAATAAATACCTGCATTGCAAATTATCAAATGAATCCATAGTTCTGAGATCTGGTGCCAGGAGATCTTTAAAAGTGTGTATATTCTTAGTTTCCTGATCTCACCAATAGAAGGGCTTTGTTATTACCAATACACAGAAAGGGGTTATTCCAAAGAGTATCAATATGCAGAAAGGAGTTATTCCAAAGAGAAATATAGGACCCCAACTGAGAACATAAATTTGCAAGCCTTCCTATCTCATTCCAAGCTAAATGTGCCACCTTAATGGTAAGCCAGTTATGGTATGGCTTAGGAAGTAGGTGACGTAAAACTATCATAGGACTCATATTGTCCATAAGCACTGCTATCAGTACACAGGCTGGGGAATTGTCATGGGAGGCCGGACCACTTTAGAGGTCTGAGCTGTTCTAAAAGAATAAAAATAGTGTATAAATGGGGGAAGGTCCCATCCTCCTTTACTTCTGTGTTTTCTTAACATAGCTCTACTGTACCTTGGCATCAATCCCTCCCATAAAAAAGTCTCCCACAAGGGAGTCTAATTTTTGAAACCATGTGATAGGAATATTCAATGGTAAGTGAGTAAAAATAAGAAATATCTTAGGAGCTGTGAACATCTTTATAGCTGAGATTTGTCCTGCCGTAGAAAGATGTGAATGTTTCCATCTAGCCATGTCTTCTCAGAGTTTTTTTATAGCAAGTTGAAAGTTATTCAAAATGAGGTTATTAAGCGCCGCTGTAATTCTAATTCCTAGATATTTAATTGACTTTGGTACCCAAGTTAACCTAAAAGTTTGTATAAAGTTATGGGTAGTACGAGTATTAAAAGGAAGGATTTCCAATTTGGATTGGTTGATATGAAGCCAGAGAGTTTGGCAGTCATTAAGAAACTGTAGAAGATGTGGTGTACTATGTGCAGTGTTGGGGGTTAAAACTAGACAATTATCTGCATATAATTTAGTCCAGTATTCCATTTGACCAACTTTAATACATTTTATATCTGGGAGTTCTTGTATTTCTGCTACAAGGGTCTATATTGCTATTAGAAATAGCAGAAGGGAAAAGGGTCACCCTTGTCGGGCTCCTCTATATAGTGAAAAGGGGTTAGAAATGGTGTTGTTTGTAAGGGGACAGGCAGTGGGATCAGTATATAAAGTCTGAACCCAGGTTCTGAAATGTGGGCTGAAGCTAAGATGCCTCAGTACAGCATGTAGATAGCCCCACTCCACTGACTCAAAAGCTTTTTTTCAAAATTGATAGCAATAGCTGCAGCTGGAGTGGGAATATCCACAGCAGTTTTCTTTAAAATAATACAAGCCCACAAGTGGTCAGAATGGATTCTGCCTTTTACAAACCCTACTTGGGAGGGGTGGATGATGGAAGACAGAATACTCTCAAGGTGGGTTGCGAGAAGTTTGGCTATAATTTTCAGATCTGTGTTTATAAGTAATATAGGCTTGTAACTGGCCGGTGAGATAAGATCTTTACCTTCCTTAGGAATGATTGTAATGATTTCTTCTTTTAAGATCACAGGAAGAATTGTCCATACATCTGCTTCTCATGTCATAGCAAGCAAAGCCTGTGATATCTTCTCAGTGACTAATTGATAAAAATCTGTAGGAAAACCATCACTACCAAAAGATTTACATACAGCCATAGAGTTGATAGCCTGTATTAGTTCTGGAATAGTACATGGGGCCTCTAACAAGTTCTTTTAAGAATCTGTTAATGTAGGGAGATTTAAACCTGAGATAAAAGATGCATATTTTTATGTGTCGAAAGGGTTGTGAGATCTGCATAAATTATTATAAAAGTCTGACAAAACTTTATTAACTTCTTTCAGTGTCTTATGTAAGTGACCTGTAGAGTCTCTAAGAGTAGCTATATACCATTCTGACTGTTGCTTACATAGGTGGTAAGAAAGAAGCTTACTCATCTTCTCTCCACTCACTTAATATTTATGTTTGTTTTTGTGAATGTGAAGTTCAGCTTTACTGGAAGCAAGTTTGTTGAGTTGTATTTGTAGAGGTGTCAGTTCTCTTGAGAGTATTTTTTGTTATTTTGGATGTATCCTTTTTATATAGATCTTCTTTCTGTTTTAGCTGAGATTCTAACCTCATAACTTCTTGCTCTCTCTGTTTTAGTTTGTAAGTTGAGTACCTATTATTTTCCCTTGCATCATGACTTTAACAGCTTCCCAGATTATTGCAACCAAAGAAGTGTCTGGAGTATTGTAGGAGAAATAGACAGATACTTCTTGTTTGAGTCATTGATGAAACCCTCTGTCTTGCAACAGCAACTGGTCAAGGTATGATGTGGTTGACTTATACATATGGGAATCTAATGTAGTGGTTAGTACCACCGGTGCATGGTCTGAGAGAGATATAATGTTGCTATTGTAACATCAGATATGAGGGGGTTATTAGAGGAGATGTTAGCCACGTATCTAGTTTACTTGCCATATTCCTTACTGCAGATAAATATGTGTAATCCTTTTCAGATGGATGTAAGAGGTGCCAGCCATCTGCCAGTTGATGCAGTGATGTAAGGTCTTTTAAAGTGCTTTGAGCTCTAACGTGTAGCTCAGGTCTAGAATTGGACCTCTCCAAGTATTGTTCTATTACTAAGTTAAAATCTCCCCCCAGTAATATCTCAGCATTGACAAAGTCTAAATCAAATAGGGCTTGAGATACTGTATTTAAAATCTCAGGAGAGTCGATGTTAGGGGTATGTATATTACCAAGGATAACTGGGCCTCTGGAAGTTAAAAATTTGGTCAATACCCATCTCCCATCTGTATCAGCTTTTTGAATAATAGGTGTCCACTTTATGTTCTTATTGATTGTTTGTTTATTTCAAGGTTTAAACCATTGAGTATAAACTCATTTACAATGGTGACCTTCTATACATACTTTACACAAACATTCAAATATAAATAAACATCATCACACATTTAATTAAAACAATTACACAGCTTTTCCAATGACCACAAAAATGTTTTCAGTGTTGGAACTGAGGGAGGTTGCCTGGTATGGACCCTACATTCTTGAGGAAGACTGTTCCAGAGAACTGTAACATAGAGACTAAAGCAAGATTGAGAACATTTGGTTTTGTACAGATGGACCAACATTTCTCTTGTGCTAGAGTTCCTCAACGAGGGTTCAATGTTCCTAAAACTTAACCTTTTATTCAAATATAAAGGAAAGTGTTCCAACCCACATGTGTAAGCAAATACCCATTTATGAAAATCCCTTCCATCACACAAGGGTATCCATTCCAGTTGCTTGTACGTCTCGCAATGATGCACACATTTTGAACAATTCAACACCAATCTGGCTAACCTATTTACTAACACATCCAAACTAGACAACTTATCACTTTTTCTACTTTCAAAGAAGATATCTCCATAATCTATTTAGGGAAAAATGTGGACTTTCATAATTAAGTTTAATGTTTCTAAATCAAAGCAATTTTTGTGTCTATAAAGAAAGTCCACCCTCTTACTCAACTGGGTTATAAGCTTATCTACATGTTTGTTCCCAAATCTAACCTATCGAACCAAAACCCTAAATACTTGTAACTATCCAGACATTCCAAAAATACTACCTTTTTATGAAGGTGGATAAAGACCCTACATTTAGCAGTACCAGATATACTGTAGGTTTATCACCCTACCCAGTCCCTAATTTTTTAGCATCAATCTAGTTAAGTTTAGTCTACTGAAAAAAGCTATCTGTGTATTTGATTTCTTCAGGTGGTCTACAATTTGTTTCCCTTTTATAGATGAATTTAGTCCTGGAAATTCCAGTTAGTAAATTTGAGTGGCATAGATGTAGTCATTTTATCTGTTACGAAGGAGTTTGAGCCATATAAGAAAGTTTAAAACTAGTATATCCAGGAACCTGGGAAAGTATACAGTTCTATCCTGAAACACCAGTTTGGCTACCACTGCAGCTCTCCTAGCATAACTGTGTTTCATGCAAACCTTATCTTCAGGAAAAATAAGGAACAGAAAAACATTTACTTGTAACATCAGATTTTCCATTAAATTTGAGCACATAAGTGTGCAAACAAAAACAAAGATCTTTTCAATGTCTAGACTGTAAGTGAAATGAAAAGTATTCCTTTGTCCCCAAATTAAGAGGAGAAATATGAAATGGGTATCCCACTATGGCCGAAATATAAAATTAACCAAGGACCATGACATTTCTTCTAGGGGGATATTCAGAGACAGTACATGTCTCACAGAGCACCTGTACACTTACAGTAGTAGACCTAAAGGTGCTACTTCCATGTTTATATTTTTTGTGAATCATCAAGGGAATATGGTAGGTTTCAATTCCACTTAAGTATAATAACATTACCCCGTAACATCACATACCTATCGAAGTGCAACTTAATATATATAAACAGTGAATTATATTGAGTGGAGCCAGACATTGCTTCACATCCTTTAACACATTAAAGGAGTGGGTAACAATAGTGTCCTCTACAAGGTGTGTTGGAGGGGATGGGAGTAAAGAAAAAAAAGAAGAAGGGGTGAAGGGAAATTGGGAGAAAAACTACTGTATATGCAGATACTAATTAGATTATTATTCAGAAGTGTGCTTTGTGGGTTCCAATTGGTACTATAAGACCACTATAATCATTATATTTGCAACTACAGAGACCATACTAAAAACTCTGGTGCGTAGGAGGTCAGTTTCAGCTCGACCATAAAAAAGGTAATGAAACTGCCTTAGTATCACAGATGGGGGCTATATTTGCCAGTTAGCAGAAGAATATATGCACACTATAATTCAGTAGTATGCTCCTGGTTAAAAGAACTGAGCTCCATGGTGAATCTATCAGTAGGCAATGAAGCGTCTCTCAACTTGGAGGTGGTGGTATATGCAAAGGCGTAGATATCATTGAACTAGACTGACAAAATCCCAACTATGTGTAAATCTAAGTGAGCTGTTTGTCAGTATTCATAGCTTTGCTTCATGTTATAAGGCTGAGTAGCCCATAGTATGATAAAAGCTCTGTCCCAGCCATGGCCAGTGATCTGAGGTAGACAGGGAACTGCTTGTATGAAATATGTGACATAAACAGTCGCCCTCTCAATATTGTGACTAAATAGAAAGGCTCAAGGTAGTTGTTCAATTCAGCAATTAAAGTTCTGCAAATTGCACAGTTCTACAGATAATAAGACAAGTAAGATAAGAAATAAAAGATGGGGAAAGGGAAGAAATGGGGTGGACTTATTGTAGTTTTTATTGCAAATTACTTCAGCTGCACTAATGTTTATAGAAAAGGCATGACTGCATATCATATAGAAAAGAAATAGGCTTCATAACTTCTGTAGCATTCAGGCCAAAGAAAAACATCATATGCAGAAGAGTTTGGTAAGGCAGCCCTAAAAATATTCATCTAGGATAAAGTTACAATTCAAGCTTAAAAAATGCAGACCAAATAGACTACTAGATGATAGATTGAAGCTGTTTCATAACAATTTAAATTACAAGGTCAGCACAATAGCTTCATAACTATAATGCAAGCACCCATCATCTCTCATTATTGATTATCA
The DNA here is from genome assembly GCA_016271365.2 of Neoceratodus forsteri. NCBI lineage: Eukaryota > Metazoa > Chordata > Ceratodontiformes > Ceratodontidae > Neoceratodus > Neoceratodus forsteri. Next base: position 1,411,150,550 of record CM057452.1, read on the forward strand.
GTGCTTGAGTGTGTCCATCCCAACAATTATAATTGTACTGAGTATCCATTTAAAAGATCAACTCCTGCTCAAATTGCTAGACCCTGATATTTCTCAAAGAAAAAGGAAGGCTTACCTTCACATCTGAAGGATTTAAATATGCAACTTCCTATATCAAGGATCCAGCTTTTTCAGGTCGATGGGTCCCATGTCTAGTTTACTCTTTCACAGCTTAACCTCTGCTGCACCAGTTTTTCAAGAGAATGCTAAACTGCATTATATATAGAAAAGAAATAGGCTACATTGCATCTGGAGCAATCAAATAAAGGAAAACAAAATAGGCAAAAAAAGGTGCTCTGAAGTCAATCTGTTTAGAACAGGTCAGCACTAAAAACTAAAATAAACCAGGCCCCAAACAATCAATGGTACAACCAGTAGTCTGGTTTATTATTGCACACACAATTCAATTTCACAGCAAACAACTGTAAAAAGCTTACCCATTTAGGTACTTAAGGTGCAGTGCTGTAAACAGAGTGCTATCCATGATAAAAACAAGTTGAATGAATAACCACAAACTAAAAAGTTACATCAAAGCAGATGCTTTAAAGCAGGACACAAAGAACATCACACACTTATGTATCAACACCAGTCATCATGGAAGAGTCACGTGATGGAAGCTGCCTGATAGCTGCACCTGCCTTGGGCTCCTACCAACTGCCTTCTACAAACCATTTAAAATACCATTTTATCCCCCTAGAAGGTACAATAGCAGCAACCGGAAGTCTTTTATCATCTGCCTATTGAATTTATTCACTTACTTTCGCATCGCAAAAAGCTCAATCATGGCGATGGAGGCAGAGATGAAGCAGGCCGCGATCAGGCACACTCCACCGACTACGCCTAAAAAAACTATCTAAGAAAGTGAGAAATCAGGGCACCGGGAGCCTTAATAAGGCGGGCAGCTCCATCCCTCCGGTAGTCCCTCTATCAGAGGAGTGATTTCTGCAAGAATTATCACCATTTCGGGACGCATTAGAGAATATAACTGCAGAGCTCAAATCAATTAAAGGAGACCTCACCACGCTAAAAGGTAGAATGATGGATTCGGAGGCTAGAATTGCATCTCAAGAGAGGTGGAAAGACAGACTTGACCCAGAAATTACCCTTCTGAAGCAGCAGATTCAGAAGCTCCAGCTCAAAACTGAAGATTTAGAAGGGCGAAGCAGGAGCAATAACCTCTTGATTATCGGACTACCTGAGGCAGAAGAGGGATCTGATGTTATTACCTTCCTGCAGAAGTTCCTTCACAAAGTGGTGGGGCCTTCACCACTACACCCTCAGTACCACATTGATAGAGCCCACTGATCTCTGAGACCGAAGCCCCACCGGATTCCCCTCCTCGCCCTATCATTATCAAGTTCCTTAGTTTTATAGAAAAGCAACACATCCTCAGTAAAGCAAGAGAGTTACAGTCCATAACCTAGGGATCATCCAAAATCAGAATTGCACAAGATCTTCCTATTGAAACCAGACAGAAACGAGCGGCCTTCCACCCAATCGTCCATAAGCTAATTGCGGCAGGAATCCGGTTTAGAATGCTGTATCCAGCCAATCTAAGAATTACACTCAATGGCTCATCATTCACCTTCGTATCTCCTGAGCAAGCTACCAAGGTGTTAACCTCTAGGCTCCCCAATCTGTTCAAAGACAGTTGAAAATGTGTCTTATTGACAAATAGCCACATATGGACTGTTGCCCTATTGTTAATGTTTATCCAAGTTCATATTTATTACCTGGTTTGCTTTCGTTGTTGGGGTGTTGGCTGCACGGCCTAGTGGCTGATGGAGGGCTCGCTTGTCCCTCTCCCTGTGGGCCGCGAACACATTTATTGCCCCAGAACATTTGTGCTGAGTCTCAGTTGCAGCTCACCGATTTTGCTGCGGACAGACAACAAATCGCACCCCCCTGTGTATTCCCTCAGTGATGGGATAGACGACCTTCTCAGCCTGATGGTGTTTTAATAGTATATTTTCCCCACTCACAACTAGGGAGAAGACTCGCTGCAAGGGTTAAAATCCATATGGCACGGTAAGCAGCCTTCTTCAAAATGTTCAATGACAGTGAGGGATGTTAATCCCTAAGCTTACACTGATTGCTGCCTTAGAACTTTACAATGTATAAGGCCACTTTCCTTGGCCAATTTAGGTAATGGACCTTGAGCAGGCTCCGGGCGAGGGGTGGGGGGCCCAGGGTGGGATATGCTCGTTGGAAGCTGCCTCACGAGCTAATGGGGGGACACAGCGATTCTCAGGGGAATCCTTTGGGGGTTAGCCTTGTAGGTTATTGAGTCACACAGCTCAGTAGACTACACTCCAGCTCTCATAATTATACCTCACTAGGATGGTTTCAGTATATGAAGCTCCTGGGATCCGTCAAAGGGATCATAACTCCAAGTGTTTGTTGCTGGTTTACCTGGGCTACACTCGACTATGCTTGGAGTTATTCTGTACATGGTTGGGTTATTTTCTTTTTTGGGGGGGTGGATGGGGATGTTCCTGGATCCAGGACCTAGCTTCTCACTTACTGTTTAGAATTACTACCACTTTCCTGGCAGTATCTGTTTGTCAGGGGCTTTGGGGTATTTTTTTGCGTTGGGTGGGATGGGACAAAGTGGGCTGTAGAGTGTGCCTTATTAACTTCTCATCTTGGATATATAAAGTTCTCATTCTCTCAACTTAATTGCTCATGAATGTTTATGGTGTCGATTAAGATAGCTACTTGGAATGTACGTGGGCTCAGAGACAAAACTAAGAGACACCAAGTTTTTAAACACTGCGATTTTCTTAAAGCTGATGTTCTCCTTCTTCAGGAAACCTATCTGTCAAATACTGAATCAAACTGGTTGCATAGGTCTGGTTTCTCTCAAGTATTTTCTGCTAGTGGAATGGCAACAAGTAAAGGAGTTGCCATCTTAATTAAGAAACACGTCTCATTTCTGGCAGAAGAGAACCTAACGGACCCAGAGGGCAGGTTCATACTTGTCAAGGGTTGTCTCAACAACTGTAATATCGTACTAGGTTCTATCTATGGCCCGGTGGGAGGAGACCCAGAATTCCTCATGACTCTGGCAGACAAGATAGGTAATCTTCTACCTTTGCAGTTAATATTAGAAGGGGATTGGAACATCCCACCAACCCAGGCCCTCGATAGAACCTATCTACCATTAAAACCCACAACCCCAGCCCAAAAAGCTTTATTAGATTTCATGCAACTTTTGGGATTATGTGATCCCTGGTGGTTTACTAATCCTTCACTCCAGTCTTTCTCTTTCTTCTCTCAGGTACATAACTCATGGTCTAGAATAGACTACATCCTGATCAGCACCTCTCTTCTCCCCGGCTTCCTCCAGTCGGGCATGGAGCCGATAGTTCTATCGGACCACTCAACAGTCTGGTTGAGGATCTCTCCTGATCCTAATTTTCAGAGGGACACTGTCTGGAAATTAAATATCCAGCTCCTCAAAGATAAACAAACCGTCTCCCACATTAAAGACCTAATCTTTAACTTTATGGAATTTAATAAAGATTCCACCCGGAAAGAAGACTCAATATGGTGTTCCCTGAAATGTTACCTTCGGGGAGAGTTAATCAAACTTGCCTCAATGAGGAAGAAATGTAGAGAGGTGCAAGCAGCCTCACTGCTAACCAAAATTAAAGAACTAGAGCACTCACTACCCCTATCCTCCTCCCCCAATTTGCTAGAATCTCTGTTAAAACTAAAGAACGAATACACAGACCTGTTAAAGAAAAAAGCAGAATATGCTATTTTAAAAACCCAATCTAAATATATTGACCAAGGAGAAAAGGCCGGTAGAATGTTGGCTCTTAGATTACAAAAACAGAACGCTCGAGACTGATCCCGATGCTACAAACACCAGATGGCGTTATTAAAATAACACCCAGGGATATTACCCAGATCTTCGAGGAATTCTATAGCAAGCTCTATAGTAGACACCCTTCCCCAATGCCCCTATCGGACATCTCAACCTATTTAGAAGACCTCAATCTCCCTTGTCTACAACCACACCATAAAGTGACCCTTACCTCCCCCATTACTCTGCTCGAGGTGGAGGCGGCGATTGCCTCTTTAGCTCCTGATAAGTCACACTGTCCCAATGGCTACTCATCCAATTTCTACAAAACCTTTAGCAAGGAACTAGCCCCCCTCCTCCTAAGGCTCTATGATTATATGTTCAAGGCTGATACTTTAGACCCAACACTATTAGAAGCTACGATCGTGCTAATCCTCAAGCCAGATAAACCACCAAAAGACCCTGCAAGCTACCTCCCCATCTCTCTTTTAAACTGTGATATTAAGATACTAACAAAGATCTTAGCCAAGAGGATTAAAAAGATTTGGATTTACCTTCTGAGTCCGGAGCAGGTGGGGTTTGTGCAAGGCTGCTCCCCTGCTGATCACCTTAGAACTCTCTCTCATATTTCTCACGCTGCCCAAACATCGCATATCCTGATGGCTCTAATTTCGTTAGACGCTGAAAAAGCATTTGACAGAGTCAACTGGGACTTCCTTTGGGCGACGCTAGCCAGAATGGACTTTCCAGCCTCCTTCATTCGATGGATCCAGACTTTGTATAGATCCCCCTCGGCTAGGATCTACTGTAATGATGTCTTCTCCTCGCTGTTCTATCTCTTCACTGGTACTAGACAGGGATGCCCCCTCTCTCCCTTTTTGTTTAATTTATACCTAGAACCTCTCCTCCTTAATATTAAGCTATCCCTACATATCCAAGGTTGTCCTGTGCTACAACAAACATTGACTCTCTCTCTGTCTACGTGGATGATATCCTCTGTCATATTGCCCACCCCGAAGTATTGTTAACTCATGCCCTACAGGTTATTACACAATTTGGCCTTCTATCCCACTATGAACTGAATCTAGCTAAATCAGAGATATTCCCTTTAAATGCTTTCACACATAAAGCTAGCTTCACAAGATTTGGTATGAAATGGTCCCCACACTTGATTAAATACTTGGGAATACACCTTACCAATGACCCACTTCTACTCAGGAAACTCAGTCTGGACAACCTAATGGCCAATATTCATCTGGACCTCCAAAGATGGTCCAAACTTCCCATTTCCCTATGGGGTAGAATCAACATCATTAAGATGAACGTTCTGCCCCAAGTTTTCTACCCTCTTAATTTACTGACTCTCTGGCTTCCCTTATCTTATTTACATAATCTGCATTCCACTCTCTCCCAATTTATTTGGCAAGGCAAATCTCCCAGGCGCTCTTTTCCTAAACTCTGCCTCCCTAAAGACATGGGAGGACTTCGCCTCCCTAACCTAATATTTTATTACTGGGCTACTCATCTCTTCAAGCTGGGAAGATGGCTCCCGAGCAGGGCTGAGGAACCTCCTCCGATCTGGCTTCAAATCGAGAGACGAATACTTGGGAAAGCTAACCTCTGCTCTCTGACCATCTTTTTTCTTCCTAGTTCAGCACTCCCTACCTCAATACAACATTCGACCATCAGTACCTCCCTCAAAGTCCTCGCTCAGTGTCTGCACTATCTCAGGATTTCCCCAAAGAGGGATATGGTGCAGCCTCTTGTTTTAAATCCCAATATTTGCTTAGGAGGCTCAATGATCACCTCAGACTGGCTTCCTCAACTACACGAGGTCCTGGTAGAGAATTTATATTCTCAGGATTCCCTTCTCTCTTCTTCTGATATCATGGCCAGGCTTAATGTCCCCAATAATAACATTTTTAAAGTGTATCAGTTAAGGCACTTCATTAGCACTAATTTTGGTACCGAATTTCGTGTGTCTCAAATCAGTCCCTTTCTCTCTCAACTCCAAGGACTAGCCACTAAACCCCACAGGATCTCATCAATATATTCCTACTTGCTGGGTCTCAAGTATCAGGGCACCCTCTCGGGCTCCAATATTTGGTCCTCTCTTCTGCCAGACATCACCCCTAACTGGGCACGAATCTAGAAAGACCTATATAGATAATCACACCCAAGACAAGTTCAGACTCATTCAATTCCATATTCTAAATAACATGTACTATACACCGGTCAAATTAGCTAGATTAGGGAGGCTTCCTCTCCCTCTCTGCTCTAGATGCTCCCAATTCGAAGGGAATCTGCTACACATTTTCTGGCATTGCGAGAAAGTGGCCCCCTTGTGGCGCTCCATTCAGTCCAATTTAGATCCACTATTGGGACTGGAAGGGTTGTTCACTGCAGAAATATGCATTTTAGGTATCTACTCTAATGTTGAAAGCTATGAACGCAGATTCCATATGGCACTAATTTCTATGGTGGTCAAAAGGTTGGAGCTCAAACATTGGATGGATCAACTAACCATAACATATGCTGAGTGGCTGAAAGACTTATCAGCTTGCTTTAATATTGAGAGACTTGTTGCCAGTTCCCATAATCGCAATGACTCTTTTCATAAAAAATGGGGTAAACTATACACTTTGTACCTACATTAGTGTCTAACTTGGTTTGTCTCTGTTGCATTTTGCCCCTTATTTACACCATTGAACTTTATTCCTTCGTTGGTATATGACAAGACTCATATACTGTTTTAAGTATGCACACTCTGGGATGGTTGGGGTGTTGGGTGGGGGGAGGGTTATGGTGATACTGGGGTGATTTCTTTATCCTACTACATTTCATGCTTATGATTCTGGTGTATAATGAGGCTTGTCATGTGGTTCAATGACAGTACAGATGTAATGCCTGTGGTTTTGTGTATTCCATAAGCTTAATAAAGCTTAATTTCAAAAAAACACCAGTCATCATTAGAGCAGATCAGCAACAGAATGGGTAAGCTTTTTGCAGGTTGTGAAATGTAGTTGTGTGCAGTAATAAACTGGACTACCTATTTGTACCATTGATCATTTGGGCCCTGATTCATTTTAGTTTTTAGTGCTGACTTGTTCTAAACAAACTGACTTCAGAATATCTTTTATTTTTGCCTCTATTAACACTATCTCCTAGGTATGTGCACCCGGTATTATTTGCTGTGAGCCCCACCCACTCAGCAAAATGCTCCTTGTTTTCTAATCTCTGAAAAAAATATACGCTGAAGAAATCTGTAAGTCATTCCTAAAACATTCATCTACTGAGAAGTTAACAAATTGAACTTAAAAGCATTCAGACACAGTAAATTGTTGTGTGAGAGAGCAGAGTAATTTCATATCAATTTAAAAGATAAAGTCAGCACTATAATTTCACATGTATAGTGTCATCGCTCAAAGGCTCTCCATTTTGTCACCGCAGTATAGTTTCAGTCTCAGCACATAAAAGCATACTGAGCATCCATTGAAGAAGGTAACATCTGCTTAAATTACTGAGCCTTCAATATGTCAGAGAGAGAAAAAAAGGAGCTTACCTTCACATCTGAAGGGTTTGAATACACTACTCACTATACAAGTTGTTGGGCCCAGTGTTGTAATCTGGGTTTGGGTCTGTTCATTTGTAGTCAAGGGCAGCTTTTGGATTTTGGGCAGTTCCTTGATATAATCTGCCATGCAGTCGAAGTCGGCATCCAGTCAGTGTTAGTCTGCTCCAGGTCATTGATAGAAAGCAACATTCCTAGAAGCATTCCTAGAAGCACAGCACAAATCCTACAATAAAAATTATACTTGGCGCAAACCAGAAAGCCTTAAGTATCGCATCCATACACATTCCATCAAAGGATCAAAAACTTGGCCTCAACAAAGTTCTACATTTTATTGACTCGCAGCCTGCTGACTCTGAATTAATCCTACTAGGAGACTTCAACTTAAACTGTCTAGGATCAGAGGCAGGTGCTCCTAAAGACTGCTTTGCTGCAGCCAACTTTACGCAGATGGTTTCATCCACTACCAGAACCAACTACAAAATGGGTACCTGCACCATCCTTGACTGGGTACTCACCAACCATCCCACCAGGATCTCCCGCACCACAGTTCTCCTGGACTCCCTTAGTGACCACTCACCAGTTACCTGTGTATGGTCAAATAAATTCCTTAAGCCGCCACCAAAAATCATCTCCAGCAGAGTCCTTCCCTGAGGCAAACTCACCCACTTCAAACACTACCTGCTTCAGCAAGACTGGTCACCCATATACACGACGTTGGATGTTAACCAGGCCCTTGATTCTTTCATTGTCACTTTCAATAAGGCATGCGACCCCTTCACACCGATCAAAAAAAATAAAACAAAAACACTCTGTAATCCTTGGATCACTGGGAAACTGCTAAACTAGCTAAAACAATGGGACCACCTCTGGGCGGTAGCCAAGGAAACCAGAAACCAACTGGATATTCTAAAATACAAGCAAGCCAGAAATGCTTGCACAAAAGCCATCAGACTCATGAAAAATTCTCACTATTAAAATGCTCTCACTAACTCCTGGGGAAATGGTCAAGCCTTCTAGAAAAATATTGAGGAAATCACGGGTAAGAAGACAAAAAACTCCTTGGCTATGTTATCCTTCAACGGATCACTCACCCTTAACCAAGCTGTCATAGTTAACTCCTTTAACCTGGCTTTTATAGACCTCAGTGCTGTCCTCCCCTCTGACTACCTCAAAGATTGGCCCTCCTCAGCCCAAACTGGATAACCCCATTTTTTACTTTAGGGAGGTCAGCCTAAAGGATGCAAGCCGCCATAGTGCCACTGCCATCTCTAAACCTCAAATTAGTGGCAAAACTGTGGATCTCAACCCCTATCACTTACCCTAGATCAGGTTCTTCATCCCCTTACAAAAATACTGAACCCCCCTCTCTCAGCAGTGGGAACTTCCCTGACAAATGGAAAACTGCGATAGTGACCCCAATCCACAAAGGCAGTGACCAGACCATCCACTTAAACTATCGCCCAATATCAATATTGCCTCCGCTCTCTAAGGCACTTGAGCGTATTGTTGCGGACCAACTCACCAACCATCTGAGCAAATACAACATACTATGTGACAAGCAACATGGTTTCTGGAAAGGCCACAGTACCACCACTGTTCTTCCAGAGCTCACCAGAGCTCACCAGGTCAGTTCACACTTCTCTGGACCACGGCAAACTAATTGGTGTGGTTTTTATCAATCTCTCCAAAGCGTTCTTCGACACAGTCCACCATGGGCTGCTTATTGACCAGCTACTAAATACAAGACTGTCACCTGACCTGACTCTGTTCTATGGTTTAGAAGCTACCTTGAAAACCTGATGCAAAGATTAAAAATTGCAAACACTGTCTCTGACACTTTGTCGGTCCGCTCAGGCATACCCCAAGGTTCCATACTGGGGCCACTTTTGTTTAGTCTCTTCCTAAACTCCCTACTGAAATCCTGCCCCAAAAACATCATCCTGTACGCTGATGATGCAGTGGTATTCTCCTCCCATAAAGATCCCAGGACTCTACAGGATAACCTCCAGCATGGTTTCAGCACCATTGAGTCTTGGTTCCACAATCTCAAACTGGTTCTAAATCACAAAAAAACTAAAACCATGCTATTCCACAGCTCTCATAATTCACACAAGTAACACCACTTGATGATCTCAACTGCACAGGGAAACACCTTGGAGCAGATGCAATCTTTCAAATATCTTGGTATTCTGCTAGACCCTAGCCTCTCCTACAGGGCACACACTGACCATGTTGCAAAAACTGCAAACATTCAACTCAGTCTTCTATTCAAACATAGACAAAAACTTACTCCAGATGCACTGAAGACTGCCGTACAGAGTTCCATGGTATCGATCATTGACTATGGTCTCATCATTTACGGCTCTGATGACAGCCCTCAGATGGATTCAAACAACCTTAAACAAGGCCTGTTGGCTTCTTATAGATGCTCACCGGCTCACCCACACCTGTGACTTATATGCACGGTCTGGATGGCTTCACCTATCAAACCGCATAAAGTATCTCACTAGTACCATGTCAAAGCAAATCTCCCTGGGGAATGCACCACCAGGTGTCTCTGCTCTCCTGCAGATAAGCCCACACTATCAGAGCTCTAGGAGATCAAATCAGCAGCTCCTAAAACTCCCCTACCGTCGCAATCACAGGCACAACAATCCTTTGCCTACAGAGCACCACTTTGGCTTAATGACCTAAACCCTACCACTCCTCAGCTTTAACACTTAGTGCATTCAAAGCTAGGCTCTGGAATCATCTCTTTGCCTCTAGCTCCTGTGATTGCTACAGCTAATTTCCCTGCCATCTCCACCATATCTGCCACTGGGATATGACACCTATCACTCACTTCTCTCTTTCCCCAGTTACATGCACCTCTAATTACCCACTAGCTACCTTCTACCATGACAAATGCCTCTAGCTGCCTACGTACTCACAACCACCCCCCCATCTTCTGTTATAATGTCATTAACTTTTCTGATTGGTTGATGTTATGTATTGCTATTATGTTGCAACCATTTTGTATTGACTTTCATCACCATCGCTTGTCTTTCTTCTTTTTTTTTAAATGTTAGTCTCTGATGTGGAACCTTTGTAAAAGAGCATTGGCTCAAAGGTAATGTAATCCTAAGCTTTATAAATAAGTAAATAAATAGAATCTCCTGCAAGGCAGATGGAGCTGATGGTGATGCATCTCTTAGCGCTGCAAATCTGTTCTGAATTATTACAGGGAGTAGGCAGAAGAGCAGCTACTAGCATCAGAAGAGGGGTATGTTCGATTCCTGCTTCGTGATTGTTGTCTTTGTGGAAGAGATGTTTGCAATGATAATTGCAGAGCTCATTTTTTGTGCCTCCCTCTGGTGACCTGATGCCACTTATCAGCATTTTGTTGGTGGCTATTAAGTGTAGAAATAACCACGTCTGGGGTTTCTTGATGAGAGTCCATTGGCAAAACAATATTGTTCTCAAATGTACAGTACTTGTTGTCTTAAATGCGGCATTAGCATCTGACCATTGTTGTCATAAGTACTGTTCAGCGTCCATGGAAATATTAAATGTAGCATATGTGCCATAAACTTGTATTCTGAGGAGAGCAGGATATCAAGACAGATAGAAATGCCTAGTCTGAAATATTTTAGCATGACTGAGGCATATACTCTGCTTCTCCTAGAGAGCTTGGGAGAGAAATCTTGATATAATTTAATATTGTGATCTTCTCACTTGAGTAGACCACAATCCATGACTATTCTGAGGACATTTTCCTTTACTGCATACCTCAGAAAATTGCACAATATCAGCCATGGCCATTCTCCTGGCTTTGGCCAAGGGGCTAGTGAACAACAGGCTCTTTCAAGTTCTGGAGGTGGGCAACTGGAAGCCTGCAGCACAGTCAAGAGTGTGACAGTTAGAAAGGCTGGGACATCCCAGCCCTCCACCCCCTCTGGAAATTCATTTACTCTAACATTATTTTTCCTAGCATGATTTTCCATGTCATCAGCTTTTGATAATGAATAATTAATTTGCTGATCATGCTCTCTTAATATACCCTGAGAATTGTAAACTGTGTCTTCCTGCTGGAGCAGTTTTTGTTCAGCCGTAGTGACTCTGTTCCCTAAAGAAGTCAAATCTATGCTGATTTAAGCAGGAGTATGGAGCGTAATCTCGACTCTCGATATCCCAACAGATGTTAGACCAACTCTGATTTCCCGATGCAATCATAATACCGACGCATGTATTCCTGACAACTGAAATCCCATTTCACAAAATACCAACTGCAAGTGTGGTCTTACACATGCCTTCTGATACAGCTGCAAGATTTTTTAAAAACCTGGTTGCTTTGCTAATTACCTCTGGGAATATCATGTCTCGCCCAATGATAATGCATCTCTCTTACAGCTCTCTCCCTCACTCTATATCCATCTATACTGGAAATCACTTTTAGTAAAAACAAATATGTCTCCAACACTGCTTCATTTTGAGAGAGCTAGCAAATTATGACTGCGGGCGGGTGGTGTATGCGGGAAGCAGACATGTCACTTTCAAACACATCTTACCATGGCAGTCTAAATCTGAGCAAGGTTTTTAAAAACATCATTACAATCCAGTATGGAAATTGAGAAAACATCCTAATTTGTTAAACAAAGCTCCTATAGTGAGGGTGGCTGGAGGATGAATATCCATGCAGCAACTGTGGACAGATATAGTCAGTCATCATTGTAAGCTCTAACATTTTTTTTAAACCTTACAGTTTGTGGTGGATATTTTGTGAAATGGGATATGAAACTTGCACAAGAACTCCAGGGATACTTAGACAATCACCCCCATAAGTTTTTTAATTTATTTTAAAAACCTTGTAGATTTCGGTGGCAATTTTGTGAAATGGGATGTGAAACTTGCACAAGAATTTAAAAACCTTGCAGTTTGCTGTCGGTCAGGAGGCTATCTATCAAAACATATTATCTCTGACTGCCATGGTATGATGTGAATTCAAATTAAGAGCATTGCAGGTGTTTTAGTTCACAACCCGTTTTTATGTTGGCTCGTGCTTGTGCAGCCAACATCTTGCACTAGTAGCAGATTTGGAGGCGCGGTCACTGTTGGGCAAATGCAGAGCACGCATCAGTAGGTGCGTCCCTCATTCCCAAATCAGTCAGCAGCAGGCACTGACCTCACACATCCCTAATGTGGCCACCAGAAGAAAGAAAAGGTCCACTGCAATGAGAGCAATGCTCTCATGAAGTGGGACCAAAACATGCCTCCCGACGAGCAGGCAACATGGCGGCAATGACTGCCGCCGCCTGTCACAGTGCCAATGGGGGAGCACACTCCCTGTTGGCAGACCCCTCTCCAATTTAAAATGCATGCCAAGGGGGTGCCAAATCCCCCTCAGCATCATGGACCCCCCAACAGTCTTTCTTTGCCGACGGGGACCCAATCCCTGTCGGCTATAATCCCCATTCATTTTGCTGATGAGGAGCCCTCTCCCCATCGGCATAATGCACCCCCTCATTTATTATGTGCCGACATGGGTGCCCAATCCCCCATTGGCTACAGCATCCCCCCCAAAAAATCAATTAGGTGGCATGCTGGGAGCCCACCCCAGCATGCCAAATTCCCTGAAAAAGGAAAACCATCCTGCAATTTTTATTTTTTTATTTTTAACCCTGTGAAAGAAGAAAACGGTCCCTTGCAGTCACCCTACCCCCTCCTACAACCTGCACCCACCCACTGTGCACCCTGTCTCCCCACACACCCCTCACCCATACTTACCTCTGGAGCCTGGCAGGATGATCTTCGGTGGACCAGAAACATGTCTGCACTCTTCAAAGCTGACTGCGAACTGAGGAAATGCTGGTAAGCTGTATAATGGCATAAATAGGGTTTTTTCAACTTTGGTGCATATCTTGGCCATTTTTTGGAATTTGTGCACCTAATTTTCAACATGGGGTTATTGGGACCCTTCCTCATGAATTCAGTCACTGTCATGGTGTTATTTGGTCCCAAAAGGTGATTTTGCAGTCACTGCGCAGAATCACCTTTCGGGACTGAGTAACAAAATGACAGTGCCACTGTTCATGAGGGGGGCTCTCAAAAAACCTATGTTGCAAATTTGGTCAAAAAATCCAAAAAATGGCTGTTTAATGAGCGTGCATTGCGCTGTTTCCATGCACACTCGTAATTTCGTGAATTTGTAATATTTTCACTCCAGATTTTCAAAATTGGATTTTGCCACACCTCCTTATGAACAGTACAGCTGTCATTTTACATATCCTGGCCGAAATGTGTTTTTGCACGTCCAGCGCAGAATAGCATGATCGCTGTTCAAAATCAGTTTTCGGGACAGTTTGAGAAAATGACGGTGACACTATTAATGAGCAGAGGTCCTAAAATGCCTATGTTGAAAATTTTGTGCCGAAAGTCCATAAAATGACTGTGTTACAAGCGTGCATTGTGCTGTTTCCACGCACCCTTGTAACTTAGTAAATTTGCAATATTTTCATGCCAGATTTTCAACACTGGCATTTTTTCACACCTCCTTATCAACAGTACAGCTGTCATTTTTCACAGCCTGCCCAAAATGTGTTTCTGCACCTGCAGTGCACAAAGGCATGGTCACTGTAGGAAATCAACTTTTGGGACCGATTAACAAAATCACAGCACCACTGTTCATGAGGGGAGGTCCCAAAATGCCTATGTTAAAAATGTGGCTAAAAAATTCCTAAAAATAATTGGGTTACAGACATGTGTTTTGCACAGTTTCTATGCATGCTCATGACTTCAATTTTTCCTATTTTCACTCCAGATTTTCAGTGTTGCCATTTTCTTACACTTCCTCATGAACAATACAGATGTCATTTTCCACATCCTGCCCAAAATGTGTTTTCATCCCTGTGTGGCCAAATGGCATAGCTGCTGTGCAAAACCACCTTTCAGCTAACAAACTGATAGTGCCGCTTTTCATGAGGTGGGCTCACAAACAGCCCATGCTGAAAATTTGGAGTGAAAATACCAACACATGCCTATGGTGTTAGGGTTTTCAACTGTCACACCCAACCCTGTAGAGACTGACAGGTGTCAGGGGTGTGTCTTGGCATCATCGGCTGTAATGCTCATGCCATTCCACCCCAACCCCCACCGCCACCCTGCAGCCAGTGACAGGCATTGTGGTGTGCCTTGCACTATTCAGCCACAAAGTTCACCCCATTCTCTTATACTACACCCACCTTGGTGTATTTCTTTATGGAATAGGGTAAGTATAATGCCCAAAGACCCCAAAGCACACCATGACACTTGTCAGTGTTTACAGTGTAGGGTGAAGTACAATGGCATGAGCGCTATAGCTGATGACCCAAAAGCACACCCCAATGCCTGTTAATCTCTACAGAGTGGGGGTGGGAGTGGGGTTGGCAACATTTCAATACTTCACTACTATTCCTATTATGCATCTCTTAACTCTGGAACTACCAATGCCAATGCCAGTGAGACAACATTCGGCATTGCCAAATGCTTGTTTGCTTGTGTAATACCATGCTATGTATATCCCCTGTACCTCCTTTTTTGAAATGCAGCTCTCTCACACACTGATAATCCCTCTGTCTGTATTTTGAAAAACTGGATTTCAATTGTCGGGAATATATGCATCGGTATTATGATCGTGTTGGGAATACAGAGTCGGGCTTACGTCTGTCGGGATTTTGAGAGTCAGGCAATTGTACAGATCCTTTGAGGGGTAGTAGTTTTCAGCTCTGTAGTATTTTTAAGGGTTTGCATAAGCATAGTTGTAATTTATGCAATATCAGTAGTAGTAAGGTTCCCTGTAATGGACGGTTGTTCCATGTTCAGTTAAGAATTCAGAAAAGTTAGTTGTCAAATATACCAGTGAAATAAGGACTGCATAGGCGCAGGTGAGCAAGAGAAATGCCATAAAAGCAGGTCACAGTATTTAATTTTTTTTTTATTCTTCTTTCTCAGCCCAGGGAGTTTAGTTTGCCCAATAGATATGAGGAAAACAACAATTTGTTTTACCTTTTGCTCATAGATTCTTCGATGAGTAGAATATCAGGTGCTTCAATATGTAAAGAGAGTCATTTAGGACCGATGATGCAGCAGCTTTTCAGATTACTCAAATGTCTTCTGCCGGTAAAATGGGCGTTGTCGGTCAGTACACTGGGTCAAAAAGGCACCATTCAGTAGTTCTTGATCAAATTAATATGCACTCAACAAACAGGAGTTGGTAATATTTTTGATGAATTACAGGGATTTTTCTCTTGGTGGTGAAGCTCTCAGTATCTATGCAGCTACCCTGGTTGCCGGCTAGCTCCCCCCCATATAGTTTTTAAACTGTGGTGGAACTAGTTCCTGTGGGCTCCTGCCCAATTTAACCCCTGGAAATATTGCCTGACAAATAGTTATATTGTTGGAAGTCAAAGGTTATGGGCAATATGACTACTGGAAAGCAACATGTCATCCCAATTGGTCTATATTTTCCCACCACATACTGACACAAATCCAGTCAATATTGTTTTATTAAACTTTACCCAAGTTATGATGGCTAGAATGGGCAATAGCTGAAAAAAAAACTATTGCCCAGTTCTAATGATTTATTATCTAGTTCTAATGAACTATTACCTGGTTCGAACTAATGTTTCCTGGTTCTAATTAATTATTGGCTTGTTCTAGTAAACTATTTCCTTGTTCTAATGAACTATTTGCTGGTTCTAATAAACTATTGACTGTTTCTAATGAACTATTGTCTGGTTCTGTGTTGAGTACTGGACAATAGAACAAAAGCCTTGTGTATCATTTGACTGGCTCTGGTCCGATCAGAGACTAGGATTATTTTCTAGGGTTTAATAATTTTAGTTAGTTAAAATGTTTACTTGTTCAACAAAAAGATATTACACAGGTACATTGTGATAGTGTTGTACTATCATTTTACAAACATAATAACAGAAACAAGATCATACATGATAATCATAACAATATAAGGAATATAAGGATTAGCACACACATAAAAATAAATACAATATACTGTAGATGAGATTAAGTGTTAGGGACAGCGAAGTACTGCATAGGTCAGAGCCGATATGGCTGTGGAGGGCTTTGGGGATGTTTTTACCCATTATTTCTAATGAATTTGCAAAATGCAGATCTGTGGAGAGGCAGTTTCAATGTGGTCTTCCTTTTACACATTCTTACAATGTGTTTTCCTAGAATACGACTGTTGATTGCTATATATTTAGTCTGGATAGTTCACAGAAGAAATGGCATCTTATTTTCAGTGGGGTTGTACATCTACACAATATTATGATGCATTGTGTAAAATCAGAACACACTATAAACAATATTTTACATTTTGGGAGCTATATTAAGTGCCGGATCAACACACGAGCAGAAAGATGTATTGTACAAGAGGGTGTGCCATTCAGCACTGATACAACATTCAAAGACACTTCACCACGGGTACAGGGTGTGTACAGAGTGAAGCCCACCAGGATGAAGTGCAGCACTGCAGAATTCAGCAGTACAGATACTGCAGCAAACAATGCAATTTCAAAGGGAGTCAATTCCTTTTTCATGCAGTAACCTGTGACACTGCACGTCATCCTGGTGGGCTTCATCGTTCCTGTTAAAAATGCGGCTCTGGATGGGAGTCGCAGTGCAGGCGGCCAAGTCAGGTGCATCCAGTGTGACCCCGACCAAATACCTTCCAGGGGGAATGCGTGGCACATACCGGCATGCACCATAGCCTCCATGGGCAATATTCATCCCAGGAATGCAAATGAACTAATTGAGCATGCAGGGTGCAAAGGGGCCTTATGCATGCTCATTACCAGCCCATTTGCATGTTAGGACGGGGATGAATGCACTGGAGCAGCTATTACCCCCAAACCCCGACCCTGATTGCTCCCATGTGGGACAGTCCCTGAAGTCTCTGGTGGTATAGTGGCAACCCCCCACCCATTCCACCAGCCCCAATGTACCGGAGTCCAGGCTCTGTCGGTTCCATATTGTAGGGACCCCAATGTCATTCCTAATTGCATTTGAATACACCCACAGTCCATGTCCATAGTATAGTGGCCCTGCTCCACCACAACAGTGCACAGACAGCTCCCATCCTGCCCACCCAGCCCATCCCATTGTGATAACTGGATCTGTAATGGGATCATACCACTATATTGGTTGGTGGCAGAGCACTCTCAGTAGGATGCTGGAATGTGTTAAACAAAGGCATGAGTTGTGTGTGGGTGATAACACCCAGTGGCCATACTCCTCAGGAACTCACATGCGGATCCATCATCCCAGTGCCATTGCACTACTCAGTGTGGGTGATAGTCAATGCTGTATCCACTCACACAGGTCCCAAAACAGGGATGTTACAGCCAATCTCCCATTTGTTTGTATAATTGGGGAACTGCGGATGAACTATCTATAGCCTGAAGCATACACTGTAAATGGCATTACAGGATACCACACCCCATGGCACCCAGGATACTTCAGAAGTCTGGAGGGTGGCATGTTACACAGGAGAACAGGGAGAGTGTGAACTTGCAGCAGTGCATGACAGCAGGAAGATGCAGCATTGACAAGGCATGAATTGGAGGTATGTAAATTTCCTCTTCAGTTTGCCAGGGACATACACACAGCTGCATACACTGGTGGATCCGCAGCTGGCATGGTGCCCCAATGCATGGTACAGACAGTTGGATCATTCTAGAGTACAGGTCCCCAGCTCGTGTTCAGTGCAGTCAATGGCTGGCCATGGCAGGGTGTAGAGGGCAGTGCCAGTCTTTGCAATAGGTTGAATATAGGGGAGTGAGAGTGTCTGTGAACAGGGGCCATGGATGGGAGTCTTCTAGACTATGGATATGGAACGTGGTTTCCTCTGGTGCAATCAGGTCTGGGGGGGGCCTTACACTATGGAGCTCTACAGGGATGGAGTTGGCTAGATTGGGGAGGGAAAGGGGGTACCTCTAGTCTACCAGGGCGGCCAGGCTGCTGTGATCATGAGTACACATATGCAGCCAGCCTGTGGGTGGCTGGCCGGGTTAGGCCAGCTATTTGTGGCCTAACTGTGGGTCACAGTGCTTTGGACTGTGAGGGGCACATTCCCACTGAATATGCTGCAGCATGGTATATGCATGGGATTGCCCCCTCGACTTGAACGGCATACTTTTTGTGTGTGCCCTGGCCCATTCCCTTGCAGCCAGCTCATCCCACACGTTTGACTACCATGCTGTTGTACATTGTTGGAGTTGTGCAGCACATCTCCCTTTTCCACCGGGATGCGCTGCATATCTCCTTTGAATATGGGGGCTCTGGACTGGGTAGCCTGAATAAATACATTTTAAAAATGGTAAAATCATGACCCCACTGAAAACAAGATATTGCATCTAATCTGGAAAAGCTTGAGTAAATACAGTGCAAAAATGTATAAATGAACATCCCTGTGACAATGAGATGTAGCATGTCCCCTGCCCTATCCAGGATACAAAATACAGGATAAGAAATATTCAGTGATCCCAGATCCAAATAACCATTACTCCGTAAGAAGCCTTCATTTTCCCTGTGATTTTCCCCACAAAGGCAGAATCAAATCCCAGTATAAATCCCTGTAAATTTTTCCATAAGCCACTGGTTCCTTATTTATGACTTTGTTCTTTATTTATTATATCAGCAGCCTTTTATTAGGAAAAGAGCTCTGATTTGCTGCTCAGTATTAATATTATTTGTCACGATGGCCTTGGAATGATTTGGATTTATACGCTATACATAAGGCATAAGGGGGAACAATATAAAACAACAAATATCAAGCTCATTAGTTCATGAACTATACTCAAAATTAATAATCACAAGTCAGACAATCTTTCAAAAGATACTAGTAATACCTGTAAACAAATGTATTGCAAATAGAGAGATTTTATATATATATATATATATATATATACTGTATAGATAAAAGAGTAGAGGCAAAAACTCCATTTAATGCATTAGTTAGACTTCTTCCACAGTGACAAAGTGAGGAAATTAGGTGTTAGGGTTGAAAGCCCCCTTGGACCCACAGCCCACACCCCCAACCCGGCATCAGAGTGCGTTGGGGTTGCTGGCCCAACTCTCACCCCATCATATGTGTGAAGAAGCAGAGGTATAGGAGAATGGGGTGAGAGTTAGGACCGACAGCTCCAACGAGCACCCTGAAGCCAGTTGGGGGTGTGGGCAGGGGGTTCCAAGGGGGGCTGTCAACCCTAACACCAAATTTCCTCGCGTTTGTTGCTGTGGAACAAACCTAACTAATGCATTAAATGGATTTTTTTGCCTCTAATTTCCCTTCTTTTTGAGAAGTATAATGAGAAATAGTGAATGTAATGCGGCAGCGGGAGCACGGGGCCCCGCTACGTGATGTCTTGTCACATAGTGACACGCTGCCCACAAATGCAAATGATAATGCGCATGGTGACACAAAGTGAAACAGAAAGAAAAACAGTACTGTAGACAGAAATGGTTAAAATAATGCAAATGCAAGTGCAAATGGAAACGTGAAGGGTAATGCACATGGTGTCGTAGACAGGAACAGTAAGTGAAACGGTTACAGAACTGCAAGCAGAAGTGGTAAGGGTAACAGTAATGTAAGCGCATAGGCTAGTTTTCCCCAAAAGCTGCATAGAGAAAGACAGTGAGTACAAAGAATGTATGCATAATAATGGGTCTTGGAGCATAAAATGAGGAGTTGGAATAGTAAATTGCTTATTTCTCAGGAATCATACGATGTAGAAAAAAAATGTAAAAGTCACATGATTTATGACTTTCCTGGCTAGTTTTGTACTTAGCCCCTGCTAGGGGTCTAAGCATTTTTCTGACGAAAAGTCCGTATCTCACACCGTTTCCGAGATAAGGGCCCTGAAAGGCGTTGCGAACGCCGTAATGTTATCCTATGGGAAAAAAAAGAAATGTTCAGAGCACCATAACTTTGGTTCCCTGTAATATTTTTTCACCAAACCAATACAAGGCACATCTGTCAGATGCTGGCTTTCTTCTCTCCAAATTTCTGCCCAAAAGACCAAACCATTATTTTGCAGCAGGGCAGCAAAGGATTCCTGTAACGTGGAGGGTGCCTTAATGTTATCCTATGAGAAAAAGTGTCAATTTTGGAGTGCCAAAACTTTGCTGCCTTGAAATATTTTTTCACCAAAACACTAAAAGGCACATCTGTGAGATGTTGGCTGTGTTTCCTCCAAATTTCAGCCCAAAAGACCAAACCATTCTTTTGCAGCAGGGTGCCAAATAATTGCTGTCATTTTCACACAGCCTAGAAAAGTACTGTCGAACTTTGCAAAAGCTTTCGCAAATTCATTCAACACTGTCACAAGTGCGAAAGTATTTTGAAAAAGTACTTTTTCCAGAAATCTGAAAAACATATTTCTGGGGTGTTTTACCCCAAAATAAAGACATGCCTAGCATCCTCAGGTTCTGACTAGGTGAATACAAAAAGAATTAGGTTGCTAAAGGGTCTAGAATTTAAATGCCAAGCATTTTTCTGATGACCAACTGAAAACAAAATGGTGGATTTGTGACAGTAAAAGAGCCATCTGCGAAAGTAAAAACTGCATTTGCGACACTGTCGAACATTTTAACTTTTCCCATTGACTTACAATGTGGACTTGTTTTTTGAATAACTTTTGAACCATTTAATATTTTTTCACAAAATCTTCAAAAGGCACATCGGGGACCCCAGACGCCCGTTCCCTGAAGATTTCTGACGAGTCACGCAAACCATGCGACCTCTAGAGACAACCAAAACTTCCAAAAAAGCATAATTCCGCTGCCGTATATCTGAAATGTACGAACGTTGGCAGATCCCAAGAATTATAGTTCTTGATCGTGTAGTCCAAATTTCATGCAAATTCATTGAACAGTTCCAAAGTTATTAAGGTGAAAAACTTTAGGTTTAACATGTAAATGGCTCCTCTACCCTATCTATGGTAGCACTACCGTACTACCATAATATATATATAGATACAGATATAGATATAGATATAGATATAGATATAGATATAGATATAGATATAGATATAGATATAGATATACACACACACATATGCTATTCTTGCATCTTGAAGTTGTTAGTTTTCAGACAAATTCTCATAGACTTTTTTTCTGTCTGCTTGATGAATCCTTGAATGAGTTAAGGAAATATTATTATTTTATCAATGCCCTGATCCAGCAGCTCAGTAAATACACACTTAGTATATCATATTTTAAAATTACAAAAAACAGTCTTCTATTTGCAGTTGTTTGATCAGGAATTTTATAAATAGTATAAGTTCTTTATGTCATATCTGTGTTGGTCCAATTAAAGGTATCAGATCATTTGCTTCTGTATCACTCATGGTTTATCAGCAGTTAATTGATTAGATGAGATCTTCCTTGCCTAGAGTTTGACTGTTTCTCCACCCCTCCCTCAAACACACACATATACGCACACACACGCACACACACACACACACACACACACACACACACACACACAATCTGTCTCTCTGTCTGTCTCTCCTACTGTAAGAGACCTCAGTAGCTTTTATCTGTTATGTTTGGGAAGCAGGCCACAGTCCTTTTCTGTCAAAAATACATTTGTGTATTTAGTATGGGTAGTTCATTGAAGACCTGGCATTTTATCGGATAGGTCTTGAGAGATTAAAAACAGTATAAATTTTTACAGAATTTGCTGGCAAAGGGTAATATTTATGAGATATGAATCTTTTTTTGAAAGATACTCATCCCCAACTGAATAAGTAGCAAAAAATGTTTGCATGCTATTCATTTAAATGTGCAACCTGTTGCATTTCAAAGGGGGTAAACAAATCTCCAGTTTAACAGGCAACCGATATTTAACAAGCTGTTTCAGTTTCCTAATGACCATCATATGAGCATCTTGGAGTTATGTCTCCAACATTCTAAACAGAAAAAAGGGATGATTTATTTTATTTGTCATAGTGATTTGTAGATGTGGAAGAATACATTGAAATGTCCAAAAAATGAGTTCCATGAAACTCCATTTACAAGCTACAGATAGCAAAATGGCTGTAGTCTCCTCCCACAGCCATAAAAAGTAGCAGAGGACACAGGATGATTTCCTTTTGGGAAGTTTGGTTTAAATTGTTAGAATTTTAAATTGTCTTGCTGTCCTTATTTTGGAAAATAATTTTTAGGAAGTACACTAGTTTCAGCAGTAAATCTTAGCAAGCTGCATTAGTTGAGATGGTAATTCAAATTTCTGCAAGTACAGATTTCTAAAAACATTGTCTAACCACATGGACCAGATCTTCATTAGCACCCACACTACACAGATAGTTATCTTAGAATTCAATGCTGTCTTGACTAAACCTCCTACCAAGAATCCTAATACTGTCGGAATCCTCTGAATCAGTGCATTGTGAGGACAGAACTCCTCTCAGGATCAGTCGACTTTATATTTCTTCATTTGAAAAAAATTGTTTTTTAATGATGACAAAATAGAGTAAAATGTATTTCCTGATAATCTTCCCATATGCTTCTGCTCATCAAAGTCTGGTATCATATGGACATATGAAAATTGCCAGCAGAAGAATGCCAAGTAGCATATCAAATCTGCCTGTGTTGTAGAGTCCCTCATTACAACTAAGGGTTCTGTTGCCACTCTCTTTGCTCACCCCCTTGACCCTGACCTCCTTTGCCATATCCCACTCTCCTTAGAAGCCTCCCACCATCTCCAGTCAGAGCACCTCCTCAGGGAGTTCATTCCACCCTGCAACCATTCTCTCCATGAAGAAATGCATCCTGAACTCTCTCCTGAGCCTTGTTTCCTCCAGTTTAAGGCACTTCCCCCTTGTAGGTTTGCTTCCAGTGAGATTGGAGAGACCCTCTTTGTTCACCTTGTTGATGCCCTTCATGTTCTTAAAGGCCTCAATCATATCCTCCCTTTCCCTTCTCTCCTCCAGTGAGTACATGTTTGAGTCCTCCGTCATCTTCTCATATGTCCAGTTTGTTGACCTTTAACTACTTTAGTCAGACCCCTCTGGACCAACTCTATCAAGTTAATGTAATTTTTCAGGCAGGGACGCCAGACCTACACACTTGTGCTATGCGTAATTTTCAAATTACGGCAGAATGAAATTCTGTGGAATTTTACAAATTCCACTGACATTCCTCCTAATTTCACCACAAATAAAATGGCAAAATTCCATGGTAGAAAACAGTTGCAAAATTATTTTCCATGGAAAAAATACTGTTCCGTGGAATATTATTTCATAGATCTCAATATTTTCCACAGAAATTTTCTGTGGAAAAATCGCTTTTCCACAGAATAATATTCCGTGGATCACAGTAGGTGGAATTCTGCTGAAGAACCAGTGAAATTCTGGTGGAAATTCCAGTGGCAGAATGGCCATTCTGCACTAATTCTGCCAGTGGAATTCTGCATTCCGCACAGCAACACTACACTCTATATACTCCACGTGCGTCCACACCATTGATCTGTACAGTGGCAATATGACTTTAGCCCTCCTGCTAGTGATTCCTTTGGCAATCTAGCCCAGGATTTTATTGACTTTTGCTGCAGTCTTCGTGCAGTGTGAAGAGTGCTTCATGTCACTAGTGATAGTCACCCCCAGGTCTTCCCTAAAACCTGGGAGCCCTCCCCCACCACCACTCTTGACGTTTGGTTTTTAAGTGAGTTTGCAACTCATTGAGTGAGTTTATCCCCTGCCCCCAGATCCTCCAGTTTTCAGATCAAATTCCCATGGACCATAGAGTCAAAAGCCTTGCTGAAGTCCTACTAAATTATATCAATTGCCATGACCTTGTTCACCTTTTTTGTCACACAGTCAAAGAAATTGATCAGGTTTGATTAGCAGGATCTTCCAGCTATGAACTGATATGGTTCTCTGACGAACCCGATTTAATGTAAATGCCAGTATTACGTTCCTCATAAGACCAGTAGCGATCTCAGCTCAGGCCTTTGAAACCCTCCTTCACCTTTTTATGCTAGTATTGTGTTTTAAATAGCCCTGTTATTGCTCACTCAGACTTGGAGACACCTTGCCTAACATCTTGGTCTGCAACACCCCCTTTAAGCCAGTCTGCATTTCTTTTTAGCTCCACGAGCAGCCCCATCCCCTCTGACTTTCTTATTTAATTCTCCTCTGCTTTCTCCTTCCAGGTAGTCTGAGAGCCACAGCTGTGGTTCTCTGAAGATCCCGACCTGCCAGACTGCCACCCGCAGTCCAGGTCTGAAGCCACCAGCCCTTCTCAGAAAAATAGGTGTGGACTTGCCCTTAGGGACTGATTACATCCAGGAAGGGAGTCCAAGCTTCCAATTTTTGCTTTCTGTACATGAGGACAGTTGTCTCTGGGTTTAAATCCAGAGTCTTTTACTGCTGTGGCCCACTGGCTGCAGTCAGCCCCAGGAGCACTCCGATTGGCTCCATATAGCTCTGCACTGTTAATGTTTGATTATATTGTGCTAGATTATGTTTTCTGTTAAAACTGTCTTGTGTGTATTTATAGCTAAAGTATTCTGATTTAATGTAAATGCCTATATTGTGTTCCTCATAAGACCAGTAGCGATCTCAGCTCAGGCCTTTGAACCGCCCTTCACCTTTTTATGCTAGTATTGTATTTTAAATAGCCCTGTTATTGCTCACTCAGACTTGGAGGCACCTTGCCTAACATCTTGGTCTGCAACACCTCCCCCCAGTTTAAGCCAATCTGCATTTCTTTTTAGCTCCATGAGCAGCCCCACCCCCTCTGACTTTCTTATTTAATTCTCCTCTGCCTTCTCCTCCATGTAGTCTGAGAGCCACAGCCATGGTTCTCTGAAGATCCCGACCTGCCAGACTGCCATCCGCAGTCCAGGTCTGAAGCCACCAGCCTTTCTCAGAAAAATAGGTGTGGACTTGCCCTTAGGGACTGATTACATCCAGGAAGGGAGCCCTGGCTGCCAATTTTTTTGTCCACCCACCCATCCCAGTCCTAATGATATACACATAGACCCCACCCCAGCTTTCTAGATAACTCCTCTCTAGCCCCCCCATCCTTATTCCATTATGTGTGTCAAACCGTGGATCCTGTTCTGGTCCTTCTTCTATCTCATATCGCATGCCCAATATATGCCACCTCAAGCCTTTATTACTGTGGATACTAATCTGATCTGCTCTGTAACTAGTTCCTGTCCCTACTTGGATATATGCCTTTTCAACTCCCCAAGTCTTCAACACTATTTTCATATTACCTTTAACGCTGGTACACAAAATGAATTACCACCTCAGCTTATGACTTCCGCCAACATCATAGAGGTGTCACCTCTACAGATAGCAGTCAGAGTACTTGTCTCTGCCACCCTTAGTGGGAAGGGCAAAGAATGTCGGGGCATGCCCCCCCCAGGATGATGGCCCACAATGACATAAAGGGGTTACCAGTATGAAGCTTACTATTGCCACTCTAAGAAAACTTTTAATCCTTCTTCTCCTGTGCTCAGGAAATGTGGAGCTCAATCTGGGGCCACCAGCTGCAATCACATCGCCCTCTGACATTGCCGCACTGAAAGGCATGAGTTTCCTCCCCATTAATGTATGCAGTCTTCTCCATGATCCAGGCCTAGGTCCTTCATACTCGACCAGACATCCTAGTGGTTTCAGAAACCTGGCTTAGACCAGCCTCCTCCAACAGGGAAGTCAATATCCCTAACTATTTACTATTTAGAACAGACAGACACTCCAGGGTTGGAGGGGTTGCCATCTATGTCAAGGACAGGTATACAGCATCCTGTCTGAGTGCCTTATCTGTTGCAAATGCTTATGAATGTCTGTCTCTTCAAGTCACCATCTCGCACACTTCAACATTATGTATCATAGGGTGCTATATACCTCCTTCTGCCAATCTACAAGTGTTACCTCATCTGAGTAACATCATCGAACAACAATCCTCAGAAATAATTATTCTTGATGATCTTAATTTAGACTGACTATCTAAAACCGCCACTCCTCTCGTAGCTTTCTATGACACCCATGGATTATCGCAACTCATTGTCGAACCAACACGAGTAAATAAAAAGAACATGGATAACAGCTCCCTGCTAGATGTTATCCTAGTGAATAAACCACATCCCTTCTCCTTTGCTGGCACCTTCTTCAGTGATATCAGTGATCACTCATTTATTGCTTGCATAAGATCAAGCGACAAACCTATTACTTCACCGAAGTTTGCTGCCAAGAGATCTAGATGGAACTTTGATCTCACTGCCTACATAAATGAACTGAAACACTCCTTGTATTGGCAAGAGTTCTAGTTGGCAAAAAACATGCAATCAGTATTCGACATATTAAGCAAAATTGTCCTAGATGTCCTAAATAAATATGCCCCTATAGTTAAGGTGAGAATAGCAAAAAATGCATGTAGATGGTTCACACCATTATTAAAATCTGAATTAACTGAAAGAGATAACCTATGGAAAAAAGCATGCAAAACCCAGTCTGCTGTGGACTGGTGCAAGTTCAAAAGGGCATGAAACTCATGTACTAGAATGGTTAGAGATACAAAAGCTGCATACTATCATTCTGAATTTCTCTCTGCCTCCAAAAATCCTACAAAATTTTGGAAAACCGTCAAGGACTTGTCTGGTCACACGTCCGGTGGCTCACTACCTGATGAAATCTCCTTAAACAATAACACCATTAGAGTCAGACTGGAAGTTCTGGATGCCTTCAATAATCACTTTGTGACTGCAGGCTTAGCCTTCGACAATTCCCCTGTGAATTTGATAAGCTCCCAGGTGGGTAATCAAGGTCCAGATCCTAACGTCACCGATTCAGTCTTTTCGTTGCGTCCTACTACGCTGAAAGAAGCTGAAGACCTATTGACAAAGCTGGATGTAAAAAAAAGTGCTGGTGCTGATATCCTCGACCCATATTTCTTGAAGGTGGCCATCCATGTGTTAGCGGTGCCCATAACCCATTTATTTAACCTATCATTAACTCAAGTATCCATTCCTTCAATATGGAAAACAGCGCACATCATACCCCGGTTCAAGTCCGGAAATCCCTGTGATCTAAATAATTACAGACCAATTTCAATTCTCCCAGTCTTGTCAAAATTACTGGAAAAAATCATAAGTAACCAGCTGAGGCAGTATCTAGAAGCTAACAACCTGCTTAATCCAGTTCAATCCGGATTTAGAGCTAAACATGGCACCATCACAGCACTTGCGAAAGTGACTAATGACTGGCAGAGAGAGCTAGACAACAGGAATTACACCTGTGCCATATTCTGGGACCTGAACAAGGCCTTCGACACTGTCAACCATTCTCTGCTACTCTCTTCCCTGACCTCATTAGGTGCTGACCCATTATCTTTACAGTGGTTCAACAACTACCTCTCTGATCGTTTCCAGCAGGTGAAAGCGGAAGGAAATCTCTCAACTCTCAAACCTCTCCTAAGAGGTGATCCCCAGGGTTCTATGTTAGGACCGATCTTATTTGCAATATACATCAACAATATTGATGAAAGCATAACTGAGACCAACATTCATCTGTTTGCAGATGACATAGTTCTTTACAGAAGCCGCCTGTCATTACAATCTGCATGTAAAGACCTTCAATCTGAGTTCAACCTGCTGCAAACCAACTCCTAAACAAAAAACTATTACTTAACGCCAAGAAAACAAAAGCAATGCTCTTTTCTCCCTCTGCCCAAATGGTAAATTCAGCCCTATCAGATCCTGTGCTGCAGATTACTACAATTCTTGCTGAGAAGTTGGAATTTGTCCCTAAATTCAAATGCCTGGGAGTATGGCTGGACCATAGGCTCTCCTTTATAGAGCACGTTGAAGAATTACTCAAAAAATTGCAACAGAGACTTGGCCTGTTCTTTAGGATAGCCTGCTTCTTAACTAGAGATGCCAAACTACAACTGGTACAATTAACCTTTCTATCCTTGATAGATTATGCTGACATCTTCTACAGTCACTGTCCCATTTCCTACCTCACCAAACTTGATACATTATATCATAGAACTTTGAGGTTCATCACAGGCCTGCCTTATTCCACTCACCACTGCTCCCTATATCAATCAGTGGGGTGGAGTTCTCTTCATTTGAGGCATGATAAAAATGCAGCCTTATGGACCCTGAGAGCCATCTCCAAAAAACTGCCCCAATACATTACAGACTGTCTTCCTATAAAACCAATAGGCAATTAAGCCCTGAGAAGTTGCAAATCTCTCCTACTGATGGTTCTCAAAGTTAACTCTTGCTTTGTCAGGGTTGCTGTAAGCTTTACACTGTCCTCCTTGTGGAATAAATTGCAAAGGAAAACTGAAACTGAGGTCGCCCATTGGCATCTCATCTTTCAAGCTGTTACATTCACACCTCAGAAATGATCAGTGCAATTGTTTCCCATGACCATGAATTGTCATCATGCTAACCTGTACCATTTAACCATGAGCAAATTACTTCTAGTGCTTGTCTCTTCCTTGGCCCTGATCTGTCATCATGCTTTCATGTAACACCATGATGCCTCTGTCCTCCCTTTGATACTGATCTATCTTCCCGCTTTCTCCAGCCTTCTTTTCACAACTCTATACTGCACTCATCTACAATATACATGCAGTTATACTATAAAAGTCCTAACTCCCCCTTCCCTCCCCCCATAGGGCCCCATCACTGCATCAGTTCTACCGACCTATCCTTGGGACTTCAGTTCTCACAATGTTTATCCTTTGCTTACATATTACATACCCCTCCTGGTACCCCATCTGCCATTAGTTGGTGGTTCTCCAAGCCATTTTCATGGCTAGTACTAGTGACTGCCCCAGTAAATGAACTAACTGGTACTTCAATACAGAGAACATGGTTTATATACAGTTGCATGGTTCAATGGTGGACCTGCCCCCTTGTGTTTGAATCCTCCTGTGTTATGGCTTGCCTTGTCTTCCTTTTATTATTTGACTCCCCTATTACTGCACCACTGTATTTGTGTTTATAGACTTATTTACATGTATTTATATGTTTTTATGATGGATGTTACCTGACCCTGTTCTAACCAGGTCCATCTTGTAAAAGAGCTCTGCTCAATGATGTTTGCCTGCATAAATAAAGATTTTGATTGATTGATTGATTGATTGGTATCTCATCCTGGAGATTGTTTTCCTCTAGGAACCCTACCATCCTTTCCTTAAGGATTACCACCATGAGCTTACCCATGATCAAGGTCAGGCTGACAGGCCTGTAGTTGTCTGGGTCATATCTGGGTCCATTCTCATGAAGCTGCATCATGTGGACCATTTTCCAAACCAGTGGCACTACCCCTGAATCCACTAAACCATTAAACAGGTCATCAGGGGGCCTGCTAGTTCTGCCACATTTCCCTTAGCACCCTGGGATGGATGCCATCAGGGATTGGGGATATATCAACCTTGAGGGTCAATAATTCTTTCTTCACCCTGTCCTCACTGATCTTTTCACCTGAGCACCCCTACCCCCTTCCTCCTACCTTGTAGTACCAGACCATCCCTATCTTTTGTAAATAGTGTGATTGTGAGAGGTTCATAACTACTGTGCAAAGGGTACTGTGCACGATGCTGTAACTGGGGGACATACTTTAATTCATTGAGAGCTTTTGGATTTATGAATTAGGTTTTGTGAATTAGGAAAGACACAAGAACCAAGGCCTCTGGGAAAAATCCTATATAGGGTATGTTAACAAAATAAATTTTAAGGAGTAAAGAAGGTGTAAAAAGAACAAGCAGACAGGATAGAAAGAGGGGAGTGGTGCAGTGTAGTGTAGTGCCTGTGGGGCAGTAGTCTTCCAGGGCACCTTTTGGAGGCTGCACTGCTGCCCTATATACATGCACCTCTCTGGGTTGAGGGAAGAAGTTACTAGACTCAGGGCCAAGCTGGCTTGGTTTGGATGACCTTCTTCCCCACCCAGGGACCAACTAGTCCACAACTGCTACCTCAGAGGTTGCCCAGTAGGAGAAGTGTCTGGACAACAGTAGGATCAGGGAGGAATAGGGTGGTGAAGTGTAGGCACATCCCAAAACTGGTTCCACTACAGAACTCCTATGCCACTCTGTCAGAGCAGGAATGTCTCACTGAGGCACCAACAGTGGTGGCAAGAGGGGATGTGGGGGTTCTCCCCAGTGGAGACCCCAGAGGAGAAGGAAGTGAATCCTGATGGGTGACTCCATTGTTAGAGGGATAGAGCTGGAAGCAAGTAGTGAGGAAGACAGGGAGGTTTGGTGCCTTCCCAGTGCCATGGCACACAGGGATGGAAAGAAGATCTAAAGGATCACTTGAGCAGCAGGAAGGGAGGCAGAGCAGGACATCATTGTCCATCTGGGGACAAATGACCTGGCTAAGGATGAGCCAGCCATAGTGCAGGAAGTGTTTAAGGAGTTGGAGAGGGGTCTTAGGCAGGTAGCACAATTGGTGACCTTCTCAGAAGTGTTACCCATCTATGACAAGGTTGAATGACAGGATTCTACACACCAGGATCTTTTACACCTCATTGAGTAAGTGGTGCGGAGAGGGAGGTTTCAGGTTCATTGGGGCCTGGAGCCCTAACTGGAGGGATAGAGCCTATACAGGGGAGATGCCTGCATCCATCCAAGGAGAGGGGCTGCAGTTATCAGTGAAAATATTAAGTGCAACATTGGCAAGCATTCAAACTAGCTGAGGGGGAGGTGGAATAAGACTGGAAGACAGAAACTGTCCTCCTCAAAAGTTCCCAAGGCTAACTATGGAATTCTGGAGGGCAAAAAACCCCAAAAGGAATCAAATGAAAATGTAATCCAATCTGAAGTTGAGAAAAGGGGTGGGCATGATAAAGAAGGGAAAAAATGAGAGAAAGTGATAACACTAGCTTGAAAGCCATGTGTGCCAATGTTCGCAGTCTGAGCAGCAAATTTACAGACTTAGAGGCCACCATGGCAGAAGCTGACCTGGACATAGTAGCCATTACAGAAAACTGGTTCAATGGAAACCAGAACTGGGATATGACCATTCCAGGACATAATCTGTTTAGAATAGACAGGGTAGAAAGAAAAGGTGGTGGAGTGGATCTTTATGTAAAAACAACATAAAAGCTACAGAAATACAATGGGGGGGGTTTGAAAAAAAGCTGTGGGACATCCTGGAAAAGAGGAAAAGGACAGTTCTTTGCATAGGGGTGGTTTACAGGCCTCCATCACAGGGGGGAGAAATGGATAAGGAAGTGTTGGCAGCAATCCATAAGATGGCTCAGAAGGGAGAGTGTTAATAGTGGGAGACATCAATCTGCTGGACATAGACTGGAGCCTCCCCACTGCAGCAATGACCAAGAGTACAGACATCCTGAACTACCTACAGGAGGTGTTCCTCCCTTAACTGGTTAAGGAACCCACTTCTGAGGGGGCATTGCTGAACCTAGTACTGACAAAAAGGGACAACATTGATGATGTCACAGTGGGAGACCACCTGGGGACCAGTGATCCCCAGGCAGTGTGTTTTAATGTAAAAACAGGGCCAGAATCAAACCACATGAGGATGGGAGTCCTGGACTTCAAGAGGGTTGATTTTTAAAAAATTGGGAGAATGCCTCAGGTGTATTACTCTGAAGTTCGGGTTCCCCAGCAGTTCCCCATAGTCTCCCAGTCTCCCCAATTTGCCCCAGCAAAGGTGCTGCAGTAGTTACATGGCAGGGTGGGGGCTTTAGGTAATGCAGGAACCCCTAAAAGGATGTAGTTTAAACATTTTTCTTCTCCTTTTGGTGCAGCCTGCCCAGCACTAGCACAAGCATGTGTCATCCTTTTTTAGCTCGTGCCGGGCAGCTCCTTGCCTCCCTGGTCGCTACAGATTAGTATCCTGAACACCAGGAAGGGTTCCAGTGGCCTGTAATGGCCATTTTTTAAAAAAAGTCAGGGGATGTTTGGTGATCGGCGGCAGCAGTGATCGGGGAAGTGCTCTCAGCACCTTGTCTAAGAGAAAAAAAGAAGAAGAAAGTTTTGCAGCCAAAAGGGAGAGAGGGGATGCAGGGAGGTAATGGTAAGGGTAAATAGTACCTGCATCCTCCTCTTGTCCCTGTAGTATCTGACAGGTCTTCCGAGGCAGTTGTGACACTTCCCCAGTGTTCCATGGAGTCCCCAGACAGTAGCAGTCAACCACAAATTGGGCTCAGTTCAGCCCCATTTTATTTGTTTTTAAAATAAAAGTAAAGTCTCGATCCCTTGATGGTGGCACCCACAAGCGGGGCCACATATTTAAGGAGTCAACGTCGGCTGGAAGGAGTGTCGGGCACGTCAAGGTCCCATAGACTTCCGGTCCAGTTCCTGTCTCTGCCACAAGTCTCTCCCACTGCAACAATGCCTTCCAGTCTCCCGATCCAATGGCCTTCACCCAGGCTGGGGCCGTGAGTCAGCAGTAGCACCAACGGCTGGGTGCTGACTGCCTGAAGTTTTTTTTTTAAGGAAAAATCTAATTGTTTGCATACATAAGGCTCCAGGAGGACAGCTGAGCACCATGGAGGGAGCTGGTCAGAAAGGGCCCAATTAAAATAAATTAATATTCGGGTGCAGTGAAGCCCATAGGAGGGGCCAGGGCCTAGAAATCCTTAGAAAGGTTTATAAATATTGATGATGGGTGGAGCCAGAGGAAAGTGATAGAAAGGCCCTGCTTAGGCCTGGAGAAAGGAATTTAAAGGGGCAACAAGGCCAAAAAGGGAGCTTTAAAGGGGCAGTCAAGCCCAAGGTAATGAAAGGGGTATACAGGCCTGTAGAGTAAAAGCGCAACCAGGCCCAAGTTAGTCAAAAGGAGGTCCAGCAGAGAAAGCCCCAGAATAATTTAAAAGGGACATTGTTAGGCCCAGAAAAGTTTAAAGGGCAACATCAAGGCCCTGTGTATTTGTTATTCTTATTTATTTATTTTATTCAGTTCATCATTAATACCGTTGAGTCAGAGACTCATTTTCAAAGGTTCCAAGTCCAGACAAACAATTCAGATATAGCAGTGATTGCAGGGTATACATCATGAAAACAAACACAATGTCATATGAGGTTCCAGGCTTGAGAGTTCCAATATAGCTAACATGATACTTAAGTAGGCATTGATGGAGGAGAAAAGACAAAGTGCATTTGTATATTAGTAGTGAGGTAAAAGCTAACCATAGTAGGATAACATGTCAGCATTGCAACAAGCTGTTGGGCTGAAAGTAGAGTGGAATAAAGCAACCTGAGAGGTATTGTCATTATAGGGGGGTTGAGGTTGGGGGAAAAGAGGAGGGGTAGGATGGGGGAGGGTGTGGGCTGTTACACAAAAATCTGCAACAGAGTAAACACACCAGGTGGGGTTGAAGGAATGACGGGGGATCTAAAATTGTCATGAGTTTGGCAGCTAAGATTCAACATAAAAAAGTGCAAAATCATGCACTTAGGGCATAAAAACCCTGGGGCAAAGTACCAACCCAGGAAGGGGGAGTATTAACAGTCACAAAACAGTAAAGCAACCTGAGGGTCATCATTTCTGATGACCTGTAGGTGGCTAAACAGTGTCGTAAGGCAGTGTGAAAGGCTAGTGGAATGCTGTGATGCATAGGGTGGAGTATTACCAGCAGAAAGAGGGAAGTAATAATTCCCCTGAGTAGATGACTGATGAGATCCCACCTCAAGTACTGTGTACAGTTCTGGAGGCTCCATTTCCATAAGGACATAGATAGTGTGGAGGCGTTGCAAAGGAAGACAACCAAAATGATGTAGGGCCTGCATCAGAAGCTCTACAAATAAAGAAAGGCTTAAGGATTTAAATATGTACTCCCTAGACGACAGGAGGGAATGGGGGAATATCATAGAGGCATTCAAATATCTCACAGGAATAAACAAGAAACAGGAAGGGAGCATTTTCTAAAGAAAAAGATGCTCAAGGACAAGGGGTCACAATATGAAGCTGGGGTTGGGGAGGCTCAGAGGAAACTTGAGGAAGTACTTCTTTATGGAGAGGGTGGTGGAAGCTTGGAAGACTCCCAGCGTAAGTGGTGGGAACAAGAACAGTCAAATGACTTAAGAATCCATGGGACAGACACAAGGGAATCTTAGAAACAAGAGAGGGTGTGTAAGCTGTAGTCCCAAGTAGGGTTTCCAGTGGCACTATATTCTAGGTAGGAAATTTAGAGCAGACTAGGTTGGTCAAGTGGTTCTTATCTGCTGATAGCTTCTAGGTTTCTATGTTATGGTAGAGCAGAAGTATTCATTCAATTCCTCGGAATTATCCTCACTATCTTCTACCCACCCCTATCCTTTCTTTAGCCACTCAATATCATCTTTCTAGTCCCTTTTCTCTCTAATGTACTGCAAAAAGGCTTTTTCCCCTTTTTAATCACTTCCACTAACTGTAATTCCTTCCTGGCCTTGGCCAGCCAGACTGCTGTCCCTACCTCTTTGGCTTTTCTATGGTACTTCTCCCTGTCTTCATCCTTCTGAGTCCTCTGGAATGTCCTGTAAGTGGTCCTTTTATCCCACTCTGCCTAGGCTACCTCTCTGCTAAACCAACTGGGTGTTTTGACCCTAAAGTGGCCTCCCAATCTGAAACACCCATTTGGGGCTGCTGCTGCTGCTATCTCTTCTTTGATGATAGACCACTTCTGATTCAACATCATCCCTTCCCATAGGCTAGCTATCTGTGCACTTAGCAGATCCCCGTCCACTCTTTTGAAGTCTAGGACCTTGGTCTTGGAGTTTCTCTTCTCCCTCCCCATATCCAACCTTAACCACACCATATGGTGGTCACTCCCTCTCAAGGGCTTCTCATCCTGGATGTCCTGAACATGGTCCTCATTTGTCAGTATTAGATCATGTATTATTCCTTCTCTGGTGAGTTATGTGACACCTTGACTCTGCACCGCATCCAGGATTAACTGACTTCTGGAGCAGGTTGTGGGAATCTTCCAATCCACCTTAGGCAGACTGAAGTCCTCCACAATCACCAACTCTCCCTTGTCAGAAGCTTCCCTGATTAAGATACCCAACTCCCTATCCCTTTCCTCCTCCTAGTTAGGTGGTCTGTAAACCCTCCAATGCTTTACATTCTTTACCCTAGAGGATGCAACTGCACTCACAGTATCTCTGCCATTCCCATCTCCACCTCCTCTCACATACAGGTTATTCTCTCCCTCAAATATATCACAACCCCACCTTCCCACCTCCCCTTTCCCATCTGTGCAACTTATACTCAGGTATAGAATGGTCCCCATCATGGTTTGGTGTAGCCCAAGTTTCTGTGAATGCTCTTATGATCACCTTTTTCTCCACCAACATCACCTGCTGCTCATTTATTTTGTTATCAAGGCTTCTTGGATTTAGGGGCACCACCCTCCACCATGACTACATGCCTCTCCTCTCCATAGCATGGTTGTCCTCCCTCATGCCTGAAGGTGGGCAAAAGTTGTTTTTTCTGCCATAGCAGAAATTCTGCATTTTTTAAACTTTTGTGGAAGTTTTCGAACTATTGTCTGCAGCGGACTGGAAAACTTCCAAAGGAGTGGGGCAAAATTTCAACCTGTTTTGATCACGTAAATGTGGAAGAAAGAAAAAAAAAGTAACCCGTGGTGTAAAGTGCTGCCCCCCTCAAGCCATGCCTGAAATAAAAATAATACATCCTTGGTGACTAGTGGTCCCTCCCCCACCCAATCACCAACCCCATATTTAAAAAGAATACCTCTGTAATTCATGGTGGATAGCAGTTCCTTCCCCCACCTGATCACCCACCAACCAGTCCAGGACATCATGCATTTCCAGTTAACCCCCCCATCCCAATTCGCTGCCGCAAAATTAAAAAAAAAATTCTCCCTGGTGGTCTAGTGACCCTCCCTCTCTATCCCCAATCTGTGAATTAAGTTTCTTCCCTGGTGGTCTAGTGTACCCCCCACCCCTGCAGGCAAGGTCACCCCGCTCCCCCATCCCAAACCCCAGTGAATGACCAGCATAGTCCTCCTCTCTCCACCATGGCCGGCAGGCCACTGAGCTATCAATGAATAAGAGCATGCCTGCCATGGAGGAGAGCTGTGCCAGTCACCCACTCTTATCTGGGATGGAGGGGGATTGGGGTGGCGGGACACTGCCTGAGAGGGGTTGGGGGATACACTAGACCACCTAGTAAGAAACATTTAATTCATAGAACATAGAAACATAGAATTTGACAGGAGATAAGGACCGCTTGGCCCACCCAGTCTGCCCATTTCCCTACCTAATGGATAAGCTACAGATCCTAGTTAACCAACAGCCTACTTCTTCCTAACCCCATCCCCCAGAATTGCCTTATGACCTTCCCATGCATTCTTGAATTCCACCATTGTTTTTGACTCAACAATCTCCTCCAAAAGGCCGTTCCATGCATCCACAACTGTCTCTGTGAAAAAATACTTTCTTACATTACCTGTGAGCTGTCCCCCATCTTCAAATTGAGCCCCCTTGTTCTTGCACACCTCTTTTTCTGAAAGATGCTACCCTCTTGGACTTTGTTGATTCCCTTGAGGTACTTGAAAGTTTCTAACTTGTTCCCCCCCCTCCTTTCCTCAAGGCTATACATATTAAGCTCCTTAAGTCTCTCTTCATATGTCTTCTGGTGCAGACTCTGCACCATTTTAGTTGCCCTCCTCTGGACTGCCTCCATTTCGTTTATGTCTTTGTGGAGATTGGGTCTCCAGAACTACATGAAGTACTCTAGATGGGGTCTCACCAGCTATCTGTACAGAGGGATAACAACTTCCTGTTTTCTACTGGTGATGCCTCTCCCTATGCATCCCAGTATCCCCCCAGCCCTCCTTTCTGCCCTCTCACATTGCTTGCCCACCTTTAGGTCATCTGATATGACTACCCCCAGGTCCCTTTCCATTTTTGTTGTTGTCAGTATCTTACCCCCCACTGTGTACTCTTCCCCTGGGTTTTTGTTTCCCAGGTGCATTACCTTGCACTTCTTAGCATTGAATCTAAGCTGCCATACATTTGACCATTCCTCCAACTAGAGATGCAGTGAATTTAAATTTTGCCAGCGAAGTGAACATGAAGTGGGCACTTCGCATTGTCACTCCACTTTGCAGAGTGGCCAGCATGAAATGCCTACTTTGCCTTGTTATTATTACTTTGCGTTGTCATTCAGCCTTAACGCAAAGTAAGTCAGTGTGACAACAATATTGGCAGCCCCCACACACACAGTCACTAGAATTAATGTGCATCCCCAAAACGCTACTGTCGTCTTGTCTCCAGATAATTCCCCAGTGCTGATGAAGTGAAATGAGAGTGTAACAAGAAATGCAGTCTCCCAGAATTAATGGCACACTCAGTCATCCAGGCAATGGTCAGACAAAGTCACCAGAATTAATGTTCATCCCCAAAATGCTACTGTCTTGAGTCCAGAAAATTCCCCAGTGCTGACAAAGTGAAATGAGAGTGTAACAAGACATGCAAAGTCTCCCATCTTAGAGATGCAGTGAATTTAAATTCCACCGGTGAAGTGCCCGCGAAGTGGGCACTTTGCATTGTCACTACGCTATGCAGAAGTGGCCAGTATGAAATGCCCACTTTGCCTTGTTATTGTGATTGTGACTTCTTGTTGTCATTCTGCCTTAACCTGAAGTAAGGAGGAGTGACAAAAATATTGGCAGCCTCCGGGCCCCCACACATCACATGGCTTACAGTACTGTAACTCACATGCTGTACAGGAACATGAATGCCTATGGCTGTAGTTCACCAATGACAATGACCTGTATCACAAAACTCTCCAATTTGAAAACTCGTAATCAATGAGTACAGTGATGAAGTCTAGAGAGATACTACAAAACAGGATTACATGATGCAAGTAACTAATAAAACAAGCATTTGTCATTGGCAGTGCAGGAGTTAGAGAGGTACAGCGTAGGAGTGGCAGTCAAGTATTGAACTGATGCCAACCCACCCCCACCCTACAGAGAGTGAGAGGCATTAGGGTGTCCCTGTGTGTGTTTGTGAGTGCAGTGCAGGAAAACATGCTGGGCAGGATGTGAAAAATGACAGCTGCACAGTTCATAAGGAGGTGCAATTAATTGGCAGTGCTGAAAATGGGGCATACAAATATACGAAATTTGCGGAGTTACATGGGTGCATGGGAAATGTGCAAGGCACGCTTGCAGCTCTGCCAGTTTGTGAATTTTCGGCACCAAATTTTCAACATAGGCATTTTAGCACCTCTGCTCATGTACAGTGTCACTGACATTTCCTCAAAGTGTCCCAAGAAGTGATTTCACACAGCGGCCAAGCTATTCTGCGCTGGAAGTGTGGAAACACATTTTGGGCAGGATATGTGAAGTGACAGCTGTATTGTTCGTCAAGAGGTGTGTAAAAATGGCAATGGTGAAAATCCAGAGTGAAAATATCACAAATGCACGACGGTACGAGCATGCGTGCAATCTGCCAATGCAGGCTCGCAACACAGTCATTTTATGGAGTATCAGCTCCAAATTTTCAACATAGGCATTCTAGGAGCTCTGCTCATGAACTATGTCACTGTCATTTCCATAATCTGGCCCAAACACTGATTTCCCACAGCGACTGCGCAATTGTGCGCCAGAAGTGCGGAAACACATTTCGGGCAGGATGTAGAAAATGACAGCTATACTGTTCACAAGGAGGTTCACAAAAATGCCAATGCTGAAAATGCAGTGTTAAAATATTGTAAATGCGTGACGTTACAAGCCTGCGTAGCAACTGCGCAATGCACGCTCGTTAAACAGGCATTTGTTGGATTTTTTTCACCAAATTTGGAACATAGGGTTTTTGAGAGGCCACCTCATGAACACTGGCACTGTCATTTCATTAATGGGACCCAAAAGGTGATTTCACGCAGTGACTACGAAATCACCTTCTGAAGCTGATTAACGCCATAACAGTGACAGAATTCATGAAGAGGGGCCCCAAAAACCCCATGTTGAAAATTTGGTGCCAAGATTCCAAGAAATGCCTGAGATATGCAGCAAAGTTGAAAAAACCCTATTTATTGCATTACACAGCTTACCGGCATTTCCTCAGTTCACGGTCGGCTTTGAAGAGTGCAGATGTGTTCCCGGTCCACGGAAGATCATCGCGCAGGAGTCCGGAGGAGTATGGGGTGAGGGGGGGTGAGGGGAGGCAAGGTGCACAGTGGGTGGGTGCGGGTGGAGGGAGGGGGCATCTAGACTACAAGGGACGGTTTTTGTTTTGCAGGTGGGAAAAAAAAGAAAAAGGAAAACCGTTGCGGGACAGTTTTTGCATTACAGGACATTTGGAACGCTGGGGCTCCCAGCCGCCACCCAAGTGGGTTTTGGAGGCAGTTGCCGACGGGGATTGGGCAATCTTTATCGGCACACAACAACGGGGGGTAATGCTGCCGGGATTGGGCACCCATGCCAGCAAAGAAAGAAAGGGGGAGCGTGAGCCAAGGGGATTGGGCACCCCTGGCATTCAACAGTTGAGGGGCGAATGCTGATGGGGAGGGCTCTCCGTCGGGCGGTAAAGAAAGCGAGGGGTGCGAGCCGAGGATTGGGCACCTCCAGCATTCCACATTTGCAGGGGATGCCGACAGGGAGTGGGCTCCCCTGTCAGCACACAAACACAGGAGGGGTTGCTGATAGGGGGATTGGGCACCCCCGATGTCGGAAAACGTGAGGCGGCCTCCCGCTCACTGACCATGATCATAATGGCGGCGAGCACGGCAAGCAAAGGACCACCGTGTATGACGAGCTTTGCTCGGATTGCAGCGGACCTTTGCTTTGATGTGCTAGCCCCTTTATGAATGCATGGTGTGTCGGTGGCATGCAGGCTGATTGGGGAATGAGGGGCGCCCCCAACTGATGCATGCCCTGTATTCGCCCAAGAATAGCTGCGCCCCCAAGACCCGCACTGTCACAAGATGTTTCTTGCGCATGCGCACAAGCCAACATAAAAATAAATTTTGTGATTCGTGATGTGATCGTGAATCAGGTGCACCGCACCAGTACTCTGAAGGGAAGCTAAAGAAACAACTGTGACTTAAGTAACAGATGGAGATTGCACCCTAAAGAGATTCAAATGCACTGACAGATTAAGATTGTGCTGTGCACTAAAGAGATGCATATGCGAAGGCACAACACCACCACCTAACCAATGCTCACCATCAGAAATCCAAATTTGGAAAAGAATACCTTTTGACAGTTGAGGGGGTAGTGCACTGCAGTAACAGTCCACTACTGCCAGTAAACATACCACAAGCAGCACAAAAAATTCATGCAGGTGCAGTGGATAGCAGGTTCACACTGCTACAATTACTTTGTGGCATAATAACCGGTATCTGATTTAATGGCACGCAAATCAAATCGAATCAAATCAACTTTATTTTTATAGCATCTTTCAAAATCAAGGAACTGTACATAAAATCAGATATAAATACAATTTAAAACAAGAGAATAAAACAAATTAACCATAATTAGGGAAGGCCATATTAAATAAATACTTTTTTAGCTCAGCTTTGAAACTATTGACAGTCAGGCATTCTCTTAACAGATGAAGTAGAGAATTCCACAGGGTTGGAGCTGAGAAAGAAAAAGCGTGGGCACCAGATGTTTTTAGTCGCACCCTAGGAATCTCTAGCAATCCCTCATCGGCGGATCGGAGAGGACGGAGGGGGCAGTAGGGTACCAAGAGGTCTTCCAGTTAACCAGGACCCTGATCATGTAAGGCTTTAAAGGTTAGCAAGCCAACCTTAAAGGTGATCCGCTACTGAATAGGCAGCCAGTGCAGTTCGTGGAGCACAGGAGTAATATGACTGGACCTAGAATTGCCAGTCAAAAGCCTGGCTGTCGCATTCTGCACCAACTGCAAGCGCCAGATATCAACCCCTGGAAGTCCTAGGTAGAGGGAATCGCAGCAATCCATGTGGGTAGTGATGAAGACATGGACCAATGTTGGAAGATCATCCGGAGGAACCAAGTGTTTCACACGGGCGATATTCCTCAGATGGTAAAAAGAGGATTTGATGACAGCCAACACCTGAGATTTTAGTGTCAGACCATCATCAAAATTAAATGCCAAGGTTACGTACTCGGTCTGAGGTAGTGAGCTGTATGCCATCGATCAAGAGACCAGATGCCTGTCTAGCCCCCAAACCCACCCACGGATGGCCAGGGTCCACCACCAACACTTCAGTCTTGTCTGGATTCAGTCTCAGCCAGCTAGTATTCATCCAGGTTCTGATCTCGGTAAGGCAGTTATTTAGAACAGAGACTGCATAATTTTGTCCAGGCAGAAAGGACATACACAGTTGAGTATCATCTGCATAGCAGTGAAAACTCACACTGTATCACTTGATGATATCTTCCAATGGCAGCATGTACACTGCAAACAACATGGGGGCTAAAATGGAGCCCTGTGGCACCCTGCAGGGCAGGGAGTAAGTGCCAGAGGAATAGACTCCAGTGGCAACTCTCTGAGACCTGTCCACGAGGAATGAATGAAACCATTTGAGGACTGCACCAGACAGCCCACAAAAAAGCCACAGGCACTCCAACAGCACACCATGGTCTACAGTGTCAAATGCTGCAGAGAGATCAAGAAGGACCAGAATGGTACATGCCTTTTGATCTCTTGCCATTAGGAGATCGTTCAGTACTTGGACAAGTGCAGTCTCCATGCTATGCTTCTTCCTAAATCCGGACTGGAGAGTATCATAGACCTTGTGAGTTGTAAGGTGATCATCCAATTGCAGCGCAACCACCTTTTCAATAACCTTTCCAACAAATGGCAGGTT
The DNA here is from genome assembly GCA_016271365.2 of Neoceratodus forsteri. Taxonomy (NCBI): domain Eukaryota; kingdom Metazoa; phylum Chordata; order Ceratodontiformes; family Ceratodontidae; genus Neoceratodus; species Neoceratodus forsteri. Next base: position 1,411,192,754 of record CM057452.1, read on the forward strand.
AGAGATAGATCAGTAGTTAGCTAGACAGTCTGTGTCCAAGGAAGATTTCTTTAGAAGTGGTCGAACAATCGCCTCCTTAAGGGGATTTGCAAAGACCCTAATTTCCAAGGACCTCCAGACAATTTCAGCAAGGATCAGGCAGGTCACATCTATACATTCTACTAAGAGGAGTATAGGGCCCAGATCTAAACTACAAATGGTTGGGCGCAATATCTGGATGATCTTCACAATGTCTGTGAATTCTGGCCAGCAAAAATCTTACCAGATAGACCGAGTGCATGCCATTTCATGTCAATCTCCACAATCCCTCATAGGAGAGGTTGGGCCGATGCCAGACCTGATGCTGGCAACCTTATCTTCGAAGAACTGAGCAAACTCCTTGCATTTCAGCTGAGAAAAGGCTTCTCTGGGCTGGATACAGATTGGATTGCACAATCTGTCAACAGTCCAGAAAAGCTGAGCTGGTCGATTCTGTGCAGCAGAAATCTCCCTGGACAGAAATTCTGCCTTCTTATGGGTGATTTCTGACTGATAGCCATCATAATATTCCATCAGCCTAAGCCTGTCAGCATTAAGACCAGACTTTTACCAGGTTCTCTCCATCCTTCGACCGACTCGCCTCAGCTCCTTCAAGGAACCATTGAACCAAGGGATCCTTGGGCGAAGGGTGAGAGGCCAAACATGAACAGGAGCAACCTTGTCCAGGGCATCTCCCACAGCCTTATTGTAGGCCAATACAAGATCACCTGGACTCATGCATTCACCCAACAAGCCTGATAGGTCCAGCACCACAGATAGGTCACTAGGGGTAACTCCCCTTAAAGGGCAGTACTGAACCATCTCCATAGGGGCAGACCTATTGGCGGGGACCCTGAAACTGAACCTTATGGTGTGATGGTCAGACCAACTGTCTGGTTCCTCCACCAAGTCAGTTATCTCCATGCCCAGAAGAAAGATCAGATCCAACGAGTGACCTCCTACATGGGATGAGGAGGTAACTAGCTGTGTAAGGCCCGACGTTGTCATCAGCTGGAGGAGATTTGACCAAAATGTGAGAGTTCATCATCGACCCAGGCATTGAAGTCCCCCAGAACTATCCATCTGGGGGACCGCAATACCATGTTGACGATGAATTTTCACATTTTGGTCAAAATCCCTTGCAGGAATTCTCCTCCACCTCCTGGTGGTCGGTAGATGAGGAGTATCCCGCAACTTACACCCTCTCCCAAGATATACTCAAAGGATCTGGTACTTCCCAATGGCACATCCACAAGGCCCAGCTCAGACTTAAATATAATGGCCAGACCCCCGCTCCTATGATCCAACCTTGAGTGGTGTATCACCGAGAACCTAGACGGAACTGCAGAGGCCAATTCAGGGCCTGCATTTTCATCCAGCCATGTCTCAGTGATGCAAGCCAGATCAGTAGCTCCAACAAGATCAGCTATAATAGCCATCTTGTTCTTAACAGATCTGGTGTTGCATAACACCGCTCAACTAGGATGAGTTGTCGGGGAAGTCCTCAGCACCTGCCCGCTAACATCAGAGACCTTGAGTATGGGGACAAGACAAGGAAGACCTCTGTCCTGACTCCATTTCACCCCAGGGTGCCTCCTGGACCCCACAACTCCTATCAGACCTCTCCTTTCCCCTTCCCCCACCAGGCCCCATTCTCCCCCTTCTTATTAGCTTTCTAGATATCCCAAAGCACGACACCTAAAATAGGTGTCAGATGTTAATGGGGGACAGTCAAAGGGACATAGTTCCCTGAGCCTGGTGGGGGAGTAATGCCTGACCGTTGCTAAGCCTGCCTAACACATAATACTGACATGAAGTAGAAAAACAAAATCACAAGCTCTGAGTACTAACGACCCACCCCAAACAGTAAACCCAATAAATCTGATCTTAATAAAATCCTCTTATACCCTCCACATGCATCGCACGCGCGCACACACACACACACACACACACACACCCACACATACCCACACACACACACACACACACACACTACAGGTAATGCATAGCAAATTGAAGACCTTAAGTAATATAACCAAATGTTTTAAACAAACTGAAATTATACACTGCTGCACCACGACAATCAGCAAAAAAATGCCAAGGATTACTAAAAATATTACTTTGTGTACATTAACATAGTTATACAAGAAAAATATAACCAAAACAGAAGGACTGCCTTTTTCTCCCAGTTAATCTACCTACACCACAGATACGCCCCTCCCCCAAAGCACACTTCACAGTACGCAGACTGACTGTTCTAAATTAACATTCAAAATCCACACACAGACAATAAACACTCGATGATATGAGCACATGAGGGTTTCCTACAATCGATGTACTAAATTTTGAGCAAAACAAAATGGCTCAAAAAGGCTTTTTTAACAGCTTTTAGAGGATTTGAATGGCAGTGCTCTGAGAGGAAACTGTCTCCATCTTCCACCACACACGTACTACACAGAACTGAGGCTGTGCAGAACAATCTAGAGCCCATGTGACCTGCAATCCCATGAAGCACTGCAAATTCACTTTGGAACTCAATAGCAAGGCGAAGTGATGTGAAGTACATTGATTTCAGTGTTACTTCACCTTAAAATTGGTGGAGAAGTGGTTTGAGGAAGGCGGAGTAACGCAAAGTCATTGTTTTCAATGTACTTTGTGTTCCCCATTATAATGCAAAAAACTTCGCTACGCTTTGTGGAGCACTTCGCGGATTCCGCGTTACTTTGCGAATCACTTCATGGAGTGAATTTAGCCCACTTCACCCACCACTACTTCTAACCTTGCCAAGTCCTTCTCTTCCTTTCCACCCCACCTTGTGTTATCAACTCTGTTGCAGATCTTTGTGTCATCTGCAAAAAGATATACTTTTCCTTACAGTCCCTCTGCAATACCACGTTTAAAGACTTTGAAGATGACCAGTCTTAGTACTGAACCCTGCTGTACCCCACCAGGATTGGGGATAGGGAGGGTGGATCACTAGACCACCAGAGAGAAACATTTTATTTTTCACTATATGGCAGGGGATCAGGATGGGGGAAGGAGTGTTAACTGGAAGGGCATGATGTCCTGGACTTGCCAGGTTGGTGATCGAGTGGGAGGAGGGACTGCTAGCCACCAGGCATCATAGGGATACTTTTTTAAAATATGGGCAGGTGATTGAGTGGGGGAAGGGGTTGCTATCCACCAGAGGTTAGAGAGTTTTTTTTTTTAATATGGTGTGGGTGATCAGATGGGGGGGAAGAACTGCTAGCCACCAGGAATTACAGGGATACTTTTGTTAAATATGGGGCGGGTGATCAGATAGGGGGAGGGACTGCTAGCCACCAGGGATTACAGGGGTATTTTTTTTAAATATGGGATGAGTGATCGGGTGGGGAAAGGGACTGCTAGTCACCAGGGAATTAGTTTCATTCTATATGGGCAACGATCCAGGAGAGGCAGAATTTCCACAAAAGGTTGGAAATGGATTTCCAAACTTTCACAGAAACAAAAGTCTGATTTTTGCTTCAATTCCACTGGCGAAAGGTTTTTTTCACACACCTCTACTCATGCCCACTGTTGCCTGTTCTTCCCCAGCCCATCTCTCCTGCAAGACTCCCTTGGCACTGCTGATAACTTTCCTTTTGTATGCCCCATGTCTTGTATCCAACCTCCACCTCTGAAGACCCCACTGCTCCCTACTGATTTCTGCCCCCCCCCCGTCCTGGACCATAATCCCAATTCAGTCTGCTTAGACTGTGGTGGATGCTTGATGGTTCCCTCTTTCTGGAGCCTCTGGGCATTAAGACCCAGCTTTCCCCCACATCAGGTTAAATCAAGACTCCTGGCCATTTACTCTCTCAGACTATCCCTAAACACCCTGGAACCCCCCTCTGCTAAGGTGTAGCCTATTTGGTGCATATAGGAGTTTGTCATTCCAGGTCCCCTCCTATATTCCTATGCAGCAAACCCCTCCCGTTTCTAACTTGCAGACTTCCACCTAAAAAGACTGGCACATGCAACCCACTTGTTAGCAGTCACGTCACTAGATAACTACAGCCTACATCCACATAAATGGGTGTCATGTAAAGATATTTCACTTGGGGGCTCCATAATGACTTCTATTTGTTTCAATAATATTCTGAGAGAGGCACGCAACACCTGGTTATCAAACATTCAATGATGACTTGAAAACAGCTCGTCAGCCTCACAAACTGACACCTAGAGAAATCCACAGCATTGTCTCATGAGCAAGAGCCTGCCGTGAATGAGGGCAACCAATCTCTTGGACGGGGACAGAATGGCCAAGAGAGGCATCAGTTATCCCCAGAACTTGCTGTACGAGACCACGGGGGTATTGAAGTCTTTTCAGAAGCTCAGTGGACAATTCCAGCTCCCTAAACAACACCACTGGAGGTATTTACAATTGAGGCACTCCCTTCTGCCACTACAGAGCTACAAATATACGGCTCCCAAGCTGCAGATTCTGGATGCTGTGCTTACTCCCAGATAACCAGCATGAGGAAAGGCTGCATATATATATATATATATATATATATATATATACATATATATTAGAGGCATAAAACTCAGTTTAATGCATTAGTTAGGAGTTGTTCTACAGCGACAAAAGTGAGGAAATTCAGTGTTAGGGTTGAAACCCCCTTGGACCCCCGCCCACCCCCAACGGCATTGGGGTGTGCATTGGGGTAGTCAGCTAACTCTCACCCCATCACATGTGTAAAACAGTAGATATAGGAGAATGGGGGAGTTGGACCGACAACCCCAATGCACACCCCAATGCCAGTTGGGGGTGGGCGGGAGTCCAAGGGGGGTTTAACTCTAACACCAAATTTCCTCACTTTTGTCACTGGGGAACAACCCTAACTAATGCATTAAACAGAGTTTTTTGCCTCTAATTTCCCTTCTTTTTGAGAATGATAACGAGAAATAGTGAATGTAATGCAGCAGCGTGAGCGGCGGGCCCGACTGCCACATAATGTCTTGTGGCATAGTAACAGGAATAGCAATGCAAACAGAACCACTAACAGTGGCGCACATGGTAATGCAAGCGTGAATGAGAACAGAAAGGGTAACACACACGGTGGCGTAGACGGGAATGGTCTGCCACGTGATGTGTTGTCACATAGTAACATGGTGCCTGCAAATGAAAATGTCAATGGGCATGGTGACGCAAAGTAAAACATAAACAGAAACAGTACTGTAGACACAAATGGCAAAAAAATAACAGCAATGCAAGCGCAAATGAAAACACAAAGGATAACACACATGGTGGCGCAGACGTCAATGGTAAGTGAAACGAGTACGGAACCGCAAGAGGATAGGGCAACGCTAACAGTAATGTAAGCGCACAGGCTGGTTTTCCCCAAAACCTGCATAGAGAAAGACAGTGAGTACAAAGAATGTATGCATAATAATGGGTATCGGAGCAGAAAATGAGGAGTTGGAATACTAAATAGGTTATATCTCAGGAACCGTACGATGTAGAAAAAAAATTTAAAAGTCATATGATTTATGACTGTCCTGGCTAGTTTTGTACTTTTTCCAATGAAAAGTCCGTATCTCGCACCGTTTCCGAGATACGGGCTCTGAAAGGTGCGGCGAACACCGTAATGTTATCCTATGGGGGAAAAAAGAGAAGTTTGGAGCACCATAACTTTGCCTCCCTGTAATATTTTTTCACCAAACTACTGAAAGGCACATCTGTGGGTGTTTGGATGTCTTCCTTCTAAATTTCAGGAAAAACGACCAAACTGTTATTTTGCAGCAGGGTGCCAAAGGATTCCTGTAATGCGTTGGGCACCATAATGTTATCCTATGGGAAAAACTGGCAACTTTGGAGTGCCATAACTTTGCAACCCTGTAATATTTTTTCAACACAACACTGAAAGGCACATCTGTGTGATGTCGGCTCTGTTTCCTCAAATTTCGGCCCAAAACTCCCAACCTTTCTTTTGCAGCGCAGTGCCAAAGAATTGCTGTCATTTTCCCACAGACTAGAAAACTACTGTCGCAATTTGTGAAAGCTTTCGCAAAAATTTGCGACACTTTCGTGAGCACGAAAGTACTTTGTGAAAGTACTTTTTCCATAAATTTTAAAATCATATTTCTGGGGTGTTTAACCCCAAAATAAATACATGGCTAGCACCCTCAGGGTCCGACTAGGTGAATACAAAAATAATTAGGTTGCTAGAGGGTCCCAAATTTAAATGCCAAGCATTTTTATGATCACTAACTGAAAACAAAATGGTGGATTTGCGAAAGTAACAGGGCCATTTGTGAAAGTAAAGATGCATTTCCGACACTGTCGAACTTTTTGTTAACTTTTCCCATTGACTTATAATGGGAAATTGTTTTTTGAATAACTTTTGAACCGTTTAATATTTTTTGCACCAAATCTTCAAAAGGCACATCAGGGGCCCCGGTCGCATGTTCCCTGAAGATTTTGGGCTGGTCAAGCAAACCGCATGGACCTGTACGCGCGACCGTAGAATTCCAGAAAAAGCATAAACGCACGCGCAGATCACACTTAATAACTCCGCAGCTGTATATCCAACTGGTACAAAACTTGGCAGATCCCAAGGCCCATGGGTCTTGATTATGTATTTCAAATTTCAGGCAATCCGTCAAACGGTTGCAAAGTTATTAAGGTGCAAAACTTTGGGTTTAACATAGAAATGGCTCCTCAACCCTAACTATGGTAGCACTACCGTGCTACCATTATATATATATAAATATATATATATTAGGGTCACAGTAGCACCCCTATACTTAGGGTTGAGCAGGGTCCTCAATGTTAAATGCCTAACTTTGCAGTTTAATTACTTTGGCGGTGTTTGTTAGAATAAGTCCACAAATTCACATTTTCTATTCTTATGCTACATTGTGAAAACGTGGAGTTTCATGATGGCACCTTGTGTGGTTTCTGAGGTCTGGATATCCCTTATTTTGTAAAAGCATCACATTTTCCCTGTACTTATGTTTTTTGTGTGTTATTTTGCTCTCATGTACAGGCTACATGGTATCGATTGCTGCACAATACTTTTAGGATACATGAGGCCTGCACTGAGGTAGTGCTTTTCTAAGGTTTAATGAAAAAATATTTAATGGTTCCTGAGTTATATGGATTTAAAAATTGGTTTCTGATAGATGCTCCTTATGGATCAGAAATGTTGTGGTTCATGACAGTTTTTTGGGGTTAACAAATTTGATGTATCATGAACCAAAAATGGGTCTCACGAACCACTTATTTTTTTTTGATTCATGGTGACCACCATCTTGTTTCTTTATTTTTGTTACTACTGAAGCTAGAAAACACTTGCAAAGGGATAGTTTTAGCAAAACTAAAACATGCCTAATTTACAATGTTTTCCTTAACCAAGATTGTATAGTCTATTTAACAGGAAATTTGTCATAATGTTATATTTCACACATTCATGATCTTTCCTGAGCAATTTCTGGTTCAAAAAACTTTTTTTGGTTCAAACTAAACATGTTCTAGTTTGTGAACCACAAAAAGTAATTTGAACTACTAATTCTAGTTTGGGAACCAGAAAAAGTGGTTCTAACTTGATATTCTGGTTCACAACCCAGAAAATGTGGTATCAACTAGTACCTTTGTTTCTCGAAGCAGAAAATCTGCTCCAAAGTTCTACATTTGGTTCAAGAACCAAAAAATGTAGCTCAGACTACTACTTCAGGTTCATGAAGCACAAAACATGGTTCAAAGTTCAACTTTTGGTTGGTGAAGTAGAAAATTGGAAAATGTGAAGAACCTAAGAGAAGAAGGCAATTTGGTCAATGCAGTCTGTTCCTATTACAGTGTCCTGAGGGTGAAATACTGGGTCTACTCCACCTCCTCACTCCTTCCATGCTTCTTATCTTTATTACTCATGGAGAATAATTTCCCCCATGGATATTCTAGCCCCTTTAGAAGCACAGCACAGTGCAAGTGTCCACCACCCTATGTATGAAGAAGTGCATTGTCAGTTTACTCCTAGACCTCCATGCCTGCATCTTAACACTGTGGCCTCTCATGTTATGGTTGCCACTTAAGTTAAAGAAAGCTTCTTTGTCCATGCTATTTATCTATTTCTAGTACCTGAAGTTCTTAGTCATGTCCCCTCTCTCTGTCCTGTTCTGTACTGAGTAGATATTAAGTGCCCCGGACTTCTCATACTATGCCTTACCATGGTAATCCACTATCATCTTTGTAGCCATCCTCTGGAACTTCTCCAGTAAGTTAATGTGGCTTTTGAAGTGTGGGCACCAGTAACAAAGTCCATATTGTAGATGTGGCTTCCCCAGAGAATTATACAGGAACAGTATAAGTTGGTCTCTAGTTTTTAACAAGCAATACAGCCAAGCAAATAAATTCGTCTTCTGACAGAAGGAGAAGGCCCATGCATCTATGGAGGTATGAAAGGCCCTGCGCTTCCATAGGCAAATGAGTATACGATTATACTATCCCAAAAAGTAGGAAAATTCATTGCAAAAAACTTAATAGATGCACTATGCATGGTTAAAGTGACAAAAATAGGGAAATGTGGTGTTAGGGTTCCCAAACCTAACACCCCGCCTCCACCCTGCAGGCAGCAACAAGGAAAAGCAATACGGTTTCATATCTCCTGTATCTTCACAAACAGCCATGGGGTGTACCTTGGGGTTGTTAACCTTAATGCTCACCGCATTTTCATATACTCTACACATTTCATCTTATTTACTGATGGAATTGAGTAAGCATTAGGTTTAACAATAGGAGCCCCTGAGTCATGATGTGTAAAATAATAATTTTCCTAAGCATAGCTAGACAGAAAATTATGATTTTATGAAGGACTAGGAGGTGGAGATTATAGTCATGCCTTACCCTCCCTGTGTTTATTTTCCAATAGATTCAGTCTGAAGGACAGCCCAAGAGGATGGACCATGGAAGAGTGGTCAGAAGTTCCTGTCGGTCTAGTTTAAAGTTTTACAAGTTACATATGAACTCTGGAGTTCCAAAACAGAGAATGGTTGAAGCAAGTTGGCAAAGAAGAAGGCAATTTTGGTGGGCTTTAAGCACTTATAGGGCTCAGGATGTGATGTGAAGCTATAGACTGTGGGAGCCACTAAGGACTTTGGGGATTGTAGTGCTTAGCTGTAGTGCTTACGATACTGACGTTATGACAAGAGTTGGCCAGATCATTAAGCTGTAACATGTTTATTCTTCCTTTGCAGCTGTTGGATAATAAAAGAGAGGCACCACACTCAGTTCTTATAGGACTCCTGGGTAAACCTCATCCATCACCATTGCCTTATGCTCCTGTAGGGCTTCCAATCCTTTCCAAACTCTCTCTACTGTAAATGGATATGTGTCCACTCCCAACTCCACCTGGAACTTGATGATACATGCTGGCCTGCCCCCTACACTTTTATGAAGACTGAGCAGAAATAATCATTTAAAACTTCAAACCGACACTGTATCCTTACACATTTAAAATCTTAGCTTTCTTTTGATCTTCCTCTAGGGAGCATAGGGAGAGGTATCACCAGCATAAGAAAAAGATGTGGTAATGCCACTGTACAAATCATTGGTGAGACCTCATTTAGAGTACTGTGTCCACTTCTAGAGGACACATCTCTGAAAGGACACAGACAGGGTAGAGGCAGTTCAAAGAAGGGCAACAAAAATGATGCAGGGCCTGCACCACAGGTCATAGGAGCAGAAACTGGAGGCGTTCAATATGTATACCTTGGAGAAGAGGAAGGAGAGGGGACACATGATAGAGACCTTCAAGTACCTAAAGGGAATAAATGAAGTACAGGAGGGTAGCATCTTTCAGAAAGGAAAATGTTCTAGAACAAGGGGGGCATGACATAAGACTGGAAGGAGGTAAACTATGGGGCAATGTGAGAAAGCTCTTCCTTACAGAAAAGGTGGTGACAGCATGGAATAGCCTCCCAGCAGAGGTGGTGGGGGCGAAGTCAGTGGGGGAATTCAAAACTGCATGGTATTGACATAGGGGAACCCCATTGATTCAAAAGAGGAGGTAAAGCTGGAGATAAGGTAGGATCCGGAGCATTTTTAGTAGGTAGGGGAAAAGGGTAGACTGGATGGGCCTATCAGTCCTTCCTGTATCTGCCATCATATTCTATGTTTTTATGTCTCTCAGCACATTTCCTCCTCCACCTTTCTGACTCTCACTATCACTCCCCTTATCTTCCTCTCTTCACTAACAAACTTGAAAAAGGTCTTATCCACTTTTTAGACCTCCTTAGCTATCCTCTCCTCTGTTTGTGCTTTTGCTGCCCTCACCCTCCTTTCTGCCTCCCTTCACTAAACCAATTATACCACCATGTCCTCTTCTTCCAGTTGGGTCTCTTTGACCTTCCTAAATGCTGTGATCTTTTCCTTCACTGCCTTTATTAAAGCAGTTTTAGAGGTACTGACAGCACCACTTTAAGCCCTGCTCAACCACACACTGGAAACAGGATTGTTTCCAGAGGACTGTAGGAGGGCAGATGTAGTTCCTCTTCATGAAAGTGAATGCAGGGAGAAGGCTGACAACTACATACCAGTAAGCCTGACCTTAGTGGTGTGGAAATTAATGGAATCATTGCTAAAGGAAAGGATTGTGGAATATCTTGAATCCTGCAGATTATAGGATCTGAAGCAGCATGGATTCACAGCAGGGAGGGCATGTAAAACAAATATGTTAGATTTCTTTGACTGGGTGACCAGGGAATTAGATCAGGGAGGAATAGTGGATGTGGCCTACCTAGATTTCAGCAAGACCTTCAACATTGTTTCACATAGGAGACTTTTAAACAAGCTGGGCCGCCTGGGAGTAGGTTCCAAGGTGGTAAACTGGATTAGAAATAGGTTGAGTTACAGAACACAGATGATGGTGGTAAATGGAGTTCACTCTGAGGAAAGGAGGGTGACCAGTGACACAAGGATCAGTTCTGGAGCAGATCCTCTTTAACTTCTTCATAAGTGACATTGCAGAGGGTCTTGAAGGGAAGATATGCCTCTTTGAGGATGACACTAAGATCTGCAACAGGGTTGACATTCGGGGGGGGGGGGTTGAAAAGATGAGGAGGAACCTAAGTTTCAGTAGTGGTTGAGAGTGTGGCAGCTAAGATTCAATGTAAAAAAAGTGCAAAATCATGCATCTGGGGCTCAGAAACCCAGGGGCAGAGTACATGATGGGCAATAGGTAATGATGACCACCAAGCAGGAAAGGGACCTGGGGGTCTTATATCTGATGACTTAAAGGTGGCCAAACAGTGCGACAAGGCAGTGTGGCAAGCCAGTGAGATGCTGGGGTTCCTTAGGGAGAGGTATCACCAGCAGAAAAAAAGAGGTAGTGGACCTCATCTAAAGTACTTTGTCCAGTTCTGGACGCTGCATCTCCAGAAGGACATAGACAGAGTAGAGGCAGTCCAGAGAAGGGCAACCAAAATGGTGCAGGGTCTGCACCAAAAGCCCTATGAGGAGAGATTAAAGGACCTCAATATGTATACTCTGGAGGACAGGAGGGAGAGGGGAGATATGATAGACACTTTCAAATACCTCAAGGGTACACACAAGGTACAAGACGGAAGCATCTTTCAGAAAAAAAGATGGTCAAGAACAAGGGGTCATGATATGAGGCTGGAGGGGAGTTGACTTAGGGTTAAAATGAGGAGCTATTTTTTCACAGAAATTATGGTGGATGCAAGGAACAGCCTCCCAGCGGAGGTGGTGGGGTAAAAATGGTAGGGGAATTGTTTTTACCTGCTGTCAGATTCTTTGTTTTTATGTTTCTTTTCTACATCCTTAGAAAACCATAGCAGCCTCTTACTCCTCCTTTCCTTCCTCACTTCCTTGAAGCAGCCTTCTCTTGCCTTCATGTTCCCTTCTCAGTCCTTCTCCACTGAGTCTCCACTCCCCCTAGCCATCCCTGCCTTTGAGGTTTATACTGGGGCAGCTTCCCATTGCTTTAAAATCTGCCCTCTTGAAGTCTAGGGCCCTCATCTTGGTGTGGTTTTTCTCTTGCCCAATCCTTATGTCAAACCACACAACAGGGTGATAACTTGCACCCAGGAGACTAACCACTGTGACATTCGCAATACTGTCTTTGTGTAACCGCTTGGTGGTGCTATCCCAAGGGCTACTACCCCTACCTGTGTGGCTAGTTGCAGGTTAAGGGGCCTGAGTTCTGAAACAGGTACCTCCATCCGGAGGACAGGGTTGTTAGTGGTCAAGCTAACCTGGGCACAACCCTCCGGTACACTGTAACCCCCTCTTTCCCTACTTGTGGCCTGAACAATATACAGTAATCACTTTCACAATACCCCTTGTCCATCCTACAAGTACCCATACTGTTTGCACTTACCACCAGGGTTGGTTCCTCTGGCTTGACCCTGGATACCTCCTTTAAAACAAGGTTATGCACAGCAAATAGCAACAGTGCAGTACTTTGAGCACAAACTGGAACCACAGTCAGATTAAATGCAGAAAAAGTTAAATCTAATTTATTCAGGGGACTTGAATAAGGGAGGGGAGAAATCAGGTTAATTGGCTTAAAGGTTATATCAATCAAACACTTATACATGTGCTTTAAGTCCCTACACAGTCACACCTCTGGGTACCCAGGTAGAAAGTGATGAGCTAGCCAGAACCATTGCCTGGAGTAGGCCGGCATCGCAGCTGGTTGGGGCCCTGTGATGGAAGGAAACAACAAGCACAATACACACTATTTGTAATCTGGAGCCAGAGGGCTCAGTTCATGAAAGAAAAGGCAACAAGACAATCAGATGACACACCTTAGATTACGTTGTTGTGGCAGGGAGCTACTCAGATGATTACTCATGTTACCCAATACTGGACACAGGCAGGATGAAAATCGAGACTGCAGGTGGTTGTTCTGGAGTGCCAGGAGAAGCAGGGCCCACACAAATCACCGCAGAGTCATTCCTGTTCAAGCGTAGAGCAAGGGGATGATCCCCAGGCAGGTCTCTCATTAATGGCTTTCTCTGTGCAGCAGGTAGTCTGGCTGGGCCAGCGTAGTAAGACCCAGGAGAATCGGGGATGAATATGGATTTCAGTCCATGGAGCTGGATGCAGCCTCCAGCAAGCAAATACAGTTCAGACACACAGTGGGGAACCAAGTCATGACCCACTATCAGCACACAGCACATTTACATATAAGAAAAATTCCGCTGTACCAGCAGATTGCTCTCCGGTTGCAATCACAGAGTCTCTCCACAGACCGGGAGTTCAGGGGGGGCTAGAAGTCCTGACAGGCCGATCACATTCAGAAAATCTTCGGTCCTCTTCAGGTTGAGCCTGGTCACAATTCAGTGGCTTGCTTCATTCTATCAAACTCAGATTCTGTCCGAAATAGTTCTCTTCTTCCTCTCTTGAGGCAGCAGGAATACAGGCAGGGCAAAACTCAGGCCTTTCCACAGTTCTCCCACGTGAAACTACGCAGCACGGCTACTTGACTGTCTTGAGCTGTTGCTTCTTCAACTCCCCAATGAGATCTGACTAAACTGCTAGCAAGCCTGGGACTTTCCCCAAGATCCAAAAGGTTTGGTTGGCTGATCGGTCTGTCAGTCACAACAAGGGCCTCCCCCCTCCAGGTTCGATTAGGCACCAAAAGCCCAAAACTACAATTCCTACAAGTTTTACCCCCACCAAGCCCGTGTAGGCAGGCTCCATATTAGAATCCCAAAAGCACTGACTGGCCCATTTCATCAGTCCGGGATCAAAATGGTGGTGGTGCTGAACAGAACAGTCAATGCTGTCAAGAAGGCAGGTTAGACCACTACAATATCATTGTCACTCCAATAAATAATCAGCAGACAGTTACATCTTTTAACAGAGCTCCTCCTGCGCAATTAGCGATGGCAGAAACGGAGCGTTTATCAGGCAGCCCGGGCAGGACTCAAGCATGGAAACACTCAGCACCCCCTCCCAGATCAATTATTACTGCAATATAGACAGAGCTTAAAGAGGCAGAACATGGAGGCTTTACAGGCACTCTCTGGCAATAACGTTTAACTGCTAAAATGTAGAACACCAACCTGGCAGTGAGCATTTTGGCAAATTCAAGGAAGACTTTTCTGGAAGCCCTTTTTGCGGGGTTACATTTGTCAATACCAGGTCCATCAGCACTGCCCCACTCTGGTGGGTTCTGTAACCAGCTGCTTGAGAAATGCCCCTTGTAGGGAGCAGAGGATGGCCCTGCTTCTTGTTTTAGCTATAGTTAGAATGTCTCAGTCTAAATCCAGCAGATTAAAGTCCCTCCAAATCAATACTTCACCTTTCCTTGCTGTTTTGCTAATGGCTTCCCAAAGTTCTGTCTAATTCCAACCCCTGTGTCAGTAATCAGGACACCACCCCCATCGGAATATAGTCCTCTGACACTGTCTCTAAGCTGTCCTAGTACATCCAGCCCTTCCTTATCCCCCTGGTGCCCCTGAATCTCAGTGACATTTATACCTTCTTTCACATATAAAACAACCCCCTGCCACTCCTGCCTGACCTGTCTTTCTGGAACATGGCCTAGCCTGGGATGGCCATTTTCCAGCTGTGTTTGTCAGTGCGCCATGACTCCATTATGGCCACCAGATCCAGGTCTGCCTCTGCAAAAATCACTTCAAGGTCAGGAATTTTGTTTCTTAGATTTCTTGTATTGGCACACATGGCTCTCCTTTCCTTCATTCCCCTCTTGATCTAACTTGTCCCACCTTCATGCTTCCATCCCTCACCCCTTCTATTTCCCTGGGCCTGTCCTCCCTTTTTTTCTATCTCTCTGCCTACTGTACTCTCCTTACCCTCTCTCCCAACTTTAGTTCCTCTTTCTGACTCACCTGTCCTGCTCTGCTTCATGTCCTTGGTACTCTCTGCCCTGGGGAATTTCTCCCCACCAGGCTTCTCTTCCCTGTTTCTCTAGTCTGGGGGGCAATCACTGCCTCCCTCAGTCTTTCTGCTTCCCTTTTTGGCTAGTTTAAATGCCTATGAAAGTAGCATCTAAAACTTTCACCTAGGACTGCTATTCTCATCCAAGATGGATGGGGGCCATGCCATCCCTTTTATACAGGCCTCCATCCCTCATGTTGGAACCCAGTACCCAGTGTTGCCAAAACCCTCCTCCCTGCACCATGCCATTAGCCACTATTGAAGGACCTGGTGCAGAGTTACCTAGCCTTCCCCTGGCCATACATAGGTAACACATCAGTGAAGGGCACAGGGTGAGCTACCTGCTTTTAGCACCTCCTCAGTTCCATAAACTTATCCTTCTCTATCCCTACATCATCCTTTGCCAGATCATGTGCCCACAAATGGGCAATGACATTCAGCTCCCTTCCTACTTCCTTTTCCCTGGTGAACTCTACAATCCATCTTCCAGCCCTCCCTGCCAAAGTGCATGGTAGGTACCTTACTAATCACTTTACTAAGTACTCCTCCAGTGGGTACCAGCAAGCACACATATGCAAGGAGCGCTAAATCTCCCAACAAATACACTCCCACTCATATGTTACTTTGTTTGAGTGTACTATTCACCCGAATGAAACATTTGATGAAGCTTACAGTTTTTCAGTTCTAGTCTCCCAAAAAGTTTGATGTCTCTGTGTTATATTGTTTATTGTGAGAATGAATACATATTTGCTAAATTAAAGATTATCAGTCAGTGAACTGACATATTCTTGGCTGTGGTATGCTAAATCCTATTCCCACGATCCCATCATGTACTCAACACAAGCCAGAACACCAACAAGAGAGGATGAAGTAATGTTAGCACTGTGCACAAAAACAAGTTAACTTGGTTACTTCCAATTAAAATGTGAAGAAACCAGCAGTAGCCTGGTGGAGCTTCAAACACGACTGTAATGTGATAGAATATCTTGCATACTCAGCTAGACAATAAAATACTGTTTATTATCAAAACTGCTTAGTGTTATTTATGCCTACTAAGAAAAGCGTAGAGATTCAAAGTAGTAGTTAAGTAAAGCATAGTGCACTAAGTCAAATACAGCTCCTTCAGTGTTACAGTTTTAAGTTTTAAATACTACAGTTACAGTTTGAAGATCTCTGCTCAAATCTTTCTCTCTCCCTGTGCCTGCCCCCTCCCTGTCCCAAAATATCTATGCCTCTATCTAAAGCCACCACCACCCTTTTCTTTTGCTCCTCTGAGATTGAAACCCTTCCTTGGCCTACCTGTACTTACTCTCTCTCCCTCTCTCCTCAGACCCTCTGATCTCAGAGCCTGCCTGGGCTGCTGGACTGCCACCAACTCGTCTGCTCCTGCAGACTTGAGATACCTCCTTCCTCTGAAGACCTTTCCTGGGATGAGAACCATGGATCATGCCTGATTTCAGGTTGGACCGTGCTCATCCAAGAGAGCCAAAAGCCGCAAGCTTGGACGCCTACCTGCCCAGAACCATGCCGGTGGATCAGGGCCAGACTCGCTTGGAGTGCCACCGGACAAAACCTGCAGAGCTGGAGAACAGCCTTGAGCCAAAACACTGGTTTGGTTCCTTGACCGTTGATCCCACCGGCATTTCACGCCTGTTCTCCACCTTCCCCCCACCTCACCCACCCGAAGTGGACCTTTTCTTATATAGATACCATACAGTCAGTGACTAAGTGCCTGATTTCCCATTGATCCCTTATAATCTCTAACCACTAGGGATTCCCAATGCTAAAACAGTTAAGATCTCTAGTTAAGATCCAGTCCCATCTACCCTGAGGTCCACTATCTTGAGCTACCATTTTGGCTGCAATCCCTAATTTTGCCTCTCTGCCAGTCCTCATTCCTGGGCTCACTAATTTTGACCCAGAATGCAACTTACATCATAAATAGCCTAAAGCACCTAATCCTCCTGGCCATGGTGTCTCTACTGCTTTATATAGCCACAAATAGAGTTGATAATGTAAGCTCGGGTCACTACGTCTCCATGCCATCTCTAGATGATTTCCACTTCTCCAATCTCCTCCGACTTCCTGACACACAACTGGACCCAACTCCACTTCTAATACAAAAGGGAATAATCTACCTAATTGCTTATGATACAAAAAAATGCTTCTTCCACCACTTAATTCTCTCCCCTTTTATCCACTGGAAGCTCTGGTACTTGCTGCATCTGGCTATCCTGCTATCTGGAGATATTGAAACCAGCCCTGGCCCTGTCTGTTATCTCTCTCACTCTGATCTGCTACTAAGCAGCACCAAAGGTCTCCTTATCACCCAACACAATATAAGAAGCCTCAAGTGCAACTCAGCCGAACTTGACACCTGGATCTCCTGCTACAAACTGGACATATTGTGCATGTCTGAAACATGGCTAAAATCCTCTATCCCCGACTCGTGATGTTCGATTCCCTCCTACAACCTCCTCCAGAAGGACAGATTATCCACTAAAAGAGGTGGAGGCATAGCCATCTACTTCAGTGATCACCTGCACATCACTGTCCTGAACAATGATCCCCTGACACGCTGCATATCACTGCATGCCCTCCTTACTCTTGGGTTAAAAAATTGCACATCGTATGTGCCTACAACTCCCCAAACAGTGGCTACACTGGCCTAGATGAGCTACAAAGACAGACATCCCTACTCTCTGGCAAAAAATGAAGTGCTCATCTTAGGTGATATAAAGATTAACTGGCTAGGGAATAGCCAGACCACTTCATTCTCAAAAATACTGAGTCATAACCTTCATCAGCTAGTCACCGAACCTACTAGGATTGCTTCTCACTCTAATTCCAGCACCCTCATCGACTTGGTGCTAACAAATCAGGCTGAGCATATCCACTATGCCGGCACTCTTGCTGATGCTATTGCTGACCACTCCCCTATTTTTTGCATCTGGGGGTCTGCTGCCCCCGGTAAAACCTTGTTACATCTCCTTCTGAAACTACGCCAACCTGGATCCTCAAAATTTTCTTTGTGATGTGTCAAACATAAACTGGCCTAGTCTTTACAATCCTCATGATGTGCAGACCGCCCTTAACATATTCATTATCAAGTTCATCACCATACAGACCATCACTCCCTCCTTATAACCAGCCAGGTTAAAGGGAAACATACTAGATGGTTAAAAAAGGATCAACTTGCCAAAATAAAAGAGAGAGACAGGAGTTGGAGCCGTTTCAAGTCCTCTGGTCATCAAGGGGACTACAATACCTACAGGAGGCAAAGGAAAGCCTGCAAAAAGGAAAAAAGGTCAGCAAAAAGCTCTTACTGTAAAACCCTACTAGCTAATGCCTCGGGTGACCCCAAAAAGTTCTGGTCCCACATTAAAACTTTTCTGGAATCCTCTCAGTCCTCCACACCTAATGACATGCTCCTGAATGGTATCTACTGCAACAATCCCCAGACCATAGCTAACTTTTTTAATAAACAATTCACTTGCCTAACCAAGTATACATCCTCCTTCCCTGCCTCACAAAAGATTGTGAACCCTCCGGCTCTTTCCAGCAAGGACTCAGTGACCCCCTCCTTTCACTTTAAGGCCGTTACTCGGAAGAAGGTAACAAAACATCTTAGCTCGATCTAGGACAGTACTGCCACAGGCTTTCATAGCATCGAACCCAGGCTACTAAAACTAGATGTCCCACTCATTGCTGCCTCCCTGGCCACAATTATTACTCTCTCCCTGTGTCAAAGTTGCATACCTGACATCTGGAAGATTGTGAGGTCACCCCTGTTTTTAAAAAAGGTGGCCACAAAGACCCATCTAACTACAGGCCCATAGTCATTCTGTCGGTACTAAGCAAAGTTTTAGAAAAACTGGTTGCCACACAAACCATATAATTCCTTCTTAGAAATTACCTCCTATTTACTGTCCAGTATGGCTTTCACAAAGGGCATAGCACCACCACTGCCTTGCTCAAATTTACTACTGACACTCTCACTGTTATGGACTCAGATCTTCTAACTGGGGCTGTTTTCATAGATATGATGAAGGCTTTTGACCTGGTGGACCACTCCCTTCTCCTCAACACCCTAAAAACTATGGGCTTTGCATCAAATGTTATCAGCTGGTTCTATAGTTACCTGTCTAACAGGATCCAAGTCATTAAGTTCAATTCAACCTACTAGGAGCAGGCAACAGTGAATATTGGAGTACCCCAAGGCTCCATTCTGGGGCCACTTCTTTTCACGATATTTATTAACAATATCTCCTCAAATCTCTCCTCCACCTCCTCCCTTCTCTATGCCAATGATATAGTCGTATACACCAGTGTGAAAAACATATCTGACATCAATCTA
This sequence comes from Neoceratodus forsteri, assembly GCA_016271365.2. NCBI lineage: Eukaryota > Metazoa > Chordata > Ceratodontiformes > Ceratodontidae > Neoceratodus > Neoceratodus forsteri. The sequence goes on from CM057452.1 coordinate 1,411,212,019, forward strand.
CTGCTCTCCTCAGACTTCCAATGCACACAAACCTGGCTATCTGACAGCAAACGTGTTCTTAATGAGGCCAAAACCCAACCCATGCTATTTGGAACCCTTTCAAGGCTCAAAACATGCCAACATGACTTTAGGGTTTCCTGCCTTGATGGCTCACCCATTGGCTTTGTGACCTCGTTCAAGTACCTAGGGGTAACCTTAGACCAATCCTTAAACTTTGAACTGCACATACAGAACACATGCAAATCTGTAAACTCTAAACTAGGCATTGCCTACCAGACTAGCAATGCACTAACCACCTCAGCAAGACTGGTTATTGTCCGAGGTATACTTCTGCCCACCCTGACCTATGGGGTAGCTACATATGCTGCCATGCCTAAATCTAACCTTCATAGCTAGGACGTTATCTACAACAATATCTATCGGTAAGCTTCCTCTTCTCAAAGGTGGAAACACCATTGCCTCCTATACTTGGATCTTAACTGGCTATCTCCCAGTGCAACCAAACTTCACTCCTTCTGCTCCACAGTTGATATCATTATGAGGACTCAAAGCCCCTTAACACTGGCGGAGCTGCTCACCCCCCAGTCCTCCAACTATGGCTGTGCTTGACTGACAAATCTCTCCTATGTATACCAAAATGCAAAACAACCAAAAGCTCTAGTGCTTTTGCACTCCATGCTCCCCAGCAGTGGAACACTCTCCTGCTTGTTGTTCACCAAGCATCCTCGCACAATGCCTTTAAAAAAGCACTCTGCCACCACCTCATCTCATTTACTCAGTGCTCCTGCTTTAAGACTCCTTAGTAGAGATGCAGAGAAATTTTATTTTGCCAGCGAAATTCCTGCAAAATCATCAGTTTCGCCCCTTGGAACATTTTGTGAAATTACAACCTTGAGGTAGAATTTCACCTGTATAGTTGTGCAGAATTGCGCCGTATAGCTGTGCGAAATTTCGCCCATATCGTGCAGAGCAATTTCGCCTGTAAGTTTTGCTTCCACTGGTAAGTTTCACCTTAGCATTTAACTAAGGCAAAATTATGAAAAAGGCTTGTCACATGACTTGCTCTCTGAAGCAGACTTTAGGTCACGTGTGCCTGTACAGAGACAGGAAACTACTGAATATACATCCTTTTCCTGCAATTTGTAGGATAGAAACAGACAGTAGTACAGACTGTGTGAGGGAGAGAAAGAAAAAAATACATAGTTCTGTGAATTGTGAGTGACAGAGTGAGAGTTTGTGTTGTGTGTGTGTGTGTGTGTGTGCGTGTGTGTGTTGAACTTCTGTTCATTCCCTATTTCTTTATTTAACAACAGTTTATCTTTCTCTTGTGTTCTATTTTCTCTCTTTATCTTGTGTGAGTATGTGTGCATATGTGTGTGTGTTTCACTCCCCCCTTTTTTAATTTTTTCTTTGGTAGTTTAATAAAATTGTTTTTTAAAATAATGATGCAAGGGGCTAGTGGTAGTGGGTCTGACTCTGGACAGAGCAGAAGGGAAGGAGGACGCATTCGCCTTAACAGGCATGCATTTATAAATGAGCTGCCCAGCAGCAGCAGGAGCAGTTGGCCCTGTTTTGTGCCCCCCCCACAGCAGCAGCAGGTGCTGGTCATTGGCCTTGAACCAGCAGGTTCTCCCCACCCCCGGTCTGCAGCACTGTCATCAGGAGCAGCTTCCCCCTCTCAGCAGCAGGATGTGGACCCTGCCACAGCCACCCAGCAGCAGCAGCAGCTGTCAGGCTCGGAGCCCATTGCCCCCCCCAGGAGGATCATGTGGCTCCTGCAGCTGCCAACCCCCAGCATGATGATGTAGAGGGAGAGGCCCCCCAGGACATCAGCTTGCCCCCCCAACCAAAGATCATCAGTTTGGGCATTTGTTACCACAAAGACAGATGATATGAGTGGTTGTCTGCAGCCTTTGTGGTAAAAATGTAAAAAGGGTGAAACCAGATTCCCAATTTGGGACTTCTGATCAAAGGGGCCACCTGCAGCACCACCATACTGTAGAATGGCTCTCAAAACAGCAAGAGACAGCAGCAGGAGGCAACACTGAGGTTTGGGGGTGTCATACCAGGGGGAGGAGGAGGTCTAGTAGCAGGACACACCTGGAGCCAGAAGAGACAGAAGCCTCCCCCACCCACAATGCATGACAGAGGACCCAGCATGCTGACCCCACCCTGAGCATTCTGTAGCCCCCCCAAGTCTGGTGTTGGTCACCAGGGCAGACCTTGAGACTGTGTGCACTGAGGTCCAAAGTGTCCATCAGAACATTGACCAGCTCTGCCAGGAGTTCAGGGGGGACCTCCAAAAAATAATGGTGGACCAGAAGGAGGTCTTGGACCTCCTGTTTGAGCTTCATTGTGGTGGTGGCACAGGTGGCAGTGTCCAATGAATGGCCTGTGGCTGTGGTGGTGGGCCAGTGTTGTTTTCTTTTTCTTCTCCTTTCTTTATTATTTTCACTCTTCTTGTTCTGCACCCCCTCCCTTAAAAATTAAAAAAATAAAAAATATTAAAAAAACAAACAAAACAATCTTTTCTGTCCTCTTTGTCTTCTGATCTATATCCTCTTGTTTATTTTATCTTTTCCATTTGCTTATGCTCCCTCCCTTTCCCATCCCCTCTCACACATGAATATGAATAACTTTGTCCTCCTGACCATGCATGTCCCTGGTTCCAGCCTCGCTGTCCCTGTCCCCCCCGTTATAGTACCATGCCCATAAACTTTGTACCTTTCTACTTTTATCTTGCTCCATTTTTCTTTATATGTTTCTTCCTTGCTCCTTCTATCCTATCCAAAAATGTCAAGTATAAGAACTTTATTATGAACAAACATATTTTCCAAAGCTATATGAGAGTGAATCTTGGCTCTGCTCATGTAAAACAGGGCCCTCAGGTAATGAAATGCTTCCCCAAAAATGTTACATTAAAGTCAAAAAGAAATCTGGTCTCAGCCAAGATGTTTTATGGTACGCCCCCAGCACCCAGACATTAAAGTGCTGTTTTGGCCACTGTTTACAATTGCTTTTAGGCCACATCTTGCTTCTGTGAGTGTAGCACGAGCAGTAAATGTCCAGAAATGTTTCCTAAAAAATGTTACATTAAATTCAGACAGACATCTGGTCTCAGCCATGATGTTTTATGGTGCACAAACCACCACCCAGACATTAAAATGCTGTTTTGGCCACTGCTTACAATTGCTTTTAGGCCACATCTTGCTTCTGTGAGTGCAGCACAAGCAGTAAATGTCCAGAAATGTTTCCTAAAAATGTTACATTAAATTCAGACAGAAATATGGTCTCAGCCATGATGTTTTATGGTGCCCCCCACCATCTAGGCATTAAAATGCTGTTTTGGCCACTGTTTACAATTGCTTTTAGGTCACATCTTGCTTCTGTGAGTGCAGCACAGGTAGTAAATGTCCAGAAATGTTTCCTAAAGAATGGTACAGCTTCCCCCTCTCTCAGCAGCAGGATGTGGACCCTGCCACAGCCATCCAGTAGCAGCAGCAGCAGTACCATTCAGGCTCAGAGCCCATTGCCCCCCCCAGGAGGATCATGTGGCTCCTGCATCTGCCAGCCCCCAGTCCCAGCATGATGATGTAGAGGGAGAGCCCCCCCCGGGACATCAGCTTGCACCCCCCTCAAACCAAAGATCATCACCACCTTGGGCATTTTTTACCACAAAGGCTGATGATTTAAGTGTGGCTGTCTGCAGCCTTTGTGGAAAAAATGTTAAAAGGAGGAAACCAGAGTCCCACTTTGGGACTTCTGGGCAAAGGAGTCACCTGCAGCACCACCATGCTGCAGAGTGACTCTCAAATCAGGGAGATACAGCAGCAGCAGGAGGAGGCAGCACTGAGGCTCGGCGGCGCCATACCGGGGGGGAGGAGGAGAAGGTCTAGCAGCAGGATGCATCCACAACAGCCAGAATCATCCCTCACCTATGATGCATGATGGAGGACCCAGAGGCAATGCCCCTGCCGTGAACATTCTGCAGCTCCCCAAATCAGGTGGTGGTCACCAGGGCAAACCTGGAGGCTGTACACACTGTGGTGCAGAGCGTCCATCAGAACACTGAGCAGCTTCGTCAGGAGGTCAGGGGGGACCTCCAAAAAATAATGGCAGACCAAAATAAAGTGTTGGACCTTCTATTTCAGCTCCGTGGTGGTGGCACAAGTGGCAGTGTACAGCAACAATGAATGGCCTGTGGTGGTGGGCCAGTGCTGTTTTCCTTTTCTTCTCCTTTATTTGTTTTTGTCACTCTTCTTGTTCTGCACCCCCTCCATTAAAAAAGAACCCCCCCAAAAAAAGAAATTCAAAAAAATATATATTTTCTGTCCTCTTTGTCTTCCAATCTATATCCTCTTGTTTATTTTATCTTTTCCCGTTGTGTATGCTCCCTTCGTTTCCCATCCCCTTTCATATATTAATATGAGTAACTTTGTCTTCCTCCTAACCATGCAGGTCCCCACTCCCTGGTTCCGCCTCCCCGTCCCCATCGCCCTGTTGTAGTTGTAGTACCATGCCCATAAATCGTGTACCTTCCTACTTTTATCTTATTACATTTTTCTTTATATGTTTCCGCCTTGCTCCTTCTATCCTATTCAAAAATGTCAATATAAGCACTTTACTATGAACAAACATATTTTCCAAAACTATGTTAGAGTGAATCTTGGCTCTGCTCATGTAAAACAGGGCCCTCAGGTAATGAAATGCTTCCCAAATATTGTGACATCAAATTGAGACTGAAATGCGCTGTCAGTCCTGATGTTTTAGGGTGTCCCACCAGCAACCAGACATTAAAATGCTGTTTTGGCCATCGTTTACAAGTGTCTTTGTGCCCTATCTTGTTTCTGCCACTGCAGCACAGGCAGTAAATGTACAGAAATGTTGCAGAAAAAAATGATACATTGAACTGGAAGTGGAATCTGGTCTCAGCCATTATGTCTTAGGGTGCCCCCCCCCCACCACCACCACCACCCAGACACTAAGTAGCTGTTTTAAGGCCTGTTTACCCAATATTTCTGCTTAAAACTCACTGCTGCTGGCTCAAAACATGTCCAGAAATGTTTCCAAAAAAATTGCACAGCACATGGAGAGTGAAATCAGGTTTGAGACATGCAGTTACAGGCTCACACCCACCCTGCAGACCCAAACGTGCTGTTTTCTGCACAGTTTAAATGCTTTTTGGGCCTAAGTGTGTGGCTGCATGTTCAAATCATATCCCACATGTCCAGAAATGTTTCCAAAAAAATTGCAGAGTACACTGAGAGTGAAATCAGGTTTGAGACACGCAGTTACAGGCTCACACCCATCCTGCGGACCCAAATGTGCTGTTTTCTGCACAGTTTAAATGTAAAGCTACCAACTTTGTGAGGCCTAAAATTGGGACAAGGTCCATCCTGACCATGCCCCCCACCAACCGTGTCACTCCCATGGGCACCACTGCAGACAACGCTGCACACAATCAAATTCCGCTGCTTCCTCTGGCCATGCCACCCCACAGTAAACCAGTAGCAAACCTCCAGATTAAAACAATACATCATTCTGCTGCAACAAGTTCCAAATCATGATGTACAGGAAGTTCATTAGAAGCAACCCTGCATTAAATTGCTTCCAGACACTCGAGCTGCATGTATTGCTCCTCCTGACAGTCCCATCCAACCCACTTACACTCACCTCATTTGCTGAGCAAACTTCACTTCAGTGACTCCCAACACCACACCAGATTGTTTTCATACACTTCCCTATAGCTGATCAGGTTTTGGTACCTTAGTTCACTGCTGCCGGTCTCTTTTCTGTCTGGAGTCCCTCTCAGCAGCTGGCAGGCAGATGTCCAAATGTGCTTGTTTACACTACTACCCAATCTAATCTATCAGGAAGGAATATGCTTTACTGTGCTCCCACTGACATTCCTGCTATGCAACAAAGGCACAGGGGTTGAAGATACAAACTGTTGTCCAGCTCAAGCAGCGCCACAATGATGCTGAAATAACTGTCACTTACAGATTAGCAGTCAGCAAAAAAAAAATTAAAATGGGACAAAACTGGGACAAGTAATCAAAAACCAGGACAAAAGTGACATTTTGCAAAACTTGTGGGGACACTGGGACATGCTGCTTAAAATAGGGACTGTCCTGGGAAAATATGGACAGTTGGTAGCTTTATTTAAATGCTTTTTAGGCCTAAGTGTGTGACTACATGTTCAAATCATGTCCCACATGTCCAGAAATGTTTCCAAAAAATTTCACAGTACACTGAGAGTGAAATCTGGTCCCAGCCATGATGTTCCATGGCATGGTGCCACACCGCCACCCAGACCAAACGATGGTCTTTGGTCCACTTTTACAATTGTCTTTAGGCCCTGTCTTGTTTCTGCCACTGCAGCACGGGCAGTAAATGTCCACAAATGTTGCAGGAAAAATGGTACATTACATTGACTCAGAAATCTGGTCTCAGCCATGACGTTTTAGGGTGTCCCCCACTATCCTAGACATTAAATAGCTGTTTGAGGGCCCGGTTGCCAAATATTCTGCCTGAAACTCACTGCTGCCAGTGCCAAACAGGGCCTACAAGTCCAGATATGTTTATCCAAAAATGTGACATGAAATTGAGACTGAAATGTGCTGTCAGTCCTGATGTTTTATGGTGCCCCACCACCTCAGGGACCTGAAAAGGGGTGCCAGCATGCAGAGAACCTGAATTCCTCCTGCAAAATGCTGCTGCTACTTTCAATTCTTTCCTACTGCCACTGTGTTTCAATTGATTGACATAGAAAGGCAGAATTATCATTTACCTATCCCTATGCTGCTGTACTGATTGTCTAGCTGTGTTGACTGACTGCCTCTGTGGTAGTACCTTGCCTGGCAATAGGGTAGTGAATGAAATTTTGGGGCACTGTAGCTTGCTACCTGCTGCTGTCTCTGACTACTACTTGCCAAGTTGCCACAAGTACTACTGTTCTGGATGGCTGATGCCTGGCGGATTATCTTCACACAGTCCATACTGCTGCTGCTGAACATGTAAGTATCTGTCTTCATTGTTTTTCTTGTGCAAGGTAAGAGTGTTGGTGGGTTGGTATAATGGCATCTTGAGTTCTACTATGCTTGTACTGCTCTTATATTATTTTTCAATGTGCTGTGGATGACATCATCATGCTGAGCCATGAGGGAGGAAGATGCATGGATCTTCTCAATTTCCCAATGCGGATGGTAAGTATTGGAATTTTCATACAAGTGTGGTGTGTCTGTTACTGCCATTGCCATATGGTTGTCTGAGCTTGATAGCAATTGTGTAATCGTTTGCTTTTTTCAACATCAGGAATTCAGGCAAAGTTAAGTATTTTTCCATCCTGCTGCTGCTGCTGCTGGCTGCTGAACCAGGTCTGGGGGATTTATTTAATTGTGCCATGGTTCCACTTTCACAGTCCTTGAGGTAAGTATGTCTTCATTTTTAATGGTTCTCTGGGGGAGGGAGGTGGATGGTCATGGGTAGTGGGAGGGGGTATTTTCAACAATCATCAAAATGTGTTCTTAATTTATTTCTTATGTCAAGGTATGCAGTGCTGACAGGGGAAGGGGAATGCCTGCTAGTGCTACTGTGCTTCATCGGACCTTGGTCAGGATTGGAATTATGTGCACCACACAGCATGTTCCTGTGGAGAATGTCCTCAGTTGAATGACATCACATCATGGGATATGGTAAGTATATGTTTTTTTCTCTCTGCTACTTCTTCCAACTTGTTAAGTAAAAGCAGGTATGCTGATTGATTAGTATCTAACATTTTTTCTTATCTTTGGTCTTGCTTAGGTCATTTTCACCGGCTGAGGTTTCATTGGATCAATCCAGGCCATGCAGGAGCTGTGTTGTGTTGTTGGAAGACAGGGGTGTTGCTTGAACTGTGATGTTGGCCACTGGACTGGTGGTGTTCATACCATCACCATTAATGAGTAATCACCACTGCCACCCACATACATGGAGGAACTATCTGCGAACACAGATGGTTGACATGGTGTTTGGTAAATAATTAGGTGGAGGGGGTTAATGTCTTGTCTAATCAATGGTGATTGCATAGTTGCAGTAATCATGAACATTTTGAATCCATTCAAAAGTGAGGACAGCAGGACACTCACCCTGCCCTGATCCCCCTCCACCCCCAGGAACCATTGCAGTTTTGGTGTACCTTAACCTGGTAGTGTAGCATAAGTAACCTTTTTGGTGGGATTTGATGTTGTAAGTTGTTAAGCCTATTCATGATTACTTTTGTAATTAATGACTCGCATCATTAAAGATGGCCACCATTCACCATTTTTCAAAATGTGTTCAGCTTGTGCTGTTAACTGTTGAATTAGCATGTTACATTCATATGCTACTTATACTTGTTTAGGAGCCAGAGTTCTTGTACATGTCACTGTTACTAAGTGACAGAAACATTTTTTTCAGTTGCATGGAGTGCATGGGTGTGTCAGGTCAGATCAGGTGACAAGAGGGGGGTGGTGGGGCAGTGTGGAATTTGCCATCCTGGGCACATTTAAGGACATCAAGACAACATATCTTGCTGTAAGATGATGATGTATTGATATAGTCAACATGAAAAGTAATATATTTTTTGAAGAAAAACATTATAACTGTAATCATGCAATTGCAAAATATTTATGGTTATGGTAATTACATTGCTGCTGCTTTATATAGACTTGTGGCCTTGAGGGACTGGTGGTGAGGTGACCAATCAATGGGTTATGGCAAAGGGTGATGAAATGAAATATATACACATTACAGGCTGCAGCACATAACCACATATTTCCATAACCAATCCAGTGGTACATAGCTAAAAATAAGGTGTAACATACACAGCCCAGCAACCATACTGAGTTGAAAGTTGTTATTGGGGGGTGGGCCTTGAGTAAACTCAGCCTTTTTCAACTTCCAATTCCACATCAACCAAGAAGCACCCCTCACAGTCTTCAAGACTGGAGTTCTCATCAGTTGGGAATTCTCTCAACATTGCTGCTTCATCCACCTCGCTGCCGGTGGCTGCCTTAGTCAAGGGACTGTCATCATCCTCTTCACCGAGACACAGTTCCTGTGGCAACACCACTGACATCACTGTGTGGTGTGGAAAGTGCCTTTTATTCATTTTGATGAATGTTAGCACGGACACAGTCTTGGGTGACAAATTGGTCCTACAGTCACTCACAATGGCCCCAGCCACACTAAACACTCATTCCACAGTTACACTGGATGGTGGGCAGCTCAGGTATTTCACAGCAACCAATGTTAGTGCTGGCTAGTCAGTCATTTTACTGCTCCAGTACAGCAGTGAATCATCATTAATGGCAAGGTGCTTTGGGTTCCCCATGTAGGCCTCCACCATTCGTTCTGCTGCCCGGAGTCCAGCTGCCTCATCTGTCTCCTCCTCCTTTTCCTCCATATCTTCCACTCCCACCTGAAAGAGAACATCCCAAATGGGACTGTTTGCTGTTTTCTGCTCTGTCATGCCCATTTTCTGTTATTGGGTTCCCTGTGAGCTGCTGGTGGTGGTAGCAACACCGGTTTTTGATGCAGTGCGTGCATTTTTCATTTGTGCAGCATGTATAAATCTAATGAGGTTCTCTGTCAACTGTTGCACTCGCTGACAACCTCCTTCAATTATAGAGGGCAGGCCACGTTTGTAGCGTGGATCCAGCACGGTGGCAATTGCAAACTCAGCTGACTGGAAAATTCCAGATATGTGGGTATTTGTGTCTAGCACATGGAGCATGTGATCCCTTAGATCACCAGTGCCATGATCCCCACTTGCCTCTGTCTGGTGTTGCACATTCACTAGTGTCTGCCTCAACACACATATGAGAGTTATGGACTGACTTATGTGAGCAGTGTCCCCACTCACTGCCTGTGTAGCATGCCCGAATGGATGGAGAATACATATTAGCCCATCAGTTTGGTGCCATTGCTCTGTTGTTAGAGCAATGGACACTCCAGCACTGTCACAGGTGGTGTTCAGCAGCAGGCATTCTGACACAGCCTTATACTGTTCATACAGCTGATCAAGCATGTACAGTGTGGAATTCCACCTGGTGACAGCATCAAGATTCATCCGGTGCTGATGCAGATTGTTATTGCACTGTACCTCACGTAGATGGTCATGGGCCTTTGCAGAACAGGTAAAGTGGACATAGATGCGACTAGCAACAGTAACCATTTCCCTAATGTCCGCATGATTGAGAAACTGATAAACAACAAGATTAAGGCAATGTGTCAGGCAGGGCACTCTGAAAGAACCACCCTTGCTAATGCACTTCACTACATTGGAGCCATTATCACTTGCGATGAATCCTGCTATGAGTGACTGTGTATGTAGCCACCCATCAATCTCATCCAGCAGAACATTAAGCATTTTCGCAGCCGTGTGCAAACCTGTGACACTTGTCATAGTCAGAGCTGCATGCTGCTGAATACCAGGTGTGTTACTACCACCACAATTTTGCTTCACGCATGTTTTGCCAGGGCCAAAATCAAGTACCGCACCAGGCAACTGTGCCCAGTGTACTGGTATGCACAGATATGAGCTTGCTGCTGTTTGTCCACAGATCCACATATCCATGCTAAGATGGATATAGTGTGATGCACTCAGTGCATGTCTAATGTAATCAGTAACTTTACTGTTCAGCTCTGGCATGGCATGCTTACTAAAATAGGTTCATGATGGAACTTGCCATTTGGGACAGGCACGGGCCATCAACCTGCGGAAACCAGCATTCTCAATAAATGAGAATGGCAACATACTGATGGCCAGCATTTCAGCAGTGGCAGCATTTTACTCTCAAGTAGCAGCATGATTTGGGGGGGGGATACTTTGTCTGCCGCTCAAGAATAGTCTTCAGAGTGGGCTGCATCTTTGGAGCTGTCCGACCAGAATGCTGTACTTGTAGCAATGATTTTCATTTAGGAGTAACAAATGACTCTTGGCTGGGCGGTGTAGACTGCATGAAACTAGTTATTTTGGTTGCTTGTGGGTGTGGGAGTGGTGTAGTTTTAAGACTTGTGGGAGTGGGACTCGCACTGCCACTGCTATGCCCACTACTACAGAAAGCAAAGGACTGCTCACTCTCGTCCTCCACCACCACAGACCGACTCTACTCTCCCTCCTCATGTTCTTGCTCTACTACATGCACCTTGCTACCAACAGCTCTGGCATCCTTCTGGTGTTGCTGCCATCTCAGCGGGTGCTTGTTTTTCAGGTGGGCGTGCTGGCCACCAGTGTCTATGTGGCTTTCCTTTTCCCCCCCGACTAACACAGGCTTGGTGCTGGTGACTGAAGCTATGTTCTGTACCCTGCACTAAATACCATACTTTATTCATGCTGTATATACTGATGTATAACACCTTGTTTGTACCTTACTGTATTACTTACTGTTGTATCTGTAATTGCTCTGTAACCTCCCCGGTCATGCCTGAAAATAGTCATCTCTATGGCTAGTGCACCCACCCAGTTAACAGAAACTAAATAAATAAATTATTTGCTTAGGCTAAAACAGCAAACCACAAACATGCTTTGTCCTGTTCCATAGTCTTCTGTGGGGCATAGTAATTGTCTGTACCAAGCATAAGCAGTCAGGTGGCCAGTTAACATAACAATTATATTCAGCTTCAGTAAAATTAGTTGTCTAGCTCATTAAGGAATACAAAAATAATGAATAAAAGAAATAGAAAAAAATGTTTGGCTCAGACACTATTTCATTGTTTTATTCTCTCATTCTTGACAATGGCTTCTCCCACCTTCCCACCATCACTGTTAGAGGCACCTTGCCCTGAATGACATGAGGAGCTGCCTTCATAGCTAATACCAACAGAGTTTTGTGATTTGCAAAATGTGTGTGAATGCCAGGTAATGCACAAAACCTCCTCCCCGGCCCCTCAACAGGCTCCAGCGTATTTTTTTGGACCCTACTGTCCCATATGGATACTCAATGTACTGCTGGGTTAGTCTAGCTACTTCTACATTCCACTGCAACTTTGCTAATCATTTTTTTTTAATCAAGATTCTGTTATTGGTGTTTTGGAATGTTATAGATGATATAAAAGATGTGCAATGTTTACATTAAGTACTAATTTCATTTTTCAGGGATCCAATATTAGTTAATTGGAAAATAAATTTGGTGGATCATGAAACAGTAACTGATAAGCATGCAAAATGAATACAAAACTAATATTACATGCCTTTTGCATGCATTTGTCATCATCAGTACTGTTGATTTTACACACATAAGGAGATGTTGCCTATATTGTTAAGGAATATGCCTCTAAACACAAAAATAAGTAGTAGGTTTATTTATTTGGCATCTTATCCCACAGGCTCAGGGTGTCTTCCAAAACACAAACGCAGAAACAAAATATACAAACTGAACATACATCATAAATCATAACCAGGTCATGATAATCATAGATGTGAAAAACAGATAACGACTTCAAATCACTGTTGCAGAACGTAATAAATGAGTCAGATAGAATAAACTTGGCTAAATAAATAGAGTTAAGTTCCCACATAAAATATTCCATGGAGGGGCCTCTCTTGAAGAATAAGGCAAAGATTTCTATAGCCATGGTGTAGCCATTGCAAATTCCTTTCCCCTAGACAGCTTTAGCCTTGATCATGGGACACCCAGAGAATCTCCCCTATGAGGAACAGAGAGGGTGATCAGGAGCATATGGATGGAGGAGCTTTTTAAGTTATCTTGGGCACAGATCATGTAGGGATTTGTATATTAACAAACTGTTCTAATATGAGACACTCCACCTCACCTGTAGCCAGTACAACATCTGCAAAATCAGGGAGATATGCTCGGAACTGGAAGCCCTAGCCATCAACCTAGCTGCAACATTCAACACCAGCTGCAATTGGAGTGTCAACCCAGCTAATAGCCCCAGTTACACAGCATTACAGTAATTCAGCCATGATGAAACAAAAGGCATACACAAGAGTCTTCAAAGCCTACCTTGGGTCAGATATGGATGATATTTCTAAAATGAAAAAAAAAAAAAAAAACACCATGGATTACAGCCAAAACCTGATGTTCCATAGTTAGTATGCAATCCACTATGCACCTAGATTTCTCACTCTATCACTGGCCAGGAGAGGAGTGGCACCAAGGTTTAGCTTGCCCCCCCCCCCACACACACACACAGACACACAATCTTTGATGACTAGAATCCACTAGTAAGATTTCTGTCTTGTCTGGGTTCATGCTTAACCAACTAGATGCCATCCAGTCATTGATATCAGATAAGCACTTGTTCAGTACATTAATGGAATCAGCCACACAAGGAGCAAATGACTGATTCAGTTGAATATCACGCACATAACAATGAAAACTCACACCATATCAGTTGAGCTCTCCCAGAAGCAGCATGTACACCCTAAACAAGATGGATGGTAAACTTAAACCCTGTGGCATTCTGGCATCCCACAGTCAAGGGCTACCTGGCCTGTGGAACAATTTTACCAAGGCTACGTGCTGCACTCTACTGGAAAGGAAGGACAGACCATCTCAAGACAGTGCCTTGGAGCACTCCCAGGTATCTCAGTAAAGCAATTAAAACTTTGTGATCTACGGTCTCAAATGCTGACAAGAGGTCAAGTAGAACCAATCAAGGTGGAGCATTCCATCATACCATCCCTGCAACCTCATCAAGTAAACATAGAAACATAGATGACAATGGCAGAGAAAGACCGATGGTCCATCCAGTCTGCACATATTACCCTATCATACCCCGGGATGTATTTGTATTTGTCACTCTGAGGTATTTTCTTACACTGTTCCCCTTTTTGTTTTCCATGTTTCCTCCTCCCTCATTCTGCTGAGTAGCTATTATATCCTCGAATCTATACCAGCCATATTTGAAGCCATTTATGCTTTTGGCAACCACCCATCCACTGGCAGACCATTCCACAGTTCAGCCTCTCTTTCTGTAAAACAATACAGATCTATCTGCATCACCTTGATTCTCATCAGAGTTACTTTGTGGGGCTTCCATGAAGGGGGGTCTCATTGCTCCTCATGTCTGTTCTGGCATCAGTGCAGCATGTACAGTTTTGGAAGGGCAGAGGCTTCTAATCCTGAGCTGGGAACCAAAAAATATTTACTGAGAATGAAATGACAACTTGATTCTTCTACATAGCAGATGTACTAATGTTTGTTTTCTTGTATGCCACTAGATTCTGTATAGCAGAGAGACGCCCAGGTTCTCACACACTGAGGAAGACTAACATGTGTGGGGCAGCAGGTAAACACTTAAGGTCGGTCTCCCAAAGAGGTATGCCATATAACTCAGACTTTAGCAAGGGATAGGCAGTTTACACTGCCATGGCTAGTTGATAAAGTATCCAGTTTTTATTTTAAAACAATACTTGCACGGGGGCGCTGATGAACTCAATCTGTTTAGATGTGTGTCAGGAGATCCGCTGTTCAAGGCTGAATTTCCATTTAAAGTCAGTTAAAACTTAACTTCAGGAGATGAATATATCTGCTCAGGATAAATGGAATCGTCAGCAATCACTGCAGAGAAGTTTTTTTTTCCCCAGAACTGACTGGGAGAGGATCTCTGACCAGCAGTCCTGCTAGCTCCCTCAGAGTGGTCAGAGCAGGAGGCTCTCCCACCATAGCATAGAAACATAGAAACATAGAAGTTGACAGCAGATAAGGACCACAAGGCCCATCCAGTCTGCCTATTTCTTTTTCTACGTTATGAATGTGCCATCAGCCTTTGCTCTGTCAATGGCCTATCTATTCATACTCATCTGTATTGCTTCTTTATGCCTATCCCATATCTGTTTGAAGCCCTGCACTGTATTCATATCCACCACTTCCTGAGGTAGGCCGTTCCATGCATCCACCAGCCTTTCTGTGAAAGAGAACTTCCTCACATTACCCCTTAATTGGTCTCCCTCTAATCTCATGCTGTATCCTCTTGTCCTGCTATTTTTCTTACATTGAAACATGTTAGACTCTTTCACCTTGTTAATGCCGTTTAGATGTTTGAATGTTTCAATCATATCGCCTCACTCCCTCCTTTGATCTAGGGTATATATGTTGAGCTCCGCTAATCTGTCCTCATATGTTTTCTGATGCAGTCCCTGCACCATTTTGGTTGCCCTTCTCTGGACTGCCTACATTTTGTTAATGTCTTCATGCAGGTGTGGCCTCCAGTACTGCACGCAGTACTCCAGATGGGACCTAACCAATGTCTTGTAAAGAAGGATAATTACCTCCTTCTTTTGACTTGTGATATCCCTACTAATACACCTCAACATCCGTCTAGCCTTACCTACTGATTTAGTGGTCTGCTTGGATGATTTCATGTAATCTGTGATGACAATGACCAAGTCTCTTTTTTGCCTTGTGATTGTCAGCAACTCCCCTCCCAACCTATAGGAGGCTTCAGGGTTTCTCTCCCCTATGTGCAATGATCTTGCACTTCTTTGCGTTAAACCCCATTTGCCACCCCTCCAACCATTTTGCCAGTTTATCCAGATCTCTTCTCATTCTGCCTACCCCATCTGGATCATTTACTCTGTCGAAGATCTTGGTTTCATCTGCAAACAGACAAACCTTACCCTCCAGTCCATATGCAATGTCACCGATGAAGATATTAAAGAGGACTGGCACCACGACTGATCCCTGATGTACCCCACTTGTGACTTGCATCTCTTCTGACTGTATACCGTTTACTACCACTCTCTGTTTTCTGCCTGCCAACCAGTTTTCTCTTTCTTTTCCAATTATCTTTTACTCCTTCATGGCTCTAGGGAACTTTCTCAGGCAGACCATCCCTGTGCCACCCTGCCTGAGGGTCATGCAACCTATGATTTCTCTCCCCCCCCCACAGCCAGTACCCCTGGTTTAACCCACCCGGGGAGGGTCACCCAACTCCTTACTTTGGGCTCCTTATGAGACAGACTCTGACATGCAGGTGGTGCCCAGGTGGAGGATTGATGAAGCCGTCCGAGATGGACCCCCGTGCTGGTCATGGAGGATCTGTGCCGTCACCTGTCCCTCCGAGCTGGGTTTTTCTTTGTTCTCCCAACCCCTCACCTGTGTTTGCACACCCCCGATGCTTGGAGCATGGCAACCCTGCCAGCATCGGGCACTCCATTACGTGCTGCACACGCTCTGTGGTACCCCCTATCTCCACCAGGGGTTGCTGGAGCACCGGGCACCCCAATGCCCTCGCCCCCCCAGGATCGGAAAGCAGCCTTACAGGTGCTCAGTCCAGTCCCTCTCCTGCCAACCCCCAGCACCCGAGCTTGCTTCTGAACTCTGGTCGCTGGCATGGCACGCGGTGTGGAATTCAGCACCTCAACCCTCATCACCACCAGGCCGGCCCACCGCTAACCAGTTTGCCACCCAGTTGACAAACATCTGACCCACCCTAAGCCTACCTAGCTTATTAATCAATCTTCTATGTGGAACAGTATCGAAAGCTTTGCTGAAGTCAAGGTGGGTGACATCAACTGCTCCCCCTTGGTCCACCACTCTGGTTACCCAGTCAAATAAATCTATAAGATTAGTTTGACAGGACCTTCCTGTTGTAAACCCATGCTGTCTTGGATCCTGCGCTCCTATCAATTCCAGGTGTTGCACTATCCTTTCCTTAAGGAGTTAAAACTCCCAGGTATCTCCATAATTTTGCCTACCACTGAGGTAAGACTGACTGGTCTGTAGTTCCCTGCCTCCTCCCTGCTACCACTCTTGTGGAGCGGTATCACATAAGCCCTTCTCCAGTCCTCTGGGTCTGCTCCTGTTCTCAGAGACTCACTAAGTAGTTCTGATAATGGCTCTACTGGTTCCATCCTTAGCTCCTTTAGTACCATGGGATGTATGCCATCGGGTCCCATTGCCTTGTCCACCCTGAATTTAGCGAGCTCTTGTAGGACCCTTTCTTTTGTGAAGGGACTAGTGCATACCTCCCTCCTCCCTGAGCCCATGGTGCTGAGCTGTGGGCCCTGCCCTACCTTCTCTTCAGTAAATACTGAGCAGAAGTATCTATTTAGGACAGATGCTTTTACATGGTCCTCCTCCTCACACTTCCCCATATCCCCTTTGATCTTAGCAATACCCCTTCTGGACTTTCTTCTTTCACTAATGTATCTATAGAAAGTCTTGTCACCTTCTTTTACTGTTTCTGCTTGTGTTTCCTCAGTTTGGGCCTTTGCCTACCTTACTGCCTTCCCTGCTTCCCTTAGGGAAGTTTGGTATGCCTCCATATCTTCATCCTGCTGCATTCCCTTATATTTCCTGAAGGCCAGCCTTTTGGCTCTGACCTTTTCTGACCTTTTTAACCATGTGCTTGAATGGAGTGTGAAGCCCAAGGCACCTACAAAACCTACATTGGTGTCCATACAACCACTCCTCACTGAGTTCCAATCTGAAGTTCATTCATCTGGCAAGAGCACTGAGTGTGCACTGGCTGATATTTCTTCTTGATGTATTACTTACTTGGTATTACTTGGTATGAAAGAACAGAAGAAGGCCAGAGCCCATCGAGACTGTTCCCCACACTATGTGGGACATTATTTATCTATTATCCCTCAACCAAACATCTAATTTGTTTTTAAAGACAGTGGCACTAGTTGCTTCTACCAATTCTTGTGGCAAGGTGTTCCATACAATGGATGCTCTTATTGGATGTGCTGGACTAGAATTGTGTATGGAGAATATGGAGAGAGCCATGAAGCAAAATGAGACAGACATAAAAACTATAGAATCGGGGACTCTGACTTTAGAAGAAGCAATAAATATAGCCGTATATGAACAGCTGGCTCAGGCTACTAGATTAAAACACATACTGAATAATATGTTAAAATTAAATCTACTATTAATTGGGCCACCTGCTACTATTCCACATTCTGAACTTAAAGAAACTATTCAGAATGTTCTGTCTACAGTCTGCGATAGAGCCCTCTTTGACCCTGGAATCTGTTTTTCACCCAA
Source organism: Neoceratodus forsteri (assembly GCA_016271365.2). NCBI lineage: Eukaryota > Metazoa > Chordata > Ceratodontiformes > Ceratodontidae > Neoceratodus > Neoceratodus forsteri. Next base: position 1,411,230,003 of record CM057452.1, read on the forward strand.
ATGTTCACTGAAACTTGAAAGAAAGGGAACTTGCAAATTCTGAGCAGGCAATGGAAAACTGTGCAATGTTACCTTCAGGAGCCAGGTACATTATAATAATATGCCAATCATTTAGTGAAAGGCAGATGTTGCTCCAGACTGCAAGACAGAAAAGAAAATTATAAAATGGATAAGAAATATCTTGTTAGCTGATCGGTCAGATTGGGGCTTTAGCCGTGTATGAATCTCACAACAGACACATGGCTAAAGATCCAGCTGTGCACCGCTGCCTGCATAACAGCAGCACATACACTCTGCAAGGCACCAAACGTTCATGTTGTTACAAGCCGTAACTTTTAAAACATCAAAATGGCAAGTGTTAACGTTAGTTCTGTCCATGAAAAAAAGAAAGGAAAGCCACACAGCCACCCAATAAATTGCTACCATATTCAAAATCTGTAAAAAGATGGAAAGTGTATCTTTTGAGTTGTTCAGTAGTTCCCTAGATGGTTTTCTGTGTTGCATGGATATAGATAGTAGTAATTTAGAACTAACCTCAGAAGAAGCCACAGAGCCCATCAATGCCCGTCTATCAATCTCCGCAGCCACAGAATCTGAAATGAACAGAGAGTCAATGTCAGCAATAGCTCAGTTAATGAGTAGCACCAGAGAAGTGTTCAAACTCCTTCTTCCTGTTGATGCTACTATGAGCGTTAATGACAGTGCAGCAGTAACTCCTCCCACTGAATATCACCCAACAGTAAATGGCCAGACCAGGGAAATGCCTTCAATAAATATGCAGGCTCCTCCTGAAGTAAGGCCTGCTCTGCCTTCTGGTAGCATGTTTGTATAGTGTATGTAAAAAGGACCAGAGTCTGTGGAAATTATACGAAACAAGCCCAGATGCCCACAATCATGAATATCATGTGAAATGCTGGAAGTTAGTAAAAAAAAAAGAAAGCAACGGCAGGCAAAAGTACATTGGCAGTCTTTTTCAAGCATTTGTAGTGGCATATATGTAAGCTGCCCACCTGTAGCAAAGTTCAGCAATAGCAAATGGATCGATAACAAGATAATATCTGTTAAAAATTTCACTTTGCTTCACTGTAACCATTAATGATTTTTTTTTCATAATGTGAGTGGACTGACCACAAGATCTGTAACATGTGTCCATGCACTACAGTAGCGCAGAGCTGTGGGGTGGAAACTCATTCATGAATGAGTTACATCTTTTTGGTCCTTTATGTAGAAAATAGTTTCTGGAACAGCTAACAACATAGACTAGCACAAAGTTAGTTTTACTTTGAAACGAGCATTGCAAAGTGTAGTGTTTGGAGTGCAAAAAATGAAGCTGTGATTCCAGGCATGCGCATTAACAGATCGATAATGTGCCTGCCTGCCTGGAATCATGGCTTTATTTTTTGCACTCCTAATACAACAACTTCCAGTACTTGTTGCACAGTAGGACTAACTTTGTGCTTCTCTATGCTGCTAACTTTACCAGAAACTGTATTTTCCACATACAGTACTGCAAATACAGTGAAGCACGCCAGGATGAAGCACAGTGTCACAGGTTCTGTACTTGACAAGAAGGATTAACTCTCATTGGATTGGCATTGTTTACTGTAGTAACTCTGCTGCAGAATTCTGCAGTGCTGTGCTTCATCCTGGTGGGCTTCACTGTATGTAACTCATTCATGAACTAGTTTGCACCTGACTCCGTGCTACTGTGGTGCATGGATGTGCAATGTGGACCTTTTGGTTGGTCCGCCCACATTATGATTTTAACAAAAATGACTAGGCATGGCTTGGGGGCATGTCTTGGCTACCACGAAGATGTCTGCCTAGTATTTGAAAGCCCTTAACCCCTCAGCTTAATCCTTCACAATCTGCCCAAACAGCTACAGTTACCTTTGTTTTCACGTTAGAGTTTTCTGAGGTTTCATCTGCTGATTAGACAGAATAAATGAACAATGTGTAAAACACAGATCAGAAACCCTGAGTCAGCTCTCTACTTATAGTGTCATTTATTGTGAAGCATTTTCTGCAGTTTCTTTCCTAGAATTCTAACTGAAATACACTCCCAACACTTTGAACTGTCTCATTTGGCAAGAAATGTCTAGAAGACAACATCCCCAAAAACACAGCAGTACTGCTTAGCTTCTATTGTTTAGGTATTTAATTTCAGTAAAGTGCCCACTAAACTGTGAAACAGGAGCTCTCTGGTTTCTTAATATCATCAAAGCAAATAACTGATCAGGCATGTTTACACATACGTGTCTGCACTTCAGTGAGCGAGACAGAGGTGCTGAAAAGCTTAACCTTTTAAGAAAAATAAGGAAATCAAATGCAGTTAAAATCTTCACACAAATTATATGCCATGTCTAAACATTTCTCATTTTACATTAAGTAATACTACAATATCCATTCCTGTTAAGCAAAAATTGTGCTCAGTTGGACTGGTTCTGGGGAAGGAGCACATAAAGGGAATTATTTGGGTGTAGTTTCATTCAATAAAAAAAGAAGGCACCAGACTGGTTGTAGAAAGAGATGCACAGGGAGAAAGTGTGAGGGAGTAAAAAAAAATATTTGCTCATTGTCAGGGGAAAGAGACAAGCCTGTCACATTGCTTCACATTTCCCATGTGGGGATACGCTGGCAGTGGCTGCCCATACTGCACTGCACTATCAGTGCTGCACTGCTGCTAGAACGCACTAATAGTGCAAACACACCTACTATAACCAACCACTATGCCTCCCTGTGCTTCAGCTCACTCCCCATGTAATATTGGGTAGCAGCATGCCCCTCTTTTTATGCAAAGGACAACCATGGGAGGACTCAGTTGGCTCTGTTTATTTGCCAGCCTTTGCATAATATCCTATGTGGATAGGCAACCTGATAGAATTGATCCTAATGAAGAGACATGCCCTACACTACTAGTCTACCCTTATACCAGTACTATGTACATAATATGCTGCCACTGTGTGCCTTTGATCCCCTTTCAGTTTGTGGAATCTCCTCGAAGTGGGACCACCACCCATTATCCAATGCATGGCCCTACACCCCATCCATCCAAATGCTGTATGGTTTGGTGTTACTCTGCATGGTTCTTAGGCTATGCATCTGTAGGGCAGCTCAAGGGGATGATTCGGCCTTTGGACCCCTGTACTCAACCCTACACTAGATGCAAAAAGACTTGTGCTTTCAAACTTCTCCTTGCTGACCTGAGGAAAATTGCGCTCCTCCTACTTCTGTGCTCAGGCGACATCAAACTTAACCCTGGCCCCACAAAAGTGCTTTCATCCCCATCTGAACTTATGACTCTAAAAGGAATCAGCTTCCTGCATGCTAACATTTGTAGTCTTTTAAAGAAGTTGGATTCTGTCCAGGCATGGATTATTCACACTGCACCAGACATACTTGTGCTCTCGGAATCCTGGCTATGGGCATCCCCGCCACACAGAGAGGTCAATATCCCTAACTACCTCCTCTTCAGAGCTGGCAGGCAGACCATGGGTGGTGGAGTAGCCATTTATGTTAAAAAAACAAATTCACAGTATCTATATTGGATGCCACCTCCGTTGCTGGTGGATTTGAATGCTTGTCTCTTAAAGTTGAACCTTCCCCATCAGTGGCATTCCGTATCATAGGCTGCTACAGACCCCTGCAGCAGGACCGCAACTCCTGTCACATCTGTCATCCCACCTAGATGCTACCCCACTGGAAACAATTATACTAGGTGACCTTAATTACGATTGGCTGTCTAAAGTCTCGTTACCCTTGACACAATTCTGTGACTCCCATGGGTTCACTCAACTTATAACTGAGCCAACTCGCATCAACAAGAAAAATCCAGTGAGAAGCACCCTCCTGGATGTCCTCCTTGTTAACAAAACCCACTTCTTTTCACATGCCCGGTATCCTCTCAGCGTATGTTAGTGACCACTGCTTTATTGCTGGCATAAGAACAGTTACCGAGCCTCTATCTCCATCAAATTTTCCACTAAAAGATCCAGACGTAACTTCGATCCTCTTGCATATTTCAACGATCTAAAAAAATCCTTGCTCTGGCAGAGCTTGTACCTGGCTAAATCAGTGAGTGATGCCTATGACGTTCTCCATGAAATCATAACCAGTGCCGTTAAACAACCATCATCCCTTGGTTAAAACACGAATAAAAACCAGAACCTGTCATTGATTTACAACAGATCTGAAGACTACCTTACTCAAAAGAGATTATCTGTGGAAAAAGGCCAGGAAATCACATGCCGATGCAGACTGGTGTCTCTTTAGAGCAGCTAGAAATGCCTGTACTAAGCTGGTCAGAGAGGCCAAAGCCAATTTTTATCAAAATGAGCTGTTCTCTACGTCAAACTGCCCTACCAAATTCTGGTCCACCATAAAAGAACTGTCTGGCCACTCTCCAGGAAGTATGCTTCCTTCTAAAATTACCATTGATAACATTATCATCAACGATAAAAAATTGAGATACTGCAAGCTTTCAATAATCATTTTGCCACCACAGGTCTGGCGTTCAATAATGCACCGGTAAGTAGTCTCCTTCCACAGATCAACGCTCAGCCTCCAGAACCAAGTAACAATAATGTGATTCTCTCCTTTTCACCTACCACCATAAAAGAAGTCGAAGACCTTCTACTACGACTAGATACAAAAAAAGTGCCGGAGCCGACTCTTTCGACCCATATTTTTTTGAAAATAGCATACCACATTCTTGCTACACCCATATCACATCTATTCAACCTGTCCCTAGCTCAAGCTCTATCCCCAAGGAATGAAAAACTGCTCACGTTATCCCCCTGTTTAAAGCAGGGGATCCCTGTGACCTAAACAACTATAGGCCAGTGTCCCTACTACCCATACTTTCGAAGCTTCTGGAAAAAATTGTGGATTTACAGTTGAGATCTTTCTTAGACAACTCTACATTGCTTAACCCAATGCAGTCTGGCTTTAGAGTGAAGCATAGTACAATCACAGTGCTGACTAAAGTCACTAATGACTGGCAATGGGATCTAGACAATAAAAAATGTGTTTGTGCCGTATTTGTGGACCTCAGCAAGGCATTCAACACCGTCGACCACTGCCTGCTTCTCTCCACCTAAAAAACTATAGGCATTGACTCAACCTCACTGGAATGGTTCCAAGACTACATCTCTGGCAGACAACAACAAATCAATGCTGAAGAAGAGCTCTCGCCACTTAAACCGATAAAAAGAGGAGTCCCTCAGGGCTCCATACTGGGCCCTTCATTGTTCGCCATCTATATTAACAGCCTGGACATAGGCATCACGGAAGCCAGTATCCACTTGTTTGCCGATGATACGGTGCTCTATTTAAGCTGTGATTCTCCTGAAGTGGCCTGTGCTGACCTACAAACCGACTTTAATATTCTGCAGCACCAGCTCCTCAGCAAAAAGCTACTACTAAATACAAAAAAAAAACAAGGCCATGCTCTTTTCACCATCAGACCCAGGGGCCTACTCTGCTGCTGCTGGTTCATTACCTTCCATCTCCACCTTATTAGGTGAAAAACTTGAATTTGTGCCTAAATTCAAATATTTGGGTGTCTGGCTAGACAATAAATTCTCTTTTGTGGAACACACAGAAGAATTGCTGAAAAAACTGAGGCAGATACTTGGTCTTTTTTTCAGAGTTAAATGCCTCCTGACCACAGATGCAAAAAAACAGCTTGTCCAATCTACATTCCTCTCATTAATTGACTATGCCGACTTTATTTATGGCCATTGTCCTGTCTCACATCTTGCAAAACTGGACGTATTGTATCACAGAGCACTAAGATTTATAACTGGCCTTCCATCCTCCACACATCACTGCTCTCTATATGCAGCCATTGGGTGGCCTTCTCTTGAATACAGGCGGTGTAGAAACACAGCCCTTTGGACGCTCCGAGCCCTTACTAACAAACTCCCACAATACGTTGTTGACTGTCTCCCCCTGAGTCCGATCAGTAACTATGCCTTAAGAAGTCACTCGCTGGTTTCCCTGAAAGTCCCAAGGATTAACACTCATTTTAGAAGGGCCTCCATTAGCTTTGCTTTGCCTACGCTCTGGAATAAGATACAAAGATAGTTGAGACTTAGCTCCCCTGTCAGTATTGCCTTGTTTAAGACCATCTATGACAAAACATTTGCTGAAATCTGTAATTGTTACCATCATTCCTAGCAGCCTGATTGCTGCTTTTCTTCTCATCCACACTGGTCCCAGTCGGTGACCCTAGTCCCCCCACCACTATTACCCACCCACCCCTCACTTGCCCCACTTGTCCTTAGCATCCTCTGCACCCTTTTTCTTTTTTACACCACCCTCCCCCTGCCACACAAGTCTGAGACCCAGACACCATCATGCGCACCTCATAGCTTAGGGACTTCCATTCAGGCCTATAACTTGTTGCTGATGGCCAAGAATATAAACAATTTTCTTTTTCTCCTATGGTTTGTATATGACAACCATACACATCATGCTTCTGTGGGTGCTATATATATCATGTTACTGTTGTGTTATGTATATATTACTTGTACATGTGCCTTTGGAATGTATATACTCTGCTCCTATCATTATTGTAAACATCTTGTTCATTTTTGTATAATGTATATTTTATCTATGACTGTACAATTGTCCCTGCCAACAGCAGGTTCCACCTTGTAAATGAGCTTGCTCAATGGTGATCGCCTAGATAAATAAAGATTTGATGATTGATTGATTGAGTGAGCAGGAACCCCCTGAACATGAGATGTTACCATGTAGCATCTAGGTTAGGTTATCCAGAAGTAATAAATTTAAAAGAATATTAAACTAGAGAGGTCACATGATGTGTCGTGAGGGCTAGACGTGCAGTTTCGGGTCTCCGCTCCATCGAGTCCAAAAAATAAAGTTTTAAACCCCAAATCAGCCTAAATCGGCAGTGCAAGTGTCGGTGAAGCGCTCCGTAGTTAAACCGCGGCATTTGGAACCGGAGCAACGAAAGGGAGGATGGAAAGTTCCGATCAAGAATCGGAAGCAAAACGGCCCCGTAGGAGCGACTCTCCAATGACGCCACATGAGGAAATCCAGCCGGGCAAAATATATGATGATTTAGCCACCATAATAGAAGCTTTATTTAAGCTAGTGGAAGATGTGGCTGAGTTTAAACCCACGCTTAAACAATTAGCAAGGTGAATTACAGATGCAGAAGCCAGAGTCTCTTCACTAGAGAGGAAGCAAGAGAAATTGGGCCTAGCAGCCACTGAGAGTAAGAGAGCAATTTCCAAACTAGAGGATCGTTTAGACGACCTTGAAGGGAGGAGCAGACAAAACAATCTAGTGCTCTTAGGGCTTCCAGAGGGGGAAGAGGGCCCCAATGCTATTTGATTTATGCAGAAGCTATTAAATAAATCGGTGGGTCCCTTCCCCAATGGCCCTGAATATGTAATAGAGAGGGCCCATAGCGCATTAAGAGCCAAGCCTCTAGCATCTCAGCCACCAAGACCAATGATTTTTAAGTTGCTGAATTACCTAGACCGCGAATTCATCCGGCGGGAATCTCAGAAACTAGCAGTATTCCAATGGGAAGGCAAGAAATTATGGCTGGTCCCAGACTTGACGTGGAAGGTGCGTCAGGCCAGAGCGAGCTTCAGGCCAATTACTTCTAAGCTTTGGGCCGCAGGTATTCACCATCGGATGCTATATCCTGCCAAATTAGAAGTTTTCTTAAAAGAGGAGACTAAAAGATATGAATCTGCGGAAGAAGTGCTGCAGTCTCTGTCTGTTTCCCTGCCAGATCTGTTTAAAAAGGGGTGAAGACAATATAATTATTTTTTTTTGGAGCATTCTGCAAAAAGTCTGTCAAGAATTAGTGGAATATCACTCATCTCAGTTATCTGGCATGAACTGAATGTGGACATGTACTTAGACTTCTGGACTGGTCCCTTTTAGTTACGGCTTTTTTTTTTTTTTTTTTTTGGGTTTTGGACAATCGGACTTAATGATTTGCGTCACTCAGGGAGTTAACTGTTGAACGTTTGAGTGAGAGAAGTCTCTCCTAATTAAGTACCCTTACTTATTGGTATAGTGTCAAGGGTTCTGTAATGGGGATCTGAAAGCTTTAATTTTGTATTGTGCATGAGGCCCAAGAAGTTCAGTGCATAAGGACTGCTTTAGTATATACAGAGCCTCTGGTTATTTCCTTTTCCTTTTTTTTTTTCAGGAAGGCAGCTTAACTGTTAAGTTAGAATTTGAACTATGTTAAGGATTCTACCAGTTGGTAATGATGTTCAATCAATAGTTTATTTTGGAATTAGAGTACTCCATAAAATTAAGGGGGACATTAATTTATATTAGGTATGATTTGAGCTTTGCGTTTCACTTATTTTGTTTAGATAACTCCCTCAGAGCCACAGCAGATAGTGTATATAAAATTGTTTGGCAATGGAATTAGATTTGGGGATCTAGAACTGTTCATATGTTTTGTAGGTTTTTGTTCTTCGTTATGGGTGGGACCTGGGGGAACTCAGCCCTACTGGTGTGCTATGGACCCTAGATGGAGGAGTGGGCTTAGGGCCAGGGGCCTACTCAGTTGGTAGGCCATGATAATTTTTCTTTTTGTTAATAGAGATGGAGGGAGGGAGTGTTTTATGGGGGTTCCTGGTTGGGGAGGGGGATATCAGCTGCCAGCATCTTGCATTAAGATAATGGGTCTCCAAGTTGGCTAGTTCGCTAAACATTTTTTCATGGAATGTGAAGGGGGGATACTCGGAAAAGAAATGTAATATTATTTCATTTGGCTAACTTGGATCCGGCCATAGTTTTCCTGCAGGAAACCCATGTGACTTCTGACCGGCTCCACTATTTCAAAAGGAAGTGGGTTAGCCAAGTATTTGGTGCAGGGTTCTCAACGAGCAGTCGAGGGGTAGTAGTTTTAATAGCAAAGGGTGTTCCATTTGTTTCATCCGATGTTATTTCCGACCCGGAAGGGAGATTTGTGGTAGTTATAGGCAAATTAGGGGGGATAGACACAGTTTTGGGATCAATATACGGACCCAATATTGAAACACCCTCTTTTTTTACACATCTAAACAATATTCTAGCACCCCTCAAGGATTTTTTTATTATCCTTGGGGGAGACTGGAACCTAGTTCAATCCACCAGTTTAGACCGCTCAGGTGGCAGGCCTTCGAGACCTTCTCCAGCTCAACAGGCCTTGTTAGAGTTCAAGGGGGTCATGGGTCTAGAGGACCCCTGGAGAATTCGTAACCCAGCTGTGAAGGAGTTCACTTTTTTTCTCCAATACACAGGTCCTTCTCCAGGATAGATTATTTTCTAATTAGCAAAAATCATCTGGCTGAGGCGGACGAGATAGCATTTTTGCCTAGGGTGATTTCTGACCATTCCTTAATTAAATTAAGACTTTCTCCTCTTTCCATTCCAGCCAGATCTTACTCATGGTTCTTAAACAACAGCCTACTGAGAGACCCCCAAACTTTGTCTCGTTTTCAAACCTTTTTGGTGAATACAATAAGGGAGAATTGGGGATCACTCAGTATGGTAGATGTGGTTTGGGCTGCCTTAAAAGTGACATGGAGAGGGGAATTATTAAGAATGGCATCGGTAAAGAAAGCTAAAACTAGACATTTACTTAACAACTGTTTAAAAAATATCACTGTTAGAGGCCATTGATGAGTCAAACAGGATTCAGGAACAAGAGCATGAACTAGTTAGCTTACGAAGTTGGTATGAAAATACCCTAAAGGATAAAATAGACAAGATGGCCTCCAAGTCAAAAGCAGCATATACAGGCAGAGGAAGTAAGTCGGGTAATTTGCTGGCGTGGCAGTTAAAAAAAGGTCAGAGGAAAAGTGGGTAGCTGCTCTGAAACATCCTACTTTGAATAGCTTAATCGTGATCCTAAGGGTATTTTGGAGATATTTTATAACTACTATAAGGACTTGTATTCGAGTCAGCCACAATCGCCCAAGGGAGGCTAATATGAGAGCCTTTTAGATAGGATATCTTTCCCACAGGTACCCTTAGAGTCAAAGCAACTCCTAGTAGCCCCTTTATGTATGAAGAAATTGCTAGTGCAATTGACTCATTAAAACTAGACAAAGCCCCTGGACCAGATGGCTATACCCCCTATTCTATAAATCGTTTAAGAGTGAGTTGATCCCCTCCTTTATCAGCTCTATACTTACTGGCATGGTTATGGGTGAGAGAGAGTTCTCTGTTTGAGGCAAGGATCATTTTGCTACCTAAGCCAGGTAAAACTCCAGACTCAGCAAATAACTACAGGCCTATTTCTTTGTTAAACGTGGACATTAAGATATATGAGAAGATTTTGACCAATCAGCTAAAAGCTATAAGGAATGTGTTGCTGAGCCCGGAACAAGCTGGTTTTGTCACAGGCCGATCCTCTGCAGATCATTTTAGAAAATTGTTTTACTTGATCTCAGCGGCGGAGGACCCCGATGTTGAAGCCTCTCTTGTGTCATTAGACGCAGAGAAGGCATTTGATAGGGTCGAGTGGAGCTTCATGTTTACAACATTGACTAAATTTGGCTTCCCTAAAGAATTTATTCATTATGTTCGTATATTGTATAAGAACCCGTCAGCAAGGGTTCAGTGTAATAATTTAATTTCGAAAAGGCCTCTTTAGAGAGGTACTCGCCAGGGTTGCCCCTTGTCACCATATTTATTTACCTAGATTTGGAACCCCTGATAAGGGCCATTCAAAGTGATCCCTTAGTTCAGGGTATATGCCTAGGTAACAGGGAGTTTAAAACTTCCGCCTTTGCAGACGATTTGCTGCTACACATTAGGAATAGCACCACTTCACTCCCTCGATTACTGTCGATAATTTCAAAATTCAGCGATTTTGCTGGTTACAAGCTCAATAGAAGTAAAACATTAGTTTATTCATTATCGCTACATTTGCATAAGGCATGGTGTATTACACTAGGTTTGCAATGGCAGTCAGATTCTTTATCCTATTTGGGCATTCAGATATCTAAGGATTTGGAGAAATTACCCAGCTTAAACTTCAAACCTTTAACAGGAGAGATTGGGGAAGACTTGCAGAGGTGGAAAAATCTCCCCTTGACTCTCTCGGGCAGAGTTAATACAATTAAGATGATGGTTTTGCCAAAAATCCTTTATCCTTTGAGAAACCTTAATATATATTTGCCCAAAGCCTTTTTTGACCAACTCCACAAATCCTGTTCTGACTTCTTATGGAGGGGCAAACCCCCTCGCAGATCTTAAGCTAAGCTGACGTTGCCTTACAGAGTGGGTGGCCTACAGATCCCAGACTTTTATTTGTATTATCTAGCCATACATGCAGCTAATTTTGTGCTTTGGTCAAGACAAAATGATTTTTTATTGTATGGATTGGTCTTGGATCGAAGGTCGAGAACTGGAGAACATAGATTTAGAATCCTGTTTATATATGCCGTGGTCCAAAATACCTAGGCGTTTAGGAATACCCCCTGGATAGAATGTGAGGGCAATGCATCAGCTGTTTTCAAATCTGCATATTTCTCATGTGTATGACCTGTCCCAACCTATTTTAAGGAATCCCAACTTATTAGTGGGAAATAGACCTATAACTAGGTTTATACAGAATTACCCTGGGGAACCTCGTATTTCGTTATTCTTTTCGGGCACCCTTTTTTCCCCTCTACCTGAATTGGTGGACAAGCTCAAGGTTCAACCATTTGACCTTTTGCGTTTTTTTCAGATTTATAAAAGCATAGGTTCTTTTGTGCACAAAGGGACTGTTTCAGAGGCAGCTGGTCATTTAATTAGGATCTTGAATGGGAAGACAGGGTTGGACAAGTCAGTTTCCAGAATATATAAGTACATTATTTCAGACTTGGGCCCCAAAAGATCTCCTATTCCCCCATATTGGGAAACCAATTTGGGTTTGGGATGGTCTGAGGAAACTTGGGAGGAATATGGAGATTTACATTCTTACGTCCAAGCAAGATAGACTACGGAGATCCAATTTAGTTACTTCATAATTTATATTTTCGCTGGCTAAGCTATACAGACTAAAGAAACATGATTCCCCAAATTGTTCTGACTGTAGTGATCAGTTGGCTACTACCTTGCATAAGTTTTGGTGTGCCCTAAGATAGCCAAATTCTGGCAAGATGTTAAAGGTTGGATACTACCGTATTGTGATTTATCCCTTTTCAGCATGGAAATCTGTGTACTTGGAATACCCCACACTTTATTAAGATCCCAAAATGCCAAATTGCCTTGGTGGCGCCGGTGACAAAATATTAATTTTACGCCATTGGCAAGGCAATTGGACTTCTTGTAAAGAGTGGTGGGAAGAGTTTTTGAATGCTCTAAATGCGGAGAAATCAGTATTAACTTACTACAATGCTTTTAGCCAAGTTCACAAAGTGTTGGTAACTTGACTGATAAACTGAAATTAAAGTATGGTTATTAGCTCGGTATTATGAGATATAGAACCACAATCAATAAGTAGTGTCTGGGCTTTTTAAATCATCTATTATAATCCTAACTTTTGGTCTGTATGGGCTTATCTATCAGTATGTGCTCATTCCCTCTTTTGTTATCTTTCTCGGCTTACCTGCTCCATGCCAAACTGTATGTATGCCAGTATACCCCTTCCCCTAGAGGTGGATTTTCCATTCTTAGCCAAGGATCACAGTCAATGACTCCTTCCATTTTCTCTAATAATCTTGTTTAAGATGCGGGCAGCTGATGGGACAAGGGTGGTGGGGGACTGGGTTTTTGTGTTTAGAGAGGGGTTGGGGGGCTTCTTTTTATCCCCTTTTATTTCTGTCTTAGTTGGCTTTTAGTAGTTGTTATTTGGTTGTTTATTGTATGAAAATGTTAATAAAATAAAGTGATTTGCCAAAAAAAAAAAAAAGAATATTAAACTAATATAGTAGTAGTAGCAAAAAGTTCATTTCTGATATCAGAAACAGGATAAAATCCAATTTAGCAACAGCTAATTTACAGTGGGGTCCTACTGTACAAAAAATATCAGTTTCATTCTAAAAATACTATACATACATACATACAACAAAATACATACATAAACAGGAAAAGAAAAAGTACAACAATTCACCATATGTGCAAATCTCTCAGGTACAGCAACTTTTTAGAGACATTGCCTCCTTTGCAAGCCAGGATCTTAATACATTCCAATATGTTTTGTTGGTACATAACCTCAGATGCCCTGGCAATGAGTTCCACAATTTTGGGCCCTCATATACTGTATATAACAGTGTTGACCCCTCGCTGTTCTCATAAATGGTACCCTAAATTTTATTTCCCCTGCAGATCGCAATCCTTCCTTAACATTCCACTCCTCCAGGAACTCCACTAGATATCCTGGTGCTTTTTTAAAATAACAGTGATGAATCAACCACTGCACATGCATATTTCACCTTTCTATCAAGGATATCCAATTTAAGTTCCTGTAGACAGTGCAATGGTGAGTTTTCTGGGGTGCATCCAAAACAAAGTGCACATATCTGTTATAAATAACATCAAGCTTTTCCAAAATGCCACTAGCTGCCCCATTGTATATAACATCACCATAGTCAATATGAGAAATTATCATCGAATTTACAGTCTTTAACATAGCATCAAATGAAAGGCACTCTCTATGTTTGTACAATACCCCCAACTTTTTATTCAATTTTTGTATCAAATTATCAATATGGAAGTCCCAACTACAATGGGAGTCCAACCAGACTTCCAAGTATTTGTAACAATCCACAAGGGCCAGACTACACCCATCCACTGTTTTTATATCCAAATCCACAGATACGTTTTTATTTGAAAACAACATTACCTGTGACTTTAGAGGGTTTAGGACCAATCCATGTTCTGAAAAATATGTTTGTAGTATATTAAAATGTTTTTGTAATTTTTCCTGTATATGCCCCACAGATTTTCCTTCAAGATACAATATTGTATCATCTGCATACAAATGATGCCAGACATCATTCATCAGATGTACGACACCATTTGTATATATGTTAAATAGAATGGGTCCTAACACTGACCCCTCTGGTACACCAGATTTAATATTAAAGTAACTGGATACAAAATGACTGCCCAATCTGACCCTTTGTTGTCTGCCATCCAGGTAGCCATGGAACCAATCCAGGGTCCCCTCGGCTGAGGCCAACAGATCTTAATCTTTCCATAAACACCTGATGGCCCAAAGTGTCAAAAGCCTTTGACAAATCAATAACTATGGCCCCAGCCAGGAGGCCCCCGTCCATGGCCACCTGGATGTCCAATACAACTTTAACAAGTGCAGTAGTAGTACTATGTTGTACCCTAAAACCTGATTGATATTTATTATACTTTTTATTTTTCAAGGTAGCCATTTAATTGAGAGACCACAATTTTTTCAAACACTTTAGAAGTGACTGAAAGCAATGATATTGGTCTATAATTCCGCATGTCATTTTTCTGACCTCCCTTAAACACTGGTATCAGGCTAATGGATAGGTACCAGTTTTTAATGAAAGATTAAAGAGGTCAGCCAATATTGGGGCTATCACTGGGCAGCAATTTTAAGCAAAAAAGATGGAATCCCATCTGGACCTTGGGCCTTATTTATATTCAGTTTCAGTAATTCCTGAAAAGCTTGACACGGGGTAATATTTTGAAAGTAAAAAAATGGTCCATTTTCAACCCACTTTTCTTGTTTTTTTTTCTTGCTGTATTATACCAAGAAAAGGACATGCATTGATCTGGGAAAGCCCTACATCAACAAACATTTTATTTAGTACAGCAGCTGCCCCATCTGAAAGTTTCAATGGACCACTTTCTACCATAAAAACATTGGGTAACTCTGAGATCTTATTTCCTTGTAACTTTTTAACCATATTCCAAAAATCCCTAGGTTTTTTAGACTGTTCAATTCCCAAACCAGTTAAATAAAAGTCTGATTTTGCTTTCCTTATTTGTGTAATATACAGATTACGTGCAGCTCGATATTTTTCCCAAAAGCACTCTCTCATTTTTTTTCTTTGCTAACCTCCATGCAACATCCCTTTTTTATGATAAATTATTAACTTTGCAGTATACCAAGAGGAATTTTTCTTTTTTACTTTCCTGCTTTGAATAGATGCAAAAGTGTCACATACTTACATAAATTCGCAACAGAAATACGACCAGGCACTGTCTATATCAGGAATAAAAGTTCCAATTTTTTGATTCCAAATCAACCATGAAAGATGTGTAGTCCAAATTCTGAAAATTACGATAAAATTTAACTTGGGGAACACTCAACTGCTTATCTGTTTTTCTAACACAAAAAGTTATCTTATGGTCGCTAAAAGTGTCTAGGAGCACTCCGGCCACTGAATATTTAATAGGATCAGAGGTGAACATCAGAGCCAAGATAGTGGAAGAGTTGGGAGTTTTGGCATTCAATCTTGTAGCTGTGGTGATTAACTGAGACAATCCCAATGTTGACTTTAAATCCATTAATTTGCTGTTGGGTGGTACCCTAGCTTAATCGGTATTCATGGCCCCCACAACCATAAACTCATGGCTTTCCCTATAAGGGAACAAAAAATCTTGGAGGACAAGAAACTGTTGATCATCACCCTTTGGGGGAAGGTAACAACCCACCAGCAGTAATGGTCTACAATATAGAATTTTTATCTCCAAAACTACTTTTTCCATACCTGGTGTACTGACACAACTTAGATGTTTAATTTCCAAAACTGTAGTGCCATAAAACAAAACACCCCCTCCCCTTTTCCCACAATCATGCCTTCATACTTGATAACCAGGTATCTGTATCTCTTCATCCTGTACTTCTTTATTTAACCAAGATTCAGTTATTATTATGACATCTGGTTTATATTCCAAAATCCACTCTTGTATCATGTCAAATTTTGGAACAATACTCCTAGCATTCAGCCAAACAAACGGAAGCTTCCTACTTTTTAGAATATCAGCTGTATATATATTCTCATCACCTGGCCCTGGATTTAAGTGGATATTACTTGACATCAATAAACTCAAAATTATAAGAATTTTCAATTTTGCAACCATTCCATACTGTTTTAAAAAAAGTTTCTGCATCATAAGGCAAAAATAATATCTATAATTTGCCTCATAATTCAATTTCCATTTACCTATTAAAACAACCAATTTACAGAATGTTGAACATTGAACTGGAGTTAACAGCTGGGCAATTGGCCTAATTTTTGTCCCCAAGACATTTAAAGGCAAAGTTTGAGTATCCCCATATAGTTTAGCAGATGATTTTCCCAAACAAGCCCCAGTCATATTTCCATGCTTAAAGTTTATGAAAATACAAAACATAAACCACATTATCACCAAAGAAAGGGTTAATGTTTTACCCATATTGTAGGATATGTATTCAGATGGAAACCTAATAAAAAATTACCATATATAGATTTTTCAAAGAAACAGGGTTTGATCTCCTAAAACAACTACCTCAACACCATAGAATTCCCCTTCAAATGTACAGCAGGTAAATTTAAAAAAAAAACAATTTCGATACCACTAAACACCTATATATTTTTTTAGGGCAATATTTTCCATCCCCTTTATACAATATGCATTAAAATATTGTTTCTGCAAACTTTAAAACATTAAACTACTACACAAATTTCTTTTTAAATACAATGACTTTTTACTTCCAGTGCTTTAAATGTCCCCTGTGCTCACCAAAATGAATGATATTCTTTGGATTATCTCTTTTCTTTTTGTTTTTCTTTCTACCGAGTGGCGCTCGCACCACAGCTCTCGCGCTGTGAGCAGCGCAGCTCTTTTGTAGCAAGCTGCCCCTTCTCCTCCATGACGTGGATTCACTCCTCCCTTCCCTCAAGCACAGTACTCAGGCTCCGGTTACCGGGAGCAAGGGAGATTGCTGGAATGTATGGGGGGAGCACTGGCACAGAAGAACAACACAGCATTGTCTACAATTCCCCAAAAACAGATGGAAACATACAGGGGAAACTGTGGTACGCTGAACAGATGCAGGCAGTTAGATGGGGAGGGGGATAGCCAGCTAAGATAAAGGAGGGGGTGGGACTATAACAGCAAGGAAAGTGGAGAAGAGCTTAGTAATCAAGAAAGAGGATTGGATAGTAATAATACATATTGCAGCAAAAGGATTCAAGATCACTGTAAGTGTGTGGCAGCACGACAGTACTACACTGCTCTTGTGTAGTGTGAAAATTGTTAGGGACACTGTCAGCCTTTTGGGACAGTTTTCAGTGGCTGAAAGTGATGGTGTCAGGAGAAATATGTAGGAATGTAAAATGCATACATGCCAGCAAACACATGTAGAAATCTTAAATGTTTATTGCTTAGATATGCAAGACAGGATATGTGTTGTGAGATTTACACATGCCTAGGGTGTAGTTTGGCATGAGGCCACAGGCCACGTGTTGTAAAGCACCCAAAGTGTGTGTAAATCTCACAACAACATACAGTCTGTCATGCATTTGTGCTTAATTATAAAATCCTTTTTTGGGGGGTCAAGCTAATTCAAAGTAAGACAGCAGATGTACAGTGATGAAAATAAGCAATAATGCATGATGGGGGGTGTTGAGAGATTTGCATGTGCCGTACACCCAAGGCATGTGTAAATCTCACAACACACCCTCTGTTGTGCATTAGTGCTTAAACATTTTCTATATGAAGGAAACAGGTTACACTTACATCCAGTTTTCTGTATACAGAACCAGTGCAGAAGCAAGAAATTTCTCGTTATCCTGTCAGAATATAAAAGAGGCACCAGCTACATTTATTTATTTATTTATTTATTGTTGACCAGGAAGAAAGGTTGTCTTATTTAAAGACAGACACCTTTATTCTAGGCCCTGGGATAATGAAGGTGGGCTGCTCAGTGAGAAGTAAAGGGGATGGGGATAGCCAGGTAAGTTAAAGGAGGGGTGGGACTATGACAGCAAGGAAAGTGGGGAAGAGCTTAGTAATCAAGAAAGAGGATTGGATGAGAGGACAGGGAGAGAAAAAAAGGGAATTAAAGCTAAGGGGAGGGGCTTAGGGCCTTAAAAGGGGCTGCACAACTGCAGACCTCCCTCATTTTGCAAGTCAAAATTTATTTTTGGTCAGCATATCAGTCAGTGAGAGCAGGACTTGATCTTTTGTTCCAAGTAAGTTTTGGGCTTTGGGTTACAGCATGGGGCCCAAGGATCTCTAAGTATTAAATAAAAGAACAATTTATGTTACTGTTTTAATTTTTAAGCACAGACTGGAGTTTCTAGCTGATTAGAGGTTAGTAGTAGAAGTTACAGCAGTTTTGTTAGCATAGGTTTATTTTAAAGGGCTAATCCAGGAGGAATTGAAACACAAAGTACCTGTGATATGTATTGCTGGGTTGTTATGCTGAGGTCCTGCTAGTGCACATAGGGAGAGTGCACAAAATTGTGACGGTAATTGCTGGTAGATATCGAGGACACTAGGGCAAGGCTTGGTATGCTTGGGGGGGGTCTGTGCCACTGGTTGGGTAGCTCTGTGTTTTGGGGATTAAAAAAACAAAAAACAAAAAGGATGACAAAGTTTTCTTCCAAAGTAGAGCGAGGATGCCACTGATGAGAGAGAACAAAGAAGGTGCATCCTACTTTTGGCTTGTTTGGCATGTTGGATAATTTCAGTCTGCTTCCCAACTGACAGTGTGGTCGGGCTGTCATGAGGTAGCATTTGGCCTACTGAGGAGAGTCAGGCAGGTGGCCGGTTGTTTATAGAAAGTGGCAGAAGGAGTGAGGTGGTTTTGTTCTTCCCACCATAAAATAGTGAGCGTGATTTTGCCAGAGAAGGGGATAGAGAAATGAGGCATAAAAATAGCAAATGCCATATAGGCAGAGGTGTACCCAGCCCAGCCAGGCCTGGCCACTTGGCAGCAGGCCACTTGGGGCACTGGGCCCAATAGGGATGGAGGCCTTGCTATGTACAGGAGTGAGGTGATGACTGACAAGATGCTAGGATGCTCTACAGGATATGCTCCATTGTTGGAGTAAATTGAGTATTTGCTGCAAAACAGCATAGGAGAAGCAGGAGGTGGGGCATGGAAGCAGGAGATTAGATTTTTTTTGTTAATAGCTTTCCCTCACCCATGCAGAAGGAGTATAAGGCCTGAGGTTGGTGGATAGTGAGGAGAATCCTGCTGATGGCCGCAAGCTTGCGAGGCTGGCTTCTAGGCCAAGGGGGTTTACAGGCATCAGAAAACAACATGGTGGCAGGTAGTGAGTGGCACTGAGCAGACACCATTTTGTAACCAGGGCACGAGGCGGACATCATTTTTATCAGGAGCACATGTCAGTCACCATTTTAGATGTGGGCATGCATCACTGCTGCAATGGGGGGGGGTTGGCAACTGAACTTCCAAAACTTGGCTGTGTTTTGGCACGTGCATATGTGGATATATGATCCTGGGCTGGTAGGGTTTAAATGCAGCTTCATTATGGATGCACCCTTAATTTCTTTATATAATTGCTGTATTTATGTTTGGCCTGACAGGTAACCTGGGTGGTATCAAACCTTTGGCACTGATATAATTGAGGCTGCTATACTTTTCAGGGGTTTATGTGCAGTATTGAGCAGAACGGACCAATTGGGAACCACCTGATGCAGCACTCCTGAGAACAGCTTCTCTCAACCTCTCCTGCCATCTGATCCCACTAAAACACCCATTTCTGCTTCCAAATCAATAGCAAAAACTTTAAAAACATACCAGGAGATCTGGTAACCAGTGTGGTACAATGTACAGCAATTTTCCAGGCTATGGAGATCGAAATGCGGAAGACTCCTCTGAGACATACGCCTCCTGTGACTCCAGAAAAGGCCCCAAAAATACCATGGGCCTTGGGTATGAATGCTCCGCAGGGCTCAGCTCAACCACAGATGGAACAGGAACTGCTCACATTCTCCAGGTTCCTAGCCAAATTTCAGCCCTTTCAGGAAGAGTTAAGGGGAATGGCCTCAGAGATTTAATCTCAATCACAAGCCATGGAAGATATCACAAAGAAGACATCCAATAATGAAGCCCATATTATCTCTTTAGAGAAATGGGCCTATCAAGTTGACCCAGAGCTGGTGGCAGTCAGACAGCGGCTTAGCAAAATGGAGTGGAAGATAGAGGACCTTGAGGGACGTAGCTGCAGGAACAATGTGGTCATTATCAGTCTACCAAAAACAGAAGAAGGCCAAGATTCAATTCTTTTTGTGCAGAAATTAGTGTACAGAATCACAGGGCCATCCCCCTTCAGTCCTAAATAAGTGATCGAAAGAGCACACCGAGCACTCTGACCGATTCTTCCACAGGGAGCCCCGTCACAGCCTTTAATTTTCCGTTTCATGAACTACCTGGAGAATCAACACTTTCTCACTAAGGTGAGAGAAAGCCAGGAAGTCCAGTGGGAAGGCACCAGAATTAGAGTAGCCCAAGATCTGCCAGCCTCAGTCAGGCAATGAAGAATGGCCTTCCACCCTCTAGTCTCTAACTGATTGCCACAGGTTTGAAATTCAAAATGTCTTACCCCGCAAAGCTCCAAGTTCTTATTGCTGGTAAATGGCAAGCCTACGAGGATCCTGAGATGTCTCACAAAGGTCTCAAAAGCACCCTATCTGATCTTTTTTGGAGTACCTATCTCTAACGATGACACCTGAGGGAGCTTTGTTCTACATTTGGTAACAAGATATTTCTTGGCGTGAAGGACATCGTTTGTTGAATTATAAGCGAACAGCATCAGAGATTATCAGTGCTCATATTGTGCTTCTTACCTCACTTTCCCACTAAGTCCTTCAAGACCGCCTGTTCTGGCCAGTCACCTCAGACTCTAGAATTGCACTTTCTCCTTAGTGGCCTTGCCCAATATCCACTGTTTCTATGGATTCTAAAAGTTTGGGATCTTATACAGGGGGATAATATTTGTTGGGTCAGTAGTAACATTTTGGGCTTCCCTATTATTTGGGTTATTTCTATACTTTAACCACTAGAGGGGGATGTTCACTGTGATTATATGTAATGTAACCTGTTAAACTGCACGAATAGGCCCAAATCATACTCCTTAGTACTGTGTAATTTTGCAATTTATATTAAAGAACAGCATGAGTCCTTTATTTCACTGCAAAATGTCAGGACCTCCTGAAAAACAAAAAAGGGTCCTTATTTAATGACATGCCTAGGTCTAAGTGCCAATGTTGTATCTCTCACAGTGCTTCATCGCTATGCACTTCAGGATCTCCAATTTCAGACTCTGGAATTGTTTTTTCTCCTTAGTGGCGTTGCCCAAGCCCCACTGTATCTCTGAACTCTAAAAACAGACACACTTATTCAGGGGGATTCTTATTGTTGGTTCAACAGCAATATTTTGGGCTTTCCTGATATCATATCTGGGTTACGTTATTACTAGAGGGGGAAGCTCACTGTGTTTGTAAATAATGCAACTCATTAGACCACATGAATAAGCCCAGCTCATTTTCCCTGCACTGTTTCATTTTTGCAACTTTATTTAGCGATGACATGATTCTTTTAAGTCACTGCACAATGTCAAGTTGACCTGAAAAGGAAAAAAGGGGTCTTTGCTTTTCGGATATGCCTTGGTTTATGTACTTACTTGTTGTTTCGCTTTGCCAGTCAGGTTTTCTTTTAATTGCTGGTCGGGGTTGACCTGAAGTATAAAATTCTTGTTATTGTTCTGAGAACTTTTACTCACGGTGTTAAATGTTTATGGGTTAGACTACTCCTTGCAGGGATGAGTTAATGGGTGGTGGGAGATGGGCAGCAGCAACAAGGGGTTCTGCAACTCGATGTTCATAAGAGTAGATGGGGGGAGGGTTGGTTGGGATTTACTTTTGCATTGGGATAGTAGTAATGATACTTGTGCACATAGGAGGACGGGACCGAGGTTTAGGGAGGGGGACAGGTTGAAAGAAAGCACAGCTTCCGTGTTTGTCTAGGTATCAAGGGCTCTCTGTACACGCAAGGTTATGGACACTTTCCTGGACTGAGTTAATCACACAATATTATATTTGCCACATGGAATGTAAAAGAGGTCAGGAGGAAGATTAAGCAGTATAAGGTTTTAAAACATCTAAGTGTATTAAAAGCACAAATAATTATTCTTACAGGAATCACATCTATTAGATCCTGAAGCACTACAGATGAGGAGACAACAGGTGGGGCAGGTGTTCTTGGCAGAGGGCACCTCCCAGAGCTGTGGGGTCATGATCTTAATAAACAGAAGGATGCCATTTACTTCTTCTGAGATCATTAGAGACCTACAAGATAGATTTATTTTGGTCCGTGATACCATACACACCGCTGAATTCTTGTTAGGTAGCAGCTATGGATCTAATGTCGATGCCCCTGGGTTATTTACGCAGCTCATTAATATTCTCATGCCCTTTTTTTCGATCCTGAAAATCTTAGAGGTGATCTAAATTTAGTCTTTGACCCAGCAATGGATCGTTCTTGCCACCCCTGAAAAAGACTCTCTCCCGCCCAGAGGGCACTAAGAGAATTAGTGGACCAAATTGGTTTGTGTGACGTCTAGCGGATTCTTAACCCCAAAGACAGAGGATATACTTTTCCTTCCCCAGTTCACAAGACCTCTTCCCATATTGACCATATACTTCTTTCCCAGTCACTCCTTTCTGGAGTCATGGTCTCTATTATTCACCCTGGCCCCCTTCCGACCACTCCCTGGTTACATGCCATCTCTCCCTCACTGCTTTCCCTAAAAGGGGAACTCATTGGAGGATTAATGACCAACTGCTGAAAGACCCAGAAGCAGCACAGCATTTAGCCGATAATATTACTCAATTCTTTGAGACTAATGCTAACTCCACAACTAGACCGGATATAGAACAGTGCACCTTCAAATCATACCTAAGAGGAATACTGACAGGCCTGGCTTCACAAAGGAAGAAAAAACGCAAACAGCAATTGTTACACCTCTTCTCCCAAATTCAGAAATTGGAGGCAAATTTGGCTCCACATTCTCCTGAAGATCTTAGACAGGAATTGATCAAATTAAGGGGTTCCTATCTTGATCTCTTGAGAGAAAAGGCAGAATTTGCGATCCTAAGAACCAAGGCTATATATACAGATCAAGGAGAAAAAGCAAGGTGATTGCTTGCTCTCAGAATAAAGCAACAGGAATCTGCACTATTCATCCCCCCTATTCGCTCACAGGAGGATGGCTCTCTGATAAAGAAACCATCTGATATAATAGCTGAATTTACTGGGTATTATAAACGGTTGTATGGTCCCATGTCAGAATCAGCATCAAACTTGACTCTAGATAATTTTCTGAAGGCTTCCCACTTACCTTCCCTCTCTGAGGCCCACAAACAAGTATTACTAGCCCCCATCTCTGCATTTGAATTGACAGAAGTTATTAAGAGTCTCCCTCCAGACAAGACACCGGGTCTGGATGGTTACTTTTCAAATTTCTATAAAAAATGTCCAGATCAAATTATCCCTTTTCTTCTACCATTATACCAACATATCCCACCTGGGGCACAAGTTGACCCAACCTTATTTGAAGTCCTGATTGTGCTTCTGCCAAAACAGATAGGAAACCAGATCTAGTTACGAATTACCAACCCATCTCCCTCCTCAATCAGGATATTAAAATCTTAACTAAATTACTTACAGACCAGCTCAGTCTCATACTCCCTGACCTTATTGGTCCTGAATAAGTGGGTTTTATGAAAGGAAGGTCCTCGGTAGACCATCTCTGAACACTGTCACATGTCTTCTAGGCATCCTGAGATGCCTCTTTTCCAGCTGTTCTGGTCTCTCTGGATGCTGAGAAGGCTTTCAATAGAGTCGACTGGAACTTTCTGTTTTGGACTATCAAGGCTTTCGACTTCCCTCCTGAATTCTGGAAATGGATACAATCTCTATACCGACTCCTGACTGCCTGTGTAACCAGGAATGGAGTGATCTTGGAGCCATTCTCCTTACAGTCAGGTACCATACAAGGCTGCCCCTTGTCTCCCTTACTTTTTAACATTTATCTGGAACCCCTAATCCGCAGACTGACTGACTGTCAAGAGATCTGGGGTATTAATATCCAATACCAGGAAATCAAGGTTTCCACATATGCGGACAACCTCCTCCTACAGTTATCCTACCCAGAGACATCCATTCAACCCATGCTGAGAATAATAGCAGAATATAGCAGGATATCTAACTACAAACTGAATGTCAATAAGTCTGTGGCCTTCCCCCTTAATCATAAAGTCTTTAAAGACACTATTGTGACATTTGGACTGTCCTGGTCCCAATACTGTCTTAGATACCTTGGTATTGAGCTGACCAGAGACTTATCTCTTAGCATTAAAAAAAATTTAGACTCTCTGGTACAGACTATTAGACAAGATTTAGACTGGTGGTCCACCCTCCCAATCTCATTATGGGGGAGAATAAATTTGATCAAAATAAACGTTTTCCCATGCTTATTTTACCCCCTTAATTTACTGAATATCTGGCTACCTGGGTCATGGTTTACAAAAGTGCATGGACTCCTTACCAAATTTATATGGCTGAAAAAGCAGCCTAGAATAGCCTTTTACAAACTTGTGGTTCCAAAGCCCAATGGAGGCTTACGCCTGCCTCACATAGGGCTATATTATTGGGCCAGTCATGCTACAAATACCGTAAATGGTTGACACCAGGACATTCATCAACCTCCATGCTATGGATCAGAATTGAACTAGCCCATATTCACTCCTGTCATATATCACCGAGAACACTTCTTTATACCAGGTTAAACTCCCTACCCTTAACTCTTAGATCCTCTCCTGTAGCTGTGTCTGTTAGAGTCCACTCCCAATTATGTGCCTTTCTGAAATATAGACATAATTATGACCCCTGTCACTTGATTTGGGGCAACTCTAACTTTAAAATTGATAACAAAGTCCTGTCATCCAGTTGGCTACCACACCTAGGAGAGGGCCAGGTTTCTAGTTTTATTAAAGAGGACGCTACATGGCTTTCTATCTTGGACATTTTGAACAAATTCAACATTCTGAACCAGCACATATACAAAGTTTTCCAACTGAGACGTCTTCTCTTCAAAGTGCTGGGAGTTGACCCCCCACAATCAGCTACATTATCCTTTCACATGTACTAAGTCAACTGGTGGGTTTTCCAAAACATACACGACTCTTTATGATTGTCTTTTTTCACATAGTTTTGGCCCCACAACCTACTGGTCATCCCTCTTTCCCGAGTTAAATATCGAGTGGTTGGCCCTGTGGCATACCGGTCATAGATTTGTAACACAAGACAGGCTACGCCTTATGCAATTCAAATTTTTGCATAATTTGTACTACTCCCCACAGAAACTAGCAAGATTTGGCCTTGTGTCATCTGCCTTATGCTCCCATTGCCATCAAGGGGAGGGCAATCTACTTCACATATTTTGGTCATGTCCTAAGGTGGCCCTGCTTTGGAAACACATAAAACAAAAAGTAGATCCTCTGCTAGGACTTTCAGATTTATTTACAGCAGAAATCTGCCTACTTGGAGATTACTCACAAATCTCAATACTCAATCGCAACTTTCATATGGCCCTTATCTCCATGTCTGTCAAAACACTGGTACAGTATTGAGACACTGGAAAGACACCGATGTTATTTCGTATAATGAATGGCTTCACCAATTGTTGGCCAATCTGCAAACTGAAAAAACAATGGCAAGCCTCTCTAATAGGATGAAAAGGTTTAGTAGAATCTGGGACCCCTTATACACTTTGTATGCTTTATAATTGATAATGTATTGATGACTATAATGGAACTTAGGTGTTCAGGTTTTATTTTGCTGTGCTGGGAGGGAGGAGAGTGGTAGAAATGGCGTGATAGGGAGGGTTGGGGGGAGGGGATGAGGGGGCAGGCCCAATGTATCTCTAAATGGTTGTTTCTTATGTTATTGTACCTGTGGATCTGCACTGTATATTGTAAAACCTTGTAATAAACTTTAAATTACAAAAAAAAGAATGGACCATGGTTTACAGCTGCTATGGCAAGATATGCGCTGGCAATCTCATATGAACATATAAGTTGGACTCCATTAATATGGCAACATTGGGGCATTCTTAAACTGTCTACAAAAGGGATTGATTTCTAGGTTTTGGTGCCTTGAATAGCCGGTCGTACACAGATCAGATTGTTGAGAGGTAGGGGATGTTGGTTGGGAGGAGGTCAAAGGACCAAACCTACAGTACAAGGTTTAGAAGGTCTTTGAGGATGATAGAAGGGCAAAAAGTGATGGTATGGATGGGGTTCTACTAATGGGGGACAACTGGTTTTATTTGCCTGAGAATACCAAGGCAGAAGGGCAAGGGGGTCCCGATGAGAATCTCCCCAGTAGGCTGGCGGGCCAGAATGGGGGGTGGCGTGCAAAGGGAAAGTATAGTTGTGTACTTACCATAAAGGTAGATCTTTGAGGGGTATCTCTTGCAGCAGGTAATTAGAGACGGGCAAAGTGGCCTCAATTTGCTCCATGGAATGATGTGCCGAATGAAGGCAAATTCGCGGAGTGTTCCACAACGTGAAGCAGAGTACTTTGCATTATAATGTGTAATGTAAAGTCCATTAAAAACAATGAGTTTGCATTACTCCACCTTCCCAAACCACTACTCCACCAATTTTTAAGGCGAAGTACATTGAAAACAATGTACTTCGCCTCACTGTGCCTTGATTTTAAGCTCCAAGGGCGAATTTTGCAGTGATTCATGGGATTTCAGGTCACATGGGCTCTAGTTTGTTCTGCATAGCCTCAGTTTGTGGTAGTGTGTGTAGGATGCTGTAGGAGACAGTCTGCTCTGAGAGCTCTCTGTGATTTAAACCTTCTAAAAGCTGTTAAAAATCCTTTTTGAGTAATTTTTTTTGCTGAAACTTTAGTTCATCGATTGTAGGAAATTCTCCTGTGCTCATATCATCGAGCATTTATTTTTTGTGTATGGATTTTGAATGTTAATGTACAACATTCAGTCTGTGTACTGAGAGACAGTGGAACTGTGCTTTGGGGAAGGGGCATATCTGTGGTGTAGGTAGATTAACTTGGAGGAAAAGACAGTTCTTTCTGTTTTTGTGATATTTTTCTTGTATAACTGTGTTAATGTATACACAGTAATATTTTCAATCATTATTGACATTTTTTTGCTGATTGTTGTGGTGCAGCAGTGCATAATTTTAGTTTGTTTAAAATATGTGGCTATATTATTGAAGTTTTCAATTTGCTATGCATTACTTAGTGTGTGTGTGAGTATGTGTGTGATGTGTGTCATCAAATCAGACACCTTTTATTGTGCCACATAGTAATTTCAGCAATGTGAACCTGCTATCCACTGCAGCTGCATGATTTTTGTACTTCTTTGTGGTATCTTTAATGGTATTAGTACTAGTGACTGTTACTTGCATACACTGTTCCCCCCTCGCAGCCCACCCCAACCAGTAAAGGTATTCTTTTCCATATTTGAATTTCTGATGGCAAGCACTGGTTAGGTGTTGTGCCTTTGCATCTGCATCTCTGCAGTGTGCAGCACAATCTTAATCTGTCTGTGCATTTGCATCTCTCTAGGGCACAGTCTCCATCTGTAACTTAAGTCACAGTTATTTCTTTGGCTTCCCTTCAGAGTACTGGACTGGTGTGGTGCATATCTCTGCATGAACATTGTACTCATTTACTGTATGTGTGTTTTAAAGTCAGGGCCATCATCACGAGTCACTTGTGATACAAATCAAGTTCTTCATCATCATGGTAACAAATCCAGTCACGATTCACGATCATGCCATGAGTCACAACATTAATGTTTTTACTAGTTACTTGGATGTATTGTAATCCTGTTTTGTAGTATCTCTCCAGGCTTTACCACCCACCACTGTACTCCTTAACAAGAGGAGGCAGTATAGCACAGTGGTTTAAGGTGCTGAGCTACAAATCTGGTGACATTCAACAGACCAGACCTGGGTTTGAATCCCACAGCTTCTACTTACATACTGTGTGACCCTGAGCAAGTCACTTAATTTCCCTGTGCTCCAAGGTCGCTCCTGTAAAAAAGCTTTCAGCTTAGTGTGCTACTCCTGGTTAAACAACAACAAAAAAAGATTCATGAATCACAAAATAAATTTTCTTACTAGTTAGTTACTTGGATGTATTGTAATCCTGTTTTGTAGTATCTCTCCATGCTTTCCCATCCCATCACTGTACTCATTAATAAGAGTTTTTAAATTTGGCAGTTTTGTGCTACAGCTCATCAGGGAAGTACAGCCATAGGCATTCGCATTCCTGTTCAGTTTCATATTGATCATCTCACACCGAATCACGTTCTTCATCATCACACTCACAATGCAGTCACAAATCATGATTCATGATTGTGTCACAAATCACAAAATTAATTTTTGTTCCTAGTTACTTGCATGTATTGTAAGCCTGTTTTGCAGTCTCTCCAGGCTTCACCCAATCACCACCACTGTACTCATTAATAAGAGTTTTTAAATTGGGGAGTTTTATAATACAAGCTCAGCTCATTGGGGAAGTACAGCCATGGGCATTCATGTTCCTTCCTGTACAACATGTGAGTTACAGTGCTGTAACTAGTGGTGGGTGAAGTTGCCCCAATTAGCTCGGCAAAGTGATTCAAGGAGTAATGCGGAATCCGCTGAGTACTCCGCACACTGCAATGTGAAGTGGAGTACATCGCTTCATAATGAGGAATGTGAAGTCCATTGAAACCAATGACTTTGCATTATTCCACCTTCCTCAAACTACTTCTCCACCAATGTTAAGGTGAAGTACATTGAAATCAACGTAATTCACCTCACTTCGCTTTGAAATTGAGCTCCAAATGAAATTCTGCAGTGAATCATGGGATTGCGGGTCAGATGGGCTCTAGATTGCTCTGCACAGCCTCAGTTCTTTTTTTTTCAATTCCAAATTTATTAACACATTTTCCACAATACAGGGGACAGAGAATTACAGCATACACTACATATGTACAAAATGATACATGATCTGCCTCCATCCCCCTCCCTTCCCCCACCCCATACAGCAGTAAGAATCATGTTGTAGTATAAAAAACATTAGAGTATGCTGGTACAAATTAAAGTACACTATAACAATAACTCATTTATCCATACTAATCATGATTAGGGTGTGAAGGGGATCCCAAATACTCTTGTGTCTCTGCAACTTATTATGGAGGCTCGCTATAGCTTTCTCTGTATGAAGGTTAGCCAGAATTTCATTGATCCATTCCAGATATGTTGGACTAACCGCATCCTTCCAATGCCTAAATACAATTTTTTTAATGGCTAGTGCAATCATGGAAATGTGAAATCTCCAGATTTTAACCTTGATAGAGGACAAATCTCCCAACAAACAGATGTCTGGGGTGAAGCAATCATGCAGACCCAGAACAGGATCTAAGTTAGTCTGGATAGCCACCCACAATGGCCTTATCTTGGGGCATGACCAAAAAATGTGAAGAAGTGTACCATCTTCCAGACATCCTCTGGTACAAGCCCCCGACCCTATAAGGCCCATTTCATCAACTTTACTTGGGTGTAATACATATTATGCATAATATGGTATTGCATAAGCCATAATCTGTCCTGAGATACATATCTATGACAAAACTTCCATAAAACCGGCCAATTGGGAGTGTACTGGGGAAAAAAGGAAACCCAGAGCTTGGTGGGACCTTTGGGTCTCCCGTACTTCCAATGGAATAAAGCTTGGTATATTTTAGAAATAACACTTGATGAACCCATTAGGAAGGAAAGCTCAGATACCAATGAAAAAGCAGGCGGGTGGGTGGGGGGTATTACCAAGCACTGTGGAAAGCAGGTGCTTTAATTGGACCACTCTAAAATGGTGAGTTACCGGGATGTCAAATTTATGAATTATATTAGAAACTGAGAGCCATGCCCCCTCATCGTCCAGAAAAGTAGAAACTATCCCATCCCCAATTTGGGGCAACCACATACAAGAGATCCTCTGTTTATTTATGGTGAAGGACAGGGAGTTCCAAACAGACTGGGACAGATCCAAGTGTGGGGTGTACTGCAAAAACGAACAGAGCTGTTCATGAACTTTTAATGACGTCCAAAGGGTGGGGCATCTACAAACATCTTGAAGGGATGCAATTTTGACATGGAGCATTGTCAAGGGATCCATATTCTCAGACTGGATAAAATCTAACTCAATTTTGAGTCAGACCAGTCTTAGGTGCTCAGGACCCGGACTCACCCAGCACATGTGTTTTGCTATGTGACTGGCCCAGTAATAGATTGCCAGATGTGGGATTCGCAACCCTCCATCCATTTTTGGAGCAGATAGCTTATGATATGCCAACCTGGATTGCTGATTGGACCAGATAAAATTGATAAAAGTTCTGTGCATTCTCTGAAACCAGGACAAAGGAATGAAGGAATTAAGGAGCAAGAGGGGATAAAACAAACGAGGGAAAACATTCATTTTAATTATATTAATGCGACCCCAAAGGGAGACAAGAAGCTTAGACCATCTGTAGAGGTCCTGGACAATCGCTTGGGAAAGGGGCTCCAAGTTCTTTTTAAACCATGAAGAGGGGTTACGTGTTAAATTGATACCCAGGTATCTAAGAACGCGGGGTGACCAACAAAGACCAAAAGGGGTAATATCATTCTTAAAAACCTTGTGGTTAAGAGGGAAAATGAATGATTTGTTGGCATTCAATTTATAATTTGAGAGAGCACTGAACTTAGCTATTTCCCCTAACATAGCAGGGATAGATACTATTGGGTAAGACAGATGGAGGAGAAGATCATCAGCATAAGCCGTGATCTTCACCACGTTGCTCCCTATCGGGATGCCTCGTACCTCCGGATTATTAAGAATATTTCGGATAAGTGACTCTAAGTATAAATGCACAGCCTCAGTTCTGGCCTGGGTAGTGTGTGTGTAGTGGTAGCTGGTGACAGTTTGCTCTCAGAGCTCTGCGATTTAAAACCTCTAAAAGCCATTTAAAATGCCTTTTAGGGTCATTTCTTTTTGCTCAAAATTTAGTACATTGATTGTAAGAAACTCTTCTGTGCTGATATCATTGAGTCTTTATTGGTTGTGTGTGGATTTTGAATGTTAATTTAGAGCAGTCAGTCTGTGTACTGTGAAGTGTGCTTTGGAGGAGGGGCGTATTTGTGGTGTAGGTAGATTAACTGGGAGAAAATGGCAGTCTTTCTGTTTTGGTTATATTTTTCTTGTATAACTGTGTTAATGTACACACAGTAATATTTTCAGTAATTCTTGAAATTTTTTTGCTGATTGTTGTGGTGCAGCAGTGTATAATTTGTCTGTTTAAAACACTTAGTTATATTACTAAAGATTTTCAATTTACTACACATTACTTGTAGTGTGTGTGTGTGTGTATGAGTGTGTGTGCGATGTGTGCAATTAAATCAGACACCTTTTATTGTGTCACATAGTAATTGCAGCAGTGTGAACATTCTATCAATCGCACCTGCATGAATTTTTTGTACTGCTTTGTCGTATCTTTACTGGCAGTGGACTGTTACTGCCGTGCATTAATCCCCCAATTGGCAAAAGGTTTTCCTTTCCAGATTTGGATTTGTGACTTGTGAGCATTGGTTAGGTGTTGTTGTGCTTTTTTGTATGCATCTCTTGAGTGCGCAGCACAATCTTAATCCGTCTGTGCATTTGCAGTGTACCATTAATTCTGGGAGACTGCATTTCTTGTTACACTCTCATTTCACTTTGTCAGCACTGGGGAATTTTCTGGACACAAGACAGTAACATTTTGTGGATGCACATTAATTCTGGTGACTCTGTGTGTGACCACTGTGCACATGGCTGAGTGTGCCATTAATTCTGGGAGACTGCATTTCTTGTTATGCTCTCATTTCACTTTGGCAGCACTGGGGAGTTTTCTGGATGCAAGAAAGTAGCACTTTGGGTTGCACATTAGTTCTGGTGACTGTGTGTGTGGGGTGTTGCCAATATTGTTGTCACCCTGCCTTACTTTGCGTTAAGGCAGAATGAAAATGTGAAGTAATAAACACAAGGCAAAGTGAGCCTTTCCTATAGGGCACTCTGCATAGCAAAGTGCAAATGCAAAGTGCCCACTTCACAGGCACTTCACTGGCGGAATTTAAATTTGCTGCATCTCTACAGGTAATACATTTGGGTTCATCACCAGAGAATGCTTTTGTGCATGGCACCTCTCTTCTGGCAGTCTTTTTCCAGGGGCCTCCCACACATGACATCATCCTGCTCCTATATAAGAGTTGGTGGTCCCTGGTATCCTCAGTTCCCCTCTGGATTCAGCTAGCTAAGCGAGGACTGAGGGAGATCTAAGTTACTTTAGGTATCCCTTCCTATATATATTTGGATCAGACATTGTACTCTTAGAGAAGAAAGGGGATGGAGGGGGGAATCATACCTGCTACAAGAGAGACCTCTTGAAGACCTACCATTACAGTAAGTACTCAACTCTACTATCTTCCACAGGGATAACTTCTTGCAGCAAGTAAAAAAAATGTTGTAGGTTTTGTATTGGTCCTTTTTAGAACAGATCCAGAAACAAATGATTTGATACCTTTTATTGGACCAGCATGGATGTTACAGAAAAGAACAATGTGCTCTAGCTTTCGAACCTACCCAGTCCTTCTTCAAAGCTTTATGGCAGTTATTTTGAAAATCCCATACTATTAATACTAGATTATGTTGAAAAAACAGAAATAATTCTCATTGGTTTAACATATACATTTAAAACATAACAGAAGATTACATCAGAGAAACTAATTAACACCAGTATGCTTTTTAACTGAGGAGCCTCAGAAAGGCAAAGGTTATCAAGAATTGTCAACAACCTCAGAGTTATTCTCATGTAAATTTTAAAATTTCTCAGTATACTAAGAAAGCATTTTAGTGATAAAAAACCTTGGGATAGCATTCTCTCTAATACATGTAAGATGAGGTTACAAATTACATTCCAAGTGTCCTGGTGTATTAAAGAACAGATAATGAGAGACAACATCCTGAAATTAGGTATAACTGCAAGTTGAAAAAAAGCCCCAAATTAAACATACACATATATACGTGATGCATGATAGTATCACTTGTAAGTGTAAGTGCCAAATAAAAATACTTGTCAAGGACCCCAAAGAAAATGAGGCCATGAGCCTGATAAGTGCAGATTTCAACACAGAGTCAGTGTATAACAAAAATGCACAGAATCCGTCTAAGGAATCTAAATGAAAACATCCAAGGATGAAATCCTCCAGGCCCCCTCCTTTTTTTTCTTTTCTCTCCCTCTCTCTCTCCTTGGGAAAGGTACTGTAACTAGTAGGAATAAGATATATTGTATGTACAAGAGTCATAATACCGCATCATTCACACCAATATTAATTGTTACCCAAAGGAATTGCACCTTTTATGAACCCCCAAGTAAATGAGATATGCATCTTAATATGAGCAGATTTAAAAATGTGACAGTGTGTAATCCAACCAATGACAACTAGTGGAAGGAAGTAAGTGTACACTATATGTGAAAACTAAGTGTCCTAGCCACATAACAATTGTCCCATGCCACGCTCCCCCCCACATAGACGTGTGTACATACACCACACCACACCACACACACACACACACCCCCTGCACACCCCACACAATCACAACACACAACAATAACAAACATAACCCACACATACCACACCACACCGCACACACACAAACAAAACACACACACACACCATACCCACAACACACAAAAACACAACACATGCAAAAAACACTTCCATACATACATCAATACACACACTCACACATACTCACCACAGTGTTACGGTGAGAAGTCAACATGTAGATAACCATAAACTTACAAAATCAAAGGCCTGCTAAAAAACTGAAGTATTTATGTGCATCTTTTAAAGTAAAGGTCTGTGTAAGTTTAGGTGGAATAACGTGTCATATAACCAACATCAATGTTCAATCCATCCGCCACCATTTTGAGAAGTAAAATAAGTCTAATTTCAGAAGCCCATCTCTGTTGTGTACTGTTGAAATGTCCTTTTAAGACCATCACAGGCATATCTGAGATTGAGTGGCCATCCTGGCAGAAGTGCTGGGCTACTGATTTCTCAGTCTTCTTGTGATTAATAGAATGTATGTATGAATTCATTCTAGTGCAGAGTTGTTGGCTTGTCTCCCCCACATAACCTGTGAGAGGACATTTCTTGCATTGGATAAAATGGACCACATTACTTGATGTACATGTGTAATTCCCCTGTATCCTGAATAGTCTGTTTTGTGATGTAAACTCACAGTCTGAAGTGGAAATGAGGTTACATGTCTTACATGTGCGTTGATGACAGGGTCGTGTACCATATGATGTCATGGTATTCTGTTCTGGTTCAGGTTGACTCCTAATAATCAGGTTAGCTAAATTAGGTGGTTGTTTAAAAGATAGTAGTGGTAGTTCTTGAAAAATTCAGTTAAGGGTTTCATCCTCACTAATTATTGGATGGAGATCCTTAATAATCTTACGTAGAAGTTCAAGGTCAAGATGGTATGTGACTACTAAGGGTATTCTGTTGGTAGTCATCCGTTCCTTATATTGCAGTAGTTGTTCTCTTGGGACCTGTGTTGCACGTTCCACTGCTCTGTCAATTACCCTGGACAAGTGTCCCTGCTCAATAAAGGTGTTTTTCAACATCGCCAGATGTGTGTCTCTGTCTTCCTCATTTGAATAGAGATGGTGATACCGAAGTGCTTGACTATATATGACAGATTTATTTGTGTAGCTTGGGTGATTACTTTTCTTGTGTAAGTATCTCTGTCTGTTGGTTTCCTGTAAAGACAGGCATGATGGTCTGCAACTGTCCATGAAGGGAGCCAAGTTCCTAGGTGATAGGTTTAAATGCTTCCTTGGCAAGCTTTTAAACTAGCCAAGGGGGAGGCGCTGATAAAAGGCAGGAAATTTCAAGCCTCCCCCCACAAAACATGGCAGGTAGTAAGGTAAACACTGAGGTACAGAGCTCAACACAGGGTAGGACAGGGGTAAATGGAAAAATAGACAAGGACAATAAGAGCAGGGATGGGGGAAAAAAGTATAAAGCCAACATTAAATGGAGGGCAATGAGTACCAATGCCAGTAGTCTGGAAAACAAGCTTCCTGAGCAAGTAGCCCTGATGGAAGATGAATAATTGGATATTGTGGCAGTCATGGAAACATGGTACACCAAGAACCATGACTGGGATGTCAACATACCAGGGTACACAATCTACAGAAGGGACAGGGAAGGTAAAAGAGGAGGTGGAGTAGCTCTATACATAAGGGAAGGGATCAAAGCTATAGAACTAAAAAGTAAAGGGGGAGGACAAGAGGCACTCTGGGTCACCTTGGAGACAGGGAATGGCATCACAATCCACACAGGGGTTGTATACAGACCCCCATCTCAAGGTGAGTAAATGGACAACAAAATGATAGAGGACATTCTCAAAATGGCTGAAAAAGGGGAGATACTGTTGATGGGGGACCTGAATATGCCAGATGTTAACTGAATAACATGTACTGCAGCCACATCCAAGAGCAGGGTCATTCTCGATGCCCTGCAGGGGGAAGGCATTAGACAGCTAGTGTTGGAACCCACTTGGGAGGGGGCAATACTAGACCTGGTACTCTCAAATGGAGAGAGGATCACAAATTTAGAAGTCAGTAGACATCTGGGAAAAAGCGACCACTGCACAGTGTGCTTCACAATGAGCACAACCATGGAGATAAGCCATACAAAAACAAGGATACAGGACTTTAGAAGGGCTGACTTTGGCAAAATGGGTGAATACCTGAAAAATACACTAGCAAATGACCAAAAAGGAGGGGTGGAGGAACAATGGAGAAAAATCAAAACTGCCATCATAGAGGCAACAAGCCTTTGTGTGAAACAAATAAAGAAAACAAAGTGGAGTAAGAAACCACTATGGTTCTCAAAAGAGGTGGCAGGGAAGGTTAAGGAGAAAAAGGCTGCATTCAAAAAGTATAAGGAATCACAGAAGGAGCACAACAGGGAACTGTATCAATTAAAGCAGAAAGAAGTGGGGAAGGCAGTGAGACTAGCAAAGGCCCAAACTGAGGAAAAAATAGCCAACTCAGTTAAGAAGGGGGATAAAACCTTTTATAGGTACATTAGGGAGCATAGAAAGGTTAAGGGATGGATAGTGAAGATTAATAAAGGAGAGGGGAGGTGGGCAGAGGGAGACAGTGAAAAGGTAGAGATACTGAATGAATACTTTTGCTCAGTATTCACAAAAGAAGATGAGGAGGAGTTACCTACACCAGAAAATAGAAGCACTCTGGGTAGGGGGGTTGACACCAGTCTATTCACAGAAGAAAGAGTCCTGAAAGAACTCCTAAAACTCAAGGTGGGCAAAGGAATGGGGCCTGACAGGATTCACCCCAGAATCCTAAAATAACTAAGGGAGGACCTAGTGACATCACTGACCATGCTGTTTAACAAATCATGGCAGGATGGGGCGGTACCTGAGGACTGGAGGAGGGCAGATGTGATTCTTCTTCACAAAAGTGGGAGCAAGGCAGAAGCAGGAAACTACAGACCTGTAAGTCTGACCTCAGTGGTAGGGAAAATGATGGAATCACATCTGAAAGAAAGAATTGTTGAGTACATAGAGGCCAGCGGGGCAAAAGACCCAAAACAGCATGGATTTACAGCTGGAAGGTCATGTCAGATGAATCTAATTGATTTCTTTGACTGGGTGACCAAAGTAATAGACCAGGAGGGGCTGTGGATATGGCCTACCTAGACTTTAGCAAGGCATTTGACACAGTCTCACAAGATTAATAATCAAGTTAGCCAGCCTGGGAGTGGGTCCCAGGGTTGTAGCCTGCGTAGCAAACTGGCTGCACAACAGGACACAGAAGGTAATAGTGAATGGAACACATTCCGAAGAAAGGGAGGTTACTAGTGGAGTACCTCAGGGCTCAGTACTGGGTCCAGTACTCTTTAACATCTTTATAGGTGACATTGCAGAGGATCAGGAGGGAAAGGTATGCCTCTTTGCAGATGACACAAATATCTGCAACAGAGCTGATACACAAGAGGGGGTAGAAAAGATGAGAAGGGACTTGGCAAGGTTGGAGGAATGGTCAGACATATGGCAACTTAGATTCAATGCAAAGAAGTGCAAAGTAATGTACCTGGGAAACAAAAACCCAGGAGAAGAGTACACAATAGCAGGGGAGGTACTAACAACAACAAAAATGGAAAGGGACCTGGGGGTAGTCATATCAGATGACCTAAAGGTGAGTAAGCAATGTGAAAAGTCAGGAAGGAGAGCCAGGGGGATACTGGGATACATAGGAAGGGGCATCACAAGTAGAAAAAGGGAAGTGGTTATCCCTCCATACAGACAGTTGGTGAGACCCCATCTGGAGTACTGTGTGTAGTTTTGGAGACCTCATCTATGCAGGACATAGACAGGATGGAAGCAGTCCAGAGGAGGGCAACTAAAATGGTGCAGGGTCTGCAGCAGAAACCATATGAAGAGAGACTGAGAGAGCTTAATATGTATACCCTTGATGAAAGGAGGGATGGGGGGACATGATAGAAACATTCAAGTACCTCAAGGGAATTAACAAAGTCCAGGATGGTAGCAACTTTCAGAAAAAGAGATGTTAAAGAACAATTTAAACATGGGGGGATGGCTCAGGGTAATGTGAGGACATTTTTTTTTCACAGAGAGAGTGGTGGATACATGGAACAGCCTTCCTGAGGAGGTCGCTGGGTCTAAAACAGTGGGGGAATTTAAACATGCATGGGACAGACACAAGGCAATTATAGTGGGGGGTTGCAGGAAGTAGGCTGATGGTTAACTAGAATCTGCAGCTTATCTAGTAGGTAGGGAAATGGGCAGACTGGGTGGGCCAAGTGGTCCTTATCTGCCGTCAAAGTCTATGTTTCTATGTTTCTATGTTGGGTTCCATCTTTAATAGTGACAGTTTTATCCAGAAAATGTATACTGGGTGGCAGAGTATTCCAGAGAAAGTTTTACAGTTGGGTGGAGGTTATTAAGTTCCTGATGAAAATCTCTGAGTGTGTCAGTGCTCTCTGTCCAAATTATAAACAAATCATCAATGTAATGGAAATAAGTGAGTGGTTTATGTGTACAGTGCCTTAGAAAATCCTCCTCCAAATTCGCCATAAAAATATTAACATACTGTGGAGCCATCCTGGTTCCCATTGCTGTTCCCATAGTTTGAACATAATGTTTACCATTGAAGCTGAAATTGTTATGTGTCAGAATGAATTCAGTGAGTTTACCCACAACTCCAGGGTCAATACTGGGGTCCAATTCTTTGTCATGCAGGTATTTGAGGCAGGCTGAAATGCCATCTGTGTGTGGAATATTAGTGTAGTGGGAGGTTACATCCATCTTTTCTAAAATGGTATCAGGTGGTAAGTCCTTAAAACCAGAAAGTTTATGCAGGAAGTGAGTAGTGTCTTGATGTAACTATCCCTTTGTTTAACCAGCGGTTTCAATATAGCTTCTACAAACCCTGATATCCCCTCTGTCAGGGTACCATTACCAGAGACTATGGGTCTACCAGGATTACCAGGCTTATGTATTTTAGAAGCATGTAGAATGGCTCTGGCTTAGGTTCACTGGGGAGAGGGCCTTTAGTTTGTCTTGGACATGGTTTGGAAATGTTCCAGTTAACTACTGTAGCTCTCTTTTATATTCTGTAGTTGGGTCACTCCCCAGTACTTTGTAGTAAGTAAGGTCACTTAGCTGCCTATTGGCTTCCTTAATGTAATCTTCTGATTCAATATCACCACTGCAGAGCCTTTACCAGCTTTTTTTATGACAATGTTATGGTTCGATTTTAGTGTTTGTATAGCCCTCCGTTCCAATGGAGAGAGGTTGTAATGGGCCTGTTTCTGCCTATTAAGAATCTCACCAGTAACTCTCTGGCGAAAGCAATGAATGTACTTGTCCAGTTTTTTGTTATGGCCACTTGATGGGGTAAACTCATATGGTTTATTTTTCTTATCCATAATATTTTTACTGTTTGTGATTTCTTCACTCTCTGTAATTTCTTCTCTGCCATGAAAAAATTCCCTGAGTCTCAATCTGCAGAAGTATTCCTTCAATTCACCACAAAACCGTATTCTGCCCAGTGATTTAGCTGGGCAGAAATTGAGGCCCTTAGAAAGTACATTTAATTTCCTAGAGTCAGTTTGTGGGTGGACAAATTAACAACTGAAAGGTGCCCATCTGTGTGGCTTAGTTGTTCAGTCACTCTGTTCTGCTCTTCATGGTTGTTAGGAAGTATGGTAAGTTGAAGGGCATCTAACTTCCAGTTTTGTGGTGAAATGGAGGAATACTTCCACAGATTGAGACTCAGGGAATTTTTTCATGGCAGAAACTTGGTGTGACTCTTCATCAGAATAGGTAAATATTCCTGGTTATAATCTTATACACAAAAACAGAGTTATTAAAAGAGGTGGAGGAGTTTGCTTCTATTTAAAAGAATCCATTCCCTTTCAGGAAATTAATAATTTGGATGAAATTATAGAGGACTTCTTTGTG
The DNA here is from genome assembly GCA_016271365.2 of Neoceratodus forsteri. Classification (NCBI taxonomy): domain Eukaryota; kingdom Metazoa; phylum Chordata; order Ceratodontiformes; family Ceratodontidae; genus Neoceratodus; species Neoceratodus forsteri. The sequence continues at coordinate 1,411,269,616 of CM057452.1, forward strand.
AAAATCACAAATAAATCAGGTAAACCACTCATATTAGGAATTGTGTATAGACCATAATCAGCTGATACACATTATAATAATAGTTTAATCAATCAAATTATAGAACTAGCCAATAAAGCAGATATTCTTTTAATGGGAGACTTAAATCTGCTTGGACTAAATTGGGCTTCATCTAGCAACAAAAACCAGGCTGAATGTTTATTCTTGGATCTCTTTATTACCTTATGGCTGCATCAATTGATATCAGAACCAACAAGAGACAGAATATATATTGGATGTAGTTCTGATGAACCTTGACTCTGATATTGATACTATTGCCATTACTTCCCCTTAGTAATAGTGACCACAATATAATATTATTTCACCTAATTATATATACAAATTGTAACAAATCAATCAATTTAAGATATAACTATTCTAAAGGAAAGTATGAGAAAATTAAATCTTCACTGGACTATCTCAATTGGGTCTCGTTATTATCAAATCTCAAGCTAAATGATAGCTGGACCATACTAAAAATATTTTACTTGAACTAGAAGCACTTTGCGTCCAGGCAAAAAAAAAACCAAATAATAATAAGGGTAAGATCCCCGCATAGCTGATTCCAGCAATCTGAAAACAAATCAAAAGAAAAGAGATTGCATTTAAGAAAATGAAACACAATAACAACTATGTAACTACTTCTCTATTCAAATGGGAAGTTAAAAAACTAAGGCACTCATTAAAACTGAAAAAAGAAAATCGGAATTCAAACTGGCCCTTTCAAAAGGAGATACAAAGGAATTTTATGCTTATGTTAATTCTTATAAAAAACGTATTAACCCCATTTCCTACATCCAGAAAAATTGTCAGGATGTATACGATACATCAGAAGTTTGGAACGCTTTAACAAGTATTTCACATTAGTATTTAGTAGTGAAGATATGACTCATCACTAAAGATGCAGAAAATTTAAATTTTACCAGTGAAATGAACGCGAAGTGAGCACTTTGCATTGTCACTCCGCTTCGTGGAGTGGCCAGCATCAAATGCCCACTTCGCCTTGTTATTATTACTTCACATTGTCATTCTGCCTTAAGGCTAAGTAAGGTGGAGTGGCAACAATATTGGCAGCCCCCCACACACACACAGTCACTAGAATTAATGTGCATCCCCAAAATGCTACTGTCATCTTATCTCCAGAAAATTCTCCAGTGCTGACGAAGTGAAATGAGAGAGTAACAAGAAATGCAAACTCTCCCAGAATTAATGGCACACTCAGTCATCAGGGCAGTTGTCAGACAAAGTCACCATAATTAATGCTCATCCCCAAAATGCTACTGTCTTGTGTCCAGAAAAGTCCCCACTGCTGATGAAGTGAAATGAGAGTGTAACAAGACATGCAAAGTGTCCCATCTTAGAGATTCAGTGAATTAAAATTCCACCAGTGAAGTGCCTGTGAAGTGGGCACTTTGCATTGTCACTCCGCTACACAGAGTGGCCAGCATGAAATGCCCACTTCGCCTTGTTATTGTGATTGTAACATCTCATTGTCATTCCACCTTAACCTGAAGTAAGGAGGAGTGACAACAATACTGGCAGCCCCCGGGCCCACACACATCACATGGCTTACAGTACTGTAACTCACATGCTGTACAGGAACGTGAATGCTTACAGTGGTAGTTCCCCAATGTCAATGACCTGTGTCACAAAAAAAAACAATTTGAAAACTCATATCAATGAGTACAGTGGTGAAGTCTGGAGAGATACTACAAAACAGGCTTACATGATGCAAGTAACTGGTAAAAAAAATAATTTTGCAATTCGTGATGTGACTGGGAATCATGACTGCATTTGTGACTGTGAAATATGAATTTATTTTTCTCAGACTTGGAGCTGATGAGCATATTGGGAACGCAAATGCCTATGGCTCTACTTCTCTGATGACCTGGCTGTTCACAAAACTCACCAGCTTGAAAACTCATATCAATGGGTACAGTGATGAAGCCTGGAGAGATACTACAAAACATTCATTTTGTGATTTGTGATGTGATCATGAATTGTGTGCACCACGCCAGTATTCTGAAGGAAGTCAAAAAACAACTGTGACTTGAGTAACAGATGGAGATTGGGCTCTAAAGAGATACAAGTGCACAGACAGATTAACATTGTGCTGCACGCTAAAGAGATGCAGACACAAACATAGAAACATAGACTTTGATGGCAGATAAGGACCGCTAGGCCCATCTAGTATGCCCATTTCCTTACCTACAGGATAGGCCGCAGATCCTAGTTAACCAACAGCCTATATCTTCCTGCCCCCCCACAAGAATTGCCTTATGTCTGCCCCATGCATTCTTGAATTCTCCCACAGTTTTAGACCCCACAACTTCCTCATTAAGGCTGTTCCATGCATCCACTACCCTCTCTGTGAAATAATACTTCCTCACATTGCCCCTGAACCGCCCTCCTTCTATCTTTAAATTGTGTCCCCTTGTTCTTTCAAGTCTCTTTTTCTGAAAGATGCTACCCTCTTGGACTTTGTTGATTCCCTTGAGGTACTTGAAAGTTTCTATCATGTCCCCCTTCTCCCTTCTTTCCTCAAGGGTATACATATTAAGCTCCTTTAGTCTCTCCTCATATGGCTTCTCTTGCAGACCCTGCACCATTTTAGTTGCCCTCCTCTGGACTGCCTCTATCCTGTCTATGTCCTTGCGAGATGGGGTCTCCAGAACTGGACACAGTACTCCAGATGGGGTCTCACCAACTGTCTGTACAGAGGGATAACAACTTCCTGTTTTCTGCTGCTGATGCCTCTCCCTATACATCCCAGTATACCCCCGGCCCTCCCTACTGCCTTCTCACATTGCTTGCTAACCTTAAGGTCATCTGATATGATTACCCCCAGGGTCCCTTTCCTGTTTTGTTGTTGTTACTACCTCCCCACCCATTGTGTATTCTTCCCCTGGGTTCTTGTTTCCCAGGTGCATTATTTTGCACTTTTTTGCATTGAATCCTAGCTGCCATACATCTGACCATTCCTCCAACCTTGCCAAGTCCCTTTTCATCCATTCCACGCCTCCTTGTGTATCAACCCTGTTGCAGATCTTTGTGTCATCTGCAAAAAGGCATACTTTTCCTTCCAGTCCCTCTGCAATGTCACTGATGAAGACATTAAAAAGGACTGGACCCAATACTGAACCCTGCGGTACCCCACTTGTAACTGCCCTTTCTTCAGAGTGGACTCCATTTACAATTACCTTCTGTGTCCTGTTGTCCAGCCAATGTTTTACCCAGGCTACCACCCTGGGACCCACTCCCAGGCTGGTTAATTTGACTAATAATCTTTTGTGTGGGACTGTGTCAAATGCCTTGCTAAAGTCTAGGTAGGCCATGTCCATAGCCCCTCCCTGGTCTACTGCTTTATGTCACCCAGTCAAAGAAATCTATTAGATTCGTCTGACATGACCTTCCCGCTGTGAACCCATGCTGCCTTGGATCCTGTGCTCGCTCCACTGACCTCTAGGTACTCAACTATTCTTTCCTTCAGAAGTGACTCCATCACTTTCCCTACCACAGAGGTCAGACTGACAGGTCTAGTTTCCTGCCTCTGTCTTGGTACCACTTTTGTGAAGGGAATCACATCCGCCTCCTCCAGTCTCGGTACCACACCATCCTCCCCATGATTTATTAAAAGAGTAGCCAGTGGTTTCACTAGTTCCTTCTTAATTCTTTTAGAATTCTGGGGTGAATTCCATCAGGACCCATTGCTTTGTCCACCTTCAGTTTTAGGGTTCTTGCAGAACCCTTTCTTCTGTGAAAGGACTGGGATCGACCCTATCAGAGTGCTTCTGTTATTGGATTAGGCACTTCCTCCTCCTCTTTTGTGAATACTGAGCAGAAATATTCGTTCAGTATTCCTGCTTTTCACTGTCCCCTCTGCCCACCCACCGTTCATTCTATTAAGCCTCTCCACTCCCTCTTTGTCTTTCTTTCGCTGATGTACCTATAAAAAGGTTTTATCCCCTTCTTAACTGAGTTGACTATCTTTCCTCAGTTTGGGCCTTTGCTATTCTGACTTCCTTCCTGCTTCTTTCTGCCTTAACTGGTACAGCTCTGTCATGCTCCTTCTGTGTTTCCTTATACTTCGGAATGGTATCTTTTCTTCTTGACTTTCACAGCCACCTCTCTTGAGAACCATGTGGCTTTTTCTTTCATTTTGATTGTTTATTTGCTTCACACAAAGGCTTGTTGCCTCTGTGATGGCAGTTTTGATGATTCCCCATTGTTGCTCCACACCTCCTTCTAGCCTGTTTGCTAGTGCTTTTCTGAGGCACTCTCCCATCTTGCCAAAGTCAGCCCTCCTAAAGTCCAGTACCCTCACTTTTGTATGGCTTGGCTCTGTAGCTGAGTTTAACGTGAACCACACTGTTTGATGGTCACTTGTCCCCAGATGGCAACCCACTTCTAGATCTGAGATCCTCTCACTGCCCCATTTGAGAGTATGAGGTCTAAGATTGCTCCCTCACGAGTGGGTTCCGAAACTAGCTGTCTAATGCCTGCCACCTGTAGGGCATCAAGAATGGCTCTGCTCTTGGATGTGGCTGCAGCAAATGTGCTCCAGTTAACATCTGGCATATTCAGGTCTCCCATCAACAGTATCTCCCCTTTCTCTGCCATTCTAAGAATGCCTTCCATCATATCCTTATCCATTCCTTCCCCCTGACATGGGGGTCTGTACACAACCCCTGTGAGGATTGTGGTGCCCTTTCCAGTCTCCAAGGTGACCCACAGTGCCTCCTCTCCTCCCTGTTTACTCTTTTGTTCAGTTGCTTTTATCCCTTCCTTTACATAGAGAGCTACTCCTCCCCCTCTTCTCCCCTGCCTGTCTCTCCTGTAGGTTATGTACCCTGGTATGTTAACATCCCAGTCATGGTTCTCTGTGTACCATGTTTCTGTGACTCATCGATATCCAGGCATCCCTCTTCCATTAAGGCCACCAGCTCAGGAGCTTGTTGCCCAGACTATGGGCATTGGTACTCATTACCCTCCATTTCCTGATGGCCTTACCCCTTTTGCCCCATCCCTGTCCTTCTTGCCTTTGTCACTTTCTCCATTTACCCCTGCCCTTCTCCCTATCGACACTCCATGTTGGTGTTTGCCACACATTACACCGTGATTGTTTGGGGGGGGGCTAGGATTTTCCTGCTCCTTTCCAGTGCCTCCCCTTGGCTAGTTTAAAAGTTTGCCAATGAAGCATTTAAACCTATCACCTAGGATCCTGGTTCCCTCCCGGACAGATGCAGCCCATCATGCCAGTATAGGCTTGAATCACTCCAGGTGGACCCAGTCCCCAATGAAGCCAAATCCCTGAGCTCCACAGTTTTCAACCACTGATTGAATCCTTAGTGCGGAACACCCTAGCCTCTCCTATGCCATAGATGGGTAGCACCTCCGAGAAGGTTACCGTGCATGCTACTTGACTAAGGCCCCTCCCCAATTCCACAAACTCTTCCTGTACTTCTCTAATTCCTTTCTTAGCCAGGTCATTTATCCCTAGGTGGACAATGACATCCAGCTCCTTCCCCTGTGCAGCTGCTCCGGCAATCCTGAGGATTCGCTCCCTGTCCCTCCAAGCCATGGCGCCAGGCAGGCACCTTACCTCCCTCTCCCTTCCTTGCCAAGTTCTACCTTCCTAACAATGGGTCCCCACCAGGTTGTTTCCTTCCCTGCAGGGTCCCCTGCCACCCTCCTGTGGGTCTCCTTTGTGGAGGTTCCTAGCATCCTCCTTGGTCTCCACTGTGGATTTCTCCATAGAGGAACCACACTTTGCCAGAATGGCATAGGAATTGTGGAGAGGTACAACTGGAGGGATGCACCTCTGTTCCACCACCCTCACCCTCTCTGAGCCCACTGTTGTCCAACCGCTCCTCTTTCTTGGCAACCTCTGAGGCAACGGCAGTGGCAATGGTGGTCCCTGGATGGAAGAGGAGGTCCCACAAATCCTGGCCAACTCAGCCTGGAGATGAGCAACCTCCTCCCTCAGCCCAGAGAGGTGCCTGCAGATGGGACAACACCGCATCCTCCAGAACGTCTCCCGGAAGACTGCTGCTCCACAGCCACTGCACTGCACCACTCCAATCATGTCTTATTTCTGGCCCCTTAACTGTTTTCAATCCTTACTCTTTCCTCTGTTTTTTTTTCTCTCTCTCCTTACTTTCTATCTGTGTGCCCTTTAAGCTCCTGATTGTCCTGTTCTGAGACAAGAATATCCTATATTTCTCAGTAGACCACTTACTTGTTCAGAGGCAGACCTCCAGCAGCTAGAGGGGCCAGAGAGCTACTCTTGCCCTTCTAGGATGGTGGGTCCTTGGTGGTTCTGTGATCACTCACTTCCTGCCCCTAAACAGGAAGTTCCTGTTGTCAGTCAAATCCTGTGCCTATAAAATAGAACTAACTTTCAGTGGGGGGTGGAGGGAGGGAAGGAGGCAAAATAGTCCCAGCAGAGAAGTTCAGTCACACAGCAGTCCTTTCTCCTGGTTTCTTCTGCCAAGCTATTAGCAGAATCTTTCTAAGGCAGTATTTAAATGTAGCTTCCTTCTAGCTAAGCCACTCCCCCTACTTACCAGATCTTTCTACAAGTAATTTAAACCTCACAGCAGTTAAGTCCTTCCAGTCACCTGAGATTTACACCTAGATGACTTTTCAGTTACCCATTCAGTTCAGTTAACCCAAACACACACTTTTTTTTTTTGTATGTTAGTTTTTTACCCTAAATTAAAGGTCCAAATACAAAAGTTCTTCTACTTTAGTCCCAGCACAGAAGGCACAATAACAACACTTAACCAGTGCTCACCATCAAAATCCATATTTGGAAAAGAATACCTTTTGCCATTTGGGGGCTGGGGGTAGTGCACGGCAGTAACAGTACACTACTACCAGTAAAGATACCACAAGCAGTACAAAAAATTCATGCAAGTGCAGTGGATAGCATGTTCACTCTGCTGCAATTACTCTGTTGCTCAATAAATGGTATCTGATTTAATGGCATGCATGCATCACACACACACACACAACAAATAATGCGTAGCAAATTGAAAACCTTTAGTAATATAACCAAATGTTTTAAACAAACCAAAATTATACACTGCTGCACCACAACAATCAGCAAACAAATGCTAAGAATTACTGAAAATATTACTGTGTGTACATTAACACAATTGTACAAGAAAAATATAACCAAAACAGAAAGACTGCCTTTTTCTCCCAGTTAATCTACCTACACCACAGATACGCCCCTCCTGCAAAGCTCACTTCACAGTACACAGACTGACAGTTCTAAATTAACATTAAAAATCCACAAAAAAACAATAAACATTCAATGATATGAGCACAGGAGGCTTTCCTACAATTGATGTACTAAATTTTGAGCAAAAAAAATGCCTCAAAAAGGCTTTTTTAACAGCTTTTAGAGGATTTGAATGGCAGTGCTCTGAGAGAAAACTGTCTCCATCTTCCACTACACACACACTACACAGAACTGAGGCTGTGCAGAACAATCTAGAGCTCATGTGACCTGCAATCCCATGAAGCACTGCAAATTAACTTTGGAACTCAATAACAAAGGCGGTGATGCAATACATTGATTTCAGTGTTATACGCCTTAAAATTAGTGGAGAGTGGTTTGGGAGGCGGAATAACGCAAAGTCATTGTTTTCAATGTACTTCACATTCCCCATTATAATGCGAAGTACTCCGCTTTGCATTTCGGAGCACTTCGCGTATTCTGCGTTACTCTGCTATCACTTCGCGGAGTGAATTTAGCCCACTACGCCCACCACTACTCATCACCCTCCACATCTACCTCCTTACTATTATGAACATATTTCGCATGAAGAAATAAAAATAGCTATACGTTCATTAAAATCCAACTCTTCTACTGGTCCAGATAACCTAAATAACTATCTAGTCAAGGAAATCATTCACCAATTGGTAACTCCATTATCTATTATTTTCAATAAATCCTTGTTAACCGGGGAAGTCCCAGATGACTGGAAGAGAGCATACGTGGTCCCAATCTTTAAACATCCATTTGTCAATGCTGAATGTTTGCTTGCTGGTATTAGCATTGGAAATGCAGGAGTTAGACAGATGCAGAGTAGGAATGACAGTGTGGTATTGAACTTCATGCCAACCCCACCTCCACCCTGCAGAGATGGACAGGCATTGGGGCATGCATTTGGGTTGTCACCCATAACGTTCATGCCGTTTCATCTCACCCTATCCTGCAGACACTGACACGTGTTGAGGTGTGCCTTGGGCTGTTCGGCTTTAAAGTCACCCCTCTCCATAAGGAGATATGCTGAAATGGGTGTAATATAGAATGGGATGAACTGTGGGGCCGAAGAGTCCAAGTCACAGCTCAATACCTGTGAGTGGGTGCAGTGTGGGGGGTGAGGTTGGATCTGCATGATCATTATAGTAAGCAATCCAAAGGCACACCCCTGCTGCCTGTCAGTCTGTACAGGGTGGGACGTTATGGTTAGAAACTGTAACGCCCAGGGTATGTGTTGATATTTGCAGTACAAATTTTCAACATGGCCATTTTGTGGCCGCCACTTCATTAAAGCATTTGGGACCTCTTCTCATTAACAGTGGCATTGTGATTTTGTCAATGTGTCCTATAATTTGAGTTTCCACAGCGACCGTGCCATTGTGCGTCAAATGTACAAAAACACAGATTGGGCAGGATGTGAAGAATAACAGTTTTACCATTCATAGGGAGGTGTGAAGAGATGGCAATGTTGAAAATCTGTAGTGAAAGTATTAAAAATGTTCAAACTTCACAGCTTACATGGAAACTGTACAGCAACGCATAACACAGTCATATATTGGAATTATTTCACCAAATTTTCAACATAAGCATTTTGTGACTTCTGCTCATGAACACTGTCACTATAACTTTCTTAATCTGTCCCAAACATTAATTTCCCACAGCAATTGCGGTATTCTCGTAGATGTATATAGCATATTTGGGCAGGATATGAAAAATGACAGCTGTAGTGTTGTGAGGAGGTCGAAAAATGGCAATGTTGTAAATCTGGAAAGAATATACTACAAATTTGTGAAGATGAGAAGGTGCGTGGAAATTGCATCATCACGCTTGTAACACAATCATTTTATGGACATTTGTAACCAAATTTTCAAAATAGGTATTTTAGGACCTTTGCTCATGAACAGAGTCACTGTGATTTTACATATGAACATACATACAAACATATGAACATACGAATCTGGTAGCAGAACACACCAATTGGTCTATGAAAGTCTTCCCAAGTGTGCAGCTAGCACCGTAGTTGCAGCTGCCCCAGCCTTCTTTCCCTCAGTTCCTCCCCGCTTGTCCAGCCCCTGCACCATGACTCTGCCTCTTGCTTTATCCCTCCTCCTTAAAGCTATTGACTGTCCCTACATGTTACCACCCTCTCTGGCAGCGCATTCCAGTTAGACACCACCCTCTCAGAGAAGTAGTGCCTCCTGATTTCCCTTTTGAATTCCCCTTTCAACCTTAGTCCATGCCCCTTCATCTCTCTTCCAGTCCTCAATTTAAACACCCCCTCAGAGCTAGGTTTATTTACCCCCTCAGGTATTTAAACACTTCAATCATATCCTCCCATCCTTCCTCTCCTCCAGTGTGTACATTTTCAGCTCCTTCAGCTTAACTTCATATTCCTTTCCTTCCTTTCTCTTTAACATTTTTGTTGTCCCCTTTGCACCCCCTCTAGTAACTTTATAACTCTCCTCAGGTATGGTCTCCAGTATTGTACATAGTACTGTAGGTGTGGTCTGACCAATGACCTGTAGAGAGAGAGATCACATCCCTGTGTCTGGATGAGAAACCCCTTACGATGCACCCCAGCATCCTGTTTGCCTTCACTGCTGCTCTCATGCAGTGGGCTGAGTTATTCATGCTCCAAGTTATCAACACCCCTAGGTCCTTCTCCTCCTCTCTGATCCCCAACCAATAGCCCCTCTTCTGGTTCTTAGCCTGAAGTGCATCACATACACTTCTTTGCATTGAATCCTAGCTGCCACTGCACTGACCATGTCTCTAGTTTGGTTAAGTCCCCTGTAGTTTTTCCCATCTGTCCTCTTCATCCACCATCACCCCAATTTGGTATAATGTGCAAACAGACTAGCCCTGCTCCCCACTCAGTGTGCTATTTTGGAGATCAAGACCTGAAATAGCACTGGGCCCAACTACTGAGCCCTGCGGCACCCTGCTTGTCACTGCTCTGAATGCTGAGAGTCCCCCACCACCACCCTCACCCTCTCCTGTAACCAGTTCTCTCTCCATTTAGTTAACTTTTTCCCAGCCCCACCACCATCTGCTTCCCCCAGTCTCCCATGAGGCACTGTATCAAATGCCTTACTGAAGTCAAGTACAGGACATGTACGCATGGCCTCTGTCCAACTCCTTTTGCAGTCACAATACTCTATTAGGTTGGCTTGACAAAACCTCCTAGAGGCAGGCCATGTTGCTGCCCCATCTTGGAGGCCATTACTGTCTAGGAATGTCACCAGCCCTCTCTTTCAGTATCACCTCCATAAGCTTACCCACTATGGACGTAAGATTTACCAGATGATAATTTCCTGCTCCTACCTAGGCCCACTCTTGTGTATAGGCACCACATGAGCCACCCTCCAGTCCTGGGGCACACACTCCATTTCCAGGAGGTGTTGAACAGATCTGCCAGCAGCTCAGCCAACAGCTCAACCATGTCCTTCAGCACCCTGGGGTGGATGGCATTGGGACTTGGTGCCTTGTCCACCCTTACTGCCCTCAGCCCCTCTAGCACCCTACTTCCTGTGATCACTTTGTCCATCACCTCTCCCCCCACCTTCCCCACCCCTACAGCCCATTCTGGTAGTGGGCCATCCCTCTCCTTAGTGAAAACAGAGCAGAAGTACTCATTTAGAATTTCCACTTGCTCCTTCCTCTTTTCCATCCAATCCCTTCCCTGCTTATCCTCACAATAGTCAAAGTCAAAATTGTTTATTGATCAATCATAGACCTTTAAAAAATGTTTACAAAAATAAATATTCATACATTATCATAATAAAAACTTTTTTTAAAAAAGGCACTTGTACACCCTTTTTGGTTAATTCACAAACAATGTAATTGTCAGTTACTAAAGGGAGCAATGATAAAATAACATGTTATAGAATCAACATTATATTAACAGAAAAACTCCACAAGCTTTCAATTAATCCCTTTGGATAATTCCCAATCATTTATACTTTGTGTTTTATCCAAATTTTCTGTATAGCAATCAAATAAGCTGCTACATTCTTAACTGTTAAAGATTTTTATTGAAGGAAAATCACCACAGGATCAAAAAGTACATACAGGATCTAAGATCATACCACAACATTTGGTATGTCCAGATATCCAAAAACCAGAGAGACAGTACATTAACGCAGGGCATAGTAGTACTATATGAAACCACTAGTCTCCTTAGAAAAAAGTAAACACCATAGTAGGTTGGTCCCACAGGAAACTAGTCATAACATGACCAAATCCAACATATAAAGTCACATAATATACCATAGTATATTATTCTAGGATAATACTGAGACCTGAGACATATAATTATAGACTGTGGTGCAATATGGTGCAACCAGATGAAGAGTACATACTAATAAGAACTATCTACAAAAGCAATCCAATCTAAGGGAAGAGGAAACCATCATAAAACACAGCTGTGTCCTGAGAGGGAGACAGAGTTGAGGAGTAAGGATGTTAGGGAACACTTTCTCGTACCAGGTGAAGAGTCTTGTACCACAGCTTTCAGAAGGGTGTCATGACAGTATGTAGAGTAAAGGTAGGTCTTCAGCATTTTCAAACTGATGAATTAAACCTCCAGTAAAGCCAACTGTCAGAAGGAAATCCTGAAAGGGCCGGAACATCAGGGATCTCCACCTCATCAGGATTAATCTTTTGGCTATAGCCCCTATACCAGTGATCCATTTAGCTCCAGGGAATGTTTCGGTGTGGATGAGGTCCCACAGCCTAATAGAAGGAGAGATGGATCAGGAGTAATCCTGGGAAATATTGTTGGCACATACTCTGGATGGAGAACCAGAAGAGGTGAAGGGAAGGACAAGACCAGAAGTGGAAGAGGTTGGCCCTTGGTTGCCACACCTCCAACAATTGTCACAGGGATGAGACCCTTCTGCTTGAGTTTGACAGGGTCTCAATACCGTCTATGAAGGATTTTGTTCATGATAAGGCAGGAGTGACCATCTCTACAGGCACTTTGAATTCTTATCCACCCATGTGCCCATTGCCTATCTGAGAATTGGCATTGTAAATCTGACTCCCATTGAGTTTTAGCAGAATGGGTAGCATCTTCAGAGGCATCCCTGAGGGCCATGTAAATCTTGCTAGCTCTATTTTTGTGGAGCTGACCCCATAGACTAATGAGGTGGGAAACCAGAGGGATCTCCTTTATGAGCAGGGCATTGGGCAAGTGGGTGATAGCATCCCTGATTTGGAGATATTTCCAGAAGTGGGATGTTGGAAGATGGAAACGAATTTTCAGAGCTTCGAAGGATTCAAGAGTAAAAATGCCTGGGAGTAACAGATTCCATACCAAGATAATACATTGATATTCCCAAAGTCTCCAGTGGATCATATGCTGTCCTATCTTCAAGACACGGTTATTCCACAAGGTGGTAAATTCCCATAGGGTTTGGCTATAGCCCAGATGGGTGAGGGATTTCCTCCAATATTAAACTGAGATCATTATGGTGGGAGAGGACCCGGGGGGTACTTTTTACTGTATAGGGCTATTGCGGGGGAGGGCTCATTTGACAAAGAAGCTTCTAGTGATAGCCATGAAGGAGAGGCCTGACCTATCTTAGAGAACCATTTAGTCATCTGAGTCAAAACATATGCCATGTGGTATCCTTGTAGCCAGGGGAGTCCCCACCCACCCCTACTCCAGTGTTGCCTTAGTTTTAATTTGCTAAATCTGGGACAGAATCCTTCCCATAGAAAGTTACCTATGAGGCCCTCCATTTATTTAAACCATTTCTGGGGGATAGGCACTGGTAGGTAGGCTAAACCATATAGCATTTTTGGGGCTGCCATCAGTTTAATAGAGTCAATTTTCCCGGCCAGTGACAGTCTCAGGGCTCTCCATCTTTCGAAATCAAGTCTAAGCGAGTCTAGAAGGTTAGAAAAGTTAATAGAGAGCATTTTGTCTAAGTTTGGGTGTAGGATAATGCCCAGATATTTAATACCATTGGGGGACCAATTTAACCCTAGGGTAATGAAAATATCCCTTGAGGAAGCTGAATTCAGTGGAATAATCTCCGTTTTGGACTGACTCAACTTAAGACCTCATACTAGGGTAAATTCAGATAAGATGGTGAAAATATCCTTTATCACTTGGGGAGTATATTCCATGGTGATGAGAAGGTCATTAGCATAGAAAAAAGTTTTGAAAATGGATTCCCCCTCATAATCCAGGAATTTGGGTGGATTCCCAGAGAGCGACAGCAAGGGTTCTATGGCTAGGACAAATAGGAGTGGGGGCAACCTTGCCTTGTACCTTTCTGCAATTGAAAGGGTGTAGACAAGATACCGTTAGTTAGGACAGAGGCCATGGGAGAGGCATATAGGAGTTTAATCCAGGAAATGAAGTGGGGACCTATACCCATAGTAGAGAGTGTATGGAAAAGAAAGGGCCACTCTGCCGAGTCAAACGCCTTTTCAAAATCAAAGGCCAGGGCTACAGAGGGCATGGGGGATGTTCTGGCCAGGTGCATCAGTGTAATTAGAGTTCTGTGGTGATCAGACCCTAGATGGCCCTTAACAAAACCAGCCTGTGAGGGATGGATTAATCCTGGAAGGAGAGGTTCGAGCCTGGAGGCCAAGACCTTGGCCAGGATCTTAGCATTGGCATTATGAGTAATATAGGGCTATAGCTACTAGGGGATTGTGGGTTTTTCCCTTTCTTTTGGATAATCATTATGGTATCTTCTCTCAAGGTAGGAGGGAGTTTGCCAACTAAAAGGGAGTGACGAAATGCTCGGACTAGATATAGTGCTAGGTTAAGGCCTGGGGCTCTATAGAAGTCTAAAGGCAGCTCATCTTTACCAGGGGCCTTATGAAGATTCATGCATCTAATCGCACCGTCCACTTCTGCTTCTGAGAGTTGGGATTCCAGAACTAGGGAGTCCCTTTTGGGGAGTCGAGGGATAGGTAGCGCATCCAGGACGCCTTGAATTTTGAGCTTATCATGGGGTTGAGGAGATGAATAAAGCTGTTCATTAAATCGAGTCATAATCTCATTGATTCCTTTTTGGGAATAGCATTTCCCCCACTATTTATCTGCTACAGCATGTATTGCATGGGAGGCTTGTTGCTGTTTCAAGCGGTAGGCAAGGAGTTTACTACCATCTCCTCCCCCTCCCAGAAAGCATGTTCTATTTTTCTCAGGTTCAACTCGGCTTGCCGAGTAAGATGGACATTGAGAGAGATTCTGGTACTAAGTAGTTGGGATAGCAAGGTCTGGGAAGGAGCTTGAGAACTGAACACTTTGTATTGAGATTCTAAGGTATATAGCTGTTTTTCAAGGGCTCATTAATCAGCTTCCTGATGGGGCCTCCTTGCAGAGGCAAAGGCAATTATTCTGCCCCGAATAGTAGCCTTAAAGGCCTCCCAAAGGGTTGAGTCCAAGACCTCTGCATTGTCATTATGGTCCCAGTAGTCCGCCACTTCAGAGCCTAGCCACTTCTGGAATTCCAAGTCCTCTAGAAGAAGGGGATCTAAACGCCAGGTAGAGGTCAAGGGGGAAACGTGCTATTGCCTGATCATAAACTCTAGGGGTGCATGGTTAGATATGATGATCGGATGTATATGTGAGTGAACCACTGATTCATAAAGCCGAAAGGAAATAAGCCAGAGGTCAATCCTGCTAGATGATCCATGAGCTGTAGAGAAATAAGTAAAATCATGATCCCCTGGGTGCTGTGCCCTCCAGGCATCTAGCAGCACATGCTCGCTCATGAGGCCCATAACTGCCAACCTAGCTTGTCTGTGGGGTTCAGGGGTCTTTTTACTCCTGTCTTGTAGGTGGTCCAATGTCAAATTAAAATCTCACCTGATTAATATTGGAGCTTGTTTAGAGTTAAATTCGGAAAGGGTTTGGTTTACGATATGAAAAAATGAGGATAGTGTTGGTTGGGGCATATAAATTGACTAGGATCAAGAGCCCTCCGAGATTCCATATCAGCCATGACCCATCTACCCTCCTTATTGTGAATATGCCTAATCAGTTTCAGATCAATTTTATGGAGCAAAATAGAAACTCCTCACTTGCACAAGTCTGCAGCACTGTGTATCTCTTCACCAACCCACCCTTGTTTAAGTTTCTTAGCCTCCACAGAGAAAGCTTTGTTTCTCTAAGGAATGCTATGAGGGACCAATTTTTAAGATGCTGAAGCACTTTTTCCTTTTAACTGGGGAATTAAACCCTCTAACATTCCAGGAAATTAATTTAGTTTCCATCTTGTTTGGGGTGTACCATGGCTTAATACAGATGACAGAACCCCCTGCAGCAGGGTTAAAAATAAGGTGGGTTGGTGGCCAGCCTCTAGCTCCCTTACACCTGTGTGAAAACCTAAGCACTTCCCATGGATTGCCATAAATAAGAACAACTATAGGTGGCGCAAACTGACCACTTAATAACAGAAACCTTTTAAACATACAGATTTGAAAAACCCTTGCAAATCTAATAGTAGAATACTTAACAACCCCCCCTCCATTCCCACCCACCTATTATAAACCCATCTAAAAGTGACCAGCATCTGTTGTGAATATCGGCTGAAACCCAGCCCAGATAACAGCAACGGTCACTGGAGGGTGAGAAACTTCAGCATACATCAAGGAGAGGGATTGCATGGAGCTCACAGTCCCCAGCTCACTTACCCATATACTGAGAAACTTTTCATTCAGTACAAACTAAAAAGATACTCTTTGACCAAAATATGGCTAGGAACAGCAAGTAGAGGCCTTAGTCTTAAGCCGTCCTCCACAGGGGGTAAGCTGGGCAACAGGGATGAAAGTCTGCCCAGACTTGCAGGTATACTACAGGCCATGGCGTGGAGTATTCACTGGAAGTCAAAGAAAGTGCATATGGTGAACTGTATAAGGGGCACACAAACTGATACTGTATTAAACAACAGCTTACCCGGCCCTGAAACCAAACCCTCTGTTAATATAGCATATACTGTCCCCAAACGGGGGTATGTGCAGCATGATAACAGTTACAAACCAGGTGGGGTCACCAGATTAGGGTAACTGGTAAGAAACCAGACTGAAAACAAAGGAGTTGAATTCAGATTCAGCCCATATAGTTGATGGCAGGGTTAGCTTCAGTGGTATCGTCTCCGGCAACGGCTTGATCAGCGTTCGTAGAGGCCTTGAGAGAAGTGACACTTGATGAGTCCACCCAGGAGAGGCTTCTTGCGGATTGAGGCCTTCAGTTCTTATTAGGTGAGTTATTAGGGGGCTTAGGCAGATACTGTGGAGGGTCATCTGTCGGGAGATCCATTAAGGTGATGAATTGGTTTTTACTTAAGTCCAACAGGCTGCGCAAGGTAGCCGAATCCGAGCTATCGCTGTGGCTCCTGTATCGGAGCTGTGAGCCCCCTCAAGCCTTGCCCTATGCCTGTTCCTCCACTTGCTGCCTGGAGGTTTCTTAGAAGAGGTATGACCGGATGACTGCAAATGTGAGGGGGTTAAAGTCTCTGGATCAGCTGTCTGTCGTCCAGTCTCCATCGGCTGTAGTAAAGTGGCCTCGGCTCCAGGGCTGACACTCTCTTTGAACTTACCCCGTTAGGGCTTGAGCAGCAAGGAAATTCTCCTCAGATGCAGGGGTTATCGAACAGCTGTGAGTGCCATTAAAAATAACTCCGAGGGAGGCAGGATAACAAGCAAGTACTCGGAGCCTGAGTTCAGTGCAGGCCTACGTGCTGGAGTGAAGGCCTTGCATTGCATGGTGATCTCCTGAGAATAGTCAGAAAAATCTGTATGCTGTGTCCTTTCCATGAGAGCTCCTTTCTTTCTAGGGCAAGCTTGGTAATATGCTCCTGTCCTGGAATCTGAGAAAATTGGTGAGGATAGTGTGAGGACAGGCCCCAGCAGTGGGCCAAGGCAAGCGACCTATGGGCCCTATCAATTTCAGGGGGCCTGGTCATGCCAGTCCAGAATAGAGAGTAGCACCTTCTGCAAAAACAAAATAGTGTCCAGCCCTTCACAGCCCTCAGGGAACCTGACAAACTGCAGGTTGTTCCGCTGGCTGCGGTTCTCCAAGTCCTCTACTCTGGACCAGAGTAAATTGATCATCCTCTCTTGCTGTCGTAGCTTGGCTCCCAGCTTGTGCCCACTGTCTTCTGTTTCAGCCAAACTATGCTCTGTAATACTGGCCCACTGAGAGAGATCGACAATATCAGAGGTATTTTGCTTTGTGGCCAGGTCCAGATTAGTCATCCAGTGCAGAATTTCAGCAAACATTTGTCTGATTTCTAAAGATTCCTCACGAGCCCGCCAACACCATGGCAGGCTCCATCCTGAGCTCATGGAGATTTGTAAGGCCTCATGGCTGAGGGATGAAACAGATCAAGTGTGCACAGTATTTAGCAGTCAATCGGCAGATCACTAGATGGGCAAATATTTAGCTAACATTAAACATTTGGTAAAGTCACGCTGTACCTAGGAAGGATCAGAATACTGTAGGAATTGCGTGGGGTTCATCTGGGAGCTCAGAGCTCAGGCATCCATTCTAGACAGTTGCCGGCCACACACCCCCAAGCAGCTACAAAAATGATTAGTTCATCATTTGAAGTTAACAAAACAGACAGAAGTATCTCTTTGTTGGTAGACTGAATTGTTCTAATTATAGGGATTATCCATTAGTATCTGGGGGAGTTATACCATTAACAATCAAAAATAACATGTACTAAATCTTCCAGTTGCAATTTATCACAATTACAACATCTGGCCACTAATACTTTTTCCCTATTATATCTTGCCAGTAGCACATTACTATGAAATAGTTCCATCCTGTATTTTGTATATAGTATTCTTTGCTTACTATCTGTTAAAACATCCAGATAGAATCTATAATGGTGGGATACATCATTATGCACTAACCAATTCGCAATGTTCAACTTCTTCATATAACATAAATCTTTTTCTTTTTGATTTTCCAAAATCTTTCTAGTAACATATTTTTGGTACTTAATACTAATGATTATCCCTTGCTCATTAAGCCTTTCCAGGTATCCCAACCCATTTTCTTTTAAAATATTACATACTTTTCTCAGTCAACCAGTTGGATTTAATCCTTTATGTATCCACATTTGTTTTTCTTTTAAACATAGATATGGCAAACAGTGTTTTTCTAGTTGTAAAAGTTTGATCCAATAGTTGATTTTCCTAGAAGAGACTAGAGCAGCAGTGCTCCTAAGACTAAGTTCAGCTCTGATCATTTGAGCTGGAACAGATTGACTGGGACCCAGACTTGATCTAAATAACTTTATTAAGGGAATTTCCAGAGATTCAGTTATTTTGGATTCCCAAATCTCAGAACCATATGGAAATTGTGCATTACATTTTGTTTTGGTGGCTAAAATAAGTGGTTTTATAGAACACTCCCCCATATTTTTTATTAAAAGATTTAAAGAATTAGCAGTCTGCTTCAGTTTATTTTTAGGAATCTAAATGCTTTGACCAACCTCCTGATGGAGAAAGTAAGACCCAAAGAATTATAACATTTAACAGATTTTAACCTTAGTGTCCCTACCTGCCTTTGTTTTGTTGATTGTTTATGTAATCCCATCACCATTATCTGGCTTTTACTTTCAATCATTTTTAAATTGAACTCATTAGCATTTTTTGTAAAATTTCCAGCTTTTTATGAAGTCCTGACTGAGTCAGAGATATCAGGACTACGTCATCAGCATACTCAAGGACTGGACAACTTTCCTTTAATATTTTTGAGAGTTTATTTCAGATTCCGTAAGTTGAATTAGTAACCTATTAATTTAGATACAAAATATGTAAATTCGATACAACCTTGGCTCACCCCACAATTGGTAGACAATCTATTAGTGGATTCAGCTTCAGAAGATATTCTTAGTTGTGCCCAGGTATTAGTATATCATTCTCAATAACATTTATTAAATATAGAGAAAACCCTGGTTCCTCATTGCTTCCCATTGTTTCTGTCATGAGATCCTATCAAAGGTGGCACTAAGATCAATAAAAGCTAAATATACCTTTTGCCTCCTAAGTTTCATATATTTCCCATACAGATGGTTAAGACTATAGCAGTTATCAATAGTACTATAACCACTCTTGAGACCCGCTTGTTATTCAGAGATCCCTCTAGGAGCCTTTAGTTGATCTCTTACCCTTACAAGAATAATGTTAGCAAAGATTGTTCCTAAAATATCCAAGAGGGATATGGGTCTATACATTGTGGGATTTTCTCTGTCTCCCTTTTTGAAAATGTATATAATCATTGCCCCTTTCCAAGATTCTGGAAATTTGGGATTTTTACAACATGCATTAAAAAAATTAGTAAGTATGCATGACCATACAGAGGGTGCTGCCAAATATACCGCAGCAGGAATAGAATCAGGCCCTGGAGCTTTTCTTGGTTTCAGGGAAGCTATAGCAAAATAAGTTTTAGCATATTTTATTACATCGAAAGATGACATATCAGCCCCTTCCATATAAGAAACTTCTTTTAGGTTTGAATCATTGAAAATATCAGAGTAATATTTCATCCAACCATCAATGGGAATGTGTGAATCTATTTCATTTTTATAATTATCAGTGCCTTTTGCAACAAATCTCCAATAGGCTTGACAATTTTTTGATTCCATTACTGGTAACATTTTTCCCATAATTTAGTGTGGTAATCCCTTTGTTTCGTTTGAAGTAAGATCTTATATTTTTCTCTTTCTGTATTCAAATATTTATTATTTATTTTCAGCTCTGAGTTTTTCATTGATCTGATCAGTCTGTTTAAGCCCCTTTTTGCCAAACAACAGTCCTTACCAAACCTAGTATTGGTTCTCCTTTTCTTTCCTAGGGTCCTGTCAGAAACCTTTAATAGCTCTTTAATTTCATTAAGTCCCAATAATGCACTAACCTTAAGTTCTTCATCTACTTTAATGTTATCAGTTTCATTTTTAAGCATATGCATTTTTTCCACTAGTAGTCTTTCACCTATGTTGTTCCATCTTGTATTGTTTTATTCCTAATTTCCATCCCTGGTTCAGTCTGCACAACTCTTTCCTCTTTTGTTAGATTCTTTAACTTAATAACTATTGGAAAATTATCACTTTCCATTCCTTAACTATTCACACTACTCCCATACATCCATACCTCCATTTCAAAGACATAGTCTATGACTGTAGGGTCATAGAAAAGATAGTGTAAAGTTCCCCGGATGATCTCCATTTATTCTGCCATTAAGTGGTGCTAAGAAATGGGATTCTAGTATATAATTAATTTTAAGCCCATATTATTTGTTTTCCTATCAGCTGAAATCCTAGGAAAATAATGTGTATTCCATGGCACCAGTTATGAAAACTACTGTCAGAATACCCATCAAAGCTGCCTATTCTTGCATTGAAACCACTACAAGCTAACATTATTTTACATGCAGTAGTGGCCCAAACCATATGTATAATATCATCTTTAGACTCCCACAAGCCATCTTCATAATATTTTGATGTTAATGGTGGTACATAAATATTTAAAATAGTAAATTCTTCTCAAAAGTATGGTACCGTAAATGCTTGAATATTATTATGCAAGCAACAACACATGACAAGGTGTGGGTTACGTGCTGATAAGAGCATACCTAGGTGTGTACTATGGCACAAGGCACTTGCATGAAGTGCCTTATGCACCTAAGCGTGCTCTTATCAGCACATAACCCACACCTCAGAGTGTGTTATTGCGCTTATAAAATGGGCTAAATGAAAGTGAGAAGGCATTTTCATAATTTAAATTTTTTTTTTGAATCATGAATAAAGTTGATAAATTAACTGGCTTTTTCAGTTTAAAGAAAAAATAGTCCCATATAACTTTGTGTTTTTGATACTCTAACTGAGCAGTTAATACTTTTAAAATAGTACAAAACAAACTGTTGAAATTTGTTTAACAGCATTTACATTTTATAGTAAATGTTTATGTAGATAGACAGATGCTTTTAAACAGTTTGGTAACTTTAAGTGAAGATTTTTGTAACTGTAAACGTATAGGACATTTGTGTAATGTTTCTTTTATTTGGACAAATGAATGAATTTAACATTTTGCATAACACAGTGTTGAATGGTAAAGGCAGAGTTTTTGTTTTCACTTTAAACTCTTGGATGATGCTCCTCGTGGGAGGGTTCCTGATTCTGATCGCTTCATTCGGTGGAGGAGTGATGGTATTTCCATTTTGCATGCATGGAGGAGCTGCAAGGCGGCTGGATGTTTTCTTGATCTACGAGTATAGTTTCTGGTGGAGTTTGAGTGTTTTGAACATGTTGACAGGTATTTTCTGTCTTGTGCTGTACTTTGGTTTTGGACATTAATACATGACTCCAATGTTGATGATCTTCAGGAGTGGCTGCCCAATATGATCGCAGGCTTGACTCTGCCTTATGCCCGGTCACTGACATTATTTCTCGTGCTTGTAGGCCAGCACTTGAAATAAGTTGTACAGCTGTGTCTCGAACTGAATGGTTCATATATCTGTGGGTTAGACCAGCTTCTTCACTGATTTTAGGCATAAGGTTTGATAGGTAGTTTATGCCTAAAGGCTCATGGGTGTACCATGTTTCTGCATTTGGAAGGAGGGTTTCTGGGAGTTTTTGAGGGTGACAGTAGAAAACTGGAGGATTTGGAGGAAACTTTGACAAATATTTCTTGAATAATTCTACAGGGCACAGAGGGTTTTCTGGCAAACTGTGTGTGTGTATATATATATATATATATATATATGGAAAATGTTGCAACCGCTCTAGCCATTCAGCCATACACAAAGAAGTGTGGAGGCTTTTTACACCAATAAGACTAGTAAGAAATGAACTGCACTGCAACTACACACTTTAACATTGTTATAAAAAGTTTAGATGTAGCATAATATATGCAGAATGAAGGGTCCTATTTTATGGATGAACTTAAACACTAGTTTATGTATTTGAGAAATGACAAAAATGATTTAATTTGAGAAACTAAACACATGTTACTGTTTAATTTATTAACAGTTCCCCAGAAGAAGCCACTTGCTGGAAAAATGCTGGGACACTGAATTTAAAATTAATTAAATAAAATTTTAACTTTCTAAAAATCGTATTTGTGTACGACTGAATGGCTAGAGTGGTTGCAACATTTTCCTTCTGAACATTTTTTTTGCACCATCGCAACCAAGCTCCAAACATGAGGATTGAAATAAATGAAAAGAGAGATTTCCCTTAGACTTGTATTCTTTTACAAAGCTGTATATATAGCCACAATATTGCTGTTTGGAAGAAAAATGTTTCTTGTGATTCTTGGTAAATTCATTGAAGCTCAGAGTTATATACTGGGCTCCTTGTTCATCTAGTGTGATTTGAAAATGTTCTGGTTTTAATTGCTTGAGTCCCTCTCTGCCCACAAGCCATGCAGAGTTGTATATCTAGGCAAACTTTCAATAATAAGCTACGGGGGATATTGGGAGAGAGAGCTGTAGAGGTTTTCAGAGTTGCTAAGTCCTGTTCACTGATGGCAGGTTGGTGGTCTGCTTGGTCTTTGCCCTCCACCTATATTTTTTTTACTACAGCAGAAAAGATGTTATTTGATGGGTTTAAGTCTGGGTGGCTATGCAGGTTTATGTTTCTGCTGAGTGGAGGGTTGTTAACATGGCGACTGAGACCTGCACATAAAGTTATTACTGTAAGCTTACAAGGCTGTATTGTGTGCCATCTGCCTGGCAAATTTCAGCATAGGACTTTCTTAAGATTTTGCACAGTTCTGATGGTGCTATGCTCTCTAGGCTTACTTGCATGCTTTTTGCTTGGCTCCATGTCTGGAATACGGTCACTGCCCATTGAGTTGTTTTTTGCATATTTTGCTTACCTTTTTGCCTTTCTAGTTGCTCACGTTGTTCTGGTGTCAGATCTGGGAATTCTGTTGTGTTATTTTGCTTTCTTTTTCTTTTTACAGGATGATTGTTGGTCTGCTGTGGCACTGTGCCTTGATCGATTTGTGCTGTTTCAATGGCATCTGAAGAGTTTTCCAGGATAGGAGGAGCTTCCGTGCTGGTATTGGGCTGAGGTGCTGTGACACTGCTCGGAGTGGATGGCTGGATGACTGGGCTGTTGGGCGCTATGATGACAGGAGTGCTGCTGTCTTCATTTGGTGCCAGGTTGATCAGTATTTCATTCAGATTTAAGTGGAAGTTACTACTGGCATATTCTGACATTTCTTCAGGAAATTTGAAGTACTTTGTGCTGACTGGGCGACGATAAGTTTTTGGTGGTTTCTTTACATGCTCTAATCTGTTATTTTAGGAAAAAATAACTTGCACATAGTATTTCTGCAGCAGTTTGCCCGTAGTCAGGATTTTTGTTTTACAGTACTTTCTTGACAGGTTGTGGTGAGTTGAAGTCCGATAGTGTCTACTTCCGTGACAACGAGTGCTTCCTGCATCCCTTCAGTAAGCTCTGCCAGTGAGGTTTTTGTTTACTGATCAGAAAGATCACTGATTTGTTGTTGTGAGGTGTCTTTGATGTGGACAGTAGTGCTGGTTGGCTAGGATATCATCTCACAAGGACACAGATCAGATGATGTACTAGCCAATCAGGCTTGGATTTGAAAAGCCCATTTTATAATAGAGGTTATCATATCTACTTTTAGGTTTTTATCAATTTTAAACCAAGAAATCAGCCCACCAGCATGCCTTCCTGAAGTTGCAAGCCTGATGGCTGGAACATTAAAATGTCAAGTAGTCATTCAAGGTTACACTGTTATCCTTTGTATGCCAAGTCTCTTGGAGACAAATAATCTCAAAGTCTTTCATATACCTTAACAAGTCAGTATCAGAAAATTGTTTTTGTACACCGGAAACATTCCATGATATGATATCATATGTTAACTTCTCTAGGTCAAAATTTCCCTCTTCAGAATGATTGTCTGTTAATCAGATTTCTGTATCAAGTGGGTCAAACCTATTATACACTGTACTATTAAATAGAGTTTCCTGTTTTTCTTCAAGGTCATTAGAACTTGCTGATCTGCACTTTTTCCCTGAATCAGTTCAAACATAAGAGCATCCTGCACACTCAGTTATATGCAAACCCTAGCAAGTCCAGAAGTCCCATATTGTCCATAATTTTGTCATACAGACTCTGAAAGTGGATGCTGAGTGTAAGTTGAGTAAACTCCTGAGTCACCCCACACCGTGAGACAGAAAGGGCATCCCAGTTGCTGATTTCAGTATTCAAAAATTATTCCAATAAGTCTATAACCACCTTTTTCAACTTGGAATTATTTTCATTCTTGGATGTACTTATGCCTAATAATGTTAACTTATTAATTATTTTATCTTCAGATTTGTTATTCTTGATAGTAGTACTTAATTCTGTCAGAATATTACTATCTATAACAATATATATATATATATATATATATATATATATATACACACACACACTGTGGGCTGGATATTAAAACTGCGCCCAAAAAGTGTGCAATAGCAGGTGCAAGCACAAGTCCATTACGCCCATGCGTAATAGACTCGATATTCAAAAATGGAGCAAAGCCAGAGTGCAGGTATTCCAGCGTCTGAATATCGCACACCAGCACCATAAGTGCACTCAGGAAGGGAAGCTGAGCAGATACGATGCGCTATAACGCGCAAAGGGCAGCCCAGCTGAGCAGCCTAGAGGTGCCACAGCACAAGCAGGAGCCCCCAGCAGCAGAGCAATGGAAATGCACAACCAGGAGGTAGGGGTCCACCACTCATGCCACAGATGGGCACATGAACACACTGCAGAACTGACAATGCACCCCACACCCAAGCACAGCACAACTGGGAGGGACAGAATATCCACCGCCCATGGGGACAACCAAACAAAGCACAGTTAGGGCCATGCTGCCCCAGCACACCCACCGGCAAGCTGAGACTGCCACTGACCGGGCGGACCACCCCATGGTACAGCAGCCCTCCCTGTGCACAGCACACCCGCACCGTGACCCAAGACACTCCCCATGAGCAGTGACCATCACTGCAGGAATCCCCATGCATAGTCTCCCCTTGTCACACTGCAACCCCATGTACCACAGAACCATACAAGCCAGACCCACCATGAACACCCAGCAGTGGGCGGCAGCACATGGCAATGCAACAATGGCAGACACAGTGCCAACACACAATCCCCTGAGGCACAACTGAGAGACTGAACATGTGTCACCACAAGAGGTACCCACACGGGAAAGGGCGTGCCCTGACACCACCACCATTGATACAGCACCCTGCACAGTAGACAAGTGTCACAGCGCGACCTACCATGAGCCACAGCAGCCAGCACAGACACCCACAGTGCTGTGTGGAAGCATACAGCACACCAGATGCAACACAGTGCAGGGGCAAACACACACCCATACCCTCAGGGACACCAACACAGGGACACAGTAGTGTGGCAACCAAGCCCCCAGTGTGGGCCCATGTAAACTGTACACACACAGCCTGCAGTCCACCATGGCACAGGGGGTGACACCCACCCTGTGCATGGACTGTGGCCCTGTACACCACCAGCATATGCCTGGATCACAAGTCAAAGACTGTGGTGCACAGACCCTGCAACACACACAAGCCACAGCATGGAGGTGGGACAGCAACTGTGGAGGCCACAGTGTCACCCGAGGCAAACATGCACCTCACCAGTGACAGGAGGCAACCCAGCATTGTGACGGTCACAGTGGATGACCTGCAGGGACAGCCACCACTGACAAGGCAGCAGACCTCGCAGGCCACAGACATGCAAGGGCGTCAGCTGCACAGGCCACGGACAGTTTGACAGGGGCACAATGGACACAGAGCAGGCACCATGGACCACTGCACACAGTAATGCAATGCACAGAGAACAACACACACCACAGATGCCGACTGATTGCCACTCCCACACCAGAGACACTTCCCCATGCACACACACACACACATACCCATGACTGAACCACCCCAGATGCCATGCACACCACTGCAACTGAGCACCTATAGCCAGCTGCAAATCAGAGACCACCACAGTATTCATATCAAAATATCTGTATTCAAAAAATATAACAACAACAACAACTATATACATGTATATACAGAAATGGGGTGGAGGGACAGGAACAAGGTGGGGGTGGGTAAGGGGCAGGGGTGAACAATTGGGAGAGGGAAGGCGGGGTGTGAGGGTCGGTCAAAGGGGGGAGGTTCAGCTCCATCTGTGGTGTCCAGCCTGCTCCACTGCTGCCTGGGGCCATTCACGGGGATGCCTTCTCCTCCTCACCCCTTGCCGATGGATGTCCCATAGTATTGCAAGGGATTCCACTGCCACACGAACAAGATCCTGGATGGACTGCTCTATCCTGATGTGTATCCACACACCTAGGACAAGGGATCAGAGTCAATGGGTGTGACTGTGCATCCCCCTGAAGCCCACCCATCATGCATGGCATACAGCCATGTGCCCCACTCCTGTGATGGTGTGCACCCACCCACAGTGACCGTGTGCACAAGACATGCCCAACCAGGCAGCAACAGCCATGTGTACCACTGCACACACACACCGCCCATGTCCAGCACAGCACAGCCAAGGCTGTACAGTAACGTGGCTATGCGGTGGGCAGGCAGTGCCACAGCCATGTGCCCAGTGCAGACATGGACCACCATTGACGCACACCCAGACATGCAGTGCCACTGGACAGTGCTGACTGTCACATGCGATGGCAGTGGCATCCATGGATGATGGCCATGCCCTGTTCCCCACCCTGTCACACAGCATGAAATAGCAATCATGGTGTCATGGCACTCACCCTCATCAGGTTGACGCTGGCATTGGGGTTTTTCCCCGACACGCTCATGGTCAGCTTCCACCACCCTCCGATGCTGCTCCGTGGCCCTCCTCCACTCTGCCATGCCTGTGGGAAACAAAAGGTGAGAAACACATCAGTACAAACCCAAAGCATATTCCCCCTGCCCCAATGTGTGTGCCCACCCAGCCAGACCCATTGATCCCATACTCTGTAAACACTGCCACAGCCAACCCTAGACCATCCCTCCCCTATGTGCTGGACACATAAGACAGTGATACCCATTTGGACCATACAAGTATGTACACGTATCACCCACCTGGACGAGGCACCATGCCCCTTCTGGCGTGTGACGGCAGACGTGCCAGTCACTCCAGTTCCCTCTGTCGCAGGTCACCATACTGGTGCCTGCACTGCTCAGCTGACCTCCTGTGGCCAGTGGCCACCTCCAGGTCATTGGCCACCTCTTGCCAGACCTGGGTCCTGGCCCTATCCAGTGGCACCTCTGCAAAGAGTGGGCCATAGTGTGGCTCCACAATGGCCACAAGGTTGGCCAGCTCAAGGGCACTCCATTGGAGGGCTCTCCTGCGTGCCATCTCCAGTGCTATCATAGGCAATATGGTGCTCCACAGCGCGGCAGCCCCACGTGGAATTACTGCACAATACATCACCGCCATTCCCTATTGCGCTGTTGGTACAGCGCCGCCATTCCCTATCGCGCTATCACCGAACAGCATGATAGAGCTGCAGACATGCCAAACGTATAGCGCCAAGGGGGCAAAGGTCGAGCACAGGGTCATGGGTCTCTGGCACAAGGCCACGCACAGTGCCATCGGACGTCTTTGCATCTAGCACGATTATTCACCTGTGTGACATTGCCACAGCAAATTATTGCGCAGTTGTGCTACAGTGCCATGTAGTGACCCTTGTCGTAGCACCACTGGCACAATGGTGGCTGTGCCCTGAATTGCCTACCATGCACAGAACATCATCAGCATGGCAGACGCCTGCGTAAGCTACCTGGGCATGCACAATGCGGTGTACTTCGCAGTCACATAACTGCGCCATTGGCTCAGCACGTTCAACCCTATTGCGCAAAGTGCAACAGCGCGATATTCAGCCGTCATATGCAAATCATCCGATCAGCCATTCAATGGCGCAGCAGCATGATTTGCATCTCATTAAAGTTGCTCCACACCTAATTTGCATGGATTGTGCCATAAAACTGTGACACTGTTCTGCAGTGGCCATATTCGGTTACTGCAGTTTATAGGTGAGTTGCATGCTGTGTGGTGTTCTGGACTCTGGTCACAGGTACTTGCTTTGTACTGCACAGTCACAGGTCACCACTGTCACCCATACAGGCTGAAAATGACCGAGCATGGACTGGGTGAGGAGAACAATGGTGGGTGGAAGAGAGGCCCAATTTTACCAAGGCTGAGGCGGATGCACTCTTCGAGGCCTACATCGATCAGGAGCCACTGCTCAGTGGACAGCAGGGCACCTCAGGCCCATGCTGCTGCATGGGGGGTGGCATGTGCCATCAACCTGCATGGCAGCCACCAGCGCTCTGTGCAGGAGTGTAAGAAGATGGGTACCGACAGGAGGAGGGTGAAGGAAAGGTGGCTGCCATCAGGGCGGCACGTGCTGCAACAGGCGGGGGCCAGCCGATGGTGGTGCAGCTGACTCCAGCAGAGGACAGGCTTGCTGCAAGCATGCAATGCAGTGCCATTGAGGGCGTTCCAGGAGGTGGCTTCCAGACAGGTGGTAGCCCATCACTGCATGGTACATCATGGTCTGGAGGGGGAGAAGGTAGATCACATGCACTAACATGTCCTTACTTTCTTTTACAGATCCTGCACATCTGCAGGGGTCAGTGGTGGAGGGCCTGTCCACTGCAGACAGCCATCTGGAGTTGGAGGAGGGACCATCCACCTCCACAGGTAGCCGGCATGCATTGCAACAGTGGGTCCGCCTGGCTGTCAACACTGATGTCGTTGAGACAGGTGTGGGGGAGGCCCTTCCTGTGTCCCAGTGGTCTGGCATCCAAGCATGCCAGCATGCTGTGGCTGAGGCACAGACCTGCACCATTGATGATGCAATGACCATTATGGGCAGTGACATGTGTGTGTCATGGAATGAACACACAGCAGGACCCACACGCCCATGGACCTGGCTGGTACGACGTGTGTGCCAGCATTTCAGCACAGTCCCAGGCTGTGCCTGTCAGCATCCATCGGTGGGGCAGCACCGGTGGCTGGTCAGGTCAGTGGCACTGTTTTGGCCACAGCAGTGGAACAGCCGATCCCTTGGGCACAGCAGGTGGAGGGGCAGCAGCAGCAGTCACCCACTGGGACTGGGGGTACAGGGCTCAGCGGTGGTGTCTGTGCACTGCCTGTGGACTTGCCCATACCTGGCCCTGGCGAGCAGCGCCCACCCTCAAGGGGTGCTGAACATCAGGCCCTTCCATACCCTGAGGGATAGGTTGCTGAGGTGGCAGATGACCTCTTTGACAAGCATACCTGCCTGCTGCAGGCATCAGTACACAGCAGCAGATGTGGCACGGCGTCCGTGGAGGCACGTGTGTGGCCCTGGAGTGGGTTGTGAGCAACACAGCAGGGACACTGATAGGATCCTGTCACGGATTGACCATTTGCAGGAGGATGTGACTGCTGCCACTGACAGGCTACCACAGGCATTGGTCGCTGTCGTGGCCACAATGGGCACACAGTCAGGTGCCCATGTGTTGCTCACACCACGCAGTTTGCTATCCACTCCCCATTTCCGGCGTCATGCGACACCCACCCTGTCGACGCCGGGTTCAGCTGTGGGCATCCCGAGCACTCCTGGTGCAGGTTTATTCAGTGTGCTGCAGACACCTGTGCGGGCACGGTCACACAGTGGAACCCCTGGTGGACCATCGGTGCTGCCCCATTAGACCCGTGCTCAGCCTGCCAGTGCCACTGGGTCTTGGTGGGGCTGCCCACGCATCTGAGGTGGACATGGCACTGTGCCGCAAGACTGACCTGTCTCCCAGTGCAGGCCCTGTCTGGTGCTGCCCTGTATGCATTGTGTGCTTTGGTGGGCAGTGCACGTGGGTGCCAGCCTCCATGCAGATACACACGGCCCACCTGCACACCCTCCCGACTGCTGTCCACAGGTGCGTGTATGATGATGCCTGCATTGCACTGTACACCAAAGTGTGATGGTGACCAGCATCTGACATATGCACATAGACAGGCAGTGGATGTGGTGGCCTGTGGACATGTGTGTTGCTAGTGTCTGTGTTCCGGCTCTGTTTTGCACCTGACCCCTGTGCACTGTGTGCCTATTGTGTGTGCGTGTGTGTGTGTCTCCGTCAATGTGGTGTGTTACTGTTCACCCCTCTCTGGTTGTATGTGTGTGCTTCTGTGCCCTTCCACTTCCCCTGCTGTCATGCACCCCTGGTGTGTTTCCATGTGTGTACGTGGGTTGTGGCCTAGCCACTAGTGGTTGCACATGGTCCCATGACTTACCTGTGTTGGCTGAAGTGCTCCTCTGTGATGGTGTCCCAGTGCAGCTGGGCCAGCCGGATCAGTCGAGGGTCCCATCATCCAAGGGGGGGCTGCCCATCCCCGTCATCACCGGCATCACTGTTGTCCCCATCACTGTCCCCCTCTTCGACCTGTATGGCTATCCCACAGTCTTTGGCCACGTTGTGCAGGATACAACAGGCCAGGAATATCGCACAGGCCTTTGAGGGGCTATACTGTAGGACACCACCGGAAGTGTCCAGGCAACGGAAATGCACCTTCAGCATCCCAAACACCTGCTCAATGATGTTGCATGTGGTGGGTTGTGCCTCATTGAAGCGTTGCTGCGATGGGGTCGTGGGCCGCCAGTAGGGTGTGAGCAGCCAGGGATGGAGTGGTATCCACTGTTACCTGTGTGGAGATAGTGGAGGTTAGTGTCTTGTTCAGGCTCAGACTGCTCCTAACCCTGTGTGCCACCCTTGGCACCTGTGCTTACCCCCTTGGCCACGATTTGTCAGTTCTACATGCATACTCACCCACTAGATGCCCTGTGAGGATGTCCCCACTCTCGAATCAATGGCACAGTGCTGACTGGTAGCATATGAAAGAATCTTGTGCTCCTCAGGGTGCATGGCACAGACATTGATGATGTGCCCACTGGCATCACACACCACCTGGCAGTTGACACTGGCATATCCATTCCAATTCATTTAGGCAGCCCCATCGGGGCCAGGTGGTGTGCGAATGGCCACATGAGTGCAGTCTATCGCCCCAAGCATGCCAGGCATACGTGCTACCCTGTGGAACTCCTGTATGTCTGCTGTGCACTCCACCATGGTGCTGGGGAAATGGATGTACTCTGCAGCATGTGGCAGCAGTGCGCTGAGGAATTGGGTGAGGATGCATAACGTGGCCAACTGTGTTATGCCTGTGGTGTCCCCTGTTGGTCTCTGGAAGGTAACCGTGGTGAGCAAGCACATGCAGGCTGTTACCTTTGTCTCCATTGACAGAGCATGACTCTGTCGTGTGGGTGCCTGCATCACATCACTGCACAGCTCACAGAGCCGCCTCAGTATTGCCCTGTTCAGGTGGTACCGGCCCACTATCTCAACATCTGAGTACAGCTCAAAGCTCGTGCGGGCTCAGTACTGCCTGTTGGTGGCGTACCGCTGACGGGCCCTTCCACAGCCACATCCCCCTGCAGCATGCCTTCTCACCACCCTCATTACAGCTTCCATGTGGAAGGTGGCACTGTCCATGTCCCTGGCTTGTGTTCCCCCAAGCTGTTGTTGCTTTGTTCCCCCGCTGTCCTGGCTGCTACCTCCCTGCACCAGGTACACCTACTAGCCTCTGCCTCTGTAGCCCACACCTTCCCTCCCCCTATTCTGTGTTGTGGTTCCCTGGCTGGCTCTCTTTGTCCCTCTTGCTCTGTCTCTCCCCTGCCTCATGTGGCTTCCCTGTGACGTTCTTGCGCCTCTTCCTTGCTCCTTTTCATTTTAGCTCATTTCCGCTATGGCACAACTTCCGCCTGCTCCACTGTTGCGCATTGCGCAAGTCTTTGAACATCGCACTGCACACTTTATGCATGGTTCCACCCCCTTCGGTTATGCATGCCTTCATTAACATTGCACTGTTGCTCAGCATGGTTTCAGTGGCGCAACTGCCTCCTGTTGAATATCGCAGAATGGCGCATTTTCTGACTTGAGCTGGCGCAACCCTATTGTGCATTGCGCAACCCTTTTGAATATCCGGCCCTGTATATATATCAACCTTATCCAAAATTGTTACTTTCTTTAATAAGGATTCAGCAACTCCAGCATTTTGAATTATCACATCAACTTGACCATTTCCTTGATCATTATTCCACCTTAAATACATCTGAAATAATCAGGTCCTTCACATCCATTTTCAGGGTGTACAAACAAATTATGGAATGTGTTCTTGATGTTACCCCTGGTTTCATTCAACAATGGTTTCAGACCAAATATGCTAAATTGTTTAGAGGTGTGTTTACCCCTTTCAGGTTTACGAATAAGGTTATCCCTGTTAAAGAAAGTCCACCTCATATCCCTTATTTCTAAGACATCCATTGTTAAGCCATGTATAATTAGCAGATCTCAGTTAGGTACAAAATACAAAAATACAGTCCCTGCCCATTTCATTCTTGTCCTTCCACATTTGTACAATATCTTCCATACATAAATCAGCTCCAGAAATTGTCCTAAACAAATTTACAATGCTCAGTCTGTCTTCCTGATTAATATAAGACTCCTGTCTTTCATACCCGTAAAGTGTAAGTATTGCTGCGTTTCAGTATCCATAAGTTTGATACTGCTCCTCAGCTTTATTATTCAAATCAGTCTTACAGTTTCTAGGTACAGTTTCTTCCTTATATCTATAATCACTTCTTCTACTTGGCTTAACCATTTACTGATATTTTCCAGTGTTTTATGCTGTTGATGAACTATGTCAGACATGTGGGTTGGACTGGTAGACTGTTAGAAAGTTGATGGGGACAACTATCACATTGTCCAACGGTCACATTGGGCTACCACCTTCTCTATAATTAGGAGCTCCTTTAAAATCCTTTGATTTAACTTCTCACTTATGTTTCAGATTCTTGGTTTTCTTTTCTACCACTGTAACTTTTGTGTTAGATTCTGTAGTTGCTCTGCTGTTACCACCCTTCCTTTTTCTACACTTCTTCCTCTGTTGCTTCCCCTTTGGATTAACTTGAACAGAGATTTCAGAACTATTAATAACATTAGTGATAACTAGGTCAGGAACTTCAGGGACAAAACTGTCATTTGCTATAGAGGGGGTTCCTGTCTGAGGAATTAATTTGTCTAAGTTCTGAGTAATAAGTTCTAGTCTACTTCCATTTATAGCAATATTTTCTTTCAAAGAATCAAATTTGTATCTAAAATTATGTAACTGTTTAAGGATCAAGAGGTGGGCTGCTTAAGGGTTTAAGGCAAAAGCCTTTAAATCTTCACTAATTCTGGAGGGATATTTCAGAACAGATTCAGTTAAATACTGGTTAGCCAAACATTCTTGTAGCTGATTTTTCCCAACAGCAGATTTTTTCCCAGGAGTGCTTAACTGTTTAAAGCCATTAGTAGTTACCTGTAACTCATTCACAATATTTTTAAATCGTTATGCCAATCAGGTTCCTGATTATTATCTTGAAAATATTCTGGGGAAAAACTCAAGGTTTGAGATGAGGAGCAGTCAGGAAATCTACAAGACCTGTCTTCGTAGCTGTTTCCAGGGTCAAGGATCTCACTAATTGCTCTGTGCTTCCTGATTTATTAGATTTATCAGTTAAGTCTCCAGATATGCTGGCCGGTGGCACTGAGGTTGAGTGCTGGACACCATACCTCACACTATGAGCGACCTGGGTTCGAGAATGAGCTCGGATCTTTGTAGGTCAGAGGGGAGCACTAGGATTGAGCATCAGGAGACAGCTCTCCAAGTCCTGGGGTGGGCTGGGGAACTACACCATGCTGTGGCAACCCCTGGGGATGCCCGGAGGTACCACACGCAATTGTGTGACTGGAGGAGGGACTGCAGTGAACATCGGCACATATGTGCACAGACACTCATTGCATGTCCGCAGTCCCAATGGGGAGAAAAAAGTGGAAAAATGGCTTGGCGTGATCGTGCAGCTTGATAGCTGCACCCTGCCTCACTGGGAGGACTCAAGTGGAATCACACTGGGGGGTCCAGGGCCAGCCTGGCTGGATGGGGTATGGGGAGACCCTCCAGTGGAATGGCGATGGCTGTGCCAGATCCCTCATCATGTGAGTGAGCCTGGTGCTCTCTCAGTGGGTAGGGTGGGCAGCTGGATGCCCCTGCCAGTAGTCGCCATAGGAGGCGAGTAAAATAAGATGATAAAAAAAAGTCTCCAGATATTTCCCCAGAAATACTTATATCTAAATTAGGAGACATTGAAATGCTTGTATGTTTTCGATTACAGTCATCCCATAGTAAAACTACCTCTGATATCATGCTTCTATCTTGGCTCAAGGCTACTTCTTTTTAATTTTGTGCCCTTTCATGCTTTAAAGACCCTGAGTTACTGCAACATAGTATCTCGTGGGAATCCTTCACTGGCTCATAACTAATTTGTTTACCATGGGTCTCATATTCTTTTTTATTAAAGAAATGACCCACAATTTTAGATTGTTTGGAGTGCTTAAACTGATTATTTGACTCCCTTTTCATTTGTTTTTGTGTAGCACTCCCCTTTTTCTCCTTGACTGGTTTATCAGTATTGGACCCATCCAAATTATTTCTCTGCCGAAGTGTCATTTTCTTCCCCTTATTTAACCTTCCTTTACTCTTGTCCATAATACTGGTAGAAACAGTATTTGGGGTACAGTGGAACCCCATGAACTCGCTCTGGGTTTCACTCCCCCCCCAACTCCACATGATCCATAATTTGAACAGAGTCAGATGATTGCTTCTGCAATTTACCTGTTGATGTCAATACATTAAGTTCAGCTGTCATTATTTGCTTTCTTGTTTTGTCCATGTTTTAAGTTAAATACAGCACAGGTCGGTTAAAAGGGAAAAAAAGTTTATCTCACAAGAGGCAGCTCTTTCCAATATTTACAAATGTAGACACTTAATAGCAAGAGTTCAAAAAGACAAAGTTGCTTCAAGCCTCCAGATTCACATAAAATATTGCACTATTCACTCTTGGAACAGATTGCACAGTTATTGGCTTGGTTTGCAGTTTTACCCAGTCAGAGACCCTCCCATGGATAGCTTTTCAAAAAATTCTCAATTCTTTAGTTCAGCCAGCTCTTTTCGTTCGTCCGGAGCGATAAAATACAGCTACACTCCCCACAAACAGTCTAATACTAGGGAGTTCTCTCAGGCAAACAGTTGGATTCCTTCCACAAGTTCTTTGTATAAACACCAAAACCAAGGTCTCCACTAAAAGAAATGGGAATAATTATAAATTCCTGCATGTTAAAAAACTTAAAAGCCCTCGGTCACTCAGCAAGAGACAAGAACAAGAAACTATACCTAAAAATTCCCTCTAATAACCCCTCCTTGCTTTATTTTAATCTGGCATTTTCATTCAAAATCTTAAATTAAAAACTTAGAGCTCCTTGCATTCACACTAGCAGAGTGACTAATTATTCCTCTCTTTAATGTACTCACTTATTATTCCTTGCAGGATTTGTACTATAAGACTCAGAATGCTGAAAGTTCCTCCTGCCCTCAGCAGTTATTTCAATGTTTCAGCATTTTCACTGTTTCTGCTTTTGAATCCAAGCTAATTCACGTGAAATAGTTTTGGACTAGTTTAATCTTAAATGCAATAACTCCATGTCAACTCCTTGTCCATACGTAACTTTAAAACTTTAAACTTTAAAGATCTTCAGAGCTTCTGTTCATAGGTATAGGCAGGTATTCTCAAGCACTCCATGGTGTGCAATTTTGTTTAAGGGGTAGCAAATAAGTCATACAACAATATTTGGGTAATGGTGATCAAATTTAATGAATAATTCGGCGACTCCTAGCGTGCTTCAGTATGCAATGTGAATAAAAAATGACCAGAGTCTGCAATTCCATAAAATCGTATCTTTAATTTCAATTCAAATACCCTACATTTCGCTCCTAAGAACTTGTTCACGGGGCTCATTTACATCTGTTAAAGACAATTTAAACATGTAGTTTATATCTAAACTTTATATTTTAAGTAATAAAGTAATGAAATATGTAACAACCTTGTAAGTCTACCTGACACATGTGTTGCTATAAATCTTAATTCATATGGATTCTAAGGAAGTATTTATCTATTAACTTCTTCCTGAAATAGATATAAGTATAAAAAACTAAGAATATAACTTAAATTATTAAGATGCCCAAAGCAATAGCCATGTCATTAATGATAGCATAAGTTGTAAACTTAAACCCCATAACTAGCATACCTGGGTAACACAAATGGATAAACTTTGCACTTCTCTGAGGTAACAGCGTTTCTGAAAGGGTCATTCAAGAAAAACGTTTTTAAACATCATAATCTTAAAACCAAACTTCATCAGTCTCAAAATCTTAAATCGCTGAAACGCGATAAAGATTTTTCTTCTTACTTAAATAAAATATTCAGCTTACCTTATCTAAGCATACTCAAAGGAAAAATCAAAAAGCTTTTCAAAGCATCAGAACAACCATACGCATTTAAACAAAAACTTTTTAAGTGACGATATATGAAGCGTAATGGCGATAGTTTACTAAGACGCTAACTGAAACGCTGTGAACATTTCCCCAGGCTGTGTTCCCTCTTGAGCAGCCCGAATTTCCTGCGGGTGTGACGTATCACATCCTGTAACTCTCGCGTTAAGCGAGAGTGTTGCCTAGCAACAATACACTCATCTCCTCACCACGGAGAATGAGCGCAGTTAGTTCAGGCTGCTCTAAAAGTAAACAAGGCTCGTTGCCTGAACATCAATTCATTTATTGATACCATCAGGATGAAGAAAAAGGAAATATAATTGCTATTCCAGGAAAAAAGGGGCAGAGGCACAGCATATTGCTTAGACTTAAATATGCATAACATTCTTACAATCATATACACATTTTATGTTATATATGTTGGTCTTCACCTTTATAATACTAAAACAATATTTTAAAATTATACAGGAAAAATATTTTGAACATTATACCCATGATTTTAACACTAATAAACATTATATTTAAATAATAACTGTTACCACGTATACAGAAGGCTAACCTTTATATTCAAACACATTTTATATAGAATGAATCACCCCAATAGTGAATCCCTCATAACTTAGAACAGAGCATAATAGAATTGACAGTATATTCATCTACTTACGACATATATATCTATGTGCATTATTTACATTTAACCATTTTCTTTTTACCAAAAAAACAAAAACAGTTTACATACACACCTGCCAGTTACTATCTACCTTCATTCCAATGGATTCATCTAAGGTTTTAAACTAAAATCCATTTCATCTCAATTTTTCAAGCAATCAGTATAATTACCTCTTCTAAGAGGTTTTAACTACTTCCAACCCCCAAAACCTAAGGGAGGCTCCGTGTGGCCGGCCTCATTAAAATGTAAGGCCACAGGCGATTTTACATCTTTATTCCTAATGTCACTTTTATGTTCTAATATCTGAATTTTAAGAGCCCTTTTAGTTTGTCCTACATACAATTTATCACACGGACATTGTAGAACATAAACGACTCCTTCTGTGTTACAATTAATATGTTGCTTAATAATAAACTCTTCTTTGAAATGTGGATGTTTAAAAATTGTTTTCTTAGTAGTATTATTACAAACTGTGCATTTGCCACAGCGAGTCATCCCAGGTTGAAGGGGTCTGAGTAGCAACTGAGTTTATTACTTTCCTGATACTTAAATTATGAATGTACTAGTTTATCTTTCAAATTACGTGCTTTTTAGCAACTACAATGGGTCTCTGTTGTAAAGATCTAACCTTTGGGTTATCCATGCTAACTAGATGCCAATGTTTATTAATAATCTTTCTAATATCTGTATTTATGATTATATTTAGTGGCAAATATCATTCTCTCCTGTTTTTGTGTCTGTTTTTTATTGAAAAGATGCTCTCGAGTCACACCATCTATTTTATTACTGGCTTGTGTAAGAACTTTCATAGGGTAACCCCTATTGTGAAACCTAGCTAGCATGTCATCCTTCTGTTCTAAGTATTCATCTGGATTGTTACAATTACGTTTTACCCTTACCAATTGTGCATATGGAATACTGTTCTTTAGTTTTGGCTCATGATAACTTCTATTATGTACAGTGGTGTGAAAAAGTATTTGCCCCCTTCCTGATTTTCTCTATTATTGCATATTTGTCACACTGGATGTTTTCAGGTCTTTAGACAAAATGTAATATTAGATAAAGGGAACCTGAGTGAACAAATAACACTTGTTTTTTTTTTTTATTTCACTTATTTAATGAAAAAAAGTTAACCAACACCAATTGGCACTGTGTGAAAAAGTAATTGCCCCCTTACACTTAATAACTGGTTACGCCACATTTAGCTGCAATGACTGCAACCAAACACTTCCTATAATTCAATATCAGTCTTTCACATCACTGTGGAGGAATTTTAACCCACTCTTCCTCGCAGAACTGCTTTAATTCAGTAACATTTGGTAGGTTTTCGAGCATGAACTGCTCATTTCAGGTTCTGCCACAGCATCTCTATTGGGTTTAAGTCTGGACTTTGACTAGGCCACTCCAAAACTTTAATTTTACTTCTTTTCATCATTCTGATGTGGACTTGCTTTTGTGTTTTGGATCATTGTCTTGCTGCATGACCCAACTCGCTTCAGCTTCAGCTGACGGAAGGATGACTGGACATTCTCCTTAAGAATTTTCGGTACAGAGCAGAATTCATGGTTCCTTTAATTATGGCAAGTCATCCAGGTCCTTAGGCAGCAAAGCATCCCCACACCATCACACTACCACCACCATGTTTGACTGTTGGTATGGTGTTCTTACTGTGGAATGCTGTGTTTGCTTCTGTGAGACATG
This sequence comes from Neoceratodus forsteri, assembly GCA_016271365.2. Classification (NCBI taxonomy): domain Eukaryota; kingdom Metazoa; phylum Chordata; order Ceratodontiformes; family Ceratodontidae; genus Neoceratodus; species Neoceratodus forsteri. The sequence continues at coordinate 1,411,308,803 of CM057452.1, forward strand.
GGATCCATGTTGTCCAAAAAGTTCCACTTTGGACTCATCTGTCCATAGAACATTTTCCCAAAAGGCTTGTGGATCATCCAGGTGCTTCTTGGCAAATGAGAGATGAGCATTTATGTTCTTCTTAGTTAGCAGTGGTTTCCGCCTTGCTACTCTCACATGAAGCCCATTTTTGCCCAGTCTCTTTCTGATTGTGGAGTCATGAACACTGACCTTAGCTGAGGCAAGAGAAGCCTGCAGTTCTTTGGATGCTGTTTTAGGATCCTTTGAGACTTCTTGGATGATTTTACACTGCGCCCTTGGAGTAATTTTGGCAGGCCGCCCACTCTTGGGAAGGTTCACTACTGTTCGAGTGTTCTCCATTTGGAGATTATGGCTCTCACTGTGGTTTGATGGAGTCCCAGAGCCTTAGAAATAGCTTTGTAACCCTTTCCAGACTGATGAGGGGCAACAAAATGTTTTCTGATCTTTTCAGGAACTTCCTTTGATCATGGCATAATGTGCTTGTTGAATCTTTGTGCTGGCAATGTGACTCTGATGGTAAGGGCCAAAATAAGTGAGGTTTATATTGAGCAAGGCTGGCTGTAATCAAGCTTGGCTGTGTTCAATCAGCTGACTCTAATTATCCCTTTAATTGGGTTGATTTAACTAGGGGCAATTACTTTTACACAGTGCCAGTTGGTGTTGGTTAACTTTTTCATTAAATAAATGAAATAAGTAAAAAAAAAGTGTTATTTGTCCACTCAGGTTCCCTTTATCTAATATTATATTTTGTCTAAAGACCTGAAAACATCCAGTGTGACAAATATGCAATAATAGAAAATCAGGAAGGGACAAATACTTTTCACGCCACTGTAATAATGTGTTCCTATCAGTACTCTTTCTGAACAACGAGGTACTAAAACCTGATTCAGTAACCTTAATGGATAAATCCAGGAATGGAATAACTGATTTATTATAATTTAATGTAAACTTCAAATTTTTGTCAAACTGATTTAACCTATCATTGAACATAATCAATTCCTGTTCTGCACCAACCCATATACAGAATATATCATCTATATATCTTTTCCATAGCTTAATTTGATTTTTGTAAGGATTTTTTACTGAATTCAATATATGCTCTTCTTCAAAGTTAATCATGTATGCATTAGCGTTACTAGGTGCCATAGTACTACCCATGGCTGTGCCTTTATCTTGTTGAAAGAAAACCCCATCAAACTCAAAATAATTATTTTCTAATACAAACAATGCCAATTCCTGTAACATGATTGTTCTTGTAACTGAACCAATAGGTCTTTTATTCAAAACTTTTCCCATATTAACAACCCTCCCGATGTGGAATGGATGTATACAGATCTGCTACATCCCATGTTACCAGTAGAATATGATCTAATTCTATCTGTTGAGACAAAGCTTCTAACTGAACCATTAAATCAGTAGAATCCTGTATGTAAGTCTCATGTCTTTCTATTAAAGGTTGCAAATAATAGTTAACATACTTTGATACAGGGTCAAAAATTGAATCTATGCCAGAAACTATTGGATGACCTGGGGGATCCAATGCATCTTTATGAATCTTAGGTATTCCATAAAAAGTAGGAATTCTTGGAAACTCTTTCATCAGGATTCTCATTTCCCAGTCTTGTAACCAATTAAGATTTACAAATTCTGCCAACAATTCCCTAAGTGAACCCTGTAATGAGACTATTGGATCTCCCTCCAATAATGAATAATTATCTTTATTTTGTAACAATTTTAAACACATAGTTTTATATTGTTGTTTATCTTGAATTACTATTCCTCCCCCTTTGTCTGCCTGTTTAATGACAATTTCTACATCATTACTAAGATTATATAAAGCACACCTTTGATCTTTTGTAAGGTTATGATGGGAAGGCCATAATGAGGATTTATCTTTAAATAATGCCATAATTTCCTTTCCACAATTGTACAAAACATTCTATTCCATGATTTCTATCTGGAGGAGGACTAAATTTTGATTTTATATTAAGGGCTTGTTTTAACTTCCTTTCTTCATTAGTTTGTGTATCATCGACTGCAAAAAAAATTTTTATTCATAGGTTTCTAAAAAAACCCTGTAGATCTACCTCTAAATCAAATAAATTGACTGGTTGTGATGGTGCGAAGGAAAGTCCCAACCCCAAAACATATAATTCTACTTCAGTTAACTTTCTTTTACTTAAATTGAATATCGGTATTATTTCTGGAAGTCTCTGACTTGTCCTCTGTCCATATAGGTGTTTCTTATTATTCTTCCACCTTGTCCTCCTCCCCCTCCTCCCCCTGCCCTCCTGACCCCACGAAAATCCCCTTGTGGTCTAGAATCATATCGGTGAATGTAAGTCCTGAGATCATATCTGCATTCATTAGCCCTTCTGATGATGTACTTGGTTGTTGGGGCTCTTCTGTACCTGAATGAGTCTCTCCTGATCGTGAGGCAAGGTCAATGGTGTAGCTGTTATCACTATCAGTGCCACTATCTATATTATGAACCTTATTATCTTTATAATCTTTATAATCATTGGTGTCCCTTATGAATTTTCTAATTTTCTGTTGTTTTAATTTATTCTCATAATCTAATATTTTCTTTTTTAATTCTTCTAATGTAGATGTATATTCATCAACTATTAATTGTTGTTATAAGAGATCCTGATTTTTTTGAATTTGTACAGCTAAAACTGTTCTTTCATCTATGATGGCCTCAATGAGGGCATACATAAAGTCACAACTTGCTCTATTTCTAATTCCATCCCATTTTGTGAAAAGTTTTGAGGTATTAATACCAAAATCCTTTTTTTTTTTTTTTTTTTGGTAAAAAGAAAATGGTTAAATGTAAATAATGCACATAGATATATATGTCGTAAGTAGATGAATATACTGTCAATTCTGTTTTGCTCTGTTCTAAGTTATGAGTGGGATTCACTATTGGGGTGATTCATTCTATATATAAAATGTGTTTGAATATAAAGGTTAGCCTTCTAAGTATACGTGGTAACAGTTATTATTTAAATATAATGTTTATCAGTGTTAAAATCATGGGTATAATGTTCAAAATATTTTTCCTGTATAATTTTAAAATGCTGTTTCAGTATTATAAAGGTGAAGACCAACATATATAACATAAAATGTGTATATGATTATAGAATGTTATGCATATTTAAGTCTAAACAATATGTCTGTGCCTCTGCCCCTTTTTTCCTGGAATAGCAATTATATTTCCTTTTTCTTCATCCTGATGGTATCAATAAATGATTTGATGTTCAGGCAACGAGCCTTGTTTACTTTTAGAGCAGCCCGAACTAACTGCGCTCATTCTCCATGGTGAGAAGATGAGTGTATTGTTGCTAGGCAACACTCTCGCTTAACACGAGAGTTACAGGATGTGATACGTCACACCCGCAGGAAATTCGGGCTGCTCAAGAGGGAACACAGCCTGGGGAAATGTTCACAGCGTTTCAGTTAGCGTCTTAGTAAACTATCGCCATTACGCTTCATATATTGTCACTTAAAAGGTTTTTGTTTAAATGCGTATGGTTGTTCTGATGCTTTGAAAAAAGCTTTTTTGGATTTTTCTTTTTGAGTATGCTTAGATAAGGTAAGCTGAATATTTTATTTAAGTAAGAAGAAAAAAATCTTTATGCGTTTCAGCGTATTTAAGATTTTGAGACTGATGAAGTTTGGTTTAAGATTATGATGTTTAAAAACGTTTTTCTTGAATGACCCTTTCAGAAATGCTGTTACCTCAGAGAAGTGCAAAAGTTTATCCATTTGTGTTACCAGGTATGCGAGTTATGGGGTTTAAGTTTACAACTTATGCTATCATTAATGACTTGTAGCTATTGCTTTGGGCATCTTAATAATTTAAGTTATATTCTTAGTTTTTATACTTATATCTATTTCAGGAAGAAGTTAACAGATAAATACTTCCTTGGAATCCATATGAATTAAGATTTATAGCAACACATGTGTCAGATAGACTTACCAGGTTGTTACATATTTCATTACTTTATTACTTAAAATATGAAGTTTAGATATAAACTACATGTTCAAATTGTCTTTTAACAGATGTGAATGAGCCCCGTGAACAAGCTCTTAGGAGTGTAACGTAGGGGTATTTGAATTGGAATTAAAGATACGATTTTATGGAATTGCAGACTCCGGTCATTTTTTGATTCACATTGGGTAGCAAATAAGCTCTGAACTGCTTCCTTTTTCCGTGAAAACTAACAAAGAAAATACTGAACCTTTCTGTAATTTTATTCATAGGAGTCGAAACTAGAAAGACTGGTCACTAATACTCTTTTTGCATCCCAAGGGCAATGCAACTTTACAAGCTTTGGGCTGGTATGTGGGTGTCTTGGGGAACAATGCATGGCATTTGTATTTACCCATGCATGGCAAGAACCACTGTCATGAGATACAAAAGTTGTATTTATTGTGCCAAATGAGGCAACAACCACGGCCCTGGTGTATATTTGTATATTGACTGGCTACACGGGGGTAGTTCTCCCTAATGGTGGGGGGGCAGAGAGTCCACTTGGTGTACAGATTTGAAATCCTGGCTATACCCTGCTTCTGTTACCAACTAGTTGATAAAACTACAGTTAGAAAAGAAATCTAAAGTGCAGCAACAAACGCATCCAGCTATCTCCTCACACCAGCAGACCAGCTACCCAATTAATCAGAATGCCAGCAAGTGATTTAACTAAAAGAGGTGCTCACATGACCTATGCGGGTTTACCTATTCAAGTCGGTTTCCTGTCTCCAATTAAGCATGCTGTGACTGAGTTTTAATAAATACCCTCTTTATCAGAATCTCTCCTTGAATATGTATACGAAATAAAGGTATCCCTCATTTTAAAATTTTTAGGAGACCAGCAGAGTTCACAGCATCCAGAGAATTAACATAAAATACATACAATACAAATTCAGATGATATGAAAACAAAACTTAGATAATTTAAGGCAAGGAACAGACTGGGGTACATCCCTTTTGTCAGAGCTGAATACACTTTTTCTCTGATGGCTTTCCTCAGCTTTTTGGGGTTATTCAGCTGTCTCGACCAGCCCTCCTCCACTATGACAGTCCCACACCATGCTGGGGAGGGGAAGAAAAACACCAAATGGGGAACACAGTGGAGGCACAGCTCAAAGATATCCTGAAAAGGAGACACGCTTTCATGGCATGCCTTACTTAAACATAAAACTTGCAAAGTCTCCCTGCTTCTCAGTACTCTTTCACAGTATAGACAGCGAGTATCTGTGCATCTGCTCCTCACCAGCTCCAATTCAGAATGTCCACATTTATCCTCACAATATGTTCCTTGCACTTCCTCTTTTCTGTGACATACCTAAAAAGTCCTTTTCTCTCCTCCTTTATGCCCTGTGCAGAACTTAATTGCCTGGAGGCCTTAGCTTTTTTCACCCTCCTGGCAACCTCCCTTGACCAACTACTGAAAGCCTCCTTATCCTCTCCCTTCCCTGTTTCTTGTACTTCCGGTATGCAGCCATCTTTGCCCTCACCCCTTACAGTACTTCCATGTTCAGCCAGCATAATTTCTTGCCTCTGCTCTTCTTACTCCTGGCCCTGGTGCAGACTACTGTGGCCTCTGTTAGCCCAGTCTTTATGACTCCCCACTTTTGTTCTGCATCCATCCCCAGCCTTATATCCTGAAGTCTCCCTTGCAGTATTACTCCCATGCCCCCAGAGTCCACCCTAATAAAGTCCACCACCTTAGTGCCCATGCGTCCTGTCTCCTTGCCCACTGTTTGGTGGTTGCTACCTGCTAGTGGGTCCTCCACCCTTACCTCCCTCATGCCTCATCATTTGCCAGTACTAGGTCTGGAGTGCTACCAAGCCTTGTAGACCCACTTACCAATTGTGTCAGAAGGCCATCCTGGAATGCATAAAGACACCTGCTCTCTGGTACTGATAGTGGATGGGGTGCTCCAGTCAATTCTAGTAGGTTAAAATGCCCCACTATCACCACACTTCCTTTCTGCACACCCTCCTTAGCTGCTCTGCCAACTCTCCATCCAGTTCCACAGAGTGGGCTGGTGGTCTGTACATAGATACATAGACAGTGTCAGCAGATAAGGGCCTATGGCCCACCTAGTCTGCCCATTTGAGTTTGTAACTTCAATTTATGTTTTCCTAGAACTCTGTTGCCCCTTACCCCTGACTTCCAGAATTCCTTTATGTCTATCCCATGCATTCTTAAATCCCGTGATTGTTTCAGCCCCCACCACTTCCTCAGGCAGGGTGTTCCACTTGTCCACCACTCATTCTGTGAAGAAATTCTTCCTCACATTTCCTCTGACTCATCCTCCCTCCAACTTCATCCCATGCTCTCTAGTCCTGGAACATCTTTTTCGCTTAACAATAGTGTATTCTTGCACCCTGTTCCTCACTGTAAGATACTTGTATGTCTATCATGTCCCCTCCCTCCTCTCCTCCAGGAGTACATATTCAATTCTTTCAACCTGTCCTCATAGAACTTGTAATGCAATCCATGTAGCATCTTTGTTGCCTCCTCTGAACCTTCTCTACCCTGTCTATGTCCTTACATAGGTAAGGTCTCCAGAACTGTCACACTGTACTCCAGGTGGGGCCTCACTAGTGTCTTGTATAGTGGAATCATGACCTCCTTTTTCCTGCTGGTGATGCCTCTGCCTATGCATCCCCGCATCCTATTTGCTTTACCTGCTGCCTTGTCACACTGTTTCCCTATCTTGAGGTCATCAGAGATGATAACCCAAGATCCCTTTCCTGCTTGGTGCATGCTATATCCTCACCCCCCAACTGATATATTGTGCCAGGGTTTTTGTGCCCCATATGTGGATGTGAATCCTGGCCGCCGGATTGAGGGGCCGGGGCAAATCAAACCTCAGGTTTATTCCTGGGGGATGTGGAGCTCCCTGCCTCTGAATGGGTGCGAGACCTGGGGGTGATCCTTGACAATCAGATGACATTGCGTGTGCAAGTGTCGGCAGTTTTTAAGGTATCCGTTTACCATCTTAGGAACATCGCTAAGATCAAGCACCTTTTTCCATCTGGTGACCTGCCTACATTGATCCACACTTTTGTGACCTCCCGCTTGGACTACTGCAACTCCCTCTACTTTGGGCTTCCTGGGGTTAATATCCACCGCTTGCAGCTAGTGCAGAACTCAGTGGCCCGGTTATTAATGGGGACCTCAAGTTCTTTCCATATTACACTGGTGCTGCGAGATCTGCACTGGCTGCCGGTTCAGTGGCAGATCACCTTTAAAGTCGGATTACTGCCATATAAAGCCCTACATGGCTTGGGCCCTGATTACCTGAAAGATCTTCTGGTGCCTTACCTTCCAATGCGATCACTCCGCTCAGCCAACAAGGGGTTGCTAGAGATTCCGAGGGTAGTTTTAAAATCTTCTGGTGCCCGCGCTTTTAGTTTTGTGGCACCGACCCTCTGGAATTCTCTACCCCATTGGATTAGAGAGTGCATGACGGGAGGGTTTTAAAAAAGGCCTAAAATCCTTTTTATGGAAAAAGGCATTTGGTGATGCATAGATTTTAAATAATGCTGTATATTTTAGCTTGGATTTTAATTTGTTTTATGATGGTTTTATGATTGTTATTTTGTAATGCGCTTTGATTTTAGAAAGGTGCAAAATAAATAAAGTTTATTATTATTATTATTATTATATGCATTATCTTGCACTTCTTTGCCCTGAATTTCAACTGTCAAACCCCTGACCATTCTTCAAGTTTCTACAGGTCCCTTCTCATTCTGTCTACACCCTCTGGTGTGTCTACTCTGTCACAGAGCTTTGTGTCATCAGCAAACAGTGAAATTCTGCATTCTAGGTCCTGCACAATGTCACTGATGAAGATGTTGAATAGGACTGGTCCCAGCCTGATCCCTGTGCTACCCCACTGGTCACTCTTCCCTCTCTGGAGTGACAGCCATTTTCCACTACCCTCTGTGTCCTGCCACCCAGCCAGTTACCTACGCACCACACTACTGTCATGCCCACACCCATATTCTCTAGTTTGTGTAATAGTCTTCTACGTGGCACAGTGTCAAGGTCTTACTGAAGTCCAAATAAGCCATGTCCACTGCCCTCCCCAATCCACCTCCCTAGTCACCCAGTCAAAAAATTCAATGAGGTTGGTCTGACATGACCTCCCCCTGGTAAAACCATGCTGCCTTGGATCCTGCAATCCATTGACAACCAGATGTTACACCAATCTCTCCTTCAGTAGTGCTTCCATCACCTTCCCCACTACCGAGGTGTGACTGACTGATCTGTAGTTTCCCGCTTCCTCTTTGTTCCCACTTTTGTATAAGGGGACTACATCTGCTGTCCTCCAGTCTTTGGGTACCTCTCCTGTTACCAGTGATCGGCTAAACAGGATAGCCAGAGGTTCAGCCACCACCTCTCTGAGTTCTTTAAGGACCCTGGGGTGCACCCCATCTGGCCCCATTGCTTTATCAACTCTTATTACTTCCAGTTCCTTCAGGACCCTTTCTCATGTAAAGGGACTTGTGTCCATTTCTGCACCATTCTCACCCCTTGTACTCCCTTCAGACCCATTACCCTCCTCTTCCTCAGTAAAGACTGAGCAGAAGTACCTGTTCAGTATGTCAGCTTTACTGTTGTCATCCTCCACGTGGCCCCCATCCTCCCCCTTCAGTCTCACTATCCTTCCCTTTGCCTTTCTTTTTTCACTTATGTACCTGCAAAAGGTTTTTTCCCCTCTACCCACTGATTTTGCAATGTGTTATTCTGTCTGAGCTTTGGCTTCCCTTACTAACCTTCCTGCCTCCCTTTGCTTCTCCTGGTACTTCTCCCTATCCCCATCTGCCTGTGTCTTTTTGTATTGCCTGAATGCAATCTTTTTGGCTTTCACTTTCTTTGCTACCTCTTTGGAAAACCATAATGGCCTCCCCTTCCTTTTCCTCTTGCTAACCTGCTTAATGCATAATTCTGTTGCTCTTGTAATCCCTATTTTAAATACTGCCCACTGTTCCTCAACCCCTGATTCCTGCCCCATTCCCCTTAATGTCTCTTTTAAGTATCTCCCCATTTTCCCAAAGTCTGCCCCCCTAAAATCCAGGATACGTGTTTTTTGTGGTTTGGTTCTGCTCCTGCTGTGATTTCAAACCACAATGACTGGTAGTCACTGTTGCCCAGTTGCTCCCCCACTGTTACCCCATCCACACTGACCCTGTTTGTGAGCACAAGGTCCAGTATTGCCTTCTGCCGAGTTGGTTCCAAGACCAGTTGCTTGAGGAAGGCACCCTGAAAGGAGTCCAGGATAAATCTGATCCTAGTTGATGCTGCTGCTGGGATGCTCCAGTCCACATCTGGAATATTGAACTCTCCAACCAGTACTACCTCACCCTTGTCTGCCATCCTTTGGATGGCTAGCATCAAGCTCCTATCTGTTTCTTCCTCCTGTACTGGTGGTCTATAGACCACACACCTGTGCAGATGGGTGGCCCCATTTTCCTTTCTAGCTTAACCCACTGTATCTCTCTCTCATTTTGTTCCTCCTGGATCTCTGTGGTCCTTATGTCATTTTCACATACAGTGCCACTCCTCCTCCCCTCCTACCTGCCTGATCTCTTCTGAATATGTTGTAGCCAGGAATGGCCATCTCCCAGTCATGGTTATCATTACACCAAATTTCTGTGATGGCCACAATGTCCAGGTCTGACTGCACCATGACAGCCTCCAGATCTTCCATCTTGTTGGTAAGGTTTCTGGCATTGGCACACATGACTTTCCATGATTTGAGCTCCCTAGACTGTTTAGCTGTTCTACTCCAGCCCATTCCCTGGTTCTCCTTGGTGTCTGCCCTTCTGCTGATTTTTGCCCCTTTTCTGCCTATCCACCTCTTGTGCGCTAATCTCCATCTTTTGCACACTGCTTTGTTGGGATACCCACTCCTCCAGTTCACTGGTTCCACTGCTAGCTGTGGGGGGTGAGCAAGTAGGTACCCTCCTTGCTGGCCTGCCACCCCCCTTGGCTAGTTTAAAGGCTTGTCAATGTAGCATTTAAACTTATCATTGAGTGCTTGGATTCCCCTCCAGGATGGATGCAGGCCGTCAGGCTTGAAAAAACCTCCATCCCTCCAGGTGGGTCCCCAGTCACTAATGAATCCAAACCCTTCCTCACAGCACCAGTTCTTCAACCATGAATTAAAGTTCCTGGTGCGCACCCCTATGCTCTCCCATGCCTCTCGCAGGTAGTACTTCTGAGAAGGTGACAGAAGTAGCTACTTGCTTGAGACCCCTTCCCAATTTCTAAACTCTTCCTGAACTTCCTTTGGCTCCCATTTGCCAGGTCATTAGTACCTAGGTGGATAATGACACCCAGCTCATCCTCCCGTCTTGCCTTCCCAGCGATCCCCAGGATCTTCCTTCCATCCTTCCATGCTGTAGCACCTGGTAGGCACCTCACCTCCCTGTCCTCCCCTTCCCCCTCTGGTGTTCCTAGCTGGATCCCTCTTATGATGGAGTTCCCTACCAGGATTCACTTCCTGCTCCTCTGGTGTCCACTGCTCTCCCCGCTGAGGTCACCTCCTTGGCTAACCTCCACATCCTTTCCATCCACTTGTCTGGGTACCTCTATTTGGTTGCCACCATTTGCCAGTATGGCATATGAGTTCTTGAGTGGAATAGGATCTGGCATGTGCCTCTGCCTGACCGTCTTAACCCACCCTGAGCCCACTGTCATCCAAGTGCTCCTCATTCTCAGCATCCTTTGAGGCAGTTGCATTGGACTGGGTGGTCTCTGGATAGGGTTGATGGTACTCCTGACCCAGTTTACTTCCACTCTGAGTCTGGCTACCTCATCCTGCAGTCCAGAGAGATGCATGCCCAAAAACAATTCTAAGTAAAGACAGCAAAGAAATTACAGTGTCACTAAAAGCCCACAATCTAAGTTTAATAACAAAAATAGCAATTACCAGTTACTGTAAAGCACTGAAATTAATATGTTTCCTTCCCCTTCTGACTTCTCCTGAGAAAACAAAAATCACTTGCTACCTCAACCCTGACTAAGCCCCACCTCCAGTTATCACGTGGCTGAGGTCAGAGGCCAGACAATTAGCATCCCTCACCCAGACTACAGGGCAAGTCAGACAAGCCAAGACTAAATTTTCAGCAATTAAAGACAGCAAAGAAATACACCACCACTATGTTTTAAATTTTCAACAGCCCAGAAACAATTCTAAGGAAAGACAGCAAAGAAATTACAGTGTCACTAAAAGCCCACAATCTAAGTTTAATAAAAAAAAAATAGCAATTACCAGTTACTGTAAAGCACTGAAATGAATATGTTTCCTTCCCCTTCTGGCTTCTTCTCTGTACACTACTCCCAGCCTCAGCTTTCTGCCCTTGAAGTCCAGGAGCTGCACCCAAAGCAACTCTGTCCTCTCCTCTTCTCCCTCAGACATTATGCATTTAATCCCTTCCCTCATATACAGTGCAACCCCCCCCTTCCAACCCCTCAGTCCCTGCTGTATAACCTGTATTCTGGGATTGCCAAGCCCCAATCATGGTAATCTGTGGCCCAAGTCTCTGTCACTGCAGCAATGTCCACCATCCCCTCTGAAAGGAGCACCTGAAGCTCTACAATTTTGTTCCCCGAGCTTCTTGCATTGAAAGAGACCACCTTCCACCCGTACCTCTCCTTCTCCTTACTCTTCTCCTCCTTGGCCTGTGTCCCTACTCCCGGTAGTCTGCACCCTTCTCCTCATTTTTACCGGGTGGTGGTGCCTTCTGTATTACACTCAAATCACTTTGCCTGCCCCCTCCCAGGGTTACTACGCCTCCGCCTTTACCTATATCTGGGGGGGTGAGCTCATTAGGCTCCCCTGTCCAAACCTTTCTACTAACCTCGGTCTTTTGGCCACTCCCCCACTAGTTTAAATCCACCTTAGTAGAGATATACCCCTCTAAAGCCTTTAATATTCCCTCCCCTTTCTGCTCAAGTGTACTCTGTCCCTGTGAATAAGTCACTATTTCCCCAGACCCTACCTGAGTTAGTCACTAACCCATAATTTTTGGTGTGGCACCAATCCTCAACCCCCGTTGAACTCCTCTATCCTCCCTTCCTCCATGCTTGCACATGGTACTGGGAGTACCTCCAAAAAATAACAGACTCTACTTTTGCACCCCTCACACTTCCTGGCCATTTATTCAAACCTCCCCCTCACTACTTCCACAGTCACCCCCGCCAAGTCATTTGTACCCACATGCAACAGTAAATTAGGTTTCTTCCTCCACCTCACTGTACACTTGAGCAGTGCCTGCTCTGCCCCTCCTGCAGTCAACCTAGGGATAGCTTCAACCAAAATACGGCAGTGCCTTTCTCCCCTTCCGCCCATATCATCCCTTTCAGTATAGAATCCCCTAGGATGAGTACCCCCCATCATTTAGTCCCTTTCCCTTCTAATGCCCCTTCCACCACCCCAGTATTCAATCTTCCCTGCCCCTTACCCCCACCAGCTGCACCTTCTATGAATTCTGTATCGTACACCTTACTTCTGCCTCACCCTTTTCTCTGTTTATTCTTCCCATGCTCCTTGAACCCCTTCCCAGCCTGACTACTTCCTACTGGTCTTCCCATGTCAACTTCCCCTTTCCCCCTGCTGATTTCCAACCTGTCTCCTATCCCCACTGTTGTCAATTTAGAGTCCCCTTTCCCTTCTACCCTGATAGTGATGACTCTCCCATCCTTCCCCCTTCCTGTAGCCTTTTCTTCTCCAGTCACCACCCCCCACCTTGCTTAGTAGCCCTTTCTACTCTTTCATCCTTGCTATCTCTTCCCCTAGTTGTTGCCATCCATCTCATGCCCTGCTTGTCCTCCCCCTTCAGTATGTTCCTGCTCCCCTCTCTCTCTCATAGCAGAGGCTCAAATCTATTTCTAGTCAATGCCCTCCCACATCTCTTCCCTCTATCGGTTCCCCTTCCTACTTGTTCCCTCTGTACCACCCTTGGTCCCACCCCTGATCCCTTCCTACTCGTAGCCATCTGCTCTCTCCCATGGTACTCTTTGTGGTCTCTTCTTCCCCTAACAGGAGGCCTCCCCCTAGCCTTGGGCATCCCCTCCCTTCTCCAGTTTTTTCTGCTAGTGCCTCTAATACTAGTTGTTCTTCCTCCATCCCCCCTTGCCATCCCCTATTCCCCCCCAGCCAGGATGCCTACCATACTCATCTGCCCTGCCACTTAGACTCCTGCCTAACCTCAACAGTTCCTCCATCAAACTAGCCAGTCATCTACAGACCATACACACCTCCATCCTCCAAACTCAATCCAGGATCATGGTGGACCCACATCCTGTACACCCCACCACCCTTCCAAAGATGCCTGCCCTATTGACATGTGGAACCTGCCCCATTTTGGCCCCCATCTTATGTTATGGGCTCTTACTCCCTGGTTCTGTACCCTACTACAACTGTTAGGCCCCTATTTACTCAGATTCCTGGTCCCCCCCTCCACTAGTCCCCTACTGGCCCCTTGCCAACTGGGGTAATTCAGTTTCAAATCTCATCCAGTAGATACTGTATTACTGCAGCAATCATAAAGACTCCTTGTCCGTTTTTCACCCCTCAGCTACCATACTTTTTGTTTTCAGTAGTAGTAGTAAAAACCTTTATTTTTATACAGGACAGTAGATGGTAAAATTTCACATCATTAGGACAAAATGTCCTATTTACAAGATGGTCCTGTTATTTACAAAGTTCCACAAAAGATTCAAGACTTACAAACAGTATCAAAATTTAACAAAGACACACATATATACAATATAAATATGACCATTTTAAATGTCAAACAACATTTTTATACCCCAATAACAAATAACAGATTTTGATTTGATCATTCAATCCAGTTCATATATAAAACACATTTAACAAATAACAAATTTTACCAGTAGCACTCACATCTGGTCTTTAATTCAATTTTCAAACTTGTTGAAAAGTCCTTAATACTTTCATATTGCTTTTACGGTAACTGATTTTAGGGAATTCCATAATCTATTCATGATTATAGGAAATCACATATTGCTATATTTATTCTTAATTTTTGGGAACTAAATACTTCCTGTAATTGTACTTCTCATATTATGGGCATATGTTTTCTTTTCTAATGTTTCATAAAGATAAGTTGATTGTTTTATGGTTACTACCTTATGTATCTGATTTGCCCAGGCAAAATTTCTTTTATTTTCTGGGGTCAACCAACCAAGTTCCTCCTGTAAATTATAGTGATGTTTGCTATAATCCTTTCTCAATACAAATCAAGCCAGTTGGTTGTACATTACATCAATTTTAGATAACATTCCCTTTGCGGCAAGGCCATACACATGGCTACCGTACTCAAGCACAGGGAGAAGAAGTTGTTTTATTATGGTCTCCCTCATAAACTTATTTATACAAAGGCTGGACCACCTAAACGCCCCCAACCTTTTATTAATCTTTGATATTGTATCAGTTAAATGGAAATCACGTTTTAGAGACTTATTAATCCATACTCCAAGATATTTATATTCAGAGACCTGAACTAATGTTTCATTCTGTGGTGTTATAATTTGTACATGTTTCTTACTCTTACCTTGAACTTTTCCCCTTTTTTGAAAAAAACATACATTTTGTTTTCTTACTGTTTACTATCAACCCCAAGTCTGATAACCATGTGCAAAGCCTTGTGAAATCTTCTTACAGATGCACTTCCATGAGTTCTGGGGACTTTCCACTGGAGATCAGGATAATATAATCTGTATATAATCGAATGTTTGAGTATTTTACACTATCAACTAGTTGGTTTATATATATATATATATATATATAAAGAAAAGAGTTGGTCCCAAAATTGAGCCCTTGTGCACCCCTCGTCTTACTAGGACTCTATCAGATAATATTCCATCAATATACACTTGCTGGGTTCTATTTCTCAAATCAGATCTAAACCAGTCCAGTGAATTTTCCATAATTCCTATCTCTTCTAATCATTCCTCCAGCAAATCATGGGCCACAGTATCAAAGGTCTTAGAGAAATCCATGAACACTGCACCCACCAACAGGGTATCCTCTAATTTGGAGACTATAATATCTACCATGTCAGTGAGTGCGATGCTCATAGAGAAGCCTTTATGAAAGCCCGATTGATACTTTATTAATATGGAATACTGCTCCAGATAGTCAACAAGTTCTTTCTGTACCAATTTCTCCATAATCTTTGAGAGGACTGATAATAAGGCAATAGGCCTATAATTTGTAAGCACAGAAATATCCCCTTCTCCTTTATAAATGGGTACAATCTTCACATTTTTCCAAGTACAGGGAAAAATATCCTCCCTTAAGCTGCAGTTAAAAAGTTTAGTTAGAACCAGGGCAATAATCTGTAGTGAGTCCTTAAGGAAATGGTTTTCTATGCAATCTAAGCCAAAGGCTTTTTTTGTTTAAAGATTTCTTATATCATCCTTAATCTGTTTACGTGAGAGATATTTAAATCTAAATTTAGGAACGTCAATCTTTTCTTTTGTGGAAACATTATTCTTCAGTATAGTTTGTGGAATATTTAAATCTGGCAAAGTTACAAATAATTATTTAGGATATTTGTAGATTGCCTAGCAGGCTGAAACGTCCCTCATTACCATTTGAACTGGAGATTTTAAATTTGCAGGAGAGTCAAACGATTTAATCAGGGTCTCATACAGTTTCACTTAGCCCAGTTAGAAATCCTATTGCACTCCAAGTATTACTCATCTCAGTTAGAGAAATAAACAGAACAAATAAATATGTATTATCACAGCAATCATAACAGTATAGCTCAGCACTTAGCTCAGTTAGAGAAAAAACAGAACAACTAAATGTGTATTATTACAGCACTCCTCAAAGTATCCAATCCAATCATTGCTTTGTCCCCACCACAGAGACCCTGTTGTAATATAAGACCACAGAGGACCATGGGCGGGAGGGTGGGCAACTCTCAAGTTCTGACAGAGCTCCACTGAGCTCGTTCACTCCCCCTCTCTCACTCACTCATTCTGTTTCACCCAGCGCTGCAGGCTGCCCTTTTGTACTGGGCTCCTGCCTGAATTGGCACCATTTTCTTCCCACAAAGAAGTTCACAGCTGTCCCAACAGAGCTCCGCTGAGCTCACTCACTTCTCCTCTCTTACTAACTCATTCTGTTTCTACTGGCACTGCAGGCTGCCCTTCTGTACTGGGCTTCTGCCTGTATTGGCACCTTTTTCTGCCCACAAAGAAATCCACAGCAGTCCTGACAGAGCTCCATTGAGCTTGCTCACTCCCCTTCTCTCACTCACTTATTCTGTTTCTTCCAGCACTGCAGGCTGCCCTTTTGTACTGGACTCCTTCCTGCGTTGGTGCCTCTTTCTGCCCACAAAGAAATCTGCAGCAGTCCCGACACAGCTCCGTTGAGCTCTCTCACTCCCCTCTCTTACGCACATTCTGTTTCTCCCAGCACTGCATGCTGCCTTATTGTACTGGGCTCCTGCCTGTGTTGGTGCCTTTTTCTGCCCACAAAGAGATCTGCAGCAGTCCTGACAGAGCTCAGTTGAGCTCATTCCCTCCCTCATCTCACTCACTCGATCTAAATCTGTCCCAAATACTGATTTTCCACAGCAACCACGCCATTCTGCACCAGAAGTGCAAAAACACATTTCGGCCAGGATGTGAAAAATGACAGCAGTATTGTTGATAAGGAGGTGTGAAAAAATGCCAGTGCTGAAGATCTGTTTTGAAAATATTACAAATTTGACAACTTACAAGTGTGCCTGGAAACTGTGCAATGAACACTTGTAACACAGTCATTTTGTGGACTTTCATCACCAAATTTTCAGCATAGGCATTTAGGACTTCTGCTCATGAAAATATCACTGTCATTTCTCAATCTATCCCAAAACTAATTTCCACAATGAACATGCTATTCTCGCCAGAAGTGTGAAAACACATTTTGGCCAGGATGTGTAAACTGACAGCTGTACTATTCATAAGGAGGTGTGGAAAAATGGCAATGTTGAAAATCTAGAGTGAAAATATTACAAATTTGCGAAGTTATGAGCATGCATGGAAAGCTGTGCAATGCATGCATCATTTTTTGGATTTTTCACTAAATTTGCAACATAGGCTTTTTGAGACCCCACCTCATGAACAGAGGCACTGTCATTTCGTTAATCAGTCCTGAAAGGTGATTCTGCATAGTGACCACAAAATCACCTTTTGGGATGGAATAATGTTATGGCAGTGGCTGAATTCATGAGGAGGGGTCCCAAACAACCCATGTTGAAAATTTGGTGCTAGAATTCCACAAAATGTCCAAGATATGCACGAAAGTTGAAAAAAACCCTATTTATGCCATTATACAGCTTACCGGCATTTCTTCAGTTTGCGGTAGGCTCTGAAGAGTGCAGACGTGTTCCCAGTCCACTGAAGATTGTCGCACTGGGCTCCAGAGGTAAGTATGGGGGTGAGGGGTTGTGGGGAGGCAGGTGCACCAGAGGGTGGGTGCAGGTTGGGAAGGGCCACTGGACTCGACGAGGGACCATTTTCTGTTTACAGGTATAAGAAAAAAACAGGAAAACATTGTAGGACATTTTTAACAGGGACATTTGACACTCTGGGTGGGCCCCTTAGCTTGCCACCTGAGTGTTTTGGGGGCCTTTAGCTGATGGGGGATTGGGCACCCACATCAGCACACAACAAATTTGGCGGGGACATTATGCCAATGTGGAGTGGGCTCCTCTGTCAGCAAATTTACTGGGAAGGGTGGGGACTGAATCCAACAGAGATTGGGGCTCCTTTGGCAAAGGAAGACTGTTGGGGCACATGATGCTGAGGGGAATGGGTGCCCCCTCAGCACACAACAAATGGGGGAGGGGTTACAGTATGCCAATGGGAAGTGGGCTCCCCATCAGCAAATATACTGGGTCGGGGGCATTTGGACTGTAAGGTACTGCCCTGCACTGATGGGTCACTCCCACATTGCAGTGAAATGGCTGACACTGCAATGACGAAGTGGCCCCTGATTGCAGCAGTGAAAACTTTTCAACTTGGTTGCACTTCTGCAGAACCAGTGTCATCAGGACACTGGGTCTGCATTGGTCCACCAGTGCCAAGCCCCCAAATGCAGTGCCCCCATTGGCTGCCACAGTGCTGCACCTTCACAACCCGCTTCTCTCCTAAGTTGCCGCATAATGTTTCTTGCGCATGCACACAAGCAAACATAAAAAGGAAATAAAAAGCTCACAAGTAATTATACACTGATTAGCCTAACATCAGTTGGAAGTAAATTAATAGAAAAAATACTTAAAAATAAAATAGACAACAAAATTGAAACCCGAGGTATAACAGACACTACACAACATGGCTTTCAATTTGCAAGATCATGCACAACCAATTTGATTGCTTTCTGTGAAAAGGTAAGCACCAGGTTAGCTCATAGCACCCCAGTGGATATAGTATAACTTGATTTCAAAAAGACCTTTGACCTAGTTCCCCATCTCTCTCTAGTAAGCAAAATGATTTCCCTGGGGTTCAGCGATTATTTAACCAATTGGATAGCAAACTGGCTAATTAATAGCTCACAAAGCGTTAAAGTGGGCATCATTATCTCCTCAAACACCAAGGTGGCTAGTGGAGTACTGCAGGATCCGTGCTGGGCCTCTCCTGTTTGGCATCTATATTAGTGACCTCCATCTTGGAGTGTACAATAATACAATATATGCCACTTGTAATGGACTGATTTGACAACCAGCAATCTGTCCATTACATGCATTATCGGTACAACAATAACCCCACCCTCCAAAAAAAAGTGGCGCTGAGTGTAATTCATAACTCTGTAAAAGTAATGACCATTATTGGTTGGTAGTGATTTACAGCTCCTTTCTGAGTAAGTTGCAGTGTGCAAAAACTTCTGTAAACTTTATTTTTTATGTGTTTAAAAAAAGTACAAGAAAAAAGAAATCATAAACAGAGAGTGAAAGTGCTGTTCTCAGTTGTGCTGTACTTATCTACTGCTCCTTTGGGATGAAATCCTCCATTGTAGTTTGGCATTTTTTTCCAATTGTGTAGCGATGCAGACTGTCTCTACATTTGCAAACAGATCCCACTGAGGGTAATGTCATCTCACTGCTTGACAGCCCTATGGAGAGTCAGGATAGCCTTCCTTACATCCACCGGTGTTACTGGCATCTCATCATCCATGTTCTCTTCCTGTGATGATTCCTTTTCCTCCTCATCATTTCATGCTCCCTGTGATTCACTGATTGCCTCTGCTACATCATCAACTTCAGTGTGAGGTGTGGCACTCCCCTGCAAACACAGCTCATTCAGTATCTCTGTTGGCAAGTCAGTATCAGTGGGCTCCTCCTCCTCCTCCTCTGATACAACCCCAATTGAGGGTCATTGATTAATCCTCCCTTCCAGAAGCACCTCTGAATTGTGTTTTGTGAGACAATGTGCCATGCTTGCTATATAAGGCGTACTGAATCTAACAAGCTAATGCATCGTACACAGATAGAAGCAGTAATTTCCTCCTCACCATCCAAGATATCAAGCTGTCTTCCCCTCATTAACCTTACATGGTGGTCCTTGAAGCTGTATATAATCTCTTGATCTAAAGGGTTGCACTAAGCATGTTGTGTTGGGTGGTAAGTACACAAGCTTAATGTTTCTTAAGCCAGCTATTGGAGGTGGGAGGTACAGTTGTCTAAGATCAAGGAAATTTTCTGAGAACTCAGTGAGCAGTCCAAGTTTCACAGCCAAGTTGAAAAAATCTTGGAAGTCATCCAAGCTGTTTTGTTACTTTTATAGATGACTGACAGGTGCTGTACACCTCTAAAACACCTTGGCTGTGCACTTTTGCCAATCACTATCAGTGTTTGCTTCTCCATACCTACCATGTTACATGTTAGGAGGACCGTGATGAGTTCCTTTGCCTTTTTTAACCCAAGGGTTTTTCTGATTTAAAGGCAAGTATGCCATACCTGACACAACAAAAAAAAGACCAGTTTCGTCAGTACTGAAAATGTTTTCAAGACAGTAGCCTTGGAGGAAATCAGGCAGCACTTCCTTAAGCCAAGTTTCAATCAATCAATCAATCAACAATGTTTTATTGTATGGTTAAAAACCTTCATAATCATTTACACACCATGAACATAAAATAACAACATCTAAAATCTGTGAGCATAGACATACCATGATCTCCAAATACAATACATATCTGAAATATATATATACAATCCTTATTTTGCATTTTATTTTATAAATAGCCTAAAAATAATTTGCTAATCTCTCTATAGTCAAAGCATCCCTCGTGTGGATCAGAATATCCATCAATTCATTTTGTCTACTGTATACATTATTTAAAATGGATCCAACCAGTATGTCCTCTTTTTCTCATACCATCTGCAGTCCCATAAGATATGCATTAAATCTTCCAAACCACCACTCCCACAATCACAGGTTTCTGGATAAATACCTTCTTTTTTATATCTGAGATCTATGATATTACTGGGGAATTGTTCAAATTTATGATGTGTAAAATTTGTTCATAACCCTTGGTTTGTTAATATAACTAAGTATTGTTTAAACTCATGAGAATACTTATTAGCAGCAAACCATCTGGAATAGTGGGATTTGCTAATCAAATCCAGGTCTCAATTGTTCCAGTAGTTTTTTATCTTTTCCTGTACATATCTTTTATACTTAAAGCTAATTTTAATGTCTTTATCTACCGCCTTCTTTAGATGTGCTAAATTATAAATCTTTAACAGTAGCATAATTGAGTTGAACCAGAAAACCGACTTATAGTCCAAATCATGCCAGAATTCTTTTTCAGATAGACACCTTCTAACCAGAGAGTTTTCATTTTTATTCATAACCCGAATCCCAAAATTGATTTTCCTGGCATCTAATAAAGTTTTAAAATTAGCCAAACCTAATTCGGCTGTAATATGTGGTGCGGGACATGAGTGACCAACCCATGAGATATTTCTTAAGGCTTTATATAAAGGACTCATTACCTTATTTGGGTCTTTTGTTTCCCAGATCTCACAGCCATATAATAGTTTTAATTCAACTTTTACTTCAATAAAATGGATTAGTGGTTGCATTGACATACCACCATATATATTGTTAAATGTATTTAACCCTGCTACTGTTCTATTAGATTTCTCTAACGTTGTCTCTATATGGTTTTTCCATTTACCATTTTGTTGAATCCTTACACCCAAATAAGGGTACTCAGTCACCACTTCTAACTTATTAGAGCCGATATACAAATTCCCACTACCACTGGGAATGTCAATTATCATTATTTAGTTTTTTTAGATTAATAGACAGCTGCAATGCTGTAGATTCCCTATAAGAAGTCCAATTTCTTTTGCAAACCCGTTTTGTTTAGGATAACATTATAATATTGTCGGCATAAGTCAATATTGGAACAGTATAATCCTTAATCTTTGGGGAGTCCATATCCATTCCAGCACAATGGGTAAGTATGGGCTCCATATATAGGGAAAAAAGCAGTGGGGCTAATATGTAGCCCTGTCGTACCCCTCTGTTAAATGTAAATGTCTTTGTAAGCTGTCCATTTGGTCCTATTCTAACTCTGGCCCATGTATTAGAATATAAGTACTCAATAATATTAACTAAATTAGGATCTATCCCTCTTTTATGGAGAGTTTGCCATAGATTTGCCCTTGACACACTGTCAAAGGCAATGCTATAATCAATAAATGAAACATATAATTTCTGTTTGCAAATTCAGGTGTATTTTTCCACAAAATGTTACAGTACATATATACAGTATTATCAATAGTTGAATATTGTGCTCTAAATCCTGCTTGACATGGAGAAACACCTACAGTTTTATCAACCTCTACCATTAGTCATTGAAGAATAATTTTGAAAAAGATTTTTAAATTTGTGTCGAGCAAACTATTGGGTCTATACATCATTGGGTCATCCACAGGTCCTTTTTTATGTAACGTTACTATAATGTCACCCTTCCAAGAGTCTGGGTAACTTATTTCAGTAATACATTTATTATAGAAGGCCATTAACAAACAGCACCAGGATGGAGTTTCTGTGAGATAAACCTCCACAGGGACACCATCTGGCCCTGGGGCTTTTTGCCTTTTTAAAGTATAGATGGCCAGATAGGTTTCATCCATAGTAATTGGGCCCATTATAATATTAGATCTCACCAGATTCACGCAATGTATTCTCTTCATTCATAGTATAAATCCTCTTAAAATGTATCAACCATTTTTTCTTCTGTTATAAGGGAATTCATATTCCTCCTAAAGGCTCCATGTTCCTAGCTACCAGTGTCCAAAAGTTTTGACATCCTCTGTCTTTACTGCCCTTAACATCTTCTCCCACTTTTTCCCATAGAAGATTTTTTTCCAAGATTAACCTTTTATGTATTCTTTTTTCCTTATTTAATTCCTTTAGATTTGCTTTATGAGGCATCTTACTATATACTAATTTTCCTTATTTTTGCTTTACTTTTTCTACATTCATGATCAAACCTAGTATTCTCCCCACTAATTAAATTATTTCCTCCAGGGGTTTTCAAGGCATTTTTGATTTATTCAAATATTAATTCAATGATTTCAAACAAATACACCCAAGGAGTGACTTGCAATAAAGCCTGGAAGTAAGGGTTAATTACCTTTAATATAATGGGACATATATTAATTTCTGAGTTTATTTTCCAAAAAATTCTCTTAGATGCTCTTATCTGGCTGATATGTACCACATTTTCTTCTTGTGAGATCATATGACTTGCCTGAACAGACAGACGTATTGGAAAGTGATCACTTTCTGCTCTTATTTGTATTTGCAGGTTAGTCCATAAGCTCACTTGTCCAGACTAATAGATTAAATCAACCACTGAGGCACCTCTTGTAGAAAAGAAAGTATAATCTCTCTCTAAACCCCTGTAATCTCCCATTAAGTGGATACATCTTAGTTTCTTTTAATATTTCTATCATTATCCTACCATTCTTATTAACTATGTTGTCCTTAGTTTGTCGAACTTTAAACTCACTCCTTGACTAATTATGGAAGAATAAGGGATTGTCTGTAAGACCATCAAAAGCTGATCCATGCATTGGCATCACCCACCAATAACAGATCTGCTATGGGAATTCCTGTTGTGCTTCTTTTAGAGTGTCAGAGAGCTCATGTCAACTCATCTCAGTAAAGTAACAGGAGCTCTCTGGGGGAACATATACATTTATAAGAATAATTTCTGTAACTTCATTTTGCATATATACCACTATCAAATTCTTTGTGGTCTTCCACAATAAAGTTTTCAGAAAAATATCAATCTTAGCCAATGTTATAATGCCACCAGAGAATATCCCCATTTTCTTATTTTTCATTCCTGCAACTTTAAAGGATTCATACCCATTTAAACTAATGGATGCTTCTTCATTGTGCCATGTTTCTTGCAAACATAACACCTCACAGTTTGAAAAAAAAAACAATTGTGTATCTTTATCTGCACATGAATTGCCAACCTACTTTGTTCCAAGAAATAAAGCATATATTATTTTCATCAGGTTCACAGTTGCTAGTGGAGGTAGATAATCAAATATCATTATATCCTGCTAGTGATAAGAATCTATTGGACAAGGGTAGATTTATATCTTCTGAAAGAGGTGAGAATAATCATACTCATATTGGCCCATGTTTAAAACATCTGCATCAATATATGTAACCCCAAAATGTCAATTTGTCAGATTTGGCTAAGATTTGCTTAGCCAATACTATTGCTGACACTAATATCAATTTGACTGTATGAGTACGTTTAGCATATAATTTTCCAGTTCTTACAACTGGTATTTCAAGAAAATTTGTCAATAGATCATTTAAAGCCTGGGATAGCTTATTCTCTGTTTCATTTGGCATTGTACTCATATCAAATAATGACAGTATTTTAGTTTTGTCTTTACTTCCAGAGTCAATTACTCTGTTAAAATACTCACTGTTGGGATAAAAGAGCGGGATTTCTCTCTATACTGGAATTTTGCATGTTATTCCATACATAATTTGCCATTCTAGGAGAAACAAAATACAAATCAATAATTGTTGCTCCAGAAATGGCCAGTTTTATCTTGACAATGTCCTCTCTAACATCTCTACATCCAATTTCTTATTCACGTAGTATATTACAGATAACTCAGTTGTGCCTTTTCTAAGCTGTTCCAGGCAACTGGACTACAAAGTCTAATTAATGGCATGCATTTCGTGTCATCATTCAGTGGGCCAACAATTGAAAAATCATTTTCGAGATTACCTTTCATCTCTTTACTTTCTATTCCATCTTTTCCCATACATTTTAACTCTTCATTTACAGTAACATCCCTTTTCTCCCACTCTGTCGTAATATTAGACTCTCATTGTCCTTTAGTAAACAAATCTTGTTTGTAATCCAACTAATTCTCTTTCTAATAGTACTAAATGTGTCCTTAACTCTGTAGGCTGATTTGCCATAAGACTAGAGATCTTCCTTTCATCTTGTATTGAAGGTTTGTTCGATAATCTTGATATGCACCTAATATGATCTTACTTTCCTTATTATCACCATTCTCATTATTATTCACTGCCAATATAGGTCCTTCCACTTTACGATCTGTCACCATTTCTCCAGTAGCTTCTTGTTTAACTCCTACCACAGAAGCTAGAACCTTTCCTTTTTGCTTGTTTTATTGGTTTGTTTTCTTTGAGTTTTTCTTCCCTTTCCTTTTTATTATTTAGTGAAGCAGAGAACTCAATTATATCAAAATCAGGTCTTAATTGGTTAATACCCTCTTGGTATTACTGTCTAATTGCACTTAGGTTGTTCTATATTTCCAAGAATCTGGTTTAATTTAGCTTCATTTAGAGCAATATGAGATCTCATATTCTTCATAATGTCTCTAATCACTGTAAGCTGTTCCATTAATATAAGAGGGCATTACTTGAATTTCTTAATGCAAAATGAACTCCTCATTAAGCGAGTTGGGATAAAAGTTGTTAGATGATCAGGTCCCTCCTTCTGTATCCCCTATTAATCGAAATACCACACCTACACTGACTTATATTCTTGATGTTTTCCTCCAAGATTTTTAGACCATTTATTGTGTGTTGCAATTCTTAGCACACCCTTTAAGTTCCTTTGGAATCCCTAAACTCAGGGTTTTGCACAAGCGATCTATTCTACTACTGTCAGAGTGGGAACTGTTACTCCATAACCTGAAGCTTTGTCTGAATTACCAGCCATAAGGCTCCAGTCACTCCCATTCCTGTTCTCATTCCATTCTCATTCTTGGTCTTTTCTAAGCATAGAGCCAGTGAATCTGTACTCTGCTCAATATACTGTACTGCTCAATATGCTTAATATGTTGATCACTTAAAGCCACTGCAGTTATATTTTTACCCAAGGATATAGGAGGGCTCTCCTCACATTTATAGCTGATAAATATAACTGGGCCTGCACCCGATGGCCCCTGGTTACAGATAGCCCCACAAGGGGTTGACGAATTTATGATGCTTTTAGAATTAGACCAAATTTCCATTAATGTTGCTTGTTTCTTTCCTATTTTGGCCATTTTTGTTATGGATATAAGTTCCACAAGAGGTGATTGGTTCCTGCTTGCTGATTTTTGATTCCTAATCTTAACCGTATTGCTCATTCGTAATTATGTTATATTATACCTCTATTCCTATGTATGTAGAGCCAAAGCTATACTGAACAGACAGGGGTGTAAATCAGCAACAGTGAGCTGATAGTGGCTTAAAGCAAATTACAGACAGGCAGTTCAAATAAGTTAACCCTTTCCAGATAAATACTACAATTCCTCACTCGTAAGGAGAACTGGTACATAAAACATAGAAAGACTAAAACAATCTCATAAACTTTCCCACACATTTGATGTGTCCATAGAATCAACACAAATGCTTCTGTTAGAAAAATCTTCTTTGGGAAAATTCTTCAGCAGCCCCAGAATCCTAATTTTTCCTCATCCAATTTTAATGCAGTTAAATGTTTAAATGTTCAGATGTTCAAAACATGGACCAATTTGTGCAGGCTAGGTTTTAACTATGTCCACAACAACAAACAAGATCTATTCTCCATATCTTCAGTTCAAATTCTTGGTTTCTTATGGCCATCTCCAATTTGTCCCACTAGTTGATAGATCTTTGGAATTTTCAATGGAAATTCTTCAGTAAATGCCCACAACAAAAGGACTGCAGAAAGAAACTGTGCACCACAAATGGCTTCACAGGTGGTGCAAGTAGCCCAAATGAACTTTAAAAAGGAAAAGGAAAAAAAGACAAAGTGTAAGTGTGAAAATAAAAGAAGGGATTTCTCTAACCTATTAATGCTTTTCAAGCTCAAAATACTTAAAATAGCCTTAGGGTATCTTAAAAGACAGTAAAACATTACAGCATTGTCCAATACAATACAATCCTGGCTGACAATCACTCTTTCTCACCTAGACACTGGAATAAACTTAGGGGAAAGAACTTACTTTTTCTCCAATTCCTGTTCAAAATGCAGCCAGAACGGCAACTCAACGCAGCACCCAAACCAAGCGTGGCTTGGTGTGGTGTTTCTGTCTCTCGATCTACTTCTCCAAACTTCTCCAAATCTTTAGGCAGTTAATATCAAACTGCTGTCATAATCTCACTGCAATCTATAGATTTAAAGTTAAAATCCCAGAGAGCAAAATTTAGTGCTGCGGCAACTCAGGGCACTAGGAATAAAGCTGGAGACTAAAACAAATGGACAGAATGGCCAACACTCACAGGTCCAAAGTGATCAGTGCAGAATCTTTGAGTGAACACCAGTGCATGTGTAATATTGAACAAATCACATGATATAATCACAAAAAGTGCTCGAAAAACAAATTTAAAATGGCTACTATTTTTACCATAAATCACAATAAAAGGAGTATAGTGTAATTAAAAGGTAAAAGCTCATCTAAACCGAGGTAGGTTAAAACAAGTGACAAACATAAGCATGAATTGTTAAACTGCTTAAACAGATTGAATTTTCTCCCCTTAAATCCTCATTCTGCAAAATTAGGAAAAGTAAAGCAGTTCTTCTAGTTGATTTTCTTTAGATGCTTTGTAAAAAGAAGATCCGTTTAAAGCTTAATGTCCCAAAGGAGGTGGCTCTGCAGCTGCCTCTCGTACCCTGCGGTGCTTTCTGCTCCAGTTACTTCAGGGCAGGCTAACCCACACCGGCACTCCAGCCTAGAAGAGAAGAAAGAGACAGCAGCCAGGGGAACCACAAACCGAGTCACACAAGGCAGCCTGGAAAAAGCCATGAATTAGACTGGTATGGTCAGTAAATAGGTGACATACCTTTTCTAAATTAAAAAGCTTATCGCAGCTTCTGCTACTGCAGCTACTCCTCAGATGCACAGCATGCAGCAGCTCTCAGAACTGACATTCAAAGCATCGCAGAGAATCTTTTTAGGTTGTTTTAACATTGGCTTATTATGCCAAGTTTCAGCAGCAGCAGCAGTTGTGTCAGCTGTTAGCTTCTCACCATGGACTTTGTGGAATGAAATGTTGTTCCACATTTTCCAGTGGCTTAGCCACCCATCCATGGCTTTAAAATCAGTTTTGACCATGGCAACTGCAATGATCTGCCTTCTGCAACAGTATGGGGCCACTAAGTAAAGCCTCCCTACCCCTTGCATTAATAAACCAATGCAAAAGGGCTTCTTCCACATTGTTATCTTTCCCATCCCACTTTCTCTTTCTATCAGGGTTCTGATTACAATGCCAGTCTGACAGAAGTGCCTCTTTATTCTTAAGCAAGTCAGACAAGGTGGACTTGGGGATAGAAAAATGCGTGCTGGTCATGCATACTTAAGTTAGGTATTCTCTTAATCTCCTTTATTAGCTCTACTTTTTGTAGGACTAAGACATGTTTGCTTACCAGCAGTATTCTTGGTGGCAATCATCATTTGCAGAAGTACAGCATGACTCTGCTAACTCTGCTAACAGCCTATACTGCCAGAGGAATGGAATAGTATGGGGATCTCACACCGAGCTAAAAGCCAGTGAGACAGCTGAGCATCAGCTGAGTGTCAGCTAGTGTCATTGATTGCATCGTTAAGTAGGTAATCTCTTTGGTCTGATTGGTCTGTACTGCAGGAATTAAAGGTCCATTTTAATGGACAATTATAACACTGCCAACATAGAAAATGACATTTGGCATAGACAAAATGTCTGTTAGAAGCAGAAGTCTGTTACATCAGGAGCCGATATAAGTGGCGTATACTTGTATCTGTAAATTTGCCGATGATACTAAACTTTCAGCAGATGCTGACACCCCGATAAGGCCCTTTCATTACAGATGGATTTATATGTTATAGAAAAACGGGCACAAAATAATAAAATGTTTTTGACACCAAAAGTGTGTTGTTATACTTGTTGGTACAAAAACTCCGCCCTCAACAATTAGCTAAATGAAACAAAATTACATCATGTTAAACAGAAAAGGATCTAGGGATTATCATAAACAGCTCATTTACCTCTACCAACCACTGAAAAATTGCTCAAACAGGAAATACTATACTTTCTGCTATAAAAGTACCTTTATTAATAGGAATGACTGCTGTACTATATATTACCTTTGTATAAATCATATATCGCCCACATACTGATTATGCAGCTTCTTTCTGGCTCTCAATATAAAAAGATCAAAACTAATAGAGAGCATGCAAAGAAGGACAACAAAACTCATACCTAGAGTTAAACATCTGCCATATGAACAAAGACTTCAAGAACTAGGTTTGTATGATCTCAATGTTAGAAGAGATTGTGGTGACATGTTACTGCTGTATAACATCTTGAAAGTAACACAGTTATGAAAATATCAACATTGAGAAGACACTAAAACCAGACAGACTTAGGTGTCACAATAGACAGATTAAGTTGCCAAAGGCCATCACATCTCAAAGACAGTATTTTTTTACCATAAGAGCTGATACATTATGAAATTCGTTACCCAAATACAGACTCTTTTCAGTCATTTAAGGCTAAATTGGACAGATTCCTTCTAGGATAAGAAATTAAATATACCCTGCATGTTCAGGGAGGGTGATCATGATGGGCCTAGTGCCTCCTTTCACCCTTTTCGTACTGAGTAATTCTGAGAAACCTACCTCCTATATCTTCTGAATCATAGATCCCTCCGATCATTGCTCTCTCTACACTCTCGCTATTGTTGTTTCAACTTCCCTCGCTATATCCGCAATCGCTAACATATCCCACTCACTCTATTGAAAGGTGCTCAGATGTAGTCTCTTAAGTGGAGTCGCCCATATCACTGGATACAGTTACAAGATCACTTTAGGAAAAAGGATGGATTGGTACAAAGAGCCACTCTGTCTTTGTGAAAGATTAAGTAATGCTCTCTACACATTGAGGCATGAAACTCAGAAATACAACACGCTAGTGACAGCAACTAAGAATACTGTCTTCCAGTAAAATAAGCAGGGGTCGCACGTGCTGCTAGTTCGAAGAGTTCAAGGGTCAGCTTTTAAAATAGGAAATTCAAGTCCTGAGGAGGGATGGGCCATGTAATGGGAAGTTTGAGGTGTAACATTCATCTTAAGAACATCTTGGCAAGATGGTGTTGATAAAGTAGTATCCTTTCTAAAGGCTCATGAAAGGCTGAGATAGAGGCCAAATAAACCTTAACAGAGGAATAGCTCAAGGCTGCTGTGGCAAGCAAAGCCAAGTAGTCCAACACCTTATTCAATGGACATGAATAAAGGTCCAAAGAGTGGGAAGCATGCATAAGGAGAGGTATTTCAATTTAGCATTATATGTTTCCCTGGTAGATGGTTTGTGCGAAGCCAACAGAATATTGGCCACTGGTGAGGAGACTTGAAGGTGGGCTATGAAGGCGTCTTCAGGAGCCAAGCATGAAGGTGTAGTGACTTCAGGTTGGGGTGAAGATGGATTCCCTGATCCTGAGTCAACAGATCTGGCCTGATTAGCAACGGGATGGGGTCTGCTACTAAGAACAGTTGAAGTAGGGGAAACCACACCTGCCAAGGCCACAAAGGGGCTATGAGGATCATGGTGACAGGTTTGAGTTGTAGTTTCAGTAGAGTCAGTTGCAGGGTGGGACATGGGGAAAGCATATATGAAGAGTCCTGTCCATGGTTGGGACAGGGCATCTATAGACAGTTCCTTGCTCTTCAGGATAATGGAATAGTATCTGGGGAGTCGGTGATTGCTGGGGAAGGCAAAGAGGTTGAGGTGCGGGTCACCCACAATAGAAAGATCATCTGAAGAACTTTGTAATGAAGTGTCCACTCATGTGTGGAGGTCTGGTGACTGAGAATGTCAGCCAGGGTATTGTGGCATCCCAGAAGATGGGCGGTGATCAACTACAGATGTTGGTATGGCTTCCAGCCAAACTGCCACTGTGTGGGACTTGGTACCTTCTTGTTTGTTCAGGTAATACACCACTGAAGTGTTGTCTGATTGGATCAATAGAGGCCCCAGGGAAAGATGGGGGAGAAAAACCTGAAGGGCGAGGCAGACTGCTCTCATTTCCAGTAGATTTATATGAGGAGGGATGGAGAATCTGGGCCACCTGCACTGTGTCCTGTATGGTCCCAGGTGCGCCCCCCCCAGCTGTCGGGTGAAGCATCCATGGTCTACATCTGCTGGGGAGGAGGGGACTGGAAGGGCATGCATTGAACTAGGTTGGCATGATGAGTCCACCATTCTAGGGCCAAGTATAGATTCAGAGTGACTCTGATCCTGTCTTCGAAATCCCCTTTTTTTTGCCACCATTGACTCTAGAGAGTCCATTGGATTGGTCACATGTGTACAGGGGCAAAGGCCACCATGGGGATAGCTGTAGCCATTTATCCCAAAACGCATAAAAGACATCTCACTGTGATAAATTGTTGAGTTCCTATCTGGAAAGCCAGAGACAGAAGTCTGTCTTGTCTGTCAGCAGGGAGTTAAGCACTGGTGGAGATGGTGGCCAGAGCAGCTCCTATATTCTGGAGCAACTGGATAGGCATTGGATTGGATTTGGGCCAGTTGACCTTAATTCCTAGGGATGGAACAAAGTGAGGGTTGCCTGGATGGGCAAAAGCAGAGAGATTTAGAGTCCACTTTTATGAGCCAATCATCCAAGTATGGGAAGATGAAATGTCTGTCCCATCTCAGGGCTGCCGCCACTACCACTAGGCACATGGCTAAGACTCTCTGGGTGGATGAGAGACCAAATGGAGTGCATGAAATTGGTAAAGTTGTCCTAGCAGGTAAAAGTGAAGGAACCGTGGTGGTCAGGGTGTATGGGGAGAAGTAGGTAGGCATCTTTCATGTCTAATGCACATAGCCAATCCCTTGTTTTAATATTGGCATAATGGATGTTAAAGTGACCATACAGAACCTTTTGTAATGAATGTGTAGGTTCAGTTAACTGAGGTCTAGTATGGGTCTGAGATTCCCAGTGTGTGTGTGTGGGTGCCAGAAAAAAATGGAGTAAAATCTCTGATGGTACTCCGAAGGAGGAACTGGATTGATGGCATTCTTGTAAAGAAGTGCCTGAAGTTCCTCTTGAAGATTGGGGATATGGTCGGGTGGGTAATGGACAGAGTGGGGAGGATGAGGGGGAGGCACTGAGGTGAGTTCCAGTGTGCGCCCCATCCTTATGATCTGAAGTACCCACTCGTCTGATGTTATCACCTGCCAGGCCTCTAAATGGAGGGCAAAGTGACAGTCCATGGCTTCGAGGCCTGGTTGAGGAAGTCCAGGCAATGCCCCAGTTGATCACTGGGAAGTGGCTGACCAGATCCACCCCGGGGTCGGACTGGGAGCCCTTGGAGGTAGCAGTGGCTGTCCTGGATGATGGCTGGGACCGACCGTGGAATTTGCCTTGTAGGTACCTCTATGTTTGCCACTTCTTTTTGATTGATAAGAAGACTGGGAGAGGTACTGGTAAGATGGCTGAGAGATATGATACATGCCATGTACAGTACGTAACGTCCGATTTGAAGCCTGGAGATCTTCTAGAAGTGTTTGGGTACTTGGACCAAAAATTTAAGATCCATTAAAAGGATCATTTACCACTTTATGCTGTACATCTGGTGTAAATCCTGATACACATAACCAGGTGTGTCATCTGAGAGTTACACCTGTGGCTGACATACAAGCAGAAGTATCCACCGTATCACACCCTGAGTGGAGCAAGTGTCAAGAGACGAAATTGCTAGTGGAAATTGTTGCCAATAATTGGCCCTTCTGCAGTGATGGAGGATGTTTATTGAATAGTCCTATAGCAGAGGTCCAGAAGATACATTGGTATTTAACCATGTGTCCCATATAGTTTAGAATTCTAAGATTCATGGTACCCACCTGGAATACCTTCTCCCTGAGGTAATCGAGATGGCAGGATTCCTTATCAGGGGTAACGAGCTCATGTGTTTTGGACATTTGGTACGATCATGAGTCGCTGTGATCACTAACAAATCTGCTGCAGGGGTAGTGGAAAGAAAAGGATGGTCAAGAGGAGCCTGGCAAAGGTAAGCCACCTTTCTAGGAATGACAGGAACAGCTGAGGGTTGGTTCCAAGCTGCCAGTACAGCATTTTGATAAGTTTGTATAAGTGGGGGTATCATTACAGCAGACTCTGCAGAACAGTTTGAGATAGGCTGACATATCCTTTATTTATCATGTTCCGTAGTTGAAAATCCCATGCTTTTTGAATTTGGACCATCATCTCATGAAAGGATGGGTCATAAGGAGGATAGGCAGCTGTGTGTTGGGAAGCATCCTAATGCAAGGAGAAAATAGAGGAAACAGAGGACGGAGGAAGGGAGTCCAAGTCCTAAAGCTCAATATCTTCAAGATCTCCTCAAAAACATTTAGGAAATTCTGCCTCTTCAGAAAAATACTCTTCCTCATAGGGAGGTGGGGACCATGGTTGAGAGGGTTCCCTGTCACCTTGGAAGTGTTTAGGTGAAGGGGTGGGAGAAGTGGAAGGGCGACCCACCTCTCCTGAAGTGCGAGGTTGATAATGCCTCATCACTTCCAAAACCTGTTGTACCACTGCAGCTACATCCAATGAGGTAGTAGAAGAGGGTGTGGTAAGTAGCTTCTGGGAGACCAGTGGGATTGTGGAAGAAATAGGATGTGAGGTATAAACAGGTCTAGTCCCTGGGTGGTAAGTACCAGGGTCTCTGTCCCTTTCTGATTGGCCCCTGCAAGAGAATGGTTGTGAAGGAGGAGGAGTAGTAGAAATGGCAAAATCAGTAGTTCTCCCCATGAAAATCTGGCCCTTCATTGACAGGGCAGTAAATGGGAAGGTAGTGGAATGCTTAAAATCAGACGCCATCGATGGTAAATGAGCAACTGTCGACGGAGTGCCAATGGAACTCACATAAGGTTCCACAGAAACTGCTGAAAGGGCACCAGAAAGTGCAGTTGATGAGAGAGTGTAAACTCCTATCAATGAGGTAGCAGTTCTGTAGGGCATCGTCAATGGTGGAGCAACAGTAATGGTGGCCGTTGATGAGTATCTGCCTGATAAGGATGAGGATGATTTATCCTTATCGCGTTTATGCTTCTTGTGTCGAGCTGCAGTAGATGGCTCCTTGAGACAGGCCTCTTTCTCTAAGAGAGACAATTTCTGCTCCATTAGGTAAGCTTCAAATCTCCAGCAGCCATCATCGATGGGTTGCCTGGTAGAATTTCTGGCAGTGTTTGCGGGAAATGGTGTCATGTGTGGGACCCAGACACCTAACACAAATGGTGTGGTTGTCATAATGATAGATCTTCCTACCCAGTGACATGAATGGAATAATGCTGATTTGCTTGTAGATTCTTTGGAAATTCATCGATGAAGATAGGAAAAGGAGGAAAAATCTGTTACTAGCTTAAGTTCTCACTGATGACTCCTTCACAAGCACTAGCTGCTGCAAGTGGGCTGAAGATGGCGGGAAAATAAACTGAGCAAACCAGGGACCACCCACTCATACAGGAGCAGGATGAAGATGTCATGTGTGTGCTGCCCCTGGAAAAAGACTGCTAGAAGATTGCTGCCATGTTCAAGAGTACCCTCTGGTGATCACCCAAGTATATTACCTGCTGCAAGAGATTATCCCCATGGAAGATCAGAAGTTGCTTTGCCTAGCTTGCCATGAGGCTGCGCCCCCACCCCGGACCAGGTGTATACAAAAAAAAATGTTTGTGTGTTTTGGGAATGCTAAAAGTTTTGATGCTTTATGGTGTGCTTTCTCTTAGAGCTTATCCAAATAGAATAATGAATACCAGAGGAATGTGGTCAATGAAAGAAGATGCCATGAAAATGATCATGGATCTGGTGGGCTGGGTGCATCTGGTGCTGGATACTGTGGAGGACATGGAACCAGACAACAGGGACCCAGTGGGATGGGGAAGAAGAGGAAGGATACGGTGCAAGACTGGGCAGAATGGCTGAAACCACCTAAGGGTGGTGCCCTAGGGGTCTCTGTAGGCTGAAGGCTCCTAGCCACACACTTGCTGCCAGAGCCTTTGCCTGAGCCGCCCTGCTCTAATGCCATTTCCACTGCCCATTCCACTCTCTGTGCCTGGTCCCATACCACAGCCATTACCCATTCCTATTCTGGTTCCAGTCCCCACAGCAATGCCACTCCCAGTGCCACAGCCTGTTTCAGCTCAGCCACTGGCACGTCAGCCACTACGATCCCCACTCCCATATCCACTGCCAGCCTCACTGCCAGAGCCAGCCCCCATGCTGGTGCCTGTGCTAGATCCTGGGCCTATGTCAACACCATCAGGACCAGTGGGGATGCCACCAGTTCCAGTACGCACTCCAGGAATACAGCCAGGATGCAGCAATGTGCCACAGCCCAATCCAGGTAATGGGGTAATATCGGTAGAGAGTAGGTTTTTTTTGGTCCTTTTTTCCCTGGCATCCAGTCTGCCTTAGCTGTCACATGTCCAGGCATCCTCTGTTGGGCTCCGGCCACCATCCCAAGGACCTCCACTTCACATTCGGGCCCCAGGCATTTACCCCCGTGGCTTGCAACCCACGGCAGGGTGGTGGAGAGCCCCCTGATACTCAGCCACTCAACCAGGATCCAGTATTGCTGCAGGCCCTCAGAACCGGTGAGTCCTCCATGGAGACACCCATCATGCCACCATGACTGGTGCCCATTTTCCCTGTTCTTTCCCCCTTGGCAGGTAAGGCGTGCAATGATGCCAATGGACAGGGGTGCACACGCTACCGCACGCACCCCTTCCCGGCATCGGCCCTAGCACAACCCCTATAGACTACCTGTGCACTGTTATGCCTCCAGCCACCGCCATTGGCCACCATCACACCGAAGGTAGCACACCCACTACCTCAGAGAAGGAAAGCAGTCCTCTTGATGCTCAATCCTTCTCCACCCCTGCCAACCCCCAATGACCCAGGCTCGTTCCCAAACCCAGGTCGCCGGTGTGGAGCGAGGTGTGGCGTTCAGCGCCTCAACCTTCAGCACCACTGGGCTGGCGGTAGAGAGTAGTTTCAATGAACATATTGAACAGTTTTTGGGGGGTATGGAAGGGAATGGAATTGCAAAAATGGAAAAGCTTTGGCAGAATTAAAGAAAGGAAATGAATGGTAGAAGGGGGAAAAGGGGGCAGCTTCAGAAGGGGAGGAAAATGGAGAAGGTAGATTGGGAGATTGGTACACCAGGGTGAGAACTGGAAATCATGTACCTTTGGCTATGAAAGAAAAGAGATTTGGAAAGCGAATATGTTGACATTTTTGCCTTTGTTGATATGAAGACAGCTGAAAAGTATGAAGAAAAGGAGAGCTTTGATAAAAAGGACATGGCTGCCACAGTTGTTTTGGTAGGAAAAGTGGAAGAAACAAAGGGTATGGGTTCAAAAGGGAAAACCTGGGATGCCTGGTCAGTGGGCTTTATTTATTATAGTGCTATAGTACACGAGAAGAAAACAGCTGGCCACCCCACTATTGGCTTACTTGTTGATCATTTGGACAGCTTATAAAATGTGGGGTGGGACTAAATGGATAGAATGTGATAAGCAGTTTCAGCAAAGGATGGCCTCTTTTATTGGGGATTTGAGATGGGACATGAGGCATTCGACATTTGGTTTGAAACCATGACTGTCCCGGGGGGCACTGAGGTAGAGTGAAGTAAGCAGAAAGAGGGGTACCAAAAATGCTGTTGGGGGTTTAATAGGGTGACCTGCTCATTCCCCAATTGCAGGTTTAAACACACCTGCTTTAAGTATGGTGGTTCCCATCCCACTTCTAAATGCAGGCATTATGGGGACAAACCTTTGGGTGGCAGTTATAAGGAACAGTCATTTTGAGCAGGTCGCAACAGTCAAAGAGGAGGTTACAAGGACAACGGGGAAGGGGAGAGGCTGTCTGGGGGGGGTAGAGGGTCCTCGCAAGAAGGCAGATAAAGAGGAGGTTGTAGCCAGCTTTGACCTGGCCCGAACACCTATCGAGGCTGGGGTAGTGGAGGAATAGGCCAAGGGCTACATGAATGTAAGGGTGGGACAAATGTTAAGCGAAGGGTTTAGGAAGGGTTCTAGCTTATAGTTTCAGGATAACAGGACAAGGAAGTGGGTAAAGAATTTAGGTTCAGTAAAAGGTAAGGAGGAGATACTGGTGGCCAAAATAAACAATGAGAAAGAGTCTGGGAAGGTAGAAGGACCTTTCAAGATTCCATCAATGGCTAACTTAAGAGTATCACCACTAGGTGTGGTCCCCAAGAAGCAGCTAGGGGGATACAGGGTGATCCATCACTTGTCCTACCCAGATGGGGATTCTGTCAATGATTTCATTAGTGAAGAGGACAGGAGGGTTTCTTATGGCACCCTAATAGATGCTGTGCGGTTGATCAGAGCTACAAAAGATGCCTGGTTGGCTAAGATGGATATAGAATCCTCAGAGGGAGGATTGGGAGCTCCTGGGTTTTCAGATAGGTGGGTGGTACTATTTCAACAAAGCTATGCCAATGGGTTGTTCAGTGGCCTGTTCAAAATTTGATGCCTTTAGAACCTGGCTACAGTGTATTTCTAAGGTCAGCTATGGGCATGGGTCAGTCATTCATTATTTGGGATGATTTTCTGTTAGTGGGCAAGGGTCAGGCAGGTGTCAGCAAGATGCTCAAGGATTTTCAGGCCTTATGCCAGGAAGTGGGGGTGCCATTAGCAGCAGACAAGAATGAAGGCCCTAGCAAATATTTAGAATTTTGGACATAGAAATTGATGTGCTAGAGGGTCTCTTCAGGCTGCCATTGAATAAGGTACAGAAGTTGAATAGCTTTTTAGAAGAGGTGAAAGGGAAAAGGAGGTCGACACTGCAGGTGGTGCAACAGCTACTCGAACATCTGAACTTTGCTTGCAGAGCCATCGGACCGAGTCATACATTTACATGCTGGATGGCCAGCGATACAAAAGAGGTGAGACAACCCCATCACTGGGTTGATGTCATGAGGGCTGTGTGGGAGGACTTAGAGATCTGGGGACAATTCATACTTGGTTATAATGGGATTACTGTCTGTCAGGATGAATGGCTCTTTAATACTGACATTGATCTGTACACTGATGTGGCTGGGGGTTTAGGATTGGGGTTGCACTACAGGGGTTAGTGGGTATCCAAGAGATGGCCAAGTTCATGGGTAACGATGGGTGTAACTAAATACATTATGCTACTAGAGATATTACCCATATGGGTAGCATCGGTAGTGTGGGTGGAGGACCTGCAGAACCAGAGGATGACCTTTTGGTGTGATAATATGGTGGTAGCGGACATGTTAAACAAGAGAAGGGCCACATCTTGCATGATAATGAGGGTATTGCAGCAACTTTTTTTGAAAGGGTTACAGATTAACATGAGTTTTAGAGCTAGATACATTGAGGGGTTGCAAAATGCTGTGGCTGACAGCCTCTCCCATCTGCAGATGGACAAGTTTTGGGCCATGGCCCTGAAGGCTGCCATGGTGGGCATGCCAGTACCCCCAATTATGTGGGAGACTGGTTGGCAGGAGCTGAATTTCTCTTTCGGAACTCATGGTCTGACAGAACTATGAGAGCCTATGAAGGGTCCTGGAGAGCGTTTCAGGCTTTTCGTTTAGCCCACCACATGGAGGTAAGTGGGAGAGTCACAGAAGAACAAGTGGCCTGTTTTGTGGTTTATGGGTGGCAGACAGGGGTGGCACATGCAACCATGGAGTGCATTTAGTGGCCATAGGGTGGGTGAGTATATTCAGGGGTTGCGGGGACCCAGGGTGAAGTCAGGTAGTAAAAGGCATGATGCATGGCTAGCAAAGGGAACGGGGCCAGGAGCTGGAAAGAGCTGACCTATTCCAGTTAGCATGTTAATAAGACTTGTAGGAGTGATGCCTTAGATATTTTATTCACCATATGAATTAATTTTGTTCACAGCTTTGTTTACAACAATGTACCATTGGGGCTTTTAGGGTGGGGGAGTTGCTGAGCCCAGGAAAAGGGGCAGATGAAAAAGGCTTAAAGTGGGAAGAAATCCATTGGGGTGCAGATGTAGTGATTATTCAGTTACGGAGATCAGAGATGGAAAAATTGGTCCGGGTTCTTCCATTCCCCTGAGATGGCAGGCGGGGGAAGGCGTTTGTCCAGTACAGGCACTGTGGGCCTACACCACAGTACGGCCTCAGAAAACTGGGACACTGTTTATACATGAAGATGGAGTAGTTGCAACTGGGGTTCATCTGGGAGCTGTGTTGAAAAAGGGGTATCAGTGATAGGTGAGAACCTGGGGAGGTTTTCCCTCTCACTCATTCTGGATAGGTGCTGCATCTGAGGCAGCTGCTAAAGGGATGGATGAAGCAGGGATTAAGAAAACTGGGAGATGGACTTCTAACTGCTATAAAATATATGTGTGGAATATTAAATGAACTAATGTCTGTTTTATTTTACAGGCCACAGTAAACAATAGTCCCAGTAACAGTGTACAGTGTGGGGAAGGGTGGTAAAGGGGGGGTTTCTTGAACAAAAAGCTCATGTGTTGTTATTTGTATTTTAGGTCAGCCACAGCACCTGGAGGTATGGATCATAGGACACTCCTTCATTTGTTAGGCTGAAAGGCAAGCAATGGTAAAGGCAGGGGGCAAGCAGTGGTACCACAACCACAAGGAATTGCAGATACTCTGGAGGGACTAAGGGGAATGAAATGGGGTCAATTATTGCTGCTCCTGAAGAAGACACATTTAAGCAACTCAGAGCCACATTCACTGATAATTCATCTTGAGGGAAATGACCTAGGGACCTGACAATGGCTTGAAATATATTTTCAAATAGTGGAGGACATTAAAATCATTAAAGGATGGTGGCCGAGAGTCACCCTGGTCTGGTCTGAGATGGTGCCAAGAAGTGTCTGGTGAAATGCTAGAAATCATAAAAAATAGAAGAAGACAAGAGGTAGATGAACAAGACGGTAGATGGCCATTTTAAATGGTGTGGGGGGAGGGTTATACAGCATTAAAAAATATTGAAGAAAAAATTGCTTACCTGTACAGATCAGACAGGGTGCATTTATCAGAGACTGGCAATCATATCTACATGAATTGGGTATAGATATTGATGCATGGAAAGCAGATATGGGGTGGTGAGCCCAAAGGAAAGGGGGGAAGACTGCCTTCCAACACAAGCTGGAGGCAGTCTAGTGGAAAAATAAAGAAAAACAGGAAAGGAAAAACAGAAAAGGAGAGGGGAGGCAAGCCTTTGTGAACACCAAGCATGGGGAAGGAGAACTACTCTGGGAAGTACACAGAGGGTAGCTGCAAAGGAGGGCCACAGATGTACATCCTGACCCAGACTAAGGTGGAGAAGATATGCATAAAAAGAGACGGAGTGCATCCCGGTTGTACATCTGGGGGAAAATATTAAAATGGATTGATGTGGATGTTGGAAATGAAATAAAGATGTTTGAAATATGGAAATAGTAATGGGTGAAGATTGTTTGATGAAAGGAATATGCTGAAATGTAAATAATGGATAGCATCTGAAATTTGTGGAATAAATATTTACCAACGGAGCAACCAACTAAAACAAGGTGTGGTATCACTTCATTGGGCAAACATTAAAGATGCAATACTTGAAGCACCATCCCATTGTGTTAGTAAGAATAGGAAGTGCAAAAGAAGAAGGAAACCACTTTGGATCTCAAACACAGTAGCAGAAAGGGTCAGAGCCAAAAGGCTGGCCTTCAGAAAATATAAGGGAACGCAGCAGGATGAAGATAGGGAGGCATTCCAAACTTCCCTAAGGGAAGCAGGGAAGGTAGTGAGGCAGGCAAAGGCCCAAACCGAGGAAACACTAGCACAAACAGTAAAAGAAGGTGACAAGACTTTATATAGATACATTACTGAAAGGAGAAAGTCCAGAGAGGGTATTGCTAAGATCAAAGGGGATAAGGGGGCTTGTGAAGAGTAGGACCATGTAAAAGCATCTATCCTAAATAGATACTTCTGCTTAGTATTTACTGCGGAGAAGGTAGGGCAGGGCCCACAGCTCTGGACCATGGACACAGGGGGGAGGGAGGTGTGCACTAGTCTCTTCACAAAAGAAAGGGTCCTACAAGAGCTCGATAACCTCAGGGTGGACAAGGCAATGGGACCTGATGACATATATCCCAGGGTACTAAAGGAGCTAAGGGTGGAGCTAGCAGAGCCATTATCAGAACTGTTTAGTGAGTCTCTGAGCACAGGAGAAGTCACAGAAGACTGGAGAAGGGCTCATGTGATCCCACTCCACAAGAGTGGTAGCAGGGAGGAGGCAGGGAACTACAGACCAGTCAGTCTTACCTCAGTAGTGGGCAAGATTATGGAGACATTCCTTAAGGAAAGAATAGTGCAACACCTGGAATCCATAGGAGCACAAGATCCAAGACAGCATGGCTTTTCAAAAGGAAGGTCCTGTCAAACTAATCTCATAGATTTCTTTGACTGGGTAACCAGAGTGGTGGACCAAGAGGGAGCAGTTGATCTTGCCTCCCTTGACTTCAGCAAAGCTTTAGATACTGTTCCACATCGAAGATTGATTAATAAGCTGGATAGGCTCAGGTGGGTCAGATGTTGATCAACTGGATGGCAAACTGGTTGATGGGCAGAAAACAGAGTGGTGGTAAACGGTATACAGTCAGAAGAGATGCAAATCACAAGTGGGGTACCTCAGGGATCAGTCCTGGGGCCAGTCCCTTCAATATCTTCATCAGTGATATTGCAGATGGACTGGAGGGTAAGGTTTGTTCATTTGCAGATGACACCAAGATCTGCAACAGAGTAGATGTTCCAGATGGGGTGGGCAGAATGAGAAGAGATCGGATAAACTAGCAAAATGGTTTGAAGAGTGGCAACGGGGGTTTAATGCAAAGAAGTGCAAGATCATGCACATAGGGAAGAGAAACCCTGAAGCCACATATAGGCTGTGAGGGGAGTTGCTTGCAGTCACAAGGAAAGAAAGAGACTTGGGTGTCATAATCACTGATGAACTGAAATCATCCAAGCAGACCTCTAAAGCAGTAGGTAAGGCTAGAGGAATGTCGGGGTGTATTAGTAGGGGTATCACAAGTCAGAAGAGGGAGGTAATAATCCCTCTTTACAAGACACTGGTTAGGCCCCATCTGGAGTACTGTGTGCAGTACTGGAGGCCACACCTTCACAAGGGCATTAACCAAATTGAGGCAGTCCAGAGAAGGGCACCCAAAATGGTGCAGGGACTGCATCAGAAAATGTACGAGGACAGATTAACTGAACTCAATAGGTATACCCTAGAGCAAAGGAGGGAGAGAGGTGATATGAAAGAAACATTCAAACATCCTAAGGGCATTAACAAGGTGAAAAAGTCTAACATGTTTCAATATAAGAAAAATAGCAGGACAAGAGGACACAGCATGAGATTAGAGGGAGGCCGATTAAGGGGTAATGTGGGGAAGTTCTTTTTCACAGAAAGGGTGGTGAATGCATGGAACGTCCTGCCTCAGGAAGTGATGGATATGAATACAGTGCAGGGCTTCAAACAGGCATGGGATAGGCATAAGGGAGCAATACAGATGAGTATGAATAGATAGGCCATTGACAGAGCAAAGGCCTATGGCACATTCATAAGGTAGAAAAAGAAATGGGCAGACTTAATGGGCCTTGCGGTCCTTATCTGCTGTCAACTTCTGTGTTTCTATGTTTTTATGGTTTCTAGAACAAAGGAGGACTAGGCAGTTCTGCTTATTTATTGCTCACTCCTGCTAGGCTAAAAGTGACTTTTCAAGTAAATGAAACATTTTTACAGGACCCAGCTACTGCAAGAAGGTTTTTTGAGGAAAACATTACAATTCCTGAGGGCATTGGTTCTGAATTTGAGATGAGGAAGCAGGGTGATGGAATTTCAACCTGTTCATACAGCTGATTTTTACTGAAATGCAATCTCTTTCTGTTGTTGTTGTCTTAATTCATGATTAAATATTCAGTTATTGGAACTGGTGGGGGTCTATAATATTGGGGCATTTTGAGAATAGATTAACTAAAGTGTTGTTCTCACTGAGGGAAGTTTAAAGCTTGGAGCACAAGCATGATAAAGTAACTTGCAACTATTCAGAGCTCTACTATGGGAGGGCTTGGCCCAAGGTTCAATTTGGGGAATAGCTCCTCCCACAACCTCTATTCAAGCCCTCCACTAATGCACTTCCCTTACTTAGGGAGTGTTTTTTCCCCTCGAGCGTCCTGCGTGGCTTGTGTGGCTGTGTTTCCCTTTGCTTCCTGCTGCCACTCATCTCTCCTTTGCTCTTCTCCCATCTCCCTTCCCTCCCTATGTCCCATGCCTCCTGTTTGTGCACTGTTTTTTGTCTCCCTGGCCACTATGTCCACCTCCCTGCTCCTTTCCGGTCCTTCCTTGTTGTTGTGGGATTTCCCCATTCTCTTCATTGTTCCCTTTTTGGACTTTTCCTTTGTACCCCCTGGATGTTTACGGGTGTCCACACTTCTTTTTCCTTGTCCTATCCATCTTAGTTTTCACCTGAGCCATTCCTTTCCCATATACCCTCTTTGTCCTTCGCCTGCTGCACAGCCCTCCTCCGCTTTTACCCCATGTTTACCTTCACATTTCAGCTCTTCTGTTCACCTGCTCTTGGACCACGCAGCTCCCATACCTGTTCAGCTCCTTCCACATCTCATTATGGGACGTTCCTGTTTGGTGTCGTCAGACTCAGTGGATCTCCAGCTATGATCCCAACCTACGGTTC
This sequence comes from Neoceratodus forsteri, assembly GCA_016271365.2. NCBI lineage: Eukaryota > Metazoa > Chordata > Ceratodontiformes > Ceratodontidae > Neoceratodus > Neoceratodus forsteri. The sequence goes on from CM057452.1 coordinate 1,411,352,125, forward strand.
TCTATTGACTCTGTTGACTGCTGTAGCTCCTGGATCATGCACCAGTGATTCCCCCTGCATTACTTTGCACTGTAATTATTTTCTGACACTACCTACAGTTTCGTGGACCTGCTCATTCAGTCCTTCTGCAAATCCCATATTGTCCTTCCCTTATCTAGTGCTGTGTTCTCCCTTCAGTTTCCTTAGAAATCAGCAATCCTTCCTGCTACAGCCTAGCTACATCCCTAAGCCTTTTTCCCTTTTCCACACCTCTGGTTACCCAAGCCTCACTGCCTTCTTCATTACCTGTTTTCTACATAGAATCTAAAGGACCCTCCTGCAGCATCCACTGCCCCATCTGTAAGTACTCAGCCACGCTTGTTCATATTTCTCTGCTCAATTGTCCCTTACCAGTTTCCTACTACTCCACAAGCTCCTTCCTTTTCAAACTCTCCTGATTATTTCAGTTGTACTGCACACAGGACCAAGACCCTTCCTATTAATCGGGGTACATGACTGCTAGGGTTGGGGGGAGTGTTTCGGCCTACCTTCCTTTTCAGGGTGTACCTTGTTTCTGAGCTGGACTCTCTACAAGGAACCTAATCTGCCATGGCAACAGTTTCAGCTGTCATCGGATAAGCGGAACTGCATCCACAGCTATTGTTGCATACCATTGTTCTATATTGTGTTATATTCCCTTCCGACTAAGACACAGCCCAATACAAGGATTTGCCTTGAACCGAAGGTTCCATTCATAGTAGAAGTTGATTTGCCGGTTCGCCTGATCTTCAGGGGTATGAATCCCACTATGGCAGCATCCTGTCTGGCTGAACCTGGATTCCATATCACCACTCCCTCAAGACTCAGAGTTTTGTCCGTATGTTTTGCCATCTCAGTCCTCCTTTATTTCTTTTATTTTCACTCCAGGATACCCTACTCTGTTTCTACTGCTATCTGTGTATACCTTTTCACCATAATATATGTACATCATCTCACCCCTCAGTCACTCTACCAACCATTTCAACTGCTATCCACTCTTCCTTCATTCTATACCTACTTCACATCCTACATTTTCTCTCTTTGCAGCAGTTCTGTGTTTAGCCAGCCCATACCAGCAGTATTCCGGACTCCATCTCTAGCTCTCACCTTCTGGCGTGCTGAGCGAAGGTAGGCTTCCCCTGTCTACCGGGGATGGGATTCCATTGTGACCACTACATACTACTTACTGACTTGACATCCTCCATCCCTAACTCTGCTTGGCAGTATCGAGTGAAGGTTAGCTCGCCCCGACTACCAGCAATGGGAGTCATGTCCACAATCTACAAACAGTATCATGCTTTTTCTACCTCATACCAGTTACCGCTTCACTTCGGGAATGGAGCTCTTCTGCCCCACGTATTCTTATCATTCTAACCATGTCTGGCTGCCTCAAGTCATCATCTTCCATCTCTACCTTTCCTGATGGGTAACTAGGTGTACAATCTACTACTTCAACTTACATGTTTTCAGATGCTGCCCTGATCCTACTTCCATCCAGGAACATGACTTTACCTGACTTGCCTTCTCCATTTATGCCCCTGATGTGGATTGCCATTTCCATTTGGGAACAGACCTTCTCCACCATGTACTCTCATTGTCCTGCCTTCAGTAGCGCATCCAGTCAGGATTATCTGGCTTCGACCGTCCCACCTGGATGCATGTTCTTCCATTCCACTGCTTCACACATGTTCATTCTCCACCTGCTATCCGATGCCACAACCCTTCTGGAACCAGACCTCCTACTGCTAGCAGTCTCCAAGTCTCCTTGCCCACAGCATTTCTTCCAGCCTACCTTGCCTGGTCCTTAGCCTGAACTTGTGCTGCTTCCTCTACCTGATGCAGGTTGCCACTTCCCTTTGGGAATGGGGTCTTTCCGCTACTCCTGCCTTCCACCCCTTAGCTCTGCCTGACGACATCGACCATGGGTCTTCTCCCTGTCTATCAGGCTTGGTAGCATGTTAATGGATTTGCTCCTTATTGCATCCCCTGACCCATGATAAGTTACTGCTTCCCTTCTGATCCAGGATCTCGTCGGCTCATTTGCATTCAAACTGCCAGTTTGCCAATTCCCTCCAATCAAGACCCCTCTGGCTGAATGACTCACATCCTTCTGCTCCACTCACCATCTCGCAATTCTATGGGCCATCATAGTCTACCCCTCGGCCTCCAGTCCATCATGATTTGGTTCTTGCCAGCTGGTCCTGCATCTCTTTCAATCCAGTTCTCCTGCCTCTGGGACTTCCTTGCTGTTGATCACCCTTCCAGTTGATGGCTGAGTTTTCTTCTCCTCCAGATGTGGGACCTTCTCCTTCCTCGCTCCAACTCTTTTCATCCCTTCTCCAGTTAGTTGACTACATCGCTGGATGTGGGATTACTGTATCTCAACCTTGATAACCTGAGTACTGAGCTTCACTTTTTTCCTCCATGGATCGTCTTCTAGTGACTGCCACAGCTTTCCTGCATCCTGCTGCTTTTTGCTGGGGGCTGACCCAGTTCTGTTACTTCCTGCATGGTTTGTCATCCAGCTTCGCCTAGCTCATTGCCTTCCTTGGTTCGTTCTTCCAGTTCCTCAGGACTCGATCTGGAATTCCTTCCTGCTTGACTGGCTGCCTCTCCACTCTGCCTTGTGGGCTTGGGGCTTTGTGCTGTTTGCTGTGGCTCTTTTGGGCCTAGTACCTTCTCTCTGAACATACTCCCACCAGGTCAACTGCTCTTCCATATTATTCATTTCATACTCTTACTCTGGCCATTTTAACAGCACCCTTCCACTTCACATTGCATCACTCATTCATTACACTGGAGAAATACTACTGTCAGCAAACATCCCTTGGCTAACATACCTTGCAGACTCTTTCATCATCATGGAATTTTATATGTTGCCCAATCAGCTTCTCAAGATTATTCATGAAATCCCATTCACCTGGACCTAGGAAGATCTTCTCAGTCTCTAATAGATATACCCTCCGACACCTGTTCATTCCATTGCTGTGATTTCCCTGTCTACTTTGTCTCACTGGCTATCTTCCTACATGGAAATGACATAAATCCCTCTGCTATGCTCTGACCGTGTAATTAGTATCCCTTCTATGAATACCGGGGAATCACATGATAACCCATTCAACTATGAACATCATCTTTATTACTTTCTATAGCTCCTTCTACTACTAATATGTTGCCCATGTTACTCGACTCCTACTCCTCAACAGTCATTGCTTGTTTTAAGAATTTCACGGATGCCTTACAGAATATATTTATTGTGGGATCTCCACCGCCTAGCTGATTACTAACTCCATGCCATCCTAAGCATCGTTTTCACTCCTGGACATCACCATTCCTTATACAATCATCCATATCTTTTCCCTTAGTATCTTCGGCCAGCTTAACCACTCTTCCAGCGGACCTTTTAGCCTCTTCTTCTTGAATTACCTTCATTAATCTCTGCAGTAAAGATCATCACCGAGAACTGGCTCTCCTGAATTGTATCCGGGGAAACCATAACAGTCAAGAAAATTCAGCAACTCAGTCTTGCCTCCCTTTCTGTCTTAATCAGCTGTGGCACTAAGATCTTATGGCATTATGCACTCATCGATCTCATTACCAAGTCAGCCTACAGATGCCTCCAAGCTTCTCTCAAGTACTTCGGCATCAGGATTACCTGTAAACTTAACCAACCTATGCCACCACAGTGCATCTCCAAGACAATCACACCACAGACATACCCGGACTTACTTCAGGCATCGTATCAGCAGAGTATTTACATATAAAGTCACAAACATCATGACCAAAGAAGCCATCCATTCCTTCTACTGAATTTTCAGACATTCCCTATATACATTAGGTCATCATCTGGACCGCTCCACAAATCTTCTTCTGTTTGTTTACTAATCACTTATGGCATTACTTTCATCAGTCACTCAAACTTTCTTCTACTCATTTTACTCTGGGATGCTTACTTAATGACTTATCTCTCATTAATTGATTCTTTACCTCCAGACTACCTTGAACATTAAATCTTACATGAATTGGATCAGTCACCAATAACTTTACAAATCATTGCAAATCCCATGGTGTATTGTCTTGCTTTATATTGATTTTTTGCTCTCCAGACTCATTACACCCCCACAATCCTTTTGTACATGCATCTTTAGTCATCTCGGAAGTATTGACTAAATTAGCCCTTTTTCAACTTAATCTGCTCCACACATAGGATTCTACCATCCCTATGGAAAAGAAGTACCCTTCATCCTCAGGATCATCATTCAGTCTGCATCATCCTTGGATTGCAAATGAACCATCATCTCCAGGGCACTCAGACTCTCTTCTACTCATTTCTACTTCATTGATGCTTCCTTAGTGACTCCTCATTCATTGCTGAATTCCTTGCCTCCAGACCATACCTTGACATTCAGACCTTTCACACGTTAGATCATTCATCACTGACTTCTTGAACCATAGTATTTTCATAATTTCCCATCTAGTAACTTATTGATCAAGTCGTGCTCCATTTACTCATTACACCCTTGCAATTCTGTGGGACAAGCATCATTCACCATCTTGGAAACTTGGACTTCCTTCACCCTCTTTCATCTGGATTTGCTTCACACTTCAGATTCTATCGCTCCTTTCATAGGTCAATCTGCATCATCCATTGATCGAGCATGGATCATCGTCTCTCCAAGCAGCCCAATAACCTCAGATTAGCTATGGTTACGAGAACCTAGATCCTTCTCCATTTAGTATGCCCAGAGGATGGCCAGACCTCCGGCCATGGGTCCTCAGAGGTTTCCTCCACCTGGGGGGGTTCCTCTCCTGAGTGCCAGGGGGTCATACTCTCTGTGAATTGGATACGGTATCTTTTTTGGCCTTCTATTCCCTACAAATTAGTACCTACATACCTACTACTCAAGGGTGGGAATAGAGTAGAGCCACAAAAAGTACTACAAGTTACACAAGCACTATAGACCCCATCTCTCCCCACTGGTATTTCACAAACATTGAATGGGAGGGCTTGGCCCGAGGTTCAGTATGGGGAATAGCTCCTCCCATGACCTCTATTTAAGCCCTCCACTAACGCACCTCCCTTGCTTAGGGAGTGTTTTCTGTATACCACCATCCCCCCCTCCTTCTCCAGTGCTCTTCTCACCCTTGTTCCTGGGCCTTCTATTCCCTATAAATTACTACCTACATACCTACTACTCAAGGGTGGGAATAGAAAAAAGCCACAAAAAGTACTACAAGTTACAGACACACTATATACCCTAGCTTTCCCCATTGCTATTCCACAAACATTGAACTGTTATACCTAATGGGCCTATTTTCCTATTAACCCGGTTAAACATTTAGAAAAATCCTTTTTTTGTGCTGTATTTGATAAAGTTTCAGCATTTTATATAAAATTATAACTTCTAGCCAGCTCAGAGGCATAGAGGACTGAGGTCAAGTCAAACTTTATTTATACAGCACCTAATCCCTGGAGCTCTAGGAGCTTTACAACAAGGCAACAATGGGAATATACAATTAAACAGAATCAGAATTATTTAGGCAATAAATAATACCAAAATTCCACCCATAAATATTAAAACTGATCATAAAACAATTAAAATCAGTGGACATCAAACAACAGATTAAAAATATGCATTTTCAGGCCACGGTTGAATGCATCCACAGTGGATGTCTCCCTCAGAACTCTTGGCAAAGAGTTCCATGAGACAGGTATAGCTACTCCAAAGGCATGGTCCCCAGATATCTTTAGCCACACCCTTGGGACCATCAGGAGGCCCTCTGTGGATGACGGGAGTGAGTGCAAGGGGCAGGTAGGTGTTAGGAGGTCAGTCAGGAAGCCTTATAGGGCCATATAGGTGAGCAAGCCCACCTTGAAGGCAATCCTCCAACTGACTCACAGCCAGTGCAGGTCACACAAAATCAGGGTTATATGAGCAAACCTCGGAAGGCCCATCAATAACCTGGCTGCAGTGTTCTTGACCAGCTGCAGCTGGTGGGGGTTACATCTGCTGACCCCAAAGTAAGGAGCATTACAGTAATTGAGCCTAGACATTATGAAGGCATGCACCAATGATGGTAGATCCTCCAACAAGATTAAGGGTTTAATCTGGGTGGCATTTTGTAAGTGGTAGAAATGACTCCGGATGACAGCACACACCTGAAGTTCTAGTGTCAAGCCATCATCGAAAATGATGCCCAGATTGTGCACCTTAGTGGCCACCTCTAAAGTGGTGGTAACCAGAGACAACCCTGTTACTGCTGCTGAGGCAGTCACATCCCACCGATGACCTGGTTCAGTCATCAGTACCTCCATCTTGTCCTGGTTGAGCCTCAGCCAGTTAGAAGACATCCAAGTCTGAATATTGGATAGGCAATTGTTTAGCACCTCCACAACATCTGATGTTCCAGGGGCAAAGGACATATAAAGCTGGATATCATCTGCATAGCAGTGAAAACCCAGACTCTAGTGCCTAATGATATCCCCTAGGAGTAGCATGTATACCATAAGCAACATGGGCGACAGGATCAATCCTTGAGGCACTCCATAGGTCAAGGGCTTTGGGCAGGAGGAAAAATGTTACATCACTATCCATTGCTTCCTGCCTGCTAAAAAGAACTCAAACCAGCTGATGACCATGCTGGTGAGTACACATCGCTCTCTCAGGTGACCCAGCAGCACAACGTGGTCTACTGTATCAAACACTGAGGAGAGATTCAGATGAAATGAGAATTGACCACTCTCCTCTATCTCTTGACCTAAGGAGATCATTCTGCATCTGAACTAAAGCTGTTGCAGTGCTATGCTTTCTCCTAAATCCAGACTGAAGTGGCTTATAGATGTCAAAGGCCGTCAGGTGGGCCTCGAGCTGCAGTGCCATCATTTTCTCCAGTACCTTCCCCAAGAATGGAAGATTGGAGACAGGCCTGTAATTCCCCAATATGTCAGGGCCAAGTGATGGTTTCTTCAGAAGGGGCCACAGCAATACCTCCTTTGAGGCATCATGAAAAAGTCCCCCTGACAGTGAACACCTGACAATCTTGATGAACACTGGACCAATGGACTCCACACATCCCACTAGCAGACGTGTTGGGCCTAGGTCCTGTTCACAAAAAATATGCAGCAGCTTCCAAATCACCTCGACATCTTCAGACACCCCCACTAGCTGAAACTCATCCCAGACTGACTGAGTGCCTCTGTCACCACCAGGCACAATACTGGTGGACAGTTCCTACTCCACTGGTGAGATCCCAGACCCAATGGAAAACACCCTGTCAGAAAAGAACAGGGCAAACTCTTCACATTGCGCAACTGAAGTTGCTCTTTACAGCTGCAGGCAGGTTGGATGAAGAAGCCTGTCTACAGTCCAAAAGAGCAAAGCTGGTTTGTTTCTTCCTGCAGCAATCTCCCTGAACAGGGAGTCTGTTTTCTTATGGTTGATTGTCCTTTGATAGACCCCATAATGAATTCTTAAAGCCAGTTTGTCATCCACAGCCATGGTTCTCCTCCAGCAATGCTCCAACTTCTAACCCCTGGTCTTAATCTCCTTGAGAGCCCCATCAAACCAAGGGGGTCTCAAGTGAGAAGACCTGGGTCATATACGGATCAGTGCAAACATACCAAATGCCTTGGCAACAGTGGTATTATATGCTGTCACCACCTCTTTCAACTCTGTTGCACATGCAGCACTCACACCAGATAAGTTCGTCACTGCCATCAGTTCCTCTGGGGGTCAATCCTCTTAAAGGGCAGAAACAGACCATCTCAATAGGGGAGGGACTAAAGGGGGGGCCCAGAACAAGAATTTCACTGTGCAGTGATCAGTGATCTCAAGCCCCAGTGAAAATACTAAGTCCAAGGTGTTGCATCTTACCTCCTTCCACACTGGTGACCCATGTTCGGTGATGTGCATGGGTCACTGGGGGTTGGCGATGGGTGATAGGGCTGGATGAGACTCTAGCAGCAACCAGGCAGCTGTCTACTAGGTACTATACTTGGTATATCAAACAAGTAGAAGGCCATAAGCCCATATGACATGCCTCCCCAAAGGGGCGTATAAGTCCCTAACTCATACCTAACAGATATGTATCCAGGTTTTTCTTGAACATCTCAAAGGTTTCAGATTTTACAGTATCACTTGGTAGTCTATTCTATAGGGAGATTATTCTTTGTGTATAGAAATATCTCCTATGATTACCTCTTGAATACGTCAATATCAGTTTGTTTATCATGACTCCTTAGGTCAAAGCTTTTACATGCTGGTACTAAATCCAGGCTTGTTATCATTTCTGCATCATTAAAAATTCTATGGATAAGAAGCTCTCCTCTCCCAGATTGGGATGTTGGCTGTCCCAACCTTAGACTGTCATTGTATGGAGGCATGGAGGTGGTGCTGGTGTCAAAGGGGGGCTAGGCACTAGCCCAGGAGTGGGAGGATAGAAGCCATGTTGAGCCAAGGCATGCGTGCTTCCAAGTGCATGCCTGACCTTGTCTGGGGCTCAGGGGAGAAAATTAGTGGAATAAAACTGGGGGTTTGGGCGCTGGCACCGACTGCTCACATGGGAGCTCAGAGGACCAAGGAATTGGAGACTCAGGACAACCGTGGTGTCGAAAGGGATGGGCTAATACAGCTGCCCAGCCAGCCAAAGGAGCATAAAGGAAATTATAGAAACAAGTATAACTTCTGAGAGTGTTATATGCTTAATGAAATTGCAAATGTGATTTTGTATGTCTAAATAATAATATAGTAAAAAAAAACAATACTTGCATTGAACTCGTGGTAGCATAATAGGCATTCAATACAAATTGATAAGGCAGGGCTATTTGATTCTGAATCATAGTTCACAGGTAGTAGACTTCTACAGATTCTCATAGGAGGGTCTGACACAGCTCTTTCTTTTTAAGCCCAACTCAAACAGTCACAATTTTTTTGTCTTATGGGTCCAGAGACATGGATTGACACAGAGTTCACACTTGCTACATCTATAATGAAATCTGGACAGTAAGACACAACATGCATTTTACACATATACTGTAGCTGTTATAGAGAGGGTTATGCCTTCAGCATTTACCAGCAGGAGGACTTTCTTAAGACCTAGTCCTTTACACTGGTGCTTGGTAAGCAGGACACCATGGTGCTGTCCTCAGTCCTTACCAACCAGGGGACATTGTTAGGATACAAGTTATGTACTCAGTGTGCTCTTTAGAGGGAGGGTCCCCTTAGCCCTTTATTCAGTTTACCTGTGTAGTTTGTAGGAATGAACAGTAAGTTTATTTGGAAAGGACTTGCAGTCATTGACAAACACATGTTTTCCCTGGTACATGGAGTGGAGAGGGGCAATGCTTGTTGACATTCTCTCCCTCAATGGTCTGATGCAGTGTGAATGTTTAGAGCTGGTGGGAGTCTTGTTCCTAAATGACTTGTCGAATTATGATCTTGAGGCATAGTAGATGACATAGGATTCTGCATGTTGTCTTTCTCCTGAGGTCCCATAACTTTGAGCTGCTGCAAAAAGACTTGTTACTGTAACTGATGGGGATGATGGTATCAGATGTTGAAAATGCCAGCTGGTGGTATTAGATATTAAGCAACACCACATCTCTTGATGGCATTAGATGTTGAAAAACCATCTTAATGGTATTGTTGTTCTGACATGCCACATCTCTTGATGGCATGAGATGTTCAGAATACCATACTCTGTCTTGAGAAATGGTCATGTTTTATACAATACATTTCACAAGGCAAAAAGTTTTGATCTCACATCATCAGACATTAAGACAGCTTTAGTAAGTTGAATTTTGTGTACACTTCAGCTAGAAACATTTGTTAACCATGTTTTCACGTAAGTATTTCAAGAACCTCCACTGAACAAAATTGATGACACAGCTTAACTAGATGCTGTTCCAAAAAACAGAATTACATTTGTAATTCCAGTTCCAACCTTTACAGAAATATAGGTGTACTGTATACATGCACAATGCATGCCACATGCTTAATTTTGTAATGTTTGCATGTAGTTTGCGTATACAAAATGATCCTAAGCGAACCAGGTCTAAAAAGAAAATCAGGCTTGCATGCGGCAAGCTTGACGTGCACAGCAGGAAAGTTGGTGTGAACATCTAAAAACGACATCAGAGTCACATGTTGCACACTTGACGTGTGCAGCAGTTAAGCTGGTGCAAATCTCATCTAAAAAAACACATCAATTTATTTTTCTTATACTACTGCTAGCAATTAGAGTCATTAAAATACATTTTTATTTGAATTCCCATCTTATCTCACTTATTGTGTGGTCAGTCTATCACTATTCATCAGTCTTTGCCCCCTCCCTCTTCTACTGATTGATACTGTTTTTTCCCAATTGCAGCTTATACTCTTTGCCCCCTAAAGGGTTTTTTCCCCAACTGTGCCAAAGTTGCTCTACATCTCTACTCTCTACTACTCCTGGACACTTTTCCTTTACTGCACATCTGCTATGGGTACCTACACTCCATTACTAAGTCTGCTCTCCTTCACCCTCTTGGTACAGACCTCACACCGACCGAAGCACCTTTCCTTCACACTAGGCACCTCATCCTCAGACTACCCCACAGTGACTTGGTCCTCCTCCACCCTCGACACACCCGTGACTCCCCAACACCCCCACCCTGCCAACACCCCACTCCCTCCACCCTCCAAGTCCCGACCTAGACCCAGCTCTTCCCTGCCATTCCCACCCATCGCACTTTATCTACCCCATGCACCCTGATTGCAAAGTCCTCAGCTGGGTGTCGACCCAAGGGTCTCCATCACCACCGGCCACTAACCAGAATAATTACACTGATATTATTATTATTTATTTATTTGGTTAGTTTTTGTTGACTGGGTAAGTGCACTAGACAAATCCTGCCTATTTTCAGGCATGACCCGGGGGATGGGATACAGATGATTGGCAACTGACCATGAACCAGATTAAGCTGTTGCTGGTATTTTTAGAGAATGAGGAAAACTTGGCCAGGACACCGAGGAAATTCCCCTATTCTTTTCGATAAGTGTCATGGTATCTTTAACATCCACCTGAACTACCACCTGTCCAGGCAGAAAGGGACCTCGGTTTGACGTCTCATCCGAAAGACAGCACCTCAGAAGTGCAGCACCCTTCTCATGCTTCACTACAGTGTCAGTACTGGGATATTAACCCAAGTGCCAGATGTGGCAACTGAATCCACAGCCCTCTGATCTCCCAGCCTCAGAGGAGAGTGTGCTACCTACTGAGCCAATGACACTTAAAATGTTCTGGAAATGTACACCCAAACCCAGGACCTATGGCTTCCAGCCCTTCTAAACCCTGTACTGCAACTAGCCTCCGCTTTGTATCCTTAAACAGTTGCAGCCTCTTAAAGAAATCTGCTGACCTCCAGTGCTGGGTCGTTCAACATCAACCTGACACAATTGCACTGGTAGAAACTTGGCTCTCCAAATCCACCCCTGACTCCGCTATCACCCTCCCTGTATATACCATCTACAGGGAAGACCGAGTAGGCAAATGCGGTGGTGGTTGTGTACTACTCTTATGGGACTCCCTTATAGGTCAGGCACTCCCAGCTCCTAAACTTGATTATGAAGCCCAAGCCCTCACCTTAAAAATCACACCTGACCCCTCCCAAGGCCCACTCTTCCTCATGGTCTCCTATGTACCCCCGAGGAATAAAAACAAAGCAGTCCAGTTCCTCATTGACTACCTCACATCACTCCCTCACAAAGTGGAGCAAGTCATCCTAGGTGATCTCAATGTTAACTGGTTTGCCTCCAGTGCCTCCCATATAAGGGACTCCTTTGCTGCCCTGGATATGTCCCAGTTAGTCCAGTTAGTCACCCAGCCCACCAGATTCAACCACTCTACTGGCACCAGCACTCTCCTAGATGTTGTTATATATAACCGCCCCTACAAAATCCAGGATGCCACTGTCCTCCCTGACTCTCTTAGCGATCGCTCCCCAGTCCTCTGTCTCTGGTCATCCACCACTCTGAAGCCAGTGTCCTAGGCAACTGTACGCCACTGTTAGTACCCCGCCGGCCTCAGAAAATTAAAACAATACCTAGCCCAGCTAGACTGGTCCCCTATCCAGTGTGCCCCTGACATTGACTCAGCTCTTGACCACTTCACAAATGCCTTCTATAAGGCTTGTGACCTTTTCACCCCCCTCACCAGGATCCGCTCCAAAAAATGCAATGCCCCATGGATCACCCCACCCCTCCTCCAGAGGCTCAAAAACAGAGATAATCTCTGGCACATTGCTGTAGAATTAGGAAAGGTGTCTGATAGACAGGCCTGCTTAGCAGAATGCAATAAGTGCACTTGGGCCATTAGGCGGGCCTAGGCAGAGCACTACCAGACCACCCTCGCTTCCACTTGGGGTTCAGTCCGGACCTTCTGGGATAATATGAAAGAGCTAAATAGGAAGTCCCGCTCCCCCCCACCATCTCAGCTCTCCATAAATGGCACCCCCACCACAGATCTACTCCTTATAGCCGATTGCCTTAACACTGCCTTCTCTGACCTAAGCTCGGTCCACCCCAGAAGCTTCTTTGACCCAATCCCAACCTCTCTCCCTCCGGTCCTGCATTGCCCACCATTCTACCTTTGCATCCTATCCCCCCAAGAAGCCAAGCCGCACCTGCTAAAAGTCTTAAGCAGCAATAACCCCAGCAGTGACCCCCTCGACTCCAGGATCCTCCGTATGGTCTTGGACGAAGTCCTAGTCCCCCTGACTGACCTTCTAAACCAGTCTTTATGCCTGGGTCAGTTCCCAAGTGCTTGGAAAACTGCTGAAATCACACTCATGCATAGGAGTGGGGACCGGTCCACTCCCAACAATTACCGGCCAATCTCTATCCTCCCCCCCACTCTCTAAAGCCCTTGAAAAAGTGATGTTGATCCAGTTCTCTGAATACCTAACCAAGTACGACATTGTGTGCCCAGAGCAACATGGTTTCCACCCAGGACACAGTACAACCACGGCTCTCCTGGAATTCTCCCAACACGTGCATGCTGCTCTTGGCTCTGGCAGTCTTGCAGGAGCAGTGTTCATTGACCTCTCCAAGGCCTTTGACACTGTCTGCCATCCCCTTCTACTCGACTCTCTCTGCCAACTTGGCTTCTCTGATGGTCCCATTTCCTGGTTATCTAGCTACCGCTCTGCTAGATCCCAGCATGTCAAGATCAGCGGCTCCCCTCTCCAGCACTCTTCTCATTCATTCCGGGGTCCCTCTGGGTTCCATCCTGGGTCCAATACCTTTTAGTCTCTACCTCAACACCCTCCCCAGCTCATGTACCAGTAAAATGCTCCTCTATGCCGATGATGCAGTCCTCGTTGCCTCACATCCCAATCCCACCTCCCTCCAATTATCCCTCCAGCAAGCTTACAACCAAGCCAAAAGGTGGTTTGGTGACCGCAGACTGGTCATTAACCTAAAGAAAACCAAATCAATGCTCTTCTTCCACCACCAAAATAAAGCTAAAAATACCCCCCCTCTTGATTATCCCCAGCACTCTGCACCCGCTAGAACAAGTGGCCACATACAAGTACCTAGGCATCACGTTCGATACTGCCCTCTCCTTCCACACCCACATTAATGCCCTGTCAGCCACCATTAACTCTCGGATTGGCCTGCTATACCAGCACAGGGACTGCCTGCCTCAGGTTGCCCTTAGGCTGGCCATCACCTCGTCTGTCTTGTCCCTCGTGGACTATGGCTTGCCCATCTATGCCACAGCTGACAACACTGCCCTCTCCAAAATCTAACTCTCCATCAATAAGGCCTGTAGGCTCCTGACTGGTGCCCCCAGCCACAATCACACCTGCCTTCTCTATACTACCACCAATCTGCTCAACTTTGAGGAGCTACTGCTCTACCAGACCTGCGTTCTCGCTGAGAAATCACTGCTAGGACTCTCCCACCCAGGGGTCTCCACCTCCCTACAGCAGTCATCATCGTCCGTCACCACCCATAGCCCTGTTAAGGCCACTTTCAAGGTGCCAGAAACCAAGACCTCTCTTGCCCAGAGATCCTTCCTCTACCGAACCCCCACCTGGTTCAACTACCTCCCTAGCTGCATCTCCAACTTGCCAGACATTGGCTCCTTCAAAATAGCCCTTCAGAACCATATCTTTAATACCCGCAGTTGTAGGTGCAACTAACCCCCTGTTGTAACCTGTGGTACCCACCCACCTTGACCCCTGGCTCGACAACGTCCACTGGACAGTCTCTCCTTCCCCTAGACCCACTCCTTCCCTACTAGGTCCAAACAGGGATGTAACCCGCTGTCTTCTCTGAGGATCTACTATATCCATGAGTGTAACTCACAATTTTGTAACACTATGCAACCTAAGTAACATACAAACTACTACATTATGTAACCTAAGTGTATCTATGTTAAATGTTCCTTTTACTGCACCTGTAATGTTGTCCCCTGTTTTAATCTGCACTGTAATATCTGTCTTCATGTCTGCCCCCCCTGCGACGAGGTGCTTTTGTAAATGAGTCTCTGACTCAAAGGTTGTAAACCTGATTTTTAATGAATAAATGAATAAATAAAATTAGGTAAACTCATTAATTCTGATCCTTTCACAAGCTGTTTAATGGCTTTTGATTTTTTTCATTAAATCACCATTAATTTGTAAAGTATTGTTTGCTTACTACATTAAATGCCTAGGATATTACCAGTCAACATCCCCCATTCCAGATGTATGAAGAGGGGCTCTGGGTTGTGAAGCTAATCCTTTTTGTTTTGGACCATGCAAATCCCTTATGCATGTTTTGTGCTACAAATGTGTTTCTCCATGACAGTTTCATCTGACTTACTTTCCCTTTGTCATTCTGTATTGAGCATATACACTTTGGCCATGTTCAGCACTCTTTGTGCTGAGTAGGGTCTTGGAAGCATGCACCATACCTCACATTTTGTCACTGAAATGAGGGACACAGACACTCAAAATGAGGAACAATGAGGGATACTAAGCCACATGATGATCAGGACACATCATGAAACATGGATATGCAGTACCTCAGAACACAGAGGAACTCATTGCATTAACACCCGAGAATGAATTTCTACCATTAAGCAGGGATGTCATTTAGGTAGGGCAGAAGGAGGAGTCCCTCACCCCCCATATTTGTGCCTAGGTTGTTCTTATGGTGTGGCAATAATGGCATTAAATTTGGATTTAATCATTTGCACAATAAGTGCCCACCTAGCCTCTGTGTGCTCACGCTACAGATACGCTCCAGACTCAACTGTGTCTGTATTATGTTGTTCACTCTCTCCATCTATTAGTGGAAGCACAATCACAAGTGATGTGGATAAGCTCCAGCCAAGAAAGAGTGCATGAGTCTTGCAAGTGTGACACTGTCTTTCCTGCCACATAGTACACAGACTGCACACTACAGCTTGGAGGAGTTAGTGAGCACTGAACTCTCAATAGCAGTGTAATGGCAGCATATTTTGTTGGTCTGCTCTTAGTGAGTCTTTGTCTCCCCTGGTTGCTGAAGGGGCAGAAAGTGATCTAGAAGCTAATTCAAAAATAGGCTACCTACTTACTCTACTCATCTCACCTTGCAAAAAAAAAAAAAACAGCACAGGCCCCAATGGCAGCTAACTAAGCTTAGCAGCAGTTGTGATAATGATGTGGGTGGCCTTTCTAGGCCTTCATAAATACAGTGCAGCAGCAGCCACAGCAGCAACCAAGCAAAAAGCAAGCAACCCGGGTTGGGTGGGTTCGGTTAGTGAGGTGACTTGGTCATGGACCACATTGGGGAACAGTGATGTGGGTTCTAGCATCCAGTTTCTGACAGAAAAAGAGAGGGGTAGTGGACTGAAAACAGGGTTGGTGGCACACTGTGCTAGGCTGCAGGTTTTGGCCATATGGCTGGGTAAGTAAAAGTAAATAATGTTCTTACAGGGGGATTGGGGAAGGAGGAAGGACTGAAATATTCATGTGTTTTTCATGTTTCTTTACCTTTGGGCAGCTTTATGACCCATAGGGAATGGGTACTGAATGAAATGGAGTCAGGGAGAAAAATCAAGTTTTTTTGGGGGGGGGGGGGCTGGCAGAACTTCAACCAGGAAAAAAAAATGGTTAGTAACTCGGTGGGTTGAAGCCCAAATCCAATGCACTGCTCTGGGGTGTATACAGATAAATCTTACACATTTGAATTTTTCCTGATTTGCATGTCACTTTTTAGTCAAAATGAATAAGTTGTACCTTTTAGAAATGTTACAGACATTCTAGAGCTGTCCCTTGCATTCATGGACAGCTGAGCAGTATGCTATGCACAGACTATTGAAACCCCACTATAGTCAGTCTTATGAACCCCCCCAAAGTGAAGCTGACCTCCACATCTCCACGCTCAGGCACATTATGACAAAGGGCAAAGGAGACTGCAGGGGTGTGCACCATTAAAATGAATGGGGGCATTTTTTATTACCTATTTTATACATTATTGATGGAGAGTTGGAGATTAATGAAGGTCACCACTTGACTAACAAAGGCTTTGTTAGCAGAACAGTGGCCTTCCTTCTTCTCCTATTCACCATCATAACATATAAAATAGTAGTGAAAAATAAGTCCATTCATTTCAAGGGGGTACACCCAAGCACTCTGACCCATGGACATCATCTCTTAAAGACTCCTACCTCTGGCTTCCTAGTACTCAAGGAAGATACTTTTTAATTGTATATATTCTTGGTGGGTTGTCTGTAGCAGCATGGTTGTACTGCTACAGTGTGTGTGCAAGGGGGGGGGACTGGTCATGTGGGTGTGTGTCAAGTTGTTGCTACCTTTGTGTTTGCACCTTAAAGTCTGTTTGTGTGGAAGCAATCAAAACTATGGAGAGAAAATAGTAGGAGCACAGGTCAGACAGAAGTAATTAAGTGGTTTTGTGGTATGTTTGTGTATTGAGGTTGGGAAAAAACCACATGTGTTTCCATTGGTATGTGTGCAACAGTTCAACTGCAAAACTGAGATGAGTAACAGAAGGAAACTGAAAAGCATAAAAGTGGCTAGAAGCATACTGCATGCACGCAGATGTTGTCAGATACAGTATGTATTGAAGTACAAGTGAGCCATATGTGTGCAGACAATATGACTTAGTGGTTAAAGGCGTTGAACTGCAAAAGAGGAGACTTGGAGGCATGAAGCCCTGGGTTTGAATCTCATCAACCCCCACTTGTGTATGGTGTGATCCTGAGCAAGTCACTTAAACAGTGACCACTTGCTTTTTGCACACATGCCACATGCATGCAGTCTTTCCCAATTTAACATAACAATCATGGTTTCCACACTTGCTTGCTGCACGCATACCATATGCTGCAGTCGGTTCCAGTTTAACATTTAAATCATACTTGCAGCATGCATATCACTTGGGTAGTTTTATGTGTGAAGCATAAAAACATTTCATACAATTATTTCTGTGAGGGAAGCCTTTGTGGCCAAAACAACAACCTGATATATCAAAATGCCCATCAGACATGCTGGTAAGTGAATCAGGTGGATCAAAATGCTTACCATTGTATGGGTCATTATCAGAGCATAAAGATCAGCTCTTCGTTGTGAGATTAAAAATGATTCTCTTAAAGAGGTACACATAAAATGCCAGGAAAAAAGTGAAACAATAAATAATGTGCAAACATGCACAGACAACAAATTAATTCAGAAATGAATACAATGATTGATATGTAAAAAGCTGATCCACCTGATTTACTTGCTGGCATGTCAGTTACTGTGTTTTTTTAGAACAGCATCTACTTATGCCATGTTGTTTCTGGATATTTCATCAGGTCCAGACAGTGACATGGAGGAACTGTTGGTAGAAATAATCCAGGCAATAGACATTTTTTAGGGCAGGTTTCAGAGTTCCTGGATGACCTGCAAGACAGAATTGGAGGAGGAAAACAAGGAGGGGGGTGGGGGAATAGAAAGAGGGATAAGATCAAGAGGTGGAAGAGGAGGGTAGCACTTGAGAGGAAGACAGAACTGGGGATAAGTCTGGAGGTCTCCAAGAATGAAGAACCCAAACTGGATGTTTTAAATTTGACCCCAACTGAACTGACTGAACCTCAAACAAAAGTGCTGCAAAAAGGACTGATCTTTGTTCCAACCAGTCAGGTCAATGCATTTCAAGTGGAAGTTGATCTATTCAATTTTTTTGCCACCTAGTTCACCAACAATATGAGTGAGCTCCCCATGCCGAGGAGGTGCCCAGTACCCCTCGGCAGCATGTCCCCCCCCACAATGTTTGTGTGCCGACGGGGGCCCCAATCCCCCTCAGCTTCAGTGCCCATAACAATACATTCATGTTGCCAATGGGGGAGCCCACTCCCCATCGGCATTATGTCCCCCCTTCACAAAGTTTAATTTGCCGATGGGGGATCCCACTCTCTGTCGGCATAATTCCCACCCCAAACACCCAGTGCAGTTGTGGTGAGAGGGTGACCAATCCCTCTTGGCTCTTGCGCCCCACCTTTTGTTCTGATGGGGGTGCCCAATCCCCTGTTGGCTAGTGCTACCCCCCCAAACAAAACATTGTGTTGGCATGCTGGGACCCCACCCCAGCATGCTAAATGGTCCTGTAAAAAATAGTCTTGCGATATTTTTTTTCTGAAGTAAGCTGTTAAAGATGAAAACAGTCCCTAGCCATCACCCTGCCCCCTCCCACAACCTGCGCCCATGCTCTGTGCACCCTGCCACCCCACACACCCTCACCCCATACTTACCTGTGGAGTCTGATGCGATGATCTTTGGTGGACTGGAAACACGCCTGCACTCTTCAAAGCCAACCACGAACTGAGGAAATGCTGGTAAGCTGTATGGCATAAATAGGGTTTTTTCAGCTTTGATGCATATCTCAGGCATTTTTTGAAATTCTGGCACCAAATTTTCAACATAGGGTTTTTGGGACCCCTCCTCATGAATTCAGGCACTGTCATGGAGTTATTCTACCCTGAAAGGTGATTTTGCTGTCACTGCACTGAATCACCTTTTGGGTCCTATTAATGAAATGACAGTATCAGTGTTCATGAGGTAAGTTCTTAAAAAGGCTATGTTCCAAATTTGGTGTAAAAAAATGCAAGAAATGACTGTTTTACAAGCATGAGTTGCGCAGTTGCTACGCACACTTACAACTTCACAAATTTGCAATCTTTTCACTCCAGATTTTCAACTTTGCCATTTTCCTACACCTCCTTTTGAACAGTACAGCTGCCATTTTCCACATCCTGGCTGAAATGTGTTTTCGCACTTCCGGTGCAGAATAGCGCGGTTGCTGTGGTAAATCAGTGTTTGGGACAAATTATGAAAATCACAGTGACACTGTTCATTAGCAGAGGTCCTAAAATGCCTATGTTGAAAATTTGGTGATGAAAGTCCATAAAATTACTGTGTTATGAGGTGTGTTGCGCAGTTTCCAAGACGCTCGTAACTTCACCAATTTGCAATATTTTCACTCCAGATTTTCAACATTGCCATTGTTCCACACCTCCTATGAAGAGTACAGCTGTCATTTTTCACATCCTGGCCAAAATGTGTTTTCACACTTCTGGTACAGAATAGCCCAGGTGATGTGGGAAATCAGTGTTCAGGATGCATTATGAAAATCACAGTGACACTGTTCAGGAGCAGAGGTGCTAAAATGCCTATGTTGAAAATTTTATGATGAAATTCCATAAAATGACTGTGTTATAAGCGTGTGTTGTGCAGTTTCCATGCACCTTTGTAACTTAGCAAATTAGTAATATTTTCACGCCAGATTTTCAACACTGGCAATTTTTCACACCTTCTTATGAACAGTACAGCTTTCAATTTTCACATCCTGTCCAAAATGCGTTTTCACATTTTCGGTGCAGAATACCACAGTCACTTTCAGAAATCAGTGTTTGGGACATATTAGGATTGAACGAGTGAGAAAGTGGGATCGACTGAGCTCAAATGAGCTCTGTCGGGACTGCTGCGGATTTCTTTCTGGGAAGACACAGGCACCAACACAAGCAGGAGCCCAGTACAAAAGAGCAGCCTGCAGCGCTGGGAGAAAAAGAACGAATGGGTGAGAGAGGTGAACTGAGCAAGCTCAATGGAGCAAAGCAATCAACATTCGGCATTGAAAAATGCTTGTTTTTTATTTATAGTCTCTCTGAATTCAGGTATGACTTTCTATCTCTGTCTGTTACAAGGATTGTCTTTTTCTTTTTGAGTAGGATTTGGATATTCTGACAACTTCTCTATTGTTATTATAATGTTCTACAGGCACCTTAATCTTTCAGAGTTGCATGACTTGCAAGCTGTACCACTGAAATCCTACAGGATTCATTTGAATCCCTAGCCAACCCTTCTTTTCTTTTCAGGAATCTTATTTAAAAACATTTTTATAATCAATTTAATGATTTTCTGAATTAATTTCTTGTATGTGCATGCTTGCACATTATTTGTTGGTTCACTTTTTTCTGGTGTTTTATGTATACTTCTTTAAGATGACCATTTTTAATCTCAAAAGTGAGAGCAGATGTTTAGGCTCTGATGGTGACCCATACAATAGTCAATATGCAAGCATGTTGATCCACCTGGTTTACTTGCTGGCATGTATGTCCGATGGGCATTTTGGTATACTGGTTTGTTGTTTTGGCCACAAAGGCTTGGAACTGGAATTACAGTAAAATGTTTCTGTGATTTTTGGAACAGCATCTACTGTACTTAATCCGTATCTTTTCTAACTTCTTGGAAGTTATTTTGTACTTTTTGGCATAGTAGCTGCACACAGATATATTTATAATAACTCAGGTGACTTTCTTGCATGCCAACAAACAGGACAGCCAAGAACGTAAAGTGGGTGAGCGGCATTTTCAGTTTTGCTTTTGGTTGCACAATTGTATGTTTGCACTGCTTTTTGCTGACTTTTGCACAGAAAAATACTTGTACTATCTGTTGAAATAAAAAATGTTTATGAGACTTTTTGTCTATAAAAGTCTAGCAGTTGGTGCTAAACTCGCCACACTGCATGGTGGGAACACTGTGTTTTTCTTGGTATGAGACATTTTGATTTGTCACGTTTCAGAATAGAACTCTTGCAGGATTGTACATTATCAGTGCTGCACATAACATTTGTGCTGAAAAAAGTTAATCATAGAATATAATTGCCTGCCCATTTTGTATCAATGTAACCTGTCTTTGATTCCACTGGTGAGTGCTATAGTCATGCAAGATGTTTCTTCTAAGATGTCACAGACATTGAAGAGGAAGAAGTGTACTGTTCATGATTCCTCCACGTTACGAGGTAATAAGCAATCAAGTATGCCCGATGATACCAGATCATGCCCATCAAAAAAAAAAAAGACATTGCTCTATCTGCAATAGTGTCATTTGACAACAGAATTAAAGTTTCTTGCTTTGCTAATTCTACAATACAAGTGTTCATACATATGACTGAATTTCCTGTCACAATAACTGCTTCAAAATCAACTATTTTGACCGATTCACTGAAGCAAATTGTGAGTGCAAGCAAGTAGCAACGCAATATTTTGCAGTAATCAATGCCATTGCATCAGGCTCTGGTATCTTATGACCAGCATAGCACATTTGTTGACAATGTTCAGAAAGATACAACAGAGTTTATGATGGCAATCATCAACTCATTGGAAGAAGACATAATTAAACTAAGATGGTAACTTCACACTTAAATATTTGAGCAGATATGTTTGTCTTTCCTGAGGAAATATTGACAGAAAAGTGACTGATGTCAAGACTTCTCTATATATCCCACATAAATCATCCATAAAATTAAAGCAATTGTTTACCAATGGTAAATCCAGCTGGGAGTGTACAAAGTGTGACAGGAACAGTGCCAGATCACTGAGAGTGACCCATTCTGTGAACTACTTCATGCTGATACTACACTCACAGGGAGTTAAAGTTTTGACACCAGTAACTGATTTTATCACAGATAGAGTCATGTTTGGATAAATGCTTTTCATCAGTCACACAATAATCTTCCATCATGGAGGTTTTTTGCATTCTGGCCATTATGTTACTTGGCTCAGGTACAGTGGCAGCTGGATAAAGTGCAATAATGCTACATGCACCTGTAAGGAAAAGCTTCCAGGGAAGTTAAAGGATGCATATCAGAATGTCCTTAAAAAAGGCAGTTTGTAGTAACTACAGAAGAATAGTTATCAATAATACAGTATGCCTCTCAGCTGAGTAGGCTAAAAAGAGGCAGAGATCAAACATACATCACTGACATTATTCCGTGTTGGATTAGATCACTGAGTCACAAAAAAATAAATTGTGTAAAATATTATTTCCACAAGTAATGGTTGTAATTATAATACTAATGTAGATTCATTTCAAGGAGGCTCTTACTAGGGTGTCAGACTGTGGGCATAATCAAATTTTACAATGTCACATATAGATCTTTTCTTCCCCCAAAATGCACACACCAGTTCATACACATTCTGTCGTGTAACACTGTGCAAGACATAAAAGTGTTGCAATTATACCATACGTGTATGTCTTGCAATATGCAATCAAGATATAACTCAGATGTAAATATGTAATTAATGCTGAAAACCTGTTTATGTAAAAATGCTGCATTGCTGTATGCTAAAGAACTTATGATATAATGTAATGCAGCTTGTATCTCGGTGCATGACTGTACATAGTTATTCTTTAACTGGAGTGCACACATCAATGTTGACAAAGAAAAGACAGTGGTTTCATACTGTCTATTTCATTGAAGTTGATGTATTATTCAAAACATTACCTAACAGCATGTATTACTGCAAAAATGTATTAACATGTCAGTGGTTTATCTAGTGTGCTGGCTATGCACTGTTTCTGCTTTTTCTCAGGCCTGCCTTGGTCTGTTGGTGTAGAGGACATGTGTTTGCCTTTGAAAGCAGGGTTGCTGGGTTCAAACCTGGAGAAAAGAGTTGTCATTTATTTCTCCTACTTATATAATCCTGTTTGTTCTGCACTGTAAATTAACTGTATTGTAATGCATATTCTCAATTGCTGTTCTTGTCATCTCCACCCTTCCCCCAGGATGCATCTGGAATCAAGCGGTACTCAGCTCAGTATGCCTTCCTGGTGAAACTCTTCAATAAATAAGTGTGAACTTCTCAAAGTACACCTTGTAAATACATGTAAACATTGATGTATTTCTTATTACATTATATACCAAACCATTATTTATATTTTACATTTAATACATGAATTAGTGTTATGATTTATGTTACTGTTTTTTTTTTTGTTGTTTTTTTTTTTGTAGTACTTGGCTTTTCACCCTCTCTATGAATATTGCTTCCATTTGGCACTAATTCAATTGCCATTTTTTTAACTTCAATATGTTGTATCTATTCTTAATAAATTGTATAAGCATGTTCATTACTTGTGCTGCAAATACTAACTCATGAAATGTAATGGGTTACTAATGTGTTAAATGAACATTACAAAAGCATCACATTTCAATTACAAAAGGGTGACTTCTCAAGTGAAGACACTTATTCCATTTTGCAAACATGAAACTCTAAAACAACATATAGTAAATGATGTGGAGAATCAGTCCTGAAGGTGAAATTGTATGAATTGTGAAGATCAAAAGGGCTGATACAGATGACACTGATAAAGCATATATTACTTGCATGGTGTAAAGACAGAAAAAAACAAATATTCTCTATACGGTCTAAAAAAGAAAGGAAATTCTTTGCAAACAACTGATTTCTAACCCTAATCCCTCCACCCGCCATACACACTAGTGACAAAGACTTTTGTTGCTTGGATGGTGGAGGTGGGGAGTTAGGGTTCTAAACCCTAGCACCACCCTTTCCCTACTTTTGTTGCATTAAGTTGAACCCTAATTGGTGCATTAACACAGGTTTTTTTAAAGATATATATATATATATATATATTTATATACACAGTATATACATACACACACACACACACACAGACACACACACACACACACACACACACACACACACACACACACGACAATGCAACTAACCAGATACAGCCATGTTTGCACATGTAGCAGAGGGTGCTAGTATGGTGGAATTTCTGCAGCAAATTATTCAACAAACTCTGGATTTCAACTTGGACTCTACTTTCAAAATTGAACATGTTCATAGGTTTCTGGGTCTGAGTCAGGCTTGCGAAATTCCACTATGATGCATTTTGGCTTATTTTCTCCATTTCTCTGTCAAGGAGCAAGCCTTATGGATCTTTCAGGAAAGGGGCACTTTAAAGTGGAACGGACATACCACACACATCTTTGAGGATTTTTTGAAAGTGCAGAAAATGCTTTGCACATGTTAGAAAGGAATTGGTCCAATGCAAAATGCACTATGCGATGTAGTACTCAATGACTCTAACTATCGTCTGGGAAGGCTGATGGACTAAGTTTGACTCTCCTCAATTGGCACAGAAGCTTGTACAGGACATTAAGAAAGGGGGTAATGCCTCAGCCTCCGTGGGTACAAATTGCTCTCTCTGGGCTACTCCTCCTATACAATGCAATCATCTGGACAACAGGAACAGAAATTGAACTCCTCCATGTGGCCCCTTAGGGAACACTCTACACCCTGTCACACATGTGCTTTCTTCCACCCAGCAAAAAGGAGAAGCAGAGATACAACAAAAACCTAAGCATTAAAAGGATGCCTCACACAGCAGGACCTAAATGCTCCTTACAAATTTAATGGGATGAATGATGGACTCATGCCACACCACCAAATATCCTCACAGTTATCTTCTCCCTCCAGCTCAGTAGGATGATCCCAGATCTGTGCCCGAAACTCCACAGGAGATTGACATCCATCATAGAAGAACTTTCTACACCAGTGGGGATGGACTGGGCTGATTCTGAAGAAAAAGAAGAACTGCTGGTGTTGGTTCCTGGGGATTCTACTAACCCAGCTAGCACCTAGATGGATCCAGATTTGATACCTGTACCCATGGAATCTTCCTGTCTTATGGACCCGTAGTTGTCTGTGGCTTCCCCGGACACTGCTCAACAGGCTAGCTAATGGACTACAGGTTTTTCAACTGTGGCTTGTTATACACAGGATGGTCCCATATCAGAGTAGGTAAGCACTTCATTGGCTGGTTCCCACTGCAGAGACTAACAGAAGCTGGGATATTTAGGACTCTGTAGTGGTTTTGTTTGGGGGACAATATTGCCTTCTGCAGTGTGGTACTGCGGGGGTGCCTTCAAGTTTATTTAATTTGCACTTAAGTCTGTCAATACTACAGGAAACTATCCAAACTGCAAAAAGCACGTTACATTGATTTTTGAAAATATGTTAGTGTGTACCTGTCATCATGTGATATTTTTGATATTGCAGGGGATTTTTCCACAAATAGGTATACTTTTAGTTCTCCCATGTCTGGGTATATATGCCTCGCTTGATATTTAGTTTTTTGTACATTTGGAGGGGAATAATCAATTAATAATTGAGTAGCTTGTTAATTTATATATGATTTGCCACTCTTAGTTGATTTGCACTATTTTATTTCTTTACAGTTGTGGCTGGGGACACCAAGCTGAATAATTCACCAAAGCTTTATTGGGTGAGGTACTCATTGTTTTTGTGTCTGCTGAGGGGTGTGGAGGGGGGCGCTAGGCCCTAGGTGGGCACCAGTCCACTTGTCCCTGCTCCTTCTGGCTATTTAGGGAACAGGGGTGATAAAAGAGGTTTGTTATTGGTCATTTGTTTAACAGCGTTGCATTAGAATTTATGGGGAATAGAAGGAGAGCATTTCATTTTAGAGTTTCAGATATCTCTTCATTTCTCCTCCCCTTTCTAATTATAGTTTTGGTTCAGGGAATAGTTCATATATGATATAGTTTAAAAATAAGTATTGTGCTGCCTAATACAGCAATCTATATATATTTTTGGTTTTTTGTTATTTTCAGGGAGAGCGATTCAGGAGGCAGTTAAGAAACATTTTTTGTGAGGATCTTTTTGGATTTTCATGGTCTATAGTTTTAATTAAAATGGGTATGATATTAGGAATATGAAGATAATCCTGCTAACACCATGGTAACACCCTATTAGAGCTACTCATACAATACCTTTTTCCTGGCCTAGATTGTGGACTTTCAATCTGCAGGCTTTTTACAATATGTTAATATGGCTAGCTAAAGATGGTAACACGGAATGTTCAAGGTATGAACCACCAAGTTAAAAAGAAAAAAAGTCATACTTAGCTTCATGTCAGTGTGATACTGTGCATTTGCAAGAAACCCACCTGCTTAAAAAAGATATGGGTAAATTGCTTGGTGGGTGGGTTGGGCAGGCTTTCTCCAGCACTTACAACACCAAGAAATGAAGGGTGTCAGTATTGGTGAAGAAAGGTTGCCCTTTGATTGTGGAGAATGTGTCCAAGGATCGTGATGGACACTGGATTCTTCTTTTGGGGAAGTTGGTGGGCATGCAGGTTCTTTTTGTAAACCTGTATGTCCTCAGTGTGGATACACCTGATTTTTTTTAACCAGATAGCTCAAGCTTTTGCAGAGTGGCACAACTCGTCTATGAGAATCATAATTAGCGGTGACTTTAACTTTGTTATTGATCCCCTTTTGGATCGAACACATCAGAAAATGAGAACCCCATCTCAAATGTGCTCTAGCAATGCTATTCAGCTTTTGTGTTCAGAATTTGGGCTGGCTGGCCCTTGGAGAATCCGCCATCCTGACACTAGGGCCTACATTTATAGGTCACCAAGATTTGTAACATGTAGTAGATTGGACTAAGTTTTTTGTAGTTCCTGTATGCTCTCAGATATAGCAGACATTGATATTTTACCTATTATGTTATCAGACCATGCTTGAGTAAGCTTAGTTTGGATACCCCAGGGCTGTGTTGCTAAATCCCATCAATGGTGGTTCAATCCTACCTAGCTCCATATGGATGACTTTAAAAATTGACTCACCTCAGAGGTAATTTGCTGTTTTGAAGATAACCCTACTTCAGAGATATCTACCCTGAAGATATGGGAGGCTTTCAAGGCTGTTATCCAAGGTCAAATCATGTCCAATGCCTCCAGAGTGAACAAGCTCAGGAAGCAGAAAATGTCTGATCTCACAGTGCAGAGCAAGAGGTTGGAAGAAAAATATATATCAAGACCTGGGGGACCATCACTCCTAAGTGCAGCAGGCTATGGCACTCAAATATCGTCTATCCAATATTTACCACCAGCTAGTGGTTAGGGCATTATTTTTTGGAAAACAGAATTATTGGTAATCTGGAGAAAAAGCCGGAAAGCTATTAGCATGTAGGCTGAAGTGTAAATCCGCTAAGGCTCAAATGTCTTTCCTTAAGTCAGAACAAAGTGAAATTATTACAGACCCTATACAGATGAGTGCCATGTTTAGAGATTTTTACCCCTGCATTTACAAGTCCTCCTTTTTCCTTTACAGGAGGTCTATGCCTCTTTTTTTGCCAGCTGTCCCTTCCTAAACTTCAAAAGGAACAATTTCAGGTGTTAGATGAGGACTTTACCCTGGCAGACGTAACAGTGGCTCTAAAACTTTTAACCTGTGGTAAACCCCTGGCCCAGAGAGGCTGAGTTCAGATTTTTATCAAGCATCTGAAGAATTGCTAGACCCCAAGTTACTGTACTTATATAGATCTACCAAGGAATTAGCCTTTTACTACCTACGAAGGAGGAGGAGGTCACCATTTTTGTCTTATCAAAGCCAAATAAAGATCTCAGTAAGAGTGCTAATTACAGGTGCTTCTCTGTATAAAATGTCTATTCAAAGATATTAGCCAAATTTTTGGCAACTCGATTAGAGAAAGTTCTTCCCCCTCTCATACACAAATCTCAAGCAGGTTTTATGTGGGGCCAGCAGGATAGTGACAATCTTTGGGTGGTCCTGAATTTAATACAATATGCTACTTGGGACCCTCAGACTGCTGCTTTAGTAGCTATAGATGCCGAGAATTCATTTATTCAACAGAGTGGAACTTCCTGCTTTTTGTGCTTTTAGAATTAGGGGTTAGGCCTATTTTCAACAGTGGATTAAAATTTTATATTCTTCCCCTAAAGCAAGACTGCCTGATATTATATCTGATACCTTCCCCTTCTTTTGTGGAACTAGACAGGACTGTCTGTGTAGCCCCTTTTGTTTCTGCTGGCTGTAGAACCTTCAAACGTGGCCCTGTGACAACATCTGGATGTTTTTAGTATTAAAATAAGGGATATATAATTCACAACTCTGTCCTATGTGGATGACCTTCTTTTTACTCTAACACAGCCTGGGAACTCATAGAGACCTTTAGTGCTATATCTGGTTTATGGGTTAATTGGAATAAAACTGAAATTTTGCCTCTTTACAAAGGAGACCCTAGCTGGGCTTCTCTAGCTGGCACACATATTAAACAGTCTCCCTCAGGTATACAATATCTTTGCATGACCTTAGCTACTATAGTAGTCTTCAGACTATATGTGATCAAAATATACAAGGTTTTCTTGCAATCATTGGAGGTAGATATGTGTAGATTGGCTAAACTTCACTTAACTATTCCCAGGAAAGTGGCAGCCATCATGTTAATGGCCTTTCCCAAACCTTCCTTTTGCTTAAGTCATCTCACACTTCCTATTCCTTCTGGTCTTTGGAATCAAATGGATAGATTATTTTGTAACTTTATTTGGGAGGGAAAGTCACCTTCTATTGTTAGAAGGACACTCCGGACACCTGCTGTGAAAGTGAATTGTTACCTACCATGGCCATGGGCTTACCATACTATCGTTGGCCTAAAACAAGTCCTACATTGACTAGATCCACTATTGCCAGTAACCTCTTTATGGGTCAAGATTCAACAATCCATAATAGGAGAGATTCCCTTGGTAGTAGCTTTATGGGATCCCTTGCCTAGAAAGTGCCACCCTAGTCTGCCTATTTTATGCACCAAACAAACCTGGCATGGTGCGATGAGGTGGCTTTATTGGAATGGCAACTACTCTGGACCTTTTGAGCCCTTGTGGCATAATCCAAGAATTGAAATAGGAGGGGGAGCAGATGAGGTGGAATGCATGGGAGCCTAAGGGGATGTTAAACATAAACAATCTGATTAACCCAGTTTCAGGATTACTTTAATCCTTTCACCAGCTGCAAACAGATATTTAGCTACCTACTTGTGATTTATGGAAATTGTTTCAGATTCGCCATGCTTTGTCCCTTTCATTCAGGAAGGATCGCTATCTACAGTACAACATACTGACATTAGAAAAAGTTTGCAAAAGTGAATTAATTTCCTTCAGGGGCATACAAGCACTATATAAAGGCTGTATACCACTCTGCTTAATACTCGGCTACCAAACTGGGAATCACAGAATGGAAAATGGGAGGTTGATAAACAAGAATCTTTAGATGAAGCAGCTTGGTCTCGGTGCTAGAATGAAGCTCACAGAGCTTCTCCAGATCCCAAGCTACAGTTACTTCATAAGAAAATTTTGAATAGGTAGTATACTGTAGAACTCCCTATAAATTTTACCGGATGGGTTTGACTACTTCCAATGAATACTGGAGATGTATGCAAGAACCTGGTACCCTTTTCCATATTCTTTTGGGTGTACACTGTTTACAAAATGGTGGTGGAGTATTATTAGTTCCATGGAACAAGCATTATCCCTTTTGCTACCTCGAACACCTAGATTTTTTTTTTGGCGGGATACCAATATGCTTCCTTTAGATGCACTGCAGTATAAGCCTCTGGTTTATGCCATGGTAATGGAAGCCAAATGTTAAATTTTGTTGAACTGGCATTCATCCCATAATCCCTCACTGGCCCAGTGGAATCAGGCAGTCTCTACAGCAGCATCCTAATAGCAAGTTTTATATGGTAGAAGGGATGCACTACACAAATTTAATAGAAGTTGGGTTACATGGTTGAATAGACTGGAATTGAGCATCTAAGCTAGTAATCTGCTGCTTTCTATCAGGGTGCTGGCAGGTGATTTATTGACTTATTGATTCTTGACTATTGACTATTTCTCACAATTTTTCTTTGTCACTTTGAATATGAGTGTATAAATTACCTGGTTATACGTCTAAGCGTTTTTTTGTATCTTTTCTTCCCTTTTTATTATTAGTTGTATTTATTATTTTTGTATGTAGGTATGGCATATGATCTGCAATCCTATTGAACTCTCCCAATGAAAGCTTATGAATTCTGGGATCCTGTTTTCTAGATGCTGTTACATCGATTGCTTCTTGGTGGGGATGGTATGTGTATTGATCTCCGTTGTAAGATGCTTTTTCTGTTTGAATTTATATCTGAAAAAAAACTCAAAATTGTTCTTATACAAAAAAAATATAATGTCAGTTATCATGTATTCACTGCATGAAATATTTTGATAGGGCAGTCACTCCTCACCACCACAGTAGTCACTATCACATTTAGTAATGGAATATTTCATACTTTTCATTTTTGATTTTCTTTGCTTCTTTTTCAAATAAGAATGATGCTGTACTACTAACTGTCATTCGGATATTTGAATTTTTACAATGTAAGAAGGAGCATTTTTTAACCAAAAATGACATTCAAGTCCAATGGAAAGACAAATTTGTAGTGGTTATAGTAAAAATTTTATTCGTCTGGTACATTTCATTGAATAAGTACAACTCGACTGAGAAAAGCTCATTTCTGGCAAGGCTCTAGATTGTATCCAGTGTTAAAATAAACACAATATAGTTGCAAAATATCACAATAAATATCAAATACATTAGACCATCAGTACATCATAATGAAACATATATCCTGCAACACACAGTGTTTATTTTAAAGCAACCATGTTTTGGCTATTTTCACAATGAGGGCTATGCACTAATGGTTCACCCATATCGGTGTGACAGTCATTTTATTGATGCCAATATGAGCAAAGACAATATGCCGTCTGGCATTATGGTGTCAGGCATTGCAGCACCTGGGAAGTGTACTGCCAAAGCGCAATCCTGGGAATCACAGTCCTGTTCCTGTTTTGCAGTGGTCTTTGCCTCCCTGCACCCCCTGAAAATGAATATAACAACCCCAGGAGTGGTATGCCCTGGAAGGAGTAGAAACAGTGTGAGCCCAAAGGGCTGCATGACTGAGGGAGAGTCTAAAGTCAAGATCACCCCTGTCATCATTGCCCTTGTTGTGGCACTCTATTTGCTGAGACAAAATCCAGTCATCTTTCAAAAGTTATATCTACACTAATGTGGGGTCATGTACCTGGCATGCATAGTTCTGCATTATCAGACAGGCACAAAGTGCAGGTTATGTACGACCAGACATCCCTGCCAGGTGCTTTGGTGACCCCGACTCAGATCAATGTTGTGCAGGGGATAGATCAAAGGACACAGGCAGGCATACAATCAAATGCTTGTCCTGATTCCTGAATGGATTCCCTGCTCCATGCGATCAGGGAATTGTGGAATGACGTAGAAGAGAAACAGCGAAAATATATAGATGAGTGCCCTAATGGCTGTCTGCAACCCTCCCTGTCTGCTCAGAGGGCAGGGGCAGCCTATGGGGGGTGGTTGTGTTCAGTGCAGTCTAGTGGGCATGCACTGGAAGTGGCAGAATCCCTGTCTGCATATCCTGCACTCCCCACACCCAGCACTCTGCACCTTTGTGAATGGTGTGAAGCGTGGGCATGCCCCCAGACACACCCCTGGACTGGCTACATGCAAAGTTGTGTGACCAGCCGGAGGATGCAGTGGGGAAGGGATGCACATCCATTCTGTGCATGCACAGTGTGTGTCATTGTCACACAGCATTGCCTATTTGCCATTGATCTTCATCATGTAGGAAATCTGCACCATGATGCATAGACCTCAATATGCATATCTAAATTTGTTATGGCAGCACAATCCCAAAAGGAGGGTGACTTTAATTGAGCCACAGACCCACATTCCAGATGATCAGATGGATAGGCAATTGGCTCCATGGCCGGACCTAGAGAGTCGTAGTTGGTGGGATAGTCTCATCCCCAAAGAGGGTCATTAGTGGGGTCCCACAGGGATCAGTCCTTGGTCCCCTCCTGTTCAACGCCTACATCTCTGACATAAGGACAGGAATCAGGAGTGAGATGAGTCTCTTTGCAGATGACTCAAAACTGGGGGTGGTGGTGGATGGGGAGGAGGGGAGGGTGGCCCTACAGGGGAACCTGGAGGCTCTGGAAAGATGGTCTAGAAAGTGGAAGCTGAGGTTCAATGCAGGGAAATGCAAGGTACTCCACCTGGGGGCCAGAAACCTGGGCCAAGTGTACACCCTGGGGAATGCTACAAGTCTTGATGACTGAGAGGGACCTGGGGTGGTGGTGGATGTCAAAATAGACAACTCGGAGACTTGTAGGAGGGCAGCAGCCAAGGCCAACAGGATGCTGGGATGCATCGCTGAGGATAACCTCCAGAAGGAGGGAAGTGATGCTCCCTCTGTATAACTGCTTGGTGAGGCCACACCTTGAGTACTGCGTGCAGTTTTGGAGGCCACACTTAAAGAGGGACATTAAACTCCTAGAGAGGGTCCAGAGGAGGGCAACCAAAATGATTTGATGCTTGGGGGACAGGACCTATGAGGAGAGGCTCAAAGAGCTAAATATGTACACATTGGAAGAGAGAAGGGACCGGGTGGACATGATAGAGGTCTTTAAGTACATGAAGAGGGTAAATTGGGGAGGAACAGTCAGGGTGCTTCGAAGGAAGGAGGAGGGGGCCACTAGAGGGTATGGGTGGAAGCTGGAAGGGGGAAGATTCAGGAGGAGAAAGGAAGAGGTGCTACTTCACTGAGAGGGTGGTGGAGCCATTGAATGCACTACCTAGGGGGCTGGTGGAGGCAGAGACGGTGGATGGGTTCAAGAGGGGCTGGGACAGGTACAGGGGAAGGGTTCTGGAAGCAAAATCCAATGTAGCAAGAATATCCGGAACTGGGAAAGGAGAAGCCAGAGAAGGCGAGGGGGGCAGCAAGGTCAGCACCCAGGGTGGGGGCTGACCAATCGAGCAGACTCGAAAGACCATTAGGCCTATTCTGCTGGCATTTTAGTATGTTAGTATGTTAGTAAGACATACCATTGCACTAGAAAGACCCAAATTACTGAATATGAATGCACTATGTACTGTACTGCTGCGCAGCAAACTTTTCTTAGCTGGGATCATGTACAGTAGGCAAACTGAGTCAGTGGGTAATTTAGGCAGTTAGAAACAAACAAGCTGGGACTAGGTTGGGGGTCAATCACAGTTTACAGATTGGGCAGTCTGGCAGTTTGAACTAACAAACCCTTCTGGGGCAAGAGACCTGCCACACACATGGATACCAAATGCTGCCATAGGAAAAGGATGCTCTGTTCTTGCTCACAAGAGACAAGTCAGCAGGAGTGGTTCCCATTATGAAAAGGCATTAACAGTCAGCAGACTGCCAGCAGGTGCATTTCAAATGTGTTGTGAATGAGGCACAAAGAAACAAGACTGATACAAGGGAGCAGACTGATGGGGAACTGAACTGTTTAACTTTTCATTTGTGTTGCTGTCATGCTCCTTTTGTTGTCTGTGTTGGAAGGGTACACATTTTTTGGACAATAATTATGGTTGCTGTCAGGAGATCTAGACAGTTTCATTAACACCTTGTCAGGAGATTCACAAAACAGAGAGTCATGGTCCATTTTAAAAGGCAGGTTTACAGAGGACTTTATAGCAGAACTCCTGTGGCAGTGGTTTTCCTGTGCTGTTGGTTTCCAAGTGCTGTCTGAAATGTGAGGGTTGATAGGCAACTGTAGAAGGAAGTAGGTTTCAGCAACAAAAATCACAGCTCCAAAAGTAGCCCAGCTGACAAATGCTGAGCTTATCTAATTCCACATGTGGTTCAGTCAGTGACTGAGCTGAGTACTGTAACTAACTTTGCTGTTCAGTGCTGCTGCTTTGTGACCCAATCTCCCACCTCCCAGTCCAGATTCCTGCCCCTTGCCTGCTACCAGAATGTCACCAGTGACCACCCCTGACTTGATCAATGAACAAAATGCTTTGTTTTATTTAATGTGACTCCATATTCTTTTCCCAATCCATTGCTATTAAGCTGAGATTCAAATGTTTTTATAAAAAAAAAAAAGCATGGGGAATCACACATTAGATGTCTGGACCCAATTATAGCAATTCTGTTATTAAAGAATTAAGAAAAAGGAGACGGCAAATCCAACAGCAATGCAAAAAAACAAAAACTTCCTCAAAAAGACATAATGAATGTACAGTGGATTATATATTTTGTTTCCCTACGGAGATTGCTACTTGGCCATTCCTTCCAGCTATCTAAAACTACCAATATAACTATGACTTTAGATTCCTATCAATCTACAACTATCATTATATCTATAACCTTGATTCCTATTCATCTGTTCCTCTCCCAGCTTCTCTACCTTTCCACCTCTGCTGTTACTTCCTATACACCACTTACTTTCGGGCTAAATGGTATCATCAGCATGAATTTAATGTGTTATCCTAATGTAATGCACTTGGCCTGTCCATTATGACCTCTGTAAACAATTGTACTCATGTGCTGCACTTAATATGCTCTTACTGTTAGTTGCTGTTCGCCATTGCCAATATTGTTGTAATGATGGAGTTTGCCCTTTAAGGGGCAGACCAGATTGTCCTGGTGCACCCCTTCCCTTTCCATCAAGATGGTGTGCTCAGAAGGGGAGCGGAGGAAGGAAGGGAAGGGCCAGGGGATAAAACAATGGGCAAGCAAAAGGAAGGGGAGGGGCAAGTGGAGGTACATAAGGGACAGCACAGAAGTGGTTCAGCCACTTTTGCTGGAGTTTTGATTTACAAGAAACTGCAGCACATCAGATTGGCGTATCATTTGGAAGGCTTGTGCAACTACATATAGCAGGTAAGAAACAAACAGCTACAACATGTTAGGCAAGTAAAAAAAATGCTATGACGTCATTTTAATGAAATTTTGATGGAGATGCTTTGTTGGAAGCAGTGTGTGAAGATTCTCCAGGAGATTAGTTTTCTTTTAAATGCAGATTGTCTAGGAAGCTGTCTTGAATAGCCTCCACTGGCCTTTAACATTGCTGGTCCTGTCTGGCTCAGTGGCGCTGAGGGTTGAGGCGCTGGACACCACACCTTGCGCCACGCCAGCGACCCTGGTTCAGAAATGAGCCAGAAGTCACCGGGGGTCAGCGGGGGGGAAAGAGATTGAGCGTCCAGAGGACTGCTCTCTCTTCCCAGGGGTGGGAGGGGGATTGCTTGCTCACGGAGCGACCTCTGGCGGTAGCTGGGGATTGCCAACTGAGCAGCACGGTACATGCCAGAGGGGGAGGGCAGAGCTATGACATTATGTTGCTGTGCTGAGCTGAGCTCCGTGGTGGTGGAGAAAAAGCAAGGGGAATAAAGCTTTCTACTTGCCGGTGAGATGACGATGGCCTTGGTGGACCCTCCCACATCCCAAATACTGGCCCAGACACACCCAAGAACCCCTCTGGAGGACCCAATGAACTCACGATAAGACCCTTCACACTTAGAAGCAGCCACCGAGGGGAGGGTGGAATGAGTCCCTGAGATGGTACAGGGGGCGGGTCTACCGGTGTCATTTGGGGGAGGGAGTAAGTGAGATGCGAGGGGTTGAGGTTGGGAGTAGGGTGGAGATTCATGTGGACAGTCCTGAAGGATGCCCGGGGTGTAGGAGAAAAAAAAATTGCTGGTTCGAGTGAAGTTGTTTTCAGTTGGTTGGAACAAATTTTGAAGCGTTACTGTGTTTGAATGCTCCGGCTTTTAAATCGCAAGGTGAATAGGCTCAAGCAAGTGAGGTTTGTTGAAAAAGCTTTTTGGGCCCAGAGAAGGGTCATTCAGTTAAAAGCTGAGGTTAGTTTTATGGTAAAAGGCAGATCATTTAAGGAGCAGGCTTGATTAGTCCTCCACTGGTTTTTAGCATTGCTTGTTTGGGTGGAATTTGATCTAGTCGGTGGGAACAGAATTTTGAGGCCTTACACTGTTTGGTAGGCTCTTACTTTAAATCTTTAGAGAGATTTCTGCTGTCTGGGCACCAGGAATTTAATGAAAAAAAGAGCCCCTGGGCTGTGGGTACAATGGAGCATCACTCGTTCATTATAACAAATCCTTTGTACTCGATTTCACTAAGAGGTCCCAAAGTGGCCAAGTCTGGGGAGAAACTCTCCCTTGATGCTTCCAATTATGTGGGCTGAGCAGCTCTCCATGGAGCTTTCCACATGCCAGCTTTACCATGTGGCTTTAAAAACGAACCCTCCTCCCCCCAACCTCCCTGCTACCTCCTCGCATCCCCAGGTGGAGGAGGTTACATCCCCTTTTCTCTGGGGGACCTCCTGGCTTCCCCCACTGAGGAGACTACTTGGATGCCAGCATCAGTCTTGCAGCTTCACATGGCAGTGTGGTAGGACCCATGCAGCCTGAAAGGGTCTACGCGTTGGCCAGGTGGAACAGGTCAGGGATTAGCACTTCAGAGGGGGATAGTCACATGTTGCAAAGCTAGTAGGGCAAGGAGAGGCCTATAAAAAGGCCTAGCAGGTGGGGGTGATGAGCACCCACGTGGCGTGACATCATACGCCAATGAAGCAGGCCAAAAATGAGAAGCTGGCCGATTTTCTGGGGCAAGAGAAGGTTGCCTAGTGGCAATGGGATAAGGTTTTGGTTGAGATACAGGACAGTGTGTCCTTTAGAAAAAGAGAGCATGTGGGAGCCATGAGGCAAGGACGAGCAGGAGCACTCCAGAGATCTGGTAAAGAGGAACCTGGCCATGTGGCATGACGTCACATGCCAGGATGGTCAAGCGATGGAAGGAGGCCCAGTGAAGGGAAGTTAGGGAGCAGGAATGGATGATGGGAAGAAGAAAAGGAAGCAGAAGGCCCAGAGAGAGGGATCAGCCACAGAAGGGGATCATGGACTTGGGAGGGTCACAGTTTTTGGGGGTAGCTAGCACCCGGTAGTAGGGCTGAGGGCATAGCAACCCAGGACATGAGGGGGCACAGGTCAGTTAGGCCTGGAAAGGCCATGAAAGAGGATCAGAGGCCCCAAAAGTGGAGCAGGAGGTCTATGCGACTGCAATGGGTGTTTGGGGGGTACAAAATAAGTTTGTTTACATGCTCACAGCATTGTTACAAGCACGGGAAGGAGAAGGCATCGCATTTATTGGATAAGTGGGACTGACAGCATTAGATGGCTGTGCATAAATAATCTGATATCCAGGAGCATAGGCAGGGTGGAAGAAGGCATGTTTTGTCACCGTTAGTTGACTGTCTCTTGGGGAAGGGGGCTGGGCCATTTGAGGGACTGCTTAAGGCAGAGGTTTAATAATGGAATTTTCTTTTCTTTTCTTCAGTTGTCTTCACAGTTTGCAAGAAGCAAGGAACATGGCACCAAAGAAGAGCAGACTTTCAAAGGAAGATGCCTACAGGGCTATAATGGAGCTGGCGGAAAAAGCCAATATGATGTGGGAGCTGGTGGAAGGGGAGGAACCAGGGAGACCCGGGTAGAAAAGGAAAGTGGGGAAGGGTAAAGAGGGCAGAGGGAAACAGCCGGCTGAGAGGCCACACAGCCCAACCAGGGTACAACCACTAATAGTGAGACCTACCAAGACAGTTAGTCCAGTACCTCTGCAACCTGTTGACCCGGTACCATCAGTACCTCCCCAGGACCAGGTAAGGGTTCCCCCAGCAGAGCCCAGACTGGATCCTCAGTGCACAGTGGTTCCTCCACAGCCACTATTAGGGAAACCAACCCTGCAACCACAGGGGGCCATACTGGGGCACCAAGAGGACAGCAGGCAGCAAGGAGTGGGCAAGGCCACAGGTAATGCACCCAGTCCCATGGGTGACAGCATCAAAGAGTATATAAGCCAAATTGTTTCGGCACTTGGATCAGGGGGCTTGGGGTAGATAGAGTCAGCACTGGCTGAGATTAGGGCAGACAAATAGGTGCCAAAAGAAAAGGAAGGAGGAGTGGACAAAGAGGGAAAAAGAATGAGGGAGACAGGAGCTCCTGGGATGAATGTAGGTGAACACATACTGTTGGCCATGAAAGAGAAAATATGGAAGGGAGAATATGTGGATATTTTTGCCTTAGTAAGCCATGAAGCTGCAGCAAAGTTTGAGGAGACAGAAAACACAGGGAAGAGCGAGATGGCAGCAGCAATAGTTTTGTTGGGAAAGAAGGAGGAGGACAAATTCACAAAAGAGAAGACCTGGGAAGGATGCTGCATAGGTTTCGCCACATTCTCAGCCATAGTACTGGAAAAGAGGCTGGAACTGGGCATTCCACTCATCACATACTCCTTGATAATAAGGAGAGCAAAAGCAAAAGGGGGTGTGGGGTGGTTATACTATGATGAATTCTTTCGGCAGAGAATGGCAACATATGGATGTAAGATGGGACACGAAACAACTAGACTTGTGGACAGACTACATAACCAATCAGTCCACACCAGAGGGGGAGTTTGGGAAGAAGGGTGCCACACCACAGAGATGTTGCTGGGCCTACAATAGGGCCTTTTGCTCCTGGCAGCAATGCCGTTTCCGGCATGCCTGTTCAAAATGTGGAGGATCACACCCAGCGAGCAGATGCAGGACAACATGGGCCCAGGGAGCCCAAGGATTTGGGGGGGCAAGGGGCAGGTCATCAGTTTTTTCGGGAAGGGCAGGGATATAAAGGGCAGACATGGAACAGAGGGGGTAGGGGTAGGGGACATGCAAATGGAGGGAGTCTGAACCATTGACCAGCAAGACCGGACATCAACCAGAGGGGGAGACCTTGGTGGAGGAAAAGAAATGAGGACAAGGGAACAATTTAAAGGAGCTAGAACCCCCATCAGGATAAAGGCATGGAGAGAGTGGTTAGACAGATACCCAGATAAGAAAACAGCAGAAATGGTTGAAAAAGGTTTTTCCACAGGTTTTTCATTGCAGTGTGACGGCCCAAGGTGAGCCAGAGAAGCGAACAATCTGGGTTCAGTGAAGGGGAGGGACGAAATGTTAAGACAAAAAATAGAGAAGGAAAAGGCAGCAGGGAGACTAGAAGGACCATATGAGACCCCCCATTACAGAATATGAGGATCTCTTCATTGGGTTTGGTCCCCAAAAAACAGGAAGGGGAATACATGGTGATTCATCACCTATTCTTTCTGGAAGGTGATTCAGTGAACGATTTTATCAGCGAGGAATATAGTAAAGTGACATATTCCACTCTGGAAGATGCAGTCCAGATTATCCGGGCAACTGCGGATGCATGGATGGCAAAGACAGACATAGAGTCAGCTTTCAGATTACTTCTGGTTAGAAGAGAGGACTGGGACCTGTTGGGGTTTAAAATTGGGGGACAGTACTATTTTGACAAAGCCATGCCCATGGGCTGCTCTATAGCATGTGCAACATTCAAAGCTCTCAGCACATGTTTGCAGTGGATATTTCAAGAAAGAACTGGTTATAAAACAGTGATTCACTATTTGGAGGATTTCCTTTTTATAGGCAGTGGGAGAAGAGAGACAGAAAGAATGTTGGCCAGCTTCCAAGAGCTGTGTAAAGAATTAAGGGTCCCATTGGCACCTGAAAAAATGGAAGGGCCCAGTAAGGTGTTAGAGTTTCTGGGCATTGAGATAGATGCCCTGGGGGAAATATTTTGGCTGGCAGACAAAAAAGTAGAAAAATTGAAGGAACTGATTCAGATACATACCAGTAGAAGAGGAGTACAACTGAAACACGTACAACAGGTATTGGGACATCTGAACTTCGCTTGCAGTGCTATTGGGCCAGGGAGGGCTTTCACCAAAAGGTTAGCTAGGGTTACAGCCAGAGTGACTAGACCACACCATTGGGTAGACATGATAAAAGGAGTAAAGGAGGATTTTAAAGTATGGGAGGAATTTCTGAGGGAATATAATGGCTGCTCCTTCTGGCAAGAGGAATGGGTGTATAACACAGACCTCAGTCTTTACTCAGATGCAGCCGGGGGCCTAGGCATGGGGGGGCTACCTGAAGGGCAGATGGTTTTCAGAACCATGGCCATTAGTCTGGGTAAGGGACAGTAAGGTAAAAGATATAACATTGTTAGAGATCATGCCCATCTGGGCATGTACCCTGGTGTGGGGAGAAGAATTACGGGATCAAAAAGTGCCATTTTGGTGTGACAGTAGAGCAGTGGTAGAGGTCCTGAACAAGAGTGGGGCCAGGTCAGAGATGGTCATGCAAGTTTTAGGACTTCTAGTGCTAAGGGCATTGCAGTTCAACATGCCATTCAGAGCAAAACACATAGAAGGGGTACACAATACCCTGGCTGACAGCCTTTCCCATCTGCAGCTGGAACGTTTCCGGAGGCTGGCACCAACAGCGGAGGAGCAAAAAACGCCCATACCAACAAACATATGGGACATTGGCAGGAAGGAGCAGAAATGTTGTTCCACAGTTCATGGGCACCACAGACTCTGAGGACCTATGATGGGGCCTGGCAAGTGTTTCAAACATTCAGGGCAACACACCACATGGAGGTAAGTAGGCTGCTCACAGAAGAACAATTGGGGAAGTTCACCATAGAGCAATGGTAAAAAGGAACAGCCCACACCACAATGGGGGTCTGCTTGGCAGGGATTAGTGTTATCTGCAGTCTAAAAGGATGGAAGGACCCAACAAAATCAATGTTCATTAGAAGAATGATGCAGGGATGTGGTAGGTTAAAACAAGGGACAGTGGATAATAGAAGACCAATAGGAGAACAGTGGCTGGCTAAACTGAAGGGTGTGTTACCGGCAATATGCAGATCAAAGGCCAAGGCCCAGTTATTTCACACAATTTATGTGGTAATGCTTGCAGGGGCCTTGAGAGTGAGTGAGTGAGGTGGTAGGCCATGGCAAGCAAGACAGAAAAGGGGGATTAGAATGGGAAGA
Organism: Neoceratodus forsteri; assembly: GCA_016271365.2. Lineage (NCBI taxonomy): Eukaryota > Metazoa > Chordata > Ceratodontiformes > Ceratodontidae > Neoceratodus > Neoceratodus forsteri. Next base: position 1,411,393,066 of record CM057452.1, read on the forward strand.
TATAAGCTGGGGGATGAAGGAGATACAGCTCTTGATTAAGAGGTCAAAAACAGATCAAAGGGGACAAGGTTGCATGGTAACATTAAAGAAACATGTAGACGGTACAGTGTGCCCAGTGCAGGCTTTGTGGACTTTCATAGCAGAGTGTGGGAATAGGACAGGGAGATTATTTCTGCATGGTGATGGATGTAGAGTCTCAAGTTATCAAGTCACAGCATTGCTTAAGAAAGGCATGCAATTCCTGTGGGAGGATCCAATTAATTATTCTTCCCACTCCTTACAGATAGGGGCTGCCTCACAGTGGGCAGTGGCAGGTGAGATGGTGAATAAAATTTTGGAGAAGGGGCACTGGCAGTTGGCCAGTAAACACTGCAGTGTGGAGACTAATGGATCACCTATGTTTTGTTACAGATATGGAGCCACAAGGGGGGGTTGGGAGAGGTGATATGATGGTAAGAAACTAAGACCATATATAAGATATTTATTCTGTTTAAACCCTATAGAAAGAAGGAGGAGCAAAGCAGTCTGGATCTGCTGCCACTCTTACATTTATTGGGCAGAAAGGAAAGCTGAGAAAAAGGCTGGGGGAAAACAATTTTACCAGGATGTGAAGCAGTGTAAATTGGTATGGTGTGGCATCCGAGGAATGAGATGGGCACAACTGCTCCCCACCTTGAAAGAGCTGAAGGAGCTGTGACCCATTCCAGACTTAATTATTATTACACATTTGGGGGGTAATGTTGACCTTGGGGGCAAGCCATGGGTGGACACATACATGCAGATAAAAAGGGACTTAGAGACAATACAGCAGTGGTGGCCTGAGGTATGCATTGCCTGGTCAGATATGATACCAAGGTGGGTTTGGAGACATGAGCACATCCATAGAGCTGTGGATAGGGCCAGGAGAAAGATGAACAGAAGGGTAGGGACACTGGTAAGAAAAATGGGAGGACAAGTAATACTGCGGGGTGTGGAAGAGTGGAGAGAAGATTTCTACAGGTCAGATGGCATGCACCTATCAGATCTAGCCATAGATATGTTCAATACAGAAATGATGGGTTTTATAGAAGCATGGAGAAGGCTTGCAAAGAACAGATTAAAAAAAGGGAAAGAGAAGGATTGGAAAGTGGGTTCCCCGAGGTATAGAGGAGCAATACCCTAAGTGAGGGGAAAGCCAGTCATCCAATGCAAGCTGAAGACTGGCTAGTGAGGAAAAAGGGGGGAAGGGGGGGAAGAAAAAGGAATAAGACAAAAAGAGGAAGAAGCTGAAGGAGAAAAGTGGTCTCGATTTTCACCGTTACCTAACAGAAAGGAGAAGAAGAAGGCACCCAGATTTTCACCTGGGGGGAGCAAAAAGAGAAAGAAAGAGGGATGATCAGAGATTGATATATGGATGAAAATAAATGAAATTATGAGACATATAAGAATAAAAGATGACAAAATGGAACATGGAATTATGATATATAAATAAATTAATTGCCAATCTGAGCACAACAACAAACAATGGTCTCCATCTTTTTGTGAGGGAAAAGGGGGGAATCCGGGACAATGGAGTTTGCCCTTTAAGGGCAGAACAGGTTGTCCTGGTCTACCCCTTCCCTCTCCATCAAGATGGTGTGCTCAGAAGCGGAGGGGGGAAGGAAGGGAAGGGCCAGGGGATAGAACAATGGGCAAGCAACAGAAAGGGGAGGGGCAAGTGGAGGTACGTAAGGGACAGCACAGAAGTGGTTCAGCCACTTTTGCTGGAGTTTTGATGCCTCCCACCCACCCTACAACACAGAGCAAGAGGGAAAGACAGTCAATATGGGACTGTATGGTAGGTCTGTCAAAGGTGGATGACAGATGTGTCGGGTAGGATGATTATTGGTCTGCCAAAGGTGGATGGCAGGAAGCAATATGGTTATTTGCACTGCCAAAGGTGGATGACAGAGGAAAGGGAAAAGGGGGGGGGAGAAAAAAGAATAAGATGAAAAGAGGAAGAAGCTGAAGGAGAAAAGTGGTCTCGGTTTTCACCGTTACCAAACAGAAAGGAGAAGAAGAAGGCACCCAGGTTTTCACCTGGAGGGGAGCAAAAAGAGGAAGAAAGAGGGATAATCAGGGATTGATATATGGATGAAAATAAATGAAATTATGAGAGATATAAGAATAAAAGATGATAAAATGGAACATGAAATTAAGATATATAAATAAATTAATTGCCAATCTGAGCACAACAGCAAACAATGGTCTCTGTCTTTTTGTGAGGGAAAAGGGGGAATCCAAGACAATGTTTGCTGTCATATGCATGTATGTATTTCCACTACCCTTTCCCCAAAGACGCACCATGAGATGAGCTACTTGTTGTTCACTGCACCTTTCCTGGAGAAATATTTCAATAAATAAATTTATATTTCAGGGTATTCTGAGTCCTCTATTTAATTATAAAAGTTAAGGGGTTGTTTGTTGGCTTTTTTTTGTTTCTAAGCTATTTTAAGGTAACATGATTTAGCAGCTGTAGATTTGCAGTACTTATAATGAGACATAGCAGGAGAGAAGGAAAAAGACTGATCACCAGCTCACTGCTGGCACACAAGCCAGTGGCACATCTTCTTCTGTTGCTGCTCATGCAAGGAAAGTCCTGTTGTTCTCATACAGAGAATGCAAGTGAATGGCTCCTATCAGTAAGCTGGGAACCCTCAATTTTGGGGTGCCCAGAAAAGCTATTTCTTGCAATATTTAAAAATAAACAAAATAAAACACCATAATCTAGCTAAACAGGTCACATTTACCCAGGTTCAGGTGTTTGTTTTTTAAAAATACATCATCTTTATGTATTTTCAATGTTTTTAAGTAAAATGAAAAACAAGATGGCAGCTGCCACAATCTTTTTTTCCCCACAGAACAAGTAAATCATGAAAATAGGCACTCATGATCTGTGTTTTTTTACCAGTCAAGCTTGACGGGTATCCAAAAAATCCTAATAAGGCCATCCCAGTGGAGAAGAGTGCTGAGGCACCTGGTGAACTATACCAATTCCCACGCTGGTGATACAAGTTCAGGAACAAGCTTGGGTTGCCAGGTGTCAGCTGGGGGAAGAGTACTGAGCATCTGATAGACAACTCTCCTCTCCTCTCCCTGGGGGAGGGTGGTTCACTGTCTCTCTCCTTTGCTACCCCCAGTGGAGGCTGGGTGGCAGCACCAGAGTACAAGTGGCATGTAAGGAAGGGACAGTGGTCCTGTAGCATGTGAGTGCCTCCACGCACACATGCTTATGTGCCACCACAGCTGGCAGCAAGGAAGAAAACAGAGAAAGGGTTAGTGCCAGCTTAAAGAAGACCTACCTGCCTACCCCATGCCCACATCACCACCATACCTCTGACCCCAGTTCAGAATGTGAATCTTCAAGTAGAGGGGGACAGCCATCCCTTTCCCAGCTCCCCCATGGGGGCAATCTGTGGGGAAAACTATGGGGCAAGGTGAGTCAGGGAAGGTGGTACTGGGTGGGGGGCAGGGACAGGGCTAAACAGCCTGCCTGATGCCAACCAAAGCAGAAAAAGCTGTATGGCAAAAAACCCTTACAACTCTGGAACATATAATATTTAAGCAATAACAACTGAGAGGTTGGTAATTTCTGAGGGATTAAATACCAGTTAGGGAATAGGTGGCCAGAGGGGCTGATGAGGGCCACCTCCCTCCTGCAGCTCATTAATCTGAGGAAATGACCAGCTTTGAGGTTGTTATTGCAATTATATGACTAACAGCAATAACAATTTTTGTTTTTCTAGTTTTATTTAGGTTTTAGCTGTGTGCTGAGAGCTGTGCATTCCACAAAGCATCAGTGTGCAGCTGCATTGGTCATTTCCAAGATGTTATTCTAAAAGAGCTAAGGGTAGAACTAGTGACACCACTGACTACCCTTTTTAACAAATCATGGGAGGATGGGGTGATACCCGAGGACTGGAGGAGGGCAGATGTGATTCCCCTTCACAAAAGTGGGAGCAAGGCAGAAGCAGGAAACTACAGACCTGTTAGTTTAACCTCAGTGATAGGGAAAATGATGGAATCACTTCTGAAGGAAAGAATTGTCGAGTATCTAGAGGCCAGAGGGGCACAGGACCCCAGGCAGCATGGATTCACAGCGGAAGGTCATGCCAGACAAATCTGATAGATTTCTTTGACTGGGTGACCAAAGTAGTAGATCAGGGAGGGCTGTGGACATGGCCTACCTAGACTTTAGCAAGGCATTTGACACAGTCCCACACAAAAGATTAATATACAAGTTAGCCAACCTGAGTGTGGGTCCCAAGATGACAGCCTGGCAAAGAATTGGCTGGAGAATAGGACACAGAGAGTAATAGTAAATGGAGTCCACTCGAAGAAAGGAGGGTTACTGGTGGAGTACCGCAGGGTTCGAGTATTGGACCGGTCCTCTTCAATGTCTTTATAGCGACATTGCAGAAGGACTGGAAGGAAAAGTATGTCTCTTTGCAGGTGACACTAAGATCTGCAACAGAGTTGATGCACAGGGTGGGGTGGAAAGGATGAGAAGGGACTTGGCAAGGTTAGAGGAATGGTCAAATGTATGGCAGCTTAGATTAAATGCTAAGAAGTGCAAGGTAATGCACCTGGTAAACAAAAACCCAGGGGAAGAGTACACAATGGGGGGTGAGACACTAACAACAACAAAAATGGAAAGGGACCTGGGGGTAGTCATATCAGATGACCTAAAGGTGGGCAAGCAATGTGAGAGGGCAGCAAGGAGGGCTGGGGGGATACTGGGATGAATAGGGAGAGGCATCACCAGTAGAAAACAGGAAGTTATTATCCCTCTGTACAGACAGCTGGTGAGACCCCATCTGGAGTACTGTGTGCAGTTCTGGAGACCCAATCTCCGCAAAGACATAGACAGGATGGAAGCTGTCCAGAGAAGGGCAACTAAAATGGTGCAGGGTCTGCACCGGAAGACATATGAAGAGAGACTTAAGGAGCTTAATATGTATAGCCTCGAGGAAAGGAGGGAGAGGGGGGACATGATAGAAACTTTCAAGTACCTCAAGGGAATCAACAAAGTCCAAGAGGGTAGCATCTTTCAAAAAAAAGAGGTGTGCAAGAACAAGAGGCACAATCTGAAGATAGAGGGGGTAGTTCAGGGAGGTAATTTAAGGGGCTTTTTTTCACAGAGAGGGCTGTGGATGCATGGAACGGCCTTCCGGAGGAGGTTGTGGAGTCAAAATCAGTGGTGGAATTCAAGCATGCATGGGACAGTCATAAGGCAATTCTGGGGGTTGGGGGGTAAGAAGAAGTAGGCTGCTGGTTAACTAGGATCTGCAGCTTATCCAGTAGGTAGGGTAATGGGCAGACTGGGTGGGTCAAGTGGTCTTTATCTGCCATCAAATTCTATGTTTCTATATTTCTATGTTATTGACCAAAACAGTAGCCAATCTTGAGCTGTGCTAGGCTCATGAATAATTAATTAGACTTATAATTATTCATGAAACCTTCAAAAGGCATTCCCTTGGTACAGGCTGCTTCTACAGAGAAAGTTTCTTGAAAAAATTATGTTCCGCATAGTCTGTGCATTATGTAAAAAAAAAGCCCATGTTAAGAATAGGAAAACCAAACACCAATTTTTTTTTTTTTTTTTTGCATTTTGCGGTTGTGACAGGGTTGAATAAGGTCCTGTCCCATTTGTTATGCAGAAAGAGTATAAATGCAAGGACCTCTGCTACTCTTTCCTTTTCGGTCTTTTCTTTGTATGGTCGCACAACCAGATTTTCTTGTGAGATCTAGGACTTGATCACCCTGATAGTCTTGGAATTCTCTGCCTCTCACTATCTCTCTACCCTCACTTGCTGTTCTGTCTTTTCTCCCCCCTTACATATCTGCTGATATAAACATATATGTGAATCATTATGTTGAAATATAACTGATACTGGGATACCTTTGTTTAGAAATGTATATAGCTCTACTGTTGAAATGTATATGGCTATACTGTTAAAATGATTGCAAAAAGCTGCTTGGAACTCAAGAAATTAACCTGTTTGCAAACTCTCCGTGAAGCTATAAGCAAGAGGTCAGTTCTGGCTCACAAAGTTCTTTTTACTGCATGTGTTGAAACTTATAAGAACACTCTGTGAGAAGCATGGTCTTTTCTTAATGAGTGGGGGTTGCAAAGACTTATAAAAAAAGAGCTGCAACTTCTTACATAGATACATAGATACATAGACAGTGTCAGCAGATAAGGGCCTATGGCCCACCCAGTCTGCCCATTTGAGCTTGTAAGTTCAGTTTGTTTTCCTAGAAGTCTGTTGCCCCTTACCCCTGACCTCCAGAATTCCTTTATGTCTATCCCATGCATTCTTAAATCCCGTGATTGTTTCAGCCCCCACCACTTCCTCTGGCAGGGTGTTCCACTTGTCCACCACCCATTCTGTGAAGAAATTCTTTCTCATGTTTCCTCTGAATCGTCCTCCCTCCAACTTCATCCCATGCCCTCTAGTCCTGGAACATCTTTTAGCTTAAAAATAGTGTTTTCCTGCACCCTGTTCCTCCCTGTAAGATACTTGTATGTCTCTATCACATCCCTCCTCTCCTCCAGGGAGTACATGTTCAGTTCCTTCAACCTGTCTTCATAGGACTTGTGATGCAATCCATGCACCATCTTTGTTGCCCTCCTCTGAACCTTCTCTACCCTGTCTATGTCCTTACATAGGTATGGTCTCCAGAACTGTACACTGTACTCCAGGTGGGGCCTCACTAGTGTCTTGTATGATGGAATTATGACCTCCCTTTTCCTGCTGGTGATGCCCCTGCCAATACATCCCAGCATCCGATTTGCTTTACCTGCTGCCTTGTCACACTGTTTCCTCACTTGAGGTCATCAGAGATGACAACCCCAAGATCCTTTTCCTGCTTGGTGCATGCTATATCCTCACCCCCAACTGATATATTGCGCCAGTGTTTTTGTGCCCGTTATGCATTATCTTGCACTTTTGCATTGAATTTCAACTGCCAAACCCCTGACCATTCTTCAAGTTTCTGCAGGTCCCTTCTCATTCTGTCTACACCCTCTGGTGTGTCTACTCTGTTACAGAGCTTTGTGTCATCAGCGAACAGTGAAATTTTGCCTTCTAGGTCCTGTGCAATGTCACTGATGAAGATGTTGAATAGGACCGGTCCCAGCACTGATCCCTGTGGTACCCCACTGGTCACTCTTCCCTCTGTGGAGTGACAGCCATTTACCACCACCCTCTGTGTCCTGCCACCCAGCCAGTTACCTACCCACCACACTACTGTCCTGCCCACACCCATATTCCTCAGCTTGTGTAATAGTCTTCTATGTGGCACAGTGTCAAAGGCCTTGCTGAAGTCCAGATAGGCCATGTCCACTGCCCTCCTCTAATCCACCTCCCTAGTCACCCAGTCAAAAAATTCAACGAGGTTGGTCTGACATGACCTCCCCCTGGTGAAACCATCCTGCCTTGGGCCCTGTAGTCCATTGACAACCAGATGTTCCACCAATCTCTCCTTCAGTAGTGCTTCATGATCTTCCCACTACCGAGGTGAGGCTGACTGGTCTGTAGTTCCCTGCTTCCTCTTTGTTCCCACTTTTGTATAAGGGGACTACATCTGCTGTCCTCCAGTCTTTGGGTACCTCCCTGTTTCTAGTGATCAGCTAAACAGGATAGCCAGAGGTTCAGCCACCACCTCTCTTAGTTCTTTAAGGACCCTGGGTGCACCCATCTGGCCCCATTGCTTTATCAACTCTTATTACTTCCAGTTCCTTCAGGACCCTTTCTCGTGTAAAGGGACTTGTGTCCATTTCTGCACCATTCTCACCCCTTGTACTCCCTTCAGACCCATTACCCTCCTCTCCTCAGCAAAGACTGAGCAGAAATACCTGTTCAAAATGTCAGCTTTACTGTTGTCATCCTCCACGTGGCCCCCATCCTCCCCCTTCAGTCTCACTATCCCTCCCTTTGTCTTTCTTTTTTCACTTATGTACCTGTAAAAGGTTTTGTCCCCTCTACCAACTGATTTTGCAATGTGTTCTTCTGTCTGAGCTTTGACTTCCTTTACTGACCTCCCTGCCTCCCTTTGCTTCTCTTGGTACTTCTCCCTATCCCTCTGCCTTTGTCTTTTGTATTGCCTGAATGTAATCTTTTGGCTTTCACTTTCTTTGCTACCTCTTTGGAAAACCATAATGGTCTCCTCTTCCTTTTCCTCTTGCTAACCTGCTTAATGCATAATTCTGTTGTTCTTGTAATCCCCATTTTAAATACTGCCCACTGTTCCTCAACCCCTGATTCCTGTCCCATTCCCCTTAATGCCTCTTTCAAGTATATCCCCAATTTTCCCAAAGTCTTCCCCCTAAAATCCAGGATACATGTTTTTGGAAGAGAGAAACACAGGGACTGAGAATGGAAATTGAGAAGAAACCCAAATGCATTTGCTCTGTTTATACTGCTTTTGTGAATAGTTATACTGAACAATTTTATTTATTTTACTGTTATTAATAATAAATCACTTGTTGCAAATTTTACAGCTGCTTCTGGTTTTCCTATGCTTCCTGACCTGTGCCTTGATGACAGATGGTGTCAGCCTAAGTGGAATTTATGCCATGCATAGTCTAAGCCAGGAGTTTTGTGTGTCGGTACTAGACCTTGTACCAGAGAATCATAAAAGAAAGATATGGATTCTGCAGCAGAAAGCCCAAGCCCAGGAGTGGTTACCAGGAGAATGGCAGACAAACTAGCAGAGACAGAAGTCCAAGCTGAGACTGTACAGCTAGCATCAGTTATAGAAAAAGAACAGGCAGTGACAGAACCTGAAAGTCTGACTGCCTTTTTCTAATGGTGGTCTAAGCAACAAAAAGAGACAGAGAAACAGAGAAGAGAGGAGATGCAGCAGAGAGAACAAGAAATTCAATGTTTAGGAGCACAGAGAAAAGAATAAACACAACAACTCAATCAGCAGAGCAGAGCAGAGATGCAGTGACAGGAGCAGTAATGATTGGATGCCTTGCAAGTTATCAAAGGCAGAGGATCTGGCACAGATCCAGATGAGCAGCAAAACACAAACAACTTTAAAGACATTAAACTTACAAAACAATGTCCTTCAAAAGATCTCAAAGCTTATCTGAAAACTTTTGAAAGAGTTGCTGCAGCATGCCATTGGCAAAAGCAGCAATGGACAATCAGACTGGTTTCTTACTTGACAGGGAAAGCCCAAGTTGCCTACAGCAATATGGACACTGCACAGTCAGAAAACTATGACCTGGTGAAAAGCGAAATCCAGAAAAGGTATGACATCTCAGAAGAGACGTACAGGCAGAGATTTCAATCTCTGAAGTACAACTCAGTTGACAATCCTTAAGAAGCCTCCACCTGACTCAGAGAACTCCTGATAAAATGGCTCCAACCAGAGGGCAAAACAGTTCCACAGATCAGTGCCACATTTGCAATGGAACAATTCAACAACATCCTGCCTACAGATGTGCAGCTTTGGGTAATAGAACACCCACCAGAAAGTGGGGAATAGGCTGTGTCTTTGGCCAAAGACTATCAAATGGCAGACAAATGCCACAGCAGCAAGGTAACAGCCAAACTAACTGGTAAGACACTCTTTTTCTTATTTAAACTCCAAGTCTGATAAGAAATCTGGTGGGGGTAACACATCTGCTCCCAAAGACTTTAATTGCTAAAACTGTATTAAACCAGGTCATATTACAAGAAATTGATGTAGTAAGAAGAGTGACACTGGAGCAGATTTTTCCTTAGCAAATTAGGGCAAGTACTTAACAGATGTGATGGTGGGAGATAAGATTGTAAAGGGACTTATAGAGTTGGGAAGCAAACAGACCCTAGTACATACTGAAGTGCTAGGAAAACAATGTCCAAAAGGACCAGGCACTGACATCACCTGCATCCATGGGGACACTCAATGCTATCCTACCAGCCAAGTGACTGATTATGAAGGCTGTAGCACACCAAATGAAAGTGGGGGTAGTATCCAAGTTACCTGTACCTGTGATTATTGGCAATGACTTTCCAGGATTTACTGAGTTAATCAAAGAGGGAGTAAATTGTGGTATTTCAGCAGCTATGGTGACAAGAGGTCTGGCAAAGAAAAGTTCAAATGGTGGGGGCTCTTTTCCTTTCGCTTATTTTGATTTGGACTTCTCTGAGCACAGCTCAAAGATCCAGAAGTGCAGGAAAGAAAGATGACACCTGAAGAAACAGTGGCATCAAAGGACTGATGGACATAAAGGATTAACATATGAAAATGATGAAACTAAACTGATAACTGATAGTGACCTTCTTTCAGAACAAGATAATGATGTTTCTTTCCAGGGTTATTTTAAGCAGCTGGGGATGAAATAAAGACAGGGTGAAGCTATGTTTAAAAAATGTAATGGGCTTCTGTACAGAGTCTGGGGGTAAACCTCAGACACAGGATCAGATAGAACAATTGATTGTACCACAAAAGTATAGATCTGAGTTGTCACAGATAGCACACGATAGTCCTATGGCTGGTCTCTCAGGGATGGATCACACTCTTGCCAGATTGCTATACAGATTTTACTGGCCTGGAATTCATGAAGATGTTGCTACCTATTGCAGTTCTTGTGCTGAGTTTCAGAAAGTAGCCCTAGTGGCTAAAAAAGACACCGTGGCCCTGATGCCCCTACTCTTGATACATGTGCCTTTTGAGAGAATTTAAGTGGATGCCATTGGCCTCTTAGACAAAAGTAAAATGGGTAATCGATTCATTTTGGTAGTATGTGACTATGCTACTCAATACCCAGATGCAGTTCCAATGTGTACTGTCACAGCCCCAAAAGTGGCAACAGACCTTGCCAAAATTTTCAGCAGGGTGGGCATACCAAAAGAAATCTTTAATGATCAGGGTAGTAATTTTGGTGCTTCATTACTTAAGGAGCTGTACAGACTACTAGTCATCACTGCCATAAGAACCTCCCATTATCACCCTCAGAAGGTCTTGTTCAGCATTTTAATCAAACCCTAAAATGCCTGTTAAAAAGATTTGTAAAAGGAGAAGGGAAAGACTGGGACCAGTACTTACCTCATCTGCTTTTTGCTTACATAGAAGTGCCATGGGCATCAACAAGTTTTTTCATCATTTGAAATGCTGTATGGTGGACAACCTAGAGGGCCACTATATGTAATAAAAGAAATATGGGAAGATAACCCCACTCAGAAATAATTTATTACAGCTTATATGTGTGCCCTGAGAAAGAAGCTGGCAAAATATGTTGTCATAACCCATACAGTAATAATCAGGAAGAGGCCCCAAACCAGCAGAAGGTGTATTATGACCATGGGGTAAAAGAAAAACTTTTTGAGCCAGGTGAAAAGGTCTTGCTACTGTTACCCACTACAGAAAATAAACTGTTAATGAAGTGGCAAGGGCCTTGTGAAGTGTTTAGATGTACTGGCACAGGTAACGATGAGACTGATACCACTGATAGGAAAAATCCTACTAAGATGTACCATGCTATTCTTCTCAAGAAATACGTTGAAAAATCACCAAAAGCTGCTTTACTAGTTTTACCAGAAATTGATAAAGAAGATATTAATGTACCTAATGATAGAATGGAGCAAACTTTAACTGCAGAGGCTGTAAAGGTGAATGTTTCCTTAATCTCTTAACAAATCGCAGAAATTTGTATCTTGCTAAACAGATTTTATAGCACTTTTACCACAGTGCCAAGCTGAGCTAAAGGTGTTGAGCACATAATAGTGACAAAGAATGTTTGTCCTATTAGGCAAAAGACATACAGATTACCAGAGAGGTTAGGAAAGAATTGTAAAGGTTTTATTTGAAAAGATTTCACCAGGAAAGACAAAATGAACTGTAAACAGCTCATTTCCAGAAGCACCCTGGGGGAGGGGCTACATAATGTGGGGATCAAGTAACAGCAAAACAATCAAAATACATACAGCACAATTCAATGCACACAGTGTTGTACTAAAACAATGCAATACAAATACTAAACAAACAAATGCATACAGTCCAAATCAAGTGCATACAGTGAAGCGCTGATACAATGCAATACAATTTGGTACAGGACACAGAAGGTAATAAAAACAAGAAGTGGTAAATGGCAGAGTGAAGGCATAGACCTAGTGGAAGACAAGAAATCTTAGTCCAAGGTCACGTGATGGCAGCCTGAGCTGAAGCAGCAGTTTCCCGGAGCTCCGTTCTACACTCGCAGATTTTCTGGCAAATCTTTATAATTGTAAGCTCAATTATCTTAATTACTGTACAGATAGTGAGCCTACCTACTTTGGAAACTCTAGCTCGAGTTCAAAATGGATGTTTACATGAAGAAAGTGCCGCCAAGGCACTCTCCACCGCTTACTCCCAAAAAGGACAAGGCCGCAAAACGGCCTAAACAACAAGCCTGCTAGCTTACCGAAAATGCCCGAAGTAGCAGCAGCCCTCTCAGAGGAGAAATTCCTAGAAGTCATGCAACCGCTACAAACAGCGATCGCTACCATATCAGAGGATCTTCAAAGAATCCAAACCTCAGTTGATTCCCTAACAAGGAGAGTTGGAGACTCCGAAATTTGAATAGCCTCCCTAGAGAAGAAACAAGATAAAAAATGATCTGGAGAATGTGAATGTCGCATGAAGAATAAAGAAATTAGAAGAGAAATTGGAGGACCTGGAGGGGCGCAGCAGGAGAAACAACTTTATTGTTATCGGTATGCCGGAAAGAGAAAAAGGGAACACAGCTATACTATTTCTACAAAAGCTCTGCTTTTAAATAGACGGACCACCACCGCACGGAGGAGAGTACATAATCGAAAGAGCCCATCGAGCTCTGCTTCCCCCACCAACCTCTGGCCAGCCACCCAGACCAATAATATTTAAACTCTTAAATTTCTTGGACAAACAGCATATATTGTCTAAAATTAAAGAAATAAATGAGGTAATATAGGAGGGCAGAAAAATCCATATTACGCAGGATCTTCCTCATTCTGTGCGAATGCGATGGCAAGAACTTCACCCGCTGGTCTCTAAGTTAGTGGCTGCAGCTAAGGCATTCAGGGTTAAATACCCTGCTATTCTAATGGTCAGGCACGAGGAAAAATGGTTATCCTACAACTCTCCGGCACAAGCATTGAAAGGGCTGAAGGAAATTTATCTAGAACTGTATAAGTGAGACTGGTGTAACAATCTATGGAAACACAGCAAAGGCTCATTTTCAGTTGATGATCTGACCAGCAGTCATGTCAGTTATTGAAAGCAAGTACCTGAACAGTTACTTAGAGTGTTTCGTTGTGAATGAAGTTAATAATTAAACAAGCGAGGCAATGACGCGAATTGCTGTTTGAATTAATGGGCCTCTTGGGAGAGCACATCGGATAGCTTGGAACTGTATTTGAGCAATGGGGGGAGCTCTGGTTATGTAGAAATCCTTTGGCTCAGAGGGAGATGCGAGAGTTATGTCTACACGAGAGAGGAATTGCCAGCTAGACGGTCTCGGCTGAGGATATTTAGAGACTTTTTCCTATTTTAATTTCTCTCTTCCATATCACAGAACTGGTTAATTAAGCTGGACAATGTTATGACACGGACTGATGCATGGTCGTGTATATGCTCAGGAGTGACCGTATTATAATAGCGAGAGCTATATAGATGTCGGAATGGCTCCTGAGAATGACTTCGATGCTTAATATAGTTATTTGTGTGGACATAAGAAACCTCATAGAGGCAACAAATTTATTTACACTCAGCAGCCTTTAATTTTGAATTTGATTTGAAATAGGTTCAAACCCAGGGGGCTGTTTATGCACAGTTGAAAATATACTTTCAAGAAGGGCATAAGTGTGTATTGGGTTTTGGGCGTTATGTATCGCCAAGGCAGGGGAATACTAAGGACTCTCCTCCCTTCCTCTCCTCTCCTCCTAGCTCTCTTTCAAAGGTTATGTTTTAAGGGGCTATCTTTATTATGTTTATTATAGGATTTAACTGATGACCTGCATGTGCCGATCTAGATATAGCCCTCAATTAAGTTGTCACTGCGTTAATAATAAGCCCTTTAAACGGAATAGTGATGCACATGTTAAAGTTCTGAGGTTGTCAAATGTTAGTATTTAATATGGATAAGTTTAGGGCTTAAAAGGTATAGATCGGATACTGTTAGACATAGAACTGTTGTGTATTAAGGTATTATATTTTCTCAGTTACATATACAGAGGGACAAGTTTAGGGAGGGGGGCTTCGGGGAACAAACTGTTAGGCTGGGTTATGCTTAAGTATAAATCATGTGGCATATGAGACTTTGGAGTGGAGTAAATCGGAACTGGGGATTTTTTTTAAGTTGGGCATTACGAGTTATAAGTTTAATAACTATAGAGTACTACTCTGTGGGGTGGGGTTAAGACTACACACTATCAATACTTGGGGGTCCAAGGTATGCCTAAGTATATCTTGGTTCCTTCAACTAGGACTGTACTGTGCTAACCAAATGGTAGTTAGTCAAAAAAAGGGACTGTATCCCCTGAAGGCTCTAACTGCTTGCCCATCCATTTACATTCCCAAACTGCCATAGTAGAACATGGGTAACCGTTACCGTTTTGTAAGTTGGAATATCAAAGGAGCCAAAGATAGGGTCAAAAGGCAAATAATCCTGAAGCATTTGCTGCAGTTGGGAGCACAAATAGTTTTCTTACAAGAAACACATTTGAAGAGGGAGGACGTAATCCTTTTTAGGAAGTCATGGGTTGGGCAAGTTTTTGGATCGGGGCAACCATGAATAAAAGAGGGGTAGCCATATTATTAGCGAGGAATATCCCCTTTAAAATGACTCAGGAAATTTGGGACCCAGAAGGCCGAAATATAATAATTCATGGCTCGCTGGAATCTTGTCCGGTCCTTTTGGGCTCAATTTACGGCCCTAATAGCGATTCCTCATCCTTTTTTGTAAACTTACTTAATATTGTGTCGACCAATCCGCCAAAATGTACCATATTGGGAGGAGATTGGAATTTAGTGCTCCAAACAGATTTAGATAGATCTGATCATGTGAGACGGGGCTTGTCTCCAGCACAAAGGGCAATAAAAGAGCTTATAAGCAGTGTTGCGCTAGTAGACGTATGGAGAGTTCTTAACCCCTCAGAAATGCAATATACCTTCTTTTCTACAGTGCATAGAACATATTCTCGAATTGACTACCTGCTCATGAGCTCTTTGCATTGCCCGGAGTTTCCCAGGCAGAAATATCAGCTAGAGTTTTGTCTGATCATGCACCAGTCAGCATGGAATATTGGCTAAATGCAGGAGGCAAGAGATCTCCACAATGGCGATTGAATAGCCAATATCTGCAAGACAAAACCTCTTTAGAACACATTGTGGATTTCATTGCATCTTTCCTTAGTAGTAATCAAGGATCAGTGACTAAATACGATTTCATTTGGGCAGCTTTAAAATGCTCTTTGGGAGGGGAATTCATAAAAATGGCTTCCAACAGAGTTAGGCATCAGATGGCACAGATGGAGGATCTCCTTGTATCCATTAAAATCCTGGAACATAGTTTATCCTGTTCCTCACCGGTAGAGATGTGGACTAGGCTTCATCAACTACAAGCCCAGTACACAGGACTGGTATCTCAAAAAGCAGAGTTGGCCCTACAAAGAACCAAATTTAAATACCTAGAGATGGGGGAAAGGGCAAGTAAGTTACTTGCTATGCGTATCCGCCAAGTGGAGGCTTCACAGTTTATTGCAGGAATTCATACAGGGCAGAATGGTCAAGTATGCACTGACCCTCAGGAAATTGCGAAATTGTTCGGATCTTACTTTCAAGATCTTTACACAGTAGACCCAGCCCTGCGTCCCACTAACGAAGGAGTAAACTCTTATCTTAGATCTGTAAGTCTGCCTAAGATTACAGCTGCAGAAGCAGCCCTCTTAGGTGCCCCAATATCCCTAGCAGAAATTCAGCAGGCAGTTCAGCAGCTACCCCCAGATAAATCACCCGGGCCGGATGGATTACCGAGTAACTTCTATAAGGCCTGCCAATCTATAATAATACCGGTATTAAAAGATGTTTTCAATTATTGGTATGATAACGGGATATCAGACCCAAGTTTTCAAGAAGCTGTAATATCCCTAATTTTAAAACCAGGGAAAGATCCACTAAGTCTTAGCAGTTACCGCCCTATATCTTTATTGAACACGGATATTAAAATTTTAGCCAAAGTGTTAGCAAACAGACTCTTAAAAGTTATGGGTACTCTCATAAGCCATGAACAAGTCGGATTCATGATGGGAAGATCATCTCAAGATCATATGAGAAAATTGTTACATCTCCTTTTTGGTTGTTAGGACTCCAGCACGCCAATGGTGCTGGTCTCCTGATGCCGAAAAGGCATTTGACAGAGTCTCTTGGGACTTCCTATTTGCTACCCTAACCTCAATTGGACTACCCAAAGAATTTATAAGATGGATACAACTTCTATACTCCTCCCCCACGGCTGGAGTCAAGTGCAATGGCTTATTTTCCCCCTCTTTCAATCTAGCTCGGGGCACAAGGCAGGGATGTCCATTGTCCCCCCTGCTGTTTAACATATATTTGGAGCCTCTGATCCTTAGATTGGTGGGCAATATCAATATTAAAGGGATCCAAATAGGTACTGTAAGGTATTCCATCTCGGCGTATGCAGATGACATATTATTACATGTGGAGAGGCCAGACCTTTCAGTCCCAGCTATCTTAAGTGAGATAGAGGAATATGCTAAAATTTCATTTTATAAACTGAATCGGGTTAAAACTAAGATTTTGCCTTTAAATAGTAGAGTGAATAAGGCAGATCTCTCCTCCCTCGGCCTCTCTTGGGAAGCGAAGCACATAGTATACCTAGGAATCAAGATTTTTAGAGATCTTGGTACTATAATAAGAGACAACCTTGATAGCCTAGTCAAAACAATAGCCCGGGATATGGAAAGATGGTGATTGCTTCCTTTTTCTTTATGGGGTAGGCTAAGTACAATTAAAATGAACATCCTACCAAGGATGCTATACCCATTGGGTATGCTGGGTACCTACCTGCCAAAAGCATGGTTCTTTAAATTACAAAGCATAGTAAATACTTTCTTATGGAAGAAGAAAGGTATTCGCAGATCCTATCTCAAGCTGACAGCCCCGAAACACAGAGGAGGCCTTGCGGCCCCCTCTTTTTTCCTATATTATATAGCACAACATATGAGCAAGCTGGCCTTTTGCAGTAAGGAGAGTGGGAATTCAGAATATCTCCCCTTGTGGCTTTCTATAGAAAAATACTTAGCCTTCCAAGCGAAATGCTCGTTGGGGGCGCTCTTATATGCCTCACCATCTCATATCCCTAAGTCAATTAGGAATAATCCCATGGGTGGGTCTTTGAAGGCCTCTCATCAGGCCCAAAATACTTAGCAGTGAAGTGGTATCAGTCTATAGATCAACCAGTCATTGGCAACCCTCATTTTAAGATTAATAATGTGCCAATACCCCTCAATTTCTGGCCTCAGCTAAGCCAATGCAAAGCTTCAGACATATGGTCGAACGGAAAGTCACTCTCTTTTGCTTAATTCCGGAAATCCAATGAGGCATTAGATAAAGAAGCCTTTAAATATATCCAAGTTAGTAAGGCTCTTGCATCCTTTTTCTCCCAGGTTCCGCTAATGGACCCAGAGGAAAAAGAACTAACTACGCTCCTTAAGGTAGCCTCCCAATCACATTCAGTTTCTAATATGTACAAAACTCTCCAGGCATGGGACAGCAGATTACCGTCAGGAGTTTGTTTTTATTGGACAAGAGAGCTAGGAATCCCAGAGGACCCTGATCTATGGAGGAAACTCTGGTTATCAATGTACAAATTCATAAAGCAAGATAGAATTAGATTAGTTAATTTTAACATTATGCAGAATATCTATCTTACACCAGCTAAGCTCTTCAGGTATGGGACATTAAATACTTCAACATGCAGCAAATGCAATGGTGACACTGGCTCCCTTTATCATATGATATGGTTGTGCCCCCATGTGCAGACCTTCTGGCAATCTGTTAATAACGCTTTAGAGCCTATCCTTGGCTTGAAGACCTTATTTACCCCTGAAGTCTGTTTAATAAATTATTTCCCAGGTGATATGCCCAAAGTTAGGAAAGCACATATGATACTTATCTCTGTGGTAGCTAAGCTGATAATTATGAGACATTGGATAGAAGATAAGTCCCCTAATGTAATGGAGTGGTACAGAGAAATTGGCCGGGCATTACAATTGGAAAGACACATTGCATCTATGCAGAACAGATTAGAAGCTTACTTGTCTCTCTGGGGCAGCCTAGAGACCCTACTGATAGCCTGAAAACCGTAATAACGATTAGTTATATTCTAAGTGAGACATGCTGAAGGTATTTAATAGTGTGTAGTCAGGAGGGCGGTAGGGATTGGGTTTTAATTTGAGGTATGTATTTAGCGCCTATTACTTTGTTGTGTTTATGTACTATCTAATGTACTCTGACTGGTGCTTAACTAATAAAACTTGTTAAATCAAAAAAAGAAGTCTTAGTCCTGGGGGAGTTATTGGGGGGGGGGTTAGGAAAAATGTGCAGAAGTAAATAAGGTAGTAGTATGTAGGAGTAGTATTTAAGAGCAGACGTGGTTAAGGAAATACAAAAAAAATGAAAGAATTAGGTATCATAGAAGAGTCAAGAAGTGCGTATCCATCACCAATGGTGACTGTAAACAAAAAAGAAGGGGGTGTAAGAATATTTCTTGAGTTTAAGAAACTTAATCAATTGTCAGAATTTGACAGTTATCCTATGCCCAGAACAGATGATTTGGTGGACAGACTGGGGGGGGGGGGTGCCAAATATATCAGTACCCTCGATCTCACCAAGGGTTACTGGCAAATCACACTAGCTAAAGAATCCAGAGACAAAACTGCACTTGTCACTCCTTTAGGATTCTATCACTTCACCACCATGCCATTTGGTTTATTTATTTATTTAGTTTTTGTTTACTGGGTAAATATGACACATCTGCTACATTTCAATGGTACATTAATGTAATTTTATCCCCTCACACTGGTTATTGTGCTGCGTACCTGGATGATGTCCTGGTGCATAGTCCAGACTCGAAAAGCCACCTGGAACACCTATGAGCAGTTATATAATTGCTCAAAAAAGGCAGGTCTGACAGTTAATCCTACCAAGTGTGCACTGGGCATGCAGAAAACCAGATATCTGGGCTATGTTTTGGGAAATGGAGAAGTCAAGCCAGAGGTTTTCAGGATAGACGCTATACCTAACAGCCCTGTCCCCAAAACCAAGAAACATGTCAAGTCATTTTTAGGGCTGGCTGGTTATTATCTGGGATTTATTCCCAGCTTTGCTGAGTTAGCTACTCCCCTCACTGAACACACAAAAAAATGGTACCCGAATAATGTGAAATGGACCCCAGAGTGTAATGAAGCTTTTTGGGGCCATTAAGGCTGCATTATGTTCAGCTCCTGTTTTAAGAAGCCCAGACTTTGAGAAACCATTTTTTTATAAACTGATGCATCAGAGGTAGGCTTTGTTGCAGTCTTAAGTCAGCATATAGATGGGAAAGAACATCCTGTTCTGTACATAAGTAGGAAGTTGCATGACAGAGAGAACAGGTACTCCACCATTGAAAAGGAATGCCTGCAGCAAAGTGGGCCATGGAATCCCTTAAGTTTTATTTACCAGAAGCTGACTTTGAACTTGCAACAGATCACAATCCTCTCTGTTGGCTTAACCAAATAAAGGATAAAAATTCAAGAATCACACAGTGGTATCTGCCACTACAGCCATTTAAATTTACAGTTATGCACAAATCTGTGAAAGAGAATGTCAGTGCTGATTTTCTGTCAAGATATGGATCAGGAATTGAGAATTCTGAAGGCTAGAAAAAAATGTATGCATTTAAATTTCTCTGTTTGTTATGCTGCATTTCCACAGAACTGTAAATGTTATATGCTTATGTCAGATGAGAGTTACAAGAAAGTTTTTGAAACCTGTGTTTGTAAAACAGGTTCCCTCTTAAGGAGGGTGGTATGTGACAGGGTTGAATAAGGTCCTGTCCCATTTGTTATTCAGAAAGAGTTTACATGCAATGATCTGTTCTATTCTTTCCTTTTCTGTCTCTTCTCTGTCTGGTTGCACAACCAAATTTTCTTGTGAGACCTAGGACTTGATCACCCCAATGGTCTTGCAATTATCTGCCTCTTGCTATCACTCAACTCTCACTTGCTGTTCTGTGTTTTCTCCCCCCTTGCATATCTGCTAGTATAAAAAAGTATGTGAATCATTATGTGGAAATGAAACTGATACTGGGATCCCTTTATTTAGAAATGTATATAGCTATACTGTTGAAATGATTGCAAAAAGCTGTTTGGAACTTAAGGGGCTAACCTATTTGCAGACTCTCTGAGAAGCTGTAAGCAAGAGGTCAGTTCTGGGTCACAAAGTTCTTTTTGCTGCACTTGTTGAAACTTACAAAAATCACTGCGTGAGAAGCCTGCTGTTTTCTTAATGAGCAGGGGTTGCAAAGACTTACAAAAACAGAGCTGCAATTTCTTGGAAGAGAGAAACACAGAGACAGAGACTTGAAATTGAGAAGAAATCCAGATGGACTTTCTATGTTATTACTGCCTTTGTAAATAGTTATATTGAGCAGTTTTTTTTTATTTTACTGTTATTAATAATAAATCTCTTGTTGCAAATTGTACAACTCCTCCTGGTTTTCCTATGCTTTCTGACCTGTGCCTCAATGACAGTGACATTCTATATCTCAGAAACTGAATAAGATGTTGTCACAAAACTTTTCACATCTTCAGACTCTGCGAACCTAAACTTGCTTACCAAATTTTGGGCTATTTTATTAAACCCTGCCAAAGTTATTAAGGTGCAAAATCTGGGGTTTAACATTAAACAGCCTATTTAACCCTAACTATGGGGGGGGGGGTGTCCATGTCCCTATAATACATCTATATAAACACAAATATGGTGAGAATAAAAATAAGTAGATAAATATGGGATATGCCATGGGCTGCTTTAAGTAAATTATTTAGTTTTAGTTTTAGGTGTTGACCTCTATTGATCTCACAAGTGGTGATTCAATGAATGAAATCTATAGCGGTCAAAGTCTGAAATTAAAAATAAGCCATTTTTATTATTTTTTTTAAACAAATGTTTATTCATTTTCCAGACAAATGACAGACATACAGATACCTAGGCAACCCAGTGTACACAGTCCAAAACTGACTGTGTGAACTATATACAGCCCAACTATGTACACACACAGCAGGTAGCACCACCCCCTCAAATAAAGCATGATCCTGTCACTTCTATACCATAAAATAAAATAGCAGGTCTGCATATGAAGGTAAACCCCCTCATATTAACCCCAATATCAACACTCATGCAGCCCAACAGACAGTCTCTGTCCACAAACTCCTCTTAGGGAGCATTCCTTCCATGAGGTGACACCCCTCTGTGCCCCCTGGAAAGAGAGAGAGAGAGTCCCCATCCCCCCATACAACCGGGCAGACCCCTGACATCAGGCTATTACCCTTATCTAAAGACCATAGCCTTTGAAAGACCGTCGCAAAAACAATCATTTGAGTCACCCTAGTGCCATAGGTAACTATTTCCCACTCCAGCAAAACTTCCTTCCGCTAATCACAATCCGACAGACAGGCCTGTGTTTGGATATTTGTACCCTGCTGTGAATATATCACATCTAATGCCACCCATCTTTTAGCATATAGCCCTTTTCTTCCCTCCAAATATAAATGCCTCTTTATTCTACCCAGAGCTCCCATGAGATCTCTCACCCACTGTTCATAGACATAAGCTTGGTCATCTTTCCAATGTTGTAGCAAAAAGGATTTAACTACCGCTGCCATCAAGGAAAGATGATATTTAGGTGTAACACCAGAAATCACCTAGAACACATATCTCTGGTGTTATAAATTCTGAATAATCCGGCATTGGGTCCATATGCCTTTTAATTTCATCCCAAAGGGGCGATATTTTACTACATCCCCACAGGACAGACAAGAGATCTCCTCTTCCCGTTTCACACCTGAAACACAGGTCTGTCTGTCTAAGGTTTCTATCACATAGTTTCACGGGGGTAAAATACATATTAGAGGCAATAAAAAAATGCATACTCTTGTATTTAGGTATGACCATATACTTGTCATTTTTCCAAATATTATCCCAAAGCGAGGCTCTGAGGAGTCATCGCTTTATCCCAATATGAGACTCTTATAGGAAAGTTCGGACTAAAAATGTCCAGGAGCACTTTATATATTTGTGAGACGGAGTTGGATTTCGGGTCAACATATTTTAGCATATCCCATGTAAAGGAACAGTCTATAAGACCCCCTAACCTCTTCAGCAACCCATCCAACATTCGTGTAAGCTGCAACCTTTGAAAAAAGGGCATTCTTTCACATTGGGTCAGAAGGACCACCCTATTATCCTGAATAACATCCCTTAGCTTCAGGCCCGATACCTGATTAGCCCACCTCATACTAATTACTTGACCCCCAATGACTAGATTGGGATTACCCAACAAAGGTTGCTCTTGGGCCCTCATTTGATCCTTCCTCTGTACCAGAGTAAGAAATGACCATCAAGCTTCTTCCGCTTTTAAAACTGGGTTCCCATACCCTCTTTTAAAACCTTTATCTATACTGGCATACAACAGTGCCTCCGGGAAGAGGCCGGCATCTTTTAACATTTTTTTCTCTATTTGTAGCCAAGTTAGAGTATAGGTCTCCCCTTCCAAATTTCTACCCCATCGAGTCATCAGACCCAGCTGTCCCACCGCATAATATACATGGAGATCTGGCAATTTGATCCCTCCAAGTGTGTACGTTAAACGCAAAACATTATACTTTTTTCTAGGGGGGTTGGCATTCCGTAAAAATTCTGAGAGTAGCTTCCTAATTATATTGAACCATATTTTGGGGATACTATATGGGGCTAGGTACACCGGATATAACAACCTAGGTAATAAATTCATCTTAATAAGACCCAGTCAGCCATAAAGTTCAAGGGAAGTTTATTCCATCTTACTATATCCCCCCTAGTAGCTGATATAGTCTCCTCCATGTTTATTTTGGCCCCCAGCTCGATATTCACTGTGATCCAGATACCCAGATATTTGATCTTATCTATCATCCATTGAACTCGCAGTGGTGCAAAATCCGCCCTATAAACATACGGCGTCAAAGGGAGGATTTGAGTCTTAGTTAAGTTTAATTTATAATTTGAAACTTTAGAGAATCGTCCTATTAATTCTCTTATTCTCTCGAAACCAGATGCTGGATCTTGTAAGTGCAGAAGTACATCGTCTGCAAAAACTGAAATTTTTAACTTCCTCCCCACTATCTCAAGCCCATTTATATGCCTGTCCATGTTAATTGCTCTCAACAGGGGCTCTAAATAAATGTTAAATAATATCGGAGAGAGAGGACATCCCTGTCGGGTCCCATTTTCCAGCTGAATTTTCTGCGAAACATAGCCATTGCACAAAACCCTGGCCGTTGGAGCAGCATATAGGTTTTTGATCCTCTAAGCAGGCCCTCCGGGAATCCCAACCTCTCCATTGTAGCAAAAAGGAAAGGATGGGAGACCCTGTCAAAGGCCTTTTCAGCATCTAAAGATATCAGGGCTAGGGGTAGTTGAGAATCGGGCGCATAATTCAAGATATGGTGTAACGTCCTCAGAGCATCACGTACACCTCTCCCTGGCATAAATCCCATTTGTTCCTGACTAATTAAGCTAGGAGCAATCCGCCATATTCTGTTGGCCAGGATTCTTGTGAGGATCTTAATGTCCTGATTCATTAAGGCTATAGGCCTGTAATTACCAGGCAAATCCCTAGGCTTATCTGGTTTGGGAATTAATGTAATATACGCCTGGTATAATGGAGGATGAAACATTCCTTCCTGCATTATAGTATTAAAGAATTCTTGAAGCATGGGTAGTATAGTATGGATATGAGCCTGGTAAAACTTAGGAGTGAGACCATCCGGCCCCGGAGTTTTACCAGCGGGCAGAGATTGCACCATTTCAATAATCTCCGCTTCGCCTATAGCTGCCGCTAACTCCCTAGCCTGTGTTGGGTCCAGAACGGGTAAGAGATCTCCCTCCAAGACAGTCCTGATTTCCTTCTCCCCAGCAAAGTTCCTAATCTGGTATAATTCTTTAAAATATGATGCTAATACGTCCGCCATTTCCTGAGGATCCGTTATGAGTTTCCCCTCGTACCGTATAGAAGTCACCATTCTACTCGCTTCCCACTCCTTAACTCTGGCCGCTAGTAGATGCCCAGGAACATCTCCTTGCAATAATTAGGTTTAATCTTTTCCAACCAAATTCTACTTTACCATAAACAATATCTGCCAGTTCCCTCTCAAGCTTTTAAGTTCCACGTCAATTTCCCCGGAGGACCCTTCCAGCGACGTCAGCGAGTTAATTGCCCCCAAAATAAATTCCTCTTTTGCCTTCCTCTGTCTATTTCTTTGCCCTGCCAGACCCTGGGCTACTTCTGCATACAACACCTTACAAGTTGGCCATGCCAACTTTTTGTTTTGCAGCATAGGTAGTTGTTGCTGCACAATTTCTAATAGTGCTTCCTCAAGCTTGTCCCGCATTGAAGTCTCCATCAATAAGGAGTCATTCAGTCTCCACCGATACGGTCTGGGAGGGCCAGGTCTTGATTCCCAGATCAACTGGATAGGGGAATGGTCTGAAAACATTCTATCCCCCGTTGTCACATCCCTAATCTCCTTGAGTGCCTCCCTGTTTACCAGAAAAAAATCAGTTCGAGATTGGCTGTTATAGGCTGCTGAGTAGAATGTCATATTATTGCCCCCAGTTGAATAGATCCAAATCAGCTCTACCAACGCCGCAACCTTGAGTAACCTATTTAGGGCAATCTGAGCCTTAGTTAGAGGGCCTCTGATAGGTGGTATCCTATCCTCCTGGTTGTTAAAATAAGTATTCCAGTCCCCTGCCAGAATAAGTGGATGTGCGGAAAAAACAGCTAGATCCCTCTCTATTGAGGCGAAGAATTCCGGGTTAGAGGGCGTTGGTCCATAGATGGAAGCAACCAAAATTGCCTTACCAAACAATAAGCCTGAAAGATAGATCCCTCTGCCATCCTTCCTTGCAATCTCTTGCTCTACGTTATATGAGCAGGTTTTCTTTATTAATATCACCACCCCCTCCGAAGCCCGTTCTTTACCTACGACATGAACTTGTCCCACCCACAGTCGCTTGAGGCCACTCAGCTCCTCCGTCAATAGATATGTCTCCTGTAAAGCAGCAATATGAGCCCCCATTTGATCAATATGTCTCAGAATTACCATTCTTTTACGTCTACCCCTGAGTCCTTTGATGTTCCAAGAAATTATTTTAACACACGACATGGACAAACCTCAAAATTATTTTGATTGAGTCATCCCTCTGAGGGCTTTCAAGGTCTGCCTCCCTCCCTTTTACTATAGTGGACTCCCTCTCTTTCCAGTTCCCCTTAACCCCCTCCCCCGATCCCTAGATCGTCTGCCTACCAGATATCGGATCATGAATGAACCCCTTCTTGTGCTACCCCCCAGCCCCTCCCTTAAGACAGCAGCTGCAGGATCTAGCCTGTAACCAAGAAAAAATCTACTATATGACTACCTTTCACCCTTATAATCCCCCTTTCCTCCTATCCCATCATACCTCTCCCCTCCTCTATGCCTCCTATGTATAGGTTGGAGACTACCTTTAAGTTCTATGCAAAGAAAGTTATCTAACATCCTCCAAACTCCCACTTGATGATAAGTTATGATACCTATACATCTCTCACATCATTATTTCCCTACCATTTGGGGAGTCCCTCCTACTTTCTAGAGACTACCAGGGAGCTCTTAAGCCTTGGTCACTTTCCACATGCACTCCACATAATGCTGCCATAGTATCCTGTAGCGAAGTATTGTATACATTACATCACCTTAAGGCGCAGTACAGATCAGTGCCCAGGAGGTGGCATGCCATCTGGTGGCAGTGCTGGCAGATACCTGCCACAGTTAGTTCTATGGACACTCTGCCTGCATTTATTTCAAATCCCTCGGGGCACTCTAAGCTGAGGGAGACTAGCTCTACTTCAGAGAGCATCTGTAAAAACAACTCATATTGCTCTCCTCTCTCTAGGTTCCCAAGATTCAAGAGTGACTACTGCCATTTTTTATGCTCACTTAGCGAGCTATATCCAAGCCCCCCTCTTCTAGATACTGGCAGATTTGCTAGACCCCACAGATCGCCACCTCACATTATTCACTCACCCATTGCCCCTTTAGTGTGTTGCCCTCCCGCGTACCTAATCTGCCAGCCCTCACTCCCTACCTATTTACCTTCCTCTCTTCACCCCCCGTAGAAGGGATCCTCATCAAGTTCCAAATTTGAACTATTCCCCCAGCCACCCCTCCATCTCTGATCCCCTATCACCCCACCCCTTCTTCTTAAATATTTAGTTTCTGCCCTATTCAACCTTCCCAGTTCTAAATTGAAGTCAGTCTTTCCTCCGCCATAGATGACCCTTGAGAACCCATCTATCTTAATAGAACCCTTTTAGCCCCAACCTGTGTAACCATACACCGAGCCATCCGAGTAACAGAATAAATTTAACAAGTCCTTTCGTTCTCCAAAGTCCCAGTCATTCCAATCATAGCAGCCCCCTTCTCGTCTGGAGCAATTCAGGTCGGTGACTTAAATAACTTGGGGAGCTCCTACCGTAACCCTTCTAAAGCGTCCTTTGCTGTTAAAAATCTCTTCTCCCCGGTTTGAAGTCGCACCACCAGCATTGCAGGATATTGCAAACTAAACTTGATTCCTGCAAGATATAACTTATTCTTAATCTCAGAGTATTCCTTCTGCTTCTCTCTAACCATGGGTATTTGATCTTGAAACAGTCAAAGAGAAGCGCCATTCCATTGTAGTGACTTCTTTTGTCTGGCAGTGAACAACTCATGGGATTTTTCCTTGTAATTGAGAAAGCGCATAATAATTACCCGAGGTCTTGCCCCCGGTGGTGGCATCTCTCTTAATGCCCTGTGCGCTCTTTCCAAATTATAAGCTTCCCCATATGGAGTAGGGCCAAGCAGCTTAAGCAGCATGTCTTGCATAAAGGAAATACAGTCCGACCCTTCAGCCCTCTCTGGTAGCCCTGCCAGTATCAAGTTATTTCTTCGACACCTCGATTCTTGATCCTCCAGTCTCTCTTCGAGCTTTTTGATCTGTTTTCTAACCACCACTACTTCCTGTTCGATCATCAGTACTTTCTTTTCCTGAGAGGAGATCCGAACCTCTGCGTCCCCCATTCTCTGTGCCAGTGATTGCAGCGCTTGTTTCACTGCTGCAAAATCAATTACAAGTCCCTGCAACATTTGCTTGATTTCTTGTATATATTCAGTAGACAGGTAGACACCCCCTTCCTTTCCTGCCACGTCCTCCTGCTCATTGGGGTAGGAGATTGGGGCTTCAGTCTCTTAGTAGCAGGGGATCTCCCCTCAAGAGTCTCCACCACTTCAGCTTCCATCCCGGTGCTGCGAAGCGGCCTAGTACTACAGCCAAGCACTCATGATCTGAGAGGTCACCTCACTTTCTTTTCTCTCAATCTTGCAGCAACACCACCAAAATTTGAGCCCATAGCACCTCACCAGCTGGATATACGTATTTTAGCACAACTCAGACCAGTCCTGGAAAACTTAAAACCTTTTATTTATTGTAGGGCCTCGGACAAGCACAGAAGACGTCTTCTCCAACTTAGCCCATCACGTGATTCCCAAAAATAAGCCATTTTTAGACCACCTATGGTATACAGTATGTCATTTGTATAATGATATCACCTGACTAGAATGATACATGGGCTTGGAATATTGAAACAGGCTGCATCATTCTAGTAGTAGATATACTTTGCATGCAAATATCCATTATTTTGTAAGCAGTAGTGAAAATAAATGATTTATTTCCACTATACCTCTGTATGCAATGAAAATAGATAAGGGATATACATATAAAAAATGCTGTAATAGGTGAAATGGTGAAAAATGGTACCCACTGATGTTTCAGGCCCCTTCCCCCACCAGAAATGGCAAATATGGACAATTTTGTTTCGTATTTCTTTTTCTTTAACTTCATACTGTATTTTGTGGTTTTAGGAGGATTGAAACCACAGCAGAGACCCACTTGTCCACTGACAGGAAACGTCATAAATCACAACAAACTGATGCCAGCTTTTACGGCAGAGAGCATGTTCCTCAGGAGCTGCCCCCCCACACACACACACACCACAAGCACCCAGACAGATGTAGCTTATTTTATTTCCATTTACTACATTTTATTTGTTAATTTTGCGGCTTTAACAAAGAGTGACAGCATCTAGTGTTATTCTATCACTAATGCCAGCTTTTTCAGCACTGAGCATATCATTCATGAACCACTGTATAGAGCACCTTCAGTTTTTCATTCATGATAAGAAACGGCCACTGAAATGCTGCTTTAAACTTTTCATACCAACAAAGTGGTTTTGTGCTGTGTTTTGGAAAACAGTGAAGAAGCGGGTGCTTGGCATGATTTATCATATTTCCAGTCAGCAGATGAGAGGGTCTCTGCTGTGGTTTCAAACTGTTTATCATGCCACCCGCTTTGGTTGGTCTATTCATTGCAGTTTGTGGGGTGGTTTGCTGTCAACTAAAACAGTACAAGTCAGAGTTTCATCTTGCAAGGTTTTTTTTCTTTTGGCCATCGTATTATGGTGTACACTTCTACTATACGTCCTGACTGCATAGAGATTAGCTATGTGCTGCTGTATGCCAGCCATCACAGTGGTGCGGCATGTCCCACTGGTCCTGCTTAGTGTGTGCCCACCTGTGAAACCAGGTTATTGATATGTCCCTGTTGGGAGGTCACCCAGGGAAGAAAAGTGCCAGTTGGCATAGATATGGGATGATAAGAATATGGCTCAAAAGTCCTTTTAGCCAATCAGATTATGGTATTTTCTTTTCCCATTTTATAAATGGGTTTATACATTACAGCACAACAGAAGTAGTGTATCCCCTTACATGCCCATGTGGTATGAACTATGTGGGACAGACAAAAAGGGCTTTAAAGGCACGCATAGAGGGAGAACAAGGCTGCTATCAGGAGTTCCAATTTTTATTATGTCATGGTGAGACATTATAATGAGGCTGGACATATGTCAGCAGCTTCTTTAAAATTTGTGGGGCTAGAGAAAGTGGATTTGGGGTCCAGAGGTGGTGCTGTAATGAATAGACTTTTTCAGTGAAACGCTTTCTGGATGTTTACATTACATATGACAGCCCCTTTGGGATTGAATGACAAAATACCACTTCACAGTTACCTATAACTAAATTTGGTTGTTGAAGACAGAATATTTTTTATTTATTTATAGTCTCTCTGAATTCAGGCATGACTTTCTATCTCTGTCTGTTACAAGGAATGTCTTCTTTTTGAATAGAATTTGGATATTCTGATAACTTCTTTGCTATTATAATGTTCTACAGGCACCTTAATCTTTCAGTGTGGCATGATTTGCAGGCTGTACCACTGAAATCCTGCAGGATTTATTTGAATTCCCTGCCCCCCCCTTCTTTTTTTTCAAGAATCTTATTAAAAAACATTTTTATAATCAATTTAATGATTTTCTGAATTAATTCATTGTCTGTGCATGCTTGCACATTATTTGTTGGTTCACTTTTTTCTGGTGTTTTATGTATACCTCTTTAAGAGGACCATTTTTAATCTCAAAAGTGATAGCAGATCTTTATGCTCTGATGGTGACCCATACAATAGTCAATACATAAGCACATTGATCCACCTGATTTACTTGCTGGCATGTCCGATGGGCATTTTGGTACACCGGTTTGTTGTTTTGGCTACAAAGACTTGGAACTGGAATTACTATAATATGTTTCTGTGCTTTTTGGAACAGCATCTACTGTACTTAAGCCATGTCTTTTCTAACTTCTTGGAAGTTATTTTGTTCTTTTTGGCATAGTTGCTGCACACAGCTATAGTTATATGAAAATCAGGTGAATTTCTTGCATGACAACAAACAGGACTGCCAAGAACTTAGAGTGGGTGAGCGGCATTTTCAGTTTTGCCTTTGGTTGCACAATTGTATGTTTGCACTACTTTTTGCTGGCTTTTGCACATAAAAATACTTGTACTACCTGTTGAAATAAAGTTTTTTTATGAGACTTTTTGTCTATAAAAGTCTGTCAGTTGGTGCTAACCTTCCACACTGCATGGTAGGAACACTGTGTTTTTCTTGGTATGAGCTATTTTGCTTTGTCACACCAAAATAGAACTCTTGCAGGATTGTACATTATCAGTGTTGTACATAATAACATTTGTGCTAAAAAAAAGTTAATCATAGAATACAATTGCCAGCCCAT
Source organism: Neoceratodus forsteri (assembly GCA_016271365.2). NCBI lineage: Eukaryota > Metazoa > Chordata > Ceratodontiformes > Ceratodontidae > Neoceratodus > Neoceratodus forsteri. The sequence continues at coordinate 1,411,423,557 of CM057452.1, forward strand.
TTTGTATAAATGCAACCTGTCTTTGATTCCACTTATGAGTGATATAGTCATACAAGATATATCTTCCAAGATGTCACAGACATTTAAGAGGAATAAGTGTACTGTTCATGATTCCTCCACTTTAAGAGGTAATAAGCAATCCGGTATGCCCAACGATACCAGATCACATCCATCAAAAAAAAAAAAAAGAAATTGCTCTGTCTGCAATGGTGTCATTTGACAACAGCATTACAGTTTGTTGCTTTGCTAATTCTGCAATACAAGTGTTTATACAAATGATTGAATTTCCTGTCACAATAACTGCTTCAAAATCAACTATTTTGACCAATTCACTGAAGCAAATTGTGAGTGTAAGTTAACAGCAAAGCAATACTTTGCAGTAGTTGATGCCATTACATCAGGCTCTGGTATCTTATGACCAGCATAGCACATTTGTTGACAATGTTCAGTAAGATACAACAGAGTTTATGATGGCAATCATCAACTCATTGGAAGAAGACATAATTAAACTAAGATGGTAACTTCACACTGAAATATATGAGCAGATATGTTTGTCTTTCCTGAGGAAATATTGACAGAGAAGTGACTGATGTCATGACTTCTGTATACAGTATATCCTGCATAAATCATCCATAGAATTAAGGCAATTGTTTACCAAAGGTAAATCCGGCTGGGACTTTACAAAGTGTGATAGGAACAGTGCCAGATCACTGAGAGTGAGCCATTCTGTGAACTACTTCATGCAGATACTGCACTCACAGGGAGTTAAAGTTTTGACACCAATAACTGATTTTATCACAGATAGAGTCATGTTTGGATATATGCATTTCATCAGTCACACAATAATCTTCCACCATGGAGGTTTTTTGCATTATGGCCATTATGTTACTTGGCTCAGATACAGAGGCAGCTGGATAAAGTGCAATAATGCTACATGCACCTTTAAGGAAAAGCTTCCAAGGAAGTTAAAGGATGAATATCAGATTGTCCTTAAAAAAAGGAAGTTTGTGGTAACTACAGAAGAATAGTTATCAATAATACAGTATGCCTCTCAGCTGAGTAGGCTAAAAAGAGGTAGAGATCACACATACATCACTGACATTATTCCACGTTGGATTAGTTCACTAACTGAGTCACAAAAAAAAATTGTGTAAAATGTTATTTCCACAAGTAATGGCTGAATGGTTGTAATTATAAAGAGAATAATGGCTAGTTTACAGTGTATTGCCAGTCAGTAATACCATTGAGAGGTTCAGGACATGTAAGAACCTCGAGAGCGAAGCTTGAGAGGTTCCTACATGTCCTGAACCTCGAGAAGGTATTCTGACTGGTAACACACTCTAAACTATCCATTATTTCTATTACTATATGGATCCAAGTTTTTTTAGTCTGTGGTCAGCTGCTGCCATGAAGGATTGTGTCCATCGTAGCTGACTGCAGCACTGCCTCGCTCTTTCTGTTTCTCCCTCGCCCACTTGCCCACACAGAACATTGCCTCGCTCCATCTCTTTCTGCTCTGCTGGCTTACACACACACAGGGCAAAAAAAAACCTTTTTTCTTTTTATTGGGGGGTGCAAGATCAGCCAGATAAGTCCTTTTAAAAACAAAAATGGAAACTGCTGTGGACACTGCACTCGCGCTAATCAAGAAATGACCGCCATGGGTTTAAAAACTCTTTTGGCTGCCCACAGACAGAGAGCGGTCAATCATCAGCTATGTTTGTGAGTGTCAATGGTTGAGTGACATTTTAAAGGTTTACTGATATGGGGAGTTGTGGGCTTGTACTGTTTAACTTGGTTGGTAATACTATCGTTCAAGTCCCAAACAATACTATTATTGGACGTGAATGATAGTATTATCACTCTTAAAGTGTGGTATCATCACTTTGGGAGTGATAGTATTACAGAAAAAATTGTGTGCTTTAGTAGCATATTGAATCTGCTATTCATATATTAAAATGTTGATATAGTTTCATTTTGAGGAGGCTCTTACTAGGGTGCCAGACTCTGGGCATAAATCAGATTTTACAATGTCACATATAGATCTTTTCTTCCCCCAAAATACACACACCAGTTCATACACATTTGGCCGTGTAACACCGTGCAAAACATAAAAGTGTTGCAATTATACCACACATGTATGTCTTGCAATCAGCAATCAAAATATAACTGAGATGTAAATACATAATGAATGCTGAAAACCTGTTTATGTAAAAATGCTGCATTGCTGTATGCTAAAGAACTTATGATATAATGTAATGCAGCTTGTATCTCTGTGCGTGACTTTAACATACTTATTCTTTAACTGGAGTGCACACATCTGTGTTGACATAGAAAAGACAGTGGTTTCATACTGTCTGTTTAATTGAAGTTGATGTAAAACATTACCTTTTATAACATCATATATTACTGCAAAAATTTATTACTATGTCAGTGGTTTATCTAGTGTGCTGGCTATGCACTGTTCCTGCTTTTTTACAGGACTGCCTTAATTAAGGGGTCAAGTGTGGACTTCTCAAAGTACACCTTGTAAATACATGTAAACAGTTATGTATTTCTTATTACATTATATACCAAACCATTATTTATATTTTATATTTAATACATGAATTAGTGTTATGATTTATGCTACTGTCTTTTTTGTAGTACTTGGCTTTTCACCCCCTCCATGAATACTGCTACAATTTGACACTAATTCAGTTGCCATTTTTTTTTACTTCAATATGTTGTGTCTATTCTTTATAAATTGTATAAGCATGTTCATTACTTGTGTTGCAAATACTAACTCATGAAATGTAATGAGTTACTAATGGTGTTCAATGAACATTACAAAAGCATCACATTTCAAATACAAAAGGGTGACTTCTCAAGTGAAGACACTTATTCCATTTAGCAAACATGAAATTCTAAAGCAACATATAGTTAATGATGTGAAGAATCAGTCCTGAAGGTGAAGTTGGATGAATTGTGAAGATTGAAAAGGCTGATACAGATGACATTGATAAAGCACATATTACTTGCATGGTGTAAAGACAGGAAAAAACATATATTCTCTTTACGGTCTCAAAAAGAAGGACATTCTTGGAAAAGTTGCATTTCTAACCCTAATCCCTCCACAGACACACACACACACACACACACACACACACACACACACACACAAGTGGCATAGTCTTTTGCTGCTTGAAGGGAGGGGAGTTAGAGTTCTAAACCCTAACACCACCCTTTCCCTACTTTTTCTGCATTAAGTTGAACCTTAACTGGTGCATTAACACCGTTTTTTTTAAAAGAATATATATATATATATATATATAACAGTACACACACACACACACACACACACACACACACACACGACAATGCAACTGACCAGATACAGCCATGTTTGCACTTAGTTCAGAAATTCATGCAAGTATACACTCTTTCTAAAGTGCTCCAGTGTTGTAACCTAATATTTTTGTGCATGTATTGATTTGTGCATGTGTATTCATGGCTACAGAAGAGCTGGACCATGATGATGGATGTCTCTTGAGTCATCTAGAAAGACTTGTATGTTGTTTGTCTTACCTGATGATGGATGTACTTGGTTGCTTGTATCATCCTGTCAGTTTAGCTACTTATGTGGATATTTATATATATATATACAACAAACTGTGTTAATGCACTAGTTAGGGTTCAACTTAATGCAACAAAAGTGAGGAAATGTGGTGTTATTCCCCACCCCCAAGCAGCAAAAGAAAAAGAAAATTAAGGTTTTGGGTCTCTTGAGTCTTGATGAATCAGTGGTGGGTCTTCCTTGTGGTTGTAAGCCTTAATGCTCAACCCTCCACCCCAGTCTGTATTCTCCTGTCTGAAGCAAAAGCTATAGCTTCAAGCCAGTGCCTCATATTGATATACTCTTCAAAGGTAGAGAAATATGTCTCACCACAGGTTGCCAACAATATCTGTTGTACTTTTAGTCACCAAGGGAAGTCATATCTGACCTTGTTTGCTCATGGGAGGGGGTGAATATTACAGTTCACAACCCCAAGGAAGACACCACCACTGATTTGCCAAGACTCAGGAAAGGCTTGCAGTCTTGTGGCACACCACACCAGGTGAGGGTAAGCCCAATAAAAACCCACACCCTGTCATGGATTATTACTTAATTAGATTGCATGTTGTCAGGAGAAGTGAATAGAAAGTGCAGCAGTCATAATCATGAAACAATGCTGCTTTACTCCATTTATTTGTGCATTTGTGCTTTCCAGATACAGTGCTAGGATAAATATTTTAATTTCTGTATTCTCTGTAACTCTTGTAGCCCCTGTAACCCTCAGCCCCCTTCTTGAATCTACACTCTGTGGATGCAGTAAGATGGCACATTAGGTTACAGTCAAGAGGTCACTCTACAACTCCCATATACTGTTAACTTCAGAACAGGCTGTTTTAATTTTGTAAGGGAAAAACAAATGTAAATAGGAAAACAGAGCAGTGCCAGTTATCTATCCCTTATGTACTGCATGTCATAAAGAATGGTATTAATGTGATAAGTTAAAAAATAGACATTGTACACATTCAGTCAGGGGACTGTTCCCTGCATTAAAAATGTAGGTGGCACATGCACAGCCGACTACCTTAATGGCTGCCTAGAGTGAGAGCTCTGCTAAGTCACAACAAACTCTGTTACATTCTGCCCATTATTTCAGCCTCTTTCTACCCAATCTGACTTATTGCTTAATTGTAACTTACCTGTGCTCTCTCTCCAGGTAAAGATCAGTGGTGGGATGGACATAGAAACATAGAAACATAGAATTTGATGGCAGATAAGGACCGCTTGACCCACCTAGTCTGCCCATTTTCCTACCTAACAGATAAGCTGCAGATCCTAGTTAACCAACAGCTTACTTCCTCCTACCCCACTAGGACTGCCTTATGTCTGTCCCATGCATTCTTGAATTCCCCACTGTTCTTGGACTCCATGACCTCCTCAGGAGGCTGTTCCATGCATCCACAACCCTCTATGAAAAATACTTCCTCACATTACCTCTGAGCTGTCCCCCCTCTATCTTCAAATTGTGCCCCCTTGTTCTTGCACATGTCTTTTTCTGAAAGATGCTATCCTCTTGGACTTTGTTGATTCCCTTGAGGTACTTGAAAGTTTCTATCATATCCCCTCTCTCCCGTCTTTCCTAAAGGGTATACATATTAAGCTCCTTTAGTCTTTCTTCGAATGTCTTCTGGTGCAGACTCTGCACCATTTTGTTGCCCTCCCTGGACAGCCTCCACTCTGTCTATGTCTTTGCGGAGATGGGATTCCAGAACTGCACACAGTACTCCAGATGGGGTCTCACCAACTGTCTGTACAGAGGGATAACAACTTCCTGTTTTCTACTATTGATGCATCTTCCTATGCATCCCAGTATCCCCCCAGCCTTCCTTACTGCCTTCTCACATTGCTTGCCCACCTTTAGGTCATCTGATATAATTACCCCCAAGTCCCTTTCCATTTTTACTGTTATCAGTATCTCACCCCCCATTGAGTACTCTTTCCTTGGGTTTTTGTTTCCCATGTGCATTACCTTGCACTTCTTTGCATTGAATCTGAGCTGCCATACAATTGACCATTCCTCCAACCTTGCCAAGTCCCTTCTCATCCTTTCCACTCCATCTTGTGTATCAACCCTGTTGCAGATCTTTGTGTCATCTGCAAAGAGACATACTTTTCCTTCCAGTTCCTCTGCAATGTCACTTATAAAGACATTAAAAAGGACTGGTCCCAGTACTGAACCCTGCAGTACCCTACTAGTAACCCTCCTTTCTTCACTGTGTACTCCATTTACTACTACCCTTTGCACCCTGTTGTCTAGCCATTTTTTTATCCAGGCTATCACCTTGGGGCCCACTCCAAGGCTGGCTAACTTGTGTATTAATGTTTTGTGTGGGACTGTATCAAATGCCTTGCTAGTTTCTAACTCTTTGAAAAAGGTGAGCCATCTCATTGCACAATGGCGGCTATGGCTACTTCTGAAACTCTCATGGCGGTGGATCGGGCTGACATTATGGAAACTAAAAATATGTTGAAAGCCCTCACTATGGACATCCCTAATATCAAAAACACAATATCACAATTAGGAGAATGAATGGAAGTGGCAGAGTTACTTATAGCAAACTCCAAGATTTTTATGCTTAAGGTGGAGTTGGACTCGGCATTAGAAGTAGACAAAGTTTGTTCCCTAGAGGCACAGATGCAACCTCTTTGGGTGAAGGTGGATGACCTCTAAAAATGAGGGAGAAAAAGTAATTTGAGGATTGTTGGGGTCCCAAAGGTAGTGTAGGGTGCTAGTATGGTGGAATTTCTGCAGCAAATTGTTCAACAAACTCTGGATTTCAACTTGGACCCTGCTCTGAAAACTGAACATGCTCATAGGTTTCTGGGCCTGAGTCTGGCTTGGGAAATTTCACCATGTCCCATTTTGGCTTATTTCCTCTGTTTCTCTGTCAAGGAGCAAGCCTTATGGATCTTTCAGGAGAGGTGCACTTTAAAGTGGAATGGACATACCACACACATCTTTCAGGATTTTTTGAAAGTGCAAAAAACACTTTGAATAGAAAGGAGTTGGTCCAATGCAAAATGCAGTATGCTATGTAGTACCCAGCAACTCTAACTATGCTGTGGGAGGGCTGATGGAGTAAGTTTGACTGTCCTCAATTAGCACCGAAGTTTGTACAGGACATTAAGAAAGGGGGTAATGCCTCAGCCTCCATGGGTATAAATTGCTCTCTCTGGGCTACTCCTCCTGTACAGTGCAATCAGCTGTACAACAGGGACAGAAATTGAACTGCTCCATGAGGCCTCTCAGGGAACACTCTACACCCTGTCACACAAGTGCTTTCTTCCACCCAGCAAAAAGGAGAAGCAGAGATACAACAAAAACCTAAGCATTAAAAGGATGCCTCACACAGCAGGACATAACGCTCCTTACAAATTTAATGGGCTGAATGATGGACTCATGCCACACCACCAAATATCCTCACAGTTACCTTCACCCTCCAGCTCAGTAGGATGATCCCCAGATCTGAGTCTGAAACACCCCAGGAGATTGCCACCCCTCATAGAAGAACCTTCTCCACCAGCAGGGATGGACTGGGCTAATTCTGAAGAAAAAGAAGAACTGCTGCTGTTGGTTCCTGGGGATTCTAATATCCCAGCTAGCACCTAGATGGATACAAATGTGATGCCTGTGTCCATGGAATCTTCCTGTCTTATGGACCCGGATCTGTCTGTGTATTCCTTGGACACTATTCAGCAGTCTAGCTAACAGACTACATGTTTTTCAACTGCGGCTTGTTATACACAGGATGGTCCCCTGTCAGAGTAGGTAAGCACTTCGATGGCTGGTTCCTCCTGCAGAGACTAACAGAAGCTGGGATATTTGGGACTCTGAAGAGGTTTTGTCTGGGGACAATATTGCCTTCTGCAGTGTGGTATTGGGGGGTGCCTTCAAGTTTATTTAAGTTGCACTTAAGTCTGTCAGTGCTACAGGAAACTATCCAAACTGCAAAAAGTATGTTACATTGATTTTTGGATATGTGTTAATGTGTACCTGCCATTATGTGATATTTTTGATACTGCATGGGATCTTTCCACAAATAGGTATAATTTCAGTTCTCCCATGTCTGGGTATATATGCCTCATTTGATATCTTGTTTTTGGTACATTCGGAGGGGAATAATCAGTTAATAGTTGGGTAGCTTGTTAATTTATATACTATCTGCCATTCTTAGTTGCATTGTACTATTTTATTTCTTTACAGTTGTGGCTGGAGACACATGCTCAATAGTTCACCTAAGCTTTATTGGTGAGGTACTCATTGTTTTGTGTCTGCTGAGGTGTGGAGGGCGCTAGGCCCTAGGTGGGCACCAGTCCACTTGTCCCTGCTCCTTCTGGCTACATACAGAACAGGGGTGATAAAGCGGTTTGTTATTGGTCATTTGTTTATCAGCGTTGCATTAGAATTTATGGGAAATAGGAGGAGAGTATTTTATTTTAGAGTTTCAGATATCTCCTCATTTCTCCTCCTCTTTCTATTTATAGTTTTGGTTCAGGGAATAGTTCATATAGGACACAGTTTAAAAATAAGTATTGTGCTGCCTAATACAGCAATCTATATTGAGGGGTTTGAAGACCTTTCTTTGGGAAAATGTATGTTCAGAATATTGATTGGTTTAACTGTCTTGGTTTGGCTGCATTAATTTTTTTTTAATGATTTTTAACTGTTTTAACTGTTATTCATGTATGGCCTCTTAATAATTGAAAGGCGCCATTTAAATAAAAATTATTATTATTATTATATTATTATATATTTGTTGTTGTTACTATCAGGGAAAGCGATTCAGGAGGCAGTTGAGAAATGTTTTTTGTAAGGATCTTTTTGGATTTTCATGGTCCATAGTTTTAATTAAAATGGGTATGATATTAGGAATATGAAGATAATCCTGCTAACACCATGGTAACACCCTATTAGAGCTACTCATACAATACCTTTTTCCTGGCCTAGATTGTGGACTTTCAATCTGCAGGCTTTTACAATATGTTAATATGGCTAGCTAAAGATGGTAACACGGAATGTTCAAGGTATGAACCACCAAGTTAAAAAGAAAAAAAGTCATACTTAGCTTCATGTCAGTGTGATACTGTGCATTTGCAAGAAACCCACCTGCTTAAAAAGATATGGGTAAATTGCTTGGTGGGTGGTTGGGCAGGCTTTCTCCAGCACTTACAACACCAAGAAATGAAGGGTGTCAGTATTGGTGAAGAAAGGTTGCCCTTTGATTGTGGAGAATGTCCAAGGATCGATGGACACTGGATTCTTCTTTGGGGAAGTTGGTGGGCATGCAGGTTCTTTTGTAAACCTGTATGTCCTCAGTGTGGATACACCTGATTTTTTAACCAGATAGCTCAAGCTTTTGCAGAGTGGCACAACTCGCCTATGAGAATCATAATTAGCGGTGACTTTAACTTTGTTATTGATCCCTTTTGGATCGAACACATCAGAAATGAGAACCCCATCTCAAATGTGCTCTAGCAATGCTATTCAGCTTTTGTGTTCAGAATTTGGGCTGGCTGACCCTTGGAGAATCTGCCATCCTGACACTAGGGCCTACATTTATAGGTCACCAAGATTTGTAACATGTAGTAGATTGGACTATGTTTTTTGCAGCTCCTGTATGCTCTCAGATATAGCAGACATTGATATTTTACCTATTATGTTATCAGACCCTGCTTCAGTAAGCTTAGTTTAGATACCCCAGGGCTGTGTTGCTAACTCCCCTCAATGGTGGTTCAGGCCTGCCTAGCTCTATATGGATGACTTTAAAAATTGGCTCACCTCAGAGGTAATTTGCCATTTTGAAGATAACTCTACTTCAGAGGTCTCTCCCCTGAAGATATGGGAGGCTTTCAAGGCTGTTATCCAAGGTCAAATCACTTTCTATGCCTGCAGAGTGAACAAGCTCAAGAAGCAGAAAATGTCTGATCTTACAGTGCAGATCACGAAGTTGGAAGAAAATATATATCAAGACCTGGGGACAATCACTCCCAAGTGCAGCAGGTTATGGCACTCAGATATCGTCTATCCAAAATTTACCACCAGCGTGTGGTTAGGGCATTATTTTTTAGAAAACAGAATTATTGGGAATCTGGAGAAACAGCCGGAAAGCTATTAGCATGTAGGCTGAAGCTTAAATCCGCTAAGGCTCAAATTTCTTTCCTTAAGTCAAAACAAGGTGAAATTATTGCAGACCCTATACAGATGAGTGCCATGCTTAGAGATTTTTACTCCTGCATTTACAAGTTCTCCTTTTTTCCTTTCTGGGAGGTCTATGCCTCTTTTTTGCCAGCTGTCCCTTCCTAAACTTCAACAGGAACTACTCCAGGTGCTAAATGAGGACTTTACCCTGGCAGAAGTAACAGTGGCTCTAAAAATGTTAACCTGTGGTAAATCCTCTGGCCCAGAGAGACTGAGTTCAGAATTTTATCAAGCATTTGAAGAATTATTAGCCCCCAAGTTATTAGACTTATATAGATCTACCAAGGAATTAGCCATTTACTACCTACGAAGGAGGAGGTCACCATTTTTGTCTTACTAAAGCTAAATAAAGATCTCACTAAGAGTGCTAATTACAGGTGCTTCTCTGTCTTAAATGTCTATTCAAAGATATTAGCCAAAACATTGGCAACTCGATTAGAGAAAGTTCTTCCCCCTCTCATACATAAGTCTCAAGCAGATTTTATGTGGGGCCAGCAGGGTAGTGACAATCTTTGGGTGGTCCTGAATTTTATACAATATGCTACTTGAGACCCTCAGACTGCTGCTTTAGTAGCTACAGATGCCGAGAAGTTATTTGATTTCATAGAGTGGAACTACCTGTTTTTTGTGCTTTTAGAATTAGGGGTTGGGCCTATTTTCAACAGTGGATTAAAATGTTATATTCGTCCCCTAAAGCGAGGCTACCTGGTATTTTGGGATTTCATGGAATGAGACAGGGCTGTCCGTGTAGCCCCCTTTTGTTTCTGCTGGCTGTAGAACCTTTAAACATGGCCCTGTGACAACATCTGGATGTTTTTAGTATTGAAATAAGGGATATGTCATTCACAACTCTGTCCTATGTGGATGACCTTCTTTCTACTCTAATACAGCCTGGGAACTCATACAGACCTTTAGTGCTATATCCGGTTCATGGGTTAATTGGAATAAAACTGAAATTTTGCCTCTTTTCAAAGGAGACACTAGCTGGGCTTCTCTAGGTGGCACAAATATTAAACAGTCTCCCTCAGGTATACAATATCTTTACATGACCTCAACTACTATAGTAGTCTTCAGACTATATGTGATCAAAATATACAAGGTTTTCTTGCAATCATTGGAGGCAGAGATGTGTAGATGGGCTAAACTTCACTTACCTATTCCCGGGAAAGTGGCAGCCATCATGTTAATGGCCTTTCCCAAACCTTTCTTTTGCTTAAGTCATCTCACACTTCCTATTCCTTCTGGTCTTTGGAATATAATGGACAGATTATTTTGTAACTCTATTTGGGAGGGAAAGTAACCTCCTATTGTTAGAAGGACACTCCGGGCACCTGCTGTGAAAGTGGGTTGGAACCTACCATGGCCATGGGCTTACCATACTATCGTTGGCCTAAAACAAGCCCTATATTGACTAGATCCACTATCGCCAGTGGCCTCTTTATGGGTCGAGACTCAACAATCCATAATAGGAGAGATTCCACTGGTGGTAGCTTTAAGGGATCCCTTGCCTGGAAAGTGCCACCCTACTCTCCCTATTTTATTCACCAAACAAGCCTGGCATGGTGCAATGAGGTGGCTTTATTGGAATGGCAACTACCTTGAACCTTTTGAGCCCTTGTGGAATAATCCAAGAATTGAAATAGGAATGGGGGCAAGTGAGGTAGAATGTGTGTGGGAGACTAATGGGATGTTAACATAGGTAATCTGAATGACCCAGTTTCAGGATTACTTTAATCCTTTTACCAGTTGCAAACAGATTTTCAGCTACCTACTTGTGATTTATGGAAATTGTTTCAGATTCGCCATGCTTTGACCCCTTCATTCACAAAGGATCGCTATCTACAACATACTTACCTTACAAAAAAGTTTGCAAAAGTGAATTAATTTACCTCAGGGCATACAAGCGCTGTATACCACTCTGCTTAATACTCGGCTATTAAACTGGGAATCATAGAAGGGAAAATGGGAGGTTGATAAACAAGAACTTTAGATGAAGCCGCTTTGTCTCGGTGCTGGAATGAAGCTCACAGAGCTTCTCCAGATCCCAAGCTACAGTTACTTCAAAAGAAAATTTTGAATAGGTGGTATACTGCAGAACTCCTGATAAATTGTACCAGATGGCTTTAACTGCTTCCAATGAATACTGGAGATGTATGTAAGAACCTAGTACCCTTTTCCATATCCTTTGGGGGGTGTACACTGCTTACAAAATGGTGACGGAGTATTATTAGTTCCATGAAACAAGCCCTATCCCTTTTGCTACCTTGAACACCTAGATTTTGTTTTTGGGGGGATACCAATATGCTTCCTTTAGAGACACTGCAGTATAAGCCTCTGGTTTATGTCATGGTAATGGAAGCCAAATGTTTAATTTTGTTGAACTGGCATTCATCCAATATTCCATCGCTGGCCCAGTGGAATCAGGCAGTCTCTACAGCAGCATCCTAATAGCATGTTTTATATGGGAGAAGGGATGCACTACCCAAATTTAATAGAAGTTGGGTTCCATGGTTGAATACTGTAGAATGGAATTGAGCATCTAAGCTAGTAGTCTGCTGCTTTCTATCAGGGTGCTGGCAGGTGATTTACTGACTTATTGATTCTTGACTATTGACTATTGCTCACAGTTTTTCTTCGTCACTTTGAATATGAGTGTATAAATTACCTGGTTATACATCTAATAAGTGTATTTTTTATCTTTTTGTCCCTTTTTATTATTAGTTGTATTAATTATGTTTGTATATTGGTATGCCATACGATCTGCAATCCTATAGTACTCTCCCAATGAAAGCTTATGTATTCTGGGATCCTGTTTTCTAGATGCTGTAACATCGATTGCTTCTCGACGGGGATGGTATGTGTATTGATCTTCATTGTAAGATGCTTTTTCTCCTTGGATTTATATCTGAAAAAAAAATCAATAAAATTGTTCTTATACAAAAAAAAATAATGACAGTTATGATGTATTCATTGCATGAAATATTTTGATAGGGCAGTCACTCCACACCACCACAGTAGTCAGTATCATATTTAGTAATGGAATATTTCCTACTTTTCAGTTTTAATTTTCTTTGCTTCTTTTTCAGATAAGAATGATGCTGTAGTACTAACTGTCATTCGGGCATTTAAATTTTTACAATAGGAGGAGGAGCATTTTTTAACCAAAAATGACATGCAAGTCCAATGGAAAGGCAAATTTGTAGTAGTTGTAGTATAAATGTTATTCAACTGGTACATAACAGTGAATAGGTACAACTCAACTGAGACAAGCTCATTTCCAGCAAGGCCCTAGATTGTATCCAATGTTAAAATAAACACAATATAGTTGCAAAATATCATAATAAATATCAATTACATTAGACCATTAGTACATCATAATGAAACATATATCCTGCAACACGCAGTGTTTATTTTAAAACAACCATGTTTTGGCTATTTTCATGATGAGGGCTATGCACTAATGGTTCACCCATATTGGTGTGACAGTCATTTTATTGATGCCAATATGAGCAAAGGCAATATGCAATCTGGGAAACAGTCCTGTTCGTGTTTTGCAGTGGACTTTGTCCCCGGACCCCCTGAAAATGAATATAACAACCTTAGGAGCGGGTATGCCCTGGAAGGGGGAGAAACAGTGTGAGCCCAAAGGGCAGCATGACTGAGGGGGACTCTAAAATCATGATCACACCTGTCATCATTGCCCTTGTTGCAGCACCCTAACTGCCGATACAAAATCCAGTCACCTTTCTAAAGATATATCTACACTAATGTGGGGCCATGCACCTGGCATGCACAGCTCTGCATCATCAGACATGCAAGGTGCAGGTTATGTACTAACACACATCCCTGCCGGGTGCTTTGGTGACCCAGATCAATGCTGTGCAGGGGATAGATCAAAGGACACAAACAGGCATACAATCAAATGCTTGTCCTGATTCCTGAATGGATTCCCTGCTCCATGCGATCCGGGAATTGTGGGATGACATAGAAGAGAAATAGTGAAAGTATGTAGATGAGTGTCCGAATGGCTGTCTACAACCCTCCCTGTCTGCTCAGAGGGCTGGGACAGTCTAGGAGAGGGGGTGGTTGAGTTCACTGCAGTCTGGAGGGCTTACACTGGATGAGGCAGGGTCCCTGTCTCCATATCCGCACTCCCCTCACCTGACACTCTGCACCTTTTTGAATGGTGTAAAGTGCGGGCATGCCCCCGACACACCCCTGGACTAGCTGCATGCATAGTTGTGTGACCGGCCAGAGGATGCAGTGGGGAAGGGATGCACGTCCATTCTGTGCATGCACAGTGTGTGTCACTGTCATGCAGCATTGCCTATTTGCCATTGATCTTCAGCATGTATGCAATCTGCACCATGGTGCATATGCCTCAATATGCATATCTAAATCTGTTATGGCAACACAATCCCAAAAGGAGGGTGACTTTAATTGAGCCACAGACCCACATTTCAAGACATACCATTGCACTAGAGAGTCCCAACTTACTGAATATGAATGTACTATGTACTGCCATGCAGCATGCTTTCCTTAGCTGGGATCGTGTACAGTAGGCAAACTGAGTCAGAGGGTAATTTAAGCAGTTAGAAACAAACAAGTTCCTCTGCATTTTACAGTGTAGCAACAAATAAGCTGCATGCACTTATGAGCAATCAGGTAAACATTCTTCAGTTGGGATTGGGTTGGGTGTCAATCACAGTTTACAGATTGGTCAGTCTGGCAGTTTGAACTGACAAACCCTTCAGGGGCAAGAGACCTGCCACACGCATGGATACCAAATGCTGCCATAGGAAAAGGATGCTCTATTCTTGCTCACAAGTCACAAGTCAGCAGGAGTGGTTCCCATTATGAAAAGGCATTAACAGTCAGCAAGCTGTCAGCAGGTGCATTTCAAATGTGTTATGAATGAGGCACAAAGAAACAATACTGATACAAGGGAGCAGACTGATGGAGAACTGAACTGTTTAACTTTTCACTTGTGTTGCTGTCATGCTCCTTTTGTTGTCTGTGTTGGAAGGGTACACATTTTTTGGACGATAATTATGGCTGCTGTCAGGAAATCTAAACAGTGTCATTAACACCTTGTCAGGAGACTCATAAAACAAAGAGTCATGGTCCATTTTAAAAGGCAGGTTTACAGCTGACTTTATAGTGGAGCTCCTATGGCAGTGGTTTTCCTGTGCTGTTGATTTCCAAGTGCTGTCTGAAATGTGAGGGTCAATAGGCAACTGTAGAAGGAAGTAGGTTTCAGCAACAAAAACCACAGCTTCAAAAAAAGCCCAGCTGACAAATTCTGAGCTTATCTAATTCCGCATGTGGTTCGGTCAGCGACTGAGATGAGTACTGTAACTACTGTAACTTTGCTGTTCAGTGCTGCTGCTTTGTGACCCAATCTCCCACCTCCCAATCTAGATTCCTGCACCTTGCCTACCACCAGAGTGTCACCAGTGACCACCCCTGACATGATCAATGAACAAAATGCTTTGTTTTATTCAATTTGACTCCATATTCTTTTCCCAATCCATTGCTATTAAGCTGAGATTCAAATGTTTTTATTAAAAAAAAAGCATGGGAAATCACACATTAGATGTCTGGACCCAATTATAGAAATTCTGTTATTAAAGAAGTAAGAAAAAGGAGACAGCAAATCCAACAGCAATGCAAAAAAAAAAAACTTCCTCAAAAGGACATAATGAATGTACAGTGGATTATATACTTTGTTTCCCTACAGAGATTGCTACCTGGCCGTTCCTTCCAGTTATCTATAACTACCAATATAACTATGACTTTAGATTGCTATCAATCTACAACTATCAATATACTGAGGCCCAGATATTCAAAAGGGTTGCGCCATGCGCAACAGGGTTGCGCATGCGCTAGTCCTACATTGCGCCATTCTGCGATATTCAGCAGGAGGCAGTTGCGCCACTGAAAACAGGTTGAGCAACAGCGCAATGCAAATGAATGCATGCTCAACAGGAGGGGGAGGAACCATGCATAAACTGCGCAACCCGATATTCAGTCGGGTTGTGCAGAGTTGTGCAGGCGCAACCCGCAACCTGCGCCTGCACAACTTTGAGCCAAAAAAAAAAGGATCAAGTTGAGGGCCACCCACGGGTGAGCTGCTGTATTGCAGGGCGCAACACAGCAGCTGCCACCCGTGGCTGGCACCCAACTCAGTCCCTGTGCCCCCCACCAGCCCGATCGCGGAAGAGCGTAAAACAACCCCCAAACATCTCCCAATGCCCGATCGCGGGCAGAGCGTAAAACAACTCCCCAAACGGCTCCCAATGCCCGATCGCGGGCAGAGCGTAAAACAACCCCCAACAGCTCCCAATGCCCGATCATGGGCAGAGCGTGAAACAACCCCCAGTGCCCGATCGCGGGCAGGAATGTAAAAGACCCCCAACCCAAATATCTCCCTGGTGGTCCAGTGGACCGTAATGCCCGATCGCGGGCAGAATGTCAGTGACAACCCTCCCCAAACATCTCCTGGTGTCTAGTGTCCACCCACCCCACCACACCCACGAGCCCCACCACCGCTCCCCGGCGGCGGCAGGCGGCGAGTGGGCAGCTGTTTTCTTCTCGTGTACTATAGCACTATAATAAATAAAGCCCACTGACCAGGCATCCCAGGTTTTCCCTTTTGAACCCATACCCTTTGTTTCTTCCACTTTTCCTACCAAAACAACTGTGGCAGCCATGTCCTTTTTATCAAAGCTCTCCTTTTCTTCATACTTTTCAGCTGTCTTCATATCAACAAAGGCAAAAATGTCAACATATTCGCCTTTCCAAATCTTTTCTTTCATAGCCAAAGGTACATGATTTCCAGTTCTCACCCCTGGTGTACCAATCTCCCAATCTACCTTCTCCATTTTCTCCTCCCCTTCTGAAGCTGCCCCCTTTTCCCCCTTCTACCATTCATTTCCTTTCTTTAATTCTGCCAAAGCTTTTCCATTTTTGCAATTCCATTCCCTTCCATACCCCCCAAAAACTGTTCAATATGTTCATTGAAACTACTCTCACCGCCAGCCCAGTGGTGCTGAAGGTTAGGCGCTGAACGCCACACCTCGCCCACACCGGCGACCTGGGTTTGGGAGCGAGCCTGGGTCATTGGGGTTGGCAGGGGTGGAGAAGGATTGAGCATCAAGAGGACTGCTTTCCTTCTCTGAGGTAGTGGGTGTGCTACCTTGTGTGATGGTGGCCAATGGCGGTGGCTGGAGGCATAACAGTACAGGTAGTCTATAGGGTTGTGCTAGGCCGATGCCGGGAAGGGTGCAGTGGGGGTAGGCGACCCCTGTCCATTGGCATCATTGCACGCCTTACCTGCCAAGGGGGAAAGAACAGGGAAAATGGGCACCAGTCATGGTGGCATGATGGGTGTCTCCATGGAGGACTCACCGGTTCTGAGGGCCTGCAGCAATACTGGATCCTGGTTGAGTGGCTGAGTATCAGGGGGCTCTCCACCACCCTGCCGTGGGTTGCAAGCCACGGGGGTAAATGCTTGGGGCCCGAATGTGAAGTGGAGGTCCTTGGGATGGTGGCCGGAGCCCAACAGAGGATGCCTGGACATGTGACAGCTAAGGCAGACTGGATGCCAGGGAAAAAAGGACCAAAAAAAACCTACTCTCTACCGATATTACCCCATTACCTGGATTGGGCTGTGGCACATTGCTGCATCCTGGCTGTATTCCTGGAGTGCGCTGGAACTGGTGGCATCCCCACTGGTCCTGATGGTGTTGACATAGGCCCAGGATCTAGCACAGGCACCAGCATGGGGGCTGGCTCTGGCAGTGAGGCTGGCAGTGGATATGGGAGTGGGGATCGTAGTGGCTGACGTGCCAGTGGCTGAGCTGAAACAGGCTGTGGCACTGGGAGTGGCATTGCTGTGGGGACTGGAACCAGAATAGGAATGGGTAATGGCTGTGGTATGGGACCAGGCACGAGAGTGGAATGGGCAGTGGAAATGGCATTAGAGCAGGGCGCTCAGGCAAAGGCTCTGGCAGCAAGTGTGTGGCTAGGAGCCTTCAGCCTACAGAGACCCCTAGGGCACCACCCTTAGGTGGTTTCCAGCCATTCTGCCCAGTGCGCACCGTATCCTTCCTCTTCTTCCCCATCCCCACTGGGTCCCTGTTGTCTGGTTCCATGTCCTCCACAGTATCCAGCACCAGATGCACCCAGCCCACCAGATCCATGATCATTTTCATGGCATCTTCTTTCATTGACCACATTCCTCTGGTATTCATTATTCTATTTGGATAAGCTCTAAGGAGAAAGCACACCATAAAGCATCAAAACTTTTAGCATTCCCAAAAACACACACAAACATTTTTTTTTTGTATACACCTGGTCCGGGGGTTGGGGCGCAGCCTCCTTAGCAGCTAGGCAAAGCAACTTCTGATCTTCCATGGGGATAATCTCTTGCAGCAGGTAATATACTTGGGTGATCACCAGAGGGTACTCTTGAACATGGCAGCAATCTTCTAGCAGTCTTTTTCCAGGGGCAGCACACACATGACATCTTCATCCTGCTCCTGTATGAGTGGGTGGTCCCTGGTTTGCTCAGTTTATTTTCCCGCCATCTTCAGCCCACTTGCAGCAGCTAGTGCTTGTGAAGGAGTCATCAGTGAGAACTTAAGCTAGTAACAGATTTTTCCTCCTTTTCCTATCTTCATCGATGAATTTCCAAAGAATCTACAAGCAAATCAGCATTATTCCATTCATGTCACTGCGGTAGGAAGATCTATCATTATGACAACCACACCATTTGTGTTAGGTGTCTGGGTCCCACACATGACACCATTTCCCGCAAACACTGCCAGAAATTCTACCAGGCAACCCATCGATGATGGCTGCTGGAGATTTGAAGCTTACCTAATGGAGCAGAAATTGTCTCTCTTAGAGAAAGAGGCCTGTCTCGATGAGCCATCTACTGCAGCTCGACACAAGAAGCATAAACGCGATAAGGATAAATCATCCTCATCCTTATCAGGGCAGATACTCATCAACGGCCACCATTACTGTTGCTCCACCATTGACGATGCCCTACAGAACTGCTACCTCATTGATAGGAGTTTACACTCTCTCATCAACTGCACTTTCTGGTGCCCTTTCAGCAGTTTCTGTGGAACCTTATGTGAGTTCCATTGGCACTCGTGAGACAGTTGCTCATTTACCATCGATGGCGCCTGATTTTAAGTATTCCACTACCTTCCCATTTACTGCCCTGTCAATGAAGGGCCAGATTTTCATGGGGAGAATCACTGATTTTGCCATTTCTACTACTCCTCCTCCTTCACAACCATTCTCATCGGGCCAATCAGAAGGGGACAGAGACCCTGGTACTTACCACCCAGGGACTAGACCTGTTTATACCTCACATCCTTTTCTTCCACAATCCCACTGGTCTCCAGAAGCTACTTACCACACCCTCTTCTACTACCTCATTGGATGTAGCTGCAGTGGTACAACAGGTTTTTGGAAGTGATGAGGCATTATCAACCTCAACTTCAGGAGAGGTGGGTCGCCTTTCCACTTCTCCCACCCCTTCACCTAAACACTTCCAAGGTGACAGGGAACCTCTCAACCATGGTCCCCATGTCCCCACCTCCATGAGGAAGAGTATTTTTTGAAGAGGCAGAATTTCCTAAATGTTTTTGAGGAGATCTTGAAGATATTGAGCTTTTAGGACTTGGACTCCTCCTCCGTCCTCTGTTTTCTATTTTCTCCTTGCATTAGGATGCTTCCCAACACACAGCTGCCTATCCTCCTTATGACCCATCCTTTCATGAGATGATGGTCCAAATTCAAAAAGCATGGGATTTTCAACTACGGAACATGATAAATAAAGGATATGTCAGCCTATCTCAAACTGTTCTGCAGAGTCTGCTGTAATGATACCCCACTTATACAAACTTATCAAAATGTTGTACTGGCAGCTTGGAACCAACCCTCAGCTGTTCCTGTCATTCCTAGAAAGGTGGCTTACCTTGCCAGGCTCCTCTTGACCATCCTTTTCTTTCCACTCACCCTGCAGCAGATTTGTTAGTGATCACAGCACTCATGATCGTACCAAAATGTCCAAAACACATGAGCTCGTATCCCTGATAAGGAATCCTGCCATCTCGATTACCTCAGGAGAAGGTATTCCAGGTGGGTACCATGAATCTTAGAATTTAAACTATATGGGACACATGGTTAAATACCAATGTATCTTCTGGACAATTATTGGCAACAATTTCACTCAGTACTGCTCTCTTGACACTTGCTCCAATTTGTGGTGTGACATGTGATACTGTTTCAGTCAGGCCACAGGTGTAACTCTCAGATGACACACCTGGTTATGTATCAGGATTTACACCAGATGTACAGCATAAAGTGGTAAATGATCCTTTAATGGATCTTAAATTTTGGTCCAAGTACCCAAAACACTTCTAGAAGATCTCCAGGCTTCAAATCGGACGTTACGTACTGTACATGGCATGTATCATATCTCTCAGCCATCTTACCAGTACCTCTCCCAGTCTTCTTATCAATCAAAAAGAAGTGGCAAACATAGAGGTACCTACAAGGCAAATTCCACGGTCGGTCCCAGCCATCATCCAGGACAGCCACTGCTACCTCCAAGGGCTCCCAGTCCGACCCCCCGGGGTGGATCTGGTCAGCCCACTTCCCAGTGATCAACTGGGGCATTGCCTGGACTTCCTCAACCAGGCCTCGGAAGCCATGGACTGTCACTTTGCCCTCCATTTAGAGGCCTGGCAGGTGATAACATCAGACGAGTGGGTACTTCAGATCATAAGGATGGGGCGCACACTGGAACTCACCTCAGTGCCTCCCCCTCATCCTCCCCACTCTGTCCATTACCCACCCGACCATATCCCCAATCTTCAAGAGGAACTTCAGGCACTTCTTTACAAGAATGCCATCAATCCAGTTCCTCCTTCGGAGTACCATCAGAGATTTTACTCCATTTTTTTCTGGCACCCACACACACACACTGGGAATCTCAGACCCATACTAGACCTCAGTTAACTGAACCTACACATTCATTACAAAAGGTTCTGTATGGTCACTTTAACATCCATTATGCCAATATTAAAACAAGGGGATTGGCTATGTGCATTAGACATGAAAGATGCCTACCTACTTCTCCCCATACACCCTGACCACCACCGGTTCCTTCACTTTTACCTGCTAGGACAACTTTACCAATTTCATGCACTCCCATTTGGTCTCTCATCCACCCAGAGAGTCTTAGCCATGTGCCTAGTGGTAGTGGCGGCAGCCCTGAGATGGGACAGACATTTCATCTTCCCATACTTGGATGATTGGCTCATAAAAGTGGACTCTAAAATCTCTCTGCTTTTGCCCATCCAGGCAACCCTCACTTTGTTCCCGTCCCTAGGAATTAAGGTCAACTGGCCCAAATCCAATCCAATGCCTATCCAGTTGCTCCAGAATATAGGAGCTGCTCTGGCCACCATCTCCACCAGTGCTTAACTCCCTGCTGACAGACAAGACAGACTTCTGTCTCTGGCTTTCCAGATAGGAACTCAACAATTTATCACAGTGAGATGTCTTTTATGCCTTTTGGGATAAATGGCTACAGCTATCCCCATGGTGGCCTTTGCCCCTGTACACATGTGACCAATCCAATGGACTCTCTAGAGTCAATGGTGGCAAAAAAAAGGGGATTTCGAAGACAGGATCAGAGTCACTCTGAATCTATACTTGGCCCTAGAATGGTGGACTCATCATGCCAACCTAGTTCAATGCATGCCCTTCCAGTCCCCTCCTCCCCAGCAGATGTAGACCATGGATGCTTCACCCGACAGCTGGGGGGGGCGCACCTGGGACCATACAGGACACAGTGCAGGTGGCCCAGATTCTCCATCCCTCCTCATATAAATCTACTGGAAATGAGAGCAGTCTGCCTCGCCCTTCAGGTTTTTCTCCCCCATCTTTCCCTGGGGCCTCTATTGATCCAATCAGACAACACTTCAGTGGTGTATTACCTGAACAAACAAGAAGGTACCAAGTCCCACACAGTGGCAGTTTGGCTGGAAGCCATACTTCAACATCTGTAGTTGATCACCGCCCATCTTCTGGGATGCCACAATACCCTGGCTGACATTCTCAGTCACCAGACCTCCACACATGAGTGGACACTTCATTACAAAGTTCTTCAGATGATCTTTCTATTGTGGGTGACCCCGCACCTCAACCTCTTTGCCTTCCCCAGCAATCACCGACTCCCCAGATACTATTCCATTATCCTGAAGAGCAAGGAACTGTCTATAGATGCCCTGTCCCAACCATGGACAGGACTCTTCATATATGCTTTCCCCCCATGTCCCACTCCTGCAACTGACTCTACTGAAACTACAACTCAAACCTGTCACCATGATCCTCATAGCCCCTTTGTGGCCTTGGCAGGTGTGGTTTCCCCTACTTCAACTGTTCTTAGTAGCAGACCCCATCCCGTTGCTAATCAGGCCAGATCTGTTGACTCAGGATCAGGGAATCCATCTTCACCCCAACCTGAAGTCACTACACCTTCATGCTTGGCTCCTGAAGACGCCTTCATAGCCCACCTTCAAGTCTCTCACCAGTGGCCAATATTCTGTTGGCTTCAGCATAAACCATCTACCAGGGAAACATATAATGCTAAATTGAAATACCTCCTTATGCATGCTTCCCACTCTTTTGGACCTTTATTCATGTCCATTGAATAAGGTGTTGGACTACTTGGCTTTGCTTGCCACAGCAGCCTTGAGCTATTCCTCTGTTAAGGTTTATTTGGCCTCTATCTCAGCCTTCATGAGCCTTTAGAAAGGATACTACTTTATCAACACCATCTTGCCAAGATGTTCTTAAGATGAATGTTACACCTCAAACTTCCCATTACATGGCCCATCCCTCCTCAGGACTTGAATTTCCTATTTTAAAAGCTGACCCTTGAACTCTTCGAACTAGCGGCTACGTGTGACCCCTGCTTATTTTACTGGAAGACAGTATTCTTAGTTGCTGTCACTTCAGCGTGCTGTATTTCTGAGTTTCATGCCCTAATGTGTAGAGAGCATTACTTAATCTTTCACAAAGACAGAGTGGCTCTTTGTACCAATCCATCCTTTTTTCCTAAAGTGATCTTGTAACTGTATCCAGTGATATGGGCGACTCCACTTAAGAGACTACATCTGAGCACCTTTCAATAGAGTGAGTGGGATATGTTAGCGATTGCGGATATAGCGAGGGAAGTTGAAACAACAATAGCGAGAGTGTAGAGAGAGCAATGATCGGAGGGATCTATGATTCAGAAGATATAGGAGGTAGGTTTCTCAGAATTACTCAGTACGAAAAGGGTGAAAGGAGGCACTAGGCCCATCATGATCCCTCCCTGAACATGCAGGGTATATTTAATTTCTTATCCTAGAAGGAATCTGTCCAATTTAGCCTTAAATGACTGAAAAGAGTCTGTATTTGGGTAACGAATTTCATAATGTATCAGCTCTTATGGTAAAAAAATACTGTCTTTGAGATGTGATGGCCTTTGGCAACTTAATCTGTCTATTGTGACACCTAAGTCTGTCTGGTTTTAGTGTCTTCTCAATGTTGATATTTTTCATAACTGTGTTATCTTTCAAGATGTTATACAGCAGTAACATGTCACCACAATCTCTTCTAACATTGAGATCATACAAACCTAGTTCTTGAAGTCTTTGTTCATATGGCAGATGTTTAACTCTAGGTATGAGTTTTGTTGTCCTTCTTTGCATGCTCTCTATTAGTTTTTGATCTTTTTTATATTGAGAGCCAGAAAGAAGCTGCATAATCAGTATGTGGGCGTATATATGATTTATACAAAGGTAATATATAGTACAGCAGTCATTCCTATTAATAAAGGTACTTTTTATAGCAGAAAGTATAGTATTTCCTGTTTGAGCAATTTTTCTACAGTGGTTGGTAGAGGTAAATGAGCTGTTTATGATAATCCCTAGATCCTTTTCTGTTTAACATGATGTAATTTTGTTTCATTTAGCTAATTGTCAAGGGCGGAGTTTTTTGTACCAACAAGTATAACAACACACTTTTTGGTGTCAAAAAACATTTTATTATTTTGTGCCCGTTTTTCTATAACATATAAATCCATCTGTAATGAAAGGGCCTTATCGGGGTGTCAGCATCTGCTGAAAGTTTAGTATCATCGGCAAATTTACAGATACAAGTATACGCCACTTATATCGGCTCCTGATGTAACAGACTTCTGCTTCTAACAGACATTTTGTCTATGCCAAATGTCATTTTCTATGTTGGCAGTGTTATAATTGTCCATTAAAATGGACCTTTAATTCCTGCAGTACAGACCAATCAGACCAAAGAGATTACCTACTTAACGATGCAATCAATGACACTCAGCTGACACTCAGCTGATGCTCAGCTGTCTCACTGGCTTCTTTAGCTCGGTGTGAGATCCCCATACTATTCCATTCCTCTGGCAGTATAGGCTGTTAGCAGAGTTAGCAGAGTCATGCTGTACTTCTGCAAATGATGATTGCCACCAAGAATACTGCTGGTAAGCAAACATGTCTTAGTCTTGCCAAAAAAGTAGAGCTAATAAAGGAGATTAAGAGAATACCTAACTTAAGTATGCATGACCTCAGCACGCATTTTTCTATCCCCAAGTCCACCTTGTCTGACTTGCTTAAGAATAAAGAGGCACTTCTGTCAGACTGGCATTGTAATCAGAACCCCGATAGAAAGAGAAAGTGGGATGGGAAAGATAACAATGTGGAAGAAGCCCTTTTGCATTGGTTTATTAATGCAAGGGTAGGGAGGCTTACTTAGTGGCCCCATACTGTTGCAGAAGGCAGATCATTGCAGTTGCCATGGTCAAAACTGATTTTAAAGCTATGGATGGGTGCTGACTGGAAAATGGGAACAACATTTCATTCCACAAAGTCCATGGTGAGAAGCTAACAGCTGACACAACTGCTGCTGCTGCTGAAACTTGGCATAATAAGCCAATGTTAAAACAACCTAAAAAGATTCTCTGCGATGCTTTGAATGTCAGTTCTGAGAGCTGCTGCATGCTGTGCATCTGAGGAGTAGCTGCAGTAGCAGAAGCTGCGATAAGCTTTTTTTGAATTTAGAAAAGGTATGTCACCTATTTACTGACCATACCAGTCTAATTCATGGCTTTTTCCAGGCTGCCTTGTGTGACTCGTTTTGTGGTTCCCCTGGCTGCTGTCTCTTTCTTCTCTTCTAGGCTGGAGTGCCGGTGTGGGTTAGCCTGCCCTGAAGTAACTGGAGCAGAAAGCACCGCAGGGTACGAGAGGCAGCTGCAGAGCCACCTCCTTTGGGACATTAAGCTTTAAACGGATCTTCTTTTTACAAAGCATCTAAAGAAAATCAACTAGAAGAACTGCTTTACTTTTCCTAATTTTGCAGAATGAGGATTTAAGGGGAGAAAATTCAATCTGTTTAAGCAGTTTAACAATTCATGCTTATGTTTGTCACTTGTTTTAACCTACCTCGGTTTAGATGAGCTTTTACCTTTTAATTACACTATACTCCTTTTATTGTGATTTATGGTAAAAATAGTAGCCATTTTAAATTTGTTTTTCACCAGACTTTTGTGATTATATCATGTGATTTGTTCAATATATGCACTGGTGTTCACTCAAAGATTCTGCACTGATCACTTTGGACCTGTGAGTGTTGGCCATTCTGTCCATTTGTTTTAGTCTCCAGCTTTATTCCTAGTGCCCTGAGTTGCCGCAGCACTAAATTTTGCTCTCTAGTTTAACTTTAAATCTATAGATTGCAGTGAGATTATGACAGCAGTTTGATATTAACTGCCTAAAGATTTGGAGAAGTTTGGAGAAGTAGATCGAGAGACAGAAACACCACACCAAGCCACGCTTGGTTTGGGTGCTGCGTTGTGTTGCCGTTCTGGCTGCATTTTGAACAGGAATTGGAGAAAAAGTAAGTTCTTTCCCCTAAGTTTATTCCAGTGTCTAGGTGAGAAAGAGTGATTGTCAGCCAGGATTGTATTGTATTGGACAATGCTGTAATGTTTTACTGTCTTTTAAGATACCCTAAGGCTATTTTAAGTATTTTGAGCTTGAAAAGCATTAATAGGTTAGAGAAATCCCTTCTTTTATTTTCACACTTACACTTTGTCTTTTTTTCCTTTTCCTTTTTAAAGTTCATTTGGGCTACTTGCACCACCTGTGAAGCCATTTGTGGTGCACAGTTTCTTTCTGCAGTCCTTTTGTTGTGGGCATTTACTGAAGAATTTCCATTGAAAATTCCAAAAGATCTATCAACTAGTGGGACAAATTGGAGATGGGCCATAAGAAACCAAGAATTTGAACTGAAGATATGGAGAATAGATCTTGTTTGCTGTTGTGGACATAGTTAAAAACCTAGCCTGCACAAATTGGTCCATGTTTTGAACATCTGAACATTTAAACATTTAACTGCATTAAAATTGGATGAGGAAAAATTAGGATTCTGGGGCTGCTGAAGAATTTTCCCAAAGAAGATTTTTTCTAACAGAAGCATTTGTGCTGACTTATGGCACACATCAAATGTGTGGGGAAAGTTTATGAGATTGTTTTAGTCTTTCTATGTTTTATGTACCAGTTCTCCTTACGAGTGAGGAATTGTAGTATTTATCTGGAAAGGGTTAACTTATTTGAACTGCCTGTCTGTAATTTGCTTTTAAGCCACTATCAGCTCACTGTTGCTGATTTACACCCCTGTCTGTTCAGTATAGCTTTGGCTCTACATACATAGGAATAGGGTATAATATAACATAATTACGAATGAGCAATACGGTTAAGATTAGGAATCAAAAATCAGCAAGCAGGAACCAATCACCTCTTGTGGAACTTATATCCATAACAAAAATGGCCAAAATAGGAAAGAAACAAGCAACATTAATGGAAATTTGGTCTAATTCTAAAAGCATCATAAATTCGTCAACCCCTTGTGGGGGGGCTATCTGGTAACACAGGGCCATCGGGTGTGCAGGCCCAGTTATATTTATCAGCTATAAATGTGAGTGAGAGCCCTCCTATATCCTTGGGTAAAAATATAACTGCAGTGGCTTTAAGTGATCAACATATTAAGCATATTGAGCAGTACAGTATATTGAGCAGAATACAGATTCACTGGCTCATGCTTAGAAAAGACCAAGAATGAGAATGGGAATGAGAACAGGAATGGGAGTGACTGGAGCCTTATGGCTGGTAATTCAGACAAAAGCTTCAGGTTATGGAGTAACAGTTCCCACTCTGACAGTAGTAGAATAGATCGCTCTGTGCAAAACCCTGAGTTTAGGGATTCCAAAGGAACTTAAAGGTGTGCGAAGAATTGCAACACACAATAAATGGTCTAAAAATCTTGGAGGAAAACATCAAGAATATAAGTCAGTGTAGGTGTGGTATTTCGATTAATAGGGGGATACAGAAGGAGGGACCTGATCATCTAACAACTTTTATCCCAACTCGTTTAAGTGAGGAGTTCATTTTTGCATTAAGAAATTCAAGTAATGCCCCCTCTTATATTAATGGAACAGCTTACAGTGATTAGAGACATTATGAAGAATATGAGATCTCATATTGCTCTAAATGAAGCTAAATTAAACCAGATTCTTGGAAATATAGAACAACTCCAAGTGCAATTAGACAGTAATACCAAGAGGGGTATTAACCAATTAAGACCTGATTTTGATATAATTGAGTTCTCTGCTTCACTAAATAATAAAAAGGGAAAGGGGAAGAAAAAACTCAAAGAAAACAAACCAATAAAACAAGCAAAAAGAAAAGGTTCTAGCTTCTGTGGTAGGAGTTAAACAAGAAGCTACTGGAGAAATGGTGACAGATCGTAAAGTGGAAGGACCTATATTGGCAGTGAATAATAATGAGAATGGTGATAATAAGGAAAGTAAGATCATATTAGGTGCATATCAAGATTATCGAACAAAACCTTCAATACAAGATGAAAGGAAGATCTCTAGTCTTATGGCAAATCAGCCTACAGAGTTAAGGACACATTTAGTACTATTAGAAAGAGAATTAGTTGGATTACAACAAGATTTGTTTACTAAAGGACAATGAGAGTCTAATATTACGACAGAGTGGGAGAAAAGGGATGTTACTGTAAATGAAGAGTTAAAATGTATGGGAAAAGATGGAATAGAAAGTAAAGAGATGAAAGGTAATCTCGAAAATGATTTTTTCAATTGTTGGCCCACTGAATGATGACACGAAATGCATGCCATTAATTAGACTTTGTAGTCCAGTTGCCTGGAACAGCTTAGAAAAGGCACAACTGGAGTTATCTGTAATATACTACGTGAATAAGAAATTGGATGTAGAGATGTTAGAGAGGGACATTGTCAAGATAAAAAAAACTGGCCATTTCTGGAGCAACAATTATTGATTTGTATTTTGTTTCTCCTAGAATGGCAAATTATGTATGGAATAACATGCAAAATTCCAGTATAGAGAGAAATCCCGCTCTTTTATCCCAACAGTGAGTATTTTAACAGAGTAATTGACTCTGGGAAGTAAAGACAAAACTAAAATACTGTCATTATTTGATATGAGTACAATGCCAAATGAAACAGAGAATAAGCTATCCCAGGCTTTAAATGATCTATTGACAAATTTTCTTGAAATACCAGTTGTAAGAACTGGAAAATTATATGCTAAACGTACTCATACAGTCAAATTGATATTAGTGTCAGCAACAAGCGATTGGCTAAGCAAATCTTAGCCAAATCTGACAAATTGGACATTTTGGGGTTACATATCATTGATGCAGATGTTTTAAACATGGGCCAATATGAGTATGATTATTCTCACCCTCTTTCAGAAGATATAAATCTACCCTTGTCCAATAGATTCTTATCACTAGCAGGATATAATGATATTTGATTATCTACCTCCACTAGCAACTGTGAACCTGATGAAAATAATATATGCTTTATTTCTTGGAACAAAGCAGGTTGGCAATCTGCGTGTGCAGATAAAGATACACAATTGTTTTTTTTTTCAAACTGTGAGGTGTTATGTTTGCAAGAAACATGGCACAATGAAGAAGCATCCATTAGTTTAAATGGGTATGAATCCTTTAAAGTTGCAGGAATGAAAAATAAGAAAATGGGGATATTCTCTGGTGGCATTATAACATTGGCTAAGATTGATATTTTTCTGAAAACTTTATTGTGGAAGACCACAAAGAATTTGATAGTGGTATATATGCAAAATGAAGTTACAGAAATTATTCTTATAAATGTATATGTTCCCCCAGAGAGCTCCTGTTACTTTACTGAGATGAGTTGACATGAGCTCTCTGACACTCTAAAAGAAGCACAACAGGAATTCCCCATAGCAGATCTGTTA
This sequence comes from Neoceratodus forsteri, assembly GCA_016271365.2. Classification (NCBI taxonomy): domain Eukaryota; kingdom Metazoa; phylum Chordata; order Ceratodontiformes; family Ceratodontidae; genus Neoceratodus; species Neoceratodus forsteri. Next base: position 1,411,452,775 of record CM057452.1, read on the forward strand.
TTGGTGGGTGATGCCAATGCATGGATCAGCTCTTTTGATGGTCTTACAGACAATCCCTTATTCTTCCATAATTAGTCAAGGAGTGAGTTTAAAGTGCGACAAACTAAGGACAACATAGTTAATAAGAATGGTAGGATAATGATAGAAATATTAAAAGAAACTAAGATGTATCCATAATGGGAGATTACAGGGGTTTAGAGAGATTATACTTTCTTTTCTACAAGAGGTGCCTCAGTGGTTGATTTAATCTATTAGTCTGGACAAGTGAGCTTATGGACTAAACCTGCAAATACAAATAAGAGCAGAAAGTGATCACTTTCCAATACGTCTGTCTGTTCAGGCAAGTCATATGATCTCACAAGAAGAAAATGTGGTACATATCAGCAGATAAGAGCATCTAAGAGAATTTTGGAAAATAAACTCAGAAATTAATATATGTCCCATTATATTAAAGGTAATTAACCCTTACTTCCAGGCTTTATTGCAAGTCACTCCTTGGGTGTATTTGTTTGAAATCATTGAATTAATATTTGAATAAATCAAAATGCCTTGAAAACCCTGGAGGAAATAATTTAATTAGTGGGGAGAATACTAGGTTTGATCATGAATGTAGAAAAAGTAAAGCAAAAATAAGGAAAATTAGTATATAGTAAGATGCCTCATAAAGCAAATCTAAAGGAATTAAATAAGGAAAAAAGAATACATAAAAGGTTAATCTTGGAAAAAAATCTTCTATGGGAAAAAGTGGGAGAAGATGTTAAGGGCAGTAAAGACAGAGGATGTCAAAACTTTTTGGACACTGGTAGCTAAGGAACATGGAGCCTTTAGGAGGAATATGAATTCCCTTATAACAGAAGAAAAATGGTTGATACATTTTAAGAGGATTTATACTATGAATGAAGAGAATACATTGCGTGAATCTCTGGTGAGATCTAATATTATAATGGGCCCAATTACTATGGATGAAACCTATCTGGCCATCTATACTTTAAAAAGGCAAAAAGCCCCAGGGCCAGATGGTGTCCCTGTGGAGGTTTATCTCACAGAAACTCCATCCTGGTGCTGTTTGTTAATGGCCTTCTATAATAAATGTATTACTGAAATAAGTTACCCAGACTCTTGGAAGGGTGACATTATAGTAACGTTACATAAAAAAGGACCTGTGGATGACCCAATGATGTATAGACCCAATAGTTTGCTCGACACAAATTTAAAAATCTTTTTCAAAATTATTCTTCAATGACTAATGGTAGAGGTTGATAAAACTGTAGGTGTTTCTCCATGTCAAGCAGGATTTAGAGCACAATATTCAACTATTGATAATACTGTATATATGTACTGTAACATTTTGTGGAAAAATACACCTGAATTTGCAAACAGAAATTATATGTTTCATTTATTGATTATAGCATTGCCTTTGACAGTCTGTCAAGGGCAAATCTATGGCAAACTCTCCATAAAAGAGGGATAGATCCTAATTTAGTTAATATTATTAGTACTTATATTCTAATACATGGGCCAGAGTTAGAATAGGACCAAATGGACAGCTTACAAAGACATTTACATTTAACAGAGGGGTACGACAGGGCTACATATTAGCCCCACTGCTTTTTTCCCTATATATGGAGCCCATACTTACCCATTGTGCTGGAATGGATATGGACTCCCCAAAGATTAAGGATTATACTGTTCCAATATTGACTTATGCCGACAATATTATAATGTTATCCTAAACAAAAACGGGTTTGCAAAAGAAATTGGACTTCTTACATAGGGAATCTACAGCATTGCAGCTGTCTATTAATCTAAAAAAAAACTAAATAATGATAATTGACATTCCCAGTGGTAGTGGGAATTTGTATATCGGCTCTAATAAGTTAGAAGTGGTGACTGAGTACCCTTATTTGGGTGTAAGGATTCAACAAAATGGTAAATGGAAAAACCATATAGAGACAACGTTAGAGAAATCTAATAGAACAGTAGCAGGGTTAAATACATTTAACAATATATATGGTGGTATGTCAATGCAACCACTAATCCATTTATTGAAGTAAAAGTTGAATTAAAACTATTATATGGCTGTGAGATCTGAAACAAAAGACCCAAATAAGGTAATGAGTCCTTTATATAAAGCCTTAAGAAATATCTCTATGGGTTGGTCACTCATGTCCTTTCCACATATTACAGCCGAATTAGGTTTGGCTAATTTTAAAACTTTATTAGATGCCAGGAAAATCAATTTGGGATTCGGGTTATGAATAAAAATGAAAACTCTCTGGTTAGAAGGTGTCTATCTGAAAAAGAATTCTGGCATGATTTGGACTATAAGTCGGTTTTCTGGTTCAACTCAATTATGCTACTGTTAAAGATTTATAATTTAGCACATCTAAAGAAGGCGGTAGATAAAGACATTAAAATTAGCTTTAAGTATAAAAGATATGTACAGGAAAAGATAAAAAACTACTGGAACAATTGAGACCTGGATTTGATTAGCAAATCCCACTATTCCAGATGGTTTGCTGCTAATAAGTATTCTCATGAGTTTAAACAATACTTAGTTATATTAACAAACCAAGGGTTATGAACAAATTTTACACATCATAAATTTGAACAATTCCCCAGTAATATCATAGATCTCAGATATAAAAAAAAGAAGGTATTTATCCAGAAACCTGTGATTGTGGGAGTGGTGGTTTGGAAGATTTAATGCATATCTTATGGGACTGCAGATGGTATGAGAAAAAGAGGACATACTGGTTGGATCCATTCTTAAATAATGTATACAGTAGACAAAAATGAATTGATGGATATTCTGATCCACACGAGGGATGCTTGGACTATAGAGAGATTAGCAAATTATTTTTAGGCTATTTATAAAATAAAATGCAAAATAAGGATTGTATAATATATATTTCAGATATGTATTGTATTTGGAGATCATGGTATGTCTATGCTCACAGATTTTAGATGTTGTTATTTTATGTTCATGGTGTGTAAATGATTATGAAGGTTTTTTAACCATACAATAAAACATTGTTGATTGATTGATTGATTGAAACTTGGCTTAAGGAAGTGCTGCCTGATTTCCTCCAAGGCTACTGTCTTGAAAACATTTTCAGTACTGACGAAACTGGTCTTTTTTGTTGTGTCAGGTATGGCATACTTGCCTTTAAATCAGAAAACCCTTGGTTAAAAAGGCAAAGGAACTCATCACGGTCCTCCTAACATGTAACATGGTAGGTATGGAGAAGCAAACACTGATAGTGATTGGCAAAAGTGCACAGCCAAGGTGTTTTAGAGGTGTACAGCACCTGTCAGTCATCTATAAAAGTAACAAAACAGCTTGGATGACTTCCAAGATTTTTTCAACTTGGCTGTGAAACTTGGACTGCTCACTGAGTTCTCAGAAAATTTCCTTGATCTTAGACAACTGTACCTCCCACCCTCCAATAGCTGGCTTAAGAAACATTAAGCTTGTGTACTTACCACCCAACACAACATGCTTAGTGCAACCCTTAGATCAAGAGATTATATACAGCTTCAAGGACCACCATGTAAGGTTAATGAGGGGAAGACAGCTTGATATCTTGGATGGTGAGGAGGAAATTACTGCTTCTATCTGTGTACGATGCATTAGCTTGTTAGATTCAGTACGCCTTATATAGCAAGCATGGCACATTGTCTCACAAAACACAATTCAGAGGTGCTTCTGGAAGGAGGATTAATCAATGACCCTCAATTGGGGTTGTATCAGAGGGAGGAGGAGCCCACTGATACTGACTTGCCAACAGAGATACTGAATGAGCTGTGTTTGCAGGGAGTGCCACACCTCACTGAAGTTGATGATGTAGCAGAGGCAATCAGTGAATCACAGGGAGCATGAAATGATGAGGAGGAAAAGGAATCATCACAGGAAGAGAACATGGATGATGAGATGCCAGTAACACCGGTGGATGTAAGGAAGGCTATCCTGACTCTCCATAGGGCTGTCAAGCAGTGAGATGACATTACCCTCAGTGGGATCTGTTTGCAAATGTAGAGACAGTCTGCATCGCTACACAATTGGAAAAAAATGCCAAACTACAATGGAGGATTTCATCCCAAAGGAGCAGTAGATAAGTACAGCACAACTGAGAACAGCACTTTCACTCTCTGTTTATGATTTCTTTTTTCTTGTACTTTTTTTAAACACATAAAAAATAAAGTTTACAGAAGTTTTTGCACACTGCAACTTACTCAGAAAGGAGCTGTAAATCACTACCAACCAATAATGGTCATTACTTTACAGAGTTATGAATTACACTCAGCGCTCACTTTTTTTTCCGGAGGGTGGGGTTATTGTTGTACCGGACAATGCATGTAATGGACAGATTGCTGGTTGTCAAATCAGTCCATTACAAGTGGCATATATTGTATTATTGTACACTCCAAGATGGAGGTCACTAATATAGATGCCAAACAGGAGAGGGCCCAGCACGGATCCCTGCAGTACTCCACTAGCCACCTTGGTGTTTGAGGAGATAATGATGCCCACTTTAACGCTTTGTGAGCTATTAATTAGCCAGTTTGCTATCCAATTGGTTAAATAATCGCTGAACCCCAGGGAAATCATTTTGCTTACTAGAGAGAGATGGGGAACTAGGTCAAAGGTCTTTTTGAAATCAAGTTATACTATATCCACTGGGGTGCTATGAGCTAACCTGGTGCTTACCTTTTCACAGAAAGCAATCAAATTGGTTGTGCATGATCTTGCAAATTGAAAGCCATGTTGTGTAGTGTCTGTTATACCTCGGGTTTCAATTTTGTTGTCTATTTTATTTTTAAGTATTTTTTCTATTAATTTACTTCCAACTGATGTTAGGCTAATCAGTGTATAATTACTTGTGAGCTTTTTATTTCCTTTTATGTTTGCTTGTGTGCATGCGCAAGAAACATTATGCGGCAACTTAGGAGAGAAGCGGGTTGTGAAGGTGCAGCACTGTGGCAGCCAATGGGGCACTGCATTTGGGGGCTTGGCACTGGTGGACCAATGCAGACCCAGTGTCCTGATGACACTGGTTCTGCAGAAGTGCAACCAAGTTGAAAAGTTTTCACTGCTGCAATCAGGGGCCACTTCGTCATTGCAGTGTCAGCCATTTCACTGCAATGTGGGAGTGACCCATCAGTGCAGGGCAGTACCTTACAGTCCAAATGCCCCCGACCCAGTATATTTGCTGATGGGGAGCCCACTTCCCATTGGCATACTGTAACCCCTCCCCCATTTGTTGTGTGCTGAGGGGGCACCCATTCCCCCTCAGCATCATGTGCCCCCAACAGTCTTCCTTTGCCAAAGGGAGCCCCAATCTCTGTTGGATTCAGTCCCCACCCTTCCCAGTAAATTTGCTGACAGAGGAGCCCACTCCACATTGGCATAATGTCCCCGCCAAAATTTGTTGTGTGCTGATGTGGGTGCCCAATCCCCCATCAGCTAAAGGCCCCCCAAAACACTCAGGTGGCAAGCTAGGGGCCCACCCCAGAGTGTCAAATGTCCCTGTTAAAAAAAAATGTCCTACAATGTTTTCCAGGTTTTTTTCTTATACCTGTAAAACAGAAAATGGTCCCTCGTCGAGTCCAGTGGCCCCTTCCCAACCTGCACCCACCCTCTGTGCACCCTGCCTCCCCACAACCCCCTCACCCCATACTTACCTCTGGAGCCCAGTGCGACAATCTTCAGTGGACTGGGAACACGTCTGCACTCTTCAGAGCCTACCGCAAACTGAAGAAATGCCGGTAAGCTGTATAATGGCATAAATAGGGTTTTCAACTTTCGTGCATATCTTGGACATTTTGTGGAATTCTAGCACAAATTTTCAACATGGGTTGTTTGGGACCCTCCTCATGAATTAGCCACTGCCATAACATTATTCCATCCCAAAAGGTGATTTTGTGGTCACTATGCAGAATCACCTTTCAGGACTGATTAACGAAATGACAGTGCCTCTGTTCATGAGGTGGGGTCTCAAAAAGCCTATGTTGCAAATTTAGTGAAAAATCCAAAAAATGATGCATGCATTGCACAGCTTCCATGCATGCTCATAACTTCGCAAATTTGTAATATTTTCACTCTAGATTTTCAACATTGCCATTTTTCCACACCTCCTTATGAATAGTACAGCTGTCAGTTTACACATCCTGGCCAAAATGTGTTTTCACACTTCTGGCGCAGAATAGCATGTTCATTGTGGGAAATTAGTTTTTGGGATAGATTGAGAAAATGACAGTGATATTTTCATGAGCAGAAGTCCTAAAATGCCTATGCTGAAAATTTGGTGATGAAAGTCCACAAAATGACTGTGTTACAAGTGTTCATTGCACAGTTTCCAGGCACACTTGTAAGTTGTCAAATTTGTAATATTTTCAAAACAGATCTTCAGCACTGGCATTTTTTCACACCTCCTTATCAACAATACTGCTGTCATTTTTCACATCCTGGCCGAAATGTGTTTTTGCACTTCTGGTGCAGAATGGCGTGGTTGCTGTGGAAAATCAGTATTTGGGACAGATTTAGATCGAGTGAGTGAGATGAGGGAGGGAATGAGCTCAACTGAGCTCTGTCAGGACTGCTGCAGATCTCTTTGTGGGCAGAAAAAGGCACCAACACAGGCAGGAGCCCAGTACAATAAGGCAGCATGCAGTGCTGGGAGAAACAGAATGTGCGAGTAAGAGAGGGGGAGTGAGCGAGCTCAACGGAGCTGTGTCGGGACTGCTGCAGATTTCTTTGTGGGCAGAAAGAGGCACCAACGCAGGAAGGAGTCCAGTACAAAAGGGCAGCCTGCAGTGCTGGAAGAAACAGAATAAGTGAGTGAGAGAAGGGGAGTGAGCAAGCTCAATGGAGCTCTGTCAGGACTGCTGTGGATTTCTTTGTGGGCAGAAAAAGCATACAGGCAGAAGCCCAGTACAGAAGGGCAGCCTGCAGTGCCAGTAGAAACAGAATGAGTTAGTAAGAGAGGAGAAGTGAGTGAGCTCAGCGGAGCTCTGTTGGGGACAGCTGTGAACTTTTGTGGGAAGAAAATGGTGCCAATTCAGGCAGGAGCCCAGTACAAAGGGCAGCCTGCAGCGCTGGGGTGAAACAGAATGAGTGAGTGAGAGGGGGAGGAACGAGCTCAGTGGAGCTCTGTCAGAACTTGAGAGTTGCCCACCCTCCCGCCCATGTCCTCTGTGGTCTTATATTACAACAGGGTCTCTGTGGTGGGACAAAGCAATGATTGGATTGGATACTTTGAGGAGTGCTGTAATAATACACATTTAGTTGTTCTGTTTTTTCTCTAACTGAGCTAAGTGCTGAGCTATACTGTTATGATTGCTGTGATAATACATATTTATTTGTTCTGTTTATTTCTCTAACTGAGATGAGTAATACTTGGAGTGCAATAGGATTTCTAACTGGGCTAAGTGAAACTGTATGAGACCCTGATTAAATCGTTTGACTCTCCTGCAAATTTAAAATCTCCAGTTCAAATGGTAATGAGGGACGTTCTTCAGCCTGCTAGGCAATCTACAAATATCCTAAATAATTATTTGTAACTTTGCCAGATTTAAATATTCCACAAACTATACTGAAGAATAATGTTTCCACAAAAGAAAAGATTGACGTTCCTAAATTTAGATTTAAATATCTCTCACGTAAACAGATTAAGGATGATATAAGAAATCTTTAAACAAAAAAAGCCTTTGGCTTAGATTGCATAGAAAACCATTTCCTTAAGGACTCACTACAGATTATTGCCCTGGTTCTAACTAAACTTTTTAACTGCAGCTTAAGGGAGGATATTTTTCCCTGTACTTGGAAAAATGTGAAGATTGTACCCATTTATAAAGGAGAAGGGGATATTTCTGTGCCTACAAATTATAGGCCTATTGCCTTATTATCAGTCCTCTCAAAGATTATGGAGAAATTGGTACAGAAAGAACTTGTTGACTATCTGGAGCAGTATTCCATATTAATAAAGTATCAATCGGGCTTTCATAAAGGCTTCTCTATGAGCATCGCACTCACTGACATGGTAGATATTATAGTCTCCAAATTAGAGGATACCCTGTTGGTGGGTGCAGTGTTCATGGATTTCTCTAAGACCTTTGATACTGTGGCCCATGATTTGCTGGAGGAATGATTAGAAGAGATAGGAATTATGGAAAATTCACTGGACTGGTTTAGATCTGATTTGAGAAATAGAACCCAGCAAGTGTATATTGATGGAATATTATCTGATAGAGTCCTAGTAAGACGAGGGGCACAAGGGCTCAATTTTGGGACCAACTCTTTTCTTATATATATATATATATATATATAAACCAACTAGTTGATAGTGTAAAATACTCAAACATTCGATTATATACAGATTATATTATCCTGATCTCCAGTGGAAAGTCCCAGAACTCATGGAAGTGCATCTGTAAGAAGATTTCACAAGGCTTTGCACATGGTTATCAGACTTGGGGTTGATAGTAAACAGTAAGAAAACAAAATGTATGTTTTTTCAAAAAGGGAAAAGTTCAAGGTAAGAGTAAGAAACATGTACAAATTATAACACCACAGAATGAAACATTAGTTCAGGTCTCTGAATATAAATATCTTGGAGTATGGATTAATAAGTCTCTAAAACGTGATTTCCATTTAACTGATACAATATCAAAGATTAATAAAAGGTTGGGGGCGTTTAGGTGGTCCAGCCTTTGTATAAATAAGTTTATGAGGGAGACCATAATAAAACAACTTCTTCTCCCTGTGCTTGAGTACGGTAGCCATGTGTATGGCCTTGCCGCAAAGGGAATGTTATCTAAAATTGATGTAATGTACAACCAACTGGCTTGATTTGTATTGAGAAAGGATTATAGCAAACATCACTATAATTTACAGGAGGAACTTGGTTGGTTGACCCCAGAAAATAAAAGAAATTTTGCCTGGGCAAATCAGATACATAAGGTAGTAACCATAAAACAATCAACTTATCTTTATGAAACATTAGAAAAGAAAACATATGCCCATAATATGAGAAGTACAATTACAGGAAGTATTTAGTTCCCAAAAATTAAGAATAAATATAGCAATATGTGATTTCCTATAATCATGAATAGATTATGGAATTCCCTAAAATCAGTTACAGTAAAAGCAATATGAAAGTATTAAGGACTTTTCAACAAGTTTGAAAATTGAATTAAAGACCAGATGTGAGTGCTACTGGTAAAATTTGTTATTTGTTAAATGTGTTTTATATATGAACTGGATTGAATGATCAAATCAAAATCTGTTATTTGTTATTGGGGTATAAAAATGTTGTTTGACATTTAAAATGGTCATATTTATATTGTATATATGTGTGTCTTTGTTAAATTTTGATACTGTTTGTAAGTCTTGAATCTTTTGTGGAACTTTGTAAATAACAGGACCATCTTGTAAATAGGACATTTTGTCCTAATGATGGAATTTACCATCTACTGTCCTGTATAAAAATAAAGGTTTTACTACTACTACTGAAAACAAAAGTATGGTAGCTGAGGGGTGAAAAACGGACAAGGAGTCTTTATGATTGCTGCAGTAATACAGTATCTACTGGATGAGATTTGAAACTGAATTACCCCAGTTGGCAAGAGTAGTGGACCAGTGGAGGGGGGACCAGGAATCTGAGTAAATAGGGCCTAACAGTTGTAGTAGGGTACAGAACCAGGGAGTAAGAGCCCATAACATAAGATGGGGCCAAATGGGGCAGGTTCCACATGTCAATAGGGCAGGCATCTTTGGAAGGGTGGTGGGGTGCAGGATGTGGGTCCACCATGATCCTGGATTGAGTTTGGAGGATGGAGGTGTGTATGGTCTGTAGATGACTGGCTAGTTTGATGGAGGAACTGTTGAGGTTAGGCAGGAGTCTAAGTGGCAGGGCAGATGAGTATGGTAGGCATCCTGGCTGGGGGGGAATAGGGGATGGCAAGGGGGGATGGAGGAAGAACAACTAGTATTAGAGGCACTAGCAGAAAAAACTGGAGAAGGGAGGGGATGCCCAAGGCTAGGGGGAGGCCTCCTGTTAGGGGAAGAAGAGACCACAAAGAGTACCATGGGAGAGAGCAGATGGCTACGAGTAGGAAGGGATCAGGGGTGGGACCAAGGGTGGTACAGAGGGGAACAAGTAGGAAGGGGGAACCGATAGAGGGAAGAGATGTAGGAGGGGCATTGACTAGAAATAGATTTGAGCCTCTGCTATGAGAGAGAGAGGGGAGCAGGAACATACTGAAGGGGGAGGACAAGCAGGGCATGAGATGGATGGCAACAACTAGGGGAAGAGATAGCAAGGATGAAAGAGTAGAAAGGGCTACTAAGCAAGGTGGGGGGTGGTGACTGGAGAAGAAAAGGCTACAGGAAGGGGGAAGGATGGGAGAGTCATCACTATCAGGGTAGAAGGAAAGGGACTCTAAATTGACAACAGTGGGGATAGGAGACAGGTTGGAAATCAGCAGGGAAAGGGGAAGTTGACATGGGAAGACCAGTAGGAAGTAGTCAGGCTGGGAAGGGGTTCAAGGAGCATGGGAAGAATAAACAGAGAAAAGGGTGAGGCAGAAGTAAGGTGTACGATACAGAATTCATAGAAGGTGCAGCTGGTGGGGGTAAGGGGCAGGGAAGATTGAATACTGGGGTGGTGGAAGGGGCATTAGAAGGGAAAGGGACTAAATGATGGGGGGTACTCATCCTAGGGGATTCTATACTGAAAGGGATGATATGGGCGGAAGGGGAGAAAGGCACTGCCGTATTTTGGTTGAAGCTATCCCTAGGTTGACTGCAGGAGGGGCAGAGCAGGCACTGCTCAAGTGTACAGTGAGGTGGAGGAAGAAACCTAATTTACTGTTGCATGTGGGTACAAACGACTTGGCGGGGGTGACTGTGGAAGTAGTGAGGGGGAGGTTTGAATAAATGGCCAGGAAGTGTGAGGGGGTGCGAGAGTCAGTTGCATTTTTGGAGGTACTCCCAGTACCATGTGCAAGCATTGGGAGGAAGGGTAGGATAGAGGAGTTCAACGGGGGGCTGAGGGATTGGTGCCACACCAAAAATTATGGGTTAGTGACTAACTCAGGTAGGGTCTGGGGAAATAGTGACTTATTCACAGGGGACAGAGTACACTTGAGCAGAAAGGGGAGGGGAATATTAAAGGCTTTAGAGGGGTATATCTCTACTAAGGTGGATTTAAACTAGTGGGGGAGTGGCCAAAAGACCGAGGTTAGTAGAAAGGTTTGGACAGGGGAGCCTAATGAGCTCACCCCCCCAGATATAGGTAAAGGCGGAGGCGTAGTAACCCTGGGAGGGGGCAGGCAAAGTGATTTGAGTGTAATACAGAAGGCACCACCACCGGTAAAATGAGGAGAGAAGGTGCAGACTACCGGGAGTAGGGACACAGGCCAAGGAGGAGAAGAGTAAGGAGAAGGAGAGGTACGGGTGGAAGGTGGTCTCTTTCAATGCAAGAAGTCTGGGAACAAAATTGTAGAGCTTCAGGTGCTCCTTTCAGAGGATGGTGGACATTGCTGCAGTGACAGAGACTTGGGCCACAGATTACCATGATTGGGGCTTGGCAATCCCAGAATACAGGTTATACAGCAGGACTGAGGGGTTGGAAGGGGGGCTGGTAATTGTATATGAGGGAAGGGATTAAATGCATAATGTCTGAGGGAGAAGAGAGAGGACAGAGTTGCTTTGGGTGCAGCTCCTGGACTTCAAGGGCAGAAAGCTGAGGCTGGAGAGTGACAGAGAAGAAGCCTAGAAGGGGAAGGAAACATATTCATTTCAGTGCTTTTACAGTAACTGGTAATTGCTATTTTTTTTTATTAAACTTAGATTGTGGGCTTTTAGTGACACTGTAATTTCTTTGCTGTCTTTCCTTAGAATTGTTTCTGGGCTGTTGAAAATTTAAAACATAGTGGTGGTGTATTTCTTTGCTGTCTTTAATTGCTGAAAATTTAGTCTTGGCTTGTCTGACTTGCCCTGTAGTCTGGGTGAGGGATGCTAATTGTCTGGCCTCTGACCTCAGCCACGTGATAACTGGAGGTGGGGCTTAGTCAGGGTTGAGGTAGCAAGTGATTTTTGGTTTCTCAGAAGAAGTCAGAAGGGGAAGGAAACATATTAATTTCAGTGCTTTACAGTAACTGGTAATTGCTATTTTTGTTATTAAACTTAGATTGTGGGCTTTTAGTGACACTGTAATTTCTTTGCTGTCTTTACTTAGAATTGTTTTTGGGCATGCATCTCTCTGGACTGCAGGATGAGGTAGCCAGACTCAGAGTGAAAGTAAACTGGGTCAGGAGTACCATCAACCCTATCCAGAGACCACCCAGTCCAATGCAACTGCCTCAAAGGATGCTGAGAATGAGGAGCACTTGGATGACAGTGGGCTCAGGGTTGGTTAAGACGGTCAGGCAGAGGCACATGCCAGATCCTATTCCACTAAGAACTCATATACTGGCAAATGGTGGCAACCAAATAGAGGTACCCAGACAAGTGGATGGAAAGGATGTGGAGGTTAGCCAAGGAGGTGACCTCAGCGGGAGAGCAGTGGCACCAGAGGAGCAGGAAGTGAATCCTGGTAGGGAACTCCATCATAAGAGGGATCCAGCTAGGAACACCAGAGGGGGAAGGGGAGGACAGGGAGGTGAGGTGCCTACCAGGTGCTACAGCATGGAAGGATGGAAGGAAGATCCTGGGGATCGCTGGGAAGGCAAGACGGGAGGATGAGCTGGGTGTCATTATCCACCTAGGTACTAATGACCTGGCAAATGGGAGCCAAAGGAAGTTCAGGAAGAGTTTAGAAATTGGGAAGGGGTCTCAAGCAAGTAGCTACTTCTGTCACCTTCTCAGAAGTACTACCTGCGAGAGGCATGGGAGAGCATAGGGGTGCACGCACCAGGAACTTTAATTCATGGTTGAAGAACTGGTGCTGTGAGGAAGGGTTTGGATTCATTAGTGACTGGGGACCCACCTGGAGGGATGGAGGTTTTTCAAGCCTGACGGCCTGCATCCATCCTGGAGGGGAATACAAGCACTCAATGATAAGTTTAAATGCTACATTGACAAGCCTTTAAACTAGCCAAGGGGGGTGGCAGGCCAGCAAGGAGGGTACCTACTTGCTCACCCCCCACAGCTAGCAGTGGAACCAGTGAACTGGAGGAGTGGGTATCCCAACAAAGCAGTGTGCAAAAGATGGAGATTAGCGCACAAGAGGTGGATAGGCAGAAAAGGGGCAAAAATCAGCAGAAGGGCAGACACCAAGGAGAACCAGGGAATGGGCTGGAGTAGAACAGCTAAACAGTCTAGGGAGCTCAAATCATGGAAAGTCATGTGTGCCAATGCCAGAAACCTTACCAACAAGATGGAAGATCTGGAGGCTGTCATGGTGCAGTCAGACCTGGACATTGTGGCCATCACAGAAATTTGGTGTAATGATAACCATGACTGGGAGATGGCCATTCCTGGCTACAACATATTCAGAAGAGATCAGGCAGGTAGGAGGGGAGGAGGAGTGGCACTGTATGTGAAAAATGACATAAGGACCACAGAGATCCAGGAGGAACAAAATGGAGGAGAGATACAGTGGGTTAAGCTAGAAAGGAAAATGGGGCCACCCATCTGCACAGGTGTGGTCTATAGACCACCAGTACAGGAGGAAGAAACAGATAGGGAGCTGATGCTAGCCATCCAAAGGATGGCAGACAAGGGTGAGGTAGTACTGGTTGGAGAGTTCAATATTCCAGATGTGGACTGGAGCATCCCAGCAGCAGCATCAACTAGGATCAGATTTATCCTGGACTCCTTTCAGGGTGCCTTCCTCAAGCAACTGGTCTTGGAACCAACTCGGCAGAAGGCAATACTGGACCTTCTGCTCACAAACAGGGTCAGTGTGATGGGGGTAACAGTGGGGGAGCAACTGGGTAACAGTGACCACCAGTCATTGTGGTTTGAAATCACAGCAGGAGCAGAACCAAACCACAAAAAACACGTATCCTGGATTTTAGGGGGGCAGACTTTGGGAAAATGGGGAGATACTTAAAAGAGACATTAAGGGGAATGGGGCAGGAATCAGGGGTTGAGGAACAGTGGGCAGTATTTAAAATAGGGATTACAAGAGCAACAGAATTATGCATTAAGCAGGTTAGCAAGAGGAAAAGGAAGGGGAGGCCATTATGGTTTTCCAAAGAGGTAAAAGAAAGTGAAAGCCAAAAGATTGCATTCAGGCAATACAAAAGACACAGGCAGATGGGGATAGGGAGAAGTACCAGGAAGCAAAGGAGGCAGGAAGGTTAGTAAGGGAAGCCAAAGCTCAGACAGAATAACACATTGCAAAATCAGTGGGTAGAGGGAAAAACCTTTGCAGGTACATAAGTGAAAAAGAAAGGCAAAGGGAAGGATAGTGAGACTGAAGGGGAGGATGGGGGCCACGTGGAGGATGACAACAGTAAAGCTGACATACTGAACAGGTACTTCTGCTCAGTCTTTACTGAGGAAGAGAGGGTAATGGGTCTGAAGGGAGTACAAGGGTGAGAATGGTGCAGAAATGGACACAAGTCCTTTACATGAGAAAGGGTCCTGAAGGAACTGGAAGTAATAAGAGTTGATAAAGCAATGGGGCCAGATGGGGTGCACCCCAGGGTCCTTAAAGAACTCAGAGAGGTGGTGGCTGAACCTCTGGCTATCCTGTTTAGCCGATCACTGGTAACAGGAGAGGTACCCAAAGACTGAGGACAGCAGATGTAGTCCCCTTATACAAAAGTGGGAACAAAGAGGGAGGAAACTACAGATCAGTCAGTCACACCTCGGTAGTGGGGAAGGTGATGGAAGCACTACTGAAGGAGAGATTGGTGTAACATCTGGTTGTCAATGGATTGCAGGATCCAAGGCATGGTTTTACCAGGGGAGGTCATGTCAGACCAACCTCATTGAATTTTTGACTGGGTGACTAGGGAGGTGGATTGGGGAGGGCAGTGGACATGGCTTATTTGGACTTCAGTAAGACCTTGACACTGTGCCACGTAGAAGACTATTACACAAACTAGAGAATATGGGTGTGGGCATGACAGTAGTGTGGTGCGTAGGTAACTGGCTGGGTGGCAGGACACAGAGGGTAGTGGAAAATGGCTGTCACTCCAGAGAGGGAAGAGTGACCAGTGGGGTAGCACAGGGATCAGGCTGGGACCAGTCCTATTCAACATCTTCATCAGTGACATTGTGCAGGACCTAGAATGCAGAATTTCACTGTTTGCTGATGACACAAAGCTCTGTGACAGAGTAGACACACCAGAGGGTGTAGACAGAATGAGAAGGGACCTGTAGAAACTTGAAGAATGGTCAGGGGTTTGACAGTTGAAATTCAGGGCAAAGAAGTGCAAGATAAAGCATATAATAATAATAATAATAATAAACTTTATTTATTTTGCACCTTTCTAAAATCAAAGCGCATTACAAAATAACAATCATAAAACCATCATAAAACAAATTAAAATCCAAGCTAAAATATACAGCATTATTTAAAATCTATGCATCACCAAATGCCTTTTTCCATAAAAAGGATTTTAGGCCTTTTTTAAAACCCTCCACCGTCATGCACTCTCTAATCCAATGGGGTAGAGAATTCCAGAGGGTCGGTGCCACAAAACTAAAAGCGCGGGCACCAGAAGATTTTAAAACTACCCTCGGAATCTCTAGCAACCCCTTGTTGGCTGAGCGGAGTGATCGCATTGGAAGGTAAGGCACCAGAAGATCTTTCAGGTAATCAGGGCCCAAGCCATGAGGGCTTTATATGGCAGTAATCCGACTTTAAGGTGATCTGCCACTGAACCGGCAGCCAGTGCAGATCTGCACCAGTGTAATATGGAAAGAACTGAGGTCCCCATTAATAACCGGGCCACTGAGTTCTGCACTAGCTGCAAGCGGTGGATATTAACCCAGGAAGCCCAAAGTAGAGGGAGTTGCAGTAGTCCAAGCGGAGGTCACAAAAGTGTGGATCAATGTAGGCAGGTCACCAGATGGAAAAGGTGCTTGATCTTAGCGATGTTCCTAAGATGGTAAACGGATACCTTAAAAACTGCCGACACTTGCACACCTAATGTCATCTGATTGTCAAGGATCACCCCCAGGTCTCGCACCCCATTCAGAGGCAGGAGCCCACATCCCAGGAATAAACCTGAGGTTTGATTTGCCCCGGCCTCAATCCGCGCCAGGATTCACATCCACATATGGGGCACAAAACCCTGGCACAATATATCAGTTGGGGTGAGGATATAGCATGCACCAAGCAGGAAAGGGATCTTGGGTTATCATCTCTGATGACCTCAAGATAGGGAAACAGTGTGACAAGGCAGCAGGTAAAGCAAATAGGATGCGGGGATGCATAGGCAGAGGCATCACCAGCAGGAAAAAGGAGGTCATGATTCCACTATACAAGACACTAGTGAGGCCCCACCTGGAGTACAGTGTACAGTTCTGGAGACCTTACCTATGTAAGGACATAGACAGGGTAGAGAAGGTTCAGAGGAGGGCAACAAAGATGCTACATGGATTGCATTACAAGTTCTATGAGGACAGGTTGAAAGAATTGAATATGTACTCCCTGGAGGAGAGGAGGGAGAGGGGAACATGATAGACATACAAGTATCTTACAGTGAGGAACAGGGTGCAAGAATACACTATTGTTAAGCGAAAAAGATGTTCCAGGACTAGAGAGCATGGGATGAAGTTGGAGGGAGGATGAGTCAGAGGAAATGTGAGGAAGAATTTCTTCACAGAATGAGTGGTGGACAAGTGGAACACCCTGCCTGAGGAAGTGGTGGGGGCTGAAACAATCACGGGATTTAAGAATGCATGGGATAGACATAAAGGAATTCTGGAAGTCAGGGGTAAGGGGCAACAGAGTTCTAGGAAAACATAAATTGAAGTTACAAACTCAAATGGGCAGACTAGGTGGGCCATAGGCCCTTATCTGCTGACACTGTCTATGTATCTATGTACAGACCACCAGCCCACTCTGTGGAACTGGATGGAGAGTTGGCAGAGCAGCTAAGGAGGGTGTGCAGAAAGGGAAGTGTGGTGATAGTGGGGCATTTTAACCTACTAGGAATTGACTGGAGCACCCCATCCACTATCAGTACCAGAGAGCAGGTGTTCCTTTATGCATTCCAGGATGGCCTTCTGACACAATTGGTAAGTGGGTCTACAAGGCTTGGTAGCACTCCAGACCTAGTACTGGCAAATGATGAGGCATGAGGGAGGTAAGGGTGGAGGACCCACTAGCAGGTAGCAACCACCAAACAGTGGGCAAGGAGACAGGACGCATGGGCACTAAGGTGGTGGACTTTATTAGGGTGGACTCTGGGGGCATGGGAGTAATACTGCAAGGGAGACTTCAGGATATAAGGCTGGGGATGGATGCAGAACAAAAGTGGGGAGTCATAAAGACTGGGCTAACAGAGGCCACAGTAGTCTGCACCAGGGCCAGGAGTAAGAAGAGCAGAGGCAAGAAATTATGCTGGCTGAACATGGAAGTACTGTAAGGGGTGAGGGCCAAGATGGCTGCATACCGGAAGTACAAGAAACAGGGAAGGGAGAGGATAAGGAGGCTTTCAGTAGTTGGTCAAGGGAGGTTGCCAGGAGGGTGAAAAAAGCTAAGGCCTCCAGGCAATTAAGTTCTGCACAGGGCATAAAGGGAGGAGGGAAAAGGACTTTTTTAGGTATGTCACAGAAAAGAGGAAGTGCAAGGAACATATTGTGAGGATAAATGTGGACATTCTGAATTGGAGCTGGTGAGGAGCAGATGCACAGATACTCGCTGTCTATACTGTGAAAGAGTACTGAGAAGCAGGGAGACTTTGCAAGTTTTATGTTTAAGTAAGGCATGCCATGAAAGCGTGTCTCCTTTTCAGGATATCTTTGAGCTGTGCCTCCACTGTGTTCCCCATTTGGTGTTTTTCTTCCCCTCCCCAGCATGGTGTGGGACTGTCATAGTGGAGGAGGGCTGGTCGAGACAGCTGAATAACCCCAAAAAGCTGAGGAAAGCCATCAGAGAAAAAGTGTATTCAGCTCTGACAAAAGGGATGTACCCCAGTCTGTTCCTTGCCTTAAATTATCTAAGTTTTGTTTTCATATCATCTGAATTTGTATTGTATGTATTTTATGTTAATTCTCTGGATGCTGTGAACTCTGCTGGTCTCCTAAAATTTTAAAATGAGGGATACCTTTATTTCGTATACATATTCAAGGAGAGATTCTGATAAAGAGGTATTTATTAAAACTCAGTCACAGCATGCTTAATTGGAGACAGGAAACCGACTTGAATAGGTAAACCCATAGGTCATGTGAGCACCTCTTTTAGTTAAATCACTTGCTGGCATTCTGATTAATTGGGTAGCTGGTCTGCTGGTGTGAGGAGATAGCTGGATGAGCATTTTGCTGCACTTTAGATTTCTTTTCTAACTGTAGTTTTATCAACTAGTTGGTAACAGAAGCAGGGGTATAGCCAGGGATTTCAAATCTGTACACCAAGTGGACTCTCTGCTCCCCACCATTAGGGAGAACTACCCCCGTGTAGCCAGTCAATATACAAATATACACCAGGGCCGTGGTTGTTGCCTCATTTGGCACAATAAATACAACTTTTGTATCTCATGACAGTGGTTCTTGCCATGCATGGGTAAATACAAATGCCATGCATTGTTCCCCAAGACACCCACATACCAGCCCAAAGCTTGTAAAGTTGCATTGCCCTTGGGATGCAAAAAGAGTATTAGTGACCAGTCTTTCTAGTTTCGACTCCTATGAATAAAATTACAGAAAGGTTCAGTATTTTCTTTGTTAGTTTTCACGGAAAAAGGAAGCAGTTCAGAGCTTATTTGCTACCCAATGTGAATCAAAAAATGACCGGAGTCTGCAATTCCATAAAATCGTATCTTTAATTCCAATTCAAATACCCCTACGTTACACTCCTAAGAGCTTGTTCACGGGGCTCATTCACATCTGTTAAAAGACAATTTGAACATGTAGTTTATATCTAAACTTCATATTTTAAGTAATAAAGTAATGAAATATGTAACAACCTGGTAAGTCTATCTGACACATGTGTTGCTATAAATCTTAATTCATATGGATTCCAAGGAAGTATTTATCTGTTAACTTCTTCCTGAAATAGATATAAGTATAAAAAACTAAGAATATAACTTAAATTATTAAGATGCCCAAAGCAATAGCCATGTCATTAATGATAGCATAAGTTGTAAACTTAAACCCCCATAACTCGCATACCTGGGTAACACAAATGGATAAACTTTTGCACTTCTCTGAGGTAACAGCATTTCTGAAAGGGTCATTCAAGAAAAACGTTTTTTAAACATCATAATCTTAAAACCAAACTTCATCAGTCTCAAAATCTTAAATACGCTGAAACGCATAAAGATTTTTTTCTTCTTACTTAAATAAAATATTCAGCTTACCTTATCTAAGCATACTCAAAAAGAAAAATCCAAAAAAGCTTTTTTCAAAGCATCAGAACAACCATACGCATTTAAACAAAAACTTTTTAAGTGACAATATATGAAGCGTAATGGCGATAGTTTACTAAGAGCGCTAACTGAAAACGCTGTGAACATTTCCCCAGGCTGTGTTCCCTCTTGAGCAGCCCAATTTCCTCTTGGTGTACGTATCACATCCTGTAACTCTCGTGTTAAGCAGAGGTTGTTTAGCAACAATACACTCATCTTCTCACCAGGAGAATGAGCGCAGTTAGTTCGGGCTGCTCTAAAAGTAAACAAGGCTCGTTGCCTGAACATCAAATCATTTATTGATACCATCAGGATGAAGAAAAAGGAAATATAATTGCTATTCCAGGAAAAAAGGGGCAGAGGCACAGCATATTGCTTAGACTTAAATATGCATAACATTCTTACAATCATATACACATTTTATGTTATATATGTTGGTCTTCACCTTTATAATACTGAAACAACATTTTAAAATTATACAGGAAAAATATTTTGAACATTATACCCATGATTTTAACACTGATAAACATTATATTTAAATAATAACTGTTACCACGTATACTTAGAAGGCTAACCTTTATATTCAAACACATTTTATATATAGAATGAATCACCCCAATAGTGAATCCCACTCATAACTTAGAACAGAGCAAAACAGAATTGACAGTATATTCATCTACTTACGACATATATATTATGTGCATTATTTACATTTAACCATTTTCTTTTTACCAAAAAAAAAAAAAAAAAAAGGATTTTGGTATTAATACCTCAAAACTTTTCACAAAATGGGATGGAATTAGAAATAGAGCAAGTTGTGACTTTATGTTGCCTCATTGAGGCCATCATAGATGAAAGAACAGTTTTAGCTGTACAAATTCAAAAAAATCAGGATCTCTTATAACAACAATTAATAGTTGATGAATATACATCTACATTAGAAGAATTAAAAAAGAAAATATTAGATTATGAGAATAAATTAAAACAACAGAAAATTAGAAAATTCATAAGGGACACCAATGATTATAAAGATTATAAAGATAATAAGGTTCATAATATAGATAGTGGCACTGATAGTGATAACAGCTACACCATTGACTCCGCCTCACGATCAGGAGAGACTCATTCAGGTACAGAAGAGCCCCAACAACCAAGTACATCATCAGAAGGGGCTAATGAATGCAGATATGATCTCAGGACTTCTAACATTCACCGATATGATTCTAGACCACAAGGGGATTTTGGTGGGGTCAGGAGGGCCGGGGGAGGAGGGGGAGGAGGACAAGGTGGAAGAATAATAAGAAACACCTATATGGACAGAGGACAAGTCAGAGACTTCCAGAAATAATACCGATATTCAATTTAAGTAAAAGAAAGTTAACTCAGTAGAATTATATGTTTTGGGTTGGGACTTTCCTTAGCACACCATCACAACCAGTCAATTTATTTGATTTAGAGGTAGATCTACAGGGTTTTTTTAGAAACCTATGAATAAAAATTTTTTTTGCAGTCGATGATACACAAACTAATGAAGAAAGGAAGTTAAAACAAGCCCTTAATATAAAATCAAAATTTAGTCCTCCTCCAGATAGAAATCATGGAATAGAATGTTTTCGTACAATTGTGGAAAAGGAAATTATGGCATTATTTAAAGATAAATCCTCATTATGGCCCTCCCATCATAACCTTACAAAAGATCAAAGGTGTGCTTTATATAATCTTAGTAATGATGTAGAAATTGTCATTAAACAGGCAGACAAAGGGGGAGGAATAGTAATTCAAGATAAACAACAATATAAAACTATGTGTTTAAAATTGTTACAAAATAAAGATAATTATTCATTATTGGAGGGAGATCCAACAGTCTCATTACAGGGTTCACTTAGGGAATTGTTGGCAGAATTTGTAAATCTTAATTGGTTACAAGACTGGAAATGAGAATCCTGATGAAAGAGTTTCAAGAATTCCTACTTTTATGGAATACCTAAGATTCATAAAGATGCATTGGATCCCCCAGGTCATCCAATAGTTTCTGGCATAGATTCAATTTTTGACCCTGTATCAAAGTATGTTAACTATTATTTGCAACCTTTAATAGAAAGACATGAGACTTACATACAGGATTCTACTGATTTAATGGTTCAGTTAGAAGCTTTGTCTCAACAGATAGAATTAGATCATATTCTACTGGTAACATGGGATGTAGCAGATCTGTATACATCCATTCCACATCGGGAGGGTGTTATTAACATGGGAAAAGTTTTGAATAAAAGACCTATTGGTTCAGTTACAAGAACAATCATGTTACAGGAATTGGCATTGTTTGTATTAGAAAATAATTATTTTGAGTTTGATGGGGTTTTCTTTCAACAAGATAAAGGCACAGCCATGGGTAGTACTATGGCACCTAGTAACGCTAATGCATACATGATTAACTTTGAAGAAGAGCATATATTGAATTCAGTAAAAAATCCTTACAAAAATCAAATTAAGCTATGGAAAAGATATATAGATGATATATTCTGTATATGGGTTGGTGCAGAACAGGAATTGATTATGTTCAATGATAGGTTAAATCAGTTTGACAAAAATTTGAAGTTTACATTAAATTATAATAAATCAGTTATTCCATTCCTGGATTTATCCATTAAGGTTACTGAATCAGGTTTTAGTACCTCGTTGTTCAGAAAGAGTACTGATAGGAACACATTATTACAGTGGCGTGAAAAAGTATTTGTCCCCTTCCTGATTTTCTCTATTATTGCATATTTGTCACACTGGATGTTTTCAGGTCTTTAGACAAAATATAATATTAGATAAAGGGAACCTGAGTGGACAAATAACACTTTTTTTTTTACTTATTTCATTTATTTAATGAAAAAAGTTAACCAACACCAACTGGCACTGTGTGAAAAAGTAATTGCCCCCTAGTTAAATCAACCCAATTAAAGGGATAATTAGAGTCAGCTGATTGAACACAGCCAAGCTTGATTACAGCCAGCCTTGCTCAATATAAACCTCACTTATTTTGGCCCTTACCATCAGAGTCACATTGCCAGCACAAAGATTCAACAAGCACATTATGCCATGATCAAAGGAAGTTCCTGAAAAGATCAGAAAAACATTTTGTTGCCCTCTATCAGTCTGGAAAGGGTTACAAAGCTATTTCTAAGGCTCTGGGACTCCATCAAACCACAGTGAGAGCCATAATCTCCAAATGGAGAACACTCGAACAGTAGTGAACCTTCCCAAGAGTGGCGGCCTGCCAAAATTACTCCAAGGGCGCAGTGTAAAATCATCCAAGAAGTCTCAAAGGATCCTAAACAGCATCCAAAGAACTGCAGGCTTCTCTTGCCTCAGCTAAGGTCAGTGTTCATGACTCCACAATCAGAAAGAGACTGGGCAAAATGGGCTTCATGTGAGAGTAGCAAGGCGGAAACCACTGCTAACTAAGAAGAACATAAATGCTCATCTCTCATTTGCCAAGAAGCACCTGGATGATCCACAAGCCTTTTGGGAAAATGTTCTATGGACAGATGAGTCCAAAGTGGAACTTTTGGACAACATGGATCCCATAATGTCTCCGTAGCAAACACAGCATTCCACAGTAAGAACACCATACCAACAGTCAAACATGGTGGTGGTAGTGTGATGGTGTGGGATGCTTTGCTGCCTAAGGACCTGGATGACTTGCCATAATTAAAGGAACCATGAATTCTGCTCTGTACCGGAAAATTCTTAAGGAGAATGTCCAGTCATCCTTCCGTCAGCTGAAGCTGAAGCGTAGTTGGGTCATGCAGCAAGACAATGATCCAAAACACAAAAGCAAGTCATCAGAATGATGAAAAAAGTAAAATTAAAGTTTTGGAGTGGCCTAGTCAAAGTCCAGACTTAAACCCAATAGAGATGCTGTGGCAGAACCTGAAATGAGCAGTTCATGCTCGAAAACCTACCAAATGTTACTGAATTAAAGCAGTTCTACGAGGAAGAGTGGGTTAAAATTCCTCCACAGTGATGTGAAAGACTGATATTGAATTATAGGAAGTGTTTGGTTGCAGTCATTGCAGCTAAATGTGGCGTAACCAGTTATTAAGTGTAAGGGGCAATTACTTTTCACACAGTGCCAATTGGTGTTGGTTAACTTTTTCATTAATAAGTGAAATAAAAAAAAACAAGTGTTATTTGTTCACTCAGGTTCCCTTTATCTAATATTACATTTTGTCTAAAGACCTGAAAACATCCAGTGTGACAAATATGCAATAATAGAGAAAATCAGGAAGGGGGCAAATACTTTTTCACACCACTGTACATAATAGAAGTTATCATGAGCCAAAACTAAAGAACAGTATTCCATATGCACAATTGGTAAGGGTAAAACGTAATTGTAACAATCCAGATGAATACTTAGAACAGAAGGATGACATGCTAGCTAGGTTTCACAATAGGGGTTACCCTATGAAAGTTCTTACACAAGCCAGTAATAAAATAGATGGTGTGACTCGAGAGCATCTTTTCAATAAAAAACAGACACAAAAACAGGAGAGAATGATATTTGCCACTAAATATAATCATAAAATGACAGATATTAGAAAGATTATTAATAAACATTGGCATCTAGTTAGCATGGATAACCCAAAGGTTAGATCTTTACAACAGAGACCCATTGTAGTTGCTAAAAAAGCACGTAATTTGAAAGATAAACTAGTACATTCATAATTTAAGTATCAGGAAAGTAATAAAACTCAGTTGCTACTCAGACCCCTTCAACCTGGGATGACTCGCTGTGGCAAATGCACAGTTTGTAATAATACTACTAAGAAAACAATTTTTAAACATCCACATTTCAAAGAAGAGTTTATTATTAAGCAACATATTAATTGTAACACAGAAGGAGTCGTTTATGTTCTACAATGTCCGTGTGATAAATTGTATGTAGGACAAACTAAAAGGGCTCTTAAAATTCAGATATTAGAACATAAAAGTGACATTAGGAATAAAGATGTAAAATCGCCTGTGGCCTTACATTTTAATGAGGCCGGCCACACGGGAGCCTCCCTTAGGTTTTGGGGGTTGGAAGTAGTTAAAAACCTCTTAGAAGAGGTAATTATACTCGATTGCTTGAAAAAATTGAGATGAAATGGATTTTTAGTTTAAAAACCTTAGATGAATCCATTGGAATGAAGGTAGATAGTAACTGGCAGGTGTGTATGTAAACTGTTTTTTGTTTTTTTTTGGTAAAAAGAAAATGGTTAAATGTAAATAATGCACATAGATATATATGTCGTAAGTAGATGAATATACTGTCAATTCTATTATGCTCTGTTCTAAGTTATGAGTGGGATTCACTATTGGGGTGATTCATTCTATATATAAAATGTGTTTGAATATAAAGGTTAGCCTTCTAAGTATACGTGGTAACAGTTATTATTTAAATATAATGTTTATTAGTGTTAAAATCATGGGTATAATGTTCAAAATATTTTTCCTGTATAATTTTAAAATATTGTTTTAGTATTATAAAGGTGAAGACCAACATATATAACATAAAATGTGTATATGATTGTAAGAATGTTATGCATATTTAAGTCTAAGCAATATGCTGTGCCTCTGCCCCTTTTTTCCTGGAATAGCAATTATATTTCCTTTTTCTTCATCCTGATGGTATCAATAAATGAATTGATGTTCAGGCAACGAGCCTTGTTTACTTTTAGAGCAGCCTGAACTAACTGCGCTCATTCTCCGTGGTGAGGAGATGAGTGTATTGTTGCTAGGCAACACTCTCCCTTAACGCGAGAGTTACAGGATGTGATACGTCACACCCGCAGGAAATTCGGGCTGCTCAAGAGGGAACACAGCCTGGGGAAATGTTCACAGCGTTTCAGTTAGCGTCTTAGTAAACTATCGCCATTACGCTTCATATATCGTCACTTAAAAAGTTTTTGTTTAAATGCGTATGGTTGTTCTGATGCTTTGAAAAAAGCTTTTTTGGATTTTTCCTTTTGAGTATGCTTAGATAAGGTAAGCTGAATATTTTATTTAAGTAAGAAGAAAAAAATCTTTATGCGTTTCAGCGTATTTAAGATTTTGAGACTGATGAAGTTTGGTTTTAAGATTATGATGTTTAAAAAAACGTTTTTCTTGAATGACCCTTTCAGAAACGCTGTTACCTCAGAGAAGTGCAAAAGTTTATCCATTTGTGTTACCCAGGTATGCTAGTTATGGGGGTTTAAGTTTACAACTTATGCTATCATTAATGACATGGCTATTGCTTTGGGCATCTTAATAATTTAAGTTATATTCTTAGTTTTTTATACTTATATCTATTTCAGGAAGAAGTTAACAGATAAATACTTCCTTAGAATCCATATGAATTAAGATTTATAGCAACACATGTGTCAGGTAGACTTACAAGGTTGTTACATATTTCATTACTTTATTACTTAAAATATAAAGTTTAGATATAAACTACATGTTTAAATTGTCTTTTAACAGATGTAAATGAGCCCCGTGAACAAGTTCTTAGGAGCGAAATGTAGGGGTATTTGAATTGAAATTAAAGATACGATTTTATGGAATTGCAGACTCTGGTCATTTTTTTGATTCACATTGCATACTGAAGCACGCTATACAGGAGTCGTCGAATTATTCATTAAATTTGATCACCATTACCCAAATATTGTTGTATGACTTATTTGCTACCCCCCTTAAACAAAATTGCACACCATGGAGTGCTTGGAGAATACCTGCCTATACCCATGAACAGAAGCTCTGAAGATCTTTAAAGTTTAAAGTTTTTAAAGTTACGTGCGGACAAGGAGTTGACATGGAGTTATTGCATTTAAGATTAAACTAGTCCAAAACTATTTCACGTGAATTAGCTTGGATTCAAAAGCAGAAAACAGTGAAAATGCTGAAACATTGAAATAACTGCTGAGGGCAGGAGGAACTTTCAGCATTCTGAGTCTTATAGTACAAATCCTGCAAGGAATAATAAGTGAGTACATTAAAGAGAGGAATAATTAAGTCACTCTGCTAGTGTGAATGCAAGGAGCTCTAAGTTTTTAATTTAAGATTTTGAATGAAAAATGCCAGATTAAAATAAAGCAAGGAGGGGTTATTAGAGGGAATTTTTAGGTATAGTTTCTTGTTCTTGTCTCTTGCTGAGTGACCGAGGGCTTTTAAGTTTTTTAACATGCAGGAATTTATAATTATTCCCATTTCTTTTAGTGGAGACCTTGGTTTTGGTGTTTATACAAAGAACTTGTGGAAGGAATCCAACTGTTTGCCTGAGAGAACTCCCTAGTATTAGACTGTTTGTGGGGTGTAGCTGTATTTTATAGCTCCGGACGACGAAAGAGCTGGCTGAACTAAAGAATTGAGAATTTTTTGAAAAGCTATCCATGGGAGGGTCTCTGACTGGGTAAAACTGCAAACCAAGCCATATAACTGTGCAATCTGTTCCAAGAGTGAATAGTGCAATATTTTTATGTGAATCTGGAGGCTTGAAGCAACTTTGTCTTTTTTGGAACTCTTGCGCTATTAAGTGTCTACATTTGTAAATATTGGAAAGAGCTGCCTCTTGTGAGATAAACTTTTTTTTTCCCTTTTTAACCGACCTGTGCTGTATTTAACTTAAAACATGGACAAAACAAGAAAGCAAATAATGACAGCTGAACTTAATGTATTGACATCAACAGGTAAATTGCAGAAGCAATCATCTGACTCTGTTCAAATTATGGATCATGTGGAGTTGGGGGGGGAGTGAAACCCAGAGCGAGTTCATGGGGTTCCACTGTACCCCAAATACTGTTTCTACCAGTATTATGGACAAGAGTAAAGGAAGGTTAAATAAGGGGAAGAAAATGACACTTCGGCAGAGAAATAATTTGATGGGTCCAATACTGATAAACCAGTCAAGGAGAAAAGAGTGCTACACAAAAACAAATGAAAAGTCAAATAATCAGTTTAAGCACTCCAAACAATCTAAAATTGTGGGTCATTTCTTTAATAAAAAGAATATGAGACCCATGGTAAACAAATTAGTTATGAGCCAGTGAAGGATTCCCACGAGATACTATGTTGCAGTAACTCAGGGTCTTTAAAGCATGAAAGGCACAAAATAAAAAGAAGTAGCCTTGAGCCAAGATAGAAGCATGATATCAGAGGTAGTTTTACTATGGGATGACTGTAATCGAAAACATACAAGCATTTCAATGTCTCCTAATTTAGATATAAGTATTTCTGGGAAATATCTGGAGACTTTTTTATCATCTTATTTTACTCGCCTCCTATGGCTACTACGAGGCATCCAGCTGCCCACCCTACCCACTGAGAGGCACCAGGCTCACTCACATGATGAGGGATCTGGCACAGCCATCGCCATTCCACTGGAGGGTCTCCCATACCCCATCCAGCCAGGCTGGCCCTGGACCCCCAGTGTGATTCCACTTGAGTCCTCCCAGTGAGGCAGGGTGCAGCTATCAAGCTGCACGATCACGCCAAGCCATTTTTCCACTTTTTCTCCCCATTGGGACTGCGGACATGCAATGAGTGTCTGTGCACATATGTGCCGATGTTCACTGCAGTCCCTCCTCCAGTCACACAATTGCGTGTGGTACCTCCGGGCATCCCCAAGGGTTGCCACAGCATGGTGTAGTTCCCCAGCCCACCCCAGGACTTGGAGAGCTGTCTCCTGATGCTCAATCCTAGTGCTCCCCTCTGACCTACAAAGATCCGAGCTCATTCTCGAACCCAGGTCGCTGGCATAGTGTGAGGTATGGTGTCCAGCACCTCAACCCTCAGTGCCACCGGGCCAGCATATCTGGAGACTTAACTGATAAATCTAATAAATCAGGAAGCACAGAGCAATTAGTGAGATCCTTTGACCCTGGAAACAGCTACGAAGACAGGTCTTGTAGATTTCCTGACTGCTCCTCATCTCAAACCTTGAGTTTTTCCCCAGAATATTTTCAAGATAATAATCAGGAACCTGATTGGCATAACGATTTAAAAAAATATTGTGAATGAGTTACAGGTAACTACTAATGGCTTTAAACAGTTAAGCACTCCTGGGAAAAAAATCTGCTGTTGGGAAAAATCAGCTACAAGAATGTTTGGCTAACCAGTATTTAACTGAATCTGTTCTGAAATATCCCTCCAGAATTAGTGAAGATTTAAAGGCTTTTGCCTTAAACCCTTAAGCAGCCCACCTCTTGATCCTTAAACAGTTACATAATTTTAGATACAAATTTGATTCTTTGAAAGAAAATATTGCTATAAATGGAAGTAGACTAGAACTTATTACTCAGAACTTAGACAAATTAATTCTCAGACAGGATCCCCTCTATAGCAAATGACAGTTTTGTCCCTGAAGTTCCTGACCTAGTTATCACTAATGTTATTAATAGTTCTAAATCTCTGTTCAAGTTAATCCAAAGGGGAAGCAACAGAGGAAGAAGTGTAGAAAAAGGAAGGGTGGTAACAGCAGAGCAACTACAGAATCTAACACAAAAGTTACAGTGGTAGAAAAGAAAACCAAGAATCTGAAACATAAGTGAGAAGTTAAATCAAAGGATTTTAAAGGAGCTCCTAATTATAGAGAAGGTGGTAGCCCAATTGTGACCGTTGGACAATGTGATAGTTGTCCCCATCAACTTTCTAACAGTCTACCAGTCCAACCCCACATGTCTGACATAGTTCATCAACAGCATAAAACACTGGAAAATATCAGTAAATGGTTAAGCCAAGTAGAAGAAGTGATTATAGATATAAGGGAAGAAACTGTACCTAGAAACTGTAAGACTGATTTGAATAATAAAGCTGAGGAGCAAGGTATCAAACTTATGGATACTGAAACGTGTGCAATACTTACACTTTACGGGTATGAAAGACAGGAGTCTTATATTAATCAGGAAGACAGACTGAGCATTGTAAATTTGTTTAGGACAATTTCTGGAGCTGATTTATGTATGGAAGATATTGTACAAATGTGGAAGGACAAGAATGAAATGGGCAGGGACTGTATTTTTGTATTTTGTACCTAACTGAGATCTGCTAATTATACATGGCTTAACAATGGATGTCTTAGAAATAAGGGATATGAGTGGACTTTCTTTAACAGGGATAACCTTATTCGTAAACCTGAAAGGGGTAAACACACCTCTAAACAATTTAGCATATTTGGTCTGAAACCATTGTTGAATGAAACCAAGGGTAACATCAAGAACACATTCCATAATTTGTTTGTACAGACCCTGAAAATGGATGTGAAGGACCTGATTATTTCAGATGTATTTAAGGTGGAATAATGATCAAGGAAATGGTCAAGTTGATGTGATAATTCAAAATGCTGGAGTTGCTGAATCTTATTAAAAGTAACAATTTTGGATAAGGTTGATATATATACAGGGCGGATATTCAAAGGGTTGCGCCAATGCACAATAGGGTTAGCGCCAGCTCAAGTCAGAAAATGCGCCATTCTGCGATATTCAACAGGAGGCAGTTGCGCCACTGAAACCATGCTGAGCAACAGTGCAATGTTAATGAAGGCATGCATAACCGAAGGGGGTGGAACCATGCATAAAGTGTGCAGTGCGATGTTCAAAGACTTGCGCAATGCGCAACAGTGGAGCAGGCGGAAGTTGTGCCATAGCGGAAATGAGCTAAAATGAAAAGGAGCAAGGAAGAGGCGCAAGAACGCTACAGGGAAGCCACATGAGGCAGGGGGAGAGACAGAGCAAGAGGGACAAAGAGAGCCAGCCAGGGAAACCACAACACAGAATAGGGGCAAGGGAAGGTGTGTGGGCCACAGAGTGCAGAGGCTAGTAGGTGTACCTGGTGCAGGGGAGGTAGCAGTCAGGACAGCGGGGGGAACAAAGCAACAACAGCTTGGGGGGAACACAAGCCAGGGACATGGACAGTGCCACCTTCCACATGGAAGCTGTAATGAGGGTGGTGAGAAGGCATGCTGCAGGGGGATGTGGCTGTGGAAGGGCCCGTCAGCGGTACGCCACCAACAGGCAGTACTGAGCCCGCACGAGCTTTGAGCTGTACTCAGATGTTGAGATAGTGGGCCGGTACCACCTGAACAGGGCAATACTGAGGCGGCTCTGTGAGCTGTGCAGTGATGTGATGCAAGCACCCACACGACAGAGTCATGCTCTGTCAATGGAGACAAAGGTAACAGCCTGCATGTGCTTGCTCGCCACGGTTACCTTCCAGAGACCAACAGGGACACCACAGGCATAACACAGTTGGCCACGTTATGCATCCTCACCCAATTCCTCAGCGCACTGCTGCCACATGCTGCAGAGTACATCCATTTCCCCAGCACCATGGTGGAGTGCACAGCAGACATACAGGAGTTCCACAGGGTAGCACGTATGCCTGGCATGCTTGAGGCGATAGACTGCACTCATGTGGCCATTCGCACACCACCTGGCCCCGATGGGGCTGCCTAAATGAATTGGAATGGATATGCCAGTGTCAACTGCCAGGTGGTGTGTGATGCCAGTGGGCACATCATCAATGTCTGTGCCATGCACCCTGGGGAGCACAAGATTCTTTCATATGCTACCAGTCAGCACTGTGCCATTGATTCGAGAGTGGGGACATCCTCACAGGGCATCTAGTGGGTGAGTATGCATGTAGAACTGACAAATCGTGGCCAAGGGGGTAAGCCACAGGTGCCAAGGGTGTGGCACACAGGGTTAGGAGCAGTCTGAGCCTGAACAAGACACTAACCTCCACTATCTCCACACAGGTAACAGTGGATACCACTCCATCCCTGGCTGCTCACACCCTACTGGCGGCCCACGACCCCATCGCAGCAACGCTTCAATGAGGCACAACCCACCACCATGCAACATCATTGAGCAGGTGTTTGGGATGCTGAAGGTGCATTTCTGTTGCCTGGACACTTCGGTGGTGTCTACAGTATAGCCCCTCAAAGGCCTGTGCGATATTCCTGGCCTGTTGTATCCTGCACAACGTGGCAAAGACTGTGGGATAGCCATACAGGTCGAAGAGGGGACAGTGATGGGGACAACAGTGATGCCGGTGATGACGGGATGGGCAGCCCCGCTGATGATGGGACCCTCGACTGATCCGGCTGGCCCAGCTGCACTGGGACACCATCACAGAGGAGCACTTCAGCCAACACAGGTAAGTCATGGGACCATGTGCAACCACTAGTGGCTAGGCCACAACCCACGACACACATGGAAACACACCAGGGGTGCATGACAGCAGGGGAAGTGGAAGGGCACAGAAGCACACACATACAACCAGAGAGGGGTGAACAGTAACACACCACATTGACGGAGACACACACACACGCACACACAATAGGCACACAGTGCACAGGGGTCAGGTGCAAAACAGAGCCGGAACACAGACACTAGCAACACACATGTCCACAGGCCACCACGTCCACTGCCTGTCTATATGCGTATGTCAGATGCTGGTCACCATCACACTTTGGTGTACAGTGCAATGCAGGCATCATCATGCACACGCACCTGTGGACAGCAGTCGGGAGGGTGTGCAGGTCGACCGTGTATCTGCATGTAGGGCTGGGCACCCACCGGTGCACTGCCCACCAAAACACACAATGCATACAGGGCAGCACCAGACAGGGCCTGCACTGGGAGACAGGTCAGTCTTGCGGCACAGTGCCATGTCCACCTCAGATGCGTGGGCAGCCCCACCAAGACCCAGTGGCACTGGCAGGCTGAGCACGGGTCTAATGGGGCAGCACCGATGGTCCACCAGGGGTTCCACTGTGTGACCGTGCCCGCACAGGTGTCTGCAGCACACTGAATAAACCTGCACCAGGAGTGCTCGGGATGCCCACAGCTGAACCGGCGTCGACAGGGTGGGTGTCGCACGACGCCGGAAATGGGGAGTGGATAGCAAACTGCGTGGTGTGAGCAACACATGGGCACCTGACTGTGTGCCCATTGTGGCCACGACAGCGACCAATGCCTGTGGTAGCCTGTCAGTGGCAGCAGTCACATCCTCCTGCAAATGGTCAATCCGTGACAGGATCCTATCAGTGTCCCTGCTGTGTTGCTCCACAACCCACTCCAGGGCCACACACAGTGCCTCCACGGACGTTGCAAGCCACATCTGCTGCTGTACTGATGCCTGCAGCAGGCAGGTATGCTTGTCAAAGAGGTCATCTGCCACCTCAGCAACCTATCCCTCAGGGTATGGAAGGGCCTGATGTTCAGCACCCCTTGAGGGTGGGCGCTGCTCGCCAGGGCCAGGTATGGGCAAGTCCACAGGCAGTGCACAGACACCACCGCTGAGCCCTGTACCCCCAGTCCCAGTGGGTGACTGCTGCTGCTGCCCCTCCACCTGCTGTGCCCAAGGGATCGGCTGTTCCACTGCTGTGGCCAAAACAGTGCCACTGACCTGACCAGCCACCGGTGCTGCCCCACCGATGGATGCTGACAGGCACAGCCTGGGACTGTGCTGAAATGCTGGCACACACGCTGCACCAGCCAGGTCCATGGGCGGTGGGTCCTGCTGTGTGTTCATTCCATGACACACACATGTCACTGCCCATAATGGTCATTGCATCATCAATGGTGCAGGTCTGTGCCTCAGCCACAGCATGCTGGCATGCTTGGATGCCAGACCACTGGGACACAGGAAGGGCCTCCCCCACACCTGTCTCAACGACATCAGTGTTGACAGCCAGGCGGACCCACTGTTGCAATGCATGCCGGCTACCTGTGGAGGTGGATGGTCCCTCCTCCAACTCCAGATGGCTGTCTGCAGTGGACAGGCCCTCCACCACTGACCCTGCAGATGTGCAGGATCTGTAAAAAGTAAGGACATGTTAGTGCATGTGATCTACCTTCTCCCCCTCCAGACCATGATGTACCATGCAGTGATGGGCTACCACCTGTCTGGAAGCCACCTCCTGGAACGCCCTCAATGGCACTGCATTGCATGCTTGCAGCAAGCCTGTCCTCTGCTGGAGTCAGCTGCACCACCATCGGCTGGCCCCCGCCTGTTGCAGCACGTGCCGCCCTGATGGCAGCCACCTTCTCCTTCACCCTCCTCCTGTCGGTACCCATCTTCTTCTTACACTCCTGCACAGAGCGCTGGTGGCTGCCATGCAGGTTGATGGCACATGCCACCCCCTCCCATGCAGCAGCATGGGCCTGAGGGGTGCCCTGCTGTCCACTGAGCAGTGGCTCCTGATCGATGTAGGCCTCGAAGAGTGCATCCGTCTCAGCCTTGGTAAAATTGGGCCTCCTCTTCCACCCACCATTGTTCTCCTCACCCAGTCCATGCTCGGTCATTTTTCAGCCTGTATGGGTGACAGTGGTGACCTGTGACTGTGCAGTACAAAGCAAGTACCTGTGACCAGAGTCCAGAACACCACACAGCATGCAACTCACCTATAAACTGCAGTAACCGAATATGGCCACTGCAGAACAGTGTCACAGTTTTATGGCACAATCCATGCAAATTAGGTGTGGAGCAACTTTAATGAGATGCAAATCATGCTGCTGCGCCATTGAATGGCTGATCGGATGATTTGCATATGACGGCTGAATATCGCGCTGTTGCACTTTGCGCAATAGGGTTGAACGTGCTGAGCCAATGGCGCAGTTATGTGACCAGGCACATCGCATTGTGCATGCCCAGGTAGCTTACGCAGGCGCCTGCCATGCTGATGATGTTCTGTGCATGGTAGGCAATTCAGGGCACAGCCACCATTGTGCCAGTGGTGCTACGACAAGGTCACTACATGGCACTGTAGCACAACTGCGCAATAATTTGCTGTGCAATGTCACACAGGTGAATAATCGTGCTAGATGCAAAGGACGTCCGATGGCACTGTGCGTGGCCTTGTGCCAGAGACCCATGACCCTGTGCTCGACCTTTGCCCCCCTTGGCGCTATACGCTTGGCATGTCTGCAGCTCTATCATGCTGTTCGGTGATAGCGCGATAGGGAATGGCGGCGCTGTACCAACAGCGCAATAGGGAATAAGCGTGATGTATTGTGCAGTAATTCCGTCGGGCTGCCGCTGCTGTGGAGCACCATATTGCCTATGATAGCACTGGAGATGGCACGCAGGAGAGCCCCCAATGGAGTGCCCTTGAGCTGGCCAACCTTGTGGCCATTGTGGAGCCACACTATGGCCCACTCTTTGCAGAGGTGCCACTGGATAGGGCCAGGACCCAGGTCTGGCAAGAGGTGGCCAATGACCTGGAGGTGGCCACTGGCCACAGGAGGTCAGCTGAGCAGTGCAGGCACCAGTATGGTGACCTGCGACAGAGGGAACTGGAGTGACTGGCACGTCTCGTCTGCACGCCAGAAGGGCATGGTGCTCGTCCAGTGGGTGATGCAGTACATACTGTATGGTCCAAATGGGTATCACTGTCTTATGTGTCCAGCACATGGGGAGGGATGGTCTAGGGTTGGCTGTGGCAGTGTTTACAGAGTATGGGATCAATGGGTCTGGCTGGGTGGGCACACACATTGGGGCAGGGGGAATATGCTTTGGGTTTGTACTGATGTGTTTCTCACCTTTTGTTTCCCACAGGCATGGCAGAGTGGAGGAGGGCCACGGAGCAGCATCGGAGGGTGGTGGAAGCTGACCATGAGCGTGTCGGGGAAAAACCCCAATGCCAGCGTCAACCTGATGAGGGTGAGTGCCATGACACCATGATTGCTATTTCATGCTGTGTGACAGGGTGGGGAACAGGGCATGGCCATCATCCATGGACGCCACTGCCATGCACGCGCGACATGTGACAGTCAGCACTGTCCAGTGGCACTGCATGTCTGGGTGTGCGTCAATGGTGGTCCATGTCTGCACTGGGCACATGGCTGTGGCACTGCCTGCCCACCGCATAGCCACGTTACTGTACAGCCTTGGCTGTGCTGTGCTGGACATGGGCATGGGCGGTGTGTGTGTGCAGTGGTACACATGGCTGTTGCTGCCTGGTTGGGCATGTCTTGTGCACACGGTCACTGTGGGTGGGTGCACACCATCACAGGAGTGGGGCACATGGCTGTATGCCATGCATGATGGGTGGGCTTCAGGGGGATGCACAGTCACACCCATTGACTCTGATCCCTTGTCCTAGGTGTGTGGATACACATCAGGATAGAGCAGTCCATCCAGGATCTTGTTCGTGTGGCAGTGGAATCCCTTGCAATACTATGGGACATCCATCGGCAAGGGGTGAGGAGGAGAAGGCATCCCCGTGAATGGCCCCAGGCAGCAGTGGAGCAGGCTGGACACCACAGATGGAGCTGAACCTCCCCCCTTTGACCGACCTCTCACCCCGCCTTCCCTCTCCCAATTGTTCACCCCTGCCCTTACCCACCCCACCTTGTTCCTGTCCCTCCACCCCATTTCTGTATATACATGTATATAGTTGTTGTTGTTGTTATATTTTTTGAATACAGATATTTTGATATGAATACTGTGGTGGTCTCTGATTTGCAGCTGGCTATAGGTGCTCAGTTGCAGTGGTGTGCATGGCATCTGGGGTGGTTCAGTCATGGGTATATGTGTGTGTGCATGGGGAAGTGTCTGGTGTGGGAGTGGCAATCAGTCGGCATCTGTGGTGTGTGTTGTTCTCTGTGCATTGCATTACTGTGTGCAGTGGTCCATGGTGCCTGCTCTGTGTCCATTGTGCCCTGTCAAACTGTCCGTGGCCTGTGCAGCTGACGCCTGCATGTCTGTGGCCTGCGAGGTCTGCTGCCTTGTCAGTGGTGGCTGTCCTGCAGGTCATCCACTGTGACCGCACAATGCTGGGTTGCCTCCTGTCACTGGTGAGGTGCATGTTTGCCTCGGTGACACTGTGGCCTCCACAGTTGCTGTCCCACCTCCATGCTGTGGCTTGTGTGTGTTGCAGGGTCTGTGCACCACAGTCTTTGACTTGTGATCCAGGCATATGCTGGTGGTGTAGGGCACAGTCCATGCACAGGGTGGGTGTCACCCCTGTGCCATG
Organism: Neoceratodus forsteri; assembly: GCA_016271365.2. Taxonomy (NCBI): domain Eukaryota; kingdom Metazoa; phylum Chordata; order Ceratodontiformes; family Ceratodontidae; genus Neoceratodus; species Neoceratodus forsteri. The sequence continues at coordinate 1,411,489,298 of CM057452.1, forward strand.
GTGGACTGCAGGCTGTGTGTGTACAGTTTACATGGGCCCACACTGGGGGCTTGGTTGCCACACTACTGTGTCCCTGTGTTGGTGTCCCTGAGGGTATGGGTGTGTGTTTGCCCCTGCACTGTGTTGCATCTGGTGTGCTGTATGCTTCCACACAGCACTGTGGGTGTCTGTGCTGGCTGCTGTGGCTCATGGTAGGTCGCGCTGTGACACTTGTCTACTGTGCAGGGTGCTGTATCAATGGTGGTGGTGTCAGGGGTACGCCCTTTCCCGTGTGGGGTACCTCTTGTGGTGACACATGTTCAGTCTCTCAGTTGTGCCTCAGGGGGATTGTGTGTGTTGGCACTGTGTCTGCCATTGTTGCATTGCCATGTGCTGCCGCCCACTGCTGGGTGTTCATGGTGGGTCTGGCTTGTATGGTTCTGTGGTACATGGGGTTGCAGTGTGACAAGGGGGGAGACTATGCATGGGGATTCCTGCAGTGATGGTCACTGCTCATGGGGAGTGTCTTGGGGTCACGGTGCAGGGTGTGCTGTGCACAGGGAGGGCTGCTGTACCATGGGGTGGTCCGCCCCCGCTTGTGTGGCAGTCTCAGCTTGCCGGTGGGTGTGCTGGGGCAGCATGGCCCAACTGTGCTTTGTTTGGTTGTCCCCATGGGCCGGTGGATATTCTGTCCCTCCCCCAGTTGTGCTGTGCTTGGGGTGTGGGGGTGCATTGTCAGTTCTGCAGTGTGTTCATGTGCCCATCTGTGGCATGAGTGGTGGACCCCTACCTCCCTGGTTGTGCATTTCCATTGCTCTGCTGCTGGGGGGCTCCCTGCTTGTGCTGTGGCACCTCTAGGCTGCTCAGCTGGGCAGCCCTTGTTGCGTTATAGCGCATCGTATCTGCTCAGCTTCCCCCTTCCTAGTTGCACTATGGTGCAAGTTGTGCGATATTCAGACGTTGGCTGTTTCCGCAATTTGGCTTGCTCCATTTTTGAATATCGAGTCTATTACGCATGGGCGCAATGGACTTGTGCTTGCACCTGCTATTGCACACTTTTTGGGCGCAGTTTTAATATCCAGCCCACAGTGTGTGTGTGTGTATATATATATATATATATATATATATATGTTATAGATAGTAATATTCTGACAGAATTAAGTACTACTATCAAGAATAACAAATCTGAAGATAAAATAATTAATAAGTTAACATTATTAGGCATAAGTACATCCAAGAATGAAAATAATTCCAAGTTGAAAAGGTGGTTATAGACTTATTGGAATAATTTTTGAATACTGAAATCAGCAACTGGGATGCCCTTTCTGTCTCACGGTGTGGGGTGACTCAGGAGTTTACTCAACTTACACTCAGCATCCACTTTCAGAGTCTGTATGACAAAATTATGGACAATATGGGACTTCTGGACTTGCTAGGGTTTTGCATATAACTGAGTGTGCAGGATGCTCTTATGTTTGAACTGATTCAGGGGAAAAAAGTGCAGATCAGCAAGTTCTAATGACCTTGAAGAAAAACAGGAAACTCTATTTAATAGTACAGTGTATAATAGGTTTGACCCACTTGATACAGAAATCTGATTAACAGACAATCATTCTGAAGAGGGAAATTTTGACCTAGAGAAGTTAACATATGATATCATATCATGGAATGTTTCCGGTGTACAAAAACAATTTTCTGATACTGACTTGTTAAGGTATATGAAAGACTTTGAGATTATTTGTCTCCAAGAGACTTGGCATACAAAGGATAACAGTGTAACCTTGAATGACTACTTGACATTTTAATGTTCCAGCCATCAGGCTTGCAACTTCAGGAAGGCATGCTGGTGGGCTGATTTCTTAGTTTAAAATTGATAAAAACCTAAAGTAGATATGATAACCTCTATTATAAAATGGGCTTTTCAAATCCAAGCCTGATTGGCTAGTACATCATCTGATCTGTGTCCTTGTGAGATGATATCCTAGCCAACCAGCACTACTGTCCACATCAAAGACACCTCACAACAACAAATCAGTGATCTTTCTGATCAGTAAACAAAAACCTCACTGGCAGAGCTTACTGAAGGGATGCAGGAAGCACTCGTTGTCACGGAAGTAGACACTATCGGACTTCAACTCACCACAACCTGTCAAGAAAGTACTGTAAAACAAAAATCCTGACTACGGGCAAACTGTTACAGCAGAAATACTATGTGCAAGTTATTTTTTTCCTAAAATAACAGATTAGAGCATGTAAAGAAACCACCAAAAACTTATCGTCGCCCAGTCAGCACAAAGTACTTCAAATTTCCTGAAGAAATGTCAGAATATGCCAGTAGTAACTTCCACTTAAATCTGAATGAAATACTGATCAACCTGGCACCAAATGAAGACAGCAGCACTCCTGTCATCATAGCGCCCAACAGCCCAGTCATCCAGCCATCCACTCCGAGCAGTGTCACAGCACCTCAGCCCAATACCACCGGAAGCTCCTCCTATCCTGGAAAACTCTTCAGATGCCATTGAAACAGCACAAATCGATCAAGGCACAGTGCACAGCAGACCAACAATCATCCTGTAAAAAGAAAAAGAAAGCAAATAACACAACAGAATTCCCAGATCTGACACCAGAACAACGTGAGCAACTAGAAAGGCAAAAGGTAAGCAAAATATGCAAAAACAACTCAATGGGCAGTGACCGTATTCCAGACATGGAGCCAAGCAAAAGCATGCAAGTAAGCCTAGAGAGCATAGCACCATCAGAACTGTGCAAAATCTTAAGAAAGTCCTATGCTGAAATTTGCCAGGCAGATGGCACACAATACAGCCTTGTAAGCTTACAGTAATAACTTTATGTGCAGGTCTCAGTCGCCATGTTAACAACCCTCCACTCAGCAGAAACATAAACCTGCATAGCCACCCAGACTTAAACCCATCAAATAACATCTTTTCTGCTGTAGTAAAAAAAATATAGGTGGAGGGCAAAGACCAAGCAGACCACCAACCTGCCATCAGTGAACAGGACTTAGCAACTCTGAAAACCTCTACAGCTCTCTCTCCCAATATCCCCCGTAGCTTATTATTGAAAGTTTGCCTAGATATACAACTCTGCATGGCTTGTGGGCAGAGAGGGACTCAAGCAATTAAAACCAGAACATTTTCAAATCACACTAGATGAACAAGAGCCAGTATATAACTCTGAGCTTCAATGAATTTACCAAGAATCACAAAACATTTTCTTCCAAACAGCAATATTGTGGCTATATATACAGCTTTGTAAAAGAATACAAGTCTAAGGAAATCTCTCTTTTCATTTATTTCAATCCTCATGTTTGGAGCTTAGTTGCGATGGTGCAAAAAAATGTTCAGAAGGAAAATGTTGCAACCACTCTAGCCATTCAGTCGTACACAAATACGATTTTTAGAAAGTTAAAATTTTATTTAATTAATTTTAAATTCAGTGTCCCAGCATTTTCCAGCAAGTGGCTTCTTCAGGGAACTGTTAATAAATTAAACAGTAACATGTGTTTAGTTTCTCAAATTAAATCATTTTGTCATTTCTCAAATACATAAACTAGTGTTTAAGTTCATCCATAAAATAGGACCCTTCATTCTGCATATATTATGCTACATCTAAACTTTTATAACAATGTTAAAGTGTGTAGTTGCAGTGCAGTTCATTTCTTACTAGTCTTATTGGTGTAAAAGCCTCCACACTTCTTTGTGTATGGCTGAATGGCTAGAAGCGGTTGCAACATTTTCCATATATATATATATATATATATACACACACACAAGTTTGCCAGAAAACCCTCTGTGCCCTGTAGAATTATTCAAGAAATATTTGTCAAAGTTTCCTCCAAATCCTCCAGTTTTCTACTGTCACCCTCAAAACTCCCAGAAACCCTCCTTCCAAATGCAGAAACATGGTACACCCATGAGCCTTTAGGCATAAACTACCTATCAAACCTTATACCTAAAATCAGTGAAGAAGCTGGTCTAACCCACAGATATATATGAACCATTCAGTTCGAGAACAGCTGTACAACTTATTTCAAGTGCTGGCCTACAAGCACGAAATAATGTCAGTGACCGGCATAAGGCAGAGTCAAGCCTGCGATCATATTGGGCAGCCACTCCTGAAGATCATCAACATTGGAGTCATGTATTAATGTCCAAAACCAAAGTACAGCACAAGACAGAAAATACCTGTCAACATGTTCAAAACACTCAAACTCCACCAGAAACTATACTCGTAGATCAAGAAAACATCCAGCCGTCTTGCAGCTCCTCCATGCATGCCGAAAATGGAAATACCATCACTTCCTCCACCGAAATGAAGCGATCAGAATCAGGAACCCTCCCACCGAGGAGCATCATCCAAGAGTTTAAAGTGAAAACAAAAAACTCTGCCTTTACCATTCAACACTGTGTTATGCAAAATGTTAAATTCATTCATTTGTCCAAATAAAAGAAACATTACACAAATGTCCTATACGTTTACAGTTACAAAAATCTTCACTTAAAGTTACCAAACTGTTTAAAAGCATCTGTCTATCTACATAAACATTTACTATAAAATGTAAATGCTGTTAAACAAATTTCAACAGTTTGTTTTGTACTATTTTAAAAGTATTAACTGCTCAGTTAGAGTATCAAAAACACAAAGTTATATGGGACTATTTTTTCTTTAAACTGAAAAAGCCAGTTAATTTATCAACTTTATTCATGATTCAAAAAAAAAATTTAAATTATGAAAATGCCTTCTCACTTTCATTTAGCCCATTTTATAAGCGCTAATAACACACTCTGAGGTGTGGGTTATGTGCTGATAAACTGTACCAGTGCGACAGGCACTTCATACAGTGCCTTGTGCCATAATACACACACATAGGTATGCTCTTATCAGCACGTAACCTACACCTTCATATGTGTTGTTGCTTGCATAATAATATTCAAGCATTTACGGTACCATACTTTTGAGAAGAATTTACTATTTTAAATATTTATGTACCACCATTAACATCAAAATATTATGAAGATGGCTTGTGGGAGTCTAAAGATGATATTATACATATGGTTTGGGCCACTACTGCATGTAAAATAATGTTAGCTTGTAGTGGTTTCAATGCAAGAATAGGCAGCTTTGATGGGTATTCTGACAGTAGTTTTCATAACTGGTGCCATGGGAATACACATTATTTTCCTAGGATTTCAGCTGATAGGAAAACAAATAATATGGGCTTAAAATTAATGTATATATACTAGAATCCCATTTCTTAGCACCACTTAATGGCAGAATAAATGGAGATCATCCGGGGGAACTTTACACATCTTTCTTTCTATGACCCTACAGTCATAGACTATGTCTTTTGAAATGGAGGTATGGATGTATGGGAGTAGTGTGGAATAGTTAAGTGAATGGAAAGTGATAATTTTCCAATAGTTATTAAGTTAAAGAATCTAACAAAAAGAGGAAAGAGTTGTGCAGACTGAACCAGGGATGGAAATTAGGAATAAAACAATACAAGATGGAACAACATAGGTGAAAGACTACTAGTGGAAAAAATGCATATGCTTAAAAATGAAACTGATAACATTAAAGTAGATGAAGAACTTAAGGTTAGTGCATTATTGGGACTTAATGAAATTAAAGAGCTATTAAAGGTTTCTGACAGGACCCTAGGAAAGAAAAGGAGAACCAATACTAGGTTTGGTAAGGACTGTTGTTTGGCAAAAAGGGGCTTAAACAGACTGATCAGATCAATGAAAAACTCAGAGCTGAAATAAATAATATTGAATACAGAAAGAGAAAAATATAAGATCTTACTTCAAACGAAACAAAGGGATTACCACACTAAATTATGGGAAAAATGTTACCAGTAATGGAATCAAAAAATTGTCAAGCCTATTGGAGATTTGTTGCAAAAGGCACTGATAATTATAAAAATGAAATAGATTCACACATTCCCATTGATGGTTGGATGAAATATTACTCTGATATTTTCAATGATTCAAACCTAAAAGAAGTTTCTTATATGGAAGGGGCTGATATGTCATCTTTCGATGTAATAAAATATGCTAAAACTTATTTTGCTATAGCTTCCCTGAAACCAAGAAAAGCTCCAGGGCCTGATTCTATTCCTGCTGCGGTATATTTGGCAGCACCTCTGTATGGTCATGCATACTTACTAATTTTTTTAATGCATGTTGTAAAAATCCCAAATTTCCAGAATCTTGGAAAGGGGCAATGATTATATACATTTTCAAAAAGGGAGACAGAGAAAATCCCACAATGTATAGACCCATATCCCTCTTGGATATTTTAGGAACAATCTTTGCTAACATTATTCTTGTAAGGGTAAGAGATCAACTAAAGGCTCCTAGAGGGATCTCTGAATAACAAGCGGGTCTCAAGAGTGGTTATAGTACTATTGATAACTGCTATAGTCTTAACCATCTGTATGGGAAATATATGAAACTTAGGAGGCAAAAGGTATATTTAGCTTTTATTGATCTTAGTGCCACCTTTGATAGGATCTCATGACAGAAACAATGGGAAGCAATGAGGAACCAGGGTTTTTCTCTATATTTAATAAATGTTATTAGAGAATGATATACTAATACCTGGGCACAACTAAGAATATCTTCTGAAGCTGAATCCACTAATAGATTGTCTACCAATTGTGGGGTGAGCCAAGGTTGTGTACTGACCCCTATACTATTTTGTATCTAAATTAATAGGTTACTAATTCAACTTACGGAATCTGAAATAAACTCTCCAAAAATATTAAAGGAAAGTTGTCCAGTCCTTGAGTATGCTGATGACGTAGTCCTGATATCTCTGACTCAGTCAGGACTTCATAAAAAGCTGGAAATTTTACAAAAATATGCTAATGAGTTCAATTTAAAAATGATTGAAAGTAAAAGCCAGATAATGGTGATGGGATTACATAAACAATCAACAAAACAAAGGCAGGTAGGGACACTAAGGTTAAAATCTGTTAAATGTTATAATTCTTTGGGTCTTACTTTCTCTCCATCAGGAGGTTGGTCAAAGCATTTAGATTCCCTAAAAATAAAACTGAAGCAGACTGCTAATTCTTTAAATCTTTTTAATAAAAAATATGGGGGAGTGTTCTATAAAACCACTTATTTTAGCCACCAAAACAAAATGTAATGCACAATTTCCATATGGTTCTGAGATTTGGGAATCCAAAATAACTGAATCTCTGGAAATTCCCTTAATAAAGTTATTTAGATCAAGTCTGGGTCCCAGTCAATCTGTTCCAGCTCAAATGATCAGAGCTGAACTTAGTCTTAGGAGCACTGCTGCTCTAGTCTCTTCTAGGAAAATCAACTATTGGATCAAACTTTTACAACTAGAAAAACACTGTTTGCCATATCTATGTTTAAAAAAAACAAATGTGGATACATAAAGGATTAAATCAACTGGTTGACTGAGAAAAGTATGTAATATTTTAAAAGAAAATGGGTTGGGATACCTGGAAAGGCTTAATGAGCAAGGGATAATCATTAGTATTAAGTACCAAAAATATGTTACTAGAAAGATTTTGGAAAATCAAAAAGAAAAAGATTTATGTTATATGAAGAAGTTGAACATTGCGAATTGGTTAGTGCATAATGATGTATCCCACCATTATAGATTCTATCTGGATGTTTTAACAGATAGTAAGCAAAGAATACTATATACAAAATACAGGATGGAACTATTTCATAGTAATGTGCTACTGGCAAGATATAATAGGGAAAAAGTATTAGTGGCCAGATGTTGTAATTGTGATAAATTGCAACTGGAAGATTTAGTACATGTTATTTTTGATTGTTAATGGTATAACTCCCCCAGATACTAATGGATAATCCCTATAATTAGAACAATTCAGTCTACCAACAAAGAGATACTTCTGTCTGTTTGTTAACTTCAAATGATGAACTAATCATTTTGTAGCTGCTTGGGGTGTGTGGCGGCAACTGTCTAGAATGGATGCCTGAGCTCTGAGCTCCCAGATGAACCCCACGCAATTCCTACAGTATTCTGATCCTTCCTAGGTACAGCGTGACTTTACCAAATGTTTAATGTTAGCTAAATATTTGCCCATCTAGTGATCTGCCGATTGACTGCTAAATACTGTGCACACTTCGATCTGTTTCATCCCTCAGCCATGAGGCCTTACAAATCTCCATGAGCCTCAGGATGGAGCCTGCCATGGTGTTGGCGGGCTCGTAGGGGAATCTTTTAGAAATCAGACAAATGTTTGCTGAAATTCTGCACTGGATGACTAATCTGGACCTGGCCACAAAGCAAAATACCTCTGATATTGTCGATCTCTCTCAGTGGGCCAGTATTACAGAGCATAGTTTGGCTGAAACAGAAGACAGTGGGCACAAGCTGGGAGCCAAGCTACGACAGCAAGAGAGGATGATCAATTTACTCTGGTCCAGAGTAGAGGACTTGGAGAACCGCAGCCAGCGGAACAACCTGCAGTTTGTCAGGTTCCCTGAGGGCTGTGAAGGGCTGGACACTATTTTGTTTTTGCAGAAGGTGCTACCTCTCATTCTGGACTGGCATGACCAGGCCCCCCTGAAATTGATAGGGCCCATAGGTCGCTTGCTCCTTGGCCCACTGCTGGGGCCTGTCCTCACACTATCCTCACCAATTTTCTCAGATTCCAGGACAGGGAGCATATTACCAAGCTTGCCCTAGAAAGAAAGGAGCTCTCATGGAAAGGACACAGCATACAGATTTTTTCTGACTATTCTCAGGAGATCACCATGCAATGCAAGGCCTTCACTCCAGCACGTAGAGCCTGCACTGAACTCAGGCTCGAGTACTTGCTTCGTTATCCTGCCTCCCTCGGAGTTATTTTTAATGGCACTCCACAGCTGTTCGATAACCCTGCATCTGAGGAGAATTTCCTTGCTGCTCAAGCCCTAACGGGGTAAGTTCAAAGAGAGTGTCAGCCCTGGAGCCGAGGCCACTTTACTACAGCCGATGGAGACTGGACGACAGACAGCTGATCCAGAGACTTTAACCCCTCACATTTGCAGTCATCCGGTCACCTCTTCTAAGAAACCTCCAGGCAGCAAGTGGAGGAACAGGCATAGAGGCAAGGCTTGAGGGGGCTCACAGCTCCCGATACAGGAGCCACAGCGATAGCTTCGGATTCGCTACCACGCAGCCTGTTGGACTTAAGTAAAAACCAATTCATCACCTTAATGGATCTCCGACAGATGACCCTCCACAGTATCTGCCTAAGCCCCTAATAACTCACCTAATAAGAACTGAAGGCCTCAATCTAAAGAAGCCTCTCTGGGTGGACTCATCAAGTGTCACTTCTCTCAAGGCCCCTACGAACGCTGATCAAGCCGCTTCGAGACGCATACCACTGAAGCTAACCCTGCCATCAACTATATGGGCTGAATCTGAATTCAACTCCTTTGTTTTCAGTCTGGTTTCTTACCAGTTACCCTAATCTGGTGACCCCACCTGGTTTGTAACTGTTATCATGCTGCACATACCCCCGTTTGGGGACAGTATATGCTATATTAACAGTGGGTTTGGTTTCAGGGCCGGGTAAGCTGTTGTTTAATACAGTATCAGTTTGTGTGCCCCTTATACAGTTCACCATATGCACTTTCTTTGACTTCCAGTGAATACTCCACGCCATGGCCTGTAGTATACCTGCAAGTCTGGGCAGACTTTCATCCCTGTTGCCCAGCTTACCCCCCCTTTTGGAGGACGGGCTTAAGACTAAGGCTCTACTTGCTGTTCCTTAAGCCATATTTTTGGTCAAAGAGTATCTTTTTAGTTTGTACTGAATGAAAAGTTTCTCAGTATATGGGTAAGTGGGGAGAGCTGGGGGACTGTGGAGCTCCATGCAATCCCCTCTCCTTGATGTATGCTGCAAGTTTCTCACCCTCCAGTGACCGTTGCTGTTATCTGGGCTGGGTTTCAGCCGATATTCACAACAGATGCTGGTCACTTTAGATGGGTTTATAATAGGTGGGTGGGAATGGAGGGGGGGTTGTTAATATTCTACTATTAGATTTGCAAGGGTTTTCAAATCTGTATGTTTAAAAGGTTTCTGTTATTAAGTGGTCAGTTTGCGCCACCTATAGTTGTTCTTATTTATGGCAATCCATGGAAGTGCTTAGGTTTTCACACAGGTGTAAGGGAGCTAGAGGCTGGCCACCAACCCACCTTATTTTTAACCCTGCTGCAGGGGGTTCTGTCATCTGTATTAAGCCATGGTACACCCCAAACAAGATGGAAACTAAATTAATTTCCTGGAATGTTAGAGGGTTTAATTCCCCAGTTAAAAGGAAAAAGTGCTTCAGCATCTTAAAAAATTGGTCCCTCATAGCATTCCTTAGAGAAACAAAGCTTTCCTCTGTGGAGGCTAAGAAACTTAAACAAGGGTGGGTTGGTGAAGAGATACACAGTGCGGCAGACTTGTGCAAGTGAGGAGTTTCTATTTTGCTCCATAAAAATTGATCTGGAAACTGATTAGGCATATTCACAATAAGGAGGGTAGATGGGTCATGGCTGATATGGAATCTCCGGAGGGCTCCTTGATCCTAGTCAATTTATATGCCCCCAACCAACACTATCCTCATTTTTTTCATATCGTAAACCAAACCCTTTCCGAATTTAACTCTAAACAAGCTCCAATATTAATCAGGTGAGATTTTAATTTGACATTGGACCACCTACAAGACAGGAGTAAAAAGACCCCTGAATCCCACAGACAAGCTAGGTTGGCAGTTATGGGCCTCATGAGCGAGCATGTGCTGCTAGATGCCTGGAGGGCACAGCACCCAGGGGATCATGATTTTACTTATTTCTCTACAGCTCATGGATCATCTAGCAGGATTGACCTCTGGCTTATTTCCTTTCGGCTTTATGAATCAGTGGTTCACTCACATATACATCCGATCATCATATCTAACCATGCACCCCTAGAGTTTATGATCAGGCAATAGCACGTTTCCCCCTTGACCTCTACCTGGCGTTTAGATCCCCTTCTTCTAGAGGACTTGGAATTCCAGAAGTGGCTAGGCTCTGAAGTGGCGGACTACTGGGACCATAATGACAATGCAGAGGTCTTGGACTCAACCCTTTGGGAGGCCTTTAAGGCTACTATTCGGGGCAGAATAATTGCCTTTGCCTCTGCAAGGAGGCCCCATCAGGAAGCTGATTAATGAGCCCTTGAAAAACAGCTATATACCTTAGAATCTCAATACAAAGTGTTCAGTTCTCAAGCTCCTTCCCAGACCTTGCTATCCCAACTACTTAGTACCAGAATCTCTCTCAATGTCCATCTTACTCGGCAAGCCGAGTTGAACCTGAGAAAAATAGAACATGCTTTCTGGGAGGGGGAGGAGATGGTAGTAAACTCCTTGCCTACCGCTTGAAACAGCAACAAGCCTCCCATGCAATACATGCTGTAGCAGATAAATAGTGGAGAATGCTATTCCCAAAAGGAATCAATGAGATTATGACTCGATTTAATGAACAGCTTTATTCATCTCCTCAACCCCATGATAAGCTCAAAATTCAAGGCGTCCTGGATGCGCTTACCTATCCCTCGACTCCCCAAAGGGACTCTAGTTCTGGAATCCCAACTCTCAGAAGCAGAAGCGGACGCAAAAGGATTAGATGCATGAATCTTCATAAGGCCCCTGGTAAAGATGAGCTGCTTTAGACTTCTATAGAGCCCCAGGCCTTAACCTAGCACTATATCTAGTCCGAGCATTTCGTCACTCCTTTTAGTTGGCAAACTCCTCTCTACCTTGAGAGAAGATACCATAATGATTATCCAAAAGAAAGGGAAAACCCACAATCTAGTAGCTATAGCCCATATTCTAATGCAATGCTAAGATCCTGGCTAAGGTCTGGCTCCAGGCCTCGAACCTCTCCTTCCAGGATTAATCCATCCCTCACAGGCTGGTTTTGTTAAGGGCCATCTAGGGTCTGATCACCACAGAACTCTAATTACACTGATGCACCTGGCCAGAACATCCCCCATGCCCCTGTAGCCCTGGCCTTTGATTTTGAAAAGGCGTTTGACTCGGCAGAGTGGCCCTTTCTTTTCCATACACTCTCTACTATGGGTATAGGTCCCCACTTCATTTCCTGGATTAAACTCCTATATGCCTCTCCCATGGCCTCTGTCCTAACTAACGGTATCTTGTCTACACCCTTTCAATTGCAGAAAGGTACAAGGCAAGGTTGCCCCCTTTCCCCACTCCTATTTGTCCTAGCCATAGAACCCCTTGCCGTCGCTCTCTGGGAATCCACCCAAATTCCTGGATTATGAGGGGGAATCCATTTTCAAAACTTTTTTCTATGCTAATGACCTTCTCATCACCATGGAATATACTCCCCAAGTGATAAAGGATATTTTCACCATCTTATCTGAATTTACCCTAGTATGAGGTCTTAAGTTGAGTCAGTCCAAAACGGAGATTATTCCACTGAATTCAGCTTCCTCAAGGATATTTTCATTACCCTAGGTTAAATTGGTCCCCAATGGTATTAAATATCTGGGCATTATCCTACACCCAAACTTAGACAAAATGCTCTCTATTAACTTTTCTAACCTTCTAGACTCGCTTAGACTTGATTTCGAAAGATGGAGAGCCCTGAGACTGTCACTGGCCGGGAAAATTGACTCTATTAAACTGATGGCAGCCAAAAATGCTATATGGTTTAGCCTACCTACCAGTGCCTATCCCAGAAATGGTTTAAATAAATGGAGGGCCTCATAGGTAACTTTCTATGGGAAGGATTCTGTCCCAGATTTAGCAAATTAAAACTAAGGCAACACTGGAGTAAGGGGGGGTGGGGACTCCCTGGCTACAAGGATACCACATGGCATATGTTTTGACTCAGATGACTAAATGGTTCTCTAAGATAGGTCAGGCCTCTCCTTCATGGCTATCACTAGAAGCTTCTTTGTCAAATGAGCCCTCCCCCGCAATAGCCCTATACAGTAAAAAGTACCCCCCGGGTCCTCTCCCACCATAATGATCTCAGTTTAATATTGGAGGAAATCCCTCACCCATCTGGGCTATAGCCAAACCCTATGGGAATTTACCACCTTGTGGAATAACCGTGTCTTGAAGATAGGACAGCATATGATCCACTGGAGACTTTGGGAATATCAATGTATTATCTTGGTATGGAATCTGTTACTCCCAGGCATTTTTACTCTTGAATCCTTCGAAGCTCTGAAAATTCGTTTCCATCTTCCAACATCCCACTTCTGGAAATATCTCCAAATCAGGGATGCTATCACCCACTTGCCCAATGCCCTGCTCATAAAGGAGATCCCTCTGGTTTCCCACCTCATTAGTCTATGGGGTCAGCTCCACAAAAATAGAGCTAGCAAGATTTACATGGCCCTCAGGGATGCCTCTGAAGATGCTACCCATTCTGCTAAAACTCAATGGGAGTCAGATTTACAATGCCAATTCTCAGATAGGCAATGGGCACATGGGTGGATAAGAATTCAAAGTGCCTGTAGAGATGGTCACTCCTGCCTTATCATGAACAAAATCCTTCATAGACGGTATTGAGACCCTGTCAAACTCAAGCAGAAGGGTCTCATCCCCGGTGACAATTGTTGGAGGTGTGGCAACCAAGGGGCCAACCTCTTCCACTTCTGGTCTTGTCCTTCCCTTCACCTCTTCTGGTTCTCCATCCAGAGTATGTGCCAACAAATATTTCCCAGGATTACTCCTGATCCATCTCTCCTTCTATTAGGCTGTGGGACCTCATCCACACCGAAACATTCCCCTGGAGCTAAATGGATCACTGGTATAGGGGCTATAGCCAAAAGATTAATCCTGATGAGGTGGAGATCCCCTGATGTTCCGTCCTTTCAGGATTTCCTTCTGACAGTTGGCTTTACTGGAGGTTTAATTCATCAGTTTGAAAAATGCTGAAGACCCTACCTTTACTCTACATACTGTCATGACACCCTTCTGAAAGCTGTGGTACAAGACTCTTCACCTGGTACGAGAAAGTGTTCCCCAACATCCTTACCCTCTAACTCTGTCTCCCCTCTCAGGACACAGCTGTGTTTTATGATGGTTTCCCTCTTCCCTTAGATTGGATTGCCTTTTTGTAGATAGTTCTTATTAGTATGTACTCTTTCATCTGGTTGCACCATATTGCACCACAGTCTATAATTATATGTCTCAGGTCTCTCAGTATTATCCTAGAATAATATACTATGGTATATTATGTGACTTTATATGTTGGATTTGGTCATGTTATGACTAGTTTCCTGTGGGACCAACCTACTATGGTGTTTACTTTTTTCTAAGGAGACTAGTGGTTTCATATAGTACTACTATGCCCTGCGTTAATGTACTGTCTCTCTGGTTTTTGGATATCTGGACATACCAAATGTTGTGGTATGATCTTAGATCCTGTATGTACTTTTTGATCCTGTGGTGATTTTCCTTCAATAAAAATCTTTAACAGTTAAGAATGTAGCAGCTTATTTGATTGCTATACAGAAAATTTGGATAAAACACAAAGTATAAATGATTGGGAATTATCCAAAGGGATTAATTGAAAGCTTGTGGAGTTTTTCTGTTAATATAATGTTGATTCTATAACATGTTATTTTATCATTGCTCCCTTTAGTAACTGACAATTACATTGTTTGTGAATTAACCAAAAAGGGTGTACAAGTGCCTTTTTTAAAAAAAGTTTTTATTATGATAATGTATGAATATTTATTTTGTAAACATTTTTAAAGGTCTATGATTGATCAATAAACAATTTGACTTTGACTATTGTGAGGATAAGCAGGGAAGGGATTGGATGGAAAAGAGGAAGGAGCAAGTGGAAATTCTAAATGAGTACTTCTGCTCTGTTTTCACTAAGGAGAGGGATGGCCCACTACCAGAATGGGCTGTAGGGGTGGGGAAGGTGGGGGGGAGAGGTGATGGACAAAGTGATCACAGGAAGTAGGGTGCTAGAGGGGCTGAGGGCAGTAAGGGTGGACAAGGCACCAAGTCCCAATGCCATCCACCCCAGGGTGCTGAAGGACATGGTTGAGCTGTTGGCTGAGCTGCTGGCAGATCTGTTCAACACCTCCCTGGAAATGGAGTGTGTGCCCCAGGACTGGAGGGTGGCTCATGTGGTGCCCATACACAAGAGTGGGCCTAGGTAGGAGCCAGGAAATTATCATCTGGTAAATCTTACGTCCATAGTGGGTAAGCTTATGGAGGTGATACTGAAAGAGAGGCTGGTGACATTCCTAGACAGTAATGGCCTCCAAGATGGGCAGCAACATGGGCTCGTCTCAGGGAGGTTTTGTCAAGCCAACCTAATAGAGTATTGTGACTGGGTACAAAGGGAGTTGGACAGAGGCCATGCGGTACATGTCCTGTACTTGGACTTCAGTAAGGCATTTGATACAGTGCCTCATGGGAGACTGGGGGGGAAGCAGATGGTGGTGGGGCTGGGAAAAAAGTTAACTAAATGGAGAGAGAACTGGTTACAGGAGAGGGTGCAGAGGGTGGTGGTGGGGGACTCTCAGCATTCAGAGCAGTGACAAGCAGGGTGCCGCAGGGCTCAGTGCTGGGCCCAGTGCTATTTCAGGTCTTGATCTCCAAAATAGCACACTGAGTGGGGAGCAGGGCTAGTCTGTTTGCACATTATACCAAATTGGGGTGATGGTGGATGAAGAGGACAGATGGGAAAAACTACAGGGGGGACTTAACCAAACTAGAGACATGGTCAGTGCAGTGGCAGCTAGGATTCAATGCAAAGAAGTGTAAGGTGATGCACTTCAGGGCTAAGAACCAGAAGAGGGGCTATTGGTTGGGGATCAGAGAGGAGGAGAAGGACCTAGGGGTGTTGATAACTTGGAGCATGAACAACTCAGCCCACTGCATGAGAGCAGCAGTGAAGGCAAACAGGATGCTGGGGTGCATCGCAAGGGGTTTCTCATCCAGACACAGGGATGTGATCCTATCTCTCTACAGGTCATTGGTCAGACCACACCTACAGTACTATGTACAATACTGGAGACCATACCTGAGGAGAGTTATAAAGTTACTAGAGGGGGTGCAAAGGGGACAACAAAAAATGTTAAAGAGAAAGGAAGGAAAGGAATATGAAGTTAAGCTGAAGGAGCTGAAAATGTACACACTGGAGGAGAGGAAGGATGGGAGGATATGATTGAAGTGTTTAAATACCTGAGGGGGTAAATAAACCTAGCTCTGAGGGGTGTTTAAATTGAGGACTGGAAGAGATGAAGGGGCATGGACTAAGGTTGAAAGGGGAATGCTTCAAAAGGGAAATCAGGAGGCACTACTTCTCTGAGAGGGTGGTGTCTAACTGGAATGCGCTGCCAGAGAGGGTGGTAACATGTAGGACAGTCAATAGCTTTAAGGAGGAGTGGGATAAAGCAAGAGGCAGAGTCATGGTGCAGGGGCTGGACAAGCGGGGGAGGAACTGAGGGAAAGAAGGCTGGGGCAGCTGCAATCTACGGTGCTAGCTGCACACTTGGGAAGACTTTCATAGACCAATTGGTGTGTTCTGCTACCAGATTCGTATGTTCATATGTTTGTATGTATGTTCATATGTAAAATCACAGTGACTCTGTTCATGAGCAAAGGTCCTAAAAATACCTATTTTGAAAATTTGGTTACAAATGTCCATAAAATGATTGTGTTACAAGCGTGGATGATGCAATTTCCACGCACCTTCTCATCTTCACAAATTTGTAGTATATTCTTTCCAGATTTACAACATTGCCATTTTTTCGGACCTCCTCACGAACACTACAGCTGTCATTTTTCATATCCTGCCCGAAATATGCGTTTACACATCTGACGCAGAATACCGCAATTGCTGTGGGAAATTAATGTTTGGGACAGATTAAGAAAGTTATAGTGACAGTGTTCATGAGCAGAAGTCACAAAATGCTTATGTTGAAAATTTGGTGAAATAATTCCAATATATGACTGTGTTATGCGCATGCGTTGCACAGTTTCCATGTAAGCTGTGAAGTTTGAACATTTTTAATACTTTCACTACAGATTTTCAACATTGCCATCTCTTCACACCTCCCTATGAATGGTAAAACTGTTATTCTTCACATCCTGCCCAATCTGTGTTTTTGTACATTTGGCGCACAATGGCACGGTCGCTGTGGAAACTCAAATTATAGGACACATTGACAAAATCACAATGCCACTGTTAATGAGAAGAGAAAATTTGCAGCAATTAAAGACAGCACAGAATTACACCACCACTATGTTTTAAATTTTCAACAGCCCAAAAACAATTATAAGTAAAGACAACACAGAAAGAAAGTATAGTGTCACTACAAGCCTACAATCTAAGTTTAAAAGAAAAATACCAATTACCAGTTACTCTGAAGCACTGAATTGAATATGTTTCCTTCCTTCACCTTCTGGCTTCTTCTGAGAAGATTAACCTCTGTTTGCTGCTTTAACTGTGACTAAGCCCCACCTCCAGTTATCACGTAGCTGAGGTCAGAGGCCAGACAATTAACACCCTTCACCCAGCTACAGGACAGTCAGACAAGCCAAGATAAAATTTGCAGCAATTAAAGACAGCACAGAATTACACCACCACTATGTTTTAAATTTCCAACAGCCCAAAAACAATTATAAGTAAAGACAACACAGAAAGAAAGTATAGTGTCACTACAAACCTACAATCTAAGTTTAAAAGAAAAATACCAATTACCAGTTACTCTGAAGCACTGAATTGAATATGTTTCCTTCCTTCACCTTCTGGCTTCTTCTGAGAAGATTAACCTCTGTTTGCTGCTTTAACTGTGACTAAGCCCCACCTCCAGTTATCACGTAGCTGAGGTCAGAGGCCAGACAATTAACACCCTTCACCCAGCTACAGGACAGTCAGACAAGCCAAGATAAAATTTGCAGCAATTAAAGACAGCACAGAATTACACCACCACTATGTTTTAAATTTTCAACAGCCCAAAAACAATTATAAGTAAAGACAACACAAAGAAAGTATAGTGTCACTACAAGCCTACAATCTAAGTTTAAAAGAAAAATACCAATTACCAGTTACTCTAAAGCACTGAATTGAATATGTTTCCTTCCTTCACCTTCTGGCTTCTTCTGAGAAGATGAACCTCTGTTTGCTGCTTTAACTGTGACTAAGCCCCACCTCCAGTTATCACGTAGCTGAGGTCAGAGGCCAGACAATTAACACCCTTCACCCAGCTACAGGACAGTCAGACAAGCCAAGATAAAATTTGCAGCAATTAAAGACAGCACAGAATTACACCACCACTATGTTTTAAATTTTCAACAGCCCAAAAACAATTATAAGTAAAGACAACACAGAAAGAAAGTATAGTGTCACTACAAGCCTACAATCTAAGTTTAAAAGAAAAATACCAATTACCAGTTACTCTGAAGCACTGAATTGAATATGTTTCCTTCCTTCACCTTCTGGCTTCTTCTGAGAAGATTAACCTCTGTTTGCTGCTTTAACTGTGACTAAGCCCCACCTCCAGTTATCACGTAGCTGAGGTCAGAGGCCAGACAATTAACACCCTTCACCCAGCTACAGGACAGTCAGACAAGCCAAGATAAAATTTGCAGCAATTAAAGACAGCACAGAATTACACCACCACTATGTTTTAAATTTCCAACAGCCCAAAAACAATTATAAGTAAAGACAACACAGAAAGAAAGTATAGTGTCACTACAAGCCTACAATCTAAGTTTAAAAGAAAAATACCAATTACCAGTTACTCTGAAGCACTGAATTGAATATGTTTCCTTCCTTCACCTTCTGGCTTCTTCTGAGAAGATTAACCTCTGTTTGCTGCTTTAACTGTGACTAAGCCCCACCTCCAGTTATCACGTAGCTGAGGTCAGAGGCCAGACAATTAACACCCTTCACCCAGCTACAGGACAGTCAGACAAGCCAAGATAAAATTTGCAGCAATTAAAGACAGCACAGAATTACACCACCACTATGTTTTAAATTTCCAACAGCCCAAAAACAATTATAAGTAAAGACAACACAGAAAGAAAGTATAGTGTCACTACAAGCCTACAATCTAAGTTTAAAAGAAAAATACCAATTACCAGTTACTCTGAAGCACTGAATTGAATATGTTTCCTTCCTTCACCTTCTGGCTTCTTCTGAGAAGATTAACCTCTGTTTGCTGCTTTAACTGTGACTAAGCCCCACCTCCAGTTATCACGTAGCTGAGGTCAGAGGCCAGACAATTAACACCCTTCACCCAGCTACAGGACAGTCAGACAAGCCAAGATAAAATTTGCAGCAATTAAAGACAGCACAGAATTACACCACCACTATGTTTTAAATTTCCAACAGCCCAAAAACAATTATAAGTAAAGACAACACAGAAAGAAAGTATAGTGTCACTACAAGCCTACAATCTAAGTTTAAAGAAAATACCAATTACCAGTTACTCTAAGCACTGAATTGAATATGTTTCCTTCCTTCACCTTCTGGCTTCTTCTGAGAAGATTAACCTCTGTTTGCTGCTTTAACTGTGACTAAGCCCCACCTCCAGTTATCACGTAGCTGAGGTCAGAGGCCAGACAATTAACACCCTTCACCCAGCTACAGGACAGTCAGACAAGCCAAGATAAAATTTGCAGCAATTAAAGACAGCACAGAATTACACCACCACTATGTTTTAAATTTCCAACAGCCCAAAAACAATTATAAGTAAAGACAACACAGAAAGAAAGTATAGTGTCACTACAAGCCTACAATCTAAGTTTAAAAGAAAAATACCAATTACCAGTTACTCTGAAGCACTGAATTGAATATGTTTCCTTCCTTCACCTTCTGGCTTCTTCTGAGAAGATTAACCTCTGTTTGCTGCTTTAACTGTGACTAAGCCCCACCTCCAGTTATCACGTAGCTGAGGTCAGAGGCCAGACAATTAACACCCTTCACCCAGCTACAGGACAGTCAGACAAGCCAAGATAAAATTTGCAGCAATTAAAGACAGCACAGAATTACACCACCACTATGTTTTAAATTTCCAACAGCCCAAAACAATTATAAGTAAAGACAACACAGAAAGAAAGTATAGTGTCACTACAAGCCTACAATCTAAGTTTAAAAGAAAAATACCAATTACCAGTTACTCTGAAGCACTGAATTGAATATGTTTCCTTCCTTCACCTTCTGGCTTCTTCTGAGAAGATTAACCTCTGTTTGCTGCTTTAACTGTGACTAAGCCCCACCTCCAGTTATCACGTAGCTGAGGTCAGAGGCCAGACAATTAACACCCTTCACCCAGCTACAGGACAGTCAGACAAGCCAAGATAAAATTTGCAGCAATTAAAGACAGCACAGAATTACACCACCACTATGTTTTAAATTTTCAACAGCCCAAAAACAATTATAAGTAAAGACAACACAGAAAGAAAGTATAGTGTCACTACAAGCCTACAATCTAAGTTTAAAAGAAAAATACCAATTACCAGTTACTCTGAAGCACTGAATTGAATATGTTTCCTTCCTTCACCTTCTGGCTTCTTCTGAGAAGATTAACCTCTGTTTGCTGCTTTAACTGTGACTAAGCCCCACCTCCAGTTATCACGTAGCTGAGGTCAGAGGCCAGACAATTAACACCCTTCACCCAGCTACAGGACAGTCAGACAAGCCAAGATAAAATTTGCAGCAATTAAAGACAGCACAGAATTACACCACCACTATGTTTTAAATTTCCAACAGCCCAAAAACAATTATAAGTAAAGACAACACAGAAAGAAAGTATAGTGTCACTACAAGCCTACAATCTAAGTTTAAAAGAAAAATACCAATTACCAGTTACTCTGAAGCACTGAATTGAATATGTTTCCTTCCTTCACCTTCTGGCTTCTTCTGAGAAGATTAACCTCTGTTTGCTGCTTTAACTGTGACTAAGCCCACCTCCAGTTATCACGTAGCTGAGGTCAGAGGCCAGACAATTAACACCCTTCACCCAGCTACAGGACAGTCAGACAAGCCAAGATAAAATTTGCAGCAATTAAAGACAGCACAGAATTACACCACCACTATGTTTTAAATTTCCAACAGCCCAAAACAATTATAAGTAAAGACAACACAGAAAGAAAGTATAGTGTCACTACAAGCCTACAATCTAAGTTTAAAGAAAAATACCAATTACCAGTTACTCTGAAGCACTGAATTGAATATGTTTCCTTCCTTCACCTTCTGGCTTCTTCTGAGAAGATTAACTCTGTTTGCTGCTTTAACTGTGACTAAGCCCACCTCCAGTTATCACGTAGCTGAGGTCAGAGGCCAGACAATTAACACCCTTCACCCAGCTACAGGACAGTCAGACAAGCCAAGATAAAATTTGCAGCAATTAAAGACAGCACAGAATTACACCACCACTATGTTTTAAATTTCCAACAGCCAAAAACAATTATAAGTAAAGACAACCAGAAAGAAAGTATAGTGTCACTACAAGCCTACAATCTAAGTTTAAAGAAAATACCAATTACCAGTTACTCTGAAGCACTGAATTGAATATGTTTCCTTCCTTTGGCTTCTTCTGAGAAGATTAACCTCTGTTTGCTGCTTTAACTGTGACTAAGCCCACCTCCAGTTATCACGTAGCTGAGGTCAGAGGCCAGACAATTAACACCCTTCACCCAGCTACAGGACAGTCAGACAAGCCAAGATAAAATTTGCAGCAATTAAAGACAGCACAGAATTACACCACCACTATGTTTTAAATTTCCAACAGCCCAAAAACAATTATAAGTAAAGACAACACAGAAAGAAAGTATAGTGTCACTACAAGCCTACAATCTAAGTTTAAAAGAAAAATACCAATTACCAGTTACTCTGAAGCACTGAATTGAATATGTTTCCTTCCTTCACCTTCTGGCTTCTTCTGAGAAGATTAACCTCTGTTTGCTGCTTTAACTGTGACTAAGCCCCACCTCCAGTTATCACGTAGCTGAGGTCAGAGGCCAGACAATTAACACCCTTCACCCAGCTACAGGACAGTCAGACAAGCCAAGATAAAATTTGCAGCAATTAAAGACAGCACAGAATTACACACCACTATGTTTTAAATTTCCAACAGCCCAAAAACAATTATAAGTAAAGACAACACAGAAAGAAAGTATAGTGTCACTACAAGCCTACAATCTAAGTTTAAAGGAAAAATACCAATTACCAGTTACTCTGAAGCACTGAATTGAATATGTTTCCTTCCTTCACCTTCTGGCTTCTTCTGAGAAGATTAACCTCTGTTTGCTGCTTTAACTGTGACTAAGCCCCACCTCCAGTTATCACGTAGCTGAGGTCAGAGGCCAGACAATTAACACCCTTCACCCAGCTACAGGACAGTCAGACAAGCCAAGATAAAATTTGCAGCAATTAAAGACAGCACAGAATTACACCACCACTATGTTTTAAATTTTCAACAGCCCAAAAACAATTATAAGTAAAGACAACACAGAAAGAAAGTATAGTGTCACTACAAGCCTACAATCTAAGTTTAAAAGAAAAATACCAATTACCAGTTACTCTGAAGCACTGAATTGAATATGTTTCCTTCCTTCACCTTCTGGCTTCTTCTGAGAAGATTAACCTCTGTTTGCTGCTTTAACTGTGACTAAGCCCCACCTCCAGTTATCACGTAGCTGAGGTCAGAGGCCAGACAATTAACACCCTTCACCCAGCTACAGGACAGTCAGACAAGCCAAGATAAAATTTGCAGCAATTAAAGACAGCACAGAATTACACCACCACTATGTTTTAAATTTCCAACAGCCCAAAAACAATTATAAGTAAAGACAACACAGAAAGAAAGTATAGTGTCACTACAAGCCTACAATCTAAGTTTAAAAGAAAAATACCAATTACCAGTTACTCTGAAGCACTGAATTGAATATGTTTCCTTCCTTCACCTTCTGGCTTCTTCTGAGAAGATTAACCTCTGTTTGCTGCTTTAACTGTGACTAAGCCCCACCTCCAGTTATCACGTAGCTGAGGTCAGAGGCCAGACAATTAACACCCTTCACCCAGCTACAGGACAGTCAGACAAGCCAAGATAAAATTTGCAGCAATTAAAGACAGCACAGAATTACACCACCACTATGTTTTAAATTTCCAACAGCCCAAAAACAATTATAAGTAAAGACAACACAGAAAGAAAGTATAGTGTCACTACAAGCCTACAATCTAAGTTTAAAAGAAAAATACCAATTACCAGTTACTCTGAAGCACTGAATTGAATATGTTTCCTTCCTTCACCTTCTGGCTTCTTCTGAGAAGATTAACCTCTGTTTGCTGCTTTAACTGTGACTAAGCCCCACCTCCAGTTATCACGTAGCTGAGGTCAGAGGCCAGACAATTAACACCCTTCACCCAGCTACAGGACAGTCAGACAAGCCAAGATAAAATTTGCAGCAATTAAAGACAGCACAGAATTACACCACCACTATGTTTTAAATTTCCAACAGCCCAAAAACAATTATAAGTAAAGACAACACAGAAAGAAAGTATAGTGTCAGCCTACAATCTAAGTTTAAAAGAAAAATACCAATTACCAGTTACTCTGAAGCACTGAATTGAATATGTTTCCTTCCTTCACCTTCTGGCTTCTTCTGAGAAGATTAACCTCTGTTTGCTGCTTTAACTGTGACTAAGCCCCACCTCCAGTTATCACGTAGCTGAGGTCAGAGGCCAGACAATTAACACCCTTCACCCAGCTACAGGACAGTCAGACAAGCCAAGATAAAATTTGCAGCAATTAAAGACAGCACAGAATTACACCACCACTATGTTTTAAATTTTCCAACAGCCCAAAAACAATTATAAGTAAAGACAACACAGAAAGAAAGTATAGTGTCACTACAAGCCTACAATCTAAGTTTAAAAGAAAAATACCAATTACCAGTTACTCTGAAGCACTGAATTGAATATGTTTCCTTCCTTCACCTTCTGGCTTCTTCTGAGAAGATTAACCTCTGTTTGCTGCTTTAACTGTGACTAAGCCCACCTCCAGTTATCACGTAGCTGAGGTCAGAGGCCAGACAATTAACACCCTTCACCCAGCTACAGGACAGTCAGACAAGCCAAGATAAAATTTGCAGCAATTAAAGACAGCACAGAATTACACCACCACTATGTTTTAAATTTCCAACAGCCCAAAACAATTATAAGTAAAGACAACACAGAAAGAAAGTATAGTGTCACTACAAGCCTACAATCTAAGTTTAAAAGAAAAATACCAATTACCAGTTACTCTGAAGCACTGAATTGAATATGTTTCCTTCCTTCACCTTCTGGCTTCTTCTGAGAAGATTAACCTCTGTTTGCTGCTTTAACTGTGACTAAGCCCCACCTCCAGTTATCACGTGGCTGAGGTCAGAGGCCAGACAATTAACACCCTTCACCCAGCTACAGGACAGTCAGACAAGCCAAGATAAAATTTGCAGCAATTAAAGACAGCACAGAATTACACCACCACTATGTTTTAAATTTCCAACAGCCCAAAAACAATTATAAGTAAAGACAACACAGAAAGAAAGTATAGTGTCACTACAAGCCTACAATCTAAGTTTAAAAGAAAAATACCAATTACCAGTTACTCTGAAGCACTGAATTGAATATGTTTCCTTCCTTCACCTTCTGGCTTCTTCTGAGAAGATTAACCTCTGTTTGCTGCTTTAACTGTGACTAAGCCCACCTCCAGTTATCACGTAGCTGAGGTCAGAGGCCAGACAATTAACACCCTTCACCCAGCTACAGGACAGTCAGACAAGCCAAGATAAAATTTGCAGCAATTAAAGACAGCACAGAATTACACCACCACTATGTTTTAAATTTCCAACAGCCCAAAAACAATTATAAGTAAAGACAACACAGAAAGAAAGTATAGTGTCACTACAAGCCTACAATCTAAGTTTAAAGGAAAAATACCAATTACCAGTTACTCTGAAGCACTGAATTGAATATGTTTCCTTCCTTCACCTTCTGGCTTCTTCTGAGAAGATTAACCTCTGTTTGCTGCTTTAACTGTGACTAAGCCCCTCCAGTTATCACGTAGCTGAGGTCAGAGGCCAGACAATTAACACCCTTCACCCAGCTACAGGACAGTCAGACAAGCCAAGATAAAATTTGCAGCAATTAAAGACAGCACAGAATTACACCACCACTATGTTTTAAATTTCCAACAGCCCAAAAACAATTATAAGTAAAGACAACACAGAAAGAAAGTATAGTGTCACTACAAGCCTACAATCTAAGTTTAAAAGAAAAATACCAATTACCAGTTACTCTGAAGCACTGAATTGAATATGTTTCCTTCCTTCACCTTCTGGCTTCTTCTGAGAAGATTAACCTCTGTTTGCTGCTTTAACTGTGACTAAGCCCCACCTCCAGTTATCACGTAGCTGAGGTCAGAGGC
Source organism: Neoceratodus forsteri (assembly GCA_016271365.2). Classification (NCBI taxonomy): domain Eukaryota; kingdom Metazoa; phylum Chordata; order Ceratodontiformes; family Ceratodontidae; genus Neoceratodus; species Neoceratodus forsteri. The sequence goes on from CM057452.1 coordinate 1,411,514,754, forward strand.
CAGACAATTAACACCCTTCACCCAGCTACAGGACAGTCAGACAAGCCAAGATAAAATTTGCAGCAATTAAAGACAGCACAGAATTACACCACCACTATGTTTTAAATTTCCAACAGCCCAAAAACAATTATAAGTAAAGACAACACAGAAAGAAAGTATAGTGTCACTACAAGCCTACAATCTAAGTTTAAAAGAAAAATACCAATTACCAGTTACTCTGAAGCACTGAATTGAATATGTTTCCTTCCTTCACCTTCTGGCTTCTTCTGAGAAGATTAACCTCTGTTTGCTGCTTTAACTGTGACTAAGCCCCACCTCCAGTTATCACGTAGCTGAGGTCAGAGGCCAGACAATTAACACCCTTCACCCAGCTACAGGACAGTCAGACAAGCCAAGATAAAATTTGCAGCAATTAAAGACAGCACAGAATTACACCACCACTATGTTTTAAATTTCCAACAGCCCAAAAACAATTATAAGTAAAGACAACACAGAAAGAAAGAATAGTGTCACTACAAGCCTACAATCTAAGTTTAAAAGAAAAATACCAATTACCAGTTACTCTGAAGCACTGAATTGAATATGTTTCCTTCCTTCACCTTCTGGCTTCTTCTGAGAAGATTAACCTCTGTTTGCTGCTTTAACTGTGACTAAGCCCCACCTCCAGTTATCACGTAGCTGAGGTCAGAGGCCAGACAATTAACACCCTTCACCCAGCTACAGGACAGTCAGACAAGCCAAGATAAAATTTGCAGCAATTAAAGACAGCACAGAATTACACCACCACTATGTTTTAAATTTCCAACAGCCCAAAAACAATTATAAGTAAAGACAACACAGAAAGAAAGTATAGTGTCACTACAAGCCTACAATCTAAGTTTAAAAGAAAAATACCAATTACCAGTTACTCTGAAGCACTGAATTGAATATGTTTCCTTCCTTCACCTTCTGGCTTCTTCTGAGAAGATTAACCTCTGTTTGCTGCTTTAACTGTGACTAAGCCCCACCTCCAGTTATCACGTAGCTGAGGTCAGAGGCCAGACAATTAACACCCTTCACCCAGCTACAGGACAGTCAGACAAGCCAAGATAAAATTTGCAGCAATTAAAGACAGCACAGAATTACACCACCACTATGTTTTAAATTTCCAACAGCCCAAAAACAATTATAAGTAAAGACAACACAGAAAGAAAGTATAGTGTCACTACAAGCCTACAATCTAAGTTTAAAAGAAAAATACCAATTACCAGTTACTCTGAAGCACTGAATTGAATATGTTTCCTTCCTTCACCTTCTGGCTTCTTCTGAGAAGATTAACCTCTGTTTGCTGCTTTAACTGTGACTAAGCCCCACCTCCAGTTATCACGTAGCTGAGGTCAGAGGCCAGACAATTAACACCTTTCACCCAGCTACAGGACAGTCAGACAAGCCAAGATAAAATTTGCAGCAATTAAAGACAGCACAGAATTACACCACCACTATGTTTTAAATTTTCAACAGCCCAAAAACAATTATAAGTAAAGACAACACAGAAAGAAAGTATAGTGTCACTACAAGCCTACAATCTAAGTTTAAAAGAAAAATACCAATTACCAGTTACTCTGAAGCACTGAATTGAATATGTTTCCTTCCTTCACCTTCTGGCTTCTTCTGAGAAGATTAACCTCTGTTTGCTGCTTTAACTGTGACTAAGCCCCACCTCCAGTTATCACGTAGCTGAGGTCAGAGGCCAGACAATTAACACCCTTCACCCAGCTACAGGACAGTCAGACAAGCCAAGATAAAATTTGCAGCAATTAAAGACAGCACAGAATTACACCACCACTATGTTTTAAATTTCCAACAGCCCAAAAACAATTATAAGTAAAGACAACACAGAAAGAAAGTATAGTGTCACTACAAGCCTACAATCTAAGTTTAAAAGAAAAATACCAATTACCAGTTACTCTGAAGCACTGAATTGAATATGTTTCCTTCCTTCACCTTCTGGCTTCTTCTGAGAAGATTAACCTCTGTTTGCTGCTTTAACTGTGACTAAGCCCACCTCCAGTTATCACGTAGCTGAGGTCAGAGGCCAGACAATTAACACCCTTCACCCAGCTACAGGACAGTCAGACAAGCCAAGATAAAATTTGCAGCAATTAAAGACAGCACAGAATTACACCACCACTATGTTTTAAATTTCCAACAGCCCAAAAACAATTATAAGTAAAGACAACACAGAAAGAAAGTATAGTGTCACTACAAGCCTACAATCTAAGTTTAAAAGAAAAATACCAATTACCAGTTACTCTGAAGCACTGAATTGAATATGTTTCCTTCCTTCACCTTCTGGCTTCTTCTGAGAAGATTAACCTCTGTTTGCTGCTTTAACTGTGACTAAGCCCCACCTCCAGTTATCACGTAGCTGAGGTCAGAGGCCAGACAATTAACACCCTTCACCCAGCTACAGGACAGTCAGACAAGCCAAGATAAAATTTGCAGCAATTAAAGACAGCACAGAATTACACCACCACTATGTTTTAAATTTCCAACAGCCCAAAAACAATTATAAGTAAAGACAACACAGAAAGAAAGTATAGTGTCACTACAAGCCTACAATCTAAGTTTAAAAGAAAAATACCAATTACCAGTTACTCTGAAGCACTGAATTGAATATGTTTCCTTCCTTCACCTTCTGGCTTCTTCTGAGAAGATTAACCTCTGTTTGCTGCTTTAACTGTGACTAAGCCCACCTCCAGTTATCACGTAGCTGAGGTCAGAGGCCAGACAATTAACACCCTTCACCCAGCTACAGGACAGTCAGACAAGCCAAGATAAAATTTGCAGCAATTAAAGACAGCACAGAATTACACCACCACTATGTTTTAAATTTTCAACAGCCCAAAAACAATTATAAGTAAAGACAACACAGAAAGAAAGTATAGTGTCACTACAAGCCTACAATCTAAGTTTAAAAGAAAAATACCAATTACCAGTTACTCTGAAGCACTGAATTGAATATGTTTCCTTCCTTCACCTTCTGGCTTCTTCTGAGAAGATTAACCTCTGTTTGCTGCTTTAACTGTGACTAAGCCCCACCTCCAGTTATCACGTAGCTGAGGTCAGAGGCCAGACAATTAACACCCTTCACCCAGCTACAGGACAGTCAGACAAGCCAAGATAAAATTTGCAGCAATTAAAGACAGCACAGAATTACACCACCACTATGTTTTAAATTTCCAACAGCCCAAAAACAATTATAAGTAAAGACAACACAGAAAGAAAGTATAGTGTCACTACAAGCCTACAATCTAAGTTTAAAAGAAAAATACCAATTACCAGTTACTCTGAAGCACTGAATTGAATATGTTTCCTTCCTTCACCTTCTGGCTTCTTCTGAGAAGATTAACCTCTGTTTGCTGCTTTAACTGTGACTAAGCCCCACCTCCAGTTATCACGTAGCTGAGGTCAGAGGCCAGACAATTAACACCCTTCACCCAGCTACAGGACAGTCAGACAAGCCAAGATAAAATTTGCAGCAATTAAAGACAGCACAGAATTACACCACCACTATGTTTTAAATTTCCAACAGCCCAAAAACAATTATAAGTAAAGACAACACAGAAAGAAAGTATAGTGTCACTACAAGCCTACAATCTAAGTTTAAAAGAAAAATACCAATTACCAGTTACTCTGAAGCACTGAATTGAATATGTTTCCTTCCTTCACCTTCTGGCTTCTTCTGAGAAGATTAACCTCTGTTTGCTGCTTTAACTGTGACTAAGCCCCACCTCCAGTTATCACGTAGCTGAGGTCAGAGGCCAGACAATTAACACCCTTCACCCAGCTACAGGACAGTCAGACAAGCCAAGATAAAATTTGCAGCAATTAAAGACAGCACAGAATTACACCACCACTATGTTTTAAATTTCCAACAGCCCAAAAACAATTATAAGTAAAGACAACACAGAAAGAAAGTATAGTGTCACTACAAGCCTACAATCTAAGTTTAAAGGAAAAATACCAATTACCAGTTACTCTGAAGCACTGAATTGAATATGTTTCCTTCCTTCACCTTCTGGCTTCTTCTGAGAAGATTAACCTCTGTTTGCTGCTTTAACTGTGACTAAGCCCCACCTCCAGTTATCACGTAGCTGAGGTCAGAGGCCAGACAATTAACACCCTTCACCCAGCTACAGGACAGTCAGACAAGCCAAGATAAAATTTGCAGCAATTAAAGACAGCACAGAATTACACCACCACTATGTTTTAAATTTCCAACAGCCCAAAAACAATTATAAGTAAAGACAACACAGAAAGAAAGTATAGTGTCACTACAAGCCTACAATCTAAGTTTAAAAGAAAAATACCAATTACCAGTTACTCTGAAGCACTGAATTGAATATGTTTCCTTCCTTCACCTTCTGGCTTCTTCTGAGAAGATTAACCTCTGTTTGCTGCTTTAACTGTGACTAAGCCCCACCTCCAGTTATCACGTAGCTGAGGTCAGAGGCCAGACAATTAACACCCTTCACCCAGCTACAGGACAGTCAGACAAGCCAAGATAAAATTTGCAGCAATTAAAGACAGCACAGAATTACACCACCACTATGTTTTAAATTTCCAACAGCCCAAAAACAATTATAAGTAAAGACAACACAGAAAGAAAGTATAGTGTCACTACAAGCCTACAATCTAAGTTTAAAAGAAAAATACCAATTACCAGTTACTCTGAAGCACTGAATTGAATATGTTTCCTTCCTTCACCTTCTGGCTTCTTCTGAGAAGATTAACCTCTGTTTGCTGCTTTAACTGTGACTAAGCCCCACCTCCAGTTATCACGTAGCTGAGGTCAGAGGCCAGACAATTAACACCCTTCACCCAGCTACAGGACAGTCAGACAAGCCAAGATAAAATTTGCAGCAATTAAAGACAGCACAGAATTACACCACCACTATGTTTTAAATTTCCAACAGCCCAAAACAATTATAAGTAAAGACAACACAGAAAGAAAGTATAGTGTCACTACAAGCCTACAATCTAAGTTTAAAAGAAAAATACCAATTACCAGTTACTCTGAAGCACTGAATTGAATATGTTTCCTTCCTTCACCTTCTGGCTTCTTCTGAGAAGATTAACCTCTGTTTGCTGCTTTAACTGTGACTAAGCCCCACCTCCAGTTATCACGTAGCTGAGGTCAGAGGCCAGACAATTAACACCCTTCACCCAGCTACAGGACAGTCAGACAAGCCAAGATAAAATTTGCAGCAATTAAAGACAGCACAGAATTACACCACCACTATGTTTTAAATTTCAACAGCCCAAAAACAATTATAAGTAAAGACAACACAGAAAGAAAGTATAGTGTCACTACAAGCCTACAATCTAAGTTTAAAAGAAAAATACCAATTACCAGTTACTCTGAAGCACTGAATTGAATATGTTTCCTTCCTTCACCTTCTGGCTTCTTCTGAGAAGATTAACCTCTGTTTGCTGCTTTAACTGTGACTAAGCCCCACCTCCAGTTATCACGTAGCTGAGGTCAGAGGCCAGACAATTAACACCCTTCACCCAGCTACAGGACAGTCAGACAAGCCAAGATAAAATTTGCAGCAATTAAAGACAGCACAGAATTACACCACCACTATGTTTTAAATTTTCCAACAGCCCAAAAACAATTATAAGTAAAGACAACACAGAAAGAAAGTATAGTGTCACTACAAGCCTACAATCTAAGTTTAAAAGAAAAATACCAATTACCAGTTACTCTGAAGCACTGAATTGAATATGTTTCCTTCCTTCACCTTCTGGCTTCTTCTGAGAAGATTAACCTCTGTTTGCTGCTTTAACTGTGACTAAGCCCACCTCCAGTTATCCGTAGCTGAGGTCAGAGGCCAGACAATTAACACCCTTCACCCAGCTACAGGACAGTCAGACAAGCCAAGATAAAATTTGCAGCAATTAAAGACAGCACAGAATTACACCACCACTATGTTTTAAATTTCCAACAGCCAAAAACAATTATAAGTAAAGACAACACAGAAAGAAAGTATAGTGTCACTACAAGCCTACAATCTAAGTTTAAAAGAAAAATACCAATTACCAGTTACTCTGAAGCACTGAATTGAATATGTTTCCTTCCTTCACCTTCTGGCTTCTTCTGAGAAGATTAACCTCTGTTGCTGCTTTAACTGTGACTAAGCCCACCTCCAGTTATCACGTAGCTGAGGTCAGAGGCCAGACAATTAACACCCTTCACCCAGCTACAGGACAGTCAGACAAGCCAAGATAAAATTTGCAGCAATTAAAGACAGCACAGAATTACACCACCACTATGTTTTAAATTTCCAACAGCCCAAAAACAATTATAAGTAAAGACAACACAGAAAGAAAGTATAGTGTCACTACAAGCCTACAATCTAAGTTTAAAAGAAAAATACCAATTACCAGTTACTCTGAAGCACTGAATTGAATATGTTTCCTTCCTTCACCTTCTGGCTTCTTCTGAGAAGATTAACCTCTGTTTGCTGCTTTAACTGTGACTAAGCCCCACCTCCAGTTATCACGTAGCTGAGGTCAGAGGCCAGACAATTAACACCCTTCACCCAGCTACAGGACAGTCAGACAAGCCAAGATAAAATTTGCAGCAATTAAAGACAGCACAGAATTACACCACCACTATGTTTTAAATTTCCAACAGCCAAAAACAATTATAAGTAAAGACAACACAGAAAGAAAGTATAGTGTCACTACAAGCCTACAATCTAAGTTTAAAAGAAAAATACCAATTACCAGTTACTCTGAAGCACTGAATTGAATATGTTTCCTTCCTTCACCTTCTGGCTTCTTCTGAGAAGATTAACCTCTGTTTGCTGCTTTAACTGTGACTAAGCCCCACCTCCAGTTATCACGTAGCTGAGGTCAGAGGCCAGACAATTAACACCCTTCACCCAGCTACAGGACAGTCAGACAAGCCAAGATAAAATTTGCAGCAATTAAAGACAGCACAGAATTACACCACCACTATGTTTAAATTTCCAACAGCCCAAAAACAATTATAAGTAAAGACAACACAGAAAGAAAGTATAGTGTCACTACAAGCCTACAATCTAAGTTTAAAGGAAAAATACCAATTACCAGTTACTCTGAAGCACTGAATTGAATATGTTTCCTTCCTTCACCTTCTGGCTTCTTCTGAGAAGATTAACCACTGTTTGCTGCTTTAACTGTGACTAAGCCCCACCTCCAGTATTCACGTAGCTGAGGTCAGAGGCCAGACAATTAACACCCTTCACCCAGCTACAGGACAGTCAGACAAGCCAAGATAAAATTTGCAGCAATTAAAGACAGCACAGAATTACACCACCACTATGTTTTAAATTTCCAACAGCCCAAAAACAATTATAAGTAAAGACAACACAGAAAGAAAGTATAGTGTCACTACAAGCCTACAATCTAAGTTTAAAAGAAAAATACCAATTACCAGTTACTCTGAAGCACTGAATTGAATATGTTTCCTTCCTTCACCTTCTGGCTTCTTCTGAAAAGATTAACCTCTGTTTGCTGCTTTAACTGTGACTAAGCCCCACCTCCAGTTATCACGTAGCTGAGGTCAGAGGCCAGACAATTAACACCCTTCACCCAGCTACAGGACAGTCAGACAAGCCAAGATAAAATTTGCAGCAATTAAAGACAGCACAGAATTACACCACCACTATGTTTTAAATTTCCAACAGCCCAAAAACAATTATAAGTAAAGACAACACAGAAAGAAAGTATAGTGTCACTACAAGCCTACAATCTAAGTTTAAAAGAAAAATACCAATTACCAGTTACTCTGAAGCACTGAATTGAATATGTTTCCTTCCTTCACCTTCTGGCTTCTTCTGAGAAGATTAACCTACGTTTGCTGCTTTAACTGTGACTAAGCCCCACCTCCAGTTATCACGTAGCTGAGGTCAGAGGCCAGACAATTAACACCCTTCACCCAGCTACAGGACAGTCAGACAAGCCAAGATAAAATTTGCAGCAATTAAAGACAGCACAGAATTACACCACCACTATGTTTTAAATTTCCAACAGCCCAAAAACAATTATAAGTAAAGACAACACAGAAAGAAAGTATAGTGTCACTACAAGCCTACAATCTAAGTTTAAAAGAAAAATACCAATTACCAGTTACTCTGAAGCACTGAATTGAATATGTTTCCTTCCTTCACCTTCTGGCTTCTTCTGAGAAGATTAACCTCTGTTTGCTGCTTTAACTGTGACTAAGCCCCACCTCCAGTTATCACGTAGCTGAGGTCAGAGGCCAGACAATTAACACCCTTCACCCAGCTACAGGACAGTCAGACAAGCCAAGATAAAATTTGCAGCAATTAAAGACAGCACAGAATTACACCACCACTATGTTTTAAATTTCCAACAGCCCAAAAACAATTATAAGTAAAGACAACACAGAAAGAAAGTATAGTGTCACTACAAGCCTACAATCTAAGTTTAAAAGAAAAATACCAATTACCAGTTACTCTGAAGCACTGAATTGAATATGTTTCCTTCCTTCACCTTCTGGCTTCTTCTGAGAAGATTAACCTCTGTTTGCTGCTTTAACTGTGACTAAGCCCCACCTCCAGTTATCACGTAGCTGAGGTCAGAGGCCAGACAATTAACACCCTTCACCCAGCTACAGGACAGTCAGACAAGCCAAGATAAAATTTGCAGCAATTAAAGACAGCACAGAATTACACCACCACTATGTTTTAAATTTCCAACAGCCCAAAAACAATTATAAGTAAAGACAACACAGAAAGAAAGTATAGTGTCACTACAAGCCTACAATCTAAGTTTAAAAGAAAAATACCAATTACCAGTTACTCTGAAGCACTGAATTGAATATGTTTCCTTCCTTCACCTTCTGGCTTCTTCTGAGAAGATTAACCTCTGTTTGCTGCTTTAACTGTGACTAAGCCCCACCTCCAGTTATCACGTAGCTGAGGTCAGAGGCCAGACAATTAACACCCTTCACCCAGCTACAGGACAGTCAGACAAGCCAAGATAAAATTTGCAGCAATTAAAGACAGCACAGAATTACACCACCACTATGTTTTAAATTTCCAACAGCCCAAAAACAATTATAAGTAAAGACAACACAGAAAGAAAGTATAGTGTCACTACAAGCCTACAATCTAAGTTTAAAAGAAAAATACCAATTACCAGTTACTCAGAAGCACTGAATTGAATATGTTTCCTTCCTTCACCTTCTGGCTTCTTCTGAGAAGATTAACCTCTGTTTGCTGCTTTAACTGTGACTAAGCCCCACCTCCAGTTATCACGTAGCTGAGGTCAGAGGCCAGACAATTAACACCCTTCACCCAGCTACAGGACAGTCAGACAAGCCAAGATAAAATTTGCAGCAATTAAAGACAGCACAGAATTACACCACCACTATGTTTTAAATTTCCAACAGCCCAAAAACAATTATAAGTAAAGACAACACAGAAAGAAAGTATAGTGTCACTACAAGCCTACAATCTAAGTTTAAAAGAAAAATACCAATTACCAGTTACTCTGAAGCACTGAATTGAATATGTTTCCTTCCTTCACCTTCTGGCTTCTTCTGAGAAGATTAACCTCTGTTTGCTGCTTTAACTGTGACTAAGCCCCACCTCCAGTTATCACGTAGCTGAGGTCAGAGGCCAGACAATTAACACCCTTCACCCAGCTACAGGACAGTCAGACAAGCCAAGATAAAATTTGCAGCAATTAAAGACAGCACAGAATTACACCACCACTATGTTTTAAATTTTCAACAGCCAAAAACAATTATAAGTAAAGACAACACAGAAAGAAAGTATAGTGTCACTACAAGCCTACAATCTAAGTTTAAAAGAAAAATACCAATTACCAGTTACTCTGAAGCACTGAATTGAATATGTTTCCTTCCTTCACCTTCTGGCTTCTTCTGAGAAGATTAACCTCTGTTTGCTGCTTTAACTGTGACTAAGCCCCACCTCCAGTTATCACGTAGCTGAGGTCAGAGGCCAGACAATTAACACCCTTCACCCAGCTACAGGACAGTCAGACAAGCCAAGATAAAATTTGCAGCAATTAAAGACAGCACAGAATTACACCACCACTATGTTTTAAATTTCCAACAGCCCAAAAACAATTATAAGTAAAGACAACACAGAAAGAAAGTATAGTGTCACTACAAGCCTACAATCTAAGTTTAAAAGAAAAATACCAATTACCAGTTACTCTGAAGCACTGAATTGAATATGTTTCCTTCCTTCACCTTCTGGCTTCTTCTGAGAAGATTAACCTCTGTTTGCTGCTTTAACTGTGACTAAGCCCCACCTCCAGTTATCACGTAGCTGAGGTCAGAGGCCAGACAATTAACACCCTTCACCCAGCTACAGGACAGTCAGACAAGCCAAGATAAAATTTGCAGCAATTAAAGACAGCACAGAATTACACCACCACTATGTTTTAAATTTCCAACAGCCCAAAAACAATTATAAGTAAAGACAACACAGAAAGAAAGTATAGTGTCACTACAAGCCTACAATCTAAGTTTAAAGGAAAAATACCAATTACCAGTTACTCTGAAGCACTGAATTGAATATGTTTCCTTCCTTCACTTTCTGGCTTCTTCTGAGATGATTAACCTCTGTTTGCTGCTTTAACTGTGACTAAGCCCCACCTCCAGTTATCACGTAGCTGAGGTCAGAGGCCAGACAATTAACACCCTTCACCCAGCTACAGGACAGTCAGACAAGCCAAGATAAAATTTGCAGCAATTAAAGACAGCACAGAATTACACCACCACTATGTTTTAAATTTCCAACAGCCCAAAAACAATTATAAGTAAAGACAACACAGAAAGAAAGTATAGTGTCACTACAAGCCTACAATCTAAGTTTAAAGAAAATACCAATTACCAGTTACTCTGAAGCACTGAATTGAATATGTTTCCTTCCTTCACCTTCTGGCTTCTTCTGAGAAGATTAACCTCTGTTTGCTGCTTTAACTGTGACTAAGCCCACCTCAGTTATCACGTAGCTGAGGTCAGAGGCCAGACAATTAACACCCTTCACCCAGCTACAGGACAGTCAGACAAGCCAAGATAAAATTTGCAGCAATTAAAGACAGCACAGAATTACACCACCACTATGTTTTAAATTTTCCAACAGCCCAAAAACAATTATAAGTAAAGACAACACAGAAAGAAAGTATAGTGTCACTACAAGCCTACAATCTAAGTTTAAAAGAAAAATACCAATTACCAGTTACTCTGAAGCACTGAATTGAATATGTTTCCTTCCTTCACCTTCTGGCTTCTTCTGAGAAGATTAACCTCTGTTTGCTGCTTTAACTGTGACTAAGCCCCACCTCCAGTTATCACGTAGCTGAGGTCAGAGGCCAGACAATTAACACCCTTCACCCAGCTACAGGACAGTCAGACAAGCCAAGATAAAATTTGCAGCAATTAAAGACAGCACAGAATTACACCACCACTATGTTTTAAATTTCCAACAGCCCAAAAACAATTATAAGTAAAGACAACACAGAAAGAAAGTATAGTGTCACTACAAGCCTACAATCTAAGTTTAAAAGAAAAATACCAATTACCAGTTACTCTGAAGCACTGAATTGAATATGTTTCCTTCCTTCACCTTCTGGCTTCTTCTGAGAAGATTAACCTCTGTTTGCTGCTTTAACTGTGACTAAGCCCCACCTCCAGTTATCACGTAGCTGAGGTCAGAGGCCAGACAATTAACACCCTTCACCCAGCTACAGGACAGTCAGACAAGCCAAGATAAAATTTGCAGCAATTAAAGACAGCACAGAATTACACCACCACTATGTTTTAAATTTTCAACAGCCCAAAAACAATTATAAGTAAAGACAACACAGAAAGAAAGTATAGTGTCACTACAAGCCTACAATCTAAGTTTAAAAGAAAAATACCAATTACCAGTTACTCTGAAGCACTGAATTGAATATGTTTCCTTCCTTCACCTTCTGGCTTCTTCTGAGAAGATTAACCTCTGTTTGCTGCTTTAACTGTGACTAAGCCCCACCTCCAGTTATCACGTAGCTGAGGTCAGAGGCCAGACAATTAACACCCTTCACCCAGCTACAGGACAGTCAGACAAGCCAAGATAAAATTTGCAGCAATTAAAGACAGCACAGAATTACACCACCACTATGTTTTAAATTTTCAACAGCCCAAAAACAATTATAAGTAAAGACAACACAGAAAGAAAGTATAGTGTCACTACAAGCCTACAATCTAAGTTTAAAAGAAAAATACCAATTACCAGTTACTCTGAAGCACTGAATTGAATATGTTTCCTTCCTTCACCTTCTGGCTTCTTCTGAGAAGATTAACCTCTGTTTGCTGCTTTAACTGTGACTAGGCCCCACCTCCAGTTATCACGTAGCTGAGGTCAGAGGCCAGACAATTAACACCCTTCACCCAGCTACAGGACAGTCAGACAAGCCAAGATAAAATTTGCAGCAATTAAAGACAGCACAGAATTACACCACCACTATGTTTTAAATTTCCAACAGCCCAAAACAATTATAAGTAAAGACAACACAGAAAGAAAGTATAGTGTCACTACAAGCCTACAATCTAAGTTTAAAAGAAAAATACCAATTACCAGTTACTCTGAAGCACTGAATTGAATATGTTTCCTTCCTTCACCTTCTGGCTTCTTCTGAGAAGATTAACCTCTGTTTGCTGCTTTAACTGTGACTAAGCCCCACCTCCAGTTATCACGTAGCTGAGGTCAGAGGCCAGACAATTAACACCCTTCACCCAGCTACAGGACAGTCAGACAAGCCAAGATAAAATTTGCAGCAATTAAAGACAGCACAGAATTACACCACCACTATGTTTTAAATTTCCAACAGCCCAAAAACAATTATATAAAGACAACACAGAAAGAAAGTATAGTGTCACTACAAGCCTACAATCTAAGTTTAAAAGAAAAATACCAATTACCAGTTACTCTGAAGCACTGAATTGAATATGTTTCCTTCCTTCACCTTCTGGCTTCTTCTGAGAAGATTAACCTCTGTTTGCTGCTTTAACTGTGACTAAGCCCCACCTCCAGTTATCACGTAGCTGAGGTCAGAGGCCAGACAATTAACACCCTTCACCCAGCTACAGGACAGTCAGACAAGCCAAGATAAAATTTGCAGCAATTAAAGACAGCACAGAATTACACCACCACTATGTTTTAAATTTCCAACAGCCCAAAAACAATTATAAGTAAAGACAACACAGAAAGAAAGTATAGTGTCACTACAAGCCTACAATCTAAGTTTAAAAGAAAAATACCAATTACCAGTTACTCTGAAGCACTGAATTGAATATGTTTCCTTCCTTCACCTTCTGGCTCTTCTGAGAAGATTAACCTCTGTTTGCTGCTTTAACTGTGACTAAGCCCCACCTCCAGTTATCACGTAGCTGAGGTCAGAGGCCAGACAATTAACACCCTTCACCCAGCTACAGGACAGTCAGACAAGCCAAGATAAAATTTGCAGCAATTAAAGACAGCACAGAATTACACCACCACTATGTTTTAAATTTCCAACAGCCCAAAAACAATTATAAGTAAAGACAACACAGAAAGAAAGTATAGTGTCACTACAAGCCTACAATCTAAGTTTAAAAGAAAAATACCAATTACCAGTTACTCTGAAGCACTGAATTGAATATGTTTCCTTCCTTCACCTTCTGGCTTCTTCTGAGAAGATTAACCTCTGTTTGCTGCTTTAACTGTGACTAAGCCCCACCTCCAGTTATCACGTAGCTGAGGTCAGAGGCCAGACAATTAACACCCTTCACCCAGCTACAGGACAGTCAGACAAGCCAAGATAAAATTTGCAGCAATTAAAGACAGCACAGAATTACACCACCACTATGTTTTAAATTTTCAACAGCCCAAAAACAATTATAAGTAAAGACAACACAGAAAGAAAGTATAGTGTCACTACAAGCCTACAATCTAAGTTTAAAAGAAAAATACCAATTACCAGTTACTCTGAAGCACTGAATTGAATATGTTTCCTTCCTTCACCTTCTGGCTTCTTCTGAGAAGATTAACCTCTGTTTGCTGCTTTAACTGTGACTAAGCCCCACCTCCAGTTATCACGTAGCTGAGGTCAGAGGCCAGACAATTAACACCCTTCACCCAGCTACAGGACAGTCAGACAAGCCAAGATAAAATTTGCAGCAATTAAAGACAGCACAGAATTACACCACCACTATGTTTTAAATTTCAACAGCCCAAAAACAATTATAAGTAAAGACAACACAGAAAGAAAGTATAGTGTCACTACAAGCCTACAATCTAAGTTTAAAAGAAAAATACCAATTACCAGTTACTCTGAAGCACTGAATTGAATATGTTTCCTTCCTTCACCTTCTGGCTTCTTCTGAGAAGATTAACCTCTGTTTGCTGCTTTAACTGTGACTAAGCCCACCTCCAGTTATCACGTAGCTGAGGTCAGAGGCCAGACAATTAACACCCTTCACCCAGCTACAGGACAGTCAGACAAGCCAAGATAAAATTTGCAGCAATTAAAGACAGCACAGAATTACACCACCACTATGTTTTAAATTTCCAACAGCCCAAAAACAATTATAAGTAAAGACAACACAGAAAGAAAGTATAGTGTCACTACAAGCCTACAATCTAAGTTTAAAAGAAAAATACCAATTACCAGTTACTCTGAAGCACTGAATTGAATATGTTTCCTTCCTTCACCTTCTGGCTTCTTCTGAGAAGATTAACCTCTGTTTGCTGCTTTAACTGTGACTAAGCCCCACCTCCAGTTATCACGTAGCTGAGGTCAGAGGCCAGACAATTAACACCCTTCACCCAGCTACAGGACAGTCAGACAAGCCAAGATAAAATTTGCAGCAATTAAAGACAGCACAGAATTACACCACCACTATGTTTTAAATTTCCAACAGCCCAAAACAATTATAAGTAAAGACAACACAGAAAGAAAGTATAGTGTCACTACAAGCCTACAATCTAAGTTTAAAGAAAATACCAATTACCAGTTACTCAAGCACTGAATTGAATATGTTTCCTTCCTTCACCTTCTGGCTTCTTCTGAGAAGATTAACCTCTGTTTGCTGCTTTAACTGTGACTAAGCCCCACCTCCAGTTATCACGTAGCTGAGGTCAGAGGCCAGACAATTAACACCCTTCACCCAGCTACAGGACAGTCAGACAAGCCAAGATAAAATTTGCAGCAATTAAAGACAGCACAGAATTACACCACCACTATGTTTTAAATTTTCAACAGCCCAAAAACAATTATAAGTAAAGACAACACAGAAAGAAAGTATAGTGTCACTACAAGCCTACAATCTAAGTTTAAAGAAAATACCAATTACCAGTTACTCTGAAGCACTGAATTGAATATGTTTCCTTCCTTCACCTTCTGGCTTCTTCTGAGAAGATTAACCTCTGTTTGCTGCTTTAACTGTGACTAAGCCCCACCTCCAGTTATCACGTAGCTGAGGTCAGAGGCCAGACAATTAACACCCTTCACCCAGCTACAGGACAGTCAGACAAGCCAAGATAAAATTTGCAGCAATTAAAGACAGCACAGAATTACACCACCACTATGTTTTAAATTTTCAACAGCCCAAAAACAATTATAAGTAAAGACAACACAGAAAGAAAGTATAGTGTCACTACAAGCCTACAATCTAAGTTTAAAAGAAAAATACCAATTACCAGTTACTCTGAAGCACTGAATTGAATATGTTTCCTTCCTTCACCTTCTGGCTTCTTCTGAGAAGATTAACCTCTGTTTGCTGCTTTAACTGTGACTAAGCCCACCTCCAGTTATCACGTAGCTGAGGTCAGAGGCCAGACAATTAACACCCTTCACCCAGCTACAGGACAGTCAGACAAGCCAAGATAAAATTTGCAGCAATTAAAGACAGCACAGAATTACACCACCACTATGTTTTAAATTTCCAACAGCCCAAAAACAATTATAAGTAAAGACAACACAGAAAGAAAGTATAGTGTCACTACAAGCCTACAATCTAAGTTTAAAAGAAAAATACCAATTACCAGTTACTCTGAAGCACTGAATTGAATATGTTTCCTTCCTTCACCTTCTGGCTTCTTCTGAGAAGATTAACCTCTGTTTGCTGCTTTAACTGTGACTAAGCCCCACCTCCAGTTATCACGTAGCTGAGGTCAGAGGCCAGACAATTAACACCCTTCACCCAGCTACAGGACAGTCAGACAAGCCAAGATAAAATTTGCAGCAATTAAAGACAGCACAGAATTACACCACCACTATGTTTTAAATTTCCAACAGCCCAAAAACAATTATAAGTAAAGACAACACAGAAAGAAAGTATAGTGTCACTACAAGCCTACAATCTAAGTTTAAAAGAAAAATACCAATTACCAGTTACTCTGAAGCACTGAATTGAATATGTTTCCTTCCTTCACCTTCTGGCTTCTTCTGAGAAGATTAACCTCTGTTTGCTGCTTTAACTGTGACTAAGCCCCACCTCCAGTTATCACGTAGCTGAGGTCAGAGGCCAGACAATTAACACCCTTCACCCAGCTACAGGACAGTCAGACAAGCCAAGATAAAATTTGCAGCAATTAAAGACAGCACAGAATTACACCACCACTATGTTTTAAATTTCCAACAGCCCAAAAACAATTATAAGTAAAGACAACACAGAAAGAAAGTATAGTGTCACTACAAGCCTACAATCTAAGTTTAAAAGAAAAATACCAATTACCAGTTACTCTGAAGCACTGAATTGAATATGTTTCCTTCCTTCACCTTCTGGCTTCTTCTGAGAAGATTAACCTCTGTTTGCTGCTTTAACTGTGACTAAGCCCCACCTCCAGTTATCACGTAGCTGAGGTCAGAGGCCAGACAATTAACACCCTTCACCCAGCTACAGGACAGTCAGACAAGCCAAGATAAAATTTGCAGCAATTAAAGACAGCACAGAATTACACCACCACTATGTTTTAAATTTTCAACAGCCCAAAAACAATTATAAGTAAAGACAACACAGAAAGAAAGTATAGTGTCACTACAAGCCTACAATCTAAGTTTAAAAGAAAAATACCAATTACCAGTTACTCTGAAGCACTGAATTGAATATGTTTCCTTCCTTCACCTTCTGGCTTCTTCTGAGAAGATTAACCTCTGTTTGCTGCTTTAACTGTGACTAAGCCCCACCTCCAGTTATCACGTAGCTGAGGTCAGAGGCCAGACAATTAACACCCTTCACCCAGCTACAGGACAGTCAGACAAGCCAAGATAAAATTTGCAGCAATTAAAGACAGCACAGAATTACACCACCACTATGTTTTAAATTTCCAACAGCCCAAAAACAATTATAAGTAAAGACAACACAGAAAGAAAGTATAGTGTCACTACAAGCCTACAATCTAAGTTTAAAAGAAAAATACCAATTACCAGTTACTCTGAAGCACTGAATTGAATATGTTTCCTTCCTTCACCTTCTGGCTTCTTCTGAGAAGATTAACCTCTGTTTGCTGCTTTAACTGTGACTAAGCCCACCTCCAGTTATCACGTAGCTGAGGTCAGAGGCCAGACAATTAACACCCTTCACCCAGCTACAGGACAGTCAGACAAGCCAAGATAAAATTTGCAGCAATTAAAGACAGCACAGAATTACACCACCACTATGTTTTAAATTTCCAACAGCCCAAAAACAATTATAGTAAAGACAACACAGAAAGAAAGTATAGTGTCACTACAAGCCTACAATCTAAGTTTAAAAGAAAAATACCAATTACCAGTTACTCTGAAGCACTGAATTGAATATGTTTCCTTCCTTCACCTTCTGGCTTCTTCTGAGAAGATTAACCTCTGTTTGCTGCTTTAACTGTGACTAAGCCCCACCTCCAGTTATCACGTAGCTGAGGTCAGAGGCCAGACAATTAACACCCTTCACCCAGCTACAGGACAGTCAGACAAGCCAAGATAAAATTTGCAGCAATTAAAGACAGCACAGAATTACACCACCACTATGTTTTAAATTTCAACAGCCCAAAAACAATTATAAGTAAAGACAACACAGAAAGAAAGTATAGTGTCACTACAAGCCTACAATCTAAGTTTAAAGGAAAAATACCAATTACCAGTTACTCTGAAGCACTGAATTGAATATGTTTCCTTCCTTCACCTTCTGGCTTCTTCTGAGAAGATTAACCTCTGTTTGCTGCTTTAACTGTGACTAAGCCCACCTCCAGTTATCACGTAGCTGAGGTCAGAGGCCAGACAATTAACACCCTTCACCCAGCTACAGGACAGTCAGACAAGCCAAGATAAAATTTGCAGCAATTAAAGACAGCACAGAATTACACCACCACTATGTTTTAAATTTCCAACAGCCCAAAAACAATTATAAGTAAAGACAACACAGAAAGAAAGTATAGTGTCACTACAAGCCTACAATCTAAGTTTAAAGAAAATACCAATTACCAGTTACTCTGAAGCACTGAATTGAATATGTTTCCTTCCTTCACCTTCTGGCTTCTTCTGAGAAGATTAACCTCTGTTTGCTGCTTTAACTGTGACTAAGCCCCACCTCCAGTTATCACGTAGCTGAGGTCAGAGGCCAGACAATTAACACCCTTCACCCAGCTACAGGACAGTCAGACAAGCCAAGATAAAATTTGCAGCAATTAAAGACAGCACAGAATTACACCACCACTATGTTTTAAATTTCCAACAGCCCAAAAACAATTATAAGTAAAGACAACACAGAAAGAAAGTATAGTGTCACTACAAGCCTACAATCTAAGTTTAAAAGAAAAATACCAATTACCAGTTACTCTGAAGCACTGAATTGAATATGTTTCCTTCCTTCACCTTCTGGCTTCTTCTGAGAAGATTAACCTCTGTTTGCTGCTTTAACTGTGACTAAGCCCACCTCCAGTTATCACGTAGCTGAGGTCAGAGGCCAGACAATTAACACCCTTCACCCAGCTACAGGACAGTCAGACAAGCCAAGATAAAATTTGCAGCAATTAAAGACAGCACAGAATTACACCACCACTATGTTTTAAATTTCCAACAGCCAAAAACAATTATAAGTAAAGACAACACAGAAAGAAGTATAGTGTCACTACAAGCCTACAATCTAAGTTTAAAAGAAAAATACCAATTACCAGTTACTCTGAAGCACTGAATTGAATATGTTTCCTTCCTTCACCTTCTGGCTTCTTCTGAGAAGATTAACCTCTGTTTGCTGCTTTAACTGTGACTAAGCCCACCTCCAGTTATCACGTAGCTGAGGTCAGAGGCCAGACAATTAACACCCTTCACCCAGCTACAGGACAGTCAGACAAGCCAAGATAAAATTTGCAGCAATTAAAGACAGCACAGAATTACACCACCACTATGTTTTAAATTTTCAACAGCCCAAAAACAATTATAAGTAAAGACAACACAGAAAGAAAGTATAGTGTCACTACAAGCCTACAATCTAAGTTTAAAAGAAAAATACCAATTACCAGTTACTCTGAAGCACTGAATTGAATATGTTTCCTTCCTTCACCTTCTGGCTTCTTCTGAGAAGATTAACCTCTGTTTGCTGCTTTAACTGTGACTAAGCCCCACCTCCAGTTATCACGTAGCTGAGGTCAGAGGCCAGACAATTAACACCCTTCACCCAGCTACAGGACAGTCAGACAAGCCAAGATAAAATTTGCAGCAATTAAAGACAGCACAGAATTACACCACCACTATGTTTTAAATTTCCAACAGCCCAAAAACAATTATAAGTAAAGACAACACAGAAAGAAAGTATAGTGTCACTACAAGCCTACAATCTAAGTTTAAAAGAAAAATACCAATTACCAGTTACTCTGAAGCACTGAATTGAATATGTTTCCTTCCTTCACCTTCTGGCTTCTTCTGAGAAGATTAACCTCTGTTTGCTGCTTTAACTGATAACCCCACCTCAGTATCACGTAGCTGAGGTCAGAGGCCAGACAATTAACACCTTCACCCAGCTACAGGACAGTCAGACAAGCCAAGATAAAATTTGCAGCAATTAAAGACAGCACAGAATTACACCACCACTATGTTTTAAATTTCCAACAGCCCAAAAACAATTATAAGTAAAGACAACACAGAAAGAAAGTATAGTGTCACTACAAGCCTACAATCTAAGTTTAAAAGAAAAATACCAATTACCAGTTACTCTGAAGCACTGAATTGAATATGTTTCCTTCCTTCACCTTCTGGCTTCTTCTGAGAAGATTAACCTCTGTTTGCTGCTTTAACTGTGACTAAGCCCCACCTCCAGTTATCACGTAGCTGAGGTCAGAGGCCAGACAATTAACACCCTTCACCCAGCTACAGGACAGTCAGACAAGCCAAGATAAAATTTGCAGCAATTAAAGACAGCACAGAATTACACCACCACTATGTTTTAAATTTTCAACAGCCCAAAAACAATTATAAGTAAAGACAACACAGAAAGAAAGTATAGTGTCACTACAAGCCTACAATCTAAGTTTAAAGGAAAAATACCAATTACCAGTTACTCTGAAGCACTGAATTGAATATGTTTCCTTCCTTCACCTTCTGGCTTCTTCTGAGAAGATTAACCTCTGTTTGCTGCTTTAACTGTGACTAAGCCCCACCTCCAGTTATCACGTAGCTGAGGTCAGAGGCCAGACAATTAACACCCTTCACCCAGCTACAGGACAGTCAGACAAGCCAAGATAAAATTTGCAGCAATTAAAGACAGCACAGAATTACACCACCACTATGTTTTAAATTTCCAACAGCCCAAAAACAATTATAAGTAAAGACAACACAGAAAGAAAGTATAGTGTCACTACAAGCCTACAATCTAAGTTTAAAGAAAATACCAATTACCAGTTACTCTGAAGCACTGAATTGAATATGTTTCCTTCCTTCACCTTCTGGCTTCTTCTGAGAAGATTAACCTCTGTTTGCTGCTTTAACTGTGACTAAGCCCCACCTCCAGTTATCACGTAGCTGAGGTCAGAGGCCAGACAATTAACACCCTTCACCCAGCTACAGGACAGTCAGACAAGCCAAGATAAAATTTGCAGCAATTAAAGACAGCACAGAATTACACCACCACTATGTTTTAAATTTCCAACAGCCCAAAAACAATTATAAGTAAAGACAACACAGAAAGAAAGTATAGTGTCACTACAAGCCTACAATCTAAGTTTAAAAGAAAAATACCAATTACCAGTTACTCTGAAGCACTGAATTGAATATGTTTCCTTCCTTCACCTTCTGGCTTCTTCTGAGAAGATTAACCTCTGTTTGCTGCTTTAACTGTGACTAAGCCCCACCTCCAGTTATCACGTAGCTGAGGTCAGAGGCCAGACAATTAACACCCTTCACCCAGCTACAGGACAGTCAGACAAGCCAAGATAAAATTTGCAGCAATTAAAGACAGCACAGAATTACACCACCACTATGTTTTAAATTTTCAACAGCCAAAAACAATTATAAGTAAAGACAACACAGAAAGAAAGTATAGTGTCACTACAAGCCTACAATCTAAGTTTAAAAGAAAAATACCAATTACCAGTTACTCTGAAGCACTGAATTGAATATGTTTCCTTCCTTCACCTTCTGGCTTCTTCTGAGAAGATTAACCTCTGTTTGCTGCTTTAACTGTGACTAAGCCCCACCTCCAGTTATCACGTAGCTGAGGTCAGAGGCCAGACAATTAACACCCTTCACCCAGCTACAGGACAGTCAGACAAGCCAAGATAAAATTTGCAGCAATTAAAGACAGCACAGAATTACACCACCACTATGTTTTAAATTTTCAACAGCCCAAAAACAATTATAAGTAAAGACAACACAGAAAGAAAGTATAGTGTCACTACAAGCCTACAATCTAAGTTTAAAGAAAATACCAATTACCAGTTACTCTGAAGCACTGAATTGAATATGTTTCCTTCCTTCACCTTCTGGCTTCTTCTGAGAAGATTAACCTCTGTTTGCTGCTTTAACTGTGACTAAGCCCCACCTCCAGTTATCACGTAGCTGAGGTCAGAGGCCAGACAATTAACACCCTTCACCCAGCTACAGGACAGTCAGACAAGCCAAGATAAAATTTGCAGCAATTAAAGACAGCACAGAATTACACCACCACTATGTTTTAAATTTTCAACAGCCCAAAAACAATTATAAGTAAAGACAACACAGAAAGAAAGTATAGTGTCACTACAAGCCTACAATCTAAGTTTAAAAGAAAAATACCAATTACCAGTTACTCTAAGCACTGAATTGAATATGTTTCCTTCCTTCACCTTCTGGCTTCTTCTGAGAAGATTAACCTCTGTTTGCTGCTTTAACTGTGACTAAGCCCACCTCCAGTTATCACGTAGCTGAGGTCAGAGGCCAGACAATTAACACCTTCACCCAGCTACAGGACAGTCAGACAAGCCAAGATAAAATTTGCAGCAATTAAAGACAGCACAGAATTACACCACCACTATGTTTTAAATTTCCAACAGCCCAAAAACAATTATAAGTAAAGACAACACAGAAAGAAAGTATAGTGTCACTACAAGCCTACAATCTAAGTTTAAAAGAAAAATACCAATTACCAGTTACTCTGAAGCACTGAATTGAATATGTTTCCTTCCTTCACCTTCTGGCTTCTTCTGAGAAGATTAACCTCTGTTTGCTGCTTTAACTGTGACTAAGCCCCACCTCCAGTTATGGCGTAGCTGAGGTCAGAGGCCAGACAATTAACACCCTTCACCCAGCTACAGGACAGTCAGACAAGCCAAGATAAAATTTGCAGCAATTAAAGACAGCACAGAATTACACCACCACTATGTTTTAAATTTCCAACAGCCCAAAAACAATTATAAGTAAAGACAACACAGAAAGAAAGTATAGTGTCACTACAAGCCTACAATCTAAGTTTAAAAGAAAAATACCAATTACCAGTTACTCTGAAGCACTGAATTGAATATGTTTCCTTCCTTCACCTTCTGGCTTCTTCTGAGAAGATTAACCTCTGTTTGCTGCTTTAACTGTGACTAAGCCCACCTCCAGTTATCACGTAGCTGAGGTCAGAGGCCAGACAATTAACACCCTTCACCCAGCTACAGGACAGTCAGACAAGCCAAGATAAAATTTGCAGCAATTAAAGACAGCACAGAATTACACCACCACTATGTTTTAAATTTCCAACAGCCCAAAAACAATTATAAGTAAAGACAACACAGAAAGAAAGTATAGTGTCACTACAAGCCTACAATCTAAGTTTAAAAGAAAAATACCAATTACCAGTTACTCTGAAGCACTGAATTGAATATGTTTCCTTCCTTCACCTTCTGGCTTCTTCTGAGAAGATTAACCTCTGTTTGCTGCTTTAACTGTGACTAAGCCCACCTCCAGTTATCACGTAGCTGAGGTCAGAGGCCAGACAATTAACACCCTTCACCCAGCTACAGGACAGTCAGACAAGCCAAGATAAAATTTGCAGCAATTAAAGACAGCACAGAATTACACCACCACTATGTTTTAAATTTCCAACAGCCCAAAAACAATTATAAGTAAAGACAACACAGAAAGAAAGTATAGTGTCACTACAAGCCTACAATCTAAGTTTAAAAGAAAAATACCAATTACCAGTTACTCTGAAGCACTGAATTGAATATGTTTCCTTCCTTCACCTTCTGGCTTCCTCTGAGAAGATTAACCTCTGTTTGCTGCTTTAACTGTGACTAAGCCCCACCTCTAGTTATCACGTAGCTGAGGTCAGAGGCCAGACAATTAACACCCTTCACCCAGCTACAGGACAGTCAGACAAGCCAAGATAAAATTTGCAGCAATTAAAGACAGCACAGAATTACACCACCACTATGTTTTAAATTTCCAACAGCCCAAAAACAATTATAAGTAAAGACAACACAGAAAGAAAGTATAGTGTCACTACAAGCCTACAATCTAAGTTTAAAGAAAATACCAATTACCAGTTACTCTGAAGCACTGAATTGAATATGTTTCCTTCCTTCACCTTCTGGCTTCTTCTGAGAAGATTAACCTCTGTTTGCTGCTTTAACTGTGACTAAGCCCCACCTCCAGTTATCACGTAGCTGAGGTCAGAGGCCAGACAATTAACACCCTTCACCCAGCTACAGGACAGTCAGACAAGCCAAGATAAAATTTGCAGCAATTAAAGACAGCACAGAATTACACCACCACTATGTTTTAAATTTTCAACAGCCCAAAAACAATTATAAGTAAAGACAACACAGAAAGAAAGTATAGTGTCACTACAAGCCTACAATCTAAGTTTAAAAGAAAAATACCAATTACCAGTTACTCTGAAGCACTGAATTGAATATGTTTCCTTCCTTCACCTTCTGGCTTCTTCTGAGAAGATTAACCTCTGTTTGCTGCTTTAACTGTGACTAAGCCCCACCTCCAGTTATCACGTAGCTGAGGTCAGAGGCCAGACAATTAACACCCTTCACCCAGCTACAGGACAGTCAGACAAGCCAAGATAAAATTTGCAGCAATTAAAGACAGCACAGAATTACACCACCACTATGTTTTAAATTTTCAACAGCCCAAAAACAATTATAAGTAAAGACAACACAGAAAGAAAGTATAGTGTCACTACAAGCCTACAATCTAAGTTTAAAAGAAAAATACCAATTACCAGTTACTCTGAAGCACTGAATTGAATATGTTTCCTTCCTTCACCTTCTGGCTTCTTCGAGAAGATTAACCTCTGTTTGCTGCTTTAACTGTGACTAAGCCCCACCTCCAGTTATCACGTAGCTGAGGTCAGAGGCCAGACAATTAACACCCTTCACCCAGCTACAGGACAGTCAGACAAGCCAAGATAAAATTTGCAGCAATTAAAGACAGCACAGAATTACACCACCACTATGTTTTAAATTTTCAACAGCCCAAAACAATTATAAGTAAAGACAACACAGAAAGAAAGTATAGTGTCACTACAAGCCTACAATCTAAGTTTAAAGAAAATACCAGATTACCAGTTACTCTGAAGCACTGAATTGAATATGTTTCCTTCCTTCACCTTCTGGCTTCTTCTGAGAAGATTAACCTCTGTTTGCTGCTTTAACTGTGACTAAGCCCACCTCCAGTTATCACGTAGCTGAGGTCAGAGGCCAGACAATTAACACCCTTCACCCAGCTACAGGACAGTCAGACAAGCCAAGATAAAATTTGCAGCAATTAAAGACAGCACAGAATTACACCACCACTATGTTTTAAATTTCCAACAGCCCAAAAACAATTATAAGTAAAGACAACACAGAAAGAAAGTATAGTGTCACTACAAGCCTACAATCTAAGTTTAAAAGAAAAATACCAATTACCAGTTACTCTGAAGCACTGAATTGAATATGTTTCCTTCCTTCACCTTCTGCTTCTTCTGAGAAGATGAACCTCTGTTTGCTGCTTTAACTGTGACTAAGCCCCACCTCCAGTTATCACGAGCTGAGGTCAGAGGCCAGACAATTAACACCCTTCACCCAGCTACAGGACAGTCAGACAAGCCAAGATAAAATTTGCAGCAATTAAAGACAGCACAGAATTACACCACCACTATGTTTTAAATTTCCAACAGCCCAAAAACAATTATAAGTAAAGACAACACAGAAAGAAAGTATAGTGTCACTACAAGCCTACAATCTAAGTTTAAAAGAAAAATACCAATTACCAGTTACTCTGAAGCACTGAATTGAATATGTTTCCTTCCTTCACCTTCTGGCTTCTTCTGAGAAGATTAACCTCTGTTTGCTGCTTTAACTGTGACTAAGCCCCACCTCAGTTATCACGTAGCTGAGGTCAGAGGCCAGACAATTAACACCCTTCACCCAGCTACAGGACAGTCAGACAAGCCAAGATAAAATTTGCAGCAATTAAAGACAGCACAGAATTACACCACCACTATGTTTTAAATTTTCAACAGCCCAAAAACAATTATAAGTAAAGACAACACAGAAAGAAAGTATAGTGTCACTACAAGCCTACAATCTAAGTTTAAAAGAAAAATACCAATTACCAGTTACTCTGAAGCACTGAATTGAATATGTTTCCTTCCTTCACCTTCTGGCTTCTTCTGAGAAGATTAACCTCTGTTTGCTGCTTTAACTGTGACTAAGCCCACCTCCAGTTATCACGTAGCTGAGGTCAGAGGCCAGACAATTAACACCTTCACCCAGCTACAGGACAGTCAGACAAGCCAAGATAAAATTTGCAGCAATTAAAGACAGCACAGAATTACACCACCACTATGTTTTAAATTTTCAACAGCCCAAAAACAATTATAAGTAAAGACAACACAGAAAGAAAGTATAGTGTCACTACAAGCCTACAATCTAAGTTTAAAGAAAATACCAATTACCAGTTACTCTGAAGCACTGAATTGAATATGTTTCCTTCCTTCACCTTCTGGCTTCTTCTGAGAAGATTAACCTCTGTTTGCTGCTTTAACTGTGACTAAGCCCCACCTCCAGTTATCACGTAGCTGAGGTCAGAGGCCAGACAATTAACACCCTTCACCCAGCTACAGGACAGTCAGACAAGCCAAGATAAAATTTGCAGCAATTAAAGACAGCACAGAATTACACCACCACTATGTTTTAAATTTCCAACAGCCCAAAAACAATTATAAGTAAAGACAACACAGAAAGAAAGTATAGTGTCACTACAAGCCTACAATCTAAGTTTAAAAGAAAAATACCAATTACCAGTTACTCTGAAGCACTGAATTGAATATGTTTCCTTCCTTCACCTTCTGGCTTCTTCTGAGAAGATTAACCTCTGTTTGCTGCTTTAACTGTGACTAAGCCCCACCTCCAGTTATCACGTAGCTGAGGTCAGAGGCCAGACAATTAACACCCTTCACCCAGCTACAGGACAGTCAGACAAGCCAAGATAAAATTTGCAGCAATTAAAGACAGCACAGAATTACACCACCACTATGTTTTAAATTTCCAACAGCCCAAAAACAATTATAAGTAAAGACAACACAGAAAGAAAGTATAGTGTCACTACAAGCCTACAATCTAAGTTTAAAAGAAAAATACCAGTTACCAGTTACTCTGAAGCACTGAATTGAATATGTTTCCTTCCTTCACCTTCTGGCTTCTTCTGAGAAGATGAACCTCTGTTTGCTGCTTTAACTGTGACTAAGCCCCACCTCCAGTTATCACGTAGCTGAGGTCAGAGGCCAGACAATTAACAAACTTCACCCAGCTACAGGACAGTCAGACAAGCCAAGATAAAATTTGCAGCAATTAAAGACAGCACAGAATTACACCACCACTATGTTTTAAATTTTCAACAGCCCAAAAACAATTATAAGTAAAGACAACACAGAAAGAAAGTATAGTGTCACTACAAGCCTACAATCTAAGTTTAAAAGAAAAATACCAATTACCAGTTACTCTGAAGCACTGAATTGAATATGTTTCCTTCCTTCACCTTCTGGCTTCTTCTGAGAAGATTAACCTCTGTTTGCTGCTTTAACTGTGACTAAGCCCCACCTCCAGTTATCACGTAGCTGAGGTCAGAGGCCAGACAATTAACACCCTTCACCCAGCTACAGGACAGTCAGACAAGCCAAGATAAAATTTGCAGCAATTAAAGACAGCACAGAATTACACCAACACTATGTTTTAAATTTCCAACAGCCCAAAAACAATTATAAGTAAAGACAACACAGAAAGAAAGTATAGTGTCACTACAAGCCTACAATCTAAGTTTAAAAGAAAAATACCAATTACCAGTTACTCTGAAGCACTGAATTGAATATGTTTCCTTCCTTCACCTTCTGGCTTCTTCTGAGAAGATTAACCTCTGTTTGCTGCTTTAACTGTGACTAAGCCCCACCTCCAGTTATCACGTAGCTGAGGTCAGAGGCCAGACAATTAACACCCTTCACCCAGCTACAGGACAGTCAGACAAGCCAAGATAAAATTTGCAGCAATTAAAGACAGCACAGAATTACACCACCACTATGTTTAAATTTCCAACAGCCCAAAACAATTATAAGTAAAGACAACACAGAAAGAAAGTATAGTGTCACTACAAGCCTACAATCTAAGTTTAAAAGAAAAATACCAATTACCAGTTACTCTGAAGCACTGAATTGAATATGTTTCCTTCCTTCACCTTCTGGCTTCTTCTGAGAAGATTAACCTCTGTTTGCTGCTTTAACTGTGACTAAGCCCCACCTCCAGTTATCACGTAGCTGAGGTCAGAGGCCAGACAATTAACACCCTTCACCCAGCTACAGGACAGTCAGACAAGCCAAGATAAAATTTGCAGCAATTAAAGACAGCACAGAATTACACCACCACTATGTTTTAAATTTCCAACAGCCAAAAACAATTATAAGTAAAGACAACACAGAAAGAAAGTATAGTGTCACTACAAGCCTACAATCTAAGTTTAAAGGAAAAATACCAATTACCAGTTACTCTGAAGCACTGAATTGAATATGTTTCCTTCCTTCACCTTCTGGCTTCTTCTGAGAAGATTAACCTCTGTTTGCTGCTTTAACTGTGACTAAGCCCCACCTCCAGTTATCACGTAGCTGAGGTCAGAGGCCAGACAATTAACACCCTTCACCCAGCTACAGGACAGTCAGACAAGCCAAGATAAAATTTGCAGCAATTAAAGACAGCACAGAATTACACCACCACTATGTTTTAAATTTTCAACAGCCCAAAAACAATTATAAGTAAAGACAACACAGAAAGAAAGTATAGTGTCACTACAAGCCTACAATCTAAGTTTAAAAGAAAAATACCAGTTACCAGTTACTCTGAAGCACTGAATTGAATATGTTTCCTTCCTTCACCTTCTGGCTTCTTCTGAGAAGATTAACCTCTGTTTGCTGCTTTAACTGTGACTAAGCCCCACCTCCAGTTATCACGTAGCTGAGGTCAGAGGCCAGACAATTAACACCCTTCACCCAGCTACAGGACAGTCAGACAAGCCAAGATAAAATTTGCAGCAATTAAAGACAGCACAGAATTACACCACCACTATGTTTTAAATTTCCAACAGCCCAAAAACAATTATAAGTAAAGACAACACAGAAAGAAAGTATAGTGTCACTACAAGCCTACAATCTAAGTTTAAAAGAAAAATACCAATTACCAGTTACTCTGAAGCACTGAATTGAATATGTTTCCTTCCTTCACCTTCTTGCTTCTTCTGAGAAGATGAACTTCTGTTTGCTGCTTTAACTGTGACTAAGCCCCACCTCCAGTTATCACGTAGCTGAGGTCAGAGGCCAGACAATTAACACCCTTCACCCAGCTACAGGACAGTCAGACAAGCCAAGATAAAATTTGCAGCAATTAAAGACAGCATAGAATTACACCACCACTATATTTTAAATTTTCAACAGCCCAAAAACAATTATAAGTAAAGACAACACAGAAAGAAAGTATAGTGTCACTACAAGACTACAATCTAAGTTTAAAAGAAAAATACCAGTTACCAGTTACTCTGAAGCACTGAATTGAATATGTTTCTTTCCTTCACCTTCTGGCTTCTTCTGAGAAGATGAACTTCTGTTTGCTGCTTTAACTGTGACTAAGTCCCACCTCAATTATCACGTAGCTGAGGTCTGAGGCCAGACAATTAACACCCTTCACCCAGCTACAGAACAGTCAGACAAGCCAAGATAAAATTTGCAGCAATTAAAGACAGCACAGAATTACACCACCACTATTTTTTAAATTTTCAACAGCCCAAAAACAATTATAAGTAAAGACAACACAGAAAGAAAGTATAGTGTCACTATAAGCTTACAATCTAAGTTTAAAAGAAAATACCTGTTACCAGTTACTTGAAGCACTGAATTGAATATTTTCTTTCCTTCATCTTCGGCTTCTTCTGAGAAGATGAACTTCTGTTTGCTGCTTTAACTGTGACTGAGCACCACCTCCTTTTATCACGTAGCTGAGGTCAGAGGCCAGACAATTAACACCCTTCACCCAGCTACAGGACAGTCAGACAAGCCAAGATAAAATCTGCAGCAATTAAAAACAGCACAAATTACACCACACTATTTTTAAATTTTCAACAGCCCAAAACAATTATAAGTAAAGACAACACAGAAAGAAAGTATAGTGTCACTACAAGCCTACAATCTAAGTTTAAAAGAAAATACCAGTTACAGTTACTCTGAAGCACTGAATTGAATATGTTTCTTTCCTTCACCTTCTGGCTTCTTCTGAGAAGATGAACTTCTTTGCTGCTTTAATCTGTGACTAAGCCCCACCTCCAGTTATCACGTAGCTGAGGTCTGAGGCCAGACAATTAACACCCTTCACCCAGCTACAGGACAGTCAGACAAGCCAAGATAAAATTTGCAGCAATTAAAGACAGCACAGAATTACACCACCACTATTTTTTAAATTTTCAACAGCCCAAAAACAATTATAAGTAAAGACAACACAGAAAGAAAGTATAGTGTCACTACAAGCCTACAATCTAAGTTTAAAAGAAAAATACCAGTTACCAGTTACTCTGAAGCACTGAATTGAATATGTTTCTTTTCTTCACCTTCTGGCTTCTTCTGAGAAGATGAACTTCTGTTTGCTGCTTTAACTGTGACTAAGCCCCACCTCCAGTTATCACGTAGCTGAGGTCAGAGGCCAGACAATTAACACCCTTCACCCAGCTACAGGACAGTCAGACAAGCCAAGATAAAATTTGCAGCAATTAAAGACAGCACAGAATTACACCACCACTACTTTTAAAATTTCAACAGCCCAAAAACAATTATATGTAAAGACAACACAGAAAGAAAGTATAGTGTCACGACAAGCCTACAATCTCAGTTTAAAAGAAAAATACCAGTTACCAGTTACTCTGAAGCACTGAATTGAATATGTTTCTTTCCTTCACCTTTTGGCTTCTTCTGAGAAGTTGAACTTCTGTTGCTGCTTTAACTGTGACTAAGCCCCACCTCCAGTTATCACGTAGCTGAGGTCAGAGGCCAGACAAATGTACCCCCTTCACCCTGCTGGGACAGTCAGACAAGCCAAGATAAAATTTGCAGCAATTAAAGACTGCACAGAATTACACCACCTCTATTTTTTAAATTTTCAACAGCCCAAAAACAATTGTAAGTAAAGACAACACAGAAAGAAAGTATAGTGTCACTACAAGCCTACAATCTAAGTTTAAAAGAAAAATACCAGTTACCAGTTACTCTGAAGCACTGAATTGAATATGTTTATTTCCTTCACCTTCTGGCTTCTTCTGGGAAGGTGAACTTCTGTTTGCTGCTTTAACTGTGACTAAGCCCCACCTCCAGTTATCACGTAGCTGAGGTCAGAGGCCAGACAATTAACACCCTTCACCCAGCTACAGGACAGTCAGACAAGCCAAGATAAAATTTGCAGCAATTAAAGACAGCACAGAATTACACCACCACTATATTTTAAATTTTCAACAGCCCAAAAACAATTATATGTAAAGACAACACAGAAAGAAAGTATAGTGTCACTACAAGCCTACAATCTAAGTTTAAAGAAAATACAGTTACCAGTTACTCAAAGCACTGAATTGAATATGTTTCTTTCCATTCACCTTCTATTTCTTTAGAAGATAGAACTTCCGTTTGCTGCTTTAACTGTGACTAAGTCCCACCTCCAGTTATCACGTAGCTGAGGTCAGAGGCCAGACAATAACACCCTTCACCCTGCTAGCAGGACAGTCAGACAAGCCAAGATAAATTTGCAGCAATTAAAGACTGCAAGAATTACACCACCACTATTTTTAAATTTTCAACGGCCCAAAAACAATTATAAGTAAAGACAACACAGAAAGAAAGTATAGTGTCACTACAAGCCTGCAATCTAAGTTTAAAAGAAAATACCAGTTACCAGTTACTCTGAAGCACTGAATTGAATATGTTTCTTTCTTCAGCTTCTGGCTTCTTCTGAGAAGATGAACTTCTGTTTGCTGCTTTAATTGTGACTAAGCTCCCACCTCCAGTTATCACGTAGCTGAGGTCAGAGGCCAGACAATTAATACCCTTCACCCAGCTACAGGACAGTCAGACAAGCCAAGATAAAATTTGCAGCAATTAAAGACTGCACAGAATTACACCACCACTATTTTTAAATTTCAACAGCCCAAAACAATTATAAGTAAAGACAACACAGAAAGAAAGTATAGTGTCACAAGCCTACAATCTAAGTTTAAAAGAAAATACCAGTTACCAGTTACTCTGAAGCACTTTAGATTGAATAAGTTTCTTTCCTACCTTCTGGCTTCTTCTGGAGAAGATGAACTTCTTTTGCTGCTTAAACTGTGACTAAGCCCCACCTCCAGTTATCACGTAGCTGAGGTCAGAGGCCAGACAATTAACACCCTTCACCAAGCTAC
Organism: Neoceratodus forsteri; assembly: GCA_016271365.2. NCBI lineage: Eukaryota > Metazoa > Chordata > Ceratodontiformes > Ceratodontidae > Neoceratodus > Neoceratodus forsteri. The sequence goes on from CM057452.1 coordinate 1,411,547,205, forward strand.
AGGACAGTCAGACAAGCCAAGACAAAATTTGCAGCAATTAAAGACAGCACAGAATTACACCACCACTATTTTTAAATTTTCAACAGCCCAAAAACAATTATAAGTAAAGACAACACAGAAAGAAAGTATAGTGTCACTACAAGCCTACAATCTAAGTTTAAAGGAAAAATACCAGTTACCAGTTACTCTGAAGCACTGAATTGAATATGTTTCCTTCCTTCACCTTCTGGCTTCTTCTGAGAAGATGAACCTCGGTTTGCTGCTTTAACTGTGACTAAGCCCCACCTCCAGTTATCACGTAGCTGAGGTCAGAGGCCAGAGAATTAACACCTTCACCCAGATACAGGAAAGTCAGACAAGCCAAGATAAAATTTGCAGCAATTAAAGACAGCACAGAATTACACCACCACTATTTTTAAATTTTCAACAGCCAAAAACAATTATAAGTAAAGACAACACAGAAAGAAAGTATAGTGTCACTACCAGCCTACAATCTAAGTTTAAAAGAAAAATACCAGTTACCAGTTACTCTGAAGCACTGAATTGAATATGTTTCTTTCCTTCACCTTCTGGCTTCTTCTGAGAAGATGAACTTCTGTTTGCTGCTTTAACTGTGACTAAGCGCCACCTCCTTTCATCACGTAGCTGAGGTCAGAGGCCAGACAATTAAAACCCTTCACAAAGCTACAGGACAGTCAGACAAGCCAAGATAAAATTTGCAGCAATTAAAGACAGCACAGAATTACATCACCACTATTTTTTAAATTTTCAACAGGCCAAAAACAATTATAAGTAAAGACAACACAGAAAGAAAGTATAGTGTCACGACAAGACTACAATCTAAGTTTAAAAGAAAAATACCAGTTACCAGTTACTCTGAAGCACTGAATTGAATATGTTTCTTTCCTTCACCTTCTGGTTTCTTCTGAGAAGATGAACTTCTGTTTGCTGCTTTAACTGTGACTAAGTCCCACCTCAAGTTATCACGTAGCTGAGGTCAGAGGCCAGACAATTAACACCCTTCACCCAGCTACAGGACAGTCAGACAAGCCAAGATAAAATTTGCAGCAATTAAAGACAGCACAGAATTACACCACCACTATTTTTAAATTTTCAACAGCCCAAAAACAATTATAAGTAAAGACAACACAGAAAGAAAGAATAGTGTCACTACAAGCCTACAATCTAAGTTTAAAAGAAAATACCAGTTACCAGTTACTTCTGAAGCACTGAATTGAATATGTTTCTTTCCTTCACTTTCTGGCTTCTTCTGAGAAGATGAACTTCTGTTTGCTGCTTTAACTGCATTAAGCCCCACCTCCAGTTATCACGTAGCTGAGACTCAGAGGCCAGACAATTAACACCCTTCACCCAGCTACAGGACAGTCAGACAAGCCAAGATAAAATTTGCAACAATTAAAGACAGCACAGAATTACACCACCACTATTTTTAAATTTTCCAACAGCCAAAAGACAATTATAAGTAAAGAACAACACAGAAAGAAAGTATAGTGTCATTACAGCTTAAATCTAAGTTTAAAGAAAAATACCAGTTACCAGTTACTCTGAAGCACTGAATTGAATATGTTTCTTTCCTTCACCTTCTGGCTTCTTCTGAGAAGATGAACTTCTGTTTGCTGCTTTAACTGTGACTAAGCCCCACCTCCAATTATCACGTAGCTGAGGTCTGAGGCCAGACAATTAACACCCTTCACCCAGCTACAGGACAGTCAGACAAGCCAAAATAAAATTTGCAGCAATTAAAGACAGCACAGAATTACACCACTACTATTTTTAAATTTTCAACAGCCCAAAAACAATTATAAGTAAAGACAACACAGAAAGAAAGTATAGTGTCACTAAAAGCCTACAATCTAAGTTTAAAAGAAAAATACCAGTTACCAGTTACTCTGAAGCACTGAATTGAATATGTTTCTGTCCTTCACCTTCTGGCTTCTTCTGAGAAGATGAACTTCTGTTGGCTGCTTTAACTGTGACTGAGCCCCACCTCCTGTTATCACGTAGCTGAGGTCAGAGGCCGGACAATTAACACCCTTCACCCAGCTACAGGACAGTCAGACAAGCCAAGATAAAATTTGCAGCAATTAAAGACAGCACAGAATTACACCACCACTATTTTTTAAATTTTCAACAGCCCAAAACAATTATAAGTAAAGACAACACAGAAAGATAGTATAGTGTCACTACAAGCCTACAATCTAAGTTTAAAAGAAAAATACCAGTTACCAGTTACTCTGAAGCACTGAATTGAATATGTTTTCTTCCTTCACCTTCTGGCTTCTTCTGAGAAGATGAACTTCTGTTTGCTGCTTTAACTGGACTAAGCCCCACCTCCAGTTATCACGTAGCTGAGGTCAGAGGCCAGACAATTAACACCCTTCACCTTTACAGGACAGTCTGACAAGCCAAGATAAAATTTGCAGCAATTAAGAACAGCACAGAATTACACCACTACTATTTTTAAATTTTCAACAGCCCAAAAACAATTATAAGTAAAGACAACACAGAAAGAAAGTATAGTGTCACTACAAGCCTACAATCTAAGTTTAAAAGAGCAATACCAGTTACCAGTTACTCTGAAGCACTGAATTGAATATGTTTCTTTCCTTCACCTTCTGGCTTCTTCTGAGAAGATGAACTTCTGTTTGCTGCTTTAATTGTGACTAAGCACCACCTCCAGTTATCACGTAGCTGAGGTCAGAGGCCAGACAATATAACACCCTTCACCCAGCTACAGGACAGTCAGACAAGCCAAGATAAAATTTGCAGCAATTAAAGACTGCACAGAATTACACCACCACTATTTTTTAAATTTTCAACAGCCCAAAAACAATTATAAGTAAAGACAACACAGAAAGAAAGTATAGTGTCACTACAAGCCTACAATCTAAGTTTAAAAGAAAAATACCAGTTACCAGTTACTCTGAAGCACTGAATTAAATATGTTTCTTTCCTTCAGCTTCTGGCTTCTTCTGAGAAGATGAACTTCTGTTTGCTGCTTTAACTGTGACTACTCCATCCAGTTATCACGTGGCTGAGGTCAGAGGCCAGACAATTAATACCCTTCACCCAGCTACAGGACAGTCAGACAAGCCAAGACAAAATTTGCAGCAATTAAAGGACAGCACAGAATTACACACCACTATTTTTAAATTTTCAACAGCCCAAAAACAATTATAAGTAAAGACAACACAGAAAGAAAGTAGTAGTGTCCTCAAGCCTACAATCTAAGTTTAAAGAAAAATACCAGTTACCAGTTACTCTGAAGCACTGAATTGAATATGTTTCCTTTCCTTTCTTCTGGCTTCTTCTGAGAAGATGAACTTCTGTTTGCTGCTTAAACTGTGACTAGCCCCACCTCCAGTTATCACGTAGCTGAGGTCAGAGGCCAGACAATTAACACCCTTCACCAACTACAGGACAGTCAGACAAGCCAAGATAAAATTTGCAGCAATTAAATACAGCACAGAATTACACCACCACTATTTTTTAAATTTTCAACAGCCCAAAAACAATTATAAGTAAAGACAACACAGAAAGAAAGTATAGTGTCACTACAAGCCTACAATCTAAGTTTAAAGAAAATACTCAGTTACCAGTTACTCTGAAGCACTGAATTGAATATGTTTCTTTCCTCACCTTCTGGCTTCTTCTGAGAAGATGAACTTCTGTTTGCTGCTTTAACTGTGACTAAGCCCCACCTCCAGTTATCACGTAGCTGAGCTCAGAGGCCAGACAATTAACACCCTTCACCCAGCTTCAGGACAGTCAGACAAGCCAAGATAAAATTTGCAGCAATTAAAGACAGCACAGAATTACACCACCACTACTTTTTAAAATTTCAACAGCCCAAAAACAATTATAAGTAAAGACAACACAGAAAGAAAGTATAGTGTCTTGACAAGCCTACAATCTAAGTTTAAAAGAAAAATACCAGTTACCAGTTACTCTGAAGCACTGAATTGAATATGTTTCTTTCCTTCACCTTCTGGCTTCTTCTGAGAAGATGAACTTCTGTTTGCTGCTTTAACTGTGACTAAGCCCCACCTCCAATTATCACGTAGCTGATTTCAGAGGCCAGACAATTAACACCCTTCACACAGCTACAGAACAGTCAGACAAGCCAAAATAAAATTTGCAGTAATTAAAAACAGCACAGAATTACACCACCACTATTTTTTAAATTTTCAACAACCCAAAAACAATTATAAGTAAAGACAACACAGAAAGAAAGTATAGTGTCACTACAAGCCTACAATCTAAGTTTAAAAGAAAAATACCAGTTACCAGTTACTCTGTAGCACTGAATTAAATATGTTTCTTTCCTTCAGCTTCTGGCTTCTTCTGAGAAGATGAACTTCTGTTTGCTGCTTTAACTGTGACTAAGCCCCACCTCCAGTTATCACGTAGCTGAGGTCAGAGGCCAGACAATTAACACCCTTCACCCAGCTACAGGACAGTCAGACAAGCCAAGATAAAATTTGCAGCAATTAAAGACAGCACTGAATTACACCACCACTATTTTTTAATTTTTCAACATCCCAAAAACAGTTATAAGTAAAGACAACACAGAAAGATAGTATAGTGTCACTACAAGCCTACAATCTAAGTTTAAAAGAAAAATACCAGTTACCAGTTACTCTGAAGCACTGAATTGAATATGTTTCTTTCTTTCACCTTCTGGCTTCTTCTGAGAAGATGAACTTCTGTTTGCTTTAACTGTGACTAAGCCCACCTCCAGTTATCACGCTAGCTGAGGTCAGAGGCCAGACAATTAACACCTTCACCCAGCTACAGGACAGTCAGACAAGCCAAGATAAAATTTGCAGCAATTAAAGACAGCACAGAATTACACCACCACTATTTTTAAATTTTCAACAGCCCAAAAACAATTATAAGTAAAGACAACACAGAAAGAAAGTATAGTGTCACTACAAGCCTACAATCTAAGTTTAAAAGAAAAATACCAGTTACCAGTTACTCTGAAGCACTGAATTGAATATGTTTCTTTCCTTCACTTTCTGGCTTCTTCTGAGAAGATGAACTTCTGTTTGCTGCTTTAACTGTGTCTAAGCACCACCTCCAGTTATCACGTAGCTGAGGTCAGAGGCCAGACAATTAACACCCTTCACCCAGCTACAGGACAGTCAGACAAGCCAAGATAAAATTTGCAGCAATTAAAGACAGCACAGAATTACACCACCACTATTTTTTAAATTTTCAACACCCCAAAAACAATTATAAGTAAAGACAACACAGAAAGAAAGTATAGTGTCACAACAAGCCTACAATCTAAGTTTAAAAGAAAAATACCAGTTACCAGTTACTCTGAAGCACTGAATTGAATATGTTTCTTTCCTTCACCTTCTGGCTTCTTCTGAGAAGATGAACTTCTGTTTGCTGCTTTAACTGTGACTAAGCCCCACCTCCAGTTATCACGTAGCTGAGGTCAGAGGCCAGACAATTAACACCCTTCACCCAGCTACAGGACAGTCAGACAAGCCAAGATAAAATTTGCAGCAATTAAAGACAGCACAGAATTACACCACCACTATTTTTTAAATTTTCAACAGCCCAAAACAAATTATAAGTAAAGACAACACGCAAAGAAAGTATGGTGTCACGACAAGCCTACAATCTAAGTTTAAAAGAAAAATACCAGTTACCAGTTTCTCTGAAGCACTGAATTGAATATGCTTCTTTCCTTCACCTTCTGGCTTCTTCTGAGAAGATGAACTTCTGTTTGCTGCTTTAACTGTGACTAAGCCCCACCTCCAGTTATCACGTGGCTGAGGTCAGAGGCCAGACAATTAACACCCTTCACCCAGCTACAGGACAGTCAGACAAGCAAAGATAAAATTTGCAGCAATTAAAGACAGCACAGAATTACACCACCACTATTTTTTAAATTTTCAACAGCCCAAAAACAATTATAAGTAAAGACAACACAGAAAGAAAGTATAGTGTCACTGCAAGCCTACAATCTAAGTTTATAAGAAAAATATCAGCTACCAGTTACTCTGAAGCACTGAATTGAATATGTTTCTTTCCTTCACCTTCTGGCTTCTTCTGAGAAGATGAACTTCTGTTTGCTGCTTTAACTGTGACTAAGCCCCACCTCCAATTATCACGTAGCTGAGGTCAGAGGCCAGACAATTAACACCCTTCACCCAGCTGCAGAACAGTCAGACAAGCCAAAATAAAATTTGCAGCAATTAAAGACAGCACAGAATTACACCACCACTATTTTTTAAATTTTCAACAGCCCAAAAACAATTATAAGTAAAGACAACACAGAAAGAAAGTATAGTGTCACTACAAGCCTACAATCTAAGTTTAAAAGAAAAATACCAGTTACCAGTTACTCTGAAGGACTGAATTGAATATGTTTCTTTCCTTCACCTTCTGGCTTCTTCTGAGAAGATGAACTTCTGTTTGCTGCTTTAACTGTGACTAAGCCCCACCTCCAGTTATCACGTAGCTGAGGTCAGAGGCCAGACAATTAACACCCTTCACCCAGCTACAGGACAGTCAGACAAGCCAAGATAAAATTTTCAGCAATTAAAGACAGCACTGAATTACACCACCACTATTTTTTAATTTTTCAACAGCCCAAAAACAGTTATAAGTAAAGACAACACAGAAAGAAAGTATAGTGTCACTACAAGCCTACAATCTAAGTTTAAAAGAAAAATACCAGTTACCAGTTACTCTGAAGCACTGAATTGAATATGTTTCTTTCTTTCACCTTCTGGCTTCTTCTGAGAAGATGAACTTCTGTTTGCTGCTTATACTGTGACTAAGCCCCACCTCCAGTTATCACGTAGCTGAGGTCAGAGGCCAGACAATTAACACCCTTCACCCAGTTACAGGACCGTCAGACAAGATAAGATAAAATTTGCAGCAATTAAAGACAGCACAGAATTACACCACCACTATTTTTTAAATTTTCAACAGCCCAAAAACAATTATAAGTAAAGACAACACAGAAAGAAAGTATAGTGTCACTACAAGCCTACAATCTAAGTTTAAAAGAAAAATACCAGTTACCAGTTACTCTGAAGCACTGAATTGAATATGTTTCTTTCCTTCACCTTCTGGCTTCTTCTGAGAAGATGAACTTCTGTTTGCTGCTTTAACTGTGTCTAAGCACCACCTCCAGTTATCAGGTAGCTGAGGTCAGAGGCCAGACAATTAACACCCTTCACCCAGCTACAGGACAGTCAGACAAGCCAAGATAAAATTTGCAGCAATTAAAGACAGCACAGAATTACACCACCACTATTTTTTAAATTTTCAACAGCCCAAAAACAATTATAAGTAAAGACAACACAGAAAGAAAGTATAGTGTCACTACAAGCCTACAATCTAAGTTTAAAAGAAAAATACCAGTTACCAGTTACTCTGAAGCACTGAATTGAATATGTTTCTTTCCTTCACCTTCTGGCTTCTTCTGAGAAGATGAACTTCTGTTTGCTGCTTTAACTGTGTCTAAGCCCCACCTCCAGTTATCACGTAGCTGTGGTCAGAGGCCAGACAATTAACACCCTTCACCAGCTACAGGACAGTCAGACAAGCCAAGATAAAATTTGCAGCAATTAAAGACAGCACAGAATTACACCACCACTATTTTTTAATTTTCAACAGCCCAAAAGCAATTATAAGTAAAGACAACACAGAAAGAAAGTATAGTGTCACAACAAGCCTTCAATCTAAGTTTAAAAGAAAAATACCAGTTACCAGTTTCTCTGAAGCACTGAATTGAATATGCTTCTTTCCTTCACCTTCTGGCTTCTTCTGAGAAGATGAACTTCTGTTTGCTGCTTTAACTGTGACTAAGCCAATTATCACGTAGCTGAGGTCAGAGGCCAGACAATTAACACCCTTCACCCAGCTACAGGACAGTCAAACAAGCCAAGATAAAATTTGCAGCAATTAAAGACAGCACAGAATTACACCACCACTATTTTTTAAATTTTCAACAGCCCAAAAACAATTATAAGTAAAGACAACACAGAAAGAAAGTATAGTGTCTCTACAAGCCTACAATCTAAGTTTAAAAGAAAAATACCAGTTAACAGTTACTCTGAAGCACTGAATTGAATATGCTTCTTTCCTTCACCTTCTGGCTTCTTCTGAGAAGATGAACTTCTGTTTGCTGCTTTAACTGTGACTAAGCCCCACCTCCAATTATCACGTAGCTGAGGTCAGAGGCCAGACAATTAACACCCTTCACCCAGCTACAGGACAGTCAGACAAGCCAAGATAAAATTTGCAGCAATTAAAGACAGCACAGAATTACACCACCACTATTTTTTAAATTTTCAAAAGCCCAAAAACAATTATAAGTAAAGACAACACAGAAAGAAAGTATAGTGTCACTGCAAGCCTACAATCTAAGTTTAAAAGAAAAATACCAGCTACCAGTTACTCTGAAGCTCTGAATTGAATATGTTTCTTTCCTTCACCTTCTGGCTTCTTCTGAGAAGATGAACTTCTGTTTGCTGCTTTAACTGTGACTAAGCCCCACCTCCAATTATCACGTAGCTGAGGTCAGAGGCCAGACAATTAACACCCTTCACCCAGCTACAGAACAGTCAGACAAGCCAAAATAAAATTTGCAGCAATTAAAAACAGCACAGAATTACACCACCACTATTTTTTAAATTTTCAACAGCCCAAAAACAATTATAAGTAAAGACAACACAGAAAGAAAGTATAGTGTCACTACAAGCCTACAATCTAAGTTTATAAGAAAAATACCAGCTACCAGTTACTCTGAAGCACTGAATTGAATATGTTTCTTTCCTTCACCTTCTGGCTTCTTCTGAGAAGATGAACTTCTGTTTGCTGCTTTAACTGTGACTAAGCCCCACCTCCAGTTATCACGTAGCTGAGGTCAGAGGCCAGACAATTAACACCCTTCACCCAGCTACAGGACAGTCAGACAAGCCAAAATAAAATTTGCAGCAATTAAAGACAGCACAGAATTACACCACCACTATTTTTAAATTTTCAACAGCCCAAAAACAATTATAAGTAAAGACAACACAGAAAGAAAGTATAGTGTCACTACAAGCCTACAATCTAATTTTAAAAGAAAATACCAGTTACCAGTTACTCTGAAGCACTGAATTGAATATGTTTCTTTCTTTCACCTTCTGGCTTCTTCTGAGAAGATGAACTTCTGTTTGCTGCTTTAACTGTGACTAAGCCCCACCTCCAGTTATCACGTAGCTGAGGTCAGAGGCCAGACAATTAACACCCTTCACCCAGTTACAGGACAGTCAGACAAGCCAAGATAAAATTTGCAGCAATTAAAGACAGCACAGAATTACACCACCACTATTTTTTAAATTTTCAACAGCCCAAAAACAATTATAAGTAAAGACAACACAGAAAGAAAGTATAGTGTCACTACAAGCCTACAATCTAAGTTTAAAAGAAAAATACCAGTTACCAGTTACTCTGAAGCACTGAATTGAATATGTTTCTTTCCTTCACCTTCTGGCTTCTTCTGAGAAGATGAACTTCTGTTTGCTGCTTTAACTGTGTCTAAGCCCCACCTCCAGTTATCACGTAGCTGAGGTCAGAGGCCAGACAATTAACACCCTTCACCCAGTTACAGGACAGTCAGACAAGCCAAGATAAAATTTGCAGCAATTAAAGACAGCACAGAATTACACCACCACTATTTTTTAAATTTTCAACAGCCCAAAAACAATTATAAGTAAAGACAACACAGAAAGAAAGTATAGTGTCACAACAAGCCTACAATCTAAGTTTAAAAGAAAAATACCAGTTACCAGTTACTCTGAAGCCCTGAATTGAATATGTTTCTTTCCTTCACCTTATGGCTTCTTCTGAGAAGATGAACTTCTGTTTGCTGCTTTAACTGTGACTAAGCCCCACCTCCAGTTATCACGTAGCTGTGGTCAGAGGCCAGACAATTAACACCCTTCACCCAGCTACAGGACAGTCAGACAAGCCAAGATAAAATTTGCAGCAATTAAAGACAGCACAGAATTACACCACCACTATTTTTTAAATTTTCAACAGCCCAAAAGCAATTATAAGTAAAGACAACACGGAAAGAAAGTATAGTGTCACGACAAGCCTACAATCTAAGTTTAAAAGAAAAATACCAGTTACCAGTTTCTCTGAAGCACTGAATTGAATATGCTTCTTTCCTTCACCTTCTGGCTTCTTCTGAGAAGATGAACTTCTGTTTGCTGCTTTAACTGTGACTAAGCCAATTATCACGTAGCTGAGGTCAGAGGCCAGACAATTAACACCCTTCACCCAGCTACAGGACAGTCAAACAAGCCAAGATAAAATTTGCAGCAATTAAAGACAGCACAGAATTACACCACCACTATTTTTTAAATTTTCAACAGCCCAAAAACAATTATAAGTAAAGACAACACAGAAAGAAAGTATAGTGTCTCTACAAGCCTACAATCTAAGTTTAAAAGAAAAATACCTGTTAACAGTTACTCTGAAGCACTGAATTGAATATGTTTCTTTCCTTCACCTTCTGGCTTCTGCTGAGAAGATGAACTTCTGTTTGCTGCTTTAACTGTGACTAAGCACCACCTCCAGTTATCACGTAGCTGAGGTCAGAGGCCAGACAATTAACACCCTTCACCCAGCTACAGGACAGTCAGAAAAGCCAAAATAAAATTTGCAGCAATTAAATGACAGCACAGAATTACACCACCACTATTTTTTAAATTTTCAACAGCCCAAAAACAATTATAAGTAAAGACAACACAGAAAGAAAGTATAGTGTCACTACAAGCCTACAATCTAAGTTTAAAAGAAAAATATCAGTTACCAGTTACTCTGAAGCACTGAATTGATTATGTTTCTTTCCTTCACCTTCTGGCTTCTTCTGAGAAGATGAACTTCTGTTTGCTGCTTTAACTGTGACTAAGCCCCACCTCCATTTATCACGTAGCTGAGGTCAGAGGCCAGACAATTAACACCCTTCACCCAGCTACAGGACAGTCAGACAAGCCAAGATAAAATTTGCAGCAATTAAAGACAGCACAGAATTACACCACCACTATTTTTTAAATTTTCAACAGCCCAAAAACAATTATAAGTAAAGACAACACAGAAAGAAAGTATAGTGTCACGACAAGCCTACAATCTAAGTTTAAAAGAAAAATACCAGTTACCAGTTACTCTGAAGCACTGAATTGAATATGTTTCTTTCCTTCACCTTCTGGCTTCTTCTGAGAAGATGAACTTCTGTTTGCTGCTTTAACTGTGACTAAGCCCCACCTCCAGTTATCACGTAGCTGAGGTCAGAGGCCAGACAATTAACACCCTTCACCCAGCTACAGGACAGTCAGACAAGCCAAGATAAAATTTGCAGCAATTAAAGACAGCACAGAATTACACCACCACTATTTTTTAAATTTTCTACAGCCCAAAAACAATTATAAGTAAAGACAACACAGAAAGAAAGTATAGTGTCACTACAAGCCTACAGTCTAAGTTTAAAAGAAAAATACCAGTTACCAGTTACTCTGAAGGACTGAATTGAATATGTTTCTTTCCTTCACCTTCTGGCTTCTTCTGAGAAGATGAACTTCTGTTTGCTGCTTTAACTGTGACTAAGCCCCACCTCCAATTATCACGTAGCTGAGGTCAGAGGCCAGACAATTAACACCCTTCACCCAGCTACAGGACAGTCAGACAAGCCAAGATAAAATTTGCAGCAATTAAAGACAGCACAGAATTACACCACCACTATTTTTTAAATTTTCAACAGCCCAAAAACAATTATAAGTAAAGACAACACAGAAAGAAAGTATAGTGTCACTACAAGCCTACAATCTAAGTTTAAAAGAAAAATACCAGTTACCAGTTACTCTGAAGCACTGAATTGAATATGTTTCTTTCCTTCACCTTCTGGCTTCTGCTGAGAAGATGAACTTCTGTTTGCTGCTTTAACTGTGACTAAGCCCCACCTCCAGTTATCACGTAGCTGAGGTCAGAGGCCAGACAATTAACACCCTTCACCCAGCTACAGGACAGTCAGACAAGCCAAGATAAAATTTGCAGCAATTAAAGACAGCACAGAATTACACCACCACTATTTTTTAAATTTTCAACAGCCCAAAAACAATTATAAGTAAAGACAACACAGAAAGAAAGTATAGTGTCACGACAAGCCTACAATCTAAGTTTAAAAGAAAAATACCAGTTACCAGTTACTCTGAAGCACTGAATTGAATATGTTTCTTTCCTTCACCTTCTGGCTTCTTCTGAGAAGATGAACTTCTGTTTGCTGCTTTAACTGTGACTAAGCCCCACCTCCAGTTATCACGTAGCTGAGGTCAGAGGCCAGACAATTAACACCCTTCACCCAGCTACAGGACAGTCAGACAAGCCAAGATAAAATTTGCAGCAATTAAAGACAGCACAGAATTACACCACCACTATTTTTTAAATTTTCAACAGCCCAAAAACAATTATAAGTAAAGACAACACAGAAAGAAAGTATAGTGTCACTACAAACCTACAATCTAAGTTTAAAAGAAAAATACCAGTTACCAGTTACTCTGAAGCACTGAATTGAATATGTTTCTTTCCTTCACCTTCTGGCTTCTTCCCTGACCTGTACCGCCCCAAACACCTTGACTTGAAAACACATATTAATGAGTACAGTGTCAAGCCAAGATACTACAAAACGGGGTTTCATGCAACTTACAACCCAAAAACTTAAAGTTTTGTAATTCATGAATCATCATGATTGTGAAGACAAAGAATGTGATTTGTATCATGAGTGACTCGTGATGATCGCCCTGACTTAAAAACGTACATTAATGAGCACAATGTTCATGCCGAGATATGCATCACAAGGTACTCTGAAAGGAAGTCAAATAAACAACTGTGACTTAAGTTACAGATGCAGATTAGGCCCTAAAGAGATACAAAGGCACAGACAGATTAAGACTGCACTGCACACTCAAGAGATGCAGATGCAGAGGCACAACAACACCTTAACCAGTGCTCAAAAGTCATAAATACAAATCTGGAAAGAATACCTTTTGCCAGTTGGTGGGGGGGGAGGAGGGGTAGTGAACTGCAGTAACAGTCCACTACCAAAATACCACAAAGCAGTACAAAATAAAGCAGGTGTTGTGGATAGCAGGTTCACACTGCTACAATTACTTTGTGGCACAATAAAAGGTGTCTGATTTGATGGCACATTCAAACACACACTATAAGTAATGCGTAGCAAACTGAAAACTTCAGTACTATAACCAAATCTTTTAAACAGACTGAAATTATGCACTGGTCCACCACAACAATCAGCAAAAAAATTTCAAGAATTACTGAAAATATTACTGTGTGTACACTAACACAGTTATACAAGAAAAGTATAACCAAAACAGAAAGGCTACCTTTTTTTTCTCCCAGTTAATCTACCTCCATCACAGATACGCCCCTCTCTGAAGTACACTTCAAGTCTGTAAGTACACAGACAATGTTCTAAATTAGCATTCAAAATCCATACACAAACAATAAACACTTAATGATATGAGCACAGGAGGGTTTTCTGCAATCGATGTACTAAATTTTGAGAAAACAAAAGGCTCATAAATGCTTTTTTAATAGCTTTTAGAGGGTTTCAGTCGCAGAGCTCTGACAGCAAACTGTCTCCAGCTACCACTACACACACACTACACAGAACTGAGGCTGTGCAGAACAATCTAGAGCCCATGTGACTTGCAGTCTCATGAATCACTGCAAAATCTGCCTTGGAACTCACAGACAAGGTGAAGAGATTGCGAAGTACATTGATTTCTATATACTTCGCCTTAAAACTGGTGCAGAAGTGGTTGGGGAAAGGTGGATTAATGCAAAGTAATTGTTTTCAATGGACTGCAATTCTTCATTTGACACGAAGTACTCTGCTTAGTTGTGGAATACTTCGTGATTCTTATGCCATTTGTGAATTGCTTCACGGAGTGAATTTTGGCCACTTCGCCCACCTCTAGTCTAAACCTATGAGCCCTTACCACTGTGGTCTCATTCCTGTTAAAGAGACCCCCACTGTCGACCTCGTTTATTCCTCTCAGGAACTTGACAGTTATGATCATATCCCCCACTCCCTCCTATCTACCAGTGTGTACGTGATTCCATCTGGCAGCATTTCCTCATTTGATCTGCCGTGCCACCACTGAATAATCTTTATGACCCTGTGTTGCACATCCCCTAGCCTGTCCCTGTCCTTCCTCAGATAAAAAACTTCAGAACTGGGTGGAGTGCTCCAAGTGTGGCCTAACAAGGGAGTTGTATAGGAGCAATACCACCTCCTTCCTTTGGCTGTTGGACCCCCACCTTAGAAAAAAACCTTGTTTTGTTGTACAATTTCTTGCACTGAATGGAGATTTTAAGGAGCTGCTGCCAAGATCGCTATTATTCAAGGTTTACAGTTACACAGTAGACAAAGAACCTCTTTGTGCAAGCACTGAGACTACTGTTTGAAGTTCCTGTGCTTTAAATAAAAGTTTTTACCTTGATTCAGTGTTATTTTTTCTTGTTGACCGTCCACCATAGCTGTACTGCCTTCTTGTGCACATTCCTATCAGTGCCACGAGTTCTGGATGCTCACATAGCATGATGACATGAGCTGAGGAAAGCCTGGTGTTGTCCGATGCTGTGTGCAGGTGTTACAGTTCTTCATTTTGGTGGCAATTAGAAATCTCCTCATGGTGCTTCCAAATTAAATAAATGACACATTGCAAATGAAGCCTTTCCAGTTTCTTGCTTTTGTATTAGTGGGAATAAAGAATGGGGCTACTAAGCAGCATTTTGTGTGTGTGCTAATTTATGAATTTCTTGTTCAGCCCTGTTGACACACTCAGCAAGCCACAAGAAACATAAACTGTTCAGGTTTGCCTGATAAGGAAAGTTGTACAGCAGCATCTTATTTTAGTTTTTTAAATAAGGTGGCTTCATAAGATCTTTGTTTATAACTGTTTTTTAAGTATTTAGACAATATTCAATAATCTAGTATTTCTTTCACACACCTGTAACTGAGGGCACAGGTCCTGAATAGATTTTTACTTGCAGATACATAATTAATTGTATTTTGATTATGAATAATCGCTGCATAGCCTAGGGGTGGAGTAGCAAGTAAGCCTACATAAATTTTGTTCTGCAACAGTAATGAGAAGATGTTGTGATGTAGCGGTGTGCTGTTTGCAGGTTAGACTGGAAAGGTGCATCTGACAGCAGCCCACTCTGTAGTGAGCATTTCGCGTAGGACTCTTTTGAAACTGAATACATTTTGATGAAGCAGTTTGGAATTCAGTGCAATTGTGTTTGCCCTCGACTGAATGCAGATGCAGTTCCCACTATTTTAAAAAAGCTGTTGTACCCAACAGTATTGGTGCATTCTCAAAACAACCACAAGTATCTGGTGCTGCTGAGAAGCGTGAACGTTGAGAGGTAATGACACATGTGCTGTTTAAGTGTTTGTGCAATATTATACATGTCTCTTGATTCAATGTGTCCCAGTGCTTAAATATTACATTGAATTATGAAGTTGTGGCCAATGGAAGCATGGTAATCTGCTATGCTATATCACAAAAATACAAAATCACACATGCCCACACAATGCAAAGCATCATGGGCTGCATATGCAAATCACCACAGAATGTTATGCTGGTTCAACTTTAAGCAGAATTGCATGGTGCTGAAAGGCCTCTCACACAGTTTGCAAAGGGTGCTAACAGATGACATAGACATGTGTTTCATCCTACCAGGACTCATCAATATGCCTCGTCTGTTTGACACTCCCGTGGAATGAACCAGCTATCCTAAGATGGTCTGTCTGGGTTATGTTGTGGTGAACCCATTAAAATAAAAAACTATTTAAAAGGCAAAGAAACTCTGTGCACAAACACTGAGGCAAGGGTTACCCCAAAGGGCATTTGGTTGGGAAGCCAAGTTTCAAGAAAATACAAAATCACACATGCCCCCACAATGCAAAGCATCATGGGCTGCATAAGTAAATCACCACAGAATGTTATGCTGGTTCAACTTTAAGCAGAATTGCATGGTGCCGAAAGGCCTCTCACACAGTTTGCAACAGGTGCTAACAGATGACATAGACACGTGTTTCGTCCTACCAGGACTCATCAGTATGTCCCGTTTGTTATATCACCTTGTTTTGAGACTGACTTGGTTTGTGCAGGCATATTGAGGAAATTATGGTACTTATGACATCTGTTCCCAGACCAGCAAGTGATATTTCACCTCGCCAGGACCATTGAGTGGGTGGAGAGCAAGGAACAATTCCATGGCCCATGTCCCTAGATGAGCCCAGCATACTATATTTAGTGAAGTGACTGTGAGATAGTAAGGACCCCATATCAAGATCTTTCAGTGGGTGTCTGAATTCCTCTAAAGGCTCATTTACATATGTGGTGCTGTACCTACTATTGATATGGATGAAAGAATGCCTCACTCCCATATGTATTAAGTATCAGTGTTCATTGCCAACGCTATAGTACAGTGGAGGGTGAAATGATGTCAGAATGAAACACATGATGGCTAAACACATGTCTTTTTTATAATATAGCAGTTCTTGGACACTTGTTGATCGTACCACACAGGCTAAACATAGCCTGGCATTGTACCCTGTGATCAGTGTTGGTGGAGCTGGTGGTATGGTGCATTGGCCTTCCCTATTACACCCATCATGGTGGTATTCAGCTCCAGGAAACAACATTTTAGTGACTAACATTATGGGGCAAAGAAAGAACAAAAGAGGGTTAGTGAGGCTTAATAATAGGGAGGGGTGGGTGGGCAGAGAGTCACAGTGAAAAAGACTGGATACTGAATGAATACTTCTGCTCAATATTTACGAAAAAGAGGTAGGTGAGGTAAAATTATGGAGACTCTTGATAGATAGCTTATACTTAACATGCCTGAGACCACCACTCAACCATCAGGTGATATTAGCTGAATTTGAACCTTCAACTTAGACACCAAAGACTCAGTAACAGAGGTACTGGTGAGACTGGATAGAACACACAAGATCCAGGTAATGCCTAGGTCACCAGGTTTGTAGCTGGCCTGGAAAAGAGAGAGGGCACAGGTTGCCAGGCATGTGTTAAAGGTGAGACGCTTGCTCCCACGAAAGCACACATCACACTGCATGTGACACTGTGAAGGGGCTTGGCATCCGGTGAAAGAAGGAGGGTGCCAGCCACCAGTCATGAGGGAAAGTAAGGCTCTTGACTCCCAGTGAGGGATGGCAATTGCCAACAGACACGTAACATAGGTAATGCACTCAGCTTCCAGGGAGGTAGGGAAGGCAGTGGACACTAGGCATGTGGCATAGTGAAGTTATTTTGATCCCCTTAGTGGAGGGCACAGGCTGCCATGCACATGGTTGAGGTATGGCATTTCAGCTCACAAAGAGAATTGGAGAGAAAAAAACAGAATGCTATGCACGTGGTGAGGGTAATGTACTCAGCTGTACAGAGAATGATGGCATGGGCTGCCAGGCATGCATTGAACATCAGGCATTCGACTCCCATAGATGGAGTGTTAACACAGGCTCTTATGCACGTGTTGATAGTAAGGCACTTGGCTCCCAGGGAGGGAGGAAGGGGAGAACACAGGCCTGTGGTGAAGGTAATACGCTCTGTACCCAGAGAGGGAATGCACAGTCTGCCAGGCTCACGATGAAGGTAAGGTCACCAGGCACACTGTGACTATAAGGCAGTCAGCACCTAGGGAGGGATGGCACGGGCCAATAGGTACATGGTGAAGGGACCCAAGGGTTCCATGATTATTTAAAGAGACAGCATTATTTATTTTTTTTAGCACACAATATATATGATAAAAATACCTGAAATGCATATAACTGTTCTTGACTGTATACTTAATAGAGAATGCTGGATGGGCAGCTAAGCAAAACCAGTGTGTTCTACCACAGAGTGATTCTGATTCCCTCTGACCTTGACAGTGAAACTCAAGAGGTCCATGGGACTCAGAACCTTGAGGTGACAGAACATACTGGTTATGCATAAAGTTGCTCATTATGTATTTTTATAGTGTATAGTATTTTCTGAAATGTGTGCATTGTGTTTTTTTCTCTTCCATAATGAAACTGGCTTGTACATTCTTTAGAGAGTCTAGAATGCTGTTCTACCACAGAAGGGTACAACCATATTCCATGGCCTTTGAACTGTGGTATTTTAAAAAAGGATGGATTTCTATAAAGAACAGTGCTGTGCTATACACTATAAACTGATACAGACAATGGAACCTACACATGGTCATACTTAAAATCACCATAATCAGCATATTTTCTTCATATATGGTTATGAAAGCATGTCTTTGTCATTGTGAGTGTTTTGTGTCATACCAGTATTATCCATGTTTGCTTTTTACTTCCTAACTTTATATGTCTCTTCTACTGTGTTGTGCTACACCAACAACACATCTTCATTACTGGTTACATGAATTCATATGTACATGTACTAACAATACATGCGTGTCTCCTACTCATTTAAATCTGTTGCATATTATTTCATGAATGTTTTCAAGATATCTCATGTTCCTGGACAGAGCATGTGATCTTTCTGTACCTGCTACTCAACAGTACACTATATATGACAGAATGTAGCTGTGTTTGATGTCACCAAATACAGACACTTAACGCTCGCAGATTGCTTCTTCTAGCAAGTGGTGAGTAACACAACGTCCGATGTTGTTATGTACCAGTATGCATTTAATAAATATATGCTCAGTCATAGTTTGACTATAAACTCCTATACTAAGGTTCATACTAAAATCAAGGAGCATAAGGAAGGCTTTAGGCCCATATGCCACTTCACAAATGTGGGAGCAGGGCAGAAGCAGGAAACTACAGACCTGTTAGTTTAACCTCACTGATTTGTAAAATGATGGAATCACTTCTGAAGGAAAGAATTGTTGAGTACCTAGAGGCCAGAGGGGCACAGGACCTAAGGCAGCATGGATTCACAGCAGGAAGATCATGTCAGATAAATCAAATATATTTCTTGGACTGGGTGACCAAAGTAATAGATCAGGGAGGGGCTGTGGACATGGCCTACCTAGACTTTAGCAAGGCATTTGACATAGTCCCACACTAAAGATTAACATACAAGTTGACCAGCTTGGGAGTGGGTCTCAAGATGGTAGCCTGGGTAAAGAATTGGCTGGAGAAGAGGACACAGAGGGTAACAGTAAATGGAGTCCACTCTGAAGGAAGGGGGGTTACTAGTGGGGTTCCACAGGGTTCGGTACTAGGACTGGTCCTTTTTAATATCTTTATAAGTGACATTGCAGAGGGACTGGAAGGAAAAGTATGTCTCTTTGCAGACGACACAAAGATCTACAACAGAGTTGATACACACGGTGGAGTGGAAAGGATGAGAAGGGACTTGGCAAGGTTGGAGGAATGGTCAAATACAGCTATATGGCAGCTTAGATTAAATGCTAAGAAGTACAAAGTAATGCACCTGGGAAATAAACACCCAGGGGAAGAGTACACAATGGGGGGGGGTGAGGTGCTAACAACAACAAAAATGGAAAAGGACCTGGGGGTAGTCATATCAGATGACCTAAAGGTGGGCAAGCAATGTGAGAGGGCAGTAAGGAGGGCTGGGGGATACTGGGATGCACAGGGAGAGGCATCACCAATAGAAAACAGGAAGTTGTTATTCATCTGTACAAACAGCTGGTGAGACGCCATCTAGAGTACTGTGTGCAGTTCTGGAGACCCAATCTCTGCAAAGACATAGACAGGATGGAGGCAGTCCAGAGCAGAGCAACTAAAATGGTTCAGTGTCTGCACCAGAAGATATATGAAGAGAAACTTAAGGAGCCTAATTTGTATAGCCTCAAGGAGAGGAGGGAGAGGGAGGACACATAATAGAAACGTTCCAGTACCTCAAGGGAATCAACAAGGTCCAAGAGGGTAGCATCTTTCAGAAAAAGAGGTGTGGAAGAACAAGGGGGCACAATTTGAAGATAGAGGGGTGATGGCTCAGAGGTAATGTGAGGAAGTGGATGCATGGAACAGCCTTCCTGAGGAGGTTGTGGATTCAAAAACAGTGGTGGAATTCAGGAATGCATGAGACAGTCATAAGGCAATTCTAGGGAGTGGAGGTAGGAACAAGTAGGCTGTTAGTTAATTAGGACCTGCAGCTTATCCATTAGGTTGGGAAATGGGCAGTCTGGGTGGGCCAAAAGTGGTCCTTATCTGCCATCAAATTCTACGTTTCTATGCACTCCTTTGGCTACATATAATGGCCACTATGCCGTAATGGGCAGAGTGGCTATGCCCCACATAACTTGGGCACATAGCCACCCTGCACCCATTGAGCCCCCATGCAGGATGCACCATGGGGGGTACACAGCACCTACATGCCTGGTCCCCTGGCTGTGTGAAAAGCAATGCACCAGGGGTGTGCGAGCAGTGGGATTTCGCTAGACGCAATGCACTAAGGTGCATAGTGGTGGCCATGGGGGTGTGGAGGAGGGCATAGGGTACACCAGAGGGTACTGCCATAAGCCCCCTGTGCATCCCACACAACCATCAGAACTCTGCTAGGACAGGACGGATAGCTCACCCACCATGACCACTGCCCCCTCACACATTGGTGTGTGCCCTCTACCAGACACCCCCCCTCTCCACACACCCACACACACACACATGCACAGGGGCACTGGCCCATGGATGCTGCCTATCCCCCCATATGGCACTGCCAGCTAACTCCTGCCACTGGTCCCTCTCAGCATGTGGTGGGGTTCAGTGCCCCCCAACTCACCGCCAACAGACCCCCCACTTGGTACCAGCTACCTGCTATGGAGCCACACCATGGGAGGGGTGGTGGCTTGGCCCCCATCTCACAACCACAGTTGCTGGCCACAGGTCTTCTATTGGGCAATCTGTCAAAATGAGCCCCACCATGTAGTGGATCCACTGAGCAGCCTGGTCCTGGCATTTGATTAGATGCCCAGCCAGAACCTCAACTTTGGCCTGACCGCACTGCACAGTACTGTGTGCCGGGGGGGCAGTGGCAAGAACAGGTGGATGGCAGTGGTGAATGCAGCCAGTGTGCACCTGTCTGCATGTGCGGAGCTCCGCGGATGGGATGTGTGCCTCAGGTGCATACTTCCCGCCCCTATGTGCATAGATGTCAATATGTTTAAATATTTCTATGTAAGAAATAGTGGTCAAGCTTATTTTTAAACTGATTTTTGTCTTTGTTAGATACAACTTCCTTGGAAAGGTTATTCTATGGTTTGAGCACTCTTTGAGTAAAAAAAGACCCCCTTTTTTCTGTATTTTATTTGGTGTGTGTTAATTGCATTTTATGCCCCCTTGTACCCTTACTATACATTTTAAAGCTTAAATTCAGTACTGTGAGTAATGCAGGATCTGCAATAAGTTACTGTATAAACAGTAACATATCTCCCCAGATCCTACTCATGTGAAGAGACATACAATTCAGGACAGATATCTACAGTCATAGATTAATTTGGTTGTCAGTCTCCGAACTTTTTCAATAATGCCCCTTTTGGCTCCCTTTATTGGTCCCCATAATGGACTACCATAGTCTAAAAGTGGTCTAATATATGCTCTATACAGAGGCATAATGATATTGGCCTCCCTACTTGTAAAATTTCTTCTGATGGTCTATAGGACTCATTTTGCCTTTACTGCTTGAGCTTGACAATGTTTTTCTTAAGTCAGCTTATTAGATATGATAATCCCTATGTCTTTTTCCTCGGTTGCCTTTTTCAGAGAGGTGGTATTCATGTAAAAAGTTGCTTCTGTATTATTTATTCCCATGTGCATCATGCTGCACTTGTCTTAATCAAATTACAAACCTGATGCTTCTGCCCAATTGACCATTTTGTTCAGTGCAGCTTGGAGTTTTCCTTGAACAGTATTAGTAGAGAGAACACAAGCAAGTTTAATGTTATTGGCATATTTGCTGACCCAGACATCACTGTTTTGATATAAATAGTTGAAATAAGAGTGGACCCAATACTGCTCCCTGTGGTACACCACTTGTCACCTGGACTTCAGCAGAGTAATAACCATTTATACTAACCAGTTATGTTCTATCTTCTAGCCAACTTAAATCTCACCCTATTATCCTATGGTCAACTTTCAGGTCTAACAGTGTTATACCTATCTCAATATGAGGAACTTTATCAAAAGCCTTTGACAGGTCCAAAACAATGCAGTCCACTGGGTATTCCTGGCCCAAAGCATGTGAAATATTCTCATAAAAGCGTAACTGATTAGTAACATATGATCTCCCAGGCCTGAAGTAATGCTGAGTAGGATCTAAAAGGCCTCTATCACAAATATCCTATTATAGCTGGTCCTTAATAATGGATTTTAGTATCTTACCAATTACAGATGTTAAACTAATTGGTCTATAATTAGTATATCAGTTCTGGTACTCTTTTTATGAACAGGCATCACTATGGCTGTTAGCCAATCAGGTGGTAGGGCTTGCTCCTGTAGGGATTTCTTGAACAACGTTACTAAAGGAGTAGCAATGTACGGTGACAAAAGTTTAAGCATCATAGCAGAGATTTCATCACGATCAGCAGATCTTTATTTTCCAGTACTTTAATCTTATCTATAATTAGGTTAGGAGTAATCTCTCTAGATATAATGCATTTCCCACTGGACTATCCCCCTGTATTCTGTAGCATCAGTGAATACTGAACCAAAATAGTTATTGAATATTCCTGCAATTTCCGAAAGTAACTCTGTTTGTTTTCATGTGATATTGATGTAACACCCCCATTGTTCTCTCGTAGTGAATTAAGGTAACTATAAAATTGTTTTATATTGTCTTTGTTGCTGTGCTAGCAAGTTTACGTTCCATTCTAGCATTACTTTTCCTTATCTCCCGTTTACAAACCTTTTGGCATGTTTAAAATTTTGCCCAATTTTCTTCAGTATTGCAATACATATATACAGTATGTTCTACAGTTTTCTTTTTTCTTCAGTAGTTTTTTATTAATTTTATTAGTTAACTATCTCAGTTTTTTACCCTTATTATCATGTTTATTTATCTTTATCAAGTGGGTGTTGCATACAGTATGTTAAATATTTCTGTTTTCATTATCTCCCACATTTCTGCTGTTGTTTTGCCTGCCAATTTAATATCCCATGTAATGGCAACAAGGTCCATCTGCATTATTTCCTTATTAATGCCTTTAAAATTGAAGATTGTTCTGCAACCTTTAATAACTGAATGCCCCCCAGTTAAGCCAAATTGGTTGCTACTATGATCGCTACTACTGAGCAGCTCATTTATCTCACACCTCTGGATCTCAATATTAATAGTGGTTAATATAATATCTAATATATTATTATCTCGTGTTGACTGCCTTATATGCTGCCTGAGTCCTAATTCCTGGATCAGTGTAAGAATGCTATTTCCAAACAGACTCTGAGCTTTTGTTTCAACCCAATCAATATCTGCTTAATTAAGATCTCCCAAGAACAGCAATTGGCCAAATTCAAAAGCTTTTTCTAATAATTCTAGACCTATATTTGGTGGGCAGTAACATAAACCAGTGATAGTACTTTGGTTGCTGTAAGCATCTACAGTATTTGTAACCATAAGGTCTCAGTGGTAGAATCCACAGTTTTTATTTTATCAGTTATATTAGATGACTTAATTGTATTTGATATATAGGCAGCAACTCAACCCCCTTTCCTACCTTTTCCGTCAAGGCAGTAAAGTTGATAACCATTAAACTGTCTTCCAATGTGTCATCCTAATTCCACCATGTAATGTGATAAAGCCCATATCAATTTTCCTATAACCCGAGTTTAAGATAGTCCTCAGTTCATCTATTTTATTTTGTAAGCTTCTTGCATTAGCTACTTAGCAATTTATATTATTAATCATGTTCATTTTAAATTTATTCCTTTTAGTTTTATTGTTTGCTGGAACATTTATAAGTGATTGATTGATACGGGTGACAGTTGCCCCACCCCCCATAGTTAGTTTAAATTCAACTTTCTGTTAATCAGATTTCCCAAAGTTTTAGTCCTTTTATTATTTACTGTAAGTGTAGCCTATCAATTGTATATAAGTCTTTGTGATTTAGGAAAATATTCCATGATCTATGAAGGTTATTTTCATTACATTTGTTTTTAACTTTTGTGTTTACCCTTTGAATAGTATTGTTTTTTTCATGGTGGCATTTTAGTACAGGTAAAATCCCAGCAATAACTGATAATTGTCCATGTCTCCTAATTGTTTCAGTTAAATCCAAGATTTCTTCCATGAATTCCTTTTCATGATCTCTGCCTATGTTATTCACACCTACATGAACCACCGCTGTCTGGGTGTTAGGTAGCTTCTCAATAACGTTTGGTAGAATTCTTTTAACATCATTAGTTTTGGCCCCCAGGAGACAATTTACCTCCTATTAGCTTTATCATTTCTGCAAATTATGCTATTTGTCCTTCTTACTAGTGAATCTCAAATTACTATTTTACTAGATGGTTCCTCAGTGTATTCCTGTAATGGAGCAACTCTATTAAATAAGGGCAATTCTGAATGAGTTAAGGCTCTTCATTCTTTTTTCTTGGCATTCTGTTGCTGAATGACCAATCTTGATCTTCAGGTGTGGAGTCTGATACTGCATAAGAAGTACCCTCCCCTGGGTCATCCCTTTTACATCTAATCCCTCATGCCTTTTCCTCTGCTGTTTGTCCACGGCCCACACTATTTACTGTTTTATGAAGATTTGCCTTCACTTGCTCCCTCAGTCTGCCAACCTCTTGCGCCAAATGCCCCAAATCAATGCATTTCTGGCAAATAAACTTATCACACTGTGTATCTGTGAGGTTGATTGAATACATCAGGCAACTTTTATATTTCTTTATTGTGCCATTACTACTTAGTATTGCTAAAAAATCCTCAGATGGATTATATGACTCCATATTTATCCAAAGAAGAAAACACTGGTTAATAAGAATGGAGAAGGTAAGACAGCAAGAAGCAAGGTTACTAAGCTACTTACTATGTTTCCTGCTTGAATATAAGGTACTGCCTCTGTTTACTGGTCAACGCAGAACATGCAAGACATGCACTAGACACCCGTATCTCTGTGCACATCTCTGTGCATGGCGAACATGCGCTCATCTGCATGAGGTCAATCCACTTGCTCTGTCCCCCTCCTAACTAGTTCATGGACCCAGAAATAGGCCCAGATCATGTGACCTTGTAGCCAGGCCAAACAACATGGGCTGCACAGATGTTAACTGGAGCACATTTGATGCAGCCACATCCAAGAGCAGGGCCATTCTTGATGCCCTACAAGTGGCAGGCATTAGACAGCTAGTTCAGAACCCACTCGTAAGGGAGCAATCTTAGACCTCATACTCTCAAACGGGGGCAATGAGAGGATCTCAGATCTAGAAGTGGGTTGCCATCTGGGGACAAGTGACCATCAAATCGTATGGTTCACGTTAAACTCAGCTACAGAGTCAAGTCATACAAAAGTGAGGGTACTGGACTTTAGGAGGGCTGACTTTGGCAAGATGGGAGAGTGCCTCAGAAAAGTACTAGCAAACAGGCTAGAAGATGGTGTGGAGCAACAATGGGGAATCATCAAAACTGCCATCACAGAGGCAACAAGCCTTTGTGTGAAACAAATAGACAAATCAAAATGAAAGAAAAAGCCACTATGGTTCTCAAAAGAGGTGGCTGTGAAAGTCAGGAAGAAAAAGATAGCATTCCGGAAGTATAAGGAAACACAGAAGGAGCAGGACAGAGAGCTGTACCAGTTAAGGCAGAAGGAAGCAGGAGGGAAGTCAGAATAGCAAAGGCCCAAAATGAGGAAAAGATAGCCAACTCAGTTAAGAAGGGGGATAAAACCTTTTATAGGTACATCAGTGAGCGTAGAAAGAAAAAGGGAGGGATAGTGAGACTGAATAGAATGAACGGTGGGTGGGCAGAGGGGTACAGTGAAAAAGCAGGGATACTGAATGAATAATTCTGCTCAGTGTTCACAATAGAGGAGGGGGATGTGCCTAATCCAATTAACAGAAGCACTTTTGATAGGGGGGTCGATCCCAGTCCTTTCACAGAAGAAAGGGTTCTGTAAGAACTCCTAAAACTGAAAGTGGACAAAGCAATGGGTCCTGATGGAATTCACCCCAGAATTCTAAAGGAATTAAGGGAGGAACTAGTGAAACCACTGGCTACTCTTTTTAATAAATCATGGAGAATGGTGTGGTACCCGAGGACTGGAGGAAGGCGGATGTGATTCCCCTTCACAAAAGTGGGACCAAGACAGAGGCAGAAAACTACAGACCTGTCTGTCTGACCTCTGTGGTAGGGAAAGTGATGGAGTCACTTCTGAAGGAAAGAATAGTTGAGTACCTAGAGGCCAGTGGAGCACAGGACCCAAGGCAGCATGGGTTCACAGCGGGAAGGTCATGTCAGATGAATCTAATAGATTTCTTTGACTGGGTGACCAAAGTAGTAGACCAGGGAGGGGCTGTGGACATGGTCTACCTGGACTTTAGCAAGGCATTTGACACAGTCCCACACAAAAGATTAATAGTCAAATTAACCAGCCTGGGAGTGGGTCCCAGGGTGGTAGCCTGAGTAAAACATTGGCTGCACAACAGGACACAGAAGGTAATTGTAAATGGAGTCTACTCTGAAGAAAGAGGGGTTACTAGTGGGGTACCGCAGGGTTCAGTATTGGGTCCAGTCCTTTTTAATGTCTTCATCAGTGACATTGCAGAGGGACTAGAAGGAAAAGTATGCCTTTTTGCAGATGACACAAAGATCTGCAACAGGGTTGATACACAAGGAGGCATGGAAAGGATGAAAAGGGACTTGGCAAGGTTGGAGGAATGGTCAGAAGTATGGCAGCTAGCATTCAGTGCAAAGAAGTGAAAAATAATGCACCTGGGAAACAAGAACCCAGGGGTAGAATACCCAATGGGTGGGGAGGTAGTAACAACAACAAAAAAGGAAAGGGACCTGGAGGTAATCATATCAGATGACCTTAAGGTTAGCAAGCAATGTGAGAAGGCAGTAGGGAGGGCTGGGGGTATACTGGGATGTATAGGGAGAGGCATCATCAGCAGAAAACAGGAAGTTGTTATCTCTCTGTACAGACAGTTGGTGAGACTCCATCTGGAGTACTGTGTCCAGTTCTGGAGACCCCATATCTGCAAGGACATAGACAGGATAGAGGTAGTCCAGAGGAGGGCAACTAAAATGGTGCAGAGTCTGCAAGAGAAGCCGTATGAGGAGAGACTAAAGGAGCTTAATATGTATACCCTTGAGGAAAGAAGTGAGAGGGGGGACATGATAGAAACTTTTAAGTACCTCAGTGGAATCAACAAAGTCCAAGAGGGTATCATCTTTCAGAAAAAGAGACTTACAAGAACAAGGGGACACAATTTAAAGATAGAAGGAGGGTGATTCAGGGGCAATGTGAGGAAGTATTATTTCACAGAGAGGTAGTGGATGCATGGAACAGCTTTCCTGAGGAGGTTGTGGGGTCTAAAACTGTGGGAGAATTCAAGAATGCATGGGACAGACATAAGGCAATTCTTGTGGGGGGTAGGAAGAAATAGGCTGTTGGTTAACTAGGATCTGCGGCCTATCCTGTAGGTAGGGAAATGGGGAGACTAGATGGGCCTAGCGGTCCTTATCTGCCGTCAAAGTCTATGTTTCTATGTCTATGCTTCTATGTTTCACACCACAAAATAAAGTAAATTAGTTTGTAAAATCAGAAGTCCAGCATCCTTAAACTTCCCTGAGAAATATTAGTGCTAAAACTGCTTTATGCACAGAGGTAGTCAGTGTGTTAGCTTCAGACTACTGTACCTTCCTCCTTCCTGCCTATCTGTTGTTTATAGGCTGGCAACCCCCCAGCACACAGAATCCTCCTGGTCCTAAAAGTACAAGTTGAGCTGAAATAGAGCAGCAGCCTCCCTGCCAGACATACTGTCTCACAGCAAGAAGCTGTCCCACAGTACTGTATGGCAGGAATCAAGGATCTGCTCACTCTATCCCCCTCCTAAATAGGTTGTGGACCCAGAAATAGGCCCAGATCATGTGACCTTGTAGCCAGGCCAAACAACATGGGCTGCACACCACAAAATAAAGTAAATTCATTTGTAAAATCAGGAGCCCAGCGCCCTTAAAGTTCCTCAGGAAATATTAGTGCTAAAACTACATTATGCACAGAGACAGTCCTTGTGTTAGCTTCAGACTATTGTGCCTTCCTCCTTCGTGCCGATCTGTTGTCTGTAACCTAGCAAACACCCCCCCAAGCACACGGACTCTGCTTCAGTCCTAAAAGTACAAGTCAAGCTGAAATAGAGCAGTGTTCCTCTCCTGGCCAAATGTGCGGTCTTACAGCAAGAAGCTGTGTCACAGTATTGTATGGCAGGAATCTTGTATGCCCAGATGTTACAATAAAATACATTGCTAAATTATTTTTTATTTCCAGTTTCTTTCCCAGATGATAGCAAAGATTCTTTCAAAGTACACTAAACAGATAGATGTTTGATGGTGCAACAATGAGGGATGTTAAAGATGAACCTGCCATGCCATCAGGCTACAACACTGTGGAGACACTGATTTCACCACTCGAGGTTCAACACTCCAGCATTCAGGTGCCATCATCTGATCTACAGTGCATGTACAGCAAGAGGACACAGACAAAATTTGCTGGTATTACATCAGGTAAAAAAAAATGCTTTATCAACCATATGTGACGTATTTTGTGATGTACTTGGCAAAACTATAAAGGTCAGAACAAATAACATGACATGAACATTACCGACAAACAGTATGTATGCAATGTTTTTTGGTTCCTCAGTATCTCCCTCACTACCTCACAAACATTTATTGACAATGTAAAAGATGCAATCAGAGGTAGACAGTGATAGACACTGTGCTAACAGACTTCATGTCCACATTCTATCAATTCTGCTTCAAGAGCGCCAGCTTCACTATCCGACCTTTATTATTCAGAAAGACACTTCGCCATCATTCCATCCTGCAGCTAGTGTGACATCTGCGATGGCATCAGAGTTAGTGTCAAGCAGCTGAGAGGGGAAGACAGGAGACAGTTCTGCTCAGTTACATAGTGATGTCCACCCTGACTACTGTTTTCGATTTCTGCAGCCTACAAGTAGACTACTGTGCAGTTTTGAATGCATAGATAACAGATGTCTTGAATATCAACCATTTCATAGATTTTGGTTTCAGCTGCAAATATGCATCCCTTCCATTCCAGCCTTCTGTCAGTGCAGTAATTACGACATTAGACAGTACTGGCTCTGGGACTGATCCCTGATGAACCACACAGCTCCAACCCCCCATCAACTGGAATGGGACCTACTTACTACCACCCTTTGCCTTCTAACCTTTAGTCGGTACATAATCACATTTAACATATTCTGTCTCATATTTATGTTCCTTATCAGTAGACTCCAACTGTGCCACTATCCTTACTGTAAGCAGTTCAAACATGATCAATCACACTACTGATGTGAGACTGACTTGCCTATAGTTCCCTCCTCCTTCATATTGCTGATATTGTGTAAAGGTACTACATTTGCCCTGTCATACTCATCTCAAACCAGTTGTGTTATGTGACTCAGTTAACATTGCTGCAAAAGGTGCGTCTAGATATCATCACAGTGCCCTTAATACACAGTTGTTTATGCAACTAGGTACTCACTGAACATCACAGGAGGTGAAATATAGTATGTTACACATGTTATAAAAGCAATAATCCACCTCATGATATGCATTTATTGTTGATTTAAATTGGTTTATTTTACAAAATGTGGTGAACTTTGATATGGTACAATGGGAAAATGCTTCATACAATAAAGAAACAATAGTGTGACTCAACAGTTAAAGAGCAGCTGACGCCTTCAGGAGAACTATTTAAAACATTTTTAGATTCAGTTCTGCTTGTGTTTCACATCAGTTCTGTATTTCTCCTCCCCATTACTTATCACTTAGATAATTTGCATGAAAACAGAATCTTTGGGCCCTATGCACTAAAGAGCAGGTATTACATGCCTGAGGTGCATACCCCCACCTGCATACCTATGCGGCCCTGGACAGGTACAAAGTGCGTGGCATTCATGACCTCTAGCACCCGTGGGATGCCTGTCTGTGGCCATGCCCCCTTGGTGTGCAGGGTCACGCAGGATGTTGGATGGAGTAACAGACACAGGTGGGCATCTAATCAGATGCACATACCAGCTCCCAAAGTGGATCCCTTTTGCCCATGCAGCAGGCACACAGAGTAGGGGCCGGCTGTGTGATGTGGCACCAAATTTACATCCGCCGGGCACCCATCCATGCCACTGTTCCAGCCCTCCCATGCACTCCAGTGGGCTGTGGCTTCATGGTTGTCCTTTTCCTGGTGCAGCCATTACCGGCAGCTGGGAAAAAATGGGAGCGCATACCGGGTTACTCCTGGTCTCAGATGGCATACCTGGGGCCCCACTGTGCCTGGCACTACGCAGCTTAGTAAATGACATGTAGTGCAGATACACCCCCAACACTCCCTCAGTGAAAAATCACCCATTAGGCTTGGGCAGTGCATACAGCAGTGTCCTGTGTGCCCTTAAGTGAATGCCGCTGGCTGCATTCCAACTTACAGTTGCCTACACACCTCAGGCATGCGGCGCATAGGCACCTATCTCGGTCGTACATAGGGCCATTTGCCCCTGAAGAGTTAACCTATGCCTACTGCTTTCTTCCTACCTGAGATTTTAATGCACTGTTTGTAACATCATAGTTACTCCCATGGCAACAGGCTGTGATATAATAACAGAAGATTATAACTTGAGGTAGAGAGCAAGCTATTGAGGCATATAAACTCTAAGGGAAAGTGATCATGTTTTCATGCAAATATCCTCAGTAATAAATAATGATGAGGAGAAATATATAGAACATATATGGAATGCAATCTGAATTGTACATCATTATTGTGTTTTTCAAAGTTTTCTCTGCCGCATCAGCAGCTCTTTAACAACTACTGCTTGTAAGCTTTGATCATTGTACACTGGTTTTGTGTACTGCAATTTCCAGCAATTTGTGAATGTTTTTGTTATCATCATCATTATCTGTATACAACATCCATATTTTATATTCGTAGGGACTTAAACCACAATTCGAACTGCTAATATTGGAATTCAATGTGTACAATTACTACCACCATCTTCAACAACAGCATCATCATCGACAAAGATACCTCTTACTTATTGGGATGAATACACATCATAAATTTCATCTGATGATCATTCCTCTGATTATGAGATGGAATATGACAATGATCCAGAATATGAACCTTCAAGTGATCTGGAGGATGACTCTGAAGATAAAGCTTATGTAGATGATACAGACACAGATATCCACGTTGATTCAGACGATGTCAAGACCCCAGAGTACATCATTTTCTGAAACTGTCTTAAGATGCTACTAACCTGGGGTCATTGTCCAAGTTGTGGTGATACTTGATTAACATACTGCATAAAGGTTGTTGGAATAATGCTATCATTGAGATTCAAATGTCAGGCATGCCTAAAGACCACCGTTTGCCACAGTCAGAATTACTGTGGTCGACTGCCTGCAGGGAATATGATGATGTCTGCTGCCATTTTATCAGCTGGTGCCACTGTTGCAAGAGTTATATGTGTGTTAAAAAATATGGGGGTTGCAATATTTAGTTCCCTCACATTCTTTTGACACCAGAATATGGCTTAATTTCCAGCTGTGGACCTTTTGTGGAAAAGAAGGCAGGAGTGGCTGGTAGTCATGTTGCAATCAGAGAGGTGTAGACTTATATGTGGAGGTGATGGATGTGCTGACAGGCCCAGTCACTTGGCAGACTATGGAACTTATTCCACGATGGAAATACTGACATCTGGTGTTGTCATTGTTATTCAACTTGTCCAGGTAAGAAATAATAATTATTATAAAAAATAATCTAATGAATGCAACAATGTTACTGGCTGTTGGGATTCCAACAGCCTTACATAGATCTCTGTTATTCTGTCATGTACTGACTGATTGACATGGTACCTGGATAGTTCCTTTTGGTATTCTATCCTCTAATGCTGCTAAATAACTGGAGTGATGTATTGTGATTGTAAACCAGCATTCTTTAACTGTTGT
This sequence comes from Neoceratodus forsteri, assembly GCA_016271365.2. Classification (NCBI taxonomy): domain Eukaryota; kingdom Metazoa; phylum Chordata; order Ceratodontiformes; family Ceratodontidae; genus Neoceratodus; species Neoceratodus forsteri. The sequence continues at coordinate 1,411,579,460 of CM057452.1, forward strand.
TTGAATTACTGTTTTATTACCAATATTTTTGTACATGTTGTAAACATTTAAAAAGTACACTGTGGGGCGCTGTTGAGCCCGAGCTAAATGGAAGTCCTGACCTGCAGCTGTCTATAAAATTTATATATTTAAGCAATATAACCTGTATTCTTGGATGATTTTAAGGAATTCATGACCATACAAGTAAATCGGAATACCTAGAGATTTAACATGAGTAATCCAAAGAAAGAAAGATCGCAGCAAGAAGGAGAATGAGGGAAACATTTTTCAGGACCCCCAGTCACAAGGTCTGTCCAGGCCCATACTACACCTGAAGACATGGGATCTGGAGATGAAACTCTACAGGCTTTAGGAGTCAAAATCAATCGCCTCATATTTACAGTATTGGGGCTAGTAGAGAAAATTGATACGATGGCAACTAGAGTTACTACTCTAGAAACGGAGATTACTTTTATCAAAACAGAAGCTGCAGAGTCTTGCAAAAGTTCAGATGTGGCCCTGGGCGTGGCTACATCCCTTGTTAAAGAAAACACGCATCTTTACTCAAGGCTTGATGTCTTGGAAAATCAGGCCCGGGAGGCCAATCTCATGGCAGTGGGAATGCCAGAGCAAAGCGAAGGACACCACGTAAGCCTTTTTATAAGTGAGTGGATGGAGCAGCAATTGGGACAGTCTTTCACCAACCATAAAATACTTATACAAAAAGCTTACCAGGTGGCTTACAGAGGTCGTTCAGAGAACCCGGAAGCACCTAGGGCAATATTGCTAGTCCTCGATGGTGTGGGATCCAAAGATTTCGTCCTGGCATTGGTTCATCAAAAATGAATGTTACTACATGATGGGATTGAGGTACGAATTTACCCGGACTTAAACTATGTGACGAGACAAAAAAAGGTGCTTTGATGGTGTCTGCGCTATTTTAAGGGAAGCTGGCATTTCACATATGTTATTCCCTGCACATCTCCAGATCCTTCACAAGGGCAGGGTCTTTATTTTCTCTGATTCCACTGAGGCCCTAAAATGGGCCCAATGCCACATATCTCCCCCTGCTCGGATGGAGGTCCCCAGACCTGATAGACCGAGAGGAATCGGACAATGACAAGACCTGAATTATTTGCAGCTGCTGTAACTGACTCCAGGTTTGGTCTACCTTGGACAGTACCAATAATTTAAATCTGGGACATTTAAATTGTCAGTGTCAGTGGCTCAGTAGGTAGCACACTTGCCCTTGAGGCCGGGAGATCAGAGGGCTGTGGGTTCAGTTCCCACATCTGGCACTTGGGTTAATATCCCAATACTGACACTGTAGTGCAGCATGAGAGGGGTGCTGCACTTTTGAGGTGCCGTCTTTCAGATGAGACGTTAAACCAAGGTCCCATCTGCCTGGATTAGTGGTAGTTCAGGTGGATGTTAAAGATCCCAAGACACTTATCGAAAAGAGTAGGGGAATTTCCCCGGTGTACTGGCCAAATTTCCCTCATTCACTAAAAATACCATCAACAGCTTAATCTGGTTCAAGGTCAGTTGGCATTCATCTGTATCCCTCCCCGCCGGGTTGTGCCTGAAAATAGGCAGGATTTGTCTAGTGCACTTACCCGGTCAACAAAAACTAAATAAATAAATAAAATAAATATTATAAATTATTATTGGAGAAAAGTTTCTTCTTACTACATTGTTAATATAGAGCTGGGTAAGCTCTTACAAATGAGCATTATTTCTTTTACTTATATTTTACAGACAAAAATGGTATTTCAATCAGGGGCATTTCTAAATACCTTAAAACATATTTTAGTTAAGTTAAACTGCTGTGGGTTGAAGGTACAGTTTATGTAAGATGCCCTTACTGAAAAATAGATTCTGGAAGGTTATGGAATCTCTATATAAATACCTGTTACAGTTAATTTTGCTGAGCTTTAAGTCTAATTTTCTAGTTAAGTCTCTGACTTTAAAGTGTCTGTTGGAAGCTCAAACTTACTGCAAAGAACAAACTGCAACTCCATTTAGGACCTGGAAACCTGATTAAGGCATAATACTGCAGAGCACTGGGTAAGAAGTGAGATACACTTTCTACAAAAAGTTTTATTTGTATTTTTCCTTATTGGCATTAAGCAGAGAATTGCAGGATTCCTTTAAAAGGGTAGTAATTTTATAACCAGAGTGAGATACAACTGAATTTGCTTGAGTGCGGGGGTTGAGACCTAGCATTTTGAAGGATATTTTGTAACATTTTAAGTGTCTGCTGGCTGAGAAGTTAATTTTTAGCCCTGGTTTCACTGAAAGGTTTTGTGTATTGAATCAGACATAGCAGTCTGCCTGCATTGAAAAGGCCTGCTTACATCACAGGTGTCACTAGTCAATCAATTGGCTCTGGGTGGGGTTTCAGCTCTGAGCTTATCTTAGACATCCTTCACAGTTAGAAGCCAGTCACACTGACTTTAAAGTGTCTGTTGGAAGCTCAAACTTGCTGCAAAGAACAAACTGCAACTCCATTTAGGACCTGGAAACCTGATTAAGGCATAATACTGCAGAGCACTGGGTAAGAAGTGAGATACACTTTCTACAAAACGTTTTATTTGTATTTTTCCTTATTGGCATTAAGCAGAGAATTGCAGGATTGCTTTAAAAGGGTAGTAATTTTATAACCAGAGTGAGATACAACTGAATTTGCTTGAGTGCGGGGGTTGAGACCTAGCATTTTGAAGGATATTTTTGTAACATTTTAGGTGTCCTGCTGGCTGAGGAGTGAGTTCATTTTTATCCTTGGACTCAATAGAGTGGTTTGGTTTGTGTTGGAGCCGTGGTCTAGTAAATTGTGGTGTTAGTTGTATTACTATAAAGGACAGTACTCACCAGGGTGGTGGAGCAGTTGTGTATCTGATTGTTTCTAACAGTCACCAGTGGCTGTGCACTACCCCCACCCTTCCCCACCCCACCCCCAGGCATGGCATTTCCTTTATAGCCACAGTTCTGACATCACTTCCTCAATAGGTCTTGGGCAGAACTGTCATATTCCTAATAACCCTGCAACGTGCATAAGAGTAGTTACACAAAACAAATAATACATATATAATTACATATTAGTATAGAATAAGGGAGGCGGGACATGTGGGGAGTGGTGCAATGCACTGGCTGTGGGGCAGCAGTTTTCGGGAAACATTCTGGAAACTGCGTTGCTGTCCCTGTTGGCAAAAAACAGCTTCAGCTCTGAGAGAGGAGGTTGCCCACCTTCAGGCTGAACTAGCAAGGACTAAGGAGACCTCCCCCTCCCAAAGAGCACCACTGCCACAACCACTTTGTCAGAAGTTTCGGAGTATGAAGAGCAGTAGGACCACAGTGGGTTCTGGGAGGATGCGGGTGGTGTACCAGAGGCAAAGCCCCCCCAGTTGTACCTCTACACAAATCAGATGCCATTCTGGCAGAGCAAGGTTCCTCTATGATGGCACCCTCAGTGGAGACCCAGAAGAATGCTGAGGACATCCACAAGGGAGACCCACAAAAGTGTGGCAAGGGACACCACAGGGGAAGGAAACAGCTACTGATAGGGGACTCAATTGTTAGGGGGGTAGAACTGGAGAAGGGAGAGAAGGAAGTAAGCTGCCTGCCTGGTGCCATGGCTTGGAGGGACAAGAAGCGAATCCTCACAATTGTAGAAGCAGCATCACAGGAGACAGAATGAGATATCATTGTCCACTTTGGGACAAATGACCTAGCTAAGCATGAGATCAGTGCAGTGCAGAATGAATTTGTGGAGTTGGGAAGGGGCCTCAGATGGGTAGCAAGCACAGTAACCTTCTCAGAGGTGCTACCAGTCCATGGCAGGAATGAGGCTAGGTACTGCACACCATGCAGTTTAATGAATGGTTGCAAACTGGTGCAGAGCACAAGGCTTTGATTCATTGGGGACTGGGGTCCACCTGAAGAGATAAAGGTCTATACTGGTATGATGGTCTGCATTTGTCCACAAAGGGGACCAAGCTCCTAGGTGACAGGTTTAAATGCTTCCTTGGCAAGCTTTTAAACTAGATAAGGGGGGAGGTACTGATAAAAGGCAGGAAAAGTCAAGCCTCCCCCCACAAAACAGGGCAGGTAGTAGGGTAAACACGGAGGTACAGAGCTCAACATAGGGCAGGATGGGGGTAAATGGTAAAATAGATAAGAGCAATAAGAGCAGGGATGGGGGAAAAAAGGATCAAGCCAACATTAAATGGAGGGCAATGACTACTAATGCCTGTAGTCTGGGAAACAAGTCTCTGAGCTAGTAGCTTTGATGGAAGATGAACAATTGATATTGTGGCAGTCACAGAAACATGGTACATCGAGAACCATGAATGGGATGTCAACATACCAGGGTACACAATCTACAGAAGGGACAGGGAAGGCAAAAGAGGAGGTGGAGTAGCTCTATACATAAGGGAAGGGATCAAAGCTACAGAACTAAAAAGTAAAGGGGGGGGACAAGAGGCACTCTGGGTTACCTTGGAGATGGGGAATGGCATCTCAATACGCACAGGGGTTGTATACAGACCCCCGTCTCAAGGGGAGGAAATGGACAAGAAAATGATAGAGGACATTCTCAAAATGGCTGAAAAAGGGGAGATACTGTTGATCGGGCACCTGAATATGCCAGATGTTAACTGGAGGACATGTACTGCAGCCACATCCAAGAGCAGGGTCATTCTCAATGCCCTGCAGGGAGCAGACCTTAGACAGCTAGTGCTGGAACCCTCTCGGGAGGGAGCAATACTAGACCTGGTACTCTCAAATGGAGAGAGGATCACAAATTTAGAAGTCAGTAGACATCTGGGAACAAGCGACCACTGCACAGTGTGCTTCACAATGAGCACAACCATGGAGATAAGCCATACAAAAACAAGGATACTGGACTTTAGAAGGGATGACTTTGGCAAAATGGGTGAACACCTGAAGAATGCACTAGCAAATGGCCAAATAGGAAGGGTTGGAAGAACAATGGAGAAAAATCAAAACTGCCATCATAGAGGCAACAAGTCTTTGTGTAAAACAAATAAAGAAAACAAAGCGGAGTAAAAAACCACTATGGTTCTCAAAAGAGGTGGCAGGGAAGGTTAAGGAGAAAAAGGCTGCATTCAAAAAGTATAAGGAATCACAGAGGGAGCACGACAGGGAACTGTACCAATTAAAGCAGAAAGAAGTAGGAAAGGCAGTCAGAATGGCAAAGGCACAAACCGAGGAAAAAATAGCCAACTCGGTCAAAAAGGGGGATAAAACCTTCTATAGGTACATTAGGGAGCATAGAAAGATTAAGGGAGGGATAGTGAAGATTAATAAAGGAGAGGGGAGGTGGGCAGAGGGAGACAGTGAAAAGGCAGAGATACTGAATGAATACTTTTGCTCAGTATTCACAAAAGAAGATGAGGAGCAGTTACCTAAACCAGACAATAGAAGCACTCTGGGTAGGGGGTTGATACCAGTCCATTCACAGAAGAAAGAGTCCTGAAAGAACCCTAAACTCAAGGTGGGCAAAGCAATGGGCCTGATTGAATTCACCCCAGAATCCTAAAATAACTAAGGGGGACCTAGTGACACCACTGACCACACTTTTAACAAATCATGGCAGGATGGGGTGGTACCTGAGGACTGGAGGAGGGCAGATGTGATTCCCCTTTACAAAAGTGGGAGCAAGGCAGAAGCAGGAAACTACAGACCTGTAAGTTTGACCTCAGTGGTAGGGAAAATGATGGAATCACTTCTGAAAGAAACAATTGTTGAGCACCTAGAGGCCAGCGGGGCACAGGACCCAAAGGAACATGGATTTACAGCAGGAAGGTCATGTCAGACTAATCTAATTGATTTCTTTGACTGGGTGACCAAAGTAATAGACCAGGGAGGGCTGTGGATATGGCTACCTAGACTTTAGCAAGGCATTTGACACAGTCCCACACAAAGATTAATAATCAAGTTAGCCTGGGAGTGGGTCCCAGGGTGGTAGCCTGGTAGCAAACTGGCTGCACAACAGGACACAGAAGGTAATAGTGAATGGAACACATTCCAAGAAAGGAGGTTACTAGTGGAGTACCTCAGGGCTCAGTATGGGTCCAATCCTCTTAACATCTTTTATAAGTGACATTGCAGAGGGTCTGAGGGAAAGGTATGCCTCTTTCAGATGACACAAAGATCTGTAACAGAGTTGATACACAAGAGGGGTAGAAAAGATGAGAAGGGACTTGGCAAGGTTGGAGGAATGGTCAGACATATGGCAACTTAGATTCAATGCAAAGAAGTGCAAGTAATGCACCTGGGAAACAAAAACCCAGGAGAAGAGTACACAATAGAAGGGGAGGTACTAACAACAACTAAAATGGAAAGGGACCTGGGAGTAGTCATATCAGATGAACTAACGGTGGGTAAGCAATGTGAGAAGTCAGTAAGGAGAGCCAGGGGGATACTGGGATGCATAGGAAGGGGCATCACAAGTAGAAAAAGGGAAGTGATTATCCCTCTGTACAGACAGTTGGTGAGACCCCATCTGGAGTACTGTGTGCAGTTTTGGAGACCTCATCTATGCAAGGACATAGACAGGATGGAAGCAGTCCAGAGGAGGGCAACTAAAATGGTGCAGGGTCTACATCAGAAACCATATGAAGAGAGACTGAGAGAGCTTAATATGTATACCCTTGATGAAAGGAGGGACAGGGGGACATGATAGAAACGTTCAAGTACCTCAAGGGAATCAACAAAGTCCAGGAGGGTAGCATCTTTCAGAAAAAGAGATGTGTAAGAACAAGGGGGCACAGTTTAAAGATAGAGGGGGGACGGCTCAGGGGTAATGTGAGGAAATTCTTTTTCATGGAGAGAGTGGTGGATACATGGAACAGCCTTCCTGAGGAGGTCGTTGGGTCTAAAACAGTGGGGGAATTCAAACATGCTTGGGACAGACACAAAGCAATTATAGTGCGGGGTTGCAGTAAGCAGGCTGTTGGTTAACTAGAATCTGCAGCTTATCCAGTAGGTAGGGAAATGGGCAGACTGGGTGGGCCAAGTGGTCCTTTTCTGCCGTCAAAGTCTATGTTTCTATGTTTCTATGTTTCTATGTAGTTTAATAGGATACCAGTAAGGTTCCTTAAAACAAGGTATAGCATGATATTTGTTTTACCTTTATAGGAAATAGTTTACTGAACTTTATGGACTATACACATGGACTAAATTATCATGCAGCTCATGGTCCATTTAAGCAGTTTTAAAAGGATGCATTTTGTTATGATGTAAAAAGTGTTTATTGATCCCCCCAAATGCTGTATCTAATTGAAGCAGTATGTTAAAATTTGTACCCTGCTTGTATTAAAAGGGGTGGGGCCCTCATGTGGAATATGGTTTATCTCCTCAGGTACTGCCTCCAGAGACTGTACTGTATGTTTACTGTAATAATAGTAAACAGAAAGTAAAAAAAAAAAGTACACCGTTAAGACTTTTCTCCTTTAATAAGTATTACCAATAAAGGAAAGGTTGCAGTGTTCATTTTACAGTCCCAAATTTCCAATTTTAGCATGTAAGTCCTGCAGCCCATGGAAATGGAATGTTGTCTTGCACCTTGAGGGACATTACTAGCAGAAGGAGGGAGGTACTTATGCCTCTTTATAAATCCATGGTGACACTGCATCTACAGTACGGTGTCCACTTCTGGAGGTCACACCTACATATGGACGTAGATGGGATACAGAGTGTACAGAGAGTGCACAACATGCAGGGAAAGCCTCATAAGCAGAGATGGAGTGAACTGAAACCTGTACCCATTGCAGACCAGAAGCGAGAGGGGGGACATGATAAAAACTTTTAAGCGCATGAATGTGATCAACACAGTGTAGGGGCAGGGCTTTTTATAAAAGAGGTGGGGGCAAAGTCTAGGGTACATGGTTGAAGAGTCGAAAGATGGTGGTGGGTTCCTGGAATAGACTATCAGAGGAAGTGATGAGGGCTGAAATGGTGGAGGGATTCAAAAACGACAGATTGTAATGTCAGAACAGAGCAGTATGACGTGAAGTAGGCAGTAAGCTATAAAGGCATGTGGACTCTAAAAGTAACTGTAAGGGATAAAACATTAATATATTCTTGCAAATCTCATTGGTAATAAATAATGGAGAGTTGCAATATACAAAATGTAAAAGTAGTGCAGGCAGGAATGAACCTTAATTTATTTTTCAAAGTGTTGTTTCATGTGTCTGTAGCTTTGCCACGTGTTATGGAGTAGGGGGTGGATGTGATAGAGAAAACAGTCAGCTGGCATTATAACATGGGTTCTGAAAATACTGTCTTCTGTTTCACCCAAACAGTTCACCTTTCCATTGATTGATCCTTGACGTACGCACAGTTGCATGTTCACAGTGCTTTGTTTTATTATTATTTTAGGTAAAGCTCTAACATAACATTGCCCATGTTATAAGAGGATTAACCCACTCCAGGGTATGGGTTTACAGAGCATTAATCCACGCCTGAGTGGTTGAAGCCACTCAGCTTCACCTCGTGACTCCAGCCCCCCTTCCAGGAGTGGATTAATGCTCTGTAAACCCATACCCTGGAGTGGGTTAATCCTCTTATAACATGTGTATGTTTTGAGCACAAACATTAAAGAGGTTCAAGGAGAGAAATGTTAGACACACATATGCTTCACAGTTGTTTTATTACTTTCCATATCTTTACCAGTACAGAGAAATGAGGTTGGATGCAGCAACAATATGGAGTTGAAGGGTCTCAAGCGTTGTGTTGCTTCCATTCATGAATAGGGTCTTGATGTCAGTGAGCTGATCACAGACAGGCATCTACAGGTTGTCAAATGGGTGAGGGAGACATTGCCAGACATTCAGCATAAGTGTGATGCATGGCTTGTCATTAAAGGTTAGTAAGCATTACATTTTGTAACGAGTAAATAATTTTAACAGAGATATGATACAGTGAACAAACGGTGGTTTTAAGAAGGATGTTTTTTATCTTTTTTTAATTGAATTTTAGCTGTTTTTCACTTCATTATCGATTAATGCTTACCTTATACCAAATGAAATTTGACTCTCTGCCAACCAGTGCCCTATGTCACATTTAAAGTTTAAAATGGTAGAGAGTATATTTAACACTGTTATCTGAACTCTCCTGAAATCAATGGACCCCACACCAACTTAAATGGTTCAACCACTTGAATTTTATTTACAGATTTCCATTTACATCACATTCTCATTTAACAGTAAATTCACCATTTTTTTTCAATACACCATGCATTCAGGGTTGCCCCTTTATTAATCAAGTTTTACCATATTTACAGATTTATTGTTAAACCAAATGTCGTCTTGGCCCTGGTGTGGCTAGCCCAGTGCCTCTTCATACATTCTTGTATTTTCTGGGTTCAAGTGTCTCACCTGATCCCTAGCCCTGTCCCCCCTGGGGTGACTACCCCATAAGGGGCCCTCCCCTGCTCAGCCGTACCTCTTTCCGGTTGGACCCCCATTTTTCCCACTAGCCCATAGGTGACCTAACTGGTGCCTACTGGGCATCCCCATAAAAACTAGCAAAACAGCCCCCCTAAACCTCTCCAACACTCAATAGTTTCCCTAACCACCCCATTCCAGGCTGAATTGCCCACAGTGTACACGTGAACCCCGTCTGACCTGTACATCCCCAGGATGTCATATGATAGCAATTCATGCTTGATGTATAGGCCGCCACCATTCAGTACCCATTCTGCTATTTTCCTGTTCAACCTTTTTTGAATCCATTCTATTGCCAGGGTATTCCTGGCCTGCCTCCAGCATCTCCTGGATATGATTTCAGACTATACAATTTTTACTTGTGGCCACCTTGACTGCACCACTGCCTAGTCCTTAAAGATATGATGTGCCAAAACCCTCCAGAGCGTGTTGCCCAGATCATTCCCCCCAGCATGGATAACTATCAGATCTAGTGCCAGCCATAATCTGCTCCTCTCCTCCCGCAGTTGCAATATGTTTCTTCATCATAAACTCCTGCACCCTTGCCACATGATCCGAGTCAGGTTGGGGTCCTGCGTCAGCTGCCAGTCCACTGCCATATCTTTTGCCCAACGTTCTGCCCAATGTACATAGGAATGGTCCATGATCCCAACTACCCGCTGCTGTCCATCCCCTGTAACAATAGAAAAAACTCACCATTAATAACATTTCCTGACATATCTTTTATTGGTCTGCAAGGACCATCTGCCCACCTGTTGCACTGCCTTTGGCATGCCCCTCTGGAGTGCCACCTCCGAGATCGATCCAATACTGAATGAGTGTGATGCAAACCTGCTTGGGTCCTCACCAGTGAAACTCATGCCTTCTTTCAGTACCCACATGGCCTGGCCTGTGGTGGCAGGTGCAATGGTGCCAGGTCTGAAAAAACACCCCGGCCCCCGAGGTTTGCTATCTGCATATGCCCCCATGGCTGCCAGCATATACTCTCCTCAATGGGCCAACCAATTCGACCCTATCTTTAGCCCCTTAACAACCTAGTCTGTTCTGGATCTCCTCAACCAAATCATGATCCCCTCCATCATCCAAGTAACATCATGATCTTGGAGGCCCCCCCCTTTGTTCCCCTGACTTATAGCTACCACCTCCCTTACTTAGAATGCCTCCGTGTGCATGACCCAAAAAAATTGCCGTGAACAGTCTTGCTTTGTATGCTAATGTGCATACGTTCTGCAGGCTGGCCACCAATTTGTGAAGGAGCTCTCCACAAACTGGCTGATGCCTGTCCAACCACCGGCCTTGTAAATAGACCCAAACTTGCTTCATGTGCCAGAAGGCTGGGGCCTTGGTTGGGGCCCCCCCATCCCCTTAGCTGGTACACTATGCCAGTCCCAACTAAATACAACCCCATGGTGGATGTGGCCATCCCCGCCTCCCATTTTACTGCCATGTACCTGATGACCTGTGATTCGGAAACTGGGCCACTTACCTCTAGCCTTCCCCACTCACGGAACTCCTGAAAACTCCTCCACACCACATTGTAGGCCTTTAGTGTGTTGGGAGCCCAGGTGCTCCAAAAGAGAAGTTGGCTCACTGCATCCAATCTCCCACAGGGATGGTAGCACCTGCATCCTGAGAGTGGCCCCCCGGGGCCATGGACCTGAACCTGTGCAGCTGAAAACATAATAGGCTGTCATCAATGCTCTTCTTAACACCCACCACATGCTTCTCTTTAAATAACAAATTTAACTTCCGTCCTTCCCATACCATAATACATGCCACCCTCAGAACCGCATCAGAAGATGCAGACTATTTATTTATTACAGAGACCACTGCCATATTGTCACATCAAAATACAACTTTCTTGTCCCAGAGTGAATCCCCCATACTACCATAGCCACCCAAATGGGGAAAGCCTCCAAAAAAGTAATGTCCTTTGTGAGGCCTAGCTATACCCAGCACCTTGGCCACTGCTCTTCCACCCACTCCCCCTGGAAATATGCACCTATGCCCACCTCCCTTGCTGCATCTGTGAACAACTCTATGTCCATATTCGATTCTCACCGGTCTTGCCAAAAAGTCACCACCTTGTATCACCCCAGGAACACCTCCCACCCGCTGAGGTCCTCCCTAACACCCTTGCTGATGTCTACCCAATGGTGTGGCAGCTTGGCCTTACCAGATGCCCTTGCTTATCTCCAAGTGAACACTCTTCCCGGAGCAACCACCCTGCATGTGAAAATCATATACCCCAAAACCTGCTGTACCAGTCTGAATTGTACCCTACACTTCTCTTTCAATGCCTGTAACAGCTCCCACAGTCTCTCCACCTTGGTCTGAGGAAGTCTGAAACATTGCCCCTCCAAATCCAACTCTATGCCTAAAAATTCCAAACTCCTGCTGGGGCCTTCAGTCTTATCACTAGCTAGGGGTACCCCTATCTCTGTATACACCGCTTGGAACTCACTTAACATAGCCGAGGTGACAATTTTCCCTTCCCCTATAAACAGAAACTCATCTAGATAGTGGACCACTGCCCCCCTGACCATGCCTCCTGTCAATCGCCCATTGAAACCAGGTGCTGAAAGCCTCAAACATGGCTCAGGTTACCAAGCAGCCCGTGGGCATTGCCTTGTCAAAGTAAAATTTCCCCTGGAACTGGAAACTCAACAGTTCTCAGTCCTGGGTCCAGACTGGGAGCAATTGGAAAGCCGCTTCGATATCCGTCTTAGCCAACCACACACCCTCCCTGGCCTTTATCAGATTGACTGCCTTGTCCAGGGTGGCATATGACACTGCGCTTTGCTCCAGGGCAATCGCATCATTCATGGAATCCCCATCTGGGTACCAAAGGTAGTGTACAAGCTTGTATTCACCTGGAGATTTTTTAGGACAATACCCAGGGAGGGGATACTCTGAAGCAGGGAATCGGGGTCCTCAAATGGATCTACCCCACTGCCAATTCCTTCTAATCTTCTTTCTACTACATCTTCTTTACCACTGGTGGAGCCCAAGTTCTTGGCCAACATGCTTTTTGTAATCCCCGTGAAATATAAGTTAAAACCCTCAGAAAAATCTTCCCATAGCATTTTTGTCCCCTCCAAATCTGGATAGTCCCGAGTCCAAGTCAGAACCTTCTCCAAATGAATAGGTGAGTGGGCTAAGGGTGACTGGGCCAGCCCCTTCCCCATCTTCCAGGCTGACCTATCTACCTCCATCCCCCCCATTGGATTGCCACCTGAAATTGCTTTGGTCAGTCTGTCCCCCATTACTGCCACCTTGCCCCATATGACTGGGCTGGCCCTGAGGCAGAGAGGGTTGATGGTCACCGAGCATCCTGCATCTACTGGCTAGATGTAGGCCTACAGATCCAGAGCAGGCATGCTTGGGCTTGTAGCTAGTCCACGTACAGTTTGCCTTGTTGTATGCCCAGCAGGTCTTGGCACTGCTAGTGCCTGCACTTTTCCTCTCTCTTCCCCCCAGGTGCTGACAGTGTTCTAATCGACAGCTCCAACAACATGCTGTCCCATTGCATGTCACCATGTGACGCTACTCGTGTCGGAACTTCTCATCATAATGAGCCACCCATACCCGCTGTTAACCCTGTAAGCATCCTTGATTATGGCCAAATATGTTAACAGGATGGTCAGCTCAGGCTTCTTTTGCAACATGATAGCACTGAAGTGCATGAAACCCTCCATCCATGCTCCAAAAGTTTTTCCTTTAAAACTGACATTCTCACTTGTTTTGCCCACAATTGCTAATGCCACTGCCATCTCTGAGTTCCCCACAGACTGCCTCTACTTGTATTTCTTGGCTGTGCCTTTGTAGACCATAGCAAACATGTCTACATACTCTCTCTTCCATATTTTCTCCTTAAGGGCCTGGGATACGTGGTTCCCCAGGGTCATGTTTGGAGGCCACCCAGAACAAGCCTTATTCGACCCCTCTTCCCCACCTGAGCCTTGCCTCTTCTTCTCTGCCTTCTTTTCATCAAACAGCTCCTTCCAAACCTTATATACCTCATCCCATCCTTTTTTGTCTTGCTTCTCCATTGCCCTGGCAAGGTAATCCCTCAAACTGCCCTCAGCTTATAGGTCCACTGTCTCATCCTTACCCACCTCAGGCTGAGGCTCACCCTCCTCACCTGGGTTTCTCCTGGTGGGTCTCTTCTTGGGGCACTCCTTCTGGGGAGGTGGGACCTTCTGTTTGCTGGCCTTCCACTCTTTATCCTCCTCCTCAATCCTGGATTCCTGGATGATCACTTGCACCTGCTCCTACAGCTCTGCAGCCTTCTGCACCAGCATCTCACTGGGCTTCTGTTTGGTGACTTTCTTGGATGCCATCCTGTAACTAGTAAATTAACCAATGAGCCTGCATTCTCTTTCCATTTGTTGTTATTTTTTTGTTTGTTTTATTTTTGTTGCCCCCCACTATTGCCCTCTGTGGCCCCAGCCTGACCTCAGTACTGAGGCAGCTTGGGCACCGGAAGCCCCCCCAACAAATTCTTGGTCCTCAGGTGCCATCAGTGTCTGGGGGTGCAAGGACAGGCGACTAGCACCAATGATGTCTGTCCCCATACAGCCAAGCCCCTAGGAGCTTGGGGTCACTCAGCTGATGGCAGAGGGGGTATGGGGCCTACTGTAGCGGGAGGCCCCCCATGTGAATTAAACAAAACCGTACCTTACTAAAGCATGCTCCATGCCAGAGCAAAATATCCACTGGCCACGGGGGACCTGTGACCGGAGGCTGCACAACATGGGCACCACCTGGCACCCTGGAGAACACAGTCCTGATACTGCAAGCTGGGCCACCCATCCCTCATGGCACCCACAGAACAGCACTCCCAAAAAAACTGCTGGCAGCCCTAGCCCAGATAAATGCTCAAAACACTTGTTGGGAACCCCTGCTCAAAATGTATCTATTATAAAGCTGGCTTCCATATGGAGTAGGGCAGTACAGTGAATGCAGGGTTGGGGGGAAGCCGTGAGGCTGCCCGCCCCCAGCCACCACTTGGATGTATGGCCCTGCCTATGCCTTGTCCACCCTGGACTGCCCTGCTCTGTCCCCAGATGTGCCTTCAGCGTCCACTGAAGAGTCCCTGGAAAAAGGTGCAGCCAAACCAGAGTAAGATGGTTCTCCTAGCTCGCACAGCAGGAGGAAAAATGCCTCTCTCCTGCCGGCCAACAAAATTGCAAAGCACCGGAGCAGCCAGAAAACAGGGAATTGGATTCCCACAGGCCCACCTGCGGGAGCCATCAGGCTGGACTGGTGGGGAAAAACCCAGGGGATCTGCATCGCGACCACTTTCAATGTCATGGGGGCCATGGGACCGAATGCTGCTGCTGGGTGCCAAAACACCTGGGGGGTCACCTGAAGCATCTGCCATCACCATTAAAACATTCAGCAAGGCTCCATTAAAACAAAATACTCATGATCCTTCCTATCTTTACTTTTGGTGCCTGCCCTAGCAGCCACGTAGCACAGTGCCCCTGCGGCTCGCCTTCCCCGGTGCCCTGATACCACTCACAATAAAAAAACAGGCACAGGCATTAGCAAAATGCTGATAATTCATAGAAGACAAGCAGAAAGCAGAAAACATACCAACCTGACCTTACTATGCGCTCACCGCCAGCGTGGCTTACTATGGAAGACCTCAAAACCACAGAACTCTGAATGCAAGTTGTCATTCCCCCTTAACACAATAAATACTGAAAAATATAACATTAAATTAAATACAATGAAAGAGATATCCAATTACTTATCACCTAAATGCATATATTTACCTATTATATTATAAATTTGTTGTTTTTGTTTTTGCTCACTAGTTCTCTGCCTTTGCTAGGCCCTACTGACCTAGCAGGGTATGGCCTACCAACCTTACCAAAACCTGGAAATCTGTCCTCAGTTTAAGGGTCTGTGCAGCAATCTCAGGAGTCAGGATCAGCTGCAGGTGAGAGAGGGGCTACTTGGCCTGCGGCTCCTTATCTACCTCCCCAAGCCCTGCCCCTTCCTCAAAACCCCTGGCAAATGCCATCCTGCCAGCCTGCCTCTACCTCATAGCTCCACCCCCTTTTTGTGACATTAGGACCTGTGATGTCACTAACTCTACCTTCCTCTTCCAGGGCCCCTCCCCTTTGCAGGAACCAGGTGGCCAATCCTGAGCCACCTGCACTTCCCTGTCTAACATTCCCTGCCCACCTCTGCAGATCCCAGGGGATCAATGACAACCTAGCTTGCCCATTATGGGGCAAGCCCTCTTATATAAATGGTGTTCAAACTAGATGAAAATGAGTGACATATTGACACTGTGTGTTAATAACATAGAAACAAAAATTGACAGCAGATAAGACCGCTAGGCCCATCTAGTCTGCTCACAACCCGACACTTGTGTGTGGCTTCCGAACATACCTGATCAATTGCCTCCTCCCTCTCCTCCCCACCTATAAGGTGCACTTATGCATGCCCCATGCATGCTGAAATCCTTCCACTGTCCTCGCTCCATCACCATCTGTGGCAGGCTTGATCCATGGATCCACCACCATCTCTGTGAATAAAACCTACCTCAAATTCCACTCCCCTTGGCCTTCTCTAATTTCATATCATGCTACCGTGTTCTTGTACTTATCCCATGCAGGAAAATTTCTTCTCCCTGCACTTTAAATTGAACATTAGTTGCCACCCATCTGACCATTTTTCAAGTTTGCTCCAGTCCCTCCTCATTATCTCCATTACTTCGGGTGCATCCAACCTCCAGCCCCGTGAAGACACTGAATAAGACCGGCCACAAGACTTATCCCTGTGATACACCTCTGGATACTACCCTCTGCCTCCTGACTGATACCCATTTTCTCACCCAGTTAACCACTATTTAAGCCATGCCCAGACATCACATTTTGTTAATCACTCTTCCATGTGGTTCAAGGGTGACCCACATTATCTTGCTCTCTCCATCTACCCTACACATCTGCAGCTTTGGTACCTTACTTTATATACAAGGTCACACCTTCCCCTTTATACTCCCCCATCTCAGCTGAATGGATCATAACCTGGAAAATGTGCATCTCAGTCATGACTGGTGGTGTACCAGGTCTCTGTCATTGCTGCTATGTCTAGGCCTACTTCTATTATCAATGGCTCTAGGACTATGGTTTAATTTTCATACTTCAGGTGTTTGTAACCATGGTCTTCCATGGTTTGATGCTCATCCCAGGTGAGCCCCTAGTCCATGACGTAGGCAAGACAAGGCAAGGCAAATTTTATTTAAAAAGATGCCCATCCCGGAGGCTCTGGGCGCAGTACATCAATCAAATAATTACAACACAGCATAATAATATTTAATTATATACACTACTCCAAAGAAGTTAAAACAAAATTTGCCACACAGTTTGCTACCCTCAACTTCAACTGCATTTAAAATCTCTAAGACTAAATTAACATCAAATTTTCTTTATTAGAAAGACAGGTAAGGACTATAAAACATAGTCTGGGAAGGCCTGGTTATACAGGAAGGCCTTGAGGCAGGCCTTAAATACCTTAACAGATGGGGCCTCCCTGACAGCTAAAGGGAGCGAATTCCACAGGACGGGACTGGCAACTCTAAATGCTCTGTCACCAGCAGTTTTTAACCTCATCCTGGGAATCGCAAGGAGGCCCCTAGAGGAGGACTGGATGGAGCAGACCGAGACAGCAGATGCAAGAAGGTCCTTCAGGTAGCCAGGGGCCAGGCCATGTAGGGCCTTAAAGGTGAGCAAATCCACCTTAAAGAGGACCCTCCACCTAACCGGCAGCCAGTGCAGTTGACGCAGCACCGGTGTAATATGACAATATTTAGACTGTCCTGTCAACAGCCTCTCTGCCGCATTCTGCACCAGCTGCAGTCTGTGCAGGGTACTCCTGAGACCCCAAGATAGAGTGCATTACAGTAGTCAAGCCTAGACATCATGAAGGCATGCACCAAAGTGGGGAGGTCCAGTGGCGGAACTAGAGGCTTTATCCTGGCGATATTTCTCAGATGATAAAAGCTGGTATGAACAACGGATGCCACCCGAAACTCAAGTGTCATACCACCGTTGAGAATAACACCCAGATCATGCACCCTACAGGAGGCCTTCAATGGTACAGAGCCAAGACAAAGTCCTGTCTCTGCACCAGAGGCCAACCTATCACGCCCTTTGTTCAACTCCACCACCAGTACCTCCATCTTACTGGGGTTCAGTCGCAACCAGCTGGAGACCATCCAGTCATTGATTTCAGCTAGGCAGCTGTTAAGCACTTCTACTGTGCAAGATGTTCCAGGGGCAAAGGAAAGGTACAGCTGGGTATCATTAGCAAAGCAATGAAAACCCAGTCTGTACTTCCTAATGAGCTCTCCCAGGGGTAGCATGTACATGGCAAACAACATTAGTGACAAGACCGAACCCATGGGAACTCTGCATGACAGGTGATCAGGGGAGGAGGAGAAATTGCCAATCACTACCCTCTGCCTCCTGTTAGATAAAAAAGACTCAAACCAGCAGATGACAGTGCTGGTGAGTCTGCAGAATTCCCTAAGGCGGTCAAGTAACACTCGATGGTCCACCATGTCAAATGCTGAAGAGAGATCGAGGAGAGCAAGAATTGTCCCTCCCCGTGATCTCTTGCCCTAAGGAGGTCATTATGCACCCGAACTAGCGCAGTTTCTGTGCTATGCCTCACACAAAACCCAGACTGGAGCGGCTCATACAGATCATGGGTCACGAGATGCTCCTCGAGCTGAAGAGCCACCACCTTCTCAACAATCTTACCCAAAGATGGGAGATTGGAGATAGGATGGTAATTTGCCTTGACGTCAGGGTCCAATGATTTTTTTTCAGAAGGGGTCTCACCAATGCCTCCTTCAAAACATTAGGAAACCCCCCCCTGACAAGGAACACCAGACAATCAGGGCAAACACCGGGCTGATGGAGTCAACACATCTCATTAAGAAACGAGTTGGCACCAGGTCCAGTTCACAGAAGGTGTGCTGAAGCTTGGATGCAATCTCACTGACCTCAGCCACCTCCACCAGTCTAAACTCACCCCAACCAAGTGGAGTACTCTCCGGTCACCCATGGTGACCACTGTCGGCCAGATTCTGGTCCACTGGCGGAACCCCCTGTCTGATGGCAGACACCCAGTCCGAGAAGAACCGAGCAAACTCCTCGCACAATGTGTTCGAAAAGGCTATCTTCTGCTGTAGACAGGAAGGATGAAGGAGCCTGTCCACAGGCCGAAAGAGCACAGTTGGTCAGTTCCTCCTGGCAGCAATCTCCCTGGACAGGAATTCTGCCTTCTTACAGTTGATTGCCCACTGGTATGCACCATAGTGCATGCGCAGGGCCAGTTTGTCTACCTCCAGGCTGTACTTCCACCAGCAGCACGCTAATCTCCGACCCAAAGTCTTCATCACCTTGAGCTCCCCATCATACCAAGGGGACCTCAAGTGAGAATACTTGGGTCATACATGGGCTGGTCCGAGGGAGTCAAGCACACCAGAAAGGGCCTTGTTATAGGCATCCACTGCAGTGCACACCCCCCCCAATGCATGCACTGTCCACACTAGATAGGTCAGCCACCACCAAAAAATCCTCAGGGGTCAACCCCCTCAAAGGACGATAGCTGACCATCTCTGCAGGGGGAGGGCTACCAAGGGGGGCCCTGAACTGGAACTTCACTGTGCAATGATCGGAGCAAACAACCTTATCAATGCTGAGACTATTTATCTCAAGCCCCAGTGAGAACACCAATCCTAACATGTGGCCACCCTGATGGGTCACGGAAGAAACTCTCTGCACAATGCCCAGAGATGACATCATCTGGAGGAAGTTGTAACCAAGCCGAGAGGATTCATCCTCGGCCCAAACAATGAAGTGCCCCAGCACTAAACATCTGGGGGCCTCCAATGTTTCACCGACGATGAAATCGACCACTTCCTGCAAGAAATCTCCCGCCACCCCAGAAGGGCGGTAAATTAAGAGAATCAAGCAGCCTGCACCCAGACCCCCATGAATGGCCACACATTCAAATGAAAGTGGTGCTCTCGCTGGGTGCACAGTGAAGCCCAGCTCAGATCTAAAACAGATGGCTACCCCCACCCCTGCATTCCACTCTGGGTCAGTGCACTACGGTATACCCGAGGGGATGGAAGCCTCTAAAACTGGGCCAGCATCATCACCGATCCAGGTCTCTGTAATGCAAGCCTGATCGGCCAAAGAAACCAAGTCCGCTATAATTGCAGCCTTGTTTCTGACCGATCTGGCATTGCAAAGCACCGCCCTCAGGGGACTGGTGGACAGTGCAGCCCCTCTGGCTGCCTGCCCACTTGGTCTGGTGGGAACCCTGGTAAAGGGAACTAAACACTTCCAGCCTCTCCCCAAGTCCCTTCTAATCCCAGGGCACCTTCTGCACCCCACTACCTCGATCCTACCACCACATGCCGTGCAAGGGGCACCTCGCCCTGATTGAATCCTCTGACTCCTCCCAATTCCAACCTCCCTACAGCGCCTTGCTGTAGTATCCAACACTGGGAGGCTGAAAAAAGGTTGAAGATCGAACAGCTGGGATGCCACATACACTATCCTGGCCCGCCCCAGGCCCACATACCTTCCCAGATACATCCACCCTGGCTACGTAATCCCAAAACAAAAACAAAAATCAGTACCACACACACCACACACACACACACACACACACACACACACACACACACACTCGTGATCCGATAAACACTAAACCTCCCCCCAAACAACCCAATAAAAAACAAAAACTCAAAATTAAATCTTAATAAAATAAACAAACATTAATCCCAATCTCTAATAAGTATCCCTTACACAAATCGATCTAATATCATAATCCTAAAAATAAAAATAACAACTAACATAATTCCAAGTACAACATAAATATAACAAACAAAAAAGCTTCCCCTCCCCAGGATCCTCTCACACCCCCCCGGAGGTGAAAAAACAGTATTGCATTAAAAATAAAACAAAATAAAATAGCAACTCATAAAACCATTTGGTGTAAGGAGGCAGATATGGCTAATAATGTAGTCATAAAAGTATTTAGGGACACAAAAAGATAGTCCAAGTCCCAGTGGTTCTCTCACTACCAGCCGGACTAAGAAAATCCCTCAGGAGCTCTCACCCCCTGGGTAAATAGGTGTAAAGCTTTTCCTCCCTGAATAAAATCAATCGTTCCCCCGACCTCTGATACTCTCACTGTCAGAGCCAAGGGAAAATCTGTTACGGCACTCTCACTGCCGGCAAAATGATAAAAATGAAAATCTGACCATGGCACCCGGATCAGAGAAAGAGTCCAAAGGATCGTCTTCAGGACCAGTCCACTCTGAGGTTGGGAAGAGCCCCAAAAATCTAATCCAGGAGGCCAGCACCAGGCCGTACCAGCTACTATGAGACTCCAGCCAGAACCCAATGCCAGTAGGTCCCCTGGGGATCTCTAGGGATCTGAGCTCCAGCCACTGACTCCCCGGCAGCTAGAAACACGGACCACTGTGCAGTCACAGACCAAAGCACAGCCAACCCACCAGATCGGGCCCATTACACCATGAGCTACTGTTGTCCACAAATCCAACGCCACAAGTCCAGCAATAAAATTTCCACACTCCAATAAAATCCAGTGTCCTTTCAAATCTCTATGTCCAGACTCTTTCTGATATAGAATCATCATGCAGTTCCACCACCCCAATCCTTGCAGAATATACAGCCAGAAGCACACAGCATGTAAGTATTCAGCCTTAGAAGTGCAAACTGCATCCAGTCCACAGCAAAACTGACATAAGTGCAAGACAATAATGGGGCCAGCTGTGACAAACCCAACATTCGCTTCAGGGTCGCTCAAGACACGTCCCAATAATGCGCACAGACTCGCACGCTCCTCGGCACCTCAGCAGTGACCTTCATATCTGCACCAGGCTTTCAGCTATATTTTGAAGTCCCTTGTGAGAAGGAGTATTGCACAAAAGTAGTTCTTTCACCAACAGTTTAAGAATGATGGCTTAAATTCAGAATGCATCAACCGCGGTGCTAGTTATTACTTGTTTTTATGGCAATTCTTTATTAATTTTATTAAGGAATAAAAATATACTACTAGCTATGTCGATGCCAAAGGATTGTAAAGTTATCCAACCTTAGATTCAAAGCATCATAAATCATGTATATTGGTCTGTTGGATCAACTGATGATGGTAATGAAGACATGATACCTGCAAAGTGGTGTAATGTTGCCACCCTAGTACAGAACATCCATGTGACTGGTAATCAATTTTATCAGCAGTGTGCCCATGGAGATCTTACAGGAAATGAAGCATGACAACCATGGCTGACACCTTGTAAGTTGACCAAATAACAGTACAAATCGTATGTTTTGTTTCATTTAGTCATTGACATGTGACTTCTAATTGTTAATGCCCACGTGGAATTTCATTGACTAATAGCCTCAAGAACTGCTGTTAAGGTTGAACAGCTTGTCAGTGACAACTGTCTGTGCAAGGACATCAGGAGGCTATCAGCACACTACCAGACATCTGAATTAGAAGCCTTTCATAGTCTGTTAAATAAATTTGTGCCCAGGATGATAGTGTTCAGCTACCATGGGATGAGAGGGAGGTAAACATCTGCCATAGTTTGGTATGCTGTTTACAAACTAACAATAAATGCATATTGATGGTATCTTTTTTAATTTTCACAGAGCACAGTTAGCAGCTCTGCACTACAATGAGAACTCACACAGAGAACAAGCAACCACCACTGCTGCTGGTGAAAAGTGATACAGTATTCACTTACCCAAATTTAAAAAAAGGGGGACATGTGATTAGAAGGACACCGGTGGAGCCAACATATGGTTAGTTGTATAGCTAATATATGTGACTGATAGACCCTGATCATACTTGATTTACATAAGTCTGGGTGGGTTGTGTAAACTGCATATCAACAGGAAACATCTACCCTCTATTACATTCATGAGATGCTACCTCCTTGATGTAAATCCATGATGCCTGGTGTCCTATGCTCCATTGGGTTCTAGGTAACCCACTCTCCTCTCTTTCAGTACTCACAGTGCCTGCACATGAGGACAGCCCAGTGGATGTTCTGTGCACAATAGTCAGATGCATCATATCCTCAAAAGCATCACATCCAGGTGACCAAACCCTTTGTGAAATCACTTATGTTGTGGTCAGTGAAGGACAATCTCATCCTGGGCTTCATATTCTCCCCTTAGCTGTGTGAATTATTTAACAAAAAAATTACCAGAGTAATGGACAAAAGCAGAAAAGAACTGCTATTCAGCCAACCTAAGTTCAGTGAGCATGGTCCCAAGAAAGGCATGTCTATGTTTGCTATTACTCAACAGTGTCACATGCATGGCCAACACTGCAGTGTGCCACATACCCTGCTCACACTGTACAGTGCTACATGCACTGCCATCACTTTTCTGTGCTACATGCACTGCCAGCACTGCAGTGTGTCATGTGCACTGCCACCATAGAGCTGTGCTGTGCCATGTGCACTGCCGATACTGAACTGTGCTCTGAGCACCTGACACAGCATGGTGTCAGCATTGCACTTAGAACAGAATGGTGTTGGAAGTGTATGTGTCACAGCATAGTGTCATCTTTGCAAGTGGCCTAGCAAAATGTAATACTACACATGGGACATAGCAGTGTTGGCGCTGTTCTTTTTTTTTTCCATATAGCTCTTTGGTCCCTGTTGCCTCCTCCCACCAACTAGCAATGGGGACACATAGGTATTTTTCTGGTTTTCTCCCCTAACTTCCCCCAAGGCCCCAGAATATGGCCGTGCAAGCATGTAGAGGCATGCTACACCCCCTGTAGCACCAGTTCATCCCACTCCATCTGCCGTAACTGTTTTTGCCTCTCCCATCCACCTACACAACCCACCAGTCCTCCACCTGGTGGGAGCAGAACTACAGGGGTGTTGCCAACCACTCTCACCACCCTTGGAAGAGGAAAACTGCCCATCAGCATGCTCAATCCTGCTCCGCCCTCATGCCGGCACCCTGATGACCTGAGGTAGTTCCTGAACCTGAGTCACTGGTGTAGCATGAGGTGTGGCATCCAGCTCCTCAACCCTCAGCTCCATCTGGCCGGTTTTGGCATTGTACTTGACACAGAGTTGTGTCAGAGTACATGTGGCACAGAGCATTGTTGGCACTGTACTTGACACAGCATTCTGTCAGAGTACATGTGGCACAGAGCATTGTTGGCCCTGTACTTGACACAGCATTCTGTCAGAGTACGTGTGGCACAGAGCATTGTTGGCACTGTACTTGACACAGCATTCTGTCAGAGTACATGTGGCACAGCACAGTGTCAGCACTGTACTGTGCACAGCACCCTGCTAGAGTACGTGCATGTAAACACAGAACTCTAAAACCAATGTGTGTCTATTGTTAGTAGGTGGGGGGGTACATGAGTGGTGTTGGGGTAGTTGTAGGGGGAGGACAGATACATGGATGTTTATGGGTATGTGGAGATGCTGTTCTGTGGTGGAAGCTCAAGTGTGGTCCCTGATATGTGGGCACACTGTGCCATGGTAGGAGGGGTGGGGAAGGTAAACATTCAGTCATGAATATGTAGGAAGATGGCAAGGTGGTTACACAGTGCTCCCGTGTAGGTGGGAGAGGGGGTGGAGGCTTAATGGGTGGTCTTGGCTATGTGAAGACACCATGCTAGTGTTACATGAGGTCCCTGCACTCTTATTGGTACCCCCAGAGGTACACCGTAGACAGCTAGTGCTTAGGAATGTGTTATACTAACATATAGGGCTAAGGGCATCTACCGTAAAAGATGAGATGTCAGGATATGTACGCATATTATTGTAATACACTTTGCTTGCTAATACATATATATTTTCTATGTATTTTCTGTGTATTTCTCACTTACAAGATGGTAGGACATATGTGTCCTTGTAATGATTATGCTATGTATAAGTCAGCATCACCATCTTTTGGTGATTTGTACTATTACACTGAGTTATGTAAGACTTTGTAAGAACTGTGCTCTTTTGTTTCACAAAGTGATGACTACTACAAAATTGTATAATGTTATCTTGGACCATGGAGCCACCTCTAATTTATCCAATAGGGTTCATCTCTGTAACTAGAAATGTTTCTATCTTACAGTAACCATAGTAATTACCATAGGTATATAATTTGAGACACTGAGTCTTATACCTCGGAGACCCCAAGAGACACAAAGAAACCTCAAGGTATAGGGAATGCTTAGCATTTTCTCCCGGTTCGTATTGGTAAGAACTGCTTAGGGCAACTGTGATTTATCCTTTGGTGGTCATAAACAAGTTTATTACTCTTATGCAACATGTTTGTGATTCCTTGCATTCCCAATAATGTCAAGAGCCTGACAGTCAGGTTTAGACTGCCTGACAATTAGTGACCGCATGCAGGCACTATTTTGTGTTTATAAGCTTTCACTTGTTGCTTAAAATTTTCCCCTCCCAACGGGGACTGTAGGTGTGCATTCCTGCATCACCTCTTCCATTTTCAGACCACTTTGTAGTCACTTGCAAAGTATGGCTGTTTTTCTTGGATGTGGTCGATGCCGACTTGACCCGCTCCACAACAGCTTTGAACTGCAAGCCTACAATGTCTACAGTAGCCCAACAGTGTGGAAAGTGTTCCTGCTGTGGATCGATACACAGCACGGCACCTTTTTCACAGTTTGATTTTTCGTTCCCTCCCACACAATGGCCACCGTATCAAATATCTGTGCAGAACTGAGACTTGATGTCTCAAACTTCCTTGCCTCCCATGGAGGATGGGCTGACTTTGCGCGGGATGCAAGTCAATCCGAAAACCCTATACTGGGGATTTCAACCCAGTACTGTAAGACGAGACAAACAGCCAATAAGCGTCATGCCAAAGGGCTGTTGGTCGTGTCTCTCTATGCTGCTCTGGAAGCCTCCGAAGCGAGGTTTTGAACCCTTAATCTGCAGATCTCATCTCTTAAGCAGGAGATGGGTTTGTAGGAAACAGAAAGTGTTAGACTGCAGCAGAATTTGGAGTCTGAACTTCAAACACTGTGTAATGAAAAGGATTCACTTTTACATCATTCAGCACAGGCTGGAGATCAAGACATTTGCATCTTGAAGCAGGAGTGTGAAAGTTTGAGAGAGGATAAGGGGCAGGTTTTGAATATGAATGACTTGTTAAGTAGAGCGAATGAACAGCTGAGTGAGGAGATGGGAGAGCTGCAGGATGAGATAAATCAGGTACGTAATGACTTAGGAGTAGCTACTAGGGACAATCATGAATTGAGCGCAGCGCATAGAGTGTTGCAGAAGCAAATGCAAGATGAGGTTGATATAGATGTTGCAAATGTGAGTCATGCTGAATGTGAATCCAAGATGGCGAAAATGCACCATCAGCGATAGGTTCTGGCTGGACATGTTAAGGCAATGGGAGGCATAACCCCCGCCTTACATACATCATCTGAAGGGGAGGTATCGGATGATGACATCTCTCAGTACAACACTCAGTCACACCCCTACTATGGCCCAGACACCCCACCCAGCCATTCACAACATGGCGGGTCCCAGCTCCACCCACACCATGTCATACGTCATCGACATCATGACGTACATCAACTGAGATGCCAACATGGTGGCCCCCATGATAGGGGGGAGCAGATCCAGGCCTGGTCCCGACGGCACCACCGGTGGCCATTATTAATATGGAATACAGGCGGGAGATAGAAACAATGATTGAAAATGCAGTAGGTAACGTGCCTGTCTCTGAGAGAAATAAGCGGGTTCTTAAAGCCCAAATTAGGCAGCTTCTACAAGAGGCTGGTACTCAGGAAGGCATGGTTTGTACCTCAGCTGAGGCTGCAGCCCGGTCAGCCCTGGATGGTGCCCGAGGCAACCTACCCCAGCCTGATTGGCCCAATAATCCCCTACAAATGGCCTACTGTGTTCAGCAAATAGCTGACAGTATTGGTCGGATGAGCCCGTCCAACAACCTCAGCTGCCACTTGGAAAAGGTGCATTCCAAATGTGAAATACTTAGTCTCGCATCAGGTCCAAATACCACACCAAACCATCAAGCCTGGATTATGGGCCAAACTCCCTGATGACATCCTCCAGGATGGTAACGCCACCTTTGAGGAGGTTGCAGCTGAACTCAGTTCTGCACACAGCCAAGGTGTAGTAGGAGTGATGCTTGCATACCCTGTAAAACAGAATGCAAAAGAAAGTCCAGTGACTTACCACCAGAGACTCTAGATGGCCTACTGAGCAGGAAAGCACCTTGCACAAGAAGTTGCAGTTGTGGATCTTATTGAATACAAGACCCTGTTCCTTAGGAACATGATCACTGCAGTGAGAGAGAAGGTAGAGCCAACCACCTATCGCACCACAGAAAGGTTTGCCGACATCCTTCGGAAGACCGAGAGAGTTTACCAACTCTATATCCATGATCTGGGCTCCAGTTCCAAGAAAGTAGCTGCCGTGAAGCCTGCTGAAGAGGCTGTGATGCACTACACAGTGGAAGGGCTGGCCCAACACAAACAGACCTTCCCGGCAGATAACCAACACCCCCAGCAATCCCAACAACAACAACTGCATCAGTAACAGCAACAATGGGGTGGGAACCGGAACTATCGCAAGAATAAGAAGCATGAGAATCATAAGGGTAAACAACAACAAAGACCAGGCCCTTCATATAGGGAAATAGCAGAAGAGAATCAGAAATTTAGAGAACTCCTGGGGCAAGTACATTCTGTAGCAGACACTGTTCCTGCTCAGTCCCTTGCAGACATACAACTAGGAACCCAGGCCCCAGTGGGCCATGGTGATACCAGAAGTACAGGCCCTCAGGCCCATACAGGTCTGAACCCAGAAGAACCTCCCTATATAACATCAGTGCAGCATGGTGAAGTGGTTCAAAGGAGCCAAGCCCAACCTCTCCATGCTCCCTCCAGCACAGATTGACAATTACAGGCCCCAGTCTGGATTGTAAACAAGCTGGTCTTGGATACAAATGGAAGGCCAAGCCCTGAGGCTGAGGTCGGGGCCGCCTACTTACAGTGTTATTGGATACAGGCATAGCTGTGTCTGTATTACATGATGATCACCTGGACACATCTCCTTGGTCCACCGGATGGAGGACCAACATGTCAGGAGTAGATGGTACTAGGCTACCTGCATACCGCTCTCTACCTCTACTTGTAGAGTAAGGGCACCTGAAGACCTCACATACTTTTCAGCTGATGGTACTGCATGATCATCCTAGTATCACTGGAATTTACTTTCTTGTCCCACATGGTTGTGTGGTGGATCCAGCCAACAAGCTACTGATACAGATTCAGGGCCAATATCACACTATCTTGATCCCTGACTCACATGTTGTGGCAACAATATCTGCCAGCAATAAAGAGTATGACATCATAGATTTGTTCAAGAACCATGATCTTTTCCCAAAGCTCCTTCCCATTTTGCAAAGGCATTTGGAAGCATTTGCTATCAACAAGCATGACTGTGGCAGAATGCACACTGTCATCGAAGTGCCAGACCCAGCACATTAGAGACAAAGGCAATATCCTTTCCCCTCTGAGGCCTTGCCTTCTCTTAGGGAAACAATAAAATCACTGCTCAACCAAGGGGTAATAAGAATATGTGTTTCCACTGCCAACTCCACAGCATGGCCCATGAAAAAACCTACAGGTGGCTGGAGACTTACTATTGACTACAGGAAACTGAACTAAGTCACCCCCAGTTGTGTTCCAACTGTGGCATCCGCACCTGATGTGTTACGACTTTTGACCCCTGACCTAAAATGGTTCAGTGCCCTGGATATTTCCAATGGTTTCTGGTCACTGCCAATGGCCCCCAAAAGTCAATATAAATTCACCTTTACCTTTGAAGGTAGACGGTACACATGGACCTGTTTACCACAGGGATCCCATAACAGCCTGTCCCTGTTTCATCTGCACATGATGGATGCCCTTGAGGGTTTCTCTACTCCCCAGTGTCTCTTGCAAAATGTGGATGATCTGCTGTTGGCAACAGCCATGCAGGAACAACACTTGGATCTCTTGGATGAACTACTGACTCTCATCCAGACAGCAGACCTTAAATGTAATCCAGCAAAAGCACAGCTATGTCAGAAAGAGGTACTCTTTCTGAGCCTAAGAATTACTGACCAAGGCTGCAGCCCTATCTGGAAGAAGATACAAGGATTGCAAGACCTGCCATTGCCTACCAGAGTGGCAACTCTTAGAAGATTTCTGGGTATGGTGAACCATTCTAGAGATTTTATCTGTGATTTTGCTTAAAAGGCTGCTCCTCTGTATGAGCTACTGACAAAGGACATTCCCTGGACTTGGGGTCCTATACACACCCAGGCTGTGATGTTACTGAAGCAGGCCTTGGCCTCCGCCCCAGCTGTTGTCAACCCCAATCCAGCATTATCATTCCATCTGGAATGTGTTACCTCTGACATCACCATGTCAGCAGTGCTGGCCAAGAAGGTTCATGGTACTCTGAGACCCATTACATATGCATCACAGCTCTTGACTCCAATGAAACAGAAGTATAGCCTTTGTGAAAGGAACCTTCTGGCCACCTACTGGGCTGTCAAGCACGTCCTGTATATCATTGGGTACTCTCCGCTCATTATTAACACTAACCACATCCCAACTACCTTTCTGCTATCAGACAGAGTGAATGATGGGTCAGTCTCTAACACCAGACTGGCCCACTGGTCACTTCTTCTCCAGGATAAAGACATACAGGTACACCCAACCAAAATTCCATCCATGCTGGCACATGGACTCCTTTTCCAAAAAGAACCCCATGACTGTACACTACAACCACCTGATCTTCCA
This sequence comes from Neoceratodus forsteri, assembly GCA_016271365.2. Classification (NCBI taxonomy): domain Eukaryota; kingdom Metazoa; phylum Chordata; order Ceratodontiformes; family Ceratodontidae; genus Neoceratodus; species Neoceratodus forsteri. Next base: position 1,411,608,805 of record CM057452.1, read on the forward strand.
GATCCAGGTCCTTTCCTCCCTGCCACACCACAAATACTTGAGAACACCTCTTTGTGTCATATTTTCACAGATGGTTCAGCTTCCTACTACCAGGGAGAACAAATTGCAGGGATGGGTGTCTTAGTGATTCACCCCTATGGTAGCACTGTTAAAATCTCCAAACGTTGCAGTGTAGCCTCATCACAGTATGCAGAGATGGCAGCAGTGGCCTGTGCCCTCAAGTTCATCCAGCATGGAACTGAGGACACCATCATTTTTACAGACTCTAACCAGGTTTGTTGTTCTCTTACAGAATTTCTTTCTTTCTGGCAGAAGAACTCCTTCCTCTCCTCTGATGGCAGCCCAGTGAAGTACAAAGAACTGGTAATATACATACACTCACTGGTACAAAGGTTTGCACACAGACTCTATGTACACAAAGTCAAAGTTAATTCTCCACATGACCCGAATTATGCCTTCAATGACACAGCAGACACCCTTGCCAAGGAAGGGACCTGGGGGGGGCACCTGGATGATGGATCATCCAGAGGCCAATGCGACTGTACATACTGCAGCAGTCAGCAAGAAATATGAACTCTTTTCCCCCTTGGACCTCTCAGCAGCCCAACATGCTGATACTGAACTCAAAAAGGTGTTCAGATTCCTTGACAAAAGTACCGAAGAAAAACTTCCAACACACAACCCCTACCAGAGGCATGAAGGTAAGTTACACTTGTCAAAAGATGACATGCTCATCTGGTACCGACCAGATTATTCCACCACCAAGTTGTGGGTGGTCCTCAGACACCTTAGGAAAAGTTCTGGCACCAAGTGCATGATACACCCACTGGTGGACACCAGGGAGTGGAAAAAAACCCTCCAGAGGCTCAAGACCACCGCTTGGTGGCCTGGTGTCACCAAAGATGTTAAACAGTACATAGACTACTGCCTTGTTTGTGTGCAAAACAATCCCATTCCCACCAAATGAAATGCTAAACTTCTACCACAAAGACACTCTGGCCCTTGACATGCCATACAAATTGACTTTATTGGCTCTCTGACCAACACAAGCAGAAATAACAAGTATGCTTTTGTGGTAACTGATCTCTTCTCCAAGTGGGTTGAAGCTTTCCCCACTTAAACATGCACTGCTAAAACCACTGCCAAAATCCTGGTGGAACAAATTTTCTCCAGGTGGGGCCTACCTCTTAAGGTAGACTCTGATAAAGGAACCAGTTTTACAGGTGAGTTAATGAAATAATCTCTTGAGCTCCTTGGAGTTCAGCAGAAGTGCCACATACCCTACCACCCCCCAATCTTCAGGTCAAGTAGAGAAAGCCAACAGACGGATTAAGCAAATGCTTTCCAAATTTATTGAGGACAATCCCAAAACCTGGGATTCCCTATTGCCATTACTCCTTTTGGCAATTAAGGGTACACCCTCAGCCACCACCCAGTTGACACCCTTTGAGGTGATGACTGGAAGACAGATGAGATTACCTGAACACCTGTTGTTTGACCTGCACACCCTGACTGCAGACCATGTGTCTGTAGACCAATATGTGGAAAAACTCAGAAAAAAACTCACACACACACATTTGTATGCTGACAACTGTATGGGTAAGGCCCAGCAACAATCCAAAATACAGTTTGACAAACACACATAAGAAGTGGATTGGCAAGTTGGAGATCAGGTAATGATCCTCCAATTTGCACGTCCCATACTCTCCTTCTCCAATAAGTGGGAAGGCCCTTACCCCATTGTCAACAAGCTCAGTCCAGCAGTCTATCAAGTTAGACTCCTGCACAATAATAAACTGACTGACAAATGGTTACATCCAAACCAACTGAAACTGTACGAAAGAACATAATTACTTTTCCTCACCCCATTGGGTGGAATAGTACTAACCTACTAATGTTTGACTTTCATTTTCAGATACACTGACAAGATGGATATCTTGTTCCATTTTCTCCTCATCTCAGGAGTTATCCCCTGCATCCAAGGCACGGTACTGAACCTCCTACCTCACCTTGATCATCCAGCATCTACTCCAGAGGGAGTGTCCATCAAACTACCCGCTAGTTTGATTACTGTCCAAGAAGGTTCTGATGCTTACTTCACTGCCTCAATTGTTGCTCCTGATAAATCTACCCTACAAATTGAATGGCAAACCACATTGCAAGGAAAAATTCTCCCTGTGGCCAAACTTTCCAAGCGAACTTTCCAAGGTTGGCCCAATGATAAATTATCCCCAAATGGTTCTCTGTTCTTGCTACAAACTGCTCTTAGACATTCTGGTTTATACAATACCACTGCTTTAATTGATCCTGCATATTGTAATTGTTTGTCTAAGGACTCTGCTCAAACATTTTGTGCTGTACACAACAAGGCCTTTGCTGCCACGTACCTCTCTGTGATACCACCTACTGACAAACAGCTTTTGGAATGCCCAAAGCATACCCCTGGTCCCTGTAGTGGTCTAACAGCCACTGCCCTACCTGGTACACTAATTAACAATTTACAATTTATGCATATACCCATGTTGTTTAATTTAACCTACTGGAATATGAAATACTTTGGTATGTGTCATAATACTAACACTTCAGCATTTTATAGTACGTTGTTGCTTGATAGTTTAGCAGCATTTCAGGTTCATACTCAAGACCCTATCAACATACCACTGAGCATAGAGGCAACTTCTGGAGAAAACCAAATCCTGATAATCAAAATCATAAACGTAATACATGTGAAGTTGACAGTTCTGATGTCACTGGTACAACAGGCAGCGTCACAGGTCTTTTTGGTACAGCTATGTCTATCTGGAACAAAGCAGATATTGCTGCTATCAAATCTCATTCTGTCAAATTTCAGACTGGCTTGGTGAATGACATCTTACGCCCATTATTGCATGTTGTGTATGGCCTTAGTCAGGAAGAAAGATACACTGTATACAATATGCAGGACATTGCTAAGGCATTTACTGATTCTAAAGACAAGATTAACGCACTCATTGCACAAAACAACAAAGAAGCAGATAAGCAATATATTGCTCGTGATATTTTATGCTCAGCCTCTGGCTCTTATATTATAACTACCATCAATAATCTCTTCCGAGATCTAGAATCTGGAAGAATCCCTGATATCATACATGACAGACGTATTTCCAAATGGTACAGTATTGTCCACGATGTAAAACCCATGGCTGTATTGCCATGCGTATGCAACAATCTCTAACTATTCCCCTTTCCACAGCTTGGAATCTGGGTTTTGTGACCAGACACCATAATACTGGTCCCTGTTTTACTGCTAAGAAATGTTCTATCAGAGACACAATGTTTGTTTCATTTACTGTCTCTTTACTATGCTTTGACCCCACTACAGCCTTGTTCAACAAGCTGGCTTCAGTTCATTCTATCAGACACCTTGATGGCAAAATCTATAGAGAACTCCTGGACTTGTCTCCTCTACTGGTCTTTCATCCTTTCCTGGATGCCTGTGTCACTCCGCACACAGGCTGCTGTGCAAAGAAACAGTATATCTACTTGTGTCGATGTGATGTATTTGATGTTATTAAACCTGTATGTGGTTATTCTCCCGACAGCATAGATTGGTCCTTTTCTGTGGACGATGACATCAGCACAAATGGCACAGAAACTTTGGACTCAACATTGGCTCCAGATAAACTTTATCAATCTTACTGAGAGGAGGTTCATTGCCTGTCAACATGGATTTCCAAGATGACCTACACCTGCCCAGTACAACTACAAAAATGGAGACTCCCCACTGTTAAGACTCAGTACAACTCTGACGTGGAGTACTGTGTAGTCACAAACTACAAATCCTACACTTACGGTGCAGAGACATGTGTTATTGATTTCCCCAACTTCTGCTTCATTCCTCATCAAAAGTCTGTCATTGGACATACCATTATTACCCCTGTCCCTGTTATGGATGCGGACATCATTGTTGGTAACCCCAATTATCTGCTCACCCTTTCTGAATATTTACCATATTTTAATGTACACATACCTGTAGATCCACTTTCACTTACATTAAAATCACTTTTAGAGAGAAAAAATACACATCTCATCCACATCAGCAATAATATTACTAAGGCTAATGAAGCTATCCTTTCATTGATTAATGATGGTGATATGAATGATGCATTAACTAGCACATGGCTAGAGATTACTTTTAAAAGTTTTATTATACAAGCATTTTTGATATTTTTCTTGGTTAGTATGCTATGCTGCCTACGGCGCACACTGCACCAACATCGTGAGCAGCTGGAGTTCCTTTACAAAGCTTGCATGTTGGGTTTGTAAATGACCCCTGCTCCCTGACCTTTTCCTAGATTTGCCTGCATTGCCTTGGAGGCAACAAGGGGGGGGATGTTACACAAGGTCCCTGCACCCTTATTGGTACCCCCAGAGATACACCATAGACAGCTAGTGCTTAGGCATATGTTATACTAACATATAGGGCTAGGGCATCTACCGTACAAGAGTAGATGTCAGGATATGTACACATATTATTGTAATACACTTTGCTTGCTAATATATATATATTTTCTATGTATTTTCTGTGTATTTCTCACTTACAAGATGATAGGACATCTGTGTCCTTGTAATGATTATGATTTATATATAAGTCAGCATTGCCTCCTTTTATTGATTTGTACTACTACACTGAGTTATGTAAGACTCTGTAAGAACTGTACTCTTTTGTTTCACAAAGTGATGACTACTACAGAATTGAATAATGTTATCTTGGACCGTGCAGCCACCTCTGATTTAGCCAATAGGACTCATCTCTGTAACTAGAAATGTTTCTATCTTACAGCAACCATAGTAATTATCATAGGTATATAATGTGAGACACTGAGTCTTATACCTCGGAGACCCCAAGAGACACAAAGAAACCTCGAGGTGTAGGAAACGCTTAGCATTGGCTCCCAGTTCGTATTGGTAAGAACTGCTTAGGGCAACTGTGATTTATCCTTTGGTAGTAATAAACAAGTTTATTACTCTTATGCAATGTGTTTGTGATTCCTTGCATTCCCAATATTGCCAAGAACCTGAGAGTGAGATTTAGACCTCCTGACACCAGGGTAGGTGGGGAGGTTGAGTAGTGACACAAGCAGTCCCAGGTATCTGTAGACACCATGCGGTGTGAAGTGGGGGGGGTGTAGGCAGATACACCATCCCTATTTGGATCAGAGAAAGTACATATTAACTGTGCCAGGGTAGGTAAGAAGGGGGAGGTATGAGTAATTTCAGAATAGGTGGTGTGGAGAGTGTGTGTGGCAGGTACGTGTGTGGTCCAGAGTATGTGGAAACACCCTACTATTTTAGGTGTGGTGGGGGATGTACATATTGACTGTGCCAGGGTAGGTGATGGAAGGGGAGGTACGTAAGTGATTCCAGAGTAGGTGGGGTAGGGCTGGCAGGTACATGGTTGGTCAAGGATGGGTGGAAATACAGTGACATTACTCTACTGCTTTTAGTCAGCTCCATCTACCAAAGTGATTAAGATAGGTAGCCATGGTACAGTCCGAGTAGCTTTTCTACAACTGCAGAAACCCAATTGTGAGCATGTGTCTATTTGAGAATTAATCCATGCCTGGGTGGATGTCGATATTCATCCTGTGACCTGGTGTCACATCCAACATACATATAGGTGTGTATTGATTCTCATGTAGACATACGCTCATGAGTGTGTAACTTAATACATAATGAACAGTACACAAAATGTTTATTGCCAATAATATATCAGCATTTATCTGGAGTATTACAATAGTACGTTTACTTTGGCTATACCGAGGACTAATATAATAGTTAACAATTCCTACATATTCTAATTCTGTTCGCAGCCTACAGGTTAAGAGTGTTACCAACATTGAAACGGCTATTAACTGAGTAGCTGACAAATACTTATGATGTTTTCTTTCTTCTAACACAGGATATGCAGAGGATCTTATGCATGAGGTGTTGGAAATATGCCATGGCATGAGTGTAATGAAGCAACTGAATTCTACACAAATTAGCATACCAGAAACATTATCCTCCAGTTTCACTCATCCAAAGAAAGAAGAATCAATGGAAGTGTATTTGTCACTCTTCAACCACTGAAGTAACATCAGAACTGGAAATGTAAATTGAGTGACACTGGTTACATATCCATTTGTTCTTTGTCAATTCAGTGCTGAGGCAGTTATTTTGATATTTGAACTTCTGTCATACAATAAGCACAATATAACTAAGAATAGTCAATTGTAACAGTTCATTAATATTCATTTATTGTATATTTAGCATATATTATAAGATTTACATGTCTGCCTAGACAGAAATGCACAAAAAAAAATAGATCGTTTTATTGAGTACATCAAAAAGTCATGTTTGGACAACAATATCTAAAACCATATTATAGTTCCATATGAATACCAAAGTAGAAAACTTACAAATGTTATACTTTTCAACATACTCAGTACAGAATAGACAAATATGAAATTGACAATATTACTGTCAGTATGACATAATTATGCTGTTTCTGGATAACTATTTAGTATCAACTATGAATGTGGAATGAAATCAGGAGTCAAGACAATCACAGCAGTGTAGATGGCTTGCATTTTATCCTTATTATTGTAATCATAACTCTCCCCACTCAACCCCATAATCACCCATCTCCAGGGCCGCCTGTGTACCATGCTAGTTTTCCTAATAAATCATTGCCATGTCTCAATGTAGTATCTTCAAGGGTCCGACTACATTCTCTGTCTGTCTTATCTCTATCTGGAGTAACATCCATTCACACCTCACTATAAGTAGTGTATGAGTACACAGTGGGCTGGATATTCAAACTGCGCAATTCTGAGGTACAAGCCCTTGCGCTGCGCAAATTAGTTGCGCAGGGCAGTGGCCGGGGCAATATTCAAAGGAGTTGCGCTATTACGCAACTCCTTTGAATATCACCCCCCAGCCACAGCCACTGTGCATGGCACAGTGGAACTTGCACCACTGCAAGTTGTCAGAGTGGAGCATTCAACTTGCGGTGGCGCAAGTACCATTGCGTTAAGTACCATTGCGTTATGCGCAAAATCACGATATTCAAAAGGTGACATGCAAATGGGGCCATAATTCATGCAAGGCACAGGGGGGGCCATTTTCATCTGATTATGGCCCCATTTGCATGCCATTAGCATGTAGGTGCACCGATCCCCGAGGACTTGCGCCTGGTGCCCTGCCAGGCAGCAGCCGTCGGGGACGGAAGCACCCTCCAGCCCAATCGCGGGCAGCAATGTGGCTCCCCCACCTCCTCAGGTACATATCCCTGGTGGTCCAGTGGACCGAAATGCCCAATCGTGGGCGGTATGTTTAATAACTCCCCCTCCCGTTCACATCCCTGGTGGTCCAGTGGACCAGAAATGCCCGATCAGCGGGCAGAAAGTAACCAGAACCCCAGACATCTCCTTGTGCCCGATCACGGGCAGAAAGTAAGCGGAACCCCGAACATCTCCCTTGTGCCCGATTGTGGGCAGAAAGTAAATAGAACCCCCCACGAACATCTCCTGGTGGTCCAGTGGACTGAAATGCCCGATCGCGGGCAGTAAGTAAATTGAACCCCAAAACATCTCCCTGGTGGCTAGTGTCCCCACCCACCCACGAGTCCCACCACCCGCTCTCCCCGGCGGCTGGCGGGTGGCATCACCTGCCTGCCGCCCCACCGCCCACCGACTGACTGCCCGGTGGGGCTGCGCTGCCCATTGATGCAGAGCAAGAGCCAATGGGCGTGCAGCCCATACCTCATGACAGTCAGATTTGTGAATGATTCATTCACAAATCTGGACTGTTCATGAGTATGGGCTGCACGCCCATTGGCTCTTGCTCTGCACCAATGGGCGTGCAGCCTACCGGACAGTCAGTCGGCGAGCATGGCGAACTGGTGGGATGCTGCCGCTGCCGCTGCGGGGCGGGTGGTGGCTTCGTGGGTGGGTGGGGTGGGGGACACTAGCCACCAGGGAGATGTTTGGGGGTTCAATTTACTTACTGCCTGCGTCCGGCATTTCAGTCCACTGGACCACCAGGGAGATGTTCGGGTGGGGGTTCAATTTACTTACTGCCCGCGATCGGGCACAAGGGAGATGTTCGGGGTTCAGTTTACTTTCTGCCCATGATCGGGCACAAGGGAGATGTTCGGGGTTCTGCACTTTCTGCCCGCGATCGGGCATTTCGTCCACTGGACCACCAGGGATGTGAACGGGAGGGGGAGTTATTAAATACCACCCGCGATCGGGCATTTGGTCCACTGGACCACCAGGGATGTGAATGGGAGGGGAGCCACATTGATGCCCGCGATCGGGCTGGTGGGGAAGTACACTATGCCCACGGTCAGGCTGCGGGGGGCACAGGGACTGAGTTGGGGGCCAGCCACAGGTGGCAGCTGCTGTGTTGCGCCCTGCAATACAGCAGCTCACCTGTGGGTGGCCCTCGACTTAAGCCTTTTTGGCTCAAAGTCCTGCAGGCACAGGTTGGGGGTTGCGCCTACACAACTCTGCATAGCCCGGCTGAATGTCGGGCTGTGCAGTTTATGCATGGTTCCTCCCCTTCCAGTTGAGCATGCATTCATTTGCATTGCGCTGTTGCTCAGCCTGTTTTCAGTGGCGCAACTGCCTCCTGCTGAATATCGCAGAATGGCGCAATTTAGGACTTGAGCATGAGCAACCCTGTTGCGCATGGCGCAACCCTTTTGAATATCTGGCCCAGTGAGTAAATTATCAACGGTAGCAGGTGACTTATCAAGGATGCATCGTGTGTCATTTTTTAGTACAATAATATTTGTGCTCTGATGTATATGTTAGCATCTCAAAAGGTGTTCTCAAAAGTTTGGAGTGCAAACATCAAATGTTGGAGTTAGGATAAAACAGTTATTTTCTTAAAATTGCAGCATACAACATCCTTCCAATCATCAACATTTTACCCTTATGCGTGCTTTGTGAAGGGCTTCAAAGCACGTGTAATGTGAATAAATGCGGATGGGTGGCAGGATGTTGCTCAATTGATTGTAAGAAAATAAATGTTTTAACTTATTAAAAGCCCTGATTTATGAAGTCTGATGTGTTAAGCACACATCTTGATATGATAACTTTGATGGAATTAACACTAGTTGCTCAGGGCATTGTTTATGATTTAAATAAGATAAAGATCTTGTTCTAACATACTGAATTTATTTCATTTATTTATTTAGTTTTTGTTGACCGTGTAAGTGCACTAGACAAATTCTGTCTATTTTCAGGCACGACCCGGGGGAGGGGGATACAGATGAATGCCAACTGACCTTGAACCAGATTAAGCTGTTGGTGGTATTTTTAGTGAATGAGGGAAATTTGGCCAGGACACCGGGGAAATTCCCCTACTCTTTTTCAATAAGTGCCAAGGGATCTTTAACATCCACCTGGACTACCACCAATCCAGGCAGATGGGACCTTGGTTTAACATCGCATCTGAAAGACGGCACCTCAGAAGTGCAGCACCCCTCTCATGCTGCACTACAGTGTCAGTATTGGGATATTAACCCAAGTGCCAGATGTGGGAACAGAACCCACAGCCCTCTGATCTCCCAGCCTTATAGGTGAGTATGCTACCTACTGAGCCACTGACACTGACAATGAATAATTCACTATCAGGTGGTAAGAACTGGCCTGACCTGGCTGCTGACGTGTTTGCTGCTCTGATGGTGATTAACTGTGTTGCTGTGGGCTAAGCTAGCAGAAGAGCTAGGTGCAGTAACACAGCATTGTATTACTTGGTGGAAAGACAACAGATCACTTGCACTGTTTTAGATGGTGTTCTTATTGGCTGACATCCCACACTGTGGATAAGGTCCAGGATTGCATTGAAAGACACAAACCAGTCCTGTCCAGCAAATCTTCAAGCCATTTCTGGAAGCCTCCATAGAGGAATTAGCTATATGTTGGAACTGTATTTGGGAAAAAAAAGGTGCTGACTGAAAACTATCAAGAAGCTGACACTTGGGTTCTTGCTGGGTAATTGGTGCAGTCTGGGGTAATTGCCCATAGATGTTTCAAGGTTGAACTTTATCCAGAGACAACCAAGAAGTTTTAGAGGCTTAGTACCTATGAACACTGCTTGCTTTGATTTATAACTGGAAGAGTCTTTTGTAATGATAGCTGGCTGATTAATTTCAACAAAGCTGAGGTGCTCCTAATTCTGTATTTCCTGCTGCATTTCCTGTGTTTCTGTGCTCTTGTGTTCTGCTTTTTGAACTGTCACTGTGTGTTGCTTTTGTGCTGAGGGGGATAAATGCCGGTTTCTGATTTTGTTTTTCCTTATTATGGTAATAACTAGATGCCAGATTCAGGATAAAGAAAGGGAAAAGGGTGAGGACTCCAGCCTTGTCATGGAGCCCTCTAGTTCCCCAGTCGTACTTAAAGATACAGAAGTTGGTGCTACTATGTTATCACAGAGCACCAATAGCACATCAAGTGCAACAACTCAGTATATTGCAGAAACACATTCAAACCCCATAATAGGAGGGAGAATACTTAGAAAAAATAACAAAAAAGGGGGGAAAGATTAAACCCTTACCACAAAACAAAGATAAGATGTGCAAAAAGAAAGAACAACAGAATTATTGAGTAAAGACAGTACTGGAAGCAGGAAAGGAAAAAAGAAAACAAAACTACACAATCTAAAATAAAGATCACTTTGCCAAAGTGGGTCTACTCAACCCTCCCGAACAATACAGCAAATGCTGATTTGATCAGCAATAAGGTTGATCATAAGCAGTATACTGAAACAGCTATTTCTTCCAAAGTACTTGAGAACAAAGACATCTGGAGGGTAGATTCTAGTCTCAGTAAAGGAGGCAGAAGGTACAGATTTACCTATAACAACTGAGGCATCAGGGATCTTGACTCAGGATGACCTCCTAGCATTACAAACTCATTATAATTTTCTCAGACTATTTTTGAATCAAACCCTGGACCTACTGTATGTGGCATAGCTATCTTAGAAATATCACTAGTGACCTACAGGAGACCATAAATGGCCTCAAACAGTTTATTACTTCTGTACAACCTAATTAGTTCCCAAACTATTTACATACTGAGGCTGCTGCTATTTATCCATTTACTCTAAGTGAGGAGTTAAAAAAATTTACACAATCCAAACACAGCACATTTGATGATCCTTGATCACTTAATTAATCTCAAATTTGAGTCAGATTCAATTAAGGAAAAGATATCCATTAATGGTTGTAGATTGGAGGAAGTGCTGTCAAAGTTAAACAGAATAATTCTCCAGAAAGGCTTACCCTTGTTTGTTGTGGATGATCCTGAGGGACATACTATTCAGTTAAGGCCTGATTTCCCTTCTATTGACTTTTCCAAGTCCCCAGTACAAAAACAAAGTAGGAAAAATAGGAAGAAAAGTCAGGGGAAATCAAGAAGAAAGGTTGGAAAAAAAAGAGAGCAAACCTGAGCAGGCACCATTAGCTGCTGATAGTATTTCCGATAACACCTTGTTGCAGGCAGAGGTGTTTAAACCCACTGTGCATAATGAAGATAGAGTACAAAACATGTATGTGAATACGTAGATCGGGTAGGATAGCTTGGGGACCAGTACACAAACTGAGGGTCCCCTTATGGAGACCCTAATGACACAATTGAAGGAACTCAAGCAGAATCTTAATTTATTCAGTGAGGACTGGAACAAATGGAAAACCTGCCATAAGGAAAACAGGGGTTCCATTATTGTAGAGGGAAATGGTAATCTTAAAAACAGTGTGTCACAGACCCTCACTATAAATTCTGCAAGAAATCCAGCTATAGATGTTGCTGATTGTGCAATCCTAAGTTTATATGGTTTTAGAGGAGAATCTAACTGGCCTCCTATGATGCTGAGAGATAAGATTGTGAACCTGTTAAGGGCAGCCACAGGGGTGGATGTTCTTAACACAGATATTACACAATATGGAAGAATAGGAATGTAGAGGGAGTGGAGTGCCTACTTTTGTACAGTCCCATGAATAGCAAATCAAATTTGGATTAATAAAGAATCCCTGAAAAAGTCTGGCTACACTCTAGATTATATAAATGGGAACAGGATCAATAAAAAGAATTTAACAAACAGGAGGCAAGCAGATCCAATTTGCATTTATGGTTTAAAATCCTCCCCAAATGAAGCACATTGTAAGTTTAAAAAGATCTTGATTAATATGTTTACACATGTGTTAAGAATTGCGGAAAGAGAAATAGGAATACTAAAACTGACCAGATGGTGAAATGATTCCAACAAAGGTCGGTTAGATGTAGTACTACAGTCACAAGAAATAGTAGACACTATCCCGAATAGAGCTTCTTTATTGGATGAAGCAGGGGTACATATAATAAATGAGGAGATCCTGAATAATTCAGAGGCTAGATTGGCTTGAGCCAGGAGAGAGGAACAGGAAGACAATTCTACCAGTAGATTACATCTATATGGTTTAGGTAGAAACAAAGATGAAAATAATGTTAAATTGAAAGCACAGTGCTAGACTTGCTCAAGCAACTATTAAATGTGTCAATTTATAATCATGAGGCATTTGGTGGTTGAAAGGCAGTGAGGAGATCCAGATTGTGATACTGTCGATGTAACTGTCAGATTCTTGAGTTTATATAAAAAGATAGTTGAAAATCTAACACTACTAGATGCACTGGGTCTGTATATTGCTCTTGCCATTGCTGACCCTCACTCAAAAGAAGTAAGATTAGAGCTATCTAATATCCCTGAGCCAAGGAAGTAGAACAAAATTCAGGCAAAAGGATACAATCCTAACATACAATATACCAACTTCAAATAAACTTCAGGAATTAGCCATGTGAGAAAATGACTGAGTGTTTCAGATAATATCTTTAGGATGCAAGATCAGACTAGGCTATTGCTAGTATCTTGAATATTTCAGGTTTAGCAAAGAAATTAGCGGATGAAGACTGGAAGGATTTTACTACTAAGTTTTGCATAATATGTATACAAGAAACATGGCACAGTAAAGAAATGGATCCATCTCTCAATGGTTATTGAATGTTTCAGTCGTGTGGAGTAAAGGAAGCTAGAAAAGGTAGAATGGCAGGGGGTTTAGTAACTTGGATTAAAATAGAGGAAGACACAAAAGTGGACCTATTAAACTCTAATAATAACATATTAATAGTGTATGTTCAGCGGAAAGGGATAAAATATTGTTTAGACAATGTTTTGTCCCCAATAAACTCAAATTTTATGATCAGGCTCTCTGGGAACAAGTAGAATATATGCTATACAAAAGCTGGGCTGTAACTGCCCATGATGAAGTTCTGCTTTGCGGGGATTTCAATGCAAGAATTGGTAAGCATGACGGTTATGCTGATAATGATTAGCATAATTGGCTACAGAGGGAGGCTGCCAACTTTCCTAAGGTAACAAAGGACATTAGATTGAATAGTATGGGTCATAAATTAATTGGGGTATTAAGTATACATAGTCTAGTACCATTAAATGGCAGAATATAGGGTGATAAACCCAGGAACTTTACTCATTTTCCATCGAGAGGTCCTCTACAATAGATAATTTTTTCTGGAATGGAGAAGTATTGGTATAGGACACCTCAGTAGTCTCTGTAAAGGCTGACAGTGACCATTTTCCATTAGTATTAAAACTAGACAGTTGGATAATAATATTGTCAGATTGCCACCATTCCCTGAGTTAGAGATTCATTACAGCAAAATCAAATGGAATGTAACTGTTTCTGCCCAGATTAAAGATCTAGTAGTAGGTATCATTAAAGAAAGCCCAGAAAAAAATGAATGATCTTGCAAGACTGAAGTATGAGATGGCCTTAGGCTTAGGAAAAATTAAATCTCTTTTTACTAGCCCATGTACCAAAGCGTACAGTCCTTGTCTCGAGGCAGCATTGTCATTTGATGAAGAGTGTTGTAGAGAAAAAAAATAAACTTAATAGGATCTTATGGTTGGTTAAGGCACAAAAAGATGGTTTTACTTACAGAGTTAAATAAATGTAGAGAGCAGTATAAGGTATTTCTAATGAAGAAAAAAGGAGATTTTCAACAGAAGCAGTGGCAGGATATGTTAAGAGCCATAACTAAACAAGCATTTGTCAATGCCGAACGTTCGCTTGCAGGTATTTGCAGTGGTGTTTGGCATGTATGGTGCTTTACCCTAATGCCTTGTGCGATTGCTGGTATTTGCACAATAAATTGTCAGCATGACCTTGTTGTTACCCCCATTGTGTGCTACATAGGCGGAAACACATTTTGGGCAGGATGTGAAAAATGACAGCTGTACTGCTCATAAGGAAGTGTGGTAAAATGGCAATGTTGAAAATCTGGAGTGGAAATATTGAAAATTCACAAACCTATGAGCGTGCATGGAACTGTGCAACACAGCACAAATAAAACAGTCATTGTAGGATTTTTCACCAAATTTTCAACATTGCCATTTTAAAACCTGTGCTAATGAACAGTGTCACTGTGATTTTCTTACTGTGTCCCATACATTGATTTCGCACACCGACTGTGCCATTGTGCACTACATGGGTGGAAAGACGTTTTGGGCAGGATGTGAAAAATGACAGCTGTACTGCTCATAAGGAGGTGTGGTAAAATGGCAATGTTGAAAATCTGGAGTGAAAATATTGAAAATTTTCAAACTTACGAGCGTGCATAGGAACTGTGCAACACAGAGTCATAAAACAGTAATTTTTAGGAATTTTTTCACCAAATTTTCAGTGCTGCCACTTTAAGACCTCTGCTCATGATCAGTGTCACTGTGATTTTCTTAATGTGTCCCATACATTGAGTTCGCACACCGACTGCACCATTGTGCGATACATAGGCAGAAACACATTTTGGGCAGGATGTGAAAAATGACAGCTGTACTGCTCATGAGGAGGGTGTGGTAAAATGGCAATGTTGAAAATCTATGGTGCAAATATTGAAAATTATGAAAGCTGTGAAGGCATGTAGGAACTGCACAACGACACCGAAAACAGTCATTTTTAGGAATTTTTTCACCAAATTTTCAACATGGCCATTTTAAGACCTCTGCTCATGAACAGTGTCACTGTGATTTTCTTAATGTGTTCCATACATTGATTTTGCACACCAACTGCGCCATTGTGCGCTACATGGGCGGAAACACATTTTGGGTGAGATGTGAAAAATGACAGCTGTACAACTCATATGAAGGTGTGATAAGATGGCAATGTTGAAAATCTGGAGTGAAAATATTGAAAATTCGCGAACTTACGAGCCTGCGTAGGAACTGCATAACACTGCAGCTAAATAAATCAGTCATTTTGGAATTTTGCCAATGTTTCAACATGGGGTTTTGGGACCCCTTCTCATAGATTATTCACTGTCATGGCATTATTCAAGGCTGAAGGGTGATTTCACGCGGTGACTGCGTAGTGCCTGCAAAATCACCGCCGAGACCGATAATGCCATGACAGTGACATCATTCATGAGAAGGGGTCCCAAAACCCCATGTTGAAAATTTGGTGCAAAAATTCCAAAAATTACTGAGATATGCAATAAAGTTGAAACCCCTATGTAGCCCATTATACAGCTTACCGGCATTTCCTCAGTTCACGGTTGGCTTTGAAGAGTGCAGGCGTGTTCCCGGTCCACGAAGATCGTCACGGTCCAGAGGTAAGTATGGGGTGAGGGGGTGGAGGGAGGCTGGGTGAGTGGGTGCGGGGTGTGGAGGGGGCTCTGGAGACACCGCGGGACCGCTTTTTGTTTTACAGGTTAAAAATAAAAAATGGCAACGTGGGACATTTTCCATGCTGGGTGGGCTCCCAGCATGGCAGACTATCAGCTGGGGTGGTGAGGCAACAGGATTGGGCACCCCATCGTAAACTACGCGGGGGCGAGGAGCCGACAGGGATTAGGCACCCCCGTCGGCAAACTAACCACCATTTGCCACACTGGGGTGGGCTTCAGCGTGGCAGCAGGATGGCTTAGGGGGCCATGGAGCCGATGGGGATTGGGCACCCCCATCGGCAAACAGCATTGCCATGCTGGGTGGGTTCCCAGCGTGGCACCAAAGCGTTGGGGGTGGCGGCGTGGCGAGGAGAAAGCAGCAGTATGGCAGTGGTGCTTTCCTTTGAAGCAGAGGAACACCACTGTCATAGTGAGCTCCTACATCCATTGGTGCAGGACCACCACGCCTGCTCAAGGGAGCAGTGCATTGGGTGGGAGAGGCACACCTCCAAGTGTGCTACTCTCCTAAAACGTTCCTTGCGCATGCTCGCAAGCGAACGTAAAAAGGCATGAATCATATTGGCAATTAATGGTAAAAGGCACAAACAATATTAGGTTCAAAACTTACATATACAGTATATCACATCAGATAATTGCACATCATATTACTGAAAAGAACTTTCAACAAAGAGCTAGAAGAAATACAGATATTATTAAATTTTGAGATGAGTCAGTTTGCTCTATTTTTGCATTCAGAAGTCTATCAGGCAATTGCTTCTTTAAAAACTCAAAAAGCACCAAGACCAGATCAGATTCCCTCAGAGATATATTTAAATTCTCCTTCAGTGTGGGCCAATCTTCCCACCATATTCTTTAGCTATTGCTGTAGTAAATTGGATTTTCCTCTTCATGGAAGGGTGTCACAATAATCTCATTATGCAAAAAGGGAAACAGGGCTGATCCAACCATGTATAGACAGATTTCCCTCCTAGATCATATGGGGAATATATTTGCCAGACTAATTTTAAATCGGTTTAGAGAACAATTGGTCAGATTAGAAGATCTATCAGAATCACAAGCAGGTTTTCGCATGGGTTACTCAACTACAGACAATTGTTTTGTAATCAGGCATTTGTTTGAAAAATACATAATATTACAAAAACAAAAACTGTATGCAGCTTTTATAAACTTTAGCACTGTGTTTGATACTATATCGCATAATAAACTATGGGAAATAATGAAGGATAAGGGGTTCTCACATGAAATAATTGAGATCATCAGGGAACTATACTCCCATACTTTGGCATAAGTAAAGCTAGGTGCTACAGGGCAGTTGTCACCCATCTTTCCAACTAATATGGGCAACAAACAGGGCTGCATTTTTGTGTCTTCTCTGTTCTTCATTTACATATATAAATTATTGATAGAGCTGGAGAATGCTGAGACTGACTCTCAGAAAAAGTTTGGGTAAGGGCTGTGCAACCCTTGCCTATGCAGATGACCTGGTCCTGTTCTCCCTTACAAACCAAATTAAACATACTGGATAAATTTGCTAGGGAGTATAATTTGAGAGTAAACAAACACAAAAGTAACATTTTAATTTTTGGAGCAAAGGGTGGGACACAGAGTTGGAAGATTGGTAATAAAGGTTTGGCTATAGTCAGGGGGGAGATATTCAGACTGCACCAGTCAATGGCACAAGTGGCAGTGCAGTGCAATTGAGCTGTGCCAGGCCCAGGACAGTGTGATATTCAAATGGATGTGCCATGGTAGATAACCATTGAATATGGCACAGAATGTGCGTGGTGCAAGTACAATGCACTGGCGCATGCCCTAGACAGGGAGGACCGGGAATGCTTCAGCACAACTGTAGTTGTGCTGGGCGCATCACTGCATATTCCGACTTGGGCATTGAAATAGGGCCATAACGTATGCAAGGCACAAATGGGGCCATTTGCATGTCATTATGATGCCATTTGCATATGTTGTGCAGGGCATCCTGGTGAAATATGCTCTGGCACCCTGCATAGCCATGTTCAATCTGTCATGAATCCTGGTGGTCTAGTGGTAACCCACTCCCTTCCTGTAGCCCTGATCATCCACAATGTGGAACACCAACTCCCTGGTAGTCAGTGGTCCCCACCCATCCCGTAGCACTGATCAGTATGTACTGGATAGTACAGTACTCCCTGGTAGTCTAGTGGTAACCCCCTCCCTGTAGCCATGATCACCACAATTGTCAAAGGCATTGTCCCTGGTGACCTAGTAGTACCCCCTCCTCTCCCAGTGCACTGCTTACCGGACCACATGGTGTAATAACCCCTGGTGGTCCAGTTGCACCCCACTCCCACCCTCACGGGAACCCCTGCACACAGATCCCCCCACCATCAGCAGATGCCATCAACCTGCACATACCACCCAGCCACCCACTGAATTACATCTTGCAGTAGCAGTTGTAAGCCTATTGGTCCCAGTGTGGACCAATGGACTTCAGTGCTTACTGTACAAGTCATTCACACATATATGGATGGACACCACATGTTGTGAATGACTCCTACAAGTAACACTGCAAGCCCATTGGTCCACACTGTGGACCAATAGGCTTACAGTTGCTACTCTAAGCTGTCATTCGGCAGGCGGACGGATTATATGCGGTTGGGTTGATGCCACCTGCCAATGACGGAGGGGCTGTGTGTGCAAGGGTTCCTGTGAGGGTGTGGAGTGTGGGTGCCACTGAACCACCAGGGTTTTATTACACTATGAGGCTCAGGTGAGCAGTGCATCAGGAGGGGAGGGTAGGTACCACTAGATCACTGGGAACAATGCCTTTGACAATTACAGTGATCGTGGCTACAGGAGGAGGAGGGGTTACCACTAGACTACCAGGGTGCTTGTACCATCCAGCACGTGCTGATCGGCACTATGGAGGGGTGGGGGACCACTAGACTACCAGGGCCATATGGGTGCTTGAGGATAGTGTTCATGCTGGGTAGGTGGTCACTCATGACAGGTGGCTGCTGTGTTGAGTCCTGCAGTACAGCAGCCCACCTGTTGGTGTCCAGCATTTGAGCCAAAATTTTTAGGCTCATCTTTGTGCCCCGGTATGTGGCGCATCTGGGGGTTGTGCCAGCAGATGCACAGCACATCCTGGGCTGAATAGCGGGATGTGCCACATATACATGGGTACGCCCCCTTCAGATACACTGCATATATTACCATTGCACTCTGATGCATTAGGACTTGCACTGCTCAGGTCACCATTTTGAATATCACCCCGGGACCATTGTGGGATTGTGCCCATGCAACTTGGTTGCATCAGGCACAACCCCTTTGAATATCCAGCCCAGGGAGTATACATACATATTTATTTTATTTTGTTTTTGTTGACCGGGTAAGTGCACTAGACAAATTCTGCCTATTTTCAGGCATGACCCAGGGGAGGGAATACAGATGAATACCAACTGACCTTGAACCAGATAAAGCTGTTGGTGGTATTTTTAGTGAAATGGGGGGAAGTTTGGCCAGGATACAGGGGAAATTCCCCTACTGAACTGTAGGGGGAACCATTAGCCATCGAAGGATGGCTGAGTCAGTCTCTGAGATGGCAAGCACTGGACTGGATGTGCAGCAGGTTGGGGAGTCTGTCTCCTCCTCGGCACAAGATTTGCTAGAAGCAGAAATCTTTTTTAATGCTACTGCTATTGATGGTGTGGATGAAGTAGAAATATCATCAGAAACAAAACCTGATGGAAAGAGTGGCAGCAAACTAAATCTAATGTGGAAGACCAGAAAGAAACTCAGGATGATGCTCAGGAAGGAAAACTTTGGAACAATTATTGCTACTCGAGGAAGCAAAATACCTACAAAGGAAAAAGAGCTTTTAGGAAAGTTTGAACCCCAGGACATGGGGAATGCGAAAGAGGCTGTGAGTGACGATGCAGAGAAAGAGCACAGTGTTTCCATGGAAATGGCCCAAACAGAGGCACAGAGTGAGCCGTATATTGTCTTTTGTACAGCAGGACAGGATCAGAGTGCAGCCTCTGTCTTTTCATTTACCGCAAACTCAGAGAAACAGAAACTGGAGCGCATACTAAAGAAAGTGATCCCTAGTAAATTAAATTGGGTGGACACACCCATGATGGATGCCAGTCCTTGGTCAGTCGAGGAATCTCTGAAGGCAGCTGGCTGGGTTTGCTCCCCAGATATGCAGAAATGGATTTCTGGTTGCGCGCCTATTAAAATACCAGGAGTCTCAATGTTGCCAGCAAACTTAAAACACACAGTGAGTTATGCCAGCAGCTCACAGTCTGCAGGGGAAGTTATTTGTGAAATTTCACAGTCTACTAGTTTGCTTGAAGAAAATAATGTTGTAGATGGTGGGGAAGTGTGCACACCTTTACAATTACTTTCTGAACTTGAACTTACTCAACACCCAGTGCTGGCAACAATAAATTATAAGGGTACAAGTGAACCTGAGCAAGATAATATAGAAGATAGATGAGTGACTATTCTGATGCATCAGATATACATAAAAATGTTCCTGCAGAACTTAGGAATCGGCCTGTTGTAGTAGAGGATGTTACAATGCAGTTTACTACTACTACTACACAGAATTCAATGCCTTATGCTTCTTTTTTCAACAAACTGTACATCCTGCTAAAAGGCATGATGCTGTGAGACTCATTTATAAAGGAGGGTTAGAAACTTTTTCAGACAGAGTTTATGTAGAGAGAACATTTGTTGAAAGACAGTATGCATTTCAATGTCACAGAACTGTATGCTTTGATACATGTCTCAGGGGAGAACATATCTGATGTCAGTTTTAAATTGGGGAGTAGCCTAGATACATTTTGGGTAAGGTATCACCAAGTTAAGAAAATGCCGTTATGGGCCCCCTTTGAGGTGATTCCCCTAACCAGACCAGCCTACAAAACCATAATGGTCCTTTTTAGGAATGAGGGAGTTAGTGTCACCGACCTTCTCTTCTGTTTAAAGCAAAGATATACCATTACAGTTCATCCAGAGGACATCTTTGATTCAGAGGGGATTTGGATATTTGGATGGGAGGGTGGAAAATCAGGGACCTTTTGAGGATTGAAAATGAAGGGCTACAGCACTTGCCAAACTGTTTTTTTTTTTAGGGAAGGTTAGAAGTGTTCTCTCTATCCTGGTCTGCCTAAGACATGTTATAGGTGTGGGCAAGCAGGTCACATAAGTAATGCATGTGACAAACTAAAATGTACCTTATGCCAGAAAACAGGACACACCAGTGGTCAGTGTAGAAGTGCTGTGAAATGCAATCTATGTGGAAAGGAAGGTCACACATATGTAGCTTGCCCGGAAGCAGCCCATAGGAAGCAAACTTCAACAGATAGTGAGAAGCAGCAACTCCTAGTTACCCTGGACAAAATGAATATAATAAGAAAACTGCAGAGAAGCTTCCAGTGGTTTCCTCTCCTCAGGAGCACGAAGCAGCAGGTAACTTAGGAGCTATATTATCCGAGGACATAGGCCCAAATGCTGAGATGAACATGGGGGAAATTTTTCCTCCAACCACTGTGGCTAGTACAGACAGGATTTCCATATTGACAGAGAGCACAAAGCCAGCAGGACAGAAGCAAATTCCAAATAGCTCCATGCCCCAAGGGTGGAAGACGTAGTGGAAAGAAGAATGAATACAAGAAAGAGACTGGTCTGGTCTCAGCCAACACCCAAAGTTCCTACAATCACATTAATCAATACACCCAAGAGATACCAGGCATTTTTGGATGCTGAGAATTCTGATAGTGAATCTATATGTTCTTCTGTAGATTCTAATCTACAGGATGCACAGACAGACAGAGAAAAAAACTGAGGTACAAGAGACAAATCCAGGGAATAAGCATAGGAAAGGGAAACTAAAAAGAAAAAATGAAGCCAGTTCCCATAAGAAGTTATGATGCCTACGTCATCACCTTTTTTGATTTTAACATCTAATGTTAATAGTATTAAGAATAACCCAAAGAAGGGAGCATTTTTTCACATACTGCAATCCTATCCACCTACGGTTTTTGTTATGCAGGACACTAGGTTGCACATTATTAGGCAATTAATGAAAGTAACCAAGGAATGGCTTTCTGGGATATCATATTGGTCCATTGGTCTAGATCATTGTTCAGGCATGGGGATCCTCCTTCATAAAATTCAACTGACTGTGGTTAAAATTCTTGATCTGGTGCCAGGAAGAGTACTGTACTATTGTTCAATTTTAAACTTAACAATATTTCCTTCCCGTTCATCAACATATATGCCCCCCAAATGAATGCTGACCGCATGGCTATTTTTCAACAAATAAGCCGATATTTGCACACCCAAAATGTTATTTGGGGTGGGTATTTTAATTATGAGAGCTGAGTAAACTAGATCGAGGATCAGAAACAACTACTGAGAAAATATTTGGGGATATGACAGCATTAAATACTGCCATACGTGATAGCTAATTTAAAGGATGCACTTCTTGAACACACTGGTAAAAGGGACAAAACTTTTTCTAGAGGCATCTATCTACAAGAATCAACTTCTTTTTTATTTCTAAGGCAATGAACATTCAAAAAACATCTGTAGTACCTATAGAATATTCAGATCACAAAATTGTAACCCTTACGCTAGGTAGTCCAGAAGCCCCCATTGACCTGGGATACTGGAAACTAAATTCTAGCCTCTTGGAACAAACTGTTTTCTACGAAATATTAATTTCATTGGTAAAAAATCATTGTTGAGACCTTTATGATAGCCCCGACTTAAGCCTTTTTTGGCTCAAAGTCCTGCAGGCACAGGTTGGGGGTTGCGCCTACACAACTCTGCATAGCCGGCTGAATGTCGGGCTGTGCAGTTTATGCATGGTTCCTCCCCCTTCAGTTGAGCATGCATTCATTTGCATTGCGCTGTTGCTCAGCCTGTTTTCAGTGGCGCAACTGCCTCCTGCTGAATATCGCAGAATGGCGCAATTTAGGACTTGAGCATGAGCAACCCTGTTGCGCATGGCGCAACCCTTTTGAATATCTGGCCCAGTGAGTAAATTATCAACGGTAGCAGGTGACTTATCAAGGATGCATCGTGTGTCATTTTTAGTACAATAATATTTGTGCTCTGATGTATATGTTAGCATCTCAAAAGGTGTTCTCAAAAGTTTGGAGTGCAAACATCAAATGTTGGAGTTAGGATAAAACAGTTATTTTCTTAAAATTGCAGCATACAACATCCTTCCAATCATCAACATTTTACCCTTATGCGTGCTTTGTGAAGGGCTTCACAAAGCACGTGTAAGTGTGAATAAATACGGATGGGTGGCAGGATGTTGCTCCAATTGATTGTAAGAAAATAAATGTTTTAACCTTATTAAAAGCCCTGATTTATGAAGTCTGATGTGTTAAGCACACATCTTGATATGATAACTTTGATGGAATTAACACTAGTTGCTCAGGGCATTGTTTATGATTTAAATAAGATAAAGATCTTGTTCTAACATACTGAATTTATTTCATTTATTTATTTAGTTTTTTGTTGACCGTGTAAGTGCACTAGACAAATTCTGTCTATTTTCAGGCACGACCCGGGGGAGGGGGATACAGATGAATGCCAACTGACCTTGAACCAGATTAAGCTGTTGGTGGTATTTTTAGTGAATGAGGGAAATTTGGCCAGGACACCGGGGAAATTCCCCTACTCTTTTTCAATAAGTGCCAAGGGATCTTTAACATCCACCTGGACTACCACCAATCCAGGCAGATGGGACCTTGGTTTAACATCGCATCTGAAAGGCGGCACCTCAAGTGCAGCACCCTCTCATGCTGCACTACAGTGTCAGTATTGGATATTAACCCAAGTGCCAGATGTGGGAACAGAACCCACAGCCCTCTGATCTCCCAGCCTTATAGGTGAGTATGCTACCTACTGAGCCACTGACACTGACAATGAATAATTCACTATCAGGTGGTAAGAACTGGCCTGACCTGGCTGCTGACGTGTTTGCTGCTCTGATGGTGATTAACTGTGTTGCTGTGGGCTAAGCTAGCAGAAGAGCTAGGTGCAGTAACACAGCATTGTATTACTTGGTGGAAAGACAACAGATCACTTGCACTGTTTTAGATGGTGTTCTTATTGGCTGACATCCCACACTGTGGATAAGGTCCAGGATTGCATTGAAAGACACAAACCAGTCCTGTCCAGCAAATCTTCAAGCCATTTCTGGAAGCCTCCATAGAGGAATTAGCTATATGTTGGAACTGTATTTGGGAAAAAAAAGGTGCTGACTGAAAACTATCAAGAAGCTGACACTTGGGTTCTTGCTGGGTAATTGGTGCAGTCTGGGGTAATTGCCCATAGATGTTTCAAGGTTGAACTTTATCCAGAGACAACCAAGAAGTTTTAGAGGCTTAGTACCTATGAACACTGCTTGCTTTGATTTATAACTGGAAGAGTCTTTTGTAATGATAGCTGGCTGATTAATTTCAACAAAGCTGAGGTGCTCCTAATTCTGTATTTCCTGCTGCATTTCCTGTGTTTCTGTGCTCTTGTGTTCTGCTTTTTGAACTGTCACTGTGTGTTGCTTTTGTGCTGAGGGGATAAATGCGGTTTCTGATTTTGTTTTCCTTATTATGGTAATAACTAGATGCCAGATTCAGGATAAAGAAAGGAAAAGGGTGAGGACTCAGCCTTGTCATGGACCCTCTAGTTCCCCAGTCGTACTTAAAGATACAGAAGTTGGTGCTACTATGTTATCACAGAGCACCAATAGCACATCAAGTGCAACAACTCAGTATATTGCAGAAACACATTCAAACCCCATAATAGGAGGGAGAATACTTAGAAAAAATAACAAAAAAGGGGGGAAAGATTAAACCCTTACCACAAAACAAAGATAAGATGTGCAAAAAAAGAAAGAACAACAGAATTATTGAAGTAAAGACAGTACTGGAAGCAGGAAAGGAAAAAAAGAAAACAAAACTACACAATCTAAAATAAAAGATCACTTTGCCAAAGTGGGGTCTACTCAACCCTCCCCGAACAATACAGCAAATGCTGATTTGATCAGCAATAAGGTTGATCATAAGCAGTATACTGAAACAGCTATTTCTTCCAAAGTACTTGAGAACAAAGACATCTGGAGGGTAGATTCTAGTCTCAGTAAAGGAGAGGCAGAAGGTACAGATTTACCTATAACAACTGAGGCATCAGGGATCTTGACTCAGGATGACCTCCCTAGCATTACAAACTCATTATAATTTTCTCCAGACTATTTTTACGAATCAAACCCTGGACCTACTGTATGTGGCATAGCTATCTTAGAAATATCACTAGTGACCTACAGGAGACCATAAATGGCCTCAAACAGTTTATTACTTCTGTACAACCTAATTAGTTCCCAAACTATTTACATACTGAGGCTGCTGCTATTTATCCATTTACTCTAAGTGAGGAGTTAAAAAAATTTACACAATCCAAACACAGCACATTTGATGATC
This sequence comes from Neoceratodus forsteri, assembly GCA_016271365.2. Lineage (NCBI taxonomy): Eukaryota > Metazoa > Chordata > Ceratodontiformes > Ceratodontidae > Neoceratodus > Neoceratodus forsteri. The sequence continues at coordinate 1,411,634,048 of CM057452.1, forward strand.
CTTGATCACTTAATTAATCTCAAATTTGAGTCAGATTCAATTAAGGAAAAGATATCCATTAATGGTTGTAGATTGGAGGAAGTGCTGTCAAAGTTAAACAGAATAATTCTCCAGAAAGGCTTACCCTTGTTTGTTGTGGATGATCCTGAGGGACATACTATTCAGTTAAGGCCTGATTTCCCTTCTATTGACTTTTCCAAGTCCCCAGTACAAAAACAAAGTAGGAAAAATAGGAAGAAAAGTCAGGGGAAATCAAGAAGAAAGGTTGGAAAAAAAAGAGAGCAAACCTGAGCAGGCACCATTAGCTGCTGATAGTATTTCCGATAACACCTTGTTGCAGGCAGAGGTGTTTAAACCCACTTGCATAATGATGATAGAGTACAAAACATGTATGTGAATACGAGATCGGGTAGGATAGCTTGGGGACCAGTACAAACTGAGGGTCCCTTATGGAGACCCTAATGACACAATTGAAGGAACTCAAGCAGAATCTTAATTTATTCAGTGAGGACTGGAACAAATGGAAAACCTGCCATAAGGAAAACAGGGGTTCCATTATTGTAGAGGGAAATGGTAATCTTAAAAACAGTGTGTCACAGACCCTCACTATAAATTCTGCAAGAAATCCAGCTATAGATGTTGCTGATTGTGCAATCCTAAGTTTATATGGTTTTAGAGGAGAATCTAACTGGCCTCCTATGATGCTGAGAGATAAGATTGTGAACCTGTTAAGGGCAGCCACAGGGGTGGATGTTCTTAACACAGATATTACACAATATGGAAGAATAGGAATGTAGAGGTGAGTGCCTACTTTGTACAGTCCATGAATAGCAAATCAAATTTGGATTAATAAAGAATCCCTGAAAAAGTCTGGCTACCTCTAGATTATATAAATAGGAACAGGATCAATAAAAGAATTTAACAAACAGGAGGCAAGCAGATCCAATTTGCATTTATGGTTTAAAATCCTCCCAAATGAAGCACATTTGTAAGTTTAAAAGATCTTGATTAATATGTTTACACATGTGTTAAGAATTAGGAAAGAGAAATAGGAATACTAAAACTGACCAGATGGTGAAATGATTCCAACAAAGGTCGGTTAGATGTAGTACTACAGTCACAAGAAATAGTAGACACTATCCCGAATAGAGCTTCTTTATTGGATGAAGCAGGGGTACATATAATAAATGAGGAGATCCTGAATAATTCAGAGGCTAGATTGGCTTGAGCCAGGAGAGAGGAACAGGAAGACAATTCTACCAGTAGATTACATCTATATGGTTTAGGTAGAAACAAAGATGAAAATAATGTTAAATTGAAAGCACAGTGCTAGACTTGCTCAAGCAACTATTAAATGTGTCAATTTATAATCATGAGGCATTTGGTGGTTGAAAGGCAGTGAGGAGATCCAGATTGTGATACTGTCGATGTAACTGTCAGATTCTTGAGTTTATATAAAAAGATAGTTGAAAATCTAACACTACTAGATGCACTGGGTCTGTATATTGCTCTTGCCATTGCTGACCCTCACTCAAAAGAAGTAAGATTAGAGCTATCTAATATCCCTGAGCCAAGGAAGTAGAACAAAATTCAGGCAAAAAGGATACAATCCTAACATACAATATACCAACTTCAAATAAACTTCAGGAATTAGCCATGTGTGAGAAATGACTGAGTGTTTCAGATAATATCTTTAGGATGCAAGATCAGACTAGGCTATTGCTAGTATCTTGGAATATTTCAGGTTTAGCAAAGAAATTAGCGGATGAAGACTGGAAGGATTTTACTACTAAGTTTTGCATAATATGTATACAAGAAACATGGCACAGTAAAGAAATGGATCCATCTCTCAATGGTTATTGAATGTTTCAGTCGTGTGGAGTAAAGGAAGCTAGAAAAGGTAGAATGGCAGGGGGTTTAGTAACTTGGATTAAAATAGAGGAAGACACAAAAGTGGACCTATTAAACTCTAATAATAACATATTAATAGTGTATGTTCAGCGGAAAGGGATAAAATATTGTTTAGACAATGTTTTTGTCCCCCCAATAAACTCCAAATTTTATGATCAGGCTCTCTGGGAACAAGTAGAATATATGCTATACAAAAGCTGGGCTGTAACTGCCCATGATGAAGTTCTGCTTTGCGGGGATTTCAATGCAAGAATTGGTAAGCATGACGGTTATGCGATAATGATTAGCATAATTGGCTACAGAGGGAGGCTGCCAACTTTCCTAAGGTAACAAAGGACATTAGATTGAATAGTATGGGTCATAAATTAATTGGGGTATTAAGTATACATAGTCTAGTACCATTAAATGGCAGAATATAGGGTGATAAACCCAGGAACTTTACTCATTTTTCCATCGAGAGGTCCCTCTACAATAGATAATTTTTTTCTGGAATGGAGAAGTATTGGTATAGGACACCTCAGTAGTCTCTGTAAAGGCTGACAGTGACCATTTTCCATTAGTATTAAAAACTAGACAGTTGGATAATAATATTGTCAGATTGCCACCATTCCCTGAGTTAGAGATTCATTACAGCAAAATCAAATGGAATGTAACTGTTTCTGCCCAGATTAAAGATCTAGTAGTAGGTATCATTAAAGAAAGCCCAGAAAAAAATGAATGATCTTGCAAGACTGAAGTATGAGATGGCCTTAGGCTTAGGAAAAATTAAATCTCTTTTTACTAGCCCATGTACCAAAGCTCACAGTCCTTGTCTCGAGCAGCATTGTCATTTGATGAAGAGTGTTGTAGAGAAAAATAAACTTAATAGGATCTTATGGTTGGTTAAGGCACAAAAGATGGTTTTACTTACAGAGTTAAATAAATGTAGAGAGCAGTATAAGGTATTTCTAATGAAGAAAAAGGAGATTTTCAACAGAAGCAGTGGCAGGATATGTTAAGAGCCATAACTAAACAAGCATTTGTCAATGCCGAGCGTTCGCTTGCAGGTATTTGCAGTGGTGTTTGGCATGTATGGTGCTTTACCCTAATGCCCTGTGCGATTGCTGGTATTGCACAATAAATTGTCAGCATGACTTGTTGTTACCCCCATTGTGTGCTACATAGGCGGAAACACATTTTGGGCAGGATGTGAAAAATGACAGCTGTACTGCTCATAAGGAAGTGTGGTAAAATGGCAATGTTGAAAATCTGGAGTGGAAATATTGAAAATTCACAAACCTATGAGCGTGCATGGGAACTGTGCAACACAGCTCGTAAAACAGTCATTTGTAGGATTTTTTCACCAAATTTTCAACATTGCCATTTTAAAACCTGTGCTAATGAACAGTGTCACTGTGATTTTCTTACTGTGTCCCATACATTGATTTCACACACCGACTGCGCCATTGTGCACTACATGGGCGGAAAGACGTTTTGGGCAGGATGTGAAAAATGACAGCTGTACTGCTCATAAGGAGGTGTGGTAAAATGGCAATGTTGAAAATCTGGAGTGAAAATATTGAAAATTTTCAAACTTACGAGCGTGCATAGGAACTGTGCAACACAGAGTCATAAAACAGTAATTTTTAGGAATTTTTTCACCAAATTTTCAGTGCTGACACTTTAAGACCTCTGCTCATGATCAGTGTCACTGTGATTTTCTTAATGTGTCCCATACATTGAGTTCGCACACCGACTGCACCATTGTGCGATACATAGGCAGAAACACATTTTGGGCAGGATGTGAAAAATGACAGCTGTACTGCTCATGAGGAGGTGTGGTAAAATGGCAATGTTGAAAATCTGTAGTGCAAATATTGAAAGAATTCATAAGCGTCTGGCGTGCGTAAGGAACTGCCAACGACACTCGAAAACAGTCATTTTTAGGAATTTTTTCACCAAATTTTCAACATGGCCATTTTAAGACCTCTGCTCATGAACAGTGTCACTGTGATTTTCTTAATGTGTTCCATACATTGATTTTGCACACCAACTGCGCCATTGTACGCTACATGGGCGGAAACACATTTTGGGTGAGATGTGAAAAATGACAGCTGTACAACTCATATGAAGGTGTGATAAGATGGCAATGTTGAAAATCTGGAGTGAAAATATTGAAAATTCGCAAACTTTAGAGCCTGCGAGGAACCGCGCAACACACGCCAGAATAAATTTTTGAATTTTGCACCACTTCATTGGCGGACCTTCTCACATGAATGACCGTCACGGCATTATTCAAGGCCGAAGGCGATTTCACGCAGTGACCGCGTAGTGCCTGCAAAATCACCCTTCGGCCCGGATAATGCCATGACAGTGACATCATTCATGAGAAGGGGTCCCAAAAACCCCATGTTGAAAAATTTGGTGCAAAAATTCCAAAAATTACTGAGATATGCAATAGTTGAAACCCCCTATGTAGCCCATTATACAGCTTACCGGCATTTCCTCAGTTCACGGTTGGCTTTGAAGAGTGCAGACGTGTTCCCGGTCCACGAAGATCGTCACACCGAGTCAGAGGTAAGTATGGGGTGAGGGGGGTGGAGGCTGGGTGCACAGTGGGTGGGTGCGGGTTGTGGGAGGGGCCTGGGACAGCCGCCGCGGGACCGCTTTTGTTTTACAGGTTAAAAATAAAAAATGGCAACGTTGGGACATTTTCCATGCTGGGGTGGGCTCCCAGCATGGCAGACTCAGGCTGGGGTGGTGAGGAGCCAACAGGGGATTGGGCACCCCCATCGTAAAACTACGCGGGGGGGCGAGGAGCCGACAGGGGATTAGGCACCCCCGTCGGCAAACTAAACCACCATTTGCCACACTGGGGTGGGCTTCCAGCGTGGCAGCAGGATGGCTTGGGGGGCCATGGAGCCGATGGGGGATTGGGCACCCCCATCGGCAAACAGCATTTGCCATGCTGGGTGGGTTCCCAGCGTGGCACCAAAGCGTTGGGGGGTGGCGGCGTGACGCGAGGAGGGGGAAACGCTCAGTATGGCAGTGGTGCTTTCCTTTGAAGCAGAGGAACACCACTGTCATAGTGAGCTCCTACATCCATTGGTGCAGGACCACCACGCCTGCTCAAGGAGCAGTGTATTGCGGGAGAGGCAACTTCCGCAAAAGTACTTCCTAACGTTCTGCGCATGGCTGAAGCGAACGTAAAAAGGCATGAATCATATTGGCAATTAATGGTAAAAGGCACAAACAATATTAGGTTCAAAACTTACATATACAGTATATCACATCAGATAATTGCACATCATATTACTGAAAAGAACTTTCAACAAAGAGCTAGAAGAAATACAGATATTATTAAATTTTGAGATGAGTCAGTTTGCTCTATTTTTGCATTCAGAAGTCTATCAGGCAATTGTTTCTTTAAAAACTCAAAAAGCACCAAGACCAGATCAGATTCCCTCAGAGATATATTTAAATTCTCCTTCAGTGTGGGCCAATCTTCCCACCATATTCTTTAGCTATTGCTGTAGTAAATTGGATTTTCCTCTTCATGGAAGGGTGCTACAATAATCTCATTATGCAAAAAGGGAAACAGGGCTGATCCAACCATGTATAGACAGATTTCCCTCCTAGATCATATGGGGAATATATTTGCCAGACTAATTTTAAATCGGTTTAGAGAACAATTGGTCAGATTAGAAGATCTATCAGAATCACAAGCAGGTTTTCGCATGGGTTACTCAACTACAGACAATTGTTTTGTAATCAGGCATTTGTTTGAAAAATACATAATATTACAAAACAAAAACTGTATGCAGCTTTTATAAACTTTAGCACTGTGTTTGATACTATATCGCATAATAAACTAGGAAATAATGAAGGATAAGGGGTTCTCACATGAAATAATTGAGATCATCAGGGAACTATACTCCCATACTTTGGCATAAGTAAAGCTAGGTGCTACAGGGCAGTTGTCACCCATCTTTCCAACTAATATGGGCAACAAACAGGGCTGCATTTTTGTGTCTTCTCTGTTCTTCATTTACATATATAAATTATTGATAGAGCTGGAGAATGCTGAGACTGACTCTCAGAAAAGTTTGGGTAAGGGCTGTGCAACCCTTGCCTATGCAGATGACCTGGTCCTGTTCTCCCTTACAAACCAAATTAAACATACTGGATAAATTTGCTAGGGAGTATAATTTGAGAGTAAACAAACACAAAAGTAACATTTTAATTTTTGGAGCAAAGGGTGGGACACAGAGTTGGAAGATTGGTAATAAAGGTTTGGCTATAGTCAGGGGGGAGATATTCAGACTGCACCAGTCAATGGCACAAGTGGCAGTGCAGTGCAATTGAGCTGTGCCAGGCCCAGGACAGTGTGATATTCAAATGGATGTGCCATGGTAGATAACCATTGAATATGGCACAGAGATATGCGTGGTGCAAGTACAATGCACTGGCGCATGCCCTAGACAGGGAGGACCGGGAATGCTTCAGCACAACTGTAGTTGTGCTGGGCGCATCACCGCATATTCCGACTTGGGCATTGAAATAGGGCCATAACGTATGCAAGGCACAAATGGGGCCATTTGCATGTCATTATGATGCCATTTGCATATGTTGTGCAGGGCATCCTGGTGAAATGCTCCTGGCACCCTGCATAGCCATGTTCAATCTGTCATGAATCCCTGGTGGTCTAGTGGTAACCCACTCCCTTCCTGTAGCCCTGATCATCCACAATGTGGAACACCAACTCCCCTGGTAGTCCAGTGGTCCCCCCACCCATCCCGTAGCACTGATCAGTATGTACTGGATAGTACAGTACTCCCTGGTAGTCTAGTGGTAACCCCCTCCCTGTAGCCATGATCACCACAATTGTCAAAAGGCATTGTCCCTGGTGACCTAGTAGTACCCCCTCCTCTCCCAGTGCACTGCTTACCGGAGCCACATAGTGTAATAACACCCTGGTGGTCCAGTTGCACCCCCACTCCCACCCTCACGGGAACCCCTGCACACACAGATCCCCCCCACCATCAGCAGATGCCATCAACCTGCTCACATACCACCCAGCCACCCACTGAATTACATCTTACAGTAGCAGTTGTAAGCCTATTGGTCCACAGTGTGGACCAATGGACTTGCAGTGCTTACTGTACAAGTCATTCACACATATATGGATGGACACCACATATTTGTGAATGACTCCTACAGTAAGCACTGCAAGCCCATTGGTCCACACTGTGGACCAATAGGCTTACAGTTGCTACTCTAAGCTGTCATTCGGCAGGCGGACGGATTATATGCGGTTGGGTTGATGCCACCTGCCAATGACGGAGGGGCTGTGTGTGCAAGGGTTCCTGTGAGGGTGTGGAGTGTGGGTGCCACTGAACCACCAGGGTTTTATTACACTATGAGGCTCAGGTGAGCAGTGCATCAGGAGGGGAGGGTAGGTACCACTAGATCACTGGGAACAATGCCTTTTGACAATTACAGTGATCGTGGCTACAGGGAGGGAGGAGGGTTACCACTAGACTACCAGGGAGTGTTGTACTATCCAGTACGTGCTGATCGGTACTATGGGAGGGGTGGGGGGACCACTAGACTACCAGGGCCATATGGGTGCTTGAGGATAGTGTTCATGCTGGGTAGGTGGTCACTCATGACAGGTGGCTGCTGTGTTGAGTCCTGCAGTACAGCAGCCCACCTGTTGGTGTCCAGCATTTGAGCCAAAATTTTTAGGCTCATCTTTGTGCCCTGATATGTGGCGCATCTGGGGTTGTGCCAGCAGATGCACAGCACATCCTGGGCTGAATAGCGGGATGTGCCACATATACATGAGCCCCCTTCAGATACACTGCATATATTACCATTGCACTCTGATGCATTAGGACTTGCACTGCTCAGGTCACCATTTTGAATATCACCCCGGGACCATTGTGGGATTGTGCCCATGCAACTTGGTTGCATCAGGCACAACCCCTTTGAATATCCAGCCCAGGGAGTATACATACATATTTATTTTATTTTGTTTTTGTTGACCGGGTAAGTGCACTAGACAAATTCTGCCTATTTTCAGGCATGACCCAGGGGGGAAGGGAATACAGATGAATACCAACTGACCTTGAACCAGATAAAGCTGTTGGTGGTATTTTTAGTGAAATGGGGGGAAGTTTGGCCAGGATACAGGGGAAATTCCCCTACTGAACTGTAGAGGGAACCATTAGCCATCGAAGGATGGCTGAGTCAGTCTCTGAGATGGCAAGCACTGGACTGGATGTGCAGCAGGTTGGGGAGTCTGTCTCCTCCTCGGCACAAGATTTGCTAGAAGCAGAAATCTTTTTTAATGCTACTGCTATTGATGGTGTGGATGAAGTAGAAATATCATCAGAAACAAAACCTGATGGAAAGAGTGGGCAGCAAACTAAATCTAATGTGGAAGACCAGAAAGAAACTCAGGATGATGCTCAGGAAGGAAAAACTTTGGAACAATTATTGCTACTCGAGGAAGCAAAATACCTACAAAGGAAAAAAGAGCTTTTAGGAAAGTTTGAACCCCAGGACATGGGGAATGCGAAAGAGGCTGTGAGTGACGATGCAGAGAAAGAGCACAGTGTTTCCATGGAAATGGCCCAAACAGAGGCACAGAGTGAGCCGTATATTGTCTTTTGTACAGCAGGACAGGATCAGAGTGCAGCCTCTGTCTTTTCATTTACCGCAAACTCAGAGAAACAGAAACTGGAGCGCATACTAAAGAAAGTGATCCCTAGTAAATTAAATTGGGTGGACACACCCATGATGGATGCCAGTCCTTGGTCAGTCGAGGAATCTCTGAAGGCAGCTGGCTGGGTTTGCTCCCCAGATATGCAGAAATGGATTTCTGGTTTCGCGCCTATTAAAATACCAGGAGTCTCAATGTTGCCAGCAAACTTAAAACACACAGTGAGTTATGCCAGCAGCTCACAGTCTGCAGGGGAAGTTATTTGTGAAATTTCACAGTCTACTAGTTTGCTGAAGAAAATAATGTTGTAGATGGTGGGAAGTGTGCACACCTTTACAATTACTTTCTGAACTTGAACTTACTCAACACCCAGTGCTGGCAACAATAAATTATAAGGGTACAAGTGAACCTGAGCAAGATAATATAGAAGATAGATGAGTGACTATTCTGATGCATCAGATATACATAAAATGTTCCTGCAGAACTTAGGAATCGGCCTGTTGTAGTGAGGATGTTACAATGCAGTTTACTACTACTACTACACAGAATTCAATGCCTTATGCTTCTTTTCAACAAACTGTACATCCTGCTAAAGGCATGATGCTGTGAGACTCATTTATAAAGGAGGGTTAGAAACTTTTTCAGACAGAGTTTATGTAGAGAACATTTGTTGAAAGACAGTATGCATTTCAATGTCACAGAACTGTATGCTTTGATACATGTCTCAGGGAGAACATATCTGATGTCAGTTTTAAATTGGGAGTAGCCTAGATACATTTTGGGTAAGGTATCACCAAGTTAAGAAAATGCCGTTATGGGCCCCCTGAGGTGATTCCCCTAACCAGACCAGCCTACAAAACCATAATGGTCCTTTTTAGGAATGAGGGAGTTAGTGTCACCGACCTCTCTTCTGTTTAAAGCAAAGATATACATTACAGTTCATCCAGAGGACATCTTTGATTCAGAGGGATTTGGATATTTGGATGGGAGGGTGGAAAATCAGGGACCTTTTGAGGATTGAAAATGAAGGCTACAGCACTTGCCAAACTGTTTTTTGGAAGGTTAAAGTGTTCTCTCTATCCTGGTCTGCCTAAGACATGTTATAGGTGTGGGCAAGCAGGTCACACATAAGTAATGCATGTGACAAACTAAAATGTACCTTATGCCAGAAAACAGGACACACCAGTGGTCAGTGTAGAAGTGCTGTGAAATGCAATCTATGTGGAAGGAAGGTCACACATATGTAGCTTGCTTGGAAGCAGCCCATAGGAAGCAAACTTCAACAGATAGTGAGAAGCAGCAACTCCTAGTTACCCTGGACAAATGAATATAATAAGAAAACTGCAGAGAAGCTTCCAGTGGTTTCCTCTCCTCAGGAACACAGAAGCAGCAGGTAACTTAGGAGCTATATTATCCGAGGACATAGGCCCAAATGCTGAGATGAACATGGGAAATTTTTCCTCCAACCACTGTGGCTAGTACAGACAGGTTTCCATATTGACAGAGAGCACAAAGCCAGCAGGACAGAAGCAAATTCCAAATAGCTCCATGCCCCCCCCCCCAAGGGTGGAAGACGTAGTGGAAAGAAGAATGAATACAAGAAAGAGACTGGTCTGGTCTCAGCCAACACCCAAAGTTCCTACAATCACATTAATCAATACACCCAAGAGATACCAGGCATTTTTGGATGCTGAGAATTCTGATAGTGAATCTATATGTTCTTCTGTAGATTCTAATCTACAGGATGCACAGACAGACAGAGAAAAAACTGAGTACAAAGAGACAAATCCGGGGAATAAGCATAGGAAAGGAAACTAAAAAGAAAAAATGAAGCCAGTTCCCATAAGTTATGATGCCTACGTCATCACCTTTTTGATTTTAACATCTAATGTTAATAGTATTAAGAATAACCCAAAGAAGGAGCATTTTTCACATACTGCAATCCTATCCACCTCACGGTTTTGTTATACAGGACACTAGGTTGCACATTATTAGGCAATTAATGAAAGTAACCAAGGAATGGCTTTCTGGGATATCATATTGGTCCATTGGTCTAGATCATTGTTCAGGCATGGGATCCTCCTTCATAAAATTCAACTGACTGTGGTTAAAATTCTTGATCTGGTGCCAGGAAGAGTACTGTACTATTGTTCAATTTTAAACTTAACAATATTTCCTTCCCGTTCATCAACATATATGCCCCCCAAATGAATGCTGACCGCATGGCTATTTTTCAACAAATAAGCCGATATTTGCACACCCCCAAAATGTTATTTGGGGTGGGTATTTTAATTGTGAGCTGAGTAAACTAGATCGAGGATCAGAAACAACTACTGAGAAAATATTTGGGGATATGACAGCATTAAATACTGCCATACGTATAGCTAATTTAAAGGATGCACTTCTTGAACACACTGGTAAAAGGGACAAAACTTTTTCTAGAGGCATCTATCTACAAGAATCAACTTCTTTTTTATTTCTAAGGCAATGAACATTCAAAAAACATCTGTAGTACCTATAGAATATTCAGATCACAAAATTGTAACCCTTACGCTAGGTAGTCCAGAAGCCCCCATTGACCTGGGATACTGGAAACTAAATTCTAGCCTCTTGGAACAAACTGTTTTTCTACGAAATATTAATTTCATTGGTAAAAAAATCATTGTTAGACCTTTATGATAGCCCAGCTGGTTGGTGGATGGAGGCCAAAGCTGAGCTTAGGAACCTACTTTTCTCAAATAGTAAGCAAACTACAGAAAAAGAGGTGATTAATTTTTATATTTGAAGGATAGGAAACAATTGTAGCATTTAAATACTCTCTCCAAATCCACTAAACATAACTTTTCTGACCAAATATTGAACATAAAGTATAGAATATTGCAATATCATACAAAAGAGACTGAAGGTCTTAAGCTACAACAACAATACTGTACACAAGGCCCTTTTGAAAGTACATGCCCCTTACTTAAGAATTAAGAGCAAATAAAAAAAAGTGATAACTGCACTGTATGATGCACAAGTTAATATGCAAACTACAAAAGTGCAAGTTATTAACATTGCATCAGATTATTCAGCTTCCTTGTTTACAAGAGGGAATAAAGGGATAATTGGTTTTTCAACCTTCTTTAATAAAATTATGATCCCACCTGCCCCATGGGACCTTATAGCAGTGCTAACTAGGTCTTTTTCCACACAAGGAGTTGCAGAGGCCATAAAATCACTCTCAAGGGGTAAGGATCCTGGACAGGATGACTTAACAACAGAACTATATAAAGTTTGGGGCTTAGAAATTCTAGGCAAACTTATGAAAGTCTACAATTTTATCTTACAAAATCATAATATACTGCTAGAAATGGCTACAGGGTTCTCATTTTTTTATATATATAAAAGGAGATAGATTGGAATTAATGAATTGGAGGCCCATAAGTCTTTTGAATAATAATTTTAAAATTCTTACAAAAATGTTGAACACAAGGGCCCAGATATTCAAAAGAGTTGAGCCATGTGCAATAGGGTTGTGCCTGCGAAGTCCGGAATTGCGCAATTCTGTGATATTCAGCAGGAGGCAGTTGCACCTCCGAAATCATGCTGAGCAACAGCGCAATGATAATGAAGGCATGCACAACCAGAGGAGGAACCATGCATAAATGGCACAGTCACGATATTCAGCGACTTGTGCCATGCGCAATAGGGAGCAAGCGGTAGTGCCATAAGCGGAAATGAGCCAAACTAAAAGGAGCAAGGGAGAGGCACAAGAACTACAGGAAGCCACATGTGTCAGAAGCAGAGGCAGACAGACAGGGCAGGAGGCACAAACAGGGCAGGCCAGGGAAAGGGCAGTCTGAACAGCCAGGCACAGGGAAGGTGTGGGGAGCCACACAGCACAGAGGCCAGCACAGGCAGGTGTACTCAGTGCAGGGGAGGTAGCAGCCAGGACAGTGGGGGAATACAGCAACAGCTGCCAGGAGGGGTGAACACAAAGCCAGGGACATGGCCAGTGCCACCTTCCACATGGAGGCCATAATGAGGGGGTGAGAAGGCAGGTGGCAGGGGGGCATGGCCATGGAAGGGTACCGTCGGCGGTATGCCCCCAACAGGCAGTACCGAGCCCGCTCCAGCTTTCAGCTATACACTGATACTGAGATTGTGGGCCAGTACCGCCTGAATAGGGCAATTCTGAGGTGGCTCTGTGAGCTGTGCAGTGATGTGATGCAGGCACCCACACGACGGAGCCATGCCCTGTCAGTGGAGACTAAGGTAACAGTCTGCATGTGCTTGCTCACCACGGGTACCTTCCAGAGACCAACTGGGGACATCACAGGCATAACCCAGTCGGCCACGTCATGCCACCTCACCCAATTCCTCAGCGCACTGCTGCCACATGCTGCAGAGTACATCCATTTCCCCAGCACAATGGCAGAGCGCACAGCAAACATACAGGAGTTCCACAGGGTAGCATATATGCCAGGTGTGCTAGGAACAATAGACTGCACCCATGTGGCCATACGCATACCACCTTGCCCTGAGGGGGCCGCATACATAAATCACAAGCGGCTACATGCATGGCGATGCCAGGAGGCGCATCATCAATGTCTGTGCCACTCACCCTGGGGGAGCACATGATTCTTTTATCCGGCACTAGTCAGCACTGTGCTACAGATTCAAGAGTGGGGACAACCCCACTGGACACCTAGTGGGTGAGTATGTAAACCACATGGACAATCATAGGGCCTGGGGGGCATGGCCAGATTGGCATGGGTAGTGGCCTACATAGCCTGGGGCAGGGTGATGCTGATCACAAAACTAACCTCCGCCCTCTACACACAGGTGACAGTGGATACCCACTCTATCCCTGGCCGCTCACACCCTACCAGCGGCCTGATGCCCCATCGCAGCAACGTTACAGTGAGGCACACGCCACCACTAGTAATGTCATTGAGTGGGTGTTTGGGATGCTGAAGGCAAGTTTCCGTTGCCTGGACACCTCTGGTGGTGCCCTACAGTACAGCCCATCAAAGGCCTGCGGGCTATTCCTGGCCAGTTGCATCCTACACAACATGGCTGACTGTAGGATAGCCATACAGATCGAAGAGGGGAACAGTGATGGGGACAATAGGGACGCCGGTGACGATGGTGATGGGCAGCCCCCCCCTTGGCTGACGGGACCCCCGATTGCTCTGGCTGGCACAGCTGCACTGGGACACCATAACGGAGGAACACTTCAGCCAACTCAGGTAAGTCATGGGGCCATGTGCAACCACCAGTGGCTAAGGCACAACCCACTAACACGCATGGACACACACCAGGGGTTCATGCCATCAAGGGAAGTGGCAGGGCACAGAAGCACACACACAACCAGGGATGGGTGAGGATTAACATGCCACGCCGAAGGACATGCACACATGCTCACACACAATGCAACAAACGTGCACAGAGGGCAGGAGTCACACTGACCCAGAATGCACACCCTAGCAACACACATGTCCACAGGCCACCATGCCCACTGCCTGTCCATGTGCGTGTGTCAGATGCTGAGCACCATTGCACATTGGTATACAGTGCAATGCAGGCATCATCATGCACACACAACTGCGGACAGTAGCCAGGAGGGTGTGCAGGTGGACTGTGTGTCTGTGTGCAGGGCCGAGTACCCACCCGTGAGTTGCCCACTGAAACACACAATGCACACAGGGCAGCACCAGACAGTAGTCATTCTGGGAGACAGGTCAGTCACGCGACACAGTGCCACGGCTGCCACGGATGTGTGGGCGGCCCCGCCAAGACCCGCCAGCACTGGCAGGCTGATCACTAGCCTCATGGGGTGGCACTGATGGTCCCCCAGGGGTTCCACTGCGTGAATGTGACCATGCTCACGCAGGGGTCTGCAGCACACTGAACATGCCTGCACCAGGATTTCTCGGGATGCCCACAGCTTAACCCAATGTTGACAGGGTGGGAGTTGCATGACGCCAGGAAGGTGGGATGGATAGTGCACTGCATTGTGTCTGCAATGCATGGGCACCTGACTGTGTGCCCATTGTGGCCATGACAGCAATGAATGCCTGTGCATGCTTGTCAATGGCAGTGGTCTCATCCTTCCGCAAACAGTCCATCCCTGCCAGGATCAGTGCAGTGTCCCTGCTGCAATGCTCCTCTGCCCGCTCCAGAGCCACACACAGTGCATCCACGGACATCGCAAGCTGCATCTGCTGCTGGACTGATGCTCGCAGTAGGTGGGTGTGCTTGTCCAAGAGGTCATCAGCCTCCTCAGCATCCTGTCCCTCAGGGTGTGCAAGGCTCCAGTGTTCAGCACCCCTTGAGGGTGGATGTTGCCCACCAGGACCAGGTCTGGGCATGTCCACAGGCAGTGCACAGATGCTGCTGCTGAACCCTGTACCCCCAAGCCCATTGGGTGACTGATGATGCTGCCCCTCTGGCTGCAGCTCCCCAGGGCTCAGTGGTGCCACTGCAGTGGCCGCAACAGTCCCACTGTCCTGAACAGACACCAGTGCTGCCCCACTGGTGCTGACAGGCACAGCCTGGGACTGTGCTGACATGCAGGCCTCCATGGTGGCAACACCCACAGCCATGGGTGCAAATTGCCCTACTGTGCAGCCATCCCGTGGCACACATGTGTCACTGCTGATGATGGTCATGTCATCATTACTGGTGCTGGACTCTGCCCTGGCCACAGCCACAGTGTGCTGGCATCTGTGCATGCCAGCACACTGAGACACAGGCACGGCTTCCTCCACACCTGTTACAATGACATCAGTGTGGACAGCCAGGCAGCCCCACTGTCACAATGATCCGCATATACCTGTGGAGGTGGATGGTCCCACCTCTGACTCATCCGACTGTCCACAGTGGACAGGACCACCACCGCTGACCCATGCAGATGCTCAGGATCTGTAAGAGAAAGCAAAGTCACGTTACTGCGTGTGACCTACCCTGACCCTCCATAGACAGACCATGACTTACCATGCAGTGATGGGCCACCATCCGTCTGGAAGCCACCACCTGGAACACCCTCAATGGCACTGTGCTGCATGCTTCCAGCAAGCCTCTCCTCCACTGGGGTCAGCTGTACCACCTCCAGCTGTCCCCCCACCTGTTGCAGCACTTGCTGCCCTGATGGCAGCCACCTTCTCCTTTACCCTCCTCCTGTCCGTGCCCATCTTCTTCTTACACTCCTGCACAGAGCGCTGGTGGCTGTCATGCAGGTTCACAGCACATGTCACCTCTTCCCATGCAGCAGCACGGGCTTGAGGTGTTCTCCGCCGTCCACTGAGAAGTGGCTTCTGATCCAGGTAGGCCTCGAACAGGGCCTCAGTTTCAGCCTTTGTAAAGTTTGGCCTCCTCCTCCTCCCACCACTGTTTTCTTCCTCTCCAACAACCATCTCAGTCATTATGTAGCCTGTAAGAATGGCAGTTGTTACCTGTGACTGTGCAGTCCCATGCATGTCCCTGAATCCACAGTCCTCACTCCCAAACAGCATGCAACTCACCAATAAACTGCAGTAACCGACTATGGCCACTGCAGCACATTGTCGCACTTTTATAGCGCAATCCATGCAAATGAGGTGAGGAGCAACTTTAAGTAGATGCAAATTGCAGTGTTGCGCCATTGAATGGCTGATTAGATGGTTTGCATATGACGGCTGAATATCGCTCTGATGCACTTTGCGCAATTGTGTTGAACGTGCTGAGCCAATGGTGCAGTTCTGTGACATGCGTAGTACACCTCACTGCACATGCCCAGGTTGCTGACACAGGCATCAGCCACGCTGATGACGTGCTGTGCACGGTAGGCAATGCAGGGCATGGCCACCATTGTGCCAGTGGCACTATAGTGATGGTCACTACATGGAGCTGTGGCACTGGGCCATCATAGGTGCAATGGCCCAACTGTTCAGTAGTCCACTATGGCACTGGCACACATGCAGCCAATCACATTACACGCATTGTCTTTCAATGGCGCTGTGCATGGCCATGCGCCAGAGACCCTTGACCCTGTGCCTGACCTTTGCCCCCTAGGCACCATGCGTCAGGCATGGGTGCACCTCTATCACGCTTTTCGGTAATAGCATGATAGGGAATGGCAGCGCTGTACCGCGTAGCATCTGAACGTGGGGAGCTGCACTGCAGAGCGCCATAGTGCCTACTATAGCTGCAAGGATGGCACTCAGACTGGCAATGCAGTGAACAGCCATTGAGCTTGCCAATCTGGTGGCAATTGTTAAGCCACACCATGGGCTTCTCTTCAGGGAGGCTCCCCTGGACAGGGCCAGGACCCAGATGTGGCAGGAGGTGGTCACTGCCCTGGAAGAGGCCACTGGACAGGGGAGGAGCGCAGAGCAGTGCAAGCACCACTATGGGGACCTGTGGAGGAGGAAGCTGGAGCTACTGGCACAACTGCGGGCACATGCCAGGAGGGGCACAGTGCCACGTCCAGGTAGGGGTTCTGTCAACACACTTTTATCATCCATATGGGTCACAATGTTGTATGTGTCCAGCACATAGGGGAGGGACCATCTGGGGTGGGCTGTGGCAGTGTTCACAGGGTGTGGGGTGGGTGGGTCTGGCTGGGTGGGAGGGCACACACCTTGGGGCAGGGGGGCTTTGCTTTGGGATTGTACTGATGTTCTTCTCTCCTTGTTTTCCCCACATGCCAGGACGAATGCCACAGGTTGCAGGAAGAGCAGCGGAGAGAGGAGGACAGTGCAACCAGGAGGGGTGAGGGCCATCACCCCCCACCTGACCAGCCCGATGAGGGTGAGTGCCATACATCCATGATTACTAGTGCATGCTGTGTGACAGGGTGGGCAGCGGGGCTTGGCCACCATTCATCAACACCACTGCCATGCATGCAACTTGTTACAGTCAACACTGTCCAGTGGCAATGTATGTCTGGGAGTGCATCAGTGGTGGTCCATGTGTGCACCAGTTGCATGGCTGTGCCACTGCCTTTGCACCACATAGCCATGTCACTAAACGGCCATGGTGGTGCTGTACGTGACTTGGCCGGTGGGTGTGTGCAGCATTCTGCATGGCTGTATGCACCTGGGAGGGCAGGTCCTGTGGATGTGATCACTGCGTGTGGTCACACACCATCACAGTGGTATGCCCCATGGTCATATGCCATGCACAGTGGGCGGGCTGTATGGGGTTGTGAATTCACATCTATTGACTGCGCTCCCTTGTCCTAGGTACTCACCATCTAAGGGGCATATAGGGCACTGTGTGGGAGATTCTACAGCTGGCCCAGGAATCCCTGGACATACTCTGGACACTGGACATGACCGGGGTACTGAGGAGGCACAGAGGCCGGAGGTCACAAAGTGCTGAATCGTGGTCCTGCTAGAGATCCCTCTGTCCCTGACTTCCCCTACCCCCTGGACCCACCCTCACACCCCTCCTATCCCATCCCATTTGTCCACCCTGCCCTACCACCCCACCTTGTTTGTGCCCCAAGCTTGTATATAGTTTTATATTCTTGTACATAGTTGACTATTATATTTTTCAATACATTTGATTTTGATATGAATACTGTGGTGGTCTCTGATTTGCAGCAGGCTATAGGTGCTCAGCTGCAGTGGTGTGCATGGTGTCGGGGTGGTGCAGTCATGGGTATGTGTGTGTGTCCGTGTGGAGGTGACTATGGTGTGGGGGTAGCTATCAGTCAGTGTCTGTGGTGTGTGTGTTGTTCCCTGTGCACTGTATGACTGTGTGCAGTGGTCCATGGTGCTTGCTCTGTGTCCATGGTGCACCCATCGGCCCGTCCATGGCCTGTGCAGCTGACACTCATGCATGTCTGTGACCTGCACTGTTCACTGGCATGTCAGTGGTGGCAGTCCCTGCAGGGTGGCCACTGTACCCGTCACTTTGCTGGGTTGCCCCTGTCACTGGTGTGCTGCATACCTGGCTCAGGTGGCACTGTGGGCACCACAGTCGTTGTCCCACCTCCATGATGTGCCTTGCGTGTGTTGCAGAAGATGTGCCCCACTGTCTGTGACTTGTGCTCTGGGTGACTACTGGTGGTGTACTGGTTCACAGTGCTTGTGCAGGGTGGCTGGCACTCCAGTGCCATGGAGGACTGCGAGTTGTGTGTACACAGCTTACATGGACCCACACTGGGGGCTTGGTTGCCCCACCACTGCATCCCTGTGTTGGTGTGCCCTTGGGTATGGGTGGGTGTCTGTCCATACACTGTGTGGCCTCCGGTGTGGTGCATGCCTCCATGCACCACTGTGGGTGTCTGTGTTGGCTGTTGTGGCCAGTGGTGGGTCAGGGTGTGTCACTGGACTACTGTGCAAGGTGCTGTACCACTGGTGGTGGTGTCAAGGGCATGCCCTGTCCCATGTGGGGTACCTCTTGTGCCAACACATGGTCAGTCTCTCAGCAGTACCTCAGGGGGATTGTGAGTGGTGGCAATGTGTCTGCTGTGGTTGCATTGCCATGTGCTGCAACCCACTGATGGGTGCTCATGGTGGGGCTGGCTTGCATGGTTATGTGGTGCACAGGGTTGCATTGACACAGTGGGAGTGGTGGTATGTATGGGGTTTCCTGCAGCGGTGGTTACTGCTCTTGGGGAGGTGTCTGGGGGTTATGGTGCAGGGTGTGCTCTGCACTGGGGGGATGGTGTGGCACGGGGTGGTCTGCCCTTCTTGTGTGCCAGTCACAGCTTGCCAGTAGGTATGATGGGGTACCATGACCAGGCTGTGGGTTGGTTGCTGGTCTCCATGGGCCAGTGGTTATTCCATCCCTCCCCCAGTTGTGCTGTGCTTGGGGTGAGGGGGGACAATGTCTGTTCTACTGTGTGTTCCTGTGCCCATCTGTAGCATGGGTAGTGGGCCCCTACATCCCTGACTGTGCTGTTACATTGCTCTGCAGCTGGGGGGCTCCCTGGTTGTGCTATGGTGCCTCTGGACTGCTCAGCTGAACATCCCTTGTTGAGCTATGGTGCATCAGATCAGCTCAGCTTCCCCTCCCTAGTTGCACTATGGCACAGGTGGTGCAATATTCAGTCGTGGGCTGTAGGCACAATTTGGCCTGCTCCATTTTTGAATATCGTGTCTCTTGTGCATGGGCGCAATAGACTTGCACTTGCTCCTGCTATTGCGCACTTTTTGGGCGCAGTTTGAATATCTGGGCCAAGATTGTTAACAGTAGCAAAATATTTACTCCAGCACAATCAAGTACAGTCCCAGGAAATATTATCACAGATCAATTAATTCTGTTGAAAGAACTCTGTGATAGGAATAATGTATCACCATTAGAGGGGGTATGTTTTTTTCTTTAGATTAGAAACAGGCATTTGACAATGTGGACCATGCTTTTTTATGGCAGACTTTACTGCATTACCGTATAAGACTAGATGGTTATTTTGGCCCCATGTGCATATACAAAAGGGTGTCAGGCAAGGATGTCCTATCAGCCCCTTGTTATATGTCTTTAGCATAGACCCTGTCTTAAGGCTCCTCAATACTGATGTGGAAATAAAACCAATACAACTGCTACACCAAGTGGTTTCCTATATAGCTCTTACCTATGCAGATAATGTGGTCATACTAGTAGGGAATGAAAAGTCAGCTGAAAACGCAATAGCAATATGCCATGAATACGGAGCTTATTCAGGAACCCAATTAAATACCCAAAAAGTATAGGGAAACCATTGGGGCTCCATGATTCTTCTCAGAGTAGGGTGGCAGGAGTTTCATTCATGACAGGTAACTTAAAAATTTTAGGAATTGAATTTGGGGCACCCCAGATGGATCTAGTGAATTGGGACTTGAAAATACAGATCTGAATGCAGATGGTCCAAAATTGGAATCAAAGGAAAATGAGTTACCAAAAAAATATATATTTAATCAAAACATACCTCATACCAGTTTTCATATTTCTTAGTGCAGTGTTTCTGGTGCCAAAGACAAGAGAAGCAAAACTGTATAGCCTTTTTTTTCCCAGTACTTTTGGGGGAGTAGGCTGAACCCAGTCAAGTGAAACATACTCTATTTGCCCTTAGATGTGGGAGGGCAAAACATGGTGAATTCTGTACTTTTATTCTTTTGTCAGTTTTTAAATGTTAACTTAAAACCTCTTTTAGTATACTCTGATGAATACTGGTGTGACATATTTGTTCAAATAGTGTTACTGTGGTTTAAGGATTGGGAAAAAGGCCAAGTATGACTAATTAGGCACTAAGCTTCCTCTCCAGGGTATCTTAGGGAGTTTTTTTGTAAAACTTGGGTTGTGGAGTCTCAAGTAGAATGGTAATAAAAAATAAAAAACAAATATTTACCTACATAATACAGATGCACTTCAGGGAAGTACACCCTTTCCCAAAATGCCCTCTAGAAAACAAAACAGCTTTAAGGAATTTCATAACAGAAAAAAGAATACCTGCTAAATTTAAAGATATACATTGGCTAAACTGCCATGAGTGGTTAAATGTAAAGGCAAATCAGAAGCACAAAAAAGTGGAAGAAAGAGTGTGCTCCAGACCATTGAGCATAAATCAGTTAGAAACCATTATGCATCTGTATTTTACTTGTCTTTACATTTCTAAATTTTAGATGTTTCTATAATAGGAATCTAAAGTAATTTGTTTTCAACACATTTCTTTCCTATTTCTAATGTATGGAGAGTATCCACAATCATGGGCTAAACAGGAGAAAAGTACTTTGTATATTATTTTTGTGGTTATCAAATGGTACAGGTGGAATTCTAGATGTTTATTTATGCTTCAGCAAAAAGAGTTCACATATGTCGAGCTTTATGGGAAAATTTTTAAAAAGTTGCAAGACATTTATTTTCAGGAAGCAAAAAATATGGAAAGAACAAGGTTACAAAAATTTTGGAGGAATTTACCATGGGTCACCGATAGTGATATCCCTGTTACATAAATATTTAGATAATATAATGTAAGGAATACATATTTATTTCTCTTCTTTTGGATCATGAATTGTACAGAATGTTAAATGGACTTCATTTTTTGTTGTACAATCAGGTGCGGTTTGAAATTCCTGTCTATATAGTTCATTTTCTTTGTTTTGGATTGTATGATTTCATAAATAATGTCTATATAACCTGCTAATGGAAAACTAGCCACTTAAAAAAAAATATTTGAAAATTTTACAAGAATCTGGTCTAGAATATTTAAGGAAATATGCTGAGAAGGGCATTATGATTAGCCTGAAGTATCAATCCTATGTCTCATCCAGGATTTTGAAGTACTATAAAACCTTAGACCTGGAGTATATCTCCAATTTGAAAATTTCCCCCGGTTCAGAGTAAACGATAATGTACATTTTATAGATACCATTATGATATTCCTACTGACCCAAAACAAAGGGCACTATATACTAAATATAAGAGTACTTCAGGCATACTAAACTTTGCTTGTGTACTAACAGTTGTGTAGAGGACCTAAAGCATGTCATATTTGTGTGCCATTGGTATAATAAGTCCAGAGCCAAGTGGATCTTATCAATCTGCAATACAAAATTGACTGTTGATTTAGATTTTTATTGAAATTATTATTTACTTCAAGCAATGAAGTGATTGTTAAGGCAGTTGCAATGTATTTAGCAATCAGTTAAAATCCACCCAAGGTATAAAATCAAAGAGGTAGAGCTAACTGATGGACTGTAATGCAAACTATATAGTATAGAAGGGCTACCACAACTGGAGGATGTTAAATACCATGTAGAACCTATCTGTTAAACAAAAATGTGGTGAATATGTGTTATCTCTCCTGTATTGGTATAACCAAGCACCTTATGTATTTTAAAATGTTTTTGATATGTATTGTTATACATATTTTCAGATGTGTCATTTGAAATTATTTTAATATGTTATTTTGTAATGGTCTATGACAAATCAATAAACTACAACTACTACACTACTGCACTATTAGGCACAGCACATTATATGATTTTCTGGTAAAGCAATGACAAAAGTTATATTAGTTTAACACAACACTGCATTAAACAGTGTCAGTTGCACAGATGTAGCAGTTAACTGCTGAACACGAATTTGAGAATGGTATTAGCAGTTATGCATACTAAAGTTAATTGATGTCATGTTAATTGTTGAAAAAATGCATTAACAAAATCTCCTAGTAACAGTATTTGTAAATATGTTTCAACAACAGTTGCGGAACAAAATAAAGGATTGTAGTAAGATTGCTATCAGTAAGTAAACAAATGCTTGGGCACATATTGTGTTGGTTAGTAAGGGTTTACCACAACAGTTTTTAGAATCAAAAATAAATTGTTTATTCAGAAAAAGTTAAATGAATTGATTGGACATCACATTCTTCAAAAGAATAATTCATTATTCAGCTCTATAAACCTGCCAAATTACTGACAGCAGTTCACAATAAACATGTTTATTGACATTCATGTGATATTCAAAAACCAGTAAACATAAGTCATAGTTTAGGGTGCTTAAATCCAGTGTGATGGTGAGAGGGAAATCTGTCTCTGATAGCATGAACAACATGGGATGGAATGTGTTCTCGCACATGGCATCCAAGGAAACCCCAGTACCACCGTACAAACTGCCAGTATGAGACACAGCAATATCTTCTGTTGAGCATAAAAGAGAGGAAAATTAAATGTTAGGTCTACTTGTATGTAACTAACCAGCTGTGCATGGTGAACTGTCTGCATTTATATTAAAGCATTCATTTAACAATAGGACATGGCATGATGTTGGTTTTACTAGGCTGCAAACACGGTATGGGGAGTTGGAAGGCACAATTCAAATCAGATCACTCTTCAACCCAAGACCATTGGAGGAAAAGAAACAAAACATAGAGGATAATAGATGGGGATTCATCAGTAACCATGCTGTAATCACTTTGAGAGGTTACTGTGACAAATTTGTAAACCTTGAGATTGAAGCTCACTTGGTTTTAAGTTGTCACGGAGACCTCGAGGAGTGATTTCAGTGAGGTTACCGATGAATCCACATCCATCATATTTTATAGTGTATGGGGCAAACATAATCAAATGAGCACTGTCTGAATGAAAAGAGCCCTTACTTGACCAGTTCCCTGATGCCGCCACTTTCCGTAAAAGCCATCTTTCACTGCCACCAGGTTGGAGGTATGGTTAAAATTATGGCAGCTTACTTTCAATGCAAAGAAGTGCAAATTAATGCACCTGGGAAACAAAAACCCAAGGGAAGAATACACAATGGGAGGGGAGATATTAACAACAACAAAAATGGAATGGGACCTGGAGATAGTCATAGCAGATGAACCTAAAGGTAGACAAGCAATGTGGGAAGACAGTAAGGCGCGCTAGAATGATACTAGGATGCATCGGGAGGGGCATCACCAATAGAAAACAGGAAGTTGTTATATCTCTGGAGATACAGTTGGAGAGACATGAATTGGAATACTGCACGCAGTTCTGGTGACCTCATCTCTGCAAGGACATGGACAGGATGGAGGCAGTCATGAGGAAGGAAATTACAACGGACCGGGGCCTGCACCAGAAGCCATATGAAGACAGTGGCGCCTCTACACTGGGACCCACCGGAGCACACCAGGGCACATGTCCTGGTCAAAAAATGCTGTGACCCAGTTCAGGCTCGGTGCTCCATGTCTCTGTTTCAAATATTTGAATACCTATTCTCTACTTTCTAGTGGGAGTTCATTGACTGTAAATATAGCTTTTTTTTTCTGTGTCCAAGGCAAGTTATGCTCCCCCCCCACTGTCTGACCACCCCCCATACTGTCCTGTGTGCTGCAGCCCATGACGCAGAAGTCCTGACCCTAGGTGGCCCTTTTTTCTTTAGCGTTGAAATCAATTTGGACTTCTGCAGGTGTAACATGCTGACGCTGTTACGAGCCAGCGTTGCATGGGCAACTGAGCCAATTGGATGTGCTGCCACCAAGGGAGCGCTCTGTGGACTTTTTGACTCCTCTGCCTCTGTCTACGGCCCACTTCCACACCTTGCCTCTAACACTGGAACCAGGCCAACATTCTTCATTGCTGGACTGCGATCGTTCACCACTGGGCGACCAAACTGGAACTGAACCGTCTGTCCAAAGTTGAACCCCCAGGCTTTCACCCCCTCCAGTGTGGGTGCTTAACTGCCCAGTGGGTGGTTGACTGCTCAGTTTCTTGCTCTGCTAGTGCTGGCAGACAGTGCCTGCTGATGGTGCAGACTCCCTCCCAAGACCCAAGTCCTTATGAGCAACTGTCTGAAGCAGGCTTGTTTTATTAGCCTGGTATTTGTAAGCCTAGGTGTGATGAGTGGATCAAGACAGGAGAGGTGAACAGCAGCAGCCTAGCCAGGAGACAGACAGGATCCTGAGTCTGCTTCTGCTCATGCCTTGAGTTAAGTGGGTATCTATCCTTTCTCAGTCAGTATACTGTGGGTACTGGGGGAGGGGCCTCTAGGGAGAGAACACACAGTCAAAGTCAAAGTCAAATTTATTTAAAAAGATGCCCAATCCCAAAGGCTCTGGGCGCCACACAGAAACTGTACAGTATGTCATACCGTATACATTACATTAAAATATAATACACGTAAAAACTTAATCCCCAAAAGCTTGCATAAATAAGACGGTCTTTAGATGACTCTTAAAGGCCTGTATAGTGGGGGCCCCTCTCACTTCAAACGGCAACGAGTTCCAGAAAGTGGGAGCAGCAACTCCAAATGCTCGATCCCCTGCTGATTTTAATCTTGCTCTGAACTTTAAGGAGGCCACCACTAGAGGAGAGGAGATTTCGGACAGAGGTGGATGGTACCAGAAGATCAGATAGGTTACCAGGGCCCTGTCTGTGTAGGGTCTTATAGGTGAGAAAACCCACCTTGAACAGTACTATCCACCTGACAGGCAGCCAGTGCAATTTGCGCAATACTGGAGTGATGTGACAGAATTTACTTTGTCCGGACAAAAGCCGGGCAGCAGCATTTTGCACTAGCTGCAGTCTGCGAAGAGAACTTCCAGAGACCCTGAGATAGAGGGCATTACAGTAGTCAAGCCTAGAGGTGACTAAGGCGTGTATCAGAGTAGGGAGGTCCAGAGCCGGAACAAGGGTCTTAATCCTGGTGATATTTCTAAGATGGAAAAAACAGGTACGAACCACAGAGGATATTTGAGCCTCCATGGACAGGTTCCTGTCAAAGATCACACCAAGATTTCACGGCCATGGGGAGGCCATCAATGACACAGCTCCTAGCACAAGGCCAGTCGCAGAATCAGAGGCCATCCCATCACAAGCTCTGTTCGACTCCACTACCAGTACCTCAGTCTTGTTAGGGTTCAGTCGCAGCCAGCTGGAGGACATCCAGTCATTTATCTCAGTCAGACAGATATTCAGCACATCCACTGCATTTGATGTTCCTGGGGCAAAGGATAGGTATAGTTGAGTATCATCAGCATAACAATGAAAACTCAAACCATACCTCCTAATGATCCCCCCCAAGGGCAGCATATATACTGCGAACAACGTTGGGGCCAATACCGAACCCTGAGGGACTCCACACGAAAGAAGGCATGGTACGGATGAGAAATTACCCATCACAACCCACTGCCTCCTGTTAGTAAGAAATGACTCAAACCATTTGATGACAATACCAGTGAGTCCACAAAACTCCCTCAGGCAGAAAAGCAACACACAATGGTCCACAGTATCAAATGCTGAAGAGAGATCAAGGAGAACAAGAATTGTCTTGTCCCCCCAATCTCTAGCCCTGAGGAGGTCATTTTGCACCCGAACTAACGCAGTTTCAGTGCTACGTCTGGCCCAAAAAGCTGACTGGAAGGGATCATACAACTCATGGGTCATGAGATGTTCCCCCAACTGAAGTGATACCACCTTCTCAACAACCTTTCCCAAAAATGGAAGATTGGAGATAGGACGGTAATTTGCCCTAATCTCCTGGTCCAGAGAAGCTTTCTTTAGAAGGGGTCTCACCAGAGCCTCCTTCAAGGCATCTGGAAAGACACTCTGACTCAAGGAGCACCAGACAATCAGGGCAAACACCAGGCCAACAATGTCAACACACCTCATTAAGAAGCGTGTTGGCACGGGATCCAGTTCACAGAAGGTATACTTCAAGTTGGCCTCTATCTCAATAATCTCATGAACCTCCACTGGCCTAAACTCTCCCCAACCAGAAAGAGTGCTCTTAGAACACAACTGATGACTACTGACAGCAATGATATTACTGGCTGAGGAGACATCCCACCGGATCACAGACACCCTGTCCGAGAAAAACTGAGCAAATTCCTCACAATCCTCATTCAAGGAAACTCTTCCGGGCTGAAGACAGGATGGATGAAGAAGTCTATCAACAGTCCGGAAGAGTGAGGCTGGTCAGCTTCTCCCGGCAGCAATCTCCTGAGACAGAAATATCACCTTCTTTTGGTTGATTGCCTCCTAATATGCACAATAATGCGCACACAGGACCAGTTTGTCAGCCCCCAGATGGGATTTCCTCCAGCGACGCTCTATCTCTGACCCAGCTTCTTCCATTCCCTGAGATCACCGTCATGCAGGGCAGAGCCTCGGTGTGAAGTTCTGGGTCATGAATAGGTGCGAGGAGTCGATGGCCAGACAGCACCTTATTACAGGTGTCAACCCCGCGCCAACAGCTCCGACGAGCATCACCCACCTTGATAAGTCAACTGCCGCCATAAAACACTCGGGGGTAAGATCTTATTAAAGGGCAGCAGCGAAACATCTCAGAAGGGGAAGAATTTATGATGGGAGCACTGAACATGAACTTCACCGTGCAATGATCAGACCAAGCTACCTGATCAATTTCAAGATCAACGATCTCAAGTCCCAGTGAGAACACCAGGTCCAATGTGTGGCCATCCTGGTGAGTAGGCGCACCGACAGACTGCACCAGCCCCAAAAGGGACATACTCTGCAATAACTCATCGGTGCACTTTTGACTTTTATCCTCGGCCCAAACATTGAAGTCCCCAAGAAAAATACATCTTGGAGAATCCAATGTTTTGCCGGCAGCAAACTCGGCGAATTCCTGCAGGAACCCCCCCATCGGACCAGGAGGGCGATAGATGAGGAGGATCCTGCAACCCACGCCAAGTCCTCCACAAATGGCCACACATTCAAATGAACCCGGGGTTCCCACCGGGTGCATGGTGAAGTCCAGGCTCGACTTAAAACAAATAGCTACACCGCCTCCCCTACGATTTTCTCTTGGGCAGTGCACCACAGTATATCCTGGGGGGACTGCAGCCTCAGAAACAGGGCCAGCATCATCTCCCACCCAGGTCTCTGTAATGCAAGCCAGGTCAACCAATGAAACCAGAGCGGCAATAATAGCCGTCTTGTTTCTGATCGACCTGGCATTGCATAGCACCGCCGTCAGAGGTATTGAGGGTGACACAACCCTATAGGTCACCTGGCCACTTGGCCTGGTGGCCCCCCTGGGAATAGGCACCAACCACGACTGGCTTCTCCTAGATGCTCTATTTATTCCAGGGCATCTCCTGAACTTAACCACCTCTATCCTTTGATCAACCTGCTCCTGGTCATCCCACAGCGCATGCGTAGAGCAATCCCCCACAATCCCCACTTCTCTACAACGTCTGATAGTAATATCAGATACAGGGAAGGGGATAAAAGGACGCAATGCATGCAGCTGTGAGTTCCCATAAACAATCCTAGGCCCTAAAACTTGTCTAACAGAACTCCTACACATATCTAATTAAATAAGCCAAATGGCACATATAACTCATGCAAGCAACACACATTAAAACTCTACTTTTACAATAAAATCTAATTGACATACATAAACTGTTACAGTATAATCTAATTCTCTCCTCTCACCCAGAACAAGGTGAAATTTCAACTCCGAGTGGCGCTCGCGCCACTCAACGCTCGCACTTGCGAGTGGTGCCTACCTTTATACAGCGCCTCCCCACTCCCACACACCAACAGCCGGCAGCCCCCCACTCACAGCTCCAGCTCCAGCTGGCAATGATTAATAATACTGACACACAGCCTCTCACACTGTGTTTAGTGAGGTAGGGCTAGTGGGCAGGCAGTCCAGAATAGAAATACAGTCCCGATAGAAAGTAAACAGTTCTCAGCTGCAGCGAGCAGTACTCTCAGCAAATATGGGAAGGAAACACAGAAATGCCGCTTGCGAGCGGCACCTACCTTTATACAGCACCTCCCCACTCCCACACACCAACAGCCGGCAGCCCCCCACTCACAGCTCCAGCTCCAGCTGGCAACGATTAATAATATTGACACACAGCCTCTCACACTGTGTTTGCCGAGGTAGGGCTAGTGGGCAGGCAGGCAGTCCAGAATAGAAATACAGTCCAGATAGAAAGTAAACAGTTCTCAGCCGCAGTGAGTGGCGCTCTCAGCAGATATGGGAAGGAAACACAGTGTCATGGCCTTGCCACTGTGACTCTTGGAGAGGTGGTGAGTGACTGGTGGTGGTGGATACCTACTAAAAAGGGGTAGGTCATATAACCCTGCTTCTTCTGTTGTGAAGGAGGGGATGTAACTGCTTCACCTAGTGGCTTGGGGAGGAGAGGAGTGGAATGGCCCTCTTCATTTGGCTCAGGTGCGGGGGGATGATCCTGCTTCTTCTGGCTTAGGGAGTATGGCCCTGCTTTTTTGTGGTTCTGGGTCCGACCAGGATGGGGATGGCCCTACTTTTTCTGGTCTGTGGGACTTGTGAACTGGCTGCCAAATGTGATGCCCACTGAGTGCCCTGGTAACCAAAGGAAGCTGGTGCCGCCACTGTAGGAAGAGTGACTGAAAGAGCTTAATATGCATACCCTCGAGGAAAGAAGGGAATGGGGGACATGATAGAAACTTTCAAGTACCTGAAGGTAATCAACAAAGTCCAAGAGGATAGCATCTTTCTGAAAAAGAGATGTGCAAGAACAAGGAGGCACAATTTGAAGATAGAGGTGGTACGGCTCAGGTGCAACATGAGGAGGTATTTTTTCATGGATAGGGTGGTGGACACATGGAAGAGCCTTCTGGAGGAGGTAGTGGGGTCAAAAACAGTGGGGGAATTTAAGAATGCATGTGACAGACATAAGGCAATTCTAGTGGGAGGCAGGAGTTAGTTGGCTGTTTGGTAACTAGGATCTGCAGCTTATTCAATAGGTAGGGAAATGAGCAGACTGTGTGGGTCAAATGTTCCTTATCTGATGTCAAACTCTATGTTCCTATGGTCCATATGTACCTTCTAGCAAACAAAATAGCTGCATTTGTTCAAACACACAATCATTAAAATTGTAAGTTTCTAACATATGTGAATCTTGATCTTCACTGTTGATTTAACCAGTCTCGAATCATTCTTTTTTCATACTTTTATTTATTTATTTATTTAAAATTTTGGTAACCGAGTAGGCCTTCTGAGACTTTGACAGTCCCATTTTCACGGACGACCCGGGAATAGTTACATGTATCTAGAGGGGAAAAGAAAACCAATGCTTTTGATTGTACTACAGTATATGGCACATTGATCAAGTATACTGACTGTATATTGTGATTGCATAAGGCATATTAAGGTGTATTAATAGTATGCCTCTAGCAGACGACACAAAGGTCTGCAACAGGGTTGACACACAAGGGTGGGTGGAAAGGATGAAAAGGGACTTGGCAAGGTTGGAGGAATGGTCAAAATTATGGTAGCTTAGATTTAATGCAAATCCAGGGGTTTCTGGAGCACAAGAGATGGGAGGGTCTCGGCACCCAACTAAGGATCTAGGTTCGAGCAGACTTGATAGACCATAAGGCCTAATCTGCTGGCAAATAGTATGTTAGTATGTAAGTGCAAAGTAATGCACATGTGAAACAAAAACCCAGGTGAAAAGTACACAATGGGGGGGGTGGAGGTACTAACAACAACAAAAATTAAAAGGGACATGGGGGTGGTCATATCAGATGACCTAGATGTAGGCAAGCAGTGTGAGAAGGCAATATGGAGGGCTGGGGGGTTACTGGAATGCATCAGGAGAGGCATCACCAGTAGAAAACAGGAAGTTGTTATCCCTCTGTACAGACATAGAAAAGTGGAAACATAGACTTTGATGGCAGATAAGGACCACTTGGCCCACCCAGTCTGCCCATTTCCCTACGTATTAGATAAGCTGCAGATTCTAGTTAACCAACAGCCTACTTCCTGCAGCCCCCCACTATAATTGCCTTATGTCTGTCTCATGCATGTTTGAATTCCCCCACTGTTTTAGACCCCATAACCTCTCCACGAAGGCAGTTCCATGCGTCCACCACTCTCTCCATGAAAAAGAATTTCCTCACATTACCCCTGAGCTGTCCCCCCTCTAACTTTAAATTGTGCCCCCTTGTTCTTACAACATCGCTTTTTCTGCAAGATGCTACCCTCCTGGACTTCCCTTGAGGTACTTAAAAGTTTCTATCATGTCCCCCCGTCCCTCCTTTCATCAAGGGTATACATATTAAGCTCTCTCAGTCTCTCTTCATATGGTTTCTGATGTAGACCCTGCACCATTTTAGTTGCCATCCTCTGGGCTGCTTCCATCCTGTCTATGTCCTTGTGTAGATGAGGTCTCCAAAACTGCACGCAGTACTCCAGATGGGGTCTCACCAACTGTCTGTACAGAGGGATAACCACTTCCTTTTTCTACTTGTGATGCCTCCCTATGCATCCCAGTATCCCCTGGCTCTCCTTACTGACTTCTCACATTGCTTACCTACCTTTAGGTCATCTGATATGACTACACCCAGATCCCTTCCATTATTGTTGTCGTTAGTACCTCCCCTGCTATTGTGTACTCTTCTCCTGGATTTTTATTTCCCAGGTGCATTACTTTGCACTTCTTTGCATTGAATCTAAGTTGCCATATGTCTGACCATTCCTCCAACCTTGTCAAGTCTCTTCTCATCCTTTCTACCCCCCCTTGTGTATCAACTCTGTTACAGATCTTTGTGTCATCCGAAAAGAGGCATACCTTTCCTTCCAGACCCTCCACAATGTCACCTATAAAGATGGTAAAGAGGAATGGACCCAGTACTGAGCCCTGAGGTACTCCACTTGTAACCCCCCTTTCTTCAGAATGCGTTCCATTCACTATTACCTTCTGTGTCCTGTTGTGCAGCCAGTTTGCTACCCAGGCTACCGCCCTGGGACCCACTCCCAGGCTGGCTAACTTGGTAAGACCCCATCTGGGGTACTACATGCAGTTCTGGAGACCCCATCTCTGCAAGGACTTAGGATGGAGGCAGTCCAGAGGAAGGATTTTACAATACAACAGGGCCTACACCTGAAGCCATATGAAGAGAGACTAAAAGAACTTAATATGTGTAACCTTTAGATCTCTGCATTATTACAGTACTATTCTATACTTACCCCCCCACCACCAACACACACACACACACACACACACACACACACACCAACCCCCGGAGAGTGCCTTAGTTCTATTATAGAAAAATGCTTTTTTTTTTTAAATGTTACACCTTGTTCATCATATGATTCAACTGTACCTTTACGTGCATCAAAGATTAACTCATTGCCTCCACAGGAGCACTCTGAGATTGTACCACTTGTCTCCTGCATCTCCTGGATACTTTTAACAGTGAATCCTGGGCATTTCTAAGCAAAATCAAGCCATAGTCGGCATGTCGAAAACAAATGCTAATAGCTCAATAACCGTACATGCTAGACACAAAGTATGCGTGGCAGAGTTATTCAGCACAAAATTGCCTTTCCAGTGGTGGCATGCACGTAATAAGTAATTTAGTTTTTTTTCTATGCGGGTCGAAACAGCAAAAAAAATATTTTTTTCACTAGAAAAAGGCAATATAAGCTGTTTTTTGTTGGAAAATATGTAAAATATCAACATCAAATTAAGCATCCAGACATTAGATGGTGTTTTAATATTATGTTTTTTTTTAAAAAAAAATATCTTTTTATTATGAAACATAATTTGTCCCCATTTTAGTCAAGGGGCTTTGGTGAGATTTGAGGGATGAATCTCAACCTCACACACCATATCATAAACAAATATGTATAACTCCAAAAATATATATGAAACACACAAAGTATCAGCATGAAAGTTGATCAGCACAAAAATGCCTTTCCAGTGGTGCTATGCAATCAATTGTAATCAATACATTTTTTAATACCTGCTGAAGTGCCAAAAAAGTGCACTTAGGTGAGCTGCTTAGGCGAGTCTTGATGGAAAAAATGTCAGCCATACACACCGTACCACAAACAAAGGTGAATAGCTCCTAAAGTATACATGATACACACAAAATATCCACATCAAAGTTGATCAGCATAAAATTGCCTTTCCAACAGTGCTATGCAATCAATTGTAATCAATACTTTTTTTTTATACCTGCTGAAGTGTCAAAAAAGTGCATTTTATTCAAGCTGCTTAGGTGAGTCTTGACAGACAAATGTCAGACACACACACACACACTCACACTCACACACACACACCACCGCAAACAAATGTGTATAACTTTTAAAGTATATAAAAGACCATTTTGTGTGCTGGCATCAGGTATCTGAGGAGGATCACCCAGACAGCAGGTACTGCTCTTTGTTGGATGTGAAAGGTACCTGCCACCCGCGCCAGCATCCCACCAAAAAGCAATGCCTGTTGTCTGGGTGACTCCCCCCTCCCTCAGAGACCTGATGCCAGCACACAAAATAGTTGCCATGCTGTCAGGGTCCTCCATCCAACCTTCAAACATATGACACCATCACACAAAATGGATTCCCTGGTGGCCTGTGGTCTCCACACCCTATGGTATCCACCAACAAATCAGACAGCATTCCCCATGGTGTTCAGTGGCCCACCCATGCCCTGCAGCAACATAAAATGGCATTTGGTTTATATCACATCTCTTTTGTAAACAGCTAGTCGCAGGTCAGAGACCATGAGACCCCATGGAATCCATTTTGTGTGATGATGCTGTGTGTTTGATGGTGGGGGTGAGAACACTGACACCAGAGAAACCATTTTGTGTGATGGTGGCAGGCTTTAGAGGGCATGTTGGCACACAGACACCAGATTATACTGTTTGTGGGATGGTGCCAGGTGTTGCAACACCCGGCACCAACTCACAAACAGTGTTCCCTTTTTCTCCGGGGCTCCCACCACCTTCTGATGCCCATTACCATCACACAAAATGGATGTCCAGGTGTCCGGGTTCTCCCACCCCAACGTGAAAACACCTATCACCATCCCACACAATGGATTTCTTGGGATACAGTGGTTCTCCATACCTGGCAACACACAAAAAACCCTCACTGCTGTTCAGTGGTCCCACTCCAACCCTCCAACATCCAGCACAAACAAAAAGGCATTTATTTTTCATTTTGCAGACTCCATCCCATGGCCCCCAAAAAGCAGAACCATAACAGAATGGCATCGTCTTTGGTACACATTCTCCTACACCAGAGAATTCATTTTCCGACATGATGCCAGGTGTTTTACAGTTGGGGTGGTGGGCCCAGAAGCCATGGAATCCATTTTATGTAGTGTTGCTATGTGTTTGAAGGTGGCAGTCAGGACACTCGTACCATGAAATCCATTCTGTGCAATGTTGCCAGGCCTCCTGGGGTGAGGGGGCACAAAGACAACAGATAATGCAGTTTGTTGGATGGTGCAGGGTGTTGGAACACCAGGCACCATTCCACCAACAGCAATCCCAGTTGTTGGAAGGCTCCCACCACCATCTTGAGACCCATTACCATTGCACAAAATGGATTCCCTGGTGCCAGGGACCTCCCTCTGAGCAGCAACCACACAGTGCCATTGCACAAAAAGGATTCCCTTGTGTCTGGGTTCTCCCACCTCAATTTAAGTTCCCCGTCACCAAACCACAAAACGGTTTTCTGGTATATTGCCCCCCTCTGCCCCCCCAAAACACTCTACACTCAGGGGGGCAGCCAGACACAGAGTTGGTTGGATGGTTCTGGGTGTTGGGCACCCTCCACAGTGTTTCCTGTTCTCTGGGGGCTCCCACCACCCATTACCATTGCACAATGGATGGTGCCAGGGACCACCCCACATACAGAATATGCACAGTGCCGTCCCAGGTTCTCCCACCCCAATGTGAATTACTCAAACACTCAGGGCGGCAGCCAGACATGGAGTTGGTTGGATGGTACTGGGCATCCTCCACAGCATTTCCTGTTGTCTGGGGGCTCCCACCACCTGTTGCCATTGCACAGGGACCTCCCAACATAGCAAATGCACAGTGCCATCCCAACGTGAATCACTCAAAGACATTCCCTGGTGTCGAGTGCCCCCCCATTGACACAGCAGTCAGCACAGATGGTGCAGCTGTCCCCCCACCCATAGACCCATTCCAAACAGCACATAGGTCTCTGGCACCTTTCCTCAACTTGCATCCACCTGGGTTGTAGGGCAGAATGCTGTCCCAAGACGACACAATCGCTATGCACAATCTGCACAATCGCTCCCTGCTATGCACAGAAAACAACCAGAAACAACAAAAATAATGGAGATTATGCCTCCAGTTTCCCAGAAAACACAGAAACCCACATAATTACCATGTATGGCAGCTTGTATGTACCTGCATAGCCAGTTTTCCGAGACGGCAAGGACCAAGAAACAAAGAAAAAAACAGTAATCCACATTGTATGGCAGAATGTAAGAAGTACCTGTCCTTCTCAGCATTCTTGGCGTACAGACCAGGAAAGCCCAGGAAAGCCCCAAAAAGCACCCCAAAATACTGCCCATACCACAACCGCTCTGCGAGACAGTACCTTCATGAATCTCGGTCTCACCCTTCTCTGAGTTCTGGGCGTACAGACCAGGAAAGCCAAAAAATACTGTCCATACCCCAACCGCTTAGTGAGACAGTACCTGCATGAATCTTGGTCTCGCCCTTCTCAGTGTTCTCAGTGTACAGACCGGGAAAGCACAGGAAAACCCAAACCCCCACAAAATACTGCCCATACCACAACCACTTAGCGAGACACAAATCAGACACATCAGACAGCCAAACAGGCAAGAGAAGAAATAAAAATAAAACGAAGAGCCTGTATTGAGCCTGCAGTGCCCAATAAGCCATATTTCTGGTTTTACAGCTTCTCACTATCACGGCTCTCAGAAAAAAAAAGAAATAAACATGAAAATCCCATAATAAGATGTACAAACACCACAATCATAAATACCTGAATAAGAGGCATAAAAGGGGGGTAATAATGGGCATTCTTCCAACCAGAACAAATACGATGTTTCGATGCTCAGCAGCTCAACTCTTGCTCTCCCTGCATACAGCAACAAAGTGAGGATGCCTGGACTAAAATGGGGTTTTCTCACAATTTTCAAATGGGACCCCTACACTTGCCAGCCAATAACAAGAGGCTTATAATGTGTGGTGTCACTGAGGAAAGTTTAATAAGCCATAGCTTGATTGGCTGGCAAGTAATAGTAAACTAAATAAGTGACATCTCCAGACGTAGCAAGGGTACACATGGACTCAGTAGCTGACGTCTGTAGTCATCCACGGACACACCAGTGCATTTTACAACCAACTACAGGTGGCAGATAGGAGACAAAGAGTTAAAATACAGCTGTTATAATGCTTATAGCCAATCAGGAAGCTTCATTGAACAGACCCTTCTTTATAATGTAGCAAAAAAAATGTATTTGCAGTGTATGGCTTTCAATATAAAACAGCATTCCACCATACACTATTACATGGTTCTTTGTTCTTATTAATAACATTCAAAGCTTCTATCATTTTCATTTGCAGGGCACTGCACCCACTCCCACATCCCATCCCAAATCTCATGTACCCTCAGCCACCAATACACCTGCCAGTTACAATACTATGTACAACCCCCACCCAACACAATCACATAGAGAGCATCAGAAGAAGTGAAACAGAGACAAGAAGGTGAATTGTACTGCAACAGACAGCGAGTGTGTAGGTGTACTGTTGCAGCGCAAGCTGGAAGATAAGTTAGAATTCTTTAATGCATATCAGTTTGCCTAATGAGCTGTGGAAGCATTGCAACATTGTACTGTGGGTGGGGAAGTATTGGTAGCAGAACACTAATGTGGGCAGTGAGCTTAACAGGAACTAGGTACTGTGTGGTACATTGACCACTTCCATTATCGTATACTAACTCACAAATCAGTACTGAATCTCTGGCTGGCTTGCGCAACATCACTGTCACTCATCATTTCTCTGTCCATCACCTCCTATGGAGGGGTGGCAGTGGGAGATCTGTGGTGAGGGGACTCTATTTGATCAATGCACAAAAGAGCATCTGCAATTAAAAAAGGTACGGATCTCCCTGTCACTATGTGCCTGTCTCTGTTACCTACATGCACTTCATTTCAGTGCTCAAAACATCAGATGTAGGGAAGTGGTGGGAGAATGGGAGACCAAGGAGGATATATGTGATCCACCAAACCACAACAAGGTTCTAATTCCAGTGTTTCTGCAGAACCAAGAATTAAAAGGGAAAATGTAATCCAAAGCATCACTGATCAAATCAATTATTTTGGAAGTAAGTTAGACGAAAAACATGGTATAAATACAAATATCAAACTTACTCATGGATAGGTGTGTTCCTAATATGGCCAAAATACTATCTGAACACGTAGTATGCTGTTTGCATTATCAGCACGTCTAGGCAAACAGTCGCAAAACCAGGATGAGAGGTTATGCATATGTGCACTTCCTTTTTCCTAGCCATGTCTTGTTCAATATAGCATATTGATTCATTCAAAGTGGGCATAAGGACTCATTTCAAGCATTGACACCTGTTAGTACGAACGTGTAAAATTCTAATTGACACACATAAAGAAAGAGCAATATGGTTATATGGTTGTAAACACTAATAAATGATTTAAATACATGTAAGCAATAAGTTATGACCAGGGTTAATGTTAATGGTCTGTTAATCATCCTTTATGAGTACAATGTTGCACGAGATATAGCCGAGTGCCACATACACCTAGAGGATGATTAAATTACCAGAAACATAACCTTTGGAAGTGCATGATTGCCATTATAGTGTATAGTATCATGTGAAATGTGCGTATTGTGTTTTTTTCTATTTCAAAATGAAATTGAATTGTGTAGCATCTAGTGATTCTCAAATGCTGTTCTAGCACTGAAGGGTACAAATACATTACATGAACTTTTAACTGTGGCACAATAGCATTTTGAAATGGATAGATTTCTACAAAGGCCAATGCTGCACTATACACTATAACAATAAACTTTATTTTAAAAACAGGGTTAAACCTTGTTCTGCACATGATTAGGCTCTTCATGAAATACATGAATTAATAAAGTTATCTATTTTTGTGACATTCAATAAATGGTCACCATTACATAACACCACGAGGGCAACCTGGATTCGGGAAACTAGCCAGTGAAATCTGTTAGCATGTGGGGGGGGGGAGAATGGCAGGATTAGTACTGAGCATCCATAATTACATCACTTCTCAGCTGTGGATGATAGCAGGTCAGCAGTATAAGCAATGTGAGGATAGGTTGAGGGCACAGAACATGCACTCCTGGGAGCGCACGGGTGTGAGTGAGAGATCATGGTTGGGAGCGTTCATGTACATGATACATAAGGCAAATAAAGGGTGTGGCTTTAAACTGATTGGCTAAAATAACGCTTGCGGGCACATTGTTAATGACTGGGGTGTGAGGAGGGGGGTTGAAAGGGAGGTCAGGAATGGTATCTTCCAAAAGAGGGTGGTGAACCATTTTAATGCACTGACTGAGGTTGTCTTCTTGTTGAAAGCACTGTGCAATGGTATGAAAGCTGGTTCAGACATACTGGGAATGTAAGGATAATGTGAAGGGTACAGGGAAGGCTTATATGTGCAGTATGTGTACTTGTTGATGAGAATCACCACCAAGAAGTGCAAAATCATGCATTTCTTATGCTATTACACATATGAGAGGATTGTATGATGAGGGTAGAGGAGGTGGAAAGGAGACTGATGGTCACCAAATAAGGAAAGATAAAAGGGGGTAATTACAGTTGATGCAAAGCTGGACAGTGTGACAAAGACATGTGGAGTTCCAGAGGCGAGTTGTGGAGCATAGGCTGAGATATCACCAGCAGAAGAAAGGAGGTGGTGATGACACTTGGTGAGGCCTAATTTGGAATACTGTGTCCAGTTCTGGAGTATGCATGTCCCTAAGGATGTAGATAGGGTGGAGGCAGATGAGAACAGTAAACAGATATTGTGCAGAGCCTGCATCCAAACTCACATGAGGAGCCACCATGAGACATCACTAGGTATAGACTAGAAGAGAGTGTAGAAATGTGGAGCATTATAGAAAATTAGAACTATCTAAAAGGCATAAATAGTGTTCCAGATGATGGCACCTGCCAGAATTGGAGATGACCAGGAATTAAGGAGCTCAACATGAAGTCGAAAGGTGTTAGCCTAAGGAATAACACAGAAACATAGAATAATGGCAGATATGGTCCTCAAGGCCTATACAATCTGCCCATAAGCCCTATACTTGTTTGTGACCTCTGACCCTATGTGGTCGGTGTCCTTACATCAATCCTTCCTCCCACGAGGTTCCCATGTGTCTGTACAAGGCATGCTTAAATCATCCACTGTGCAAGCTTCCATCACCACCTGTGACAGACTGTTCTGCCAGTTCACCACCCTCTCTGTGAAGAAAAGCTCTGTAATATTTCATCTTAACCTGACTACCTCTAATTTCATATCATGCCCTTTCTTCCTTGTACTCCTACATTGGTAAATGTCTCCCCCTTCACCTTAATTATGCCCTTGTGGTACTTGAATGTCTCAATCATATCTTCCTGATCCCTCTTCTCCTAAAGCAAGTACGTGTTTAGGTATTTTATTCTCTCTTCGTGTGTTCTGTGGTGCCACCCCTGTATCATCCTGGTCACCATTCTCTGGACCACTTCTACCTTGTCAATGACCTTTCTAAGGGCGTACTCCAGAACTGCACACATTACTTCAGGTGAGGCATCACTAGTGTTTTATACAACGACATCACCACCTCCTGCTTCCTTGCTTGTGAAAACCCTATGTACCCCAGCATGCCACTGGCCACCCCATGCAGCCTTTTCACTCTGCTTTGTCACCTTTAGGTCATCTGAAGCAATGACCCCTGGGCCTATTTCTTCCTTGGTGATCATCAACAGCACCCCCCCCCAAGCTCTCCTCAAGACTTCCTCTACCCAGGTGCATTTTTTTGCACTTTTTTGCATTGAAACACATCTGTCACAATTCAAATCATTGTTTAAGTTTCCCCAGGTCCCTCGTCAGTTTCTCCACACCTTCTGTAGTATCCACCGTATTGCAGATCTTGGTGACATATGCAAACTGGCAGATCTTTCCCATCAGCCCTTCCACAATCTCACTAATGAAGACATTGAACATGAACGGCCTAAGGACTGACCCCTGGGGTACCCCACTGGTCACCCCCCTCTCCCTGGATTGTATCCCATTTACCACCGCCCTCTGCCTCCTATCCGTTAGCAAGTTCCTAACCTACTTTCCCACCTTGTGCCCCATTCCCAGGCTACCTATTTTGGTAACCAACCTTTTATGTGGGACCATGTTGAAGGCTTTGCTAAAATCTAGATAGGCAATGTCCACTGCCCTCCCTGATGTACTGCATTCTGCTGTCAATTTTGAAGTTACTGAGATGCTAACTCTCAATAATCAATACTCACCACAATGTATTCTACAGGGGCTCTTTATTGGGAGGCTCAATTGCAAGACCATCATCTGCAGAATTTTCTTCTGCATCATTCTCTGGCTCAGGCAGCAGGTATAGCACATATACATATATATATATATATATATATATATATATATATATATATTTATATATATAAAAACTGAACTTGTCTGAGGTTAAATACTGGGGAATGGTGAGCAAAATTGGCATCTTCATCATGCTCAACACTGGAGACATGATAACTACCACCGACAACACTTGCATTTGAGTCATAAGACCCATCAGACCTGTACTCATCCTCAGCACCACTATATACAGTTAAATAGCCTGAACAATCGACAGATGATGCATTACCACTATTTAGTAGGGCTGTGTGAATACCTTGTTCTGAATATTCGGCCGAATATTTGGAATTTGGGGCCCAGGTATTCGTTATTCGGTATTCAGTATTTGGCCACAGAAGGTGTTTTTTAAAGGATAACTTAAAAAGCATTTAAACAGCACCATTGATCCCTCTTCAAACCTGGTGTATCATATATACCTCATCATCACTTCGACGACCAACATACAGCTGTCACTAATGTAACATAAGCTACATGTGGCACATTCGCAGGACCACAACTCACACTGCGAAAATAATATCAAGTACTGTTTTGGGTCCACATTGTAAGGTGTTCATTGTCACAGTCACATGGGTAGAAGTTTCTTTGGTCATGGACATAGGAATAGTGGCAACCGTGGCTGAAGTGGTAGTGACAGCTGAAAGGGTGGCTGATGCAAGAATGGTATCGGTGGTTGTGGGAGTTACACTGGCTGTGGATGCAGCAACCTTAGTGGTAGTGGTGGGAATACTGGTGGTGGTATCTGCTGCTTCCTACACAAGGCTTGTAAGCTCTATTGTCCTTCTATTACTGGCATAGAAGAATGTGACAGTGAAAGTGCAGATGGAACAGTGGTGACACTAGTAACAGTAACATACAGTTTGTAACGACTGCATGAATTAATCTTATGATGTTTTGTAATCTTGATGAAGTATTTCATCCTTGGCCATGTTACATTAAGTTTGTTTTGTTAGAAGGGCATCTCTGTCTCATTTTTTTATAACTTCTCTTATTTATGTTGTGAATTTCTTTAAGGGTTTAATATTCATAGGGGGTCCGATTTTCAAACCCTGCTGGAACGGCGCAAGGGACTTGCAGATGGGAGTTTAATGCAAGTGGTGACTTGTGTCAAATACCAGAGAATTTGCAATTTTCCAACATCGGCATCTGCAGCTCCCAGGTGCAAACCCCTTGCAGCAGCTCCTCCAAGCCTTAACGTTGCATCCCTGTGTGACTTTTGCAATTGGACTTGCAGCATAGATTGGGCAAAATGTGTCATAAATAGCTTAGACTGTTGCAAACTGTGCCACACCTTGTAAAACTGGACTGTGCAGCATCTAAGGTGTGTGGCGCATCCATGCCCAGCATTGCGTTGGATGCAGGGTTTGCCACAAGCCCTGCATCCACCTTTAAAAATCAGGTCCAGTTTGTTTGTATGTCACTGAGATGCCCCTGACAAAGACCAGGTTCTGCTCAAAGCTACAGGGCTTTATTGGCATCCTCCAGCCTCAGCACAAATAAATGTTGGCAATTTTATGCTCTGCTCTTAACTGTGTTTGGCATCCCAGGGATGCGCTGGCACTAATCTCCTGGATGTGCTGTACTTTAATGTTTCTATCATCCTGTCACTCACCACTTGGGACCAACGGTGCAGATGCATTGCTGGGGCAGGACCAAGCACGTTTGCAAGGTTGCTAAGACATGATGGCTCAGGTGACTAGAGGTTACTATGTAAAACACAAACTACTGGTAGTGCCTGTGTATGTGATGCTTTATTTAGTGCTTGTGGAACTACAGTAATACTCATGACAACCCTAGCAGTTATACTGTACCACAAAAAGCAGCAGCACATGAAAAAAAACAATACTACTAAAAAGGGGAAAAAAGAGGGCAATCATTTTAGTTGAACATGGAACCAAGCAAGGGACTGACAGATAGCATACAGGCAACTCAGTGAGTAAATCCTACCCACTAAGAATTGCAATAGTTTAATAAAAACAGACAATCACATGCACACAGCTGTGAACATACAAGGCACACCAAGTGGGTGGGGGACAAATCAGTTTAGTGCTGGGTGGACAGTTTGGCCACTAGCTTTCTAACTCTAGTAGCCAAATCATTATTTTTAGTGACAATCTTTTTTAGGGATTCAAAAATCACTTTGTGAGCAGGTAACCTAATGCCCAGTAAATTAAAACATCTAATAGCCAAACCAATTTTTTACTGGGTGGCTAACCTGTTTGTCCCACCCATGCACAGACTGATGAAAAAAATATATTTCACCTACACAGTTTAATTATACATGATGAGCTGCAGAAGGAGGGCGGGGAGGTCATCCAACACATTCCTCAGTTGTACAAGAATCCAAGCCAGGAATCAGAAGACTAACAATATTAATTCAGTGAGTCAAGCCTGACTGGCTGAGAACAGCAGAAGCTTGTTTCAAAAACTGTGTGCACAGAGCTGTGCACACGTGGGGCCCAGCCTCATGAAAAAATGTATAATGCATGCAGTGAGCTGCACATGCAAGGCACAGCGTTATAAAATCAAATATTATGCACATATAGGCAAATCATGCATAGTGACATAAAGGAGAGGGATTTAGCAGACACCCTCTTCAGTCACGCAAGGAATAAAGCCTGTAACCAGACAATAACAGAAAAGAAAACACAAAATCAAAATGTGCTTCACCAAAAATATCACTAGAGCTTTGTGTCAGAGAACAGTGGAAGAGGGGCATTTACAGACAGCCCTCCTGGTCCTTGTAACTGAGCACAGTAATAAGGACAAAATACCCAGTCAGAAAGCCAAATCTAGCTTGTCTGACACTAATCAAACAAATAATACTGATCTAAAAAAGCATGTGGAGCAAAAAATGACTTCTTTTTTTAGCAAGTTTAAGGTCTCAGAAATACTGCAAACCAGCTCTCAGAAACAACTGTCTCCTATTCTCTACCAATGCAGAGTGAGGGAGTGACATGGTGTGCTTGCCTGTGAGCTCTAGAAACAGCTTTTGACTGGTCAACAAAGTCCTGTGAGACTTAGAAATCTCACCGAATAATAATTCCCGAATAGTGACTGAATAGTGAACTATTCGGGAAAGGCATCCAAATACTCGGGGAAACCTACTGTTTGTGGTATTCGGGAAATAATATTCAGCCCATGCACAACCCTACTATTTAGTTCTACAGGTGTTTGGTCTGAAAATGGCACTGGAAATGTTGTTACATCATTGTCCCATAAATCTGATTTATCAGAAATAAGTGCAGAGGTATCAGCTTGTAAAGTTTCAGATTCAGACCGCCGAATTTAAAGCAAATTATGAACTGACTGTTGTACACTCTGACTTGCAGAATGTGTTTCAATACCATCATGAACATCGTCATGTCTTTCAGTACACTCTACAGTAACTACAAAACTAGTTTTAGACTTTACACTTTTAACATCTTTTTTAGGGACAATCAAATCCAGTATAGTTATATGAGGTGCTCGGTAGTAGAGAACTATTGCACCTCAGATTAATAAGTGGCAAAACACAGTCTTTGGGTTTTGTTACCTCAGCATCTTTAAAATCTGTAATAGTGCATGTGATACCATATGGAATATTTGACTAAGGTACACTGCACTGTGTCATCATTACTGGGGAAAACGAAAGTTCATTTACACTACCATCCATAACACTTTCACCAGCGCACAAACTGCTGTCTGACAATACACCCCCAACCCCCTACATAGAAATATAGACTTTGATGGAAGATAAGGACCGCTTGGCCCACCCATTCTGCACATTTCCCTACCTATTGGATAAGCTACAGATCTTAGTTAACCAACAGCCTACTTCTTCCTAACCCCCTCCAGAATTGCCTTATGTGTGTCCCATACATTCTTGAATTCACCCAGTTTTTGACCCAGTGACCTGTTCAGGAAGGCCGTTTCATGTTTCCATCACCCTCTCCATGAGAAGATACTTCCTTATGATGCCCCTGAGCCGTCCCCACCTCAGTCTTCAAATTGTGATCCCTTGTTCTTGCACAGCTCTTTTTCTGTAAGATGCTATCCTCTTGGACTTTGTTGATTCCACTGAGGTACTTGACAGTTTCTATCATGTCCCTCCTCTCTCTCCTTTCCTCTAGGGTATACATTTTAAGCTCCTTTAGTTTCACTTCATATGGCTTCTGCACCATGCTATTTGCAGTCCTTTGGTCTGCCTCCATCCTGTCTATGTCCTTGTAGAGATGGAGTCTCCAGAACTGCATGCAGTACTCCAGATGGGGTCTCACCAACTGTCTGTACAGTACAGAGGGATAACAACTTCCTGTTCTCTATTGGCAATGCCTCTCCCTATGCATTCCAGTATACCCCCAGCTTGTCTTACTGCCTTATCACATTCCTTGCTTACCTTTAGGTAATCTGATATGACTACCCCCAGTCCCTTTCCATTTTTAT
This sequence comes from Neoceratodus forsteri, assembly GCA_016271365.2. Taxonomy (NCBI): domain Eukaryota; kingdom Metazoa; phylum Chordata; order Ceratodontiformes; family Ceratodontidae; genus Neoceratodus; species Neoceratodus forsteri. The sequence goes on from CM057452.1 coordinate 1,411,678,921, forward strand.
TGTTGTTAGTACCCCCTTCCACACTGTATACTCTTCCCCTGGGTTTTTGTTTCCCAGATGCATTACTTTGTACTTCTTTGCATTGAATGTAAGCTGTCATACTTTTTTTTTTCCTGAGAATCTTTATTAGTTTTCAGACTTATACACAATACAATATACATCCACAGTGTATTGTGAACAGGCACATATACTGAAAACTGGGGATGGCAGAAAAAGGAGAGGAAGGGAGGGGGAGGGGCAAAGGGAGGGTAGAAGAGATAGCATAACCACTAAAACAGGTCAACTGTTATGTAACAGTAGTTTGTATCCGGGTGCAGGGTGCAAGACAGTCATAGCCTATTGTACAGACATTCAACATACACTGGTAGAGGAGTCTGACAAGATATTAGTTAAGTGTTAAGCAGCCCTATCTTACTCCCCAGAGGGTCTCCTGTTCCCCACATCAGGCATATCGAACTTCGAATAACAGGAGGTAAAGATGACTAAGGATCAGAGGTAGCAAAGAGGTACTCATGGCTCAAAGCTGGATGGACCAAACCTGCGACTGGGCAATTTCCCCTTCTTAGTTGAGGGTCTGTGACCTCCTGAGAGGCACACCGGCAGAACCCAGGTGGAAGCATCTTCAGTTCCAATGGTCCAGGCAGCCACTATCCCCTGAAACAGAGAAACAACTCCACAAAGAAAAATGGTCCAGCAGGATTATCGGTAAGTTCATTCATCCAGTACCAGACAGAGACCTAGTATGACACAGACTAATACATACAACTGGGCCCCCTCACAGGACAGTGGTGGGCGTGACTGACTTATCACCCAATGCATTCCCAAAAATATATCAACCTCGCAATATAGGGGTTAGCCCAACATCCATGCATCCATATTTAGGCTGGATGAGACCAAAGATGAGGTAATAGCATACAGGTACCATGCGTATTTCATCTGAACCCGGCAGAGGGATTGACATAGTGGATGTGTGGGCACCAGCATTTCTGGAACTTGGCCATCTGATAGTTCTTGAGGTGGGAAATTTTATTCAGGGTTGCTAAGTTCGAGAGGGAGGCTAAGATATCTATGCTGGTAGGGACAGTGGATTGCCACTTAGAGACCAAGGCCATCTTAGCCTGAATAGCCAGGAGAGCAAGCCATCTCTATTCTTGTGGGTAAGAGAAGGGAGATCATGCTTTAGGCCCAAGAAAAAGAAGGTGGGAAACAGCAGAATGGGTTTCTGCAGCACTGTGGAATGGTACGAGGCACACCTGCTGCCACACGTATTTGATCTTAGGCCAGGATCATAGAATGTGCAACAGATCGGCCCCCGGGCTAAGGCAGCACCAGCATTCATCCAATAGGAGGAGTTTGGCTTTGTGAAGAACAGCTGGAGTTTTGTACCAGCAAGGGGAAATCTTGTTTTGGATGATCCTGGTGCACGTGTCTTTGTATCATTTGTGTGAGTCCTTCCAGGCCTGCTCCCATTGGGTGTCTGGGATAGTACATTTCAGCATCTTTTCCCATTTGGACTTTGTTGCTCCAGATTGTGAGGGGAAGGTGTCCCTGAGCTACATGTAAATGCAGACACAGCCAGACCTTTTGGCCAGTCAATCCAGGCTAGAGATGTTGCAAAATAAAATTTTGCCAACAAAATTGCTGCAAAATTGGAAAATTTTTCAAAATTCACAAAATATTTTGAGGGTGCGAAATATGAAATATAGCATACAAATTGCAAAATTCCACTCGTAAATTGTAAAAGTTTGCCAGAAAATTGTGAACTTTCACCTGAAAATTTTGAAATTTCTAATTTTGAAGGGAAATTTCACCATTTTTGGTTGAAATGTCACAATTTTTGGTTGAATGTTTTCATTTCGCACTCGTAAAATATTTCAAGAAATGCATGAATTTTGTGAAATATTTCACATAATGAAATTTCTCAGTTTCACACAACACTAATCCAGGCCTGGAGGGCCATCTCTGGAGGGATCTGTCTGGCTTGGACCAACAAGGGGTAGAGAGCTGCATGCATCCGTAAGTACCTCCAGAAGTCCGCCTGAGGAAGTCTCCATCTTTTCAGAGTGTTTGGAAGGAGGTTACTGTCAGGTATAGAATGTCGAGGAGGTCCCCCACCCTCAGTATGCCTCTACTGCTCCAGTGTGTCCAAGCCACTCTGTTGTTGTCTATGGTAATGTAGGGATTGTGCCACGGGGGGGTGAGGGCAGCAGGGGGCAGGTGTATCCCAATTTTGGTCAGAGTGGTGTGCCAGATTTTCCTGGAGACCACAATGGTGGGTGACGGTGCTTTCAGGCTTCCTGAGTTGAATGACCCCATGGGGGGAATTTAAGAAAGGAAGCATCCAGGAGCCCCAATAGGTCCTGCTCCATCTCCACCCATTGTGGGCCCTCCTCCTGGGGATCTCTTAGCCACTGAGCAGTTTGGGTGGATTGGAAGAAGCTGCCGTACTTTTGATCATTCCTGCAACCTTGCCAAGTCCCTTCTCATCCTTTCCACCCCCCTTGTGTATTAACCCTGTTGCAGATCTTTGTGTTATTTGCAAAGAGGCATACTTTTCCTTCCAGTCCCTCTGCAATGTCACCTATAAAGACATTGAAAAGGACTGGTCCCAATACTGAACTTTACAGTACCCTATTCATAAGCACCTTTTATTCGGAGTGGAGTCCATTTACTATTACCCTCTGTGTCCTGTTGTCCAGCCAATTTTTTACCCAGGCTACCACTCTGGGACCCACTCCCAGGCAGTCTAACTTGTTTATTAATCTTGTGTGTGGGATTGTGTTAAATGCCTTGCTATAGTCTAGGTAGGCCATGTCCAAAGCTCCTCCCTGGACTGCTACTTTGGTCACCCAGTCAATGAAATCTATTAGATTTGTCTGACATGACCTTCCCACTGTGAATCCATGCTGCCTTAGGTCCTGTGTCCCACTGGTCTCTAGGTGCTCAACAGTTTTTTCTTTCAGAAGTGATTCCATCATTTTCCCTACCACTGAGGTCAAAGTAACAGGTCTGTAGTTTCCTGTCTCTGCTTTGCTTCAACTTTTGTGAAGAAAAATCACATCTGCCCTCCTCCAGTCCTCAGGTACCACAGCATCCTCCCATGATTTGTTAAAAAGGGTAGTCAGTGATGTCACTATTTCTTCCCTCAGTTCTTTTAGAATTCTGTGGTGAATCCTGTCAGATCCCATTGCTTTGATCACCTTCAGTTTTAAGAGTTCTTTCAGAACCCTTTCTTCTGTGAATGGACTGATATCAAACTCCCTATCAAGAATGCTTCTAGTGATTGGATTAGGTACCTCCCTCTCCTCTTCTCTTCTGAATACTAAGCAGAAGTTTTCATTCAGTATCCCTGATATTTCACTGTCACCCTCTACCCAGCCACCCACCCCTTTATTAAGCCTCACTATCCATCTCTTGGGCTTTCTTCACTCGCTAATGTACCTATAAAAGGTTTTATCCTCCTTCTTAACTGAGTTGGCTATCTTTTCCTCGGTTTTGGGCCTGTGTTATTCTGACTGCCTTGCCCACTTCCTTCTGCTTTAACTGGTACAGTTTACTGTCCTGCTCGTTCTGTTTTTCCTTATACAGTACTTCCTGAATGCTATCTTTTTCTCCCTAATATTTTGTGCCACCTCTGTTGAGAACCATAGGGTTTTTTTCCCTTCATTTTGATTTATTTATTTGCTTCACACAAAGCCATGTTGCCTCTGTGATGGCAGTTTTGATGTTTCTCCATTGTTCCTCCACCTCTCCTTCTTTCCTGTTTGCTAATGCTTTTCTGACATACTCTCCCATTTTGCTAAAGTCAGCCCTCCTAAAGCCCAGTACCCTCACATTTGTAGGGCTTGACTCTATGGCTGTGTTTATCATGAACCACACTGTTTGGTGGTCACTTGTTCCCAGATGGCTACCCACTTCTAAATCTGAGATTCTCTGTCTGTCCCCATTTGAGAGTACCAGGTCTAAGATTGTTCCTTCCTGAGTGAGTTCCAACACTAGCTGTCTGAGGCATTCCTCCTGTAGGGCATCAAGAATAACCCTGCTCTTAGATGTGGCTGCAGCAAAGGTGCTCCAGTTAACATCTGGCATATTCAGATCCCCTTTCAACAATATTTCCCCTTTTTCTGTCATCCTAAAGATGCTTTCTGTTATTTCTTTGCCCATTTTCTCCCCCCCGAGACGGGGTTCTGTATACAACCCCCATGCAGATTGTGGTGCCATTTCCTGTCTCCAGGGCGACCCAAAGTGCCTCCTCTCCTCCATGTTTACCCTTTGGTGCCATTGCTTTGATCCCTTCCCTTACACAGAGAGCTACTCCTCCTCCTCTTCTACCCTCCCTGTCCCTCCTGTAGATTGTGTACCCTGGTATGTTGACATCCCAGTCATAGTTCTCTGTGTACAGTGTTTCTATGACTGCCACAATATCCAGACTTCCCTCTTCCATCAAGGCCCTACCAAGCAAAGGAACATAAAATGACAGATTACAGTTCAAGCACAAAGTACTGTTGCCTGAACAGGCTGAACCATTCTCTACTTTGCTTTGAGTAAAATCTCTGTCAAAACTGGCATTGCCTATACCTGTAATATGGACTGTACCTACAGATGCTGAGGTTGAAGTACTAATCAAAGGTAACTAGAGATGCAGCAATGTTTTAATTCACATGCAAAGTGAACATAAAGTCACCCACTTTGCATTCAGTTAAATTTCACATAGTTTTGCACTGATAATCCAAAATTCACCATTAACTTCACTTTTGAGTTCTTGCTTCGCCTTTACTTTGGTGCACAGGCGAAGTTGACAGGAAATAAGCAGTTTGGTCACATGTGTGCCTATCTGCAGGCCACATGACCACTTTCCTCTACAGGAAATAATTGTTTCCACTTGTTAAATCAGTCTAAATCAGTGTGTGGTGTGTTAAAGAATAAAGGCAGTTACTTAGAGAGCAAATCAATTCATTCATTTAATAATTCTCATAGTTTAATACTTTTGTCTTTAAGTAAAGTAGTACCAATCTATCTTTTACTTTTTTCTACTGCATTTTGCTAACTGTACTACCTCTCTTTTTTGTTTTAAACTTGTGTACTTTACTCTATCTCTCTCTCTCTCTCTCTCTCTCTCTCTCTCTCTCTCTGTTTCTCTCTTTGTTTTATTTTCTTTGTCCGATCTTTTCTTCTGGCTGTTATGGATTGTGCAACTGGACATCATAGACCAAGGACACATGGCAGTTCACATGTGACAATCCTAAATAGGGAAGTTTGGGGAATGCAGGTCCACCAACAACCACACATGGAGATGGAGGTGCAGCAAGAACGTGAACAGGAGCAGCTGCAGCTAGTGGAGCAGCAACAGCAGGGGCAGCGGTAGCATGTTGGAAACCCCCTGTGGGTCCATGCCCACACCGTGAACCATCTGCTGCACCAAAACAAAAGGCAGAGACATCAGATGTGTGATAGCAATACCAGCCTCAGAGACCTAGGAAGATCTCTCCTATGTGGGCATGTTTTCAGTGTGACCCCAATGACTGAAGTGTGGCTAACTGCACCATATGCAACAAGGTGGTCCATAGGGAAAAAGTGACAGCTGTATTGGCAACAGGGGCAGTGGACACACCTAGCCATATGCCACCATGCTGGATGGCGGGAGGAATGGACAGCAGCTGTTACATTAGCAGCATCAAGCAGAAAACAGAAACTGCAATCTGCAGTTGCCCCCCCAGTAGAAATACCATCAGTAGTTGCTTCAATGGCACCACCGCTAGTAGCAGCAGCAACAGCACCACCACCACCACTGGCAACAGGCAATGATCAGGAGTCAATGCATCAGAAATTGTTAAGCTGCGATGCATGGTCACAGAGCTCCAGCAGACTTTTGCTCAGGTCTGTGATAATCAGGACTGTGAGACTGCCATTTTGACTGTGATCTGGGACCGTCTTTGTAGTGATGATAGAGGTGCCACTGACTAAATATGTTGCACTGTCGAAACTTTGTACTCTGGTCTGTACCCCTTTATCATCTTTCCTTTCTTCATGTCTTTCTTTAACCCCTATGGTCTTTTAAAAAAAAATACACAAAAAATAGAAAAGTATATAAAAATGATAACACAAACAAATCTGTTCTGTCCTTCCTTGACCCTTCCTCACCTTATCATTTTCATCCTGCTGTATGCTCCTTTCTCTACTTTCCTTCTTCTATCCACAAATGTCAAGTATTGGTCCAATTACAGAAAGGCATACATGCTGCTCATACTGCTGCTGCTGTGCTGGTACAGTGGTGTGCAAGTAAGAAGAGAATTCCAGAATAATACAAAATGAATATCTTTTGTGTGAGCATTGAATAATAAGTCTGTTTGTATTGATGTATCCTTCTTCTATCCACAAATGTCAAGTATTGGTCCCATTACAGAAAGGCTTACACGCTGCTCATACTGCTGCTGCTATGCTGATGAAGGTTAATTGCCAGCATATCTGCTACTGCAGCACTGAGCTAATGTGCAACTGCATGATTTTGTGGGTATTTACTGTTACAAGCAAAAAGGCTGTGCAACACGGGTTGCTTTGTTTGGTGTCTTGCATGTGGCATGCCAAATGGCTCTTTTGTGCAAAGTGACATGGATGGGGTACCTTTGATGTGTGATGGTGAATGCACAGGTAATAAGCCAATAAATTTGGTTATTTTACATGTTTTAAGCATGGGGCTAATGTACTTGAATTATTACATGGACCAATGCTACTCTGACCACTACGTGAACATTCAAAATCCTCCTTCTCCTCCTCCTCATGACTGTAGTAATCTTCCATTGTTATTTCACCACTTTTACAGACATGGCTACTGACACTAAAGGAAGAGATACCATGCTAACTAAGGTGGATGATGGTGAATGCCCCCACTATGGCATTAGCTACCTTCTGGTGCTGAGTCCATAGTGCAATGTGCCTACTCTTGAGATGGGTATGCTGGCCCCCAGTGCTCTGATGGCTACCTATTTTACCACGCTTCACACATGCTTGGCAAAGCTGACAGATTGGTACTGTTTCATCACTACCATCTTGTATGAAAACATCCCAAACTAGGGATTTTGATGCCCTGCTCTTTATATGTCACTTTGGGGGTTGCCTATGGAATATCAGTTCTTAGGGTGATGAAATGGGGGGTGTACTGCATGATTTCTGGTGTTGTGCACATTTGTACTTTGACTGCACATCACAATCAATGACTATTAATTCAGTGTCAGCAACAGACACAGCTACAGCAGAACTTTGAGGAGTGGGGGAATTGATGAACAGACTATTTACAAATAGCCACCTTCACTTTCTTTTTGTCTGGTTCCCAAATGGAGTCATTAGCATCATCATCATCATCATAATCACCATCGCAAATTCACTGTGGATGCTGTCCTTCTGAGGAGATATTCAAAACATAGCCTCAGTACTAGAATTCACACTTTTTTCGTCAACCTCTGAATGTGTGGATGGCCTAACCTCAAGATCGGTGGAAACATGAGACTGTGAGTCATTAGCATGATCGGAATCATGTTCAACTAATGTGGGGAATGGGACATCAACTACACTCAAGTCTGTGGATTCAACAACATTTTTCCCACCAGATAAATTTGCCCAGGTTGAACTTGAAGCAGTACTCATGCTGTTATCAACCATTACTTGGTGTTATTTGGTTTCAGAAGACAAAGTAAGCTAAAAAGCCCATTAAATTGTCTCCCAAACCTGTGGGTTTATTCAGTCATACTATTTTGGACCAGATAAGCATCCAACTTGTTTTTAAATGATTCAAATGTTGGAGCTTGAACTACATTACATGCTAAGGTATTCCAAACCCTTGCTGTTCTTATCATGTAAAAGCTATGTCTTTTAACAGTCCTAGATGTAGGAATAAACACTTGTCTAGAATAAAATCTAAGGTTTTTTGTCCTTAAATTATATTTGAGGCCACATTGGTTCATTAGTACTTGGTTATCCAGAATCTTGTACACCATGCCATCACTAACTTTACTACCAGCAAGGACAACAGCATTTCCAACCATCATTAAAACAACTGATTTTGCTGTGAAAATCAGAGTCAGAGAAATCCCTTTACTTGCAGCAACTGCTACCTTTCCCTTCTGCTGCATACTGCCATGGCAACCATAGCCACTACTCTTAACATTGCTACACTTGTTGCTACTAGCCCCTGATGAACCCGCCTCATCATCACAACAACTTCCACTGCTTATAATCTTATTGACAGCAGCACCAAAGCCAGAAACGGCTTTGCATGATCGACTCTTTGTGGGCATTTTTTAAGTTTACACAGACAATTAACAGCAACTTATTATTTTGGTACTTTTTGAGGGAAGGGAAGCAAATAATGCAAGAAATGCAGCTGCGCAGGCACAAGTAACACAAGATCTGAACCAGTCTTCAAAAATCCAAAAGTCAAAAAACAATACTTTGCTTTGTGGGGGGAGGGGGTCAGCTTAGTTACACAGACAGAAGCAGGGGAAAACATTTCCTGACTGGATTAAAAATTCAGAGTATGGCTATTGCTGATGGTGCCACAATAAAATGAGTAGCAATTTACACAATACACAAACATTAAATGTCAGCCTCAGAAACTTTAACTATTCAGTAAACTAAATGCAGACAGTCTTTGAAAGTGACTGAAAAAATGCCCAGCACACAGAAAAAAGTGATACAAATATAAGTGGAGTTGTGCTGTGTGTATCTGAACACACAAATAAGAAAAAAACTAGTCAACAAAAGTTGGAAAAACTGACCTTTTCACTAATCTCCTTTCTACGCCACAGATCCACCCTTTCCCTGAAGCACACTTCTACAGTCTGTCAGTACAGAGACTGCATGTACTGTACTAAATTAACATTAAATATTTGCACAGAATCAATAAATGCTCGATGATATGAACACATAAGGGGTTCCTAAAATCGATGTACTAACTTTTGACACAAAATTGTGTGGCTGGCAAAATTACATTTCTACAGGTTTTCTTGATGGCCTGAATCTCAGAGCTCTGAGAGCAAACTGTCTCCAGCTTTCCACTACACACACTACGCTGAACTGATGCCATGCAAAACAATATAGAGCTCATATGACCTTAAATCCCATGAATCAATGCAAAATTCACCTTAAAGAGCAAAAAAACAAGATGAAGTAAAGTGACATCAATAGGGAACAATAGGAACTTTGTGTTACTACACAATGCAAAGTTATTCACTTCGCATTGCTATAAATGACACAAAATGTTGTTTTTATGTGACATGTGTAGATAATTTTAGCCACTTCGCCCCCCTCCAAAGATAACACACTTTCTCTGACATCATATTTAATGTTCATTGTACCCTTTGTCATTATGGCAAAAGTCAGAACAACAAGACGACAGAGAAGATATAGTGTGAGTTGAAATGAAAGATATCTAACAATATATCACACTTCTATGACTGGTACAATACAGACACACTGTCAAACAGTTTCTCAAACTGACAATGAAAACTAAGTAAGAAACAAGTTCAGCCTTCATATCAATAAGAAATGCCTTTTATTAAATAATTATTTCAATATATGGGAAGGAGTGAGCCACGATCAGAGCTGAGGTACTTGACAGATCGATTGACAGACACTGGCACTAGGGTTTTGCACTTCTAAAGATGATACCCCACTAAACATCACACTAATGCACTGAGAGCTGTGTGACTGTATTGGGGACATGGGGGATGTGTGTTCAGGATACAATATTACAATATTTTCATGAAAATTGCATTTATAAATGAATTATCATTGCAATTCACCTAATCGGGGTCTGGTTGTGCCACCACATGATCAACAAAAGGTAGACACAAGCGTTAGTAACTCTTTAAGAATGTGACTTATGATAACCCTTATCACCTTACACCTTGGCATTGATCTTTAGCTGCCAGGTTAGTTCTGTATGTTAGTGTGGACAATGAGTTAGTGCATTTATATTTAGAAGTGGGAACATTAGTAAATATAGATAAGTACTTGTCACTTGTTAAACATGTGAATAATTGAACAGATGGCTGAAGTTGATGTGTGGCAAGCTAAGTTTTGTGAAAGTCTAAGAATTCAAGATTCTTACCTTTTTTTGGAAAGACTAAGATTAGGGCTTCATCAGCAGAGCTCTGATAGATCATGAGTAGAATTAAATAAGCTTGTCAGGACTAATAATGGAGGCAGCTTAGTGCTGTGGTTTAGGACAGTGAGCTGCAAACCTGGAGACCTAGGTCTGAATCCAACATCCCCCACTTGCATGCTGTGTGACCTTAAGCAAGTCACTTAACTTCCTTGTGCTCCTAGGTTGCTCCTGAAAACAAGCTTCAGCTTAGTGTGCCTTTCCTGGTTAAACAATTTCCCCTTTCCGTAAGCCTACTGTTTTTCAGTCTAAGCCTGGTCACTTACCAGTAGTGCTATGCGCAATGCAGAATGCCACTGGCAAAAATTAGTACGGAATGAGCATTCCACCAGTAGAATTTCCACTGGAATTTTGCTGGTTCTTCTGCTGAATTCTGCCTACTGTGATCTGCAGAATATGAACAGCATTTTTCCATGAAAAATTAGTCTGCAACGCTTTCCACAGAAAATATTGAGATCAGCAGAATAATATTCTGCAGAACAGATATTTTTCCAAATTATTCCACAACGATTTTCTGATGCAGAATTTCACCAATCCATTTCTGGTGAAAGTTGGCAGAATTTTGGTAGAGTTTTGAAAATTCTGTGGAATTTCATTCCATCAGAATTTGAAATTCTGCACAGCACTACTGACAAGGTCTGAGTTAAGATTGCTTTATTTTCTTCCAAGATTTTGATTATATTATCTAAGAAAGCCTTTGATTTTGATTAATTTTAGAGATGTCTACAAAGCCTGTCTGGATTTCAGTCAAAGACTCTGTATCAGAAGTGTAAAGGTTTTGGTAGTAATTCCATAATTTACAGTTAATATTTCCTTGCTTATTTGATTTTTGTTTTTGTTTTTTTGCTCTTCATGGAAATCAGTTTTGGATTTTGTTAATTATTCTTTCAGCTTTTCTTTTGTTATATGTAGGCTAATAATTTCTCATTTTTAGTAGCTTGGGAATAGCATTTTGATTTACTTAATAAGATTAACTTCTCAGCATATTCACTTGATACAGAGTTGTATTCATGCCTGAGGTTTTCAAGATTTTTCAAGTGAAATTTTCCTTGAGTTTATATTTGTAATTTGTGTGCTAGTTTAATATCTTCCTTGTGTTTTTTTTATTTGTTGTTGTTCTCTACTTATCCTTTAGAGTATTAAGTGATAATCCCCCTTAAAATGCTTTATAAGCATCCCAAGTGATATGAGGAGATACATCATTCTTATTATTGAACTGAAATAAGAATCACCTTCTTCAATAATTAATTGTTTAAACTTTTTATCTTTTAATAATTGAGGGACCAGTTAGTCATACCGTACATCATAGAGATGAATATTCAAATTATGAAATATTTATAAAAATCTTAACATCTCATTTTGAAATGATAGTAGCATCATTAATTAACAGGCATTTGTCAATGCAGAATGTTTCCCTGCATGATGATGCACAAAGTATGCCACTTTTAGGGACTGTAGCTGGATGCCACGAACAGTTCAACTCACTTATAATGGACTACTGTGTGTTACTATTTTGTCCATTATATGCAGGTATCTGGAATGGCTAAAAAGCTGTTTTTACATGTGATTCAATTGCAAATATTGAGTGCAGAAGAACAATATAACAGCAAGATTAGGTGAACAATCAGTGTATACACCAGCAGTACATAACAGTTGAATTAACAATTAGCAGAACACGTATAGTTAAGCAGCACAGTGGGACTGTGGTGGGACACTGCAGTAGGTATAAATATAAACTACAGTGATGGTACACAGCAGATAACGAAAGTGATCCCACATAGTTATAGTTATAGACCAGATGCATTGCTATGGACCACTGTCAATTGTGAAAGGTGGGTCATATCTGGGGAGTCTGCAACTGTTTTCCCTTTTTCATCATCTAGCAGAGTACCTGCTTTCTGTACTACCTTACAGCACACCATCAACCGTGATGGTTGCTAGTATATCAGGTTACAAGGCAGAAAGCAAAAACCCCTTCTGTCACACCTTCTCTGTGTGACAGAGGGCATGCAAGTTTCAGCTGATGGAAACTTAACAAAACACATGAGCTTCTGTGAAGGTTTACATCTATTAGCTCGACCTACAGTACATAACTTTAGCTATAGGCTAGTATCCCTTTTGTTTCCTTCTCAGTATAGCAGAAGTTAACAAATGGGGCTTATAATTTAAGGGGGCAATGTCAAACCTCTACCTCGGACAGGACAGTTTATTTATTTATTTACAGGTTTTGGAAAGCACAGTGAGCCAAGGCTTGTATCCAGATTCATTCTTGTTGGGGGATGCAGAGGAAGGAAAAACCAGAAAGATATGCACATAAGCAGTAGCAAATACAAATGGCAGGAAGTCAATTCTGGAGGGATGTGAGGAAGTATTACTTTACAGAAAGGGTAATGGAACCTTGGAACAGTCTGCTGGCTGAGGTGCTGGGTGCAAAAACAGTCAGGGATTCAAGCAGGGCTGTGACATAATGAAGGGAATATTGGTTACTGGGGGCAACATGACCAAGGAAGAGAACAGAGAGAGAGGATAGGGAGATTTAGTACCCTGCAGGAACAGTAGGATCCAGGGATTCTAGGGAACTTGGGCAGACTGGATGCACCTCAGGTCTTTTTTCTGCTATCATTGTCTATGTTTCTGTGTTTCAAATAACACACATAGGATGAAAGTAAAATACAATCAATATGAAATATAAGCACGCACTAAGCAAAAAAAAGGTAAATTAAGTTTAATAGTCACAGAAAGTTTCAAAGTATCAGTGGCTCATAAGGTTGCATACTCACCTCTCAGGGCAGAAGATTAAAAAGCTGAGAGTTCTAGCACTACACCAGGAACCTGGAATAATTCCCAGTACTGACACTAGTGAAGCATTAGGGGTGAAAGACCAAGGCTTTCCATTTCCAATGGAAAACGCTGGCAAAAAAGGCAGAATTTTGTCAATTTTAAACCAGCATCTGGGAATGATTTTTTCATGAAAAAAAAAACACTTTATACTAGCTTTTTGGGGCAAACCCCACAAATGTAAGCTGAATTTTTGTACAAAAGATACCAATTTCCCCTCAATTTGTGGAGAAAAAATTGAAAAAGTGGATTTTAAGATTTTGCTAAATGGAAATGGCCTTTTTTGAAAATGGAGAATCATTAGCACTATGGGTGCAGCATTCCTGAGGCACCACCTTTCACACAAAACTAAGGCCCCATCTGCCTGTTCTGGAGGTTGTTCAGGGGGACATCAAAGACCATATGTCCCCCAGCCAGCCTGGTGGCACAGAGGGCTGAGGCACTGCCAGTGCTTTACCCCTTGCTATGCTGTTGGGCCAAGTTTGTGAATGCGCTCTGGTCATCAGGGGTCATGGGGTGGGCCAAGAGAAGATTGAACAGCCACCTGGCAACTCTCCTCTTTAATATTGGGGTGGTGGGCCTTCACAGCTCTTGGCTGCCACCAGGTGGAGGCTTAGTGGTGGTGTCAATGCACAGGAGGCAGATGTAGGTCAAGAGTTGGAAGGAGCTGCAGTTTCAGAGTGTATACTCATCTCCACATGTGTGCAACCTCTGAACATTCCATGGCATCAGTAGGGTAATGGGAGAAAAAGAAGGAAAAAGGCTGAGCAGACAGGGCTCTATGAATCCTCACCCAGACACCTGGACCTGCCCTTCCACTCCAGCAGATAAGGACCTTCTGCATTACATGATCGGGGGGGTGCCCCCCCGACCATGCTGTCGGAGGTGGGATCCACAGGGAAATGGGCCCCAAGTGTATGGTGGTAGGATAGAGATCATCCAAAATGTCCAGAAATGTGGCTGAGAACCCGCCCAGTCTGGTTCTGGAAAAATAAACACCTGTTCATTATTATATTTAAAAAAAATAAAAAATGACGGCACTTCTCAGAAAGAGTAGGAGCATTTCCCGGGTGTCTTAGTTGAATTTCCACCATTCACTATAAATACTACAAATGGGTTAACCAGATTCAATATGTTGGCTTACATCTGCAACCTCCCCCCCCCACCCCAGACAAGGTGGAACTTAAACAGAATTGCCCAGCTCTCCTTTCCCAGTCAACAAAAATTAAATAAATGAATAAATACCATCAATATATTTAAGTACTAGGGCTGCATGTGGAATTGATCATTGATATTTGTATTTGTGTCTCTGGTATTTGTAGCTGTATATGTATTTGTTTATATGTCCATGATTAACACTAAGTAGAGAAAGAAGAGCTTATAATTCTCAATTTGTGGGTGAATTTTACAGAAGTTTCAGAAGAGGTTCCTGGATAAATCAGAGAATAGTGGGCATATGGAATGGCTTGCCAGAGGAAGTGGTGACAAGTGAAACTATGGAGCTGTTCAAAATAGCTTTGGATAACCTTTTTCATAAAAAGTATAGGCAGTACCCATTGTAAAATGATGAGTTATAGAAGGTTAGCGCTTCTGACTCATAGTGTTCCTATGATTCCTATGATTACAACAGGTATTTCAGACTTTCTTATGTTATCAGTGGTGACACATGACAAAGGGTTTGAGAGGTAGCAATGAAATAAGTAGAGTTAAAAATAAAATAAGCATTCATTCATGTTATGAGTGTAAACCCCCCTTCGGAAAGGCAGGGGTAGTAGCCCACAGTTACACAGTGCCCAGGTTACATGAGCAGCAGTCTAAAATTACTTTATATGGTGCAAAAAGAAATACAAATATTTAAAAGTGATGTCTGTATTTGCAAGCATTGCAAAATGCGTGTTTGTCTGGAACGGTATTAGTTTTACACAGCTGAAATGAATAATATATCAAGCAATGGAACAATTGGTCTACATTAGGAAAATGTTGAGGTAGAAGAGTGCAAAGGCAGGAAAAGAAGCACCAAGCAGCACAAAGGAGAGAGGGGGCTAGGAACAGGAGCAAAAATGAGTAACAGGTATTTCAAATCAAATCAAATCAAATTTTATTTCTAGTGCGCTTTTCTTAAATCAAAGCACATTTACAAATACAAACCAAAACACAGCTAAAATACACCAATTTAAAAGACAGCATACATAAAACTAAATATCCCCCCAAATGATAAATTGAATAAATATGTTTTCAAGGTGTATTTAAATGTCTCAGTGGATAGGTAATCACTAGTCTGATGAGGTAGAGAGTTCCACAGGTTGGGAACACAAAAGTAAAAGCCCTAGCACCGGATGTCTGTAAACAGACCCTGGGAACCTCTAGCAATCCCTCAGCGGCGAAGCGGAGAGGGCAGAGGGGACAGTAAGGTCATAGGAAGTCTTAAAAGTAGCCCCGTCCCTGTCCATGTAGGATCTTATAGGTCAGAAACGTGACCTTGAAGATGATCCTCCATTGCACCGGCAGCCATTGCAGTTCGCGCAGCACAGGCATGACATGGCAAGATCTTGATTGCCCCATCAACAGCCTGGCCACTGCATTCTTCACCAACTGTAGGTGATGGAGGTCCACTCCTGGTAACCTTAGGAACAGATGATTGCAGTAGTCAAGACAAGAGGACACAAAGGCATGAACCAGCACAGGAAGATCATGGGGTGGAACAAGATGCTTTATCCGAGTGATGTTCCTCAGATGGAAAAATGAGTACTTGACAACAGCTGACACCTGTGCTTTAAGCATCAGCTCATTGTCAAGTACAACCCTCAGATTATGCACCCTTTGAGAATATCTCAACTGGTCACCTCCCAGCACCAAGCTGAATGGTTGCCCAGGAGTCAACTTCTCTACCTGGTGACCAGGGTCCACCACCAACACCTCATTCTTGTCTGGATTTAGTTTCAACCAGTTAGCACTCATCCAGTCCTGAATTTCGGCAAGGCAGTTGTTAAATACTGAGATAACATCACTCTGTTCAGGTTGAAAGGACAGGTAGAGCTGAGTGTCATCTGCATAGCAGTGAAAACTCAGTCCATACCGCCTTATAATGTCTCCCAATGGCAGCATATACACTGTGAACAGCATGGGAGACAGTACGGAACCCTGTGGAACCCCACTGGGCAGGGCAAAGGGGGCCAAGGAAAAAATCTCAGACACCACCATCTGGGATCTACCCATGAGAAAAGAGTAGAACCATCTGAGGACTGTCCCTGACAGTCCACAGATTACCGGCAGGTGTTCCAACAACACCCCATGATCCATGGTGTCAAATGCTGCAGAGAGAACAAGGAGGACCAAGATCGAATGAGACCTCTGATCTCTTCCTATTAGGAGATCATTCATCACCTGAACTAATGCTGTCTCAATACTGTGCCTCTTCCTGAAACCAGACTGGAGAGGATCGTAGATTTCATGGGTGGTAAGAAAGTTCTCGAGCTGCAACGCGACTACCTTTTCAATAACCTGTGAACACCAGACTATCCCCACAAGGATTGGTCAGATGACATCTATACACCCCATCAAGAGGCATGTTGGACCAGGATCCAAACTACAGTAAGTCAATCGCAAACCCCGAACAATCTTCATAATATTCATGATTGCTGGCTGGTCAACAACCCTCCAGACAGACCGAGTGTCTGTGCCCTTGCATCGACCTCCACCATACTAGTTTGAATGGGTTGAACAGATCTCTGATCTGATGGAGGACACCTTATCTGCAAAAAACTGAGCAAACTCCTCACACTTTTCTTATGAAAAGGCTCTCCAGCCCTGAAGACAGACTGGATTGACCAGTTTGTCCATGGTCTAAAAGTGCTGAGTATGTCAATTTTTTGCTGCAGTATTCTCCCTGGACAGGAACTCTGCCTTGTTATTGGAGATTTCTGATTGATAGTCCAAATAATGGGCGATCAACCTAAGTCTGTCCAATTCAAGGCCAGATTTCTGCCACCGATGTTCCAACCTTCACCACATTCTCCTCAACTCCCTCAGATCCTGTCAAACCAAAGGGACTGATGGCAAAGGGGGAGGGGCGAACTCGGACAGGTGCTATGGAGTCCAGAGCCTCCAGTATCATCCCATTATAGTGCTTCACTAGGTCTCCTGGGTCCATGCATTCCAATGGCCGACTCGAAAGGTCCAGAACCGCCAAGAGACCCTCTGCGCTTACACCCCTCCCAGGGCAGAACTGGACCATCTCCAAAGGGGCTGGTCTCACGTGGGTGCCTTGAAATTGAACCTGAAAGAGTGATGGTCTGACAATATGATGGGTTCCACCACCAAGTCATTGGCTTCCAACCCCAGGAGGAACACCAGATCCAAGGAATGACCTTTACAATGGGTTGCAGCGGTAACTACCTGTGTGAAGCCCAATGAAATCATCAGTTGGAGGAAGTTTTGACCAAAAGATGAGAGTTCATTGTCGACCCAGGCATTGAAATCCTCCAGGACCAACCACTTGGGAACCTTCAGTACCATGTCAACCATGAAGTCAGCAACTTCCTGCAGGAAAATTTTTTCATCCCCGGGTGGATGGTAGATGAGAAGAATCTGGCTGTCCACACCTGCCCCAAGGATACACTCAAAGGATCTGGTGATCCCCACTGGAACCTCCACCAGGTCCAGTTCCATCTTAAAACAGATGGCTACATCCCTTCCCCTTCGATCCAATCTTGGGCGGTGTATCACCGAGTACCTGACTGGAACTGTTGATTCCAATACCGGACTGGCATTTTCTTCCAGCCAGGTCTCAGTGATGCAAGCCAGGTCAGATGACTTAACAAGATAAGTGATAATTGCTATCTTGTTCTTTATGGACCTGGCATTGCATAACACCACCTGAGTTGGATGAGAGGCCATGGAATAATGGGCAACTTGCCTACCCTAAGTGGAGCCCTTGGGTATGTGAACCAGGTATGAAGGACCTCTTTCCTGGACCCATTTCACGCCAGGGCACCTCCTAGATCTCACCACTCCTATCCATCCACCCCACTCCCCCCAGTCTGGAGGCCCCGCCCCTTCTGCCCCTCTGCACAATACCCAGAGCACGACACCACCTATTCACTTTGGGCTGAAGTGGTGGACTATCAAAGGGGTGGAGGTCCCTCAACCAGGATGGGGAATAGCACCTGCCCACTGAGACATGATTTAGGCACATATTCCTATAGCAGCTGTCAATTCTTTAATAAACTTAATCAATAAAAATGAAAAATAATAAATAAAACTCAGATTTAATCCCTAAAATTACCCAAATAACCCATCCTAATGCAAAAATAAAATTCACTTATAAACACTACCCTACCCCCACAATACTAGGATAATCACCACTACCCTCTGTTCCCTTCCAAGCCCTCTCACAGCCTGGGAGATAGGGGAGTACAGGCACTCTCACTGCCCAGGAGTTGAAGTCCATGAGGAGGTCTTAGACTGTCTCAGTCACTTATTATCGTTATTTCAAGCAATGAGAGTTATCCCCCCCCCCCAAGTCCTCTTATGACCTGGAAAGGAGGAAAAGTTCAAACACTCTCCCAAAGATGTACAAGCAGATTTCAATTATAAAAGTTTTCAAGCACTCTCACTGCTCAAATAAAATATTTTATAATTAAACCCCATAAGATTCAAACCAGCAGCAGGAGAGAAATGGGGTCCTCAGTATTTACTTTGGCATCTCTTTCCTTTGGGGAACACTGTAGGAGCTAGTCTGCTATCATGAGTGTTTCTTCTCCAGGAAAAAATAACCACCACTGCAGCTTATGCAAACAGCAGGCAGGACATTAGAACAATTGGGACCACTGAAAAAGGATTTCCCGAAGTACCCACCCCAGGAGGCAACTTCCCCACCTAGCTGGACCCACAGCTATGGCCCTGGTTGCATGTTCACTCACCAGCAGACCCTCCCTGTAAACCAAAGAGATACCAACTGCAGATGTCAGCCCTCTGGCAGACCCAAAATCGGCACCCCTGCTAAAGACCCAGCTCAGCAGCAACAGTCCCCCCCCCGGATGGAACTCAGACAAATCTTCAGTTACACCTTCCCATCTTCAGAAATATACTCCACCTAATACCTCTGGATTTTTAACAGAGTTTTAACATACAATCCCCTAGAAATGGTAGACCGAGGATATTCCACTTGGATGACAACTTTCAGCAGTATCCCTTATATCACTTCTCTTCTTCTAATTCACAATTTCAGTCAAGTGTCCTACTCTGTTATTCCTTCTTGCTTACTCCAAACCTCTGAAACATCCCTCCACAATGAAGTCCAGGACACCACCAGCCCTCCACCGGTAAGTGAGGCAAAGTGAGGCAAAGTAAAATCTAATAAAACAATACTAGTCCACTTTAGCGTATTTAACTCAACATGCTAATGATATAAAGCTGCTTATGGTGAAACTGTAGCAGATTTTGACCTCTGTCTTGATTCACTCCATTCGGCAAACAGACAAAAGAAGGTTTTTTAATCTAGCAACCCAAGGATGCAGCTCCAACTAACTACTTCACTTAAAAACCCTAACTAACTACCACTAAAAACTAAAAACTAATGAGACTAAATAAAAAAAAAAAAAAGAAGAAAACAAACTCTAAAAATCCTCTCACTCCTGACTGCTAGCACAGCATGGCCGCCATCTTGGGATTTGAGAGGTGATGAAAGGGGAACTGGTGGAAAGGGGGAAGGAAGGTTATTTCAGCAGAGGAGAAGACAGCAGGATAGGGTATTCTGCCCAGTGTGGTCTTGCAGCAGACTAAGAGGAAAATGCAAGAGTCAGAAGATCAAATTGGTTACAGTTGAGGATGGAGGAGAGAAGGAGAGAGTACAGGTAGTAAGGCTGGGAGTGGGAACAGAATTTGAAGTTAAGAGATGCACTGTGTGAAAGGAGGCTTCCAAACAAGGAAGGGAAGGGCAAGTCAGTGTAAACAGAACAGTAGTGGGTGCAGGGAGAGCAGTGTAATGTAAAACAACAGAAAGAGTGGAAGAGAGACAGCCCAGCCTGGCCAGAGAGAATATGGAGGCAGCACTGCAGACCACATCACCATAGTCAAACACCAGTGGGATCAGTTTGAGAGTAAAATCCCAGTGAACTGGAGACATGAGTCAGGTTTTGTTGTGGTACAGTTCTCCAAGTTTGGGAAGAAGCTTTTTGTGGATAGTATTAGTACGATAAGAGAAATCCAGGTGCTGATCAAGCACTCCTGAGAAATTTTCTCAGAGGGACAAAACCTAGAAAAGTGTGATGCTTTGGAGCCTGGGAAGTGTCTGCTATTGAAGGTCATGAAGACAATTTGTTTTAATGCGCAAGGAGGTGGTTAGTTCTAAACTAGTGTTAAATGGTGTTGAAATTGTGCTGGAGAACGACTTCCACCACAGGTATCAAGGGGCTGGAGGGGAAAAAGCACATTGTCTTCCTTCTGTACTGATACACAGATGCATACATTTGTTGGCAGATATGGACCAATATGGCCCACCTAGTCTGCACCATGATACCCATTATCTATTGAGTATCCCATTGCCCCCCTCCTATGTATGCATGCAGAGACATATGCAGACTGGAGGTCTGTCAAGGACCAAGTAGGGTTAGAGGGTACTAGAACAGGAAGTATATACAGGCAGACTGGATGGGCCTGGAGGTCCTTATTTTCTGCCAATTTTTCTATGTTTCAAAGTTTCTTCAAAGAAGATTGAGAATAGAACGTGGCTCAAGATATACCCATAAGATACTTCTAACTTGACCAGGAGGGGTGGAGAGAGTGGTCACCTACTAGGACCAGCTGTTGCTGGTCAGAAAAGTAGGAGAGGAACCTTTAGTCAATAGGCCAGAGCCTGCAAGTTTTCCAGTAGGATAAATTGTGAAACAGTGTTGAAGGCCTTAGCAAGGTCAACAAAGATGGCAGATCAATCCTTCAGGACAGAATTCGTAATCCTGAAAAGAAAAGAAACCATGGAATAGTATTTACAGAAGTCAGACTGGAAATGAAAAAGAAGGGAGGAGGAGTCATTGAAGTCAAAGTTTAAAAAGCTCTACTTTCTTCTGCAGCTTAGCTTGTGTGGAGAGAAGGAAGGTAGGATAGTAGTTCCTGTGGGTGTAATAGTTGTCCCCCCACCCCCACCATGGAGCAGGAGAATTTTAGCTCATTTCAATTCTGAGGGACTTTACCAGAGAGGAAAGAGAGATTTAAGAAGATAGAGATGTGGGTGGCACTAACAGAAGCAGAGAGGTGAATGAGTCTGACATCAAAGTGGCTGGATTATTACCTTCTTTAAGACTGAAAGAAGTGCACAGAAAACAGCAGCGTGAGAGACAGAGAAAAAGAAGAGAAGATGAGAGAATATGGGAGGTGAAGAAGAGGAGGAGGAGGAGGGGAATGTAGAACTCACAGAGGAAACAGAAGGAAAAGTCATTAAAAGAACAGGTGACTTTGACAAGGTGGAAGATGGTGGTACTCTCAAACTTAAGGACTGAAGCTACTGACTGAGTGGGTGGGGGGAGCAAAAAGAGAGTGAATGATCTTCCTGAACCTTGAAGAGCAATTCAATTATTATGGAGATTGAAAGTAAAGTAATATATACACCATTTCTTCCCTTACTGCTTTGGTACTGGCATCATAAAGGTGTTTGCACTGGAAAATGTCCAAGGGGAAGCAGAGGACTCGTTCTGGTGCAGGCTGAGCTACAAGCTTTAGGTAAGCAATGGGCTTAGCAGAAATCCAGATAGGAGCCATTTACACAAGACCTCAGTATGAAAGTTCAGTGACACGAACATTCTAAGCCTGTGTGTGTGTGTTGGGGGGCACTTTTAACACAGAGCACAATTATGTGTTTTTCAGTTTTGCTGATCTAGGTTACTGTTGCATCTCATTCTCAGTGTGTTCCTGCTTCTAACCAGTTTTACAATTGGAAGTACAGTAGTAAAGGGAGATCACCTGACTGGGCCACACATTGAGCCTTGCACTGTGGTGGGATTTGAACCTTAGATCTCCTGGTTCACATCTCTGTGCTCTAGCCATCTCACTACACCAACTTACTAATGCGCATATAATTTGCATGCCTTATTTGCAGTCTAAAGATTAAATCACCTAGTACAGTAAGCGATCTATGTTTTTCCTGAAAGGCTGGATCATCAGAATGAACTTTATTCCTTTGCATATTTCCTTCAGGTGTTACTGGTAGTGCTAACATTCACGATTGCCAAGTTTGAGTCAGGAGATACTGGCAAAACAACAGGGCATTGATCATTGCTTTCAGTTAACTGGAGGGCTCTTTTTTTTTTTAATCTGTAACCACAATATTCTTTACCCTCCGTTTCTGCTTCTAATGTACTGTATGTCTGCTGTGTAACATATTTATGTCCAATTCTAGAGAAGGCTTTTTATTTAGAAAAGCAGTACACTCTGATACACATACCCAACCATGAACATGAACACAATCTTGTAATATACGTAACAACCATCTTCCCAACTTCTCCAGTACATGGTATTAATATCTCTCCACATAGGAAATCCTAATAATGATATAAATAAATCTAAATCCTTCTGTCTGACACCGGACAAAAATGGAAAAAGTCAGTGCCCCAGCCACTTCATTTTTGCCATCATACACAGTGGAAAACTGATGGGCACTGCAAGAGGAAAAATAAATATGCCTTTGAAAGATGACAGGACACAATCAATGCTAATAATGGTTTTGCTGCTTCCTGCAATTGGATTGGTGTTTGTGTATTAATACTGCCTGAACGTTTAGTAATGTTAAATTCCTTGGAAAAAAAATAACCTCATTAAGATGTTATTCACAGTGTTTAACAGCCAATGATTATATAAATAGCTTTGACCATATTATAGTCGTGTACCAGCAGATGATCTCCTCCTCTAGGGATGGAGGGATGTTGTCTTTGACGCAATACTGCCTCATGGGTGATCATAAGTTGCAGTGCAGCAAGGTGCCATTAGGGAGAGGAAGATGCTAGCAGGACTCACATTGCTTGCTAAGGTTAGCAAGCAATGTGAGAAGGCAGTAGGGAGGGCCGGGGGTATACTGGGATGTATAGGGAGAGGCATCAACAGCAGAAAACAGGAAGTTGTTATCCCTCTGTACAGACAGTTGGTGATACCCCATCTGGAATACTGTGTCCAGTTCTGGAGACCCCATCTCCGCAAGGACATAGACAGGATAGAGGCAGTCCAGAGGAGGGCAACTAAAATGGTGCAGGGTCTGCAAGAGAAGCCGTATGAGGAGAGACTAAAGGAGCTTAATATGTATACCCTTGAGGAAAGAAGGGAGAGGGGGGACATGATAGAAACTTTCAAGTACCTCAAAGGAATCAACAAAGTCCAAGAGGGTAGCATCTTTCAGAAAAAGAGACTTGCAAGAACAAGGGGACACAATTTAAAGATAGAAGGAGAGCGGTTCAGGGGCAATGTGAGGAAGTATTATTTCACAGAGAGGGTAGTGGATGCATGGAACAGCCTTCCTGAGGAAGTTGTGGGGTCTAAAACTGTGGGAGAATTCAAGAATGCATGGGACAGACATAAGGCAATTCTTGTGGGGGGCAGGAAGATATAGGCTGTTGGTTAACTAGGATCTGCGGCCTATCCTGTAGGTAGGGAAATGGGCAGACTAGATGGGCCTAGCGGTCCTTATCTGCCGTCAAAGTCTATGTTTCTATGACTCTGCACTGAGCACACACTGCATGCCCGTGGGCATTGGGCCCCCTCACATACCAGCATCTTCCAGGGTAGCATGGGAGAAACACAAAAAAAACACCATGGTACCAGTCGGACAGGGCCCCAGTACAGCCGGTGCCAATCCCCAACTCCTCACTGCACCTGTTGACATCGGATGCATTCAGGGGATATATGATATCCCCTCCATCCTGTAAGCTACTCAGGGGGTAAGCTGAAGTTCTGTGGAGGATGGTGAGTGAAGTAGGTGTGAGGCTTTTGGAGATAGTAGCAGAGGACTCCAGAGGAACCAGGGTGATGGAGACAGGAGACATAAAATTGAAATTAAAAAAAGCTGTCTAAAAATGCTCATTGTCTCCTGCTCAGGCCATATCTGGCATCCTCCCTGGTGACCCCTGTCCTGTCAGCTCTACCATGGGTACTCCCCCCAGTGGTGGAGGGATACCCTTTTGAAACTTCCAAGCATCATGGGAAGCATGACAGAAAGCTGTGATTGGGTCTGAGCATTTATCCTGCTGCTGTGCCGGGGGTGTTTTCTCTTGTTTTACACCTAGTCCCAGGAAAAGCATGCCCTACTGCTGACATCAGGTGACGTTCTCTCTCCCAACACATGCATGTGACTGCCATGCCACCTGTGGTTACCCAGGGGAGTGATGCAGCAGAGCAAAAAGCTCTCCTTCCCAGGAGGAGGGCATCCTCTGGGAGTGGACAGAATGCTGAACTTCTGCAGAAAGTGATAAGATGTATTTTACTTATCTTGTTGAACCATAAGAAAGAAACTGCATAAACAATAATATATGACAGGGTCAGAGATGTTGGCCTATACCTGCCCAGCCCAGGGGTGTAGTGAGGCTCAGTGCCACAGGAGGAGGGTCTTACAACCACTGAAAGTGCAGGTACAGCCAACACCACTCACTCTCAAGTGTATTACTACACGTACTGTAGAAAATGAGATGCTTATAAACATACATATATTTTTTTGTAGACTGTATTTATGCTTCCCCTGAGCCAGGCATCCTTCTGGGGTGCACACATGGTGAGGACTGCTACTCCCTGCCGGAACCCTGCAGTCCTAATGGAACTCCCCCAACAACCAGGCAGTTCTAGTGCACCAGATCACCCCCCAAGCAGAGCCCACTCACCCTCAGTGGTCTAACTGAAATTAGAGAGGGCTTAACATAGTTGCTGGGTTGGCCAGGAGTCCACTGAAGATCAGGCCAGCAGTAAGATGTACATCCTGCCTCTGGCACCCCCATAATCTCTGCTGTGCCAGGTGTTTTTTTTTCCATAGTTGCACCCTGGGGAGTGTGACGAGCAATGACATCTGTGCACGTCTCACCTGTTGACGTCTGCCGCACTCCCACCCCCTATTCTGGCTGTCATACTTGTGCTTCCCCCGATCTTCATCGGGGGTCCTAGGATGCTGAGCAGCCCTGTAACCCTCCCCAGAGAAAGGAGAGGAGAGCAGTCCTCCAGATGCTCAATCATCTGCCTCTCCTGCTGACACGCAGCAGCCCAGGCTAGTTTCCGAACCTGAGTCACCGGAGCAGTGTGAGTTGTGGTGTCTAGCACCTCAATCCTCAGCCCTACCTGGCCAGCTATAAAAAATATTTTTAAAACTTTTTTTGACTTTTTAACCAATAAACTGTTTAGGTGCTAAATATCCTTCTGTAGGTAGGTTGCCACTACAGGGTACTTGACCATGCTCACAATGCTTCTGTGTGTTCCTGGAGGTTTGGCCTGTAGAAAACAGTGACTATTATTGCGTGTGGCACTTTGCTGGATTTTTTTTAAAAGCTCAGCTGAGTGTGTCTCTAACCTGTTGATCTGTGCTAGTTGGTCCTCAGGAGGACTGGCTCCCCTGCTGATGTATATCCAATCCGATTGCACCAGTAAGTAATTCCTCCATGTGCAGTGCCAGTGCACAGGGCAGTCATTGAGCATGCTGCTAGCCACCTCCACCACTGCTGCTGTCACTCTCCCAGCTCCCTCCAACTCCCTCTGCAGCTGAAGCAGCACTGCACCAAGCAGACATGGTTCAGGTCATGCCCCTCTGGTTGCCAGTGCCTGTGTTCTCCTTGTGTGTCTGATGTCCCCAACTAAGTAGCGAGCTGTTGCCGTCACACGTATGCATTTTATGAGGCATCATTTAGACTTCTTTAACAAAGAGTGGCATAGCCAGCCTTTTGACCAATGGGACAACAGTGACCAAGAATGGGTAAAACAAAGCACGATAAAACTGTAATGCATCTATAACAGACTGTGGTGACTGCTATGGCTGAAGATTCATGGCTTAATGCTGAACACAATAATGTATGGTGTAGAAGTTCAAAATCAGAGACTCCTCTAGAGCTCAAATCAGAAGTTTTGAGATTAGGGCATGCTGGCACATACAGAAGATAGATTTATGTACCTGACAGTCCTTGTAAGGCACATATCATTTGTTTACAGGGGCTCATTGCAGGTCTGTCAAGGTCAGACTCATTTAGAAAAAAATGATTTTCCTAACACCCTGTCATAATATCCCGAGATGCATCTTCTTGAGGATCTATATGGATGCACTGCATAAAGTGTACAGAAAAAAAACCAAAACAGATGGCTCTCTAAGGATCATATTTTATAAAACGATCCATGGATTGCCATGCAGGCGGAGAAGGTTGGAGATGAAATGGTCGAACTCCAAGGGCCATGAGCACCACATAACCGGAAAGAAAGATGGGGGACAGAGAGAAGGGGAATGTCATAAAACCAATCAGATGCTTGCTAACTGGCTTTATGCAAATGAAGGTACTGAAGCGCTCTCTCATTGGAGCGCTTCAGTTCTTTCATGTACACAAAGTTTCCAGCTGTGAGACTGTGAGCACTGTCATAGTTGGCTTGCATTGTCATTGGTCTGTCAGGGATGAGCCCAATGTAGATTGCTCTGCATTGGGCTAGTCTGTGACACACCTCTGAAATGCTGTTCTCTGAAGGGAAGCAAAATGTTCCTTGCACACGTGCAAGGAAATATAAAAATGACCAAGTGGCCTTCATGAAGGGAAGAAGGGGCACAACAATATAAGAAATGCACTAAACATAATTCATTTCTCACATGATCCTAAGTCAATGGCGGTGTCCGTGAAGTGGAGAAAGCCTTTGATAGGGTTGAATGGTCATATTTATGTAACATCCATAAACTGACTAACGTGGGGGCAAAACTTGTTTAATGGATTATGGCACTTTACAATGAACCTAAAGCTAGACTACTAACTAATGAATCTACGTCAGACATATTTTAGTTACTCTTTCTCTGCTGCTTCTTTGGTTCACTAATACGATCCTCTCTGGCATGGATCAGGGCATTGTTAGCTCTGCCATTATTGTCAGCATAGCTAAAGCTTTCAACACTCTAGCCCACCCCATCATCCTAAGGCTACTAGACACTTAACTTTCTCAGTTGAGTGGTTCTGGTCCAACCTTGAGGGCAGGTCACAACCATTAATACTGGAGACTCCCTTCCCCCTCATTCCCTATCAGCTCAGGCATATCCCAAGGGTCTGTCCTTTGCCAAAATTTATTCTCCATTTTTCTAAATGACCTCCCCAATGCCACCTCCTCTATAGCCATTCATATGTATGCAGATTATACAGTAATCTTTTCCTGTGGATCTTCTGCCCCTGACCTAACGAACCAGCTCCAACTGGACTTAAGAATATCAATCTCCAGTTTGAGAAAATCAGTTATTCCTCAAAGCTCAGAAAATAGTCTGTATGACTATTGACACTTGGCAGAGGCTATCTAGAGTCTCCACTTTCCCTCCTTTTATACTCTTGATTGTGCAGGTACTAAAGATGTCTTCTCCTTCCAGTTTCCAGGGTCTGGCTGGATCACTATCTTGATTTTTCTCTTAATGTGGATGTTATCCACAACAAGCTTAACCCCAAGTTTAGAGTGCCATACAGAAATAAGACAAGCATTTCACTTCGTGCAGAGAGAAATCCTCACTAAGATGATTCTATCCATTTTCAACTTTGGAGACATTGTTTATAATCAGGGCCCCGATTTTTCTGCGACACATCAGAACAAAGTTCTGTGGCAGGGTTCTCATTTGCCGCAGAACTTCTGCGGCACTCAACACCAATTTCTGCGGCAGTTCTACGGCACATTTTGACCCTTAATTTTTTTTTTTTTTTTTTTTTTGCCATATCTGACACAATGCATGCTCGTAACACAGTCATTTTATGGGCGTTTGTCACCAAATGTTCAACATAGCCAGTTTAAGACTTCTGCTCATGAACAGTATCACTGTGATTTTCTTAGTCTGTCCCGAACATTGATTTCACACACCGACCATGCCATTGTGCGCTACATGTGCAGAAACACATTTCAGGTGAGATGAGCAAAATGACAGTAGTAGTGTTCATAAGGAGGTGTGGTAAAATGGCAATACTGAAAATCTGGAATGAAAATATTAAAAATGCTCGAAGTTATGAGCATGCGTAGGAACTGCGCAACGTACACTTGTAAAACAGTCATTTTGGGGAATATTTTCACTAAATTTTCAACATAGGGTTTTTGGGAGTCTACCTCGTGAACTATAACACTGTCATTTCATTAATCATTCCAGAAAGGTGGTTCCGTGCAATGACTGCGGAACCACCTTTCGGGACCGATTAATGAAATAACAGTGTCATAGTTCATGAGGTGGGGCTCCAAAAACCCCATGTTAAAAATTTGGTGAACACATTCCCAGAAATGTCTGAGATATGCACTAAAGTTGAAAAACATCCATTTATGCCATTATACAGCTTACCGGCATTTCTTCAGTTTGCAGTCGGCTTTGAAGAGTGCAGACATGTTCCTGGTCCACCGAAGATTGTCGCGCTGGGCTCCACCGGTAAGTATGGGTTGAGGTGAGGTGTGGGGAGGTGGGTATGCAGAGGGTGGGTGCGGGTCGGGTCGGGGGACAAAAGAATCAAGGAGGGAAGTTTTTTTGTTTCAGGTTTTTTTTTTGTAGACTCAATGAGAGACTTTTGCCATGCTGGGATGGGCTCCCAGCGTGGCACCAGGTAGCTTGGGGGGCACGTGAAGCCGACGGGGGACTGGGCACCCCCGTCAGCAACGGAAGCTTTTGCCATGCTCGGGTGGGCTCACCAGCATGGCACCAGGTAGCTTGGGGGGCGACAGTGAAGCCGACGGGGGATTGGGCACCCCCATCAGCAAAGGACTTTGTTCCATGGGCAGCACAAATTCCACAGGTGACGACAAATTCTTCAAATATTTCCACAGTTTGCTGCACCCGTAGAATCGCAGAAAACTCCAGGACCTGGTTATAGGCACCCCAAAAAACTGTTTTTACAGTATCAAGTGCAGAAGTATGTGTGTGACTGTGCATATTTTATCCCTCCCCAGAAAAATGTATAAAATGTATTATTTTGTTTTTAAATTATGTATAGAAACATAGAAACTGTCTGCAGAAAAAGACCAATAGGCCCATCCAGTCTGCCCGTAGGCCCTATACATTGTATGTGGCCACTAACCCTATATGATCAATGGCTTTTCATCACTCCTTCCCCTTTCTAGCTTCCCCGTTCCAGTCCCAGGCATGATTAAACCCCTCCACTCTGCTTGCCTCAACTACCTCCTGTGGCAGACTATTCCAAGCATTGACTACCATTTCTGTGTAGAAAAGCTTCCTCACATTACCTCTTAATCTACCCCCTTCTAATTTCATATTGTGCCCCCTTGTTCTAGTATTTTTTCTACATTGGAAAAGGTCCCCCACCTGCACCTTATTTATGCCCTTGATGTACTCAAAAGTTTCAATCATGTCCTCCCACAGTCTCGTCTCCTCCAGTGAGTATATATTGAGGTCCCTTAGTCTCTCCTCATATGTTTTGTGGTGTAAGCCCTGCACCATCTTTGTTGCCCTTCTCTAGATAGTCTCCACCTTATCTATGTCCTTGTGCAGGTATGGCCTTCAGAACTGCACACAGTACTCCAGGTGAGGCCTTACCAATGTTTTATACCATGGTATCACCAACTCTAGCCTTCTGCTAGTGATACCCCTGCCTATGCACCCCAGCATGCTACTGGCCCTCCCTGATGCTTTTGTACACTGTTTTGATACTTTAGGGTCATCAGAGATGATACCCCTAAGTCCCTTTCCTCTTTGGTGACAGTCAGCTACTCCTCCCCAACTTGTAGCTCTCCCCAAGGTTCCTTCTAACCAGGTGTACTATTTTGCATTTCTTTGCATTGAACCTCAGGTGACACATCTCTGACCATCTTTCAAGCTTCTCTAGGTCCCTCTTCATTTCCTGCACCCCCTTCTGGAGTATCCACCCTGTTGCAGATCTTGGTGTCATCTGCAAACAGGCAGATCTTTCCTTACAGCCACTCTGCAATGTCACTAATGAAAACATTGAACATAACTGGTCCTTGTACTGATCTCTGTGGCACTCCACTGGTCACCTTTCTATCCCCAGATTGTACCCCATTTACCACCACCATCTGTTTCCTATCTGTTAACCAGTTCCTAACTCAGTTCACTACCTTGTTTCCCATGCCCAGACTACCCATCTTGCTAATCAGCCTTCTATGTGGGACGGTGTTGAAGGCTTTGCTGAAATCTAGGTAGACAACGTCTACCACCCCTCCCAGATTAATTTCCCATGTGACCCAATCAAAAAAATCTATTAGATTCATTTGCCATGAACTTCCTCCCCTATCTATTAGATTCATTTGCCATGAACTTCCTCCCCTATTCCTTGTATCTACATCACTTTTAGGTTGTCCCTCACATAAAACAGCAAACCTCATCCTTTCCTTCCCACCCTGTCCTTCCTGAATAAAGTATAGTCTGGTATTCAGGTATGGCCATAGCCTATGTCCCACCTGGGGTTTTCAGTGCACATGACTTGGTGATGGCCACAGTACAGAGGTCAGCCTCTGTCATGATAGCTTGTAGGTCTGGAATATAATTTCTTAGTTTTCTAGCATTTGCACATATGGTCTTCTAGATTTTGTTACCACCCTGCTTGTTAGTGACCCCTTGTTCTTTTTTGCTCTTCTGCTCTCTCTTTTGAATGCTGAATCCTCCTTCATTTCTTCCACCCTGCTTCTTTTATTATTTTTGCAACATGGGGGATTCCCATCAGCAGACCAGGCAAGGCAAATTTTATTTAAAAAGACTCCCATCCAGGAGGTTCTGGGCGCCAAACAATTAACATCACATACAATAACACCAACAATTAAAAATAAATAAAATAACACTACAATATACAGTCTAATAATAAATATTCTATACTCAAACTCACTGTTATAAAATTTTTAAAATTATGTAAATAAATAGTATGCTCAGTAATAAATAATCAAGACTAATTATATAGCTGGGGATAAACATAGACAGTAGATCAGATATCTGATAATGATTATAAATCAAAGTCCAGGAAGGTCTGATTATACAGGAAGGCCTTGTGGCGGCCCTTGAAAATCTCAACAGTAGAGGCCTCTCTTATATCTGAAGACAGCGAATTCCACAGGATGGGGGTGGTGGCACTAAATGCTGTGTCGACAGCTGTTTTTAACCTCATCCTGGAAATCACAAGGAGGTCCCTAGAGAAGGAGTGGAGGGCGCAGGCCAAGACAACAGGTGTAAGATGGTCCTTTAGATAACCAGGTCCCAGGCCATGTAGGGCCATAAAGGTGAGCAAACCCAGCTTAAAGAGGACCCTTCACCTGAGTGGTATCTAGTGCAGTTCACGAAGCACTAGAGTGATGTGACAGTACTTAGACTGCCCGTCAAAAATCTAGCAGCTGCATTCTCCACCAGCTGCAGCTGGTGGAGGGTACCACTAGAGACCCCAAGATAGAGCACATTACAGTAGTCTAGCCTAGATGTCACAAAGGCATGAAAAAGGGTGGGGAAGTCCAGGGTAGGAACTAGAGGCTTTATCCTGGTGATATTCCTCAGATGATAAAAACTGTTGTGAACAACTAATGACACCTGAGACATAAGCGTCAATCCGCTGTTGAGAATAATGCCCAGATCACGCACCCTAGAGAAGGAGGCCTACAATGGTACAGATCCAAGGAAAAACCCTGTTTCTGCACCAGAGGCCAACCTATCACACCTTCTGTTCGACTCTACCTCCAGTACCTCCATCTTATCGGGGTTCAGTCACAACCAGCTGGAGGCCATCTAGTCATTGATCTCAGCAAGAAAGATGTTTAGTACGTCCACTGCATTAGAAACATAGAAGTTGACAGCAGATAAGGACCGCAAGGCCCATCCAGTCTGCCCATTCCTTTTTCTACCTTATAAATGTGCCATCGGCCCTTGCTCTGTCAATGGCCTATCTATTCATACTCATCTGTATTGCTCCCTTATGCCTATCCCATTCTTGTTTGAAGCCCTGCACTGTGTTCATATCCACCACTTCCTGAGGTAGGCCATTCCATGCATCCACCACCCTTTCTGTGAAAAAGAACTTCCTCACATTACCCCTTAACCGGCCTCCCTCGAATCTCATGCTGTGTCCTCTTGTCCTGCTATTTTTCTTATACTGAAACATGTTAGACTCTTTCACATTGTTAATGTCCTTAAGATGTTTGAATGTTTCATTCATATCACCTCTCTTCCCTCCTTTGCTCTAGGGTATACATATTGAGCTCCGTTAATCTGTCCTCATATGTTTTCTGATGCAGTCCCTGCACCATTTTGGTTGCCCTTCTCTGGACTGCCTCAGTTTGGTTAATGTCCTTGTGAAGGTGTGGCCTCCAGTACTGCACACAGCACTCCAGATGGGGCCTAGCCAGTGTCTTGTGAAGAGGGATTAATACCTCTCTCTTCTGACTTGTGATACCCCTACTAATACACCCTAACAATCCCCTAGCCTTATCTACTGCTTTAGTGGTCTGCTTGGATGATTTCAGGTCATCGGTGATGATGATGCCCAAGTCTTTTTCTTCCCTTGTGACTGCCAGCAACTTCCCTCCCAGCCTATGGGTGGCTTCAGGGTTTCTCTTCCCTATGTGCATGATCTTCCACTTCTTTGCATTAAATCCCAGTTGCCACTCTTCCGACCATTTTGCTAGTTTATTCAGATCTCTTCTCATTCTGCCCACCCCATCTGGATCTTCTACTCTGTTGCAGATCTTGGTGTCATCTGCAAACAGACAAACCTTACCCCCTAGTCCATCTGCAATGTCACTGATGAAAATATTGAAGAGGACTGGCCCCAGGACTGATCCCTGAGGTACCCCACTTGTTACTTGCATCTCTTCTGACTGTATACCATTTACCACCACTCTCTGTATTCTGCCCGACAACCAATTTGCCACCCAGTTGACCAACTTCTGACCCACCCTGAGCTTACCCAGCATATTAATCAATCTTCTATGTGGAATATTATTGAGAGCATTGGCTGTCCCTGTGGCAAAGGAAAGATACAGTTGGTTATCATCAGCATAGCAATGAAAACCCAAACTGTACTTCCTAATGAGCTCCTCCGGGGCAGTATGTACATGGCAAACAACATCAACAACAAGACCGAACCCTGGAAAACTCTGTATGACAGGAGATTAGGGAAGGAGGAGAAATTCCCCATCACTACCCTTTGTCTCCTGTTAGTGAGAAATGACTCTATCCCCTCAGGTTCTCCCTACTCTGTACTTCAGCCTGTAGGGGGCCAGTACAGCAACTGCCAAAGCACAGAAATATGGATCATGTCTTGCCTTTTTCCTGTTCTCAGCAGAACTCAGTGCAGGTGAGCAGCAAGAGGTCCAAGAGATAAAAACATTCAACACTGGGGCTCATCCCAGCCCAGGATTGTTAACACAATACAGTAACACACTGATTTCTTTTGTCTTAACAGGCATCAACTATTTACATATCTGGCATTCAGCATCATAAACAGCCTACAGTCCTGACTCCTAACTCCTCTTCCTGTGATTTCACAACCATGCCTCCTGCACCAGCATATAGTACAAGCCAAATGCCTTAAAGACTCACCTCCTCCAACTCTCTGGCTTCTCCAACTTCTCCTCAAGCACCAGCAACACAACCATGCCTCTGTCACCAGTGTACAAGCCAAATGTAGTGTTGCTTGGATAGGGTGTTTGTAGCTCTGACTATCCTTCATCGGATAGTGTGGTATCCTATGATTTGAAGACTGGATTCAGTGGTCAGACACATCAGATCCAACCTTGGATAGTTGGATCTGGTTGTTGGATCCATCAGATCCCAGCTCTAATAGTTAGATCCAATGGTCGGATCCATTGGATCCCTGGTTAGATCCATTGGATCCATCAGATACCTTGGATACTTACAGTGGATCCTAGGAGGTCAGATCTTTGGTATGGATGCCTATGGAATCTGATGATATCCAATATCTGACCAAAATGATGATATCCGAATTTGTAGGATACTATCCGAGCAACACCAGCCAAACGCATTAAAGATAAAACTCTCCTCCTCCTCTAACTTCTCTTTAAGCACCAGCAACACAACCCAGACCCTCTCACCAGCGTACAAGCCAAATGCATTAAAGATAAAAACTCTCCTCCTCCAATGTCTCCTCAAGCACCAGCAACACAACCTGGTCTCTGGCACCAGTGTACAAGCCAAGTGCCTTAAAGATGCTCTTCCCTCCTCCAATTTTCCTCAAGCACCAGCTGAAAAAATCAGCCTCTAACATGTATGCTGATCACACAACAAAACAACCACCATGAACAACAGTACAGCTAAAACATTGACAGGTCACTGTACTGTCACCGCAGGACCTGGCACTGCTTTCTGGAGGTCTTGCACCTCCTTCCCAAATCAACTCTGACTCTCTGAGTTGATTAATTTAGTTCCAAGGGGTGTAGAAGCAGAGTTCTCTGCATGGGAGGTTAGGGGGCGAAGCCCCCTCAAGAAAACAAAGTCTGTAGTATACGGTTTTATGCCAACCGCAATTGCTGTCAACATAAAGTCATCACTGTAACGTTGGTAGACAATAAAGTTGTCACACCAGTGTTGTAGAGCCGCTCAAGCACCAGAATACAAGGCAAGTGCCTTTAAAATGAATTATTTCCTCCTCCTCCTTCTCCCATTTCTCCTCAAGCACCAACAGTACAACCTGGCCTCTGGCATGGTCATACAAGTCAAATTCCTTAAAAACTTTCCTCCTCCTCCAACTTCTCCTCAAGCACCAGCAGTACAACCTGGCCTCTGGCACAAGTATACAAGCTAAATGCCTTAAATGCTCTCTCCTCCTCCTACTTCTTTTCAAGCAATGCAACCCAGCCTCTGGCACCGTGTACAAGACAAATGCCTTCTGATCACAAATCACTCTTTTTTTTTCTTTCTCTTCTCTCTCTCTCTCTCTCTCTCTCTCTCTCGCAAAAATAAATAAATAACTGCTTTCAACAGGCAGATTCTCCCTGTAAAAGAGAGAGAGAGGTGAGAGAGAGAGAGAGAGAGAGAGAGATGGAAATGGCAATGAGATGTGTGCAGCAGGAGGATCTGTCAGCTCCAGTATGGCTGATTGCTGCAAGTCATGTGACTTGCCAACAATTTGGACAAGTACAGTGTGTGCTCCCTGTATAAAAATGCAATGTCATGTTATTGAAGTACTGAAGTGTTATAGGGAAATGAAGTCCATATTAACCAGCTTCAGCAATGTCAAAAGTGCCAGATTTTGGTGCTTCCACTGAATGCCAGTTTGATACTGGTTCGCCCTTTGTGTCCATCCACTATAGCCCTGTGCTTCATGCTCCAAAGTGATTTAGTAATCCAATGTATGTTCTGTATGCCTCATGAATCCTACACTGGTGTAGTTTTCCATGTGTCCAGTGTCGAAGGATCTGATGACGTCCAGATAGACTTTGTCCCTGGGTCTGCCACTGTATACCTCCTCAGTGCCTCCTCAAAGATGTTAGTCCAATCCAGTTGTTTTGCACTAACTGCCTTCATAAAGTCATGCTAAGAGTGGAAAAGAACCTCACCCTTAACCAAGTGCTCCAAAGCTTTTTTGTCCTTGATAATGGCTTTCCGGACCCTTGCCCATCACAGTCAGGCTGACCAGCATGTAGTTGCCAGGGACCAGCCCTGCCCCTTTCTGAAGATAGGGATCACACTGACCACTTTGTAGTCCTCCTGCACCACTCATGTCTGGATAGACTTAAGAAATCTTACTTATATTACATTTTTTCATATTTAATGGACAAGAACAAATCTAACCAGTTTATTAGCACATATAGAAAAGGTGCCCCCTGTTTAAGCTGACATGTTGATTTCTCCTTCTTCTGGCAAAACAGAGGAAAAAGGGTGGTGGTGTTGCGTTATATTTCCGCCAGTCCTTATCTTGCCTGATTGTCAAGCGCCTAACTAGCCCATCATCTTATGAACTTATTGTAGCTTTTATCTCCCTACCTGGCTCACTCCCAGTCCTCATCCGATCTCTTTATGTGTCTCCCCACTTGTCCCCTGACTCCCTGGTCAACTGCATTTCTTCATTTGTCTCTGATTGCCCAGAAGCAAACTTATCCTAATGGGGCATTTTAACCTCAAATGGCTGTCCCCTGCCTCCAAAGCCTACACCCAAGAAATAGCATCTTTCAACCTCATCCAGTTTCTGTCTGAACTCACACACTACAACCCACACACCCCTAGTCATACTCTAATTGACTGGATCCTCTCCTACCCCTCCCCCCGAATCATTAAAGATGGTGTACTTCCAGATATATTAAGGGACTACTGTATTACATACTGTGATGGAAAGCTCCACAAACCCCTCTCAGCCCCCAAACACGTGCAGTTCCACTCCCTGAGCAATACTGATATCCCATCTCTCCTCACCGATCTTACCCCAGCTGATTGCTCCCTTGCAGCCCAGAATGTTGACACAGCCCTTCACCTATTTGTTAATACACTGACAAATGTCTGGGATTCACATGTTCCCCTAGTTAATTCTGGAGTCCACAGGCAACACCACCCATGGATCTCACCCAAGCTCGTCGCAATGTGCAAATCCCGTGATCAAGCCTAGGTCCGTTGTAAGACCTCCTGCATGACACAGATAAACAAGTATATAAAGCCTTCTGCAATTCCTGCAGGAGGGCAATCCATGATGCCAAGGAAAATTACTTCAAAAGATACTTGTCCACTACTTCTCCCTTACTTGCCTTCTTCTGGAAGGCAGTTCACTACCTAATAGATCCCCCTACCCAGTTCTCATCCCCGGTACTAAAAATCATTGGTTAGCTGCTCTCCAACCCTGCCTCCATGGCTGGTTCACTAAAACAATTCTTCACTACTTATGCCCCTCCTGTCTCCCCCTCCATCCTCCCATGGTATCCCCCAACCCCACATGAAATGGTGGCTATACTCCCATCCCATCACCCCCATGAAGTATTCCGAGCCCTTTATTCCCTCAACCCTAACAAATCTAGCCTGGATGGGCAGCATCCCTACTCTTACCCTTTCCTCACCTGCCATTATCAGATCCCTAACACATATCCTAAACCTCTCCTTTACTGCAGGCCAAGTATCCAAAGCCTGGAAAATCATGGCAGCCTTTCCCCTTCACAAAGGGAGTCACCCCTTTACACCTGACAACTACAGGTCCATCTCCCTCCTTCCCTCCTTTGCTAAGCTACATGAAAAGTTCATTTACACAAGACTTCTAGACTTTATCATCTCTACTGGCAGTCTATTTCCCTATCAGTCCAGCCTTAGCCACCACCACTCCACAGTACCCTCACTCCTTCATGTTACCAATCTAATACTAACTGCAATGGACCGGAACCAACTTATAAGAGCAGTGTTCAATGACCGTACCAAGGCTTTCAACTCTGTGTCCCATCCTCTTCTCCTAAGTTAGCTCGCTACATTTGGCCTTGCCCAGTCTGCCATAAATTTGTTCACTTCATACTTTTATGATAGACGTAAGTCCGTAAAAGTGAATAACGTCATATCCCCTCCACTCCCCATCAGCTCAAGTGTCCCACAAGGATCTATTCTTGGTCCTATTCTCTTTTTGATTTTCATTAATGACCTTCCTACACTGTGCAAAACTTCATCATCCACCTGTATTCTGACAGTGCTATATTGTTAGCTTCTGGTCTATCCAATGCCGATATGCACCACCATTCAGGATAGCCATGACAATCTACTTTCCTGGTTCAGCTCAAGCCAACTAAGAGTCAACACCAAAAAACAGTGACCATGGGTTTCGGGCAGCTCAAAAGTTGTCCCAGAGCCCACTCCCACTCAACTTTCACCACCCTGGAAGGATTCCACCTGGAATATTTACTCAGGTTCCAATACCTTGGAGTCTGATTGGACAGCCATCTAAACTTCTCAGCCCACATCGACTCCATTTGTGCAAAACTGCGACCAAAACTGGGTATGCTTTACTAACACAAGGTCTGCTTTAACTCCTCAACCATCATGAACTGGTTGCCAAATGATCCTGCCAATCTTTGACTATGCCAACATTGTCTACGGCTCAGCCCTGCCTCATCCCTCTCAAAACCTGAAACCCTACTAAACTCTTTTTGTCGATTTATCTCCAATGCCTTTCCTGCACTCATCATTGCAGCCTACTTTCCTCCCTTTCCTTCCCTCCACTTTCCTATAGATGGTTCGTGAATTGTGTTACCTTTACAGCTAAATACTGACTTGATCTCTTTCCTCTCTACCATGCATCTAAACTGTCCCCTTCCAAACCCTCCTTCATGTCTTTGCATAGCCGTGACACATGTTCATTTGCACTTACGCAAATTTGGACCTTAGCAGTGCAATCAGCCTTCTCATACAGAACCTACTCCCTGAATAACTTTGATCTGTAACATCTCTTACTATTTTCAAACACCTGCTCAAAATCTGCCCTCCTCCTTTTGCTTCTGCCCTCAAGCCTCATGTTCCCAGGCATAGAAATAACCTCTTTCTATCTATAAACGCTCCCTTTGATTCTGGTATACAGTGCTCTTTTGTTTCTTAGAACTCATTGCAAAGTTTTGAAACACTTTTCTGTATATAATGCTTTCTTTTGTAATTGTTATAGTTACCCTGATACTGTTGTATATATTGGGTCAGATATTCAAACTGCGCCCAAAAAGTGCACAACAGCAGGAGCAAGCACAAGTCCATTGCGCCCATATTCAAAAAACGTGCAGGCCAAGATGCTCCTGTGGCACACGACTGAATATTGTGCCACCTGCACCATAGCACAACCAGGGATGTGCAGTTGCACATTTCAGATGTGCCATAACGCAACAAGGGATGCTCAGTGGAGCAGTCCAGATGCACCATAGCTCAACCAGGGACGCCCCGTGGAGCAGGGCATCAACGCAACAGCACAGCCAGGGATGCAGGGGCCCACAGATGGGCAGAGGAGCACACAGCAGAACAGACATCAACCCCCACACCCCATGCACTGCACAACCGGGAGAGAGCTGGAATAACCACTGGCCCATGGATACCAGTAACCAACCCACAGCTGGGGCATGGTGCCCCAGCACACCTCCTAGCAAGCTATGACTGGCACACAAGGAGGGCCAACCATCCCATGTCACACCATCCCACCAATGCAGAGCACACCCTGCACCACGATCACCATACACCCTTCCCAGGAGTAGCGCCCAACAGTGCAGGACACCCCATGCATGCCACCACCCCCACTGTGACAATTCAACCCTGTGTACCACGTAGCCATGCTAGGCAGCCCCACCATGAGCACCCTGCAGCAGGCGGCAGCAGACAGTGATGCAACAACAGCATACACAGTGCCACCCTGCATGCCCCCCGAGGTACAGCTGAGAGCATCAGCACATGAGGTACTCCACATGTGACAAGGCATGCCCCAGACCCCACCACCAGTGGTACAGCACCCTGCACACCCTCCCAAAGACACATTCCATCCCAGCACTGGCCACAACAGCCAGCACAGGCACACACAGTGTTGCATGGAAGCATGTGCCACACAGGATGCAACAAAGTGCATGGACAAACACCCACCCATACCGAAGGGCACACCAACACAGAGACAAAGTAGTGGGTCAACCAAGCCACTGGCGTGTGGCCACAGCAGCCATGTACATATGTCCAGCACCCCTACATGGCACAGGTGTGCCTGCCACCCTGTGCAGGCACCATGAAGCTGTATGCCACCAGCATACAGCCAGATCACAAGTGATAGACACTGGAGCACATCCCCTGCAACAAACACAAGTGACAGCATGGAGGGGGGACAACAACAGCGGAGGCCACAGTGCCACTGGAGGCAGACGTGCACCATACTGGTGATGGAAGGCAACCTGGTATTGTGCCGGGTACAGTGGTTGTCCAGCATGGACAGCCACCACTGACATGCCAGCAGACCATGCATATCACAGACATGCAAGGGTGTCAGCTGCACAGGCCATGGATGGTCTGACAGGGGTGCCATGCACACAGTGCATGCACCATGGACCACTGCACACAGGCATCCAGTGCACAGAGGACAACACACAAACCACAGACAGTGACTGATCCCCCCACCCACACCATAGGCGGTTCCCTTCCAGACACACACACACATGCCCATATGTGTACCACCCCTGACGCCATGCACACCACTGCAGCTGAGCACCTGTAGCCCACTGCAAATCAGAGACCACCACAGTTGTCATAACAAAACAAATGTATTAACAACAGGTAAGCAAAACAACTATTTACAATTATGTACAATGGGGGGAAGGGCCACATACCAGGTGGGGGTGGGTAATGGGCAGGTGTGAACATATAGGAGAGGGAAGAAGAGGTGTGAGGGTCAGTCCAGGGGAGGAAGGTGTTTTCAGGGGCATGGATGGGCTATCATCTGCCCCGCTCATCCTCCATGTGGTGCCGATGTGTCCTCTGCCTCCTCACCCTGTGTTGGTCCATCCTTATGAGGAGCTCCAGGGACATCCTTGCCACCTGTAACAGCTCCTGCAGTCCCCTCTCAATGGCCTGAAGTTACCATCCACCTAGGATGAGGGAGCAGAGTCAATTCATGTGACTGTCCAGCCCCCTGCAGCCCACCCATTGTGCATGGCATACAGCCATGTGCCACACCCCTGTGATGGTGTGCAACCACCCACAGTGACCATGTCCACAACACCTGCCTACCCAGGCACCCACAGCCATGCAGACCACTGCACACACCCACCGCCCATGTCCCACACAGCACCATCGTGGCCATACAGTGACTTGGCTATGCGGTGTGAAGCCAGTGGCACAGCCATGTACCTGGTGCACGCATGGACCACCATGACACTCCCAGACATGCAGTGCCACTAGACAGTGCTGACTGTAACAAGTTGCATGCATGGCAGTGGCATCAATGGATGGAGGCCATGCCCTGCTGCCCGTGCTGTTACACAGCTTGCAATAGTAATCATGGATGTAAGGCACTCACCATCATCAGGCTGGTCCCTGCACCTCTGAGGACCTTCAACCCTCCCAGCCTGCTGGTCCTCCTGGCAGCACCTCCTCTCCTTCACCAGTCTGTGCTGTTCTGGGCCTAAGGTGCAAACATGGAGAGAGGAACATCAGTACAATCTGGTAGCAGAGTCCCCCTGCCCCCTTGTGTGTGCAGTCCCACATGGCCATACCCATTCACCCCCCACCCCGATACCACCTCGGCCAACACTGGACACCCCCCCCATTGTGCCAGACACTTGCAACTGTGATACCCATATGGACGATAACAGTGTATGGATGGGGCATTTATCTGGCTGTGGCACCATGCCCCTCCTGGCACGTCCCCGCAGGTGGGCAAGCATGTCCGGGTCCCTGCACCTGAGGTCCCCTTACCTGAGGCAAGACTGCTCTGCTGTGCCCCGATTCCCGTGGCCTCCTCCAGCGCATCAGCCACCTCCTGCCCAACTGCACTCCTGGCCCTGTCCGGCTTGCATCACCATATAGAGCCCCAGCATGGAGCTCTACAATGGCCACCAGATTTGCCAATTCAACCTGGCTTCACATAGCAGCCCTTCTCTGTGCCATCTCGGCAGATAGTTGGAGTCAAAATAGTGCTCAGCAGGGTGGTCCCACCACATGCTGCACAGTACAGCACTGCCATTCCCTATTGTGCTGTCACCGAACAGCGCGATAGTGGTGCACCCATGCCAGACGCA
Source organism: Neoceratodus forsteri (assembly GCA_016271365.2). Taxonomy (NCBI): domain Eukaryota; kingdom Metazoa; phylum Chordata; order Ceratodontiformes; family Ceratodontidae; genus Neoceratodus; species Neoceratodus forsteri. The sequence goes on from CM057452.1 coordinate 1,411,720,754, forward strand.
TGGTGCCTGGGGGCAAACATTGGGCACAGGGTCAAGGGCCTCTCATGCACGGACAGCCACAGTGCAATTGGAACCCAATGTGTGTAGCACAATTGGGTGCCTGTGTGCCACTTCCTGTAGCGGCCTACAGCGCTGTGGCCCCAGTGTGCCTATGGCACCCCAGTGCCACAGCACCATATATGTGAACAGTGCAGTAGCACCACTGGCACAATGGTGGCCATGCCCTGCATTGCCTCCCATGCACAGCACATCAGCAGCATGGCAGGCATCTGCGTTATCACCCCGGGCATGCGCAGTTCAGTGTGTACTGCACATGTCACAGAACTGCGCCCTTGGCTGAGCACATTCAACACAATTGCACAAAGCATAACAGCACGATATTCAGCCGGCATATGCAAATCAGCTAATCAGCCATTCAATGGAGCAGACATTGCATTTGCATCCACTTAAAAATGTGCCTCACCTCATTTGCATGCATTGCGCTATAAAAATGCAACATTGGGCTGCACTGGCCATAGTTGGTTACTGCAGTCTATTATGGTGAATTGCATGCTGTTTGGGAGTGTGGACTGCGGTGTGTGGGACACACATGGGACTGCACAGTTACAGGTACACCTGTCATTCTCACAGGATGAATAATGACTGATTGTGAGGTGGAGGAAGAGGAATAGAGACATGGGCGGAAAAGGAGGCCTAACTTCACCAAGGCAGAAACAGATGCCCTGTTTGAGGCCTACCTCGACCAGGAGCTGCTGCTCAGCAGACACCAGGGAACATCACAGGTCCATGCTGCTGCACAGGAAGAGGTGGCGCGTGCTGTCAACCTGCATGGCAGCCACCAGCGGTCAGTGCAGGAGTGCAAAAAGAAGATGGGCACGGACTGGCAGAGGATTAAGGAGAAGGTGGATGCCTTCAGGGCAGCACAATCTGTGAAGGGTGGGGGACAGACGGAAGTGCAATTCCTGACCCCACAAGAAGAGTGAGTTGCTGGCAGCATGCAGAGTTGTGCCATTAAGGGTGTTCAGGGTGGTGGATTCCAGATGGGTGGTAGCCCGTCACTGCATGGTAGGTCCTGGTCTGTCAATGGGGGGGACAGGGAAGGTCACATACATTAATGCTACTGTTTTTTCCTTACAGCTCCTGAGAGTCTACATGAGTCAGCAGTGGTGGGCTTGTCCACTGAGGGTGGTAGCATGGAGATAGAGGAGGACCCATCCGCCTCCACAGGCATATGAGGGTCAGGGCGACAGTGGGCCCGCCTGGACATCCAGACTGAGGTTGGTGGAGCAGGTGTGGAGGAGCCGCTGCCCGTGTCCCAGTGTGCCAGCATCCATGGATGCCAGCATGCTGAGACTCAGGCTGGTGCTGGATCCGTCACTTATGATAATGGAGCTAACGTCATGGGCAGTGATACGTGTGGGCCACAGGATGGCCACACAGCAGGTGACATCATGGGCATGGCCATGGGTGCTGCCACCATGGAGGCTTGCATGACATCACAGTGCCAGCATGTGCCTTTCTGCACCAGTGGGGCAGCACTGGTGTGTGTCCAGGACAGTGGGGCTGTTGCAGCCACTGTGGTGGCACCGTTGAGCCCTGGAGAGCGGCAGCCAGAGGGGCAGTGTCAGCAGTCGGCCAATGGCCATGGGGGTACAGTGTCAGGGGGCGGCATCAGTGCACTACCTGTGGACATGCCCAGGCCTGGCCCTGGTGTGCAGCGCCCACCCTCAAGGGGTGCTGACCATCAGGGCCACGAACACCATGAGGGACAGCATGCCGATCAGGCAGATGACCTCTTAGATGAGCACACCCACATACTCCAAGCATCAGTTAATCAGCAGGTGCTGCTTTTGATGGCAGTGGATGTACTCAGTGTGGCTCTGCGCCAGGCAGAGGAACGGCGCAGCAGAGACACCACTCTGCTCCTGGCAGGGATGGACCAATTGCAGAAGGATGTGACCGCTGCCATTGACAGTCAGACACAGGCAATCACAGCTGTCATGGCAGCAATGGGCAGACAGTTATTTGCCCATGTGTCGCAGACACCACGCAGTGCAATGTCCACCCCCTATTCCTGGCATCGTGCGACACCCTCCTTGTCGACACCAGGTTCAGCTGTGGGCATCCCGAGCATGCCTGGTGCAGGCATTTTCAGTGTGCTGCAGACCCCTGTGTGAGCACAGTTACATTCACACAGTGGAACCCCTGGAGGACCATCAGTGCCACCCCATGAGGCCATTGGTCAGCCTGTCACTGCTGGTGGGCCTCGGCGGGGCCACCCATGCATCCGTGGCAGCCGTGGCACTGTGGCGCATGACGAACCTGTCTCTCAGCATATCTACTGTCTGATGCTGCCCTGTGTGCATTGTGTTGTTCAGCGTGCAATGCACAGGTAGGGTACCCCGCCCTGCACACATGCACACGTTCCATCTGCACACCCTCCTGGCTGCTGTCCACTGTGGTGTGTGCATGATGATGCCTTTGTTGTGCTGTTCACTGCTGTGCAATGGTGCCCAGTGTCTGACATACGCACAATGACAGGCACTGGCATGGTGGTCTGTGGACGTGTGTGTGGCTAGGGGTGGCGGTCGGGGTCCGCGTGCCTCCTACCCTTTATGCATGTCTTGTGAGGGGGGTGTGTGTGTGTGTGTGTGTGTGTGTGTGTGTGACTGTGTGCCATGTTAGACCTTGCCCATCCCTGGTGGCGTGTGTGGTTCCATGCTCAGCCAATTCCCTTAATGACATGCACCCCTGGTGTTAGTCCATGCGTGTCTGTGGGTTGTGCCTTTGCCACTGGTGGTTGCACATGGCCCCATGACTTATCTGAGTTGGCTGAAGTGCTCCTCTGTGATGGTGTCCCTGTGCAGCTGTGCCAGCTGGATCAGTCAGGGGGTCCCTTCGACCAAGGGGGGGGCTGCCCATCACCATCTTCACCAGTGTCCTCATTGTCCCCATAGCTATCCCCCTCTTTGACCTGTACGGCTATCCCACAGTCATTGGCCAATTTGTGCAGGATGCAACAGGTCAGGAATAGCCCACAGGCCTTTGAGGGGTTGTACTGTAGGGCACCGCCAGATGTGTCCAGGCAATGGAAACATGCTTTCAGCATCCCGAACACCCGATCATTGACATTGCGTGTGGTGGCATGTGCCTCATTGTAGCGTTGCTGCAATGGGGTCACGGGCAGCCGGTATGGTGTGTGCAGCCAGGGACAGAGTGGGTATCCACTGTCACCTGTGTGTAGAGGGTGGAATTTAGTTTGGTGATCAGCGTCGCCCTGGCTTGGGCCATCTAGGCCAATACCCATGTCACCTCTGACTATGTCCCTCCCAAGCTCCATGTCTTTCTGCGTGGTTTGCATACTCACCCACTAAGTGGCCAGTGGGGATGTCCCCCACTCTCAAACCAGTGGCACAGTGCTGACTGGTGCCAGATGAAGGCATCATGTGCTCCTCCAGGGTGCATGGCACAGACATTGACTATGCACCCCCGGCATTGCACGCCACCTGGCAGTTGATGCTTGCATACCCCTTCCGATTCATATATGCAGCTCCTTCGGGGCCAGGTAGTGTGCGGATGGCCACATGGGTGCAGTCTATTGCCCCGAGCGTGCCAGGCATACGTGCTACCCTGTGGAATGCCTGTATGTTTGCTGTGCACTCTGCAGGTGTGCTGGGGAAGTGGATGTACTCTGCAGCATGTGGCAGCAGTGCACTGAGGAACTGGGTGAGGTGGCGTGGGGGAGGCCGACTGAGTTATGCCTGTCATGTCCTCTGTTGGTCTCTGGAAGGTACCCATGGCGAGCATGCACATGCAAGCTGTCACTTTGGTCTCCACTGACAGAGCATGGCTCCGTTGTGTGGGTGCCTGCATCACATCACTGCACAGCTCACAGAGCCACCTCAGAATTGCCTGGTTCATGAGGTACCAGCCCACGATCTTGGTATCAGTGTACAGCTCGAAGCTGGTGCCGGCTCGGTACTGCCTGTTGGGAGCATACCACCGATGGGCCCTTCCACGGCCGCACCCCCCTGCTGCCTGCCTTCTCACCCCCCTTATAATTGCCTCCATCTGGATGGTGGCACTGGCCATGTCCCTGGCTTACGTCCCCCCCCGGCAGCTGTTTCTGTGTTCCCCCCGCTGTTCTTGCTTCTACTTCCCCTGCACCGGGAACACCTTCCTGTAGTTACCTCAGTGCTGTGTGGCACTTCCTCCTTTTGCACTGCACTGTGGCAGTGGCTCCCCACACCTTCCCTGTTCCTGGGAGTTCCAGGTGCTCTGCCTCTGTCCTGCCCTGAGATTGTGCTGCCCCTGTGGCTGCCTATGGTTCAGCAACATGTGCCTTCCCTGTAGCATTCTTGCATTTCTCTCTTGTTCCTTTTTATTCTGGCTCATTTCCGCAATCGCGCAACTTCTGCTTGCTCCCCTATTGCGCATGGCGCATGTTGTTGAATATCATTTATGCATGGTTCCTCCCCCTTCAGGTGCACATTTGGGGGGCGCATCTGCCTCCCACTGAATATCGCAGAATGGCACATTTCAGACTTGCACTGGCGCATCCCTATTGTACATGGCGCAACCCTTTTGAATATCTGGGCCATTGTGTATATATTGTTTCTATTGTACATATTTGAGTGTATATATTGTTGCTATTTTATATTCATTATGCTATATCTACTTCTCTACTGAATCCTTCCCCTGGGTCACACCTGGATACAAGCCTTGGCTCAGTGTTCCTGTCTCGCTTACCAATATTTTAAATAACAAGCATTTGTCAATGCTGAAAGTTTGTTGTGCATAGAGATAAGGAAGTGTGTGAGAGTGTAGTAGTGCAGGAAGAGTTTTATTAATAATAAGCAATAGAAAGTTGCATGACAGCTGTACTGTTCATGAGTTGTGTGATAAAAAGGCTATTTTGAAAATTTGGAGTGAAAATATTGAAAATGACCAAAGTTACACAAATGTGTAGAAAATTGTGAATGACCATGTGTAACTTGGCCATTTTTGGGAGTTGTGTCACCACATTTTTAACATGGCCTTTTTGGTACCCCACCTCATGAAGAGTGCCACTGTCATTTTGTTCCCTTGTGCAGCAAGGTGATTTTGCAGATCGACCGTACCATTCTGTACCACAGGTGCGAAAACACATTTCAGGCAGGATGCAAAAACATTACAGTTTACAGTTCATAAGGATGTGTGAAAAAATGGCAATGTTGAAAATCTGGAGTGAAAATATGAAAAATTGGCAAAGATAGGAGCGTGCATAGAAACTACACAATGCATGCTCATAGCACAGGCATTTTGTGGAATTGTTTCACCAAATTTTAAACATGGCATTTTGGGAGCTCTCTTCATGAACACTGTGGTTTTGTTAATCCATCTGGACAGTTGATTTCACACGCCAACTATGCCATTCTGGACCACAGGTGCGAAAACACATTTTGGGCAGGATGTGAAAAAATGACAGCTGTACTGTTCATAAGGAGATGTGAAAAAATGGCAATGTTGAAAATCTGGAGAGAAAATATAAAAAATTAGCGAAGTTACGAGCATGCCTAGAAACTTTTTTTTTTCAATTGTTTAACCAGGAGTAACACACTAAGCTAAAAGTTTGTTTACAGGTGTGAACTGGGAGCATAGGGAAGTTAAACGACTTGCTCAGGGTCACAAAGTATGCAAATGGGGGCAGTGGGATTCAAAACTACGTCTCCAGATTTGGCACTGTCATTTTGGTAATCAGTCCTGGAAGGTGATTCCACACAGTGACTGAGAAATCACCTTTTGGGACCGGGAAATTAAATGACACTGACATGTTCATGAGGTGGGGTCCCAAGAATCCGATGTTTAAAATTTTGGGCCAAAAGTCCCAAAAATGGCTGAGATATCAACCTAAGTTGAAACCCCCATTGAGTTCCATTATACAGTGCTCACCCAATTCCTAAGTTCCTAGTTTGGCTGTGAAAAGTGCAGATGTGTCACAGTCCAGTGAAAATCCCAACCTTGCATGCTCAATGAACTTAAAAAAGGCTTGTAGCTGTCACACACATAAAGGCTACATCACTCAAAGCAATGAGCAGGGTAGAATACATATACAGGGAAAAAATGGTGCGTGTTTCATGTGTGAACACTCACAAGCAACAGACATCAATGCACACAGAACATATATTGTCATAAAAATGGAAGCCCTGTATGAAAATAAAAAAAAGTCTAAATCTGTGACAGCCTCTACGTGTATATATGTGGATATTTGTATGTTTGAGGGTGAGACCAATAGTACTCATACCTTAGAAGTGTAAGTGCATAATCAAATCTGATTGATGGTATCTTGATGGATATAGAAAATAACACCCATGTCTGGATGTTTGTGTGGGGTCAGAGCAACTTAGGCATAGAACTCTATCAGGGCATCAGGTGAGATACTGTACTTGATGTCAACTGCATTGAAATGTGATTTGTTGGGAGGGGGTTGCCATTGAGTAACGTTGTAGTGTGTGTGTGTGTGTGTGTGTGTGTGTGTGAACTCAGTGAGACAGAAACTGAAAGACCTTAGAGATGAGTGAACGGGAGGGGGCAGCTGTCAGATTCAAATAGCATTTTGACAGAATCCTGGAGCCTTACAAAAACGCACACACACACACACACACAAAACCATAGCTGAACTTGGAAAGAAATGTGGAGACTGAACTGATTATTGAATTTTTCCCCTTTTGGTCCCGCATCTATGAAGACTGTCAGGAGCAACCACTTTTAAGTTTTGCTTTTCTGTTTCGATTTTTGTTTTTCTCTCTCTTTTTTTTTAAATTAGACCACAGGAATCATGGAGCAATCAGAAAACAAATAACATTTCCTCACACAGGTAACACCTCACCTCAGAAGATGAGTTCATTGTAGTACAGTGTAGGGAAACCTCAGCTGGTAAACATTATATCAGTGACAGCTGGAAAGTGAGTGTCTCGAGGACACACAGGAGCTTGCTCACAACCTCATGACTGTCAAGGCATGCACATGATTTAGTGCATCAACATCTGTAACAGCACGCCTCCTGACTCATGAACAGATACTGTTACGTGCATATCAGGAGACCAGCATTCACTTTTTCGAGTGGGCAACCCCAAAATCATTTTTAACTGAGAATATGAATAAACCACTGGGAGACAACAAAAAGAAAACATCATTCCTGAGCTTAACAAGATAACAGTTGCCATTTAATATCACCTAGCAAGAGAATCTAAATTAAAAAAATGGCAAATTTCTCAGACAGTCTCATTTTAATTTGCAGTTAATAATTTATACACCTTCCACTATCATATCATATAGTAAAACAAAATGATCTACATCCAGTGAGGCTGTCAGAAATGGTTTTCTTATCTCTGCCACCTGTATCTGGTTCCTGTTCGATTAATCTTCTTCTTTGAGTATATGTATATGCTGTATAGAATTCAAGTAGTTAACTGTTCCTAACCAGGCATGTTCTCTGAAATAATAAGGTTTCTCCGGCAACATAACTTTTTTTCCTGAAGCAAGTTGACACTAAGCGTCTGCAGGGATGGGGGAAGTGTTTAATCAAGAAAGACACACTGAGCTGCAGATGAAGGGTTCACATTTCAAAGGACAGAGATGTGCTCAGTGTTAGCTCTGTTCTTTGAAATGTTTGCCCAATCCAGGCCCCTCAGCAAAAAAAGTGTCATCTGGACACTGCCTGCTGATTGCCAGCCACAGACCAGCCCCTGCAGCACCACTGGTCACTGGGCTGGCACCCCTCACACTCCTGTTTAGCAACTCTCGTATCAACAAGTCTCGAAGAACTTAAAAAAAAAAAATAATTTTTGTACAGATTACAAGGCAAGGGAAAATACCCAGGTAAGAAAAATGAAGACACTTTATTTTTATTTTTATTACTCTAACTTTATAATATTTATATACATATCTATCTAATGGGATGGGTGATAAACATTGTAAAGAAAATCCCATATTCTCCCTGGAGTGAGATAAATCCTGGTGATGTAGAAACTGTGAGATTATTTACATTTACACACACAGTTGCTATGTCACCAGTGATATTTTCACTCTGGTTACATCACCCATACTATGAGCTTTGTCAGCACTACTTTCCCATATTAACAACACTACAAGAAAACACACCTGCAAAAACACCCCACTTGAAAAATCAACCTGCTGCAGCTACTTGGAGACTAGACAACTAAGCAGGTCGACAATAAAACAACCCCCCAAGTAAAAGAATAAATATATTGCTGACTGTGAGTCAGAATTTCTGAAATATAAGGAGAAATAAATGTAGCAGAACAATAAAACAAACAGAAGTGGGCTCACACAGCATCGGGCACAAACAAATTCACGACAGTAGCACACAATAAAAATGACTTTATTCCGTTTCTTTTCTTGTTTTTCTAAGCTGCTTCTTTGCATGTCTCTGGCTTGTTCTGTCTCCTTCCAGCTGCTTTCTTTAGCAATTCTGCAGAAATAAAGGGACAACATACCTGTTTGCACTCTGAAACACTCCCACAGAGTGAGCTCACTGACCAGAAGCACAACAAGAACCATCACAAAACCTCCAGAATTAACATGCACAATTACATTCCTGTTTAACAAGAAGCTCCACAAAACAAATATAAACAATAAAAAGACTTTCTTTCATACCCCTACAGAAAGTAAATAATCTCAACCCTCATGCCATAAACCCCCTTGTGGAACTGTTCCCTACAATGAAGCCCCACCCACTAATGCACACTACCTAACCAAAACACAAGTTTCCAATACGGACAACACTAAACACCAATCAGCATAAAACCTAACAATGCGATCGCAATGCTCAACTTGCATGGTAAAATCTTGCAACCAATGAAAAACAACACTGAAAAAAACAAAAGCCAATAAGAAGAAATTATCATATCCCATACATACATTACAACCTAACCCATTCATACCTAAGCCTCACAACAGTGGGAAAGCACCAAAAAGAAAAATAACATGACTGTAACCAAACAGAATTAGGCACAAAAGCCACAATAAATGAAATAAAAACACACTCCTGCCCTATTGTATAAATCGAACGCATGATGGGCAGGAGTGGGATATGGCAATACTCTCACTCCTGTGTAGGAGGCATGGATATCTCACTCTGCAAGAGTGAGCATATTTGCCATATCCCACTCCTCTGGCCATCATCTATCCTATATATATATATATATATATATATATATTTATATACACGACACTATGCAAAAACTTCATTAATGCAACAGTTAGGGTGAAAAAAGTGAGGCACTTCGATTTTAGGGTTCCCACCCCTTGTACACCACCCTAGCCCATCCACACCAACAGGCATTGTGGTGTGTGTGGGGTCCTTGGGCTTAACTTTCACCCTATCCCATGTGTAAACTAGCTGAGGTGGTACAGTGCAGGAGAATGGGGTGAGAGTTAGGGCCAAGGATCCCAACACACACCCTAATGTCTGTTGGTGGGGGGAGGCTGTGGTAAAAGTGGTGAGAACCCTAAAATCAAATTTCCCCTCTTTTTTCACTGTAGAAGAACCCTAACTGACGCATTAATGAAGTGTTTTTTACATAGAATTCCCTTACCTTTTAAGAAAGAATAGAAAATTAGAAAGTTGCACAAGTTGGTGGGAGCTCGGGACCCACCAACTTGTAAGTGTCAGGCCACATTACACACCCAATGACTAAAACATACATCCACAACAGCAAGGCCAGCCACCAAACAAATGTTAATGTAGAAGAACAATAGAAAACGCTATCCACAAAACATAAACTGCACCACACAATATCTCCACAAAAAATATATTGTCTGACACATAAACACATCTATTAACATCTACAGGATATGCCATCAACACCCTCCAAATTTCAAGTAAAAAGTCAAAATCATGTCCAAGATATGACATAGCAAAATTTGACATTTTCATTTGTCAGAGTGGAACAGTTCTGCACCTGCTGACAATTAATACACACAACAACTGAAAACTAAATCCATGACACTAAGGCTAGATATCCTATCAATGTCAAGTCACCACCGCAAGCAAAACGCTGTCTGCAGAACATAAATTGTGCCACGCCATATCTCCACCAAAAAAATATTTCCCAACATGGAAGCACTGTAATTTACATCCACAGAACATGCCATCAACACCCTCCAAATTTCAAGTGAAAAGACCAAACCGTGTCCAAGATATAACATTTTAATGTATGAGATTTTCATTCATCAGACTGTCACAGTTCCACACCTGTTGACATTTAACACACATAACAACTGAAAACTACATCCATGACACTAAAGCTAGGTATCCTATCAATTTGAAGCCACCACCACAAGCAAAACACTGTCTGCAACACGTAAACAGCATCACACAATATCTCCATAAAAAAAAAATGTATCCAACACATAAACACAATAATTCACATCTACAGGACATTCTGTAAACACCCTCCAAATTTCAAGTAAAAACACAAAACTGTTTCTGAGATATTCAGTGTTAAAGATTGGTAAAATTCCCCTATCTATTCCATTATAAGAAATCTGGCCATCTTGTCCTGCCCTCGCGGTCAAAGCTGGCAATCAAAGAATCTCATGTTCAAAGAATTTGCAGGCTCGTGATCAAAGAATTTGCTGGTTCATGAACAAAGGATTGCAAATCTAGTAAATCAAAACATTGGTGGAATTGCAGGATACCACTGCCATGGTTCAACAGAACAAAATCCCCTGAGTAAAATTCACCCTCATTTGACTTCCTAGGACACCCCTGGGCTAAGAAAATTGATTTTTAAATTGGGCCATCTCGTACCTCACTCATGATGCACAATCACGATAAAAGAACCACACAATCAAAGAATTTGCAGGCTCGCAATCAAAGAATTTGCAGGCTCACGAACAAAGAATAAAAAATGGTGAAACGCAAATTTTTCACTGATTTGAATGGAACCGATGGCATGCCTAGATAGAACGGACCCTCCTGAGCAAAACCCACCTTCATTTGTGTCCCTAGCCCACCCCTGAGTCAAGATATGTGTGTTTTTAGGTCGCGATGCAAAATCAAGATCAAAGAATCTCACGATCAAAGAATTTGCAGGCTCGTGATCAAAGATCATTAACGAGCCATGAACAAAGAATTTAAAAGCTAATAGCTCTATTTTTGGACCGATTTGGATGGAACCAAGGCCATGGCTTGATAGCTCGGGGTCCCCTAAGTAAAATCCATTCACGTTTTACCTCAGAAGTGACCCCTGAGCTGAGATATTTGTGTTTTTCTGATCGGAAAACTGAAAACAAGATGGCAGACTTCACGATCAAAGAATTTGAAAAAATCCTCAGGGACAAAGATTCTTGAACCACGAGGCTGCAAATTCTTTGATCGCCAGGTGGGACAAGATGGCCAGAACCCCATTCTTTGATCACAAGATATACATATAAATATTCCCACTGACATAATGGGAATTTAAAAGTGCCATAACTTTTAAATGCCTTAATATTTTTTCACCAAACAAAAAGAGGCATGTCTGGCCACCAAAGCTTTTTCAAATGAGCCATCTTGCAGAGCAGCACATCACACAACAGGTATGCAAGACCACATTCAGAATGCCAAAAGGAGCCTCCAAAAATAGATACAGTAATTTTGCATTTTTCAGTATTTTCATGCACAAAGACTGGCACTCCGACTGAAACACAGTTTGGCACATCAAGAGACCTACTGTGCCCAATGTGTGTACCAAATTTCAGGCAAATCCATTGAGCGGGTACAAAGTTATTAACACCCAAACTTTTGACTTTAGTATGTAACTAATAGCTGAACCCTAACTATAGTGGCACGACTGCACCACTATAATATATATATATATCATATATATAGATATATATATATATATATATATATATGTATATGTGTATGTATATATACACATATATATGTATATATATATATATATACACACATATTATGTATATATACATACACACACATATATATATACACACACACACACACACACACACACATATATATATATATATATATATATTATATACACAGTCATGCCCCTATATTTAGAGTTATGAAGCCACTTCTATGTTAAACTCAAAATTCTGCATATTAATAACTTTGGACATGTTCAATTGATTTGCATGAAGTTTGGTATGTGTGGTGGACCATGGTAGATCTCTTGATATGCCAAAAATTGTTTCAGTTGGATTTACAGTTTTTGCACACCACAGTGCTGAAAAATACACTTTGTGCCAGTTATGTGGGCAGTTTTTCAGATGTTTCCTGTGGTGCTGTGTGGCCATTGTGTGGTGTGCTGCTTTGCAACTTGGCATGTTGAAAGAACTTGGGTCAAGGAACATGCCACTTTTTGTTTGGTGAAGAAATATTAATCCATTCCAAAGTTATTAAAGTTTTAAGTTAATGGGAACATTTATATGGTTATTTTGCGAATGAAGAATGGGGTTTTGGCCATCTGGTCCCTCCTCATGATCAAAGAATTTCCAGGCTCACAATCAAGATTCTTTGTTCCCGACAGAGGGACTAGATGGCTAGAATTGGACGGACCAGATAGCCCAATTTTAACAACTTTTATAATCAAATATCTTGGAAATGATTTGGTCTTTTAACTTGAAATTTGGAGGGTATTGATGGGATGTCCTGTAGATGTGAAATATTGTGTTATGGTGTCAGAAAATACATTCATTGTGGATATATGGCATAGCGCAGTTTACATTTTGCAGACAGCATTTTGCATTGTGGTAGTTTCTTGAAATTTACAGGGTAGCTAGCCTTACTGCCATGGATGTACTTTTCAGTTGTACGGTGTTTTAAAATGTAAACAGGTGTGGAATTCTGCCACTCTGACCAATAAAAATCTCAATCTTTAAAATGATATATCTCGGACACGGTTTGGTCTTTTAAATTGAAATGTGCAGGGTGAACAGTGAACAGTGTTGGTGTCATTTCTTAAATCCTGCCCAAAAGGTGCTTCTGCGGTCTGTTAGCGAAATCCCTTTCCAGGCCAGATTTCAAAGTTTTCACCATACAGTACTTGTTAATGAGGTGGGATCAAAAGAAGAGTATGCTGAAAATGTGTAGTCAAAATGTGTTAAAATGGCTAAGTTCTGTGCATCTGTTGACATTTTCCTACACTCTCTCCTGACTTTCATAATTTTCAATATTTTCACCCCAAATTTTCCTAATAGTCATTTCTTTAAATCCCCTCATGAATGTGATAGTATTCAATTCCTGGCAAAAATGTGTTTTGTCACCTGTGGCATGGAATGTCATTGTGGTGGCGCAGTATGAGGTTTCAGAGGACATTTGAAAATTCTCAGCCCAGTATTCATGAGATGGGGTAATAATAAGGCTATCCCGACAATTTGGGTGCTGTTTTGGCTGAAATACTTGCATGGTAACATATACATATGGATTTATGGAGGGATGGAAGTATAGGGCTCTGAGGGCCCTGTGCTTCCACAAGCAATGAAGACAATGTTTATATTTAAGTAAGGAACTTGTTGGCAAAAAACTTTTCTAATGCAACAGTGAGGATTCCAGTGACAACATTTTGGAAATGTGGTGCTAGGTTTTCCAATCATAACACCACACCTCACCATACAGGCAGCAGAAGATATGGGGGGGCCTTGGGGCTGTCAATCCTAATGCTCACCCCATTCTCCTAGACTGACTAATCTCAGCTTACTTACATATGGAATTGGGTGAGTGTTAGGGCTGACAAGTCCAAGGCACGCCTCTACACCTGTTGCTGTCTGTAGGGTGGAGGTAGGGTGTTTGGGTTGGAAAGCTTACACCACATTTCCAAACTTTTGTTGCTGGAACCCTAACTGATGTATTAACAAATATTTTTGCAAAGAATATATATATATATACAGTATATGCTATGAAAGGGTTATGCCTATAAGATGTTTTTTAAATTTATTTAACCAGGTTAGCCAGCGGTTGACACATTTCAAAATTAAATGTGAGTCCAAAGACAACTAACCTAGTCAAAAATGGTAGTTCCAGTGTTTTGAATGGTAGTCCTTGGCTAGAAGGCTATACTTCAAGGGAAGTTTTAAAAAAACTTACACAGCAGCAAAGTAGATGGTTGGACGGGGATGGAAGGATGGACATTGCATGGACAGACATCTTTTGTGCACATCAGAATTTTTATGTAGTCTTGTCTTTGCACAAGAAACATATTGCCGTAACTTGGAATAGCAGATTTTGGAGGTACAGTCCTGTAGTAGCCAGTGGTGCCACTACTTTTTCTGGCTGGGCTCTGTGGCACGAATTAGATTACACACTGTCTATGACAGCAGTTCAAAAGTGTGTGACCACCTTGAAAGGATTTAGCTGCTGCAATGAGGGAGTGCCTCCTCATTGCAGGGTGTGCCTTCCCTGGTGTAACATTTCAATAAACACAGTGGTGCTGTCCACCTCTCACTGACCCCATAACAGCCGATGTAGGGGGTGCGCAATCCTCCTGTTGGCATTTGCCCTCACCAGCTCATTTGCTGACAGGATAGACCAATCCCCTTTGGCATAATGCCCCCCCCAAAAAAAATTGTTGTGAGCTGAGGGGGTGCCCAGTCCCCCTAGCTCAGCTGCCCCCCAAAAGCACACCTGCAGCTGATGGAGTGCCCAATCCCCATTGGTTCCAGCTTCCCCAACCCAAAAAGCCATGTGGCACACTGGGATCCCACCCCACCGTGCTCACACACCCCTTCCCCCAGCACACTGTATGGTTGATGGCGTGTCCAATCCCTGTCAGCGCCAGCTCCCCCAAAGAAACTCCCAGGTATGTCAGCATCCTGGGAGCCCACCCCAGCATGCTCAAAGTGTCCCACATTGCCGTTTTTTTCCCACTGTAAAAACAGAAAAGGGTCTCTTGCAGTCTCTCGTGCCCCCTAACCCGCACCCACGCTCTGCACACCCACCTCCCCACACCCCTCCTTCACCCCATACTTACCTCTGGAGGCCAGTGTGACAATCTTGGTGGACCATGAACACGTCTGCACTCTTCAAAGCCGACCGCGAACTGAAGAAATGCCAGTAAGCTGTATAATGGCATAAACAGTTTTTTTTCCAATTTTGGTATATATCTTGACCATTTTGGGGATTTTTTTAACCAAATTTTCAACATGGGGTTCTTTGGATCCCACCTCATGAACTCAGTCACTGTCATTTTGTTATTTGGTCCCGAAAGGTGATTTCACGGTCACTGTGCGTAACCACCTTTTGGAAAAGATTAACGAAATGACAGTGTCACAGTTCATGAGGTAGGCTCCCAGAATCCCTATGTTGCAAATTTGGTGGAAAAATTTCCCAAAATGACTGCATTACAAGTGTGTGTTACGCAGTTCCTATGCATGCTCGTAACTTTGAGAATTTTTAATATTTTCACTACAGATTTTCAACATTGCCATTTTACTATACTTCCTTATGAACAGTACAGCTGTCATTTTTCACATCTTGCCTGAAATGTGTTTTCGCACATGTAGCACACAATGGCGCAGTCGGTGTGTGAAATCAGTGTTCTGGGCAGATTAAGAAAATCACAGTGACACTGTCCAAGAGTGGAGGTCCCAAAATGTATATGTTGAAAATTTGGTGACAAAATTTCAAAAAATGCCTATTTCATGAGTGTGCATTACACAGTTTCCATGCACACTTGTGAGTTCAAGAATTGTTTATATTTTCACTCCAGATCTTCAGCATTGCCATTTTTGCAAACCTCCTTAAGAACAGAATGGTTGTTATTTTTCACATGCTGCGTGAAATGTGGTTTTGCACATGCGGTACACAATGACGCGGTCACTGTAGGAAATCAGTGTTCGGGACAGATTAAGAAAATCACTGTAACAGTGTTCATGAGTAGAGGTCCCAAAATGCCTATGTTGAAAATTTGGTGAAAGAATTCCACAGAAAAACTGTGTTATGAGCATGCATTGCGCAGTTTCCATGCACACTCATAACTTGGAGAATTTTTAATATTTTCACTCCAGATTTTCCACATTGACATTTTTGCACACCTCTTTAAGAACAGTACAATTGTCATTTCTCACATCCTACCCAAAATGTGGTTTTGAGCTACTGGTGCAGAATGGCGCAATCACTGTGGGACATCAATGTTCAGGACAGATTAACAAAATCACAGTGCCACTGTTCCTGAGCACAGGTCCCAAATGCTTTCATGAGGTGGGGTGAGAAAAAGCCCATGTTGAAAATTTGGAGTGCAAATACCAACAAATGCCTGGGGCATTAGGGTTTCTAACCATAATGTCCCACCCTGTAGAGATTAACCAGCATCAGGGGTGTGACTTTAGATTGTCGGTTCTAATGTTCTTGCCATTCCACCCCCACTCCCACTCTGCAGCCACTGACAGGCATCAAACTGTGCCTTGCACTCTTCTGCCCAAAAGTTCACCCCATTTTCCTATACTGCATCAATCACAATGTATTTTCATATGAAATGGGATGAGATTAAGGCCCGAGGACCCCAAGGCAGAACATGATACTTGTCAGACACTACAGGGTAGGGTGAGGAGAAATCACATGATCATTATGGCCGACACCCAAAAGCACACCTCAGTGCCCGTCAGTCTCTTCAGGGTGCTGTAGGGTTGCTGTCACTTTCGTACTTTGCTGCCATTCATTTTATGCATCTGTCTAACTCATGTATATATATGCTTGTGGTCTCTTGCTCCCCTCCTGTATCACTTTTCATCCTCTGGGGAACCAGTGACCCCACACCAAGTTATAAGCCAGGGTGCTTGAGGGGGGTTGGGAGCAGAGGTGAGTCCCAGGAGGCAGTGGTAGGGGCAGAGTCATGGAATCAGAAAGCCAATTGGGTTCAGTCAGACTGGTGGGAGAACACAAACAAAAAACAAAATATAAAGACAGTAAAAACATCTTTATCAATTCCAGTAGACTATAGTCAAGACAAAATATGCATGTATTAGATAAGAAGATTTAATCCATACAGTACTAAAACACTGTGTAGTTTCAGCACTTATAAAGCTTATCATTATACCTCAGCAGAATAATGGCATTTCAAAAATTGGATAGATGTTTCATTATAGCAAAGGGAATCAAGAAGGAAGCACCTGTCTTCCAACTGATCCTAGTACACTGGCTCATAAGGGCAATACAAGCAGTTTATAAAGCTCTATCCTTGACTCCCCTTGAATGAAATTAAAGTCTATTCCTCCAGAGATGTCACTTCATGGGTGGAAAGGAACCTGGCATCAGCTCAGAAAATATGGTCATCTATCCACATGTTTACAAGACACTGCAGACTAGATACTTTTTCTGCACCAAAGGTTAATTGTAGACAGTCAGTCCTAAATGCTGCTCATGCAAAGGGCCTCACTCCTGACCAGTCTGCCTCGCCCTGACTTTATCCTGTACTGCTTTTTAGTACCAAATCTGCAATGATTTGGAGTACTTCAGGTATGACTAGAGATGCAGCAAATTTTTAATCCACCGGCCAAGTGGCCACGTCACGTTAGTGGAGCACAACGCAAGTGGGCACTGCGAGGTGCTTACTTCACGTCATTTTTATTATTGCCACTTTGCATTGCCATTGTGTCTTAATGTGAAGTAAGATGAAGTGAGAAGAGCATAGGCAGCCCCCCACATATCACATGGCTTACAGTACTGAAAGTCACATGCTTTAGCCAGGCAGGAAGGAAGTGAGTCAGAGAAGCAGTTTCACTTTCTCCTTTGCATTTGTAGAGGGAGAAAGCATTGTGAGAGGAGACTAGGAGTTAAAGTACATGATTGCCTTGCCACTTGTGTTTCAAAAGAAAACCAACAACTTTTTTAAAAGCTATATCTTTATTTAGTTTTTGTATT
This sequence comes from Neoceratodus forsteri, assembly GCA_016271365.2. NCBI lineage: Eukaryota > Metazoa > Chordata > Ceratodontiformes > Ceratodontidae > Neoceratodus > Neoceratodus forsteri. The sequence goes on from CM057452.1 coordinate 1,411,738,626, forward strand.
GTATTTGTGGGTTTTTTTGTTAGTTTTTTTTGTATAAGTTTTGTTTTGTTTTGTGTATATGACTGACTGTGTCAGTGAGTGTCAGTGTGTGTGTGTGTGTGTGTGTGTGTCGGCCTTGGGACTTGTTGTGTGTGTCAGGAGGATAAACCCAGGAGAAGGCGAGTCACTGGCTCGTGGACGCGGTCGGAGGGGAGTGCAGCCCCGTGGGGGATGGGGCAGTCATGTCATGCTGGATCACTCCCGACTCCTGGGTGTTGCTTCCCCCCATGTTGAAGCAACAGGAGCAGCAGCAGCACCAGTGCCACCGGCGGCTGCTATGCATCCACCTTCTCTGCTACTACCACCACTAGTAGCAGCAGCTGTAGGGGCTCCTGCAGCACCCTCTCTACCACCTCCACTGCCACAGGAGGTGGCCCTGGAAAATATAGGTAGTGGGACTCATGCGAGGACTGTGTTTGGTCCCCCCCCCCGCAGCTCCCCAGTGTGGGAGTTTTTCAACTCTGTGGGGGGAGACAGTACAGTAGTGGTGTACTGTCTGTGTGGTGTGCCGTGGCCTCCATGGGACATATTTGGGGATCAGTGGCCAGCGCACCACATGCTGAATCACCACAGAGCAGAGTGGCAGGCTGCCACAGAAGGGGCCAGGCATCCACCTGCTGGCCCTTCTGTGGCAGTGGCTGAGGGTGCTGCTGGGGCGGGAATTGTGCCTCGTCACCATCGCAGCAGGAGGAGGGATAGTACAGTAGCTGCTCCACCACTACCACCACCGCCATTAGCATCATGCTCTTCACCACCACCCAACTACCTGGATTCCCTGCTGCAGTGGACCCCGCCACAGTCCCTACAACACAGGCTGAGATTGCCCTGGTGTGGGCAGCTCTTGAAGAAAACAATGAGCGGTTTGGTGCTTTGCAACAGCAGATGAACAGAATAGAAGAACAGCAGCAGCAAATAGTTTCAATGCTGCACCTGCTGCTGGACCACCACGGCATCCCATGACAACAGAAAATTGGAGGATTGTTTTCTGCCCCCCCCAACTGCCACTCCACCCCACTACTGTGTTGTACTGTTTTTGTGTGTTTTTTTCTTTTCTGTTGTTTAATCATAGACACTTTCCCTTCCAGGGGAATCTTTCTTGCACCACATAATGCAATACATTTGTGTGAAAACCACCCGTAATTTCATTAGTGTGTCACATGACAGAAGACTTCCCATTCTGAAAATCTGCCCACATTCTGCCTCCCTTCTCAGCTACGTTAGGATGTGATGGCAGGGAAAGCATGTATGCATGCTCCTTACAGTGAATTTATGATTGTTTAGTGATTTCCTAATGTTTCTTTATGTTATAAAGGTCAGCTTGTGGTGAAATGTGTGGGCATGTTTCCAGTAAGAAGAGCCTTGTTAGTGGAAATGTTCCCACATTTCACCACAGAGTCAACCTCATAACAAAAGGAAACATTGGGATAGCTGCCAGACATTCACTATAGTGGATCATGCACCTGTGCACCCCCTGGCATTATGTCCTAACATTGCTGAGAAAGGGGTGTAGAATGTGGGTGGCTTTTCTGATTGGTAATTCTTCCATCACGTGATATACTGTAATGAAATTATGAGTGGTTTTCACAGAAATATATTACACTCTGTGGAGCAAGAAATATTCCATTGGGAGTAATGCCTCCACATATTAGTTTATGTGCATCACCATAACTATGTAATGTGGTGAATCTCTGTAAAGCAGCAGTGCAACAAACTGTTGAGAACTGTGACCTATATTTTTTATGCTATGTTATAACTTCCTTTACTTACATACTGACTGACTGGAATGATACGAGTATTTGCACTAGTTGAGTCTGCTGTACTACCAATTTTCATGTATGAAATAATGAAAGGAGCATTCCTTTTAAATTGGTGCTGACCAGGTCTTTGTCATTGTTTTCCTCTGATTTTCTCCATCACATCACTTAGTTGTTTTATATTACTTCTGTTGTTAATTAACAGTTATGCAGCAGACAGTGTTTTATGACAGCAAGGAACAACAGTTATTGAAAAGCAGCTGCAAATAAATACAAACCTGGTCCGAACAATATTGGAAGACATGATCATTTTTTTTCATACATGAAAAAAAGTAGTCAAGTAAGTAAAGCAGACATAAATTGTGAAAAGAAGCATATCATTCAAGTCACAACTCAAAGGTAACTAGTGGCTGTGGCAATGTAAAGTAACATAAAAAAGTTCAGTTCAAAACTGTCATGACATTCTTGCTATGCTGCTTTAATTGTAAAAATGTCAGTATGAGATCATGAGCTCCTAGCAACAATCACAGAACACACAAAAGTGGTACACAGTCCAAGATTTATTCTGTAGGCCCAAAATGCATCCTCCTTGTGTGCAGAAAATTAATAAGTGGTAACACAGTGAAATGAGACTGTTTCAGCACATACAAAGTCCCCTAGAACTAATGGCACACTCAGTCATGTGCGCAGTGGTGGCACAGAGCCCCAGATTTTTCTGTAGGCCCAAAATGCATCCTGCCAATGTGCAGAAAATTGACAAGTGGTAACACAGTGAAATGTGACTGTTTCAGCACATACAATGTCTCCCAGAATTAATGGCACACTCAGTCATGCACACAGTGGTGGCACAGAGTCCCAGATTTTTTCTGTAGGCCCAAAATGCATCCTGCATGTGTGCAGAAAATTGACAAGTGGTAACACAGTGAAATGGGAGTGTTTCAGCACATACCCCAGTATAAAATGGTGACTGTGAGCATCGTGTTGCTGGTCCAATGTGTTCTGGGAGATGATTCGAGCAAATGTAATGTGATCATCTCAACTGGATTGAAGGGTGCCCTTTGGCTATATATTTATATATATATATATATATATATATATATATATATATATATATAGTAAGTAATAGTAGTAAAAGATTTATTTTTATACAGGATACAAAATGAACTTTTACATTTTACACTGTTAGGATAAAAATCCTATTTACAAGACGTTCCTGTATTAGGTGTTAAATATCAAGTACATATATCAAACATATCCAAAATACAATAATTACAGTCATCATTTGCACAAAATCTTAAATACTTAATCAAAACAAGTATATCTTACTACTAGTTCATTCATCAAGGCAATATTGAATACATGAGAACCCATATCTGTGTTTATTCCTTGAATGTTTAACTCATTCCAGAATTTTGTTGCTACATAGGCAAAAGACATTTCCCCTATCCTGGTTCTTGGTGTAGTTATTTTGAACTCCTTCAGTTTTGTTGTTTCTTAAACCATATGTATGTTCCACTTTCTGTAGTTTTTCTTTTAGTTAAAATAGTCTCCCTGAATCCAAAGGTTTCATTGTCATAGTAACCCAAATGATTTTTTGTTTATTTTCTAAAGTAAGCCAATTTAACTTCTCATAAAGTGTGCAATGGTGGGTCCTCCTATCTGCTCTTATGGCAAATCTTGCCAACCTATGATACATAGTTTCAACTCTTTTTGTTACAGAGACCTTAGCAACCATATGAATGTTTATTCCATACTCTAATGCTGGTACCAACATATTATTTACGATAGACTTCCTCATGGTTTCTTTTATACAGTGGCCTGTTCTACGCAAAACCCCAAGTCTACCCTTTAGTTTGTTTACCTTTTCATTAATATGATATTCAAAATTCAGTCCCTGGTCTATCCAGAAACCTAAATATTTGTATTCACTCACTTGTTCTAACTCCCTACCATCCTTTACTGTGATTTTCAGTTTCACCGTATCCTTGATTTTCTGGGTGAAAAACATAACCTTTGATTTTTCAGCATTTAAGAATAAATTGTACCTCCATATAGATATACGGTTGTGTATTTTGTAGGTGAGGAGGGGGGGTTGACATGAACATGTACTCGTGGTATTATTCTGCATCACAGGTCACACAGAAACTGTTGATGTGCACATTCCGGTGCTCAATGAGAATTTTTTGTGCTGAAATTGGAAACGGATAACTCTCAAGCACATGAAGGTAAGTATTTTTTTTGGGTGGGGAATCATATTTGCAGGTTTTTCTATAATGGTTTCTTATTTTGTTACTTCTTCACAGATTTCAGTAGCATCCTTCTGGAGTCTGGGTGTTAATGATGGTCATGATAATCTAATGAAAGGACTTCTTCGTGTTGCATGCGTGCCCAAGCTCGGGGGAGGGGTGCTTGATGTTGAATAACTTTTTCAGATAAGGCCACTTTGACAGAACAACAAAGCATCTGGAAGTCTCCTAAAAAAGAAATGAATGACTTCTTACAACTTAATTGTTATTTGTCCCTCTCTGGTTCTGAAATCTCAATCTAAAGTCAAGTTACATTTCAAATCCACATCTTGTCAGCTAACACAACCTGTGTGCAATATTTGCTGCAGTCTTTCCAAAACAATGAAACAGATTAAATAAAATCTTCATACTTAGCAGAATGGATTTCACATGGATATTACATCGCTTCCTCTCTGTACCATACAGCTACAGTACCATTCCCAATGAGTTTTAGTGATGGAGCCTTTTTCTGTTACCCTGTAAAAGAAACAAAATAAGTGTACTATATGTGTGTCACAATTGCGGCTCTGAAAAGCAACAGAAAACAAAACATAAAACTGAAGGAAGTAAAGCAGCATAACAAACATGAGTACACATACTCACTTTATGGTTTAAATATTAAGAAGCTTTGTGTCTGTAACTGATGGATGTTGTGGTCCAGACAGATTCAGGCTCAGTGATGGCAGTGGCTAACATCAGTCCAGGTGGTGGTGGTCGGGGGAGCAGACAGACTCATGGTGGCAGTGGCTAACATCAGTCCCGGTTGTGGTCCAGGGGGTGGACAGACTCAGGCTCAGTGATGGCAGTGGCTAACAGCAGTCCTGGTGGTGGTGGTCCAGGGGGCAGAAAGACTCATGGTGGCAGTAGTCAACATCAGTACCAGTGGTGGTGGTCCGAGGGGCAGACAGATTCAGGCTCAGTGGTGGCAGTGGCTAACATCAGTCCCGGTGGTGGTGGTCCAGGGGGCAGACAGACTCAGGCTCAGCGGTGGCAGTGGCTAACATCAGTCCTGGTGGTGGTGGTGGTTGTCTGGAGGGGGCACACGCCTTTTAACAACTTCAGTTAAAACCTGCCAACATTAACCACATCATCATCCTCATAAAGAAAGCTGCCCTCACAGTCATCAATGTCTGAAGTCTGACCCCTGGGAAATTCTTTCTCCACTGTGTCATCATCTATGTCAGTGGTGTGCCATTTCAGACAGCCACTGCCACTGCCACCAGGATATTTCATTTCAGCATCAGCAAGACCACCATGACTAGGTTGGGGTATGAATACCGAGATTGAAGTCTATGCTGGTATGTGACTCTCATTCATTTTAATGAATGTTAGCAAACTAACATTTGCAGGAGACAGGTTTGTCCGATGATCCCTGACTATTGCACCTGCTGAGCTGAATACCCTCTCAAGACTTACACTGGAGGGTGGGCATGTGAGGTACTTCACTGCCACAACAGTCAGCTCTGGCCATTCACTGACCTTTCCACTCCAGTACAAAAGAGGACCTTCAGTTATTGTCAGATGCCTGTTTTCAGACAAATATGACTCAACCATTCTATGTGCCACACTAAGTCTGGTTGTTGATGCATCATCCTGTTCTCCCAAATCATTTATTTCACAAATACCCACTTGGGACAAAGCCTCCCAAAGTGGGTTGACACCAACCACTTTGAATGACAGACCACCTGGAACTGCAGTCCCCTTCCCTTTGCAGGATATGCTTGATGGTCCTCCAGGTACACCTTCAGCTGGATTATGCTGCTGAGGTGTGCTGACCTTGGCACGTGACTTCTGTGCCCCATGAACCAAGCACACCAGTTGACCACTGATATTTTTTACCTGTTTGGGCCCTTCCTCCAGTACTGATACAATTCCACATTTGTATCGTGGGTCCAGCATTGTTGCTATGGCAAAGTTGTCAATACACTGAATGCTTACAACGTGATGATTCTGGTCGAATACTGTCAGCATGTGTTGCAGCAACATACTGCTACCACTGTCTCCGGCAACATCAAGGCTATGCTGTACATTCATCAATGTCTGCCTCAGCAACCGTAGCAGTGGAATTGATTGGCTAACGGAAGCAGACTCGCCACTCACTGCTTGTGTGACATGTTTAAAAGGCCACAAAATTATTGTTATTAGAGTCCATGAGGCGCCACTGTTCAGTCATCATAAAACAGAGGCCCCAAAACTGTCACAGCTAGTGTGCATAACAAGATATTCTGAGTTGGCTTTGTATTGTTCATACAACCTGTCTGTCATGTATAAAGTGGAATTCCATCAGGTGACAACTTCCAGCTTCAAGTGATGCTGAGGCAGGCTGTTTTGCAGTTGGTCACGAGCCTTTCCAGATCTTGAAAAGTGAGAGCAGATACGTCGTGCAATGGTCAGCATTTCCTTTATATCAGGGTGCTGCAGAAACTCACGAACCACAAGATTTAAACAGTGGGCCATGCATGGAACATGAAAAAAACCACCATTCGTGATACATTTCACCACATTTGACCCGTTGTCACTTGCTATGAACCCAGCTCTCAGGGACAGAGGATTTAGCCATCTGTCAGTTTCAGCCAGTACCGCATCCAACATGTTCTCACCAGTGTGTGAACAGGTCATATTGCACATAGCAATCATTGCATGCTGTCGAGTTCCTGGAAGATTGCTACCACTACAATCCACCTTACTGCACTGATTATTCAAACTACCAACATCACAAACAACCCCCGGCACCTGTGCACAGTGTGCAGCTATACACAAATATGAACTCCCCGCTGTTTTGCCACCTGTCCACATACCCATACTTCAATGGATGAATGGAGAGGAGGAATGTTGAAGGGCATGTCTTACTGAGTCGGACACAGTGCGGAACAACTTGGGGACAGCACGGGTAGAAAAGTATGTCCAGGATGGGACTTTCCATTTTGGACAGGCATGTGCAGCAAACTGCCAGAACCCAGAATTCTCCACAAAGGAGAAGGGAAAAAGATCAATTGCCAGCATTTCCACTATAGCAGCATTAAGTTCATGTGACACTATATGATTCGGGGGGTACTTCAGCTTATGTGCAAAAACACTCTGTAACGTGGGCTGACTTAAACATTTTACACAGGGTGTGTTGATCACAAATGGTTGTGCTCTGTGATGAATGGCATTGACAGGGGGTTGAGTGTGGACATTTGATGAAGACAGTTGCACAGATGATGATGACAAACCCAGAAATGCTGCTATTTTGCCAGATTTGCCAACCGGAGTTGATGTACCACTTGCACCAGACCTACTGCATTCACCACCACCACCATCACCACAAAAACTGCTACTCTCACCAGCACTGGACAACATTTCAAAGTCATTATGGTCCTCCACCTCATCATGCCTGTAGTAATCCTCTGCTCATATTACCTCACTTCTGCAAACATTTAATTTACTACTGGACTTAACAGTCATGGAAGGGGATAACATGCTGGCTATGGTTGCTGGTGACCAGGGTGAATGCCTCACTGTGGTATTAGCTGCCAGCTTGTGCTGGGTTCACAGTGCCAAGTGCCTATTCTTAAGATGCGTATGCTGTCCTCCTGTGCCCAGATCGCTCCCCTTTTTACCTCGACTCACACGCATATGGCAAACCTGGCAGATTGCAACTGACTCATCATTTGCATCTTGAACAAAAAAATCTCAAACAAGGGATTGTGATGCTCTGCTTTTAATGTGTCCATGATGTGGCTTATTTAAGTCCATTATTTTAAGCACTGAAGTGGGGTGGTGGCACGTGATATTTTGAGGACTGCACACCTGGACTGCAACTGACCCCCACAACTACCTATCATATTGATTACTGGGTCATCATCATCAACTAAAACTGGTAGATCACACATTTTTACAGGGGGTGGATTCCTGCACACAGACTCAGACACAGCCACTTTGAATTTCTTTTTCTCCGGTTCCCAACTGGGGTCAATTACATCATCATCATATTTATCAACGTCACACACATCGACATTTTCTGCTTCGATGCTAGCATGTGGACTGCATGTTGCAACAACAGCAACATCATCGTCATCATCACATTCATCATCAGCATCTACACCACCATCACCTGATATTTTTTCACCACACTGTGAATCACTGCATGGAAAATGCGTGACGTTAAGTGCCACAGTGGATGGAATATCACATTGTATGCTATCGTTGACATGATTATCAGAATTCAGGTTCAGTTACTGGGATGATACTGGGAAGTATGACATCATCTACACTGCTGCTCACTTGCACTGCTTCACATTCAATATTTTTGGATGCGGTACACTGGTCGGAATTAGAACTTCATGCAACACTACTAATACTACCTCCACCACCACTAACACCAGTAACTCTAGCACCACCAGCTGGGAAAACATAATCTCCTCCAACTATGAGTGAAGCTACTGATTGGGCTGTAAAAAACATTGCAGGAGAAATACCTTTCTTCACATCAGCAATGCACTTCTGCATCTGCGTACTAGTACCACGCCCACAGATCATCTTACTGCCAACAGTGCCATGGCAAGAAACAGCTTTGCTTGCACGTCTCTTTGCAGGCATTTTGGGTGATCAACCACAATATTGTAACCAAATTCAGATTTTGATACATTCACTCTGATTGGAGGGATGCTGGATGTGAAGCCAAATAAACAACTGTGGCTTCAACAACAGACAAGAGCCTACTCTGAAACTGTCACACAATTAAAACAACTTCAGTAACTAGTGGTGCTGATGAGGTCACAAAAACAATCCATTCTGGTAAAAAATACCTTTTGAACATGGGGGTTGGGGGCACTGAATGCAGACAGTGCAGATTTTTACAGCACTACAAGCAGCAAAATTAAGAACAGATACCACGAAAACAGCACAAAATCAGGCAGCTGCAGTGGATAGCAGGTTCACACTGCTGCTCCTGCAATTACACTAGTCTGTAGCATAATAAAAGGTGTATTATTTGATGCATGCAACACTGCACACACACTTACACACAGATCAGTTTGCATACAATGCTGAACAAGGAATGAGTAACAAATGCAAAAGTTCAGTACTATGCCACGTTACGTATTGTAAATTTGTAATGTAAACAACCTGAACTTATGAACCGCTGCACCACATCCACAACAAACAGCAAGAAAATGTCAACTATTACTGAAAATATTATTGTATGTACATTAACATAGTCAGTTACCTAACAAAAATATAACCAAAAAACAAATAAATCACTATTTCTCCAACTTAAATCTACCTACACCACAGATATGCCCTTCCCCCAAAGCACACTTTCACTGTCTTTCACCACACGCACTCAGTGTTGTAAATTAACATTCAAAATCCACACAAAAACAAAAAAGCTCGATGATATAAGCACATGAGGGTTTCCTACAATCGATGAACTAAAGTTGGAGCCCCCCCCCAAAAAACACAGAAATGCTTTTTGAACTGCTTTTACAAGATTTCTATCACAGATAGCTATCAGAGCACACTGTCTCCTACTCCTTCCTGCTCATACTACCCTGAACCGAGGCTGTGCAAGTCAATATAGAGCCCATGTGACCTGAAATCCCATGAATCACTGCAAAATTCACCTTCGGAGCTCAAAAACAAGGCGAAGTGAGGTGAAGTGCACTGCCTGCAATGCACTTCACCTTAAATTTGGTGGAGTGATCTGAGGAGGGGGGAGTAATGCGGAATCATCGGTTCCAATGGACTTCACGTTCCTCATTATAATGCGAAGTACTCTGCTTCGCGTTGCGGAGCACTCCTCGAATCCGCCTTTGCTCTGCGAATCGCTTCGCAGAGTGTATTGAGCCCACTTCGCCCACCACTAGGTATGACCCACGATGATAGTTTATTCACTTGGTAAAGATGATTGTGGTAGTATGTCTCCGACGCACTTCAGGGCCCACCCAGACAGGGAGACAGATTGAGATGTGGGCCTCCTATTCAGGAAGTGACATGGATACAGTCTTATTGGCATGCTATACAGTCTGGATTTAGTCTGTTACTGGGAGCAGATAAAACCTAGCCACTACATATTGCTTACAGTTTATTTTATCCCAAAGCCAGGTATATGCTAACAGATTGCTCTACAGGTAAGACTATGAGCTTGAAAGCTTTGGAAGAAGTCTAACTAATGATTCTGGGACAAGGCAGATCCCAAGGTGGGTCAGATTTAAGCAATAAGTCATGACAGGGTGTGGTATATCATAAGATATCTTCACACCTTGGGTGGTTGGACAAGGGGCCACAGGCCGAGTGTGTCCAATCATCCAAGAAGTGACGATATCTCATGATATACCACACCCTGGAGTTCCTTATTGCTATTATGAACTGAAGTTTTAGTAATTTTTTTTTTTAGTTGTTTTTAAATACTTTTTTTATTATATTTGTGATGTGAAAGTATATATTTCAATTAAAAAGTCCAGTTTTTGCTTTCACCAGAAGGTGATATTGCTGCTATATGCTGACTGATCTCTGTCAGTCTCCAAAGTTGTTACTCTGCCACAGTATCTGCTCTCTCTTTGTCTCATCTGCAGCCCCCTCCCACAAGTAGATGATCGCAATACTGAAAACAGAAGAAAAATTAAGCCGACGATCGACAACACAGGATTTGAAATAGTGGGACTGAAGACTGACAGGATGAGTTCAGTAAGTACATTGTGAGCTGCCATTTTGAAATGTGCATGTGCTTTAGCCTGCGAGAAACAAATGTGGCACAGCAGAAAGATGTTGGCAAGATACTGTGAGAAGCACAGAACTAGAGTTCTGTGCTGCTCTATATGAAAGACTTTAAAAACAATGAACATTTTGTCAGGTTTGAGCAGTGACTCAGCTGATACTACACAAATCGCAAGTTCACTGCTGGTGTGTGGTGTGAAAATCTTTGGGCGGGCAGCAGGTTGCTTTAATATGTGTGTGTGTGCCACAGTTGGCGACTGTTTCACTCTTGTTCATTTGAATTTTTAAATTATTTACTTTTGAACAGGCATTTCAGCTGTGGTTTAGTCTGCTCCATGGTGTGCCTTCTGGTGGTTTGTTTCGAGAAAGACTGAGCGATGTGGAGAATGTTGCAGTAGTAGGATTATTTTCCTGAGTGAGGAGGCTGGTGGCTGGAGGTTTTCTGAAGCCGTGATGATGTAGCCCGATATCATCACGGCTTGAAAAATCTCTCAGTCAGTCAGCTTCCTGTATTTATGATCCCCAGTTCATAGTTCACATTGGAAGTCACATGTGCATCAGCAGTCAGTCAGATAGACATAACCTAGTCTGAAAGGATTTGAAGTGCCTCATAGATATACACCCACAATTTATTTTAACAGGTGAGTACACTACCATTTCCTTATAGATACTGTACATTCTTGTAATGCTGATGTACGACCTCTGATCTGTGGCCATTAGATTCAAGGTTTGTGTGTACTCCAAATGGCATGGTTAGCATACAAGTACAGTAGCTCAATTTGGCTTCTTTAGAGCAAATTTGTGGACAAAATTTTGGCTAAATAACTGATGCCCCTCTTTTCAATTGAATTGGGAAATCTTATAAAATGTATCTGCCATTGTCAGTAGATATTAAAGATAGAATGCTTTAGTTTACATTTAATTATGTGTATTTAGATATATAATGTATTTACAATTATTGCAGATTTTAAATGGAACTGAATTAGTGTCTTTTTCTTTATGCTTGTACTTACGTATTGGAACACTGAGAAATCAGGGCAATTTTGAAAATAGGACTAGGTTACAATAGTCTGATCCTGACTTAAAATAAAGTTTTCCCTACTTACTATATTTAGTATATTTTATTTAATTGTATTTGTGACAGCCTATACCCCAGGGGATTTAAAGCAGCAGTGCAATGAAAATAGTTTTCCAAAAAAGAGAGTTTCAGTTTGATTTCACTTGGATTCTAGAAACAGCAGGAGACACATAGGGCCCCATATTCAGAGCTGGCCAGATGTGTAGCACAAATGGATGCACCATACAAAAAATGGTCTGGCCAGCTCTGATGGGATATTCAAGCAGAATGCATGATTAGAACAGATCATGCATTTTGTTTTAATATCAGACCCTGAATGCATGGCACATTGCGGGTGGCTGCCATGTTTGTGGCAGCACATCCAGAGTTTGGGGGAGAAGATCACCACTGGGAGAATGCATGGTGCATACCTGGATGCACAGTTTCCCCCAAGGGCAATATTCATTCAAAATATGCTAATGAACTCATTGGGCATGCATAGCACAAAGGGGCCTCATGCATGACCATCATGGGTTCATTAGCATGGCTGCACCCAGCGGAATGTGCAGGGCCAACCTCCTCCAATCTCCTATCCCTGTGAAAAAAGATATGCAGCACACTCCTCACCTTTTCTATAGTGTAGTGGCCTCCCCCCTTCCAGCCTTAATCCCTGATGTAATAAAAGAAAACAGGTCCCCTGTATTTTCCATAGTGTAGTGGACCCCCCCCAGCCCCGATCCCCTAGTGGTGTTACAATCCTAATTTTCTCATCTCAGAAGTGTAGGGTCTCCCCTGCCCATTCCCAGTGTACCATAAATATATATATACTTCCTCATTTCCATAGTGTAGGGTCCCCCCTGCCTGATCCCAGTGTACCATAAACATAAATATACTTCCTCCTTTCCATAGTGTAGGGTCCCCCACCCCATCCCCAATCCGCGATCATATTAAAATAACTGTAAATCCCTGTTTCCATAGTGTAGAGGACCCCCACCCCATCCTCAGTCCCTGATCATGTTAAAATAACTGTAAATCCCCGTTTCCATAGCACCACCCAGCCTAGCACAAAGTTACATCATGGTTTTGCTGTCTTATCTTTGTGCAGGTGCATCCAGTCATGTCTTCAACCAGGGGAGGGTTGAGTATTGCAATGTGGGGAATTTGCATGAGGCACCCCTCATTAGTGTGTACACATTGCAGTATTCTGCACCTGGTGCAGTTGGTTTGCTAGGCACATTGAAGGCTTCTGAAAATTGCCATGCCCCCTGGTGGGCACCGCAAGTCCGGAGATGCACGGGTGCACCTAGGAATATGCCCTGCATCTCCTTTGAATATGTGGGCTCTAGACCATAATGTTCACACTGTACAATATCTTCAAGCAGGTTGTTCCAAATTCCCACAGTTCTCTGGGCATAATATTTTTTTTCCTTTGTCTGATATGCTTGACTTAATCTGTTTGCCATGACCTCTCGTCATATTATTCTGTTTAAATTGCATATTCATGCTGTCTAAAAGGTAATTGTCATTACTGACCCTATACATGAAAAGTAAATCTTCCCTAATTCTTCTTCTGTGCAAGGGATGTAGGTTATTGAATTTAACCATTCTTCATAGGTTTTACCCTGCATTCCCCTCATTGATGTAATCATTCATAAAGGAAGTTTTTTTCTAATTTATTTTGTTCACACTTGACTCATTCATCCCCGAAACAGTGAATAGTGATCAACAAGTCTCATAGCTTCTAATTAATTGAATTATTATATCACTTCAACTGTAAATGAAATGACTATTTTTAGAGTTAACTAAACAATTTTCTTTGTTACATATTTTGAGACAGTGTTGCTTAGGCTTTAAATCACCAGTTAAAATGATGCTCATTTCCTTTTTGGTTTGGACTTCAAGTAGTTTGTAACCCTGTAAAGAGTACTCATGCTCTACCTGTGCTTTGTTTGTCTGAAATTAATAACCCTACATTTTCCCATGTTACATTTCATACCCCTCTCATTTGCCCATGCTGCCAGTTTATTTAGGTCTGACTGTACACTCTTACACTTTTCCATAGCATCGACTCCTCTGCGCAATTTTGTGTTATCAGCAAATATGCTATAATGATTCTGTATTATACTTTAATGATTGTCTATTGTGTTATTGGGATGTGGGGGAAACATGATGGATATGTAATTGACAGTGACAGCTCTGCCAAGAGGGACCAGCAATTTATCCAAAAGTCACAGCCTGAACCAATGATTTAGAGGATAGATGTTGAGAGCTGCTGTCGAGGGCTACTGAAAAAGATATTACCTGAGGGGATAACAATTTCTGGAGTGCCACAACATGATCAGTTTGCCCAAATCACGTTGCCAAAGGAGTCGCCACAGAAGAACCAGCTGCAAGGTTTATAATTACCAGGGCCCAGATCAGCTCTCAGGATGGGCTTTAAATCAAACAACTAGATGGATCTTACTGTTATAATGGCCATGCTAACACAAATATTGCATTATACTGCTGAACTTAAGGCCATGGCTCACCAAACGAATAAAGACTTAACTGCCCTGTTACCTAGGGTGGCAGCCACCATGAGGTCTGTAAAACAATAGAAGGACACTACTCAAAGGCACCAAATAAAACTGCGGGAGCACAACCAAATGTTACAGTTTCTTGTGGAAAAGGTAGATGACCTAGAAAACAGGGCTTGCAGGAAACATTTTCACATTGTATGCATCCCAAAGGGCACCGAAGGCTGGGAGATGCCTGCATTCCTCTGTAGCACCTTACCACTGATCCTGCAAACCTCATGCTGTCTGCTGCTGAAGATACAGAGGGCACACAGGTCCCTTGCTCCCAGACCAGGACCAGGGCAAAGACAAAGACCAATCCTCTGCAAGTTCTTAAGATTAAAGGAGGCCATACTATGCATTGCTAGGGAGTGGGGCAATCTAAGCTGGGAAGAGAGGCTGGTGCAATTATTTCAAGATTTTTCCCCGGACTTGTCAAGGAGACAGAGGTCATACCCAGGGGATCAGGCAACATTTCTACCAGTAGGGCATCCCTACTTCCTTCCAGCTCCCTGTGATGCTTATAATACAGGTGGACCAGATTTATATCACATTTCAATCACCAGGTGAGGTTGAGCAATACCTGGCATCGACAGCTTTGTAAACACTGCTCCTACTCAGTCACCATTGAAACCAAGTAGAAAGGAGCCCTTACCAATGGACTATGATAAAACTGACACAAGGTCTCTGCTGATTGTGGGCACTCAGAAGAGGGAACAATGGCATCAGGTGCTGACACCCAAAAAGTCCTGCTCCGGAGAAAGCCATCTATTGTGTTACCTATACCACACCCCTATAGTTAGGATTGAGTAGCCTGTATAATGTTAAACCTCAAACTTTGAACATTAATATCTTTGGCTCCCTTTGACAAAATGAGCTGACATTTTTAATGTGTTGTATGTGTATGTGTTGGCTAGGATGCAAGGAGGGAATGGATAGTTATACACAGCCTTGGTTTTCTCCAAATCATTGAAATAAGCTTACTGCATACTTTCTGAATATTAGAAACACCCTCAAAAAGTGCAGCCACTCAAGATACAATAATCTCCTCTACTTCCACTGCATCATGAGTAGCTAGATAGTGTTTCGGGTGCTCTTGAGTCTGAAATGATGCAGTGGTAGTTAATCAAGAAATGTAAACAAATGTTTTTGTGTGGTAACACCAGCATGGTGGACATTTAGTTTTTTCACTTTTTAAAAGCAAAAAGGAGTCTGAATCCAACAACTGACTATATCAGCAGTTTCTATAGAATGTGAATAATCACAAAATGTGTTTTTTAAACAATGGACACTTTCAGGTCGGGGAGGGGGTTGGCAGTGTCCCTTTGATTACTCAATGAACTGGGCTTATTCCAGTTCTCTTTCGGACTACACTTGTAGTGCCTGGTCCACCCCCTTTTTTTAAAAACTAGGAGTGCAGAGAATGAGAGTAACCCTCATAATTATGTTACTCCCCCATCAGTTACTTAAGCTTCGATTATTTTGTTTCTTGGTGCCTATATTGCTACCCAGAAAAACAATATCAATATCTTCACCTCACCCTACCCCAGAAACAGACACAAAACAGGTGAAGGGATGGGAACCCTGGGGGACACCAGATCCGAATAGCAATATAAGCAACTTTTACTCAATGACTGTATGACCATTTTCAATACTGCTGTGCTTTATAATCCTATGAACTGGGTGTATTCCAATTCTCTTTCAAACTGCACTTGCAATGCCCAGTTCATTCCCTTCTTTGCAAAACGTAAGGGTGGAGAGAATGAGGATACTCCTCATTTCTATATTGCCCCCCATAGGTGGCTTATACTTCGTATTTCATTTCCTGGTGCCTACACTACCACCCAAAATCCAATGCTCCCCTTAGAACTCCTACCTTCTGACCACCACCTGTGCCACACTTGAATTAGTATTGTACTAAGTGATTATATGTGCTTTCATATATTTTATGTAAAATATTTAATTGCAGATTGTAATTGATTGAAAAAAAAAAAAAAAAGAGATCCTGACTCAATTTACCCATTCCTAGGTACTTTCTTTCCTTCGCCCCTTTATTCTCCTGATTTTCCTCTGTTTCTTTCAGCCAGCTTTTGGATGGGCATCTAGGAATGGGCAAACTGAGTCAGAGTCTTGTTTGCTTTTAGTTTGTTTTCAATCAGTTACAATCTGCAATGACATTGTTTGCATAAAAGATATGAAAGCGTATGATAGTCTCTTAGTACAATACTAATTCAGGCACAGGATGGTTTGTGGTAGTGGGAGTGGGGGGCATTGGTTTTCGGGTGATAGTGTAGGAACCAGGAAATGAAATATGAAGTTTAAGCCACTTTTATGGAACAATATAAATATTAGGATCATCCTCATTCCCTCCACTATTAAGATTTGCAAAGAAGGAGGCAAACCGGCAAATAAAGTGCAAATTGAAAGAGAATGGGAATGCGTCCAGTTTACAGCATCATAAAGCTCAGCAGTATTAAAAATAGTCATAGTTGACTAAAAGGTGCTTGTATTGCCATTCCAAGGGCTGGTGCCCCCACCCCCAACCCCAGTTCTCTCATCTTCATTTGTCTCATGATATTGGATTTTGGGTAGCAATATAAGCATCAGGAACTTAAATATGAAGCGTAAGTAACCTGTGGGAGAGTAGCATAAACATGAGGAGCACCATCATTCCCTCCACTCCTAGGTTTCAAAGGAAGTGGGTGAAGCAGACACAGCAAGTGCAGTCTGAAACAGACAGGGAATAAGCCCTTTGCATTATTAAGCACAACAGTACAGAAAATGGTCATAGTTGACTAAAGAGAAAATAATGAAGTTGTTATTATAAATTAAGTAAAAGTGGAGAGATTGATAGAGTGGCGAATGTTAAGGGAATCAGCTGAATATGAAATAAGTACCATACTGATAATTAAAAATCTATGTGAATTGTTCCGTATGATCATGTACTTGCTTCAGTAAACATATTTGGAGTAATTATATCTAAGGTGCAGTTTAGGATAACCATGCACCTTAATGGATATGATGACTAGAATTATTTTTGTATCTCCTGATGGGGGGAGGTGGAGCCAATAGACACCAGGGAAATAAAACAACATTATGTGGAGATTAATTGGAGGGAGGGGGTGCCATTAGACACCAGGGAAACATAAGGATCCCTTCCAACTGAAAAGAGTGGAAAAAAAACTAAGTCCAAAATTCTTTGCATATGAAACAATCATAGATACATAGATACATACATAGACAGTGTCGGCAGATAAGGGCCTACAGCCCACCCAGTCTGCCCATTTGAGATCGTAAGTTCACTTTATGTTTTCCTAGAAGTCTGTTGCACCTTAATCCTGACCTCCAGAATTCCTTTATGTCTATCCCACACATTCTTAAATCCCGTGATTGTTTCAGCCCCCACCGCTTACTCTGGCAGGGTGTTCCACTTGTCCACCACCGGTTCTGTGAAGAAATTCTTCCTCATGTTTCCTCTGAATCGTCCTCCTTCCAACTTCATCCCATGCCCTCTAGTCCCGGAACATCTTTTTCACTTAAAAATAGTGTATTCCTGAACCCTGTTCCTCCCTGTAAGATACTTGTATGTCTCTATCATATACCCTCTCTCCCTCCTGTCCTCCCGGGAATACATATTCAGTTCCTTCAACCTGTCCTCATAGGACTTGTGATGCAATCCATGTACCATCTTTGTTGTCCTCCTCTGAACCTTCTCTACCCTGTCTATGTCCTTAAGTAATAAATATCTCCAGAACTGTACACTGTACTCCAGTTGGGACCTCACTAGTGTCTTGTATAGTGGAATTATGACCTCCCTTTTCCTGCTGGTGATGCTCCTGCCTATGCATCCCAGCATCCTATTTGCTTTACCTGCTGCCTTGTCACACTGTTCCCTACCTTGAGGTCATCAGAGATGATAACCCCAAGATCCCTTTCCTGCTTGGTGCATTCTATATCCTCACCCCACAACTGATATATTGTACCAGGATTTTTGTACCCCATATGCATTATCTTGCACTTCTTTGCATTGAATTTTAACTGCCAAACCCCTGACCATTCTTCAAGATTCTGCAGGTCCCTTCTCACTCTGTCTACACCCTCTGGTGTGTCTACTCTGTTACAGAGCTTTATGTCATCCGTGAACAGGGAAATTCTGCCTTCTAGGTCCTGAGCAATGTCACTGATGAAGATGTTGAATAGGACCGTCCCAGCATTGATCCCTGTGGTACCCCATTGGTCACTCTTCCCTCTGTGGAGTGACAGCCATTTACCACCACCCTCTGTGCCCTGCCACCCAGCCAGTTACCTACCCACCACACTACTGTCCTGCCCACACCCATATTCCCCAGTTTGTGTGATGGTCTTCTATGTGGCACCATGTCAAAGGCTTGCTGAAGTCCAGATAGGCCATGTCCACTGCCCTCCCCTGATCCACCTCACTAGTCACCCCGTTGAAAAATTCAATGAGGTTGGTCTTACATGACACCTCCCCCTAGTGAAACCATGCTGCCTTGGGTCCTGTAGTCCACTGACAACCAGATGTTCCGCCAATCTCTCCTTCAGTAGTGCTTCCATGCTCCATGATCTTCCCCACTACCGAGGTGAGGCTGACCAGTCCGTAGTTCCCCGCTTCCTCTTTGTTCCCACTTTTGTGTAAAGGGACTACATCTGCTGTCCTCCAGTCTTTGGGTACCTCCCTTGTTTCCAGTGATTGGCTAAACAGGATTGCCAGAGGTTCAGCCACCACCTCTCTTAGTTCTTTAAGGACTCTGGGGTGCACCCATCTGGCCCCATTGCTTTATCAACTCATATTACTTCCAGTTCCTTCAGGACCCTTTCTCATGTAAAGGGACTTGTGTCCATTTCTGCACCATTCCCAACCCTTGTACTCCCTTCAGATCCATTACCCTCATCTTCCTCAGTAAAGACTGAGCTAGTGTTTTTCTTGCATTAACCAGAGCAATTCCCCAAAGTGGATGGTCAATATATCTCCGCTCTCTGGGGGGTCTGTTCCCATTAGTAATTCCATAGGGATTGCATGACAGTGATCTTGCGAGGTGTTTTTCCATCATCCTGTGGATCTCTACCCAGCGATTTTGGTACAAGTTAAGGCTAGACACAAGAAGTCTGCCTGGTCAGTTTGGCACTTAGAGCATCTGTGGAGATTCTCAGGGTTCATAGCATGTAGTCTGGAGGGGGTAATGTAGACTCTATATAAAAAGTTGTACCGTACCTGTCTGAGTCTGTTATTCCTAGAGCAAGAGTTAAGCTGTTTTATCACCATTTGATATACTTTATGGTCTAGTTTTTTTTTAAGGTCAATTTCCCAATTTTGTTTAATGTGCTGTGCTTGGTTTCCTGCAATTCCCAGCAATGTGTAGTAATAAATGGATAGTGCTTTCATCCCTGGTGGTGGGTTATAGAGACCCTCCTCAAGTGGGGTAGGAGCAGCCCACACCTGTGTCAGCTGACATATTTTCACCCAGCCAACACCGGATCAGTTGTTATGTGAAATAATCCCCAGGATTTTCGCAGCCACAAACGCTAGCTGAGCCGCAAAGTAGTAAAGCTGGAAGTTAGGCAATCCATCCCACCCTTGCTGGTTGGTATTTGCAGTACAGTTCTTCTAATCTGGGCCCCTCTCCATCTCCAAATAAAGCTACAGATCAGAGCGTTCACTTGTTTAAAGTGCACCAAGGGAACCCAGATAAGTAAAGACAGATAGAGATATAGGTATCTAGGTAGAATCATCATCGTTATAGTGTTAACTCTCATAATGAGGGTCAGAGGCAAGCCCTGCCATCTCTCACAGTCCTAAACCAATTTCTTAACTAGCGGGACATAGTTCTGGGTGAATAGTGTACCCAGTTTAGCAGACATATAGATGCCCAGGTACTTTATTTTATCCACAGTCACCAGTCCCCCCCAGCACATGCATTAGTTGATGTCTATTAAGTTTCCCTACTGGGAGAAGTTCACTCTTTGTCCAATTGACTTTATATCCTGATAGTGCTCCGTATTCCTGCAACAGGCAGTGCACTTGGGGCAAGTCTTGGGCTGGGTTTTGCAGATATAGTAGGACATCATCTGCATACAGGGCCACCTTGTGTTCTCTCCCCCCTCCCAGGAACCCCTGGATACCCACATGGTTTCTGATGGCTGTGGCCAATGGTTCCAAGGTCAGTACATGCAGGAGTGGGGAGAGGGGGCAGCCTTGCCTAGTGCCCCTCCCCAGTATGAACAGAGCCGACAAAGAGCCATTCACCATAATTTGTGCCATTGGGGAGGCGTACAGGGTCCTGTTCAGGTAAGGATCTTAGACCCCAACCCCTGTCTTTTTAAGGCTTCGAACAAGTAACCCCATACAACTCTGTCAAATGCCTTCTCTGCATCCAATGCTAGGATGGTCGCCCCGTGCTTATTAACTGATTTACCCCATGTATATAGGACATTGAGGGTCTTTCTTATGTTGTGCTTCCCCTGCCTACCACACACAAAACCAGACTGGTCAGAATGTATAAGCCCATGGAGTATAGGCTCCAGCCTGGTGGCCAGCACCCTGGCCAGTATTTTATAATCCGCTGTAAGTAATGAAATGGGGTGGTACAAGGTGCAAAGTGCAGGGTCTTTCTCTGACTTGGGGACAACGGTAATAGTGGCAGATCTCATAGAGGGTGGCAGACCTCCCTTGCTCAGCCCTTCCTGTAGTACCTCAAGTAATGGGTCCATCAACAAGTCCTTAAATAGTTTACAAAAATCAATAGGTATCCCATCCAGTCCAGGGGCCTTACCTCCAGCAAGGCCACTAATGGCCCTAAGGATCTCAAACTTCCTCAGAGGTCTGTCCACCTCCTTCATTTGTTCAGGTGGGAGAGTCCTCACCAGGGCCATATCAAAGAAAGATTGTACTTGTTGTGGAGTAGGAGCAACCTCTGATGCATATAATTTCTGGTAGAATCTACTAAATTCCTCTCCTATTTCTCCCGTCGAGGTAGTAATTTCTCCATTTACCTTTTGTATCCATGTAATTGCCCTATCTACCTCTCTCTTCTTTAATTGGCAGGCTAGGAATTTCCCTTCCCTTTCCCATCAAAGTAAGCACTGGCTCCTGATAGTAAAATTGCTCTTTC
The DNA here is from genome assembly GCA_016271365.2 of Neoceratodus forsteri. NCBI lineage: Eukaryota > Metazoa > Chordata > Ceratodontiformes > Ceratodontidae > Neoceratodus > Neoceratodus forsteri. Next base: position 1,411,760,145 of record CM057452.1, read on the forward strand.
TAGCTGTGCAGTGTTGAGCAAATTGAACTTCCATTTTAATTTTTGCATTATTCTATATAATGACTGCGTAGGTGTTCTCATATGGGCCTCTTCAAATGCAGTGATCGTCTGCTAAATTTTCTCCATTTCTACCTGGGCAATTTTTTAGTTATGCACAGAATAAGATATAACCTGCCCCCTAATATATCCCTTCATGGCCTCCCACCTGGTCGAGTGTGAGGTCTCCCCCCTTTTGTTATGATGCCAGAATTCCTCCAGCGATTTAGTCATATATGTAATAAATTCCTTGTCCTTCAATAGCAAAGGGTCTAATCGCCACATGCTTTGTGGTGGTCCTACCTTTCCGCCTAATTCCAGTACAATATGGAGGTATGCATGGTCAGATATTATACTTCGGGAATATTGAGCTATACCCATGTTTGTCAATAAGGGGGCACTAATCAATACCTGGTCAAGCCTGGCATATGCTCCATGTGCATGCAAGTAAAAGCTATAGTCTCTATTTGTGGGATTGTAGTGCTGCCATGCATCAACTAAAGAGTAAGCCTGTTCAATTTCCCCCAAGGCCATTGCATTTTTAGAAACAGGCATTGGGTCAGGGTTGGACCTGTTCAATGTGACATCAGTTACACAATTGTAATCCACCAGCACCCATGGGCCTGGCAAACTGGACATGTCTAGGGCTAGCCTTTGGAAAAATCCCAGGTCCTCCACATTTGGAGCATAGATCGAGCCCACCGAGATTGGGTTTCCTCCCTCAATCATCAGGTGGGCCAAGACATAACTGCCTCCTCCATTCCTAATTTCCTTGTGGATCTCTACCCTCAAGTTCTTAGGTAGCCAAATGGAGGTGCCCCTAGCCATAAAGAAGAAGCAAGTGGACAGCCATCGCCTCCCCTTATATTGTTCTGTTTTTAAGGCTTCTTGCATCGACATGTGGGTCTCTTGTAGAAGAATGATTTGAGCTTGAGCCCGTTTCATTTCATTCATTACCTTTTTTCTCTTCAGTACTGACTTTAAACCATTGACATTCCATGTCACTACTTTAGTGGGGCTACCCATTATCACCTTTATAAATTGACATTGTTATTTTATTAGCACACCATGTTATAATGAAACCCTTGTTGTAACTTACCCTCCATATTTGTTGTTCCTTTCCATCAATTTTTGTTTACTCCCAACCAAAGTGGAGCACCCAGCCCTCCTCCCTAGTATTAATACTACCCCCCATAACCTAACTGAATTTGCCAATGGGGCAACCAGAGAGAACTTTATCACTCCCCTCCGCAACATCCCCCCTTGACCGGGCGAGTCTCTGCCCTGTCAAATTTCCCTTTCTTGTGGATGGATAGTAATTGAGTTACCTGAGCTTCAGGTCTGTAATTAAACCTACCAGACCCAGCAAGCTCAGCTCATTTAGCTGGTAGATTATACTTTCCACTTCAGCAGGTAAAGATGATAAAAATTAAACCCAAATACCCTTACCTGCTATTCACCTTCTTGGGTGGCATCAGGCAGGAGGCATGGTTCCGGGTATCAAGCCACTGAGGGTGGAATTCATGGCAAGCTCCACCCTGTAAAAATAAACACAACACCAAGTATCTATTTTATAGCCAATGAGCCCTCGTGTACCCACCCCCCTCACTTCCCGTGGTTCCCCCAATCAAGTATTTTGTTATTTAGTGCTGACCAAAGATACCCAGCACTGTCATGCAGAAAATAACACTCATAACTGAACTGCAGCAATCTCATGCACTAGGTCATGCAATTACCTTTCCCACTCAAGGGCATATTAGGCACTCAGTGCCCCCCCAACAGAGCACTTAAATGTGACTACTTTAACATCCTCCCCCACACCTGCAGCGATTCTTTATGTATGTTCATTCCCCTTTCCTCCCATATCATCCCCCTGTTCAGAGCCACTGCTTGCAGCCTTTTTAGAAATCAAAATTGAAATATCACATGCAGTCCAGTCAGCCCATGCAGCCTCCTCCCCCCTGGTCCATGCAACCTTTAGCATGCTTCCCAAAAGTATAAGTGTGCACTTCCCTGAGGGGGCATAGACATTGCCCGAGTACAGTAGGCCACCCGCTGGTACCCACATCCCCAGATGTGGTCAGGCAAGAATGCCGGTAGGCACAGAACATTCCCTCTCTGCTGTCTTTGGCAAGTGCAGGTCCATAGTTTCTTTGCAAGATCTTCTCCTGGGACCTTCCAGCACATTCAACCATGGTTGCAAGTTGAGGTTCAACTCCTCATGGTTACAGCTAGGGGTTCCTAAAATCAGTTCACCTTAAGAAACCCAAATAAGACCCACGAGAGAGAGAGATAACAGCTTGAGGAGTAAAAAGCCACTTCTCTGAGGAGTACAAGAACATTTGCCAAAGCTCGTACGAAAGACTCCACCTGCTGACACCCACATCCCCTGATGTGGTCAGGTGTAATCGCTTCTGTACCTGAAGACATATCCCTTTCTCAAACTCCTCAGCAAGAGCAATTTCTGGTACATGCAACTAACCTACCCACTTGGTTGCAGCATAGACTATTAATCCTGTAAGGTGCTGACTCTGGTAGCTGTTAAACTCCTCAAAGAACACAGGTTCTGTCCCAGCTTTTCCACTGAGGCCCTCCGGCTCACTCGACAAATAAGACCATCACGGCTCCCTTCATACAGCGTGACACATAACAAAATTAAACTCCTAGTGGTTTGGGGCCTCTCACACTGTTGAGCCCACCATAATTCACAGCAAAATACAGAGGCAAGATCAATGGGAAGAAACCACTACCAAGCAAAGGGGAGTAAGGTTAGGAGGGAGAGTTAACAGCCAAACCCGGTGCACGAGATATTATATCCAACATTAGAAAATCAGCAGTTAGATCTCTCACCTTCTTTCCTTGTGGTTTCTACTACCCACTTTTCAGGTTCCAAGCAGTTGTGGAAGATTTTAGGTGCACCTCCCGGCTGATCAACCCTCAGCTTGGCAGGGTAAAGAAAGGAGAAAGGCTAGCCAAGAGCATGCAGTTTGGCCTTTACCCCAATGAATTTCTGGTGCTTATTTTGCATTTTGCGGCTGTAATCCTGATAGCTCCCCACCCTGGAGGTACCACATCTGATAGAACCCTGTTTTTTGGCTGCTGCTAAAACTGCCTCCTTATCAGTGAATAGCAGGTATTTAACTACACAGTGTCTTGGTCGCTCATTTGGTTTAGGCAGCGGACCAACTCTATGTGTCCATTCTATCTCATAATTTGTGGCCTCCGGGGGGAGCTTGAGGTTTTCCATCAACCACTGCTGTAATCTCATTACGGGGAATTTCCCCTCCGTGCCTTCGGGCAACCCCACTATTCTGATGTTGGATCAACGGGAGTGGTTTTCTTGTTCGTCTACCCTTTCCCTTAGCGTCGTGATGCTGTCAGCATAGTTGGTGCACTCCCACAACATGGTGGGAAGTGAGTCTTCCAGGTCACTTACTCTCTGTTGGAGCTCACTTATATGGGTAGCATATGTAGTGGCAGTTTCTGTTAGCCCCATCACAACCGACTGCAGGTGCCCCATTTGAGCTGTCATCTCTGCAAACCCCGCTCACATTTCTTGAAGCATGCTATCAAGGGTGGTGGGAATCCCCGCAAGAGAGTGCTCCAGGGCAGGCATTCTCAACTCTTTTGGCATGCCATTTTCGGCCTGCTTACGCATGGAGGAATCCGGGCCCACCTGCAGTTTTTTTTGAGGATATGCCACACTGAATTGCAGTTTCAATTACTTATTTTTAGATTTCCTTGATGCCATGTACTACTGCTATTGCTCCCTTGTAGATAGCTGTTATATTTAATGCTGAATGATCCAGAAAAGGACTCTTCTTAAGTTGATGGTCAGAGAGCCATGCTAAATCATTACCATGATTATGCAAGTGCTAGTAAAGCCCCCTATGTTTCTATATTAATAGTGGTGTCCAGTTCAGGAGACTGTACCTCAAGAGTGATGTGGAGAGAGTAGAAAGGGTCCAGAGGAGGGCAACAAAAATGGTGTGAGGACTCAGCCATTTGACATATGAGGAGAGGCTGAAAGACCTCAACATGTATAACCTAGATCAAAGGATGGAATGGGAGGGGGTGACAGATTGGGAAATAATGGAGTGCAGGGTACTGGAGGGTTTAAGGGCACTGGGGATGGACAAGGCACCAAGACCAGATGGCATCCACCCCAGGGAACTGAAGGAGCTGTCAGAGGCCCTGATGGGACCTTTGGCTGGCTGATTCAATGCAACACTACACTCAGAATGTGTACATCAGGACTGGAGGATGGCTCACATGTTGCACCTCCACAAGAGTGGTCCTACGGATGAACTGGGGAACTACACACGGGTGAGCCTCACATCCATCATGGGCAAACTGATGCAAACTATACTGAAGGAGAAGCTGGTGTCATTCCCAGAGGCAAAAGGGCTACAGGACAGCAGACAGCATGGCTTAATAAATGGTAGATAATGCCAAACTAACCTGGTGGAGAACTATGACTGGGTAACTAGGCAATTGAATGGGGGCCATGCAGTGGCTGTCCTGTACCTAAACATCAGAAGGCATTTGACTCAGTGCCACATGGGAGGCTGGGAGAAAATTAGAAGGCACAGGGGTGGGTGCAAGGCTGGTGAGATGAGTAGTGAACTGGCTTTAGGAAAGGCAACAGAGGGTGGTTGTAGGTGGGGAGTTCTCATCCCCAAGGGCAGTGATGAGTGGTGTTCTGCAATGGCTCTGCAATGAGGCCTGTGTTGCTTGGGATATTCATTGCAGATATATCATTGGGCATCAAGAGCAAGGTCAGCCTGGTTCCTGACAACACCAAGATGAGAGCAGTGGTGGATGACCAAGGGGGATGGCAGGTATTGCAGCATGATCTGGCAAGGCTGGAAACCTGATCAGACACCTGTCAACTGGGATCCAATGCTAAAAAGTGCAAGGTGATGCATTTTGGGGCAAAAAAATTCAAGGAAGAGTCACCAGATCAGGGGGAGTGCAGCTAGCCAAGACAGAGAAAAAGGATCTGGGGTTACTCATTACAGGATCAATGAACACCTCTGCACAATGTAGGAAGGCAGCTGCAAAGGCCAACAAAATGCTGGGTTGAATTGTTAGAGGTATATCCTTGGGGGAGGCGATTCTGCCACTGTATAGATCTAGATTTAGTAGTTGCCGTATTGGTCCTTGCAAGAATAGATCCAGAAGCAAATGATTTGATACCTTTTAATGGACCGATATAGATGAAGCAACAAGAAAAAAGTGCTCTAGCTTTCGGACCAACCAGTCCTTCTTCAGAAGCTAATGGCAGTTGGCTAATGGCTAATGGTAGTTGCCACTGTATAGATCACTACTTAGACTGCACCTGGAATACCGTGTGCAGTATTGGTATCAGTATATGAAGAGGGACAATAAATTACTGGAGGTGGTGCAGCGCAGGGTGAGAAAGATGATCCAGGGGCTGGGGACTTACCATAGGCAAGTAGGCTGAGAGAGTTGAACATGTACTCACTGGAGGAGAGAAAGGACAGGAGGGATATGATTGTAACCTTCAAGTACATGAAAGGAATAAACAAGATGGGTATGGAGTGGCTGTTCAAAATAAGGGAGGGGAGAGACTACTGGGGTCATGATATGAGTCTGGAGGGAGGGAGGAAGGTTCATGAGAGAGATGAGGAGACACTTTTCACAGCGTTGGTGGTAGCTGGGTGGAATGCATTAACAGCAGAAGTGGTATCCAGTAGAACAGTGGGCTGTTTCAAAAGGTCCTGGGACAGGGCAAGAAGGAGGGTCAAAGGAGGGGGAGATTGGGAGGGAAGGGAAGCTGAAGAATAAGGGTGCTAGCTGTACATTTGAGCAGACTTGATAGACAACTATGCCTTTATCTGCTGGCAGATTTTGTATGTTCAAATACACTTGGGGTGCAGGAACCCTGGGGAGAACTACATGATGAAGGGGTAGATATTAGCGGACACAAAACAGGAAAGAGATCTGGGGTCATCATATCTGATGACCTAAATGTGGCCAATCAATGTGCTAAAGCAGTGGTGAGAGTCAGTGTGATTATGGAGTGCAGAGGGAGAAGAGCTGGGGTAAATGGAGAAAATGACAATGTCAATAAGGACATGGATGGGGCAAAAAGGGGTAGGGCCATCAAGAAATGGAGGGTAATGAGTACCAATGTCTGTAATCTGGGCAACAATCTCCCTGAACTTGTGGTCTTGATGTTAGAGGGATGCCTGGATATCATAGCAGTCACAGAAACATGGTACACAGAAATCCATGACTGGGATGTTTACATACAAGGGTACACAACCTACAGGAGAGACAGGGAGGGTAGAAGAGGGGGAGGAGTAACTCTCTATGTAAGGGAAGGGATAAAAGCAACGGAACAAAAGAGTAAACAGGGAGGAGAGGTGGCACTGTGAGTCACCTAAGAGATTGGAAATGGCACCACAATCCACACAGGGGTTGTATACAGACCCCCATGTCAGGGAGAAGGAATGGACAAGGATATGATAGAAGGAATCCTTAGGATGGCAGAGAAAGGGGAGATACTGTTGATGAGGGACCTGAATATGGCAGATGTTAACTGGAGCACCTTTGCTGCAGCCACATCCAAGATCAGGGCCATTCTCGATATCCTTCAGGTGGCATGCCTCAGACAGTTAGTTTTGGAACCCATTCATGAGGAAGCAATCTTAGACCTCATACTCTCAAATGGGGACAGTGAAAGGATCTCAGATCTAGAAGTTGGTAGCGATCTGGGAACAAGTGACCATCAAACAGTGTGGTTCATGAAAAACTCAGCTACAGAGTCAAGCCATACAAAAGTGAGGGTACTGGACTTCAGGGGGGATGCCTTTGGCAAGATGGAAGAGTGCCTTTAGAAAAGCACTAGCAAACAGGCTAGAAGGAAGGGTGCAGCAACAATGGGGAAACATCAAAACTGCCATCACAGAGGCAACAAACCTTTATTTGAAGCAAATAAACAAATCAAAATGAAAGAAAAAAACACTATGGTTCTCAAAAGAGGTGGCAGGGAAGGTTAGGGAGAAAAAGCTAGCATTTAGGAAGTATAAGGAAATACAGAAGGAGCAGGACAGAGCACTGTACATCACTCAATAGCCAACTTGGTAAAAAAGGGGGATAAAACCTTTTATAGGTACATCAGCGAGCGTAGAAAGAAAAAGGGAGGGATTGTGAGGCTAAATAGAATGAACGGTGGGTGGGCAGAGGGGGACAGCGAAAAAGCAGGGATACTGAATGAATATTTCTGCTCAGTATTCACAAAACGGGAGGGAGAAGTGCCTAATCCAATTAACAGAAGCACTCTTGATAGGGGGGTCAATCCCAGTCCTTTCACAGAAGAAAGGGTTCTGCAAGAACTCCTAAAACTGAAGATGGACAAAGCAATGGGACCTGATGGAATTCACCCCAGAATTCTAAAATAATTAAGGGGGGAACTGGTGAAACCACTGACTACTCTTTTTAATAAATCATGGGAGGATGGTGTGGTACCTGAGGACTGGAGGAAGGCTGATGTGATTCCCCTTCACAAAAGTGGGACCAAGACAGAGACAGGAAACTACAGACCTGTCAGTTTGACCTCTGTGGTAGGGAAAGTGATGGAGTCACTTCTGAAGGAAAGAATAGTTGAGTACCTAGAGGCCAGTGGGGCACAGGACCCAATGCAGCATGGGTTCACAGTGGGAAGGTCATGTCAGACAAATCTAATAGATTTCTTTGACTGGGTGACCAAAGTAGTAGACCAAGGAGGGATATGGACATGGCCTACCTAGACTTTAGCAAGGCATTTGACACAGTCCACACAAAAGATTAATAGTCAAATTAACCAGCCTGGGAGTGGGTCCCAGGGTGGTAGCCTGGGTAAAACATTGGCTGAACAACAGGACACAGAAGGTAATTGTAAATGGAGTCCACTCTGAAGAAAGAGGGGTTACTAGTGGGGTACCGAAGGGTTCAGTATTGGGTCCAGTCCTTTTTAATGTCTTCATAAGTGACATTGCAGAGGGACTGGAAGGAAAAGCAGGCCTCTTTGCAGATGACACAAAGATCTGCAACAGGGTTGATACACAAGGAGGCGTGGAAAGGATGAGAAGGGACTTGGCAAGGTTGGAGGAATGGTCAGAAGTATGGCAGCTAGGATTCAATGCAAAGAAGTGCAAAATAATGCACCTGGGAAACAAGAACCCAGGGGAAGAATACACAATGGGGGGAGGAGTAGTAACAACAACAAAAACGGAAAGGGACCTGGGGGTAATCATATCAGATAACCTTAAGGTTAGCAAATAATGTGAGAAGGCAGTAGAGAGGGCTGGGGGTATACTGGGATGCATAGGGAAAGGCATTACCAGCAGAAAACAGGAAGTTGTTATCCCTCTGTACAGACAGTTGGTGAGACCCCATCTGGAGTACTGTGTCCAGTTCTGGGGACCTCATCTCCGCAAGGACATAGACAGGATAGAGGCAGTCCAGAGGAGGGCAACTAAAATGGTGCCGGGTCTGCAAGAGAAGCCATATGAGGAGAGACTAAAGGAGCTTAATATGTATGCCCTTGAGGAAAGAAGGGAGAGGGGGGGACATGATAGAAACTTTTAAGTACCTCAGTGGAATCAACAAAGTCCAAGAGGGTAGCATCTTTCAGAAAAAGAGACGTGCAAGAACAAGGGGACACAATTTAAAGATGGGGGGGGCGGTTCAGGGGCAATATGAGGAAGTATTATTTCACAAAGAGGTTAGTGGATGCATGGAACAGCCTTCATGAGGAGGTTGTGGGGTCTAAAACTGTGGGAGAATTCAACAATGCATGGGACAGACATAAGGCAATTCTTGTGGGGGGTAGGAAGAAATAGGCTGTTGGTTAACTAGGATCTGCAGCATATCTTGTAGGTAGGGAAATAGGCAGACTACATGGGCCAAGAGGTTCTTATCTGCCTTCAAAGTCTATGTTTCTATGTTTCAATGTTTCTATGTTAAGGCAGAAGGAAGCAGGGAGGGAAATCAGAATAGCAAAGGCCCAAACTGAGGAAAAGATAGCCAACTCAGTTAAGAAGGGGGATAAAATCTATTATAGGTACATCAGGGAGCATAGAAAGAAATAGGTAGGGATAGTGAGGTTGAATAAAAAGGATGGTGGGCAGAGAGGGACAGTGAAAAAGCAGGGATACTGAACGAATACTTCTGCTCAGTATTGACAAAAGAGGAGGAGGGGAGAAGTGCCTAATCCAATTAACAGAAGCACTCTGGATAGGGGAGTCGATCCCAGTCCTTTCACAGAAGAAAGGGGTCTGAAAAAAACTCCTAAAATTGAAGGTGGACAAAGCAATGTGGCCTGACTGAATTCACCCCAGAATTCTAAATGAATTAAGGGGAGAACTAGTGACACCACTGACTACCCTTTTTTACAAATCATGGGAGGATGGTGTGGTACCTGAGGACTGGAGGAAGGTGGATGTGATTCCCCTTCACAAAAGTGGGAACAAGACAGAGGCAGAAAATTACAGAAATGTCAGTCTGACCTCTGTGGTAGAGAAAGTGATGGAATCACTTCTGAAGGAAAGAATGATTGAGTACCTAGAGGACAGTGGGGCACAGGACCCAAGGCAGCATGGGTTCACAGTGGGAAGGTCATGTCAGATTGATTACTTTGACTGGGTGAACAAAGTAGTAGACCAGGGAGGGGATATGGACATGGCCTACCTAGACTTTAGCAAGGCATTTGACACTGTCCCACACAAAAGATTAATAATCAAATTAACCAGCCTGGGAGTGGATCCCAGGGTGGTAGCCTGGGTAAAACATTGGCTGGACAACAGGACACAGAAGGTAATTGTAAATGGAGTCGACTCCGAAGAAAGAAGGGTTACTAGTGGGGTACCACAGGGTTCAGTACTGGGTCCAGTCCTTTTTAATGTCTTTATAACTGACATTGTAGAGGAACAGGAAGGAAAAGTATGCCTCTTTACAGATGATACAAAGATCTGCAACAGGGTTGATACACAAGGAGGCATGAAAAGGATGAAAAGGGACTTGACAAGGTAAGAGGAATGGTCAGAAGTATGGCAGCTTGGATTCAATGCAAAGAAGTGCAAAATAATGCACCTGGAAAACAACAACCATGGGAAAGATTACAAAATGGGGGGGGGTAGTATCAACAACAAAAATGGAAAGGGACCTGGGGGTAATCATATCAGATGACCTGAAGGTTAGCAAGAAATATGAGAAGGCAGTAGGGACGGCTGCGGGGATACTGGGATGAATAGGGAGAGGCATTACCAGCAGAAAACAGGAAGTTGTTATCCCTCTGTACAGACAGTTGGTAAGACCCCATCTAGAGTACTGCATCCAGTTCTGGAGACCCCATCTCTGCAAGCACATAGAAAGGATGGAGGCAGTCCAGAAGAGGGTAACTAAAATGGTGCAGGTTCTGCAAGAGAAGTCATATGAGGAGAGACTAAAGGAGCTTAATATGTATGCCCTTGAAGAAAAGAAGGAGAGTGAGGACATGACAGAAATTTTTAAGTACCTCAGTGGAATCAACAAAGTCCAAGAGGGTAGCATCTTTCAGAAAAAGAGATGTGCAAGAAGAAGAAGACACAATTTAAAGATAGAGGGGGGACGGCTCAGGGGCAATGTGAGGAAGTATTTTTTACACAAAGAGGATGGTGGACGTATGGAATAGCCTTCCTGAGGAGGTTGTGGTATCTAAAACTGTGGGAGAATTCAAGAATGCATGGACAGATATAAGGCAATTCTTGTGGAGTGTAGGAAGAAATAGGCTGTTGGTTAACTAGAATCTGCAGCTTATCCTGTAGGTAGGGAAATGGGCAGACTAGGTGGGCCAAGTGGTCCTTATCTGATGTCAAAGTCTGTGTTTCTATAGGAAAAGGTATTACAAACAGAAAAAAGGAAGGCATAATAACACTATACAGGTTATTGGTGAGATCTTAACTGGAGTACTGTGTCCAGTTCTGGAGGCCTCTTCTCAGGAACGACATAAAGAGGGTGGAGACAGTCCAGAGATGGGCAACAAAAATGGGACAGAGCCTGCACCGCATGTCACACAAGGAGAGACTACATGAACTTAATATGTACACCCTGGAGGAGAAGAAGGAGAGGGAAGACAAGACAGAGACCTTCAAGTACCTCAAGAGAATAATAAGGTACAGGAGGGCAGCATCTGTCAGAACTGAAGCTGCTCAAAAAATCAAGAGGGCATGACATGAGACTGGAAGAGGGTAGGCTGAGGGACAAAATGAGGAAGTACTTTTTCATGGAAAGGGTGGTAGATGCGTAGAATGACCTGCCCCAGGAGGTGCTAGGGGGAAAACACAATTGGGGGATATAAACAGGCATGGGATCGATATGAAGGATCCCAAGAGTGGGGAAGGAGAGGCATCAGCAGCAGCAGTAGATCAATAGTGTCAATGGCAGCTAATTAAGTGTAGGGTATATAGGCAGACTGGATGGGCCTGCTAGTCCTTATCTGCCATCAGTTTCTATGTTTTTAAACCTGGAGACCTTGGTCTGAATCCCATCAACCCATGCTTGCATTCTGTGTGACCCTGAGCAAGTCACTTAACTTCCTTGTGCTTACATTTATAATGCAAATATGTCACAGTGTTGCCTGCACATGTTTTTGAGGACTAGCAGCACACATCTTGATTTGCTAATATTTTCCAATTGTCTAACCAGGAGTTGCACACTAAGATGAAAGCTTGTTTACAGGTGTGACCTGGGAGCACAGGGAAGTTAAGTGACTTTCTCAGGGCCACACAGTATGCAAATGGAGGCTGTGGGATTCAAACCAAGGTCTCCAGATTTGCAGCTCAGAGCCTTAGACCACTGTGCTATACTGCCTCTCTTACAAACATGATTGTTGACATGGCAAAAGACCATCAACTTTTAAGAACCTAAAAATCATTTTTCTTGCCTTGGGAGTGAAATAAGGCAAAAAGAAAATCATGAATCTTGATGTTTTGGCTACTCCTAACTGTCCAACAAGTTACTTAAATTATTGTTAAGTGTTACTGAGGCTTTAAGTACTTCATCTGTGTTGGGCAGACTATCAGAAACATTTTTTTCTTCCCTGAGCCTGAAACAATAGGTGTGAGAAAAGGTGTGGTATGTACCATTTAGCTACTGTAAATGAACAATTAACTGCAAAGCATGCTTTTGAATAGCACTCCAAGTTTCTGTCAAGAAATACTTTCAGTCTGAATGGGGCTGGAAATATTGTATAGAGTTTAGAGCAATGAGCTGTGAATGAGCTTGCTACATCCAGCAGACCTGTGTTTTATTCCCATAGCCTCCACTTGCATTGCTTTGTGACTCAGAGCAAGTCACTTAATCTTCCCAATGCTCCCAGGTCACACATGAAAACAGGCAGTTGTGCCTAGTGGGCTTTATCCAGGTACCGAAGAATAAACAAATGAAATTTGACTCAAAGATTGGATGAGTTTGGATGACTCTTCAAATTACATATGAAAACATATATCTCAACCTCAGCACTGGCCTCCAAACATCATAGCACAGGGTCAGAATGTGTAGCACTTTCTTATTTAAAAAAATATTATGTCTACAGATAGTGAGCCCCAAATAGTTAGTGATAAGGAATGTTTCTATGAACCTAGTTCAATGATTCATAGTTTGTGTGTCCAGAAATAGCTCTAACATTATGAGGAACATCAGTAAACATGTGATGAGCAAGGGTAAATTTGGGTATGAAAATCATAGCTCTATGCAGAATTCAGAGCAGCTGAGAGGCATTCATGAAAAAGTGCTTTGGGGGTGTTGGTGACAGTGATACATTTCTTTATGGTCTGGCACACTTTCATGCACACATAAAAAGACAGCCTTGGGCCAAGTTCCAAACAATGGTTTTATTATTTATTTCTTTGGTAATCGGGTAAGGCCCACTAGGCACATGTGCCTGTTTTCAGGGGTGACCTACGCACACTGGGCAGTTAAGTGACTTGCTCAGAGTCACACAGTATGCAAGTGGAGGTTGTGAGAATCAAACCCATGTTTGGTCTGCTGGATGTATCAAGCTCATTCACAGCTTATTACTCAAACCTCTAGGCTATACTGCCAGCCCAATCCCAACAGAAAGCTATGCCAGGCCTTACGTGCAGCACATGGTACACAACACATTACTGAGAAGCATCATCCTTTGTTCTGAAATTAAGAAAAAAATCAAACTTTCAAAATACAGAGGTGCTTACAGAGGAACCTATAAGAGCTCTGCAAGCATCTGGGGAGAAGAAATGTACATTCAGCATTTAAAGCTGTGAGATGGCCCAAGCTTATCTTCAGAACAAAGGAAACAGTCATGATAGAAACTTTCACGTACATCAAGGGAATCAGCAGAGTCCAAGATGGTAGCATCTTTCAGAAAAAGAGATGTGCAAGAACAAGGGGGCACAATTTGAAGATAGAGGGGGATGGCTCAAAGGTAATATGAGGAATTATTTGTTCACAGAGAGGGTTGTGGATACATGGAACAGCCTTCCTGAGGAGGTAGTGGACTCAAAAACAGTGGAGAAATTCAAGAATGCATGGGACAGACATAAGGCAATTCTAGTGGGGGGTAGGAGGAAGTAGGCTGCTGGTTAACTAGAATCTGCAGCCTATGCATTAGGTAGGGAAATGGACAGACTAGGTGGGCCAAGCGGTCCTTATCTGCTGTCAAATTCTGTGTTTCTATGTTTCTATTTTAGTTTCCCCTGTGCTGAACATTGAGTGAAACAAACAGCCCAAATGTTACAAAAAAGTCAGAAAAATGTAAAACAAAAAAAATCACTCTAACATTGAAGGTGATCATGGGCCAGTTACAGGCCAGAGCTGGCTCCTGTTACAAAACCTTATATTACATCTCTTTTCACTAGAAAATGCCATGCAGAGCCTCACTTTCAACAAATGGTATACCAAATGATTACTCAAAAGTACCAGAATGTGCTCTGAAATGCATTAAAAAAATCAAACTTTGCAATAAAAAGGTGCTTACAGACAAACTTGTGAGACCTCTGCAGACATCTGGGGAAAAGAGATGTAAATTCAGCATTTAAAGCTGTGAGTTGGTCCAAGTTTACGTTCAGTACAAAGGAATCAGCCATTTTAGTTTCCACTCTTCTGAACATCAACTGAAACAACCATACAGCCCAAATGTTACAAAAAAGCCAGAAAAATGTAAAAATCACTAACATCAAAAGTAACCATGGGCCTGTTACAGGCCAGAACTAGGCCATGATAAACAGCCTTAGCCCTTATTTTACATTTCTTTTCACCAGAAAATGCCAAGCAGGGTTGTACTTTCAACACATGATACACCAAACAATTACTCAAAATCACGTGAATTTGCTCCAAAATGTATTAAAAAAAATCACACTTTGCAAAAAAAGATGTATACAGACAAACTTAAAAGACATCTGCAGGCATCTGGTGAAAAGAGATGTAAATTCAGCATTTAAAGCTGTGAGATGACCCAAGCTTATGTTCAGAACAAAGGAAACGGCCATTTTAGTTTCCCCTGTACTGAGCATCGAGTGAAACAATAAGACAGCCCAAATGCTACAAAAAAAGCCTACAAAATGTGAAAAACACTAGCATCGAAGGTCGTTATGAGCCACTTGTAGTCCAGAGCTGGTCCCTGCACCCTAGCCTTATTTTTACATCTCTGGTCACAGGGCCTTACTTTTAGCATATTGTACACCCAAGAATTACTCAACAGCACCCAAAATTAGCTCTGAAAAAAGTCAAACCTTGCAATAAAAAGGTGCTCACAGACAAAGTTGTAAGACCTCTGCAGTCATCTGGGGAAAAGAGATGTAAATTCATCATTTAAAGCTGTGAGTTGGCCCAAGTTTACAGTCAGTACAAAGGAACCAGCCATTTTAGTTTCCCCTGTGCTGAACATCGACTGAAACAACCAAGCAGCCCAAATGTTACAAAAAAGAAAACGTAAAAAAAACACTAGCATCGAAGGTAACCATGGGCCAGTTACAGGCCAGAGCTGGCCCCTGTTACAAAACCTTACATTACATCTCTTTTCACAAGAAAATGCCATGCAGGGCCTCACTTTCAGGACATGGTACACAAAACAATTACTCAAAAGTACCACAATGTGCTCCGAAATGCATTAAAAAAAATCAAACGTTGCAATAAAAAGGTGCTTTCAGAAAAAAATGGTAAGACCTCTGCAGGCATGTGAGGAAAAGAGATGTAAATTCAGCATTTAAAGCTGTGGGTTGGCCCAAGTTTACAATGAGTACAAAGGAACCAGCCATTTTAGTTTCCCCTGTACTGAACATCAGCTGAAACAACCATACAGCCCAAAGGTTGCAAAAAAGTCCCAAAAATGTGAAAAAACACTAATATCAAAGGTAATCAAAGGCCAGTTACAGGCCAGAGTTGGCCCCTGTTACAAAACCTTACATTACATCTCTTTTTTGCCAGAAAATGCCATGCACAGCCTCGCTTTCAGCAAGTGGTACACCAGACAATTACTCAGAAGTACCACAATGTGCTCTGAAATGCATTAAAAAAATCAAACTTTGCAATAAAAAGGTGCTTACAGACAAACTTGTAAGACATGCACAGGCATCTGGAGAAAATGAGATGTAAATTCAGCATTTAAAGCTGCGAGCTGGCCCAAGTTTACATTCAGTACAAAGGAACCAGCCATTTTAGTTTCCGCTGTACTGAACATCAACTGAAACAACCAAACAGTGCAAATGCTACAAAAAAGACAGAAAATTGTGAAAAAACACTAGCTTTAAATATAACCATGGGCCAGTTAATGCCAGAGCTGGCTCCTGTTACAAAACCTTACATTACATCTCTTTTTTACCAGAAAATGCCAAGCAGGGCTTCAGTTTCAGCAAATGGTACACCAAACAATTACTCAAAAGTACCAGAATGTGCTCTGAAATACATTAAAAAAATCAAACTTTGAAATAAAAAGGTGCTTACAGACAAACTGGTAAAAACTCTGTAAGCATCTGGGGAAAAGAGATGTAAATTCAGCATTTAAAGCTGTGATTTTGCCCAAGTTTGCAATCAGTACAAAGTAACCAGCCATTTTAGTTTCTGCTGTACTGAACATCAAGTGAAACAACCATATAGCCCAAATGTTACAAAAAAGCCAGAAAAATGTGAAAAAACACTAGCATCAAAGGCAACCATGGGCCAGTTATAGGCCAGAGCTAGACCATGTTACAAAACCTTACATTGCGTCTCTTTTCACCAGAAAATGCCAAGCAAGACCTCACTTTCAGCAAATGGTACACCAAATAATTACTCAAAAATACCAGAATGTGCTCTGAAATGCATTAAAAAAATCAAACTTTGCAATAAAAAGGTGCTTACAGACAAAATATTAAGACCTCTGCAGGCATCTGGGGAAAAAGAGATATAAATTCAACATTTAAAGCTGTGAGTTGGTCAAAGTTTACGTTCAGTGCAAAGAAACTAGCCATTTTAGTTTCCCCTGTTCTGAACATCAACTGAAACAACCATACAGCCCAAATGTTACAAAAAAGCCACAAAAAAGTGAAAAGGCACTAGCATTGAAGGTATCCAAGGGCCAGATAGAAGCTAAAGTCGGCCCCAGTTACAAAACTTCTCTTTTCAACGTGGAAGGCCATGCAGGACCTTACATACCTGGTGCACCAAATAGTTACTCAGACGCACCAGACATTTATTTTACTTTTTTTTTCCATAGAAAATGATCAGAAAGACATATAAAAAAGTGTTCTTTATATTTCCTTATCTGCTCCATAATCTCTCTACCACATTCTCCTTAATTGGTTTTCCAGCCAGAATCCAGTCCCCCATGTTGAAATTTCATCTTATATTAGTTTACAGATGCTTTACTTTCACTTCAGTTGTTTAAAATCCCTTTATTGTAAGCTTTTTTAAAAACCCTACCACCACAAATTACACCCACATGGGCAAACATTCGGCAAGTTCTTTATTTTCCACATTCTTAAACTGTATAATTTACCTTACACTCATCTCCTCTCCACTTCAATAACACATTTGTTAAAATACCCCTTCAAATAAGCAGCTGTTTTCCCTTTTGCTTATTTTGCTGAACTTTTTCCAAAACACTGTCCACCAATTAGAAAAAAAAATAATAACAAACCATGACTTGGTCTTCATGATTGCTGGCAATATATCTTGTAGAAAAAAAAGAGGATTTAAGAATTTAATCTTATTAAGAAATGCAGGCTGCAAATGTTGTACTGGATGTGGCTTTGTGACTTTATACCATGGACCCCTTTAGTTAAAAAAACAGAGGCTTTACACCTTTCTTTATCCTCCAGTACTGCCCACATTATAGCCATGCAAACACCAGTCTTTTATTTAATATTATTGTATGCTTACAAAAAAACCCAGATGTTAGACAGTCCTTGAAAATGCAGTCTGCTTCTTTTAAGCAAGATATGGCTTTATTTCTAGGAGCATCACATACTCTATAAAGTTAAACCACCCCAAAAAAAAAAGTAGGATGTAAGAATATACAGTAGTTCACCAGCCCCACCTTTATGCCCTGCATCACAGATTTCAATCAGTACCTTTATGTAGAAAATCCTGATGCTTGATGTTCATTGCAAAAGCAGCTGGCTCACAGTCAGGTGCACAAATAGTCAGTCTCAGCAGAGACGGATTATTGACTATGCTTACTACCATGCAATACCTGGAAATGACACAGCTTCAGAGTAGAACCTCGGTGAAAGAAAGGGGCTCTGAACTACGAGTCCCACAAATGTGTACCCCTCTGATAATGACTTAAGAGGGTAATCAACTAGACTTCCATTTCTCGGGTTTATGGACTGCAGGCAGAACCGCTCCTTACGTTTGTGAATTTCAGATGTGAGGGAGGTGGTGCTAAACAAACCTAAAAGTGTGCAGTATTAGGGAAAAAGGAAATAAACTTTGGGGTGACACATAAAGGATACTAGGTAGAGTATCCATACAGGGGGCCGCACTGAACTTTGAGCGCTACACAAAGAGGAGAAAGCACTGTATTTAAGCAGTGCAGAAAGGGACACCATGTGTAGGGAACACAAGGGGCATAATAAACACTAATAATAACAAATATAAACTATTCCTAAAGAAACCTATCTGTCAGAGGGTGTATTTAATAATCTTTAAGAGCCAAAGGCACTACTATAGCTGATGGAATGCTTAGTGAGGATACATTATTTCAGGCTCTTTGCTACACTAACTTTCGTGTCACAAAATAATGCCCTGTTTAGGAGGATCAGAATGCAATTAAAGGACCACCAAACAAATACACACAGACCAAAACTGATTATGCTGTGTATATTAAATATTTTTTTGTATAGCTACAGAAGATGCATGAAAGAAAAACATATTTATTTCTTTTTTTTAAAGTTACAGGTGTCAAAGTGCACATGGCATAAGCCTCCCAGTACTGTAAAAGAGCCTATATATATATATATATATATATATATATATATATATATATATATAATTACAGTGGTGTGGTAGCACCACTGTAGTTAGGTTGAGTAAGTACTTTAATGTTAAACCGCAAATTTTGCACCTTAATAACTTTGTCACTGTATGACAGATTTGCCTGAAATTTTGCATGTGCAGTCTGGTAACACAGATCTCTGGATCTGGTAAGTTGTACTATGGTCAGATGTACACAAAAAAAACAACAGACTTTTTACACATTTATTTGCTCGCACCCACAGCCCACACGCTTTGTCCGTTCAGTCCAAATTCTTCAGAGAAGATGCAGTCTTGGTCATGGCTGTGCCTTTTGAAGATTTGGTAAAAAAATATTAAACAATTCAAAAGTTATTCAAAACACAAATTTCCTATTATAGTCAATTGGAAAAGTTAGCAAATGGCCATTTTTACTGTAGCAAATTGGCCATTTACTTTTGTGATTCAGCCATTTTATTTTCAGTTAGTGATAAAAAAAATGCCTGCCATTTAAAATTGGGACCCTCTAGATAAACACTGAGGGCCGGATATTCAAAAGGGTTGCGTCATGCGCAAATGGGTTCTAACGCCTCACTAAGTCCGAAAGTCATTCTGCGATATTCAGCAGGAGGCAGTTGTGCCACCAAAAACAGGCTGAGCAACAGCGCAATGCAAATGATGGCATGTGCGCAACGAAGGGGTGGATCCTAAAAGCGCAATGCGATATTCAAAGGTTGCGCAATGCGCAAAGGAGCGGAACAGCCGGAAGTTGCGCCACAGCGGAAATGAGCCAAAATAAAAGGCTCAAGGAAGAGGCAAGAACGCGACAGGGATGCCAAGCGAGACAGACAGAGAGAGACAGACAGTGACAGTCCAGAACAGGGCAGGCAAGGAAGTTGTGTGGGCCATAGGCTACAGAGGCCAGCGGGGTACCGGTACAGTGGAGGTAGCAGTCAGGACAGCAGGGTAACAGAGCAACATCAGCGGGGGTCACAAGCCAAGGAGATGGACAGTGCCAGCTTCCACGGAAGCTGTAATGAGGGGTGAGAATGCATGCTGCAGGGGGCGTGGCCATGGAAGGGCCCGTGGGCAATACGCCCAACAGGCAGTACCGTGCCGCATCAGCTTTGAGCTGTACACAGATGAGAGATCGTGGGCGGTACCGCCTGGAACAGGCAATACTGAGATGGCTCTGTGAGCTGTGCAGTGATGTGATGCAGGCACCCTCACGACGGAGTCACACTCTGTCGGTGGGGACCAAGGTGACAGCCTGCATGTGCCTGCTCACCACGGGCACTTTCCAGAGGCCGACAGGGGACACCACAGGCATGACACAGTCGGCCACGTCACGCATTCTCACCCAGTTCCTCAGCGCACTGCTGCCACATGCTGCGGAGCACATCCATTTCCCCAGCACCACGGCAGAGTGTACAGCAAACATGCAGGAGTTCCACAGGGTAGCATGTATGCCTGGCATGCTAGGGGCCATAGACTGCACCCATGTGGCCATTCACACGTCACCTGGCCCCGATGGGGCTGCATATAGGAACAGGAAGGGCTATTCCAGTGTCAACTGCCAGGTGGTGTGTGATGCCACTGGGCGCATAATCAATGTCTGTGCCACACACCCTGGTGGAGCACATGATGCCTTCATATGGTATCAGTCCTCAATGTGCCATTGATTTGAGAGTGGGGACATCCCCACAGGCCATCTAGTGGGTGAGTATGCATGTAGGAATTGCAAACGTGGGGCAAGGGTGGGAATGCCACAGGTGCTATGGTAGTGGCACACAGGGATATTGGCAATATGGACCTGAACATGATACTCATCTCCACGATCTCCACACAGGTGACAGCGGATACCCACTCCATCCCTAGCTGCTCATACCATACCGGCGCCCCATGACTCCATCGCAGCAACGCTATAATGAGGCACATGCCGCCACATGCAACATCAGCGAGCAGGAGTTTGGGATGCTCAAGGCACGCTTCTGATGCCTAGACACCTCCGGCGGTGCCCTACAGTACAGCCCCTCAAAGACCTGTGGGATATTCCTGGCATGTTGTATCCTGCACAACAGGGCCAAAGACTGTGGGATAGCCATTCAGGCTGAAGAGGGGAACAGCGATGGGGATGCCAGCGGCGCCGGTGATGATGGTGATGATCAGCCCCCTCCTTGGACGGCGGGACCCCTGACTGATCCGGCAGGCCCAGCTGCACTGAGACACCATCACGGAGGAGCATTATGCATGACACAGGTAAGTCAAGGGGCCATGTGCAACCAACACTGTCCTGACACAACCCACAGGCACAGAGAGTAACACACCAGGGGTGCATGACGGCAAGGGGAGTGGAAGGGACCAGGCACACAAACACACCATCAGGGAGGGGTGAAGAGTCATATGGACACACACACACACACACACACACACACACCAGGCACAAAGCATACATGGGCAGGTGCACAGCAGAGCAGGAACAGACACGGCAAACACACAGATCCACAGACCACACCCGCCACCTGTACTGTCCAAGTACGTGTGTCAGATGCTGGGCACCCTTGCACCTTGGTGTACAGTACAATGCAGGCATCATCATGCACACGCACCTGTGGACAGAAGTCAGGATGGTGTGCAGGTGGTCCGTATGTCAGCGTGATGTGCAGGGCACCCACCAGTGCACTGCCCACTATGACGTACATTGCACACAGGGCAGCACCAGACACGACCCGCACTGGGAGACAGGTCAGTCATGGTGCACCATTCCACAGCCACCGTGGATGCATGGTCGGCCCTGCCATGACCCAACAGCACTGGCAGGCTGAGCAGGGGCCACATGGGGTGGCACCGATGGACCACCAGGGGTCCCACTGCACGATCACGACCTTGTCCGCACTGGGATCTGTAGTATGCCAAATATACCTGCACCAGGTGTGCTCGGGATGCCCACAGCAGAACCCGGCGTCAACAGGCTGGGTGTCGCATGACACCGGGAATGGGGAGTGGAGAGCATACTGGTGTGGGGTGCGGTACAGGGGCACCTGCTTGTGTGCCAATGCAGCCACGACAGCGACCAATGCCTGGGTCTGCCTGTCAATGGCAGCGGTCACATCCATCCACATATGGACCATCTCTGCAAGGTTCAGAGCACAGTCCCTGCTGTGCCACTCCACAGCCATGCACAGTGCCTCCACGGACATTGCAACCCACCTTTGCTGCTGTACTGATTCCCGCAGCAGGTGGGTGTGCTCTTCAAATGGGTACTCTGCCACAATGGCATCCTGTCCCCCAGGGTATGGAAGGTCCTGATGCTCAACACCCCTTGAGGGTGGGCTCTGTTCACCATGACCAGGAATGGGCATATCAAAAGGCGGTGGGCATGTGCCACCACTGGACACTGTACCCCCAGACCTGGTGGGTGACTGCTGCTGCTGCCTCTCCAACCACTGTGCCCCAGGGACCACTTGTTCCACTGCTGTGGCCGCAACAGTGCCAGATGCCTGCACAGCCACCGGTGCTGCCCCACTGGTGCTGACAGGCACAGCCTGGGACTGTGCCAAAATGCTGGCACACACGTTGGAACCAGCTAGGCCCAGGGGCACGTGCTGGCCTGCTGTGTGTCCGTCATGGGACACACACAAGTCACTACCCATTGCAGTCCTTGCATCATCAATGGTGCGGGTATGTGCTACAGCCACAGTCACAGTGTGCTGGCATGCTTGCATGCCAGACTGCTGAGACACAGGCTGTGCACCCCCCACACCTGACTCACCGACAACAGAGTTGGCAGCCCGGCGTGCATGCTGGTGCAGTGCATGCTGGCTGGTGACAGAGGTGAATGGACCCTCCTCCAACTCCAGCAGGTCTTCCTCACTGCCTGGACCCACCACCACCATCCCCTGAAGACAAACAGGATCTGTAACAGAAAGTGAGGACATGTGAGTGCATGTGAACAACCATCCCCCCCCAACACCACCACCATGTCATACCGTGCAGTGATGGGCTTCCACCTGTCTGAAATCCACCTCCTGGTACGCCCTCAATAGCACTCCACTGCATTGATGCAGCCAGATGGTCCTCAGCCGGGGTCAGCTCCGCCACCGCTGGCTGGCCCCCACCTGTGCCAGCACGTGCTGCCCTGAGGGCTGCCACCTTGTCCTTCACCCTCCTGCGGTCTGTCCCCATCTTCTTTTTGCATTCCTGCATGGAGCGCTGGTGGCTTCCATGCAGGTTCACTGCCCAAGCTACCCCCTCCCATGCAGCCACACAGGCCTGAGGGATGCCCCGCCGTCCACTCATTAGTGGCTCCTCCTCCAGGTAGGCCTGGAAGAGGGCCTCTGTCTCCGCCATGGTGAAGTTGGGCCTCCTCCTCCGCCCACCATCCTCACCCTCACCTTGGCTCTGCTTGGTCATGTCGATCTGTATGGGTGGAAGTGGACACCTGTCACTGTGCAGTCTACAGTGTTATCCCATGACCATTGTCCAGAACATCACACAGCATGCAACCCACCTCCCACCTGCAGTAACCAAATCTGGCCAGCGCAGCCCAATGTCGCACATATATAGCACAATGCATGCAAATTAGGAGTGGAGCAACTGTAATGAGATGCAGTTGCGCCACGCGCCTTTGAATGGCTGATCAGATGATTTGCATGTGTCGTCTGAATATCGTGCCGTTGCGCTTTGCGCAATACGGTTGAGCCAGCTGAGCCAATGGCGCATATCTGTGACTGTGTGGTACACTGCATTGCACATGCCCAGGTAGCTTACGCAGGCATCTGCCGTGCTGTTGATGTGCTGTGCGCGATCAGCAATTCAGGCCATGGCCACCATTGTGCCAATGGCGCTACAGCGCTGGTCACCACATGGCGCAGTGGCAGTACAGTGCAATAGTCCACTGTGGCACTGGCACGCAGGTGTCCGATCGCGCAGGACATGTGGACTTCCGATGGCGCCGTGCGTGGCCCTTGCGCCATTGACCCATGACCTTGTGCACGACCTTTGCCCCCTGGCGCTGTATGTCTGGCATGTGTATGCTGTATCGCGCTGTTCGGTGACAGCGTGATGTGGACCGACGGCGCTGTCCGAACAGCGCGATAGGCAGTGATGGAGTTGTATTGCACAACATTTCCACATGGGGTTGCCGCGCTGCGGAGTGCCACATTGCCACTGTACATTTTGAAAATGGCACGAAGGAGAGCACCACAATGGGGGGCTTTGGAGTTAGCCAACCTGGTGGCTGTGGTGGAGCCCCACTATGGCTCCCTGTTTGAGGGTGTGCCCCTGCAGGTGCCACGCACCCATGTGTGGCAGCAGGTCACCGCTGCCCTGGAGCAGGCCACTGGGCAGAGGAGGACCCCTGAACAGTGCAGGCACCGCTACAGCGACCTGCAGAGGAGGGAGCATGCTCTGCTTGCATGCCTCAGGTCGTGTGCCAGGAGGGGCATTGTGCCCAGGCCAGGTGGGTGTGCTTGTATGCACTGGTATTGTCTGCATGGGTGACTGTGTAATGTAATCTACGCATGGGGGTGGGTTGGGCTGTGGTTTGCTGTGAGGGTGTTTGCAGGTGTGTGCTGTTTGGGTCTGGATGTGTGGGCAGGCACACTCAATGGGGCAAGGGCTGTCTGCTTTGGGATCTCACTGATGTTTTTCTTCCTTTGTCTCCCACAGGCATGAGAGGAGTGGAGGCACGGCTGAGGCATGGGATGGCGGTGCCAGGGTGGCAGGTGGAGGAGGCAACAGCCACAGCAGCAGCAACAGCAGCAGCCACAGCCACAGCACCTGATGCAGCTGCTTGATGAGGGTGAGTGTCATTACAACATGGATGCTATTGCATGCTGTGGGGGGGGCACAGCCACCATCCATGGACAACACTGCCATGCACGTGACGTGTGACAGTCAGCACTGTCCAGTGGCACTGCATGTCTGTGAGTGCGTCACTGGTGGTCCATGCATGCACTGGGCACATGGCTGTGGCACTACCTTCCCATGACATAGCCACGTCACTGCACAGCCTTGGTTGTGCTGTGCTGGGCATGGGTGGGGTATGTGTGCACTGGTACACATGGCTGTTGCTGCCTGGTTGGGCTTGTCTTGTGCATGATCACTGTGAGTGGGTGCAGTCCATCACAGGGGTGGGGCACTTAGCTGTATGCCATGCATGTTGGGTGGGCTTCAGGGTTGTGGACAGTCACAGCCGTGATTCTGTTCCTTGCCTAGGTGTCGGGTCCTGCACAGGATTGGCGGGCTGTCCACCACCTGCTGGAGGTGTCCACGGCATCCCTATCCATTCTGCAGGAGATGCACGGAGGGTGTCAGACGATGGAGGAGGCCACGAGACCAGGGCAACCTGCTGCTGTGCAGCCAGGAGGACAGTAGCTGTCCCACACCTACCCCTTTACCCTTCCTCACACCCTGCCTTCCCTCACAAGTTCTTCACCCCTGCCCTTACCCACCTACCTTGTACCCGTTCCCCACCCCTTTCTTGTATATTTCTCTCTGTACATAGTTTATTGTTGTGTGTTTGTGTTGATATTCTTTTATAAATCTATTTTGTATGAATACTGTAGTGGTCTCTGATTTGCAGCTGGCTATGGGTGCTCAGTTGCAGTGGTGTGCATTGCATCTGTTGTGGTATTGTCCTGGGATTGTGTGTGTGTGTGTGCATGGGGGGGTGTCCCTGGTGTGGTGGTGGCTTTCAGCCGGTCTGGCCGTGTGCTGCCACACACCGCTGGGTGCTCCTGGTAGGTCTGGCTTGTATGGTTCAGTGGTACACATGGTTGCATTGTGCTGGGGTGGCCTGGGGAGTCCTGCAGTGATGGTCACAGTCACTGCTCATGGGTGGTGTCTTGGGGTCACAGTGCAGGGTGTGCTGTGCACACGGGGGGGCTGCTGGACACTGGGGTGGTCTGCCCTTTTATGTGGCAGTCTCAGCTTATGCAGTGGGTGTGCTGCAATGTTTCGGCCGGGATGTGCTTCTTTGCTTGTCCCCATGGGCGGTTGATATTCCGTCCCTCCCCAGTTATGCTGTTCTTGGGGTGTGGGGATGCATTGTTAGTTCTGCAGTGTGTCCCTGTGTCCATCTGTGGCATGGGTGGTGGGCTTCTGCCTACCTCCCTGGTTGTGCTGTTCCATTGCTATGCTGCTGGGGGTGTCATTGCTTGCCCTATGGGCCTCTGGACTGCTCAGCTGGACTGGCCTTGTTGCGCTATGGCACATCGTATCTGCTCAGCTTCCCCTTCCTGGTTGCGCTATGGCGCAGTTTGTGCAATATTCAGACGTTGGCTGCTTGCGCAATTGGCCTTGCTCCATGTTTGAATATTGTGACGATTGCGCATGTGCACAACTGACTTGTGTTTGCTCCTGCTGTTGCGCACTTTTCAGGTGCAGTTTGAATATCCGGCCCTGATTGTTGTGTTTACTTAGTTGGGACCTGGGGATGCTAGCCATATCTTTTTTGGGGGGTTAAACACCCCCCCCAGAAATGCCTTTCAAATTTTTTTTAAAAATACTTTTACAAAAAACTTTTGCAAATGTGAAAGTTTTGTGATTTTTTTGGTGAAACTTCCGTGATTTGTGAAAGTATTTTGTGAAAGTAAGTCAAAATTACTGCAAATATTTGGCATCCCCCTGCAACCAAACGGTTGGGTTCTTTGGGCTTAAATTTGCAGGGAAGCAAGACCTAGTCTCCCAGATTTGCCTTTTTGTAGTTTGGTGCCAAAACATTCAAGGGCTCCAAAGTTACAGTGTTTTGAAACTAAGCAATTTCCTATAGGATAACATTGTAGAATCTGTTACACATTTCAGCATCCATATCTCGAAAACAAAGCAAAATGTGGAGTTTTGGCTACCCGTGCTCCCACCAACACATACAATTTACTACTTATATTATACTTTTTCAAAAAGAAGGGGAATTCATTGCAAAAAACTCTGTTAATACATCAGTTAGGGTTGTTTCCACCGCGACAAAATTGTAGAAATGCAGTGTTAGGGTTACAACCCTACCCCTATGCCCCCATCTTCAAAACCCTAACTCCACACCCCCACACCACCCCCCACACACACATGCAAGACACATCCAAGATTGTAAGACACTATACAAGTCAGTGGCATCTGTAAGTACAATAATCAGTACACTGTACTCATTTCACATAACACTTAGTAATGAAAAAAAAATTACAGTATGATCTTCTCTATACTGCCAGGACAGTATGATGAAACTTAGTCTGTACAAATTTTCTAAATAATGATTTTTTTTTTATGTTTCATACTTTAACAATTTGCTTGCTGCATGCAGGTGTCACTGCTACCACAGGAAAGATAGAGCTGACACATACATAGCAGTTTTTAGATGCTGCTCAGATATGAAACTAGCACCATCACATGTTGTTATACTGCTGCATTACCTGGGAATACTCCTTAGCTGCATGTTATGCTTAGCTTTGGATGTTACAACTTTTACTGCCACATGCTGCTTGTAAACTATACTACAAAACATTACTTTTATTATTGCTACCATTTGTTATTACAACTGCTTCACTAGATCAGAAAAAAATGCAAACATCCAATGACTGTTGAAATGGTTACCCAATCTTTTATTTTCAGTATAAGCTATCTATAGACAAGCATTTGTCAATGCCGAATGTTTGCTTGCTGGTATTGGCATTGGTAGTGCAGGAGTGACAGATGCATAATAGGAATGGGAGTGAGGTATTGTAGTAATGCCAACTGCCACCCCCAACTTGCAAAGAGTGAAAGGTGTTGGGGTGTGTGCCTTTGTGTCATGGGCTGTAACAGTCATGGCAGAGAGTTTCAGGTGTTGATAGGTGCTGGGTGATAGTAACAACTGAGGGGGCGGGTGGTGAGAAGGGTACTTATGAGAGGAAAAAGTGAAGGGTGTGCAAAGTAGGGCTTGCCATAGAAAGCATAGAGATGCAGAGGTATAATAAAGATAGTAATGTTAAAAATGTAGGTATACCATATAGACATATTTATTGCAGTAAATGGTGAACATACAAACCTATGGAAGTGTCAGCAGAAACAGATCACCTGGCCTATCTAAGTCTGCTTCAGTGTGCAGGTATAGTAAGAGATCAGCTGACAATCCATTCCCTCCAATACCTGCATGTGAAGTGTGAATAACAGAGTCAGACTGCTTTCATTATTGGTAGTATTTACTTGGTAAAACCATGTTAAACAAGCATATTGTAAATTAAGTTAAACGTTGCTCCAAGTTGTAAAAGAATAGACTGTTTACATTAAATGTTTTCACAGCATATGCAGTTCAAGAACCTATGCTATGCTATGCTATATAACTGATTACACTGTTATACACTTTAGGTTCACAATGGGTAGACAAAATATATATCTGTTAGAAGACGTCCCATGTAATATAGCACTCTTAGAAAAAATGCAGTATCATGCCATATCAATTGATTTAAATAAGCAGTTATGTTTATTGTATTTTGTCTATTTCTAAAAGAAATACTAAACTCCAAGTGCAAAGTGTAGTAGTATAAGTGCCACTCAATTCAATTTACTAATGTGTGTCAGTGAATGGGCTCACCCATGACACAGTCAGACTGCACTCGTTATTGACAGTATTTACTCACTGAAATGAATCACGTGTAAATTTTATCCAAGTCATTTTCAGCCCATAATTAAGGCTTTAAATTAATATTTATCGATCTGTCATCAAAGCGCAAAGTTGCTAGGGTGTAGTGTGGCTCTGTTACTATTCAATGCATAGTGTTTGTTTATGCTAAAATTGCATGACAATTAACTAAATTGCCAAATACACAAATCAATAGTTTATATTGGAGGTAGTATAGCACAGTGGCTTAAGGCTCTGAGCTGCAAATCTGGAGACCTGGGTTTGAATCCCACACCCCCACTTGCGTACTGTGTGACCCTAAGCAATTCACTTAACTTCCCTGTGCTGCCAAATTGCATCTGTAAACAAGCTTTCAGCTTAGTGTGTCTCTCCTGGTTAAACAATTGGGGGGAAAATCAATTCTGTTTTTTTCTTTTCAATCAATCATATACAAGTTAATGTAGAACTGAAGCATAACATTTAAAATGCAAGAAATACTGAACCCTGGATCAGATTGCTTTATTTTCATCCTGTATTACTTCTGGCTGTCCTTGTTCTTCTGAGTTTTTTCTTTTGCTGTCAAGATTGATAAATATGAATTTGAAGCCTTAATTATGGGCTGCAGATAAATTGGATAAGATTTGCGTGTGACTCGTTTTAGTGAGTAAATAGCATCAATAATGAGCGCAGTCTGACTCTGTTATGGGTAAGCCCATTCAGTGGTGGACATTAGTAAAGTAAATTGAATTGAGTGGCAGTTGTACTATGATACTGTGAATTTGGAGTTTAGTATTTGTTTTAGAATTAGGAACAATAGAATTAACATAGCTGTTTATTTAAATGGAGTGATATGGCAAGGCACTGCATTTTTGTAAGAGGCTATATTGAATGGGACGTCTTGTTACACGTATATATTTTTATATACACATTGTGAACCTAAAGTGTGTAACAATGCAATCATACATACAGCAGGGCATTGGTTCTTGAACTGCATATGCTGTGAATACGTTTAATGTGAACAGTCTATTATTTCAGAACTTTGAGCAATGGTTAAATTTATTTGCAATAGAAATGTTTTACATATAAATGGAACATAAGCTTTAACGCCCACTTTGTTGATAAATTTAGTAGCATTTAAGTGATTAAGGTAGTTGTTAAATTTTAGGATTTTCTAATTATGTTGCACATGCCCTTTGACTATTGAAGAATGAAGGGTTATGGAATCGCAGCCCCAAGGGAAGCCGCAGTGGCGAACCACAGGGGCTAGTAGTGCAGCTAGTGACTAGATGCCCTGGACTGAGGCAGGGCATATACATGGTAGGAGACTGTACTTTTGTATTAGATTGAATTGGTGTAAGCACTTTATTGCAATTTGTAGTTAAGTTGTGGAAAATAAATTATTTTGCATTATTTAAAGTGCTATGGAAAGTTTTTTTTCTGGGTTTTCCCCCCTACCATTTGGCCACCCATGACTTTGCTTACCATTAACACAGTTGGCAGTAGTATTTATTAATAAAAAGCACTGAAGCTGAAGCTCTTTTTTGTGGCTGAGCAGCCCTGCAATTTAGGGTAGCGGCTTTCCTTTTCTCTTCTTGGATTTCTAAGTTTGTAAATATGGTTTGAGAACAGTGCTGCACATAGAACATAGAAACATAGAATTTGATGGCAGATAAGGACCGCTTGGCCCACCCAGTTTGCCCATTTCTCTATCTAATGGATAAGCTGCAGATCCTAGTTAACCTGCAGCCTACTTCTTCCTACCCCACCTCCTAGAATTGCCTTATGACTGTCCCGTGCATGCTTGAATTCCACCACTGTTTTTGACTCCACAACCTCCTCAGAAAGGCCGTTCCATGCATCCACAACCCTATCTGTGAAAAAATACTTCCTTAAATTACCTCTGAGCCGTCCCCCCATCTTCAAAATGTGCCCCATTGTTCTTGCACATCTCTTTTTCTGAAAGCTGCTCCCCTCTTGGACTTTGTTGATTCCCTTGAGGTACTTGGAAGTTTCTATCATGTCCCCCCTCTCCCTCCTTTCCTCAAGGCTATACATATTAAGCCCCTTAAGTCTCTCTCTTCATATGTCTTCCAGTGCAGACTCTGCACCATTTTAGTTGCCCTCCTCTGGACAACTTCCATCCTGTCTATGTCTTTGTGGAGACTGGGTCTCCAGAACTGCACGCAGTACTCCAGATGGGGTCTCACCAGCTGTCTGTACAGAGGGATAATAACTTCCTGTTTTCTACTGGTGATGCATCTCCCTGTGCATCCCAGTATCCCCCCAGCCCTCCTTGCTGCCCTCTCACATTGCTTGCCCATCTTTAGGTCATCTGATATGACTACCCCAGGTCCCTTTCCTTTTGTTGTTGTTATTACTCACCCCCATTGTGAACTCTTCCCTGGGTTTTGTTTCCCAGGTGCATTACCTGCACTTCTTAGCATTGAATCTAAGCTGCCATACATTTGACCATTCCTCTAACCTTGCCAAGTCCCTTCTCATCCATTCCACCCCACCTTGTGCATCAACTCTGTTGCAGATCTTTATGTCATCTGCAAAGAGACATACTTTTCCTTCCAGTCCCTCTGCAATGTCGCTTGTAAAGACATTGAAGAGGACCGGTCCTAATACTGAACCCTGCGGTACTCCACGAGTAACCCCCTTTCTTCAGAGTACTTTGATGTGTCTTATCTGTAGACTTGTTATTGCTATAGAGAACTTTGCAGCATTGAAAAGCAGCAGAAAGTGATACTTTGTATGTTTTATGACACGCTATCAGACAGACAGTCTATAGCTACAGTGTTTCTATCTCCTGTTGGATCTCTTGAGGTCTGCATTTGAAACACAGCAGGGGTCTTTCTGTCTTAGCCTAGTGCAAAACATGAATAACATTAGTAAGTCAGGAAGACATGACAATCACAGAAGTGCTGCCATGTACTGTAATGGTTTTAATTAATGTATTTTATATGTATTGAACAATGTATTGAAGGAGGTCTACAACGACAGTGTGGAGTGGTGCAATGTTAATAGGACAGACATGTGTTTGCAGAGGACATAGTGACAGTAGAGGTAAGTAAGGCAATTAGCAACATGTCATATCATCAGACTATATTGTGGCTTATATGTTTCTCAGACTCATTATTGTGAATCCACAATGTGTGTATGCATGAACATACAAAGAGCTGCTAAAGCTAATGGACTGTTTCTGCCACTGGTAAACTGCAGGAAACCTACGTCATTCTAAAGTAATGCAAAAAATGACATCATTGCTGTTTTCATGTCTTGACTCTTTTTTTATGTAACAAAATTAGAAAACCATGGCATGGTAGTAGAAAGAAAATCAAACAATGTAAAGCATGCCTAATATGGGTTGCTTGCAGAGTTCTCACAATGGCCACTGGAAGGTCCAAATGAAATAGGAGGCAGTATAACATAGTGGTTAGGGGCAGTGAGCTGCAAACCTGGAGAAGTCAGTTTGAAACCCATTAGCTCCTTCTTACATACTGTGTGACCCTGAGCAAGTCACTTAACGTCCTTGTGCTGTCAGGTTGCATCAGGAAGCAAGTTTTGGTTTGGTGTGCCTTTTCTGGTTAAAAAATTTCCTCAAATATAAACTGTAAGAATGGCAGGGGCCTGGTTGTTAAATACCAAGTCTATCTATTTTTTCTCTTTTAGTCTCTTTTAGTCTTTTTCAGCTGCCACCCCCTATCCTCTCACCCTTCCTCCCTGATTTCTTCTAGGTTTCTGAAATGATTCTTTGTATGTGCTATTCATGTATTCTGTTTACCGTGATGCCATATCTGAACTGATGAATATGGTTGTATGCACTCTTTAATGTTGTATGCCCTTGTTTAACATGTTTAGCATGTATGTACTGTCCTGACGTGGAACCTTCATAAAAGAGCCTTGGCTCAAAGGTAACTGTAATCCTAGATTTAAATAAATAAATAAATTTATCAAATGAAACCCAGTTTGGTTCTAGGTCATTCTTTAGCGTGTACTCTAATGCGGAACACTGAGCATAGAAGTTTGCGAGTAGTGGAATAGCTACACTGCTATGGTGGTCTGGTCATTTATTGTAATTGAGTCACGTAACTGTAATGTAACAAAGCTGTTATTTGCAGCCATCTGTCATGTCATTGTAAAAAAAACACACAGGAAAAAAACATTTGTTACCATAAAGTGTGAAATCCTCAACTGCTATTCATTTGTTAAGTGTGCATCACTGACCTAATAGAGAAGGGAACAGTAAGATAATCTTTATAGTAAACTTCAGGTCCGTTCAGAAAGGAATGCATTGAACTTCTCTCTGTTTCTCTCTCTCAGCCCCTTTGCAACATGATGGGGGGGGGGAGAGAGAGAGATATTTCCATAGCAGTAAAAAAAAGCATTTGTCAATGCCGAATGGTTGCTTACTGGCATTAGCATTGGAAGTGCAGGAGTTAGACAGATGCAGAATAGGGATGGCAGTGAAGTACTGAAGTGACACCAACCTCACCCCCAACCCCACATTGCAGAGATGGACAGACATTGGGGTGTGCCTTTGGGTCATTTCCCATAACACTCACGCCATTTCACCTCACCTTACCCTGCAGACACCGACAAGTGTTGAGGTGTGCCTTGGGGTGTTCGGGTTTTACACTCACCCCATTCCATGAGGAAATATGCTGAAATGGATGCAATATTCCACTATCAGTTTGCTGTTTTAGCTTCCCTGTACAGCTAAAATGCAAGCAATGTTCTCTTCCCACAGATATTATAGCACCTTGGGTTTGTTTGAATGAAAGACACTCGTGAAACCAAAGATTTGGCCTAGTGGTTAAAGTGCACTGGTGAAAACCGGCATCCCCAAGTTCAGATCCCACTCATGCTCACTGGGGGACTAGTGTCTCCATCTCCCAACTGGATAAACACAGAAAAGTAAAACGAGCTCATGCCACACAAGTCCCACATTTTCTATGCTACTCTGCCTAGAATGGTAGCACTGCTGTATCTTTCCACTCCATTATTTTGTTGCACTGTTTTTGGTCAGAAAAAGTGCACTGAGCCAAAGCTTATTTTCAGATACACTGTGGGAGCACAGGGAACTTAAATGGCTTGCTCAGGGTCACAGTATGCAAGTGGTAGCTGTGGGATTTAAACCCAGGTCTTCAGATTTGCAGTCCAGTGTTATTCTATTTATGATGCTAAGTGCCAGCCCTGATCCCTTCCTCTCCAGCCCCCTGCCCCATCAACCAATGTCCTTCAGACTTTCCATCACTCTGACCTCTACATTACTTCCCCTTCATGGTGGGAGCAGCTGGGCTCACTCTACCTGCTGCAGACCAGGCTTCCACATCCAGAGGGCCAGCATTACCTGTGCTGGGCCTGTGAGAGGCTGATTCATCATCCTGTTGGGGATTTACAGTGAGTTTTACTGCTTGCCCTAAGATACAGACTTTCTAGGGTGTGCAAGCTCATGGACACCAGCTTATGGAGCACGTCACAGCCAGCATTCCCCTGACAAGTATGTTGCTCCAGATGCATTGACACCTTTGATCACCCAGCTAGCAGTATGGCATTGGAACTGACTACCCTCCCTCTCCAGAGGAGGAGTGTGTCCTATGGGACACTCAGTCCTCCTCCCCTGGCTGCCCCCCGATAATCAAGGCTCATTTTTGAACCCAGGTAGCCAGCGTCATGAGTGGCAGCAGAACCACTGCACTGATGGGCTGGCTGCAGTACAGTGTGCTTAACCACTCTGCTGTACTGCCTCCCTGGATTGCAAAATACCTAGGGTAAATGAAAGGCATGATGCCAAACTGAAATTCTGATAAATGACCCTAAAACACTTTATAAAAAGTAATGAGGGGTGGGCTGAATTCAAACGCATTCTGGAAAAAAGAAATACCCAAAGTGTTTAACTGTGCAGATAAGCACAGACTGATAAAAGAAAAGAGAAACAAAATCAACTTTGTAAACTAAATACAAGTTACCAAAACAGGCCCCAAAACACCAAAAATCAACATTTGGGCAATTAAAACTTCAGTTTCCTACTTACAGCAACTGTGCATTGCTCTAGAAGCAAACTGCTGCATAGCTCTTTACTTCTCTGTCTGCCCTGCTACACTGTCTCCACATACACACATGTGTAGCACAGCAGAGAAAGTGAAAACAGACACTCTACATGCTTGCACTGCTTTCTGCAAATCACGGGACCTTTGCTTCACGCTGGACCTACGGGATTGCGAGACAAAGTGCTCCTCTTAAGATCCTATTGGTCAGACCCTGAAAGTATGCCAGGGATTGAGTACCGCAGTGCCCTTTACAGTAAGACATAGAAGGTATGGCTTTAAAACCATGGACTTATCCCTTAGGCTGCCAACAGAATTAGAAAGTATAGGAATTTTGGACAGATATATCAGTCCGTGGCCCTGCAAGGGTTAAGTGTTCTGCACAGGGCACTAAAGGGGTTAAGGATGGGGACACCAGTTATACTTTGGTGTCTCAAACATATATATATACTATAGTAATACCCTTTATAAAATGGCAAAACACTTCACACCACCTGCAGCCAGAAATATATGTATATGGGTATTCTCGGCATGCATGCGAACACCACAGATACCCCCTCACCAAAAGTGGAGCACGGAGCTAGAGAGGACCTTCACATTCCAAGACTGGGCAAGAGTGTGGTAAAATAGTTGAATGGCTGCAAGAGATACCAGGAACAGGTTCATGCAGTTTAAAATAATCCATAGATGGCACAGAATACCTCAGCAGCTCTTTGCATGGGGTTTGGCTAACTCTGACAGGTGTTGGAGGTGTGCACAGGGTCAAGGGTCCATCATACACCTGCTATGGAAATGTCTGGTTCTCCACCCCTTCTGGTAGGAAGCCCAGTGGCGTCTTGGAGAGATCCTAAAGTGTAAAATGACACTCACTGACTCCTTAGTAATGCTAGGCCCCCTTTCAGAGGCATTTGGCAGAGACCTTCCCCTGAGACAGGGATGCAGCTGGCTACTAGGAGCCCTGATAACTGCCAAATGTGTCATTCTGTGACACTGGCATGACCCTTTGCCTCATGACCAGAGAGTGGCTGATGGAACTGCAGAAAATAGTGACCTATGAAAGAGTACATCAGTTTGTCATTGGCAAAATGGGGAAATATCAGGAGACACGGGGCCCCTACCTGTCATCTAAATATTGTAAAATTCCACAAGGGCACTATATGCCTCATTACTTGTTACAGTGACCCCCCCACCCCCAAAGAGGCAGGAACATTATAAACAAATTAATTAGTGGGCATTCAAATTATGAAGATACAGACAAATAGTAAGTATCCTTTAAACCCCTTACCATCATTTTAGGATTACCATAGAATACATGAACCTTTGACCACAAGGGAATGTGCACATCTGTGGCATACCTGAGATGAGACCCTACAGTTGAGATGGAGGGTATAGTTCCACTCTCACCCAGATGGCACAACTACAGAGGCTGAGTGGAAGATGTAGGCAATATACACTCAATACAACAAGTTTAATGAATACTTAATTGTGGTTTGTCTGATGAACATGGTTAACATTATTAGATAGAATCAATGGTACTTCAATGGTTATAGTACCTTACCTCTCTTTCATGTAAATGTCACTGTCATAAGGCCCCATATGAGACACTGTGATATTGTACTAAACTTCTAGTCTGTTTATCCATGGGAGAAATATCAGCTAGGAACTAACTCTGTAATGGTTTTAGAGTTAAAGCAATAAACTTTTCATTACAAAAATAAAATGGCAAGAGAAAATCTAGTAATTTCATTGGCTGAGAGATGTCAGCTGATTGTAGATTAAATCTCTATAAATGCACAGTCAGCTGACGAATCTCATTTCCTTCCCCCAAAAAAACTCTTTACTGAACAATATCACTAAGCCTCTAAACAGAAAAAAAAATCTAGTAGCTGCCATATTGAAAATTCTAGCCTTTACCACACTGATAATTGCACTTAATTTATCATTAATTCCTCACAATATTTAAAGAAAAATCTGCACATGCAGATTTACAACACATAGCAAAACATATCTTATAACTTAAAAACAACAATTTACCTCCCTAAACACTTCAACTGAAGTGTGTGGCCTCTTCAAAAACAACCTCTAGTCAGACCCGATATGGCTGTGCAGAGCTATTAGGAGTGTCGCCTGGGTATGTCATTCACAAGATGGCAGCGATGACAAAACTGTGCATACACGATACTCGTGCATGCACAGTCTGAGTTGGTGGACATCTTGTGCACAGCACCTGTCACTTCCACAGTTGCAGAAGAAAAAGAAGTGCTCCATGAAATGCGTGTGTCTATATGGCTGGTGGAGTGGAAGGGCTGCATAAACACAACCACTGGACACTGTGTCAGAGCACTGTGGAAGCACACCGGACAGCGGTCTGGTCACAAGCTTCCACAGTACTCTTCTGAGATGATGATGATCGCATAATGACTGCAGAGCTCCTTCCACGCAACCGTAAAAATCACTGACTTTGGCCATTCCACTGCTAACTTGGCTCATAAACCATGCCTCAGGATGTACAGAAAAACCACGTCTCTTCTCCAGCAAATCACACTTACATTATTCGAGTGTACTGCTCTTGAGATACACAGTCCTGCTGCCTCTAGTTTGTAATGTTTCAAGCCAGGAAGTCTGATTCCCAATTCAGTGGAGGGCCAAAGTTGGGTGGGGGTGGAGCACAACACTGTAACTCTTCACGATGTGTGGCCACGAATAAGAGTCATAATTCCTTAGCTTCTCAGGCCCATTTCAGAATAATTTCCCCCCACTGAAACACAGTCAGAGAACCCCACCACATTCTGATTCTAAAATACCCACTAGGCAGCTCAACACCCTCTTCTACTGAGCCGCAGTCCATATACTCACCTGAGCAGCCAAGAGCAGTAGACTCTGCCTCTTAAATCTATGAGCTGCCATCTTCTATACAGGCTAAGCAGTGCTGTGCAGATCAAATGGGGGGGGGGGTCACATCTTCTGTGCTCTTGGTCTCATGCTGTGGACCGGCAGCGTGGAGAGCTGGGTAAGGATGTCATACCACAGGCCGGCAGCTCATTGGTGGGTAAAGGACACTGAAAGTTAATTTACCACACCGGGGGGGCGGTGTCAGACGCACATGTCTTCTTTGCTCCTGGTCTCATGCTGTGGACCGGCAGCATAGTGCTGGGTAAGGATGTCATACCACAGACCGGCAGCTCATTGGTGGGTAAAGGACACTGAAAGTTAATTTACCACACCGGGGGGGGTGTCAGACGCACACGTCTTCTGTGCTCCTGGTCTCATGCAGTGGACCGGCAGTGTAGTGCTGGGTAAGGATGTCATACCACAGACCGGCAGCTCATTGGTGGGTAAAGGACACTGAAAGTTAATTTACCACACCAGGAAGGGGGTGTCAGACGCACACGTCTTCTGTGCTCCTGGTCTCATGCTGTGGACCGGCAGCGTAGTGCTGGGTAAGGATGTCATATCACAGACCGGCAGCTCATTGGTGGGTAAAGGACACTGAAAGTTAATTTACCACACCGGGGGGGGGGGTAGACTCACACAAGCTGGCAATTACCAGAAGTCAGGCTGGTGACACAGGAGCAGCATCGCCAGCAGTAAATACCATGTCTGTAACTGGGCGCAGGAGCAGCTGCTTGTCTCCTGATTCTAAATAATGCACTCTAACTCTGCCATCCATTTACTCAGCTGTTGGGTGTAGGGTGCAGCTGTTGTCCATTTAAAGAGCTGTTTGGGGGCAGCGTTAAACACTAAAGTTAGAAAGTAAGCAAACTAAGTAAGCAATAATACCTGAGAGGGTGGGCATTATTGGGAAATACCGGACCGCCCAGGGGCGTAATGAGGCCCGACGCCACAGGCGGAGGCCCTTATAGCCCCTGGAAGGTCTGGTATTTCCCAATAATGCCCACCCTGGAGGGTATTATTGCGCTTAGAAAATGGGCTATATGTAATATTATCTGTGAGATATTTAAAAAATAAAAATAAATAATAAAAAAAATAAAACCAAATTACCTATAGTTGCTTTGTCATAAAAGTAGTCCCTCCTGTGGTATACTTACTATACCCACCAGTAGAGGGCAGTGCAGTTTCTCAGCAGTTTTATAGGTTTCTTACAAGTGTGTGCAGCATGTTCCTTCCTTGGTCTTGAACCATCAACCCCCCCCCCCAACAAGTTCAGAGCTATAGGAAGAGAAAAGTATTTCTCTATTAACAAATCTATTTTATTCTTCCCAAGCCGTATAGCTTGTTTTTGCAGTCTGACCAACCCCCATTCAGTGTCACTGTGATATGACTAGCCAATATGAAGACACGGCTGTTAGGTGCGTGACCTCTCGTGACCCTGTTTCTGAAAACCAGGAAGTGGAGACGTATGGGACAAATATCATAGTCGGGCATCCTATCCAATTGGAAAAAGTAAGTGTGTCCAAAGCAAGGAGTACAATATAAAAAGAAACATTTCTCAGTGCAGCTGTCTTTGTCTGTGGTCAGGATAATTGTCGTAAAGAGAGGCAGCGCGCTGGTCCGAGCAGAGCTCAAGCATGCTGTTTCAACTTTTATTTAGGACGGCATCAGTGATCACCATAATTGTAAAATAATGTGAAAAGGAATTGGAACCACTAAATTTTATTACGTTTTTCTATGAATGATGAGTGGGAGCGCAGTGGGGTGGGTTCGTGGTGGGGTAGTGGCGCTCGAATGTATCAGACAGCGAGACAGACTATTCAGTGTGATTTTTTTTTTTTTATGATTTTTTAGTGGCAAAAAGTGTGCCTTAGTTCTGTGTATTTTAAAACAAAAAGCAAGCAGAGGATCAGTGATGGGACGGGGGTCAGATGGCCGGCAAGCGGGAGAAAGAAAATGGTGGTTGTGAAGTTTCAAAATTCGGGGTGCTCAATGATACACCAAGTAATGGGGCACCCTGAATTGGTACTCATTTTTTTACTGGACATCTATTGAAAAATAAATGTATGCCTGACCATGGCTTTCAGCCAATCAGGATGCTTTATTTTTCAACCTCATTTTCTAAATAGGGCTAAGACACATAAGAGGGTGGGATTCAGCTGCTATTCAGCACCTTCTGCTGGCTTCAGCTAACTACACACAAAACAGGGAGTTCTTTATTACAAAATTTAATTTTTCCCACTTCATGTTATTGTAACCATTTTATTTAATTAGAAATACATTTTCTTTTTTTTAGCTCAATGTAGCAATGAGTCCTTTTATAAGTGTGATAAGCCACTTCAAGGTGTGCATTAGAGGATTTTAATGCACTTCCCAGGGGCATAAGAACACTCGGCCTTCAGCCTTGTGCCTCACTATGCCCTTAGGTCATGCATTAAAATCCTTTAATGTACACCCTGTTGTGGCTTATTATTTACTTATATAACACCCATGGTGTTAACTTTTCCTGAGTTGTTCATACCATTGGGGTGAGTATAAATGAACTCAGTAAAATGTGTTATTAGGTACCTGCATGGAACATAAATATTTAATGTCCCAAAAGGCTTCTTATTTTCCCTCAGTATGTCACAGTGGAGCCTGATCTACCTATTTCTGCAGTCACTTCTGCTTTCACTACTAAAGTTTGAACTTCTGCTCACCATCGACCATGAGAATCAGATCATGGAACCCCCTATATGCTGTTTGCTCTCGGCTCCAGGACCACCCACAGTTTTGATTAATGGTCTGTCAAATAATGGATGAAAAACATAAGCTAGACAAGCCTTCTGAACAAGAATTAAACTATTCCTCAGTCTGGGCTATTAGCCCAATCCCATACAGTAAATATGACAATGCATGCGGCTCGTGCGTATCTGCTTTTTAATTCCACTGCCATGTAGGTAACAATACCCTCTTGCAGTCATGTCTGCACCATTCATTGCCAGTGAGTATTGTTGCCAACATTGCAGACTAAATAAAAAGCTTATACACAAGAGCCAAAAGATCCCCTATTTATCAAGCTAGCTAATCTCCAGCTAAGCATTTATATTGAGACTGGATATGTCACTTTCCTTGACCTTTGTTCAGAACAGAATTAGAGAAGAATTAGACAGCAGATATCACAATAATGATAACATCATAATAGGCATGTGCAGCACTGAAGCCAGCCATTCAAATCATTGAAAAACAGTGAAATCTTCACACAGAAAGCTGATTGAAATTGTTATAATTGTTAAACTGATGTTGTATAAATCAAGTACTCAATGGCTTGACTCAAAACACATTTATCTCCACTTGTGTGTAGACAAGAATTTCATAAAACACTTGTGGCTTTTGTGAGATCTGGTCTTGCCTCTTCATCACTGGGGATAAATGACATATTTAGAGTCAGGTAATTAAGCGATATACCATGACAGGGAGTGGGGTATGGTGGGATTTATCCATGCCTGGTGTGGATCAGTCATGAGACCGCAGGCTGAGTGACTAAACCACACCAGAAGTGGATAACTTCCAGCATAATCCACTACCTGGAGTAGCATATTGTCATTATACAATGTCCCTGTTTTTAAACATTTTTTTCAAAAAGGTTAAAGTTGTTTAATTGGGGGGGAACATTTCCTAATTGATTTTTTGCTGTAGCAGCCTTCCTCTGTATGTTAAAAAGTTTCAAGTTGCAAGGTAGAATAATCTTTGTAGCAGACGGCAGTCTTCACACACACAGACCCCACCCCCACCCCCACACAGGTATCCTCACTTCTGGTTGCTTCAGCTTTTTTGGGAGGGGGGCATGCACAGAGCAAGAGATGAAAGGAGCAGTTTGTTTACTGAGAGACGGATACTGCATGGCAAGGGAGACTGAGTGCACAGTGATGCTCATGCAGCTTGACTGGGAGCTCCTTTTTACGTTCGCTTGCACGCATGCGCAAGGAACGTCTTGGGAGAATAGGACTTTTTGGAGGTGTGACTTTCCTGTGCAATGCAGTGCTCCGTTCAGCAGGTGCGGCCGTCCTGCACCAATGGATGCGGGAGCTGTGTATGACAGCAGTGGTCTTCAGTTCAAAGAAAACCACTGCTGCAATCAATGGTGGTAACATGTGTGTTTAGCATAATGATGCCTCTGTATGACCTGCCAAAACAAAATCCCTCCAGCTTCCTTCTCCTGTTGCTGTCCTCCCCGTTGCGCTGTATGTGTGTTAGTATACAAAAACTGTCGCGTCGCTCCCCACACTGCTGAATTCGGCTACATTTCCGAGTTTTAGACGTTGTCGAGGTTGAGCAGATGGCAGTTTGGAATAACAGAGGCTGCTCCTGGTAAGATTTATGTGGTACAGATTTCTTATTTGCAGTGTTTGAGGCAAGAGGGAATGAAGGATGTGGCGGATTTGGATGTGGCCGGATTCTTTCAGACACTAGTTTTGCAAGTGCCTCAACAGAGTGCAGGTAAAAGAGAAACCCCGTTTACAGTGGCAGAAGATGTCGAAGTCATGTTCACTGGTGAAGATACATCAAAATTGATTCGTTCATATGGCATCAGCAATTACTACAAAACTTTTTTTTTTCTAAATACTGATGTAAAGTGCCATGATTATCAGCCGTACTTATGCATGAGTTTTACTCCATTTGGTTAAAACGTATTACAAGGCAGATAATTCCTCAGAAACTTTAACTCTTAGGCTGTAGACAGAATTAGAACGTATACCTCTGGACTGATCTATCAGTCCGCGGCCCAGCAAGGGTTAATGTTTGCCATTTTATATGGAAATAGTCATTTATTTTCATTCATAAAACGTTGAATATTCTCTGTACAGTACAGCTTATTTTGAAGGAAGGTGCTATTAAGTAAGTTTATTTTAATTTGCAATTTCTGTACCCAGGATAGCCCAGTTGAGATGCAATTTCTCATTTTCAGTGGGCTCCTGCTTCTACCCATTTCCACTGGTGGTGGACTGTAACACTGCGGTGTTATGGGACTTGCTCAGGGACACGAAGTATTTAGCTTTGGCTGTGTATAAACCAGGAGTTGGGTACCTGGAGGTGGGAAGGGACTAGGGATGTACACACTGGGGCTGGGTATGTCAAAAAATTCAAGGAGAGAACAATGCGGCAGCTAGAAAAACCAAGAGGTTTGTTGTTGTTGTTTTTGTTTGTTTGCTTTTCATTCAGGACTAACTTCCTGTTTAGTCAATCGCTAATGAAAGAAAATACTCTTTTTTGGGGGTATTTATGTATGCATGGGCTCTGGTAATTTTGAAACACATACCTTTATAAGCAGGCCTTTTTCACCATGTAACCAACAATAAGCCATTTCAATACTCAAATTAGTGTATTTTTCATCATCCCGACCCCCCCCCCAAAAAAAGCTCTTTGCTTGGGGGTATTTTGTGTAATTTCGGCGCTTAATAGCACAGAAACTACTGGACTACTTGTTTTGAAAATTGGCATGCACTTATCCTTTCTGGATGAGTGGCTGCTTGCCATTTTTTTAACCCCTGGTCACAGGACGGCATATAAGCTGTCAAAATTACTGATTCGTCACAAGCACAAAGTCAACTGCAGTATAGTGGAATAAACACAAAAACAGCAGCACATGAATGCGGCGCAACCGGTAACAACAGTGCCAAAAAAACAACAACAAAACAAACAAACAACAAATTAAAAAAACAGGTACAGCACACACACCAATGATACCAGAGAGGCTACTCTTGGTACAATGCAAAACTGACTTTACTGCAAGAATACACACAGCGATTAAGGTCGCAACATAATGCGTACAGAGTGGTAAAAAAAAAAATCAGTGCATGAATGCGCTTTTTTGAGAGGATATCATTACAAACCAGCAGTGCCTATTTACAAACAGACCTTAATAAATTAAAACCACGAATAAAGTGCAAATTCATTGATTAAAAACCGTCAAAAACGACAGCAGCTAGCGCATCATCTAATTACTGACACAGTCCCGGCTAATGACTAGAAAGACTCAAATTCAGTAGCTTACAGCCAAACTGCCACTCAACACGCGTGACTTCAAACCACTAGAAGTAATAATTACTATCAATGCAGCATTACATCTGTGAACACAAATGTGGCAAGTAACTAGTTTGATTCAAATTCAGTTAGTTACATATAAAAACGCCATTGCATCTGTGTCCAAGCACAATCTTGCAGCATAACTTAACAAGCATGCTGCCTTTGTGTAATTCTTTCCACAGCCTCAGAAGTCCACCCTGCCACTGGTGGTTGGGCCTACCTGCTGACATCTACCCATAACTCACCAGACCCAAACAATTTCTGTCTCACTTCCCTGATCATCCACTGTATGCCACCATGTCTGGAAATACCCATGCCACTGCATACTGCCATATGCCAATACACAATCCACAGTGCACCCTGCTGCCTCATTTCACTGGGGTTGCAGTTTAGTGCCAAAACTGCCACACACTGCAGATACCTGCAAGCAAACGTTCGGCATTGACAAATGCTTGTTTTTAATTTAAGGGACACTGTCTTAGTTTCTGTTTTACATTATCTGCTTAATAACTGTTTGTGGTTAGTTTGTTTGGTAGCCTAAAAGTTTTTCATGCTGATAGCACTGTCACAAATAACAAAAGGTATTGTAGATTAATGATTATTTGCAAATATTGTAGTCAGCTCAGCCCTCGCTAAACAGATGTTTATTTGTCCACCATTTCGTGAGCATGAATCTCGGTTTTCATGCATGCCATTGTGGACGAGCACATTATTCATAAAGTGCGATCATGGATATGTGATTCCCTCATGAACTTGCATGCTCCCGCGAACACACACCTGTCAGATCCTGGTTGACAGTTCTGTGCGGTACATATCAAATCCATTCCTTGATAGAAAAATTGATTGTACAGACTTCAAGCTGTAAAAATGTCTGAAGCCGAGGTTATTTTTTCTGT
Source organism: Neoceratodus forsteri (assembly GCA_016271365.2). Lineage (NCBI taxonomy): Eukaryota > Metazoa > Chordata > Ceratodontiformes > Ceratodontidae > Neoceratodus > Neoceratodus forsteri. Next base: position 1,411,804,139 of record CM057452.1, read on the forward strand.
TGTTTGACATCTTTCTTGACATTTCAAGACAGTTCCCTCTATTTTCCCTCCATTCCCCCTGTGATTGCATCTCTCACAAGGTTGAAGTGTCACAATCTGTTCTTTTTTAAGAATGTACACATACAGCTGTTATTACTTTCCCAATGCAATCTCTCAATACCCCTCTCCATCCACCCACAATACGTTATTTTTTGTTCTCTTGAAAGTTCGTTATGAACAGCATCATGACTGACCTTCTTTGTTATTTAATCAAGTGACCACAATGCCACTGTCCCACATTACACACTCGTTCACTCGCACACTTTATGCTGCAGATTGTTGCTCACAATATCGCAATTTAATGATCTCAATAATCATCTGAAATGAATAGGCTCATCTAACTAACCCTGACTGATAACACCTGTTTTGAGCATGTGGGCTTGGGTTGTAGTTGTTTAAAAATAAAAAAAGAAAATCACGAGTACATTTTATTTTTACTTTCACCCTTTGCTTTTCTTACCGATCAACAATCTGCAGTGTTAGTCTTGCAGACCATGCGTTTTGATGCACTGTAATGATTTTCAACTGCCTGTTTCTCAGTGTGTGTGTGTGTGTGTGTGTGTGTGTGTGTGTGTGTGCGCGTGTGTGTATAAGCCCCAGTTGTCACCAATTTTTATGTTTGCTTGCATGCATGTGCAAGAAACATAGTGCCATCATCGGAGATTTCGGAGGTGTGTCACCTCCTCCTCCAATTCAGGCAGCGAGCTGGCAGGTGCGGCCCCTGTAAGCCAATGCATTTTGAGCTGTCTATGACACGCTCCAAATGCAGTGGCATACAGCTGAAAGTGGGGAGCTACACTTGAGTGAGCAGCGATAAGCAGCTGCTCACACGCAGCCCCCCCAGCCGCAGGCGCGCGCCTTCATGCAGCGTGATAGCCGACGGGTGCCAATCCCCGCCGGCTGCGCTGCATCGCCTCTCCTCCCCTTCCCAGAGCTTGGTGCCGCGCTGGAGCCCACCCCAGCATGGCAAGCAATACTCTTTGAGCAACGGGGTGCCTAATCCCCTCATCGGCTGAACGCCTCTCAAAGTTCTTGTGCCACGCTGGAGCCCACCCCAGCGTGGCAAACGTCCAATAGGTTTTTGCTGGCAGGGATGCCCAATCCCCGTCAGCTGAACGCCAAAGTCATTGTGCCATGCAGAGCCTCACCCCAGCGCAAGTGCCGTCCCCGCTGGCGTCTTTTTTTTTACCTGTAAAACAAAATCGTCCCACGCCGTCTCCGAACCCTCCTACAACCCGCACCCACCCACTGCGCATCCAGTTTCCCCACACCCCTCACCCCATACTTACTCCGGACTCTGGCACGCACGATCTTCGTGGACCGGAACACGCCTGCACTCTTCAAAGGTGACCGCCGAACTGAGGAAATGCCGGTAAGCTGTATAATGGGCTAGATAGGAGGGTTCAACTTTATTGCATATCTCAGGCATTTTGGAATTTTTGCACCAAATTTCAACATGGGTTTTGGACCCCTCTCATGATGATGTCACTGTCATGGCGTTATTAGCCTCGAGGGTGATTTCGCGCAGTGACTGTGCAGTGACTGCGAAATCACCCTTCAGGACCAATACCACCATGACAGTGACATCATTCATAGAAGGGGCCAAAACCCCATGTTGAAAATTTGGTGCCAAAATTCAAAATGACTGTTTGATGAGCGCAGGTTCTGCAGTTACTACGAGGCTCGTAAGTTTGCGAAATTTCAATATTTTCACTCCAGATTTTCAACATTGCCATTTCACCACACCATCTTATGAGTAGTACAGCTGTCATTTTTCACATCTCATCCAAAATGTGTTTCCTGCCCTTGTAGCGCAGAATGGCGCAGTCGGTGTGCAAAATCAATGTACTGGACAAATTAAGAAAATCACAGTGACACTGTTCATGAGAAGAGGTCTTGAAATGGCTATGTTGAAAATTTGGTGAAAAAATTCCTAAAAATGACTGTTTTACGAGCATGTGCTGCGCAGTTCCTACGCCCGCTCATAGGTTTGCGAATTTTCAATATTTCCACTCCAGATTTTCAACATTGCCATTTTTCCACACCTTCTTATGAGTAGTACAGCTGTCATTTTTCACATCTCACCCAAAATGTGTTTCCGCCCATGTAGCGCACAATGGCTCAGTCGTGCGAACTCAGTGTATGGGACACATTAAGGAAATCACAGTGTCACTGTTCATGAGCAGAGATCTTAAAATGGCAATGTTGAAAATTTGGTGACAGAATTCCTTAAAATGACTGTTTTACGAGTGTGCGTTACACAGTTCCCACGTAAGCTCGTAGGTTTGCGAATTTTCAATATTTCCACTCCAGATTTCCAACATTGCCATTTTTCCACACCTCCTTATGAGCAGTACAGCTGTCATTTTTCACATCCTGCCCAAAACGTGTTTCCTCCCATGTAGCGCACAATGGCGCAGTCGGTGTGCAAGCTCAATGTATGGGACACATTAATAAAACCACAGTGACACTGTTCATGAGCAGAGGTCTTAAAATGGCTATGTTGAAAACTTGGTGGAAAAATGCCTAGAAATGACTTTTACGAGCGTATGTTGCACAGTTCCTATGCATGCTCGTAAGTTTGCAAATTTAATATTTTCACTCTAGATTGTCAACATGTCCATTTTATTAAACTTCCTTATGAACAGTACAGCTGCAATTTTTCATATGTCACCCAAAATGTGTTATCGCACATGTAGCGCACAATGGTGCTGTTGGTGTGCGAAAGCAATGTTTAGGACAGATTAAGAAAATCACAGTTACACTGTTCATGAGCAGAGGTCTTAAAATGGCTATGTTGAAAATTTGGTGACAAAAGTCCATAAAATGACTGTTACGTGAGCATTGTGCAGTTTCCACGCATCCTCGTTAGTTCATGACTTTGTAATATTTTCAGTCCAGATTTTCACTAGTGGCATTTTTCAACACTTCCTTATGAACAGTACAGCTGCCATTTTTCACAACATGGCGAGTGTGTTTCACACTTTCAGTGCAGAGATGTGTGGTCGCTGTGGAAATCATTGTTCAGCACAGATAAAGAAAATCACAGTGACACTGTTCATGATCGGAGGCACCAAAATGCCTGAGTTGACAATCTGCTATAAAATATCCCCAACCTACTTATATAACGGGTGTGCGTGTACAGTTTCTATGTACGCCGTGACTTCACCATTTTTTAAATATTTTGACTCACATTTGCAACATAGCCATTTTACACCCTCCCCATGACAGAGTACAGCTGTTCCTTTTTTACAGCCTGTTCGAATATTTTTGCACTGTGGTGCTAAATCCCGTAGTCACTGTGCATAAGCAGCTTTCGGCTACCAAACTGATATTCCCCCTGTTCATGAGGTGGGGTCACAGAACAAACATGTTGAAAATTTGGAGTTAAAATACCAATGAATGCCTGAGGTATTAGGCTTTTCAACAAAATCGCCCAACCCTATAGAGAATGACAGGAATCAGGGGTGTGACTTGGGATTCTTGCCTGTGATGCTCATACCATTCCACACTCTGCAGTCACTAAGCGGCATCAAGGTATGCCTTGGACTCTTCGACCCCAAACTTCACCCCATTCTCTATTTGCACCCTCATGCTGTGTTTCTAATGAAATGGGTGCGATAAGGCCAAAGACCCCAAGGAACACGTGACACTTGTCAGTCTCTGCAGAGTGGGGTGTGGTGAAATGGCATGGCCGCTATGCCTGATGACCCAAATGCACACCCCAATGCCTGTCACTCTCTGCAGGGTGGTGGTGGGGTTGGCTTCAGTTCAATACTTCACTGCCATTCCTATTACGCAGCTCTGTAACTTCTACACTACCACTGCCAATGCCAGTAAGCAAACATTCGGCATTAACAAATGCTTGTTATTACTGTTTCTTCACCATGACATTTACTGAAAAGCCTAATCAAGAGTTTTTTTACATTAAAAAAATCACCCAGGCTGATGTTTGTTTTTCCTACGATCTTTGCCGAGAGTGTCAGTAACAAATATATTCCACATGTTCCTGTTTTTCATCTGCACCCACTGAGAACCAGACAGTGCTCTGCTGCCAGCAACCGTAAAGCCTGAGTTACCATGTCACTACTTAGCTTTGGCCCTCATTGTCTGTCGGGGACCACAATTCCACATGTTTCCCCCAGATTTCATGTTTTCCCTCACCCTCTCCAGACAGTGCTCTGCTGCCGGCAACTGCAACGTCTGAGTTCCCATGTCACTACTTGGCTATGGCCCTCATTGTCTGGCGGATAATCTACTGTGGCCTTTTTCTTTTCCATGCAACCCTGCATCATAACTGCTGCCCCCACTTACTGCTCTTAGCTCAAAAATAGGCTGCTGTTGGTGTGACAAGAGGTGCTGCCATGACGAGCGGCGCCAGGATTGGCACAGCTATTTTCTTTGAAGTTGTGGCATGCTTTCTGACTACTGTCACCGCCAGCATTCATCCTTATTGGTGCCCGCCACACGCACCCTGCCATGCACTGACAGCATTGGCCACATCACTGCCGAGCCCCCAAGAACTGCTACTGCAGTAACCTGCCGCAATAAGTTTCTTGTGCATGCATGCAAGCAAACATAATAACATACTGTATGTTTTATCATTTCTTAAGAGTTAAAATATAGGCATCTGCTTAAATTTTGTTACTGATGTTTGTAACAGAAAAATGCTTACTGTGGGTCATCTCCCATGGTTGCCCAGCATGCGTGTGTACCCCCCAAGGCACTCTGATGGCAGCAGAACTCATACAGTTGCTGGACCATGATGATGGATGTGTCTTGTACTATGTTTAGAGAGTTCTATGTTACTTCTGTTATGTGATGCTGGTTGTCTCTGATTGGTTGTGTTGCCTTGGCCCTTCCCTTGCTTGCATAATGTGGTGTGTGTGGGGGATGGGGATGTGTAGTTAGGGTTTTGAGGATGGGGGTGTGGGGTGGTGTGGTGGTGGGTTAACCCTAACACTGTATTTCCCCACTTTTGTTGCCATGGAAATAACCCTAACTGATGCATTAACAGAGTTTTTTGCAAAGAATATGTATATATATAATTTTGTGTGTGTGTGTGTGTGTGTGGATAGATAGATAGATAGATAGATAGATAGATAGATAGATAGATAGATAGATAGATAGATAGATAGATAGATATATGTATAATTACAGGGACATGGTTGGGCCCCCATAGTCAGGGTTCAATGGTCACACCTATGTTAAACTCAAAATTTTGCTCTTTAAGAACGTTGCAACCATTCAAGTGATATGCATGAATTTTGCAAGATCCACCAGGGACCAAAGATCTCTTGATGTGGCAAGTTTCATTCTGGTCAGATGTTTGGCTGAGCAGATACAGTGTCAAAAAATGTGAAAATTACCATTTTTTGGTGAAATTCTTTGTCATGCAACTTCACCATAGTGTTTGGGATTTTTGTCTGAAATGTTTAGGGTAGAATGGTCTTGGTCACACATGTGCCTTTTGAAGATTTGGTAAAAAAATACGAATCTGTTCCAGTTATTTTATTTTAAAATTTCTTATTATTTTCAATTGGAATAGTTAGATGTCCCGCTCAAAAAAGGATCCTTTGCTGAAAATGGGTAATCCTTTGCTGCACATGGGTAATCCATAGTTGCAAATGGGAAATCCTTTTCTGTGCTGCTGCTATCTTGTTTTCAGTTAGCGATGGCAACAAAATGAAATACCAAAAAAAAACTGAGGCATTTAGTAAACACCAGTGGCTGTGTTTACCAAATGGGGGTCTCAGAGTCTGATTCTGGGTTTACTTTTCTCATATCTGAGTTGGAAACTGAGTTTCTTAACATGCCAAAATCCTTTTTCACAAATTGTGTAAACAGAATCATGAAACGTAATCCTGTTCTGCAATTTATGAAAATGGATTTGTTTCTTTGCTGCAAACTGCAAAAAAGCAAGCGAGGGAAAGCATCATGAGCTGTGGACATGGATCCTTTTTCACAAATTGCTGAAAAGGAACCGCGGAAAAGGATTCTTTTTTGTAATTTGTGAAAAAGGATTTAGGCACCTGAAGAAACAGCATTTCCTGGTTTCAAAACATGTATTAATTCCCTAGTAGTTTAGTTGTCCCTCCCTCCTCCCTGTTCACTGATCCCCGTCCCCACCTATAACAGTCTGTTTCCCTGGTAGTCTAGTGGTCCCTCCCCTCTCCCCCGATGTCTGATCACTGTTCCCTTATTACTACAAATATTCCCTGATAGTCTAGTGGTCCCACCCCCTCCCCAATGTCTGATTGCCATTCCCTTATTGCTACAAATATTCCCTAGTAGTCCAGTGGTCCCCAAAGAGGACTCTGTGCTCCCACAAACAAAGAAGGCTACTATCAAACTTTCTCAAAAAGAAAGGAAATTCTTGGCAAACCAATTCATTAATGCATCAACTATGGTTCCAGCAGCAAAAGTTTGGATATGTGGTGTTAGGGTTCCAACCCTAATACCCACCCCTACTGTGCAGGCAGTAACAGGCATGGGGAGTGTGCTTGGGGTTGTCAACCCTAACGCTCAGCTCATTCTTCTATACTGTACCCATCTCAGCGTTCTTACACATGGAATGGGGTAAGCGTTAGGGCTGACAGCCCCAAAGCACACATCCCATGCCTGTTGCTGCCTGCAGCACATTTCTAAACTTTTGTCCCTGGAACCCTAAATGATGCATTAATGAAGTCTTTTCCAATATACACACACATATATATATATATATATATATATATATATATATATATATATATATACACATATATATATATATATATATATATATCTCACATGTGTCAAAGGCTGTTTTCCAGGTGCAACCCAGGAAAGGGGAACAGGGCTTACATAATACTGTACATAGCACAGACACAATTAGCAGTTACAAAAAAAAAAGCAAAAAATGCAATCAGAATAACATAATGAATACATGTACAAGTGTAGATTGAATAGACAAAGCAAAATAAACACTTACGTGCCTATATATATCATTTGTTTATATCCTGCATTGGACCTTTAAAGTGGAGTCCAATAGCCTTGTTAGCCTGCTTTATTTAGGTAGTCATTACCATTGCTGTGTGCCAATTAATAATTGTTGGACTTTGCATCTTACCTCTTTGCCAATATGCATGTTGCCTTTCTATGCCTTTTCCTTCACCCTTTCCTATTCATTTCACCACTCTCTACTTCCCCCTTATCACCTTTCTACCCAGCCTTTCACTCTCTCCCCTCCATCTGTCTGTCTCACACCTTCCCCCATCCCGCTTACTATTATCCCGGTCTCCTCTCCTCCCTTCCTGAACATGGCGTTTCTTTACCTAGCCTCTAGTCCCTTTCCCAATCCCCCCAACCTTGCTGTCCTCCCAGGTCAAAGTCCCACTCCATCTTTCTGCTCCTTATACTGCTCCTCTTCCTAAGACACACAATCTAATCTTGGTCCCTCCCCATTCCTCTCTTCACCTTTTCAATTCTAAAAGGCCTAAGCATCTTCTATAGTATATCAATGCCAGGACCCTTTCTCCCTCAACTTGACCTCCTTAATGTCTGGATATCCCAACACTTCGCTGAAATTCTCTTCATTTCTGAATCTTGGCTGTCCTCCAATACTTCTGACTCTAGCTTCTCCGTTCCTGATTTTCACCTCTTCAGGCAGGACTGTAGCAAACATAGTTGCGGTTTGCTGCTCTACATCCACCACAGTATCTCCTGCACTATTGCTTTCAGGGAGTATGTGCCCTCCTCCCATGAATTTCTCCTTGCCAGGCTTTCCTTTCCCTCCATCATACCCATCTTCATTGGAACTTTTTATTCTTCTCTTAAAATGTCACCTTCTTCTCTGGTTGACTCTGTCTCTGCCATTATGTCACACTCCACCTCAACTGAACTCATCCGTCATGGGGACTTTAACATCAACTGGCTCTTCCTGGCTTCCAGGTCAGCTTTGCTCAGGACTGAGTCCCTTAATACTTTCCAGTTAATTACTGATCCCAATCGGCTCAAATCTCAATTCCCCCCAATCATACAATACTGGAATTCATATTCTCCTCCCACCCCCACCGTATTGTTGCAGCAGGTATTTTGCCAGACACCTTCCGTAACCACAAGATGACAATGTGCCCTATGCACAAGGCTGTGGAGTGGGTAGGCGCCATGTATCCCTGGCGTGTAGCCCACTCAGCACCCACCTAAGCCCACTGCACCCCCTGCATGACATTCACTTCTGAACATCCAGCCCCTTCCGTACCGGATCCCCAACAGCATGTGGACCTATGCATGGGGGGCAGACCGGGGGAGGTGCAGGGGGTGTGCTGGCACTCTGTGGGATGCAAGAACATATGGAGTGCCAGGTGCAGGTGTCGGCACCTCTGCTAGGTCAGGGCAGCCATTAAGGCGGGGGGCCAGTTACACGGCCCCCCCCAGAAGCGATAGTCGTTGGCTGTGGCTGTGAAGCAGAACCCTGTGCACCCCCACTAAGGAAGCCCCAGCACGTAGGGTACACTGGGGGGCCTGTGGGTGGTTGCCTGAGCACCTGTCCCCCCCACATTGCACGTGGTGCTGTGTGCACCGACTTTACTCCTGGTGCACAAGGGTACAGGTGATCCACTCTGGGGTCTGGGTAGGGCAGGTGATTGTCTGCCCATCCAGATCTGTGGATCCACACTGGAGTGCCCCCACAGGCCTGCACACCTGGGATGCGGGGCAGCATACGGGAGTCTCACAGTGGCCACTGTTCGTGAATGTGGCCACCCTTGGATCTCACATGAGTGTGCAGTTGCACAGGTGGGGTACTGGCCTCAGGCACATATTACCTGCCCCTTCATGCATAGGGGCCATTCTGTTTTAGGAAAGTCTGGTGTCCTCTAGTCTCCCCCAAGTACATCTGGTCTAGATCCCTCTGGTCACTTGATATCAATGCTTTCCTGAGTGACCTTGTGCACCTGACTGGACAGTCATCCTCTCTGCCCCTGACATTGAAGTGGCCCTTTCTATGTTCCATTCCAAACTGTCAACTGTCTGGGACAAGCATGCACCTCTCAGAAAGTCTAGGGTTAAATCTTCCCATCACTCCTAGAATACTTTTGAACTTATTGGGCAGTGTAAGTCCCATGACTATGCATGGACCCTTTACAAATTATCTGACCTCCTCTCCTACAGAGTGCTTAGAAATTCTTGTATGAAGGCCGACCATGCTGCCAAATCCCTCTGTTTTAAGGCCAACATACAGAACAATCTTAACTCCCCAGCCAAATTCTGGAAGGTGATTCATCCCTTTTTGACCCCCCTTCACAGTTTACTCCACCAGTCTCTTGGTTAATGGTTCAACTGTCTCTGACTTTCCCTCTGTAGCTGCTAATTTCAAAGAGGTTTTTTTTGCTACTTGTACTCTCTCCTCTCCCAGCCTCCTGTCTCCTCTCCTCTCCTCTCTTCTCCCCCATGGTTCACCCTTCTTCCTGCCACACCACCCAGGGTTTTCATTCCCCCTGTTATTACTCAGGAAACTTTGCTGGCCCTTTCCTCTCTCAACTTGTCTAAATCAATCCCTGATGGCCTGGATCCTAAACTTCTCCACCTTTCAGCTCCTGCCATTGCCTCTCCCCTTAGTTACCTCCTCAACCTCTCCTTCTCCCTCTCTACTGTTCCTCACTTTTAGAAAACTGTCAAAGTTCTCCCTCTTTATAAAGGGTGCGACTCCTCCTCCCCTTGCAACTTGTGTTCTATCTCTCTCCTCCCCTGTCTTGCAAAGCTGCAAGAGAAATTTTGCTTACTCTACGCTTGCTGATTTCCTCAATTCATTCAACTTCCTCTTTCCTTTCCAGTCTGGTTTCTGGAAGCACTACTCAACTGACTCCTCCCTGCTGCATGTCACTAACTTCATCCTCACTGGAATGGAACAGGGACACATTACAGTAGTCATTTTATGTGATCTGCTCAAAGCCTTTGACATGGTGGCCCATTCACTTCTCCTGGACAAGCTGATTTCTGCCAGACTCTCAGCTCCCACTGTTGAACCATTGCATTCCTACTTTATGGTAGAGATGTGCAAAGCTGGCTAACTTCACTTCACAGAGTAATTTATGAATTCACCTAAATTCACAAATACAGTCCACTATGCAAATTTTTGATTCACAGTACACGGCTATCTTCGTGAATGGTGGATTTGATAATGTTGCATGTGAACAGGGCCCACACAGACAATGTTTGCAAGTTATCTTGGGGATGGAGCTCACATGGCACTGAAATGAGCTGTTTGCCATGCATACGCTGAGTTCAGTGCAGTCTTATGAAGAGAGATCTGGAGTTAAGTCTGTCCCTGAATTTCTGAGCCAAAAAAACGTAAAAAAAAAAAAATTCAGATGTATATTATTTTGAACAAAATCATGCTTAAAAGTATCTAGAGTGCTTTGTGTAACTAGATTAGCATTATGCTTTGTAGTTTTGTTACACTTCTTTGGTTTAAAGTGTGGTTTTGCGTTGGGTAGTAAAGTTGTGCTGTGAGGGGGATGGGAGCATTTTGAGCTAGCAAGCCAGGCAGCCTTGTCTGTGAACACTGGTGTTGTTTTCCTTAGTGTTTCTTCTTAATTATTTTTTCTGTGGTGTGAGATTTATTTTATTTCTGTAGAACAGTTTTGTGTATTTATGTACATTATTGTTTTCAGTCTGGTGTTACTACTGTACATTGATTGTAGTTATTTTGTTTATTTATTTAGTTTTTATTTACCAGGTAGGTGTGCTAGACAAAACATTTGCCTATTTTCAGGCATGACCTACATAGAAACATAGAATTTGATGGCAGATAAGGACCGCTTGACCCACCTAGTCTGCCCATTTCATTACCTAATGCATAGGCTGCAGATTCTAATTAACCAATAGCCTACTTCCTCCTACCCCCACTAGAATTGCCTTATGTCTGTCCCATGCATTCTTGAATTCTCCCACTGTTTTTGACTCCACTACCTCCTCAGGAAGGCCGTTCCATGCATCCACAACCCTCTCCATGAAAAAATACTTCCTCACATTACCTCTGAGCCATCCCCCCTCTGTCTTCAAAATGTGCCCCCTTGTTCTTGCACATCTCTTTTTCTGAAAGATACTACCGTCTTGGACTTTGTTGATTCCCTTGATGTACTTGAAAGTTTCTATCATGTCCCCCCTCTCCCTCCTCTCCTCAAGTGTATACATATGAAGCTTCTTTAATCTCTCTCTTCGTATTTCCTCTGGTGCAGACCCTGTACCATTTTAGTTGTCCTCCTCTGGACAGCCTCCATTCTGTCTATGTCCTTGCAGAGATGGGATCTCCAGAACTGGACACAGAACTCCAGATGGGGTCTCACCAACTGTCTGTAAAGAGGGATAACAACTTCCTGTTTTCTACTGGCGATGCCTCTCCCTATGCATCCCAGTATCCCACCAGCCCTCCTTACTGCCTTCTCACATTGCTTGCCCACCTTAAGGCCATCTGATGTGACTACTCTCAGGTCCCTTTCCATTTCTGTTGTTGTTATTATCTCACCCCCCATTGCGTACTCTTCCCCTGGATTTTTGTTTCCCAGGTGCATTACTTTGCAGTCCTTTGCACTGAATCTAAGCTGCCATACATTTGACAATTCCTCCTCCTTACCAAGTCCCTTTGCATCCTCTCCACCCCACCTTCTGTATCAACCCTGTTGCAGATCTTTGTGTTATCGGCAAAGAGACTTACTTTTTCTTCTAGTCCCTCTGCAATGTCACTTATAAAGACATTAAAGAGGGCTGATCCCAGTACTGAACCTGCAGTACCCCACTAGTAACCCCCCTTTCTTTAGAGTAAACTCGGTTTACTATTACCTTCTGTATCCTGTTGTCCAGCCAATTTTTTACCCAGACTACCACCTTGGGACCCACTCCAAGGCTGGCTAACTTGTATATTAATCTTTTTTGTGGGACTTTGTCAAATGCCTTGCTAAAGTCTAGGTAGGCCATGTCCACAGCCCCTCCCTGGTCTACTACATTGGTCACACAGTCAAATAAATCTATTAGATTCATCTGACATGACTTTCCTGCTGTGAATCCATGCTGCCATGGGTCCTATACTCACTGGCCTCTAGAAACTCAACAATTCTTTCCTTTAGAAGTAATTCCATCATTTTCCCTACCACTGAGGTCGAACTAACAGGTCTGGGAGATCACAACAGTGTAGATTGTAAACAACAATGTACAAGACATGCAGAGGGTCTATACAACTTCCTAGAGATAATACAAAGAACAAAAAACCCGAAACAAAATATAATTCATTTTTATTTTATTTATTTATAAAATATTGGTGACCCAGTAGGCACTGAGCCTGGAAGGTCCCTTTTCCAGTGGCTTAGAAGTAATACAGAGAACTAAACCAAAGTACAGATATGATATGTAGTAAGCATGATGCAAAGTACAGGGGCAAGGCACACTAATAAAAGATGAGTAAAACTATGTTTACCCTGTAATGTATCTATGTGACACATGTTATGTATTTTGTTGCACTCAATCCTATGTAACAATCTATGTAATCCTCGGGTCATCCCTGAAAAAGGGACCCTCGGGGCCCAGCGGGCTCACCCGATTATCAAAATTTAATAACATAAATAAATAAATAAAGTAAAGTGATAGGTTTCATACATTTGAAGTTGGTAATCAGCAACATACACAAGTGCAGTAACTCAGAGAATTTACTACTGGTCCTAGGCAACCTACGGACATGTACATGTGAAGGTCTTGAGTAGGAGGGAGTAGTATTCTGGCTTAAAAGCATAGTTGGCTTGGCACAGACTGACCACAGCTGCTGACCACAGCTGAGATGGAGTTCCAAAATGCAGGGGCAAAGTGGGCAAAGGACACTTCCCCTAACTTAATTCTGGTTTTGGGGATGGCCAATGAACCAAGGACATTAGATCTAATTGGATAGGACACACTGTCAGGTAAAAGAACAGAGGCTATGGATGTTAGTGTCTGCTGAGTCCCAAAGTTATGAACAACACTTGCAAAACTGAAGTTGTGCTGGGTAGATGGTGAAAGCCAGCCAAGTTTGGAGTACAGCGTATAGTGCTGAGTAAAGCTATTTGTGATCAGAACAAATCTACAGCTATTGTTGTAGGCCACATCACACCTCTGTATGGCAGTTTTAGAGCCTGTGAAGTGGACAGATTTTCCGTAAGTACTTCACAGCAGCTTTATAGGAGTATTTTCCCTTCTGCTAGCCCTCCAACTCTCAGTAGATCTTCTCTGCCTGCTATCTACTGACTCTGGCTACTCAAATAAAGCCGAGGACTGGAGCAACTTTTTTCCTCAGACCTAATTATCAGGGGTACTATCTCTATCCCTGAAACCTGGTTCCTAAATCTTATCCCATTTGCTAGTATAGCTGACTACCTAAGCCATTCCTCTTTTTATATGCCACTAGAGGGCAAACACAAAACCTCTCTCCTTGAGACCTGGGTACCCCAATGTCATCTCTCTCTCTCCGGTGATATTGAACCTAACCCAGGCCCTCCTGATGGCATCACTCTCAAGATTCTATCTTATTGGTTCACAGAAAAGGGGCTCAGGCTTGCACATACGAACATTAGAAGTCTGTCAGCTAATTTTGCGCAGCTTAAAGGCAGGATTGCTCATAACTCCCCTGATGTATTAGGTCTAACTGAGACTTGATTAAAACCCCATATACCAGATTCATTATGTAGGATCAATGAATATAAACTTTACAGATGTGATCATCCAAATGCTAAAAAGGGTGGTGATGTTTTGTTTTATATCAGACAGGACCTTGACATTATGGTCCTCCCGGTCAACACTACCTGTCTATGTGAAACTATTCATATAGTTATTACCTTAGGTCTCACTAAGAAGCTAAATGTAGTGTGTATCTATAACCCTGCTAAAAATGGACTAACAGGCCTGACTAAGGTAATTGACCATCTTTCCTTGCTAAAGGGTAGACAAGAGTTCATTGTTATGGGAGACCTCAACCTGGATTGGCTAGGGAAAAACTCAAATCCCTATGCTGCTGAACTCAGCAGGTTACACCTACCTCAGTTGGTCACTCTCCTGACCAGACAGGCTAGTAACAGCAATCTCCAGTCTCTTCTAGACCTGGGTCATCTCCAACAGGCCTCAGAGGATCACTGCAGTTGGAGTTTTAACAGACTCAATCAATGGCCACGCCCCAGTTTACTGTGTTTGGAAGGCTAGGGTCCCTAAACCACCCCCCCCCCCCCCAGAGAAATTATTTTCAGGGATTTTTCAAAAATGGATAAGAGAGCCCTAATCTTGGAGCTACTGAACACAGACTGGGCACCTCTATACAATACTTGTAATACAGAATGTGCTGCGCAATACCTCCTTACCACGCTTTTGAACCTTCAAGACAAATATATTCCAGTAAAAAGGCACCATATCCAGGGATCTGCTACCCGCTGGTTAAATTCCTCACTCCTGTCCTCTCAAAAAGAGGGGATAAAGCCTGGAACAAAGCTAAGCTAATCCATTCCCCATTGGATAGGGTGGAGTACAGAAGACTCTGAATCCAATGTACAGTAAGCGTTCCATCAGATCTGCTAAGGACAGTTACTACTGTCAGCTCCTTAGTACCTCTGTCAGTGACTCTTGTGGTTTTTGGAGTCATGTTAACACCATCATAGGAAAAAACAAGTGCAATACCATCTCTGATATGGTTGTGGATGGTTGTAGTTGCAATAACCTGCTCACTATCACCAAGGCTCTTAACTCCAGATTCACTGACCTGTCCTCCTATACTGCACCTCCTGGGCCTTTACCTGTCACTCCGTAGGATAATCTTAAACCTTCCAACCCATCTTTCGCCCTTCGCCCAGTCTCTGAGAGTGAAATCTTTGGCTTACTTAAGTCCATCTCTCCTGCTGGATCAGCAGGGGCAGATGGACTCTTACCAAAATTCCTAAGAACCCTTGCACCATCTATAGTCTCTCCAGTGACTAGACTTTTCAACCCGTCTCTTCTTACAGGACATGTCCCTTCCCTCGGGAAGATTGCTTGAGTTGTACTGGTCTACAAAAAGGGGGACACCACTAACCTGGATAACTACCTCCCTATTGCCATACTCTCCACCCTCTCTAAAATACTGGAGAAAATTGTTGCTACCCAGGTCTTGGATTACCTGTACTCCTTCAAACTCCTCACCCCTGACCAACATAGTTTCCAACATGGGCACAGTACATCCACTGCTCTCATACAGTTTACAAATGATGTCAGACTCGCTATGAACAAAGGCTCTCTCACTGGGGCTACTTTTGTTGATCTTACAAAAGTGTTTGATTTAGTTGACCACTCACTGCTCCTATCAAAGTTGTCATCACTAGACTTCTCACCCTCTGTCACCGCCTGGTTCCAAAATTATCTTTCAAAGCATCAACAATTTATCCAGATTGGAGGTGCTAAGTCCCCTCTTGCTCCTACTTGAATCAGAGTACCCCAGGGTTCAATTCTTGGTCTTCTCCTGTTTATAGTCTTCATCAATGACATCCCACCGCTCACTGGTGCTTGCTCAGGTCTGCTATTTGCTGACTATCTTGTTCTTTACTCATCCTCCTCAAACCTCTCAGATACCTACCTGAATCTTAGTAGTAACTTCAATACCTTTCAGAACTGACTATTGCAAAACAAGCTTGTAGAAAATAAAAATAAAACGGTGACTATGCTCTTCGGTTCAGGTTCAAAAATTCGGTCCTGCACCCAACCATCAAGTATCAGAGCACTTGATAGCTCTCCCCTTAACACAGTTACCTCTTTTAAATACCTAGGAGTAACCTTTGATCCAGCCTTGGATTTTGACCTGCACCTAGCCTCAATATTCAACTTGGACTGGCATATAAGGTGAGACATAGCTAACAGCCATGACAAGGATGGCCATTGCACAGGGGATCCTGAGATCCAAATTGGTGTATGGGTCAATAGCCTTTCTGGCAACTACTGGGGGGCTCCTCCGAAAGTGGGATGTCTGCTATAACAGCATTTTCCATTTTGTTTTGTCTTTGCCCAGACTTACTCACCAATGCACACTATACTCCTGCCTGGTATGGCTTTCCCCCTCAGCCTTCCGACAGTTTACTTCCTATTGTTTTATAAAGAACATAATATCCTCCTAGATACCTGACAAATTGGCTCTACTGCTCAAACCTGTGACCTCTGCCTACCCACTGAGATCAGCTGACAAATCCCTTCTTGTCCAATCGAGATGTAAAACCAAAATGGGGGAGAATGCCTTCTCTAGCTGGGCCCCTAAACTATGGAACTCCCTTCCACTGAGTCTAAGAATCTCCTCTTCTCCACCCAAATTCAAACAGGAATTTCAAATGTCTCTTCTAAGCTCTGAACCCTGCTCCTGTTCTCTATCCACCCACTCCTGTACTGGTTCCTACTAGTTGCCTACCGGCAGTGGCTTCAACCTCTGCTACTCTCAAATCTGCCTGGAAATCTTAATATTTCCTCTCTTCTAGCATTTACTCACTAGTTGCATGACTTATGACTCTTAGTTATTTGCACTTATAGTTCTGTTTTGTTACTACTTATAGATTCCTGCAAATGTACTGTCATTGCTGAAAATTTTGTATAAGTGTACTATGTCTGACTTCTACTTGTTCCCATGATGTTTTCTTGTATCTGCTATTGTCTACGTACCCTTTGTTGTAATCTCCTGGGTTGTACCTGAAAATAGGCAGGCATGCTGTCTAGTGTACCTACCCGGTTAACAAAAACTAAATAAATAAGCAAGTCTGTGGAGTATATTGCTATGGACAATGGCTATTCGGGCTCATGCGTAAGGTTGTTTATTATCTTATAGGAGAGCCCCAGCCTTATATTCACTGCCTTACTGACATCTGCTATATAAATTGAGAAATTCAGTGAGGTATCAAGTGTAACCCCTTAGGTAATTTAAGGAGGAAACAGTAGTGAAACAGGGCCCATTCTCACCCAGTATAGCTCCTTGAGGGACCCTGTCTGCAGTAGGAGTGGGGTCAGACAGGGAGTTGCCAAATTTAACACTTTGGAATCCATTAACCAGATAACTTTCAAGCCATAATAGGGCAGTGGAGGAAACAACTAGTGCACTAAGCATTCCAGAGAGGAGGGAATGCTTTGGTCAACAAAAAAATGCACCAATAAGCTCACCTAGTCCATAGTAGAGGCAATGTTGGTGGTGAGTAATAGGAAGGCAGCGGCGGTGCTGTGGTCTTCTCAGAAATCATGTTGTGCAAGAGACAGGAAACTGTTGGGTCTTGGGGTGAGGATCCACTAGATAAGGGTGAAGCTCAGGCCACTGTTTGCCCTTCTAGTGGTTTCTGAGGTTAGTTGGTGAAGCTAAAATTTGTTTAGGGTCACATCTGCATTTTTCACTTTGCCACCAAGCTAATCAATATTAAAATCACCAATCAAAAGAAATTCATTGTGTTGGACTAGCGGGCCAGCAGAGTTCGGAAGTACAGGAAGAGCCTGTCTGCTTGTGGTATGTATATACAGAGAACATGCAACTTTTTAGATTTCCCCAACAGGAGGATTCCTTGACAAAGTTCAAACAAAGGACTGGAAGTGGGAAGGCAACTAGGCACAGAGACGTGTAGATAATTCCTGTAGTTGATCATAGTCCCGCCACCTCTCTTAGTTGCAGTGGGGTCAGTCCTAATAAAGTTATAACCCAGCAAGGCACATACATCATCAGATGTGTTTGACATTAGCCAGGTTTCAGTTATGCCAAGTATGTCAGGTTTGTGAAGATTAAACTGTACTGTTAACTCACTGAGATTTTTGTTTAGACTCCTTGGGCCCGATTTCAAGACGCATGGTGCAACTCTCAGGTGTATGCGAGTAGTGCCATATGGCACTACACCAGGGACCCTGCACTGTATTTCAAGACAGGCAGGGTCCCCGGCACCTATGTCCTGTGACTTGTGGCAGACACAGGCTAGTGCCACAAGCATGGTGCAATGGACCTGGAAGCGGCAAGTCACAGCCCACTGAGAACTGCCTCCCTTGAGCCCCCCCTGGCCTGGAATACCACCACATGCACCAGGGGGCTTGGGGGCTGGACAGGTGGCACTGGCATTCGGGGGCACTTCAGGAAATGGACCCAAGGATCCCCGACATTTGGGGGTGAGGGGCATGTCTGTGTTGGGGGGCATGGAGAGCACAGCTGTGTACTTTCTGCAGCACTGTGGAGTGGGCATCCATTGATTGGCATGGACAGATGCCCCTTAGGCCATCTCCCTGATGGTCTAACTCAGCTGTGCCATTGTGGCTTCTGGAATAACATATGTGGGTTATGGCAGCCGCCCTTTTGGAATAGGGTGTAGTTGCTGCCATAACCCACCCTTGCACCATGCCATTGTGGGTTGTGGCCATAGTGGGTAGTGTAACCCACCTTTGGTGCAACCCACATACGACATGGGGAAGATCATGACTTGGAATCGTGACTTGTGTATCTCATTGCACAAGTTGTGATTTACGCCATGGGGTTTGGCATAAATCACCTTGCGCCATGCATAAGTCATCTTGGAATTGGGTCTCTTATGTTGATGTTTACAGTTTTTAGTCTCTGAACACAGTAGTGGTGGGGTTGCATAAGACTGGGAGGTGCATGTGACTGGGGACCTAGATTTGACTCAATATCACCAGCCAGTAGAAGTAGAGATAGTAGTAACTAGTAGAGGAAGCAAATTTTAGATGATATGGGGAATTAGGTAGCACCTCCATTGTAGTCTGAAAAGGTACCCTATAGCGGTATCCTGTCAAAACCATGAAGTAGGAAACGAATGATTGAAAACAGCACTGTCATTACAGCGTGCATGGTTTCAAAGCTGGTTTATTTATATTATTGCGGTTTTTGCTGCACCTGATTTGTGGTGTCCATGCAGTACGTGTTTTGAATGGGCCATTCTTCCTTCATGGTTTTGACCTACACTACTCTATAGCTCTATGCAGTTCCCTGGACACAAGCGGATGGTAGCTGCCTTACTGCTCCATATTATGGGTTGTTAGTACATAAGACATTGTGAAATCAGAGAGAACTGTGGACCAGAGCCAAATGTCTGAATGGGAGGCAGGGTGTTAGCCATTATAAAATGAGAAAGGAAAATCCTGCATCCTGATTGGTTGTTAGCCATCCATTAGAAGTGTCTAATGCACCGCTAAAAACAAGTGCTGGTCAGCTGGATGCATAGCATAAAAGAAATCTACGAGCCAGCAAAATAAAAAAAAAATCACCCACCATCCCCCCCAACACACACTGAGCGAGACAGCCTTACACACGCACTAGCTTCCATCCCATTTCTGCCAAAAAGAAAACATACATAAACAAAGAAACACACTAATTGGATTCCATTACAATAAACTGCATTTATAAAACAACAATGTTTCCTTGATGATAGCCACCTACTGTTTGGTCCTCCACATCAGGTCAGTGACATCTCTGTGCACCTGGTCCCACTTCAACTTGCGGTCTTCAAGCTGCGACTGCTTCAACTCTGCCCATGCCCCCTAGTCAGGCATACCCTTACCCAATACAGTATTTACAGTGCTTGAAATATGTATGAAAACACAAAAAACCAAGGATCAGTCAGAACTACTTTGTGCCTTTCAGGTCATGCACCTGCTTATTTGCTATCTTACACTGTGCAAAACAGCAGCAGGAAAAATGAAATTCAGTTGGTTATCTCATGAAATTTCATCGCTTTCAAGTACTGTGCCTGTCAATGCTGTTTGACACCCTGTTCATCCTAAACTCTTCGATGGTCAAAATGAACATTAATAAATAAACTACTCTTTCAGTTGACACTTACTTACATGGTGTACCATATCAAAATTCCTCTGTCCTGCCACCTGTCCACTCCCTGAACTTCCGGTCTCCTGCTCAAAATCCTGTTTCACTGGCATCCAGGGAAAAACTAAAAAAAAAACAAACAAACAAAAAAGTATCAGTGTGGGCCATCTGTGTGAAATGGGAAGTAACTGCTTCACTACTGGCATTCCCTGGCAAACAGTCAGTTTTCATTTCACATTCATACTTCCACCCCTCACTGGGTCCTTCACTTATCTACTCGGATCCCTCAAAAGTAAACAAGACACTATTTCTACTTTAGCTACTTCAGTCAGAGTGTGTGTGTGTGTGTGCAGCCTTGAGGAGTCCATGACAACCTGCTGCAACCATAGCTATATAGCTTTAATAGGTCAGAATAGTCAAGGGGAAAAAATACATTAAGACAGAAGAACTATTTTACAAAAAAACACATCAAAGATTTATTTATTTACCATTAAACTATAAAGATTTCCATTTTTAAATCCAAGTAAAATACATAGCCACATTTTGTAAGTGTAATAAGACACTCCAAGGGTGTGCATTAGACATTTCTAACACATGGCCAGGGCGTAGTGTGGACCATGGGTAGGACTGTTGGGTGCAATGGTTGTGGGGCAGCAATGTGGATGAAAATATTGTGGAGGCTGGGAGGGTGCCCAATATGCCACAAGCTAAGGAGGCTCTAGGAAGAGCTTCAGTGGCTTGGCAGGGAGCTAGGGAGGTTGAGGGATCAGGGGAGGATTGCATTGGTAGGAGGGCTGACACCTGGGAGTATTGTGGGGGCACCACAGAGAAGGAACAGTGGGTCAAGGGAGGGGGGACAGGACAAACTAGACAGGAAGCCAGCTGTTGAAGGGTGGACTCTAGTAGGACCTTTAAAAAAAGAAGCAGCAGGAGGCAGGAGGGAGGAGAAAGCACATAGTAAGGCAAAGGGGATAGGGAACATGTTTACTTTACTAGCAGCACATGGGAAAGAGGATGCAGGAGGTGATTGCACAAGGAATAGCACTCACAAAAAAAAAAGAAGTGAGGGGCATTACTAGTGGAGAGATTGAGCATGGTGTGGCAAGGGGAGGGATAATACTTGGTGAGGTGAGGAGGGAGAGGGAGGTTGGCAGTTAAACAGGAGGAGGGGAGGGTCTTATTTGGGAGGATGGTGGGAAGCCACTGGGGCACATGCTAAAACACTGTCTTGAGTGGCTCCATAAATGAGAACCTGGTGGGGGTTGCAACAGGCACAAGAAAACAGGAGGGGGGGTGTACTGGTGTTGGGGGACTCCATACTCAAGTGGATCAGATGGGGCAGCAAGGGGGAGAGGCACAGTCAGATATGGGTAAAGTCCATACCAGGAATAAAGGCAGACATGGCAGGACAGGCAATCCTAAGGTGCAAAAGATGGTTAGGAGGAAACCACACATTGTGTTAAATGTGGGGTCAAATGACCTAGCAGGGGAAATGGCGGCGGTAACAAGAGAGAGGAATGTGGAAGTGGGAAGGCCATGCGAAGAGACTGGAGAGTCTGTAGCCTCCTCTGAAGTGCCCCCAGTACCCTGCGCAAGCACAGTGAGAAAAGAGAGGATTACAGAGTTAAACACATGGCTGGTCGAATGGTGTCGAACTAAGGGGTATGGGGTTGTGGGTGGCTGGGGCAGTACCTGGGATAATAGCAATCTGTTTACAAGTCATAGGCTGCACCCAAATGGGGAGGAAAAGGAGGCATTAAAACAAAGACTGGGGAGGTATATTGCAACAAGGGTAGATTTAAACTAGATGGGAGGGTGGCAAGTGGATAGCAGGTAAGCAGGAATCTGATAGAGTGTAGTCACAGCCTACCCCCCAGGCTAGCAAGGAAAGGACTCGGGGCGAACAAAAAGGAGGGAGTAGAAGGGAGGAGATGGAGGCTAATGAAGGGAAGGAGGCATTATAGAGGGTGGTCTCATTGAATGCAAGAAGCCTAGAAAACATATCCTCTGAGCTACAGGCGCTCTTAGCAGTGTGGAGGGAGGATATTGCAGCTGTCACAGAAACGTGGGCAACTGAGCACCAGGACTGGGATCTGGCAATCCCAGGATACAAATTATACAGGAAGGACCATAAGTGGGGATGGGTTTATGTGAGGGATGGGATCAAATGCACAAGGGATGAGGGAGAAGAAAAGAGAAAAGAGGCAATCTGGCTGCAGCTCCTAGACTCGAGAGGTAGGAAATTGACATTTGGGGTGGTATACAGGCCACCGCCCCAGTCTGAGGAGGTTGACAGGGAGTTAGCGGGACAAATCGAAAAGGTATGTTGAAAATTGAAGGTGGTCATCGTGGGGGATTTCAACTTGCCGGGGGTTGACTGGAGCATTCCAGTCACCTCCAGTGCTAGGGAGCAAGTGCTCCTGGATGCAATCCAGGAGGGTTTCCTGACACAGTTGGTTGCTGTACTTACTAGGCTAAAGAACACTTTAGATCTGGTATTGTTGAATAGGGAGGCAATAAGGGAAATAAAGGTAAAGGACCCACTAGCCGACAGTGATCACCAAATGGTGTAGTTTAATATCACGATGTGCGGGGAGCCAGAGAAATCAGTTACTCGGGTTGTAAACATCGGGGGGCAGACTTTAGGAGGATGCAAGAAGTACTGAAAGGGAAACTGGAGGGCATAAGGCAGGAGATGGACGTGGAGCAGAAATGGGATATTATTAAATGAGGGGTTACAGAGGCAACAGAAGCCTGCACCAAGGCACAGAGTAAGAGGAACAGAGCAAGAAAACCATGCTGGTTGAACAGCGAGGTTGTGGAGGTGGTGAGGGCAAAACGAGTGGTGCACCAGAGGTTTAGGAGAACGGGAAAGGAAGTGGACAGGGAGAAATATGTAAGATGGTCCAGGGAGGTGACCAGAAATGTGAGAGAAGCCAAGGCCCAGAAGGAGCTGAGATCAGCACAGGGAATTAATGGGGGGGGGTGAAAGACTTTTTCAGATACAACAGGGAGAAAAGGAAGTGCAAGGAGACAATAGTGAGGATAAAAAGGGATGGGGAGTGGGTGGAAAAGGGGGAGTAGAAGGCAGAAGCACTGAATGAATACTTGTGCTCAGTGTTCATGGAAGAAAAGGAGGGACCGCTACCAGCATGGGCTGGGAGGGTGGGGACAGGGGGAGAGGAGGCAACAGGTGGAAGAACTGAGGCACATAGAGTCCTAGAGAGACTGAGGGCACTGAAGGTGGACAAGGCACTAGGGCCAGATGGTATCCACCCCAGTGTGCCGAGGGAGATGGCGGAGGTGTTGGAGGAGCCACTGGCAGATCTATACAGCACCTCACTGGAGTCAAGATATGTGCCACTGGACTGGGGGATGGCACATGTAGTACCATTACACAAGAAAGGGCCAAGGGATTCACCGGGTAATTATCGTCCGGTAAGTCTCACCTCCATAGTGTGCAAACTCATGGAAATGATACTAAAGGAAAGACTGGTGTCGTACCTGGAGGACAATGGCCTCCAGGTTGTGAGGCAGCATGGGTTTGTTTCAGGGAAGTCTTGTCAAACCAACCTCATACAATATTATGACTGGGTGACAGGGGAACTGGATAAGGGTCATGCGGTGGATGTTCTTTACTTGGACTTCAGCAAGGCCTTCGATTTGGAGCCTCTACAGGTCACTGGTAAGGCCGCACTTAGAGTATTGTGTGCAGTTTTGGAGACCATACCTAAAGCATGATATCAGGCTACTGGAGGGGATGCAGAGAAGGGCAATAAAGATGATATGTGGAATGGAAGGGACAGACTATGATAGCAGGCTGAGACCTGAATATGTACACCCTGGAGGATAGAAGGGACAGGGGGGACATGATAGAGACATTCAAATATCTGAGGGGAATCAATAAGGATGGGACAGATGGGGTCTTTAAGTTAAGGAAGGGGAGGGTCACCAGGGGGCATGGGCTAAGAATAGAGGGGGGAAGATTTAGGAAGGAAATGAGGAGACACTATTTCACAGAGAGGGTGGTAGCAAAACGGAACACCCTACCAGAATGGATGGTATCATGTAAATCTGTGAACAGCTTCAAAAGGGCATGGAACAGGGAACAGGGGAGAGTGAGGGTGGGGGAGATGGGGTAGGCAGTGGGATGACAAAGGGGAAGGGGTGGTGCAGCTGCAAACTAGGGGTGTTGGCTGCACACTCGAGCATACTTAGATAGACCAGGTGGTCTGTTTCTGATAGCACATGCATATGTTCATATGTTTGTATGTTCATATGAAGGCACTCTGCCTGCAGCCCAGTGCCTCACTATGCCTCTGGCCATTAGTTAGAAATCTCTAAAGCACACCCTCTCGTGTCTTATTGCTTACACATCAGCAGGCAGGCAAGCTTGCTTGTGGGAGCCAGTAGGTACTTTAGGGATCACATGCTCAACTACAAGTAATACAACAAATATAGTAGCTACACGGTGCTAGCTTGAGACTGAGGTAAAAATATTCACAAACCTAGGCAGATTTGAGCAAAAATATAATGATGTCCAATCCAATAGGCAATCATACCAAAAGGAGCTTACAGAAACACAAGGTACAAAGCAACAAAAATAATGTATCTTGTTCACAGTATCAATATGGCAGACAGAACAGATACTCTGCAAACACACAGTTAGGTTATTGAAGTGACAGTTTTACTTTAATACTTCAAGTAACTTCTTTTAACATTACCTCTGTCTTCTGTGTCTTCTTAATCTTCATTATCCCCTTATATGGACAAAGTGGTCACTATCTGCCTACAAATTCTATCTTTCTATATTAGAAAACTGGCTTTTTATTTGAAGGCATCTGATTCGCTGGTACCCACTCCACAGGAGTACATTAACTTTCAATAGATACCCACCAAATAAGAAGTCCCAGTCCAAAGCTACCTCATGCCCAGCCAAGTATCCTCATGCCCAATCTGCTTAATCATTTGCTGAGGCACTGGGCACAAGATTAAAAAGTGCTGCCATTGTCTTTTATAGCTTAGTGAGATACCAGCTTGATTAGCAAGAGCCCCCCCCCCATCTTAAAGCAGATGCCACATGCATTTATATACAAATACAGTATTTAAGTTCACAGTAGAAATCACTGATGACAATTAAAAACATTTTATTTTCTCCCCGCTCACTTATGGGGCGAATGACTGTGCATGCCGCCAGCTCCCCACTACAGTACATCACCACGATACTGGGCCCTCATTCTCCCCGACCATAAAGAAAAAAAGTAAACATACCCACATAATACAGATCCCCACAGCACAAAGATCCACTTCCAAATATTGTCCCTATACAACAGTATGCCAAGGTTCTTGTCTGCTGACTCAGTTTAGTTAAATGGTTCCTCTAGTTCTGTACTTCTCCATAGGCTCACTCCCTGGATGAAACAGGCACTCCTCTTCACACTCTTCATCCTCATGGAAGGCAGCAAGGATCTGGAACTCATAAAGCAGACAAAAAAAACTCAGTCCCAGTACCACATAGCAAAGCCCATCAAATTTAAAAAAAATAAAATAAAGAAAATAGCCTCAACAACTGGCTACCTACCAGGCATGCTCACTCTCTGAAGCCGTACTTCCTTCTCCCAACTGCAACATCTTCAACCTGGCCCCAGTGCAAAAATAAAAGTAGCATGACCAAAAATAGCCTCTCAAATGAAAATAAAGCTAATGTAGAGAATGAACAAAGCTGTTGTATTGTGGGGGTCAACTGAAAAATAAATAGATAAACAGTCTGCTGTGGGGGCAGTAACTGCACTCAGCCAGCTTTCTAACTATGGGGTCTCATTTGGACAAAAGACCATCCTTCTAATGAAGGAGGAGGAACTACTTAATTTCAAAACTTTTTAAAAATTATTTATTAACAATTTGTTATCAATCTTTCTTTTTTTTTAAAGTGCTAATTTTTTAAGCACAATAATACACGACAGGGTGGGTGGTATGAGCAATACCAGACCTTCCAGGGGCTATAAGGCCCTCCGCCTGCAATATCGGGCCTCATTAAGCTCCTGGATGGTCTGGTATTGCCCAATGCTGCCCATCCTGTCAGGTATTATTGCTTGCGTGGGAAAAAAGGGGAGGAGGGAGACAGAGCTGTAGATCAGGTACAGTCTGTGGTAATAGTGTAGATAGTGAGAAGTGGGAAGACTTGGTGGGGGTTCTATGTGATAACAGTGACTGCCAAAGGGGGATCGTCATTACAATGAAGTCAGAGCACCGAAAATTAATTTTGGCACTCTGACACCCTGGCACACAGCAAAACAGTGCTGGGAACTTACATTTTTTACACTTATGCAGAGGGCCGTGTTCCCCACACCCATCCCCGCAGGGGTTCTCTGCACCCCCCACTTAAGGATTCTCAACTGGGGTATATCAGGAGGCAAACGAAAAATTAAATTTGGGCCGGTGCAACAAAAATGAACCCGCGCCTGACCCAAACCCAGCATCGTAGCCACCAAAGCTGCAAGCCGACATGCTGCACCACGGGTCCAGCTTGGAAGCCTACCACAGTGCCACCCCTCAAATCCCCTTCCACCCCTCACTGAGCATGCTCACTTTCTCCAGTGCATGTACCTGTCGCTCCTACCCTCCCCCCCCCGCCTATACCTGTAGTGACTTCCTTTCGCTACGGTCACCAACTCACCCCATCCGGTCACTAGAGCTGCCCGGTAGCCGCTGTGCTATGCGCCATTATTGAGCCACCCTTTCAGGGGTCACTCAATCACAGTCACGCACATCACAGTTGGTGGGACAAGGGGTCCTTATCTGCCAGCAAATTCTGTTTCTATGTTGTGTATTGTGTATTGTGTTAAAAAAGAAATTTCAAAAAATCTTATTTTTGTGTGTGTTTTTACTGTAGCTACTGTTAGCTGCTGTAAACTCTTTGGTTATGATTAAGATCACACTGCTCTGGCAAGGTGCTGTATTTTCTCTGCTGCTGGTATTTAGTTTAACCGCAGTGTTTAAAAATATAAATATCACAATGCCCAGAAAGAGATGCTCAAGTAAAGTTTGAGTAGCAAGCAATGTGTTCAGGAAGAGGGCAGGTTCTGTGGGTCAAAAGGGTGTTGTACCCGAAAAAACTGCTTCTTTCACAACTTCATCAGGGGCCAGTACTACTACCAGCAAAGGAGTAGCTGGCGTAAGTGGTGGTGGCATTAGTGTGGCCAAATACTTTCTGCCACATCAGTGGCATTATGCTGGTTGGTGCTAATGATTCTGAGGGAGGCATTGACAAGAGAATTAGTCCAATGAATGGAAAAATGTCTTGCTCTGGAAATATGGTTGAGAAAGTGGTTGCTTTTGTCCCCATGACTGCTGTTGTTGGGGGTGCTGAGCCTGATCTGGGTGATAGTTTCCCATTTCCTAATGAGGGAGTTGAGCTTCACCACGACTCGCACTCTGAGGAGGGAGATCTGACTGTTGCATGCAAGGATTATGAGAAGGAAACAGAGGGTGGAGACATTAAAGAGGAGAAGGAGGATAGATCTCAGGAGGAAGTTATCAACCTCCTGCAGGTGGGGATGATGGTTTGGACTCCCTGTGGGAATTTGAAAACAAATAAAACAGTCATGCTGCTGAACCGGTGGTGCTGTGTACACCATAAGTTTTTCAGGAAATTGCCAAAGCCTCCAACCAATACTCTTACTGTTCCTGTTAAGACTGTGGAGCCAGTAAAACAGTATGAGTTACTCACCGTTGCAGTGCAAAAATCATCCCAAAAACACCATGTGCCACCCCTCCCCATCCCAGTACCACCACCATGTAAAATCAAGGGCTACAAAATCCCTAGTTTGGGATTTTTACATACCGTTCTCAGCTGATGAAAGAGTGTCAATCTGCCAGCTTTGTCAAGTGCGAGTTAGCCATGGGAAAAAGAGGAGTTGCAGAGGCATCAGGGCCAACACACACACACCTCAAGTCCAGGCACCTATTATGCTGGACTCATCACCAAAGGGCATCTGGTGCAGAGGAGTTCTCTTTCTTATCATCTTCATTTAGCAAGGTGCAGAGGAGTTCTCTTTCTTATCATCTTCATTTAGCAAGGCATCCTAAATTTGTAGGGAAACAGTCCCAGTGGAGGCAGAGCTGACTGCGGATGATTATTACAGAGATAAGAAGGAATCTGTGTTATTGCTTAGTGGTCACAGTAGCAGAGGTGGTTCCAGTACATTATATGCAACTGTTTGTACTTGTCATGTGAAAATAACCTGCTGTATTTATGACATGTTTTTATTTGACTTTTTACATCCTTTTCTTTTATATGCCCAGGTGGAAAATTCCATAAAAGGGCCATGTGGACCAGTGTGCCTACCGGTTAATAACATTTTAAGTAAATAAATAGATAAATAACTAAGAAAAGCATCAATGATAGGGGGCTTCTCAGGGTTGCATGCATGGCAAGTCAAGGCGACTTTTATTTCTTAGGCACCCAATCCCAGAGGCTCCGGATGTCTGACAAATATATACAATTCAAAGAGATAGGATAGTCAGAAATACGTAAACAGAACAACAATTATAAAATATAATAAAATCAGTAGACAAAGTGAAAAATGCTAGCATTACAGATACATCCCCAAAAATAGTTCTCCACAGCTCTATATCTGGGAATGCCAGAGCAAACAAATAGGTCTTTAAGTGGCTCTTAAAAATCTCAACTGAAGGGGTCTCCCTGACAGCTGGCGGTAGGGAATTCCACAGGATGGGGCCAGCAACACTAAATGCCCTGTTGTCAGCAGTTTTAAAACTCATCCTGGGAATCACAAGGAGGCCCCTAGAGGAAGATCAGAGGGAGTGGACAGGAGCGGCAGGTGTGAGGAGGTCAGCCAGATAGCCAGCGCCTAGTCCATGCAGGGCCTTAAAGGTGAGTAAGCCAACCTTGAAGAGAATCCTTCCCCTGACTGGTAGCCCGTGCAGTTCACGCAACACTGGGGTAACATGATTTAACATAGAAAGTCCCATCAGCGACCTGGTGGAAGCATTTTGCACCAACTGCAGCCAGCAGAGGGTCCATCCAGAGGCTCTGAAATAGAGTGCATTACAGTAATGAAGTCTGGATGTCACAAAATCGTGTACCAAGGTAGGAAGGTCCTCAGGCGGAAGTAGGGGTTCGATCCTGGCAATATTCTTAAGATGGTAGAAGCTACTTTGGACAATGCATGACACCTGAAATTCAAATGTCATTCCATCATCAAGGAACATGTCCAGATCGCGCACCCTAGAGGAAACCATCAATGGTGTAGGCCCTGGGAAAAAACCAGTTGCCACAACAGAGGCAGTCCTATTATGCCTATTGTTTGACTCCATAACCACAACCTCCATCTTATCAGGGTTCAGTCACAACCAGCTGGAGGACATCCAGTCAGTAATCTCAGCTAGACAGCTGTTAAGCACTTCTACAGCATTGGATGTCCCAGGGGCAAAGGAAAGATACAACTGGGTATCATCTGCATAGCAATGAAAGCCCACACTGTATTTCCTAATGAGCTCACCCAGGGGCAGCATGTACACAGCGAACAACATCGATGACAAGACCAAACCCTGAGGTACTCCTCAGGATAGGAGGCTCAAGGAGGAGGAAAAATTCTCTATCACTACCCATTGCCTCCTGTTCATGAGGTAGGACTCAAACCAGCAGATGACAGTGCCGGCAAGTCCACAGTACTCTCTGAGATGGTCAGGTAACACAACATGATCCACCATGTCAAATGCTGAGGAGAGATAGAGGAAAATAAGAATTGACCCCTCTCCACTATCTCTCATCCTAAGAAGGTCACTGTGCACCGGAACTAATACCATTTTGGTGCTATACCTCGCATGAAATCCAGACTGGAGAGGCTCATGAATGTCAAAGGCCACAAGGTGCTCCTCATGATGTTGTGCCACAATCTTCTCTACAACCTTACCCAGAAAAGGGAAGTTGGAGACAGGGCAGTAACTCACCAAGATCTCAGGGTATAAGGATGTTTTTTTCAGAAGGGGTCTCACCAAAGCCTCCTCAAAGAGTCTGAGAAGACCCCCCCCCCTGCTGACAAAGAGCACTGAACAATCATGGCGAACACTGAGCCAATGGAACTGACACATCCCATCAAGAAACATGTCGGCACTGGGTCCAGTTCACAATATGTGTGCTTCAGCCTAGTAGCGACCTCAATTACCTCAGCCACCTCCACTGGTTTAAACTCATCCCAAACAGGTGGAGTTCCTCTGCAACATCCATGGTGATCACTGCAGGCTGTAGTCAGGCTTACTAATGGAATTCCCTACCGAATGGAGGACACTCTGTCAGAGAAGGACCAAGCAAACTTCTCACACAGAAAATCAGAAAAGGCTTTTTTCAGCTGTAGACAGGACTGGTGTAAAAGCCTGTCTACAGTCCAAAAAAGCACAGCAGGTCAGTTCCTCCCTGCAGAAGTCTCCCTAGGCAGGAACTCTGCCTTCTTTTGGTTGATTTCCCCCCGATACTCACAGTAATGAGTGCACAGGGCCAGTTTGTCCTCCACTAGCATGGTCTTCTGCCAGCTGTGTTCTAACTTCCAACCCTTAATCTTCATCTCCTTGAGCTCTCTATCAAATGAGGGGGACCTCAAGTGAGAAGAGTTTGGTCATACATGAACCGGTGCGAGGACATCAAGTGTGTCTGACATTGCCCTATTATAGGCAGCAGCCGCATCACTCATGCCCTTCACACATGCATCGCCTACACTAGCTAGATCAGCCACCACCAGAAATCCCTCTGAGGACAATTCCCTTCATAGGGCAGTAGCTGACCATCTCCACTGGGGGAGGGCTCTTGAGGGGGGACACCGAGCGAGAACCACATTGTGCAATGATCTGACCAGCTGACCCGATCAGTCTCTAGGTTATCAACCTCAAGCCCCAATGAGAACACCAGGTCCAACATGTGGCTGCCATGATGGGTCACAGAAGTAGCCTCTGTGACTGGCCCAATGATGACTTCATCTGGAAGACATTAGAACCAAGCCTGGAGGATTTGTCATTGGCTCAGGCATTGAAGTCTCCCAGTACTATACATCTGGGGGCCTCTAACACCTCGCTGATGACGAGATACACCACCTCCTGCAGGAATTCTCCAACCTCCCTGGGGGGGCAGTAAACCAGGATAATCGTGTAGCCTGCACCCAGACCCCCACACAT
The DNA here is from genome assembly GCA_016271365.2 of Neoceratodus forsteri. Lineage (NCBI taxonomy): Eukaryota > Metazoa > Chordata > Ceratodontiformes > Ceratodontidae > Neoceratodus > Neoceratodus forsteri. The sequence goes on from CM057452.1 coordinate 1,411,835,166, forward strand.
GGCCACACACATTGGAAGGACATGGTAACTCCAACTGGGTGCACAGTGAAGCCCAGGTCAGATCTAAAGTAGATGGCCACTCCCCTGCCCCCATGTTCCACTCTAAGGCAGTGCACTACAGAGTACTTGGGGGGATGGCTGCCTCCAAGACTGGTCTGGCATCTTCTATGATGCAAACCAGATTGACCGATGAAATCAAGTCCACTATAATTGTGGTTTTATTTCTGATTGATCTGGCATTCAAAGCACCACCCTAAGGGGGCTAGTAGGCATTACAACCCCTCTGGCTACCTGCCCACTCAGTCTGGTGGATCCCTGGGGTCAGGAACAAAACACATCTGGTCTCTCTCCAAGTCCTGTCAAAACCCAGTGTGCCTCCTGCACTTAATAATTTCTATCCTGCTCACCTCCAACAAGCCTATGACACCCCACCACAGCTGACCAATATGACACTTCCTGATGCCAATCTCCTGACAGAGCCACACTGTCGTGGCTGATTTGGGGAGGTTGGTGAAAGGCCAAAGTTCAAGCAGCTGGGACTCATCATAAGCAATCCAAGCCTGTCCCAAACCATTGCACATCCCAGAAAGCTGGCCTCCTTGCCTGTAATAATTCCCCAGGCACACTACTTATGCCTACTAAAACCTAAATCTACCTTCCACTCACACCAATACACACAACAAATGCATAAGAAGCCTAATCACTCAACAACCACACACATCACAGACTGCATACAGCCAACTATACAGTTACAATCCTCACCCCACTCACTTTTTTTCCAACCAACACAGTCACACTAAGATTTACACCTACTACACAACTTAAACTATCCACATGCATACACCATTCACCCACCCCTAACCACCCCAACCACTCCCAAATAAATCCTAAGGCTTAAAATAACCCATCAAAAACCACCCTCAACAGGAGAACAGAAGATTTCAATTCCCTCAAAGAGTAAATTCAAACATGCCACAGAAAATACATAGGGTAAGCTCCTATAAAGGAATAATGTCCACAAACACTGATTTAAATGAACAGAATGATCAATAATGGTAACACAGTCAGTCATTCTCAGACAACCAGGGATGAATAGCGCTCTCATCACTCCCAGACTCAGGGCCAAGAAGTTCTTCTTGCTGAAAAAGTCAGTTACATAGTGGGAAAAAATCTCCACATGAGGGGACAGTACTCAGGAAAGTAAAATCCAGCCACTTCTCTCACTAGTGCTGGACAACACTGAACAACAGTCACCGAAGGGCAGAGGAGAAATTCACTAAAACAGCAACCATGGTGTAGCAGCCAGCACCTCTCTCACAGGCACTAAAATGTCCACAGCTGAAAAGATTTGCAGTTGGCAATACACTGAACTGACTCTAGGGGATACAATCCAGAATGCAATCCAGTATCGGAGTCTGATAATCAATGACGAACCAAAGCAGAAAATGGTGGTCACTACTGATAGCCAGCACAAGTCTGCCTCACACTCGCAGACTGGCAAACACTCCTTACAAGCCATGAACACTCCAGAAATGGAGAACGCTCACCTTGCAAGGTTTTTGGCTTCCAACTTGCTGACCTGGGAAGCTATCCAAGAAGTAGTCAATCTCCTCCCCACCCCAAATGCAACAAATCTCCAGATGTCCAATGGGAGGGCTGAGTCAGCTGTTCACAGCCCCACACTCCCTGTCAAATCTCACAGATGTCAGCAGCAGAATTTCACAGATTTGACTCGCTCCATCCATCGTAGTCATCCTCCAGGTAATTCACCAGTAGCAGCACTAAATGCACAACCCATGGCACAATTTGCAGCTCTCTCAAAGACAAAACATCTGGCTCCTGCACCTTAGTCACTGACCCGTCTGTCAGGGTGCTCATCCTTGCTCATGTTCTTTGTGGCAGTAAACCAGCAAAAAGAGATAACAGACAAGTGGCATATTTAGTAATAAACTTGTTTATTACATATAGGATAAAGTATGGGGTGCAGTGTGTTATGAGAATTTAACACACACCCTCATTGTTGGATGGCACATAAACCCTGAGGGTGAAGCACAAGGAGTTTATGATAGCCATCCAACAATGAGGGTGTGTGTTAAATTTGAGTTAAACACACTGCACCCCATATTTTTTTTATATAATTCAAGGGGTATCGTTTTTTTATTCCCACTGAGAGATCTGAAGATGAATAAAATAGACAGTCTTTCCTTGTGTCATAGATTTTCTTTATTTGGTAGACAGAGTACTTTGTAATGGGTAAAAATATTAAATGAACTGTTAGACAGTGTTAGAACTGCAATTTCATCAACTTAAACTGTAAAGAGAAAGAAGCAGAAAAACATCCTTTTGAATCTTATGGCTGGCTGTTTTTTTCACGTTGCTATGCCCATTGCTACATGTTGCCTGGCAGTGGAGTCTTGTGATCTGCAGATGGAGGGGGAGAGGTGAAAGAACATTTGGGAGAAAGCTTCTTTAGGGAGTGTGGTAAAAGTGGTGAGATTTGCAGAGTAGCATTTTAACATAAATATCAAGAAGTAAGTAATGTTTTTTTACAGGTAGTGGGCAGAAAGAAGAAAATGTGCTATAGTTTAACAGTGGCTGATAAAGTGAGTGTTCATGATTAAGTATATTTGTGACGCAGCATGTTTTTGAAAGTCTCAAACCTCACTGCACTTTCGATGGGAAGCAGGCACGTGAATGCTGTAACACCTACTCAGGTGTTCAGGTATTTAATACAAGGTTTTGTCAATATGCAAAAATGGAACCCATTAATTATACAAAAGTAATCACATGATATAAAACAGGTCTTACCAATAGACACTGGGAGCCGAAGTTTCCCAATACCCCAAGGAGTGAAGATGGTCGCAGTGGGAATACACAATACAGTAGTGTATATACCTACAGTGGCGTGAAAAAGTATTTGCCCCCTTCCTGATTTTCTCTATTATTGCATATTTGTCATACTGTATGTTTTCAGGTCTTTAGAGAAAATGTAATATTAGATAAAGGGAACCTGAGTGAACAAATAACACTTGTTTTTTTTTTTAATTTCACTTATTTAATGAAAAAAAGTTAACCAACACCAACTGGCACTGTGTGAAAAAGTAATTGCCCCCTTACACTTAATAACTGGTTATGCCACATTTAGCTACAATGACTGCAACCAAACACTTCCTATAATTCAATATCAGTCTTTCACATAGCTGTGGAGGAATTTTAACCCACTCTTCCTCGCAGAACTGCTTTAATTCAGTAACATTTGGTAGGTTTTCGAGCATGAACTGCTCATTTCAGGTCCTGCCACAGCATCTCTATTGGTTTAAGTCTGGACTTTGACTAGGCCACTCCAAAACTTTAATTTTACTTCTTTTAGCCATTCTGATGTGGACTTGCTTTTGTGTTTTGGATCATTGTCTTGCTGCATGACCCAACTACGCTTCAGCTTCAGCTGACAGAAGGATGACTGGACATTCTCCTAAGAATTTTCTGGTACAGAGCAGAATTCATGGTTTCTTTAATTATGGCAAGTCATCCAGGTCCTTAGGCAGCAAAGCATCCCACACCATCACACTACCACCACCATGTTTGACTGTTGGTATGGTGTTCTTACTGTGGAATGCTGTGTTTGCTTTACGCGAGACATTATGGGATCCATGTTGTCCAAAAGTTCCACTTTGGACTCACCTGTCCATAGAACATTTTCCCAAAAGGCTTGTGGATCATCCAGGTGCTTCTTGGCAAATGAGAGACGAGCATTTATGTTCTTCTTGGTTAGCAGTGGTTTCCGCCTTGCTACTCTCACATGAAGCCCATTTTTGCCCAGTCTCTTTCTGATTGTGGAGTCATGAACACTGACCTTAGTTGAGGCAAGAGAAGCCTGCAGTTCTTTGGATGTTGTTTTAGGATCCTTTGAGACTTCTTGGATGATTTTACACTGCGCCCTTGGAGTAATTTTGGCAGGCCGCCCACTCCTGGGAAGGTTCACTACTGTTCCAAGTGTTCTCCATTTGGAGATTATGGCTCTCACTGTGGTTCGATGGAGTCCCAGAGCCTTAGAAATAGCTTTGTAACCCTTTCCAGACTGATAGAGGCAACAAATTTTTTCTGATCTTTTCAGGAACTTCCTTTGATCATGGCATAATGTGCTTGTTGAATCTTTGTGCTGGCAACGTGACTCTGATGGTAAGGGCCAAAATAAGTGAGGTTTATATTGAGCAGGGCTGGCTGTAATCAAGCCTGGCTGTGTTCAATCAGCTGACTCTAATTATCCCTTTAATTGGGTTGATTTAACTGGGGGCAATTACTTTTCACACAGTGCCAGTTGGTGTTGGTTAACTTTTTTCATTAAATAAATGAAATAAGTAAAAAAAAAAAGTGTTATTTGTTCACTCAGGTTCCCTTTATCTAATATTATATTTTGTCTAAAGACCTGAAAACATCCAGTGTGACAAATATGCAATAATAGAGAAAATCAGGAAGGGGGCAAATACTTTTTCACGCCACTGTAGATAATTACTATGACAACTAAAAGACTAGATACATAAAATAGCCCCTATTGGCAAAAAGTAATCCACAGTGTTATCTATAGATATAAAATATTCATAAAGTCAACTAAAAGTGAGAACAAAGAGGAACTTATAAAGCAGGAAGTAAGTGTGGTGTTACATAAAGCAGCATGATGGCACTGTAGGCTATACAATAACTTCTCAGAAGAATAACAGAGTACATAAGTGTACCTCAGCACAGTGCTTGCAATATGTTTCTTAGCAATGTTACATATAATCATACCATGTCCCCAGTTCCTTACGCTTGTATGGTAAGTACCAACATCCTAAATATTAGTAATAATTAAATATTTTCATAGCATATAACATAACATAGATATAGTCCATGGTGCACAATGGATATCCAATCAGAGTGTGGGGACCAAACATAACATTCCCCAACCCTCTTGTTGCCTTACTAAAAAGGCAACAACAATATGGGAAAGTAGTGGGAACAATCTCTATCATTTACAGACTTGATGCATGAGCCTTGTAAAGGAACTTGAATTGCTTATGGTGTTGTTTGAGCATGTGCTGTAGACAGCAAGGTGTTAGTATCAAAAATATAATCAGAAATAGTTGAATAATAACAAAACCAAAGTTAACTCTAACCATGTATTGGAAAGTCTAACACTTAAATATCCATCATGGATAACGGTGTTAAAGTCATCTCCAGCTTTGGAGATATTATTACTAATGTACTACAGATGAGGTGGGTATCCTTTCTGTCTAGAAGTGTTTTCAAAAATAGTGTTAAAGGATCTATGTGAATGTTAAAAATAGGCAAATACTGAGACAGGGCAAGCAAATATTCAGGGTGACTATCAATAACATCCGGTTCCTTGACGGGATCAAGAGTAATCATGGTATGACCAATAACAGTAGTCTGATGAGGAATAAAACAAAAAATTAGGAAACTTAATGTCACAGGTTTTGAGACCATATGAGAAAAATTTGTAATTGGTAAGTATGCAATGCTGACCATCACAATTATATGACATTTTAACAGTAGGAACCCTCCATTTTTGCTGTTGAACTGGGCAGGTGAGAGATTGATTCATGAGTCTTGTAGTCAGGTGATGTACCTCTTCTGCATAATTCTGGTAAAGACGTCCAGTGTTGCCCACTGGTGATGATGCTGTTGATGGTGCCCTGGGGTTATCAGTTTCATTGGAATCAATGTCCAAGCCCAAAGTAAAAGACCAGTCAATGCTGTCCAGTGAGTAGCCAAACACCGGTTTGATAATGTCAAAAACATCACAGCGACACAAGTAGTGATATACCTTTTGGCACAACAGTCTGTATGAGGTGCCACCTATGCTTTCACAGTGGGATGAAAGACCAGAAGAGGTGGAAGTTTGATGTGTTCTCTGTTGATGTTCTTGTCGAAATGCCCACTGGAATGAATGGAGGCTAATTGATCAAAGATAGCAGTCTCTGGATCAAAGCATTGTAAAGACACAGTAAAAGTTACAAACATGGTATTGCAGATGGTGCAATGATTGGCAGTGTAACATGGGCCCCTGTTTGGATGATGTGTAACATAACTTAAGTTACGAGCAGTAGACATAGGTATAAGCATAGATTAAGACATGCACACTGTAATGAAGTGTAGGACCTACAATGTGGACAGTACCATTTGGCAAGTCTCCTGTCATGAATAATATCCAGAATACATCCAGATTCCAGATTACAGAAGAGATTATTGACAGTGACTACAGCATAAGAGCACAAATGTTTCCTGGTAATATATTGCTTGTTTGCCTTCTTGTTATTATGGACAACAATTTTATTAATTTTATTCTTAGTATCATTAAAACTGTTGCCAAAAATGTGCATATTGTACACGGTAAATCACTCTTCCTGACTAAGCCCATCTAAACCATGTTATAAGGATGGTAGTATATTATTTTTCATGCCAACCTGGAATTTGGCCATTTGACTTTTAATAGAGGCAATATCTGCCCTGTTCCAGACTGACATGCCAGATCCAAATAGTCTGTATATAGTGCTGTAGTGTCATGTATCCTGTGCGAGGAAGAAGATTTGGTATTTTTCTGGGTGTTAGGGTTAGGTCAAGGTGTGAATAAACCTTGCTGTTCAATAGTATGCATACCAGTCACTGGACCTTGTGTGCATGTCTAGTATACAGCAAGATGATCTAGTAACATAGTATTGAAAAACCTAGAGGTATTTGTATTAAAACACATGCCAAACTCAGCCATATTCTAGTGGGTAAGATTACAAATAACTGGGATGTGCATAAATTGCGCATTGTTCACAAGTGTGCCCAGAAGGAAGGTGGCAGTAAGACCACTGAGTGGGCCAAGTTCCTGTGGGGGACATTCAGTAAGTTCTACTTTAGTAGGTGGTACTGCAGACTGAAACATAGCTGCAGTAGCCATATAATTGTTAACACAAAATCTCTTGCAGAGTCTTCTGGAAATTTGGTACAAAAGGCAGGGTCAATCAAAGCAGTAAGATTATATAAACCAAATGGTGAATGGACAGAGTACCATTTGGGGCAATCCTAGTACTGGGCAGGCAATGGGTAGTGTCTGACCATTGTTGTCAATTTGTTATTCAATTTGGAGGGATGATTTGTCAGGAGCCACAATTGTAGCAGTTAGGTAGGGGTCCTTGTCTTCCTAAACAGTAATCATTTTGTTACGAACATCTATGCTGACTCCTTCAGGGATGGTGGTACAGTAGTATCCAAAGACATGGTCAGATATTTCCTGACATTTTTGTGTAATATTTCTAGAGAATTCTCCTGCTTTATGCAGTTCCACAGTAGGGGCAGCAGAGAGAAACTCTTTAGAAATTTCATGAAAAATCTGAAAATATCTAACCATGTCTTTGGCTATTACTGTAGCTTTGTTTTGAGGGGTCATGAATCTTCCCTGAGGATGATCAAGAAGTGGAAGGAGTGGCCTTAGACATTGATTGTATTTGGATATAGTTTTCATTTTCTTGCCAAGGACAAAGGGGAGTGCTCCTAGAAGAAGGAGGATCAGATGCAAGATAACTGTCTTGTGTAAATACCTGCAAGGAAAAAGAAAAGGTCAGTAGGTACAATTCTGCCCAATAGGGTTAGGAAAAGTAATTATTCTCCTTGATACAACTTGAGCTGGTTAGCATGTAACCACTTCTCAGTAAGCGTCTTCTGCTGAAGGAGTCTAACTTGATAGACTGTAAGACTGAGTTTGCTAACAATGGGATAGGGTCCTTCACATTTATTGGAGAAGGGATGTGTAGAGTGAGCAAATCTGAGGACCATTACCTGATCTCTGACTTGCCAGTTCACCTTTTGTGCATGTTTGTTAAAATAAATTTCGGACTGTTGTTGGGCCTTGCCCATGCGGTGTGCAACATACAAGTGGGTCTTGATGATGTCTTCTCTAAGTTTTGCTGCATATTTGTCTACAGACACTCCGTCTGCAGTGGGTGTGTTTAAGCCAATCAACAGGTGTTCAGGTAACCTCATGGTTCTACCAGTCATCTCCTCAAAAGGCGTACACTAGGCAGTGGCTGAAGGAGTACACCTAATTGACATAAGAAGTAAAGGCAAAAGGGAATCCCAATCCTTGGGATTATCCTCGATAAATTTGGAAAGCATTTGCTTGATCCATCTGCTGACTCTTTCTATCTGACATGATGATTGTGGGTGGTAGAGTATGTGGAATGTCTGGTGTACACCAAGATATTGGAGTGTTTTTTTACATCAACTCACCTATAAACTGGTTCCTTGATCAGAGTCTACCTTAAGAGATAGGCCCCACCTAGAGAACAATTATTCTACTAGGGCTTTTGTAGTTGCCTTTGCTGTGTATTTCCGAGTCAGAAAAGCCTCAACCTACTTGAAAAATAAGTCAGTAACCACAAGTGCATACTTGTTGTTCCTACTGGTATTGGTCAGAGGACCAATAAAATCAATTCAGATTGCATGCCAGGGGCAAGATTGTTTCTGGGGAAGTAGGTTGGCATTTTGTTTGGTTGGGGCTGGGCTGTTTTGAGCACAAATCAGGCAGTTTTCGATGTAGTGCTTGACATCCTTGGTGATGTCTGGCCACCCACCAACAGATTTTAGTCTCTGGAGTGTATTCTCTAACCCCTGGTGTCCACCAGCTGGGGTGTCAAGGACCTGATGAATAAACTCAGATCTCAAGGCTTCAGGAACTACCCAGAACTTGTAATTTGAGTTGTCAGGCTCATATCATATCAGTTTGTTGTCTTGTGACAGATGCAATTGGTTTGCATGTCTCTTCCAAGGGCTATGGGTAGGCAATTCTTGTTCAGTTCCATTGTCCAGGAATTGGAATACATCTTTCAGCTGAGGGTCAGACTTCTGTGCTGTGGACAAGTCCAGTGGCACAAAAGGTTCAGGTTTCTTTTCTGTGGCAGCTCTTTGTACAGCAGCTAGAACCACAGGGTGAGTCATCTCCCATGTCTCCACCCCTTCAAGTACCCTATTTTGCAAGACTGTTTGCTCAATCATTGAAAGAATATTATGAGTCAGATTTTAAATGGGCCTTCATGTTGTGGAGGAACAGTTTGTGTTTAAATTGTTGAGTCAGTTGTGAATGTACACAAAGAGTGCTTTGTACTTCACAGGGGTGCCATCAGAAGATACAAAGGAGTTCTTCTCCCAAAACAGTAAACATTTCAGTTAGAGAACAAAAGACTCAGTTAGAGTCTGTTGAAATGATGGTGCCCTTGGTACCGTGTTGTATCAGTTCGAGGTCACAGCTGCCAATTCTGCATACTGAGATGGTGCAACACCACCATGTTTGGAAGCATGAACAGTGTTATCATTGGGGTACATGATGAACACTCCAAATCCAGCTATATGTTTTCTTTGGTAATACAAGGTAGAACCATCAGTGAAGGCATGGCACAGGGATGTGTCAGCAAGGAGTTTTGGAGCAGCAGGAAGAAAAGGGTCTGGATTAGGCAAATTGGGGGTTGGAGTGTGCAGTCATGTGGGTCACCTTGATACAGAAGACTATGGGCTAAAAATTAGGGCATTTTGGCAGTGTGGTCCTGTATGTCATGGTTCTGGAGAAGAAACAACCAGTGAGTCAGTCTGGTATTGGATACTGATCCATCTTTCACCCTGCGTGATAGAAGAAAATTTGTGGGAATGTGGTTGGTATGCAGAATGATAGGTGAGTACCCAGTGATATACAGGAAATGCTTGACAACCCAGTAGGTGGCCAGAAGGTTTCTTTTACAAAGCCTGTACTTCTGTTCCACTGGAGACAGCATCTGAGATGCATAACCAATGGGTCTCAAAGTACCATTCATCTTTTGAACAGGTACAGCAGACATGTCAATGTCTGAAGTAACTGATTCCGGATGAAAAGGCAGAGCTGGATTGGGGTTAACTAATGCTGGAGCAGAGTCCAGAGCCCGTTTCAGAAGAGTCACAGGCTTAGTGAGAATGGGACCCCATGTCCAGGGTACATACTTCTTCAAGAGCTCATACAGAGGAGTAGCCTTTTGTGCAAACACACAAATAAAGTCCCTGGAATAGTTGACCATTCCCAGGAAAAGTCTGAGTGTCACCACACTGGTGGGGAGTAGCAAGTCTTGTAGGCCTTGGATCTTTTTCAGGCCAGGCTACTGCCTTGTTCTACGATGCATAGGCGAAGAAAGATGACTTCCTTCTGGTATAGCTGTGCGTTTGCAGGATTGCACTTGAGGGCTGCTCTCTGTAAGAGAGTCAGTAGTTCATCAAGGAGGTCAAGATGTTGCTCCTTGGTGGCAGTTGCCAACAGTAAATCATCAACATACTGCAGAAGGCATTATGCATCAGAGAAACCCTGGAGGGTATCCATCATGTGCAGATGGAAAAGAGAAAGGCTGGGGTAGACAGGTACTGTTGGCCCTCAAATGTAAAGGCAAATTTGTATTGACTTTTCAGAGCGAAGAGCAGTGACCAAAAGCCAGTGGAGAGGTCAAGGGTGCTGAACCACCTTTGATCTGGTGTTAGCAGTTTGAGCACATCTGGTGCTGATGCTACAGTAGGGGAGCAGCTAGGAGTGATTTGATTAAGCCTTTTGTAATCAATGGTGAGTCTCCAAGATCCAGTGAGCTTTTTCACTGGCCAAATGGGTGAGTTGGTGGTCGAAACACAAGGCCTGATGACACCTTGCTTAAGGAGTAACAGAATAGTTTCTCTGAGTGATGGTAAGGCCTCAGTAGGAAAGGGGTATTGCCTTTGCCTGTCATGTGCTGGGCCTGGGAGATCGATGACAGTCTGCATTCTCTCACAATCATGCTTGTGTGTTGCAAAAGCATCCATGTGCTTCTGCAGAATGGGCAGAAGTTGTCTGAAGAACTCATGTATTTGGAATAGAGCAATGAAGTCATATTCCTTGTCATTGGCCACAATTGTGGCAACTACGTGGGACTCAGGACTCATGACCACATTGTATTGTCCCTTGATTTGGATCAAATCTACCATACAGCTGTGAATTTCTAGAAAATCAATTCCCTGGATGCTGGGGTGATTATGTAATGCTATAAGGTCAAAAGTGTGATTCATGCTGAGACTACTTATCACCATGGGAAGTGTAATAGAATGGTAGGTGGATAGTTTAGTGCCATCCACACCTTGTGCATTGGTCCTCCATCTGGTGGACCAAAAGGAATTAGCTGGATCCTCATCATGAAGTACAGACACAGCCACCCCTATATCTAACTAGATAACCAGTTGGCAGCCCCCAACCATGGCCTTGGTGCAAGGCCTTCTGTTTGTGTCAGTGGTGAGCTTGTTCACAATATGGACTGGGGCCTGTAGTTGTCAATCTGAACTACTGCTGCCATCCTCAGGCTGTTCCTGAAAACATAGGCTACGCTGGTCTCACCTGGCCTCTTCCAGGTCCTGCATAGGATACAAGGAGATCTGGGTACTGGTAGTCACTGTAATGGACAAGGCATCAGGATCTAGACCTGTTGCGGCCAGATCCAGGGGAGGCTCCAGTGTCTCCTTGGCCTAATGAGGCCTGGGCTACTTGAGCTAATGCTGCAATGGTTTGCTTTGGGATAGAATCTGCTACTGATTGGACCTGCCCAAGAAGAGTGCAGAGGTCATTGTTCCCCTCAGTTACATCACAGTAGGAAGGGCCTTGTCGATAATTTAAATTGCCCTGATTGTTATTCTGCTCGGAATTAGGGTTATTCCAATTCTACCTGTTCCTATTTCGATTGAGATCCCCCTGACTTGTAGTTCTGTTTGTCATCTGAGGGTACAGGCTTTTTTTTTTTCTTGGGCCTTGCCCACCACTGTGTAGTGGGTTGTGGGCTCGCTAGTAGATTGTACCGCAGCCACCTTGGCTTTTGAGCTGGAATTCAGATCTCGGAGGTAGAGCTAGTAAACTCACTCTGTCTTCCAAAGAATATCTTCAAATTTGTCCATTTTGGGGAAAACCCAGGCTTGACCTTGGGCCAGACAGCTGGAATCATGTTCCAAACAAACAAGGTCTTATACTCAATTTGGTCAGTGTCTGCATTCTCCTCCAAAAGTGCCTTGCCAGTATGGTAGGCCAGCTGTAGCCTTTGGTGGTATGACGTTGGGCTCTCTTTGACAGTTTGCTTCATGGGGTAGGCCAACAAAATGCCAACCACACCTGAATTGTGCACAGCAATGAGTTCTGCAGCAACACTGGCTAAGGGCATGTCTGTGGATTGGAGAACTGCCTCTGGGAGTTTTGGCCAGAGGCCAGGGTCGACAGTCTGCTGCAGGATCTGTACCTGGTAGGCCGTCAGTAGACTGAGTATCTCACATTTGGAACAAACCTTTTCCAAATGGCAATTTGAGATTGTCGCTGGGGTTCTTGCAGCCTATGCTGTCAGCTGCATAGAGTGTACCATCTGAAAGGGATTATTCTGACTCATTGGATGCGTATCAGGGAAGGGGTTGTGGTTGTTTGCACCATGAAGGGTGGCCTCCACTGCAGCACTAGCCACAGTGTGGACAAGCAATGGCTGGGCAGTGACTTCCTTCAATATAGCATCTAGATGCTCCCTGAAGACTCACCATTGTTCCTCAGTCATCTCCATCCAAGCGAGGGCAGCCTTGACCATTTGATCAATCTCTGCTTGTCCCCTTTATTCAAGGTGGCAATTGGAGGGGCTCAGCTCTGCCTCACCCCCTATTTTGGGGGTTGCCATCTTGGCATCATACGTGATAGTCATCATTCTGCTGATGACGTAGGGTCATGCTGTTATAGCATGGGGATCCGCCATCTTCTAAGTGGTGAGAAGACACTGGGCCACATCGAGGTGTGGCTTGGTACCTTCTTGGCACTTGTCACCAGAATCATCATCACTGGATGACATAATGTCAATGCTTGTGTAGTGAAACCCGCCCATTGCTTTGACGTGACCAGCCAACCCCTCTTGCTGATGGTGCAGTTTTGCCTTTGTGAATAGCTTTTGCAATGTTCTGCTCAACACCTTTCACAGCCTCCTTCTGTAACACTCTATACATGGTGCTCAGTTTGTAGTTGTCCGTAAGCTCCCTATGCAATTCATCACTTACCCATTTCAAGTCCTCTCTCATCTCAAGTTCCGCACAAAAAGTCTCATTCGTATTACTCAACAAATCATTCATCTGCAACACCTATTTCTTATCTTGTTTCAACCTATCACATTCCTCTCTCAACATGCATAACTCTTGATCATTACTCTGTACAGAACAGTGCAAAAGAGTCTCATTCTTTCTACGCAATGACTGAAGTTCTGCTTCAAGCTGCTGCTCGGTTTTCAAACTTTCAGATACCTGCAAGCCAATCTATTTCTTAAGAAATTAGATTTTCAGTTTGAGGGAATGAAACCTCAATTCAGAGGCCTCCAGAGCAGCATAGAGAGCCATGACCAATAGCTCTTTAGCATCATGCTTTTTGGCTGTTTGCCTTGCCTCAGAGTACTGGGTTGAGATCCCCAGTACGGGGTTACTCGACTGATTCGAATCCTGTGCAACATTGTTCCAACCTCCATGGGAGGTAAGATAGAAACACTGAGTCTCAGATTTGCACAGATATTGAGCATGACAGTACCAAAAAAAGGGTTGGGAAACACACAATGGACCTGTCAGTGGTTATTCTGCTATGTATCGATCCACAGTGCTTGAACTAAGAGATGGTCAGGCATCTGTACTCTCACAATCCTGCAATTCAAAACTGCCATTCAGCAAGGTGAGATGGCACCAGCCTTTCCCAGTAAGCAGCCAGACTTTACATGATGCTACGGAGTCAAAACTACGGGCGAGGTGATTCGCGGGTGTACCTGCTTACTACCCACGAGGGAAAGGTAAGCCAACAAGTCATGAAACTTTGATAATTTTGACCACCTGCACATGGTCACCAATAATGTCACGGTGCTCAGCACTGCTCAAGTTCTTTGCGGTAGTAAATCAGCAAAAGAGACAACAGACAAGTGGCATATTCGGTAGTAAACTTGTTTTTTACACAAAAGTTATCAAATGCTGTAAAACACGTCTTACCAATAGACACCGGGAGATGAAGTTTTCCAATACCCCTAGGAGTGAAGATGGTCTCAGTGGGAATATGTAATATAGTAGTTTATATACCTAGATAAATACTATGACAACTAAAAGAGTAGATACATAAAATAGACCCTATTGGCTAAAAGTTATGTGGTTCCACAGTGTTATCGATAGATATATAATATTCGTAAAGTCAGCTAAAAATGTGAACAAAGAGGTACTTATAAAGAAGGAAGTAAGTGGGATGTTACATAAATTCACATGATGGCAGTGTAGGCTATACAGTAACTTCTCAAAAGAATAACAGAGAGTACATAAGTGTATCTCGGCACAGTACTTGCAATAAGTTTATTAGCAATGTTGCATATAATCATACCATGTCTTGCTTACTTACACTTATACGGGAAGTACCAATTCGCTAAATATTATTAATAATCAGATATTTGCATAGCATATAACATAACATAGATATTGTCCATGGTTCACAGTGGGTATCCAATTAGAGTGTGGGGACCAAGCATTACACGTCTCTGCCTAAACACTACGGCCCTAAACCTTGCTGCTAACTAAAAACTTTTTAACATTTTGGACTTGGCTCCAGGATGCTGCCACAAAGACATGCACAACAAATATATGCTCTCATTCACTCTCCTTACTTAAAAGTTCTGAAAAAACAAGCCAAAAAATGTGTTGCTCTCAATTCAGAGAGCCTGCTGACAGCAGCCCAGCATGGCCTCCATCTTACCCTCCCCAACAAGCAACATGGCACACAAACTTAATCTTGTGCAGAATTTTCTAGCATATCCTGATAACAAGTCCACTTTGACTGCATACTTCATGATCAGTCACTGACAGCTCAGTGGGCATCCGGCCGTGGTGGAGAGCAAAGGGTTGTGCCAGTCGCCCTCTCAGGTTCAGGATGGGGGAGAGCTGGGTGGTGGGACACTACCAGCTGGGGTGGGGGGTGCACTAGACTACCAGGGCATAGTTATGAATTAACATACTGTGGAACGGTGATAGGGAGGGGTTTACTGGACCACAAGGGAAATGTTTATATTGACTATATGGGACATCAGGATGGGGGGGTTACACTGGACACCATGGCATACGATGTCCACATTGGGTAGGTGATCAGGTAGGGGGTGGGACTGCTAGGCACCAAGGATGTATATTTTATATATGGGATGAGTGATTGGGTGGGGGAGGGACTGCTAGCCACCAGGGAACTTTACTTCTGTTTTGGCAGGGCTTTCGGTGTGTGTGTGTGTGGGGAGGGGTACTGAACACCAGGGAAATCAAATATGTCTGATACCGGGCGGCAATTGGTGACCACGGGGAAGGGTACCACTGGACACTAGGGGAATATGAAATGGTAGGGTACCAGTGAAAAGTCAGAATTTCCACAAAAGTTGCTAATTTGATTTCCAAACTTTTGTGGAAGAGAAAGTCTGACTTTCTCGGAAATTCCACTGGTGGGAGTTTATTTTGCACAGCTCTATGGGGTACAAATATTAAAGTGGCAGTTAAATAAGGTACAACATAAAAGTGATCAGAGACCAGGTGTCGCTACCACGTCACATGCTAAATGAGCTGAAAAAACATGCTTGGTAACCAAAAAACTTCTGTTAATCCTATTTGGGATGCTTTGTGCCAGATGGGAATGTAAGATGTGGAGGAAAAGGAGGAGAAAGCTGATGAGGCCTCAGGATTGCATGCAATGCACCACATGGTGGATGCATATTTGGTGGCTACCAGGCATCTTACCATCTTGGAAGAGGCACTGCTGTAGTGGAGTATCAAGGCCACTGATGGGCCAGCACTGACCTCCATAGCAGTCAAATATCTGAGATGTCCACCTTCGAGTGTCAGTGTGGGGAAGGTATTCAGCTTGACAGGGGCCACTCTGCAGGGCAGGCATACAAATCTGTCCCTGAGAAATGTTGGCATACTAACATTTATTAAAATGGACGTGGCACATTCCACAGAACACAATCTCCTCTGCGTTCATACCACATGAAGGTGGTGGTAACGAAGAACCTGAACAGCCTGATATTATTGGCATTGGAAAATTGCCTTCCAGTCAGGTAGATCAAGCACTGATGGAGAAAGAATCCCCATATGGGGTCCACTCCAGTCTGAAGACTGTGAAGGCTGCTTCCAGGATGAGGATGGTTGAAGCATAAAAATAAAAACGTAACAGTCCATCTGTTACTCATTATCAGTTGAATCTTTTTCTTTATGATTCAGTTTTGTTTTCTTGTGATTATATTTTTTCCCAAGTTTTGCTGATGTTCTGTACATCCATCTGATTATCTTTATCTGCATGTTCCTATGCCATTTCCACAGACAAATTATAAAATCAGTGAAGACAACAACATGAAATGCCAAGTTTGCCTCCAATAACATTGGCCATCGTCACCTCAATTGCATGCGTACATACTGTAAAACATGGACTCTTAAGGTAGCATAAATGCCATTGCCAGTCGTGCAGACCATACATCCACCAGCAATCAATATAGCACCTCCTGCTCCTCTTCCCTCTTGCATCCTCCACATCCACTAATGACATGGCCTACCATTGCCTCCACCACATACACTCATTCCAGATGAGAAACAAAGACCCTTGAGCCAGCAGAAATACCACTGTCAGCAATGAAGACCATGCATCCACCAGCAATTAGGACACCACTTACACTTCCTCCTCTGGGCTGCTTGTGTCCTCCACATCAACCAATAACATGGACCACCACCTGCATCCACCTCATGCATCCAGATTGAGAAACATGTGCACTTAAGCCATGGTAAATGCCATTGCCAGGCAGACCTCTAGCTAGCCATCCAGCCCACTAGCCAGCTATCCATCCCTCAAGCCAACCCTACAGCCAGACAGCCCATCAAACAGCAAGACCTGAAGTCCAGCAAGGGCCAACTTTGTCTGCTGTGATGGCAAGTTACCTTGATTGTTATTTAAACCACTTAACTTCATTGTTGGCAGTGAGCCTGTCCTCGCACTGGAGGAGCTTCCACCTTGCTTACAAGACTTTAAAATGTTTTTTTTAATTTCCTTTTGTCTTCATCTCATTTCAGACAGCCCACCACAAGGCACAGTCTAAAGCTGCCTCATTCTCCACCACCCCTCTCTGAGGCACCATTTCGCCAGTACATGGAATAGCCATCACTAATCTGATGGTAAGTATTATGCCATTATTTTTTTCTTTATTTAAGTTTTAATTTTAACATAGAAACATAGAATCTGATGGCAGATAAGGACAGTTTGACCCATTCAATTGCCAGTTTCTCCTTATCTACACTATTACCACAGACGCTGCTTGATTTATAGCTCTTCTCCCTTTCCCTGTTCTTCCCACTATGAGTCCCTTGTGCTTATCATATGCATTCTTGAACCTTACCATTGTTATCACACCCACCACCTCTTCTGGAAGATTTTTCTAGGAATTCGCCACTCTTTCTGTGAAGAAGTATTTCTTCACATCTCTCCTGAATCTACACCCCTTCAGCTTCATAGCATGTCCTCTTCTTCTCAAGCACCTTTTCTTCTGAAAAAAATACTTTCCTCCTGTACCTTATTTACCCTGTGAAGTATTTAAAGGTCTCTATCATATCACCCATCTCCCCTTCCCCGTTCCAGGGTGTACGTATTGAGGTCCTTTAGTCTCTTCTCGTAGGGCTTCTGATGCAGACCCTGCACCATTTTAGGTGTCCTCATCTGGACTGACTCTTCTCTATGTTTTTTCAGAGATGTGGTCCCAGAACCGGCTAAAAGAGAAAGAGAAATAGCTCTCTGCATAAGGGAAGGGATCTAAGCAACATAATTAAAGGGTAAACAGGGAGGAGAGGAGGCACTATGGGTCACCTTGGAGACAAGAAATTGTACCATAATCCGCATGGGTGTTGTTTACAGACCCCTGTCTCAGGGGGAGGAAAGGGACAAATAAGTTTTATAAGGCATCATTAGAATGGCAGAACAAGGGAAGATATTATTCATGAGGGACCTGAAAATGCCAGATGTTAACTGGAACACATTTGCTGCAGCCACATCCAAGAGCAGGGTCCTTCTCGATGCACTACAGGGGGCATGCCTCAGACAGCTAAAGTTGGAACCCACTCAGTAGGGAACAATCTTAGACCTGGTGCTCTCAAATGGAGATGAAGAGAGAACCTAAGATTTAGAAGTGGGTAGCCACCTGGGAACAAGCGACCACCAAACAGTATGGTTCATAATAAACACAGCTGTAGAGTCAAGCCATATAAAAGTGAGGATACTGGACATTAGGAGGGCTGACTTTGGCAAAATGGAGAATGCATAAGGAATGCACTAGCAAATAGGCAGCAAGTAGGGGTGGAGGAACAGTGGTGGAAAATCATAACTGCCATCACAGAGGCAACAAGTCTTTGTGTGAAACTAATAAAACAAAACAAAGGAAAAAAAACACTATGATTCTCAACAGAGGTGGTGATGAAGGTTAGGGAGAAAAAGATAGCATTCAGGAAGTATAAAGAATCACAGAAGGAGCAGGACAGAGAACTGTATCAGTTAAAGCAGAAGGAAGCAGTGAAGACAGTCAGAATAGCAAAGGCCCAAACAGAGGAAAAGATAGCCAACTTGGTTAAGAAGGGGAATAAAACCTTTTATAGGTACATTAGGGAATGAAAAAGGATCAAGGGAGGGATAGTGAGACTTAACCCTTGCATGGCTGCGGACTGATATATCAGTCCAAAATTCCTATATGTTCAAATTCTGTCAGCAGCCTAAGGGTTAATAAAGGGGAGGGGAGGTGGGGAAAGGGTGACAGTAAAAAGGCAGAGATCCGGAATGAATACTTTTGTTCAGTATTCACAAAAGAAGAAGATGTGGAGGTATCTAAACCAAACAAAAGAAGCATTCTTGATAGGAGGGGTCGATACCAGTCCATTCAGAGAAGAAAGGGTCCTGAAAGAACTCCTACAACTCAAGGTGGACAAAGCAATGGAGCCTGACGGGATTCACCCCAGAATTCTAAAAGAACTAAGGGGAAAACTAGTAACACCACTGACTACCATTTTTAAAAAATCATGGGAGGATGGTGTTGTACCTGAGGACTGGAGGAAGGTGGATGTTGATACTCTCCACAAAAGTGGGAGCAAGGCAGAGGGTGAAAATTACAGGACTGTTAGTTTGACCTCAGTGGCAGAGAAAATTATGGAATCACTTCTGAAAGAAAGAACTGTTGAGTACCTAGAGGTCAGCGGGGCACAAGACCCAAGGCAGCATGGATTCACAGCAGGAAGATCATGTCAGATGAATCTAATTGATTACCTTGACTAGGTGACCAAAGTAGTAGGCCAAGGAGGGGCTGTGGATGTGGCCTACAGTATCTAGACTTTAGCAAGGCATTTGACACAGTCCCACACAAAAGATTAATAAACAAGTTAGTCAGCCTGGGAGTGGTTCCCGGGGTGGTAGCCTTGGTAAAAAGGTGTCTTTACAACAGGAAGCAGAGGGTAATAGTAAATGGAGTCCACTAGCAAGGCCTCCAAAAGGGCACTGTAGGCCAGGCCCATGATCAGGAGCCTCTAGCTCCTGGGACAGCAGCACTGACAAGCTGCCATTCACCCCTTGCAAGCCGCCAAAAGGACACTGCAGGTACACCAGCTTAGGTGCCCCGCTTCTCGGCAACATCTGAATTTTACTGGCTTTTCCCTGATTGGGTGCCTATCCGCGGCTTGGTCTCCCATTGGCTGATCATATAAGCCACTGTGGGAAGCAAGCTTGGCTGCTCTCTCTTGCTTTCCACTAAGCTACTGCTACTCTATATTTTTTTGAAACTCCAGTCTGATCCTACAACCTCTGCATGCTACATATTGAATTGATTTTTTTCTTACAATTGTGTACAATTTCTTTAGCTTAGCAGTGATTAAAGCCCTGTTCAGCTATCTGCTGTTAGACTGTGCATCCACTGTTAATTAATAATTACTGCATAGTGTTACAGCCCTGTTCAGATTGTGTTTTGCCAATGTTTATTAGCAGTTTGTTCTTCTAGATTCTGCCTCCCTGTAGCTTTCTTTGCTTGCATGCCCTGTAGCCTCTTCCTCTGCTTTTGGTACTGCACCCCCCCGACTCTTGGATCCCTGTAACTTGCCTCTCGGGTATTCCTACATTTGCTTTTTTTTTTTCCTCTTCCACCTCCTCTCTCTATACTGTATCCTCCCCCCACCCCTCAGCCTTGATGTTCTCGGGTCCACCCACTGATTAAACCTAGAGCCACTGCCATCCTCTGCCCTCTGTCTCTCCACGCTCACTGTTTCTGCTGGCCCCTACTAATTGCTTCTCTCTAGCTCTTTTTCTCCCCTTACAGGCCAGGTCCCTGATCGAGCACCTCCTGCTCCAGGGACAGTGGTGCTGACAAGCCACCATTCACCCCTTGCAAGGCCGCCGAAAGGACACTGCAGGTGTGCAAGCTCAGGAGCCCCGCTTCTCAGCAACATCTGAATTATAGTGGCTTTTCCCTGATTTGGCACCTCTCCATGGCTCAGTTTCCAATTGGCTGGTCATACAAGCCACTACGGGACCCAAGCATGACTGCTCTCTACCTCGCTTTCCACTCAGCTCCTGCTACTCCAAGCTCCTGCTACTATATATTTTGTCCCTCCCACCACGACCACGGACGCTATTAAATACACTTGTGCTCCTCCCAGTTGGCTCACTCCTCCTACCATTGGCCCTGCTTAAGCATCTCCCTTTTAACCCCTACTAGCCCACTGTGTCCCACAACTTACTCAGCTTTGACTGTCTAAATGACTGTTGCTCCATGCAACTGTCAACGCTCTCTTTATCAACTATCTAGATTTTTCCTGACTATAGAGGTTTACTTTTGCTCCCTCCCTAACTGCCCTGACTGAAATGCCTATTCCTCTTTCATTTATCTCTTCCTTGCTTATCTCCCCACTTCATCTTACTCCCATTAGGATGCTGCCTACGCTATTAATTCTCCTGGCAATTATTCCTAGTCCTCCAAGCAACTCACCTCCTGTTGCTCCCCCAAATAACATTACCACCCCAACCGCTCCCTTCCCCATAAATGTAACAAGACTTTGTTCCCCGAACACATATTAGCAGTTAAGTTTGTTCTCTATCAACAAGCCATGCAGGCCCCCCCCAACCTCCTTCCTCTTTCTTCCCCATGACACCCTTGTGATTCTTGCAACCCCAAGAGTCCATTAAAGTACATTAAAGCACTATCCCTGCTCTCTATTACCACCTCCAAATCACTTTCACCCCATCTAGACCACTCTCCACCCTCATGCTACGGACGCTATCAAAAGAAGAATGCATTTGCCACATTATGGCGCTCCTTAAAAGTTATTATGCTTATTCTTTTATGTTCAGGAAATGTCGAGGTTAATACTGGCCCTCCTACATCTCTCGACTTCCCCTCAGACTTCGCATCCCCCTCAGCCCTAAAAATTATGTCAATTAATACTAGGAGCCTTATAAATAAACTTGACCAACTGCAAGCTTGGGCCGCCTACACCACCTGTGACATCATTGTTATCTTAGAGTCCTGGCTTAAAAATGCCAATCCTGACCATCAGATTGCTATTCCAAACAACAAATCCTTCATGGCAGATAGAGCATCCAGGGGAGGTGGAGTGGTCATCTACACTAAAGTCAAGTTCATCATCTCTGACATAATACGTATCACCAAGCCCAAAGAATTTGAACTCGTCTCCTTAAAAATAAACTTGCCCTCATCTGAAAATATCAATATCCTTGGCTACTATAGTCCTCCCGCTGGGGGTTATGACATCTTACCAACCTTAAATTCCCTAGTCTCCCAAAGCAATAATGAATCCATCATCCTTGGGGACCTAAATATGGATTGGCTGTCTCACAAATCCAACAACCTCAAGGTCCTTTGTGATGAACTCAGCATGAGCCAGCTTATAACAGAACCAACAAGGACTAATACAAAAAACTGTGCAAATAGCTCCATCCTAGGTGTGATCTTGTTAAATCATCCACATAAAATCCTGCATACCAATGTGTTCTGCAATGATCTAAGTGATCACAGGATAGTGGTCTCCATAAGGGCCCACAAAACAGTTCCATTTTCACCTAGACTCATCACTACGCAATTCTTCCAAAAATTCAATCCCAGTAGTTACCTAATAGACTTAAGCAAGCTAAACTGGCAAAGCCTTTACCTTTCAGAGTCAATAGATGAGGTGGTTGAGCTGCTCAATGATAAGATAGCATGGCTGGCAAATAAACATGCCCCCTTCATATGATCCAGAGCACGTAAGCAATCGAACCCCTGGTTCACGCCTGATTTCAAAACTGCACTCTCAAATCATGACAAGCTTTGGGCCCCGTGCAAGGTGGACAAAGTCTCCATCAGATTGGAATGTTTTTCAAGATGCAAGAAATGAGTGTGTGAAACTTGTACATACTGCCAAATCCAAATTCTTTATCGCATCACTTGACCATGCCAAAGGAAATTCAGCTAAGACATGGCAGACCATCAAGTTCATAGAAGGATGGAAATCTGCTCACTCCATTACTGCAAAAATTAGTGCTAAAGGAGTCACAATCAATGATCCCACCCGACTCCTAGAAGAACTGAATACACATTTTGCCACAGCAGGGCTTGCTTTTGACTCTTCTCCCTATGCTGGGCTAAATAGCTCCCTCCCTGACTATATTTCTTCCTCCACCCCCTCCTTGCCACACCCCTTCCAACTAAGGCCTGTCTCCTTCAAAGAAGTGGAAGACCACCTCAAAAAATTAGGCACAAAAAAGGGTGGTGGTGCCAATGGAATTGAGCCATTCTTCCTCAAACTAGGCCATCGACATCTCACAGCCCCATTTTCAATCTCTTGATAGCCTCTGCAACTATACCATCCTGTTGGAAATCCACCCATGTTCTCCCTTTGTTCAGATCCAGTGACCCCTGTGACTTGAACAATTACAGACCCATTTCCATCCTCCCTAGTATCTCTAAAATCCTCAAAAGATTAATCTTCTCCCAACTGAAATCACACAGAAAAATATGCCTTACTCAACCCTGATCAGTCTGGGTTTAGGAAAAATCACAGTACCATCTCCACACTTGCTAAAGTCACTAGTGATTGAATTACCATTCATGATTCCAAGCTGGTCACTGGCGCCGTCTTTCTCAATCTCATTAAGGCATTCAATACCATGGACCACAACCTTGTCCTTCACAGCCTTAAAAACTTAGGGGCCTCAGCAGACTCAGTTCAATAGTTCACCAGTTATCTTTCCAATAGAGTCCAGAAAGTCAAAGCAGACAGGCTAACATCTGACCCCCTACCCATTTCAAGGGGCATCACAGATGGATCCTTCTTAGGCCCAATACTTTTTTCTGTATACATCAATACCCTTAATTCCAAAATTGTCAACTCCAAATTACATTTCTTTGCAGATGACACTGTCTTATATATCTCTAAGCCGAAGCTGAATGAAGCCTGCAAGAAACTGCAAGATGATTTCATCAAGCTTGAGCAAAATCTCATTGACGCCAAGCTACTGCTAAATGCAAAAAAACAAAAACAAAAGTAATGTTCTTTAACCTCAGTAACACCCCCCACCTCTGGCACAATCTAAGCATGCCATACTCATTGTCACCACCTTAAGTGAACCTCTGGCATGGTGGATAAATGTAAATACCTCAGCATGTGGCTCAACAATAAACTTACCTTCAGTGTTAGTATTGATAATCTTTCCAGTAAACTTAAATCCAGACTAGGGTTCTTCTATAGCAATAAGTCCCTTTTCCCAGACAATACCAGAGTCAAGCTTGTACAAGCCACGTTCCTCCTACTTATTGATTACAGCGACATTATCTACAACTGCACCACAGCTGGCAATCTTCACAAATTAGGTGCATTATTCCACCAGGCTTTGATCTTCTTCCTAAAGGCCCCTCCTAGAATCCATCACTGTGACTTATGTACTGCTGTTGGCTGGACCTCCTTAGCAACAAGAAGCCTGATCCATCTAGGGACATGGACACTACAAATTCTGCTAAACAAGCTCCCGGGATATATAGCCTTCCTTATCCACACCTCACATAGTACCTACTCCCTAAGGAAGTCTGATTTCATCCTTCTTGACACACCAAAGATGCTTACGAACTTTGGTAAAAGGGCTATCTCCTATTCCTTGTCCACCACTTGGAATCATCTACAATACACTCTCAAATTTACCAGTGTCATCATGATTAACCTTTATAAATCCCTGATGGCGGACAACCCTTAAAGCCATATGTAACTACCACTAGTATTTCCCTAATGAGTACCCTTACTCCACTGCCTGTCACCTTCCCCCTCCTCTATACCCCTGCCCCTCCCCCACCCCATCCCTTTCCCTCACTGGCTCCTATAGCTCATTACCACCCCCCAACTTCTTCCCTTAACTGTTATTCTGTATTACCTTGTACTTAGTTATTCTCTCATTATGTGGCATCTTCCATGTACCATCCCAAACTGAAACTGAAACTATTATTTGCTAATTCTGTAATTGCATGTTCTTTTATACCATTTTGTTAATACTGTAACAATTGTATCCATTAATTTGATTGTATAGAATTATTATGTTCCCTGTTATGTGCTTTGGACCTCCTACTAATGTTGTTACCCCCTCAATTTGGTGTTCAATTTGGTGTTTTGTCCTATTTTAATATGCTGTTAAGTGTATAGGACCACTTTGTGAATGAGCCTGCTAAAAAGGAGTTTTCCTACAATAAACTGAAACTGAACTGAACTGAACTGAAACTGGAACTCTGAGGAAAAGGGGGTTACTAGCAGGGTATTGCAGGGTTCATTACTGGGACTCATTAATGGTCCTCATAATGTCTTTATAGGTGACATTGTGGATGGGGCTGCAATGGAAAAGTATGTCTCTTTGCAGATGATACAAAGATCAGCAACATGGTTAACACACGGTAGGGGTGGAAAGGATAAGAAAAGACATGGCAAGGTTGGAGGAATGGTCAAAAGCATTGCAGCTTAGATTCTTCAATGCAAAGAAGTGCAAAGTAATGCACCTGGGAAACAAAAACCCAGGGGAAGTACTAACAACAAGAAAAATGGAATGGGACCTGGGGGTAGTCATATCAGATGCTCCATTTACTCCCTATCCATCGTCCTCCTTCCCTCAGGTTACCAGCCCCAGTGTGCCTCCTTCATCTCCAAGTTCTGGTTTAAGACCCTGTGTTGTTACCTGTCCTCACTCCTCTCTCACATTCCCTTTGCCTCATACTCCCTCCACTCCAGGGATCCTGGCATCTTCTGACTTTCCCACCCTCACTCACCTTCACCTATCACTTTCCCTCCCTCAGGAACTTGTTCCCCTACTCTCTCCATCTCTCTCCCTCTCCTTTCTCCTCTAGGAACAAGCTAAAACTTCTTGAAGCTATTTACATCTCTGAACCTATTTAACTTTGATTTACTCTGTTACATTGTACATTGTTTTTACTTTATTTTGTATGAATCATTAATGCTTGATATGTTTTTATTTCTGCATTTCCTGGCCCTTCTTTCCCAGGTGACACCCAGAAATTAGTATTGGCTCAGTGTGCCACTCCTGGTTACCAATTTTCAAATAAATAAATAAAAATCAATCCAAAATGGAATCTTTTGAAACACAATTGCTCTCAAAAAGATCTAGAGGGTCTTGTTCAGCTAGATGATTGTTGTTTGCTACAGGTTTTGGTAATTTATTTAGTTTAAAGTAGTGATTTTGTTTTGTGTAATGAAGCACTGCTGTATGGGGGAGATAAAGTATTTTTTCTAGTAAGGTAATCCATAAAGATCAGTTACTGAGCATTTTTTACTGTGAGCTGTACTCTGTGTGAAAACAGATATCTTATATTTGTTTTCCTCGGTCTTTCATGTTAATTATTTTTTTCTGTGATTTCTCATTTTGTTTCTGTACTGCAGTTTTTTTTGGTGTGGTTAAATATTGTGTTACACTATTTCTACATTAGTTGTAGTTATTTCATTTAGTTCTCAATGTGACAATGTTATTTATTGTAACTTTTTCATTACCCCTGCTGTGTGTGTATTGTTATGAACATAAAATAAAAAAATAACTTTTCTTGGTTTTACTGTCTATTAGCTCAGTAAACTGTTCTGTTCAAAATCAGATCACACTGCTAATCCCTCGAGGGAAGTGATATCTGCTGCTGCTGCAGTATTTAGTTCTACTGCAGGGGTTCTTTCGAGTAGCAGTGCAATGAAAGCTGTTTTTCCAAAATATCTAGTTTCAGTGACAGTTAAGAAAAATATTTGCATACCTGTCAAATGTACTTGTCTAGGTACCTCCTAAGTTGCCTACTGTGAGTCTTTTTTTATTTTTTCTATCCTAACCCTTGCCAGGTCTACAATGCTATGCCTATACAAAATATGTAGGCCAACTTTTTTTCTTGAGAAAAAAAATATTAAAACATTCATAAAATCCTCACATTTTGGCAGAAGTAGAAACTTGGACCATCAAATAAAACTTGAAAATGTCTGGAATCTTTTAAAAAGGAAAAAAAGGTAGGGTAACATGTTTTGCCCAGTTTCATTGTACTGCTGCTTTAAATTGTTTTCCTCACAGTACTATAAATCTAAATATATAAAATGACTGGGAAGAGAGACTCAACAAAAAGGGAGAGGTGCCAGGGCAGCAAAGAGGTGCATAAAATCTGTGGGACAAAAGGGTGCTGCAGCTAAAAAATACCTACTGCATATGTGCATTAACATCATCAATGAGCTTTGGGTGTGGTAGTAGTAGTAAAGAAGTAGCTGGCCACAGTGGCAAAGGCATTAGTGTGGCCATGGCTTTCTCTGCCATCACTGTGGCATCCATGCTGGTGGGGGATGGGAGAGGTTACAACAAGAGTAGTAGTCGAAGAGGGAGCAAAATGCCTCGTTTAAGCACAGTGGTCAAGCAGGAGGTTGTTGGTGTGCCCATGATTCTTGATGGTGGTAGCACTGAGACTGATCTTGATACTAGTTCCCCATTCCCAAATGAGAGTGTGGAGTTTGACCATGAGTCAGAACCTGAGGAGGGAGATCTAACTGTTGCACAGCCAGAAAAGACTAAATTGAAAAATATGCCTCTGACTAAAGATGATGAGAGGGAAACAGTGTCTAGAGAAAGTGAAGATGAGGAGGACAGAGCTCAGGAAGAGAAGGATATTAGCAGTGGTGGGTATGATGATGTGGATCCTCTATGGGAACCAGAAAAGAAAAAGAGAAATGATGATGATGCTGAATGTGTGGGGTTTTGCAAAGCAGTATGTCTAGAAACTACCAAAGCCCCTTCCCCCAATATTACAATAGTTATCCCCCTTACTAGTGTTGAGACAATTACACCATGTGAGTCACCCAGTCTTGAAGTGCATAACAAGAAAAAACAAACATTTCCTCCCCTCCCTTGTCCCACTCCCACCACCGTGAGAAACCATGGGGCACAACATTCCTAGTTGGGGATTTTTATACTGGACCTAGCTGACAAACATTTGCTATCTGTTAGCTGTGTGAAGCATGAATTAGTCAGGGGAAATGGGCAGCCACCTAGAAACTGGTGGCCAGCACACACTTAAAATCCAGGAACCTGTAATGCTGGACTCAGCATCAAAAGAAAAGCAGTGCAGGGTGTCCCTTTCCCTCATCATTTGCATTTGCCAAGGTGTCAAGCAATGGATGGGAAATACTATAGTCCCAGTGGAGGGAGGGTTGACTGAAGAAAACTGCTACAGAGATGAGCTAGGGTCTGTGGGACTGCCTAGCAGTGGTCATTGCAGCACTAGTGGGTTGAGTGCTAGTACTCACAGACCCCAGAGCACAGCAACCCCAGTGCAGAAAATACTCAAAACACTGCTCTCATTCAAGCAGCACCTTTGAATTGCCAGGAGTTAATTACCACCCCACCAGCCACACGGCCACACCAAGTCCAGCTGTTTCGTAGCTCAGTAACCAGAAAGGTCCTGTCTAAGTTGCATAGCATGTTTGAGGGCCATGCCAGATACCCAGTCTTGCTGTAGCACATGCACGGAATGCAGCAACAGCTGAAATGCTGGCAATTGATCTATTCATTGCCATTCTCTTTTTCATGAGAATTTATAGCTCACTGTAAGGAAGTATAATATTCCTAACTTCTAACCCCAGTACTGACCCTCCCACTCATAACTGTCAACATGTTGCACTTAATTACTCCTTTGTTATACTTCTCTGTTTACTTCTATTTACCCCCATTCCCCTCATGCCTCATCTTGAAACTACCATGCTGTTTAGCAAAATTTAAGCTCACTGTAAGGAACTAAAATGTTTTTGTACTCTATTTTATTTACAACTTTAGTAGTATGTATCTCTACTTTATGTCAATGATAGGTATCATTCAATGTGTGTATTGTATAATTCCTGGTGCTTTTGTTACTGTACTTCTCTGTGCATTGTAAAATTCTATCATTGTACCCTCCTGGGTCATGCCTGAAAATAGGCAAATGAATGCCTAGTGCACCTTAACTGGTCAACAGAAACTAAATAAATAAAAATAAATGTGGGGTTTAGAAGGTTGCTGGTGTGTGCCTGTCCCAAATGATATATTCCCACAAGAAATTCCTTATCCACATGAGCCATTCCTGAACTTTATGGGTTAGCATCACACATGGCAGTCCATGCCCCTTTGCAGTCCACATCACCATACATGAATCTCTCTATGGATACAAGGACCAGTGAACAAACAGCTGCTAACTCATATCTATGCATTACAGCACATTGGGAACAGGTACCTGGGGTAGTATTTGACAGTGGTCAGGGGAAAAAATTGTGCTAAGCTCAGTTGCTGTGGTAGCAACACACTGGCTATTTACCCATATACCATGCTGGCAGTGAAGAGTATAACTGGGTCACAAATGGGTCAGAAAATGCTAGAACTGCTCCTGATTGAGAATGATAATTGACTGCACCCCTTCCGAAAATTGGTTTCATTGTGTGTGATAATGACTCAAATGTAGTACAAGGCATCAGTGATAGGGGTTTCTTGATGTGTCATGCCTCGCATGCTTTCTTAAGCTTGTCATGCAGGCGTTTCTAGCATGTCTTGACATCAAGACAGTGTTGACTGTTGCCTATTGCATGTGTACCCACTTTTTCTATTCCAGAAAGGCCACCATTTCCGGCATATGCAGATCAAGAACAAACTGCCTCAGCACCACATAAAGCTGAATGTTGTCAGTAGATGGAACTTGACACTGTACATGATTGAGCACTTGTACTGTATGAGAAGTACAAAGACATTTCTGAATATCTGCTGCTGCCTACAAGCCTTGAAAGTGCCAGAGTATCCATTTCTTTGACAACAGACCAGTGGTGACTAATGGATGGCCTGATCATAATTCTAAGGCCATTTGAACAAGTAACACAGGCAGTGAGTGGGGACCCTGGCTGTATCAGTCAGGCCATCCCACTTCTACGGGTGCTGAGGCAGACACTGTTGAACTTACAGCAGGTGCAGGATGCAGGTGGGGATACGAGAAGCTGTGCCTTAATAGAACACATGCTTCATGTCTTGGATTGCAATATTTCCTTTATTATGCAGTCTGGAGATTTTTGGGAATGCCACCATGCTAGACCTATGATATAAACTGGGCCTGCCATCAACATTTGAAGGTGGGCATGATCATATCCATAATTTAACCAATCTGCTAATAAGATGGGTAGATGAGGCACAGATGTTAAAGTCACAGTTATGTTAAGGTACAACATGAAAGTGAACAATGACTGGGTGTTGCTACCATCTCACATAGTAAACAGGCTGATAAGCATGCAAGATAACAAAAAGAATAACCAGAAAACAACTTTGAAATGTTTTGTGCCAGGTGGGAATTGAAGACATGTAGGAAAAGTAGGAATAGGAATCTGATGAGGCAGCAGGATTGCAGGCAGTGCAATGCATGGTGGATACCTACAGTATTTGGCAGACACCAGACACCATACCATCATGGAAGAGCCCTTGCTGTACTGGAGTAGTAAGGTCAAAGACTGGCCAACACTGACCTCCATAGCAGTCAAATACATAAGCTATCCACCCTACAATGTCAATGTGGGAGATCATATTTGTTTCAGTAGGGGACATTGTGCAGAACAGTCATACAAATTTATCTCCTAGAAATGATGGCATATTGACATTTATTAAAATAATTTCAGGGAACATTCCATGCAATGCAATCACTTCAGTGTTTCTACCAAATGAAGGTGGCTGGTGTTGGTGAAGATGAACCTGAAGAGCCTAATGTTCTTAACATTGGTAAATTGAGATAGATGATGCATGGATGGAGAAAGAATTCCAATGCGGTGACAACTCCAGTCTTGAAGACTGTGAGGGATGCTTCCTTAATTGACAAGGATGAGAAGCATAACATGAAATGTGTTCTGTCCATCATTTCCTCCTCATCATGTCAATCCTTTTCTTTATGATTCAGCTTTGTTTTCCTGATATTATATTTTCCCCAGGTTGTTTTGCTGTTCCATACATCCATCTGATTATCTGCCTCGGCTCTATCCTACCTAAAGCCTTCAGACAAACTAGAAAATCATGAACACCACATCATTACATACCAAGCTTAACAATAATAACATGTGCCACTACCACTTCCACCGCATGTATCCAGACTGAAAAACTCAGACCCTTAAGCCAGCATAAATGCCATTACCAACCACACAGACCATGCATCCCCCTATAATCAAGATGTGCTCCTCTTGTGGACTGCTTCTGTCCTCCACATCTACCAACAACAACGGTCACTGCAGCATCCACTGCATGCATCCATTCTGAGAAACAGACTCTTATGCTGGCTGAAATGTCATTGCCAGGCAGACCTCCAGCCAGCCAGTCAGGCAGCCATCTAGTCAAGCATCTAGGCAGCAAGACGTGAGGTCCAACAATGTCCAACTTTGTCTACTGTGATGGTAAGTAACATGGCATGCTCTCATGATGAGTTGAACCCACTCGTGATGGGGCAATACTAGATCTGCTACTCAATAACAGAGACAGTGTTGCAGACATCAAGGCAGGGGTCCACCTGAAGAACAGCAATCATTGTACTGAGTGGTTCAATATGAAGATAGCTGACAAACTGTAACACACAAGGGCGAGGGTCCTGGATTTCAGGAGCGCATATTTTAAAAAGTTGGCCGAATGCCTCAGGAATGATGTGGGTGGGGTGGAGGAACAGTGGATGAAGCTAATAAGAGTCATAGGAAAGGCAACAAACCTCTGCATCAAGTAAGTGAGCAAAAGCAAGAGAAACAAGCATTTTTCAATGCCAAATGTTTGCTTGCTGATATTAGCATTGGACGAGCAGGAGTTAGACAGATGCAGAATAGGAATTGCAGTGAAGTATTGAACTCACGCCAATACCACCTCCACCTTGCAGAGATGGACAGGCATTGGGGTGTGCCTTTGGATTGTCACCCATAATGCTCATGGCATTTCACCTCACCCTATCCTGAAGACACTGACAAGTGTTGAGGTGTGCTTTGGGATGTTCAGTTTTACAGTCACCCCATTTCATAAGGACATAGGCTGAAATGGGTGCAGTATAGGAGAATGGGGCAAACTCTGGGGCTGAAGAGTCCAATGCACACCTCGATGTCTGTCACTGGCTTCAGGGTGGGGGTGGAGGTGGAATGGCATGAGCATTACAGTTGGCAGTCCAAAGGCACACCCCTGATGCCTGTCAGTTTGTACTGGGTGGGACGTTATGGTTAGAAACCCTAATTCCCTGGGCATTTGTTGACATTTGCACTACAAATTTTCAGCATGGCCTTTTTGTGACCCCCACCTCACGAAAGTATTTGGAACATTTGCTCATGAACAGTGGCACTGTGATTTTGTTAATCTGTCCCAAACGTTGATTTCCCACAGCGGCTATGCCATTCTGTGCCAGATGTGCGAAAACACAGTTCAGACAGGATGTGAAAAACGACAGCTGTACCATTCATAGGGAGGTGTGAAGAGATGGCATTGTTGAAAATCTGGAGTGAAAATATTAAAAATGCTCGAACTTACGAGTGTACATGGAAACTGTGCAATGCATGTTCATAACACAGTCATTTAGTGGAATTATTTCACCAAATTTTCAACATAGGCATTTTGTGACTTCTGCTCATGAACAGTGTCACTATGATTTTCTTAATCTGTCCCAACCATTGATTTCCCACAGCGACCATGCCATTGTGTGCCAGATGTGTGAAAACACATTTCGGGCAGGATGTGAAAAATGACATCTGTACTGTTCATAAAGAGGTGTGCAAAACTGACAATGCTAAAAATCTTGAGTGAAAATATTACAAATTCTCGAAGCTACAAGTGTGCATGGAAACTGTGCAAAGTGTGCTCGTAACATAGTCATTTTATGGACGTTTGTCACCAAATTTTCAACATAGGCATTTTGGAACCTCTGCTCATGACCAGTGTCACTGTGATTTTCTTAATCTGTCCCAAACACTGATGTCCCACAGCGACCACGCTAGTGTGCGCTGGAAGTGCGAAAACACATTTTGGCCAGGATGTGAAAAATGACAGCTGTATTGTTCATAAGGAGGAGTGAAAAAATGCCAATGTTGAAAATCTGGAGTGAAAATATTACAAATTCAAGACGTTATGAGTGTGCATGGAAAGTGTGTAACACACGTTCGTAACACAGTCATTTTTGGAAGTTTTTCATCAAATTTGCAACATAGACTTTTTGGGAGCTCACCTCTTGAACAGTGACACTGTTGTTCCATTAATCAGTCCCAAAAGGTGATTCCATGCAGTGATCGCAAAATCACCTTTTGGAACTAAATAACCAGATGACAGTCACTGAATTCATAAGATGGGGTCCCAAGAACCCCATGTTGAAAATTTGGTGCCAAAATTCACATAAATGGCCAAGATATCCACCTAAGTTGATCCCCCCCCATTTATGCCATTGACACTCCGGGATGGGAGGGTAGAAAGGATGAGCAGAGACCTGAGAAAACTCAAAACATGGTCAAGGGTATGGCAGCTGGTTTTCAACATGAAAAAGTGCAAAGTAATGCTCTTAGGGCACAGAAACCCAGGGACAGCATACAAAATGGGAGGAGTGGTACTGACAACCACCAAGCAGGAAAGAGACCTGGAGTGATCATATCGGATTATCTAGAGGTGGCTAGGCAATGTGACAAGGCAGTTGGGAGGGCTAGTGGAATACTGGGGTGCATATGGAGGAGTATCACAGACAGAAAGAAGGAGGTGGTATTTCTTCTGTATAGATTGCAAGTAGGACCCAACCTAGAGTACTTTGTCCAGTTTTGGAGACCACACCTCCAGAAAGATATAGGCAAAATTGAGGTGGTCCAGAAGAGAGCAATTAAAATGGTGCAGGGTCTGCATCTGAAACCTATAAGGAGAGACTTAAGGACCTAAATATGTACACCTTGGAACAGAGGAGGGGAGATATGATAAGAGACCTTTAAATATGCTGAGTGGATTAATTAAGAACATAAGAAAAGTGTTGGCAGATGGGGACCGTGTGGTCCATCTAGTCTGCCCAAGGTGACTACCCCTCAATTATATTTTTTTCCTAAGTTGCTCACATTGTCTATCCCAAGCAAGTTTAATTCCCTTACTGTCTTTGATGCCACCACTTCTGGTAGCAGGGTGTTCCATGAGTCTATCACTTTATCGGTGAAAAAGTACTTTCTAGAGTTTCTTCCCACCAGATGCAAATTGTGCCCTCTTTTACGCACCACCTTGTTTTTCTGGAAGAGGTATTTCTTCTGAGTAGTGTTAATTCCATTGACATACTTGAATGTTTCTATCATGTCCCCCCCTATTTCTTTTCTGTTCCAGACAGAATAAATTCAACTCTTTGAGTCCTGTCTCATATGGCTTATGATGCAGCCCCTGCACCATCTTTGTGGCCCTTCTCTGCACCTTCTCCAAACAGTTGGTGTACTTAATAAGGTACAATAGATAAGCATTTTCAGGAAAAAAGGACTCAAGGACAATGAGACACAATAAGAAGTGGGAGGGGAGTAGATACAAGAGAGATGTAAGGAAGTACTTCTTCACAGAAAAAGCGGTAGACTCCTGGAATAGTCTTCCAGAAATGGGGGGTGGGTGAATGGGACGGAGATCAAGTGGGATCTGTGGTGATACTATATGCAGGGAAAAATGGACAGATTAGGTAGGCCAAATTGTTCTTGTCTGCTGGCAAATTTTTTGTTTCTATGTGTCATTCTCTAACATCCTCTGTTATCCACCACCCTCCTTATCAGTCAGTCAAAACTCCAGTAGTGTTCTCTCTGTATGAAAATTCACTCCATTATCCACCACCTTCTATATCCGCCATCAGCCCATAAGTTTTGCTGCACAAGCTATATCTTTTTCATGTTATTCTCCCTCTTCGTCCACTAAGTCAGTGGCACTGACACTGCATTATGGTCCTGATTTTTTAGTTTATTATAAATGTTTTAATAAAAAATATTTTACAGTACACTGCTGAATACTATGTAACCTTTGAGAAATGCCATGAGGTTTTTGACAAAATCGTTGAGTAAGAGGTTATTGAAGCTGTCAGGGGTGAGAAAAAGGAAGATTTCATAGTTTTACTTGTCCAGGGAATAGTGCGAATAGTCCTGGACTAGTGCAGCTAATCCTCTACTTTTCCTTTTTGATTTGTGTAGATCTTCCATGTTTGTCAATGAAGTTTAAAATGTCCCTACTTTAGCAGACTCTAGTCCTCGTGCTAAATTCCCTCATTGTTTTAGATGGCCAGGTATTATTAACAGCTTTTTAAAAGTTGAAATTAGCTGGCACCTGGCAGTGCAAGGCAGGGACCCCACAAAAGACTCAGGGCACGATTTTCAAAGACAAAACTTTGGTGCAAGTTGCCAGCACCAAAGGGCTTTGATGCAAGTGGCACCTTGTGGCAAAGTTTGTGGTGAAATCAGGATGCTGTGCACTGAAGCCACCCTGCACCTCCTTTGCAGCACAAGAGCCCTTGCTCCCAGTCACAAGGGGTCTTGGGTCACACAGGACTTCACCATCCCCTTATTCATCATTCCAGAAGCTACACCATGGTCACAAGTGAGGCCTCTCTTTAGACCAGACAGAAGGTGGTCTAAAGGCCCTGCACTGCTGCCTGGCATGGCGGCAATTGGGGGGGGAACTGGAAGGTGGGGACCGGAGGATGAAGAAACCCGTGTGGTGCCATGAGGAGTGAGGGGGCATAATGGCAGTGGAAGAGATGTGTGGAAGCAGCTGGTGTAGGTGCCCCATGAATTGGCACACAGATGATTGGGCCCCGTGGGGTGGGGGGCATGGCTGGACCATCATGACCTGATTGGATACTAGAATGGCTCCACAATATGCCAACCTTTTCATGGCTAGTTTGGAAGAGGATTTCTTGAAACAATGTAAAATCAAACCACTTGCATAATTCCAATATGTTGATGATATATTAATAATTTGGACAGATATTACTCATACTCTTAAAAGAATTTCATCAGGAACTTAACATTTGCCACCCATCTATGAAACTTTCCACAGGACCCACAGGATCCACAGTTCCCAGCTTTGTAGTCAGGCATCCTCTGGTCACCAACCATGATGCTATGTACCTATGAAACGTCACAGTGCCTGGGGCACATCCCTGACCACCACATGCACCTTGCAACCTGCACCCACTGCCACCTGCTGTCTTTAAGGGATTGTGGGTCCTATGAGGCAGGTGCCAGGGCTGCTTTCACCTGTGGTCCAGGTCGTGATGGTCCAGCTGTTTCCCCCCACCTGGCCAGTTGGCTGTGTGCCATTTTTCAGGGCATCTCCATCAGCTGCTTCTAAACATCCCTCCCACTGTCGCTGTGCCCTCTTCACCCCCTATGGCACCACTAGGGCTCCATCGGACCCCAGTACCCACCTTCCAGGCATAGCTACCCCCCAACTTCTGTGGGTTGTCAAGGGTTGCAAAATGCTGGGGGTGACAGATCCCTGCATCAAATACCACAGGTGTTACATATGTTTGGTGCAACCCTGTGGCTGCAACAACTCCTGGATCTTTAGTGCAGGGACCCACATTTTTATAAAATAAGGCGCAGGTTCCCTGATGCACCCGGAGTTTGTTGTAGCCACAGATGGCCGCAACTTGTGACAGTCTAAGGGCTCTTTGAAAATTGAGCCCTCATTGTGAATCATTGGCACTCCATTGATAGGGTTTCCAGTTAGTGCCCAAATTGTGATCAAGGGTGAAGAGCTGTTGAGACATTAGCTCCAAGTGTTCTGAGTTTGTGTGTTGATGTGCCCCACTTATTAAGGCCAGTGTCTCCCATTTTTCTACTTTTAGTATCATTGCCCAACACTTCAGTGACAAAATGTTTAGAGGTATATATTTTCTGCCATGCAGGGGGTGGGTTTTATCCCCACCTCCCCATAGTTATTATCTTCCCATTCCCAGTCTCCTACCTCTGTACTTTCCCTGGACACCACTACAGGCCAATGAGAGAGGAAGACTTGGATGCTAAAATGAAGCCACCTACTCAAGTCCATTGGGGGGAGCTCACCCCAGTGGCCCCATCCCGGTGGGTAAGTTGGGGGTATTGGGGGAGCTAGGAGTCATCAGGTGAGTGTTGGGGTGAAGCAGGTTGTGGCTGATGGGGTAGTGGTCAGGCTGGAAAAAAAAAGAAATGAAGATGTGTATCATTTTTTTATATATTTTTTTATTTTTTTTTACTTTTCTTAAAAACAGGTGAAGATAAGAATAAAGGAGAAAGTAAGACATTTATCATGTCTTCAAGTGAAGTGTGTTGGGGGGGGGATCACTTCCTGGTGTGCCTGGTGCTAAAGCTGGCCTCTTCAGATGGGTGGGATGGGATGTCTTATCCATGGACATCATTCCCCTCTTCTTACTGGGAGTGGTCCCAGTCCCAGTCCTCCCATTCTCTTCTTCACCAGTACCACTCATTTTGAATTGGAAAAAAAGAGCAAAATCAAGGAAACTAGAACAAATAACAATGGGGAATATAAAGAAAAATGCACAGAAACAACTAAACTGGTCAACACAAACTGCTAGCTAAATAGAAGATGTCAAGAAAAGCAAATTCAAGTTGTAAAAGTAGTTTTTTCTTTTTCTTAAAACCCCCTTAAAGCAGCAGATCTGACTTCCTCTACTAACTCATTCAGAATGCAAATCAAAACCAAGGCTCAGTTTGCACACAGAGAAGCATGTGAGCTGCTGGAGTCATTTCCATGTGACCTACAGACACTTGTTTACCAGAAGGCTTGGTCTGAGCAAATGTTGCCCAAATGCGCCTCAAAGGCAAAGCTGCTTTTGAAGCTGCCAGGTGATGTTACA
The DNA here is from genome assembly GCA_016271365.2 of Neoceratodus forsteri. NCBI lineage: Eukaryota > Metazoa > Chordata > Ceratodontiformes > Ceratodontidae > Neoceratodus > Neoceratodus forsteri. Next base: position 1,411,872,617 of record CM057452.1, read on the forward strand.
CAATTTGAATTTCCTTGTAAATGGCAAAAATGTGTAAACTGATGTGTGAAGGAATTAAAACTTTGTGACATCTCTATTCATTAGCTGGCCCACTGGTGCAAGCGTTAGTGCTACAACCCTGGTATTGTAATGAGACTAGAGTGTGGACGGGTCGGCTGGGGGAGGAGGATCGAGCATTCAAGGAACTGCTGTCTTCTGAGAGGGTGGGCTCTGGACTCCCAATGTACGAGTGACACCCAGTGGGGACTGGGTGTACACCAGGCCGGGACCACGTCTAAGAGGTTGAGATGATGGCAAACATTTGTGGAGCATGTGCTGGTGTGTGCACGTTCTGTGCTGACATCACTGCATGTCTGCACTTCCAGGTGAAACAAAGCTAGATAAATCCTTGGGCCAGTTGCATGGTGACGCCCCTGGGCCCCCACCCGAAAGACACCCCAGGTGCAGCCGCAACTGAAGACTCAAGTTGGATCTCTGTCTCTCCCTTTGGGGAGCACCACTGCAGTGGGCAAGCTGTGGGTCCTCTGGTATGGATGACTTGGGGCAATGCGCTTTTGCTTAAATGCCACATCTGTTGCCACTAGTGGAGGAAGACAACCAGTCTTTCTTGTACTGGGGTCAGTGTGGATAGAGACTGTGGTTCACACATCGAGAGATGGGGGTACATCCCCTACCTGTCACTGAGGCGATCAATAGAATTGAAAAAAAAATCTGTAGTCATGAGGAGCCTCCCTATTGTACTTTTTCCATTTGTTTAATTTCAGTTATAAATTCAGGTTAGTTTCCTTTTTATGGTCCATTGCTGAGCTGCATTCTGCCCACCTGATAATAATTTTTAGAATTATTGCTCAGTACTGGAACCCTGTGACATCAGTTGGGTGAAGACCCTGCACCGAAACGTGCACTGTTAGCTTCCACATAATTAATGTCTCCAGGTTCTGGAACTGATCACTCTCAGGCAGAAAAAAAGTCTGTATCAACATGGTTCCCTAGAAAAGGGGAAGAAATAAATAAAAAGAAAAATATACCAATGTGAGATTCATAACAATATACATATTCTTTAATTCCAGATTATATAAATATGTAAAGAGAGGTTTATGTGTGCTTAAAAATATAGTGTATATTCATTTTTGCTGTTTTGCCTCATGACATCCTTAAAAAACTGCAAAAAAATCTTTTTTATTCTGTAAACAGGTCTTTCTGGCAGTTTTTTCAACGCATCTTTTTATTATCGTCAGCTGATCTGAGATGAGGCAAACATGCTCCTTTTGACTTAAGTATATATTTAAATGCAAATCTTCAATTAAGGGCAATCTAGTTATTTATCTAGCAAATATTTTTAAACTGGGAAAGAAAGCTGAAGTACTTTTTTACTAGATTTCTGTTAGATTCCTAAGCATCTTTCTATTTAGTTTGTCTTCAGGTAGTTACTTCTTATACAGTGTCTTGTAAATAATGTTTCTGATCCTGATTGTGTAAAAACAAAAATGTTTTTGCACCATTTGTAGCGTAGTGTGATCAAACTGCAGTTAAATAGTGACACCCAGAGGCCAAAAGAAAAAATACATGAGCCTAGAAATAACTCCTTACTGTACAGTATGTAGTCTGAAAGTGCACTGTACCCTTTTGCTTAAGTGACACACCTGTTGCCGCTACTGGATTAAGACTACCAGTCTTTATTAAACTGGGATCAGTGTGGACAGATACTGTCTGAATTGTGAAAAGTACTCATTTTGGTATCACTGGACTGCTGTCGTTTGTTCTCTCACCCTAGGAGCCACTAAGGTGGTGGATGACACAAAGACCACCTGTCTGAGGAAATCATCTGCAGTCCTCTTTGTCCCTGTTTGAAAAAAGCATTTCTCAATGGCAAATGTTTGCTTTCATGATGTATCAGGCACAATTTGGTTGTGTTGTAGAGAATGATGAAAAGAGGAAAGATTTTGAAGGTGTTGAAAGTTGACAATGTTATGGTTTGGGAGCTATGCAACAGTGAAATATATTGGTACTCATTTACCATCAGAAATGCCAGATAATCACCCTAGTACTTCCAGAGTATGAAAGCTGCATGTACTGTACATTGAACAGATAAGGTCAAGAGAAGTGATCTGTAGAAACTGTGAGTGGTGGTCATGTGTAATAATGACATGGGTAATTAGTTCCACAAGTAAGCATAGAAGCTGTCTTAATAGTGTAAACAGTATATGGGTAGGCTTAAAACACTCACTGTCTGCTCTAGATACAATCTGAAGATAAAGGCCACACAGGGTCATAACGTCGCATGACATTATGCCGCATGCAAATATCGTACTGCAAATACAGTGTGATTCTTTACATGTGCCCCCCCGAACCACGACCAATAAAGATTTTCAGCTCCAGGGGTTCAGTGAAATTGCACTAAAGTGCAAAAAATAAAACTGTTCTGGGACCAGGAATCAAACCCAGTCGCAGATGCAGTGCCTGAGTTCCTTGCTGCAATGGCTCAGTCCATTGAGCCATAGCAGCTGCTTGGCAGAATTCTGTCCCAACAGAGGTCTTATCCTCTGCCTGAGATAGTGTGAGGGTGCAATACCATGTTCAGCAGTATTCATGCTATTGCACCACTTGCTGTCTCATACAGTGCTATTCTGGGTTAGCTGTAATGTTGTACACTATTCAGCATACAATATTATGACCTGATAGGTATAAAGGCTGCCTCACTGATGGTGGCGTGGGGCCAGCCACCTCTATCAAATAAGGTTGCTGTTTCCTGGAGTGACTTGGTGTGGGAGGAGTTGTGCATAACCCCCAAACTTAACAAAACATTGCAAATGAAAAGAACAGCAGGAATGAACCAAACAAAATAGGAGCTACAGTGCTGAACAGTGGGGTGCCCTGGTCTCAGTCTGTAACACAGTACATGGCTCAGGGCTTCAGATACAGCCGTACTGTGTATTGTAATCAAAATAAGAAAAGAAATATGCTTCTTCTATGGTAACTACACTGACAGTTTGTAGTTCAGACAAATCCTGCACTCACCACCAAAGAAAGTGGACTATGCAATAATTTCCGAGGCGCCTCATTTTATTTCAAAAATGTGCTCAGCTCCAGACGCATTTCCATTGATAAAGGATTCTTATCCGAAACACATCTGGAGCTGAGCACATGGCACTTTGAAATAAAATGAAGCGTCTTGGAAATTATTGTGTAGTCCACTTTATTCTTCTTTGGTGGTGAGTGCAGGATTTGTCTGAACTACATGCTTATTTTTATCCATGCACCCCATCCCAGTGCAACCTCTTTTTTGTTCTATGAACACTTGCAGTTTATTGGTTAGCAGTGCTAATCAGCTGAAATTAGAGAATTAAATTGAAGATCCAAACAAAAACCCCTCTCCATCCCCTTTTCTAACTTGCTGTGAATTTATTTACATGGGAACATGCAAAATGATGCCAGAAAAAAGCCTAGTTGCCCACCCAGTCTGCCTTAGTCAGTCTCATTCTGGGACTACCGCTGTCAGTATTTCCTACTCCCCCTCAATTCTGCCCCATACACACTGTTCCCATGTGCCTGCTAGTCTATCCCCTTTTCAAACCTCCCATTGTTTCATTCACGGTGACCTCCTCCAAAAGCTTATTCCAGTTCATCTGGGTAGAATAACATTCTGGAATAACATAGTAATTCAAGCTCAAAAGGGACTCTAGGTCTGTCGTGTCCATCCCTGCCCTGCTGCATCATAGGCAAGGATGAACAAAATATGCTGTGCAAACAGAAATGCTACACCTCGTTCTTTGGAATTTTATAACTACGGACATTGCTATCCATGTGGCCTACTTGCCAACGTGTGATGACCACTGAGTTCTAGGGCAAATATCTAAAACATGATCTTCTTGCCTTGTTTTACTTCAAGGTTTTTATGGCACAGATTGCTACTGGGCAGAGGTCTTCTGAAACAGGTAATGAAGAATGTTTGCCAGGTGATTGGCTCCCATGAGGCAAACTAGCTAATGATATGTGGTCAGAAAACTGTGTTGTGAAATCTAATCTATCAGATATGGTAACCAATGTCATAACAGTCATGGAATGCCTGTTCTACAAGCACCGTTATGTAGCTGGTAGATGTGGGTCACTTGGTTGGAGGTCCTGCAGAGACTGGTGAGATATTACCACATATTCTACATCCTCCATCAATCAAGCAAAGCAATAACAGTGTAAGTTAAGAAAGAGACAATAAACAAAATACAATGGGCTGGATTTTCAAAGATATCTTAGATCCACGCGAGCTGTGTCAAACAACCAGCTTGCATCAGCTCTAGGTGCACCTAATAATGTGTGTCATATTTTGCAAGAAAAGCATTCTCTGTGCAAAGTCCCCCAAACTGATGCAAGAGGTCCACTGTGTCAACAAAATGATGCAAGGGCCGAGCGTGATACAAGCTGCACCAAAAAATGGTGCAAGTTGAGTCAAAACATGGTGCAGATAGAGTCGCAAAAATGGCTCAGGGAACGGAAATGATGCAAGCTGAGTCAAAGAAATGGTGTAAGCTGAGTCAAAACATTGTGCAAGCTGAGTCACAGAAATGACTCAAAGAACAAAAATAATACAAGCTGAGTCAAAAAATAGTGCAAGTTGAGTCTAACAAATGGTGCAAGTTGAGTGAAAAAATGACATAAAGGAAGCTAGGTTAAAAATATGGCAGATGAAATGGCCAAGACTAAGCCCCAAAATTGTTCTAAACTAGTCCTGCATGGGAATATTGGCCCTTAAAAGTAATACAGTCAGATCTGACCATCTGCTGTGGGCCTCTTTATATTCTCTAGTGTCCCTTAGACCAGTTCTGGCTGGTCTAACAGTGACATGCATCTTAGGCACAAAGACTGGACTCACATTCCTTGAAAATCCCAAATAAGGGGATGATGCATCATTGTGGTGATGCAGGCATCCCTTCTGACATGGCATAGGCATTTTTTTGGTACAAGCATGGTGCACGCCTGTCTGGCCCATGCAGACCTGTTTTTGATGCAAGCACCATTTGAAAATCAGAATTGATGCAAGATTTGACGTATTCTGCACCTTGCATTAGTTGTTTTTTATGCAACCACCCTGCTTCATTCTCTGGCCTTTGAAAATCTGGCCCAATGTCTGCCTGTGAGCCCTGTCCTAAACTGCAACTAGACAGGCTGCCAATGTACCACAAACCAGGGAAAAACCATAACCAAATTCTCTTAGTGGCAGACTAATAACCCACCTAGCCAGTAGGTCATAAGTGGATTTATCTTAATTTTTTACCTAGATATTCTGATATACACCCAAGCACTACAAATCTGTGCAACATTTTGTAATACTACGTTGTCCTGTTAAAAGCAAAAATAATTCACGAAGGAGTAATCTGTTCAAAACTGGAATCCAGTAGTCACAAAGCAAGCTGGTCAGACAGCCTTACTCAGCAATATATTTTTATTTCTCACAAAGCCATTTAGCAACAACAACATTTCCTAATGTTCAGTAGTTACTTCATCAGGGTACTGTGGGCAATATAGGGTCACATAGTTTCAGGTTGGTTTGAACTTCAACTGTAGGTCTATTCACTTAATGGAAATTATCCGATAACTGCTGTCAGTAGCGCATCTAATTAATATCAAGTTTGTATTGACTGCTGCTGATTCTAATTGTCAAGATGGTTTTAGTACCTTAATTATTCCAGGAGAGGGTATATGTGGGTAACATAGGGTCACATATTTTCAGGTCAAGTTTGAATTTGAAATATGGGCCTGGTTCACTATTTCTGCTAAAAAGCCAGCCTGTCACTTTAAAGCTGAAGTGACTGTATAGTTGTTTTTCTGCTGAGCTTCTGACTCTTCAGGGATAGGCAAAAACATGCTTATTAAATGTTCCTAGTTGAAATGTAAGCAAAATTCAGCTTAGCAGTCTTAATATCGAATGATGTCAGATGACAAATGTTTGCTATGTAAAATGTACTATATAAAAATACAACCATTTCTCAAGACAGATTATGGTGTTTCTTAACACCCAACAAGGCCATCAAGAACTATGGTATTCTCAACATCTGATTCCATGAGGAGATGTGATATTACTTATCATTTGGTACCATCATTATGTCACCTGTAAGCAACACATTTTTCTACTGCAACTCAAAGTTATGGGACCTCACATGAAAGACAACATGCAGAATCCTATGCCGTCTACCTTGCCTCAAAATCATGATATGACAAGTTGCTCAGAAACAAGACTTCCACCAGCTCCAAACTTCTACACCAGATCAGACCCTCAAGGGAGAGAATGCCAGTAAGCATCACCCCCCCCTCCCCCATGAACCAAGTAAAAACAAATGTTTGTCAATGACTGTAAGCCCTTGCCAAATAAACACCCTAGCTAATGTTTCATCTTTCACAAGAGACTAAAAGGGCTGGAAGTGAGCTTTAACCTGAGGGGCTGAGAATTCATTGAGTGGCTAATGTGTGTACCTGTTTCTAAGAACTGTATAAACTGTCTTCATTTGAACTGGTTATATGCCAAGTTGAAACTGGGACTGCTATACTGAGGGTATCAGTTAAAAAGGAACTATTTCCAGAACCCCGGCCCCTGCTGGGGGAAGCCAAAACACTGTCAGCAATGGCATATTCTTCTAACAGGAGTGCACTAAAACCTACTGATTGGTATAGTATGGCTTTTTCCACTTGCGGAACATCAGCCAGATTATGTCCCTTATCTTAGCTGGTGAGCTGGCCACACTAGTACACACATTCATGACCTCAAGACCCGATTATTGTAAAGCCCATTGCTTTGGGGTCAGTGGAAGTACGCTACGACTCCTTTAACTATTGAAGAATGCAGCAGCCTGGTTAATAACAGGCCTTTCAAGATCATGCATATGTCACCAGTGCTCCGTGACCTGCAGTGGCTGCCGATCAAATGGCATATTTCTTTCAGATTGGGTCTTTTGACCTACAAGGCCCTACACAGATTGGGCCAGGCTACCTGGCTCAACTTCTGCATCCTCATGTGCCCCATCACATGCTCTGTTCTGCTGAGGAGGGCCTGTCATAGTGCCGAGGTCAAGGCTGAGGGTGTCAGGAGACCAGGCATTTGAAGTAGCAGGCCCAGTCCTTAGGAACCCCCTACCTGGTGCTCTAAGGGGGGGGGGGTCATCCCTCAGTGGAAGCCTTCATAAGGGGTGTGAAAACTTATTTGTTTCAGCAGACATTTAGGATGGATTTGTCACATCTATATCCCTCTTTTAATAATAATTATTAAGTGCTTGATGTTTATTGTTAATCATTTATTAATTTTATTTTAGAATGAGCGAGTTATAGTTCTGACTATAGTTAGGCCCCATTTTATGTAATGATGTCTTGATCCACCAGAGAAGAGCACCACAAATAAATAAATACTACTACAAATAGTACAGGTTTCTTGTTATCTGCTTGTCCTGTGAAACTGACAACACTGTGTGATTTATGTGCGGCTCCCTACACTGGGAATGAGATTTGCTCTTGGGATAGTATAAAGTAAATCAGATTGCCTATCACACGTTTGGCTTCCAAGTTTGGGTCTGTGTAACAAAAACCAGGTCATAACATTTCACATTTTTGTCACTGAATTGGGCGTGGGATCTTTCACATAAATGGCATCCTAAAACAGGCCAAATTAGATATAAGATCTGGGGCCAGATATTCAAAAGTGTGTGCAAGCACAGTTGTTCTGCTGTACTGTCTCTTTCTCTTGTGCTTTAACCTGCTCTATTCAGAGGCATAGTGCCAGTGCTAAACCCTGTGAATATTGGGTGGATTGCATGCTGCATAAACGAGAAGCGAGTGCAGAGCACACTGCAGCAGCATAGCTCTGAATATAGCACTAAGGATAGAGCAGTCCACAAAGAGGGGTAGCAGTGGTGTAGCCCTAACCAGACCAACAGATATGGAGCTGCACACAGGGGTGGCAGAGACTGGAAGAGCAGAGCACCAGTTATGTACACACAACACAACTACTTCAGTACCAAAAATACACTTTAACACAAGAAAATGGCAACAGGATGTAAAAACATAAAAACAACATTAACATGAAACAAATCAGGTGGTGGGGATAAACAACACAGAAAACAGCTGCCAAGTAATGGGTTGAAGAAGAACCATGGTGTCATCAGGGATGACTGCACTGCAGGCACAGTTATGGGCAGGAGTGTAGCCAGAAATTTCCATTTTGTACACAGTCTCCAACAGTTACACCCCCTCAATTAAAAAATTTACACATCCTTTCCAAATGGCACCCCCTTCCAAACAAGTCAGATTGTTGTCAGATGATTCCTCTACTCTTTAAAGAGGTTATACATGTATCAGACACTCCTCAGTGGCCTACACTAACCCAAATACTACAGATTAGAATGATAATATTAACAGAGTGGCTTATAGTTTGTGACAGGCACTCAACAAAACTGTACACAAATGTGTACAGTGAGTATGTCTGTCTACACCCTTGGTTATGGGACCTCTGCTGCTCCCAGTGGTGGAGGTGGTGCGTGCTGCTGCCATTGAGCTACCACGAGCTTTTCCATGGCCTCAAATATGGTCACCACCCTGTGGAGAAGCAGTTGCTGCTGGTGTGCTATGTATCTCAGGAGGCTGTCCCTCCCTTCCAAGTCTTCTGGATTGCCACAGCAGCCAGCACTCCTCTGGACACCTTTTGACAGAAGAATAGTGAGCTCAGCCAGCTGTGCACACAGAACGGGACACACAAGTGTTGCCAATCATATGCAGCCAAAGTATAACCAGCCAACACATACGCCACCATGCCACACAAGGATGGCAGGTGTCTGATATCCACAATAGGCAACATGTGGCATACCTGCAACAGAACTGTGGACCCAAACTGTGGAAGAGTGCACATGCAACAGCTGTGCCAAGCAGCACCAGAGCAGGCCCAGCTGTGGCAAAGACATGCACCATCTGTGGGCATGGCAGAGATATGACTGTGGCAAATGAATCAGCAACTCCACTCCAGAATTCCACATGCAATGTCATGTCCCAAGTGGAAAGGAGGTGCACCAACATGCCCCGCTGCCAGATTCAAACATTGCTCATACATAAAAGAATCAAGTCATTTTAAAACCCTTTTAACAATACAGAACATGGATATGTATGGCTACAGTACATGCACATGTGGGCATATTACATGGGATGTAACTAAAGAAAATTGAAAGGCAGAATAGGTGATAATATTAGAACTGTTAAGAATGAAAACATGGTCCCTTTTCCCAGACGAGAACATTAGCTAGCCCTCCCTATGGCAAAGTTGTCACAAATTTGTTACTCAAGATAGGTTTAGGCTTATGTAATTCCAAGTTTTACATAATCTTTATTATTCCCTGCAAAAAATGGCCAAGATGGGAATTGCAATCTCCTCTGCTTGCACTCGGTATAAACAGAATGAGGGTAACTTACTACACTTCACATTTTCTGGTCTTGCCCAAAAGTGGCCCCTTTATGGGCCCTTGTTAGACAAAGGGTGGCCCCTCTTTTGGGTTTGACTGATTTATTTTCAGCAGAAATATGTCTGTTGGTGGACTTCTCAGCAATTCCGGTTTTGAATCGAAAATATCATATAGCCTTGATTTCTATGTCTGTTAACAAAGTAGTTCTGAGACATTGTAAAGATACTATAGAATTAACTTATACTGAGTGGCTCCAGGAACACCTGGCAAACCTAAGAACAGAGAAGGCTATAACTAGCCTTCACACCAGTCTCAAAAGGTTCCATAAGATATGGGGACCCTTGCATGCCCTTTATTCTTTACAGCCTGTTGATAAGGATACCTCATTTTCAACTTGATGATGTATAAAACTATACCTCTGTGTCGGGTTACTGGGGAGGTATTGGATGTGGGGGATAGATCCTGCATTCTCACATTGTATATACTGTTTTATTCATGTATAAGGTGGATATATGCTCTGCATTGCAAAACCTGTAATAAACTTTAAATTGAAAAAAAAAAGAATGAAAACATGGATTATGTGGGGGCAACATATCTCAAGAATTCAGAAAGGAAGAACATGAATTGGTATTTATAGGGCTAGAACAGGTGTGTATGGGGCCAAGAGGTGGGAGCAGGGATCTCTTCCCTCAGTAAACGGAAATCATTCTGGATTCATAGATTGGGGGCATGCAGTAATGAAAAAGGTTTGAATTACCAAATACAATTAATTTATTTTCTTGCTGACAGATAAGAACTAGTGACCTACCTGCCTTATTAACCTTCATATTTCCTTCTGTAATATGTTTTTCAGATGGTTCCTAATGTTTGGAAGAATGTGTCTACTTTTTCTCACTTGCCATGTGAGACTTTGGGTACACTACCAGAAGTAGAAGAGGATTAGCTTGTGTGGCTAGATAGACAGACAGACAGACAAACAAATAGGCAGACAGATAGATAGATAGATAGATAGATAGATAGATAGATAGATAGATAGATAGATAGATAGATGGCAAAGTGTTATATATGAGGAAATAATACCACTGAGGTGTTAAACAAGCCATAAAACCATGAGCCCAAAGGGCAAGTGGCCTTTATGAGTGTGTTCAACCCCGAGATGATATTATTTCCTCACATAGGAATTTGCCATCTTTTATTTTATATAATACATAAGATTGGACACATTTTGATGTGTCCTATGTGATTTTATAGTGCAATTGTATGTATTAGTTTTAGTTCCAAGGGACATCATTGCTTGGTGAGTGTATATTAGGTATTAGTGTGTTCTTCAGGTGTCCTTGATACTTTAATTCAATGAAATTGGCTACTTGGGGTCATAATACCCTAATTGTCAATTAATGTAAGTCATAATACCCTAATTGGCAGCAAATTTAACACATAACACCCTAACTGGTAACTTGCTGAGGTCATTATACCCAAATTGGTAGCTAGTTGGGGTCATAAATCCTGAAAGGTAACTACAGTAGCTGGGGTCATAAATCCCAAAAGGCAGCTACTTAGGGGGATAATACCCTACTTAGCTACCATCATATAGTATATGGGAAAATAAATGATGGCTTTTTCAATGGGGAAAAAAACCCAACCATGATTTCTCTCTCTCTCTCTCTCTCTCTGTCTCTCCCCCCTCCTTCTCCTTCTCCCTCTCCCTCTCTCTCTCTCTCTCTCTGCCTCTCTCCCTCTCTTTCTCTCTCTCTCTCTCTCTAGATATATATATATATATATATATTACAGTGGCATGGTAGTGCCACTAAAGTTAGGGTTGAGTACCCCATTTAAGGTTAAATTATGAAATTTCGCAGCTTAATAACTTTGCCACCATAAGACGGATTTGCCTGAAATGTGGCATGCATAGAGCAGTACCATAGATCTCTGGATCTGCCAAATTTTGCAACAGTCAGCTATACAGTTGCGGAGCAATATAGCGCCATAGAAAGTCATATTTACACTTTTTTGAGCATTCTTTGCTCGCGCCTACAGGATGTAAGGTTTACATGACTGGTACGAAAACTTCAGTGAACATGCAGCCAGGGTCCCTGATGTGCCTTTCAAAGATTTCATGAAAAAAATTTTAAACGGTTCAAAAGTTATTTAAAAAACAAGTTTCCCATTATAGTCAATGGGAAAAGTTAACAAAAAGTTTGACAGTGTCGCAAATGTAGTTTTTAGTGTTGCAAATGACCCCTGTAGTGTCACAAATCTGCCATTTTGGTTTCAGTTGCTGGTCACAGAAATGCTTGGCATTTAAATTTGGGACCCTCTAGGGACACAATTATTTTTTTGTTCACCTAGTCGAGCCCTGAGGATGCTAGCCATGTCTTTTTTTTTGGGGGGGGGGTTAAACACCCCAGAAATATGTTTTCAAAATTTTTTTAAACTGTAGTGTCGCACTTGCGACACTTTCATGATTTTTTTTGCGAAAGTGTCGCAAATCACACACTACTTTGCAAAACTATGCCCAAAATAACAGGAATTCATTGCCACCCTGCTGCAAAACAGTGGTTCGGTCTTGTGGGCTGAAATTTGGAGGGAAGAAAGCCATCATCCACAGATGTGCCTTTCGGTGGTTTGATGACAAAATATTAGAGGGCTGCAAAGTTACAGCACTCCAAAGTTGACTATTTTTCCTGTAGGCTAACATTACTGCGTCCGCCACACATTTCGGGGCCCATATCTCGAAAATGCCTCGAGGTTCGGACTTTTCATCAGAAAAATGCTTAGCCCCCTGCTATGGGGCTAAGAGCAAAACTAGCCAGGAAAGCAATAAATAATATGAAATTTTAACTTCTTTTCTATGTTGTACGGTTCCTGAGATATAAGCAATTTAGTATTCCAACTGTTCATTTTCTGCTCCGAGGGCCATTATTATGCATACATTCTTTGTATTCACTGTGCTTCTGAATGCACTTTTTGGGGACAAAAAGTGGGTGTGTTTGCATTACTGTTACAGTTAGTGTTTCCGCTTGCGTTTCCATGACCGTTTGTGTTAGCATCTCCGTTTATGTCACCGTGTGCATTACCCTTTGTGCTTGCACTTGTGTTTGTGTTACTGTTACTATTGGCATTTCCATTACTGTTTTTTTTGTGTTTGTGTTTCCTTTTGCATTACCATGTGCATTGCCATTTGTGTTTGCATACTTGCTTCCGTTTCCTTTGGTGACATCGTTGCTGTTACCGTAAGCGTTTGCGTTTCCAGTGGCATTACCGTGACCGTGCATGTAACGATTTGCATTTGCTTATGTGCTTGCATTTCTGCTTCCATTTTTGTTACTGTTCCCTTTAGCATCCTCCTTGCTGTTACCATAATTGTTTCTGTTTCCAATTGAGTTACCATTACCAAAGGGGCCCTCGCTCCCACCACCACATTCCATTTACTATTTATACTGCACATTCTCAAAAAGAAGGGAAATTCATGGCAAAAAACTCAGTTTAATGCATCAGCTAGGGTTGTTTCACAGTGACAAAAGCGAGAAAATTCAATATTAGGGTTCCCACCCCTTGCCCCTTACCCGCCCCCACCAACAGGCATCGGTGTGTGCATTGGGGTCATCAGTCCTAACTCTCACCCCATTCTCCTATACTGCACCACCTCAACTTGTTTACACATGGGATGGGGTGAGAGTTAGGAAATGGCTCGTTTGAAAGAGCTTTACTGGCCAAATATGCCTCTTTTCATTTGGTGAAAAAATATTGAGGCATTCGAAAGTTATAGTACTTTTAAGTTCCCATTATAAGTCAATGGGACAATTTATATGGTTATTTTGTGAATAAAGAATGGGGTTTGGGCCATCTGGTCAAGGTGTCAAGAAATTCATTCATTGTGGAGATATGGCGTGGCACAGTTTACGTTTTGTGGACAGCATTTTGCATTGTGGTAGTGGCTTGAAATTTATAGGGTAGCTAGCCGTACTGCCATGGACATGCTTTTCAGTTGTTAGGTGTGTAAAATGCAAACAGGTGCAGAATTCTGCCACTCTGACCAATGAAAATCTCAAACTTTAAAATGTTACAGTATATCTCAGACATGGTTTGGTCTTTTAAATTGAAAATTGCAAGGTGTTGAGGGGATGTCCTGTACATGTGAATTATGGAATTTAGGCGTTGGAAAATTAAGTTGCTGCAGAGATATTGCGTGACACACTTTACATTTTGCATATAGCGTTTTGCATTGTGGTAGGCACTTTTAATGTTAAACCTCACATTTTGTATGTTAATAACTTTGCAACCATTTAATGGATTTGCACAAAATTTGGAATGCTCAGTCTGGTGTGGTAGCTCTCTTGATGTACTAAATTGTGTTGCAGTCAGACATATGGTTTTTGCTCAGTGAAGTGCCAAAAAATGCACTTTTCGCCACTTTTGCACATGTTTTGTCTGTGGCACTGCATTGACACCGTGTGGGCTATTGGTCTGATTCTTGGAAGGTAGAAAGAGCTTGGGCCAAGGAACATGCCACTTTTTGTTTGGTGAACAAATATTAGTCTGTTCAAAAGTTATTACAATTTGAAATCCCCATTATATCCTATGGGAAAATGTGTGTGTGTGTGTGTGTGTGTGTATATATATATATATATATATGTATATATTTTGGAATGTTAATGAGAAAGACCAGATGGTCCAAATTGGAATGACCATATTTCAATAACTGTTTGGTCTTTTTACTTGAAATTTGCAGGGTGTTGATGGGATGTCATAGAGATGTGAACTATGCTGTTTAGGTGTTGGGGAAATAATTTGTTACAGAGGTATTCAATGACATAATTGACATTTTTCCCATAGGACTGCGTTGCAGTCTGTCATAACTTTTAGTGCCGTTATCTCGGAAACAAAGTGAGATACAGATTTTTCGCTACAGATGGCTTAGATCACCTTTAAGTGATCTAGCCACTGGAAAAAGATTTGACATTGTAGAGTAAGCCTGCAGTGGAATTTTGTTTGTACAGTGCACGGTTCATGAGATATTGTGAAAGTACTGTCACAAGGGTCGAAAGAGTGCCTGTCCAGTGCTTTTTGGTGCCCATAGCTCAGAACGATGTGAGATATGGGAATGGTCAGTGATTGTGGCATGATCTGCGTGCTATCATGATTACAATGACACTTGAATTGTTTTTCAAGCTGTTACAGTTCCCAAGATATGCGCAAATTACTGTTACAAGGGTTTGGTGCCCTATAGTGTTGCTGCATGGCTCTGTAGCTTTGCATAAGTGGTAGCGTGGACCCAGATGCATATTGCTATGCAAAAATTGTCAGCTTACAGGGAGCTGGGCTCTGCACTCCCACCAATACATGTTTTTTACTACTTATATTAAATTTTTTCCAAAAGTAAGGAAATTCTATGCAAAAAACTATGTTAAAGCTTCATTTAGGGTTAAAGCAAAAAAAGTCAGGAAATGAGACATTAGGGTATAACCCCTAACCCCCCTCATACACACCACCTCAATCCTCCACAGTCTGAAAGATGACTTGGCGTGTCATTGTGGTCATGAGGCCTAAATTTCCCCCCATTGTCTTTTACTGTAGCATGTCAGAATGCTCAGTCATGGAATATATTTTAGGGGCACAGTCGCTCACCTATATTTACAGATATGAAGCCTCTTCTATGTTAAACTCAAAATTTTGCTCATTAATAACTTTGGAGCCTTTCAACGGATTGAAATTTTGGGGCCTGTATCTCGAAAATGCCTCGAGATATGGACTTTTCATCAGAAAAATGCTTTGCATCCTGAAACCACGCGCATGGTTCACGCATGAAATTTGGTATGCGTGGTGGGGCATGGTAGATCTCTTGATTTTGCAACTTTCATTTTGGTTAGACTTACAGTTTTTGCACACCAAAATGCTGAAAATGCACTTTTCACCAGTTATGTGGGCAGCTTTTTTTGATTTTGTCCGTGGCGCTGTGCAGCCGTCATGTGGCGTGCTGTTCTGCAACTTTGCTCAGCTGAAAGAGCTTGGGTCAAGGAACATGCCACTTTTCATTTGGTGAAAAATTTATATGGTTATTTTGTGAAAGGAGAGTGGGGCTTTGGCCATCTAGTCCCACCTCACAATCAAAGAATTTGCAAGCTCACGATCAAAGAATCTTAGATCATGAGGAATTCTTAATCGCGATGGATGCCATCTTGTTTTTAGTTTGCTGTCAGAAAAATTCAAATATCTCTGCCGGGGAGGACTTCTGAGGTGAAACTATGGTGAGTTTTGCTCAGGGGTCTTGCCTCTATCAAGCCATGCCTGTGGTTTCTTTCAAAATGGTAAACAAATAGAGTTTTTAACTTTTTTATTCTTTGATTGTGTCTTGCTAATGATCTTAAATCATGAGCCTGCAAATTCTTTGTTCGCGAGATTCTTTGACCGTGATCTTTGATTGCGAGGGCATGACTAGATGGGCACTTGAAAAAATAAATTATTTAGCTCAGGGGTGACTTATTAAGCCAAATGAGGGTGGGTTTTGCTCAGGACGCTTTGTTCTATCGAGGCATGACTGTGGTTTCATGTATTTCTGCCTAAAAATTAACTTTTACAATTATTTATTGTTTGATCGTGGCCTGTAAATTCTTTGATGGCAAGCCTGCAAAATCTTTGATACCGAGATTCTTTGACCATGATCTTTGATCACGAGGGTGTAACTAGATGACCACTTGAAAAAATCTATTTTCTCAGATCAGGGTTGGCTTATTAAGCCAAATGAGGGTGGGTTTTGCTCAGGAGGCTTCGTTCTATTGAGGCATGCTGTGGTTTCATGCATTTCTGCCTAAGAATTGACTTTTAACATTTTTTATTGTTTGATCATGACCCTGCAAATTCTTTGATGGCAAGCCTACAAATTCTTTGATCTCGATATTTTTTGACCACGATCTTTGATCACGAGGCGCGACTAGATGGTCACATGAAAAATTTTATTTTTCAGAACAAGGGTCACTTCTAAAGGCAAACTAGGGTGGGATCTGCTCAGGGGCCTTCTTTCTGTTGAGTCATGGCTATGGTTTCATGTATTTTTCTCTAAAAATGTTTCAACATTTTTTATTCTTTGATCATGAGCCTGCAAATTCTTTGATCACGAGTCTGCAGATTCTTTGATCGTGAGATACTTTGATCGCGAGGGAGGGACTAGATGGCCAGATTGGGAGGGACCAGATAGCACGATTTTAACAATTTTTCAAATTAAATATCTTGGAAATGGTTTGGTCTTTTAACTTGAAATTTGTAGGGTGTTGATGGCATGTCCTGTAGATGTAAATTAAGTACTTAGGTATCAGTCAATAAATTTTTTGTGAAAATATTGCATGAGGCTGTTTACGTTTTGCAGACAGTGTTTTCCATGGTGGTAGTGGCTTTAAATTACTAGGGTAGCTAGCCTTACTGCCATACATGTACTTTTCAGTTGTTAGGTATGTAAAATGTTAATAGGTGTAGAATTCCACCAGTGTGATGAATGAAAACCTGAAACTTTCGCATTTTATATCTTAGAAACAGTTTGGTCTTTTACATTGAAATTTTGAGCATGTTGAGGGGATGTGCTGTCCATGTGAATTATGGTGTTCAGGTGTTGGAAAATTCATTTGCTGCACCCATATTGCATGACACAATTTATGTTTTGCATATGGCGTTTTGCATTGTGCCACTGGCTTCACATTTATAGAGTGCCTAGCGTTACTGCCATGGAGGTAATTTGTAGTGGTTAGGTGTCTGACATGTAAGCAGGTGTTGAATTATGCCACTTTGATGACTAACACTTTGCTTTCTTTCAAGTTGGTGGGCCCCATACTTCCAACCATATGTCTGCCAGTAGTACATATGATATTCAATACTTAACTCTTATCTTAGGCAGGAATTAACAAGTTGGTGGAGCACTGGGCCCAAAGGGCTGCACTTCCACTAGTGCAACTTTCTACTTTTCTATTCTTTCTCAAAAAGTAAAGAAATTCTATGCAAAAAAAAACTTCATTAATGTATCATTTAGGGTTAAAACACAAAAAGTCTGGAAATGAGACCTTTAGGGTTTCCCCATCCCACCTCGTGGACCCGCCCATCATCCCAAGAGTGACAACTGACGAGGTGTGTCACTGGGGCTGTGAAGCCTAAATGTCACCCTATTCTTCTTTACTGTGGCTTGTGAATATGATTACAGATGGAATGGGGTGACAGTTAGGCCTCACAACCCCAATGACACACCCCGTCAGCTGTCAATATTGGGATGATGGGGGGGTCCATGGGGGGATGGGGCAACCCTAAAGGTCTAATTGCCTGACTTTTTGTGTTTTAACCTGAAATGATGCATTAACAAAGTTTTTTGCATAGAATATATATATGTGTGTGTGTGTGTGTGTGTGTGTGTGTGTAATACAAAATCACACATATCCCCTGTAATGCAAAGCATCATGGGATGTATATGCAAATCACCACAGAATATTATGCAGGTTCAACTTTAAGCAGAAATGTATGGTGCTGAAAGACCTCTCACACAGTATTCAAAGGGTACCAACAGAAATACACAGACACATGTTTTGTCTTACCAGGACTCATCAGTGTGCCTCATCTGTATGACATCCCAGTGCAATGAACCAGCTACCCTAAGATGGCCTATCTGAGTTATGTTGTGGTAACCCAATAAAAAAAAACAACCTAAAAGACAAAGAATCTCAGTGCATAAGCATTTGGACAAAGGTTACCCCAAAGGGCATTGGCCAGGAAGCCAAAGAAATACACAGTCACACATCCCCCCCCCCATAATGCAGAGCATCATGGGCTGTATATGCAAATCACAACAGAATATTAT
Source organism: Neoceratodus forsteri (assembly GCA_016271365.2). Taxonomy (NCBI): domain Eukaryota; kingdom Metazoa; phylum Chordata; order Ceratodontiformes; family Ceratodontidae; genus Neoceratodus; species Neoceratodus forsteri. Next base: position 1,411,890,878 of record CM057452.1, read on the forward strand.
GCTGGTTCAACTTGAAGCAGAAATGTATGGTGCCGAAAGGCCTCTCACACAGTATTCAAAGGGTCCAAACAGAAAGACACAGACAAGTGTTTTGTCCTATCAGGACTCATCAGTATATATATGGATATATATGTACTATATATGTATGTATAAATATAAATATATATATATATATATATATATATATATATATATATATATATATATATATATATATGTAGCACTACCGTGCTACCATAGTTAAGTTGAGTGCCATTTACATGTTAAACCCAAAATTTTGCACCTTAATAACTTTGCAACTGTTTGACAGATTTGACTGAAATTTGGAAAACATGATCAAGACTCATATGCCTTGGGATCTGCTAAGTTTCATAGCGGTTGGATATACGGCAGCAGAGTTATTAAGCGTGATCTGCTCATGTGTTTACGCTTTTTTGGAATTCTACGGCCGTGCTTACAGGTCGCACGGTTTGTGAGACCAGTCCAAAATCCTCAGGGAACATGCAGACAGGGTTCCCGTTGTGCCTTTTGAAGATTTCATGAAAAAATATTAAACAGTTCAAAAGTTATTCAAAAAACAAGTTCCTGTTATAAGTCAATGGGAAAAGTTAACAAAAAGTTTGACAGTGTCGCAAATGCAGTTTTTACTTTCGAAAATGGCCCTTTTACTGTCGCAAATCTGCCATTTTGTTTTCAGTTGGTGACCAGAAAAATGCTTGGCATTTAAATTTGGGACCCTCTAGCAACCTAATTCTTTTTGTATTCACCTAGTCGGACCCTGAGGATGCTAGTCATATCTTTATTTTGGGGTAAAACACCCCAGAAATATGTTTTTCACATTTCTGGAAAAAGTACTTTCTCAAAGTACTTTCCCACTTGCGACACCGTCGAATGAATTAGCGAAAGCTTTTGCAAATTGCGACAGTACTTTTCTAGGCTGTGGGAAAATGACAGCAATTCTTTGGCACCCCGCTGCAAAAGAACGGTTTGGAGTTTTGGCTAAAATTTGGAGGGACCACAGTCAACATCTCACAGATGTGCCTTTCAGTGTTTTGTTGAAAAAATATTACATGGCGGCAAAGTTATGGGACTCCAAAGTTGACGCTTTTTCCCATAGGATAACATTACAGCATACGACGCATTGCAGCAATTGTTTGGTGCCCTGCTGCAAAATAACTGTTTGGTCTTTTGGGCTGAAATTTGCAGAGAAGACAGCCAACATCCCACAGATGTCCTTTTCAGTAGTTTGGTAAAAAAATATTACAGGGAGGCAAAGTTATGGCACTCCGAACTTTCTGTTTTTTTCCCATAGGATAACATTACGGCGTTTGGCGCGCCTTTCAGGGCCCGTATCTCGGAAATGGTGCGAGATAAGGACTTTTCATCGGAAAAACACTTAGCCCCCTAAAGGGGACTAAGTGTAAAACTAGTCAGGAATGTGGTAATTCATATGACTTTTACATTTTTTTCTATGTCGTACGGTTCCTGAGATATAAGCAATTTACTATTCCAAGTCCTCATTTTCTGTTCCGAGAGTCATTATTTTGCATACATTCTTTGTACTCACTGTCTTTCTCTATGCAGCTTTTGGGGAAAACCAGCCTGTGCGATTACATTATTGTTACCAGTACTGTTTCCGATCGCGGTTCCGTACCTGTTTCACTTACTGTTCACGTCTACGCCACCATGTACGTTACCCTTTGCATTTTCATTTGAGGTTGCATTTGCATTGTTTTTAAAATTTCTGTCCACAGTACTGTTTCTCTTTCTGTTTTGCTTTGCATCACCATGCACATTATGATTTGCATTTGCAGGCACAATGTTACTATGTGACAAGACATCACGTGGTGGGAGCGCAGGGCCCGCTCTCTCGGGCCCCGTACTCCCGCTGCCACATTACATTCACTATTTGTCATTATCATTCTCAAAAAGAAGGGAAATTAGAGGCAAAAAACTCTGTTTAATGCATCAGTTAGTGTTGTTCTATAGTGACAAAAGCAAGGAAATTCGATGTTAGGGTTGAAACCCCCTTTGCACCCCTCCAGCCTAGCCCCCCAACCGGAATCAGGGTGCGTGTTGGGGTCATTGGTCCTAACCCTCATCCCATTCTCCTATTCCTCAGCTTCTTTCCACATGTGATGGGGTGAGAGTTAGGGCAGACGACCCCAACATGCACACTGATTCGATTGAGGAGATGAGCTGTGGGAAGCAAGGGTTTCAACCCTAACATCGAATTTCACTTTTTGTCACTGTGGAACAACCTAACTGATGCATTAAACAGAGATTTTTCTCTAATATAATATATATATATATATATATATATATATATATATATATATATATATAACATACTATTTTTCTATCCATGCATGTTTTAAAAAAATATTATGTTTTCCTGTTTTCTCCCATTCCTTGATTTGTTTGGTCTACCCCAACCCCCTTACCCACATGTAGTGGATCTCTGTACGAAAAGAGCTTTAATGTTAACGAGTTGTTGATAGTGATATCCCCACTCTTTTAAACTGATACATAAAAGGGTCTCTATTCCTTTCAAACACATTAATGAGAAAATGGAATTGTTGCTTGGAAAACTCTCTTTAAAAATGGTCTTTATTCCTTTCTTACAATATAAATAAAGAGGAATAGCAGCTGAAATAAGCTGCCCTTGAAACACTGGTGCTCTCTGTGACATGTACAATATAATTACTGTCCCAATAAGATATGAAATGTTAACCAGTAACAATGTTGTTATCTTAGTTTTAATTTTATAAGGGGCAATTCATAAATGATGGCATAAATCTATAGTAATATATTTGGTGTGTTATTTTAAAGGGACACTGTCGACCTTTTCTGCATCATATTATTTCTTGGCAAAAAGTCACATTTTATTATTGCCTCCTTTCTCTAAAATTCATTGATGTTGCTGGTTGTTTTATCTTCCTTCTTGCTTATTAGAACCAAAATGCATGGCAGTGCATAGCTACGCCAATTTTTTTTTTTTTGCTTCAAATCATTGAACACCTCTTAGGGTACACTTTCTGAACATTAGAAACACCCTCAAACAATGCAGCCACTCATGATACAATAGTCTGCTGTACTGCAACTGCATAATGGGTGGCTATATTGTGTTGGGAGTGTTCTAAATCCAGAAAAGATGCAGTGGGAGCTGATCAAGAAATGTCAACAAACATGGTTTGGTGTGGTAACACTAGTATGGTGGGCACTCCGTTTTTCACTTTTTAAAAGAAAAAAGGGATCTGAATCAAACTACTAGCTGCATCAAAAGTCTCTATAGAATGAGAATAATCAAAGAATCTGTTTTTTAATCAAGGGATACTTTGAGGCCTAAGGGGGTTAACAGTGTCCCTTTAATATATGGGGGTATGCTGGTGATAATATTATATGAGTTTGTTTTTTAGCACTATATAACTTTAAAATTCAAATTGCCCAGCTAGTAACTTGCTACGTAAGCAGGCTTACCTTAGAGGACACCATCCTTTAATAAAGCCTTATTAAAGGTGAAACATCAGAATTGTTCTTCTCTCTGCAGCTGTGGTAATCTGGTATGCATGTCTTTGCACTAGCAAATAAACAGGACATTTTTTATTTGAACTGGTGGACTCCCTTTTGTGTGGTATTCGGCAGTGAGTGCCATGACTTTTAACTACTTTGCTAATATTTCGTCACTTGGCACCTGGTCCCCTGAGTGGTTCTTTTTCTTTCTAGTTGTACAGGAAAGCCTGTGCTTTTCTGGGAAGGACATAAACACACAAGTAAATGGAGGTTGATCATAGACTATATACAGATGTCACCATCCCAGTGGCTTATTGCTGTTATTGATCAGAGTCTGGCCAAGCTAACAAAAGCTAAGGTACTTCATAGTACAGATGTCTAACATGATGTCTGGACTGAAAGTAGCCCACAAGGAGCAGGTGCAGATGTCCTCTGATTGGAAATCCAGGTTACCGTGAGAGGGGAACTACTCAGACCTTTAGATAGGTCCAGAGGGCCTCTGTCCTCAACAGAGTATTGGTTCAGGCCTTCCTGTATCCCAGAACTCCTACCTTGGTTGCATAACCTCAGGGTTCTGCAACTACCACTATCAGTTTACTGACAAGTGCAAAGATGTTACAGCACTGACTATGCTAAACAAAAGTCAGCCCTGAAGCTAAGGCTCACAGCTTGTGAGATGGTCCTGCTGGGTCTACAAGCCTGCAAGGTTATAGTCAAGGTTTGCTTAGGCACCTTGACTACTTACCCTAGGTGGGTAAGCAGTTACACCATGAGATAGGTCACACTAACCAGCATATGAACATAGTTTTGTGTTAGTGGTGTAACCAAGGTACTAGTTTTTGTGTAAGTTAGCAAACCTTTTGAGTAAGGCAGAGTACTCAGGAAAAAGTTATTTACTTATGTCTTTATCAAGTCTGTTTCCTGCCAATGGGACTTGCCATACTATGCTAATGTTATATACTGAAGGGATTCCTTTGTGCTTTATCTTACATGGAATTGCTAGTGATAAGCCTAGTAAGGCATCTCCTGCACTAATACAACCCATCTGAAACTTGCATTTTACCTGTCTTCATGGGTCAGTCAGGGAATGCTATGGAGAAAATTCAAAATGGTTAAAGTGCCATTTATGTTTCATGTTGCATATTATATGTTCCAATTTTTAAATGGTTTGATAACTTTTCTTAGTAACACATGTGGCCAATATCAAGTTTGTATTAATTGTAGTTGGTTATAATTGTGAAGACAATTTTAGCATCGTAACGATTCCAGGAGAGGGCATGTGTGGGGTATACAAGGTCACATATTTTTAGGTCAAGTTGAATTTGAATTATTGGCCTGGTTCACTATGTCTGCTAAAAAGCAAGCCTGTCATTTAAGGTTGAAATGACTGTATAGCTTTTTACAATGCTTGAGTAAGATTCCATATCATTTGGAACCTTGTTTTGGAACACACCAGATAAGTGGCACTGAATATGAATAAACAAGTACTTCACAGGTATTATCAATTTTGCTTAAGCGAGGGTTTTGAATCACTAGTAGAGTACCCCTAGCATTTCTTGTTAGAAAACTAAAGTGAGTTGAAATGTATTGAAGTAGGGCAGAGTTCAAACCCCATTTTGTTGACTGAGGTGAAAACATGTTTATCAAATTTTCCTAGCTGAAGTGTAAACAGAATTCAGCCTACCCATCTTAATGTCTGATCACATAAGACAAAAAATGCTTGCTCTGTAAAATGTACTATATAAAAATATGACCATTTCTCAAGAGAGATTATGGTATTGCTTAACATCCAACAATTCAATCAAGAAATGTGGTATTCTCAACATCTCAAGCCATCAAGAGATGTGGTATATCTGAACAACAGTACCATCATGGTGGTATTTCAACATCTAATGCCATCAACTGTAGTATTTTAAACTTCCAACACCATCAAGATGTCATTCTCAATATCTGATACCACCATATGGTATAGTACAGCAACAAGTTTTTCTACAGCAACTCAAAGTAACAGGACCCTAGGAGAAAGACAGCAACTTGCAGAATTATGCGCAATCTTCCATGCATCAAAGTCACTATGCAACAAGTCATTCAGGAACAAGACTCACATCAGCTCCAAACATTTACACCAGATTTGACCATCGAGAGAAAGACTGCCAACAAGCATTGCTCCTGCCCTATGAACCAGATAAAAACAAGTATTTGTCAATGACTATAAGTCCATTGCCACATACTTTTCCTGGTTTATGTTCCATCTTTGGCAAGTGACTAAAAGGGCTAGGAGTGAGATTTTACCTGGGGGAAGGGGCTGCAGGTTCATTGTGTGGCTAACGTGTGCATGTTTCGTAAAAACTGAATAAAACTGTCATTACCTGGACTGGTTGTATGCAAAGCTGAAACTGGGAATGTTGTACTGAGGGTATCATCTGAAAGAGTAACTGTTTCCAGCACACACCCCCGGGGGTGCCAGAAGACTGTAAGCAATGCCATATTCTTCTAACAAGAGTGCACTGGTACAACTGTTTTAGAATAAGACTGATGCTTAAATTACTTGTTAACTGCTTGTATGTCATCTTTTTCTTTTCTAGTCTCTTGCTTAAAATAAAGCCTACTGAATGGTACAGTATGGGTTTTTATGTTTGCTTGCACACATGTGCAAGAAACATATTGGGACAGCTTGCTGCAGTAGCAAGCTGTGGAGGCATGGCAGTGTTGCTGCCAATGCCAGCAGTCCATTTTGGGGCTCGTCTGTGAGGCACCAATAGATGATCATGCTGTCCATGACAGCAGTAGTGTAGCTTGCCACCAACTTGAAACAAACTCGTCACTGCAATCAGGCAGCGCCCTATCATCAGCAATCAGCTGTTTTTGCTTCCAGGCAGTCCCTGACTACAGCAGTCAATTACAGTTGCATTGTCTGGTGTCCCTTTCAATAAACATGGTAGTGGCTTCTCTGTTGGCCTCTCACAGTCCCCACAGAAGTCAATGGACAGCTGCTGCCTCTCACAGTCCCCGTTAAAGTCAAAGGGAGTGCCCAATCCCCCTGTCAGCATAATGTGCTCCCCTTATTTGTTGTGTGCCAAGGGGGTGCCCAGTCCCCCTTGGCTCATGTGCTCCACCCCCAGCACACTGTACAACTGACATGGGTGCCCAATCCCTGTCAGCTCCAGTCCTCCTGCCAAAAAACACCCAGATGGCACACTGGGATCCCACCCCAGCATGCCAAAAGCACACCGCATTGTCTTTTTATGTTTTTTTTAACCCTGTAAAAAAAAGGTCCTCGCTGTCTATTGTGGACCCTCCCCAACCCTCCCCACCCTCTGCACACCCAACCTCCCCACACACCCCTTACCCCTTACTTACCTCCATCACCCAGAGCAACGATCTTCAGTGGACCGGAAACACGTCTGCACTCTTCAAAGCCGAAGAAATGACGGCAAGCTGTATAATGACATAAGTGTTTTTTTCTCAACTTATGTGGATATCTTGCCCATTGTTTTGACTTTGGGCACTACATTTTCAACATTGGGTTCTTGGGACCCCTCCTCATGAATTCAGTCACTGTCAAAGTGTTATTCGGTCCTGAAAGGTGATTTCGCGATCACTGCATGGAATCACCTTTTTGGGACTGATTAACAAAACAACAGTGTCACTGTTCATGAGGTGGCCTCTCAAAAAGCCTATGTTGCAAATTTGGTGAAAACATTTCAAAAAATGACTGTGTTATGAGTGTGCATTGTGCAGTTTCCACGCACACTCGTAACTTCGCGAATTTGTAATATTTTCACTCCAGATTTTCAACATTGGCATTTTTTCACACCTCCTTATGAACAGTATAGCTGTCATTTTTCACATCCTGGCCGAAATGTGTTTTTGCACTTACAACACAGAATAGCACGGTCACTGTGGGAAATCAGTGTCTGGGACAGATTAAGAAAATTACAGTGACACTGTTCATGAGCAGAGGTCCTAAAATACCCATGTTGAAAATTTGGTGACAGAAGACCATAAAATGACTGTGTTATGAAGCGTGCATTGAGCAGTTTCCACGCACCCTCGTAACTTTGTGAATTTGTAATATTTTCACTCCAGATTTTCAGCATTGGCATTTTTCACACCTCCTTATGAACAGTACAGCTGTCATTTTTCACATCCTGCCTAAAATGTGTGTTTGCACATCTGGCGCACAATGGTGCGGCCGCTGTGGGAAATCAATGTTCGGGACAGATTAAGAAAATCATAGTGACAGTGTTAATGAGTAGAGATCACAAAATGCCTATGTTGAAAATTTGGTGAAATAATTCCACTAAATGACTGTGTTACGAGCATGCATTGTACAGTTTCCACGTATGCTCGGAAGTTTGAGTATTTTTAATATTTTCATTCCAGATTGTCAACATTACCATCTCTTCACACCTTCCTATAAATGGTACAGCTGTCATTTTTCACATCCTGCCCGATCTGTGTTTTCGCACGTCTCATGAAGAATGGCATGGTCACTGTGGGAAATCAAAGTTCGGGACACATTAACAAAATCACAGTGCCACTGTTCATGAGCAAAGGGACCAAATGCTTTCATGAGGTGGGGGTCACAAAAAAGCCGTGTTGAAAATTTGTAGTGTAAATACCAACAAAAGCCTGGGGCATTAGGGTTTATAACCATAATGTCCCACCATGTACAGACTGACAGGCATCAGGGGTGTGCCTTTGGATTGCCAGCTGTAATGCTCATGCCATTCCACCCCCATCCCCCATCCTGAAGCCAGTGACACGCATCAAGGTGTGCCTTGGACTCTTTGGACCCAGACTTCACCCCATTCTTCTATACTGCATCCATTTCAGCATATGTCCTTAAGAAATGGGATGACTGTGAAGTCAAACACCCCCAAGGAACACCTCCACACTTGTCGGTGTCTACAGGATAAGGAGAAGTGAAATGCCATGAGCATTATGGGCGATGACCCAAAGGCACACCCCAATGCCTGTCTATCTCTGCAGGGTGGAGGTGGGTTGGTGTGAGTTCAGTACTTAACTGCCATGTCTATTCTGCATCTCTCTAACTCTTGCACATCCAATGCTAATATCAGCAAGCAAATATTCGGCATTGACAAATGCTTGTTTGTTATCTGTTTGTCTTGTGAAACTCACATCTAAATAATTGCTACTGGTGACATCAACATAAACTGGATCAGCAAGGAGGCTGACCCCAAAAAGGAACTAGTGGCAAACTGGTACCTCACATAGCTAGTAACTGAGCCTACTAGGATAAACCACAAATCTGGCAACAGCACACTATTAGACTAGTTCCTATCCAGCTGCCCCACTAGGATCACTGAGGTCACTGTCCTCCCCTGATTAGCTGAGTGATCATTCACCTGTCATTTGTCATTGGTCAAATAAATTTAAAAAAGTACCTCCCTCTATCATTGAAAGCAGAATCCTAAAGAGAGGCCTTATAAGCTTATTTAAAGCAGCACTATCTCAGATTGATTGGACCGCCCCTTGATGAGCAGCAGGACATTGATCTTGCCCTGAAATACTTTATCGACAAGATCAATGATGTCTGTGACAAATATGCCCCTGTCACAAAAAGGAAAACACTAGGATTTGCAAATAGGTGGGTTACTAGGGACTGCCTTGAACAAACGAGGTTTAGGGATAATCTCTGGAGTAGGACCAGGATCACAGGCAGCCAAAATGACCATCAGAATTACAGGGCTGCCAGGAATAGATGCACACATCTCATTAGGCTTGCTAAAGCCAAATTATATAAGGATCAAATGGAAAGGAATTGGGTTGATGGCAAGAGATTCTGAGAGAACATAAAGGATTTCCTAGGGAAGGATGAAAAGAAACATCCCACTATGCTTTACATCAGTGGTACCTCCACTGTGGACTCATACTCCATATCTGATTCATTCAATGCAGCCTTTATGGACTTAAGTGCCGTACTCCCCTCTGACTATCTCACAGCCACTGAACCCCCCCCCCCAGAGTCCCTGCAAATGTTAACAAACAACCTAGTTTCTACTTCAAGCATGTTACTGTCGAGGAAGCATTGACTTATGTCAAAAAGGTTCTTGGCAAAACCAGGCTTGGAAGTGATAACATTGGCATGAAACTGGTTGCTCTGGCTCTAGAGGAACATATAGTCCCCATCTCAAAAATCTTCAATAAATCATTCACCCTGGACAAATTCCCCTCAATCTGGAAGCAAGCCCTGGTGACCCCAGTTCTAAAAAGTGGGGACAAATCCTGCATTGCTAACTACAGGCCTGTCTCCATTCTCTCCACTCTATCTAATGTGCTTGAGAGGATTATGGCTGATCAAATCACTGATTACCTCCAGAAATACAGTCTACAGTGTGCCCAACAGCATGACTTTTGAAAAAAACATAGCACTGCTACTGCCTTGACTGAGTTTACTGACTATATGCATAAGGCCCTGGACAGTGGTAAATTGATGGGGGTCAATCTTTATTGATCTCACAAAGGCCTTTGACATGGTCAACCACTCCCTCCTGCTAGACAAAAATATGGTTCATGGGAGTGGCCACTAACCTATCCACTGGTTTCAAGACTACCTATCATGCAGGTCACAGAGAGTCAAAATTGGACTGGATGTCTCTAGTTCTAGAGAAATCTCAACTGGTGTTCCCCAGGGGTCAATCCTGGGTCCCCTGCTTTTCAGCTTGCTTCCAAGTCCTCTTCCTGAGGCCTGCACAAGCAAAATAATTCTGTACGCAGATGATGCAGTTTTACTCATCAACAACTCCTGTATCGAACTTCTACAAAATGAGCTGCATTCTACCTTCCATCTATTAGAGGATTGGTTTAGCTCACAAAAACTTCTACTCAATTATAAAAAAATTAAAGTCATGCTCCTTTCCAGTCCACAGCTTAAGAAAATCAACCCATTTCTGACTATCTCCAACAACAAATCAGTCTGACTCAAGCAAGTGCACTCTTTCAACTACGTTGGGGTCATAATTGATGTCACTCTCTCCTTCACACAGCATATTGACCAGGTTGTGAAGGCAATTAACACCAAACTAGGAGTTTTCTACAGGCACAGGTAATGTCTTATGCCTACTGCTCTCCATCTTTCCATCTTTAGCTCAATCCTGTCAGTTATAGACTATGGAGTGGTAGTATACGGTGCAGCCTCTGACATGGCACTAAAATGGGTAGCTACAGCCCTTAATAAGGCGAGCAGACTTACCCTAGGGCAGAAAACATTACCTATGCTTGTTCATTGTATAAACAAACCAGTTGGCTAATCTGGAATAACAGAATAAAGTTCAAAACATGCCTCCTTGGAAAAAAAAGCTGTGTTAGGTCATACACCTCCTTGCATTACAAATACTCTTCAAATGGTGCAATCCTGTTATGTTACCAGAGGCATAGCTCAGAGTACACTCAGCGTGCCCTTCAGAAAAATGCTTGAACAATGTTCATTCTCATAAAGAACCCCTCTTTGGCTTAATGAAGTCCCTTCTGAGACATTCAATATTGAGAATCGTCTGACTTTCAAGTATGAGTTGAAACAGCATCTTGTCAAAACTGGTGCATGTGCTTGTAATAAAGTATCTTGACCTCCTCTGTTAATTTATGTCTCTCCCCCTAACTTTTTAGTCCAGACCTGACATGAGTTATGTAAACAAAAAGCCCTTCCTCCTTGAACTTTACTGCCCCTTGCTTAGCACTTACACCCCCCCACCCACAACACCCCCATCTCAATCTGCTCTACGCTCCCTGCCCCCACCCCTTATACCAGTCTCACCTAGTGGGCCCTGACCTTACCACTCCTTATCTTTCCTTGTTCAGTCCCTTTACTAATCCCATTTTCTGTAGTCTACCTGCTAACTCTTGCTACTCATTTATCACACCACCCCTCTCACTGCCTTTCCCGGTTTCCCCCAGCCCCTGTTTTCCACCTAGCCTCTCTCTCTCTTAAAGCTGTAAATGTTTGTTGGACAATGCCCACTAACTGGGCTGCTCACTACCTCTTTTCTGATTTGTATCAAAACCCTGTAACATTACTGTAGCCACATGTTTTTGCTGCTTCAGTTGTCATGATTCCTCTGTTTGGCTGTTTTAATGTTTTGTAATTTTGCCTCCCAGATTTGTAACTTCGTATTTGTCATGCATTTCTGATGTGGAACCTTTGTAAATGAGCACTTTGCTCAAAGGTTGTTTCTGAAGAATATAATAAATAGATAGATGGATAGATAGATAGATAGATAAATTTATGTGAGGCCAAACACTGGGATTATGATTTATTCTTGGGCTGGTATAAAGTTAATTAGATTGCCTTCCATACATTTGACTTTCAAGTTTAGGTTTGGGTAGCTAAAACCAGGTTATAGCACTCAAATTGTAGCTTTTATCTGTGGTTTTTAAATGATTTCACCAAAAAATGATATACACAAGACATAAAAGTTAATTGTCTCCTATTCTATTTCCTTGCTCAGCACTTTATTAAATAAATTTTGTTGATGCTGTAATGGTCTTGTTATTCTGTCCAAGAGTACTTGTTCAGGATTCTTACATAGAAATATAGAAGGTGACGACAGATGGTATGCCGACCTGATGGCGACACCAACATAGCGACATACCTTGATGTCAGCAAAATCTATTTTTTGCTGACAGGTTGCTGTGTTGGTGTGCCTGAGACAGGGGCACACTGTCTCTTGGTCCTGCAACCCCTTCCCAATCAACTCTGACTGGAGTTGATAATCTAAAGTATGGAGAGGGTGGGGGCAGAGCCCCCCACATGGGGTTATCAGGGGTCAAAGGCCCCTGATTGAAATACAGGATCGGGAGACATGGGATTTATGTCTACCACAACTTGCGGGGTTTACATATATCCTGTCGCTGTGATGCCGGTTGACAAAAGTGTTGTCGAACTGGCATTGTAAATGCATGGCAGATAAGGACCGTGTGGTCCACTTAGTCTGCCCCTTTTCCTCACCTAATGCAATACCGCAGACCCTAAGGTAGTTGATCTACAGCTTACTCTCTCTTCCCTATTGTGAGACTACCTATGCATTCTTGAATTCCCCTACCATTTATTCCCCCATCACCTTCACAGGGCGGCTGTTCCTAGCATCAACTACTCTTTCTGTGAAGAAGTACTTCCTCACATTGCCCCTGATCCTAAGCCCCTCTAGCATCATATTATGCCCCCTTGTTCTTGTACACCTTCTACCTCCTGTACCTTGTTTAAACCACTGAGGTACTTGAATGTCTCTATCATATCCCCCCTTTCTCTCTCTCGCTCTCTTTTTCTCTCTCCCCTCTCCTTCAGGGAATACATATTGAGGTCCTCTAGTCTTTCATCATATGACTTTTGTTGCAGTTCTTGCACCATGTTTGCTGCCCTTTTCTGGACTGCCTCTATTTTGTCTATTTCCTTCTGGAGATGTGGCCTCCAGAACTCTACACAGTACTTCAGATGAGGTCTCATTAGTGATCTGTACAGTGGCATTACCACCTGCTTTTTTCTGCTGGTGTTACCTCCCTCTATGCACCCTAGCATCCCACTGGACCTCCCCACAGCCTTCCCACATTGTTTGGTTACTTTTAGGTCATCAGATATGGTTACCTCAAGGTCCCTTTCTTGATTAGTGGTGTCAGTACCTCCTCATCCATTTTGCACTCCTCTCTTGGATTTCTGTGACTCAAATGCATGATTTTGCACTTCTTTGCATTGAATCTTAAGTGTCACACTGACGACCAATCCTCAAGCATGTTTAGGTCCTTTCTCATTTTTTTCATCCCCACTGCAGTGTCGACCCTGTTGCAGATCTTAGTTTTGTCTGCAAAGAGGCATACCTTCCCCTCCAACCCCTCTGCAATGCTGCTTATGAAGATATTAAAGAGGTCTTGCCTCAGGGATCCCTATGGCAGCCTGCTGGTCACCCCCCTCTCCTCAGATTGAATGCCAGTTATTGCCACCCTCTGTGTCCTATCATTCAACCAGTTTCTGACACAGTTTACGATCTTGGGGTCCTCTACTAGGCTGTCCAACTTATTTACCAGCATCCTATGTGGGATGGTGTTGAATGCCGTACTGAAATCTAGGTAGGCTACATCCACCGCCCTTCCCTGATCTACTTCTCTGGTCACCCAGTCAAAGAAATCAATCAGATTTGTTGACATGACCTTCCTGCTGTGAATCCATGCTTCTTTGGATCCTGTGCTTGGCTGGATTCAAGAAATATCACAGTCCTTTCCTTTAGCAGTGACTCCATTAATTTCCCCACCACCGAGGTCAGCCTGACTGGCCTATAGCTGCCAGCCTCCTCCCTGTTCCCACATTTGTGGAGAGGGACTACATTTGCCCTCCTCCAGTCCCCTGGAACCACTCCTGTCTCTATCCATTTGTTGAATAGGGCTGTTAGTGGTGCTGCCAGCACCTCTCTAAGTTCTTTTAATATTTTGGTACGTATTCCATCCAGCCCCATAACCTTGTCACCTTTCAGATTCTCGAGTTCCTTTAGGACTCTTTCCTCCGTAAAATGGCAGGTGTTCACCTCTCCCACTGGTGCTCCTGTCGCCCAATAGTGGTCCTTCTCCTTCTCCTTCTGCTTCTTATGAGAATAGTGAACAAAAATATTTGTTCAGGATTGTTGCTTTTTGTAGGTCCCCCTCTGCACACCCCCTTCCTCCCTTTTTAACCTCACAATCCCACCCCTGGTCTTTTGTCTCTTTTCTTAATTGCCTAGGCTATTTATACCTCATTTGCACCTATGCGCTCCTGACTGTTTTCCCCACCTCCCTTTTCTTTTCCAGATACAGTTCACTGTCTTCCCCCTCTGTGTTTCCTTTACCTCTTAAAAGCTAACTTTTTCTCTCTTGCCTTCCTAGCCACATTCTTTGAGAACCATAGTGTTTTTTTCTTTCTCTTCGTTTTACATAGTTGCCTGACACAAAGGATGGTTGCCTCTGCTATGGCTCCCTTCAGGTTAGCCCATTGTTTCTCTACATCACCTACCTTCTTCTTCTCCCCTGCCAGGGCTTCTTTGACGCATTTCCCATTTTTGCAAAGTCGACCTGTCTGAAATCCAGGACCCTTGCTTTCATGGGGGTCTGTCTCTTTCATTGTTCTCACATTGAACCATACCGTACGATGATCACTGGACCCCAGGTGGCTACCAACCATTACATCACTGACTCTGCCTCCATTGGTGAGTACCAGGTCCAATATTACTCCTTCTGTGGTGGGTTTCAGCACAAGCTGCTTGAGACATGCTTGCAGCAGGGGAATCCAGGATGCCTCTGAACCTGGCTGTGACTGCAACCTGGGTGCTCCAATACACATCAGGTAAATTGAAGTCTCCCACCAGCAGCACTTCACCTTTGGTTGTCATTTTGTGGATGGCTTTCACTAGTGCCCTTCCATCTCCTCCCCTTGTGCTGGAGGTCTGTAGATCAAGCCAGTGAGAATGACCATGCCACTTCCTGTCTCCAGGGTGACACAGAGTGCTTCCGCTCCCTCCTGCATTCCCAGAAAATACGTTGCTTTAATTCCCTCCCTGACATAGATAGCCACCCCTCCACCCCTTTTCCCACCCTGTCTTTTCTAAATAGAATGTAATCTGATATCGCTATAACCCATTCATGGTTCCCCGTGTACCATGTCCAGGACTGCTTCTACCATCAAGGCCACTAGGTCTGTAATTTTATTTCCCAGGCTGCGGGCATTCGTGAGGATGTCCTTCCAAGTTTTGCAACCTCTCCTTCTAGTTGCTCCCCTCCTATCCCCATGTCTTCTCTCCTTTCCCCTCCTGTTTTTACTCCCATTCTACCATATCTCTGACATTCTACCTATCTTGGTTTTAGGTTTTTGTGTCGATCTCACACCCCTAGGGTCCTCCTTAATGACTGCTTCATCCTGTGGGGGGAGGCAGTTAACTTATTCCTGCCTACCTTTGCCTCCCCCCTTTGCTAATTTAAATGCATGACAATAAAGCATTTAACCCTTAGGCTGCTGACAGAATTCATATAGGAAATTTGAACGGATCTATCAGTCCATGGCAAAACAAGGGTTAAACCTCTCACTGAAGATCCTGGTTCCCCCTCTGGATAGATGTAGTCCATCCCACTTGTATAGGCCTGCATCCCTCCAGGTGAGACCTCAGTCCGCAATGAAGCTGAAGCCCTCTGTTCTGTTCTGCACCAGTGCTTCAACCATGCATTAAATCTCATGATGCAGAGTGCCCTGTCCTCCCCCTTGCAATTCACTGGTATCACCTCCAAAACAGTTACAGTGCGTGCTACTTGTCTAAGACTCCTCCCAAGCTCCATGAAGTCCTCCTGCACTACCCTAACCTCATCACCAACCAGAACATTTATCTCCAAGTAGACAATGATGTCTAGCTCTCTCTCCTATCATGCTGCCCCTGCAGTCCTCTGGATGCACTTTCCATCCCTCCAAGCCATGGCACTAGGTAGGCACTTAACTGCTCTTTCTCCCACTCCATCCACCCCCAAGTCTACCTCCTTAACAATACAGTCCTGCATCAGGAGTTGCTTCCTCCTCCTCTGGGGTCCTCTGTCTTTCCCCCAGGGTCTGCACCTTGGGGGACCCTGACATCCTCCTTGGTTTCCACTGTGGGTGCCTCCTTGGGTCAGCCCTTCCCTGCCAGTGCAGCATAGGAGTTGTTGAGTGAAACCATAGAAGGGATGTGCCACTGCCTCACCACCCTCACCCTTCCTGAGCCCATCATAGACCAGTCGCTCCTCCACCTAGGCAAACTTTGAGGCAGCGGGGGCAAATTTGGAGGTCGCTGGACAAAAGAAGAGGTGACCTGAATCCTGGTGAACTTGGTCTGGAGTTGAGCAACCTCCTCCCTCAGCCCAGAGAGGTGCCTGAAGATGGGACAGCATCGCATGCTCCAGAACATCCCCAGGAAGACTGCCACCCTAAATCCACTGCACTGCACCACTCCCATCATGTCTAATTTGTGGCCTCTCTCCTGTCACTTTGTATGCTTACTCTCTCCTCCCTCTATTTTTTTTCTCCCTACTTTCTTACTGCCTTTGTGATCTTACAGCTCCCACCCTTCCTGTTCTGGGACAGGAAGTTCCTGTATTCCTCAGTAGTCTCCTTCTTCCTTGCTCAGAGTCAGACATCCAGCAGCTGAGGAGAAGGGAGTGCTACTCTTTTCCTTTAAGGATGGTGAGTCTTATATGTCTCATTGATTCCCTCTTCCTGCTCCCAAACAGGAAGTTCCTGTTGTCGGTCAAATCCAGTGCCTATAAAAGTGGAAATGGCTAAGGGTGGGAGGGTGGAGGGGCAGATGGGAGGGCAATACCATCGTTAAACAGGCTCTGACTCTCACTGTGTCACTAGCAATTGAAAGTCCCAATTTACCTTGCAAACCCTACACTTCTAATAATATATCTGTCTGCTTAACCCCTAGTCAGACGTGTTCTAGTAAGGGAGCCATAGCAGAGGCAACAATCCTCAGTTAGCTGCCTCCTTGGCCTTGCTCTGATAGCAAGATTGCTCTCTGTTAAAAGCTAACTACAGGGAAGTCTAAATGCAGACATTTGATTTACTTCCACGTAAGCCACACACTCCAGTTTAGAAGTTCTTCTCCTCACCTAGCTAACTGCAAAGATGATAACATTTCCCTTACCCCAGCTCAGGCAAGCACACTAACTTTTGTTCTTTTATTTACCATAACTGAAGGTCCCAATTTACCTCGTAGACCCTAAGCTTCTAATAAAGTATCTGTCTGCTTACCCCCTAGTCAGAAGTATTCTAGTAGTAAAGTTCTAGATGGTTACATATAGAGAATTGTGTATGAGTAGTCAACAAGGCAGATTTTGATCAGGAAGTTTCTGTGGTAACAAGTGACCTCAAGAGCGCAACTCAAGAGGTCCATTACCACAGAAACCTCAAGATCGGTAAACTGCCCTGTTTGTGTATGATTGCTCATATACAATCTTTTCTAGTGTATGTACAATCATAGATTGCCTCCATTTGTCAAAACAAATGCTTCCCCAATGCTGACAGGTGGTGCAGTTTGTTCAAGCGCTCATTCAAGTGGAGGAGGAGTTTGTAGAGTTGGGGAGGGGCCTAAGACAAGTAGCACACACAGTATCCTTCTCAGAGGTGCTGCCTGTCTATGGCAAGGGTGAGGTGAGGGTACTTTGCACCATTTGATTCAATGGATGGTTAAAAAAAATGGTGCAGAGCACAGTGGTTTTGCTTCATTGGGGACTGGGGTTCCACCTGGAGGGATACCAGACTATACTGGAAGGATGGTCTGCATCTGTCCGGGAAGGGAACAAGCCTTTTGAGCAATCAGTTTAAATGCTTCATTGGCAAGCTTTTAAACCAGTCAAGAGGAAGGCACTGATAAGCAGCAGGGGATTCCCAGCCTCCCCCTACAAAACAGGGTACTAAATGAGGTAAAGACCAAGGTACAAAGGTCAGTAGGGAGCAGAACGGGGTGAATGGAGAAAGCAGGGACAGTGAGGACAGGGATAGTGCTACAAGAGGTAAAGCCATCACAAAATGGAGAGCAATGAGTACTAATGCCAGTAGCCTGGGTAACAAGCTTACTGAATTAGTGACCTTGATGGAGGAGGAACATCTGGATATCATGGCAGTCACAGAAACATGGTCCACACAGAACCATGACTGGGACGTAAACATACCAGGATACACTACCTACAGGAGGGACAGGGAGGGTAAAAGAGTAGGAGGAGTAGCTCTCTACATAAGGGAAGGAATCAAAGCTACAGAACAAAAGGGTAAACAAGGAGGAGGAGGAGGAGAAGCACTATGGGTCAATTTGGAAACAGGCAATGGCACCACAATCCGCATAGGGGTTGTATACAGACCCCCATCTCATGGGGAGGACATAGACAAGGAAATAATAGGAAGTATCTTTAGATTGGCAAAAAAAGGGGATATATTTCTGATGGGGATCTGAATATGCCAGATGTTAATTGGAGTGCACTTGCAGCAGCCACTTCTAAGAGTGGGGTCATTCTAGATGCCCTACAGGGGGCATGCCTTAGACAACTAGTATTGGAACCCACTCGAGAGGGAGCAATCTTAGACCTGGTAGTCTCAAATGGAGATAGCAAGAGGACCACAGATTTAGAAGTGGTTAGCCATCTGGGAACTAGTGACCATCGAACAGTATGGTTCACACTAAACACAGCAGTAGAGTCAAGCCATACAAGGCAAAGGTACTGGACTTCATGAGGGCTGACTTTGCCAAAACGGGCGAATACCTAAGGAATGCACCAGCAAAAGGGCAGGAAGAAGGGGTGGAAGAACAATGAGGAATAATCAAAACTGCCAACACAGAAGCAACAAGCCTTTGTGTGAAGCAAATAAACAAAACAAAACGATGTAAGAAACCACTATGGTTCTCAAAGGAGGTGGCAGGAAAGGTTAGGGAGAAAAAGAAAGCATTCGGGAAGTACAAGGAATCACAGAAGGAGCAGGACAGAGAATTATATTAATTAAAGCAAAAGGAAGCAGGGAAGACAGTCAGAGCAACAAAGGCCCAGACCGAGGAAAAGATAGCCAACTCAGTTAAGAAGGGGGATAAACCTTTTATAGGTACATGAGGGAGCGAAGGAAGGAAGACCAAGGGAGGGATAGTGATGCTTAATAACAGGGAGGGGGTGGACAGAGGGTAACTGTGAAAAGGCAGAGATACTAAACAAATATTTTTGCTCAGTATTCACAAATGAAGAGGGGGAGGTACCTAAACCAAACAATAGAAACACTCTAGATACGGGGGTTGATACCAGCCCATTCACAGAAGAAAAGGTTCTGAAAGAACTCTTAAAACTGAAGGTGGACAAAGCAATGGGGCCTGACTACCCTCTTTAACAAATCATGGGAGGGTGGGGTGGTACCTGAGGACTGGAGGAGGGCAGATATTATTCCACTTCACAAAAGTGAGAGCAGGAAACTGCCAACCTGTTAGTTTGACCTCAGTGGTAGGGAAAATGATGGAATCACTTCTGAAGGAAAGAACTGTTGAGTACCAGAGGGGCACAGGACCCAAGGCAGCATGGATTCACAGCAGGAAGGTCATGTCAGATGAATCTAATAGATTTCTTTGACTGGGTGATCAAAGTAGTAGATCAGGGAGGGGCTGTGGACATGGCCTACCTAGACTTTAGCAAGGCATTTGACACAGTCCCACACAAAAGATTAATATACAAGTTGGCCAGCCTGGGAGTGGGTTCCAAGTTGATAGCCTGGGTAAAGAATTGGATGGAGAACTGGACACAGAAGGTAACAGTAAATGGAGTACACTCTGAAGAAAGGGGGGTTACTAGTGTGGTACCGAAGGGTTCAGTACTAGGACAGGTCCTCTTTAATGTCTTTATAAGAGACATTGCAGAGGGACTGGAAGGAAAAGTATGTCTCTTTGTAGATGACACAAAGATCTGCAACAGAGTTGATACACAAAGTGAGGTGGAAGGGATGAGAAGGGACGAGGCAAGGCTGGAGGAATTGTCAAATGTATGGCAGCTTAGATTCAATGCTAAGAAGTGCAAAGTAATGCACCTGGGAAACAAAAACCCAGGGAAAGAGTACACAGTGCAGGAGAGGGTGAGATACTAACAACAACAAAAATGGAAAGGGACCTGGGGGTAGTCATATCTGATGACCTAAAGGTGGGCAAGCAATGTGAGAGGGCAGCAAAGAGGGCTTGGGAATACTGGGATGCATAGGGAGAGGCATCACCAGTAGAAAACAAGAAGTTGTTTTCCCTATGTACAGACAGCTGGAGAGACCCCCATCTGGAGTACTGCATGCAGTTCTGGAGATCCAATCTCCACAAAGTCATAGACAGGATGGAGGTGGTCCAGAGGAGGGCAATTAAGATGGTGCAGTGTCTGCACCAGAAGACATATAAAGAGAGACTTAAGGAGCTTAATATGTATAGCCTTGAGGGAGGAAGGGAGGGAGAGGGGAGGCATGATAGAAACTTTCAAGTACCTCAAGGGAATCAATAAAGTCCAAGAAGGCAACATCTTTCAGAAAAAGAGGTGTGCAAGAACAAGGGCACCCAATTTGAAGTTTGAGGGGGGGGGGGGCTCAGAGGTAATGTGAGGAAGTATTTTTTCATGGAGAGGGTTGTGGATGCATGGAACGGCCTTCCTGAGGAAGTTGTGGAGTCAAAAACAGTGAAGGATTTCAAGAATGCATGGGACAGTCATAAGGCAATTCCAGTGGGTGGGGGTTGGAAAAAGTAGGCTGTTGGTTAACTAGGATCTGCAGCTTATCCATTGGGAAGGGAAATGGGCAGACTGGATGGACCAAGTGGTCATTATCTGCCATCAAATTCTATATTTCTGTGTTTCTACTTCTGGGTCTGTTTTCACCACCACAGCCCCTTCATTGCGCATGCGTGACAACATTTGATCTTGTTGTGCTGCTTTAGTAACATACTCAGAGCAGCACAACAAGATCATGGTGTAGTCAGGGCAGCACAACAAGGCTGTTTCAGGCATGGATTTCCATGCAGAACAGCGTTCAACAATACAATGTACCTTTGTTTGCTGTGCTTTATTTTTAAATCAGTCTCTTCCTTAAATCGCTCTGTGCTGCAAGATGACTAGTTTTCATTTGTGCTGAACCAATACTCTGCAACATCTATAAATTCACTTTCCATGTGGTTACTTCCGCTCCTGTTGAGACCATGTAGGAATCCTGAATGGGACCTCTCAGCCAGAAAAAAGATAGCCTATTACAGCTGCAACAAATGTATTTAACAAAATGTTGAGCAAGAAATAAGAAACATAGAAACATAGACTTTGATGGCAGATAAGGACCGCTTGGCCCACCTAGTCTGCCCATTTCCCTACCCACAGGATAAGCAGCAGATTCTATTTAACCAACAGCCTATTTCTTCTTACCCCCACAAAAATTGCCTTATGTCTGTCCCATGTGTTCTTGAATTCTCCCACAGCTTTAGACCCCACAACCTCCTCAGGAAGGCTGTTCCATGCATTCACCACCCTCACTGTGAAAAAATACTTCCTCACATTGCCCCTGAGCCGTCCCCTCCATCTTCAAATTGTGTTCCCTTGTTCTTGCACAACTCTTTTTCTGAAAGATACTACCTTCTTGGACTTTGTTGATTCTACTGAGGTACTTCAAAGTTTCTATCATGTCCCCCCTCTCCCTCCATTCCTCAAGGGTATGCATGTTAAGCTCCTTTAGTCTCTCTCGTATGGCTTTTCTTGCAGACCCTGCACCATTTTAGTTGCCCTCCTCTGGACTGCCTCCATCCTGTCTATGTCCTTGCGGTGATGGGGTTCTAGAACTAGATGCAGTACTCAGACGGGTCTCACCAACTGTCTGTACAGAGGAATAACAACTTCTTGTTTTCTACTGGTGATGCCTCTCCCTATACATTCCAGTATCCCCCAGCCCTCCTACTGCCTTCTCACATTGTTTTACCTTAAGGTAATCTGATATGATTACCCCCAGGTCCCTTTCCATTTTTGTTGTTGTTACTACCCTCCCCCCATTGTGTAATCTTCCCCTGGGTTTTTGTTTCCCAGGTGCATTATTTGGCACTTCTTTGCATTGAATCCAAGCTGCAATACTTCTGACCATTCCTCCAACCTTGCCAAGTCCCTTCTCATCCTTTCCACACCTCCTTGTGTATCAACCCTATTGCAGATCTTTGTGCCATCTGCAAAGAGGCATACTTTTTCTTCCAGTTCCGCTGCAATGTCACTTATAAAGACTTTAAAAAGGACTGGACCTAGTACTGAACCCTGCGGTACCCCACTAGTAACCCCTCTTTCTTCAGAGTGGACTCCATTTACAACTACCTTCTGTGTCCTGTTGTCCAGCCAATGTTTTACCCAGGCTACTACCCTGGGACCCACTCCCAGGCTAGTTAATTTAACTATTAATCTTTTGTGTGGGACTGTGTCAAATGACTTGCTAAAGTCTAGGTAGGCCATATCCACAGCCCCTCCCTGGTCTACTACTTTGGTCACCCAGTCAAAGAAATCAATTAGATTTGTCTGACATGACCTTCCTGCTGTGAATCCATGCTGTCTTGGGTCCTGTGCCCCACTGGCCTCTAGGTACTCAACAATTCTTTCCTTCAGAAGTGATTCCATCACTTTCCCTACCACAGAGGTCAAACTGACAGGTCTATAGTTTCCTGCCTCTGTCTTGCTCCCACTTTTGTGAAGAGATATCACATCCACCTTCCTCCAGTCCTCAGGTACCACACCATCCTCCCATGATTTGTTAAAAAGGGTAGTCAGTGGTGTCGCTAGTTATCTCCTTAATTCTTTTAGAATTCTGGGATGAATTCCATCAGGCCCCATTGCTTTGTCCACCTTCAGTTTTAGGAGTTCTTTCAGAACCCTTTCTTCTGTGTAAGGACTGGAATCGACTCCCCTATCCCGAGTGCTTCTGTTAATTGGATTAGGCACCCCCCCTTTTGTGATTACTGAGCAGAAGTATTCGTTCAGTATCCCTGCTTTTTCATTGTCCCTCTCTGACCACCCACCGTCCATTCTATTCAACCTCACTATCCCTCCCTTTGTGTTTCTACGCTCCCTGATGTACCTATAAAAGGTTTTATTCCCCTTCTTAACTGAGTTGGCTATCTTTTCCTCAGTTTGGGCCTTTGCTATTCTGATTACCCTCCCTTAGTCCTTCTGCCTTAACTGGTACAGTTCTCTGGCCTGCTCCTTCTGTGTTCCCTTATACTTCCTAAATGCTGTCTTTTTCTCCCTAACCTTCACCGCCACCTCTTTTGAGAACCATAGTGTTTTTTTCTTTCATTTTGATTTGTTTATTTGCTTCACACAAAGACTTGTTGCCTCTGTGATGGCAGTTTTGATGTTTCCCCATTGTTGCTCCACCTCTCCTTCTAGCCTATTTGCTAGTGCTCTTCTAAGGCACTCTCCCATCTTGCCAAAGTCAGCCCTCCTGAAGTCCAGAACCTTCACTTTTGTATGGCTTGACTCTGTATCTGAGTTTATCGTGAACCACACTGTTTGGTGGTCACTTGTTCCCAGATGGCTACTCATTTCTAGATCTGAGATCCTCTCACCATCCCCATTTGAGAGTACGAGATCTAAGATTGCTCCCTAATGAGTAGGTTCCAAAACTAGCTGCCTGAGGCATGCCACCTGAAGGGCATCGAGAATGGCCCTGCTTTTAGGTGTGGCTGCAGCCAAGGTGCTCCAGTTAACATCTGGCATATTAAGGTCCCACATCAACAGTATCTCCCCTTTTTCTGCCATCCTAAGGATGCCTTCTATCATATCCTTGTCCATTCCCTCCCCCTGACATGGGGGTATGTATACAACCCCTGTGCAGATTGTGGTGCCATTTACATTCTCTAAGGTGACCCACAGTGCCTCCTCTTCTCCCTGTTTACTCTTTTGTTCAGTTGCTTTTATCCCTTCCCTTACATAGCGAGCTATCCTCCCCCTCTTCTCCCCTCCCTGTCTCTCCTGTAGGTTGTGTACCCTGGTATGTTAACATCCCTGTCATGGTTCTCTGTGTACCATGTTTCTGTGACTGCTACGATATCCAGGCATCCCTCTTCCATTAAGGCCACCAATTCAGGGAGTTTGTTGCCCAGACTATGGGCATTGGTACTCATTATCCTCCATTTCTTGATGGCCTTACCCCTTTTTGCCCCATCTCTGTCCTTATTGTGTGTCATTTTCTCCATTTACCCCTGCCCTTCTCCCTATTGACATCTCTATTTTGGTGTTTACCTCACTTGCCACCCTGATCTTTTGTTGGGGGCTAGGATTTCCCTGCTCCTTTCCAGTGCCTCCCCCCTTGTAGAATATGGGACAATAAGATTTGCACGATGTATGTTCTACCTTTATTTTTACTACAAGAAATTTAAGCCCAACATAGATAAAATTCATTATCTTCATAGTCTTTATTTACCTCTCTGGTACCAGTGGAGGCTAAAGCATGGATCTACTGTATATGGAAGTCATGGAGCAAGAGACAAGGTGGTTTCTGGCAGCAGTGTGTGCCAGTGACACTAAATCCAGTGGGAGCAGAGGCTTAATCAATGAGGTTGGGCAAACACCAGCCAGCAGCAGCAGAGTGAGCACCCAGAAACTCGAAAGGTCTTGAATGGTACAACACTGAGCAGCGCAAATGCACCCTGGAGGTGATCTAAGTGGCTTGCAAAAGGCAGATCTGAGGAGCAGTCATCCTGTGGTGGACCAGCAGAGACATAAGGGCCAGTATTGCAGGGAGGAAAACAGGTGCTGTGACCCCATAAAGCTGTAGCAGGGGGCATCTTTCCCCCATTGATCACTGTCCCACACATGTCTGGGCACCAGTGTGCCAATGGGATGGCATGCTTGCTGTGGCAGGCTATTACAAACCCCCAATGCCATGTGTCTACAGGTCCCCCTCTCCCAATGCACAATAATCCGGGACAATTATACTTTTTCTAATAATATTTCTTTTAATTCTGGTGTCAGACATTTCTGATAATTTTTAAGGTTATCAGACCTACTAGCTTGTTTTGTTTTGGCCATCTCCAGATCATTGCCCTGGACTGAGTCCAATATTTTTGCCTCGGATTTCTCATACATCATCTTTGTTCCAATTTCTTCTACAACTATTATGTTTTTCTTTTTGCCAACTTCTCCATTTTTCTCCTTATCAGTATTCTTGCTTTTAGCGTTGCTTTTTTGCCCTGTCTGGATCTTTCTTTTTTTGAAATTTAAAATACTTTATTAAGTTTCAAGAATGAACAAACAACAATACAGTACTGAACAGACAGACAATACAATTACCTCCCTCATATTTCCCCTCCATTCATCCCACCTTCCCCTTACCACATCACGCCCTGCCCCCACCCAGCATCAAACATGTAGTGACAAGCACAGCCACTAGTGGATAAATACAAAATCATAATTTGATTAAGACAATCCAATAGTAATAAGTATTGATATCCTATGATATTGAGTGGAATGTACCAACGGCAGAGTTTCCAACTTACCCCACCTTTTGGAGTAAGCAGGCACACGATTTTTCAAACTAGCTATAGCTTTCTCTAATCTCAGATTATGTTGGATGTTATACAGCCACTCTGTGAAGGAGATAGTGTCCTGATCTAGCCAATGGTGCAGAACCAGTCTTTTTACAGTCCGAGAAATCAGGGACATATGGAATCTTCTTTCTTTTACAGGAATTGATGAGACAGTGCCCACCACACAGATTTCTGGAGTAAAGTACAGTACTCAGCTAGGCCCAACAGGTGATCCAGTGATGTTTTAAGCTTCCCCCATATAGGACTTACTTTAGGGCAATCCTACAAAATGTGCATCAGGGTTCCATCTACAGATTGACATCTACAGCAGGTTGGTGTTGGGAGTTTACCTATTTTGTGCAAGTGGATTGGGGTATAGTATATGTTATGGAGGACATGAAATTGGGTAAGGCGCAACCTATCATTAGTGAGATATTGATAGGTGCCTTTCCAGATACGTTCCCATTTCAAAGAAAAAGTGGCAAGGACACTCTCCCAGTAGGGTGAGCTCCCAGTAACCTGGGGATATATATGTGAGAAGAAAAGGGGCACTAACACTGAAACTCTACTATGAGGGACTTTATCTTGGTGATCACCCAGGGGTCTTTTAAAAGTTGCTTGTTAAGTTTCCATATCCTGTCTCGCTTGAGATTGGGGAGAGGATTGTGGACTAGACAGGCCAGAGAGTGGTCTGATAGGACTCTGAGTGCTATGCTGCAATCTGCTATACCTGGGAGGGCCAAAGTATTTATTAGAAAATAGTCTATTTTGGAAGACAACCTGTGGACTGAGGAGTAAAAGGTCTTTAGGGTGGAGTAATCTCCATCAATTGCAAAGCCCCCCTATGTCCATTAGCTCTCAAAGGGCCTGCTGCATGGAGAGAGTGTTGAGGGATGTCCCCCAGATCTATCCAGATCCATGGTAATAGTTATGTTCCAGTCTCCCGCAAGAATTAGGGGAAGATGTGCGAAAGGCACTATCAGGTTCACTGTGCCTGAAAAGAATTCCGGTGATTGGATATTGAGTCCATAGAAACAAGCTAACAACAATTCTACATGATCTAGAATGTTATACAACAAAAGAGATATCTACCCTCCCAATCTCCTATTTCTTTAATGAGTTGGAAGCTGGTTCCCTTACAAATATGTATGGCACCCTGTCGTATATGCGTAATGATGTCACCACGCCTGAGGACGTGGGTGTAACAGTACACAAGAAGCAATGGAGTAAAGCAGTTAGAAACTCCAACGTGGTGTCCTCGTTTTTATTCAATTGGTATACAGTGCATGGTAAAGTCGAGAATAGAACAATGGCGACGAGGTGGGATCAGTGAAGTGTTGGTTAAATCTGGAACTGAAAAAAAAACCCAAACAAAAAAAAAAAAGAAGAATAAATAAAACAGAGAAATGGAAAGTGCTATTCCAAAGTTTGATTGTTACAGTGAACCAGCCACGCTTGGGCTGAGATGGACACGATGGCTCACATCATTTGAACTGTTTGCTGATGGGAAAGGATTGATATTAGCTGACGATGTGAGTGCAGCTACAAAGCAATGGAGGAGAGCTTTATTACTACATCATGCAGGGACAGATGTACAAGATATTTTCTCGACGCTTGGGGACACCGGCAGGCCAATGGACTATGCTTTGGTGGTAACAGCACTAAATGCCTACTTCGTGTCGCAAGTGAACACTGCGTTTGCGCGGCAGGCCTTCTACTAGCTAAGACAGAAGACAGGGGAGACCGTACAGCAGTTTGTCACCCATCTGAGACAATCAGCCAAAGATTGTGACTTTGCAGGCGATAAGGATAATCAGATAAGGGATGCAATACTAAGTAAATGTAACTCTGAATACATACGCCGCAAATTGTTAGAGGAGGGGTCTGGGCTGACATTAGCGAGATTACTTGAGCTGTCCGCACAGTGTGAGAGAATAGAGGTGCAAATGGCCGCGATGCACATGAACTCAGAGGCCCCAAAACCTGAAACAGTTAATCGTGTATTCAAAAATGAGGAAAAGCATTACAGAAGAAAGCCAAAAGGAGAAGAGGGAAAAAACAAAACGGAGAAAGTGTGTTACCGATGTGGCCACGCAGATCATTTGGCAAAAGACCCTACCTGCCCAGCGCGAGGACAGGCGTGCAAGAAATGTAAAGGTAGAAATCATTTCACTAGAATGTGAAAAACAAAAGGAAATGTGAAGTATACAGTCAAATGTGTCGATTCAGAGAAGCCAGACAGAGACTATGCATTTGTGATAAAGGAAAAAGGCGGCACTGACAGAACAATGTTCTCGGTAGGGGGAGTCAACCTGTTGATGCTAATAGACTCAGGGGCTTCCAGCAATATTGTGGACCAGGAGACCTGGGAAATGCTGAAGAGTAAAAGAATCAAGTGTCGATCGTCAAAGACCGACAAGAAACTGTACATATATTCAGCAACTGAACCATTGGCCGCAAAAGGGATCTTCACATGTACAGTAGCCATAGGCAATAGTAGTACACAGGCCGAATTCACAGTGATATGTGGACATGGCGAACCGCTGCTGGGAAGAGAGACCGCTGTAAAACTGTGGGTACTCAGGCTAGGTGTCAGTGCAGCAGCAGTGTCTGATGTGGGAGGCCAGATAAGGCAACAATACCCTGGGTTGTTTCAAGGTGTGGGAAAGCTTAACACAAAGCAAATAAGTCTGCACATAGATGAGAAGGTGGTACCTGTGGCACAGCCCATTAGGCGAATGCCCTTTCACCTGAGAGTAGCGGTGGAAACCAAAATTAAGGAACTACTGGACATGGATATAATCGAGAGGGTGGTTGAGGCCACACCATGGGTGAATCCGGTAGTGATCGTACCGAAACCAAACAAAGAAATCAGGATGTGCCTGGACATGAGACAAGCGAACATAGTGATTATACGTGGCAGGTACCCAATCCCCACGGTGGATGAACTGTTGCAAGGCATGAACGGGTCTACCACATTCAGTAAGTTGGATCTTAAATGGGGCTACCATCAACTGGAACTGACACCAGAATCAAGAGGTATAACAACATTTGCAGTGCATAATGGGATGTACAGATACAAAAGACTCATTTTTGGAGTTTCATCGGCCAGTGAGCAGTATCAGCACGAAATTGCAACAGCACTGGCTGGCATTGAGGGAGTGGAGAACATTTCGGATGATATCATTGTCCATGGCCCAGACAAGGAGAGCCATGACCGGCGGCTGAACAAGGTGCTGAACAGATTGGCAATTCTGGCCTGACGCTTAATCCAGACAAATGCCAGTTCAATATGGACAAACTGGTCTTCATGGGTATGTTACTCTCGCAAAAGGACATAGGCCCCACGACTGAAAGAGTAAGAGCAGTGGTCGAGGCCAGGGATCCTGAGACAGCGTCAGAGGTTCGCAGCTTCCTTGGATTAGTGGGATATAGTAGTAGGTTTATCCCTCAGTTCTCCACACTTACGGAGCCTCTGTGGAAGTTGACAAAGAAGGACACAATATTCAATTTTGGACCGGAGCAAAAGATGGCGTTCCAAGCACTGAAGAGCAAGTTAGCCGAAGCGGCAACGTTAGCTTACTTCAACAAGGATGCGCCCACTAAAGTGATAGCAGACGCAGGACCGGTAGGCATAGGAGCTGTACTGGTGCAGGAGCAACACGGAGAGATGGTTCCAGTCTGTTATGTGAGCAGGAGTCTATCGGAGTGCGAACGCAGGTACTCACAAATGGAGCGTGAGGCCCTTGCATTGGTTTGGGCCTGTGAGAAGCTTCACCCATATGTGTACGGCAAGAGATTTGATTTAATGACTGACCATAAGGTGCTAGAGGCTATCTACAGTCCATGCTCAAAACCGTGTGTGCTCGTATTGAGCGTTGGGTATTGAGACTACAACCATTTAACTTCCGAAGTTGTGCACATACTGGGGAGATATAACATAAGCAGACCTTGTCTCATCTATTGGGAGAGACGCAATGAAGGAATCACACACACATGGAGCAGAAGAGTACATACGGTTCATAGCCGTAATGCAACTCGGGTGCATTGACCACAAGAGAGTCGAGGAAGCATCGGTGATTGATGAGGAACTGAGAGAGGTGAGAAGTGCCATTGAGACGGGGTGCTATGAGAGGTGCAAGGCATATGCCCCCGTGGCAAGTGAGCTGAGCACAATTGGACAGTTAGTTCTCAGGGGGACACGCATTGTATTACCTCGTGGACTTCACCAGAGAGCTATAACTTTAGCCCATGAGGGACACTTGGGTATTGTGGGCACCAAACAGCACCTCAGGAGCAAAGTATGGTGGCCAGGAATGGACAAGGCTGCAGAGAAATATGTCAAATCATGCCATGGTTGCCAGATTGTAGCGCAACCAGACGTACCAGAACCGTTGAGACCAACGATGTTACCTGAAGGACCGAGGCAGGATCTTGCCACTGATTTACTAGGTCCACTACCCACAGGACAGTCAATATTGGTAGTTGTCGATTATTACAGCAGGTATTATGAATATGACGTGATGCAATCCATGACGGCTGAAAAGGTGATTGATAGTTTGGAGACCATCTTCAGTCGCCATGGCCTTCCCATAACAATCAGGTCGGACTGTGGTCCACAGTTTATGTCGATTCAATTCCAGAGATTCTGTCGGGAGAACGGAATACGGCACGTGAGGACAACACCAAAATGGGCACAGGCGAACGGTGAGGTAGAGAGACAGAATGCCTCCCTCATGAAGAGGATTCGGATTGCACAGGCTGAAGGGCTGGACTGGAAACGAGAGCTACGCAAATATGTGACTGTATACAGATCCATTGATCACTCTACTACGGGTCGGAGCCCGGATGAGCTTCTTTTCAAAAGAAAACTAAGGGGGAAACTTCCAGATATATCCACACTGGAGAGTGACCTAGAGGTATGAGACAGAGACGCTGAGAAAAAGGGGAAGTACAAAGCCTATGCTGACAACCAACGCAAGCCAAATATTCGGAGGTGGACGTTGGGGACCAAGTCCTTGAGAAACAAGACCAAGTAGATAAGTTCAGTAACACCTTTAATAAAATACCACACGGTGATCAGCAAGGAGGAAACCAAGTGGTTGTTCAGTCACCAACGGAGCAAGATATTGCAGGAACACAACGTCGTGAAAAGATACATGCCTGAGGAGACTACTCTACAGATGAATGAGAATAACCAACCGAGGAAACTGGAGGGCAGAGTCCTATGTTACAGAGATTGGGTGAATCCAACCAGGAATCGCCACAAAGGCCTATAACACCAAGAACAGACAGGCCTCATAGGCAAATTAAATTACCTCAGAGACGTAAGGACTTCATTATTAAGTAGTTATACCATAGAGTAACCACCTCTAGATATATATATAAAAAAAAAAAAATATATATATAGTAAACAAATATACGCAAGATTAAGGGAATAAAAGATGTATAACAAGTTTAAATCTAAGTAAAGGGGGGATGTCGTACATGCGTAATGACGTCACCACGCCTGAGGACGTGGGTGTAACAGTGCACGAGAAGCAATGGAGTAAAGCAGTTAGAAACTCCAACGTGGTGTCCTCGTTTTTATTCAATTGGTATACAGTGCATGGTAAAGTCGAGAATAGAACGCACACCCCCTTTGATTCATAGAGTCACTAGCTGCATATATTTGTCCAATCTGCTGGTGCCAGAAGAGAAACCTCTCCAATTCCAATAGATGAGTTTCTTGCAGGAAGGCAAGTTGGCATTGCATTATTTGTAAATGTTTTAGGATCTGGTACCTCTTCACTGTGGTGCGTGCCCCTTTGATATTCCAAGATACATATTTTGTCATTTTAAATTGTAAATAATACATGAACTAAAAGGTTAGTGCTGTTCATCAGATCTTGATAAAGGAACGCTGTTGGTGCTTTATCCTCCCAATCCCTTCCCTCTCCCTCCCTTATTATTACCCACTCTAAAAGCTACCCTCTTAACCTCCCCCTTTCCCTTTACAGTCAACATTATCTAAATACTACTACTAACAGTCCCCATGACTGTATTGCAAGTATTATCTAGGCCATAATATCCTACCAACCCCCAAACATTCGCCAAATCTCCCCCCCTTCCTGCTCTCTAGCCTATACTAAAGCTATCGTTAATCATATGAAACACACAGTGACTGTACTTTCCTACAACTAAACTACTATGAACATCCCAACATTTATACTGGTGGGATACAGTGGTAGCCCAGTAAAGCATGGTGGCATTATTGTGCAAATGGAACATTACAAAAAATATAATTCGTTAGTCACCTATATTGTTCTGTGTAGAAAGTAAAGGGTCTATTGTGATGCTGTTTTATGAACCCTGCTTCATATCAGATAAACAAAATGCATAACATCAGTCCCACAGTAATGTACACTAGCAGCATATACTATTAAACTGGCAAGTCTTTATACAAATGTGCAACCAAAAGAAAGGAATATCAACTGTCCAAAAAATAGATGAGGTCCTTTCTATGAAGGAGACAGTCTTAACCTTGATCCAAGAACAAACAAAAAAAAAAGGTAAAAAAACATGCATCCGAAGCAAGTATAGGCCCTTCCCAGGCCTTCGAATCATGCTGTGGGAACTCCCCAAAAAGGGGAAAGGCGAGACAGTACCTGGAGAAACAGATTGAAAGGCCAAAATTAACAGTGATATGTTCCAAAATTCAGATTGATAACCCAGTAGTTACATACTAACATACTAAAATGGTAGCAGAATAGGCTTAATGGTCTCTCGAGTCTGCTTGATTTTCAGCACCCGCACTGAGGGCTGATTTTGGTGTCCCCCCTCCCCGTTGGGTTATACTGTTCCCAGTCCCAGATGTTCCACCTGTATTGTGCCTGGTCAGATTTACCCTTCTCCTGTACCTGTCCCATCCCCTCTTGAACCCTTCCACAGTCTCCATCTCTACCAGCTCCCTGAGCAGTGCATTCCATAGCTCCACCACCCTTTCAGTGAAATAACATCTCCTCCTCTCCCCTCTGAGCCTGCCCCCATTTAGCTTACACCCGTGACCTCTTGTTGCCCCACCCTACTTCCTTTGTAGCACCCTGACTGGGCCTCCTTTATTGATCCCTTTCATGTACTTAAAGACCTCTATCATGTCCTCCCTGCCTCTCCTCCAGGGTGTACATGTCGAGCTTCTTGAGCATCTCCTCATAGGTCCTCTCCCCCAGGCCCCAGATCATTTTGGTTCACTCCTTTGGACCCTCTCCAGGAGTGTAATGTCCCTCTTTAAATGTGGTCTCCAAAATTGTACACAATACTCAAGGTGTGGCCTAACCAAGCAGTTGTACAGTGGAAGGATCACTTCTTCCTTTCTGGAGGTAATCCCCCTGGTGATACATCTCAACATCCTATTTGCCCTTGCTGCTGCCCTCCTACAGTTCTCCGAGTTGTTCATTTTGACACCTACCACTACCCCCAGGTCCTTCTCACCCTCCGTGACTTGAATCCTGTCTCCTCCCAGGGTATACCTCCGGCCTAGATTTCTGACACCCAGGTGCACAACCTTACACTTCCCCACATTGAATTTTAATTTCCATTTTCCCAACCACCTTTCCAGAACCTCCAGGTCCTCCTGCAAGGCCACCCTCCCCTCCTCCCCATCCACCACCGCACTTAGCTTTGAGTCATCTTCAAAAAGACTCATCTCACTCCTGATCCCCCCTCCTGATGTCTGAGATACAGGCGTTGAACAGGAGTGGCCCCAGCACTGACCCCTGGGGAACCCCACTAGTAACCCACCAAGGAGATGAGGCGAACCCTCCAACCTCCACCTTCTGAGTACGCTCAGAGAGACAATTTCCTATCCATCTTAGCAACTGTCTCCCTACCCCCATTTCCTTCAGCTTAGCCAGCAGGCCACTGTGGGGTACCGAATCAAACGCCTTGCTAAAATCCAGAAAGAGGACGTCCACTGGCCTACCCTGGTCCAGAGTCCTATTCACCCAGTCACAGAATTCAACAAGATTTGTCTAGCATGATCTTCCCATGACAAAGCCATGCTGCCTATCGTCCAAGTACCCAGTTTGCTCCAGTAACCCCCCTCGCCTTTCCTTGACAATATCCTCCATCACCTTGCCGACCACTGATGTCAGGCTAAGGGGGCCTGTAATTTCCTGCCTCCTCTCGTGATCCCCCCTTGTGGATCAGCATGGCATGGGCCACCCTCCAGTCTTGGATCACCCACCCAGTCCTAAGAGAGATGTTGAAAAGCTCCGCTAGATGGACTGCTAGGACATCAGCCAGTTCCCTCAGCACCCTGGGATGTATCTCATCTAGCCCAGGTGCTTTCTCCATCCGAAGGGACCTGAGGGCTTCCCTTACTCTCTCAACTGGGATTTCAGCCTCGTCCTCCCCCTTTTCACCATACAGTGCTGGGCCCCCACCTGTCTGTGGTGGCCACTCCCTTTCCCCAGACGCATCAGAGCCCTTGGTCTCTACCGGTCTCACCCCTTGCTCCGGTTTGCCCATGCTCCCCTCGCAAGCCATAGCCCCTCCATCCCCCCGGTTTAAACTGAGGCAAAGTACTCATTTAGGACTTCTGCCTGTTCCCCCGCCTCCTGTGCCCAACCATCCCCTACCCTTATTTTGCTGATCTGCCCCCTTACTTTCCTTTTTTTCCTCATGTATCTAAAGAACCCCTTGTCCCCCCCTCTGGATCCCACTGGCCAAGGACTGCTCCTTTTTTGCCTTAGCTGCTGTCACCACCCTGGTAACTCTCTTGGCTGTCAGCTAATATTCCTCCTGATCCCTTTCACTCCTTGACCACTTGAAGTGCCTATAGGATGCCTTCTTTTCCCTCACCACTTCCTGTACCTCCTGGGTCCACCAGCAGGGTTTTCTGGCCTTACCGAACATACGCCTTTCCCTTGCACGGAATCTGATAACCTCCGGTATTCCCCTCCTCATGAACCCCCACCTGCTTTCAGCATCCATATCCAGCCTTATCCTGTCTAGATGATCTTTAAGGATCCTTCACATCTCCCTGAAGTCTGCACCCTTAAAGTCGGTTACTACAGTCCTTGTTCGGCTTTCCTCCCCCTCTAGGTCCAGGAAGAACCAGACTGTGGCGTGATCACTCCCAGCCAATGGGTCCCTCACCTCTAGGCCCCTAATCTGATCACTGTCTGCCAGGACCACGTCCGGTGTCTGGACCTCCCTAGTTGGCTCACCCACCGGTTGTGTCAGCAACGCATCCTGGAAGACATCCAGCAGCCTCTGCTCTCTGGCCACTGGTGATGTCATAGTCCCCCAGTCTGTTCCTGGCATGTTGAGGTCCCCCATTACTATTACCCTTCCCTTCCCTTTTCTAATCTACAGTGTCCCTCGAGATTTGCCACCAAACTTTCTTCTAGCACCTCTGCCAGTGCTGGTGGTCTGTATACCACTCCGAGCTTTACTTTCTTACCCCTCCAATACCCATGCCATTTCTGACTAACAGTGCTACACCACCACCCCTTCCCTCCTCCCCATCTTTTCTGAACATAGTGTAGCCCTCCAGATTTAGGTCTCACTCATGCCCTTGAGTGGCCCAGGTCTCAGTGACTGCTGCCACCTCTACCTTCCCCTCAACTAGCATTGCCTGGAGCTCAGGCATTTTATTTCCTAAGCTCCTGGCATTTATCAGGACCACTCTCCACCCCTTTTCCCTCCTCTCCTTTCTCCCCTTTGAGCTCCCATTTCTCAGCTCCTGCACCCTACCTGGTGACCCAGTTCCATATCTCCCTAGTCCCCTAGAGGAGTGAAGACCATGTCCCTCATTTATCATATCTGCTGGCACTGCCCCAATTTTGATCCCCCCCCTTCCCAAGTTTAAACCCCACCTTTTGCTGATGAACCCAGCTAGTTTGAGCTTTAGGATTTCCTTCCCCTCCAAATTAAGGTGGAGTGTGTCCTTAGCATACAGCCCCTTATCCTCCCAGGTCTCCCCCAGTCCCCCACCAGGCCATACCCCAATTCCCCACACCACTTCCTAAGCCACTGATTTATTTTCCTAATCTTCATCTTGTTTTCCCTACTAGCCCTTTGCACTGGCAGGATTTCTGAAAAGGAGATCTTATAGCCTATGGAAAGGCATACCCTGGCCAACTCCCGGAACCTTGCCTGAATATCTAGTTCACTATTACCATTTATGTTGTTTGTCCCCCAGTGCACTAGAATGTCCGGGGTCCCCCCACCGCATTCCCTTGCCAATGTTTAAAACTCATGCTTGGCCTGGTGCACTGTCAGGCCTGGGTGGCATTTGGTTCTGATCAGACAGCTTTTGCCCTCCTCCTGCCCCTCCCACTGTATGCCTCTGATCATGGAGTCCCCCAATAGCAGTACTCTAACTTCCCCCTTGCCTTCCTGTTCACCCCTCGGGTTCCCCCTCCTTCCATGCCCTTATTCATCCCTTCATCCGGATTCTCCCTTCAACTGGCTCCTTGCACCTCCCACAATCTGGGTGTTGAAGGTAGCCCCTTCACTATTGTCCCTAGTCACCTCCTCTACCCGTGTCCTGGCCTTCTTTATCCCCCCACCTGAGTATCTTTCTCTGTATCTCTTTCCCCACTCCTTACTAATCCATCTGTCCTATCCATTTGCCTATTTGGCTTACTGCTCGCTATCATCCCATTTTTGTCCTTCGCCTTCCTGCCTGTTGTGCTCCCCTGTTCCATACCATCAGTCTCCTCCTTGTTCTCCTTATCCTACTTTTTCTTCTCCCCTCCTACCACTTTCCCACATCCCATCTGGGACCCCCTCTATTATGCCCTTGACACTTACCTTCTACAACCATTCTATCCGTCCCTGCCCCAGCTACACCAGCAGCAGCATCCTCCTCCTCTTCCTCCCTCACACACCCCTCTTCTACCAATGGGCGTAGAGGGTTAAAATGATTTGTGAGCCTTAGCCCATCCCCCAGTCCCCCTCCCCCAGTCACTACTGCCTCTCTCGGTTTCCTTTGGACACCCCCAGACTCTTGCCTACTGTTGTGGAAATTTCCACCTTTTGGGCCCCATCTGCCAGGGTCCCTGATAGCCCTCTGTGTACCCCCCCTTCCCTCCTCTGCTAGTGTGGGCACAACAGTTCACTCTTCCCCCAGCTTGGGAGACCCCAGCACCTAGTGCTTCCATGTAGGTGACTGCTTGCCTCCTACCTCTCTACTCCTCCCCTAGCCCACCCCTCAGCTGCCTT
Organism: Neoceratodus forsteri; assembly: GCA_016271365.2. Classification (NCBI taxonomy): domain Eukaryota; kingdom Metazoa; phylum Chordata; order Ceratodontiformes; family Ceratodontidae; genus Neoceratodus; species Neoceratodus forsteri. The sequence goes on from CM057452.1 coordinate 1,411,927,645, forward strand.
TGGATCCCCTATACCTCCTCCTTAAGCTGTGCCAGCTGGCAGCACACTGGGCATCCCACAAACTTTCAAGCCCAGTCCAGAATCATGGCGGCACCACACCCCATACACCCAACCACCCGCCCAAAGATACCTGCTCTAATGATATGCGGTCCCTTCCCCATCATCACAGCAGTCTTTTCTAGGCCAAATTGCCAACTCAGTGGCTCTACACTTTCTCAAGATACCCCCCATGTAACATGCAGACCTTTAAACTTGCAACGCTTGGGTGGCTGAACTTTTCCCCACCTGACTATTTACTTTAAAAGTTAGTTATCAGGGGAAGATTACAACTCCCTAAGCTCCTCTCTCCCAGCCTTAAAACCCATCCCCCATGGCTAGAACTACATGAGCTGCACCTGAAGTCTTTTCCCTCCAATTGCAGGGCAGGTGTTCCCCTATAAATGAGATGTGCTCTGGGGAGGGAGAGGTGGAGGAGGGTGGGATTTGGGCCCACACCCGACTCTCATGAGAGTGTATCAGCCCTGTGTCTACCCCTCACTGCACCTCCAAGCACTGCAACCTCCTGCGGAGGAAGGTCCCACACAAATCAACACTTATTAAACAAGTCAGCAGTCCTGCTTAAAAGTACACAGACTGATAAGAATATAAAGCTTATCCAGCTACTAAAATCTCCACCTGCTCAGCAAAAGCAGGTTCCCACAACCTCTACCAGTCCCAACTGTTTCTGTAGAACTGCTATGTGAGAAGCCCTGGTATGTAAGCCTCTATGAGCTGTAAATTGATCCTGGCTGAGAAAGACAAAACCTTCCAGAAGCTGCTCACAATACCTGTAGAAAAGATAAATGAATATCCAGCTTTCTCTATGTATCCCCCACACAAAACAACACTTATTAAGCAAGTCAGCAGTCCTGCTTAAAAGTCCACAGACCGATAAGAATTTAAAGCTTATCCAGCTATTAAAATTCCCAGCTGCTCAGCAAAAGCAGGTTCCCACAACCTCTACCAGCTCCAACTGTTTCTGCAACTCAAGTGATGTTTTAGAACTGCGTTATTAAACATATTAAATTGACAGTGTAGAAATACTCTGAGGGAAAGTAGGCCCAGGTCTTCAGTCCTCACTTAAAAAGGTCAGGGTAGAAATTTTTCAGGCATGTCGTTGCTTGATCTGGAGGCTTGAAGTTATGCCAAACTTCCTGATGTTGTACGTGGAGGGCAGCGGGGTACTTCATATGGAATCGGAATTCAGCTGTGATGAGTATGGTAATGATGGGATGACATTATGTTCTTTTCTTTCATGCTCACTTGGGGAGCACTAAGCTGTGCATATTTTCTGCCCCTCCCATTGCACATCACTTATTTCTCTAACTTTGTTAAGAATGTGTTGTTTGTCTAAGAAATTTAACACTCAGAACAGCAAAGGCCATGGAGGAGCCTCACTAGGAGGTGTGGGGCATAAAGAATCGTGGGCCTGCTCGATGATATATTCTGGACCACTGGGAGAGGGCCCTGCTATTTTATTAAATAGCTTTTGCACAAAAAGGATGGGTGAGGACCCCCTTTTCACCTTCTGGGAGACCCAGAATCACAGTGTAGTTGCGGCGAGATCTCCCTCTGAGATCTTCCATTTTACTCTCCATTGCCTTGAGTCGCTGGTGCAGATGGGTTACTTCGGGGTCTACCCTCATGCTCCAGTCATCCAGTGAAGAAATGAGAGCTTCATTATCCCCGGTGCATTGTGAAAGAGCAGCCAGAGAAGAGGTAAGGGTTTGTACTGATAAGGCTAGTGTTTCCAGCGTAGATGTGATAGGTGAAATCCCTTCCAAAAACTTTTCTTCTATAAGTGTGGACTGGGAACTTGCATCCATCACTGTTCCACCAGAAGAAGCTTTGGATGTCACAGGGAAGCAGCCAAAAACCCCTCCGGCCATGTTAATGGTTGATGGATCCTCAACCCTCGGCCCCAAGGCAATCGCAAACTTCTTTAACACGGCTTTTTCAGACTTTAGTGCTGTCCTGCCCCATGACATTTTCGAAAACAGGGCCTACTCCCCAAATACCTCAGCCCTCAGTCTAACCATCCCCTCTTCTACTTCAGGGAGGTAAGGCTGAATGAAGCTCGCCACTATATTACTGCAGCTATCTCTAAATTTAGATCTAGTAGCGACACCCTGGACCTTAAGCTTCTGTTGCTCACCCTCGATGAGGTAATTCATACATTAACAAAAATCCTAAACCTCTCTATCAGCTGTGGAAAATTCCCAGATTTATGGAAAACAGCCATCGTGACAACTGTCCGTAAAAGTGTAAATAAGACGAATCACTCAAATTATCGCCTTATCTCCATACTGCCCCCACTCTCTAAGGCATTCGAGCGCATCGTGGCTGATCAACTTACCGACCACTTGGATAAATACAATATACCTTGTCCACAGCAACACTGTTTCCAGAAAGGTCACAGCACCACCACAGCCCTTCTTGAGTTCACTGGAGCTTTGCACAAATCCCTTGACAACAGCCTCTCACAGGGGCCGTTTTATTCGACCTCTCCAAGGACTTTGATACAGTACACCATGAACTACTAATTGACCAACTACTGAATGCCGGGCTATCGCCTGACTCTTCTCTCTGGTTTAAAAGCTACTTAGAAAACCGGTCTCATAGAGCAAAAATTGCTGACACTCTTTCTGACACCTTGCCTGTTTGCTCGGGTGTCCCACAGGGATCCATACTGGGCCCCCTCCTTTTTAGCCTTTTCTTAAACTCCCTCCCTTACCACTGCTCTGAGCAGATCATACTACATGCCGATGATGCTGTTGTATACTCCACTCACAAAGATTCTGCAAATCTTCAACACAACCTTCAGCTTGGTTTCAGTTCTGTAGAGACATGGCTTCTTAATAATAAACTGGTCCTCAATGACAAGGAAACCAAATCTATGTTCTTCTGCAGCTGTCATAACCCACACAAGCTACACCACTTGGCTATCTCCACCTCCCAGGGGAACACTCTAGATCAGGTGGGGTCCTTCAAATCTTAGGGATACAGCTTGACCCTAATCTCTCCTATGGACCTCACGTAGATAATGTAACTAGAACTGCTAATACATGGCATGGTCTCCTCTACAAACACAGACAACACCTCACGCCAGAAGTTTTGAAGGTTGTAGTCCTGAGCTCTGTGATCTCTGTAATAGACTATGGTCTCATCATTTATGGCTCGGCCACAACCACAACCCTTAGACACCTCTCAACTGCCTTAAATAAGGCATGTTGGCTCATCACAGGTGCTCACCATCTCACCCACTCATGTGACTTGTACACCCAGACCGGCTGGCTCCAACTATCAAACTGCATAAAGTTTCTCACCTGCTCCATGGCAAAAAATATCTACCTTGGCCTTGCACCTTTTGGGGTCTCAACTCTGTTACAATACCGAACCAACAAAAGGGGCCTTCAGAGATCCATGCTACAGCTACTGAAAGTCCCCCACTGTCACACTTCACAGGGACAATGCTGTTTTGCTTATCAAATGCCACTCTGGTTCAATGGCCTCAGCCCGACCATCTCCTCTGCCCCAACAATTGATATGTGTAAAACTAAGCTCCAGGACTGTCTCACCACCAACAGCTCCTGTGACTGCCCAATTTAACCTTGTTTCTCCACTTCCCTGCCTGCTCGAGTGGTCCCCCCTTCCCTCCTCACTGGATTCTACCCTCACATCTTGGTACCCCAATGCTGCACTTTTCACCCTCTCCCCACCCTACCTACATTCCTCCCCCTTCCCTCTCCCTATGACTCTGGCACTTCTTATCTCTTGCCTGTTTTCTCTGACAAATGCCACTGGCTGCCTTGCTTACAATGCTACCCTTGAATTGTATTAATCTACAATCTGTTTGCAATGTCCACATTGCTGTAATATTTGTCTTGATGTTCCCCATAATTTGTATTTCTCTGATGTGGAACCTTTGTAAAAGAGCCTTGGATCAAAGGTATTTGTAATCCTAGACTTACAGTAATAAAATAAATAAAAAAAAATATAAAGCTTTGGACTGCTTTACATTTTTGTCATGGGTCAGTGTAGGCAGCGGAGTGTGGTGGGGCAGACTGTGGCAAATCTCTGCATCTATATTAATATATTTTTTGTCCAGGGAGGTTCTAGCCTCACTGACCAATGTGCCCATAGCCAGAGTGAACAAAGAAGTGCAGTAAAGATGCAAAAATAGGTGTTTTCTCGAGAGTGGGTAGGGAGTTGAGGGAAAAGCATCCTGCTCAGGTAGCCATTATGTCCCCAACCCCCATCCCAATCTTTCTGGTCCTGTCCCTTTTCATTCCTCCTTACTCATTCCCTCTTACTAATTCTTATATCCTCAATTAGCTCAGCAGTTTCTTTCAACTCTTTTTTTCCTGCTTCTTCTGTAATACTCATAATTATTTTTTGTTGTTTCTTAGTACACTCTGTCCATCATTTGTTTGTAGGATCTACAACCGGTTGTTGACAAAAATTTTGTCAAACAACTGGACAGTGAAACCATTATGTCAACCACTTTTTGCAGTCAGCATACAGTTTCCAACTCACTCACATATTTTCTTCAGGGGGCTTTGTCCCCGAACCCCCCACATGGGGGGCTGTGCCCCTGCACCTCCCCACTAAAGATAATAAACTCTGAGTTGGAGCTGTTTAGAGGAGGGGGAACAAGACCCCCCCAAATACAGTGCCAGGGTCCAGCACTGACACTACAGCAACCTGGCAATGTAGTCGCTGTAGTGTCGGTCGAAGTCGAAGTTTTGACTTCAGAGGTGTATACCTTTTTGTCCAGCCTCTCAGCTGAAGTATGCTCCTTCTGTACTGAATTCCCATCTAATAAATCTCTTCTAAGTAACATTATGATTTTCATTAGTAAGTGATTACTATAGCTATCTCTTTTTTAATGTTGTGAAGACTGACACTTTAATATTCTGTGTCCCATCATTTTCCTTTACTGTCTCTTTTGTGTAAATGTTTTTTTTTTTTGACTATTACCCTCAACTTGTGTTTCCTTTCTGATACTATGAAAAGTATTATCATTCCAGAGATGTGGAATGTCAGGTGGATATTGAGATGGGAGAGGTCTAATATTAACCTGTTAGTATATGGGGTCAAAAAGGCCTCAAAATCTTCCAGAAAAGTCCTTTTTGTTTCACTTGAGGAGTATTATGTGTCTCTGTTTTACTATCTCAATTCTTTTGCATATTATCCTGATTGATTTGTAGTTTGGCCTCAATTGTATATCGCTTATAATTACCTTCCACTAGTTTCTCTGCCCCCCTCCCCCCCCCGCCAGAAGGTGCTTTTTGGGTTTCAGTTTCCCTACAGTAGTTATATATTTTTCTATCCCCATGTCAGGATTAAAGCTTCCCTCTCTTTCCATCATCTTTATTTCTATTAATAATGAATGGTCCTGTTGGGGGATCCTCACTTTATAACTTTATAGGACATGAAGCTAGGGAAGCAACCTAGAGCTTTGTACAGTAGTCATAAAATGTATTTTCTTCCCACCAAGTCTATATGATTTCCAGGGCCCAGCATACAGCTAGTAATTTTCTTTCCTTCTGTAATCCTCTTCTCTTTTTTTATGTCAGTTCACTTTTTATTCTTGTATGAGTTTTTTTTTTAATTTTTAGCTACTGACATTCTCTTCATTTGTCTGGTTTCTACATACACATAATTCTAAAACGAATTAGAAAAAACACTTAGGAAGTGGAATTAAATGATACATCTATATCTAAAACAATGAGCACATAAAACAAATTACTGTACATCCAAAATAACCATTAATCTTGTTCAGTCCGATGCTGCACTAGTTCTGGTGTGGAATATTCAATCAATAGTTCTTATTAAAATCTTCTTTCACTTCTGTTGTATGAGTAGGTTTGTCTGATATCAGTCAAATTTCTACTTTCTACTACCCAACAGTCTTTTCAGCCACTGTAGACTTGAAACGCTAAATACTGAAAAAGTCATATGTTGCTTTGGTTTCTTTGTAGATTTTGATGCTCTCTTTCTTGAAAAAAATCCTGGACTAGGACACTCTCCCCAGGTCTTCTGTTTCCAATAATTAACATGACTCTGTACACTGCAGCTGGTTCCCTAATAAGGTATTTAACATAAAAGTGGGGTTTAAGCTTACAGTCAAAAGGTCATGCATGAGAGAAAATTCGCAAGCAGCCTATCTGATATTCAAAAAATAGATAACCTCTGTATTAAATACGCAGTGTCTATTACAAAATTAATTAAATATCTTTTGTGTTTTAAAAGTTTACTCAAACAGTTCTACATTACTATTTATAAACTCAAAAAATAGATTGTCACTTACACATATTGATTTGTCTTCTTCACTTAAGTCCTGGGATTCCTTCCCCACTTTAGTATTAAAATAGCTTTGATTTTCATATGCTTATATCAGTGTCAAAATCACTTGTATTTTAAAATTAAATAACTGCTTCAGGCTGTGTTCATCAAAATAATCAGCTAACCACAGAACTGCAGCTGTAGCTGTTGTTAAATTCTGCTCCATAGTAAGTACGCCGACGTCTGTGAATACCAGACACCTGCACCTTTTAACTTAATACATCAAGGAGTCTGTCACCTGATCCCTTGGTGTGAAAATCAAAAAAACAGGAACAAGGTTGGGGGATCCTTAACTGTATTTACCTTGTATTCTCCTTCTACTTTTAACTGTAATTATAAAAAGCTTAATCTAGAAAAAATTGATATAATATCAACTATTAAGACATGCTGGCTAGAAAAGGAGTGTAATATCTATCCAAGTGATATCTATACCAATAATATTAAGAAGAATTAAAAATTTTGAGGTAGAAATATTTTATTTTTTCAAAACTAAAATTTCCGCTAGCTATGTTATACTATGTGTAGGGCACACTAGTTTAATCAAAGGGTGATAAATGTCTGGAATGATCTTCCACTGGCGGTGGTAGGTAGCAAGCATATGCTTGAATTAAAAAAAAAACTTGACAATTTTCCCTCTGATAACAGGAGAAAGCACCATATAGGTCATTGGCTTCTTTTCGCTCGTAACAGTCTATGAGATCTATGAAAGGTATACAAGGTTGTTGGACTACACTTAGTATTTAGTGTGAACCAGGGCACCAGATGATACCTGTGGAAAAGAACTACCTTATAATACTGACAAGTTAAAACTCACGTAATATTAAGTGTTCCCTCATGGGAGCATAAGGACGATGGAGAGGGAGGACAGTGTCCAAAGGGGCATCCTCAGGTAGTCTACAGATCCACAGTAAACTCTGCCCATTTGCCTCCAGGAATAGGGTGACATCCATCCTGTTCTCTCCCATGAATGGAGATCTTTGTTTGCTGTCACTAATGCAACTGCAATGTAGCAGTGTTTCTCTCTGCTAGGAGCAGTAAACTTGCTTAAGGATGGGACTTTGGGTGACATCAACCCGGAAATGTCTGCCTGAACGCAGAGCACTTTCCTCCCCAAAAATTAATTAATAATCATCCTGATGATTAAAAATAGATTCATCAGCAAAAAGCACATGCCAGACTCGGGAAAGAGCCAAGGCAACCCCAATACTGGCACAAAAATTGAAAGAGTTACTAACTTCTGAAAAATAACAAGGATCACCCCATCATGCAGCAGACTCTGGAATGGTGGCATACTATGACTATGAGCCCATGAGTGCAGAGGAGATGGAGGACACAATGGACTTGTTAGCAGCTATAAAGCAACCAGCTGCTGCAGTTACATGGAGTGACAAAACTGTAAGTACTATTAAGAAAGACAAACTGAAATATGAACAGAGGTGATTGAGGATAGCGTAACAGAGCTCACCACTGTAACAGTCAGGCATGGCTGACTAATGTCCTACCTCATGGCGAGGGAGAGAGAACTAACAGTTAAACTGGATTAGCTGGAGGGATGGAGGTGGAGACAAAATTTGCATATGTATGGAGTTGCAGAAGGAGTTGAAAAAGCCTGGGTTCCATAATGGGTTTTTTTGCAAACACTGCTAAAAGATTTACTCAAATTACTGGAGGGCTATGATCCTCAGATGTAAAGAACCCACAAAGCACTGAGACCACAGCCTACCATCATTGGAACTCACCCATGGTCCATCCTCTCAAAAATTACTTGCTACTTGAGCAAAGAGGACATCCTGAAATGTGCCTGACAACTTAAAGTTCTTCATTACAGACGAACCTGCAGAGCCCTGGACAATGACTACATCAAGATGATAAAGGAAAAATGGTGCACCATGTGAGGGGTTGTTAAACAGCTATGGTATAAGGCCATAAAAGTGCAATTACTTTATCTGGCCAGACTCTGGGTCGACACAACCAATGACCCTAAAGTGCCATTGACTTATTGGAAGTAACCCTTTTCCTGGTTGGCCAGAGAGTTCAAGTCCTGTCTGCAGATAAAGACATATTAGAAAGGGATCTTATACAGATCACCTGGGAGGTGGCATGGGGTGGATCAGACACATCACAAAATATGGCACAAGTCAGGGCTTCTCCGCTGAGAGCAGACATACACAATGTTCTAGTCCCCTATGCTGGAGAAGAGAGACTGAGGGACATTGCCTATACACAAACTGTAGAGCTGGAGACTGCTTGGGAAAAAGAAGAATTGGGAGAGGACCAGGCTGAAAACAGTAAAAACCTAGCCATCATGACAGTAATGTCAGAACTGAATGCTAAGCCTCACTCTTTGAACAATGTTAGACAGGAACATTTCTGCTACAAAACACAATATCCTTTTCACTGCACATGTCTGGGGATGTTAATGACTATTTTTGTTTACTACAGTTTAATGTGAATCTTGTCACTTTAAATCAGGTGGTGTCAGAAGACACTTGTTGTTGCTGTGTGGCGAAAGCAATGGAGGGCAGCTGATCAGATAACCTCTCCCAGCACAGATATGTAAGACTATGTTTTGGACATAGCTATAGCCAGAATGGGTCTGCTTTGCTTGGGGGGGAGCAGGTTACACAGAGAGCATTACCCTGGACTGCCATTTAACCCAATTATGGAGGGGACTGCAGGAGTACCACACAGAAGGAGTGGGGGAGTGAGTATGGTAACTGGAACTGGGCCACATGCATAGTTGAATCGGTCACTTTATGCAGAGTACTGCTCACAATGTCAGAGATCCAGGTTCTGAAGCAAGCCCAAGTCATCAGAGGCAAGCCAGGGTGGGGGGGAAAGTGAGGATAGAGTGCCCCATAAGATGCTGTCCCCTTCTCCATGGAAGGGGGGAAGCCTGCTCTGGTGAATGACTGCCACCTGGTCCCCACAGGTGAAGTACACTCTGGAGTACCTCAAGTGAGTACAGAGATGCTGGCAGATGATGTGCTCACACTTGCATGCTTGCATCACATCCCAGGCTCGCATCTTAGATGGATAGGAGAAAGGAGGAAAAGTGCAGGTCAGAGGCAGCACAAAGGACCAACCCTCTGCATGTTCTGCACAGGTGACAGGCTGCCTTCCCCAGCACCAGTTCTTTTGTATGGCAGTTGGGGTCCAGCCAACCCCCACTGCAGAGGGGAAAAAGCCACAGGGGCAGATAGGGGTGATGCCAGTAAGTCCACAAGATGTTGGATGATATGGTGGGGAAGGTCATTCCAGATGGGGAGGGTAGAAACAGAAAGGCATAGTGGTTAACAGCCACTATGTTAGAGAAATTGAAAGACCTTGGAACTGGCTGCCCCCCACCTAAGGGCTTTTTCAAATGCAGGTGACGTTACATGTGTAAGTACATGAAACAAGGTGACTAGTTCATGTGCCCCCTAACAGGTCACAAGGTGCAGATGAAGGAATTAATTCATTGTACCATGAATTTGTAGTGAAATTTATCCTGTACCCATGCAACAACATTTATGTGGGTAGATTCATCCACCAACTAAACAAAAGACTTCACGAGCACAGGACAGAGATCTTTAGAAAAAAGAAGGACTTACCCCTAGGTGCCCATTATAAAATGGCAAATAGTCTGAACCCACTGGGTACTGTTTAGTTATTTATTTGGTTTTTGTTTACCGGTTAGGTACACTAGACAAAAGTATTGCCTATATTCAGGCATGAACTGGGAGAGTACAATTAGGAGAGAGCAAGGTACAAAGAAGGTACAAACATTAGTGACAATTGTTCACGGCACAGCATGAAGTGGGAATAAAACAAATTTGCAGATTGCTGATAAAAGCAAGACATATTTCTGTGGAAACTGAGAGTAAACAAATACCCTTATATTAGCTACTTGCACTGGATGAAACAACAATAATAATTAAGGACATACAACAACCGCTAAAGAATAAATAACAGTTTTAACTAACGATTTTGTGGAGGGAGTGGGAACATGCAGATTTTAGACAGTGGAGGGAAACAGTAAGTGCCATGTAGGTAAGGAATGCTACTGGGAGTCAGTCTCAAGTTACAGCACAGGAGCAGCTATCAGAGTCAGTCAGGTGGGCACAGAGACCCATTTCAAAGGTTAGGTGGGATTTAGAGAGTTTAATGTGAGGGGGCAGGGAGTTCCAGATACTGGAAGCCAATATAGCGAAGGATAGTTCCCCCTTTTTTGTGAGGTATCTGGGAATTTCAAGTTGGGTTTGTATGGATGACCTAAAGAGATATGCTTGGGAGGGATGAGCTAGCAGTCTTGAGAGATACTCAGGTGTCCTCATTCTGATGATGTTGTCAATCAAGCATCCAGTAGAGTAGAGTCTGTGCAAAGTTGGGGAGAGCCAATTTAGTTTGGTGTAGAGTTCACAGCAATGAGTCAGTCTGTGTGCAGAGAGGGCAAATCGGCATATGCTGTTATAACAAGTGCTCCATTTATAGAAGGATCCTTTGTTAGCATTAAGGTATACCTGTGAGCAGTATGTAAGGGAGGGAAGGAGAAAACCTTGTGCAGTAGCAAACTGAGCAGCATCATTAAGGAAGGACCTAATTCTATAGGAAATACCCAGTTTGGAGTTAACCACCTTGCAAGTAGTCATGAGACGGAGGTTAAAATCCAGAGATAGGTCAAGTGTGACTCCTAGGTACCTAAAGGAGTTAACAGATACCAACGGGGAGCCATCAAAACATAGTACTGAAAGATCCGGAGAACAGGATTTGATTCTAGAGGGGGAGCCAAAAAGCATAGCCACAGTTTTCTTAGCATTAAGTATGAGTTTGTTTTGTAGAAGCCAGACTTGAAAGCAGTCAAAGACTGCTTGAAGATTCGCCTTTACTGATGTGGGGTCTTTACCACTAGCAAGAAGCACCATGTCATCGGCATAAAGGATCAGATAGGAGACACAGGGAAGTGAGGGCAGGTTGTTAATAAAGAGAGAGAAAAGAAGAGGGCCAAGAATAGATCCCTGGGGAACTCCAACAAAAAAACCCAGAACAGACAGCTTGGAGAGTAAAAGGGGATGATTCACAAGATCAAAAGCGTTAGTGAGGTCAATGAAAATGGCCCCCATGAGCAGGCCCTTATCCATTGCTGTGAGGACTTCATTTGATACCTGAAGTAGTGCAGTTGTGGTGCTGTGCCCCATTTGGAATCCATGTTGAGCAGGTGATAGAAGGTTGTGAAGGTGCAGATATTCTAAGACTGGGTGGCAACAGCCTTCTCAAGTAGTTTATTTAAGATAGAGATAATGGCGACTGGTCTGTAGTTAGCCATGTTTTTTGTGTCCCCTTTTTTGTGTACAGGGACAACTTGAGCCATTTCCCATAGTGTAGGCACTGTCTGAGTTAGTATAGATAGGTTGAAAATTCTTGCAATAGGGGCAGCAAGAACTAGAGCTGCCATTTTGATGAAATAGGGTAGTAATCCATCTGGACCGGCAGATCCATGAGGGGAGATAGATTTAAGAAGAAGCAGCACCTCGGTAGTGGATCTGAGCAGAAAAGAGGGTCCTGAAGGATGGTGGATATCAGGAGGGGGTGCAGGGGACTGGTTAAATTTTGCAAGGTATTCAGAGAGATCAGTGAATTGCACATTCAGGGCATTTGCAATCATAGGTAGATTGTTACAGTTGCCATCATTTAGCATCATTTCGGTTATGGCCGTCTTGGGCCCTTGGCCTATGAAATTTTTGATATGCATCCAAAAACTGTGGGAGTTACCCACTGAAGATTGTAGAAGCTTAAGGCAATAGTTCCTTTTTAACCTCTGAATATCTTTTTTGCAGGCATTCCTCATTTTTCAATAATTAGCCCAGTCATCTGTCTGTCGGGATTTCTTGGCCAGGGCCCAAGCCTTATCCCTTCTTCTCATAGTCTGAAGGAGATCTTTATGTTTCCATCTGTTTGCAGAGCTCCTAAGATGCCTTTTTTTCAATGGGACATGCAGATCCTGTAGGACTAGTAGCTGAGAGTTTAGGTAGTCAAGTGCTGTATCTACATCCTCAGTGATATAGATAGGCAACCAGTCAATGTTATTAATATCATCAAGAAGTGCGCTTGGATTCAGTTTGGTAAAATCCCAAAACTGAATAATTCTGGGTGGGGGATGGGGCAGGGACCATTCCAAATGCAGAAGGTAGGTAGGTGATCACTGATAGAATCAGAAAAGGTGCCTGCAGCAATAATTTTATTTGCTCTGTTTGTGGCTATCCAGTCCAGGAGAGACTGATGCTCGCAATTTGCAGAGAGTCGAGTGGGGCTAGTAATCAGTTGCAATAGGTGAAATCAGGCAAAAGTCTCCATGTACAAACCAGAGTGGGTACCTGATAGGTAAAGGTTGAAGTCACCCATTATTATTACTTCAGATTTACCCTTTAGAGTAGAGAGATAGTCCAAGCGCCCGTTTAGGCCAGGGAGTGCTCCCTTTGGGGGATTATAAGCACATATAAGGTTTAGCCTTTTTTTCTCCACCTAAGAGTAGAACAGTATGCAGAGTTTCACAGATACTTGATAACCCTGTGTGTTGGACAGAGATTTTGAGATGTTCCTTATAATAGAGAGCAACCCCTCCACCGCTCAGTTTAGAGGCCAATCAAATCTTATAAGGTAGTAGCCATTTATTTTGTATAATGTGTTAGGTATGTCTGACCTAAGACATGTTTCAGTCAATCCTAGAATATCCGGGTGATAGTGGACTACCCAGGCTTCCAGTTCAGGGAAATTAGCAGGTACACTTCTAATATTCATATAAGCAATTTTGATACCCTTTGCGGAGAACCAGGAGGAGTCATTTGTTGATCTAGCATTGTAGGGGAGGGGCCATGATTTGTTTCATTATCCCCAGATAGGGATAAATTCAGGAGAGTCACCCAAGTTTCTCTAGTGAGGCGATAGATGAGTTTGAGGCATTTGGGCATGACAGGGGAGTGACGGAGAAGAAAATGACCAAGTTTGGCGGGACGTGTTAGATATAGGGCCAAGTTAAGGAATGGATGTGATTTCCTATAGGGAAGCAGATTCGAATAGACAAAAAAGTTTTCTTCATGTGAGTGGAACCCAGAGTCACCAGCAGTTATATTAAGTGAGAGGTGGGAGAGGGAAATTAGGGAGAGTTCCAGTCCTGCAATAATCAAAAGTGCCCTAGGCCTCATAAGAGAAAACATCATGTAATATGAAAGAGAAAGAGAACTTCAAACAATTAACCCAGCAGGAGTGCGAAGTGGAAGCTAGTAAAAATATTAGGGGTCCCAAACTAGGAAGAGAAAGAGGTGGAGGGGGAAACCCCTAAATCGAAGAGCTAGAGTCCAAGGCAGAAATGGTGCCTTTTTGATAGTGCCTATCATTAAGGTCGGGGCAGTTGAAAGGTACCTAAAGTATCCAGTGACTAAAAGTAAAAAAAAATCAAAAAAAAAATTAAGGCACTGACTGGACAAGTAGGTAGGTAAAAGTTTATTGATAGGTCATTTACCTTGACAATTAAAATAGTCATACTTACATTTATATGAGAAAAAACATATATTTACAATACAATATCCCCAAGATTTTTACCACACTCTTTATGTATAATTTAAAATTACAGTTTGACAGATAAATATATTCATAAACTAACAATTGTGCAAAGTTTAATAACAACAGATGTTACATATTATTACTATGGTTATATTGCAACTGTCATTATTTCATATACCATTTTATAGAAATCATAAAAGGCATCAATTTAAACATTTTTTGCTGCTGCTTCTTTACTGTTAATCGTCCTTTGAATATTTACTGTATTTACCAAATACCTTGCAGTACATTTGATGATTATTTCATCATTTGTTGTAAACAATAATTTCATTAGAAGATCCTGATCATCAGATAGAATGGTTTTACAGACTGGTATAATCCATTTATCTCTAGGCTTTTTATACCATTGACAATGAAAAATAACAGGTTTAAGATTTTAAAAACAGGTTTTTGTACAGGAACACAGTTTGGCATCCCTCTGTTTCTCCCTCCATATCTTGCATCCATAACATTACTGGAAAACAATTCTAACTTGTATATTGTGTATAAGTTCCTTTGATTTTGATCAGTAAGAATCTCATAATGATATCTAAAAAAATGATTAACATCATTTGTTCTAAACAAGGGAGAGATTCTTAACTTAGGAATTTTTTCCAAGTCCCTAAGTTTGTAAAGTTCCGGTAATCTGGTAGCGATATAGGGTTGATAACTAAAACTTGTTATGATGCCTTTCTCCTCATTTTTCCTTAGAGACTCCAAACCAATATCCTGCAAAGTTTGATATACAGAGTTCAACCAACCTGATTTTAGATGGCCAAGGTTTAACCAGTTTTGTTTTTCCTTCAGACAGCAGTAAGTTAATCTATGAGTTTTATTATGTTGTATTTTTATCCAGTAGTTAACTTTCCTAGCTGCAAAGTATGCACCTAGAGATACTAATCCCAACTGTGCCCTTATAATACACATAGGAACAGACTTTCCTAACCCCAAACTTAAACGTAAAACTTTTATTGGAATTTCAATTTTATTTACATCTCTTGGTTGCCAAATTTCCCCATTGAATAATGCCTGTGCATTATACTTTGCCTCAATTGCTTTTATAAGGGGTTTGATTGAATTTCCTCCATATTTTTTATTAAATCTGTGTAATGAGTTTGCTGCTTTTTTAAGGTTGGAAATCAGTTTATCTGTATGTTTTACCCATTTCCCTTCATTAGAAAGCTGGAAGCCTAAATATGTGTATTCTTTGACTTTGTCTAATATTTTTTCCCCAATCTTCCAATTAAATGAACATTTTTTAGCTCCAAAGAATAAGACTTGACTTTTAAATTCATTAATTTTTAGGTCATATTCTTTCGAAAAATTATCCAAAATATTCAATTTGTCCTGTAAACCTGAGCAAGTGAGTGAAAATAGCACCAGGTCATCTGCTTAATCAAGAGATGCACAATCTTTCCCTAGAATTTTTGGATAGTCCATTTTAGAATTCTCCAATTTATTCAGCAATACATCGATATACAGTAGATACAAAACAAAGTTGGTGCCAAGACACAACCCTGTTTGACACCCCTGTTTGTTGGAAAAGGGGCAGATAGTTGTCCTGCTGAACCTATTTTTACTTGTGCCCAAGTATGGGAATAGAGTTCTCTGATAATGGCAATTAACCCTTGTGAGAGTCCTTTTTTTAACATTATTTCCCATAACTTATTACGGGATATAGTATCAAAACTGGGGAATATGGGTGTGGGCAGGACAGTAGTGTGGTGGGTAGGTAACTGGCTGGGTGGTAGGACACAGAGGGTGGTGGTAAATGGCTGTCACTCCACAGAGGGAAGAGTAACCAGTGGGGTACCACAGGGATCAGTGCTGGGACTGGTCCTATTCAACATCTTCATCAGTGACATTGCACAGGATCTAGAAGGCAGAATTTCACTGTTCGCTGATGACACAAAGCTCTGTAACAGAGTAGACACACCAAAGGGTGTAGACATAATGAGAAGGGACCTGCAGAAACTTGAAGAATGGTCAAGGGTTTGGCAGTTGAAATTCAATGCAAAGAAGTGCAAGATAATGCATATGGGGCACAAACCCTGGCACAATATATCAGTTGGGGGTGAGGATATGGCATGCACCAAGCAGGAAAGGGATCTTGGGGTTGTCATCTCTGATGATCTCAAGGTAGGAAACAGTGTGACAAGGCATCAGGTAAAGCAAATAGGATGCTGGGATGTATAGGCAGGGCATCACCAGCAGGAAAAGGAGGTCATAATTCCGCTATACAAGACACTAGTGAGGCCCACCTGGAGTACAGTGTACAGTTCTGGAGACCATACCTACGTAAGGACATAGACAGGGTAGAGAAGGTTCAGAGGAGGGCAACAAAGATGGTGCATGGGTTGCATCCAAGTCCTATGAAGACAGGTTGAAGGAACTGAACATGTACTCCCTGGAGGAGAGGAGGAGAGGGGATATGATAGAGGACGTACAAGTATCTTACAGGGAGGAACAGGGTGCAGGAAAACACTATTTTAAGCGAAAAGATGTTTCAGGACTAGAGGGCATGGGATGAAGTTGGAGGGAGGACGATTCAGAGGAAACATGAGAAAGAATTTCTTCACAGAACGGGTGGTGGACAAGTGGAACACCCTGCCAGAGGAAGTGGTGGGGGCTGAAACAATCACGGGATTTAAGAATGCATGGGATAGACATAAAGGAATTCTAGAGGGCAGGGGTAAGGGGAAACAGACTTCTAGGAAAACAAACTGAACTTACAAGCTCAAATGGGCAGACTAGGTGGGCCATAGGCCCTTATCTGCCGACACTGTCTATGTATCTATGTATCTAAAAGCGGTACTGAAATCTATAAAAGCCGCATAGAGTTTTTGTTTCCATAATATAATATATTTTTCGAATAGATGCCAGATCATGAAACAGTTATCAATAGTTGAATAACCTGGCCAAAATCCTGCTTGGGCATCTGATAAATCACCCATTTTAGACATCTGGGTCCAGATATTCAAAACTTTGTGCCGGGCAAAAATCGTTTGCACAGGTTTAGCACAGGATTAGCTCGGGTCTGCTATATTCAAAAGGCCAAATAGCGCGGGCAAACTGCATTAGCACCGGGCAAGATTATAATGTATGCAAGGGGCAAACTGACATGAATACAGGCGTAATGCTATATTCAGTGACTAGCGCTGCGCTAAGTGGTTTTGCGCGACTTAGCGCAGTGCAAATTACCGCCCAGGAAAAGCTTGTCTTAACCGTGGGCAATCAGCTTTGCTCGACACTTTGGCTTTGCGCGGTGTTTGCGCAGGTTTAGCGCGGGTTTTGCACGACCCTAACAAATAAATATGACACATAGATAAAGCCAAACTTAGAGGAAGCATGCTGCTAACCGATGGCATCAAAATGATGCCATCATCTGCCACCAGTCCCAACCATGCCAGGCAGTAAATGGTGACCCTGCCACCAGTGGACAACATGGCAGTGTGGCCATACAGCACATACCTGCGGACCACACATCTGTGGACACAAACAGATGCCAGCACACACATGCAGCACTGTGGGCATGGAGGATGTTGAGGGGAGCATGTATTGGTGGTGAGGTTGTGCCACAGACCAGGTGTGGCCACAAGGCTGGGACACATCATGCAGTGCTCATGGGCCAGTATTGGGAATACCCCCAACACTAGTGTGCCTTTCGGATAATATATGCCCCCCCCGGCCACATACTACACAGCTGTACAACTGCCACAGCATACAAAGCCAGAAATGTACATGTCACTGTGAGCATCCCATACCACAGGTACAGCATCTGTGGGTCACACAACAGTGTAACAGTAATGTCCACTGTCAGTAAATACCTGCAGGTTGGGCCTGTCACTGCATACAGTGCAGTCAGCATCACTGCCCTACACACCATAGGCAGTGCTGTGTCCCTCACACTACTGGCCCCCTTGCTACTGTAGTGTCTGCTGTGCACTGTAGCATGCCCTACAGTGTGACAGTTGCATGCAGCACCACCACCACCTGTGCCTATGCTGTCTTGTCCCCTGGGGTACAATATGCTATGCTATGCTGTACTGTTTACATGTAGCCTGCAGCTATCATCGTGCACTGCCAGACTGACCTACAGGTGGAGCTGCGGTTGGACCTGGTCAGCTCCTGTACTTCCAGACTGACCTACAGGTGGGTCTGTGGGACCCTGCAGTAGTGCGGGGCAAACTGCATGCAAATCAGGGTATTATGAGATGCTAATCTGGTTGTTTGCCCAGAGACTGCCTAAGTAGGCTCATTTGCATGGCACTTTTGAATATGGCACATTTTAGCTCCGGGCAAACGTGTTTGCCCTGGGCTAACTGCTTAGCTCTGCGCTAATGCTGCGCTAATGTGTTAGCGCGGCGCTAATGGTATGGGGTATAATATACTGTTTTGAACACTGTTCTTTCACATCTGCTGCTTCCTGCAGCTGTACTGAGTCCATGCATTTACTGGCACACACATTGGCCATTTATTTCTTCTGTACCTGCCCTCATATTGCTGTGCACTGTGTTGTTGTTGTGGGTTGCACTTCCTGGTTACTTTTTTCAGTGCTGTCTTATTCCCAGGCTATTTTTGCCCTGCACTCCCAGACCAGTTTGCCCAGCTTCCTTAGCCTGCAATATTCAGCAGGATTAGCACCGGGCTATTTCCATTATAATATAGCTTGCTCTGTGCTCCGGGCTAAGTTTGCCCGCTGAGCAGTGCTAATTTAGCCCCTGGGCAAAGTTTTGAATATCTGGCCCCTGGTCTCTAAACTGGCTTAAAATTTGTCTGACAAAGATTTTGCCCAAATGGTCTAAAAGAGAGATTGGTCTGTACATTACTGGGTCAGACCTGTTGCCTTCTTTATGTATTGAAATTATTATAGCTCCTTTCCAAGATACTGGTAGATGTAATTCTTTGCCGCATACATTAAATAATACTGTGAGAAGCTTAGCCCATGTTGCAGGGGACTTTAGATAGACCTCCGAGGGGATTTTATCTGGCCCTGGAGCTTTATGCAATTTTAACAATACAATTGCCTGGTAAACCTCCTCAAAATTGAAAGGCACAAATTGATTTGCATCATAATTTAAAGTTATCTGAAAATCGTCACACACTTTACTATTAATTTTTTTTTAAATAATATAGAGTCCAGGACTCCACTGTAATGTATGTATCAATTTCAAATTTAACTTTCTTTGAACTTTTCACTGCTAGGAGCCAGAATGAGTTATAATCTTTTTGATTTATGACCCTTAACATTTCTTGCCATTGCTTCTGTTGATATGCATTCTTTTTTTTGAGTAGAAAGGCCTTATACTTTTCTCTATGTTTATTTAAATCTTAGAAGGTGAAACCTTCTCTTTGTGCCTTAACACCTCTTAAGATGTTATTAAGTGTTTTTTTTTTCTTTACGACAATCTTTATCGAACCAAGTTTTTGCTTCTGTATCCAGTCTGGATTGTTTAATATGTGACTTGCTTAATAAGGACCTGATTTCTTCCAGACATTGAGTAACATGCTGAATAATAATTTCACTGTCATAAATGTGTTTTAATGCATTATCCAATCTATCTATTACTAAATTATGAATCTGATCAGCTACTGTATCATTCCATTTGATTTTATTATAACATATCTCTTGAATCAGTGGTTGAAAGTGATTGTCATTAGAATCACAATTTAACTGTTTAGAAGTTAACGATTGTAGAAAATGATCACTATCCACTTTATCTGTAATTATTAAAGTTTCCCTTAGTGAAACATCCCCATTCCAAAATAAATAATCAATTAGGGATAGTCCTCTCGATGAAAAATGGGAATAGTTACCAGTTTTGTCACCCAAAAGGCGACCATTTAATGGAACTAAATTGAATGGGCCAGATATTCAAAAGGGTTGCGCCATGCGCAATAGGGTTGCGCATGTGCAAATCTGAAATTGCACCATTCTGCAATATTCAGCAGGAGGCAGTTGCGCCACTGAAAACAGGCTGAGCAACAGTGCAATGCAAATGAATGCATGCTGAACTGGAAGGGGAGGAACCATGCATAAACTGCACAGCCCGATATTCAGCCGGGCTGTGCAGAGTTGTGCAGGCGCAACCCACAACCTGCACCTGCACAACTTTGAGCCCCAAAAAAGGCTTAAGTCAAGGGCCACCCACAGGTGAGCTGCTGCATTGCAGGGTGCAACACAGCAGCTGTCACCTGTGGCTGGCCCTCAACCCACACCCTGTGCCTCCTGCAGCCCGATCACGGGCAAAGAAGTAATATCCCACCACCACCCCACTGGCCGGTCCGGGCATAGCTTTAATTCCCCACCAGCCCGATTGCGGGCAGCAAAGTGTCTCCCCAACATATCCCTGGTGGTCAGTGGACCCATAAATCCCGATCGTGGGATTGTATTAACCCCACCTCCAATTATATCCCTGCTGGTCCAGTGGACCAAACATCCCGATCGCGGGATGGAGTGCTCCCCACCTCCCGATTATATCCTGGTGGTCCAGTGGACGAACATCGATCGTGGGATGGGTGTGCAAACAACCCCCAAAAACATCCTGGTGTCTGGGTGTCCCCGCCCCACCACCTGTGAAGCCTCCCCACCGCTCCCCACAGCGGTGGGCGGCAGCATTCACCCACCTGCCCGCCACCCCGACTGACTGCCCGGTGAGGCTGCATGCCCATTGGTGCAGAGCAAGAGGGGAATGAGTCCATTCACAAAACTGGACTGTCTTTATGGTATGGGCTGCACACCCATTGGCTCTTGCTCTGCACAATGGGCGTGCAGCCCTACTGGGCAGTCAGTCGGCGGGCGGGCGGTAGGTGGATGGGATGCTACCGCGCTGGCTGCCGGGGAGCGGTGGGGAGGCTTCACGGGTGGTGACAAAGGCACCAGGGATGTTTGGGGGTTGTTGACACTCCATCCCGCGATCGATGTTCGGTCCACTGGACCACCAGGATATAATCGAGCTGGGGGTTATTACTCAATCCTCAATCAGCATTTATGGTCCACTGGACCACCAGGGATGTGTTGGGGACACATTGCTGCCCACGATCGGGCTGGTGGGGGTTCAACTGTGCCCACAATCGGGCCAGTGGGGGGTGGTGGTGGGGATCCTACACTGTTTTGCCCATGATCGGGCTGCAGGGGGCGTCGGTCCCCGACAGCTGCTGCCTGGCAGGGTGCCAGGTGCAAGTCCTCGGGGATCGGTGCATCTGCATGCTAATGGCATGCAAATGGGGCCATAATCAGATGCAAATGGACCCCCCTGCACCTTGCATGAATTATAGCCCCATTTGCATGTTACCTTTTGAATATTGGGATTTTGCGAGGCGCATGGATAGCATACCGCCAAGTTGAATGTTCCACTCTGTCAACTTATGGTGGCACAAGTTCCACTGGCGCCATGCACGTGGTTGTGGTTGGGGGTATTCAAAGGAGTTGCTCAATACTGCAACTCCTTTGAATATCGCCCCGGACACACCCCTGCACAACTATATTGCACAGCGCAAGGGCTTGCGCCTAAGAATAGCGCAGTTTGAATATCCAGCCCAATGTGTCTAGAATCTTAGTTAGATTCCTTCCCATCCTGTTAATTCTTGTATCCTTAGAACTTCTCACATGATTAGTAGACTCTTTATAGACCCAGTTATGGTACTCATGTCAGCGTAACCATCATAGCTGCCTATTCTGGCATTGAAATCACCGCAAAGTAGGAGTTCCTCAAAGTCAGAGAGTACCCAGCTTTTATGAAGCATGACTTCTAATTGATCCCAATTGAGTGATTATAATATTTTGAATTTGAGGGAGGAATATAAATGTTTGCTAAGCAGAATGAATAGCCTTTCTGCTTAACTTGTATAATCAAGATATTATTAGAACATAAACATCTGTGTTTTCCTCTATTTTAATCCAAGTGATTAACCCACCTGCTAATCTTCCTTTACTAGTTTTTTTTTTTGTCCCCACTAGAGTGGAACATACTGTAACCATTAAGGAAGATATCTAAATCTTTACAGTGCCACGTTTCCTGAAGACAGATTATATCAAAACTAGAAATAAAATCCATCCACTCGCTATCTGCTAATTTGTTTTAGCCCGGAAATATTCCATGAAACCAACCCTAACTTTTTGTTAGAATTCCATCCAGAAGATTGATCTGGTTTATGCAGTCAATATTCACAAGATGCTAATTCTTGAAATTTGTTGGATGTTACTATGTTGTATGTTATTGTTGAAATTTGTGTTTCTCTAGATGACCAATTTTCTAAACTTTTATTATTTCCCTGAGAAACTTTTCTTACAGAATTTGTTGAATTTTCATCATCAACCATCACTAAATGTAACCCTAATGAGTCCAACAAAGCCAGGTTATTAACTAATTTGTTGTATAAATGCATTTGTTCGACTATTAAGAAAACTGTATCACAATCTGAGTCTCCTCTCTTTCTTACTACCTGCAGTGTTTTGAAATCCTCCATTGGAACTTGTAGTATTCGCTCCAATAAGTCTTTCACTAACCTTTCCAGCTTTGCATCATTCTCATTCTTAATCCTTCCTACACCGTAAAGTTGCAACGGCTTTGGATATTTTTCTTTCTGATGTTCTGATGCCTTTTGAGATATGTTAGTATTAGGAACATTTTTTGCTTCCTCTAGTATTCTATGTACACCTGCCTTATCCAGTAATAAGGCCTTTTCCATAATCATGTCTACTAACTCTTTTGTTTCTAATAAAGCCTGTACATGGCCTAGTCTAGACTCAGATTGCCCTTTCCTCACTTCCAGTATTGTTATGACATTCTCTGGTATCTTTAATATATGAGAAAAAAGATGAATCAAAATATTTTTTAACTTGAAATCTTTAACTTTTGGAGAGACATTTAGTCCAAAAATGGAAATTTGAGCTGGGTGTAATCTATTTTTTTGTTTTGTTGTACTCATCATAGCTCTGTTTATATACGTCATGTATATCCCATCTTTTTCAAGGATTCCCTGTTAATCCAGATTTGATTCACTATTCTTGGATCCTTGCAGAAAATGAATAAACAAGCCACTCCCTCACAATCTTTGTCCTCCCATAACTGAATTATATCTAAATACACAATATCAGCACCAGTGGCTGCCCTGAATAGGTTCACAATCTTTTCCCTTAGTGTCACATTTGACCGGTTTGCATCAATTTGGAAACTGTACAAGTTCAATATGGCACAATCAGCAATATTTGTGGCTGAATCACTTACTGAATTGTTTACTAAGGAAGTGGTTGAAAATTGAGTTGTGGTGCCTCTGTCTATGATGTCCCCTACAGTGACTGCTTCAATTAACTTGTAAGAATTTTTCCATTCCTCCCTTTCACCCCCAAACTGATTTTTGTTTGGTTCAGGTTCCTTCAATTGGGGTTTGATACTCCCTGGGATAATACATTCATTATGTGTATTAGGGCACAAATGAATCTGATTAGAGTTTGATAATGCATGTTCTGTTTGTGCTTTGTTTTCCTTAGTTACAGAACAGTGTTGCAAATCCACTTGTAGTATAGCATTGTCAGAAATGCTATCCATTATTGATAAAACTCCCTCTTTTCTTTCTGATTCTGTTTTCTTAACTGTCTTTTTCCTTGATCTTCTTTCGTTTCTTCCTTTCTTTATTAATTCATTTGGGTACTGGAGTTTCAGGGAAATAATGGAAGGGAAATCTGGCCTTATTTTTTCATTAACTGCCTCCTGATTATCTAAATTATCTGTAACTATGGAAGGAGAATCCTCCCAAAGGATGATTTTATTCAGTTTCTGCAACACCTCATCCAGTCTACCTCCATTGATTGCTATGTTTTCTTTTATTGTATCAAGTTCAAATTTAAGATTGATTAGATGGTCTATAATCAGCATGTGCGCAATGTGTGGATTTTGGACATATATCTTTAACTCTTCACTAAGGGCAAATGGGTAGGTGGCATTACAGTTATTCATATAATCTTTTTGTGTCTGAAAAGGTTGATTTAATTGTTTAGGGGTCGTGAATTGTTTGAGGCCATGTGTAGTGTCCTCTAATTCACTGGCAATATTTCTCAAGTCTTTTTGCCATAAGGGTTTAGGATTTGAATCAAAAAAATAATCAGGAGAAAATTCCAGTGAATTGATCATATTCCTAGAAGCCTCCAATGTTAGTTGCAGATCTCTCCCTGTTGTTTCTTTTAAAACATCAGAGCCTAAGGTGGTGTCAACTTTTTCTAACCATTCTATCTCCTCAAAGTCCACTGCTATTGCTTGTAAACATTTATCCCCCAGTTCCTTGTGTTCTGTGGATTTAATATCTTTACTAGAGCTTGCAGAATTATTGGCCTGATTAATGCTTACCTTATTGGCAAATAACGCAAGGTCTGCCATGTCATTAGGTGTTGAATGAGCTGAATGAATTTGCTCTCTTCTAACAAAATGATCTTTGATTTTCATCTGTTTGGTCTTATTTGCTGTAATACTTTCCCCTGATATTTTCTCCTCAATACCTATCTTTGAATTAAGAGTCCTAGTTCTGTAATTCAGAAATTCCTGAGACTGTTTTCCTTCCTGTTTAACTGTAGGTATAGTTTTACTCTTTAGATTCATTGATTTCTTTAGTTTTGTACGATTTTGTTTCATTACTTTTTGCTGTACTAGGGTAGGAGTGCTACTTCTGATAAGACTATTAGGGATGACGATACTTTCTCTATAGTCAGTACCGGCATCAAACCTGATTTCATCTACATCAAAATGCAGGGGTGAATCTAGATCTATAGGAAAGTTTAGGAGAGTGACCAGGTCTATGATCAGAATCAGAAAGGATATTTAGATCAATACCCTTGAATCGTCCATTTTCCCTCCTTTGTCGTCTAATTTGGACCATGATCTTTATGTATATTTGGGTTGAGTCTGCCCCCTGGTATCCACTTATAACAAATGTTAATAAACTGACAAAACAGTGGTAAAGTTAAAACAATGATTCCCCCTCTAAATATACAACGTTTCACAATAATATTCACATTGAGGACAATAACCACCTATAAGATCATTACAATGGGGATAGTACTAATAGTAATAAAAATAATATTTAAAACAGCATAAAACTAAGGTAGTGTACTCAAGGCTTCAGACCTTAGAACCAAACTTGGGACAAGGGGCTTTACTTTTCCAGCTTGGTAAATAAGTTCAAGGCTTTTGGTGGATTGGCACGTAGCATGTTGTGAACATTAGCAAATGCACCCCTTCTAAAATATACAAAAAACTCAAAGAAGGTGCTCACGGTTCTTGACTATTTTGAGTAT
Source organism: Neoceratodus forsteri (assembly GCA_016271365.2). Taxonomy (NCBI): domain Eukaryota; kingdom Metazoa; phylum Chordata; order Ceratodontiformes; family Ceratodontidae; genus Neoceratodus; species Neoceratodus forsteri. Next base: position 1,411,952,900 of record CM057452.1, read on the forward strand.
TCTGAATTCACCTATCCTCGTAAATGCCTAGTCAGTAAATGTTCATGGTTCTGTGGGTGACTGCATCCAGATAAGTCCTAATCTTTATCTTTAAATAACAGAGTAGTCTTTTCAACAAGGCAATTTGTAGAGGTGCTCTTGCAGACCACTTCTTCTTCCCCCACGCCAGGATTATCTTCCCCCAAACAGCAGTTTGCTAACTTCATGGACTTTCTCCTTCTGTCCACTTTTCCACCAGATAACTCCACGAATTGTCACTGTTGATACAAATTCGGACTCTCAACTCAGCTCGGCTTGACTCTACTTGTCATAAAAAATTTTTAGAAAAATAGATAAAAGTGATGATCAAGCAGCAGTAAAATGAATTCAGGCTTGCAGGCTTCCAAACATCCTCAAGCGTGTACAAGAGACTGTAACAAAAACTGCTTCTGACGTAGGGTCTGATGCGGTAAGTTTTAAGAAAGTGGTCACGTGAACAAAGCCTGCGAAAAAGAAGCCCTTTTAAAAACATAAAACCCACCCTCCCCTTTATATTTGGTTAAGTAAAATAATAAAATAGTAAAAATGGTAATGTAATACACAATTTACATTTCGTAATTCCAAAATTACTGCGCTGTTCGAAATTCATAAAAAAAACAACTACAAGTTATTATCTACTGTCTACCTGTTTGCCGATCTACCACTTTTTTTTTTCGGCTTGCAAAAACTGTTTAAATAAAAGATTGGATTATGCTTCTTTTTACTTGGGTGGTCCTGGTTTACTCTCAGCCGAAGCGTCCTTTACAACTGTCCGACCGGCGGTTCTCCTTGTTTTCTCTCTCCAAAATCCAAGCACTCCAGTGTTGTTTTTTTTAGCACCGACTCTAGCTGTTTCTTCACTGGCTGGCGCTTAATCTGAAAACAAAGAGAACGGGACAAACCAGCACACCCAGTACTCGAGTGCAATAAGTTTTACTGGAAAGGTTACACGCAGGATGTAAAGGCAACAATATCATACCTTTTATAAAATAAAACAAGTGGTGTAACCCTGCTTCTTGGGTCTCCTCCACAGACACAAGAGCACATAGCCACAGGAGTACTTCCTTTCCAATCCCTTTAAAAATAATTATGGAAGGGAGTAGAAGAAACGCAGAGTCCTGTTCAAGTTGAGCCGAGGAATATGAAGGGAAGCAGGAAACACCCTTTTGAATTAGGTTATGGCATGAATTTTGTGCAGTTCTGAATTCAGAGGCCTATAGGTTAGAGTGGTGAGAGGAGTGGAGGGTTTGCCTAGCCCAATGACTATCAGGCAGAGAGCAGCAAAAGGCAGAGACAGATGGTGCACTGGCAGAGAGACACAATGGGCAGAGTCAGATGGTGCATTTAATACTGTGAGGGGGTTGGGGTGAAAAAATCAAGCAAGCAGCAGGTCTGAGTGAGCTGCAGCATCTGCTTCAATAAATTACACTTACCAAACAGGATTTTCTTTAAAAACTAACAGGCTGCAACGAGAGTTGTCTTTAATGAAATTAACCAACCAGGATTTAATTACAAATTCGCAGGCTGCAGTGACTGTAATATTATCTACAAAAAACACACAGTCTCTCAGTACAGCACCCAGGATGAGCAGGAAAAAGGCACCAAGATTTAAACTGATGCAGTTCTCTCTCTCTCTCTCTCTCTCTCTCTCTCTCTCTCTATCTCTCGTACCTTCCAATGGCCAGCTGGGGAGCTTCGGACTGGGTGTGCAGTGAGGGAAACCTGAGGAGGGCTGCTTTCCAGCTTAGCCCTCATGCCCCTGGGGAAAGAGGGAGAAAACAAGACTTAAGTAGGTTTAGAGAAAAGGGATGGGCCAGTAAAAGATTAGGAAAACTACGTAATTCACAAGAGGGGCAGTGGAAGAGGGAGTTACAGGGAGGGGAAGGAGACAGAAAATGTACAAAGATCAGTTGAAAGCACAAAGGAATCAGGCTAGGAAAGGTGCAGAATATAATTTACATTTTAACAGTAGTACTGCACTAAGAAGTAAATCCTCACCAATGGAAAAATCAAAAAATAAAATCAAGCAAGCAGCAGGTCTGAGTGAGCTGCAGCATCTGCTTCAATAAATTACACTTAGCAGACAGGATTTTCTTTAAAAACTGACAGGCTGCAATGAGAGTTGTGTTTAGAGAAATTAACCAGCCAGGATTTAGTTACAAATTGGTAGGCTGCAGTGACTGTAATATTGGCTACAAAAACCACACAGTCTCTCAATAGAGCGCCCGGGATGAGCAGGAAAAAGGTGCCAAGATTTAAACTGACGCAGTTCTCTCTCTCTCTCTCATACCTTTCTGATGGCCAGCCAGGGAGCTTTGTACCGGGTGTGCAGTGAGGGAAACCTGGGGAGGGCTTCTTTCGGCTTTGCCCTCATGACCCTTCCAATGGTCAGCTGGGGAACTTTGGACCAGGTGTGCAGTGAGGGAAACCTGGGGAGGGCTTCTTTCAACTTAGCCCGCACGACCCTTCTGATGGCTAGCTGGGGAGCTTCGGACCGGGTGTGCAGCGAGGAAAACCTGGGGAAGGCTTCTTTCAGCTTAGCCCTCCTGACACATGTATGCGTAGAACATGCTAGACAACATCAGAGGGGAGAAGAGGGTGCAAAACTGTTGCAGTATGAAACATGTTGAATTTATAAGCTAGGAGCACTGAAGCCCCAAGGGTTAAATGATGAGGTAGACTACAAAACTTTTCTGTAGGGGGGCACTGCATGACTGGGTTGGCAGTGCCATAAAAATTGATACCATTGACAGGGTATCCATTTAGCATACTTAAACTTTTGTATAAAAATGAAAAATAATGTGACAAAAATGCTTTAATATATGTGTATTATGCATTAATTCTGGTTTCCTTCTATTTCTCTTCTAGATATTTCTTTACATATACACATCCATTCTTGTCATTACGCAAGTCCCTCTGGGAGTGAAGTGCCTTTATGCTGCTCCTCAAAGAATTAAGATAGTGCGGGTGATTGTAGAGGATACAAACCCCCATGCACAACGTCTCCCTTCTGTCTATTCCTCAAAGCTGACAATATTAAAAGGAAAAATATAGTGATTTGGTATTAACTGTTCTAAGGTCATGTTTGTGATAGAATGATGTCTGATGATATTTTGTATTCTATTTTTTTTTTATTGTCTCACACTTGCCTCATTCCCCTTTTACCTTTTCCTCCTCTTATTGGATTTCTATATTTATGGAGCAAATTCTTTGTATGTATCATAGAAAATATAAGCAATTGTGACTCCAGTTCATACTGAGATTTGTGCATTTTAATAGTGAATTGGGCTCCTGGGTGGTTGGCAGTTGTGATGCCAGGGTTCTTTTGAATGTTTCTTGCTGGCAGTAAGAAAAGCATAGATGAAAACACACTCAGAGTTGTAATTAAAAACTGACAGTTTGATCATTCTATTATAGACAATACTTTTTTTATATGCTAATATGTCCCCCAGAGCCACTCGTTTGCTGTATAAGATTGGTTTCATGGACCTTTGACTGGAGCAAGAACAGTGGAGCAAAGCTGAACTGTTCTGGCTCAAGCTGAAGGCAAGTGAAATCACTCTAATACAGGAATGAGTGGCAATGGGGGACGTATTAATATAATATTGATCGAGAGCGATCAATAATATATTTAAAAAAAAACCTGTTCCTGGAATGTACCTGTTTCCAGGGCATCTGCGCATGAGATGCTCTTCACAGAACAACAGAACAACAATGTGCAGGGATAAGGAGCAGTCTGATTGGTCGGGAGCACTCCCTCGATCTATAATTAATTGTATTGTGGTGGTTTCTTTTTGCACATTGTTTGATACAAGAAATATCTGCACAGCAGTTAAAAACATGTTTGAAGTAAAGTACACCAATGAAATGTCACAATGCTCAGAAGGAGTACTCATGTTTTTTAGCCCCACTTCCTGATGAACTGCTAGCCCAATGTCCAATCAGACTGGACTTTGAATGTGCAAGAAATTTATAGCACTTAAAAAAATGAGTTGCATTTATAACAAATTAGAAAATCTGTCAGGCAAATCATGCTTAGAATGTCACTACTGGCCTATTGAGCTTTCAAAAACTGATCCCATTTAACTTCATGCAGACAGAAATATCGGATTCACAAGGTACAATGTTTTATTCATGATGTCAAGTTATAAATGGAATAACAGTACTGTAAACTTGACTTGAACTACAACAATACCTCAGTGTTCATCTTAAATCAATAGGACTAAATGTATGGTAAAATCAATAGAGTGAGACGAATTTCTAAAGCAGGCTGATCATAACACTGGTCACTTCAGGTTCATGAAACCCAGGAGCACTGAAACATGCCATAGGACATATAAGCAGGAAAATTGTGTTTTTCTTCCTCATGTACACCTGTTTTTCATTATAGTAACTACCCTGCTGTAATCCATATAAGACTGCAAAGTTTTGTATTCATATACTCAGATTATGCAGATTAATATATTGTATTAATGTAATACTAAAACTGTGGAAAAAAATCTGCAGAACTGACCACTGACAGTGATCAGTTCTGCAGAACTTGTTTTCTGCAGTTTAGCACAATAATCCACAATTCATACATTTTTTTCGCCATTCTAAGATGGGATTTCTATGAAAGTTGCCAATGTGCATTCTGAAATTTCACAAATGCAAAATTCTGAGTTTCGCCAAAATTCCACCAGTGCAAATTTAATTTCACACAGTTCTGCCCACAATGTGAGTGAGGGTAGGGCTCCAGACATTCTTGGGCCCATATTTCCTTTGTTGCACATGGTCATCATGTGAGATCTTGGCTTGGCAGAACAGAGATTGTAAGGACGAGAAGAAGCTAGAGGAAGGGACATCATGGATTAGACTGAGCACTGTTGAAAAAATGTTGTTGTAGGGAGATCACATGATGCAGAGTGCTGAGTAGCAGCTCCCTCAAGCATCTCCCATTTCCCATCTCTTATCTAGCTCGTTTTGGTGTTTTAATTTACAATTTTCTCTTGTTTCTAAGATTTTACGCTGTACAATAGCTGTTGCAATCTGGTCTGGTTATCTCTCGAGCTGATGGAGGCTTATATGAAGAAAGCCCCACAGCAGCATACCCCTCCAGCAACTCCCAAGAACGCCACTAAGAAATCCCGGGCCTCGGGTGGTTCTAGCTCTGATCTCCCGAGCCAAAGTGGTGATCAGGAACCCTTAACGCTGGTCAGATTTCTCGGGGAATTCAAACCCTTTCGAGAGGAAATGAAGGATATGGCAATGGACTTGAAGTCATTATCCAGAAAGTTAGATGAGCTCTCATTGCCTGTTTCCAACAACGCAGCCCGAATTGCTTCTATTGAGAAAAGAATTGGTAGTCTTGACCTGAACTGGTTTCAATGCACCAGAAACTGTCTCGTTTAGAAGCCAAGCTCGAGGACCTAGAGGGTCGGAGCCGAAGAAATAATGTAGTGGTTCTCGGTTTACCGGAGGGAGAGAAAGGCCAAAATGTTGAGGCATTTATTCGGAAATTGATTGAGCGGGTGGCAGGCCCGTCCCCATTTGGCTCTGGTTACATTATTGAGCGTGCCCACAGGGCTTTACAGCCTAAGCCACCCCCAAGGAACCCCCCCGCCCTATCGTGTGCCGGTTCCTGAATTATCTGGAGAAACAACATTTTCTACAAAAAATGCGTGCTCTGCAAGAGGTTCGCTGGAAACATATAAAGCTGAGAATCTCCTAAGATCTACCCATCTCAGTCCACGTGAAATGCAAGGCGTTTCACCCTATTGTATCCAAGCTAATTGCTGCAGGCCTGAAGTTCGTAGATACATAGATACATAGACAGTGTCGGCAGATAAGGGCCTATGGCCCACCCAGTCTGCCCATTTGAGCTTGTTCAGAATGAGTTATCTGGCTAGACTACAGATTTCAACTAACGGATCCTGGAAAAGCTATGAAGACCCTGAAGAAACCCTGAGGAGCCTTAAGTCCATGCTGCCTGATCTCTTCAAGGACCCTTGAATGGTGGTGGCATAGTATCGAGTATCGCACGGAGCCAAGAATTAAAACTTTTGTTTTTTTTTCTTCGGAGAAATCTTAAGAATGTGAAGATCTGGGCCACTGCATAGTTTGCAGTGGACTTGGGGGGTCACCGCAGACCGCCCCGTCCCTTCTTTTCTTTCCGTTTCATAATGGACCTATAGTGGTCCGATGCAAAGGACATTGGGGTTTCGGACCTTCTTGGGGGGGGGTTGCGAGCCAGGTTTTTTGGCGACTATTTTTGTTGGGGGTTGAAAGGGCCCAGTTTGGTTATGGGATAATTTCTCATTTTTTCCCTTAGGGCTGTTGCTGGGATGGTCCTGGGCTTTCTCTATCTCGCCCTCCACTTGGGCTGGACCAGGGAATCGACCGCTAGAGGCCGTTCCTACCTCTGGGGACTTGTGGGGAAACTCTACTCATGAGGGATTTAGCAGGGGCACTGCTTAGCTGGGAGGCAGCACTTTCTATTTCTCAGGGAGGACCTGTTTACCGGATCGGATGCTGACTGGCAGTGGGGAAAGGTAACTTTTATACCTTCTCCTCCAGTCGAACATTTTCAGCTTTCCTATTTTAATTCTCACTCTCAATGCGAGCTGGGGCATTGCTCCCTCCAGGTGTTGCTGAACCCGGCACCTCCGATTTTATTTTGGGATACCACGAAAGAGTGGGCGATGAGATGGCCTTATCATAGCCCCCCATGTTATTTTCTCTTATACCCATGCCTCGGTCGGACTGAGGCGAAGGCCCAGGACTATTCGTTCTTGTTGGGGGTACAACTGACAGGGCTTGATCTCTGAAGGCTGTGATTTGTGTGCAACAGTGCTAAATAGTAAGGTTCAGTATGCGGGGGGCAGAAGTAGAGGGATTAGAACCAGTACTGTGCTGAACGTTGCTTGTGACAGATTGGGGGGTGAGTGGGGAGGGGCACGGTTGGGGGTGAGGGGGTTAGAGGGAATGGGCGGTATCTACTTCTGGGTAGGCTAGAGAAGAGGGTGGGCTTTACTGCAGTAACCCTGGGGATATATGTAAAGGAGATTTGCATCTCGTGTGCTGACTATAATTATTTCAGTTTGATACCTCTTCTGGGTGGTAAATGAGTTAACATTTGTGCCTTGGAATGTTAAGGGGATCAGAAAGCAACATAAGCAATTTCAGGTTCTTAAACACTTAGGACTGTTCAATTCACAGATAACTTTTTTGCAAGAAACCCATTTATTAGAAGGGGAAGCTTTGCAATTAAGGAAGCAACAAGTGGGATCGATTTACAGTGCCCAGGGCACAACAAATAGTTGTGGGGTCATGCTCATGATTAACAGGAGTATCCCTTTTTCTCCTACACAGGTGATCAAAGATACCCAGGGTAGGTTTATTTTGGTCAGAGGTACCCTCTGGTCTGTCCCAATTCTATTGGGCTGTGTCTATGGCCCTAATCTGGATGACCCTGGATTTTTTGTGAGACTTATATCTATCATTCTCCCAATGATTCCCATTAAAATTATTTTAGGAGGAGATTTCAATTAAGTACTTGATTCTCATTTAGATAGACTGGGTAGTGGCCTAGGTGGAGTTATCCCTGGGCAGAAGGCATTCAGGGAGTTATTAGATCAATGTGGGCTCTGCGATGTCTGGCGTGTTTTACACCCTGATTCTAGGGAGTTTACTTTTAGGTCCATGGTGCATGGCTCGCAGTCCCGCATCGACTATTTACTTATTTCTCAGTGCCTCCTGCCCGGGGTGAAGACCTCCTCAATTCAACCTTGCCCAATCTCCGACCTCTCACTAGTAGTATGCAATTTGGTACTGCTCAATTCATTTAACAGGGAAACTAGATGGAAGCTCAATGATCAACTTCTTAAAGACATTAAATATTGCAAACTTATTAGGGAAAAAATAGAGTATTTTTATTCTTTCACTAAACCCTTTAGATGGTGTAAAACCTGATATCTGGTGGGGGGCCTTGAAAGCCTTCATGAGAGGGATACTGTTTAGCATGGCGGTTGGTAGGAAAAGAGAGCAAGAGGAAGACCTTAAATCCCTATTATCCCAAATCAGATTTCTGGAAACAAACCTTCTGATTAATCCCCTAGATGAGGATATTCAGAAACTCCTGAAATTAAAGGATAAATATCTGGGGTTACTTCAAGAGAGAGCAGAACTAGCTATTATTCGTACCAGAGCTAAATACACCGATCAGGGCGAAAAAGCGGGACGTTTACTGGCATTGAATATTAAACAGCAGGAGTCAATGAGATTTATCCCGCCTATCAGGTCATCAGCAGACGGAACTCTCAAAGTGTCTCCTAACGAAATAGCTCAAGAATTTGCTGCTTATTATTCTAAACTGTATAGCAACATGGAGCACCCTCCCTGCCCAGAAGATATACATGGTTATCTAAGAGGTTCCCACTTCCCCTTCTTCCTGATAGGTGCGGTGAATCTCTGGTTGTCCCTATTTCTCAGGAGGAGATTGCTAAGGTTATTAGCGAATTGCCTGCTGATAAGGTCCCTGGTCCAGATGGATTTTCTGCTTTATTTTACAAGGTCTTTTGAGACCTTCTTGTACCAATTCTTGGTCGTTTATTTCAACAAATCCTATCTGGGGAGGAGACAGATCCATATCTCCACGAGGCCCTGATTGTTCTGCTTCCCAAACCTGATAAAGACCTCAATAAGGTTCAAAGTTATAGACCCATCTCTCTTTTAAACCAGGATGTTAAGATTCTCTCTAAAATACTGGCCAACAGGTTAGCATTAGTTCTTCTGGGTTAATAGATACAAATCAGGTTGGATTCATGAAAGGACGATTATCTTCTGATCATTTACGCACTTTGTCGCATGTCTTCTCGGCTACCAGGGATGCGGAGTTCCCAGCGGGCTTGGTCTCCTTGGATGCCGAGAAGGCATTTGACTGTGTGAACTGGAATTTCTTGTTTCACACTTCGGAGGCTTTCCATATCCCTTCTCTGTTTATCTCCTGGATTGCCACCCTTTACAAAAAACCCTCGGCAAGAATTTCTGTGAATGGGGCCATTTCCCTCTCTTTTCTGCTTCATTCAGGAACTAGACAGGGGTGCCCCCTCTCTCCTTTATTATTTAACTTATATCTGGAACCTCTTATCCAAAACATTCTCAATAATGACTCCATACAAGGAGTGAGAATTGGGCGGCATGAAGTGAAAGTCACCGCATATGCTGATGATCTGTTAATACATTTGTCCCATCCGGTATCCTCTGTTCCGGCCTTACTAAGTGAAGTGGCAAGGTTCAGTGCTTTGTCTAACTACAAATTGAATGCCAGTAAGTCCCTGTTTTTTCCATTAAATCACAAAGTTTTTAAGACTGACATTAGTCCCTTGGGGCTATGCTGGACTCCCAGGTCTTTTAAGTATCTGGGTATTAAACTTTCACGTAACCCCTTAGTATGGTTCAAGGAAAACCTAGATTCTTTACTGCAGGGAATTACACACGACCAAGAGAGGTGGTCCAAACTCCCTATCTCTCTGTGGGGCCAAATTAATATAATTAAAATGAATGTACTTCCTAGGATTTTTTTATCCGTTGTCCCTTCTTAATGCTTTTGTTCCTTTACTCTAGTTCAAAAAGGTTCATGGTATTTTTACTAAATTCATGTGGGCCGATAGGTATCCCTGCCTGGCTTACCACAAGCTGGCAGCTCTTAAACTGGAAGGAGGGTTGCAAATCCCCCATCTGGTTATATATCATTGGGCTAGTCACCTCGCGAAATGTTCGTGGTGGGTGTCTCCCGGCCCAGAGGAAGTGCAACCCATTTGGCTCAAAATAGAATTGGATGCAATTAAGGCCAATAGTCTGGACCGTCTTGCGTTATTTTTCCTTAAGTTATCTCAAGTAAGTATGGCTGTAGATTGTCCCATAATAAGGACCTCTTTAAAGGTCTACTTATAGATGTGTTCCTTTTTGCACTAGTGTCTCCACCTGGACCTGGCCCAGTCTATATGGAACTCTGCATCATTTACTATTAACAAGAATCAAATCTCCCATCTTTGGTTGCCTCAACTTGAAGAGGGGAAGCTCTCGACCTTTACTGATGGTAAGGGGCATTGTTTATCAGTGGAGGAGATGGTTAGGAAATTTTGCAACCCGACTTCTTCTTTCTTCAAAGTCTTGCAGTTGAGACATTTACTGGTAATCTCCCTGGAGAGTACTCCTCCCTCTCAGAGCATCTCCTCTCTGATACCCGAGGTATCCCCACTTTCTGGGTCTTCTGGAGTAATCTCTAAATTATATCAGGTTTTGTTTCACAAAAAGTTCAGGGGCCCATTTGGGCCATCAAGATTTTGGAATAACTTTTTCCCCATCTGCAGTTAGATTGTTATTCTCTCTGGAAGTCATGTAACAAATTTATCTCTCAGGATAGACTGTGCCTCATGCAATATCATGTATTGCATAACCTATACTATTCCCCGGTAAAGCTCCACAAGTGGGGCTACTTAGACTCCAATAAATGCAATAAATGTTTTCAAGATGAGGGCACGCTTTTTCATATGCTTTGGTCTTGCCCAAGTATTTCCACCTTTTGGGTTTCAATCCAAACTTCCTTAGACTCCTTGTTGGGCCTTCAAGAATACTTTATCCCTGAGGTAAGTATGTTGGGGGACCTGTCTTCTATTAGAGTCAAGGTGCATAAATTTCACATATCCATGGTTGCCTTGTCGGCTTAGAAAACAATTCTCTGTCATTGGAAAGACAGGACCTCCCCTTCTTTCCAGGAATGGGTAAGATAAATATTATCCAATTTGCACACAGAAAAAGCAATAGCCTGTCTGCATAACAGACTGGCAGTTTATGCTAGAATTTGGGATCCCCTTCGCTCATTAATCTCTCTGGTTCCAAACTAAACTTATAATACGATTAGTGCTTTTATACGGCCTTTTGATTAGAGGCTCGGCATTTACGGGCACTGCGATGGGTTACTGCAGTAAGGGGAGGTGAGGGGAGGCAGTATCTTTTTACTACGCATCAATGAGTCTCTGTCAGTTTCTTTGTATGCTGCCTTTTATGGAGGAAAATGTGTGAATAAACTTTAAATTAAAAAAAAAATGTTGTAGACAAAGTACTTTCATTTGTAAGCAAGGTCCATCAAGTGGCATCTTAAATTAACAATTCCAGCCTCAGTCCTTTCTGTTCTATTATTTAAATAAAAGTTTCTTTGTAAAGTAAGCTTTTGGTTTCAGTATCCATTCATTTCAATAGGGTTTGCCCCCATTTTAAGATGGTCACCAGAACTTAAATAGGGCTGTGCACTTCCTTTTTGATTTTTCCTTCCAGCATGGCCACCACTAGGGGCTGAGGTTTACTTCTTGGCATGCACTGAGTGTGTTTGAACAAAGATGGCTACTGCTTGCCACTTGGTTGTTTGTGTAGGTGCTCATAGAGGCAAAATGATGTTTCCCACCACATCCTCATCCCCCTGGTTGCAGAAAAATGGTGGATTCAGGTATGGTAAGTGGCAGTTGCTGGGGAAATTTTATGTTAATTGGATTTCCTCCTGTATCTTTTTCTTTTCTTTTTTCATGTTTGGTAATTTGTTTTATGTTGCCTTGGTTGCAGAGTTCACCTGTGCAGTCTATTTTATTCTGGTCCTCTGGATCTCTGCTTGGGCTCTGTTACACTTATAGCTGTATAGATATTTTTTTTTTCTTTGACTTCCCTGTTTGGGCTCCTCTGACTGTCCTTAGTATTTATTTATTTGCTTAAGTTCATGTCCCACATGTATATATTGGCTTTCTCATGGCACCTTTTCCTCCTTCTCCCTTTCTTTGTATGGCCTTTTTGTAGTGTGGCCAAGTGGGTAGCAGTGGCTCTTTGTTGGAGCCACTGGCATGAGGAAAGCTGCAGATGTGAGGTGTGCATGGTGGCACTGAACTGTGAGTGTACTATCAGTAGTGGCTGGTAGGGTAGGGAAGCTGAGTGTAAGGCAGACCCACGACTTCACAGGTGAAGCCATGAAATGGGTTTAGCAGTCACTCATGATGAGAAGGAGTAAGTAGCTATAGGAAGATTGTTCCCCTGATGACTGGTCAGAGACCAGTTTCCATGCAACTAGTGTTGTGTGAAATGGGAAAATTTCACCGGTGAAATATTTTGTGGAATTTGTGCATTTCGTGACATATTTCGCCGGGTGAAATGCAAAATTCCACCTATGGGGCGGGTGAAATTTCACCCTCCCACCAGCGAAATTTGCTGTTTGCGGGCAAAATTTTTGCCACCCGTGGGCAAAATTTCTCAATTTCACCACCGGCCCCCAATTGTTTAAAAAGAAAAACAACAACCCCCTCCCCATCCCTGGTGTCTAGTGGTCCCCCCCATGGGCTAATCATTGGCTGAATTCAAGAACCCTCCCCTCCAGTCACCCCGAGTTATCCTGTGACCCCAAATCCTTGAAAAAAACACAATCCCCCCTCCATCTCTGGTGTCTAGTGGACACCCCTGCGTGATTTACGGTTGAATTAAAGTAAAGGTTAGAACCCCTTCCCCAGTCAACTCCAGTTATTTTTCCCTTTCTCTCAGCCATGATATTTTCCCCCTTCCCCCAGTCATGGCCCGCACATGCTCATTCATTGAGCACTCAAACAGGCTGCCGGCCATGGAGGTGAGTGGAGGGCTGTGTTGGTGGCCTGATCGGGGTACTGGGGGAAGCAGGGCGGGCTCTGACTTAGGGTGGGGGGGTCCTCTAGACACCAGGGACAGGAGAGAGGATTGTCTTTTTTTTATTTTAAAGATTGAGTGCTGGGTCATGGCTGGGGGAAGGGAAATAACTGGAGTTGACTGGGGGGGTTCTAATCTTGACTTCAGTTCAGCCAGTGATTGACCAGAGGGGTCCTCTAGACACCAGGGTCAGGGAGAGATTGTGTTTTTCAGAGATTGGGGCCGGTAATAGTCAGGGGTGTTCTTGAATTTGGTCTGGGATCGACAGAGGGGAAACCACTAGACACCGGGGGGGGGGGGAATAATATATAACTGATGGCTTGGGCATATGTGGGTGAAATCATGGGTGAAAATCCACTGCAATTTCATGAAACATTTCATCAGGTGAAATTGCAGATTTTTCAGCAATTTCACTGGCAAAATAAAATTTAGCAATATCACTACGTGCAACCTGGTCTGAGACCAGTTTCCAAGCCACTTGGTCTGGTGCCAGTTTCACTGCTGTACAGGAGATTTCTTTGTTGCACTTAGGTTTTTTTCCTGCATCAACTCCCTTTAGTCTAGATTTACTATTACCCACTGCATGTCATCATTTATCACCAGACCAGTGAAATCTGGGGTCAAAAGAATTTTAGGAGAAAGTGGGATTCAAACCTAGACATTCAGGATCACAGCCTAGTGCAGTAACCACTACACTATGCTGGATGCTGCCTAGCAAGCCTGTGGTTAGATACATATGTGACAATAACTGATCCCAGACCAGTTTAGCTGGAAAGAGAAACTGTCTCAAACCAGGTGGCACAGAAAGTGGTCTAAGACCAGACAGCTTTGAAACAGGTCTCAGACCAGTCTGGTCCCAAAAAATGCTGGTCTCAGACCAGGTTGCTCAGAAACTAGCCTCAGACCAGTTGGGTCAGGGGAACAATCTTCCTATACCAAGTAGATAGCAGGCCCTGTCAGTGCAGAGAGGCTGAAGCAGAAGCTCAGCTCTGTGCTGGTGTCGGAGAGCTGTGGCCAGGAGTGGGTGGACTCAGGAACAGGAGCAGAGTCTGTGGAGGAGCTGCCTCCTTGTGGCATGATATGAGTCAGAGGCATGCTGTGGTGGGAACAGAGTGCCTGATAGAGCCACATTGTCAGATGGCAGGGTTTAGTAGAGCAAAGCCACAAGATGAGGGTAAAAGTGTAACAATGCTGTGCAGGGTGAACATGAATGGGGAGTGTAGCATCCACACTGGTTGTTGGAAACATAGAAACATAGAATTTGACGGCAGATAAGGACTGCTTGGCCGACCCAGTCTGCCCATTTCCCCTACCTAATGGATAAGCTGCAGATCCTAGTTAACCAGCAGCCTGTTTTTCTTTTTGTTTTCTTCAGTGAAGAATTAGCACAAAATAGTTATTGCAGTCATGTGAGAAGTGCAGTAAGAACATCAGTGCATAAACCGGAAGTGGCCAAGAGTTCCATGCAGACCTCTGCTGCCAAAAGGTGAGTACTGCAGCAAAGTGGGGACTGCAGGTTCCCTCGTGAAGTTCTGTAGGTGTCCAGGATTGGAGAAATTATTGCTGAAAGTTGATTTGTTAAGTGGCAGGGCTAGCAATTTCTCATATTTATTTAGAATTATTTATATATAGGATTGCAGAAGGACTTCTGCGGCCAAGCTGAGTTTCAGGCACTTGGAGGCCCAGATCATTTAGGTGCTGGACTAGTGAGGGTGACTGAGCACCTAGCAATGTACTTAGCAGTTGGTGGCCAGAGCAGGTGGTAGAGGAAGGGCCAGGACAAAAGAAGGATCATATTCTCTACCATGTGTAGTGCTTTGGTGTTGGTCTGCCTCTAGGACCCTTGCCTTCTCTTTAGTTCTGCCATGCCTGTCTCATAGAAACATAGAAACACAGACTTTGAAGGCAGATAAGGACCACTTGGCACACCCAGTCTGCCCATTTCCCTTCCTATTGGATAAGCTGAAGATTCTAGTTAACCAACAGCCTACTTCCTGCAACCCCCCACTACAATTGCCTTATGTCTGTCCCATGCATGTTTGAATTCCCCCACTGTTTTAGACCCAACAACCTTCCCAGGAAGGCGGTTCCATGCATCCACCACTCTCTCAGTGAAAAGAATTTCTCACATTACCCTGGAGCCGTCCCCCTCTATCTTTAAATTGTACCCCTTGCTCTTACATCTTTTTTCTGAAAGATGCAACCTCCTGGACTTTGTTGATTCCCTTGAGGTACTTAAAAGTTTCTATCATGTCCCCCTGTCCCTCCTTTCATCAAGGGTATACATATTAAGCTCTCTCAGTCTCTCTTCATATGGTTTCTGATGCAGACCCTGCACCATTTAGTTGCCCTCCTCTGGACTGCTTCCATCCTGTCTATGTCCTTGCATAGATGGGGTCTCCAAAACTGCACACAGTATTCCAGATGGGGTCTCACCAACTGTCTGTACAGAGGATAACCACTTCCCTTTTCTACTTCTGATGCCCTTCCTATGCATCCCAGTATCCCCTGGCTCTCCTTACTGACTTCTCACATTGCTTACCCACCCTTAGGTCATCTGATATGACTACCCCCAAGTCCCTTTCCATTTTTGTTGCTGTTAGTACCTCCCCTGCTATTGTGTACTCTTCTCCTGGGTTTTTGTTTTCCAGGTGCATTACTTTGCACTTCTTTGCATTGAATCTAATTTGCCATATGTCTGACCATTCCTCCAACCTTGCCAAGTCCCTTCACATCCTTTCTACCCACCACCTTGTGTATCAACTCTGTTACAGATCTTTGTGTCATCTGCAAAGAGGCATACCTTTCCCTCCAGACCCTCTGCAATGTCACCTATAAAGATGTTAAAGAGGACTGGACCCAGTACTGAGCCTTGAGGTACTCCACTAGTAACCCCCCTTTCTTCAGAATGTGTTCCATTCACTATTACCTTCTGTGTCCTGTTGTGCAGCCAGTTTACTACCCAGGCTACTACCCTGGAACCCACTCCCAGGCTGGCTAACTTGATTATTAGTCTTTTGTGCGGGACTGTGTCAAATGCCTTGCTAAAGTCTAGGTAGGCCATATCCACAGCACCTCCCTGGTCTATTACTTTGGCCACCCAGTCAAAGAAATCAAGTAGGTTCATCTGACATGACCGTCCTGCTGTAAATCCATGCTGCTTTGGGTATTGTGCCCCGCTGGCCTCTAGGTACTCAACAATTCTTTCTTTCAGAAGTGATTCCATTATTTTCCCTACCAGTGAGGGTCAAACTTACAGGCCTGTAGTTTCCTGCTTCTGCCTTGCTTCCACTTTTGTGAAGGGGAATCATATCTGCCCTTCTCAAGTCCTCAGGTACCACCCCATCCTCCCATGATTTGTTAAAAAGTGTGGTCAATGGTGTCACTAGGTCCTCCCTTAGTTCTTTAAGGATTCTGGGGTGAATCCCGTCAGGCCCCATTGCTTTGTCTACTTTGAGTTTTAGGAGTTCTTTCAGGACTCTTTCTTCTGTAAATGGACTGGTGTCAACCTCCCCTACCCAGAATACTTCTATTGTCTGGTTTAGGTAACTCCTCCTCATCTTCTTTTGTGAATACTGAGCAAAAGTATTCATTCAGTATCTCTGCCTTTTCACTGTCTCCCTCTGCCCACCTCCCCTCTCCTTTGTTAATCTTCACTATTCCTCCCTTAACCTTTCTATGGTCCCTAATGTACCTATAAAAGGTTTTATCCCCTCTTAACTGAGTTGGCTATTTTTTCCTCAGTTTGGGCCTTTGCTATTCTGACTGCGTTCCCCACTTCTTTCTGCTTTAATTGATACAGTTCCCTGTCATGCTCCTTCTGTGATTCCTTATACTTTTTGAATGCAGCCTTTTTCTCCTTAACCTTCCCTGCCACCTCTTTTGACAACCATAGTGGTTTTTTACTCCGCTTTGTTTTCTTTATTTGTTTCACACAAAGGCTTGTTGCCTCTATGATAGCAGTTTTGATTTGTCTCCATTGTTCTTCCACCCCTCCTTTTTTGCCATTTGCTAGTGCATTCCTCAGGTATTCACCCATTTTGCCAAAGTCGGCCCTTTTAAAGTCCAGTATCCTTGTTTTTGTATGGCTTGTCTCCATGGTTGTGTTTATTATGAAGCACACTGTGCAGTGGTCACTTGTTCCCAGATGTCTACTGACTTCTAAATTTGTGATCCTCTCTCCATTTGAGAGTACCAGGTCTAGTATTGCTCCCTCCCGAGTGGGTTCCAGCACTAGCTGTCTAAGGCCTGCCCCCTGCAGGGCATCGAGAATGACCCTGATCTTGGATGTGGCTGCAGTACATGTTATCCAGTTAACATCTGGCATAGTCAGGTCCCCATCAACAGTAACTCCCTTTTTCAGCCATTTTGAGAATGTCCTCTATCATTTTCTTGTCTGTTTCCTCCCTTGAGATGGGGTCTGTACAACCCTGTGTAGATTGTGATGCCATTCCCTGTCTCCAAGGTGACCCAGAGTACCTCTTGTCCTCCCCTTTACTTTTTAGTTCTGTAGCTTTGATCCCTTCCCTTATGTAGAGAGCTACTCCACCTCCTCTTTTACCCTCCCTGTCCTTTCTGTAGACTGTGTACCCTGGTATGTTGACATCCCAGTCATGGTTCTCCGTGTACCATGTTTCCGTGACTGCTACAATATCCAATTTTTCATCTTTCATCTGGGCTACTAGCTCAGGAAGCTTGTTTCCCAGACTACAGGCATTGGTACTCATTGCCCTCCATTTAATGTTGGCTTTATCCATTTTTCCCCCATCCCTGCTCTTATTACCCTTGTCTATTTTTCCATTTACCCCTGTCCTGCCCTCTGTTAAGCTCTGTACCTCAGTGTTTACCTTACTATCTGCCATGTTTTGTGGGGGGAGGCTTGAAATTTCCTGCCTCTTATCAGCACCTCCCCGCTTGGCTAGTTTAAAAGCTTGACAAGGAAAAATTTAAACCTGTCATTTAGGAGCTTGGTTCCCTTCGTGGACAGATGCAGACCATCATGCCAGTATAGACCTTCATCTCTCCAGGTGTATCCCCAGTCCCCAGTGAAGCCAAAGCCCTGTGCCCTGCACCAGTTTTGCAACCATTCATTAAACTGCATGGTGTGCAGTACCCTAGCCTCACCCCTGCCATGGACTGGCAGCACCTCTGAGAAGGTAACCGTGCTTGCTACCTGTCTGAGGCCTCTCCCCAACTCCACAAATTCATCCTGCACTGCACTAATTCCATGCTTAGCTAGATCATTTGTCCCAAGGTGGACAATGATATCTAGTTCCATCTCCTGTGATGCTGCTTCTGCAATTGTGAGGATTTGTTTCTTGTCCCTCCAAGCCATGGCACCAGGCAGGCACCTTACTTCCCTCTCCTCTCCCTTCCCCAGTTCTACCCCCTAACAATTGATTCCCCTATCAGAAGCTGTTTCCTTCCCCTGTGGTGTCCCTTGCCACCCTTTTGTGGGTCTCCCTTGTGGATGTCCTCAGCATTCTTCTTGGTCTCCACTGAGGGTGCCATCATAGAGGAACCTTGCTCTGTCAGACTGGCATATGATTTGTGTAACAACTAGGGGGCTTCACCTCTGTTCCACCACCCGCACCCTCCCTGAACCCACTGTGGTCCAACTGCTCTTCAGACTTGGCAACCTTTGAGGCAGTGGTTGTGGCAGTGGTGCTCTTTGGGTGGGGGAGGCCTCCTTAGTCCTTGCCAGTTCAGCCTGGAGGTGGGCAATCTCCTCCCTCAGAGCTGACAATTGTCTGCAAATAGGACAGCAATGCAGTTTCCAGAATGTCTCCACTAAAACTGCTGCCCCACAGCCAGTGAATTGCACCACTCCCCACATGTCCCTCTCCCTTATAATATACTATATGTAATATATATAATTTTTTTTTTTTTTGGGTGGTGTGTACTTACCCTTTATGCACTGTGATGGGTTATTAAGAATATGACAGTTCTGCTCCAAAACCTGTTGAGGAAGTGATGTCAGAACTTTGACTATAAAGGAAATGCACGCCTGGGGGGTGGGTAGTCCACAACCACAGGTGACTGTTAGAAACAATCAAATACACCACTGCTCCAACACCCTGGTGAGTACTGCCCTTTATAGTAATTCAACTAACCTCCAGTAACATATTTAAAAATAGTTTAACTATCACAAAATCCTACACACTAGTAAATTTAAAAATAGTTTCTGTCCCAAAATTCTAGTAGTCAATCCAGCTACCCCCAAGGGACAACCAAAATGCAGTATTCAAATCCTTGTGAAGTTACTTCCAAGATAAGCAGAGTTTGCAAGCTCCTTTTTCAACTCCTCAGCCACCTATAAATTATTTGAAAAAAGTTTAACTGTCAGAAAATCCTAGTAGACAATCTGGTTACATCCAAGGGTCTACCCAAATGCAGTATTTAAATACTTCTGAAGTTACTCACAAGATAAACAGAGTTTGCAAACCCCTTCTTGGTTAAACACTAAATAAATATGTAAATAAAAAGCAATTACCAAGGGTAGTTAGTTTCACCTCCCACAGAATTGAGCAAAAGTGCACGTTGTTGCAGATATCAAGTGCAATATAAAATTTCCCACACAGCTCACAGCTGAATAAAGAAGTAGTGTCTTTCCAGGTCAAGAAGATGTGCTTTGTGTCTCTAAATATTGCAGCCACAGGTAACTTATAGTAATCTGATCAAGTCTGGATATCTCCACCCAGGGCTATTTGTTGATAATGGTTATGATGCAACCTTTCCTGATCCAGTACAACACTTTGTGGTATGAAAACAATGAGGGAAACAATTTCCTGCACTTGAGGCTGTCTGTGTTTCAAGTCACACTGCAGATTTTGCTATGACAACTCCTTAACCACAGTAAACTTATTTAAACATAGTTTAACTATCACAAACTCCTATGCACCAGTAAATTATTTAAAAATAGTTTATGTCCCGAAATCCTAGTAGTCAATCCAGCTACCCCCAAGGGACAACCAAAATGCAGTATTCAAATCCTTGTGAAGTTACTTCCAAGATAAGCAGAGTTTGCAAGCTCCTTTTTCAACTCCTCAGCCACCTGTAAATTATTTGAAAAAAGTTTAACTGTCAGAAAATCCTAGTAGACAATCTAGCTACCTCCAAGGGTCTACCCAAATGCAGTATTTAAATCCTTTTGAACTTGCTCATAAGATAAACAGAGTTTGCAAACCCCTTCTTTGTTAAACACTAAATAAACATGTAAATAAAAAGCAATTACCAAGGGTTGTTAGTTTCACCTCCCACAGATTTGAGCAAAAGTGCACGTTGTTGCAGATATCAAGTTCAATATAGAATTTCCCACACAGTTCACAGCTGAATAAAGAAGTAGTGTCTTTCCAGGTCAAGAAGATGTGCTTTGTGTCTCTCACAGTAGGAGTGGATTCCATCTAGCTTCACTCATGTGAATAACTTTAGGTGAACGCAGAAAAATAAGTAGAAACCATTTATTCAGTACAGGAGACTTCAGCATATCACTACTAAGGGATTACAAGAGACCCTGCTAAAATAGGGCACTGCCAGGCAGTGTAACAATTTGTAACAACAGTATTGTGAGGGTTTTTAAAGGAGCAGTAGATAAACCTTAAGCCCTATGGTTAATTGTGTACTTCACACAACCATAGGTCATGTTAGGCAATAGAATGCCTTGCACCATGAAAAGGCAAGCAGAAGTAAGAACTTCTATACCTGACCCTCTAAGCAAGGGCTAAAGTAGTCTGATATTTACAGCTTCCCAAGCAATATAAATGTGCACTGAGTAATCGAGAGAAGAGTCGAGAGTGAGTCCAGTGTACTTCAAAGAGCTTATAGAAACAAGTGGCATGCCATTTGAAATACAGTGTACAAGAAACAACTAGTTTTGCAGTGCAAGCCCTCAGATTAGGGGCAGATCCAAGGAGCAAAGAATGGGTTTTGTCAGAAATAAGGAACAGTTGTATATTGTACTACAGTAGGTTATGTTATTACAGTGTAGTGTATGATGGAATGCTGTTATGCATGGAAATCCAAGACCAGAAATAGAGGACAATGTGTGGGCATCAGTGAATGACAACGTTGTGTTCATTTCAAGTGGTTGTCATGAAACCTAGTAAACTTTGAGAGTGTAGTTTGGGAAGTTTACTGTTGTCTTGACAACCAAGAGAAGTGAACATAGGGTTGTTTTTTCACTGACGCCCATACATTGTCTTTTATTGTGTATGGAACTAGGTGAACACTGCTGTGGCATTCAATCCACTATGAACAAGTAAGCAAACTGCAAAAAAAAAAGAAAAAATCACTGACACGTTTTTGCAGTGCATCTGCTTTGTGCTCTTATTCTTTACATTGCATGCTTACATTGTTGTCAAAATGTATCTGTGTACAGTTATAGAACCCAGCAGTTGAAAGGGACATTAATTACATCATACAGTGCTAAGGTGCTACTAACAACCAGAGCATAAATCAGAAACACCCAGTGAATTAGCTGCAATGCTAGTAAAGTTGGAACAACAACAGAGCAGGAACATAATATACATTTAAAAATTTACATCCTTTTCTTGTTGTAAGGCTTTTTTCAGTAGCAAAGTGCATTACCGTTGCTTCTGATGCATTTTTAGAAACTGTCCATATTGTATAACTGTGCTTTTTATTTGTGCTGTACTTGAAGTAATTTTTAAGGCTGCATGGTGATGTCACCATGCTGATGTATTGTTATCACATAACAGAAGAAGGGGTTGTGGAAGCAATTGACCGGATACCTACACTGTGTCCTTCCAAAGTGGAATAGAAGCACAAGAAAATGCAGTCCTGAACATTCACCAGAGAGCTGTTCACCACCCCTCTCCCCCGTGCACTATTTTCTAGATCCATGCTCACTTCTGGTTTACTTCTGGGTTCAGAGTGCTGCTTTTACTTTTAAAAGAAAAGATTTGTTTTCCCCAAGCACTGCAACCCCCACCCTCTGATCATTTCAGTTCACTTCCATAGCTGTGGCCGAAAAAAAAGTACATACTGTAGAGATCTCTGTCTTATACCCCCTCTGAAAACAATACATGCAGTTTATGCATTTTTACTGAATTAAAAACAAGTCAAAACACTCCTTAGTTTCTTCATAAATTAATTCCCTGACACAATGTCAGCTCTTAGAAATCAAGTTAATTACAGAATGTCAATCAATTCAGTTAATCTCAAATGAATACATAGATAGAACAGCATATAGAAAGGAATAAAATGCAATGTGTAGATGCACGGGAAAAAAAATGGTAACTGAAAGCTATACAGCACGTGTATACAGAAATAAAAGGGAGATTAAAGACAGTTAAAAGATATCCAGACAATTCAAACAATCAATCAATCAAATCTTTATTTATTCAGGCGAACATCATTGAGCAGCACTCATTTGCAAGATGGACCGGATAAGGTCAAGGTTCAATAGTTGGTACATAAACAGAAACATTTAAAACACTTATATATGCATAAACAGATACATTCAAAGCACTTATATATACAATAATCAAGAGACAGAAGTTGATTAAAACATAACAGGACAAGGTAGGATATATGAAAATTACACTAGAAAATACAGTATATACATATCCCAATGGAGGAGTCAAGGCATGCATGCAACATAAGGTACCCAAAATTTTCAGGTTCCAGGGCAAGCTAAAGCAGACACGGAGACACAGTGTTTGAGTAACTGAGAAAATGGTGATCACAGCCTTTGATAAATGACATGGAAGGGAGGGTATAGGGGAATCCGACGGGGGCTGGGGCTAATACTAGGAAGTATGAGGGAGTAATTAAGGTTGGGGTAAGGGCCAGGAGTTAGTGGGAGAAGGTTATAGTCAGGGGTAGCAAGATCTATGTAGGTAGAGTTATAGGGAACTGAGATACCATAATATGAGAGCTGCCTGGGAGGGAGAACTGAGGAGATAATTAATGGGAACTGAATTGCCAATTATGATATTTGTCTGGAAGGGGGAGGGTTAGGAATGTGAATAGGCTAGATCTTGTGGTAGCAGTTGCATTTCTCTGAGAAGAGACTTATGCAAAGCTGTTTAAAGGATGCTAGAGGTATAAGACTGGTCAGTTTCAGGATCTTCTGTAGAGTATTCCATGCCATAGCTAGAGAATAGCTGATTGCAGACCTCCCTTGCCGGGTGTTGACTTTAGGGACTTTTAGCATGATGAAGTTGTTGCTTCTTAGGGCATAGGAGCTAGCTGTGGCCTGTATGAAGCAGTCTAAAATATAGTTTGGAAGTTTCTTAGACAACGTTCTGTAAATCCATAGTGAAGCATTTCTGTTCCTTCTGAGGTGAAGGGATGCCCATCTGACTGCAGCATAGACAGAGCAATGATGAGTGTTAAATGGAAGATCTGTTATGAACCTTAGTGCTCTGTGGTACAGTGTATCCAATTTGCTTAGATAGGAGATGGGGCAGTGACTATAGAGGAAGTCTGCATAGTCAATAACTGAAAGAAATGTGGCCTGGACCAACCTCATCTTAGAGTCTCTGGTTAGGAAGTGTTTTATTCTGAAGAATAGGCCAAGCCTTTGGTGAAGTTTTTTCAGAAGTTCTTCAATGTGATGTGTGTAGTCAAGCCTGCTATCTATCCACACACCCAGATATTTGAAATTTTCTACATAGTCCATGCTTTCTCCAAGTATAGTGGATAGCTGGGGGAGATTGCTTAGTCAGGAGGTATTAGTATAGCTTTGATTGGAGAAGAACATTGCTTTTGTTTTCTTTGCATTTAAAAGAAGCTTTTTCTTAAGTAGGTGACATTGCAATAAGGAGAATTCTGCTTGTAAAATTTCACAAGCTACAGCAGGCGATGGGTTGCTGACATACAATACAGTGTCATCTGCAAAGAGGTGAACAGTGGCTTTGGTGAGGCTTGAGTCAATATTATTAATGTAAATGGCAAAAAGGATAGGGCCCAGGAATTAACCTTGCAGAACTCCTCTTAGAAGTGGTTTTAGTGGGGATAGATCCCCTTCAGTTTTCACTTGCTGTGACCTATCCATAAGGTAACACCTGAACCATTTAAGGGAGGGTGGGTCTAAGCCTATGGAATGCAAGGAAAAGAGTAGCAGCTCATGGTCCACTGTGTTGAACGCCTTGCTTAGATCAAGAAATACAGCACAGACACTATTCTTTTTGACCAATTCGGTTTGCCAGTCATTTGCAACTTTGGCCAGTGCAGAGATAGAGCTGTGCCTAGCCCTAAACCCAGATTGAGCTGAATTTAAGAGATTAGCATCTTCAAGGTATTCTCTTAGTTGGATGCACACTAATTTCTCTAGCATCTTGGATAGCACTGGAAGAATGGATATGGGCCTGTAGTTGTTGAGGTCCATGGGGTCCCCTGATTTTAGTAGTCGAAACACTTGGGCTGTTATGAATTATGTTACAATTATGAAGTGTCACATTTTTTCTGTTATTTTCAAATCAAGGCAAAATGATTTTTGCATGGACAAGATCCCCCAACCCCCAGCAACTAGAACCTACAGTAAATGGTGCTAGTCAATTCATTCAAAAATAAAGTTGAGAGTATGGTGGCTCAGTGATAACTCAGAAAACTTTTTGTGAGAAATAAAGTATATAGTGCTAAGTCTTAACTATTTTTTTCCCCATGCATTTACACATTAGATTTTATTCCCTTTCTATATGCTGTTTTAGAATTTATCTGCCATCACATTCTATGTTTCTATGTTTAACTGGCTTTGGTGCACTGAGGAGAAACTTGTCTGTAAATGTATACTCTCCAGCAATCAGATTCAATGGAGCACTATCTGGGATTTGTAAAATAGGGTGGCTCAGTGATAACTCCAAAAATGGCCAGTTCAGAACGTCTCAATTAACACCAGAAAAAAATTGTCAGGGGAAAGAGTTATGGAAATGGGGTGTAACACATAAAAAAGATGTACTGGATTCAGCTAATTTTCAGGTTTCCGATAACATATGTCCTTACCTTGACATTGTTTCTTATTTGGATTCCCCTCCTTTTATTGTCTTAGTCATCTCTCAATATTTTGGGGGAAGGGCAATGGACCCTATGGTTTTTAAATAGGAGGTTGTATGATTAGCATTAGCTATTCTTTTCTTATGTGGCTGCTAATACTATAGCAGCCTGGTATATTTAAGCAATAAGCCACAAGGGGGTGTGGGTTATTAGGGGATTTACTACGGCTGGAGTGGTTTGCCCATGAGGTGCAGCCATGTGGGTAAATCCTCACCAGCCGTGGTAAATCCCCCAATAACCCACATCCTCCGAGTGGCTTGTTGTGATTATACCACGGTTCATTTTTTTACTATGATAAAATGCAACTTTTAAAGAGATTGCTTTGTTTTTTTCATTTTTATTGTATTTATTCCTATGCTGCAGATGATTAGGATTATATACTCATCAACAGCAATTGGTTATCAGAGGATTTACACTGGTGGTAAACTGCCAGGCTGACGATTTCATTGGCTGTTCATTTATGTCCATGGTATAATCATATTTATGTGATCCACAGTAGTCCTTTAGTTGTGTTGCATTTTTTATAATGGTTACAACTGCATGCTTTATTATGCATTTTCATGGGGCTCTATTTTATCTATTTATGGGGCTTTGATGTTCTGGGCCATTTGTAATAGCATGCTTTATTGTGTTTTTGAATGGGATTCTATTTCTGCATCTATGAGGCATTAATGTTCTGAACCTTTTGGTTTCTAGCATTTTTTGTGCATGATACACCATTTCCATAACTGTTTCCACTGGCAATTTTTTTTCTGGTTTTGTTTGAAAAATTTTGAACTAGTCACATTCAGATTTATCACTGAGCCACCTTATTTTTCAAATCCCAGCTAGAAATCTATTGAATTTGATTGCTGGGGACTATACGTTTACAGACAACTTTTTCCTCAGTACACTGAAGCCAGTTAAGATTTAGCACTATCTGTGATCTTGTATGACTATTATTAATGTGTCATGTAGTTTCTGGCTTTTTTTAAACACTTTGTTTCTCACAAAAAGTTTTCTGAGTTGTCTCTCAGCCGACATATTCTCCCCTTTATTTTTGAATAAATTCATAGATACATAGATACATAGATACATAGACAGTGATGGCAGATAAGGGCCTATGTGGCCCACCCAGTCTTCCCATTTAAGTTTGTAAGTTCGGTTTATGTTTTCCTAGAACTCTGTTGCCCCTTACTCCGACCTCCAGAATTCCTTTATGTCTATCCCATGCATTCTTAAATCCCGTGATTGTTTTAGCCCCCACCACTTCCTCTGGCAGGGTGTTCCACTTGTCCACCACCTGTTCTGTGAAGAAATTCTTCCTCACATTTCCTCTGAATCATCCTCCCTCCAACTTCATCAAATGCTCTCTAGTCCTGGAACATCTTTTTCTCTTAAAAATAATGTATCCCTGCACCCTGTTCCTCCCTGTAAGATACTTGTATGTCTCTATCATGTCCCCTCTCTCCCTCCTCTCCTCCAGGGAGTACATATTCAGTTTCTTCAACCTGTCCTCATAGGACTTGTGATGCTATCCATGTACCATCTTTGTCGCCCTCCTCTGAATCTTCTCTACCCTGTCTATGTCCTTACGTAGGTAAGGTCTCCAGAACTGTACACTGTACTCCAGGCGGGGCCTCACTAGTGTCTTGTATAGTGGAATTATGACCTTCCTTGTCCTGCTGGTGATGCCCTGCCTATGCATCCCAGCATCCTATTTGCTTTACCTGCTGCCTTGTCACACTGCTTCCCTACCTTGAGGTCATCAGAGATGATAACCCCAAGATCCCTTTCCTGCTTGGTGCATGCTATATCCTCACCGCCCCACAACTGATATATTGTACCAGGGTTTTTGTGCCCCATATGCATTATCTTGCACTTCTTTGCATTGAATTTCAACTGCAAAACCCCTGAATATTCTTCAAGTTTCTGTAGGTCCTTCAAGTTTCTGCTAGCACCTTTAAGATTCTAGTTGCTGGGGTGATGTTTTCCATACAACTGCATGCAAAAACCTTTTTGCATTAATTTGAAAATAACATAAGAAGAGTGGCACTTCATAATTGACTTGATATCTTTTAACTGTTCATACTGGGGGGGGGGGTTCCTATGCATCTAAAGTTTGGATTTTCATCCCTGTTTATATGCTGCTCTATTTTTGCATTGTGGTAATAGCAATTAGTAATGGAACAACAGCTCCCACTTAAAATGGTTTCTAGTGAAGCCCCCACACCCTCTGATTGTCATCCCATAGTGGCAAAAAAGAAAATCATCCCTCAATTTTTTTATAAACCTGTAAAAAAGAAAACAATCCCTCAATGATCAAACCACTGCCACCCTGATCTCCCATTCAGCAGTCAACAACCCACACCCCCAATACACCCCCATACACCCTCACTCACCTCAACAGATCCAAGGAGGAAGATCCACTCTGCGATCAAAGACACATCTCCCTGCTGGAACTGACAACTGCAATCTCAAAAGTAAGTGTGGATCAATGTATTGCAATGGGGTTTTGAACTCTGATGCATAACTTTGGCTGTTTTGAATATTTTCACCTCAGATTTTCAACATGGCCTTTGTGGGACCCCACTTCATGACCAGTTGTGGTGGAATTATGCAAATCAGGCTCAAAATGCATTTTTTGCAGTTGAGTGGTGAAATCACGTATTAGGCAGGACTAAAAATGATCACTGACCTTGTTCATTAGGAAGAGTCATGAGATGGCTACGTTGAAAATTTGGGGTCGAAATATGTAAAAAATGGCAAATTTATGAGCGTACGGTGACATTTTGCAAAACACACTCAGAACTTTGGTAGTTTTCACAATTTTGACCCTAAATTAACAACATAGACTCATGAACTTGACAATTGTCATTTTTCAAATCATGCCCAAAAAGTGTTTTTGCACCTGTGGTGCGGAATGATGTTGTCGCTGTGTGAAATCAACTTTTGAGCAGGTTTTGAAAATGTTTTCCAAACTTGTTCATGAGGTGAGGCCATAATAAGGCTATGTTGAAAATTTGGAGTTAAAATATTTAAAAATGGCAAAGTTATGACCACATGTTGAAATTTTGCAACGCACATTCATAACTTTAATAATTTTTACTATTTTGACCCCAAATTTTCAACATAGCCATAAAAGATAGAAACATAGAATTTGATGGCAGAGAAGGACTGCTTGGCCCACCTAGTCTGCCCATTTTCCTACCTAATGGATGAGCTGCAGATCCTAGTTAACCAATAGCCTACTCCTCCTACCCTCCACTAGAATTGCCTTCTGTCTGTCCCATGCATTCTTGAATTCCCCCACTGTTTTTGACTCCATTACCTCCTCAGGAAAGCTGTTCAATGCATCCACAACCCCCACTGTGAAAAAATACTGTACTTCCTCACATTACCTCTGAGTCTTCCCCCTCTATCTTCAAATTGTGCTCCCTTGTTCTTGCACATCTCTTTTTCTGAAAGATGCTACCCTCTTGGACTTTGTTGATTCCCTTGAGGTATTTGAAAGTTTCTATCATGTCCCCCATTGCCCTCCTTTCCTCAAGGGTATACATATTAAGCTCCTTTAGTCTCTCTTCATATGTCTTCTAGTGCAGATCCTGCACCATTTTGGTTTCCCTCCTCTGGACAACCTCCACCCTGTCTATGTCTTTGTGGAGATGGGGTATCCAGAACTGCAAACAGTACTTGAGATGAGTTCTCACCAACTGTCTGTACTGAGGGATAACAACTTCTTATTTTCAACTGGTGATGCCTCTCCCTATCCATCCCAGTGTCCCCCCAGCCTTCCCTACTGCCTTCTCACATTACTTGCCCACCTTTAGGTCATCCGATATAACTACCCCAGGTCCCTTTCCACTTTTGCTGTTGTCAGTATCTCACCCTCCATTGTGTACTCTTCCCTTGGGCTTTTGTTTCCCAGGTGCATTACATTGGACTTCTTTATGTTGCATCTAAGCTGCCATACATTTGACCATTCCTCCAACCTTGCCAAGTCCCTTCTCATCCTTTCCAGCCCACCTTGCGTATCAATGCTGTTGCAGATCTTTGTGTCGTCTGCAAAGAGACATACTTTTCCTTCCAGTCCCTCTGCGATGTCACTTATAAAGATGTTAAAAAGGACCAGACCCAGTAGTGAACCCTGCAGTACCCCACTAGTAACCCCCCTTTGTTCACTGTGAACTCCATTTACTATCACCCTGTATGTCCTGTTGTCAAGCCAATGTTTTACCCAGACTACCACCCTGGGACCCACTCCCAGGCTGGCTAATTTGTTTATTAAATGTTTGTGCGGGACTGTGTCAAATGCCTTGCTAATGTCTAGGTAGGCCTTGTCCACAGGCCCTCCCTGGTCTACTACTTTGGTCACCCAGTCAAAGAAATGAATTAGATTCATCTGATATGACCTTCCTGCAGTGAATCCATGCTGCCTTGGGTCCTGTGCCCCTCTGGCCTCTAGGTACTCAACAATTCTTTCCTTCACAAGTGAGTCCATCATTGCCATTTTTGCACACCTGCTTATGATCAGTACAGCTGTCATTTTTCACATCCTTCCCGAAATGTGGTTTTGCGAGTCTGGTGCACACAAGGGCACAGTTGCTGTGGGAAATCAATGTTCAGGACAGAGTACGAAAATCATAGTGCCACTGTTCATGAACAGAGGTTCAAAAATGCCTATGTTAAAAAATTGGTGAAAGAATTCCAAAAAAATGACTGTTATGAATGTACATTGCACAGTTTTCATGCAGGCTCATAACTATAAGACTTTTTAATATTTTCACTCCAAATTTTCAACATTGCCATCTCTTCACACCTCTTTATGAATGGTGTAGCTGGCATTTTTCACATCCTGCTCGAACTGTGTTTTTGCGCATGTGGTGCAGAATGGCATGGTCGCTGTAGGAAATTAACGTTTGGGACAGATTAATAAAATCACAGCACCACTGTCATGAGCAGAACTCCCAAATGCTTTCATGAGGTGGGGTTACAAAAAGGTCATGTTGAAAATTTGGAGTGCAAATACCAACAAACAGCTGGAGCATTAGGGTTTCTGACCATAATGTCCCACCCTGTACAGACTTACAGGCATCAGGGGTGTGCCTTTGGATTGTCAGCTGTAATGCTCATGCCATTCCACCCCCACCTCCACCCTGCAGCCACTGGCAGGCATCAAGGTGTGTCTTGACTGTTCGGACCCAAAGTTCACCCCATTCTCCTATACTGCACCCATCTCAATGTACTTCATTATGGAATGGGGTGAGCGTAAGGCCAGATGACCCCAAGGCACAATGCAACACTTCTCAGAGTCCGCAAAGTAGGGTGAGGTGAAATGGCATGAGCATTATGGCTGACTACCCAAAGCCACACCTCAACGCTTGTCAGTCTCTGCAGGGTGGGGTGGAGTTGACTTCAGTTCCATACTTCACTGCCATTCCTATTATGCATCTCTCTAACTCCTGCACTACCAATGCCAATGCCAGCAAGACAACATTTGGCATTGACAAATGCTTGTTTGTTTTAGTATTATTAGCATTTGTTTGTTGAAAAAGTTAAAAATAATCGGATTTTCTACTGCTTTTTTCCAAATAATTTTTTTAAAACAAAATGGTATCTATACAGTAAATGAAACACCATTTTTATGTTGGCTTGCCATGCTTGCACGCAAGTCAACATCTTGGGAGAGTGCAGATTTGGAGGCGCAGCCAATGTTGGGTGAATGCAGGGCATGTATCAGTAGGTGTGTCCCTCATTCTCCAATCAGTATGCATGCAGGCACCAAACCATGCATGCTAATGTGGCGAGCACATCTAAGGAAAGCTCTGCTGCAATCCGAGCAAAGCTTGTCAGACACAGCGGACCCTTCCTGCATGCTGCCACATTAGCAGCATGGCGGGAGGCCGCCCAACAGCCGACTTCAGGGGTGCCCAATCCCCCAGCTGGCTTTCAGGGGGGCCGCTGCAATTTGCCAACGGGGGAGACCACTCCCTGTCGACATACAGCAGCCCCCCCATTTCCGATAAGTCATGGGGGGTGCCCAATCCCTCTTGGTTTTTTGCCTCCCCCCCTTTCATTGTGTGCCGATGGGGAGCCCAATCCCTGTCAGCATAAATCCCCCACATTTCTTATATGCCGAGGGTGCCCAATCCCCTAGGCTCTTGCCTCCCCTCCCCGCTGTCATTGTGTGCGATGGGGTGCCCAATCCCCATTGGCAAGTTACCCCCATTGTCTGCCAAAGGGTGCTCAATCCCCCATCAGCTACAGCAACCCCCATTGTCTGCCGATGAGGGTGCCCAGTCCTCCATCAACTGCAGCAACCCCCAAAACAGTTAGGTGGCATGCTGGGGCCATCCCAGCGTGCCAAGTTCACTGAACATGAAAAAAACTGTCACGATGATGTTAGTGTTTATTTTACCTTGTAACAAAAACATGGTCCCTCGTAGTCTACTGCCCCCCACCCCACCTACCCACTCACCCTGCCTCCCCCACGCTCCCCTCACCCCTCACTCCCATGCCTCCAGGTCAGTGCAATGATCTTGGTGGACAGGGAACACATCTGCACTCTTCAAAGCTGACCGCGAACTGAGGAAATGCCGGTAAGCTGTATAATGGAATGAATAGGGTTTTTTCAACTTTGCTGCATATCTCGGGCATTTTTTGGAATTTTGGCACCAAATTTTCAACATGGGGTTTTTGGGGCCCCTCCTCATGAATTCTATCACTGTTATGGCATTAATCAGCCTCAAAAGGTGATTTTGCAGTCAGTGCACGAAATCTCCTTTTGGGACCCATTAACGAAATGACAGTGCCAGTGTTCATGAGGTAGCCTCTCAAAAAGCCTATGTTCCAAATTTGGTGAATAAAATCCAACAAATGCCTGCTTTATGAGCGTGCATTGCGCAGTTGCTACACAGGCTCATAACTTCATGCATTCACAATATTTTAATGCTGGATTTTCAGCGTTGCCATTTTTGTACACCTCCTTGTGAACAGTACAGTTGTCATATTCCACATCCTGCTCAAAATGTGTTTCCGTACTTCCAGCGCACAATAGCACAGTCACTGTGGGAAATCAGTGTTTGGGCCAGATTATGAAAATGACAGTGACACAGTTCATGAGCAGAGGTCCTAGAATGCCTATGTTGAAAATCTGGTGATGATAATCCATAAAATGACTGTGTTACAAGCGTGCATTGGCAGATTGCACGCATGCTCTTACCATCGTGCATTTGTTGAGATTTTCACTCTGGATTTTCACCATTGCCATTTTTCCACACTGCTTGATGAACTGTACAGCTGTCATTTCACATATCCTGCCCAAAATGTGTTTTCGCACTTCCGGGGCAGAATTACGTGGTCACTGTGTGAAATCACTTCTTGGGACACTGAGGAAATAACAGTGACACTGTACACGAGCAGAGGTGCTAAAATGCCTATGTTGAAAATTTAGTGCCGAACACCCATAAAATGGCAGTGTTCCAAGTGTGCGTTGCATATTTCCCACGCACCCTTGTAACTTCCGAAGACCCCAATGCACACCGCGACACTTGTTGGTATCTGCAAGATAAGGAGAGGTGAAATGGCATGAGCACTATGGCCAAAACCCAAATGGACACCCCAATGCCTGTCAGTCTCTGCAGCGTGGGGGTGGATTGGCATCAGTTCAATACTTCACTGCCATTCCTATTATGCATCTCTCTAACTCCGGCACTACCAATGCCAATGCCAACAAGCCAACATTCGGCATTGACAAATGCTTGTTTATATATATTTGTGCTGAACAATGTTTGTTAATTCACATTTGAATGCAGTTACCATAGCTAGAATACATCTGCACAGCTAGTATCTCGTTCTTCAATGACATCATCAAGGCAGCCATTTTTTTTGATTCTTAGAGCAGGATTTTTGAATCAGGAGGGGCTGTGGTTACAATTTTCAAATGCCATGAAACTCCATTTATCCTTCTTTAATAAATCCAGTTTTGATATAAATGTAAACAACAGCCTCTCCTTTACAAGCCTATGGATTCATTTTTAAAAAGCAAAATGTGTAAAAAAGGTGGTTTAGGTATCCTTTAAAGAGACAAAACATTGTTAGTTACTAGTCCTGCCTCCTCCTGCAAACAATGTAGTCTAATGATTAGAGCAATACTAGGTACCAGAAGATCATTGGCCAGTAGCTGTACTACTGAAGATGTGGTGCAGCAGTTCTTCCAACCCACCCACCCCAACTAACACCAGCTGCACCACTGCTACTGAAGCTGCAGTGCACCACTTCTTTCACCCTTCCCCATCTGTCCCCACATACCTTGGCAGCACCATTGCTTACTAAGGCTGTGCTGTGGCACTTTCTTTGTTTTTATAAAAACATGCAGTCAAACGTCATTGCCATTGACCAATGCTTGTTTCTGTTGTTGTGACAACTTAGATAGTCTGCTTCAACAAATATGGTGCGTGAGTAGTGCCCACAACCTTAGCCAGTGAGTTTTAAAACCAAACAAGGCAGTAAATCAGACGAACCAGCATCAAACTAAACCCCTTAAATCCCACTGCACACCTCACACTGTATTGTTTTAGCAATACCCATGTCCACATAATACATGCTTGGTATAATTCTCAGTATATTTTTAAGTTTTTCTTTGAAAATTTTAATATTTTATACACAATTTAGGGAAAACTCCAAAAACTGTGAGACACTGTGGAAATGTTGTGCAGAATGGAGAGAATTATGGCTGTTGCAATAAAAGTGTGGGTGCAAATGTTCTAGTTGACCCCACAAGACTATCCTTTTATAGCAATGTGTTCTTTATGTTGACTGGAAAGTGTTGTTTTTGTACTGCAAACAGTCCTTGAGACCATGTAGCCAAGTGATTAGAGTGAGGAGCTATGAACCTATCAAATTTCATCTGAATTCCAAAATTAGCCTTTACTCTATATGAGGTGACAGTAAGCAAGTTACATAACCTTGCTTCTCACTGTTTCTCAGCATTTTACCCCTTTGATCATAGAAACATAGAATTTGATGGCAGATAAGGACTACACGACCCACACAAGTTGCCCATTTTTCCCTGTCTATACTGGCTTGTAGACCTTACTTGATCTATGGCTCCCTCCCTCCCTTTCATTCCACTAAGATTCCTTTGTACCGGTCCCATGCATTCGTGAAACCCACCAATGTTGTCATCCCCACAATCTCTGTTGAAAGCCTGTTCCAGGCATCCATCACTCATTCAGTGATCAAGCCCTTCCTCACATCCCTCTTAAATTTACCCCCTTCCAGCTTCATTGAGTGTTCCCTTGTTCTTGTGCATTTTGTCCTCTGAAAATTACTTCCCATGTGTACCTGATTTACCCCATGAGCTATTTATAGATCTCTATCATGCCTCCCGCTT
Organism: Neoceratodus forsteri; assembly: GCA_016271365.2. NCBI lineage: Eukaryota > Metazoa > Chordata > Ceratodontiformes > Ceratodontidae > Neoceratodus > Neoceratodus forsteri. Next base: position 1,411,987,005 of record CM057452.1, read on the forward strand.
CCTTCTCTCTGCCAACGTGTATATATTAAAGTCCCTCAGTCTCTCCTCATAGGGCTTCTGATGCAGCCCACATCATTTTAGTTGCCCTCCTCTGGACAGCCCCCACTCTATGTCCTTCCTGAGATGTGGCTCCAGAATTGGACACAGTGCTCCAGGTGAGGTCTCACCAGTGATCTATACAGTAACAACACCACCTCCCTTCTACTGATGATACCCTCCCTATGGACTCCAGCATCACAGCCTTGAGGTTATCTGATATGATTACTCCTGGGGCCTTTTTCTGTTTTATGACTATCAATTTCTCTACTCCCATTTTGTACTCTACCTTTGGGTTACCATGCCCTAAGTTCCTGCTTTTGCACTTTATCACATTATCACATTGCACTATCCTTTCCTTAAGGAGTGCCTCCATAATCTTGCCCACTACTGAGGTAAGACTGACTGGTCTGTAGTTCCCTGCCTCCTCCCTGCTACTACTCTTGTTGAGCAGGATCTCATGAGCCCTTCTCCAATCTTTTGAGACCTCGCCTGTTCTCAGAGACTCACTAAACAGTTCTGTTAATGGCTCTGCTAGTTCCACCCTTAGCTCCTTTAGTACCCTGTATGCCATCAGGTCCCATTGCGTTGTCCACCCTGAGCTTAGCGAGCTCTTTTAGGACCCTTTCTTTTGTGAAAGGAGTAGTGCTCACCTCCCTCCCCACTGTGTCCATGGTGCTGAGCTGTGGACCCTGCCCTACCTTCTCTTCAGTAAATACTGAGCAAAAGTATCTATTTAGGATAGATGCTTTTACAGGGTCCTCCTCTTCACACACACCCTTTTCTCCTTTGAGCTTAGCAATACCTCCTCTGGACTTTGTCCTTTCACTAATATATCTATAGAAAGTCTTGTCATCTTCTTTTACTGTTTGTGCTACTGTTTCCTCAGTTTGGGACTTTTCCTGCCTTACTGCCTTCCCTGCTCCCTTAGGACAGTTTGGTATGCCTCCCTATCTTCATTCCGCTGTGTTCTCTTATATTTCCTGAAGGCCAGCCTTTTGGATCTGACCTTTTCTGCTACTGTGTTTAAGAACAAAAGTGGTTTCCTTCTTCTTGTGCACTTCCTTTTCTGTCCAGCATAATGGGTTGTTGATCAAGTATTGCATCCTTAACGCTTGCCCACCTTGTATGTACCCCCTCACCTGTGTTTCTTTTTACCAGGGCTAGCTTAACTCTGTTGGCCATCTTATCAAAGTCAGCTCCTCTGAAGTCCCATATTTTTGCCTTGGAATGGAATGATTTAGTTGTAGTGGCCAAATTGAACCATACCATGTCATGGTCACTGGCCCCCAGGTGACCTTCTACCTGGAGATCTGTCATCCCTTCCCTGTTAGTCAGCACTAGACCTAGGATAACCCTGTCTCTTGTGGGTTGTTGTACCAGTTGTTTGAAGTCCTCCTCCTGCAGAGAATCCACCATGTGTCTAGTTCTGGCAGATGTTCCTGTTGGTATTGACCAATCTGTATCCGGCATGTTGAAGTCTCCCATTATCAGAACCTCCCCTTTAGCTGTCATGTTTTGTATATCTTCTAGCAGTAATGTGCCTATTTCCTCCCCCTGACCTGGGGTCCTATAGACAACCCCAGTTCTTACAGCTATCCCATTTCCTGTTTCCAGGGTGACCCATAGTTCTTCTGGCTCCTTATGTGTATTCTGAATTTCTGTAGCCTTGATATTTTCATTGACATACAGAGCCACTTCACCACCACCCCCACCCTTTTTGCACCGCGATCTCTTCTGAACAGTACATAGCCAGGTACTGAAGTCTCCCAAGTGTGGTTACTGGTAAACCATGTCTCACTAATTGCTACTATGTCCAGTTTAGCCTCTGACATTATTGCCTTCAGGTCTGGGATCTTATTTCCCAGGCTATGAGCATTTGTGTACATGATTTTCCATTGGCCAGATTTCGGTGTGTTAGTTGCTGGGTGAAGTCTGGCATTTCCCCTGTGCGTCTTATGGGGAGACAGACTTTTTTTCTTACCTGGTGATGCAAATGAATTGCAAACATGCTGAAAACCTGTTTGACCACTAGCTGAGGGGGAAGGGTGTTCTTCCCATTTGACGTATGGGGTACTGCACCCCTCTCCCCATTTGCTAGTTTAAATATTCTGCAAAGACATCAAACTTCTGCCCCAAAGCACTGACTCCCTCCTTAGTCAGATGCAGCCCATCAAATTTAAAGAACTTTCACTCCCAAAACTGTTGCCAGTTCCCTACAAATCTGTGTCCTTTTTCCTAGCACCAGCCCTTGAGCCATATGTTTAGCTCGCCTATCTCCCCTTCTCTGACCTTCCGTCCATCTGCCCCCCTCTCTCAGACTGGCAGGATCTCAGAGAAGGAGATGCCGGATGAAATGGATGAAAATTTGTCACCCAGCTTGGCAGGTGTTTCTTGGTCTCCACAACTGACCAGCTGGTGAGATCATTTGTCCCTATGTGTACCAAGACATCAATGTTTTCTCCTACTTCCTGAACAATTTTAGCAATGTGGTCAGTGTCTCTCCATGCTGATGTACCTGGGAGACATCTGACCATTACCCCTGGCTGGAGATAGGTATCAACTCCCGGAATCATGGGATCTCCTATGAACAGAAGTTTTTTTGATTTTCTTTTCCTTTTTTTGTTTTGGTTCCTGATTTGGGCGAGTTTTGTTGTGCTAGCTCCTGTGCTGCAGCCTCAGAGATAGAGGCAGATACCTGCTTTATATGGTTTTTGGAGGTAATATTTTGGAGAGCACCGAGTGATGGGGCACCTGATTTGCCCCTCCTAACCACCTGCAAACCTCCCAGACCAACTACCCTCTGCAGTTGAGGTTCTTTTGTTGGCTGTTGGGGAAATGGCGGGTGTTTTTATAATGTATTTCCTCTTGAATATGAAATTTGAGGCATGCAATCTCTGCCCATGCTGCCCAGAGCTGAGCCCTAAGATCTCCAATGGCCCAGCATGTAGGACAGTGTCCTAAATCCTGCAAGACTGTCCTTCTGAAAAGTGTTCCGTAGTAGCTGCCGTTAATGATATCCATTCCAGATAAGTTGCTGGGTTTATAACCTGGTCAGAGTAATTAGAAGGAAGAAAATGCAAGTAATGGTTTGATTTTGTGTTCTGTTTTCGTATAACTTGTTATACAAGTTAAATTACTAGTGCCCCTGTAAAAGAGCTCACCTTGTGGATACCCCAGTGATCCACCCCTTCCTGCTTTGCCACATGAAATGACACAACTGTGGTACCCTATAAAAGGAGTGTAGCGTGGGGTGGTTGGGGATGGGGGTGGGTAGCTGGGCCCTTCCCCTGCTGAAAAAGAAGTATCATGGACAAAAGATCAAGGAGGTAAGAGCAGAAACTATCAGTCAACAACAAATGCAGTAACTCTGAAAGCTTATCCTAAGGTTAGATAAAACTGTAAAACCTGTAAAGCACCACTTGTAATAATTTGTGAGAAGATAAACCTTGTAAGAAACTCTTTGTTACAGAGAAAAATAAAGCAGTAACAGAAAACAGACCTTGGAAAAGACAATTTGAATCTGAAGATTACAGGAGTAATCTATTAGCACACACCTGTAGGCACACCTTGTAATAATGCAGAAGAAGGTATACCAGCAACAACAATTTGAATCACAGAAAAATAAAGCAATGACATGTTAGCAACAAACAGTAGCAATCCCTGTGAGTACGAAATAAAAATAATTGCTCTGGTAAGGTTATCTGCTCTGTCTTTTCAAGCATTCTTGACGGAAAGAGCCGAGGTGAAGCTAGGTGCTTTGGCCAGCAAACCAAGTCTTCTACTTAAAAGTTTCTATCATGTCCCCACTCTCCCTCCTTTCCTCAAGGGTACACAAATTAAGCTCCATTAATCTCTCCTCGTATGGCTTCTCTTGCAGACTCTGCACCATTTTAGTTGCCCTTCTCTAGACTGTCTCCCTTCTATGTCCTTGCAGAGCTGGGGTCTCCAGAACTGGATGCAATACTCCAGATGGGGTCTCACCAACTGTCTGTACAGAGGGATAACAACTTTCTGTTTTCTGCTGGTGATGCCTCTCCCTATATATCCCAGTATCCCCCAGCCCTCCCTACTGCCTTCTCACATTGCTTGCTAACCTCAAGGTCATCTGATATGATTACCCCCAGCTCCCTTTCCATTTTTGCTGTTATTACTTCCTCCCCCTGCACTGTGTAATCTTCCTCTGGGTTTTTGTTTCCCAGGTGCATTATTTTGCACTTCTTTGCATTGAATCCAAGCTACCATACTTCTGACCATTCCTCCAACCTTGCCAAGTCCCTTCTCATTCTTTCCACACCTTCTTGTGTATCACACCTGTAGCAGATCTTTGTGTCATCTGCAAAGAGGCATACTTTTCCTTCCAGTTCCTATGCAATGTCACTTATAAAGACATTAAAAAGGACTGGACTCAGTACTGAACCCATGGTACCCCACTAGTAAACCCTCTTTCTTCAGAGTGGACTCCTTTTACAATTACTGTCAGTGTCCTGTTGTTCAGTCAATGTTATACCCAGGCTACCAACCTGGGACTCTTTCCCAGGCTGGTTAATTTGATTATTAATCTTTTGTGTGGGACTGTGTCAAATGCCTTGCTAAAGTCTAGTTAGACCATGTCCACAGCCTCTCCTTAGTCTACTGCTTTGGTCACCCAGTCAAAGAAATCAATTAGATTCATCTGACATGACCTTCCCGCTGTGAACCCATGCTGCCTCAGGTCCTGTGTCCCACTGGCCTCTAGGTACTCAACAATTTTTTCCTTCAGAAGTGATTCCATCACTTTCCCTACCACAGAAGTCAAACTGACAGGTCTGTAGTTTCTGGCCTCTGTCTTGCTCCCACTTTTGTGAAGGGGATTCACATCTGCCTTCCTCCAGTCCTCAGCTACCACACCATCCTCCCATGATCTGTTAAACAGGGTAGTCAGTGGTGTCACTAGTTCTCCCCTTAATTCTTTTAGAATACTGGGGTGAATTCTGTCACGCCCCATTGCTTAGTCCACCTTCAGTTTTAGGAGTTCTTTCAGAACCCTTTCTTCTGTGAAAGGACAGGGATTGACCCCCCCCATCCAGAGTGCTTATGTTAATTGGAGTAGGAAGCTTCCCCTCCTCCTCTTTTGTGAATACTGAGCAGAAGTATTCGTTCATTATCCCTGCTTTTTCACTGTCCCTCTCTGACCACCCACCGTCCATTCTATTCAGTCTCACTATCCCTCCTTTGGTCTTTCTATGCTTCCTGGTGTACCTATAAAAGGTTTTATCCCCCTTCTTAACTGAGTTGATTATCTTTTCCTCAGTTTGGGCCTTTGCTGTTCTGACTTCCCTTCCTGCTTCCTTCTGCTTTAACTGGTACAGTTCTCTCTCCTGCTCCTTCTGTGTTTCCTTATATTTCCTAAATGCTATTTTTTTCTCCCTAACTTTCCCCGCCACCTCTTTTGAGAGTCATAGAGGCTTTTACTTTTGTTTTGATTTGTTTATTTGCTTCACACAAAGGCTTGTTGCCTCTGTGATGGCAGTTTTGATGTTTCCCTATCGTTTCCCCATTGTTGCTCCACCCCTCCTCCTAGCCTGTTTGTTAGTGCATTTCTAAGGTACTCTCCCATCTTGCCAAAGTCTGCCCTTCTGAAGTCCAGTACCCTCACTTTTGTATGGCTTGACTGTAGCTGTTGACAAATAAGGGCCTATGGCCCACTCAATCTGCCCATTTGAGCTTGTAATATCACTTTAAGTTTTTCTAGAAGTCTATTGCCCCTTACCCCTGACCTCTATGATTCTCTTTATTGAAGAATATACAACAGTACAACATTGGGTAGTCCATGCAACAGTTAAGCTTACATACAACATATGTGATGTAGGTGAATACAGGTATACTTTGTTAAATTTTATTTTTATTTATTTATTTGAAAATCAGAATTACAAAAAACCTTTGAGCTAAAAGCTCATTTACAGAGGGTCCTCATCAATGTGGCAGGGGACAAGGGGAAACAGAACAGTAGCAGCCAACAGGCTTGGTCAATAACACATCAGATGCCACATGTACAATGGCATAGTTATGAGACAAACATAAAAGTAACTAGTCCATCTATAGAAGTTGCCCAAGGGTTTTGTCAATAACACTTTGGAAAGTATATATTTGTAAGCATATATTTGGAAAGTATATATCATGTGTCTACAATAGTAGACACATGATCAGGTGAGCATATAATACATAATGCACAGTGAGGGAAGCCCCAGGTGCCACAACATAGAATAAGAGCTGGCACCTTAGTTAGAACACCTGATTAGCAGCTGGGAGCCTAGAACAGTATGCAGGTAGTTAGGCAGAGAGCAGGGAAGGGATGATCCGTAGGTAAAATCAGATAGTCAGGGGAGAAAGGGGTGAGAGATCCTCACAGTAGAGACTACTGGGATGTAGAGAGAGACCTACATATGGTTAGTAGCAAAGGCACAGGGAGACTTAAGTTATGGTTATTAGTCGAGGCACAGAGGGCCAAGGTGGGTCCCAGTAAGAGTGGTTTTAGGGTTGCAAGGTTATATATGACAGTATCAGCATTTGGGAGGGGTGATACTATTCCTGAGCTCAGCTTTAAAATTGCCAGAGTTTGCCATGCTTAAAGTGTCATGGGGGAGCTTGTTTAGCCTGGTGGGAGCCCGTACTGTGAAGGCTCACCTCCCTATGGAGGTTCTTCTAATTGATACATCTAGAGTGCCTTTCGTAGCATTTCTGGTGACATGTTCAGCTGGGATAGGCTGGAAAAGGGCCTTTAAGGAGGGGGGTGCAATCCCTAGGAGGGTTTTTTTTCCTAGGAGGCAGGAGTGAAGCCTGAAATGTTCCATAAGGGGGAGCCATTTGGTCCTAATGTAGAGTTCACACGTATATGTAAGGCGGTCAGCATTTAGAACAAGTCTGCAGGCCTTATTGAGAGTGGTATGGACTCTTTGTAGGCTAGTTTCCATGGCTGTGCCATAAATCACAATTCTGTAGTCCAGAATTGGCAGGATAATACCTCTTACTGCCTGGCACTTGGCTTCAGGAGTGAGACAGGACTGGAGTCTATATAGTGTCCCAAGTCTTCTACTGGTGGCAGTAGTGATCTTGAATATATGTTCGTCCTAGGTGAGGGATTGATCAATTGTGATACCTAGGTACTGGAATGAGGACACCTGTTCAAGAATGGATTGAGGGGTATTAGTAATTATGAATGGCATAGCAGATTTACTCTTTTGCCACCCAGGAAAGAGCATGGTCTTGGTCTTTTTACTGTTGAGTACTAGTAGGGTATCCTTCAGCCAGTCCTGTAGAAGACTGAGGTCGAGCTGCAGGTTCTTGGTGAGTGATGCTTGGCAGGAGTTCCATGAGAAAACAATTGTGTCATCAGCATACAGCAGGATCCTTGAGGAGGGACATGCATTCCACAGGTTGTTTACAAAGAGGCTGAACAGTAGCAGTCCCAATATAGAGCCCTGTGGGACCCCGACAGAGACATCATGTGTCTCAGAGATGGTTCCATTAACTTTCACTTGCTGGGTTCCTCCAGTGAGATAACTAAAGAAGCATTTTACTGTGCCAGGGGACAACCCCAGAAAGCCTAGCCAGTGTAGGAGAAGCTGGTGGTCAACAAGGTTGAATGCCTTGGTTAAGTCGATAAAGATTGCCCCCACTAGTTGGCCTTGATCAAATGCCTCATGCACGTAGTTTGAGAACTTGATTAAGGCCATTGCTGTGCAACTTTCAGAAATCATGTTGTTGTGGGCAGAGGAGGTCACATTTATGTAGGTGGTCTGTAAGTTGGTCAACTATGATTCTTTCAAGTGCTTTAGAGAGTGGGGACAGAAACACAGTGACAGAAAGGCAAGTGTATATCTAAGGCATATACAGGTATCAGAGTAACATCCAATCAGGCCTAGCAGTCAAAGCAGTACATATTTCAAAACTTTTCTATCAGTGATTTCAGGGGGGGTTCAGTAGATCTTTGGTGTCTGGTGTCAATAAAGGGTAGGCAGATAGGGTTATACTCATTAAGTAGGGGGCCCAAATTTCCAAAAAGGTTCTGCTGGTATTCCTTGCAAAAAGTGTGAGTCAGGTGGTGGAAACTTAAGACTCCATCACTGTCAACCAGGCCTGAAACAGTGGGACATCTGTAGTTCTTCATTTTATTAGAATAAGTCTAAGGAGTTCTACTGAAGCTTGGGTGATCCACAGCATCTGTGTGTTACTTACCTGTCTATTATCTGGGACTATACCTAGCAGCCAAAAGCTGGACGTAGAAGGTAAAGTGCAAGCCAGAGTGGAGGACCAAAATTGGATCACCTTGTTCCACACCAGCTGGAGGGTCTTGCATTTCCACAGTATGTGCAGGAGGTCCGCTTCTAAGGACTGACATCTCCAACATTTGTCATGGGGGAGAAGACTCATCTTATGGAGCTGAATTGGAGTTCTATACCATAAATGGAGAACTTTCCTTTTAATGAGAAGGCTTCTCTGGTCAATGCAGGCCTTATGGGCTAGTTTCCAGCAGCTACTATATTCCTTAGTGGTAATTGGGGATCCCAGCATTTTTCCCACCTAGTTTTAGCCACCAAAGAAGGTATCTCTTGCCCATCCTTGAATCTTGCCTGCCAATCCTTTTTCTTGCTGGAGCTAGAGGGACAGTGGGATTTTATTTCTGAGGGGTCCCAGTTTAGCTGCGCAACCTACAGATGTGCAGCTGGATCTAGACCAAGCAAGATATATACTTCAGAGCTGCAAGTATTGCCAAAAGCATTCCTGGGGCAAATGATACTTGCCTCTCGGATGCTGAAAAGAGACAAAGGATTTATTTCCCATGACCAAGTTCTGGAAGATATTTATCTGACGGTCACACCATAAACTCCAGTGGAAAGGTCTGTGGGTCTATTATCAGGTTTGGATTGTTCCATAGTGGGGAGTGAAGGCCAATGTTCAGGCATACACGCGATAGTCTGCCCAGGTCTTGCCAGGCCTGCTGACTTGCCTTAATAGTCAGCCACTCCTGCACATCCTTTGGGAGGTAGTGACCAAGAAAGCAGAAGAGGGAGACATTACCTATTGCTGCCTTTTCTATATTCACCCAAGCCTGATGGATGAGCGATGTCCTCCACAACCCTTTATACAATATAGCAATCAGAAAAGCTTGAGAGTATCTGCTGAAGTCCAGTAAGTTCCAGCCACCCCTATTCCATGTGGCCCTTAGTTTAGCTCTGTTGTATCATGACTACTTGGGATTCCAGAGGAAATGGTTCATCAGAGTGTGTAACTTTGTTTGCCCACACTTTGGGAATCAGTATGGGGAGATGAGAAACAACATAATACACTTTGGGCATGAACATCAACTTTATGGCTGCAATTTTCCTTGCCATGGACAAGTGCAAATGTTCCCACCTTTGGATATTTTTAGACAGTTGGGTCCAAATTGGCATACGTTTTTGTTCGCTAGGGTAGTAATGTCTAGGGACAAGATTACCCCCAGATATTTAATGTCAGAATGTGCCCATTTAAGACCAGATGGGCTGATCATGTCTGCAGATGTGAAGGAGTTTAATGGGAGAACCTCTGATTTGGTTTTATTAATGCGAAGTCCAGAAATGTTCCCAAATGCATTAAGAGTATCCTGGATGGGTTTTAGGCTCCCTTTAATGTCTCCAGTCAGGATCAGACTGTCATCTGTGTAAGGTTTAGCATGGTATTCCTGGTTTCCCACCTTTATACCAACGATTCTGGGGTGGGTACATAGAGCTGCCGATCGGGGTTTCATAGCCAAAACAAAAAATAGTGAGGAAAGGGGCAGCCCTGTCTAGTGCCCCTATGGAGCTGAAAGAGAGAGATAAGAAATGATGGAATTTGTGAGCACTTTACCCACTGGGTGCTGGTGTATAGTTCAATTCTAGGAAGAGAAATAAGGCTCTATGTTAAACTGCTGCTGGACAGCATGCAGTAACTCCCACTCCACCGAGTCGAAGTCTTTTTCAGAGTTCATCATTACAAGTAGGGTTGTGCAAAATTGGATAATTTCACCCAGTGAAATATTTTGCATAATTAGCACCTTCTGCGAAATATTTTGCTGGGCAAAATGCAAAATTTCACCCGCAGTTGGGCACGAAATTTCACCCCATGCTGGTGAAATTTCACTCGTGGGTGAAATTTTACACCCGTGAGTGAAATTTCACCACCCACAGTGAAATTTCTCTGCCTACGGGAGAAATTTCGCCTCCTTGAAATCTTATGATCACTTGGCCAGTGGCCACTGGCCAAAGTTCTCCCTGGTGTCCAGCGGTCCCCCCCAGCTGATCACCATCTGTAAATACATTAAATAAACCCGCTGAAAAGTTACCCTGCTCCCTCCATTTGTTTAATTAAAAAAAAAATTCACCCTAATCTCCCTGGTGTCTAGTGGTCCCCCCACCCCGGCCGATCACCGGCTGTAATTACATTAAATAAGCACCCCTTCAAGTTACCCTGCCCCCGCCATTTGTTTAATTTAAAAAAAAAATTCACCCTCATTTCCCTGGTGTCTAGTGGACCCCTCACCCCATCATTAGATAGCAGCAACCATCCAGCTCCCCTCCCCAGTACCCCGACCGGGCCACTGGCACAACCCTCCACTCACTTCCATGGCCTGGCAGCTCCATTGAGCACCACTGCACACTTGAATGAATGAGCACAGTATTCCCTCATTCATTCAAGCGCTCAGTGGTGCTCAGTCAAGCCACTGGCCATGGAGGTAAGTGGAGGGCTGTGCCAGTGGCCTGATCAGGGTACTGGGTGGTTGCTGCTAACTAATGATGGGGTGGGGGGGGTCCACTAGACACTAGGGAGATGAGGGTGATTTTTTCTTTTTTTTTAAATTAAACAAATGCCACCTGCATCAAAGTAACCAGGGCCCATATGTGGTTGGAACTATGCCTCCCTTTAACAAAGTCGACCTGGGAAGGGTGGATAATATCAGGCAATACAGTTTCCAATCCGGCAGCCAGAGCCTTTGCCAGAATTTTGGCATTGGCATTCATGAGTGAGATTGGGTGGTAGTTCCCAGGCATGGTGAGGGCTTTGCCCTGTTTGGGGAGAACAGTAATCACTACCTCCCTAAGGAAAGGGGGCTGTTCCTCAAAGCAGTGAGATTCCTGTGACATCTCCAACAGTGGAGTGGATATCTTATGATGTACGAGCTTATAAAAATCTGCCAGATGCTCATCACTCCCTGAGGCTTTGTGAGGAGCCATGCTTAGGATGGCTTTATTAAGTTCCAACCCAGAAAGAGGGTTGTCCAGGGCCGGTTGTTGGGCTGCCGAGAGGGAAGGCAGTGAGAGATGATCCATGAAGCTATGGAATTTATCCCCATCCCAATCAGTATGGGAGGCATACAGGTCATGGTAAAAGCTAACCATGGTGTCATTTGTATCTTTTGGGTCTTACACTATTTTACCCCCAGTGTTTTGGAGCCCTGTAATGTGCCTATCTGCTTGTCTTTGTTTCAGTCTATAGGCAAGGAGTTTCCCCACTTTCTCTCCCTCAGCCCAATACTTTGCTGGGTGTGCCTGACATGGAGTTCAGCCCTTCTAGTTGCTAGTGCATTTAGCCTGATCTGGAGCCTGGTCAGTTCTGCCACTAGACCGTTTTTTTTAAGCCACCCAGGATTCAATTTGTATTTGTCCTGTGCCTGCTTTAGTCTAGTCTCTAACTGCAATACCTCCTCCTCTCTTTGCTTACTATGGTGAGTAGAAACATTTATAATTTGACCCCTGAGGGTGGTCTTGTAGGCCTCCCATATCATTGCCGCAGATGAGGAACCTGGTGGATTAACCTGAAATAATTTTTTAGTCTCATCTTTCACCAAGCATTTAAAATCGTCGTCATTCAGAAGTAGGGTATCCAGCCACCAGGAGTTGGAGTTCCCCATGGAGGCTGGGCTTACAGATAAATGCAACAGCACCATGGCATGGTTTGACAAATAGATAGGGGCTATATGGGTGTTAGTGGCTCTGGAGGTTATATTTTCTGAAATTAACCAATAGTCTAGTTTACTGGCCATTGTTCCGGCTGCAGAGAAACAGGTAAAATCCTTATCGGAGGGGTGTTGCAGCCGCCAGATGTCTGCAAGTCTGTGCAAGGAAAGCAGCTGTTGAAGTACCTTAAGGGAGTTGGTGTGGGGTTCCTGCCTGGTGTTGGACCTGTGAAGTAGAAAGTCCAAGGCCAAATTATGGTCCCTACCCATAATGATCCCTGGATTGTTGGTTGTCAGGTCCAGCAATTCGGGTGCATCCTCATTCAGGGCATAAATATTAACAAACAATACTGGGCCCATCAGGGTGGACAGCTTAACCATGACCCAGCATCCCTCTCTGTCCACCTCCTTGTGACTCAGATTCCAACTAAGGTGCTTGTGAAATAAAATGGAAACCCCTCTTTTGGATTTCCCCGAAACACTATGGAATTCCCTTCCCACCAATTCTCTGGCAAGTTTCTTAGACTCTAAGTGGTTTAGTTTAGTTTCTTATAGAAACGTTATGTGACATTTAAGTTTGTGGAGTCTAGCCAGGCTCTTCCTCTGTTTGATAGGAGAATTGAGTCCCCTGACATTCCAGGATGTCAGAGTCACATCCTTCGAGCTATCCATTATCTCTGTGGTGTATCATTTGAGTTGTACTGTTGGCTACTGTACAGGATATCATATCCCTAACTAAGGCTACCAACTTTCCATGGCACAAAACTGGGATGGTCTAGCAAGCCCAGTGGCGCTGAGGGTTGAGGCACTGGATGCCACACCGGCGACCGGGGTTCGGGAGTGAGCTTGGGCTGTCAGGGCCGGTGGGGGAGGAGAGGATTGAGTGTCTGTAGGACTGCTCTCCTCTCCTAAAGAGGGTACGGGAAATGTTCCAAGAAAGTAGCGGCACCCAGTGGAGACATAGGGACTTTGCTGGGGAAGACGGGCCCTCTGGATGTTTGAGGGAACGCACACATAGTGGGCTGGGCAGCGCTGCATGACCCACATCTTGAGGAAAGAAAGGACCAAATCCTTCCCTCCTCTGGTAGGCGAAGATAGGCCCCATGGCAATGGCCCCACGTCCACCGCCGGGCGTCAGGATGCTCAAATCTCTATCCCTCCCCCTGTGTCAGCTGCTCATCCAGAAATATAGAGAGGGTGCCGGTAGGAGATGGTGGTCCTTCCCCAGAGGATCTAGACCCTGGAGGTTCAGGCAAGCTGCACAGGGGATGAGTGGTGGGCCCCACCAGAGAAACGAGCAGACCACGCTTCAGGCAGAACGGGCAGAACCAGAAACCGAGTGACCACGCTGGAGAGAGGCCAGAAGTAGGGGGTGAAGAAATAGAGTTTGAAAAAAAAAAACTGGGATGGTCCATCCTCACCATGCCCCCCAACTGTGTCACTTCCATGGGCACTGCCGCAGACAATGTTGCACACAATCAATTACATTTTGCTGCTTGCTCTGGCCATGCCGCCCCACAGTAACACCAGTAGCAAACATCCAGATTAAAACAATACATCATTCTGCTGCAGCAAGTTCTAAATCATGATAAACAGAAAGTTAATTAGTAGCAAACCTGCATTAAATTGTGATCAGTCATTCAAGCTGAATGTATAGCTCCTCCTGACAGTTCCATCCAACCCACTTACACTCGCCTCATTTGCTGAGCAAACTTCACTTCATTGATTCCCAGCACCACACCAGATTGATTTCACACACTTTCTTACAGCTGATCAGGTTCAGGCTCCTTAGTTTACTGCTGCCGGTCTCTTCTTTGTCTGGAGCCTCTCTCAGCTACTGGCAGGCAGACGTCCACATGCACTTGTTTACACTAGTCTAATCTAACAGGAAGGAACATGCTTTACTGTGCTCCCACTGACATGCTGGCAGTGCAACACAGGTGCATGGGTTGAAGTTGCAAACTGCTGTCAAGCCCGAGCAGTGCCACAGTGGTGCTGAAATAACTGTCACGGATCAGCAGTCAGCAAAAAAAAAAAGTAACAAAACTGGGACACATAAGCAAAAACCAGGACAAAAGTGGCATTTTGCAAAACTTGTGGGGACACTGGGACATGCTGCCTAAAATAGGGACTGTCCTGGGAAAATAGGGACTGTGGTAGCTTTGCCTGAACCCCTGATACACTGAACACCCTTCCTCTCAGATGAGGAGGAGTGTGCTTTGGAGATCTACTGAGTAGTACCCCCCAGGTTATGTATACCCTTATTCCCATACCCTATCCCCTGTATGTCAAACGCTTGTGCAGCCTTTTGTCTCCATCTCCACCTGGTGATGTGCAAATAGCGTCCCTCATTTTCTAGTTGGATGACACCCCTTTGGAGTGTGACTCCCTGCCATTTCCAGTTCTGTATTTGTGGACAGGAACAAAAAAACCTGTGCAGAGATATGGGGTGGTTTTCTAGGTATTACTGTGCCTGTCTTGAGTGATATTGGAGGCCGGGTTCTTTTTGTGGAGACCATTTGAAAGGGGACTATAAGGCTTGGAATTTCAAATGGTTAAACTATTCCTTTTCCATCCCATCATTATAAACATTAATGCCCCTTTCAAGACACATCAAAGGGGAAGGTTGAAGGTGCAGGTCTCTCCTCTCTACCAGTTTCTTATGCAGACTTCTGGTACCTGTTCCCCAGGCTTCCCCCGTCAACAGTTAAAAACAAAGAAACATAGAAATTGTCAGCAGATAAGTACCGCCTGGCCCATCTAGTCTGCCCATAAGACCTTGGACTGGATTACTGCTTCCGGGAGCCCTATGTATGGGCTCCTGGAATAGGCTAGGTAGTTCGAGACAGGGATGGTGAAAGATGGAGGAGGGTGGTATGGGGAGGGGTCAAAGTGGACCACTAGTTTCATCTAACTGTGGTTTGCACAACCTGGTGGAGGAAAAGCAAGTGAGGGAGTTATGAAAGGCAGTACACCAGCCCATGTACTACGTTCCTCCTGCTCTTTAGAAGATACAATCAAACACACACACACACATACCTCTCAACTGTCCCTGATTTTCAGGGACGTCCCTGATTTTGCCTCAGAATTTTCCTCTGTTCCTCGTAAAATTTGTGTTTTTGTGACAGTAGAGTGGGGATTAAAAGCACAAAATAATGTCAAACATTAAAGTTACAAACTTGTTCTTCTTCAGAAAATGCATCTTTCAAAAATTCCCTTATTTTGTCAGCTTTCTGAGTGAACAGTATCAATTTTAAAGATGTGTCCCTGATTAGGGGTCTTTGTCCCTCATTTTTTTGTGGGGAGGTAGTAACAACAACAAAAAAGGAAAGGGACCTGGGGGTAGTCATATCAGATGACCTTAAGGTGGGCAAGCAATGTGAGAAGGCAGTAAGAAAGACTGGGGGGGATACTGGGATGCATAGGGAGAGGCATCACCAGTAGAAAACAGGAAGTTATTATCCCTCTGTTCAGACAGTTGGTGAGATCCCATCTAGAGTTCTGCGTCCAGTTCTGGAGACCCCATCTCCACAAGGACGTAGACAGGATGGAGGCTATCCAGAGGAGGGCAACTAAAATTGTGCAGGGTCTGCACCAGAAGACATACGAAGAGAGATTAAAGAAGCTTAATATGTATACACTGGAGGAGAGGAGGGAGAGGGGGGCATGATAGAAACTTTTGAGTACATCAAGGGAATCAACAGAGTCCAAGAGGGTAGCATCTTTCAGAAAAAGAGATGTACAAGAACAAGGGGGAACAATTTGAAGATAGAGGGGGGATGGCTCCAAGATAATGTGAGGAAGTATTTTTTCACAGAGAGGGTTGTGGATACATGGAACAGCCTTCCTGAGGAGGTAGTGGAGTCAAAAACTTGGGGAATTCAAGAATGCATGGGACAGACATAAGGCAATTATAGTGGGGGGTTAGGAGGAAGTAGGTTGTTGGTTAACTAGGATCTGCAGCCTATGCATTAGGTAGGGAAATGGGTTATCTTCCATCAAATTCTATATTTCTATGTTTCTATGTTTCACTACCAGCTCTGTCTGGTGTGAGTGTTCCTTGTGCGACAGGTATGGGTGAGGCAGTGGCAGCCTACAGTATAATAGTGCAGTATCCAAGGTGCTTGCTTCTTGCACTGGTCTGTATATGACCCAGGGCTTCTCACTTGAGACCCCCGTGGTTTGATGGGGCTCTCAAGGAGATGAAGTTCAGGGGTCGGAGGTTGGAACATTGCTGGTGGAAATCTCAGTCTGAGGAGGACAAACTGGCTTTGAAAATTCACTATGGTGAATATCAAAAGGTCTGATTTTTCCTACTGTAGACAGGCTACTCCATCCTGCCTGTCTGCAGCTAAAAAGAGCATCTTCAGTCACTCAGTGAAAGGAGCTCACTCTGTTCTTCTCTGACAGGGTGTCCTCCATTAGGGCTGGGATCTCTCCTACAGGGCATTTGTGGCCTGGCAGTGGTGAGTCGTACATTTCCAGAAGCACTCCTACTGTCTGTAGTGAGTTTAGGCCAGTTTAGGTGGCAGAGGATTGTGAGGTGAATTTGAAGCTGTTGCTCATGTATTGTGAACTGGACCCAGGCCTGACCCATCTCTTAATGGGATGTGTTGAGTCCATTGGTCCAGTGTTCGTCAAGATTATCCGGTGTTCGATTTTGGAGGGACATTTCCCTGGCACCCTGAAAGAGGCACTGGTGAGGCCCCTCCTAGAGAAACCATCTCTCGATCTTGACATCTTGCTGAATTATAGATCAATCTCTAACCTCCCATTTTTGGGAAAGGTTATTGAGAGAGTAGTGGCTCTGCAGCTTAAGGCACACCTTGTGGCCAATGACATCTATGAGCCCTTCCAATCTTTGTTTAGGTCTGGCTATAGCACCAAAATGGTGTTAGAGTGCAAAATGATCTCCTCAGGGTGAGAAAGAGGGGGGATCAGTCAATACTCATTGTCCTTGATCTCTCCTTAGCATTTGACACTCTGGACTACATAGTGTTGCTGGATCAACTGAGGGAGCTCTGTGGACTCTCTGGTACTATCATCAACTGATCTGAGTCCTTTCTCACATGCAGGAAGTAGAAGGTAGTGATGGGGTGTTTCTCCTCTTGCCTGAAGCCTCATGCCAGGTGGAGTTCTCCAGGGCTCGGTCCTGTCACCTGTGCTGCTCGCAGTGTACGTGCTTCTCCTAGGTGAGATCATTAGACGGTACAGCTTGAATGTTCACTGTTATACAGATGATGCCCAGCTGTACATGTCATTTGCACCATGGACTAGAGATGCCATGGAGGTGCTTAATAAATGTCTGGCCGAGATCCTTGACTCGATGTCCTCTAGCTGGCTAAGACTCAACCTCGACAAGACAGGTGCTAGTGACTGAGCCTGATCATCGACGGGATGTGGGTGCTGCTGGGATGGGAACTGGGTTATTCCTTGGCCCTATTCCTTGGGCTACATTTACCAAGGTGAAAAATCTGATGTTATCCTTGACTATGGACTGACACTTGAGGCTCAGATAAGTCCATCATCTAAAGTGGTTTTAACCACATGAGGAATGTTGCCCAGATCAAACCCTTGATTCCACATGATGACCTGCCCTCACTGATACACACTTTTGTGATGCCTAGACTTGAGTACTGCAGCACTCTCTGTCTCGGGGTCAGTGGAGGGGTTCTCTGCCACCTGCAGCTGGTGCAGAATGCAGTGGCCAGGTTACTGGTGGGCCTTCCAAGGTCTTGTGATGTGATCCCAATTCTGTGTGACATGCACTGCCTGCCAGTTAGGTGGATACTCATCTTTAAGGTGGTCTTGCTCACCCATAAAGCCCTATACGGATTGGACTCTGGCCACCTGAATGACCTTCTGGCTCCTGTCCACTTTGTGCACTTCTTCTACTCCTCTACCAAAGTCCTCCTAGCAGTTCCCAGGGCCCATCTGAAGATCTCTGGAGATCAATCATTTGAGGTGGTGGGCCCTGTATTAAGGAATTTGCTCACAAGATCCCTGAGGGAGGCCCATCAGTGGAGGTTTGTAAATGGGGGTTTGAAGGCGTGTCCATTTAGAGAGGCATTTGCAAACTGTTTATGAGCCTTAGAAGTAGTTGACTGCTGAACTGTCTATTTTAAATAGGATTTTCTCTAGGTTTTGTTGTCTTCCGTTTGTTGTTGTCACTGACTTATGTTTTGTATTTTTTGTGGTTGAAGATTTTTATTGTTTTCAAAGTTGCAAACCAAGTGATGTTTTGTATTTGATATATGCTATTTATTCTAATTCTTGCCTGCCTGCACAGCACCCAGTGCCTCTGGGATGGGGCACTTGAAAAATAAAATGTTACTTATTTACAAAAAATTGCTATGTTGAAAAGTTATGGTCAAAATATTGAAAATCACCACAGTTATGAGTGTGCATTGAAAAATTGCAACGTACACTCATAACTTTGTTGTTTTTCTCAAATTTTCACCCCACATTTTCAGCATAGCCTTTTTATGAGCCCAACCCATGAACAAGGATGGAGAACATTTTCAAATCCTGCCCAAGAGGTAATTTTGTGCCACAAGTACAAAAACACATTATGGCCAGGATCTGAAAAATTACAATTGTCACATTCATGAGGTGCTATAAAGAAATGGCTATGTTGAAAATTTTGGGCCAAAATATTGAAAATTACCAACGTTACGAGCCTGTGTTCACAAATTTCAGCATAGACTCATAAGATTTTTAATTTTTAATATGTTTAAGCCACGTTTTCAACATAGCCTTCTTATGACATCACCTCATGAACAAGGGTGGAGAAAATATTCAACTCCTGCCTAAAAGATGATTTTGTACAGCGATCACAAAATCACCTTTCAGGACAGATTTGCCTAATTTCACTGCCATTGTTCAGGAGGTTGTGTCCCAAAAAAGGCATGTTGAAAATTTGGGCCAAAAATATTCAAAAATGGCCAAGTTATGTCACTAAGTTCAAAACCTCATTGAAATACATTAAACCGCATTTCAGAATTTCTCAGTTTGCGGTCTGGCTTTAAAACGGACTATCAGTGCTGCTGCTTTAAACTAGCAACATTAATTTAATAATTTAGATCAGGAAACAGTGACATGGATAACTCTGTGACATTAATTTTACACTTTACATTATGCTAAACCACACGTTTAGGGCTGCATTCTTCAATAATTTCAACACTTACTTGTCTCGACTATATCTCATCTCTTGCATGTGCACTGACAATATGATGTAAACTCGTTCATGAATGAGTCTCAGTTTTTAGTAAGTGATGTGAGCTAAATGGTTTTCCTACTAGTTTACAGTCTCCTGAGCACAGTCACTGCTATGAAAAAACAAGGGTTGTAACATATTTAGTTTTCTTTCTGAAATGTAAAGCCATGATTCCGGGCATGCACACTTGTTAGTGCTAATGCGCATGTTTGAAATCACATCTCTACATTTCAGAAAGAAAGCTAAATATATTTTGTCGATTTCATAGCAGTTACTTATATGATCAGGAGACTGTACGCTAGTAGGAAAACTGTTTAGCTCACACCACTTACTAAAACCTGAAACTCCTTCCTGCACAAGTTTACATCACCTTACCTGTTCATGCACTGGAGCCGTGGTCCACCCAAGATAAAGCTGGGGCAAGTAAATGTGGAAGTTATTGAAGAATGCAGCACTTAATGTGTAGTTTATGTTAACAAATTACTAAGTATATTGTGCAACCTTTCAGACATATTCAGGTGATGTTTGAAAATGGGACTTAAAATCAGCAAAAGAGCTGACAGTGTCCCTTTAACAGAGATAATAGGCTGCTGGTGTTGACAACGGATCAGCTGCTTGCTGACTGGCTTCATGCAAATCAAAGGACGGAAGCCATCTCTGATTGGAGTGGTTCAGTCCTTTGAAGTCATGAAGTTTCTGCCCAGCAAGCAACGAGTAGTGTCACAACCACAGTGGGTGGTTATTAGTCTAGACTGCCGAGCCCCTTCCAATCTGAACTGCAATGGGCTCAGCAGTGACATACTACTCAAAAACCACTCTCTTGTAGCAAGATGTTTGCTGTGCATGCATGCACAGAGAACATAAAAATATGGGTGAATGCTTCAGAGATGACCTAGTGGGGGGGGGGGGAATGACCTGGGTGCTTTGGAGGAACAGTGTGCTAAGCTAAGGGAAGGCATCAAGAAGACAACAAACTGCTGCACAAAAGAGGTGTGCAAAAACAGGAGAGAAAAAAAAACTGTTATGGTTCTCAGAGGATGTGGATGAAAAGGTAAAGGCTAAAAGGGTAGCATCCAGGAGATATAAAGAGATGCAGGGAGAAGAGGACAGAGAGGTGTATCAGGGAAGCAGAGAGAAGCAAAGAAAGTGGTGAGAGCAGCAAAGGTGCAAACTGAGAAAAGCATAGCCCAATGGACAACTAAAGGGAACAAGACATTTTTAGGTACATAAAAGGGGAAGACTAGGGGAGAGATTTTGAGGTCAAGAAGTATGGGGGGGGACTGTGCCAAGAAGGGACAGGAAAAAAGGTGATATTCTGAACAAATACCTTTATTTAGTCTTCACAGAGGAAGGAGAAGGGAAAGGGCCACATAAAAGCAACATGAGCATTGGGAGAAAGGAGGTAGACACAAGTCCTTTTACAGAAGAGGGTCCTGATGGGACTCGCAAATCTGAAAGTGGACAAAGCCATGGGGCCAGACAGAGTTCATCCTAGGGTATTGAGCAAGCTCAGGGAGGAGCTATTTGCACCTCTGACAACCCTATTCACAACTCACTGGAAACAGGAGTGGTTGCGGAGGACTGCAGGAGGGCAGATGTAGTCCTACTTCATAAATGTCATAGCAGAGAGAAGGCTGGCAACTATAAGCTGGTTAGTCTGACATTGGTGGTGGCGAAGTTAATGGACTAGCTGCTAAAGGATTGTGGAGTATCTTAAATCCAGTAAGTTACAAGACCTGAGGCAGTATGGATTCACAAAAAAGGGGAGGTCATGTCAGAAAAGTCTGATAGATTTTTTTGGACTGGGTGATCAGAGAAATTGAACAGGGTGTAACAGTGGATGTGGCCTACTTAGATTTTAGTAAGGCTTTCAAATTTGCTCCATGTGGGAGAAACGGGGCAGCTTAGGGGTGGGGGCCTAATGTTGTAAACTGGGTAAGAAATCAGTTAACAGATAGGCAACAGATGGTGGTGGCAAATAGAGTTCACCCTGGAGAAGGGAGGTTGACCAGCTAGGTGCCTCAGGGCTCATTACTGGGACCAGTCCTCATTAATGTCTTTATAAGAGACATTGCAGATGAGCTAGAAGGGAAGGTACTTTTCTCTCTCTGGCAATCCTCTTTAGTTAATCACTGGAAACAGAGGAGGTACCCAAAGACTGGAGGACAGCAGATATAGTCCCCTTATACAAAAGTGGGAACAAAGAGGAAGGGGGGAACTACAGACCAGTCAGCCTGACCTCAGTAGTGGGGAAGATCATGGAAGTACTACTGAAGGAGAGATGGGTAGAACATCTAGTTGCCAACAGACTACAGCACCAAGGCAGCATGGTTTCACTGGGGGGAGGTCATGACAGACTGACCTCATTAAATTTTTTGACTGGGTGACAAGGGAGGTGAATCAGGGGAGGGCAGTGGATGTGGCCTATCTGGACTTCAGCAAGGCCTTTAACACTGTGCCACATAAAAAGCTGTTAAACAAACTGGGGAATATTGGAGTGGGCAGGACAGTAGTACAGTGGGTGGGTAATTGGCAGGGGGGCAGGACACAGATGGTGGTGGTAAATGGCTGTGACTCCACAGAGGGAAGAGTGACCCGTGGGTTGCCACATGAATCAGTGCTGGGACCAGTCCTGTTCAATATCTTCATCAGTGACGTTGCACAGGACCTAGAAGGCAGAATTTCCCTATTTTCTGACAACACGAAGCTCTGTAACAATGTGGCCTTGCCAGAGGGTATAGACAGAATGAGGAGGGACATGCAGAAGCTTGAAGAATGATCAAGGTTTTGGCAGTTGAGACCTAATACAGAAAAAGTGCAAAATTGTGCATATTGTGCACAAAAACCCTGGAACAAAATATCAGTTGGAGATGGGGTGAGGATATAGCATGCACCAAGCAGGAAAGGGACCTTGGGGTTATCATCTCCGATGACCTTAAAGTAGGGAAACAGTGTGACAAGGCAGCAGGATAAGCAAATAGGATGCTGGGATGCATAGACAGGGGCCTCAACAGCAGAAAAAGGGAGGTCATAATTTCACTATACAAGACACTAGTGAGGCCTCACCTGGAGTATAGTGTACAGTTCTGGAGACCTTACCCACATATGGACATAGACAGGGTGGAGATGGTTCAGAGGAGGACAACAAAGATGGTACAGGGATTGCATCACAAGTCCTAGGAGGACAGGCTGAAGGACTTGAATATGTACTCCAGGGAAGAGAGACGGGAGAGCGGGGATATGATAGAGACATACAAGTACCTTGTGGGGAGGAACAGGGTGTAGGAAAACATTATTTTCCAGTGAAAAAGATGTTCCAGGACTAGGGGGCATAGGATGAAGTTGGAAGGAGGGCGATTCAGAGGAAAACCTAAGGAGGAGTTTTTTAACAGAAAGGGTGGTGGACAAGTGGAACATCCTGCCTGAGAAAGTGGTGGGGCTGAAACAATAACAGGATTTAAGAATGCATGGGATAGAGGGGGTGGTGCCTACCAGTGTCGTGGTAGCAGTATAAATACTCAGCGCTCACATCGGGGAGTTTAATATTCCGATATCCTAAAATTCTCTACTAAAACGGAGATCTGCTGAGCAACTAGCCAACAGCTAAAAATTCCATCTCTTCAACGACACCCTTTCCATCCAGATCAGATACTCCTACAGGATTTTATTTCCAATTTCCATCCATCCAGAGCCACAAGGACTCGGCCCAGGCAGTCCGGTGCTGTTTAGGTTCATCACCTGAGAAGAAACTCCAGCAGTGCCATCCACATTGCCACCTAAATGCTGGCCGACAGTAACCTTTTGCACTGATCATCAGACACAAAACATTCAATGGAGGTGGATCTAGAAGTAATGATGGCAAAACTCGATAAGATACTTCTAGATACTGCTGACTTAAAACAGGTAGCAAATAAAACAAATCAGGACTTGTCAGCCTTTTCATTGCATGTGGCCCACATTGAACATGCAGTCCAGCAGCTCAATAACTCAGTGCAGCACCATGAAGGAACTTTATGGGACCATCATAATAAACTGCTCTATCTCCTAGGTAGATGATATGAAGAATAGGGTCAAGAGAAAGAACTCGTGCATTGTGGAGGTACCAGAGGGAGCTGAAGGTAGGAACATGCATACCTTCCTGAGAGTGTTTTTGCCAGAACTGATTAGAGATAGCAACTGCAGTGCCCCAGAAATAGAGAGGGCCCACTACTCCCTGCCCCCCCTCCACCCCAGACAAGATGGGTGACCTGGGCCCATTCTGTGCAAGTTTTTAACGGTACCCCAAGAAGGAATTCTACCTCTGTAGGGCAAGAGAGCAGGGATCCTTTGAGTGGCATGGTGTACTCATACAGCTGTACCAGGGCTTCTCCCAAGACCTATCGAACAGAAGGAGAGCATATGGGAGGGGGGGTTAAGCAGCAATTTTACAAATTAAATATTCCAACCTCCTTATGGTACCCAGCTCTACTTCGGATGCAACATCAAGGGAACTATATTACTTTTGAAAGCCTTGGAGCAGCAGAGAACTTCTTGAAGGACTACCAGAAAAGAAATGAATCTTCTAACTTGCCCAACCATCACCCACAAGGCAGCCCACCCTCCAAGATGTAGGTGAGCCATGAGGCACCAAAGCTGGATCCCCAGACAAGCTTACTGACCCAGGCAATGGCCCACCCTGGCAAGCAGCATCAAGGGGTCACCCCAGGAAGAAGCCATCAACCACAGGAAAGCTGCTGGCAAGGAAGGAAAGATCTAGAAGATGACAACAGAGACTCCTGCAATCAGATACCAGCAGCTGTTCACCCAGATATATGCCACTCAAGTTCAGAAACAGATATCAGCCTCTGCAAGAACTCATGCCATCACCTTTGGACCTTCTCCCATTCCCAACAAATGAGCTTGGTCTCCCATATGCCTGACTCTGACCATGAGGAGTGGTCTCCACTCCCAGGGGACTGGGTCGACTGTGACCCAACTGTGGGAGAAAGTCACAAAGAGAACTCCCTCAAACAATTGGAGGCCTTGTTAAATGCCTCTGAGAACATTAATGTTGGTGGAATCTCTTCTAGGATAGAGTGCAAACTGCATGTTTCTGCAATGAAAGGGGGAGTGCATTGTGGTAATGTATAAATGTCTATGTTTAGGCCCTCCTCATATTAAGGGGACAAGTGGATTTGTGTTTGCTGTCACAAGGAGGAGGGACCAATGGGCTAACCCGAGGGATGGCTGACACCCCCCTTCTCCGCTTTTCTGATCCCCTTTGGCTTTTATGCCAGGAACAGCACCTGACCTGTGCCAACTTTACAGGTGTTGGGTACAAGTTGTCTACCACTATGGCCATGCGTTGATTTCTAGGTCACAATGACCTTGAACCCACATCTGCTAAGAATGCCTGTAGCGGCTGCTGCCTTGTGCCAACAAGTGGCCACAATGTGTGCTTGTCTGGCGATGTGTCTCATTGTTCAGACCGGTTACCGTTTTATTAAATGTTGTTGCATTTGGGTTTGCTATATGAGGAGGTTGTTTATGTTTCTCCGCTGCATGGCCTGAAGTGCCACCCGTCTGATCCAAATTGGAGGGCAATTAATACTCTGGCTCATATGTGCCTAGGGGACTGCAAGTAAGCCTAATTTAGTATAGGTTGGAACATCTTCAAGGCTTAGATTGTTTAGAAAAGCAGGATGTTTCCCTCTGCCTCAGAGAGACTGGTTTATGTTCAAATAGTCATAGTGGTTAATTGATAGAAATTATGGGCCCCTTAAGGAGTCCCTGTTGGAGTAAGCTAAAGTCTGATTTTCTGTCTAAAACTTGCACAGAAATGAGCTGTACTTATTTATTGCATAACAGTTATGACCTCTATTTTTTCCTGTTTAGAGTGTCAAGAGTTGGGACTCTGTTTGATTACACTCCTTTCTGAATTTCTGTGGTTGGGCCAGTCTTTATGTGTCAAGAAACACTCATTTCTGTTGTCCTGCTGTTTTGGTCCTCCTGCAGGTTCAGATGTTCCATTGTCTGTGGCCTAGTACTTAATATCGACCCCTTCTTTCATCCCCTGCCAAGGATGTGCTCTCCATGGGCTCCCTGCCCATAGACGTGGGAAACCCGGGTACTGAGCTGTCAGCACTGCCTCTACCACTGCCTGAAAACCTAAGCTCTGACTCTCCATTAGCAAAGCACGGCATTAGCAGCCATCCAATCAGAATGTGAGTGCTCTGCGGTGTTGGCTTCTGATTGGTTCCTGCAGTCAACTTCTGTGTCTGTTTAAACCAAGCATAAATCTGATTTTCATGCTGAAATTTGCCAAAAGAACTGTAATCACTTTTCTCCTGGACTGTTAAGACCCTTATCTTTCTGTTTAGAGTGTTACAATTAGGGATACTGTGTGATTACACTACTTTTGAAATTCTGTGCTTGTGTCCGCTCCCTACATGAGCGGCCAATCACTTCTCCCTACTGAAGTTCCTACTAAGCCTCATCTTACTCAAAGTCCAAGAGGGTAGCATTTTTCAGAAAAAGAGACTTCTTGTAAGTCTTCGTGCCCTCCTTCTATCTTTAAATTGTGTCCCCTTGTTTGCAACAGGGCCTGAATAAGATAGGAAGTCAGGCAATGTGAGAAGTATTATTTCACAGAGAGGTAGTGGATGCATGGAACAGCCTTCCTGAGGAGGTTGTGGGGTCTAAAACTGTGGGAGAATTCAAGAATGCATGGGACAGACATAAGGCAATTCTTGTGGGGGGTAGGAAGAAATAGGCTGTTGGCTAACTAGGATCTGCGGCCTATCCTGTAGGTAGGGAAATGGGCAGACTAGATGGACCTAGCGGTCCTTATCTGCTGTCAAAGTCTATGTTTCTATGTTTCTATGTTTTAAGCCTTGTCCCTGACTCAAGAGGCAAGAGGTTGAGAGGTAACAGTATAAATGGAGTCAGGGATAATCTCCTGGACTGCCCTCCTGGGGGAATCTAGATGTGGGATTTATGGAGGATTTTTCCTGTTCCTTCTCGTAGCATGGGGTTCTCTGGGTTTTATGCCTTCATCAGGATGGTCGAGGAGAGTTACATATTATGGAAGGGATAGATGTTTGTTACAGCGAGCTGTGAATGAGGGGGGTTGGGAGTATTTCTACTGCTTAGCCTTGGTAGGGGTCCAGGACAACTGATGTGATGAGGCTTCATCTAAACACTGCACTGGTCAGAACATTACATACTTTCCATACAGTGGGGATTGAAAAGGTTAATATTATACCCAGAGGGGGAGGGCATTCAAAGATGCTCTCAATAGAAAATAATATTTCCTCATCTTTACTGTAGGAGCATCAGCATACTGTATCTTTGCCTTACCAGTCAATTTGACATATTGCTAGTTTAAAAAAAATATATTTAATTTTGATCATGGATCTAATATTGCACCCATATGTGCTCTCTTTTGTAGACATGTGACCTTTGTTAATATAACAGCGATTTGGCAGGTGATACCATAAGGCATCAACAGGAGGAAAAATGATTAGATTGAGCATCCCTGTCAAGAGAGTAATAAGAACTTACAGTAGATAAATAAGTCAGAAAATGTTAAAAAAAATTTATTGCGTGCTTTGGGATGATGTGCATATATAGGTATTTAAATACTATCCTCCATGACTGACATATATTGAATGAGGCTTGTAGATTAGATGCTGTGAGTGAGGAATGTAGACTGTGATGTAGTTAATTTTGATATGCTGTATAACTAGGACAATGTGCTAGATTAGCCACATGATGGCACTATTGTGTTAGTATTCCCCATACTCAAGACACATAATTGCATATATATCAGTATGTTTTTTTTTGTACAGATCTGGGTAATCCTATTTTGATTTTTAATTATTAATTTTATTTTAAGTTTTTTTTTAATGGTTTTATTGGCACCATTTTCACTTTATACAGTACAGTACACAGTGTGGAATATTTCGTGATTTGCTCTGTTAATGTTCATACTGTATGATCTAGAAATGATTTTAAAGGAAACTCCCAGACATTAGCCTGTAACCTCTGTCAAAGCACTACATCATAGGGTGCAAAACAATAGGTCAATAGCATCCTTACAGCATCTGTCCATGACTGTACCATACATGAACCAAAGGCAAACTATGGAGAACAGCTCAGGATGCAAATTGATCAGGGATAGGAAAGAGTTATCATTATAATTGGACCGTTCACACTTTTATTAAGTTTGGTACCTTGATTTGCATCATTGTTTTGTGTAATGGAAATTGTTTGGTGATGTATGCATGTAACTGTACCTCACATTCCTTACCTTACAGAAATATAGGTGCACTGTGTATATGCAGAATGCATGCCACATGCTTAATTGTGCAGTGTTTTATGCAGTTTGCATACACAAAGTGATCCTAAGCGAACCAGGTCTAAAAAGCAAATCAGGTTCTTGTGCTATAAGCTTGACATGTGCACTGCAGATAAATTGGTGTAAACATATTCTGAAGATTATGTCAGATTTGTGTGTTGCATGCTTGCCATGTGTATAGTAGCTAAGCTGGTACAGATCTCATCTAAAAATACATACATTTTTATTTCTTATACTATGGCTAGCAATTAGAGTCATTAAATACATTTTATTTGGATTCCCATAAAATTAAGTGAACTCATTAATTCTGATCCTTTGGCAAATTGTTTAATGGCTTTTGATTGTTGTCATTAAATCGCCATTAATTTGAAAAGTATTGTTTGTATACAGCATTAAATGCCTAGGATATAACCAGTCAACATCCCTACTCCAAATGTAAGAAGAAGGGTTCTGTGTTGTGAAGCTAATCCTTTTTGTGTTAGACCATGCATATCCCTTATACATATTTAGTGCTACAAATGTGTTTCTCCATGAGTGTTTCATCTAATTTATTTTCCATTTGTCATTCTGTATTGAGCATATACACTATGTCCATACTCAGCATTCTTTCTGCTGAGTAGGATATTGGAAGCATGCACCATATCTCACATTTTGTCACTGAAATTAGGACACAGATACTCAAAATGAAGGATAATGAGGGGACACTAACCCACATGATGATCAGAACACATCACGAAATATGGAGATACAGTACATAAGAACACAGTGGAAACCATTGCATTAGCACCTGAGAATAAATTTCTACCATTAAGCTGCAGTGCCATTTAGGTAGGGCAGAGGCAGTTGCCCCCCCCCCACCCCATATCTGTGCCTAGTTTGGTCTTTCAGTGTGGCAATAATGGCATTAACTTTGGATTTAATCTTTTGCACAGTAGGGCCGGGATATTCAAAAGGGTTGCGCATGGTGCAACACAGATGCACCATGTGCAACCCACTGATGTGCCCCAGTGCAATATTCAAAAGGGGGAAGTGCACGGCACAAATCCTGATGCATCGGGGTGCATCAGTAATGTATTCAGTGCAAGTAGGGAGGGCATGCGCATGCATACTCCGCACATCCCGATATTCAGCCCGGGATGTGCTGAGCAGATGCAGGCACAATCCCTACTTGCGCCACACACAGTTAAGCCTAAAAAAAAAGGAGCAACTGCTGGCCACCCACAGGTGAGCTGCCATGTTGCAGGGTGGTGCAACATGGGAGCTGCCAGCTGTGGGTGGCCACCCAAGCTCTGACTGCACAGTCTGTTGTGGTAGCACCCACCAATGTCCAATCGCGGGCATAGGTATATATTTGAAATGTCCAATGTCCCTGGTGGTCCAGTGGACCGCTGCCAACCCGATCACAGGCACATGTGGTCCTAATAAACATTTAAAACCATCCCTGGTGGTCCAGCGATACCCCTCCCCACCCCCCACTGTGCCCTGCCACCCCTCCCCCTCGGTCAGCGGCAGGCAGCAGCTCCCCACCCGCAAGCCTCCCTGATGCCTGCCGACTGACTGCATACAGTATGGCTGTACGCCCATTGGTCCACAGCGTGGACCGTACTGTACTACACAGTTCAGATATGTGAATGGATCCATTCCATATCTGAACTGTGTAGTATAGTACGGTCTGCATGCCCTTTGGCCCACACTGTGGACCAATGGGCATACAGCCATACTATACACAGTCAGTCAGTGGGCAGCTTGCGGGTGGGAAGCTGCCACCTGCTGCTAAATGGGGGGAGCGGGGAGGTGGGGCGCAGTGGGCAGGTGGGGAAGGGGTACTGCTGGACCACCAGGGATGGTTTTAAATGTTCATTAGACAACATATGCCCACGATCGGGCTGGCAGCGGTCCACTGGACCACCAGGGATATTGGATGTGTTATTATATTACTCATGCCCACGAACGGGCATTGGGACACTGTGCCGCAATGTGCAGGGGGCGTCAGTCCCCAACGGCTGCAGCCTGGCAGGGAGCTAGGCGCAAGTCACAGGGGATCAGCGCACCCGCATGCAAATGGGGCCATAATGACATGCAAATGGACCCATGTGTGCCTTGCATGCATTATGGCCCCATTTGCATGTCCACCGCTGAATATCGCAGTTGCTATGCCTAGCACAGTGGCACTTGCGCTAGCGCAGCCCTCTGCTCCTCCCCCCTGGTCACGTGCGCTGGCACAGTGCCACTGCGCCACATGTGATGCAGGTGGCCACAGAGCAATATTCAATGGTGCTGAGCCATGGTGCAGCACCATTGAATATCACCCTATCAACGCCCTGGCGCATCCCAGTTGTGCTGTGCCTAGGCTTGTGCTATAGTCTGGTGCAGTCTGAATATCCTGCCTTAAGTGCCCACCTGGCTTTTGTGTGCTCACACTACAGGTACTCTCCAGACTCGAATATGCCTGTATTGTGTTCTCTAGGGATGTGCAAAAATTAATGTCTGCCAGCGGAATTTTGGCGAAAGTGCGAATTTCGCTTCCACAAAAGTTCGGAAATTATTTTCAGAACTTTCGCCGAAATTCTGCCTTTAAACTGAGGAAAAAATATAAAAAAACTGTGGGATAAAAAATCTGCAGAAAGGATCACTGCTAGTGGTAATTTCTGTGGCTTTTTTTAACTGCAGTTTAGCTCATTAATCCACCTCCCACTGATCAATGGTCCCAGTAAACACCTCAAATCCCTTCCTTGGACCCTTATGGTTTCTAGTGCCCCCCCCCACCCACCAGTCATGGCTCCCAAAACATTTTATTTCCCTGATGTCGAGCAGACCCCCACCCTATCCTGGAATCCTTAGTCCACAAATAAACAGCTGGTAGTCCGCCAACTCATCCCCCTCTATTCCCAGTATTCCCTGGTGTCTAGTGGACCTCCCCATCTCAGATCCCTTGTAAAAAAAAAAATAATCTCAATTCCCTCGTGTCTGTTAGACCCCCACAAACACCACCCTGACAGTTCATCTGCCACCACCCAACTCCCCTCCCCACCCTGCCCCTGAGCAGACCACCAGTGCAGCACTCCTCTCTCCTCCACTACTAGTGGCCCACTGAATTGTCAGTGGATAACCACATGGTTGTACAAGCAGGCGCTCATTCACTGACAGTTCATTAAACTGTGGAAAGAATAAATTCCGCAGTTTTAATGCATTTTTCCACAGTTCACAAAAAAAGTCCACAGAACTCGGCGAAAATCCGTGGAAAATCCTACTTTCGCCAATGGCAAAAGTTCAGCAATTTCCATGAAATTTCTGAAATTTCACGGAAGTTCCATGAAAACAGAATTCACAACTTTCACCCACCTCTATGTTGTCCACTCTCTCCACCTATTAGTTGCAGCACAATTACATGTGATGTGGATGAGCTCCAACCAAGAAAGAATGCATGAGTCTTGCAAGTGTGACAGTGTCTTTCCTGCCATAGAGTAGACGGACTGCACACTACAGCTTGGAGGAGTCGGTGAGCACTGCACTCTCAATAGCAGTGCTGTGGCAGAATATTTTTGTTGGTCCACTGTTAGTGAGTATCCATCTTCCCTGGTGGCTGAAGGGGCAGAAGGTGAGCTAGAAGCTACAGTGGTAGCCACAGACATTGCCAGCTATTTCCAGCTATTTTGTGAAATTTCTGAAGAGTTTCTCTCTGTTGCCCCTACTGTGGATATGCAGAAAGCAGGAGATATTTCTCGAAATATCGCAGAAATTTCACAAAATAGCTAGCAGTGTCTGTGGCTGCTACTGTAACTCAAGATTAAGCTACCTACTTACTCTACTGAGCTCGCCATGCAAAAAAAAAACTGAGCAGACCCCCACAGCAGCAAGCTAGGCTTAGCAGAAGTGGTGACAGTGGTGTGGGTAGCCTTCATAGCCCTTGATCAGTGCAGTGCAGCAGCAGCCACAGCATCAACCAAGCAAGAAGCAAGTAACCAAGGTTGGGTGGATTCAGTTGGTGAGGTGACTTGGTCATGGACCACGTTGGGGATCTGTGATGGTCGGTTCTAGCATCTAGCTTCTGTTTGAAGGAGAGAGAGGGAGGCTGACTGAAAACTGGGCTGGTGGCACACTGTGCCAGGCTGCAGGTTCTGGCCACATTGCCAGGTAAATAAAAGTAAATAGTCTTTTTTACAGGGGGATCGGGAAGGAGGAAGGACTGAAATATTGATATATTTTTCACATTTCTTCACCTTTAAGTGGCTTCAGAACCCATAGGGGATATGTATTGAATGGAATAGAGTCAGAGAGAAAAATCAGGACAAAGTTCTTTTGGAGAGGGGGTAAAACTTCAGCCAGGAAAAAAAATGGTTAGTTACTGGATGGGCTTAAGCCCAAATCTAATGCCATGTTCTGGGTTATATACAGATGAATCTTATACATTTGAATTTTTCCTGATTTGCATATCACTTTTCATTCAAAAAAATAAGTCGTACCTTTTAGAGATGTTATAGACATTCTAGAGCTGTCCATTGCATACACATACAGTTGAGCAGTATAGTATGCACAGACTATTGGATCCCCACTATAGTCAGGCTTATGCCCCCCTCCCACACTGTGAACCTGACCTCCACTTCCCCACACTCAGGTACATTATGACAAAGGGCAAAGGAGACTGCAGGGGTGTGCACCATTGAAATGAATGGGGATTTTTTTTTTATTATTATTTTATACATTATTGATGGAGAGTTAGAGATTAATGAAGGCCACCGCTCAACTAACAAGGGCCTTGTTAGTAGAGCAGTGGCCTTCATTATTCTCCAACTCACCATCATAATGCATTAAATAGTAATAAAAAATAACTCCATTCATTTCAAGGGGGTACACCCCAACTCTCTGACCAATGGACATCATCATCATGTCAGCGTGGCTCAGTTGGTAGCACATCCGCCTCTGGACCAGAAGGTCATGGGTTCTTGTCCCACACCAGGATGGACTTGCACTAAAAATTGCTGGCATCCGAGTGCAGTATTGAGGTGTGCTGTACTGCTGGGGTGTGCCATCCTTCGGATGAGATGTTAAACTGAGGTCCCTTCTGCCAATCCTGGTGTTGTCCTGGTGGGTGTCTAGGTGGAAGTAAAAGAACCCAGGGTACTCTTCGTAAAGAACAGAGAACATTCCCGGTGTCCTGGCCAACATTCCCCTTCCCATAAACCGGTTCATGCAATTACCCAGGCTGTGTGTGGGTGATGATGTGTGATATGGCCGCCACCACACATTCAGTCACTTCACTACCAGTCTAGCATTGCTTGTAAAGTGCTTTGGGATACTGTGTATGAAAGGCGCTATATAAATGCTGATTCTTAAAGACTCCTGCCTCTGGCTCCCTAGTATTCATGTAAGAGACTTTTTACTTATATCTATACTTGGTGGGTTGTCTATAGTAGCATGGCTATAACCACTACAGATTGTGTGTGTACATGGGGGTGGGGGACTGGCCATGTGGGTGTCAAGTTATTGCTACTTTTGTGTTTGTACCTTAAAGTCTGTTTGTGTGGAAGCATTCAAAACCATGGAGAGAAATAGTAGGAGTACATGCCAGACAGAAGTAATTAAGTGGTTTTGTGGGTAAGTTTGTGTATTGGGTGTGGGCAAAACCACATGTGTTTCCATTGGAAGGTGTGCTACAATTCAACTGTGAAACTGAGATGTGCAACAGAAGAAAAAGGAAACTGAAAAGCGTAACAGTAGCTACAAGCATGCCGCATGCTTGCAGATGTAATCAGATACAGTATGTATAGAAGTAAAAGCAAGCCATATGTGTGCAGACAGTATGGCTTAGTGGTTAAAGATACTGATCTGCAAGTGAGAAGACTTAGAGGAATGAAGATCTAGGTTTGTATCTCATCAGCCTCCACTTGTGTATGAATTGATCCTGAGCAAGTCACTTAACTTTTACATGTGCAGTTATCAGTGACCACTTGCTTTTTGCACACATGCCACATGTATGCAGTCTTTCTCAGTTTAACATAAAAATCATGGTTTCCACACTTGCTCGCTGCACACATGCCATATGCATGCAATCGGTTCCAATTTAACATTTAAATCATACTTGCAGTACACATATCACTTGGGTAATTTTATGTATGCAGCATGGAAACATTTCATATAATTATTTATGTAAGAGTTATTCCTCCTCCCTCAGGTTGCAACTGGAAATGAGCTCTAGACTCTGCATGCTTACCCAGTAAAATATGTTCTAAATTAATAAATAAATATTGAAAAGCCATAATTAAATATGTATTTGAAGTAAGACAAGCTAGAACAAATTACTTCAAGAAAGTGACAATGGAAGAGGCATCTGGCCCTAAGCAAATAACTAAAACTGTCATAAACTTTAAGGATGAATATTATAGATAGATACACCAATTGTTTGCCAATAATGTAACTAGCTATAACAACTGCACTCTCAATGTATTTGTCACTGAACTTACTGATGCATGCTTGCATGAGTTATATATTTGGTTCTTGCTTTGTAAAAGAAAACTTTAATACAAATTTTTCATGATAAAAAAATATTCAGGATGGAGAGGGCAACCTGCATTGGGGAAAACTGGCTGATAGGTTCAATTAATTGTTTGTGAACTCTGGAAGCATCTTTGAAGTACGTGATGACAACAGCGGGAGTTTTGCAGAAAGAAGCCAGGACATACAAATAAGACCTTCACTTTTCCTGAAATCCCAGTCCATGAATTCCTTGAGTCACTACTGGGATTGAATGTAAACAAATGTGGAGGATCAGGTAACCTTTTCCCTGGTCTCTTAAAAATGTTGGCTTGTCATAGCTGAATCTTTGGCCTACTTGTACTACTGGTCACTAAATTCAGGTTATGTACCTGAGGGCTGGAAATGGTCCATGTGGTCTATATTTTTACGGAAGATAGCCCTGCTAAAATGTTTACTTACTGCCATATCTCTCTCTTTTGCCAGTAATTTCCAAGATGCTTTAGGGACTAATGTCTGAGCAGTTGCAGGATTACATTGAGAAGAATGGACTCCAGTATTGCCACTAATTGGGTTTCAGAATAAACCACAGCACCACCTCCTCCATGTTGAAGCTCTTATTTATTTTATTTATTTGTAATTTTTGTCCAGAAAAGGCACACTCACCTATTGCTGCTTGTTTCCAGGTGCACTAGCCAGGGGGTGATGGTTGCATGGAATTGTTTTCTTTCTTTTTTTTCACCAAAGTTTTTTTTTTTCTTCTGTGGTCAGGACAGGCTGGGCTCACCTGTGCTCTACATCACCAACATGCTAGTGATCTACATCTTCCCAGAATGTATCTGAAGACCAGATACCCTGATTGATTCCTTCCTCCATGGTGTGGTCGGGCCTCCCCCCCGAAGCACACTAGTCCAGCTCCCAGTCCCAGAGTCCTGTTGAGATGTGGTGGGCAGAGATCAGCTTCTCCTGCCAGCATTTTTCTCCCTTTTCTGCCCTTCTCCATAGAAACATAGAATCCGATGGCAGATAAGGACCGCTTGGCCCACCTAGTCTGCCCATTTCCCTACCTAATGGATAAGCTGCAGATCCTAGTTAACCAACAGCCTACTTCCTCCTACCCCCCCACTAGAACTGCCTTATGTGTGTCCCATGCATCCTTGAATTCCCCCACTGTATTTCTTTTAACATGTAAAACTTTATTGATTTTTTCAGTTGTTGACACATTGCAATTAAGATACATAGTATAATGCTGCATATAACAGTGGTTCCATTCTCAGTCATACAAGAGGCCAAACACGTTGTAACACATCCAGTGATAGGGAACAAAGTGTAATATAGAAGTAATCTAACTCAGCATATATAAAAGTCAAAACTAGGTTCTGCAGTGACATACATCATGTGCTAACTGGTATTATCATTATGTATACAGCCATATACATTTATTAGAGTAACACTTAAAAAAGAAAAGGTCAGTATAGTCCAGGCAGCACACTTGCATGCTAATAATCGACAATGAGGCAGCTGTCAAGTGCTCTTCAAATAGTAAATACCAGATAACTTAGTATTGAAATACCTAGGGTTGTCAAACGATTAGAAGACAGGATAAGAGAAAACGGAAGATATAGTCATCTATGGTAATGAAACCCCCATTGTTTTTGACTCCACGACCTCCTTAGGAAGGCTGTTCCATGCATCCACAATCCTCTCAATGAAAAAATACTTCCTCACATTACCTCTGAGCCATCCCACCTCTATCTTCAAATTGTGCTCTCTTGTTCTTTTTCTGAAAAATGCTACCCTCTTGGACTTTGTTGATTCCCTTGAGGTATGTGAAAGTTTCTATCATGCCCCCCCCCTTTCCTTGAGGGTATACATATTAAGCTCCTTTAGTCTCTGTTCGTATGTCTCCTGGTGCAGAACGTGCACCATTTTGGTTGCCCCCCTCTGGACAGCCTCCATCCTCCCTATGTCTTTGTGGAGATGGGGTCTTCAGAACTGCATGCAGTACTCCAGATGGGGTCTCACCAACTGTCTCTACAGAGGGATAACAACTTCCTGTTTTCTACTGGTGATGTCTCTCCCTAAGCATCCCAGTATCCCCCCAGCCCTCCTTACTGCCTTTTCACATTGCTTGCCCACCTTTAGGTCATCTGATATAACTACCCCCAGGTCCCTTTCCATTTTTGTTCTTATCAGTGTCTAACCCCCCATTGTGTACTCTTACCCTGGGTTTTTATTTCCCAGGTGCATTATTTTGCACTTCTTTGCCTTGAAACTAAGCTGCCATATTTTTGACCATTCCTCCAATCTTGCCAAGTCCCTTCTCATCCTTTCCACCCCACCTTGTGTATCAACCCTGTTGCAGATCTTTGTGTTGTCTGCAAAGAGGCATACTTTTCCTTCCAGTCCCTCTGCAATGTCACTTATAAAGACATTAAAAAGGACTGGACTCAGTACTGAACCCTGTGGTACCCCACAAGTAGCCCCCTTTTCTTCACTGTGGACTCTGTTTACTATTACCCTCTGCATCCTGTTGTCCAGCCAATGTTTTACCCAGGCTACCACCCTGGGATCCACTCCCAGGCTGGCTAATTTGTTTATTAATCATTTGTGTGGGACTGTGTCAAATGCCTTCCTAAAGTCTAGGTAGGCCATGTCCACAGCCCCTTCCTGGTCTACTACTTTGGTCACCCAGTCAAAGAAATCGATTAGATTAGTCTGACATGACCTTCCTGCTGTGAATCCATGCTGCCTTGGGTCCTGTACCCCAGTGGCCTCTAGGTACTCAACAGTTCTTTCCTTCAGAAGTGATTCCGTCATTTTCCCTACCACTGAGGTCAAATTGACAGTTCTGTAGTTTCCTGCCTCTGTCTTGCTCCCACTTTTGTCAAGGGGAATCAAATCCACCCTCCTCCAGTCCTCAGGTACCACACTATCGTCCCATGATTTGTTAAAAAGGATAGTCAGTGGTGTTACTAGTTCTCCCCTTAGTTCTTTTAGAATTCCGGAGTGAATCCCATCAGGCTCCATTGCTTTGTCCACCTTCAGTTTTAGGAGTTCTTTCAGAACCCTTTCTTCTGTGGAAGGACTGATATCGACCCCCCATCCAGAGTGCTTCTATTGACTGGATTAAGTACCTCCCCCTCCTCTTCCTTTGTGAATACTGAGCAGAAGTATTCATTCAATATCCCTGCTTTTTCACTGTCCCTCTCTGCCCACCCACCCTCCTCTTTATTACACATGAAATTGCCAGCAGATAAAGGCCTAGAGGTCTATGAAGTCTCCTCGAATGTGCAGCTAGCACCCCTTATTCTGCAGCTGCCCCTCCCTTCCACCCTTCCCTTTCATTAACCCTCCCCCTTGTCCTGTCCCATCCCCTTTTGAAGCAGTCCACTGTTTTACTGGATACCACTTCTGCACGTAACACATTCCACCCAGCCATCACCCTCTCTGTAAAAAAGTGTCTCCTCATCTCCCTCCTGAACCTTCCTCCCTCCAGTCTTATATCATGGCCCCTGGTGTCCCTCTCCTCCCTTACTTTGAACAGCCCCTCTGTACCTGTCTTGTTTATTCCTTTCGTGTACTTA
Organism: Neoceratodus forsteri; assembly: GCA_016271365.2. NCBI lineage: Eukaryota > Metazoa > Chordata > Ceratodontiformes > Ceratodontidae > Neoceratodus > Neoceratodus forsteri. Next base: position 1,412,024,609 of record CM057452.1, read on the forward strand.
AAGGTTTCAATCATGTCCCCCCGTCCCTCCTCTCCTCCAGTGAGTACATGTTCAACTCCCTCAGCCTCCTCTCGTATGATAAGTCTCCCAGCCCCTTGATCATCATTGTCGCCCTGTGCTGCACTCCCTCCAGTAACTTAAAGTCCCTCTTCAGATATAGGCGCCAGTACTGCATGCAGTACTCCAGGTGCGGTCTAACTAATTACCTATACAGTGGCAGAATCACCTCCTCCCTCCTCGAGGATATACCCCTTGCAATACAACCCAGCATTTTGTTGCCCTTTGCAGCTGCCTTCCTACATTGTGCCAAGTTGTTCATTGACCCCATAATGAGCACCCCCAGATCCTTCTCCTCTTCTGTCTGGGCTATTTGTACTCCCCGCCCCCGGCTGGTAACTCCTCCTTGGGTTCTTCATCCCAAAATGCAGCACCTTGCACTTTTTGGCATTAAACCCCAGTTGTCAGGTGTCTGATCAGGCTTCAAGCTTTGTCAGATCATCCTGCAACCCCTGCCATCCCCCCAGGTCATCCACCACCGCTCCTACCTTGGTATCATCAGCAAACAGACTGATCTTGCTCTTGATGTCCCATGATATGTCTGCAATGAATATCCCAAACAACACTGGTCCCAAAACCGAGCCCTGTGGAACACCGCTCGTCACTACCCTTGGGTGTGAGAGCTCCTCAACCACCACCACCCTCTGTTGCCTTCCCTGAAGCCAGTTTCCTACCCATCTCACCAGCTTTGCACCCACCCCTGTGCCTACTAACATACTTCCCAGCCTTCCATGCAGCACCAAGTCAAATGTCTTACTGAAGTCCAGATACAGGACATCCACTGCATGTCCCCTGTCCAGTTGCCTAGTTACCCAGTCATAAAACTCCACCGGGTTGGTTTGGCAGGCTCTGCCCCATATGAAGCCATGCTGTCTGCTGTCCTGTAGTCCTTTGGCCTCTAGGAGGGCCACCAGCCACTCCTTCAGGATAGTCTCCATTAGCTTACCCACAATGGATGTGAGGCTCACTGGTTTGTAGTTTCCTGGTTCATCCTTGGGGCCACACTTGTGGAGGAGCACTACATGAGCCATCCTCCAGTTCTGAGGTACACACCCTGAATGTAGTAAGGCATTAAATAGGTCTGCCAAAGGTCCTGCAAGGACCGTTGCCAGCTCCTTCAGTACCCTGGGGTGGATGCCATCTGGGCCTGGTGCCTTGTTCACCCTCAGTGCCTTCAAACCCTCCCGAACTCTGCCCTCCATGATTTCCCCATCTGTCACCCTTCCCCCCCATTTCTGCCATTTCTCCCCTCTTGGGTGTCACCCCCTCTTCTCTTTAGTAAATACTGAGCAGAAGCACTCATTTAGTGCTTCTGTCTTATCGCACCCTGCTTTCACCCAACCCCCCTCCTTTCTAATCCTTACTATGTGGTCCTTACAGCTCCTTTTCTCCATGATATACCTAAAGAAGTCCTTCTCCCCCTTCTTAATACCTTGTGCCAGCTTGAGTTCCATAGATGCTTTTGCTCCCCTTACTGCCCTTGTCATCTCCTTCGATTCTGTCAAGTACTCCTCCCTGTCCTCCCCCTCCCTGTTTTCTTCTACCTCCTAAAGGCAGCTCTTTTCCTCCTTACCTTTTCCATGACCTCCTTGCTCAACCAGCTCGGTTTCGTAGCCCTAGTCTTCTTGCTCTGGGCCTTGCAGCAGGTTTTGGTTGCCTCCACTATCCCCAGCTTTATGAGCTCCCACCTCTGGTTAGTGTCCATACTAGATTGAATTCTGGCCAGGTACCCTTTTACCACTTTCCCCATCCTCCCAAAGTCAGCCCTCCTGAATTCCAGCACTCTTGTGCCAGATTCCACTCCTTCCTTGCCCATATCCAATGTGAGCCATACTGAGTGGTGGTCACTCCCTGACAGCGGTTCCTCCACTGTAAGTTCTCTCACAAAGTCCCCATTTGCCAGCACAAGATCAAGGGTATTCCCTAACCTGGTTGGTTCACTGACCATTTGCAGCAGTAAGCTGTCCTGGAAGGCATCCAGCAGTACCTGCTCCCTTCTGTTCCTGGTTGTTGGGGTACTCCAGTCCACTCCTGGCATGTTGAAGTCCCCCACAATAACCACACTATACTTCTCGCAGGTCCTTCTGATCTGTCCTGCTAGTTCCCTGTCTAACTCCTCCATCTGAGATGGTGGCCTGTACACCACTCCCATTCTAAGAATCCTTAACTTGGAATCCTGGATTTGCATCCAAAGTGACTCCGTACTACCCTCCTCCCCTTCCTCCCTTACACACTTCAGTCCTTCCTTCACATATAGTGCCACACCCCCTCCTTTCCCAAATACCCTTTCCCTATGAAATAACCTGTACCCTGGTACAGACAGGTCCCAGTCATTGTATTGGGTGGCCCATGTTTCTGTGATAGCTGCAATGTCCACCTCTCCCTCTGCCATGAGGACCTGTAACTCTGCAGTTTTCCTCCCAAGGCTCCTAGCATTAAGGGCAACCACCTTCCACCCTTTCCCCCCTCCTATCCTGCCCTCCTTTACTAGCATCACCAATAGTACTTGCCATTTGTCCTTTGTCACTGTTATGGGGGGTAAGCTCATATGGTTTCCCAACCTATGGTCTCTGCATATCTCTTGCCCAATTGCCACCCCCCGCTCCTAGTTTAAATTCCCAACTTCCTCTATGTATTCCTCCATCCTCTCTTTCAACACTTTCTTTCCCTCCTCACTCAAGTGTAGTCTGCCCTTGGCAGCCTCAGTATCCCTCACTTTGTCTTTCTTCACTCTGTAATATACCTATAAAAGGTTTTATCCCCTTCTTAACTGAGTTGGATATCTTTTCCTTGGTTTGGGCCTTTGCTGTTCTGACTGCCTTCCCCGCTTCCTTCTGCTTTAACTGGTACCATTCTCTGTCCTGCTCCTTCTGTGTTTCCTTATACTTATTGAATGCTATCTTTTTCTCTCTAACCTTCCCCACCACTACTTTTGAGAACCATGCTGGGGCATGCTAGTCAATGTGCACATGTGGAGACATACGCACACTGTGGAGTTCTGCACCACCTTCCTTCTTCTGCTACTCCTTGACTCACACTGCCCCCAGGCCTCTACCTGGTGGCAGTCATTCAGTGGAGCACACAATCCCCTCCCAAGAAAGGAAAGAAGTCCCTCAGATGCTCAGTCCTCTCCTTCCCCGGCCAACACCCAGCAACTCTTGTTCATTCCTGAACACAGGTTGCTGGCATGCAGCGATATGTGGCATCTAGCATATCAATCCACAGTGCCACTGGGCCGGCCATGCATGGACTTGTTTTGCTGACAAGCTGAATGTTGGCCTTGACACTGGGGAAATTCCCCTACTCTTTCACAGGGGGTGCTGTCTCTCTGTTGAAGGAGCACGGAGGATCCCAGTCAGGATCAAGATGTGATCGGGAAGGAGGTGCTCATGTGGGAGCTAGAACAGAGGATACCATACCGTATGGTTCGATGGAAGTTCCAGACAATCGAGAAATTGAGTCGGATGCTGTACAGCTAACAAATATTTCAACAACACACGGTACAAGACATACTGATGCCGTACAGTTTCAAAAAGGAGAAGAATCAAAGGCTGAAGTCATGGAGAATGCTGATTTTTCTGAGCAAGAATAGCACTTAAAGCAGGAACTGGAAGAAAAAAAGAAATACTCACAATGATGTCAGAGTGGCAGAGTCAACATATGCACAGGAGAAAAAATGCTTAGAAGAGGGGAAAAAAAAGAAAACAGAGTGAAATAAGCCCAGTGAGAACCATGGGCCAAAAGTTTCTCCTAGCAAATAAGAACACTGAGATGGAGTCTATGCAACCATCCCTAAACCAGGTTGACAGTACTGCTACAGAATTATCACAAGATACTCCCTCTTCTATGTAGTGGTCACCAGTAATGGCACTATCCAATGCAGGATGGGTCTCTGTAAATAATAAATGGGTTCTGGACATGAGCATCCCTATTTCAGGCACACCAATAAAGACAGGCGATGGTGAGTACTTCTAAAGGAAAGCAAACTGATCCATTGCCACAGCAGCATGCATATCCTGATGTTGCCACAGCAGTCCTAGCTATAGATCCAGATGTCTGAGAATGACAGTACAGTACTGTGTCAGATACCAATTCCCAGGCCAGGTCTGGAACTACTTTACAGATACCAGGTGGTCCTACAGAACAGCCTCAAGAAACCAAGGTCCCCACATCAGATGAATCAGGCATGGAGGAAGAAGTCCTTTCAGAGGCAGATGCCTCAGCAGGTATCCCCACTGTGGGTTTTTCAAACACTATGCAAAATTACTCTACAAATGTCCCATCTGAGACTCTAGCCAAGAGGACATCTGCCACTAACACTAGTCTGTTTTGGCAACTGGCAGAGGCTGCCAAAAGGAGATTTGTTGTACATCTCCGATATGGGAGGGGGGGTTGGAGTAGCTCCCTAACAGGAAACGTGTGGGACAGGTGTTAATAAAAGATTCACTCTGGTTCACACCAGCAGAAGTTTATGCATTTATCCATTTCCCTGGTGTCAGTTTTTGTTCTGCTGCATTATTGGATCGATTTTGGAATACATATTCTACAGTCAGGGATACCCTTCTGTGGAAACCCTTTGTTGCTATCCCTATAACTCAATTCACCATAAAGACTATCACAATCCTTTTTAGGAATGAAGGGGTGTCAGTGAATGATATGTTTTGCCACCCCCATAGCGAAACATTGCTATTTACAGGGCACTCCAGATCCAATTATGAATGAGAATCATTTCTGGATCATGGGATGGAAGTTTCAGGTTAAGATCAAGCAAACTGAATAAGGTATATAACATTTACCAAATAGATTTTTTTAGGCCGAGATCGAGGTACATTATTTTACCCAGTCCAACCTAAATCTTGCTATAGGTGTGGCTCACAGACCCACTTCAACAATGATTTTGACCAGGTTAAGTGTTTTGAATGTGGTTCTTTGGGGTATTCTGTCAGAGTGTACGGTTCCCCCAACTTGTAACTTATGTGCGGATGATGAACATTCTTCCTGCTCCTGTCCATGGGCTGCACACAACAGCCCTGATAATGCTGAACATGACTTTTATTTAATACAAGCTAAAAAGTCAATTTGTGTTACATGTTTGCCACCAATACAATCTGGTTAAGAACCTAGTACTGGGCCTCCCCAATCTGAGGGCTTCTTTCTTAAGTTTTGGTGCATGCTGGACTCCCAGAAGAAGCAGTTTCTGCTCAACAACCTGTAGCCTCTGCAATAGTGGTGATACCACTGCCCCCACATATAATCCAACCATTGGTGACAGGCCCTGATCCCGTCCATCCAGTCCTTAAGGGGTCCAAGGGGAAAGGGGACATGAAAAGGGGAGCACCAAAGGTTTCAGATGAAATACCTTTGGACAACCGTTATGAAGTTCTTGAAAGCTAGAGTGATGTGATGGAGGAGTGGGACTCTGATGTCTCAGCTCACTCTTCACAAGGAGAATTATCTATAGATACATAAAAAACTGAAATCTCCACTGCCAGCTAGGTCGAAGGGGTTACTAGATCATGTAGGAAGTCTTCATCAATATCTTAAAAGCATCATCAATTATCCATATTACGGCTGGCAAGCCAAAATGTAAACATTATAAAATCCAACATCAAGAGAGTTACTACCTTTTCAACCTTACAGCAATTTGACTATGATATTTGTTTCCATCAGGATACAAGATTACATAGTAATCAAGACTTGGTTATAGCACAAAAACCTTGGTTATACAGGGATTCATATTGGTCTCTGGGTATGGATTTGTGCAGTGGTTTGGGTGTGTGCTTTACAAATCCAGGTATTAAAGTAGAAAATTGGTTGACAGAACCAGGTAGGGCAATGGTCCTGGATATAGGTTACAAAGGAACAGATTACCGATTTATAAATATATATATGTATGCCCCCCAAACAAAAGCATCAGGCATAGACTTATTAAAACTTGTCCAACCATATTTGTACACCAGTAAACAAATACTTCTAAAGAGGGAGACTTTAATATAAGTATATTGAAATCAGATAAAAAGTCCCAAACAAACAAAATATATTGTGATGCTAATTTTTTGCAATCTATGCTCAAACAATCAGGCCTTAAAGAGGCCCACAATACTTTGTTTTAGAAGCTGGATCATACATTTTTAAAAGGTAACCTAGCAACTCGCATTGATATTTGGTTTATATCTCATTTACTTCCAATATCCTTTGTAGAACCCATTCCTATAGCAACATCAGACCATACTTTAATTGGGGTTACATGTCTCCTCTTCCCCACCCAAATTCCTGGGAGGAATACTTGGAGAATTAATTCTAGTATATTACAAGACTCACAAGTTATTCGAGACCTAAAATGTATATTACAAGACAGGAAATCTGTTTTTTTTTTTTATATGATTCTTTAATATACTGGTGGGAGGATACTAAATTAGGAATAACGGAATTTTTAAAAAATATGTCAAGATTTAGAAAATATAAAAAGTATGATATATATTTGCAATTAAGGAAGAAATTATATGATATGAAATTATATGAGTTATTCTCTAGTCATGCTCAAGAGGGAGTGGACTGTGCTTCACAAATTGAGGAGGTAAAAAAAGAAATGGTGACATTGCAATGTAATAGACAACAATCGCTGGAAGCAGAGCAAAAGTCTGGCACATAAGAGACAAAAAATCAAACCCATTTGAGGACTGTAAAACTTGTCTCTCAAAATGAAATATTATGGAATTAGAAAATGACAAGGGGACTTGACAGATAATGATGGAATTATGAGAGAGATCAAAAGACATATGAGGGGGCAGAAACAAGTACTAGATTTGGATAATCAGCACTATGAACAGATAATACAGGCAGCATCACTTCCAAAATTAGATGATGAACACATTGACTGCAATAACACAAGAGGAACTGGGTAACATTATTTCTAAATTGAAAAATGGGGTAGCACCTGGTTCCGATGGGTTACCAGCAGCGGTTTATAAAGTATTATGAGAATTTATACCAGAGGAATTATCTCAGGTACATCAAGCCTTTTAAAGTGAGTTGAGAATCAATTTTTAGATGTATGAAGGATTGCTGACCTTTTTATAAAAAAAGAGGACAAGAAAACTTTAGGTAATTGGAGACAAATAACGTTATTAAATATGGACTTTAAAATATTAATAACAATTTGGGGTAAACAATTGTCTGTGGCCTTAGACTCAATAATACATACAACACAATCATGCTCAATCCCTGGTAGAAAAATTTCTAATCTGCTTGCTTTTCTGAGAGAATTAATGGAGTCAGGGAAGAAAGGAGAACTGAAGTTTTTTTTGATTTGTATGGATCAAGCCAAGGCATTTGATAGGGTGTGTTATGCTTACGTCTGGGAATGTTTGGCAGGTTTTGGGTTCCCCCTACATTTTATTAACTTTGTTATGCCCATGCTTATGTAAAGCCTTATGAAAATAAATGGTTAGGTAAGAAATGCAAGATGCAGGTGGGGTACAGCAGAGCTGCCCTCTAAGTCCTATGCTCTATATCTTAGCTTTAGATCCTTTATGTGTATTATGCTTGCTTCCCCTAGAATCCAAGGTATTAGGAATGCAGATTCCTCCCCCTTAAAACACTTGACATGCAGATGATGTGATATTAGCTGTAGGTGAAGTACCTTCAGGTGAAATTGCATGTAACCTATTTAATTCTCTTTCTAATTGTATAGGAACAAAAATTAATTTGCATAAAAGTATTTGCATCTCTGTTTCTGAGCACATACCTCAAAACTTAAAAGTAGAAGACATTGCTGTGGAAACTAAACCCTGTAAAGTACTCAGAGCTTTTTGGTCCTGGAGACCTAGCTGAGTACAAATGGAAGTTACAAATAAATAAAGGGAGACAATGGACTGCTAACTGGAATAGGTGGAGGATGACTAAACAAAAAAGGGTTTAAAACCATTCTTATTCATATTTTTATTTTTCTAAGTTATGTATACCCATTGCCAAAAAAAAATGGAAACTGCATTATTATATTGTTTCTTTTCCTGTTTCTTGGGCAGCAGGCTAAATCCAGCCTGGCAAATATTACTTATTTGACTATGAAAGAAGGGGGGATGGGGATGCAACATACAGTTGTATTTTTTGGAGTACATTCTTTTATGCAAATATTAGACCCATTCAATTAAAAGAAGGGAAACTATGGGTGCATTGGACAACCCCTTCATTATTGGAGATTTTAGAACAATGGCACCTAAATATATTTAGTCATAAAAAGAAACAAATTCAGAATTTAAATTCCTCATGGACGGATTGTTTTGACTATATCAAACAAGCATTTGTAATGCCAAATGTTGATTGCTTTGTTCCATTGAGCTTGCTCACTCCCCCTCTCTCACTCACTCATTCTGTTTCTCCTGGAGCTGCAGGCTGCCCTTTTGTACTGGGCTCCTGCCTGCATTGGCACTTTTTTCTGCCCACAAAGAAATCTGCAGCTATCCCGACAGAGCTCTGTTGAGGTCGCTCACTCCCCCTCTCTCACACACTCATTCTGTTTCTCCTGGTGCTGCAGGCTTCCATTTTGTACTGGGTTCCTGCCTTTGTTGGTACATTTTTCTGCCTACAAAGAAATCTGCAGCAGTCCTGACAGAACTCCATTGAGCTCACTCACTCCCCCTCTCTCACTCGCTTGTTCTGTTTCTCCCGCTGCTGCAGGCTGCCCTTTTGTACTGGGCCCCTGCCTGCATTGCTGCCTTTTTCTGCCCACAAAGAAATCTGCAGCAGTCCCAACAGAGCTCCGTTGAGCTCACTCACTTCCCCTCCCTCACCCACTCATTCTGTTTCTCCCAGCGCTGCAGGCTGCCTTTTTGTACTGGACTCCTGCCTGCACTGACACCTTTTTCTGCTCACAAAGAAATCTGTAGCAGTCCTGACAGAGCTCAGTTGAGCTCGGTCACTCCCCCTCTCTCACTCACTCAATCCTAATCTGTCCCAAACACTGATTTCCGAAAGCGACTACAGTATTCTGTGCCAGAAATGCGAAAACACATTTTGGCCAGGATGTGAAAAATGACAGCTGTACTGGTCATAAGGAGGTGTGAAAAAATGCCAGTGTTGAAAATATGGCGTGAAAATGTTACTAATTTGCGAAGTTACAAGGGTGAGTGGAAACTGCACAACACACGCCCGTAACGCAGTCATTTTATGAAGTTTCATCACAAAATTTTCAGCATAGGCATTTTAGGACCTCTGCTCCTGAATAGTGTCACTGTGATTTTCGTACTGCATCCCAAACACTGATTTCCCACAACACCCATGCTATTCTGCACCAGAAGTGCGAAAACACATTTCGGCTAGGATGTGAAAAATGGCAGCTGCACTGTTCATAAGGAGGTGCTGAAAAATGGCAATGTTGAAAATCTGGAGTGAAAATATTGCAAAGTTATGAAGTTACAAGAGTGCATGGAACCTGCACAATGCACACTCGCAACACACACATTTTATGGACTTTCGTCACAAAATTTTGTAGCATAGGCATTTTAGGACCTCTGCTCATGAACAGTGTCACTGTGATTTTCTTAATGTGTCCTGGACACTGATTTCCCACAGCAACCGCACTATTCTGTGCCGGAACTACGAAAACATATTTTGGCCAGGATGTGAAAAATGACAGCTGTACTGTTCATAAGGAGGTGCGTAAAAATAGCAATGTTGAAAATCTGGAGTGAAAATATTGCTAATTGGTGAAGTTATGAGTGTGCATAGCAACTGCACAATGCATGCTCATAAAACAGTCATTTTTCCCACCAAATTTGCAACATAGACATTTTGAGATCCCACCTCATGAACACTGGCACTGTCGTTTCATTAATCAATCCTGAAAGGTAATTCTGTGCAGTGACCACAAAATCACCTTTTGGTACCGATTAACACCATGACAGTGGCTGAATTCGTGAGGAGGGGGCCCAATAACCCCATGTTGAAAAGGTGGTGCCAAAATTCCAAAAAATGCCTGAGATGTGCAAAACAATAGAAAAAGCCCTATTTATGCCATAATGCAGCTTACCGACATTTCCTCAGTTCGCGGTCGGCTTTGAAGAGTGCAGACATGTTCCCAATCCACCGAAGATCATTGCGCCAGACTCTGCAGGTAAGTATGGGGTGAGGGGGGATGTGGGGAGGCAGGGTGCACAATGGGTGGACATGGGTTGTGGGAGGGGGCAGGGAGATGGCGAGGGACCGTTTTCTTTTTTCACAGGTTACTGAAAAAAAAACATCAAGGGATGTTTTTTTTCCACAGGGCCATTTGGCACACTGGGGTGGGCTCCCAGCATGCCAACAGAGTGTTTTTTCTGGGGGGCACCTCTAGCTGATGGGGGATTGGGCACCCCCATCGGCACAAAAGGGGAGGTGCAAGAGCTGAGGGCGGTTGGACACCCCCTCGGCACAACTGTACTGTGTGTTTGGGTGGGGAATTATGCCGATGGGGAGTGGGCTCCCCCGTTGGCAACATGAACATCACAGGCACTGAAGCCAATGGGGACTGGAGCCCCCGTCGGCAAGCAAACACTGTGGTGGTGGGGCACATGCTGCCAAGCGGGATTGGGCACTCCCTCGGCAGTGGGGGTGCTTAATATTGTTTGTGAACACAGCGGTAAGCTGCCACCATGGTCACAAACAATATCACAGTAGCAAGGTTCTGCCCAGCAATGACCGGTTGCTCCCTCATTGCAACGGAATGGCTTACACTGCAATGATGAGGTGGCCCCTGATTGCAGCGGCTGAAACCTTTCAAGTTTGTGGCACACTGGCTGAACTAGTGCCAGCAACAGCCTGCCACCCCACTGGGAAAAGCAGACCAAGCCTCCAAAGGCTGTGGGGGCATTGGCCACAACAGTGCCGTGCCTCCACAACCTGCTTCTGCAGCAAGCTGCCGCAATATGTTTCTTGTGCATGCGTGCAATCAACATAAAAATTGGGGATCACAGTCCATGAGGTCACAACATTTCCTCAGAAATATGTATATGATACAGTTTCATGAAATCATTTTTTTGAAAAACAGTTTAATGATTTTTGCCCTCAGAATGAAACAATATCAGCTCCTTACTAACAGATCCACGTATCCCCCCCATAAATGAAGGATGTGGTCTGGTTAGCAGTGCATGGAAAGATTAATGTTAAAGGCAACCACAAACACAAAGAAATCAGAGCAGATATTGCCACAGAGAAACATGTTTAAATGTGTTAGAAACTATGGATCACTTGTACTTTGAGTGTCCATATATAAAAGAATTTTGGACAGTGCTAGCTGACCAATGGAAAAATGTAATGCTTCTGAAAATTACCCTGTCTTTATTGTATAGAGGGTCCACATAACCCCAGCCTAGAATGCCTACAATGAGAGTAGTATCAGAGTGTTAATGGCAGTTTTATTATTTTGGATTTGGCAGGCCAGATGCAGGCTAGTATTACACACCTCCTCCCATTGTAATTATTAAAACTGAGGAGATAAGTTTGGTAGATCAACGAACCTGGAGAGAATACTGGAATCTTTTTCATTGGTTATTTTAAATAAAGTTGAACGTTGTATAGGACTACATAAAGTAAGGAATATCAGGAGGTTTCCTGTCAATGATTTCCCCTTATATAAAGGAACTCCACCCATTCCTTAGTATAAAATGAATACAGTCCATAATTGCAATTTGGAGAATAGTTAAGTAAGCCAACAAATTTAGACGAGTTGCGTCAATTGTTTCAAACATGAATGTTATTTTCTTTTCATTAGACTTCAGAAAATAATTTGTTTTCAATAAGTACAACTTTTAGAATAGAGTCAGTACGTACTAATACTTATTTTGAGTTATATATGTTTATTTTGATTTTTTTTTCATTACTACAAATTATAGAATATTATGATTTTGGGAAGACCGCATCAGGAAAGGGGGTATGAATTAATAAGCATTTGTTTTATTGTGATTTTCCCTACTTTAAATATTTATTTGGATTATGTTGTGTTGGATTATGATTTTATTTTGGTTTTGAAGTTTTAATAAAAAATTCCCCTGCTCCCCTGTAGGGGGTCCCTCTGGCTGTCAGGTTCTCTGCCAAGATGGCCACACCACAGACGTCTAAGTGCATGGAGGTGCTGGAAGCAGGGGGGTCAGCCTCCTCCCCTGCTTCTGTAACTCAAGAGGCTGTGTTTGTACCTAATGTACTGTCTCAGAAATCATTACTAGATGTTTCTGAGGAGACTGTATCTACTTTTCCTGGATTGCCTACTGGAATGCATGCTATCAACAATGACCTTCTACAGCAGGTTGAGTCTCAACTGAAATCAGACTGTGATGCAAGAAAAGGCCAACTTCTGGCTCTACTTACTGAGGAAGACAGGATTTATGAGCAGAAGAAGAGGCAGTTGGCATCTGCATCATTTTGTCTTTCCCACTCTGATGTGCCTCCCCGAGACTCCTACAGGTGCTTTTCGATTTTGAACTTGCCGGGTTTCTGTCTAGCCCAAGCTGTGTGGGACTGCCCTGTACTGCATGTTTTGCTGCCTGACACTACAGATCCTTTGACGAGATCTCCAGTGCTCTCTTTACTGTACCTTTGTTGCTGCTATTTGCAGCTCCAGCTGATTGAGTGTCTGTTTCGCCCTTGGACTGTCTGCCCTTACCTGCCAAAACTCCTGTTCAATCCACTGTTGCTGGGAGACTAACAAGTAATTGTGGGTGGATCTCTGCCAGTGGTGTTCCTCTGAGCATGCTACAGCACCCCCCCACCGTGTTTACTTCTGCCTTGGAGATATGTATTCCTGTTTCACGCACCCGTCATTGTTCCCTGCCTGCTTATACTGCCTCTGTGTCTCTCTCTCCTCCCTCCGAGTGCTGAGGGTGCACATATGTCTTCTCTACTGGACTTCTCCTCTACATCTTGGTGGGAAGTTCAGTAGGATTCTTCACTGCTCCCTGCTAAAGGGTTAATGAAAATCCCCACTCGGAAGGCTTTAACCAAGTGGTCCACTGAGCCATCCCTGCTGGCTGTGGGATGGATGAGGGTGGCTGATGTAGTTTTGTGGGTCCCTGAATCCACTACAGACCATTTCACTCCTTCTGACTCACTTTATCCTGATACTCAACCGGGTCAGGGCACCTCGACCTTGACTATTCCCAATGCCCTGCAAGTCACTGACCTGCCTTCCCTGTTCCTGATGGTGCTTCTACAGGGTCACCCTCTTTTCCCCCCATGACTTCAGTAGCCTGACTTGCTTTTTCTGAATGATTTGTCTCTTCTGTTCCCACTGATTCTGTTTCCACTAATACTGCTGCTGATTTCAAAATGTCAGACTTATGTCAAACTCTTAGAGATCCTGTGCAGAGGAGAAATGTTGTCAGGATCCGTTATCGAGGGGGCTTGGTTTTTCCTTCAGAGAGGGCATATGTTATTTAGACATTTTTTAAGGAGTCCCTTGGCTATGCTGCTTCTGATCTCTATGCTGTAATATATATTGCTGGGGAGGAAACATTTGATGTTAGCTTCTGCACCTCTGCTTTCTTAGATAGATTTTGGTTTAGATACAAGAAAATAAAGGAGTCCCCCGTGTGGATCCCTTTCATTGCCATTCCTCTGACTAAACCAGTGGTGAAGATGGTCACCTTTTTGCTCTGAAATTATCGTATTAATATCTCTGATGTTTTTTACTGGGTTAAGAAATGTTGTGAGGTGTTGGATGCTCCCATCCCATTATGGACGCTAAACAAGTTTGGATGGGAGGCGGGAAGATTAAGGTCAGCTGCAGCAAATTGCTGCTGGCATCTGTCACCTTCCAGGTGGCTTTCTTATAGGCAGAGATAAAAGAACCTGTTTTTATCCAGCTGAAATTGCTATTTGGTTAATCCCTGGGAGTTTGCAAATGGATGGGAAAGTCCCATTTCTCAGAATACCCTCCACAGGACTGACCTTCTGTCTCAGTATTGACAAAAGCTGGCTGGAATAGGGATTCAATTAGTCAGTTGCACCCTCATATTCCCTAGCCACTGACACAGTCTACCTCACTGCAAGGAAAGCAGTTCTCTGACTCTTCCTTTATTAATTAATTGTTTGTCATTCAAAATGTTGCACATATGCCTTGAGTTGCTGAATCTGCTTTGCCTTCTGAGGCCAGATGCTTTACTACCTACTCTCCTATCTACTTTACCTTTTACCGCACCTTCTGCCACTACTCCAGTTGAAAGTAATGGAACTGACTCACTAGAGACTGAAAGCCTTTCATAGTCAGTAGTGATTTTTCCACTTCTCAAGAATTGCTTGAAATTGATTTAACTCTAAATTCTTTCACCTCCTCAACTGTCATATTTAAGGAGCTGACTGTTGCAGATCATGCTGTTTCAGAATATTCCTGGAAAGTGGATGGTATGAGTATTTCCTTGTCTGATTGTGTGGAACAAGTTAAAGCAGAGGCTACCCTTCCAAAACAGTCTGGGGAGAGGAGAGCTCAAAAGCATGACCCTGCACAAGTGTGGAGAAGCTTCAGAAAATCAGATGTTTTTTCCAATACGCCGGCACCTGCTCAGAGGAAGAATTCCATCTGCATATTAGTCCCTATGCATGAATGTGGTGTAGGTACACATGAAATGCATGTACCCCACCTGCGCCCTTGCACCCCATAGACAGGTGCACCCATACTGGCATTCACCAATGCCAGCCACCTGTCCGTGGTTCCTCCACCCCAGCATGCCAATAGCAGCAAGCAAACATTCAGCATTGACAAATGCTTGTTATTATTCTTGCTTAGTCCTGTCACTGGACTAGAAAATTACATGTTCAAAATCTCATATTAGAAAGATTCATTAGGAATGTCATGACAAAATTATTCTTTTCTTAACCTAGCAAAACAATAAACAGATAACTATTTCTAAGCCTAGCATCGTTTTTTGGCTTCTGACACAGACTTTTGGATCTGGAATAGAAGATGGCCTATCCTAAGTAAGATACATACATGCACATTACACATTAACATAGCAAAAGAATGATAATTTTCTAAAGAGAGGCTGAGTAACTGTTCTAAACTAATCTATGCCACAATGCTTGTATGCACATTATAAGCAGCAAGCTCCAAAAGGTTAGTCTTTCCCGGCCTGTAGTCTGCGACCATAAATGTTTTGACCTCCAAGGCTATCAATACTAGAAGCTAAGAGCTGGTCAATTTCTTATTACTCCATGAACCTCTGTCAACAGTCCAAGCCAATACCCGCTAAGAGCAATCCCTGGCAGGCATCTTCCAGGAGCCTGTTTGGGCTGTCCTCCCAAAGTATCAAACATCTCAGATGTTATAGTCTTGTTGGAGGGGATCTTTCAAAAGGTGTTTTCCAGAAAGAAATGCAAAAGCTCTAACAAGTACCACCCAGTCATTTATATTTCTTCTCCTTTTTTGTTCAGAGGAGAGATATTTTAGCACTCTGCAGACAGGGGTGCAGTATATGCTAATGGAAGAGGCCATTTTACCATTTTTGCGGTTAGAAGTGCAATACCTTTTCCCTCATAATATTTTTCTGGTTAGCTGAACTCATCTCATTCTTAGTGAGTCTGTAACATGGCTGCCATTCTATAACATGGCTGAAATTAAGGTTGCTTAAGCCTTGTCAATTTTCAAGGTCCTGCTTGGCTAGTATTTCTTTAGTAGGTTCCAGTCTGGGTAGCCCAGGTCCCAAGGAAGACTTCCCTGATATCATCCCCCATGTGACTTTCTGGCTCTATGGAGACAGAGGACAGTATGTGCACAGATAAGAGGTTAAATGTGGTTAGAGTATTTAGATATTTATATTGTGCAGGCACAGGACTTGGTTCACCAAACTGTAACAATCTGCTTCTTTTTAACCATCTTATACATAAGCAACATTAAACAAAATGAGAATTTACAAATGTACAACAATAAAATGAGTTATAAAATGCCCATACAGAAGCTCTTGGTCTGTCAAATTGAAAGAGTGATTAATGCTGAACGTAACATGGACCTTCACCTGTTAGGCTAGTTATCATCATGTGTCTACAAGTAGATGCACGCAAGTGTACATTATTTTTCAATGCTATGTGGGTTGCCTAAGGCTCTTAAAAGTGCACAAGTGTGGTGTTCTGAGCTCAGGATCACCATTATCTGCACTACCTACTGGCAAGTGAATGTTTCTGAGTGCTATTTGGAAAGAGAGCATTTTACATTCTACTCATTCTAAGGTACCTGGGCCAGTTTTTACTGAAATTATTTACTTTTTCTAAATGTATATATATGGTGTGTTGCTTTTAGGTATTTATTAGCCCTTTTTCTTTTTGCCTTTTGACTAGAAATTCAGCTTTTTTATACAAGCTTAACAACTGTGGGGGATATTTGGCCTGAATTCAGTGCCAGTCATGTTACGTCTGTGGTGCCCTGTGTTAAGGGGGAAAGGCTCTGGAGATGGTAGTGATTCTCTTTGCACTACTGCATTATATCTGAAAATGATGAAGGTATAACAATTAAACATCCTAATTATAACTAAAAAAATTTAAATAGGCAAGGAAAAGGATTTTGTTGGGAAATTCCTCTCTTAATATAATTTATTATATTTCTATCTTAGGCATCCTTGCCCTGGGGCAATTCTGTTCAACTACCAGCTTTGTGTAATATAGGACACTTAGAGATTCAGTCAACCTTGCCTGAAGTGAAAACTATGTTCTACTTCTGGATTTGGACATTTGTAGCTATATGCATGCTTACCCAGTTATATGATCAGTGCAATTAAATGTAATCAGAATTCAATTGTGTTTAATAACAATTATTGCTGCTATATTTCTGCTATAGTTTTCTTTTTATGAGAGTAGTTTTTGGCCTTTTTATTACTGAATTGCAACAATATTGGGAATTGGATCCACTTGAGTCATATTCATGTGCTACTAAACTACAGTGTATAGTGCTAATTGGTGGAAGTTCCTATTTTTAGGAATTAAAACTGCTCTTAGTGAAAACAAGAAGTGGTAAAATAGTTCAAAAAGAGGATATTGATCCTCTCATGAAACATACTAACAGAGTGGGTTAAAAGAGAAAGGCCAAAGAAAGTAAAAAGCATCTAAAGACAAAGCATACAGACACAGAAAAATTAAGGAACATAGTTAAGACAGGGAAAAAATGGGCAAACCTGCTACACTTGATCCTGCAAGACTTTGATAACTTTTCACTTAGGTACAATAGATCATGTGGTCCAGGATAACATTAGAAATACCTCAACTCTGTGTCAATTAACTGAGGGAAAAAATGAACAAAATAAGAAGGGAGCTCAATTAAATAATAATCAGGAGCTTGTATATATTTTTGATTCAGATTCAATAAAAAGAACTCCAGATTTGTTCCTTTATAGTCAAAGTGACCACATATCCCCCGTAAAGGAGAACGAGGGGGAAAAAACTAAAAAGGTTACCTTTGGGAAAGCCCCTAGTATAATTGACTCCAATCAAGATGTTCCTGTAATCTCCCTATCTTATAACAGCCTGCCTGAAATTACAGCTAGTCAAGATAAATCGATGGCACATAGCAAGGCTGTTGGTGAAATAAGGGAAGAATTGCAGGATATTACATCTGGGTTAAACAAACCGGTAAATTAAAGCACTTTAAATGTTGGAAATAATTTCTGTTAAATTACATACACTCCATTAATAGATGAAAATCTTATTGATGCTTTAAAAAATCAGCATGTAGCAAATGTTGCTATTATGGGGCAGCTGGTGATTATGAAAAATGAGCGTTCTGACCTAAGAGAGGAGGTTGCTTTAAATGCTATGAGACTGGAGGAACTTCTAGCTATTCAGGAAAAAACTTGAAAACACCAGATTCTTCTTCATTAATTATTTGTGCTCCAATTCAGCAAATTCTGAATCCAGAGGTCACCTTTATTGATAATAATAAATATTTGACTATTAATGACAACAAAGTTAACAGCCAATTAGCCCCAAAATGAGATGGATTAATGGGTGACCAAAAGAAGAGAAGCTGTCAGTTAATTAGTGAAAAGAAAACCTACAACTAACAAACACGATCATTGAAAAATGGTAAACAAGGTAAAAATAAAAAAAAAGAAAAGGAATAAAAAGAGTACAAGAGAGGAACATAAAGAACAGACATCTGTAGAACCTATAGAATTGAAGGATACTCAAAAGAGAAATTTAGATCTTAAACAAGCCACCCCAAACCAACAAAACTTAGATTCTCTGTCAGCTGAATCAGTTAAAGTTACAAATGAGTAGGAACCTATAAATTTGGAGGAAAATGGTTCCTGCTTAATCATTACTGATAGTTAGTCTTGTCAACTTACAGACTCTGAGGCATTGTCCCGGATTCCCCCCTTTTCCCTCACAAAAAGACAGAGACCATTGTTTGTTGTTGTGCTCAGATTGGCAATTAATTTATTTATATCTCATAATTTCATGTTCCATTTCACCATCTTTTATTATTATATCTCTCACAATTTCATTGATTTTCATACATATATCAATGTCTGATCATCCCTCTTTCTTTCTCTTTTTCTCCCCCCAGGTGAAAACCTGGGTGCCTTCTTCTTCTCTTTTTCTGTTAGGTAACGGTGAAAACCGTGACTGCTTTTCTCCTTCAGCTTCTTCTTCTTTTGTCTCATTCCTTTTTCTTTCCCCCTTCCCTCCTCCCCACCTTTCCCCACTTTTCCTGCCATCCACCTTTGGCAGTCCAATAACTATATTATTATCTGCTATCCACCACTGGCAGTCCAATAACCATCCTACCAGACACGTCTGTCCTCCACCTTTGACAGACCTACCATACAGTCCTTCTTGACTGTCTTCTCCTCTTGCTCTGTCTTGTAGGGTGGGTGGGAGGGATCAAAACTCCAGTAAAAGTGGCTGAGCTCCTCTGTGCTGTCCATTGTGTGCCTCCAATTGCCCCTCCCCTTCCTGTTGCCTGACCATTGTTCTACCCCTTGTCCCCTTCCCTTCCTTGCCCTTCCCCTTCTGAGCACACCATCCTGATGGATGGGGAAGGGATGCACCAGGACAACCTGGTCTGCCCCTTAAAGGGCATACTCCATTGTCCCATATTCCTCCCTTTTTCCTCACAAAAAGACAGATGCCATTGTTTGTTGTTGTGCTCAGATTGGCAATTAATTTATTTATATCTCATAACTCCATGTTCCATTTCACTATCTTTTATTATTATATCTCTCACAATTTCATTTAGTGTCATCCATATATCAATCTCTGATCATCCCTCTTTCTTCCTTTTTTTCCCCCCAGGTGAAAACCTGGGTGCCTTCTTCTTCTCCTTTTCTGTTAGGTAACGGTGAAAACCGAGACCGCTTTTCTCCTTCAGCTGCTTCCTCTTTTGTTTCATTCCTTTTTCTTTTCCCCCTCCCCCCCTTTTTCCCCATTAGCCAGTCTCCAGCTTGCTTTGGATGACTGGCTTTCCCCTCTCTTAGGGTATTATTCTCCCTTACCTCAGGAAAACCTACTTTCTAATCCTTCTCTTCTCCCCCCTCTTTTTTTTGTAGTTTGTTACATGCCTTCTTCATGCTTCTATAAAATGCATCATTTCTGTGTTAAACATGTCTATGGCTAGATCTGACAGGTGCACCTCATCTGACCTGTAGAAATCTTCTACCCACTCTTCCATGCCCCACAGTATTACCTGTCCTCCCATTTGTCTTATCAATGTCCCTACCCTTCTGTTCATCTTTCTCCTGGCCCTATCAATGGCTCAATGGCTTTGCTCCTGTCTCCAAACCTCTGCTTGGTATCATATCCAACCAGGCAAGGCTTACCCAAGGCCACCACTGTTGTATTGTTTCTAAGTCCCTTTTTATCTGCAAGTATGTATCAACCCATGGCTTGCCTGCAAGGTCATTTCCCCCTAAATGTATAATAATTAAGTCTGGACATGGTCGTCATTCCTTAAGTTCCTTCAAGGTGGGAAGCAGTTGTGCCCATCTCATCCCCCGGATACCACGCCAAATCAACCTACATTGTTTCACATCTTGGTACAGCTGCTTTCCCCCCAGCCTTTTTCTCTACTCTCCTTTCTGCCCAATAAATATAGGAGTGGCCACAGATCCAGACTTCTGTGATCCTCCCTTTTCCTATGGGGTTTAAGCAAAAATAATTATCTTATAAATGGTCTTATCTTCCTCACCATAGTATCCCTCTCCCTGTCCCCCCACCCCATTTGTCTTCCGATCTGTAACAAAACATAGGTAATATGTTAATTTTTTACTTCAGTGTTCATATGTATCTCTTATAACTGGCAGACTGCCGGTGTCCTTTTTCCAAAATACTATTCACTGTTTTGCCTGCCGCTGCCCAGTGTGAGGCAGCCCCAATCCACAAGGAGTGGGATGAATAATTATCCAGGTCCTGCCCCAGGAATTGCATGCCTTTTTTGACCAATGCTGTGACTTGGTAACTGGTGACCCTTCTTCAGTCACCATGAACAAATAATGTCCCTGTCCTGGTCCCCTGCTCTGCGGCGTAAGCCCACAAAGCCTGTACTGGGCATACTTAGCCCTCTACCTTTCTCTTTAGTGTCACTATGCAACCCTGTCCCCTTTGATCCATCTTTGACCTCTTAATCTTAATCTGTATTTCTTTCATCCCTCAGTTTATATCTTCCCATTCTAATCCCCCCTCCCTGTCTCTTTTTGCCATGGCCTACCACCTCACTCACTCTCATGGCACCTGCAAACATCACAACATAAATCGTGTAAAATAGCTGGGTCTCGGTCTTTGATCTGCATATTGCCAGTAGCACATTCTTTAGTTTTAGCTAGCCACTGTTCCCCTATTGGTCTTCTATTGTCTACTGGCCCTTGTTTCAACCTACCCCATCCCTGCATCATTCTTCTAATAAACAATGATTTTGTCAGGTCCTTCCATCCCTTTAGACTGCAGATAACACTAATCCCTGCTAAATAGAACCCCATTGTGGTGTGGGCTGTTCATTTTTGCCATTGCTCCATGGTGAACTTTCCCAATTGTTCCTCTGTGAGTGGCCCACTTACCTCCATATGGTGTGTTGCCCTGAATTTTTGAAACACTCACCAGGCCCCATCGTAGGCCCTCAGAGTCCGAGGTGCCCATGAACTGCGAAACAATAGTTCTGTTCCTTCTTGCCAACATCCCAGATGTTCATCAGTATGGGCATTTTTTGCTTCTCTGCTGCTGGTGCCAGCCTCCAGAAACAGTCCAGCTGCAGATGGGAAAGGCTGTCAGCCAGGGTGTTGTGTACCCCTTCTATGTGTTTTGCTCTGAATGACATGTTCAGCTGCAAGGCCCTTAACACTAAATGTTGTAAGACTTGCATGACTGTTTCTGACCTGGCCCCCCTGTTGTTTAAGACCTCCTCCACTGCTCTATTGTCACACCAGAATGTCACTCTCTGATCCCATAAATCTTCTCCCCACACCAGGGTACATGGCCAGATGGGCATGATCTCTAGCAACATTATATCTCTTACCTTGCCATCCCTTACTAAATCAGAAGGCCATGGTTCTGCAAACCACCTACCCTTCAGGTAGTCACCCATGCCTAGGCCCCCAGCTGTGTCTGTGTAAAGATCGAGGTCTGTGTTGCACACCCACTCCTCCTGCCAGAAAGAGCAGCCATTATACTGCCTGAGAAATTCCTCCCATACCTTAAAATCCTCCCTGACACCTCTTGTCAGGTCTACTCAATGGTGTGGTCTGGCCCATCCTGGTCCAATAGCCCTGCAGGTGAAGTTCAGGTGCCCTAGTACCTGCTGTACTTGTTTTAGTTGTACCCTTCTTCTGCTGGTATGTACTTGGATCAATTCTTTCAGTTTTTCTACTTTTTTGGCCGGCAGCCGGAATATTTCCCTTGGGGCATCTATTTCAATACCCAGGAATTCTAGCACCCTGCAGGGCCCCTCTGTTTTTTCCGGTGCCAGTGGAACCCCTAATTCCTTGCACAGCTCTTGAAATTTGCCCTTTATTATTTGCGTCTCCTTTTCCTCACTACCGATGAAAATGAAATAATCCAAATAGTGAATAACTGCTCTACAACCAGTTTTCTCTTGATATATCTACTGCAAACAGGTGCTGAATGCTTCAAATGTTGCACATGCTATAGAATAGCCCATGGGCATGGCTTTGTCAAAATAGTACTGACCCTCAACTTTAAAACCCAAGAGGTCCCAGTCTTCTCTCCTGACTGGCAGCAACCTGAATGCAGATTCGATATCTGTCTTTGCCATCCATGCATCCTTAGTAGCCTGGATTATCTGGACTGCATCTTCTGATGTTGCATATGTTACCTTATTATACTCCTCCCTGATAAAATCATTCACCAAATCCCCTTCTGGAAAGGATAGGTGGTGAATCACCCTGTATTCTCCTTCCTGTTTCTTGGGTACCAAACCTAATGGCGAGATCCTCATGTTATGCAATGGGGTTATCAAATGGGCCTTCTACTTGCCCCGTTACCTCTTCCTTCTCTATCTTTTGTCTTAACATCCCTTCCTTCCCTTTTACCAACCCCAGGTTGCTTGCCTCTTTCACTTGTCTGGGCCCATAATACTGCAGTGCAAAGCCTGTGCAAAACCCTTTTTTGATCATCCTCGCTACTTTTTTTTTCGGATATCTGTCCAACCAACCTTTCCATGCCTCTGTCCTGATGGGGGTCCTGGCTGTCCCAAACTGCTCTCTGTCTTCTTTCCCTTTTTCCCTTCCCAGTCCCTCCCTCTCACTCAGTGCTCGGCTTTTCCGATCAGTACTTCTGACCACCTCTGCTCGAGTTCCCCCTACCCCTCCACCTCCCTCCCCCATTCCATGCCTGCCCTTTTAGCCCTGTCCCTCTTGAAAAAACTGTTGACCTGAACTATGACCCCCAGATCCTTGTGCACCCTGGGCCCATGTTGTTCTGCATCTGTTTGCTGGGTGCGTTCCCTCGCATTTCTAACATGCATGCCGAAAATGACATTGAGGCCACGAACAAAAAGCCCTATTGTACACCCAGCAGCACCTCTGGGGCACAGCTCCTTTCCTCCCCCACTTCCCTTCAGGTGTGGATTGCTCCATTACAAAATCTGTCCATAAGTCTAGCTGCTTCATATCCCATCTCATATCCCCATATGTTGCCATTCTCTGCCGAAAAAATTTGTCATAGTACATCCACCCCACCCCCCCTTTTGCCTTTGCCCTCCTTATTATTAGGGAGTATGTGATGAGCGGGATGCCCAACTCTGGCTTCTTTTCAAATACAATGGCTGAGAAGGTGGCAAAACCTACAAACCACCCACCCCAAGTCTTCCCTTTTGTGAATTTGTCCTCCTCCTTCCTCCCTAACAATACTACTGCTACTGCCATTTCGCTCTTTCCTATGTTCTCTGCTTCCTCATACTTCATTGCCACTTCCCGGCTCACCAAAGCAAATATATCCACATACTCTTCTTTCCTTATCGTTTCTTTTGTGGCCAGTGGAACATGTTCACCTACCTTCATCCCAGGGGCACCTATCTCTCTCTCTTGTTCCTTTTCCCTCTTTTTCTGTACCTCCCTCCTTCTCTTTTGGTACCTCTTTATCTGTCCTAATCTCTTCCAGGGCTGACTCCATTTGCCCTAGGCCTTCTGTCCAAAGTGCAGACACAATTTGACTAATATACTCTTTTATACTGTCACCCACTGCACTGGGTGCGTTACCTGTGTCCTTGTCTGAGCTTTGTTGCCTGACATCTTCCTGGTGCCCCATTACAGCACCCAGTGGTTGAGTGGGTGGTGCACCACTAGTGGCTGCAGAGGAACCACTCTGTTCAGGAGATCTGGTCCAGGTTCCCCTTGGGGGATCCCGACATGGCTTTGGAGAAGTACTGGCAGTACCGGGTTGATAGGGTGCAGAGGTACTGGATCAGCCACCTTGGTGAGTCCCACTACCCTTGGTTGTACCATGGTGGGACTGAGTGTCCCTTCAGCCAGCTGCTTCCCTCTGCCCCCCTTTTTCCTTCCCGCTTTCCTTTTCTCACCTGGTCTCCCTGGCTCCTCCCCTTCCACCATCTCCCACATTCTGTTGGCTTTTTCTGCCAATTTGACTATAGCCCTATAAGCAGCTTCCTTTGAAGGCCTGCTGTTCTTTGGCGCCATGTCCTTCGTTCCTCTTACACTGTGAAGACAACTGAAGAGAAGAAAACAAGAAGTTCTGTTAACTTATGTTTACAGCATGCTCTAGTGTGGCAGACCCTCCCTCTTCTTCTCGATCCTACATATGTTTTTTTTTTTTGTTGGGTCATCCTACATTGCAATCGTACCACAGGCCCCTTCCAGTCAATGGACCTCAGTCCCCCCACTGCTGCCTTTGTTTCCTTTTTCTTTCCCCCACTACCTAACAGGCCCCCTGTCTCATCACCTATCCCCCTCCCTCAGACCTCAGGATTATCGTGCCCCCATGCATCTCTGGTGCCATTTCCTGTGGACTCCCAGTCCAAAACTCCCCTTTCTCCCTTTCTGCAAGCTTTTGCATGCCTCCCGGTTGATACCCCTTTGGGCCTGTTCCTGTTCATTCCCTTTTTCATCCCCGGCCCCAAAGGCCTCCACTGGCTACTAGCTGTTGCATGGTTCAAAGCCACCTCTTGTGCACCTTTTGGGGCTGCAAGGGCTCGCTCCCTTTTCATGCTGTCACATGCCTCCTCATGATGCCCCTTCAGACCTGTCCTTTCAGCCTTGTCCATTTTTTGCCACGCTACTCGGGCTTGAGGGCTAATCCCAATCCCCCCTGTTTTGTGGGCCCTGCCTACTTTAGGCCTCCTCCCACTTGTGGCTGTCATTGCCGCCTTCCCTGTTTGCATCCATTATCCACCCCTGCAGCTCTGGTCATTGGCTACTCCCTCCCCCTAGTGCATGTTGTCCCTTTGTAGGCATCATATCCTGCCTCCAGCTTCCCCCAAGCAACCTGTGGCTGAACCACATGGTCCTGTGGTGTGTGACATCGTGCCATGTGCCTCGCGGCCTACTCCGTGCAGGTCCTCAGTCTCCACGTTCCTCCAGCCCCCCTTACTGTCCCTTCCTCTGCCTGCCATCCCCTGGGCCCCCACCTTCTCCCCATAGCTTGCTCCTATTCACCTCATGGCCTTCATGTTGTGTGTGATGTCACACCCATGTGGCCACCCACATCCGTCCCTTGCTCCATGTCTGCTCTAGGCCTCACTGCTCAGGCCTCCTCCATGCACCTTCACCGTGCGGTGCTCCTGTCCAGTGTCCTGCCCCCTTAATCTCTTGCCAAGCCCCATTGGGCAACCAGCTGAATGCCAGGATCCACACTTTCTGGATTACCCCTCCGGCTTCCTTTTACTATCCCCAATTCACTTCTGGGCCATCCCACCAGGCCCCTTACCATGCTTCCCTGTGTTCCCCATTACAAATCATTGCTGCTGTGCCAAAAACCCACAAACCCTTCCATGTTTCAGTGCCCTGCCACCTCCTTTGCACCACAGAGCACTCGCAGCCCCCATTTCTGCTCACCATCTCCTGCCATTCCTTACATTTTTTTATCCCCAGTGCTTCTTCCCCACTGATGTATGCATCACTCCATGAAATAAACTGCTGCCTGTGCAACACTGTAAGACTTCTAAAAAACCTTCTCCCATCGACTAGCACAAGCTCTACTCAACAATCAATTAAAAAGGCCCCAGTGGAGTCCTAGTCAACCAGCTTCTTAACAATCGGGCTCTCACCATAAAATAAGGTCAGCTTTTAGCTGAATAGCCCTTCTTTTGGCCCAATGCACTTTTTTAACAAACCTCTCTCATTTAAACCAATTCACCTCATGATTTAAAAGCCATAGCAGACAAACACAGTAAAGCTTTCAAATTTTGCTCCAACTAACTAAAATCACATTTCTTGAACCAGGAATGCTAAAGGCCAGTGGAGGCCTATTTAATCCAGCTTCCTAAACAATCTTCATTTAAAACAAAACTAATCTCATGGAGAATCTTCACACACTGATCCCAACAAACCATCTCCACCAAATTTCATTAAAGTGATGTCATAGCATTTTTTTTACTTATCTAACCTGTCGTAGCTGTTAGTTTCTAACTTGCTGTATGCTGTTGCACAAACCTTCCAAACAATACACCTATCTGATGTGCTGCAGTTTGATTGTAGATCAAAACTCCAGCAAAAAGTGGCTGAGCCCCTCTGTGCTGTCCATTATGTATCTCCACTTGCACCTCCCCTTCCTGTTGCCTGACCATTGTTCTACCCCTTGTCCCCTCCCCTTCCTTTCCCCTCCCCTTCTGAGCACTCCATCCTGATGGATAAGGAAGGGGTGCACCAGGACAACCTGGTCTGCCCCTTAAAGGGTAAACTCCAGTGGTCACCAGAAGAGGTATTACTTTTGAGTCTCTGGAAAACAATTGTGCATTAAGAATCTTGGTAACCATGCTGTGTAATGACCAACTGATGCTGGACATTGCTGTTGATGATATTTGTGATGTTATTAGAACATATGAATATGAAAATGAAAATTACATCCTGCAGTTATTTTTTTAAAATGCCCATATTGAGCACTGTGTTTGGAGGAATTCAGATAAACTGAATAATCATGGCATAATTTTGGACTATCCAGTACTAACAAAATATCTGATACAAAATTCTGATTGGTCACAGCTGACTACTAGGAATCTGGCTGATGATTACACCAATATTTAAGATTTAGTATTTCAAAATGAAAACTTAAATATTCCTCCAGATGTGGTGCGTCCTTCCCATTTTTGGACTTGACTTACACAGGAAAAGACAGTAAAGCAAAACTGAGATCTTTGGTTACCTATTTGTTTTGTAATGTCTTGGGGCTCAATTTTTATGAGAATGATATAGCAAATGTAGAAAGGATATTCAGATTAAGATCAGAAGGTAATCAAATTGATGTTACCTTAGTGAATAATAGGCTAGCTGAATGTGTACTGACTAATGGAGATACACTTGATGCTCTGAGTATTTTAATTGTGAACCTTAAAGAAAATATGGCTAATTTGAGAGGAAATCACCAGTCTTCAGAAGGGATGAAACCTATTGCTGAAATCTCTAATGGCGTGGAGGTTAGCAATAAATTTAACCTCCTTGCAGATAAAATTGACTGACTGGATGAGGATTGTGTTAACAGTAAAAGTGAGGTAGAAACAGGGACAGTGGATTCTATACATGAAGATAGTGTGGTAACTAAGGAACCTGATGAATTTGTCTTTAAATATTTAAATCATTTCAAGATTGTCACATGGAATGTTGCCATGCATACTGCAAAAATGATGGCCACTGATTATCTGGATTTTATAAAAAAAATTAATATAATAAATTTGCAGGAAATATGGCATATTAAAGAGCAAGAGGAGGTCACTAATTTAAATGGGTTTCAAATGTTACATAGCCCAGCAGTTAAAATACATAAGCTGAGCAGATGGGCAAGGGATCTTATCACTTATGTTAAAATCATGAATAATGTAAAACTGTTACAGTGTAAGTCTGCTAAGAATGATATTGTGGCAACTTTAAAGTGGCAAGTGGATGTAGTAATAGTTATAAATGTTTACAATTCTCCAAAAAACTCAGTTAATTATGAGTAAGATCTATTTTCTAAGCTACTAAAATAAATTGGAAATTTTCAGACACAGTATATAGATGCAGAGGTTTATATACAGTAACAGGGGACCTGAATATTAGGTGTGGTCATCTTATTACCCAACTGGACACTGAAGTTTCCAATTTGGAAAAACAGCTAGGAATATAGGCAAGGTTATCATGTGATAAGAAAAATACAGATAGTAATTATAAGCTAGACAAGTTTCTAGAGGAGTTAGATTTAATAATTTATAATGGGAGATCTGTAGCAGATAAGCACAGGATGTATAGCTGTATAAAGACCAGAGGTAGTTCATTAGTTGATTACATTCTCATATCACTATATGACTACTGCAAATATTATGATTTAAAAATAGTTGATAGATCAGATAACAACTATTTTCCAATTATCACTGTAAGGAAAATAGGAATAAAAAGTCAAACTGTGTATGAATCTAATATGGAGATAATAAATAACAGACACATTAAATGGATTAATCTTACAGTGGAAAGCACAGCATATATAATGACTCAATTTCAAGAACAGTTTAACTGTTTAGCAGATAATGAACTGGATCCCAGAAAAATTTACACAGCTATTCAAAGTAGTTATCGTAGGATGATAACAAATCATGGGAAAATTAATAAACCACAGACTTATAAATATAAAAACTGGTTCTATAAAACATGCTTGGGGGAAAAAGAGAGAATTGGCAAAGATTATCAGGAAAGCTAAGCAACATCCAACTATAGATAATCTTATGAAACTGAACAACTGTAGAAGGGATTATAAAGATCATGTGACTATGCAAAGATTAATAAATTAAAAAGAGTTGTGGTGGTAACATGCTAGCTGCTGTTGATGAAAAAATGATTATACCTTCTGGAAACTCTTTGTTAGGGGTACAAATCAATATAAAATTCAAATGGATGCTTATATCCTGCCAGATCAGTGGGTTAAGTGTTATTATAATACTTTTAATAATTAACCTAAAGAAACTGATGTTTAATCAACCACCCTTATTCATATTCCACTGGAAATAAGTGAAGACTTCCACTGGATAACACCTCACAAAGTATGTGTGGCACTTAACAGTTTAAAAAAAAAATAAAGCTCTGGGACTGGATGGAATCGCTCTGGACTTTTATAAAATTGATATTGACTGGTGGTCTGATTTGTTATCAAACTTTTTCAATACGTCCATCATGTATGCATTTACACCTTCTTTCTGGTCTGACAATCACATAATGCCAATTTATACAAAGTGAGATAGCTCTCACCCAGAGAATTACTGGCCAATCAGTTTACTTGATGAACTAGCTAAGATATTTGCAAAAATCTTATTGAATAGACTTCTTGTTTGGCTACAAAACCACACAAGTATTACACCTCTGCAGGCTGGTTTTACAAAGGGATATGGCACTATTACCCAAATCTTTCTTTTTAATCATTTAATTGAAAATATTGTGTAATGAAGAAACATAAATTATTTGTATAATTTGTAGACTTCTGCTCCACATTTGATTCAATGAAAAGAGAGCATTTATGGATCCAAATGTATAATATGGGTTTAGATCTAAATCTGATTATCTTGAATAAACATGTATACAGTGATACCTGGAAAAGGATTCAGTACTCTAACACTGGCCACCTAATGACAGAAATACCAACTAGTTTTGGGATTCATAAAGGTTGTGTTCTTGCACCAACTTTATTTTTATATATATATATATATATATATATATATATATATATATATATACAACCAATATTTAACTTAGGCAACTTAAACTTTCATCCACCAAGAATAGGACAACAACACATATATCTACTGGTGTACACCAATAACTAAGCATTATCTCACTGTCTAGATGGGGTTTACAGAGAAGCTTAAATAAACTGGATATTCGTAGTAACCAACTAAATTTGAAACCTAACCCTCAGAAAACAAAAATATCAGTATTTGGTTCAAGGAAGAAGTACAGTAAATTGTGTCTTGCAGGGTCTACTATTGACTTTGTGAAAGAATTCACCTATCTATGTGTTACATATTCCTCTAATTTAAGCTGGTATAAACACTTTAAAGTAGCTAGCAATAAAATGAATAAAATAGTGTCGGGCTTAAAGAGATTTAACAACAGATTCAGTGGGTACTATAGAACCCATGATTAAGGCTATAAATGCCAAGGTAATTAACCAGGGCCTACAGAATATACCATGGAGGACCGGGGTTTGGCTGATACTAAAGAGCTTGTTATAGTGTTTAACAAAATATACAATGAGATACTTGTGCTCCCTTCTGACAGACCAAATTCCCTGGTAAAAATCCAAATAGGGCAAGTAGACATAAAAGCCAGGATTCACATTAGAACAATCAGATTCTGGTTAAAACTAAATTCTAATTTAGATCATACAATTTTGAAAGAAGCCTTATTGAAAAAAAAATATGGACAAAGAATAAGAAACAGAACTGGTTATTGAAAGTAGAGGATTTCCTGAAGTATTATGATCTAAGTTACTTAAACATTTGGTTAGGGAAAGAAATTATTAGCCTGGCATGTTATAAAGTTATAACTGATATAGTCATGGAGAAAGGCAAAGAGACTGATTTTCAGCTACTTAAGAACTTTAAAGTTTCCACATACTGTAGCTGGTCAATAATACTCAAGAACACAACTTAAAATTCTGTTTGACCCAAGTCCATAACTCAGATCGTAGGAAGATTATTACTCAGTACAGGTTTGAAACCTTTCCCAGTAACATACTTGTGGCAAGATCCAGTCAGGACTCTACAATGTCAATAAGCTGTCAATGTGATGCGAAAGAACCTGAAAATCTGCACTATTTAATTTTCATTTGTACATGGTATAGGAATTTGAGAATGAAACATGGTGTACCGATGCAAGGGTGAAACTCCATCTGCGAAATCCCACACAGCGACATTTTGACAAATTTTGAAAATCTTGCTGTGTGGAACCAGCTGGTGAAATTTTACCCTTTCACTGTGTTTACCCCCCCTTCCCTTCACATTAACTCTGACTCAGAGTTAACAGTCTTTAGAAGGGGGGATGTGGGGGGCACAACACCCTGCATGGGGGCTTCAGGGGTGCTGCCCTCAATAGAGAAACAGACCGATGTCTGACAGGTGAAATTTTGACTGTCAACATTGGGAATGTCTCTATGCCAAACATCGGCAACAATGTTGTCACTTCGGCATAGGTAAACCATGAAATATTTGGGTGACTTCTTTGGTTCCTTGGTTATGGCTATAAGGGATATTTTAGACTTATTATTTAACTCTGAAAATTTACATATCCTAGAGAAACTAGTTATTTATTTAATAAAGGTAACCCAGATCAGAAAAAAGAAGTATGCCACATGTGCAACTGATTGAATAATGGAGTTTGCCCTTTAGGGGGCAGACCAGGTTGTCCTGGTGCACCCCTTCCCTTTTCCATTAGGATGGTTGTGCTCAGGAGGGGAGAGGGGAGGGGCTAAGGGTTAGAACAATGGGCAGGCAACAGGAAGGGGAGAGGCAAGTGGAGGTACATAATGGACAGCACAGAGGGGCTTCAGCCACTTTTTGCTGGAGTTTTGATTTATTTGGAACTGCAGCACATCAGATTGGCAGAACAAGTTGGAGAGGTTTGTGCACCTGGTATAGCAGGTAAGATAACTTCCAAGGAATGAAATGTAAAAAAAAAAAAAAATGTATATATATAATAGTGACGGGATAGTACCATGTTTTAAAGATGCATTGTCAGATGACTGCTTTACAAATAGTGTGTTTGAAAGAGGTCTCTTAACATTTCTGGCCTGGATGAATGGTTTTAGCTAATGGTTCAGGTGCTATAGAGGTGATATGAAGGTTTATGCGCTGTTTTAAAATGTCCAATTCATCGGGTTTTAGTTTGGTAGTATTGATAGTAGTGTTGGTTCAAGGCAGGCGTGTTGGAGTTGTAAGTATCTTGGCAATGTTTATGGAGAGGGATAGTCACAATAGAATTGCAAGGCAATTAGGTGCTGTGTAGCTGGAAAAGTGACTGGTGCTGGGGCCAGTTTTTTAAAGTTTGCAGTGGACCACGCCATCCCCCCGGTGGTGGGGGCTTAGCCACATGTAAGGTGTGGCAATAGGTGTGGGTAGGGGCCTTTTTCCTGAGATGTTATGATGAGGCAGGGGCTGAGGTGAGGAAGTGGTAGTTTTGAAATCCATATTTTGTAATCGCACCAGAGGACGAAAGCGGTAGCATTGCAGGCCAAAATAGTGAAGCCTGGGTGTATGGGCAAGGGTTTTTTGTGATATTCCTGAGGTGCAGTAGGCCTAGAAGAGGCCCTGAAGCAGAAGGAGCAGGAGCACATTCCAGTGACCATGTGGGGTAACGTCACACGCCGCGTGGCAGTCGCGATCAAACCCCCTTCCCTGTTCTGCTAGCCTTGGCATTACCTATGAAGGAAGCAGCTTGGTGGGAGGCCAGCAGGAAGAGGCTCTGAATCGGAGGGAGCAGAAGCACATTAAGGCAACCATGCAGCGTGATGTTACACGCCGTGCAATGGTCTTGAGGGAAGGGAGATTCAAAGGAAAGGAACAGTAGGGGGTAGGAGAGGGCTAGGGGCGAGTGAGGTGGGTACATCTTACAGGGTGAGCCTGGCTTTCGAGGGACACTGAGAGCGTGAATGTGCACATATGCCAGCTGGACCGCAGGTGGAGAAGCGGACACTCTCCTGCCCCAAAACACCTCATGGCTGCCTCCCGTGTTGTTGTTTTTGCGAGGGGAGAGCAAACCCCCTCTAATTTTCTTCTAAGCCCTGGCATCACCCATGAGGGAGGCAACTCAGTAGGGGGCCAGCAGCAAATTTCTCTGCCCCATTGGATGGTGCAGGAGAAGCAGGGGATGGAGGGGGGGCATACAGATAGGGAGGCGAATGGGGCGAGGCATAGCAAAAAAGGGGGGTCAATACTGAGAGCGGAAGATCAAGAAAAAAACAGGGTCAAGGGACATTTGAATGGGCCAGTGGGGAGGCTCGGGGGTGTGATGAGCAGCCCACGTGGCATGGCGCTACACACCAAGGGCATGGCAAGACACAGGCAACTTGGCCATTTTGCCTGTTTTTTGTGAGTGAAGCCCTATATAAAAAAAAAATATTGAATTAAAAAACTTTGGTTGTTTAGGGATAACGGATGGGGAGGATGTTTTATGGAAGGCAAAGGGTGGAAGCAGCTGGACACCAGGGGGCAAAGGGAGCAGGACGGAGGCCTGTTACTGGGGGCCTGACCATGGGCATGCTGGCACATGGCAGAAGGGACAGAGGACAGAATGAGGCCTTAATAAAGGAGAGGTGCTTTGGCAACATGCCTTCCTTTCCATAAGGGAAAGGGAAGGATCAGCACATAAGTGACCATAGCCTAGGAGGGGGGGATAACATTAGGGGATAGCGAAATCCTACAGGAGAGTTGGGGGGAAGGACAGAGCAAGGGAGGGAGAAGGGAGAGGCCTGGGAAGACTTAGTATGGCCCCCTCTTTCCCCAAAGGAATTCATTGCAAAAAAAAAAAATAAAATAAATCTTGTTCTTTTCCCATTAGTTGTCTTCACAGTGAGAATGAGCGTAGGGCATTTTATTTATTTATTTATTTGTTTGTTTGTTCTAGGATTACAAATACCTTTGAGCCAAGGCTCTTTTACAAAGGTTCCATGTCACTGGTACAATTGAAACAATTATAAGCAAAGATAACAGTTTATAAAGTTTTAAAAAAAAAGACACATAGTCTTGTAGATGAAAAAAGAACAATAAGGTGAAACTTTGGGGAAGGGAAAGGAGGAGGGTGAAATCAAGGAGACTAAGTGGATGGGAGAAAAGAGGAGATAGGTTGGGGGGGACAGAGAGAGTAGAGGTGGAAGGCGGGTAAGAATAGAGGTAGTGCAGCCAGGTGGCATTTCTCATGGGCCAGCAGGGTAGGTGAAGATAGGAGGAGGAGTGCTGTCAAAGTGCAGGAGTAGATGTGGATCCAAAAGGGCATCTTCAGCTATGGAACCAAAAGACATGTTTAGCCACAACAGTCACAGAGGTTGGAGGCAGTCAGTGTTAGGCTGAGACGAGTCTTAAAAGTGCTGAGTGATAGTGAGGATGAGATGTCTCTGGGAAAACCATTGTACCAACTAGTGGCCCGGTAAGCAAAGGATCTTTGGCCTTGTGTTGTGCAGCAATGCGGGACTTGCAGAAGCTGAGGTTTCGATCCCCTGGTATATCGGGTGTGGATTCTCGGTTGTATGAGGGCACAGACTCCTTGGGGGCAAGGCTCAGTAAGATTTTCTTAGTAGTAATACAAGATTGGTGTTTTATTTGATTGGCAAGATTCAACCATCCAGTTTGAGAATAGAGGTCACAGGTGTGTGTTAGGCATTGGGAGCCAGTGACAAGTCGACAGACCTTGTTGAGGGTGGTGGATACACGTTTGAGTGCGGCGGTTGTAGCAGAGCTGTAAATGATAATGCCATAATGAATGATGGATATGATGGAGCTCTGGATAGTAACAGCGAGGGCTTCAGGTGACAGGTGTTTCCTATGACGAAATAGCAGGTCTAGCCAGGAGTTAGCGGCTTTCCCGACATGGTCAATGTGGGCAGTGTAGGAGAGGTGAGGGTCAAGGGTGATCCCGAGGTATTTAAAGTTTTTGACCTGTTCCAGTGTGGCACCTTGTCTGGTGATAACGGAGAGTTGGAAGTGCTTATGTTTATTATGGGAGCTGCTGAAGAACATGGCCTTTGTTTTGTTTTTTTTGATTAAGGATCAGTTTGTGCTTTGTGAGCCAATTCTCAACTGAGGAGAAGCCGAGTTGGAGATTTTCTTGCAATTTCTTCGAGTCCTGGGGTGTGGCAAGGATTACTGCATCATCGGCACACAGAGTGATATGTTCAGTGCAGTAGTCCGGTAGCGTGTTAAGGAACAGGCTGAAGAGTAGGGGGCCCAGTATTGAACCCTGGGGGACTCCAGAGAGGACAGGTTTGGAATCAGAGTGCACATCTCCAATTTCTACACACCGGGTGCGGTTTTCAAGATAGCTTTTGAACCAAGAGATTGAATCATTGGAGAGACCAGCATTTTTTATTTGTCTCAGCAGGAGGGAGTGGTGGACAGTATTGAAGGCTTTGGTCAGGTCGATGAAAATAGCACCAGTTAGTTGTCCATTGTAAGGGAGCTGTGAATAGAGCTGGTGAATTCTAGTAAGGCAGAGGATGTACTATGACCTTTTCTAAAGCCATGTTGCTGTTTACAGAGAATATTATTTATTTTATTTTATTGAAATCTAGGATTACAAATACCTTTGAGCAGGAACTGCTCATTTACAAAGGTTCCATGTAGAAGGAATGGGGGTATACATACATACAAAGGTCAACATAGTAATACATAGTTACACAATAAAAAGTAGTAAGAGACTGAGGCTTAGGAACTTCCAGTAATTCAAAATGTGCCAAATGTTAGGTAGCATGACA
Source organism: Neoceratodus forsteri (assembly GCA_016271365.2). Taxonomy (NCBI): domain Eukaryota; kingdom Metazoa; phylum Chordata; order Ceratodontiformes; family Ceratodontidae; genus Neoceratodus; species Neoceratodus forsteri. The sequence goes on from CM057452.1 coordinate 1,412,059,724, forward strand.
TATCAGCCAAGGGCAATCTTATAAATAAGTGCTGCAGGTGAGGGGGATATGCAGGCAGGAAAGCCATTGTCGGAGGGTAGAGGTGAGGTAAGAGCTCTAAAGGAGGGAGGGAGGGATAAAAGTCAGGAAATACCTGGGGAGGAAAGGAGAGGGGCAAGGAGGTAGGCAGGTAGGTAGGAGGGGGCAAGGCGGGGAGAGGTAGCTGTCAAGACTAAAGTGGAGGGCAGTGAGCATTGGGCCCCTGATTAGTCGAGGCAGTCACAATGACTAGTTGAAATGAGATGAAGTCAGAGTTGTCTCTTAAAAGAGCCAAGAGCAGCAGCAGCAAGAGTTTCTTAGTTGAGAGTATTGTACCACTGTGGTGCTCTGTGGGCCAAGGCCCTCTGGCCCATGGCAGTCCAGCATCTGGGGACAAGGAAGGTTAGTTGTTGTGAACTTCTAGTTCGCTGGGTGCTGTGGTGGTCAATAAGGAGCTTTTCAATGCCCGGGGGCATGACCCTGAGGAAGACTTTTTTGGCTAAGAGGCAGGATTGATCCTGTATCCAGCTGATGAGAGGAAGCCATCCTGCCCGAGTATACAGGTCACAAGTGTGTGTAAGTCAGTCAGCCCCAGTTAGCAGCCTGCATGCTTTGTTGAGTGCAACTGTAATTCTGCGACGGGCAGAGGCAGAGGCAGAGTCATAAATTGCTAGTCCGTAATCGATGATGGAGGTGACAGAGCTGTTGATAGCCAACCGGAGAGTGTCAGGAGTCATGCAGTGTTTGTGCCTGTAGAGCAGGCCTATACAGATGTTGGTGGCTTTGGCGACAGAATCTATGTGCCGATGGTAGGAGAGTGAGCTGTCCAATGTGACACCTAGGTATTTAAAATCAGGAATGCGTTCAAGTAAGGTCCCTGTTTGGTTTAAGATGGTGAGGTCACAGGATTTATACTTGCTCCTGGCATTGTAGAAGGTCATAAACTTTGTTTTGCTGTAGTTTATGACCAGTTTGTGTGACTTGAACCATTCTTTGATGCACATGAATTCAAGCTGTAATTATTTCTCAAGGAGCTCTGCATTTTCATGGTTGGTGAACATGACTGCGTCATCAGTGCAGAGCAGTAATTTCTGGTGGCAGACACTGGGAAGGTCATTGAGGAAGAGGCTGAAGAGTAGTGGCCCCAGGATGGACCCCTGTGGAACCCCTGAAAGGACTGGCTTTTCTTCCTAGGTGATACCAGCAATCCTTACCCGCTGGACCCTCTCCCCAAGGTAGCTTGAAAACCAGAGCAGTGCTTCATTGGAGAGCCCAATGTTTGGCAATTGCTTGAGTAGGAGTGGGTGGTTCCCAGTATCAAAGGCTTTCGTAAGGTTGATGAATACTGCCCCTACACAGTTTCCTTGATCGAGCATGGTATGGATGAAGCCCGTGAATTTTAATAGTGCAGTGGTAGTACTGTGTCCTTTTCAGAAACCATGTTGCTCAGGACACAGGATGTCGTATTTTTCCAGGTACTTGACTAGCTGGTCTGAGGCGATGCGCTCCAGGGCCTTAGACAATGGAGGGGGGATGGAGATAGGTCTGTAGTTGGAGTGCAGTGATTAGTCTCCACTTTTGTGTACTGGTGTAATGGTCACCTGTTTCCAGTGAGATGGGAACTGGAACATCCTTAGTGATAGATTAAGGACCTTTGTCAGGGGTTCAAGGACTTCTTCAAGGACAAGTGCTAACAACTTCAGGTTAAGGGAGTCACCGCTGTAGCCTGCGTTGTGAATGGCCTTCCGAATATAGGTTCTGGCTTCATGCACTGGGATCTCCTTGAAGTAGAATTGTGGGGCAGGGTGTAGGAGAGGAGTAGTTGCAGGAGGGTTACTACTAGAGGTGGCATCAAAGAAATTAGAAGGGTGAACACTTTCCAAGTTGGAGAACACATTGTTAAAGGTGGCGGTGATTGTGTACAGGTCAGATGTTGATGTTCCATTTATGTTGAGCATGGTGGTTGGTGACTTAGGGTCCTTGCCTGTAAGGTCTTTCAAATTACTCCAAAATTTTTTTCCATCACCCCAGGAGTTGGAGAGAGCTTCCTTGAAGTATTTGCTTTTGGCACTCCTAACTACCCATGTGCACTCATTTCTGGCAGCTTTATACTTTGAATATCCCCAGGTTTGGATGTTGCACAGGCACAGTGCCAGAGATGATCCCTATGTTTGAGTAAAGTGATTAGATCTGGGTTATCAAGGTTAGCTTCCCCTGACCTTCAGCTTTTTGAGAGGTGCAAAGATATTGCAGGCCACAGTGAAGTGGCTGATGAAAAGGTCTAAGGCTTGGTTTACATCAATGGCAGAGTCGATTGGTGTCCAGTCCAGGTGGCTTAGGTGTGGCTTTAGTAGCTCAAGGCACCCCAGCTTTAACACTCTGGTGTAGATTATTTTAGGAGGGGGCTTAATGAATTTGTTTGTCCAGGTACATGTGACCAGTGAGTGGTCACTGATCCCATCAGGAAGCACTGAGACTTTTGAGATTTGTTCAGAGTGATTAGTAAGGATCCAGTCCAGAAGTGTGTGCGACCCTGTCCTATAGTTGCATCTGGTGGACATATTTATAATTGTCCAGATGCTCGGTAAGTTGGTTCTGGGGGACTTCAATGCCTGGGTCGACGATGAACTCTCACGTTTTGGTCAAGATTTTCTCCAGTTGATGTTATCATTGGGTAGTTGATGTTATCATTGGGCTTCACACAGGTAGTTTCCTCCTCGACCCATATTGGTGGGCACTCATTGGATCTGGTGTTCCTTCTGGGGATGGGGATATCTGATTTGGTGGTGGAACCACTTGGATGGTCTGACCATCACTCCATTAGGTTCAATTTTGAGGCTGCCCCTTTTAGGTCAGCCCTTCGAAATGGTCCGGTACTGCCCATTGAGGTGTGTCCCCAGATGACCTGATGGCAGTGCTGGACCTATCAGACCTTCTGATAGATTGCTTGGATCCAGGTGACCTAGTACAGGCCTCTAATAGGGCGGTTACAGGGGCCCTGGATTCTATTGCACTTGTTCGTGTTCGTCCACTCACTCTTCACCCCAGGTCTCCGTGGTTTGATGAGACCATGAGGGAGTTGAGGAGGGTAGGACGAAGGCTGGAGAGGCGTTGGCAGAAGTCCGGTCTGGATGATGACAGACTTAGTTTGATGGACCATTATACGGCCTATCAATCCGCAATCTCTCGTAAGAAGGCAGAGATCCTGTCCAGGGAGATAGCGGCTGCACAGAATAGACCAGCCCAGCTCTTTCGGACTGTGGACAGACTGTGCAATCCAGTCTGTCTTCAGCCCAGGAGGGCCTTTTCCACAGAACGGTGTGATGAGTTTGCTCTTTTCTTTGCAGATAAGGTTGCCAAAATCAGATCGGACATCCACTCTTCCCTCTCCAATGGGGGTAGTGATGGTTGGCCGGAGATGTCAAACACCCAGTTTGCATGGTCTGACTTCAGCCTCCCCAAAATCGAGGATATTGTGATGGTCATCTGAGCGCTATGACCAACCAGCTGTGATTTTGACCCTGGCCCCACATGTCTCTTAGTGGATTGTGTGGATAAAATCGGCCTAGTCCTGGCTTTGATAGTCTGGAAGTCTTTAGAGAGGGGGATCTTTCCTGAGCCCCTTAAAGAGGCTATAGTTAGGCCTCTTTTAAAGAAGCCATCCTTAAACCCAGATTGTCTAACAAATTACAGACCAGTCTCTAACCTACCCTTTGTGGGTAAGGTTATTGAGAAGGTGGTCGCACTGCAATTGGAGGATCATCTGACCAACAACAATATCTGTGATGTTCTCCAATCTGGATTTAGGAAAAGGCACAGTACTGAGACAGCACTTGTTTGTGTACTAAATGACCTCCTAATAGTGAGAGATCGTAGGACCTGTTCTATCTTGGTACTTCTTGATCTCTCTGCAGCATTTGACACTGTTGATCATGGGGTGCTATTGGAGCATCTGCGGTCCATCTGTGGATTATCTGGTATGGTCCTCAGGTGGTTTAGATCTTACCTCGAAGGTAGGACTCAGATGGTGGTGTCGGGAATATTTTCCTCTGCATCAGTCTCCCTGCCTTGTGGGGTACCGCAGGGCTCTATTCTAGCGCCTATGTTATTTGCGGTGTATATGCTGCCTTTGGGAGTGATTATAAGATGACATGGACTGGGTTTTCATTGCTATGCCGATGATACCCAGCTGTATATGTCTTTTGTGCCCGGCCAGGATGCTGCCTTGTCGGTATTTAATAACTGCCTTGCAGAAATCCAAGATTGGATGATTGGGAGTTGGTTGAGGTTAAACCCTGAGAAAACTGAGGTGTTGGTTGTGGATAAAGGCCACTGTGAGGCGGGTTTGCCAGCTGGATCGCACTCTGGCTTATGGCTTGCAGGCGTTCCACTGACAACCTCAGATCAGGTGTGGAATCTTGGTGTAATAATTGATGACCACTTGATGCTTAAAACTCAGGTGTCAGTGGTGGTCAAAACTTCCTTTTTCCATCTGAGGAACATCGCCAAGGTGAAGCACCTGGTTCCTCCAGAAGATCTTCCATCATTGATCCACGTCTTTGGTACCTCCCGCCTTGACTATTGCAACTCCCTGTACCTAGGGCTATCGGGGGTTGAGCTTCACCATCTGCAGCTAGTGCAAAATGCAGCGGCCAGGTTGTTGACTGGTTCTTCTAGATCCAGTCATATAATGCCTGTGCTCTGTGGACTGCACTGGCTGCCAGTATTTTGGCGAATCACCTTCAAGGTCGGGTTGCTGACCTGTAAAGCCTCTACATGACCAGGGACCAACTTACCTGAAGAGCTCCTTTGCCCTTACTGTCCCCTCCCGCCTCATGTATCCACTGACGAGGGATTGCTGAGACCCAGGTCCATTTGAAATCTTCAGGGCTAGGTCATTTAGCTTTATGGCCCCGACCCTGTAGAATTCTCTACCTCGTCAGGTGCGAAATAGTCTGACTGTCCGGAGCTTTAAAGGTGCCTTGAAGACCCACCTTTTTAGAATATCTTTTAATGATTTATAATAGTTTTAAACTCTGTTTATTTATTGTTTTATGATATTGTGCAGGCACTTTGGATTGAAGAAAAGTGCCTTTTATAAATAAAAATTGATTGACTGATTGATTGATACTATACGTTCCAGTGCCTTCTATAGGGGAGGCAGAATGGAGATAGGGTGGAAGTTCACATGGTCAGCCTTATCACCACTTTTGTGAATCGGGGTAACAGTGGCCATTTTCCATTTGTCTGGGAATTGGCTAGAGGAAAGAGAGAGAGATTAAAGATCTTGATGAGGGGCCCAAGTACCTCGTCAAGCATTAGGGCCAGTAGCTTGAGGTCAAGTGTGTCATTGTTTGTTCTAGATTTGCTGATGGCTTTGGCAATGTAGTTTTGGACTTGATGTTTCTTTAGTGCTTTAAAGTAGAAAGGTGGGTGACAGGCGTGGGTGGAGGAGTTGGGGGGATGGGAGTTGACACATCTTAGAAGAAGTCGGAGGGGAGAACACTGCTAAGGGCTGTGAAAGTGATGTTAAAAGTGTTCGCAATAGTATTTAGAGTCGAGTGCAGTGTGCTCATTTATGCTGAGTATGTTCGACGAAGATTTTGACTGCTTCTCAGTGACATCTTTAATGTTTTTCCAGAAATCCCTCCCATTTCCCCAGGAGTTAGTGAGGGCATTTTTATAGTAGTCAGATTTCTGTTGCTGAATGGATTTGGTGCAGTCAGTCCATGCCTGTTTATAATTCTGGATGTCGAGTTGCTTACCGGAGTTTCTATCCAGTTTCCAGAGGTGGTCCCTGGATTTAAGTTTTTTAGGAGGTCTCCTGACAGCCAAGGGTTACTGAGCGATTTAACTTTACACTTTTTGAGGGGGTCAAATTTATTACAGGCTTCATTGAACATGTGAATAAATTGCTCCAGTGTAGTATTAGTATCTGTTGCCTTGAAGATGGGGGACCAGTCCTGCAGACTGAGGTGCGATTTGAGGTGGGGTAGCTGACCATGAGGTAAGACTCTGCTGGTGATGATTTTTGGAGGGAGCTTATAGAATTTGTTTGACCAGGTACTGCTGATGGGAGAGTGGTCACTGAGTGAGTCAGGGAGGACTGAGATTTTCGTGATCCGATAGGGGTGGTTGGTTAGGATCCAGTCGAGTAGGGTGCAGGTCCCAGTTCTGTAGTTCTTTCTGGTTGCATAGTCAACCATTTGAGTCAGGTTAGCTGATATAACAGAGTCCTTAAATGACCCACCTTCAGCTGAGAGCCAATTAATGTTGAAGCCACCAAGAAGGATGATTTTGGAGTCAGATGGGTGGGATTTGACAAAGTCAAGGACAGCTGTTAGACCAAGTGATTGTTCTTTAGGAGGTATGTAAACAGTGACAACTGTAAGTGCCTTATTGTGGGCGCCTAATAGGAGTCTGATGGGAAGAATCTGAGCAGGTGTTGCTGGAAGATTGGAATCAATGGTGTGTCCTCGGAAAGTGTCTTTCACATATAAGGCACACCCTCCACCTCTCTTGGACTTATGATCAACCCGGAAGACATTGTAGCCAGGAAGGGTGATTGCCTGGTCAGGAATCTTTTGGGTGAGCCAAGTTTTAACTACTGACAGAATATCCGGGTTGCGTTGGGTGGTAAAGGCTTGCAGTGCATCAAGCTTAGGAAGTAAACTGCAGATGTTCAGGCACATGATTGAGGGAGTGCCTGCTGGTTTGTTTTGGTTGGAGGTGTTTGGTCCAGGGTTAGGGTGAACAGTTCCTGATAACAGCAGGAGGAGGAGCACAAGTTTCAGAGTGCATAGATGGAGTTCAGTCAGAGAGAGGTTGCATTTCTTTTTTGAACAGTAGTATGCCAGGTGATAATGTCGAAAATGCAACATTGGAATAGTTGTATACAATGTGGCTAGATGTGTCCAAGGCTCACACATGAGCAGGGACTGATCAATTTCAGTGGTGTGCCTCCAGAGGGAGGATTTGCCCCATTGCCAAATGATGTAAAATAATCAGATCCACAGGAAAATGACCAGTAAACTGTTTGATCTATGGTAACAAGACAAAGGATGCATTAAATTCCTGGAATACTGGCCTGGGGGCATATGCAGGAAGTTAAAACCCTTTGTCAGTGTCTTCCCTTTGTTTAAATAGTTGTGAATGGTTCTCAAAGACATGCAGTTCCCTTTAGCAACAAGGCAGATGGAAATGTGGATTCAGTTTGCACTCCCCAGGTCAGAGCTTGTAGAATTTATTAGCTGTACTTAGTTAGATTGTGATGGCTTCCAAAAAAGTTGATTTATAATGAGAATCCCAATATCTGCTGGTGATGTTTTCCAGTTTCTTAGTCCAGGACACTTTCATAGATCACATATCGAAGAATGGTCTAGTTCCTCCAAGCCAAAACACATGAAAATCCACAAAACTAAACTATTGACAGAGACAAACACAAACACCCAGCCACACAGTCCAAGTAGGCAGATATCTGTAGGAAGCGTGTTCCACAAGGCAGGAGCCACTACAGCAAAGGCCCTGTGCTCTGCTGACTAGAGGCAAGAGGAAGGGACCTACAGTAGTCCCTACCTTATGACATGGTACCAAAGAAGAGCAGGCCATCAAAGGAAGATGCTTACATGGCTAAAATCGAGTTACCGGAAAAAGCCAACAGAATGTGGGAACTCGTGGAAGGGGAGGAACCAGGGAGACCCAGGGAGAAAAGGAAAGTGGGCCCAGGAAAAGGGGGCAGAGGGAAATGACCAGCCGAAGAGCCTTGCAGTCACCCTAGGGTACCACCACTGGCAGTGGGACCCACCAAGGTGGCTGATTCAGTACCTCTGCAGCCTATACACCCGGTAACACCAGTACCTCCCCCAGATCAAGGTGGGATCCTCCTTGGTGAACCTGGACCAGATCCCCAGAACACAGTGTTCCCTCCATAAACCCTAGTAGCTCACACTCCTCCTCCTCAACCACAGGGTGAAACAAGGGGACACTTGAAAGATGCTAGGCAGTATGGCCTGGACAAGGTTACAGGTAACACACCCAGTGCAGTGGGGGACAGTATTAAAGAATATATAGGTCAAATTGTGTCAGCACTGGGAACAGCAGGTTTAGGGCAGATGGAATCATCTCTGGCAGAGATTAGGATGGAGAAAGAGGTGCTGGAAAGAAATGAAGGGGGTACAGAGAAGGAAGGGAAAGGTACAAGGGAGATAGGTGCATCCAGGATGAGGATAGGCAAACATGTTCCACTGGCCACAAAATAAAAATTATGGAAAAGGGAGTATGTGGATATATTCACCTTGGTGAGCCGGGGAGCGGCAGCTAAGTACGAGGAAGCAGAGAACATAGGTAAGAGTGAAATTGCAGCAGTGATAGTGCTTTTAGGGAAGAAGGAGGAGGACAAGTTCACAAAAGGGAAGACTTGGGATGGGTGGTTCGTAGGTTTTGCCACTTTCTCAGTCATTGTCCTGGAAAAGAGGCCAGAGCTGGGCATCCTGCTCATCACTTATTCCTTAATAATAAGGAGGGCAAAAGCAAAGGGGGGGTGGGTTGGTTATACTATGACAAATTTTTTCAACAGAGAATGGCAACATTTGGGGATGTAAGATGGAATACGAAGCAGCTAGACTTATGGACAGATTATGTAACAGATCAGTCCACACCTGAAGGGGAATGGGGGAGAAAGGGAGATACACCCCAGAGGTGCTGCTGGGCTTACAACAGGGCATTTTGCTTGTGGCCTCAATGTCGTTTTTGGCACACTTGTTCAAAATGTGGGGGAAGGCACCCGGCAAGCAGATGTAGAACGACATGGGCCCAAGAGGTACAGAGGCACCGGGGTCAAATGTCAGGTCAATGTTTTTTTCGAGAGGGGCAGGGGTTTAAAGGGCAGACATGGAACAGGGGAGGGAGGGGTAGAGGGAACACAAGTAGAGGGGGTCAGAATCACTGACCAAAAAGACCAAGCACAAAGCGAGAGGGAGGGGCCGAGGAGAAGTAATGGGAGGAATGACAGACAGCAGTTTGAGGTGGCCAGAACCTCCATCAAGTTAGATGCATGGACAGTCTGTTTGGACAGATATCCGAACAAAAGAGTGGGGGATATGATTATAAAAGTTTTTAGCACAGGGTTTTCACTGCATTGTGGGGGGTCCAGACTAGCGAGAGAGGCAAGCAACCTGGGGTCGATCAAAGGAAGGAAAGAAATGTTAAGACAGAAGATAGAGAAAGAAAAGGCAGCGGGGAGAGTAGAGGGCCCATTTGACACCCCCTCCATTGTGGAACATGCAAATTTCTCCATTGGGTTTGGTATCCAAGAAGCAAGAGAGGGAGTATAGGGTGATTCACCACTTGTCCTATCCAGAAGGGGATTCGGTGAATGATTTCATCGGGGAGGAGCATAGTAAGGTGACATATTTGATACTAGAGGATGCATTCCAGATAATCTGGGCTACTGAGGATGCATGGATGGCAAAAACGAATATTGAATCTGCTTTCAGACTGCTGCCGGTTAGGAGAGAAGACTGGGACCTATTGGGTTTTAAAATTGAGGGGCAGTACTATTTCGATAAAGCCATGCTGATGGGATGTTCCATAGCATGTGCAAAATTAAAAGCATTCAGCATCTGCTTGCAGTGGATATTTCAAGAGAAAACTGGCTATTGGACGGTCATCCACTATCTGGATGATTTTCTTTTCATTGGTAGGGGAAAAAGGGAGTCACAGCGTATGCTGGTCAAGTTTCAGGAATTGTGTAGGGAACTAGGGGTTCCACTGGCACCAGAAAAGACAGAAGGGCTCAGCAGGGTGATGGAGTTCTTGGGGATTGAGATAGATGCCCCAAAAGAAATATTCAGGCTGCCGGACAAAAAAGTGAAAAAACTGAAAGAATTGAGCCCGTACACACCAGCAGGAGAAAGGTACAACTAAAACAAGTGCAGCAAGTAGTGGGGCACCTGAACTTCCCTGCAGGGCCATTAGACATAATTGGGTAGACCTGACAAAAGGTGTCAGGGAGGATTTTAAAATATGGGAGGAATTCCTCAGGGAGTATAATGGCTGCTCTTTCTGGCAAGAGGAGTGGGTATACAACACAGAGCTTGACCTTTACACAGATGCTGCCAGAGGCCTAGGCATGGGGGTTACCTGAGGGGCAGGTGGTTTGCAGAACCATGGCCTGCTAGCTGGGTGAGGGATGGTAAGGTAAGAGATATAACATTGTTAGAGATCATGCCCATATGGGCATGTACCCTGGTCTGGGGGGAAGAATTATGGGATCAGAAAGTGACATTTTGGTGTGACAATCGCGCAGTGGTGGAGGTCCTAAACAACAGGGGAGCCAGGTCAGAAACAGTCATGCAAGTACTGCGACATTTAGTGTTAAGGGCTTTGCAGCCAAACATGTAATTCAGAGCAAAACACATAGAAGGGGTGCACAATACCATAGCTGACAGCCTTTCTCATCTGTAGCTGGACCGTTTTTGGAGGCTGGCACCAGCAGTGGAGCAGCAAAAAATGCCCATACCAACGAACATCTGGGACGTTGGCAAGAAGGAGCAGAGCTGTTGTTTTGCAGCTCATGGGAGCCTTGGACTCTGAGGGCCTACGATGGGGCCTGGCGAGTGTTTCAAACATTCAGGGCAGATGGAGGTAAGTAGGCCAGTCACAGAGGAACAGTTGGGAATGTTCACCATGGAGCAGTGGCAAAAAGGAACAGCCCACACCACAATGGGAGTCTACTTGGCAGGAATTAGTGTTATCTGCAGTCTAAAAGGGTGGAAGGACCTGACAAAATCATTGTTCATCAGAAGAATGATGCAGGGGTGGGGCTGGTTGAAACAAGGGCCAGCAGACAATAGGAGACCAATAGGGGAACAATGGCTAGCAAAACTAAAGGACATACTCCCGGCAATAGCAGATCAAAGTACGAGGCCCAGCTATTTCACACGATTTATGTGTTAATGTTTGCAGGGGCCATGAGAGTGAGTGAGGTGGTAGGCCATGGGAAAGAAGACAAGGAAGGGGGATTAGAATGGAAAGACATAAGCTGGGAGTTGAAAGAGATATGGATCAAGATTAAGAGGTCAAAAACGGATCAAAGGGGACAAGATTGCAAAGTGACACTGAAGGGGCAGGTAGAGGATGCAGTATGCCCAGTGCAGGCTCTGTGGGCTTTCACCATAGAGCATGGGACCAGGACAGGGGGATTATTTGTGCATGGCAATGGGAGAAGGGTCATTGGCTATCAAGTCACAGCATTACTCAAAAACTGCATGCAGTTCATGGGGGAGGACCAGGATAATTATTCGTCCCATTCCTTGTGGATTGGGGCTGCCTCACAGTGGGCGGCGGTGGGAAAAACTGTGCATGATATTTTGGAGAAAGGATGCTGGCGGTCTGCCAGTTATAAGAGATACATTTGAGCACTGAAGTAAGAAATTAATGTATTGCTTTTGTTTTCATTTACAGATCTGGGTGGAAAATGGGGACTGGGAGGGCAGGGGGGATACTACGGTGAGGAAACTAAGAGCATGTATAAGATAATTAATTTTGCTTGAACCCCATAGGAAGAGGGAGGATCAAAGAAGTGTGGGTCTGTGGCCATTCCAGTATTTATTGGGCTGAAAAGAGAGCAGAGAAGAAGGCTGGGGGAAAGCAGCTGTACCAGGATGTGAAACAGTGTAGGTTGGTCTGGCATGGCATCCAGGGGGATGAGATGGGCACAACTTCTTCCTGCCTTGAAGGAACTCAAGGGGCGGCGACCCAGTCCAGACTTAATTATTATACATTTGGGGGGCAACGACCTTTTGGGCAAGCCATGGGTAGACACATACTTGCAGATAAAAGGGACCTAGGAGCAATACAGTAGTGGTGGCCTCAGGAATGCCTCGCCTGGTCGGATATGATACCAAGGAGGGTGTGGAGGCAGGAGCACAGCCATAGAGCTGTGGAGAGGGCCAGGAGAAAGATGAACAGAAGGGTTGGGACATTAGTAAGGCAGATGGGAGGACAGGTAATACTTCGGGTGTAGAAGAAAGGGTAGAAGATTTCTAGAGGTCGGATGGGGTGCACCTGTTGGACCTAGCCATAGACATGTTCAATACAGAAACAATGGGCTTTATAGAAGCATGGAGGGGACATGCAAGAAGCAGAAAATAAAAAAAAGAGAGGGAGTAAAAAGGATCATCCCTGAGATAAGGGGGAATAATACCCTAAGTGTGGGGAAAGCCAGTCATCCAACGCAAGCTGAAGGCTGGCTAGTGGAGAGGGGGAAGGGGGAAAGAAAAAGGAATAACACAAAAAGAGGAAGAAGATGAAGGAGAAAGCGGTCTCGGTTTTCACTGTTACCTAATGGAAAAGGAGAAGAAGAAGAAGGCACCCAGGTTTTCAACTGGGGGGAAAAGAGGAAGTGGGATGATCAGAGATTGATATATGGATGGAAATAAATGAAATTCTGAGAAATATGATAATAAGAAAATGATAAAATGGAATATAGAATTACGAGGTATAAATAAATTAATTGCCAGTCTGAGCACAATAACAGACAATGGCCTCTGTCTCTTTGTGAGGAAATGGGGGGAATACTGGACAATGGAGTTTGCCCTTTAGAGGGCAGATCAGGTTGTCCTGGTGCACCCCTTCCCTTTTCCATTAGGATAGTTGTGCTCAGGAGGGAGGGGGGAAGGAAGGGGAGAGGCTAAGGGTTAGAACAATGAATTCATTCACATATCTGGACTGTCTTATATGGTATGGGCTGCACACCCATTGGCTCTTGCTCTGAACCAATGGGCATGCAGCCCTACCGAGCAGTCAGTCATCGGGTGGCGGGGCGGCTGGCAGGTGGGGTGCTGCCGGCTGACGGGGGGTGGGGAGCGGGTGGTGGGCCCGTGGGTGGGTGGGCTGAGGCCACTAGATCACCAGGGAAACTGGACCTTGGGTGGGGGGTTTGACTCTTATGCCCGCGATCGTGCTTCAGTGGTCCACTGGACCACCAGGGATATTGGTCTTTTGGGGTTTGAACTCTGTTCTGCCCTGATTGAGCTAGTTGGAGGGTTTGAACTCCATTCTGCCCGTGATCAGGCTAGTGGTGGGGTCATTTCTGTTATGCCTGCGATTGGGCCAGTGGGGGGGTTCATTTCTATTTTGCCTGCGATCTGGCTGCGGGGGGGCACAGGGAAGAAGTGGAGGGCCACTCACAGGTGGCAGCTGCTGTGTTGTGCCCTGCAATGCGGCAGCTCACCTGTGGGTGGCCCTCGACTTAATCCTTTTTTTTGGGGCTCAAAGTTGTGCAGGCGCAGATTGGGGGTTGCACCTGACAACTCCCACAGCCCAGCTGAATATCGGGCTGTGCAGTTTATGCATGGTTCCTCCCCCTCCAGTTGAGCATGCCTTCATTAGCATTGCGCTGTTGCTCAGCATGACTTGGGGGGTGCAACTGCCTCCTGCTGAATATCGCAGGATGGCACAATTTCAGACTTGTGCAGGCGCAACTCTATTGCGCATGGCGCAACCCTTTTGAATATCCAGTCCGTGATATTTATATGTTGTCTCATCCTGATTGTAATGCCAATTTTGCCTACAATACATTTATTTTATTAGATAAATTATAAGTATTATAATAATCATTGTAATCACCATAAGAATCACAATTAATTATAATACAATAATTAGAATTAGAATTAGTTATCTTAACATTATAATCACAGTATAATATATATAATATAACAATAATATACTATAATATAATACAATATCTATATATAATAAAATATTTACCAACTATACCAGATAAGGTAGTTGATCAGAAACTTTCCATGTAATATTGGGCCATGGTATATTGTAAAAGGGAGCTGACACAAAAAGATATCCTGTCTACTGTATATTTCTGGTGAATGTTATATTGTAGGCATAGGCTTGACAGTGGGTATCATTATCTATGGGAACTGTGTCCCTTTTTTTAGTATAAAATGAACACAAGAAAACTTTAACCACACAAGGCATAACAGTTACTAACCAAGCACAGTTGCAAAAATACAAGGAGAATAAACTTTTAACATTTTGGCACTGGTTTCAACTGTGCAATAGAAACAACTTTTTCTAGTTCTGTATGTAATATTACTCCTGGCACTGAATTTAAAATCTCCTGTATGGGTGTTGGTGAATAGAACCTTGGTTGAAAAGACTTCTTCTTAAAGTGGGACTTCCATGCCACCCGATTTCCCACTTTTGGAGTCAATTTAAGGAAATGTATGTTGTTATGATGCAGTTGGTAGTTACAAAGTTAATTTCACAAGTACATAGATACATATATACATAAACAGTGTCAGCAGATAAGGGCCTATGGCTCACCCAGTCTGCCCATTTGAGCTTGTAAGTTCATTTTATGTTTTCCAAGATGTTTGTTGCCCCTTACACCTGACCTCCAGAATTCTTTTATGTCTATCCCATGCATTCTTAAATCCCATGATTGTTTCAGCCCCCACCACTTCCTCTGGCAGGGTGTTCCACTTGTCCACCACCTGTTCTGTGAAGAAATTCTTCCTCATGTTTCCTCTGAATCGTCCCTCCCTCCAACTTCATCCCATGCCCTCTAGTCCTGGAACATCTTTTGCTTAAAAATAGTGTATTCTGCACCCTGTTCCTCCCTGTAAGATACTTGTATGTCTCTATCACATCCCTCTCTCCCTCCTCTCCTCCAGGGAGTACATGTTCAGTTCCTTCAACCTGTCCTCATAGGACTTGTGATGCAATCCATGCACCATTTTTGTTGCCCTCCTCTGAACCTTCTCTACCCTGTCTATGTCCTTACATAGGTAAGGCCTCCAGAACTGTACAGGTACTCCAGGTGGGGCCTCACTAGTGTCTAGTATAGTAGAATTATGACCTCCCTTTTACTGCTGGTGATGCCCCTACCTATGCATCCCAGCATTCTATTTGCTTTACCTGCTGCCTTGTCACACTGTTTCCCTGTCTTGAGGTCATCAGAGATGATAACCCCAAGATCCCTTTCCTGCTTGGTGCATGCTATATCCTCATACCCCAACTGATATATTGTGCCAGGGTTTTGTGCCCACGTATGCATTATCTACACTTCCTTGCATTGAATTTCAACTGCCAAACCCCTGACCATTCTTCAAGTTTCTGCAGGTCCCTTCTCATTCTGTCTACACCCTCTGGTGTGTCTACTCTATTACAGAACTTTGTGTCATCAGTGAACAGTGAAATTCTGCTTCTAGGTCCTGTGCAATGTCACTGATGAAGATATTGAATAGGACCAGTCCCAGCACTGATCCCTGTAGTACCCCACTGGTGACTCTTCCCTCTGTGGAGTGACAGCCATTTACCACCACCCTCTGTTTCCTGCTGCCCTGCTGCCCAGCCAGTTACCTACCCACCACACTACTGTCCTGCCCACACCCATATTCCCCAGTTTGTGCAATAGGCTTCTATGTGGCACAGTGTCAAAGGCCTTGCTGAAGTCCAGATAGGCCATGTCCACTGGCCTCCCCTGATCCACTTCCCTAGTCACCCAGTCAAAAAATTCAATGAGGTTGGTATGACATGACCTCCCTCTGGTGGAACCATGCTGCCTTGGGTCCTGTAGTCCATTGACAACCAGATGTTCCACCAATCTCTCCTTCAGTATTGCTTCCATGATCTTCCCCACTACCAAGGTGAGGCTGACTGGTCTGTAGTTCCCTGCTTCCTCTTTGTTCCCACTATTGTATAAGGGGACTACATCTGCTATCCTCCAGTCTTTGTGTACCTCCCCTGTTTCCAGTGATTGGCTAAACAGGCTAGCCAGAGGTTCAGCCACCACGTGGTGCACCCATTGCTTTATCAACTCTTATTACTTCCAGTTCCTTCAGGACCCTTTCTGGTGTAAAGGGACTTGTGTCCATTTCTGCACCATTCTCACCCTTGCTCCGTTCAGACCCATTACCTCCTCTTCCTCAGTAAAGACTGAGCAGAAATACCTGTTCAATATGTCAGCTTTACTGTTGTCATCCTCCACTCAGCCGCCATCCTCCCTCTTCAGTCTCACTATCCTCCCTTTGCCTTTCTTTTTTCCCTTATGTACCTGTAAAAGGTTTTGTCCTCTCTACCCACTGATTTTGCAATGTGTTCTTCTGTCTGAGCATTGGCTTCCTTTACTGACCTCCCTGCCTCCCTTTGCTTCTCCTGGTACTACTCCCCATCTCCTTCTGCCTGTGTCTTTTTGTATTGCCTGAATGCAATCTTTTTTTTTTTTTAAAGTATCTTTATTGTATTTTGCATGAACATACAAACAAACATACATAACAAACCCGGAATCCCAGGTGCCCACCCCTATAACTGGGTAGGCAAACTATGTACAAAAACAATAAATCACAGCTGCAGATAACAGCCAGCCCTATCCGGACATAAAAACCAGGACACCACTCCTCACATTGAGGAAAAGAACAAAAAGTACCAAGCTGGGACTGGATATTAACAAAAAGAGAACCCCAAAGTGTAAAAGCTAGAATTAGTCCACCAGTCCTATAATTCCCAAAACCCCTCTAGTCAGGGAGGATGTTCCCCTTAGCTGTGTCCCGAGAAAGAGAGAGCCCCAAAAGAAAAATTAAAATCCCTTTGCTTGGCAGTCCAGGTCCTATCTAATTAATGTACTGTAAACAATCAATCATAGATAATATGAATACCCACCACTTCAAAAAGCTACACTTAGACAGACAGACCAATGGCAGGGAGGCTAGAGCTGGATTGAGTAGATAGCCTCTAAAATTTGCCACCTCTTATCATATGTTCCCTTTTTCCCATTCCGAAACAAGTGGTGCTTAATCCTCCCTAGTACCCTCAAAAGATCCGCTAGCCAGTGGTCATATGAATAAATGCATTCACTTTTCCAGTGCCTCAACACATAAGCTTTAACCAGGGCGGACATCAGGGCAATATGATACTTGATCTGCGATCCCGAGATTTGAGTCATATCCCCCAAAATACAGACCTCAGGTGAGATGTAGTCTACATAGTTTAGAAGAGGGTCCATATTCTGCTTAATTAAACCAAATTGGGTATATCCTAGGACAGTCCCAAAATATATGTAATGTATCTCCCAAAGTCAAACCACACCTGAAACATAGATCTGTCTGTCCAAGCTTCCTAGCACAAAGTTTGGCAGGGGTGAAATACAAATTAGAAAAATGAAAAATTGCATAGTTCTAAATTTGGGTATAGGTATATAAGCCACACTTTCCATATTATCCTCCCAGTCCGGCCTCAGTAGGGTATCTTCTTCTCCCAGTAGGCCACCCTTCACCGAGACTTCCTTACTGAAGAAGTTGAGAAGCACCTATACATCATTGACAGAGGGTCTACATGCACAGTTAATTCCTAAAGATTATCCCAGGTAAATGAGTCCCTACTGGACAAATATTATCCCTCTGCATTCTCTGTAACATTTTGGTAATCTGAATCTTCTTGAAACAATTAATACCACTACATTGAGGTGGAAACATGACTTTGTCGTCTAGAATCAAGTCTGACCAAACAAAATTAGCTAACTGTGGAGCCCAGGAGTCCCTAATAAGTCGGCCACCAATAGTCATGTTGGGATTACCTAAAATAGGTTGACCTCTACAGCTCTTCTGGAGCTTCTTACGGAGTGGGGACAAAAGAGCCCACCAAGCCAGGACTGTCTTAACTACTGGGGAATCATTACCCACATCAGGGAGAGATCCCGGATTAGTAAAGAGCAATGACTCAGGAGAGATACCCTTATCTCTTAAAATTTGATGTTCAATATGTAACCAAGTTGGAGTATAGCCCTCTCCCTCCTGAATGCTATTCCACCGTGTCATTATCGATAGTTGCCCAGCTACGTAATATAAGTAGAGATCTGGAATTTTAAGCCCCCCTGAAGTAAAAGGGAGTCACAAAACCACATGTTTCCTCCTCGGAGGCTTGGAATGCCATAAAAAATTTGAAAAAGTTTTGTATTCTAATAAACTGGGACTTAGGAATATTAGGGGACAAATATATAGGATACAAAATCTAGGCAATAGATTCATTTTAATTAATCCTATTCTAGCTGTCAAATTTAGGGAAGCTTGTTCCACCTATCCAAGTCAGCCCTAGCTGCTACTAATACTTTGTTCAGGTTTGCTTCTACACCTTGCTGAAAATTAGGAGTAACCCAAATCCCCAAATAGTCAATACCATCTGGAGCCCACTTTAGGTGGAGATGGTCAAAGTCTGCCTTAAATACATGTGAGGTAAGGGGGAGGACCTGGGTCTTAGTCAAGTTTAACTTATAGTTCAAACTACCGAGAATCTCTTTATAACCCCAGAACCCTATCAAAACTCTTTCACCGGTCACAAAGATGCAGAAGAATATCATCTGCAAAACCGAAAACTTCAGTTCCCTCCCCTTAACCTCAATCCCCCGTATTTCAGGGTCTGATTGAATCGCCCGAAAAAGAGGCTCCAGGTAAATATTAAATAAAATTGGGGAGAGGGGGCAACCCTGCCTGGTCTCATTGTCGAGATGGAATTCCTTTGACAAAAAGCCATTACAGAGGACCCTGGCCATAGGTATAGCATATAGATTCCTAATACCCCTGAGAAGGCCCTCCGGGAAGCCCATCCTCTCCATGGTGGCAAATAGAAAGGAATGGGAGACCCAGTCAAAGGCCTTCTCAGCATCCAAGGAGAAAAGCGCCATATCCAAACAAGAGCTGGAAGCCTCCACAAGGACATGGTGAAGCTTCGCAGAGGCATCATGAGCCCCTGCCCGGCATAAAACCAACCTGGTCTCAGCTAATAATCCGAGGAGCTATCTTTAAAATTCTATTAGCCAATATTTTAGAACAATTTGATGTCCTGGTTCAAGAGGGCAATAGGCCTATAACTCCTGGTGTTTCTCGGGCTTATCTGGTTTAGGAATAAGTGTAATATAAGCCTGATATAACGGCAAATAGGGACTCCCTCAGACAAAATACCAGAAAAAAGCTCAAGGAGTAAAGGTATGAGACTCTTCAAGTGGGCTTTATAAAACCCAGCTGAAAGACCATCTGGATCTGGAGTCTTACCCCTAGGCATGGTGTTAATTGCATCACATATTTCAGCCTCCGATATAGGTATTACCAGGGCCTGGGCCTGATCTTGCTCCAGTCTTGGTAAGACAATACTTTCCAGAAACTCCCACACATTTTCCTCAGTGCTACCTGGTACCCCCTGATATAAGTCTGTAAAGTAATCGGCAAAAGCATCTGCCATATCCTGTGGGTCTGTGATCAATTCCCCCCGGTATTCCAAATATGGTATCGTGCGAGCGGCCTCCCATTCTCTAACCCTGCTTGCAAGAAGCCTACTGGGCAAGTCCCCTTGCAAAAGATATTCAGCTTGAAGCCTTTCAGTCCAAGCCTCCAATTTATAGTACATAATGTCCGTCAGCTCGTCCCTCAGTTCACGAAGTTCCCTATCCACCTCCTCATCAGTTCCCTCAAGGGGGGCAAGTGAATTAATAGCACCCTCAATGAATTCCTCCCTTGCTTTCCTCATCTTATTCCTCCTAATGGAGAGGGTCTGAGCTATACTGGTATATAGGACTTTACAAGTAGGCCATGCTAAATTCTTATTGTCCAGGGTAGGGATCTGGGTCAAAATAACATCCCTAAGAGATTCCTCCAGACGAGATAACATATTGTCTTCTAAAAAAAGAGATTCATCCAATCTCCACCTGAGCGGTTTTGTCAGAACAGACTCCAATATCCAACACATCTGTAATGGAGACTGGTCGGACAAAATTCTACTATGAGTAAACAGCTTCTTAACCCCTCGTAGGGCCTCCTGATTAACCAAGAAGAAATCGATACGTGTTTGAGTTTATGCACCCCTGAATAGAAGGTCATAATACCATCTCCTTGTTTAAACTTCCAAAAGGGATCTGTCAGTGCTGCCACCTCCAAAAATCTAGCCAGAGATACCTGCACTCTAGAAGGCGTTTTTTTAGAGAGGGGGGGTTCCTATCCACCAAGTTACTAAAGCAGAGATTCCAATCCCCTGCCATAATTAGGGGGTGAGCTGAAAAGCTGGTGAGGTCTAATTCCAGGGAGGAGAAAAATTCAGGGTTAGGGGGAGTTGGCCCGTATACAGAAGTGATTGTTATTAGCCTCCCCATAATAGTACCCGTGACAAAAACTCCCCGCGCATCCTCCCGAGTTTTATATTGCACAGGAGTAAACGGACAGCTCTTTGCAATCAAGATCGCAATGCCCCCTGAGGCTTTGGTGTGCCCCTCTCCAAAAACTTGACCCACCCAAAGCCTTCTCAAGAGCATTAACTCTTCCTTTAACAGGTGTGTTTCCTGCAGCAAAGCAATATGAGCCCCTATCTGTGAAATAAATTTTAGAATCACTAGTCTCTTTTTCCTCCCTCTAAGGCCTTTAACATTCCAGGATAAAATGTTCACCGTAAACATATTAATGTACTACACCCATACCTCCCAGCCCGGCTGCCGCTAAGGAAAAAAGGAAGAAACATTCAAAATCTGCAATTTGGACTCTCTCTTCCCCTCCTCCCCCAGACCCACCCCTTTTGGCACTACCCCGATCCGCTGATCGCCCTCCTAACCACCGTCGAAAACAGATGAGCCAGTCACTGAGCGCACTCCTAGTCCCCTCCAACCCCAAATAACCCAAATCAAGCATCTATTCCCCTTACCAGGAAAATCAATATTTTTATTTGAAAGCCCCCCCCATACTTCTTCTGTGGTCCCAACACATAACTCCACCCTCATTAAGGTTTTAAATCAAAAGTCACAGTCTCAACGATCCTCAGGAAGCATTGTGCTGTAGTACTAGTAGAAAGTCTTATTCCAAAGTAGCATAACTGGAGAAAACAGAATTCAGCCACATCCACGGACTTGTCCCAAGACATAAATTCAGGTTGTCGCCCTGAACAGATCCGGAAGTTCAGCTTTCAGCCCCTCTGCAGCATCCCTCGCTGTCAAAAACCTCCGGTCTCCCGATTGCAACTTGACCACCAGAGTAGCAGGATGTTGCATCCGAAACTTCACACCTGCTAAATAGAGCTTCTTTTTAATGTCAATATATTCTTTCTGTTTTTCACGGATGGCAGGTGTCTGATCCTGAAAAAGCCAGATTGCAGCTCCATTCCAATGCAAGTTTTTAAGTGCTCTCGCTCTCATAAGAACGTGGGTCTTCTCCCTAAAATTCAGGAAGCGCATTATGATAACCCTGGATCGAGGTCCCTGGGGTCTCTCTCAGACACGATGTGCCCTCTCAATATTATATGCCTCTCCATAGGGTAGGGCTCAGGATCTTTAAAAGCAGCCCCTGAATAAAGGTGATACAGTCCGCACCTCAGAGCGCTCTGGTAGACCAGCCAGAATTAAATTATTTCTTCTGCTGCAGATTCTTGATCATCTACTCTCTCCTCCAGTTTTTCACCTGTCTCCTTAGGGCCACCAATTCCTGCTCGTGTGCAGACATTTTCCTGTCTGCGAGGCAGCTCTAGCTTCAGATCCCTACTCTCTGTGCCAGAGCGTTAAGGTAGGTTTGATATTAACAAATCGGCTACCAGCCCTTGGAGGAAGCGATTTAATTTCAACTAAATCATCTGGAGGGATCTGGCCTTTCTCCTCCGCACCCATACATGCCTCCTGGTCATCTGGCACTGGTGAGGGGTTTCGAGACATTGGAGGTGGCGCGCGTGCGTATACCGGCAAGTTCGGGCCTGAATCCATTCCCCGGTACTGCAGCACAGGAGGGCACACTCGCGCTGCCAAAGCGGAATAGCGAACCGAGCGACTTTTCGGTAAGTCCAACAATCAGCTGCCGGTTCTATTGAAGAGTATCAGCCCGTTAACGCTAATCGGGGATTTTAAGCTGGTTTAGAGGTTGAGTCGGCCTGGGAGTAGTGCTCCGCACGTCTTCACGGCACTAGCACATCACGTGATCCTCCTGAATGCAATCTTTTTGGCTTTCACTTTCTTTGCTACTTCTTTGGAAAACCATAATGGTCTCCTCTTCCTTTTCCTCTTGCTAACCTGCTTAATACATAATTCTGTTGCTCTTGTAATCCCCATTTTAAATACTGCCCACTGTTCCTCAACCCCCAATTTCTGCCTCATTCCCCTTAATGCCTTTCAAGTATCTCCCCATTTTCCCAAAGTCTGCCCCCCCTAAAATCCAGGATACATGTTTTTGTATGGTTTGGTTCTGCTCTTTCTGTGGTTTCAAACCACAGTGACTGGTAGTCACTGTTCCCCAGGTGCTCCCCCCACTGTTAGCCCCATCACACTGTCCCTGTTTGTGAGCACAAGGTCCAGTATTGCCTTCTGCTGAGATGGTTCCATGACCAGTTTCTTGAGGAAGGCACCTTGAAGGGAGTCCAGGATAAATCTGCTCCTAGTTGATGCTGCTGCTGGGATGCTCCAGTCCACGTCTGGAATATTGAAGTCTCCAACCAGTACTACCTCACCCTTGTCTGCCATCCTTTGGATAGCTAGCATCAGCTCCCTATCTGTTTCTTCCTCCTGGGCTGGTGGTCTACAGACCACACCTGTGTGGATGGCTGGCCACATTTTCCTTTCCAGCTTAACCCACAGTATCTCTCCCCATTTTGTTTCTCCTGGATCTTGTGGCCCTTATGTCATTTTTCACATACAGTGCCACTCCTCCTCCCTTCCTGCCTGCACTGTCTCTTCTGAATATGTTGTAGCCAGGTATGGCCATCTCCCAGTCATGGTTATCATTACACCAGGTTTCAGTGATGGCCACAGTGTCCAGGTCTGACTGCACCATGATAGCCTCCAGATCTTCCAACTTGTTGCTAAGGCTCCTGGCATTTGTGCACATGGCTTTCCATGATTTGACCTCCCTAGACTGTTTTGCTGTTCTACTCCAGCCCCATCCTTGGTTGTCCTTTATCCCTGGTTCTCCTTGCTGTCTGCCCTTCTGCTGAATTTTGCCCCTTTTCTGCCAATTGCAAAAAAGTAGTTTCAAAGTCTTTAAGAAGGGAGATAAGTGTTGAAGAAACTATAAAATGTCTACCTGTATCTGCTTCAGTAATGCAGGGTACACTTTTTTCTGGGATGAGTATCTTTAAAGAAATGGTTAATGATGGTGGTGGCTGTAATGTCTTTAGAGGGAAAAATTCGGAGGTATCTAGAAAAGGGGTCTTGCACAGTTATAGCATGCTTAAAGAGCAAGTTCTTAGTAAGGATGTGTAAAGTTTCCAAATCTTCATATAGCAAATATCATATAATCCCACACACTCCCATCTGATTGACAATTTTTTTTTTATCACTTGTGTTTTGTAACTTACTTTTTATCTGGTTGACCTTGCCCCCCCCCCAGCATTGTAGTTTTTGGATATATCTTACAAGCTTCCACAACTAATAATTGCAGTCAACTATGATATTTTCTTTAGAGCTGTTTGACCTTGACTGCCACCTACTCCTGCCATGAGGCCCACTTGCCAGTGACCAGCCCCTTTGCTGCTCATCCCATCATCAAGCCAGCAGGGATCTGCAAGGTGTGGAACCTGAGGACTGGCACTCATGGTGGCCATGTGAAGTCAACTACTTTATAAAAAATACTTTATTCTTTATAGAGCTGTTTGGCCCTGAACACTACCTACTCCTGCTGTGAAGCCTCTCTGCCAGTCCCCAGATACATTGCTGCTTCTCCATCATCAAACCGGCAGAGATCTGCACAGTGCAGGACCTAAGGACCACAGGGACTGGCACTCAGGGTAGCCATGTACATAGATTTTTTTAGTTCTTTTGTGTTCTCCCCTTGGTGCTGCCCTCCACCCTAGATGTCCAGCAATTTATTACCTGTTGGTATTTTTAACGTGCTGAATAAACAAATTAAATTTCACCTGGGTTCTAAAATTTAACTTGAAAAATACATGCAGCAATACATTGATATACACCATGACCTCACACACAGGATATTTTTTTTTCTTTCTGCTATAGTTGTGAATAGTGCTCAATTCATAGAGCGCAATTCATGAAATTCATAAATTCTAGGAGCGCTGGTTTATGGCAAAAGCATAGAATTTCATATGTGAATTCCACACTTTGCACAAAAAATACGGTTTGCTCCCCTCCGATTGCCAGACCCACTTTAAAATATATATATATATATATATATATATGTGTGTATTATAGGGCACTGTCGTGCCCCTATAGTTAGGGTTATGAAGCCACTTCTATGTTAAACTCAAAAGTTTGCATGTTAATAACTTTGGACCTGTTAAACAGATTTGCAAGAAATTTTGGTATGCACAGTGGAGCATGGTAGATCTCTTGATCTGCCAGATTTTGCTTCAGTTGGACTTATGGTCTTTGCACACCAAAACACTGAAAAATGCACTTTTTGCCAGTTATGTGTGCAGTTTTGGTGATTTTGTCCATGGCACTGTGTGGCTGTCATGTGGTGTGCTGCTCTGCAGGATGGCTCATCTGAAAGAGCAGCAGTGGCCAAACATGCAGCTTTTTGTTTGGTGAAAAAATATTAAGGCATTCCAAATGTGAACAAAGAATGGTGTTTGAGCCATCTCGTCCCTCCTCGCTATCAAAGAATTTGCAGCCTCATGATCAAAGAATCTTTGACCCCAAGAATTCTTTAATCACGACCACTGCTATCTTGTTTTTAAAATGTGGTCAGAAAAAATTAAATATCTTGGCTCATGGGTCACTCCTGAAGTGAAACTAGGCTGGATTTCAGTCTGGGGGCTTCGTTCTATGGACCCATGGATGTGGTTTATTTTACACTGGTCAAAACATAGAGTTACAACATTTTAAAATCTTTAATTGTGGCTCACTAATGATCTTTGATAGCAAGCCTGCAAATTCTTTGACCGTGAGATTCTTCAACCACCATATTTATTCGCGAGGGCGCGACTATATGACCCATTGAAAAATTCACATTTCTCAGCCCAGGGGTGGTCTATGAACACAAATGAGGGTGAGTTCTGATCAGGCACCTTACTTCTGTTGAAGCATAGTGGTGGTTTCATGTACTTCTGCCTAAAAGTTGAGTTTCACCATTTTTTATTCTTTGAACGTGAGCTTGCAAATTCTTTGATCATGAGATTGCAAATTCTTTGGTCATTAGATTCTTTGATCACCATCGTTGATTGCAAGGGAGGGACAAGATGGCCAGATTTATAATGGAATAGATAGGCTCATTTTGACAATATTTAAGTTTTAATATATTTAAAAAACAGTTTGGTCTTTTTACTTCAAATTTGGAGGGTGATGGCAACATATTCTGTAGATATAAATTGCACCATTTTCTATTCTTTCCCAAAAAAATAAGGCAATTCTAAGCAAAAGCCTGCGTTAATGCATAATTTAGGGTTAAAATTCAAAAAGGCAGGAAATGAAAACTCTTTAGGTTTGCCTCTCCCCACATGAACCTGCCAGTCATCCCAAGACTGACAGATTATGGGTGTACCATTGGGATTGTGAGGCCTAAATGTCTCCCAATTCTTTTTCACTGCTTCTTGTCAATATGATTACACATGGAACAGTATATCTCTGTGATACCAACTGCATACTAGTTACAATAGTCATGAGTTCTGTTATGATATTCATGAGTTCTACGGACTCAGCCAAGTAATGTCTCTACCTCCGCAGACAAAGGAATTGGATGCTGAGTGCAGACCCACCACCCAAATAAAGAGATGGACATAAGCAGTATACCTCACTGACACCAGCTGCACACAAGTTAGAAACAGTGACCAGTTGCACAGCCTTAGCCAGGCAATGCTCCCACCTCCCCCAGACTAGAAATTCGATGGTGACTGGACAGCCAGAGCCCAAATAAAGATATGGACATATATGATATACCTTTCTTATACCAACTACACATGAGTTTGAATACTGAGGAGTTGTATAGGCTCAGGCAGGTAATGCCCCCCCTGTGCCCCCTGCCCTGGAGATACTGGATGCTGAGTGCAGACCACAGCCTAACAAAACCTATGAGCATCAATGGCATATCTCTGTGAAAGTCATAGACATAAATGGTATACCTCCCTTTTATGAGTGGCACATAAGTTAGAACAGTGAGGAGTTGCAGAGGATCAGGCAGGCAATGCCCCCCCAGCCCTGAAGAGGTACTGGATGCTGAGTGGAGAGCCACAGCCCAAGTAAGTCTCTCAACATCAGTGGTATACTTGTGTGATGCCATCTGAAGAGTAGTTACTACACTCATTAGTTGCACGGTCTCAGCCAAGCAATGCCTCCACCCACGCAGACCAGGAATTGGATGCTGAGTGCAGATTCAGAGCTCAAATATAGACATGGACATAAACTGTATACCTCCCTCATGCCAGGTGCACAGAATTTAGAACACTGAGGAGTTGCACGGCCACAGCCATGCAATGCCCTCCCACCACACCCAAACAGTACTGGGTATTGAGTGCAGAGCTACAGTCCAACTAAGGTCATTAACATCAACATAGAAACATAGAAACATAGAAGTTGATGGCAGATAAGGACCGCAAGGCCCATCCAGTCTGCCCATTTCTTTTTCTACCTTATAAATGTGCCATCGGCCTTTGCTCTGTCAGTGACCTATCTATTCATAGTCATTTGTATTGCTCCCTTATGCCTATCCCATGCCTGTTTGAAGCCCTGCACTGTATTCATAGCCACCACTTCTTGTGGTAAGCCATTCCATGCATCTACCACCCTTTCTGTGAAAATGAATTTCCTCACATTCCCCCTTAATCGGCCTCCCTCTAATCTCATGCTGTGTCCTCTTGTCCTGCTATTTTTCTTATATTTAAACATGTTAGACTCTTTCACCTTGTTTATGCCCTTAAGGTGTTTAAATGTCTCGATCATATCACCTCTCTCCCTCCTTTGCTCAAGGGTATACATATTGAGCTCCGTTAATCTGTCCTCATATGTCTTCTGATGCAGTCCCTGCACCATTTTGGTTGCCCTTCTCTGGACTGCCTCAATTTGGTTAATGTCCTTGTGAAGGTGTGGCCTCTAATACTGCACTACTCCAGATGGGGCCTAACCAATGTCTTGTACAGAGGGATTATTACCTCCCTCTTACGACTTGTGATACCCTACTAATAACACCCTAACACCCCCTAGCCTTACCTACTGCTTTAGAGGTCTGCTTGGATGATTTTAGGTCATCAGTGATGATGATGCCAAGTCTCTTTCTTCCTTTGTGACTGCTAGCAACTCCCCCAGCCTATAAGTGGCTTCAGGGTTTCTCTTCCCTATGTGCATGATTTTGCACTTCTTTGCATTAAATCCCAGTTGCCACTCTTCTGACCATTCTGCTAGTTTATCCAGATCTCTTCTCATTCTGCCCACCCCATCTGGATCATCTACTCTGTTGCAGATCTTGGTGTCATCTGCAAACAGACAAGCCTTACCCTCTAGTCAATCTGCGAGGTCACTAATGAAGATGTTGAATAGGACTGGCCCCAGGACTGATCCCTGAGGTACCCCACTTGTGACTTGCATCTCTTCTGACTGTATACCATTTACCACCACTCTCTGTTTTCTGCCAGTCAACCAGTTTGCCACCCAGTTGACCAACTTCTGACCCACCCTGAGCCTACCTAGCTTATTTATCAATCTTCTATGTGGAACAGTGTCAAAAGCTTTGCTGAAGTCAAGGTAGGCGACATCAACTGCTCCCCTTGGTCCACCACTCTGGTTGCCCAGTCAAAATCTATGAGATTAGTTTGACAGGACCTTCCTTTTATGTAAAGCTGTCTTGGATCCTCTGCCCTATGGATTCCAGGTGTTGCACTATCCTTTCCTTAAGGAGTGCCTCCACAATCTTGCCCACTACTGAGGTAAGACTGACCGGTCTGTAGTTCCCCGCCTCCTCCCTGCTACCACTCTTGTGGAGTGGGATCACATGAGCCCTTCTCCAGTCTTCTGGGACCTCTCCTGTGCTCAGAGACTCACTAAACAATTCTGCTAATGGCTCTGCTAGTTCCTCCTTTAGCTCCTTAAGTACCCTGGAATGTATGCCATCAGGTCCCAGGTCAATGGTATACCTCTGTGATAGCAAGTGTATAGTCATTACTACACTCATGAGTTCCATGGCATCAAACAGGGAATTCCCCCACCACCCCAGACCAGGAATTGAATGCTGAGTAGAGAAACACAGTCCAAATAAAGAGATGGAGATAAATGGTATACCTTCCTCATACCTGCTGCACACAAGTTAGAACACTGAGAAGTTGCATGACCTCAGTCACGCAATGCCCCTGAAGAGGTACTGGATCCTGAGTGCAGAGGTACAGACCAACTTAAGTCATTAACATGAATGGTATACCTCTGTGATACCACCTGCATACTAGTTATGATAGTCATGAGTTGCACAGTCTCAGCCAGGCAATGCCCCCACTCCACCAGACCAGGAATTGGATGCCAAGTGCAGAGCCACACCTCAAATAAATCCATGGACATAAATGGTAAACGTCCCTCATACCAGCTGCACACAAGTTAGAATAGTGAACAGTTGCACAGCATCAGCCAGGCAATGCTTCCAGTCCCCAGACTAGGAATTACATGCTGAGTGCAGAACCACAGCCCAAATAAAGACATGAAAATAAAACGGTATACTTCCCTCATACCAGCTGTACACAAGTTAGAACAGTGAGAAGTTGCATGGCCTCAGTGTGGCAATCTCCCCTCCCCCTTTGAAGAGGTACTGGAATGCTGAGTGCAGAGCCACAGCTCAGCTAAGGTCATTAACATCAATGGTATATATCTGTGAGACCAAGTGCAGATTAGTTACTACACTCATGAGTTGCATGGCTTCAGCCAGGTAATGCCCACCTCCCAGATTAGGAATTGGAGTGTGAGTACTAACACACAGCCCAACTAAAGGCATGGACATGAACGGTACACCTACTTCATACCAGCTGCACATAATTTAGAATAGTGAGGAGTTGCAAGGCACCAGCCAGGTAATACACACACACTCCTCCAGATGAGGTACTATTACTGAGTGCAGGCACACAGCCCAACTAAAGGCATGGCCATGAATGGTATACCTACTTCATAACAGCTGCACACAAGTTAGAACACTGAGGAGTTGCATATCCTCAGCCAAACAATCCCCCCCATCCAGACTAGGCACTGGATCCTGAGTCCAGAGCACAGCCCAAGTGATGGCATGATTGTCAGTGGTATACATCTATATACCAACTACACACTAGTTATGAAACTGAAGGGTTGCACAGCCTGAGGCAGGTAATGCCTGTGCCACCAGCTCTACCAGGTACTGGATTCTTAGTGCACAGCCACAGCCCAATGCAAGGCATGGCGATCAATAGTATACCTCTCTCACACCAACTGTGTTTAAATACTAAACAAGATACATAGGTTTAAGATAGTTTTATTATTTAACTATTGAAGTATTTTTAGGCTGAATTGTTTGGTTGCTCCTGGGATGGGCAAAAAATCAGTTCTTCATAGATATTCTTAGTTATATTTTGTGTTTCGTAGTTTTAAGTATTTCACATACTAAATCTTCACTGTCACATTTTTCTGTTTATTACGTATTCAATTTAGGATTTATATAGAATGACTAAGTAATAACGTATGTGATTTTATGTAACAGAACATGTATTAAACAACTTCTAGTTTACTTCCATCTATTGTGAAGTAGTATTACTAATGTGTCCATTGACACTATTACATGAATACAATAGACTACACAGTTAGACATTTAGATAATGAACACTAGCAATAAATTATTGTACCTGTGAATATTACTATTTGACATCTATTCAAGCCTAGTCATTAGAACAAAAATAGAATTTGTTTCACTGAACAATTTTTTATTACATTCTGTTGTTCACTGCATTTGCACATGAGACAGTAAGAAACGTTTAGTGGTTCTAATGAGCACATAAAGATATTGTTTTAAAGAAAAACCACATGTGTGGATGATGTAAAGTGTTAAAGTAAGTATAGATATTGTCCATATGATTAGAAAAGTTTAGTTTCATGCCAAAAGAAACATTATGAAGTTTGATTCGTCTTTATGTATTAATTCTGCATAAATAATGTAGAAAAAATTGTTACATATCCTATTTGAAAATTATTGTACTTTTTATGAAATTTGTTGACATCTTTTAAAATTCTTTTAAGACTAACATACTAACATACTATTTGCCAGCAGATTAGGCCTTATGGTCTATCGAGTCTGCTCGAACCTAGATCCTTAGTTGGGTGCCGAGACTCTCCCATTCCTTGTGCTCCAGAAACCCCTATCATCCATCCCCAACCCCTCTTTTTACTTTATCAGTGGTTATTTATTTGAAAGTGGACCAACCAATATCAAGAAGGCAAAAACAGAGTAAAGAAGAGAAATAAGTAGGGCAGTATGTCTGTGGCAGAAAGATTGTATGGTACATATCAATGTGTTCTTCTGGTCTTGAAATGGGAAGAGACACCCATAACATTAGCAGTATATATACTGTACATAGAAAGAGCAAGTTAATGTTACAACATACAATGGCAGGCACATATGTAGCCATTGGCATACTGTTAGTAGATCAGTAAATTAGCTAGATAATTTGAGAAATCCTTGCTGATAACATGCTGTGGTGAAGATATTACATATCACAGCCATTTTCTCACTCATGCTGAAAAGGTTGGTTCATCTCCAAACTGATGCATATTTTTAACTATTTTACATTTGTGGAAGTGGGAAAAATTCCTCATCTGACTTCCAAAATATGGACAATCTTATAAAAGCAGGAGCATACCAATAGTTTGCATTGTGGAACAGAAGTACAGAATCATTATTGGCATTGTCAGTTGAATAATGGGTTGTAGACATCTGCACATATATGCAGAAATGCATACAGTCACTGAACACAGGGCAGATAACCACATTTATACATCTCTATGTTCAGTTAACATCAGCAGTAGCACTTAATGGAATGCAATAACATTAAATGCATGAATAGAACAGTTTTAGGACAGGATAGCAATGTATGTAATTTTTTTTCTTTTTTTTGTCAACAAACAAAAATAGCTAAGAATCTATGTAAGTAACATAGGTTCAATCTGCAGTTCAGCACTATATACATGCACTATGTACAAATCTGAGTCGCATTGTATTGGTAGATTTTATCATATCCAGTTTTGACAGCAAACTCCAAGTACAGTGACAGATAATCCTGTCAGATACACTTCAACAAATGCAGCGCACTACTAACAGATGGCATTATCATGTAGAAAGTCATCCTGTGAATGCGAGTCAAAGAACTACTTCTGCCAAGACATAACTCACTGACTGACGTGTGTAATATCCAGCGCCCTCGAGTCTGCTTGGATTTGGTGGAAGTCAGTTCAGTAAGTATGATAGTCAAGGTCAACAATGTAGACAACAACAGGAAAAGGAGTCACAACTTAATTTGATGCATATTGTTCAAAGAAGTATGGTGCCTCACATAATATGTAGAGAAGAGTGCTTAAAACTCTGATAAGCATGTAACAATATTACTGATTATGTCATTACCATGCAAAATGGCACTGTGAAACAACTGAATACACAGTAACTTGTAAAACATACAAGATTAACTGAGACACCTGCAAAAAGATATGACCCACTGACAGTCTAATGATTACAGGTTAATACCCTCAAGTCTACTTGAGCAGTAACATGGCAGTCATTGTAGTAAGTACATCAAAGTTGTAAATACTTAATATTACAATACAAAGGTTTTTAGAAATAGTATTGCAATAAATGATGAAAACAACTCAGTTTTGCATCCAACATATCAGTATAACAGTGAGATGAACAAGTTATTAGCTACTACAGTCTGTTACATAGGTGTGGTGTAGTGGTTCTCTTTTGCAATGGCAGGAAAATCAGAGTAATTCACATGGGTGTATTAATAATGTACAAGATGTAAAACACGTAGATCACCATCACTGATTTTGCAGAGTGGTTGTTTCACATGAAAGGTGTTAGTTCTTCTATAAAATCAAAACTAAATATGTAAACAAATGGAAAAAAAGACACCTAGCTGCAATATACAGTTGGAATGGTATTGTTGCAAATATACTGGCTAAGTAAGCTGCTGTGATCAGATAGCATCACTCCTCCACATATTGTGCAACATTGGTGCAATGGAGAATGATGACGTATGAATCTTTTAGATTCCTTGGTAATCTTTTGCTCATAGTGCACACTGTATCACTACACTACACCCATCCCTTTCTGAATTGTCACCAAGTGACATAGTGTCCAGAGTAAATAGAGAGGCCTTGATGGAAGATAATTGCATGTGTTCCTGAGAACACAGTTCTTCCAGCAATGAAGTTAGAAGTTGGTGGTGTGATTTTCATGCCTTGAGAGTTAAAACATTGCAATACAACCATAATGTATGAACTAGAAGATGTAACTCTCAGAGAGCAAGCACAAGAACAACCACATCTTCAGCACAGCCAACCAGTTTCTGCATTTGCAAACAACTTACAAAACTTCACGAATCTCTATTCAGGGACATAGACAGACAACCACAGCATGTCATGAATTGCTTGTGATTCTTTGTGTCCACATGACAAACATGTGTACTTGCACACGTAATCAACTCAGAAGTGTTGGCGCAGATCAATACCATCATCTGCCAAACTGTATATCATTCCCATGATGAACTCTGTGGCATCTTGTTGTGCATTATGAGCAAACATTGCTTGTCCTGCATACTTTGCAAGAGTTAATAGTAGAGGAGTCAAGCTTTGTAAACTGGGCAACTCCTCTTGACTACCTCTAATGACTCTCTTTAATGCTTCAGAAAGAGGTGTCAAGTGACTTGAGTTCAAGATATCAGCAAACTCAGGGATATGGAGAAGTGCCTGCATTGTAGCATTGGCATAGCAGTTTACTCCTGTGCTGTTGTCAAATATTGGCAGTGTCTGAACTACAATGCATTTCTTTACAGGTGGAGATGTGATTTGTTCATGTAGAGACTGCCTACCAATTGAATGGTGAGGTGATGATTGTGGAGTCTTAGTGTGCTTCCTCTTCAATTTGTGCCCTGTATTCACTGGGACATCTGTTCCTGATGCATATCTGGGAACTGGCAACAAAGGAGCATTTGGTTGGTACAATATACGTAATCTATTGTACTCAAGAATGCATTTACTATCAGTACATACCTTACTTTCTGCAAGATTCACTATGTGTAGTCCAGAGAACCACGTCACACGAGACAAAGCAACATAAGACATGCCATCCTTGAATATACCAGGGCCTATATCTACAATGACACTATCAAGGCTAAGGCCTTGTGACTTGTGTATAGACACTGCATAAGCAGCACACAATGGAAATTTTTCCCTTGTCACATATGTCTTTAACAAGCTCAAACTTGACTGTCACTCTGTCTATTGGTAGAGAAGTTTCACAGTTGTCAAACTTAAGCACAAACTCCACAGTTGTCTTCTGCACATTATACTGGAACTCATGGATGTACCCCATGGCTCCATTCACAAGACTACATTCAACGTCAGTGTTTCTGCCAAGCATGACCCATGCACTCCTACACAGTGGTAGCACAGCTTCCAAACCAGTGGTACGTGACACATCAGTTGTGAGCTCTCTGAGATGGTCAACCATTTTTGATACCATTGTTCGTGTTAGACTTACGCCATCTATGGTATCTATGGATATGAGAGTCACATTAGGTTCCTGTTCTCTCTGCATCATGATCTCATTGAACTCTGCACACTGCTTAAGTCTTGGGAATAGACATACAACATGTACCCCATATTTCTGCACATCTGCAAAGACATCACAAGCATCCTGAATAGAAGCATTATTTGGAACAATCATATGCTGTCTTAGCATTTGAACATGAATGGATGACAATACACCAATCTGAGCCTCATCAAGCAATGCTTTGTAAGACATGTCACTTTGCTGTCTCATGTTCTGTAACAGTTCAACATATGAGAAGAACTCCCACAAATTGACACCACCTATGCATCCAATGATTTTCCTAGCCTCTTCAACAGAAAGAGTACAGAAAACATGCTTGCCATTCACAGGAGCCAGCTGCAGGAGATCCCCAAGAACAAGAATATTTTTGCCACCAAATGGTATGTCATCATCAGTACCAAGTACCTCCTGTAGATGTAGGTGAACATATGTAAGGAGAACATTTGAAACCATGCTGATCTCATCTATTATCAGCAATTGCATCTTGTCAAACATTGACCTCAGTTCAGAGGCAACCTCAAATGGCAGTTTTCTGTAATCACCACTCTTGCCATCCTCAACTGACAACATGAACAACCAATGAAGCGTGACCCCACCTATGTTATAAGCTGCCAAGTCTGTAGGAGTAGCCACAATAACAGAAGTAGCAGAATTAGTAAGGTCATGCACACCTCTGCTTATAGCCTCAATTAAGAAACTTCTTCCAGTTCCAGCAGCACCACTGACAAACATCCTGACCGGTGTGTGCTTGTCACAAACACACTCTCTGCTACCGTGCTGAATAGCATGTTGAACACCTTGTATCATACATAGACAGTGTCGGCAGATAAGGGCCTATGGCCCACCCAGTCTGCCCATTTGAGCTTGTAAGTTCAGTTTATGTTTTCCTAGTAGTTTGTTGCCCCTTACCCCTGACCTCCAGAATTCCTTTATGTCTATCCCATGCATTCTTAAATCCCGTGATTGTTTCAGCCCCCACCACTTCCTCTGGCAGGGTGTTCCACTTGTCCACCACCCATTCTGTGAAGAAATTCTTCCTCATGTTTCCTCTGAATCGTCCTCCCTCCAACTTTATCCCATGTCCTCTAGTCCTGGTACATCTTTTTCACTTAAAAATAGTGTATTTCTGCACCCTGTTCCTCCCTGTGAGATACTTGTATGTCTCTATCATATCCCCCCTCTCTCCCTCCTCTCCTCCTGGGAGTACATGTTTAGTTCCTTCAACCTGTCTTCATAGGACTTGTGATGCAATCCATGCGCCATCTTTGTTGCCCTCCTCTGAACCTTCTCTACCCTGTCTATGTTCTTACATAGGTATGGTCTCCAGAACTGTACACTGTACTCCAGGTGGGGCCTCACTAGTGTCTTGTATAGCGGAATTATGACCTCCCTTTTCCTGCTGGTGATGCCCCTGCCTATACATCACAGTATCCTATTTGCTTTACCTGCTGCCTTGTCACACTGTTTCCCTACCTTGAGGTCATCAGAGATGATAACCCCAAGATCCCTTTCCTGTTTGGTGCATGCTATATCCTCACCTCCCAACTGATATATTGTGCCAGGGTTTTTGTGCCCCATATGCATTATCTTGCACTTCTTTGCATTGAATTTCAATACAGTGATACACAACTGTCTGATGTGAATTCAAGTCATCAGCAATGTTTGTAGCAGACTCTGACAACTGCATGTTTTGTTGCATTGCACACTCTACCTCTGACATCAGCACAGCTGGGTCATTAAGAGGAAAAGGGGCACCAAGAGTACCTTCTCCCTCAACATCAACCATATCTTGTGATGTTATTGGGGTATCATCATCCAAAAGCTGCTTTGCTCTCTCCAGCTGATTTTTTTCCATTTCGAGTCTCTCAATGTAAGTGTCAGACACATGACTTTTAAACGTCTCATAACTTTCCATGAACAGTTGTTCATATGTGTCAGATGATCCTTTCAATTCAGACTCTGATCTCCAAAGCTTGAACAAAAATAATTGAGCAAAATAGTAATGCCCTTTGCTTTCTGTTCTATTCAAGCTGAGTTTGCAGTGGTCAGCTAGCCATGGCTTTCACTTTTTCACAAGTGATCCATCAAACTCAGTGACTTTATACATGCTCTTCTCTGGGTCAGAAGAAACACCCCACTTCTAATCATGTCATTGAGCAACTTCAAAGAGACACAGATCCTCCATAGCACTGTGGTGCCGTGGATAGTAGTTATCAATTAGGTTTTTTCTTCAGAATATTAGTGGATGTTGGTCTTGTAGAAGCCAGATCCTCAATCTCTTCATGGCTCTTAAGTACACGGTGCCTGTTCTGCTTGTAGTTCACATTCAGATAATGAATGGACTCTGACTTCCCATATAGACATACACCTGTAAGGTGGTCACTTGCTTCATATTCACCACATTCACAGTGTGACAGAGTCCTAAGTCCAAGTGACCATAGTCTACAAGACATTGACCTATCGCAGTTAGACAATTCTTCCCACATTTCTTCTGTAATTCTTCCATACTGTGGACAGACTGTGCAATCCAGTCTGTCTTCAGTCTGGAAGAGATTTTTCACAAATAAAGTGTGATGAGCTTGCTCAGTTCTTCACAGAAAAGGTTGCTGGCATTAGGGTTGGTATCAGCCCATCTCTCTTTGTAAGGGATTGCGGAGATCGGTGAGAGGTGGTGAGCACCCGGATTACTTGGTCTGACTTTAGCAGGCTGGAATTCATAGACGTTGAGAAGATTGTCCAGACTGTATGACCAACCAGCTGTAGTTTAGATCCACCACTATTATTAGATTGTGTAGATGTCATCTGCCTGATCATTGCTGGAATTTTCTGAAATCTTTGGAGCAGGGGGTCTTTCCTGGTCCCCTAAAGGAGGCAGTCATTTGACCACTCCTTAAGAAACTCTCCTTGGATCCAGACTGCCTAGCTAACTACAGGCCCTTTGGGGGAAAGGTTATTGAGAAGGTGGTTGCATTGCAGCTGGATGAACATCTGACAACTCACAGTGTCTATGATGTTCTCCAGTCTGGGTTTAGGAAAAGACATAGCACCGAGACCTCCCTGGTCTGAGTTTTAAATGACCTCCTAATTGCGAGAGATTGAAAGGATCATACTATCTTAGTCCTTCCTGATCTCTCAGCAGCATTTGATACTGTGGACCATGGTGTACTTTTGAAGTGTGTGCAGCTTCTTTGTGGACTGTCTGGTACTGTTTTACATTGGTTTTGATCTTTCCTCACAGGCAGGACAGAGAGGTTTATCAGCAAAATGTATTCCTCTGATGCCATCCCCCTGTCCTGTGTGGTGCCACAAGGCTCCATTTTGGTGCACATGATGTTCGCAGTCTATATGCTGCCATTAGGAGATATCATTAGGTGATACAGTTTGTGTTTTCACTGCTATGCAGATGACACCCAACTGTATTTGTCTTTTATTCCCGGTCAGGATGATGTGATCTCCATGCTTAACAGCTGTCTAGATGAGATCAAAGACTGGTTGAGCACTAGCTGGCTGAGGTTGAACCTGGATAAAACTGAGGTGTTGGTTGTGGATCCTGGTCACCCTGAGGCAAGTTGTAGGGCTGTGCTTCCATCAGGCTTATGGCTTGATGGTGTCCAGCTCCTGACCTCAGAACAGGTGCATAACCTGGGCATTATTGTTGATGATGGTCTGACCCTAAAATTGCAGGTGTCAGCTGTTGCCAAATCATCCTTTTACCATCTTAGGAATATCACCCAGGTGAAACACCTGGTTCCTCAGGAAGACCTTCCTACACTGGCCCATGCCTTCATAACCACTCACCCTGATTACTGCAATGCCTTTTACCTAGGGCTTACAGGGGTTGGTATCTGCCACTTGCAGCTAGTGCAAAATGTGGCAGCCAGGCTTTTGACTGGTATTTCAAGGACTAGCCATATTACGCCTGTCCTCTGCAAACTTCACTGGCTGCCTGTTAAGTGGCAGATCACCTTTGAGGTTAGGTTACTGACCTACAAAGCCCTACATGGACAGGGACCCCAGTATCTGCAAGATCTAATTACTCATTACTGTCCCTCTTACTCACTTCAATCCACTGATGAGGTATTGCTAGAGATCCCCAGGGTTCATTTAAAGACATCTGGGGAGCATGCATTTTCTTATGCTGCCACGACCCTGTGGAATTCTCTAACTCGTCAGATAAGAGAATGCCTGACTATCTCATCTTTTAAAGTGGAGCTTAAGACCTATTTGTGTTTAAATGCTTTCACTTAAGGATTTTAATTGTTTGTATTTATGTTGATTAAATGGTTGGTTTTAACATGTTGTATAGCACCTTGGTTTTGAAAGGTGCTTAAAAAATAAAGTTTTACTTACTTACTTCTTGTGGGCATGTCTGCTCATGCTTAGTGATGTATGATGTCACATACCTCACCAAAGCCATTGAATTATCAGTGACAAACTGAATATCAATGTTTGCCTGCCACATCAACAGAAGAGAAGGCCTACAGTCATTGATATAGACTTCGGATTCCCTGCAAGGCAGCTCATACACTTGCTTTGTTGATTTTGCCTTCAAGTGGTGTCGCATGGCAGAAAAGACATGATTCAAACAAGCATCCATGCAAGCTCATCTTGGGAAACCAAAACAGCACTGTGTGTACCACTGCCCCTTGTTCTTCACTTTCCTATGGCAGTACTTACCACACAGGTGTCATTGGAATTTCTGAACCAACTTGTAAAGTCTTACACTGTCATACTTGCCTGGAATCTGACATGTGAGATACTTCAATATGAAGTTTAGGATTTCACTTGTCTCACTGTCACCAATACATGGGGCATCTTTTACCCACAGCAACATGTGTATGTGTGGAAATTCCTGAGCTTGGTACTCAACCCTCCAGATGTAGTGCTCAACAACCCCAAGAGGAGGATTCATCTTAGAAAGTATTAACTTCAAAAGAGCCTGGAACCAGTGGTGGAAGTAATGCAAAATGGATACTGGATCAAGTGAGCCTATTTCAGTGAGAGTCATAGTTTGTATGTTCTCAACATCAGAGTTTGCCCATCTGAGATGATCAAGCAGATCATCCCAATAGTATTCAGCACAACTCAATGTCACAAACCATGTTGCTGGTCCAAACTCTCCCAGCATGCACATCATCTCAGAGTGTCATCTGTACCAATATTCTTTAGTACCACACATGCTGGACAAAATACAAGAAAGACTGACTTGTAGTGTTTCATCTTTCTTCTGCAACTTATGTAGTAACTGTACAGCTGTCGTATTACTGAACTCTGTACCAAGTCTCAATGTATGAGTAAAACTAGCAGATAGGACACTAAGTTCACTTTCCCAAAGAAGATGGAAGAGGTACGCAATGTTTCTATGAAACTTGCCATCCTTATGTAGAACTTTTGAGGTCCTATACTCTGCTCCTGGCACACAAACTTCTCTCTCATCTAATTGACCACCTGTGCCAAATGGAAACAGATCAGGAAAACAATGAGCCTCCAGTGTAACCTCCTACATGCTTACAGGATTGCCCTCACTTGTTTCATTTGATACAATTCAATGCTATCTATCACTGGATCCTTGCCATGCAATGGATGTATGGTGAATTGCTCATAGACATTGTGTGCAGATGTGATGCCAACCTTCTCCAATATTGCTTTGTCAGAGTCTTGCACAGCAGTTCCTGTAGAAAGACCAGCAAATGTGTCTATGTCAATGTCAACATAAAAAACATTATGCTCCCTTATATGTTGCAAAGCATGCTTCACCTTCTCAACATTGCCTATGTCCTGCCATATTGATTTTGCTTTAGTTGAGACACCATTCACCAAGATTACTACACTATTATCCTGAGAAATAGTGTTAACATTTTCTTGCAAAGGCAAAGGCAAATATACAACAGAGTCCTTCAGAGACCGTACCAGTTCTTTGTTTGGTAGGTGTTGCATCCTTGTATCAAGTCTGATAATTGTTTGAAATGGTCTGAATTAGATTCCATTCAAACAAGTTCAAGACTGCTATCTCAGGAGGAGTTGCTTCAACTTCCATTCTATTAAGTACAGATCAAGGAGGTGAAGTGTCATTCTTAATCTTGTTACAAAAGTAAGTACAGAGTGGCACAGTTCCAACTTCAGCAAAATCTGTCTCTAAAAGAAGATATGCATGAAGACGCCCCAACATAACATTCCAGCGTGAAATGTTCTGCAGGTCTATCTTGACACACTACTCTTTATAGAAGAGGCACTCACATGATACACAAATGACATCGAATTTTTGTGTCTTGCTAATTTCGAATTTAGCAAACTCACTACCAAAATTCCTGAGAAGCTGAGCTTCTTGCACTACTGATGTGTGCATCACATTTGCATGTTCATCAACAGAAGCATTAGACCTCGACATATGGGTTGTTTGCAACTGCTTGATAAACTCCACAAGTGCTTCTACATGTCCATCATCCAGCAATGCTTGAAAGTGCATATAGTCTTGAACAACAGATCTCACCTGATATAATCTTTGTACAAATCTGTGTATGCCAGAGTGATGCAGTGCTACCATGTGGAAGTGATGAAACACACTACCACAGTTGCTGCTTTCCAATCATGCAAGAAAATGACCCATTAGGCCTGTGTGAGGTCAAATCTCACACCTGTCAATGGTGTCAATCAACCTATGTTGCATAGACCTCTTTGTGCTAGTGAATTCCGACAGGAAAGTTTCAATTGACATGATTGATTCTTCCTTGACATTGCATGTAGTGTCACATGGCCACTTCTTAGCAGATGACTTTTGGTTGTTTGCAACCTCTCCAATTTCAGTCTCATTATCAAAGCCAAGGTTCTCATGTGAGACAACTAAACTATTCTGAACTTTACTATGTGCATCTATTGTCAATGTGACATTTGCATGTGCACATGGTATGTCTCTTCCCAGAAGAATGTTTCTGAATATTCAGAGTGCAACCAATCTCCTTGAAACACGACAGAGATATTTTCTCTGTTCAAGTGTTCAAAAAACAAGAGTTTGTTTCTCATCACAATCTTTGTACTTAATTTATCAATAGCTGACATCATTGCAGCCCATAACTGAGAACAAATTGCAACTGCCACATTAACAAATCATCTTACTCTCAATCATAACTTCATTAACGCACCCTTTCTGTGCAGTTTTTTGCCTTTGCGTCTCATTATACTAGAGATGAGACGATCAATTCTATCTCGATGGACAAGTTTTTTTTAAAAACTTGCCTTACTGTGCTGTGCAGTAGCAGAAGTCACACGTCCAGCATTTCTTTTCATGTCACAGACATATTGCATGCTGTTGACAGTGCTGGACATTGTTTGCGCACAGTACCTTTACAAAGTGTACTGATTTTTACATTACTAGTGGAGGTGTTGTCTTTGTTCACACATGCATGTTTTGTGATATGTCCACATGTAACAGAAAAAATTGTCTTTTTCTTCTGCCGACATTTTACACCTTTAGTCTTTTCATAGTATGACGGCCAACCACCAGTACACCTACTACTTCTTATGTGTCCCTTGACTTTATGGGAAATGGTCATGATGGAAGCTCTCAATCATGTGTTCAATTTCTTGTCTGTAGCAGTCTTCTAAGAAAGACAGAAAAAAAGAAAAAAGGTATAGTGCTACTGAATGAGAAGTCATGTATAAAACTAATGTGGCATATATTCATAAGAAGTCGATACTACATAAGTCATTAAGAGCACGGAATACAAGCAAATGTTGTGTTTGTGAAATCAAATGATGTCAACGACAATGTTTAAGCACTTACAATAATTCTGACTACCACACTGTTATCTCAACATAAGGCCCGATTCTACAACAGTTACATTTGGCATAACTGCACTTGCACAAAGTAGAGTGGTGCAAGTAGCAACTTACACCAGCAGTTGTGACTTGTGGGATTCTACAAAGTGCCCTGCGACATGTCACAGGCCACTTGCACCAAAGATCTGTTACAACAACAGTTGCACCATAAACCCCCTGTGACATGGTGCTAGCAGGTTTATGGCAACAGTTGTACCCTATTCCAGTAGGGCAGCAACAAAGTCCCTAATGTTGGGACTCTACAAGAACCCTCAGAGAAGAACTGGCAACATAAGTTACACCAGCATTTAGGTAGTGTAACTGTATGTACATCCTCTGGGAGGTCTGGTGACCCACTGCACCTACTGCAGGATTACCCCCACCCCATATCCAGAACACTCCCATCAGTGCTGGACAGGGCAGTCTACAACCCCCCAACCCTGATCCCCCACAGCAGAAGTTCCCAGCTGGGCATCCTGCACCCCCAGCCCCCCCAGAACTCCCAAACCTTCAATGTCCTGAAGGGCCGCTGACCCACATCATGACCCTGACCCCACATCGCTAGCATCCACAGGCCAGCTGTGCCCCCCCAGCCAGTTCCTGACCTGAAGTAAATGTCGCAAATGGTAAATAATAAAATAACCCTGAGATGCCTGATAATCTAGTGGCCACTCCTCCGCCCCACCCAGGAGTACAAGTCTACCCACATCCCTCCCCCCTTCCCCAGCCAGTGACTGGCACAGCTCACCTCTGCCTGCATGGCCAGCTTCCAAGTGAGCACTACATGAGTGCTTACTGTAAAGACATGCTCAAAAATGAATGAGTATTGATTAATTTCTGAGCATGTCTATCCAGTAAGCGATCATGCAGTGTCAGTAAGCAGC
Source organism: Neoceratodus forsteri (assembly GCA_016271365.2). Classification (NCBI taxonomy): domain Eukaryota; kingdom Metazoa; phylum Chordata; order Ceratodontiformes; family Ceratodontidae; genus Neoceratodus; species Neoceratodus forsteri. The sequence continues at coordinate 1,412,102,181 of CM057452.1, forward strand.
TGGCTATGGAGGTCAGAGGTGGGCTGTGCCAGTCACTGGCTGGGGATGGATGGAGGGGATGTGGGTAGACTGGCACTGCTGGGTGAAGTGAGATGGGGCCACTAGACTACCAGGCATCTCAGGGTTAATTTATTATTTACCATTTGCCACATTTACTTTGGGTTAGGGACTGGCTGGAGGGACACAGTTGCTCTGCAGGGCTTTGAGGGGTCACTTATGCTTGCAGGGGGGCGAGTTGAGACATACCCCTCAGGTACTTCTGTAGGTTAGCGTACCTTTCCGCATGTCGCAAGTCATGGGACTTAGCTGTGGCTACCCTGCCCCTTCTAGAATAGGGTGCAGGGTGCATATTGCAACGGTGAGTAGTGCAAGTTGCCTTTGGTGGCAACTTGCAACAAGCTTCTAGAATTAGATCCATGGGCTATTTGCGAGCCGAGTGTTTACAAAATATCACAAAATAAGATATCCGAGCAAGTAATTATACCCAACAAGGTGGGTAGTATTGGCCAATGAACATAATGCACAGGAGTGTAATGATGTATGACGCTGCAGCTGGAGACATTTATAGCCTCTGGAAGGCATAGTATTGCCTATGGTGGCCAATTTAAGTACATTTGACCATAAAGGACATTGTTGAGCTGAGTAAGAAACTCAAGTTTCCCAAAGCTACACAGCTTCTACATGCCATATCTCACATTTTTCTCACAATCAAAGAATTTGCTGGCTCACGAATGATCCTTGCGATCAAAGTGGGTCGTGATCAAAGAATCTGCCTGCTTGTGATCAAAGATCACAAATATACAATAAAATGTTAGAAAACATTTAAAAATAATTATCACTGGGCCAGCCCCGGTGGTGTTGAGGGTTGAGGCCCTGGGTGCCACACCTCGCACCATGCCAGTGACCTGAGTTCAGGAGAGAGCTCAGGTGCTGGGGGTCGGGAGGATTGGGATTGGATTGAGCACACGGTGGGCTGCTCTTCTGTCCTGGGGGAAGGGCATTAGGATGCCCAATGCTCTGGTGGCTCCTGGTGGAGATTGGGGGTGTTGCAGAAGCATGGGTGGCACATTACAGCGTGCCTGACACTGGCAGGGTTGCTGTGTGCCAAGCATCGGGGGTGCACATGTGGGGGGATGGGTCAGAAAATGGAAAAACATGGCTCAGAGGGATAGGCGATGGCACATATCCTCCATGCCCAGCACCGGGGTCTGACTCAGCTGTGTCTCACTGCTCCTCCACTCGGGCCCCACCCACTTGCCAGAGTTTGCCTTACTAAGGAGCCCAAGGAAGGAGTCAGGCTACCCTTCCCGGGCAGGTTAAACCAGGGGTGCTGGCAGTAGGGGGGGAGAGAGAGGTCACAAGACCTCAGAGGACCTCAGGAGGCAGGCACAAGGAGAGGATGCCTGAGAGAGTTCCCTTGAGCCGTGACTGGAGGGAAAAGGAATTAAAAAAAAATAATTAGCACTGTGATAGACATGTCTTCTGAGCAATAAAAATATATATGGCTATATGCTGTGTTGAAAACTGGTAAAAAAACATGAATTTTTGTAAACTAGTCATCTTCCACAGTTCAAATCTCACGTTATTCTTGCAATCAAAGAATTTGCAAGCTCGCGAACAATCCTCACAGTCAAACTGAGCCACGATCAAAGATTTTGCTCGCTCATGATCAAAGAATTAAAACTACTATTAAAAGTTTAAAAAAGTTGAAAACTAATTATAACTGTGACATCCACATGATCTAAGTGATAAAAACACATATGGCTACATAGTTCATTAAACACTAGTGAAAAACATGTTTATTTTAAACTACTCATCTTCTACAATTCAAATCTTGCATTATTCTTGTGAACAAAGATCGTGAACAATCTTCACAGTCAAACCGAGCCGCGATCAAAGAATTTGCACGCTCAGGATCAAAGATCACTAAAATATTGTAAAATGTAATAAAACTTTTTAAAAATGATTTTTATTGTAATATTTATGCATGATAAGCAATAGAAAGACACATGACTGCTCACTCTGTTAAAAACTATGAGAATAATTACATTTTTAAAACTGCACAGGTTCCAGTATCGAAATCTCGCATTATTCTCACGATCAAAGAATTTGAACCCTCGCAGCCAATCCTTGAGAACAATGTGAGTCGTGATCAGAAATTTTGCAGTCTTGCAAACAAAGAAAAGGCTGACTTCACCATGTGACTTCTGTGAACCAATACAATCAAAATGATAACAGCTCAGTGGTCATTTTAAGTCTTGCAGACAAACAGCAGTGACTCCAGGGCATAACTGTAAGTACACATTTATCTATTGCCTGAAAACAATGAAAAATTAACTAATAAGGTAGTTGAGAAAGTGTACATGCTTGTAAAATTGGACTTTATGTACTCTGTAATGATTAATGCAGTGTTTTACCAATATCTTCCTATCTTTTGGTAAAACAAGTTGTGTTTTACTTTGTGTAGTTATTGTCTGTTGCTGTTTCTGCTAGTTACAGTATATGCACAATGTTTGAACACAAATGAGCACCTCACCAAGAACGTATTGCCCCAAATAAAATACTTCTGCAAGACTTTTACATTTAAATAGGACATCCAGCCCTTCAGATAACTACTTTGTGGACATATTTTATGTCCATAATTTAGCTCAAAATGCCCAAAAATGTAGTCTCTGGAGTCATTGACGTCAAGCAACATTTCCATTGTTTAAGGCTGATGTCCATTTTTCCTGGTTTGGATGTTGGGTCTTTATGTTTATTTAATCCTGTGTGGAGGCAGACTCTCCAGCTGTACCATTTTAGCTAGTACAATGCTGAATTTCTGACAGTGGTACCAGATCCAAGATAGATCTCAGTGTGTACCGAATTTTGGCTGCCTGAGAAATACTTTAATTTATTATTCAGTTCCCAGGTAATGTCTGCTGCAGTGTGTGAGTGCAACTTACTTCAAGCACAGTGGCACGAGAGGGGAAAGACTTAATGTGTGCAGTTGCCCAGCCCAAAAATCTTGTCTACTGCAGAGTGAGTCACTGAGTGCAAGCACGGTGGTCCGAGAGGGGAAAACCAAGCATCCATCTGTCCCGTCCCTATGGTAACCAGTCACACTGACATATGCCATGCCTGTGACCCCTGGAAGCAGCTATCTGAGTTGCTCAGCTGCAGCCTTCCCTGACAGACTTGGTGGGAGTGTCTGTCAGCGATAGAGGAGCTGTGCCTGTCACTGAGCCGAGGAGCAAAAAATTTAATTTACTGGTAAGTCGGGTGTTTACTGTCTGCATGACCACAGTACTCATCCTGCTGTGAAAGTAAACACGCTGGCTCCGCTTGTCTAATTCTGCTGAGTGCTTACGTTTTAATCAGAATTTTAGTCTATAAATCTCAGTCAGGTCAGGACAAGTCCTCTGTGATTGTGGAGACATCGAGATCCCCTCACTGCATGAGTGTTGCATTACTAGTCTGAGCTCGGCTAACACAACAAACACAGAGCAACTGCTGGAGGTAAAGAAAAGATGTTCCCTTTTGTCTTCCAAATGAAAATCCCCGTCTCAGTCTCTCTCTTACAATTTTCATCATGAGGTGGCAGCGATCTAGAGTGCAAGAGGGAGAACTCTGAGTCTTCAGTAGTGAACTGCTTCGTGGGTGGCAGTCACATATGGTACCTGCTGTCTGCAGTTTGAATAAGTCCCCTTGTTATTCCCTATTTATTCTTGCTACTAATTATAAATTCCCCCTTTTTCAACAGATAAGGAGGAGTACAACTTATTACTGAAAGTGCCACATACCTCTCAATTGTCCCTGATTAGGTGGGACACCCCTCTTTACCACTTACATTGCTGTCTGTCCCACTTTGAAAAGGTTATAGTACCCACATTAATCGGGCTTTTGGAATAATCATGGGCAAAAGTGGGGTTGCTCGTCTCCCCCCACTCACTGCAATACAAGTGTACCTACGATGTTGCTAAATCTTGTTCTGTAATCTGGACTGTGTCCACAGAGTCTTCACCTGAAAGATAAAAAGGGTATTTATTTTATTTTGCTATTATTTAGACACTATCTGTGACCTAGTGTGAAGTGATCTGTATCTGTCTAGTGCCTAGTGGCAAGGTAACACTGACTCAGTCTCTCTACACAAAATTACCTTGCCAGGCCAGGCAGGAAAGGTATGGTGTTGGGACTGGTAGCTGGTAGGGGGACTGGAGCTGTTCAGCAAAAGGTATGGGGGTAGTACAGAGATGATGTGGTGTGTCAGTGTGATGCTGGCACACAGTCAGTGTGTATCTAAGTAAAGTTATTCATCATCATTGAGTGAATAAGTGATAGCTTGTATTGTACAGTGTCTGCGACTACAAGATCAGCCTGCCCTGCCCTGCTATATCTACTAATATTTCACTCAAATGTTACTGTGTAATTTACACCTGTTAAGTAAGTTTAACTCCCTTTTAAGTGCCTGCAGGCAGTGAAGAATTCAGAAGGCCAGTGAGTTGATTTCAAAACCTATAGGGCTTGGAGTATTTTTGATTGCCAGGATTTGTCAAGTGGAATTATTTTGACTTCCCAAAAAAATGAAAGTTGTAGTATTTTGACTCCAGTAAAACTGAAATGACTTGCACATTTCAACCCATGGAAGTATTTCACTTTAACCAAAAAAAAAAAAATATCTGAAGTCCTGAGGACATCTGCTAAATTTTAAGCCTTCTTGCACAAACAGCAGATGTTGTGAATTATCTGTCTGTCACCCATAGTTCCAGTAGGTGAATTATGTTAAACCAGCACAATTTCTTACAAAAATACTAATTTTATTCTATTAACAGTGTTAACTAGGGGTTGCATTCTTTGCTTACTATCCCAAGTTTTTTTTTTTGTAAATAAATGATAATGCTGAATTAGTAACTGTTTGGCTGCAATCATACAGAGTTATAAACTTAGTTGTGCCACTAACATTATAAATCATTAACTCTCAAAAAGAACATACTGGGACTAGTGAATAATTACAGTTGTGACTATAGTAGAGTAGAGGAGATTTAAAAAAATGCTGAATATTTACAATTCTGAAAATTATGTCAGTCAGATAGGGAGCTGTGCTTGTACTCACCCACTCAAGCTGCTAGCTGAGAAAGAGAGGGAGTAGAGCTTCACTGACCAAAATGGCTACTGACTCCATTCAATGGAAATGGCTATTGTTGGCAAGTAATTAAGCGTGGCCAATGACCAGGCAGTATTCTCCCACCAAAACAAAAAGAATGTTTCATAAACAATACACCAATAGAAACAGTCTTTACAGACATAACAATTTGTTGCCTGTGTTAGCCAAAGTGTAATCAGAATGTTAGTTGTGATTGTCTTCTCACTGCATTAATCTTACACATAGAGCTCAGCACTGGTCATTCTGCTGACTAGCCTTGGTAGTGTTCAGTCAGAGACAGACACATTTCTGATATTTCTTCATCTGAGTTGTTAGAGGTTTATACTCAGCATGGCAGAAAGATCCAGAGTCAGTGTATGGATTGTGGGATCAAGCCTGGTCAGAAGGGCAGCAGTTTTCAGTAGGGCTAGTCATTTTGGCAATGACTTGCACCTACCTTACTGCTCAGTGTCTTGGTTTGAGAAAGGTGGTATGAGATGAGAGCAACTCATGCCAACCATGTGCCACTTGCAAGAGACACACCCAGTACGAGACATACTCCTGATCCATCTCGGAGGTAATGATTTGGGGAACAAAAGGGTAATTGATTTAATTGAAGCTGCACAGTCTGACTTGCAGCGTAATATCATTATGTTACCTGCTTGTAAAATTCTGTATTCAGACATTACACAGTGAATGATCAGGAAAGGTGAGGATTACTGCCCTGCACTTGAAAGGTCACGTAGAAAGGTGAACCTACAAATATTTGAATTCCTCCAAGCTGTGGGAATGCACACCATATGTCACCCCCAAATTCTGTATCTGAAACATTGGCTGTATCTAAAAGATTGTGTGCATCTCTCAAGCACAGGTAACAACATTTTTGTTGGGGTCCTTCAAAATGGCATCCTTGCACTTGTATAATTATGTACCTGTATAAGAATATCTGTTGAGCACATGCCATAGGCTGTGACAAAAATGGCTCTTTTAAGAGCCAATGTAACTGGTCAAAAAATAGAACAACTTAGTCACAATATACACATGCGTTGTCTATAGTTTGGAGTCTGACTGTTCACTCAACATCCAGTACCTGCTGTAGCTATCAGGGAGGTATACCATTGATGTCATGGTTTTAGTGACGATCTGGCTCTGCAGTCAGAATACAGTTCCTGATGTCAGGTAATCGGAGCATTGAGTCACTGAACCCATGCAGCTTGTCAGTGTTGTGACATATCTGCACTTACTATCAGGGTGGTAAACTGTAGACATTTACAGGTGTATTTGAAGTCTGGTTCTAGACAGAAAACTCAGTAGCTCGTCTGAGTAAACAGCAGGGCATTACTGTAAAAGGGGAGTTATAACATTTATATGCACAGATTTACTTGCACTGTCAGTCAGCAGTCAGGATCCAGTATGTGGTCAACTGGGGGGTGGCATTAGCTATGTGAGTTTGTACAAGTCATCAGTGGTCTAACATGTGTCCACCTGGTGTTGGAGAGGTGTTCCATTGATGATAATGGGTTGCTTGGAATGTGAGTCTGCACTCAGGATCTAATACCTTTTCAGGGGAGAGGTATTGGTTGGCTGTGGCTGTGGCTGTGCATCTGCTCAGTTTTCTAACATGTGTTTAGCTGGTTTCAGACGTGTATATCATTATTATTCACAACTTTAGTTGGGCCGTGAGTCTCCACTCATCATGCAATATGGGTTGATTGGGGGGGTGCCATTCCTTGGCTAAGGTCGTGCAACTCTTTAGTGTTCTAACTCTTGTGCAGCTGGTATGATGCAGTTATACTGGGTTGGTGGCAGTGAGGGTTGAGGCACTGGATGCCACAGCTTGTTCCATGCCAGCAGCCCAGGTTTGGGAATAAGCAGGGCCATCAGCGGTCAGCAGGACAGGACTGGGATCGAGTGTCTGACAACTGCTGTCCCAGTCCTGGGAAAAAGGGTGGGATACACACCATGCTCTGGCAGTCCCTGGGGACACCCAGTGGTACTGCAGATGTGTGGGTGTCTGGAAGGGGGGAGCATGGTGGACGTCTGCACTTTCATACATGGACCTCATTGCATGTCTGTGCTCCCATTGGGGAGTAAACGGAAAAAGGCTGGGCACGACCGAGCAGCTTGATGGCTGTGTCCTGCCATGCAGGGAGGACTGTCATGAATTCATGCTGGGAGGGTCAGCTCCAGTCTGGCTGGTAGGGATGGGGGAGCCCTCCAGTGGATCAGCTACGGCCATGCCACACTCCCCCATCATGAGAGTGAGCTTGCTGCTGGCAGGGCCAGTAACTGGATACCCCCACCAGTAAGGTGTTGCAGCAGTGGAGAAACAGAGCTGCAATAAAAAAAATGATGCAGTTATACTATTAATGTCCATGACTTCAGTTAGCCTGCTGTCTGCACTCAGGATCTAGTACGTGTGGGGGCATTGCCTGGGTGCTACTGTGCAACCCCTAAGTGTTGTAGTATGTGTGCAGCTGCTTTCACAGAGGTATACTATTGATATCCATGTGTTTAGTTGTGGTGTGACACTGCATTCATCATACAGTACCTGGTCTGGATGGGGTGGGGTAATGGCTGCTAGAAGCAGTGCAACTCCTCCTTGTTCTAACTTGTATGCAGCTGGTATGAGGGAGGTATGCTATTGATGCATGAGTTTAGTTGAGCTGTATATCTATAATTAGGAACTAGTACCTGATCTGGGGGAGGGAGGTATTCCGTGGCTGAGGCTGTGCAACTACTCACTGTTGCAAATTATGTGCAGGTGGTATGACAGAGGTATTCTGTTTATGTCCATGGGTTTATTTCAGCTGTGGCTGAGCACTCCGGATCTAGTATCTGTGCTTTTTTGAGTGGCAGGGTGGTATTATCTGACTCATGTTGTGTAACTACTCAGTGTTGTAAGATGTCTGCAGCTGTTTTCAGGGATGTATACTCTTGATGTCTATGGGTTTAGTCAGCCTTTAGGTCTGAACTCAGCATCCAGTGCCTTGTCTCAGAGTGGTGGGATCATTGCATGGATAAGGCTCTGCAACTGCTTAATGTTGTAACTTGTGTGTAGCTCATATCACAGAGGTATGTCATTGATGTGTATGCATTTAGTTGGCATCTGGCTCAGTACTAAGGATGTAGGACATGTTTTGGGGTGGGGGGGCATTGTCTAGATGGTACCGTGCAATTCATCAGTGTTGTAGTACATGTTCAACTGCTTTGAGGAATGTATATCATTCATATCTATGGCTTTACTCGGGGTGTGGGTCTGCACTGAGCATCTAGTGTGTGGTTTGGGGGTGGGGTATTACATGCTTGAAGCCGTGCAAGTCATTAGTGTTGTAACTTGTATGTAGCTAGTATAAGGGAGGAGAACTATTAATGTTCATGTGTTTAGGTCAATTGTGGCTCTGCATTCAAGATTCGGAACCTGTTTTGCGAGGGAGGGTAGCATTCCTGTCTCATGTCATCTAATTCCTTAAAGTCCTAACAGGTGTGCAGCTGCTATCACACAGCTGTACTATTGATGTTCATGGCCTTAATTAGTCTGTGGTTCTGCACTCATGCTCCAGTAGCTATTCAGAGATGGAGAGGGGGTCATTGCCTGAGTGACGCTATGCAGGTAACGAGTGTCATAACTAGTCTGTAGTTGTTATTGTACATGTATACCATTGATGTGATATATTTAGTTGGGTTTCACTCTGCACTTCGGATCCAGTACCTGTTTGTGAAGGGGGGTGGCATTGTTTGAGTGAGGCCAGGCAACTCCTCAGTGTTCTAGTTCTTGTGCAACTGGTATCAGGGAGTTATTATGTTAATGTCCATGGCTTTAGTTGTACTCTGGCTCTGCACTCAGGATGTAGTACATGTTTTTTTTTGGGCGGTGGGGGGTATTCATGGATACTGCTGTGCAACTACTAAGTGTTGCAGTATGCATGCAGCTGCTTTCATGGAGGTATACAATTGATGTCCACAGCTTTGGCTGTGGTGTGCCTCTGTACTGAGGATCTAGTGCCTAGTCTGGGGGTGGTGGTGGTGGGCTATTGCCAGCTTGAAGCTGTCCAACTGCTCAGTGTTCTAAATTGCATGTAACTGGTATGAGGTAAGTGTACTATTTTTCTACATTGCTGTTGTTGAGGTGTGGTTCTGCATTTGGCGTGCATTACCTGTTCTAGGGGAGGGAGCTATAGTGTGACTGATGTTATGCAGATACTCAGTGTTCTAAGATGTGTACAGTTGCCATCATGGAGGTATACTGTTGATGTGCACGACTTTACTCAGGCTCTGGGTTTCAATTCACAGTCCAACAACCATTCGATTGGGGGGATTACCTGGCTGGTGCTGTACAACTCATGAGTGTCCTAAAGTGTGGAGTTTATATCAGTGAGGTGTGCCATAGATACTGATACAAAATCACACATGCCCACACAATGCAAAGCATCATGGGCTGCATATGCAAACCACCACAGAATGTTAAGCTGGTTCAACTTTAAGCAGAATTGCATGGTGCCGAAAGGCCTCTCACACAGTTTGCAAAGGGTGCTAACATATGACATAGACACGTGTTTCATCCTACCAGGACTCATCAGTATGCCTCAGTGGAATGGACCATCTACCTTAAGACAGTGTGTCTTTATTTAGTTATTTAACCAGGTATAGCACACTAAGCTGAAAGTTTTTTTTACAGGAGCAACCTGGGAGCACAAGGAAGCTAAGTGACTTGCTCAGGGTCACACAGTATGCAAGTGGAAGCTGTGGGATTCAAACCCAGGTCTGGTCTGCTGGATGTCACCAGATTTGCAGCTCAGAGCCTTAGACCCCTGCGCTATACTGCCTCGAAACCATTAAAATAAAAAACTATTTAAAAGACAAAGAACCTCTGTGTGCAAATGCATGATGCTTTGCATTGTGTGGGCATGTGTGATTTTGTATTTTCTTGAAACTTGGCTTCCCAGCCAAATGCCCTTTGGGGTAACCCTTGCCTCAGTGTTTGTGCACAGAGGTTCTTTGTCTTTTAAATAGTTTTTTATTTTAATGGTTTCACCACAACATACCCAAGACACACTGTCTTAGGGTAGCTGGTCCATTCCACTGGGGTGTCAAACAGCCGAGGCATACTGATGAGTCCTGGTAGGATGAAACACGTGTCTATGTCATCTGTTAGTACCCTTTGCAAACTGTGTGAGAGGTCTTTCAGCACCATGCAATTCTGCTTAAAGTTGAACCAGCTTAACATTCTGTGGTGATTTGCGTATGCAGACCATGATGCTTTGCATTGTGTGGGCATGTGTGATTTTGTATTTTCTTGAAACTTGGCTTCCCAGCCAAATGCCCTTTGGGGTAACCCTTGCCTCAGTGTTTGCACATAGAGGTTCTTTGTCTTTTAAATAGATACTGATGGCTTTATTTAGCTCATGACAGTTTTCTAATAGTTTATGTCTATTTGTTACCAACAGACTGGCAAAGATTTAAAAAAGAGTAAATTTACTTGTCTTTAAACAACTCAAAAGTAAGTAATCATGTTTTTAATGTTGTTTACATAGTCAACAGCTCAGTACACAATGATGCTACATTGAAAGATGATTTAAGTACTATTACAATTGTATATTTGTCACTCTGGTTTTTTCTAGGTAGTGGTGACTCAACTAGAGACAACAGTGTGAGGGAGTGGGTGATGCAAGTCTATTAAAACACCAATGTTTAAAATATTTTAGCAGTTGTGGGTACAACAGGCAACATCGACCACTACTATTACAACACAGGTTTGTTCAATTGTGTCTTGTGGTCAAGGCAAATATGAAGAAAGCAAAAGCACATAATCACATCGCGCCACAGTGAGTGGCATCCAGTGTAGTACTGTTGTCTGTCTGGTGATAGTTCATGGACTTGAAGACAATGCATGCTGTCATCCTGGTGTGTACACTGGGGTTGCATGCTCGTGGCACAGCAGCTAGATAACTCTAGAGGCACTGTACTTATCTTTTGGAAGCACATATTCATTACATTAGTAAGGGACCTTTTACTTGCTTTTTAAATGACAGTGCACCAGGTATTACTACAACATCCTCTTCACTACCACTATACATGAATCAGACAGCACTTGTGGCATTGATTGGTACATCTCTTTCAGATGGAGAAAGAAATCCCTGTGCCCTGATAAGATGAGACTTGGTTGTATACATTGGATTTAGAGAGGGCCACCACTACCTAAAACAGGTCATTGTCAGCCAGGGCAACTCACTGAATAGTTAACCCATTGATTTCATAGCATGTCACAAACATGGATACAGCCTTTACATATATATATATATATATATATATATATATATATATATATATACACATATATATATATATAAAGTTTGTGTCTTCCATGTTACTATTCTGTGTCTGCCACTTTGGGTGGGGGGGGCATTCCACTGTTTGAATAATACAGAGGTTTGAATTTGCCAATTATATGGCTGGCAGTTACGTACTGTATTGAGTGTAAAGACAGACAAATGGATGCCAGATACTCAAACCACAATATATCTTACATTAAATGTTTCTAAACAAATAATTTTTTTTTCACAAACTACAACATGCCTAAATCCTGGTGTGTTAGGGAGGTGACAGCCCTAGTTCATGCTATTAAGGAGCATGCCAAGCCCTGGTTTGTTATGCGGGTGACTAACCTAAGCCTGATACATACCTGGGGTAAGGTAGGTCATGAATTAAATTGACAGAATACTATTTTTTTTAAGTATTAAGCATGGTACAATGATGATACCTGTGGAAAAATGGCATAGCAGTACAGTTTAGTAAGACATAGAACACTGGTAGTAGATCTCATAATGTTAAGATGTTCAAAGAGGAGGAGTTATACAGCAGTTAAATGTTTTATTAATGGATGACATATAAAGAAATACCTGTTTTTAAGACTCATGAGAAGCCACAGTCACATGTTTCACTTTGACCAGTAGAGTGTGCTACCAGTAAGAGTGTAACAAGTGCAAGAAGTACGTTATTATAGTGGCACAGATTTGCTGTCAATTAATAGCTGTTGCGTATGACAATTCTGAGCACTTGTGCTCACTGCAAACTTTATTTTTACAAGCGTGATTATGTGGCAGTTTCTCTCTTCAAGACATCTAAGAACTCAGGTACAGATGTGGTGTTTAAAATTATGAGGTGGAGGGACACTAGGTTGTATGCAGTGACACTCACTATTGTAAGATAGAACATATACATAAGGAAAATTACATGTATGAAAATTGATACTACGTCAGTGTTATGTGTTAACTGCAGAGGTGGTATCCACTAGGAATGTTAATTTGGTCAAAAACAGATTTGCTCAGAGCAACAGACATGGTCAAAGGAATAGAAACATATCGGTGATGTGTTGGTGCAGAAAACTCCTTCTGGTTGCACATATGAGCAGAGTTAATACACGTCAAAGCATTGACCTGCTGACAAACCTTGTGTATGCAAATTTTCTTATCTGCACAAGTCAAAGACATACTGTTATACTGTACTTCGTTATTAACTGGTGTTGCTGTGTATTGCTGAATCTAAATATTTAACTATTACGAAATTATTCAGTGCACTTTCTTTTCTATGTTTTTTATGCAGGTTAGCCGTGCCTTTGGGAGAGATGAGATCACAAGATCCCCTGATGAGTGTAGGAGGAAGTGGAAAATCACCTACCAGACCTTTTTTAAGGTGAAGGCTGTGTTGGGTGATCTGTGCAGAAGCATCCGGAGTGGTATGACATAGCTTATACTATGAGGGAGGAGACAGGGAAGCCTGAATTTGGAGAAGGCCATCATGCTTGTAAGTATATTTTACTAATGGTGCTAAAGGAAATGTACACCCTCATATCTTCTAAATGTTATTTGTTGCCATGTCAATAGACAACTCTTTTAATGTATCTGTTAAAGATGTATGCAAATGTTTTAGTCTCATTTTACAGTTCATGCTAGAGTCTGTGATTGCCCTGGGAGTTCTCATATGGTAATGCACCTCTCAGGGACAATGCAATTTCAACAGCCATTAAATGGAGACTGCCAGAGCAGTCCAGGGCCTATTTTGAACTGAAAAACAGACAAAGATTTTCTTACATCCTTAAAAGCTACATTATAAGAGTTCTGTACTGCTATGGAAACAAATAACATTTAGAAGCCATGAGGTTAAGTTAGCTTAAAATGTTTCCAATGCTATATGTACAAACATACGAACATATGAAATTTGCCAGCAGATAAAGACCTAGAGGTATATCAAGTCTGCTTGAATGTACAGCTAGCAGTCTTTATTTTGCAGCTGCTCCTGTCTCCCGTACTTCCCCCTCTGGGTCTTCCTGCAGGTTCTGGTTGCCTCTCCTATGCATAGCTTTATCAGCTCCCATCCCTGGTTAGTGTCCATACTAAGTTGAATTTTGGTCAGATATCCTTTCACCGCTTTCCCTATCTTTCTAAAGTTGTGCCACCTGAAGTGCAGCACCCTTGTGCCACAGTCCACTCCTTCCATGCTCATATCCAATGTGAGCCATACTGAGTGGTGGTCACTCCCTGACAGTGGTTCTTTCATGGTAAGTTATCTTACAAACTCCACATTTGACAACAAAAGATCAAGGGTATTCCCTAACCTAGTTGGTTCACTAACCATTTGCATCAAGATGCTGTCCTGGAAGGCATCCAGGAGTATGTGCTCCCTTCTACTGCTAGTTGTTGGGGTACTCCAGTCCACTCCTGGCATGTTGAAGCCCCCCACAATCACCACACTACTCCTAATGCAGGCACTTGTTCAACTAATCTTTTAGAGCAGTTGAATAAATCCACTAACAATTTCAGTATGTTGGTAAGTTTTTGTAACAATTTTATTAGGTGATGTCATATTTCACACACTGCAAGATTAGTACGCTGCTATTATTATGCAATTCAGCATCCCATTAGCAGAAAGAACAGAGATTGTTGCCTGACGAGATAATGATGTTATGAGATTTAAACATAATGGGACTCTTATTAACTGTTGCAATCTCTAAATATCATATATTGAGCCATTCTTTAACTTACAAATTTTGAAATGTTGGGAAATGATTTGTTCATGGTGATTTTTTTTGTCTATTGGATTGATTGTCAAAACATAGAAACAGGTAGTGTGTATCAAAAAAGGGTCTGTCTGATCTCAAGATCTAGCCATACCTGATGTGTTCTTTGACACCAGCATACACCCGAGGTTCCATGAACACAGGAAGTATAGCTGTATCCTGGAGTCATCCACACCCTCAAGTGTCTTATTACATGTTGTATTCATTGTTAGCAGACAGCGGTTGATGTACTTATTTGTTTCTGTTAAATAAATACACTAAATAGTGTACAATTAAGTGGTATTACTGCATTTGACCTGTTTTAAAAAAAAAAATACCAGTTTAGCATACGCAGTCACTAGTGCTGCTGAGCTGAACAGGTCATGCAGATGGAGAAACGATTTTAATCAAAAACTGATATTGAGGAAAATTTTCCTTGACTATTTTTCATTTTATTTATTTATTTATTTGTTTTTTGACACAGTGCCCATTCTGTAACTGAAATACTACCATGAAGGATGAGTGGTATTGGGTATGCAGCTCATTAGTGTCTACGAGGTCTTCCATCTGTGCTGTTGGGCCTCATTTCGAGTCTGGGCTCTGCAGTATAACCCAATGCCATCTACCGTGACAGGCATTATTGGTCACATATGAAGAAGACCTGTGTCTTTGTGGTGCAAGTGTGACATTGACATGTTACAGATGGTAATATAGTCCATCACAGCTTCAAGTAGTACTAAGATGATACTGTATACAGTACAATCATAGGTACAACACTGAGTGTTTCTTTTTTCCTCACTCAGCCAGTACATCAAGTGCCCCTGCTTCCTCTCAATGAGTACAGCTCATGCCACTCCCAGAAGGTGACATCCGAGGTGCTCCGGTCAAGCATCTGCTTGTGCTTGACTCTGCTGGTGAGTTACAATGACATACTGACAACACTCTTTTAAGTGAATGTCCAGTATGTACTAATCCATGCTGTGATGATAGTGTGTGGCGCAGACTGTACAGCTAATTAATTTTGTAACTTTTGGTGCCTCGTGTCACTCAAAATATTATCTTCCTGTTAAAAGTTTTATTTTTGAAGTGGATCTGTAATCTGGATTTTATGTCCAATCTTCACAGTCTAGCAGCCACTGCCAACTGAACCCATCCATAGTTTAATGTGAACTGTAGGTAGGCAGTAATGATATAGTATATTTTGGGTGGGAGTGGGGTATATTGCCTAGGTCACACTATGCAACTCTTCACTATATTCAACACCAATGAACTAGTCTGGGGAGGGAGCACATTGCCTGGCTGAGACAGCACAACTTCTAACTTACCTGAAATGTCTATAGCTGATGCTTAAGAAGTATGCCTTTAATATGTACAGTTTTACTTAGTCTGTGGCTGTGCATTCAGGATCTAGTAGCTGTTCTAGGGATGTGACACCATTGCAGGGTGACAGCATACAAGTTCTGAGTATTGTTAGCCATGTGGACTTGCTATAACACATGTGCAGCATTCATTGTCACGGCTTTTGTTCGCCTGAGTGGGGGGTGGGGGACCACTGTCTCAGTGAGCCTTTTAGACTAGTTAAACCTGTACATTGTCTGCAGCTCCTATCACGGGTGTATACCATTCATGTACAGATCTTTAACTAGGCTGTGGCTGTCTACTAAGTATTTAGTACATGTTCTAGAGAAAGTAGATAATTGGTTACAGACATTGCTAGTATGATGCAGTTTAACTTCATACAGTCCTAGAACATGTGCAACTGATATCAAAGAGTTGTACTGGCAATATTCACAGCTTTATTTACCGTGTGACTCTGCACTCAGGCTTCAGTGTCTACTGTCACAAGATAGGACAATTGTCAGGGAACTCTTTACTGTCATGACTTGTGTGTAAATGTTATTAGTAAACTTCTCTGTGTGGGGGGGGTAGAAGCATTCCCTGTGTGAGTCAGTTCAACTTGACACTATATAACATATCTGCACATTTTGTCACAGTGGCATACCATTTTTATCAAGAGATTTACTTACTGAGTGACTCACCAGTCAGTATCCAGTGTCTCTTGTTTGCATCTGGGATTATTGCCTTGTTAGGGATGTCAAAGAGTTCACTGTCTAAACTTGTCTGTGCCTGGTATCAGTAACTTTAGAGATTAATATTGGTTTAGTTGGCCTGTTACTCTGCAGTAATGATCTGTCTCCCCCACCAATGAGGTGGGCTATTATCTGTAAGAGTCCCTAAAACCACTGAGTGTCACAGCTTGTCTGCATGTGGTATCACATACTTATACCATTGATGTCCACATAGTTAGGTAGCCAGTGCCAGTATAGTCAAGATACAGTACTTGTTGCACTGAAGGAGGGTATATTCACTGCCTGACACAGTGCAACTTGTCAGTGTAATAGTATATGTGCAACCTGCATCAAAAAGGTATTACATCTCCTTCCACACCCTTATTTTCTGTGTCTTTCTGTACTCAGCATGGACTAATTAGTGTACATAGCTGAGAATATTGACTGAGTGTCTAGATGCAGCCCCTCAGTGTCATGATTACTGTACAGATGCAATCAGGAAATGTTACTGCTGATGTCCACAGCCTTAGTTTCCATGTACCTCTGTACTAGGGATACAATACTTAATCTGAAGAGGTTGTGGGGGGAGTGAACAGGGAGTATTCTGTGGATGACCCTTTAAAACTAGTTGGTTCATTGTGGAGAATGGGTGAGACATTGTCAGCATGAGGCCTTCAAATTCCTCATCATCTTACCTTGTGTGCAGCTACTACCAGGGCAGGAATACCATTGATGTCTACATCTTTATTTAAGTTGTGCCTGTCGACTCTGGATCCAGTAACTCTTCTGATTCAGGGAGGAGAGGTACAGTGGGTTGGGAATTCCCTGGTAGAGGCTATTGGACCACTCAGAATTAACAATTAAGTACAACTAGTAGTGCAGAGGTATACATACACATACTAACATTCACAGACAAGTAATGTTTTGTCTTTTACTATGTTTTTTATAGAGGATGAACCATCTATGGAGGGTGCTGCTGGAGTAGCAGAACCCACAGAGGGGGTTGATGTTGTCAAAATCAACCCCTCTGTGGAGGAGACAACAGACTCTCCAGCAGTGGGTCATCCACCATGTGCTGCAGGTCTGTCTGGGCCTCCAGCTGAGGAATATAAGTAGCTTCTATCATTTTTTTATGTTTTGTGCAAATGTCTGTCGAAAAAGTGAAAGTTAAAAGTTATTTCTGCTACTTTCTGATACTAGCAAGAACATATGGTGCATAATCTTGACTACAGGTAGGTGGGGATCGAGGTTCATTGTGTGCTTGTGGATGATGTTCCTGACGGGCAGGTGCCGACGGACACCTGGACTGTTGTATTACATACTGTAATACTGCATCCCACCTTTTGGTGGTCAGATGTTAATGCTATTCTGCAAGACCTGAAATTTGAGGCCTCCAGTTCAGAGACATGAACAGTTGCACTACCATATCCAACCGATATCCCGTGCTGAATATGAGTTCTCAGGAAGATTACTATGGCTCACAAAGATTTACACACTGAGTTGCACTGTGTATAAAAACCTAGTGTTGCTCACAGTATCTTGGTATGTGGCTTTAAAGGGGTATACAAGCATTTTGCTGTTGTTCAATTTACAAGTCTTTTGGTAGCTTAAATAGTTATATTTACCTTTGACTGAGGATATACTGCAGGATTAATCAAACTCTGATTATGTGGTTTGACCAATGAATTACAGTATTTTGATGTGGTATTGTATGAAACAAATCTAACAACAGCTACTTATTTTTTTTTTTTTGCAGTACTCTTTCTTCACAGGTATGCCACATAGGAATTCTGCAGATAACAGCAATCTATAATAATAGTGTTCATGGTGTTCAATGTCAAATTCACTGTTGAAGTAGAGTTTGTGCATGTAGATCAGGGATATGTGTGCTACACTTGTGTCACAATCTATTTATTTGAACAGTAGTCTCTGAGCTTGAGAAGCCTGATGAGTTGGAAAGAGATCAGAAAGTACTGTACAAATAGCTTTATTATAACACAGCTGTAGCATGCATATCTAGTTTCTGTGAGTGCACTTTTACACTTGAGTTCTGCTATATATTATTGAGCTCTTCAGCTTGCTGCAACATGCTGAGGTGCAGGGAGATGATGGGGTTGAGGGGTAGCTAGGTGGGAGGTATTATCGTCTTTCATCGTTATGCAACTGTTGTGCATGCTGGCATACACAGGGTCTTCAGGTCTTTGCAAGAAACAGCATTTATCAACAGCTAGTGTTGGGTTTATACTAGCACATTGTGCTGCAAGCAGTGGTAGATTACTGGAGCTGAAGGGGGAGCAAATGGGTGAGCAACAGACTTAAGTGACAGTATAATAAAATAAACACAGCTATTCAGAAGTACCATATATGTTAATACATCTCCTCTGTCATTAATTAAAAAAAACACACTTCACTGCAGTATATTACCAGAAGACTAGAGAACACCTTAGTTTACTGACATGTCTCTTCTTGTAATCTTTCTCTCCACAGGGCAGATAGTCATTCTCAACACCATTAGTAATACTCTCAGCCAGCTGCTCGAGGCCGTGCAGGGTGGTAACAGGGCTGCAGCCTAGCACACCCATGACACTGCAGCAAAACTAAATCATATTATTGGTTAAGGTGAAGAAATTATTGATTTGCTGCAGTGTCGTGGGCATGTAGGGCATGCGGCCTTAGTAGTCACCCGTGGTCTGGAGCAGAGCAACAGGGGCCTCACTCAAGTAGTTCATTCACTGAGGGAAATGGAGTAGGCCTCTGTTGCTTCACTCGAGACCACGCATGGCCTCATGGTGCAGCTGGCTGAAAACTAGCTGGATGTCAAGGAAGCTATCCACCATCTGCTCCATCAAGACCTGCAGCATCTACAGGATGACCATCCCTCTGCAGATCCTCATCAAGAAGATCCCCTCGAAGGTGCCCCTCCTACAACACCACCACCAGCTACAGATGAGGGGCACCAAGACACACTTGCTCCTGCACAGTCTTCCTCTTTCTCTTCCTCATCCTCTCCCCAAGGCACAACAGCCTGAATGGCCAGCACCTCCCTATCACTCCTGGCCATTCTTGTAAATATTTTTCAGTTAATTTATTTTTTTCTTTTTTTTAAATTGTATGTTCCCTCCCAGTACTAGTGTGAAGCAACACTTTTATTTATTTATTTAACTACTTTTATTTTATTTATGTTTTATTTATTATTTCTTTCCCCATGTGAACAAAACAAATTTATTTATTTTTGTATTTTTATATAAAATAGAAAAAGTTATAACTTGTATTTTTATGCAATAATTATTTTACTAAATTTTATTATTTTACGATGACGTGTTTGACTCCTTTAAAATATATGTGTGCTACTGCTATATGAAAGTAGTTTAGCTGGTGTCTCTCTCGCTACACCTATGATCTTGTGCCTGATTTATGGGGCTTGGGGGCATTGTTTGGGTCAACCTATGCAAGTCGTCACTGTCCTAATGAGTGCAACTGGTATCAGTAATGTATCTTGTATATGTCAACACCTTTTTGTTGACTTTAGCTCTGTACTTAAGATACACTAAGTGATCTGGACATGTACAGGGGCATTGACTGATTGGCACCATGCAACTACTCAGTGTTCTACCATGTGTACAGCTGGTATCAATTATAAATACAATTGATGTTCACAGCCTCAGTTTACTTGTGGCTCTGAAGTGAACATTAAGTTCCTGGTCTTGGGAGGGGTGGGACATTGTGTGTCTGAGGCCATCTAACTCCTCTGTGTTCTAACAGGCGTACAGGTGCAATCACACCGCTATACCATTGATGTTCATGTGTATACTTGGTCTGTGGCTTTGCACTCATGACTCAGTACCTGTTCATGGTGGGGGGTATTGTCTGGCTGATGCAATCCACCTCATGAGTGTTACAACTAGTCTGCAGTTTGTATCAAGGAGGAATAGTGTATGTATAATGGGCTTAGTTGGGCTATGTCTGTGGACTCAACATCCAGAACATGGTCTTGGGGTGTGCTGGGGACATTGCCTGGGTCAGGCCATGCAACTCATGACTGTCGTTAATAGTCTGCAGTTGGCATCAGAGAGGTATGCCATTCATTTCCATGGGTTTAGTTGGCAGTGGCTCTCCACTCAGCATGCAGTGCCTGTTTTTGGGGGGAATTGCCTGGTTGAGGCAGTGCAAGTCATGAGTGCCATAGATAGTCTGAATTTGGAATCACAGAGGTATTCTGTTGCTGTTCATGGCCTTAGTTGGGCTGTGGCTCTGCATTCGGGATCCAGAACATCTTCAGGGTGTGGGGGGTATTGCTTGCCTAAGGCTATGCAACTCATAAGTGTCATAATTAATGTGCAGTTGGTATCCCAGAGGAATGCTGTTGATGTTCACGTTGTTAGTTGCCCTGTGGCTCTGCACTCAGGATACAGTACCTGTTTTGGGTGGGGGGGCATTGCCAGGCTAAGGTTGTGCAACTAATGAGTGTCATAACTAGTGTACAGTTGGTATCACAGAGGTATAACATTGATGTTCATGCCCTTAGTTGGGCTATGACTCTGCAATGAGGATGCAGTACCTGTTGTGGGGTGGGGCACTGTCTGGCTGACACCACATGTAAACTCAGTGTTCTAACTTTCCTGCAGATGGTATGAGGGATGTATACCATTGATGTACATGGCTTTAGTTGGCCTGTAGGTCTCTTCTCAGCATGCAATTAATGGTCTGGAGGGGGTTGAGGCATTGCCTGGCTGAGGATATGCAACTCATGAGAGTCATAACTACTCTACAGTTGGTATCACAGTCATATGCCGTTGATGTACATGGCTTTAGCTCAGCTGCTGCTTTGTACTCAGCAAGTACTACATGTTTTGGGGGGAAGATTGCCTGGCTAAGGTCGTGCAAGTCCTCACTGTTGTGACTTGTGTGCAGCTGCCATGAGGAAGGTATACTGTTGATATGTATGGCCTTAGTTTGGCTGTGAGTCTGTACTCAGCATGCAATTACTGGTTTGAGGGGGTGAAGGCATTGCATGGCTGAGGACATGCAACTCATGAGTGTCATACCTACTGCACACTTTGTATCAGAGAGATATACCATTGATGTTCATGGCCTTAGTTGGGCTATGGGTCTGCAGTCAGGATGCAGTAGCTGTTATGCAAGGGTTGGATGATAACTTGGGTGAGGCAATGTTCTGAATGTCTCTTTTATAAAGGTTTGATAAACTTGTTTAGATGTACTGTGGAAAGAAAACCTCTCATTGTTATTTCTTTCTCAAAAAGTTAGGAAATTCTTTTCAAAAAACTGCATTAATGCAACAGTTAGGAGTTTTTGCAGCAACAAAAGTGAGGAAATTTGACGTTAGGGATTTCAACCCTAACTCCGTCTCCCCCACCCACTGCCACACATACACACTCACAGACACTGACATAGACGCGCGCACACACACACACACACACACACACACACACACACAGAATACACAACTATGGGGGCAGTACATGGCAAGACAATCAATCACAGACAGACACCATAATGCAACAGAAATAACATACAACTTCTTAAACATACCACAACAGGCATCCATCATCATGTTTCACCAACTGCATCACTTCTGGTGCCATTCCAGTCTCTTAAATGTGTGCAGTCTTCTATATAACAGCATATTGCAGATAGTAATGCACATGTATTGGTGCAAGTGCAGAGCCCTTTGGCCTCCCACAGTCTCACCAACTTGTTCATTTCTGCATGAAACCATAGCACTGTCCTACTACCAATGTGGGAATTTCTGCATGAGAGCATACCCCATGCCTCCACTAAGTTGTTTGTTAACGCATAAGACTATAGCCGCATGGTATTACCAAGTTGGCCATTTGTGCATAACAGGACAGCATCATGTCCCAACCTACTTGCCCATTTCTGCATAACACTATAATATAAATAGTAAAATACATGGATCAGTAAGGACATGGAACTGAGACCCTAGTAACTTGTCAATTTCTATATAACATCATAGCACCATGCTACCATGAACTTGACAATTTCTGCATAACAGCATACCCATTACTCCACCAACTTGCCTGTTCCTGTGTAACAGTTTAATATAACTGCTAAGACAGATGTATTGGTGGGAACGAAGCCCCAGAAAGTTGGCCATTTCCACATAACAGCATAGCCCAATCTTTCCACCAAATTCTTGAGTTCTGCATAACACCATGATATATGTAAACAAACACATAAGTTGGTGAGACCCCAAGAGCTTTCAGGCCACTGCACTTGCACCAACTTTCCCCAAATTACCCATTTCTGCATAACAATATAATATAAGAGGTACATCTCATGTATTGGTGAGAGTGTGGAGCAGTCTTAGTTGCTGTGCCATGCCAACTTTCCCATTTGTGCATCACAGCATAGCCCCATATTCTTACCAACTTGTCCATTTCCGCATACACCATAATATAAGCAGCAAAAGCATGTATTCCTACCAACTTCGTATTTGTCCATAACAACATAGGCCTGTGTTCCCAGAACATTTTCCATTTCTATTAAACAGCATCGTATGAGTGATGGAACAGATGTATTGGTAGCTTCATCTTATATGCTTCTACCAGATGTTGCTGTGTCCACACAACAGACTGGGATGGCACCAGAAGTGATACAGTTGGTGAAACATGATGATGGATGCCTGTTGTGGTATGTTCAAGAAGTTGTATTTTGTTTCTGTTGCGTTATGGTGTCTGTCTGTGATTGGTTGTCTTGCCTTGTACTGCCCCCCACAGTTGTGTGCTCTGTGTGTGTGTGTATGTGTGTGTGTGTATGTGTGTGTGTCTATGTCTGTGTCTGTGTGTGTCCATGTGTGTGCATGTGTGGCAGTGGGGGGAGGGGGAAGTCAGAGTTAGAGTTGAAAACCCTAACATCGAATTTCCTCACTTTTGTTGCTGTAAAAATCCCTAACTGTTGCATTAACACAGTTTTTTGCAAAGAATATATATATATTTATTGCAAAAAAACTTTATTAATGCACCATTAGGATTGAAGCATCAAAAGTAGGGAAATACAACCTTAGGGATCCCAAGCCTAAGATCCCATGCCCCACTGCACATGCAGGAACAGGCATGAGGGGTGTGTTTTGGGGTTGTGAACCCTGATGCTCACCCCATTCCATGAATAAATAAGGTAAGAAGGATACAGCTTAATAGAATTTGGTGAGCATTAGGGTTCACAACCACAAAACACACCCTTCATGCCTGTTCCTGAATGAACAGTGGGGGTTGGGGTCTTAGCCTTGGGAGCCCTAAGGTTGTATTTCCCTACGTTTGATGCTTCAACCCTAATGGTGCATTAATAAAGTTTGTTGTAATGAATTTCCTTACTTTTTTGAGAAAGTATAATCATATCCTTATTTGATCATGGGAGTGGTATGAGCACAGGGTCCTCTGGGAGCCATGCCTGTTGTAATTATCCCTCATTTCCATGTGCAAGCACAGGGACCTCCAGGCCCTGTTCTCCTATCAAACTATAGTGAGTGGTAGGGCTCTGTGCTCTCATACATGCCTATTGTACTTGTCCTTCATTTCCATTTGGGACTGTACAGTGCTCTGGGCCCTGCACTCCCATCAGTCTATAGTGAGCAGTGGGGACACAGCGTACTCTAGGCTCAGTGCTCCCATCAATTTCTACTATGTGTAATTGTCCCTCATGTGCATGTGGGAATCCCATCAGTGCATAGTGTGTTGTGATACCACTGTGTCCTGCAAAGCAGTACTGCTGCCATGTTGATAATGCATGCCAGAGTATAGGTCATATGTGTCCCAATCTTTACAATTCACCAACAGTTTGAAACAGGGCCTGGTAACATGCAAAACAACTTCGTACACCCAAAGGTGTACTAAACTACCCATAGCATCAATGCTGTATCTCAAAGTGTTTATGAGATATAGCATCTAAAAAGTACCCCGATCATCTCAATGTTACCCTAAGGGAACTTCTGAAACTGCAAAGTGTTATAACTCTGCTGCACAGTAAATTTTTTCCACCAAACCAGCTAATGGCAAGTCATGTAAGTCCTTTGTACCCTAAAAATTTCAGCCCAAACCACGCAAACCATTTTTTAGTTATGAAGTAACAAAGAAACAGACATATTTGGAAAAGTAATGTTGCAAACTGAGGCAGTATCCTAGTTCTTTTGACAAACAATGTCATAAACAAGCAGTTCAAACTAAGTTAGCCACATCAACAGAACTAGCCCATGAGATTATGCATGTAATATTTCATGCACATCTGTTGAAGGGTTGCTAACTTATTAAGGTGCAAATTATGCAAAACTGGAAGACTGCGAAAATAGAAAAAACATGCAAATTTAAGGATGTTTAAGGCACAATATGTCAGGAACCACAAAAGCAATTCAAATATAATTAGCAGCAATAGTAGATCTACCCCACAAAATTATTCATGCAAACGTTCATACATATCCGTTGAAAGGTTGCAAAGATATTAAAGTGCAATGTATGTGAAACTGGATGACTGTTAATAAAAATGGGAAAAGTAAATTTAAGGATATTTGAGACACAGTATCTTCAAAATCACAAAAACAATTCAAATGAAAATTAAAGCCATCAACAGACCAACCCAACAATATAATGCATGCAAAATTTTATGCACATATGTTGTAGGGCTCCAGAGTTATTAAAGTACAAAATATGCAAAACTGGAAGACTGTTAGTAAAAATGGAAAACACATGTAAGTTTAATGATGTTTGAGAGACAATATCTCATATATCTCATAAGTGGTTCAAACAAAATTTAGCACATTTACAGACAAATCCCATGAGATTATTCCTGCACACTTTCATGAACATCTGTTTAGGGGTTCTAAAGTTATTAAGGTGCAAATATGCAAAACTGGAAGACTGTCTGAAATGGGACTAAAACATGTAAGTTTAAGAATGTTTGAGAAACAGTATCTCTGAAAATGCATAATGGATTCACGTTAAATGTACAAAATCAAGAAATCTACCTCCAGGGCTTAGGCATGCCACATTAAATGTAAATCCACTGAAGAGTTGTAAAGTTATTGAGGTGCAAAGTATGCAACACTGGATGACAGTGTGCAAGAAGTACTTTCACTTTCATTATACATATACATTTTCACATAGGAAATACTGTGAAATTTAAAATGTAATAACTTTGGAAAGGATTAATACTTTTTTCACCAAAAATTCAAAAGGCACATATGTGACCCAAATGCTTTCTACCCTGAATATTTCAGACCACAACAAAATGATATTTTTGAGATAACAGGTGGACAAAGAAACGTGAAAAAAATTGTAAATGTAGGATTTTTTGACAGTTTCTGTCTCACAACCCAGACAAAAGATTCACACAAAATTCTGCAAATCAAGGGATCTACACCTAGAGATTATGTATACCAAATTTCGTGCATTTAGGTTGAGTGGTTCCAAAGTTATCAAGTTTCAAAATTTGGGGTTTAACACAGAAGTTGGCACTGAACCCTAATATACTGGCACTACTTTGTCAGTATAATATATATATATATATTATATGTGGGCGGTCGTGCCCCTATATTTAGGGTTATGAAGCCACTTCTATGTTAAACTTGAAATATTGTGCGTTAATAACTTTGGACCCGTTGAACACATGTGCATGAAATTTGGTATGTGAGGTGGGGCATGGTAGATCTTTTGACCTGAAAATTTTGTTTCAGTCAGACTTACAGTTTTTGCACAGCAAAACACTGAAAATGCACTTTTTTTCCAGTTTTGTTGGCAGTTTTTTGGATTTTGTCCAAGGCACTGTGTAGCCGTTGTATGGTGTGCCACTCTGCAACATGGCAGGTTGAAAGAGTGTGGGTCAAGGAACATGCCACTTTTTGTTTGGTGAAAAAATATTAATCCATTCAAAAGTTATTAAAGTTTTAAGTTCCCATTATAAGTCTATGGGAAAATGTATATGGTCATTTTGCAAAAGAAGAATGGGGTTTTGGCCATCTGGTCCCTCCTTATGATCAAAGAATTTGCAGACTCATGATCAAGGAATCTTTGATCATAAGGAATTCTTTGGTCGCAACGGCCGCAATCTTGTTTTCATTTTGCAGTCCAAAAAAAACAAATATCTTGGCTCATGGATGACTTCTGAAGTAAAACTATGTTGGACTTTGCTCAGGGGTCTTCCCTCTATCACACCATGCCTGTGGTTTCTTGTAAATATGTCCAAAAATAGAGTTTTAAAGTTTTAAATTCTTTGATCGTGACTTGCAATGATCTTTGATCGCAAGCCTGCAAATTATTTGATCGTGAGATTCTTTGACCACGATATTTGATCACGAGGCCGCGACTACATGGCCAGAATAAAAAATCAAATATCTCAGCCCAGGGGTGACTTATAAAGTCAAATTAGGATGGGTTTTGCTCAGGGAGCTTCATTCTATCAAGTCATGGCTGTGGTTTAATGTATTTCTCTGTAAAAATTGAGTTTTAAAATTTTTTTATTCTTTGATCGTGAGCCTGCAAATTCTTTGATTGCGAGCCTGCCAATTCTTTGATTGTGGGATTCTTTGACAGTTATCTTTGATTGTGAGGGTGCAGCTAGATGGCCAGATTGAAAAATCAAATATCTCAACTTAGGGGTGACGTATAAAGTCAGACTTGGATGGATTTTGCTCAGGGAGCTTCATTCTATTCAGTCATGGCTGTGGTTTAATGTAGTTCTCTAAAAATTGAGTTTTAAATTTTTCTATTCTTTGGTCATGAGTCTGCAAATTCTTCGATCATGAGATTCTTTGATTGCGATCTTTGTTCACAAGGGAAGGACTAGATGGCCAGATCTGGAGGGACCAGATAGCCCAATTTTCACAACTTTTAAAATTAAATATCTTAGAAACGGTTTGGTCTTTTAACCTGAAATTTGGAGGGAGTTGAGGGGATGTCCTGTAGGTGTGAATTATGGTGTATAGGTGTCAGAAAATGCATTTGTTGTGGAGATATTGTGTGGCACAGTTTACATTTTGCGAAGAGCATTTTGCATTGTGCTACTGGCTTAAAATTTATAGGGTAGATAGTCTTACTGCCATGGACATACTTTTCAGTTGTTAAATGTGTAAAATGTAAAAAGGTGCAGAATTCTGCCACTCCAACGAATGAAAATCTCAAACTTTAAAATATAATATCTCAAAACTGCTTTGATCTATTTTTTGTGGTTAATAAGTTTTATTGATTTGACTTATTAAAATGATACAAACATTAAAACAGTCTGATACATTGCAAAATCTTACAGACTGTTACATATGTCTGTAGAAGCAGAGAACAGAACATGCTGGCCAAATAGTAACAAACTGAATATACTAGCCAGGTAAGTAGTAGGATAATACTCTGTGCCTGGATGTACAACACCTATCCAGCTGGAGATTAACTTTGAAAATATTAGCAATTGGTGCATTGCATTATGGCTAACTCATACAACCATATCTTACCTGGCCCCAACCTGCTCATTTCTGCAGCATTTGACAAAACATCAGTAATTATGGGAGGTCCAGGGCCACTGTCCTCTACTTTAAGCATAGAAATACAAGAGATCACACACACAAAGCAAACAGGTCTTCATTGTTAGTGAAGATACTATCCTTTACTGATATTACACCATGCCATCCATACAGCAGGGTCCCCTATAACTCAGTAACAATCTCTCCAGTGCTTGCCCCTAAATGCACCATGAGAGGAAACCATTATAGTAGCATAGTTGTGCCTATTCAGCTGATTCCCTCCTTAGCTTTCAAAAACAGAAGGCAGGGAGTCCAGAGGGCAGTATATTTAAAGAGAGTATTGGTCACAGTATGTGATATTCTGGCCCAGTTGGCAGTTTGAGCCATGGAGGTAAGTATCTCCCCCAGGGATAGGATTATCTGGGACCTCCATTTACACAGTAGGGGTCTTTCAACCTGCATACTGAGTGTCAGAAGTAGTTTCACCTTGGAGAGACGAAGGTGAATGGCTGGCATCCAGATTCCTAATAACAGCAACTCAGGGGACTGAGGCACAGGCTTCCTAAGTATTTTTGACCCCATCTCACAGGTAGCCTGCCATAGGGGCTGGATCAGCCTGCAGGACCAAAGTATACGGAACAGGTCACCTGGAAGTTCCTGACACCTCCAACACAGGTCAGACTGAGCCAGCTTTGCCTTGGCGAGGAGTATAGGAGTCCTGTACTAGGAGTGAATTATCTTGTTCTGTATTAATTGACTACTGGTGTCAGGATATGCCCCATGAGCTAGTTTTAGACAAGACTTCCACTCCAAGTTTGTAATAGGGGCATGCAGTGCTTTCTCCCATTTGTTCTTGGATTCCTCTGCTTGGGACGGGATGGTGCTCCGAATGGCCACATATACCTGGCTTGACTGTCCTCTTTCTAGGGCCAGCCATGACTCTACCTGGGAATTTGTTTCTCTTGGTGCTGCTTATGCCTGTACATAAGGATTGTGCTTCTTATTTGAAGGAATCACCAGAAGTCTTTGGGAGAGATCCCATAAGAGCTCCGCAGGCCCTTAAAGGAATTAAGGGTATCTGTACCAGGAATGAGCATATCTCAAAGCAATGAGATACCGCTATGTTCCCATGAAGGCCATGCAATTGGTTGTTTACTGATGGTAATCTCATTAATACCCCATAATGGGGTAAGTCTTAGGGGAGATGGGGAGGTGCCCAACTTCTTATGCACCTTGGCCCAATATTCCAGAGAGTGGCCTATAGTAGTATGAGAGCGAGTGCCCTTAGGGGATGGTTAAATAACAATAGTACCAAATGAGTACACTGACATGCCTATCTCTCCATATCTAGCCACTGGGGAGCATTGTGTTCAGGGAAAAGGAACCATTTTAACATCTGAGCCAGCTGAAAGGCCCATTTATTCCCCCAACCATGGAAGACTCCAGCCCCCTTTCGACCAATGAGCTCTGAGCTTATTTCTACTCTACCTAGGTTTATTACCCTCCCACAAAAAGGATCCCAGCAGGGAGTCTAACTTAGTAAACCAATAACAAGGTATTTTCAAAGGAATGTGGGAGAGGAGATACATAATGTTTGGTGCTGTGACCATTTTAACTGCGGATATTTTACCTACAAGTGACAATCAAAGAGATTTCCATCTGTCCAGTTCTGTACAAATGGATGCAAAAAGTGTTTTCATATTCAGGTCCCATATTTTATACAGGTTAGGAGAGATAGTAATACCCAAGTAGGTAGTCCCCTCTGGGCCCATCGGATCCTATGCTGAGTAACCATTTGAGAGGTACACTTAGAGTTTAAAGGTAGGACCTCTGTCTTGGCCTGGTTAATCTTGAGCCTTGAAAATGTAGAGAAATCTGACAAGGTGGATAGTAGGGGAGGGAGGGAGGTGACGATATTGGCTATAGGGAGCAACAGGTCATCCACATACATAAGAGTAGGGTATGCCCTTGTTCCCACCTGGACCCTAGAAATTAGAGGATTTTGCCTAATAGCAGCTGCCAGGGGTTCTACTGCCAATACAAAAAGTAGTGAGGAAAGTGGGCAGCCCTGAGGGGTACCCCTACCCAGTATGAATGGGGGAGACAGCATCGTATTGGTGAGTATCTGTGCAGCTGGGGATAAATATGTTGCCCCAATCTAGGCCCAAAACCTCACCCCCAAGCCCATAGTGCAAAGTACTTGTTGGACATAGTCCCGCAACAGGGAATCAAAGATCTTTTTGAAATCTATTGTCATGACAGCAGCAGGAAAAGATAGTGTTTGGGCCTTATGGATTAAATTTACCAATGATCTAATATGGTACACGCTAAAGCGGCCCTTAACAAAGCCTACTTGGGATGGATAGATCAAACTGGGAAGGAGTGGATTAAGTCTATTAGCTAGTATCTTAGCTAGCACCTTGCTATCAGCATTCAATAGTGAATAAGGTGGTAGCTGGATGCTTTAAGAGGGTCTTTACCTTTTTTGGTAGGATGGTAATAGTCACCTCCATAAGGGATGAAGGGAGAGACTCTGTTTGCAATGAGTCAGTAAATATTTGTTGCAAAACTGGAGAGATTATGGGATGCAACAGCTGCCACACTTCAATAGGGAAACTGTCCCCTAATGAGGCCTTTCCCCTTTTTAAGGGAGAGGATGGTGTCTGCCACCTGGAGTACACTGTGCAGTTCTGGAGACCTTACCTACATAAGGACATAGACAGGGTAGAGAAGGTTCAGAGGAGGGCAACAAAGATGGTGCATGGATTGCATCACAAGTCCTATGAGGACAGGTTGAAGGCACTGAACATGTACTCCCTGGAGGAGAGGAGGGAGAGAGAGGGGATATGATAGAGACATACAAGTATCTTACAGAGAGGAACAGGGTGCAGGAATGCACTATTTGTAAGCGAAAAAGATGTTCCAGGACTAGAGGACATGGGATGAAGTTGGAAGGAGGACGATTCAAAGGAAACGTGAGGAAGAATTTCTTCACAGAACGGGTGGTGGACAAGTGGAACACCCTGCCAGAGGAAGTGGTGGGGGCTGAAACAATCACGGGATTTAAGAATGCATGGGATAGACATAAAGGCATTCTGGAGGTCAGGGGTAAGGGGCAGCAGACTTCTTGGAAAACATAAAGTGAACTTACAAACTTAAATGGGCAGACTGGGTGGGCCATAGGCCCTTATCTGCCGACACTGTCTATGTATCTATGTACCTCCTGGGTTGAGATCAGGGCATCTAGGGCATTAGCCTGGGCTTCTGAGATTTTGGGGTGATGTAGGGACTCCAGAAATGGGTGGACCCCCGAGGGTCTGGGGCTCTGGAGGATTTACATAACAAGGAGTTAAAATCCATCATTATTTGATTAATACCTTGTGCCGAGGTCTGGGTCCTACCCCCTGCATCTTCTAAAGCTGCTATATGCCTTTTGGCTTGCTGCTTTTTGAGACGGTATGCCAGCAGCTTATCCCCTTTTCTCCCCTTCCCGATATTTATGCTTGAGTCTAATGATTGAAAATCGCTGCCTTTCTAGAGACCAGCTCATTCACTTGCATCTTCAGAGAGGGGACCTTGTGACCTGCCTCTGACCTAAGGGAAGGGACATGAAGGGCCTTAAAAGCAAGCTCCATTTCTCAGAGTTGTCATTCGAACCCCCTCAAATGTTGTTTTCTCCTCTTTCAGCACCGGCTCGCATACCCTATTATCTTCCCTCTTAGAGTAGCTTTGGATGCCTCCCATGTGGTACCCACAGAGGTATCTGCTATGAGGTTTTGCTGAAAAAATTCTGTTGCTTCCTTTTGAAGCCAAGGGGGAAAGTCTGGGTCACAAAGTAGCAATGGGTCCAGCCTCCATGCCAGAGACTTATGGAGAGGGGGGCCCATGTGAAGGCAAGATGCACAGAAGCATGATCTGAGATAACTAAGGGATGAATAAAGGTATTAACAGTGTTACTAGCAATAGTAGGAGAGGTGAGCCAGAAGTCCATTCTACTAAGAGAACTATGTACTGGGGAATGAAAGGTGTAGTCCTGCAGGGAAGGGTGAAACATTCTCCAGAGCTAAATCCTGTTGTTACTGAGCCACTGCCATTACAGCACTGGAGCGGGGCTCAGTATTGGAAGGGGATCTATCCAGGAAAGGGTCCAGAGTAAGATTAAAATCACCCCCTAATAAAATGGGAGTGTCTTCCGGAGCTATGCATCCCAGCACCTGGGCCAACTTGTGAAAGAAGGAGGGCGAGTCCTCATTCGGAGTGTATACATTAACCAGGATCAGAGGGCCCTCTCCAGTATCCATGAGTACCACCACCCATCTACCTTCAGGGTCTCTTACTTGCCTCTGTAATTTCCATTGTAGTTGCTTGTGAAGCCGAATCACCATCCCTCTTTTTCTAGAGGAGGTCAAGGCATGAATAACCTGACCTACCCACTCCCTCTTCAGTCTCTCAGGATCCCCCCCAGTAAGTTTGGTCTCCTACAAGAAGGTGACCCTCACTTCCAGTCTCTTTAGGTGGCCCAAAACTTGTTTCCTCTTGTTAAGGGTATTAAGGGTATTAAGCCCTCTGATGTTCCATGTCAGACAAGTGATATGACCAGTTAGTAATAGAGAGCAAATATTTAATTAAGAGATATATCAAGAACAACCAGCAGATAGGGGTGAGGGCACTCCAAACAAAAGAGGCAAATTTCTACAGAGCACCACCAGAGATGGAGAGAGTGGGTAAAGCCCATATACCCTGCCCCTACTAGATGACCTTATACTAACATTGCTGATGGGTGCCAACATGTTCTCCCAACAAAAATCTTGGTGAGGTCAGGCTCATCACACCTATGAAGAGTGTACTGTAAGCCACCCAATGTGGGGACTGGGAGAGCTCCCCTTGATAGAAAAAAATAATAATAACAAAAAAAAACACCAGAGGGGCACAGGCCTGTGCCATTCACCACTTAGGGTCTCATGTAAAACATATCCTGGCTACCCATTCAGCACAACAGTTTACGTATGCCGACAAATACTTTCATATTATATGACACAGCTTCCCAGTTAACCTCACTCCCCCACACGCACATAAGAAAGTGAGGTAGAACCCACAAAAGTTCTACTGTTTAATCAGATGGTACAAAAAAGGCCTTCTTTACCATCTAGATGTGTCTGGACCTTTGATCAGGACATCCACTGAGAGCTTTTTGGTAGGCCTCATTGAATCCCTCACCGAGACCCGCTGTTTGATATGCAGCATCCTAGCTTCTAAATTTTGAACCATTTGGGTGTTTCAATTAGCTGCCACAGTGACTTGTGCCATCTGTGCAATAAGTTGACCGAACGTCGCCTCAACTGACGCTTGCTCCCAGGTTTGTGGCAAGTGGCCTTCAGCCATATTTTCAGGCCTACCTCATCCAGAATGCTCTTCAGTAAAATAATGATTTCCACACAGAAAATGAAGGCTTTTTGTATCAATGAAGCTAAATTAGCAAAGCTTGAGTATTACCCCACAAGTTATAGTAGAGTGAGGATATAATACCAGCTGGTAGAAAAAGGATTTTAAATTATATTTTCCTCTCGGTTGTGGAGATGATCTTTAAGCTGCCATCCTATTTAGAGCCCCTAATCGCCAATGGTTGGTTTTTTAACTTGAAATTTAGAAGGTGTTGAAAGGATGTCCTGTACATGTGAATTATTGTATTTAGGTGTTGGAAAACTCATTTGCTGTGGAGATATTGTGTGATGCACTTTGGATTTTGAATATAGCATTTTCCATTGTGGTAGTGGCTTGATATTTATAGGGTAGCTAGCTTTACTGCCATGGAGGTAATTTTCAGTGATTAGGTGTCTGACATGTAAACAGGTGTGGAATTATGCCACTCTGATGAATGAAACTTTGTTTTGTTTCAAGGTGGTGGGAGTGCCCATATGCACTCTCACCAATAGATATGATATTCAGTACTGGTACTGTTATGTTAGGTAGAAATTTGCAAGTTTCTACTTTTCTGTGCTTTTCCAAAAAGTAAGGAAATACTATGCAAAAAACTTTGTTAATGCATCATTTAGGGTTAAAACACAAAAAGTAAGGAAATTAGACCTTTAGGATTGCCCCCTCTCCCCACCGTAGCCCCATCCTCCCGAGATCAACAGACACTGGGGTGTGTCATTGGGGTTGTGAGACCTAAATGTCACCCCATTTACTGTGGCTTGTGAATATGACTACACATGGAAAGGGGGTGACATTTAGGCCTTACAACCCCAATGACGCACCCCAGTGTCTGTCAATCTTAGGAGGATGGGGGTACATGAGGGGGGAAAGGGCAACCCTAAAGGTCTCATTTCCTTACTTTTTGTGTTTTAATGCTAAATGATGCATTAACAAAGTTTTTTACATAGAATATATATATATATATATATATATACACACACACACATACACAGTATATATCCCTGGTGTCTAGTGGCCCCCTCTGCTGATTGTCTGCCCCATTTAATAATTATGTAAATATATAGTTATATGTAAGATCCCTGGTGTCTAGTGGACCCCATCCCACAGATTGCCTATCCCAGTGCCCCAATAATAAAAATAAGATTTCAAATCCTTGTTGTTAAGTAGACCACCCATTCTGCTGATTGCTGGCCCCAATAATAAAAATAAGATCCCAAATCCTTGGTGTCTAGTAGACCACCCACCCTGCCAATCACTGACCCAAAAAATAAATAAAAAGGCCCAAAATCCCTGTTGTCTGTGGACCCCCCTCCACTGATCGCAGGGCCCAATAACAAAAATAAGTCCCCAAATGCCTGGAGTCTAGTGGACCACCCCACCCAGCCGATCTCTGGCCCCATTAAAAAAATCCATGGTGTCTAGGGGAACCCCCTGCCCCCACACCCCATCAGGTAGTGCCCCCTGCCACCACTCTGCTCCCCCTGAGTCTAACCCCATCTCAAGTGGGCCACCGATACAGCCCTCCACTCACCTCCATGGCTGGCAACCAGACTGACCTGCTCTCAATGAACAAGCGTGTGCTTGTGCAAGCACATGCTCATTCATTCAGTCAGTCAGCTTATCACTGTAGGGGAGCTTGAGAAAGGAGGGGGACTGCTCTGGTCTTCTGCAAGGGGGGCGGGATGGTGGAATAGTGTTGTAGACTTCTACGGATCCACAACAACATTCCCCATCCTCCTGCAGAGGACTGGATTAGCCCCCTTCCTTCTCTTGCTGCCTGGAAAAGGTCCACTACAATGACAAGCTGACTGACAGACTGAATGAATGAGTGCATGCTTGTACAAGCACACACTCATTCATTCAAAGCAGGTCAGTTGAGCTGCCTACCAAGGAGGTGAGTGGAGGAATGTGCTGGTGGCCCGCCTGCTCTGACTAAGGAAGAAAAATAATGTTTTTGTTTTTTTTGTTTACTGTGAAGTTAAGTACTCTGCAATATCTGCAGCACTCTGAATTTGCTATTGAATTTGATTATTTCTCTCTCTCTCTCTCTCTCTTTCTCTCTCCTCTTCCTCACTCTCTCTCCCTCTGACTATGGAAGAAAAACATTGTTTTTTTTAACTGGAGTTCAGTACTCTGAAATGTCTGCACTCTGCTGTTGAATTAGTTGATCTCTCTCTCTCTCTCCCCTTCTCATCTAACTGGACTAAAAATGTAGTTTCAATTTTTTTTTTACTGTGGAGCCTCAGCACACACACACAAAACTCTCTCCTTTGAATGTAAAGCCCAAAATGCACTGTATAAACAGTTTTCTATGGGATAACCTTTAGTGGCAGATACAAGATTGGCTAGAACATGAATCAATCACAGACAAAAGACCCTAGTTGGCTGGCTACCTTCAGTGCCCCAGTATCATGACTTTTTGCCTTAGTTGTTCATGTGACAGTCCAGGGACTTGGGAGTATTCAGTAGAGATCAGTAAAAAAAGTATTTTTTATTTATTTCTGTACCCCACCCTGCTGTCCCTGGAGCAGGCTGCTGCTTGTAATTCACCAGACTGGACTGGATCACACTTCCAAACTGGGCCAACTCAGTAACTTGGGTCAAGCCATGAAGGGCTTTGTATTTCTGATCAGTGTTGAGTCAGCTTAATCTGGTGAGGTTTGGAAGTGTGACAGAGCAAGTTGGTCCATCCCTACTTTCTACCAAATAATATTACATATTTAATAGAAATACGTGATTTTTGATAACCCATGATCTTGTGTTATAATTAAGCAAGTGACATTTTCTTCTTATCCAGAGTTCACTTGGGAAGAAGAAAACAGAAGCCAATTACTGTTTCAAAATTGTAAAATCAATCAGATGTACCAAAATAGTGCAAACATATAAAAGGAAATGTTTGCTACTGAAAGAAGCATATATTTCTTTTGAAAAAAAAGAAAAGAAATTTAGTATCTGATTGAAATGCATTTAGCTGATAAGTTGTTGCCAGTTTCTGACATTACAATATGAAAATTCTATTGAATTCATTTTACTAGCAGTGTGAAAAGCAAAGGTAAAACCTCACCTGTTTCACTGCACTGACAAATATTTTATTATAAAAGTAATTCCTAACACATCAAAATGTAATAAATACAATTGTTTGCTGTAATCATGGGGACACGCCCATGAGGAGGGAGGTGCAACTTGGCACTAAGTTAGCAGCCATGTAGACAGCAGCTACATTGCTTCCCCAGGACCATCACTCCCCAGTGGACACCCTGGCATAAGATGTGGGTATATTAGCTGAATCTGAATTTTTGGAAGAAAGCATCGCTACTATTGAGAATAAAAGTTTTAAATGATTCTCCACTTTCAGAATCATGGCTACCAAAATAGAATAAAAAGTAATACATCAGTAATACATACTACATCTAAATCATCCCATTCCAAGGCAAAAATATGGGACTTCAGAGGAGCTGACTTTGATAAGATGGCCAACAGAGTTAAGCTAGCCCTGGCAAAAAGAAACACAGGTGAGGAGGTACAGGCAAAGTGGGCAAGCATTAAGGATACAATACTTGAAGCAACATCCCATTGTGTTAGACAGAAAAGGAAGTGCAAAAGAAGAAGGAAACCACTTTGGTTCTCAAATACAGTAGCAGAAAAGGTCAGAGCCAAAAGGCTGGCCTTCAGAAAATATAAGGGAACACAGCGGGATGAAGATAGGGAGGCATACCAAACTGCCCTAAGGGAAGCAGGTAAGGCAGTAAGGCAGGCAAAGTCCCAAACTGAGGAAACACTAGCACGAACAGTAAAAGAAGGTGACAAGACTTTCTATAGATACATTAGTGAAAGGAGAAAGTCCAGAGGGGGTATTGCTAAGCTTAATGGAGAAAAGGAGCATGTGAGGAGGAGGACCTGTAAAGGCATCTATCCTAAATAGATACTTTTGCTCAGTATTTACTGAAGAGAAGGTAGGGCAGGGCCCACAGCTCAGCATCATGGACACAGGGGGAGGGAGGTGAGCACTACTCCTTCACAAAAGAAAGGGTCCTACAAGAGCTTGCTAAGCTCAGGTGGATAAGGCAATGGGACCTGATGGCATACATCCCAGGGTACTTAGGAGCTAAAGGAGGAACTAGCAGAGCCATTAGCAGAATTGTTTAGTGAGTCTCTGAGCACAGGAGGGTCCCAGAAGACTGGAGAAGGGTTTATGTGATCCCCTCCACAAGAGTGGTAGCAGGAGGAGGCGGGGAACTACAGACCAGTCAGTCTTACCTCAGTAGTGGGCAAGATTATGGAGGCACCCTTAAGAAAAGGATAGTGCAAACACCTGGAATCCATAGGGCACAGGATCCAAGACAGCATGGGTTTATAAAGGAAGGTCCTGTCAAACTAATCTCATAGATTTCTTTGACTGGGTAACCAGAGTGGTGGACCAAGGAGCAGTTGATGTCGCCTACCTTGACTTCAGAAAAGCTTTTGACACTGTTCACATAGAAGATTGATAAATAAGCTAGGTAGGCTCGGGGTGGGTCAGAAGTTGGTCAACTGGGTGGCAAACTGGTTGACTGGCAGAAAACAGAGAGTGGTGGTAAATGGTATACAGTCAGAAGAGATGCAAGTCACAAGTGGGTACTCAGGGATCAGTCCTGGGGCCAGTCCTATTCAACATCTTCATTAGTGACCTCAGAGATGGACTAGAGGGTAAGGCTTGTCTGTTTGCAGATGACACCAAGATCTGCAACAGAGTAGATGATCCAGATGGGTGGGCAGAATGAGAAGAGATCTGGATAAACTAGCAAAATGGTCAGAAGAGTGGCAACTGGGATTTAATGCAAAGAAGTGCAAAATCATGCACATAGGGAAGAGAAACCCTGAAGCCACTTATAGGCTGGGAGGGAGTTGCTAGCAGTCACAAAGGAAGAAAGAGACTTGGGCATCATCATCACTGATGACCTAAAATCATCCAAGCAGACCTCTAAAGCAGTAGGTAAGGCTAGGGGGTGTTAGGGTGTGTAGTAGGGGTATCACAAGTCGTAAGAGGAGGTAATAATCCTCTGTACAAGACATATGGTTAGGCCCCATCTGGAGTACTGCGGCAGTATTGGAGGCCACACCTTCACAAGGACATTAACCAAATTGAGGCAGTCCAGAGAAGGGCAACCAAAATGGTGCAGGGACTGCATCAGAAGACATATGAGGACAGATTAACGGAGCTCATATGTATACCCTTGAGCAAAGGAGGGAGAGAGGTGATATGATCGAGACATTTAAACACCTTAAGGGCATAAACAAGGTGAAAGAGTCTAACATGTTTAAATATAAGAAAAATTGCAGGACAAGAGGACACAGCATGAGATTAGAGGAGGCCGATTAAGGGGAATGAGGAAATTCTTTTTCACAGAAAGGGTGGTAGATACATGGAATAGCTTACCACAAGAAGTGGTGGCTATGAATACAGTGCAGGGCTTCAAACAGGCATGGGATAGGCATAAGGGAGCAATACAAATGACTATGAATAGATAGGTCACTGACAGAGCAAAGGCCGATGGCACATTTATAAGGTAGAAAAAGAAATGGGCAGACTGGATGGGCCTTGCGGTCCTTATCTGCCGTCAACTTCTATGTTTCTATGTTTCTATGTTTCTATGTAATGAACACAGGATCAGAAAAACAAACTGAGCAAAACCTGCTCCAATATGCCTACTTGGAAAATGCAGACACTTGCCAGCAAATTGCAAATTCTATGCCAAGGTGGGGAAGAAAATGGAGACTCTAGCAGTAACCCTCAGGTACCGCTTTTCCCACTTTTTGTATCTGAAAAAACTAAAGAAAGCCCCTTACCGAGTGCCTTCCAAATACCATAATGGAGACTCACCCTACAAATCCAGAAAATACTTCTTCAGAGACTGAACAGGTTACAATGTCAGAAAGAGAGCTAAGTATGAGGTGTCTCTTGAGCAAAGTCCTGGAACCGCAGGGAAGACCCGAAGTAAACATCTTGGGACACTCAAATTCTGTAACACTGCAAGCTACTCACTTAGAGGTGAGATGGATTGAGGAACCCAGTGTAGAGAACATCAACATACTACAGCATCAGGAGAGGTGTAAAACAGTGGGAGAGATCACATCTCAATGTTCTGATGAAATCAACAAGGCCAACGTTGAGCCTTTGGTAAAGTTGACTAACCAGGTTGGGGCCAGTACCTGTACCTCTGCACTCACTACAGAGAAAGCTGAACAGCTCCAGAAAGAAATGGACAAACAGAAAAATGATGAACCACTTTCTAATGATGTTGGGGAAAGAAGCAAGATTTTTTTCTAATGTGTCAAATCTAAATTTTAAAGAACAAACTGAAACCAAGATTCCTTATGATATGAATGAGTGTACTGCTAACTCTATTAACATAATGATGGATAAAGCTCAGATAAATACAGGTGGACAGATAAATTCAGAAAGTAATTCAGGGAAACCTTTTCAAGCAATCACTTCAGAGAGCTGTTATGAATTATTTTCAGAAGATGAGACAGCAGGGGAAGTTTCAGAGTCAGAGGAGGAGCCCTCCTCATGGGCCTGGAGACTGGTTTCTAAAATAAATACCATCATTAACACACTAAAATCTATGTTTAAACATCAACATCAGACTGAATAATATTTTTCATTAACCCAAGACCTACTCCTGGACAATAAAATATTTAAAGAAGACATGTCAGAGGTTAGAAAACAGCTGAACTCACTTTCCAATGAAACACCCCCTCCCCAGCAAAGCAAATATAATCCTTGGAAATTGTCAATGCAGAATTGAAAGAAAAAATGGTGGATCAAGAGGCTAGGGCTAGGAGGAACTATATAAGAATTCTTGGCATCCCTGAGAGCTGGGACAATATCAGAGCCCTTCAGGAATTATTTAAATTTATTGCATCAGCCTGTATGGAGACAGAACCCATTAATATTGATGTTGTTGCGGAAAGAATTCATTGAGAGCTTTGAGTTAAAGGAAGTGATGATGCTCCCCCCCCCCAGACCAGTTATAATGCATTTTTGAACACTGTGGATAAAGAAAAATTAATGACTTGTGTTTATCAAAAAAAATAAATCAAAGGTTCTTTGTGCCACTATAAAAATTTATAATGATCTTCCACAGCAGAGTATGTAGGATAGAAAAACATTTGACATGCTAAGAAATGGGACTGGGGTACAAAGCCACGATGATTTATCCTGCAAGAATGAAAGTGATAATTGATGCAAAAAGTTTTGTGTATGACAATGTTCAGATTGCTTGGACTGACTTGAAAAGAAAAATACCCAACTGAAATCAATACAGTAGTCATGAGGGAGTATAACAAGTATGTAACATACTCGTAAGAAATGTATAAATTATGGTTGCCAAGGGGTGGAGGAGAGGGAGAAGATATGTAGTGGGGCTACAAGACAAGGGACTGTCCTTTAAATTTTTTGGTGGAATCAGTTTTAAAATAATGGTACAAAAAATGTTTTTGATCATATGTCTTGTAAAACCATGTTTTGTGGTAATTGTTATCTTTACAGAATCTGTATTTCATAAATGTGTAGAGGTGGGAACCCAAGATGTTCAACTGAGAGAAAACATTTTTACCTTTATAAAAATGAATAGTATAAGGAACATACAAATGTTATCTTATCTTTAAACATTAATAGAAAAAAACTCTCCTATAAAGAAATCCAGATTGTTAACTTATGTCAAGAAATTAAATGCTCAAATAATATGTATGCAAGAAATACATCTGGAAGGAAAGGAAGTAGTCAATTTTAAAAGAAAATGGATAGATCAAATTTATTATTCGTTAGGTACTGTGAAAAGCAGAGGCATTGCCATCTTGGTCACAAAAGGTAGTAATATTAAAGTACTAGATTATTTTAGAGATAACTAAGGGAAAGTTCTCATTAAAAATTCAATTACTAAATAAAGATTTGGTTATTTGTTCAGTGTATGCACCTTTTGAAAACTTTTCAGCTTTTCTTGGCTAAAATAACACAAGGACTGCAAGATTGCAGGTAGAGAACATTATTTTAGCAGGGGACTATAATGCTTTGCAGAATCCCATTCAGGATAAATCATCTTCCACAACTAAAGGAAATATTAGCCTTCAAAGTAACTGAATTCTTTTCTAGATCAAGAATCAGTTCATACAGTACATTATGATAAAAAAACAGAACATTTTATCTAGAATAGACTATTTCTTTACAACTAAAAACTTAGTAAACATTGTTCATTCCATACAAATAGAAAGTATATGCATATCTGATCACACGGCAATAAGAATTCAATTAAATATACAGGACAAAGAAAGGTAAACAACTAAAACTTGGTCATTATACAGTAGTAGTGCTGAATTTGTCAAGTAATTTTGTGAGATTCCCTATTTATCCTTCTCAAAATTTAGGGAAAAAATCCTCTAAAACTCTTTTTGTTATACCTACAGAAAGAAGCCAGTTCATATTGCAGTACTTAAATGCCATCTGGTAGATTTTTCAACTACACTATCAGATGAGACAACCCTCTCTGGGTAGCAGTGAACACACTAACAAACAAAACAAAATCCCTAACCAAAGGTTTCACAGTTTTCAATAGGGATTTTTAAAAGTCCTTTGACTAATTAGGTACTACTACTAACATGCTTTTAAAGTTACCTGAATTTGTTCAGTTAATTAGATATTCAATTGCTGAGTTCTGGTACTTTAATTATTCAGGCCAGACTACAGTTACTGCATTATGGGATGCTTTTAAAGCAACATTGAGAGGGGTGAAAGTTTCATACCAAATAAAAATGAAAAGAATAAAAAACAGTGGGAAACTGTTAATAAAAAATTTGAAAACCTGGATAAATGAGTGATATTTAATTACAATAAATACAGTAGTAGACACAGACATGGCAAGATATTTCCAG
The DNA here is from genome assembly GCA_016271365.2 of Neoceratodus forsteri. Taxonomy (NCBI): domain Eukaryota; kingdom Metazoa; phylum Chordata; order Ceratodontiformes; family Ceratodontidae; genus Neoceratodus; species Neoceratodus forsteri. The sequence goes on from CM057452.1 coordinate 1,412,144,249, forward strand.
ATATTTCACAAAATTTCTGAAGAGTTTCTCTCTGCTGCTGTGTAAATGGAGAAAGCAGGAGATTTCTCTAGAAATATCACAGAAATTTCAGGAAATAGCTGGCCATGTCTTTGGCTGTGACTGTATAAGGAGGAATGGTATGAAATGAAAGCAAGAAAGCATAACCTTGTACACCAAGAAATAGCTAAAAACCTGACTTTTCTAAAAAACATATATAAATATTATCACATGGACAAATCTGGGAAATTACTGGCTAATCTATTAAAGACTGAAAAACAAAATAATTTAATATTAAAAATAACAGACAAAAATGATAATATTTACACATCTGATGAAGATTTATGATGTTAAATGGAGTTAAGCAGGGTAGTCCCCTTTCTCCAACACTTTTCATATTGGCAATAGAACCTCTTCTGTCTGCAATTAGGAAGGACCCTTCTATTACAGGATTTACTTTGCAAAGTTTTGAAACCAAAATAAATGTTTTTGCAGATGATATTCTGCTGATTCTTAAATAAATAAATACATCTCTGAATTCTTTTCTGGAACTAACTAAACTTTTTTTTCAAAATATCTGGATATCAGTTGAATAAAAATAAATCAATCAGGATGAAACTTTCTAAAGGAAGTGATATATATATATATTATAGTGGCACAGTCGTGCCACTATAGTTAGGGTTCAGCAGTCAGTTACATACTAAAGTCAAAAGTTTGGGTGTTAATAACTTTGGACCCATTCAATGGATTTGCTTGAAATTTGGTACACATTTTGGGGCACAGTAGCTCTCTTGATGCACCAAATTGTGTTTTGGTTGGAGTGCCAGTCTTTGTGTACGAAAGCACTGAAAAATGCAAAATGATCCATTTTTAGAGGCACCTTTTGGCATTCTAAATGGGGTCCTGCAAAGCTGTTGTGTGGTATACTGCTCTGCAAGATGGCTCATTTGAAAAAACTTTGGTGTCCAAACATGCCCCTTTTTGTTTGGTGAAAAAATATTAAGGCATTCAAAAGTTATGGCAATTTTAAGTTCCCATTATAAGTCAAAGGGAAAGTTTATGTGTATATCTCGTGATCAAAGAATGGGGTTATGGCCATCTCATCACACCTGGAGGACAAAGAATTTGCATCATGGTTCAAGAATCTTTGTTCCCGAGGAATTTTAAAAATTATTTGACCGCGAGGTCCGCCATCTTGTTTTCAGTTTTCCGCTCATACAAACACAAATATCTCTGCTCAAGGGTCACTTCTGAAGTAAAACTTCGATGGGTTTTACTCAGGGGACTGTGATCTATCAAGCCATGGCTTTGGTTCAATCCAAATTGGTCCAGCAATAGAGTTATTAGCTTTTAAATTCTTTGTTCATGGCTCGCTAGCAGTCTTTGATCACGGGCCTGCAAATTCTTCAATCGCGAGATTGATTGATCGCCATTGTGCATCGTGACCTATTTTCACAAATATCTCAGCTCAGGGGTGATCTAGGAACAGAAATGAGGGTGGGTTTTGATCAGGGGACTTCGTTCTGTTGAGACATGTTGTTGGTTTGGTTGAAATTCATCAGAAAAAATCTGTATCAAACTTTGCCATTCTCTGGCCATGAGCATGTGATTTTTTTGATCATGAGACTGCAAATTCTTAGACTGCCAGATTCTTTAACCACCATCATCAATCATGAGGGAGGGACATGATGGCAGTATTAAAAATCATTATTTTGCAGTCAAGGGGTGTACTAGGAAGAGAAATGAGGGTGGGTTTCACTCAGGGGGCTTAGTTGTGATGAACCATGGTGGTGGTTTAGTGAAATTCTTTGAATTTTTTAAATTACAACAGTTTTTATTCTTTGGTCATGAGCCTGCAAATTCTTTGATTGTGATCCTGCAAATTCTTTGATCATGAGATTCTTTGATTGTGATCATGCATCACGAGCGAGGGATGAGATGGCCAGATAAAAAATTGAATTTTCTCAGCTCAGGGGGTGTCCTAGTAAGACAAATGAGGGTGGATTTTACTCAGGGGGATTCATTCTCACAAATCATGGTGGTGGTTTACTGCAATTATTTGAATTTTTAAAATTACAACAGTTTTTAGTCTTTGGCCATGACTCTGTAAATTTTTTGATTGCGAGCCTGCAAATTCTTTGATCGTGAGATTTTTTGATCGGCATCTTTGATTGCCAAGGAGGCACGAGATGGCAAGATTTTCATAATGGAACAGATAGGGAAATTTCACCATTGTTTACTACTGAATATCTCGGAAATGGTTTGGTCTTCTAACTTGAAATTTGTAGGGCATTTACAGTATGTCTTGTGGATGAAAACTGCAGTGCTAATGTATTGTTTCATATTTATTGGATCGAGTATGTTGCAATCTGGAACACAAATTGCAAGAACCTACATACAAGCTACTGTCAATAGGTAGAGCAGATGTCAACAAGATACAGCTTAGATAACAATTGCCCCTATTGCGAGGCTAGCTGAATAGGTGCCCCCCCACATGGTAATTCACAGTAAGTGACACTTGTACATGCATGGATAGAGTGACAGAGGGCTGTCACCTAGTCATTTCAAAATTTGCAATGATTGCTGCCATAGACGTACTGACAGTCTTGATACTGGAGATGCTGCATTACAAAACATTGCTCAAAGTGCACTCTCATCATCATAAGTTGTCCCCAAATGACTTCCACCCCCATTCAGTTGGTTACTAGGAATGGAACAAATCAGTTGAGAACACCTGATATTATTGTGGCACAGCACCCATGTGCCATCTGTACTACCACATGCACCACACACTGGATTTGTTGTTCATTGTAGTTGGGTCAGGTATTGAGGGTATCTTGGAATGGGGAAGACTTGCAATGTGTGTTCTGACATTCAACCAGGTCTGGTGAGCTATGGGTGAATGTGGCAAGTATAGTTGTAGCTACAATAATTGCCAGATATTCCCAGGCTTTTTGCCAAATTTCTAAAGAGTTTCTCTCTGCTGCCCCTACTGTAGAAATGGAGAAAGCATTAGATATATCTGGAAATATTAGAGAAATTTTGGGAATTTGCTGGCAGTGTCTGTGGCTGCTACTGTATGTATAATCTGGAACACAGATTACAAGAACTTGCATGACAAGTTGTGGTTAATAGACAGTACACACGTTCACAACTCACTGCGCAGATTGCAAGTGCCAGACATTGTGAGCTGGGCTGAATATCTATCCCACATGGTAAGTTATTGCAAGAGACATCTCCACATGTAGGCATAGAGCCAGAGGGGGCAATTAACCTCCTCCTTTCTGCAAAATCTGCAATGACTGGATACATAAATGTAGTCACAGTGTTGGTACTATGGATGCTTCATTGGAGATTGATCCTGAGAGTACACTGTCATCCTCGGTATTTCTCTCTGTAATATGTGAGCTGGTACTGCCCCCATAGAGGTAGTGACAGTCTTAATACTGGAGATGTTGCATTGCAAAATGGTGGTGAGAGTGCACTCTCATCATTGTAAGTTCTGTTGTAAACCCTCCCACCCACCCACAATTGGTGACTGGGGATGGAACAAATAAGTTGAGAACACGTGATACTATTGTGGCATAGCAGCAATGTGTTATCTGCACTACCACACATTCCACACACTTGATTTGTTGTTGGATGTTGTGTGGATGAGGTATTGAGAGTATCTTGGAATGGGGCACAGTTGTTATATGTGTTATGACATGCAACCAGGTCTAGTGAGCTGTGGGTGCATGTGGCAAGTATGTAGCAGTACAGATTGCAAGAAGCTGGATGATAAATTGTGGTTAATAGAGTGTACACACATCGACAACTGACTATGCAGATTGCAAGTTTCAGTCATTGTGAGCTGGGCTCAATATGTGGCCCACATGGCAAGCCACAGTGAGACACATCTCCACATGTATGCATAGAGACAGGAAGGGCAATTAACATCCTTTCTGTGAGATCTGCAATGACTGGACCCACAGGTGTAGTCACTGCTTTAGTACTAGAGATGCTGCATTGCAGATTGATCCTCAGACTACACTGTAATCCTCACAATTTCTTGCTGTTATCTGTGAGGTGGTGAGTGGGAATGGAAGGAATGACTTGACAAAAATTGTAACTGTTGTGAGTCTGTACCCATGCAAAATCTGTTCCACAATACACTTAGCTGCCTGTCCTAACCCCCCGACTCCTCCCAGGAGATCCTCTCTCTAGTGTTGTACTTTCTCTGTATAGTCAGAGCTATGCAGTCACAGTTCAATAGAAGACATGTAGATCAACATAACAACTCTATAACAGTAACTGCTTAAAAATAAAACTCAGGAGACATAGCATAAGGTTGATAATTTATTTATTATTTAACTATATTATATATATATATATATATATATATATGTAGTCCGAATTGTTTGGTTGCTCTTGGGATGGGCAAAAAAACAATTTGTTGTATATATCCATGATCATTTTTGAGGATGTTTTTTGTTGGTTACCATTTCAGTTACTTTGTCTACACTGTTTCTTTTGTATATGTATTCTTTTCTATATGAATAGTATTTAGAATTAAGATTGTGTATATATTTGGTAAGTGGATTATATGGGTGTCAATGTTATAGAATATTTAGTTAGCAAACAGTTACCTTTGTCACATTTATTGCTGAGTGGTATTAGTTATGTGTCTATTGATAGTATTTTATTATCACATTCAGTGACCACTTAGATATTAAGAGAATGGATACTAACAAAATGTTATTTGACATGTGGTTCTCAACATTTTACTGGTATTTTGTGCAACTGATAAGAATATTGTTAGTTTTTCACCTAATCAATGTTTGATGGTGTTTAGTTATAGACTACATAGACTACATGTTTACATGAGACAGTAAGAAACATTTACAGTTTCCCATGAGTGCATTCATATATTCCCTGTAGGATAACCACATGTGTAGATTATTCTAACAGTGTGAACGCTGGTGGTAATATGTTACATGTGAGTAGAGACATTTAGTTTGATATCAGTACTCATATTATGAAGTTTAATTTGTTATTATGTTTTTATTGTATTTTAGTTAAATGGCAGACATTTTTTAATTTGTCATTTGAGTACTATATTAGGTATTAGTGATATCTACATATGTGTTGCTAAGACTTTTGATAAAGTTGCAGTTATTTATTTTAAGGTAGATCTAAGAATATCAAGAAGAGAAAAAAAATGGAAGCATTACACACATTTGTTACATTTTGAGTATGTCATGGTGTGCTGAGGATACTCATTTCACATCCATTTTTTTACTGATGGCGAGATTGTAGGTCAAGCTGCAAACTGATGAGTTTTTACAAGTATTTTTTATTTGGTGAACTGGGAAAAATTCCTCATCCGACCTCCAAAAATATGGATGATCCTGTTAAAGCAAGAGAACACCAATAGTTTGCAATGTACTGCAGAAGAACACAATCATTGTGAGCATTTTTTACTCAGTTATGAGTTGTAGACATCTGCATAGATATATAGAAATGCATCATACAGTGGAAATAGGCCAGATAATCACATGTAAACATCTATATTATAAGTTATTAATCATATAAACAGCTGCACTAAATGCAATGCAATACCATTAAATGCATGGATAGAGTACATTTGGAACAGTAATAAACAAATAATGTTATTTTAGTGTATTGTTTTTCAGAAACAAACATTCACATTTCTAAGTCTATATAGAAACATAGACTTTGACGGCAGATAAGGACCACTTGGCCCACCTAGTCTGCTCATTTCCCTACCTAGAGGATAAGCTGCAGATCCTATTTAACCAACAGCCTATTTCTTTCTATCCCCCCACAAAAATTGCCTTATGTCTGTCCTATGCATACTTGAATTCTCCCAGTTTTAGACCCAACAACCTCCTCAGGAAGGCTGTTCCATGTGTCCACCACCCTCTCTGTGAAAAAATATGTATTCACATTGCCTCTGAGCCATCCCCCCCCATCTTCAAATTGTGTCCCCTTTTTCTCACATCACTGAAATGTGCTACCCTCTTGGACTTTGTTGATTCCACTGAGGTACTTAAACATTTCTATCATGTCCCCCCCTCCTCCTTTCCTCAAAGGTAAACATATTAAGCTCCTTTAGCCTCTCCTCGTATGGCTTATCTTGCAGACCCTGCACCATTTTAGTTGCCCTTCTCTGATTTGCCTCCACCCTGTCTATGTGCTTGCGGAGATGGGGTCTCCAGAACTGGGTGCAGTACTCCAGATGGGGTCTCACCAACTGTCTGTACAGGGGGATAATAACTTCCTGTTTTCTGCTGGTGATGCCTCTCCCTGTACATCCAAGTATCCCCCCAGTCCTCCCTACTGCCCTCTCACATTGCTTGCTAACCTTAAGGTCATCTGATATGATTATCCCCAGGTCCCTTTCCATTTTTGTTGTTGTTAACACCTCCCCTCCATTATGTAATCTTCCCTTGGGTTTTTGTTTCCCAGGTGCATTACTTTGCACTTCTTTGCATTGAATCCAAGCTGCCATACTTCTGACCATTCCTCCAACCTTCCCAAGTCCCTTCTTATCCTTTCCACACCTCCTTGTGTATCAACCCTGTTGCAGATCTTTGTGTCATCTGCAAAGAAGCATACTTTTCCTTCCAGTCCCTCTGCAATGTCACTTATAAAGACATTAAAAAAGACTGGACCCAGTACTGAACCCTGCGGTACCCCACTAGTAACCCCTCTTTCTTCAGGGTGGAATCCATTTACAATTACCTTCTGTGTCCTGTTGTTCAGCCAATGTTTTATCCAGGCTACTACCCTGGGACCCACTCCAAGGCTGGTTAATTTGACTACTAATCTTTTGTGTGGGACTGTGTCAAATGCCTTGCTAAAGTCTAGGTAGGCCATGTCCACAGCCCCTCCCTGGTCTACTACTTTGGTCACCCAGTCAAAGAAATCAATTAGATTCATCTGACAGGACCTTCCCGCTGTGAACCCATGCTGCCTTGGGTCCTGTGCCCCACTGGCCTCTAGGTGCTCAACAATTCTTTCCTTCAGAAGTGATTCCATCACTTTCCCTACCACAGAGGTCAAACTGACAGGTCTGTAGTTTCCCGCCTCTGTCTTGCTCCCACTTTTGTGAAGGGGAATCACATCAGCCTTCTTCCAGTCCTCAAGTACTACACCATCCTCCCATGATTTGTTATAATGGGTAGTCAGTGGTGTCACTAGTTCTCTACTTAATTCTTTTACAATTCTGGGGTGAATTCCATCAGGCCCCATTGCTTTGTCCACCTTCAGTTTTAGGAGTTCTTTCAGAACCCTTTCTTCTGAGAAAAGACTGGGATCGACCCCACTCTCCAGAGTGTTTCTGTTAATTGGATTAGGCACCTCCCCCACTTCCTCTTTTGTGACTACTGAACAGAAGTATTCATTCAGTATCCCTGCTTTTTCACTGTCACTCTCTGCCTGCCCACCATCCATTCTATTCAGCCTCACTATCCCTCCCTTTGTCTTTCTATGCTCCCTGATATACCTATAAAAGGTTTTATCCCCCTTCTTAACCGAGTTGGCTATCTTTTCCTCAGTTTGTGCCTTTGCTATTCTGACTACCCTCCCTGCTTCCTTCTGCCTTAACTGGTACAGTTCTCTGTCCTACTCCTGCTGTTTTCCTTATACTTCCTAAATGCTATATTTTTCTCCCTAACCTTTACCGCCACTTCTTTTGAGAACCATAGTGGCTTTTTCTTTCATTTTGATTTGTTTATTAGCTTCACGCAAAGGCTTGTTGCCTCTGTGATGGCAGTTTTGATATTTCCCCACTGTTGCTCTACCCCTCCTTCTAGCCAGTTTGCTAGTGCTTTTCTAAGGCATTCTCCCATCTTGCCAAAATCAGCCCTCCTGAAGTCCAGTACCCTCACTTTTGCATGGCTTGACTCTGTAGCTGAGTTTATCATGAACCACACTGTTTGGTGGTCACTTGTTCCCAAATGGCTACCCACTTCTTCTCACGGTCCCCATTTGAGAGCACAAGGTCTAAGATTGCTCCCTCATGAGTAGGTTCCAAAAGTAGCTGTCTGAGGCATGCCACCTGAAGGGCATCAAGAATGGCTGTGCTTTTGGATGTGGCTGCAGCAAAGGTTCTCCACTTAACATCTGGCATACTAAGGTCCCCCATCAACAGTATCTCCCCTTTTTCTGTCATCCTAAGTATGCCTTCTACCATATCCTTGTCCATTCCCTCCCCCTGACATGGGGGTCTGTATACAACCCTTGTGCAGATTGTGATGCCATTTCTAGTCTCTAAGGTGACCCACAGTGCTTCCTCTCCTCCCTGTTTACTCTTTTGTTCAGTTGCTTTTATCCCTTTCCTTACATAGAGAGCTACTCCCACCATTCTGCCCTCCCTGTCTCTCCTGTAGGTTGTGTACCCTGGTATGTTAACATCCCAGTCATGGTACTCTGTGTACCATGTTTCTGTGTCTGCTACGATATCCAGGCATCCCTCTTCCATCAAGGCCACCAGTTCAGGGAGCTTGTTGCCCAGACTACGGGCATTGGTACTCATTACACTCTATTTCTTGATGGCCTTACCCTTTTTGCCCCATCCCAGTCCTTATTGCGTTTGTCACTTTCTCCATTTACCCCAGAGCTTCTCCCTATTGACATCTCTATGTTGGTGTCTACCTTATTTAGTACCCTGATTTTTTGGGGGGCCTAGGATTTCCCTGCTCCCTTCCAGTGCCTCCCCCTTGGCTAGTTTAAATGCTTGACAATGAAGTATTTAAACCTATCACCTAGGTTCCTGGTTCCCCTCCTGGACAGATGCAGACCATCACACCAGTATAGTCCTGCAACCATCCAGGTGGACCCCCAGTCCCCAGTGAAGCCAAATCCCTGAGCTCTGCACCAGTTTTTCAACCACTGATTGAATCCCATGGTGTGGAGCACCCTAGTCTCATCTGTGCCATAGACAGGCAGCACCTCCAAGAATGTTACCGTGTGTGCTATTTGTCTAAGGCCCCTCCCCATCTCCACAAATGCTTCTTGCACTAGTCTGATCCCTTTCTTAGCCAGGTCATTTGTTCCTAGGTGGACAATGACATCCAGCTCCCTCCCTGTGCAGCTGCTCCTTTGATCCTGAGGATTTGCTCCCTGTACCTCCAAGCCACAGCACTAGGCAGGCACCTTACCTCCCGCTCCCCTTCCTCCCTCATTTTTACCTTCCTAACAATGGATTCCCCCACAAGGAGTTGTTTCCTTCCCCTGTGGGGTCCCATGCCACCCTCCTGTGGGTCTCCTTTGTGGAGGTTCCCAGCATCCTACTTGGTCTCCACTGTGGGTGCCTCCATAGAGGAACCTCACTTTTCCAGAATGGCATAGAAATTGTGGAGCAGTACCACTGGAAGGATGTGCCTCTGTTCCACCACCCTCACCATCCCTGAGCTCACTGTGGTCCAACCACTCTTCTTTCTTGGCAACCTCTGAGGCAACGGCAATGACCCTGGTGGTCCCTGGGTGGGAGAGGAGGTCCCACAAATCCTGGACAACTCAGCCTGGAGATGAGCAACCTCCTTCCTCAGCCCAGAGAGGTGCCTGCAGATAGGACAACACTGTATCCTCCAGAATGTCTCCTGGAAGACTGCTGCTCCACAGCCACTGCACTGCACCACTCCCATCATATCTGTTTTCTGGCCCCCTAACTGTTGTTTGGAATACTTACTCTTTCCTCTGTTTGCTTATTTTCTTTTTTCCTTGTATTCTTCCCCTACTTACTTACTGCCTCTGTGCCCTTTTAGCTCCTGATCTTCCTGTTCTAAGACAAGAAGTTCCTATATTTCTCAGTAGTCTCCTTACTTGCTCAGCGTCAGAACTCCAGCAGCTGGGGGGGGGTGGAGAGCTACTCTTGCCCTTCTAGGATGGTGAGTCTTTGGTGGCTCTGTGATCACTCACTTCCTGCTCCCAAATAGGAAGTTCCTGTTATCAGTTAAATCCTGTGCCTATAAAAGTAGAACTTGTTTAGGGTTGGGGAGGGAGAGCAATATAGTCTCAGTAGAGAAGTTTTAGTTATACCTGTAGCTTCTTCCTCCTGGTGTTCTGTCTGTTCTAAGGCAGAAGCTATCTAGGGCAGTGCTTAAATCTGGTTTTAACCTGCCTCCTTCTAGCTAAGCCACTCCCCCTACTTTGCAAATCTTTCTACACTTAGTTAATTTCACAGATAACAATTCCCTTTTGTCTGTTCTCTCAAATTAAGTTGTATACATTCAATTGAAAGCTCAGCATGACATACATATGTACAAGTCTGAGTCATTTTTCTTGGGAATAATTTGTCATATTCAGTGTTGAAAGTCCAAGAACAGTGGCAAATAATCCTGCAAACATAATTAATGTATTGGCATAATTTTTGTATTTACTTATTTTACAATAAACATTTATACATGAAAGTCTTTTTAAGTTATGTACATGTTACTTGAAGTTCAGCATTATATACATATGTACAAGTCAGAGTCACTTTTGTTTGTGAGAGTTTGTCATATTTAGTGTTCAGAGTGCAAGAACACTGACAGAAAATTCTATCAGATTGTTGTCACCAATTTCAGTATAGTACTAGAGATGATACCATCATGTAGGTAGTCATGCTCTTAATGTGGGTGTGATGACTATATTTGCCAAGACATAACTTATTAACTAACGTTGGGTAATATCCAGCACCCTTGAGTCTGCTTGGATTTGGCAGAAGTCAGTTTAGTAAGTATTACAGTAAAGGTCAAGAATGTAGACAACAGCAGAAGGAGTGAGAACTTAACCTGATGTGTATTGTTGAAACAAGTAGAGTTCTCAACACAATATGTGGAGAACAGTAGTTGCATCTCTGATAAGAGTTTAAATAAGTTAATGAGTTTGTCATTGCCACGTAAGATTGTACTGTGAAACAACTGAATACACAATAATATCTGCTGAGACATTGAGTGTTAAGTAAGGCATCTTCAAAAATATATTACTAACTGATTGTCTATTGATTACAGTTCAATACCCTCAAGTCTACTTGAACAGTAACAATGCAGTTTTTGTAGTGAGTATATCAAACTTGCAAATGCTGACTATTACAATACAATGTCTGTGGAAATTGCATTACAATGAATTATGGGAATAGGGTTGTTCCGTATCCAATGTATAAGGATAGCAGTGTGATAAACAAGTAATTATGTACCACAGGTAGCTGCATTGCTGTACTGTTGTGGTATCTTCTACAATGGCAGAGAAGTCAGAGCAATTATCATGGGCTGTGATGATTTAGTGCAACATTCAGAACACGTTGGTCACCATGGGTGGCTTTACACACTGGTAGTTTCTGATGAAGGTGTAAGGAAAATTCATCTGTACATTGGTGGTTAACAATTATATCTGGATGGAATATGCACATGCAATGTTATTGTTGCAGAGATAGTGGTTTACTGGGATGCTATGATTAGATATCATCACTCTTCTATACGTTGGGCAACATTGGTGCAACAGAGAATAATGACATATGCATCCTTCAGATTCCTTGGAAGTCTTTCCTACAGCGTGCATACTGTATCATTGCACTCCACCCATCCCTTTCTGAACCTTCTCTAAGTGATATAGTGGCCAGAGTGAATGGATAGGCGTGATGGAAGATTATTGTATGTGTGTCAAATTGACTTCCTGAGAACATAGTTCTTCCAGCAATGAAGTGTGAAATTGGCGTTGTGACTTTCATGCCTTGAGAGTTAAAGAGTTGCAATACAATAATTACGTATGATCTTGAATATGTAACTGTCAGAGAGTAAACACAAGAATGACCACATCTTTGGCACAGCAAATCAGTTTCTGCATTTGCAAATAACTTCACAGTTCTCTGTTCAGGGACATAGACAGACAGTCAGAGCATATCCTGAGTTGTTTGTGATTCTTTGTGGCCACATGACAAACATGTCAATCAATCAATCAATCAATCAAAATCTTTATTTATTCAGGCGGACATCATTGAGCGAAGCTCATTTACAAGATGGACCTGAAAGGTCAAGATCAAAATAAGGTACAGTAGCATACATAAACAAATACAGAGAAAGAGACAAAGACTTAAATATAAATAAACAGCTACAGTAATAAAAAAAGTATATACAAGCAAGGTAGCTAATGATTTTGGACCACAAAACAAAATAATTCAGACAGGTTTGACCCAGATGACTGTAAGGTATTGGGATTGTGGAATTGGTCAGGTTGTGTTGTAATTGGGTAGATACTTAAGCAAGTAGAAATGGGGGGATAAAAAAAGAAAGGGAATGGCAATGGATTTTAGGGTATATTGTAGCTAAGTTTAGAAAAAGTATATAAACTGTGATAGAAAGAAAAAAGGGGTAAAGGGTAAGAGGGGACTAGGCTTAGTGAAAGCAGTTGCATATCTCAGGAAAGAGACTTGTGAAGAGCTTTTTGAAGGATGCTATAGGGATGAAGGTGTTCAACTTTAGGGTCTTCTGCCGAGAAACATGTGTACTTGGACACATTGTCAACTTTAAAGTGTTGACGCAGATCACAGCCATCATGTGCTAAACTGTTTATCATTCCCATCATGAACTCTGTGACATCTTGTTGTGCATTGTCAGCAAACTTTGTTTGTCCTGCATATTGTCCAAGAGCTAGTCATAGAGGAGTCAAGCTTTGTAAACTGGGGAACTGGTCTTGAGTACCTCTAATGACTCTCTCTAATGCTTCCAACAGAGGTGTCGACTGACTTGAGTTTAACACATTAGCAAACTCAGGTATGTGGAGAAGGGCTTGCATAGTTGCATTTGCATAGCAGTTTACTCCTGTGCTGTTGTCAAATATTGGCAGTGTGTTGACTCCAATACATTTTTTTGCAGGTAGAGATGCGAGTTGTTTGCGCAGAGAGTGCTCTGTAATGGACTGCTGAGCTGATGACTGTGGAGTTTTAGTGTGCTTTCTTTTTAGTTTGTGTGCTTCATCCATTGTGATAGCTGTACTGGACGCATATCTGGGAACTGGTAGCAAAGGAGCATTTGGTTGGTACAATATACGTAATCTGTTGTACTCAAATAAGGCATTTTGTGTTAGCACATATTTTGCTTTCTGCCAGATTCACTATGTGTACTCCAGACAATTGTTGTACGCAAGACAAGGCAACATAAGACATACCATCCTTGAATATACCACTCCCTATATCTACAATGGCACTGTCAAGGCTGAGCCCTTGTGACTTGTGTATGGAGACTGCATAAGCAGCACACCATGGAAATTGTTTCCTTGTCACATATATGTCTTTCACAAGCTCAAACCTGACTGTTGCTCTGTCTATTGGATGAGAAGTTTCTCAGTTGTCAAACTTTACAACTACAAAGTCCACAGATATGCTCCACACATTGTACTGGAACTCATGGTTCTACCCCATGGCTCCATTCACGAGACCTTGCTCAACATCAATGTTTCTGAGAAGCATGATATGTGCATTTCTACATAGTGCTAGCACAGCTTCTAAGCCAGCTGTGCGTGACACATTACTTGTGAGCTCTCCGAGATGCTCAACCATTTTCGATACCATTGTTCATGATACAGTGACACCGTCTATGGTATCTATGCATTGCAGACTGACAATAGGTTGCTGTTCTCTCTGCAACATGATCTCATTGAACTCTGCACACTGCTTAAGTCTTGGGAATAGACATACAACATGTACCCTGATTTCTGTAACTGTGCAAAGATATCACATGCATCCTGAATAGGAGCATCATTTCTTGTGATTATGCGCCATCTTAGCATTTCAATGTGGGTGGGTGGCAGTGTACCAATATGCACCTTATCAAGTAATGCTTCATAAGACATGTCACCTTGCTGTCTCATATTCTGTGAGAGTCCAACATATGAGAAGAACTCCCACAGACTGACTCCACCTATGCATCCAATTGTTTTCTTTGCCTCTTCAATGGAAAGACTATAGAAACATGTTTGTAGTTTAAAGGAGCCTGCTGAAGGAGAGCTCCAAGAACAAGAATGTTCTTACCACCAAATGGTACGTCATCATTGGTCCCTAGTATCGCCTGTAGACGTAGGTGAACATATGTGAGGGAGAACATTTGAAACCATGCTGATCTCATCTATTATCAGCAAATACATCTTGTCGAACATTGACCTCAGTTCAGAGGCAACGTCATAAGACAATTTCCTGTAATCACCACTCTTACCATGCTTAACTGGCAACATGAATAACCTATGAAATGTGATACTACCTATGTTATAAGCTGCAAAACCTGTAGGAGCAGCAACAATATCAGATGTTGCTGCATTGCAAAGCTCACACACACCTTTGCTTATAGCTTCAATCAAGGAACTTTTCCCAGTTCCAGCAGCACCACTAACAAACATTCTGATTGGTGTCTGTTCCTCACAAACACACTGCTTGGTACTGTGCTGAATAGCATATTTCACAGCATGTATCACAGAGTGATACACGACTCTTTGGTGTGAGTTCAACTTGTCAACAATGTCTGAAGCTGACTGACAAGTGCTTGCTTTGTTGTGTTGTGCCCTCTACCTCTGACATTAGCACAGCTGGGTCATTAGGAGGAAGAGGAGCACCGAGAGTCCCTTCTCCTTCAACATCAACCATTTCCTGTGCTGTTACTGGTGTGTCATCATCCAGAATTTTCTTTGTGTTTTCTAGCTGATTTTTTCCCATTTCAAGACTGTCAATGTGAGTCTCCGAGACATGACTTTGGAAGGTATGATATGCTTTCATGAACTGTTGTTCATACGTGTCAGATAATCCTCTTAATTCAGCTTCTGATATCCAAGGCTTGAACAGAAACCAGAGAGCAAACTAATAATGTTCTTTGCTTTCTGTTGTGTTCAAGGTGAGTTTACAGTGGTCAATAAGCCAAGGTTTCCACTTTTTAACAAGTGAGCCATCAAACCCAGTGACTTTATATATACCCTTTTCTGGATCAGAAGTAACACCCCACTTGTAATCATACCATTGAGCAACTTCAAAGAGACACAGATCTTCCATAGCACTGTGGCACTGTGGATCATAGTTGTCAATTAGGTTGCTCTTGAGAATATTTGTGGATGCTGGTCTTGTAGCAGCCAGATCCTCAATCTCTTCATGGCTCTTAAGGACATGGTGCCTGTTCTGCTTATGATTCACATTCAAGAAATGAATAGAGTCTGACTTGTCATATAGACATACACCTGTGAGTTGGTCACTTGCTTCATAGGCTCCACACTCATGGTGTGACAGAGTCTTAAGTCCCATTGACCAAAGCCCGGAAGACATTGACTTATCACAGTTAGACAACTCTTCCCACATCTCTTGCAGGTTTGTTTGCTTGTGCTTAGTGATGTATGATATAACATATCTTACAAGAGCCATTGAATTGTCAGCAATAAACTGAACATCAATGTTTGCCTGCCACATCAACAGAAGGGAAGGACGATAGTCATTGATATAGACTTCTGATTCTGTGCGAGGTAGTTCATAGACTCGCATTGTTGACTGTGCTTTCAAGTGGTGTCACATGGCTGAAAATACATCATTCAGAGAAGCATCTAGGAAAGCTCACCTTGGGAAGCCAAAACAGCATCTGGGTGTACCACTGACCTTTGTTCTTTACTTTTCTATGACAGTATTTGCTACACAGGTGTCATTGGAATTTCTGAACCAGTTCCCAAAGTGTTGCACTGTCATACCTGTCTTTTATCTGACATGTGACATACTTCAATATGAAGCTTAGAATGTCAGTTGTGTCATTGTCTCCAATAAGTGGGGCATCATTTATCCATCGCAACATATGTATGTGTGGAGCTGCATGAGCTTGGTACTCAACCCTCCAGAAGTAGTGCTCAACAATGCCGAGAGGAGGATTTCTCTTAGACAGTATGAACTTTAAAAGACTGTGGAACCAGTGTTGAAAGTAACGTGAAACTGTTACTGGATCAAGAGAATATAGTTAGTTGAGAGTCATAGTTTGTATGTTCGCAATATCAGAGTTTGCCCATCTGAGAAGCTCGAGCAGATCATCCCAATAATATTCAGCACAACTCAATGTTACGAACCATGTTGCTAGTCCAAACTCTCTTAGCATGCACATTACCTCAGAGTGTCATCTGTACCAATATTCCTTAGTACCATGCATGTAGACAAAATGGAGGAAAGACTGACTTGCAGTGTGTCATCTTTGGTCTGCAACTTCTGCAGTAACTGTGCAGCTGTCATATTGTTGAATTCTGTACCAAGTCTCAATGTATGAGCAATACTAGCAGATAGGACTCTAAGTTCACTTTTCCAAAGAAGGTGGAACAGGTATGCAATGTTTCTCTGAAACTTTCCATCCTTATGTAGTACTCGTGAGTCCTTAAACTCAGTTCCTGGTACTCAAAGTTCACGTTCATCTAATCGACCACTTGAGCCAAGTGGAAATAGATCAGGGAAACAACAAGCTTCTACAGTAGCCTCCCATATTCTTACAGGATTGCCCTCCACTTGCTTCATTTGATATAAATCAATGTTGTCCATTACTGGATCTTTGCTATGCAATGGGTGTATGGTGAATTGCTCATACACATTTTATATGGTTGTGATGTCAACCTTCTCCAGTATTGCTTTGTCAGAATGGTTTGCAGCACTATCTGTAGAAAGACCAGCAAATGCATCAATGTCAATGTCAGCATAAAAACAATTGTGCTCTTTTAGGTATTGTAAAGCATGCTTTACCTTGTCTACATTGACAATGTCCTGCCATATTGTTTTTGCCTTTCTTGGTACCCCATTCACCAAGATTACTACACTATTGTCCTGAGAAATAGTGTTGATATTTTCTTGCATTTACAACTTCTTCAAAGTCAGACTTTAAGAGAAGGTATGCATGGAGCCAACCCCACATTAAATTCCAGCATGGAATGTTCTGCAGGTCCACTGTGACACATAAGTGCTTGTAGAATGAGCATTCACATGATACACAGATTACACTGAATTTTTGTGTTTTGCTAATTTCAAATTTAGCTAACTCACAACCAAACTTTTTCAGAAGCTGAGCTCCTTGCATCAGTGATGTGTGCATTGTGTTTGTTTGCTCAGGGACAGTAGCATTAGACCTCAATCTATGGGTTGTTTGCAACTGTTTTATGAACTCCATAAGTCCTTCCACATCTCCATCATCGAGCAATGCTTGGAACTGCATGTAGTCTCGAATGACAGATCTCACTCGATATAACCTTGTACAAATTTCCAGATGCCAGAGTTATGCACTGCCAGCATACGAAAGTGATGAAATGTGCTGTCACAGTTCATCCTCACTAAACATGCAAGGGAGTGACCCATTAGGCCTTTGTGAGGCTGGATCTCACACTTGTCAATGGTGTGAAGCAGTGTATATCGTTCAGATCTTTTGGTTGTTAGAAATGTTGAGGGGAAACTTTCAATAGACATGATTGATTCTTCTCTAATATTACATGTGTTGTCACATGCTCATTTCTTAGCTAATGCCTTTGGATCACTTTCAACCTGTTCAACTTGATTGCCATTCTCCAAGTGAAGGGTTTCATGAGCTAGAGCTAAGACATTCTGCACTTTTTCCTGCTCGTCAATTCTGAAAGTGATGTTTCTGTTGTGTGCATGGTATGTCTCTTCCCAGAAGAAAGTGACTGAGTACTCTGAATGAAACCAGTCTTCTTGAAACACAACAGAGATATTTTGTCTGCTTAAGTGTTCAAAAGACAGTATTTGTTTTTCATCTCCTCAATCTTTACACTTAATTTATCAGTGGCTGACATCATTTCAGCCCATAATTGGGAAAGCATTGCTAGAGCCACATTGACAAATCAACTTACTCTTAAGCGCAGTTTCATCAATGAGATCTTAGTACGCAGCCTGTTCCCTTTGCATCTCACTATTTTGGAGATCACATGTTTGATTCTAGCTCTATGGACCAGCTTTTTGGAAAAAATTGCCTTGCTGTGTTGTGCAGTAGCAGAGGTCACACAATCTAGCATTTTTTTCTGTCTCACATGTGTATGCTTTGTTGATGCTGGACAGTGTAACTGCAATGTTTCTGTTGGAAACCTACTTCTTTTAGTTTTACTAGAAGATGATTTCTCTTTGTTTAAATGTGTATGTTTAATTATATGAGTATTTTGAACAGAAGACAATTTTTCTTGCTTCTGTTGACAAGTTTTACATTTAGTTCTTACATGGCATGACAATGAACAAGCAGTACAGCTAGCAGTTTTTCTTTGTGCTCTAGGATGATGGCAAATGGACATTATGAAAGAGCTTAAGTATTTCTTCAATCTCTTCGAGGTTGTAATTTCCTAAAAAAATAATATATAGAGTAGTAAGAAACATGTGCCATACGGTAATAAAAAACAAATACTGCATAAGGAATTGACAGCATAGTATAGCTACAAAAAAATCTATTTTTATGCTAAGATTTGTATCACTTTGTGTGAAAACATTTAGTTGTTCTCTGCACTGCAGTGTGGTCTGAATATTGGGTGAGATTGTAAAACAGTAATACCTGGGAAAAGAATATGTGTGGCAGCTTCATTGGTTGCTGCATTTGGGTACTAGCAAGTTGGACGTTGTGCAATAGTTAAATGTTAGTTGTTACATCTTTCCAGCCACTTATGTTAACATATTATAATGATGGTATAGGCAGGGTGCTATTAGTCAATTGTGGTAATGATACAGGTATGGATGTGTATGAAGGTACTAATGGTGTTAATAATCTTGTGTTGAAGGTATAATATTAGGTTTCTTGCTTGTTGTGATGACATATTAATATTTATATAATGTGAATTGTGTGGGAAATTGAAGCTATAGAAAGCAGCATGAGTTTAAAATTGTTAATTTGACATTTTTTGTCACGATCAAAGAATTTGTCACTTCACAAACGATCCTCAAGATCAAAGACGATCGCAATCAAAGAATGTGCATGCTCACAGTCAAAGATTGTAAAAATGCAGGAATTATTTGCAAACATTTTAAAAATAGATATTTATAGAATATTCCTTAGTTATGAGCCCTAGAAATGTTCTCCGGGTTTACTGTGTTCAAAAATGATTAAATCTACTGTTTTTATCAACCAAACACACTCTGACTATGAAGTATCACATTATTCTTGCGATCAAAGATTTTGCAAGCTTGCAGTCGATCCTCGAGGTCAAACTGGGTTGCGGTCAAAGAATTTGCACACTCATGGTCAAAGATCATAAAAATGTGGGAATTATTTGCAAATGTTTCAAAAATAGATATTTACACTATATTCCTTAGTTGTGAGTCCTAGAAATGCCCTCAGAATTTACTGTATTGTTAAGTTATTAAATCTACTGTTTTTCTCAACCAGACACACTTTGACAACGAAGTCTTGCTTTATTCTCGCGGTCACAGAATTTGCACACTCGCAGTCAAAGATCATAAAAATGTGGTAATTATTAGCAAACATTTTAAAAATAGATATTTTTACTATATTCCCTAGTTATGAGTTATTGGAATGGCCTCAGGGTTTACTGTGTTCCAAAAATATTAAATCTAATGTTTTTTTTAGTCAGACACACTGTCACAATGAAGTCTCGTGTTACTCTCACGATCAAAGATTTTGCATGCTTATGGTAGATCCTCGCAGTCAAACCGAGTCGCGGTAAAAAGAATTTGCACTCTTGCCATCAAAGATCATAAAAAATGTGGGAATTATTTGCAAACATTTTAAAAATATATATTTTAACTATTTTGCTTAGTTATGAGTCCTAGGACCGGCCTCGGGACATACTGTGTTCAGGAATTATTAAATCTACTGTTTTTTTCAGCCAGGCACACTCTCACAATGAAGTCTCATGTTATTCTTGTGATCAAAGACTTTGCACGCTCGCAGTCGATCCTCGGGATCAAACCGAGTTGCGGTCAAAGAATTTGCATGCTCGCAATCAAATGGCTAACTTTGTCATGTGGCTTTTCTGAGCCAATAGAATCAATGAATAACATTCTGGCAGCCATTTTAGACTGAATGTTCGAGCAGCAAACACTCTAGGAGACAACAGTGAGTGCTTTTACTAACTTAAATTAAACTTGCTGAAACTTATATTTTTTGTTACTTGAAGTGGGTTTTTCACATATTGACAAATTAGGAATAGTTGTGCCATGTTTACTGTTTGGTTTTGACACTGTGTACTGCTTTTTTTGGTGTGATGTACAGGGTTTTCTTTCAGTCTTAAAGTTTCATTCCATTATACTCAGAAAAGTGTTAAACATTTTCCAATGCATGGTATTTAACTCTGTTTGTTTTAATCACAGAAAACTTCTAGAAAAATCATGTAAATACTTTGTCAATTGTTAGAATTTTCCCAGGAAAAAAACTGCTAAGGAGTGATTTTAAAGCTTGTATTATGATATTTCTATTTTGAAAATTAGTGCTTTTGACTGCTGATTGGGAGTTTGTCAAATTTGTTACTCTTGGAGTTATTGTTTGTGGCTGGATATAGTGCTTCAGGTTTAGTATTGGCTATAACAGTTTCTCATTTTTCTGTGACACTGTCTGAAAACTTAACAGTTACTGTCTAAAGCAGATGTACTGCATTTTAGTGGGCTGTTAGTTTATGAGAATTACTTGATAATCTGATAACATTAGTAATATTTCGTTACATATGTGTGTGTTTTCTCAGTTGTGCAATCCCATCTCAGAAAAAATTCTGCGCTATCTAGGTTAATTTGATAGTACATTTAAATTGTTAAAACACAGACACACATAAATACATTTAACTTGACATTTAGAATTACAGTAATTCTTAGTAGGAATTCATAGCAGTTAAATTCTACTGCAGTTATGAGACTATTACAGGCTAATTAACATAGTGCAATTGTAAACTCTTGTACATTATGTCTGTTAAGTACAAAGGTATGGTTCCGCTCACCACTCAGGATGTTGGCTGAGAAAGACAGGGAATTTACTTTGACAGAGCATAATGGACAGTAAGTTAGACCAATGAAAATTTGTGTTGTTGGCAAGTCATGAACTGTGCCAATGAGAAGACACTATTTTCCCACCAAAACAAAAAATAATGTTTATAAACATAATGCCAATAGAAAGAGGCTTTACATACATAGCTAGATCTTTTAGGCTGTATGAGCCAATCTGGAAACAGGTTATTACTTGTGATTGTTTTGACTGTATTTGTCTGAATGATTCAACAGAACACTGGTCGTTGTGCTGATTAGACTTGGTAGTGCTTGGTAGTCAGACAGACATAATTGTGATATTTCTACATCTGAGTTTTTGAGATTTCTCACTCAGCATGGAGAAAAATCTATGTTGACTGTATGGATAGTGGGATAAAGTTTGTTGAGAAGAGCAGCAGTGTTCAGTAGACATAGTCATTTTGGCAATGATTTATACCTACCTGGATGCTCAGTTTCTTGGTTTGGGAATGGTGGCATGAGGTGGGAGCAACTCGTGCCAACCATGTACCACTTGCTGGAGACACATCCAGAACCAGGCATACTCCTTATCCATCTTGGAGGCAATGATTTGGGGAACAAAAGGGCAATAGATTTAATAGAAGCTGCACAGTCTGACTTTCAGCATCTTATCAGTATGTTGCCAGCTTTTAAAATTCTGTATTTAGACATCACACAGTGCATGGTCTGGAAAGGTGAGGATTACTGTCCTACACTTGAAAGATCATGCAGGAAGGTGAACATACAAATATCTGGATTCCTTCATGTTATGGGAATGTATACCATTCGTCACCTCCAAATTAGTTATGAGAAATATTGGCTATATCTAAAAGATGACTTGCATCTCTCTCTCTAACAATGATAATAACATTTTTGCTGGGGACCTTCAACATGGTATCCTTACAGTTCTGTGATTGTGTACCTTTACAAGTGTACCTCTCAAGTGCATCACATACGCAGTGACAAAAATGGCTCTTTTAAGAGCCAGCATCAATGGTCAAAAAATAGAACAATTTTTATCTTCTACATTGTTGTCTGTATGTTACACTGTCAGTGTGTGTGGAACTGAAATTGTGTGGTACTTTTTCCAGCAAACAGGTGTTATAGTAATTGTTATCAGCTCATTTGGGATGTTCATTTGTACTTGGTGTATAATATGTGTTTTTGGGGTGCAGGGTTTCATGCCATATTGCTTGGCTGTAGGTGTACAAAATAGTGTTTGCTTTGTGAAATTTCCATTTGATGTGGGGTGTGTGTAGTGTTAGTATTTAACATTTTTTGGAAATGTAGACTTTTAGTGATGATTGACTATGTTTGTTTTTAAAGGGGGATGCATTTTCAGACCATAAATGAAATTTCTCTGTGTTTGTAAAGGTGGACTGCTAAGAAAGGGTAGGGTTATGACATCAATGCATGTATGGTATTGATGTACTACCCACTGTGCTGATAGGATTGTATTCTCTGGGCAACTCAGAGATTGTTTTTTGTTGTGATTAATGTCTATGTTGCATGGCAGTTCTGTGATACATTCTCTTTTTTTTATTTCAACAGATACATATAGAGCTTTATAGTTCACTCATATACACTACTGTTAAGTAAGTATTGTTTATTTAATGTATTACCTGTATGTACAGCAGGTTACTACAGTGATGATAAAGTGAATAATGTTTTAGTATCCTAGGATGTGTTCTATGGATCCCCATTGTGTTGTCCACCGTTTACCTCTTGAGCTATTAGAAAATGATGTAGACACTGCCACATCTCTGATTGGCTCATATGTATAGTAGTGAGGGTACATTAACCTACAATAGATGTCCACCTTGAAAAAAATTGTGAATCCAAGGTGCCACATTAGCTAAGAGTATGTTTGGGTACCCTGAATTGGTGTACTGATGTGGCAGCATTTTTTTGATTGTTAGTGACTTAGGTCTGTAATATCTGTACTATGTAATGTCCCAGTTTCCTCCAACTGCTATGTCAGTGTGCAGATTCACAAATGTAGGTTTCTTACTTCTAGCTTCGGTTCCTTGGTTTCTGTAGCATAGTAGTATTTTCTTTCAACTCCTGTGACTTCCAGCTTCAGTTGTTCATTTCCAAAGTGTTATGTTCTATTAACATATTGTGAACTTTCAGGGACTTTGTCGGCTGCTAACTACTGCCTGATCAATAGCTGCAAAGAAGCAAAATTCAAAAGCATTGAAAATAATATTTTACAATTTTTATAGTGCTTGTGTCTCTGTGTGCTGGTGGGAAAGGGGAAGGGCAGTGAGTGTAACCATTACAACCTCTGATGCTCGTCACTAACTGCTGCCTGTCTGAAAAACATTAGAAAAAGTTTCAATACTGTGTCTATGTGTGTCGCGACAATGGTGGGGGGGGGAGTTGCAACTCTAAATATTATGTATAGAAAGCAAAAAAAAACAGGTGGTGGGATTACTTCATGTACATACAAGTAAATGAAAAAAGGCACTATTCAAAGTTATTAATACATATATTTTTAATGCATTTCACACACTAGACATTTTGAGAGTGCAATTATGTCCTACAAGGTGGCCAGTTGGGCATAATTACACACATGGGTGGTATGGCATTTTGCAATAATGTTTAACCTGTTGGTATTAATACTTGTTTGTGGGAGTGTTTCTGTTGTACATGGAATAGTGGGAATTACCTTCAGTCTGGCTGCATACTGCACAGGTGTTCGGACTCCCTATGACAGTGTGTAGACATCATATTAATAGTACAGGTTACATTATTTAAAAGGAGATACTACAGCAGCTGTGAATGCAGCTGTCAATAATTAATTTATATACTGTTTTGTTGATGTTTGGAAGGGTGGCGTATTGATGTGTTTGAACAATACAGTCACTATAACTACAGAATTCATTAGTTATTACATATGTGTCATTCTGAGTGTTGACAAAGAGAAACTGCTGTTAGATGCAGCACTATTAATGTTATATTTAATTATTTTTTCTGACATGTCTTCTTGTCTTTTTTTATTACAGATAGAAAATGCCTAAGTCCTGGAGTGATAGAGAGGTGCTGGACCTTGTTCAGGCTGTTAGTGAGCATGCGAATGCATGCATCATCATGCGTGCAACTAACCACAGCCTGACACACACATGGGGCAAGGTAGGTCTTTCATTTGTGTCTGCAGCTGTTGCTTGTTGCTGAGTAGGTGTGAGAGGGGTGGCAGCTCTGAGTGTGGGGGTGGGGAAGGGGTACCATTGTACCACCAGATTTTTTGTTTTAACACTGTCTGCAATTGGACTTGGTAGTGATTCAGTGCACTGCTTGGGATAAGTCTTTTTTACAAAGCGTGCATTCGGTCTGGGAGCAGTTCACTGGATCACCATAGATAAAGAAAGAGATCTCCTGGATGGTTTTCTCCCAACTTGAAGAAAGCACTCAAAGAAATGGACTCCCAGTGGAAAAGAGCAAGGAAATCCCAACTGGAGGTAGATTGGCTTGCTTTCCACATTATCAGAAATGCTTGCACTAAATTAATTAGGTCTGAAAAAATCAGGCACTTCCAGGCAAAACTTGAAGACAACAAAAACAACACTGCCGTATTCTGGAGTATCCTCAAGGAAATTGAAGGTCAACATCCGACTGCCTCCCTCCCAGTCAGAATCGTGGCCAATGGAGTTACATATACAGATAGAGCTGCTATATTAGAGCAGTTCAATGATCATTTCTCCATGGCAGGACTTGTCTTCGACACCTCACCCATCAGTAAGCTTAGCCATGTGGGTGATAGCTCAATTAACCTAAATGCTATTCCTTATCCTTATCAACCAACCCCTCCTTATTTAGCTTTTCCACAATTTCATTTAAGCAAGTAGAGGACCTCCTTTTGGCATTGGACACAAAAAAAGCATGGTACGGATAACATTGAACCATTCTTCCTAAAGCTTGGCTATTTCTACTTGACTGCCCCTATCACCCACTTATTTAACACCTCCTTGAGTCAGGGAGAATTACCTGTGACTTGGAAGACTGCCCATATTTTACCTGTTTTCAAATCAGGGGACCCTTGTGACCTGAACAATTACCAGCCTATTTCCATACTCTCCACCCTCTAAAAAGTCCTGGAAAAGATTGTCAATACTCAAATCAGAGAAGACTTGGACCAGCACAATCTCCTAAACCCTGCCCAGTCTGGGTTCCAAGCAAAACACAGTACACTTCTGCTCATGCAAAAGTAACTACTGACTGGCAAATTGCCCTAGACTCTAAAAAACATGTAGTTGCTCTATTTCTAGACCTTAGCAAGGCCTTCAACACTATGGATCACAACATTATGCTTACATCACTGAGAAATATCGGCCTTGACAACTCTGCCATCAACTGGTTCACTAATTACCTTTCTAATAGATTGCAACAAGTTAAATCATCAGGCAACCTGTCTCCACAGAAATCCCTATTGCGAGGTGTCTCCCAAGGCTCCATTCTGGGACCTATTCTATTTGCTATTTACACCAATAACTTGGACTCTCACCTGCAAGTAGCTAATGTGCATCTATTTGCTGATGACACAGTACTCTATGCCTCAAACTCCTCACTTCTCATGGCCTACAAAGACCTACAACAAGACTTTACCTCCTTACAACATAGTCTCATCAAACATAAACTCATTCTCAATGCTAAAAAGACTAAATCTATGATTCTTTCCCCAAAAGCAGCATCTGGATCCACACACATCCCACCATTACTAACACTTTTTGGTGAACCCCTGGATTCATTAGGTACCTTTAAATATCTAGGGTTTTGGCTGGACAACAAACTTAACTTTCTATGCCACCTAAATGAAGTCTTGAAAAAGCTAAGACAGCGACTTGGCCTATTCTATCATATTAAACATCTGCTTACCACAGAAGTGAGAAAGAGATTAGTACAAACCACCTTCCTACCCATACTTGATTACGCTGATTTCCTCTACAATCACTGCCCTCTCACAGCACTAAATAAACATGACACCCTTTACCGTCGAGCCCTAAGATTCATCTTTAACCTACCTTTTCACACCCATCATTGTCTTCTGTACCAAATGGCGGGATTGCCCTCACTTTCAACAAGGAGAAAAAGAAATGTGCTCCTTTGGTTCTATAGAGCTCTCACAGACAAGCTCCCTGCAAATATTTCTAGCCTTTTCAAATGTGCCAGTGGCTCTTATGGCCTCAGACAATATGCAACTCTTTGCTTCCAAGTGCCCAGAATGAAAACTAACCTTGGCCTGTCCGCAATTAACTCCGCACTCCCCTCACTCTGGAACACAATGCAAAGCACACTCAAGCTTACTTCATTGCCAAGCCTTCTCTCTTTCAAAGCCCTGGTAGTCGAGTATTTGCAGGAACCTTGTAGTTGTTATAGGTAATCTGTCTTTTCAGTTACTGGTGTCTCCCCTCTAATAACTGTTAGTATGCCACCTTTTTCCATCCCTTGGGACTTCCAGTAGACTCATTCCCTTCCCCACTCCATGGCTCTCCTTCCTTCTATCTGTCTTCAAATATCCCCTTGCAGGCCCTAGTCTGTACATAGTTTTCTACCTTACCTTTCCCTCTACTGTATTTGCTATTGCTTTGGAAATGTTTAATTGGGAGTACCCTTGACAGATTTCAAGTACTTTGTATCCAACCTTGTACCGTATTCTGCTGATGTTACAATCTTTGTATTACTATGTCTATGTATTGTACTGTTCCTTGTCCAGGACCACTTTGGAAATGAGCTTGCTCAATGGTGTTGATGCCTGGTTAAATAAAGTTTGATTTGATTTAATCTGATTTGATTTTCGTTATCCATATGCTCATCATTGAGATGGGTATGTCCTGCTGGAGTATTGCCTGTTTAGTATTATACATTTGTTCATGATTGGGTATTGGTCTGCTTTGCTGGTAAGGTGCAGGGGGTGTTAATCAGTGATACCTGAAGCCTGGCAGGGCACCAGGTACAACTCATCAGGGATTGGTGCAGCTGTATCTAAATAGGCCCATAATGAGATGCAAATTTCACCATTTGTGGCTTGAATGCATTATGGACCCATGTTCATATCTATCACTAAATGTTGCACTTTGTGTACATATTGCTACCGCAGTTGTGCAGGCGCATCCCCATGTTGCTGTCTTGGAACTTGCCATGGTTAATGACAGTGCGGCATGTACAATGCAGGCTTCCAAGATGCCATATTCAGTGTTACTGCGACATAGCGATGCACTACTGAATATCGCACAGATAATGACCTGGCACATCCCAGTTGCAGTGCTCCCAGGCTTGAGTTTCTGTCTGGTGCAGTGTGAATATCTGGTGCATGTTGTCATTGAAGTATTATGAGACACATCTCCTGTTAACACTGTGGTAAGATGTAGTTGTATATATGGAGGATGTCTTGTTCACAATACAAAAATAAAAAAAAAAAATGTTCTATATTAATGTAAATATATTTTTTAAACAATTATATTGTTTTATATATACCTACAGGGTGTTCTGTTGTGTAAGACAGTGGACTGAAGGGTGTAGCTTGTTTTGAAAAATGGTTATACTGGTGTATTGGATGAAATTGCTGTTTAACTGTGTGCACAATCTCATCCCCTTAACCCAGATGTCTGTCATTACAGCACTGCAACAAAGTCTGTCATGTATAACTAGTTGAATATGTAAAAATCTGCTCATCTGACTCCATGTTGTTAGATTTAGTGAATTAGTGCTGAGGTAGTGGTATTTGAAAAGTAATATATTTTTATATTAGAAAGAATACTGACCATACTTTTCTTTTTCTTTTTGTCTTTAGGTTAGTCGTGCCTTGGGGAGACAGGAGATGAGAAAATCTCCAGATGAGTGTCGCAGGAAGTGGAAGCTCACCCGGCAGACCTTTTTCAAGGCTAAATCAGCGGTGGGTGACATGAGACAGAGTGTCCAGCAGTGGTACGACATAACGTATGCTATGTGGGAGGATGCAGGGAAACCAGAATTTGGAGATTGTCATCATACCTGTGAGTCTATATTTGTTAATGTTGTCATATTACTATACAGGCAAATATCCTGTTTGTGTTATTTGTTGTTAAGTAATTAGAAGGTGGTTAAATATTTTATTTAAGTGAAATATTCACATTTTAAAAAAAAATTTAAAAACAGGTGGTATGTTGTATTATACTTCTGGAAGTTGTGACATGTAAAGATACAGTGTACCACAAGTTCAGTTAAATAATTTAAAACTGAAGATTGTAGCTGTTGTGATACTGTATTTTAATTGAGAGCCAAGAGCAAACATTTGTTTTGTTCCTTGAAAACAGGTAATGAGACTTGTCCAGTGGTATGGTTATTTATGAAATGTAGAAGACATGACATATAGTAACATTCAAATACTCTTAATATATTATTTAGAAACATAGACACATGTAAATAGTACTTAGCCTATGTATTAGAGCACTACAGTAGGAGACAGTCTGAAGCATACTGCATGTTTTCCACAATGTTGATGGTCAGGTTGCAAGGCGAGGGTGTTCGTTTTTTCAATTATAGAAGTTCTGCTGTATTATTTAGATATCAGAGATGGGGTAGTGTCTGTCACATGGTAGGGCACTGAATGTGATCATGCCACAGCTCTTGATGATTAGCGTAAGTGGCAATAAGGCATGACTGTTATCAGAGGGCAAGACAGTACAGTTACAATACATTTGCAATTCTAGAAGGTTGAGTGTAGGTTTGAGGTGTTGAGTTGATTTTCACAGGGCAAATTACTTGATAGTGAGGATAGGAAAAACAAGTGTTAAAAAGTAATTGGGCAACTCCAAGTACAAAAAGAATATAGAGGTAATTATGTTAATTCTTAAATGGCTAAAAAAATCATTTTTATTTTTGTTTTCACACTCAGCCACAACACCTATGGAACCTGCATCCTCCCATCCTGTGCAGCTGCAACCACTCCTGGAAGGTGCTGCTCGAGGGGCTCTAGTCGAGCAGCTACTGGTGCTCGACTCTGCTAATGTACTTGCGTGTATTTTATGTTAATATGTAGTATATCTGTCATATGGTATGAGAATACCGTATGTAGCTCATTGTTGAGGTAATTTATTTAAGTATCTATGTTGTACCATGTGATTATTTAATTTTACCTCAGATTTCACTATTCTAGTGAGAACAATCTTTCATGATACACTAAACATATTATTCCGCATGTTCATAGTCTCATATATGGTGACTACTGAAGGCATATACTGATTTATATTAAAATAGTGTACTGGGGGGTGTTATTATGCATGACATTCCATGTCTGTAAAACGATTGTTCTGTTGTAGTACTAATATCATTCTGTTGTTCTGGAATAGTACTGATATCATTACTGCAGCAGAATCAGTTACAATTCTGACACATTGGTGTTTCCTTCAATTTATTCTGTTGTGACAAATTTGATAGAAGGTGTAGAGACTTTAGTAGTTAGTTTTATTAGGAAAAAGAGAGCCAGAAAAAAAACAACAGAAAATTTAACATATTTTTTGACTATGGCATGTGGTAAGACAAATATTTCATGAGAAACAGTTTTCACAAGTACTGCTTATTTCTGTCTTTGGTGTAATGATAAGGATAGAGCTGTTAAGGATATTTCAGCAAGTAACAGAGTGTCAGAACGTGTGAGTTGAAGAGCAGATGATTGTATATACATACTAATAATTCTAGTTACTGAACTGGTTCACAGGACAGATGTATATACTGTTATACAGCTATCACTATATACTATCGTAGTTGTGAACATAAAGGATATTGTACAAGGGTTAGTGGTGAAATATCTATATATATATATATATAAGGGATATGCAGCGGTTCAGTGTGTGATAATGCATTTATTTTGTACAGTTTCCAGTGACCTCAAGTAACCTCACGAGTGCCAAAGGCACGAGTGAGGATTAAGAGAGTCACTGAAACTGTACAAAATAATGCATTATCACACTGGAACTGCTGCATATTCCATTTATGCAATAGGTTTAGATGTTGTGTGAACATTTTGATTTTGGTAGGTGTAAATAATTTGTCAAAAAGGAAAAGAAAATTGAATTTTATGCTGTTTTTGCTAATTATAAAAACAAAATGGTATCTATAACTGAAACACCACTCATTTTGTAGATATTTTGAGCTGAACATTTTTCGTGCTCACAGTACCATGCTATCATTTTTTGTTTTAAAGTTATTTATATTTGTTTGTCAAAAAAGTGAACAAAAAATTACATTTTCTTCTGTTTTCTTGCTAATCATATACAATATACAGGGTTTATATAAATGAAACAGTATTAATTTTGTAGATAATTTTGTGCTGAACAATTTTCGTGCTCACAGTACCATGTTATCTTTTTTCGTTTTTAAGTTATTGACATTTAAATATGGTTAGTACTGCTTCTGAGGCCGAACATTCTAAATGAATTCTGAAGAGAACTGTGTAGATAAATGAGCTAGTGATGTAGTTACTGTGTGAATAAATGGGTGATGATGTAGTTACTATGTGGATAAATAAATTTATTACCATAGTAGCGAAGATAAATGGTTTTATTCTACAGTTTTTATCCTGACCCCTGTTGCATAAATATATATATACTGATACTAATATTGAGAGATCAGTGAATTGTTTTTCTTTTACTATGTTTTCACAGAGGATGAACCATCTGCGGAGGGTGCTACTGGAGTAGAAGACTCCACAGGGGCATTGAGATCATAGAGATGGAGCCCTCTGTGGAGGGTATGCCAGAATCTCCAGCAGCAGGTCATCCTTCAACAGCTGCAGGTCCAAGTGGGCCTCCAGCTGAGGAACATACTGTAAGTAGTTTTTATTATGTTTCTGAATTTCTTTTTAAAGAGCAGTACAGGGTGGTCAGTATTCTGATTTTCACTGGTGTTGTGCTGCACTTTGTGTACAACCCCAGGTGATATGGTCTTCCTCAACTGTTACTGGGTGTCCCCGTGATTAGTTATAAGAATATTGTGACTTGCGCTAGCTAGTTCTGCTGCATTTTGATCATACCCCCCTGCACAGTTGTTCATCATGCATGGTTCTCTGCAATGTGTACTGTGTGGATTTATCATATTTGTTACATTCCACTTAACTCTGCAGTCTGGGGCTCCGGCTGTGTACTACGTTTGCTCTGATCCTTGTTACCTTGGTGTTAGATGATTAGTGTTTGCTGCTTAAAACTGGTGATCAGTCAACCAGTAGCAGATCCATGTTTGATTAAGTTGTAATACATTGTGAATGGATTTACTGCCATGATTTACTCTTGTCCCAGTTTAGTGATGTTTTAAAAAAGGTAGCAGTCACACACAGAGAGACACACACTATAGAATATGCAGTAATGAGTTAGATAGCAGTATTACATGACACAGTAGTACATGTTAGCACTATTTAATGATAAATCAGCATTGTAAATGTTATCTATCAGATATTAACATTTGTTCTCTGTGAAAACTGTACATGAAAAAGGGTGCAAGGAAAATCTTATTTAGGTTCCATGTGTACTGTGGTAATAGTTATTCTTACATGGAACTGTGTAACATGAGAAGCTGAATATGTCCGTCTGGAGTATGTAATAAGGAGTACATAATCTGTTGATGTGGTTAATTATCTTACTTGGCTGCCTGCCGCTGACTGGTGTGACTTTTATCAATTTCTTTTCTATCTGTATATGTGTGTCCTCGAGAAGTTGAATCACTTAGAGAATACTGGATGGGCAACTGTGTAGAACCAGGGAGTATACAATGTTTTTTTTTCATCTTTATTGCTCTTATATGTAGTGTTGAACTACAGTTATAATGGTTTAATCTGTGATATGTGCCATGAAATGCTGTTACAGTGTAATATTTTGAAGTGTCATGTATGAGGTTGACAGAACTCATATGGTATAAAGAGGTCAAACAGTTCTGCACTAATGGTTCTTCACAATATGGTATATCTCTACTAGTTGTTCTGTTCAAGTACAATGTCTCAGTTACACCGTACCCTAACAGAACCACAGTCAAATGGTGCTGAGACACATAGGATGGTATGGAGTGTAACAGTGCTGTACTGTGTGAGTGAAATAGTATTTCTGTATAGCTGTGTCATGGGGGGGAGTTCTGGTACCTTAAGAACTCAGCTTTCAAATGTGCTGTCTTGTTGAACACTTTCTTGAACAGAATGAGCATTAACTAGTATTACTGAGTGTGTAGTGCTGTGTATCATTGTATGTTTCATAGTTACAATAGTGCCACAGTTCTGAGATGTGGTTCTAGAAGACAGAATTGCACAGTAGGGTGGTACAACGGGTATTATGTACAGGTGCTGATCTTTCCATTAATGTACTATTTTTACACATACTGAATATAGTCATAAATAAAGTGTTTAAGGAACAGCATTAGTAGGTACCTATTCTTAGGTTCACAGAACCTAATTCTGGTGGAATATGTCTGCCATTGTAGTATCTTAAATAGTGAGGGTAGCTGTGTGAACAACATACAGAGATAACAGTATTCTTAAGTAAATACAGTTTTTTTAAGTACCATAGATATCAATACATCTGAGCTGTTATCAATATTACAGAAACAGACTACTGTGTAGTCTATTTTCAGAAAACTACAGAAGACTTTTATCTAGTCACATGTTTTTTTTTTCTTTTGCTTTGTTTCCAAAGGGCAACTTGCCATTCTCAGTACCATCAGTGATACCCTCAGCCAGCTGCTGGAGACTGTGCAGAGTGGGAAC
Organism: Neoceratodus forsteri; assembly: GCA_016271365.2. Lineage (NCBI taxonomy): Eukaryota > Metazoa > Chordata > Ceratodontiformes > Ceratodontidae > Neoceratodus > Neoceratodus forsteri. The sequence continues at coordinate 1,412,176,924 of CM057452.1, forward strand.
AGGGCTGCTGATGAACACGCCTGTAGCACTGCAGCAAAATTAAATTAAATTATGTTGTGGATCAGGCTAGTGAGATAATCTCTCAAGATTCAGAGATCATTGATTTGCTGCAGCATCACGGGCGTGTGGGTCATGCGGCCTTAATTGCCACTCGTGTGCTCAAGCAGAGCAACAGAGGCCTCACCAAAGCCATAGATTGACTGGGGTAATTAGAAGAGGCCGCTGTTGCTTCACTCGAGTCCATGCATGGTCTCATGGTGCGGCTGGCTGAGAACTAGCTGGAGGCCACAGAAGCAATACACCAGCTTCTGCACCAGGACCTGCAGCATCTAAAGGATGATTAGCCTTCTGAAGCACCGAAGCAAGAGCCTCTCAAAAATGCCCCTCCAACAACAATATCAACAACACCTGAAGAAGAGGAGCATGTAGCTGCACCTACTCCCAAGCAACCTTCCACTTCCTCAGCACCATCGTCTCCCCAAGGCCCTATTGCCTGAATGGCCAGCACCTCTCTATCACTCCCTGGCCAGTTCTTGTAAATAGTTACTTTAAATAATTATTTTTATTTATTTATATGTCCCCACCCACTATTTATTTTTACAGTTTGAGGAACACTTTTATTTAATTTATCAAAAGCTTAATTTCATGTTTTATTCATTTATTTCCCCTTTATTTGAATGTGTGACTTGAACATGTATTTATTTTTGTATTTGTGTTTTAAAAAATCTTTGTACCTAAAAATTTTTATATTTTGCCTATAACAATTTCATAGTAAATATTATACTTTTTCAAGAATTTGTTTGTCTCGTTATCATACATATGTATATAATCTGTTATTGGTTACAAAGGCTTGAGGTAATAGCTATGTGACAGTATAGTAAAGATGACTGTCACAACAACTTAATACTTGGCATGAAAGTAATATAGTGTTAATGATGTTGGCTTGTTTTGGGTTATAATTTTAGCATTACAGTTAGAGCCACACACAGTGCTACCTATTTGTTGAATTTCTCTGATTTATTGAGACACATCTTCTGCTTTATACATTTAAATAGTAGAGGCAGGAGAGAAAACTGGTGCAGAAATTTCTTGAAATATGTACAAATAGGTGTCAATGTCTGTGAGTACAATTGCATGATGCAATACTGCTATGCTGAGATGTCCTCTGAAGCTGGGAAAGGTATTATATATCAAAAGTATTATGTCTAGCTAAGATAATATTTTTCAAGGTGTGGTCAGTAAACTAAATTTTTTTTTTATTTCTCAAAAAGTCAGGAAATGTAGTGTAAAAAACTGCGTTAACGCAAGAGTTAAGGGTTTTTTGTAGCGTCAAAAGCAAGGAACTTCGTTGTTAGGGTTTTCAACCCTAACTCCTGCTTTCCCCCCAACACCACGCCACCCTCCCACCCTCAACCCCACTGGCACACACACACACACAGGCAGAAACATAGACACACACACACAACACACAACTATGGGGGCAGTACAAGGAAATACAACCAATCACAGACAGATCCGATCTCCGCAAAGACATAGACAGAGTGCAAGCTGTTCAGAGGAGGGTAAACAAAATGGTGCAGGGTGTGCAGCAGAAAAGATACGAGAAGAGACTAAAGCAGCTTAACATTTATACCCTTAATAAAAGGAGGAGAGGGGGTACCTAGTACAAACTTTCAACTATCTCAAGGAAATTAACAAAGTAAAAAAAGGATTCCATGTTTCACAAAAAGACATGTATAAGAACAAAGGGCAAACATTTTAAGATAGACGGGTCATGGCTCACAGGAAATGCTAAACCATAGTTTTCACATAGAGGGTTCTGGTTGCATAGAACAGCCTTTCTGAGGAGGTTGTGGAGTAAGAAATAGTGGCACAATTGTAGAATATATTAAAGAGACAAAAAACAATTCTAGTGAGGGACTGGAGGAAGTAACCTGTTGATTAACTAGAACCTGCAGCTTATTGTTGAGTTATAGAAATGGACAGTGTATTGTGCAAGCAGTCCTTGTCTGGTGTGAAATGTTATCTTTTTATGTATACTTCTATCATGGATGCACAGTTCTGTGATTATTGCAGTGTATGTTATATGTGACTGCACTGTACCAAGACTCTGTATATTCTTTCGTACACTGTTGGTGATCCTAGATGCTATCTACAGCCATATCAGGTCTGAACAGAACATGTTTTCAATATTTGTGTGAAAAGATATTCTCACTAGAGTTAGGGAGCGTCAACTGGACTATGATATATGCCTGCCAATGACAACCTAGGTGCCTCTATAGGCTAATGGTTACTGTAATTATGTCTGAATGAGCTTGGTACATCTAGCAGAAAAGACCTGAGTTTGATTCTCACAACCTCCACCTGCATACTCTGTGACTCTGATGAATTCAGTTAAGTTGCTAGTCCTTCCAGGTCAGTCCTGAAAACAGGAACTTCTCACTAGATGCTCTCAGCCTGTTACCAAAGATTAAAAAATATATATGCATGTTTAGTCTTCCTAGGAATTAAGACACCTCTCCAGGAAGAATTGTACGTTATTGTGTTCCTTTGTTGTTGTGTTTCTGTTTTTGTGAAAGATGCTATCCACTTGTACTTTGCTAAGGGTATAAATGTTAAGCTGCTTTAGTCTCTCCTCCTATCTTTTCTGCTGCACACCCTGCACCATTTTGTTTACCCTCCTCTGAACAGCTTGTACTCTGTCTATGTCTTTGCGGAGATCAGGTCTGTCTGTGATTGGTTGTATTTCTTTGTACTGTCCCCATAGTTGTGTGTTGTGTGTGTGTGTGTGTGTGTGTGTGTATGTGCCAGTGGGGATGGGGTTGGGGGGTGTTGGGAGGGGAAAGCCAGAGTTAGGGTTGAAAACCCTAATGACAAATTTCCTCGCTTTTGACGCTGCAAAAAACCCTAACTCTTGCATTAACGCAGTTTTTTGCAACATATATATATATATATATAATAATAATTTTGAGACTGTTTTCAAAAAACAGCAACATATCAAATACTAAAAATTCAAGTAGAAAACTGGAGAGATTTGACTTTATCCCTATGGGGTAAAACTGATACTATCTAGATGATGGCAATGCCTCACTATATTTTTGTACTTAATAATATCTTAGGAGCCCCATGAATTAAATGGTTTCAAGAGACTAAGAGGATTTTTTCTAAGTTTCTCTGGAAAGGGAGGAACCCCATATTCTATGGAATGTACTTACTTTGCCTAGAACTATGGGGGGAATGGGATGCCCACATTCACTGAAGTACATGGAAGCAACTATTCTGGCCAACTACTATCAATGGACCTTTTTCCTAGAGAAGATCAATACTTAGATCAGGTTATGATGTTTCATTCAAATATAAATGCTAAACTGCAATATATATTCTTTTGGGCAGACCTTCATCAGGAGAAAAATCATCCACTGTCTACCTGGTTCCAGTATGTTGAAAAATATTAATAATCCATCAAAACATCAGATACCATGGCTATTTCTCCAAATATATTACAATAAAAGAATCTGGGATCAATGCCATAGTTTTAATTTTAAATATTTGTATAAAAATGATATAATTAAGTAGAAAGATGTGTTAGTTGAAAACAGAATACCAATTTTTCAGGAATTTATTAAAGTATATAATAAAAGGGGATTGAATCAATTATTCCACTTTACATTCTTGGCCAAATTTTATAAAATGAACAGACTGTTTAACAATAAAAAGGACAGGAATATAGCTATATTATTAAAACAACAACAAGGAATATTAAATAATGGAACAAGTAAATTATTAGCTAGATTCTACAAATAAATATTGGACATCCCTAAACAAAAGATAAAATTAAACAATCAGCATTGGAATCTGGGAGCCAATATAAATTTAACATATCAACAATGGGACCAATTAAGAAAAATAAGTAATAAAATCTATGTTTCAGATAGAAATAAAACAATGCAAGCTAAAACAATTAATAGAGCTTACTGGACTTCAGTTTTAATTAATAAAATTAACTCTGAATATCCTTATGAGTGTTTGCATAATTGTGCAGCTCAAGGTACGCTGACGCACTGTTTGTGGTCACGCCCTAAAATATATGGCTATTGGGTCAAATTACAGCAAATTATAAAATCTACAACAGGTATAGAGGTGCCTTTACAAATATACACATTTTTATTTAACAACATTATAAACTTTATTGAGGATCTGCCCTCTAGGAAGATGTTTACATTGGCAACAATAGCTCTGAAACATATTATTTTAGAACATTGGAAAGTAGAGAATTTGTCAGAGTTTGATTATTATAAATAATAGTATCAGTTTATAGAGACCTTGAAATATGAAGAATTGATAATAGTTATGGAACCTAATTTAGATGATCCTGAAGGAACATAATGGAGAACCATAAATAATAATATGCCCTCAGTAAAGAAATGTGATTAAGTGGACATCCTAATCCATACCCTAAGCAAGGCTGTATGTTTCCCACTTGGATTTTTAGATTTCTATTTGTATAAAATACCCACTATAAACAAGTTTTAGAAAACAACAAATTAATACAGGCATACAGTGATAAGATGATGGGGGGAGTTATTATTGTTTTTTTCTTTTGATAACATATTGTAAGCACTTTACAAACAAGATGAAATGAGTTGGAGTGGTCTAAAGACCTCCTGACCAGGGGGAGGGAATGGACAAAGTCCTAATAGAAAATATGCAACAAATGACAACAAGGGGGAGGTTCTGCTTATGGTAGAGTTTAACATTCCCAATGCAGATTGGACTGTACCAACTGGAGCATCCACAAGAACTATGGACATAGTGGATTCCCTCCAGGGGGAGGGCCTAAAACACTAGTACAAAACCTCACCAGAGACAGGCTATCCTAGACCTTGTACTGACAAATGAAGAAAGGATTATAGATCTCCATGTTGAAGAGCAACTGGGGACCAGTGACCATCACATGGTATGGTTCAACTTGGTCACAGGTACACAATCATCCCAATCAAAGCCTAAAATCTTAGACTTTAGAGGAGTGAATTTTGGGAAGATGGGTGAGACATTAAAATAGCCCTGACAAGAAACAATGCAGAAAAGGGAGTAGAGGCAAGACGGGCTAGGATTAAAAATGCAATAAGTGAGGTAACAGGCCAGTGCATAAGGGAACAAAGAAAAAGAAAAAGGAGGAAGACACCACTTTGGTTCTCAAAAGCCATAGCTGAAAAAGTTTGAGCCAAAGGGGTGGCCTTCAAAAAAATACAAGAAAACACAAAAGAACAAAGACAGGGAGGGGACTATCAGAACTCACTAAGGGAAGCAGGGAAAACTGTGAGGCAGGCAAAAGCCAAAATAGAGGAAATATTAGCACAAACAGTGAAGGAGGGTGACAAGTCTTTCTAAAGATACATCAGTGATAAGAGAAAGACTAGAAGGGGAATTGCTAAACTCAAGAGGGGGATGGGGGAATGTGTAGAGGATGACCAGTAAAAGGCATCAATCCTAAAGAAATACTTTTGCTCAGTGTTCACAGTAGAGAAGGAAGGAAAAGGTTCACAGCTAGACACCATAGACACAGGAGGAAGGGAGGTGAACGCAAGATCATTTATCAAAGAAAGGATCCTACAACAGCTCAATAAGTTCAAGGTGGACAAGGCTATGGGACTGGATGGCATACACCCCAGAATAATAAAGGAGTAAAGGGAGGAAATAGCACAGCCACTGGTGGAAATGTTTACTGAGTCACTAAACACAGGGGAGGTCCCGGGGGACTGGAGGAGGACCAATGTGATCCCATTCCACTAAAGTGGAAGCAAGGGAGGAAGTAGGTAGCTACAGAAAAGTTAGTCTTACCTCAGTCATTGGAAAGATCATGTAGACACTGTTCAAGGAAAGGGTAGTAGAACACCTGGAATCCATAGGGGCACAGGACCCAAGGCAACATGAATTCACAGCAGGAAGGTCCTGTCAGACTAACCTGATAGATTTCTTTGACTGGATAACTCGTGAGGTGGATCAAGGGGGGGCAGTTGATGTAGCCTATCTTGACTTCATCAAAGCTTTCGATACTGTTCCACATAGAAGATTGGTAAACAAGCTAAGTAGACTTGGGGTAGGTCAAAAATTGATCAGCTGGGTAGCAAACTGGCTAACAGGCAGAAAGCAGAGAATGGTGGTTAACAGTACCGAGTCAGAAGAGATTCACGTCACAAGTGGAGTGACTCAGGGATCAGTCCTGGTGCCAATCCTCTTCAGTATCTTCATTAGTGATATTGCAATCAGACTGGGAGGTAAGGTTTGCCTGTTTGCAGATGACACCAAGATTTGCAACAAAGTGGATTATCTGGATGGGGTGCATAAGATGAGACGAGACCTGGAAAAGCTAGAAAAATGGTCCAAAGAGTGGCAACTAGGGTTTAATGCTAAGAAGTGCAAATTCATACACATGGAGAGGAGAAACCCTGAAGCTAACTATAGGATGGAGAGGCGTGCTAACAACCACTAGAGAGGACAGGGACTTGGGCATCATCATCATCACCAATGACCTTAAAGCCTCTAGGCAGACCACAAGGGCAGTGGGGAGAGCGAAAAGGATTTTGGGATGTATCAGTAGGGGTATCACAAGCTGAAAGAGGGAAGTAGTGATCACTTTTTACAGGACACTGGTTAGGCCTTAGCTGGAGTACTGAATCCAGTTCTGGAGGCCACTCCTGCAAAAAGACATTTAAGGATTGAAACAGTCCATAGAAGAGCAACCAAGATGGTGCATGGGCTGCAAACAAAGCCATATGAAGACAGATTGAGGGACCTCAAAATGTATACCCTGGAGCAGAAGAGGGAGAGGGGTTGTATGATAAGAGACTTTCAAATACCTTAAATGCCTAGACAAGTTGAAAGAGTCTAACATGTTTCAGTATAAGATAAACAGCAGGACAAGAGGGCATAATATGAGATTGGAAGGAGGCCAATTGAGGGGTAATGTGAGAAAGTTCTTTTTCACAGATAGAGTGGTGGATGCATGGAAAAGCCAGTCCAGGGAGGCAGTGGAGATGAGTACAGTGGAGGGCTTCAAAAGAGCATGGGATAGGCACAAGAAAATAATACAGATGAGTAAGAATAAAATAGGACAATGCTCAGCATAAATAGGTTTGCCTCCTAAAAAGGCAGACTCAGTTGTTCCAGGCCCTGAACAATAGAGTAGATGTAGGCATGGGACAAGGGCAGGGAAGGGGGAGGGGTGGGGTGGGCCGGGGGAGCTGAAATCTGAGGGCATGCCACTCAAGGTGACAGATAGACAAGGGCTTCATAAAGAGGAGGGGCCTGTGATGTCATGCCAGGAGAGAGGAGGTGATTGGGTAAGGAAGAGAGAGAGGGGGAGCAAAAAGGGGTTTAAAGGGTCAGGCAAGGCAAAGAAAGGTCACAATTTGCTCAAGTAAATTTTTTTTACTATGACGTACACCAGCATGCGAGTCTGATTTTATAGGACATCAGTGTGGCAACTGATTTTAATTTTCTGTCATGTGAGCCAATGTCGGTAGCTAGTGGATACAGGGGGATACCAACAGTGTTTTGGTTGGTGAGTTGGTTGTTTGCACAGGGGTAAGTAAAAGTAGATATAATATAAGGTATATGTTACTGGTGGGCTATGCCACAGTATCATTGGTCTTAGGGCAGGATAGATAATGCTGGTCGGCACTGGAGATTAAGCAGATGGCTTTAAAGTGTATTGGGTCCCTCTGAAGCAGTAGGGAGAAGAGTTGGCGAGGCTAGTGCTGCAGATCGGTAGCAAGAAATACCAGCGGGTGGGAGGAGGCGACAGCGAGCCGCATTGCTGCTCAAGAGTAGAAGTGCGGAAGCTAGTGTTTGGGGAATGCCAGCCACAAGGGTCTGAATGTAAAGAGAGGGTGTCTGTAGTGGCACTGCGCTTGCAACAGAGGAGAGAGTTCAGAAGTTCAGTGCGGCAACACCAGGACATGTGGCGGGGAGGGTGCAAGTTTAGGACCAGAAGCCTGAAGAGCAATACATTAGGATGTTGGCTAGCAGTTTCTGCTGCACTGGGAAAACTCTTCTACCCACAGAATGTGGTGCTATGGCCAAGTAGGGCAGAGGGAAAACAAATCCAGAACCAGCGATAAAGATTCAATTGGGTAACTCGTATCACAGAGCTGTGCAGAATGCTTTTCTAACAGTACAAGCATAGGAATGTGGTACATAACATGGCTCTTTTGCAATCCTGGCAGGCTTCTTTACAGTATAGTTATTAAAAATGACTGAATGTGAAGTGCACCATATAGCACATAAAAGGAAGCAGTGCTGTGACTTTAGAAACAACAATAATCTAGCTAGCTAATAGCGTTAATGATTAGGAGAGCAAAGAGGCTTTGGAAGCCAGGGGTTACAGCAGATAGGGAGGGACGCGAGCACGGTTTGGCAGTTTTGTTGCAGTGGAGCTAGCTTAGGTGCATACCCCCTCAGTGAACTATGGGGGGGGGGGTTGAGGTACAGTTTGTTTTCAATGCTGGTCATGAGAGAGAAACGGTCATGGGAGCAGAGCTCCGGTTGGAGGTCTAACAGGGAGAAGAGATTCCCAGGCCCAAACTGAAGCTGGGAACTGGATGGTAGTGTTGGAGCACAGCCCACAGGGAGTGGTAAGGGCAAGTCCTAGAGGGAAAAAGGCAGTTGCTAGGATAGGAATAATGGAGGTTGGTTTGGGCATGCTTTCGACCGCGATGGTGACTGCAGGGTGCAATGGGATTACAATGTTGTCTGTCCGGGGCAGCAATTAAAAAAAAAACAATAATAATAACTGCGATTAGGGTTCTATTCCTCCAAGGGAAACTCAACTGGCACAGCAATGGGAGGAGATTGCCAGCCTTCCAACCCACCTAGGGGGGTGGGAGGGACCTAGAGGCCTGGACCCCAGCTGGCTGAAGAGACATGCAGCCGCCATTGCAGGGAGCTTTGTCGGTGGTATTGGGGATGCCATTTTAAGGAATGCAGGTGCCACAAGGTGTCTGCCATCTTAGAGGAGGGAGAGCTAGCTCCTGGCAGGGGATAGGCAGTGAGATACAAGAGGGGGAGATGATGGAAGGAGAATGCCAAACAATGGCACAGTGGGTTTTGGGTTATTAGACAGGGGCTGCCAGAGCACAGTGTCAAGAACTGGGCTCCTTCGAAAGTCGAGGTCCTCACTTGTTATAACAAAGGAAAATACTTCACAATTCTAAAATCACAGGTATTTGGAGCTGGTACCATATATCAATTTTATTCTGCTCAACTTCTCAACATTGCGGGACAAGTACAATGTGTGGGGCACTCCCAAGCAGATCGCTCCTTGCAGGGAAAGGGAGGGGATCCATAATCTGATGGTCTCTTATTTCCCCAACAGTTAATGTCTTGGGTGGTAGGCTGCCCCATAACTTGGACAGCACAAGCAGTTTTTCACTGCAAATCCTTGTTTCTGGAGAATCATCTAACAGGTAACCTAAGCTGGATTCACATGGTGCAAGGACAGGTAGGCCAACATTGCCAGGCCCTGACCATTTTAGCAACTGTGTGGGAGCACATGGCAGCCGCCATCTTAAGAAGGCAAGTGGCTGGCGGGGGAGGGTGTGACAGGGACAGGGGCAGGAAAACAAAACAATATAATAAACGTAATAACAAATAAAGACAATAATACTATATAACATGGGTATATATTGAGGAAGGAGGCCAACGGTGTGCAGCGGGGGGTTGTTTGGTGGGCAGAAATGGTTACCCACTATGAGAGGGGGGAGGAAGGAAGGTACTAAAGTTTAGCAGTTGGTTAGTTAGTGGCTGAGGCACCCGATTAGGACAGTAAAATATTGCAACGGGCTGGCCCTGTTGGTGTGGGAATGGGTGTTAAGCACACGGCAGGAACTGGGGGGCACCACATAGTGTTAGGGTGCCATCAGAAAGGATAAAAAGGGGCATACATTACAAAATAAATAAAACACAGAATATAGGTCGGGGGCGGGAAACGGAAGTTTCGACAGGGGAATATTTGGACTGCAGGTGATTACCTGGAGATAATCCAAAAAGAAAAAAAGAGCAGAAGATGGTTTTAGGTTTCTTGTTGGGGGACAGGGTAATCGCACTTAAAAGAACATGGGGGATGGGGGGGATATTGGAAAGATAGGACTAATGGTAAATATCAACCAAAAGCGGACAAATAGTTCCTGGACAATATGTTGTGGACATAATATTGTGGTAATAACGATGAATGGTCAAAATAATGTTGCTCGTTAAAGTTGTGTCTCTCATATAGTCGCGGTCGAAATGCCCTGTGTTTTGAGTTAGCTCTGCTCGCTGTCACTGCAACTGGTTCGCTCAGCGCTTTGACACATCCCCATTCAAACTTCTGGGTTCCCTCAGCTCTGAGCTTGGGCACAGGAACTGGTTCGCTCTCCCTTCTTCCCACAGCCCATTCGAACTTCTGGGTTTGCTCAGCTCTGCGCTTTGGCACAGGAACTGGTTCACTTTTTGAGCTTCTGGCTTAACTCAGGTTTGTGTTATGTATTAATGTATAACTTCAGGGCACTCGAACTTGATAGTGCTTTGTGCATCACATTTTTATTTGGAGCTGGTGCTTTAAAAACTGTTAAAATCCTTACAATCTTTTATAAAATGGTTATAACTTTAGGGCACTCGAACTTGATTCATTGGTGCTACTGGATTAAGTATTGGTTCTTGTGCTTTATGCATCACATATTTATTTGGAGCTGGTGCTTTAAAAACTGCTAAAATCCTTAAAATCTTTATTAAAATGGTTCTAACTTCAGGGCACTCGAACTTGATTCTTTGGTGATACTGTGGGAGTCAGCTGTGACTAAATTTAGAAGAAAGGTGGGGGTTCGAATACAGAGACGGGGGGTATGAAAAGAATGACATTGCTAATCATAATGATTATGTGATTGTACAAAATGCATTTCAGAGAAAAAGAAAACAAAGACTGTGTGCCTTTATGTTCACACACACGCACACACACACACATACACGCACACACACACTCTGCACACACCTTTATTTCACCACTAGAAACATTATCCGCCCGGATCTGCTGCAAGTATAGGGACTTGATATATCGGACAATACGTCGCTGATTTAAACCCACGGCAACATTTGCGCGATGTTTACTCCTGGGATCAAATGACACATTTAAACTGCAGCCAAATGCCTGCAGTCTTAAATCCGGTGACTAATCGTCCTAGTGCCATATCAACAGTTTTCTGCAATTAATTTCAGCTTCAAGTTGCAGATCTGCACAGCATGGCATCCAGGAAAGGACCACCGTTGAAAAGGAAGAAGGCAGAGTTGTGTTGGACCATGGTGGTGAGGGGGCAATCAAAGCCTTGGGTGAGTGGAGGAACATTGGAAAGGGAGAAAGGGAAGCCGGGGGGGGGGCTGAAAAAGGACAGGGTGGAAGGGTAGTAGGTGGGCTCTTAAGGAAGGCTACAGCCAGGGCGTTCACCAGGTCTGGGTCACCACCAACACCGGTCACAGAACTGGTGCCCTAGTATGGCCAACACTGCAGCCACCCCACTGACTCTATGGGCTACCATAGAGATGACAGGGCCTCCTGTTACTACAGCAGCCCCTCTTGCCGTGACCCATCAATGAGTCCATTGGGTTAAAGCAAGGACCGAGCCATACCTTCAATACTGGAAGGAGGGTCCTCACACCAGAGGGTACCACTACAGGGGGTGGAGAAGATGGTAAGCACCTGGGGGGTCCAGCTGCAGGGTCTGGGGGAAGGGAAGGGAATCTGGCCAGAGAAAAAGGATAGGGACAGGAAGGAGTGGGTCCTGGCGGAAGTAGGAAGCAAGGGTTGCACCCGGCTATCAGACAAAGCAAAGGAGAAAGTGATGGCGGGGGGGACAGAGTAAGGGTTACAGGGGGTCAGAAGAAAGGTGCAGGGGCCAGTTAGGGGAATATCAGAGGGCACCCCAGGAAGGTTTCAGGAAGGTTTGCATGGAGGGGAATAGGGGTATGCATGACACGATGGAAGAGGCAGTATGTCCTGGCAGGTTTGAACCAGGGATGCACGATAGAAAAGCTGGTAACAAGGCGACAGGTTTTAATGAAAGGTAGGCAGATGGGGGGGGGACAAGGAAGATCAATGGGTCGTGCCAAGCACTCCCTACCAGAAAAAGTATATTCGGGGTTTGCAGTGTATAGTATGCATGAGAGTAGTGTGGGTACAGGGCAACAACCTTTATCCGGACAGGATTCCCCCTCTTGGGGACAGGAAGGAGGTGCCCTACAGATCAGGGAAGGGGGGAGCATGCCTCGGGGAGGAGGAGGGGAGAGTCAAGAAATAAGGTACTTTTGCCTCCAGTCAGGAAACAAGCAATCATGGGCAAAAATCCTTTCAATCTGGGAAAGGGAGGCAGAGTAGGGACGTACGGCAAACAACGTCTAGGGAAGGGGCAGAAGCTAGGCCCCCCAGGCACTGAATTATAGGTGGTCTAAGCAAAAAAAAAAAGGGGGGGCTTTCCTGATTACTTGCTAGCCAGAGCTGACAACGGCTGGCAGGACAACAAAATGAGAGCAACTATATTGATTAAGTCCATTTGCACAAGAGCCTCGCAGGAGCTAGCCATTGTCTTGGGCAAAGTAGCGGAATGACTTTAGTTACTCTTTCCACGCCCCGTGCTAGGCTATGTTATGCTACCAATTTACCGAATAATAGTGGGCCACATAGTGGGCATAATAATCGGTGGTGTGTTTGCAAAGGAGGAGTAGCAATTGGAAGTCCTGCAGTGGGGGCAGCACAAGCAACAGGAATTGCTGTGGTGGAGTTTTGCCCAATTTGGCTGCAGTCAGACATATACGCTGTGCAGCTACATTAATTTATAGTCATATGGGAAATGGTTAATGTGGATTATGTTCCCGGGATAATAGGCTGGGGCAAAAGAGGCAGAGCTGGATAAAAATCATAGGGAAAGCCCGAACTCTTGGAGGGGGGCAGGTCAATCATGTACGGTTTGGCCAGGATAGGAAAAGGAGAAACGGTTTGCAAGCTTTTGACAGAGCATAGATAGTAGTCAGTGGACAATGCACAATGAGGGAAGGGGATTAGGTGGGGGAGCAACAGAGGACCGACAGCCTCTTCTTTGGGGGTGAGCAAATGGCCTGTGGGTGTGGATTTAAGGTAGTAGCCTGATGCATAAAATGGCAGAAAGGCACAGGTGGACAAGGGGACAGCACCATCAGGGAAAATGTCAAGTTGCCTGCCCAGGCTCAGCAGTGGATGGTCAGGAGGTTTTCAGCTGGCAAACCGAAGAACAGAGACACAGTCCCAGGGGGCAAAGGGAAGCAGGCAGAGGTAGGCAGCAGACAGCTGGTTCACATAGTAAGAAGGGTGGGGGAATCCAGTGGCTCCCCATCCCTTCCCAACAAGATTGGAGGTGGAGAGTGACAGAAGGGAGAACAGGGCACCAATGACCATCTGGGGAGCTGGGACACGTTAACTTGGGGATCCCCTAGAGGAAAGGATGGCATATTCGGGGGGAGGTCCCTAGGGAACGCCTCACTTCCCATCGGGATAAGGCAATGGCAGAGGTTGCCGAGAAAGGGGGTGGGGACAGGAGAGGGCAATTATCCAAAAGTAAAATAAAAAAATTAGGGGCCGGGAGGGGCCAATAGTTACTCTAATGGAAGTATGCTAAACAGGGAAGATGGTATGGAACCACAGGAGGAAGAGGAGACCAGATGCTTGGCATGAAGGGGTCTTTTCTCACTCAAATCACTAGACAAGTAACAGAAGGTCCCAGGAGGGGCTGATCGTCTGACACAGATTAGGGCTACCAGGCGGGGAGTACGAGAATGCAGGTGGCCAGTGGGGAGGTCGTGTCCCTCCAGCAGGGGAGTGTGGAAACCCAAAGGGGGACATGGTCCTCAGTTACAGGAATGAACAGCCAGTAAGGGCCAGGCCATTTTATAAAAACAAAACAAAACAACAAAGACGGAGGAGGAGCGCACCTACTTGGGGGGAAAACCCACTGTCCATCATAAACTGGAGGTAGGCTAGTGGAAAAAGAAAGGGGTGGGTGCACAGGAGAGGGGCAGACTGCTGAAGGTGAACAGCAGGTCTGCCGAAGGTGAACGGTAGAGAAGAAGAAGTGACACATAAAAAGGGGAGGAAAAAGGGGTTGGATAAGCTGACTCAGAGGGCTGCAGAACAACACCAGACAGAAGAGTGGAATTGGTGTACACCCATACCCAACAAGAGAGAAGAAAATGAAGAGAGTGGCCCAACAGATGCACATCTGGGGGGGGGGGGCCAGAAGAGAGAACAAGAATGAAAATGGTGTTTATGCATATTGTGGCAACCCCAGATGTACGTCAGGGGACAAGAAGGGAAAACAATGAGGAAAAATATGGTTTGTGGAAATTGTGTATAATAAAGATATTGATGAACATAATGTGGTAAAATATGAGGATGTAAATATTGGGAAGTGGGCATTTAGAAGACATTATAATAAATTAATTGCCAACTGGGCATCCACACAAATGATAGTCTGTGTTTTTATTGGGCAGAGCTCTGGGGACAAAGGCACATGGCAGCAACAACCAGGTAGGAAAAAAATGGGCAGACTAAATAAGCCTGGTGGTCCTTATCTGCCGTCAACGTCTATGTTTCTATGTATGTTTTGTCATATTAGCTAAAGTTGTTGTAGTAGCTAAAGCTGTTATTATGTCAGTGTTTGTAATACTTGGAAAATGCATAATAGAAAAATATTTATAAAAAAACCAAAATTGTTAGTTGATACAATAAATAAAATAATCTTTTGTCTATTTATTAGATGTAAACACCGGGAGCCTGATTCTCAAAGGGTGGTGCAAGTTGTGCCAATGGCAGCTTGTGCTGCATGCCAGTGTGCCAGAGACCCTGTGCCCAATTTTCTATTGGGTAGAGTCCCAGTGCCAAATTCCTGCAGCTTGCAGCAAAGGTGGCAGTGCACCAAAGAGATGGTGCACCAGAGAGGTATGCCACAAGATGAGGGCGGTCATGGAGGACATTGCAGAGCTGTAGTATGCATGATGAGCCTGGAACATTTCCTTATGACCTGCCTGCTTATTTGTCCTTAAAGCTCTCTCTCTAGTCTACTGTTTTCCTGTTTCAGCTCCCATAAATCTGCTGTACACCGTAGGGTCAGAAAATACCTTCCTGAGTTACAAAGTCAAAAGGGCACACAAAATTCTGATTCCTGAGACAACACTGAATTAAATGAGTGCATTGTAATGGCGGAATCTTTTATAACAAAATAATATACAGATTTTAAATTCCTGCTAACACATTTTGGCACATGCCTCATTGCTCTGGCCGTCTTCACTGTAAAAGGGATTAAGTAATGATGACATATGACCATTTCTTTGAAACAGAGCTGATTAAGTATTAGGCTGTCACAAAAGACATCTAGAGTATGGCCAGCTAAATGCATGTGCACATATTCCTATTCCTCAAAACCATTTGAGCCAGAGCCAGCCTCGTGGCACTGAGGGTTGAGGCATCTAGCATTATCTCACGTCACGCTGGTGACCCGGGTTCAGGAATGATCTCGGGTCATCAGGGAGCTGGACTGGGGAAGGGTGGGAGCAGAATTGAACCACCTACTAGCAGCTCTCCTCTCCTTACCTGGGGAGGATGCCGCCCTTCCCATAGTCCCGTCACCACCAGGAGAAGGTCCGGTGGTGGCATAGGCAAGTAGAAGGGGCTGCTGGTAGGGTGGGGTGTCCCACAGCGTGTCTGGCATGTGCCTCCACATGTACACATCCACGCCAAGGACAAGCATGTAGGGATGGTCAAAAAAGGGAAAAAACTGACTAAAGAAATAATAGAAAAAAATATTCAAGTCAAACAAGGCAATTATATTTTTAACTGGTTTATCAGACCTGTCATCTATTTAAAAGTTAAAATCACCGGTAATCAGAGCCCCTATGACAGTTCAGAAAAAACAAGACGGAAAATAATAAAATATTATCTGCATTAAAATTAGGAGGCATATACAGTAAATAAGCAACATTGCAACAGACTTTGCTAAGCTAAGAAAATATGCTCAAAGGAGGAGTTATGTTACTACAGTCATGTTCATTCCAAGCAATGATGGTATCTCCTCACACTTGTTTTAATTTACTCTAGCTTCATATTGAAACATAAAACTGTGTGGACATGACTGGATGTAGTGCAATCATCACCCTTTTGTCAGGTTTCTATAAGGGCTAATTAATCCATGAAATGCTGCTGAAGTAGATAATTGACCAAAAAGACCTGTGTTGTGGGTGTGTGGGTGACTATTGGCAGGCAGCGGCACGTATACCCTCCCACTAACAGAGGGCTCCTGGGGTGGTGCAAGAATCATTAGACAAGCCCTGGCTGGTCTAACAGTACTTAGAAGTGAACCCTCTAGGAGGGTTTAGAGAATCTTAGTGTAGGGGATATGGCAGCTTGCATCTTTTGCAAGCCCCCTAGTTTCCTGACACACCCAGCCGCTTGGCACAGACCTGGCACAGAGACTGTCTGATACACTGGGTCCTGGTTAGGTGCAGGGGGCCTTTGAGAATCCCAAAATCAGCAAGTTTTGATGTAAGGTGCCCCTTGCGACACTTCTGTGTGATGCAGCCACCTTGCATCAAATTTGGAGCTTTGAGAATTGGGCCCCTGCTCTTTAAATCACCCATTGGCTGTTAGTAATGGTCCTATAAAGTTCATATAAACTCCATCCCAAATTTCAGAGGCAGGAACATGCAGGTTGGTGTCTTCCCTCTGTATTCTACTTGGATTGTTGCATATACAAGGAATGCAGTCATACACAGGTTCGGATGACCTTATTGTTAGTTGTCCACCACCAATTGTTCAATAAAGCTGAAATGTTTTCAGATGAACCATGCAAGCCTCTTGCACCAAGATGTGCATGTTCAGTTAAGATCCCCTATGTTAGTAGGAGGGATCTTTTTTGTGTCTTTCTAGATCCAGATGTTTGAGGCCAGGGCTGACTGTTGCAGATGACTTTGAAAGTTGCAGAGATTATCATCTTTTATGGTAGGGCTCTTCAGGTGGGAGCGTTGGCTGCACTGTGCCATTGTCTTTTTGTCCATCAAGGAGTTTGGCATGGTGGCATGTTAGGGCTACATGACAAGCCACAGAGGTGGTCAGCTCTTTATAACAAACCTCTGTTGCTTATCTGTCTGCCACAGCATTCACTTTAACGTGCACACCCCCACCAGGTTATGTTCCCTCATATGGACTACCCCAAGATGGTGAAGTAGTATATAGTAGGAACAAAAAATAGAAAAGAAGAAAAAATAAGTAAGAGTAGGAATAAGCAGTAAAGGCATTCAGGCAATACTTTTAGTCATAAGTACTAGTACCTCAGGTGAACTAGCAAAGGTAAAAATTGTCTTTTCTAGAGTGCATACCTCAACTTCATGTGCCTAAGATGCTGCAACTGGGAGAAAAATCTGGTTGCCGTAAGCTATTTTGCTATTCTGGCTTCCCCGTATTACTATACTAATTCCTGCTCTGCCATTGCATTGGCACTTGTTGATAGGATCTGTCAAAAAAAAAAAAAAGCATTTGTCAATGCGAATGTTGTCTTGCTGGCATTGGCATTGGTAGTGCTGAAGTTAAGCATAATAGGAATGGCAGTGAAGTATTAAAAGTGGCGCCAACCACCCACCACTGTTGAGACCAACAGCAGGCATTGGGGTTTGCCTTTGAGTCGTCAGCTATAACACTCATGCCACCTCACCCTACCCTGTAGACACTGACAAGTGTCGTGGTGTGCTTTGGGGTCTTTGGACATTATACTTACCCCATTTCTTAAAGAAATATGCTGAGGTGGATGCAGTATAGGAGAATGGGGTGAACTTTGTGGCCAAACATTGCAAGGCACACCACGATGCCTGTCACTGGCTGCAGGGTGGGAGTGGGGGTGGAATTGCATGAGCATTACAGCCGATGATTCCAAGTCACACCACTGATGCTTGTCAGTCTTTACAGAGTGGGGTGCTACAGCTGGAAACCCTAACACCGTAGGCATGTAGAAATATAGAAACTTAGAATTTGATGGCAGAGAAGGAACGCTTGGCCCACCTAGTCTGCCCATTTCCCTACCTAATGCATAGGCTGCAGATCCTAGCTAACCAACAGCCTACTTCCTCCTACCTCCCACTAGAATTGCCTTATGTCTGTCCCATGCATTCTTGAATTCCTCCACTGATTTTGAGTCCACTACTTCCTCAGGAAGGCTGTTCCATGTATCCACAATCATCTCAGTGAAAAAAATACAGTAGCTACTCACATTACCTTTGAGCTGTCCCACTTTATCTTCAAATTGTGTCCCCTTGTTCTTGCACATCTCTTTTTCTGAAAGATGCTACCATCTTGGAGTCTGTTGATTCCCTTGATGTACTTGAAAGTTTCTATCATGCCCCCCCTCTCCCTCCTCTCTTCGAGTGTATACATATTAAGCTTCTTTAATCTCTCTTCATATGACTTCTGGTGCAGACCCTGCACCATTTTAGTTGCCCTCCTCTGGACTGCCTCCATCCTGTCTATGTCTTTGTGGAGATGGGGCCTCCAGAACCGGATGCAGAACTCCAGATGGGGTCTCACCAACTGTCTGTACAAAGGGATAACAACTTCTTGTTTTCTACTGGTGATGCCTCTCCGTATGCATCCCAGTATCCCACCAGCTCTTCTTACTGCCTTCTCACATTGCTTGCCCACCGTAAGGTCATCTGATATGACTACCCCCAGGTCCCTTTTCTTTTTTGTAGTTGTTATTATCTCACCCCCCTCATTGTGTACTCTTCCCCTGGATTTTTGTTTTCCAGGTGCATTACTTTGCACTTCTTTGCATTGAATCTAAGCTGCCATATATTTGACCATTCCTCCAACTTTTCAAGTCCCTTTCCATCCTCTCCACCCCACCTTCTGTATCAACCCTGTTGCAGATCTTTGTGTCATCTGCAAAGAGACATACTTTTCCTTCCAGTCCCTCTGCAATGTCACTTATGAAGACATTAAAGAGGACCGGTCCCAGTACTGAACCCTGTGGTACCCACTAGTAACCCCCCTTTCTTCAGAGTAACCTCCGTTTACTATTACCCTCTGTATCCTGTTGTCCAGCCAATTTTTAACCCAGGCTACCACCTTGGGATCCACTCCAAGGCTGGCTAACTTGTATATTAATCTTGTTTGTGGGACTGTGTCAAATGCCTTGCTAAAGTCTAGGTAGGCCATGTCCACTGCCGCTCCCTGGTCTACCACATTGGTCACCCAATCAAAGAAATCTATTAGATTAGTCTGACATGACCTTCCCACAGTGAATCCATGCTGCCTTGGGTTCTGTGCCCCACTGGCCACTTGGAACTCAACAATTCTTTCCTTTAGAAGTGATTCCATAATTTTCCCTACCACTGAGGTCAAACTAACAGGTCTGTAGTTTCCTGCCTCTGTCTTGCTTCCACTTTTGGGAAGGGGAATCACATCTGGCCTCCTCCAGTCCTCTGGTACTATGCCATCCTCCCATGATTTGTTAAAAAGGGAGGTCAGTGGTGTCACTAATTCTACCCTAAGTTCTTTTAGAATTCTTGGGTGAATTCCATCAGGCCCCATTGCTTTGTCCACCTTCAGTTTAAAGAGTTCTGTCAGGACCCTTTCTTCTGTGAATGGACTGGTATCGACCTCCCTATCCAAAGTGCTTCTATTCTTTGATTTAAGTACCTCCCCCCCTCTTCTTTTGTGAATACTGAGCAGAAGTATTCATTCAGTATCCCTGCTTTTTCACTGTCATCCTCTGCCCACCCTCCTGTCCCTTTAGTAAGCCTCACTATCCCTTCCTTCATCTTTCTTCACTCCCTAATGTACCTATAAAAGGGCTTATCCCCCTTCTTAACTGAGTTGGCTATCTTTTCCTCAGTTTGGGCTTTTGTTATTCTGACTGCCTTCCCCACTTCCTTCTGCTTCAACTGGTACAGTTCTTTGTCCTGCTCCTTCTGTGTTTCCTTATACTTCCTGAATGCTACCTTTTTCTCCTTAACCTTCCCCACCACCTCTTTTGAGAACCACAGTGTTTTTTTCCTTCATTTTGCTTTGTTGATTTTCTGGCTGTTTTGATTTTTCCCCATTGTTCCTCCACCCCTCCTTCTTGCTAGTTTGCTAACGCTTTTCTGAGGCACTGTCCCATTTTCCCAAAGTCAGTCCTCCTAAAGTCCAACACTCTTGCTTTTGTATGGCTCGACTCTATGGCTGAGTTTATTGTAAACCACACTGTTTTTGTGGTCACTTTTTCCCAGATGGCTACCCACTTCTATATCTGAGGTCCTTTCTCCATCCCCATTTGACAGTACCAGGTGTAAGATTACTCCCTCCATATTGGGTTCCACCACTAGCTGTCTGAGGCATGCTCCCTGCAGGGCATCGAGAATAAACCTGCTTTTTGATGTGGCTGTAGCCAAGGTGCTCCAGCTAGCATCTGGGATGTTCAGATCCCCCATCAACAATAACTCCCCTTTTTTCTGCCATTCTAAGGATGCCTTCTATCATTTCCTTGTCCACTGCCTCCTCCTGAGATGGGGGTCTTTATACCACCCCTGTGCTAATTGTGGTGCCATATCCTGTTTCCAGGGTAACTCACAGTGCCTCCTCTACTCCCTGTTTATCCTTTAGTTCTGTTGCTTTGATCCCTTCCCTTACATAGAGAGCTACTTCCCCTCCTCTTTTACCCTCCCTGTCCCTCCTGTACATTGTGTATCCTGGTATGCTGGCATCCCAGTCATGGTTCTCAGTGTACCATGTGTTGGTATTTTCACTCCAAATTTTCAACATGGGCTTTTTGTGAGCCCACCTTATGAAGAGCAGCACTATCAGTTTGTTAGCTGAAAGGTGGTTTTGCACAGCGGCTATGCCATTTGGTGACACAGGGATGAAAACACATTTTGGGCAGTATGTGAAAAATGACAACTGTATTGTTCATGAGGAGATGTAAAAAAAACAGCAATGTTGAAAATCTGGAGTGAAAATATGAAACATTGAAGTCATTAGCATGCATAGAAACTGTGCACACACATCCATAACCCAATTATTTTTGGGATTTTTTTAACCACATTTTTAACATAGGCATTTTGGGACCTCCCCTCTTCAACAGTGCACTTTGTTTTTGTTAATTTGCCCTAAATGTTGATTTCCCACAGTGACCATGCCATTGTGTGCCACAGGTGCAAAAACACATTTAGGGCAGGATGTGAAAAATGACAGCTGTACTGTTCATAAGGAGGAGTGAAAAAATGCCGGTGTTGAAAATCTGGCATGAAAATATTGCAAATTTGCAAAGTTACAAGGGTGCGTGGAAACTGCGTAATGCACACTTGTAACACAGTCACTTTAAGGAATTTCATCACCAAATATTCAGCATAGGCATTTTAGGACCTCTGCTCATGAACAGTGTTACCGTCATTTTCTCAAACTGTCCTAAAAACTGATTTTTCACAGCGACAGCGGTATTCTATGCTGGACATGCGAAAACACATTTTGGCCAAGATATGGAAAATGACAGCTGTACGGTTCATAAGGAGGTGTGGAAAAATGCCAATTTTGAAAATTTGGTGTGAAAATATTACAAATTCATGAAGTTACGAACGTGCGTGGAAACTGCGCAATGCACATTCGTAAAACAGCTATTTTTTGGATTTTTTTCCACTAACTTTGCAACATAGGCATTTTGAGAACCCCCTCATGAACAGTGGCACTGTTGTTTCATTACTCGGTCCTGAAAGGCGATTCCACGCAGTGACCACAAAATCACCTTTCGGGACACAATGATGCCATGACAGTGCCTGTATTCATGAGGAGGAGTCCCAGTAATGTGATGCCAAAATTCAAAAAAAATGGCTGAGATATGCACCAAAGTTGAAAAAACCCTATATATGCCATTATACAGCTTACCGGAATTTCTTCAGTTCGCGGTTGGCTTTGAAGAGTGCAGACCTGTTCCCGGTCCACCGAAGATCATCCCGCCAGACTCTGGAGGTAAGTATGGGATGAGGGGGGTGTGGAGAGGCAGGGTGTGCAGATGGTGGGTGCAGGTTGGGGGAGGGGCAGGGAGACTGAGGGGAACTGTTTTCTTTTTTACAGGTTTAAAAAAATCTCAGGATGGTTTTCTTTTTCAGGGGATTTGGCTCACTGGGGTGGGCTCCCAGTGTGCCAGTTAAGTGTTTTTGGGGGGATGCTGTAGCTGATGGGGCATTAAACACCCCCTTCGGCACATACAGAAGGGATGAACGAGAGCCGAGGAGGATTGGGCACCCCCCTCGGCACACAACAAAAGTGGGGGGTCATTACGCCAGTGGGGAGTGGGCTCCCCTATCAGCAAAATAAGCAGGAAAGGGGGATTAAAGCCAATGGGGATTGCGCCCCTCATCGGTAAAGAAAGACTGTTGGGGGGGCGCATGATGCCGAGGGGGATTGAGCACCCTTTCAGCATTTATTTTAAATGGGAGGGGGTCATTATGCTGATGGGGAGTGGGTTCTCCCATCTGCATAGTGACAGGCGGTGGTGGCAGTCACTGCCGCCATGTTGCGTGCACATCAGGAGGTGTGTTGTGGTCCCGCTGCATGATAGCTTTGCTCTCATTGCAGTGGACCTTTTCTTAGATCTGGTGGCCACATTAGGGATGTGTGATGTCAGCACCTGCTGCTGGCTGATTGGGGAATGAGGGACGCACCTACTGATGTGTGCCCTGCATTCGCCCACAGGGACCACACCTCCCAATCTGCTACTAACGCAAGATGTTGACTCGTGTGCAAGTACAAGCCAACATAAAAATAGAAAAGAAAATATTGTGGCAGGTAGAGGTTTACCTCAGCATTGGTAGAGAACACCTGTTAGGGCTGGGAAGAAGTTGTGAATTAAACTTAAATGGGACTTTTGCAAAATTTAGTAAATTTTGCAAATTTTTCCAACTTGTGCCTTTGGCAAAATCAGAATCTTTTTTTAACTTACTTCACTTTTCTCTTCTTACCGCAGGACCCACCCCATTGACTAGACCCTGGGTATAGCCCTGTCACCTGCCTTCTCTAGACTTACCATCTCCTGCTTTTTCCATCCTAGATTATCCCACAGGTGGGGCTGGCTGGGAGCCCCCTGTTACCCCTGCAGCTCTTGAGTTTCAGTTGTCAGGAGAGTGCCATGGTCAATGGTGCATGGCCTGTGGCACATGAGGTAGGTCTCATCCTGTCAGGGTCCTGCTGCATTTCCTGTTTTTCCTCATTCCACTGTAGGCCTGTCTGCCCTACAGTTCCTCTAATGAGCCATTATTTATTTACTGAAATGTTTCACCAAGAAGACACACTGAGTGTCAAGTCACTCATCTCCCTCTGCAATCTGGGGGTAAGGGGTGCAATAGGAATGAGACATTAAACATTCAAGTTACAAGATCAACATTAACATACAGTTGTAAGGCAGGTGTTACAAACAGTGTTACAACAGTGTTGCGCATAATAGGTAGAAAGGGTGGACAATAATAAGTGCCAGGTTGATAAGTAAACAGGTGCTTACATGAAAGAAAAGGGGGAAAAGAGAGTGAGGGCTGAGGTGGGGGAGGGGCAACAGTCATATCCCTGGATACCCCTTCAGGATGTGAGGAAATCTGCAAGGGGACTGGGGGGACCAGAGAGAAAGGGATAAGGCAGTGTCCCAGAGAGACCCCTTCAAGAGGTGGGGAACCCTGCAAGGGGGCTATGGGGCTAGATAGAATGGAGGATAAGGCTGTAGGGATTTAAAGAGGGAGGAGAAAGAAGAAGGAGGTTGATTTAATGATAGGAGGGGGAATAGGACCTAACCCAAGAGAGGACCTTTCAGGATGCAAGGTACCTTGCAAGGGGATTTGGGAAGGTTAGTAGATAGAGATTAAAAGAGTGATAGAGAGGGAGGGAATGAGAACTGAACCCTTTAGGGGAAGAGAATTTGCACCTTTGGAGGGATGGGGCCTAATTAATAGTCCATCAGGATGCATTAAACCCTGCTAGTAGTCATGGAAAGCCAAAATAGTGGCTAGATAGAATAGGGAAGATATGTTTAGGCTCAGTTTGACCCCTTAAGGATGCTGAGAACCCTGCAAGGGGACTGAAATGGCCAGGGAGAAAGGTAGATGGGATGGGGAAGGAGAGAAGACAAGCCTAGACCCAGTAGGACCCCTTCAGGATGCTGAGAATCCTGCAAGAGGGCTGCGAAGGCTAGGAAGAAAAGATAGAATAGGGGAAGGGAAGGAGAGAAAATATACCTAGGCACAGTAGGGTCCCTTCAGGATGCTGAGAATCCTGCTAGGGGATTTCAAAGGCTAGGGTGACAGTTAGATGGGGGAGGGGGAAGGAGAGGAGAGGAGAGGAGAGAAGCCCTTCTGGATGCTAAGAATCCTGCAAGAGGACTGCAAGTCTAGGAAGATAGGAGGGATGGTGGGGGAAGGGAGTAGATGAGAGATATAAGCCCCTTGGGGGTAGGAGAGGGGCCCATGGAGAGCATTCGGGGTCCCTTACATTCTGTGAGAGATGAAGGGAGGTCAGTAAGGGGGACCAAATTGGGGGAAGGGGAGGAGAGCTTGAATTTGGGGGGTGGGGTGCACAGGTTAAAATGAAGGTGATAGTAGAGGGTAGGGTTTGTCCAGGGCTTAGAGGACAGAATTAGGGAGGGACATGGCAGGAGCAGCTAGGTGCAAGGTAATTATTGAGGGCAGAGCTGATGGAATACATAGAAACATAGACTTTGACTGCAGATAAGGACTGCTTGGCCCACCCAGTCTACCCATTTCCCAGCCTTTTGGATAAGCTGCAGGTCCTAGATAACCAATAGCCTACTTCCTCCTACCCCCCACTAGAATTGCCTTGTCTACCTCATGTATTCTTGAATTCCCCTACTGTTTTTGACCTCACTACCTCCTCTGGAAGACTATTCCAATCATCTACCACCTTCTCTGTGAAAAAATAATTCCTCACATAGCTCCTGAACCATCCCCCCTCTATCTTCAAATTGTGCCCCCTTGTTCTTGTACATCTCTTTTTCTGAAAGATGCTATCATCTTGGACTTTGTTGAATCCCTTGAGGTACTTCAATGTTTCTATCATGTCCCCCTCTCTCTCCTTTCCTCTAGGGTGTAAATATTAAGCTCCTTTAGTCTCTCTTCATATGGCTTCTGGCGCAGACCCTGCACCATTTTAGTTTACCTCCTGTGTACTGCCTCCATCCTGTCTCTATCCTTGTGGGGATGGGGTCTCCAGAACTGCACACAGTACTCCAGATGGGGTGCCACCAACTGTCTGTACAGGAGGATAACAACTTCCTGTTTTTTACTTGTGATGCCTCTCCCTATGCATCCCAGTACCCCCCCCAGCACTCCTTACTGCCTTCTCACACTGCTTGCCTACCTTTAGGTTGTCTTATATGACTACCCCCAGGTCCTGTTCCATTTTTGTTGTTTTTACTACCTCCCTCACCATTGTGTACTCTTCCCTTGGGATTTTGTTTCCCAGGTGCATTATTTTTGCACTTCTTTGCATTGAATCTAAGCTGCTATACTTTTGACCATTACTCCAACCCTGCCAAGTCCCTTCTCATCCTTTCCAGCCCCCTTGTGTATCAACCCAGTTGCAGATCATTGTGTCATCAGAAAAGAGGCATACTTTTCCTTCCAGCCCCTCCATAATGTCACCTATAAAGACATTAAAGAGGACCAGTCTCAGTACTGAACCCTGCAGTACCCTGCTAGTAATCCCCCCTTCCTTGGAGTGGACTCCGTTTACTATTAGCCTCTGTGTCCTGTTGTCCAGCCAATTATTTACGCAGGTTACCACCCTGGGACCCACTCGCAGGCTGGTTAACTTGTATATTAATCTTTTGTGTGGGACTGTGTCAAATGCTTTGCTAAAATTTAGGAAGGCCACATCCACCGCCCCTGCCAGGTCTATTACTTTGGTCACCCAGTCAAAGAAATCTATTAGATTCATCTGACATGACCTCCCCACTGTGAATACATGCTGCCTTGGGTCCTGTGCCATGCTGACCTCTAGCTACTCAACAATTCTTTCCTTCAGAAGTGATTTCATAATTTGCCCTACCACTGGGGTCAAACTGACAGATCTGTAGTTTCCTGCCTCTGCCTTGCTCCCACTTTCATGAAGGTGAATAACAGCCACCTGCCTGTGATGTCATTAGTTAGTGTTAGCTGGCAAAGGTTGTGTGTTTAGTAAGGATAGTTAGACTGTATTATGCTACGAGTCTAATTAGGATAGGGAGAATGTGCTTTATTATGTGTATTTTCTTTTTGCATTATTGTTAGAAATGATTCATTTTGCAATTATTATGAAACTGCATTTGTGCAAGAATAATACCATTAGTCAGCATTGATTTCTGTACAAACTAAGAGAGAAAGTTACTAATCATTTGTTATTTATTTATTTTTATTTATTTGGAATTCGGAAAATACCTTCGAGTCAGAGACTCATTTACAAAGGTTCCACATCACATAGAAGGGTACAACACAGTGATAAGGTAAGGTACAGTACAGGAAACAGGACAGGCTGGATACAAGGTAATGATACAATATAATGCAGTTAAAGGCTTACAAGAAGTACCAATCAAGCTAAGTCCAGAATGTGTTTTAATGCCTTACTATTTGTGACCAATTGCACCACCTGCAGCTATGAGAAATAACCATAATTATTAGGTTTTCTACCAAAATGTATAACAACATAGAAATGAACAATACATTTGTAATCCTAGAGCACCTTCTACTGACCAAGTGCACACTGCTTGACTCATCATTTCATTGTGATGACCCTGCATAGTTGTTGACTACTCTATTCTTCTAACATGAAACATAATTTAATACATGTATACTGCAAAACGGAAATTTTGCAGGTGAAAGGGAAAATTAGATATCAACTTGCTACCCACCAAATTAGCCAATCAGGATAATGTAGAATACATACTTTGTAGGTACATGAGCCCATTGCTACTGCAGCAACACTAGATGTTATCACACTCTAAGAATAGCGTAATACCAAGAGTCCCCTGAGAATGCAGATTTTCTGTACATGCTGCAGTGTGGAGAGTTTTTGGGCTCCTGGTATGTATACTTTGTATGTGCTGCCTCTTGGACTTACTTCTAATAAACACTTTATTTGCTATTTCTGTTTTTCATCTGTCATTTGTGCTCTGGTTAGAACTTGGTGGATACATTTCAAAATCCAACAATGGTGACTGTGGCATTGACCAGATGAGTATGAAACAGTTTTGCTTAAACAGACCTGACTGCCTAAAAATGGAATTGTTAATTCTATCCAAAAAAACACAGTTTGCTCCAGACCTCTGTGACCAGAATGAGACAAAAGTGCTGGTCACTGTCTCTCATTCACTTCCAGATGTGGTCCACAGAGTTCTGTGCTGTGGAAATTTCTTAACTGTCTGGTTGAAAGTTAAGAGTAGATAGATACACTCTTGACCTCTGACTAGTATGGGTAGGGGAAAACTCTCAATATGGCCATCGGTGCTGAATTAAAATTGGATATTTCAAAATTTCTAACTTCACACGGGGGGTGGGCAGATTTTGCTTTAGATGCAAATATGCACGGTAATTAGTGTAGTACGTGTGCACACTGTAGTCGGATATGAAACAAATGGTTAAGAAAAGGCGTGATCAGAAAGGCATTATTGTTGCCACCCTATGTCCTGCTTTACAAGCAGTGGAATCTGAGGTCCTGGCTTTGAATCAAGAGCTGGACTTCAAGACAAAAGAACTTTGTTCCAAGTCAAAAGAAATGGGTGAGCAACACAGACAGCAGGAGACAGAGACTGAACAACTGAAAGGTGAGTCTGTTTATGTTCTAAAATGTGCTGTTTTAGAAAGTGACAAGGAGATTGTTAGGCTAGCACAGGAAAGTGAAAAGTTATGGCAGGGTAAAAAATGTTTTACAAGTGAATGACTGATTGACTTAAATGAAAGAATCTCTGCAGAATGAGTGTAAGTGAAGGCAACTTAGACAGGGTATTAAAGAGAAATGAGAGATCAGTGCAGTATACAGAGTGTTACAGGATCATGTTACAAAGAGGCAGTGTAAGGGAAAGTCAAACCATTCCCACGTTAGACTGAGAGTGAAAAGATTACAGGACAAACTGAGAGTCCTGAAGGGTCATGTGAAATCTTTACCGTATGTAGCACCCATCAGCCTGGCATCATCTGAGGATGATGACACTGATGAGATTGGGTCCGATGATACTCTCATTGATGGTGGACCTTGAGACCCTGGGGGGGCTGGCCAAAACCTCTTCCAGTGGCTGTCCTGAGCAAAAAGGACAAAAGTGATATTAGTGGGATGATTGAGGATGTGGCCACTAGATTTGGAATTGCTGAAGCTAATGCAGCAGCTGAAAGAGCCATAGCTGACCTCTTCCAGAGTGAAGCAAACAAACAGACACTAATGGAGGGCATGGCCACTGCCACAGCCACAGCCACAGCCCAAACTGTTGTACAGTCCATGGATTTGCAGAGACAGCATGAGCCAAATGTTTTACAAGCAGCCCATAATATTCAGAGCATGGCAGACAAAGTTGGTAGGATATTACTGGAGACAACTTCAGTTGTCATCTGGAAAAAGTGGAAAGCCAAAGCAAAATGCTCAGCCTTCCGCTCGAGTATAAAGTACGGGTTTTAAAGCAAACCATTGATCCCACGCTATGACCAAATCTACCAGAAGCAGTTCACACTAATGCAGGGATTGCTTTTGATGCAGTTGCTTCCGCCCTCCTGCAGGCACAGAATCCTACCTCGTTGGTGTCATACTTGTTCATCCCATCAAGCAGGGTGTAAAAGAAACACCAGCCAAGTACAACCCAAGGATATGGTTTGCATATAGAGCTGGAAAAACCTTAGCTAGGAAAATGTCAGATCCAAACACAATTGAGTACAAATGTTTGTTTTTAAAACATTTGCAACCGGCTTTAGAGAAAAAGTCAAAACCCTGGTAGACCTCAGAGCAGATCCTGTAGGCATCATCATGGACAGGGCTGAACGTGCCTATCAGATTTACAAATGTGATCTGGGCTCCAACCCCAAGGCCAAGGTAGCCACCATACTGGCAGGCAACAGGCCCTCTACCCAGTATATGGTGGAAGGAAAACACCAGGATCCTCCTCAGGACCAGGCCCACTACCAGAAACAGGGAAGGCAAAACAAAAACAAATAAAAGCAATATTGAAAAAACAACCAGGACCCTTCCTACAAGGAAATTACAAAGGAGAGGGATGAGCTATGAAAGTGGGAGGCCCAGGTCCAATTGGTTACCAGGGCACCTCCATTCCTGCCTATAAAGGCATTTCCTTCTCCACTCCTACAGGATGACCAGGTCTAAGTAGATGGGCCTAACTTAAGCTCACACTCTCAGATTACAGAACTTCCTGAGTCAGAAGCACCCAACCCCACTTTCAATATGGAAGTCTCAGACTGACGGTGTCAGGTTTCAGTCCACATCATCACTACCCTAGTGACTGTTGATTCTGACGTCCATGTGTTGCAGTACTGGTTGGGGCCACCGGCTTGAACTACTTCTAGACACAGACACTGTGGTTTCTGTGCTACATCAAAAGAATCCCCAAGCATCTCTCTGGTCCACAGGTAGGGTCACATCAGCCTGTACCTTTGATGGTATGGTGGTTACCACATACTGATCCATATCCATCCCAATTACTGTTGGCATTCTGAAAACAGAACACTTCTTTGATTTAATGGTGTTATACCAACACCTAAGCATTCTGGGTATTGATTTTCTTGCTAGTTTTAATTGTGTAATCAATTTGACCAATAGGCTATGAATCCAAATGCCTGACCAACACCAAATGATTGAAATTTCTGACTCTTGTGTTGTAGCAGCAGTGAGGCCCAACAATCGGGAGTATGACATCATCACCATGCTCCTACATCACGATTTGTTTCTCCAGTTAAAGCTTGTTTTGGAGAAGCATCAAAAGGCCTTTGCTACCAACAAACATGACTGTGGGAGAATGAGAACTCTCATAGAGATTCCTGGACCAGACCACCATATCAGAGACAATATCCAATTCCAACTGAAACCATATCTTCCTTAAGGGCCACAACTGATTCCCTTACCAACCAAGGGGTCTTAAGGCCTTGTGTATCCACAGTCAATTCTCCTATTTGGCCAGTGAAAAAGCCCTACAAAAGTTGGAGACTTACCATTGATTACAGAAAGCTTAATCAAGTAACCCGAAGCTGTGTACCCACAGTAGCCTCTTCCCTAGAAGTGCTAAAACCCCTAAAACCTGAACACAGTTGGTGCAGTACCTTGTATATTTCCAATTGATTTTGCTTACTACCATTGGCCCCTGAGAACCAATACAAGCGTGCCTTCACATTTGAAGGATGTCAGTACACATGGAACTGTCTCCCACAGGGATTTCAATATAGCCCCTCCCTTTTTCACAGTCACATGAAAGATGCCTTACATGGCTTCTGTACACCTGAATGTCTATTTCAGTATGTGGACAATCTGATGTTAGCAACTGTTGTTAGCAATAATAGAGTGGAAAAAGCACCTGGAGCTCCTAGAACAGCTCCTTACATTGTTTGAAAAGGCAGGTTTAAAGTGTAATCAAGCAAAAGTACAGTTTTTCTTTTCAGAGGTATCCTTTTTGGGTCTGTGAATCACCCCAGAAGGAAGAAGCCCTGCCTTGGACAAGGTACAGGACGTACAAGAAACGCCACTGCACACCAGTGTAGCAACACTCAGGAGATTCCTGGGAATTGTTAACTATTCTAGAGACTTGGGGCAGGATTCCAGAAGGCATGTTACAAGTCACCACCAAAGGTGACTTATGACATATGCCGGTGTGACATGAACCCTGTGCCTGATTCCAGTACAGGTAGGGTTCCTGCCACTACATCCTGTGAGTTGTGGCACCCTCAGTGCTGCACCAAAGGAAAGACACACCTGAACAGGGTGCTGCAAGCTGCAGGCATGCCCACCGACAGGGACCAGTCACACCAGCCCCAGCCACATGCCCCAAAATGAGCCTGCAAGCCCTGGTGGACCATACGGGGGGTTGGCAGCAGTTCACCAGCATGGAAGTGGAGGTGGCACCACACTGCATAATCAGGAATCAGACCTGGGGACCCTGATATTGCTGGGGATCGGGGTCATGTGGGGGTCCTATTATGCATATGGGGGTTCTACAGCAGTGTGCCAGGTGAGGGCTGGGTGGGGGCATCAGATTCCTGGGCACAGCAGCTGGTGGAGTACTTATGGCAGCACATTGCTGGTTTAACCGTATGTTGCCTGAGGTCCTCCCCAGGACCTTCTGGAATTGCAATTTTGGGTTATGGCAGCTGCCCTTATAGAATAGGGTGTATATGTAACCCCCCCTTCTACCTTGCTGCTGTGCAAATGGATGTCATAGGTCCACCTGGATACAGGCAGCCTGCGACATGTTGCAGGCTGCCTCTTGGAATTCTGAATGTTGGAACACATGGCACAAAGTGCTACTTGCACCATTTGTTTTGGAGCAAGATACGTGGCACCGTGCATACTGTATCTGTTTCTGAATTGGGCCCTTTATCTGTAACTTTGCACAAAAAGCAGCACCATTGTATGACCTCCTTAAGAAGGCTGTCCCCTGGTTCTGGGGAACTGAACACAATAAAGCAGTGACATCCCTAAAACAGGCCTTGGCCTCTGCACCAGCTTTAGTCAACCCCAACCCAGAGCATCCTTTTCATTTGGAAACTGCTTCAACTGAGACAGGAATGTCAGTGGTTTTGGCACAGGAATCAAATGGGACACTCAGACCAATTGCTTATGCATCCTAGACACTCTCCCTTGTGGAACAAAAGTACTCTCTGTGTGAGAAAATTTGTTTGGCAATTTTCTGGAAAGTGAAGCATTTCACTTTCCTGATAGGGTGTCACCCTATCATTTTGTACACCAACCACACCCTGACCAACTTTCTGTTGACAAACAGAATTAAGGATGGCAATGTGTCTAACACCAGACTCACACATTGATCCCTCCTGTTTCAAGACAGTAAAATCACAGTACTTTCTGCCAAAATGCCCTTCATTTTAGCACATGGACTCCTATATCAAGGAGATCCACATGAGTGTGACCTAGAGCCACCAATCCTACCAGAACCAGGCCCATTCTTCCCTGCCACTGAAAACACATTAACTGATCTTACTGTAAAGGATCTTCACAGATGAATCGGACTCATACAATGAGGGAGAACCTTTTGCTGGTTTTGGGGTTCTAGCATTGACCCAGTGGGGAAAAAACAGGAGGCCTCCAGGAAGTGCTGTATTAACTCTGCACAATATGCAAAGCTTACAGCAGTTGCCTGTGTTGTAGAGATCCTCCAAACACAGAAACCATTTGATACTGTTATTTTTACTGACTCAGCTTTTGTATGTAACTCCCACAGAGAATTCCTTCCATTTTGGAAGGAACATAATTTTGTCTCCTCTAATGGCACTCCTGTGAAGTACAGGGACCTGTTCATTCACATAGTCAAAGCTGCTGAACAAGTTACATTTAAACTGTTCATATACAAGGTACAGTAAAAGCTCACTCCAAACCTGAACCACTTCATGCTGAAAATAATCGAGCTGACACTCTAGTCAAAGAAGGAGCTCGGGGGGGGGGAGTCATGTTTCCTCCCACTGCAAAAGTGCCACTCCCAAAAGCAGCCCAAAAGGAGGCCAATTTCAGCCCTTTGGATCTCCATGAAGCCCAAATGGCAGATTGTGAAATAAAAAAGGTGTACCAATAACTCTCAAAGGAACTGGGAAAAGAATTGTCTGCAGACAGCTGATTCAGAAGATACTCCGGTAATCTTCAGCTTTCACAAGATCAAAAACTGGTCTTATGACACAAAGATAATCAGACATTCTGGGTAATCCCTGAACTACTCCAACCAGAGTTAATTTCCCAGGCACATGACATCCCTACTGGTGGACACCAGGGGGTAGGGAAATCCCTAGAGTGTTTAAAAACTGTAGGATGGTGGCCTGAAATTTCAAAATATGTCAAAATCTATGTGGATAACTGCATTATCTGTGCCCAAAACAACCCCATCTCTAGTAAGAAAAATACCAGATTGCTTCCACAATTGCAATCAGGACATTGGCATGTGATACAGATTGATTTCATTGGACCCTTGACCAAGTCCAGTAAAAACAATAGATATGTACTAGGAATAACAGATCTGTTATCAAAATGTGTAGAAGTCTTTCCAGTACCGTAAAGGCAACAACAGCTAGATCTACTGTAAAACTGTTGGTAGAAGATGTATTTACCAGATGGGGCACACCACTCAAGGCAGATTCAGATCAAGGGAACACTTTCACAGATCATGTAATGAAAGGATGATTGGAGTTGTTAGGAGTTAGCCAAAAATTCCACATTGCCTATCACCTTCAATTCTCAGGACAGGTAGAAAGAGCAAACAGACAGGTCAAGAAGCTGTTGAATAAACTGCTTGAGGACAACCCAAAGAAATGGGATTCTCTGTTGCCCTTACTCCTAATGGCAATCAAGGCTACCCATCTACATCCACCAGGTGCATGTCCTTTAAGGTAATGATTGGTAGACAAATGAGACTTCCAGAACATTTGTGAATGGACATGAACACCCCCACTGCAAATAGTGTTAACAGACAATTACCTTGCACAACTGAAAGAAAACGTACTATAAACCCATCAGTTTGCTGCACAAAACCTGGGCAAGGCCCAAAAATAATCCAAGAGGTACTTTGACAAAAAATGTGAAAGAAATTGATTGGAAAGTAGGTGACCATGTAATGGAACTGAAATACTCAACACCTGCGCACTCCTTTGTGAGTAAATGTGCAGGTCCAATGGAGATTATTAATAAACTAAGCCCTGCTGTGTGTCAAGTCAGAGTTACTCTCAACAAAGAGAAACTCCTGGATAAGTGGTTCCATGCGAACTTAAATTAAATTGTATAAGGGTAACTGAATTACCCAACTAACTCCTTCCCCTGTATAGGGGAAGGAAATCTATAAGTTTATCTGTGTTTCCTTTTTGTGGCTGCAAAAATAAAAGAAAACTGAAAATGAAGTTGCAAAAATGGATGGTTGTCTTAATAGTATATCTGATATCCGAAGTGGCTGGAGCCCTGGTAAACCCGATCCCTTCAGTTCTGGACAACATTGGAAGATCCAGGCATTCCAGTATCCAGATATCCCGACCCTGGGTTCCAGATGATCAACCCATTTTCTCTCCTTCACTCTCCCAATCTCCTTACCCAGGCATAACCATTAACATTCCACTTACTGACATAACTGTTCAAGAGGGCAGTAATGCTCAACTTGATGCCATGGTGGTGGCACCAAGCCAATCTATTTTGCAAATTAAATGGACAATAAATGATTCTAACGGACAACAAGCATCTGTGGGCCTGCCTTAGCAAAGGGACTTTCCAAGTTTGGCCCAACACACTCATCTTCCCAAATGGAACTTTAACTCCTTATTAAGTTACTAAACTGAACTCTTGACATTACACTATTACTGTTATTATAAACAATGAATTCTGCTGAAGATACCACAACACCACCATGTGCAAACTTTATCTCACACAACTGACCCTAAAACAATTCATCTTATTGTTACCGCAAATGTTTCTACAGAAGACTTTCTTCAATGTCCAAGACAATCTGGTTCTGACATTAACACATTGTCCACAGAATTATTCTACCTGTGGGGTGGCCCCTGATATATTCAGTGACCACAACATTTTTTTTTTTTGCATGGGGGGAAGGGTCCCCTGAGGTTGCAAAAATTCAGATCCTTAAAAAATGTTGATTACTTGGCATTTGCTGCTGATTTGGATGGGGTAGCTTGGAATTTTCTTCAGCTGATTCCTGACCTTGATTTGGCATGGAAATTCTTTCAGGATGAACTATTAAATGTGTGTAACAGGCATATGCCAATCAAAGTAAGGAAGATAAAAGGTAATTTGGCACCCTGGTATACTTCAGAGTTATTGAAGCTAAAATGAAACAAAAATAAGTTTTGGACCAAGGCCCAAAAATCAGGGCTTTTGGGAGATTGGCAAATCTATAGACAGGCTAGGAATCTTTATGTCAGTAAAGTGAGAGAGGCTAAAAATTCCTTTTATATAAACAAAACCACTGAGTCCATTGGAAAGCCTAGGAAGTTTTGAAAACTAATCCATAAATTAAATGGCTATCATAAGTCCATGAAAAACATTCACTTGGTAAAGGAGGAAGTTTTTAAGCAAGGGTCTCCTCTCCCAAATAGATTTAGCAAATTATTTTTTTTTTATCTCAGCTATTTTTTTCCTCTCCTGCTGCTGTGTGATCAGCGGGGGCATCCAGCCACTGGCTCCCACTGCTTGGAGGGCAGCAGACTCACTCACATGATGTGTGGTCCAGTACACCACTACCCGACCTGCTGGGAGGCCCCCCATGCCTTCCCATGTCGGGCTGAGACCAAACCCACCCAGTGCGATTCCACGACAGACCTCTGGGTGATATGAGCATGGATGTCAAGCTGCTCACTCCTGCTCAGCTATTTTTACTCTGTTACTGACCCTTGGAGTGTGGATGTGCAAGGACATCAAAGGTACAATGTGCCGACATCTGTCACACTCCACTCCTAAGTGCACCAACTCTAGTAGTGCCCCTAGTCATCATCAGGGGCTGCTACAGAGTGGTGGTATCCCTCAACCCTCCCCAGGATAAGAGAGAAGTCCTCAGGATGCTCAATCCCATCCCTCCCCTCCCATTCTGACCCCTGGCTACCGAGGCACGTTTCCAAACCTGGGTCATCAGCGTGGCACGAGGCGTGGCGTCCAGCACCTCAACCCTCAACACCACCAGGCTGACTCAGGTTTAACAAATTCTTTGTTTAAATTGGACATTTTTCAAGGGATTCCCCTAAGCCCCTGAAAAATCCAGGAGACTCAGACTGGTTTGTTGCCTCAGTTTTCCTGTAAGGATATTGGTAAACACAAAGTCCTCGATCTACTCCTGGGGTTAAGACTGGAGGACAGTTGTGGACTAGATGAACTAACTGGTACCATGCTAAGGTATGCGGCTGTACAGATTGCTGACCCACTCAAGTAGTTGTTCAAATGGTCCTTTGAAATGGGTTTTGTTCCCAGGGGGTAGAAGGTGGCCAGGGTGGTTCCCATTTTCAAGGGGGGGTAACTTGGACTGTCTGTCCAGCTTTAGACCAATCTCTCTTCTGCCACTGGTCAGTAAGGTTTTGGAAAAGGTACTGTCTTGGCAATTAATGAGTCATCTGAAAGAAAATGGGTTACTGGATCACTATAAATTGGGCTTCTGAAAGGCCCATGGAATGACGGCAGCCATGTCAGGGTCTTGGATGAGGCTGGCCTGGCAAGTGATGCCCAGTGTCTCACTGGGGGCATCTTGGTCAACCTCTCCAAGGCCTTCAACATGGCTGGTCATCAGTTGCTGCTATGTGGCCTTAATGAGGTTGGGCTGAGTGTGAAGACCCTAGAACGGTTTCATTCCTATTTGACTAATAGATGACAGGTGCCCACAGTAAATGGTGATGACTCAAACCCCTTGCCTGTACATAGAGGAGTCCCTCAGGGCTCAGTTTTGGGCCCTTTACTATTTTAGTTTTATCTAAAGGATATTAGTAGGCATGTGGGGAAGGCTCTGTACCAATTGTTTGTGGATGACACAATTATTTATTTTTCTAATAAATCACTATTGTGTGTACAAGATAATGTGCAGGCTAGCTTTATGATGTTACAAACTTATTTTGCAAATCTAAAGTTAAAACTTAATACATAAAAAATTAAATGTATATTGTTTGGTCCAACTTGCACCCATAAGGTGATTCCAACTTTAGCTATAGTGGACGGTGCTGGAATTGCCTTGAAATGCGTCAACTGTCATAAGTACTTGGGGTACTGGCTGGACAAGTGTGGTTCAGGAAACACCCATGTAAAAAAGTTAACAGCCCAGGTGAGCAGGAAGGTGGAGGGTTTGTATAGGAATACAAACTTTTTGAATCCCCAAACCTTAAACCTCATTATCAAAGTTCAAATCCTTCCTCTAATCGACTGTGGAGATACCCTATATGGAAATGCCACATAGCATAGAGTATCCAGGCTAGATGTGCTGTTAAATAGATTAGCCAGGTTGGTGCTCAAATGCCCTAAACTGGCACATCATTGTGACATGTACAGTACAATCAGCTAGGTAGGGTCTCCTTACACAACAGGCAGGAAGTGCACTAGTTGCTTTATGCCTATAAATGTGGGACTGGTATTTTGCCAGTATTTTTACATGATCAATAAAATTTTAGGCAAATTGACCCTTCCCTGTGAAACTCCCTGGTAAGAGAAATGGTGGTTCCATCTCTAACGTCAAAACATGCTCAGTCATGCTTAAGCCACTTTGCCCCAGTATATTGGAATACTCTCCAAGTTATCTTTAGGAAATGTAATAGTAATCCACCATCAACGTCTGAAGTGACAAAATACTTCTTATCATTGCTTAAACCCTGTGACTGTTTTTAATAGTTGCGCTGTTTGAATGTTATTTATTGTAACTTGTATATATGGATGTATAAGGTCACGATGGTGAATGAGTTCTTAACTCAGTGGTTTAAACCTTTATAAATAAACAAACAAGAACTAGGTCCATTCAGCAGCCTGGCAGCCACATCTATCCCTGGATCTTTAATCAGTAACATCCAATTTATGCACATACCCAGTCATTCTGAATCTCACCCACTGGAATATGGCTGAATTTGGACATTGTTCTGAAACCAATATTTCAAAGTTTCATACTGTTATGATGTTTGAGAATATGCCAGCATAACAGGTATGGGTGCAAGACCCTGTAGCTGGGCATCATTCTACTGAACATCGAGGGGTGTTTGGGCCCAAATGACAAAAGAGAAGTTTGGGTGTTTCTGGTGTAACAGGTCTTATAGGATCTGCAATAGGTGTATTTGGCTCAGGAATGTCAATCTGGGAACCAGGCTGACTTGCCCAAAATTAAGAGACATGCCAAATTATTCCATTCCAAATGAAGCCAGGATGTAATACAGTCCATGCTACATGGTATTGCAGGTTAAGCACAAGAAGAAAGGTTTACATCATATAACATGCATCATATTGCACATGTGTTCAATCTGACAAGGCATAGATTGATTCAATTGATACAGCTCAATAATAAAGAAGCTAGACAGCAACATATAGGTAGAGAAATACTATGTTCTGCATATGGCAATTTTGCAATTACCACAATTACAAATCTCTTCCAGGATTTGGAATCTGGGAGGATCCCAGATCTTATTAATGATAGATGTATGGCTAAATGGTATTGCTCCCATGTAAAACCCTGGTCTGCACTGCACAATGTATGGACAAAACTGTTACCTTCTCTCTAGCCACTGCTCACAATCTGGGCTGTGTGACACCTCACCCTAATGAAGGCTTGTGCTACACTATGAGCCAAAGCAATATCAAGGACACTATGTATGTGATGGTTACAGTTTCAGTTCCTTTGTTTGATAAAGACTCTGCTGTTTTTGACAAACTGGTTATAGTAAATTCCATGGGACACCTAGAAGAAGATATCTTTCAAGAATGGATCATCCTACCTTCTTTGCTGGTTTATCACCATCAACTGTATGCATGGGTGGCCCCACATACTGACTGTTGTGCTAAACGGGACTACCTTTGTCTCTGCAGGTGCGATGTGTTTGATGTAACCATGCTGATTTGTGGTTACTCCATTGAACTAATGGACTGGTCAAACATGTTCAACATGGACCAAAATGCAAATGACACTGCAAGTTAAAAAAGCAGTGTTATGGATTCTTCAATCAAGCAACCAGCAAACTTCATCTCAAAAGAAGATGGGTGACACTTTAACAGCCAACTCATCAATGCCCCTGTAGCCTGCCCTGTCAAACTCATCAAATGACAGCTTCCTGACGTTTGTCACATGCAATTCTGATAGACAATATTGTGTTATTACCAATTACAAGACTTTTACCTATGAAACTTTTATCTGTGAAGTTACAAGCCCCAACTTTGGCATCATACCACATGAGTGCAGTATCATTGGTCATACAGTTATCACCCCTGTTCTCATCCCGGAACAAGATTACATAGATAGCGGTCTGGGTTATCTCAATGACATGAAACATTGTTTACCTGTGTTTAATGTTCATATTAATAAGCTCACCCAGGTCCTTAAAAGGTTATTAAACAGGAAAGATACTCATCTTATCCATATTTGTAACACTGTTAATAAAGCAAATGATTCATTAAAGTCTCTTTTCCATGATGGAGATCTAAGTGCTACATTATCAAAAACATGGTTGGAGTTAACATTCAAACCATTTTTGGTTAGTCAAGTTATCCTAATTTTCATCATCATTGTGTTGATGGCTTGTCTTTGCAAACAAAGAAATTTCACAAACAACAATTAAAGTTTCTGTTTAAAGCCCAAGCTGCTAAACCCATAACTAACAAACCCACTTTCTTAGTGTTGCCTGTCTTCGGGCAACAAGGGGGGAATATGTAGCCCTGTCTGAACTGCAGTCCCTCCTATGACCCATTGTGATGTCATTAGTTAGCGTTAACTAGCAAAGGTTGTATGTTCAGTAAGGATAGTTAGACTGTATTGTGTTAGGAGTATAGTTAGGATAGGGAGAATGTACTGTATTATGTGTATTTTCTTTTTGCCTTATTCTTAGAAATGATTCATTTAGCAATTACTATAAAACTGCATTTGTACAAGAATAATACCATTAGACAGCATTGATTTCTGTCTAAGCTGAACTAAGAGAGGAAGTTACTGATCGTATGTTATGTTGTATGCCTTACTATTTGTGGCCCACAGTGCCACCTACTGCTATAAGAAATAACAATAATTATTAGGGTTTCTGCCAAAATGTATAACAACATTGAAATTATCAAAATATGTATGTATGTGTTATCCTAGAGCACCCTCTACTGACCAAGTGCACACTGTTTGACTCATGATTTTATTTTGATGACCCTGCACAGTAGTGACTGCTCTATTGTTCTAATATGAAACATAATGTAATACATGTATACTGCAACATAGAAATGTTACAGCCAAAAGGACAAATTAAATAATAGCTAGCTGCCCACCAAATTAGTCAATCAGGAAAATGTAGAATACATACTTTATACGTACATGAGCACATTGCTACAACAATGGGACTAGATGCTATCCCACTATAAGAATGATGTAATACTGAGAGCCCCCTGAGAATGCAGATTTCCTGTACACGCTGCAGTGTGGAGGGTTTTGGAGTTCCCAGTATGTATACTTTGTATGTGCTGCCCTCTTGGATTTACTTCTAATAAACCCATCATTTACTACAGCTGTTTTATGTCTATCATTTACTGTCTGGTTAGAACTTGCTGGATACCTTTCAGAATCCAACACCACCCCATGATATCTTCTGGGAAACATCATACATCATCCCACATGCCCTACCAGTGAACCTGAGACCTCCAATCCAGTTACCTTGGTTAGCAGCACCACCTGTGGTCAAGGGGCATAGCATCAGCGATACAGTCACACCCTCCCTCTTGAAATGGACTGCATCCCAAGAGATGCTCAGAACCACCTCCCCCTGGCTGGCCCTCCAACATCCTAGATCCATTCCCAAGCCCAGGGTGCTGGCATCATGAGTGATAGGAAAAATCAGAATCTGCTGAATGTGTTTGGTGATGTTTTGCTCTGTTCTGCAGAATTTTCTGGCTGAATAGCAGAAAAATACACAAGACATGTAGAATGGCAGTTCTGATGAGTTTCATTCCATAGTTCAATACAGTAATCCTCAATACATGTAATTATTCTGCAGTTCAGTGAGTTCTGTGGAATTTCTTTCTGCTGTGTAATACATTAATCCACAATTTATTAATTTATTCTTTCCCTCAATGACTAACTGAATTACAGAATTAATGTATGAATTGCAGATTAATGTATTAAACTGTAGAAAATAAAGTTTAGAAATCAGCCACACCACTGTCCATGTTCTCGAATATATTCTTTATTCACAAATGTATCCAGCAAAAGAACTGCTTGAAACAGCCCAACATTTCACCTCTCATGAATTCTTCAGGGATGAGTATCTACATGTAAACATATAACAATGTCAGAAGTTGTCAATCACAATTAGTCCAAATATATTTATAAGTTCTTTTACTTTCTACAATATAGGAGGTGTCAGAACCGTGCTGAATATTACATTTGTGTGATTATAAAAGTTCTATAATGTGAATGTTGTATTTTCTCAATTAATAGACCAGTGAATTGCCTTAGTCAATACAGTGGAGAACTACATAACGTCTATCTTTCCTACTTGTTTGAAGATTAATTTTCCAACTGAATAACACACAACCAAATTCTTACTCATCAACAAAATTGTCACCTTAAATTAATATTAGATGGTGGTACAGTATACAGTGATGCATACCTATGATCTCCAGTACTTAAATTTCCATAGGTCCTGAAGAAGGCTTCATGAATATTAAAATAAATAAAGGAAATAAAAACCAGATCTCAACAATTTATTATTATAGCCTCTAATAAGTACTTCAAAATTGTATTTCAGTAATGAAGTATCTTAAAAAATGTTCACAAGCTCAAGTGGCAAAATGTAGTTTAAAAATTGAAGAAAAAAGTTATTAGAAATAATGTGTAAACCAAGGAGCAAAATGAATAAAATTAGTGTGTCTCAAAGAAAAATTATACAACCTCAGTATACTCATTGGGCAGGAATTTCAAAGGCCTTAGATTGACACAAGGTGCTTGCGTCAAACAGGTCTGATGCAAGGGCACCTTGTGCCAAGGGCTGCACCAAGTGGGAATTTGAAAGGCAGCCTGCATCACACAGCAGGCTGCCTGCACCAAAGTGTGCTAGTGCCATCCTTGCACCACGAAAGTGGCTGCGGCATGGTGCTGGGGACTTGCGGCAGACCCAGACTGCCGCAGCCCTAGGATCTGGAATTTGAAAGACCCCACTGGAAAAAAGTGTCAAGCACCCATAGACCAGTGAGGATCTGGTCTAAGGGGACATTAGACAGCTCCTGGAGAGTTTCCTGTAAGTGCCACCATGTGGCCCACCCTGATCAGTCCCTGGTGGGTGATCCCTGGTGGTCCGGTGGTCCCCCTCTCGCCCCATCATGGTCCCTGACACCCACATCCATGCATCTTGCCATCCCCCCACCCATCTACGCCTCCCACCCCCTCCATACCTGATCTGGTGACTACTAGGCCTCACACATGCTGGGGCCGGCCGAATGAGCCATACGTTAGTAGCACAATACATGCATGGACTACCTCATGGTGGCCAGCTGGGGTGGCATGTGGAGGGCTGTGCTGGCAGCCAGATTGGGTATGGGAGGGGGTGGGAGTGCTGAGATGGGTAGGGTGGGCACTAGCCCACCAGGGTACTGGGGATTGTTGCGGCGCTGGTGCCGTTGGCTTGGTGGTGTTGGGGGGCAGTGCCCAGTTGCCAGCCTCTGTCCATGGGTGCTGCAGACTCCCCGTGGCCATTGCAGCATTCTGGGTTGGTGCGCCATACGTCAGACGCAGCACCCCCTTTGCCACAAGCTGCGGGACTTAGGCGCTGGGACCCTGAGCAATAGAAATTTGCACACAGGGTCCTGAGTGCACTGCACACAGTGCAAGCTGCCATTGTCGCAGCTTGCGCCGAGTCTTTGAAATTCCAGCCCATTGTATTTACATTTGTTATCAGTATATCGAAAATGCATAATTATGATTTGAACCTGTAGATGTACTCACAGACCTTATTTGGAAAATTCATTTTAGTTATATTTCATTAGTTTAAGCAATCTACATGCATGAAATGGAAGTACCCCATAAACATTCACACATATTTTTAATAACAGAGCATACATATAATGTTTCAAATAATACTGAAGGTTCCACCTTCAAAGCAACTCACTGCAAAATGGGTAGCACTCTGTTCATGGCAGCTGACAGAATGAACTGTACTGTCCACTCATTCTACTTCTGTTTAAATTGTGTAGTTTTGAAAAGCTGGGACCCTGGCCCCCAATCATACAGCACCAGAGACTGATATGCAACTGGCGTTGCTGTATCTGGGTACTTTTGAATAGAGGCAGTTAGCAGTTGCTAAAAGATAACTGCTTCTGTTGTACCAGTTTCAAGCTATTAAATGATTAACTCTTCATATTTGCCTAAAATGTGATACTTTGCTAAACTGTGTATGCTAAAAAATAAAGTTTCATTTAATAGGCTGCTCTCCATAGAAACAGAATTCCGTTCATGTACCTACTAAATCTTGTCTGATTCAAAAGGCACAGTCACAAAATTGTTACAAGAATTCCTTACATTTTTGTGTGAAAAAGATCAATTCCCACGATAATGTCTTACTCTAGTTCCAATATTTTATACACAGCTTTATTAAAATTACTTTAATAGTGAAGGTGGCAAAATATTGCTCCTCATTGTTGCTTAGTAACCATCATAGGACTCTGGCAACAAAAATCATAACTTGGTTTTCTCACTCTAATGAAAAGTTATCCATGAGCATATAGCATTCTTTATTAAAAAGGAAAGTTTCATTAAATTAGTAAAGTTCCCCAGGAGGATAATGTGGCTCATACACCTAGTGAGCCATGTCTGATTTATCAAACATAATCTCAAGGTAGACAAAAGTTTTCCTTAATATTCTGCATGACAGGTGTTTCTTTTCACAGTGTTATTTTACTGCAGGTCTCATTCATAATACAAAACTTTACAAAATAGCTTTGTTAGTGAATGTGGTGACACACCCCTCATCGTTGTTGCTTAGCAACTGTCATGTGACTGACAGAAAGAGAATGCTGAACTTGACATTTTTGCACTCACAAAAATTATCTAAGTACATACAAGTTATGGTCAG
Organism: Neoceratodus forsteri; assembly: GCA_016271365.2. NCBI lineage: Eukaryota > Metazoa > Chordata > Ceratodontiformes > Ceratodontidae > Neoceratodus > Neoceratodus forsteri. Next base: position 1,412,220,949 of record CM057452.1, read on the forward strand.
AAAACACTGATGGCAAAAGTGACTCGGAGTTGACAGCTAATGTGAATTCTAAATGTTCTAACAGTGATGTTATGGAATGTGGGTCCAACTCTGCTGAACTGAGCACCTCACAGATAGTATGTAGGGGATCAGGGAAACTGCTGCCTCTTGATATGAATAGAAGACTCCCCTATAACTCATCACAGACAGCAGAATGGTCTGCTGTGGTTGCTAACAAACTTTCTTCTGAGCAGACAATTATTTAAAATTTAATAGCCAATACTTGGCATTGTTGAACTGCAGAAGCAGTATGCTAATTAGTACATGGTTATTTATGAGACAGTTCCATAGACAGAGGTCCATGTTCTGCTCCAAAGGCACTCTGCAGACTGCTTATTTATGTGATCACCTGATTTTGAGCATAGGTAATGACTAGTATGTTACTCTATTAATGTAGATCTAAACTATTTAATAGTTGTCTTAGCAAATATCTTCCACCTAAAAGTCACTAGAATGGATATGCAAATCAGTTCATTCATATTGATAAGTTGATGTCATCCAGCCTGAACTCCATCTGGGACACAGAAAGACATAGTTTAAATTACTTTTTGAATATGAACAACTTATGTTTAACACTACATAGTGGCTAAGTAGTTTTATAAACCCGTACACATGCAGATACTCGAACATTCCTTTGGTTTCCCATATGTCTAATTCATATCTCTCCACCTGATCACTGCTACCACCACTCTTAACCCTGCAGTTACCTGCCTCCTGAGCTCAGGGCCCGCCAAGGTTCATCTTGCACTCTACAAATTGGCCTGAAGCTCCCTGCTCTCCACCTGCTTATGCCTGCCTACCTACCATGCACCCCCTTCTCCACTCACCTACTGCCTGTTAGCCCTCACCTCCCTACTATCTGCCCTTTCCATACCCTCCCAACCCATGAACCTAACCTTCATCCCCTCTTCTGATTCATCTTCTGCTACCCAATCCTGATTAGTTCCCACTACCCTGATTGTCTACCATTGCTATGCTTACTCCCCTGGCTATAGCCTTAGTAACCAATTAGGAATCAGCAATTATGTATGCCACATCTCCTGTTCCTCCCTACAAGCTTTTGTATAGCTTCTACCTCTGATTTTCTCCAACTAGTACCTAACTTTGACTTATGCACTTTTAATTGCCTGGCCTGCTGTGTAAACTGTATTCCCATGTACTCATTACCCATGCTTTGGGTTATGTGTTGCTTTTGCCTATTTTATCCTGTGATGTGTTGCTATTGCCAATGTTATTGATTGCTTCTGATCACATTATCTTCCTATTAGATGTTCTTGACAATGCCTATTTAGTTGCTATTGACTCACAAGCTCATGTATTCTCCCCTCCCTTTATGACGAGGATCCTTTGTAAATGAGCTTTTAACTCAAAGGTTGCAATTCTGATTACTCAATAAATATAACAAATAAAAATAAATAAATATTTCTGAAGAATTTTTTAAAGTGAAATAAGTAATGAAGCCCATTATTAAAAAAAATTCCCTGATATGGTGCCACAATTAATGATCTAACATATTCTTGTCATCTAATAAAACAGTTTGCATCAGCGGCTATGAAAATGTTTTATCATATGGATCCAGACATAGGACAACAATACATGTCAGATAGGATCCCGTGGGAAGGCATATCCTAACATAGAGAGGCATTATAGTGCCCAATGTCACCAACAGGCTGACCAATTTTCATCTTCATTCACACCCCATCTCTCAAGTAAATGTATAAATCCAAAACATTTCTTGTTTCTGTAAGGTTTTGTTCAGTCCCCCGAGCAGAGGTCCACTTTCTCAATCACAAAAAGCATAGAGAAGATACTGGACTGCCTCACCTGAGCAAAATGTGCCACTGTGGAGGTTTTGTGTCCTGTATGGATTGAACTCGTGTGTTCAGCAATTGTAAATTTTATGGGTCCCATAGTTCTGCCCACATAACATCTTGGGCAATTTAAAACATAGACTACATTAGCAGAATTATAACTGAGAAATTATTTAATCAGGAATTTCTTGTTCCCATTTGGATGTATAATCTTCTTCCTGGAAGTGTTGCCACAATGGCTACACCTTCCACACAGATTCATCCCTGGTTATAGAGGCCCTAACAATAACTGTCCCCCTGTAAGTTCTGGGCCTTTCTGCTCTAAATGAGCCAGTTTTTTTTTTGTGTACTGAATCTTTCGGAGGCTATAATAGGCCTATTTTTGAATTCTGGTATATCTAATGATCTTAAGATGTTCCAGTTAGAATTAATTATCCTATTTGTAGTTTCAGTGAATTCTAAGAAATCTAGCAATAATACCACCCTGTTGGCGCTATTTCTGTCATGATTTGTTCTTGTATTTTCTGGTCCCCTCCAGACCCTAGCCACAGCCTGTTGTGCTGTATTTCTGGTATATCCGCTGGAGACAAATCTACAGAAAAGATTCAGACAGTAACACATTACTGCATGCAGACAGCTATCTCTTCAAATGCCTAAAGGATAATATGTCATATTCCAAGATGCTATGAGTTGATAGGAACTCTAGTGATGTGGGTGAAATGAAACAGGAATTTTGAAACATGACTGAGAGATTTGTCTTCAGAGGATATAACACTTTCAGGAACAAGGAGATTCACACATTCATCTTTCCATTCTAAGTTGGAATTTCAGTGAAAGTTACCAAAGTGCTTTCTGAAATTTCAGGAAAGTGAAATTCTAATTTTTGCCAAAATTGAGCTGGCAGAAGTTTAAATGTGCAGAGCCTTACCTCCTCCTCAATTAGTGCAGTTAAGTGGTTGTCTTGTGGACTGCATTCAAAGTGTAACAATGGAGTTTCCCTTTAAAGGGTAGACCAGGTTGTCCTAGTGCACCTCCCTCCCTCCCTCCTGCATAGAATGGTTGTGCTCAGAAGGGGAGGTGGGAAGGGGAGGGGAGGGGAGGGGCTAAGGGCTAGAACAATGGGCAGGTAGCAGGAAGGGGAAGGGCGAAGGGAGGTACATAAGGGATGGCACAAGGGGGCTTCAGCCACTTTTTGCTGAAGCTTTGATCTACATCAACTGCAGCATGTCGGATTGGCTAATTCTGTAAAGTTTGTGCATCAGGAGAGAGAGGTAAGAAACAAACAAGTGCTATTGCAGGAAGATAAGCGAATTTAAAAAAAAGAAGAAAGAGAGAAGAATATATACAGTATTAAGATAATGCATAATGCATGTTACAGTATACAACTGAGAACTGTGGGGGATCTTGAGTAGTCAGAATGTTGGATAAGGAAGCAACCCAGGACTGCGTGGAGCGACTTATACGCCTCATGGGGGTCTTTTGAAAAGATTTATTGTCTTTCATTATTGTGATGCTGAATTGTAGACCTAAAAAGGCCCTGAGCAGCGTGTGTGAGCAGGGAGCACAGAGCATGACGTTATGCATTTGTTTGGGGGAGTTTGTAACAAAGCAGGTCCATGGGTGTGCATTTGGTGGCAAGCTATCCTTTGTGTGACTGCATGGTCTGATTAGAAGGCCCAAAAGAGGCCATTGAAATGGTGGTGAGTGAGTGCGAGTCGAGACCATGTGGCATGATGTCACACGTCATGCTGTAGGCTAAAAAAAAACCTTTTGTACTTCTGGAGCCCTGGTAACAGCTTTTGATGGCTTGGCTAAAGACTGGTAAGGAAGGGGAGGCCTAGAAGAGGCCCTGAGGTGATGGTCGATGTGGTGGGCATCACACACCACATGAAGGATGGTAGAAACTCCCTTGTGGTCTTTTCCTGGAGCTCGGGTAGCTGTGGGGTGGCCTTTCTGGCCCTGAGGAGGAATGGGGGCCTGGAAGAGGCTCTGACCCTACGGGCTGCGTGGCGTGCATCAAACGCCATGGGGGGGCGTGCTGGGCAGGCATTTGCCATGGTTTCCATGGTTAAGGTCACAGGGGGAGGTTTGTTTGGACAGACAATTACGTGTATTGAGGCCTGGAAGATGCTGGAAAAACCAGGCAGGGCGCGCGCGATCTTGGGACCACGTGGCGAGTGTCCTGGGGCCTTGTTTTGTGCGCTGGTTGTGGTTTTTCAGGAAGGATGTTTAATGAAGGCCCACCTGGCTGCTCAGTTGCATGGGATGGAAGCTAGGCCCGAAAGAGGCCCCAACACCGTACTACGAGGCTCATGGCATATGCCAGGTGGGGCTGCAAAAGAGAATACTCGCCGGGCTTTTCTTTTGGTGGCTACTGGGGCAGGGTGAGTAATTTGTGGGGCAGAATAAAGAGAGCAGGCTGAAATAAGGGAGAACAAATAGACAGGGGAGCACGCGGGTGATGTCACACGCTGCTGTGGGGGTTCTGTGATGTGAAGGGTGCCCATGCGATAAGGAGATTTCCATGGGCCTGAGGGGTCCCTCCCCTTTTGGGAAGGCATGCGGGGGGGAGAAATACAGGGTCTGGGAGAACCCAAGGGGCAGAATGAAAGTTATCATGACCTGCGACCTCACGGGCGACGTCCCATGTGGGGATTGGGTCGCATTGAAATTGGTGCCCTCACTTGTTGGGGACTGATTGCAGTTTTTGGCCTTTATTCCTAATTTTGGGTACTGCAATGACAAAGAAGCTGGCACACGCAGGTATAGGAGGGCAGGGACCAAATTATGGGACCACGCAGTGCATCCGCTTCCTATGGAGGGGGAATAAGGATGCTGACGGTGGATGCCTTGGGTCAGCCCAGGAAGACAGGGATGCTGAAAAGTGACAGTTAAAGGGAGGGAGCTCCTGGGGGGACAGCACAGTGCAGCCTTGGCTGAGGGGCGGCTGGATGCTGTTAGGGGGCAAATGGCCCAATTATCAATAAGGGAGGCACTTGAGTGGGAGACGGGGGGGTGCCATGTCATTCATAATGTGGCTGGGATAGGGCACGACTGAGAACAGCCAAGGGATCTGGTGAACTGTCCAGCAGGATGGGGCCTTTGCGGGTGGCCCAGTCTGTAGTATGGTAGCGGGAGTGCGAAGGACAGGGCGAAGGCGTACAAGGAGGTACTAACATATGAATAACCCTGATTTTCTTTCCCTGTAGTTGTCTTCACAGAGCAAAGATCAGAAGGACATGGTACCTAAGAAGAGCAGGCCATCAAAGGAAGATGCTTACAAGGCTATAATTGAATTGGCAGAAAAAGCAAACAGAATGTGAGAACTGGTGAAGGGGGAAGAACCAGGGAGACCTGGGGAGAAGAGAAAAGCGGGTCTGGGAAAAGGGGGCAGGGGGAAACGATCAGCCGAAGGGCTATGTAGTCCCACTAGGGTAACACCGGTGATAGCGGGGCCCACCAAGGCAGTTACTCCAGTACCCTTGTGGCCAGTGGACCCAGTGATGCCAGTACCCACCCCAGATCAAGGGGGAATCTCCCCGGCGGAACCCAGACACGATGCCCTGAATGGGATGTTTCCCCGCAGACCCCAGTAGCTCACCCTCCACTTCCACCTCAACCACAGGGAGAAGCAAGGGAATTTTGTAGGACCCCAGGCAGCTCGGCCCGGACAAGGTTACAGGTAACACATCCAGTGCAGTGGGTGACAGTATAAAAGAATATATAGGGCAAATTGTGGCAGCACTGGGGACAGGAGGGCTGGGGCAGATGGAATCGGCTCTGGCGGAGATTAGGATGGAGAAAGAGGTACCAGAGAATAAGGAAAAGTGAGTGGAAAAAGAACGAAAAGGTACAAGAGAGATAGGTGTGCCTGGGATGAGAATGGGGGAGCATGTGCCACTGGCCACAAAGGCAAAAAATATGGAAAGGGGAATATGTGGATATATTCGCATTGGTGAGCCGGGAGGTGACAGCAAAATATGAGGAAACTGAGGGTATGTGTAAGAGTGAGATGGCAGCAGCCATAGTGCTTTTACAGAAAAAAGAGGACGACAAGTTCACGAAAAGAAAGACTTGGGATGGGTGGTTCCTAGGTTTTGCCACTTTTTTAGCTATTGCTCTGGAAAAAAGGCCAGAGCTAGCCATCCTGCTCATTACCTATTCATTGATAATATGGAGAGGAAAAGCAAAGAGTGGGGTTGGATAGTTATACTATGATGAATGTTTTTGGCAGAGAATGGCAACATTTGGGGACATAAGATGGGACACCAAGCAGATAGATTAGTGGATGGATTATGTAACAGATCAGTCCACACCCAAAGGCGAGTGGGGCAAAAAGGGGTTTATGCCCCAGAGATGCTGCTGGGCTTATAACATAGCTTTCTGCTCCTGGCCTCAGTGTCGTTTTTGGCATGCCTGTTCAAAACGCGGAGGAGGGCACCCGGCAAGCAAATGCAGAACAACAAGGGCCAGGGAGCACAAGGGCATGGGGAGCAAGGATCAGGCCAACAGTATTTTCGAGATAGCCAAGGGTTTAAGGGGCAAACATGGAACAAGGGAGGGAGGGGTAGGGGGAATGGGAATAGAGGAGGGCAGAACCACTGAAGGAAGGAAGAAAGGTCGGAAAAAAGAGAGGGAGGGGTCAGGGAGGAGGGGCAGGGGGCATGACAGGGAGCATTTTGAGATGGCTAGAACTCCCATCAACCTGGAGGCATGGACAGTATGCCTGGACAGATATCCAGACACGAGGGTGTGGGATATGACTCTAAGCAGTTTTAACACAGGGTTTTCATTGCAGTGTAGGGGACCCAGGCAAGTGAGGGAGGCGAGCAACCTGGGATCAGTAAAGGGAAAGGAGGAAATGCTAAAGTGGAAGACTGAGAAAGAAAAGGCAGCAGGTAGAGTAGAGGGCCCATTTAACACCCCCCCCCCATTGCCAAACATGCAGATATCACCACTGGGTTTGCTACCCAAGAAACAAGAAGGGGAATACAGGGTGATCCACCACCTGTCCTATCTGGAAGGGGAGTCTGTGAATGACTTCATCAGTGAGGAACATAAAATGGTAACATACGTGACACTAGAGGACGCAGTCCGGATAATCCGGGCCACAGAAGATGCGTGGATGGCAAAAACGGACATTGAGTCCACTTTCAGACTGCTTCCGGTCAGGAGGGAGGACTGGGATCTACTGGGTTTTAAAACTGGGGGACAGTATTATTTTGACAAAGCAATGCCAATGGGGTGTTCCACAGCATGTGCTACATTTGAGGCATTCAGCACATGTTTGCAGTGGATATTCCAAGAAAAAATGGGTTATAGGACAGTCATCCATTACCTGGATGATTTTCTTTTTATTGGGAAAGGCGAAAGGGAGATGCAGAGGATGCTGGGTAAGTTTCAGGAATTGTGCCGGGAGCTGGGGGTCCCATTGACACCAGAAAAAACAGAGGGGCCCAGCAGGGTTTGGGAATTTCTGGGGATTGAGATAGATGCCCTGAGTGAAGTATTTAGACTACCGGACAACAAAGTAAAGAAGTTGAAGGAATTAATCCAGGTACATACCAGCAGGAGACAAGTACAACTAAAATTGGTGCAGCAGGTGCTAGGGCACCTGAACTTCACATGCAGGGCCATCGGACCAGGAAGGGCATTTACAAAGAGGTTAGCTAGGGCTATAGCAGGGGTCACCAGACCACATCACTGGGTAGATTTGACACGGGGTGTCAGGGAGGATTTTAAATTCTGGGAAGAATTCCTCAGGGAGCACAACCGGTGCTCCTTCTGATAAGAGGAGTGGCTATACAACACGGACCTTGACCTCTACACAGACGCGGCTGGGGGGCTAGGCATGGGAGGGTACCTGAGGGGTAGATGGTTCACAGAACCCTGGCCTGCCAGTTGGGTGAAGGAGGGGAAAGTAAAAGATATAACATTACTAGAGATCATGCCCATATGGGCGTGTACCTTGGTCTCGGGGGAGGAATTACGGGATCAGAAAGTGACATTTTGGTGCGATGATAGAGCAGTGGTGGATGTGCTGAACAACAGGGGAGCCAGGTCGGGCACAGTAATGCAGGTATTACTACTTTTAGTATTAAGGGCATTGCAGCTGAACATGTCTTTTAGAGCACGACACAGAGAAGGGGTACACAATACCCTGGCTGACAGTCTTTCCGTCTGCAGCTGGACCATTTTTGGAGGCTGGCACAGACAGCAGAAGAAATAAAAACACTCATACCAACGAACATCTGGGACATTGACAAGAAGGAGCAGAATTGCTGTTTCACAGCTCATGGGTGCCCCGGACTCTGAGGGCCTATGATGGGGCCTGGCGAATTTTTCAAACGTTCAGGGCAGAGCACCAGATGGAGGTAACTAGGCCACTCACAGAGGAACAGTTGGGCATGTTTACCGTGGAACAGTGGAAAAAAGACACAGCCCACATCACTATGGGAGTCTATCTGGCAGAGATTAATGTTATCTGCAGTCTAAAGGGGTGGAAGGACCTGACAAAAGGATTACTCATTAGAAGAATGATGCAGTGATGGAGCAGGTTGAAACAAGGGCTAACAGATAATAGAAGGCCGATAGGGGAGCAGTGGCTATTAAGGCTGCAGGACGTGCTCCCGGCAATATGCAGATCAAAGGCTGAGGCCCAACTGTTTCACACAATTTACATGGTAATGTTCGCAGGTGCTATGAGAGTAAGTGAGGTGGTAGGCCATGGGAGAGAAGACAAGGAAGGGGGGGTTGGAATGGGAGGATGTAAACTGGGGGGGTAACTGAGATACAGATCAAGATAAGAAGGTCGAAAACTGATCAGAAGGGACACGGTTGCATAGTGACGCTGAAAGGGCAAGCAGAGGGTGCAATATGCCCACTACAGGCTCTGTGGACTTTCGCCGCAAGGCATGGGAACAGGATGGGGAAATTATTTGTACATGGTGATGGAAAAAGGGTCACTGGCTACCAAGTCACAGCATTACGCAAAAAGGGGATGCAATTCATGAGGGAAGACCCAGCAAATTACTCATCCCATTCTTTGCGGATTGGGTCTGCCTCACAGTGGGCAGCAGCAAGGGAGACAGTGAATGAGATATTGGAAAAGGGATGCTGGCGATCAGCCAGTTATAAAAGATATATTCGAGCATTGAATAAAAAAAAAAAGAAAAAAGGAAAGACAATATGTTGTTTGGAGGTGGTGCTCCTGGGTGGTATAAAAAAAAGGGGGGGAATAATGAGGAGTGAAAATATGGGTGTGACACTATGAGCATGTGTAAAATAATGAATTTTGCTTCTTGAACCCCATAGGTAGAGGGAGGAGCACGGAAGTTTGGACCTGCGTCCATTCCTATATTTATTGGGCTGGGAAAAGAGCAGAGAAGAAGTCTGGCGGAAGACAGCTGTACCAGGATTCAAGACAGTGTAGGCTGGTCTGGCAGAACATACGGGGGATGAGATGGGCACAGCTGCTTCCAACCTAAAAAGAACTCAAGGGACAGCGACCCAGTCCAGACCTCATTATTATACACCTAGGGGGCAACGAGCTGGCAGGCAGACCTTGGGTAGACACATACTTACAAATAAAAAGGGATTTAAGGGCAATACGACAGTGGTGGCCATGGGTGTGCATTGCCTGGTCAGACATGATACCACGGAGGGTGTGGAGGCAGGAGCACAGCCACAGAGCAGTAGAGCAGGCTAGGAGGAAAATGAATAGGAGTGTTGGGACGTTGGTAAGGCAGATGGGAGGACAGGTGATACTGAGGAGGGTAGAACAATAGGTAGAAGATTTCTACAGGGCAGATGGTGTGCACCTGTCTAACCTAGCCTTAGATATGTTTAATACGGAAACAATGGGCTTTATAGAAGCATGGAGAAAACATGCAAAAGATGGAATATATAAAAAAAAAGGAGGGAGGAAAGCAAGAAGGAATAAAAAGGATATTCCCTGAGGTAAGGGAAATTGGTACCCTAGTATGAGGGAAGCCGGCCATGCAATGCAAGCTGGAGACTGGCTAGTGGGGAAAAGGGGGGGGGGCACAAAAGGAATAACACAAGAAGAGGAAGAAGATGAAGGAGACAGCGGTCTCGGTTTTCACCATTACCTAATGGAAAAGGAAAAGAAGAAGGCACTCAGGTTTCACCTGGGAGAAGGATAATCAGAGATTGATATGTGGATGGAAATAAAATAAATTTTGGAATTGATAATAAAGAAATGGAAATGGAATATGGAATCATGAATATAAATAAATTAATTGCCAATCTGAGCACAACAACAAACAATAGTCTCTGTCTTTTGTGAGGGAAAAGGGGGGTAATCCAGGACAATGGAGTTTGCCCTTTAAGGGGCAGACCAGGTTGTCCTGGTGCACCCCCTTCCTCCTGCATAGAATGGTTGTGCTCAGAAGGGGAGGGGCTAAGGGCTAGAACAATGGGCAAGTAAAGAAGGGAAGGAGGCGCAGGAGGTTCATAAGGAACAGCACAAAGGGCCTCAGTCACTTTTTTGCTGAAAGTTTTATCCTCCCACCCACCCTACTAGGCAGAGCAAGAGGGAAGACAGTCAAGATGAGATCTGTATGGTGGGTCTGTCAAGATGGATGACAGACGCTGTCCGGTCGGACAATTTGGACTGCCAAAGGTAGATGGCATGTGATAATATGGTAATGGACTGCCAAAGGAGGATGGCAGGAGAAAAGGAGGGAAGGGGGAGGGGAGGGGAACAAAAAAGGAATAACACAAGAAAAGGAAGAAGATGAAGGAGAAAACGGTCTCGGTTTTCACTGTTACCTAGCGGAAAAGGAGAAGAAGAAGGCACCCAGGTTTTCACCTGAGGAAAGGATAATCAGAGATTGATATGTGAATGGAAATAAAAGAAATTTTGGAAGCGATAATAAAGAAGTGGAAATGGAATATGGAATCATGAATATAAATAAATTAATTGCCAATCTGAGCACAACAACAAACAATGGTCTCTGTCTTTTGTGAGGGAAAAAGGGGGGTAATCCTGGACAACGCAGACCTGAGGTCTCAAAGTAATAGAACTGTCTTTTCACGGAATTAGAAGAAGCAACAATCTGCCAAGACTCCAATTGGTTCTGCAGCAGTAGTGACATCACTCCTCCAGTCAAATATCATAATGACATCACTACTGCTGCAGAACAACCATCTCATAGGCATGTAATTCAATGCATGCCAGTATTCTACTGTGCACTACATTACAGTTGTAACACTTTATTGTTACTGAGTCTAGTAATTGCTGTGTCTGATAGGTCTGATAACTCTGGTGCTATTTCAGCCCACTATCTTTCAAGCTATGTATCTTAATAGTTTGCTTTTCCAACACAATCATATGACAATGGTATATTTATTTATTTATTTGCTTTTGGTAACCGGGTGAGTGCACTGGGCATAGCAATGCCTATTTTCAGGCACGACCCGGGAGAAGACAGTTAAACATACAAAATGAAACATGCATGTGACGCAGCACATGAATTAATAAGGTAAGACAAAATTTCTTGTGTATGGTGGGGACTTCTCATGTCGAGTCCAATACATTACAAACGACTATGCCTGATACACAGGTGATAACCATACTGTGACCGCCTTTCATTCTTGCTAAGAAATGGTAAACCTCCCGAGGTGCACTCTTCAGGTTTATTGATGCCCCACCAACCACTCAACGTGATTACATCATGGCTATCATCCATAGATCATGCATTATGCTCTATATTATATACAGTAGTACCACATGAGTAAAATGTTTAAGAGAACATAATATCGTTTTGAATACCGGTTTGCCATTGTACAATTATGTATTTGCTTGCCTACCCATTCTGTTCTCTGTCTGCCATTGAACTGTATCAGCTGCAGCATGCTGTACCTACAGGCATTCCTCAACAATAACTAATGTGCAGAAATGGTGTCACTCGAATGTAGTATCATTCAGTTTTCTTATTTGGTGGTGTGGAAAACTTTTTCAAACTGCACATTTTTTTCATGAATCAGAAAGAATTATGTATCTGTTTTAAACTGCACACTAACAAACGGCAAAAACAAAATTGGTACCTAGTGCCACCAATAGGTCAGCAGTATCTGCATTCTTAGTGCTAAAGCTCAAGCATGGCACAATGTCATAACAAGACAGACCACAGTGCAAGGGACTTGTCCTGGCAAACACCACGAAACAGCCTGCATACTGTATGTCAAAGCAGGGTGCTCACACACTGACTCACATAAAGTAGCCAAAGTGGTGTTTCAGTTGTGATGGAGTCAACAGTCTCATATATATATATATATATCCTTCTTTAATAGTTTTATTGTGTCATATGAGAAGTTCTCACACATGTAGACGCACTGTTGCACAACATTAGAGTCCTGATAGACTATTCACTCTTAACCACTACTAAAATTTATTGTCACTGTGCCTAGAATTACACAAATATAGTTAACATTTGTTTTTCTATCACCAGCTCAAGAAAGGCTCCCTGCTTCCGAGCACTGACTCCACCTCGTACCACTCCCAGAAGGTGAGGAGCGAGAGGATCCAGTTAAGCAATTCCTTGTGCTCGACTCTGCTGGTAAGTTAAACTGATATCTGTCTATCAAAAGGAAAGTTAATCACAATTAGTTTTCTGAGTAGGCAATGGTGGTGTTCAATGCGTACATCATGCAGACTTGGATCAGTCAGTGTTAAGTGTGACAGGGACAACAGAAAGTATTTTTTCATACAATAATTTGGCCTCTCAGATTTGGGTTGTGGACAGATACCTGTTTTTGTTTTTTTTTGTGCAGCAGGCATATACTGTAGTTAAAGGTGTACATCGTGCTGCTATGGATAGCAGTATGTTGTTTTTAACCAGAATCACAGAGAGTACTTTTCATGGCATTATTTCTTCTGTTGTCTTTGGACTCTGTACAAATGCGTGTATTTGGGGAAGCAGTAGACTGAAGTATGCTAGGATTAAAGCCATGCACATTTAAGTCATGGATAGCTGACTGTCAGTGGAACAGAGATTAGGAACAGTAGTTCCAATGCCATCATTGAACCTCTCAGACTTCCAACAATCTATTACTACCAAGTGTTTCACTAGGGGCGGGGCTGAACTAAGAGTAAAGTCATGTGCCATGCAGCCATGTATTGCTGAATATCAATTGTAGCATGTTCTAAAAACAGTATTTTTACCATCATTATTGGAGTTCTAGTGTTTGGTTTGTGAACATGTAACTCTATTTTTTACCATGCATCCATGGATAGGTGAGTCCTGGGCATGGCAAACACTAGAGACAGCACTTTTCTTGCCATTATTTGGGTTTTCATGCTTGTGTTGTCCACATTTACCAGGTGTTCTCTTTGTATGAGGAGGGGGGTGAGGGAGTAGTCATACTGGGGTTTAAAGTCATACACCATGCATCCAAGTATTACTGTCTGTTAACTGTAACAGGTACTATAGATGGTACTTTTTCCACAACACTATTTGGGATGTAGGACTTCGGTGTTAGACAGGCAGCCACATATTTTTGAGAAGAGAGAGTACATATACTTGAAATAAAGTCATACAACATGCAGCCATGCATAACTGCTCATTTGACATGACAGACACTATCAACAGTAATTTGCACACCATTGTTTCAGTCTGTGTTGTGGACAGGTATCTCTTTTTTTTGTGTGGGGTGGGAGTGTGCACACTGGACATGAAGCTATGCACCACACAGCAATTGATTGCTAGGCATCAGCTGTGACAACCACCACGGACATTACTTCTCAGGTCATTGCTTCAGCTCTTGGCATTTGCTTCTGGGCAGACACCTGGCTTTTGCTTGGGACAGCATACAGGAGTTGAATATATGCACCATGTAGGCATGAATACCTAAGTATTGCTTGTGTCATGTACTAGAGGTGGTACTTTTCATGCCATAGTTTGGGCTTTTGGGGTTGTTTTGTGCATAGCTATCAGGTATTTTTTATGTGTGTGTGGGGGGGGGTATCACCATACCATAGTTGAAGCACTACACCATACAACCACGGGGGTGAGGTATATTAGTAATTAAAGTGTGCAACATGCAGCCATGGATATCTGAGTCTTCGATAAGAGAGAGACAGACACCACAGATGTTGTTTATCACACTATTACTTTGGCTGTTGCACTTCAACTGTGGACAGACATGTGTCTTTTTTTTGGGTGTTGGGGAGCCACACAATGGGCTGAAGTCATGCAACATGTAGGCATAGATACATGAGTGTTGGGTGTAACACATACTATAGACGATACTTTGCACATTATTTGTGATGTCGTAGTTGACTTGTCAATAGCTACCTGGATTTTGTCACAGGGGAACCACACTGTGGATGAACAGGGACTACAGACAGTAGTTGTTCAAGCCATTCTTTCTTTTCTCAGGGTTCAGTTGTGGACAGGTGCCTGTTTTTTGCAGAGGTATGCATACTTGGGGATAAAGCCATGCAGCATGCAGCCATGAATAGCTGAGTGTCAGTTGTCACAGCCAGTGCAGTTGGTATTTTTCTACAGCATCATTCCAGCTCTGAACATTTAGTTCTGAACAGCTGCTCAAAGTTTCGCAATGTACAGGTGGGGGGAGGGGGCAAACAGGTATGTAGATGTGCACCACGTAGCCATGTATAGTTGGGTATCAGATGCAGCAGGGACTACAGACAGTGCTGTTCATGCCATCATTTGTAGTCACAGGGTTATGTTGTGGACAGCTGCCCATCTTTCTTTTTGGGAGGAGTCATAGTGGTGGGTAAAGGCATGCACCATGCAACCATAAGTAGCTGAGTGTCAGGTGTGACAAGTACTACAGACAGTACTTTTTGCACCATCATTTCAGCTTTTAGAGTTGAGTAGTGCACAGCTTCTGTTTTTTGCAGAGGGGGGTGACGCACACTGTACATGAAGCTATGTAGCATGCAATAATAGATTGTTGGGTATTGAGCAAGACAGGGACTACACGCTGCACTTCTCACACTATTATTTGTCCTCCTGATGTTTGATTGTGGGCGGGTGTCTACATTCTGTGTAGGGGGGACAATACTGGGGGGAGGGGTGGCTGAAGTCAAGTGGCATGTAGTCATAGATTGCTCACTACCGAGCACAACATAGACAAGACATGGTACTTTTTAAGCCATATTTCGGGCTTTCAAGTTGAACTTCATACAGCTATGTGTGTTTTTTGAAGGGTGGTGGGGACACACTGTGATTGAAGACGTCCACCATCCAACCATGAATTCTCAGATGTAACTACTACTATACAGATGGCACCTTTCATGCCACTGTTTTGTTTCTGATCATTGGATTGTATACAACTATCTGGCTTTTAAGAGGTGAGAGCATACTGAGTATGAAGGCGTGCAACATGCAGCCATGGAAAGGTGGATGAAACGTGTGACAAGAAGTACAGCCATAACTTTTGATGCCATTATCTGAACTGTCACAGTTGGTTTGTGAATAGGTACCTTTTTTTTTTTTGGGAGGGGCATACTAGTGCTGAAGGTGTGCACATGCAGCCCTGTATTGCTGGGTGCAAGATGTCACACAGGCTACAGAAATCAGACTAAGTAAACAAAATATCTAGTGGATCTGTTATCTGCAAAGCAGGCAATAAAAGTAATGAAACATACAGTATGTTCTGCACACTCTTAACCTGTACTATGCCACTATGATTATTAATAGTGACATCAGTAAGAGCTTCATAAAAATAAGATGTGCCCCACAGTGTTTTTGAATGTCACCCCTCCACCACCCCAACCCATGACTGCCCAGAAGAAAACAAGAATGCATCTTACCCAAATTTTGCAAATAACAATAACCAAGTTAAAAAAAATAAAATAGTAATTGTCACAGTCATAACATGAGGCGTGTACACATGCACATAAGTTAACATAAAGACAAGTAATTGCCTCCCTTATTTTATCTATTTGACAGAGAAAGACCAAACAACAGAGGGTGCTGCTAGAGGGGAAGAGCCCACAGAGGAGGTTGAGATTGTCACCATCAACCCCTCTGTGGAGGAAACAACAGTTCCAGCAGCAGGTGAGGGTGAAATAACACCTACGCCTCACCTGGGTCAGCCTATGAGTGCTGCAGGTCCAGCTTGGCATCACAACTGGGGAACATAAGTAACAACAATTGAGCACACCCATCTGAAGCAATGTTCATCTGTTTGCTGCACAGTGCTAATGAATAGTGTTATATACACCATCATAACCTGACACTCAACAAGTAGTTCACTAGGATGGTGTTGATTTTGTGTCGCATAACAATACCTGATAGGGTACCACACTACAGTGTTTCTGTGACAATGACTGTATTAAAGTTAGTACATCAAATTACCTGGAAAGAGATGGTGTTTAGGTGTGCCACTGTAACACCATAGCTCTGATTTTACAGATTATACATTATTATACCATGGACATCCAACAGCAGCCAATCCGATTAGCAGGCTGGCACCTTACCACCATTGTAAATCCTCTGATAATCAATGGTAAAGGTGCCAGCCTGCCACAGTTGTGTTCTAGCCTAAAAATAAATCAATCTGACACCTGAACCTTGGTATAATTGCAATAAGCCACTCGGATGATGTTGTTTATAAGGAAATTTACCATGGCTGGCGAGGATTTACCCACTCAACTGCATCTCATGGGCAAACCACTCCAGTTGAGGTAAATCCCCTGATAACCCATGTTCCCTCACAGCATACTGCTTAATCATTACTCTGCAATAACAGTGTGACCAGCGTTTCAAGTCTGTGTGCATGTAGCTTTCTGCAATAGTATATGTTCATCACCATAATGACAGCTTCGCTCAGCTGACGAGGGGTTGCTGGAGATACTGAGGGTGAATTTGAAGTCTTCTGGAGCCCATGCTTTTGGTTTTGCGGCTCTCACCCTCTAGAATTCTCTGCCCTGCCAGCTCCAAGAAAGTACAACGGTGGATAGTTTTAAGAAGGCTTTAAAGTCATTTTTATGGAATCAGGCATTTCCTGTTGTATTTTAATTATTTTAAATATTTTATTGGTTGTATTGTCAGTGTATGTATTGTTACGTTGATGCTATGATGCTTTGTACAGCGCCTTGAAATATTTGAAAGGCGCTTAATCAAATAAATGTTATTATTATTATTATTACTATAATTATAGTCTGTTGGTTAAGTGCAATCTGCCCCTTATACAATGCATAAGGAATGAGCAGACTAGATGGCCCAAATGGCCCTTGTCTGGCAGCAAAGTCTATGTTGCTATGTTTGCATGCTCTGATTTCCTACAACCTAGAGAACAAAGCTCAAAAGGTAAATGGGAATCAGAACCTCAAGCTCTTAAAACACAATGGTTGTGCATAGACTTTTGCATTCCACATTTTTCAATGGCACATGTCACTATCTGAAATAAATGTTTTCTGAGTTATTTTCCTTTCAATATAAAAACTGACTGAAGCAGTCTCTACATGTGCTAGTATGTTGTTGTAGCACACGAGGTAGAATAACATCCCATGGCTTTGAAACTGTGGAAGAATAGTACTTTTAGAGTGGTTTAAATCCGAGCAGAACAATACTCTACTATATACCATAGACCAATGCTAGTATAATGACCTACAGACTATTATATAGTTCTGTGCTTTGTAGAACTCTAAATCATAAATACTGTATTGCTATAACAATTTTGCTGTAGATATCAATTACTCAAAATGTACTATCTTTCTTTTCTACAACAGAACAATGCACTGTATGTCCTGTAGCTGCACCTCTCTGGTAAGGTAAGTGCAACACATCCTTACATTTAAGAACATACTGTATGATAGTAATAGCAACAAACAGAAATCAGTTATAAGTTACACATTGTTATATATGTTTAGCATCAGTTAATCAATGATTTTCACAGGTATCCAGTGTGCATAGCACATAATGTTGCTAGCTCAATAAACAGTCAGCATTACTAATAAAATATGTTACACATTACTCTGATACTCTTTCAACAATTGCTCAGAATATATAGGATAGTGTATGGGAGCCCATACAAAACTGCACAATTCTGTTACCGAGTGTTTTTTATGACCAAACAGACCTCGAGAGCAAAGGTCGAGAGGTCCCTGACATCATGGAAACTTTGAGGTAACTGAATATTGGGGTTGTGTATGTGGGCTCCCATACTCTTTTCTTTATAGTGCATGGTGCCCAAAAATAAGAGCCTGCTTACTTTTTAGCCCCTTTTTGTCATCCTTGGTCTCTGGGAACTGGCTCTTGTCTTCCGTCGGAGCACCATCCAGCTCATGCACTCAATAAGTCCACCCTCCCCTGTCCTATGAATAGTGCTGGTGGGGGCAGTTGCATTATGACATTTTCACTAATGCAGAATGAAAAGTCATTCTGTGTTAGAGAGGATGTCACCACTGCAGCAGAACAACTTTTTGCAGTGTATGGATTTCCATATACAACCGCATTCTACCATGCACTGCCTATATATCAACACTTCATAATGTGCATAATGATTTAAATAAGTGTTTAAGAATCAGTAATAAGTAGCCAGTGTTTTTTTGCTCCACTGTATAATCAGCCATATACACAATCAAGTGATATATCCTGTCAAATAACTTCAGAACAGTATCATGCCCAATAATTTGTCATGCCACGTAAGTGGTAAATATTTAAGCAATAATACACAACAGGGTGTGCTATATCATGAGATATTGTCATGACTTGGGTACATTGTGAGGCACAAGACCACAGGACGAGTGTCTCATGCACCCGAGAATTGATAATATCCCATGATATACGACACCCTGGGTTGTATTATTGCTATTATAAAATGGCCCGAAAGTATTTGTAAATGGCTGACCCTGGTAGTCAGTTTTCTACTGTGACAATATAGTGAGATATCATCACAGATCAAAACCTGCTTTGTTCAATTAACTTCCATGATTTCCCATCTCCATTTTATAATTAAATATTAACCACACATTGTGCAGTGGAACAAGGGGCATGCAACTTATGCCATAACACCAAACATGTTGAATCCACCCATTTACTCACTTCCTGTCATGATATGCTGCTATGACACAAAGCAAAAGTATTCTTTTCTACGGAGTTCATGTACTGGAGGCTGTATCATGCTAACATGTTTTGTTTTTGACCAGTTAGGTAACAACCTTTTGGTACCCCAATTGAATAATTACAAATGCCATTTGTCCTTTATTTTTTGTATCTTGCTATGCTATTTTTTCCACAGGTATGACGCCTGATAATGCAAGCAGGTAACATAATTGTACAACTGTATTGGAAAAGTAAAATAAATTTGAAATATGAGTCATGCAAAGTAAAAGTAATGTGCATGCTATCAATGTACTGAGACTGCACAATGTAACACTATGGGTTAGATATTCAAACTGCACCAGTCAATGGCACAAGTGGAGGTGCAGCACAACCAAGATGTGCCTGGGCCAGATGGGGGGTATATTCAAAGGTGTTGTGTGATGGTGCATCACCTTTAAATATAGCGCAAAATGTGCATGGTGCATATACAATGTGGTGGTGCATTCCACAGACAGGGATGACTGGGAACACTCCAGCATGACTGTAGTTGTGCTGGGTGCATTTCCAAGATATTCAGACTTTGGCAAGCAAATGGAGCCATGATGTATGCAAGGCACAAATGGGGCCATTTGCATGTCATTATGGCCCCATTTGTATGAGTTGAGCGGGGCAGTCTAGTGAAATGCACCTGTCATCCTGCACTGCATGTGCTGCGGACAGAAGGGACCTGGGGCAACCCCCTCACCACAGAGCTGCAATCACCATTAAACAACAGTGATGGAATCCCTGGTAGTCTAATGGTACCTCCCTACCCACCTTGTAACCCCAATCACCCAAAACAAATGTCTTGTAATAAAATAACCGGTAGTTGAGTGGACACCCTCCCTGCTCCATAGCCCTATCGCAGACAAAATGCATACAAAATATCCCTGATAGTCAAGTGTTAACCCCCCCTCCTGTAACACCAATCAACTTCATTCATATATTTGTGCCTCTCTAGTGCAGTATGCCCTGCAAGCCCATTGTCCCACACTGGTCATACTGTAAGTTATCATTAGCCGGGCATTCAGGCAGTATACAGGAGGATTGCAGCCACCCACCAATGATGGGAGGGAGCTGGGTGGGCAGGGGGTCCTGTGTGGGAGGGAGGTGTGGGGGTGCCACTGGATCACCAGGGTTGTCAATCTGTATGGATTACCTGCGATCAGGGTTATGGTCAGAGTGGGGGGGTGCACTAGGCTACCAGTTTTTTTCGTTACAACATTTCAACGGTGATCGGAGCAATGGGAAGGGAGGGAGGGAACCACTAGACTACCAGGGCTTTTCTTTACATCATTTCACCAGCAATCAGAGCTACAGTAAGGAAGGGGCAGAACCACTGTACTACCAGGGCTTTTCCTTTTCTTTGATAGTACCTGTGATTGAGCTAACGGGAGTAAGAGGGAGTTACCACTAGAGCATCAGGGATGTATCCTATACATTTTAACTGCCATCGGACTATGGGGTGGGGGGGTACCACTGGACTACCAGTGAATTACAACACATTTGTTTTAGGTTATTGGGGGTTACAGGATGTGGAGAGGGGTACCACTAGACTACCAGGCCTTGTTGTTTAATTTATTGCTACCTGCAATCAAGGTTACATGGAGAGGGTGGGGTACCATTATATTATCAGGGACTGTTTGGGTGCTTGTGGATGGTGTTCTTGCTGGGTGGGTGACCACCCACTGCTGGAGGCTGCTGTGTTATGCCCTGCAATACAGCAGCCTGCCTGTGAGTGGCCAGCATTTGAGCCAGATTTTTCTGGCACAACTTTGCGCCCTGGTATACGATGCATCTTAGGGGTTGTACCAGCAAATGCGCCGTACATCCCAGGCTGAATATCAGGATGTACCACATATACATGGGCATGCCCCCTTCAGATGCACCACATACATCTGTAATCCACCCTGCACATCAGGACTTGTGCTGCACAAGTCCGCCTTTTAAATATTGCACCGGACCACATTGCGGGCTTGTGCCAGTGCAACTCAGTTGTGCCAGGTGTAACCCCTTTGAATATCTAGCCCCGTGTGTACAATTTAAATCACAATGTTATCATCAAATAACAACTGAAGATCTTAACATATAAAAATTGCCCACACATTTCACTAACTTGTTCTTTCTATTCTTTATCCCACAACACCACACTGTGCAAGAACAAATCTTATGACAGTAAGCAACCTTCCATATTCCATATTGTAAACTGTCAACAGCTACCATCACTTGTAGTTTAGCATTTTCATTCACTGCATGGTTCTGTAGAACACCCATGCTGTAGCCCCCCCTCCCCCCGGCAATGCATGTTTTATGTTATTCTATTTGCTTCTGCCATATCCTGCGTGATAATCAACAATGTACTGCAAAAATCTAAATGCACAATTTCTGTAATCAACACAATGTACACACAGCAACACAAAACACTAAGATGGCAGACAAGCTGACACACACCTCACACAATCCACATATGCTATAATTTGCATACATTTTCTATACACCCTGTGTTCTAAAGTTCTGAACAATCTTTTCAGCTTTGCTCATAGCTTAATAACCACAGTGTCGCATTTACTTTTTTTCCTAGCACATGTTCTTACATCAAACAGTGTGCTTCTGCTATGAGTTGTCTGGTCACACTCTGCAACACACAGTATAACTGTACCTGCACCACTAAATACCTCCACAACTCAAGATAGCATTACAGGGTGTAATATCAAATAAGAAAAACTAATGCACAACTACACAAGTGCTATTGTGGTAGTAGAAGTTATTGTGCTGTATATCATGAACTTACAAAACATATTTTTGAAACAACATCCCTATTGTTATAACTCTTTTGAAAACAGGATCAGTTCTACGTTTTTTGTGTGGGAGGGAGGGATGCACGCACTTCCAGCAGCGAAGTTCTTTGCTGATCAGACTCTGTGGAATGCAAGTTACCTATGGTAGTCATGGGTAAATGTAAATCTATTGCCAGCAGACATTAATAACAAGCCCCCCCAAAATAATTGTGTATTTATAATTATGAGTAGAGCTAAACTGTCAGTCTATGTACTTCACGATACAGACCATTACATAGTAGTCAAACCTCTTTTTTTTTTTCTTTCTCCACAGAGTGTGTGCAGCAACTGAAAAACATACAGCAGAATCTCAGCTAGCTGCTCGAGGCCATGGACGAGGACAACAAGGCTGTGGCCCAGAATGCCTGTGTCTCTGTAGCAAAGCAGGATAAAATTATTCAGCAAAATCAAGAAATAATTGACTTGCTGCAGCAACACGGGCATGTGGGACATGTGGCCTTAGTGGCCACTTGTAGTCTATCAATGAGTTGTGTGAACAGGAAGAAGCCTCTGTTGTGGCCCAAGAGACTACCCATGGCCTCATGGTGAGGCTAGCTGAGAACCAGTTGGAGGCCACAGAGATGATTCAACACATTATCTGTCAAGACCTGCAGCACCTACAGGGCAACCCACCCTCCAGTCTTCCTCAACAACAGGAGCCTCTCCAAGGTGCCCCTCCCACAAGACCATCACCACCAGAAGAAGTGGACCAAGAACTCTCACCTATATTTCCTGTGCATTCTTCCACTTCCTCCTCTTCTCCCCAAGGCATGACAGCTTGAAGGGCTAGCACTTCCCCTCACAGCTGGCCATCCTTTTTTGTGTGTGTGTTTTTTTTTTATTTTTTACACTTAATGTCTTAGACTTCCCCCCTTTTAAAATTTTTTTTAATCCTCCCCTTACTATCCCGTTTCTAAATCTAATCCCATTTTAAAGGGGCACTGTCAGCTTTGCTCCTTTGTTTTGTTTCAAATGTGAAAAGCGTGCCTCCTGGCACACAACTATCAAACATGTACTACAAAATGCCCCTACATGTTTAAAATTGAAGTTTTATTACCTTTAACCTAGATTTTTCTTAAAACAGAGATTCCCTCAGATGGATTGTCAGGCACCCAAATCCTGGAAGCACGTTCAGGTTGGGAACGTGGGTCTACCATGAGCACGGACCCAAAGTGCAAGTATTTTACATGCCACCAGTAACAGAATGTTTATCTTGTCCTAGGTTGTCTGCAAAAAGCGTTGCTGATATCTCCAAAAATAAACTAAGCAGTGCAAATAGTAACATTTTTATTGTTAAAGTGGAGCTCAAATTATGGGCATGCTCTCAAATGATATGAATCAACAACATGTACATGTGCAATGCCGTGCCATTGATGCGCATGTGCGAGATCACAGCTCCGCTATAAAAATGGATATGTTACTGTTTGCACTGCTTGTTCTACTTTTGGAGATATCAGCAGTGTTTCTGCAGACAACCCAGGACAAGATACACATTCTGTAACTGGTTGCATGTAACATACTCATAGTTCAGGACCGCACTCATGCCAGACCAGTGTTCCCAACCTGGATGTGCTTCTGGGACACAGATGCCTTGCAATAAAACCGAGGGAATCTCTGTCTTAAGAAAAATGTTGGTTAAAGGTAAAAAGGCTTCAATTTTAAACATGTAGGAGGCATTTTGTAGTATATGTTTGATAGGTGTGTGCCAGGATGCACACATTTCACATTTGGATCAAAACGAAGAGGCAAAGCTGGCAGTGTCCCTTTAATAGTTTGTCTTATTATTTAAAAATTGTAAATATTGTAAATAAGTAAAAATTGCTAAATTAATCAGTTTTATTTATTTTATATTTATGTATTTTCAAGTCCCCCCTCACAATTTATTTAAGATGAAACCCACCACCACGTGACTTAAGCACATTGGTCGGGATATTCAGACTGTGCCAGGCTGGGGCACAAGCCTGGGCGCAGTGCAACTGGGATGCGCCAAGGCATGATCTGGGCAATATTCAATGGTGCTGTGCCATGGCTCAGCACTGTTGAGTATGGCACAGTGGCCACCTGCATTGCACATGGCACAGTGACTATGCACCAGTGCAAGTGGCAACCGAGGAGCAGGGGGATGTGCTAGCGCAAGTGCAGATGCGCTAGGTGCAGGAACCATGATATTCAGCAGTGGGTATGCAAATGAGGCTATTATGCATGCAAGGTGCAAATGGGGCCATTTGCATGTCATTATGGCCCCATTTGCATGCAGGTGCACCGATCCCTGGCAACTTGCGACTGGCACCCTGCCAGGCTGTAGCCCCTGCCCCTCAGTGGCAAAGCACTCCAATGCTCGATCATGGGATTTGAACAGTTGTAACAGCCCTGGTGGTCCAGTAGACCTGTACTCCAGCCCAGTCATGGGCTTACTAAACATAGATGTAACCCTGGTGGTCTAGTAGACTCTACCCCCTAGCCCAATCGTGGGCATACTGACAGGAATACATTCCCTGGTGGTTCAGTGGACTGTCCCCATGCCAGATCATGGGCTATGTAAATATAAAGTTACCCTGCTGGTCCAGTGGACCGAATCCAGCCTGATCAGGGCTTTGTAATAAAAGATTAATCCCTGGTGGTCCAGTGGACCCACTCCCAAGATTGATCGCGGGCTTTATAAAGGACAAACCCTGGTGGTCCAGCGGCACCCCTCCCCACCCGCCCACTCAGACCCACCACACCTCCCCAGTCAACGGTGGGCAGCAGCTCCACCAGCAAACCACCCATCTGCCCACCCACTGACAGCGTACAGTACAGGTGTACACCCATGGTTACAGGCGTGGGCCAATGGGTGTGCCGAACTCGCCTGAGTACTACACAGTCCTGATATGTGAATGGATACTTTCACATATCAGGACCTGTAGTACTGTCACGGTCTGCATGCCTATCAGCCCACGCTTGTGGACCAATGGGAGTAGAGCCGTACTGTACACTGTCAGTCGGCGGGTGGCTGGGTGGCTTGTGGATGGGAGCTGCTGCCCGTCGCTGACTTGAGGGGAGGGGGTGGTGGGTCTAAGTGGGTGGGTGGGAGGGGTTGAGCTGGACCACCAGGTTTTGTCCTTTACAAAGCCAGCGATTGGGCTTGGAAGCAGGTCCACTGGACCACCAGGGATTAATCTTTTATTACAAAGCCCAAGATTGGGCTGGATTCGGTCCACTGGACCACCAGGGAATGGAACTATATTATAAAGCCCATGATCAGGCGTGTAGTGGGGGCTGACACAGGGTCTGTGGCTCGAGAGGTGGGGTGGCCACCCCACAGCAGGTGGCTGCCATGTTGCACCCAGCAATACGGCGGCTGGCCTGAGGGTGTCCCCCAACTTGTTCTTCTTTTTTTTGGGCTCATCTTTGCATCTCCTTCTGCAGCACAAGGTGGGCTTGTGCCTGCATATGCACCGCACATCCCGGCCAGAATATCGGGATGTGCTTCATATGCATGGGCACGCCCCCTACACTTGCACCACATACATTACTGGTTCACCCCTGTGCATCAGGATTTGCATGGTGCACTTTCCCGTTTTGAATATTGCCCCGGGGTGCATCAGTGGGTTGCACATGGCCCAACACTGTTGGGCCATGCACAACCCTTTGAATATCCCAGACATTATGTTATTTTATTTTTAATTATCAAAAGCAGATGTTTAAAAGAATAATAATGAATGGTCTTTGTTTTTGTAGTTATTTTAAAGATTTCATAGTAAAAACATTATTTATTTGAAGAAATGTGTCTGTCTCTTCCTTATAAACCTTACTAAAGAAAAAAATGTGTACTAAACTGGGGAAGGGACGTGGTTGGTAGGTGTGTGTGTGTGTGTGTGTGTGTGTGTGTGTGTGTGTGTGTGTGCATTAGGGGATGGGGTGTATAGACTGAACACTTACATTTCATCAACTCAATTGATAAAGTACCCTCAAATAAGAATACTATAGTGGGAGTGTGGAATGCCACAGAACTCCTATGTATACATGGGCTCTGCCTGTGGGAGAGTGGTGGTTAGTAGCTGAACCATAACATTGTATTCCATCAGCAAATAAACATTTTCATAAATAATGTCACAAACCGTATGTTTATAAACTATCCCTGCATAAAACAAGTCCCACTCTCCGATACTACTTACATGGGTATATGGCTTGTGTGTGTGTTGCAGGCTGGTAGTAGTGAGGTTACATCTTGAACATTAACATTGCATTTCCTCAACCAAGAAAGTATCAGAAAGTACAGACACTACAGTGTCAGCATTGGATCTCACACAACTCACATGGCTATCTGCTGTCAGTGTGTCTGCCTGTGTGTCGGGGGGGTGTTACAAACTCATCTCTAACATTCCATATCTTCAACAGATAGAATTTTTAAAAACAATTATAGTAAAGTAGGACCATAAACTATCCCTACATAAATAAGGTCCTACACTGCAACACGACTTCCATGGGTACATGGGTATGTGACTGGTGTCTGTTTAGGGGGCTGGCTGGGAGCACAGGTGGGGTGTGGGACAATTTTAAACAGTACCATTTCATATCCTGAACAGGAAAAGTATCCCTAAATAAGTATACTACAGTGAGAGCATGGAACCCTACAAACTCGCATCACTATATTAGTTCTATCCATGTTGGGGAGGGGAGGGGAAGGGAGGAGGGTTAGCACCTCAAGCATAACATTTATTCCCTCAATACAAGATTTCCATAAACAATGACAATAAGTCAGAAGGTAAACTATCACTATATAACTCAGGTCCCATGCTCCCACAGAACTTTCATGTTCAGAGCTTTAAAATCAAAATTGGAACAGGATTGGATTTCCTTTAAAGCTGCTAGAAATAAAAGTAAAAGGTTAATTAAGGTTTCAAAAATTTCATTCTATAAAAATAAGATAGACTCAAGCATAGATTCAAGACAGTTTTGGAGAGTGGTTAAGAAATTGACCAAACCAGGATGTGATTCCTCAGAGGAGATACTTAGGTTAAAAAATGGTGACACCTTTACTGTAAATCCAAAGGAAATTTGTAATGTTTTAAACAACTTTTTTGTTGATCTTCCAAATTGTAAAATTTCTTGTAAATTAGATTCAGAACAAACTAAAATAGAACCTACAGAAAATGGACTTCCGCCATTTAGATTTAAAGTTCTGACTGTTACTAAAGTATATAAAATACTTCAAAACATGAACATTCATAAAACTTTTGGTAATGATGGTTTAGAAGGTAACTTTTTGAAATTAGCTGCTTTTCATATAGCACCAATTATCACATATTTATTCAACTGGAGTCTTCAAATTGGATATTTTTCCCTGTACTGGAAAGAGAGTAGAGTTAAGCCAATTTTTAAGGGGGGATATGTGGTAGAAGTTAATAATTATAGGCCTATAACCTTATTACCTCTTCTATCAAAAAGTTTTGAAAAACTTGTTTTTACCCAGATAATGGATTATCTGGATAAATATAGTTTGTTGACAAATAAACAGTCTGGCTTTCTAAAAAAAGATTCTGCTACAACAGCTCTCTTGGAATTTTATGACCTATTAAATAGATCATTGGGAGAAAATAAGGAGACAGCTGTTATTTTTGTAGATCTTTCAAAGACTTTTGACCTGGTGGACCACTCCTTATTAACTGAGAGACTGTATGAAATAGGCCTTAGAGATGATCCTTTAAATTGATTAAGATCTTATTTGGACAATCGATCCCAGAGAGTGGAGGTAGAGGGATGTTTATCAGAGAGAAGAAATGTTAACAGAGGGGTTCCTCAGGAATCAATTTTAGGACCTCTTATGTTTCTAATATTCATAAATAGTCTTCCATTGATTGTAGAACAAACAGAGATTCAACTATATGCCGATGATAGGGTAATAATTGCATCTGGAAAAATGGAAGAAATATTACAATCTAATCTGCAGTCTGATTTTCTAAGGATAGGGGGTGGTTCACCAGGTCAAAGCTAATAATGAATGCAAAAAAAACAAAATGCATGAATTTTCCACTAAAAAAAAAGTGGTGATGTTATTCATAACTTATCCATTCATACAGAGGATTTACTTAAGTTAGAACAGGTCAAGGTGTTACAAAAGAGAAAGCATGCCAACAAAATATAATTACTTATTTCTAGTTCAAAACAGTGTGGCACATGCCTGTGCCTAACTTAATTACACAATGGCTGCTATAACACCAGTTGGAGTAACAACTGAGTACATTCACAGAAGCAAGGGCAATCCTGCACGCCTTCTCTGTCAACTGGTGTCCAGCAGGTAGGAACTGGGCCACAGGTCTTATTGACTGATTGTTTTACAAAATCATGTGGAAAACTGCAGATGCCAGCATCTCAGTCTGAACTGGTAAGCAAGCTGAACACTTTCCACTGGTTTCAAGTGGTTGGCAAAAGGAAATTGTGGCTGACAGTTATTCATATGGAAGAGTACATTTTTTGTCCATGAAAAAACAGGCATCAGTAGTCACTTAAAACTACAAGTTTGAAATGCCATGATGACAGACTACACAGGTTTCTTGTTAAGGATGACACTTTGCCTGATCTGACAAGAATAGTCTCCTGATAAGGTGTCTGCATACCCTCACTGTAGTTAAACCAAGAAAGCCATTAATGGAAAAATAACATGCTCCACTACTGTACTGACAACGTGGAAGTTGAATGAATTTTAGTAAACATATTTTCACTATAGAGAGAAAGCATTGTTACATGTGCAGTACCATGTCTGCCATCATTAGTTGCAAATGTACAGTGTATGTAAGTTGAGAATTCTCTCAGTGAACTCCTAAAACAGAATTGCTCTCTCAGGCACTGTCTTAAATAAATAATCATGTCTGGAGGAGGTGAGGAGCAGGCTGAGGATGATGGAGCTCAGCTGGTTGCTGTACAGCATCTTGTATGTGAAAGGATGGACTCACACTATAGGTGTGGCTTCATCCTTCCAAGTACAGATGGTTCCCACCCATCAGCCAAGCCAAAAACCATTACTGTTAGCCTCTTCCTCATTGGGTTGCCAATGGTGGGCCTCCTTCAGCCTAAGCTGCATTGGATCATATGATGACACACCTCTGCAGCCCCTTCTGTCCTGAGTAGCAACAGTATGCTCACTTTGTGCTGCATGCACAAGCAAACATCAAAACAACTCATGTTTAAAAAGTTAAAATTGTTCCAAATGTAAACAGTCAATTTACATGTCATAATCAGGGAATGGCAGTATAGCCTAGAGGTTGGAGGAACAAGGTGTGAACAAGCTTGCTACATCCAGCAGACCAGACCTGAGTCTGATTCTCACAACCTCCACTTGCATACTGTGTGACTCTGAGCAAGTCACTTAACCGCCCAGTGCTCCCAGGTCACCCCTGAAAACAGGCATTTGTGCCTAGTGGGCCTTACCTGGTTACCTAAGACTAAAATAAAAAAAATATAACCATGTGGAAATACAGTATTTGCAATTTGTTAGGTTGAAAAATAAGGCCCATTCAGAACCTTTTTGGGTTCTAATTAGAAATTTTTCTGAAAGAACTGTAGAATGATTGCTGACCAGCAGCAAAGTGATAACATATTGTGCTGTCACCTAGTAGACTGGGGTATATGTTTATATGTACAGTTTCCATGTCTCCCATTGTTTTAAGTACATTCTTGAATTCTTTGGGTGAGAGAATCGTGAAGCAAACCTGAATAGTTCTGTCAGACAATATACTTGAGAAGAAACACATTCAACAGGAAAAGGCAAAGGAACAATACATATAAACATATTGTAAATTACATTGAAGATTTATGTTTAAACTAACGTCATTTGAATTTTAAATAAAAATACTTTACTTTGCAAAATATTATCAAATCTCCTAAGTGGGAAGTGGTCTATACCAACTGAACATTGAACTTCTGATTTTTTTTAACTGGTTGCATGAGATATCCTCTGTGTGGTCATAAGAGTGTCTGGAATGTTTGAAATAAACAATCCTGATTGTATGGAAATAATATCATGATTTATAATATAGACAATAATACATGGGTTGGTACAGTACAGTATGTGTAATCAGAATTTTGTAAACACCTGAGCTATGGGATGCTACGTTAGTCAGTCAGTACAAATTTATTGATCAGTTATTGCCATTTTAATTAAAATACATCAAAATATCTCATAAATACATCCAAACATACATAATACAATATTTTAAAATTCTGAGAGCATTTAAAATTTCATCGGAGAAGTTTACTGCAGCGATCACTATATTCTATTATTGCACATGCATTATAAATTGATAGGCTGAATCATATTACTGAGATTTCAATTTCTGTCTAAGTTTAAGTATACAGGAAATATTTGGAAGGTTTATCCAAAGACCAGGGATCAGCTGTATACATTAAAAATGAAGCTGTTATCTAAATCAATTTCATAACCATTATCAATAAATGATCCCAACCAGAGATTCCTTTCTCTGAGGTACCATGGGCAAATCCAAAGTACATGAATCATATTTTCTTTTTCATCCATTGCATAGTCACAAGCTTTTATGTTTTCTGGTGATTTGTTACAGAGATAAAGAAGAATGTTACTAGGAAAGCTTTCAAATTTAAACTTAATGAAACTGTTTTATATCAGAATTATCCAAGACATCAAGATATTGTTTGAAACCAACATTCATATTATTATCCGCAAACCATTCTGAATAATGAAAGTTTTTAATTGTTTCTAAATCTTCCTTTTCCCAGTAATTAGCTATTGTTTTGGAAATGTATTTTTATATTATTTACTTAAGTTGATTCTAAGTCCATAAATTGTGCTTTTCAGTATTTCAGTTAAAGATGTATTCCAAAATTTGGTTTTAAAATCGAGATGATACTATTGTTCTTTTTCTGATAGACACACATTTGCCAGTGCAGTATTCTTTAAGTTAGCTGAATGCAAACAAAGTTTATTTTTCATGATTCTATCAGTGCAGACATGTTTATCAGACCAGTTTCAGCCCTGATATAAGCAGCTAGGCAAAAATGTTCCAGTTTTAGTAAGCATCTCAGCATTTTAAACATTGGACTCATTAGTTTCTTGATATTGCTGGGTTCCCAAATCTTAGCCCCATAAAGTACCTGAGCTTCCAGTTTTGCTTTTATTACAATTATTGTGCTCTTTATTGAATGACCTCTGTATCTGTAATTAAATATTGTGATCCCACCTAGAGATTTGTTAAGTGTGCCCATTATTAAACCTGTATGTAATTTCCATAGACAGTTTGTTGATAATTTTATTCAGAGATAGACATAGGATGAAGTTATTTCTATCTTTTGTTCTTCTATTCTCTGATTGCTTTTGTTTTGTTTTGTTTTTTTGCTACTAAAAACAAGTATTTTTGTTCTATTGAAATTAATCTTTAATTTTAATGCTTCTGATTTTTTTTTATATAGGAGGTCTATTTTTTTTTTGAAGGCCAAATTTAGATAGTGCAAACAACACTATGTCATCAGCATACACTAATGCTGTCTAATGTACACTAAGTCTATGTTTTGAATTTTCAGTGAATCTATTGGAAGTAACATTAAATCTTTCAGTAAATTATCAAGATATAGAGAAAATAAAAGTGGGGCTAGCACACAGCCTTGGCATACTTCCTTGTTAGTCTTTTTTTGGTTTTGAAATTCAAAAATTGTTACTGATTTTTTAAGAAATGTACATAATACAAATAAGGCACATGATAGATGATCAACTTCCAGAAAACACAAAAAAAATCAACAAACTTCCCTTCCCTCTGATCCCCTGCTCCACTCCTTACCCCCCACCCTCCCACCCCGAGTGTGCCTTTATTAGAAATATTAAGTAAAACAGAAATTAACCAATGACAATAATAATTAAGGAGCTAGTCATCTGTAAGAATTTGCATTCTCACGTTAGATAGAGAGCATATAATTTGCCCTATTTTCTGTCAAATAAGGACAAGCTATTGTGAGAACTAGCAAGCAAGCGTTCTGTTCTAGAACTTACAGATAAATAATTTAACCATTCAACATATGATATAACCAGTTGGTCCATCCAATGCTTAAGTATAAGCTTTTTAACCATAACAGATATTAGTGCCATGTGGAATTTGTGTTTTTTAACCTTAATGCTGGAATATATGCCCAATATATGTATTTCTGCTGCTAAAAGCTCCTCTAAGCCCTGAAGAGGGTCTAGTTTGGATTGAATTGTGCACCAAACAGGACCACTTTTTTCACAATGCCAGAAAATATGCACAAAATTCCCCTCTGATTTACCACACCTAGTACAAGCAGAGTCTGGAAGTCTGCCCAGTTTGGCCATTATGATGGGATGTAGTACATATTATTCAGGATATGGTATTGGGTGAGTCTAAGTCTATCCTGGGTATGGTAACTATAAAGATCCTTCCATATTTGAGCCCAATTAAGGGTTATATCTGGCAAAAGGGAGTTCCAAACTTTGTAGCCTGGCAGGGGATTGGGGAAGTTATTATTTATGATGAGTGCATATATCATGGAAATGAACTGAGGCTTGGATGAGTGTTCCATCAGTTGACCAAGGAAGGGCCCAGCTAGGGTTACTTGGGAAGTGTCACCAAAGTAACCACTTATTAGGTGCCTCAGCTGGAAGATCTTGAAGACCTAATTCTTCAGTATATGAAATGTTGTGAGAATCTCAGGGGAAGAGAGAAGATGGTCCTGGGATAATAGATATTCCACACAAATCCCTTGTTATTGTGGGAGCCATTGAAAGGAAAGACAAGAACCACCAATCTTTATGTTAGGATTGAAGAGCAAAGATCGGCCAAAATCATATTTAAGGGGAATCTTGAAGTAAATGCAACATTAAGAGAGGACCTTGAGAGAGGTGTTGATCACAGAGTTTTGAATTGGAGTTGGAAGTGCTGATCCTGATAGATAGATAAAAGATGATGGAAGAGTCCAAACCATGTAAACTCAGAAGGCAGTTTTCTAGTTGAAGCCAGATAGGGATATAGTCATTGTTATTTGTGAATAACCATCTGCCAGCTCTGGACAAGTGACTAGCCCAATAATATAGAAGAAAAGTGAGGAGGCAGAGACCTCCCAATTCCTTGGGAAGATTGAGTTTGAGGAAAGAATGATGGGGATGTGTGTCTAACCATATAAATTTCAAGATGATGGAGTGTATATGTTGAAAGAAGGATAGCAGGAGCCAAATTTTCAGCAAGTTTAAGGGATAGAAAGGCGAGGGAGAACATTCATTTTAGTAATGTTTATGTGACCCAGTAAAGATAAAGGAAGACTCATCCATCTCTGGAGATCCTGTTGAACTGTAACCACTAGGTCATCAAGGTTTAATTTCTTGGATTTGATGGGGTCATTTGTTAGGAATATGTCTAGATATTTAATGGATTGTGATGTCCATTTCATACCAAACTGTGTAAACGCTGATTTAAGAGTGAAAGCGTTCAGTGGGAAGATCTCTGTTTTGGAGAGATTTAATTTATAATTAGAGAGGTGGCTGTATTTGGCTATGACATCCTGCAAGTGCTTCAGTGAAGATACTGGTTGTTACAAGCGAAGAAGAATATTGTCTGCATATACCGAAAGAGTTTAGGTTCGGTTAAG
Source organism: Neoceratodus forsteri (assembly GCA_016271365.2). NCBI lineage: Eukaryota > Metazoa > Chordata > Ceratodontiformes > Ceratodontidae > Neoceratodus > Neoceratodus forsteri. The sequence goes on from CM057452.1 coordinate 1,412,254,324, forward strand.
CATTTGGATACCTTGAATCCGGGGAGCTCGCTTAATATCAATAAATCAATCCCTTTATTTGACCAGGCATATACACCATTGAGCAAGCTCATTTTCAAGGTGGTCCCGGGCAATAATACATTGCAGTTTCGTACAAGAAAAAAATACAGATGAGTGAATGTAGAAACCATTGTACATTGCAAATCAGAACAAGCATAACTCCAATAGGGTAGTACAAAAATGTAATACATATACAGGTGATCCATGGAAGGCCAATATCAAGGGCCTGTCAAATATGGTGAACACATATAATTTGGAGCAAAAGATATGTAGAAAATTGGGGAGTAAGAATCCTAGTCGCTCTATAGACAATAGTAAGCTAGAGATGGTAAGAATGGGAGATAGAGGGCAGCTAAGAGAAACTAGGTATGATAGAGGTAGCTGAGTGGAATAAGAAGGCCAAAATGAATTAAGAGAGCTAGGCAACCATAATAGGGAGGAATCTTAATCAACAATTAGCTGCAACACTGACAAGCAGCATAAAAATCCCAGCCTCTCCCTACAAAACAGGGTACTAAATGAGAAAAAGACCAAGGTAGAACGGTCAGTGGGGGATGCTGCAACAGAAGGTAAGGCCATCAAAAAATGGAGAGCAATGAGTACCAATGCCCGTAGTCTAGGTAACAAGCTTCCCGAATTAGTGGCCTTGATGGCGGAGGAACATCTGGATATCGTGGCAGTCACAGAAACATGGTACACACAAAACCATGACTGGGACGTAAACATACCAGGATACACTATCTACAGGAGGGACAGGAGGGTAAAAGAGGGGAGGAGTAGTTCTTACATAAGGGAAGGAATAAAAGCAACAGAACAAAAGGGTAAACAGGGAGGAGAAGAAGCACTGTGGGTAAATTTGGAGACAGGCAATGGCACCACAATCCGCACAGGGGTTGTATACAGACCCCCTTCTCAGGGGGAGGAAATGGACAAGGAAATGATAGAAAGTATACTTAGAATGGCAGAAAAAGGGGAGATATTGCTGATGGGTGATCTGAATATGCCAGATGTTAACTGGAGCGCAGTTGCAGCTGCCACTTCGAAGAGTGCAGTTATTCTAGATGCCCTACAGGGGGCATGCCTTAGACAACTAGTACTGGAGCCCACTCGAGAGGGAGCAATATTAGACTTGATACTCTCAAATGGAGATGGAGAGAGGATCACAGATGTGAAGTGGGTAGCCATCTGGGAACTAGCGACCATCAACAGTATGGTTCACAATAAACACAGCAATAGAGTCAAGCCATACAAAGACAAAAGTACTGGACTTTAGGAGGGCTGACTTTGCCAAAATGGGTGAGTGCCTAAGGAATGCACTAGCAAATGGGCGGGAAGGAGGGGTGGAAGAACAATGGGAATAATAAAAACTGCCATCACAGAGGTAACGAGCCTTTGTGTGAAGCAAATAAACAAAACAAGACGATGTAAGAAACCACTATGGTTCTCAAAGGAAGTGGCAGTGAAGGTTCAAGAGAAAAAGAAAGCATTCAGGAAGTACAAGGAATCGCAGCAGGAGCAGGACAGAGAACTGTATCAGTTAAAGCAAAAGGAGGCTGGGAAGCAGTCAGAACAGCAAAGGCCCAAACTGAGGAAAATATAGCCAACTCAGTTAAGAAGGGAATAAAACCTTTTATAGGTACATCAGGAGCAAAGGAAGACCAAGGGAGGGATAGTGAGGCTTAATAAAGGGAGGGAGGGTGGGCAGAGGGAGAATGTGAAAAGGCAGAGATACTAAACAAATATTTTGCTCAGTATTTACAAGGAAGAGGGGAGGTACATAAAACAAACAGTAGTAACACTCTGGATACAGAAGTTGATACCAGCCCATTTACAGAAGAAAGGGTTCTGAAAGAACTCTTAAAACTGAAGGTGGACAAAGCAATGGGGCCTGATGGATTCATCCCAGAATTCTAAAGAACTTAGGGTAGAACTAGTGACACCACTGACTACCCTCTTTAACAAATCATGGGAGGATGGGGTGGTACCCGAGGACTGGAGGAGGGCAGATGTGATTTCCCTTCACAAAAGTGGGAGCAAGGCAGAAGCAGGAAACTATAGACCTGTTAGTTTAACCTCAGTGATAGGGAAAATGATGAAATCACTTCTAAAGGAAAGAATTGTCGCGTATCTAGAGGCCAGAAGGGCACAGGACCCTAGGCAGCATGGATTCACAGCGGGAAGGTCATGCCAGACGAATCTGATAGATTTCTTTGACTGGGTGACCAAAGTAGTAGATCAGGGAGGGGCTGTGGACATGGCCTACCTAGACTTTAGCAAGGCATTTGACACAGTCCCACACAAAAGATTAATATATAAGTTAGCCAGCCTGGGAGTGGGTCCCAAGATGACAGCCTGGGTAAAGAATTGGCTGGAGAATAGGACACAGAGAGTAATAGTAAATGGAGTCCACCCAGAAGAAAGGAGGGTTACTAGCGGGACCGAGGGTTCAGATTAGGACCAGTCCTCTTCAATGTCTTTATAGCGAATCGCAGAAGGACTGGAAGGAAAAGTATGTCTCTTTGCAGATGACACTAAGATCTGCAACAGAGTTGATGCACAGGGTGGGTGGAAAGGATGAGAAGGGACTTGGCAAGGTTAGAGGAATGGTCAAATGTATGGCAGCTTAGATTCAATGCTAAGAAGTGCAAGGTAATGCACCTGGGAAACAAAAACCCAGGGGAAGAGTACACAATGGGGGGTGAGATACTAACAACAACAAAAATGGAAAGGGACCTGGGGGTAGTCATATCAGATGACCTAAAGGTGGGCAAGCAATATGAGAAGGCAGCAAGGAGGGCTGGGGGGATACTGGGATGCATAGGGAGAGGCATCACCAGTAGAAAACAGGAAGTTATTATCCCTCTGTACAGACAGCTGGTCAGGACCCCATCTGAGTACTGTGTGCAGTTCTGGAGACCCAATCTCCGCAAAGACATAGACAGGATGGAAGCTGTCCAGAGGAGGGTACTAAATGGTGCAGGGTCTGCACCGAGGACATATGAAGAGAGACTTAAGGAGCTTAATATGTATAGCCTCGAGGAAAGGAGGGAGGGGACATGATAGAAACTTTCAAGCACCTCAAGGGAATCAACAAAGTCCAAGAGGGTAGCATCTTTCAAAAAAAGAGGTGTGCAAGAACAAGAGGGCACAATTTGAAGATAGAGGGGGGGCGGCTCAGAGGTAATTTGAGGAATTGTTTTTTCACAGAGAGGGTTGTGGATGCATGGAATGGCCTTCCGGAGGAGGTTGTGGAGTCAAAATCAGTGGTGGAATTCAAGCATGCATGGGATAGTCATAAGGCAATTCTGGGGGGTTGGGGTAGGAAGAAGTAGGCTGCTGGTTAACTAGGATCTGCAGCTTATCCAGTAGGTAGGGAAATGGGCAGACTGGGTGGGCCAAGCGGTCCTTATCTGCCATCAAATTCTATGTTTCTATGTTTCTAACATTTGTAAGAGGAGCATGATGTAGATTGATCAGTGTCTACGAAAACAGTTGCAGGCTTCTGACAACAATACAGTTACTGAAGCTTTAAATGAGAATATGCCTGGGAGTGAGATGAGTTTTAGGGAGTTTTGCATGGTATTCCATAGTGATGGGAGTGAGAAGTTGATGGCAGCTGCCCCATGTGCCATGTTTACTTTAGGAATCTGGAAGCAGATAAAGGAGAAACGTCTCAAGCCATACGATCCCTCGGCCCATGTGAAGAGACTTGAAATGTAAGTAGGCAGATTTTTGGATGGTGCTCTATGAAGCCAAAGTAGGGCATTTCTTTTTCTCCTGGCTGAGAGTGAAGGCCACCCTGATTCCTGGTACAGTAGGCAGTGGTAAGTGTGAAAAGGTAGATTGAAGATAAATCTTAGGGCCCTGTGGTAGAGCATGTCAAGTTTGTTGAGCACTGCTACAGGGCAATTCATGCAGAGAAAGTTGGCGTAGTCCAGTAGGGGTAAGAATGTAGTTTGTACTAGCCTCTTTCTGGCTTCTGGGGTGAGTAGATGTTTAGTACTATAAAATAAGCCTAGCCGCTGTCTTAATTTCTTTGAGACTTCACTCAGATGGTGTAGAAAGTTAAGCTTGTTATCCAGCCAGAACCCAAGATAATTAAAGGTTTCAACTATTTCAAGGGATTCATCTAGTAGTGTTAGGATCTGGGGTGTGTGCAATCGACTGGGGGCTAGCTTTGGGGAGAGGATCATGGCTTTAGTCTTTTTGGCATTGAGGAGCAATCTGTGTCTGATAAGATTACGTTGGAAGGTGATAAAATCTTGCTGCAAACTCTCATGGGCCATATCCAAGGAGGAATTTATGGTATATAGTATGGTGTCGTCTGCAAATAGATGGACATTAGCTGAGCAGAGATGTGAATCCAGGTTATTGATGTAGATAGCAAAGAGGATTGGGCCTAGTATAGAGCCTTGGGGAACACCTCTTAGAAGTGTTTTTTGAGGTGATAGATCACCTGCAGCTTTGACCTGTTGGTAAGGTAGTTGGAGAACCATTTGATTGCTGAACTATCGAGTCCAATATTGCTCAGGGCTATGAGCAAAATGTTGTGATCCACAGTGTTGAAGACCTTACTAATACATAATTACATAATAATGTATCAAGAAAAAGGGCAAACACATATTTCTTACAATCCAGTGCATTTTGCCAGTCTGAAGTTACCTTCTCAAGTGCAGTTACAGTGCTGTGTTTGACTCTGAATCCGGATTGTGCTGGGTTTAATAGATCCAGTGAATCCAAGTGTTCACTGATTTAGACATTGATGATTTTTTCAAGGAGTTTTGACAGGACGGATAGTATAGATATGGGCAGATAATTGTTCAGGTCACATGGATCCCTGGATTTGAATAATGGTAGAATGTAGGCAGTTTTCCAAAATAGAGGAAGATCTCCTTGTTTCAATGAAAGGTCGAATAAATGGGTGATTGGGGCAGTCAAATAATGATGGGTGAGTCTTAGGAAGTATGGCTCAATATTGTCTGTGCCTGCACTCTTTTTAGTATCCAGTGATAGTAGTAGGTTCTCTCTGTGTTTAAATGTAACTGTGTGGAAGCTGAATGTCACAGGAAAAGGTGGGCTAGGGGGCGGGTTAGCATTAGGATCAGTAGCAGGGTGATCCAGTGGAAGGATTTTGTTGATAGAAGAGGTGTCGAACGCTAGTCCATCAGTGGCAAAGTGTTCATTTAGCTGCTCCAATATATCAGCTGTGTCTGTGTAGGTGGATCCAGTGGCCAAAATTTTGGCTGGGGATGATGTGTCGGTAGGACAGCCTTCAACCTGTCTAAAGATGTTCCAAAATTTGGTAGAGTTGTTTTTGTTGGCTTCTAGTTCTGCTTGAAAGTATCTTCGCTTTTTCCAATCTAATTAGCTTAGTACAGGCATTTCTAGAGGTGCTGAATGCTACCCAGTCTGCCTCCACATGATATTTCCTTGCTCTTTTCCACCGATAGTCCCTGTCCCTGATCGCTTTCTTCAATAGACCTGATCAACCTTAATGGGGAATGTTTGTCTAGTAGGCTTAACAAGAGGTTGTGAAAGATATTAAATGACATGCTAAGGGAAGGAGCTAGATAGAAATTCTGCCATCTGATATTACTTAGATCTTTCAGAAATTTGTTTTGGGAGAACTTTTTCATGTTTCTTACAAAATTAAATTTAGAGGCCGATTTTGTTTGTAGGGGGCATCTGATGCAGGCAATAGCACAATGGTCACTTACATCATTTTAGAATACTCTGACATGAGTAAAGTTGTGAGGCTTATTTACGAGCATAAGGTCCAGGACAGAGCTACATTCCGGGTATTTTCTGTTTGGTCTGGTGAATGCAGGAGTTATTTGTACCAGACCAACTGCATCAGCAAGATCCTTCAATCTCTTGGAGTTGTTGTCGTTCCAATTCAGGTTAAAATCTCCCAGTAGGATACACTCAGAGTTACATAACTCAATTAGATTTTGGAGATGAGGTAATAGGGCCAAGCCCCCAGATGGGGGTCTGTGGCAGACTGCAATGAGGAGTGATTTCTCATTGGAGAGTGATAGTTTTAGAGCCAGGTATTCAAATTCTTTGGGTTTTGAGGTACTGTCAATGACTGTGGTTTCAAATTTGTTCTTGGCATATATTATGACCCCTCCTCCCTGAGTTGGCCTATCACAGCAGAAGGTATTGTATACTGGGATATTGATAACTTTGTCTGGGGTAGATGACTTAAGCCAAGATTCAGTTATCATGAGGAAATTGGAACTTGCATGAAGAGCCCAGGCCTGTTGGCAGTCCAGTTTCTTTAGCAAACTACAAGCATTAATGTGGAGAAAGCTAAGACCTTTACATTGAGGGTGGTCCACTGGAGTTTCTAAGAGGAAGGATGGTCCTGGGGTTAGTTCCACATTTCCAGAGCAGAATAGAAGTAGTAGCAGTATTTTTTTAAGGTGCTGGCTTAGTCTGCTAAGCAGTCTTTTGTTGCCTCGTCTTGTGGAGATTGGTTTAGTGATGGCTGTTATTTGGAAGTTATTGCAGTTTAAGGAAGATAATGCATAGGTAATTGCTATGACCAATGACGTTAGAGGCATATGTGCAAGGTCTCTAGATGTTGCTTGGCATGAGTAGGGGCATAGCAGTGAAGAAGATGTCCCCATTCAGGTATGCCATTGATTATTGGGAAAGGGCAGATCATGGTTAATGTCAAAGGTGAATTTTTGACTTGGGCAGACCTTAGGACCCTGCTTTCTGACAAGTGCAAAAATTAGAAGTAACAGACAACTATGCAAAAGGGTATTAGTAAATTTCATTTTCACTAGTGGTTTGTCACTTGATGCTGGTAATTATGAGTGGCCTTGGCAGACCAACTTGGAACTTCTTTAAGAAGGCAGAGTCCTCAAAGAATGTAGGCAGGGAGGCAGGCGTAGCTGATCTTGAAACAACCAATTAGCAGATAGAGGGCTGGCCAAGCTGTTGTAGAATGAGCATTTAATAGAGGCTGGGTTGGGGCGGGTGGTGTAGGAAGAAATTAGAAACACAAGCATAAGGCACCCAGGGCAGGGACGGGTATCAGAAAAGTTGCTAAAAGCAGTGAGACTGAGCAGCCAATGGCAGGCAGAGCAGTAAAGGCAGTAGGCCAATCTCAGGAGATCTCTGAGGTTTGCTGGCCAATTGGGGCTCCAAAATATTCCCTGAGCAATGCAAGTAGGCTTACCCCAATATGGAGGCTCTTCAGTGGGCAGTTGGTGAGAGCATGGCCGGCTGACTTCTCCAGCCATGGCCACCGGGCGAAGGGAAGGCAGTAGCCCAGTCAGGGGCTCTCAAGCTAGAGAAAGATACAGAGTAGGCAGGTTAAATATAGGCAGACCAGACAAAGCAGACAAGGACAGACAAAGTAGATAAATCAGGGGGCAGGGGTGTGATTCAGTAGGGAGATAGACAAAGGCTAGAGGGGGTGGGGGAGTAGAAAGGAGCAGATGCTGTAATTTAGGTTGGTCCATTTTGCCCAGGTCAGGAGTAAAGATTTAAATAAAGCAATGCAAGAATGGTAGAGCGAGGGAGGTGAAAACAGTTAATGTCTAAGAAGTAGATTTTTACAGTTTCTGGAAAGAGAAAGGCGATTAGGTTCAGGTCAACAGAAAAAACATCTCATTTTTAGCACATCAGCAATTAACTTTCACATTTGTATGTTACAGAGCAATCACTTTTGAAGGCTAGCAACACAAGTTTGAAATTTAAAACACAAGCGTAAGGTGCCCAAGGCATGGAGTGGTTATCAGAAAAGCCGCTAAAAGTGATGAGACTGAGCAGCCAATAGCAGGCAGAGCCATAAGGGCAGCAGGCCAATCCCAGGAGATCTCGGAGATTCGTTGGCCAATCGGGGCTCCAAAATGTTTCCTGAGCAAAGCAAGTAGGCTTACCCCAATACGGAGGCTCTTCAATGGGTAGCTGGTGAGAATGCAGGTGCGAAATTAAATGGGAAAGGTGAGAGAGGGCACCCCTGTCTAGTACTGGTCAATAAAGAAAACTGGGAGGAGAAGACACCGTTACAATAAATCTTGGCTGAAGGTGAGGAGTAAACTGATTGTAACCATTGAATGAATGAAAGAGGGAAACCCATTTTCTTTAAGGTCGCCCAAAGAAATTCCCAGTCCACCCTATCAAATGCCTTCTTGGCATCCAGGGAGACCAGCGCCATAGGAAAATGGGAAGTTTGGGCAGCATAAAAGATGTACTTAAGTGTTCTGAGATGGTCGGCAGGGAAGCGACCAGGTACAAATCCAACCTGTTTGACACTCAATAAATGAGTCCAGAGGTTTTTAATCCATAATGAGAGGACTTTAGTTAGAATTTTGATGTCGCAATTAAGGAGTGAGATCGGTCTGTATCTGGTTGGATCAAGATGGGACTTGTTCAGTTTAAGTAAGAGGATAATTGTGGCTTCCAGTAATGTTGGATCAAGAGTGTCAGCCATGAACATGTGAGAGTATAAATTGAGGAGTAGGGGCGCTAATTCCTTGGAGAAAGTTTTGCAGAAATTGGATAGAAACTTGTCAGGGCCCAGTGCTTTATCTAGAGATAAGATATTGATAGCCTCCACTATTTCAGCAAGGGTAATAGATCTGATGGTGAGACAATAGGCAGGGAAGTTCAAGAGAATCTAGATAAGCCTCGATAGTTTGGGGCATTGCTGGAGAGGAATTTTTGCTGTAAAGTGTGCAATAAAAGGTCTCGAACACTTGGAAAATGTCCCGGGGCATAGTTTGGATGAAGCCATCTGGGGCCAAAATGGAGGAGATTAATATCAAGCTTTCTAATTTGCGAAACACAAGGCTAATAGTCTGCCCGCTTTCTCCCCTTGGTCTACATATTTGGATTTAGTCTTTAGGAGGGCAGATTCTGCCTTCTCCTTCACCAGATCTGCATATTCATCTCTTAGAGATAGCAAAGAATCCAGGGAGGCAGGAGAAGTAGTAGAAGAGAGAAAGAGTTTTCTGACACTCTAATCTGGTTTAAAAGAGATAGAGCCTTAGTTTCTCTTAGCCTTTTCCTCCTAGATGCCAATTTAACAAATTCATCTCTGAGGTAACATTTAAGTGTGCTCCACATCAAGTCCTCTCTTTGTATAGAGCCCTTGTTAAGATCCACAAAGGAGAGGATGAGTGATTTTATATGAGATACAGTAGTATTGTCTTTTACTAATTGTGCGTTCAACCTCCAAACTGTGCCTATCTGTATCTCTGAGTCAGGGGATAGTACCAACCATGCCACCAAATGGTCCGAGAGAACAATAGGTTCTATTCCCACTTGGCAGAGACCTGTCATGAGAGAAAGACTGATTAGAATATAATCTAGTCTGGACCATGACTGATGGACGTTTGAGCAGAATGTAAAAGACGATGAGAAGGATTAAGGATATGGTGTGGGTCACAGATTCCCAGCGTATCTGTAAAGTCTGCCAATACTTTTTGAGAAGAGGAAGAGGGGGTTTAGTGGTAGACAAGATCTATCCAAATCCTGAGTTGGTGGTACATTCCAGTACCCCGGCAGAATCAAGGGAGCTGGTAAGAAGGTGGCAATTCTATTAGCTAGGTCCATTAAAAAAGTGGTGTCCCCTCCCACAGGGCCATAAATAGATCCTTAAACCACTTTGATGTTATTTAGAGTACCTTTAACTAAAACAAACCTGCCATTTGGGTCTACAATGGTTGCCTCTGCTTGAAAAGATACATGTCCTTTCAGTAAAATTACCACACCTCTGCTTGCTGAGGAATGACCTGCTGTGAAAATTTGGGATACCACCCTGCCTACGTAACCAGATTGATTCGCTGATTAACAGATGGGTTTCATGAAGCATAATTATATTGGCATTAAGGAGGACACAATGTTTAAGAACCTGATATCTTTTTGTTAGGTCTCTAACTCTTCTGACATTCCACGTGACAATTTTCATTGATTTGTTAGCCATCGTCATCAGAAACTGGTAATATCCAAGGTTTGTTACTTCTTGAGTAACCATAACCACAAGGCACACCCTGACCTTCTCTTCCCCACCTCCCCAATGACTATTATATTAGAACACAGAATTCCTGTCTCAAACTGGCTATTATAGAAACTAATACAGATTTTGTGCCTAGTACAATAAGCTGTAGTGTAACCTCTGCAAACAATTCCAATGTGGAAAAAAATAAGTCATATGGGGATCTACAATTCCCCCCTTTCAATAAACCCCAGCAACTATATACACACAACTTTCTATACGAAAAAAAAGTACTCCTGCTCTGTATTTAATCTTCCTTGGAGGAAATACCCAGATGGCAATAATTTCATTTGGAAGACAATAAAGTATTTGAAATGTAAAAACTAATGGCACCCAATGTCTAGTGAGAGCAATTGAAATGGTAGGTACCATATGCCAATGGAAAGAAAACAAACAAGGAAAGTAAAGCCATCCCCCCCCCCGAACTGGTACGTTATGCAGTTTACCCTGATCCTGCGCCATCTAGGAGCCCCTCTGGACCCCACCTCTCTTAATTGCTCTGTACCACTCTAGCACCTATAGCTATAAAATTAGTTGTGGGTATGATGGAAACATACAACTAGTAAAAGCACCCATTTGGTCTTAACCTTAAAGAAATCAACCTAAATATAGTACCCCATTAACTAGATTGAGCTAGTGAGGATCCAAGGAGCCAAGTGGTAAGCTAGCATATTATCGCTGCCGCTTTAAACACACCAACAATGGTCTCTAAATAAAAAGAATAAAAGTGCCATTCCCAAATGAAAAAATCTTGGGCCCTAAAAAAAAATATAAAAATGAACTAATACACAATCCCTGTGTTAGACCTTTTATAGTCCCATTAATGAAACCCTCCCTTCTTATGAACAAACAGCCAGTTTGTACTCTCAAGGTTAAACCCATTAACTTAAATTATACTGTTTAACATATACTTGCAAGGGACTGAAGTCCAGGATCCATTGGCGATGTGAGGCAGAGGAAATATTAGGGGGAAAGGATAAGGATGGGACTGGAATAGATCCTGATGTAAATATGTTCCCTGGAAACTGCCCTTAGTAAGATGGTTCCTATCCATTAGAGAAAAAAATTAATGGAGGTTCCTGGCCTGGGGATTGGGGCCATAACATCACTAGTATGGTCTAGCCATCCCTGTACAATCAGAGTTTTAGGAAGACGAACAACCATCACCAGGTACTTTGACTTTTAAACCCCCAATATTACCAATTAGTAAAAGCAGCCATCAGCAACTGTGCTTGCCCAGATAAAAGTACAAGATGTTTAGCCTACTTTAAATAGGTTGGGCAATCTAGTAGCTAAGTCTAATGATCACCAAGAGCCCTCTACGGTGATCTGTAACTTTGGCGGATACAGCATCTTGAAGGGGATGCTTGCCGCTATCAGCTTATTGACTGTAGGATGAAAAGCTGACCACTTCTGTCGAGTTTTGAAAGGTAAGTCCTGTGTAATTCGAACTGTAGAGGTCTCCCAGGAGATTTTGTGCAGTTCCTTTGCTTTCAGTAGCACGTGTTGTTTTTCAATGAAGCTCAAGAATTTGAGTATAATTGGCCTGGGGGGGGTCCAGGAGTGGGTCTCGGTCTCAGAGTGCGATGGGCTCTTTTGAGTTGGTAGGTGGAGTTGAGTGGGGAAGGGCCCATGATATTTTGTAGAAATTTCTGCAAGATGGCCATGATGTTAGTACCTTCCTCAGACTCCGGTAAGCCAGTAATCAGAACATTATTTCTTCTACTTCGTCCCTCCAAGTCTTCAGTTTTTAGTTGTAGCTTATGAATTGGCTGATGGAGTTGCCCTATTTCTGGTTCAGTTTTGTCTCTCCATTTTTCTGGGGACATTGAGCTAGCTTCGGTGTCACCCACTGTCCTCGTATGCCTTGTATGGTCACTTTTAATGGATTTTAGTTCAGTTGAATTGTCAGATAAGGTTTCTCTGAAGGGCAAGAGTTCTTGCAGAAAATGATCTTCTGTCAGAGGAACTGCACCAGAAGTTGAGGGGCTTGGTTTATTGATCACAGTACCTTGAGCCCGTGTTTTTATTTGGTGTTTTTTCAGGAGTAGCAGGTGGCATGTGTCTAATCAGGACCTGCCTCATCTCAGCATCCATCGCAGTGAATAGAGTCAAATGCGATGCAGAAATCAGGAAGAAACTATCGCTGAAGGTAATAAAACTTGTCTGAAATAGTATTTTAAAAGAAAAACCCCAGATCTAGCTGTTTATAAGTGGTGGCGAGAGGTGTAGGGCAGGAGCTCCAGATCAGTTCTGCTACCAGGATCCCTGCATCACGTGATCTCCCTTCCTTGTTAGTCTTAAAAGGGCACAACAGCTCTTCTAGAGTGCCAAGTTCAATTGAAGACCAGATATTATTATACAATCCCACAATAATAGAAACAAGGTTTCTATCTATTCCTCTTGATAAGAGGTCGGACCATAATATATTTCCTGACAGGGAATTAAAAGCAGAACTCTAGTCAATGAAAATCATATAGATTTTTTGTTTTCTCAGAAAGACATATTTTTCAAGTATATGTTGTAAAATAAATATGTTGTCTAACATTGAATATTGAGCTCTGAATTGGGCTTGGAGTATTGATAGACCACCTGTAGCTTCAACCTGTTCTTTAAGTCTTTCTAATATAATTTTTGAAAATATTTTAGCATTGATATCTATCAGGCTTATCGGCCTGTACGTCAATGATTCTGTTGCTTTCCCTTTTTTGTGAACTGGGACTATGTTTGAGCCCAGCCAAGAATATGGCTAGTAGTTAGAAACGATACATTTATTATAATATACTGTCACTGTTTTGCACCATAAACCAGTTTTACAGTACATAAATATACTTCTGCCAGTATTGGGTCTGGCCCAGGGGCCTTATTAGTTTTGAATGTATTGACAGCAAAATAGACTTTCTCAAATCCTAGTGGCTTGAATGAATCCCAGTCTATTTCAATAACAGAGGTGGAATTCGCAATATTGGGATCATGAAAGATCTTTGTAAAATAGTCTACCCATGTATGTTCTGTAATATTTGAGTCTATAGTATTTTTACACGAAATTGGTCCTTTCGCAACTAGACTCCAGAAAGCTTTGCTATTTTTAGTTCTAACTGCATTTAGCATACATGACCATTGTTTATTAAAAAAAACTAGGTTTCTTTGTTTACTCATATATTTATACTGTTGTCTGTTTTGCTTCAAAGCATTCAAATTATCAACATTGTTTTACTTTCTAACCAGTCTTAATATTTTGTTGATTTTAGCTTTACATCTTTTGCAATCCTTATCAAACCAATCAGTTTCTTGTAACCAATCATAACTTTAAAGGGGTATTCTAATTCCCTCCTAATAGCATCAAAGAGATTATTAATTTCAGAATCAAGCTGATCAAGCTCCAGGGCAAGAGCTGAGCGTAGAACATAGGTCATGAAGGAGTTTGTCAGCAGGTGGCTAATTCACTCACCACACATTTGGCACCATATGATTTTTTGTTTGCCCGTATTTCAGAGAAAGGAACCTCAGTACTTATATTAAAACAAGCTTTAGTTCTGGATTGTCTCATCTTTAGGATCATAGGTAAATGGTTGCTCTCAGATCTAATAGTGGTATACAATTTTGGCAAACCTTCAACTGTCCTGTCCAAAATACAAAATCGATTGTTGGCGCACCCCTGTTAGAAATATAAGTAAAATCATCGTCATAATCACCCTCCATCCTGTCATTTAAGGGATAAAAGTTGATATCTACCAATATCTCTATAAGCTTTTTCTCAGCAACATTAACTTTCCTATCCTTAGCTTTCCTGGCTGGGAAGTCGTTGTTTTGTAGTTTAGCTTCAAGGAAAGGATATTATGTAGACCCTCAAACCCACCTATATGTGCATTAAAATCTTCTTGCATCAATATATCGATTCCTGGATAGTTACTCAATATCTCATACAGATAGCTTTTTAGATTGTCCCATATCACATGGTCATAAAGCTTGGAATTACATGGAAATAAATAACAGTTAATTATAAATCTCTGTGTTGCCATATTCACAAACACTGCCTGGAAGTTTGAATTCTTATGTATGAATTTCATTTCCTCACAGCTACCAGTAGCCTTGTTTTTTGTTTTTTTCCCTATTACTTGGAAACATTCAAATCCATTGAACATCAGGTTTTCCTCCTTATTACGCCATGTCTCCTGTATACATAAAACATCAAAACCTCACACAAACTTGTTAAGTTCTTCATCAGATCCAGTTTTACTCCAGCCTGCAATGTTCCATGATAAAATGAGAGGGCCTTTATGAATTTCAGCCTGAGTCCTGGTTGAGGAGTTATCTATATTTAATTGTCAGTTATTGTATCCTGCAAATGCAATAAATCTATTTTCAAGTGGAACTAGTTTACTTTATACACAATTCCTTTGTGATTTTGTATCTTACAAGATTTCTGAGTCAATTAAATTGAGACTCATAGCATCCAAGACTGAACTCTTTGATAGAATAGAGTTAGCCATTCCTTTGGTTTTAACTGAAATATCTACTTGGCTGGAGTACTCATATCTTTGTGCTACCACATCTTGAACACTCTTAATAGGTATTTAAGAAAATTAGTCAGTAGATTATGTATTGCAATAGTTAAATTATTATCATCCTCATTAACCAAAGGATTCAAACTGAACGTAGATACGAAGAAAAATTCCTCGCTTAATCCTTTCTGTGGTTCACTCTGATTATTAAACTCATTTCTAGTAAGAAATTTTATCATAAGGTAATTGTTCTATAAAGGACAGCAATTAAGCCAAACATAATTTGCCATTCTACCTGAGTAAAAATAAACATCAATCATGAAAACAGCTTCTACATGGATATGCTTGATTTCAACAATCTCCTCTGTATCAAGGTCAAAATTCAGCAGTTGTTTCAATTTCTGTCCTAGTAATAAATAATAATAATAAATCTTTATTTATATGGTGCCTTTCAATCATCAAGGTGCCTAACAATTAAAACAGAATGAGTCATAAAATCCACACATCATAAATAATATAAAATGTAACTAATGCAAATAAAATCATAGTTTAAATCAGTTATCATATGCTTTTTTCCACAGATAAGTTTTAAAGACCTGTTGAAATCCCTCCACACTGGTGCACTCCCATAGCTGACGGGGTAGAGAATTCCAAAGGATTGGGACTGCATGCATAAATGCCTGAGCCCCTGAAGATTTTAAACACATACTTCTAATCTCTAGCAACCCCTCGTCAGTCAAGCGGAGTGATCGCCCAGGGCAGTAAGGAACCAGAAGCTCTTTCAAGTAGTCTAGGCCCAGTCCTTGTAGGGCTTTATAAGTCATAAGGCTGACTTTAAAGGTAATTCACCACTGTATCGGCAGCCAGTGCAGTTTGTGCAGTACTGGAGAAATATGACAGGACCGAGAGGTTCCCGTCAATAACTGGGCCGCTGTGTTCTGCACCAGCTGCAAGCAGTGGATATCCACCCCAGGAAGCCCTAGGTAGAGGGAATTGCAATAAACCAGGCACAAGGGCACAAAGGCATGGACCAACATTGGGAGATTACCAGACGGAACAAGAAGCATGACCCTGGAGATATTCCTCAGGATTTGACGACAGTCGACACCTGTGAATGCAGAGTCCGCCCTTCATCAAAAATTACTCCCAGGTTTCGCACCTATTCAGAGGTTGGGAGCTATAAGCCTCCAAGGAAAAGATCCAAGGGTAAACCTAACCCCGGCCCCCCTATCCAGTGCCCCGGGTCCACAGCAAGCACATCAGTCTTTTCCTAGTTCAATCTCAACCAGTTCAAATTAATCCAATCCTGGATTTCAGTGATGCAGTTACTGAACACTAGGAGAGCTCTAGCCTGGTCAGGTGCAAAAGAAAGGTAGAGCTGGGTATCATCAGCATAGCAGTGAAACCTCAGCCCATACTTTCTTACAGTTTCTCCGAGGGGTAGCATATACCCTGCGAACAACATGGGAGAGAACATTGATCCCTGAGGCACCCCACATGACAGAGGAACTGGGTCAGAGGAATGAATCCCCAACACCACCCCCTGAGTTCTTTCAGTTAGGAAAGATGTAAACCACCAAAGGACTGTACCTGACAGGCCACAGATGAACCTCAGGCGCCTGAGCAAAACCCCATGGTCCACAGTGTCAAATGTTGATGACAGATCTAGAAGAACCAAGATGGAACAGTTTTTCCAATCTCTTGCCATCAGGAGATCACTGAGCACCTGAACCAGTGACATCTCAGTACTGTGCCTCTTTTGAAAACTGGACTGGAGAGGTTCATAGATGTCATGGATGGTCAAATGGTTCTCCTGTTGTACGGTCATTACTTTCTCAGTCATCTTCACTATAAAGGGAAGGTTTGAGATTGGTCTGTAGTTTGCATGGCAGTCTGGGTCCAAAGAAGCTTTCTTCAGGATGGGTGTCACCACCGCCTCCTTCAGGGAGCTAGGAAACTCACCTGTTTCCAAGGAGCACCAGACTATCCATGCTAGAATTGGACCAATGATGTCACTACAATCCATGATCAGGGTAGTTGGCCCTGGGTCCAAATTACAGCACATAGGGCACATACCCTGGACAATCCACATGACATCCATGAACTCTGGACAGTCAAAGGAACTACAGGAAAATTGAGGAGCAGCGGCCAAGCGCAGGTCCAAGGCAACACCCATAGAGTGGGCCGGTTGGAGCTCAGTCCTGATGTCAGCCAACTTAGTAGCAAAGAATACAGCAAGCTCATTGCATTCCACTTGCGAAAAGGCTTTTTGAACCTCTAGGCAGCTGGGTTGTACACTCTGTCTATAGTTAGAAAAAGCTGAACTGGTCAATTCTGAGTGGCCGCAATCTCCACGGACAGGAACCCTGCCTTCTTATAGGTGATTCTGGATTGAAAGGCTTGATAATGCTCCATCAATCTAAGGTAGTTGGCATCCAGAGCAGATTTCCTCCAGCAATGCTCTAACCTCTGTGCTAGTCACCGCATCTCTCGCAAGGTCCCATCAAACAAGGGGGACCAAGGGCAAAGGGAGAGAGGACAAACTCAGACAGGAGCAATGACATCCAGGACCACAGAGATGGCCTTGTTATCGGCCATCACTAGGACCTCTGGGTCATTAATAGCCAATGAAAGGAATGATAGGTCCAGCACCACCACCAGGCCTTCAGGGCTTACACCTCATAAAGGCTGGTACCTGGCCATCTCCACAGGGGTAAGCCTGTGAAGGGGGCACAAAAGCTGAACCTCATGGTGTAGTGATTGGACCATCTGACTGGTTCCACACCCAAATCAGAGGCTTCGATCCCGAGGAGGAAGACGAGGTCAAGAGAGTGACCATGTTTATGGGTAGCAGTGGTAGCAACCTGTGTAAAGGCCCAGTGATGTCATCAACTGGAGGAAGTGCTGTCCAAATTGCAAGAGTACATCATTGACCCAGGAGCTGAAGTCACCCAGGACCATCAGTCTGGGTGAATCAAATGCCATGTCGATCATGAAGTCTGCCACTTCTTGAAGAAACTGTTTCTCATCCCTGGGTGGATGGTAGATGAGAGTGATCCTATAGCCTACACCTGCTACCACAGTACACTCAAATGACTTAGTCTCCTCAACTGTTACATTCATGAGGCCCAGTTTGGTCTTGAAATAGTCCACAACCCCTCCCCCTTCCCGTGACTCACTTTCGAGCGATGAATCACTGAGTACCTGGCTGGAGTTGCAGCCTCCGATATTTGGCCAGAGTTCTCATCCAGCCAGGTCTCAATGATACAAGCCAGGTCCACTGTTACGACAAGATTACCTGACAAGATTGCTGGTTAATACCAGCAGGAACATCTGCCAGAACTAGACTCATAGTGGATTCCCTGCAGGGGGGAGGGCCTCAAACAACTGGTACAGCAACCCACAAGAGACAGGGCTATCCTAGATCTAGTACTGACTAACAAAGAAGGGATCACAGATCTCCAGATAGAAGGTCACCTGGGGCCAGTGACCATCACATGGTATGGTTCAATTTGGCTACTACATCTAAATCATCCCATTCCAAGGCAAAATATGGGACTTCAGAGGAGCTGACTTTGATAAGATGGCCAACAGAGTTAAGCTAGCCCTGGCAAAAAGAAACACAGGTGAGGGGGTACAGGCAAAGTGGGCAAGCATTAAGGATGCAATACTTGAAGCAACATCCCATTGTGTTAGACAGAAAAGGAAGTGCAAAAGAAGAAGGAAACCACCTTGGTTCTCAAATACAGTAGCAGAAAAGGTCAGAGCCAAACGGCTGGCCTTCAGGAAATATAAGGGAACACAGCGGGATGAAGATAGGGCGGCATACCAAACTGCCCTAAGGGAAGCAGGTAAGGCAGTAAGGCAGGCAAAGTCCCAAACTGAGGAAACACTAGCACGAACAGTAAAAGAAGGTGACAAGACTTTCTATAGATACATTAGTGAAAGGAGAAAGTCCAGAGGGGGTATTGCTAAGCTTAATGGAGAAAATGGAGCATGTGAGGAGGAGGACCCTGTAAAGGCACCTATCCTAAATAGATACTTTTGCTCAGTATTTACTGAAGAGAAGGTAGGGCAGGGCCCACAGCTCAGCATCATGGACACAGGGGGAGGGAGGTGAGCACTACTCCCTTCACAAAAGAAAGGGTCCTACAAGAGCTTGCTAAGCTCAGGGTGGATAAGGCAATGGGACCTGATGGCATACATCCCAGGGTACTTAAGGAGCTAAAGGAGGAACTAGCAGAGCCATTAGCAGAATTGTTTAGTGAGTCTCTGAGCACAGGAGAGGTCCCAGAAGACTGGAGAAGGGCTCATGTGATCCCGCTCCACAAGAGTGGTAGCAGGGAGGAGGCGGAGAACTACAGACTGGTCAGTCTTACCTCAGTAGTGGGCAAGATTATGGAGGCACTCCTTAAGGAAAGGATAGTGCAACACCTGGAATCCATAGGGGCACGGATCCAAGACAGCATGGGTTTACAAAGGAAGGTCCTGTCAAACTAATCTCATAGATTTCTTTGACTGGGTAACCAGAGTGGTGGACCAAGGGAGCAGTTGATGTTGCCTACCCTGACATCAGCAAAGCTTTGACACTGTTCCACATAGAAGATTGATAAATAAGCTGGGTAGGCTCGGGTGAGTAAGTTGGTCAACTGGGTGGCAAACTGGTTGACGGGCAGAAAAAGCAGAGTGGTGGTAAATGGTATACAGTCAGAAGAGATTCAGGTCACAAGTGGGTGCCTCAGGGATCAGTCCTGGGGCCAGTCCTCTTCAACATCTTCATTAGTGACCTTGCAGATGGACTAGAGGGTAAGCTTGTCTGTTTGCAGATGAACACCAAGATCTGCAACAGAGTAGATGATCCAGATGGGGTGGGCAGAATGAGAAGAGATCTGGATAAACTAGCAGAATGGTCAGAAGAGTGGCAACTGGATTTAATGCAAAGAAGTGCAAAATCATGCACATAGGAAGAGAAACCCTGAATCCACCTATAGGCTGGGAGGAGTTGCTAGCAGTCACAAAGGAAGAAAGAGACTTGGGCATCATCATCATCACTGATGACCTAAAATCATCCAAGCAGACCCCTAAAGCAGTAGGTAAGGCTAGGGGGTGTTAGGGTGTATTAGTAGGGGTATCACAAGTCATAAGAGGGAGGTAATAATCCTCTGTACAAGACACTGGTTAGGCCCCATCTGGAGTACTGCGTGCAGTATTGAGGCCACACCTTCACAAGGACATTAACAAATTGAGGCAGTCCAGAGAAGGCAACCAAATGGTGCAGGGACTGCATCAGAAGACATATGAGGACAGATTAACGGAGCTCAATATGTATACCCTTGAGCAAAGGAGGGAGAGGTGATATGATTGAGGCATTCAAACACCTTAAGGGCATAAACAAGGTGAAAGAGTCTAACATGTTTAAATATAAGAAAAATAGCAGGGCAAGAGGACACAGCATGAGATTAGAGGAGGCCGATTGGGGGGAATGTGAGGAAATTCTTTTTCACAGAAAGGGTGGTGGATGCATGGAATGGCTTACCACAAGAAGTGGTGGCTATGAATACAGTGCAGGGCTTCAAACAGGCATGGGATAGGCATAAGGGAGCAATACAAATGACTACAAATAGATAGGCCACTGACAGAGCAAAGGCTGATGGCACATTTATAAGATAGAAAAAGAAATGGGAAGACTGGATGGGCCTTGCTGTCCTTATCTGCCGTCAACTTCTATGTTTCTATGTTTCTAAGATCTGCAATAATTGCAGTTTTATTTTTAATGGACCTGGCATTGCATAACACTGCTCAAGTTGGATGAACTTCCAGCACCACCCAAACAACCTGCCCACCAAAATTGGTAGTGCCCTTGGGTATGGAAACCAGACATGGGGAACCATGATCTGGGTTCCATTTTGGCCCAGGGTGTCTTCTGCATTTTACCACCCCGATGTGGTGGCCCCACTCATTCACCCTCCACCATTCGCACCCCAACCCCCCTCACCCCGATGGGCAATATCCAGCACTCTACAGCACTGGTAAGTTGTAAACTGCAATGGGGGAGATAAAGGGGCAGAGTGCACGAAGGGCAGAGGATGAATAGCGCATGACTGTTGGGGCAGGATGCCAGCACATACTGATAACCACAATATAACAACACCAATCTGCAAAATAGGGAATAGTACAAAATATCAAAGCAAACCAACTCTCCTAATTCAACTAATTATACTCAAAAAAATAAAAACCAAAAAAAGTAAAATTAACAATATAAATAGAATATAAATCCCTCAACTTTCACTTGGGGGAAGGAGGGAAGTAAAACACAATCTATAACCAAATAAATTGTCATAAACTAAGACAAAAAAATACTGCCAACAAAGCAGACTTTTAAACCCAGCCCCAAAAACTATATATTAATATTAATAATAAAAAAGGAAAATAATTAATAAAATGTCAATCACAATCATTCAGGCCAGGTCACTTTCAATATGGATATTATATGATATAGAAGTTCAGTCTGAAAGAAAGAGCTCATATAATACAAATTAATCCAGGAGACTCCACTGCCTGGAAGTCACAGGTAATCCTCTCAAGACCCTTCAAGCTCTCATTATCAGAATTAAGAAGAGAAATTACACTAACTTAGAAGTAAAAGGCCAATAGCGCACACCACCAAGGAGCCACAGTAACACTGTTCCAATTTTTCACAGGTTCTTACCTCCATGTAAAACCAAGCAATGTTCCAGCTTAATACCAACTAGTCTCAGGTCTCAAAAAACAGAATGGAATTCCACCTCTGCAATTAAAGATGTAACAGCTCATTTCAAAGGTTTTTATTTTGAGTGCCCAGGAGCTCTTACCTCCTAGGAGCTATAGTGACACTATTTAGTTATTCCATGTTCTCTCACCACCATAAAAGGCCAGAATAGTTAACACTGCCCAAGTCAATTGGCTATGATTTAGAACCCCAAAAGTTGCCAATTCAGGTTCAAAGAATGCTGCAGGAGGAGAAAATATAAAATCACTCATAGCACTGTATGGGAAATTTCTCCCCAGTCAATTCACCTATAGAACAGGCACAGAGTCCAAAAAGTAAAAGAGATGAGGGTCCGACGAAAAGCAGTCCTTGTTGATGCAGAGCTCCAGGAACAGTTCTCCAAAAAAAAACAGAGAGGCATCAACTGCCTACATAGCCCTCTATCTTCCCAGTGCTTGAGATTCCCCCCCAGATCCCGAACCTCTCCTAAGACCTGACCACTACCATGGCTGCTCACCAGCTACCGGGAAGTGGGACAGGAGCACAACAGATGCCGCCACCCACCAGCAGCAGCAACGAGGCACACCACCAGGTTGGGGTCATGGACCAGGACAGGCTTACCTCGATCCTCCACACACAATGACAATTGAGTCACTTTGGCATTCCTCTCATTGTGGCTTCTCCAGATACAAGCCACCAAATCCTACTGCTCCAGACTACTGCTCCAGTCTCTACTTCACACAGCTGTTCCACAACTGCTAACGCTAAACTTGAACAGGTATTTTTTCAGCTATAATTGCAGGTTAAGTCCCGACAATGAAAGTTGAACATTTTCAGAGGTCTCAATTCTTAATCCCGGACTTTACCGATAAAGCTCCTTAAGCACATATAAATTTCAATTTTTTTTTGCCCTGGACTTTACCAACAAGATTTAAATAAACTCGTCAGAACTCAGCAAAACTTATTGAAACTTAAACGAAACTAAAAATAGCAAAATAAAATATGTTACTACTCCCTCGCAGCTACCTGATGGTCAGCCCAGCATGGCCATCTTACTTCTTAAGGAAACCCCTGTTTCTTTATTATTACTATCCATCCAATCCTTTTAAGCAATTATTAGAGTGATTATTCCTCACTGATATTTGTAGGTCAGT
This sequence comes from Neoceratodus forsteri, assembly GCA_016271365.2. Lineage (NCBI taxonomy): Eukaryota > Metazoa > Chordata > Ceratodontiformes > Ceratodontidae > Neoceratodus > Neoceratodus forsteri. The sequence goes on from CM057452.1 coordinate 1,412,276,785, forward strand.
ATCTTGGGGTTCATGGTTGTTATGTTTGAATCTATCAGAATGGTCACTTTTTTATTAGAATTCAAAAGATCATAGATTTTCTCCTCATTAAGGGGGGATAATCTGTTCCTTATCTCAGTAAGCCCATTTTTGCTCCCTTAAACTGTTGTCATTGGGGGCACACTCTACAAGTATTGGGCAAGTAATTTCATCTTGCTTCATGTGTTCTAGTTGATGGGTAACTAAATCGATAATTTTAGGAGAGTTGTTGACATCCAAACGTTCCCTTTGTAAATCTTTATATATATGACATTATTCAATGTTCCTTCTTGATTAATTTATTGTTCCTACTAGACTACTTTCTTGTTGCCTGCGTTTGGGTCATTTTATGTTCATTTATCCCTGACTGCTTGGATTATGTTGTAGCTTTTTAATGTTTTTTTTGCCTTGTTTCTTACCCTTAGTATCTTCAGGAGAGTTCTCAGGAATACACACTATACAAAAGTTGCTCCATTATCAGTAAGCTTGCATGATGTTGATTTCTCGTAATAAAGATGAAATCTTCACTTAAATAAGTAGGCCACCCTGGGTTATACAGCCCTTCTTCTGGTGTTCTGCTTTGATGTACAGTAGCTGTGCTGATAATTTTACATTACAGTTACAGTTCTTTCAGTTTTGTAATTGATTAATTTTACTTTCATACTGTTTTAACCCACTTACTGTTGTCTGCAGGTCTTGTATAACATCAACTAGGGCATGACTGGGACCTTGTGCAGTGTTATCTACCTCTGGGGGGGACAACCACATTCGTGGTCATTTTTCCAAATCTTCAGTATTAAAAGGTGAAGATTCCTCTTTAATTTGACAAGAATTAGGTCCAGAGGCAGCATGAGCTATTTGAGGCAGGTCATTTACCTCGATATTATTGTGGCCAAAAAACTCAGCATCTGAAAACAGTTCTAGTCTTCCTGTACTTAGTGGAATGGGTGTAGAAGTTTTACTTAAGCTGCCTTCATTTTTATTAATGATATTCAAGTGATCCATAATTTTAGTTTGTTTCACATAGCTTTTGCCCTTCTTTCTAGGGAGTTCATTGTGAAGTGGAGATAGTTCAGGATGCAGGATTCTTTGTAACCTAGTATTCACCATGTCCCTGCTTTTAATCCTATCTATTGTAACAAATTTAGCTTAACAATGAATTTTCAGTGAACTTGTGGGAAGTTAATTAATTAATTTCAATTAGATTTACTTGAGTCAAACATCTGTGAAGGCAAAGTATAAATCAAGGCCAGCCCAGTGGCGCAGAGGACTGAGGCGCTGGATGTCTCACCTCGCGACACACTGGCAACCTGGGTTTGGGAGCTAGCCTGGTTCATCGGAGGTTGGCATGGGGGGTGGGCAGAGCAGGATAGAGTAGCTATAAGGCAGCTCTCCTCTCCTGGGAAGGTGGGGTGGCATCCCTCGCACACGGCTACCCCAGGGTGGAGGCCGAGGGGCTGCACAAGTGAGGGTGCTGGTGACAGGCCAATAGGGCGGGCAGAGGAGAGTCATTACCAGGGCTGTAAGGTGCATGCATGCCTCCACATGCATGCGTCCTTCTCCTGGGGTCCTCAGGTTAAAATAAAGGGAGAAAATGGAAAAGGGCAGCTGGCGGCAGAATGGCGACCGACTATCCACAGGCACCACTCCTGTACCAGGCGTAAGGTAAGCCCCGGTAATTCAGGGAGGATGGAGCTGGGGGTGTCGGTCAGATGGGGGCCGCACGGAGCGAGGAGAAAACAAAGTAGTGATAAAAAAAGAGTATTAGTCAAAATATAGCAAACAGCAAGTATCAGGTAAATTATTAAACATATATTTTGTGTCCAATGTTCATGGAAGAGGTCTGATGGAGTCCCTCAATGATCAACACCTCTGATCAAGCAGCTGTGAAAAAATTATGCTTACAATATATTTTATACCACAGGATTAAGAGAGTAAAAAAGCTCATAGAAATGCAGTAATCCAAGTCTGATCCAGTTCTGTGATTAATTTGGTTAACTTAGTCCCACTTCATCAAGTCACCACAATTTACTTCAGGTACATAGCAGTAGAAAGTAAATCGCAAGAGTAATCCAATAGCAGTAGTAATCCAACGTCTCAGTGCAATCCACTCATCCAGAAGTATAACCCAAGAGATCCCTCTCGAGGCCCAGTGCTTAAAACTGATGTGGAGATAGTCTAAAACAAAATGTGAAAGTTTTGATTAAATTATCTTAAGGGTGGATATTTCAATTTTGCTAGATTAAAATTAAAAAACAGAACCAAGTTCTGGTGATATTTATATTCTTAACTGAATATCCATCTAAATTCCAGTCAGTGTTAACAATTCATTCAGAGCAGTTCAGGTTAGTTTGAATGCATACTTACTCCTTGTCTGCATTCCATCTGATCTAGTTGAGTTATTTGTTCGAGAGATCCTGTTGGAGACACATTAATGTCCCCACGTTCTAGGCCAGCAACAAGAACACTCTCCATGTAATCAGCTTGAACTTTCCAATGGAGCTCAAAACTGGATCTGTGAGTAGCTTATAGGGTTCAGCAAAATGGTGAATCTGGCCTTCAGAATGCTGCCCATGCTCTTTATGGGCACTGGTCACATGGGAACCAGAACCAATCAGGTAAAAGTTAAACAGGCCTTCTAAAATCTTAATTTATATACGTGAAGTTGTAAAATTAACTGTTACAAAAAATAAAACAAAAGATTTGACTCTTATCTTTGGCTGTAGTCCCAAACAGGCACCTGAAATCACAAAGCAGGCATGTGTTGATATCTCTGCAATCACTGAAAATCCATCGCAGAGCACAGTAAGTACAAACTGCTTGGGAGGGAAGTAAAAATTCCTTTTGCTTAATAGTTCTTTTGTCGGTCTTCTTAGGCTAGGCTCTGAGCCTCAGCACACGTTCCCACGTTTACCATCCAACCGGCTCCCTTGTTGCACTCCTAGCTCTGGTTTACTTCCATCATCTCAGCCTTCTTCCCCAGGAACAAACAAAGAGAAAGGGGTAGAGACTAACAGGGATGATCTACTGGCAAAGGTTACACTCTCCACGACATAGATGGCATACCTTTTCTTAATATAAAACAAGCCATGTAACCCTACTTCCAGCACTTACTCCACAAGTGCTGGAGTGCATAGCACTAGTGTCCTCTCTCTCTTCTGGGATGCTATACAGTATAAATCCCAGGAGTGAACCTTGAGGGTTTTATAAAAGCATCTACACTGAGTGTGTGTATACAATTCTGAATTACGCCCACCTACCCATGTCTTATTTATTATCATTACTGGCAAACATTTTCAATAAATGATTGGCTTAGGTGCTTAGCTTAGATAAATAAAAAAACAGATTAATGCTATAAACATTTTTGTTTTACTAGTTAAGCTCATGAACACAAATTTAAAACAGCAAAATGATTGTTTTTTTTTTAACTTCAGTTGTTTAAATTATTATTAGAACAAGCTTAATTGACATCTCAGGGTTACAACTGCCTGGTTATAAAGCAAAAATATCCCCTACAACCTAGGGCTCATGTTTTCCTCACCAATGAGGATTCCATTCTATTGGCTGATGCATGAAGGTAAATGTTTGGGACTGTCAGAGCCCCGAGCCCGCAACCATAATAAAAGAGTCCAGTTTATGTTGTGCATCTCTAATCGCTATCACTTCCAAGCCTTCAGGTATTTATGCAAATACATGTATTTCCTTTTCCACCTTGTTCCTGTCTCATATAGCACCATGGTGGATTCTCAGCATGAGACTAACCTCAGGGCTCAATTTAATCATTTTCTCTATGCTTGTGGATACAAAAAGCCAGCACAAGTCTTTTAGCAAGTATCCATACCTTAAAGCTGCACCAACAAGGTTAGATATCACACAAAGGAAGCAAAAAAGATTTTTCTCAGGGTGCTAAAAGTGCTTCATTTTATTCAAATAACACTCTCTGTGCTGTGGAGCTAATAGTTTGTTAATAGAAGCAGGGTGCATTCATCAGTTTTTATTTGAATAAAATGAAGCACTTTTAGCACCCTGAGAAAAATCTTTTTTGCTTCCTTTGTGTGATATCTAACCTCGATGGTGCAGTTTTAAGGTATGGATACTTGCTAAAAGACTTGTGCTGGCTTTTCGGATCCATTTTCTACTTGTTGTTCGCCAAGCACGGTCCCCAGGTGCAGGTCTGTGTTCCTTTTTCAAAAAAATTCTCTATGCTTGTGCTTGTTCACTACATGACAAATTCCTTTACTTAACTTCCCCAAGGCTCAGTAGCTACCCTGTGTTGCCTCCCAGGGTCAAAATTAATGGGCAAAAGGCAAGCTGGACCCTCCAGCAGTGTCCCAGCTTGCATCTCTGTGTTCTGGTGGGGACCATCTTACAGCATCAATACCTCACATCTACTTGAGGAACTGGACCCTCCTGCAGCATTTACTTCCCCATAGAGATGTTGCAAAATAAAATTTTGCCTGTGAAATTGGCAATTTTGCCACTTGAAATATTTTGCAAAACTCCTCTGTTCCGTGAACTATTTTGTGGGGTACAAACTTGCAAATTTTCAGCGGTGGGCCCAACACCAACTCTCATGAGAACAATGGCCATCTTTTCCCTGGTGTTCACACTGCAGGCATTCTTGTTGGAACTAGTGCCATATTGGTACAGTTTGCCAAACTCTTGCAGTACTCCGGATGGCCATGCAAGAGTGGCAGCCATCTTGTGTGGGTAATCCCAACCCAGGTAATTTTGCAGGAACAGCAACCATAGGATATAATGCCTATATAGAAACATAGGCCAGCCATCTTGGGAAAGCTGTTACTGCCTAAACACTGTTAGCTGTCTCTTTGTTTAGTCTGTGACCTCCCTTGTCTATGGCTATGACACACTCACCATTTACTTGGTTGCTCATTCAAGCAGGGCCATGATCCTGACCCAGTTTTTTCTGTATGTCCCCTATAGATTGTTGCATGACAATCGACTCCCCACCCTGCATGCCTGCCTGAAATGTGGTGTCAAGCTACTGAAGACACATGTAGTGAAGCACTGTGCACAGTCTGCACAGTTTCTGAAAATGGGGCATCCCAAGCTACCGGTCATGATTTAGTCACCGCCAAGGAGGATACATTGCCCCCTATAGCACTAATTATGCTAAATGCCAAACAGGCTCAAAGATAACAGGTTGGACCAGGAATTCATGCCCTCCTCAGAAAGGTTTTGCCCCAGGGAAGACATGGGCAAATTGGTATGGATGATAAGAGGGGTGGTCAAGATTGCAGAGGAGCCAGAGAAGCCAACTGCACTATCCAGACAGCATGCTAGGTAATAGATGCATCATTGGACATCATCAAGTTTGCCACCAGAGACACAGCATTTGCCAGCCTTGCCAGGACAGTCTTAAGGCTAAAGCTATGGCAGGCAGATGGTGAATCCAAAACTACACTCATTAACCTCCCAATCAAGGAGTGTCACCAATTTGGAGACACACTCACTCCTTTCCTCGGGGATAGGTCAGGCACCAAACTGATAGTGGAAAATAAGGCTCTATACCTTCTGTCAGGGCATCCATTTTGGCCCAGGTTCAAGATCTCCCACACTCAGACAAAGCTGTAAAACAGCTAAACATCATGCAGTGGGAGATCAAAGCCCAGATTTCAGTCTCACCCATCACAATGCAGAGTCAGAGGCAGCTCTGACAGAAGAGGGAGGTGCATGTCATGTCACTCAATAAGGGACATCTGCTAGAGGAGCCAGGAAACTACAGACTGGTTAGCCTGAAATCTGTGGTGGAGAAGCTGCTGAAAACCATCTTAAAGGAATGGATAGTGGAATTTCCTAGAGAAATATGATCTCCAAGATGAATGACAGCATGGGTTCATCCAAGGAAGATCATGTCAGATGAATCTAGTTGAATTCTATGACAGGGTTACAAGGTCTCTGGACCAGAGGAAGCCAGTGGATGTCCTGTACCTGGACATCTCTGAGATTTTTGACTCAGTGGTGCACCCTGGACTATTTGAGAAGCTGAGGAGCTTGGGGTTGGGGAGAAGATGCTAGAGTGGGTTGGGAATTGGTAAATGGATAGGTATTAGAGAGTTGTGGTTGGGGGTGAGGTCTCATCTCCCAGAAGGGTTGTTAGTGGGGTCCCACAGGGATCAGTGTTGGGGCCAGTCCTATTTAACACATTTATCTCAGACATCGGGGTTGAAGTAAGGAATAGGCTGAGTCTGACTCCAAACTGGGAGCAGAGGTAAACAAGGAGGAGGGGAAGGGAGTAGTATGCTGCAAGAGGACTTGGAGACACTTGAAAGGTGGTCGCATACTTGGCAGCTGAAGTTCAACACCAAGAAGTGCAGTGTACTCCACTTGGGTGCCAGGAACCCTGTGTATGACTACAGTCTCTGACAGGAAAAGCTGGTAGTCTCCAGGGAGGAAAAGGATCTCGGGGTGCCAATAGATGCCAGAATGAATAGTTCCAAGCAGTGTAGGACAGCAGTTGCAAAGGCAAATAGGATGCTGGGGTGTATAGCCGGGGGATAACATCAAGGAGGAGAGAGGTCCTACTGACCCTGTACAACTGCTTGGTTAGGCTGTACCTGGAGTAATGATAGCAGTTTTGGCTCCCATGATTTGAGGAGGGATGTTGCTCTTCTTGAGAGGGTCCAGGGGAGGGTGTCAAAGATGATTTACAGTCTAAAGGACCTGTCCTATGAAGAGAGACTACAGGATTTGAACATGTACTCCCTGGAGGAGAGGAGGGATGGGGGATATGATAGAGATCTTTAAATATTTGAAGGGAATTAACTGGGTCAGCTCTGACAGACTTCTCCAGTTGAGGAAGGACAGAGCCATGAAGGGATACAGCCTGAGACTGGTCAGGAGGAGGTTTAAGGGGGAGATGTGGTGACACTACTTCACTGAGAGGGTGGTGGTGCCCTGGAACTTGTTGCCATTGGAGTTGGTGGGGATGGAGACAGTGGGAGGATTCAAGAGGGGGATGAACAGGTACATGGTTGTAGTCTGGGTGCGGGTGAGCAGGGTATGTAAAGGGTCTGCATGGGGTCACATAAGGGAAGGGGGCAACCACAGTAAGTGGACTGTAGGCTGTTACTCGAGCAGGCTTGATAAACCACTGGGCCTAATCTTCTGGCAATTTAGCATGTTAGTAAGAACCAGCTCAAATATAAATAAATCAAGAAGTGATTCCACCTGCAAGAGCCAATAAAATGAGTCTTGCCCGGACAGACAAACTGCCAGTGGGGGGAGGGGGGCAGCTCCAACTGTTCGATGACCAATAGGCCCAGGCCCAATGGATTGGTGGGTCCAAGAACTTGTGACTCAAGGGTGTTCCACAGAACTCACACAACAGATGACTCCACCCAAACCGCTGATGACCCAGATGCCTCTCTGACATGACAAAACCAAGGTGGTCCTGCAAGCCTTGATCAACCTTTCCAGCAACAGGACCATTGTATCAGTACCACAACAAGAGCAGGACACAAGAGTGTAATTTGTGTTCTTTATGGTCCTCAAAAAGATGAGCAGATTCCATCCAGTGCTAGACCTCAAGTTCTTTAACAAGTATGCTACTTACAAGAAATTCAAGATGGAGAGGCTCAGGTCCACATCAATGGCCATTCAATCAGGCTATTTTCCCACCTCAGTCGACCAAAATGACACCTACCTTTACATTCCAACTCATCCCAGTCATCAAAAGTTCCTCAGATTCAATGTCAATGACCAACATTTTCAATACACATGCCTCCCGTTTGGGCTGGCATCGGCCTCGGAAGTGTATTCGCAAAGACTCTGGTAGAGCTAGCTGGTGACCCTCTGCAAGAAAGGAGTGCACATCATTCCTTACCTGGACAACGGTCTCATACAGTCACGGTCCACAACATCAGGCACAGAGGGACACAGACATAGTAGTCCATTGCTTACAGCAACACGGGTGGGTTATAAACTAGGCAAAAAGGCCTTTAATCCCCACCCAGGACATCATGCACCTAGGTGCAAAGATCAACACTTGCCTAGGGCTAATGACTCCAACAGATGAAATATATATGACCCAGCTTTTTGTCTGGCAATGAACTCAGCCTAACAGACCAGTATGTCAATATCTGAAGCTACTGGGGCTCATGGTGTAAATGATAGACATGGTGCAATGCATAAGGCTACACATGCTACCCTTTGAAAGGTACATACTTGACGCATGGAACCAGTTGACCCAGATCTTCAAATACAGACTCAGTCCTGTCTGGACACTCAACAGTCTACTGGGGTGGGCAAACAGATGCAATCTTGCCTGAGGTATGCCACTGGCATTGCCGCCGACAGCAACAACTATGATAGATGCCAGCATCCTAGGCTGGGGAGCCATGCTGGGTAGTTATGTCATTTAGGACAAGTGGTCCCCACCAGAAGCTTGCCTACTCATAAACATGCTGCAGGTGAGAGAGTGTAAAGTGCACTGTTATTCTTCACCCCTTATGTTGCAAGTCAAGCAGTTCTTATAAGGATGGACAACTAAGTCACCATGGAATATGAACATATGAATGTATGAATCTGCCAGCAGAAACAGGCCTCATAGTCTATCAAGTCTGCTCGAATGTGCTGCTAGCCCCCTACATTGCAGCTGCTCCCTTTCACATTTACCACCCCCACTCTGTCCCATGCCCTTTTAAAACTGCTCACCATCCTACAGGCTATCACCTCCTCAGGCAGAGCATGCCACTTAGCCACCACCCTCTTCTCCCCTCCAATCTGAAACCATATCCTCTCATGTCCCTCCCCCTTTTCAACTTAAATACCCCTTCTGTACTTGTTTTTGTTTATCTCTGTCATGTATGTAAAGGTCTCAATCATATCCCCCTGATCTATTTTCTCCTCCAGTGAGTACATATTCATCTCCCTCAGCCTGTCTTTGTAGGGTCTGTCCTCCAAACCCTGGATCATCTTTGTTACCCTGTGCTGCACCCCCTTCAGTAATCTGACATCCTTCTTCAGAAACATAAACAAACAAGGGGGAATGCAAAGCAGGACAATGACTATGGAGGCTCTAAAAACACTGAGATGGGCAGAACAAAACCTGCTGGTGATCTCGGCCACTTAACTGGATGGGAAACTGAACTGTCGAGTGGACTAGCTCAGCTGAGTGACACTCAGACAAGTGGAGTGGCATTTGTACCACCAGCTGTTTCAGTCATTCAACCAAAGATGGGGGCCATTACAAGTGGATCTGCCAGTGTCTTGTTACAATGCCCAACTACCTCAATTCCACTTGTGCTTCCACGACCATGAGGTGGAAGAAGCTGACTCTCTATCAGCACCGTGGAACTTCAATAGGGCCTATATATTTCCACTCATCCCATGATTCCAAAAGTGGTTCTCAAGATCAGATCCATGAATGTCATGGTGGTGATAATTGCTCTGGACTGGCCATTGTAATCATGGTATTCCCTATTCAGAGTAATGCTGATCAACTCCCCTTCGCATCTCCCTCACAGTCCTGACCTCCTCGGTCAAGGTTCTGTCCTTCGTCACAATGCCAAAGTCCTCTACCTGATGGCATGAATCCTGAAAGGCAGAGTCAGTTGAACGAGGGGTATCTTTCCAGAGTGGTCAACTGTCTTTTGCAATCCAGAAGACAATTGACAAATAGTACTTAACATAGACACTGGCAAATCTTCTGTAAGTGGGGTACAGCAAAGGGCACGTCACCTTCAGTGGTGGGCCAACGTGAAATTCTAGAATTTTTCAATGATGGGGTAGACAAAAGAATCGCTTTCTCCTCCCCGATGGTACAGGCATCAGTCATCTCTGCAACATGAGGCCCCCTGCCAGGCGCAGGGCAGCTAGATTCACACCCAGATGTAGTCTGGTTGCTGCAGGCAGTACAGATTACATTTTCCCATACTTGGACCACCTGCCCTCAATGGCAACTTAATCTGGTCTTAGACGGACTTCACAAGCCTCCCTTCCTACCCAAGTGCCCATACTGGATGGCCCCCAGAACAGTATTCCTTATGGCCATGTGGTCAGGAGGAAGTGTAAGTAAATTACAGGCACTGTCGTATTGAGAACCATTCCTTACCTTCTATAATGACAGAGGAGTCTCTCTCAGGGTGGTGTAGTCCTTCACTCCAAAAGTGACGTCGAAATTCTGCAGGGAGCAGGAAATTCACCTCTCCACCATACTTACGGAATGGGGTGGCTACGCTACGGACCTCATCTGCTTGACATTGTCTCCTCAGACAAAGGCCTATCAGCTGAAAGTTTTTGTAAGTCAGATAGGCTGTTCATGCTCTTTTCAGAAAGAAAGCAGGACAAGCTGCCTTTAAAGGAACCATAGCTGGGCGGGTTTGAGTGGATATCATAGCAGCCTACCAAAGGGTGGGCCTAGATTCTCCCTCAGGCATTAGGGCACATTTCACTAGGGAAATGTCAAATTCTTGGGCAGAAAGAGGGGGCCTAAGTCAAGGACATCTGCACAGCTGCTACTTGGTCCTCTGCCCATATCTCTGTCTGACATTGCTGACTGGGCATAGCATCAGCAGACAGAGCTCCGTTCAGTATAGCAGTGCTTCTGGTGGCTTCGGGTTCCACTTAATGTAGAGTTCTTCTTTCCACCCTGGTTTTCCTGGTACTGCTATGAAAGTCCCATTGGTGGTGAGGAATTTCTGAACACAAGAAAGGATGCAGAGGATAGTGGTATTTACTCACCTGGTAAAGGTGATTATACCTGCAACCTTTACAGTGCTCAGAGTCCCTCCTGAATATGGAAGACCATGGAACTCGGGTGGCCAGAATCTTTGGGGAGTCTCACTAGTCTGTTTGGGGAGGGTTAGTCACCTGTATCTTCCAAGGGATTAGGTTCTGTTTTTTCTTCCTTATGTACTGTTGATGATTTTCATATAGCTAATGAATATGGTACAACATATTCTTATCTTTTTCCAGTAAATTACCTTTGCAATGATGTATATGTTTGCTGATCATTCTTGTCTCCCTGCCTGTCTGTTTTCTTGTTCTCTAAAGTTTTTTCTGCCACTGAAGTATATCACTGGAAACTGTTATCATGGCTGGGGCCTGGACTCTGACAGTCCAAAAAATGTACGATCGTGCATCAGCCAATAGGATGGATGGAAGATAACCCATTGGTGAGGAATGTCTGAGCACTATAAAGGTTGCAGGTATAATCACCTTTACCAGGTGAGTAATATCATTAAAGCCTGGTTGTCTGAGAATTAAAAATGTTCATCAGTATTTATTAAGTAATAATACATGACAGGGTGTTCAATATTATGAGGTATCATCTAATCTCAGGTGACATAGACCACCTGAGAAGAGACAATATCCCATGATATCACATAGCTTGGTGCGTATTACTGTAATTAAGAAAGGGATACAATTTGATTTTGTTGACTGGTGCCATGACCTACTTTTAGACCAGGGTTATGTACTGAGATATTATCCTGGCTGAATGTGGTCTCAGCCAATCAGATTTTTAGGATCTTGACCACCCATTTGATAATTTGCATTCAAGCCCTGGAATCCCACACTTTGGCCAGCTAGAAACACAGAAACATAGAAACTGATAGCAGATAAGGACCACTGGGCCCACCCAGTCTGCCCATTTTCCCTACCTACTGCAAAAACCACAGCCCTCCTTGATCTCCTGCTTTACCTTCTTGTTCTTGCCGCTAGGGTTCCCTTATGCCTGTCCCATGCATTTTTGAATTTTCTACTGTGTTTGCCCCCACCACGTCTGCTGAGAGTCTATTCCATGCATCCACCACCTTTTCCATGAAAAAATACTTCCTTATGTTACCCCTTAGTCTTTTCCCTTCCAACCTCATATTACGCCCCCTCATTCCTGAACATCTTCTTTTCTGAAAGATGCTACCCTCTTGTACCCTATTTATGCCCTTTAGATATTTGTAGGTTTCTATCATATCTCCTCTGTCTCTCCTTTCTTCCAGGGTATACATATTGAGGTCTCCCAGTCTCTCCTCATATGACTTTTGGTGCAGGACCTGCACCATCTTTGTTGCTCTTCTTTGAACTGCCTCCATCCTGTCTACGCCCTTACAGAGAAGCAGCCTCCAGAACTGGACACAGTACTCCAAATGAGGCCTCACCAATGATCTGTACATTGGCATCACCACCTTCTTTCTTCTACTGGTGCTACTTCTCCCTATCCAGCCCAGCATTACACTGGCTCTCCCCACAGCATTGGCACATCGTTTAGCTGCCTTTAGGTCATAATATATGATTACCTCCAAATCCCTTTCCTGTTTGGTGACCATCAGTATCTCCTCCCCATCATGTAATCCTCCCATGAGCTTTTGTGCCCTAAATGCAGAATTATGCACTTTTTTGCATTAAATCTCAGCTGCAACACTCTAGACCATTACTACAGTTTACCTAGGTCCCTCCTCATTTTTTCCACCCCCCGCAGAGTGTCTACCTTGTTGCAGATCTTAGTGTCATCTGCAAAGAGGTACACCTTCCCTTCCAGCCCCTCCACAATGTTACTTATGAAGACTTTGAACAGGACTAGCCCCAGAACTGATCCCTGAGACACCCTGCTGGTCACCCTCCTTTCCTTAAATTGAGCTCCATTTAATACCATCCTCTGTTTTTTCACTCAACCATTTCCTAACCCAGTTTAACACCTTGTGACCCACTCCTGGGCTGCACAGCCTGTTCACAAGTATTCTATGGGGAATGGTATCGAAATGCCTTACTGAAATCCAGGTAGGCAACATCCACCACTCTTCCCTGACCCACTTCCCTAGTCACCCAGTCAAAGAAATCAATTAGATTTGTTTGACATTACCTTCCCACAGTGAATCCATGCTGTCTCAGATCCTGTACTCCCCTGGATTCAAGGTGTTCCACAATCCTTTCTTTAAGTAGTGATTCCGTAATTTCCCCCACTATTGAGGTGTGGCTGAATGGTCTGTAGTTTCCAGTCTCCTCTCTATTCCAAATTTTGTGAAGATGGACTAAATCTGCCCTCCTCCAGTCCTCTGGAACCACTCCCATATCTTGTGACTCCTTGAACAGGGCTGCCAGCACATCCCATAGTTCATTTAATATTCTAGGATGTATCCCATCCAGTTCCATTGCCTTGTTCACTTTTAGTTTTGTGCGTTATTTTAGGATTCTCTCTTCCATAAATGAATTGGTGTCCACCTCCCTTCCATATTTGCTCATGTTGCCTAACTGTGGTACCTCACCCTCTCCTCCTACTGTGAATACAGAACAAACATATTTGTTCATTACAGCTGCCTTTTACAGGTCCTCTTCCACACCCTCTCCTTCTTTCCCTTTAAGCCTTACAATCCTACCCCTATTATTTCTCCTTTCACTAATGTATCTATAAAAAGTATTGTCCCCTTTTTTACCTCCTGTGCTGTTTTTTCCTCCATTTATGCCTTTGAGCTCCTGACCACCTTCCCTGCCACCCTCTTTTTATCCAGGTACACTACCCTGTCCACCTTCTGTGTTTCTTTGTAGTTCCTGAAAGTCATCTTTTTTGCCCTTACCTTCCTAGCCGCTTCCTTTGAGAACCATAGTGGTTTTCTCTTTCTTTTGCCCTTGTTTACTTGCCTAATACAAAGGTTTGTCACCTCCACTATGGCTTCTTTCAGATGGGCCCACTGCTTCTCAACTCCCCCCCCATTTGTCCCTCCCTATTAGAGCATTCACTAGACATATCCCCATCTTAGTAAAGGCAGCCATCCTGAAATCCAGGACCCTCGCCTTTATGTAGCTTCACTCTGCCACTGTACTCATACTAAACCACACCATGCGATGATCACTGGAACCCAGGTGTCCGCTCACCCTAACATCTGCAATTCTGTCCCAATCGGTGAGTACCAGGTCCAAAATTGCACCCTCCCAGGTGGGATCTAGCACCAGCTGCCTGAGGCCTGCCTCTTGCTAGGAGTACAGAATATTCCTGATCCTTTTATTTATTTATTAATTTATTTATTTAAAGTTGATCACTGGGAAAGGCATCAACGAACCAAAGCTCATTTCCAGATGTGACCTGGGGGAGAGGGTACAGGAGACAAGACAGAAATACAGAAAAGGCAATTCAGTGAAACCAAGAAAGTGCAACACAGGAGTAATACAACAATGGTATACAGTAAAATCAGGAAAAGTGCAAAAACAGGAGCTATGTACAAGTGGTAAGGTATTAAAAATGATAGAAGATAAATGCAAAAAATATATTTACAGTGGTACAAGATAAAATACAGAGCAATTTACAAAATCATATTTGCAGTGTTACTGTACACAGTAGATTACAAATTGAATATTTACAGTGGATACTCAGCTGAGAGGGGATTAAACATGCTGCAGAAAGTGAGGACTAGGAGGGGGAGCAGATGCAGGAGGTTAAGGAGGTGGGTTTCAACAGGTGTTTAAGAGCATGAGGAAACAGCTGGAATGTCTCAATCCACCTCTGGCATATATAAATCACCTACCTGCAGCATCTTCCCCTTTGACTGCCATCGTGTGGATGGATTGCACTAGAACTCTGTCCACCTCCTTCCCCTGTGCTGGAGGTCTGTATATCATGCCTGTGTGAATAGCTGTGCCTTTGCCCATCTCAAGGGTGACCCACAGTACATCAGCCCCCCCTGCATTCCCTGTATCTCTGTCACTTTAATACCCTCCCTGACATAAAGAGCCACCCCACTCCCTTTTTACCCTCCCTGTCTCTCCTAAACAGAGTATTCCTATAGCCCAGTCATAGTTTCCAGTATATCACACCTCGGTAAGAGCTACAATGCCAGGTCAGCTAGGGGCTAAGAGTGTTGTGGAGGTGAGGGAGTGGACCACCTGGCATTTATACTTGCTTTACTGACTGACCAAAGAGCTGCACTGGCATTAGCCATGAACCCAGACAGTTGGCCACCCTCTCAGCAGGAGGTAGGATGCAGATATGGCAATCCCATTCCCAGGGTGGGAAATATGAAAAATGAGACAAAAACAAAGAAACAGAAAAAGTTTGCACTTACATGTAAAGTAACAGAATACTGTTTATTGGAGCAGGGAAAAATAAACCTCAGATATCTTTACTTAGGCCAATCAGTTTGTATGATGGGATTCTTCCCTTAATGGTTGCCTCGTATGTATATGTTGGACTTTATCTTATCATGTAATAAGTGAAATCTGTTTATGTAATTTATATACTGGACTTAGTAGTATTTTAAAATTGTTTAATGCAATTTCCTCTACTTTGTTTTTGCTGGAGTGGCTTTTTTTGTCATCCCCTTCCCCAGGATGCACCTGGAGATGAGCCTCAGCTCAGTGTGGTTTTTCTAGTCCCCAATTATTCAAATAAATGCAATCTGAACAGTAAAATATGGTCATAATGTAAATAGCCACAAGAGGGTGCTCCATCCATGTTCAAGTACCAAATAGGATGCTATATCTTGCAGTACTTATATAATTTGGTCAGCTTTGCATCTAAAGAGTTAAATACTTTGAACAGATACTGCTCCCCCCCCACACACACACACACACACTAACTTGTAGAATTGTTATTAATGAAGTCTGACTGCTTTGTAAAGTAAACTTATCGGGGAGGCAAACTTACATCTGGTCACTGATGTACTTCATACCACCTTTGGAAAATTCTCAAGGAAAGTTGTTTGCTGCTGACTTGTGTGAATGATTGCACCAGAGAACATCAACAGCAATGGCTCCTTCCTTTTAAAGTGATAACTCTTTCAACAAATATTAAAATAGCACTGTAATTTTCACCTCAGCAGAGTGTTAAAGGCATGCTCAGTGTTGGATATGGTGTATCCCAGAAAAGGATATCCTTTTTTAACTATACTACTAATTTACATAAAGTAAAATTAACTGAATTCAACTTTTAAAATGGCAAGGTAAGACTTATAAATGTACATACACATTGGTTAACTGCAGACATTGAGAAGTGTTCTATCTTGCAAAAATGTAAAAGTGTAATTACTGCATTTGTGAAGGAAACTGAAATCTTTAGAAGCAGTGCAGTAAATAATACAGTCCATTCAGCTAAATAAGTCATCCTTTTTTCCAAAAGAAAGATATGTGTGTGTGTGTGTGTGTCTGTGTGTGTGTGTTTTACGCCAACCATCTTAATAGTTGGTTAGATTTTCACTGTGTGAGGGCAGCAAGGATCATCTTTATGCATCCCACACAATAATGAATGATTTTACTAGCCTAACATTTCTGAAGCAATCAAATTTGTTGAGGCACACACTTAGTCCAAAGGCAGACCATTAAATTATAATCTTTTAAACTTGTCTGCCTTAGTCTGTACAAAGTGTTCAAAGGCTGCGGTTTTGATAGGGATGACAAATCTGGCACACTCTTATATTCCAAAAGTTGTTGGCATTATAGAGTCCCTAATATGCTTAAGTGATTGTTGGGTGCTATAGAGGAGTGATGGCCTCTGTGATATGAACTAGATCAAATTTGTTTGCCAGATTTATGAACCAAGCTCCATAGCCTCAAGTCATGCTTTAGTGGTTATCACTGAAGGCATTGTGCTATAATGGTTTGAACACTCAGTTTAGAAACAGGAAGCTGCAGTTTCAAATCCCAACCCAGCCACTGGCTCACTTTTTGATCCTGAGCATATCCCAAGACCTCCCTATACTTCTGTTCTTCTAGACTCCACATAAATAAGATGCTACATCGAAGTCTGGCTACCAAGAATAGATAGTTTCTGAAATATGAAAAAAACAAACTTAGAAAATACATGACATTCCCATTTACTGTAAGTTTGACCAAGTTGGCTAGCTCAATAGTGTGGCGCTAGCCCTACTGCTGGGTATGCCAGTGACCCAAGTTTGGTAATGGGCTTGGGTTGCTTCAGGGCTGGCTGAGGATTTAGGATTAAGCATTCAAAGGACTCCTTTCCTCCCTTGGGGAGGAGTGACACAGTATTCTGCTGCTCATCTGCCACCTGGCAGAGACCAGGAGACAGGACATCCAGATTGCAACAAGGGGGGAGGCAGTTACCAGATGCAGTTACACTTTAAGTGTCAGTTTCAATGTAATTAACCATTCAATACATGCAACAGGGTAATTATACTGTCATTACATATTTATATGCATGCAACTGCACTGCAATTACAATGCAGTTACAGTGTAGTTATGATATAGCTACAGCTAGTTAACTGACACTCAAAGTGTTACCTCATAGGCCAGCACACACACATGCTACTTACTGTATGTGTGTGTGTGTTCCTACATCATTGTATGCTGCCACCTTTGGGGGGAAAAAAACAGGACCTGGATAAAAACGCCCAGGTTTGCCATTATGCCGTCCCACTGCACACACCATGAGGCTGATGTGGAAGACCACCCACCATTGTCGTTGCCCTGACCAAGTGGTGGATAACTAGTAAGTCCACAAAAGGTCTTTGATGGGACTGGGTAGTGATAGGCAAATTAGGGAGTAAAAAAAGGCTTGATTTTTAATAACACACATCTGACCAAATTAAGATCAGTGAAAACAAACACATAATACCTCTTCTCTGTTCTGGTAGAAATATATTTTCAGAATTGTTGTTTGTATCAACTGATTAAGTGGACTTGAAAACATTTATTAGCATTTGAGAGCTATAGTTATTGAAGGACATGCACATATTCAGTCATGGACATCAATTTGTCCAGATATTTTAATCTTTTTCACAACATTTCTAAAGGAAATATCTCTAGTGGTCCTACAGTGGCACAGCAGGATGTCAGGAAATTTCTCTAGAGATATCATAGAAATTGTAGGAAATATCAGGACATTACAGTGGCTGCAATTGTCAAATGTCCCATTATTGCAAACTGGTAACTGGGAAAGGCAGTCAGAGACATGGCTTGTTTCCAGGTGTGACACAGGAGGAAGAGGTACAGGGAGATGAGTATATTTAGTGGTAATGTGCAATCAATGGTAACAATACAATATATAGACAAGTATAAGCTACTAAGGCAAAATACTGTAAATAGTAACATGATGCAGACAATAGTATGGTGAAGTTAGGATTCTGGCAATAATGGCAACTTATGACTGTATGTGCAAAGAGCAGAGTAATGTAAGCTAAAAGTGCTACAAGTAGGCTGTCTTGCCATTTTCAAGTACAACATACAGTAGGGTAATACATCTTATAGTGCTCATTTAAAATAGTCAGCTTTGTATCTAAAGAGTTAAATACTTTGAACCAACACCACTTCCAGCCCCCGCCCCCTACTCCCTTGACCCACCCCCCACTCCAACTTACATAGTCCCCCTGGGTTATTATTAATGAAGACTGACTACTTTGTGAAGTAAATCAACCAGGGTGGCAAACTGGCAACAGGTCACTGATGCTCTTCATACCATCTTTGGCAAAGCCTCAAGGAAAACTCTTTGCTGCTGACTTGTGTGAAAGGGTACACCACCAAACAACAGCAGCAACAGCTCTTTACTTTTAAAGTGATAACCCTTTCAACAAACATTAAAATATTGCTGCACTTTTCACCTCAGCAGAGTACTAAAGGTATGCTCAGAGCTGGGCGCGCAGTGTTTCTGAGAAAAGGATGCACTTCACTCAACTATATTTTTAATGTGCATGAAGTAACATTAACAGAATTCAACTCTTTAACAGAAAGGTAAGTGTTAAAATGTGTGCAGCCACATTGCTTATCTGCTGACATTTTCAAATTGCTCTGTCTCTTGCAAAAATGTAAAAGTGAATTAAAAGTATGTTCTCAAGGAAAATTAAGTCTTTGGCAGTAGTGCAGTGAATGGTACTATCCATTCTGCTATTAAAGTCCCCCTCTTTTTCCATCAGAAAGAAGTGTGTAATTAAATTAATATGTCTGCATGTGTGTTAAGCAATAGATTATAAGAATTGGCTTGTGTGACTCTGGGTGAGGGCAACAAGGATAGTGTTTGCACATCCTGCACACTGTTTTTGGATTTTACTAACCTGCTACTGAACTTTTAAAAGGATAACATAATTTTAGTAACACACTTAATTCATGGGCAGAGCATTAATAATCATTTTTCAAACCTGTCTGTGTTAGTCTTTGCCAAGTCTACAAAGTCTGTAGTTTTGGGAGGAACAGTGCATCTGGTATTTGTTCATCTTTCAAATGAACTTCATTATAGTCCCAAATATTTTTAAGTGATCATTGGGAACTAAAGGAGCAATGAGTTTGGTGATATGAAATAGATCAAATTTGTTTGAAAGATTTATAAATCAAGTTCCACAGCATCTAGTCACACTTTGAGCAGTTATCACTGAAAGTAGTGTGCTATGATGAATTAAATACTGAACTGTGAAACAGGAGGTTACATGTTCAAATCCCAACACAGACACTGGCTCTCCATTTGATACTGTACACATCCCATGACCTCCCAATGCATCCATTCTTCCAGACTCCCCATAAAGGCTCTGCTTTATCTCAGTTGGGCTCCCCAGAGGAAACAGTTTCTAAAAGATAAAAACATAAACATAGAAAATGTATAGCATTCCTGTTGCCTTTAAATCTGATCAAGTTATGGTCAACCAAAACTTAAACATAAGCCCTCTTCTCTCAGTGGTTATGTATTTTCTGAACTATTGTCTTTATCAACTGGTTAAATGGACTTTAAAACATGTATTAGGAGTGGGGGAAGGGGTGCAGATGTTAAATTATATCCATCCAATTGTAGCCACCGAGTTGTCCATATATTTTCAGACATCTCATAATTTCTAAAGGAAAGCTCTCTGCTGGCCCCACAATGTCATTGCAAGCAGGCATATAAATATTTGGACATAACAGTGACTACAATTGAAATTGTTCTAAATGTAAGTTAACACAGCTACAAGCACTGTTTTTTATAGCTTCTTTGTTATGGAACTCTATTCCCTCAGTACTTTCATGAAAGTAAGACTGTTAGACATTTCAGAAGTGCTTTGAAAACATTCTTATTTGGATGATTTTTTGTGTTCAGTGCTGTATGTATCATGCTGGATATGTTATATTCTGTTTTATGTATTATTACATTACTGATAGTTCTGTTCAACACTTTGGCATTTATGAAAGGTGCAATATAAAATGTCAGCGATTCTGTATGTATAACTAATTTGAGTAAATTGCTGAAGATGCCATAATTTCCTTTCCTTGCACAAGTAATTCAATTTTGTTATTTTTGAAATATATGGATGCAAGAGCAGGTTAATTGTGGAACATGTGCTTGCAGCAAAATTATGTTAGCGCTAAAAACTATGGAATTACACAGACAGATGTTTTAAGGCTTTGTAAATCATTTTTTTGTTCTTGAAAATACTGCTGAAAGAACAGTAACACTGGAAAATAGGGTTCAGATTGATAATATTAAATAAAAAAGTACATACAGTAGAATTAAAAAGGAGACCTGAAGCTCATATAAACATTATGAATAATGGTGAATAGTTACTTAATCTGTTGTGCCACAACACAAACCAAGCAGCTTGCTTGTTACAGGTCCATAAACATCCCGCTCATTGCATATTGTAAAAAGCATTGGTGGCTGATGAGTATAAGTGCATTTTGAGTTGCACTGATTATAAATTCAACCCCTTAGCATAAAATGTCTTGAAAGATATATGGCGGAGCTCTTCAACAGGTCACTTGAGACAGGGACGGTACCTAGGGATTGACGAGAGGCACATGTAGTGCCCATCAATAAAGGGAGGGGGTCAAGAGAAGTACCAGGTAACTATAAACCCATCAATTTGACCTTGGTGGTGAGAAAATTAATGGAGAGTATACCAAAGGAACGATTGGGGGTGTTCTTGGAGGAGGTGGATGGTCTGGATAGTTGGCAACATGGGTTTGTGCCAGGTAGATCATGTAAATCCAATCTTGTGGAGTTCTACAAATGGGTAATATCAGAACTGGACAGGGAAAAGCCTGTGGATGTATTAGTCTTGGATTTCAGCAAGGCGTTTGACTCTGTCCCCCACAATGGTCTGGTGGAGAAACTGACGGGGTTGGGAGTAGGCCCTTTGATAGTCAGATGGATTGAAAACTGGCTAGCTGGATGCACTCAGAGAGTAGTGGTCAGTAGGGAGCTCTCAAACCCTAGAGAGGTCAGTAGTGGGGTACCGCAGGTCTCGGTCCTAGGTCTGATCCTGTTTAATGAATACATATCGGACATCAGGGAGGGTATAGGGTGTGAAATGAGTCTCTTCACTGACGACTCCAAGATGGGAGCAGTAGTTGAGGGGGAAGAGGGGAAGTTGGCCCTGCAAGGGGACCTGGACACCTTGGAAAGGTGGGCTCACCAAGTGTAAGGTGATGCATCTTGGGCGGGGGAAACCCTAAACACAGGTACACCCTGGCAGGGGAGGTGCTGGAGGCCTCAACAGGGGAAAAAGACCTAGGGGTCATGGTGGATGCATGTGTGAATAACTCTGAGCAGTGCAGGAGAGCAGCTAGCAAAGCAAACAGGATGTTGGGATGCATCGTAAGGGGGGATCACCTCTAGGAGCAAGGAAGTAATTCTGCCACTGTACAATGGACTGCATAGACCACACCTTGAGTACTGTGTACAGTACTGGAGACCACACATGAAGAGGAACATGCAGCTCCTGGAGAGGGTACAGAGGAGGGCAACTAAGATGATACGAGGACTAGGAAATTTTACGTATGAGGACAGACTTGAGGAGCTCTGCCTGTTTTCATTGGACGAGAGGAGAGACAGGGGGACATGATTGAGGTCTTCAAGTACCTCAAGGGAATGAATAGGGTAAACACGGAGGGGATATTTAGACTAAAGAAGGGAGGTATCACCAGAGGGCACGGTTTGAAGTTGGAAGGTGGAAGGGTGAGGGGGGGAAAGAGGAGGAGGTTTTTCACTGACAGGGTGGTGGATCCTTGGAACACACTGCCTGGTGAGCTGCTTCATTGATCCAGAGTGGAGGGCTTCAAGAGAGGGTGGGAGAGATACAGAAAGTGGATGTATCAGATGATGGCCTGGCCCAGGGGAGTGGGGATGGATGATAGGGGTTTCTGGAACTCAGTGGGGGCCTCGGTACCCATCTAGGGATCTGAGGTTCGAGCGGACATGATAGACCATAAGACCTAATCTGCTGCCAATTAGTATGTTAGTATATGAAAAAATAAAGTAAACTTTATGAAAACAATCTTTTGACATGAGTTACAGTTAGTGGTAATTGGTCTAATGTTAGCCACTGAGATAATTGTTTCCTAACTTTTTCAAGAGGTTATATTGCACCAAAAGCTGTAGTCAGAAGTTATATTTTTTGAAGAGGAAGGTTAATATGTGGAATACACTAGCATTGAACTTTTTGGTTCAAGCAACTTTACACTATTCTCTAAACCTACTGTACAGTGCTGGGGTCTAAGATTTCACACTAAACAGTCCCCTTCCCCGAACTGTTCTGAATTTTATGACATGTAAATGAGGAAACAATATAACTTTTGAGGTTAAATATACCTATGCCAGTTGTTTTCTAGTCAGATCTTAAAAGAGAATTGGAAATTTATACATTTTTCAAGCCTGTATTGACTCAACTTTGAACCACTCTGAAACCCAGAATTACAACAGATTCACCCATCCCTAGAACACATATTATAGCACATAGATTAAAACTATTGGGGCAGTTGTGTGACCTAACGGGTAAAAGCACCCTACCATACACCCAGAGACCAATCAGACCTGCATTTGAAACGTGTGATCCCCACTTGCATACTGTGGGAGCCTCAGCAAGTCACTTAACCGGCCTGTACTCTTGGGGTGCACCTGGTTTGCCTTTCCCAGCCTAATTATAATATTATAACTAAAAATAAGATGATGTGCTTCCTCTGATTCAGTACTGAGTCAAAAGTTAACACGCCTTCTGGGGACAATGAGGGGAGCAAGGGGGTTTTCAGTTCCTTTCTGGGACTTTGTGCCCACTTGCCTCATGAAAGTGACATATGCATCAGTTTTGTGACACAAGCTGATATAAAGCAAATAAATTCTCACAAATCCAGCAAAAACTTTTCAAAATAGCATTCTAACATTTTGATGCATTTGGCATGATGAAGAGTACATTCAAAATTGTGACTTATGCCTGTGTAATGCTGTCTGAAAATCCTACCCATCCTCTTTATCAAGACACACAATTTGTAAAAAGTGAATGAGGAAAACAATGCAAAAGTGAAACAAACATTATACCAAGTAGGTAAACTGAAAATGCTTAGAAGGGGTACCCTCATCTCTAGATCTGAGGGCCATTGCCTCTAGGAGGTGAAACTGCACTGTAGTAGTATTCAGTGGTGAAGGAGATGATCGGAATAGTTCTCATCCAGTTTGGTAATAGTATGCAAAATTGAGTTTACTGTATGTGGATCCCTGCTCAGTTCAAAACTGTGTACAAGCAGAGTGGGCATTCCAAAAAAGGTTTCTTTCCCTGGAGCTGCAACAACAGATGATACAGTCCTATTCACACCTGCGAGCATGAAACAATTGCCATTTGACATATAGCATCTGGTGCAGCAGTTTAGGGATTTTAAACATGTCTACTATGAGAAGGAGAATGTTGGATATACAATTAACTTAGCAGAGGGATAAAAGGCTGTTCTAACAGGAGATTGGTAGCACAGATATAAAAGCCAGTACTATCAGGATGCTGATGGTAGGTTCTGTAACAGCACAGAGATAAAAGCCTGCTGTAACAGAAGGTTGGTGATAGGTTGTATAACAAGATCAAGCATGAAAGGTTGCATTAACAGGATGCTGGTGGCAGATTGTGTAAAAGTACAAGAATAAAAGGCAGCATTTACAGGATGCTGATGGTAGGTTGTGTAACAGCACAGGAATAAAAGGCAGCATTAACAGGATGCTGGTGGTAGATCGTGTAGCAACACAAGAATAAAAGGCAGCAGTAACAGGATCCTGGTGGTAGACCGTGTAACAGCACAAGAATAAACGGCAGCATTAATAGGATGGTGGTGGTAGAGAGTGTAACAGCACAAGAATAAAAGGCAGCATTAACAGGATGGTGGTGGTAGATTGTGTAACAGCACAAGAATAAAAGGCAGCATTAACAGGATGGTGGTGGTAGATTGTGTAACAGCACAAGAATAAAAGGCAGCATTAACAGGATGCTGGTGGTAGACTGTGTAACAGCACAAGAATAAAAGGCAGCATTAATAGGATGGTGGTGGTAGATTGTGTAACAGCACAAGAATAAAGGCAACAGTATAGGATGGTGGTGGTAGATTGTGTAACAGCACAAGAATAAAAGGCAGCATTAACAGGAAGGTGGTGGTAGATTGTGTAACAGCACAAGAATAAAAGGCAGCATTAACAGGATGCTGGTGGTAGACTGTGTAACAGCACAGGAATAAAAGGCAGCATTAACAGGATGCTGGTGGTAGATTGTGTAACAGCGCAAGAATAAAAGGCAGCATTAACAGGATGCTGGTGGTAGGTTGTGTAACAGCGCAAGAATAAAAGGTAGCATTAACAGGATGGTGGTGGTAGGTTGTGTAACAGCGCAAGAATAAAAGGCAGCATTAACAGGATGGTGGTGGTAGATTGTGTAACAGCACAAGAATAAAAGGCAGCATTAACAGGATGCTGGTGGTAGATGTAACTGCACAAGAATAAAGGCAGCATTAACAGGATGCTGGTGGTAGATTGTGTAACAACACAGGAATAAAAGACAGCATTAACAGGATGTTGATGGTAGGTTGTGTAACAGCACAAGAATAAAAGGCAGCATTAACAGGATGGTGGTGATAGGTTGTGTAACAGCACAAGAATAAAAGGCAGCATTAACAGGATGCTGGTGCTAGATTGTGTAACAGCACAGAAATAAAAGCAGCATTAACAGGATGTTGATGGTAGGTTGTGTAACAGCACAAGAATAAAAGGCAGCATTAACAGGATGCTGATGGTAGATCATGTAACAGCACAG
The DNA here is from genome assembly GCA_016271365.2 of Neoceratodus forsteri. Classification (NCBI taxonomy): domain Eukaryota; kingdom Metazoa; phylum Chordata; order Ceratodontiformes; family Ceratodontidae; genus Neoceratodus; species Neoceratodus forsteri. The sequence goes on from CM057452.1 coordinate 1,412,301,726, forward strand.
GAATAAAAGGCAGCTTTAACAGGATGCTGGTGGTAGATTGTGTAACAGCACAAGAATAAAAGGCAGCATTAACAGGATGGTGGTGGTAGATCGTGTAACAGCACAAGAATAAAAGGCAGCATTAACAGGATGGTGGTGGTAGGTTGTGTAACAGCACAAGAATAAAAGGCAGCATTAACAGGGTGGTGGTGGTAGATCATGTAACAGCACAGGAATAAAAGGCAGCATTAACAAGATGGTGGTGGTAGACTGTGTAACAGCACAAGAATAAAAGGCAGCATTACCAGGATGGTGGTGGTATGTTGTGTAACAGCACAAGAATAAAAGGAAACATTAACAGGATGCTGGTGGTAGACTGTGTAACAGCGCAAGAATAAAAGGCAGCATTAACAGGATGGTGGTGGTAGATTGTGTAACAGCGCAAGAAAAGAAGGCAGCATTAACAGGATGGTGGTGGTTGATTGTGTAACAGCGCAAGAATAAAAGGCAGCATTAACAGGATGGTGGTGGTAGACTGTGTAACAGCGCAAGAATAAAAGGCAGCATTAACAGGATGGTGGTGGTAGATTGTGTAACAGCGCAAGAATAAAAGGCAGCATTAACGGGATGGTGGTGGTAGGTTGTGTAACAGCGCAAGAATAAAAGGCAGCATTAACAGGATGTTGGTGGTAGACTGTGTAACAGCACAAGAATAAAAGGCAGCATTAACAGGATGCTGGTGGTAGATTATGTAACAGCGCAAGAATAAAAGGCAGCATTAACAGGATGGTGGTGGTAGACTGTGTAACAGCGCAAGAATAAAAGGCAGCATTAACAGGATGGTGGTGGTAGATTATGTAACAGCACAGGAATAAAAGGCAGCATTGACAGGATGCTGGTGGTAGATTGTGTAACAGCACAGGAATAAAAGGCAGCATTGACAGGATGCTGGTGGTAGATTGTGTAACAGCACAGGAATAAAAGGCAGCATTAACAGGATGTTGATGGTAGGTTGTGTAACAGCACAAGAATAAAAGCAGCATTGACAGGATGTTGATGGTAGATTGTGTAACAGCACAAGAACAAAAGGCAGCATTAACAGGATGCTGGTGGTAGGTTGTGTAACAGCACAAGAACAAAAGGCAGCATTAACAGGATGCTGGTGGTAGACTGTGTAACAGCGCAGGAATAAAAGGCAGCATTAACAGGATGTTGATGGTAGACTGTGTAACAGCACAAGAATAAAAGGCAGCATTAACAGGATGCTGGTGGTAGATTGTGTAACAGCACAGGAATAAAAGGCAGCATTGACAGGATGCTGGTGGTAGATTGTGTAACAGCACAGGAATAAAAGGCAGCATTGACAGGATGCTGGTGGTAGATTGTGTAACAGCACAGGAATAAAAGGCAGCATTAACAGGATGTTGATGGTAGGTTGTGTAACAGCACAAGAATAAAAGGCAGCATTGACAGGATGTTGATGGTAGGGTGTGTAACAGCACAAGAATAAAAGGCAGCATTAACAGGATGTTGATGGTAGATTGTGCAACAGCACAAGAATAAAAGGCAGCATTAACAGGATGCTGGTGGCAGACTGTGTAACAGCGCAGGAATCAAAGGCAGCATTAACAGGATGTTGATGGTAGACTGTGTAACAGCACAGGAATAAAAGGCAGCATTAACAGGATGTTGATGGTAGACTGTGTAACAGCACAAGAATAAAAGGCAGCATTAACAGGATGCTGGTGGTAGATTGTGTAACAGCACAGGAATAAAAGGCAGCATTGACAGGATGCTGGTGGTAGATTGTGTAACAGCACAGGAATAAAAGGCAGCATTGACAGGATGCTGGTGGTAGATTGTGTAACAGCACAGGAATAAAAGGCAGCATTAACAGGATGTTGATAGTAGGTTGTGTAACAGCACAAGAATAAAAGGCAGCATTGACAGGATGTTGATGGTAGGTTGTGTAACAGCACAAGAATAAAAGGCAGCATTAACAGGATGTTGATGGTAGATTGTGTAACAGCACAAGAATAAAAGGCAGCATTAACAGGATGGTTGTGGTAGACTGTGTAACAGCACAAGGATAAAAGGCAGCATTAACAGGATGGTGGTGGTAGACTGTGTAACAGCGCAAGAATAAAAGGCAGCATTAACAGGATGCTGGTGGTAGACTGTGTAACAGCACAAGAATAAAAGGCAGCATTAATAGGATGGTGGTGGTAGATTGTGTAACAGCACAAGAATAAAAGGCTGCATTAACAGGATGGTGGTGGTAGGTTGTGTAACAGCGCAAGAATAAAAGGCAGCATTAACAGGATGGTGGTGGTAGATTGTGTAACAGCACAAGAATAAAAGGCAGCATGAACAGGATGGTGGTGGTAGATTGTGTAACAGCACAAGAATAAAAGGCAGCATTAACAGGATGGTGGTGGTAGATTGTGTAACAGCACAAGAATAAAAGGCAGCATTAACAGGATACTGGTGGTAGATTGTGTAACAGCACAAGAATAAAAGGCAGCATTAACAGGATGCTGGTGGTAGATTGTGTAACAGCACAAGAATAAAAGGCAGCATTAACAGGATGGTGGTGGTAGGTTGTGTAACAGTGCAAGAATAAAAGGCAGCATTAACAGGATGCTGGAAGTAGATTGTGTAACAGCACAGGAATAAAAGGCAGCATTAACAGGATGCTGGTGGTAGATTGTGTAACAGCACAAGAATAAAAGGCAGCATTAACAGGATGCTGGTGGTAGATTGTGTAACAGCACAGGAATAAAAGACAGCATTAACAGGATGTTGATGGTAGGTTGTGTAACAGCACAAGAATAAAAGGCAGCATTAACAGGATGGTGGTGGTAGGTTGTGTAACAGCACAAGAATAAAAGGCAGCATTAACAGGATGCTGGTGCTAGATTGTGTAACAGCACAGGAATAAAACGCAGCATTAACAGGATGTTGATGGTAGGTTGTGTAACAGCACAAGAATAAAAGGCAGCATTAACAGGATGCTGATGGTAGATCATGTAACAGCACAGGAATAAAAGGCAGCTTTAACAGGATGCTGGTGGTAGATCGTGTAACAGCACAAGAATAAAAGGCAGCATTAACAGGATGGTGGTGGTAGATCGTGTAACAGCACAAGAATAAAAGGCAGCATTAACAGGATGGTGGTGGTAGGTTGTGTAAAAGCACAAGAATAAAAGGCAGCATTAACAGGATGGTGGTGGTAGATCATGTAACAGCACAGGAATAAAAGGCAGCATTAACAAGATGGTGGTGGTAGACTGTGTAACAGCACAAGAATAAAAGGCAGCATTAGCAGGATGGTGGTGGTAGGTTGTGTAACAGCACAAGAAAAAGGCAGCTTTAACAGGATGCTGGTGGTAGGTTGTGTAACAGCACAAGAATTAAAGGCAGCATTAACAGGATGCTGGTGGTAGATTGTGTAACAGCACAAGAATAAAAGGCAGCATTAACAGGATGGTGGTGGTAGGTTGTGTAACAGCACAAGAATAAAAGGCAGCATTAACAGGATGGTGGTGGTAGATTGTGTAACAGCACAAGAATAAAAGGCAGCTTTAACAGGATGCTGATGGTAGGTTGTGTAACAGCACAAGAATAAAAGGCAGCATTAACAGGATGGTGGTGGTAGATTGTGTAACAGCACAAGAATAAAAGGCAGCTTTAACAGGAGGCTGGTGGTAGGTTGAGTAACAGCACAAGAATAAAAGGCAGCATTAACAGGATGCTGGTGGGAGGTTGTGTAACAGCACAAGAATAAAAGGCAGCATTACCAGGATACTGGTGGTAGACTGTGTAACAGCACAGGAATAAAAGGCAGCATTAACAGGATGCTGGTGGTAGATCATGCAACAGCACAAGAATAAAAGGCAGCATTAACAGGATGGTGGTGGTAGAATTTGTAACAGCACTGAGATAAAAGCCTGCTGTAACAGAAGGTTGGTGATAGGTTGTATAACAAGATCAAGCATGAAAGGTTGCATTAACAGGATGCTGGTGGTAGAGTGTGTCACAGCACAAGAATAAAAGGCAGCATTAACAGGATGCTGGTGGTAGACTGTGTAACAGCGCAAGAATAAAAGGCAGCATTAACAGGATGGTGGTGGTAGATTGTGTAACAGCGCAAGAATAAAAGGCAGCATTAACAGGATGGTGGTGGTAGACTGTGTAACAGCACAAGAATAAAAGGCAGCATTAACAGGATGGTGGTGGTATATTGTGTAACAGCGCAAGAATAAAAGGCAGCATTAACAAGATGTTGGTGGTAGGTTGTGTAACAGCACAAGAATAAAAGGCAGCATTAACAGGATGCTGATGGTAGGTTGTGTAACAGCGCAAGAATAAAAGGCAGCATTAACAGGATGGTGGTGGTAGACTGTGTAACAGCACAAGAATAAATGGGCAGCATTAACAGGATGCTGGTGGTAGACTGTGTAACAGTGCAAGAATAAAAGGCAGCATTAACAGGATGCTGGTGGTAGACTGTGTAACAGCGCAAGAATAAAAGGCAGGATTAACAGGATGGTGGTGGTAGACAGTGTAACAGCGCAAGAATAAAAGGCAGCATTAACAGGATGGTGGTGCTAGACTGTGTAACAGCGCAAGAATAAAAGGCAGCATTAACAGGATGCTGGTGGTAGACTGTGTAACAGCGCAAGAATAAAAGGCAGGATTAACAGGATGGTGGTGGTAGACTGTGTAACAGCGCAAGAATAAAAGGCAGCATTAACAGGATGGTGGTGGTAGACTGTGTAACAGCACAAGAATAAAAGGCAGCATTAACAGGATGGTGGTTGTAGACTGTGTAACAGCACAAGAATAAAAGGCAGCATTAACAGGATGTTGAAGGTAGGTTGTGCAACAGCACAAGAATAAAAGGCAGCATTAACAGGATGCTGGTGGTAGATTGTGTAACAGCACAGGAATAAAAGGCAGCATTAACAGGATGCTGGTGTTAGATTGTGAAACAGCACAAGAATAAAAGGCAGCCTTAACAGGATGTTGATGGTAGATTGTGTAACAGCACAAGAATAAAAGGAAACATTAACAAGATGCTGGTGGTAGACTGTGTAACAGCGCAAGAAAAAAAGGCAGCATTAACAAGATGCTGGTGGTAGGTTGTGTAACAGCACAAGAATAAAAGGCAGCATTAACAGGATGCTGGTTGTAGACTGTGTATCAGCACCGGAATGAAAGGCAGCATTAACAGGATGCTGGTGGTAGACTGTGTAACAGCACAAGAATAAAAGGCAGCATTAACAGGATGCTGGTGGTATGTTGTGTAACAGCACAAGAATAAAAGGAAACATTAACAGGATGCTGGTGGTAGACTGTGTAACAGCGCAAGAATAAAAGGCAGCATTAACAGGATGGTGGTGGTAGATTGTGTAACAGCGCAAGAATAAAAGGCAGCATTAACAGGATGGTGGTGGTTGATTGTGTAACAGCGCAAGAATAAAAGGCAGCATTAACAGGATGGTGGTGGTAGACTGTGTAACAGTGCAAGAATAAAAGGCAGCATTAACAGGATGGTGGTGGTAGATTGTGTAACAGCGCAAGAATAAAAGGCAGCATTAACAGGATGGTGGTGGTAGGTTGTGTAACAGCGCAAGAATAAAAGGCAGCATGTACAGTATGTTGGTGGTAGACTGTGTAACAGCACAAGAATAAAAGGCAGCTTTAACAGGATGTTGGTGGTAGACTGTGTAACAGCGCAGGAATAAAAGGCAGCATTAACAGGATGCTGGTGGTAGATTATGTAACAGCGCAAGAATAAAAGGCAGCATTAACAGGATGGTGGTGGTAGACTGTTTAACAGCTCAAGAATAAAAGGCAGCATTAACAGGATGCTGGTGGTAGATTATGTAACAGCAAGCAACAAAAGGCAGCATTAACGGGATGGTGGTGGTAGATGTGTAACAAGCACAAGAATAAAAGAGCAGCATTAACAGGATGGTGGTGGTAGGTTGTGTAACAGCGCAAGAATAAAAAGAGCGCATGTACAGTATGTTGGTGAGTAGACTGTGTAACAGCACAAGAATAAAAGGCAGCTTTAACAGGATGTTGGTGGTAGACTGTGTAACAGCTAGGAATAAGGCAGCATTAACAGGATGCTGGTGGTAGATTGCGTAACAGCGCAGAATAAAAGGCAGCATTAACAGGATGGTGGTGGTAGACTGTTTAACAGCCTCAAGAATAAAAGGCAGCATTAACAGGATGCTGGTGGTAGGAATATGTAACAAGCGCCAAGAATAATAGAAGGCAGCATTAACGGGATGGTGGTGGTAGATTGTACAGAGCGCAAGAATAAAGGCAGCATTAACAGGATGCTGATGGTAGACTGTGTAACAGCACAAGAATAAAAGGCAGCATTAACAGGATGCTGGGGGTAGACTGTGTAACAGCACAAGAATAAAAGGCCGCATTAACAGGATGCTGGTGGTAGACTGTGTAACAGCGCAAGAATAAAAGGCAGCATTAACAGGATGTTGATGGTAGGTTGTGTAACAGCACAAGAATAAAAGGCAGCATTAACAGGATGCTGGTGGTAGATTGTGTAACAGCACAGGAATAAAAGGCATCATAGACAGGATGCTGGTGGTAGATTGTGTAACTGCACAGGAATAAAAGGCAGCATTAACAGGATGTTGATGGTAGATTGTGTAACAGCACAGGAATAAAAAGCAGCATTAACAGGATGTTGATGGTAGGTTGTGATAACATTGCAACAAGAATAAAAAGCAGCATTGACAGGATGTTGATGGTAGATTGTGTAACAGCACAAGAATAAAAGCAGCATTAACTGGGTGCTGGTGGTAGGTTGTGTAACAGCACAAGAATAAAAGGCAGCATTAACAGGATGCTAGTGTGAACTATGTATCCAGCACGGAATAAAAGCCAGCATTAACAGGATGCTGGTGGTGGAGCTATTAACAACACAAGAATAAAAACGGCATGATAACAGGATGCTGGTGGTATGTTATATACAACACAAGAATAAAAGAAACATTAACAGGATGCTGGTGGTAGACTGTGTGGCAGCAAGCAAAATAAAAGGCAGCATTAACAGGATGGTGGTGGTAGATTGTGTAACAAGCCAAGAATAAAGGCAACATTACAGGATGGTGGTGGTTGATTGTGTAACAAGCGCAAGAATAAAAGGCAGCATTAACAGGATGGTGGTGGTAGACTGTGTAACTGTGCAAGAATAAAAGGCAGCGTACTGGGATGGTGGTGGTAGATTGTGTAACAATTGCCAAGAATAAAAGCAGCATTAACAGGATGGTGGTGGTAGGTTATGTAACATAAGAATAAAAGCAGCATAATGTACAGTATGTTGGTGGTAGACTGTGTAACAGCACAAAATAAAAAGGCAACTTTAACAGGATGTTGGTAGTGAACCATGTAACAGCGCGAGAATAAAAGCAGCATTAACAGGATGCTGGTGGTAGATTATGTAACTAGCGCAAGAATAAAGCAGCATTAACAGGATGGTGGTGGTAGACTGTTTAACAGCGCAAGAATTAAAAGGCAGCATTAACAGGATGCTGGTGGTAGGTTGTAACAAGCGCAAGAATAAAGGCAGCATAGTAAGGATATGTGGTGGTAGACTGTGTAACAGCACAAGAATAAAAGGCAACATTAACAGGATAGTGGTGGTAGGTTGTGTAACAAGTGAAAGAATAAAAGCATGTACAGTGTATGTTGGTTGTAGGCTGTGTAACAACACAAGAATAAAAGGCAACTTTAACAGGATGTTGGTGGTAGACTGTGTAACAATAGCAGGAATAAAAGAAGCAACATTAACAGGATGCTGGTGGTAGATATGTAACAGCGCAAAATAAAGCAGCATAACAGAGATGGTGGTGGTAGATTGTGTAACAGCGCAGAATAAAAGGCAGCATTAACAGGATGCTGATGGTCAACTGTATAACAATACAGAATAAAAGGCAGTAGTAACACGGATGGTGATGGTAGGTGTGTAACAGCGCAAGAATAAAAGGCAGCATTAACAGGATGGTGGTGGTAGGTTGATGATAACAAGCGCAAGAATAAAGGCAGCATCTACAGTATGTTGGGGGTAGACTGTGTAACAGCACAGGAATAAAAGCAGCTTTAACAGGATGTTGGTGATGAACTGTGTAACAAGCAGGACAAAGACACATTAACAGGATGCTGTGGTAGTCGAATGTAACAGCGCAGAATAAAGGCAGCATTAACAGGATGGTGGTGGTAGACACAGTTAACAAGCAAGAATAAAGGCAGCATGAACGGATACTGGTGTAGATCATGTAACAAGCGCAGAATAAAAACACCCTGGGGATGGTGGTGGTAGATTGTGTAACAAGCGCAAGAACAAAGGCAGCAGTAACAGGGATGGTGGTGGGTTGTGTAACAGCGCAAGAATAAAAGCAACATGTACAGTATGTTGGTTTAGGCTATGCGCACCTGAAGAATAAAAACTAACAGGATGATGAGAGATGAATATGTAACAGCGCAGGAATAAAGGCAACATTAACAGGATGCTGGTGGTAGATTAATAACAAGCGCCAAGAATAAAGGCAACATTAACGGGATGGTGGTGGTAGATTGTGTAACAGCACAAGAATAAAGGCAGCATTAACAGGATGCTGATGGTAGACTGTGTAACCACAAGAATAAAGGCATTAACAGGATGCCAGAGGTAACTATGTAACAACACAAGAATAAGGCCGCGTAACAGATGCTGGTGGTAACTGTTAACAGCAAAAGAATAAAAACAACATACAGGATGTTGATGGTAGGTTAATAACCAAACACAAGACAAAAGGCAACATTAACAGGATACTGGTGGTAGTGTGCAACAACACAGGAATAAAGGCATCATAACAGGATGCTGGTGGTAGATTGTAAAGCACAGGAATAAAGGCAACATTAACAGGATGTTGATGGTAGATTGTGTAACAACACAGGAATAAAAGCAACATTAACAGGTGTTGATAGTACGTTAAACAACAACAAGAATAAAAAGCAACATTGCAGGATGTTGATGGTAGATTATTAACAACACAAAATAAAGAGCAACATTAACAGAGTGCTGGTGGTAGGTTGTGTACAACACAAAATAAAAACATATAACAGGATGCTGGTGGTGAACTAATGTAACAAGCGCAGGAATAAAAACAACAATAACAGGATGTTGATGGAGCTGTGTAACAACACAAGAATAAAAAAACATTAACAGGATACTGGTGGTAAATGTAACAACACAGGAATAAAGGCGCAGTGACAGGATATGGTGGTAAGTGTGTAACAACACAGAATAAAAACCATTAACAGGATGTTGATGGTAGGTTGAAATAACAACACAAAATAAAAACATTGACAGGATGTTGATGGTAGGTTATGTAACAACACAGAAGAAAAGGCAGCATTAACAGGATGTTGATGGTACGTGAATATACAACAAATAAAGGCAGCATGGATGCTGATAGTAAGACTGTAACAACACAAGAATAAAGGCAACATTAACAGGATGCTGGTGGTGGGTCAACAACACGAATAAAAGCAACATTACAGGATGCTGATAGTGGGATAATAACAACACAGGAATAAAAGAAGCATTAACAGGATGCTGGTGACAGACAGTGTAACAACCAAGAATAAGCAGCGAATAGGATGGTGGTGGTGAAGTGTAACAACACAGAAAAAACTGGCAGTAACAGGATGGTGGTGGTAGATTGTGTAACACAAGAATAAAGGCACATTAACAGGATGGTGGTAGTAGATGTGTAACAGCACAAGATAAAGGCAGCATTAACAGGATGCTGTGAACTGGCAACAACACAGAATAAAAGAGCATTAATAGGATGGTGGTAGTGGAACATTAACAACACAAGAATAAAGGCAACATTAACAGGATGGTGGTATAGAGTGTGCAACAACACAAGAATAAAAGGCAACATTAACAGGAAGGTGGTGGTAGATGAATAACAACACAAAAGCCATGAACAGGATGCTGGTGGTAGCTATGTAACAACACAGGAATAAAGGCAACAATACAGGATACTGGTGGTGATTATATAACAAGCGCAAGAATAAAGGCAACGTACAGGATGCTGGTGGTAGGCAATGTAACAACGAAAGAATAAAGGTAGCATTAACAGGATGGTGGTGGTAGGTTGTGTGGCAAAAGAAAAGGCATGTGGGATGGTGGTGGAATTGTGTAACAGCACAGAATAAAGGCAGCATTAACAGGATGCTGGTGGTAGGTGTGTAACACAACAGATAAAGCAGCAATAACAGGATGCTGGTGGTGGGTATGTAACAGCACAGGAATAAAAACCCAGCATTAACAGGATGTTGATGGTAGGTTGTGTAAAACAGATAAAGGCAACATGCTGGGATGGTGGTGATAGGTTGTGTAAAAACACAGAATAAAGGCACATTAACGGATGCTGGTGCGTTATGTAACAACACAGAAATAAAGCAGCATGCAGGGATGATGGTGGTTACATAACACACAAGAAAAAGCAACATTAACAGGATACTGATGGTGAATCAACAACAACACAGGAATAAAAAACCAGCTTTAACAGGATGCTGGTGATGAATTAACAACAACACAAAATAAAAAGGCGATAACGGACAGTGGTGGTAGATCGTGTAACAGCACAAGAATAAAGGCAGCATGAACAGGATGGTGGTGGTGGGTTGTGTAACAACACAGAAGAAAAGCAACATTAACAGAATTGGTGGTGGTAGATCGTAACAGCACAGAATAAAGGCATGGTGGTGGTAGTGAACTGTGTAACAACACAGAATAAAGGCAACATTACCAGGATGGTGGTGGTATGTTGTGTAACAGCACAAGAATAAAGGAAACAGTAACAGGATGCTGGTGGTAGACTGTGTAACAATAAGAATAAAGGCAGCATTAACAGGATGGTGGTAGATTGTGTAAAAGCCAAGAAAAAGCAACATTAACAGGATGGTGGTGGTTGATTATGTAACAAGCAAGAATAAAAGGCAACAATAACAGGATGGTGGTAGTAGATATGCAACACACAGAATAAAGAGCGTGACAGGATGCTGGTAGTAGATTATGTAACAACACAGGAATAAAAAAGCAATGACAGGATGCTGGTGGTGGTCTGTAACAACACAGGAATAAAGGCAGCATTAACAGGATGTTGATGGTAGGTTGTACAAACAAGAATAAAACAGCATGATGATGGTAGATTGTGTAACAACACAAGAACAAGGCAGCATAACAGGATGCTGGTGAAAAGGACATGTAACAGCACAAGACAAAAGGCAACATTAACAGGATGCTGGCGGGACACTGTGTAACAAGCGCAGGAAAAAGGCAGCATACAGGATGTTGATGGTAGACATATAACAACCGAAGAAAAAAGCAGCATTAACAGGATGCTGGTGGTAGATGTGTAACAACACAGAATAAAGGCAACATTGACAGGATGCTGGTGGTAGATGTGTAACAACACAGGAATAAAACCCAGTATTGACAGGATGCTGGTGGTGAATTGTAACAACACAGGAATAAAGGCAACAACAGGATATTGATGGTAGGTTGTGTAACAACACAAGAATAAAAACAGCATTGACAGATGTTGATGGTAGGGTGTGTAACAGCACAAGAATAAAAGCACGTGGGGATGTTGATGGTAGATTGTGTAACAACACAAGAATAAAAGCAACATTAGGATACTGGTGACAGACTGTGTAACAGCGCCAGAATAAAGGCAACATTAACAGGATGTTGATAGTAGACTAACTAACAACACAGAATAAAAACAGCATTAACAGGATGTTGATGGTAGACTGTATAACGCAAAAGAAAGGCAGCATTAACAGGATGCTGGTGGTAGGTGTAACAGCACAGGAATAAGGCAGCATTGACAGGATGCTGGTGGTAGATTAATATAACCACGAGGAATAAAAGCAGCAATGACAGGATACTGGTGGTAATTAACAGCACAGGAATAAGGCAACATAACAGGATGTTGATAATAAGTTGATAACAACACAAGAATAAAGCAGCATTAACAGGATGTTGATGGTAGGTTATGTAACAACTCAGAATAAAGGCAGCATTAACAGGATGTTGATGGTAAATGATAACAACACAAAAATAAAAGCAACATTACAGGATGGTTGTGGCAGACTATGTAACAAAAAAGGATAAAGGCAACATTAACAGGATGGTGGTAATAGACAATAAACAAGCGCAAGAATAAAGGCAACATGGATGCAGTGAACTATCAACAGCACAGATAAAAAGGCAACATGAGGATGGTGGTGGTAGATGTGTAACAACACAGAATAAAAGCTGCATTAACAGGATAGTGGTGGTAGGTTATGTAACAGCACAAAAGATAAAACCAGATGAACGGATGACGGTAGCAGATTAGCAACAACACAAGAATAAAAGCGCAAAAGAACAGGATGGTGGTGGTAGATGTGTAACAACACAAGAATAAAAAACAGCATGAACGGATAGTGGTGGTAATTGTGTAACAACACAAGAATAAAGGCAACATTAACAGGATACTGGTAACAACAAAGAACCAGCATAGGATGCTGGTGGTAGATTAATGTAACAACAGAATAAAGCAGCATAACAAGATGGTAGTGCAGAATAAAAAGCAGAAGTAACAGGATGCTGAATAAGATAATAACAGCACAGATAAAGGCAGCATTAACAGGATGCTGATAGTAGAGTAACAACACAAGAATAAGCAGCATTAACAGGATGCTGGTGGTAGATGTGCAGCACAGATAAAAAGACCTAACAGGATGTTGATGGTGGGTTATTAACAACAACACAAGAATAAAGGCAGCATTAACAGGATGGTGGTGGTAGGTTATTAACACAGAATAAAAAAAGATAAAAGGATGCGCACGGTGCTAGTGTGTAACAGCACAGGATAAACACAGCATTAACAGGATGTTGATGGTGATTGTGTAACAAGAAATAAAAGCAGCATTAACAGGATGCTGATGGTAGATCATATAACAACACAGGAATAAAAACAACTTTAACAGGATACTGGTGATGTCAACAAACAAGAAAGGCAGTAACAGGATGGTGGTGGTAGATCGGTGTAACAGCAAAAGAATAAAGGCAACATGCAGGATGGTGGTGGTAGGTTGTGTAAAAAACAGAATAAAAGCAGATAACAGGATGGTGGTGGTAGATCATGTAACAACACAGGAATAAAGGCAGCATTAACAAGATGGTGGTGGTAGACTGTTAACAACACCAGAATAAAGGCAACTGGGATGGTGGTGTAGGTTGTGTAACACAAGAAAAAAAACAACACAAACAGGATATGGTGGTAGGTTATGTAACAACCAAAATTAAAAACAACATTAACAGGATCTGGTGGTAGATTAATGTAACCTTAAAGAATAAAAACCCATTAACAGGATGGTGGTGGTAGGTTGTGTAACAACACAGAATAAAGGCAACATTAACAGGATGGTGGTGGTAGATTGTGTAACAGCACAAGAATAAAAACAGCTTTAACAGGATGCTGATGGTAGGTTGTGTAACAACACAGAATAAAACCGCATTAGGATGGTGGTGGTAGATTAACCTTCAAAATAAAGACAAAACAGGATGCTGGTGGTAGGTTGAGTAACAACCAGAATAAAGGCAACGTGTGAGATGCTGAGTGGAGGTTGTGTAACAGCACAAGAATAAAAGACAGCATACCAGGATACAGTGGTGACTATGTAACAACACAGGAATAAAAGGCAGCATTAACAGGATGCAGTGGTAATCATACAACAACACAGAATAAAGGCAACATTAACAGGATGGTGGTAGGGAGACAGCAACAACATGAGATAAAAGCCTGCTGTAACAGAGGTTGGTGATAGGTTGTATAACAGATCAAGCATGAAGGTTGCATTAACAGGATGCTGGTGGTGGGTAACAACTGACAAAAAAACAACATTAACAGGATGCTGGTGACAACTGTAACAGCGCAGAATAAAAAGCAACATTAAGATGGTGGTGGTAGATTGTGTAACAAGCACAGAATAAAAGGCAGCATTAACAGGATGGTGGTGGTAAGACTGTGTAACAGCACAAGAATAAAAACGCAATAACACCAGGATGGTGGTATATTGTAACAGCGCCAGAATAAAACAGCATTAACAAGATGTTGGTGGTAGGTGTGTAACAACACAAGAATAAAAAGGATAACAGGATGCTGATGGTGGGTTGTGTAACAGCGCAAAGAATAAAAGCACATTAACAGGATGGTGGCAGTAACTATGTAACAACACAAGAATAAATGGGCAGCATTAACAGGATGCTGGTGGTGAACTCTTAACAGTGCAGAATAAAACAACGTACAGGATGCTAATGGTAGACTATGTAACACCCAAGAATAAAGGCAGGATTAACAGGATGGTGGTGGTAACAGTGTAACAGCGCAAGAACAAAGCAGCATTAACAGGATGGTGGTGCTAGACTGTGTAACAGCACAGAATAAAACAGCATTAACAGGATGCTGGTGGTAGACAGTGTAACAAGCGCAGAATAAAAGCAGGATTAACAGGATGGTGGTGGTAACTGTGTAACAGCGCAAGAATAAAAACAGCGTAACAGGATGGTGGTGGTGACTGTGTAACAACACAAAACAAAAGCAGCATTAACAGGATGGTAGTTTGAACACTGTAACAGCACAAAATAAAAGGCAACATTAACAGGATGTTGAAGTGGTTGTGTAACAACACAAGAATAAAGGCAACATTAACAGGATACTAGTGGTAGATTAATAAAACACACAGGAATAAAGCAGCATTAACAGGATGTGGTGTTGGGTGTGAAACAACACAAGAATAAAAACAGACATAACAGATGTTGATGGTAGATTATTAACAACACAAGAATAAAAAGAAACATAACAAGATGCTGGTGGTGAACTGTATAACGCTGAAAAAAAAGGCAACATTAACAAGATGCTGGTGGTAGGTTAATGGAACAACACAAGAACAAAGGCAACATTAACAGGATGCCAGTTGAAATAGTATCAACACGGGAAGAGCAGCATTAACGGATGTGGTAGTAGACATGTAAGCACAAAATAAAACGCGTACAGGATACTGGTGGTATGTTATGTAACAACACAAATAAAGAAACATTAACAGGATGCTGGTGGAACTGTGTAACAATATAAGAATAAAAAGCAGCGTAGGATGGTGGTGATAGATTGTGTAACAAGCACCAAGAATAAAAGGCAGCATTAACAGGATGGTGGTGGTTGATTGTAACAGAAGAATAAAAACGCATGAACAGTGGTGATGAACACTGTAACAGTGCAGAATAAGGCAGCATTAACAGGATGGTGGTGAAGTAGATTAACAACGAATAAAGGCAGCATTAACAGGATGGTGGTGGTAGGACATGTAACAGCGCAGAATAAAGGCAGCATGCTAGTATAGTGGTGAACTGACAACACAAAATAAAGGCAGCTTTAACAGGATGTTGGTGGTGACTGTGTAACAGCGCAGAATAAAAGCAGCATTAACAGGATGCTGGTGGTAGATATAACAAGCGCAGAATAAAGGCGAAATACAGGATGGTGGTGAAGACTTTTAACAAGAGCAAGAAAAAGGCAACATTAACAGGATACAGTGGTAGATTATATAACACATTAGAATAAAGGCAACGTGCAAGGATGGTGGTGGTAGATTGTGTAACAAGATAAAATAAAAGCAACATTAAGGATAGTAGTAGTAGGTTGTGTAACAGCCCAGAAATAAAAGGCAACATGTACAGTATGTTGGTGGTAGACTGTATAACACAAGAATAAAAGCAACTTTAACAGGATGTTGGTGGTGGGCACTGTAACAAGCGCAGGAATAAAAGCATTAACAGGATGCTGGTGAATTAACAGCGCCAGAATAAACAACATTAACAGGATGGTGGTAGTGAACTGTTTAACAGCTCAGAATAAAGGCATGGGATGCTGGTGGCAGATTATACAACAAGCGCAAGAATAATAGAACGCGTGCAGGGATGGTGGTGGTGATTGTAACAGCACAAGAATAAAAAGCAACATTAACAGGATGCTGATAGTGAACCTAACAACACAGGTAAAGCAGCATTAACAGGATGCTGGGGTAGACTGTAACAGCACAAAATAAAGCCACTAACAGGATGCTGGTGGTGACTATGTAACAGGAAATAAAACAGCTGGGATGTTGATAGTAGGTTGTCTAACAACACAAGAATAAAAAGCAGCATTAACAGGATGCTGGTGGTAGATTAACAGCACAGGAATAAAGGCATCATAGACGATGCAGGTAGCAGGTGTGTAACAACACAGGAATAAAAAGCATTAACAGGATGTTGATGGTAGAATGTAACCTGCTTGGGAATAAAACGATAACAGGATGTTGATGGTAGGTTGATATACAAACAAGAAAAACAGCATTGACAGGATGTTGATGGTAGATGTGTAACAACACAAGAATAAAAGCAGCACCAACACAGTACTGGTGGTAAGTTGTGTAACAGCACAAGAATAAAAGCAACATTAACAGGATGCTGATGGTGAGCTATGTATCAACACGGAATAAAAGCAGCATTAACAGGATGCTGGTATAGACTATGGCGGAACAAGAATAAAGGCAACATTAGGATGCTGGTGGTATGTTATGTAACAGGCAAAAGAAACATTAACAGGATGCTGGTGGTAGAATGTGTAACATATAAGAATAAAAGGCAACAGGTGTGGGTAGTAATTGAGTAACAATACAAGAAGAATAAAAAGCAGCATTAACAGGATGGTGGTGGTTGATTGTAACAACCTGAAAGAATAAAAACTAACGGGATGGTAGTGGTGTGAACTGACAGAATAAAGGCAGCATTAACAGGATGGTGGTGGTAAGTGTATAACATAGAATAAAACAACATTAACAGGATGGTGGTGGTAGGTTATTAACAGCGCAAATAAAACAGCATGTACAGTATGTTGGTGGTAGACTGTGTAACAACACAGAATAAAGGCAGCTTTAACAGGATGTTGGTGGTGAACTGTGTAACAACGCGGAATAAAACGCGTACAGGATGCTGGTACAGGAATTATGTAACAGCGCCAGAACAAAACAACATTAACAGGATGGTGGTGGGAGACTATTTAACAGCGCAGAATAAAGGCAACATTAACAGCATGCTGGTGGTAGATTATGTAACAAGCACAAAGAAAAAAAGCAACACTACGGGATGGTGGTGGTAGATTGTAACAAGCGCAAGAATAAAGGCAGCATTAACAGGATGGTGGTGGTAGGTTGTAACAACAGAATAAAAGGCACATACCACAGCATGTTGGTTGTAGGCACAATAACAGCACAAGAATAAAAACGCTTTAACAGGATGTTGGTGGTAACTGTGTAACAGCGCAGATAAAGCAACATTAACAGGATGTAGTGGTAGATTATGTAACAAGAGAAGAATAAAAAACAGCAATAACAGGATGGTGTGGTAGATTATGTAACAGCACAAGAATAAAAGGCAACATTAACAGGATACTGATGGTAACTAATAAAACAACACAAGAATAAAACGGCATTAACAGGATGCTGGGGTAGACAATAACAACACAAGATAAAGGCGCAATAACAGGATGCTGGTGGTAGACGTCAACAGCGCAAGAATAAAGGCAACATTAACAGGATGTGATGGTAGGTTGTGTAACAACACAGAATAAAAGGCAGCAACAGGATGCTGGTGGTGAATAATAACACAGAATAAAGGCATCATAGACAGGATGCTGGTGGTAGATTGTGCAACAGCACAGGAATAAAGGCATTAACAGGATGATGATGGTGGAGTGTAAGCTGGGAATAAAAGCAGCGTACAGGATGTTGATGGTAGGTTGTTTACAACACAAGAAAAAGCAACATTGACAGGATGTTGATGGTAGATTGTGTAACAGCACAGAATAAAAGCAACGATAACAGGGTGCTGGTGGTAGGTTGTGTAACAACACAAGAATAAAAACTGCAGGATGCTGGTGGTAGACAATAACAGCGCCCAGGAATAAAAGGCATTAACAGGATGTTGATGGTAGACTGTATACAACACAAGAATAAAGGCAACATAACAGGATGTGGTGGTGACCAATAACAACACAGAATAAAGGCAACGTGACAGGATACTGGTGGTAGGTGTGTAACAACACAGGAATAAAAACAGCATTAACAGGATGTTGATGGTAGGATAACAACAAGAATAAAGGCAGCATTGACAGGATGTTGATGGTAGGTTGTGTAACAACACAAATAAAGGCAGCATTAACAGGATGTTGATGGTAGATGTGTAACAACACAAGAAAAAGGCAACAATAACAGGATGTGATGGTAGACTTGTAACAACACAAGAATAAAACGATAACAGGATGCTGGTGGTGTAACAACACAAGAATAAAAGCAGCATTAACAGGATGCTGGTGGTAGGTTATGTAACACCACAAGAGAAAGAGCATTAACAGGATGCTGGTGGTAGGTTGTGTAACAACACAAGAATAAAAGGCAGCATTAACAGGATGCTGGTGGTAGACTGTAACAACACACAGGAATCAAAAAGGCAACATTGACAGGATGCTGGTAGTAGGTATGTAACAACACAGGAATAAAGGCAGCATTGACAGGATGCTAGTGGTAGATGTGTAACAGCACAAGACAAGGCAGCATTGACAGGATGCTGGTGGTAGATGCCGTAACAACAGAAATAAAGGCAGCATTACAGGATGTTGATGGTAGGTTCTGGCAGCACAGAATAAAACGCGTGACAGGATGTTGATGGTAGGTTGTGTAACAACACAAGAATAAAGGCAACATGACAGGATGTTGGTAGGTTGTATAACACCACAAGATAAAGGCAGTAACAGGATATTGATAGTGGGTTGTATAACAACACAGAATAAAGTCAGCATAACAGGATGTTGATGGTAGATTGTGTAACAACACAAGAATAAAAACAACAGTAACAGGATGCTGATGGTAGGTTATGTAACAGCACAAGAATAAAAGCAACATTAACAGGATGGTGGTGTAGATTGTGTAACGCAAGAATAAAGGCAGCATTAACAGGATGGTGTTAGATTATTAACAGCGCAAGAAAAAGGCAGCATAACAGGATGGTGGTGTAGACTGTAACAAGCGCAAGAATAAAAACGCATTAACAGGATGGTGATGGTAGACAATGTAACAAGCGAAAGAATAATACAACATTAACAGGATGGTAGTGGTAGACTGTGTAACAACACAAGAATAAAACAGCATTAACAGGATGGTGATGGTAGATGTGTAACTACAGATAAAGTGCTAACAGGATACAGAGGTGGTTGTGCAACGCACGGAATAAAGGCAACGTGCTGGGATGTTGATGGTAGATTATGTAACAACACAGAATAAAGGCAATTAACAGGATGCTGGTGGTAGGTTGTATAACAGACAAGAATAAAGGCAGCATTAACAGGATGCTGGTGGTAAGATGATAACAGCACAGGAAAAAGACAGCATTAACAAGATGCTGGTGGTAGGTTAATGTAACAACACAGGAATAAAGAGCAGCATTAACAGGATGCTGGTGGTAACTGTCACCCCACAGGAATAAAGCAGTAACAGGATCCAGGTGGTGAACAATGCAACAACACAAAAAAAAGGCAGCATTAACAGGATGCTAGTGGTAGACTGTGTAACACTGCAAAAGAAAAACAGCATTAACAGGATGCTGGTGGTGACTATATGCTACTCAGAATAAAGGCAACATGCAGGGATGCTGGTGGTATGATGGTAACAACACAAAAAAAAGGCAGCATTAACAGGATGCTGGTGGTACACTGTGTAACAACACAAGAATAAAAACAGTATTAACAGGATGCTGGTGGAAGACTGTGAAACAACACAAAATAAAGGCAGCATTAGCAGGATGACAGTGGTGGGTGTAACAACGCAAGAAAAAAGGCAACATTACAGGATGGTGGTGATAGACAGTGTAACAGCAAGAATAAAGGCAACATGGGATGGTGGTAGTAACGTGCAACAGCGCAGAATAAACAACATTACTGGATGATAGTGGTAGTAGGTTGTGTAACAACACGAATAAAGGCAACATTAACAGGATGCTGGTGTTGAGTGTGTAACAACACAGGAAAAAACCCAGATAACAGGATGTTGATGGTAGATTATGAACACACAAGAATAAAGGCAACGTGTGGGAATATGATGGTAGATTGTGTAACAGCACAAGAATAAAAGCAACATTAACAGGATGCTGGTGGTAGGTTGATAAAACACAGAAATAAAGCAACACTAACAGGATGCTGGTGGTAAGATAATGTAACAGCGAATAAGACAACATTAACAAGATGCTACGGTGGGAATTGATAACAACACAGAATAAGACAGCATTAACAGAATGCTGGTGTGGGTGTCTAACAGCAGAAGAATAAAAACGCCAACAGGAAGCTGGTGGTAGACTGTAACAGCACGGAATAAAACAGCATTAACAGGATGCTGGTGGTAGACAATAACAACACAGAATAAAGGCAACGTGCAGGATGCTGGACCAGCAGAAAGAAAAAGGCAGCATTAACAGGATGAGGTGGCATGTTATGGAAAGCGCAGACAAAAACGCATTAACAGGATGGTGGTGTTAGATGTGTAACTGGCAAGAAAAAAACCGAATACAGGATGGTGGTGGAAAGGTTGTGTAACTTTAGAATAAAAGCATTAACAGGATGGTGGTGAAGTTTGTGCTGGCGCAAGAATAAAGGCAGCATAACAGGATGTTGGTGGTAGACTGTGTAACAACACAAAATAAAAACGCATAACAGGATGTTGGTGGTAAATGTATAACAGCACAAGAACAAAGGTAGCAGTAACAGGATGCTGGTGGTAGACTGTGTAACAGCGCAAGAACAAAACGCATTAGGATGCTGGTGGTGGGAATATGTAACAGCGCAGAATAAAAAGGGCATTAACAGAATACTGGTGGTGAATAATAACAACACAAGATAAAAGCAACAATAACAGGATGTTGATGGCAGACTGTGTAACAACACAGAATAAAAGCAGCATTAACAGGATGTGATGATGAACTGTGTAACAGCAAGAATAAAAGCAGCGTGGGATGGTGGTGGTGACTGTGTAAAGCACAAGAATAAAAACGCATTAACAGGATGGTGGTAGTAGACTGTGTAACCGCACCAGAATAAAACGCTGATAACAGGATGGTGGTGGTAAACTGACAACAACGCAGAACAAAACGGCGGTAACAGGATGGTGGTAGACTGTGTAACAACACGAA
This sequence comes from Neoceratodus forsteri, assembly GCA_016271365.2. Lineage (NCBI taxonomy): Eukaryota > Metazoa > Chordata > Ceratodontiformes > Ceratodontidae > Neoceratodus > Neoceratodus forsteri. The sequence continues at coordinate 1,412,323,066 of CM057452.1, forward strand.
GAAAAAACGCCAGTAACAGGATATTGATGGTAGACTGTCTAACACACAAGAATAAAAAAGCAGCAATAACAGGATGCTGGTGGTAGGTATGTAACAACACAGAATAAAGCATCATTAACAGGATGCTGGTGTGGATGTGTAACAACACGAATAAAGACAGCATTAACAAGATGCTGGTGGCAAGTTGTGTAACAGCACAGGAATAAAAGACAACATTAACAGGATACTGGTGGTAAGTGTAACACAGGAATAAAAACAACGTGCTGGGATGCTGGTGGTAGGTTATTAACAACACAGAATAAAAACAGCATTAACAGGAAGCTGGTGTGACTGTAACAGCACATGAATAAAGGCAACATTAACAGGAAATGGTAGTAGACGGTAACAACACATGAATAAAGCAACTTAACAGGATGCTGGTAGTAACAATATAACAACTCAGGAATAAAAGCAGCATTAACAGGATGCTGGTGAACTACAACAACAACACAAATAAAGGCATTAACAGGATGCTGGTGGTAGACTATATAACAGCGCAGAAGAAAAAGGCAGCATTAACCTGGGATGTTGATGGTAGACTGTGTAACAACACAAGAATAAAGGCAGCATTGACAGGATACTGGTGTGTGGGTGTGTAACAGCACAGGAATAAAACCCAGATTTGACAGATGCTGGTGATGGACGTATACAGCACAAGAAAAAAGGCAGCATTGACAGGATGTGGAAGATTGTAACACACAGAATAAAGGCAGCATTGACAGGATGCTGGTGGTAGGTTGTATAACAACACAAGAATAAAAGGCAACATTGACAGGATGTGGTAGGTGTATAACAACACAGAATAAAGACAACGTGCAGGATATTGATGGTAGATTGTGTAACACAAGAATAAAGGCAGATAACAGGATGCTGACGTAGGTTAATGTAACAACAAAAGGCAATGGCAGCATTAAAAGGAGGGTGGTGGTGACTGTAACAACACAGGATAAAAACGCTAACAGGAGGGCGGTATTGGGCAGTGTAGCAACACTAAGATAAAAACGCAGGAATAAAAGGAGGGAACTGGAAGACTTAACACAAGAATAAAACAACATGTAGGATGGTGAGTGGTAAGTTAATGTAACAACACAAGGAATAAAATGGCATTAACAGGATGGTGGTGGTAGGTTATTGTAACAACACAAGACAAAACCAACATAACAGGATGGTGGTGAAAGTTGTATAACAACACAGAATAAAGGCAACATTAACAGATGCTGGAAGTGAGTTAATAACAACTGGGAATAAAAACCTTGTGCTGGATACTGGTGGTAAGTTAATGTAACAACACAGAATAAAGACAACATAACAGATGCTGGTGATAAGGATGGCACAGAATAAAGACAGCATTAACAGGATGCTGGTGGTGAGTTCAATGTAACAACACAGGAATAAAGGCAACATTAACAGGAAGCTGGTGGTAGACTGCGTAACAACAAGGAATAAAAGGCAACGTCCTGGGATGTAGGTGGTGAACCTAATAACAATATGAGAATAAGGCAGCATTAACAGGATGGTGGTGGAGATGTGTAACAGTGCAAGAATAAAGGTAGCATTAACTGGGATAGTGGTGATAGGTTGTGTAACAGCATAAGAATAAAAGCAGCGATATGGGATGTTGGTGAAGAGCTATGAAAACAGCCCACCAAGAATAAAGGCAGCATTAACAGGATATTGGTGGTGACTGTGTAACAAGAATAAAAGCATAGCAGTGACAGGATGGTGGTAGACTGTGTAACAGCGGAGGAATAAAGGCAGGATTAACAGGATGCTGGTGATCGACTGTGTAACACAAGAATAAAGGCAACATTAACAGGATGCTGGTGGTACGTTGTGTAACAACACAGAATAAAAAACGCATTAACAGGATGCTGGTGGTGACTGCATAACAGCGCAAGAATAAAGGCAACGTACGGGATGCTGGTGGTAGATTATCTACAAGCGCAAGAAAAAAGGCAGCATTAACAGGATGGTGGTGGTAGTTGTATAACAAGCGCAAGAATAAAAGCAGCATTAACAATATGTTGATGGTGAACTGTGCAACACAAGAATAAAGGCAGCAATGACAGGATGCTGGTAGCAGGTGTCGCACAGGAATAAAAAGCAGTGACAGGATGCTGGTGGTAGATGTAACAACAAAAAAAAGGAACATTAACAGGATGTTGATGGTAATATATAACAAAGAATAAAGGCAACATGAACATGATATTGATGGTAGGTTGTGTAACAACACCAGTAGGCATTGACAGGATGTTGATGGTAGGTTGTGCGCTTTGAGAATAAAAACAACAATGACAGGATGTTGATGGTTGTAACAACACAGAATAAAGCAGCATTGACAGGATGTTGATGGTAGGTTGTGTAACAACACAGAATAAAAGGCAGCATTAACAGGATGTTGATGGTAGATTGTAACACCACAGAATAAAGGCATTAACGGGATGCTGATAGTAAGTTCTGTAACAGCGCAAAAGAAAAAAGCAACTAACAGGATGGTGGTGGTAGACATGTAACAACGAGAATAAAAACAGCATTAACAGGATGGTGAGGTGGTAGAACTGTGCAGCGCAGAATAAAACAACATGCAGGATGGTGGAGGTAGACATGTAACAAAAGAAAAGCAGCGATAACAGGATGCTGGTGGTGAACTTCAATGTAACAACGCAAAATAAAAGCAACATTAACAGGATGCTGGTGGTAGACAATCAACAACACAAGAATAAAGCAACATTAGGATGGTGATGGTAGACTGATATAACAATAAGAATAAAAAGCAACATTAACAGGATGGTGATGGTAGACCTGTAACAACACAAGAATAAAGGCAACATTAACAGGATGGTGGTGGTGATTATCTAACAACACAAGAATAAAAAGCATGATAACAGGATGCTGGTGTTAGGAGTGTAACAGCACAAGAATAAAGGCAACATGTGGGATGCTGGTGTTAGATTGAATAACAACACAGGAATAAAAGCAGCATTAACAGGATGCTGGTGTTGGGTGAAGTAACAGCACAGGAATAAAAGGCAGCATTAACAGGATGCTGGTGTTAGATTAATTAACAACACAGGAATAAAAAGGCAGCATTAACAGGATGCTGGTGGTAAGTTAATGTAACAACACAGAATAAAGGCAGCATTAACAGGATGCTGGTGAGTGAGTTAGGAACAACACAGAATAAAAGGCAGCATTAACAGGATGCTGGTGGTAAGTTAATGTAACAACATAGGAATAAAAGACAGCATTAACAGGATGCTGGTGGTAGGTTAATGTAACAACACAGAATAAAAAGGCAGCATTAACAGGAAGCTGGTGGTAGACTGTGTAACAACACAGGAATAAAGACAGCATTAACAGGAAGCTGGTGGTAGACTGTGTAACAGCACAAAATAAAGGCAGCATTAACAGGAAGCTGGTGGTGAACTGTGTAACAGCACGCAGGAATAAAGTCAACATTAACAGGAAAAGCTGATGGTAGACTATTAGCAACAGCACAGGGGACAAAAGCAGCATTAACAGGATGCTGGTGGTAGACTATTATTCTTACAGGAATAAAAGGCAGCATTAACAGGATGCTGGTGGTAGACTGTGTAACAAGCGCAAGAATAAATGGCAACATCTAACGGATGCTGGTGGTAGACTGATAACAGCGCAGAATAAATGGCTACATTATCAGGATGGTGGTGGTAGATTGTGTAACAGCGCAAGAATAAAGGCAGCATTGACAGGATGTTGATAGTGAACTGTGTAACAGCACAAGAATAAAGGCAGCACATGACAGGATGCTGGTGGTAAATTAATGTAACAACACAGGAATAAAAAGCAGCATTGACAGGATGCTGGTGGTAGGTCAATATAACAACACAAAATAAAACAGCATTAACAGGATGTTGATGGTAGGTTATAGTGATAACAAGGATAAAAGCAGCATTAACAGGATGCTGGTGGTAGCAGAGACATGTAACAGCACAGGAATAAAGGCAGCATTAACAGGATGCTGGTGGTAGGGAGTGTAACAGCACAGGAATAAAGACAGCATTAACAAGATGCTGGTGGTAAGTTATGTAACAACACAGAATAAAGACAGCATTAACAGGATGCTGGTGGTAGGTTATGTAAGCAACACAGGAATAAAAGGCAGCATTAACAGGATGCTGGTGGTAGACTATTGTGTAACAGCACAGAATAAGAGCCACGATAACAGGAAGCTGGTGGTAGACTGTGTAACAGCACAGAATAAAAGGCAGCATTAACAGGATGGTGGTGGTAGACTGTGTAACAAGCGCAAGAATAAAGGCAGCATTAACAGGATGGTGGTGGTAGGTTGTGTAACAGCGCAAGAATAAAGGCAACATTAACAGGATGGTGGTGGTAGACCGTGTAACAGCGCAGAAATAAAAAGCAGCATTAACAGGATGTTGGTGGTAGACTGTGTAACAGCGCACAGAATAAAAAGGCAGCATTGACAGGATGTTGGTGGTAGACTGTCATAACGCGCAAGAATAAAAGGCATTGACAGGATGTTGGTGGTAGACTGTGTAACAAGCCGAGGAATAAAGAGCAGCATTAACAGGATGTTGGTGGTAGACTGTGTAAGCACAAGAATAAAAGGCAACATTAACAGGATGCTGGTGGGTATTGTGTAACACACAGAATAAAAGGCAGCATTAACAGGATGCTGGTGGTAGACTGTGTAACAGCAAGAATAAAAGGCAGCGATTAAGGGATGCGGTGGTAGACTGTGTAACAGCGCAAGAATAAAGGCGCATTAACGGGATGCTGGTGGTAGATAATGTAGGAGCGCATAAGAATAAAAGGCAGCATTAACGGGTTCATAGCTGATGGGTGTTATGTAACAACTGGAATAAAAGCAGCATTGACAGGATGCTGGTGGTGGATTGTGTAACAGCACAGGAATAAAAGGCAGCATTGACAGGATGCTGGTGTTAGATTGTGTAACAGCACAGGAATAAAAGGCAGCATTAACAGGATGCTGGTGTTAGGTTGTGTAACAGCACAAGAATAAAAGGCAGCATTGACAGGATGTTGATGGCAGGTTGTGTAACAGCACAAGAATAAAATGCAGCATTGACAGGATGTTGATGGTAGGTTGTGTAACAGCACAAGCATAAAAGGCAGCATTAACAGGATGATGATGGTAGATTGTGTAACAGCACAAGAATAAAAGGCAGCATTAACAGGATGCTGATAGTAGGTTGTGTAACAGCGCAAGAATAAAAGGCAGCATTAACAGGATGGTGGTGGTAGACTGTGTAACAGCGCAAGGATAAAAGGCAGCATTAATAGGATGGTGGTGGTAGACTGTGTAACAGCGCAAGGATAAAAGGCAGCATTAACAGGATGGTGGTGGTAGACTGTGTAACAGCGCAAGAATAAAAGGCAGCATTAACAGGATGGTGGTGGTAGACTGTGTAACAGCGCAAGAATAAAAGGCAGCATTAACAGGATGGTGGTGGTAGACTGTGTAACAGCGCAAGAATAAAAGGCAGCATTATCAGGATGGTGGTGGTAGACTGTGTAACAGCGCAAGAATAAAAGGCAGCATTAACAGGATGGTGGTGGTAGACTGATTAACAACGCAAGAATAAAAGGCAGCATTAACAGGATGGTGGTGGTAGACTGATTAACAACGCAAGAATAAAAGGCAGCATTAACAGGATGGTGGTGGTAGACTGAGCAACAGCACAAGAATAAAAGGCAGCATTAACAGGATGGTGGTGGTGACCGGTGTAACAGCACAGAATAAAAGGCAACATTAACAGGATGGTGGTGGTAGACGGTGTAACAGCACAAGAATAAAAGGCAGCATTAACAGGATGACAGGTGGTAGACGTGTAACAGCACAAGAATAAAGCAGCATTAACAGGATGTTGGTGGTAGTTGCAGTCAACAACACAAGAATAAAAGGCAGCATTAACAGGATGTTGGTGGTAGTCTGTAACAGCAACAAGAATAAAAGGCAGCTTAACAGGATGCCAAAAGTAGACGTAATGTTAACAAACAAAAGGCAGCATTACCAGGATGTTGATGGTAGATTGAATAACAGCACAAGAATAAAGCGCATTAACAGGATGTTGATGGTAGATTGTGTAACAGCAAAGAATAAAAGGCAGCATTAACAGGATGCTGGTGGTAAGTTGTGTAACAGCACAGAAATAAAAGACAGCATTAACAGGATGCTGGTGGTAAGTTGTGTAACAGCACAGGAATAAAAGACAGCATTAACAGGATGCTGGTGGTAGGTTGTGTAACAGCACAAGAATAAAAGGCAGCATTAACAGGATGCTGGTGGTAGACTGTGTAACAGCACAGGAATAAAAGGCAGCATTAACAGGATGCTGGTGGTGACTGTGTAACAGCGCAGGAATAAAAGCAGCATTAACAGGATGCTGGTGGTGAGCTGTGAAACAGCCAAGAAGAATAAAAGGCAGCATTAACAGGATGGTGGTAGCTGTGTAACAGCGCAAGAATAAAAGGCAGCATTAACAGGATGGTGGTGGTAGCTTGTGTAACAGCGCAAGAATAAAAGGCAGCATTAACAGGATGTTGGTGGTTGACTGTGTAACAGCGCAAGAATAAAAGGCAGCATTAACAGGATGTTGGTGGTAGACTGTGTAACAGCACAAGAATAAAAGGCAGCATTAACAGGATGTTGGTGGTAGACTGTGTAACAGCGCAAGAATAAAAGGCAGCATTAACAGGATGTTGGTGGTAGACTGTGTAACAGCGCAAGAATAAAAGGCAGCATTAACAGGATGCTGGTGGTAGACTGTGTAACAGCGCAAGAATAAAAGGCAGCATTAACAGGATGCTGGTGGTAGACTGTGTAACAGCGCAAGAATAAAAGGCAGCATTAACAGGATGCTGGTGGTAGGTTGTGTAACAGCGCAAGAATAAAAGGCAGCATTAACAGGATGTTGGTGGTAGACTGTGTAACAGCGCAAGAATAAAAGGCAGCATTAACAGGATGTTGGTGGTAGACTGTGTAACAGCGCAAGAATAAAAGGCAGCATTAACAGGATGTTGGTGGTATACTGTGTAACAGCGCAAGAATAAAAGGCAGCATTAACAGGGATGCTGGTGGTAGACTGTGTAACAGCGCAAGAATAAAAGGCAGCATTAACGGGATGCTGGTGGTAGATTGTGTAACAGCGCAAGAATAAAAGGCAGCATTAACAGGATGCTGATGGTAGACTGTGTAACAGCGCAAGAATAAAAGGCAGCATTAACAGGATACTGATGGTAGACTGTGTAACAGCGCAAGAATAAAAGGCAACATTAACAGGATACTGGTGGTAGACTGTGTAACAGCGCAAGAAGAAAAGGCAGCATTGACAGGATGTTGATGGTAGACTGTGTAACAGCGCAAGAATAAATTGCAGCATTGACAGGATGCTGGTGGTAGACTGTGTAACAGCACAGGAATAAAAGGCAGCATTGACAGGATGCTTGTGGTAGGTTGTGTAACAGCACAAGAATAAAAGGCAGCATTGACAGGATGCTGATGGTAGGTTGTGTAACAGCACAAGAATAAAAGGCAGCATTAACACAATGGTGGTGGTAGACTGTGTAACAGCGCAAGAATAAAAGGCAGCATTAACAGGATGGTGGTGGTAGACTGTGTAACAGCGCAAGAATAAAAGGCAGCATTAACAGGATGGTGGTGGTAGACTGTGTAACAGCACAAGGGTAAAAGGCAGCATTAACAGGATGGTGGTGGTAGACTGTGTAACAGCACAAGGATAAAAGGCAGCATTAACAGGATGGTGGTGGTAGACTGTGTAACAGCGCAAGGATGAAAGGCAGCATTAACAGGATGGTGGTGGTAGACTGTGTAACAGCGCAAGGATGAAAGGCAGCATTAACAGGATGGTGGTGGTAGACTGTGTAACAGCGCAAGAATAAAAGGCAGCATTAACAGGATGGTGGTGGTAGACTGTGTAACAGCGCAAGAATAAAAGGCAGCATTAACAGGATGGTGGTGGTAGACTGTGTAACAGCGCAAGAATAAAAGGCAGCATTAACAGGATGGTGGTGGTAGACTGTGTAACAGCGCAAGAATAAAAGGCAGCATTAACAGGATGGTGGTGGTAGACTGTGTAACAGCGCAAGAATAAAAGGCAGCATTAACAGGATGGTGGTGGTAGACTTTGTAACAGCGCAAGAATAAAAGGCAGCATTAACAGGATGGTGGTGGTAGACTTTGTAACAGCGCAAGAATAAAAGGCAGCATTAACAGGATGGTGGTGGTAGACTTTGTAACAGCACAAGAATAAAAGGTAGCATTAACAGGATGTTAATGGTAGGTTGTGTAACAGCACAGGAATAAAAGACAGCATTAACAGGATGCTGGTGGTAGGTTGTGTAACAGCACAGGAATAAAAGGCAGCATTAACAGAATGCTGGTGGTAGACTGTGTAACAGCACAAGAATAAAAGGCAGCATTAACAGGATGCTGGTGGTATGTTGTGTAACAGCACAAGAATAAAAGGCAGCATTAACAGGATGCTGGTGGTATGTTGTGTAACAGCACAAGAATAAAAGGCAGCATTAACAGGATGCTGGTGGTAGACTGTGTAACAGCGCAAGAATAAAAGGCAGCATTAACAGGATGGTGGTGGTAGATTGTGTAACAGCGCAAGAATAAAAGGCAGCATTAACAGGATGGTGGTGGTAGATTGTGTAACAGCGCAAGAATAAAAGGCAGCATTAACAGGATGGTGGTGGTAGACTGTGTAACAGCACAAGAATAAAAGGCAGCATTAACAGGATGGTGGTGGTAGACTGTGTAACAGCACAAGAATAAAAGGCAGCATTAACAGGATGGTGGTGGTAGACTGTGTAACAGCACAAGAATAAAAGGCAGCATTAACAGGATGGTGGTGGTAGACTGTGTAACAGCACAAGAATAAAAGGCAGCATTAACAGGATGTTGGTGGTAGGTTGTGTAACAGCACAAGAATAAAAGGCAGCATTAACAGGCTGTTGATGGTAGGTTGTGTAACAGCACAGGAATAAAAGGCAGCATTAACAGGATGCTGGTGGTAGACTGTGTAACAGCACAGGAATAAAAGGCAGCATTAACAGGATGCTGGTGGTAGACTGTGTAACAGCACAGGAATAAAAGGCAGCATTAACAGGATGCTGGTGGTAGGTTGTGTAACAGCACAAGAATAAAAGGCAGCATTAACAGGATGCTGGTGGTAGGTTGTGTAACAGCACAAGAATAAAAGGCAGCATTAACAGGATGCTGGTGGTAGATTGTGTAACAGCACAGGAATAAAAGGCAGCATTAACAGGATGCTGGTGGTAAATTGTGTAACAGCACAGGAATAAAAGGCAGCATTAACAGGATGCTGGTGGTAGATTGTGTAACAGCACAGGAATAAAAGGCAGCATTGACAGGATGCTGGTGGTAGATTGTGTAACAGCACAAGAATAAAAGGCAGCATTAACAGGATGTTGATGGTAGGTTGTGTAACAGGCAAGAATAAAAGTCAGCATTAACAGGATGCTGGTGATAGGTTGTGTAACAGCGCAGGAATAAAAGTCAGCATTAACAGGATGCTGGTGATAGGTTGTGTAACAGCGCAGATATAAAAGGCAGCATTAGCAGGATGCTGGTGGTGGACTGTGTAACAGCGCAAGAATAAAAGGCAGCATTAACAGGATGTTGATGGTAGACTGTGTAACAGCACAAGAATAAAAGGCAGCCTTAACAGGATGCTGGTGGTAGATTGTGTAACAGCGCAGGAATAAAAGGCAGCATTAACAGGATGTTGATGGTAGGTTGTGTAACAGCGCAGGAATAAAAGGCAGCATTAACAGGATGTTGATGGTAGGTTGTGTAACAGCACAAGAATAAAAGGCAGCATTAACAGGATGTTGATGGTAGATTGTGTAACAGCACAAGAATAAAAGGCAGCATTAACAGGATGCTGGTGGTAGGTTGTGTAACAGCACAGGAATAAAAGGCAGCATTAACAGGATGCTGGTGGTAGGTTGTGTAACAGTGCAAGAATAAAAGGTATCATTAACAGGATGTTGGTGGTAGGTTGTGTAACAGCGCAAGAATAAAAGGCAGCATTAAGAGGATGTTGGTGGTAGGTTGTGTAACAGCACAAGAATAAAAGGCAGCATTAATAGGATGGTGGTGGTAGATTGTGTAACAGCACAAGAATAAAAGGCAGCATTAACAGGATGCTGGTGGTATGTTGTGTAACAGCACAGGAATAAAAGGCAGCATTAACAGGATGCTGGTGGTAGGTTGAGTAACAGCACAGGAATAAAAGACATCATTAACAGGGTGATGGTGGTACAATCTGTAACAGCACAGAGATAAAAGCCTGCTGTAACAGAAGGGTGGTGGTAGGTTGTGTAACAGCACAGAAATGAAAAGCAACATTAACAGGTAGGTTGTGTAACAATACAGGTATAACAGGCTGCTCTAACAGGATGCTGGTGGTAGGTTGTGTAACAACAACAGTATTAAAAGGCAGCATTAACAGAAGTCTGTTGGCAGGCTATGTAGCAGTGCAGCGATGAAAGTCTGGCAGTAGGTTGTGTAATAGCACAGGAATAAATGCTGCACTAACACCACCCTAGTGGTAAGTTGTATAAGAGCACAAGGGTAAAAGGTGTCACTAACATGATACTTGTTTTAGGTTGTGTAGCAGCACAAGGATTGTGTTTGTACTTTCAGAAGCAGGGCATTTGGAGACAGTAGAGGGGCAGAGTGGTACAGCCAGCTAAAGTACATGAAATTTAGCAGGGAGCAAGTCAATTGCAGAGAATGTGGGGCACTCTTCTGCAGGGTTGTGCTCCAGAGGGGCATAGAATATGTTGTTCCTAGATGCAACCTGGAGCTGGGAAGAGCATCTCTTCTCTATAGTGGTCTCAAAGTTTGGAACACCTTACCCTTGGATATGAGGTGTGTGGATACCCCTACAAATTTCAATTCAATAAAAAATGGTTCTTAAAGTTGGTACATGAGCCAAGAACATGTTGTACACATTATTATTCAAATATATGCATTTTAAAGCTAGTACACAAGATAAGAATGTGTTGCACATTTAAGTATTTAAAATATGCACTTTAGTGAATATTAATCCAGGGTACAATGTGAAAGGGAGTCATAGATTGCGTATTTATTGAAGTTACTTTTCCTCTCTAATTAACTTAAGTTTTGTAAAATGCAATTTGAAATGTATTTGGATAAGTTAATACTGATTTATATTTCATATGTATACTGGCTTTGTTTTATGGACCTCCTTGTAAATGAGTTTTGTTACTTAATGGAGCTGATCCTGTTCATATTGAATATGGATAAAATTTTACCATACCGTACCAGAGATGAGGTCACTTCCCCTTTTGCAAAATCCTTGCAGATCTCCATACTCAGCTAGTATCAGAGATAGCAGAGACATTTCTCCTGTGACACTGTCTCAGCTGGAGACCATAGCCCATGCTCCCACACCCCCAGAAGCGCACTGGTCCAAGGGGTGGAGAGTGTTAAAGAGGGGGAGGGGGGCAGGTTTTAAGGGCAGCCACAAGGAGTTCAGTCAGCCCATCGTCATCCTAATGGGAGATCATTTTGCACCCCTAGAGGAGACTCAGATACCTGACTCCACCATGGGGGACTGTAAGTCAGTTGTCGGAAATGGGAGTGGCAATCTTTTAGCACACAAGGTGAGAGTAAGAAGAAGGCAGCTAGGAGAGTCTTAGTGGTCAGGGATTCTATGATCAGGGGAGTAGAGGTGGTGGCTGGTGGGGTGTGAGATGGTCTGGTGCCTTTCAGGGGCACCAGTCATCTGGGACATAGACTTAGGAGGATAATGGATAGAGATGAGTGAGTCGAGGGTGCTGATACATTTAGGTACCAATGATCCAGCGATCCAGCCTGTGGAGCAAGTAAAAGAGAACTTGCAGAGGCTAAGGGACAAACTGCAGGGACACTCAGACTCCATGGCCTCTTTCATGGTCCCCTCTGTGTGGAGTATGCAAGGAGAAAGATATAATTTGGAGGAAAGAGAATGATGAATAAAATGGTTGGTTAAAAGGATGGTGTTAGGACTGGATGGACTTCCGGAACAGGTTGCTCTTCAAAGGTGGTGGCCTTCAGCTGACAAGAGAAGGGTTCTACACAGTGGGGTTGAAGGTTTTTTTTGTATGGAAGATTTTTATTAGTCTTTATGATAGAAACATTACCACACGTGTTCCAAAAACACATAACACAGTGAAGGCAGACTAACCATACACATTGTCCAACAACCTGGCCTGGGGTAATCCCATTGGATATACAACTCCAATTGCACCTAGAGAATTATGAGGGAACAAGTGAAAACATATTAGTTACATAGGGCTGGATATTCAAACTGCGCCATTCTGAGGCGCAAGCCCTTGCGCTGCGCAAAATAGTTAGCGGGGGTGGGTTTCAGGCGACATTCAAAGGGAGTTGCGCTATTGAGCAACCCTTGAATATCACCCCAGCTACAGCCACTGTGCATGGCGCAGTGAAACTTGCACCACCGCAAGTTGTCAGAGTGGAGCATTCAACTTGCGGTGGCCAGGTACCATTGCGCCATGCGCAAAATCACGATATTTAAAGGTGACATGCAAATGGGGCCATAATTCATGCAAGGCACAGGGGGCCATTTACATCTGATTATGGCCCCATTTGCATGCCATGCGCATCGTAGGTCGCCCGATCCGAGGACTTGCGCCTGGCCGCCCTGCCAGGCAGCAGCCGTCGGGGACCGACGCACCCTGCAGCCCGATCACGGGCAGCAATGTGGCTCCCCCACCTCCTCCCGTACATCTCCCTGGTGGTCCAGTGGACCGAAATGCCCGATCACGGGCAGAATGTAAAATGACCCCCAACATGTCCCTAGTGCCCGATCACGGGCAGTAAGTAAAGTGCCCCCCGAACATCTCCCTGGTGGTCCAGTGGACCGTAATGCCCGATCGTGGGCAGAATGTAAAATGAACCCCGCAAACATCTCCCTGGTGGCTAGTGTCCCCCCACCCCACCACACCGAAGCCTCTGCCCGCTCCCCGGCGCCGGCGGGCGGCAGCATCCACCGCCTGCGCCCGCCACCCGCCAACTGACTGCCGGTAGGCTGCACGCCCATTCGTGCAGAGCAAGAGCCAATCGTGCAGCCATACCGTACATGATAGTCAGATTTGTAGGTGAAAATTCACAAAACTGGACTGTTTATCTGTAGGCTCAACGCCCATTGGCTCTTGCTCTGCACCAATGGCATGAGCCTACCGGCAGTCAGTCGGGCGGGTGGCTGGGCGGCGGGTGGGTGGGATGCTGCCGCCCGCCAGCTGCCGGGGAGCGGGTGGTGGGGCTTAGTGGGTGGGGGTGGGGGACACAGCCACCAGGAGATGTTTGGGTGGGGGTGTCAATTTACATTCTGCCCGCGATCGGGCATTACGGTCCACTGACCACCAGGGAGATGTTCGGGGCACTTTACTTACTGCCCGCGATCGGGTACTAGGGACATGTTCGGGGTTCATTTTATATTCTGCCCATGATCGGGCATTACGGTCCACTGGACCACCAGGATGTGAATGGGAGGGGGAGCCACATTGATGGCCGCTGATCGGGCTGGTGGGGAGTACACTATGCCCGCGATCGGGCTGGGGGGCACAGGACTGAGTTAGGCCAGCCACAGGTGGCAGCTGCTGTGTTGCACCTGCACACAGCAGCTCACCTGTGGGTGGCCCTCTCCTTTTTTTGGCTCAAGGTCCTGCAGGCTCAGGTTGGGGGTTGCGCCTGCACAACTCTGCACAGCCCGGCTGAATATCGGGCTGTGCAGTTTATGCATGGTTCCTCCCCCTCCTGTTGAGCATGCATTCATTTGCATTGCGCTGTTGCTCAGCCTGTTTTCAGTGGCGCAACTGCCTCCTGCTGAATATCGCAGAATGGCGCAATGTAGGACTTGAGCATGCGCGACCCTGTTGCGCACGGCGCAACCCTTTTGAATATCTGGCTCATAGTGTCATAACAAGCTTTTTGGCAGAATAAAAACATTGTTAAATCCACGTTTTGCTAACAAAGACAGACAATATGATCTCTTAACTGTGTACTACATAGATATCTTAAAGACAAAAAGAAAGTAATGGACAAGATTTGTAGATATATATATATATATATATATATATATATATATGTATATATATAGATAGATAGATAGATAGATAGATAGATAGATAGATAGTGACACGGTAGTGCCACTATAGTTAGGGTTGAGTACCCCATTTAAGGTTAAACTCTGAAATTTGGTGGCTTAACAACTTTGCCACTGTATGACAGATTTGTCTGAAAATTAACAAGCATAGAGCCATACTATGGATCTCTGGTTCTGCCAAGTTTCGTAATGGTCAGATGTTTGGTTGCAGAGCTACATAGTACCATAGAATGTGGTGATTATGCATTTTTGCACATACTTTGCTCACTTCTACAGGTCACACAGTCTGTCTGACCAGTCAAAAACCTTCAGGGAACATGCAGCCAGGGTCCTCGATGTGCTTTTTGAAGATTTCGTGGAAACATATTAAATGGTTCAAAAGTTATTAAAAAAACAATTTCCCATTATAGTCAATTGGAAAAGTTACCAAAAAAGTTCAACAGTGTCACAAATGACCCCTGTAGTGTTGCAAATCCACCATCTTGTTTTCAGTTGGTGGTCACAGAAATGCTTGGCATTTAAATTTGGGACCCTCTAGGGACAAAGTTTTTGCTGCATTCACCTAGTCGAGTCCAGAGGATGCTAGCCATGTCTTTTTTGGGGGATTGAACACCTCAGAAATATGTCTTTGACATTTTTGTAAACAGCAGTGTCGCAAAGTAGTGTCGCATATTCGAAAGTTTTGTTATTCTTTTTGCAAAAGTGTCACAAATCACGACACTACTTTGTGACACTATGCCTAAAAGAATAGAAACTCTTTGCCACCCTACTGCAAAAGAACGGTTTGGTCTTTTGGGCTGAAATTTGGAGAAAAGAAATCCAAGATCCCATAGATGTGCCTTTGGGTGGTTTGGTGACAAAATATTACAGGGCTGCAAAGTTACAGCACTTCAAAGTTGATGATTTTTCCCATAGGCTAACATTACAGCATCCGGTCGCGCTTTTTGGTGCCTGTATCTTGAAAATGCTTCGAGATACAGACTTTTCATCAGAAAAAAGTGTTGAGTACAAAACTAGCCAGGAAAGTCATAAATAATATGAGATTTTTATTTGTTTCCTATGTCGTACGGTTCCTGAGATATAAGCAATTTAGGATTCCAAGTGTTCATTTTCTGCTCCAAGGCCCATTATTATGCATACATTCTTTGTATTCACTGTGCTTCTGAATGCACCTTTTAGGGAAAAACAGGGTGTGCATTTCTGTTACTGTTGCAGTTAGCATTTCCACTTGTGTTTCCGTAACCATTTGTGTTAGTGTTCCCATTTATGTTACCATGTGCGTTACCCTTTGCGTTTGCATTTGTACTTGCGTTTTCCATTACTGTTAACTTTTGTATTTCCATTACTGTTTTTGTTTGTATTTTCTTTTGCATCACCATGTGCATTACCATTTGTGTTTGCGTATGCGCTTCCGTTTGCTTTTCGGTTTGTGTTTCCTTTGGCATCATCGTTAGTGTTACCATAAGCATTTGTGTTTCCAGTTGCGTTACCATGACCATGCACATTACGATTTGTGTTTGCTTATGTGCTTGTATTTCCATTTCCGTTTGTGTTACTGTTCCCTTTGGTGTCATCGTTGGTGTTACCATAACTGTTTGTGTTTCCAATTGTGTTACCGTTACTGTTTGCATGTTCATCACCATCTGGATTTGCATTTCTATTGGCCTTAGCATTTGCATTTTTGTTATCATTTCTGTTGTCGATTGCATTACTGTTTCCTTCTGCATCACCATTGCCATTACAGTTTGCATTTCTGGTTGCATCTGTCTTACCTTTTGCATTTTCGTTACCATTTGCGTTTGTGTTTCTGTTCCTGTGAGCATTTGCATTACCATTTCTGCTAT
This sequence comes from Neoceratodus forsteri, assembly GCA_016271365.2. Lineage (NCBI taxonomy): Eukaryota > Metazoa > Chordata > Ceratodontiformes > Ceratodontidae > Neoceratodus > Neoceratodus forsteri. Next base: position 1,412,339,168 of record CM057452.1, read on the forward strand.
TTTTCTATACTGTTTTCTGTGACACATAGCACAGCCAGTGTGTGGTTGATTGGTCTGAAGCTTGTCAGGTAGATAAACCTTTGTTCAAGGAACATGCCAGTTTTTTGTTTGGTGAAAAAATGTTCTGTTCCAGAGTTGTGGCCATTTGAATTTGCCCCGCTTCGCAGTCTGCCATTTTAGTGCATTTTTGGCCACAATTTCCACCATTTTGTGTTGGAAGACTTCTTAAAGGTACAGAAACAAAAAAATGGAATATCTCTGAAACAGTTTGGTCTTTTCACATGAAGTAAATGAACAAGTCTTGGCACACCTTTATAGGACAAGAAAACTCACCACACTTAACTGATATTCAAAAAACTCTTACTTTTATCAAGAAACATGACAGCAGTGAACATAAAGTGCAGACCAGTGCAGTCATGGTCAAACTCTTCACAAATGTTTCACCTGAACACAGGCTTGGTCAAAGGACTTTTCACATGAAATTTGGAGGGTGTTGAGTGGATGTCCTGGAGATGTGAATCATGCTGTTTACATGTTTGAAAAATAATTTGCTGCTGATATACTGCATGACACACTTAATGTTTTGTGCATAGTGTTCTGCATGGTGCTACTGCCTTTAAATTTGTAGCATGAGTAGCCCTAGTGGCACAGAAGTGCATTGCAGTGGTTTCATGTGTAAAACATTAACAGGTGCGAAATTATGCCACTCCAACAAATAAAAATTTGGTTCATTACACTTCAATAACTTCTGAACTGTGTGTCTGATTTGGAATGTACAAAAATGTATAACTCATCTTTCACTGTGCCAGATCTCGGGTCACTGGCACTTACAGTTGCTGAATCGTGCATGTTACGTTGTTTGCTCTTGGACCTGTGTGACTGTTGAATGGATGTACACACAATTCTGGACACATGGTGTGCCATGGTACATGTCTTCATTTATTAATTTTTATTTCAGTCGGTCATACAGTTTTTGCACAGCGAAGTGGCACCACCACATTCCATTTACTATTTATAGTGCACATTTTCAAAAAGAAGGGAAATTCATGGCACAAAACTGTGTTTAATGCATCAGTTAGGGTTGTTCCACAGCGACAAAAGGGAGGAAATTTGGTGTTAGGGTTGAAAACCCTAACTCCACATTCCCCACTCCCACCCCAGCACCACACATACACACACACACACACACACACACATATATGCAAGTAGGGGGAGGACCAAGGCAAAACAACCAGTCACAGACAACCAGCAGCAGGTGACAGAAATAACATACAACTGTCTAAACATACTACAAGACAGATCCATCATCATGGTCCAACAACTGTAGGACTTCTGCTGCCATCCGAGTGACTTGGTGGTATACATGAATACTGGCCATCAGTTGTTGGTGGACCACATTAAACATTTTTTTATATCTAATACATTTCTTATCTCTTCTGAATGACAGTGTGTCAATAATGCATCACTCTAACAACATTCCAATGTCAGGCAGGGGTTTCAGAGTCCTTTGTTGATTGTTAATGTCTCCTGATGTTACCCCGGTATAAGACATTGATGTATCAGTACACTATTATGTGAACAGTACTGCTGCATTATTATCTTACATTGTACAGTTGCAGAGCTGTGTGGGAGTGTCAGACTCAAAAAGTCACATGCTTACACTACACAATGTCTGAATTTTGGAAAGTTTCTCATTTGAAACAAGTAAGTGTGTTTCTCTACTAATTGATATGTTGCTGCTAGCATGCTGTTCAAAGGGCCCCATGCTCACACATTTGTGTTTATAATTGTGTAGCATGAGACAGCATTGTAACACAGTTCCATATGTGTAAATACCTCCTGATCTTACTATGGCATAAGGAAAAAATGGATCAGTACAGTATTATCTGCAGAGCCCTTCACCACTGTTTTTAATATCATCATGGACCATGGCTGACATTATCATACAAATCGTTTCAGATATTAACAAGAAAAATTACTGTTATTCTAGGCTGAAAACATCATGCTGCATTCATACCACTGTTAGTTATGTGGTACTACTCCTACATGTGGCATAATAATAACCAAATATTGCTTCTGCATACTATAATGAATAGAAAACTACAGAGCTGTCATAGAACTCTTGATCACTGCATGTGCACATTGATTTGTGACCAGAACTTATTATTAATACTACATGTGTATCTTTATGTAACCATGCCCATCTTGGTTTCAGCATGGGTACTTTGGTCACTGCATGTTACTCAAAGAGTATCATTTCTGTGCCTATGACCACATTATATTAGACACCTTTTTATCCATGCTTTCTTCTATCTTAATGCCTCATGACATTATCCCAGCATAACAAACAATGTATATCTTAGGTATTGTGTGGAGAATACTCCTGTTCAGGCATGTTACCCAGTGCAGATGCTGAGAATGCTAGGTACACCCATGTCTGCACAAATGCTACAGATGGTGGACCATGATGATGGATGTGTCTTGTAGTATGTTTAGACAGTTGTATGTTATTTCTGTTGCCTGCTGCTGGTTGTCTGTGATTGGCCATGTTGTCTTGCCCCCCCACTTGCATGTGTGTATGTGTGTGTGTGTGCCTGTGTGTGTGCATGGTGCTGGGGATGGGGGTCGGGAATGCGGACTTAGGATTTTCAACCCTATCACTGAATTTCCTCGCTTTTGTTGCTGTGGAACAACCCTAACATGCATTAGAGTTTTTTGCCATGATATCTATATACTGTATATATATATATATATATATATATATATATATATAGATAGATAGATAGATGTGTGTATCTGTAATAAATATATATATATATATATGTTTATATATGTTTGTGTATGTATGTGTGTGTAGAGATAAAGATTTTGTTCCTCATGAATATTTTATGATTATTAATTAGTGTTTAGTTATGTCAATTGTCTGTTTTATTGTGTTTTTCTCTTTTAACCAGGGTTATGTAAAAGGGTATCTATTGTAAATGAGTGTTCGTTCAATGAGAATTGTATTATTCAATTTGTTGAATAAAAAGTATCACTACTACTACTGCTACTAGCTAGTGCTCCCCCTATACTAGGGACTGGTAGCAGTAAGGTGGGTAAAGTTAAGGTTGAGGTTCAAAATGGAGTAGTAAGAGATAAAGGGAGGAATGCTCTCAAGGTCTGCAAACAATAAGAAAAATAAGACGGAAAGGAGAATGGGAAGGAATGCAGATGTAGGATCACAAAACAACCAAAGAGGTTCCAGATCTAGCTGGATAGTTGGAAGGGGATCTGACTTAATGCCAGGAGTCTGGGTTATAAAATCAGTGAACTCCAGCTATTGAGAGACACTAAGGTAGACCTTGTAGCCATCACAGAAATTTGGCCCACAGAGAATAATGACTGGTACCTGTCAGTCCTGGGTTACACAATGTTTAGACATTGGAGAGGGAAATGCAACAGGGGGCAAGGGGGCATAGTCCTATATGTCAGGGAGGGCATAGAGGCTGTGGAGGACAGACATATTGGGGAAGCAATGGGGAAACAGTTGCTGTGGATTCACCTCATGGTGTCCTGAGAAAGAAAATATAGGTGGGGTGGTCTATAGACCACCAGGACAAGGGGAAGAGAGAGATAGGGAGCATGGGAAAGAGTTGTCAAGGGGACTGAAGAAGGGGAAAGTGGTGGTGGTGGGTGAGCTGAACCTGCCAGATATCAAGTGGGACATTGCAGTGGCCAAGTGCACCGGATGTTTGGCCCTGCTGGATACATTGCAGAACTGCCTACTGGTGCAGCTGATTAAGGAACCCACTAGAAAGGAAGCCATTCTCAATTTCAGGCTCGTCAACTTGGAGATGGTGAGTGGACTGAGAGTAGTGGAGTCATTGGGATCCAGTGACCCTTGTTCTGTTTGGTTCAGGCTGGCACACGGGACCAGAATACCTCTATCAAAAACTGATGCCCCAGATTTCAGAACAGCAGACTTCAGTTGGATGAGGGAGCTGGTCTGAGACAAATAGATTAGGACAGACAGCATCAAAGGTGTAGAGGAAATACGTGGGGCAATCAAAGGGACCATTCTCAAGGCAACCAAATCATGCACGAGAATTGTTACAAAATAAAACAGGTACAAGAGAGCAATATGGTTCCATAAAGGGTCACAGAAGCAGTGAGGACCAAGAAAAAAGGTTTTCTCCCGGTACAAGGAATAGCAAGTGAAAGAGGAAGGGGGAGAGTACCAGAAAAACTAAGAAAGCAAAGAGGATGGTCAAAGAGGCAAAGGCAGGCATGGAGCTGCGTATTGTGTAGTGGGTCACGGGTGGGGAAAAACACATTTTCAGATATATTAAGGAAAAAAGGAAACAGAGGAGAATTGTTAGGTTACAAGAAGGAGTAAGAGTCCTAGAGGAAGATGAACACAAAGCAGCCACCCTTAGTAATTACTGCTGCTTGTCTTTGCAGGAGAAAACAGTGGGCCCCTGCCTGAAAGTGGCATCAACATGGCTGTCAGGTGCATTCCTGAAATGTGGCAGTCAGTATTTACCAGCGAAAGGGTCCTGAAGGAACACAAAGCCTTAAATATAGATAAAGCCCGATGGCCAGATTGGATGCACCTAAGGGAGCTCAATGAATCGGCTGTAGAGCTGGCTGAACCCCTAATACAGCTATTCGATAGCTCAGACTGGGGTTGTTGCAAAGGACAGAAGGGTAGCAGATGTAGTATCACTGCATGAGAGGTGGGGGGCAAGGAACAACTGGAAAATTACAAACTTATCAGCTTTACCTCTATGGTTGTTGAACTAATGGAGTCATTCATCAAAGAGGACCTTTTGGAATACCTATTTTATTTATTTGATTTTTTATTTATTTTAGTCTTTAGTAACTTGGTAAGGCCCACTAGGCACAAGTTCTTGGTTCCAGGGGTGACCTAGGAACACTGGGATGGTTAAATGACTTGCTCAGTCATATAGAATACAAGTAGAGGTTGTGAGAACAAAACCCATGTCTGCAGGATGTATCAAGCTCTTTCACAGCTTGTTACTCTAACTTCTAGGCTATACTGCCCCAGAAGAATGGTCTACAGGATAGTGACCAGCATTGGTTTGTGGCAAGAAGGTCTTGTCAAATCAACCTGATAGTTTTCTCTGATTGAGCAACAAAGGAAATAAATAAGGGCCACACCATAGATTTGCTGTACTTTGATTTTAGCAAGGCTTTTAACTCAGTGCCACACAAAAAGATTGCTGAAGAAGCTGGAGAACCTGAGCATGGCTAGGGACTTAGTTAGGTTGGAAACTGGTTGAAGGAGAGACAGCAGGGGGTGTTGGTAAGTGGGTTGAATCAGAAGAAAAGGAGATTATGAGTGGGGTGCTGCAGAGATCTGTCCTGGGTCCTGTCCTCTTCAATATGTTCATAAGTGACATTGAAGAGAGCATTTGGGTCAAGTTGTGTCTCTTTGCAAATGACATGAAGGTCTGCAGTACAGTAGATGGTGATGAAGGCATCAGGGAGATGCAGAGGGATCTACAAAGGCTATAGAGGTGGTCTAAGGTGTCAGTTGAAATTCAACACTAAAAAATGCATGGTTATGCACCGGGTGGGGGGGGGCAGGACAGAGTACTGGAGAAGAGGGGGATAAACTGGAGAAGAGTGGATAAACTGAGCACTATGGCACAGGAACATGACCTGGGAGTCATCGTTAGTGACTCTCTCAAACAATCAAGCCAGTGTTAAAAGGCCTATAGTAAGGATAACAGCATGCTGGGGTGTATTGGAAGAGGTATTGATAGCAAAAAGGTGGAACTACTACCTCTATATACAGTGGCATCCCCCAGGATGATACCCTCTTTTAAAGTACTCTGCAGTATGCTGCAGCAGACCTACTGAATAAAACCTAATGCACTTACCTGGTCATTAAAAGCTAAATAAATACAGTTTCAATTGCAATTAGTCAATTTTGTCATGCAGCAAACTGTGGCATTCACTTCCTCCTGCCAGTGTTACATGTTCCTACATGACAAAAGGGACTAATTGCCATTGAAATTACATTGCATTATTCAGTAGGTTTGCTGCAGCATTCTGCAGAGTGCTGAGAAATGCTGCAGAAATGGGTTTCATCCTGGGGGGTACCACTGTAGGTCACTGGTGAGGCCACAAATGAAATATATTGCTCAGTTTTGGAGTCTTCACCTAAGGAAGGACAGGCAGGGACAGGCTGATGATGCTGCAATGTAGTGTAAGCAAGATGATTTAGGGTCAGTAGGGAATATTTTACAAAAATCATCTCAAGGCCCTGAACACATCATTACTTGAGACCATGGGAGAGAGGGGGATATGACAGAAACTTTTAAGGTCCTGAAGGGAATAAACAAGGTGAACTGCAGAGAAATATTTAGCAGGAGTCCAGAGTCAAGAACCTGAAACCATGTGGGGAAACTGGCGGGGGGAAGGTTTAAGAGAGAAGTGAGGAAGTTCTATTTTATTGAAAGGGTGGTGGAGCCATGGAGCAGTCTGCCAGCAGAGGTGGTGGGTGCCAAGACTATAAATGGTTTCAAGCATGGCTGGGACAGAGTGAAGGGTTTGTCAGTTGCTCAGTTCAGTAGGAAGGGGAGTGGTAGGACTGGACCAGGAGAGATAACACCTCCATATGAACAGCAGGTTTTGGGACAGAGAAGGAGCTCTGGGCAGACTAGAAGAATCTTTGGTCTTTTCCTGCTACCATTGTCTATGTTTCTATGTGGTGGCTGTCTTTGGTGGTGGTGGGTATTCCACTGTTTCCTCCATCCTTGTTTTTTATTTATTTATTTATTTATTTATTTATTTTTGTTAGCACTGATCATCTTTTGACTGTATATATCATAGTTCATAGGCTTATATTTGTGAAAATAATGTTTACTGGATTGTTCTTTTCTTCTGCTGTTTCCAAAAACATATATGAAATATGGGGCTACCCCCTTCCACACACCACCACCACACACACAAAAAGAAATGGCTTTTAAACATCTTACATGTTTAACTTGAAGGGCAACATTGTTGAACCTGTAAGACATTTTTTCTATAAAAGCATTTTTATGGCTCCATGAGTGGAGCCATGTTGACATATCGCTAATTCATAACAGAAGAAGGGGCTCTGGAATCACATGACTGGATACCTAGACTGTGTCCTTCCACAGTGGAATCAAAGCACATGTGGTCCTGGCCACTAACCACAGTGCAGTTCACCCCCCTCCTACCCCACACACTATTTTCTAGCTACGTGCTGACTTACAGTTCACTTCCAGGTTCTGAGCACTATGGACTCACTACGTATCTACAGTCAAGCTGCTACTGCTTTTGTGAAAAAGCTTTTTGTCTGAGAGCTCACAGCATGACAGCTGAGTTTGTCTATACAGCGTGAATGTTTAACTCGTGCTGTGTGTTCCAGCTGACAGCACTGATTACATCCTTAACTTCCACACAGGCAGCCAGAACAGCTGTAGAACAGGCAATTGACTTGGCAACAGGAAAACCTCCTCCCTTCATTTAAAACATTTATTTCATGTCAAAGTCTTTGATAGGGATTCACTGTTTGCAAGTGATGTGGCAGTCAGAGCTCTGACTGCTTTGAGTGCAAGTGAAAGTAAAATGTGCTTTGTTCTGTGTCAGCTCAATAGGGACCCCTAAACATGTAACATATGTATAAAGAGTGTGTCTTTGTTACAGCAAACTTTAAAGGTGCTCTGTTTTTGACTGAGTGACTTCCTGACTATAAAGATATCTAGTGATCTGTCTGAATAGTAGACCATGGTTTGGCTTTTTTTTTCCTCTATTGAATGCAGTTTGAGCAAAGTGTGGAGCTGTTAGATCAGCTGGGAAACATCCACACATTTTACTCACACACACTATTTTGAAGGGATAAAACAATCATTCATTGATAACTTTTCTTCTTGTAGGATATTTACTAGCTGTGTTTTGATTTTGCAGTTTTGCTTTATTTTTTCTCCTTCTACGTGTAAAAGCCTTTCCTGGGAAGGAAGGAAAAAAAGCCAAAAGGCAAAAGAAGGAAAGGGAAAAAAATGCCAAACTGCAAAACCACATTATAGCTATTAAATATCCTACAAGATAAAATGTTATCAGTGAGTGTTTTTTTTTCATTCCTCTGAAATAGTATTTGTGTGATTTTATTGCATGGATGGTACTCAGCTGATCTGACAGCACCACACTTCACACAAACCACATTCAATAGTGAAAAAAAGCCAAGCAACACTTTATAATTCAAACAGATCACTAGATTCCTGAATAGCCAGAAAATGTCACTCAGTCAAAAACGATGTGCCTTGAAAGTTTACTGTAACAAACACACACTCAGGGCCGGATATTCAAAAGGGTTGTGCCATGCGCAATAGGGTTGCTCCTGCGCAATTCCAAAAGTGCGCCATTCTGCCATATTCAGCAGGAGGCAGTTGCGCCACCGAAAACATGCTGAGCAACAGCGCAATGCAAATGACGGCAAGTGCAACCAAAGGGGGTGGATCCATACATAAAGAGCGCAATGCGATATCCAAAGACTTGCGCAATGTGCAACAGTGGAACAGCCGGAAGTTGCGCCCCAGCGGAAATGAGCCAAAATAAAAAGGCTCAAGGAAGAGGCGCAAGAACGCCACAGGGATGCCAAGTGGGGGAGAGAGAGAGAAAGACAGACAGTGACAGGCCAGGGCAGACAAGAGAAGCAGTGTGTGCCATAAACTGCAGAGGCCAGAGGGGGGGTGACCGGTGCAGTGGAAATAGCAGTCAGGACAGCGGGGGTAACAGAGCAACATCAGCCAGGGGGTGTCACAAGCCAGGGAGATGGACAGTGGCAGCTTCCACATGGAAGCTGTAATGAGGGGGGTGAGAATGCAAGGTGCAGGGGGACGTGGCCGTGGATGGGCCCGTCAGCGGTACGCCCCCAACAGGCAGTACCGTGCCCGCATCAGCTTTGAGCTGTACACAGATGTAGAGATCGTGGGCCTGTACCACCTGAACAGGGCAATACTGAGGCGGCTCTGTGAGCTGTGCAGTGATGTGATGCAGGCACCCTCACGACGGAGTCATGCTCTGTCAGTGGAGACCAAGGTGACAACCTGCATGTGCTTGTTCGCCACGGGCACTTTCCAGAGGCCAACAGAGGACACCACAGGCATCACACAGTCGGCCACGTCACACATCCTCACCCAATTCCTCAGCGCACTGCTGCCACATGCTGCGGAGCACATCCATTTCCCCAGCACCGTGGCAGAGCGTACAGCAAACATGCAGGCATTCCACAGGGTAGCACATATGCCTGGCATGCTAGGAGCCATAGACTGCACCCATGTGGCCATTCGCATGCCACCTGGCCCCGATGGGGCCACATATAGGAATAGAAAGGGCTTCCCCTGTGTCAACTGCCAGGTGGTGTGTGATGCCACTGGGCGTATAATCAGTGTCTGTGCCACACACCCTGGCGGAGCACATGATGCCTTCATATGGCATCAGTCCACACTGTGCCATCGATTCGAGAGTGGGGACATCCCCACAGGCCATCTAGTGGGTGAGTACGCATGTAGGAAATGCAAACTCGGGGCAAGGGTGGGAATGCCATAGGTGCCATGGTAGTGGCATACAGGGATATGGGCAATATGGACCTGAACATGAGACTGATCTCCACTATCTCCACACAGGTGACAGCGGATACCCACTCAGTCCCTGGCTGCTCATACCGTACCTGCGCCCCATGACCCCATCGCAGCAACGCTATAATGAGGCACATGCCACCACATGCAACATCATTGAGCGGGTGTTTGGGATGCTCAAGGCACGCTTCCAATGCCTAGACACCTCCAGCGGTGTCCTACAGTACAGCCCCTCAAAGGCTTGTGGGATATTCCTGGCCTGTTGTCTCCTGCACAACATGGCCAATGACTGTGGGATAGCCGTACAGGTTGAAGAGGGGGACAGCGATGGGGACGCCAGCGGCGCCGGTGTTGATGGTGATGAGCAGCCCCCGCTTGGACGGCGGGACCCACGACTGATCCGGCAGGTCCAGCTGCACTGGGACACCATCACGGAGGAGCATTATGCACAACACAGGTAAGTCAAGGGGCCATGTGCAAACAACACTGTCCTGGTGCAACTCACAGGCACACAGAGTAACATACCAGGGGGTGCATGACGGCAAGGGGGGTGGAAGGGACCAGGCACACAAACACACCATCAGGGAGGGGCGAACAGTCATATGGACACACACACACACACAAACACACCAGGCACAAAGTGTACATGGGCAGGTGCACAGCAGAGCAGGAACAGACATGGCAAACACACAGATCCACAGACCACACCACCCACCACCTGTACTTGTCAAGCACGTGTGTCAGATGCTGGGCACCCTTGCACCTTGGTGTACAGTACAATGCAGGCATCATCATGCACATGCACCTGTGGACAGCAGTTGGGATGGTGTGCAGGTGGTCTGTATGTCGGTGTGATGGGCAGGGCACCCACCAGTGCACTGCCCACCATGACGCACAGTGCACACAGGACAGCACCAGACAGGGCCCGCACTGGGAGACAGGTCAGTCATGTTGCACCATTCCATAGCCACCGCAGATGCGTGGGTGGCCCCGCCGTGACCCAACAGCACTGGCAGGCTGAGCAGGGGCCACATGGGGTGGCACCGATGGACCACCAGGGGTCCCACTGCACGATCGCGGCCTTGTCCGCAGTGGGGTCTGTAGGATGCCAAACATACCTGCACCAGGGGTGCTTGGGATGCCCACAGCAGAACCCGGTGTCGACAGGCTTGGTGTCACATGACGCTGGGAACGGGGAGTGGAGAGCGTACTGTGTGGGGTGCGCGGTACAGGAGCACCTGCTTGTGTGCCCAATGCAGCCACGACAGCGACCAATGCCTGGGTCTGCCTGTCAATGGTGGCGGTCACATCCATCCGCATATGGACCATCTCTGCACGGTCCAGAGCACATTCCCTGCTGTGCCGCTCCACAGCCACACACAGTGCCTCCACAGATGTTGCAACCCGCCTTTTGCTGCTGTACTGATTCCCGCAGCAGGCGGGTGTGCTCTTCAAATGGGTACTCTGCCACCACAGCATCCTGTCCCTCAGGGTGTGGAAGGTCCTGATGCTCAACATCCCTTGAGGGTGGGCGCTGTTCACCAGGACCAGGAATGGGCGTATCAAAGGGCGGCGGGCATGTGCCACCGCTGGACACTGTACCCCCAGACCTGGTGGGTGACTGCTGCTGCTGCTCTTCCAACCGCTGTGCCCCAGGGACCACTCGTTCCACTGCTGTGGCCGCAACAGTGCCAGACACCTGCACAGCCACCGGTGCTGCCCCACCGGTGCTGACAGGCACAGCCTGGGACTGTGCCGACATGCTGGCACACATGTTGGAACCAGCTAGGCCCAGGGGCACATGCTGGCCTGCTGTGTGTCCATCATGGGACACACACATGTCACTGCCCATTGCAGTCCTTGCATCATCAATGGTGCAGGTACGTGCTACAGCCACAGTCACAGCGTGCTGGCATGCTTGCATGCCAGACTGCTGAGACACAGGCTGTGCACCCCCCACACCCGACTCACCGACACCAGAGTTGGCAGCCCGGCGTGCATGCTGGTGCAGTGCATGCTGGCTGGTGACAGAGGTGGATGGACCCTCCTCCATGTCCAGCAGGTCATCCTCACTGCCTGGACCCACCACCACCATTCCCTGAAGATGAACAGGATCTGTAACAGAAAGAGAGGACATGTGAGTGCATGTGAACAACCTTCCCCCACACCACCACCATGTCATACCATGCAGTGATGGGCTTCCACCTGTCTGAAATCCACCTCCTGGTATGCCCTCAATAGCACTGCGCTGCATTGATGCAGCCAGTCGGTCCTCAGCCAGGGTCAGCTCCACCACCGCTGGCTGGTCCCCGCCAGTGCCAGCACGTGCCGCCCTGAGGGCTGCCACCTTCTCCTTCTCCCTCCTGCGGTCTGTCCCAATCTTCTTTTTGCATTCCTGCACGGAGCGCTGGAGGCTTCCGTGCAGGTTCACTGCCTGAGCTACCCCCTCCCATGCAGCCGCACGGCCTGAGGGGTGCCCCGCCGTCCACTCAGTAGTGACTCCTCCTCCAGGTAGGCCTGGAAGAGGGCCTCTGTCTCTGCCGTGGTGAAGTTGGACCTCCTCCTCCTTCGCCCACCATCCTCACCCTCACCTTGGCTCTGCTGGGTCATGGCGATCTGTATGGGTGGAAGTGGACACCTGTCACTGTGCAGTCTACAGCGCTATCCCATGCCCATTGTCCAGAACATCCCACAGCATGCAACCCACCTCTCACCTGAGGTAACCGAATCTGGCCAGCGCGGCCCAATGTCGCACATTTATAGCACAATGCATGCAAATTAGGAGTGGAGCAACTGTAATGAGATGCAAATCGCGCCACTGTGCCTTTGAATGGCTGATCAGATGATTTGCATGTGTCGGCTGAATATCGCGCCATTGCACTTTTCGCAATACGGTTGAGCCGGCTGAGCCAATGGCGCAGATCTGTGACTGTGTGGTACACTGCATTTCGCATGCCCAGGTAGCTTACGCAGGCGTCTGCCACACTGATGACGTGCTGTGCACGATCGGCAATTCAGGCCATGGCCACCATTGTGCCAGTGGCGCTACAGCACTGGGCACCATATGGCACTGTGGCACTACTGCGCAATAGTCCACTGTGGCACTGGCACGCAGGTGGTCAGTCGCGCAGGATGCATAGACGTCAGATGGCGCTGTGCATGGCCTTGCGTCATAGACCCCTGACCTGGTGTCCGACCTTTACCCCCTAGCGCTGTTAGGCTGCCATGTGTACGACCCTATTGCGCTGTTTGGTGACAGTGCTATGTGAACCGACGGCGCTGTACGAACAGCGCGATTGGAACCTATGGTGGTCTATTGCGCAACATTTCCACGTGGGGTTGCCGCGCTGCGGGGCGCCATATTGCCTACTGTAAAACTCCAACCATGGCACGCAGGAGAGCGCCCCAATGGAGCCCAGTGGAGGTGGCCAACCTGGTGGCCCTAGTTGAGCCCCACTATGGGGCACTGTATGGGGAGGAGCCCCTCACCATGGCACGCACCCAGGTCTGGCTGCAGGTGGCCACTGACCTGGTGGGGGTCACAGGGCGGTGTCGGTCTGCCGAGCAGTGCCGGCACAGGTTCAGTGACCTCCACAGGAGGGAGCCGGATGTGCTGCAATGACTACGGTCATGTGCCAGGAGGGACATTGTGCCTAGGCCAGGTGGGTGTACCATCTATGCACCTGTATTCTCCGTAGGGGTGTGAGTGTGTTTTGGTGGCTGTGCATGGGGGATGGCTCTGCCATGGTTGGCTGTGTCAGTGTGTGCAGGTGTGAGATGCATGGGTCTGGCTGTGGGCAGGCACACTCACTGGGGCAGGGGCAGTCTGCTTTGAAGTCACACTGATGTTTTTCTCAACATTTGTCTCCCACAGGCCTGGCAGAGAGGATGCAGGCACGGGCTGAGGAGGGCCATGGCAGGGCCCAGGTGGCGGACGGTGGTGCTGCGAGGGGTGGGCCACAGCAGCAGCAGCAGCAGCAGCAGCCACAGCTGCTTGCTGAGTGTGAGTATCATTACATCATGGATGCTATTGCATGCTGGAGGGGGTGGGCATGACCACCAGCCATGGACAACACAACCATGCACGACACAGGCGACAGTCATCACTGTCCAGTGTCACTGCACGTCTGTGTGTGCGTCACTGGTGGTCCATGCATGCACTGGGCACATGGCTGTGGAACTGGCATCCCACCACATTGCCACGTCACTTGACAGCCTTGTTTGTGCTGTGATGGACATGGGCAGTGTGTGTGCAGTGGTGCACATAGCTGGTGCCGCCTGGTTGGGCTTGTCATGTGCATGGTCACTGTGGGTGGGTGCATACCATCACAGGTGCGGGACATTGGGCTATATGCCTTGCAGGTTGGGTGGTGTTCAGGGTTGTGGACAGTCACAGCCATTGACTGTGTTCCCTTTTCCTAGGCCTCATCGTCCTCCGCAGGATTGAGCGAGCACTCCACCAGCTTACCCGGGTGTCCCTTGAGAACCGTGACATTCTCCATGACATCCAGCACCGTGGGCTCCGGATAAGGCACAGCCAACCGAGATGGCACCAGACAGCAGAGGACCAGCCTGCTAGGCCTTAGACAGGCTTCCCCTTCCCACTTCACCCATCCCTCCCACCCTGCCTTCCCTCTCCCAGTTGTTCATCCCTACCCCTTGCCCACCCCTACCTTGTACCCCTACCCCCCCAGTCTTGTAAATAGTTTTGTTATTGTTCTTGTTCTACTTTCTATTTTTGAAATATATATATTTTGTTATGAATACTGTGGTGGTCTCTGATTTGCAGCTGGCTAGGGTTGCTCAGTTGCAGTGGTGTGCATGCCATCTGGGGTGGTATGGTCCTGGATATGTGTGTGTGTGTGTGTGCGTGTGCATGTGTGTGTGTGCATGGGGAGGTGTCTCCAGTGTGGCAGTGACTTTCTGTCGGTCTTGCCATCTGCTGCCGCCCACTGCAAGGTGCTGGGATTAGATCTAGCTTATGGTTCTATGCTACAGGTTGACGTGTGCGGGGGATGCATGGTGTTTACTGCAGTGACAGTCACTGCACATGGGTGGTGTCTTGGGGTCACGGTGCAGGGTGTGCTGTGCAGATGGGGGGCTGATGTGCAATGTGGTTGTCAACCCCCTGTGTGTGGCAGTCTCAGCCTGCCAGTGGTTGTGCTGGGGCGTCATGGCCCTGCTGTGCTTTGTTGGCTTGTCCCCATGGGCCAAGTGGATCATCCGTCCCACCCCCAGTGATGCTGTGCTTGGGGTGTGCAGGTGTCTTGTTGGTTGTGCAGTGTGTTCCTGTGCCCATGTGTGGCATGGCTGGCGGTGGGCTCCAGCCTCCCCCCTGGTTGTGCAGTTCCATTGCTCTGCTGGGGGGGGGCTCTGCTTGCGCTATGGCACCTCTGGACTGCTCAGCTGGGCTAGCCTTGTTGCGCTATGGTGCAACCTTTCTGCTCAGCTTCCCCTTCCTGGTTGCGCTATGGTGCAGTTTGTGCGATATTCAGACGTTGGCTGCTTGCGCAATTTGTTTTGCTCCATGTTTGAATATTGCGTCTGTTGCGCATATGCGCAATTGAATTGTGCTTGCTCCTGCTGTTGCGCACATTTTGGGAGCAGTTTGAATATCTGGGCCTCTTTATACATTTGTTATATGTTAGGGGTACATAATGAGCTGACACCTCTCATAACTGCACTAAAACTGTTCAGTTACACACAAAAAAAGTGAATTTTACTTTCTCTTTGCTCTGATAGCAGACATAGCTCTTACTGCCACAGTACTAGCAAACAGTGAATCTCTGTCAAAGACTTTTACAAGAAATAAATGTTTTAAATAAAGGGAGGATGTTTTCCTGTTTCTGATTCAATTGCCCATACTACAGCTGTTCAGGTGTAGGAGTTGTGGACAAAAATCAATGCTGTTGACTGGAACATACAGCATAAACTAAGCTTTCAGGCTGTACAGACAAACTCAGCCAACACACTGTGAGCCCTCAGAGAAAAACAGAAAGTGTTAGCACTAAGTCTGAGTACTTGCACATAGAAAAAAAACACATTAGACAATGTTTTGGGACCACTCTTTATTAAAATTAGTCACAACCTTTTTCTAGCACCTTTGAAGCAGCATAGCAGTCATGTTGGCTCTGACCAGGTTTTTTTTAATACAGTACTGGTTCACATTCTATTACTGTTTTCCCGTCTTTGCCTTTTATTAAACTCGGTGTGTGTATCTGTTTTACTGTGTATACTAATGTTGAGTGCCATTCTAGAATGACACAATGTAGCTCATGCAATTTATGAAGGTTGGGGCTAAGAGCAAGCTTGGACAGTGGTGAGGGGGCAGGGAACCCATCTATAATGTAGATTACAATAAAAAATAATGTACAGGATTTGCACATTTGCTGGGTAAAAGGAGGCCAAGAGGTGGAAGGGACTGTGGATGGGTTAGGAGTACAATGTAGTTCATATAGTTTAAATCAGCTGGGGCTGACAGCAAGCTGGGGCATTGGTGAGAGGACAGGGAACCCACCTATAATGTAGATTGCAATATAAACACCTTACTGGATTTGTGCTTTTTGACATGTAAAGGGAGGTTAGGGGATGAAAGGGATTGTGGAAGGGTAAGGGGCAGGAGTTTTGCTGACCAGTAGCAGCACCATTACTGATTGAAGCATTTTTGTGTATAATCAATTTAATTATCATCCTGTCACCAGTACCAGCTGTCTCAGGGGCTTCCTAGATACTCATGGTTCCCATCTGTGCTTCCTATCAGTGGCTGACAACATTCATGGAGTTGTGGTTTCTCTCCAGTCAGCATTCTGGTGGTGATTTACCCCCAAGTAATGTGGTCATGAGGAAGAACTGAGTTGAAGGTGCGTGGATCTGGATGTACCAACATCTGTTGTCATGGGTTCCATGGCCATATTTTCTGTTTCTCTGCCCAATCCCAGTAATCACTATGATCAAGGGTGTCATGTATATTTATGCATGAGGTCTGCCAGTGTACTAATGCCTACAGTGTCCTCATCCACCTGGAGGACCTCCAATCACACTACCACCTGTAATCCCACAGGTGGCAGTATCGTGGTGGCAGTGGATGGTATCCTCCCTCCCTAGATGAGGGGAGCATTCCTTTGGACTTAGTCCTTCTCCTCTAGCCAGCTCCCAATGATCCAGGCTTGCTCCTAAACACAGATCACCGGCATTATGAATGGGAGCCCTACCACTGTGTCAAGGGTGGCCCCCTTTTGCCTGATACCCCAATGGCGAAACATGGAAGGTGACTACTACAGCGACAGTTGCTGTAATGATCCATTTCTGTGTTTTGCTTTCCCCCAGTGTCCTGTCCCCTCCCAAGATCAACTCTGACCTGGAGTTGAGAATCCTAAAGTCCAGAGAGCGTGGGGCGTGCAGCCCCCCACAGAAAACACTGGGGGCTTGGGCGGCATTATACCTGCATTGGTATTGTGCCATCACTGTGTGGGTGGTCAACAGATTTACTGTCGGCCAAACTTGATGCTTCCCTGTGCCAGTGGGCTGGCTAGTCTGAGCTTTTAAGCATCCAGAAAGTCTGTGTGAGCTCAGTTGGAGCTGACATACAGTAAGTCAAGGAATGATGGGAAGAGGGCATAGAGTCCATATACATCATACAATTTAAAAACTTTACTGAATTTGTATTTTTCACTGCAGAAAATGAGGCTGTGAGGTGGAATTGTATTGTCTGAAGGTGAAAGTTTCAGTGGCTGTAGTGGCACCATTTCTTCTTGGGTGAAGCCATGTGACTGGCTATCATGAATTTGTTGCTACCAGTCTGAGATTTTAATAAAGCACAACGTTTGTGTAAACTTAGGGTCGCACTCAAGCTGGAAATGACTGTGAGAAGGCAAAGAGCCCAAATATATTTTACAATTTATAAACTGTACAATTTATGTTTCTACTGGGGAAAGACAAGTCAGACAGCAAAAAGGCATTGTTCAAGGGTGAGGGGTGAACGTTTTGGTGACTGCAAGCAGCTCCATTACTGTTTAGGATGGGTCATGTGACTGGCTAGTGCCACTTAGGTGCTAGCAGTCAACGACTTACAGTAGTTAAGATAGTTCCATGTGACCTTTCTTATGAGAAATTTTGAACAGGAGGATGGCATCTGTTTGGTATCCAAAGGGTAGTCCATGGGTTTACAGGGAACTCTGTCCATTATGTAATCTGGTACAAGTTACTGTAAGATTTCTCTGGGTTCACCTACAGAGGGTTATCTTCTCTGGTTGTCAGTTGCACCACTGTAAAATGACTTGGTAGTTTCTAAAACTAGGGGCACTTGTAAATGTGCTGGTAGATTCTAACAAGGCACAAATGCACTGTGCTGTGAACTTGGGAATATCAGCAAAATCCTAGCATGGGTAATGTTGTGTAGGAATGTTCACACAGTGATTGAACAGTGAGTCTCTGTGGGTCTAATAGCCATGTAATCCAAAGTATCAAGGTAGGACATAAGTGGTTAAATTCATTTGAGGTGGATATAGCAATGTTTTCTCATATTGTTGCTGATGAGTTTGTTGTTTTAGTTAGGTTGTATCTCTTTCTAGAGAAGTCAGAGTGTAGACATGGATTAGTTTTTATTTAACAATGTTCCTTTTGCCAGCCCGGTGGTGTGGAGGGCTGAGGCATCATACCTTATCAATTGCCACACCGGTGACCCATGTTTCCAGTGCAAGCGTGTCACCGGGGGTCAGCCAGGGTGGGAGAGGATCAAGCATCCAGAGGACAGCTCTCCTCTCCTGGGGAGGGAGGGACACAGAGGCTGGCACACCTCTGACACGTAGTGGTGGCTGGGTGTCGGAGCACCTGGGCCCATATGTGAGGGATGGAGGAGGAGCCATTGGCTAGCATGCTGTGGGTGGAACTACACACAGCTCAGCCATTGCCGATGCCACATTTCTTCACCTTTTGGGGGGGAGGATAAAACAGGAGGAGAAAAGGACCTGGGCAGTTGGATGACTGCTGACAGCCACAGACACTGCCCCCATAACATAGCAGGCACCTCCAGAACCACAGCCATGTTTGTGGGTTAAAGTATCCCTGCCATCCCACCATGGTGGGGGTAAGTCATGAAGGAGGTGGTGCTGCAAAAGATTGAATGGGGCTGGGGGGTCAGCAAGAATGTGGGCTGACCAGGATGGGGGACAAATTAAGTAAAAAAAAATGATCCTTTTATATTATAGTTTTTTGGAATTGCCACCTTTTTGTATTAAGATTGTTACTATATTTGGGGATTGTTTGTTTTCAGCAGGTGACTTTCATTGCATTGTGTCTTTATCTGATCTTTTTCCAAGTTTTTTATATTTACATTGTTAAATATGAGTATGGCAATGTATTGTTTTTTATGTTTTTGTATATTTTGCTCTTTTATTCTTGTAACTGACCCTGTGTTTAATTCATAATAAAATGTTTAAATACAAAAAGAATTAGGACATAAATGTGTGGAAGCCTTTCCTTAGTACTCTAGATTTGTTGTCAAGGCTGTACATTGGGTCCTTGAATAACCACGCACAGTGGGAGGATGCAAGGTCCATGGGATTGGGATTTAGTTACTTTCAATTTCTTCTATTTCAATTATATTTCAGTTTATTACAGAAGTTAACCATTGAGCCAGGCTAATTTACAATCATGTTCCTGTGTGCAAAACTATTTCATTCATTTACACAGTATAAATGTAAAATGTAAAACAGTTAAGTACACCTTACATACTTATATCTACTTAGAACAATCATGCTATGCCACTTAACCCTGTACAGTACCTATCATTTAAGTGAATTGATAGCATTGCTTGTGTTGCCATACTCCTCCAGGGTATGTTATGGAGATGTAGAAGCTGCCTAGTCTGCCACAGGTTTGCTGTACTCCACTATGTGCTGGCTTCAATATGGGCAATAATTCACCAACTGTAGTACAGGCTGGAGTGGGGCTGTTGGTGGTTCCTGCTGCTTCTCTTCCTCAGCATCTCCCAAGGGGTTTGAATGGAGGTTGGAAGGTAGAAGTCATGGGGAGAGGCTGGAGACTGGCAACTACTGGGGAGGGTAATGGCTCTGGAACCACAACAAGCAACCTTTTCTTCCCACTACTTCTGGTGATGAGCTTGCAGCAGTAGGAGGGTTAGCTCCAGTGCTCCATCTCTCAACCCCACAAGAAAACCAACCCACTTAATTATTTTAACTTTAAAGAGCTCTTTGGAACTTTTCTGGGATTTTATCTTTTCTATACTTTGTTAAATGGCATTGGATAGATTGAACAGTGGACATAGAAATTAAAATGCCAATGTGGCATACGCCACCACCTACCCCACACAACTCTGTCAGCTCAAAATGGTCCAAACAGATATCAATAAAAATTGCGTCTCCTGCTCCCAACTCCAACCTTCTAACCGAGGAGAAATTCTTGGAGGAAATAGCTGAGTTAAAAAATGCTAAAAGAATGCTAGCCGACGATTCCAAATCAGTCCGAATGGCTATCGAAAAGATTAATACATGGCTTACTGACTCAGAAGCTAGAATTTCATCAATCGAGGACTAGAAATGCAGGATTGAGCCAGAATTTCCTCTCATGTGCTACAAATTAAGTAAATTAAAGGCAAAACTCGAAGACCTAGAAGGTAGGTTCCAAAGAAATAATGTTGTGGTGTGGCTCTGACCCGATTTATTTTGCACAAATACTATGTGAAAACTTGGCTGGCAAATCTCCAAAAGGAGCTCAATACATAATTGAAAGAGCCCACAGAGCCCTCAGACCACCTCCTGCTAAAGGAGAGTCCCTTCGCCCGTACAGTATTCATTTTTTAAATTATTTGGACAGATTCCACATATTAAACAAAGTTAAAGAATCAAGGGACTTAAGTTGGGATGGTAAAAAAATACATTTGTCTCAAGATCTACCACAGGAAGTTAGACAGAGACAAAGACATTTTTCCCTGACTGTTAGTAAATTAATTGCTGTTGGGATCAAATTTCAGATGTTGAACCCTGCACAACTGAGCATATCCAAAGATGGTAAATCATATGCCTGTGATACTGCAGACCAAGCTGTTACACATCTTTCAAAATTATATCCAGATCTCATCATGTCAGGATGACCGCGCTGTCATACTTCTGAATCACTGCGGAATTTGAGCTCTTCTTCTCCCTTGGATGATATTGAACTTCTCTGACTGTGAGAAGAGCTGACTTTGTTTTTCTTTAACTGCATCAGCTTAAGTAAGTGAATTGGCTACAAAAGCTCCATTTCATTTTGTAAAGCTACGAGGTTTGGACTTTTTATTTTTGATTCCTTCCAATTACATTGGATAGTCCAAGTAAGAAAATGTTACCTAAGCAAACTCTCTATTTTTCTTTAAGAGATTTTAACATTGACATTGTTTGTCCTTTCCACAACTGTATTGCTTTAACCTACCTTCCTTAATGCAAGTAATTGTTCTTTAAAAAGGGAAAGGAAAATAGAAAAAGGCATAACAGTGTGTTCCAAGGTCTTAAGTTTTTATTAAGTTTTAAAAGTAGACACATGGTAATAAGATGGGATCTGGGGGTTTACAGGATGTGGAACACCTTTTAATTTTCTCTTCTTATTGATTTCACCACTTGGGCTGTTTGTTCCTAAATTTATTTATTTATTTGAGTTTTGGTGACCAGATAGGTCCACTGAGACAATACAGTCCCTTTTCAGGGTCGACCCAGGGTCTTGGTAAAATAGCAGAGAGACAATTGCAAGAAGACATTGGTAAAAAATACAATGGAAGATAAGGAAATACAGCAAGAACAATGGCAGACATTGAGGTACAGCATAAAAAATGGCAAAGAATATAACGATACAGCATACAGGTATTTACAAAAATTAGTCAAACAAGAAATAAGTACTTCAAAAACAATTAAAATGTCAAAGGTATATACAAAATCTTTGAGTAGCAACTAAGAGCTAAAGGAAGAAGGGGAGGAGGGTGGAGGTAGAAGGGAAGGGGGACAGACAATGAGGAAGCAGGGGATGCAGAGGGGATGCAGGGCAGAACACATGGATGTAGGGCAGAACACATTGATGTAGCTGGTGGAGAAGCACAGAGTTTTAAAACCAGAGCCCTTTGGGGGGATTATTACTTGTGGTGATTACTGCACCTGTGACATCATCAGGCTTGAGACTTGCATACTATTGCCAGATCTTCGAGGGGAATTTCTCTGCCAGAAATTTCAACTCTGGATTATCTAAATTGCCTTGGGCTGGAAACTTCATCGCTGTAGTTAACTAGTTCTTATTATTTTTCTTTTCTAATTTATTAACGCACAACTAACTGGATTATAACATTATTTTCCCCATAGTCTTTCTAAACCAATGGTGGTAGCTCTGTACTAATTTCATTTGATCCGGGGAACAGACCTGACAAGAACTTCCTGAGCAGGTGGGATACTTAACATGGACTCCTTCAAAATAAAATATTGCATTACTTTTTCCGTTAGATATGAGTTTTATTTACTAATAATATGTTCTAGGTTGGATTCTGCTAATCAATCTGAGCTAGATGATGCCCCCTGAAATAGGAGTAATTCCCAAAATTAAAGTACAACAACGGGAACAAGCCTCTCACTATTTTCATGCTGTTTTTCTTTTCTTTTCTTTGTTTTGTCTATTTATTTATTTTTTAAGAACAATACCTTTTATGCAGTCTCTCTCATTATAATGACCTCAATGCATACTAACCCTGGAACCACACTCCATCTAGTGGAGCAGAGGTAGTTTTGTGCTTGGTATACAAGTTTGATACTACAAGACTCCATTTAAAATAAACTCCGTTAAATAGGAGTTATTTTAAATTTTATTTTCTTCCCGAATCTATAATTCACTTTACTACCAACTCCAGAGAATGGGTTAGGCGATCACGGTCTATGGACATGGGGGAAGCTTTTAGGCTTTAATTCTTCAGAATGCTATTTCATTTTATTTGACAC
This sequence comes from Neoceratodus forsteri, assembly GCA_016271365.2. Lineage (NCBI taxonomy): Eukaryota > Metazoa > Chordata > Ceratodontiformes > Ceratodontidae > Neoceratodus > Neoceratodus forsteri. Next base: position 1,412,361,750 of record CM057452.1, read on the forward strand.
TGCGGATTTCTCCTAATGTTTAACTTCCCATTAAATAGGGGTTAATCCCTTTCTCTGTTTTATTTTCTTCACCCTTCTTTTCTCTCTTTGTGGGTTCCAGAGGATAAGGGCAACTTCAAATTTAATTTAAAGGTTTAAAAGTGGGTCTTTTGTTTGGTCTGCATAACCCTTTATTAAGTTTCTCTAAATTGAGGGGAACTTTAATCTCACGAACGGGACATCCAGACCTCCTATTTTCCCATTAAATAGGGAAGAGATCTGGCATCTACCTTTTCAACATCACCAACAGTATGACTATACTAAGGTAGGTAGGTAGGTAAAATTTTTATTCATATAAAAATGAATATGGATAACATCACTGAGCCGAGGCTCATTTACAGTGGGGTCCATTAGATCAAAAAAATTCTGGTCTGTCATCAAATCTCTCCTTGGTCATGCTAAACAGTCTACCTCAAATGATATGCTACTGAATGGCATACATTGTAACAACCCTGTGACCATTGCCAACTCTTTCAACCATCATTTCTCGGATCTGTCATTCTACTTAGCCTCCTTCCCCTCTAGCCACCTGGCATCCTCTCCTATGGCTAAGGCTCCGATACTCCCCCATCCACTCTTCATGTTCCGGCCATCACTAAATCTGAAGTCCTTAAGCTACTGTTGACAATCCCTGACAACACCAGCCCTGCTGCTGATAGTCTTGAACCTAGGTTTAAAGTCGCTGTTCCACTCATAGCCTCCCCAACCAAAATATTCAACATGTCGCTATGTCATGGGTAGTCCCTGATGTTTGGAAGATAGCCAGGATAACACCAATCCTGAAGAAAGGGATCCCAAAGTGATGGCCAATTATCGGCCTATTGCCATCCTCCCTGTGCTCAGTAAAATCCTCAAAAACTAGTTGCAAGGCAAACCATAGAGTATCTCCAGAAACACAACCTCCTCTCTGGCTCCCAGCATGGGTTTTCGTAGCGCCACAGTACTTCTACTGCCCTTCTGAAACTTACCAATGATATTTACACAGCCATGGACTCTGGTCTCCTGACAGGCACCACTTTCATTGATCTCACCAAGGCTTTTGACCTTGTTGATCACACCCTTCTCCTTTCAAAGCTTACCTCCCTTGGCTTTTCCACTGACTCTGTGAACTGGTTCCATAGTTATCTATCAAATCGACGGCAGGCTGTTGCTTTTAACTCAGCACTGTCAGACCTGTCATCCATATACATACTGGTGTCCCACAGGGATCTATACTTGGCCCACTGCTCTTCTCGATCTTCATAAATGACCTCCCACTATGAGTGTCTACTTGCTCTACCTTGCTCTATGCAGATGACCTTGTACTCTACCAAAGTGCCAGCAATGTAGCGGACCTAAATAACTCTCTATCTCTAGAGTTCCAAAACATACAATCCTGGCTCTCTGCTAACCGTCTTGTTCTCAATGAAATGAAAACTCAGGCAATGCTCTTTGGCTCTCCTGCTAAACTAAAAGTAAATAGGAACTCATTCAATATATCCTGTTCCAACAAATCCCTGGTAGTCAACACCACATCCTTTAGATACCTTGGTATTCTTCTTGATGAATCCTTGGACTTTGATCTCCACATCACTACAACTTGTAAATCAGTCAATGCTAAGATTGATGGGGCCTACCGTACTAACTACGCCCTTACCCCATCAGCCAGGCTTGCCATGGCACAAGGCCTTCTTCTCCCATCTTTGGCTTACGGCTCTGTCATCTATCTAGGTGCAACCAAGACCTCCCTCCATTCATGGGACACAACGTATAATAACATTTGCCGTTATGCTTCTGCCTCTCCTCGGCTCAAACATCATTGTTTGCTCTATGCAGACCTAAAATGGCCTAGTCCAGTGGCCCATCACCTCCTATCTTATGGTGCCTTAATTGATGGAACTATAAGAGCAGGTCTTCCTCAATCTCTTGCGTTGCTGCTACACCCTCAAACCCCCTCCTATGGTCTCCGCCAGTTGACCAGACACCTCTGTACGTCCCTAGATGTAGATCACAATGGGCACCTGAGCTTTTCTCCATGCTGCCCCTAAATATTGGAATACTATCCTCAAGAAATTCTGGTTCTGTTCTACACATACTGGCTTTAGGAAGCTCCACCGCCAGCACCTACTCATAGTAAGTCCCTGTACCTGTTTCCAGCCACCATAAACCCATCCTCACTCTGCATCCCCTTTCTACTCCCCACCCTACCTGCTCTACACCCTAAACTACCTCTTTTCATCCCCCACCTGACACTGTTGTATCTGGATCTGCTATTCCTATGCTTTTCTGCTCACTATTTTTTTGCTACGACTTACATGAATCTCTTAACCTGTTATTGCACTTATCCCATCTCTTGTAATTGATCTTGTTATACATGTCTTTGACTACCTACTGTGATTGACCATTAATGTCTGAGATGTTCTTTACTCTCCTGGCTAACTCTTTACTGTATTTGTTTATGTGTGCTGCGTCACACCGATGTTGTTGTCTTGTACTTCACTTGTATCCTCCCGGGTTGTACCTGAAAATAGGCATTTCTATGTCTAGTGTACCCACCCGGTCAACAAAAGCAAATAAATAAATAAATAATCAATACCAATTACTCTTACATTAATTAATTAAAATACATTAATCACATTACATCATAAATGAACTTAAACAGATGACATTAATAAATTACACTTATAAAGTGTTGTTGTTCAGTCATATTTTAAGATCTATATTTCTGACCAAGACACATTATTTAACAGGGGTCTAACATCTGGGCCATTTCCTCGGGTGGACCTCATGTCATCTCTCCACCTAGAAAAACACTTTGATAGAATTTTAATTTTTAACCATAGAAATAAACTGTTGTTTTCATTAGGGAAATCTTATAATTTTCATATACTGGGTTGAAATTATAAAAATCCATACACCTTAAAGAAACAGAGAGAACGAATATCTACAATACCCAAGTATGGCTCTCCATCTATATATACTTTTAAGCATTTTAAAGAAAATCTATATACTTAAATAGGCAATGTTAATTACCAGTTGTTTATTTGCCCCATTGAAGTGGTTCCAGAGTTAAGAAGCTAATGACCCTTTTTCTTTTCTACTAAAGAAGCTATATGGTAGATAAGTTTAGTTGGATCCTTTTCCTATTTATTTTCCTATTTATTTATTTATTTAATTTAACTTTTACTACCCACACTATTTCAACACATTCTAGGAAGAAGACGTGTTTTATACAACACAGCTTAAACTGTTCTGTATTCAAATATAGTTTCTCTGAGATTGTTAACCTTGAGTTTATTGTTACTCGATAACTGCATGCTAGTTTATGAAAATAATTTTCTCTTAAAAGAACTGTTTGGTTGTTTTGGGTTGCTACTGTATGAATGTTTATAATTATATTGGGGTGAGGAGCTGGGGTACATTAGGAGAGGATCAGCAGGGTTGAAATGTGTTTAGAAGATTAGTCTTTGAGGCTGGGGAGATTTTCTTATTACTTTATCTAGGATCTTTTTTTATTCAAAATTGGGGGTTTAGTTGTAGTATGGGGGTATTTTCATACAACATGGAAGAAATATGAGCATTCTAAACAGTACTATATAATTTTTCTACCATCTTCTTCTACTTTTTCTATTAATGGGTCATTATTTCTTAAGATAGCTTCCTGGAACATCAAAGGCCTATGCCTAAGGGTCAAGAGAATGCAAATTCTCAGTTTGTTAAACTCACTGGGATACAATCTTGTACTCCTACAAGAAACCCACTTATTGTCTACTGAATTAGACCTGCTTAAGAAATGTGGTTATATTCATGTGTTTGGAGCAGCTAAATATTCATTTAAAGGTGGAGTTGCTATCCTGGTTAATAAGTCATTAAACTTTACCCCTACACAAGTCACCCAGGATTCAGAAGGTAGAGATACCATTGTGCTAGGAAAATTTGATAATTCTGATATGGTTAACTTTGGTTTATGGCCCTAATATTAATACCACATCTATTTTAATTAAACTTTTAACTGATCTATCTCCTTTTTTAAACATAACATTTTGATTGGAGGAGACTGGAATATCCCTATGGACCCTTTATTGGACAAATCCAATCCATCCAAGTTGCATTACACTCTGATATACAGGCTTTACATGAATTCTTAAGCATTTGTAACTTACTGGATCCATGGAGAACTCTACATCCGAATATCAAAATTTTTCCTTTTTTCTCACCAGTACATAAATCCTATTCATGCACTGACTTCTTTTTAATTACTAAAACTCTGATGAAAGATGTCCAGGGTTCATAGATTTTAGGTAGATCACTCTCCAATCACTCTCTAACTGATCTACACATTTTGTTTGCATGGTCACATCCTAGACAGTCTATCTGGAGGTTAAATAACACCCTGCTTAGGCAGGGCTACATTATCAACTACATCAACAGTTCTATTAATTTTTGGAAGGAGAACTTTGCTTCTACAGATATGCTAGATATGCCCTGGGCAGGTTTAAAGAGCTATATCAGGGGACATTTCATTAGATTCACTTCAAAACAGAAGAAGCAACACTTAGAAAAGATAGAGGCTCTCACTAAGAGAATAGACATACTACAAAATATAGACCACTCTATAATATCTGAATCAGAAACCAGGGAAATACAACAATGTAAGAACAACCTTTTTCTACTTACCAAGGAGAGGGTAAAATTTGCTATTTTAAAAATGAAAGCCAGATACATTGATTTAGGGGATAAACCCAGTAAGCTTTTAGCAAACAGGCTTAAACATCAAGAAAAATCTAAGTTTATTGAATCAATAATTGCTGAGGATTCAGGTAAAGTTAAAACAGACCTTAAAGATATAGTTCTATAAATAATATTCAAAATGATATGGTCCAATGATTAATCCCCCTTCAGTTAAAGAGACTGAAGAATATCTATCTAATTTTATTTGCCCAAAACTTACACAAAGCCATATGAATAACCTCACTAAACAAAAAAAGCAAAATGAAATAGAAGTGGCCTTTGAAGAGTTGGCTCCAAATGCATCACTAGTACCATATGGCTTTATGACAAACTTTTATAAAACTTTCAAAAAATCCCTTATTCCTTTGCTACTAAACTTTTAGAATTGTATTCTTGAAAATGGAGTCAAGGATCACTTGTGCCTCGAAGCACTTATTATCTTAATACCTAAACCTAATAAATCAAACAACAAGGTGAGTAGTTACAGACCTATCTCATTAATTAATTATGATATAAAAATTCTTGTTTCCATCCTAGCACAAAGAATTAAACTAATCTGGTACCCATTTATCTATAGAGAGCAAGTAGGTTTTATTTCCAATAGACAAGCTTTCAATCATATTGGAAAATTGGCCCATATTTTTTCTGCATCTAGTGACTCCAACATCCCTATGGCCTTGGTTTCACTAGATGCAGAAAAAACTTTCTACAGAGTCCACCATGAATTTTTATTTCTTAGTCTCTAGTTTTGGATTTCCGTGTAAATTTATATCATGGTTAAAAACTTTTTATACTCTTCCCTCAGCCAGATTGAGTTTCAAATGTTTAATCTCAAATGCAATTATTTTACATTGTGGAACTAGACAAGGATGCCCCTTTTCTCCACTCTTATTTAATCTATACCTTGAACCCCTGCTTTATTTCCTAAATACTAATCCCCAAATTATAGGCATTAACTGTGGTAACATTTGATGTAAACTCTTTGCATTTGCAGATGATATTTTACTTCATGTTACCAAGCCAGTGTCCTCCATAAAGGCAGAGTTAGCTACTAGACAGGAATATACTGTAAAACTGGTAATGTTTAAGGAAAAATAATCTCCCTATGTTTGCGCTCCATTTACAAGCGTGAACATTCTTTTGCCACAAAAACCATTTGATGTATATATTGCTGAAGACTTAATTTTATTTCAACACAAATAAGAAACGATAAAAAAAACTAAGATTCTGTATTGAGGAAGTTGAGTTGCTTTCTTTCTTTCTGTTCAGTATTCACTCTCCACATACACACACAGCATGCAGAGCCCGTGTGTAAAACAAAAAAATAACAACTAAGAAATTGCAAGTGCAACTGGCAAAAAGAACAAGACAAGACAGCAAGTGAGCTTACTTTTAAAACTATTGCAACTTCTAACTTCTTCCTGCTAAGTCCCTCACTGTGCTTATAGTAACTATCAGGGGAATCAGACCACAGTAAGCAGTGGAGTAAAACACAAGCCGGATAGTCAGTTTCAGTCAATCAGCAGTCAGCTTACCTCTTCTTTCCCCTCTAAGTAGTCTGCTTATCTCTCAGTCCTTGTTTCTTGTCAGGGGGCATATCGATTACTGGTATTTCTTGATCTTGTTCACTCTCTTGCTCTCCATTGAGTTCTGTCCCTGGAAACCTACAAAGAAAGTACTGTACTGTTTTCAGTTAACATTCTTCATCAACTGTTAATCCAGTTCCTGGGACTGGTTGCTAATTGACAGCATGCAAAATTAAACATAAAATAGCTGTATGATTGTAATTTTAAGTGACCACTAATTAATGGGCACTTGTAGCAGGGTTACTGCAGGTTGCTCAGTGTTCAATACGCAAAGTCACTTTTGCGTTTTTACGTTCTGACGACTTTGACCACAAAATTTGCTTTGCATTTCAATTACCCATTTTACAGTATTTTTCATTCTAACTATAAGCTAAATATTGACAAGACAGAGGTCTTGCCCCTTACTTCTTTTTTATTTAAAACAGAAATAATAAAATTAGGCTTACTTGGTCCCCTCAGAAATAAAAATATGTAGGCATTAATCTAACAAAAGATCGATCCCATCTAGTAAAATTAAACCTGAATGACTAACTAAATACAATTAAACAAGACCTTGAAAGATGGCCTTGACTCCTCCTTTCTTTTTGGGCTAGAATTAATGTCATTAAAATGAATATTCTTCTGAGACTTTTTATCCTCTTAATATGTTAAACGTTTTGATATCCTTGAAGTGGTTCAATAATTTAAACTCAGAAATATCAAATTTGTATAAGGTGGTAAAACCCCTAGAATAGCATGGAACAAACTCACCCTCTCTAAAGAGCAGGGTGGAATTAAATTACCTAACTGTATGCTCTATTACATGGCTTCACAAATCAATAAATATATAAAGTGGCTCTCTCCATAGAGTTCTTCTGGTAGTTACCACTCTATATGGCTTGACCTGGAGATTAACTTGAAGAAAAAATATAAAGTTCATCCTGATTCATTATTACATACCAAGTTCAGGTCATTACCCACAAAACTGAAGGGTTCTATGACTGGAACGTCCCTGAAAATTCATCACCAAATCTTATCTTTCATAGGCTTGTCATGTCTTAGAAGCATATTTATTTATTTATTTAGATCTAGGATTACAATTACCTTTGAGCCCATGCTCTTTTACAAAGGTTTCACATCAGTTGAGGAATGGCACAGAGGATACAAAAGAAATAACAACATTGCAATAGAAATAACAACATTGCGGATGATTACAGTACAAATTGGAAACCATAGGAAACAATAGGAATAACAACATTGCAGATAAATACAGAACAATTGGAACAGTTACTATTTAAAAACACATTTCGAGGGTAAAGACCGATGTATGGCCTGGGGCAGCAACCACTAGGAGGGGGCACAGAGACAAAGGGGAGAGGCAGGGGTGGGGTGGATGAAATAGCAGCCAGAGGCATTGTCAGGCAAATAGGGGAGAAGTGCAGGTATAGAGGGGGGAAGGGTAAAGAATGAGATGGGAAGAGTGAGGAGGAAGTAGAAGTTGGGGGGAGGTGAGAGATAGGGCAGATAAGAGATATGGAAGATAGGAGATGGGGCAGATAGGGGATGGGCAGATAGGAGATAAGTGCTATGAGGGGTACAGATAGGCTATCAGAGGTGGCAGATGTGTCTGAAATTAGGAGTGGCAATCACAGAAGCTGGTGGCTGTGAGATGGAGCCGGAGCCTGGTTTTAAACATACCATGTGTTGGAGCAGAGGCGATGGTGATGCTGAGCTTAGGTCAGCTTATCTTTGATAACCCAAATTTTAAAATAAATGGGAAGCCTATACCGGCCAGCTGGTTCCCAACATCAGGTTCACTGCAGGTTCCTCTATTAGGAACAATTTATATATCCCCTTACAAGAAGTTTTGGTCAATGAATCTCTTCATAAAAAGTTCCTCCCTTAGCTGTTATTAATCAAAACAACTTTGAAAACGCATTTCAGACATATCCCATTGACCACTAATGCTGAAGATCAACCGAGCAATATGATAACTAATAGTTTAAAACCCCACCCCATCTCTAATCTTTACAGGCTGCTACTTACTCAAAAATTTAGCATGGAACCGATCATTCCCCACTACTGGCTCAAGGAGACTGAGGCTGGTATTCAAAATTGGTCTACTTTATCGAAGAATATATACCAGTTTATTCCCTTAGAAAACCTATGGTTAATTCAATATAAACTCCTTCATAATGCCTATATGACCCCTCAGCAAATGTATAAATTTGGCTTTTTAAAATCTGCCAGATGTACTAAGTGCAACCTGGGAGAAGGAACTATCTGACATATTTTATGGGATTGCCCGAAATCCCAATCCATTTGGAATTTAGTTAAAAATACATATGGCAAGAAACTTTCCTTATGTCATTCCTTTAACTTCGCGACCTGTATTTTAGGCAATCTTGCCACAGTTAGAGGCCCCAGAAACAGAGAAATCATCACTATAGAAACATAGAAACACAGAATTTGATGGCAGATAAGGACCGCTTGGCCCACCCAGTCTGCCCATTTCCCTACCTAATGGATAAGCTGCAGATCCTAGCGAACCAATAGCCTACTTCTTCTTACCCCACCCCCTAGAATTGCCTTATGACTGTCCCATGCATTCTTGAATTCCACCACTGTTTTTGACTCCACAACCTCCTCAGGAAGGCTGTTCCATGCATAAACAACCTTCTCTATGAAAAAAAACTTCCTTACATTACCTCTGAGCTATCCTCCCTCTAGCTTCAAATTTTGCCTCCTTGTTCTTGCACACCTCTTTTTCTGAAAGATGCTACCCTCTTGGACTTTGTTGATTCCCTTGAGGTACTTAAAAGTTTCTATCATGTCCCCCTCTCCCTCTTTTCCTTGAGGCTATACATATTAAGGTCCTTAAGTCTCTCTCTTGATATGTCTTCCATTGCAGGCCCTGCACCATTTTAGCTGCCCTCCTCTGGACAGCCTCCATCCTGTCTATGTCTTTGCGGAGATTGAGTCTCCAGAACTTTGCGTGCAGTATTCCAGATGGGGTCTCACCAGCTGTCTGTACAGAGGGATAACAACTTCCTATTTTCTACTGGTGATGCCTCTCCCTATGCATCCCAGTACCACCCCCCAGCCCTCCTTACTGTCCTCTCACATTGCTTACTCACCTTTAGGTCATTTGATATGACTACCCCAGGTCCCTTTCCAATTTTGTTGTTATTAGTATCTCACCCCCCATTGTGTACTCTTCCCCTGGGTTTTTGTTTCCCAGGTGCATTACTTTGCACTTCTTAGCATTGAATCTAAGCTGCCATACATTTGAGCATTCTTCCAACCTTGCTAAGTCCCTTCTCATCCTATCCACCCCACCTTGTGTATCAACTCTGTTGCAGATCTTTGTGTCATCTGCAAAGAGTCATATTTTTCCTTCCAGTCCCTCTGCAATGTTGCTTATAAAGACATTAACGAGGACCAGTCCTAGTACTGAACCCTGTGGTACCCCACTAGTAACCCCTCTTTCTTCAGAGTAGACTCCGTTCACTATTACCCTCTGTTTCCTGTTCTCCAGTAAATTCTTTACCCAGGCGGCCATCTTGGGACCCACTCCCAGGCTGGCCAACTTGTATATTAATCTTTTGTGTGGGACTGTATCAAATGCCTTGCTAAGTCTAAGTAGGCCATGTCCACAGCCCCTCACTGATCTATTACTTTGGTCACCCAGTCAAAGAAATCTATTAGATTCATCTGGCATGACCTTCCCACTGTGAATCCATGCTGCCTTGGATCCTGTGCTTGCCTGGCCTCTAGGTGCTCAACAATTTTTTCCTTCAGAAGTGATTCCATCATTTTCTCAATCACTGAGGTTAAACTAACAGGTCTCTAGTTTCCTGCTCCTGCCCTGCTCCCACTTTTGCACAGTGGAATAACATATGCCCTCCTCCAGTCCTCAGATACCACCCCATCCTCCCATAATTTGTTAAAGAGGGTAGTCAGTGGTGTCACTAGTTCTACCCTTAATTATTTTAGGATTCTGGGATTCTGGGATAAATCCCATCAGGCCTCATTGTTTTGCCCAACTTCAGTTTTAAGAGTTCTTTCAGAACCCTTCTTTCTGTGAATGGGCTGGTATCAACCCCCATATCTAACGTGTTTCTATTGTTTGGTTTAGGTACCTCCACCTCTTCATTTGTGAATACTGAGCAAAAATATTTGTTTAGTATCCCTGCCTTTTCACAGTCACCCTCTGCCCACCCCTTCCCCTTTATTAAGCCTCACTATCCCTCCCTTGGTCTTCCTTCAGCCCTGATGTACCTATAAAAGGTTTCATCCCCCTTCTTAACTGAGTCTTTTCCTCGGTTTGGGCCTTTGCTGTTCTGACTGCCTTTCCTGCATCCATTTGCTTTAACTAATACAATTCTCTGTCCTGCTCCTTCTGTGATTCCTTATACTTCCTGAATGCTCTCTTTTTCTCCCTAACCTTCCCTACCACCTCCTTTGAGAACCATCGTGGTTTCTTACATCATTTTGTTTTGTTTATTTGCTTCACACAAAGGCTCGTTACCTCTGTGATGGCAGTTGTGATTATTCCCCATTGTTCTTCAAGCCCTCCTTCTTGCCCATTTGCTAGTGCAGGGGTTCTCAAATGATGAGGCCAGCCTCCTTGGGGAGGCCCCAACCTCTTCCAGGGGAGGCTCAAGCAAGTCTTGAAAAAGTACTGTATTTAAATTTTGAACTTTATAGATTTTGTGTGAAGGGATAAGGCAAACTGAAAGAGGATAATAGTAGATGAATTTATGTATGTATTCACAAGTCGGTGACCGGGGAAGGTACTGTACACTGAGCCATGGCTTATTTCAGGTGTACCCAGGGAATGGTAGTGAGAGAATACAGTTCAAAATATAACTGCAAAACACTCAAGCAATACAAAAGGAATAAAAGTGCAAACATAGAAACATAGAAACATAGAAACATAGAATGTGATGGCAGATAAGGACCGCTTGGCCCACCCAGTCTGCCTATTTCCCTACCTACTGGATAAGCTGCAGATCCTAGTTAACCAGCAGCCTACTTCTTCCTACCCCCACCCCCCAGAATTGCCTTATGACTATCCCATGCATGCTTGAATTCCACCACTGATTTTGACTCCACAACCTCCTCCGGAAGGCCATTCCATGCATCCACAACCCTCTATGTGAAAAAATACTTCCTTAAATTACCTCTGAGCCGCCCCCCCATCTTCAAATTGTGCCCTCTTGTTCTTGCACACCTTTTTGAAAGATGCTACCTTTTGACTTTGTTGATTCCCTTGAGGTACTTGAAAGTTTCTATCATGTCCTCCTCTCCTCCTTTCCTCGAGGCTATACATATTAAGCTCCTTAAGTCTCTCTTCATATGTCTCCGTGCAGACCCTCGCACCATTTTAGTTGCCCTCCTCTGGACAGCTTCCATCCTGTCTATGTCTTTCTGGAGATTGGGTCTCCAGAACTGCACACAGTACTCCAGATGGGGTCTCACCAGCTGTCTGTACAGAGGGATAATAACTTCCTGTTTTCTACTGGTGATGCCTCTCCCTATGCATCCCAGTATCCCCCCAGCCCTCCTTGCTGCCTTCTCACATTGCTTGCCCACCTTTAGGTCATCTGACATGACTACCCCCAGGTCCCTTTCCATTTTTGTTGCTGTTAGTATCTCACCTCCCATTGTGTACTCTTCCCTACTTAAGAACAATAAACTAACAATGCGAGGAGCAATTGATTAATTAGACTGGCAACAGAACTGTCCAAATACAAGAGTTAACCCTACAGGCACTAGGAATAAGAGCAGGAGGGAGCAAATGATCCCTGAGAAGTTGCTTAAGAGCAGGGTGAGAGGGTCGAGGCAAAGGTTAGCAGGAAGGTTATTTCAGTTAGAGGGGAAACTGAAAAAGCAGTCTGACCCATGAAGGTATGGCAGTAAGGGGTAACAATGGTTCGAGAGTCAAGATATTGGAGCAAGTAGGTTGTCCTGTTGGGGAAGGGGGGTTACAATAAGCTTAATAACATGAGAGCCAGCTATGCAAAGAGGTTTCAATTTATTTCTGATGTACTGTGAAAAGTAGGCTATTTTTCTATGAGGAGGCCCAGAAATATTTCTGTATTTTGGGGGAGGCTCAAGATCTTTTCCATGGCTTAGGGGAGACTCACTATGACAAAGTTTGAGAACTGTTGTGCTAGTGCATTCCTTAGGCACTCACCCATTTTGGCAAAGTCAGCCCTCCTGAAGTCCAGTACCTTTGCCTTTGTATGGCTTGACTCTACTGCTGTGTTTATCATGAACCATACTATTCTAAGGTCACAGGTGGTGACCCACTTCTAAATCTGTGATCCTCTCACCATCTCCACCTGAGAATACCAGGTCTAAGATTGCTCTGTCTCGTGTGGGTTCCGATACTAGTTGTCTAAGACATGCCCCCTGTAGGGCATCTAGAAAGATCCCACTCTTAGAAGTGGCTGCTGCAAATGCACTCCAGTTAACATCTGGCATATTCAGATCCCCCATCAGCAATATCTCCCCTTTTTCTGCCATTCTAAGGATACTTTCTATCATTTCCTTGTCCATTTCCTCCCCCTGAGATGGAGGTCTGCATACAACCCCTGTGCGGATTGTGGTGCCATTGCCTGTTTCCAAATTGACCCACAGTGCTTCCTCTCCTATGTTTACCCTTTTCTTATGTTGCTTTGATTCCTTCCCTTATATAGAGAGCTACTTCCCCTCCTCTTTTACCCTCCCTGTCCCTCCTGTAGATAGTATATCCTGGTATGTTTACGTCCCAGTCATGGTTCTGTGTATACCATGTTTCTGTAACTGGCACAATATCCAGATGTTCCTCCTCCATCAGGGCCACTAATTCAGGAAGCTTGTTACCAAGACTACGGGCATTGGTACTCATTGCTCTCCATTTTTTGATGGTTTTACCTCTTGTAGCACCATCCCTGTCCTCATTGACTTTGCTTTCTCCATTTACCCCTGTCCTGCTCCCTACTGACCTTTCTACCTTGGTCTTTACCTTATTTAGTGCCCTGTTATGTAGGAGGTGGCTGGGAATTCCTTGCTACTTATTAGTGCCTCCCCCCCTTGACTAATTTAAAAGCTTGCCAATGAAGCATTTAAACTGATCGCCCAGAAGACTTGTTCGCTTCCTGGACAGATGCAGACCATCTTGTCAGTATAGGCTGGTATCCCTCCAGGTGGAACCCCAGTCCCCAGTGAAGTCAAACTCCTGTGTTCTGCACCATTTTTTCAACCATTTATTGAATCACATGGTGCGAAGTACCCTCGCCTCACCCTTGCCATAGACAGGCAGCACCTCTGAGAAGGATACAGTGTGTGCTACTTGCCTTAGGCCCCTCCCCAACTCCACAAACTCCTCCTGCACTGCTCTAATCTCATGTTAAGCCAAGTCATTCATCCCTAGATGAACAATGAAGTCCAGTTCAGTCTCCCGTGCAGCTCTTCTCGTGATCCTGAGTATGTGCTCCCTGTCCCTCCAAGCTATCTCAACAAAACAACTTATTGCAAAGCTGGTTAGACAACCAGACAGTAAGTATGAGTGAATGGCTACCCTACTTACTTCTTAGCCTGCTGATTACCTGACTAATTTATTTATTTAACAACAGAATCAATCAATTTCACAGTAAGTGGGGAAAGACCTACTCTTTATTGACTTACTGTAACCTATAATTCCCTTCTAATACCTGAGAGGCACTGACTTTTTCCATAGGCATATAGGTTTTTGTTATGACAAGGCCACTTTTTTTATTTCCAGGAATGCTACCAACTAGCATTTCTTCCATGTACCTTTCTAAATTATCAATGTATTGAGTATCATATTTGGGGAGGGAGGGAGTTAATGAATGTACCTTAATGGAACCTTCCTGTGTAATCGTTGTAAATTTGTTTAGTTTTTACTTTTATTATCTTGTTGTAGATTGTATTTTGAAAATTATGGAATAAAGGAAAGTAGAAAAAAAAAAACATTTTCTCCCCACTGATAGAAACAGTGCATGCTACTCCCCCTGCCAGGGCAGAACACTCAGTTGCTTCCAGAGCTATAGAAGCAGCAAAGATCACTTGGAAGGAGGTCCTCATGATGGAGAATTCCAATTTTAGGGGTACTAAGATTGATCTCTGTGCTCCCAGACCAGAAGGGTTGGGTGCTGTTCTGACTCCCATGACTGAGAGCACTAAGAATATTACATGGGGTAGATGGGTTGTTTAGGGAAGTGAGGGGGAGGTCAGATGTTATTATCCATCTTGGGATAAATGGTTTGGCAATGAAGACATTATGAGAAATGAAGAATAGCTTCAGACATTGAACTTCAGGTTTATGAGAGTGGTTGGTACTGTGACCTTATTAGAGGTCCTTACAATACACAGACAGGGAGGTAAGGAAGTTTAAAATCTTCAAGTTCAACAGTTGATTGAAAGAGTATCGTGCCAAGGAGGTCTTTCAGTTCCTAGGATACTGGGGTGCATTTTGGTGATATAATGACCTATTTAAACTGGATGTCCTTCATATTACTTTTTAGGGTACAAATGCATTGGGCCAGACTTTTGAGACATACATTTTGGATCATTTGTTATTTATTAGCATTTTATTTATGTATCTGTTTTATTTAATTGAATGGTTGTATTTTGTGTATGGTGCTCAAAACCTCTGGGATTGGGCGCCCAAAAAATAAAACTTCCCTTGCCTTGCCATTTAAACTATCCAGGAGGAGACTGGGGCTATGGACATCTATGGAGTAAACTAAGATGAGAGAGACATAGCAAACAATTCCTTGACTAGTTGGGACAGTTAGGGGGCTGTGGGCAAGACATGTAGACAATAGGGTACAGGAATACACCAGAAGATGGGAACCACATCAGGTGAGAGGCATGGATGGGGCAGCAATGCAACACAGAAAATAAGCAACACCTGTTTTGACAGTGGATGAATTACTTTTAAGGGGGTCGGCAGTCAAAAATCCCTACTGTATTTCTTCATACTTGACTCTACTCCCATCTCTAAAGTGTGACATTTAAGATGTGTAAGGAAACAGAGAGGGAGCAGCAGAGGAAGGTTTATCAAGTAAAGCAGATGGAAGCAGGAAAGGCGGTGAGGGGAGCAAAGGCACTGAGAGAAGAAAGGATCGCCAAAGGGGTGATTGTTCAAAAGGATAAGACACACAACCAGAATTACCTAGCTGAATGACCTACGAGTAACCTAACTGAGAAACATTTGATAACTCTAATTGATGTTGTAGCCAAGTACTTAAACAATATACAGTACAGGGTCTGGAAGAAGATGGGAACTGTTATTACAGAAGGCATGGCTGAGGACTATTTATTACTATAAATATAGCCAGGTACCTGGGTAGTTTGTAGTACAGGGGTTGGGAGATGGACGGGGACTATTCTTTATCAGCACAGAGGGATAAAACCTGATATCTGGGAAAACAGAGTGAGACGATGTGGACTACTACTAAAGCTGGTATTGCTATGGCTACATATTGTGCCTTCTTAACAACTGTGGGTTATGCATTAAATTCCTTGAGCATGCTGTCATTTTTGTGGATAGTCACTGTTTATCATAGGGAATCGATGACATCCAACCCTGTAATAACATCATCATAACATCAAACTTGAAAATACCATTGTTCTAAAACCGACTGCAATTCCTGTGTTCAGGGTGACTTTTTTTTTTGCAATTTAATAAACTTTATTAAAAGATTTACCAAACAACAAAGACAAGAAAAGAAAAACAAAAAAAAAATGGGTATATAAAATGGAAGCCATAAAAGTCACATTTAAACTGTCATCATATAAACATAAACACCCCACCTTCCGCTCCCCACTGGCACTTCTGTCTAATACTTCTCTCTAGATGAACACTATTTACCCCTCCCCATCCCTTTTTATTGCCAGTCATCTGCTCCCTCCACCCTTACCCACCCCTTCTATGCACAATGGGTACATTATTAAAGATGGTATGATAAATTCCATCAGGACAACAATGAATAGGAATCATGGATATGACAACAATTTTAGTTGTATCAGTTACTAAAAGGGAACACTTAAGAGAAAGACACAAACTCTCTGTAGTAGAGAAAAAAAATGAATCCTTTCATTTCCCAGCTAAAAATTGTAAAAAATGGCTCCCATCGCTCATTAAATGATGTCAAAGTATGATATTGAACTGCAATGGCTCTTTCTGCAGTGAGTGTTGTATACATTCCTTAATGCCATTCTCTCATCACCAGAAGAGAGACTTGGACCCAATGTCTCATGATAATAAGCAAAGAAACTGCTGAAATTAATGCCATGTAAGACTTATAAGTCGACAATTTAATAGCTGAAAATGTACCAAGTATACAGATGTCTAAGGTAAAATAGTTAAGGCCTCCAAATATTGGGCCACAAAATTGCTTAACTTGCTGCCAAAATAATCATACATTAGGATAGGTCCAAATCAAGTGCAGCAATGAGCCCTCCTCCAAATGATACCTGTGGCATTTAGGATACTGTTTTTTACACATATGAAAAAAGCCTAATTGGGATGTAGGACATGTTATGCAGAACATTAAATCTAATAAGTCATAATCTGTCTTGTTTTATAAATCTATAAATATCAGGCCATACTGATTTCTAAATAATAGAATAACAAAAAAGATTAGCTGAATGCTGTCAGTAAAAGGCAATCAGTGAGAGTTCTAGTCCAGCTCTGGCAACCAATATTTGGTATAATTGTAAAATAGGTCTGGATTGTGTTGCTTGAGCTACTAAGTCTAAAATGAATGGTTTTATGTGATGTGGGCAACCACAGAAGAGCAACGGCAAGGCGGCGAAAAGAATTTAGCCACCCTGACAACTTTGGCGCACTGAAAGATGGTGCCGGGGACTAAATATACTTGCTTTCTGTGAGGGGCTGTGCCCCTCACACCCCCCCACATGGAGGGCTTCATCCACCGCACCCCCCACTTAAGGATTCTCAACTCCAGGGGGCTGCATGTCAGGGGGATGCGAAAGAAAAAATAAGATTTTGGGCTGGGCGCAAGAAAAGCACAGTAGTGCCCAGACCCAGACCTGAACCCAGAACCCCAGCACCACAAGCAGAGGCCAACCCCGATGCCATGGCGCAGCTTGGCAGCCAACCACAGCGCCACCTTCTACATCCCCTCCACCTCCTCCCGGGCCAAACTCGCCATGCTCGCTCCCCCCAATGCGCGTGTACACATAGCGACATCCTGTCACTAGGGTCGCCTATCCCACCACATCCACTCACCCTCCCTACCCCTCACCTTTTGAGCTTTTGCCCATATCGCGTCATCATTTCAGACAGCGCCATGATTCAGGCACCCACCTCATGTGCTACCAAATGAACCAGGATGCCTAGGAAAACCAAGGAGAGATTCCAAGAGCTGAGGCTATGCAATGTTTAATCTGCATGTATTTAAAGACCAGGAAATCCGGGAGGTGGAAAGAATGCCTGAAATCAGCTAGGGTTAAATCTTGCCCCCTTGACCAGATCTGATATGGCTGTAATACTGAGTTTCTTCAAAGATTCCGGGGAAAGCACATTGTTGCCTATTAAAACATTTAAGTTTTTGAAGAATAGTTGTCCCACATCATGTTTACTATTGATTTATTATTTTCTCAGAAGAAGCCAGAAGGGGAAGGAAGGAAACATATTCAATTCAGTGCTTTAGAGTAACTGGTAATTGCTATTTTTCTTTTAAACTTAGATTGTGGGCTTTTAGTGACACTATACTTTCTTTGTTGTCTTTACTTATAATTGTTTTTGGGCTGTTGAAAATTTAAAACATAGTGGTGGTGTAATTCTGTGCTGTCTTTAATTGCTGCAAATTTTATCTTGGCTTGTCTGACTGCCCTGTAGTTGGGTGAAGGGTGTTAATTGCCTGGCCTCTGACCTCAGCTATGTGATAACTGGAGGTGGGGCTTAGTCAGAGTTGAAGTAGCAAGTAGAGTTTATTTTCTCAGAAAGTAGCAAGTAGAGTTTATTTTCTCAGAAGAAGCC
Source organism: Neoceratodus forsteri (assembly GCA_016271365.2). NCBI lineage: Eukaryota > Metazoa > Chordata > Ceratodontiformes > Ceratodontidae > Neoceratodus > Neoceratodus forsteri. The sequence continues at coordinate 1,412,380,089 of CM057452.1, forward strand.
AGAAGGAGAAGGAAGGAAACATATTCAATTTAGTGCTTTAGAGTAACTGGTAATTGCTGTTTTTCTTTTAAACTTAGATTGTGGGCTTTTAGTGACACTATACTTTCTTTGTTGTCTTTACTTATAATTGATTTTGGGCAGTTGAAAATTTAAAACATAGTCTGGTGTAATTCTGTGCTGTCTTTAATTGCTGCAAATTTTCGCCCCTCCCTCCCCTTCCCCCAACTCTTAATTATATGTCCTGTTAAATCTGATTGACAGGAGCTAAAACACAGGGTATAGAAAGGTGTGAAGTAGAGGGCATAAGGGAAGAAGCCCACCCTCAGCAAGACAAGTGTTTTGATTCATTTATTTATTTATTGGTTTTTTCTTTTAAAAAAAATATCTGAGGATCAGTGGCAGGATTTTAGGACAGTAAATTAATAAAAAGGAACTAGGAGAGCTTCAGTAGCAGACAAGTAGTGGAATTGCAGTATAATGTGGGGAGTGGTGCAATGCAGTGGTTGTGGGGCAGTTGTTCAGGCAGACCTTCTGGACACTGAGGTGCTGCCTCATTCTCATGCATTTCTCTGGACTGCAGGAAGAGGCAGCCAGACTCCAGAGCAGAAGTAAACTGGGTCAGGAGTACCATCACCCCTATCCAGGGACCACCCAGTCCAATGCAACTGCCTCAAAGGATGCCGAGAACGAGGAGCACTTGGATGACAGTGGGCTCAGGGAGGGTTAGAGCAGTCAGGAAGAGGCACATCCCAGATCCTATTCCACTCAAGAACTCATATGCCACACTGGCAAATGAGGACAACCAAATAGAGGTACCCAGAGAAGTGGAAGGAAAGGATGTGGAGGTTAGCCAAGGAGGTGACCTCAGCGGGGAAAGCAGTGGACCCCAGAGGAGGAGGAAGTGAATCCTGTTGGGGGACTCCATCATAAGAGGGATCCAGCTAGGAACATAGGAGGGGAGGACAGGAGGTGAGGTGCTCACCAGGTGCCACGGCATGGAGGGATGGAAGGAAGATCCTGGGGATCACTGGGAAAGACGGGAGGGTGAGCTGGATGTCATTATCCACCTAGGTACTAATGACCTGGCAAATGGGGAGCCAAAGGAAGTTCAGGAAGAGTTTAGGAAACTAGGGAGGGGTCTCAAGCAAGTAGCTACTGTCACCTTCTCAGAAGTACTACCTGTGAGAGGCAAGGAAGAGAGAGGTGCATGCACCAGGAACTTTAACTCATGGTTGAAGAACTGGTGCTGTGAGGAAGGGTTTGGATTCATTGGGACTGGTGACCCACCTGGAGGGATGGAGGTTTGTTCAAGTCTGACGGCCTGCATCCATCCTGGAGGGAATCCAAGACTTCAATGATAAGTTTAAATGCTACATTGATAAGCATTTAAACTAGCAAAGGGGTGGCAGGCAGCAAGGAGGGTACCTACTTGCTCACCCCCCACAGCTAGCAGTGGAACCAGTGAACCAGAGGAGTGGCTATCTCTGCAAAGCAGTGTGCAAAAAATGGAGATTAGTGCCCAAGATGTGGATAAGCAGAAAAGGGGCAAAATTCAGCAGAAGAGCAGACAGCAAGGAGAACCAGGGATAAATGACAACCAAGGAAGGGACTGGAGTAGAACAGTGAAACAGTCTAGGGAGGTAAAATCATGGAAAGTCATGTGTGCAAATGCCAGGAGCCTTAGCAACAAGATGGAAGATCTGGAGGCTGTCATGGTCTAGTCAGACCTGGACATTGTGGCCATCACTGAAACCTGGTGTAATGATAACCATGACTGGGAGACGGCCATACCTGGCTACAACATATTCAGAAGAGACAGAGCAGGCAAGAAGGGAGGAGGAGTGGCACTGTATGTGAAAAATGACATAAGGGCCACAGAGATCCAGGAGGAACAAAATGGGGGAGAGATACTGTGGGTTAAGCTGGAAAGGAAAATGGGGACAGCCATCCACACAGGTGTGGTCTATAGACCACCAGCCCAGGAGGAATAAACAGATAGGAGTTGATGCTAACCATCCAAAGGATGGCAGACAAGGGTGAGGAGTACTGGTTGGAGACTTCAATATTCCAGACGTGGACTGGAGCATCCCAGCAGCAGCATCATCTAGGAGCAGATTTATCCTGACTCCTTCAGGGTGCCTTCCTCAACAACTGGTCATGGAACCAACTCGCAGAAGGCAATACTGGACCTTGTGCTCACAAACAGGGACAGTGTGATGCGGTAACAGTGGGGAGCACCTGGAAACAGTGACCACCAGTCATTGTGGTTTGAAATCACAGAAAGAGCAGAACCAAACCACACAAAAACACGATCCTGGATTTTATGGGGCAGACTTTGGGAAAATGGGGAGATACTTGAAAGAGGCATTAAGGGAATGGGACAGGAATCATGGGTTGAGGAACAGGGCAGTATTTAAATGGGGATTACAAGAACAACAGAATTATGCATTAAGCAGGTTAGCAAGAGGAAAAGGAAGAGGAGACCATTATGGTTTTCCAAAGAGGTGAGCAAAGAAAGTGAAAGCCAAAAAGATTGCATTCAGGCAATACAAAAAGACACAGGCAGAAGGGGATAGGAGAAGTACCAGGAGAAGCAAAGGGAGGCAGGGAGGTCAGTAAGGAAGCCAAAGCTCAGACAGAAGAACACATTGCAAAATCAGTGGGTAGAGGGGACAAAACCTTTACAGGTACATAAGGAAAAAAGAAAGACAAAGGGAGGGAAGTGAGACTGAAGGGGAGGATGGGGCCACATGGAGGATGACAACAGTAAAGCTGACATATTGAAAAGGCATTTCTGCTCAGTCTTTACTTGAGGAAGAGGAGGGTAATGGGTCTGAAGGGAGTACAAGGGGTGAGAATGGTGCAGAAATGGACACAAGTCCCTTTACACGAGAAAGGGTCCTGAAGGAACTGGAAGCAATGAGTTGATAAAGCAATGGGGCCAGATGGGGTGCACCCCAGGGTCCTTAAAGAACTAAGAGAGGTGGTGGCTGAACTCTTGCCATCCTGTTTAGCCAATCACTGGAAACAGGGAGGTACCCAAAGACTGGAGGACAGCAGATGTAGTCCCCTATACAAAAGTGGGAACAAAGAGGAAGCAGGGAACTACAGACCAGTCATCCTCACCTCGGTAGTGGGAAAGATCATGGAAGCACTACTGAAGGAGAGATTGGTGGAACATCTGGTTGTCAATGGACTACAGGACCCAAGGCAGCATGGTTTCACCAGGGGGAGGTCATGTCAGACCAACCTCATTGAATTTTTTGACTGGGTGACTAGGGAGGTGGATCAGGGAGGGCAGTGGACATGGCCTATCTGGACTTCAGCAAGGCCTTTGACACTGTGCCACATAGAAGACTATTACACAAACTGGGGAATATGGGTGTGGGCAGGACAGTAGTGTGGTGGGTAGGTAACTGGCTGGGTGGCAGGACACAGAGGGTGGTGGTAAATGGCTGTCACCCACAGAGGGAAGAGTGACCAGTGGGGTACCACAGGATCAGTGCTGGACCGGTCCTATTCGACATCTTCATCAGTGACATTGCACAGGACCTAGAAGGCAGAATTTCACTGTTCGCTGATGACACAAAGCTCTGTAACAGAGTAGACACACCAGAGGGTGTAGTCAGAATGAGAAGCAACCTGCAGAAACTTGAAGAATGGTCAGGGGTTTGGCAGTTGAAATTCAATGCAAAGAAGTGCAAGATAATGCATATGGGGCACAAAAACCCTGGCACAATATATCAGTTGGGGGGTGAGGATATAGCATCACCAAGCAGGAAAGGATCTTTGGGGTTATCATCTCTGATGACCTCAAGGCAGGGAAACAGTGTGACAGGGCAGCAGGTAAAGCAAATAGGATGCTGGGATGTACAGGCAGGGGCATCACCAGCAGGAAAAGGAGGTCATAATTCCGCCTATACAAGACACTAGTGAGGTCCCCACCTGGAGTACAGTGTACAGTTCTGGAGACCATACCACGTAAGGACATGGACAGGGTAGAGAAGGTTCAGAGGAGGGCAACAAAGATGGTGCATGGATTGCATCACAAGTCCCATGAAGACAGGTTGAAGGAACTGAACATGTACTCCTGGAGGAGAGGAGGGAGAGAGGGGATATGATAGAGACACACAAGTATCTTACAGGGAGGAACAGGGTGCAGGAAAACACTGTTTTTAAGAGAAAAAGATGTTCCAGGACTAGAGGGCATGGGATGAAGTTGGAGGGAGGACGATTCAGAGGAAACATGAGAAAGAATTTCTTCACAGAACGGGTGGTGGACAAGTGGATCACCCTGCCAGAGGAAGTGGTGGAGACTGAAACAATCACGGGGATTTAAGAATGCATGGGATAGACATAAAGGAATTCTGGAGGTCAGGGGTAAGGGGCAACAGACTTTTAGGAAAACAAACTGAACTTACAAGCGCAAATGGGCAGACTGGGTGGGCCATAGGCCCTTATCTGCCGACACTGTCTATGTATCTATGTATCTATGAATTTGTAAAAATGACATAATTGCATGTGGGCCTGACTGCCCAGTCAAGTGGAGAAAGCCTAAGGGGGGATGGAAATTTATTGATGGGTATATACAATAAGGAAGGGAGAGAGAGATTCCATTTATCTGCTATGAACCATTCAATAGTTAACCAATGTTTCCTTTTTCCTGAGTATCAAGCCAGTGCAGATATTTGCATCCCTGGAAAGCAGACTAGTACAATAATAAATGAGGGACATTTAGACCTCCCATTTCTTTCATTCTAAACAGTTTAACTAAGGCCCTCCTAGGGCATTTTCCTAACCATAAGAATGTGGACCAGATGGAGTTAATTTTTTTCATGGAAGGGCAAGGTTCAACATTGACAATGGGTACATTAGTCTCGGAAAAATAACCATTTTTATGATGTTGACTCTCCCTCAAAGTGAGAGAGGCAGACACTGCTACCTCTTTAAATCCTGCTGCATCTGAAAAACCACCAGCTCCAGATTGAGTGCTTTTACTTTGGCATCTTATGAAATTTCTGTCCCTAAGAAGGTAATTGTGTACGGAGGCCACTTAAGGCCCAATTCTTCAATGTCTGCCCTTGAGCAAGAAGGGGTTAGGGATTGAACGGTTGTTTTGTGTTGGTTTCATTTGTAGCCAGCCAGAGTCTGAATTCAGATATTATTTTTAAGATTGCCTGCAGGGACTGTTTCCAGTGAGAAAGGTGCAAATGAATGCCATCTGCAAACATTGATAGCTTGTATTCCAGCGGTCCTATCCCAATCCCCCTTACCTCCCTTGAACTGTTAATTTTTCTAGCCAGTGGTTTGAAGTAAAGATTAAATAACATGGGGGATAGGGGGCATCCTTAACATGTACCCCTAGTCAAAGGAAAAATTGAAGACAGGTCCCCATTACATGTATCCTAGCAGATGGGCAGTCATATAAAATTGAAATCCAATGAATAAATTCTGCTGGCACTCCGCATCATGGAAGTAAATCGAATAGGAAGGTCCAGTCTACCCTGTTGAATGCTTTTTCTGTATCTAGGGAGATGAGCACCTTGTCAGTGCCCCCCCTCCCCAGATGCAGAAAGGATACGGAATATCTTTCTGAAGTGGTCACTGGATTGCCTCCGGATACAAGCCCTACTAGTTCTGGCCCTATCAGGGTCTCCCATGCCCTCTTGAATCGATGTGCTAGAATGTTGGCTAACAACTTACCCTCCGTGTTTAATAAAGAAATAGGCCTATAGTTGTCCGGAGCAGTATGGACCCTCCCAGGTTTAGGCAAGATCACAATGCATACCTCAAACAAGGTTAATTCCTTTATAGGAGCTTGGTAAAGACAGTTAAATAATTTACCTAAAAGAGGGGCCACCTCATCTTTAAAGCATTTATAGAAAGAAGGGGGAAGCCATCATTTCCTGAGGCTTTATCAAAATGGAGCTGGTCAATCACTTCTGAGGCTTCCAGTGTGGTAATTTTACCAATTAATGTCTCTTGTTGAGCTGCATCAAGTTGAGGAAGGTCCACCCCCTGCAAAAACTCATCAAGTCGAGCAGCATATTCTCTGTCTGGAGGGTGGGCGGTATAAAGTGACTGATAAAAATCTTTGAAAATATTCACAATCACTGAGGGATCTGTAGCTAGTATTCCAGAAATTGGATCAGTTAAAGCAGGAATCCATCTGGCTTCTTTCTGTTATTTTATCCTGTTAGCCAGTGACTTTCCTGCTTTCTCACCCTGCCAATATACGTAGCCTTCAACTTAGAGGCTGAACGTAACGAGAGATCTAAAATAAGGGCAGAGTATTTTGCCTTCAGGAAATGCAATTCTGTCCATAGCTGCTTCTCTGATGACTTTGACAATTGTAATTCTAGAAGTCTTATACAGGACAACCATTCTTCAGTTTGTTTTGCCATTTTGTGTTTCCGTATGGTAGCTAGTCTAATGAATTCCCCCCGCCAAGTTGCCTTTAAGGAGCCCCATAAAACATCAAGAGCTTCAATAGACTGGTAGTTTACTTCCCATGTATCACTGATAAATGTTCTCATATGCTCCAGAATATTCCCCTCTGTTAATAGCTGCATGTTAAGAGACAAAGAGCTGGGTCCTCAGGGGTGGGGCAACAATTGTAGCCAAATTGATGAGTGATCAGAAAGTACCCTGGGTTGTATGCCCACAGCTGCCACCCCTTTCAAGTAGGAGGAGCTGAGGAGAAAATAATAAATTCTTCAGTAAATCCCATGCGGTGAGGAATAAAATGTGTAGTCTCTCTCATAGGGATAGAGAGTTCTCCAGGGATCAGATAGGCCTAGGTCAGACATAAATTCTCTTAAACCACGTTGTGCTGGTGATAGTCCCACCCATCTATGGAATGATCTATCTAGGTCATTTGAAAAGATTAAATTCCAGTCCCCTCCTAATAGGCAAGGGATATTTCCAAATGTAACTGTTAGGGTTGCTAAAGGAGGGAAGAATGTTGGGTTGTCATAACGTTAGGGCCATATACTGAGCTGAGAACAACTTCAAACCCAGCTAGCAGGCCATGCAGCAATACTTATCAGCCTTCTGGGTTCTTCAGAATCTTGATTTCTTTAAAGGGGACAGATTTATGCAGTCGTATTCCCACACCCCCACGCCTGTTGCTTAGCCCAGCCCCATAAACCTGCCCTACCCCAAGTTTTCGTAGTTTGTCTAACTGATCCATTGAAATATGTGTCTCCTGAAGCATCGCAATATGTGGATGGTAGCGATTCAAGTGCCTAAGTATAGTATATTTTTTTGAATTGTCTTTCCCTCCTTTGATATTCCAAGAGAGTATGTTACGGCTCCCTATGTTATGATATTTTAAGATCTGTCATATAAGGTATGCCCTAATTTTTAGCCCCTTGATTATAGAGTAACTTGTCTAATGTTTTCCCTACCCACCTACCCCCTCCCTAAGTAACAAATATTCCTTTCCTACCCATTCCCACAACCCCACTGCTTGAACCCCCTCCCACTTACCTCACAGGCCACAAGTCTACTCCTAAACATTAAGGCCATGATGCCCGAGGAGGAGCAGTTTCCACCAGCAATTGAGAAGACTCCAGGGGTCCCCTCACCCTATTTACCTGCTCACCTATATAACAGTAAGATGCCTGAATTCTGTACCAAATAAATCCCTAATAAAAAGATTGCAATTTGTTCCTTTCAAAGAGGAGATATTGCTAGAACAAAAGACATCTTAATTAGCAAGTCTAACCCATATATTCCCTCGGGTAAAGTACTACTACATAGGGATACAGCGAAATTAAATTTCGCTGCACGAAATGTTTCACATAATTGTGGCAAAATTTCACAATTTCTCCCACAATTTTGGCAGTCCACCAGTCTAGCATAGATGGCGAAATTTCACCTGCGGGAGGCAAAATTTCACCTGCGAGTAGCGTAATTCCACCAGCAGTGGTGAAATTTTGTGTGCAGTGGTGAAATTTCACCAGCTTGGGGGCGAAATTTCACTCAAAACCACGGGCAAAATTTCATATTTCGCCAAGCGAAATATTTCTCGTAATGTGTTAATTACACAAAATATTTCACTCGGTGAAACATTCCAATTTCGCACAACACTAGTTCTATATAGCATCATAATTATCTTTAATATTAATTCTGTATGTCTATTTTCACCCCGATTATATTTATTCGCCTGAAAAATTACTGCTATATGGGCTCCTTATTTACTGAGTCCATCTAAAAAAATTAAAGTAGATTCGGGGGGGTATATTTGTATTTAAATTCTAGGACATGGGTAATGTCTGACAAAAGGAATTAAAAAAAAGAGATCTTAAAGAAAGATGGGGTGCATTATTTCCCCCACCACTGAAAGTAAGGCAGTAACCTCCTTGAAACCTTATAAAAAATTAAATTGCCAAGGTCCATAACCTTTTCATCGCAAAAATTGAGTTGTAGTCTAAACCCCCCAGACAGAAACATGATAGTTTTTACTAATTGACCCTCCATAACCCAAATCTTGACTCCAACCTGAGAGTTTTACATAGAGTGGGATTAAACAAAAGTGAATATATAGGTATAAAAGTTGTTTCCCATCACATTCAAATCATCTTGATAGATTTTACCATGTGTAATGAAAACTGAATTCAGTTCCTTGAAAGGTCTCTCAGCTCTAGACTTTGGCTGACTTATCTCCCTTAAAGTTCAGACTGGCCATGGGGCTACTAGGAGAAAATCGATCCCTTGAAACATCTTGCAAACAGATAGCATATATAATAATCATTCCATTAGAGGGTGCTACAAGTCTACTGGTCCCAACTGAAAAATTAGAAAAGGTGGAAAAATGTTATGGCATAGCTGCAGTAAGGCAATTAACATGATGTCAGTGGCTCAATAGGTAGCACACTTGCCTCTGAGGCCGGGAGATCAGAGGGCTGTGGGTTCAGTTCCCACATCTAGCACTTGGGTTAATATCCCAATACTGACATTGTAGTGCCGCATGAAGGGGGTGCTGCACTTTTGCGATGCCATCTTTCAGATGAGATGTTAAACCGAGGTCCCATCTGCCTGGATTGGTGGTAGTTCAGGTGGATGCTAAAGATCCCATTGCACTTATCGAAAAATAGTAGGGGAAAATTTTATTGAAAGAAAACTAAACAGAGATTACAGCAAATGTATACAAAAGTATAATAAAAAGACATAAACAAAAGCAATATATCAGAAAGCATCTTATCAAAACAAAAAAGAAGTCAAACACATCCTCCAATTTTATCTTTCAAAAAAGGAACAGTTAACCATCTCAGCTTCCAGACATCTGAAGGCATATATTGTTGTTTGAAAGAACACTGTTTACAAAGTTCCGATTTAATAATTTGGACAACCATCCTAGGTTCCTGAAAAACTTGCTGTAATATAAATTTACACCTTACATGCCATAAAACAAACTTGATAATAGACAATACCAGTTGAACCATAGTGGGGACTAACCCTAAAGCTACACTACTAAAACCTCCCACTACTTCGGCATAAGTAAATCTCTCCCAGTTTGGCTGGTTCCATTCTGTTGCCAACAAACCCCACACTTCTTTCACAAATGGGCAAAGGAGCAAAAAATGAACCATTGATTCTTCTTGGTTGATACAACTTTGTCTTGGGCATAATCTTTCTTCACATTTTTTATGTTTTGCATTACCCTTGATGTTTAAACATCCATGTGCACTTAACCAGGTTACATCCATTAAACGTGGTGGTAAACCAGGATCTTTCAAGGTTTCCAAAAACTGTGGTGCATACTTGATATCAACACCCTTAAATACCACTGATGATATTGGAATACTTTGTTGAATAGTGTTATACAACAATTTATTTGTAGAAGAGTTCAATATGTGTAAAGGCAGTTTCCATAATTTCAATTTCCCCAGTGCCGGCCTAAAAAAAACACAGCTAGTTTTAACTTGGGCAGTTACTATTCTCTGTTCTCCCCATTTATTATAAATAGGTCGTAGCCAATGATCAGGAAATGGGACCCATACTGCTGTTTGTGGTTTAGACAAATCTAATAAATTATGACGAAAAAAGTAGTAAAATAAAACACTATGGAATTTATTAAATTCAAACCACCTTTATCTATAGGGAGATACAAAATTTCTCTCTTTATGGGATTCAATCGGCTATCCCAGATAATTTGGAAGACTAGGCCTAAAATAACTGTTTCCAAACTGCTAGGTAATGGATAAACTGAACTGAGAAAAAGAAAGATTGGCAAAAGATAGGTTTTGACTACCATTACTTTTTTCTTTTTCATTTGATTCCACGACTTCCAGAGGATTACTTTAGCTGTTGCTTCATCCAACTTTTTTTGCCAATTAAACATGCTATTATAATAATAATAATAATTTTTATTTATATTGCACCTTTCAATTACCAAGGCGCATTCCAGTAAAATATGGTACAAACAGGATATATAAACAATAGTACAAAAAACTATTAAAAACAGATACCACAATTAGTCAGAGCCACCATAGGCCCTTTCCCATAAAAATGATTTGAGAGCCTGTTTAAAACTCCCCATGGTCATACACTCCCTTGTCCAACAGGGTAGAGAATTCCAAAGGGAAGGGGCCACAAACATAAAAGCCCGTGCCCCAGCTGATTTTAATATAACCTTAGGAATCTCTAGCAACCCCTCATTGGCTGAGTGGAGTGGCCTCACAGGGCGATAAGGAATCAGGAGTTCTTTCAGGTAGTCAGGGCCCAGATCATGCAGGGCTTTAAAAGTCAGTAAACCGACTTTGAAGGTGATCTGCCACTGAACTGGTAGCCAGTGCAGGTTCCGCAGCACCGGTGTAATATGAGAGGATCTAGGAGTACCTGTAAGTACTCAGGCTGTGGAATTCTGCACCAGCTGCAGGCGGTGGATATCAACCCCTGGAAGCCCGAGGTAAAGCGAGGTGCAGTAGTCCAGGCATGAGGTCACAAAGGCATGGATCAAAGTTGGCAGATCGCCAGATGGAACAAAGTGCTTGATTCTGGCAATGTTTCTTAGATGATAAAAAGAAGATTTTACTACTGCTGACACCTGGGATCGAAGAGTCAGCCCCGCATCTAAGATCACCTCCAGATCTCACACCCATTCAGTGACCAGTAGTTCGACATCCCCACACAACACCCCAGATGGAGTGTTGTGTGGGGATCCTCTTTCCCAAACCAAATTCTTAAATACTTGAAAGGGTCCTGAGACACTTCTCTGCCATGCCATGAATGTGTGTCAGGGGATGACCTTCCTAAAGGGAAAATTATACTTTTAGCTTTATTCTAACTTGCTCTTATAGAGTGGGAAATATCATCCAACACGGTCAATATTCTGTCCCCCGACTGCTCATCAGCCACTGTTATACATAAGTCATCTGCATATGCAGTGACACAAACCTCTTCTCCTCCACCTAGGGGTCTTATGCATCTCACATATGTGTCTTGTTGAATGAGATGCAAAATGGGATCTAAACAAAAAACATATTACAGTGGACAGCCCTGACATACACTCCTTGAAACAGTAATATAGGTTCCCAGGTGCCCATTCACCATTGGAATGGTATAAGCATGAGTATATAAGGTCTCTAGCCATCGTATAAAATGAGATGGAATACCATAAGCCTGTAAGACTTGAGTGATGAAAGAATGAGGCACTTTGTCAAAGGCCTTCTCTTGGTCTAAGGCCATTATAAAACCTGTAAGCTTGTCCTCCTTACCCTGTTCTACCAGTGTCCTAATTAACAGAAGATTGTTCTGTATGGACCTATTCAGTACAGTACCTGTTTGAGCAGATGTAATGAGGTAGGGAGTTAGAGGCAATAATCTAAAATGCAGTATTTTCATTAATATTTTGTAATCGACATTTAAGAAACTCAATGATCTCCAATTATCCAGAATAGTTTTATCCCCCTTCTTGTGTATCATTATTTGTACAGCTATACAAAAGTGAAAATCCGCCTGCAAAGACAATAATACCCAGTTAAATACTGCCTACAAAATCTGTACCATCAATTCAGTAAATGTTTGGTAAAATTCACCCAGTAGTCCATCTATACCAGGGGTGAAATTTTTGTTTTGACATGAGATTGCTTGTTCAATTTCTGAAGGGGATATAGGTTGATAAAGTGCTAATAATAAATCAGAAGGTGCATTAGGTATCACAAGGGAGGAGAGAACATCCTTAGAAAGTCCATCATCAAAAGAAGGCATGGAATACATGGATTTTAAATAAGTCATTACAGTGTCTAGACTACCTGGGCCATCCTGAACTAATGCACCTGCAGGTGAAACAGGAGAAGTCATAAAACGGACGTTTAACCTCTGTGAACAATTTGTATAGGGATCCCCAAAACCTGTTTTCCCTTGAATACATACTTTATGTTCATGTAACATAGTAGCAGCTCTATTATACTGTAGAGCAAACATATCGTTCTTTATATTTATGGCCTGTGTTGTTAAAGGAAGACGATATAGATTAATAAAGGAATAATGCACGACAGGGTGTGTGTTGTGCTGGGATAACGCCATGCCTGGGGGTTGGGCATGAGGCTGCAGGCTGAGTACGTCCAATGCCCCAGGCATGGCGTTATCCCAAATGACACACACCCTGGAGTGCATTATTCCTATTATACAATGGCTCGTTGTTATACAGAATAAAAAAAATAATTTTAAAGATGTTTTTGTGTGGAAAAATATTTTTTGTTTTTAAGAGAAGATGAAACAATCAATCAAAAGCTCAAGCAAAAAATCATCAAGCTCATCCAAAAAATCATCTACTGGTTCACAGTGCTGAGACTAGACCTCTGGCATCATGCTGGGATAACGCCATGGGTCCAGTCCCAAACTGACCAATCACCCAAGATTCATTCTTGCCATATTACAATACTAGAGTATATGTTACATAACTGGGTACGCAACTTAAAATATTGTCTATATCAGTCCTGACATTTGTGTAATGGGTATTTCTAAAATATTCACTTTAATCCTGATTTCTGTATCAGTCCTGATATTTGTGTAATGAGTATTTCTGAAATATTCCCTTTAATCCTGATTTCATAATCTCCCACCATGTACTCATATTGTTCAATAAACTAGCAACCGACATTCTAGCCCTAAGAAACTCCTTAATTTGACTTTGTAACAGTTTCTCAGGTAAGACCGCAATATTTATTTTCCAGTATCCCTTCCCATATGTTGGACCATTAATGGTGCCCAAGGTAACCATCAAAATAACATGATCCACTATTTCGAAGGGAATCAATAGGCTTTCTCAACTCCAATGTTAGATTTGGTAAAAACAAAATCTATTCTGGTAGATAGGGAACCTCAAAAATAGGTATGCCCTCCTGTCTTATGAATTACCCTATAGGTATCAATTAACTGACTTTGAGATAGGGTCTTACGGAGAAAGTTAGTATCACAATATATTTTGGATGTTTTTGCACCCCTATCTTCTATATCCACTACACAATCAAAATCCCCCCATATAACAGCTTTGGATGTAAATAAAAAAGGTTTAATTAAACCAAACAATTCTGTTCTTCCTTTTTTCGTGAGAGGGGCATAAGAATTTATTAACCTCCATCCAACATTCTCATATGTGAAATCTATTATTAAAGTTCTTCCTAAAAAAACTCAACCAATCTTGAAATCCTAAAATTATCCCCTTTAAATAGTATACCTACCCCTTCACAGATATCAGTGCCAAAGGAAAAAAAGGATGGACCCCAACACCATAGTTGCTGTGCTGATAGTGTTTAATCTAGTATCCTGTAAAAGAGAAACATCACAGTCTAACTCTTTAAAAACAGAAAGAGCTACTAGACGTTTTTTAGGATTTCTGATACTATTAACATTAACGGTGGCAATTCGCAACCGTGGAATAAAGGTTGGCAACATGGAAAACACACAGGATTCAAGGAGGCTTCTTTACTCTGGGACATCTACGTGCCATTCTTCTAACTCGAGGTTCATCAGTCAGTAAGGTCCCCTTATCCTGATTTTCACCATCTGTATCAGAAGATGGTGAAGCTAAAGACAATGCTTCTGAATCCCCCCCCGGTTCTGACTCCTGTGAATGGGACTGTAAGATCTCATATTTATTTGAAAGGAGTACATCTAAATCTGTGTCATTCACAGCTTTAGCTACCTTTGGCCTGGGTTTAGTTTGTTTTAAACTCTGTTTCTTTGCCACACTTTTAGCTTGGGGGGCATTTCTGAAGGAGTACTATCCTGTGGCATGGGAGAGGGCTCATTACCAATACCAGGAGTCTGAACCTCTGACAGACCTAAGCCATCTAGTGCTCCCTGAGTAAGTTCAGCCAAAATTCCTACTTAGAGAGGAGGAGGAGAGGGGGTAGGGGGGATGATCCGTACTGGGATCGGGGGGGTCTTCCTTAGGATGGGAGTTCCTTTCAGATATTTCTTTTTTTTTTGAGCTTCTTGAATGATAGTATCTTGGTTCTTCCTATCTGTCCGATTATGAGTAACCCATGAACAGGATCTATATGTGTGACTAGATTCATGACACAAATTACATTTCAATTCTGCCTGACACTCAGGACTAAGGTGACCAAAATCTAAACAAAGATCGCATCTCAGCCTGTCACATGTGGAGCCTAGATGTGTAAGAGCTCCACATTTAAAACATGCTTATGACTGTTCAGGATAAAAGCAATGCCCTCCTTCTATACCAAGAAATATACTATTAGGTAAATGAACAGGGCCCAAATTGTTATTTCTCAGTCGAAACCAAAATATCCATCCCCCATTCCATATGCATTCCTCATCAAAGATGGGAGCGGGGAAACCAAGTACTTCACATCTTTTCTGCAACCAAAAAATAATATAATGAACTGGAACTGATTCATTATGAAACAAAACAGTGACTGACTTAATAGATGGTTTTGTAAGGGGTATAACTTTAAAAGGCATCCACAACTCTGTATAACGAAGTGCATCAAATTTAGTCCAACAACAATCTAAATTGTGAGGAGTAACAAAGCTAATATCATATAACACTGATCCAGATACATGAATGAGAGCATTAATTTCTGAAGAAAAAAAAGCCATTGAGCCCTTTAATAAAGTCTTTCCTACATATAGGTGATCTGGAGCCAAATCCAATCCTCCCTGGTACTCCAAACACATAGCATTTCTCCGTCGTAATGGAGGTGGGGAACCCGAAAAAGGATCCTTTCATCGGAAAGATTCCCATGCAACTTTAGCCTGCTGTGGAAAGTCAGGTTGAACATTTTCATGCTGCAACGGTGTAACTACTGAGTCACTCCAGTCAGTATGCACAGGAACTGAATCGTCAAGGTCAGAAGACAAAGAGTCAGGGCAAGCAGTTTAAAAATAAGAAGATTTGTCATGCACCATAGAATGCAATGCAATGCCTTCTTGTTGTACTTCAACAGCTATAGGGTCAGTCAGCTTTTTAGGCCATTTTCCCAGTATCGGGCTGTGGGCTGGGTCAGGGATCCAGACGCCAGCTTCATCCTGCTTCAACCCTGCACTCAGCAGGGAGTGTTCAAGTGAGGACTGTGAGTGTTTGTGCAGGGCAATAGGAGGAGTATCATCGGGTCTACCTTTTCACAAACCAAAATTCAGTGTCTTATTTTTACCATGTTTAGGTGAAAGAGAAACAGTCTTACTCACAGAGGCTTGTGGAATCGTCGATGGGGAGGTTAAAGGAGCTGCACAATCTGCTTGAGACAGTTGTCAGAGTTGACATTTCAAAGGAAGTATCTATCAGAATGCCGTCCTTTGATGCTGTTACGTCATTAGGTTGATTCATGCTGCAATCTAAGTGATTCCCTTCTGCAGCATTTGACACAAGTTCTGCCAGAATCAACTTTACAGCGTCTCTAATAAGGTCTGTGTTGACATCAAAATGTTGTTCAGCAACCGAAATAAAGTGCAGCTCACCAGACATTTTTTCCTCCACTTGAACAGTAGTTTGTTGAATCCATAAAGACTGATTTTGTTGTAAAATATACTCCAACCATGCAGAGTCTGGACCAAACAAACCTTGTGGTGCACGGGTTATTGTAGAGACAGTTTCTACCTCAAGTTCTTCCATAACAATACTGTCTTGAAGTTCCATAATGGTCTCCTGAGCTGAACCTGAGGGCAGGAAGACCTGTTCTCCCCCAGGTATACCAGCAGAATGAACATCCATGACATCGGCTTCCATGGTAACAGCACCCCCAATGCAAGAGTAGGGGAAATTTTTATTCAGAATTCAAAAACAGAAACCAAAAGAAAACAATAAATAAGAAATAAAACAAGTCATCCATATTATACAGAAAGTACAGTACCGTGCAAAGTACAAAACATCTCCATGTAAAGTCAAAAACATATCTTTCTAAAATAACCACTAGAATCCTGAAATCCCATCACCAAAAAACAAAAAAAATAAAAAACAAGAACCATTTTCCTCCTGTAAAGTAGACAAACTGTTTTTGCAACTAAAAGAAAAAAAAGAGAAAACATTAATACAACAAATAAACCCACCCATCCGACATTTTTCCACAATTTCGAGACCACCACTTGCCGCAGAGTACACTTTTCATATTCATAGATATTATCAAGCTCTTGCTGTATTCAAAAGAAAACATCTTGTTGCATAATCACTTTACCTTGTAGGAACCTAAGGCATCTTGCCTGCCAAATGGACCACTTTATGCATGCCAAAAGGATATTGACTGTTCTTTTTGTCCATTTTTCCCAGGTGGTTGGAATTTGTCCTAAAATTAAAATGTCATAGTTCATTGATAGAAACAAGTTTCCCCCCACAAATCAGACAATCATTTCCAGAAATCAGAGACATGTATACTTTCAAAAAAGAGATGCTGCATGGTCTCGACTGTGTCAGTACAAGCACTCTCCCCACACCTTCTATCATCTTGCTGCTTATGCTTCTGACTGCCTCTCACCTGCAATTTTTGATGTCCACATATCCAAACAAAATTTTGCATTTTAAGAGGAACCCTAGGAACAATCATACTTTCCAAAAGTAAACTAGTTTTAATCATGGATAAAACCTGAAAAACTGGTTCCTCCTGATAACATTTATCTAGAATACTCTTATAAAACAATTTCTTCCCTTTTCCTATACATCATTTCAATTCAATCTGCCAAGTTTGTATGTAGTGTAGAGTAGTTTGCACATAACTTGGAAGTAACTTATCCCTAGGATGCCATTTACCTCTACCCCATGCTTCTAAAAAAGGCTTTCCCCACAACTGCATACATACTTGTCCCATCCCTGCTGTTTAAAACAACAAGGTGTAAATAGAACTAAAAAAGAAATTCCCCAAAAAATAAACCAGAGGATGAATCATATTTAAACCTCCCTCTTTCCTTACCCTATAAGTATGAACCCTTTTAACGGGGTTCAATCTACTTCCCCACAAAAAATGAAAAAATAAACCCATAACTTTAGTATGCATCTTATAAGAGAGAGAGGAAATGCATGAGAAACATATAAAAAAATAGGCGCTATATATGCCCTTAATAAATAAACCTGCTTTTTCCTAGACATTTTCCATGATAACCAAGACATACCTTAAGTTGTGCTTTGTCATAGACAACATTCCAATTATACTTTTCTGATTCCTTGGTTCCAAAAAATAAACCTAAAACTTTAATGTCATCTGTAGTCATTAAAATTGAAAAACCCTCTACCTTCCCAATGTCCCCTAACACCAAAACAATACTCTTGCCCATAATAAGTTTGATTCCTGTAACATCATAAACCTCTTGCAGCATATTTAATACTACGGCACCAGACTCCCCATCTGGTACTGTAAAGACACAATCATCTGCATAAGCAGAACGTTTTTGAAACACATAGCCATCATAATTTGTAATGGTTCTAATATCTTTGTTCTTTTCAATTAACTTTAGTAAAGGATCCAGACCAAAAACATATAACAAGGGGCTCATCCGGCAACCCTGCTTTACCCCATTTTTTAAGTAAATTGGAACCCCTAAGCAACCGTTCACTAATGGAGTAGCTTGAACCTCAGTATATAATACTTTAATTAAATCTAAAAAAACTTTAGGAATCCCATAATGCTGCAAAACCATCCAAATGTATTCCTGTCGTACTGTGTTCAAAGCAGTTTCCTGATCTACCGACATTAAGTATCCATCTAACTTCTTTTCTGAACTTTGTTCCACAATCTCCCTAACAAAAGTCAAATTTTGAATTATATTCCTACCCTCAATTGCACAAATCTGCTCCGGGATTATTAATTTCTGCACAATTTTTGCCAACCGAGTAGTAAGTATTTTTGCCAAAATTTTATAGTCTGTATTTAACAGAGTTAATGGCCTCCAATTTTTTAAGTCTTGGGGATCTCCCTTTTAATATAAAAAAAATCATAACCCCCATTTTCATAGTCGGGGCAAGCCTATTTTCCTCCCAAATAGCTTTGTAAATTCATTCCAAACATGGAGCCAAAACATCAACAAAAGCTTTATAGAAATCATTCGGTATCCCATCATATCCTGGAGTAGTCTTGGCAGACAACTGAGAAATAGCTTCCTTAATCTCTAGCTCTGTAATAGGTGAAACCAAGCTTTCTATCTCTTCATCAGTTAAAGAAGATATAATTAAATCAGAAAAAAAAGGATTCCTGGTGTCCCTTAGCCTCCTTTTGAAAAGTGGCTACAACATGCTGCTGAACTATAAGCATCAACTCCTGATTTTGCATCCTCAAATTACCCCTCTCATCTTTCAGTGCAGTCATAACCAACTTCTGTACACCCTGTATACTTAAATCATACGGATTTACTTCCTCCCTTGAGCCTTTAATTTGATATTTCTGCTGACTTGCCACCTTCTTAGTAGTCTCCTGCAAGAACTGACACATTTGCTCCTTAAGGCTCTGCAAACGTACTGAGAGATTATTTGATCTATCTGCTGCTTGTGTCAGAACTCACATATATTTTGCTCTAGCCCTAGGTATTCAATGTATTTATCTTTTGCCTTCTTTTTCATAAGAAAAACATACAAACATTGCAAGTCCCTTTTTATATCCTCCCACCAATCTATGGGACTGTCATACAAAAAGCAAACATCTTCCCTTAGCACAAACAAATCCATAATAGAGTCTTGTATGAAAATGTCCTGCAGCACCAAAATATTCATTTTCCAATAACCCATACCAGTTACTAATTTCTGCCAATCTCCCAACAGCAACTTAACTGCTAAGTGATCCGAAGTCTCTAATGGCAACAGAGTTACTTCTTGGCAAGTTATTCACGCTGATACAAACCAAAAATCTATCCTAGTAGATAGTTTACCCTTATAAAAGGTATGATTTGGTACCTGATGTAAGACCTCATAAACATCTTTTAGATTATTCCTACACAAAACTGCCAACAAAGTATTAGAATCACTAAAATAAATGTTTGTAGTCCTCCCCAGTCTCTATGTGAAAGCCCACAATTAAAATCACCACCCCAGAGAACCAATTTGGAAGTATGCAACTATGGCTCTACTGTTTTAAACAAATTGGACCTATCAGCTTTAGTCTGGGGGGTATATATATTAATGATCCTGAAAACTTCCTCCTTTAAGAGTACACCAACAATCATAGCTCTTCCTGGCTGTATATCAAAAATATGTAAGATTTTAACTGATATCCCTCAAAAAAGAAATCTTATTTCAGAACACAGCTCCTCCCCATTGACCAACAGGAGACGCCCCATCTCCATTCCCTCTGCACTGCCTGCACTTCCAACAAAGTATGTAGTATAGTGTCTTGCAACAATATTATTTGCCCACCCCCTGTACTAAGACTTAAAAAGGTATTCCGCCTTTTCTCATAAGACGTAATACTATTAACATTCACTGTGAGCAAAGAAGTAGCAAAAAGTATAACAAACCCAACAAAGGAAAAGACAAAAAAACAATTCTAACCTAATCATTTCTTTTTCTTCCTTTTCCTAGTCTTAGGCTTGTCAAGAGGACCTATCTCTGAAGCACCTTCCACCTGGAAGGAGGCTACTGAGGAAAAAATCTGAGTTAAACCCATCCACCTCAACCCCTTGCTCAAATAATAAAGCATAAGAGTTTTGTACCGTTACCCCTTCTATGCTTTTAGTTGTTACCTGGGAACCTGCTAGAAGCTTACCTGCTTTAGACCTGGTCACTCTCTGAAATTCTGCCTCTGAGTGTCCGGGGAGAACATGGAAACACCCTCCACCATTGTTTCAACACACTGTTCTACGTTATCAACATCTTCATCCCCCCTCTCATCTCCTCCAGACTGACAAGGGAGACTTGTCACACCTTCAGCCTCTTCTGACCTTAAGTCACTCTCTGACTCCTGTGCTGCATTATTAACTGTTTCCACTAAGACTTCTTTTTCTGCCTCCTTCTCCTGATTACTTCCTATCTGTTTTCCTTGGGACCCTCTGAGGCAGGGGACCCCTATCAGGGACAGTGTTAAGCAATTCCAACATGCACATTTTTTTCCTTTTTGAGCAGTGGCAACATAAACATCTTGTTCAGCTCTAACAGCTACATCCACATTATTATGTGACTCCCAGGAACAAGTTCAAAAGGAATGCCCTTGCTCATCACATAAGTTACAGTGCAAAGGTTGTCGACAATAAGCCCCAACATGACCCAGCTCCCCACACAAACCACACTTCTGTTTGTCACAGACATTACTAAAATGCCCAACATCCCCACATATAAAACAAGCTCATGGCGGTCCAGGATAAAAAATCACTTCCCATCCCAACCCAGAAAAAAACAATTAGGTAAATGACTGGTATGACCATTTTCAAGTTTTAAAACTACCTGATATTTCCACCCCCAGTCCATAATTGTTCCTCATCCAAAATAGGTTCAGGAAAACTTTTAACAGTGCAGTGTTGCTGCAACCAGTAGGTTATGTCCGCAACATTTACCCCCGCATTCCTAAACAACACAGTAATCTTTTTTGTAAGGGGCTTTGTTAACAGAATTGCCAGGAAAGGCCTCCATAAAGGAGAGAGTTTCAAAAGTCGATACTGTTTCCAAACTCTTTCCAGGCCCGCAGGATGCTTAAAGCTGATATCAAAGATTGAATCTCCCGGAACATGAATTAAGGCATATATTTCATTTGCATAATATTTCATACTGTCTTTTAACAAAGTTCTTCCAACAAAATGTTGATCCGGCACAGTAGAAACATCACTTTTATATTTCAGTCTCACAGCATTCCTTCTCACTGCAGGTTCTAATAATGGACCCCTTTAAGATGGAAACAAATGCTCATTTACCTTACCATGCCACACTTTGGCAGGAGCTGAAACCAGAGGAGCTAATGTCGGTTGGTCCTCGGAAGCAGGGCCTTGTTGCTCTAAAACAGAGTTTTTTTATTGATTCCTCAGTAGAAGAATTAGGATACTCTGCTTCTTGCTCTCCAATTTCTTCTAATAGAGGGTGGGGCTCATCTTGCTGCTGAACTAATGCACTCCCTGTAGGAGAGCATTACCCTGGTGGTATCAAAAAGACCAAAACACTATCGGGGGTGGGGGTATTACTGAAGTGCCAGGAAAAAATGACTGAGAAGCTTGCAAAAATCCTGCACCATGCAAATTTGCATCCCACCCAGTACCCGCAGGATTTTTAACCCATTCTGCAGTTTGCAAGGCTGTAGATATCCAATTCACTGAGCCCTGGTTCATATTCTGCATACCCTTTCTCTGTAAGGGGGCATCGGCTACATGAATCTGCAACTTTCTGCATTTTCCCACCCCTTCCTTCAGTAATCATTTTGCACCACCTGTCGAAGACCCTATTGTAAAAGTCACCACAGGCAAGTCTGTTTGAGCAGGGGCTCTCGATACTTGAATTAGGTCTTTGGCCTGCCTATTAAATAATGCTTCATTCCATGTATCAGACACCATACTAGCAGCATCAGATTCTTTATTCAGGGCCCCCTCAACTGATACTGATTCTGAAATGGCAGAGGTGCTTACCGAATAGTCTGCTGCAGAATCCTTTTCAACAGAGTTCACCAAAACCCCTGTGGAGCCCACAACTGCGACAGTCGCCTCTGCTTCCTTTGCTTTAATCTGTCCATCTGCTTCCTGCGCAACACCGTTTTCCATCTGCCACTTGAGTGCCTCCTGCAAATGCTCCCTTGCTTCCTGATAGGAGCGTTCCGCTAACTCCAACTGCACTTGTAAAACTGCCATAGCATCACCGTTTGCAGACTGAACTTCAACTTGCATTTCCTGGGCTCCCAATTCCGATTCAGCTGGTAAGCATTCATCTGCCTCTTTCCCAACCAGCTAGGTTGGTTCCATAAATTTCATATCCTGTAAACATGTTCCGTTGTTGGTCTCCATTTAAGACAAAGGGGGCCAAGGAGGAGACCAACTCCTTAGCTTCCCACACATCTTACTCCCTCGAGACTCTAGACGCCACTGAGCAAAACCAACACTCAGCCACACAGCGCCCTCTGTCTCACAGAGTAGGGGAGTTTTATTGCACTAATAACATAGACACAACACAAAAAATTCAATCAGTATACAAGGAAACTGCAAAACACAAGGTGCCAATAATAACAATAGTGATCAAAAAAAAAAGGAGAGAAAACCAAGATACAAAAGGGAAAAAAAGAAAAGAAAGAGAAAGAGAAAAAAAAAACACATTTCTATATTACTTAAACTTTATAAAGTGGAGGAACCCTTTCCACCACTTTTGCAATTCAACAAGAGTAACATTTCGAGCATCCTGAGAATATATTCTAGGCAGCTCATTTGAAACTAAACTACTAAAACAATAATATGGCATTTTCCTTTGGTAGAGAACCCATTGATATCTAGCTTGCCACAAATAATATCTTAGACAACACAAAAATAAAGATAAAGTTTCTTCATGAAACTGGGAGAAAGTTGCCAGAAATATTCCCAGAATCAATATGTCATAAGATATAAAGGTAAGCCATTTAAAACCCCATAGTGTTGCTAAGAAGTCCCACAACCCCTTTGAATAGGAGCATTGCAGAAAAAAATGCTCCATTGTTTCCTCCACATTAATACACTCTAGGTAAGGACAATTCCTTTCTTCCACTACTTTATATTTGGCATTCCCCTGAACATTCAAGCTACCATAAAAAATCAACCATTGGACTTCCCATTGAAACTGAGGCAATCTGTTATTATTTAATTGAGCCAAGACCTTAGGATTCTGGGTGGACGGGCAATTTTTAAAGCAAGGGTTCTGTGGATATAACTGCCCCATTATCAGTGAGTAAAATCCCTTTACTTTATTGTTTAAGATAACTTCTTTAGTAATATTCCATTTATATAATTTTTGGACAGCCGGCCGAAAATATAGTGGAATATGCCACGAGGATTTAATTTAGGTGCTAAGGTATGCCAAGTGGGAAGGTATTTGCCCAACGCCTGGATAATCCATCTTGTCCCAATATCTTCAGATGGGGTCAACCCACACTTAATGGAACACACAATAAACAAGGAATGTAAAAACACCACTGGATCTACCATCCCTAGTCCTCCTGATTTTGTGCTTAAATAAGTATAACATCATTTCACAGGGTTTAGTCGGTTGCCCCGTAACATCTGAAAAAACACACTATATACTCTGGTTTCCAAATGAACTGGAAGAGGAAAAATCATGGCTATATACTATGAACTGGGTACCAAAAATTGTTTAATAATATGAAC
Organism: Neoceratodus forsteri; assembly: GCA_016271365.2. NCBI lineage: Eukaryota > Metazoa > Chordata > Ceratodontiformes > Ceratodontidae > Neoceratodus > Neoceratodus forsteri. The sequence goes on from CM057452.1 coordinate 1,412,403,801, forward strand.
ACCTTTCAATTTTGAAAATTTCCAATGTTTCCAACGATTAACCTTAGCCTCAACCACCTGAAGCACTGAATCCCAATGTCCTACTGGCAGATTCTGGGGCCCAAATAAAATACCCAGAATCTTAAGTGGGGATCGAGAAAAAAAATACCCTCCTGTATCATATCCACTGGGCCAGTTGCTTCAAGAAATAACCCTTTAGTTTTGTGAATTTTCAACTTGGTATTGGAAACCCTAGCATAAGTGTCGAAAGCCACCACAAATGTTTACACCTCAAACTGACTAGAGAAATAAAGCAGTAGGTCATCTGCATAAGTCTGCAACATCAAATCTTTATCTCTAGAAACCCTATCTGGAATTCCAACCCAACTTTGCAAGGCTATTACATATTGCAACAAGGGATTTAGGGAAAAAACGTAAAGAAGAGGACTCAATGGACATCCTTGGCACACTCCAGTCCTTAAACAAAAGCTATGAGCCGTATTCCCTTTTAAAAAGGGAAAGACCATGTTATATTCATAAATCAGCTTAATTAGATTAACAAATACAATCAATCAATCAATCAAATCTTAATTTATTCAGGCGATCATCATTGAGCAAGGCTCATTTACAAGATGGACCTGATAAGGTCAAGTTTCGAGTTGATACACAGCAATTACATCAAACACTTATAAGACAGTTATACATACAGAAAAAATGATGTTTATAACACAATGATATACAGTGAATTCACATGTTGAAACTCGGTTAAGAGAAGGTTAAACTAATTTCTACAATATGTACAGTACATATATATCCCAATGAGGGTCAGGACAGTCACACATAATGAGTACAAGAGTGGTGAAGGAAATATTGGGTGCCATAAACTGGGGTGTCTGACTGGAAGGAATATGTCATGTATGATTGGAATATAGGTTTGTGGGATGTTCTATCTCTAGCGGTAGCAACTGCATTTCTCTGTGAAGAAGGCTGTACAGTGCTGCTTAAAGGATGTAAATGGAATGATAATGGACAGTTTTAGGGATTTTTGTAGGGTGTTCCATGCAATAGCTAGAGAATAGCTGATTGCTGCCTTCCCTAGTTTGGTGTTGACTTTGGGTAATTTGAGCAGGATGATATTGTTGCTTCTTAGGGCATAGGAGCTAGGAGTGGTCTGGTTGAAGCATTCCAGGGTATAGCTTGGGAGTTTTTTTGATAAAGCTCTGTAGATCCATAGAGCTGCATTTCTGCTCCTCCTGACATGAAGGGAAACCCATCCAACTGCGTCATAGAGAGAACAATGGTGGGTATTATATGGCAGGTCTGTAATGAACCTTATTGCTCTATGATATAAGGTATCCAGCTTTTGAAGGTAGGAGATGGGGCAGTGACTATAGAGGAAGTCTGCATAATCAATGACTGATATAAAGATGGCCTGGACTAACCTAATCTTTGAGTCTCTGTAAAGGAAGGGTTTTAATTTATAGAGGAGGCCAAGCCTTAGGCAAAGCTTTTTTAACAGTTGTTCTAGATGCTGAGTGAAGTCAAGTCTGTTGTCAATCCACACACCTAGGTATTTGAAATTTTCAACATACTCCAGATTTTCTCCAAGTATAGTGCATAGCTGGGGAGATTGATTGAAGAGGATGTGTTGGTGGAGTTTGAGTTGTGAACATCATTGCTTTAGTTTTCTTTGCATTTAGCAGAAGCTTTTCTCGAGTAGCTGATATCGTGAACAAGGAGAATTCTGTTTGTAGGATTTCATGAGCCACTGTAGGTGAAGGGTTGCTGACATACAGAACAGTGTCATCAGCAAAGAGGTGTACTGAGGACTTGGTAAGGGTTGAATCAATTGTATTTATATAAATGGCAAAAAGGATAGGACCCAGAATAGAGCCTTGGGGGACTCCTCTTGACAGTGGTCTTAATGGGGATAGGTCACTTTTAGCTTTTACCTGCTGTGACCTACTGGAGAGGTAGCATCTGAACCACTTAAGGGAGGGTGGATCTAGGCCAATGGAGTGTAGGGATGAGAGTAGCAGTTCATGGTCCACAGTATCGAATGCTTTGCTCAGGTCCAGGAATACTGCACAGACATTGTTCTTTTTATCCAGTTCAGTTTGCCAGTCATTTGTGACCTTGGCTAATGCAGTGCTAGTGCTATGTTTGGCCCTGAATCCAGATTGAGCTGGATTTAATAGGTTAGCATTGTCAAGATATTCCCTTAACTGAATACTCACTAATTTCTACAGCATCTTGGATAACACAGGTAGAATGGAAATGGGCCTGTAGTTATTAAGATCCATAGGGTCCCCTGATTTTAGAAGGGGGACCACTTGGGCTGTCTTCCACAGCTTGGGAATAGAGCCAGAGTTTAGGGAAAGGTTAAAGAGGTGTGTTAGGGGGACTGCAAGCACATGGCACTCAGTCTTTAGAAAGAAGGGGTACAGAAGGTCTGCTCCTGCACTTTTTTGGTATCCAGATGCCATAATAGATCCTCAACTTGTTTCAACAGTATAGGTTTGAAGCTAAAGGAAGAGTCAACTCTTTGATCACCAAATAGTGGGAGCTTAATTGGTCCCTTAGTAGGTTAGCTGGGGAGATGTCAAAGGCAAGGCCAGCTGTTGTGAAGTGGTTGTTGAATGCATCCAGTATTTCCATTTTGCCAGTAATAGGGCCATAGTTATTGTGTAGTTGAGTTGGAAGGGGGTTGTTAGCGTCCTGTCCCATCATACCCTTGATGGTACCCCAAAACCTAGCAGGATTATGGTAGGAGGAGTCGAGCTCGGCCAGGTAGTAGGCAGCCTTTGCATCCCTAACTTTCCTGGTGCATTTATTCCTGGCTTTCCTAAAAATCATCCAGTTGTTTGTATTCTTAGTTTTTCTTTCTACTTTCCAGAGTTTGTCTCTCTCCAGCAGTGCAGCTTTGAGGTCAGCTGAAAACCAGTGACAGGATTTGTTTTTTATTTGGATACTAGAGATTGGGGCATGGGTGTTAAGGGTATTTATTATAATGCTATTTAGCACCTGCTGAGCTTTTTCTACAGAATGTGCAAGATAGAACTTTTGCCAGTGTGGAGAGTAAGCTAGATCATGCAGATATCCTTCAATATTGATGTTTTTCTTGGATCTCCTCATGATGAATTTTGCAGAATTTGTTGTTATGCTGTTGGATCTTACCCCTGCGATGGGGCAGTGATCACTTATGTCGCATAGGATTACTCCAGCATGTGTGAATAGATGTGGTTTACTCAATAGCATGATATCAAGTAATGTACTGTTACTACTATTCTTTGTATTTAATCTTGTTGGTTCATTAATTAACTGTGTGAGCCCATAGGTGTCACAGAATGATACCAGAGGTGTAGCTGCCTGGGTGAGCCAGTTGAAATTCAGGTCACCTAGGATAATGACTTCTTCAGTACTGGACTTGACCAGGTTTCCCAGGTGGGATAAGAGCTTGTGTTCAGCAGAGGGGGGTCTGTAGCATCCAATTAGTTGAAAAGCTGCTGTATTGGGGAGAGAGACTTTTAGAGATAGGCATTCAAATTCCTTGGGCATAGATGTTGCAGCAGTACAGGATACAACTATACCAGTTTTTGCATATATGGCTACTTCACCTCCCCTTGTTTGGCGATCAGCTCTGAATAGGTGATAGTTAGGTAGGTTAACTTCCCTGTCCATTGTGGTGGGTTTGAGCCATGTCTCAGTTATCATGAGAAAGTCTGGCAAGGTATGGGCAAACCAGGCTTGTATCAATGTAAATTTTTTCAACAGACTGCATGCATTAATATGCAGGAAACTGAGGCCTTTTGTTGAGGTTAGGTCTGATGGAGAGGTGATACTTTCAAGAGGTCCAGGGTTGATTTCCACATTACCAGTACAGAGCAATAGAAAGATCAGTAGCTTCATGAAGGCTGCCAGTGATAGGGAGAGGGGACTGTCTTTAGTCCTCCTTCTTTTATTCTGTTGCCATTCTTTTTTTTGGGTGCTCCCTGTGGTTTTAAGGTAGTGTGTCGAGATACCAATTAGCAGTTTGATGACTAGGCTTAGGGGGGATCTATATATCCAACAGTGGGGCCTTGACTGAAACACATATGTGGTGATATGTGTATCTTTATGGTGATTGTACCACTGTAGTCGATGCTGCAATGGTAAAGCATATATGAGGGTTTGAGTGTCAGCCAAGGGGGATGTTCCAGAGAAACTGGGTGGATTGACTACTCTAACTTGTATAACAGGGTCATCTTCTTTATGGAACCCTATGGCTGATAGTGACAGGAGTATCAGAAGTAAGCTCCCCATTCTGAAGGAGATATTGATAGTTGGCAGTCGGGAATAGTGAAGTTTTTTTTTTGTTTTTTTTTATTTAGTTGTTTAACCAGGTATAGCACACTAAGCTGAAAGCTTTTTTTACAGGAGCGACCTGGGAGCACAAGGAGGTTAAGTGACTTGCTCAGGGTCACACAGTACGCAAGTGGAAGCTGTGGGATTCAAACCCAGGTCTGGTCTGCTGGATGTCACCAAATTTGCAGCTCAGAGCCTTAGACCACTGCGCTATACTGCCTACTTGCTGATTGTTTGGATCAGCAAGCTGGTGTGACTCTCTGTTGGTTTAGAGAAAAATGCTGAGGGCAGGGGCTTTATATAAGTTATTTGAAAGACTGTCTGTTCCAGGGGAAATATTTGTTTTTAGTTTCTGAATGACAGCCTGAATTTCTGTTTGAGAAATGGGCTCCAATAATGCTGAAGTCTCATTTTCTCTTAAAGAAACCTTAATGAAATTTAAATTGTCTAGGGACTCCATACCATTCTAAAACCAAAAACAAAAAGGGTAAATGCACCCTATCGAAAGCTTTCTCAAAATCAGCCACTACCATACAACCTGAAGTTCCGGATAAAGACAAATGTTCAATGACATCACGTATAATCATTAAAGCAGATTGAATTTTTCTCTCTGGAATCCCACAGAATTGATAAGGAGATATAACCAATCTAGCATAATTTTTCAAACGGGTATTCAAAATACTTGTAAAAGTTTTATAATCGGAATTTAATAATGTGATAGGCCGCCAATTCTTAATGTTCCGTTTATCCCCTGATTTAAATAAATGAATCAATAACCCTCTGAAAAAGAAGAGAAAATGGTGGAACTTTTGTTAAAATATTGAAACAAAAAAAAAACAAACATTGACTCAACTCCACAGAGAAGGCTTTATATAAGTTATTTGAAAGACTGTCTGTTCCAGTGGAAATATTTGTTTTTAGTTTCTGAATGACAGCCTGAATTTCTGTTTGAGAAATGGGCTCCAATAATGCTGAAGTCTCATTTGCCCTTAAAGGAACCTTAATGAAATTTATATAGGAGAGCATAGACTCCTCTGTAATAGGGAGGGAGGGAGGGTTCCAATTAAATGGTAATGATCTATAATTAACTCCCTGATTTGCCTGCTTGAGGTAATAATAATCCCATCCATTTGTTGTAATAAATCCATAGAAGAAGAAGAATCTTTCAAAGTTTTACAGACTTCAAAAGTATCCCTGATAGGAGATTTCTTAATCCCATTAATGAGAATAGCTTGCAGTGTTTTAGCCCTGTCATACTGGAAAGCTTTCATATCATTTTTTAGATTATTTATTTGTGCAGAATAATCATACCGAGAGTCATGCATCAAAGTCATGAGTCTCTGAAGCTGTTGCCGCAATGATAAATATTTCAGAAATTTATGATTTTTGGTCTTACTTCTTTGATTTTTGAACCAGGTACTTAAATCCGACTTAGTCTGCCTCCACCAATCCCCAATGTCAGAATAAAGAAAAAACACTGATAGTCTAGCCTGTAAGATAAATTTAACCCCTGACTGTATGTATGGAAGCTCCAGACTAGAAGCATTCAATTTCCATCGTACCTTCTGATATTCTGGGAGAACACTTAAAGGCAGATAACATAACAAAAGGGAGTGATCAGAAAATTCGCTAGGAACCATCCTAAAGGTGCTTATTTGTACAGAAGGGGAGACAAACATATAGGGTGGGATATTCAAAAGGGTTGCGCCATGCGCAATAGGGTTGCGCCTGCGCAAGTCCAAAAGTGCGCCATTCTGCGATATTCAGCAGGAGGCAGTTGCGCCACCGAAAACATGCTGAGCAACAGTGCAATGCAAATGATGGCATGTGCAACCGAAGGGGGTGGATCCATGCATAAAGAGCGCAATGCGATATCCAAAGACTTGCTCAATGCGCAACAGCGGACCAGCCGGAAGTTGCACCCCAGCGGAAATGAGCCAAAATAAAAAGGCTCAAGGAAGCGGCGCAAGAACGCCACAGGGATGGCAAGTGGGGAAGAGAGAGAGAGAGAAAGACAGACAGTGACAGGCCAGGGCAGGCAAGGGAAGCAGTGTGGGCCATAGGCTGCAGAGGCCAGAGCGGGGTGCCCGTGCAGTGGAAGTAGCAGTCAGGACAGCGGGGTAACAGAGCAACATCAGCCGGGGGCACAAGCCAGGAGATGGACAGTGGCAGCTTCCACATGGAAGCTGTAATGAGGGGTGAGAATGCAAGATGCAGGGGCGTGTGCATGGAGGGGCCCGTCAGCGGTCGCCCCAACAGGCAGTCCGTGCCTGCATCAGCTTTGAGTTGTACACAGATGTAGAGATCGTGGGCCGGTACCACCTGAACAGGGCAATACTGAGGCGGCTCTGTGAGCTGTGCAGTGATGTGATGCAGGTACCCTCACGACGGAGTCATGCTCTGTCAGTGGAGACCAAGATGACAGCCTGCATGTGCCTGCTCACCACGGGCACCTTCCAGAGGCCAACAAGGGACACCACAGGCATCACACAGTCAGCCACGTCACGCATCCTCACCCAATTCCTCAGTGCACTGCTGCCACATGCTGTGGAGCACGTCCATTTCCCCAGCACTGAGGCAGAGCGTACAGCAAACATGCAGGCGTTCCACAGGGTAGCACATATGCCTGGCGTGCTAGGGGCCATAGACTGCACCCATGTGGCCATTCGCACACCACCTGGCCCCTCTGGGGCCGCATACAGGAATAGAAAGGGCTTCCCCAGTGTCAACTGCCAGGTGGTGTGTGATGCCACTGGACGTATAATCAATGTCTGTGCCACACACCCTGGTGGAGCACATGATGCCTTTATATGGAATCAGTCCGCACTGTGCCATCAATTCGAGAGTGGGGACATCCCAACAGGCCATCTAGTGGGTGAGTACGCATGTAGGAAATGCAAACTCGGGGCAAGGGTGGGAATGCCACAGGTGCCATGGTAGTGGCACACAGGGATATGGGCAATATGGACCTGAACATGAGACTGATCTCCACTATCTCCACACAGGTGACAGCGGATACCCACTCCGTCCCTGGCTGCTCACACCGTACCGGCGCCCCATGACCCCATCGCAGCAACGCTATAATGAGACACATGCCACCACACGCAACATCATTGAGGGGGTGTTTGGGATGCTCAAGGCATGCTTCCGATGCCTAGACACCTCCGGCAGTGCCCTACAGTACAGCCCCTCAAAGGCTTGTGGGATATTCCTGGCCTATTGTATCCTGCACAACATGGCCAATGACTGTGGGATAGCCGTACAAGTTGAAGAGGGGGACAGCGATGGGGCGCCGCAGGCGCTGGTGTTGATAGAATGAGCAGCCCCTTGATGGCGGGACCCCGACTGATCCGGCAGGCCCAGCTGCACGGGACACCATCATGGAGGAGCATTATGCACAACAAGGTAAGTCAAGGGGCCATGTGCAAACAACACTGTCCTGGCGCAACCCACAGGCACACAGAGTAACACACCAGGGGTACATGACGGCAAGGGGGGTGGAAGGGACCAAGCACACAAACACACCATCAGGGAGGGGCGAACAGTCATATGGACACACACACACACACAAACACACCAGGCACAAAGCGTACATGGGCAGGTGCACAGCGCAGCAGGAACAGACATGGCAAACACACAGATCCACAGACCACACCCGCCACCTGTACTGTCCAAGCACGTGTGTCAGATGCTGGGTACCCTTGCACCTTGGTGTACAGTACAATGCAGGCATCATCATGCACATGCACCTGTGGACAGCAGTCGGGATGGTGTGTGCAGGTGGTCCGTATGTCGGCGTGATGGGTAGGGCACCCACCAGTGCACTGCCCACCATGATGCACAGTGCACACAGGGCAGCAGCAGACAAGGCCCGCACTGGGAGAGAGGTCAGTCATGTTGCATCATTCCACGGCCACTGCGGATGCGTGGGTGGCCCCGCCGTGACCCAACAGCACTGGCAGGCTGAGCAGGTGCCACATGGGGTGGCACCGATGGACCACCAGGGGTCCCACTGCGCGATCACGACCTTGTCCGCACTGGGGTCTGTAGGATGCCAAACATACCTGCACCAGGGGTGCTTGGGATGCCCCACAGCAGAACCCAGCATTGACAGGCCTGGTGTCACACGACGCTGGGAATGGGGAGTGGAGAGTGTACTGTGTGGGGTGCACGGTACAGGAGCACCTGCGTGTGTGCCCAATACAGCCATGACAGCGACCAATGCCTGGGTCTGCCTGTCAATGGCGGCGGTCACATCCATCCGCATATGGACCATCTCTGCACGGTCCAGAGCACACTCCCTGCTGTGCCGCTCCACAGCCGCACACAGTGCCTCCACAGACATTGCAACCCGCCTTTGCTGCTGTACTGATTCCCACAGCAGGCGGGTGTGCTCATCCAATGGGTACTCTGCCACAATGGCATCCTGTCCCCCAGGGTGTGGAAGGTCCTGATGTACAACACCCCTTGAGGGTGGGTGCTGTTCGCCAGGACTAGGAATGGGCGTATCAAAGGGTGGCGGGCATGTGCCACTGCTGTACACTGTACCCCCAGACCTGATGGGTGACTGCTGCTGCTGCCCCTCCAACCGCTGTGCCCCAGGGACCACTCGTTCCACTGCTGTGGTCACAACAGTGCCAGACACCTGCACAGCCACCGGTGCTGCCCCACCGGTGCTGACAGGCACAGCCTGGGACTGTGCTGACATGCTGGCACACAAGTTGGAACCAGCAAGGCCCAGGGGCACGTGTTGGCCTGCTGTGTGTCCATCATGGGACACACACATGTCACTGCCCATTGCAGTCCTTGCATCATCAATGGTGCAGGTACGTGCTACAGCCACAGTCACAGCATGCTGGCATGCTTGCATGCCAGACTGCTGAGACACAGGCTGTGCACCCCCCACACCTGAATCACTGACACCAGAGTTGGCAGCCAGCGTGCATGCTGGTGCAGTGCATGCTGGCTGGTGACCCTCCTCCATGTCCAGCAGGTCATCCTCACTGCCTGGACCCACCATCACCATCCCCTGAAGATGAACAGGATCTGTAACAGAAAGAGAGGACATGTGAGTGCATGTGAACAACCCCCCCCAACACCACCACCATGTCATACCGTGCAGTGATGGGCTTCCATCTGTCTGGAATCCACCTCCTGGTACGCCCTCAATAGCACTGCACTGCATTGATGCAGCCAGTCGGTCCTCAGCTGGGGTCGGCTCCACCACCGCTGGCCCCCGCCAGTGCCAGCACGTGCCGCCCTGAGGGCTGCCACCTTCTCCTTCACCCTCCTGAAGTCTGTCCCAGTCTTCTTTTTGCATTCCTGCACGGAGTGCTGGTGGCTTCCGTGCAGGTTCACTGCCCGGGCTACCCCCTCCCATGCAGCTGCATGGGCCTGAGGGGTGCCCCACCATCCACTCAGTAGTGCCTCCTCCTCCAGGTAGGCCTGGAAGAGGGCCTCAGTCTCTGCCGTGGTGAAGTTGGGCCTCCTCCTCCTCCTTCACCCACCATCCTCACCCTCACCTTGGCTCTGCTCGGTCATGGTGATCTGAATGGGTGGAAGTGGACACCTGTCACTGTGCAGTCTACAGTGTTATCCCATGCCCATTGTCCAGAACATCCCACAGCATGCAACTCACCTCTCACCTGCAGTAACCGAATCTGGCCAGCGCAGCCCACTGTCACAGTTTTATAGCGCAATGCATGCAAATTAGGAGTGGAGCAACTGTAAAGAGATGCAAATCGCGCCACTACGCCTTTGAATGGCTGAGCGGATGATTTGCCTGTGTCGGCTGAATATCGCGCCATTGCACTTTTTGCAATACAGTTGAGCCAGCTGAGCCAATAGCGCAGATCTGTGACTGTGAGGTACACTGCATTGCGCATGCCCAGGTAGCTTACGCAGGCGTCTGCCGCGCTGATGACATGCTGTGCGCGATCAGCAATTCAGGCCATGGCCACCATTGTGCCAGTGGTGCTACAGCACTGGGCACTATATGACGCTGTGGCACTACTGCATAATAGTCTACTGTGGCACTGGCACGCAGGTGGTTGCTCGCACAGGATGTGTAGACGTCAGATGGCGCTGTGTGTGGCCTTGCATCATAGACCCCTGACCTGGTGTCCGACCTTGGCCCCCTGGCGCTGTTCGGCTGCCATGTGTACGGCCCTATTGCGCTGTCTGGTGACAGCGCTATGTGGAGCGACGGCACTGTACGAACAGTGCGATTGGAACCTATGGTGGTCTATTGCATATCATTTCCATGAACATACGCAGGGGCGCCATATTGCCTGCTGTAAAGTTGGAAGAATGGCATGCAGGAGGGCACTCCAATGGAGCCCGGTGGAGGTGGCCAACCTGGTGGCCCTGGTAAAGCCCCACTATGGGGCACTGTATGGGGAGGAACCCCTCACCATGGCTCGAACCAGGTCTGGCTGCAAGTAGCCAATGACCTGGTGGGGGTCACTGGGCGGCACCAGTCTGCCACGCAGTGCTGACACAGGTACAGTGACCTCCACAGGAGGGAGCCAGACTTGCATGAGAGGCTACGGTCACGTGCCAGGAGGGGGCGTTGTGCCTAGTCCAGGTGCGTGTACCATCTATGCACCTGTATTCTCTGTAGGGGTGTGAGTGTGTTTTGGTGGCTGTGCATGGGTGATGGCTCTGACATGGTTGGCTGTGTCAGTGTGTGCAGGTGTGAGATGCATGGGTCTGGCTGTGTGGGCAGGCACTGTCACTGGGGCAGGGGGCAGTCTGCTTTGGAGTCACACTGATGTTTTTCTCAACATTGCCTCCCACAGGCTGGGCAGAGAGGATGCAGGCACTGGATGAGGAGGGCCATGGCAGGGCCTCGGTGGCGGTCGGTGGTGCTGTGAGGGGTGGGCCACAGCAGCAGCAGCAGCAGCAGCAGCCACGGCTACTTGCGGAGTGTGAGTATCATTACATCATGGATGCTATTGCGTGCTGGAGGGGGTGGGCATGACCACCAGCCATGCACAACACAACCATGCACGACACAGGTGACATTCATCACTGTCAGTGTCACTGCACGTCTGTGTGTGCGTCACTGGTGGTCCATGCATGCACTGGGCACATGGCTGTGGAACTGGCATCGCACCACTTTGCCACGTCACTTGACAGCCTTGTTTGTGCTGTGATGGACATGGGCAGTGTGTGTGTGTGCAGTGGTGCACATAGCTGGTGCCGCCTGGTTGGGCTGGCCATGTGCATGTTCACTGTGGGTGGGTGCATACCATCACAGGTGCAGGACATTGGGCTATATGGCTTGCAGATTGGGTTGTGTTCAGGGTTGTGGTCAGTCACAGCCATTGACTGTGTTCCCATTTTCCTAGGCCTCATTGTGCTCCGAAGAATTGAGCGGGCACTGCAACAGCTGACCCGGGTGTCCATGGAAAACAGGACCATCCTCCAGGATATACAGTGCCATGGGCTACGGAGGAGGCACAGCCAGGCACGACGGCACCAGGCAGTGGAGTACCAGCCTGCTAGGCCTTAGGCCGGCTTCCCCTTCCCACTTCACCCATCTCTCCCACCCTGCCTTCCCTCTCCAAGTTGTTCATCCCTACCCCTTGCCCACCCCTACCTTGTACCCCTACCCCCCTCTTGTAAATAGTTTTGTTGTTGTTCATTTTGTACTTTACATTTTTCTAATATATATATATTTTGATATGAATACTGTGTTGGTCTCTGATTTGCAGCTGGCTATGGTTGCTCAGTTGCAGTGGTGTGCATGCCATCTGGGGTGGTATGGTCCTGGGTATATGTGTGTGTGTGTGTGTGTGCATGCGTGTGTGTGCATGGGGAAGTGTCTCCAGTGTGGCAGTGACTTTCTGTTGGTCTTGCCATCTGCTGCCACCCACTGCTGGGTGCACAGGGTGGGTCTGGCTTGTATTGCTCTCTGCTACATGAGGTTGACATCGGTTGACGTGTGCCGGGGGGATGCATGGTGTTTCCTGCAGTGCCAGTCACTGCACATGGGTGTTGTCTTGGGGTCATGGTGCAGGGTGTGCTGTGCATACAGGGGGCTGATGTGCACTGTGGTTGTCAACCCCCTGTGTGTGGCAGTCTCAGCCTGCCAGTGGTTGTGTTGGGGTGTCATGGCCCTGCTGTGCTTTGTTGGCTTGTCCCCATGGGCCAGTAGATCATCCATCCCACCCCCAGTGATGCTGTGCTTGGGGTGTGCAGGTGTCTTGTTGGTTGTGCAGTGTGTTCCTGTGCCCATGTGTGGCATGGCTGGCGGTGGGCCCCAGCCTGCCTCCCTGGTTGTGCAGTTCCATTGCTCTGCTGGGGGCTCTGCTTGCGCTATGGCACCTCTGGACTGCTCAGCTGGGCTGCCCTTGTTGCGCTATGGCGCAACCTTTCTGCTCAGCTTCCCCTTCCTGGTTGTGCTATGGCGCAGTTTGTGCGATATTCAGACATTGGCTGCTTGCGCAATTTGTTCTGCTCCATGTTTGAATATCGCGTCTGATGTGCATATGCGCAATTGAATTGTGCTTGCTCCTGCTGTTGCGCACATTTTGGGAGCAGTTTGAATATCTGGGCCCTAGTTTATTAAGGAATGAAATTTCCCTCTTGTGTAAGAAAAATGTGCTCCATGATCTGCATAAACCATGCAATTACATGGTTCTGCAACCTTAGTGATATATGCCAGAGCATGGGAATCACAATATACTTTTTTATTTTTCTGTGAAGGTGAGTCAAGAATTGAACAATTAAAATCTCCACCCTAAAGCACCTTGATTGATGTCACTAAAAAAGGTTGAACTGCCTTCAAACAGGCCAATCTATCCGCCTTTGACTGGGGATTATATATATTAATGAAACGATAACACACATCATGCCATTTCCCATCTATTATAAAAACTCTACCCAGTATTAAATCAATTAAATTATGTAAAGAAAAAGAAAAAGAATTAAACAAAATGCCTATCCCATCTGCCTTATCCATTCCAAAGGACCAATAAGATGGCTCCCAAACCCAGTCCCTTTTAAAAGAGGTTAATTGTTCTGCAGAGTCCAACCAGGTTTCTTATAGATAACAAACTGAAATATTCTGCTCATGAACATAATGGAACAGTGCTTGCCGTTTGACTGAGTTCAGCAAGCTATGAACATTTAATGAACCCCAACACCAGTGCATAATAAATCAGATACTGAATAACCTTTAACTATCATTTCTTTCTTTTTCTTTTTTTTCCTCTTTATAATTATCAATTGATTGTGAGATGGTAGACAAAGAAGATTTCTGGGAGTCTGAATCTCCCAACTCCATTTCTGTATCACCCCATGGGGTAAGCAGTGCTGCATAAGAGTTACTAGTCTCTACAGCAGGGACAGAAGGTGGAGATTTAGGGTGCACATTCCTAGCAGATCTACGTTGGGGTAGTGGTGACCCCTGAGCCAAAACTTTGACGCTTGACTCTGGAGCACTAGGAGGCACATCAGTGTAGCACACTGGAAGAAGATCCAATATGCCTGTGGAGCTGTTGCAAGGCTTCTTATCTTTAGGTGGGCCTGAGCAAATAGTTTGTGCTACCTTATCAGGCTCAGGTGAAGAACACCTAACAACAGGATCCAGATGATTAATCTCTATCTGTTTTTTGGTAATAGTCTGAGAAGAGTGAGAGGGAGGGGGAGGTTGGGCAGGAGGAGGAGGAGGTGGGGATTTAGCAGCACTCTGGGCCTTCTATATCAAGAGATCTGAGCTTATGCAAGATGCTTTATTTTTGGCCGCCCAAGGACACTCTCGAAACATGTGACCATACTCCTCACAAAGATCACACCTAGAATGATTTGCACATTGCATTGTTATATGCCCCACCTCTCCGCAATTATCACAACGTGGCTGATCACAAATGCTAGAAAGATGAGTCCTAAAACCACATTTATAACAGGCCCTTGGTTGCCCTCCATAAAAACAAACCCCCCACACCAGGATCCATGGAAGCCGCCATCTTGGTCCCACAGGAAAATGGGTCCCCCCTGCACTCAGGAAGCAGAGTAGGGGAATTTCCCCGGTGTCCTGGCTAAATTTCTCCCATTCACTAAAAATACCACCAACAGCTTAATCTGGTTCAATATCTGTTGCTTGCCATCTGTATCCCCCCTCCAGCCCCGGTCACCCCTGAAAAAGGGACTTCTAGGCTCAGTGGGCATATCGGGTCAACAAAATTCAATAAATAAATATAATAAACATACAGTATATCAAGCATCTGCAATGCGACTTAGGCTGTTACCCCTTATAATAAAATTCAAAGGGACAAAATTGTCTCTGAATTATACAAACTTGGCCCATGAGAACAGGCCCCTGAAACTTCAGTGGGCCTTTGTACTCAAGTACTTTTCATGATATATCCGTAGCAACCATGGCATCCAACAAGCAACATGGGCTTGCTAACTTGATCGGGGTATTCACTTCTCAGATTCAGCCACCTTTCCCGAAGAGGTCCGGTATTTTCTTTGCAAGATCCATGGCAGCTTGGGTAGCTGTGTCATATCTCTGGATGCCTCATGATAAGGAGACCTCTAAGGGGAAGGGGTAGAGCATCCTATGCTTGATTTTAGCAGCCCATAGCTTTGATTGGATCGGCCTGAATGTGGCTTTTTCCTGGCAAACTTTTACAGTTAGGTCCTAGATCGACTGAAGCTTTTTCACCACCCATTCAATCTTCTCTTCATTTCTTTTGGCCTTTAGAATGTAGTCTCTATCTAAATAATTAAGCACTTTAAAGATGATAGGACGGGGAGGGAGATCTGAGGCAGGCTTGGGACTAATAGAGCGATGGACCCTCTCGATAATATATTCAGGCCCATTGGGCAATGGACCAGCAATGTGTACACATATTTTCTGTACAAATAAGATTGTATTTGCTCCTTCTTTGCCTTCAGGCAGCTCCAGGAGCACTAGGTTATTTCTCCTGGAGTGGTCCTCCAGATCGTCCACTTTGTTCTCCAGCTTTTTTATGACACATTTTATATTAACATTCTCTGGCTCACGTTTACTGATTCGGTCCTCCGCTGATGAGATCAAAGCCTCAGAGTCTGTGACCTGAACCACCAGGCCTGAAAAGGTGATAGAACTCCAATATTAAAGAAAAGGCCACTGTCTTGATCATGACAATGTCCTTGTGCATTTGCTCCTGAGTTGAACCTGCAAGCTGGTATTGTGTTGGCTCTTCTGGCGATGTGCTTCTGTGGGCCTTTTAGCTTTAAGCTTTAAGCCCCACCATGACATTCTGTTCTCCCTCAGCACCAGGACCTAACAGTAACCATTTGCATGAGTAAACCATCCACATCCATGTTCTTATATGCAAATTGTGTGCACACAGCATTGCCTATGTAATGTGTGTTTGCTGCCAAGTGTTTCAGTTCTTTCTCCCCCTGTTGAAAGGGAAAGGAGAAATTGTTTAACCAGGAAAGGCACACTAAACCGAAGCTTGTTGCCAGGTGAGAACTGGGAGCACAAGGAAGTTAAGTGACTTGCTCAGGGTCACACAGTATGCAAGTGAGGGCTGTGGGATTCAAACCTCAGTCTCCAGGTTTGCAGCTCAGAACCTTAAACCACTGCACCATACTGTCTCTGTAAAAAAAAACTTGTCTTCAGCAGGTAGCCATGACTGATCCCATGGCCACCCTACCCAAATGGGTGGCAATGGCAGAGCCAATGGTCACACAGGTGTTGAGAGATTGGACATCTGATCAGTGGAAGAAGTATTTTCTCTTGTATCTACTCATTCAGGAATAATTAATTGCCAGTCTATGTCATTGCAGAGTGAGGTGCTTTTTCATCATGTTCTCTGCAGAAACCCATTTATCACTTAGATGAACATGAGTTGTTGGTGTGATATTTGGGCCTCTCCCATGACATTAAACACTACATTTGCCAGGGCCTAACCAGGCTACACAGAGATGAAGGTGAAAGATTTTTTCTAGTTGTTTTTGGAAAAGATGACAAACCCTAAGTGTCTACCAAGCTGCCAAGACTCCAACAGATACTAGCAAAGCCAAATTATACTGTATATCGCTTCATGTTTTCAATGGAAATTAATACTTCTAATAATCGGCTTTTAGTTCACTATGCCACACTCTGGCAGTTCTGCTGGATACAGCTTAGTCACTGGACATCTTCTAGCTAAGCCCTTTCCACCACCCATGGTATATATCCTCCAACTCTGCCTTCTCAACATGAGATCTTCTTTTCTTCTGAAAGGGACAGGTCTTCTCCTTCATAGCTGTGCATGCATGAGTGGATTCGAGTTTAAAGGTATGTTTACACTACCACCTTTGCAGGACATCAACCTGTGCACACAGGTTGATGCACTACAAAGTCGACAGTGTGGACCCTTACCTGACCATGCTAGGTGTGCACAGGAGTGGGAATGTTTATCAGAGTGAGTGTATTATGTGGTGGTATAAATGTGCTATGACATTCTCTCTGATAAAAAGCAACTGCTTCAAGATTCCTCCAGTGCTCCCAACCTGGCCTCCCAAGATTTACAGCCTTTCTCTGGTGCAACCTACATCAGCACTAGGGAGGGCTGTGTGAAGAATGAATTAAGCCTGCTGATGAGATTGGAGCAGGAGTGGAATGGCACAAATGTCAGAGCACTGCAGCCATGTAAACATGGCTTAAATGCAGCCATGTAAACATGGCTTAAATGAAGCCAGAAGGGGAAGGAAACATATTCATTTCAATGCTTTACAGTAACTGGTAATTGCTGTTTTTCTTTTAAACTTAGATAGTGGGCTTTTAGTGACACTGTAATTTCTTTGCTCTCTTTACTTAGAATTATTTTTGGGCTGTTGAAAATTTAAAATGTAGTGGTGGTGTATTTCTTTGCTGTCTTTAATTGCTGCAGATTTAGTCTTGGCTTGTCTGACTTGCCCTGTAGTTTGAGTGAGGGGTGCTAATTTTCTGGCCTCTCACCTCAGCTACATAATAACTGGAGGTGGGGCTTAGTCAGAGTTGAGGTAGCAAGTGATTTTGGTTTTCTCAGAAGAAACCAGAAGGGGAAGGAAACATATTCATTTCAGTGCTTTACACTAACTGGTAATTGCTATTTTTCTTTTAAACTTAGATTGTGGGCTTTTAGTGACACTGTACTTTCGTTGCTGTCTTTACTTAGAACTGTTTTTGGGCTGTTGAAAATTTAAAACGTAGTGGTGGTGTATTTCTTTGCTGTCTTTAATTGCTGCAAATTTTGGCCCCCTCCCTCCTCTTTCCCCAAATCTTAATTATATGCCCTGTTAAATCTGATTGACAGGAGCTAAACACAGGGGATAGTAGGGTGTGTGGAGTAGGAGGGGCATAAGGGGGAAGAAGCCCACCCTCAGCAAGACAAGTGTTTTGACTCATTTATTTATTTATTTATTTTTTAAAGAAAAGTATCTGAGGATCAGTGGCAGGATTTGTAGGACAGTAAATGAATAAAAAGTGAACTAGGAGAGCTTCAGTATCAGACAAGTAGTGGAATAGCAGTATAACTGCAGTATAATGTGGGGAGTGGTGCAATGCAGTGGCTGCGGGGCAACTATATTTAGACAGACCTTCTGGACACTGAGGTGCTGCCTATCTGCATGCATCTCTCTGGATGGTGGGATGAGGTAGCCAGACTCAGAGCGGAAGTAAACTGGGTCAGGAGTACCATCACCCCTATCCAGAGACCAGCCAGTCCAATGCAACTGCCTCAAAGGATGCCGAGAATGAGGAGCACTTGGATGACAGTGGGCTCAGGGAGGGTTAGGGTGGTATGGCAGAGGCACATCCCAGATCCTATTCCACTCAAGAACTCATATGCCACACTGGCAAATGGGGACAACCAAATTGAGGAACCCAGAGAAGCGGAAGGAAAGGATGTGGAGGTTGGTCAAGTAGGTGACCTCAGCAGGGAGAGCAGTGGACCCCAGAGGAGGAGAAAGTGAATCCTGGTGGCAGACTCCATCATAAGAGGGATCCAGCTAGGAACACAGGAGGGGGAGGACAGGGAGGTAAGGTGCCCACCAGGTGCCATGGCATGGACTGATGGAAGGAAGATCCTGGGAATCACTGGGAAGGCAAGACAGAAGAGAGAGCTAGATGTCATTAACCACCTAGGTACTAATGACCTGGCAAATTTGGAGCCAAAGGAAGTTCAGGAAGAGTTTAGGAAATTGGGGAGGAATCTCAAGCAAGTAGCAACTTCTGTCACCTTCTCAGAAGTACTACCTGAGAAAAGCAAGGGAGAGCATTGGGGTGCATACACTAGGAACTTTAACTCATGGTTGAAGAACTGGTGCTGTGAGGAAGGGTTTGGATTCATTGGTGACTGGGGACCCACTTGGAGGGATGGAGGTTTGTTCAAGCCTGACAGCCTGCATCCATCCTGGAGGGGAATCCAAGCACTCAATGATAAGTTTAAATGCTACATTGACAAGCATTTAAACTAGCCAAGGGGGGGTGGCAGGCCAGCAAGGAGGGTACCTACTTGCTCACCCCCCACAGCTAGCAGTGGAACTAGTGAACTGGAGGAGTGGCTATCTCTACAAAGCAGTGTGCAAAAAATGGTGCTTAGCGCCCAAGAGGTGGATAGGCAGAAAAGAGGCAAAATTCAGCAGAAGGGCAGACAGCAAGGAGAACCAGGGATAAAGGACAACTAGAAAAGAGGCTAGAGTAGAACAGCTAAACAGTCTAGGGAGGTCAAATCATGGAAAGCCATGTGTGCCAATGCCAGGAGCCTTAGCAACAAGATGGAAGATCTGGAGGCTGTCATGGTGCAGTCAGACCTGGACACTGTGGCCATCACTGAAACCTGGTGTAATGATAACCACAACTGGGAGATGACCATACCTGGCTACAACATATTCAGAAGAGACAGGGCAGGTAGGAAGGGAGGAGGAGTGGCACGGTATGTGAAAAATGACATAAGGGCCACAGAGATCCAGGAGGAACAAAATGGGTGAGAGATACTGTGGGTTAAGCTGAAAAGGAAAATGGTGCCAGCCATCCACACAAGTGTGGTCTATAGACCACCAGCCCAGGAGGAAGAAACAGATAGGCAGCTGATACTAGTCATCCAAAGGATGGCAGACAAGGGTGAGGTAGTACTGGTTGGAGACCTCAATATTACAGACGTGGATGGGAGCATCCCAGCAGCAGCATCAACTAGGAGTAGATTTATCCTGGACTCCCTTCAAGGTGCCTTCCTCTAGCAACTAGTCATGGAACCAACTTGGCAGAAGGCAATATTGGACCTTGTGCTCACAAACAGGGACAGTGTGATTGGGTAACAGTGGGGGAGCACCTGGGGAACAGTGATCATCAGTCATTGTGGTTTGAAATCACAGAAGGAGCAGAACCAAACCACACAAAAACATGTATCCTGAATTTTAGGGGGGCAGACTTTGGGAAAATGGGGAGATACTTGAAAGAGGCATTAAAATGAATGGGGCAGGAATCAGGGGTTGAGGAACAGAGGGCAGTATTTAAAACAGGGATTACAAGAGCAACATAATTTTGCATTAAGCAGGTTAGCAAGAGGAAAAGGAAGATGAAACCATTATGGTTTTCCAAAGAGGTAGCAAAGAAAGTGAATGCCGAACAGATTGCATTCAGGCAGTACAAAAAGATACAGGCAGAAGGGGCTAGGGAGAAGTACCAGGAGAAGCAAAGGGAGGCAGAGAGGTCAGTAAGGGAAGCCAAAGCTCAGACAGAAGAAAACTTTGCAAAATCAATGGGTAGAGGGGACAAAACCTTTTACAAGTACATAAGTGAAAAAAGAAAGGCAAAAGGAGGGATAGTGAGACTGAAGGGAGAGGATGGGGTCAGCGTGGAGGATGACAACAGTAAAGCTGACATATTGAACAGGTATTTTTGCTCAGTTTTTACTGAGGAAGAGGAGGGTAATGAGTCTGAAGGGAGTACAAGGATTGAGTATGGTGCAGAAATGGACACAAGTCCATTTACATGAGAAAGGGTCCTGAAGGAACTGGAAATAATAAGAGTTGATAAAGCAATGGGGCCAGATGGGGTACACCCCAGGGTCCTTAAAGAACTAAGAGAGGTGGTGGCTGAACCTCTGGCTATCCTGTTTAGCTGATCACTGGAAACAGGGGAGGTACCCAAAGACTGGAGGACAGCAGATGTAGTCCCCTTATACAAAAGTGGGAACAAAGAGGAAGCAGGGAACTACAAACCAGTCAACCTCACCTCAGTAGTGGGGAAGATCATGGAAGCACTACTGAAGGAGAGATTGGTGGAACATCTGGTTGTCAATGGAATACAGCACCCAAGGCAGCATGGTTTCACCAGAGGGAGGTCATGTCAGACCAACCTCATTGAATTGTTTGACTGGGTGACTAGGGAGGTGGATCAGGGGAGGGCAGTGGACATGGCCTATTTGGACTTCAGTAAGGTCTTTGACACTGTGCCACATAGAAGACTATTACACAAACTGGGGAATATGGGTGTGGGCAGGACAGTAGTGTGGTGGGTAGGTAACTGCCTGGGCGGCAGGACACAGAGGGTGGTGGTAAATGGCTGTCACTCCACAAAGGGAAGAGTGACCAGTGGGGTACCACAGGGATCAGTGCTGGGACCGTTCCTATTCAGCATCTTTATCAGTGACATTGTGAAGGAGCTAGAAGGCAGAATTTCACTGTTCGCTAATGACACAAAGCTCTGTAACAGAGTAGATACACCAGAAGGTGTAGACAGAATGAGAAGGGACCTACAGAAACTTGAAGAATGGTCAGGGGCTTGGCAGTTGAAATTCAATGCAAAGAAGTGCAAGATAATGCATATGGAGCACAAAAACCCTGGCACAATATATCAGTTGGGGGTGAGGCTATAGCATGCACCAAGCAGGAAAGGGATCTTGGGGTTATCATCTCTGATGACCTCAAGGTAGGGAAACAGTAAGGCAAGGCAGCTGGGAAAGCAGATAGGATGCTGGGATGCATAGGCAGGGGCATCACCAGCAGGAAAAGGGGGTCACAATTCCACTATACAAGACACTAGTGAGGCCCCACCTGGAGTACAGTGTACAATTCTGGAGACCTTACCTACGTATGGACATAGACAGGGTGGAGAAGGTTCAGAGGAGGGCAACAAAGATGGTACATGGATTGCATCACAAGTCCTTGGAGGACAGGTTGAAGTAATTGAATATGTACTCTCTGGAGGAGAGGAGGGAGAGAGGGAACATGATACAGACATACAAGTATCTTACAGGGAGGAACAGGGTGCAGGAATACATTATTTGTAAGAGAAAAAGATATTCCAGGACTAGAGGGCATGGGATGAAGTTGGAGGGAGGATGATTCAGAGGAAACGTGAGGAAGAATTTCTTCACAAAACTGGTGATGGACAAGTGGAGCACCCTGCCAGAGGAAGTGGTGGGAGCTAAAACAATCATGGGATTTAAGAATGCATGGGATAGACATAAAGGAATTCTGGAGGTTGGGGTAAGGGGCAACAGACTTCTAGGAAAACATAAACTGAACTTACAAGCTCAAATGGGCAGACTGAGTGGGCCATAGGCCCTTATCTGCCGACACTTTCTATGAAAAATTCTTGGGTGATTTTTGACTTTTCAAAAGTCTTTCAATTTACAGTTTATTTATTCTTTAGTTCACAGTCCACCAACTTTTTTGAGCATGGAAAACCTGAAACCTGGGTTTAAGCATTGTGTGCATTGTCAGAAGATGTTGGTCATGGACCTGCGCAACACATGCTTTGGGAACATCACAGCGGGAAGTAGTGAATTTCTTGCCAGGCAATCCTTCCTTCATTGATCAAGAAATGAAAGGCATGAGTCTTTCTTGGTAGACCAATGGGCTACAAACAGCATTCAACAGCCACCAAGTCAGTAGTACTTCTCATAGCCTTGGAAGATGGGGTACAGTGGTTGGCTCATCTTCAGTCTCAGCACTGGTTTCAGCTGGGTCTTCTGCTGGAGGGACTTTCATGTATGAATTTTGTGACGTGTATTGTGGCCCTGTTAGAGCTTACAAACTTCTCTCTGGTTAAGGCTCTGGTCGATATTTTTCTCAAACTAGTCAACCTGTTGTCACAAGAGGAGGCTGATGAGGCTTCACCAGTCCCAAAGATCCTGGTTCTCACATTTCTCATTCAAGAGGATATGCTCATTCAGTGGTTACAGCTGACATGGTCTGCACAGTTGCCACCCCAGTGGTCACCCCTGGTTTCACTCAAAGGCTCAGTGTGGTCTCCCTGCTGAAGCAGGTGATCAACATGATCCCACCAGTGGATGCCTGTTGACATCTGAAGGGATGAGGCACTGTTCTTGGCCGTGTTTTCATCTGACTGATCAGTATCAACAAAGACATCCATTGGACTTGCCATCCTTCTCTAAGGATTAACATAAACACAGTTTTTGCAAGTAAGAAGACCTGCTATGACAGTACTGGGCTATTGCTGGGTGAGGCAGATCACTGGCCCAGCGACCCTCAATGTTGTGAGTCATCCTGGTGACTGCCTGCAGCATGTGACTCTACAGATCATGATGTATGCATCTCCTCCACTCGTGGTGGAGATCCCTCCTTTGCAGCTGCATGAGGGGTCCTTCATTAAGAAGACCTACCCAGCAACAGATGTACATGATCTGCTGTCCTTCAAGGTCACCCAGGGATCTAAGGTAGTCTGCACCACCAAGAAACAAACCCAAGCAGTTTTTGAGGATCATTTGACCTCCAATGAGGAGTCCTCCATTGCCTTCAGTGGGACCCATCCAGCTGAACTCGATTGCTCTAATGATCAGTCCTCCCTGTTGGGCTGTACATCCTTTGGGACTCTACTCCAGCTCATATCAAAACCTATGGAGGTCCCCTTGGAGCCGGTGCAGAAGAAGCCCAAATACAGGGATAACTCCCCAGGGTTGGCTCTCCCTATGGCCGAGGCCATAATGAGACAGGCTTTTAACCTGTAGCAGCCACAGCATCCTGCCTGGTGTCCCCTATTTGTATCTCCCACATGTATGCGGTCTTTATCGAAAGCATTTTAGTTGTTCTCAGACCACCCCTGCATAAAGGGACTTGTGACTGCCTTGGCCTTTCAGAAGCCAAAAGGTCAAGGAGATGTGGATAAGCCTCCCAGCAAGGTGGCCAGAAAGCTGGACACTGTGGCCATGAAGATCTACATGGCCTTGTCTATGGGTCTCAGGCAAGCCAGCATCCCATGAGGCTGACTCAGTTTGGCCATTCCTTGTTTGGGGTCATAGAGGAGATTCTCCATTTACTCCCAACAAGCAGGTTGTGGATTGGGCAATTTAAGACCAGGGCTGCATGTTGGCTACATGCCAGTTTCAGACTGCCTTGGACCTGGGCAACTCCTGTGCCTGAGCAGTGGATGCGGCCATGCCTATGTGCTTTAGGGCCTGGCTGAGGTTGTCAATAGACACCCAGTGCAAGGTGACTGATGTGACCTTCTTGGGCACAGATCTATAGGGTTAGAGGCATATTGTACCTCAGGGGTATTAGCCACAGCAGATGCGGCAGCAGCACCAGTAGGGCTGGTTTCAGCACTGGCCTCCAAAGCAGAAGTCTGGCTAGCAGGACAAAAAGTAAAGGAGGATAGAAGGTGCTTAGAGTGCCCACCAAACTGGAGCCCTCTTCAAGGATTAATTTATCTTCCTATCCAGTCCCTGTCCCACCTCCCGGTGGGAGTTGACTCCTTCACTTCTCACCACAATGGTCAACCATTACAATGGACATGTGGGTCCTGGAAGTGGAAGGAAAAGGGTTACCTCTGGACTTTGATGTGCTCTTACTGTACTGACCCTGAGACTGAAGGAAGTCCAGGGTGCCTGAGGGCACACTTACCATGCTTCAGAGCAAGATACCTGAGCTGTACACAAGGCCATAGAGTATGTTCTGGATAACCTAGTAATGCAAGTATATTCTCCCTGTATTTCTTGGTACCAAAGCTAATGGGAGGGGGCACTCCATACTGGGTTTGCACAATCTGAACAAATTTGTGTAAAGATGGAAGTTTCATATGGTCACACTGCTGACCCAGATTGTACTGTCTCTGTAGCTGGGGAATAGGTTTTACTCCTGGGACCACCAGGAAACATTCTTCCACATTCCACTCCATCCCATTGTGGGTTCCTTTGGTTCACAGCAGAGTGGATTCTGTAGCATTCAAGGTGATGCTGTTTGGCCAAGACAGGGAATAGGTGCAATGCCCTGTCTAGGATAGCTGTTCAATGGAAATAACAAACAACAAAAGGGGACAAACTAAAAACCCAATTGGGGTAAAGATGCATAAGTAAAGGAGTGGAAGATAAAGAGCAGGCTGTAACAGGGAAAAGGAAAACAGTCTATTTAGGGTAGGTGTACAACAGCCATAACAAGCATCAAAAAAGGGACAAAAATAGAAATACCCTATGTAAAGGTACATAAGGGGATGGGTGAAAGGTAATGAGTAGGCCAAAACAGGTAATTGGAGCAACAGTCTATCCAGGGTAGGTGTAGAAGGAGAATAACAAGCATCAAAAGGGGTAATAATAGTAACACCCTATTGGCCACAAAGGTACATAAGAGACGGATGGAAGGTAAATGGTAGGCCAAATCTGGCAACAGGTGTACAAGGGCATAACAAACAGCAAAAGGTGAAAAATAGCAACACCCTATCAAGGGTAAGGGTACATAAGTATTTCCAAATAACAAGGAAGTATAGGAACTGAGAATGCTGGGAATGGTACAGTGTAGTGTCTGTTGGGCAGACATTTTCAGAGAGCCCTTCTGTAGGCTGCAATAATGCCCATCTGCCCCATCTATAAGCACCTCTCTGAGTTGAGGGAGGAGGTTGCTACACCCAGATCAAGCTGACTAGGCTGCGATCAACCTCTTCTCCAGCTAGGAACCACCAAGTCTGATACCATTACCTCAGAGGGTGCCTAGCAGGAGTAGCAGCTGGACTCCAGTGGGCTCTGGAAGGGTGGAGATGGTGGGACAGAAGCAAATTTCTCCACCAGTGCCACTACATAATTCTTTTCTTGACTCTGCTGGGGCAAAAAGCCCAGAGGAGGCATCCATGGTAGGGACTGGTGAGGATGTGTGGTCCTCCATAATGGAAGTCCCCAAAAAGGGTGGTAGAAAATTCCAGAGGAGGAGGAGGAGGAAGTAACCTGTGATAGCTTAAGGAAGGGAGGAACAGCATTCCTGACCTCTGAAGGTGCAGCTGTCTGCACTTAAACTTGAGGAAAACAAAAATCATTAAACTGTGCAAATGTATTTAAGATCACAATGTTGCAAATGTGCTGATGTGCCAATAAACACACAGAAACATAAGGCCAGCTCACCAGTGCAGTGGTAGCACTACCGCTCATGATACTGATGATGTGGATTCAGTTGCTTGCCTGGGGATTCAGAGAGTCATCCAGGGGAACAAGGCTTGAGCATCCAGGGGGTTGCTCGCTGCCTTCTCCAGATAGGGAGGGGGGATGAGGCTCGGTGCTTGACTGACCTCAGGCAGAGGTTTGAGGTACAGCAAGCACCCAGCCATGTAGAGGGGAGAGGCGTGATGGATGTTGGTGGTTCCGCCTTGACGTTGGGTGCACAGCACACCCCAGAACACTGGAAAAATGAGTCCCTACAATCTGGGAAGATGGAGCAACTGGAACTGATCCCCAAAGCCCCTACCTGTCTTAGGCTGGTGTCCCTGTGAAATTCAGAAGTTCAGAGTGTAAGGGCCCCACCTCATCCCTGACTGGTGGAAAATCCAAGGCTATGTTCGGGCTCTGGGTAAGAGGGAAATAAGGGGACAAGATGCCATATGTGACTCCTGATGGGGCAGAGTACAGGGGGTAGGGGGAACATAAACAGAAAGTAAAAAAAAATAGAAACATAGAAACATGAAATGTGATGGCAGATAAGAGCCACTCAGCCCACCTGATCTGCCCATTTTTTTTAACCTTCATTTTTTTATTGCAAATCCTGCTTGATCTATGGCACAGTCTCTTCCTTCTCCTTACCTATACAATTCCATTATGCCTGTCCCAACTCCCATGCATTTGTGAACCCACCAATCTATATCTGGCTTCAACTAGAAGCAGGGACATCCTGAACTCCCTCCAGGGGACATTTCTCAGGCAACTAGTCAGTGAACCCATTTGCCTTTGGGCAATACTGGACGTGGAGTACAGTTTTATGTGGAGATTTTATTGGCACATCAGCACTTTTGTAACACAGTGATTTTAAATGCATTTGCATGTTTGATTGATAGAATGGGGTATTTCTGTTCAACCATCTCCTGAGGAAGCCACATATCATTTGTGATACATAGAGGCAGTTGACCGGCAATTCTCATGCATCTTTTGCACCAATACAAAATTCTTAACACAAACAAATGGATGTGTGTTTGCTGTTTTTTTGTTTTTGTTTTGCTTTGTTTTCCTTAACTTCTGGTGGGGGACTCGATTGTGAAGTGTCTTCATCTGGAAATAGAAAGGGTGGGGGAGAGGGAAGTTAGGTGCCTACACAGCACCATGGCCTGGAAGAATGGGAAGCAGATCCTGAGGATTACTAGAGGAGCAGGAAGGCAGGTGGAGCTGGATGTCATTGCCCACCTGGAGACTAGGTACGGGGCTGAGAGAGTGCATGGGTGGGGCAGGTAGAATGCTCAGTGTCTTTTGCAGAGGTGCTGCCTGTCTATGACAGGGTGGTAGGAGTGGGATCTGTACACTAGGAGCGTCAACTCATGGTTGAAGGAATGGTGTAGAGAAGAGTGGTTTGGCTATGTTGACGACTGGGGTCAAACCTGGAGGGAAAAAAACCTTTACAATGGTGATGGACTGCATCTCTTCAGGAGGGGAACTGCAGTCCTTAGTGAATAGTTGCAATGTTACTTCAATTAACATGTAAACTAGCTGAGGAGGGTGGTGGAAGAAGTAGCAGAGACAGAAAGCGCCCCACCCACAGGCTAGAGTAGAAAGTAGGGAGAACCTGAGAGGAGAAATACCTCAGGGTACAGATTAATAAAGGAAATAGAGTGGTAGAAATGAAGGGGAATGGAAATGGGAGCATTAGAAACAGAGGTGAGAAGGAGGGAGGGCAAAAAGGAAAAAACAGGGTAATCAGAGTGGTAACAAAAACTGGAAGAACAACAGTATGAATGCTAGAAGTCTAGGAAAGAGGATCTAAACCTAGAGGCCATCATGTTGGAGATAACCTGGATAGTGTAGCCATTACCAAGTCATGGTACACTGAAAACCATGATGGGGACATGGCCATACCAGGCTATACAAAAGTGGTTGCAGAGAGGAGGCTGGCAATTATAGGCCAGTTAGCCTGACATTATTGGAGGAAATGGTAATGGAATCACTGCTGAAGGGAAGGATGTGGTATATCTTGAGTCCAAGGGGTTGCAATACCTGTCACAGCATGGATTCAGGGGTGGAAGGTCATGTCAGATGAATCTAATAGATTTCTTTGATTAGGTGATCAAAGAACTAGGTAAGTGTGTAGCAGTGGATTTGGTATGAATAGATTTCAGTAAGGCTTTCAACACCTCTCCACATAGGAAACTGATAAACAAGCTGGGTAGCTTAGGAGTGGTTTCAAATGTGGTAAACTGGGTACAACATTGGTTAGGGATAGGTGACAAAGTGTAGTGGAAAATGGAGTTCACTCAAAGAAAGGAAGGGAGACCAGTGGGGTGCCTGAGAGATCAGTGCTTGGAACGGTCCTCTTTAATATCTTTATAAGAAACATTGCATAGGAGCTGGAGGGGAAGGTCTGCCACTTTGTGGATGATACCAAAATCTCCTCAATATCCTCTGGGATAACCCATGCCTCAGGACATTTGCTCTGGGATTCTTTTGTAGTTCTTTTCCTTCTCTATTTTGTGGTCCCCATGGCCCAAACAAATAACATCCCCCTTAAGGGGTGGCTGGCTCCCTTTGCCTGGGCTAAGACACAGATATAGCACACTGATGAGTCCAAATAATGATGAAACATGTGTATGTGTCTGCTGTTCTTAGCCTTTACTGATTGCACTGTGAGGCCTTCTGGCACCACGCAATTCTGCTTAAAGTAGAGCCAGTCCAAATTCTCTCATGGGGATTTGCATATGTTTCCCATGGTGCTTTGCATTATTGGGGTATGTGCAATTGTGTTTCCCTTACAATATAGGAGTTCATTTGGATTGTAAATTGGGGGGAGGGGTGCATTTGGGAAGTTTATTTTCAATATTGCTTTACTATGGATGGCACTTAAAATTGAGACTGCAAGATTTTGGGGGACAGAAAATAATCATTAAGAGGGAAAAAAATACATGCACTGTAAAAGCTTAGTTTATTTCTATTTAAAAATAACTTGTAGTGCTAAGTATCAGGAACACTATGGACTGCCAGAACAAAAGGTAGACAGGGTTAAGGAGTTTGGAGAAGAACTATAAAGCAGTGCTGGGTGAAACTTCTAGTACTCTTGCAAAATTGTACAAATTTAGTTTTCACAAAAATCATGTCAAAATCCATGATAATGTCACTTCCCTTTTTCCAAAATTGTGTTTTTTCCCCAAATTGTACATTATGCAATGCTGGAAACCTGTGGGGCCATTTCTTTTTTTGAGTTGTGACATAACAAAAAAAAAAACCTTGAACTGGGTTTCTCTGAGTCAAATACACACACTTGTAAACAAAAACTTCTCTTTTTTTTTTGCAGTCAGTTAAGCGACCAAGGTGAACACCTTGAGTTACCCCAGTTCCCAGCACAAATTAAATGTAAATAAGAAACCGGCCCAGAGAAGTTGATTTTTTTAAGATGTTTACCTAAGAAAATATATACAAAAGTTTGGTTTCTTCCCGGTTTTGAAGAATTGGCAAGGAACTGAGAAACTAACTGAAACAACACTAAATCTAGACTAATCTAGACTAATCTACCTGCAATACCAGGGACAATGCTTTAAAAACAAAAAGAAATAATCTGTACTTTAAAAAAACAAAAAAAATGAAATCTTCAAGAAAGATGAAGGAGAGCTCTCCAGAGGCGTCTTACTTAGGCAAGCAGAGTAAAGAACCTAATGGTTGCAGGATGTATTTTAGGGACACTAGTTTGAAAACCAAGCTCGAGTCTAGCATTCCATCATTAACATAGCTTCTATTAACCATTTTGGCTCTGGGGCAGACCTATGGTGAGACCATACTGCAAACATCAGATACAGTAAGATTTCTTGGGGTTTAAATAAAGCATTATACAAGTTGGAATTAAAATAAAAACTAAAGAACTAATAAAAAAGGAAAGACAGATTATTGAATTCCAACTACCTGTTTCCAAAGGCAATAACAAGGCATTTTATGCTTACATAAATTCAAACAAAATAGAGACAATACACTCACATCTTTACCCAAAATTGGGGCAGAGATTCAAAATAGAATAGAGGTTCCAAACGCCTTCAATGAATTCTTTGGTACACTATTTTCAAAAAAAGACAAAACAAAATCATGTACACCTTATGAGTATACTTATATAGACATAAAACATGAGGAGGTTAAAACAACAATTCAGAATTTAAAAATCAATTCCGCAGTAGGGCGAGACAACATTAACAACTGCTTCATAAAGGAAACCATTTACCAGATAACATACCCTGTGACTATCATTTACAACAAATCTTACCACGAAGGGGTTGTACCAGAACACTGGCAGTGAGCCATGGTTATTCCCATACATAAAAGGGAAATAAAAAAATGCACTGAAAATTATCAACCCATAAGTCTTACATCTGCTATCTGTAAAATTATGGCAAGAATACTGAAATCCAGAATAGACAATGAAGCACTGTGGAAACCAAAGGGGTCATGGATCATAGCCAAAATGGTTTCATTAGGGGATGCTCATGTACAACAAACCTGGTAGCCTTTTACGAATGTATTAGTAATAGCATTGATAAAAATACACCAGTGGATATTACATACCTCGATTTAAAAAGGCTTTTGATTTAGTTATCACACAAATTACTTATTGATAAAATGATTACATTAGGATTTAATGGATATACGTTAAATGGGTGGAAGTGTGGCTGTTAAATAGAACCCAAAGTGTTAGAATAGAGGACACTTTATCATAGAAACATAGAAACATAGAAGTTGACAGCAGATAAGGACCGCAAGGCCCATCCAGTCTGCCCATTTCTTTTTCTACCTTATAAATGTGCCATCGGCCTTTGCTCTGTCAGTGACCTATCTATTCATAGTCATTTGTATTGCTCCCTTATGCCTATCCCATGCCTGTTTGAAGCCCTGCACTGTATTCATAGCCACCACTTCTTGTGGTAAGCCATTCCATGCATCCACCACCCTTTCTGTGAAAAAGAATTTCCTCACATTCCCCCTTAATCGGCCTCCTCTAATCTCATGCTGTGTCCTCTTGTCCTGCTGTTTTTCTTATATTTAAACATGTTAGACTCTTTCACCTTGTTTATGCCCTTAAGGTGTTTGAATGCCTCGATCATATCACCTCTCTCCCTCCTTTGCTCAAGGGTATACATATTGAGCTCCGTTAATCTGTCCTCATATGTCTTCTGATGCAGTCCCTGCACCATTTTGGTTGCCCTTCTCTGGACTGCCTCAATTTGGTTAATGTCCTTGTAAAGGTGTGGCCTCCAATACTGCACGCAGTACTCCAGATGGGGCCTAACCAGTGTCTTGTACAGAGGGATTATTACCTCCCTCTTACGACTTGTGATACCCCTACTAATACACCCTAACACCCCCTTGCCTTACCTACTGCTTTAGAGGTCTGCTTGGATGATTTTAGGTCATCAGTGATGATGATGCCCAAGTCTCTTTCTTCCTTTGTGACTGCTAGCAACTCCCCTCCCAGCCTATAGGTGGCTTCAGGGTTTCTCTTCCCTATGTGCATGATGTTGCACTTCTTTGCATTAAATCCCAGTTGCCACTCTTCTGACCATTCTGCTAGTTTATCCAGATCTCTTCTCATTCTGCCCACCCCATCTGGATCATCTACTCTGTTGCAGATCTTGGTGTCATCTGCAAACAGACAAGCCTTACCTCTAGTCCATCTGCAAGGTCACTAATGAAGATGTTGAAGAGGACTGCCCCAGGACTGATCCCTGAGGTACCCTACTTGTGACTTGCATCTCTTCTGACTGTATACCATTTACCCCACTCTCTGTTTTCTGCCCGTCAACCAGTTTGCCACCCAGTTGACCAACTTCTGACCCACCCGAGCCTACCCAGCTTATTTATCAATCTTCTATGTGGAACAGTGTCAAAAGCTTTGCTGAAGTCAAGGTAGGCGACATCAACTGCTCCTCTTGGTCCACCACTCTGGTTACCCAGTCAAAGAAATCTATGAGATTAGTTTGACAGGACCTTCCTTTGTAAACCCATGCTGTCTTGGATCCTGTGCCCTATGGATTCCAGGTGTTGCACTATCCTTTCCTTAGGAGTGCCTCCATAATCTTGCCCACTACTGAGGTAAGACTGACAGGTCTGTAGTTCCCCGCCTCCTCCCTGCTACCACTCTTGTGGAGCGGGATCACATGAACCCTTCTCCAGTCTTCCGGGACCTCTCCTGTGCTCAGAGACTCACTAAACAATTCTGCTAATGGCTCTGCTAGTTCCTCCTTTAGCTCCTTAAGTACCCTGGGATGTATGCCATCAGGTCCCATTGCCTTATCCACCCTGAACTTAGCAAGCTCTTGTAGGACCCTTTCTTTTGTGAATCAAAATGAAATAGAAGTCACCAGTGAGTACCTCAGGACTTGATCCTGGAACCAGCACTATTCAGAATTTTATAAGTGAATTACAAAAATAACCAACTAAGTAAATTTGCAGATGACAGGAAAATCTACTTGGAGGTAGATACAGAGGTAAAAATTAATCAGTTTACACAAGATCTGGTACTAATAGAAAGCTGTGCAAAATTAAAAAAAAATGGCCTTCAATGTAGAAAAGTGCTCAGTTATCCATCTTGGAACAAAAAATCTGAAAACTAAACATACACTAAATGGGAACAATATAAAACCAGTAACTTCAGAGAAAGACTTGGGCATTGTAATCAACAATGTGTTTACCCCTGGAGATCAATGCAGGAAAGTAACACAGTTAGGTAACAGAATTCTAGCAGAAATCAAGAGGTCATTTATCACAAGAAGTGAAACTTGTATTATCCCACTCTACAAATCTTTTATACAGCTGCATACAGATTATCCATTTCCTTTTGGGCTCCCTACCTGAATAAGGATAAAAAAGTTACTGGGAGTATTCAGAGAAGAACTACCAAAATAATACCCAGGGTTAGCAGACTACCTTGTCAAGACAGGTTAAAATCACTAGAACTATATGATTTTTAATTAAGAAGGGACGGGGTGACATACTGTACTTTTACTTTATAGCAGCTTGTAAGGTACTGAACTTATGAAGGAATGTAAAGTTACTTTAGCCAGTAAACCAAGTAACCTCAGGTATCACAATAGACAAATATGTATTCCCATGGCAAATACAAACAAACGTAAACATTATTTTACAATTAGAGCTACCACACTTTAGAATTCACTCCCACAACATATAGTTAATATTAATAATTTTAAGAGGTTCAAGAACAAACTGGATAGGTACCTCCTGGGGGAAAAAGTAGTTAAATCTACCCAACACCATGTGGGAAAGGTGATCTCAATAGGCCTAGTGCCTACTTTTGCCTTAATAAACTGAATAATACCTGGGATTGACTGGTGGATGACTACCACAATTGTTAGGGAATTAGTACTGCTTGAGGCTATCCAGGATAGCTACCTAGAGCAGGGCATGATGGTGCCCACCAGGAAGGGGAACATACTGGATATTGTGTTAGCAAATGGTGAGCAAGTCCTGGATGTGGTCATACAGAATCCACTAGCAAGAAGTGACCACCACTCAGTGTGGTACTGTACTTCCTAAACACAGGGAGGGAGTCAACTAAGACCAGGACAAGAGTGGTAGACTTCAGGAAGGCAGATTTTGCCAGGATGAGCATCATCCTAGAGGGGCTTCTCACTGGAATTAGCCCAGGGATGGATGCTGAACATAAGTGGTCAATCATAACAACAACAATGAATGAATGATTTTATTGTTCAGCCATTCAGGCCATTACAATTTCACACAACATATACAAAACAAAACATATAAACATTTTCAAAAGAGTTTCCATATTCAAAATACTTCTTAAAATTGATTACATCAGTATATTAAAATATGAACAAATCACAATATTTAAAAATGCCTAAATAAGTCTTGGACAACAAAGCAATCCTGTCCAATCTTTAGTTATGTAGTCCTTAGAATTATGTAGACCTTAGAATAGAAAACCATACAGAATCAATTCAGGTTGACCATTTCATTTTCTTCCTGAACTATAAATGCTTTAAGAGGCATAATTGAAACACCTATTACTCTAATTAGCTCTCCAGACTCAATTATCTAATATAGCAACATAGAAACAATGTAGATAGCTAGCACTTCTATATAAGAAATGATGCCTTATCTTAATAACTTTACTATTACTATTCCAGGGATATCAATTGACACAGTAAGGCCAATGATAAGTAACTAACTGATAATTCCATAACAGAAAATGTTAAAAAAAAAAGTTTACAGTGAATAAAATTGTGGCTCTGTTGTATTCAGGAGTCCACTCATTTTAATCCAGCATACTTGGCTCCATTAAATCAGGAGTCCATAAACTTTATATAAAACAAGTAGACTCCATTCATATTCAAGAGTCTATCAATTGCAAGAAAAGTAGAGGCCGGAAAATACCATATTAATGGACTTTCTCTATCATCAGGTCAGCGTCTCCAGAAATATCAGCAAGGGAAAATCGTCATAGACAATAAAAACAGCAGAGTATTAACCCATACAAAAAAGGCTCCATTTAGATGTAAAAATTCATCTTTTTTGTATAACATCTCTTTTTTCTTCTATGGGATCAGTTTTTTAACTTAAAATGAGCAGCTTCATTTAAGTACTGGAGACTATCAGCCATTATATGACTCTATTTCATAATAAGTAGTCCTGCTTTTGGCTTCCAACAACTGAGCACTATGAACTGTGATAAATCTGTAAAGCAGAGGGAAGTTCAGCTTCCCCAAAAGGGAAAACGCTCAAAAGTGTTTTGCCCCATAAACAGATTCTTGCTATTTGCATTTATAACACCCCAGTGTAGTCGGTGGCATTAGCAGTCCATGTAGAAATCCAATTAATGAGCCTTTATATTATAAATACCTGTAGTGAAACTCAGAGTTCTGAGAATGAAATGCAATTTAATAAAATTACATCTGAACCATACAATTCATGTGGGACAAAAGAAAAAGACCAACTATGACATTAATGCAGGAAAGAATATCAGCAGTTTAGACTCCAGTTTAAGGATTCTAAAACCATAAATGGTCCACTAAGCAGGCCCCAGTTTTTCCAAGTCAATCAAAGTATCTCATTTGTCATTTGGAGTTAACTAAATCCAGGCCGTTTAAACATTATGTAATTTGGTTCCTAAAACTAGGAGTCCAATTCAGCAATCTGGCAATGATTACCTCTGATTATGGTTTCTGAGTCATTGTCCAAGCATGAGAGGCTTAAAATATCATATATATATAGTGGGGACTTTCCAATAATTCTCCCCCTTATTTAAAATGCGTAATAAACTGTTAAGTACATTGAGGGCAGTTCGCCTATCTGCTACGTTCCTAAGCCAGGCAGGGTGCACCTTCCCTTCAGCAGTATCACAAGAAGTTTGAAAACAAACCCTTCATGTAAATATTTACCCTCTTTACAAGGAATTTCACTTAAAATGCATGCAAGCCACAGTGAAATACTATGAAGGGTCTTGCTACCACACTCTGTCTTCTCTTTCTACAAGTCCATAATTCCTTTTCAGCGGTTCCACTCCAACCTGGGTCGTTACCATCTTCTGACTCCCTTCTTCAGCACTGGGAGCAGCAGCACTAATGCACATTACAGTATGGATGTTGTTTTCAGCAATTTACCCTTGAATCCAATACTTCTTTAGACTTGAAGCACCTAGAAAAAAATGGGAAAAGAAACGCTCCACTGAGGACAATAAATTTGAAACACCAGATTTAAAAAGCAGGACCCCAGCCCTAGGTAAAGGTATCATACCTCTTGAAAATAATTTCAGTCTTATTCAGCAAATACTGCTACTTGTAACACTTCATATCCCATGAACCATTGCAACAGAGATCCTCTTCCTAGGGAATTTCCACAGTCATTTTCCCCTCAGTCTCTCCAGCTTCTCACTGAATCTGAAACCTTCCTAGCTGCTAATTCAGTCCAGCAGCTAATTTGATCCAGCAGTCCGGTGCTTACAAGGTAATGGAGACCGTACCATCTCTACTGTTTTGACTTTTGAAACTCGATGCTTCAACTACACAGTCAGAATGCCGATTATTGGCTACACACCCCACAGCGGCTTACAGCAAAAAATCAATACCGCATCGGAAAATACATCCAAAACCAGCACAAGTTTCATTCATCACTTTTAAAATAAAGTAAGATAAATCAGATAAAACCATAAAAACAAAAAATAGCTGCTCAAACCTTTAAATTACTACACACTGGAATTCACATTTCTTATAAGGGGTGCTGCTAGATGGTAACAAATAACAAACAAAGCAAAAGGACTAGCGCACACCTTCCCCCCCCCCACATAGCATAACATTTAAACTTTCAAATGCCAAAATTGGCTATATTTACTTTCAAGCTCCATGTGAGGAGAGGGTCCTCTTAGTTTCAGATTGAATTCCAATTTGAGTAAGCTAAATCACCAAACGCCAAGGTGGGACCCTTCGATTTAGTCCCTAACTTTACAATGCCTCAATGGCTACTAGCTAACTGCTTTTATACTGTGCTCCCAGCAGGATTTACACAGGTGATTTAACTCTTCAAATGCCTAAATGGCTACTGTGCTCCCAGAAGGGATATAACACAGACATTTTAAAGGGAGCATGCTATAGAGGAGCACCATAAACTCCCCAAATTCAAGTAAAACCATAAAAACAAAAATAGCTGCTCAAACCTTTAAATTACTACACACTGAATTCACATTTTATAAGGTGCTGCTAGATGGTAACAAATCAACAAACAAAGCAAAGGACTAGCGACACCTCCCCCAGTCCTAGTCCTTTGCTTTGTTTAAGATAAATCAGAGCAGGTTTAAAAAAACAGGCTGCAAATGTCAATTTATGTTTTGGAGCTGCAAGGAGTGGAGGTATTGTGGCCATCTTGCCACTCAGCCTCCCCCGTCAGTCATAAAGAAGGGTTTGAATGAGGCCATGAACACGCTGCTAAGTCTCAGAATAAGCAGTCTAGGTCAAAGAAACCTAGCTGGCTCAGAAGGGAAGTGGTGGGAAAGGTGAGCAATAAGAGACTGGCCTTCAACAGGTACAAGAAATCTTGGAGTGAGGAAGAAAAGGAGGTGTACTCGAAAGCATGTAGGGAAGTGATTACAGCAGTAAGGGCATCTAAAGCAGCAAGGGAGCTGAGATTGGCACAGGGGATCAGAGAGGGGGATAAGGAGGTCTTCAAATACATAAGGGAGAGGAGGAGTTGTAGGGACAAGATTGTCAGAATCAAAAGGGAGGGGGGTGGGCAGAAAAAGGGCAAGACCAGGCAGAGGCACTCAATGAGTACTTCTGCTTGGCGTTCATGAAAGAAAAGGATGGCCCAATACCACAACAGAAAGAAGAAGGACAGGGGGGCAGAGGTAACAGACTGGGTCATCCAGGAGGATAGGCCTTAAAGCCTTTGTGGGAGGACAAAGCACCGGGACCAGATGGTGTACATCCAAGAGTCCTGAAGGAACTGGCGGAGGTGTTGACAGGCCTTCTGGCAGACCTGTTTAACTCCTCCTT
Organism: Neoceratodus forsteri; assembly: GCA_016271365.2. Classification (NCBI taxonomy): domain Eukaryota; kingdom Metazoa; phylum Chordata; order Ceratodontiformes; family Ceratodontidae; genus Neoceratodus; species Neoceratodus forsteri. The sequence goes on from CM057452.1 coordinate 1,412,441,011, forward strand.
GGAGACGGGGAATGTGCCCAGGGACTGGAGGATGGCACAAATGGTGCCCCTCCACAAGAGTGGGATCAAGGATGAAGGCAATTACAGACTGATGAGCTTGACTTCTATATTGGGGAAGTTGATGGAGACCATTCTAAAGAAGAGGTTGATAACCTTTCTGGATAGTAATGGACTACAGAACGAGAGACAGCATGGGTTTGTCTCAGTAAGATCATGCCAGGCTAATCTAATCAACTTCTTTGACTGGATCACTAAGGTGGTTGACAAGGCCATGCTATGGATATCCTATATCTGGACTTCAGCAAAGCTTCTGAGTCGGTGCCACATGGGAGGTTATTGGACAAACTGAGGGACCTGTGGGCAGGGCAGAAACTATTGGGGTGGGTTAGAAGCTGGCTTCAGGGCAGACAGCAGAGGGTAGTTGTAAGGGGGGAGACATCCAAGCCAAGACCCATGACTAGTGGGGTAATGCAGGGTTCAGTGCTAGGCCCTGTTTTATTCAATGTCTTCATAGGGGACATTGCAGAGGGAGTCCAGAGTGAGATCAGCGTGTTCACAGATGACACAAAGATTTGTGCAAATGTTGGCAGCGAGGAAGGGAGGCAGACACTCAGGGAGGCTCTAGCTAAACTCAAGCACTGGTCAGAGGTGTGGCAGTTGAGGTTTAATGCTAAGATGTGCAAGGCCATGCACCTCAGAGCCAGAAACCCTAGAACCAGCTACTGGCTGGGGGAGTGCAGGTATCAGCTCCAGAGGAGGAAAGGGACCTGGGGGTACTAGTCACAGTGGACATGAAGATATCACCATAGTGTAGGAGGAAGGCAGCAAGGGTCAATCAGATGCTGGGGTGAATTGATGGGGGTATCACCTCCAGGAAAGAGAAGGTTATCCTGCCCTTGAATAGATCACTGGTGAGGCTGCACTTAGAGTACTGTGTGCAGTACTGGTGCCCTTACCTCAAGTAGGATGTGAGATTGCTGGAGGGGGTGAAGCTTAGGGTGACAAAAATGATCATGAGGCTAGGGGAGATGCCATATGAGGAAAGACTGAGGGAGCTCACCATGTACTCCCTGGAAGACAGAAAGGAGGGGAGGACATGATACAGACCTTTAAATACTTAAAAGGTATAGACAAGGTCAGAGCAGGAGGATTGTTCTGCTTAAAAGGGGGAAGGGTCACAAGGGGGCACAGTCTGAAGCTGGAAGGGGGGATGTTCAGATGGAGATGAGAAGGCACTACTTAACAATTTTATAACTATATTAAAGCAAGGTAGAGACAGCAAAGAGGGAACAGGGAGATCAGCAAGTAAAGGCGAGAGCTGACTGTGTAGCCAATAGAAAAGAGATAGGAGGCAGAATCCTTGCTTCAAACTCTCTCTCTACACGTCACAAATGGAACAGGGCTCAACCAACCCTGTCACAGCTGGATAAATTCCATGACTGTCTGCTGGTGCAGCTAGTTATGGAATCCGCCAGCCAGGCTGCCATTCTCAATGTGGTGCTCACCAACTCAGAGGTGGTAGGAAGTATGCAAGTAAGGTAGCCACTAGTGTCAAGCTATCACTCTGGTTCAAAGCCACAATCGATAGCTGAGGTCCTTAATTTTAGTATGGCAAACATAAACAGATGAGGGAGTTGGTCTGCCAGAAGTTATTAAGAGTACACAGCATCTGAGGTATGGAGGAGAGATGGGGACAATAAAGGGGGCCACTCTTGAGACATTTAAGTTATGCATGAAAATGAGGCATCTACGTTATGCATGGTAACCAAAAGTAATGGGTAGATGAGATCAATATGGTTCTCAGAAAGGGTCAGGGAAGCAGTGAGCCCCCCCCCCCCAAAAAAGGCCTTCGCCAGGTACAAGTAAATGCAGGGAAGAAAGAATGGGGAGACTACCAACTGAGAACCAGGAAACAAAGAGGGAGGATAGGGAAGACAAAGCAGGCACTGAGCTGCATATTGCAGTGGGGGTCAAGGGTGGTGAAAAGTGGTTCTTCAGGTGTGAGAGGCCTTTCGGCATCATGCGTTTCTGCTTAAAGATGAACCAGTATAATATTTTGTGGTGATTTGCATATACAGCCTATGATGCTTTGCATTATGGGGGTATGTGTGATTTTGTATTTCTTTAAAACTTGGCCTCCCAGCGAATGTACTTTGGGGTAACCCTTGCCTTAGTGCTCACCCACTAAGGTTCTTTGTCTTTTAGTTCTTCAGGCATATTACAGAAACAAGGAAAAAAAGGAGGGGGGATTGTTAGGCTATATGAGGGAATTAGGGTAAAAGAGAGAACATGCCAAAATGCAGCCATCCTTAATGATAACTTTTGCTTGGTCTTCACAAGGGAGGGAGGCAGGCACCTGAGAGAGGCATCATGCAGCCATAAAGTGTGTGTGTGTGTGGGGGGGGGGGGAATTCCTCAAGATAAGTCAGCTAGTGTTTGCCAGCAAAAGGGTCCAGAAACAACTAGCAGCCCAAGAGATAAATGAGGTCCTGAGGCCTGATGGAATGCATCCAATGGTACTCAAGGAACCAGCAACAGAACTGGCTGAACTCTGGTAGGGCCATTCAATAGCTGATTACAAGTGGAGGTAGTTCAAACAGACTGGAGGGTCGAGGATGTAAATCCACTCCATAAAATGTAATATAAGAAGAAAGTAGGAAACTACAGGCTTGTCCGTCTTACCACTGTTCTGAATAAACTAATGGAGCAAGATTTTCAAAGCATGATGCAGTGCTTCTGACAATCCCAGCGAAATGGCACTTAGGTTCTGGCGGTGTGCCAAACTGATTCGCTGCAACTGCACCCAATTTTACAATCTCGGCTGCAGTTGAAAAGGTTTCCACTATTTATGGAAACTTGCGTCAAATATATGGTGCAAACTCAATAAAAAAGGCCCTTGGAATTGCCACAAGTAAGATCACAAAAATGTTGGTTTAACAAGCAGCAATCAGCACACGGTATAGAATATTCCAATCACTGGCCAGGAAAATGCCACAAGTCCCATGCACCATATGTTCAGCACACCTGGGGCTTGCAGCGTTCTTGCCATTTGGAAAATCCTGCCTATGGAGTCACTGGTCAAAGAGGACCTCATGGACTACCTAGAGAGCAAAGGTCTCCAGGATAGCAAACAGTGTGGGTTTGTGGCAGGGAGATCTTGTCAGATCAACCTGACAGTTTTCTTTAACTGGCTTATGAGGGTATTGGATAGGGGCCATCCCATAGACTTACTCTACTTTGACTTCAGCAACAAGGGGGAAGATCTGGGTGTGGCAAGTGACATAGTAAAATGTGTAGTAAACTGGTTGAAGGAGTGGCAGAGGAGAGCTGTGATTCATGGTGTCAAATCAGAAGAGAGGGAGGTTACAAGTGGGGTGCTACAGGGATCAGTGGTGTTTATTTTATTTTATTTATTTATTGAGTTCTTGGATAACACCTGTGAGCAGATGCTCCTTTGAAGGTTCCACGTCAGTTGAACAGAAAATAGCAGAGAACAACAATTTATACATTAACAGAGATGGTGCAGTAAGTTACAGAAAGGGTCACACAAGTAGATATTACTGAGGCATTGTACAACATATGCCCATGTCCATGAGTTCAAACACCCTGGAGAAGATACAGTAGACACAGAGAAGATAACAGACAAAGGTGACATAGTGGAGGAATGGAGGGAGAGGAGGAGGAGGGTGTGCCATGAGATGTGGGGGGTTAAGCAGGGTGGGAGGAATCAGTGAAGTGCTGAGGTTGGGAGGTGCTCCCTGGGTCAAGAGGTGCATCTAGGTGCAGCAGGTGATTACTATGGGAGGGGAGTATGCGGATGCAGTCACGGGTGTCCTTGATAATGAGGTGCTGATGAAGACTTCACTTGTTTGTGCCAGAAGTTTGATGAAGCAGTCACAGTTGTCCTCAGTAATGAGGTGCTGATGAAGCTTACACTTGAAGGCACCAATAGTAGCTGCTCAGGAGACTGTAGGTGGTAGAGTGTTGATCCAGTGGGGTGCACAGTAGAAGAACGCACATTGTGCCAATGCAGCGCAGCATCTAGGTTCAGTAAAGATTTGACTGTTGGAGCTTCTGGTCAGCCTAGCACTCGCGTGTCATGTGAGTAGGTTCTGAACTCCTGGTGGCAGTAGATTTAGTGAGGCTTTTTTGGCAAGCAGACAGGTTTGGTATTTAATTCTCATCTTTAGTTGGAGCTAACCTTCCCGAGCATAGAGTTCACAGGTGTGTATGAGTCTTGCAGCACCTGTGAGGAGGTGTCAGGCCTTATTTAGTGCCGAAGAGATGCATCACAGGACAGTGTCCATTGCCAACCCATTTATGGCCAGGCCATAATTGATGAGGGAGAAAATTGAACTATTGATGGCCAGGTTCAGGGCTTCATTTGTTAGGCTGTGTTTGTGATGGTAGAGTATCCTGGTTCTGAAATTGATGACCTTTGTGGTATTGTCTATGTGCTGGACATAGGACAAGGTGGAGTTAATTGTGATTCCCAGGTACAAGTGCTGTATGAGATCCAGTGTGTTGCCACTATCATTCTTGACAGATAGGGAAGACCTTATGCTTACTAAGGAAGCTGGAGTAGATCATGGTCTTTGTTTTTTTTATAGTTGAGTACTAGTCTGTGTTCTTTAAACCAAGCTTCAGCGGAGGAGAAACCAAGTTGGAGGTCTGCTTGTAGGTGCCCAAGGTGAGGATTGCTGGTGAAAATGACCGCATCATCAGAGTACAGGAGCAAACAACTAGGGCAGGAGCCTGGGAGTTTGTTTAAGAAAATGCTGAACATTAGGGGCCCCAGGATTGACACTTGTGGGACCCCTGAGCAGATTGGCCTGCTATTGGAGAATACGTCTCAAATCTTGACCCACTGTGAGTGATTGTAGAGATAGCTGTTGAAAAATTGAACTGGATCTGGAGAGAGCCCAGTGTTGGTTAGCTACTCAAGGAGGAGCATATGATGCACCATATCAAATGCTTTTGATATGTTGATAAAGGCAGCCTCCACCAGCTGGCTTTGGCCTAAAGCTTGGTGGACGAAGCCCGTAAATTGCAGCAAAGCTGTGATGGTGCTGTGCCCCACCCAGAACCCATGCTGCTCCAAGAAAAGGAGCTGGTGCAGGCTCAGGTATTCCACAAGCTGATCTGCCACAAGCCATTCAAGCACTTTGGAAAGTGACAGGAGTATGGAGCTTGGCCTTTAGTTGTTGTGCAGTGCCTGGATGCCACTTTTCTGAACTGGGGTTACAGTTGCAAATTTTCATTGCTTGGGGAATTGTGGAAAGGCAGAGGGACAGGTTAATTATTTAAGTCAAGGGGCTCAGGACTTCTTCAAGGGTCAGGGCAACAAATTTAAGGCCCAGGGTGTCCCCACTGTGTTTTGATTTCCACAGTACCTTCTCCAGGTGTTTTCTGGCCTCTGTTTTGGAAATTTCTTTAAAGTAAAATAAAGGAAGGTTTTTGGTTGGAGTTAGTTTGCCATTAGGATCTTTTGGGGGGGGGGGGTTGAAATAGTCTACCGGGATCACACCACTTAGTTCCATGAATGCATTGTTCAGTGAGTTTGCAATGTGGAGAGGGTCCAAGGAAGGTATGTCTTCAACCATGAGCATAGCTGGAGCAGTTTTGGGGTCCTTAACGGTTATGTCATTGAGGTTGGCTCAGAAAGACTTGCTGCTATTCCAGGAGTTGGAAAGGGCTTCTCTATAGTACAAGCTTTTGACAAGTCAAATAGCCTTTGTACACTCGTTTCTAGTTTTTTTAAACTATTGGATGTTGGCAGGTGTACCATGTGCTCGCGACTTTTGTCACAGGCGGTCTCTAGCGCTAAGTTGAAGTAGGAGGTCTGGAGTAATCCAGGAGTTGCAGGGTCCATTTTTTTAATTGTTTTCATGGGGGTGTGTTTATCACAAGCAGTATTGAATTTTACAATGAAGAGGTTGAGGGCATCATCCACCTCCTTGGCTCCATAGCGGTCAGAACAATCAAGGCATTGCAGGTCTGCTTTCAGTTGAGGCAGAAGGGTGGCTATAGTTCTGGATGGGGGGTTGTAGTAGTTGTTGTTCCAGGTGCATATCATGGGGGAGTGATCACTTAGGGAATCAGGGAGGATGGTGGGGTTGAATATATGTGCAGGTTGGTTGGATAGAACCCAGTCCAGAAGAGTGTCAGTACCCATTTTGTAATTGACTTTTGTTGGTGTCTTGACCATTTGGGAGAAGTGGATGGCAGTCAAAGTGTCCTTGACAGTGGCAGTAGCAGGGGAGAGTCAGCTGATGTTGAAGTCCCCTAGTAGCAACTAGTAGTGGGTCCTATACTCTTCAATATGTTCATCAATGACATTGGAGAAAGAATCCAGGCAAGATGTGTCACTTCACATATGACACTAAGCTCTATTGGAGGGTAGATAGCAAGAGGAAATTAGGGATATGCAAAATGATGTGTAAAGACTAAAGAGTTAGTCTAAGATTTGGCCGTTGAAATTCAACAGAAGAAAGTGCAAGTTAAGCACCTAGGGAACAAGAACCCAAGGACAGAGTACTGGGTGGGAGGGGTAAAGCTAAGCACTACAGCAGAAGAAAAGGACCTAGGAGTCTTCATTAGTGACTCCCTTGGGGGGAGCTCCCCACTCACTAGGGGAAAAGCATTGAATCTGGACTCACAGGTCCTGATTTGTACAATTGCAATGAGAGTCAAATTTTGTCTGTTCTCACTCTGAGTCCCCCATGATCAGCCCTCTGATTATGTGGCTGAAAGAATGGGCCATGGGGTACATCTAAGTGCTTGTAGGCATATACTGTGTTGTTCACTTGTACAGAATACTATTATGTTTATAGTGCTGGTGCTGATCAGCTCCGGAAAACACTTTCCTCAGCTAATCAGTACTGGTGATGTGGGCATGGGGGTGCGCTGTATAAGACAATAGCATTTGCAGTGTGCCTACAGGCATGTTGACATCCGCAGTTGCAGTGGTCGTGGGGGGATTCTGGCAGAGTGGTGGCCGGGGGGGGTGCAAAATCAACTGTATGGAACTGGGGATTTTGAATAGGTGAGTGTAGGTGGAGTTTATCTCTCATTGCAAATTTGCTTGTCAGCACCTGTGGGTCCTGATGCTTTTCTTCTTGAGAGCTGAGAGTTCTTTAAATGGCCAAGCCAATGCAGCAATGCCTATAATAAGACAAATATGATGCTGATATGTATTAGAAGATGTATTGACAGTAGAAGAAAAAATGGTATTACTACATCTTTATAGATCACTGGTGAGGCAGCACCTGGGGTACTGTACTCAGTTCTGTAGTCCTCACCTCAGGAAAACCTAAGGACAGGCTAGAAATGGTACAATGAAGGGTGACCAGGATAATTTGGGGACAGCAGGGAAGATCTTAGGAGGATGGGCTCAAGGCACTGAGTATACAGTTTGGAGATCAGACAAGTGAGTGGCGATATGATAGAGATCTTCAAGTTTCTGAAAGGAATAAACAAGGTGAACTACGTAAAAGTATTTAACATGAGTAACAGTTCAAGGACAGGGGCATAAGTGGAAACTGATGGGAGGGAGGTTTAAGAGGAACATGAGAAAGTTTTATGTTACATGAATTGTGATAGAATGGTGGAGCAGTCTGCCAACTGAGTTAGTGAGCATCAAAGCCATAAATGATTTCAAACGTGGCTGGAAAAGAGTGAAGGAAAGACTGCTTACTTAGGGTGGTAGTAGTAGTAGTGAGGGGAACAGGACAGTGGGAGTGAGGGATATTATCCTTTATGGACAGTAGGTCCCAGTGTTTGATAGAGAACTACAGGCAAAACTGAATGGATCACTGGCCTTTTACTGCTGTCATCTATGTTTCTAAGACTTTCTTAGGGTACATCAATGAAAAGAAGAAGCAAAGGGTGGGATAGTGAAGATTATTAGAGCAGAAGGAGGAAGCTGCACAGAAGAGGCCAAAAAAAATGTGACATCCTAAACACATAATTTTGCTCAGTCTTCACAGTGGAGGGAGTGGGAAACAGACTATTAGGGAGCAGCAGAAACAGGGGGAGTTGAGGGGGTGAACACATGTTCATTTCTAGAAGAAAGTGTTCAAAAGGGTCTTGAAGCTCTGAAGGTTGACAAGGTTACAGGACCAGATCGTATATACCCAAGGGTACTGAAAGAACTAAGGGAGGTGCAAGCAGCCCCACTGACAGCCTTGTTCATCAGTTCATTAATAACAGGCATGGTTCTGGAGGACTGGAGAAGAGCTGACATGGTACCTAAGAGTGGCAGCAGGTAGGAGGCTAGCAACTCTTGGTTGGTCAGTCTGACTTCAGTGGTGGGTGAATTAATGGAAACCCTACTAAAGGAAAGACTGGGAAAAATATCTTGAATCCAGTGGGCTTCAAGGCCACAGACAGAGTGGATTCATGTGGGGAAGTCATGCCAAATGAACCTGATAGATTTCTTTGACTGGGTGACATGGAAATAGATCTGTGGAGGTAGTGGACATGGCCTATGTGGTTTAACACGGCCTTTGACAATGTGCCACACAGGGGGCTGATAAAGATATTGAGCAGCCTAGGGGTGGGATGCAAAGCAGTGAACTGAGTTAGAAACTGGTTAATGGATAGGCGATAGAGGGTGGTGGTTAACAGCACTTACTCTAAGAGTTGAAGAGTAACCAGTGGGATGCCACTGGGCTCAGTACTGGGACAAGACCTCCTCAATGTCTTCACAGGTGACATTGCAGAAGAACTGAATGAAAAGGTATGCCTTTTGCAGATGATACCAAAATCTGCAATATGGTAGACAGGAAGGGGTGAAGAGAATGTGCAGGGCTCTTGCGAAACTCAAGGGGTGGTCAAAACATGGCATTTGGGGTTCAATGCCAAAAAGTGCCAAATCATGCACATAGGGCACAGGAACCAGAAGCTAAGTATAGGATAGGGAAACTGGGGACAGTCATTAAACAGAAAATGCACTTGGGGTTATCATATCTGATGACCTAAACCGGCAAGGTAGTGTGAAAATGCAGTGGATAGGGCTAGTGGGATACTGTGGTGCATATAGATGGATGTCTCTCCAGCAAGAAGCAGGAGGTGATTTTGTCCCTGTATCACTCACTAGTGGCACCCCACCTGGAATATTGTACCAAGTTTTGGAGACCGCACCTCAGAAATGACATAGGCAAGGTGTAGGCAGTCCAGAAGAGGGCAATTGAAATGATGGAGGGGCTGCATGAGAAGTCCTATGAGAAGAGACTGAGAAATCTCAACATGTACACCATGGAAGGGGGGGAGAGAGAGTTAGAGAGGGAGGTGACATGATAACAACCTGCAAGTACCTAATGGGGTTAAAATGGTATAGGAGGGGAGTCTCTATCAAATGAGGAAGAGCAGCAGGACCAACGGTCATGTGAAGAAGGTGGGGGGTTCAAGAGAGATGTGAGGAAATATTTAGAAATACAGAAACGTAGAAAAAGTGAGGGCAGAAGGAGACCAAGGGTCCATCTAGTCTGCCCATGAGTTGCTGAGACATACTCAGATCCCAGGACCTGACCACCCTTTTGCTTTATGCTCCCAGCTGCTCCCATGGCTTCTGTTATTGCCTTACCTCTGTTCCACCCCAGCTTAAATGATATTATGGTCTTTACTTCACCACTTCAGCAGGTAGCCTAGTCCATGGTTCTACAACCCTTTCTGTAAAATAGTGTTTCCTAAGCTCCCTCTTGAAGCCCTTCCCCCAAACTTGCACTCATGACCTCTACTGTTGGAGTCAGTAATTCTGTTTAACAGGTCAAAGGAGGGCACTTTATTTATTCCCCTCAGGAACTTGTATGTTTCAATCATGTCCCCTCTCTCCCTCTTAGCTTCTAGTGAGAACATATTCAATGCTTCTACACGCCCCTCATATGAGTGCCCTTGGAAACCCTGAATCATCTTGGTTACCCTTCTTTGGTCAGTCTCCAACCTGTTCTTATATGTCTTAAGATGGGGTCTCCAAAGCTGGACACAGTACTCTAGATGAGGCCTTACCAGTGACCTGTAGAGTGAGAGTATTATCTCCCTACTTCTGAGGTCAAATCCCCTTGCTATACATCCCAGCATTATGCTGGCCTTGTTGTAAGCTGTGTTACATTGGCTGGTCTGCTTAAGGGTATTGCGAATGATGACTCCTAGGTTCCTTTATTTCTGTGAGGCACTGAGCTGGACTCTATTGAGCCAGTATACTGTCCTTGAGTTCCCTTTACCCAGATGCATCACCTTTCATTTTTTACATTGAACCTCAGCTGCTAGATGTTAGACCATCTTCCCAGCCTCTGTAGGTCTTTTTGTAGGTCCCTAACCTCCTTCTCGCAGTCTACCCTTCCTCCTAGCTTGTTGTCATCTGTGAATAGAGCAATTTTGCCCTGAATACCTATGCCAATGTCACTAATAAATGGATTAAACAGGACTGGCCCCACACTGCTAGTGACCTTGCCTTCATCTGACCTCTTCCTGCTGACTACCACTCTCTGTTTTCTGTCCATTAGCCAATTTCCTTCCCACTTGACTATGTTCTTGGCTGCTTTCTTCACTGAAAGGGTAGTAGATGCTTGGAACAAACTGCCAGAGGAAGTGGTGGAGGCTCAAACAGTGTGGGAGGGTGGGGATGCTTCAAGAATGCATGTGATACACATGGAAGAATATTAGGGAAGTGGGAGGGTCACCAGAGACCAGATAGGGTCTGCACAGACAGACTAGGCAGGACATATCTAGGACAACTAGGTGAGGGGTTAAGTGGTCCTTTTCTGCCTACAAGTTCTATGTTTTTATGTTTCCAAAGGTTATAAAACCTCAGGCAACATATTGTGATTGTGTTTAATATTGCCAGAGTCTAGTAACACTTTCCAAGGCATTTTTCATAGAATCCACATGTGAGTAGCCTCCTTCTCTCTCCAACCTTTTAATTTGTAAGCTTACTCTGTATGGTTACGTGGCATTTCAAAGCATTCATGCAATTGGCTATTGTCTGAATTGCAGAATTAAGGCATTACCCTTCTAGAGTCAGAATTTACCTAAGTCTGGCAAAGCATCTTCCAATTTAATGTTCAGACATGCAGTAGGTTACTACATTTTCCCCTTGTAAGCTGAACATTGTTCAAATTAAATCATTAGTGTTGAGAAACATCATGACAAAAAGCAAAAGTAAACAGACCTGCAGATGTAATGCAGTTTTAAAGAAGCTAGACCACACTCTGAAGAAGTTTGCAGAGCAACTTTAAAAGGCAATTTTTTTTTCAGTTACAAGGACCCTGATTATTATGGGAGTCTGCAGGTTTTCTTAATTCAAAGCAGCATTTTCTTCCTGATGCATACGATTTACTTTAAGCCTAATTTGATTTGCAGGTGACAAATAATGGTTTTAATGAGTTTTGGTGTGGACAAGCTATTGGCTGGATATATTTGGTCACACGTTCTTGCCTACAGGCCTTCCATGCATTTAAACAATAACACAATGGTACAGGGCTACAGAGAATGTGTCAGTGCACTGATGTAAGACACCTCTTCTCCCAAGACTATTCAGAGTAAAGGAGGATATATAAATAAACCTTTTCCTGCGGATTTGCCAAGATAAGCAAATAAGAGAGGAAAGTTATTTCAAGTGTTTAATAAAAATTATCTTATCATTATTTACTGTGTGTAGTGCCAGGGAACACTTAGCAGACAGCAGCACTTATTTCAGACATCTCAGCTACTCCTCATAAGGTGGGCTATTCTTATCCTGACATCAAAAGATCACTCAGCCCCATGAGAAAATGGTGCCACAGCACATTGTACACCTGGATCCAGGATTCACAAAATTTTACCCTGGTGCAAACCCAGTTTGCATTGTGCAAACTGGGCTTTGTTACATAGTGGCATTAACAAAACCCAGATTGCATCCACAAACTGGGATTACACCATGGCAAAGTTGTGAGGGGGCAGCAATACAAATGAGTGGGAGGCGACCAGCATATCCCCGCAATCCCATTCACAAAGAATTTTACCCATGCAAGGGTCATTTGTGAAGGCCCTTGTGTGGGCAAAATACCGCCAGCTGAGACCTGGTGCTATTCCGCACAACCCTAGTGATAGGCGGAGGTACTGTGGCTTCCCCATGCCCTCTCCATTCTCTGATCCCTGACCCTGAATAAATGTTGAAATTTCCTGGTAGTCTAGATTCCCCAACCCCTCCCCAGTGTCCAATCACCATCCCATGTGAATAAATTAGTGTTATCCCTGGTAGTCTTGTGTCTCTCTCCCCCCTCCCTGGTCTCTGATTGCCATCCTGCATGAATAAATACGTGTCATCCCTGGTAGTCTAATGACCCTCCCACTCCCTGATCTCTGATTGCCATCCCGTATGAATAACTAATGTCATCCCTAGTAGTCCAGTGGTCCCTCCCCTCTGGTCTCCGATCACCTTCTGTGATAAAGTACATATCTTGGTAGTCTAGTGGACCCTCAGCCAGTCAGACATGGACTTCCACCCTGTTCCCACCAACCCGAACCCCAGGTGGTGACCAGCACAGCCTCTTCTCACCTCCACAGCTGGCCACCGACTGAGCTTACAATGATCATGTACTGTATACAATATAGCTCAGTGCAGCACTGAGCTGTATTGTATACAGTACACAATCATTGTGAGCTCAGTCGTGGCCAGCCATGGAGGTGAGAGGAGGGCTGTGCTGGTTGCCGGCTGGTGGCTGGGTGGGCGATGAATGGGTTGGTGGTATATGTCTGACTGGGGGGGGTGGGGTCCACTAAACTACTAAGGAGATGTACTTTATCATGGAAGGTGGTCATAGATCTGAGGGAGGAGGGACCACTGGACTACCAGGAATGATATTAGTCATTCATATGGGATGATGATCAGAGACTGGGGAGAGGAGAGGGACACACGAATACCAGGGATGACACTTACTTATTCTCACAGGGATGGCACTCAGAGACTGGGAGGGGACACTAGACTACAGGGGATAAAACTTATTTATTCATAATGGACAGTGACATTCATAATGGACAATGATCAGAGATGGAGGTAGGGGGTGGAACACTACACCAACAGGGATGCGGCTGTCAGCTGGCAATTGGGGTTGGGGGTGAGCAACATTCACTGCAGGCCATGCAAATGGGCCAATAATGGGCGTGCAACTAGCCAGTTAGTGCCATGCATGCCTTAGTGAATACCGACAGTGCACTGATGCTATGTTTGCAAGGGCATTCACTTGACTGGGGGTCAGAGGTTGGGGCTGTGCTGGTGGGGTTAGAGGTAGTGGTATCTGTGTTACCACTGCTTCTGTCCAGTCTTATGCACAGTCAGATAGTGCCATTCCCTATCCATCTGTGAACAGTGAGTTTTGTGACCTGGGCAATTACAAGGTGCCATGCAAACCTATGCATGGCACTTTGCATTTTTTAGTGAATCCTGGCCCTGTTTTTCAGTACATATTATACATTCCAGTGTTAAAGAGCCTCTGGTGTGAAAAGTGTAACACTGCAGAATCCAAACAAGCATACACTCAGTAAATCTCATACCAAAAACTAGATTTCTACGTTACTTCATTTTAAAGTTATGAGCTATTTTGTAACCCTGATTGCATTACATTTTCCAAACAGCCTGTGTCAGTGAAGAGCTGATGAGGATGACGTCATCTCAGGATCTCAAAGTCTAGTATTTCCTGTCAGCAAGCTGATAACACCTGTTTCTCCAGTGTTTTAAAGATCATGTGAGAGGATTCTATGATAAAAAAATATTACACAAATTTGCAAATGCCAACTTGGGGAAGATAACCTATTACATCTATTGATTTTATGTCCTCTTTATATTCAAGAAATAAATCTGTACTTGGGTAGTGTATTATCAACTTTAGACATGGAACTTAAATATCAAGTGAATGCATTATTGAAATTCAAAAATACTGAGATATTAGAAAGTATTGCATTGTACTGTAAAATGACAGAACATTAGAAACTGCATATTATAAATAAGGAATAGGTTACTATAAAGGCGACACTTATATTTGTTACTAAATCTTAGGTATAGAGACATGCAATAGTTTAATTATAAACATCTGAATGAGTTTATTGGTAGAAATACCAGTTTAATTGTACTACTCAATTTCCCTGTATATTTAGGTAATTGTGCCACTATGGATTTTAACAATGTAGAACGTTATATGTAAATTTATGTATGCTAAAATGTATTGTGCAATATTTTGTAATGACAATTCTGTCCTGGCAATCAATAAATTGAACTGAACTGAAGATCATCGGCAATAGTTGTCTAAAGTAAAACAGGCAGCACCATTCAAAAAACATTGCTATAAAAATTATGTGCTTCAGGTTTTGTAACAAAGTTGGCAAAATTGTATTGTATAATGCCTTTTGGTGTGGTCCATTTCTCAAGGGCTGCTGGATGCTGAGTCAGCACACCTCCAGGTTGCTGAAGATATTTGTGAGTGCTACTCTACTGTGCCTGTTAGGAAGTTGTATAGTAGCCCCTCGCTATAGTGAAAACTCAGCTAAAACGAATGCCTCATGTGGCTCCTGAAGTTTCAGTATTTCTGCTTTCCAGAAGTTCTATCTGCTCCAGCAATCGGCCAGCGCACATGTCACTGCACACACCAAACATTGTCCATATGACTTATATACTATATTATCAGGAAAACAAAGTTAAAAACTAAAGTAAAAAAATATCCACATCTTAACTGCTAGCTGAGGCTCGAAGTTAAGGACAGCACCTGTAACATAGATGACAGCTCAGAGATTCCACATGCTTTACAAACATGCTCCACCTCCTGCACCCGACTCTCATTTTTACTTAGTAAATTTGTGTTGTCCAGTACTGAATTTATTTTACACACAGTAGGTTCTGAATCATACTGAGGAAGTCAGATGTGGTGGACCTGGAGCTGTGATCTCTGAATTGGATGGGGGTGATTATGAAAGCAGGAAGAGCATCAAAAAAGATCTGGAATTTGGAGAGAGGTGTTTTGTTGTTGTTGTTGGGTTTTCTTTTTTCCTATCTGTTTCTCTTTTTGCTTTTACTATTGCTCAGTGTACTAGTCTATGTACAGATATCTGGAGAGATGAGTCTGTGAATTGGGGGGTGGGATGTGTTTGTAAAGGGCATGGAAGCTCTGAGCTGCTGTTCCTGTTACAGGCACTGTCTTTAACTTGGAGTCTCTGCTAGCAGTTAAGATGTGGCTATTTTTTGATTTTAGCTTTATTTTGCTGACAATACAATGTACAGTAGTAGTCACAGACATGGTCAGATATTTCCAGATATTTCATGAAATTTCTAAAGAGTTTCTCTCTGCTGCCCCTAATGTGGAAATGCAGAAAACAGATTTCTCTAGAAATATCACAGACATTTCAAGAAATATCTGGCCATGTCTTTGTCTGTGACTGCATAAGTCATATGGGATGTGTTTGATGTGTGAAGATGACATATGCACCTACTGACAGTAGTGCATAGTAACATCCCTTGTGTAACAAATAGGGGGCTGTAATAAATACAGATTAATGCTCCCATTTATTCATTATAGCCAAGTGTTACTGCACTACTAGTATTGTAATGTTGGTAACTTCACTGCTGTTTGTCAGTGTCTGCTTTACAATATGTTTTAATATGGTCCTTATATATGTTAATTCCTACTAGGGGTGGAAGTGTTGGCTCTGGTAAAATGATCTTTTTAATTTTGATTAGAACACAGATGAGTCTGAATGTATGTCAAAATGGCCTAACAGGGAGAACACATTGTGCTGGATAAATTAGAAACTCCTAGTAAGTTTTCAAAACAACATTCCCTCTCCCACCCCCATTGACAATGAGATAGAATAATTGTTGTAAAGTGCCTTTCTTATAAATTGCTTCAATTGAATGATAGGTGTGAACAATCTCAGCCTTTCACCACATCAGCAACTTATTCAGTGTGCAACCCTCACAACAGTGTGCTATGACCCAGCATCCTTGGAAAAAAGGACCACAACAAAAAGACACAAAAACAAAATATTGTCACAAAACCCGAAACACACTGGGGGCTAGATTCACAAAGAGAGCAAAAAATTTGCACATGCATAAAAAAGGCTTGCCAAACTGCGGAAACGTAAGTGCGGCATATTCATAGTTAAAATTTCCGCATGTGTGGAAAATAGCAAAACAGGCGAGTTGCGGAATTCCACAAGTGCTGAAAATCTGTAACATGTTTTCCGCAACTGCGGAAATAATATAAAAGGCCTAGCAGGCAGAACAACAGCAGGTGACCCATATTAAGTGGAGCAGGAGACTTTGACAGTTTTGCAAATGTTGCAGCAGAAACAGCACTCCCAGAGAAGCAAGCAGCCAGTCCCACAACTGGGATCAAGGTAGCACCACCTGTAACAGCAGGACCTTGCACCAAGTGTCTGTTGGTTGTGTCTCTGAGGTGCTTCTTTCTCCTGTGTCTGTAGCACACACTTCTGGCTGTTACCACCTCTGCCTCTACTGCCTGTGGGGCTCCTTTATAGGCTGTACAGGATCATGTGGTTGTGCTTTGTTGTCTCTCAATGGAAATGTGTGTGCTAGTTTTGGTGTAGCAACTGACACTGCTATACACCCACGTTTGCTGTTGTTTGGTACCTGAACCCACACTATGATTGTTTCCAAAGTATTAGTACACTGCCTTCTGCTCAAGGGTGAGTTACACCTCACTCCCCTTGGTGCAGAATGTGCACAACATTTTTTTCTGCAACTTCAGAAAAACAGTGGCTGAGAATATCCTTTAAGGGGATATGCCCTACATTACAATGCCATTTTGTGTGCAGGAATTTTCCACAGCTGTGTATTTTCTGCAGTCTGCAGTGTAGTTTTTCCACAGCTGCGGGCTTTTTGTGTATATGATGCAATGCAATTACTCCCTTTTTTCCACAGCTGCACACATTTTTGGGACTTGCACATTCTTTTCCCCTTCAAAGTGTTTTGTGAATCCTGTCCACAGTTTTTAAAGCAATGTTTACTGACTGCAGCTGCCTATTTTACTTGTGAAAACCATTGCACATGATCTTTACAACTTTAATGAAACAGGTCTTATAAGCTTGCTGACAGGGAATACTAGACTATGAGATCCTGAAATGACATCAGCAGCAGCTCTTCACTGATACAGGCTGTTTTGAACAGGCAGTGAAATCAGGGTTACAAAATAGCTCATAACTTTAAAATGAAGTAACATAGAAATCTAGTGTTTGGTATGAGATTGCAACGTAGCTCTTTTGGCCAGATGGTGTCAGCTGCTCTTTAAGCTTTACTATACTCATGCATGAAGAACTTTTAAACTGCAAGTGGTCATAATGCACACATTATTTCTTTGTTTAAATAGATTACAAGTTGCCCATAAGGGTGGTTACTGGGGTGCTGCCATCCAGCAACTCAGGTTCAATAATGGGCCTGGATCATCACAAGTAGGCCAAGGGGAGGAGGACTGAGCATCACAGAGGGCACTCTTTTCCTCCAGGGAAGGAGAGATGCAAGATTCACTCCCAGACTGTCAACTAAGTGTCCTCAGGTGGCAATGCATTTTGAGCTGTAAGTATCAGGGAAGATGTCAACTGCTGCTATGTGCAAACATAGTTCTGCATGTGCATGCATGTTAGGCACACTTGCAACATGCATCCTGAAGGCTGGGGAGAAAATGAAAGGAAAGCCTCAACATGAGACACATATATGCCTTGTCTATACTTGCAATAACAGTTTGAAAAAGCAATAAAAAGTATTAACTGCAACAAAAAAAAGAACACGAGGAAGCATGAAGCTGGCACTTTTGGGCCCCACTGCTCCCAACTACCTACTTGTCCCCCAAACATATGACAAATATGATGCCCAAAGATCATAACTGATGACACTTCTAAAGATGCCCACCACACAAGAAATGCCCTTGAGGAGGAAATGCCCTCTGTAGATGCCCTTGTGACCAAGTAAGTAACAGAAGAGGGAAGAGATAGTCTGGCAGATGTCAAAGGAGGGAGCCTAACAATATGAAAACAAACTCTGGCCAGAGCTGATAGGGCTGCAGCCAATGAATTTGGGGTAAAAATATTGAGAATTTGTTTTTTATATTTTTACACCAAATGTTCAACATTGCCTTGTTATGACCCTGCCTCATGAAGAAAGGCAGAGAAAATGTTCAACTCCTGGCCAAAAGGTGATTTTGCACAGGGACTGCAAAATCAACTTTCAGGATGCAAAAACACATTTTGGGCAGGAGCTGAAAAATGACAGCTGTCACATTCATGAGGTTATGTAAAGAAATGGCTATTTTGAAAATTTTGGGTAAGAATATTGAATATTCCCAAAGTTATGAGCCTGCATTTTCAAAATTCAACATAGCCTCACAACTTTGTTTTTTTTTTTTTAATATTTTTACACCAAATTTAAAACATAGCCTTCTTAGGACCCTGCCTCATGAATGGGGTCAAAGAAAATGTTCAACTCCTGTCTGAAAGGTGATTTCATGCAGGGACTGCAAAATCACCTTTCAGGATGTAAAAAAATATATATTTTGGCCAGGATTTGAAAAATGACAGCTATTACATTCTTGAGGTGCTGTAAAGAAATGGCTATGTTGGAAATTTGGAGTAAAATATTGAAAATTACCAAAGTTACAAGCCTGCACTTGCAAAATTTAACATAGGTTCATAACATTATTGTTTTTTAATATTTTTCCAACAAATTATCAACATAGCCTTCTTATGACCCCACCTCAGGAACAAGGGCAGAGAAAATGTTGAATTCCTACCTAAAAGGTGATTTCATGCAGGGACTGCAAAATCCTCTTTTTGGGAGAGATTTGACTAATGTCAGCACAATTGTTCATGAGGTGGGGTCCCAAAAAAAATATGTTGAAAATTTTGGACAATAATATGCAAAGTTGCCCAAGTTATGCCACTAAGTTCAAAACCCCATTGAAATATATTGAACCACATACCTGTTTCTTCAGTTTGTGGTCTGGCTTTGAGGAGTGAAGACTTCACTGCAGTCCAGAGATGATTACAGTGCTGGACCCCCAATGGGTAAGTAAGGGCTTGGGGTTGGGTTGGTTGGTGATGAGTGGGAGGGTCAGGTTGGGAGTCAGGAGTGGCCACAAATGACATTGATGGATGGTTTTCTTTTTACAGGTGAAAAAAAAATGAAATGATGACTAAGGATTCCCGATTGCAACACTGGGGTATTGGGCACCCCCAGTGTCACTTTTAAGTTTCTAGGTGGGTGGTAGGTGCTGAGAGGGAGGGAGGGTCGAGTAGGGGGAGAAAAATATATTAATAAAAAAAGGGCACATCAAAACACGATCATGACACTAGGGGATTGGGCTCCCCCAGTGTCATTGTTATGTTTCTGGGGAGGTGCTAGTCAGGGTCTAAGAAAATGCAAATGGATTGTTCCAATGTTTAACAGCAATTGTAATTGTGTGCTTTGGAACCTCCAGCACTGTTCTCATATACTCTACCAAAGTCTGGCACAGCCTACTTGCTGACCATGCTCTCTGAGAGCCACAGCAGTTGAGTAGTCACAGCAGCCCTTACAGCTCAAACCAAGTTTTAAGTTTCAGAGATACGTTGTATGGCATACACATCTAAAGGAAAAACAAACTCTGCCATAGCCAATAGGGCCGCAGCTGAGGAATCTGGGACATAAATATTGTAGCGTACCAAAGTTGCAAGCCTGCATTTGCAAAATGTAACATAGGTTCTTACATTTGTTGTTTTGTAATATTTTTACACAAATTTTCAACATAGCCTTGTTATGACTCTGCCTCATGAAAATGGGCAGACAACATGTTCAAATCCTGGCTTAAAAGTGATTTTGTGCAGGGACTGCAAAATCAACTTTAGTGATGCAAAAAGACATTTTGGGCAGGAGCTGAAAAATGACAGCTGTCACATTCACAAGGTGCCGTAAAGAAATGGCTATGTTGAAATGTTGATGTAAAAATATTAAATATTACTGAACTTACAAGCCTGCAGTTGGAAAAATCAACATAGGCTCATAACTTTGTCATCTCACAATCTCCCTCCCAAAAATTCACCATATATGGCATAATCTTTGTTCTTCAGTTCTCCCTCCCAGGCAGACACCCCATCTTATGGCATCCAGTAATACCTTCCACCATCCTAGTATTACATTATGCTGTGTGTTTGCCATGGCCCCTCCACTGGGATATGTATATACTGTATATACTGTAAATATTAGCTTAACTTTCCTATAACCCATTTTATCATGTGAATTTTACTGTACATCACTGTGTTTATAAATGTTTTTTCCCTGTATGTATAACTGTTTATATAAGTGTATTGATGTATTGGTTGTGTATCAACTGTTGAACCTTGACCTTATCAGGTCCATCTTGTAAATGAGCCTTGCTCAGTGATGCTCGCCTGAATAAATAAAGATTTGATTGATTGATTGATTGATAACTTTGTTGATTTTTAATATTTTTACACCAAATTTCCAACACAGCCTTCTTATGACCCCACCTCATGAAAAAAGGGCAGAGCAAAATTTTGACTCCTGGCTGAAAAGTGACTTTGCACAGGGACTGCAAAATCACCATTCGGGCTGTAAAAAAACATATTGGCCAGGATTTGAAAAATAATAGCTGTCACATTCATGAGGTGCTGTAAAGATATGGCTGTGTTGTAAATTTTGGTTACAAATACAGTACTGAAAAGCATCAAAGCTACAAGCTTACATTTGCAAAATTCTACATAGACTCATAACTTGGTTGTCTTTTAGTATTTTTACATCAAATCTTCAACATAGCCTTCTTAAGACCCCAACTCATGCACAAGGCAGAGAAAATTGTCAATTGGTGCCTGAAACATGATTTCACACAGGGACTGTGAAATCACCTTTCAGGATGTGAAAAAAAAACTGATTTGGACAGGATTTGAAAAATGACAGCTATCACATTCATGAGGTGCTGTAAAGATATGGCCATGTTGTAAATTTGGGATAAAAATATTGAAAAGTACCAAGTTATGAGCTTATGCTCACAAATTCAACATAGGCTCATAACTTTGTTGTTTTTCAATATTTTTACACAAAATTTTCAACATAGCCCCACCTCATGAACAAAGGCAGAGAATGTTTCAACTCCTGGCTGAAAAGTGATTTCACACATGGATTGCAAAATCACTTTTCAGAACAGGTCTGTCTAATGAGAGTGAGGTGAAGTGGGGTCACAAAGAAAGAGTGTTGAAAATTTGGGCCCAAAATATGTAAACATGCCCAAGTTATGGCACTAAGTTCAAAACCCCATTGAAATACATTGAACTGCAAACCTGTGTCTTCAGTTCACAGTCCAGCATTTGAAGAGTGAAGATATGTCTGCAGTCCAGAGAAAGGGTACAGCATTGGACCCCCTGACAGATAAGTAAGGGCTTCGGTGGTGCGAGGTGGTAGGCGTTGAGTGGGAGGGGCTAAGGAACAGCCACAAAACACATCGGTGAATAATTTTTTTTTTTGCAGGTGGAAAAAAAAAGACAGAGGATCCCCGATTGCGACACTGGGGGGCTAGGCACCACAAGTGTCACAGTTTATGTTTCTGGGGGGGTTGGTGCTGACTGAGAGGGAGAGTCAGCTGGGGAGGAAAAAATAATTGAGGGAGAATACAAGTGCAACACTGGGGGATTGTGCACCCCTTGTGTCATTTCTATGTTTCTGGGGGGATGAGTGCTAAGAGGGAGGGAGGGTCAAGTGGGGAGAATTTTTATAACATATAAAAAAATATATATAAATAAAACCAGTATCCACGGTGGAACACAGCCCACTCCACCATGACCAAGATGACTGCCGCCTGCTACTGCACATGCGTGACTGCTAGCGCATGCACAGAAGAGTGCAGTGGCCATCATGGACATGACAGTGTGTGCTGTGTTCCACAGTGATCAATGGCACTGTGAAATAGTGAAGTACTGTGGTCAGTAGGGACAACATGGGCAGACTGCTTCACAGGCGTGGTGGCAACTGTGATGCAAGTTCAACATTTTGTTCATTCGGAAAGAGTCATTTTTCTCATCCATCGTAAAAGGTCTGCAGCACTCCAACCACTGCAGCCTTAATAACTCAAGAAGTAATGATTCACTTTCTCAGGTGGTTTTCTCTGAAGGCACTCAAGTCTCACAATTCTTTATTACAATAGTTATGTTGGCAGCCGCGATGTGTGATGTTGATGCAATAGGGGTACTGTTGTTAACAGCTCCAGTCTTTCAGCTTTCCATCAATCACAAAGACAGACACAAACACACAGGCACACATATACACACACATGCACGCGCGCGCACACACACACACACACACACACACTTCCATCTGATTATCTGCATTTTGTTGGTACTGTTTTGTTCCAAACTGTCCTTAATGTACCATTTTACAGACCCTGTAATGGACTCTGACATTGTTCTTGTTCTTTGCTGAAATCTGTATTTTGTTTTGCATTCCCAACCTTGTTTCTCTTTCCTCATGATTGCTGCTGTCAGAAACAACCAATTCAAGTTCAGTAGCTTGGCTAAGCAACATTTTAAACTTACTGTACTACTGCAAATAACTGATTTGGTGGTGGCTGAGGCTTGACAGAAATCCCACACTTCTAAGACTTATACACAGTAAATGTTCCTAGTATGGTGAATACAGTAGTAGCCCAGCCTACATATTTTTCTGTAAACAAATGCCAACCTTAATGATGCAGCCCATTTACTGCTGCCAATAAAAGCAATCAATGGCTAATGTTGTTCCATGGGAAACTTACAAAAATGATGCCTGCTTCATAACAAACTAGCTGCAATTGTAAGTGAAAGTGCATTATTGTTCATTTCAAGTAACCTAGTAGAGACACAGCACACAGTTGTAGATGAACAAAAGAAACATTTCGATGCTTAAATGAATTTCAATTTTGAGTGCCAATGACCGCTCTGGGTTGGACTGTATACATACTAATGAGCTGCTCATGAATAAGGTTCATCAATATGCACTGGTAGCTCATTATTATGTATGTAATCCATCCCAGAGTGGTCACTGCCACTCTTTCAACAAATACTTTTGTGGCTTCTGCACCATGGTCCTTGTGTTTCCAGGCCCCAAACTAAGTGATCTCAGGATCTAGGAGCACTTGGGGTACTGATATCACGGCACAAAGAAAAAGTAGTGTAAGTTACAACAGAGTGCTTCATAGACAGCAGAGATGACTGTGAAGCAACTCCTTCATGTTGTTCTGTCAGAGTGGAGTCCTTTTTAGCTTGCAAGAGGCCTGTAGAGCTCCACCCACTGCAGCCCTACAAAACATTTGTTGATCACCATGTTTACATGAACTCAATAATCTGATTCAAACTGAATTACTGAGAAATCTGATTACCAAATCAGATTGTGCAGATCCAGGTAAAGAAAATAATTCTTATTCTAATCAGATTACTTGTATTTGTAGAAATCTGATTCACATACATGTGTTATCTTGTTCAGATCAGGTTACTGACTCATGTAAACAGATCTAGTAGAATGTTTAGATTGTTAGCATGTTTGCACATGCCTAGTTGCATCAATTGTTTCCCAAACTGTCTGCAGTGTGCAAATCAATATTGTGATGGAAAGGGCATAATGGATAAAAAACTAAAAGACATTTTTCAAATACCGTAGTATTATTTTTGTTAATAAATAATATCTTCTGAAGTTTTAACAGGTACAGCCTGCAAGCACAATTAAAAACTGGTCCGTGGGAGTGATGATAGGTTAGTTAGGTGATTACATGTACACAATGGATGTGTATGTGTACAAAAATATTCTAGAATTTTGGTTAAATTGCCTAAAAGAGAAATGAAAATTCTTATTTTTATTTTGAAAGTAGCAGTGCATGTTAGGATAAACACTTTTACCTATACTTTTTTAATCTAGTTTAGATTGACCCTTGTCTCCTGTCTTGTATGATGTAATTCTTTCCAAATTTTGAGTCTGTTGTTTTAGCCCTTTGTTTTACATTTGAAATAATAAAAGAAGTTCCCTTTTTAATATGGCTCAGACCAGGTTTACAGCAATATTTTCAGAAGTTTCTGTCCACATATTGTTCTTTAAGGACAGGGAGCAGTACCTGCTCTGCAGTATGTTAGTTAATTTTAGTCACAAGAAAACAGTGCTTGTGGAACAGGATATGGGCTATATGGGATGAGATAATATTCAGGAAGATGTTTGGAAGTGGGCCATAGATTACAAGGAGAATTTGGAGAGATTGATGGTGAATATAAATACCACAGCCCAGCAGTGGGCCAACAAGGGCTGGGATGTGGGGAATGACTAAACTAATCATGCCAATGCACACTGCCTCTGTTCTTGGCATAGTGCCAAACAACTGGTTCTGTGACATGCACCGAAGTTCATACTGTAGGTACTAAACTTCATGCACGGACATGCATAACCTTCATTTGCAAACACTAACATGCTATATGGTGACCACCATTTGCACTAAAACATATGCACATGGAGAACTCCTCCCACATCAACAAAGACAGGCTTTAAAGTCTGTGCCAAGGCTGCCACAAAAAAGTGTACAGTAATTATAGACTTGGTTATCAAATACAAAATGTACTTTTGTTAAGTTACAAATAAATATGTTAAAAAAGAGAAGAAACAGTATCTCCTTAGCCTGCCCAACATTTTCAAGTCCATTAGCTCTTTTTCAAGGTGTAATTGTACTGTAAGGCATACCTGTATGTAATTTATACCCATAGTAATGCCCTTCACCTGTGCTTCTTGTTAACCAGGTATGCATCACCAAGCCACATCCATCACACCTACTAATACAGATACACAGAACCATGCTGTTTAAGACATAGTCAAAAACACTGTGGGGGTTGGTATAAGGGGCCCATAGGTAAGATACATTTAAAGCCTTAGCACAGATGTTCTGGTACATTACATGAAGTGGTGAACATGTCTGGAGATTGGCAGTCTGTCTGGTGTCCATCTTCATCCTCTATTTGTCTGTATATAATACTATGGCTGGCATGGATGGAGCTGCAAAATACTCCTACTAAACAAGTAGGAATAATAATATCGAATGAGGTGAGAAACGGGACCCCACAATCAAGTCCACATCCACAGATGACCCTTGTGGAATTGTTACTCTTTAAGGAGGCAGATGTCAATCCCCTACTACATAGAACATTGTCATGGCAACAAGAACAGAGTGTTCGAAATAGCGTAAATGGAGAAATGAATGCAATGGATATTAAAACAGCATTCACTCAGCTAGAGAGAATCTCTCTTAAGAGCCAAAGATTTTACTGGCAGCCAGTCACACTCATTGCATATTTGGAAGTAAACCAGGTCCCAAGAGGCCTCAGATTCACCAAGCAGACCACCTGTGGTAAGGAGAGAGATCGGTTCCTTAATAGCTGGTAGACTTTCTTACTGGACTCAACTGCTCATTTGTTAAAATATATTTTAAAGGATGTGAAAGAAATGGAACAGGATGTAAAAAAGTAGTTGTTGGAAAAAGAAAGACAATGTGCTTCATTCATAACACGTATGGAGTATAAGAGGTATATGGAACAGCTGGAACAAACAAACAAAATCAGTGACAAACGGATCAGGAGGGTGAAAGAATGGAAATTTGAATGAGATAGATTGATTGTATAAAAGGAAGAGTCTTTGATTGGTCAAAAAAATAATAAACATTCCACGTCTATTCTGAAAAGGATGTTCTCACTGGAATGAGATGCTTATACCAGCGGATCAGAAATGGAAAATACATCTTCAAGTGTCCAGGACAAAAGGACTTTTTATAACAGAGCCAGGGGCAGAAAATCCCCCCGAACCAGGAAGCAGCTGTACACTTGATACAAGTTTTACACAGGAGCCTGAGGGTGGCAAGGCTTGCCGAGGAAAGACTAGGAGGGGGACAAGGGGCAACAAGAGAAAACGCTTACAGAGAAGACCAGTATTGCAGGACTCGACAAGGGTACAGCACCGGCAGGGAAATGGACTACAACAGGGGCAGCCAGAGTTCACGAAGGGGCAGGAGGTAAGACTCACTTTGGTTATTAATATTTCCACATATACTCTGACAATGACAGAAATAAGGGTTTTGGAAAATGGGCTCTCCTTTGTTCCCACTATCAAAACCTCAGAATGTTTTCGGGTTGTAGATCTCCATAAATTCACACGTAACCTGAATCTACAAGTGTTTTACTCTGAAAAAGAAAAATATAAGAAGTACTGTTCAATGACACTGCAATAACTGGTGAGGAAATGAGTGACCAATTAAGTCAAACAAGTGGTGAAGGTGTAAACTGGGTAAGCCATTTAAAGAAAAGTTTCAAGTTCATTCTCCCATACAACAACACAGTAGCAGTATTTGAGGAATTCTTTTTAAAACACATTAAAAAATTCATGGGAGCCCCCCCCCAACCATGTTTCAACAATTTCACTAGGGCTGAAAGGCAAGCTCTACAAGACTTGGCCAACAATAAGGATGTAATCATTAAAGAGGTGGGGGGGGGGATTGTGATAAAGAATGTTGACAAGTATGAACAGGAACTGCTTAACCAGTTAAACAGTAGTGTTCTATCTGCCCCTTGCCTCTGACCCAACCAGAAAATTTAAGAATGATATTGACACCTATCTCTGAAATGTACAGCAATGCCTGTATATCAAAAAACACCTATGAATTCCTGACAGTGGACCATCCAGTCAGGGTGGTGATCTATGGTTTGCCAAAAGTGCACAAGGATCTTTGGAATCTGTCGGCATGCCCTATTGCCTCTAGTTTAGATTCATTCACAGAACCCTTGGCATTATACATAGACCAACAAATAAAACATTTAGTCCAACTCACTGTGAGTTATATTAAGGACACAATCCATATTCTACAAACATTGCAAGATCTATATGTAGAACCAGAATGGTGGCTGGTCACTTTGGATGTGGCAGCACTATATACAAATATTCCTCATCAGGATGGAATTAATGCATTATGTGAGACCATGTATGGACATACAGAATGCTCTGCTGCTCATATTGAGTTTATCTTAACATTAACAGAAAAAGTCCTGAAGTACAATGCATTTATGCTCACAAACAGATTTTATCAGCAGGTCAAGGGAACAGCGATGGAGCAGCCTTCACACCCACATATGTCAATGTGTATTTACTGTAGCACATTTGGAGAAACAGTTTGTCTACCGTCATGAACAAAACCCCTCTCAAGAACATTTAGACCTGTATCGTCACAATATAGACAATTTATTTATCTTCTGAAAGGGCACAAGAGATGGGTTGGACTCCTTGGTAAAAAATCTGGAATCAACCAATAGAAATTTAAAATTTAGCATCATGGCTAGCCAGATGACAATTGCTTTTCTGGATTTGTGAATCACAGAAGAGGGGACTGAGAAAATGGGGGTAAGAACAACTGTCTTCCACAAGCCAACTGCTAAAAATTTGATTTTAAAATACACCAGTTGCTACCCAAAACATACAAGGGATAACATACCTTTGGGACAACTGATAAGGCTTAAAATAAATTGTATGGCGTTATAGGACTTTAGTGAAAGTATGAATGACAAGGTCACCAGATTTCGTAATAGGGCCTATTCTGAAAAATATATAAAAAGAACAGTGGCAGAGGTACAAACTAGAAATAAACAAGATCTGTTATGTAAAAATGAATGTGATGGACAGAATTATGAACAAAACAAAAAGCTGAACTTTATCACTACCTTTTCCCCACAGTCCCATGCAATAACTGGGCTAATACATAGACATTGGGAAGTCGTAAAGGCAGAACACAAATTAAATGAATGTACCACACATGTACCACACTCCACATATAGAAGAGGCCAGAACATTAAGGATAAAATCATACAGTCACTATAAAGGAGAAAATAAATCTGTACAAAGTACTCTTCTGTGTGGCAATTACAAATGTGGAAACTGCATCTTCTGTAAATATATTATGGTATGGGGACATAGTGTGTGACAATCAAAATAACAAACTTATAAAATCAAGTAATTCATTAATTGCCAGTCCAAAGATGAGGTAAACAAGGCAACAAGTACATGTAACAGGTTTTATGTGGGAAAGACAACATGGAAATTCAAGATACATATAGGAGATCATTTACAAGCTGCCGATAAACAGGACAAAACTAATGTGCTGTCTGAGCATGTCAAAAAAAAAAGGGCCCTAGTCACACTTTTATGTCTCAGGGACTTGAAAAGATCACAATACTACCAAAGAGCAGAGATGTGGATGGTCTCCTCCTCCAATGCTAAACATTCTGGCAATATATGTTAGGAGCAACATGGAATCCTGGACTTAATGATAGATTCCAATTAAATCCTTATCTGTCAGAGGTTTTATATATATATACCTTTGGGACATAAACTTTACTTCTTAAAGTCCCCCCATGATTAATTCAATGTGTTTTCTACTTTGACAGTTTTGACATTTGATTGTGTTCCTCCAGATACAGGACTTTTTGCATGTGGTTTGCTTATACAATGTATTCTTACATGTTGTGATTACTCATTGTCTTCTGTGCTTTTATGTGGGTCACAAATGTCTTTTGGGGGCTTTTCATTCTTTACTTTACTTGGGTTACCCCAGGTCACCACCTTAGACTGCACAGCATGCCATAGGATTTAGACATGTGCCTTAAACAGCAGGGGGCATTTCTTCTAGGGATTCTCTCCCACCATCTTTGTTTGGGACGCTGTTACTAAATGAATGAATTGTGTAGCACTGGTTTTATGTCTTGTTTCTAATATTTGTAAGTGTGACACAGTCTGGAAATGTGTAATCTTACTGATTGTTTAGCATGTAGGGTTCCACTCCCATCCTCCTCTCCCCCTTCATTTCCCCATGGCAACCAATCTTTTAATTCTTAATCTTTGACAATATTTTTAACCTTATATTTAGGAGTATGACTGCTTGCCTAATGTTGTTGCCCTTACATATCTTTCTTATTTTTTTTCATTGATTACATTTAACTTTTTTACTTTCAATATTTTACTTTCAATTTCAACTTTCAATTTTTGTCCCAGTTTCATGAACTATGCACCAGGCTTCCTGATGGACTACCTACTGGTGCTCATTGTTTCCTTTTTGATAAGCATTTTTCTAATACAGTATATAATATATAGGATAAAGTATGGGGTGTAGTGTGTTACAAGAATTTAACACAGACCTTCGTTGTTGGATGGCACATAAACCCTGAGGGAGAAGCCCGAGGGGTTTATGATAGCCATCCAACAATGAGGGTGTATGTTAAATTCATAAAATACACTGCAACTATATTTTATTTTATTCTTCATGTGAGTTTTTTCCATTGAGAGGTATGAAAATGAATGAAATACATAGTCTTACCTTGTCTTGTGGATTTTCTTCATTTAATAAAATGTGGAGTTTGTAACGAGTGAAAAACAGTAAAGTAACTATAAGAAGTTTTTAAAACTGTTAGAACAGGAATTTAATTAACTTTAACAGCAAAGAGAAACAAAAAAAAAAGTCTGTTTCAATCTTCCGGTTGCTTTTTTTGAATTTGCTACAGGCATTGCTAGGTGTTGCTTAGCAGTGGAGTCTTGTGATCTGCAGAAGGAGGGGAAAAGGTGAAAGAAAAGTTGGGAGAAAGCTTTGTTTTTATTTTTTTTTTTTGAGGTAGTACAGAAAAAGAGAAAATATATTGTTGTGTTACAGCCCATTGAAAAGAGACACTTGAATGCCGTAATACCTACTCAGGTGTTATGGTATTTAATACACACTTTTTTCAATGGGAAAAAATGGAACCCGTTAATTATAAAAAATATAAATCAAAAATAAAGAGTAATAAAAGATAAAATGAAGTGATAAAATGTTACAAGTGCAATTGATCTGGTTTTAAAAATATCTTATATGTGGGACCCCCCATACCCACCTCCCCCAAGTGTTTTGGCTATATCTTAAACAGCATGGTTCTTTGTATCTGTATTAGTAAGTATGATGTCAAGTCAAGTCAATCTTTATTTATATAGTGCCTTTCTTAAAACCAATGTGCTTTACAGATAAAAGATGGATGTGGCTTAGTGATGCATACCTGATTAATAAGGAGCACAGGTGAAGGGTGTTTCTGGTATGTTACTATGGGTATATATTATATGCGGGTATGCCTTGCAATTACGCCTTGAAAAAAAACAGAGGCTCAAAAGCATTTAGGGTGCTAAGGGATACCGTTTCTCTCATTTTCAGCATGTTTATTTGTAACTTAAATAGCTGCTGATGCCTCAAAGAAAATGTTGAAAAACATAATGTTTAGGTATAATTTAGCTTGCATTCTATATGTATTCGACGGATTTCTCCTCTCTATTATTCATTACAAAGAAATTTGCATGGAAACATGTTTTATATTCCTTAGAGTTCATCTGCCTCTTTAGCTTACTCCCTACTTTATGTTATAGTCCTCATTTGTGACATCACATTCTGTTGCCATGGGAGTAATTGTGATGTCACCAATAGAGCATTATGACCTTTTGTAGGGAGAAAGAAACAGGAATAGATGAACTCTTCAGGAACAAAGATCCTGTTTTCATGTAAATGGACTCAGGAATAAATAATGGAGAGGTGAAATACAGAACTAATGTGAAATACAAGCTGCAATGTGTCCAAATATTATGTTTTGTTAAAGCTGCCCTTTTAATAAAAGTTCATTTTGTATCCGACAACCAAGTGTATTGTTACACTAGTTTTGCAGCAGCCTTAGCACAGACTTTTGGTATGTTACATGAAGTGGTGCACAAGTCTGGATCTTGGCAGTCTGTCTGGTGGCCACCTTCATCCTCTGTTTGTCTAAGACATATTATAGTGTATAGCTGAAACGTGTGGGCCACAACAGGGTGGTTGCTGGCCCCATTTCTAATTTCCACACTTTGTGACTGAGAATCATATACAACCGGTATTTATCTATGTAAATTCTTATTTTGTGTTATGCATTGCTTTAAAAAAAATGAAAATGTTCAGTACTGTTCAATAATATGAGAAAAGTATTTTACAAAAATAAATATAGTTGTTAATAAGTAAGCAAGAAGCAATGACAAGGTGTGCATTAAAGGATTTTATTGGATGCTCCAAGGGCATGAGGCACAAAGCCAAATCCAACTGTCTTTATGCCCCTGAAAAGTGCATTCAGATACTTCAGTGCACAACCTGAAGTGGCTCATTGTAATTTTAAAATGGTTCACTGCCGTTTCATATTATATATGAGATGAAACATCTTTAATATATTTCTTTTCCATAATCCATTCGTTTAAATCAGCTTTCTTTGAGAAGATTATACAGTAGGTAAAACTGCTGCAAGCCTCCATTCCTGCAAGTATGACAATACCAGTGTCCATCCACTGCCACATCATAGAACCTGCCTTAGTATTAAGGTATCTCCTCTGTTGCCAGCAACTGTGGGCTAAATGTTGGGGTCACACTGGAAGGGAGGTGAAAGTTATTAAAATATGTGTAGGAATTGGTTGTGTATTTGAGAAAGAATGGGTGCCTCTGGGAGTCAAAAGTTTCCAGTTGTTTGGGTAACACAGTTGGTGGTGCAGAAGAATGGTTTTGAGAGCAGCCTGACTTCAGATTCCGGCTAGGGCAATTCATTAGTTTCCACTTATTTTTGTAATTGATAAATATATATATATATATATATATGTGTGTGTGTGTGTATATATATATATATATATATATATATATTCATTGAAAAAACTACATTAATGCATCAGCTATGGTTGGTATTAAAATATCAAAAGCTGGGAAATTTGAAGTTAGTGTTTCCAATCCTAACTCCACATCTCCCCCCATGAGCATTGGAAGGGGAAAGACAACACAAGCAACCTGAGACAGCCATTATCAGGTAAAACAAACAACATACAACTCTCTGCAGATAACACAAGAGACAACCACCATCATGATCCACCAGATGTATAAGGTCTGCTGGCATGCTATTGTGTTGGGGGATGCCCAGATGCTGGCTACCATAGGGGAGGGCCATTGCAGGCAACGCACTCCAAAGTTCACCCTAGAGACCTACCAGGAGGCTGATGAGGTCATTGGGGATGGGGCAGTGCATAGGGAGGGCCAATGGGAGAGAGCATGGGGTCATATGATGTTAGCTGGCATGGCAGTGTGATGCTGGGTGTACCTGCATACTGGCCAGCCTGGTTTTGGGATGTGGCACTGCATAGATTGTGCTGGGTGTAGACAGATGGGTGATGCAGTGAATAACAGTGGTATCACAAAAAGGCTTATGAGTTCCACTACTATGTCATTGTGTTGGGGACAAGGGATGCCAGCATGCTATGAACCATGTGGGGGCACTGCTGTCATCAGACATAAAACTGCACCCAGATGTCTACAAGGACCCTGCCAGTGTCGTGGAGGATGGGCACTGAATAGGGATGCCTGGTGGGACACATATGGGGTAGAAGCAGGAGATGCTATTGGCACCCTAATGGGGCTGTATGAGTTCTGCTACCATACCAGTGTGTGTTGGGAGTGAGCATTCTGATATCTGTTGCTATGAGATTGTGTTGGTGGGGACACCTCTATGATTGGCATGCTGGATTGGGGGGCTCAGTAGTGCATAAACAGGGCTGATGGTGAAAAAAGGGTGATGGGAGGAGTAGTAGCATCAACAAAAAAGGCTATATGATATTTGCTACCATGACAGTGTGATTGTCCAGTACGGGTGACTGCCTCCTCCTGCAAGCCGCAGAGAGCTGCTTTGAACCCAACGGCTGTTCTTCGCTGACCCACCTGCCTCTTGGCCTACAACCAGGCATCCTATCCAGTACGAGTGACTGCCCCCTCCTGCAAGCCACAGGAGCTGCTCTGATCCCAATGGCTGTTCTGCGCGCTGACCCGCCTACCTCTCGGCCTACAACCAGGTACACATTTGGAAGAGCAGCCCACAGCTGCCAACAGGATTAAACTTGGCGCTTTTTGCCTTTCAGGCCATTTGGCTGCTCTACTACTGCTCCTGAGCTCTGATTAGGCATAACGTTATTCTCCCTTCTATTATTGGCTCTTGACTCTACCATTCCTGAGCTGTCTCTTTTTTAATACAACTGCTAATGCTGAGTTTACCAGTACAAACTGTTTGATGGAACAGGATTGTTAATTTTCTAGCTTGTTGATTTTTACTGCTTAGAATAGTTAATAACTGCAGTTTGTAGATGTTACCTGCATAGAGTATGTAGACTGTTTGCATTCTTCTTCCACTAACCAACTATAGACACCTGCACTCTTTTTCCCCTGTCCTACTCTACAAATCCTGTCTGTGTCTAAAGTGGGCTGTAAGGCACCCTAAGGACTCAACTGCTTGAACTAAAAGCTTGATCATTATTGCTCTAGTCCCTGTGTGTCTACTTTTCCATTTGCAAATTATACTGCAAAGCCACTAGAGGGCAACAACTCTTGGAGGTTGCATTCCTCTTCCCACTGCTCTCCCCCCAAGCACCATGCATCATGGGTCCTTCCTCCCTAAAGCAAATTACTACACCCTAACAAACCATAGACAGTCACCCTATCACTGCGCCATACAGACCACCACAATTATGGGTATCGGAGTGCTCCCCTTATACCAACACAGGGCCAATGCCCCCTTATCACCACTTGCTGGGCACCCATTGTTACACGGACCACCCAGGCTCCTTCTGATCACTCTTACTATCCTACTTCTCGGGCCCCTTAGCCCACCCCTCAAGGGTCTTCTTCTCACACCTCCCACCCCTACGAACCACCACTGACTGCCACCCACACTGCCACTACCTCACTCGCATCCCAACCCCCCCCACATATCTCCCTGCAGTTATGTGCCACCATCAACCTCCATGCCAGATCACACTCCTATCTTTTCCAATCCTTATCACCCTGGCCATCCCTTGTACTACTGGCACTATAACTAGGCGGCAGCTATCTTTGACAATAAGGCAATGATCTTTTGCTCTCCTCAGAGTTTTTGCCATACTCCTATTAATTCCATGAAAAGTTCATCCTAACCCAGGCCCCATCTCACCCAGCTCTAGCCTATCGCACCACAGGCTTAGAATAGGTACAATGAACATTTGCAGCTTAAACAAAAAGAAAGCAGGTCTCCATTGCTAAATACTGCAACATCAGCCAGATGTGCTAGCACTGACAGAAACCTGGCTTTCCCAAAAAGCACCTGACTCTTTGTCTGCCCTCCCAGGTTCACCCTTCACAGAGCCGACAGAATGGGCAAATGTGGTGAGGGGTATGCTATGCACGTCTGTGACTCCATGATATGCCAAGCCCTTCCAATACCTCCATTAGACCATGGTGCCCAAGCCTTATCATTAAAAATCACTCCAGATCCCTCCAGAGCCCCTGTAATTCTTACTGTCGCATATATCCCCCAAGAAACCAAGCTCCGGCTATACAATCCCTTGCTAACTACATCTCTGTCTCCCCCCAAAAACAGAACACATCATAGTTGGAGACTTTAATGTGAACTGGCTTGCCAGTTCGGCTTCCCACACCAAGGACACCTTCGCTGCACTGGACCTGACCCAGCTGATCAGCCAACCTACCAGGGTGAACCCCACTAACAGCTCTGGCATTCTGCTTGACCTTCTCCTCACCAACCATCCCCACAGAATCTCTGACCTGGTGGTCCTTCCAGACTCCCTAAGCAATCACTCACTCATCCTCTTTTCCTGGTCATGTCTTCAGCAGAAACCCAAACCAAACGATATTGCCCGGTGTCGTCTCCAACCTGGAGGCCTCACAAAACTAAGAAAATACTTAACTCAATGGGACTGGTCCCCTATCTCCCGGGCCCCTACTATAGATGAAGCCCTTGATTATTTCACCTGTTCCTTTAATAAAGCATGTGACATCCATGCCCCACTAGCAAAAGTGCAATCCAAGAAATGTAATGCCCCCTGGGTCACGCCTGCACTGCTCCAACAGCTAAAGCACAGAGATGATCTGTGGCATAAAGCAGTCGTATCCAGCACACAGGTGGACAGGCAAGCCTATAAAGCGGCTCATAACAGATGCACTTGGGCCATTAAACAGGCCAAATCGGACAACTACAAAATGACCCTTGCCTGCTCCTGGGGGAATGCTTGGTTGTCCTGGGGCAATATCAAGGAACTCAATGGCAAAGTCCTACCCCCCCTCTACTAACTGTCAACAATGTCCCTTCCACCAACCCACTGGCCATCGCCAACTGCCTCAACTCATCATTTTCTGACCTTAGTGCAGTACTCCCAAATAACTTATTCGACCCCACTCCTGCAACCCTTCCCCCAAACACCCAGCATCCCCCCTTCCATCTCAGGGTGATCTCTATGAATGAGGCAAGGCCTTTTCTCATGAAAGCACTTGGCTCTTGCTATTGCAAAGATTCTTTTGATATGAGAATCCTACATCTAGTACTCGATACAGTCCTCTCCCCACTGACTGACCTCATTAATCGCTCCCTAAGTCTGGGACAGTTCTCTGCAGCCTGAAAGACTGCCATAGTCACCCCAATACTGAAGAGTGGTGACAGTACCTCCCCCAATAACTACCAACCCATATCCATTCTCCCACCACTCTCGAAAGCTCTCAAAAAAATTATAGCCACCCAACTCACTGAGTACCTAATTGCTCATAATCTGCTTTGCAGGGAGCAGCATGGTTTCAGATCTGGGCACAGTACAACTACGGCTCTCACTGAGTTCTCTAATTTTATTCACTCTGCCCTGGACAGAAAACACCTAGCTGAAGCTGTCTTCATCGACCTGTCAAAGGTCTTTGATACAGTCTCCCACCCCTTACTCTTAAGCACACTCCACCACATAGGTCTGTCCCAAGGACCCGTCTCCTGGTTTACCAGTCACCTCACAGCTAGATCACAATGTGTCAAAATAAACAACACCCTCTCAACCACCCTGACAGTCTGCTCTGGGGTTCCCCAGGGCTCCATCCTCAGCCCTCTATTATTCAGCATCTACCTAAACACCTTGCCCAATTCCTGCTCCGGCAACCTACTACTCTATGTGGATGACACAGTCTTTTTGCCTCGCACCCAGATCCCACAGTATTGCGGTCCTCCCTCCAACACGCATTTAACCAGATTGAAAACTGGTTCATAGACCAAAGACTTGTGGTTAGAGTAAAAAAGACAAAGACTATGCTCTTTGCCCATCGACAGAATAAGGCCAAGAATGCACAGCTAACAATCCTCTCCCACTCTCTCCTTCCTCTAGAACAGGTCCATACATATAAATACTTGGGCCTTACATTTGATTCCAGCCTTTCCTTCCATTCACATAGTGACACTCTATCATCAGCCGTAAATGTCCATATAGGCCTATTGTATCAGCACAAGGATTACCTACCTCCGGAAGCCCTTAATCTGGCTGTCACCTCCTCAGTCCTCTCCCTAGTCGATTATGGGCTCACTATCTACTCAGCCACTAACCAAACAGCCCTTAAAAAAATCCACCTGGCCATAAACAAAGCATGCAGACTCCTCACCGGGGCAGACAAGCGTACCCATACCTGTACCCTATGTGCCCTGACAAATCTCTTTACCCTGGATGAAAGGATATTTTATCAAACATGTCTCCTCACAAAGAAAATACACCTGGGGCTTACCCCCTTGGGGATTTCTGCCTCTCTCCTATCCTCCCACGCTTCGGTGAACACCGGCACTGCCGACCAACAGGTGTGATCCATCCCAAGGGTTAGAACCTCCTTAGCCCAAAGGTCATTCCCACACTGGGCCCCAGCCTGGTAAAATGAACTCCCCTCTGACGTCTCCGCCATCTCCAAATTAGGACCTTTCAAGTCAGCCCTCAAAGAGCACATTCTCACTTCTCGGCGCTGCCAATGTACCAGCTATTGCTGGGTCATCTATCTATCATCTTACAGGACCACCCCGGCACTGAGCTCCTACTGATAGGGCTACCAAACATTACCTATTAACAATGCCTCCTTTGGCTGCACTCACAAGATATCTGTCTAATTCTCTACTTCGCTGTAAATATCAAACCTGTTACTCCCTCTTTCTATCAGCAAACTTATTGTTCTCTTGAAAACTGTAAAATACAGCTCTCGGTAATACGTTCAATGTAATGTATAGCTGATCTTGATTTTGCAATATTGTATAACTAAAAAAACTGTAACCTTTAGTTGCCATTCTATGCCTATATGTATTAAGTGCTTATGTTTGTTTTTCTGACGCAGAACCTTTGTAAATGAGTCCCTGACTCAAAGGTTGTAATCCTAAAGTCTGTTAAATAAATAAATTTATGATCATTTGGATGTTCATTGATAAGTTACTGTGTTACTGTTGCACCCAAGACAGAGACCTACTGGGAAGATGCCTGAGTCACAGGAAACAGGTTATTGAATGGACAGGACCACTGGGACACAGATGAGTGACAGAAGAACATGGTAGGAGTAGCCAAATGTGATTGTATGATGTCCACTGGCATGTCAGCATGTTTGGAAGGGGGGAGCTACATGCTGAGTATTGGGAGGTTGCCATGGTCATGGCAGATGAATGCACAGAGAGGGTAGGTGGCAGACAGATGCTGAATATGTGTGGTGGTACCAGCAGTACAGTCGGGCTGCATTTACTACAGTGTCATGCCACTGTGTTGGTAGGGTGAACAGATGTCCACTGCCATAACAGTGTCTCATGCAGTGCACCCACATGCAGGATATCCTGGGTTTGTGCTGCTGCATACTCAGAGCTGATATTGGTCATATGAGTGATGGGAGGGATAATGGCAGCACTGCAATTGTGGTGTATGAGGAATGCTAGCCTGCCACTGAGTTTGTGGCATTGCTTAGATGAGCACTTTCATGGTACTGTACTGGAGCACAGGCTGAATCATTGAAGTACTGGAAAAAATCCACAGTTACGGGGGATGGGCAACTGCATGGACAGACACATTGGTTACAGAAGAACTCTTACAAGTATCACAATGCTGTTGCATGTGATACAGTATCACGAAAGTGACTGCTGTGCAGGTGGAAGGGGGCATATGAATGTCTGGTACTGTGGCAGTGTGTTAAAAGGGGGCACCCACATGCGGTCTTCCATCACCCATCCCTATGTACTGCCCTATCCCCCATGACCCCGTCACCCTCCCAGTAGGTCTCTAGGGAGCCATTTGGGGTGCGTTGCCTACAGTGGCCCTCCTCAATGGTGGCAAGCATGTGGGCATCCCCCAGCACAGTGGCATGGCAGCATGGCAGCCGACCCCATACCCCTGGTGGACCATGATGATGGCTCTCTCTTGTGTTATCTGAAGAGTGTTGCATGTTGTTTGTACTACCGGATGATGGCTGTCTCTGATTGCATGTGTTGCCTTGCCCCTTCTGCTGCTCATGGGGGGATGCCGAGTTAGGGTTGGAAACCATAACGTCAAATTTCCCAGCTTTTGATGCTTTAATACAAACCCTAACTGATGCATTAACGTAGTTTTTTGCAATTAATTTCTTTACTTTTTAAGATAGTGTAATCATAGCCTTATTCTCCTGTTGAAGCTCAGGGCCCTGCCACCCATGTATGTTTTTTGAGCTAGAGTAATCATATCCTTATTTGCCTGAGGGTGGGCAGTGCCCAGAGGGTCCTGCACTTCCATCCCTCCATAAATGAATATATGTATGTAGCTGTGGAAGGGTCCTGCGCTTCCATTTGTAGGACAACAGTGAACAAATTGTCAGCATAAACATCTTATTACCCCAACTCATACACTCGGTACTGACATTTTTCAAATCCCCACCAAAACAAAATTAGACGCAACTGCAACACTGTTCCGTGTCACAGGTGCAAAAAGACATTTTGATCAGGATTTAAAAAATGACAGCTGTGACATACATGAGGTGGAGTAATAAGAAGTCTATGTTGAAAATACGGGGTCAAAATATGTAAACTGCATGAAGTTCTGAGTGCGTGTAGCGAAATTGCAAAGAATGGTCATAACTGTGCCATTTTTGCATATTTTGACCCCACATGTTCAACATAGCCTTCTTATAACCCCTCCTCATGAACAAGGTCAGGAAAAATTGTCAAATATGGCCCAACAGGTTAATTCACCAACCATTTGCGAAATCACCTCTCAGGCAGACATTGCATAGTATCAATCATATTGGTCATGAGGTGGGGTCATGAAAAGGTCATGTTGAAAATGTGGGGTCAATATGTTAAAAAATGACTGAGTCATGCATTAAAGTTGAAACCCCTTTGAAATACTGTACACTGAACCACATTTACCTTAGTTTCTCATATTGCAGTTACCAGTTCCAGCAGCAAGAGGTCTTTGATCTTATTTTTTTTATTTATTTTATTAGAATTTTAAATAAATACGTTTGAACCAATGGCTCTTTTACAAAGGTTCCATGTCAGTATACAAAGAATAGAAGTACCGTTTGTGTGAGATTAGCAGGCAAGCAGTTTGAATACAAAATTCAGTACAGGGTATACATGGTCTAAAGCTACAGGTGATATAAATAACAGTTAGAACAACATAATCAGGCATACATTTAAGAATAACGAGTCACAACAAATAGTATTTACATGAATTAAAGCGTCCAGAAGGGCATTGTCAAAGGGAAAGGTAGAGTGGAAAAAACTGAGTTGCTGCCAATTGTGCCAGGTAGTGTAGGAAAGTGGAAGAGAGAGTGGGTGTAGAGGGGTAACTGGGAGGGAGGTAGAAGGAGAGGTGGGTGGGAGGCAAGTTCGGAAGAGTGAATCTTGAACATTGGACTTGTTCAGGTGAGTGAGGGTGTGTGGGGGTGTACTGGGTTGTGTGGGGTGGTGGCTTCTGATTGGGAGGTAGGGTTGGGGGGGCTGATTGATGAGGGATCCCTTTTTTTTGCAGCCAAAAAAAAAACTTCAAGGGATGGTTTTCTTTTTTGCAGGAACAGACTGGGGTTGCCACTGGACACTCTATAAAGAGCTATACATTGGGGGTGATTGGACAATGGGGGAGTGCAGAAGGATCACTTGACTACCAATTATTTAAAAAAAAAAACCTTTGACCAGAGCCAATAGGGCTGCAGCCAAGGTCAGGGAAGAGGATCCGGAGGACTTGAGACATGGATCCTCTTGCAGCCTCACTGAGAATGTGCAAGCTGAGATGCAATATCTCATTTCTTGGACCATATAGATGCCATAATGAAAAAGCTTTGCCCTAAACTCGGCACCTTTTATAGAAACAGCTCCTGCCTCCCGCCCCAGGCAAAGCACGAACTGGTCCAAAAAATGATTCTCCCAATCATCGACTACTGTGATGTCATCTATTGCTCTGCTCCTGCCACCTCTTTAGCTAACTTGGATACCCTTTTCAATTCCTTCTGCCACTTTGCCCTTGATGTGCCTCCCCTAACCCGTTGCTGTCACCTTTACCGCCCTTTAGCTTTCCCATCTCTAGCTAATAGGTTGCTGCATCACTGTGCAAAGTTCATCTCTAATTACTGGCTTGGTACACTACCTCCTTGTCTTACCTCCTCCCTCTTCCCACCACCCACACCCTCTTACCTCTTCAGATCCCATGACCACAGAACTCTGTCAGTTCCCCAGAGATCCGCCTCAATTGGCCAGTCCTCATTTTCCTACAGCCTCCCAAAATTGTGGAACTCACTTCCTACACAAATCTGATTTTCCTCCTCACCTGGCTCAATAAATAAAGCACTACATAACTTCTTCTCTGTTAATTGCACCTGCCCCTAACTCCCCACCCCTCCTGGTCTAACACCCTGTCTGCTGCCCTGCATGTCTAAGCATAACCTATTCAGAGCCCTTACATATATAGCACTTAATTTTGTCCCTCATTTTATGTTATTGTAACTGTTTTCTATTGTCTATCTCTGCCTCGGAGCCTGAGTGATTCACGAGGGTCTACTAGCTGACTCTGTTCCATTGACATGGAAACATGGAGGTTTATTTCTTTTTTTACTAATAGTCTTTGCATGTTGGCCTTAGTGTTCTCTATTCTCATGCTACACCTCTTATACTCTTATGCTAAAGTGCTGTGTTAATTCCTTAAATTGAATTTATCCCTAAAATTCTTACACACTGATACTGCAATAATGACCGATGTCCCATCTGTATATTGTTACATGTACGATGTAGGAGCATTTGTACTGTTATTCACCATAGGTCATCCATAAGGTCACCTTATATGCTGAAACTACCTACCTTGTAAACTATGCTTTATACATTATGTGTGAATTGCTTGTACAATATACTATGATGTAACTCCCTTTACCCGTTCCCCAGGTCGTACTGGGAGTCAAGCAGCTTGTTGTTCAGTGTATCTTACCTGGTGAAACTTTTCAATAAATAAATACATTTTCAATGGAGTCCTGGTTTTATCCATTTTTCCAATGTATTTACTCGGGATAGGGCACCTGAAAGATAAAAATGGCTTGAAATAATAATACTGTGTGTCCCCCTAATGAATTTCATTGCTGGTGTGTAGTCCTCCTTGTCTTTTCCTGCAAGTAGCAGTGTGCTACCTGTTTTTCAGCATGCAAAGGAAGGATATGGAGCTGGGAATGGAACAGACTGGCAGAAGGGGAAGAAAAAGACCAATAGCAAAAAGAAAGCCAGAAAGTTTTATAAACCCACAGCCATCAAAATAAATCTCTGACAAACTGAGCATTAAATGATTAAGTGAAAATTGTTTATAATAAGTCATACTGTCCTGCTGAATAGTAATTTGTATTTTATAAAAGCCATCATTGCCAATGTAATGTTAACTACAGAGTGATTTTTTTGGGTGGTGTACTATATGCCAGAACAACAAGAAGACCAGTGCAAGCAGCTCCACCATGGGACATAAATTAATGACTTCATAGTCTATCCTCTGAGTGCTGAAGGAGGATGGATGGGGGCTAGTA
This sequence comes from Neoceratodus forsteri, assembly GCA_016271365.2. NCBI lineage: Eukaryota > Metazoa > Chordata > Ceratodontiformes > Ceratodontidae > Neoceratodus > Neoceratodus forsteri. The sequence continues at coordinate 1,412,482,923 of CM057452.1, forward strand.
GGTGGTTGGGTGTGAGGTCCTTAATGGAGTGGAGTGGGCTTCTGTTTTGTGTATGGGTGGGGGTTGCTTGAGTGGGATCTCACAGAAGACAGAAAAGGCATGTCTTGCAATGAGGTTAAGGAACTGTGATCCAGAATAAGACTAGTACCACCAACACATATCTCAGTTTTCAAGTGGATATTTTACTGAAAAATAAATGTGTGTGTATATAACTGGCTTGCCCCCACTTCAAGCAAAAGATCTGAGGTCCTGGCAGTTTATTCTTGAACATTGCTCTTTTTTTAGTGTTAAGCATACAGTAGTTATCTACTCTCTGGCTATTGACTGCATTTGTTTCTAGTTCAGGACACTCTATAATTCCTTCATACAGTTTTTATTTAATACCACAGTTTGAACAGTGTTTCTATTATATTGGAAATGTAAATACTTCTCTGGTTATGGAACAAACATTTTCTGATTATGGACATAATTTCCAAAGCGTGTTCCACTTTGGATAGAGGCTTAAACTTTAAACAGCAACATGTGGGTAAAAGTAGCTGTTCAACATAACACTTTCAGGCTAGCTGTTGCTTTTGAAATCTTAGCAGAGTTTCCAAAAACCAAGTTAGGCTGAAAGTGCTATGTTGAAAGCTAGTGTTACCCACATATTGCTTGCAATTCAAAGTTTAAGCCTCTACCCAACATGGACTGCAGTGCAAAACAGTCTGTATTTAAAAATAAGCCCCACACTAGTGCACCTAGTTTTAAGACAGGCAGTAGTTATCAGCAATTTGTGGCTTAATCCTCTATACAATTTTGTTTGTAGTCAATTTAAATGACTGCACTTGAAGTCTAAGATTAGTGGGTCCAAGTAGTAAACATGTCAATTAAATTCATACCGAGAAGAAAGACCCCAATTGCTGATAACTGCTGCATCGGTTAAAGCTAATTATATGAACTATAGGGACTGATAACTGTTGAATTAAACTAGAAATAAACTCCTATTGAAAAAAAACTATCTGCTGCTATGTATAATGTGCAATGTATGAATCACACACAGAGTGCCAATTGGCTTGTTAATAAAACTGTACAAATCACAATCCTAAAAGCTCAATTTCCTTTGCAGCAGGTTTACATAGATGGTCTTTCATAAGAATCAAAAAAGTTGTCTTAGGACCCAGAGGAGGGTACCTTGTTAAAACTCTTGTGAAAAGAGAAGTTTTTGGACATGCAAATTGCTGGCCCTGAAACATAAAGATTTGAATGACAAGATTGAGTTGGTCCCATATCTGTATTATTGATGATATGGTGGTAAGTGCCCTGTTAGAAAGAAATATGTCTTAATTTAACCATCATACTGTATGTATTATCTTGTTTATGTTTGATCCTATGGGTGTAACTTGGTGCCATGTAATAGGATCTTTTAGGACTGTGATTTGTACACTTCTATTAAAAAGCCAGTTGGTACTCTGTGAGCGATTCATACATTGTACATTATACACAGCAGCATCTGTTACAATTTAAATGTAAGTCTAACTCTAGTGCAGTAAGGAGCTTTTTTTTGACTGTGATCAGAACAGTATGTTTCATAGGCCAAATAGCACTTCATGGGTGAAGTCCAAAACAAATAGCATGCATTGTGAAAATAAGCTATTAATGCAGTTGAGTTTAATCATTGCATTAAATGTTGAAATAGGACAGTGAAACTGTTAAATACATTATTCATCTTCTGCGTACATGTAGCAGTAAATAATGTGCAGCGCTCTGCTCTTTCATTATACTGTTTCATGTCTTTACATTGCATTTACGTAAATAATTGCTAATTCACAAATGTATTTAATGTATCAGAAGCTCCACCGAGTAGCATTAGATAAAGCTAACTAGCATCTGTATGAAAGTGATTGATTTCATGTTCAGTGAATTGTCATTGAAGCCCCTCTGGAAAGACCACACCACCTCATTTCCATGGTTCACCATCTGAAGCTTATTTTAGGTAGAAACCTTTACATTTATGACTGTCATTTCACATCCAACTTTATTACAACTTATTTACAACATCCGGGGTTCCAACACCTCACATACACCATATTTACATTACACTCTTTAGGCCGAAGCCTTCCATCCTTTCTTCATGCAGTCTGGGCATGGCTACCCAGTGCCGCCCTTTTCCAATTCTTCTGGGTTCAGGTGCCCCCCCCACCTGACCCCCCAGCCCCAGTCCCCCTTGATGTGATTACTGCATAGGGAGACCTCCTGTCCTAGCCATACCCTTCCTATGGCTCATATTGCATCTCCAATTGCTCTTATCCAACAACGCCTTGGTCTTGTTGGCACCCCATGTGCCCCCGTTGCACTTACCTGGCAACCCATGCCTTATTCCTTGGAAGTCAGGCTCTGACCGAGTTCCTTCCTCCATGGGTGGGTGAGTGGAAAAATGAAATTAAATTCAGCTACAATTGAAGAGGGGGCTCCACCTTCTCAGCAGGGCCTTATCAACCCCCTTAGCTCCCCCTCTTCCTGTACCCCCTTGGCCTATCCTGGGCTCCTGACCCCATCAGCTTCTTGCCGCTCCCTCTGACCTCATTCCTGATCTCCCTCCCCCTTTGTGACCTCATTCCTGCCTGATTTCCCTCCCCTTCCTCTGTGTTCCCTATTCTGCTCCTCCCCCCTTCCCCCTGCTTCCCTGCCTCACCTCTCCTTTCAAGTTTGTAGCATGACAATCTGGGCTGCCTTTTGATTGGAGCAATCTCTTTTGTCATTGAAGCCCCTCTGGAAAGACCACACCACCTCGTTTCCATGGTTCACCATCTGAAGTTTATTTTGGGTAGATTCCTTTACATTTATGACCGTCATTTCACATCCAACTTTATTACAACTTATTTATAATATCCTGGGTTCCAACACCCCACATACACCATATTCACATTACACTCTTTAGTCCTAAACCTTTCGTCCTTTCTTCATGCGGCCCAGGTGTGGCTACCCAGTGCCACCCTTTTGCATTTCTTTTCCATTTCTTCTTCTGGGTTCAGGTGTTCCCCCCACCTGCCCCCCCAGCCCCATTCCCCCTGTAGGTGATTACCCCATGGGGAGCCTCCCCCTGGCCTTGCCATACACTTTCTACAACTCAGCCTCTATCCCTGCCTTTTTCCCCACTAGCTTGCATTAGCACCCTTGTGGCCCATGCAGGCTTCCCCATTAAAAACTAGGTCCTGGTCCCCTTCTTAGCCTCGCCAGGTCTCTGCAGCCTTCCTAAATAGCCCCATGAATGCTGCATTAACAACCCCCGACAGATGTACCCCGTCCTCTCTGTACCACCCCCTGGGGTGTCATGTCATATTAAACCCTGGGTAATGTACCCACCTCCTGTCTGCTGGGCCCACCCTGCTAGCCTATGGTTCACCCTCTCACGTGCTTTGTCAACTGCCAGCAGATTCATCGACTCCCTCCGGCTTCTCTACTGGATGATCTCTGACCAGGCAATGTCAACCTGTGGCCATCTGGCCTTTATCATGGACAGGTCTTACCAGATCATGTGGACCAAGTCCACTCAAGGCAATCTGCCCAAGTCATTTCCCCCTAGGTGCACCATGATCTGGTCCGGAGATGGGTAGAAAAGGCTTCCTTTGTCCAGCAGCAGCAAGCACATCCACCTCAGGCCCCTCCAGATGAGCCATATGATTCTTGTCCATGCTGGATCCTGCCCCAATTGTATTCCCCCCATTGTGGTGTGGGCCCACTCCTCTGCCCAGTGGATGGATGAATGAATGCCCCACTATCGACACCACCTTTTCCTGGCCTGACCCTAGGAGACAAAAAGTACACAATGTTAGTTGTCATGGCCGAATGTACCTCTTGTACGCTTGCAATGACCATCTGCCTACCCTCCAAATGTCCCTTGGTGTCCTCCCTCCCCCAGCCATGTCAGAGGTGGAGCTTATGTGGAAAGAGTGTGATGAGAAACTCCCTGGTTCCTTCTCCAAGAAAGTCATACCTTTCTTCAGGACTGCCATAAACTGGGCAGCTGTGACTGGCTCCCCACCACCATGCTGGAAGAAAACTCCTCTGCCTGCTGGCCAGTCCTTCCAATATCTGCCTAATGCAGCCACCAGCAGATTCCCTTCCCTTCCTGCTTTGCATAGCTCCACCCTACAACCCTTGCCCTTCTGGTCTGTTTTTGACCACTTCAGCCAAATCGTGGCCGAGGATTCTGACCAGGCAATGTCTTCTGTCTGCAAACCACCACTTCTGCCCCTACCTGTCTGTGCCACTATCTCCCCCACCCTGAATGCTCCTTTATGCATTACCCAGAAGATGGCCTCGAACAGCCACCCTTCCTGTGCCGAGGAGCAGACACAGGGCAACACGGCTACAAGCCTCTCCAATAATTCCACGCCTACAGGCCTGCATCCATCTGCCATACTACCCTGCAGCCTCAGTCACCCTTGATGCATGCGCCGCACCGGCAGAGCCCAGTTCGGTGCCCCCCACCCACTTGCCTGACTGACCAGCCCAATGCCGGCCAGATGGACTCCCATCTTGGCTCCAGACATGCCCCTTTCCCACTTGGACACCATGTACCTCATGATCTGGGCTTCCATTACCTGGCCGCTTACCTCCAGCCTGAGACCCCCTCAAAAAACCTGGAAGTTTCTCCACATCACCTCATAGGCCTTCAGCGTGTTTGGCACCCAGGCACCCTGAAACAGTAGCTGGGCTCCTTCCATCCAATCTCCTAGAGTTCTTCTGGTACCAAGGACCTCTGTGCCGCTGCTGATGGTACCAGTTCTCAAAACCTGTCCAACTGCAGACGTGAAAAGCTGTCCGCAATGTCATTCCTCACCTCTTCCACGTGCCTGGCTCTAAAAGTTAAGTTAAGCCTTAAACCTTCCCAAATCAACTGCCTGGCTTCCCTCAAGACCCCCACCATGGACCCAGACTATCTATACATGATGGTCACCACCGCCATGTTATTGCAATGGAACAATATTTTTTTGGTTCCACAGCCTGTGTCCCTTTACCCTTAATGCAACCCAGATCGGGAATGCCTCCAGGAATGTGATGTCCTTGGTCAAACCCAATTCATTACACCTGGGGTGCCATGGCTCCAAAATCAACTCTCTCTGGAAATATTCCCCCATCCCCAAACCCCCCCTGCCGCATCAGTAAGGAGCTCTAATTCTTCTCCTGTTGTCCATCCCTCCCTCCAAAAGGTGCTGCCTATACCCTTTTAAAAACCCATTCCACACCAAGATATCATCCTTGATCCCTGCAGTCACTTCCACCCAGTGATTTGGAAGTCTGGCTTTTGCCGAGGCTCTCGCGAAATGTCTGGTAAACACCCTGCCTGGGGCAATTGCCCTGCAGGTGAAATGATATGCCCCAGTAGCTGCTGGACTACCCTGAGTTGGGCCTGCATCCTACCTTCCATCCCCCATATGAGTTCCCGCAGTGTGTCCACCTTGACCTCTGGTAGACAAAAACATTGTTCATCCAGATCCAGCTCAATGCCCAAAAATTCCAAATGTCTAGCAGGCCCCACCATTTTTCTCCTCACTAGAGGAACGCCCACTTTTTCACATACCTCTGCGAATGCTACCAGCATCCTATGGGTGCCTCCCTTGGTCCTCCCAATAAATAAAAATCATTTAAATAATTTACTACTGCTTCATGCCCATGCTACATGGCAAAGACCCATTACAGCCATGTGCTAAACATTTTGAATGTGATGCAGGCCACAGAGCACCCCATGGGCATGGACTTGTTGAAGTAGTACTGCCCTTGGAACTGGAAACCCGAAAGTTCCCAATACTCTTCCCGAATCAGAAGGTGCCGAGAAGTGGATTCAATGTCCATTTTTGCCATCCAAGCCCCACCCGTGGCCCTGATCTGGTCTACTGCCTTGTCTAGGGTGTCATATGCCACTGTGCAGTGTTCTGTGGGAATCCTGTCATTGACTGACTCCCCTTCCGGGTAGGAGATGTGGTGGATCAGGCAAAATTCCCCCTTGGCCTTCTTGGGGACTATCTCCAATAGACAGACCCTTAAATTGTTGAAATTGGGAACCTGAAATGGCCCTTCTAACCTACACGCTTCTTTCTTTTTCTTGATTTTACTCTCCATTACCTCCTCCCTGCCCTTGACAGATGCCAAATTTTTTGCCTGCAAGGCTTTCTGTACCTCTGAAAAATGCAGGTTAAAGCCTCTCAGAAAACCCTCCTTCAGTATATGCCCAGCATTCTCGTCTGGGTACCCCCTGGTCCATTCCCTAACCACCTACTCCTTAATAAATGTCCGGGCCAGTGAGTGTCCCCATCCATCCTCCCTTCACTGGTTTATCTCCCTTATACCCCCTTCTCCCACTTGAAATGAACTCCCTGCCCCCCGATGCCCTCCCCATTTATTTCCTCCGTACTGCCCCCCTCAAAAGGGCTGGCTGCTCGAGCCACCTGCCTGCCTCTCCCCCTGTGTCATGCATCTGACCACCGGGTGGGCTTCTCCACACCATGAGCAGGCATGTTTAAATTTGCAAGTGGTCCACATGCAGCTCACTTTATTGTATGCCCAACAAGCTTTGGCCCCCCCCCACCAAGTTTTTCCTCCCCGCGTCCCCAACACCTCCCGGTGTGGACAGCATCCTTATCCAGAGCTCCACAAGGGTTAAGTCCCACTGGGCATCCCCATGAGAGGCCACCCTCTGCCTGAATTTCTTGTCATACTCCAGCCACCCATAGTCAGACCGTACCCGGTGTGCATCCCATATAATGGTGGAGTATGTGAGCAATGGGATGGCCAGTTCTTTTCTAGCATTATGGCACTGAAATGTGTAAAACCCTCCATCCAGGTCCCAAATGTCTTCCCTTTTTTGGAGATCTCCTCACTGGTTTTCCCAATGATGGCCAATGCCACCGCCATCTTTGAATTCCCCACTGACTCCTTCTGTTCGTACTTCTTTGCTGCATCTTAATCAACAAGGGCAAACATGTCCACATATTCTCCCTTCCACATTTTTTCTTTCAGGGCCTGGGACACATGATCACCAAGTGTCATACCCGGCGGCCACCCATACTCTCCCTTGTCGGTCACCTTCCCTGACCCTGCTGTCCCTTGATCTGTTTTCTCTTTCTGCAATTCCCTTCAAGTCTTGTCTACTTCCTCCAACCCTTTATCTCCTTGCTTCTTCATTATCCCCACAAAGTAACCTTTTAGGCTCCCATCCACAATGATGTCCACCAATGGGACCTTACCCTCTTCCGGATGAGGCCAACCACCCTTGTCTGGGCTCTGCCTGGTCACACTTTCCTGGCCCTCTCCTTGCTTACTGGTGGATCCTACCTTTTGTCTGCCTTCTTCTCCTTCTCTTCAGCTGCCTGAGACTTCTCTAGGATCGCCCGCACCTGATCCATCAGCTTTGCAGCTTTGCTAGCCAGTGCCTCACTGGGCTTCTGCCTTGGTGCCTTTTTTGGTGCCATGCTGCTAATTACAACAAACTGTAACAGTTAGCATTGCACCCCCTTTGTGTTTTTTGTTTTTTTCTCTCTCTACCTCCCCTCTCCCCCGGCTCCTTAACCCAGGGTTCCACTCTTTCTGCCCAGAGATATGACAGCCCCAGCTTCTTATGCATGCCACTCTGGGCCCCCCATAGCCTGCACCCCTCCCCTGCCCCATGTATCCCCTTCTGTGCTGCTGCCCGGCCACCCCCAGATGGGTAATCCAGCACACCCTTGCCCACAGGCCCACAGTGATTCCCCCATAAGGCAATTGGCTTTGGTTGCTGGTGCTTCCTTGCCACGCTCTGCATTAATTCTGAGCTGCGCACAGTAGCATAGGCACTGCCTTGGCTCTCTGTACTCTCCATTCCATAATCCCAAAAAATCCAATGGCTAGCAGTCCCCATTCCACTTTGCACTGCATGCCCCCCCCGGTTCCCATCTGAAACCAGAGCGTGTGGACTCAGCCAGACCCATTTGGCCTGCCAACAATAACACAACTGTCCTCCTTCTTGTTCCTCCTTGCCCCCCCCAAGTCCACTGCCCCCTCACCCCATGCCTGCATCCTGTTATCATCTGCAGATGTTCAGAACACTCCTGTCCCCGGGGCATCATCCTGGCCCAACCCAGCCATGCTGCGGAAACATTCCTGCCTGTGTACCACCTTTTGTGGTGCATCACCAGGTCCCCATGTCATTGTCTCACCATAGGCCTGCCCCACCTGCTCCCCAGTACTTTGCCACTTGCCATCAGGCCCAGTGTCTCACAGAAAGGCCTGGATGGCCATTAGGCCCAACCTTCCACATATGCTCCTCACCACATGGCCCAAGATGGCAGCCGCACACTGCTGCACACTGACAGCAGGCCTGCTCACTGGCCTATTTGCGGATTCCCCTTGCTGGCTGCCAAGCCACATGGAGCACTTCCTGTGAGGCCACCCCCTGCCAGACCTGGCCCTGTTATCTCCCCCCTTTTGCCAGACTCTTCACTCATCCTCAGCCCTCCATGACAGGCTGGCAACCCACAAAATCCTTTGTCCCAGCCCCGTCTTGCTGCATCAGCAGCCCACCGAAAGGCCTCAGCAAGATTCCCCCCCACTCTGCTGTCCCGCTTGGTCCCTCCCTCGGGACCACCCAGCCATGGCCTGGCCATGCGGTCACCACCTTGCGGCCTACCGGGAAACCAGACGCCCCCTCCCACCACAGCTTTGCCCCAGTGACTGCTGCAGTGATCCTCAGCCCGCATTCACTGAAATCCCCCATAGTCTGGCTCATCGCTTGCTACACACCACCACCAAACCTGGAGCTGTCCTTCCTTGCTCCAGCCTGAAAACCCTTGCATGCTACCGTGCGGCGACCACTGCGAGCGACCCCCAGCATCCTGGGCAAAAGCTATTGAAAACTACATCACGCCAAAATGAGCGTCTGCCCCAGGCCGCTCACTCACCCCCATAAGCTGTCCACTTCCATCCTCACAGCTCACATTCAAACCAAATATCCTTGTTGTTTTTAAATGCTGCAAAGTCAGTGAGGAAGAGACAAAAGACAGAACAGCAGTTACATATTGTAAGTGTGGCTGGTATTTCAGATCATCTGCACCATCCACACATTCTAATCTTTCTATAGCAATTCTTATACCTTCCTTAGAAACATCTACTTGCTTTACACATTGCAGTACCCTGTGTAGATTATTTTCTTTCTTTTTTTTTGATTACTTACTGTATATTTATTTTAAAGGTTGTGTGGCATGCCTTGGGGCCCCTCAGACCATCTCGGCCTACCAGGCCCACTGCTCCCACACCTTACCTGAGATCCTAGGTTTCTTTAAGCTGCAACCCCCAGATAGCTCTTTGCAAATGAAATGGAATTCAGCTGCAGTAGAAGAGAGGAATTTCCCTTCTCAGCAGCCCCTTATCAACCCCTTTAGCTCCCCATCTTCCTGTGCCCCATTGGCCAATCCTGGAGCTCCTGACTCCCCTAGCTTTTGCCCCTCCTCCCTCCCTCTGATCTCATTCCTGATCTCCCTCCCCCTTTGTGACCTCATTTCAGCCTGATTTCCCTCCCCCCTTCCCTCTGTGACCCTATTCTGGTTCCTCCCCTCGTCTCCCTGCTTCCCTGCCTCAACTCTCCTTCCAGTGGGTCCTATGACAATCTGGGCTGCCCCTTGATTGGAGCAACCTCTTTTGCTGACTTGTGCTTACCTGCATGTTTTTGTGTTTTTTACCTGTCTCACTCTAACTGATTGTACTTTAAAATGTGATTTGTAAGGTATTCACTTTAGTTTTGTGACAAAGTGCTACTGTGCAAAACGGAGTTTTTTAGTGGCTAGGTCTGCTACCAGTTCAGCACATTTGCTAAATAAAAATCATTTAGCATTTCTAACATGACTTTGAGTGCATTTTCATTTTTTATTTTTCAATTTATTAACAGATGTTAGGCTTCTTTTTATTTGTGATTGCATGCAGATGCGTTTTTTAGCTTGGGGTTTCTATAAAGATTGTCAGAGATTACAATTGTTCATTTCATGTACTATAACCAGGACTGTAATTTCTATTAATGGCTTGATGTTTAGGAACAAAATACCCATCGTGTCATATTCACTGTGATGTCTGTCCCTTGGAGGTATTGTACATCCTGTAAGAAACATGAGTTGAACTGGCAGTAGACCCAGCTACAAAAAGAAAAACCTACAACGTTTGGCGCAGATGCCCTTTGTCAAAAAACTAAACTGCATACCTTACAAATTCCATTTTAAAGTGCAATCAGTTCGAACAAGACAGGTGAAAATCATTAAAAAATGTGCAAGTAAGCACAAGTCAGTAATTCACTGGACATAAACTCAATCCCTTTTGTACAGATGCTATTTAACTCCATCTAATGCTATTCGGTGGAGCATCTATTACATCAAATACGTTTGAAAATCAACAGTGATTTATGTAAATGCAATGTGAAGACGTGATATGGTATAATGAGAGAGAAGTACATTGCACATTATTTACTGCTACATGTATGCAGAAGATTAAAAAATTATATAACTGTTTCACTGTCCTACTTCAGAATTAAATGCAATGATTAGACTCTAATTGCATTAAAAGTTTCTTTTCACTATGCATGCTGTTTGTTGTTTAAGTCACCCACAAAGTGCTAGATAGCTTACATAACTAACTGTTCTGATCATAGTCAGAAAAGCTCCTTATTGCACTATGGTTAGGCTCGTATTTAAATTGTGACTGATTCAGTCAAAAGAGTGTCTTGTATTCTAATGTAAAATAAGAAATAAACTCCCATTGTAAAACACTATCTGCTGCTATGTACAGAATAATTTATAATATTCAATGTGTGAATCACCCACATAGTGCTGATTGGCTTGTTAATACAACTGTACAAATCACAATCCTAAAAGCTCCTTTTGCACTCTACCAGGTTTACACAGATGGTCTTTCGTAGGAATCAAAAAAGTTGTCTTAGGACCCAGAGGAGGGGACCTTGTTAAAACTCTTTTGAAAAGGGATATTTTTGGATATACAAATTGCTGGCCTTGAAACATAAAGATTTGAATGACAAGACCGAATTAGCCCATGTCTATAATATTAATGTTATGGTCATAAGTGCCCAGTGAGAAAGAAATGTATCTTCAGTTACTCACCATACTGTATATATTCTCTTGTTTATGTTTGCCCCATAGGTGTAGCTTGGTGCAATGCAACAGGAACTTTTAGCTCTGTGATTTGTACAGTTGTATTAACTCTTAGGCTGCTGATAGAATTAGAACATATAGGAATCTTGGACTGATATATCGGAACACGGCATGCAGGGGTTAAAAAGTCAATTGGCACTCCGTGGGCATTCACACATTGCACATTACACACAGCAGCATCTGTTACTAAGCTCCATCTAATGCTAGTCAGTGGAGCTTCTAATAGTAAGGAGCTTTTTTAACTGTGATTGGAAGAGTCTGTTTCACAAGCCATCCATCTAGCTCTTCGTGGGTGACGTCCGCAACAAACAGCATGCATAGTGACAAGACGCTATTAATGCAGTTGGAGTTTAATCATTGCATTTAATTTTGAAATAGGACAGTGAAACATTTATATAAATTTTTCATTTTCTGCATACATGTAGCATTAAAAAATGTGCAATGCTCTGGTCTCTCATTATACCATGTCATGTCTTTGTACTGCTTATAGGTAAATAATTGTTGGCTTATAAATGTATTTGATGGGATATGCTGGATGTGGCATCCCGTAACAATGCAAGTCATTTATCTGCATAAGGTTTGATCCAGATTTCCAATGCATCCACTTGTATGCCACCAAGTGCCAGACTGTGTCTAAGAGCAACTGCCAGAGGTTCTATGATGAGCATGAATAATGGCCGATAAGTGGCAGCCCTGCTGGATACCACTTTAAAAAGTGAGTAGGGAAGGATGATAGCACAGAGTTAATGGGAACTCTTGCAGTAGGGTGAGTTTATACTGTGTCTTCAATACAAAAACAAAAACTGTATGGGAGTCCACACCTATGATTGACAGGTAAAATGGGAAGGAATTATTGGTGTGACTAAACAATGCAAAAGTGAGTCTCACTGTAGTGCAGTAAGGAGCTTTTTTTGACTGTGATTGGAACAGTGTTTTTTAAGTCATCTAGCACTTCATGGGTGAGGTCACAACAAACAGCATGCATAGTGACAAGAAACTATTAATGTAGTTGGAGTTTACTGATTGCATTAAATTTTGAAATAGGACAATGAAAGTTATTTAAACTTTTCATCTTCTGCATACATGCAGCAGTAAATAATGTGCAATGCCTTTCTCTCTCATTATACCGTGTCATGTCTTTACATTGCATTTACGTAAATAGTTATTGGTTTACAAATGTATTTGATGTAATCGAAGCTCCACTGAGTAGCATTAGATGAAGCTTAATAGCATCTGTATGAATGTAATTGATTTTATGCCCAATGAATTACTGACTTGTGCTTACTTGCACGTTTTTAAGTGTTTTTCACCTATCTTGTTCTAACTGATTGCACTTTAAAATGGGATTTGTAAGGTATGCACTATACTTTCTTGACAAAGGGCATCTGCATGAAACATTGGAGCTTTTCTTTGTGACTGGGTCTGTTACCAGCTCACCTTGTTTGCTAAATAAAAATCATTAAGCATTTCTAAAACGGCTTTGAGTACGATTTCATTTTTAATTTTTTCTATTTATTAATAGATGTTAGGGTTCTTTTTATTTGTGAATGTATGTGGCTACGTTTTTTAAGCTTGGGGTGTCTATAAAGATTGCCAGAGATAACATTCTTCATTTCATCTCTTATAACCCAGGACTGTAATTTCTATCAATGGCTTGATGTTTGGGATCAAAATGCCCATCTTCTCAAATTCACTACAATGTCTGTCCCTTTGTGGTAATGGACATCCTGTAAGAAACATAAGGTGAACTGGCAGTAGACCTAACCACAAAAAAAAGCCAACATTTGGCACAGACGCCCTTTGTTAAAAAGTTGAAGTGCATACCTTACAAATCCTATTTTAAAGTGTAATCAGTTAGAACCAGATGGGTGAAAAACATTTAAAAATGTGCAAGTAAGCACAAGTCAGTAATTCATCAGACATAAAATCAATCAGTTCCATATTGCACTGTATGCCAACGCCACAGTAAGAACTTTACAGCAATCTCATTGATACTGACAAGATCGACAGATCACTGTAAAGTCCACTCAGGACCCTAACACTGCTTCCCCCAGACTTGCACCCCATCCCTGAATCATCTCCATCGCAGCTGATTATAATAAATTAGGGGGGTGCAGCCCCTTGCCAAAAAACACATTTGGTTTGTGATGGCACAATGCAGACCACAATTGCAGTTGACATAGTGCTGTTTGTCACTTCGGTTCTACATATTTTTGTCAAACTAGTGTAACTGATCCATTAAGTGAGATGGTCCCCCCCCCCACCTTCTACATTAGAAATCTAGTTCATTTAATACCCCATTTTTTCACGCTGTAATTTGAGTAGTTTCCGGTCACCTGAGATAGCAAGCAAGAGCAAAGCAGACACAACAAGGGAGAAATTATTAAATGAATAGTGGATCAGTTTTCTTTTAAATTTTTGCCCTGATCTGCAATATAAGGGGTACATAAAACATTTAGCTTTTTTGGTTTTATTTTTATATTTCTCAAGACTCATGCTTCTCTTACAAAGGCTTATTTCAAAGTATTTCCCACCAAACTGATGTAATGTTATTCTTTCATAAATAGTGTTAGTCACAATGACATAACTAATTATGGCTAATTGTCCTTAATCTGTAGCATTATGTACTGTAGCTGTGTGTACTCTTAAAACAAAATTAATCATTATCAGAGCAACAAAGTTGATAAAAGCTGAGAAAAAACTTTTAGATTAGGGATTATGTTCTCTTTCTAAATTATCCTTGCTGTTCCCATCCTTAGCATTTATGCTTAATAATTATTTTGTATACTTAATATCCGAGTATAACTCAACGCCATTTCCCTGTTTTGATTTTGCCACCGACTCCTCCACTGCTTCTGTTACAGCAGTAGCTCCATGTAACTCCTTGTCCAAATTCATGCCCATGTCTTTCCTGGTGCTTTCCAGACATTCATCCACTCGGCACTCTTCTGCCCTCCACCCCAAAACAGCTGTATTTTCCTGTTTTTTTGGGGGGGAGGTTCACCAAATGGAGAAGCAATACTGTTCATGGCACCATATGATGAATCTTCAGCCCCTGAAATTGGTTCAGTTGTAGATCTCCTAATTGTAAATAGATATATACAAAGAGATATATGAAAATGAATATTTGTCATGAATTGTAAACCAGTTAGCAAAATGCATTTTGTTAATGCATTTCACTTCTACTTATAGTACAGAACCCAATGATTACATCTTAGTAATTATTAAATTGTATTCATATGGCACAATGGTACATCTGAGTGGAGCATCTAGAATAATTATGAGGCATTTGCAAGAAAAAAATACAGTATTCAACTACCAGTATGGACGTAGATCATTCTGTCATATAGATATCTTTGTACCATATGCCACTCTAACATCTGTGACAAAAAATAAGTATTGACAGACAAGTTCTGTATGATGTCTGTCTATTATGTAATAACACATAGATGAAGGCCATATATTTACATTATTAATATCTTGTCAGATTGGATGTATTAACACTGGTTTCAGATCATTTTCTAACATTTTCATTGTGTTCAGTAATATCTGGTGTTGTGTTGATTCACTTATTCATTGTTATTTTCTTGAGAGTTCTGCTACAAGTAACTGCATGCTCATAGCTTATCATTATGATTCCACTACCAAAAAGAAATAGAAAATGAAGAGAAATGAACAGCCAAAAAAGGCATCTAACAACTAAATATTGAATATTGCAATGAACAATAACATGAATATAGTAAATGTATGCAATATGTTAAAACTCCAGATTTTTCTATGAATCAATATCCTATAAGAAATATTTTTTCTTTGTTTTTTTATCATGTTACCACCACCCCTTCATAATATCAATCACCTATCATGTTTCACCATAGTCATAACCCACATATTTCAATTTCAGAAAAAAAAGAAAAATGGCAGATTCACGATGAGTTAACAAAACTGTTGTTCGTTTGAAGATTTTTAATACATGTTTTCTAAATGTGTGGATATTATGAAGCAGTGGGTAATGATAAGAGTGCCTGAACAGTGTAGGTTTGGAGTGGGAAAGTCGGTGGTTGACTAGATGGACAGGCAGTTGATATATGGATCTGTGAGTGACAGTCTTCCAGTCACAGCCGGGGTTCTGAAATGATAGCAGTAGCAGTGTTACGGCATTAGTGTGTGTCTATTACACTGACATGGATACCAGAAATTACTTTTATCCAAAACATTGTTTACAGCCATGAACATGGGAGTGCTGTATATTGGATACAAGAAAAGTGCAACTCGCTGGGTTACTGCTCTGTAAACACAAACCTGAGTGGTGGCACCAGAACAATTAACAAACTGCTCTTTACTTGCCCCTTTTATAATGTGATATTAATTCACTTATCATGGTCTTTTAATGACACTCTGATACAAATCATTAGTAATATCTCAAAAGATTAATGCAATTTTATCACATAATACAACCCTGTCATGACTTACTGCTTACACACAACGATATAAAAAGATTAGAATTGCATTAGCATTTATAATCCTATTTACTCACAAACCAATAAAGAATCCTGCATGTTCTGAATTTAACTGGAAATAAAGTTTTTGTCTTAAACAGATCCAGCAAGTATATCTTCTCCAATTGTTATTCAAAATGTGGATCTCTCAGAATCCCTCTGTCTGTTTTGTTTTTTTCTACAGGTAAAGAATGCTGGAGTATAGTAAATAAATTCATGAACCGTAGTGGGTGGGGGTTGCTTTACTTCATCCTTATATCTATGTGAAAGATTTGTATGGGGGGTGCTAAATACATTGCTAGATTGCTTCCACAATGTGATAAATAGCTGTGGATTGTGTTAACTTACTGGAGTGTCAGTGAGAAGAGGAGGGGGTGGGGAACATTTCCTCACTCGCATACTTAGCCTTTAGATCACTACCCTGGTCAGAGCATCTGGTCTTCACAGCTTCCCATGGGCCAGTCTCTGCAGTACTCAAGTAAAGATCGAGAGACCCATTTCCCTTGTGGAGTATTAAACTCCAATGTTGAAGAGGTAGATGGCTATACATTTTCTAAGACAATTTCTGTTGCACTCCATTAGTGCTAATAACAAAAGAAGTATAAGAACAAGACCCATCATAGCAAAGCTGGTTGCTATTCATGCAGGTTTACACTAGACAGGTTCTCCTCTTTCTTTTCAGTGCCTGTCTTTTCACCAGACAATTTTATCTGTTGTAATAAATTGATTGTTGTCTAAATTGAGACCGAGCCCTATTACATGTTCCCCACCACTCCTTTTCTCACTGACATCCCAGTAAATTAATACAATCCACAGTTATTTGCCAGATTGCAGAAGCAATTTATCAAACTCAGTTGCTTAGCTTCACCTATTCATCCAATAAGTAGCAGCGACAAATAATTACATAACAGTTAAATATAGAAAACACAGCCTAGAATGATGAGTTATTAAGAGACCTTAGTCTGCAAATCTAATAAGAAGAACCCATCAACTGGTGATGTGGGATGGGGTAAGGAACTTGAGGGCTGTAGAGTTCTTCAAAGTGGTAGCTGAGAGAGAGATTCTAGTGCTCTCTGATAGTACCTGGAGCCAGTATGGGGAAACCCCTCTTGGGTGTTGTGGAAGGGGTTATTGCCAGTTACAAGAAGCTAGGAGCAAAAGACAAATGTCTGGCAGAAGTCACTGATGGCAGAGTCAGATTTCCTACTGGGGTGGGAAGTGGTAGGGCATGACACATAGGACATGTGGTACACAAGGGATCCAAAGGGTAAATGAAGGGAAGGGTAAGGGAGTTAAGCTGATACCTGGCAGTCTCCCCATCATGACAGAATGGAGTTTGGAATTGTCAATGAGCTGGTTTTCTCTGCAATCCAATGACCCTCCCAATAATAACAATAATTACCTCTATTAGTTAACACATGAAGACTTAATTTACAGAAGAAATACTTGCTGGAAAGGAACAGAAACTAATTACTGATGGTTAATTTTATGATTGTGTCTGTTGTATTTGGTAATAAAACATTTAACATATAAAATAGATGACATTAGTGCAGGCTGGCCTTGTGATTGGGTGGTGGGGTGGATAGTGGGATTGTATGGTTTTGGCATTTTTGCCAATGAGGAATGAGCCATCAGCCAAGTATGCAGGGAGGTAACAGGTGTTCCCTCAGACCTCACCTGTCTTCTGAAAACTCACCCAACCTCTGTACCCAACAATTGATACTTATGGGAGGGGGTGGAGGAGGATAGGTGCCTACAGTTGGATAGGGGATCGGGAAATTATTATTTCTTATCAGTTGGCTTGGTGGTGGATTCAGAGTGAGAGAAAGTGAGTAATGACTTGTCAGAAGATATAAATATCAGAGACTGAGGCAGTATAGTATATGGAAGTGATCTGACCAATGAGACAAATAAAAGACAAAAATTATGACTAAATATACAGTACAGTGCATAACAAGAAATACAAAGATAACATTAAAAAGAAATCTATTGGGTGCAGTGTGTAGATTTTTCTCACTATACTAGTGATGGGGTTGGGGTGGGTCTCAAATGAAATACTGCTAGGACTGTGTTTAGCAAAAAAAAAAACCTACATTACTGTTGTTAGGAGAGCAGCATTAGTATATTGGGTCAGACAGGTCTAGCAGGGTGCCATATGTGGGTTTTTACTAGTGACCTAGAGGGGAGGGAGATAGAGAGTAGCAGCACTGGTGATGTGCACCCCGATCTGCTTTCGATAGATAGGAAGGATAGATAGATAGATAGATAGATAGATAGATAGATAGATAGATAGATAGATGAGAGAGACTGAGAGAGAGAGAGAGAGAGAGATTGGGTAATCATTGGCTCTTGTCTCCTATTGAAACCATCAGCAGGACAGCAGCTGTAGCTATACTAACTGAGGAAGTCCCACTGTTCTCATACAGAAAACGTGTGTGTGAATGGCTCCTCTCACCAACCTGGGCATTCTGGATTTTGGGCTGCCCAGAAAATGTATTTCTGGCCCTAATTCTGAAAAACAAACATCAGAATCTAGCTAAACTGGGACCATTTAACTAGTTTCTAATGATAGATTTTTAAATGACATTTTTAAGCATTTTCCATGTTTTTAGTTTGTGGAAGAAAAAAACAAGATAGCAGCTCATGAAAAAGGATTTTTCTCTTACAAAAAAGGATTTTATTCTCACAAAAAAGAAATGGGTCTCACAAGAAAGGATCCTTTTTCATGAGGTCAATCCTTTGTCAAACTTTATCCCTCTATTCTGGACAGTGCACTTCCCATTGAAAACAATGGGAACATTTAAATTAGATAACTTTGTAACAGATTAATATTTTTCACTAAACAAGGCATGCCAGTTCTGTTACCCAAACTGTACAGTATCTACCATAGAAAAATCACACCAACTTTCCACACTGTCTGGATGCAAGGCAATGAGGAAAAAACTGCAAAAAATGGTGACTTCTTAGGTTTTTGCATCATCCAGATCTCAGAATCTGTACACCCGACTGGATCAAGACTTGCCACATCAAGAGTTCTACTACAAGGGACAGTGCATGCCAAATTTTGTGCAAATCCATTGATTAGTTGTGAACTATGAGGTTTAACATTAAACAGGCTGCTCAACCTGAGTTCTAGGGGCAGAAACGTGCCTATATATATATATATATATATATATTTAAATATGTGAGTGTGTGTGTATATATATATATATATATATATATATATATTTATGCAATAGGGATGGACATATATTCAGTGTGATAAATGTGTTTATCTGAGTCACTGTATGTATAAATAAATGTATACATACAGTGACCATTTATACACACAGTTACTATGTCACAAATCTCTTTAGAATTCATTTAGAATGTTCGGTCTCAGAAGCAGTACTAACCATATTCAAATGGCAATAACTTTAAAACAAAAAAAAGATAGCATGGTACTGTGAGCACAAAAATTGTTCAGCACAAAATTATCTACAAAATGAGTGGTGTTTTATGTATAGATACATTATAGATTTTTTACAATTGGCAAAAAAGCAGAAGAAAATGTAATTTTGTTCACTTTTTTGACAAAGAAATGTGAATAACTTTAAAACAAAAAATGATATTGTGGTACAGTGAGCATGAAAAATGTTCATCACAAAAATATTTACAAAATGAGTGGTGTTTCATTTATAGATACCTTTTAGGTTTTTTTATAATTAGCAAATAAACAGCATACAATTCAATTTTCTTTTCCCTTTTTGACAAAAAAATGTCAATAACTTTAAAATGAAAAGGTAGCATAGTACTGTGAGCATCATATTTATTCAGCAAGAAGTATTCTACAAAATGAGTGGCATTTCATTTAATAGCAACCACTATGCTAGGTAGACACACTCTAGGAAAGTTAACCAAAACTCCCAGAAATTATCATTTAAAATAAAGATAAACTGTCAAAACCAAATGTTTCTGCACTGATAGAAAGCATCCCTATTGCATAAATGAAATATACAATGGTGAGCTGTCAGATAAATGATTTATCTACACTTGTGCTGTTTGACCTCAGACACCTCACTCATGGCTTACGCCACTCGTGAGGTTACCCAAGGTCAAACATCACTTGTGTAGATAAATTATTTATCTAACAGCTCACCATTGTATATCATATATATATATATACAGTATATGTATATATATATATTCATTTATTCTTTGCAAAAAAATATATGTTATTGCATTAGTTAGGGTTGAGGATAAAGTGACACAACTACGAAAATATGATGTTAAGGTTTCCAACCTAAAAAACCCTGTCCCACCCCTGAAGCAAATGAAGGGTGGAGTCTTCAGTGGGGTTCTCAACCCTAACACTCACCCCACTGTAGTAACAGAAAAGCTGAGATGTGATGGAGACAGATGTGTATGTTTCATGAGTGCATAGAATGGGTTGAGTGTTAGGGCTGAGAATGGCAAACAAGACTCTACCCCCATTCATTTCAGGGGTTTTGTAGCTTTTGAATTTCTTTTTTGAAAAATGGGAACAAGATGGTGGCAAACAAAAAAGGAATATTCCAATATGAAATAGGATTCTTTTTTTAATTTCATACAGTTATTCTGAAGTGCTTACTGAGTATGCTCAGAAACTTTTTTTTTCAAAATTAAAAAACTTTGGAACAGATTATTATTTTTTCTCTAGACTAGCAAAAGGCACATCTGTGAGCCTGTCCCTTTCATCCCTGAAACTCTGAGACCAAGATTCCAAACTGTTTTGGCTGCAGGCAAGTTCAAAGAAAACCCCAGCAATGTCAATGAGCGAATGGTGTATTATTCACCTCTCCAGAACTTGGAAACCACATAGCTGACTGGAACATAACATGCCACATCCAGAGAGCTACCATAGGCAATGGCACATGCAAATTTGCATGCAAATCCATTGAACAGTTGTGAAATTATTAAAGTGTAAAATTGTGGATTTAACATTGAAGTGCCTACTCAACTGTACCTAATATATATATATATATATATATTTATATATATATATATATATTCTATCAAAAACATTGTTAATGTATCAGTTAGGGTTCTTCTACAGTGAAAAAAGTGAGGTAATTTGATTTTAGGGTTCCCACCCTTGCACCCAGCCCAGCCCACCCTCACCAACAGGCATTGGGGTGTGCATTGGGGTCCTTGGCCTAACTCTCACCCCATCCCATGTGTAAACAAGCTGAGGTGGTGCAATGTAGGAAAATGAGGTGACAGTTAGGGCTAAGGACTCCAATGCACACCCCAATGCCTGTTGGTGGGGGAGGGCTGGGGTGGGGTGCAAGGGGTAGGAACCTTAAAATCAAATTTCCTCACTTTTGTCACTGTAGAAGAACCCTAACTGATGCATTAACAAAGTTTTTTGCATAGAATTTCCTTACTTTTTTAAGAAAGAATAGAAAGGTAGAAAGTTGCGAAAGTTGGTGGGAGCACGTGGCTCCACCAACTTGTAAGTGTCAGGCCACATTACACACCCAATGACTAAAAAGTACATTCACAACAGCAAGGCCAGCCACCAAACAAATGTTAATCTAGTAGAACAATAGAAAATGCTGTCCACAAAACATAAACTGTGCCACACAATATGTCCGCAAAAAATATATTGTCTGACATATAAACACCTCTATTAATATCTACAGGACTTGCCATCCACACCCTCCAAATTTCAAGTAAAAAGACCAAGCCATGTCCAAGATATGACATATCAAAATTTTAAATTTTCATTCGTCAGAGTGGCACAGTTCCACACCTGTTGACATTTAACACACACAATGACAGAAAACTACATCCAAGACACTAAGACTAGGTATCCTATCAATTTCAAGCCACCACCACAAGCAAAACACTGTCCGCAGACAGTAAACTGCACCACACCATATCTGCACCAAAAAAATATTTTCTGACATGGAAACACTGCAGTTTTCATCCACATAACATGCTGTCAACACCCTCCAAATTTCAAGTGAAAAGACCAAACCGTGTCTGAGATATAACATTTTAACATATGAGATTTTCATTCATCAGACTGGCACAGTTCCACACCTGTTGACATTTAACACACACAATGACTGAAAACTACTTCCATGATACTTAGGCTAGGTATTCTATCAATTACAAGCTCCACCACAAGCAAAACACTGTCCGCAACACGTAAAGTGAGTCACACAATATCTCTGAAAAATAAATCTTCTCTGACACATAAATACCATAATTCACACCTACAGGACATGCCATAAACACCCTCCAAATTTCAAGTAAAAAGACCAAACCGTTTCCGAGATATTCAATATCAAAGATTACTAAACTGTCCCTATCTATTCCATTATAAAAAAATCTGTCCATCTTGTCCCTCCCTTGCAATCAAAGATGGTGATCAAAGAATCTCATGATCAAAGAGTTTGTAGGCTCATGATCAAAGAATTTTCAGGCTCACGAACAGAGATTTAAAAACCTTATAAAACAAAAAATTGAAGGAATTTTGGTAAACCACCACCATGGTTCGACAGAACGAGGCCCCCTGAGTAAAACCCACCCTCATTTGACTTCCTATGACACCCCTGGGCTGAGAAAATTGATTTTTTAATCTGGCCATCTCATCCTATCTCACGATGCATGATCATGATCAAAGAATTTCACGATCAAAGAATTTGCAGGCTCATGATCAAAGAATTTGCAGGATCATGACCAAAGAATAAAAAGTTGTGAAATTCACAAATTTCACATAGTTGAGGTAAACCACCACCACCACCATGGTTCATCACAATGATGGCCCCTGAGTAAAACCCACCCTCATTTGTTTACCTAGGACACCCCTGAGCTGAGAAAATTGATATTTTTTATCTGGCCATCTCATCCCTTGCTCACAACACACGATCACAATCAAAGAATCTCGCAATCAAAGAATTTGCAGAGTCGCGATCAAAGAAATTGCTCGCTCATGAACAAAAGAGCGAGGATAGATTAAAATTCAATTTTGTGCCCAGAGGTTCCTATCACGTTATTTAAGGTTGGTTTTGCTCTGGGGCAAAGTTCTCCCACATCTGAATAGACAAATTGCTATTTTCATAATCTCTGGTAGTCTAGCGGCCCCCTCCCCAGCATGGTAATCTACATAACCATGCTTCTATCACTGGTAGTCTAGTGCCCCCCACAATGAGTACCTTATGAATATGTTCTGTTTTGTATCCCTGGTAGTGTAGTGGTCCCCCCATGTGTGTTTATTTCTGTATTTTACAAATATCCCTGGTAGTCTAGTGGCCCCCCCGATCTATAGTTTATTATTGTTATAATTCTTAACATCCCTGGTAGTCTAGCGGTCCCTTCCCATCTCAATAAAACACATTTGTATTTTAAATGTCCTGATAGTCAAGTGGCCTCCCACCCAGCCCTGCCAGCCCAACCAGCACCCCCAACCTTCTCCAGCCGGTGACTGGCTCAGCCCACCTCTCACCTCCATGGCCAGCAGCCGACTGTCTGTTGTATGAATGCTAATGGAAAGAGGTGCTCAGAAATTATTTCAGAGCACCTCTTTCCATTAGCCTCAAGCATACACAGTTGGCTGGCTGTGGAGGTGAGAGGTGGCTGTGCCAGTCGCCGGCTGGGGAAGAGTTGAGGGGTGCTGGGTGAGCTGACACGGCTGGGTGGGGGGGCCACTAGACTACCAGGACATTTAAAATCAAAATCCATCTTATTAAGATGGGGGGGACTGCTAGAATACCAGGGATGTTAAGAATTATAACAATAATAAAGTACAGATCGGGAAGGGGGGCCACTAGATTACCAGGGATATTTTTAAAATACATTAGTAAACACACTTTGGGGGGACCACTAGACTACCAGGGATAGAAACATATTGATAAGGTACTCATTTAGGGGATCCATTAGACCACTAGGGCTAGAAGCATGGTTATGTAGATTACCACGATGGGGAGGGGGCCGCTAGACTACCAGGGATTATGAAAATACCTATTTGTGTACTGAGATGAGGGAGAACTTAGCCCCATTAGCAAAACCCACTGTTAAATAACATTTTAGGACACCCCTGGGCTACAAAAAAATCAATTTTTAATCTGGCTATCTCGTACCCCGCTTGCGATGCACGATCGCGATCAAAGATTTTCGCGATCAAAGATTGTTAGCTAGCTGCGAATGAAGAATTTAAACACTAATAACTCTATTTTTTGACCAATTTGGATGGAGCCAAAGCCATGGCTCGATAGATCGGGGTCCCCTGAGTAAAACCCATCAAAGTTTTACTTCAGAAGTGACCCCTGAGCCGTGATACTTGTGTTTGTGCAATCGGAAAACTGAAAACAAGATGGCAGACCTCGTGGTCAAAGAATTTTTGAAATTCCTCAGGACAAAGATTCTTGAACCATGAGGCTGCAAATTCTTTGATTGCCAGGCGGGACGAGATGGCCAGAACCCAATTCTTTGATCGCATGATATACATACACAGTACATTTTCCCATTTACTTATAATGGGAATTTAAAAGTGCCATAACTTTTGAATGCCTTAATATTTTTTCACTAAACAAAAAGTGACATGTTTGGCCACCAAAGCTCTTTCAAATGAGCCATCTTGCAGAGTGGCATGCTACATGACAGCCGTGCCAGACCACATTCAGAATGCCAAAAGGTGCCTCCAAAAATGGATAATTTTGCTTTTTTCAGCGCTTTCGTACACAAAGACCGGCACTCTGACCGAAACACAAATTGGCAATTCAAGAGATATACCATGCCCCAATGTGCATACCAAATTTCAGGCAAATCCATTGAACAGGTCCTGACCACTCAACCCTAACTATAGTGGCACTTACACACACATATATGTATATATAGATATATATATATATATATATATATATATATACACACAGTAAAACCCCAGTTATCCAAACCTCAATTATCCAAAACTCTCAGTTATCCGAAACTGTGGTGTGTCTCCCAGCTTAGTAGACTTAAATGCAAAGTTCCCTCACTTATCTGAAACCCCGTTTATCCAAACAATTTTATTGTCCCCAGCACATTCGGATAAATGAGATTATATTGTATATATATATATATATATATATATATATATATATATATATATATGTATATATATATATATATATATGTATATATATATATATATGTGTGTATATATATATATATATATATATATATACTGTATATACTGTATATCACTCTTGTGGAAAAAAAATGCCAAGTCACCTAATGCATAAGGAAGCATGTCCTTGTGACCTCCACCAGTGTCTGATTCTTCTGGCTCCTAGCCTTTGAAATCCCCATTCTGTGTCTGGAAGATTGTGGCTTCCCACTGATGAGTGGGGGCCATTGTAGGAAACATATCTTGATGCTGGGTAACTGAGGGGCATATAGGTGTAAGATAGTCCCCACACTCCAGTATCTACCCCACAACTACCTCATATTCTAGTATCTACCCAAAAGCACCACAGACCCCAAATTCTGCCCACAACCACGATCATATTTCAATGTATGCTCTGCAAGTTCTCTTACCCTTGTTTTCAACTCACAGCTATTACACCCCAGTACCTACCCATAATCAGCTAACATCCCCAAAGCTGACTCTATACTACTCTTCAGTGAAGTGAGGATTAGTTCTGGAATTGATGATGGGAATGTGGTAGCTGTGCAGAAACTACTCTGGTGAAGTGGTGGTTGTGAAGCAGATACTGATACATATAGTGTGTTACACAGATATTAGAGTATGGTGTAATATTATGACAGATATAGGGATGAAGAGTAGTTTCTGATCAGGTACCATGGTGTAGGGTTATTATGGGGCAGAAGTAATGGTACATGTACACTGTGGGTAAATACACTGATGGGTAGTTGCAGGGCAGATACTGGGGTGTGGTGCAGCTGTTAGAATAATATTGGATAATTCTGAAACTGATAACAGAGTACAGTATGGGTATTTGTGGGGCAGATACTGTGATTTGGGGTGGATACTGTACTAGTATGTGGTATACTAGTTTAGAGCAGATGCTGCGGTAGGTGGCATTTGTTAGACAGATATATGAGTAAGGGGTAGCTACTGGGCAGATACCATGGCATAAGATAGTTATGGAACAGATACAGTGGTAAGGAATAGTGGCAGGGCATATACTAAGGTCTGGGATAGTTGTAGGGCAGAATGTTTGCTACATTTGTGAGTGTTACTAGACAGGGGTAATTTTGGAGCAGATATTAGGTTATAGGGTTTTTACAGGGCAGAATATTGGGTAGCTGCATGAGTGTTAAGTAAAGGGGTAACTGTTAGGCAGATATAAGGTGGTGTGGAGTAGTTACAGGGAAGAATATTGGGCTACTGAAAGTGTGGTACTTGACTGGGGTAGTTGTAGGATAGATATAATAATACGGAGTAGATGCAGGACTGAATATTGGGAAGCTGTGAGTGTATTACTACAGTGGGTTAGTTTGGGGACAAAAATTGTGGTGTGGGGTAGTTTCAGGGCATAATATCGGGTTACAGTGAGTGTATTGCTGGAGGTGGGGTAGTTGTGGACACATACTGGGTAGTGGGGTATTTGCAGACCAGAATATTGGGTAGCTGCAAGAGTGTTACTAGAGTGCGGGTAGCTGTGGGGGCTGATATGAAATGTGGGGTAGTTGCATATCAGACGATAGAATTGCTGTGAGAGTGTTACTACAGTGGAGCAGTTGTTAGGCAGATATTGCATTTGAGGTTCATATTGTGATTTGGGGTAGTTGCAGGGCAGAATATTGTATAGCACTGAGTGCGTTAATAGAGTGGTTAATTGTGGAACAAATATTTTGGAGTGGGGTAGTTGTACGGCACAATGATGGGTAGCTGCAAGAGTGTTATGAAAGTGGCGGTAGCTGTGTTGCAAATATTGGGGTGTGGTATAGTTGCTGGCAGAATATTAGATTGCATGGAGCAGCTGTGGGGCAAATATTGTAATGTAGGGCAGACACAAGGCAAGATATTTAGTTTTTGTAATAGTGTCACTACAGTGGGGGTAGCTGTGGGACTGATATGGGAGAGTGGGTATTTGCAGGGTAGAATATTGGGTATCTGTGAGAGTGCCACTAGAGTGGGGAGCTTGGGGAAGATATTGTGTGTAAGGCAGACACAGAGCATAAAAGTGGGTAACTGTGATACTGACAATGTTAGTACAGTGGGTAGCCTGGGGGTAAATACTGCAGTGTGGGAAAGTTGAAGGGCAGACTATCATATAGCTGTATTAGTGTTGCAAGTGTGAGGATAGCTGTGTGGCAGATACTGGGGTGGTGTACCTGTATGGCAGAATGTTGGCCAGCTTCAAGAGTTTTACTAGAGTGGGAGTAGTTATGGTAGTTGATATTGGGGTGAGGTAGTTACAGAGCAGAATATTGGGTAGTTATGAGAAGGATACTAGAGTGGGGTTAGTTGTGAGCCAGATATTGGGGTGGGAGTAGTTTGGGGTAGAATATTGGGTAGTCAATATGATAGGGACGCTGGAGTGAGGGTAGTTTTGAGCCAGACACTGGGGTGGGATTATTGCAGGCCTGAATATTGAGTAGCTAACTGTGAGGCATTACTAAAGTGGGGGTACCTATGGGGTAGAGCTTAGGGTTTGAGTTAGGTGAAGGCAAATACTGTTATTTTTTTGTGGACAAGATTTCCTTTGTCAAAATACTAACTGCATATTGCAGACAAAATAGTAATTCCCCCCCCCCCCAAGTCTATTTTTCACCTGCTGCTAGGCAAGGAATATACTCTCTGTCAGCACCCAGACTACTCCTCCAGCACCTTCCTCTAGGTCGCCCTGCTGGGTGGCCCATGGCTTGCCCCCTACGGTGGGGCTCCCTGGGGGGGCTGGAGGAGGGAATGAGATCAACCGGAGGCCCCAGTCAAGGCTTACACCTGGTGCATCATTTGGGAGATGGTCCAGGGGTTTAATGGAGCTCTGTGAATCAGTTTTTTTTTTTCCCCTTGGTTTCCCCCAGGATCATGTATGTGCAAGGATGTTAGTACAGATGGGTGTGCTTCTGCAATTGTCCCACAGATGTCTGCTGATGATTCCATACAGCCAGGTGATCCTGGCTACTGGACACCAACCTCCACTGCATGTCATTAATATGCCGGGAGACCACAACAATCCCCCTGGAGGTGGAGAGAAGTCCCTGGGATGCTCATCCAACCTCCACCTAGCTGACCCTCTGATGCACTGTGCTCAGTTGCAAACACAGGTCATCAGCGCCACAGGCGGTAGCACTACTGCTGCACCAGCGGGCCAGCCAAAATAGTAATGTTATAAATGGATCCCATTTAAAAGGAACCAGATTCCTCTCAGATGTGTAGACAGGTGTACCAAATCACATTATTAAGAGAGCCTGCATGTAAACACCACCACAGAAAATTCAATCAGATTTTCAGGGGAATTTGATTTCTTCAGAAATCTGATTACTGCCTGAGATGAAATATATAGTCAATGCGGAATGTTTGCTTGCAGTGACAGGATAACTCTGAAAAACATGGTATAATTTAGCTTATATATCAACTTTTTTTCTAAATGTCACCCTTATTTGTTTATTGCTAAGGACATTTGCATGGAAACAGGATCTCAGCCTTATTTACGCTATCTCCTTTCTAATTGTGCAGTCATATGACATTCCAATCTGTTGCTCTGGAAAAAATTATGATATCGCAAACTGAATTATGATGTTATGTGTAGACAAGAAACCAACTCAAATAAAGTCCAAGGATGCTAATCATTTTATGTCACTTCTCTCAGTAATAAGGAAAAAGGGAAAATATTTGCTCAAAATACAGAAAGCCACTCTATATTTCTCTGATTCTCTCATCACTATCCACCCTCCCACAGAATTTAGTGTAATCCGTAAAGAGACACAACCTGCCCCAGATTCCCTCACCAATGTCACTGATGAACATATTGAAGAGGACTAGATCCAGGATAAATCCCTGTGGTACCTCACCCATGACCTCCGTCTTATGATTTGACCCCAGTAACCACAACCCTCTGTGGGCTTCCCTTTAGCTAGTTACCTAGCCAGTTTACTATGACCATAACTGCACCCAGACCCTCCATCTCCTTCAACAAGTGTCTGTGAGGCACCAACATGAAAGCCTTACTGAATTCAGAATAAAACATATAAACAGCATGGCACCTATCCAATTTCATTGTTACCTAGTCAAAGAACACTATCAGGTTAGTCTGAAAAGATGTCCCTGAAACAAATTCATGCTGTTTACTATCCTAGAGCCCGTTGCTCTCCAAATGGTCCATGATGTTCTCCTTGAACAGTAACTCTATCAGCTTCCCTACAATAGAGGTAAGACTGACAGGTCTGTAGTTCCTTGCTTGTTTCTTGTCTCCTCCCCCTCATGGAGTGGAACCATGTTTACCACCTTGTAGTCCTTTGGAACCACCCTGTCCCCACTAAGCTGTTGAATAGACCTATCTAGGGTTCTGCCAGTTCTATTGCAGTTCCCTGAGTATCCTCAGTTGCAAACAAATGGTCCCAGGGACTTATTCATTTATAGGGCTGCCAGCCCTTATTGGACCCTTTTACTTATAAATGTTAGCTGTCTCATTCTCTGGACCCCCTTAGTGGCTGCATGATGCCACCCTACCACAAGGGCCCCCAATCTCCCTAGTGAAAACTGAGCGAAAGTAATCATTGAGGATGGTGGCCTTTTTCCCGACTTCTATCACCCTCAGCCAACTTTACGATCCTTCTCTTTTTTACCTTTCCTCCCTCATATATCGGAGGAATTGTTTTTCTCTGCTCTTGACCCCCTCTGTAATATGCAGCTCTATGTCTGCCTTTGCTTCCCTAAATACCCTTTTACATCCATATTTTTCCATAACTATTCTCCCCATTCCTCCCCCTTCTTTTCTTTATACTTGTAGAAGGTCTTTTCTTGACCCTCACTGCTCCCCTGACCCTTTCTTAGAACCATAACAGTTTCTTGAACCTGTTATTTTTGGTTACTGTTCTCATGCATATGTTAGATACCTCGAGAACGGTTTCCTTAATTGCCCCATTGCTGTTCTACACCACCTTTGTTGTCCACCCCTACTAACTTTTCCCTGACCAGTTCCTTCAACCTGTTGAAGTCTGCCCTTCTAAAACCAATGATAGATACTTCAGCTCTTGACTGGGGTTTTCCAAACTTAGTGGCCACTTTGAAACAAATGGAGTTATGCTCACTGTTCCCCACTGGCTGCACTATTCTCTCAGCTCCTAATACTTCTGAGTTGGTGAGTACCACATCTTGAATTGGAGTCTGCCTGGTGGGTTCCTTAACTAACTGAATGTGTCTCACTTGGTTTAATCTCCCTCTGTACCTTGACAGATTGTATGAGGATAACATAGATCCCTTGGCTGCCCAGTTGACAGCTGACCTCAAGCACTGTCAGATACTGCACCTTAGCCTCATTCATAGAGTTGATACAGTCCACATGGTAACCTTTCCTAAATTTTTCATACGACTCCTAAAATGTCCTGGTCCCAATCGCTGAACACACTGCCATATCTAGATTCCTCTGGCATGGCAATCGGTCTTGGGTCAGACACCACATTTTGATGATTCCCAAAGCTCAGGGTGACCTAGCCTTGCTGGTCCTCCCCACCTATTACCAGGAGACCTAACTGCAGGTCATGTTTCTCTGGCATCATCTCACTGGAGCCTATTGTGGCTACAAATTGAATTTGCCTTATTGCTATTCTGGGATATGACCTGCTTCCTCTTTGATCCACGAGACCCTGCCCCTTTACAGCAGCAGCTTAATCCCTGTATCACTGAGGCCCACGCTGTTTGGCGCAAGGTCTCTAAAGAATTATGACTAGCTCCCAATCTGATCTGGATCTGCCCCCTGGCCTTACTGCCCAGTTTTCATCTGGACAGTATTGATCCTATATTCTGTAGGTGGAGGCACCAGGACTTGGGAAGAAGTAGGCTGCTGGTTAATTAGGATCTGCAGCTTATCCAATAGATAGGGAAATGGGCAGACTGGGTGGGACAAGCGGACCTTGTCTGCCATCAAAGTCTAATTTGTTACAGGCCCTGAGATGTTGACTTTTACAGAATACAGACCAAATCTGTCCTGGATCACAGGGATTTTTTCAGGCATCTCCAAGTGAGAAATTTCCTGGAATCCCAACCAGTTGGTATCGGAAATGTGAAGCATCTCCTCCCCTGGTCTCAGCTATACTCCTCCATATCCAAGCTCAGATAACCAGACTTCTCATTTATCTCATCTATCAAGCCCTACAAGACTCTCAACCATGTAATATTCTATATATTGCAACAAAGTGGGTAGAGGAATAGGGTGGTGAACAGGGAAAGAAACAACGGGAGTCAGGATGATGTAAGTCAGGGCACATTACAAACTTCGCAAATTTAGTATGAATGCACTTAGAAACATGTTCTTCATTACTTTGGCACCACAGTAATAACAGCTAAATA
This sequence comes from Neoceratodus forsteri, assembly GCA_016271365.2. NCBI lineage: Eukaryota > Metazoa > Chordata > Ceratodontiformes > Ceratodontidae > Neoceratodus > Neoceratodus forsteri. Next base: position 1,412,514,074 of record CM057452.1, read on the forward strand.
TATTCAAGGCCATATAGCAGGGTGCTGGACAGACTATGGGAAAGGCAGGGCAATGCAAACACATATGCTATGGTTCTGCTCAAAGCTAATGGAAATTTTAAGGGATCTAGAACAGGCTATTAAGGAGATCCTCTCCCCAGGATTTACCTTTACACCTTAAATGTGTTTGCTACATCAGTGGGCAGACATGCTAAATACCTCCTGGGTGTTCTCTTGGTAGCTACTTAAAAATACATAACCAGAAACTGGTTGATGGACCAGATCCTGGGGTTGTCTTAGTGGAGGGAAACGGTTAGTTCCTTTTATCAAATGGAGGGGATTACCTTTAGCTTGAATGATAAACACCTTTACATTTTGATGGAATGCTTGGATCATGTATGTGATGCAACAGGAGCCTTATTTTGTTCCTTGGAGGCACTGCAGGATGGAGGGGGGTTGGACTTGCCTAGGGTGGGGGGAGGAGGGTTGCTACAATGATAGACACCAAGTTGGGGATGGTCTACCCCTTCCTTCTCTATACCGCTTTAGTCATTAACCTCTTTTTTACTCCACGAGTCTGATTTTTAGTGAGGCACACTGAGAACTCATTGCTGTGTCACACTCCCATGAGGCCTAATTATTTCTGTTTTTCCATCTAATGTGACCTTGTGATAATATATGTGGTCTTCAGAACTGATACTACACTGGCTTGCCACGGATGTATAAAGCACCTTTTTTTCTAGGTTTAAAACGTCAATAAAAATATATTTACAAAACATATGAACCATAAACTGAATTGTGTCTAACTCTCAAATTTTCCAAAGTTATCCAACTGCTATCAGGGGCTCTTTCAAGGAAACATAATATATAATTTAAATCAACTATTGCTGGTATTTTCTGTTCATTGTTCCCGTGCTGTTAACACATTTGAAGCTTTTATGTTTGCATTGCAGTCTGCATGCTGTTCCTAACTCTGTTTAGTGCTATCAAATAGGGACTTCCTGTCTGTAACTGGGGGAACACCCACACACACACACATATGCACGCGCACACACTCACATGCCCGTGCGCACACATGTCACACACACACACACACACACACACACACACACACACACACACACACACACAGTGTAAGGCTTGATGTTTATCATAAAAAAGCCTCATGATGTTTGCTAGCTGAATAATGGGCAGAAAATCAATGTGACTGTGGGGCTTTTCTCCTTTGAAGTATAAGACATTTACACCCATCAGCCATGAACACTATCATCGCCAACCTTCTCAGCACTGGCTTTTGAGAGGCAACACTTCTGCGGTTCTACATCCACACTGTCTTATACAGAACACACCAAACACAGTACCTACACTACAGTAACAATATGTTCACTTTGTGCATTTATGCAAGCAAATATAAAACATGGATTAATCCATTTCTTCAAAAGTTTTATTTTTATTTTAACTTTTTTTAAGGGAAACAGTCAAGTGTGGGCTGGTCCCAATGTGCATTGTGTGCACAAAACATTTTAATTTACTTACTGTTTACTGTAGAATAGCATATTGCATCAGATTAATTTTGTTCACTTCTAGGATAACATCTTCTGTTACTGTATATCCCATAATCCCCTTCAGCTGACATCAGAGCAGTAGGTTGCAGTAGGAGACTCAATAACCTACAGTGCATGAGTCTACATAAATTATAATCTTTTGCTTTCTGTTCCAGCTGTCCTCTCTGGGTTAAGTACAGTCACAGAGGACTGCAATTAGCCCCTGGAGAAAAGCAGAACTGGAAAACAGCTCATGTATGGTTTTTGTCCTCAACTGCACCCTGTGGGCAGCGGTACCTGTAACTGTGTTTCACACATATTCTTCTTTGAGAACTAAGTCGGTTCTCCTGCAGATTTATTATTACTAACTCCACACCGCCATGGATCACCACTCAAGTGAAATTCTGAGCAAAAGAGAAATGGGGGGATTTTGACTGGATTCAAACCCTGAGCCTGTAGTTTATGAGGCATTAGACACATTCACTACACCACAAAGTCAGAACAGCAGCAAATTTGAGCTGTTTTGCTGTAGAGGTTTCAGATCTGCATGTGCTGTCCCCAAGGAGGGACTGCCAGGGAGACTTACTGCCCTTAATGCAGAGCTGCCACCAGGGAGACATCCGAACTGCCTTTAGGGCAGAACTTCCCCCAGGGAAAATTGCTGCCCCAAGGGAGTGCTGGCCCAGAGGCACAGTTGGGGCAAAAAACTTACATCTGCCATCTGATGTCATCTGCAGGAGATTTGGGGATTTACAGTAACATTAAATATGAACATACAAAAATGACAGCAGATACAGGCCATATGGTCTATCAAGCCTACTCGAGTGTGCAGCTCCCAGTCTATTCAACTGCAGCTGCCTTTCCACCCCTTTTCCATCCACCTGATTTACTGTCCCAGTCTGCTGACTCCTCCTCCCCATTTTGCCCTCAGTTTTGACTGCGCCTTTGACCCTGTCCCACCCCTTCTTAAAACTGCCCCCAGTTTTCAGTGATATCACCTCCTCTGGTAGCTCGTTTCAACTCTCAACCACCCTTTCTGTCAAATAGTGCCACCTCATTTCCCTCTTGAATCTTCTCCTCTCCTCTCCAACTTCAGACTGCGCCCCCTCATGTTCTTCCCCCCTTTAGTCTGAAAATGCCCCCAGAACTGATCCTATTCATGCCCTTTAAGTACCTCAAGGTCTCAATCATATCACTTCTCTCCCTTCTATCCTCCAGAAAATACATGTTGAACTACCTCAGTGTTTCTTCTTATGGTTTGTCTTCCAGTCCAAGGATCATCTTTTTTGCCCTATGCTGGACCCCCTCCAGTAGTTTGACATCCTTCTTTAAATAGGGGTACCAGAGCTGCACACAGTACTCCAAACGTGGTCTCACCAGTGACCTGTACAGCAGCAGGATGACTTCCTCTCTCCTAGAGGTGATTCTTCTGGCAATGCACCCCAGCATCTTATTAGCCTTGGCTGTTGCCTTCCTTCACTGCGCAGAATGATTCATGTCCCCTGTGACTAGTATCCACAAATCCTTCTTCTTCTCTGAAGTGGACAACTGCACATCCTCCAGCCAGTAGCTATTCCAAGGGTTTGTGGCTCCCAAGTGAATGACCTTGCACTTCTTAGCATTGAACCCCAGCTGCCATGTGTCTAACCAGTGCTCAAGCTTTGCTAGATCTTCTTGGAGTTCTTGCTTCCCTTTCACCCTATACAATTCCACACATATCTTTGTGTCATCTGCAAAAAGGGTGATTTTACTGTTAATCCTGTCTGATATGTCACCAGTGAAGATGGTAAATAAAACTGGTCCTAGTACAGAGCATTGTGGACCCCACTGATTACAGCTCTGGGAGTTGAATGTTCTCCCCCTACAATTACCCTCTGCTGCGTGTCCTATAGCGTGCTCCTAGCCCATCCTACCAGTTTCTCCCTGGCTCCCAGGTTTCTTAGTTTACTAATCAGCCTTCCACGTGGCACCAAGTCGAAGGCCTTGCTGAAGCCCTGATATGGGACATCCCTGCATGGCTCTTATCGAGTGCCCTGACCACCCAATCGGAAAAGTCAACCAGGCTGGTCTGGCAGGATCTACCCAAGACAAACCCATGTTGCCTTTCATCCTGGAGACTATTCACCTCCAGAAAGATCAATTGTCTCTCTTTCAGGATGGTCTCCATTAACTTCCCCACAATGGAGGTAAGGCTAATTTTAGGCATGTAAAAAGATCCAAGCACATGCCAACCCTTAAGAAGGACGCCATAACAGGCTTCCTTTTAAAACTTCATGGTTTTAATAAAATTAAAAATTAAAAGAAAGGTCCCCATCTGACATGTTTCTGCCTTTCGTCCTTTATCAAAGACTGGGGAACAACAGACCAATCAATTTAAATACAGGTGTAGAGTAGACATGTGACCCTTAACACCCTGTAATGCTTCATGTCATTTTCTTAACAAACTTTTTTACTTCCTACTTTATTATTGTTCATTAAAAACAGTGCATAAAACCCTTCTGCTATATTCACACAACATCACAAAGTGCAAGTGCAATCAACTTATTGAAAATTTTTATTTAATCTTTATTTACTACTATGGGGGAGGAGGAGGGAAGAACGCAGGCATAACTATAGGCTTGTTTGCTTGTACTGCTGAGGAGGAAGATGATGTCTGCACGCTGAGGTGAGGACAGCTGAAGCAGGGGGTTTGAAAATGCTTACTGCATATTTATGTAAGGTATGCCACCATTGCCAGATTATAAGTAGCATATTTGTGCATGTGTATGTTCAAACTCCTTACCAGACCAACTTGTGCTACTTGGATTCTACTCTAACCTTACCTGAAGCAGAAACAATATAACAAATAAATAGCTGTGGTAACTGTTTCTAAGTAACTATATAAAACATGAGCTTGATGATGGGCCCCACCAATTTGCCTCCCCCCCAATATCCCCCTCCATCTGCTTCTCAGTTTTACTCCCTTCCCTGTGTCACTAATGTTTCTATTGTATGAAGGATCAATTGATTGTAAAGAGAGAGAAGATTTTGTCAATTTGTCTATTTAAAATGCCAAAAGTGAATATTAATTTTAAAAGTCCATGTGATATATTTAATAAGGGATTCTCCAAGTTTAAAAATATCTTCTTCATGATTTTAATTTTTCTTCCCCATTTCCCCATATGTCTTATTCTTCTCTTCCCCTTTTGTCCCTTACTTCTCCCCTCCATCCATGTATTTCTTTTTACCCTACAGTTATGTCTGCTTTATTCCCTCCTCCCCTCATGTAGTAGTTAATAGAGATTAAATAAAAGTTTTCAATAATTTGACTGCACTTGCACTTTGTGATGTTGCTCGAATATAGAAGAAGGGTTTATGCACTGTTTTTAATGAACAATAAAGTAGGAAGTAAAAAAGTTTTTAAGAAAATGACATGAAGAACTATATGGTGTTAAGGGTCACATGTCTATTCTACACCTGTATTTAAATGTATTGGTCTGTTGTTCCCCAGTCTTTGACAAAGGACGAAAGACCGAAACATGTCAGATGGGGATCTTTCTTTCAATTTTTTATTTTATTAAAACCAGGAAGTTTTAAAAGGAAACTTGTTATAGCATCCTTCTTTAGGGTTGGCGTGTGCTTGGAACTTTTTACATGCCTACTTGAGTTGTTCCTTAAGCACCGTATTCCTTGTTCGCACTCTGACTTTTTGTAAGGCTGATTCTACTCTGCTGGTCTGTAGTTACCTGGTTCACCCCTGGGGCCACTCTTATGGATGGGCACCACGTGTGCCATCCTCCAGTCCTGGGGCATGCACCCAGTCCCCAGAGAGGTGTTGAACAGGTCTGACAGGGGCCTGCAAGGACCTCCTCCAACTCCCTCAGGACCCTTGTATGCACACTGTCTGGCCCCAGTGCCGTATCCACCTGCAGGGACCTAAGGCTTTTCTATACCCTTCTCACTGGGATTTCCCCATCTGTTACCCCATTACCCCCATTCCCACCCCACCTCTCCCCATGGCATAGACTCATCCTTCTCCCTGGTAAACACCAAACAGAAGTACAAATTGAGTACCTCTGCCTGCCCCCCCTTTTCTGCCCACCTCCACTCTTTCTTGATCCTGATAATCACATATTTACAGCTTCTTTTCTCCCTTATGTACCAGAAGAAATCCTTTCCCCTTCTCTGATCCCCTGTGCCAGCCTTAACTCTCTTAAAGCCTTGGCTGCCTTAACTACTCTACTCGCCTCTCTGGATTTCCTCAAATACTCCTCCCTGTCTGCCTCTCACTCGGATCTCTTATACCTGCTGAAGGCAGCCCTTTTTTTTCTCCTCTACTACCTCCTTGCATAATCAGCTTGGCTTTAGCACAATTTATTTTATTACTTATATTGGGCAACTACAGCTCTCTTCTTGGAGGTCCAAGAAAGCCCATATGTCATTAATTCTGTCTGTTGAAAAATTATTGATCTTATGGCACTGGCTGGGTTTATCTATCCCCATTTGGTCAGAATGGCTATCTGAAATTTTGCATGCCTTGAATGTGGAAAAATCCATTGCTTGTGCCTTTAAATCATTCCAGGAATATCAGTCCAGATGGGAATATTTACATACCTTATTCTTAAGTCTGTCTTCATCACAATTATATCAATCTCTCCACCACAGCCCGGGGGGTGGTGGTTATAAGTAGTAGGGGAATTTTCTTCCTTGTCTTCTATGTCCTCTTGTTTGATTGAAGTGTTTGCTAGTAACTGTATGGTTGTATTTTTTTTTTTTTTGTAGTTTGCCTGTTTTGAATGTCCATATTTTTTATGAGAATTTTCTTGTTGTTTGAAAAATTTAATAAAGCATATTAAATTGCAAAAAAAAAAAAAATAATAACCAGCTTGACTTTTTGGTGCTGGCCTTCTTACTGTGGGTCATTGTACATGTGTTAGTGGCCTCTGCCAGACCCAGCTTGATGATGGACCATTTCCGGTCAGCATCCATGTCTGGGGGCGGATATTGGCAAGGTGCCCTTCCAGTATGTCTCCCATCCTGCCAAAGTCTGCTGTTTTGAAGTCCGCCACTTTTGTCATGGACCTGGCCACCTTCTGTACCTAGACTGAGGAAGAACCACTCTGTGCAGTGATCATTTACTACCATGGGTCAGCCTAAAAGTAAACAAAATTAGTGTGATACATCTACTGTACTACAGTAAACAGAAAGTGAACCAAAATGTTTTTGTGCACAAAGTACACATTGGGACCATCCCTACACTTGAGGGCAGGGCCCTTTGTGCAGTTGTTCCCCTTTAAATGTGTTTCTAAATCAAATTATTTCAAAATTATTCATTTGGATGTTGATGCATTTCTATATTGTCCACATTATCACCTTTTTGCTTGCTTAGCATGTGAGTCACACACAGTTAGTTTGTGGTCCTCTCACCCAAACAAAACATCAGTGTAGTGCTATTTTTTTTACATTTATTAAAGCATTGAAGCAGTGGTAGTCATCAGAAAACATAATCATTTATCTTTTTAAGCTAGGATATAGTCTATCCATATACTCAGTTGTAGTCATTTTGTTTCATTTCCTGAACCAAGATATTTGGACTTTGAAAATGTAAGTGCCTGCTCTCTTACCACACCCACAATGAAAAAAAAATATAAACATCTTGGTCTGTTTACCATCAGAAACATATACTAACACCATCCTACTGCAATCATTGTGAATCTATTACTGTATGTATAGGCAAAAAGCAACCTTGATGGAAGCAATTGTTAAAAACAGTAGTGGGGACATGTTCATTGGCTTGCTTCAATAATTAAAAATAGTAATGAATGTGCTTTTAAAAATTATCTGAGGGAATGAAAAATACCCTAATGCTGAATCTAAGGATCTTAGAAATACGTTATTGCTAAACAAAATCTGAACAAGTGGGAAATTGGTGTGACAAGGTCCACAGACTCCACCTGGTCAAGCTCAGAGGAGAAATGGGGGGGATGGTGCAAAATAGTGAACCAGAAAGGACCTACAGGACAGATCAACACAGCTAAATGGATTCAGTTGTGATATGTGCCTTGTGAAAATTAAATTCCACAAGTGAATTGTAGAAGCATTAACTATTATGCATCCATGAATTTTTGAGCAGATTTTGTAAATTAATCATTTCTGAAATTTCCATGGTACATTTTAACCTACTAAGCCACATTTATTCAGCTTTGTTAGATTCTAGGACCCACTGATGTTGGGTGTGTATGCCTAATTTTGGGTGTATGCCTGCAATAACAATGGATCTATGTAAAGGACAAGTAGCTCTATATGTAAAGAAAGGGAACAAAGCAACAGAACTAAAGAGTAAACAGGGAGCAGATGAGGCACTCTGGGTCACCCTGGAGACAGGAAATGGCACCACAGTCTGCATGGGGGTTGTATACAGACCCCCACCTCAGGGGAAGGGAATGGACAAGGAAATGATAGAAGGCATCCTTAGGATGGCAGAAAAAGGGGAGATATTGTTGATGGGGGACCTGAATATGCCAGATGTTAACTGTAGCACCTTTGCTGCAGGTACATCCAAGAGCAGGGACATTCTTGGTGCCCTACAGGGGGCATGCCTCAGTCAGCTAGTATTGGATCCCACTCAGGAGAGTGCATTCTTAGACCTGGTACTCTCAAATGGGGACAGAGAAAGAATCTCAGATTTAGAAGTGGGTAGCCATCTGGGAACAAACGACCACCAAACAATGTGGTTCACAATAAACACAGCCATACAATCAAGCCATACAAAAGCATGAGTATTAGACTTTAGGAGGGCTGACTTTGGGAAAATGAGAGAATGCCTCAGAAAAGCACTAGCAAACAGGCAAGAAGGAGGGGTGGAGGAACAATGGGAGTAATCAAAACAGCCATCACAGAGGCAACAAGCCTTTGTGTAAAGCAAATCAACAAAACACAACAAAGGAAAAAAATGCTATGGTTCTCAAAAGAGGTGGCAGGGAAGGTTAAGGAGAAAAGGATAGCATTCAGGAAATATAAGGAAACACAGAAGGAGCAGGACAGAGAAATTTATCAGTTAAAGCAGAAAGAGTCTGGGAAGGCAGTAAGAATAGCAAAGGCCCAAACTGAGGAAAGGATAGCCAACTCTGTTAAGAAGGGGGATAAGACCTTTTATAGGTACATTAGGGAGCAAAGCAAGACCAAAGGAGGGATACTGAGGCTTAATAAAGGGGAGGGAATGTGGGTAGAGAGTGCAGTGAAAAAGCAGGGATACTGAATAAATATTTCTGCTCAGTATTCACAAAATGAGAGGACGGGGAGGTACCTAAACCAAACAAGAGAAACACTCTAAAGACAGGAGTCGATACCAGCCCATTTACAGAAGAAAGGGTTCTGAAAGAACTAATAAAATTGAAGGTGGACAAAGCAATGGGGCCCCATGGGATTCACCCAAGAATTCTAAAAGAACTAAGGGTAGAACTAGTGACACCGCTGACTACTCTCTTTAAAAAATCATGGGAAGATGGGATGGTACCTAAGGACTGGAGGAGGGTGGATGTGATTCCTCTTCACAAAAGTGGGAGCAGGACAGAGGCAGGAAACTACAGACCAGTTAGTCTGACCTCAGTGGTAGGGAAAATGACGGAATCACTTCAGAAGGAAAGAATTGTTGAGTATCTAGAGGCCAGTGGGGCACAGGATCCAAGATGGCATGGATTCATGATGGGAAGGTCATGTCAGATGAATGTAATAGATTTCTTTGACAAGGTGACCAAAGTAGTAGACCAGGGAGGGGCTGTGGATATGGCTACCTAGATTTTAGCAAGGCATTTGATACAGCCCCACACAAAAGATTAATACACAAGTTAGCCAGCCTTGGAGTGGGTCCCAAGATGGTAGCCTGGAAAAAAATTGGCTAGACAACAGGATGCAATGAGTAGTAGTAAATGGAGTCCACAGTGAAGAAAGGAGGGTTACTAGCAGGGTACCACAGGGTTCAGTACTGGGACCGGTCATTTTTAATGTCTTTATAAGTGACATTGCAGAGGAACTGGAAGGAAAAGTATGTCTCTTTGCAGACAACACAAAGATCTGCAACAGGGTTGATACATAAGATGGAGTGGAAAGGATGAGAAGGGACTTGGTAAGGTTAGAGGAATGGTCAAATGTATGGAAGCTTAGATTCAATGCAAAGAAGTGCAAGGTAATGCACCTGGGAAACAAAAACCCAGGGGAAGAGTACACAATGAGGGGTGAGATACTGACAACAGTAAAAATGGAAAGGGACCTGGGGGTAATTATATCAGATGATCTAAAGGCAGGCAAGGCTGGACTCTCCCGGGCCGGCCGGGGCTGCGGATCCCCCTCCACCTAGGACCTACACCATCAGGACGTCGTTCCATCCCGACCCAGGGGTGCCTGCCTGAAAGTGGCGCCTTAGAAGCTACCGACTGCGCTCCTCCGGATCCACCGTTGAAGGGGCCGCTGATTTACTCCAAACGACCGAGAAAGGGAACCAGGAGCATGGCCGCTCCCTGGTACCTTGTGCCGCCAAAGGTGCAAGCCCTTAAGGACTCTCCTGGGCCCGCCAGGGCTGCGGATCCCCCTCCACCTAGGACCTACACCATCAGGACATCGTTCCATCCCAACCCAGGGGTGCCTGCCTGAAAGCGGCGCCTTAGAAGCTACCGACTGCACTCCTCCGGATCCACCGTTGAAGGGGCTGCTGATTTACTGTAAACAACCGAGGAAGGGAACCAGGAGCACGGCCGCTCCCTGGTACCTTGTGCCGCCAAAGGCGCAAGCCCTTAAGGACTCTCCCGGGCCCGCCGGGGCTGCAGATCCCCCTCCACCCAGGACCTACACCATCAGGGCATCATTCCATCCCGACCCAGGGGTGCCTGCCTGAAAGCGGCGCCTTAGAAGCTACCGACCGCGCTCCTCCGGATCCACCGTTGAAGGGGCCGCTGATTTACTGCAAACAACCGAGGAAGGGAACCAGGAGCACGGCCGCTCCCTGGTATCTTGTGCCGCCAAAGGCGCAAGCCCTTAAGGTACGTCGCTTTTCACTTCCCTGCCGCCGGCTCACTTCTGTTGGGACGGGCACCAACTCTGTACCTTCCACACAGAAAGCAGCTGTAATCTCCTTTTCATAAGGATAGCTCGAATTTTACCCGCTTGAGATCTGAACAAAGCGCCGCCGCTGACCTTGTGAAACAGCTCTTCCTTGCAAAATTTTCTGTTTTCTCCAGTGTCCTTTATTTTCACTTTATTTCTGTAAGTTCATACCTGTTTGCTTCCTTTTCCAACCTCTATACCTCCTGATCCTGTTTCTGTACTGGGCAGCTGAGCTTCCCCCTTTTTCTTAAATTTCTGCTGCTGTTACTGCTCTTCTCCAAAACCCCTCTACCTATCTCTAGCACTAGCCTACCTTCTCCTAAATCGCTCTCCTCCTCTTTCTCACCTCCACCTCCTCTATTGTTCAAAACCGTACTTAATCTGCCTTCTTTTCCCTAACTCCTTAGGACTCTCCCAGGCCCGCCGGGGCTGCGAATCCCCCTCCACCCAGGACCTACACCATCAGGACGTCATTCCATCCCGACCCAGGGTGTGCTGCCTGAAAGCGGCGCCTTAGAAGCTACCGACTGCGCTCCTCCGGATCCACCGTTGAAGGGGCCGCTGATTTACTGCAAGCCGAGGAAGGAACCAGGATCTAGCCGCTCCCTGGTACCTTGTGCATGTGGCCTGAAGCCCTTAAGAGTACCTCCTTTTCACTTCCCTGCCGCCGGCTTGCTTCTGTTGGGATGGGGCACTAACTCTGTACCTTCCACACAGAAAGCAGCTGTAATCGCTCCTTTTCATAAGGATAGCTCGAATTTTTACCCGCTTGGAGACTGTGAACAAGCGCTGCCTGCGACCTTGTGAAACAGCTCTTCCTTTGCACACTTCCCGCCGGCGCTTTGCGCGGGCTCCCCACCCTCCCCCCACCTCACCCACCCTGGTCGACCCCTTAGCTTTATAGCCTGAGTCTGTCATATGACTAAGTGTCTATTTTTCCATTGGCTCATTATATTTCTCTTCCACTAGGCGTTATCCCATCTCCCGACTGTCTTGTGTATAACTATCCTTAAAATTGAGCCACTCCTCTAGAAGCCTGCTTCCTTCTCATTATTAGCATTGTTGCTGCTGTGTAGTAGCTACGATAGTCATGATGCAGCACCCCAGTCTCCACTAATGTGCCATCCTCTCACCCTAAAGCTTCTTTACTTGTAATTATGTCTTTCCTGCTTTGTCTAAACTGGCTAACAATTTCCACACCTCTTGCTACTCTTCCCTGACTAATAATGATAGGGACTTTACGTTTTCTAATATCCTGCTGAACTGTTACTTGACATCTACTCCTGCTCACTCTATCTTGCTAAAAGAGCTCTATCTATCTGTCTGTCCTCTTATATCTCTTGCACTACCACAGACCCAAGCGCCGGCCATGCACTATCTCTGCCAACATTACCCCTCTCTTCCACCTCGCACGATGGCTCCTTATGCTTTCCGGTGATGTGGCACCCAACCCGGGCCCTAAGGCTTGCGCCTCACCCTCTGCAACTGCAATCACAAAAAAGGGTCTAGTTATAGCCCACATGAACATCCGTAGTCTCACAAGTAATTTGGCTGAGCTTGAAGCCTGGGCTAAACTGATCAACCCTGACATACTTTGTCTATCCGAGACTTGGCTGAAGCCTGCGGTACCTGATACAACCTGTCTCGTGCCTGGCTATAATATTCTTAGAAAAGACCGCACTGGGTCAAGGGGGGTTGCGATCATGTACAAAACACATCTGGTCCTGAACATCCAACCCTGCACTGATTCCCTGACACCCTGTGAAACTCTTCATGCTACTCTGGCACTGGGTTCAAAACTGCTGCACGTCATCTGTGTCTACAATCCATCTACAAGCGGGATGAGTGGTCTACAGAACTTGTTACATTATGTCTCCCAAAACGTGAAATCGAATGAGGCTCTTCTCCTTGGTGACCTGAACATCAACTGGCTGGGACCACAACACAATATCCTTGAATCCCTACTACAAAAACACAACCTATATCAAACTATAACAGACTTCACCAGAACTACCACTCTGCACTCTGGGTCACTGCTTGACTGGATTCTCACCTCCAGGCCTGACCATGTTCTGGATGCCGCAGTGCTTTCTGATTCTATCACCGACCACTCCCCTACACTTTGCTGCTGGAGGTCCAGTCCACATCCTCCTCCGCCCCCACGACTGATAAGATTCTCAAACTATGCAGCCCTTGACCAACAGGCCTTTCTACTTGACCTCTCCTGTGTTGACTGGTCCAACATTTACTCCGCCACCAGTGTGGATGATGCCCTCCATACATTTTTGACAATATTTAGAACCTTACAAAAGAAACACCTCCCCGTAGTCAGAAGGAGAGTAAGGGGTCAGCATTCAAGATGGCTTATGAAAGATCTGCTCCAAAGATTGAAAATTAGAGACAATCAATGGAAAAGGTACAAAAAAACTGGGCTACAATTGGACGTCGTTCTGTACAAGCAACATAGAAGCAACTGTAAAAAATGCATCAGGCAGGCCAAAAGCAAATACTGCCAAAATTTGCTGATAATCTCTAATGACCCCCGAAGTTTTGGGGTCATATTAAGTCCTTTCTGGGTACTGCCAAAGATGTGACTCCATCTGATATGGTCCTCCATGGCATGCATTGTACTGACTCACCACGATTGCTAATGCGTTTAATTAACAATTCTCTGACTTATCTGCTTACACAGCCTCCCTCCCATCACAACCTCTCATGCACATCTTAACCCTACAGCATCTGGTGGACTCCCAAACTTAACCAACCCTTTACTTCAGGAAAGTACCTAGGCATCTGGTCCTAAAACTTCTCAGGTCACTCTCGGACAACACCAGCACTGGCTCTGATGGCCTGGAATCCAGACTACTTAAGATGGCCTCCCACCTCATCTCTGGTCCACTGGCACACATTTTCACCCTATCTCTCTCCAATGGGGTCGTCCCTGAAATCTGGAAGGCAGCCAGAGTTACTCCTGTATTTAAGAAAGGAAGCAAAAATGACATTTCTAATTACCGACCCATTGCAATTCTATCTGTTCTGAACAAAGTACTGGAAAAAATCATTTCCCTACAGATAACCGAACACCTCGAGAAATTCAACTTACTAAGCTCAGCACAACATGGCTTTAGGAAGAATCATAGCACTATGACTGCACTTGCGAAATTTACTACTGATATTGCTTACAATATGGATCTAGGAAAGCTCACAGGGGCGGTTTTCATTGACTTAACTAAGGCTTTCGATCTGGTCAACCATTCTCTGCTTCTATCAGCTCTAAATACCCTGGGTTTCTCCCCTCCAGTTACTAGCTGGTTCAAAAGTTACCTCTCCAACAGAACGCAAGCAGTTAAATTCAATTCATCTGTGTCGGACAGTGCTGTTATTAACATCGGGGTCCCTCAAGGGTCTATACTTGGCCCTCTTCTATTTTCCTATTTGTAAACAATCTTCCTGAGCTGGTCACCTCAGGACACTCACTTCATATGTGGATGACCTAGTAATATATTATCATTCCAACAATGTCCTTGAATTAAATACTGCTCACCACTGATTTTCATGCTGTACAACACTGGTTGAGCTCTCAACGTCTGGTCCTAAACACAAGTAAGACAAAAGTAATGATGTTTGGCTCAACCATAGACTTAGATCCTGTCCCCTATCCATCTCAGTCTCAGACACAAGAGGAACCCTATTGAAGCTGTCTCTGCCTTTGCTACCTTGGCATCCACCTAGATCAAACCCTGGACCTAAAACCTATATTCAAGAAACTTGCAAAACAGTAAACTGTAAACTGAGGGCTGCTTATAGCCAAACACCTTCTCACCCCTGCTGCTAAACTGGCGATAGCCTGGGGCATTCTATTGCCAACCCTCACATATGGGTGTCCCATCTTGTCTTTAGCCTCAAAATCCTCGCTTCATCTTTGGGATACTACCTACAATAATGTGTGCAGATTTGCAGCCAAGGCACCTCAGTTACACCATCACTGCCTTCTATATCAGGACCTTGGCTGGCTCTCTCCCTCCTCAATTAGACAGTACTATTTGCACAACCTTGTGGACTCCATCCTACGGACATCCAAACCTGCTGTCCTGTCTGATCTACTAACACCGGCCATTGCCATAAGAAATCTCAGATCTGCAGGATCAGTTATTACTCTCCATCCCCTTCTGCAGGACTAAAAAGGGTATGAACTCCTTCCACTATGCTGCCCCCCACCTTTGGAACCAGCTACCGCAGAACCTGAGAGATATCTCCACCCATGAGTCTTTCAAAAGGAAACTGAGAACTTTCCTCATTACAATGGACAAATGTGTCTGCTTTGACCCACCTGATGCATTGCATTTTTCACTGACATTTCCATTAATAGCACTGTTGTTTATATGAGTAGTGTAGTTTATACTATTTTTATATTATTCATCATAATTGATGTCTTACTTTAGCCTAGTTATTAATACTGTCTCAATCTGCTTGTCTCTTAAGTTTAATGTTACCTGTTGATATTGTTTCATACTCCTGGTTTTCTCTAACTGCACTATCTCTCCTTCTGTTTCCTCCTCTCTGTTCTATCTTCTTCCCCAGTCTTCCCTCTCCCACTATACTTACCTCTACCTGCTCCCACCTTATGCATGCCCCCTCAAGTCCCCTTCTTTCTGCACCTGTCACCTTTCTCCGCCACCACCACTTTACTTTACCTTCTACCAACCTCCTTGCCCCGCTTGCCGTCTCTCAGTTCCACTGGCTCGGCTTCACTTTTACACTTCTGCCACTTTGCCGTAACTCTTCTGCTTTTTCCCCCTCTTACCGACCTTCTCACCCATGGCTAGCCGTCTTCGGCTCCACCGGCCCGGCTGTACTTTCCCACCTCTTGCCGCTGTTGCCGTCTACCGACCCCTCCTTCCCTGCCTTGCCGTCTCTCGGTTCCACTGGCTCGGCCTGACCTTGGCACTTTTGCTGCCATTGCTGTTTCTCCTCCGCTTCTATCCTCCTCTCACCGACTTACTCACCCTCGCCCTGCCGTCTCCCTGTTCCATTGCCCCGGCTTTACACTCTTCCCTCCTTCCACTAATGCTGTTCTGCTGTTCCTCCCCCCCACCGCCACCCTCTCTGTGCCTGCTGTCTTGTGGCTCTACAAGCCTGTCTGCAGGTTGGTACCTCTCCCCGCTGTTGCCGTATCTGACAGCGCCCCCCTCATTTCTTTCTCCCTCATCCCTATTACCTATCTGGTGTTTTTTCATGTTGCCTCTACTCCCCTGCCTTACCGTCCTCCACCTTTCACATTTAAGTATGTTGCTTTGATACAGGGTTAATATGTATTGTTGATTTTCTGCATTATTATTGTTTCCTGTATACTGCAGCGCATTTGTATCTCTCTGTTTTGATGGTTCTGATGTTTCAAATAATTCCTGGCTGTACTATGTCTGTATTGTAATTGTACCTCCCGGTCGTGCCTGAAAACAGTCACTTGCTGGCTAGTGCACTTACCTGGTTAACAAAAATTAAATAAATAAATAAATAAATAAAAGCAATGTGAGAAGGCAGTAAGGAAGGCTGGGGGATACTGGGATGCATAGAGAGAGGCATCAATAGTAGAAAACAGGAAGTTGTTATCCCTCTGTACAGACAGTTGGTGAGACCCCTCCTGGAGTACTGTGTGCAGTTCTGGAGACCCCATCTCTGCAAAAACAGAGACAGAGTGGAGGCTGTCCAGAGGAGGCAAACCAAAATGGTGCAGGGTCTGCACCAGAAAACATATGAAGAAAGACTAAAGGAGCTTAATATGTATACCCTTGAGGAAAGAAGGGAGAAAGGGGACATGATAGAAACTTTCAAGTACCTCAAGGGAATCAACAAAGCCCAAGAGGATGGCATCTTTCAGAAAAAGAGATGTGCAAGAACAAGGGGGCACAATTTGAAGATAGAGGGGCGATGGCTCAGAGGTAATGTGAGGAAGTATTTTTTCACAGAGAGGGTTGTGGATGCATGGAACAGCCTCCCTGAGGAGGTCATGGAGTCAAGAACAGTGGGGGAATTCAAGAATGCATGGGACAGACATAAGACAGTCCTAGTGGGGGGTAGGAGGAAGTATGCTGTTGGTTAACTAGGATCTGCAGCTTATCTGTTAGGTAGGAAAATGGGCAGACTAGGTGGGCCAAGCGGTCCTTATCTGCCATCAAATTCTATGTTTCTATGTTTCTATTTAAAACATCCAAATATTTTCAACATTTTTAAAAATTTTAACAAATATTTAAATTGTAAAATTATGAACTCTTGTAATTTACAATTTACTTAACTGACTTATGTCCTATTTAGCAGTTTCTGAAACCCTTCTAAGAAAGTATTTATATAAATTTCCAATTATCTAGTTTCAAATGTGGCTAAGCTGTAATCAGAGAAATATTTAGAGACATTTTCAAAAAAAAAATTGCCAAACTTTTAGCCCCATAAGCTCCATGCCCCTCATCCAAATGTCATGAAATATCACATTCTCATTAGGACCATTTACAAAATGAAAGCATGTCAGATTTTAGTTCTCTAGCTGCAAGAATGATTGAGTTATGGCCAATTAAAGAATTCTGAAAAATTCCATGACATTTCATGAAAGTTTATGAAATTCGCAAAATTGTGCAAAAGTTCTGTGAAAGCAAAATCTGATGATTTCCCACAGCTGTAGATCTTTCATTTGTTTCATGATCAAAAAAATCCATATTTAAAATATATAACAATTTAAAACCACAAAACCCACGTATATGCAGTTATTGTGAAAAAATAGCTCAGAAAATACATAAACTCAACAAGCTGTCATCTTAAATTCACTTTTGAAGTCAATCAAATGGAGGTGAATTTCATTTATTCATTTATGTGTGTATTTAAAGTGAACCATTTTGAACCCCTTGAAATCACCTCCATATTCAAATATCATGGTATGTGACTAGACAACAAACTTTCCTTTCACGGCCACCTAGAAGATCTGGCGAAGAGGCTAAAAATTAGGCTAGGTTTCTTCTTCTGTAACAAGTCCTTCTTTCCATTGAATACCAGAACTAGGCTGGTCCAGGCCACTTTCTTGCCGCTACTCGACTATAGAGATCTAATCTATTCCTCCACAGCAGCCTCAGGACTCAACAAACTAGACGTCCTCTACCTCCGCTCCATATGGTTCATGACAAACCTACCCTACCAAACCCACCATTGCGATTTGTACCTAGCTGCTGGCTGGACATCACTCTCAACTAGAAGCATGCTTCATGCTGGTATCTGGACTCTTAAGATACTCCTGAACAAGCTCCCGAACTATCTCACAATCTTTTTCTGTATTTCCCATAGTGCCCATTCTCTTAAAAAAATTATCTCCTCCTCCTTGATGTACCGAGAACTCGCACCTCATTCGGCAAGCGGGCCATTTCAAGCATACTCCCAACTATCTGGAACCAGCTCCAAGGTGTACTGAAGCTTCCTGGTACTATCCCTGTCAGCCTATTTAAAAGGTTGGCTGCAGCAAAAACAAAAGATATGTGCAGCTGCTTCTAAATCCTAGCTCACTGCTCTAACCCTAACCCAATGCTTCAACTTACTTACCTAGAAATTAGCTGCCTTGATACTCTAAAACAGGCACTTTGTACCTTTTTTCTGTACTTGCATTTTTCTATGTCATTGTAATTTTTATGCAACATGTTAATGCTTGCCCATAATTCTGTACTTGAATTTGTACTGTTCTTTCGATTATGTAATCTGTAACTACCTGTCTGTGTCAAAGGACCTCCTTGTGAATGAGCTTGCTCAACTGAGTTTTCCTACAATAAGCTTGAACTTGAACTTATTTATTGATTGATTGATTGCTTGATTTAGTCATTCATTCATTCATACATTTATTTAAAAGTTGAGAACTGGGAAATGCACACTGAGCCAAGGCTCATTTCCAGGTGCGACCTGAGGAAGGGGTTGTGGGGAGACCAGTTACTGTAGCTGTAGGCAAGGACAGTTCCAATGTAAAAACATGACTTTTCAGAAAACTGAGCTCACACAATACTATTTTCAAAGTGGACAGTTGCCAGCCTCATATTCTTATCGACAATATACCACATGGACAGTTTCCGCAGTTGAAAATAACCTGCAGTAATGTGGAGGGTTTCGAAAGGGGGAGCACTTATATGGCAAATAGATTTGAGCAAAGGAATTACGACAAAACCTGAGTAATGTCTGCCTATCAGCATGCAAAAAAGGAAAAAAAATAGAGTGTATTAAAAGGGAACTCGAATAGAAATAACAACAGCAATTCTTGGCAACCCACATTTGTAACACAGTATAACCTAGAAGTATATAAAATTGGACAAGTTACAAGGAAACACTGTCCCATAGTGGGAGTAGTTCCAAAACTGAGAACATCAGCCACTAATACACTAAAGGTTATATTCCAATGAGGCAGAAATATGAAGATATGATAGTGCGCTCAGTTTTCCCTAAGGAAATTAAAGACACATGGTTTTCACTTAAATCAGTGGGCAACTATAGATGTGGTCACTATAATCACTACTCTGAAACATATAATACTTTCCCTTTTATTTATCCAAGATGTGGAAAAATATAAAAAATGAATACATTCATCAACTGTAGCTCTTCTGGAGTTTTGTATGTTCTGAGCTGCCCTTTTAGTTTTCAGGTTGTATGGTTATTAATATTTTGCTTTTTAAGATGCTCCTCTTCTCTCAGTAATCTCCCCTTTCCTGGTTCCCCCTCTTTCCCCTTCTACTTTTCCATTCCTGCCCCCTCATCCCTCTAACATACTTGTTCAGATACAGTAAATCAAGTTGCGTGTGATTATATTCATTGATTCTGTTACTATTTCACTGCATTTGCTGCCGAAATTGTTACTTATTTTAGGCTGATTGTTGCTGTACTAAACATAAGTTACAACCTGATTTGATTCGGGTTCAGCAAATTTGCAGCATTTTTTTCATCTTCTCTATACTTATATGTTGCTTATGTTAGCTGTTTGCACACATTATCTAGTTGCACAACCTCTTTTGTACATAATTGCACAATACTGCATTTGTACTTTTCCGACTGCACTTGCTGATAATTGTCTTATCCACATTTGTTGTGTGCACTATACATTTGCAAGCTGGTTTATAAGGGTTCACTGTTTGTGTCCACTAGAGATGCAGCGAATTTAAATTTCACGTGCGAAGTGCCTGCGAAGGGGGCACTTTGCGTTGTCACTCCGCTACGTGGAGTGGCCAATATGAAAGGCTCAATTCGCCTTGTAATAACTACTTTGCATTGTCATTCTGCCTTGATGCGAAGTAAGGTGAAGTGACAGAAATATTGGCATCCCCCCCACACACACAGTCACCAGAATTAATGTGTATTCCCAAAATGCTACTGTCTTGTGTCCAGAAAACTCCCCAGTGCTGATGAAGTTAAATTGAAGCACAGCAAGAAATGCAAACTCTCCCAGAATTAATAGTGCACTCAGTCATGTGCGAAGTGGTCACACAAAGTCACCAGAATTAATGTGCATCCCCAAAATGCTACTGTCTTGTGTCCAAAAAATTCTCTAGTGCTGATGAAGTGAAATGAGAGTGTAACAAGAAATACAAAGTCTCCCAGAATTAATGGTGCACTGTAAATGCAGAGACAGATTAAGACTGCGCTGTGCACTGAAGCGATGCAGATGCAAAGGCACGACACCTAACCAGTGCTCACAAGTCACAAATCCAAATCTGGAAAAGAATACCTTATGCTGGCTGGGGGGGGGGTAGTGCACTGCAGTAACAGTCCACTACCAGTAAAGACAACACAAAGCAGTATAACAAATTCATGCAGGTGAGGTGGATAACAGGTTAACACTGCTGCAATTACTCTGTGGCACAATAAGAGGAATCTGATTTGGTGGCATGCATCACACACGCTCACACACAAACTACAAGCAATGTGAAGTGAATTGAAAACCTTTAGTAATATAACCAGATGTTTTAAACAAACTGAAATTATATACTGCTGCACCTCAACAATCTGCAAACAAAAATCAAGAATTACTGAAAATATTACTGTATGTACATTAACACGGTTATACAAGAAAAATATAACCAAAACAGAAAGACTGCCTTTTTCTCCCAGTTAATCTACCTACATCACCGATATGCCCCTCTCCCAAAGCACACTTCATGTGTCTGTCAGTACACAGACGGAATGTTCTAAATTAACATTCAAAATCCACACACAAACAATAAACATTCAATGACATGAGTACATGAGGGTTTTCTACAATCAATGTACTAAATTTTGAGCAAACAAGAGTGACTCAAAAAGGCTTTTTAACAGCTTTTAGAGATCACAGAGCTCTGAGAGCAAACTGTTTTCAGCTACCACTACACACACACTACCCAGAACTGAGGCTGTGCAGAACAATCTAGAGCCCACATGACCTGCAATCCCATGAATCACTGTAGAATTCGCCTTGGAACTCAATTACAAAGCAAAGTGAAGTGAAGTACATTGATTTCAATGTACTTTGCCTTAAAATTGGTGGAGAAGTGGTTTGGGGAAGGTGGAATAATGCAAAGTCATTGGTTTCAATGGACTTTGCTTTCCTCATTATGATGTGAAGTACTCCACTTCGTGTTGCCGATTACTTCACGGATTCCGCATTACTCTGTGAGTCACTTTGCTGAGTGAATTTTGGCCACTTTGCCCACTACTAGTGTCCACCAGCCACTCTGAGGAAGTTGTCATCACTGACATCAAAACGTTAGGGTGTGGCTTTGTGCATGCTTGCCTTTGGTTTGGGATGATCCATTCAGCAGGGCAAAGAAAAAAGTAAAATGTTTTTTTCATAGTCAAGCTGCTTAGCAAAGTATGGATATAAGACAGCACTCTGTGCAAATTCTTTACTGCCTGTGTGTGGACCACAAAGCAGCACTGTTTAGTGGAATAGCATGCTATGTCTGTGAACCACTGGGAGTAGTATGCTAATGAACTGACACTAATGTCACTGATGCATAAGGAGCAGATAAGGCATTTAGCCTTAAATACCGAAGCTCCTGCAGGTCAACAGTAGTATCTTAGTTTGCCACCATTTGTTATATAGCCATCCAATCTTTTGTCAAGGATTTCCTTTGTCACACTAATAGAAATATCTTCAGGCAAGTTATTCCAGAAATACATGACCCTTTCAGTGTAAAAGTATTTTCTTTTGTTTGTTCTGAATCTACTAGTTATAACATGCAGTGGACGCATTATTGTTTTTGAGCTAATGTCCTTGAAATTAATATTTAACTCATTCATGGGGTAGGGGCTGTGTATTATGTCATAAAGTAATGTCACCTCTTTTTCCGTGTTCCTCTAGTGTAAAGAGTTTGTTTATCTAATCTTTCTTTGTATGGGTTGTTATTTTAGGAGTTTACACCTAGGTTTTAGATGTTCGACGCTGTACCCTCTGTACTTTATCCACATCTGATCTACTGCATGGGGGCACCATAACTGACTACAATAGTCTGGATGTGGTCTGACATATGATCTGTACAGTGGCATTATAACATCTGCTTTGCTATTTTTTATGTTCCTTTTTATGTCTCCAAGTATTCTATTTGCCCTAGAAACAGTACTAGCACATTGTTCTTTGAAATCGAGGTTGTTACTTATTCCTAAATCTTTTTATTTGTTCGTAGATTTTAAGATCATGTTGCTCAAGGCATAGTGATACTGGATGTTGTTTCTTCCTAAATGAACAAAATAGTTGCACTTGTTTCATATGAAACACTGTGATGCTCTGTGATGAGCATTATTTTGAAATAAGATTTATGGTGCTGACTCAGCTCACTGCCACATTGCAGTACTGTGCTTTGGATTGAATGAGTCCAGGTTACGTGCACATATTTGTATATACTGTATGAGGTACTGCTGACTGTGCTTTGCAATCATTGCCAATGCCAAACATGTTTTTGTATATGAACATATGAAATTTGCCAGCAGATAAAGGCCTAGAGGCCTATCAAGTCTGCTCAAATGTGCAGCTGGCACCCCTTATTCTGCAGCCGTCCCTCCCTTCCACCCTGCCCCTCCATTGACCCAACCCCTTGTCCTGTCCCATCTCCTTTTGAAGCAGTCCACTGTTCTACTGTATACCACTTCTACAGGTAAAGCATTCCACCCAGTTACCACCCTGTCTGTAAAAAAGTGTCTCCTCATCTCCCTCCTGAACCTTCCTCTCTCCAGTCTCATATCATGGCCCCTGGTGTCCCTCCCTTCCCTTACTTTGAACAGCCCCTCTGCACCTGTCCTGTTTATTCCTTTCATGTACTTAAAGGTTTCAATCAATGTTCCCCCTGTCTCTCCTCTCCTCCAGTGAGTACATGTTCAACTCCCTCAGCCTCCTCTCGTATAATAAGTCCCCCAGACCCTTGATCATCTTTGTCGCCCTTCGCTGCACTCCCTCCAGTAACTTAATGTCCCTCTTCAGATACGGGTGCCGGTACTGCACTCAGTACTTCAGGTGCAGTCTAACTAATGACCTATATAATGGCAGAATCACCTCCATGCCTCCTCGAGGATATACCCCTTGCAATGCAACCAAGCATTTTGTTGGCCTTTGCAGCTGCCTTCTTATGTTGTGCCAAGCTGTTTATTGACCCTGTAATGAGCACCCCCAGATCCTTCTCCTCCTCTGTCTGGGCTAGCTGTACTCCCCCCAGCTGGTAACTCTTCCTTGGGTTCTTCTTCCCAAAATGCAGCACCTTGCACTTTTTGCCAGTTGCCAGGTGTCTGATCAGGTTTCAAGCTTTGCCAGATCATCCTACAACCCCTGCCATCCCCCCTAGGTCGTCCACCACTGCTCCTACCTTGGTATCATCAGCAAACAGACTGATATTGCTCTTGATGTCCAATGATATGTCTGTAATGAATATCCCAAACAATACTAGTCCCAATACCGAGCCCTGAGGAACACCGCTTATCACTCCCTTTGGGTGTGAGAGTTCCCGACCTACCACCACCCTCCTTTGTCTTCCCTGAAGCCAGTTCCCTACCCATGTCACCAGCTTTTCACCCACCCCTGTGCCTTCTAACTTACTTCCCAGCCTTACATGTGGCCCAAGTCGAATGACTTACTTAAGTCCAGATACAGGACATCCACTGCATGGCCCCTCTCCAGTTGCCTAGTCACCCAGTCATAGAACTCCACCAGGTTGGTTTGGCAGGATCTGCCGTGTATGAAGTCACTCTGTCTGCTGTCCTGTAGTCCTTTGGCCTCTAGGAGGGCCACCAGCCCCTTCTTCAGGATAGTCTCCATCAGCTTACCCACGATGGATGTGAGGCTTACTGGTCTATAGTCCCCGGTTCATCCTTGAGGCCACTCTTGTGGAGGGAGACTACATGAGCCATACTCCAGTCCTGAGGTACACACCCGGAGTGCAGTGAGGCATTAAATAGGTCTGCCAAAGGTCCCACAAGGACCTCTGCCAGCTCCTTCACTACCCTGGGGTGGATGCCCTCTGAGCCTGGCGCCTTGTCCACCCTCAGTGCCTTCAAACCCTCCCGAACTCTGCCCTCCATGATTTCCCCATCTGTCACCTCTCCCCCCTGTTTCTGCTGTTCCTTCGCCCTTAGGTGTCATTCCCCTCTTCTCCTTAGTAAATACTGAGCAGAAGTAATCATTTAGTGCTTCTGCCTTATCGCACTCTGCTTCCACCCAATCCCCCTCCTTCCTAATCCTTACTATGTGGTCTTTAAAGCTCCTTTTCTCCCAGATGTACCTAAAGAAGTAATTTTCCCCCTTCTTAATGCTTTGTGCCAGCCTTAGTTCCAGAAATGCCTTGGCTCTCCTTACCGCCCTTGTCACCTCCTTCGATTCTGTCAAGTACTCCTCCTTGTCCTTCCCCCTCCCTGTTTTCTTGAACCTCCTAAAGGCAGCTCTTTTCCTCCTTAACTTTTCCATGACCTCCTTGCTCAACCAGCTCGGTTTCTTAGCCCTAGCCTTCTTGTTCTGGGCCTTGCAGCAGGTTTTGGTTGCCTCCACTCTCCCCAGCTTTATGAGCTCACACCTCTGGTTAGTGTCCATACTAGATTGAATTCCGGCCAGGTACCCTTTTACCACTTCCTTCATCCTCCCAAAGTCAGCCCTCCTGAAGTTCGGCACTCTTGTGCCAGATTCCACTCCTTCCTTGCCCATATCCAATGTGAGCCATACTGAGTGGTGGTCGCTCCCTGACAGCGGTTCCTCCACTCTCACAAAGTCCCCATTTGCCAGTACAAGGTCAAGGGTATTCCCTAATCTGGTTGGTTCACTGACCATTTGCAGCAGGATGCTGTCCTGGAAGGCATCCAGCAGTACTTGATCCCTTCTGTTCCTGGTTGTTGGGATGTTCCAGTCCACTCCTGGCATGTTGAAGTCCCCCACAATCACCACACTACCCTTCTCGCAGGTCCTCCTAATCTGTCTCGCTAGTTCCCTGTCTAACTCCTCCATCTGAGATGGCAGCCTGTACACCACTACCATTCTGAGAATCCTGGATTTGCATCCAAAGTGACTCCGTACTACCCTCCTCCCCTTCCTCCCTTACACACTTCAGTCCTTCCTTCACATATAGTGCCACCCCCCCCTCCTTTCCCAATCACCCTGTCCCTATGAAATAACCTGTACCCTGGTACAGACAGGTCCCAGTTATTGTATTGGGTGGCCCATGTTTCTGTGATGGCTGCAATGTGCACCTCTCCCTCTGCCATGAGCACCTGTAACTTTGCAGTTTTCCTCCCAAGGCTCCTAGCATTAAGGTTAAGTACCTTCAACCCATCCCCCCTCCCATTCTGCCCTCCTTTGCTAGCATCACCAACAGTACTTGCCATTTGTCTTTTGTCACTGTTATGGGGGTAAGCTCATATGGTTTCCCAACCTGTAGTCTCTGCATGTCTCTTGCCCAATTGCCACCCCCTGCTCCTAGTTTAAATTCCCAACTTCCTCTATGTACTCCTCCATCCTCTGTTTCAACACTTTCTTTCCCTCCTCACTCAAGTGTGGTCTGTCCTTGGCATAGAAACTACTGTCCTCCCAGGTCCCTCCCCAAGCCTCAACAGCCTATACCCTTTAGCATAACACCAGGTTCTTAGCCATCCATTAAATTCCTCTATTCTCAGCTTTCTTGTTGTGCTTGCCTTGGGCACTGGAAGTATCTCTTGTATGCTGTTACAAGATACAACAGCAGTGATATCTCATTGTCAACTGGGCCCTACACTGTATTTTCCCAGGATAGTACAACTAAGATATAATATCTTGTTTTCAGAGGGGTACTGTTGTTTTTTCCACAAAGTTGTTTTTCATTCATGCTCATCTGGTGGCACCACCCCAGACCCTTCATTGACCTTCTCACTGACTAGACGTTATCACACACTTACCCAGGACAACAATGTGGTGAGTGACCTGCTTTGTGGGTTGTGCAAGAGTCTCTGGGGGTGCCAGTTTGGACAGCTGGCATTTTTCTCCTCCTACCTTATGTTTTCCCCTGAGGTGGCAGACTGTAATGAGGCAGTCATAAAAATGTGCTTTGGCAAGCATGTGTGATCGGCATCTGGCAGCAACCCTTCCCCACTTGAAGCTTTCAACTGTGCTGCTGACCCATCTCTACAATTTAGCAGTCATGTAGGGGGAAGAAGAAGAAGAAGAATCAGCATTTATATCATGCTTTTCATACACTGGCCCAGATAGTCAAACTGCTCCAGGCTGTGGCGCAAGCTTGGACGCAGTGCAACATGGCTGCACAGGGGTGTGTACTGGGCGATATTCAACGGAGCTGCGCCATGGCTCAGCAGCTTTGAATATTGCACCCTGGCCACCCCCAGTGTGTATGGTGCAGTGGCACTGTGCCAGCGCAAGTGGCCAGAGTGAAGCATGGGGATGCGCTAGCGCAAGTTCCATTGCGCCATGCACAGCAACCACGATATTCAAAACTTAACATGCAAATGGGGCCATAATGTATGCAAGGTGCAGATGGGGCCATTTACATGTCATTATGGCCCCATTTGCATGCAAGTGCGCTGATCCCCAATGATTTGTGCCTGGTGCCCTGCCAGGTAGCAGCCATCGGGGACCAATGCCCCCTGCAGCCTGATCGCGGGCATCTGTATGCAAAAGAAATATTACCAATATCCCTGGTGGTCCAGTGGACCTTTCTGCCTGATTGCGGGCATTTGTGAAGAACAAAGTCTTCATCCAATATTCCTGGTGGTCCAGTGGACTGCTATCTGCCTGATCGCGGGCATTTGTAAAAAACAAAGACTTCGTCCTATATCCCTGGTGGTCCAGTGGACCGTTATCTGCCCAATCGCAGGCATCTGTATAAAAGAAAGAAGAATTTGTCCTATATCCCTGGTGGTCCAGTGGACCATTATCTGCCCAATCGCAGGCATCTGTATAAAAGAAAGAAGAATTTGTCCTATATCCCTGGTGGTCCTGTGAACCAATGGGTGTGCATCCCTTCCAAGGTGTCAGTTGGCGGGCTGCGGGGCGGCAGGCAGGTAGGGTGCTGCTGCCCAATGGTTGACCGGGGAGGTGGCTGTAGGCTCCAGTGGGTGGGGTACCACTAGACCTCCAGGGATATTGGAATTATTTTTTTTTTACAAATGTCCGCAGTCAGTCAGATAGCAGTCCACTGGACCACCAAGGATATAGAACAAATTCTTCTTTCTTTTATACAGATGCCCACGATCGGGCAGATAGTGGTCCACTTGACCACCAAGGATGTTGGAATTCGTGTTTTTCTTTACAAATGCCCATGATTGGGCATGGGGGGGGCGCTGCCAGGTGCAGCTGGAACTCAGATGGCCACCCACAGGTGGCAGCTGCCGTGTTGTGCCCTGCAATGCGGTAGCTCACCTGTGGGTGGCCATCAGTTATTCCTTTTTTTTTTGGCTTAACTTTGTGCTGGCACAGGTAGGGGTTGTGCATGCATGGCTCTGCACATCCCAGGCTGAATATCGGGCTGTGCAGAGTATGCATGGGCATGACCCACCCCCCCCCGCCTGTGCCTGCATACATTACTGATGTGCTCTGGTGCATCGGGATTTGTGCCATGCGCTTTTCCCTTTTGGATACCACACCGGGTGCATCAGTGGATTGCGCATGGTGCAACACTGTTGCACCATGCACAACCCTTTTGAATATCTGGGCACAGTGTATCCCAAAGCACATTAAAAGCAATGCTAGGCTGGAAGTGAAGTGATTGAATGTGTAGTGTCGGCCATATCACACATCAACACCCACATACAGCCTGGACAATTGGATGATCCTGTTTATGGTAAGGGGAATGTTGGCGAGGACACCGGGAATATCCCCTACTCTTTGCAAAGAGTGCCCTGGGTTCTTTTACTTCCACCTGGACATTCACCAGGATGGGTAAAAGGGACCTTGATTTAACATCTCATTCAAAGGACAGCACACCCCAGCAGTACAACACCCCCCCAATACTGCACTTGGATGCCAGCAATTTACGAATTAGTCCAATCCAGATGTGGGATGAGAACTCACAACATTCTGGTCCAGAGGTGGATGTGCTATCAACTGAGACACACTAACTGTTCTGAAAGGGAACAGTATTCTCCCCTCAACAAGGAAGGAGACCAGGCCCTTGGATGCTCAGACCTTCCCTCTCTGCCAGTCCACACTGACCCATGCTCGTTCCCAAATGCACATTGCTGGCATAGCACATGGTAGCACTACTGCTGTGCTATTGGGCCAGCTTGGGGGTCCTGCTTTTGACCATTTTTAAAAGGGATATTCCATGGATTAGGCCAGCTGAGATGCAATACCTCATTATCAGTGGAGTCCTGCTTGTACCCAGTTTTACATTGTATTTACCCAGCATAGCACAGTGGAGATGCAATATTTCATTCTGGGGGAACCCAGTTTTTACCCATTTCTATGATGCATGTACTCAGGATAGGCTAGATGAGAGGCAACATCTCATTCATAGTGGGCTCCAACAATTTCACCCCAAATTTCCAACATAGCCTTTTTATGACCTCATGTTGTGATCAAAACAGGTGTTTCTTTTTTAATCCCATCTAAAAAATGATTTGTGAAGCGACTGGAAAAAAAACTGTTCTAAAGATCTGAAACATGACACCTGCTATATTCATGGATAGCGGTAATACAAGGTATGTGTTAAAAATTTGACCTGCAAATCTGCAACAATAAAGTTATGAATAAATGGAGAAATTCAACATTACTTCACAGTATAAGTTTTTTTTTTTACAATATGACCCCAAATTCTCAACATATGCTTTCATGTCTCCATGTTATAACTAAGACAGGTGGAATTTTTTTAAATCCCATCCAAATGGTAATTTGGTGGAGCTACTGTAGAAACACGTGCCAAAGGCAATTTAAAAAGTACCTGCTATGCTTACGAGGTTGGAAAACATAAGGACTATTTTGAAAATTTGAGTGCAAAATATGCAAAACATAAAAAAGTTAGGATTACACATCAGCAAAATTAAACGTTTCTTCATCACTTTGGGTTTTATTTTTACATTTTAACTGCAAATGTTCAACACACTGCTTTTATGACCCCCCGACATATGATCAAGATAGGTAGAATTTTTTTAAATCCCATCCAAAAGGTGATTTTGCAAAGTGAATGCAAAAGCATGTTTTGTAGGTGATCTATAAAATGACATATCATGGTCTTCGGGTGAGGTAACAAATGGGCTAAGCTGCATATTTCGGACCAAAACCTACACAAATGACAAAGTTATGAGCAAATTAAAAAAAATCAATGTTTCCTGATACAGTAGCTGTGTTGTTTTTTGACATTCTGAACCCACATTTTCAGTATTGTCTGTATGACTCCACTTCATGATCAAGACAGGTGAAGTTTTTTTTTAAATCCTGCCTCAAAGGTGATTTCATACAGCAACTACAAAACATGTTTTCGAGGGGATTTGAAAAATGGCACCTGGCATGTACATAAGCTAGGAAAACAAGGGGGCTATCTTGACAATTTGAAGCTCAAATCTATAAAAATCATGAAGTTATGAGTACACATTGAAAAAATTCAATATTTCTTCATAACTTCTTTGTGTTTTGATATTTTGATCCCAAATTATCAATATAGTCTTTTTATGACCAAACCTTATGATCACGTCAGACAAAATTGTTTAAATCCATTAAAAAAGATTCTAACGGTGGGGGGGGGTGGCTTGTAGAGTCAGCAGGGGGAAAAGACAACTTTGAGGGACTTTTTTTGTTACAAGAAAACACAAAAGATGACAAGTGACAAGATATTGAAGGACAAGATGAGTAGGAATGTTTTTCTTCTTTTCAGGTACTTGCTGGTTGGCATTACTGGAGGTGGGCACCCTGGTGTCACATCATGTTTTGTGAGGGTTAGCCGGCACTGGGGGTAGTTACCCTGGTGTTGAACTGAGCCAGAGGATGGCAACCAAAATGGCGCAGTGTCTGCACCAGAAGACATATGAAGAAAGATTAAAGAAGCTTAATATGTATAGCCTCGAGGAAAGGAGGAAAAGGGGGGGACATGATAGAAACTTTAAAGTACCTCAAAAGAATCAGCAAAGTCCAAGAGGGTAGCATCTTTCAGAAAAAGAGATGTGCAAGAACAAGGGGACACAATTTGAAGATAGAGGGGGGACGGCTCAGAGGTAATGTGAGGAAGTATTTCTTCATGGAGAGGATTGTAGATGCATGGAACAGCCTTCCTGAGGAGGTCGTGGAGTCAAAAACAGTGGGGGAATTCAAGAATTCATGGGACAGACAGAAGGCAATTCTAGTGTGGGGTAGGAGGAAGTAGGCTGTTGGATAACTAGGATCTGCAGCTTATCTGTCAGGTAGGGAAATGGGCAGACCTAGGTAGTCCAAGTGATCCTTACCTGCCATCAAATTCTATGTTTCTATGATTCTATAACTGTGTGGGGGGAATAGAAACACCGAGTTGGGCCAGAAGGGGAATAGTGACAGCACAGTTGGGCACTCAATGCCAGTGATGTTTAAAGAATTGTGAGAGGGACATATGCCAGGTCAGGTGGAGGGGGGATACTGGCAGTGTGGTTGGGCACCAGCCCCGGTGATATTTAAAAAGTTGGTTGGGAGGATGATGCATACCGGGTGTGGGATGATTTGAATGAACACCCAGTGCTGGTAGTGTTTTAAAAGTTTGAGCTGGTGGGAGGTGGGGAATACTGGGCTGAATGAACACCCATTGCTAGAAAAATATTAAAAATTGGAACAGGCAGGAGGGGGATCCTGGTGACTGAACCCAAAGTTGGTTAGGATGATCATGCCCTGGTGGCATGTTAATTGGGGAAAACCTCTTACAATAGAAGTGACTTCATCCTTTCACATGTAAGAGGTTTCCATCCATCAGCAAGCAGTATAACGTCATCACCAGTCTGATTCCAATACATTGCTCATAGCCCAGCTTCCACAACACTCATGTCCATTGGCACCAACACATTCACACTTTTAAAAGAAATACAGTGCTGGCATGATGTCAAGATGTTTGCTTTGTGCATGCTTAAATAAACAAAAAAAGTGGTTAGTGTCATGACTGGCTGTTTTGTTAAAGTACTGTAATACCCTAGCCGGTAAAGGCTAACAAGGAATGTAACTAGAGAGAGGGGGAGGGGATCCTGAAAACATTCTTCTTGCTTTTTATTCTGTAGTTTAACTTACATCTAACAAAAGCTGAAAGTCAATCTCAACAGGGTTTTCAAATGTGCCTATACTTGGATACATTTGAAAATTGTGCCGGACACATGGAGAACATGTGCCTCTGAAAATCCAGGTTCATATCTACTTTAGTACAGTATATAGCTTCATAAAACTACTCTGTCCAGCTATTGGAAACATAGAAACATAGAATATGATGGCAATTAAGGACCGTCTAGCCCACCTAGTCTGTTCATTTCCTTACTTACAGAAGTAACTGATCCGAAATCATCTGCAGCTTACCTTTCTTTTCATACCCCTATGGTTGCCTTCTGTTTATCCCATGCATTCTTGAATTTGCCTGTATTGTTTTAGCCTCTATGACCTCTGCAAGGAGGCTGTTCCATGCATCCGCCACCTTTTCTGTGAAAAAATACTTCCTCATGTTACCCGAGTCTCCCCCCCTAGCCTCATATTGTGACCCCTTGTTCTTGCATTTCTCTTTTTCTGACAGATACTGCCCTCCTGAACCCTGTTTATCCCCCTGAGGTATTTGAATGTCTCCATCATATCCCCCTCTCCCTCCTTTCCTCAAGGGTATACATATTGAGGTTTTTCAGCCTTTCCTCATATGTTTTGTAGTGCATTCCTTTCACCATTTTCATTGCCCTTCTCTGGATCACTTCCATTCTTTCTATGTCCTTCCAGAAATGTGGTCTCCAGAACTGAACACAGTATTCCAAATGCAGCCTTACCAATTGTCTGTACAGTGGCATCACCACCTCCTGTTTTCTACTGGTGATGCTTCAACTATGCATCCCAGCATCCCCTAGCCCCCACTGCCTTCTCACATTGCTTGGCTACTTTCAGGTCTTCTGTTATAATTACCACCATGTCCCTTTCCAGTTTTGTTGTTGTCAGTATCTCCCCCCACCATCTTGTATTCCTCTTTAGGATTCCTGTGTCCCACATGCATGACCTTGCACTTCTTTGTATTGAATTTAAGCTGCCGCACCCATGACTACTGTACTCCTCCAACCTGCCTAGTTCTTTTCTCATTCTTTCCATGCCATCTGGAGTGTCCACCCTAATACAAATCTTGGTGTTGTCCACAAACAGGCTTACCTTCCATTCCAGCCCCTCTGCAATGTCACTAATGAAGACATTGAAGAGGACTGGTCCCAGAACTGAGTCTTGTGGCACCCCGCTGGTCACCATCATAGCCCAGGATTGAACTCCATTAACAACCACCCTCTGTGTCCTGTTGCTCAGCCAATTTCTTTCTTTTTTTATTAAGTTGTTTGACTCCTATCACTACCTCCTACCTACTTGGCAATGGGGGTACATAGTGAAGCTGGCAGGAAGCTCCACCCCCTCCAGAGGGGCTCAGTCACGGGACCTCCACTTTCTCGACACCCAATCCTCCAGGCAATCCACCATGGGTTGCCCCCTCCCCATGGCAGGGCCAAGGTTGAAGAGCATCAACTTTCCCTCCTCCACTCCTGAGACCAACATCTAGACTCCAGGGGCCAGCGTGGGTGCTGTAGGGTTGTCATGGAGCCTGCCAGCTTCATATTTTATACATTTTCTTCCCAGCCCCTTTGCAGCAGTTGCTCGCAAGCATGTGGAGGCATTCACAGGCATCCTTTCATCTCTGGTCTCTCCCAACTGCACTACCTCCGGGCCTCCACCCGGGGATAGCCCTGCAGTGGGCATGGCTGGATCCCCACCTGGGAGGAGAGAGCTGCCTTATGGCTGTTCAGTCCAACTCCTGGACTCCCTCCCCACTGACCCCTGATGAGCTGGGCTGTTTCCCAAACCTGGGCCACTGGCGTGGTGCGAAGTGTGGCATCCAGTGCCTCAACCCTCAGCACCACTGGGCTGGCCTATTGTTAGCCAATTTCTGATCAAATTCACCATCTTGTGACCCACTCCCAGACTGCCCAGCTTGTTTACTAGCCTTCTGTGTGGGACGGTGTCAAATTCTTTACTAAAACCTTGCTAGGCAATATTTATGCCCCCCGCTCAACCACCCTGGTTACCCAGTCAAAGAAATCTGTCAGATTTGTTTGACAAGATCTTCCTGCTGTGAATCCATGAAGCCTTGGGTCTTGTGCCCCACTGTCCTTAAGATATGCTACAATCCTTTCTATTACAAGTCCAAAGAAGAACACCTATTCAAGTTTCACATATTTCTTCTGGGTTTTGCAGTACATAGTTTCTATTTATCTATAAAGTCTGTATAAAAAGCTTTCTATGGATTGTAAGACCACATAGTGTTGCATGAATGAATGAATGAATTAACAAATTAATTTATTTATATTTTAGCAGGACAGGATTAATAGTTATACTTGGAGTTTGGAGATAATAGAAGACATACATGTCTGTGTTTAATTTTCTCACATTTAGGAAACATTGGGCCAGATATTCAAAGCGTTGACCCTGTGTTAAGTTAACACTGCCTGGCGTGCAAACTTAGCCTGGAGCACAAAGCAAGCTATATTCAAAAGGAATAGCCTGGGGCAAACAGCCTCTGAATATAGCATGGGATAGAGGCCGTGCAAACTGGGCTGGGAGTGCAGGGCAACTGTAGCCCTGGAATTTGACAGCATTGAATATAGCAACCAGGAAGTGCAAACCACAACAATAACACAGTGCATAGCGACGTGAGGGTAGGTAGAGAGGAACTATGTGGCCAATGTGTGTTCTGGAAAATGCATGAACCCCAGTACAGCTGCAAGCAGCAGCAAACATGAAAAAAAAATGATCAGCACTGTATAGTATTCCCCGAACCATTAACACCGCGCTAGCACATTAGCACGGCTTTAGCGCAGATCTAAGCAGTTTGCCCGGTGCAAACACATTAGCACCGCACTAAACTTTGCCATATTCAAAAGTGACATGCAAATGAGCCTACTTAGATAGTCTCTGGGCAAACAGCCACATTAGCATCTCATCATGCCCTGAGTTGCATGCAGTTTGCACAGCAGTACTGCAGGGTCCCACAGCTCCAACTGTAGGTCTGTCTGGAGGTACGGGGGTTGGCCAGGTCTGACCGCAGCTCCACCTGTAGGTCAGTCAGGCAGTGCATGATGATAGCTGCAGGCTTCATGTAAACAGTACAGCATAGCATAGCATATCGTACCCCAGGGGAGAACACAGCATAGGCACAGGTGGTGGTGGTGCTGCTGCATGCAACCTTCACACTGTAGGTCATGCTACAGTGCACAGCAGACACTACAGTAGCAAGAGGGCTGGTAGTGTGAGGGACATGACACTGCCTATAGTATGTAGGGCAGTGATAACCACTGCACTGTACACAGTGACAGGCACAGCTTGCAGGTATTTACTGACAGTGGACAGTACTATCACGCTGTTGTGTGATTCACAGATGCTGCACCTGTGGCATGGGATGCACACAGTGTCATGTACATGGCCAGTAGTGTGTGCTGTGACATCTGTACAGTTGTGTGGTAGGTGGCTGGGGGGCATGTAGGATCCAACAGGCATACAGGTGGTGGCATAATCCCACTACTGGCCCATGTGCACTGAGCGATGTGTCCCAGCCTTGTGGCCACACCTGCGCTGTGGGTGAGGTCTGGCCACCCATACACCCTCCCCTCACTGGCCACCACACCCACAGTGCTGCATGTGTGTGTTGGCATCTGTTACGCACGACAGACATATGGTCTGCAGGTGTGCGCTATATGGCCACACTACCATGCTGTCCCCTGTGGGTCAGATCACCTCTCACTGTCTGTGCTTGGCTCAGACTGGTGGCAGCTGCTGGTATCATGGTGGTGCCATCAGTGAGCAGCATGTGTCCTCCATGTCTGGCATTTTTGAAGTGTTGTACTCTTATGCTAGGGCCTCGCAAGCCGTGCAATTCCCCGCAAGCACTGTGCAATGCACCAGTGACGTAAAACACTGCTTGCCCAGGGTTAAGACCAGCTTTTCCTAGGCGGTAAATTGAACCACACTATCTATCATGCTATGTCTCGCTAAACACCTTAGCGCGGCGCTAGTCTCTGAATATCTCATAGCGAATTTATTTATGTTCACTGTGCCCCTTGTATATCATTATGCTTAGCCGGGCGCTACTGCTGTTTGCCCATGCTAGTTGGCCTTTTGAATATGGCTGACCCGCATGAATCCCGCACTATTCCCATGCAAACTGTTTGCAGACCGTGCAAAGCTTTGACTATTTGGCCCATTGTCTTTTATATTGCCCCAATTCACGTAGTCATCCAAACTGACTTTTAAAGGATTTTATATTACTACTTTCAACTATATCTTCCAGTAACCACTTCCATATTCTTGTTATTCTTTGAGTGTAGAACATTTTCTATTTGACAGTTTTGAAACTTGTGTTTCTGACCTTGTCACAACATAATTTTTATGATTGTTTATGTGGAATATAATTCCCAGTTCACCTAGTACTGGCTCAGTAAAGGCTGTTGACTTTAAGAATGTGTCCCTCAGGGAAAGCAATTATCGTTTATCATTATACTTAGTCATCAGCTAGGGTTGAAACAAAAAGGGAAAAAGTCAGGAAATGGTTGTGTGGTGTGATGTAGTGCTCCTTGGGTTTGAAAATGTTTTTCATGTAGCATTGTTATATGCTGTCATTGGCACCTTCTCTCAAAGGACTAGTTTCAAGAACCTTTTTCAGCCTCAGTGATCAGTGTCATAGTTAGGGTAACGCCAATTATGAAGATTCAGGAAACTTTTTACTTTTAAGTTGCATTCACCTACTTTTTGCAGCTTTTTGCTACAACTCTAACTGATGCCTGAACATACTGTATTGTAGTTCTATACTTTTTAAAAGGGTAGTTGAAAACAAATACACAATCATTTGTGAAAGCACAAATTGTCAGGCACTCTCAGCTGCTAAGGATTACACCAAAACAAAACGTAAAGTGCAAACACATACTTCTTTTAGCAATTGGAGGGTGAAAGCAAGATCCACTGCACAAACGCCTAATGCTTTTCACATCCCATGAAGCTTTGTGAAAGGCTACATGCTAGGAGATCAACAGCCCTTTTATACTTTTATTCTTAAAGGGGTAATGTATACTTTTCTCTAAAAAGTGCTACAACCAGCAGCAATGTGCAATAGGTATTTCTAAGGAAAACATCCAATATAACTGCATACTGTGCAAAAGTGCTATATGTAACCACAGACCCTAAAGTTATATGAAAAAGTGTAAAGTACTACAGTGTGTGCAAATATAATAAAAAGGTTCTTAACCCAACAGGTTAGTGAAAACGTGGTATATCCTCCTGAAAGAAGTGGTGGACAGCAAGAACCTGAATATCTTTAAGAAAAGACTAGATAATTATTACTGGGGAGGTCTCAATGGCACTATCCGCTAAACAGTGACAGACAAACAAGATAGGCCCAGGCCTCTTTTTGTCATATTACCTGTGTACCTATATACTTAAAAGGCCTTTAATACCACTACTTTCCCTCTGTTTTGTATATACAGTAAGTAGTTACTTTATTTTATCATCTACAATTAAGTCACTTCTATTATTTTAACACCCAACTGGAACTATTTTAAAAAAGTCCTCAAACTGCACATTTTGTGATATACTGCTCCTTTCCTTTGTTGTAGGGCCCACATTACATATAAGGTTGTGGTACCACACAAAAGTCAGAGCAAAAAGAGATATTATTAGAAAATAGTACATTTAGTTGTTCAAAAATGGCACCAGTTCAAACTCACTATTAAAACGTGGTTCTTTAGTTGCTCCCATGTTAAAGATCCAGAAATTCTTCCTCTTCAAAACCAATGCATCACAATCTCTGCCTTGCCAATTTATCGTGACTTTGTCAAGACCACAGAAAGCTAATTTATGATCTCCTGGCATGGTGGAGTTCTATACGTGTTGGGGAATGGCATAGGCAATATTTTTGCTACTGACTGCATGACAGCTTCTCCCACCCAGTCGTTTAGTCTCTGTAACAGACAGGTTCTTCCAGAACTCAGTCCGCACTGTGATACCAGTTTTCTTAACCCTGTTGACACATGAATGGTCACCTCAATATGCTGCCACCACTCAGCATGACTCTAACATGAGGTATTATTTAGATTAGAGTTCCACCACACACAGCCACTGCTCACACAGTAGGGTGTCCTTTACCAAAGGACAAATGAACCAACCCTTTAGTAACAGCTGAAAACACTTTACTTTGGACAGTTTATTAGCCTGTCTCTTTGGAAACACATCACAGACCTGCCAGCTACCCTAGGTTATACATATCTCTTTAAAAATGCAGACACAAAGAGCATGAAGTATCTGAAAACAATATCTGATACTTCACAATATTTACATATAATATAGGGTTATATACTCTGAAGAATAGGGGATACAGTACTACAGAAATGGAAAACACAACATTTGAATAAGATAGGATAGTGTGTTTCCTACCCATGGAGAGATTCTCTTGAAGATGATACTCCCCATTTTTGACAATGGTGACATCCTTTACAGTGCTGCTCCCAAGTCCACCTTAGCCAGGCGTGACCCCTCTTTCACTCATTTTGTCAAATTGCTCTGAGCAGTCCACTTTACAAGTACCAGTGCTCTTTGTACACCTCCCTCTTTTTCAGCTCCCTTGATGCCAGGCACTTAGCCCACTGTGCTGCCTTTATGTCCAGATTCTGTCTTGGACCCTTCCCCCCCCTTTACATGCCTTGCTTATCTCACCGCCCCCCACTACCTTTTACTCCCTTTGCAACTCTGGCTCTTGCTCTCCTCCTAATAAAATCCTTTGCTGATCAGTCTGCCTTCTCTTTTCACTTCCATAAAATCTGAGGCTCTTTTCCCCAATTATATGTACTGTTCATTTCCTTCATACTCTGAAGTCTTTCCTTTGTAATTTAACTATTCACACCCACAGTTGCCCTGGTACTGGTTCCTGGACTTTTTTCTACTGCCCTTCACCCTGCATTGTCACTAGTACAGCCTACCCCCAGTTTACATCTACTTCCCCCACCCTTACTTAGTACTGCATCAATGCACACTGCATGTTGTTCATATTGTTCTTTTTCTGCACTTGTATTGCATTTCGTATTTCCTGCTCAGAAGCATTGTCTGTCAATTGCTCATTTAGTTGTACTTTTTTACATATTTTGCATTTTCTGAACATTGTACATTGTAATTGTACTTTACTCTCCTCTTATCCTTCCCCCAGGACACATCTGGAAATGA
Organism: Neoceratodus forsteri; assembly: GCA_016271365.2. NCBI lineage: Eukaryota > Metazoa > Chordata > Ceratodontiformes > Ceratodontidae > Neoceratodus > Neoceratodus forsteri. Next base: position 1,412,552,549 of record CM057452.1, read on the forward strand.
GCTGGTATAGGTACATTTTTTTGAAATAAATAAATAATAAATAAATAGATGGAGCCCCTAGCGTTGGATACTCATGTCTGAGGTGGAAAGAACTTTTCAGGAATGCAACAATATCGTTGATACATGTATGAAAGAGAGAGTAAAATTTTTTGCAATTTATTTACCCAAGATATCCTACTGGAGATTAGAGATGGCCGAAGTGGCCTCAGTTCGCTCCGCAGAGTGATTCATGGAGCAAAGATGAATTCGCAGAGTGCTCCGCAACGTGAAGCGGAGTACTTCATGTTATAAATGGATAATGCATAGTCCATTGAAACCAATGACTTTGCGTTACTCCGCTTTCCCAAACCACTACTCAATACATTTCTAGGTGAAGTACATTGAAACAATGTACTTCACCTCACTTCACCTTGTTTTAGGCTCCAAACACAAATTTTGCAGTGATTCATGGGATTTCAGGTCACATGAGCTCTTGATTGTTCTGCACAGCCTCAGTTTGGGGTAGTGTGTGTTGGAAGCTGTTGGAGACAGTCTGCTCTGAGAACTCTCTGTGATTCAAACCTTCTAAAAACTGCTAAAAAAATATTTTTGAGTAATTTTTTTTTTGCTGAAACTTTAGTTCTTTGATTGTAGGAAACTCTCCTGTGTTCATATCATCAAGCATTTATTGTTTGTGTGTGGGTTTTGAATGTTTAATGTACAACATTCAGTCTGTGTTCTGAGAGACAGTGGAAGTGTGCTTTGGGGAGGGGTGTATCTTGTGTAGGTAGATTTAAAGTTGGAGAAATAGGGAGTTCTTTGTTTTTTGAATATTTTTTTCTTGTATCACTGACTGTGTTATTGTACACACAGTAATATTTTTAGTATTTGTTGACATTTTTTGCTGATTGTGTGTGTGTTCTCTGCAGGGACTTGGTGCAGCATTGAGGTTGTTTGAAAACACCTTGCATATTACTGAAATTTTAAATTTGGTACACATTACTTGTAGACACATTCTGTGTGTGTGTGTGTGTGTGTGTGTGTGTGTGTGTAAGTGTGTGTGTGGTGCGTGATGTGACATCAAATAATACACCTTTTATAGTGCCACAGTATAATTGCAGGTGCAGCAGTTTGAACCTGCTATCCACTGTAGCTGTGTGATGTTGTACTGTCATTGGGGTATCTTTTCTTGGTTTTGCACTGCAATAATCTGCAGTCAGTGCTACCCCACACCACCACCAACACCAGCAATAGGTATTCTTTTCCAGATTGGATTGTTTGTGACTTGAGAACACCACTGGCTAGTTAAGGTGTTGTTGAACTTGTTGTGACTTTGTGTTTGTATCTGTTGTTGAAGCCACAGTTGTTTTTTTGACTTCACATCCAGCGTCAACCCCCCAGTCTCCACCCAGAGTGAACATTCCAAACTCTGAATTTGTATAGAATATTCCTATTGATCCCCCAAAATGCCTGCAAAGAGACATGCAAGCAAAGCTGTTTCTCACCATTACACTGCTACCAGTGGTAAGATTGTCTGCGGATGTGGTAGTAGTACGCAGTCACAGAAATGCATTGCTGATGTGAGGAAAGGTATTTCTCCTTCAATGATTTTTACAGCACAATCAGTAGCTTCACTCATAGTTGGAGGAGATGATGTTGTCCCAGCTGGTGGTGTTAGTGCAATTGCTGTTGGTGGTATAAGTATTGCTGCCTCAAGTTCCAATTCTGACCAGGTTACCGTGTCCAAAAATATAGTGGCATGTGAAGCAGTGGCGGTTAGTGACAGTGTAGATGATATCATACTCCCCAGTAACATCCCAGTAACTGAACATGTGGATTCTGATCATCATGTCAACGATAGCACAAAAAGTGACTTTTCTTCCACCGTGGTTCAGGTCATGCATTTGCCATGCAGTGATTCACAGTGTGGTGAAAACATTTTGGATGATGGTGGTGTTGATGATGATGATGTTGCTGTGGTTGCAACATGCAGTCCATATGCCAGCATCCAAGCTGAAGATGTGGATGATGTTGAGGAATATGATGATGATGATCTCAGTGATCCCTGTTGGGAACCAGAGAAAAAGAAACTCAAGGTGTCTGTGTCTGGGTCTATTTGCATTTCTCCCCCTCCCATAAAAAGTTGTGATTTACCAGTTTCAGTTGATGATGATGACTCAGTAATAATGATAGGTAGTTGTGGTGGTCAGTTGCAGTCCAAGTGTGTCCTGCCTGAAAAATCATGTAGCACACCCCCCACTTCATGGCTTAAAAAATGGAGTCCAATAAGCAGCATCAGGGGGGACATGTTAAAACTAGAGCATCAAAATCCCCTGTTAGGGATTTTTTTTTTGTGGAAGATGCAAATGATGAGTCAGTTGCAATCTGCCAGGTTTGCTTGGTGCGTGTGAGTCGAGGTAAAAAGAGAAGCCATCTGAGCACATGGGGGACAGTATACACATCTTAAGAATATGCACATGGCACTGTGGACTCAGTACAAGATGGCAACTAATAAGTGTACCACAGTGGGGTGTTCACCCTCATCATCAACCATAATGAGCATGTTATCCCCTTCTATGACTGTAGTATCAAGTAGAAAATTAAATGTGTGCAGTAGAGATGAAATAACAACAGAGGATTACTACAGGCATGATGAGCTGGAAAAGCAGAATGAGTTTGGAGTCTTGTCCAGTGGTGGTGAGAGTAGCAGTTTTGGTAGTGGTGGTGGTGAATGCAGTATGTATAGTACAAGTGGTACACCAACCTCTGTTGCTAAATCTGAGAAAATAACTGCATTTCTGAGTTTGTCATCACCTGTGCAACTGTCTTCATCAAACATCCACACTCCACCCCCTGCCTTTCACGGAGCAGAACCATTTGTCATCACACCCCATGTAAAATGTTTAAGTCAGCCCATGTTACAGAGTGTTTTTACGCAGAAGCTGAAGTACCCACCAAGTCATACAGTGTCACGTGAACTTAATGCTGCTGTAGCTGAAATGCTAGCAATTGATTTTTTGCCCTTCTCCTTTGTAGAGAATTCTGGGTTCTTGCAGTTTGCTGCACATGCCTGTCCAAAATGGACAGTCCCATCCAGGACATATTTTTTAACCCGTGCTGTCCCCAAGTTGTACTGTACTGTGTCCGACTCAATAAGACATGCCCTTCAACATTCCTCCTCTCCATTCATCCATTTAAGTATGGATACATGGACAAGTGGCAAAATAGAGGGGAGTTCACATTTGTGCACAACTGCACACTGGGCACAGATGCTGGGGGTTGTTTGTGCTATTGGTAGTGTGACTATCCCCCCTACCCTCTTCCCTCTCCCCTCTCCCTATGACTCTGGCACTTCTTATCTGTTGTCTATTTTCTCTGACAAATGCCGCTGGCTGCCTTGTTACAATGCTACCCTTGAACTGTATTAATCTGTACTCTGTTTGCAATGTCCACATTGTTGTAATGCCTGTCTTAATGTTCACCATAATTTGTATTTCTCTGACGTGGAACCTTTGTAAAAGAGCCATGGCTCAAAGGTATTTGTAATCCTAGACTTGATAAATAAATGATAAAAATAAATAAATGAATAATCAGTGTAGTAAGGTGGAGTATCGTGGTAGCAATCTTCCAGGATTTCGACAGTATGCAATGATTGCTATGTGCAGTGTGACCTGTTCATACACTGGTGAAAACATGTTGGACGTGCTACTGACTGAAACTGGCAAGTGACTGAATCCCTGTCCATGACAGCTGGGTTCATAGCAAGTGACAATGGGTCAAATGTGGTGAAATGCATCACGAATGGTGGCTTTTTTTGGGTTCCATGCATGGTCCTCTGTTTAAATCTTGTGGTGCAGGAGTTTCTGCAGCACCCTGATACAAAGAAAATGCTGACAGTTGCACGCCATATCTGTTCTCACTTTTCATGCTCTGCAAAGGCCCGTGACCAGCTTCAGCAGTTGCAGATCCGAAACAACCTCCCTCAGCACCGCTTGAAACTGGAAGTTGTCACCTGGTGGAACTTCACTTTATACATGGCAGAGAGGTTGTATGAACAGTACAAAGCCATCTCAGAATATCTTGTCATGCACACTAGCTGTGACAGTTCCGGGGCCTCGATGTCTATGACGACTAAACAGTGGTGCTTCATGGACTCTGTAGTAAGAATCTTGAGTCCTATTGAACATGCCACACTGGCAGTGAGTGGTGAGTCTGCCTCCATTATCCACTCAGTTCCACTGCTGCAGGTGCTGAAGAAGACATTTGTGAATATACAGCATAGCCTTGATGTTGCCAGAGATAGTGCTAGCAGTGTGCTGCTGAAACACATGCTGACAGTATTCAACCAGAATTGTCAAATCTTGAGCATTCAGCATAGTGACAACTTTGCAGTAGCAACAATGCTGGACCCACAATACAAACGTGGAATTGCCTCAGTACTGAAAGGTGTACCTGAACTGGTAAAACATGTCAGTAGGCAACTGGTGTGCTTGGTTCATGGGGCACAGAAGTCACATGCCAAGGTCAAGAAACCTGAGCAGCATATTCAGGCTGAAGGTGAACCTGGAGGAGTAATATCAAGCATATCCTGTAAGGGGAAGGGGACTGCAGTTCCAGGTGGTCTGTTATCAAAAGTGGCTGGTGTTAACCCACTTTGGGAGGCTTTGTCCCAAGTGGGGATTTGTGACATAAATGATTCCAGAGAACAGGATGATGCATCAACCACTGGACTTAGACCAGCACTGCGAATGGTAGAGTCATATGTGTCTGAAAACAGGCATCTATCAATCACTGATTATTCCCTTTTATACTGGAGTGGAAAGGTCAGTGAATTGCCTGAGCTGACTGCTGTGGCACTGAAGTACCTGACATGCCCACTCTCCAGTGTGAGTGTCAAGAGGGTATTCAGCTCAGCAGGTGAAATAGCTTGTGATCATCATACAAGTCTCTCTCCTGCAAATGTCAGTTTGCTGACATTCATAAAAACAAATGAGAGGCACATACCAGCTCAGACTGCAACCTCAGTATTCATACCCCGGCATACCCAAGATTTTGCAGATGTTAAAGAAAGGGACCATTCTGGTGGCAGTGACAGCATGAAGTGGCCTACCACTGACGTAGATAATGTCACAGTGGAGAAAGAATTTTCCCGTGGTCCGAATTCAGACATATAAGACTGCAAGGGCAGCTTTCTTTCTGAGGATGATGATGAATGATGATGAGGTTAATGTTGGCAAGTTTTAACTTAAGTGATTAAAAGGCTGTCATATGTCTTGCTTGATACATGCTCTCTTTTTCATAAAGTTAAATCAGTGACCCATTCATACTGACTCAAATTCCATATTTCATGTCATCACATTTATAACACAGAGCACAGTATATACTGGCACCCAAACTACCACCACCATAAGACCATTGTTCTCCACTGCCACCATAAGGAATGTGACCATAAGTCCCCCCAGACTACCACCACCATAAGACCGCTGTTTTCTACTGCCACCATAGGGAATGTGACTGTGTATCCCCCCAGACTACCAACACCATAAGACCACTGTTCGCCATTGCCACCACCACCACACGCAGGAAGATGTGAGAGGGAATGTCATCATGTACCACAGTTAGGACCACCAGCAACCACAACCAGTGTCATTGTGACAATGTCTTTTCCATTACATTGACCATGCCAAGGCAGAGGGAGTCAAACAGAAGACCACATCCATCAGCTACAGGCACAAGGTTTCTTACTATTAAAACTATAAAGTGAGTATGTGCACTAATCTTTTTTATACTATTCAACTTCCTTTAGCTGTGTGTTTTATTTTTTGTTGCTTTTCTGAGCTGCAATGGTCAAACACATACAGTCAACTTATTTTGTTTTTTTACAGGTTAACAACAAACGATTCTCCTTCACTGAAGGTCTGTATCAATGGTACTGCAGCAGTACTGTCTACAGAAACCTATGGAATATCCATTTCCAATCCATACTGGTAAGTATATCAATTTTATTTCATCTGTTCCTTTTTTTTCGTAAGAGTGCAACAAATCCAACTGAGGATTCATAAACTAGGTGACGTGTACATCGCAAAAAATATTTCTGCAACATATCATGCACTGTATTCCAAATTTGCAGCTGTGCAACCATGACAGTGTTGAAAAAGTTGGACCCAGGTTGTGTTACTTGGCAAGATGTGGTTTTGAAATGTAACTTGAGCTGAGATGCAGGGACACTGACACAGTGTATTTGTTACACAGACTAGTACCAAATTTAATTGTAATCTGATGACTGCAGTGGGACAGCTTGCTGTCTGTGTTAATCCAGATACCCGTGGAACAGCCACTGCTTAAACATAATGTCTTACTGCTGCAATCAAGTTGTAATAAGTCCTTCATTTCTTTTTTTAGGAAACTTTCAGATGCTTTGTTTTTTCACAGTTGTCTTATCCAAAGAACTTCTTCAACATTATGACTCCCCTCCCCGGGCTGGGGCAGACATGCAACACACAGAAGTCATTTCAATCAATGACCATGACCATCATTACCGGACTGGAGAAGGATGCAGAAGAAATCAGTGAAGAAGTAACCAAATAATAAACCATTAAGGAGACCTACTTGCAAATAAGCTCCCCCCCCAAAAAAAAGACTTACCTTCATTGACTTGAGAGTATACCATTTCCAATTTCAATGCCAACATTTCTCTTCAAGCACTGGAATGTGCACACCAACAGTATGTGTGACCTGTGATACAAAACACTACAATGAGTTCTTGTCTATATATATCAATCCCCCACCTACAAAATACTTATCTATATATTTGTATATATCATCTCACCAAGGCTACTATTTGTCTACACACTAAGGGCACCCTTCCATCTGGTTGAGATGGTCACATCGCATTTGCGGGAATAGCAGCACACTTTGGACCAGCACCAGTTCTCTCACGGTCATCATTTCTGATGGACACTGAATGGATTCATGTCATGTTATCCCGCCTTCACATGGTTTGGCAAAACACTGCATCATCAGTGCATCATCATCAGAGAGTATGTAAACATTCTAGAGACAAGACAGATGCATTTTGGGGATGCAGAAAAATTCTGGGGACTCTGTGTGACCACTGCATGTATGAGTGACTGCACAATAAATTCTGGGGGACTTTGCAAGTGGTATAATGATCCCATTTCACTTCCTCAGCACTTGGGAATTTTCTGGACACAAGACAGATGCATTTTTGGGATGCAGAAAAATTCTGGGGACTCTGTGTGACCACTGCATGCATGAGTGACTGTGCAATACATTCTGGGGGGCTTTGCATGTGGTGTAACGCTCCCATTTCACTTCCTCAGCACTTGGGTATTTTCTGGACACAAGACAGTTGCATTTTGTGTGTTGTGATTGTGAGCACATAATGTTGTACTTAAATTATAAATTAAAGCAGCAGTGCAACAAATGGTGAAAATTTTGATCTATACTTTTTTATGCTATTTTACATTGCCAGCCACTAGCTACCTCCTGACCTGTATGATACCCTTCTTTTCACAATTTGTGTCTGCTTTACTACTTTTTCTCATATCTAAAAAAAAAGAGGAGCATGCCTTTTAATATGGATCTGACCAAGTTTTCATCACTGTTTGTGGCTGTTTTTGGATAAATATTATTCTGTGAGGTCATAAAGTACTGCCTGCTGCATAATTGTTAATTTTACAACAGAAGTAATATATAACAACTAATGGAGAAAAACAGCAGAAAATACTGATGAAGACCTGGTCCACACCATATTAAAAGGAATGCTCCTTTTATTATTTCAGACATGAAAAACAGTACTAAAGCAGACTCAAATACTGGAAAGAATGGTATCATACAAGTCAGGAGGTAAGTAAAGTGGCAATGTAAAATAGCATGAAAAAGTACAGGTCAAAATTTTCACCAGATTGTTGCATTGCTGCTTTAATGTCTTTCAAAAAAGAAATATTTCTGGAACCTCAGTAATGTATACTTTGTGTCAAGACTCATGATTTAAAGTGTTTCGCAAACAAGCATGCCTGAGCAGTGCAAGCATGTTTTGCTAAACTGCATGTGTGCTATCAGTGTTCTTTCCTATGTGTGCAGACATTGTCCAGCTTTGTGCCAACATATATATGGTGTGACTTGTTGCAGTATCTCAAGAATAAAGATAAGAAAGAATATACGATGTATATTTTATTTGCACCATCGGCACCAGCGGAGTAAGTAATTTGATATTTTTTCAGCGGTATCAGGTCACTGTGCACCTCAATCACTCACAGTGCACATATGACATTGCAGAGATCATTGCACAAAAAACACATGCTCTCCTAAAAGTCATGTGTGTAAGGATGTGACTAAGGTGCACTCTGGCCAGACAGCTCTGAAAAAACATCGTATCACTTAGTCCACTGATAATGTTAGTGATTATAAAATATACGTTATTCTTATTCCTATTCTTTATTCCTTAAACACTGCAATAAGTTAGCAATATATGTTTGCAAGAAGCTACACAATGTCTGATGTTGCCACACACACACACACACACACACACACACAAACAAACAGAGGAAACAACACTGACTGCACACATGCAATTTAGCATATCATACTTGCACTGCTCACACCAGCTTTTCCACAACCACTCCACAACAGAAAGTAAACATTACTGAGGCACTGGATTATAATAGCATGGCAATAAGGAGCATGTATAACTACATGTGTATGTATATATTTAAAGGGAAGCAGTCAGCAACAGGAGCTCCTGCCCCCTGCAAGGCTTACCATCTGGTTACACCTTTGAGTATGTTGCAGCGTTTTTCTCACACCGCTGCATACTTGATTTTAATAAAGAAAGTTAGCGACCCAGAAGTATGGTGGACCAGACACTATGGGGGCTCCATTATGTGTAAAGGAAAGGTCCGGTGGAAATGCACCATGTGCTTCAATACTTTTGTATTGAAGCACATGGTGCATCACCATTGCACCCGTACACATAATGGAGTCCACATAGCATCTGCCATACTTCTGGGTCACTGACTTTTCTTTATTAAAATAAAGTATGTTGCGGTACTAGAAAAATGCCACAACATACTTAAAAGGTTTAACTGGAGGGTAAGCCTTGCAGGGGGTGGGTCCTCCTGTTGCTGACTTCTTCCCTTTAAATTAATACTGTGGCCTTCCCTCTGTCTGTTATTAAACATAAACAAAAAACAAAACACTACAGCAGTGGGGGGAAGTGTGCTAAAAAAAAGCTAATGGGGTATCTCCTGATGTTCCAGCAGCAGATGGAGCATTGACACAATCTGCAGCTGGTCTTGCTCAATCTGCTCCACCTGCTGCTGGACAGCACCCTACCTCTCGTTATTTTCCTCTACCGCAGCCCACAAAAGTGCTATGTCTGCCTGTGTTGCAGGCATTCGGGGGTCCACTGGTGTGGGAGGAAAACCAGGTAGTAATGGTGGTGAAGGTGGTGCTGGTGGCAGTGGTGGGGGTAGTGGTGGACCAGCTGCTGCTGTGGCCCTCCTCCTGCTGCAGTGATGCACAACAGCAGCACCCTCTTCCACTGCCACAGAAGGGCCAGCATGTGAAGGCCTGGCCCATTTGGTGGCAGCCTGCCACTCCACCTTGTGGTGGTTCAGCATATGGGTGCACTGTTCTCCAGTCCCCAGATGTATCCCCTGGTGGCCACAGTACACCTGCACACCACAAAGCAAACACACCACAAGGCTGCTGTCCCCCTGACACAGTTGAAAAACTGCCAAACTGAGGAGCTGTGGAGGGGACCAGGCACAGAAGGGGCAGATGTAGTGCCAGCAGCATGTCACATTCCTGGGGCTTCATCTGCTGCTGTGGAGGAGGTGCTGCTGGTGCTCCTGCAGCTGCTACTGGTGATGGTGGAGGACTTGGTGGATGTGGCAGTGGCACTGGTGGTGCTTCTGGGGGGGAGGCAGGACCAAAGAGTCTGGAGTGGTCCACTGTGGTGTTATTTGTCATACTAAAGGAGGGTTTATTACAGCAAACAAGCACATGTTTTTCCTCATTCTGCACATGCGCCCACTGCAACACTTCCTCCCGGACTGCTGGCCACTGACTGCCCCCTCTAAAAAGATGGAACCGCCAGTAAGACTCAGGGGTAAGTCACCACAAACAAAATAATAAAAAAAAATTCACCTGCTGGCAGGAAAAAAAACAGAAAATATTTAAATAAATAAATAAAAATGGATGTGGACCACGCATTCAAACCAAAGTGGACCACGGCCGCACTGGAGTCAGGGACATCTGTTCTATTTTTATTTTATGTAATTGCTGTGGCCAAAAAGGAAGACCCTGCAATTATATAAAATAAAATATGGGGTGTTGTATATAAACTTCTCATTACACACAACACTCCATACTTTATTCTATATATAACTAGTGCTGAAAAGCAATAGTAGGTTGATAACGTGCTTTTTTTTAAGTTGACAGGCAATAAACTGGTACAGTTTCTTAGTTAAATTGTTTTCTCAGCAAGCTGCAGATAGGTTCCAGATGTTTGGAGTATGCAGACAATCATTGATGATTTTGAAATGTGTACCAAACTGGAGTGACAGAGCTGATGTTCATTTTGCCTAACATAAAGGGCACTCCTGCTCATGAGGGGGATCTCCTTGTGGAGTTACTCCATGGAGGGTCTGTTCAGAATTGGACCCTGCTGAAGTGCTATGTTCATAATACATTGCTTGTGTCCTGAGCTGGTGCCACTTGAAAGGCATGCCAGGAGAGCTCCCACAAGTTCCCACTATTATTACAGAGACCAATGTTCAACACATACCTCTACCAGTATACCTATCATTTATTATAACATACTGTGGGTAATGAAACAGTCTTAGCCACAGTACTTGGTCTAAGTAGGCTGCTGATGGGCAGTTTCAATAATTGCAGAGAATGGGGGGAGGAAACTAATGAGCGCTTCCTGACTCCATGAAGGAGCACCACATGTACATGTCCAGATGTGCATGCAGTAGCAGAATCCCATCTTTTGGATGAGACATTAAACCAAGGTCCCATCTGCCCGGATTGGTGGTAGTTCAGGTGGATGTTAAAGATCCCATGGCACTTATCGAAAAGAGTAGGGGAATTTTTTATTATAATAACATCAAAAACAATAATTACAAATGTATTAATTCACACTAAAACAATATAGTAATCATAAAGAAAAAGAATTCAAAGATTAACAAACAGTAGTAAAGCACAGCAAACCCTACAGCCTGTGAAGGAAATCAAAATGAAATTTATAGTCATATCTTATCTAACTAACCTCATCCCAAAAAACATGCTATTTATATTTGATAAACATTGGGAGTCCCTTCCACCAGCTGGTCGCTTTCCAAATAGTGGATTTTTCGCAGTCTTTAACATAGATCCTTTCCATAGCACCTTTAATTAATAAACTGACGATCTCATAAGACATTATTTTTTGATACAAGACCCACTGACACCGGGCTTGCCACAAATAATAAATTAAACAACAACAAAAAAGTTGCCATGTCTCCCTATTATATTGTCCACCTAACTGAAACTTAAAACCTAAAATCAAGGTATTATAATCTAAATGTAATAACCATGACATGTTCCATTTAGTTGCCAGGAATTTCTACAAAGATGTAGCATCGGAGCAAGAACATAAAAAATGTTCCATCATTTCTTCTTGAGCAATATAGTCCAGATAAGGACAATATCTTTCAGTCTCCACTTTATGTTTTGCATTTCCTCTAATATTTAATCGACCATACAAGGAAAGCCAAACCAATTCCCACATATATTCGGGTAACCGAGGAGTGTTTAATCTTTGAACAGCTACCTTTACATGAGTCATGGGGCAATTTTTAAAGGCTGGTTCGGTTTGATAAATTAATGTCATCACTTTTTTATATAACTGAGGCCCAGTGCTATCTTTAACCAGTTGAACTGAAAGACTCCATTTAAACAGCTTCTTTGCCACCGACAAAAAATAGTGTGGTAGTTTCAATGATTTAACCAGTTTTGGAGGTAAATTCTGCCAAGCTAAATAGTAATGAGCCAAAGTTTGTTTCAATAAATACCCATGTGGGGTCATTATTAGAATAAGTCCTAAATGAATATTATGAGAGATGAACAAAGTGTGAAAGAAAATCACCGGATCCACCATCCCAAACTCACCTTTATTTTTATCTAGATAAGTATATTGCCATTTTATCAGATTCAGCCTATTACCCCAAATTAATTGAAAAAATATACTATAAATTCTGGTTTCTAAATTCGTGGGTAAAGGAAATATCATTGCTGTATACAAAAAACAGGGAATAACAAATTGTTTTAATATCTGTACTCTCTTAATTTTTGACAGTTTCCACTTTTTCCATAAATTAATTTTCCCATCAATTCTATGTAATGCAGTATCCCAGTTAAGTTCAGGTAAGTTATGCGACCCATCTAACAAGCCTAATATTTTAATTGGTTCTGATGAAATTTTAATTCCTCCGATGGTCTTATCCGCTGTAGCCCCCTTCCCTACAAATAATCCCTGACTCTTTTGTTCTTGTATTTTAGAATTAGACACCATTAATTCCAAAAACACAGAGACATGTTCAACTTTCGAAATAAAAGCACATAAATCTTCTGCAAAAGCTTGAATGAAATGCTCAGAAAACAAGGGTGGGCCTAACACACCCTCCCATTTGGGAATGTTTGTTACTGATTGTAGTAAGGTATCGATAGTAAAGGAATATAAGAGAGGGCTCAAAGGGCATCCTTGTTGAACCCCGCTAGGCATATGAAACCCAACACCACACATGCCATTCACAATTGGGTGGACAATTGCCCCTGCATAAAGTGAATTCATCCAACTGATCACTACCGTAGGTACTCCATAATGCCTCAAGGTCAAAAATAAGAATGGGCGATACACCCTGTCAAAAGCTTTTTTTTGGTCTTTGGAAACAATGCATCCCTGTTGTCCTTGAGAATTAATATATTCAATAAGATCACGAAGGATCATATGGGCCTGCTGGATTTTCCTTCCTGGTAGTCCACAAAATTGATAAGGGGAAAGTACTGTGCATGCATAATGTTTCAGTCTATTGTTCAAAATTCCTGTAAAGAGCTTATAATCCATGTTTAAAAGTGTAATTGGTCTCCAATTCTCAATTTGTGTTGGCCTCCCCATTTTATACAGAAAAATCACCAATCCAGCAGAGAACCACACAGGAAAAACCACACTGGATAGGAAAAAATTAAAAACTAAGTCCAAACACCTAGAAAATTCATAAGGAAAGGCTTTATAAAGCTCTGAAGTTAGGCCATCTTGTCCCGGAGAAATACCTGACTTTTAGGACTTTATGGCTTCTTCTATTTCTAATCTTGTTATAGGGTTTAACAATAAATTTTTTTGAAAGGGAGAATCAGTTATTTTTATAGAAGACAAGAATTGCTTCATTTCCTTTACACTGGGAGGAACTTTATGTCATGTGACAAAAAAAAATCTTTCACGATTTTTTGCAAGCCCTCCGTATCAGTCACCACACAACCCTCTTGATTAACTAATGCGGTTAAGAAGGTGTTAGATCTATATTTTTTAAAGGCCTCGAAAGGATCACCATGAGGCTATTTTTTAACCCGTATTGTAGAAGAGCTTTGGAAGTTTTTGCTCTGTCATATTGCACCAATAGCATTTCCTTTTTTAATGTATGAATCTGTGAAGAATAATCAAATTCTGAAGTATTAGCCTTAGAGAGTAAGTAATACAATTGTTGTCATAACGCTAAATAGCGAAGAAAACTGGAATTTTATGCTGTTTTCCCTTGATTCTGAAATAATTTACACAAATCAGGCTACAGACAACCTTGCCATAAGTAAAGTAGTAAGCTTTTGCCATACTCTAGGAGTTTGCAATAATGGAGCACTTAATTTCCACCTAGATCTCCTCCACTGAGGAAGTGAATCATTGGAAATTTTTCAGTGAAGTAAGAAATGGTCTGAAAAGGCCACTAGTATAATAAAAAAAACAAAAGGATAATTTTGGAGATAAAAAAATATAATCTATAACTGAGGAATATGTTTCTTTTTTTGATAGGTAAATTTAGGGCCTCCCTGCTGTTTAACACTGGCTGAAACCAGCCCAGATGACTGTATTAATGATCTAAGAGCCATAGTATCGCAGTATATTTTCTGTGTTTTAAATGCTTTTGTCAATTTCCCGCTTGGATCCAATTCACAATTAAAGTCACCACAAAGAAAAATTTCAAATGAGGTGATCCAAAAAGGTTTAATCATTTGTAATAGTGCCACCTTTTCGGCTTTTACTTGGGGACAATAAACATTTATAAATCTACACGACATAGACTTCCATACCCCATCTAGAATCATCAATCTCCCAGGGATCAAGTCCATTAATTTTATCAAAGAAAATGTATAAGAACCAAAAAGAAACCCCAAACCATCGGCAGATTGTTGTCCAAAGGACCAATAAGAAGGACCCCAACACCTTTCATTTTGAAAATTCCTGACCTGGTCAATACTATAAACCCATGTTTCTTGTAATAAACAGACATCTAGTAGATTATCATGCACATAATTAAACACAACCTGCCTTTTTTTAAAGTTTAACATACTATGGACGTTCATAGAACCAAAATTAAACAAAGCCAGTTCTAAATATTAGATAGTTAACTATCTTTTTTCCTTCTTTCCTTTTTTTTTACTTTTGTAACCTTCCTGAACCATAAAAGGGGAAGGGGGGCTATCCCTAGCAGGTTGTGAGTCCAAATCATGACACTCCATGACTGAATCTCCCCATTGGGATGATAATACCTCAAAAGGGTTACTGGTCTCCATATCTACAGTAGGGTGGGCCACTAAAGGAGGTTTTAAATTTCTGGAGGACCTTCTCACCTGTGTTAGCACTGCAGGGACCACCTCATGGGGACGCGTCTCCTGTTGTTCGGTATAACAGACCGGGGATAACATAGGTAACTTATCCTTTAAGGCTTCTTGTAAGGGAACTTCAGAATCCACAATCAGAGGCTGTGAATCAAGGATATTAGTGGCACTGCTAGAAGCTTGATTTTCCACCACTACTCCAGAGACTAAATCTTGAGCTTTTTGAATAAAAAGATCAGGACTGCTAAGATACCTTATTCCTAGCTGCCCACACACATTGGAAAGACATGTCCTGTGTCCTCACAGAGATCACACTTGGTGTGATTCATACATTGGAAAGCTATGTGACCAATCTCTCCACAATTGTCAGAACTGGGCCTGTCACATGAACTAGATAAATGCGTTCGAGAACCGCATTTATAACATGCCCTTGGATGCCCAGCATAGAAACAAACCCCCCTATCCTGACCCAACAAAAAAGAGCTTGGAATATATAAAATCCCTGAATCTGACTGCCTAAGTTTTACTTTAAATCTCCATCCCCCGTCCAAAACTGTTGGTCAACTAAAATTGCTTCCTGAGAACTCAAAACGTCACATTTCTGGGATAACCAATACAATATGTCATCAATATGTACACCTTCATTTCAAAACATGATAGTTACGAATTTAACCAATGGTTTAGTCAGGAGGATTACCAGAAACGGGGTCCACAAGGGGGAGAATTTAACCTGGTTGTAACGTTCCCAAAATAAATCTATGGCATAGGAAGCTTATATCAAAGTTATCCTCACCAGATATATTAATAAAAGCAAATACTTCACGTGGGGAAAAATGCAAAGAGTCTTTTAACAAACATTTCCCCCACATAATGTCTGTCGGGTCTAACTTCTAGACCTCCCTTATATCTCAACTTAACTGCATTCTGTCTTGGGGCTGCTTCCTTTTTATTTTAGGAAATAAATCCGACAACAATGGTTTACTAGAGTCCACTTCTTTCTTGTCAGTATGAATGTGTTCAGTACTTAAGTCAATTAGAACCTCTGAAGGCTGCACTTGTTCCTGAGGGGGCTCATGCTTCTTGTTGACTGTCTCCGTTGTATCATGTGCAGTAGGTAAGACAGAAATGTTAGGATGCCATGAAGGCTCATTTTGTGAAAAGTTCAATTTAGGGTCCCAGTCTGGAGTAGGATGCCAAGAACCATTATTAAAGGGCCAACCTACCTCCCATAATGCCGTCTGAGGGGTCCAGTTATCGTCAGATAAAGGTTTGTTAATAGGAACGTCCTGCACAAGTGGAGAATCAGAGTCCTGTTTCAGTACCCCTGATACCACTTGTTTTTCTGGTGGAATCTCCAAATGCCATTTGGCCAAAAAAACAGCGGCTCATTTTTCTTTTCCCTCTATTCCCACTGTATCACCATGAGCAACCATTTTTTTTGAAAAAGTAAATTCCGACACACCGACCTAGTTTAAAGGGTCTGTTTGATAAACACAGCTTACCTCAGGCATCTGTGGCTACATAGAGACAGTAGTGGAAAGAGGCTTGAACACAAACCCTGAATCTTTTGACAGCATTTTCCTCGGCATGCAAACCACAGAGCAGTCAGACACTACCGCCTGCATTTCTTTGTTGACCCGGGTTTCCATGGCAACTGGTGATGCCTCGTCCATAATTACAGCCGAAAGGCCTCCTGATTCTGGCTTTCTGCACTGAAATTCAACATTTCCCTTCCTGCCAGCCAATTTTCCTGAATCAGGGTCACAATTCAAAGCACTTGCCTCCTCGCCCGGTTTCGGGGCCAACACTGGATTAATTTGGATCTCCGGTTCTCGTAAAGTGCTTGTTTCGGGCACTGCAACCTCAGGTGAATAAGAAGTCAAAAGCCTTCTCACCTGCTCCTGTTCTTGAGCGAGGTCAAGTAATTTGTTTTCTAATTTTGTCTGCTGCATCTCAAAACTTTCAGTAGTAGCCACAGTTGCTTTCAGGTTGTCTTTTCCCCATAATTCTTCTGCCGATAAAAGGATTTCTCCTTCTTTGTTGTATGAGTCCAGTCTACCATTGCCAATCTCAGTGTTAAGAAAATCCAAGTCATCCATACAAGGAACCAGCTCCCTATGCTCTATCATGACCGTTGTCCAACAGAGCTGAGCCAACAATGACTTGACTTAGCCGCTAGCCCCCTACTGACAGCAATGCCGTAGGGGAATTTCTCTGGTGTCCTGGCCAAATTTCCCTCATTCACTAAAAATACCACCAGCAGCTTAATCTGGTACAAGGTCAGTTGGCATTCATCTGTATCCCCCTCCCCCGGGTCGTGCCTGAAAATAGGCAGGATTTGTCTAGTGCACTTACCCGGTCAACAAAAACTAACTAAAACTAAACTAAATTGGTAAACAAAATGTAAAAAACAAAACATCAGCAAAGGTAACCAGTGATGCTAAACATAAACAAAGGAAACAAATGAGATTCTCTGGCAGTGGTTCTACATTCCTGAAGATATGTAATATACTGCAGAGGAGGCAGTAAAGAAATGAAAACAATATGCAAATATAAAAATAAGTGTAGCAGAAACTACTGTTTCAGTATCTCCTCTTCCCCTTGTCACTCTCATCCCACCTCTCATTGCTCTTCAGTCTCAGTATACCTTGTTTAACCTTGCACTTCTCCTAGATGTATCATAAGAATGCCTCATCCATTTTCTTCACCCCCATTGTCAACCAGAGTGCCTTCACTGCTTTGGTATCCCTCACATTCCTGGTAGTTTCTCTTGTTGCTACCAGACACTTCTCCCTGTTTTCCTCTCTTTGACTACATTATCCTTGGAAAATGCCCTCCTTTTTGTTCTTAGCTCTGCCTTTACATCAGCTGTGAATCACGTTGGCCCCTTGTTGGAAAGAAGCTATCTGCTACCTCTAACTTTTCTTTTTTAAATGCTGCCAGTATTCTTCTACACCTTCTACCTTCACTATGTCCTTCATGAAATTCTACAGTTTTTCCCAAATTTTGCCAAAGTCTGCTTTTTCAAAATCCCATACCCTAATTCCTTTTTCCCCTTTGCTGTCCCAACCTGAACCTCCAATGCTCCAGTTCTGTGATCACTGGCACCAAGTGGCTACAGGACTGAAAATCATAAAAAACACAAAAGTAGAGCACACACACCTCATTCAATGCAAGGGCACAGGTCTATTAAAAATGGACTTTATTAACAAATGCCACCAACCTGAAGCATTTCGGATGTTAAACACATCCTTTCTCGAAGGTAAAACACCAACAGTGAAGTATCCTTTAAATACTCTATCCAATAAAATTCAACCAGTGTCATTAATTTAAACTCCACAGTGATTGGTTAAAACCTAATACATATAATTAACTTTAATAGACCTAATTACAACAATACAACTTTAATACAGCTAAAAAACAAATCTATATTATACATATATAAGCTAAATATTTTATAGATATACATTTATTATAGACTAATTGTCAAATAGAAAGGTGGAGGGGGAGAAAAGGAAAACTAAAACTAAATTTAATTAAGAAAAATTGGGGGAAGATGGGGGGAAGAAGACATCTCAAAACTATTATTGAAAAACAAACACAATGACTTACAGGAGCATAAACATTTCATTACCATCTAACAGCTATCACAAAATGCATAAAATCAATCTGCCTTGATACTAAATAACTTATAAAAATAAACCCATAGATACATTGCAACAATGCTTCATACATTGAGAAACGGATCTTGCTGCAAGGTACATTGAGTATAACAAGCGATAACCATGTGCCTGAAAAGACGATCTCTAAAAAATACAGATCAAATCTCATATAACTCTCTTCATACAACATGGCAAATACAAAAGGAATAGCACAGCATTTTTAACACATAAGCTAACCATCAAAACCGCTGTCATAATAACATTTTCCGTATTGACACACATCCTGATGGCAGCTTTATTAAACAATCTCCCTTTTATGTATGTCTAATAAAAAAACATAGCATAGGTCACTTGTAATCAGTTCAAAGCTAGTTCTCATAACTCAATTATTTCAAAAGCCCATTTTAACATTTTACCCTGAAAAGAGGCAAATAATCATTTAATATTCACTTCAACTAAATCAACTAACCTCATGAATTGCAGGGTTAAATTTGTTTGTTTAAATTTGTTGTTTGGGATATTCATTGCAGACATATCATGGGACATCAAGAGCAAGATCAGTCTGTTTGCTGATGATACCAAGGTAGGAGCGGTGGTGGATGACCTAGGGGGATGGCAGGGGTTGCAGGATGATCTGGAAAAGCTTGAAACCTGGTCAGACACCTGGCAACTGGGCTTTAATGCCAAAAAGTGCAAGGTGCTGCATTTTGGGATGAAGAACCCAAGGACGAGTTACCAGCTAGGGGGAGTGCAGCTAGCCCAGACAGAGGAGGAGAAGGATCTAGGTGTGCTCATTACAGGGTCAATGAACAACTCAGCACAATGTAGGAAGTCAGCTGCAAAGGCCAACAAAATGCTGAGTTGTATTGCAAGGGGTATATCCTCAAGGAGGGAGGAGGTGATTCTGCCACTGTATAGGTCATTAGTTAGACCACACCTGAAGTACTGCATGCAGTACTAGCATCCGTATCTGAAGAGGGACATTAAGTTACTGGAGGGGGTGCAGCGCAGAGCAACAAAGATGATCAAGGGTCTGGGAGACTTATCATACGAGAGGAGGTTGAAGGAGTTGAACATGTACTCACTGGAGGAGAGGAGAGACAGGGGTGACATGATTGAAACCTTTAAATACATGAAAGGAATAAACAAGACGGGTACAGAGGGGCTGTTCAAAGTAAGGGAGGGGAGGGCTACCAGGGGCCATGATATGAGACTAGAGCGAGGAAGGTTCAGGAGGGAGATGAGGAGACACTTTTTTACAGAGAGGGTGATGGCTGGGTGGAATGCGTTACCTGCTGAAGTGGTATGCAGTAGAACCATGGACTGCTTCAAACGAGGATGGGACAGGACAAGGGGGAGGATTAATGAAGGGGAAGGGTGGAAGGGAGGGGTGGCTGCAGAATAAGGGGTGCTAGCTGCACATTCGAGCAGACTTGATAGACCTCTAGGCCTTTATCTGCTGGCAAATTTCGTATGTTCGTATGTTCGTATTATTCTTACTTATACAAGCATAGACCAAAAAATGTAATTCGTTAAGGGACAGCGACTTGCTGAAGGATGCAACTGGCTTCAAAACTCTGTTCTAAGATGAGGCTGAGCAGGCTAACTTGGTGTCTTTCTACTCGCCATACCTGCTTGTTCCATAGCCCCAGGCTAGCTACCTACAGCTGCTGCCTGTCTCGGTGCATTGGCCCGGCTCTAATTAAGAGAAAGTCCCCCAAATACAGCCTTTTACTGCCACCTTCCAGATAGTTCCTTAGTTTTAATATTACATTCTAACAAAATTTCACTAATAACCTAATTCTCAAATATAAACTAAAGCCAAAACAAAAAATGTCAAATGACACCATTTATTTCTCACTTCTTTTCTTCTGCTTTAACAATGGTTTCAACTCAAAACCTGTATTCAGTCATTCATATTTCATTGCATTCAGATTAATTATCCAAAATGCTTCCTGCATTAATAAAAAATCATTAAATTCACCCTCTCTTGGTCTACGCTGCACCTTATCTATTCCAATAAAGTAGAATGCATGTTGTTCCTTATTCTGTACTGCTGCAACATGTGCTGCAGTGGCATATGTTAAATCTACTTTGTCAATCACATTTAGGTGTTCTGTCACACAAGTTTTAAAATTTTGTTTATATATATAAAACGCCTCAACATCCATAGTAACTGACGCGTTATATTCGAACATACCTCATGAGGGCACCCTTGATGCAGCTGCAAGCTTTTCGAATCAAAGGCGAGAAATGGATATGCCTAGCACTATATTTATCTTGAAACTATTGGAATTTGTTTTCAAAGATAATGTGTTTCTGTTTAATAAAGAGTTGTTTTTACAGATTAAGGAGACTGCTATGGGGGCCATGTGTGCACCAACTATTGTTAATTTGTACATGGGGGCATGGTAAAATGATACAGTGTTAAACCCAGTAAAGAATGGATTTTTAGATAAAATTAATGTATAGAAGCGATATATTGATGATTTATTTTTTGTTTGGGGGACTTTAGAAGAACTTGCACAATTTATTGGTTTATATTTGAGTATTAGGTAATTAGTGAAATGTTGTTAGAATGTAATATTAAAACTAAGGAACTATCTGGAAGGTAGAAGGCTGGGTTTGGGGGACTTGCTCTTAGTTAGAGCCAGGCAAATGCACCAAGACAGGCAGCAGCTGTAGGTAGCTAGCCCGGGGCTATGGAACAAGCAGGTATGGTGAGTAGAAGGACGTCAAGTTAGCCTGCTCAGCCTCATCTTAGAACAGAGTTTTGAAACCAGTTGCACCCTTCAGCAAGTCGCTGTCCCTTAACAAACTGCGTTTTTTGGTCTGTGCTTGTATAAGTAAGAATAATAGCATTTAACCCTGCAATTTATGAGGTTAGTTGATTTAGTTGAAGTGAATATTAAATGATTATTTGCCTCTTTCCAGGGGAAAATGTTAAAATGGGCTTTTGAAATATTTGAGTTATGAAAACTAGCTTTGAACTGATTACAAGTGAACTATGCTATGTTTTTTTATTAGGTATACATAAAAGGGAAATTATTTAGTAAAGCTGCCATCAGGATGCGTGTCAATATGAAAGATTTAATTATGACAGCGATTTTGATGGTTAGCTTATGTGTTGAAAATGCTGTGCTATTCCTTTTGTATTTGTCATGTTGAATGAAGAGAGTTATATGAGATTTGATCTTCTGTATTTTTCAGAGATCGTCTTTTCGGGCAAATGGTTATCGCTTGTTATACTTAATGTACCTTGCAGCAAGATCCGTTTCTCAATGTATGAAGTATTGTTACAATGGCCCAGATTTTCAAACTGCGCCATTCTGAGGTGCAAGCCCCTGCGCTGCTCAAAATAGTTCTGCAGGGGTGTGGCCGGGGTGATATTCAAAGGAGCTGCGCTGTTGAGCAACTCCTTTGAATATCATCCCAAATAGCACTTACAAGATGGCGCAGTGGAACTTGCCACCAAGAAGTTGCTAGAGTTGAGCATTAAACCTATGGTGTGCAAGTACCATTGCGCCATGATCAAATTCCGATATTCAAAAGGTGACATGCAAATGAGGCCATAATTTATGCAAGGCGCAGGGGGCCATTGCATCTATTTAGCCCCATTTGCATGCCATTTGCATGTAGAGTGCGCTGATCCCGAGGACTTGCTCCTGGCCACCCTGCCAGGCAGCAGCCGTCGGGACCCGCCTACAATGCAGCCCGATCGCGGGCATCACAGTTACATGAAACCCCACACACATATCCCACAGCCCGATCGCGGGCGGTACACGATCATGAACCTCCCCACACACACACATCTCCACAGCCCGATCGCGGGCAGTACTGTCACTGAACCCCCACACATCTCCCACAGCCCTATACACTAGGCAATACGTGCCATGAACCCCCACACATCTCCCACAGCCCAATCGCGGGCAGTACACGATACATGAACCCCCACACACATATCTCCACAGCCCGATCGCGGGCAGTACACATTTATGAACCCCCACACATCTCCCACAGCCCGATCGTGGGCAGTACATGTACATGAACCCCCACACACATCTCCCACAGCCCGATCGCGGGCAGAACCTTATGAACCCCCAGTGCCCGATCGCGGGCAGAACCTGTATAAGACCCCCAGTGCCCAGTCGCGGGCAGATGTAACTCCTCCCCAGCCAAATAACTCCCTGGTGGTCCAGTGGACCGTAAAAGCCGATCATCGGGCAGAATGTCACAACACAACCCCGAACATCTCCTGGTGTCTAGTGTCCCCCCACCCACCACGAAGCCCCTCCACCCCCTCCCCCGCGGCCGCCAGGCGACAGCATCCCACCGCCTGCCGCCCGCCGCCGCCGACTGACACCCCTGCGCAACTATTTTGAGCAGCACAGGGACTTGCACCTCAGAATGGCGCAGTTTGAATATCTGGGCCTGAATGTGAAAAAAAAAAAAGACAAAGGAGGGGAAAAAGCAAGAAAATCAAACACAAAGACAAATAAAGAAATTACTGAACAGGATGAAAATAAAATTAATAAAAATATCATAAAAATGAGACACAGGATAACATAGAGTATAAGAAATATTGTGTGGATCCTAGCCAAGGAAAAGATTTGTGTAAATCAGGGGAAAAAGTTTTAATTAAAAATCTAACAAAGTATGCATCACCAAAGGAAAATCCAAAAACTGACTTACAAGTTAAGGTACTTCATTGATTTTTGGCTGACAGGGAAAAAGTTTGTTCCTTTTATGTTTTGGACCAATCTTAGTTGGAAGATATGGAGACCCTAGGCTCCAGTTTTAAAAAGCTAATGCAGGCGTGTATCAAACTCTGTGTTGAATCATTTTTGGGCAGATACATCAAACTTTTGCCACAATTGCACCCAACGTTTTTATTGTCAAAGTAGTTGTACAGCTTCCCACTTTTACTGCAGCTTGCTCCAAATATTTGCACAAGGCCCACAAAAGAGGTCCCACAGATGTTGCAAGTTAGACCAGAGAAAAGCTAGCCTAGCTTGCAGTATTTGCTGCTCGGGATTGGAAAACCTGATTGCTGGTTGGGAGAATGCCACAAGCTCCATGCACCACATGATCGTTGCACCAGTGGCTTGCAGCATTCTCAGGATGTTGAAAATCAAGCCCCCTGTATCAAGTAATACACGTCATACTTGAGAAAATGATTAAAGGTCAACTAACAGGTGAGTTGAAGACAATACATAGCTGTAACATCATAAGTAATCAGGGCCAGATCCTAGTAATACTTGATGATCTAGAGTTAGCCTTTTAAATCTTGGAAAAAGCAAAAATATTGGATGAGTTGGCAACACTGATGGAGGAGTTCATAAAGTTATCTGATCATCTGGGTAATTTAAGCAATCAATCAAAGGGAAATAAGTAATAAAATAAAAACAGTGTATCGAAGATTACCAGGAGGGTAGTAATAAAATAAAAAATGTTATAAAGGATTATCTGAAAAATAGTAACTCCTGGGAATCACATTACCAAGATATTAAATTATCATTCTTTGGAATCACATGGAGAATGGATGAAAGTGTTGTTACATTACTAAAGATTGTCTGTAAATTGTTCATCAGTATCCTGAACATTGGGTTAGGCAGTATAGTCAACTGACTCCACTTACTGTGCACTGGACCTGCTTAATGTGGACAATTGGGTACAGTGGACAAGGTCTGTGCTCACAAACCATTTTCTGTTAGATAGATGTACCTGGTATAATGGACCCTGTATGCCATCCACAATGGACAGCTGGCAGCAGGGTTTTCTTTGCTGTGACGTTGGACTCTGATCATTAAATGGCACTAGTGCTCATCCTTTCGGCAGTATGTGTGCCTTCAATAAAGGATGACATTTTAACTGAAAAGGAAAATTGTGACATCCTTCTGTAGAAGATGGTGTGTGCCTCAACCTTGATTACTACACTGATCTTTCAGTGCACAACCATCCTTGTTCGCACTGTTTCTGTGTATTTGTAGTATACACACACAAATAAGTCTACAGGGATGCAAGGGCTGGCAGACTTCAGTGGGTAAATCTAATTTCTTGATAAACTCTCAGAAGGCTCTACTATTGGTTCTACTCAAATGTGATGATGGGCTCACAGAGGGGGACCCTTAGGCATCCTCTGATAATTCTCTGCCTTTTCTATGCAGGGTCACTCAGGCAATTTCTGCTTAACTCTCTCCCACTTTTGTGACAGAGGGTCAGACACCTTGAATTTCATTTGTGTTACACTAGCAGGCAGTGTTAAAAATGATTAATAGTGGTCTACTCTGGTTAGTTATGAAACCCTGGATAGTTATAACTTTATTTTTTTTTGCTTAGAGCTGCAGCCTGCTTAGCATCTTTCCTCTCTCCTACTTGTCTGACTCAGGCTGTGTACCAACTCTCTGCCCTTAGCTCCTCGACTGCTGCACAGGGCCCACTTCTATTGATTGCTGTTAACATGCTTCTACTCAAACATTTTAAGTTTAATGACAGATTTATTATAACACCAAAGGTTTTTGGAGCCCTTTCAAAAGAGCACAAAGGGAAGGGGCAGCTATGGCCTTACTGCAGGAGAACCATCTGACTCCCCTAGGCTGTCAGATATTGGGTAATAAATAAGTTAAGCATCCTCATATGCAGCCCACCCCAGTGTGGTGATGTAGCAATTTTAATTGGAAAAGACACTCCCATTAACCTTTGCTGCACTGCAGGAGTATATCTACTGGGTATACTGTGTACGAGGTGACTGCAATTGAATGCTTTCAAAAAGGGCAACTCAGTCATGGCACCTGTGCACAAAGCTACCT
This sequence comes from Neoceratodus forsteri, assembly GCA_016271365.2. Lineage (NCBI taxonomy): Eukaryota > Metazoa > Chordata > Ceratodontiformes > Ceratodontidae > Neoceratodus > Neoceratodus forsteri. Next base: position 1,412,577,897 of record CM057452.1, read on the forward strand.
GGCAAGGGGGGGGCAACTGGATATAGGGTTTGGAGAATATGGCAGCGGGGATGTCGCTAGCATGCCACATGGAAATTGGGAGGGACACATTGTGCTGGCATAAGGGAGGGAGGTTTGTGGGGGTGAAGAAAGTAAGGGGCTGAGCTGGGCTGGTGTGTGGTGGGTTTGTGGCAGGCTGGGTTTGTGGCAGGCTGGGTTTGTGAGGGTGCTAGGTCTGGTTCTGGGCGCACTTGTGGTTTTATGCCAGGTCATGTTTTTAAATTTTACTTTTACCCACTGCCCCAACACCCCCTTAGGTTAAGAATCCTTAAGTAGGTGGGTGCAGGGTCTGTGCTCTCTGCATAAATCCAAAAACCTCATCTCAGGCACCCCTCTAGCTGTAGCTATGAGTCTACATCGCTGAAATTCATTTTCAGCGATGTAGACTCAGCCAAACAGTGATTGTTATTCCGAGATCACTGTCATCATATGGAACCACCATACTGTACATTCTGAATCTATATACATTCAAATAGATGGGTCGAGCAAGTTGTAGAGGGGAGATATGTCTCTATTAGAGGAACACATAGGGATGCTCTATGCAGAATAATCAATCTAAATGACACTAAAAATTCTGATTTCCTTTAGAATATGATAATGAAATCCATGACAGACCCACATAGACTCACATTACTTGGGGGGATGTTAACTATGTGCAGGATCCCCAAAAAGACAGACTGGTGGATGGGCCATGGGAATACTCCCAAGCTGGTAAAACCCTTTTGAGAATCATGCACAATTTGGGATTAAAGGAGGCTTGGAGATACCGCCACCCCAGTGACCAAGACTACACTTTTTCCTTCCAACACCCATGGTCACTACTTGTGAAGTGACCTCTCTTTAATACTGTAGGAATGGATTCATGTGGTTTGGTCATCTAGGATAGGCATGATTGTAGTCTCAGACAATGCTGCAGTGATTCTGTACATAGAGCTATCCCCAGTTCAAAAATATCCAATGTGGTCAAATAATTTTTCTCTGTTTAAGAACCCGGGGTTTAAGGACAGTTTTGAAAGTTGAAGAATTCATGGAAGAAAACTGTGATGGTGATACTTCAGACTCCATTAGGTGAGATATCAAAGTAGTACTAACAAGTGAAATCATTCAATATTCAGGTAAAAAAGGAAGGAGCATATAACCAGACAAATGGAACTGAAAAACTGAATACGTTACCTCCCTGCAGAATATAAGATTATGTTAAATGAAGAAGTTAAAAGCAAGTACACAAGCAGAAAGTGGAACTGGATAAACCTATCAAGGTTCCATGTCAACTGAGTGATGAATCACGGTGACCTCCATTTCAGTGACAGGCAATTCGGTAAACATTAAAAGGGCGGCTGTGACTATGGGCACCCTACAGTAAGGGCGACAACTGCAACACTAATTTTCTGAGGGGAACTTCACTGCCACAACCCCTTACTTATATAACTAACTCCGAGGTCATAGCACCTCAGGGAGGGGGAAAGCAGTTGTCGTCCATACCGTAGGGTGCTGAAATGCTATTGTCGCCGATTTAACATTCACGAATCCACATCAGCTGAAATTGCTGTCGCTGTAATTCCATCATCGGTGATGTGCTACCACTTATCAATCTGAGACTGAGGAATACTACATTATGCTAGGAAAGGTTTTAGGAAGCTGGGAACAAGGGTCAGGGACCCAAGATAATATCAAATACTTTTGCCCAGTACTTGGTGTTGCTCTATACATATGTCATGGTTTCTCCCTTTTAAAGTCCACAAAGACTGCCAATTTTCCTCTTAGAAGTTGTTTTTCCTAGAGATTTCAGTGTTAATATACCCTAGTCACAGATAATTTGAAAGTGAGGCTTGGAACAGAAACAAGAGAAGTGACTGTTAGCCAACACAGGAAGTGGAATCATTTAATTTTTTCGCTGCAATTCCCACCATTAGTTTACATTCTTGGTTGACCAGTGATCATTACAATGTTATAAAAGCTATTGAAAATCGATGTGCTTTTCATTTGTATTCATGTATAAATACTTACAGACATAGTATCAAATATAGCAGTATCAAAAATGTTATCGTTTTAAGTTTGCATCTCAGACATATTTTTTCTTTCGTCTCAGTAGGCAAATTATGATAGAATCCATAATTTTCTTTGCATCACATCCATTCAATAGCTTTAAAAGATTTTTACATACATTCCTTAAGTGAATGGCTGTATATCTGACCTTTGAAATAATATACTCTCCATTTTTATGTTTTCTTGCGCTTGCACAAGAAACATCTTGGAACAGAATGACACTTGAGGTGTGTGTCAGGGACTGGTCCAGTTCAGAGCAATGTACAGTGGGCTTGCTCCTCACAGACCAATGACCAGGCACTCTGGTCATGACAGTAGTTTTTTTTTTTTTCTGCTGACATGGCATGTTCTCTAGTTGAAAGAAATTAAGCACTCCAATGAGAGAGCACTTCATTTCTTTCATTTGCATAGTGTTGTAGGCCCAACCTCTAACCCCCATTCTGGCATCACAATTAGTCCTCCTCTGTGTGCAGTCCACCTGGCACCCTCTATTCCCCACCAGACCTGACGCATGATTAAACCCTCTCAGCAGGGGTAGGAATCTACTACCTATTAGGGTGGGGAGGGGTGGTGCAAGGCCCACTACACACAAGCTAGGACATAGTACATTTTTAAAAATACTGTGGATGCGGGGACTGGGAGACAGGGAATTTTACTACTACACTAGTCCACCAGAGTAAAGTGTATTACAGTGGTAGGGATGAGGATGGTGAGGTGGGGACAGTAATATATGTTGAGGGACACTGGCAGTGTGGTTGGGTGGGAAGTAGGGCTGCTAGCTGCAGGATTGGGTAATCTCTTTTGCATTGTGGGGCTGCTGGGTAGGCTGGGCAATATAATTTGGTGAGATGAAAGTGGGTAACCAGGTGAAATTCTGTGGTAACATTAGTGGAAGTTTTCCGCTCCACACATGCAGAAGTTCAGAAATTTCCAAGAAAGTTACCTGATTTCCATGGACGTTTCGCTGAGGCAGAAAATCCCACTTTTGCCCAACCCTAGATGGGCTGTATCATCTAACAGTTGCTACAGATGGTTGTGTGTGTATATGTAGGATGCATAATCTGCAATGATTTATAGATAACCAATAGTTTTCTGACTGCAGTGATGGGTGCTATTGTCATTATCTGCCATGGAAGACTTTGTGTGTGTGTTTCTAGTGTATGATGCATACACTACAACATTTGTCTTAAACTTGAACAGCTGCTGTCTTGGAAGGTGGGCAATACTATGGTCAGTAGCTATTTCTGTGTGTGTGTGTGTATGTGTGTGCACCACAGTCCTCAGCATTTTCTTGATAGGCAATAGTTTGTAGGTGGATGGGCGGTAGAAAGTGGTGCATGTGATAATGTCAATATTTGGCTGTATGCGAGTGTTGTGCACTATATGGATTCTTTTGAGTGTATATGTGTGTGTGTGTGTGTGTGTATGCCACTCCCTCTTGTATAAGAAGATGAATACTGTGGGCAGCATTTTTAAATTTGATCTGAATCCCTCCCCTCCCCAGAGAAAATGAAACAGCAAAGAGGAGAAGCCTACGGGAAATAAATTCACAGGGGTAGAAAGGTGTAGGGACAAGGGGGAAGAAAGGATGGGAGGGTTGCAAAATAGATCTAATGCTGAGAGTAGAGCTAAGGAGGAAGAACAAAGAAGGGGGGCAGTATCAGGGACAATAGAAGGGAGATAGATGGAATCAAGAGGGAGGGCAGTGCTGGGGGAGGGAAGGAAAATAGGAATGGAGAGCCATGTGTGCTAAAGCAAGGAGCATTGGAAATAATATTCCTGAATTGAAGCAAGCATTTTGGATACAGGCTGGATCTGGTCCATAACATAATTATAGGGCACTGTAAATCACAGCTGTGATGTGTCCTTTCCAGGATACACCATGTTCTGGAAGGACAGGACAACTAAAAAAGGGTGAGGATTGTTTTATATGTGAGGGAAGGCATAAAGGCTATGGAGAAACGGGGAGAAGGAAGGTCTGGAGTTTTTTTTGGGTCAGGTTATAAAAGAGACAGTATAGTCACAAGGTTTTAACCTGCTGGAAATATTTTGGCACATATGCAACAATTTAAACATACTGGTTTCCTGAAAAATTCTTATACTTAGTTGGCAGATGGCCAGACCTAGGCTTGGGTGTGGGTCTGTAGCATAGCAGGAAGCTCATTTTAAGCAGCAGCACTGCAATGAAATTAGCTAAACATTTTCAGATAAACCCTTCTACCTTTTTCACAAAGACTATTAGGCATCTTTCAGTTTTTTTTTCCCTTTGGTGACAAAACATTTTCTTGTTCCACCAAAACGTGAGTATAATAACATCATAATGGTTTTATGTAGTTTTTTTTCTTTATAAGAAAAAGATGATGCCACATTTGGCTTAGAAATGTAATATTGTACTGTTTGCTTCATTACATTTATAATAAGTAAGTACTGACCGTTACCAATTTTGCCAATCCTTCTCTCCCTTTATTTCAAGTAACACCCCTGACACATACACCATGCAAGGAAACATTCTGCATTGACAAATGCTTGTTCATACAAGGTATAATGAAAACTTACATGAAACAAATTTTCTTTGTGACATTTTCTACAAAAACATTTGAAATCCCTTGAGTATTATCATGACCGGAAAATCAAATTTCAACATTTTGCAAGGGTATAGACTCAAATCTTCTGAGTCAAAAGATGTCTTTCTTTAGATTCTAGAGGTAATAACAAACATGGGCCACAATGATGCCAGACCTTATGAGTTGCATTCCATAGGGACAATCTAGATGGTCTGACGGACTGCAGATCTCTTTCCATATAATTTAAAAATATGGTATCATTAAAGTTGACCTTAAAACTAGAAATTATGAGAATACGATTTAAAATATCCTACCACAAGTTTGAAGGTTTCATCATCTCCAATATGTTTTGTAACATGTTTAACCAAGGTGAAGTTTGAGGCCTTTTTAACTATTTGATTTTTTTCTGTTAGACACTGCCTAGGCCCTGAGTTTTGATTTTTGCACATAATTCACAGCCAATATGAACATTTCTCTGAGATTAACTAAGGTCTCTATGAGGCCTATTCCAAGTTTAGCCCTAACATATTGTTCTGGCCATAATGTGCTAACTTTAACAATGAGTGAGACAACAATGACAATGGAACTTCAACCAAATATGGACAATTATATCCCTATAGTTCTGTGCCATAAACACTTTGAAAGTACCTGAAACTAGAGTCCATTGTTTTTTTCCCACTGTACAAATCCGCCATTGAAAAAATGGAATATGTTAATATCACTCAGCTCATCACTGAGCACACATATTGTATCCCCCATTCAGCAAACCAGTTACAGTACTTAATGACTTAATGACAGGGTTATCTCCTCCTGCCCTTACTGTACAGTGTTATTGCTGTTCGTAACCTTCTGGATGCCTTCAGTGACCACTGTATGGTCTGCCGTGTTGGCAAAATGTGACAGTCCTCTTTCCCACCAAATCTTTCTCTGGTCAAGGTTATTTAGGTTTCCAAATCTGGACTCCATCCAGTGCAACTTCTATAATGCAAACTAGTACCCTCTGTGGCCATTGACATAAATGAGGTTCTCTTTCTTTTCCAATCCAAATTCATCTCCACCTGGGATAAACACACCCCTCTTATGAGGTTCCATATCATAGAATCCCACCTTGCTTAGATCTCTGCAGAGTTTATTGAACTTTGCAAGGCCTGTGACTCTGCTTGGAGGCTCCATATGGCCTTGAGCTTTCCAGAGGACTTGTTGAGACACAAGCAACTAAGAAACTCATGCACCAAGGCCATCAGAAAAGCTGAATGAAATGATTTGCATGCAAATTCCAGAATATCCTTTATGCCCCTGAAATGTTCTGGAAGGTGCTGCATTCTTTTTTTGACCATCTCTACCTTCTAGTCACCCATACAAGTATATCTGGATGGCAGTGCCCTTGTTATTAACTCCCTTAAGGTTGCTCTCTGTTTCTCCATGCCTCCTTCCTTGCCTGACTGAAATCTATGTCTCCCCCCACCCTTCTACCACATGGATGCAATTTGCTTTCCTTGTTTTCCTTCCCTCTGTCTTTTCTGTTCCCCTTTCTATGGCTTCCATCATACATGTTTAATGCAGCCCAGTGCTTGCCCCCCATTCCCCACCCTGGCATCCTCTCTCTGGTCCTCTAACACTAGCTCACCCTTTTTTCTAACTGCATTTCCCCTTTTGCTATGTGGCCTTTGGCCCTGTAGTGTAATATATGTTATGCCATATTTTATTTCCCTATTATTTGCACAGTGTATTCCTTTTACACCATCGTCTCTTTTGACAGAGTCTATTTACTGACCTGTACTGTTTGTGAACTGAACACTCCTCTTTTTACCATTGTGTCTTTTGTTTTCCCTCTTCCATGAACCATTTCCTATTGCTCTCCTCTGGAAATGAGCCTCAGCTCTGTGTGCCTTTCCTGGTCATCTGTTTATAAAAAAATATATTTACCACCTTTTCCCTTTCATTTTTCCCTGCTTCTCCTCTTCATTTTCCCTGCAAGCCAATTTTTCCTTCTAGCCCTACTCCCCCCTCTTTTTTTCTCACATTTCACCCTCTATGATACTATCTCTCTCTCTGCCCCTCTCTCCCTTAATCAACACTAGTCACATTTTGCCATGCTCTCCTCTCTTTCTGTTTTTAAAACCCTCGATTGTTCCCAACCTCATGAGGTTTCTCATTTCAAATACTTCAATGTGTGCCTGGATTGACACGTGAACGTCTCTACCCAAATCAATGGCATCTTCCCACAGAAAAAGATGGCGCCCCATATCTCAGCATGTCTAACCTACCCCTTGCAGTCTGACATGACATTGTCCCAATGATCTCACCAGTGTCTGACTATGCGAATGTGGTTTATGGCTGTGGTACTGCCCCAGCTCCATTCTCAGCAGGCTCAACTCCCTCTTTCCATACTTTTTGCTGTTTCTCTACTGACTCTCTTCTCCATGTTTACTGCTGCTTTCATTAACCTCTCTGCTCCAGCTTTTGCCCTGCTTTCTTACACAATGCAACTTTTTTCTCTAAACAATTGTTTTCCTCTGTTCCCTCCTTATCTCTCTTCCCTCTTCCCTCTTCTCCTCTCACACTCTCAGGCAATCTATTTCCTTGACCTGCTGACCTCTGATTCTTGACTGCTGCATGCTGCAAAATAATTACCCAGCAAACTGATTTATCCTTTTGATTGCTCTACTTCAGAAACAATCTATCCCCTCAGATCAGATTTTTACCCCTGCTACTGTTCTTCCAAAGAGCTAGCTAGCTACTAAAACTCATTTTAATCCCTCCTATTCCTGCCTGCAAGCTTCTCTAGCCACCCAGTTTTCTTTTCAATTGCATCAATGCATCAATTACAATTAAAATATCAATGCATCAATAACATAGCATTGTGTTGACCTTCATTGCAATTGTTAGCTGCAAAACCATATTTGCATTCCGTGCAGTTCATACTCTACTTATGTTTGAACTTGTTTTGTAAATATTACTTTCATAATTGATACACAGTAATTAACTCCTAGACTGATTCTTACCACTGAGTCATGTAACATGTTCACTCAAAGCAGAAGCTTGAAAGCTGCAGATATCACTGAACTCATGAGGTGTTAAGACAAGACTATTCTTAACACATACCATTTGTTATTTTATATACTGTAATATAATGCTAATGGGTAAAATATTTTAAATCACATTTTATTAAACAAAATTGAAAAACTATTGAAGCAGCACAAACACTTGAGCCAGAAAAGTAAGGAGGTGCTGTGCAGGGTAAGGTTCTGGTTGCAGTTTTGACTTTTCAGCCATGCACGGTCAAGCTACAATTAGTAATCTGATTTACAGCAGGTGAAACTTCATAAGTAACTCTCTCAACATCCTAAAAACTCATTCTTAACAGGCTGTTGTTAAGTACAAGTTTTTTTAAAACATTGTTAAAATGAGGTACCCATGTATTATATATCATGATATAAAATGGGCACAAAATGTCCTGCATGCTGACTAGCTGAAAGCCTTTTTCAGCCGTGTCCTTATCAGGACATAATGTTTTAACCAGCACTAATTGTGCCAACTTGACCCCAGAACAGTGAGGCATCACTGTGTCACTGTCACCAGCTGTCCAAAACCCACCTCAGTCAGCACCATAGGATTGCGCTTGCCCAATGTCAGAAACATGCTCACCCCCCCAAGCAACTGTGTACATGGATACAATGCCAAAGAAAACCTTGTGAAATCAACTGACCTGCTGTAGTATTTCAATTCACAGCAAACCATGATGAACAGATGGACCACATTGGGTATGGGATAAAAGGTTTAAAACCACAGTAGAGACCTGCTTGTTCACTGCCATGAAACATTTAAACTCACAGCAAGAACCGCTTCTACAATAGTTTAAAAAGAACAGCACAGACCCACTCCTACTTTTGCATGAAAGGCTTAACTGCCATTTCTCACTAAAAAGGAAAACTCGAGACACTCAGTACAGTGGGTCCTCAGGGACATGCTTGTTTCAAAAAGAAAAAAGCTAGTGGCATGCTCAGAGTATCAAAGCATGCTGTCAGTGGCTAATGAGAGACACGCTCACTTCAGAAAAAAATGATGGAAGCATGCTCAGAATAACTGGATGTTGTCAGTTTTTGTTAAAGTAGAAACTATAATACCAAAAAAAAAAAATAATAGGAAGTAAAACAAACTGTATCTGAGTAGGTGCTTGTGGTGCTGGTGAGGGGCTGAAACACTTATGAATGTACTTTAATATGGGGACAATTTTTCAGTACTTCAGTTAACAAAACCTGCTTTCCATTTATATTTTACACATTTTGTCTTCTTTTTTTTTTCTTACCATAATTACTTGGAGTCCCATTTTATAAGCACAATAATACACTCTGATTGTGGAATATCGCCAGATAAGAGCATGCCCAGGAGCATAAGGCACTTGGCACAAGTACCTCATGCGTTATAATGCACCTTGGCATGCTCTTATCAGGAGATAACCCACAGATTGCCGTATGTTATTGCTTGCTTACCTTACACTGTATATCTTGGTTTCATACTGATTCTGTCTGCATTTTATTGTTTCATTTGCATAGTACTGATCTTGGAATTATTACCTGTCTGAATGATTTCCATGTACCCTTCACCCATGTCACTTCTATAATCGAACCTTGGATCAGTGTGCCTATCTTGGTCACAGTCTATTAATGCATGAATTGTAAGATTTCTGAAATGGCAGCACTACATGAGAGAGGTACAGGTCTGTTGATCAGTGGGAGGTTAGAAGGCCTTTGGATGACACTGGATGCATGGTTTACCTCCAACAATATATTACTACCGGGCAAGAAAAAATGTGAATTTCTCAGTTAACATTAAACTACTGAGACAATGTCATCTGGCACACAAACTGTTTTTTAAAGTTTTTTTATCTCTTTGAGGGTCTAAAGTCACATTAGCTTAGAATTACTATGTAACACTGTTCAGCGAAGAGACATAAAGGTCTTTATATCATATATAAGTACATTAAAAGAAAAATAGGATCGAAGCCCAAAAAACTTTTCCAATATTATTTATGCAAAACATTTTTTTAAACCTCTGTTTACTGCCTTCTGTGTCTGCTCCACAACACCCCCACTCCCGAGTGCCTCCAACCACCTGGAAGTGTAGTTCAAGGAAAGAAGCCCATGCCCTTGATTTTCTTATTGCACTTATAAAATGGTGTTAAGTACAGCTACTATTTATGCTAAACATTTTTTTAATCCTGTGTTTATTGCCTTCTGGGTCTGCTCGATGACACCCCCAAGGGATCTGCTCGATGACCCCCCCAGCCCCATCACCAACCTTCTCATGGACTTACTGGTTATCCACCACTTACTTTGTGCCCAGTGGGTGGGTGGTCAACTGTGTCAGTCATGCACAAGCCTGTGTGCTTAGGTGCCAGGTAAGAATAACCTTGTATCATTTTTTTCTTCCTCATTTTCTCTTCCCTGAGCTGGAGCATTAGGATGTGAGCACCAGGACATCAGTGTAAGAAGATTGTTCCTCTGATGACTGGTCTGGGACCAGCCTGGTCTGAAACCAGTTTTTCAGCAATCTGGTCTTAGACCAGCCTGGTCTGATAACAGTTTCAGAGCTGTCTGCTCTTACACCAGTTTCTGTGCCACTTGGTCTGAAACCAGTTTTTCCTTCCAGCTGAACTGGTCTGGGATCAGTTATTGTCAAATGTGTATAACCATAGGCTTGCTAAGCAGCAGCCAGCATAATGTAATGGTTAGTGCACTAGGTTGTGATCTTCAAAGTCTGGGTTTGAATCTCACTTTCCCTAAAATTCTTTTGACCCAAATTTTCACTGGTGTGGTGATCCATGGCGGCATGGTTAATCTACAGTACACTAAAGGGAGTTGGTGCCGAAAAATAAAAAAAACTAAGTGCAACAAAGAGAGCTCCTATACAGTGGTGAAACTGGCCCTAGACCATGTGGCTTGGAACCCGATCTCAGACCAGGCTGATCCCAGACCAGGCTTGTCTCAGACCAGGTTGCATGGAAACTGGTCTCTGACCACTCATCAGAGAACAGACTTCCTGCATCCCAGCACATCACCTTCTGCCCTCCCTCACTAGTGTGCACTCTTATTGCACTGCCACCAAGCCTCCACCAGGTGGCAGTCTCTGCAGTGGGAACTAGTATCCACCATTCCCTAGAAAGGAGACGTGCTTCCAGGCACTCAATCTTCCCTCACCCCACTAGTCCACAGAGTGACCCACATCTGTTCCTGAACCTGAGACACCAGCGTAGAGGGCAGAAGCACAAATGCTGCTCCACTGGGCCAGTTTGTACACCATTTTTAATACAATTCACTAGGTGAAACTTGCTGGACAGCCATTTCAAGTCTTGTATTAGTTATCCATACTGATTTTGAGATTGATTTATTTTGGCATTTCATAGTATTTTTAAGATGGGTTTGGTAAATAACTTATTTTTGAAAAATGCATTTTTATAAGAAAAAAAAGCTATATTTTCCTTATATAAAGTAATTTCGAATTTTAGTTGCATATAAGATCTCACATTTTTCCTTGCACATGCATTTTAGCATGCTAATCAGCTAATAGTACCTCACTTTTGGAATACTGTTGGAAACCTAGCTCATCTTGTTAGAATCAAATGAAAATACACTCCCTGAGCTTCTCATAAGCAATAAGACACAACACAGTGTGTGTTTCGTTTCCTGAACCACACACCCAGGTATGCTGTGAGGCTCAAGGCAGTGCTTCCAAACATACGGAAGTGTGATTCAACAAAAGAAACCCATAGCTTAGATTTTCGTATTGCACCTATAAAATGGTATTAATTACAAAAATATTGGAACCAATTAAAAAAACACAAAGTGATCTTGAAATAAAATAGGCATTTAAAAATGAATGTATCATTTAAACAGTGGAAAAGTTAAAAGTCGTGCATGCAGTGACTGATTTATAATTTACATTCCTTTTTATGGCTGCATGGGTGGAGCTCTGTAGATATATTGCTAACATCTTGAAAAGGGTACTGTGGAAGCATGTGACCAGACAGCTCTCCAGCTCTCCAGCATGCTTCCACAGTGCTGTGGCAAAGTTCCAATGTCTTTTGTTTTAATGGCCCTTCCTCTTCACCAGTCATATAAACACACCCCCTTCACAGGGCACAACTTTTTCCCTTGCAAATGCGGAAGTGATGGTAGCCATGCACAAGATATGCACCAAATCAAACTGTGCATGCACGAGTATCACGCATGCGCAGTTCTGTCATGGCAGCCATCTTGGATATGGCAGACTCTGGAGTGGTTTGAGCTCAAAGTATTCTTTGACTTGGTCCCACAGCTCTGAGCAGCTGTACCAGCTCTGAACAGATTTTGTTACTAAGGCAACTAGATGGAGCCCTGTGCTTGGCAGCTAAGGTGTCTTGAGATGAATACCCCATCCCCAGGTTGTTGGCTTGTATTATATGCTATGTCTGGTCTAGAGATTATACAAGATTTCTTTTAAATTTGACAGTATGGGTTGGCCTGGTAGTGCTGAGGGTTGAGGCGCTGGATGCCACAACTCACACCACGCCGGTGACCTGGATTCGGGAATGGACTCGGGCCACCAGGGGCTGGCAGGGAAGAGGGAGGATTGAGCATCTGATGACTGCTCTTCTCTCTCTGGGGTGGGTAGTAGGGCTTGCATCACCCTGTAGCAACGACTGGTGGAGGCCAACCACACTACAAGTGGCATGCAACAGCAGGGGGGAAAAGCGCGGCGGGCATCAGCACTACATGCTCAGACGCCATTGCACGTCTGGCTCTCCAGTGGGAGAAAATGTGGTGAATGCAGAGGGCAATCTTCACAGCTGATGGCCATGCCTTGCACCCCTGGAGAGACCCGAGAGGGGCGCGTACCAAGTGGGTGCGAGAGCGATAATGATCGACTCACTGGGGGAGCGGGTTTGTGTGGCCTGCATGCACGACCGGGTCCGGAGGTGCAGGGCCGGCAGCCAGAGATCATATGGGGCTGCTCTGCTGAGGAGTAAAAACAGTAGTATGATAAAAAATAAATTGGGCAGTATTGTGATGTGCACACTCTCCATTTTGGCTGTTAGCGAAGATTTGAAATACTGACTGACTGAGGGAGTAAAGTGAAAATTGCTGGTTTTAGCAAATCTCTATTGCGGATAAGGTGAGACTTAAAGGAAGCTTAGTATGTATACCCATGAGGTAAGGAGGGAGGGGACATCACAAGAAACTTTCAAGTACCTCAAGGGAATCTAACAAAGTCCAAGACAAGAGCATCTTTCAGAAAAAGAGATGTGCAAAAACAAGGGGGCACAATATGAAGATAGTGGGGATAGCTAAGGGCAACATCACAAAGTATTTTTTCATGGAGAGGGTGATGGACACATAGAACCTCCTTCCTAAGGAGCTTGTGGGGTCAAAAACAGTGGGGAAATTCAAGATTGCATGGCACAGACATAAGGCAATTATAGTAGGGGTAGGAGGAAATAGGCTGTTGGTTAACTAGAATGTAGTTTGTCCAATATGTAGTGAAATGGGCAGACTGGGTGGTCAAGTGGTCCTTATCTGCCATCAGAGTCTATGTCTCTATATTTCTATGAATCAGCATACTAGGACTGGGAGTGTGGCAGCTCAAGAGAACTGCTGTCTTGGCCTTTTTTTCCATTTACTGTACATTATGTCTCACTGTCATGTTGGTCACTGTATCAGACTCTCAAATGTCAATGTGCCAGGCCTAATTTGTGTCTGTATCAGAGTTGTAGAGATGGTGGCCTAGTACTGTTGTAAAGTGGTAGCAGGATCAGAGATTGCATCACCACTTTCAGGGGAGCAAGTGAGGCCTTTGAACTGAAGGTAGAAAAAATGTTAAATAAAGAGGGGGCACTTTAAAAATGTATGGTTTTTACTGTGTGCTGCGTGTGAAGTTGGGAGGGACTGAAATGAGTAACAGTTGATATGGTGGTGTTGGTAAAACAAAGACAAGTATTGCTTTTACTTCACGAACATGTTTGCCACAAATGCTTTAGAACAAAAAATGCCCTGGATACATTAATAACAGAATGTGCCAAGCCCTCCTGATTGCTGGAAGAAGTACAAAGTCGTGATTTTCTTTTTCTGAAACACATGGCTTCAGAATCACTCTGCCAATCAGTACCAAGGAAAACCCCTACCCAGTTTATAATAGAATGAACAATACAACTGCTGATAGTGGTTTGGAATGCCCAGTAATTAAATAGTCCATTCCAAAAATTGGCAGAGCCATTCATGGAAATCATTTCCTCAGAAAAATAAGGCACCCTTTCTAAATCATAGGGGTGTAATTTTACACCTCATACGATGTTACTTACTTATGATCTTAAAATATGTAGAAATATAGAAGCACATACATTTCCCAGCAGCAGGAGGCCTTGTGGTTTATCAAGTCTTCCCAATGCAGAGCCACATCTATATATTAAACCATAACCACAAATACATATTAAACCTGGGGTGTGTTTTGGTATTCACGTTGGTGTCACTCACTGTGGTGATGGATAGAGTTAGATTTCTAAAAATCATAATATTACATTTCTTTACATTTTTTTGCTTAAAAAATGAACTTTTAACTTGTTAACTAAAGTAGATTTTTGTAATAGCCATCTGTCTGTCTTCTATCTGTCTGTCTATCTATCTATCTATCTATCTATCTATCTATCTATCTGTCTGTCTGTCTGTCTGTCTGTCTGTCTGTCTGTCTGTCTGTCTGTCTGTCTATCTATCTATCTATCTATCTATCTATTCTATCTATCTATCTATCTATCTATCCCCTGGACCTATCTGAAATAGTGTTGATAATATTATCGAGTGCAGTTGGACCTTATGACATCATGAATGCCGTTATTTCAGGTACGGACATGACATGCATACCTCACAAGTGTCCCTGATTTTCAGAGATGCCCCTGATTTCACCTCAAAATTTTACTCTGTCCCTCCTAAGATCTGCATTTCCCTGACTAAACAGTGATGATTGTAAGAATAAAATTACATCAAACAATAAAGCTGCAGACTTCTTTTTCTTCAGAAAATGTATTATACATTGAGTCCCTTATTCTGCCAGCTTCCTGAGTGGATATCACCAATTTTAAAAATGTGTCCCTGATTTTGGGCCTTTGTCCCTGATTTTTTTAAGCCTTGTCCCTGATTTATGAGGCAGGAGGTTGAGAGGTATGATGACATGTTCCATTTATGCAAAGCCCTTTTACTGTTTGTGTGCTTGTTTATTTATAGAAATGTATTATATTTTTGTTTCAGAAGTCTGACTACTATCCAGAATGACCAAGCGGGTTCAATTTGATGCACATGACGCTAATGCCTGTGTCAGTGCATCAGCGGGTATTGGCACTATGTTGTATTGTTGCGGGTGAAGCAGGTGGTCTGGTTTGGGGAGTGAACAGCTGACACTGGAACAGAAAGCTGGGGATTAGTGACGTTTACCAGTGTAGTGTTCAGTTGAGTGCTGGTTGGACAGAGATGCTGAAGTTCCTCAGACAGAAAGAAAAGTAAGAGGGTCCTATATTCTGGGAAATTTCTGTGGCATGCAAAGGACATCAGGAACATTTCACTGGAGTACATTTTAGTAGAGATTATTTTAATGATATTTATTTTGGGCAATTAATAGAATAGGGAGAAAGTGAAAGTGCTTTGTGTTTTCTCAGAGAAAATGCAGCTTGAGAGCAGTAGCAGCATGCAAGTGAGCGGCTGCATTCTGATTGTGATGCCCATGCTGCCCGCTCCAACCAAAGAAAACCTACAGTGAGACTATGTTTGCCCCTGCCACATTCTAGATCTGGAGAAATACAGATATCACTGATAGGTGCCAGAAAAGTAACACTGAGATGTTACATGTGTTGCAAAAAAACATGTTAATGCTCAGTTAGGGGTAAAGTGACAAAAGTTGGGAAATGTGACATTAGGGTTTCAGCCTACCCCACCCTGCAAAGCGACAGGAGGCAAGGTTTGGGTGTGCCTTGGGCTTCTCAACCTGCCTCACCCATTCATTTGTAAACGGAGGTGAGACTTCAACGAGGAATGGGTGACGTTGGGAAGTGCCACTCCTACTGCCTGCTGATGTCAAGTGTGTGGGTTGTAAGCCTAATACATCTAACTTTGTCATTTTACCTTAAATGGAACATTAACAGAGTTTTTTGCAATGTATTCCCTTACTTTCTGAGGTAGTATAATCATATCGTTATTTTATTGTGGCAATATAATTTTGTCAGTGTCTAGTGGCACCCAACACCCTCCAATCCCCATATTTATAATACTTTGCAACTCCACTAGTGGTTAGTGGCACCCCCTAACCTTCAATATCCCCATATATTATAACCCTGGTGTCTAGTGGAACCCCCCCTTACCCTCTGATGCTCACATTTATAAAAATGTCATACTTCATTGGTGGCTAGTGGCACCCACACCCTCCCATATCCCCATGTAGTATAACCTTGGTGTCTAGTGACACCTCCCACCCCCATGACCATATTTACATTAATTTAGTACCCTCCCATATCCCCTTGTTTATAATTATTTAGTTAAAGTAATGGTGGTTAGTGACATCCACCCATATTCGCATATATTATAACCCTGGTATCTAGTGGCACCCCTTCACCCTCCAATGCCCATATTTATAATGCTTTTACACTTCATTAGTGGTTAGTGGTATCCCCCCACCTCCCATGTACCCATATAGTAAACCGTGGTATCTACTGTCACTCCCTACCCTCCAATGCACATATTTATGATAATTATACAGTTCATTAATGGTTAGTGGCACCCCCACCCTCCGATGTACTAATGAAGTTGAATATAAGAAAACTATCCATTGATGTCTTTTTTTAACCTGCTGTAAAACAAAGTCCAGTGCCGATAGCACCCACACCACCCACCAGCCTCCCAATGAGCACCCAGATCCCTACACCCCCCTTCACCCCTCCACATACCCTCATGCACCTGAATTGCCAACACAGTGAAGTTTCACTTTCTGATCAATACCGTATCTCAATGCTGGAAATGATGACTGCTGTCTAACAAGTAAGGTAACTGCTTTCGAAAATGTCAGTTTCTACTCATGTATACATGACAGTGGGCTAGTATTCAGCTAAATATTTTCTCGCAGTTCACCTTATTGATTCCTTAGGAACTTGAGGGTCTTTATCTTATCTCCCCTCTTCCTCTCAGACTGCAACAAGTACATTTTCAGTGTCTTAGGGTGCTCCTCATAGGACCTGCTCTGTTGGCCCTGAATTGTTTTTGTACCCTGACCTGCACTAGATAGCCTGTGATGATGGCAATGCAAAAATGGTGAATGTTAAAATGGCCACAGCTTGTTGGCGGCCGGAAAGACGGCGATAGTTGCATCCCCCCCCACTGTGCCACGACCTCAGAGTTAGTATATTTTAAAACAGGGGTGTTGGGGGGAGCAAACCCCCCACAAAAACAATTGTCATCATGTTCCCATTTTGCTTTTGACCTGTGGCCATTTTAATGTTCACTGTTTCTCCTTTGCTGTTCTGACATGGAACCCCTGCACCATCGCCAGCCTATCTCAATTATTCCTGAGGTGAGGACTCCTGAAATGGGTACAGTACTCCAGGTGTGGCTTCACTAAAGATCTATATAGGGGAGGTATTTCCTCTTCCCTTCTGGTATCAGTATTCCTCCCAATACATTCCAGCATTCTATGTGCTTTGTTATTCTTTATTGTGTGGTCAGCTATTCAGAGCTGAAGTAGTAGCCACAGACACTGACAGCTATTTCCTGAAATTTCTGTGATATTTCTAGAGAAATCTCCTGCTTTCTGCATTTCCACAGTAGGGGCAGCAAAGACAAACTCTTTAGAAATTTCATGAAATATCTGGAAATAGCTGGCAACATCTGTGGCTACTACTGTAGATGTGGTTAAGAATCTTGGGGTCAACCTGGATAGCAAGTTGACATTTGATCAACTGGTCTCGACTGTGGTCCAGGCTGGCTTTTACCACCTTTGTAACATTGCCAAGATTAAATGGCATCTAGACACTGCTGACCTGGTGATGCTAGCACATGCCTTTGTCAACTCTAGGCTCAATTATTGCAGTTTTCTATACCTAGGGTTATCTGGAGGTTTGTTGTGTGATGCCAGTGGCTAGCCGAAAATGCTGTGGCCCAGCTAATTGTGGATTCCTCTTGTAGGGACCACATTAGGCTAGTGCTTTGTGTACTGTACTGGCTGCCTATTCGGTGGCACACAACCTTCAAGATATGCTTGACAACTTTTATTTCCCTACACGGTAAGGGACCAGCCTACTAAAAACATCTTCTAGTACCCTACCACCCAACTCGCTCACTCCACTCTCGCAATGTGGCTTGCTTTCTGTCCCTATTTCTAGGCTTTGGCAATCTGGGGCCTAAGCATTTTGTGTGGCAGCACCCACTCTGTGGAATGCTCTGCCAGAACATATTAGATCTGCCCGCATGGTAGAGGCCTTTAAGTCTAATTTAAAAACCTTCCTCATTGCTGAGGCTTTTCTCTGGACATGTAATCATTATTTATTTATGATTTACATATAGTACCTGAGTTTGTAGTTGTATTATTGTAAAGCAACATGAGCCTTTGGGAAAGGGCACTATATTTCTAAAGTTATCTTGCCTTGCCCTTTTCTTGCCTATATGCCTTGTTGTACTGACTCTATAGTTTGAGGAAGTAACTCATGATAACTCCATGATCCCATTCCTCAGCTGTAGTGTTAAATTTCACCCCACCTATCCAGTAAGCTGTCCTGGGGTTCTTGTTCCCTAGATGCATTACTTTGTACTTTATGGCATTGAATTTCAACTGCCATCCTTAGACACCCTTCTAGCTTTCGTACATCACTCTGCATTTTCCTGATTCCCTCATCATTACCTACCCTCGTACAAAGCATAGTGTCATCTGTGAAGAGACACAGCCTACCCTGGATGCACACACCAATGTTGCTAAAGAACATATTTAAGAAGACTGGTAACAGAACAGATCCCTGTGGTAACCAGATCATGACTTCCCTCTCTGTTCAACCTCATTGACTACAATCCTCCACTGCCTCCCCCTTTAGCTAGTTACCTAACTGGTTTACTATGACCTTACCTCTACCCAGATCCTCCATATTTTTCAGCAAGTGTCTGTGAGTAGAAGACCTCACTGAACTCAAAGTACAGTGAATCCACAGCATGGCCCATCTCCAATTCTGTTATCAACCAGTCAAAGAAAACTATCAGGTTAGTCTGACAGACCTCCCTGCCATAAGTCTGTGCTGTTTCTATCCTGGAGCTCATTGCTGTCCAAGTAGCCCACGAGGTCTTCTTTAACCAGTGACTCCATCAGCTTCACTACTATAGAGGTAAGACTGACAGGTCGGTAGATCATCCCTTATTCTGTGTTCTCTCTTATGGAGTGGAACTATGTCTGCCACCCTCCAATCCTTCAGAACTTCCCACATCCTTAGAGAGCTGCTGAATAGACACACCAGGGGTTCAGCCAGTTCTGCTGCCAGTTCCCTGAATAACCTCAGTTGGAACCTATCATGTCTCAGGGCCTTATCTATTTTTAGTGCTACCAGCCCTTTCTTGATCCTTTCACTTGTAAATATTGGCTGCCTCATCTCCAGGCCCCCCTTAGTGGCTCCTTTGATGCCACTCACTGGCAAGGGTCCACTGTTCTTCTTAGTGAAAACTCAGCTAACATTAAAGTGCCAGCATGTCTGGCAGTGACTCTTTATTTTATTCACTTATTTTGTTTACATGAGCTAAATAGGTTGGTTCCAGCTCTCAAGTCATGGGAATTGATGCAGTAATCCTCGAAGAAATAATAAATGTAAACCCAACCGGACTAGTGACCTGGTTGTTTTTCCAATCAGGTTGAGAGTATGTGGTTCAACAGAATCGATGCTTGAAGAAAGTGTTTACAAGCTTCATGTAAACAGGTATGCTAAAATGGATAGATTCGGTTGACATGTGCATTAGTAATGCATTTTAATGCACATGTGTGTGGTCCCTGGCAACCAACAACAATGCAAGCATGTATGTGCACACAAATCAGTCTTCCACTACTGTTTCAGCAGTGGACATGCATGTTAATTGAAGTGCATCTCGCAAACCCAACCCAGCTGCTTATGTAAATTGAACAGTGCTGGAGTCAGGTCTGCAATCACTGATCCACATTCCTCAAATGACAAGGATATGTAAATGAGGTAGTTGAAATCTGGAGAGCTCCATGTCCTGTTGTAGAACTGCTGTGAGCAGGGCTAGCCGTCCTTTTTTTTTTTTTGAAATTCAAGTTTATTAAAGTTTTCTCCCAGAACAGAGCAAGATGCAAGTATACAGGGCATTCCAAACAGCAATACATTCTTATGACAGTGTAAACATATCCAGGTACATTGTCAGAAGCATCTTGCCCCCCTCCCCTCCCTCCTCTCTCCCTCCATCCCAACCCCAAGCAGACAGAACCATATAGTAGTGTACCAAATCATTAAACACCCTTGACACGAAACTGAATAATCATGGGGAATAAGCACCCGTCTGGAGTAGGTACAACTCATGTAATTTTTCCCAAACCTTACAATACCTTGACAAACAATTCTTTCGATTCGCACTGAATTTTTCCATATTCAGATTAAAAAGCAACTCCTGTAACCACTCTGTGTAAGTGATTACAGCTTCGTCCTCCCAATGTTTCAATACTACTTTCTTGAGAGACGCTGATATAATGGCCGTATAATACCATTTGGCTTTAACCTTAATTCAGAGTAATCCCCAATAAGCAGACCTTGGGACTGAAAGGTGATAGAGCCCAGAAAAGGGTCTGCTCATTCCCTAATCGTGTCCCACAGGGATTTGACCCTGGGACATTCCCAGAAAATATGGAGTAGTGTCCCCTCCTGCTGGCAGCAATGATTACAATTTGGATCAGAAATGCGACCAATCTTATGCAATTTTGATGGGGTCCAGAACATGTTATTTAAAAATTGAAATTGCATGACTCTCAGCCTATCCTGAGATATATACTTATAGGTACAGTATGTTGCCAAATTGCATCCCAATCCCTTCCCCGGTCCCCGAAAACAGTATTCCAATAATGGGGAGTGCCATCAAGCTGTTGAAATGCTTGATCAAATAAGCATTTATAGAGTCTGGAAACTACATGTGGCTCCCAAACAGTCCTGGCGAGGGTTTCAAATAGCCCTCCCTTCGGATGGCTGAGACCCGACATGTTTCCTAAGAGATTGCACCAGCAGATGTCGGAGCTGATAAACTCTAAAGGTATGCCCAGGGGCAATATGAAATTTATTAATTAGGTCCTCAACAGAAAGACATTCCCCCTCCTGAAAGAGGTCTGAAATTCTCAAATCCTTTATCTCAGGAAGCCAAGACTCCTGAATCATTTTCCCCCAATTTTTAAATTTGAATTTCGACACAGGGGTTGATGCCTATCTTTACTGGGGGAGTATTTAAAAATGAGCACAGCTGTGCATGGACCCTTAAAGATGTTTTAATCAGGGTGGGAAATAAATCCCCTGATAGGGACTTCGGTGAAGCATAAAGAAGTGCAGTCGGATCAAACCCCGCTTTCTTTATTAACTCCACCTCTAACTTTTTTTTTTTCCAATTGTTTAACCAGGTGAGACACACTAAGCTGAAAGCTTGTTTACAGGTGCAACCTGGGAGCACAGGGAAGTTATGTGACTTGCTCAGGGTCACACAGTATGCAAGTGGGGGCTGTGGGATTCAAACCCAGGTCTCCAGATTTGCAGCTCAGAGCCTTAAACCACTGCGCTATACTGCCTCCCTTTCTAACTATCTAACTTGACCCATGAGGGGACATAGAAGGATGAAGACTGCTCTGTGGGAACTAGCAACCACCTTAGATACTTACTGACACTACTTGCCCAATAATATAATCCCAAATGAGGTAGATTTAACCCAGCCTTCTCCTTAGGAGCGGCCATCCTATAATAAGCTCTACGTGGAGTCTTCCCCTACCAGATGAATGCTGAAATTATTGCATGCATATTCTTAAAACAGCTTAACGGCAACCATGAGTTCAGCATGGTTAACGGTACAATACCCTGGGTAATACATTCATTTTCGCCAGGCTAACCCTACCCCATAAGGATAAGAGTTTGGCCCACCTAGCAGGTCTTGTTGAATGGTATTCCTTATCGAGTCTAAATTCAATTGCACCATCTTGGAGTCACTATGGCCAAAATGACCCTAAATAAGTGAGCTATGTACGGGCTCCATTGTAAACCCAACACGGTAATTTTATTTATTTATTTATCAAGTCTAGGATTACAAATACCTTTGAGCCATGGCTCTTTTACAAAGGTTCCACGTCAGAGAAATACAAATTATGGGGAACATCAAGACAGGCATTACAACAATGTGGACATTGCAAACAGAGTACAGATTAATACAGTTCAAGGATAGCATTGTAACAAGCAGCCAGTGGCATTTGTCAGAGAAAATAGACAACAAATAAGAGTGCCAGAGTCATAGGGAGGGGAAGAGGTAGGGAGGAGAAGGAATGTAGGAAGGGTGGTGAGAGGGTGAAAAGTGCAGCATTGGGTATACCAATATGTGAGGGTAGAATCCAGTGGGGGGGGGGGGACAACTAGAGCAGAAAGGGAAGTGGAGAAACAAGGTTAAGTTGGGCAGTCACAGGAGCTGTTGGTAGTGAGATAGTCCCGTAGCCTAGTTTTAAACATACCAATAGTTGGGGCAGAGGAGATGGCTGGGCTAAGGCCATTGAACCAGAGTGGTGCTCGATAAGCAAAGAGCATTGTCCCTGTGAAGTGTGACAGTGGGGGACTTTCAGTAGCTGTAGCGTGGATCTCCTAAGGCACCATTTGTTAATCGGTGTTGTAACAGAGTTGAGACCCCAGAAGGTGCAAGGCCAAGGTATATTTTTTTGACCACGGAGCAGGTGAGAAACTTTATGCGGTTTGATAGTTGGAGCCAGCCGGTCTGAGTGTACAGGTCACATGTGTGGGTGAGACGGTGAGCACCAGTGATGAGCCGACATGCTTTATTTAAGGCAGTTGAGAGGCATCTGAGGGTTGTGGTTGTGGCCAAGTCATAAATGATGAGACTATAGTCTATTACAGAGATCACAGAGCTCAGGACTGCAACCTTCAAAGCTTCTGGCGTGAGGTGTGGTCTGTGTTTAGAGGAGACCAAGCTGTGTATAGCAGCTCTAGCTACATTATCTACATGAAGTCCATAGGAGAGATTAGGGTCAAGCTGTATCCCTAAGTATTTGAAGGACATCATCTGATCTAGAGTGTTCCCCTGGGTGGTGGAGATAGCCAAGTGGTGTAGCTTGTGTGGGTTATGAGAGCTGCAGAAGACATAGATTTGGTTTCTTGTCATTGAGGACCAGTTTATGATTAAGAAACCATGTCTCTACAGAACTGAAACCAAGTTGAAGGTTGTGTTGAAGAGTTACAGGATCTTTGTGAGTGGAGAATACAACAGCATCATCAGCATATGGTATGATCTGCTCAGAGCAGTGTAAGGGAGGGAGTTTAGAAAAGGCTAAAAAGGAAGGGTCCCAGTATGGATCCCTGTGGGACACCAGCGAACAGGCAGGGTGTTAGAAAGACGTCGCTAATTTTTACTCTCTGTGACCTGTTTTCTAAGTAGCTTTTAATCCAGAGAGAAGAGTCAGGTGATAGCCCAGCATTCAGTAGTTGGTGTATTAGTAGTCCATGGTGTACTGTATCCAGAGCCTTGGAGTGTAGTCGGTCAACGGCCCTGTGAGAAGGCTGTTGTCAAGGGATTTGTGCAAAGCTCCAGTGAACTCAAGAAGGGCTGTGGTGGTGCTGAGACCTTTCCGGACTGTGTTGTTGTGGACAAGGTATATTGTATTTATCCAAGTGGTCGGTAAGTTGATCAGCCACGATGCACTCAAGTGCCTTAGAGAGTGGGGCAGTATGGAATAGGGCGATAATTTGAGTGAATCATCTTGTCCCCACTTTTATGGATGGGTGTCACAGTGGCTGTTTTCCATAGGTCTGGGAATTTTCCACAGCTAAGAGAGAGGTTTAGGATTTTTGTTAATGGATGAATTACCTCATTGAGGGTGAGCAACAGAAGCTTAATGTACAGGGTGTTGTTACTAGATCTAGATTTAGAGATAGCTGCAGTAATATAGCGGCGAGCTTCATTCAGCCTTACCTTCCTGAAGTAGAAGGGGATGGTTAGACTGAGGGGCTGAGGTATTTGGGGAGTAGGCCCTGTTTTCAAAAGTCATGGGTAGAACAGCACTAAGGTCTGAAAAAGCCGTGTTAAAGATGTTTGCGATCACCTTGGGGTCAAGGTTGAGGATCCATCAACCATTAACATGGCTGGAGAGGTTTTGGCTAGTTCCTGTGACATCCTGATATTGTCCCAGAAGCACGACCATTTCCCCATGTATTGGGAGCGTCTTTGTAATAGGTGGATTTCATTAGCTGTATGGCTTTTGTGCAGGCATTTCATGTACTTTTTGTAATTTGGATGCCAGTTGTTTGCCAGTGGCCTGGCAACTGCCCAGGGTAATTCCTTAGTTTCAGCTGTGAGAGAAGAGCCTCTGACCCATGGAGTTAGAGAGAGATTTTGTTTGCGCCTTTAGCAGAGGCAAAAGGTCATGAACTTTGTTGAAAATTGAGATGAGTGATCAGAGCCAGATTACATCTGTTGCTTCATAGATGGGTAGCCAGTCTTGTAGAAGCAGGTGTTGTTTGAGATGTGGAAGTTTTCCACAAAAGGACTCTGCTAGCGATAATTTTGGGAGGGGCTTAAGGAATTTGTTAGACCATGCACACATGACTGGGGAGTGGTCACTGGGTGAGTCTGGGAGAATGGTGTACAAGAAATCCTTGTGGGGTGAGTGGTGAGGACCAATCCAAGAGTACTGGTGCCAGTCTTGTAGTTAATCCTAGTAGGGAGTTTACCATTTGCATGAGGTTAGCAGCTGAGATGGAGTCTTTATGGGCACTGGCACTTGATGCTAACCAGTTTATGTTGAAATCCCCTAGTAGAATAAGTTCAGCTTTGGGAGGATGAGAGTTGATAAAGTTTAGGACATCATTGAATCCATGTTTAGGGTCCCTGGACGGGATGTATATGGAGACAATAGTCAGGGCTTTATGGTTGGGACCTAGGACGATTTTTATTGGCAGAATCTGGGCTAAGGCAGAAAGTGATGGAGTTGCTACAGGGTGTCAAGACAGGAAGTCTTTGATATAGATTGCGCAACCACTGCCTTTTTTGGATATCCGGTCCAGCCTGTGGACATTGTAGCCCTGTATTATTACTGCTAAGTCAGGAACTTTAGGTGTCAGCCAAGATTCCATCACTGCAAGGATGTCAGAGTTGTGTTGGCATATGAAGGCTTGAGTGCATCCAGCTTTGTAGTAGGCTGCAGATATTAATGGTTGCAAGGATAAGGGCACCTGGAATTTGTGTGTGGCCTGAGGCTTCTAGGGCCAGGATTGGGATGGGCAGCTGCCTGAGATGAGGAGGAGGAGGAGGAGTTTTAAGGAGCAGGTCGCAGCTCTTTGAGAGATAGTTTTAATTGTTGTTTCCTGGAGTAAGTTGCAAGGTTCAGGCGGTGTCCCATATGGACTGCAAGGTGGTACAGTGTAGAAGGTGTACACTTGTTGAGGTAAGTGGTCGGGTTAGTAACCGGAATCTCCAAACGGTGTGCAAGCACAAGTCTCAAGTGGAAGTGGAGGATTCCCTTGGAGTAGCAGTGGAAACCAGAGTAGAGGTGGAGGGGTGGTGGGGGTGGGGTGGCTAGGATCAGGGGAAGAAGAGGGGCCAGGGCAAGGAGGAGGAGGAGAGGTGAGAGAAAGGCAGAGAGAGCCCACATGGCTTACGTACTAGATAAAGAGATAGAGATATAGCCCTCTAGTGGTGAGAGGATATAATCTGCTAATGGAAAAATCAAAAAAAAAAAATCTCCGACTTGAGCACCCTAGAATTCAACGGGAATACTAAAGTTTTTTCTCTATTTATTTTATAATTAGAAAACCTGCTAAACTCCTCTATAAGCTCCATAACCACTGGTATAGTGGCATTGGGGTGAGTTAAATGAAGAAGAACGTCATCTGCATATGCGGAAAGTTTAAACTCATGGGAACCTATTTTAACTCCTTTGACTCTAGGATCCTATCTTATTTTTACCAGAAAAGGTTCGAGGTAAAGATTAAAAAGGAGGGGTGATAGAGGACATCCCTGTCGAGTTCCTGCACACAATGGGAATGTTGAAGAAAAAAACCCATTGCAATAAATCTGTTCACTCGGTTGACTATACAGGGAAAACACACTCTTAACAAAAGAGAGGGGGATTCCAAATTTTACCATGGTCAAAAATAGAAACTGCCAATCCACCCTATCAAATGCTTTTTCTGCGTCTATCGACACCAACCCAGAAGGGGAACAGTGATCTCTAGGCGCAGAAAAGATATTGGTCAATTTACGTAGGTGGTCTGCGGCCGACCTGCCTGCTGTGAAACCAACCTGGTCAATATGTATGAGTAGCGGCACTACTTTAGCTAAATGATTGGCCAGAATTTTTGCTAAAATCTTAACATCGTAATTTAAGAGTGAGATGGGCCTATAGCTGGACACCTTGTCTGGGTCCTTGCTCCTTTAGGAATGATGATAATAAGGGCTGCGAATAAGTGTTTGTCCACTTTCTCAGAGGTCAAAATACAGTGAAATAATCTTTTAAGCTAGGGACTAGCTGTGCAGCAAAACATTTATAAAATTCAGGAGAGACCGTCGGACTGGGGCCTTATCAAGAGTAAGCGAGTTTATTGTTGCAAGAATCTCACCTTCTGAAATGGGTTGGGTCAGCTCACCTCCCAGCACCGGGGACAATGAAGGGAGTGGGCAAGAGGAAAGATAACTTTATACCTCCTCCTTCGAGGGCATAAACTTCATCGGGCTATACAATTCCCTGTAATAACTTTCAAACTCCTGCACAATTTCCTTAGGGTGGGTTTTAACCTCCCCGTCCAACCAAGAAGTAATACTCTTAATATTCCTAACTGATTCCTCTCCTTTTAATCTCATGGCCAGTAAATGCTTGGCCTTCTCCCCCTGATCGAGGTACCAAGCCTTAGTCCTTAACAGGGTGTACTCCGCTTTCTCACGCAGAAGATCATTGTATTGATTTCTTAAGCCAACTAGTTTTTCTCTGATATCTGCAGGGGTAGTCCCAGACAGGGTACGTTCTAGTTCCCTAATCTGGCTAAGTAGAGTCATGGCTTTGTTCTCTCTTTTTTTCTTCCTATCTGCCGCTAGTCTGATGAGTTTGCCCCTTAAAACACATTTGAGCGCACTCCACTCCATATCCCATTTACCTGTGGACTCTGTGTTCTCCCTTTCATATTGCTCTATAATGTGGGTAATGGTTTCTTTAATTGCCGGGGAACGTAGTAATTGATTATTCAACTTCCAGATCGTTTGTCTGCTAAGGTTAGGGGAGAGATTTATTGAACAGTGGACCAGTGAGTGGTCCGAAATTATCAGAGGCAGTATTGAACATTGTGAGAGACCAGGGAGGGCCATTTGACTAATCAGGAAATAGTCGACTCTGGATCTGGATCCATGCACAGCCAATGTAAATGTATATTTCCTGAGTGAGGGATAGAGGACCCTCCACGGATCGCATAAACCGACACTGTCAACCAACTCTCTAAGGGCTCTCTGTGCGGGAGTTAGCCCACTTCTCCCTCTGCCATCTTTGTCCAAATCCGGGTCAAACGGTAAGTTCCAATCCCCCCCTAAAATCATCAGAATATAAACAAATGGGGACAATATTTTTAACAGGTCTACAAAAAAACTGGGCGAGTCCATATTCGGGCCATAAATACTACCGATTAATACCTTTGATCTGTATAACATCCCTACAACTAACAAAAACTGACCTGAGGGATCCTTGATAATTTCCTCACAGGAAAATGGAGTTTGCCTGGTAATCAGAATGGCCACTCCCTTACTAGCAGTGCTCTCGCCAGACAGGTATACCTGTCCAATACTCTGTTGCTTAAACAAAGTGCTTTCTGAGTCAAGCAAATGCATCTCCTGTAGACAGATGATTTTGCCCTTTTGCATTTGAAGGTGTTTCAGAAGTTTATGTCTTTTAGTATTGTTCCTAGCTCCGTTAACATTCCACATAATTAATTCCCAGAGAGTTCCCATTTAACTTCTGATTAATATTAAACATACCCCTTTACTAGGTAAGAACATTCGGGCCCTCCAGGGCCCAGCAGAAGCTTCACCAATCTGACAAGTTCCTGTGTAGTTCAGTCTGCTTCTCCTCTCCCCCACCCCTTTCCTCCCCAGAACAAGAGCCCCTCCATGCTAAACCCTTATACCTCCCACCATAATAGTAGTACGTTTCCCCCTCCCCCCCCGAACATTCCACCCAGAATGTTCGCTCCCCCAACATAACTCTGTCTAGGTCCGTGATGTCAAATGCACAAACCCTCCTTGACACCTCTCAGCCCCCCACCTCCCCCTTCCCTGGACTGACTATGATCTTGCTAAATGTCTAACTCCAGCTGAGCCCCCTAACGAAGGATGGGCTCCAGCAACAACAGAAAAGGAGTAATCCCTAACAAGCCTGTAGGAGAAATCCTAAAAAGGGAGAGGAGACCTACTAAAATCCAAACTCAGAAAAGCCCTCCATGCCTTGAGGCTAGACATCTCAAACCCTTCCTTCTCCTAACGACAACAAAAGGGAGAAAGAAAACTCCCCCCGGGAGTGGGTGACCAGTAGAGATGCCACCTCTCTGATCGTAGTACTTATATGCTGAGAAAAACATCCAAAAAGCTGTGTCCCACTCTAATAAGCCTCTGGCAAAATTACCACTTTTTATCCAATCCAGCTAATCTCCCAACTGAAGCAGGTAAAAAAAAAAACTGAGTGATGCCCCTCAAAGCTCTACAGGGGCCAGTCTTACACTCTAAGTATCTAAGAGAGAGAACACCCCCAAAATGACCAGGATATAGGAACATCTATTCCCCGTTCCTCCCCAATATTCATGATCCAAATAGAATGCACATTATCTACCTTCATGATGAAAATCACGAAAACAACATTTGAAAAAGAAAACTGAAACCTTGCAGGGCTCGGGGGGACCGAATAACAGAGCCCAAACTGTAATATAAAAAGTGGTTAAGTTCAAATCCGCAAGGCACTAGTGCCCTCTAGTGTAATCATACTATTATCAAACCTGCAGCTTGATACAAGGAACTTCAAAACAGTATAAAACCGAAGGCAAATAACTGAGCCAAAATGAACTGTCACATCGAGTCTGTAATTTCAGCAGATGAACAAACTGTCTTTCAAGGCAGGGTGCGGGATCTCCAATCGGGACCGCCTCGGGTAGTGGAAGTATTAAAAACTCCTGCCTCTTCTGGAATCGTTTACAGACCCCTGCCTCAGCCAAAGTCCCCAGACCAGCAGTAAGGAGTAGGATGTACCAGTTGCCCAGGAACAGCTCCTCTTTCAAAAATCCTTAGCCCACCATTTCAGAAACCCGTTTTTTCACCTTGGAGCAAAATGTCGGCCTCTCATCTGAATAGGTCCGGGAGTGCAGCCTTTAATCCTTCCATTGCTGCTTTCGGGTCCTCATAGCTCAGCCACGAACCAGACAAGCAAACTTGCAGGCATGCAGGATAATTCATCCGAAACCGGGTAGAAGAAGCAATCAATTTTACCACTATCGAGTGGTATTCTGCTCGCTTCTGCCTCACTGTGAGGGGTAAGTCTTGAGTTATTCGAAAGGCAGCATTTTCCCAGGAAACTTATTTGAGCTCTCTAATCTTAAAAAGGACATGCTGTTTCTCAAGATAATTCAAGAAACGGAAGATTAGGATGCGTGGTGGGGGCACCTGGCGGGGGCATTGCTCTTAGGGCTTGGTGGGCTCTTTCGATCGAATAATTCGAGCCTTATGGTGATGGGCCAGCAAGCTTTGTCAGGAGCCTCTGGACAAACACTATCGGGTCTGCCCTCTCCACCTTCTCCGGTAGCCCAATAATTATAAGATTGTTGTGTCTGCTCCTTCCTTCTAAGTTCTCAATCTTGGAATCCAGCCTCGCCAACTTTTGGCGGATAGCCACCATCTCTGGCTCAACCATAGCAGACTGGGCTTCAACAGACACAATTCTAGTTTCATTGTCCTTTGTGCATCTAGATAGGTCCTCCAGTGCCAGGGTGACTGATTTTAGCTCTTCGGTAACCACTTGAAATTCTGCCCGAAAAGGTTTCATCTCTGCCAAGAATCTCGCCAATGTACTGTAAGCGGTTCATTCTCCATCTCAGCCATTTCGGTTTCTAGCTCTCTGGAGGCAGAAGAGGCCCTGGGTTTCTTAGGGGCCTTGCCAAGAGAGACAGGCGGAGTATGCTGCCCCCGATTTTTACGTTTATCTTTCTCCATCGGAAGCCAAGACGGGGTCTCCTCAGTCTCCAGTACTTTAGACAGTGAACTGAACCGGAATGTGGATACAATAGTACTTTACTCCTGAAATTTAATAGAAAAACAGAGACGAGAGGCAAGAGCTGAGCAGTCCGGATGTTAAGCCAGCACTTGCATGACGTGACTACAGGGCTAGCCATCCTTGATATGAGCTCACCCCCCCCACACACACACATTTGAATGCATGGTCAGTAGTGTGCACATACTGGACTTTAATGCCCTAACAGCTCACACCCAGGAAACCCTACTGGACATTCTTTTAAATTTATGGGGATAGAGGTCCACTTGTGTCCTGGAGGGGGACCAGGAAAACAAATTATTATGGCTTTAAACCTACTGGGGTCTTACTCTCAAAGTAACAGAAGACGATGGACTTAATGACAAATACAGCCTAATACAGTTTTCAATTTAGACCAATGTAACAACAGTTATTGAGCACTAATAGTCATATCTGTGTCATTTAGGTTACCTGATGCATCTTGTGACATTTTCTATTGTTACAGAGCTTTATGCCCTTATCACATGACTTTGCTTGCTGTTTGATCTGGCATAAACTATTTTTCTTCTAAATATGCACTGTAAATGCATATGTCAATACAAAACTGGACTCTAAACAGCACCTTTATATCAGCCACAAAGTGTGACTGCCTGTGATGACTAGCCTCGCCTCCCAGTCCCTATGTTGCCCTTTAAAGACAGTACTGCAGCACTGCTCCCTGCCATTCAGTGTGAGTCTACCCACCATAGTAGTTACTCTTTCCCCTTGGTAATGCGTGCCCACCAGTTCTGTTAGCACACCATGCCTTGTATTAACTTTTAGCCTTGCACTTTGTTCACCTCATGCCCTTTGGAGCCATCCAGTTAAGCACCTCCCCACTGGTGCCTCCTTCCCACTCACATCACTCCCAGCCACATTTTGACTACCTAGCTTGTCATGGTCCCAATTCTGAGTCTGCTTTCTATTGAAGCCTGCCCTTAGCTCAAGAGTGGTCCCTTCCATGTATCTAGGCCATTCCCTTAACACCACTTACTGATGCTGTGCCTAACCCATGGTACTAGTGATTTTACACTGTATTATTTGTACTCAATGAATGTTTACAACTGTGTCATGTACTGTACCTCTTCTAGAGATAATTACTGCAGTAGTTATAACTCAATTGTACTATAACTGTCTTTTTGTACTGTATTTGTCCATTGTTACGTTAACCCTTCGTGGAACCTTTGTAAAAGAGCTTGCGCTTAAATGTCTTTTCCGAAAGCTAAATAAATAAATAAATACACATGCTAGTGTTGTCTTTTTTTCATATTAATGTCTGTAAGACTGTTATTTTGACTTGATGTTGCACCAGACATGAAAAGAGGTTATTACTGTTTGAATCCCACCAGAAGCCCAACTGTGAAGCTGGATACTCGAGTGCTCCACAGCAGAGTAGCACCTAGATGATTCTATGGGGAGAGTTTAATACTGTATTAGTAGTCTGCTTTGGTGTCTGACATTATGAAATGCTTGTTTTCAAGCTATGTATTTTATCTAGCCTTTTTAACATTGTAAAGGACAGGATTTCTCTTTAAATTCTTATGCACTCCGAGTTAAGCAGGTTTTTTAACTTGCATTTAATTGGCCATGACATTGATAGATTTCAGTATAAAAATGCATGATTGTAAAGCACTTTTTAATCCTCTTGAAAACATGCTATCAGCATGAAATGTCAAGTTATGCTGCTACCACCTGGACTGTTTTTGACTATCTTACATGTGTAAGTTTCATAAAGTTGTCACATACTTTATGCACTATATTGATCTGTTGTGACATCATTGTTGTTGGTGGGTGAGTGCTGAACTCTTTGTTTGCCATAGTAACTATTTTCATTAGAAGCATCCCCTGGTTGGTTCTGGAGCAGCCATTTTTACTAAAGACACCCACGTTTCCCCTTCTGGGTTGCAGATCTATTACCATAGGCACAGCTGTTACAGTAAGGGTAATCATTCAATGTGCTGAAGCCAAAAATGTGCTGTCAAAACTGCATGGGCATAAATGCATGCACACTCCCAGTATATTTAATCTAGTGTGGTTTCAGATGGCTTTTAGATTACAGGACAGGAGATTTTCCCGTGCCAATTTTGGTTTCAGCAAATTGTTCCAGTGCCTACAGCAAGTGGCTACCATGAAGATGACTCTGTGCTTTATGTGAGCAGGCACAGAAATGCTGTGTGGGTCTGAGGTGACAAGGCAATCCACCCACCTAAATGGGCAAGGCAGTATCCAAACATAGTACAGTATGTGTGGTCCATGGAGAATGACCCACCAACATATGGATTATCACATAGAGTTTAGGAACACAGTGGTTGATTAATTAGAATCTCATCCTAAGAATATGTTTACTATAAGAGGCCTGCACTATTTAAGCCCTTATGTCTGTGATCTGTCACAGCAACTCAAAAAGCATTCCACATGAGACCTGGACCTCAGTGTGTGCCTCATGTCTGATGTGGTTATGCTGTCTTACCATATTCTTATGCTAATCATAAAGAGCTCCAATCCAAAGTCAAAATACACATTGGGTTTTTGCAACCAGTCAAGTCCACTTGCTCCAGCTGACTTTTTCTTTTTCTTGTACTTCTTCTGGACCATCTGATCCCCTTGTTGACCTGAGCCACCCTCTATAAAGCAGGAGCTGAGAGCCTGATTTGGTATCTTGATTATTTGTTTGCTCTACCTGTCCACTAGTATTGAAGATGGAGCTCCAGTTGAGAACCACGGTGCATATCAGGGGGTGGTTTGACTCCAGTTGCTTCTGCTTCAGGCTGCATTAAATACATGTATCCAGTGAAAGTGTCCCAGAAGGAGTCGTTCCTGCATGAGGCAAGTCAGCCAGAGAGATGCAGAAATGTATTTATATGCTTAGTGTAGTTTTAGATCTGGCTCGTTAGGGATTGCTGTCTCTGGTCACAATCAACTTATTCATTTCATTTATTTATTTATTAATTATTTATTTATGTTATTGATTACTGGGTAGGAGCACTAAACCAAAGGACCCTTTTCAGGGGTGGCCCAGGCCAAACATTTGGTACAATAGAGATACCAACAGAATACAATGAATTAGAAAACTACAAATACAATTGCAATGAACTAGAGGGTAGGGTGACAAATGGACAGTGGGCATATATGACATATTGAGCTAGTACAGACTGCATACCAAAACAACTCACCAACTGGTTAGTAATTTGTAATTACACAGAGGATATCAGGTTCAGAGAGGAGACACAGTGCTATGTTGAGGCATGACCAATTGGAAGAGCAAGGTTGGCAGAAATGGAAGGTGGGAAAATAACAAGTTAAGAAAGATTATGCTGGAGAGCACATGCATTTGGCTTTGGTCAACAACCAGATTTTGAGATGGAGTTTGAAAGTGTTGTAAGAATCAATCTAGTGGAGGGATGCAACTAGTCTGTTCCACATTGAAGGAGCAGGACAGACAATGCTTTGCCACCCATGACTGTAGAGGCTTTTAGGACCTCCTTTGGGGGAACAAGGACATGGAGAGACATCTGGGAGCAGCTCTGGCCTTCAGAAAGGTTGCATATAGTGACACATTGCCACCTCTGAGGGAGTTGTCTATGATACAGCTGAGAGCATAGTCATGTCGTTTGAGAGTGGATGCCATCCTAGCGCCTGGTAATGGTTGCAGTGATGTGTTGAGTAGGGTGCCAGGAGTGCGAACCAACAGATGTTGTTGTAGACAGAGTTTAGTCATGTGCAAGGAAGAGGACACATGGAAATAGATAAGAGAGCAGTAGTCCATAATGGGGAGCAGGTTGCCTTGGGTAATAGCTAAGCATGCCTCAGAGGTCAGGAAATACTTTATATGATAGGCAGCCCCGAGTTTCTGGTTTACTTGTTGTACTATCAGGGCCATTGCCAGGATTTTTGCAAGGGGTTCTTTTTCAGTCTGTGACTTTCTCAATATGCCGGGCTTCTGGGGGTCTGGCAGCCCCTAGAAGCCCTTGGATCCTAGATGCTCTCTGGTGTATTTTGTGACTTATTTTGAAGCCAAATAACTCATATCTGGGCTCTCCTCCACCAGTTGCTCTAAGGAAAATATCATTATTATCTGGCTGGCTGCAGGGTGAATACATAGATATGTATTCTGTACCTGAGATAGCACATTATCAACAGCTTACTAGCCTCAGGTACTGACTACATACATGTATTCACTCTCCAGTCAGTCAGATAATAATCTTCCATACAGCAGGATGAATCCATATATGTATTTAGTACCAGAGGCTAGCATTATGCACATAAAACACTAGATACTGTAGATTACTCTGCCATGCAAGTTAATGGCTGAAACCAAGGCAAATCACATGACTGATTTTCTGTTGGGGTGTCAGTGGGGAATAGTTCCCTACACATGCATTCATTTGATTGCGCTGTTGTTCAACTCTGTTGTCAGTGGTATAACTGCCTACTGCTGAATATCGCAGAATGGCACAATGTAGGACTTGCGCATGCGCAACCCTGTTGCGCATGGAGCAACCCTTTTGAATATCTGGGCCTCTATGTCTAGGTTGCACTACTGACTGTACTGTAATGCTAGCAGATTTAAGCTTCCCAACAGTAGCTGTTAGATTTCAAAGTAACAAGATTAACTCATCTGTTTGAGTTGTTTGTATAGACATGACTTGCTTTTATTACGGTACATATTTCTTCCATAAGGATAACATTTGCTGTCTGCTGATGTTTTAATAGAGTAACCATATCCATACTTGGCATGTTTTGAATATAATCCAATTTGTGATTACTTTTACAAGAAGAGAGGTGTCCCTCTGCATCTAAGGATTCATAAGCCATGTTACAGTTCTTAGAACTCAGATTTCTCAGACCCATAATAGTACGGTGTAATTCCAAGGCAAGCCCTGGTTTACACTCTGGAATGACCTGAGTGGAATTACATTTTTAAGGATTCAATCCTAATGAATAATTTCCTGGATATGCTGTAAAACTAATAACATGGTCAGTATTATTACTGGCTACAAACAAAATAGGAAAATGTCTGTAATCAGCTACTAAAGATTCCCCACTCAAATGCTACTCAGAAGTTTTTTTCCCCAAGGAAGCAGTTATTAACTGTAGTTTTTTAAAGAGGTAGAACTAGTGCTGCTAAGAAGTGCATTCTTGTCAGCAGGTATTGTATCTTTAACAGCTGAAACTATCTTCGGAGTTGAAGTGACTTGATTTACAAAACAATTTAAAACAGATAAATTGTTTTAAAATGGAACTCTGAAATGATCCATTTGGGCCATATGGACTATCACCCCCCAACCCCCATTTCAGGTTTTCAGGGTGTTTTTTTTGTTTTGTTTTTACATTTGCTTATTTTTGGTTTAGGTGCTTTAGTTTCATATTTAATAAACTGGTTTGTTTCTATTTTTTGATTTGATTTGATTCATAGCTTTACAAAATTAAAATCAGTTTGGTAAAAATCAATTGAGGTTTATGGCAAGCTAGGTAATCAAATCATATATCAGATACATGCAAGAAAATAATCATTACATAATGTCTAAGCTAATAAGTAATAAATATATAATAACTGGGTATCGTTTTTTCCCATAGAGAAAGGCGTTTATAATTTGCCGTTATAAAGGAGTGTTTATAATGGTAAACACACGCACCTTCTCTGTGAGAAAAAAAAAAGCAAGCAAGTTTCCCTCATGACCCGCGGCAGCTGTTTTCTGTTTGTCACACAACCAAAAGCCTCTCACAGAACTTCTGCCTTATGACCAGTCCACCTCTCCCTCACTAGAAAGTGAAACCTTCTTGAGCACTCACCTCAGAGCCAGCATCCAACAAACAGCTCACCAGAAAATTCAAATTAACTTAACAGTTTAAAATACACCTACTGAAAGCAAAATACAATGCTGCATTTTTCACACACTCCCTAACCACTTCTTCGGTCTGATCCTCTCTTTCCCCTCCCCTCTGCAGGTCACATGATTCCATTGCTCCAGTAACAAGGCTCTCCTAGCAACCCTTTCTGCCTAGCTATGGAGTTCTGTTGAACTGTTTTGTTTTTGTATGAATTAATAGTTCAAATATTTGAATGTTATCCATCTTTGTGTGTTATGTTGCTGTTTCCATTTTATCTTTGCTCTGAAAAAAAAACTTCTAAGTACATTTAAAAGTAAGCCTATCTACTCTATAAGTCCTATTGTGAAGCCCTGATACATACATTTTATATAACTGCTGTGGTGTCGCTTCTGCATGGTATATAAAATAAAATATATATAGATTTGGTGTGGTGGGAACTGAGTTTACTCTTGGGGTTAGATGCTTGCACAACCCCTTGAGCTCCGCTTATCAGGATTTATGTAGCATCTAACCCTCTTGCAAAAGGAACTTCTGTTACACATTCCCACCCATACTTTATTCTCTATTTAAAAGCCTACCCAGCTAACATGGCTATATAAGACACGCAATGCCCAGAAACACACATTATCGTATACAAAATAAAACACACGTAAAGTAGCATAAATGGGGAAAATAATTATTTTTTTCCTGTTTCTAACCATATATTTCAAAAGGCCAATTTTATTTTACTTAGCAGCATACAGTCATCAGTTCTGTACACAACTATATCCTTCTTGGGAGGAGGGGGTAGAGGGTGTTAGGTTCATTTAATAACCCAAGGATTTAAGCATATGAAAAGGGGAGAAAAAATGTACAGGAAATCCTTGCTATCACTAGTTCAAACCCTTCATTAGACCACCCCATCAGGAAAGATTTCTTGTATGTGTCAGTTCTAACCTTCAGAATTTGCCACTTCCCATGTATTCTCAAACCATACCCAACATTCTCCATGGGTGGTAATAGGGGAACATGTTAATGGCTGGAATTAGTTGATCCCGTTCCATGCCTTTACTCCTTATATTTACCATTTTCTTTAAACAACGAACAGTGCATCAGTGTGTACAAACATGAGTAATACAATTAATATTAAAGAACTAAATGCATAAAGCTTTCATTGGTTATTTAATCAAAATCAAAGTCCTCTCAGAGCTATAAAATGCAGCTCAGGTGCAAATCAACAATACAGGCAGTGATCAGGAAAGAGTCTTATCTGAAAAAAAGAGTTTCTGATCCAATGTATTCTGAGAATATCCACTTCTTGGCTTTTTTGGTTTCAAATAATCCAGTTAATCACATTAAAGTAACATTCAGATCTAGT
This sequence comes from Neoceratodus forsteri, assembly GCA_016271365.2. Classification (NCBI taxonomy): domain Eukaryota; kingdom Metazoa; phylum Chordata; order Ceratodontiformes; family Ceratodontidae; genus Neoceratodus; species Neoceratodus forsteri. Next base: position 1,412,615,283 of record CM057452.1, read on the forward strand.
TACTATTGTGGCTAACATTTTAAAGTTCAATCCAACTTGTCAGTTACATTAAAAACTTCAACCCCCCATAAGTAATTGCTACAGTTATCTTGGGGTTCCAAAATCTTCTCTGGTAACAGGATAGTATATCTACATCAAAGTTATCTCTGGATAAGAACTTTAAAACAGAAAAACCCTGCACAGTAATTTTACAGTGTCACCGTAAAAAGAAAACATTTCATACCAGCATAATGCTGTTAATAAACTAATTGATTCAGAAAAAATTATCAAACGTACACTACATGTTGTAACAAATACTACAGAATATAGCAATTAGGCAAAATAAAAAATACTTTTGTACTGAGACCATAGAGTTTTGTAGTCCAGAACCATCAGAAGGCAAACTATAGTTTTGTTTAGTGGTCAGTACCCAGAGCATAACATTTTGAAACTGCAAGCTTTGCTTTGAATAGCTTGCTGGGTAAGGAGCAAAAGCTGTTTTTCTACTAAATGTTTTCCAAGCACTGCAGATTTCTGCTTTCCCATACCCTTCATGCATTCTTCTGGCAGGCAAATTAGCTGGTGCTTTTTACGATGTCGGCTATCTGCCATCTAATCTGAGAACATGTGAAAGAGGAAGTTCAAAGTATCTTAGAAAATATACATTAGACAATTTTCAAAAGTAAAAAGCTAATGCATTGTATTTTCAAAAAAAATTGTCAAACAAGCTAAACCATAAACATCTGATGACACTGTTCAAAGTGCAAATAAATCTGCTTCTTAAGAATAATACATGGGCCAAATGCAAACTCTTGATGCGTTATTCCCTTTCTAATCTAAACATTTTATTCCTTCCTCCTTTTCTTCTTTTTGTTAGCAGCCACACAGCCACCACATTCTCACACCCACAGTCCTCTAAGCTGGTCACCTAATGCTGGGGACTGTTATACCTGTGGCCACTTTCTACAGGTACTCAACTGCTCTAAAGGTGTGTGGCCCTTACATTAGCCAAATTGGCTGCAAACATGCAGGTGAACCTCTGGGGTTCAGCTTGGATTCCCGATGATGTGCAAAGTCCAGTTCTAACCTGGAGGTGGTGGAGATCCCCAGCTTGCCTGCACCACTCAGGTGGGACAGCACTGAAAATTAGCTTCATCTGGGTCACTGTTTAACAACATGATGCTGAAAATTAGTGGTCTAAAAAAACTGGTCTGGATCAGGTTTTTGTTCTGCCAAACTGCCTCTGGCTCCCCCCTGATGCCATCTTGGACCATAGGTAATTTCAAAAGGTGACTGCCAATTTAGTGCCCTTAACTGGATGGACAAGTGTCCTGTGAAGGATTTTGCAACTTGCTGCTGACTGGATGGACTTGTGCCATGTGTAGAGATCATTTACTGGTTCCCCCTGACTGGAAGGTCTTGTGCCCTAAGTTGGACTTATTTACTGGTGCCCCTTGACTGGATGGATATGTGTCCTGTGAAGGACTTAGTAATTTGTGTGCATGACTGGATTGACTTGTGCCCTGAGTAAGGATTATTTACTGGTTCCCCTGACTAGTTGATGTATGGGTCTTATTTCAACCCAGTTGACTGCAAATATGCAGGTGACCTTCCTGGGTCCAGTTGGGCTCCCACATGTTGTGCAAAGTCCATTCCTGCCCTGGATCTGGTGGAAGGGAGCTCCACAGCTTTCTCTCACCACTCATTTGAGCACAGCACTAAAAATGAGCTCCAGTTGGGTCACTGTTCAGCATTAATGTGTTAAAAATTAGTGTTGTGCAAAACTGGGAAGGTTCTTTTTTTGGTTTCATTTTTGCTAGGACACCTTGTTCTTGTTTTGGAATCAGTCTAGCCTCAACACCCCCCCCCCGGCACCATCTTGGACCATAGGTAATTATGATAGTCTACTTCCAGATTGGTGCCCATTGACTAGATGGACAAGTTCCATGTGAAGGGTTTAGTAACTGGTGTTGCTGACTGGACAGATTTGTGCCCTGAGTAGAACTTATTTTCTGGAGCCCCTTGACTGGATGGGCACATGTCCTGTGAAGGGCTTAGTAGCTGGTGCTCCTGACTGGACAGAAGTGTGCCCTGAGTAAGGATTATTTACTGGTATCTCCTGATTGGATGTACTTGTGTCCTGATTAGTGCCTATTTACTAGCAAATATCACCTTCCACAGTTCGGCTGCTTTTGGCAGCTACAATATAAACAAAACCAGGAGGGATCTACTCCACATGTTCTCAATGAAATCACTAAACCAACTGGACAGTGAGACCCACTCACTGGTAAAATATTTGAGATATTCTCTTCCATATAAATCAAAACTAGAAGCAGCATATTATAAGCATAAATCAAGTCAAAGTGTTGTAGTCTCAAACTCCTGACCACTTCCTCAGGATTATAGTAAGCCTGAAAATTTTAATTAAAAATTATTTTAGATATACTGTATACTTTGCAAACAAACTGCTTTAATGCACCAGTTAGGGTTCAACATAAAGCCACAAAAGTAGGAAGATAAGGTGTTAGTGTTTCCAACCATAACTCCCCACCCACCCCAATCAGCAAAAGGAAAAGACCACACAAGCAATCACAGACAGCCATCATTAGGTAAGACGAATAACATACTGTACTGCTGTTTCCAATGGCACACATGTAATAGCACGCTGTGCTTCCTGTGTGTGTGTGTATTTATACTTTCAGGTCAGGTAGAAGCACAGGCCCCACAGAGGCTGTGCTTATGCAGACACACCTGTGTCTGTGTGTTGTACAACATGCATTAGTACCCATGGAGGCCGGCACTTCTGCTGACAGAAGTACTGTTGCAATGTGGGTATCATGGTTTTAACAGTGGATCTAGAAATTTTTCAAGTGGTAGCTATTTTGTTTAGGGATTAGCACTTTCCCAGAAAAAGTAAAATGTTACCTTTGAAAGGTCAGGTTACAAATATATGAACATACGAATGTGCCAGCAGAAACAGACCACCTGGTCTATCTAAGTCTGCTCGAGTGTGCAGCTAGCACCCCTAGTTTGCAGCTGCCCCACCCCCCTCCCATTTGTCATCCCACTGCACCCCCCACCTCCCTCATCCTCCTCTCCCTGTTCCTATCCCATGCCCTTTTGAAATTGTACACAGATTTACATGATACCACCCATTCTGGTAGGGCATTCCATTTTGCTATGACCCCCTCTTTGAAATAGTGTCTCCTCATTTCCTTCCTAAATCTTCACCCCTCTATTCTTAGCACATGCCCTTGGTGACCCTCTCCCTCCTTAACTTAGGGGCCCACATCTGCCCCCATCCTTATTGATTCCTCTCAGATACTTGAATGTCTCTATCATATCCCCCCCATCCCTTCTATCCTCCAGGGTGTATATATTCAGGTCTCTCAGCCTGCTTTCATAGTCTGTCCCTTCCATTCCACATATCATCTTTGCTGCCCTCCTCTGCACCCTCCAGTAGCCTGATATCATGCTTTAGGTATGGCCTCCAAAACTGCACACAATACTCTAAGTGTGGCCTTACCAGTGACCTGTAGAGGGGAAAAATCACCTCTCTTCACCTGGATGAAAAACCCCTCACTATGCACCCCAGCATTTTGTTCACTTTTGCAGCCACTCTCCTGCACTGGGCAGTGTTGTCCATGGTACCTGTTATCATTACCCCTAAGTCCTTCTCCTCCTCAGTGATCCCCAGCTTAACCCCTCCCAGCCTGTATTCTCTCCTTGGGTTCTTAACCCCAAAGTGTATAACCTTACACTTCTTTGCATTGAACCCCAGCAGCCACCTCTCTGACCACTCCTCTAGGTTGCTTAGGTCCCCCTGCAGCTGCTTCCATCCCTCCTCTCCATTCACCACTGCTCCAATTTTGGTATCGCCAGTAAACAGACTTATCTTGCTCACAACCCCATGTGCAATGTCTGATATGAAGAGCCCAAAAAATACTGGCCCCAACACAGAGCATTGTGGCACCCCACTCGTCACCAGCCTTGGAGTTGAGAGCACCCATCTCACCACCACCTGTTGCAGCCTCCCACTCAGCCAGCTTGTAATCCAGTTCATCATTTTTGCCCCTACCCTTACACCAGTTAGCTTCCCCCCAAGCCACCCATGAGGCACAGAATTGAAGGCCTTGTTGAAGTCCAAGTAAAGAACATCCAACGCATGACCCTTATCCAGCTCACCTGTCACAATATTGTATCAGGTTGGTTTGACAAGACTTCTCTGAAATAAACCCATGCTGCCTCACATCCTGGAGGCCATTGTCCTCCAGGTATGACACCAGTCTTTCCTTTAGTATTGTCTCCATGAGTTTGCACACTATGGAGGTGAGACTTATCGGGCGATAATTACCCGGTTCATTCCTCTTGTGTAATTGTACTACATGTCCCATCCTCCAGTCCAGTGTCATGCATCCCAACTCCAGTGAGGTGCTGTACAGATCTGACAGCAGCAGATTAGTTAAAACAGGTACTTTTTACTGGCCTAAGAGGGTAGCAGGTGCTACCTCGCTACATAGCTGGATCTGCTAATGCATGGTTTTCTATATGCAGCTGTGTAAGTGTAGGCCTCACAGGTCTATTTTTCTCCAGCCATAGGTTGGTGTCTATATCTTGCACCAGTGGCTGAAGAGGTGTAGGCCCCTCAGGGGTCTGTGCTTCTGAAGATAGAAGTACTGTTGCAATTTTATTTTAATTTATTTTATTTATTAAGATTTCAGATTATAGCACCTTTGAGGCATACATACTGTAGAGAGCTAAAACAAATGCAGTCAGTTTGAGAGTGACACTTTAATTATAGACATTAGCACATGTAACTAAACTATGAGCAACCAGGGGGCTTTGTTTGGGTTACGGAAGGTGCAGGGGTGATAGAAGCATGGGGAAAGGAGGGGGAGGGCTAGGTAAGTAGGGGACAGGGTGTGGGTGAGGGTGGTGGGGGGGCAAAGCCAAGGGCAAGCAGAGTGTAAGTGCTGATGGTTACTAGCGACTAGTGAGAGGTTGTACTATGGAGTGCAGTCACAGCCACTAAGAGCAATGAGATGTTGGCAAAGCTTACGTTTAAACAGACAAATCTTTGGTTTTGCAAGGATGTCCCAGGGGAGGCCATTAAGCCAGTTGGGGGCATGGTAGGTGAAGGTCCTTTGTCTCTAGAATGTACGGTAGAATGAGACCTGGTATGACTGCCTGGACTTACACCGAGTCCTGTGGGGGTTGGACATTGGGGTAAGGAGGTGCTGGAGGGCTGGGGGGGTTAGACCTAGACAGGACATTTTGGCTAGTAGAATGGTCTGGTATTTTACCCTTCCTTTAAGGTGCTGCCAGCAGGACTGAGTATGTAGGTCACATGTGTGCATAAGTCAGTGTACACCTGAGACTTGTCCGCAGGCTTTGGTATCAAGGTTTTTGTGGTGGCTGTACTTCTGCAGCCAGAGGTCAGTGTGCATGTCTTACACATGTGGCTGCAGAGACACAGGTCCTTGAGTGGCCTGCAGTTTTGCAGACAGAACTCTGTGCATGTCTTACACAGTGGATGAGTATGTGTGCCTACAGTGGTCTGTGTTTCTGCAGACAAAAGAGTTCAAGTTCAAGTTTATTGGCAGGGAAAATCCATTGAGCAGGCTCATTTACAAGGTGGTCCTGAGACAGCAAACATATACAATGAGATACAACATAGATAGCAGAGCGTATACAAGTATTTACAATTTATACATAGTTAGTTGTCATAAAATATGATATACAATTTAGCAATAGTGCAGTCTGAACTTCAATTCAATAATTTGGAGGAGGGTGGCAGTGAAGAGGGGGAATGGGAGAGGGGTATGTGAGTAGAGATGGAGGATAGACCAGGTGGGTGAATAGTGGAGAAGGGCAGACAGGGTAGGTGAAAAGAGGTGGAGGGCAGACAGAATGGGGGTAAGGAAGGCAGTGGATGGTGGTGGTAAGGGGTGGGTTGTGGAGATCAGGGGTGAAGGGTGGCTGGGGAGAGGAGAGGAGAGGCTAGGCAGCAAGTGTGGGGATGAGTGGAGGCGAGGAAAAGAGGGTAGGTGGCTAGAGTGGAGGGTAGTGGGTAAGGGTAGGCAGGTAGGAGAGGAGATAAGGGTGAAGGATGGAGGTGGGAGGTAGAGAAGGATGGGGTGAGAGGTGGAGGATGGGCACAGAGCTGTGGGTTCGAGGGGGATGGGGTAGTGGGAAATTTTCACTTAGCAACAATTGCACTGCTCACTAATTTTGCAGGCAACTAGATTCTTGAAGTTGTTTAGAGGATTAGGTTTTGAAGTATAGGACTAGATTGGGCTTTTGTTCCATGCAGTAGGAGATGCGTGCTTATGGCCAAGTCGCCAAAATGGGTGATATGGGTGTCATAACCTTTAGCATATATGAAGGAGTTTCTATGTAAGGGGTATAAGCAAACTGACTGCTCAAAAGCTTAGATATGTAGGGTGCGAGTTTTGCCAGGAGAGCCTTGTAGAGCCAGATAAGTGAGTGGATGAGATGTCTAGTGGACAAGGAGGTCCCCCAATGAGGTATATAGGTTGCAATGGTGTGTATGATGGCGGGCACTAGAGATGAAATTTATCACCCTATGGTAGAGCGTGTCTAGCTGGTGTAACAGGGATTTTGAGCAGTGACCATACAGAATATCCATGTAATCAAGGAAGGGGATGAATGTTTTCTGAACCAGTCATAGCTTGGCTTCCATGGTGAACAGAGATTTGTTCCTGTAGAAGAAACCAATCCTTTGATGCAGTTTATTTGCAAGGGAGGTGATATGGATGGAGAAAGTTAAATGTTGGTCTAATTCACAGTCCATGTATTTAAATTTGTCGACTACCTGGAGTTTGTCATCTAGGAGAGTTTTGATAGGAGACAAGGATTCTAGTGAGTTAGAGATGGCAGTCAAATGGCTGGGGTAGAAATATATTACTTTGTTTTTTATTTTTTTGCATTTAGGAGTAGTTTGGATTGTGCAAGGTTGTATTGTAGCAAATCAAATTCGGACTGAAGTTCTATCCAGGCTTCAGTCACTGATGGCCTGGATAGATAAATTACTGTGTCATCCATGAATAGGTGTAATTTTGCTTTGGTGATGTTATTTCCAATGGTGTTTATATAAATCATGAAAAGGAGTGGTCCAAGGATAGAGCCTTGAGGTACACCTCTCACAAGCAGAAGTAGTGGAGAGAGGGAACTGTCTGATTTCACTTGTCGAAATCTGTTTGTTAAGTAGCTGCTGAACCATGATAGTGTAGGTCCAGAGATACCATGCCAATTAAGTGTGTCAAGGGGTAGCCTGTGATGATAGCAATTATAAATGAGTGACCATAGAAACAGCGACTCATTTATAGCGCTATCATAATCAGCTACCCTGCAACGGTAGCGATTGTATAGCGACAAAAGCGACCGGAAGAGGATGGATGTGGAGCTGTAGGAGAGGGATAGGAGGGTGGGTTTAGAAGGAGAGGTGAGCCTGCTGCAACCAAGCCAGCCCTGTGGTGTGGTGGTGAGGGTGGCTGGCTACAGTGCAGTAGGCACTGGGTTCGGGACCTGCCTAGGGGATACTATTTTGCCACTGCTTGCGGGTGTGTATTTTATTTTTCCACCACTATGTTTCACCCTCCTCAACATGCACCCCTGGAGTTAGAATCTTAGTGTGAGGGGGCGGGGGTTTGACACTGTATATCATTTGAAATGCTTTTCAGTGATATACATTTGCAAATGATAGCGATTGCTGTTTTTGGGATCGCTATCATCACATGGAACCGCAAGGTTTTAAGAGCAAAATATGGCTGACTGTGTCAATGCTTTGCTTAGGTCCAGGAAGTTGGCCCCTGTGATTTGCCTCTTGTCCATAGCAAGGAACCAGTCATTTGTGACAGAGGTTAGGGTGATGGTAGTACTGTGGACTGGTCTGAAGCCAGATTGGACTGTGTTTATTAGATCTGATTTCATGAGATAGTCTCATAATTGATCATTTATCAGTTTCTCGAGGAGTTTGGAAAGTAGAGGTAGAATTGAAATAGGGTGATAATTGTTTATATCCATAGGGTCCCCTGATTTAAACAGCAGGAGTACCTGTGCTATTTTCCAGGCATCAGGTATGGTAGTGGAGCTGATGGATAGATTAAATAGATGCAGTATAGGGGCTGTTAAAAATCGAGCACCAACTCTGAGGAAGTATGGTCCTATACCATCAGCACTGACACCTTTCTTAACATCCAAGTGTAGCAGAAGGTCTTCTACAACTTTGAACTGGAAAAGGGGTAAAGGAGAAAAAGCTGTTGACTGGCGTCAGGAGTCATTTGGGTAAGCCAGACATGAGGGTGGCAGCTTTAGATGAGTCAAAGGCCAGGCCTGTGATTGAGAAGTGGTCATTAAAGCTATGCAGAATGTTGGGTTTGTTGGATACGATATTGCCTTTAAGGGAGATCTTGTCAGGTAGTAAGGCAGATGGTTTGTTTCCTTCAGCTTGCTTGGTGATTGTTAGACTTATGTTACAGGTTTTTTGCCAATCGATGTTCAAGTCATCAATTATGATTATTTTATTCTGATTTGAATCGGTGACATTGCCAGAACTTGTTGGAGTTACCCTTCGCTGAAGCAAAAGCAGATAGGAAGTAACCTGCTTTTGCTGTCCTGATCAATTTGGTGCAGTTATCGTGGGAGACTCTAAAAGCTGCCCAGTCCGTGGGAAGTTTGATCCATCTGGCTATAGAACAAAGGCGGTCCCTCTCTTTTAGTGCAGCCTTAAGTTCAGCTGTAAACCAAGGGCAGGAGAACATCTGGGTTCTGCATTTTAGAGTAGGGATATGTCTGTCTATGATGTTACTTAATAAATTGTTAAGAAGGGAAGCCATGGACACCAACAACCTGGTTCGGAATGGACCCAGCTAGAGGTATTGGCTAGCGAGAGCAGGCTCAGGCATCGGTGACTGCCTCTCTCGGGGAGGGTGGGGATGTGTTCCAGCACTTACTGACCCCTGACAGAGGTTGGGGAATGGCAGTGCACTGGGTCCCAGGACTAATGGGGCGTGATGAATGTCGGCTTACACCTTAAAGTTTGTGGCACAACATGCCCCCTGGGAGCAAATGGGAAGAGATTCCCTCAGCTGACTGAATAACTGTCACCAGCTCCCACTGCTGTGAGACCCCTAGCAGTCCACAGACCATCTCAGCAGCACCCGGGCCAAGAATTGCGCTGGCTACCCCATTGGTGTCTTCCCTCTCAGAGAAGAGGGACCCACCCGTGAAGGGTTGCATCCGGGGTTACCCAGGGGGCTGCAGTGTGGGGTGATGGGTGGCTGTATTAGGGCAGTGTGGCAAGTGAATGGCATAGGAAGGTCTGAAGGAGAGGCTGGTCTGGAGCTGGGGAAGCAAAAAAAAAGAAGGGAAGGGAAGGGAAGCTGCAGATCACTAACATCATTATGAAATACAGCTGTATGAATGATCTTGTGTGGTCTGTTTGTGAGGATAAGGTCAATCAAGAATCATTTAGGAGGAACCTTGGGATTTGGCAAGGTGAGCTCCATTATTAGTTGGGTGAACCTGGCTTCATCACAGAACTCTTTGATTGTTATACTTTTGTTACAGGTTTTTTGCCAATCGATGTTCAAGTCATCAATTATGATTATTACGTTTAGTTGCACGCATGCGCAAGGAACGTCTTGGGAGAATGGGACACTTTGAGGTGTGCCCTCCTGTAATCCCTGCTCCATTGAGCAGGCGTGGCGATCCTGCAATCGGACGGTGCTGTGTATGACAGCTGGTGGTCTTCTCTTCAAAACCACAGCTGTCCTTTTTACAACACCATCACGCCCAAAGCTTTGCTCACGCTGGAGCCCACCCCAGCATGGTCAACGTCCCGTACATCCGTCGGACGGGGTGCCCAATCCCCTGTTGGCTCCAGGCCCCAGCCATCTCTTCTGCCACACTGGGAGCCCACCCCAGCGTGGCAAACGTCCCGTCCCAGATTCGCCTGCTCGACGGGGTGCCTAACTTCGTCGGCTCCACGTGCCCTCAGCCATCTTCTGCCATGCTGGAGCCCACCCCAGCGTGGCAAACATCCCAGCCATCTGTTTTTATTTTAAACCTGTAAATTGAAAATGGTCCCACTGGGCGATCTCCCAGGCCCCCCACAACCCGCACCTACCCACCGCGCACCCCATCTTCCCACACCCTCACCACATACTTACCTCCGGAGCTCAGCGCGACGATCTTCGTGGACCGGGAACACGCCTGCACCTTCAAAGCCGACCGTGAACTGAGGAAATGCCGGGTAAACTGTATAATGGGCAGATAGGGGTTTTCAGCTTTATTGCATATCTCCAGGCATTTTTGGAATTTTGCCAAATTTTCAACATGGGGTTTTAGGACCTTCTCATGAATGATGCACTGTCATGGCGTTATTCAGGCGAAGGAGTGATTTCGCAGTCACTGCACAGTCACTGCATGAAATCACCTTCAGGCCTGAATAATGTCATGACAGTGGCATTATTCATGAGAAGGTCCCATAAACCCCATGTTGAAAATTTGGTGCAAAAATTCCAAAAAATGACTGTTTTACGAGTGTGCATTGTGCAATTCCTACGCAGGCTCGTAAGTTAGCGAATTTTCAGTATTTTCACTCCAGATTTTCAACATTGCCATTTTACCACACCTCCTTATGAGCAGTACAGCTGTCATTTTTCACATCCTGCCCAAAACGTGTTTCTGCCCATGTAGTGCACAATGGCGCAGTCGGTGTGCGAAATCAATGTATGGAACACATTAAGAAAATCACTGTGACACTGTTTATTAGCAGAGGTCTTAAAATGGCTATGTTGAAAATTTGGTGAAAAAAATTCTATAAAAGTGACTGTTTTACTTGATGCGTTACGCAGTTCTACACACTTCATTATGTTTGTGAATTTTCATTATTTTTCTTCCATTTCAACACGCTATTTTACCACACCTTATGAGCAGTACAGCCGTCATTTTCACATCCTGCCCAAAACGTAGCCTACCATGTAGCACACAATGGCGCAGTCGGTTAAAAATCAATGTATGGGACATTAAGAAAATCACAGTGACACTGTTCATGAGCAGAGGTCTTAAAATGGATATGTTGAAAATTTGGTGAAAAAATTCCTAAAATGACTGTTTTACAAGCGTGTTTCGCAGTTCCTATGCACGCTCGTGAGTTGCGAATTTTCAATATTTGCACTCCAACGACTTCCAAATACCTAAACAGCACATAGAAGCAAGCAACATTCAGCATTGACAAATGCTTGTACTTCTTTGTCACTGATTTTTTTTAAGCCATGTCCAAGTGCCAAATACCACTGCAAATACCTGCAAGCGATCGTTCGGCATTGACAAATGATTGTTTTATTCTGATTTGAATCGGTGACATTACACAGGTAGTTTAGGAGTTCCACGCCTCCAAAAGGTGGTCTGTAGCAGCCTATTACTGTAATTGTTTCTGTAGGAAATAGTGAAATGTTTAACAGCAGGTATTCAAATTCCTTAGGGGAGTTGGTGGGAATGATCTTGGTTACTGTGAATCTTTCTTTGATGTAAATGGCTAACTCCTCTGCCCTGGAAGGCCTATCGCACCTGTAGAGGTTATAAAAGGGAAGGGATATTGTAGATTCTGGAATGGATTTTTTTAACCAGGTTTCATATACTATTATGATATCTGTGTCTGTGTGGGTGATCCAGGCAAGGATAAGGTCCAGGTTTTTCAATAGACTGTATATATTTATGTGCAGGCATTTCAGCCCTTTGGTGGCTGCGAAGATGGATGGCGAGGCTAGAGTATGTGGAGGACCTGGATTAGTTCAATATTACCAGCGCAGACTAGTAGCAGAAAGATTATGCATTTGATCCATCTGCCGAGTGTTTTAACTTTGATGGAATTTGAGCGTATCTGTTGGGAGTAGCTGTGCTAAGTATGTGTGCCATTGTAATGTAGGAAGATTGGGTATAGGGTGTAGAAGATCAGAGATGTCAGAAGTGGTCATGGGTATGATGCAGTAAGACGTATGGATAGTCAGAGTGTGGGAGAAGTCCAGAGGGAGCTTGAGATGATGTCTGCGACTGAATTAGGAGGGGAAGGGATATGGTTGAGTCCCAGTCACAGCTGTTGTAAGGTTGCTGAGCACAGTGTGGCAAATCACAGGTATCATGGATGGGATTGGAGAGGGAGTGTTGCAGCCATGGGAGAATAAGGAGCAGAGCAGGAGTAGCCCAAGGGGCAAGAACAGGGGCAGACAGGGAATGTTGTTTGTGATGTTGGCAGAAATTTGAGTTTTAAGTACAACAACAGGGTACAGGGCAGTGCATGCAAGGATCAGGCTAGTTTATGTTAGAAATACAAGATGACTAGCATGTATAAGGGACACCCAATGGAGGACAGTATACAATGATTTATTTGGGGATTAAACTAATCATAGAATGCTAACTTAATATATAACATAGCTAACTTAATAGGGCAAGCAGTGTCCTAAAAAAAAGGATTTTTGTATAGTATATGCTGAAGAGAGCACTTTGAGTTGCAGCCAAGGACCATGGGTTGCTGATGTAGTTACTGCCAACTGGAGAGAGAGGAGCTGGAGAAGGGGAGGTGCTTAGGAGTATTTAGTAGAAGCCAGGGTTAGGGTAGGCTGGAGGGACAAAAATATGTAGTACAATTATGCAGCTAGAAGCCGCTCTCTAAGGCAGCTACAAAAACTATAGCTGAAAGCCGCGCTTCTCAGTTGAATGGTAAAGAAGGCTGACTGAACCAACAGCTGAAGAGGACAGATGAGCAGCACCCAATAGCTGGCAGAGCAGTGTGGCCATGAAGCCAATGGAGTGACTGATTTAAGGTCCCTTATTTTGAACTCTTGTAATTTAGGGATCATGGATTTTTTATCTGTGGCTGCATGGGCCTGTGATTCTGCATACAGAACCAGTGTTGTGATTTTAGTATCATGTAATTCTATCTGCAGGCAGAAGTGGGTGTAAATGACTTTTGTGTATGTACCACAGATACAGCTCCACAAAGGTAGCACATCAGTGCTACTGCATTTGTGTCATCTAGAAACAGTTGCATGTTGTTTTTCTTACCTGATCATGGCTGTCTGTGGTTGCTTGTGTGGTCTTGCCCCTTTTGCTGCTTGGAGTTGCTGGAGAGTAAGGGTTGGAAACTCTAAAGCAATGTTTCCGTACCTTTGTGGCATTATGTTGAACCCTAACTGGTATATTAATATAGTTTTTTGTAAAGAATTTCCTTTCTTTTTGAGACAGTGGAATTGCATCTTCATTCATGCAGATTACTTTGGGACCTGTGTGAAAACATATAGATGCACGTGCAAGTTGTCGAACAATAAACCTTGAATTGAATTGAACTGAATTGATACCAAGATGAAAAAACAGGATGGCAGCCATCATAACCCCCCCCCCAAAAAAAAATATGGTTCATGAGAACCTTTGTTTGTTGTCTTGTGCATGGGTAAGAAACATATTGTGGTAACTCTGGAATAGCAGGTTTTGGTAGCAAGGTCATGTTGTGGTCAGTGGCACCACTGTTTTTTTCAGGCTGGGCCCCATGGCACAAATTAGATTGCATGCTGTCTATGACAGGAGTGCAAAAGCATGCCACCAACTTTAAATGATTTAGCCGCTACAATAAGGGAGCACCCCCTCACTGCAGGGCATGCCTTCCATGGTGTGACATTCCAATAAACATGGCAGGCTCACTGCCGGCCACTCACAGTCCCTAGAAAGCTGACTTCAGGGGTTCCCAATCCCCCTGTCAGCATATGTGGTCCCTTTAGTGTTGTAGTGTGTGAGTGGGTGCCCAATCCCCCTCAGCATCATGCCCCCAACACACAGACATGCTTGCCGATGGGAGTGCCTAACCTCTGTCAGCATGTTTAACCTCTTAGTGCCTGCATTTTCCTGGCGTGGCCCTACCACAATGGCCCAATTGTGTGCCACACTGAGCCCACCCCAGTGTGGCTAACACATCCCCCACAAAAAAACAAATGCCAATTGGGATCCCACCGCAATGCGGTGAAAACCTGTAAAAAGCAGAAAACAGTCCACTGGGTAATTTTTTCCTGTTACTTGCAACAAAGGAAACAGTCCTTCACTGTCAAGTCCACTCCTCCCAGCCCGCACTCACCCTCTGTGCACCCCACTTCCCCACACCCTCTCCCTCATCCCATACTCACCTCCAGAGCCCAGCGCGATGATTCTCGGTGGACCAGGCACACATCTGCACTCTTCAAAGCCGACCACGAACTGAAGAAATGCCGGTAACCTGTATAATGGCATAAATTATTTTTTTTAACTTTGGAGTATATCTCGGCCATTTTTGTGAATTTTGGCACCTAATTTTCAACATAGGGTGCTTAGGACCCCACCTCATGAATACAGTCACTGTCATCTCATTATTCGGTCCTGAAAAGTGATGATCACAGTCACTGCATGAAATCAACTTTTGGGACTGATTAATGAAACTAGAGTGTGACTGTTCATGAGGTGGGCTCCCAAAAAGCCTATGTTGCAAATTTGGTGAAAAAAATCCAACAAATGACTGTGTCATGAGCATGCATTGTGCAGCTTCCAGGCATGCTTATAACTTTGAGAATTTTTAATATTTTTACTCCAGATTTTCAACATTGCCATTTTTTCACAGCTCCTTATGAACAGTACAGCTGTCATTTTCCATATCCTGCCCACAATGTGTTTTTGTACATCCAGCACACAATGGCGCAGTCGCTGTAGGAAAACAAAGTTTGGGACAGAGTAAGAAAATCATAGTAACACTGTTCATGAGCAGATGTCAAAAAATGCCTACGTTGGAAATTTGGTGACAAAATTCCACAAAATGACTATGTTACAAGTGTGCATTGTGCAGTTTCTACACGTAATTGTAACTTTGAGAATTTTTTATATTTTTACTCCAGATTTTCAACATTGCCATTTTTTCACAGCTCCTTATGAACAGTACAGCTGTCTTTTTCCATATCCTGCCCAAAATGTGTTTTCGTACATCCGGCGCACAATGGCGCAGTCGCTGTAGGAAAACAAAGTTTGGGACAGAGTAAGAAAATCATACTGCCACTGTTTATGAGCAGAGGTCTCAAAATGCATATGTTAAAAATTTGGTGAAAGAATTCAAAAAAATGATTGTGTTACGAGCATGCATTGCACAGTTTTCACACATGCTTCTATCTTCAAGAAGTTTTAATATTTACACTCCAGATTTTCAAAATTACCATTTCTTTACATCTTCTTATGATTGGTGCAGTTGTCATTTTTCACGTCCTGCCTGAACTGTGTTTTCACACATGGTGTAGAACGGTGCGGTCGCTGTGGGAAATCAACATTCTGGACAGATTAACAACATCACAGCACTACTTCATGAACAGAGGTCCAAAATGCTTTCATAAGGTGGGGTCACAAAAAGGCCATGTTGAAAATTTGGAGTGCAAATATCAACAAAAGCCTGGGGTGTTAGGGTTGCTAACCGTAATGTCCCACCCTGTAGAGACTAACAGGCATCAGGGGTGTGCCTTTGGACTATCAGCTGTAATGCTCACACCACTGCATCCCCATCCCCACCATGCAGCCACTGACAGGCATCAGGATGTGGCCTGGACTCTTTGGCCCCAAAGTTCAACCCTTTCTCCTATACTGCACCCATCTCAATGTACTTACTTATGGAATAGGGTGAGTGTAAGGCCCAATGACCCCAAAGCATGACATGACACTTACCAGAGTCTGCAGAGAAGGATGAGGTGAAATGGCATGAGCATTATGGCCAATGACCAAAAGGCACACCTCAATGCCTGTCACTCTCTGCAGGGTGGGGTGAGGTTGACGTTGGTTCCATACTTCACTACCATTCCTATTATGCATCTCTCTAACTCCTGCACTACCAATGCCAATGCTAGCAAGACAACATTTGGCATTGACAAATGCTTGTTTGATTTCTGACCACTTAGTGATGTGAACAGAAAATGCTCTCATGAACCCCAAATTTTCTGATTCATATCAGAGGCTTATCCAAAAACCCTACTGAACACGATCAGAAAAGTTACTTAAATCCTAATAACTATGGAACCAATTACATATTTTTCACAAACTCCTTGAAAGGCACTACCTTGGCACAGGCAGCTTGTACCCTAGAAGTTTAGGAAAAAATGTCATACCCTTTAGGCTGTACATGAGAGCAAAAAAAATGTGTATGAAGTATAAGAAAAAAACACCATAAGCAATTAAAAATTGACATTTTGTAGCTCAGAAATCCAACAAGACATGGTCAAAAATTATTTCACATGCCAGCCCACCATCACAGCAGTAGGGCTACCCCTCATGGCTGCAGTGACCTGGGTTCGGGAACGAACTCAGGAGGTTGGAGGGCTGGCCGGGGGGGAAGGGAGGACTGAGCACCAAGTGGCAGCTCTCCTCCTCCAGATGGGTGGGATGCTCATCCCATTGCAATACCACCACCTAGGTGACCACAGGTGGAGGTGAAGAGAAGACAGCATATGGGGAGGGAGGATGTCGGCCGGGAGCCAGAACACTAGCACTTTTCAATGTGCTCCACCCCTAAGCTTTCCTGCATGTCGATGTCCAGAAGGATGGCAATGAAAACCAGAAAATACCCTGCAACAGTTGCCTACAGATGGGACCCAGCTGGCTGAGAAAATCTATAACCATGCTCCAGATGGGGCCTGTGCAGCACTTCCGACAAGGACTTATGGACTGGAGGGGACTAGAAGGGATCCCTCTCCTCCACACCTGGGGGGAAAACCACAGCCGGATGGGGGATGTGCAGACAGGACCTCAGAAGGAGATACCTGAGGAGGACATACAGGAGCGCGACAGCCTAGGGATCCCCAAGGAATGGGTCCTGAGTAGTGAGTAAGGGGGCATAAACAGAGAATATGAAAAAAAAATAAATAAAACATTTCACATCTTGGTCCCTGACAATCAAGCCATATATGACAATTTTTAGACTACTTTGTCAAATGCTGTGAAAGTTGTTAAGGTACAAAAAATGGAGTTTAACATTAAACATCTTACTCAATCCTAACTATACTGGTGCTACTGTGCTGCTATAATACTGTATATCTATGATAGATAGATAGAGAGATAGATAGACAGACAGACAGACAGCAGATAGATAGCAGATAGATAGATAGATAGATAGATAGATAGATAGATAGATAGATAGATAGATAGATAGATAGATGAATGGATGGGATATACCAGGGCTGAACTGAAAACATCATTGCTATTCTTCCTGAGTGCAGTGTGACCTTATCACATCATGAGTGGCAGAGCCATGAGTGATGTCAGAGGTCAAGGTGCACAAGGGGAGAGTATCAATGATATTGTCAATTGCGGCCAGGCATATTTCATTTATGTAACACCTTTCATTTGCGTTGTTTTATCTTTGTGATGTGCAGGACTTACATCAAGCTTTGTGTCAAACCCATTTTTGGGTGCAGCTGCACCAAACACCTCTGCGGCAAATGCACTTGATTTTAGTACATCGGGCACAGTTGTGACAGCTTCCTCACTTTTCAGCAAATATTTGGTGCAAGTCCCATACAAATAGCCCCCAAAATGCTGAAAGCTAGACCGGAGGAGCTGGTCTAACTCATGGCACTTGGTGCATGGGAGTGAAAATCCCAATCACTGGCCGTGAGAATGATGCAAGCCTGTGTGCTGTATGATCACCCTATGCAGCTAAAAAGGTTTTTGTTCGCATGGTCAAGCAGTTGCTAGTGCATACTCACATGTGCTGATGCATGCTGACCCTGTGTGTTAACATGTCTTTCACTTATTGTGGGAGAGTAGGCAGTCAGTAGATATGCAACATTTTGGGGAGCCTAAATGTGCCTGATGGCTGACTATAGATGGTGGCATGTTCATGGGATAGTGAGCCAGGAAGTGCCCATCAGAGATGGGGAAGGGTTAATGGTCAGGAGTTTGGAGGGAAGGAGATGTTTGAAAGCAATTCAGGGTTACTGTATAACATTACTATAGTACTATAGTATAGTACTCTGAGTTTAACAGAGAGCGTGGGATCCTGAGCAGGTGCGCAAGTCAGCTGAGGGCAGTGAAAGTAAAAGTGTGCTTCTCATGCTGCTGGCTACAACCAACAGAAACCTATTATGTGGACAAATTCTGGCATGGGGGATATGGAGTGAGGACAAACATGATATTCTCATTCTAGGACTGACCACCCTGTGAATATTAAAAATATTTGCCCACATTTATCCAGACTGCTGTTGAATATCTATCTATCTAGCTATCTATCTCTCTCTGTCTGTCTGTCTACCTACCAGTCTACCTCTCTCTCTCTCTCTCACTATCTATACTTCTATTTCATTTCAATCAAGAATTTAAAATTTACAAGGTTTTCCAATCTAGTTACACTGTGTAGTACTATTATCATTGCCAGTAGCTTTATATAGTACTATTTTCTTAATAAATCTTCTAAGTAAAACATATCAACACAGCTTTTTTGGAAAAGCCTACAGCAATCGTGCAAGTTTTCCACAAACCACCAGTATCAATCATTATGTGCACCTCCTGTGTTTTTTAATAGTGTTTTTGATGCACACACACACACACACACACACACACACACACATATATACAGTATATACACACATGCATATTCTGACCCTTTTAGTTATTATTTCAGGTCCTGTTCCATGTCTGTTAACTGAAACTAGATATTTATGCTAGTTTTGCTGTTCCAGTTCTTAATGTAATTCAGTAGTGTAATGCTTGGAAAATCTTTATACAGAATGCAAACAGTCCTTGCTTGAGGCTATGAAAAAAGTATTTTCTGACGTAGGAAAGTAAATATATTAAGCCCTGCCATGCTATACTAAAATCAAACCATCATACTGTTTCCATGAATCATGTCCGCAAATCTTATTTAACAGACTTACATACTCCTGTCTATTCTTTTTTTTTTTTTGCCCTCACTTCTCTCAAAATAAGCATAGCTGTTTTATAATGCTGCATGAAAAGATACATGGCATAATTTCAACATGTATCTCATTCTGGATCAATATGTAATGAATATTGGCACCTCATTACATAAAAACTGGGACAGATAAGATAACTGTAAAGAAAACAAAATATACTTTTGTTCCCCCTACCCAAAAAAGAAAAAAGAGAAACATTTCACCTTCAATCATGAATCAAAAGCAAGCAGAATATCACCCAAGCAATTACCCCTATAAGAATACAGTCTCCGGCCCACATCAACACAATATTTCCCCAGCACCCCATAAACAGTGCAATAGCACTGATCATCAATTCCAAATGTGCATAAAAAAAATAAATCAATGATGCCACACAAGGCATTACAATATACTAGACATTTCTGGAGTGTGGTGGGGCCAGTGAATCTTTTTTCTGTGAGCCTCTGACCAGGCTGAATACAATAAATTCTACTTTGAATATGCCTACTGCCTGGAACTTGAGATTACTGTTAGAGGCATAGAGTGCTGTGGCAATTTTTGGTTCTCGGTGTGCTACTAAGCTAGCACTGGCCATTTGCCGTGCCACAATTGCATCACTCAGACCTTTGCAGAACACCAGGTTCAGTTCTCACCACACCCAATTATTCTGCGGGATTCAATTGAATGCTGCGTTCCATTTCAGACGTGTGCCCTAGAGCTCCAGTGCGGCTTACCTCCATAATGGCAGAAATTAAACCAGTATTTGTATATTGCACAATTCAACATTAGTTCATGGATATTTCAAATTTTAATGTCCTTGACAGAAAAAAATAAATATTACTTCCTTAAACATTACGTAGTGTCCTGAACTTCAGATGAATTAACAAGAAAACTAACACGCTAAAAAACAAACCCTGAACTGTCCCTGCCACATCACCTTCTGGCACATTACAGTAACTAAACACCTCCACAGGTTTGCTTGGTCATTGCTGTGTTTCATAATTCTCTCATAATTCTCCTATTTGTAAACAATCTTTCTGATCAGCTGAACAATAGCCCCTTCTCACAGAGACTCAATTAACTTATCCAACATTCATATTACACTGCTCTGAATAGAAATGAAGCATAATTTGATGTTTAATATGGAGGAGAATCAAGTTATGATGTTCAAGGGGGTAGAATCAGATCCAGAAGTTAAGAATAAAAAAAGTCCTTTGGGTACAATGGATAATCTGTCGGGCTGCTCTCTAGCACCTGAAGCCAAGAAGCAAAACGCTGACCAGCCTCTAACTGTCTTTCACTTTGATATGCTAATGCAGGAAAAGAATAACATTAAACTCACACTCACCTCGATGGCAGAAGATATTAAAGCAGTGAAAATAGATTTAGCTGTGCAGAAAGTGAGAATATCTAATGTAGAGGTTCACTTTAGCAGCTCAGAAGACAAAATAGCCAAGGATCAAAGTAGTAAAATAATTTCTAACAGACAGATAACTGATTTAATGGCTAAAGTAGAAGACCTGGGGAGCAGGAGAAACAATTTGAGAGTTTTGGGGCTTAAAGAAGGTGTTGAAGGATCTGACCCTATTGAATTTATGAACAGACTATTAATTTCCATAGCAGACCCTCCACCTGGCATTGCTAGATTTTTCATTTTAAAGAGCACATAGATCTCTAAAGCCTAAACCCTCCAAAAATGAAAGACCAAGATCATTTGTCTTTCATCTGCTTGATTTCCAACATAAATTATTCGTTCAAAGAGTTCTAAGAAATTCAACTTTGGTCTCTTTTGAAGGTAGCACAATAAAGATCTTTAATGATTTACCCCCTTAGGTGATTTGTAGAAGAGATGCCTTCTACCCCATTAGGAGAAGATTGAGAGAAGCTGGGCTCAGATATGGTCTATTGCACCCCACAAAGCTTAACATTTGGTCCACAGAAGGTATTAAGGAATACAATGGACTAGATGCTGCCAAATCTGGTTTAAAAAAAGATTTTCCGAATCTTTTTGCTAACTTCGACTTTCAGCAATAAATTGTAACTACATGGTCTATCTTGAGAATGTAGACTTACTGTTTTCTGATTTCAGGATGGTCGGTGTGGGGAGAGTTTCGTTGGATGTAGGAAGTTGAGGGGGTAGAAGGCAGATGCTCCTGACTCGGCTGGTAACCGCTCCCCCCTGATTATTCTGATTCATAGGCTGTACTTGAACATCATTATAAGAGGAATAAAATTATCAGGAATTAAAAAGTAAAAGGAGCTGCACATCCCCAACAATATGATGATATGTTTGACACAGGTGTCATCTTTTAGGAAATGAGAGATACTTGTCTGAAGTGAAATCGTATTAGTGGATAGATGTTCTGTCATAACATCTTAATAAACATTTTTTGAGGTCAGTAGGCTCACCGATTAGGTTTCATTGGGAGTTTCTGTCGTAACCATCCGAGCTTAGAATGGCTGCATATGGGATCCTCATCATCTGTCTTTGAAATTGTGTGGTGACGTGCACTTGTTGAACATGCATAATTCATTAATTTACAGTTGACGAAGCAGGAAGATATAATTGTTTGAGCAGAGAGGAAAAAAACAAAAAAATTAAGTACAGCTTGCAAAGCACTGGAGGGATGTGGGGAAGTGGTGCCTTTTGGGTTAGACAGTATTTTGCCTCCCTGTTTTGACTACCCACTCCCAGGCTCTCTCTATCTATCTCTTTCTCTCTCTCTCTCACGTGCCCCATGTATTGAATCAAAGAATACAGTTTTTCTCATTTTCAGTCATTTTTATTGCCTATTGTTTACCTACTTTAATTTTCCTTTCCAACAGTCAAGCCCAAGATTTGGTGCATGAGGATCTGCTGGAGAATCTAAATCCCGTGCCTGTTGCTATATTAACATATGCTCGCACTTCCTTCTGTTGTTCTGAAGCCGCTGACTAGCTTGCTCTTCTCTAATCATAGTCGGCAGCTTCTTCTGACTAAAACAACTTACATTTAGTCAAAAAATAACTTTTTCTTCACTTTTCTTAAATGAGTACTTTACTGTGAGTGGGTGGGAGTGTATTTACAGTGTGTGTTAATATGGAAGTTGATCTATGATTATGAGACATGAGAATGGCATGATCAACTAGATAACTTTTTAAAATGATTATTTATATTAAAAATAAAGGAGGATTAAACATATAGTGGCACATTTGTGTGGGGGTGAGATGAGGTGGGGTTGGTGCAGGTCTTACAGTCACTGACACGCAATGGAAAGTGAAATGCCTTTAGTTTTATTTTCTACTGTATGACGTACAGGAATATAGAGATATCATCATGACATATAGGAACATGGAGATATCACTATGACGTACAGGAACATGGAGATATCAGTGATATCTTCACTGCCTAGCTGAGATATCACTTTTTATCTCCACATTTATCCCAATACACATGTTGCATAAATATATATATATAGTAGGCGTGCAGTCGCGCCCCTATAGTTAGGGTTCAGTAGGCACTTTAATGTTAAACCTCAGTTTTTGTGTGTTAATAACTTTGCAACAGTTCAACAGATTTGCACGAAATATGGAATGCACAGTCTGGTATGGTAGATCTCTTGATTTACCAAGTTGTGTTTCGGTTGGACATACATTTTTAGCACAGCGAAACACCTAAAAATGTACTTTCTCCACTTTTGATGTGTTTTTGCCCGTGGCTGCTCAGACATGATGTGGTCTATTGGTCTGCAACTGAAAACATAGAAAGAGGTTAGGTCAAGGAACAGTCCAGCACTGGTTTGGTAAAAAAAAATATTATTTGGTTCCAAAGTTATTTAATTTTTAATTTTTGAGTTCTGAGCATGCTCAGTTCACTCAAAAATGTATATGTCTATTTTGCGAAAGGAAAATTGTTTCACTGTGGAAGATTTTTCAGGCTCGTAAAGGATAACCTTCCACCATGAGAAAATTCTTCGTTCATGAGCCACTATCTTGTTTTTAGTTTTCCCATCAAACAAAGTGTCGTAGTTTTCTCCATGGGTGACTTTTGGGGCAAATGAGGAATGGTTTTTGTTCAGGGTGACCCCCCTCTACAAAGCCATACCTTTTGTTTGCTTCATTTCTGTCAAAAAAATAGTTTTTTAAAAATAAAAAATTTGTTGTTCGAGACTCACTAACAATCTTCGTTTGTGAGCCTGCAAAATCTTTGGCCACGAGATGATCTTCGGCTGTGAGCTTCCTTCGTAAGGGGACAACCTGATTGCCAGACTTTCACTACCAGATGTTCCTGATGATGACCAGATATCCCTGGAGATGACCACATGGCCTAGACTGACGTGACCAGATGTCCGCTCGCAGCCTAGGATTTCTCTCACAGCCAAAATTTTTTAAAGGTGTAAAAACTTTAGAATTGCATATCTCATTAATGGTTTGGTCTTTTTACTTGAAATTTACAGGGTGTTGAGGGGATGCCCTAGAGGCATTAATTATGATGTTTAGGTGTTGGGGAATTAATTGGTTGCAGTGCTATTCCATGACAAAGTTGGCATTTTTCCCTTAGGATTACACTGCAGTCTCTGTTATGCCTTTTGGCGTCATTATCTTGAAAATGAAGCGAGATACAGAGTTTTCGCTACTGGTGGCTTAGGTCACTTTTAGTTGACCTGTGCTTTTGGAACAAGATTTTAAACCTTACAGTAAGTCTGCAGTGAATTTTTTTCATAGATTGCATGGTTCATGAGATATTGTTACATTCGTGTTCCAAGGGTTCCTTGCCATATGGGGATGCTGTATAGCTATGAATAGGTAGAAGGGAGGGCCCTCCAGATCTGTGCTCCCACAGATGTATATTGTTATGTAGTATTGGGCAACTTGGTGGGAGGTGGGACCCGAGGGGCCGCTCCTAATCCATATTTTACTACTTTTAATACACTTTTTAAAAGCAAGGAAATATATAAAAAAACTGCATTTAATGCATCAGTTAGAGTTAAAGTGACAAAAGTCAGAAATTAGATGTGGGTTGAGCACTACCCCTGAGCCTCCTCCACACACCAACAGATGCAGGGGTGTGCCATGCAGAATCATGCGCTAACTCTCACCCCTTTCTCTCCTTTACTGTAGGATGTCAATTTGCTAAGACATGGAATGGGGTGAGAGTTGGCCACATGACTCCATAGCACACCCTGGCATCTGTCAGTCTGTGGAGAGGGGTGTGGGGGATTAGGTTGCTCAACCCTAATGTCTCATTTTGTGAGTTTTGTCACTTTTAACCCTAATTGATGCAATAAATGCAGTTTTTGGATAATATATATATATATATATATTTATTTATTATAATATTAAAGGGCACAGTCATGCTCCTATAGTTAGTGTTGAGTAGGTAGTTTAATGTTAAACCCAAAATTTTGCACCTTAATAACTTTCCAACTGTTGAACAGATTTGCATTAAATTTGGTATGTGCTGTCCTGTGGGGTAGATCTCCTTATTTGTCAATTTTCATTTCCATCAGATGTGTGCTTTTTGTGCAGTGCATAGTGAAAAAAGTGTGTTTTGGCTTTTTTGCTGATTTTGCCCATCACACTGTGGACACACTATTTGGTATTTTGGCTTAAAATTATTGCCCCAAGGAACAAACCAGTGTTGGTTTAGTGAAAAAATATTAATCCATTCCAAAGTTATTCAGTTTTGAAATTTTGGGTTCTGAGCATTGTCAGTTCAGTCTTTGGAATATATGTGTGTTTTGTGAAAGAGGATTTGGCTCATGAACGTGGATTTTGACAGCTAATGCATGGAGATTGTGTTCACTGAGTGCATTAATAACTTCAGAGCTGGTAATGCAATGTACATGACATCTGGCACATGCCCTCACACGCTAGAGGTCTCTTAATCTGACAGGTTTCAGTTTGATAGGACATGCACATCTGGAGATATGCCATCACAAAATGTGTACATCTTGATCTTTTGTCAAATTTTGGCTTCGGTTGTTTCTTTTTGTGCATTAATAACTTCACAACTGTCCCTGCAATGTACATGACATTTAGTATGTTCCCTTATAGAGTACTGGTCTTTTCCCCACCAAGTTTCAGTTAGATAGAGAATGCACATGTGGAGATGTGTAGTCCCAAAGTGTGTACATCTGGATCATTTGTCAAATTCTTTCATTGATTGTTTCATTTTGTGTAATATAATATCTTTGCAGCTGTTCCTGCAAGTGTCATGAGATTTGGTATGTGCCCTTACAACCTTATTATCTTTTTTAGCTGCCAATTGTCAGTTAGATAGATTGTGCACATCTGGAGATATGCTGTCCCAAAATGTGTACATCTGCATGTTCTGTCAAATTCTTGCTTTGATTGTTTGTTTTTTTTGTGCAATAATAACTTCACAGCTGTTCCTGCAATTTGCATAATGTTTGGCTTGTATCCTTACAAACTATGGGTCTTTGTACCTGCCAAGTTTCTTTTCTAGCTAGAGAGTGCACATCTGGAGCTATGCAGTCCCAAAATGTGTACATCTGGATCTTCTGTCAAATTTCTGCTTCAATTGTTGCACTTTGTGCAATAATAACTTTGCAGCTGTTCCTGCAATGTACATGAAATTTGGCATGTGCCCTTACAAACAATAGGTCCTTTTACCTGCCAAGATTCAGATAGATTCACAGAGTATATCTGGAGATATGCAGTTCCAAAATATGTACATCTGGATGTTTTGTCAATTTCTTGCTTTGATTGTTTCACTTTGTGCATTAATAACTTCACAGCTGTTCCACAGTTTGCATAAAATTTGTTTCAGGTGATACGCATGGAATTTCCTATAAATCATCATGAAGCAGACATCCCATTAAGTTATAAGTTTCATTTTACTTGCATGTGAGAGCATAGAAATATAGTGTCCCAAAATGCGCAAATCACCTTTTTTTTATCAGCTCACTTTCTCACCTGCAGGTTATGCAGTCGTACCACTAGTGGTCACCAAAATACTGAATTTCTCCCTTGCTGCTCCCTCCCCTCCACACCATTTGTAATTTTACTCTGAAATGTTCAGGGTAGAAAGAGCGTTCCCCCACAGAACAAGCCAACATTGGATTGGTGAAAAAATATTAATCCATTACAAAGTTATTCAGTTTGAAATTTCAGGTTCTGAGTATGCTCAGTTAATGTTTTTTGGGAAAGTTTCACAGCGGTGAAGAGGGATTTGTGCACACAAAAAGGGATTGTGAAAAGGGATTTTTAAATCCATCTTCATGAGAAAAAAATCCCTTTTCATGAGTCGCCATATTGTTTTCCATTTTTCCACACAAATAAAATGTATTTTGCCCCACAGACATGTTGTGTGGTAATTGAAGGATGGGTTTTATTCAGGGTGACACTCTCTACTAACCCATTGCTTTGGTTTGCTTAGTTTCTCTTAAAACGGTCATTTGTTTTAATTTTAAAAATCCTCATTCATCACTCTTTTCCAATCCTTGTTCACTTTGTTAATGCATCAGTTAGGGTTGAAGTGACAAAAGTGGGGAAATGAGGCATTATGGTTGACACCCTAACACCCCCCAAAATCCAACCACCAGACCCCACCCACCACAGACCAACAGGTGATGGGGTGTGCCTAGAGGAAAATACATCTTATTTCAATATTTCTGATGCCTTCCACCCTTTGTGCCACCAACCTTGAAAGCCTAAAAGAAGCTGAATAGCATGGATTAATCAATTAGATAGATAGATAGATAGACAGACAGACAGACAGGCAGAAGTCAAATAGAAAGCAGGAAGACAATTAGCAAGACTCTGCTTCTGCAATAGCTTGTCAACTTTCATATTCCTGGAATCAATTACTATCCAGAAAAAAAAAAGAGAGAGAAAGAGCAACAATAATTACCTGTCCTTATCTATTTCCAAAACATTTTGTTACATATGTTATTCTAACCCCAGGAATCCTTCACTTGATATTTAACACTTTATGCAGTCATTGTGGCTGAGAGTGATGCCTAGGAGATTAGAATCTGTGCAAATTTTAGAATTTGAAATGTACTGTAGGTTCATACTCTGCATGCACGCTCTACACTGGCCATTGCTCAGATATATTTATCCACGGAAAGACAGCAGTTGCCCCATTGTGAACACCAGTAACAGCTGGTTCTCCAGTCAGTTTAGTCTTTGATTATTTCTTTAGCTTAAGTAAAGTTACTTTGGCTTTTGATTATTCTGTGTTAGAGATTTTGTGTGTTTCCTGACTCTCTGGTTCCCAATTAATTGTCATGAACTGGAGACTACTCTACCAACTACTGACTTTGTTTAGGGCTCTAAAATATTTCTGAACCCTGTTTTGTCCACTAATTTTGCATTAATACTGTATTTTAGTTTTTGGGCTATAGGAAACTGAAAGCTTTCACTTTCTATTTTCAGTGCATGCCTTGCACCCTAATTGATCAGTTCTTGTCACAGGAACCCCGATTTGACCTCTGGCACAGTTTCTGAGTACAAGAGCTCTCTTTTTGTACAGGGCTCTTGTACTACAAAGTTTTTCTTGGGAATCTCTCATTTTTTTTTGTAAAGGATCTCTCAAATTGGCACGTCTCAGAGACCCTGTGGACCTACAAGTTTAATAAATTCTAAAAATAATTTTCAGCTCCTAAGGGTATCTAGGTTCAAAACAAGATTTTTCTAGTTGGTAGTTGTGCCATATTTTGTACCAAAAACCTCACTTAAAAGGGTAAAACTGAAACAAGTATGTCTTTTTGCCCAAAAACCTCATTTAAAAGGGCAAAACTGAAGCATGTATGCCTTCTCAATCTGCCTCTGTGTCACCAACAATTATAAAAAAGACTCTGAAGCAGTTCCCAGCAATGGTAGAAAACATGCATCAAAAGGACCCATCTTCTCATGTACAGCAGCAAATAATGTAAAAGGTGACTAGCTGCACAGCCATCAGAAAGGCTTTGTAAAATAATTTAGACTTAAGGGTCTCCTAAAGGAGGAACCATGAATTCAGTTGTGGCAATAATAAAAATAAAAGAGCTTCAGAGAGGACACTGAAGATAGTGTCTGCTAAAACAGAAACTTCAAGAAAATAATATTACTGACCCTTCTCCTGAAGAAAGAATGGAGCAGGTATACGGCACAGATAAAAAGCCTTCATCAGAGAACATATCAAAAGTGTGGCTCTTCCAGGGAGTCCAGGCCATGAGAAATTTTAATAAGACACCTTCTACACCCAGGTTCAGTATACAACCTATCTGCATGTGGAGGAGGAGAAGTCTGAAGAATACTATGTGCAGACGGAGGATGGTGACTGCATGGACTTGGAGTATGCACCTGAACAAGATTTTGAACTGTCTCCAAGGCATAATGAAAGCTATTCACCTTTTTCCTCATTTTTCAGGCAAATTGTTGATACCCTCAAAATCCCACCACTTGAAACAGAGGAGGATAAAGAGGGTGCTGGTTATACGGATATGTTTGGAGAAGCTCCACTAAGAAGAAGAATACTTCCCATACATAAACCACTTCAGAAGGCAATATCAATGTTCATGTCTCAACCCACATCAGCTGCAGCCACGGATAAGAAAATTAAAAGAAAATATCACATGGCCAAGCAGGAAGTGGAATAGCTATATGACCATTCTAATCATTAAGCATTAGTTCAGGCAGGTGCATGTGAGACAGCAAAAAAAAACAGATCTGTGCAGCCCACTGAAAAGTACTCTAACAAATTGGATGCTATGGCTAAAAACATTTATACATCATTTTCCCTGCTGATCAGGTAGGAAGCTTACTCAACATACACAGCACAGTACCAGAAACCACTTTATAACACCATTCTGGCACTGTCTGAAAGAACAGATGGTGAACTGGTCCAGGACCTGACTGCAACAGCAAGATCAGCCCTGGATGCCATGAAAGATCATTCCCACACAGTGATGGACACTAATAACACTGCTACTAGAGTTCCATCACCTGAAATGTCATTAAGAAGGTTTGCTTTGCTTAGGACCATCATCCTTTCTCAAAAATGTCTTTGTCACCCAACCATTACCAGTGGGAAAAGGATTGGCCCACTAATTCCAGGAATGGGTAAACATTAGCACAGACAAGTGGGCACTAGAAGTAATGGGCAGGGGTTGTGTTTGCAGTTCAAACACTTTCCAAACCTATAGAAACACAGATGTTTTCCAGCTCACTCTCTCACAGAAAGTCTGCTGGAATCGAACGTAAAGAAGCTTTTAGTATCAAAAGTCATAAAGCAATGTAAGAATGGTATACCAAGCCTCAAATATAAGAAATATATTTCCAAAAGAGTAACAAATTACTGGAATTGTGAGGATTTAAGTTGTGTTGCTGAATCCCGTTATTCCAGCTGGTTCAGTAAAAACAATTTTCTTTGTCTACAAACCATACCTAGATATTCTGGTTGACATTAATCTCAGGACCACATATTTAAAACAAAAATTCAAGCAAATTCCCCAGTAATGTTCTTCTACAAAGATACAATAAAGAAACAAATATATCAGATACAATGTGACTGCTCTGCTGGTAGTAGGGAGGACTTAATTCATGTGATGTGGTACTGCATGTATTGTACAAAAGAAAGATCATACTGGCTTCGTGATTTTAATTAGGCTGCCGGAAGATTTAGAACGTATAGGTTTTTAGGACAAGATATCTTGTCGGTGGCAGCCTAAGGGTTCATAATACTATGTATCAGGTAGATAAAATGACTTTAACAGCCATAATTTTGCATACTGCTGATGTTCTAACTTTAGAGAGATTAGCAAAATCTTTTAATAAAATTGGTAACGTGAGAAAAAGAATGTCTGTAACTGTATGAATATCTGATGACAGCTCAGATTCTGGTGCACTATTTAATTTTGTTCTCTGTGCAATATCATGTTTGATTGTCACTGTGTCTCTTTTTCCTTTGTATACTGTAACTTATATCTGTATTTTATTATTTTTAAATTGTAATAGCCTATGCGCTACATAATGAACTTGTTTACTTCCTATCAAAATTCATGGAAAACGTCCCTGCCTTCCAGTGGGGCAAGGGCATATTCTCGATAAACTTCCTAATCCTCAAGAAAAATGGGGAGTGGCTATCATTTTAGATCTCTGGTTTCTAAATAAGAGTTTGAGAAAAAAAATTCAAAATGACCACACTAAGGACAGTGATGCCATGTTTACAATAAGGCCATTGGCTGGGATGCCTGGATCTGAAAGACACCTGTTTCCATATCTCAGTCAGGTCCTTCCACAGAAAATATCTCAGATTCAAGCTGGAGAACTGTCAATGTCAGTTCACGGCTCTTCCATTCAGTCCCACCTCAGCTCCAAGGGTTTTCTCAAGTGTCTGACTGGTGTGGTAGCACATCTGAGAAAACAAGGTGTTGTGGTTTTTCCTACTAGTCTCACGGAAAAACAGAGCAAGAGAAAAGGTGCTCAGTTCAGTTCATAAAAAGCACCTGGAGATCCAGCGATTCATGATAAATCTGAAGAAGAAGACCCATATACAGCATGTTCAAGTACTGGATTTCATAGGAGCAGAGCTAAGCACCCTGCAGGTGAAAGCTTTCCTCCTTCAGATCAAAGTTACAGCTCTGACAGCAGCAATAGAGTCCTTAACAGCAGGTTAGCCAAGACCTGCAAAAGATGGCCATATTGGTGGCTGTTGTTCCATGGGCCAGGTTTCCAAATGAAAGATATCCAGTACCACTTAAGAGACACTTGATCTCAAAGATGGGATCCACTCTTAATGTTAGTGCCAGTGACAAAGGCCTTAGAAGAATCATTCTAATGATGGAAGAAATAAAGCAATCTCTGAGAGGGCATTCATAGAAACATAGAAGTTGACAGCAGATAAGGACTGCAAGGCCCATCCAGTCTGCCCATTTCTTTTTCTACCTTTTAAATGTGCCATCGGCTTTTGCTCTGTCAATGGCCTATCTATTCATACTCATCTGTATTGCTCCCTTATGCCTATCCCATGCCTGCTTGAAGCCCTGCAGTGTATTCATATCCACCACTTCCTGAGGTAGGCCGTTCCATGCATCCACCACCCTTTCTGTGAAAAAGAACTTCCTCACATTACCCCTTAATTGGCCTCCCTCTAATCTCATACTGTGTCCTCTTATCCTACTATTTTTCTTATATTGAAACATGTTAGACTCTTTCACCTTGTTAATGCCCTTAAGGTGTTTGAATGTTTCAATCATATCACCTCTCTCCCTCCTTTGCTCTAGGGTATACATATTGAGCTCTGTTAATCTGTCCTCATATGTTTTCTGATGCAGTCCCTGCACCGTTTTGGTTGACCTTTTCTGGGCTGCCTCAATTTGGTTAATGTCCTTGTGAAGGTGTGGCCTTCATTACTGCATGCAGTACTTCAGATGGGGCCTAAACAGTGTCTTGTAAAGAGGGATTATTACCTCCCTCTTATGACTTGTGATACACTTACTAATACACCCTAACATCCCCTAGCCTTACCTACTGCCTTATTGGTCTGCTTGGATGATTTCAGGTCATCTGTGATGATGATGCCCAAGTCTCTTTCTTCCCTTGTGACTGCAAGCAACTCCCCTCCCAGCCTATAGGTGGCTTCAGGGTTTCTCTTCCCTATGTGCATGATCTTGCACTTCTTAGCATTAAACCCCAGTTGCCACTCTTCTGACCATTTTGCTAGTTTATCCAGATCTCTTCTCATTCTGCCCACCCCATCTGGATCATCTGCTCTGTTACAGATCTTGGTGTCATCTACAAACAGACAAACCTTACCCTCCAGTTCATCTGCAATGTCACTGATGCAGATATTGAAGAGGACTGACCCCAGGACTGATCCCTGAGGTGCCCCACTTGTGACTTGCATCTCTTCTGACTGTATACCATTTACCACCCCTCTCTGTTTTCTGCCCGTCAACCAGTTTGCCTCCCAGATGACCAACTTCTGACCCACCCTGAGCCTACACAGCTTATTAATCAATCTTCTATGTGGAACAGTATCGAAAGCTTTGCTGAAGTCAAGGTAGGTGACATCAACTGCTCCCCCTTGGTCCACCACTCTGGTTACCCAGTCAAAGAAATCTATGAAATTAGTCTGACTGACAGGGCCTTCCTTTTGTAAATCCATCCTGTCTTGGATCCTGTGCTCCTATGGATTCCAGGTGATGCACTATCCTTTCCTTAAGGAGTGCCTTCATAATCTTGCCCACTACTGAGGTAAGACTGACTGGTCTGTAGTTCCCTGCCTCCTCCCTGCTACCACTCTTGTGAAGCGGGATCACATGAGCCCTTCTCCAGTCTTTTGGGACCTCTCCTGTGCTCAGAGACTCACTAAACAGTTCTGATAATGGCTCTGCTAGTTCCACCCTTAGCTCCTTTAGTACCCTGGGATGTATGCCATCAGGTCCCATTGCCTTGTCCACCCTGAGCTTATCCAGCTCTTGTATGACCCTTTCTTTTGTGAAGGAACTAGTGCTCATTCCCTTCATTCTGCACTTTTCAACAAGTATGCTTACTACAGATTCCTCACACATGGAGTGGGCACCCACATACATGTTCTCATAGTCAGTGCCATTTGGAGCCCACAGGAGTCAGTAGAACACATCAGTTTCCTGGAGATCAGAGCAGTGCTGCTAGCAATGCAATTTGTCTCCTCCCAGCTATGGGGACAGTCTGCCCAAATCAGAATAGACAACACCACAACAAAGTACCAGTACCTGATAAACAACCAGGAAGAAACAAAATTCTCAAAACTGTGTACAGAAGCAATAAGGATCAGACATCTGGCATATTTCTTGGAAGCATGTATATTTACGGTCAATCCGCTAGGCAAAGACAATGTCCTAGCAGACTTTTAAAGCAGAATCAACTGGGGAAATCATATATGAGCCAAAAATCAGCAGGTTTTAACCATATTGTTCAGAAGGTGGGGCACTACCAATGTAGACATGTTTGCCTTCAGGGAGAACTACCAGCTTCCACAGTTTTGTTGCAGGTCACCAGCTAGAGAGAGAGAGAGAGAGAGAGAGTCCCAGAGGATGCCATGGTACTAGGCTGGACAGGGACATTTCTGCATGACTTCCCACTATTCCCACTCATGAAGTACTGTATTCCTGAAACTCAGGAGGGAACATGCAACATGTTGGCAGTGTAGCCTAGAGGTTAGAGTAATGAGCTGTCAATGAGCTTGGTACATCCAGCAGACAGACTCTGAGCAAATCTCTTGACCTCCCCAGTGCTCCCAGGTTGACCTGAAAACAGGCAATTGTGTCTAGTGGGCCTTACCTGATTATGAAAAGACTAAAAAAAAATAAAATAAAATATCCTGACAGCCCTAGACTGGACCAGACAAACCTGGCATGTATTGCTACTAGTCCTAGCTGAAATATCATGTGCAGGCTGTTTCCTGCACAGTATATTGTCTGGTGAGTCAGAGGGCAGTTCAGTGTGGTGTATCACAGCCAATGAACCCTTCAAAAACCTCTTTATTTGTTATTTCTGAGAGCTATTTGCTCCCAAAATCTAAATGTCGTTTCTAGTACTGCTAGTGAACATTTTTTGTTTTGATATCTTTGGATAATATTTAGTTAAACTTAGGTAGTGTTTTCAGTTTTCTCTGTGTATGTGTCTGTGTCTGTGAGGGAGTTCAGTGGGGAGAGGGTCAACCGTGTGTGGTGTGCGTGTGTGTGTGTGTGTGTGTGTGTGTGTGCGCGCGAGCTGGAAAGCAGAGCAGGCTAGTTCCTAATATTTGACAAATTTTTCACAAGCTGTGAGTGAGTTTCTGTTATTTCTTTTAAGTCTTAATATTTTTGTTGGTGTGCTACTTATTTGTAATATTGTTCTTCCGTATTGACCCTTTTTTGGTAACTTCATCTGAACAATTACGAATTCTGAGTAGTTCTGTTCCTGTTGCCCTTTGTTTAACCATTTGCCTGCTTTATTTTTGTAATGGTGGTATTCATGGACATTGAACACCTGTCCATGTCCAGGTACACTACATTTTTGAACTAGTCACAGAATTTAATATTGTGATCTAGCCTCTGCATTGCAGTGTTCCTGTTTTTCTGTTTAATTTGCTTGCCATAGTAACCCTTTCCTCCCTGTTACACCACTGGTGTTTACCACCTGACCCGTACTATATAAAAAACTACATGGTTTTCAAGAGAGTTGTGGTCCCTGTAAGATTGTTGGAGGTGACTTACTTTGTTCATTTCATATCTTGTTGTCCCTTCCATCTGATATACCTATAAGCTAAAATTGTATTTAGTAAGTGCTAACATACTGCAGTACTTGCCTTCTCCAGACACCACTTATCCAGACTATAGATTGTATTGTGACTATGAGGTGTTCTGTGTGGTTGGTTTGCAAATTAGTTTGCTTGAACCTACTGTACCTACCTGGTTATCATCAAGTTGTGTAATAACTATTCCATTTAAAAACTGACATTTTATTAAGAATTACTTAAGTATTTGTTCATAGTTACTGCACATCCTTGTTGTGGTGGTGTTCTCTGTTAAAACACAGAAACATAGACTTTGATAGCAGATAAGCACTGCTTGGCTCACCTAGTCTGTCCATTTCCTTACTTAATGGATAACCTGCAGATCCTAGTAAACCAACAGCTTACTTCCTCCTACCCCTCCAACTAGAATTGCCTTATGTCTGTCCCATGCATTCTTGAATTCTCCCACTGTTTTTGACTCCACAACCTCCTCAGGAAGGCCATTCCATGCATCCACCACCCTCTCCATAAAAAAATACTTCCTCACATTACCTCTGAGCCAGCACCCCTCAGTCTTCAAGTTGTGCCGCCTTGTTCTTGCACATCTCTTTTTCTGAAAGATGCTACCCTCTTGGACTTTGTTGATTCCCGTGAGATACTTGAAGGTTTCTATCATGTCCCCCCTCTCCCTCCTTTCCTCGAGGATATACATATTGAGGTCCTTTAGTCTCTCTCTTCATCTGTCTTCTGGTGCAGACCTTGCACCATTTTAGTTGCCCTCCTCTGTACAGCCTCCATCCTGTTGGTTTGGTATTTAAAGTCTCTTATTTCTGTCCTCCTGTTATCCTGTGTTATTTAATTCGTATTTTTGTAATTGAAAAAATAAAATAGTGTTTTAACATGCAAATAGGCTACAGTAGCAGTTATAGGTAGTTGTACAGACTACAGTGCTGCTATCTGTTCTGATTTCTGTTTGTCCTTTTCGGATAGTACTGCAGGTTTTAAATCACACTTATTCAATAGAAATACATAATCAAATACTTCTGGAGGAAGGCAAATGGAACAAGCAAATAAATATGCCTGCCAAGAGACTTTTCAGTTCAGGGAAAAGTGACTGCGTTGGAGGTGGCTCAAAAAAGTCTGTTGGAAAAAGTTGAAATACAGTTCCACTTCCAGTGAGCAAACCTATTTCTACATTAGTGCCTTCTGTGGGGTCCGGTGCTGCTGTAGCAGCTAGTGCCAGCAAAATTGAAGTTAGAAGTGGGTTCAAGTCTGTGACTCATTTTTTACTTCCCAATCTGTAGCTAGTATGCTTGTTGGGGATGATACTGGGAATAAGGGAGACACTCACACCAGTGGAGGCACAGAGGTCCAGAAGGAGGTAGAAACATTGTCAGTGTGATTGTTATTCCTGCTCAAGGTGGAGCTGATGGTGGTGAGGTGATACTGCTCAGCTTCAGTCTGTTTCTTCTGAGAAGAAGATAAAGAAAGTCCTCCCACAGTGAGGAGATGCCAGAGAAGGAAATGTTTCTCTGGAAGTAGACAGTGATAGGGAGGAGGAGGTGGAGGAGGATATAATATGTTTTCGTACAGGTGATGACAAAGTGCTGGATCCTGTAGGAACCAGAAGTGAAAAAGCTAAAGGGTGATGATGTAGCCCATTTGGATGTCAAGCCTGAGGGTGAGGCTATCAGTAAGCCTACAACAAAACAGACAGTAAACCTCCCACCTCCCAAATGTAGCATGGTGGAAGTCATGCAAGTGGCCCAAAAAAGTAAAAACCTCCACACATTTGGCTCTGCTGTCCAAGACCCAGTGCCGTGTCAAATCTAGAGGTGCAAAGTCCCTAGTTTGGGATTTTTTCATGCTTGATGCAGTTGATGACACCGTAGGCAATATGTCAGCTGAGTCAAGCATGTGTCAGTAGTGGAAAAAAGGGCAGTCACATAGGCACTGGTGACCAGCATGCTAGTTTGAAAAACAAGCACCCATTGCACTGGTGCCAACACCAGAAAGATACCAGAGCTGTTGGTGCGACTTCCCTTGTCGAGCTTAATGTTAGTGACAGCAGTGCAACAGAGCAGGATGAGGGAGGGCTGAGTAGGTCAGTGGAGGATGAGCGTGAGGAATCCTTTTCTCTCTCGAGCAGTGGACATAGTAGCAATGGAGTTGCCACTCCCTGGAGTTGAGGTCCATGAGGTGGGGAGGACACTAAATAACAGCATGAATGACACCAGATTTCTGTCTCTATTTACTTGAAAATTTTTTGGGAAACATTTCTGGACTTCTGGAGCATGTTTGGCAGTGGCAGCACCAAGATTAGGCCTGAAAAACATTTTGAACGGTGCAGAAAACAGCAGATTTCTGTCCTGGAGGTGGATGTGAATCACATAATAGCATGACTGACACCAGATTTCAATCTCAATTTACTTGAACATTTTTTGGGAAACATTGCTGGACTTGGAGGGCATTTTAGCAGTGGCAGCACCAAGATTATGCCTGAAAACCACTGTAAACAGAGCAGAAAACAGATTTAGGTCCTGGTGGTAGATGTGACCCATATAACAACATGACTGACATCAGATTTTGGTCTCAATTTACTTGAATACTTTTGGAGAAACATTCCTGAACTTCTGGGGCATGTTCAGCAGTGGCAGTACCAAGATTAAGCCTGTAATCATTGATAAATGGTGGCAGAAGCTTAATTTTGAGGTCCCTGAGGTGGGCTCTGACTCCGAGTCTAGATGCTGCCTGCTTCCTCTAGAGACATGTAGCACAGGAAATAAGCCATTCACTTTCTGCCTTTCTAGACTCAACCATGTGACCACCAACAGAAAGAAAAGCCCAATTTCACTTAATTGTGCCCTATAGAAGTGCAAGGCAAAATTCAAGGTGAAATTGGGTGGCAAAATTTCATTGAAAGGCCAGAAGTGCACGAAATGTTTCACCTGGCAAAATTATTGATTTCACCGGAGTTTTGCTGGTGAAATAAAATTTCACTGCATCTCTACTCATGACCAGTGGAGCTCTAATTTTTCACATATTGTCCAAAATGTATTTTTGCACCTTTGACATGGAATAGCATTTTGTCATGGATTTGAAAAATTTCACCTATGGAATTTATGAGGTGGGGTCCTAAGAAGACTGTGTTCAAAATTTGGGGTCAAAATATGAAAAAATGCTAATGTTACAACCATTCATTGCAATTTCAGTATACCCACTCATAACTTTGGAATCTTTTAATATTTTTACCCCAGATTTTCAACATGGCATTCTTATTGCCTGACCTCATGCATGCCATAACTATCATTTTTAAAATCCTGCCCAAAATATATTTTCCCACCCTGTGGCATGAAATGGCACTGCAGTTGTGCAGAATTATGTTTTGGCGTGGATTCAAAAGTTTTCTGTACATGAGGAGGGGTATTAAGATGGCTATGCTGAAAATGTTGTCACTATTGTCTCATGAATGGAAGTGCGGCCCAGAGGGCCCTGTACTCAAGGCTACACCCATATACATATCTATACAAGGATGGGAGGTAGGCCCTGCACTACCATTGTCAAATAAGGATATGATTACACTATCTGAAAAAGTAAAGTGAATTCAATGAAAACACTTTTTATTGCATCAGTTAGGTTGTTACTAAAGCAAAGGTA
Organism: Neoceratodus forsteri; assembly: GCA_016271365.2. Taxonomy (NCBI): domain Eukaryota; kingdom Metazoa; phylum Chordata; order Ceratodontiformes; family Ceratodontidae; genus Neoceratodus; species Neoceratodus forsteri. The sequence goes on from CM057452.1 coordinate 1,412,653,074, forward strand.
GGAAAATGTGGCATTAGGGTTTTGAACCCTAACACCCCACGCCCACCAGAAGACACTGACAGGTGTCGGGAAGGTGCCTTGGGGTCATCAGCCCTAATGTGGCATTACAGCAGTTCAAGATTTCAGGTGTGCAGAGATCTTCAGGCTCTGTGGCAGTGTCAGCTTAAATGCCATTGTTGTTAAGGGCAATAGAATTGGAGGGTTATGACAGCAATATGATGTACAATGCTGATGAAACAGGCTTATTTTACAAATGCCTGCCAGATCGCACACTAGCTGCCCATTCTAAAACTGATGCATGAAAAGTTTACAAGATCTTTAAGGACAGAGTGACCATCCTTGTCTGTACTAATGCAACTGGTGAGCACATATTGAAACCCCTGTGCATCAGGAAATTTGCCAGCCCTCAATGTTTTCATCATGTTAAGGGAAGCATTGCCACTGCTGTCCTCCCAAGGGACATTTTTCGTAGATGGTTCATGATGGATTTTGTGCCTGCAGTGTGCCATTACCTCCAGAGAAAAGGCAAACTTCCAAGTGCATTGCTTTTGCTAGATCAGTGCCCAGCCCACCCTGATGAAGAGGAGCTGCGCTCCCATGATGGGAAAATTAAAGGACTGTACCTGCCAGCCAACACAACTGCCCAAATGCAGCCTATGGACAAAGGTGTTATTGCAAGTTTAAAAAGAATGTACAGAAAACAGCTTCTAAGGGAAATCATCTCCAGAGACACAGGTTCAGAGCGTGTCAGTTTCCTAAAGCACTGCAATTTAAAAGACAAGCTGTATGTGACTGCTCAGTCATGGGACCAGTTTCTGCTCAGAAAATCCACAACTGCTGGAATGTTGCCCTGGGGCCACTCTTTGAGAGACAACCAAATCAAGACCTTGAAATGAGCCTGTCCGAATCTGAAGATGCAGACTCGGACACCAAAACAAAATGGCTAGCTTCATACTTACATCTTGACACAGACACACAACAGTTTAACAAATGACTTCATGTGAATGATAGCTGCCCAATCACTGCTTCACTTACCAAAGGGGACATTGTAACCAAAATAAAAATGAAAGCCGCACTGCGTAGGTTACTGATTGTGACCCTGATGACCCCAGTGCTGAATCTGATCAGCAGGACTTGCCTGAAATTACCGCAGAAAACAGACTTGCTGCACTTGAGACGGATGAAATTTCTGGAGCGGCAACCTTACATTACCTCACTACAGTTGCTGAACTTAAAAAAAAATTATCTCTATAGCCAGCAGAGCAAACCAGAAGGTAGCTTATCCAGACAACTTTGAACAGTTTCTTCAGTACAGATAATGAACTCTTTCATAAGTAAACTGAACTCAAAGGTTAATTATCGTAATGCTGGCACTATATTGTTGTCTAATGGTTTTAATGCTGCACTATTTTATAATGCTTCAAGTAAAAGTCATATGTAATCACATCACCCTGGTGTGCACTATTACCTGTATCTATTACATTGTGTCTTATTTTACAAATTTTTGCATTTTTTCCTTATAACCATCACTATATAAAATTAGGTGGACCCAGAGCTGTGCATTATTACGATGGACTACTGTATTCATTGCAAAATACTGTTTTAATGTACCAGTTAGAGTTAAACCTACAAAAGTAGGGAAAAGTGTTGTTAGGGTTTTCATCACTAACACTCCAACCCATCCCCACCATGCAAGCAGCAAAAAGAAAAAAAAAACATTATGGTTTTGGCTGTCCTGAGTCTTGGCAAATCATGCCTGGGATCTTTTCTCTTGGCATTATTGACCCTAACGCTTCCCCATTCCATCAGAAAATAAGTTCAGATGTAGCTTGTATCCAGGCCTCAGTTTTCCAAATTCAGGACAGCCAAAACCATAATGTTTTTTCTTTTAGAGTACTTGCAGGGGTAGAGGTAAGATATTAAGGACCCCAAACTAACACCACATTTCCCTACTTTTGTCTTTTTAGTCCCTAACTGTGCATTATTGATGTTTTTGCAATCAATTTCCTTGCTTTTTGAGACAGGGACAATCATATCAAGCCAACACATCCATGAATGCTTGGAAGCTGTAGGGCATTCTTGGGGCCCAGTGCTTCATGCCCCCATTTATTCATATAGAAAATCCTGAAGTAACAAGTACTAGTGCTTCCTTGTATTGTTTGTAGGGATGAACAATTTTCAGTTCTTATTTCCTAGAGGCTTAGTGTTGTACTTGTGATTAATACCTTTCAATTGATATATATTATAGTTGCGTGGTAGTGCCACTATAGTTTGGGTTGGATGCTCAGTTTAATGATAAAGCCCAGTTTCCGCACCTTAATAGCTTCGCAAGGGTTCAACAGATTTGCATGAAAGTTTGCATGTATAATCTCAGGGAGCAGGTCTCTTGACGTGTCAAATTTTGTTTGAATCACTTGTGTGGTTTCCGAGATAAAGAGTGTAAAATGTACAGATATGTATGAGTTTTTGCTGTTTCTTTGTCCACCTATATCTCAGAAACTGCTTTAAATTGTGGTCTGAAATTTTCTGGGTAGAAAGGCTTTGCCTTACAGATGTCCTTTTTGCTGGTTAGTTGGAAAAATATCAGTCTGTTCCAGAGTTATTACATTTGAAGTTTCCATTATTTTCAATGCGAAATTTATATATGTTCAGCATGAATAAGGATCCTTTGTCGCAGGCATGTAATTGTTTTCCACAGACAGGTCATTTTGTTTTGCAAATGGGCAATCCTTTTACATGCGTCCACCATTTTGTTTGACAATTAGCAAGGGAAACATTAAAAAAAAATAAACAAAATGTTGTTTTTTTTTTGTTTGTTTTTAACTATCTTCTTTATCTCACCTTACTGCCCTCACACCCTACTCCTTCGGACTTGGTCAATTCCCCTTTGTGGATCCCATCCTCAGTTTCCGCACCTAGAGTGCCCAGCCAACTCCTACCTTTACTCGTTCTCCACCCTTGGAGTGCCTGCACATTGGATTCTTGCCCGTGGGTAGGAGATCCCCGGAGGGGACCAGTCGTCATCCAGGGTTGAGAGGGTGTTTTCCCATTTCTTCCCTTGTTGTCCCTCTACCCCCTGAGAATGTCAGCATGCAGGACTGATGTCCAGATAGATGGCATGCTGCCGCATGCCATTATCAAGTGCCCAGATGTCCTCTCCTCCCCCGCTCTTGTAGAGCCACCTCTGCCCCTGTGCCCTGCTTCCACCGGCCCCAGGCGTCGGGTGCTCATGGCACCCCAGGATCCCACCCCTGGATGAGGAGGCATCTGTTGGGATGCTCAATCTTCCTCCTCCCCTCTGACCCCCAGCAACCCGAGTCTGTTCCCGAACCCGGGTCGCCGGCATGGTGCGAGGTGTGGCATCCAGCACCTCAACCCTCAGCGCCACCAGGCCAGCAAAATGTTGTGTTTAATACAGAGAAAGACATGTAGCTTGCTTATCGGAATCCTCTCATTTGGATTTGTGTAGTTATGTGTGGTGGACATGGACTTTTTTTACAGTATACATTGCATGTAACATTTCAATAGTGTAGTGGTCACTCCCCTCTCCCCGGTCACTGATCACATATCAAGTTCCCTGGTAGTCTTGGGGTCCCTCCCCTCTCCCTTAATGTCCAATCATTGTCTCTATAGAAAAAAAATACCTGGTAGTGTAGTGGTCCCTCCTCCCTCCCCCGATGTATGATCTCTATCCCTGTATAAAAAAAAGACCCTGGTAGTCTAGTGGTCCCTCCTCCCTCCCCCGATGTCTGATCGCTGTTCATGTATGGAAAAAAAAATTGCCTGGTAGTCTAGCGGTCCCTTCCCTCTCCACCCAATGCCCGATCACCATCCCTATAAGGAAAACAAATCTGGTAGTCTAGTGGTCCCTGCTTCCTCCCTGATGTCTGATCATGATCTCCTTATAATAAAAAAGATTCTGATACTCTAGTGGTCCCTCCCCTCTCCCTGATCCCCCTTCCCTGAAAAGGCATTCATATTTCTGGTGGTCTAGTGGCCCCCCACCCTGTCAGGTAGTGACCCACCACCCCACATCCCACATCCCGATTCCCAGCCAATGACCAGCACAGATCACCTCTCACCTGCATGGCTGACCACTGATTGAGCTATGAATGAGCACCTACTGTGTACGATGTTCACAGTGTATGCAGACATGCAAGACACTCTGGGCCCTGTGTCATGGAAGGCTCCATCCACCTATCGCACTGCAGCAACAGATGCCAAGAATTCATTGGGCTGTATGGTGGGCTGCTATTCTTTGCAGGCTCCTGTAGTATAATATAGACTTTGCCTAAAGCAATTTGCCACTGAGCTAGTAGTAGATAGATAATCCACTTCTTCCATTTAGTTTCCACTCCAGGACAGTGTCATCATCAAAGACATAAACGTTGTCCAAATATATCCCTAAAAGAACATGTGAGTCTTCAAATCCATTATCATAAATAATTGGGGCTTTTTTCCTACTATTCCTTCATTCGTTTGTTTAGTAAGGATGTGAGTCTGTACTGTATGTATCAACTTAAGTTAACACATTGCTGATCATCCAAAAACAAAACAAACAGGTGACCTCCTCCTCCCCTTCAATCCAAGAAAAATACCCAAAGACAGCAAGACTCTGCAATGAAAATTCAACAGTGCCTGCAAAAGTTTTCACAATGGAAATCCAAACTACTGCTTTGACTTCAGATTACCTCCTCCTGATCATCTTCTTTGACTGTATGCAATGTGTGTGTTCCAGTTCATTTCAATTTTCAGGTGACAATGTCCATTCAGAAGTCAGGGAAGGTATTTTCATACATTGGTTGGATTATGGAGTAAATTGCCTGCCAGAGTTGCAGCATGCCAAAGAAACAAATGTGCCCTTCATAATTATTGACTGGCTATTTTGGTTTTGTTAACATGTGTCACCAGGTAGGATGACAAATGTATAATATGGAGGGGGTCCATGGGAGAGGAAGATGTTGCCAGGGGCAGACTCATTTTGAGCGTAGGCAGATGACAGGATATTAGGGGAGAAGGAATTATTTCTATGAGCAGCATTAAAGCTCAGTTGGTGCTCAGCTGAGATGGGGAGGCAAAAGAAAGGTGAAGCAGAGAGAGAGGGGATCCATATCAGTTCAGCTAGCAATCATCCCAGTAGGAGCTCAGCAGAATCATCTGGGGGGGGTGAATGAGTGTCTTCTCGAAGCTAACACATTTGCATCCTTAGGAGTTCAGTTAGCTGAGCTGGAGGGGCAATAGAAGGGGCCATATTTCTAGCTGCAGCATTCCACTTCTCTTAGTAGACAGCAGGTGGAGAGGGAAGAAAAGAAAAGCTACTTAAATGCAATCCATGCAGGGACCTGGTGTGACCAGGTTCATAGCTGATTTTTTTTTTGTTTCTTTTTGGCCATGTCTGAGCCTAAACCCCTACACCTATCATAAGTCAATAAGCTGCCGTGAAAAGGTGTTATTATTGGTTCCTTTCATTTGTTATATTATGTATTAGTATTTTAAAGGTATTTTTATTAATATAAAAATAAAACATGATATCTGCATGAGCATGTGATGAGTTGTGAAGATGATAATAAATAGTAGTGTACATAATGCAACAAGAAGGAAAGGCAATTGCTCAAGCCCATAGTGTACAGATGGTTGTGGTGGAACTGGCAGCTAGTGTCATGCTGTCTGGAAATGTGACAATTCATAAGGGTGGCTGTGGAGGGACTGGAACTGGTTGCTGGTGTCATATTGCTCGTACATGTGAATGTGCCATAAAGATGATAATAAATAGCACTATTTATAGTGCCTCAGGGCAAGCAATTGCCCACAGCCACAGCACACATTGCTGCATCTTTTAGTGATGGATATCAGTCTTAGTTTACCATCTACACAGTGTACAGGTAGGAAAGATGGTGGTTTCACCCACATGTTGCAGTGATGCATGGTAAGAAAAGGGTGACTCATGATGGAGGGAGGAGTATGGCAGTAATGAAGTAAATGTGTTTTTTTCTGAAGCTAGATTTATTCTATGATTCCTATTGTAATATCATTAATATTATTGGTTATTGTTATTCTTAAATGTGGCTGTTTTTATATGCCCAGAAAAAGTGATTTCAATGAATATGTGGTATCATCTGTAGAATGCTCCCACACTTCAGAGGATTCATTTTTAGCTACCATGGGCTGGTGGTGATTTTGGGAGTTGGGGGATACTTCTGTGCTTCTGCAGAGGTATTGGTGCCGGGGCAGTAACGGCAAGGTAATTTCTTTTTTATGTTGCTGTTGGTGTGGAATGAAATGTCTTCAGATGGCAATGGGCAGGGCAGCAGATACAATATACGAGCAGATAATATCATGTGATCTAATATGATCTGATACATGAGCTATAATATAATCTGATATTACATAATATATGAAAATATATAATTTGATGTAATCTAATATGAGATATGGGAAGATAAGAAAATATAATCTGATATGATTTGATACATGATAAGATAATATAATCTTACATATGATGAAAAAAAATTGTTTCCACAAAACATAGCATACAGCATTGAGCTGTAGGAGTGCTACTGACAGAATTTGTCCAGCTCCCAAACAGTCAAACCAAAGGAACAAACTGCTAGTCTGGACCCAGAAGTAGGCAGCTGACACAAAATTACATGCATGCATTTTCAAGTACCTCCTCCTTGTATCCCCTCTCCCTATGTCTGGATCTAAGGTCTCTGGAATGAATTTCAAAATCCTTGATTTTTGAATACTTTCTTCTGATTCAGAGGAATTTCCATATATAATTGAATTTAGCAGGGATTGTGGGTGTGCACTATCACCTCTCAAAATTGTACTTCCTACTGTCTCCTTTCTGAATCCCTTTTGAAATAACTGGCTGGCCCGGGGCACCTTCCAAAGTTGCACCTAAAAAGTTTCATTTGTCTTTCACAATTGTGTATGTAAATTTCAGGTTGTAATCACAGTAATTCATCCACTCAACAAATTCCACAGCTTCCTTCCTGGTTCTCCCTCATACACACACACACCCCACATCAACAATAAAACAATACCATTTGATGATGTGGTGCCAGTAGGGGTTCACCAGCTCATTGTATATCCCTCTTAGTTCCCAGTATCCTAGCATGAGAGTCGAATATGATAGGGCCATCAAGGAACCATTGAAGTTCCATAAATCTGCTGGTAAAAAGACCAATTAAGTTCAAAATAATTATGAGTCAGAACAAATTAAATTGCTTCTAGTAGAAAATTTTTTGGAAAAATCTATTTTTTGGTGGGAAGTGCTTTCTAAAAAGTAAATGCATGCTCTTATTCCATGCTTATGTTTTATGAATGTATGAAAGGCCTCCACATCAATCCCTAACCATAATAATTCCTCCTGCCATTCAAATTCTGCTAATTTATATAGACCTTCAAGTACCTGTTTGGTGAACAGAGGGCAGGGAGAGAGCCTCTTACTTAAGACAACAAGCTTGAGGACTAAGTGACCTAAAATGAAACTGGAGAGAGGAAATTTCAGGAAGGATGCAAGGAAATACTCCATCACAGAAAGGGTGGTAGAAAAGTGGAACAGATAGCCACCTGAAGTAGTAGAGACTAGAATGGTGAAATGTTTCAAATGCGCATGGGTTAGACATGGGGCACATTAGTACAGAAACAGGAAGGTGGGATTGTCCCCAGAAACCAGTTAGGGTCTGCAGAGGTGCAATAGGAAGTGAAGCCTTGAGTAGACAGGGTAAGCCTAGCTGTCCTTTTCTACCAACAGATGATGTTTCTATAGCAATACATTTTATATTTCTATGAAATGTGTGCAGCACATGGAGTTCTCGATCTCCAGTGTTGCTAACCATTGCATATTATATCAAACCTCAGGTTGGCGTCCTCCTAAAATGAACTCAATTTACACCCTGTGATGTGTAATTGACAATGTATTAAGACAAAAATATAACTCCCCTATTTACTCATTATTACAGACTAGAGAAATTGGTAGACACTTAAGATTAAATGTGACCCCATATTTGTTTATATGCAATACTAAAACAAAAATGGGGACCAAGCTTTTTCCATCCAAGCTCCCAAATATTGGAATTGCCTTACTACTGAACTTTTATCAGGAATAAACTATGATCATTTTAAATGTAAGCTAAGGAGACATCTTTTTAGTCAATTACAATGTTGTTGCTTTTCTTAATCGGATATCAACTGTAACAACTGTTTTTATATAATGTTTGAATGTTTGTTACATGTATTGTTTTGTTTCTAATTTTGTAACATTATTACACCTTGACTATTAATTTGTAATAGTCTCGAGTAGCATTTGAAAAAGGGCTGTTGGCTCATATGCTTACCCGATAAGCAAAAATAAATAAATAAATACATAAAATAATTTGTCAGCACCTTGGACAGGCTCAGTGTTTGATCCCTGCAAAAAGTGCTGCATGATGACAATGAAGTTTCAAAGTGCCAAAGGGAAACCAAATTCCTTCAGACCTGCTTCGTCGGATGTCAGCATGTTGCCAAATGCAAATTTAGTATTGGCTCATCCTTACTGATCCATTGTCCATAATGCAAAGTAAAGTCCAGTTTTGAAACAAACATACAGTATTTAGCAAAGTTGTTGAATTATGTAGCCCCAAAGTGCAAATTGAATACAGGAGATCAATGTCAGTAATTGAGAGTACATCCACATTTTTTTCCCTTACCAAAAGGTTTTTACATGTTTTTTGGTAGTCATGTTTTTTACTGTTTCATTCAAGTCTGTATCATTGCCATGGAATATAAAGTACTTGTAATCTGTGGGTGTCATTTTTTCTGGTATCCACCTCCAACGTTGAAACTTTGACATCGACTGACACTACAGTGACTACATTGCCAGGTCGCTGTAGTGTTGGTGCTGACCCTGGCACTGCATTTGGGGTCTTGTACCCCCTTCCCTAATCAACTGTGACTTCGCAGTTGATTATATTTAGTGGGGGGGGGTGTGGGGGACACAGCTCACCGCATGGGGATTCGGAGGCAAAGCCCTCCAAAGTAAACAATATAGTGACTTGGAAACCATATGCCAACTGCAAAAAGCGGTCGACATAATGATTTCACTGTCCGATCCTTCGGCAAAATTTTTGTTAATGACCAGTCATAGATCCATTTTTCTCATAGGGAGTCAGTGACATCAACACTCATAATACCATCCCTATGACATTAGAAAGCCATAATACACCAGCCCGCCAACACAGCAGTTGGATTTTTGCCTGTGACACTGAAAACCCAGGTTCGGGAACAGAGTTGGGTGTTGGAGGGCCGGTCAGGGGGAGATGACTTCAGTGTCTACAGACTGCTTGCCTTCTCCTTGGAGGGAAGGGGATTCATGGCTCGGTGGTTGCTAGCCCATGGCGGAGGACAGGAGCATAGCAATACATTGGGCCACAATGCAGGTGGGAGCATGATGGACATTGGCATATGCCTTGGTGTCATGTGGAGCATCACACTACCCAGAGAAAAACAGGAAAATGCCCCTGGTTCAACTGGATGATGGCCACTGGTTCCCTGCATGCCACAGTAGCCTGGGATAGCCCTGTGCTGACTGTCTGCCACTGATCCCATGGGCTAATTGGATGTACCTAAGGACACTTCTCCCCTGGAGTGGGGAGACCCATCCAATGAAGGGTTACATTGGGTCACCTAGGGAATCCACTGGTGGACATGAGTGGCAGCAGGATGGTGACCACAGGAGGTGGGTGGCCATGGATCCTAGGTAGCCCAAAGGAGTTGTCTGACCTGGGGGTGAGGAGCAGCAAGACAAAAAAAAGAAAGTCATAATACTATCATTCTGACATCAGAGCAGTGGTATAATGAGACAGATCGGGGCTCAATTTCAAAGAGCCCTTAGATCACTGCAATTTGTGGTGATCAAGGGCTGCAGCAAACTCCAGGTGCATCAGGGACCCTATGACCAGTTCTGTAAAATGAGGGGTCCCTGTGCCCAAAACCTGGGAGTTGCCACATTCGCAGGCTAGTGCCCAACAAGTGGAGCACCTACAGGTATTGCCATGGGAATCTGCCCCCACACCTGGCAGAACACTAGAGGGGCCAGGATAATGGGAGGTGAAACGTGTTTGCCAGGAGGGGTTCTGGGGCAGAAGGAGCATGGGGGTGCCATAGGGGGAGTTGTGGAGATGGTGAGTATGCAAAGGGATGATGTGGCACCCAACGGGAGTGCCATTATATAACTATTAAGCTAATGGATGGTACCACAGAGGGGGGCCAGTGGTAAGCAGTGCCTGAAGCTGCAGCTGCTGCCAGGGTTGTGCCTACCCAGGGTCATACATTCTTTGTCCTTGACCCCCCCCAGAACCATGCCATTTGCTTAATAGTTATATAAACAGCTTCCCACCAGGTGCCACATTACCTCTTGTGTGACCACTGTCTTCCCAGATCCCCTATGGCACCCCATGCCCCTTCTGCCTCCAGACCCCACTGTCAGAGCCCCTCCAATTTGACACAATGTCACATGTTGCTTAGACCACCTCATGGGTGCCCTTTGATGTGCTCACAGTGGGGCTTACTAAATACAAAAAAAGGAATGGTGCAGCCCTGCCATGGTGCAAGACCCCTTATGATCTGGTGCACAGGCACTTTTACTGCAATGGTGGCATAAGGGGGCTTTGCTGCATGGCATCCCGATGTTGTCACAACCCGTGTTTGAGAATCGCGATCACCACAAACTGTAACACAAGGTGCCACTTAAGTCATCCCTGTTTGCTGCAGGCACCTTGCATCATAGTTTTACTTCTGAAAATCAGGCCCTGAAAGTTTGGAGTGGTCCATATATTATAAAAAATAACAGCTAAGAAACCAGCAGTAACTAGGCTTGTCATTCCATCTCAGAATTCTGGTGACATCATAAACCACTCAAGCATTGCTCTAATAGTTTATGATGTGAACAGAATCCACTGATGTATTTATAGCCTTGTTACTGATTATTTTCTTTCTTTCTTTCTTTCTTTCTTTCTTTCTTTCTTTCTTTCTTTCTTTCTTACTTTCTTTCTTTCTTTCACAGGATAAGAGCACTGGTGCCAAAGTGTTGTTTTGCCCGAGTACAGGAAATACACAACAAGACAGTGAAAGAGGTACAAGTGCATAAGTAACATTATACAAAATGAAATGACATGGTGCAAAAGTAAGGTATTCTATTATTCTGTTTATAGCCAGACTTGATAAAATATTGGTTATAGTTCCAAGAATGCCTCTAATAGTTCAAGGTTCATACTCAAGTCTATAAACTCATTTTAAGTTAAACACAAGGTTGGCTACAAATAGGTTTAACTCATGTACAGAATGTCATTGGTTTTCTTAAGTTCACTGACATCAAGAAAAAAGTTGACACTAACCACATGTATGTCTCAGTTTTTTGTAAGGTGTGCCCATTTTTATGGCTGCGGGGTGGAGCTCTGCAGTTGTTTTGTTAGGACAGTAGAAATAAGGACCTCACCAAATGTCTAATGGACTTCTTTTTTATTGGAGTTTTATAGCAATCCCTCTGCTCAGCAGTCTGTTTACTGCACTACTTTTTCTCTGTTAGTGTTTCCCAGTGAGGAATGAGGTTCAGATTTCTCAGATCAACACAGAATGAAGTGTTGTTTTTACTGCAGGAGATCAAGGCTGTCGTCTGTAACTGTGCTATTCTGCAATGGTTGGTATTTTTTTCTTTCACTCTGATAGTGTTTTTAAGTTTTGATGAGAAATAATGGCCGCAATAACAGTACATGTATTTCGGTCTTAAAGAGCTAGTGTACTGGGATCCAGTCAGCCAACTTGTCTCTCACTTGCGTGATTCACAGCTGTTGATTTATATGGTGACACCTATTCAAATTTTTTTGGTTTTGGGCTCCTGTGAGATTTATTTAATATTTTCTCATAATTTCTACCGACTGCTGTGTCCGACAACATTCACCAGTGCAAGTCCTGGAAGTGATGTACTAGGAGGATCAGTTGAAACAGGCAGACTTGCACATGAACATGTTACTGTCACTGTACTGCATTTGTGCTTATAATAAACTGTTTTTGAGATTCTGTCCCTGTTTTGTGTAGTTCAATTTAGTGTTCGGGTGGCAGCACAGCATGTTCGATCACAACTGTATTTGTCTTTTTTATTGCCTGAGAAGACTGCACTGGGTTTTGACAACACTGGCAGTTCAATTTCAAACCACAATCACCATAGCAGCTAAAACCCTTGGCGAGCACTCCCCCGAAACAGGCCCACCAACCTACCAACTGAATCCATTAGGTTTTTTTAAAAGTGCAGCAGCAAAACTCAAGTCACCAGTTGTGGACTACAGTGCAGTTCACATTACAGAAGAAAACAACTTTTATTTGTTTCTTCTGTAATGTGAATTGCAATGCAGACACAGAGAGCAAATACAATGAGTGTACTGAGCAAGGAACCGGAACCCTGCCTCCCCCCTATACAATGACCAAAAAGACCAATTAATTCAACCAAGATACTGATAAGCCCACCACAAAGGAGTGCCAACAGTTTCTGCCACCATGGCAGCCATGGTTTGGAGTTGTACTGAAGACCCTGGTAGGTGCACGATGACAGCTTGTGTTTGAATTTAAAGAGCCATCGCTTGCTGCACTTCTGTAACATTGGCAGTTCCATTTGTTCTCATGCAAACAGTCATTGCACACAACCCAGTTGTGTTGATTTTTTTTTATTACTTTTTTAATAATATTAGTACTTATCTTACACAAGGGGGACGTCTTGCACAGCAATCTTTCTAACATGTGGCAAGTGTAGAAAACAAAATGGACTAAAGCTGCAGTGCTGTTTAAAATCCACCTGGCAAATAAAAAATATGTAGAAAGCTTCACAACATAAATAAATCGTGACAAGATTTAAAAATTTCTGAATAAAACAGCAAACATTCATAGCATGATGAAGTATTAGGTGGGTTCTTCCTCAATAGGGAAAATAGTTAAACACAGCTGTTTGTGATACATTTACCAAGAAAATAACATTATGTGCCAGACAAACTATAACAATTAAAACAAATGTGATCATGCCATTAGTTTAGCATTACATCTCACTATTGAACATTTACACTATGTGAAACACAATCTGTAGCTTTTCTCTCTTTGAAGGCTGCCTAAGCCAAGGCTCCCCTCAACAGCTTGCTGGTTTCAACTCTAAAAAAAAAGAAATATTAGTTTGACTCCATAAAAAAGATTGTTTGTAACTTAATCATCATATTATACACTCACAGTAAGCATCATAAAAATACCTACAGTATAAATCAATGATCCTGCCAGCATGCAGATGTCAAGCTGTCCCATTCTGCTTCCCCCCACTGCATCATTCCCTTTCTCAGTGGGCCATGCACATGGAGAACAGTTCAATACAGCTTCCCTGGAAGAATGCATGCTGCTGGTATTTTGAATGTTATGTAGATAAACAATGAGTGGGTAAAAATGAATATATACAGTATAGGGTAATACACATTAACTCAATACTCCTATCACAGCCATGCAACACGATTTACTCATTAAACTAATTCTTTAATTTGTGCAACATTTTTAAGAGAGTTTTTAAATAACCCAGAGAAAAAAAATTTAAAACATGAGTGTGAAAGATTGGCCATTAGTCAAGAAATACAACCAGAGATTAGCAAACATCCCTGAGACTAATAAGTTAAATGTCACAGAATGGTGGACACAAGGGAAGGAACAGACAACATGGAAGGAGCGGACAACATGGAAACTGATGTTAGAAGGCTACAGAATTGGTCCAGGGACTGGCAGTTACACTTTCATGCCAAAAAATGTAAGGTAATGCACTTGGGAAAGAAGAACCCTGGAAAAAAGTATACACTGGGAGGACATCAACTTGAGGAGACACAAATGGAGTTAGATTTCAGCATAATGATCACTGATAAATTAAAGGTAGGGAAATAATGTGAGAAAGCAGCACAGAAAGTGGGTATAAGTAGAGGTATTTCTTGTAGAAAGAGGGAGGTTATCATACCCAGCTACAGGTCCCTGGTGAGGCCACACTTGGAGTACTGCATTCAGTTCTGGAGACCTCATCTTAAGATGGAAATTGACCATTTGGAAACGATGCAGGAAAGGGCTACCAAGATGGTGCATGGACTGCATCACAGATCATATGAAGCAAGACTCAGGAAGCTGAACCTATATTCCCTTGAACAGAGAAAGAAAGGGAGGGGACATGATTGAAACATTTAAGTATGTTAGAGGATTTAACACAGCTCAGACAGGCAATCTATTTCAACAGAACATGGCAGCATGCTCTAGAGGAAATGATATGAGACTGGTAGGAGGAAGGTTCAAACGCAACCTCAGAAAGAACTTCTTCACAGAGAGAGTGATAGACCCATGGAACAGCCTGCCTCAGGAGGTGATAGCATCAAAGCCAATCAGGAGTTCAAACTCATATGGGACAGACATAAACTACAAGTTAGAACAAAGGCGGCATGGGAAGGGAAGGTAGTTTCTAGGGCAGACTAGATAGATCGCACAGTCCCCATCTGTCATCTGCCAATGCTTTTCTTATGTTCTTATAATGGAATGCTATGAACTGGCTCCTCAGATGTTCTAAATCTCACTGATGCCAAAGAAAGTGTGTGTGTGTGTGTGTGTGTGTGTGTGTGTGTGTGTGTGTGTGTGTGTGATGTGTGTGTGCGTGCTAAAGCATAATAATTAGAAATATGTAAAATTCATTTGTCATTATTTTTGTGAATATTTAGACTCACACTGTTTAAACATGTGCAGTTTGTAATAAGTGTTCATTAGTCAAACTGTAATGTGAAACAGGACCACCTTGTACACAGAGCTCTGTTGCCCTAATGATGTAGCGTGTTCAACATGCCTATTTGAAACTCATATATTTTACTGCTAAACAGCAGTTCTGCATATGTGAAACAAAAGCCCAGAGAATAACCACCAACCAGTTAGAAACAAACCTCTAAACCCATATTTCAGGATCTCTTTTTCTTCACAGATATCATGAGCAAAGCCTGCTAGAGAGTGCAAGTTCACTAACTGACCCTTTATTGTATTCTTTTTTGGTAACCTGGTAAGGCCACTGGGCACAAGTGCCTGTTTTCAGAGGTGACCCTGGAGCACTGGGGTGGTTATTTGACTTACTCAGAGGCATATAGTATGCAAGTGGAGGGTTGTGAATCAAACCCAAGTTTATTGGATGTACCACGCTCATTTGCAGCTTATTATTTAAACCTCTAGGCTATACTGCCAGTCCCTTGAGAACACGATATCTGTCAGTCCAATTCCAGCACCAAACAGTGGAGAACCCCAGGATGTTTGGGTCACAGAGACAGGAAAGCAGCATCAGACCATGTTTGTAGAGTGGCTAATTCAGTTCACAAGTGACTAAAACACTGGGTGCATTTTAGCCAGTGGCTAATTTTTAGACCCTAGCATTTACTCAGCTGACATCAATTAGAAGCATTTAGAAGCAGAGAAGCTAATAAGGCCGAAGGCCATAAACAGCTCCTGTTATAATAATATATAATAATCTAGTCTGCCGCCCATGGATATATCTTCGTCTAGCTTATTTTTGAAGATATATCCATTTAAATTTGCTACTACATTTTCTGGGAGTCTTTTCCACAGGTTTGCTGCTCATTGGATAAAGAAGTAGTTATGCTTGTTGGTTTTGTAGTGACTGAATTTAACTTGCAAAGGGTGATCGCTTGTTGTAATGTCCTGATTTTTATATTCTATGTTTAGTTCAACCATTAAGGATGGATCATTCATTATATTATAAAAGAGGAGCATGTCGCCTCTTTGTCTTCTTAATTCTAGGCTATATAACCTTAGGTTAGCTAACCTCTAAGTATATGGTAACGCCTTCTGATTTGTTATTGTTTGTGTGAATCTTCACTGTACTCTCTCTAGTCTGGTTATCTCAGTCTTTACATAGGGATTCCAGCACTGACTACCATAGTCTACATGTGGTCTGACATATGATAAGTACAATGACATTAAAACTTCAGAGTTCCTACTTTTGATATGTCTTTTTATGGCCATCAACGTTCTGTTTGCTTTAGCTATTACTGTAGTACAGCACTTTTTAAAGCCAAACTTGTTATCAATTACAATTCCCAGATCTTTTCAAATAATTTTGTGGTATTGCACAATCATTAAGTCTATATTTGTGTAACTGATTGTGTCTTCCCACATGTAGACTACAACATTAGTCCAGATTTAGTTTCATTCCCCATCTGGTGGTCCAGAAGGTAATTGCATCAATATCTTTTTGTACTGCAATTATTTGATCTTCATTTTTGCATGGCGCACCAAGTTTTGTATCATCAGCATATTTGGTAATGTAATTGCTAATATTTTCATCTAAGTCCACTATAAACATGAAGCAGCACTAGATCATTTGCGGGAAAGCTTACAGTGCCACTGTGGTCTTGGGACTGCATCCGGAAGCTAATTTACTCACTAAGCCCAATGTTAAAGCATAATAATAAGCTGCTGTATAAAGCCAGAGGGTAATAGCGCATTGGAAAGTGCCATGATACTTGCAAAATGCTGAGCCTAATCTATAACTTCAGCCAGATAGCAGCCGGTTACACAGAAGCTATTTATTCACTAAGTCCAATTTTAAAGTATAATAGTAAGCTGCTGTATAAAGCCAGAGGGTATTAGCGCATTGGAAAGTGCCGTGGTACTTGCAAACTGCTGAGACTAATCTACAATCTTTCAGCCAGATAGCAGCCTGATACACCAATCCTTCTGCACACTGCCTTACCTGCTGAGCTGCTCCACTCCTCCTGCTGTACATAAAGCTAATCTCTCGCTCTTCTCTTTCCACAGTGGGTCGCGAGGGTAATGGGACTGTTGCTCTCCCTTAAAGCCTCCTCGTGGTCGTGAGAGCCCTGCTGTGCTGTCCCCCGGAGTGGACTGCTGGAACCCCCCCCCCGAAGTCAGAAGGTACAACGCTCACTCTCGCTGGGAGCCTGGACACGGCTCCTTTGTTCTGAATTTTGAATTTGGTGCCTTCTGCTGCTTTGACTCTGCGGCTCTCGCTGTACTGCTCTGCCGTGGTTCTGGCCCTGCCGGCGCTGTGCGCCGGCTCCCCACTGCCCCCACCACCACCCTTGGTCCTATCAGCCCACTTTCAGGTTTGCAGGTTATCATTTCTCACCAGTAGAGGCCACTACTACAAACTACAGTTTGCTCTAGCATTCCACCACTTCACAAACATGATCCTCTACCTACTAGCAGTGCTTACCACTGCCATGCCTCACATCTCACTGCCCCCCGCAAACATGCCTTTAAACAACCCTGATCTCTACAATATACTCTCGCCCTCACCCTCTCCCCTACCCCTTCCTACCCCCAAGGACTGGCAGTACCACACAACCACCCTCTCGTGGTTCATAAGCCCCTCAGTCATTCCCCTGTCCTTCTCCGTGAGCCTACCAGTCCTAAGTAACCTAGATGCTGTTATCCCTCCCCAATCCACACACTTGTCCAGTTCCAGTTCTAAGCCAAGATTTGCATGGTGTAATGCTACTAGATATCTCACCCTGCTGCTTCTCATGGCAGGTGATATCGAAACTAACCCTGGCCCGTCATCCGACCTCAACCACGTAACTCTTCCAAAGGGACTTAGCCTACTCCATCTGAACATCCACAGCCTACTGAAAAAAATCCCTGAGCTGCAAGTCACTACCCAAGCCCTCAAATCGGACATCTACATCATATCCGAGACATGGCTCAAACCTCACCATGCGGATGCTGAAATAGCCATCCCGGGGTATACTGCAATCAGGCAGGACCGCCTAGGACCTAAGAAAGGCAGCGGCATAGCCATGTATATATCAACTAGGCTTAACTACACCCCTGTTCAAATCACAGGTCTGTCTCCCCAGATAGAAACTAAGCTGATTAAACTCCTGCTGCCACACACCTCCCCAGTGTACGTTGCTGATATTTATTGCATCCCGACTACTCCTGGAGATACCATCATCAATCATCTAGCCTCCCTAAAAGCTACGGCTGTCACAGGTGAACTCTATATCCTAGGAGACCTAAATGATAACTGGCTAGCACCCGCCTGCGCAAAACTATGCAGCAGTGTCAAATCACTCAACCTCTCCCAACTAATAGAACAACCCATGCACCTAAATCCTACAACACGCAACCACTCTCTCCTGGATTGGGCTCTCACCTCACATCCACACAGAATAATCAAGGCTGGCATCCTTCCTGATTCCTTGAGTGATCACCACATGGTCTACATGACTAGGAAAGTGCACAGACCTACAAACCACCTCCCTCCAAGGATAATCCTTACAAGAGCTTACAAATCCCTCTGTCTCCACTCACTTTTAAATGACCTCTCACTTGCCGACTGGTCTTTTATTAAGCCAGCGCCCTCAATTGACCACGCTTTTGATATGTTTAGAAAGCAGCTCCTTACCATATGGGACTATCACGACCCCCTAAGAAAGAAAAGAGTCAGGGATTACCATCTCCCCTGGGTATCTGCTGACATTATTGGTAAATGTATTGCTAGAGACCAGGCCTGGAAAAGACATAGGCTACTAAACTCCCCTGTATCTCTACAATACTACGACACCCTCCGAACTAATTGCACTAAAGCCATAAGACAGGCTAAAAACAATTATTTCCGAGACGCTGTCACCATGAATCTGAGTCACCCCTCCAAATTCTGGAAAACCATTAAAACCCTGTTTTCTCCCCCTGCCCAGCCACCCTCCCCTACTCTAAGCCTACAGGGCAACATTATATCAGCCCCCAGTGAAGTTGCATCTGCTTTCAACTCCTTCTTCTCTACTAGTGCCAAAACTCTTCTGGACTGCCAACAGCCCCACGTAACCACATACAACCATCTCGATATACCCCCACCGACCTCAAGTGTGCCCTCTTTCTCCTTTTGACCGGCCTCCCCAGCTGAAGTTTTAGCCGCTCTATGCTCTCTTGACCCAAACAAAGGCAAGTGCCCTCTAGGATTGGATGCCAAACTCCTCTTCCTATCAGCCCCCACAATAGCCACCCCACTAGCCGACCTCCTAAACCTCTCTTTCTCCATGGCAAAAATTCCAGCAGCCTGGAAGGAAGCTGTAATCATCCCACTACCAAAAGGAGGTGATCCATCCGAGCCTGGCAATTATCGCCCGATCTCTCTCCTACTGGCTCTGGCCAAACTTCAAGAGCAGCTTGTACTCACCCAACTCACACAGTTCCTCCACTCCACCTCTTTCTTCACACCGTTTCAGTTGGGCTTTCACAAAAATCACTCCACCATCACAGCACTGTTAAGGCTTACAAACAATATTTCCTCGGGAATGAACAAGGGCCACGTCACCTCCGCTATTTTTATTGACTTGGCCAAAGCCTTTGATACTGTGTCCCACTCAAAACTTCTCTCAAAATTGCAGCACGCAGGCCTCTCTCATCCTGCCACCAATTGGTTCCAAGCCTATCTGTCAGGCAGGATGCAGGCTTTAAAAACTGGCCCTCACATCTCCACCTCACTACCTGTTAACATGGGGGTCCCCCAGGGTTCGGTCCTGGGTCCCCTGCTTTTCTTCAGTTTTTTAAATGACCTGCCTCAAGCCTGCTCCAACTCAGCCTTACAAATGTACGTGAATGACACAGTACTGTACACCTCCGGCCCCTCTACCGGTGACACAATTGCTTCTCTTCAATGCGATTTTGATGCCATGCAAACTTGGCTTAGGTCCAACCAGCTTATCCTAAATGCTAAGAAAACCATCTCCATAACTTTCGGCACCCATCCTAAGCTATCCCAGCTAGCAACTCCTCCCTCGTCTTCCACACCCTGGATGGATCCAAACTAGAATCCTGCACCTCCTTCAGGTACCTGGGGGTCTGGCTCGATCAACACCTTGATTTCCATGCCCATATTGAATCACTACAGAAAAAACGTCACCCTAAATTAGGCGCACTGTACCGGTACAAAGGCAACCTTCCTACCTCTGTCAGGAGGGAGCTAGTCCTCAAAATGATCCTCCCCATTTTTGACTACGGTGACGTGGTCTACAGCACTGCCCCTCCATCTACCTTGGCCAGCCTGGACCCCCTCTTTCACTCTTTCTGCCGTTACGTCCTTGACTGCCCTCCTTCCACCCATCATTGCGACCTGTACAGTGCCCTTTCCTTCCCATCACTGGAGTCCCGGCATAAACTACATTGCACAAATCTCATTTTCAAATACTGGTCAAATGCACTCCCCCCCATCTCAGCTGTGCACTAGCAACCCAACCACCCCCAGCTTACCCCCTCAGAGGTTCAGATTCAAAACAGCTTCAAGTCCCTTTCATGCGCACCTCAAAGGGCCAAATGGCCTTCATGCATCGACTGCCCAAACTATGGAATGAGTTACCAGCAGATATCAGGCTCTCCTCCTACCAATGGCTTCTCAAACCGCATCTGATTATCCATTTCTCAGATGTATGTAATTGCCACCCACAGACTAATTCTTACCCTAAAACTACTCCATCCACAAGGGGCATCCAACTGGCTCTAAATAATAACCTAAGCAGCTAGCCCAGTTTCCCACTGGGCAAAATTTTACCTCACTGCTCTCACCCAGTTAGTGTATGTCTAACAATAGTCACAACAAACTATGCGCACCAAACCTAGCAGGGATTTATTTAACTCTGAAAATTGATTAGCGTTTTGCTCATAAAAGTGCTAAATCTTTGTGAAAATGCATAGCTCTTGCCTCACTGTGTTTAACAAACACAGCACTTCTAGAATATCTATATAAATACTTTCTGTACAGTTAGTATAGTCCCAAGAAAAAAAACTGCTAATCAATTATTTAAAACCCTGCCTAGAATTGTATCGGCTATCAAGCTGCACTTGCTGTATCTACAAATCTTGCCCTGTATAAATCCACTCTCACCTGTTGCAATACCACTGGCCACTTTCTCTCCTTGCTTTTGTATCCTCTTTCAGCTGTCTTATATACCATTTCAAGTATAATGTCTACTGAACCTGCTGTCTATCGCACCGATGTACTGTGATTGTACTGTAGCTATTTTGGACCTATGTAACACCTATGTACTGTGATTGCACTGAAGCTATTTTTGACCTGTGTAACCCCAGGTCACATCTGGAAATGAGCGGTCCCTGCTCAGAATGCTTATCTGGTAAATCTCTTAAATAAATAAATGTGTAAGGAAAATATGTTGTACCCCATCCCACATCATATTTTCTTACACTTTGGAGTTGGACAATAGCAGTTTCTATTAGTTCCTAGCTGGCCCAGTGGTGCTGAGGACTGGGGTGCTAGCCTTACTTCACACCATGCTGGTGACCAGTGTTTGGCAGTGGACTCAGGTCACCGGAGGTTGGCTGGAGAAGAGAGGATTGAGCATCTGATGGATTGCTTGCTTCTCCTGCGGAGGGTGGGTTGTGTATCCCAGAGTTCTGGTGGCTCCCAGTGGAGACTGGGAGCATTGCCACTAGTGGAGAATGTACATGGGATTTGGAGGGGGTGGCAGATGTCCTGCTGATGGCTGCACTCAGTCGCACTCCCCTCTTGCACATTAAACACATGGGAAACACAGTATCAACCAGATAAATGTTCTAACTTTACCAAAAATGTAATTTACACACAAAGCTGCCTACAGCAATTCATCTTTACATTTAAGCCCATGAAACACCCTTATCAAGTTAATGCATTAGCAACCATAGTGGCTCTGACCAGAGTTTGTTCTGTTTGCTTGCATACGCAGTATGAAGAAAACAACTTCAAGAATGGTATTTCAAATGTGTCACTGTTGGGTTGGATGCAGCTCAGGCCTCAGCAGTAAGAGGCCACTGATCATCAGGACTGATCCTTATGTATTTTCTTGTTTTTCAGGGCATAAACTTTATGTAGTTAAAGAAGTCAACTGCTCCATTCACAGAGCATCTGGCTTCTTTCATCCGCATAAACCTACCCGGTGCCTGAAAACTGAGCACAGGCTTCTGGCTGACGTAAATGTTTTTCCATTCCTTGCCTGATAACACACACTCCTTACATGATCATCTGTTGTAGTCTCCACTCTTTTCTCCTCTCCAGCTGTGAATAAACTGAGTGATAGCGACTGGCAGAGAGACTGACATCAGTGCTGTAGCAGTTGTAAAATCTGGCTGAGGACTATTTGGCTGCTGGAGGAGATGTTTTGGCAGGGCACTGACTGGGCAGCACTTACAGGAATCATCAGCAGCTGAGGATCGCTGCTGTGCAGAGTACTGAGAGTAATACTGAGAGACTCTGAGGAGGGACCCAGTTTGTGTAATGCTGGGTGAAAGAGAACTTCCTGAGCTTGAACAGAGTTTCCTAAGGGAATTTATGAAGGAAGAAGGGGCAGCACTGTATCAGTCCATGCATGACCAGAAAGCCCTGCTGCAGCCTGATCCACCACATGGAAGGTGAGACAGTATCCAGGAATACCTCCTTAAAGGAGCAGCATGAGCCAGGAGGGAGGACTGAGACTGATTACAATAGCCCAGCAGCAGTGAGGGGAAATCAGCAGCTGTGCTGTGCTCTGCATACACATCACAGCCAAAAGTCAAGCCAGCAAAAATCATTACCCCAGTGATGAGTGAGTACTCATTCAGATAGTAATAATTATTCTGTACTGCCATCAGTTCTTTCACCCTGGCTTTTCATAAATGACTAAACAACATGTTGCATTCATTGTTGATGGAAGTTATGGGTATTGGCACATCTTCATTTGAGTTAACCATAAATGTGCCCATCTCTGCTACTCTGACCTTGACCAGTTTGTAAATATAAAATCACTTTTATTAGAAAGTGAATAATGAATAGACACTGTTTTGGATATTCATTTTATACCCCCAACACAGACACAGACACACACACACAGAAACATACAATTTATTTTAGAAACACATACTTGGTTATGCAGCAGTAACAATATTTAAATGTCCCGGGCAGTGAAAATGAATAATTTAATAAAAGGCAGCGCTCAAGATTGATGATTGAATACTCACTTTATTTTAGTTCAACATAAGACTACTTTTATGGAGCTCTGAGGAACTCAGTTTAACAAGGCAATTTTATTTGTAGGGTGCCCAATCGTAGAGGCTCTGGGGTGCCAGCAGAATTTATAAACAAGAGCACAGAAATAAAACAAACATGAATAAATATAATAACGGCAATTCATAAAATACTAAATACAGCCATTAAAATGATAAAAGGGCTTCAGACTGTTGCTTAGGGGGACTAGATCAAGATGGAATCAGAAATCTGTGAAGGCCAAGACAAAAAGGTGGGCCTTCAGCCTCCACTTGAACACTTCAATTGAGGGTGCCTCCCAGACTGAAGATGGTAGTGAGTTCCACAGGGTTGTCACAGAGACATTAAATGTGCGATCTTCTGAGGTCTTGAGTCAAACTCTGGGAATGTCCAGGAAGCCCCTCAAAGACCTGCAGATCATAAAATTTGTAATACCCCAGAAATATATTTTCAGCAATCAACAACAGTCATCAGACAGATCACTTTCAGGGTAATGTGAAGATATTGCATTAATTTAAATTAAACCTACTTCACTGTAATTAACCCTGAAAGTTTAGAATGCTCTGGGATTGTGCTGTCAGACTTGATATTGTCAGTCCTGATGTTCGAATAAAATTCCACCCTCCACTCAACATTTCTATACTAACTAAGAACTAAATGTAAATTACATAGAAAACTTCAATTAGTGTCCAATGCATAATCAAGGAAGGTGTTCTGTTCTTCTCTTACCTTACAGCACATACTTTTTGAGAAATGAGGACTGTGTTATTTTTATTTAGTCATCTTTCTAAATAAACAAAGCTAATTTCTGGCCTGAAGTTCAGGCACAAGTGTCATCATTACTAGCTTCATAGAGTGGAAGTATTTAAATCAGTTATGTATATGCTTTAAAGTAAATCTACAGACTTACATACCAACAAGAATTCTGTGTACTTTTTGAAAGTCAGTGGAGGTATAAGTGCAGAAAAGCATTAACTATGGATATAAAGTTAACTATCTCTATACACATCAGCTATCTAGTTCAGTTATCTGAAGGACATTGTTTTATCAGGACACACGACTAATTCTGAACTTTGGTAGTGCTGTGCATTTGAAAGAAGTATTTTGCAGTTTTCTGTCTACCTGAGTTAAAACAAAACCATTAAGTGATAACATGTTTTAGCTTACTTGCATAAATAAGGGCAATGTACAGTATGTACCTCAATTTTTTGTTTAACAAAAATGTAATGAAGAATAGGTTTTTAATGCATTTCACTTATTTAGTAATGTTGGTGAATTATACTGTGAAAGTAAAACATTCATTTAATCTATTACCATTATATTAACTAAGAAAGATGTATCATGATCTGCAAAACTAAGGCTGTGTAGTTATACTGTAGGGACCCTTGCAGTACTTATGGTGCATCTACTGTGTATCACAAGGCTTAAATATTGTTTCTGTAAGTCACTAGTTTCATAAAAGCCATATGATTCCACTGATCCCCTCCATAAAATATGTAGGCATTATTCAAATGACTAGTGGTCTGGTTTCAAGCGTATGGATGTTTTCCATGATGATTTATTATTTGTGGAACTGCTGTTAGTGTAACAACCTCTTCAATTCCTTTTGCCGCTTTGCCCTGGATGCCCCCTGTCGCACCCATCACTGTAATCTTTATCGTGCCCTATCCTTACCCTCTCTTACAAATGGGTGACTTTCCCACTGTGCCAAATTCACCTCCAAGCACTGGTTGGGTGAGCTCCCTTCCTACCTCACCTCCTCCTTCATAACACCCCCCACCCTCCCATTCCCTTCAATCAACTGACTCCCGTACCTTGGTTGTCCCCCGCAGATCCACCCAAATCAGCCATTCCAGTTAATCTCACCACCTCCCAAAAATCTGAAATTCTCTCCCCCCTCAAATCGGGCACTCATCCTCTGCCTACTCCATCGGCTCTGTCCTCAATAATTACCTTGCACCTAGCTGCTCCTGCCATGTCCCTCCCTAGTTCCCTCCTCTAACCATAGACAAACCCTACCCCTCTACCCTCACCTTCATTTTACCATGTGCACACCCACCCCCCAAATCTCTAGCCCTCCTCCCCTTCCTCCAAATTGCTCCCCTTACCGGCCTCCCTTGATCTCTCACAGAATGTTAAGGACCATGAATGCTCTCATGGGTCCCTCTCCTACCACCAAGGGGCTTGTATCTCTAATCTACTCCCTTCCCCAACCATCTTAAAGGGGTCTCTCTGGGACACTGCCTTATCCTCTTCTCTCTGGTCTCCCCCCCCGTCCCCTTGCGGGTTCCTCACATCTTGAAGGGGTCTCCAGGGACACGACTCTCCCCTCTCCCCCACCTCATCCCTCCCCTTTCCCCCTTTTCTTTCAAGTAAGCACTTGTTTACTTACTAACCCAGCACTTATCATTGTCCACTCTTTCTACATCTAACGCGCAACATTGTTGTAACACTGTTTGTAACACCTACCTTACAACTGTATGTTAATGTTGATCTTGTAACTTGAATGTTTAATGTCTCATTCCAATTGTACCCCTCCCCCCCCCAGGTTGCACCAGGAAACGAGCGACTTGTTGCTCAGTGTGCCTTCCTGGTAAAACATTTCAATAAATAAATAAATAAATACATTTTTTTATACAGCAACTTGAGAACTTGAGTTTCCTTTAGGATATTGAAATGAAGCAATTACTGCAGGATACTTTTGCTGCCAAAAGCATAGCTGGGGGAAATGCAGAAATAAAGAAAGTAAAAGAAAGAGATGGAAAAAAACATACATCTTTACTAGGCTATTAGTATGCAATCTGCCCCACTTAACTTAGGAATAAAAAAAATGTGAACAGTGCCACTTATTCTGTTGAATGTGTTGCTGTTACCTTACTGAGCAGAGGATATATAGGATGTTTTATAAAGTTAATTTCTAATAGTGCCTGGTGATTTACCTTTCTTAGAAATGGAGTACTCATGTCAATGAGCAATTTACAATTAACAATCTATCCTGACTCGATGATGCTAAATTAGGATTTCTGCACAGTGTAACTTGCTTTCACTTTTGATACTTAATTTCATACACTTCAACTACTTAAGTGATTATTTTTATCCTTATATTCCACATTTCAGTACTAAACATTCTGTATTTTATTTCAATATTTTTATCTTATTTTAGGTTTTATTAGAAAATGTTGGGCATCACATTAGCCTGATGTGAACTGGGGCCCCTTTTTATTTGCATTGTTCCCAATGGTTAAAAAATAGGTTGGTTTCTCAGATTTTAAAAATAAATTAAAAAAGACACTTTAGAGCAGTGGATTGTAGGCAAACAATATACATTCACTTGATCTGATGATCTGAATCTCAAATTCTATGAACAAGTGCCGATACAAACTTCTCACAGAGCCAGCAAGCTTATGTAGTATTCTGAATGACTCTTTTGCCTTTACCATGGTGATAGTTTGCCATCTTCAGGCATCTTTTGAATTTGCAGGTAAATCCCCACAGGATAATCCCCCAAAGACACCTAACAATTCGTTTTCATTTGGACATGCAAATTAGGTTCCCAACACACACACACACACACGCACGCACACACACTGTATTTTAGAAACATGTAATTTATTATGCATCAATAACAATACTCAAATGTCCCTGGTGTTCAGGGGTTGTGAAAATGAATAATTACTTGCCTGAACACTTAATGCAGTTCTTGAAATTGTTGGCTGAACAATCTACAGTCACTTACTCCAGTTTCATTGGAGTTTGCTGAAGTTTAAGCCATGAGATGAGGGGGCTATTTCTCTTAAAGATTATGGTATCAGATTTGTCAGTCGGATCACCTGCAGATCATAATATTCTCAATGCACCAGAAATATATTTTCATAAATCAACAGCAATCATAATAGATAAATAAATTTCAGAGTAATCTGAAAGCAAGAGTTTTCCACAGTTCCCTGTGAGCTGACTCCTTTTAAGGTGTTTCAGCTGGGCTGCATGTATGGCAGTAAAAATTCACCTTATTGTCTTTTTTTTTTTGAACTCTATTTCTCACCCCTTGCCTCCGAACTCTGTCCAGCGAGCTCCTAATCCACAGTCTCTACCTCCCAACGTGGCTAGGTTGACTCGGGCTCCTCTCTGGTACTGGGCATCCCCTGGGTCTACCCTCCGGGGAAGGGCTGCCCCCACCCAGGGCACTCTTTCTTTTAGTATTGAGACACTGTCCAGTGAGGACAGGGGAAGCCTAAGAGCCGAGTCCGTGTGCGGGAGTGTGGTCTGTGGAGGGAGGTGCCTTCGCCTATCGGCAATGAGGGGGTTTTTCCTCCTTAGTTCTTTGTCCCTGTGGAGCCCGGCCCAGCAAGGCAATGCATGCCATGGCTCCACCCCCCCCGGCTTACACCGCAACACTCATTCAGCTACCCTCCAGCCTCTGCCTGAGGTTGCTCATTGAGTGTTGGCCACCCCATCCCTCCCCGGGGAAGAGAGAGCAGTCCTCCAGACACTTGATCTCTATCCCCCCTGCTGACCCCCAGCCACCTGGGTCCGCTCCCAAACCCGGGTCACCAGCGTGACGTGAGGTGTGGCATCCAGCGCCTCAGCCCTCTGCGCCACTGAACCAGCTAGTCACCTTATTGTCAGTTAGGTAATTTCCTGAGCCAGCATTGTCTCATTAAAATGGCACCAGCATGCTCCAAATGGATTCATATTATTTTTAGTTTGCCACATCAAAAAAAAAAAAGGTTCACCAGAATTGAGAAACTTACAAAAATAAATTGTTTGACTCACCCCTGCATAAGCTCAGTGTATTTATTTATTTATTTATTTCATTCTGAAAACTGGGTAAGCCGACTGGAACCAGGGTTCATTCTTTCAAGGGCATAAGATTATGATTATTTTAAGAAAATCATTACTTGGAAGTACTTAACAAATTTATGAATAACAGATTAGAAATGCTTGCAAGAGGAATGATTTTTGTGCCAAAGTGTAATGTGTAAGGTGAGCCATTATTATAATGCTGTTAGAAGTAACACTGTATACTGCAGTACGTAATTAACCCTATGATAAACTATAGGTTGGGGCAAAGTTCAACAACTTCCTATACAGTGAGTAATATTACAGAGGTGCAGTAACTGTCAAACAATTTTGCAAGAAGTAGGCTAAGTTTATTTATTAAAAGTTCACAAACCTGAGGATAAGTCCATTGCAATGAATCTCTTTGTAAGGATATCCAGAAAAGAGTTCCTATTGGTTCCTGCCAATTTAACTGGTCTTACTGTATATTGGTTATAACACAGTGACTAGAATATCAGCCCCATTCAGTTCCCGCAACACCCCACAGGTAGTCTGTTTAACAACACACTTGTCATGGAGGAGCCAATGGTCCAAGATATGGTGGTACAGGCTGGCTGTTATCTTGGGCAGTGACCAAAATCCAATCACATACTTTTCTCATCTAGTTTAATTTCCTGTGAAAGGTCCACCTCAGAGTTGTTTTTTTCTGTAACTCAGAGTTTTTTTTTCTTTTTTTTTTTGTTTTTTTTTTGCATATGCACAGCAAATGTTTTGTAACAAGGAACAGGGTTTCAGAGGTGTGTCACTGTGAGATCCAAAGCAGCTCAGGGTATAGTGAGCTTAACAGTGACAGCCCAGTGATCAGCAAGGTTGATCACAACACTGTCCTGTACATGTGGGGTGGAAACCTCTTGTAGCTGAAAGGAGTGAGCCACTCCTATGAGACAGCAGCTTGATCCTTTCATCTGCATGCGCAGCTGCCAGCAAGCAGCTGAGTGAAGTAATGCTCAGCCTGTCCCCCCCCATAAAAAACATGCTGTACTGAATCCCAAGCTCTGTCTGTGAGTGGGAAGCCCACAGCTCAGACTTCTTCTCTCCTTGTCTTTCATGTAATACCTTCCACCAATACTGTGTGCCCCCAAGCCCCTTAAAGTGTATAGACACCAGGGTGCCTAAACCAATCTCCCCTGTGTCATCCTTGGTGTAATAGAAAAACAACCCCTTGTAGTCTTTTTTTGTTTTACTTTACTCAGAAAAGCAGAAAAACATATATCAATGTCTTTTGCAGCTCACTCCAACCCCCAGACTCACCACCCCACCTTACCCACACCCTCACTGACCTCAAAATGCTACACGTCTATGCTGCTGCAAAACACATCCTTCTTCTCCAACGCTGACAGAGAACTGAAGAAACAAGGTCAGTGCAGTCCATTTATTTTCAATTTGTTTTGAAATTTTACTTACAACTTTGTCATTTATTTATACTTCTTCACTTAATTTTCAACATAGCCTTTTTGGGGCCCCAGTTCATGAAAGGTAGGTGAAATATTTTAAATCTGGCTCAAATGGTGACTTCCCAGTTATTCTCTGAAATCACCTTTCGGGCAGGTTATAAAGATTTTCACCTACCAGCTTCATTAAGTTGGATTATTAGATAACAATACTGAAACTTTGGTGGAAATATATGGTAAAAAAATTAACTTATGAGTGGATATCGAAATATTTCAACACTCACTCATAGTTTGCTACAGTATATTTTAATATTTATCTACCAAACTTTCATCATGGCCTTTTTGGGACCCAACCTCATGAACAAGGTAGGTAAAATTATTAAAATCTGGTCCAAAAGCTTTTTGATGTTGCTCTGTGAAATCATCTTTTGGGCATGATTTGAAAATCTTCATCTACCAGGTTCATGAAGTAGGGTTATAAAAAGACTAGGTTGAACATTTAGGGGTCAACTTTTTTAAAATCACCAAAGCTATGAAGGTACTGTACCTTGATATTTTTCAAAGTTCACTTACAACTTCAGTAATTTTCAATATTTAACTCCCAATTTTAACATAGTCTTTTTTTCACCACCTCATGAAAGTGACAGCTGTCATTTTTTAAATACTGCCTAAAACATGTTTTCACACTTGTGGCACGTTTCAGTCAATATTTTATAAATAACATCTGTCCTATTCAGAAATGGGTTCATAAAAAGACTGTTAAAACTCAGTGTCAAATGTAAAAATAGAATTATGAAGAAACATTGTGTGCAAACCAGCCATTGGCCCAGCAGGATTTGTGTTGTGTTCTGTACTGGTGACTCAAGTTTGGGGACAAGCTAGGGAGTCAACTGTGCAGCAGAAGGATGGGTGCCAACACTGTTGTGCACCACCACTCTAAGACTGGGAGGGTAGTGCAGCATTCTTTTGCATAGGCAACATCTTGAATACTGTGTTCAGTTCTGCAAACCACATCTCCAGAAGAACATAGATACAGTGGAAGCTGTCTGAAGGAAGACAACTTAAATAAGACCTCATTTGGACCTAGACACTCCATTTTTGAGCCCCTACCTAAGACAAGATATCAAACTTGTTGAAAAGATTCAAAGACAGGCAACCAAGTTAATACATTGGATGGGGACAATGACTTATACGGAGAGACTGGTACATACTGGATTGTATAGCCTTGAGGAGAGAAGAAGAAGGGGTGACCTCCTTTTGATGTTTAATATCCTAAATAACCCAAAAGTAAAGGCAGGGTGGGGACTGGAATTTAATAATAGGGCCACCAACCTGAGGTCTCATAATAGACAACTGGTCATCCAAAAACCTAATTTTAACAAAAGAAATTACTATTCCACATTTCATGCTGCTTGCTTATGGAATAGACTGCCCCACAGTTGATAAATAAAACATCATTTAATAGCTACAAAAATGGGCTTGACCAATACATGCTGTTGAATCACAATAAATTCTAATCCATCTACTTGGAGTGGGAGACAGTCCAGATGAGCTATTAGCCTTCTTTTGTGTTACTTGACCAAATAACCAAGTAACAAAAGTTGTGCAGGGTCTACATCAGAAGCCCTATGAGGAGAGACTTAAGGACCTAAATATGTACACCCTGGAAGAGGGAGGGGAGGAAATGAGATGGTATTGCTTTGAAATACCTCCCAGGAGTAAATAAGGTACAGGAGAGAAGTATTTTTCAGAAAATATATGCTTAAGAAAAAGGGGATATGCTAAGAAGCTGAAGGGGGTTGATTCAGGAGAGATGTGAGGCAATACTTCTTCACACAAAGAATGGTTGATTCCTGGAACAGACTTCCAGCAGAGGTGGTGGTGGAAAAACAGTGGTGGGGTTCAAGAATGCATGGCATAGGCATAAGGGGATCTTAGAGGAAAGGGGGAGTGGAATAGGTTGGCGATCAAGTAGGATCTGTTGTTATACTGTAGGCAGGGAAAAATGGGCAGACTAGGTGGGCCAAGCAGTCCTTATCTGTGGACAAATTCTATGTTTCTAGGTTCTGTTGGGCTGGGGAGCCTTCCCTCACAAGGTGTTGCCATATGTGCCATGGAGTCCTTTTGTAATTAATTACACATCATAAAACATAACCAGTACTTGCAATTTCTAAACATCTCTTCCCTTGGTCTTACCTGTTCAACATACATGCTAGATTCATACTCTGAATGTGGTAAGATGATGTTGTCACATATTTTAATGGTAAATATCATAGAACTGTACCAATAAATTTCATTTTACATAGCACCAATATCATGAAACTGAAACATACTATACAACCTTCAGAATCCTTTGTCTTGCTTCAGAAAATACATTATGTACAGTAAGACAAACATTACTATTCACTGACTCCACTGCAAACTCTTCTACTACAATACTACTTTGTGTTCATTATTCTGTCCAATACAACCAAGAAAACTTACCAGGCACAACATGCAAGTAAACATTAGTCATTAATAAATGCTTGTTTTGTCCTACAGTAACCTTTTCATTCAAAGATTTTTTTCAAGAACACAGTGGCTCACACAATGAGAGTAACTACAGATTCTGAGGATGTTCATTTTTTCTTTAGTTTGAACGGTGAAAGGAGTGTGTTTAGCACAAGCATTAGAATTAAGATCACTGGGGTACAATCAAAAGAATAAGAAGCTCATGAATGTCACAGTGGTGTACATTAGCTACTATGGTACAATGAAAATTTGTACCATAGAAGCTAAGCCATTACTATGGTACAACGGCATCATCTAAAAATGTATGGATTTCAATCCATAACAACCCTCAGCCATGTACTAGGCAAGCAATAATACCCAACAAGGGTGGGCGGAATTGGGCAATACCCAACTGCCTAGGGGCACAATGAGGCCTGACACCACAGACAGAGGGCCTTATAGCCCCTGAAAGGTTTGGTATTGCCTATACCACCCACCCTGGAGGGTAGTATTGCAGTTAGAAAATGGGTGTCAATGTAAATTTTAGTTAAGTAATAAAACAGTTCAGGAAAAGACTCTCAAAATGAATAGCAAGACTGAAAAAATATTTTTTGGCAAAGTAGTCCCTTAGTTTTTGTGTTGTTCCATGTGCTGTTGCAAACCTCCCTACCAGCCATTCTTTACACTTATCTTCCCTCATGTAGAAGAAGAAATGCACCAAGTTATACAGTGTGAGCTGTCTTGCTTTTCTTCCTTTTTCAGCAGTGATCTCATTAGTGGGCTGGGGGGCATGTCATAGTTACTGTGGAATTTGCAAGGTATATCTTCTGTTACTGCTTTATTTTTCTCTGGAGCAAAGTGTTTCTTGCAGGGTATATCTTCTCTGAAATTATTACAGGTGGTGCTTTACAGGTTTTACAGTTTTATCTAACATTAGGATAAGCTTTCAGGGTTACTGCATTTGTTGTTGACTGATTGTTTCTGCTCTTACCTCCTTGTTCTTTCGTCCGTGGTTCTTCTTTTTAGGCAGGGAAGGGCCCAGCCACCCACCCCCATCCCCAACCACCCCACACTACACTTCTTTATAGGGTACCACAGTTGTGACATTTCCTGTGGCAGAGCAGGAAGGGTGGATCAGTGGGCTCTACAAGGTGATCTCATTTATAGGCACTAGTAATTTAACTTGTTATAACAAGTTAAACAAAGCACAATTAAACCATTACTTGCATTTTTTCCTTTTTTTCCTTCTAATTACTCTGACTAGGTTACAAACCCAGCAACTTATTTGGAATGGATTTCATTAACTGCAGGTACTGTGGAGCAATTTTCAGAAGGACAGTCTTACAGGATTTAGGACACTGTCCTACATGCTGGGCCTTTGGAGATCTTAGGTCTCAGCTCCGGGCAGCATGGGCAGAGATTGCACGCCTAAATTTCATATTGAAGAGGAAATACATTATAAGAACCACCCATATTTCCCAGCATCCAAGAAAAACCTCGATCAGAGAGGGTAGTTGGTTCAGGAGGTTGGCAGGTGGTTAGAGGAGCAAACTGTGGTGCCCCATCACCTCTCTGCTCCAACACATTACCTCCAAAAACCATATAAACACTACAAACAGGTATCTGCCTCTATCTCTGAAATCAAATAAAGAGGCAGAAGACACTGCAGAGCAGGACACTGCAGCACAGGAGCTAGCACAACAATACTCACCCAAATCAGGAACCAAAACTAAACAAGCACAAAGGAAATCCCAAAACTTCTGATCATAGGAGACTCCATGATTCGGGAGTTGATACCCATCTCCAGCCAGGGTGATGGTCAGATGTCTCCAGGTACATCAGCATGGAGACACTGACACGCGTTGCTAAATTGTTCACAAAGCAGGAGAAAACATTGATGTCCTAGTACCATAGGGACTAATCGATCTCGCCAGCCAGTCAGTTGTGGAGACCAAGGAACACCTGACTAAGCTGGGTGACAAACTATCATCTATTTCGTCTCAGCATCTCCTTCTGAGATTCTGCCAGTCTGGGAGAAGGGAGCAGATGGACGGAAGGTCAGAGAAGGGAGAGAGGAGCTAAACACGTGGCTCAAGGACTGGTGCCAGGAAAAAGGACACAGATTTGTAGGGAACTGGCAACAGTTCTGGGAGCGAAAGTTCTTTAAATTTGATGGACTGCATCTGACTAAAGAGGGAGTCAGTGCATTGGGGCAGAAATTTGACGTCTTTGCAGAATATTTAAACTAGCAAATGGGGAGAGGGGTGCAGCACCCCATACGTCGAATGGGAAGAACACCCCTCCCCCCTCAGCTAGTGGTCAAACAGGAATTCAGCGTGTTTGCCGTTCATTTGCATCACCAGGTAAGAAAAAAGGTTTGTCTCCCCATACGATGCACAGGGGTAATGCCAAACTTCACCCAACAACTAACACACCAAAATCTGGCCAATGGAAAATCATGTACACAAATGCTCACAGCCTGGGAAATAAGATCCCAGACCTGCAGGCAATAATGTCAGAGGCTAAACTGGACATAGTAGCAATTAGTGAGACGTGGTTTACCAGTAACCACACTTGAGAGACTTCAGTACCTGGCTATGTATTGTCAGAAGAGACCGAGGTGCAAAAGTGGGGAGGAGTGGCCCTGTATGTTAATGAAAATATCAAAGCTACAGAAATTCAGAATACATAAGGAGCCAGAAGAACTGTGGGTCACCCTGGAAACAGGAAATGGGACAGCCATAAGAACTGGGGTTGTCTACAGGCCCCCAGACCAGGGGGAGGACATAGACACATTACTGTTAGAAGATATACAAAACATGACAGCTAAAGGGGAGGTCCTGATAATGGGAGACTTCAACATGCCAGATACAGATTGGTCAATACCAGCAGGAACATCTGCCAGAACTAGACTCATAGTGGATTCCCTGCAGGGGGAGGGCCTCAAACAACTGGTACAGCAACCCACAAGAGACAGGGCTATCCTAGATCTAGTACTGACTAACAGGGAAGGGATCACAGATCTCCAGGTAGAAGGTCACCTGGGGCCAGTGACCATCACATGGTATGGTTCAATTTGGCTACTACATCTAAATCATCCCATTCCAAGGCAAAATATATGGACTTCAGAGGAGCTGACTTTGATAAGATGGCCAACAGAGTTAGCTAGCCCTGACAAAAGAAACACAGGTGAGGAGGTACAGGCAAAATGGGCAAGCATTAAGGATACAATACTTGAAGCAACATCCCATTGTGTTAGACAGAAAAGGAAGTGCAAAGAAGAAGGAAACCACTTTGGTTCTCAAATACAGTAGCAGAAAAGGTCAGAGCCAAAAGGCTGGCCTTCAGGAAATATAAGGGAACACAGCGGATGAAGATAGGAGGCATACCAAACTGCCCTAAGGGAAGCAGGTAAGACAGTAAGGCAGGCAAAGTCCCAAACTGAGGAAACACTAGCACGAACAGTAAAAGAAGGTGACAAGACTTTCTATAGATACATTAGGAAAGGAGAAAGTCCAGAGGGGATTGCTAAGCTTAATGGAGAAAAGGGAGCATGTGAGGAGGAGGACCCTGTAAAGGCATCTATCCTAAATAGATACTTTTGCTCAGTATTTACTGAAGGGAAGGTAGGGCAGGGCCCACAGCTCAGCATCATGGACACAGGGGGAGAGGGTGAGCACTACTCCCTTCACAAAAGAAAGGGTCCACAAGAGCTTGCTAAGCTCAGGGTGGATAAGGCAATGGGACCTGATGGCATACATCCCAGGGTACTTAAGGAGCTAAAGGAGGAACTAGCAGAGCCATTAGCAGAATTGTTTAGTGAGTCTCTGAGCACAGGAGAGGTCCCAGAAGACTGGAGAAGGGTTCATGTGATCCCGCTCCACAAGAGTGGTAGCAGGAGGAGGCGGGAACTACAGACCAGTCAGTCTTACCTCAGTAGTGGGCAAGATTATGGAGGCACTCCTTAAGGAAAGGATAGTGCAACACCTGGAATCCATAGGGCACAGGATCCAAGACAGCATGGGTTTACAAAGGAAGGTCCTGTCAAACTAATCTCATAGATTTCTTTGACTGGGTAACCAGAGTGGTGGACCAAGGGGAGCAGTTGATGTCGCCTACCTTGACTTCAGCAAAGCTTTTGACACTGTTCCACATAGAAGATTGATAAATAAGCTAGAGTAGGCTCAGGGTGGGTCAGGGGATTTGGTCAACTGGGTGGCAAACTGGTTGACTGGCAGAAAACAGAGAGTGGTGGTAAATGGTATACAGTCAGAAGAGATGCAAGTCACAAGTTGGGTACCTCAGGGATCAGTCCTGGGGCCAGTCCTATTCAACATCTTCATTAGTGACCTCGCAGATGGACTAGAGGGTAAGGCTTGTCTGTTTGCAGATGACACCAAGATCTGCAACAGAGTAGATGATCCAGATGGGGTGGGCAGAATGAGAAGAGATCTGGATAAACTAGCAAAATGGTCAGAAGAGTGGCAACTGGGATTTAATGCAAAGAAGTGCAAAATCATGCACATAGGGAAGAAACCCTGAAGCCACTTATAGGCTGGGAGGAGTTGCTAGCAGTCACAAAGGAAGAAAGAGACTTGGGCATCATCATCACTGATGACCTAAAATCATCCAAGCAGACCTCTAAAGCAGTAGGTAAGGCTAGGGGGTGTTAGGGTGTATTAGTAGGGGTATCACAAGTCGTAAGAGGGAGGTAATAATCCTCTGTACAAGACATTGGTTAGGGCCCCATCTGGAGTACTGCAGTATTGAGCCAGCACCTTCACAAGGACATTAATTCAAATTGAGGCAGTCCAGAGAAGGGCAACCAAAATGGTGCAGGGACTGCATCAGAAGACATATGAGGACAGATTAACAGAGCTCAATATGTATACCTTGAGCAAAGGAGGGAGAGAGGTGATATGATCAAGACATTTAAACACCTTAAGGGCATAAACAAGGTGAAAGAGTCTAACATGTTTAAATATAAGAAAATAGCAGGACAAGAGGACACAGCATGAGATTAGAGGAGGCCGATTAAGGGGAATGTGAGGAAATTCTTTTCACAGAAAGGGTGGTAGATGCATGGAATAGCTTACCACAAGAAGTGGTGGCTATG
The DNA here is from genome assembly GCA_016271365.2 of Neoceratodus forsteri. Taxonomy (NCBI): domain Eukaryota; kingdom Metazoa; phylum Chordata; order Ceratodontiformes; family Ceratodontidae; genus Neoceratodus; species Neoceratodus forsteri. The sequence goes on from CM057452.1 coordinate 1,412,689,978, forward strand.
AATACAGTGCAGGGCTTCAAACATGCATGGGATAGGCATAAGGGAGCAATACAAATGACTATGAATAGATAGGTCACTGACAGAGCAAAGGCGATGGCACATTTATAAGGTAGAAAAGAAATGGGCAGACTGGATGGGCCTTGCGGTCCTTATCTGCCGTCAACTTCTATGTTTCTATGTTTCTATTGTATGGAGATGGGTATGCCACCAGAGGAGACTACATTGGTATTGTGATGGGAAACAGAAGGTAAAAATGGTAACTGATTTTTTAGTACAAATAAATGTTCCTGGTGTTTGTCTGTCAGCGTGAGATCAGACGGTGAGCAGTCCATAGTAGCACTGAGCATGAGACTTGCTAATGTTTTCCATTTCAAAAGCAGTTGTTCCTTTTTAAGGAAAAAACACCTTCACTGTGTCTTTGCTTTCAATCACGAAATCACTAAAGGGCAAGCGCTAGCTTTGGTACCACTGCTGTGTGTCGGGGAGAGGTACTTTCTTTGTTCTCCGTGCTGCAGATGGACATCCATCTGTAGTATGGAAAATGAGGAAAGTACTCTATTTGATACCCACTTGCACTACTCAAGCTAGCGTTCCTGCTATGGCTCAAATTTGTGAGATTTTGTGGCAAATTTATTTTACTGCAGTGTGTGTGATTTTATATTTTTTTAACATTTGATGTATTTGAGAGGGGATGTGTGGTCTAACGATGGCCAGCTTTTGTGTGAGTGGGAGTGGTGACTGGTCTGTCACATGCTTATCAGTCTGTTGAGGCTGAAAACCTTACACTTTATCTAGGAAACACTTTTTCATGTATTGCTGATTGTTTGTTTGGGTATGTAGGAGGGAGGCTTCAGTTACTGCTTAACGTTCCTTTGATCTCAGTTACCAAACAGGAAAAAATGGCTCTGCTTTTTCAAAAGTGCCAGTGCCCACTAGTACTGGTGATAAGGTCAGTTGGGACAGGCACTTTTAATACCCGAGCTCTGTTGTCTGATAGATGCCCACCTTGGCAGGGCTATCAGCCAATCAAAGCCCAGAGATTCCTTAGCCCATTTTCTGATACTATATATTCCATATACGAGTACTACATAATGCATCTAGCAACAATTTGCACACCTCAATGTATAGTATATTCAAGTCTATCTATTCAGAAGCCACTGTTATGCTACTGTAGCTTAGAGGAATATGATATTTTCTGCTCCTAGCAGTTTTGCCTGCATGTGGGAGAATTTAATCATCTAAATGTTGACAGCTGAAACCCCTTTACATTTTTGTCAGGCCATTGTCCGTCAAGGGACCAGAATGTGCTATGTATGCCAGCTGGCAAAAAAGTCTTCTATCATGTAACTTTTCTTCATATTAACTTTTGCTAAAGGTGTCTAACTGCATCAAGAAATTACTGTAATGGCATTTTAAGACGAAATACTCTTTAAAAAGCTGATACACCACCTGAACATAATATTAACTTTCAGAAGTAGTCAGCTGTAGATTTTAATATCTGAAGAATTTTTTCTACATTAATTGGCCCTCCTCTGGGTTTGTTTTATGGTGTGAGTCCAAGCATGTGGGTTTCTACTGAATGCATGGCAGAGCAAAACTGAGTGGTTGTGGCTACCCAAATCTCATGAGGGAATCTCTTGTACTGTAAGAGCCACTCAGCAGAGGCTCATTTAACTTATTATAGATGACTCAACTTAGATTGATACATTTCAATCAGAGCTGTACAGAATTGTCAAATTCTACTTTCAGAAGATTGCCACAGTATTTTGGAAAACCCTCCTATTTCTGTGGCATTCTGTCAGAAGTAGAATTTTTGAAATTTGAAATGAAACATTAACTGTGGAGCTGTATTCCACAATTTATGTAACTGTGGATTTATTTTCCTCAGACCATCAAATAATAGTCTGTGGATTACATAATTGATGGAATAATATTCTGTGGTTACATAGAAGTAGAATTCTGTAGAATTAAAAAATACATTTCAAAAAGCATTTTGAAAAAGCAGAATTTAACATTTCAGACAGTTTTGCTTTCAAGGCTTTTATTTTTAAAATTAAAGCCAGTCTTCCTTTCTGCTCAGAGGTGGATTGGATCACTCTAGTTGTTACTGTACAAGAGATTACCGTATGTAGGATAAGAGGTACAGTGACTCTGTGCACTGATTGGCTGAAATTATGAATTATGTAAGTGTAGATGAAGTTTATGTCAGCTGTAACATTTAGCATCCATCTTTTTTTTTTACTTTTAAAAGTATTCAGCCATAACTTTAAAATATCTGAAGTGTTTTTAGTTACCTTTAATAAATAGCTAGCTGTATCTTTTAATATCTGAAGATTCTTTTTTATTTTCCAATTTGCTATTAAGATGATGGTCTACTTGAAGGTTCACCCTGTATCTAGTTCTACTCCCCATCATCCATGACTGATCAGTATTGTGAGACCACCAAATAAGACTGGCCAAGTAGGTACTAGACATGTTGTGAAGTTTTAATTCGCTGGCAAAGTTCTGGTGAAGTTGACAAATTCACCTCTGCAGAGTGATCCTTACATTTTTGCTATTAGCTTCAAAATGTGCCTGTGTGACTTCACCATTTTTTTTGTTGCAGAACGTTACTTTGAATGACAGAATTTTGCCTGCAAATGATGAAATTTCACCCACAAATGGCAGAAATTTGCTCATGAATGATGAAATTTCACCATTCAGGGTGAAATTCTGCAATTCACAGTGAAATTCCACCATTCACAGGTGAAATGCTGCCATTCACTGGCAAAATTCCACACTTGGTGGGCGAAACTTCACACCTCATGGATCACTCAAAACTCTGCAAATTGCACTAAATTTGTAGATTGATTCACAGAGTGACATTTTCCAACCTCACCTATCTCTAGCAGTCACTCATCTTCTGCCAGATTGGTCACTTGACATGTCACTATGTGAGGTCATAGCCCTGAGGAGGTAAGAAATACAGTCATATAAGAAATGTCATTATAAGTACAGGTTGTTCCATACATCACATATAGTATTAGTAGGTAGAAAATCATCTAATTCATAAAAGTAACCAGAAAAATACTTCTCCAGTAAAACATAACTGCTAGCAATTTTTTAAAAAGTTGGCACTACCTGCTCTTTAACTTTTAGACATCTACAGTCTCAATGTGACATTTTGACTACCAAGTAACTTCTTAATTGCTGATATCCTTTTCATGGGGCAGTCAGTGCTGCCAGAAAACACAAAATCTTCCATCCTAAATATGGCTGCTTAACTTATGGAACGTGTTGGTAGCAGTTTAGTTACCTCCGCCACATTTGCCTAAATACATCCACTTAAAATCCTAGCATAGTTGTTTGGCACAAAGTAGTTGTGCACAGAGATAGACAGGCAAATACTGTAGATAGATAGATAGATAGATAGATAGATAGATAGATAGATAGATAGATAGATAGACAGACAGACAGACAGACAGAAAGGTAGATAGACAGACAGACAGGCAGACAGGCAGACAGAAACAGACACAGTAGATAGCTAGGTACAGTAGAAAAGTACAATAGACAGAGGGACAGATGGAAAAATATGAGCCACATATGATGAATTAAGAGAGACCACAAAAAGAAAACACTTGTAACATCAACAAGTTCTGATTAAGAGCAGCAAATCCCCAGTGAGCATCATACCAAACTTAAGGTATTTACCTCCAACTAGTACTCTCTCCTGTGTCTTGCCCACTCTGATGACCAAATTGTGGAGCACCTACACACATTCAAATACCTAGAGTCACACTTGACCCCCTGCCTCCCCCACTCAGGCCACATTGATTATCTGAAAGCAATAATACCCGACAGGGAGGGGTGGTATTATGCTATACCCAGGATATGAGGTGTAATGAGGCCGATGCATGGGAGGGCCTTATAGCCCGTGAAAGGTCCAGTATAGCACACACCGCCCACCCTGAGGGTATTATTGCGCTTTAGAAAATGGCACTGTCAAAAAATTACATTTAATAAGAAAAATGTTAATGAAAATTTAATTTCAAGTAAGATTTGTAACAAAATAGTTCCTCCACCTGCATTTTTGGAGGTAGTTGCCATGGTCACACACACACACACACACACATATAAACACAATCATCTTTCAGACTTATTTGCTCCCCCCCCCCCCAAAATGAGCATTTACTATTGTCCAGATCCAGTTTAAACCCAGAAACACAAGCAGGACTGTGGAGTACATCTGGCATTTAGATGGTGACCTCAGAAATCAAGAACGTCTGTTTGCTTTGTCCAAAGGATCATACCTGCTGCAGAATGTAACCAAGGAGGAAGACGGGGAATACAGCGTAAGGGTATCTCTGAGGGAGCATCTTACAGATGTCGTAAAACTCATAGTAAATGGTATGTTAATGTTAACCCATATACTGTAGATGAAGGGGAAAACAGAGTCAGAGTTTCAATAAGGGAGTGCCTTACAGCCATAGTAGATTAACTGGTGTATATATGTTCAAAATGCTGCTGTACTCACTCTAAACCGGGTATATTGCCAGCTCAAACCAGACTGAATTCAAAAGCAAAAAAAAGCAGCATACAAAAAACATTCGGTTTTGGTGCACAATTACTGAGGAGAGGGTGTTCTGGCTGATTTTAGGCTTTTGCGTTTAAAATGGGGCACAGAATCGCAGTGGAGTGCGTGTCTCCTGATTTAAAATTTACATCGGGAGAGCAGCTGAGGTGGCAGGCAGGTGGCAACGACGCTGTACATCAGCCGAGTACAGACATCGCAGAAGGTCCATAGGTTTTGTGGGAGGAGGTTGAGCGAGGTGAAAGAGAAAATAAACCTGCAGAAAGCAGGTACATTCGTGAGCTTTTGGTGGCTGGCGTAAGCCAGTGGGGAGGGAGACTTCGCACAAGGAAGCCAACAGGAACAACGGCTTTCATTTACTTTTTGTCACTGTGACAGTGTGAGATCGCGGTCAGGAGAGTGGTGCCATACTAGAGAATATGGCTGTGAGAATTTCTTATCTCTCCCAGATGCAGAATCAGTGCGCTTTCTTTTTTTTTTTTTTTTTTATGAAGAAGCAAGTAAGTAAGTAGTGTTGGGGGGGCTGTAGCTTTCACTAAGCGACAGAAACAACATGGCGGAGATTTGTAGTTTTCTGGGGTGCTTTCAGCCAATTACAAAGCAGGCTGGGCACCACTGGAGAATGGTATTTGGTGAAGGGGCACTTGGACTGGCTCTTATTTTTAGCTGGGCATCTATTGTCTGATAGATGCCCACCTAAATAAGTGTCTCAGCCAATCAGGAGAGAGAATTGTCTTTGCCCATTTTCTAATAGTAAAATAACTCACCAAACATTGGGTTTGGTGTGAATATTGAAGAACTCCATGACACCAGACATTTGTCTCACCATTGCCAAAAGTAACTTGCTTGCCACCTATACTATATTTATTGTATTATGCCTTCTCCATTTACTCCCAAGCCAAGAAGAACAACATATCCCACTAACTACAGTTTAGAACAGCATTTGCTGATTTCCCTCACTGGTTCCTTTTAGAACACACCACCTGTGATTTTTACAATAACATTGACTGCCTGACCAACAGGTGTGCAGGGACTTCACTCTCTGTTGCCTAATTGATAAGTCACTATGCACCTGTAATCTCTCTCCCTTATTGAGGTTTCTAAGGCACAAAACAAAGCCATGTGACCTGTGCTCCTCTGAACACCATCAGCTTGAAGTGCCATGGGTAAATTCTAAGAGGCAAAATGGCTTTCTCTTCTGCTGGCCCTTCCCTCTAGAATGCCCTTTCAGTGAGCATTATAAATTCCTCCTTCCACCTCCTATTTAAATCATATCTTCTCAGTCACCTATTGAGTGGTCACCTATTGAGAGCATCCAACTGCAGTTGGGCAGCCTCAGGTACTAGCTACTGTCTTGTCAGTTAAAATATGCTATGTTAGCACAGTTTGTACTTACTGTGCTATATTAGCACTGTGCTGGAATAGCATTCTTACAAAACAAATTGTTACTCTCATAGTTTTGTGCCATTTTATTGAAATTATATACAGCTATTTGCTTTGTTTTATCTTTGCTTTCAGTTACTCTTAAAAATGTATTTTGCAATGTGTTTATAGCATTCCTGACAAAAGTCCGTTGGACCAGTCAGTGAATGAATGAATGAATGAATGAATGAATGAATGAATACATTTTGGTAATGATGATTTCACTGCCTTTTATAAAAACTGGTCTTAGTGAAGAGCAATTGATGTCAGCTCTCTTGACCATGCTTCATTGCCTGCAGCACAATATGACTTGGTCTAAACTAAGGAGCTTCACACTTACACAACTATCAGCCAACACAAGCTACAGAGAACAAGAAAAGTGTTCAAAATATTTATTTTACTCACATCTAATATAAAATGGTGCTGATCAATATTCCCAAAGGATGGCCCTGCATTCTATCGCAGTCAAGTAATTGGAGTGCTCTGCCCATAGTTTAATGGTTGGAGATAACCCCCCTGTTTAATCCCACATGCCCAGCTCAGAGTCGCTTCACTGTTTCACTTTGGAATGCTGAGCTGAGCATTGTGGGCTTCTGATGCATGCTTTCAACTTTCCACTGTTTAGGACTTCTGCTCTCTCCCTGCTCTCCATTCCTCTTGTCTCATCATTCTCCTCGCAATCCGTTTCCTGTGCTAAGCTTCCTGCTCTTTGACTCTATCCCTCCCCCCCCTTCCTCTGCTGTCCTTCTCCTCCTGTTTCTGTTCTGTTTCTCTCCCCCACCCCGGGCTCTCTCTCTGTTGCTCCCCTTAATGTCTCTGTGCCCCCATCCTTTCTATTGGACTTCCTCACTCTGCCCTTCCATCTGTTTACTTGTCTTTTTTGGGGCTTCAGCTGCAGAGCTTACATAGTCAAGCTTTTTCTTCTCTTTCACATTCTCTTTTATTGGTGCTGAACTTCCTGGTTCAATCTCCTTCCTTCCTCTTAAAGCTATACACAATATTTTCAGCTTTCAACCAGCACTGCTTATTTCTGCCTATCCTCTCCTGCTTAAGTACAAAATAGTGCTTCCAGATTCATGTAGGGGCCTGGTAACATTCTGGTTCAGGATATTTACTGCTGCACCTACATGGAGGTTACAGCCCAGGTGCTCTGCACCTTCATGGAGGTCGCAATAGCTTTAATACTTATACTTAATTACACTACCCTGCACCTACATTGGGGTTGCAGAGTCTATTACTTCATTTTTCAAATATTACATCTCCAGTGCCTACATGGAGGTCACAGGGCATATTACCTCATATCTAAACACTACATCATCCTGTCCTATGTGGAGGTCTCAGGGACTATTACATTATTTAATTATTCATCATCCTGTACCTACATGGAGGTTACAAAATTTATTTAATACTGAATATTCTACATTTATTTATCCTGTGTATAGATGGAGGTTGCAGGACTTCATACTTGTTCACCATTTCCAAGTCATTTACAACATTAAAACAAGTGCTCCATCAGGTTCACCGGAGTCTTTCATCTCCACCATGGCTTCTCCCAATCCGGAAGAAGGACCTTCAGCTACTCCTCCTTCTCTTCAGAAACATACTTCAAAAGCCAGATATTCCATCAGGGACTGGACTGCCCCCCGATTAATTGCAGAATTACAGAAATTACGCATCTCTTATTCCTCTACTGTGAAAAAACAGGAACTATTCAACCTCTTCATAACAGCCAAATCCCTGAAGACTCCCCTTCTGCCTGATCATCCTTCTCACCCAACCTCTGATGCTTTGTCTGAAATCAAAGACCTCATCAACCAACTTGTTACATCTATGCTCAATGTCCAGTTCCGCTGTCTCCATACTTAATTTTCTATCCAGCCATCTCCTACTACAGAAGACGCCCTTCAGCCCCTTCCAAATTCAGTCTCAGCTAATCCAGCCAATCCAGCATCTATTTTGAATCCAGGTATATCCTCTCAAACCACAGCTTTACCTGCTATATCTCCTATTCATCTGGCTTCCAGTCATCTCCACAAGGACATAATAGAAGGAAAGGACCTTAATCTGATATCATTGCTTATATCGTCTCATTACTCCACAGAAAGCAGAGTTATCGCTTATGGAGATGTTTCCATCGTCCTAAACACAAAATACCCTAGACTGTCCAAAAAGCTTACCATTCTCAAGTTTGTCCTGGCTTTTAGCCTGTACAGAGATACACTTTGCTCCACTTAATCCTTCTTGGCATGAAGAACTTGATTCTTATATGTATCTAGTGGTTGGCCTCAGAGTTCCTTATGGTGGGACCCATTTTTTTGACTACCACAGATCCTTTCCTGCTAAGATGGCAGCTGCTCTAGTGCATTTTAATGTGAGATCCAACTGCAGCATTTTGGACAGTGAATTGTTCTATTGACACTTTGCTGGTCAACAAGCCCTTACATGCCAACTGTGTGGCTCATTTTCACATTCAGCTTCCTTATGCCCACTGACAATATTCGATTCTTCATCTAGCCATCCTCCATCTTCAGCTTCTTCTTCCATAATGTGTATTATACGTAATCCTGCTACCTTACCACACTCCAGTCATAACAGTCTTGGCCACCTTGTTACTTTCATTGATGGAAAACCAGTATGCAACTATTTCAGGTTGTCTGGCTGTTCTTCTCATGGCTACAGATACCTATGTATTTGCAATTATTGTGGAGAGGCCCATTCTAGGGCTATCTCTCCTAAACTTCCTTGTCCCAAGCAATGACAGTTATGGCACCCTCAGCTCCCATTAACATCAATGCCTTGGCCCGCCTGCTCTACTCCCATCCTTCCAGTTTCTTAGTAAACTTCCTACTTTCTGAGTTCTCAAAGGCTTCCATTCTGGTGTCTCCGTTCTCCCTTCTGAATCATATGAAAGTAAGAATTTACTCTCTGCTACACATGAACTGGAAATTGTCCAGAAGCTACTGCAGAAAAAACTTCACTATGGATTCTTCATTGACCATTCCAGTATCTTCCTTTTCCCAATTGTCACAAAAGTCCTATTGGAGTCACCACCCAAAAATTTTCAGGCAAGTAGAGGCTCATCATTGATCTCTCCACTCCAAGGGCTTCTCATACTCCCAGCATCAATTCATTAGTATCTTCTGCAGATTTCTCTTTATCTTATGCCTGGATTGACAATGCCATTGCCACCATAAAGCAGTTTGGCAGAGGTTCTTGGCTAGCAAAAGCTGACATTTCAGATGCCGTCAAGCTCCTACCTATCCACCCTACTTTATAGCATCTTTACAGCATTAAATGGGAGAGCTCTTATTATTTCACAGTACGCATGGCCTTTGGTTGTAAAATCAGCCCGAAGTTGTTTGATATATTTTCAGATACTCTGTGTTGGTTACAACTCAATACCTGTCATATTCCTGCTGTCATACACCTTCTCGATGACTTTCTACTTATAGAACCATCCAACGCTCCCACAGCAGTGGGCATATCATCTCTGAAGAATCTATTTCAGGAATTAGCCATCCCTATATCAGAACAAAAGACTATTGGACCTGCCACTACAGTACAATTCACATTAAACTGTTACTCCAATGAGTTATTTCTGCATTTCTGAATGAGCTTTGTAAGTGTTTCTCAATCCAGTACAAAGCCCTACACAAACTGTTTCTTAAGAGTTAAAGTTCAGTTTTGAATTGCATTGTCACTGGACTTCAGATATATTCCAAATCATCTGCAAAAACATTTTACAAATGTTGCCCTTGAGCTGGTTACCAAATGAAAAGCAATGCAATATGAGCTGCCAAAGCACTACCAACTATAAAATATAATGCTAAACCAACTCATTGGTGGAACAGTTTACTGCAACTTGTACTGTACCTTAGCAGTTCTTGGCATCGACTTAGATTCATCTAATATGGAAGCCAGATTGCCCCAGGATAAATTACACCAGATTCAAGCCATGGGTCACTCCTTCGCCAGATCATCCTGCACAAAATGAGAACTGCACTCGCTTCTAGGATATTTAAATTTTGCAATGAACATAATACCCCAAGACCATTCTTTTATATCTTACTTACTCAACTTAGCATCTTCTGTCTCCACACTGTATTACCATATATCAGTTTCTGCATCAGCCAAATCTGATTTAGCCATGTGGGCTCTCTTTTTAAAGACCTGGAATGGCTGCTCCATGTTTTACAAGAACGTCTCTCCTGACCTTTCTCTTGGGGTCTACACAGATGCCTCTCCCTACTTCAGATCTGAAGCTATATTCAACAATTCTTGGATTTCTGCTCCATGTCCTCTGGATATTTTTAAACTTCTGGACTTTTCCACCACCTCAGCTTTGTTTCAAATGTGTCCTATAGTAGCGGCCACATTTACTTGGGGGCATCTATGGTCCCTCCAAACAATTTCCATATTTTTAGACAGCCAGTCTATTGTCAACATTGTTAACAAAAGCAGATCATTGTCACATTCTATAATGCTGTTCATGTGGAGACTGACATGGATCTCCTTGCTCCATAACTTCTTAATTCATTGTTTTCACAGGTTCTGCGAACACTGCTGTGGATTATCTATCTCGTTTTCATTTTCAGGAATTTAAACTTCTTTATCCATCAGCAGACCCGACGGTGCAAAGATCTAAACATGCTTTGAAGTTTTATCTAGACCAAGCACAGAAAATGATGTGGGCAGCTTTGTCTTCAAGCATCCAGTCTGCCTATACTTTAGCATGTAGAAAATACACTACATTCTGTGCCATGCATTCCATTCCACTAGTACCTGTCTCCCTGCAACACATACTGGCTTTCATTACTTATTGCCGTCAAGTCCATAGTCTTTCCCATGGCACTATCAGATGATATTTTTATGACATTCAGTGTCTTCTTGCTGAAGCAGATCCTGCCATGGACATCATCCTTTCAAATTCTTCAGTTAAGCTACTATTGACTGGTATCAACAAAGCAATGTTTAAGAAGCCATCAAAATGCCTATCAATTGACAGTCCAATATTCAGAAAATTACTTGGATTGCTTCAAACCAATCAATTGAAACCTTCCTCAAATATCATCATATTTGCTGTGATTTATCTCGCATTCTACAGTTTTTTTCACCTAGGTGAATTTACTGTATCTTCACCATTTGCTGCATCATTCCTCACTGTGGCTCATTTGCAGAAACAAAGTGATCACTATATCCTGCTCCTTCAAGACTCCAAGACTGACAGACTACACAAAGGAGTCTCCATAAAGTACTCTCCTACTTTCAATAATTGGTGTCCTATCCGAGTATTCAATCAATTACTCCACTTTCACTCCAGCTTCAGTTCATCTGCTCCTCTGCTGCTCTCCTCAAATTACACTCCACTTACAATGAAAGAATTCATAGACTCTGTCAGATTTCATCTCCAACACCTGGCATACTGTATGATCCATTATCCTTTTCTTGTCACTCCTTTCACATAGCAGCATCTTCAGCCTCCAGTTTTGATAAGACACCTTATAACATAAATAATAAATCACGACACTGTAATTCTCTTCAGAGAGCATATTTTAAATGATTGAGAGACACATCATATCAGGCATTATTGACATAAATTCAACTACTTCATTGTTTACCAAAACTTTAAAGGGAAGAGCCCTTCAGGTTTTTATCTGTTTACCTATGTACTGTGGTTAGCAGCCATAAGCAATGACTACCTCTATTGCACCTTTCAAATTTAATCAGCATTTAAATGTAAATGAATTTACTTATGCCTGGGGTGAAAACCTGTTTGATCCCATTGAAAATGTTGTGCTCTGACTCATGTAAGTCATCATATGATTTTATGATTCTTTATGATTCTTTATAACTAAGGCCTGAAGACTACTGTATCAGTCAGTGTTGTTCATGTTCTTTGCAGTCCCTGTGTACTTGTCTTGTGCCCCCCATCAAACGTTTCTGTAAGTGGCCTGCTGTTTTCTGCAGTTTGAAGTGTATTTGAGTTGTAAAATAATGCTTTTAGAGAATGTAAAATTTTACTTCTGCATTGTTAAAATGTTTTGTGACACAAGTTCTTAATTTGCAGACAGAGCATCTCTTTTTTTTCCTGTTGTTTCCTGTGCAAATGAAGAAGAAAGGTTGATGTCCAGCACAAGATAAAAACACAGGCACTGCAGTGGAAATCATCAGCACTGACTGATACAGTAGAACTTCAACAGGCTTTAGCTCTGAAGCATCATCAGATCCCATGATGCCTTGCATCGTTTGGTTTATGACCTTTACAATGGAGTCAAGCATGTTTTCACACCAGACCTAAGTAACTTCATTTACATTTAAATCCTGCTGAAGTTAGAAGAGTGCAATAGACAAATCATTGTTCATGCTCACAAACTACACAGGCATTCAGAAAAAAGGCTGACAGAACTTTCCCATTTATTTAAAATTATTAACTTAAAATTTCTTTTAACCTGCTGACTTAAAATTAGGAATATTTTTCCTCAACTAAATTCTACTGAATTGAAAATTATGACTGTTTCATGTACTATTTTGTAATTGTATAATACCAGGCAATAATATACTCTAGGGTATGGTATGCCATAGGGTATTTCCCCTCTATGGTGCATGAGACACTCAGCCTGCAGCCTCATGCCCAGGGTACATACTTTACCAGTGTGTAGTATGCCATGGGATATTTCCCTCTTTGTTGCATGAGACACTCAGCCTGCAGCCTCATGACCAATGTCACTGCAAAATTGCAGAAAATGTTATCCAAACATTGGGTGGATAACTTATTTTGGGGACATTATTACATGAATAATGATACCTGACCTTTGTCTGAGGATTGGAATGAACAATTGTTATAGGTCATGGAAGTGAGGCCTCATCTGGAGTACAGTAACCCCTCACTATAGTGAACCCCGCTATAGTGAAATCTCGGTTATAACGAATGCCCCTCATGGCTCCCGATGTGGCTCCTGAAAATTGAATTCCTATCTGCATTTAACAACCCACTGTACTACTTCCACACTGTGAGCTGCTATTGTAATTTCTTTATTATGCGAAACAACACACTGTGTAAGTACTGAGCAAATAATTGAAGATTTGTAGCCACGGTCTTTGAGTTGGGTGGGTGGGTCCATTTGCAGAGTGTGTGTACTATGTGCCAGTTGTCCCCAAAACCAGAAGAAGCAGCAAGAGAGGTCTGGAAATGGGAGACGGGGTATTTTTATTTTTGTTTTTAGCATTGCCTTGTACATGTGGTCTGTGTTCCGATGTAATTTTTAAGTGTGTGCGGGGGTTGCCGACACTCAGATTCTTCAGAGCAGTGCCATGATTTCAGATATGGGGCTGCAGTTTGTGAGTGAAGGAATGGGTGGCATTTTACATTAGTCTGCAGTGGATGTCATATTTCAAAACAGATACTAAACAAAATCAAGCAAAACTACAGGTCTCTCTCTTCACTTAACTACTGTACAGTATAGAATAGTGTGTGGGTGTCATACTGTACACTATATGCTGGCCGATAGTAATGGTTTTTAGTATTTCTAGCGTCCCTTCTAATAACAAATGGGGAGCTATAATGAATGCAGGTTATGGCTCCCAAACCATTTGTTATAGTGAGGGGTTACTGTACTATGTACAATTCTGGAGGCGTCACCTAAGAAAGGACATTTATAGATTGGAAGTGGTCCAGAGAATGGCAACAAAAATGATAAATGGCCTTCAGGAAACCTCCTATGAAGAGAGGCTTGGGGCTCCGAAACTGTACCCACTAGAGACTAGGAGGGAGAGGAGAGATATATTTGAGACCTTCAAGTTGCTTAAAGGCATCAAAAAGGTGCCAGAAGCATAGCTTTCACCAGGGATATCAATTCTACTACAAAAGGGCACAAGTGGAAATTGAAGAGTGGAGTGTTCAAGAGGAACATCAGAAAGTATTACTTCTCGGAGAGGGTGGTGGAACCTTGGAATAGATTACCTCCTTAGGTGGTGACTGCAAAGTCAGTATCAAGCTTTAAGCATAGGTGTGACAAAGACTGTGAAGAAACAAATGGCACTGGCAAGGGCTAGGCTGGGTGTGTAGGAGGACAGAACACCAGTGCACATCAGGTCCCAGGGTACCTCGCTTTTGTAGACTCAATGGACCACAGGTCCCCTTCTGCCATCATCTTCTATGTTTCTATGTTTCTTAAGCAGGCTGACTCATCTACTGAATGTACAGATGTAACCATTTTGTTTAATAAAATATCTTAACGTTAAAAATGTGGATAGTTTTTGCAGAATGTGTGGGATAATTGCAGTTCACTACACATCCCCAGTCCACCCCAACAATTCATTTTATTGTTTGCAGTAGCATGTACTGATCACATAAATTGTTAGATAAATATATTGCCACTTGCATATGTTTTAAAATAAAGTGCAACTACTTTCAATTCAAAGAAAGGTTTGTGTTTTTAAATGACTTGCAGACCCATCATTACATAGCATATTTTGTTAACACTAAACACATTTACCTCATACAGTGCTAGCTATATTTTATTTAGTAATTCAGTCAGTCAATATTGAATAAACCTTGAAACAACATATTTTACCAGTTTCTAGATGTAAAATAATGAAGCCTGACCAACCACTTATTTTGGTGCAAGAAAAAATATCAGATAACCAGGGTGCCTAATCAAGTTCTAGTAAAAAATGTTTCTTTTGTTAAAATAATTGCTGTTCTTAATTAGCTCTGTAAGTACAAATGTTTTAAAATCACATGGTAAAAGCATTAATTCATACCAGTAGCTGTTCACTACATCATACAATAGTTTGTAATACATGGCACTTTTGTTTTACTTCGGATGCATTGTTGTTTGTCTATTTGATGGTAACTGTTTAAACATACTTTGCCTGTTTTATCAGTGTGTTTTCAGAAAATTTACTATGATCAGTGTTTTTTTTTAAGGCTTTGTATGTGAACATGTAGGAGCAGCAGATTATCAAGCACGTGATCAATGTTACCAACTCAAGTGTGCTGTATAATCAATAGAGCAATCCAAGCTCCTCATACATTTGAACCAAAATCCATTAAGGATGAGAGTATGTATACAAGGAAAACTTACACTGCCACTCAAAAACAAGCATTGTAGCTAATGCTCCATTTAGGTGAATGGGACAATTTGCACCTTTCCTCACATCTATTGTTTAAGTTTTTGTGGCAGCAAAAAGTGTTCTGACAGTCTGCTTCAACAAAGATTTTCAGTGCTTAAAGTGACACCATGAGTCCTTTGCATTCTTTCTTTATATGTATTCCCAAAAGTACCTGCACTCCCTGCAGTAGTTGTTTTGTGATTCATTATACATGCCAGTAATGTATTCCCCCAAAATGTCCGCTTTTATTAATTTTATTGAAAAACTAAATCCTGGCAGTCAACTCGTATTTTCTGTTCCCAATGTCAAAGCGCGCTCACACTTGTAAATAGCACTGAAGTGCTGGAAGGCTCAATCACTGACCATTTTAATTAAGTTCAGCTAAACACAGTTTCAACAGCAGAAAGCAAGCTGAACTCAGGAAAGTACTTTTTTTTTAAATGAGTGCTTTAACTTATGTAAATCACCATGTTAAAGCTGAACCATGATACTGGGCATCCATATTAGTGCTCACTCATGGATGGCCCCTGTCCCATCTCCACTTGCATCACCACCCATGGTTAACAAGATGCTGGTAGTGCAGCAGGGCATGCAGTACTCCCTCTCTGGAGGAGGAGGAGAGTACCCTCTGAGATGTTGAACCCTCCTCTGCCAGCCTGCCCCCAGCAACCTGAGATCGCGCTCAACACTCAGTCACCAGCATCTTGAGCAGTATTGCTACTGCTGCACCTGTTGGCTGGCCTCCAGTCAAAAATTCTTAAATAAATAAAAATAAAAATGTATGGAATGGATTTCTGAAAAGGGTCAGAACAGATACAAATGCATTCTGCCCTTCATCTGCCTGATTGTATCTAAGTCACCCTGATGCTGTTTTCAACTATATGTCTGTCTGCAATAAAAACTCAAGATCTGTAGTAACAAAAAAACTGAAGCACATGCATTCTGCACCATTGCTGCTGTAATTGTATTTTTTTTATATAGAGGGTCAAACAGTTTGGATTTATTTCCATTCTGAAAATGATAGTAGGAACATCTCAGCTAGATCCATTTGAAAGTCCAGCTCTACCTTTCTGTTTTAACACCTCCATAAATGATTATAGCCTGGCTGAGATCTGCAGATTGACTAGCCAGCAAAGTCCTGAGGGTCACAAATAGCAAATGAGGGATAAAGAGCTGCCCTAGACTGGAATACTTTAATACCCAAAGCCAAGTCAGTTGACTCTCTGGGTTATTTCCATCATATCATGAAATGTAAACTCACCATCAACTACAGTTGCTCCAGGACACTATGTAACACTTTTAATCCATAGGTTTAATACTGTTTTTTTTTTTTATTGCTTGATTCTTCATTTATAAAAAGCACCATTCTGAAACCCAGGTACTTGTACAATAAAATAGAACAAACATCACAATTAAAACCATCACAACATCAGAATTAAGATTAAAGCATTAGACAATGATTATAAAATTAATCAGATTGCAGGCAGCTAAAATAAATATAAATATACCAGGCTAATCAACAGTTTCAACCAAATTCAGGGTAGGCTAAGCTAAATAGATGTGTTTTAAGTACCATTTTGAAACTCTGGATGGTCAGGCATTCTGGTATATGATGAGATCAAGAATTCTACAGGGTCAGAGCCACAAAAGCAAAAGACCGGGTTCCCAATTCTTTCAAATGAACCCTGGAAATCTTTAGCAATCCCTTGTCAGTGGATCAGAGAAGATGGAGAGGGTGGTAAGGGCGAAGAAGATCTTGCAAGTAATGAGGTCCCTGACTGTGTAGGGCTTTATAGGTCAGTAATCCAACCTTGAAGGTGATCCGCCATTGTACTGGCAGCCAGTGCAGTCTGCGGAGCACAGGTGTTATTTGACTGGCCCTAGAGGTACCAGTCAGCAACCTGGCTGCTGCATTCTGAACTAGCTGCAAGTGGTGGATATCAACCCCTGGTTGCCCTTGGTAAAGGGCATTATAGTAGTCAAGGTGGGAGGTTACGAAGGCATGGACCAGAGTTGGAAGATCATCGGGAGGAACCAGATGCTTCACCCGGGTGATATTCCTCAGATGGCAAAAAGAGGATTTGGCAATGGCCAACACCTGTGATTTAAGGGTCAGGCTGTCATCAAAAATAATGCCCAGGTTCCATACTCAATCTGAGCTAGTCAGCTGAGCACCCCTGAGACAAAGCCCAGATGGCTGTCCAGGCGAAAAATCTGTCTCCCATTGATCTGGGTCCACAACCAGCACCTCAGTTTCATCCAGGTTCAACCACAGCCAGCTGGCACTCATCCAGTCCTGGATCTCGGACAGACAGTTGTTAAATACTGAGAGGATGACATCTTTTCCAGGCACAAAGGAGATGTACAGCTGATTATCATCTGCATAGCAGTGAAAACTCAGACCGTGCCACCTAATGATCTTTACCAATGGTAGCATAGACACTGAAAACAAAATGGGTACCAAAATGGAACCCTGCAGTACCCCACAGGGTAGGGAGAGAGGGGCTGAAGAATAAATCTCAGACACCACTCTCTGAGTCCTACCCTGGAGCAATGATTGAAACCATCCATGAACACCCCCCAGATAGTCCACAGATGAACCACAGGCACTCCAATAGCACACCAAGGTCCACAGTGTCAAACACTACAGATGGATCAAGGAGGACCAAGATGGAATGGGTCCTCCAATCTCTCGAAATTAGGAGGTCATTTAGCAGCCAGACAAGGGCCGTCTTGGCACTATGCCTCTTCCTAAATCCTGACTGGAAAGAATCACAGACATCGTGGCTGGACAAATGGTCACCCAGCTGCAATGTAACCACCTTCTCAATGACCTTTCCAACAAAGGGTAGGATTGAGACAGGTCTGTAGTTAGCCAGACATTCCAAGTCAAGGAAGGGCTTTTTAAGGAGGGGTCCAACAACTGCCTCCTTACAGGGATCTGGAAAGACCCCCTCTCCAAAGACCTCCAGACTATCTCAGCTAGGATCATGCAGATTTCATCTACACACCCTATACGAAGGGGTGTAGGCCCCGGATCCAAACTACAGCTGGTTGGCCACAAAGTCTGGATGATCCTTACAATGTCAATAATTTCTGGTCAGCTGAAGTCAGACCAGATAAACTGAGCATCCACCACCTCCTGCCAACCTCCGCAATACCCACTTGAGGGAGCCAGACAGTTCTCCGACCTGATGGTGACAACCTTATCTGTGAAGAACTGAGCAAACTCATTACACTTCTCTTGTGAAAAGCTCTGCCAGGCTGTAGACAAATTGGATTGCACACTCTGTCCACAGTCCAGAAGAGCTGAGCAGGTCAGTTCTACACAGTAGCAATCTCCCCGGACAGGAATTCTGCCTTCTTACGGGTGACTGCAGATTGAAAGGCCACGTAATGGTCCATCAGACTAAGTCTGTCATTGTGTGAACTTATTTCTCACATGTACTCTGGATTGCATCCTTGAAGTGATCTGTAAACCTGTTTGTCCATATTATAACACTTGTCTACCCTGTCCCAGGACCCCTTTTAAAGGCATTTATTGGGTTAAATTTCTGTGTTAAGCAATTTCCAATCAGTAAATAAATAATTCCAAATATGACCAACTATGTAAGCATGCACAAACAAGGTTACAACCGGTCCACGTTTTCACAGCCCAGTCTTAATTTTGGGCAGCTGTGTCCTGGAAAAATATGAAAAATATTACATGTCTTGACCTTACAGTAGAAAAAAATATTTTCTAACATTCCTCTGAATGTTGCAGAAAACTATAATACCTTAACTAAAACACTTTAACATGATATAAAACAATAGAAACAACTAAAAAACAACCACAATACTTAGTAGTAACTCTGATTATTTAGAGTAAAAAAATATTTTGTTTTGTTCGAGATTACATATTGTCCTGCAACAAATCATATTTCAGTGAGAAATGTCCCACTTTGGGCATCTTAAAAAGTAGTAACCCTATACACAAAGCTTGATATGCAAAGACTGATGTGGACAAGTTTATTTACAAAAGGAAACTTTGGGTATTTTGCACTTAGGCAATTGACTGAATGATTTGATTGATATTGATTGATTAATAGAGTGATTTCAAAGGTTTCACAAGGAAATACATATTGAGCTGGCATCAGCCCATTTCCAGATGCATCCTGGGGGAGTGGGAAGAGAGGAGAAGAGAACATATACAATATATAAAATGATGCAAAAATTGGATATAATAAATCAAAAATATGCAATCAAGAACATTTGAAGAGTAAATTGTCAATCAGTGAAATTCTAAAACATAAATTGTGGAAATGGCAAAAGAACATTAAACAGTAAACAGCAGCAAAATGAAACAGAGAAAAGTCTAACACTAGGGGAGGGCAGTTCTGGTTTCAGGAAAATCAATAAATCATACAATACATACAAATCTCTATGATTGTCATATGCAGAATATATATATTTTAAAACTTTAGTCCAAAAAATTACTAGGACTAAAATCAAAGTTGTGAGCATTGTTCTGTTGCTATTATGAGCTCACTGTTGTAAGGCCTGCTGATGTGTTGTGATCATACCTCTCAATCTCCTGCTTCATAAGTGAGAAACAAGGCTTAAAAAAACAGGGTCAAAGAACCAAAATCAGGGACACATCTTAAGAATTGATGATATAAACTCAGGAAGCTGGTAAATAAAGGGGCTTACTGTAAAATGCATTTTCTAAGGAAGAACAGTCTAATGTTTTACATTATTTTGTGCTTACAACTCCCACTGTTTGGTCATGGAAACACAATTTTTAGGAGAGACAGAGTAAATGTTTGAGGCAAAATCAGGGACATCCCTGAAAATCAAGGGCAGTTGAGAAGTATGGTTATGATCAGGGGCTTTAATAAAGTGCTAATGAATTGTACTTATTTCCATGGTATCATGTAGTTCATTTCAATCTGTGTGAATTTAGGGGGCCATTTTTATTATCCCACAATTTGTATTTGTATAAGTGATCAAAACACATCCAAATGTCATCTTGCCTCCAAAAGGGTAGCTTAAAGTATGAAGTTCAAGTTCATATATTTTAATCAGTCACAGGCCTTTACAGTAATACAACACAGGGAAAGCCAGGTATACAGTAGCTGACTAGTCCATGGTAAAACAATTTGTCCACTATAACCAGAACCCAAAAGAAGTAGCAAAGCACCCCCCCCCCAAAAAAATGATGATAATGAGTGATTACAGCATGCATGGTTGGCATGCTTTCTATGTGCTTTTGCTGTTTTCAGAATCTGGAGATACTAACATTGGGGCCAATTGTTATGAGAGAAAGAGAGGGGGAGAACGGATGTTAATACTGTATAATCTATGCATTACCATGTTTCGTATGCTGTGCTGAATCTGTATTCTCACATGAACTGTAACATGTCTAATTTGTACAATGTTGTTGTATGTACCTAAATCTATTATTCCTGTACTCTCCCGGGTCGTACCTGAAAATAGGCAATTGTCTTGTCTAGTGTACCTACCTGGTTAATAAAAGCTAAATAAATAAATAAATACTTATGGTGCTTGGAGTTTGTTGTTTTCTCTTCTCTGGTAATGTACTTTCTTATTTTTCAGTGCTTATTTAGATGAATTAGGATTAGTGGGTCGATAGTTCGTGGGGAGTTTATGCATTTAAGTGCTTGTGCTTGTGTTTTCACTTTTTTTTTGTCTGATTACAGTACACTGCTTGTACTCACTTGCTGTTCCCTTCAGTAATGGGACTGGTACAGAAGGCAGTGAACTTACTTTGCAGTTGTTTTCCCTTTGTGTATGGAAGCCAGTCCTTCTCATTTCAGGATAGACTCTCCCAATCAGGTAGAATGTCAAGCTGCTGATTCATTGCTAGGTGTAAAGTTAACATTGTACTATACTTCGGAAATTGGCATTGGTAACACTTTTTTCATCTGTGGACTCTGATGGATTATCTTCATCCTGGTTCACCTGCTGTGACTCTCACATTGAGATAATAACATCTGCGATTTTGTCTTCTTCTGGCTTGAGATTATGGTCTTCCAGGAGGAAAGGTAAATCAAACTCGCTCTTAGTGAGACCTAATGGTGGAGGTACACTGTCTCCCACAGCTTGCTCAGCCTCAGATTCAGCCTGCTGAACTTTTACATTGAAGCCAGCCTTATGGATTCAGTAAGAAATTATATCTTGGCTCACATTATCCCATGGTGCTTTCATTAGGTGAATTAGATAGAGAAGAATACAAAAACAATCTGAGTGAGGCAGGAAAGGCAGTTAGGAGATCAAAAGCATAGACGGAAGAGAAAATAGCACAGAGGGTCAAGAAGGGAGACAAAACTTTCTTCAGATATATACGGGAAAAAAGAAAGAGTAAGGGGGAATAGTCAGGTTAGCAAACAAAGGAAGGCAAGATGGCAGAGAGAGACGAAGACAAAGCAGAGTTACTAAATGATTTCATTTGCTCGGTCCTCACCATAGAAGACAGCGGAAGGGGTCCTACACTAAGTAGGTCAGTACACAACACCACAGGAGCAGACACAAGATCCTTTTTAAGGGAAAGGGTCCTAGAAGAACAGAATAGACTCAAGGTAGATAAAGCGATGGGGCCCAGTGGCATCCATCCTAGGGTAGTGGAGGAGCTTCGGGAAGAACTCGCCACACCACTGGCTGAGCTCTTCAGCAAGTCACTGAAAAGATGAATGATACCTCAGTACTGGAAAAGGGCAACAGTAGTACCATTACACAAGAGCAGAAGCAGGGAAGAGGCAGGAAACTACTAACTAGTCAGTTTGACCTCGGTGGTAGGAAAAATTATGGAGTCATAGCTAAAGGAGACGATAGTGAAGTACCTGGAGGATAGCAGAGAGATTGACCCCAGGCAACATGGCTTCACAGCAGGATGCTCTTGTCAACCAGTATGATTGACTTTTTCAACTGGGTCACCAGAGCGGTCAACCAGGGAGGAGCAGTGGATGTTGTGTACCTGGACTTCAGCAACGCCTTCAACACTGTCCTCCACAGAAGGCTAGCTAACAAATTAGAGCATGCAGGAGTTGGTCATAAGCTAGTGAACTGGATCAACAGCTGGCTGCAAGATAGGATGCAGAGAGTGCTTGTCAATGGATCACTATCAAGGGAAGGCAAAGTTACCAGTGGCATGCCACAGGGGTCTGTGCTGGGACCTATCCTCTTTAACATATTTATCGGGGATATTGCAAATGACTTGAAGGGGAAGGTTTGCCTGTTTGCAGATGATACAAAACTCTGCAACAGAGTAGACATGCAGGAAGGAGAGAAAGATATGGAAGCAGACCTGAAAAAACTCAAGGAATGGTCCAGGCATTGGCAGTTGAAATTTAATGTCAAGAAGTGCAAGATTGTGCATATAGAAAAAAGAAACCCAGGGATAAAGTATACACTGGGAGGGCATCAGTTAGAGGAGACAAAGACAGAAAGAGACCTCGGAGTAGTCATCATGGATTACTTAAAGGTTGGAAAACGGTGTGAAAAGGCAGCACAGAGGGTGAGTTACATCCTTGGATGCATTGGTAGGGGAATTACAAGTAGAAAGAGCAAGGTTATCATTCCTCTCTACAGGTCCTTGGTAAGGCCACATTTAGAGTACTGCGGTTAGTTTTGGAGGCCCCACCTCAAAAAGGAAATGGACTGCCTGGAGACAGTACAGAGAAGGCCTACACAGATGGTGCATGGACTGCATCATGAGCCATATGAGGCAAGACTCAGGGAATTAAATCTGTATACCATTGAGCAGAGAAGAGACAGCGGGGACATGATCTAAACTTTTAAGTATGTTAAGAGAATCAACACAACATAAGCAGGAAACCTCTTCCAGCAAAACGGGGATACATGTACAAGGGGGCACAACTTGTGTCTGGTGGGAGGCGAGTTCCAAAGCAACTTCAGGAAGTACTTCTTTACAGAAAGGGTTGTAGACCCGTGGAACAGCAAATCTCAGGAGGTGGTGGAATCCAGGACAGCACATGAGTTCAAACTCGCATGGGACAGACATTGTGGACACATGAGGGTGCAGTCTAAATAGGGAAGGGGCAGTAACACAGGCAGACTAGATGGATCTTGCGGTCCCCGTCTGTCGACACAATTCTATGTTCCATATTCCTATGAAACTGCATCTAGTAGTTTTATCCCTCTAACGCTTTCTGTTGCAGAAACCTCCAACCCATTCGCACCATCCTTATCTATGGGCATTCTTTCCTCACCACTTTTCTGTAGTGGCATTTAAATGACCCCCGGATCAAGAGGCTGAATAACTGATGTTATGTTGAGGGCATAAAAATTAAACAAATATTTCAGAGCACTGTAACTTCCAAATGGCCAATGAAATCATCAAGCAGGAAGGCAATCTTATGGCAGTAAAGTTTCCTGTCCTAGCCTTTTCCCAGTTGGTGAATATGTCTGCTGTTATGCAAGCCAAATGGTTGTTCAGATAGATTACAGGCAGAAGATGGACATTTTGAAAACACCATGGCTTGGCAGGCTTCCTGATGACAAGCAGTTCTCCTTTTACTCAGTCCCTAACATATTGCTGCGTGTCAGGACCAATAATCCTTCCTTAACTTTTTTTTTTTTTTTGTTACCCTTGTGGTATCTCATAATTAAATGTGAGTGTCCCATAGCCCACACAGTGAAGGCATTAGATATGTTTGGGAGGGTCACAGCAAGTGAGAATATGGGGGGCAATATGTGTTACCCACGAGCTTGCTCCACCTGCTGTTGCTTTCAGTATGAGCATGCCTATAGAAAATAGTGTGGCATGCTTTCTACCTTTGGAATCAGTCCTCTGTGGTGTTAAATTCAGGCTTGCCAACCCCCTCTGTCAGTTACTTAACTCTTTGTAGAAGCAGCGGTCCACTGATTAGTGCATCCCACTCCAGAATGCTGCTGAACCAGTGTAATAGTGCCCTTCTTCGTGTCCCCATCCTTACTTTATTGCTTCTTTTCTCTGTTGGAGTTTTGAGTACTTTGCCACTGTGTTATTAAGACCTCTCTCACATTACTGTAATTATGTCAGACAGAGTGGATTTTGGTAATCTAACATTGACAGATAAATTCCTGATGCTCATCTTCAGTAGAGCAACAATGTGCTGCAGCACTTCTTTTTTTCTCAGACAAGAGGAAGGTAGGTTGCTTCGCCAAGGCCATACTGTCAACAGACAACCACAAAAGCAATCAGCTGACAACAATTAGCAACAACATAACAGCAGGTAAGGCTCCCTTTTTGTACACTACTAATCACCATTTAACGAGGTGATAAAAACCTCCAAAGGCCCAGCACTGAAGGTTGGATGTCATTCTAGACAGCATGGTATGTCCAATATGTCTGTGGGAGAATGCACAGCAGTCAACAGGAGCAGTTTTGGTTTACAGGAAATATCTAGTCTATATAGTTATATGTAAATATGGGAATGGTATAAATGGCATCCACTGTGATACGTAAATGCATTTAAAACAAGTAAACCATACCGAAATCTTTAAAAAGAGAGGCAAGCATACCAAATAGTAAATTCCAAATAAGTTCAGATACTGTAGTGCTATAAAATCAATCAATACTTACAATCCACCATATTTGCAAATAAATAAGATGATGAAAATGTTAAGAAATGAGGTTTGCAAAATGTAACTCAAAGTGTGTAAACCAAACAAATTAGATTTAATGTATTCTGAAAACAGAACCTAAAGTTAAAATCAACAATGTGATAATTGGTGTTTTTCTGGAATGATCTATTAAGAAAACTAGGCATATAAAGTAGAGACGACTAACTAGACAACTATGTTTACCTTTGTATGTATAGATTGTTCCTGAAGAAGACTTGAACTATGTGGAATGCTAGTGAAATTCAGCTGGAATGGCAATTTCCTGTCATAAATTCATTTCAGAGTTTTTAAATTATTTTCCTGGAATTCTAAAAGTCCTTTGATTTAAACCATGGATTCGTTTTCCATGGATTACACAAACCCCAAATTAGTTTTAGTAATCTGTTGAAACCTAATCTTTATTTTTACAGTATGTATACCATGAATTATTAATCTGTAATTAAGTCTTCTTTTGGAATTAATTAGTTGATATTTGCCAAAGTCCCACAGTAGTCCAGTCTACTAGAATTTGAAAATTCTGGACAGCTCAGAAAAGGACTCATAGAAATAAATTAGTTAGACATTTCTCATGCTTAGCATGCATTTATTTATTTATTTATTTTAAACTCAGCTTTATTAAGTTCCAAAATTAGGACATGTACAAGGCCCGTTTCCTTTCCACCACCTCCCAGCCGGAAGGTGGTCACAGGCTATTCATATTATGCATAAACTTAAATTTAAAGCTATAAACCACACATCATCATCATGGCTACTTATACTTTTATATAGAGTAGAAGGTTTCACTCTCACCACTTAACCATACCAATATTAGAACGGCCAGGATCCAATGGTACAAATTCATTCAAATTGCCCCCACCCCTCCTTGGTCTTTCCTCTTACTCATTTGTTTTATTATCTGTCTCCATGCTGACAGACCACACCATTTTTTGTAATTAAAGTATGAAACTTCAGGATCTACTTTTTTCTGATTAGCTACTGAGTGCCAGTCTTTCTACTCTTTCCAAAAGCAGTGAGTGTTTGATTGCATCTGAGGATGTCTTATAGCCAGAAGAGTCTCTCAAGCACATTGTTTGACTCTAGAAATTGGAGTGTCCTTTTCTTGTTCAGATTTGTAACTTTTTTATTTAACTTTATTATAAGTCCATAGTTTGATGATTAAGGAAAAAGGCACAACAGGGTATTCATTATTGTGGGATGAGGGCACTCATCAAGAAGGTAGGCACAAGTGAGCACTAAGTGCCTTACAAACATGGAGGCACTGTTATCCCACAATTAAGAACACACTGGAGTGTTTATTGTGATTATAAACTGGTTTCACTGATATGTATTTTAAAAACTGAGTAAAGAGGTTCAGTACATTTATTAATTTAATCATCTATTTATTGGTAACCATGAGGCATGCAGTAGGTTAAATTTTTCAGCCACAGACCAGATCAAATATGAAACACTGTAGTTCAAATACATGACTTTACGCAATACTGCAAAATTAAAGCAGGCAACTACATTATCAGGGAAGACAATAGATTAGTTTTCAAAATATTTACAATCAGACAGAAATGAGGTAGTATATGACACTAGTCTTGAATCATAATTAGTTTGTCTCCTTTTGAATAGAAGTGGGTATGTTGTTCCAGAGCCCTAGTACATACACCTCTTCCAATACAGAGGCATAGAGATGGGTGCAACTCCACTTCTTTTCTGAAGATTTTTATTTTTTTTATGTTTCATCACCCTACACATCCACAAAATAATAGGGTGATGATTTATGGCCCCTCACAGTTTCATTCTGGCCAACTTGTCACAGTGATATACATTCATTTTCAAGAGTGGTTATATATTGTTCAGCTTTTTCATGAATAGTCTCATTAATATGCTCTTAAAAGGAAGCAGCCCTAATGTGGTTGTGTCATAACATACCTTGAGTGTTATTCAGGGACTGCAGCGTCACTCATTTCTGGGGAGTTCACCTCATCACATAGCCATCTCCTTAAGTTGCAACAATGCATATCATGGCTCTTAAAAAAGAATATATAGCTCAGTGACAAGTCGGCCTGAACAAAGCGGTCAGAGGCAATAAAACATCTCCCTCCTAATTTGTGGATGTGTATGGCGAAACATGAAAAATCGCAAGAAGTGGAGCTGCAGCCATTATTGTGGCTCTGTATTCAAATGAAAGATGTTTTTGAGTGACCTAAAACCAAATACAAAAACGATTCAGTACTAGAACTGAACACATCCTGAATACCTACCTTTCTATTGAATATACATATCTTCCACTCATTTTTATTTTGGCTCTGGGTAAAGGTAAGCATGTTTGCACCAGCATAATGCAGATTTTGTAGGCCATAATTTGTTTGAATAGGATTATACCACATCAGTGATGCATAAATTGGGAAAATCATGTTATTGTTTTTTATCATATAAGGTTTTATTGAGATTTTCCAATTTTATGACACACAATGCATCATTATGCAACTTGCACAACATAACGCGTCCCTATGAGTGCCACATAATAAACAAACAACAGCTAGGCTCACTCCTAGCAGTGAAACATTACATTAGCAGCCAAGAAAAGATTAAGACTACTACACATAAGTAGGACATCCTTCCTCCAAACAGCATTCCTGAATGACTAAAAAAAAATACTTTATAATACGCCTAAGACTGACCTCATGGGGGTTACCAAGGGTGTAGGGGTTTTGCAAAGGGGAGACTGTAGATAGACTTCCCATTTGCTACAGAAGTGATCCAACTGGCCACAGTGAGAGTAAGATATCTGCTGTAAGAGGGCAAGACGAGTCACTACCACATGCCAAGTACTGAGAGCTGGGAGACCCACCTGTCTCCAGTGCATCAGTAACAGCCTCTTTGCTTCCATCATCACCAACATAAGCCATTATTTCTGGGCCTTGGACAGTGAGGATCATTAAGAAGTATCCCCGAGAAGGAGACTGGGATTCTGCAGGGTAATCAAGGAGCCCAAAACCTTGGAGCATTCAGTTGCAATGGCAGCCCAAAAATGCACTACCTGGGGGCAGGACCACAGGATATGCAATAAATGAGCCTCAAGTTGCTGGCACTTCCAACACTCTGAGTGGTGTAGGACCCCAACCACACAAAGGGGAGCCGGGGTTCTATACCAGCGGAGAAGGATTTTGAGCTGGAGAAAACGGCTTTTGGAATCCTCATAAACGGTGTGTGTGTCATGAAGGTATCAGGACCAGGAAGATTCAGATATGTATTTCCCAGTGTTGACACCCCATTTGATCCTACATTGTTCAGAGGGGCTGGGCTGCGAATCTCTCCAGATATTGTAAAACCTACCTATCAGGCCCTGGGCTGACGTTGACTTATGCAGAGTAGCCAACCAGTGCCATTTACTGTCCACCTTACATTGAACCTGCATACTTCTGATAGAGCTCTGAAGCTGGAGATACCTCCAAAAATCACTGTTAGGGAGATCAAACTTCTTTTTCAGCTGATCAAAGAAAAGCAGAGTGTCCAATTCCCCTATAAGGAGGTCCTGCACAAGCCAAACTCCTTTTGCTTCCCATATGGGCCAGTCTAGGGGTTCACCCCAACCATAATAAGACTGCTGTGCCAGAGATCAGCATATCTCAGCCGGGGGATCCAAGCCTTCCTAAGAGTGCACAATAGGGACATAATGCATCACCAGGCATACCTAGTTTCACACATGGTGGAAAAGATGTAAGCTTTCGAGAGACCTCCTGCTCCCAACAGGGACCTAAGTGGGGAAGGTCAAGCCGTGCTGGCTTCAATTTTAACCCAAGCAGGAGAGGAAGCAGCCACAGGGACAAACCACTCTGTAGCCTGGGCCAGAGTATTGGCCAGGTGGTACCCCTGGAATCAAGGAACACCTAGTCCCCCCCAAGACCAATGGGCTCAAAGCTTATACTTCCCCATCTGTGCACTCTGCCTTCCCACAGGAAAGAAGCTGTGAGCCTTTCGAGAGAGGCAAACAACTTAGGAGAGAGAGATGGATTGGGAGGTTGTTGAATAAATACATGACTTTAGGAAGAAGGAGCATTCTAATAGCAGCCACTTTCCCAGGAAGAGAAAGATGTAGATTCCGCCAATGTTCCAACTCCACCGATAGTTGTCTCAATAGTAGGGAGAAATTGGAGAATTCGATATCCGCCCAAGCATTGGGTATATACATTCCAAAGTAGGTAAATCCCTGATCAGCCCAACTCAACTCACTGCCTTGAAGGTAGTCCTTGGTACAGTGCAGGTTGAGAGGGACTAGGATGGTCTTACGCTGATTGATCTGCAAGCCAGAAAGTCTGGCAAAGTCAAGCAGTATAGAAAGGGCCACTGGGAGAGACTGTTGAGGATGAGACAGGGTAAGGAGGAGGTCATCAGCACAGGCCGCAACTACATGTGAAGTATTGCCCACCAGGATACCAGAGATGCCTTCCGGATCAGTGAGCTACCGTATTAACGGGTCTAGTGCCACTAGGAATAGCAGGGGGGACAGGGGGTATTCCTGCCGAGTGCCTCTAAATAAAGGGAAAGAGGAAGAGATATTCGTATTGGTTATGGGGGAGCTGTAAAGAGTAGATATCCATTGACTGAAAATAAGGGCCGAATCCATACAACAGTAGCACCTCATGTAAGTAGTTCTATTCGACCGAGTCAAATACTTTGGTGACATCAACAGCCAGAGCAGCCATAGGGATTTTTGAACGGGTCGCTACACACTTCAAATTAAGCAGCAGCAGGTGTTATTGGACCCTGACTTCCCTTGCATGAAGCCACTTAGGCCGGTAAATCAAGGAGGGTAATACCTCCAGCATCCTCATGGCGAGAATTTTAGCCAATATCTTGGTGTCCACTGACAAAAGGGACATAGAGCAAACATTAGCACAATTCAGAGGGTTGTTAGACTTTTTGGGGAGAAGGGTGATCAAGGCCTCTTTCATAGTGAGGGGAGGGAACCGGCAGAGTGGGATTCTTGTAAAGCAGCTAATAAGGGGAGAGTAATCTCCTGCTTAAGTGCTTGATAGAGCTCAACAGTCATCCCATCAGGCCCAGGGGTTTTCCCCTTGGCCATCTGGAAGAGGGCCTGGCTCACCTCATCACAGGTAATCGGGGCCTCCAGGAGAGCCACCTGAAACATAGATAGAGACAGCATAGCGACGCTCTTACAGAGTTGCTGCAGGTTCTGAGATAACTGGGCTTCAGAAAGGGAGGAGCGAGACTGATATAGTGTGCAGCAGTATTGCTGCATGGTCTCATTGATACCAACTGGGGCAGAGGTTACCTCACCTGCAGATGTGCTAAGAATCTGGACTCTGGAGGAGGCCTGTTGCTTCCGCAATTGGAATGCCAGTAATCTACCTCCTTTTTCTCTATTCTCCTAGTACGTGTGCTTCAATCTCAACAATGGCCACTCAGCCTTCTGATTGAGCAGGGAGCTGATTTGGTACTTGAGGCCAATTATTCTCTTAGTTAAGGAGACATCCCTAGAAGCAACAGGCGAGGATTTAAACCTTGCCTCCAACCCTGAAAATTTGGATTGTAATGAATCCAAGGATTTCTCGCAATCCCTGCTCCACTTAGCCGAAAAAGCAATGATATGACCCCGCAGGACCACCTTGAATGCTTCCCACACAGTGCCCAAGGAGGCCCCACATGCTGAATTGATGGTAAAATATTCTTTAGCCACCTCAGTCATTGACTGTCTGAACTCGGGATCCCAAAGGGGTAGGGGATTGCATCGCCACCTAGTACCAGAAGGCGGTTGTCCCAAGGGGGCATAAGTTGTCATCACAGGGACATGGTCAGAGATGATGATATTCCCTATACCATTGTTGGATATAGACACTGATGCCACTGCATTAGCAAGCCAGAAGTTAATGCAGCTGTGTACCCCATTGGAAGGGGAATAGTAGGAGTAATCCCTACCTGAGGGGAATTCACATCTCCAAATATCCATTAGGCCACACTCTTCCTGCATATCCTGCAGGGCAGCATACGCCCGAGGCTGTGCTTGGGGGATAGGCTTAGATTTATCTAAAAAGATGTCCTGCATCAAATTAATATCATCACCAACCAGATTGGGCATGTGGGCATCGGACTGGACTAGGGAGGAGAGGGCTTGGCTGAAACTAGGGAAAAAATCAACTTGGTCAGTATTAGGGGCATAGAGATTACCCACGATCAGCTTACCATTCGGGGAAGAAAGTTTGACAATAACCCAGTGGCCCTGATTATCGTCCCAGTGCTCCTCTATCACTCATAAGCTAGAATGATGAATAATTATGGCCACGCCCTTGGCCTTAGAGGAAGCGGAACCGGCACGGACCTTCCCCACCCATGATTTCTTCAGCCATGGAACGGATCTGTTGAGCAGGTGTGTTTCTTGTAAAAGGGCTATGGCTACATGCAGGGAGCATAGGTACTGCAAAACTTTGGTACACTTCATGGGGTGATTAAACCTTTTGATGTTCCGAGACATGAGACTTAACCCTTTAACTCGGTAGGCATAATGGCAGAAGGGAGAGAAAAACAATGTACTTACTCACCCAACTGTGTAGAACTAGGAGAGGAAGAAGGAGAGTGATCTAAGACACATGCCTGAAGTGTTGTGTGAAAGGGCTGCTCCAAAGTAAAAGGAGGAGGGGAAACTACTGCACTAAAGGGAGGAGTCAGAAGTGCTCTGCAAGAGAAACGTCAGAAGCAATATTAGTAACAGGTGGAAATTAGCAATGAGTCAACAAGAGATAAACAGTTCAATCCAACTATAGTAAATATTAAATGAGCCCGCACTTAGTGCAGACTAGCTGACCAAGCATGGACATAACTGTACCCAAACAAGTGTGTAAACGCTATGAGTGGAGAAAGCTTAAGGCAAAGAGGAGTCTGGACAAGGGTCCTCAGCTATGCAAGCTTTGACACCCAGCAATAAGGGAGTAATAAGAAACAATCCAACATAGTTACACCACTCCTCATCCCAGGGGTATCCCCTGGTCGGCTAACACTATGCCGGGGGGAGTGGTGAGAGGGGGAATTAGTGGACAAAAACCCAACTGACTCATCACGAGGGCCTAATATGTGTTACTAATAAGGCCAAACAGGCCTTCACAGACCTAGCAAGAACACCAGGGTGACACAGCTATGTCTGGCTTATCAAAGCAGACAGGGAACATTCAAGATCCACTGTGAGCAAGCAGCCACTGACTGAACCAGGGCAGACTGGGAGAAATAAGCTGGGGGGGGGGGTAGCAGGCAGCCAGCATCCAAACCCAGCACAAAAAAAAAAAGCTCAGCCCACCCCTTGAACCCCAACCTCCATTAACAGAGCGGGTGTAGTTAGTACCAGCTGTGAGAAGAACATCAGGTGGAAGTGTTTGCATACCAGCCACCCTGGGAAGAGGCTAGGTTGGCAGAATCACCACCACAACTGAGCCATCTACTACCCAGAGAAGGGCTCCCCACAACTAGGCAAACAGGTGTACTAAATGCATAAACATAATAACAGACAAGACATTCATATGAGTCCAGGACAAGCAGCCCTTAATGCTCCCATTTAATTATGGAGCTGTAAACTGTCCAGCCGTGGAAGCTAGGGAGGCTCCCACTTTAGATTCAGGCTCAGAGGAAGGCAAAGACACTGCAGCTGCATATGATTTAGTTCCTGGTTTAATCAGTCCTGATATGTTGGCGGCATCCACCAAAGAAGACTCCGGCATATCGGCCCACTTCATTGACAGTTCCATATCTGTCTCAGAGACGTCTGGATTGGGAGAACAGTAGCCGGTGGCCGTTGG